>OX382309.1:15020000-20020000 GCA_947507805.1 Aporophyla nigra | reverse complement strand
TAAACGCGAAAGTTTGTATGTATGGATGTGTGGATGTTTGTTCCTCTTTCACGCAAAAACTCTTGAACGGATTTGGATGAAATTTGGCACACAGATAGTTTATAACCTGGATTAACATATAGGGTACTTTTTATCCCGGTAGTACGTTCCCACGGGATATTTTCCGACCTCCACGCGGGCGAAGCCGCTGGCAAAAGCTAGTACATAATAAAGGAAACTTTCCAATTGCTCCAATCGTTAGCCTATATTGTTCCCACTGCTGGGACACAGGCCACCTCTCTGTGAGAGGGAGTAAGCCATAATACACAACGCGGGCCCAGTGCGGTTTGGTATATTTCACATGTCTTCGAGTTTTTGGTTCTGAGACATGCCAGTTTCCTCGTGAGGTTTTACATCACCATTTTAAACGGATGTTTTCCTTCACCGTTTTGAGAACAGTGGTGAAGAAATATTTCACACAAAGTGCCTGCTTGGGTTCGAAACTCATAAGTCGCCGTTACCACAGGGCTATCTCTGCTCCTTGCATATAAAGAAAGTACCTTATTTTTCAGTGCGTTAATACAAGATAGTGGTCTGAAATATCTTTAAATTGACAGGAACCATCCCTGTCCACCAGTAGATCCTCTCTATACAACATGTTACATAATTAACTCAAGACCTCATAAACCCCAATTAGAATATTAGGTTAAAAGCATAAAACATTGACCAAAACTTTTTCTTATAAAGGTAACTGTTATTACTAGGAAAAACGTGTTGACCGCAGCATTACTTTTAGCATTTGAAATTGAGTCTTATTACCTTGAAATAAGATTGAATTTTCTATGGCGCAGTTGGCCAGTAAGTATGGGAAAATACATATTTTTTTAAATAAATACCAGTAATAAAAGTTACTAAAATCGATTCAGTAGTAATTTAAAGAGTTAGTAGTTAATTAGTGACAAACTATTTTCAAGTCTTGCGTTTATTTTGTTACAGCTACATAGAAATGACTGGCCTGTTAGTCTAGTGGTTAGTGACACTGACTGCTAAGATTGAGGTTATGGGTTCGTTTCCCACCCAGGACAAATCTTTGTGTGATAAGCACAATCATTTGTTCTGTGTCTGGGTGTAATTTATCTATATTACGAATGTATTTAGAAATATATAAGTACGTTTATCAGTTGTCTGGTTACCATAGTACAGGCTCTGCCTAGTTTGGGATCAGATAGCGGTGTGTTGGTTATCCTAAGATATTATTAGATGCTTTGTTCCACCTGTGTTTTTTTTTTTTGGAATTTTTTAATTTAAGTAATTGCAACCTAATTACGTAAGACACAATCACCACCATTTAGAAGAATTCTAAAATTCAAATTTCAAAAAAATTGTCTGCTCGATAGCGTAAATAACGCAATTAATATTGTTGAACTGTCAAAATGAAAGCGATTGCTACTGATAATGTTACAAAATTAACCAGCTGGTAAATGTATGTTAGCTTTTCTACTGGAAATAAAATAAAACATAAAATTCCATAATTTTCTTCGGAAAAGTGACTCAGTACCAATCCAGAAAAAAATCCCATATTTTCATCCCCCTAAAATTTAAAACATTACATATACACGAGCAAAAAAAAAGCGAGACCGCAGACAAAACGAAATTACCCTCCATTTAAAAACATTCCTAATAAAAACTAAGCCCAAAAAATATATATATCCAATTTCTAGGGCTCCACATAGGTACAAGATAACTAAGATAATAGCTACGTCAAATGAAGCGTCGCCGTCGCGATAAAAAAAACACTGGTTAAAATCTACCGCTGCTCCGTGTTGTTTTAGGCCCTCGCAAAATATTGGGCTCGCTAAGCGAAGAATAACAATGGCGCGGGCGCACCCCCTCCTCCCACCCCTATGGGTGACGAAAGAGACGGTAATTATGTTTATTGATCATGTTCTTTTTTGTTACTATTAAGTAATCGTAAAATAATCACAGATGTGATTATTTGGAGATGGTCTGGTTTCAAACAGCTAACAAAGATGGGTGGCCGTCGGTACTTTCTGGGGTCTATTTAATAAAACCCAGGTTATAGGTTACAGACAAAAACCCATGCTCCGTGCGAGAACAAAGAAAGAGAGAAGAAAGATTTTTTCATACCTTTCTGAATTGTTAAACAGCACATGTGAATATGTGTCAATTACTGAATTTTTTTTTTACAAATATGTGACATTGTCAGTTATGGGGTGCTGCCCATGGATGGAAATAAGACAGAGTGTCTATCGTTTGGAAACGAATTTCAAATGTGCTTAACTGACCATTCCAAAAGTAATTTGTCAGACGGCGATGTGAGTGTTTGCAGGGTCATCTTCAAGCATTCTCTTGTAGTTAATAAGAACAGGTCGTTAGGCAGAAAAAGTTTATAACGAGTCTTAAACTCTTCAAAGCTTCTAAGTATTTTGCAATGACTCATACATTTCTGAAAAAGGCTCCACGCAACTAAACCAACATATCCGATCTGTAAGAATTTCAAAACAGGAAATTGGTCCAATCGGTTACTCGGATGAGTATTGCTGCGTTTGTATAAAAGTTTTATCAAAGTAGTGTGGTTACCAAGCAATGTATATCGAATAATTTTATATACATATTTTGCACGGCAAGAAAATAACAAAGCCAATTTTTCCAAATATCATTTGTATCATTTCAACCAGTTCTACGGCTAATGAGCGTTGAATCTAGACTTTCCAATCGGTTGAGACCAAAATCGATTTTTGCATAGAGTCGGCAGCCACGCGCCTCTCGGATCGATTCTACGCGCGTGGTTGCCGTGGACAGTCACGCACGTTCTATCTGATCTCGATGCCCACTCGATTCGATATCGAGTCACATTTTTTCTCATTGGCTTCGGCTTTTTTCAAACCTTTTGTACAAGGCGCCCGTTTTTTGGCGCGCGTCGCGCTTGTCTCGGACCAATCTCTTTGGTAATTTTCTTTTTTTTTTACCTTACCTATTGTCGACAGCCAGTGCAACTTGTTTTTGGATTTATATAGACCGTTGATTCTTAATGGTTGAATTAAATGTCGGCGGTGACCGTTACTAACGTTTTTTTTTGTACGAAAGTGAGGTGAGTTTTTTAAACTTTTCGCCACGCAAATTATTAGGAGAAAATCTGGTGAATCTGCTGATAGTTGTGCGGTATTTTATTTTACAGTTGTTTTTTTAAAAGATTTTCAAAAGATCTAATAATGGCTTTGAAAGTTAATTTTTTCAGGAGGTGAACGGTAAAGTCATTTGCAGGTGAAACGATTTAAAATCGAATTTGTTAAAAACATTAGTTACACATTTCACAACTTTAAAATTGCTTGTATAATGGCTGCTAAAGCTGCTAAAGCTGCCCAATACACATTTCCAATAGTTATATACAGCAATTGAATAATATACAACATACATTTTCAGCCTACAATGTTCCCACAGCTGGGATACAGGAAGATTACCATAACTAGTGGGTATATGTGGCTATATAGGTGTCAGTGAGAGGTCTGCACTCAGTGAAAACTGAGGCGAAATTAGTTATTCTTACATAATTTCACTCTGTACATAACACCAATACTTCTTGTCTGTTCGTTGTCCGTATGTCATTGTAGGGATCCAACAGAATACCAGTGTTTGGTATATTTGCAGGAAAAATGCTGAGCTGACTCCTATTTAATGTAACGATGAGATGCACACCGCACTTTGTATATTCGTCATTTGCTTTGAAGTATATCATAGTGTCCCTTTATTTCATTAGGTATGTTTTTTTAACGTTGGTACCTTGTTTTTTATATTTATGTATTTTTTTTCATTTTACTGTGATTTTGTGTTGTCTTGTGCTGTCTTTTATGTGCACTAAGTAAGTATTTTATCTACCTATCTGTCTATATTCACCCAACTCCTCTTCATTCATTCACCATAACCAGAAGCTGTGTGGTCTTTATAACCACTGAAATATTTCACTAACCACCGTCTGATAACCACTGGTGCGTGTTGCTAACCACTGGTTGCCGACGAGGACAGGTGCACAGCCCGGGGCGACGAATGTCATCCTCGTGACGTTATGTCTACGTAATACTTCGGGTTTCGGTATTTTTTGCAGAAATTGAGGGGTTTTGCTGGCAGAAAAGTGTTTAAGTGACAGTAATTGAGAATTCGTGATACGTGTTGACGCAAGTGTGGTTATTAAAAGAGAAGATGTTCTTGCACTGCAATTGGATAATTAATTAAGGAGAGAATTGATTTTTATTAATTGCGTAGATGGTGATTTTATCTCACGAAGGGATGCGTTAACAATAAGTTAAGCGCGTGTCGCTGTCTGAGATAAAAATACTGTACAACTAGATACTACAGAATTAACGTTTGCAGCGAAGTACAGATAGTTTGCAGTAAATATTAGATTAAAAGTTTTAAAATATCTTGACCCTGAATTATGATTGAGCCTGAAAAATGGTTCGGATTAGCAGCAGTCCTGTTGGTTTATTCTATAAGAATGTCATCGTGAAAAGTCTGGTGAAGTGAGTTGGAAGTGAACTGTCAAAAGTGTCAATTCCCTGCCTTTAAGTGGAATAACAGTTCACTTCACCTAAGTTTCCATAGTAAGATTTTTACAAAATATCACTACACTCAACTGTGTAGAGCACTAATGAAATTGTAAAAAGAAATAGTTATAATTTTATTTACGTGTGTGCCTGTGGCTGAAAAACGTCGTCTTTAACCCATAATTGAAGCAAGATTGATAATCATCATTATAAAAATAAAAACTAATTTTTTGAAAGCATCAATCAGAGAAATTAACTTTTACCGAAAATCAGGTTGTTCTAAATTACCCAATTAGTGAGTCTGTACTTGTGAACGCAAGTGTTTAAGGCTGCGCGCTAACTGTACCGGTAATATTTCGCTAATGTCGTAATCACATGTCTTCGAGAAGCGTCTGCGTCTTTATTCCGAGTGATTCTTGTGGTTACTACAGAGTCTATGATGTCTGGGAGACTTATTCTGGAGGTTACTCGACTGGATTCTTGATAAACTGTGGTCGTAATTTCTTGGTTGTGATTTTGAAATACTTACTAGAGCATGGACAGCAGCGTTCTCTATGCATTTTACCAACATACTGCGATCGCCAACCCGCCTGCCAAGCGTGGTGATTACGGCCAAACCCCGCCTTTTGAGGCAGGCTTATGTCCAACAGTGGACATGTTTGGGCTGAAATGGAGATGGTGATGATGATGGATTTTGAAATAGAGTAGATTAGAGAACATTTATTTCAGACAGGAGTTCATAGAGTTAGTATCAACTTTACTTATCTTCTAGTGTTGGTAGGGTACGCATACAGGTTTATAAATACAATTAAAATCAGCGTATAGCTTCATCCACCTACACAAAATCGGGGAATCCCACCGATCTGCGAATACACTGAGAAAACCGTTGTTGCCTATAGGTTTATGTCCAGAACTGGACGTTGATGATGATTGTTGTTGCTGCCACGGACTCGCGACATCAGGGCTGGTCATTTATGAACTAGTAAGAGCCTACCAAGAAAACTACTACGGATAATCCACATGATGATGATGGTCGATGATTGCCCTTAAAGTGGTAGCCACTTTAAGGGCATTTGGATCGTATTTAAGAAATACACCCACTGCGGTAACCTCCCTCATATTTTCTACCATATTTACCCTGTTCCTAGCCAAACATATGTATTTTACGCGACTGCAAAGAGTTTAATTTTAAATAACATTATCAAATATTAAGTTGTTTTCTGATTCGTCTTTAACAGAGTCATTAATTACTATAAAGAATTAAAAACAACAGCCTGTAATTTTCAGAAACTTCCATATTTTAAACTAGTCCTTATCTGTCAAATACATATATCAAAGTACCCGAAACTGTCAATTTTTCCCTATCAAATTTGAACCTAATACTTTAGCGTTAAAGTTGAAAACCTAATAAAGAAATTTGACAGATTGAAGTAGCTTCAAGTGCTGGCGTCTGTACGTAACTAACGTATGGAATCTAAATAGCAACCTCACAAAGCAGAATACGTGTGCTAGTACACATAAGAACAAATAGCGGCGAGTCGTTAGAAAGGCTACCATTAATTCATTATCTCGGATTGATTGGGATGCTTTTAGTAACAGCAGTGTTGATGATGGCACACCGACTGCTTTGGTAGTTCCGGCAACAAGAATTTAGTGGGCGTAGGCAAAAATTACATAAGAAAATTATCTGCCAAGTTACCTGCTACACATGCATGTTCTATAACTAAGTATACATACTAATATTATAGCAGAGTGCAGTGTGAACAGTGGCCCAGTGGTATCGGCCCCGAGTTGTATGAAGGTCGTGAGTTCAAGCCGAGACAAGCAATATGGGTAAATTATTTCATCACCACTTTTCTCAAAACTGAGAAGGAAAATATAGCACGTGAGGAAATGCCAGTTTCCTAGAATAGTTTTCCTAGGACCAAATAATCAAAGATTCCATGAGGTGGATTATAGCTCACTCCCGCTCACAGAGAGAAGGCTTGTGTCCCAACAGTGGGAACATTATAGCCTGATTATGATATTAAAGTCCCAAGTAATAAAGAGCGACCTTATTGCCAACAGCAAGCCACGAATCAAGACTCCGGGCTGCTGTTAAGATTTTGACACTTGAACCATGATAAAGCAAGTGATTTTTTTGGCCTCGTAGGCTATAGATATGAAGACCTTTTTCTGTTTTATTAAGTACCTAGTACTTCTTGACAGACCAGCACTGTCCTTCCATACTTGTTAACATTGTGATTGTTTTTCGTTGCCAATTGGAGCCGTGCGACAAGCTTCTGCCGTTTCTTAGGTGCCTATGTAGGTTTATTAATTTCGAACTATGGAAGCAATTTGATTGCATAACATGTAAGATATCACGCCCTTTATGCCAGGAGACTGTTATTTTGGCATTATGCTTTGTTTACATTATTATTTTTTGGCTTGAGTTTAGTTTTCTTTTTTGGTGTATGAGGCATGCCCAGCTAACATATGGCAAATAATTTAACTTCATGTTCTGTTTCGTAATGTCAGTTAATTTGCCTACCTACTATTGTATCGACTCAAGTTTATTTAACGAAATAAACAACTGTGCTCTTGGGAAGCTTGTTGCGCCACTTCTTCTTCCCAGCTAAAGCACTAGGAAATGGTGAAAGGCGTTTTTGAGGACTGTCTTATGTTATTTTGACATTTGAAAAGTGCTGCTCCTCAGTCTAATTTGAATTAATAGATCTAGGCTTGTCAGAATATTTGCGAGCCTAGTGACGTGACCAGCCTTTTCCTACGATGAGAAAAATACAATGTAATATTACAAACAGATCAATTTAATGTAATCTTTACTCGCTCTTTCACCTCTTACATTGCATTAGGTTTGCCTTTCGGTCGACAACGAGCCAGCGATCGGCTCAGCATCAGCTAATGATTGAAGGCACTTAACATTCGTGAACAGCAGACGTTTTGGTATGGGCTTCCGTCCGACGGAACGTGACTGACGGCGAGGAGGTGCGGTAGAAGAAGCGACGCTATGTAAGCTTTAAAATGTTGAGAGGATTGTTTGCAGGTAGGTATGGCAAAAGCAGTTCTTTTAAAAGTTTTACAAATGTTTCAGTGGTAGATATTTGCATAAAATACTGATTAAACACGCAAGCGTGAGGGGTCAATCAGTATTATAATTTACCAAACTATTTCTCTAGGAAATAAGATCACACAGATAAAAATATAGCTTCAATCTTATAGAAAACCACGAGTGACAAAGCAGGCAGTATCTTCTCTCTATTTAGCACCAAAAGAAAAAAAAAACCTCAAAGTGCAAGAAAACCCAAATTAAACGAACAGAAGTGCCTATATAAACAAACAGAGGTATCATTTTCAGATACAACGCTATACAAAAAGTAGCTTATTTTTAAAGACAATGTGTCAATTAAGCGGCTGTTTAGGTTCTGTACCAATATTGCAGATTTGTTGCTATTAATATTTCAAGAAAATATTCTTGTGTTCTTGGTTTTTTTTTTCTTTTGGTGCTAAATAGAGAGAAGATAATGATAAAGCATTTTAAAGCTTATATAAGAGTAATGAGTACGGGATGTCAACTGACAACGAAACGCAAGTGTGAAGTTGGCGCGCTTCGACAGAGTCTAGCCTGACATTCGTGCAAATTGACAAGAGGGGCTACTGCGGGCGGGGTGTAGCTCTCTTGACCATCTGACATTATGCGGACTATAAGTGTCTAGAAATTGCCCATTTGGCAAGTATAGATATAATGTAAAAATCAATAATCATCTTTATATATCTCTTCGCCCGCAACACACATCCAGTAAAATATTCAAAGTGAAGAATTTAGCTTCAACCAGCCTCTTGTCCCGGCAAGTATATTTTCGCCTCAACTCGCTTGCTCGCTCTCACTGTACCGGAACCTAACCAAGCTACCGGTACATATCTAAGAGCATTTTATGTCTTCACTCGCTTGATAACCGCAGTGCTATGTACCTACCTACCTACGCTTAACAGTTGGCATCTAATCTACTACATCTCGATAGCCGACGAACAAAATGGACGTAAAAAATATAATGTACGTAGGTACTAATGGTAGCATAATATGGGATTCCCAGTCTAATTTAGTTATATTGATATTAAGTTTAGCTGAAAAATTGTTCATAAAATTATCAATTACCGCTTGATTAAGATAAAGTAACAAAATTATGAGTAAAGTACAGGTGGCCCTTTGGTATCGGCGACTTACGAGTTCTAGATTATGGGTCCGAACTCAGGCAGGCGATTTACTTTGTGTAAAAAAATTTCGTCACCCACAGCTCTCAAGTCGGCGAAGAAAAACGTCGTGAGGAAACCGGCATGTCCTAGAACCAAAATTCGAAGACATGTGACATCTACTAACCCGCAGTGGGCCGCGTGGTACACTACGGCCCCCTCCTTCTCATCGAGAGGAGGCCTGTGTCCCAGCAGTGGGCACAGTATAGGCTGATTATGATGATGCTGTTATTCGTGAATCTTTGACAGTCGTTATGTGTCGTCAGAAGCCCGAAAGTCTGTCAACCAGTCTTACCAAGGGGTATCGTATTACCCAGTAACTAGATTGTAGAGGTCGCATAGGCAGTCACCTCCATGTAAAATACTGTTATTCAGCTGCATCCGGTTTTACTGGTAACCGACCCCAAAAGAGTTGGGAAAAGACTAGACACAAGATGATGAAAATTTTTATTTATCTATGATGCCTTTTTGTGATTGAAGTTAAGTCTGACAAGTATTCATATATTTTTTTTTTATGGCAATTTGCCGAAGACTACGGCAATTTCTGCCAGTGTCGCATAGTGGCTATACATGGGTATTATAATTAATTAATTAATATTTACAGAGAGAGAGTATGAACTTAAACTTTTTGTGGCAATCCTTTTAGCCCTGAAACAAACACAAAACATAGGAGTTAGTGTTAGTTAGTAGTACTTAAAATATATATAAGTCGAGTATAAACAATATATTTAATAACTTATAAATGTCTAAAAATTAGAGTTTAATATTGTTATAAATTGGAAATAAATTTAATAAAAACACGTATAATTTCTTACACCATCGTTGGTAGTCTTCATAAGCCACTAAGTATTCCCATTAAAAACTTTCTAATAATCTTTGGTAGCAAAAACCAACATTATAAGTAACTATCGACTAATTGACACCAATTTACTCAGCTACAGACAGCCACACAGTGTTAGGGATTCCCGCCTTTTTTATCAATAAAAAACCAATAAATTTTACATAACAAGGGCTACCAACCCCCCCAATCAATTTCCAAAAACTATTCGTCTAGCCATCACAAAATCAACGCTAGACTAATCCAAATCCCGCCAAATGAACTGTCAGATACTTTTTGTGCGGCAAATCCGCGCGTGTCTGTCATAATCTGTGGTAGAATAATCGTCGCGCGTGCGAAAACGAACTAACAGTTAGACCATAGAGAATGAAAATTCAGAAGGTTTGGTAATCTTTCGCGAAATTAGCTATTAGCTAGCTGCAAAGAAGAAAAATACAAAAAAAGGCTTGCAACAACATGTTAAAATTGATTTTATAGACATTATTTTCCAATTAACCGACGAACAACGACGAAACTAACTCTGACTTCTTTAAAAGTTTGTAAGTAAGTTTTCCTGAACTGAGTGCTCTTTACAGTTATAATCTAACCATGGGCAAAGAAAACCTATGGAAAATATGTGGCGGGCCTCGACTACTCTTCCTTTAGGTATACATTGTGAAACAGAGACAAAGCTGTAAAACTTCAAACTTTTTTTGTTGCTTGTGTAAGTTTCTGTCGCCACTTGATTCTCTGCAACCAACTGTCTTATCGTCACACTCCACGAATTGCCACAGATACAAATGTAAGGGTAATTAAGGCCAAGAGCTCACCTGTTCAGGACCCCCAGGCTGAGACATCTAATTGTCTGTCAAACTGACAGATTAGGCTGAATACGTTATTATTGGTGCTACTTTTGTAAGCGCTGACAGATGAGTATGATTTTTTCGTTCTATTTTTAAAGCTCTCTAGAAATCATGAGGTCTTTAGAGAGGGGCTAATTAACGGCTACCTACATGTAGATAGGTAATAACATTTAGTTTTACAGATTCCCCTTAAGTTGGGTTAAAAGTCTTGGGTTTTTGGGGGTTCAATTCTATGTAAAAATTACAAACTACAAATTTTAACCCCCATTTAACCCCTCTGAAGAGGGGATGAATTTTCAAAAATCCATCCTCAGTGCTCACATTCGTTATAAAAAGAACTCTTGCGCAATATTATATGCTTCTAGACCCAGCAGCTTAGGCTGACCGTTGCCTGTCAATGAACGAATGAATTAATTTATTAAGTAGAGGACAGCCCACCTCAAGGCCAATTTTCATATTTAAAAATGTTCATATTCTAGTTGCTGAGAGAGCAACTAGAATATTGTCTCGGCGATCAATGTCAAAAAGTTGTCAAAATTGTAGGGAAAATCGAAGTATTTTTTTAAGATTGGAATGTAAACGTCATAAAATACAGAAATTTCCTTCTAAAGCACAGACAAACACCAGACTATAGCCTCTGACCACGACGTGAACCAGATACTTACATTTAAACTTGAATTTGTATTAGAGCCTCAACAGCAATTTACGATACATCGAAATCCCGACTGTTAGAAAGCTGAGGTAGACCACAAAGAATGTGTGTTGCTGCCGCACTTAATTTGGGTCACTTTTATCAATGTACTGTTTTAGTATCTAGTACTTTATCTACATAAATATTTTATTATCATCATCATTTTAGCCGAAAGACGTCCACTGCTGGACATAGACTTCCCCCAATTTGGGGGGGTTTGCCTTAAACGCCACGTTTGGCAGGCAGGTTGGCGATCGCAGTATGTTGGTAAAATGCATAGAGAACGCTGCTGCCCATTCTCTAGTAAGTCCCTTACTCGCCTCTTACGACACCCAGGGGAAGAAATGGGATGGGCCTATGTTTTGCGCACCACACGGTACACGATAAATAAATATTTAGTCATTCTTAATAAAAAAGTTATATTAGTTAAGTCTACAATAGTCACGAATGAAATAAATATCCAGTAGATATCAACTTGTTATATCCCTCTCACTTGAAGAAAGAATCGTATGAAACATTACTTGCGCGATGCAGAATTCTACGACAAAGTCAATGACCTCAATAGTGACACCTACCAATGTTGTCAACTTTTGCATCATTGGTAGCATAGAAGCGCTACATCTAGGGCCCTATATGAAAGTGTTGAAGATATCATGGTTCCAGGGCAGGTCGCATAATTGTTCGAAAGAGTTACCATGGCCTGGTGGCCCTGGCATAGGCAACTGAAGGAGGGGTTTTAGTCAGTAAAAGCCTGACATACCACCCAAAGCGGGAGACATCATTTGATGATTTCCCACCCAAAAATAAGAGCAAGAGAAAGAGATGAAGCCATCCAGGGCAAAGACCGTCATCCCTTTTTCACAACGAATTAATGAAGACTTTCACATGAAACTTCCCTAAATGAAGTGGCATGGTTTTCAAGCAAGCAAACCCGCGGGCACTAGCTAGTTATAAAGCTGTTAAAGCCATTTGCTTTCGGGGATTGGTTTATTATTATCGAGGCTTCCCCGTATCTCGATCTATAACTGTACCTCTGTAATTATTATCTTCACTTTGATGGAATAGATTCGGCAAATATAGATGCCCACTCACATTCATGTAGGGATAGCAGATTAGAGGCGAAAGTTGGACTTGCAAAACTTTTAAAGAAATTTAAGAATTTTCTGACGTTCGATTTAAAAAAATAAATTATACTATCACGTAACTTAAGATATATTTTTCTTATTTTAAACACTCAAATAAAAAAAATGTCTTAAAAAATAAAGGAGTAAAAGAAAATTGAAGCTGTTGAAAGTGACAGATTGTTTTTTTTTTCCATCTCTTTTTTGATGAGATTCAGAAGTCACAGTACATCATAGAACAGTATTTTAACAATAAGAAATACAGTTTGCTCTAGTTTCCTTGCTGTCGGTACCGGCTGGCCAGTGGGCATGCGTCAGAGCACGTAAGGAGATGGGCATGACATGCACAACCTCCGCCACGCCACTGACATTACTTCATTAAAATTCTATTAACGGAAGCATTCTCCTTAAAAAACCTTTTAAAAACAACCTAAGATTGATCTACCTACAACGATAAAGCAACTTTATTGACTACGGAATAAATATCAATTTTGCTTTTTCCTCTTTCTGCACTTACAACGTAGAACCAAGTAAGGAAATGTATGAATCATTTTGAACTTTATTGAAAGAAACAGAAGGTGCAAAATCAGTTGGACTCGCAGTGGTCAATCAAGAAAATCTTCAAGAGATGGACAGGTAGTTTCCACGATCGCAAATCGAGGATCGGAAGTCAATTTATTAAAAAAAAGTAAAAAGTGTTAAAAGAGAAAAGTTTTCGTTATTTCGGCTTTAGAGATTGTTTATTATGTTCTAAGTATAATGTTTTGTTGAGAGTAAAAAGCTTTCAGATGCAATTTGATGAAAATAGTGCAAAAGGTTGGTAGTTGCTTATCATCTTGAGGTCTCGATGATAGCCAGATACTGTGGGAATCTATCTTGGACATTGAAAGCGAAAATAATTGCAATGTTCTCAAATAATATTCAGGTTTGAATAAATGTAGATCGGACGGGTCGCTACCCAACATTCTAATTCCAAAACTTCATCTGTTGCACTTGTAGTAAAATAGTTTAGAAATCATCATCTTTAGGCACTATATTTTTTATAAGTTATTTTTTATAAGTTATTTTTTATAAGTTATTTATTTATTGTTCACTTCAGGTTATAGACATTATTCTCTCATTATTGGCTCTTGTACTAGGAGTTATATGTATGTCTACTACCTACTCTTTTTGTAATCGTCTTTATTAAATGAATGAATAATTAATTTGTAAAATATATATATACAAGGGCTCTAGAGTCCTTCCGAGAAAAGAGACAATGTTATATCTACTTAAGACCTAAATTGCCCACCAACTTCAATTGTCCGTATATAACACGGTAATTTTTGAACAGTTGTATAAAGCAATTTAAACATGGGAAATTGTCATAGAGTATCTAATTTAACACCAAGCTAAAGAATAAAAACTTTCCAGCGAAACGGATGGGGGTTATTGAAGAAATCAGCATAAATCTCCGCGCCATGGCATGGGGGCTCTCTTGGCACGCCGTAGGGGCGCAGTGCCAACGACTCTTCCGCTAGCGGACAGACAACAGACCCCAACGCAGAATATTTACACAACATAAATCTTATTGCTGTTGATTTATTTGTATTTGAATTTGGATGAAGTAATCGGTTGTGTGTGGTGCCGGATGTAAAGAATAGCACCATGCCATTTCTTCCCGTGGGCGTCGCAATAGGCGACTAAGGGACTTACTAGAGAATGGCCAGCAGTGTTCTCTATGAATTTTACCACCATACTGCGATCGTCAACCCGCCTGCCAAGCGTGGCAAACCCACCCAAATTGTAAGAGGCCTATGCCCAGCAGTGGACGTCTTTCAGCTGAAATGATGATGGTAAATGGGAAAGGAGTTACAGCGAAGTGTTCATGCGAGGGGTAGGTAGTGATGTCGGCTATGGACTACTGAAATAACTTGTCACTCCTAGCTAGCATATCAACCATGTTGGGGTCAGCTTCCAGTATAACCGCATGCAGCTGAGTACCAGTATTATACATGGAGCGAATATCTATCTGACTTCCACAATGTAGCTATTGGGTAATCCGATACCCTTTTTTTTGTGGGAAATAATCAAATGACGTCTTCCGCGTTAGGCGAAGAGGGAGGGCGTGTCAGACTTTCAATGACTAAATCCCTTAGTATTACTTTTTATTAAACTTTCAGACTTCTGTCTACCGTTTACAGCTGGGAGCAACGGCTTAACGTGCTGTCCGAGGCTGGAGGTGTCTCGATATGGAAAGATGATCATCCAACCATGAACTTTGGCAAGCGTAGCTTAACCTGATTAATCGACCCGTGCGGCTGTAATTACTTCAAATACTAGGCAGTAATATGCAAGTAACAATAAATAGAAGGGCGGAACCTGATTGCGACAAGAAAAGATACATGCCCAAAAACTCAAACAAAAGCAAGTTACCAAATACTTTTTCAGAGCGATGCGATTTATTTATTTAGTGATGCCTGAACGAACGCTTGAGTATCAGAAAAACGAGAAAAGTAAAATCAATAAATAACACAGGCCAACAAAATTTAACCAAACTTCTTAACCAGAAACTAGACTACATATTTCCGAAGGTTTTCGTAAAATATTTTAAAATTTTCGTATACCTGAAAATTTTCAGGTATACGAAAATTTACAAAGATGAGAACTTCAAAACACGATATCTCAGCGAAAAAAAAATATGGGCAAACTCAACGGCATTTGAAAGAGAAAATCTTGTTCTTTAATACGGTAACCTTTATTTTTTTTAGAAAAAATAATTCGTGAGTGTACATAACCTCAAAATCGGACAAAAACGGTACTTTTTGCACTTTTAGGTTTGGATATCTCAGAAACATGACGTGATAGAGCAATTCTGAGGCCAGATTTGGATTCAGCGCATCAAAAACCTTCGGAAATATATAGTCTGGTTTCTGGTTAAAAATGTTGGCGGTTTCTGTAATTGGCTGTAAATAACCGTACAATGCAAATAATAAATCAGATCATGGATCGCATTAAAATCGAACATAAGATCTAAAATGCTTTTATTTATTTTTAGAAAGGCACCTTAAAAATCACTGAAACTTTTTATCAATTTAAAAAAATACTATCAAAAATATCCCCTCATCAAATATGGCCCAACACAGACTGCACAAGTAACCTGCTGATACACATTTTTCTCAAACAGCCTTGACAACCTAGGAGGCAAGTGTTACTGCCCTCTTTCCTATTTATAGACTAAAAAAACATAAAATAAAAAAGGTAAGTAGTTAGTGTGTATGTGCTGTTACCGCGACACAGTAGTGATGGACCGGTCTATGTGAGATGAGCGCAGTTCGTTATTAATATTTATTA
Organism: Aporophyla nigra; assembly: GCA_947507805.1. Lineage (NCBI taxonomy): Eukaryota > Metazoa > Arthropoda > Insecta > Lepidoptera > Noctuidae > Aporophyla > Aporophyla nigra. The sequence goes on along the minus strand of OX382309.1, from coordinate 20,004,386 downwards.
TTACACTTGCGTTTGTAAGAAACATTCATGTAGAGCGATTTGTCATGGAAATGATTATATTTTTGTATTTTATTCACCTGTTGTCCTTACTATTAGAATTTAAATATTATGACATTTATGCCACCATTATTAATATAAAACTTAGAAATAAGTGATCAAAATATCCGGAACTGCCTATCAAGAGACCCAAAACCTTTCAAATTTAATTGAATACTTTTTTGAAATAAAAAAAAAATGTCATTCAATGGAATTAAATGAACTTAGACGGTTGCATTAATGATTTTAATGCTTATAATTATATAAAGCCATATTTAAGGATGAGATTTAGAACAGAAGATGCTTTGCAGATGGCCTACAACGCCCTCCATGTTCAGAACAACAATGCTTTTCGGCAGTTGCTGGGGCTTCCACGGGACTGTAGTGCATCGGGCATGTTTGCCGATGTAAGCATAGATAATTTTGAGGCTATCAACGGCATCCCTAATCCGTAGGATAAGTGGATGCTCCAATAGCATCCTGGAGAGGTCAGACTGCTCTTTTCTACACTTGTCCCGTGGACATAGCTGCAGGCCCGGTGTGGAGGAAAGATATTTAAATTGATTTATAGTTTTAGATTTAAACTTTAAAGCTGCTAACATAGTTTGTAAGTTCAAATACTAACAAAATATGGATGAACGAAATATGGATAATTTCCGAAATAAATGATTAAAATGAATTGAAATTAACAGTAGTCAATAAAGGTGTAGTTCATAGTAGTACAAGCAGAATTACCAAGGACAAGAATAAAAATAAAAGATATAACTGTCTGCAATCACACAGCCAGTCAAATGCCAGATAAGGAACGAGCAATAAAAACATAGTAAAGATGATTCATCTTCAAAAAAATCTTGCCTCAATTTCGAGTAACACATGCTACACGCGCCGGAATTCCCCGGTCATGTAACAATAACTCCTAATTATAAATTCATATGTATTATGTTAAAACAGTCCGTAATGATACACAATCTACATACATACACACCCATCAAAAAAAGTTTAGAAGCAATGCGAATTTTTATTAGACTTAAAGTTGGATAAATTTGCTTGGGACAACGTACCAATTTATTCGTTTCTTGGAAACTCTGGTACCACATTTTCTGTTTAGGAAATCTTCCAGCATCACTCAAACTTACTCATCCTAGCTTCAATTCTAAGCCAGTAAGCTAGTATCTCAAGCCAGGATAGTTTAATAAAATGGGGTTCAACTTTTTAACTAGTAGCTCCCCCTCCACTGATTTTTCTATTCTAGCTAATGTACTAGCCTCGTGTGGTTGGCGAAGATAGTACTCAATCGGATCATTTTACTCTACGAACTAATCCATCACATTAAAATAATAACATAAAATTGTCATTAATGTCCCACTGCTTGCACTCTTTCCAGAGCTGCCAAGGGCCAATCTATCTAAAAGAGTCAAGTTCTTCCCGCCATCTCTGTCTGGACACCGCATTGCTACTGGCTAAAAATTTACTAGCAACGTATAAACAGCACTAGCATGATACTAGAAGGAACAGTGGGGTTTTAGTCGATAGAAGTCCGACATAACCGTCCGTTCATTCTATTCCAGGCATAGATATCCATGAGAAACGGAAAAAAAAATAGCTAGAAAACTGAGATTCTAGTTTGCTATCCTAACTTTGAAAAGTAGACTCTTGTATTCTGGGCATGAGGCTGTAGAACCGCTAGCTGTTGCAGTTGGCCGTTGGAGTAGATGTATTCTGGAGTGGAGATCGGGAATCGCGATTTAAGGCTAGCCTAAGATCCTGCCATTGTTGCGGAGTTTTTCGAAAGAATTACCGTAGCCCTGGCGCAAGCAACTGAAAGAAACACGGGTGGGTTTGAATCACTAAAAGTATGACAGGCCCTCCCGTTCCACTCGGAGGGGGAGAAGTCATATGATGATTTCCTACCCAGAAAAAATAAAATAAAAAAGCCTGCCCTAGATTAGAGTAGCCGGCCTATGTTCAACAGTGGACTGCCATTGACTAATAATGCCGATGATCAGGTGGTTTTTTTGTAAGTTAAAACAAAAAATAAGTTATTTACAGAACACAACTAGCAATAAACTTTTTTATACCCGTGTACATACTTAGATGAATCTTGAAAAGATAGAGACATAAAATTAGCTTGCCAGTGTAATTAAAACCCTAACTACTGGTATTTGCACGCTATTATGTGTGCACGGAATTAATTAACGGTTCTGTATTAATTAAGCTGTACTTATTAATAGGTTTAGTGCTTGGGAATTGAAATTTTATTGGTTTTTCTTTCAGAGAAGCCTCTCATCATTATGGGTAAGTCTAATTATTTATTTTTGACCGACTTCAAAAAGGAGGAGGTTATCAATTCGGATGTTTATATATTTTTTTATGTATGTTCGGCCATAACTCCGTCATGTATAGAGGGATTTGCAAAATTCTTTTTTTGTTCGGAAGGGGTTTCTGATGATGAGTTCCGGAAACAGACACCGGAACTCTTTAAAAAATGACAGTAAATCAACCGCGATTTCTGCTATCACATAAATATGCATTGTTTGTTTGGAATTAGCGCGGGGTAGATACCATAACTAAAAATGTAAAAATAAAAACTTTTGTGTCTTAGGATTTGTATTTAAGGTTTTTGCCACCGACTTCCCAAATTAAAGTTATTTTTCACTTTGTAGTGTTTTTAAGGAAGTCGGTAGTTTTTTTTGTTTTTGTAAAAAAGTTTTTTAGAGTCTGTTTCCATAAAGCCAGAAAATACTAAGTAAGTGTAACAATTCTTGTCATCCTTTCCAGAAGGTATTTTTGTATGGAGAAATATGAAGAAAAGAAACTCCACCGTTCTCTTTTAAAATGTCAAGAATTTATCAGCAAAATTTTCACTAAGCAAGCTATCGGTGTCCATAGAGTTTCTTGTCCATTCTCTTCTGCTTTCATCAGTTTCATATTTTGCTCGGTCTTTCTACGAGAGCTGCTTTTTAACTGAGTTCAAAAAGTTGAAGGTTCTCCATTCGTTAGTTGTTTTTTTTTTTTGTTTTTTTTTTTTTCACGCTATATTTAGCAATATTGTATCGATATCAATTTTTTTTTTTCTCAACTTTGTGGAGTCGGTGCCAGTGTTAACGGATGCAGTTTATTACCTGTATTTTACATGGCGCGAGTACCTACCCGCCTTCCACAACCCAGAAGCTACTGGACATGACGAAAGTCCTTAGTGTGACTGGTTGTTAGACTATCTGGCTTCTAATCCTAGTTGGATTATCAGACATCCAAGACAGGTATGTAATGTATGGTTGCTTAACCTTTAAAAATCAACCTATTAGTTACCCACGAGCCCCTCTAAAACCCTTGCTGTGAAGATTATGTCGATGATAAAATTAAGTTAATTGATGCCGAGGATCTACCTGCCCGCTTACGACTGCAAATGCAGATAGGTACTTCATTCATATGTTCTCATTTCTATAATTACTTCGTGCTATTTGAATCCTGATTAGTTTTTTAAAGACTGTATGTGTATATAATATATATGTCTAATATAAAATATCTATATGTACGGCTTCGCGATAGTTGGAAGAAGTGGAGGGAGGCCTTTGCCCAGGAGTGGGACAGTGCAGGCTAGTAATAAAAATAAAAATAATAATAAGGGTGCGTTTTGTTCGCCAGTAATTACATACAATGATAATATAAAGATTTATATTGACTGTAGTCTGAACCTGGTTTTATTAACTGACTTCCAAAAAAGGAGGAGGTTATCAATTCGACTGTATTTTTTTTAATGTTTGTTACCTCATAACTTTTGACTGGATGTTCATCCACCCGATGTTGATGATTTTTTTATTTGAAAGCTGGTTATTCCCGAATGGTCCCATTTTAATTTGGTTCCATTCGAACAATGGGATCCATGTGAAAACCATATAAGTCGTATTTGCGCGACAAATGAACGAATAACGCGATTAGATAAGTGCGGGGTATCTACCATAACTAAAAAGATAAAAATAAAAACTTTTTACAAAAAAATAACTACCAACTTCTCTTCTTCTTCTCTCTTAAAAAATAACTTTAATTTCAGAATTCGGTGTCTTAGGATCTGTATTTAAAGTTTTTTTGCCACCGACTTCCGAAATTAAAGTTATTTTTGATTTTGTAGTGTTTTTTTTTTAAGGAAGTCGGTTGTTATTTTTTTGTAAAAAGTTTTTATAACTGAATACTTTTGTGAGCAGTGGTGGATCAGTGGTATCGGCCCGGTATGAGTAGTAGGTCGTGGGTTCGAACCCAAGTAGGCGCTACACTTTGTATAAATAATTTCATCACCACTGCTCTCAAAACGGTGAAGGAAAACATCGCGATGAAAACGGCATGTCCTAGAACCAAACATTCGGAGACATGTAACATCGACTAATGGAAACTGGGCCCGCGTGGTAGATTATGGCCCACTCCCTACAATCGAGAGGAGGCCTGTGTCCCAGCAGTGGGAAATATAAAGGCTGATTATGATGATAATTTTATTATTGACTGCGTCGTAGATTTAGTAATCGGAAATACGACTGCTGACAAAGGAGACCTGGGTTCTAGAACCAGTGTTTAGTGGGGCACAAAAGGGCAATTGATCGCAACGGGTTTTGTTTTTGACAGTTCAACCACATTCATTGCGTTATTTAGGGTGTTGTGCAGATGTGGATTAGCAATATTCTTAAGTACCCTCGAATTATGATTGAACATTGAAAGTGTGTTACAAATTAGGGTGTAGGTTGGGATTACTTTTACTGAAATATTTGGTTTTTCGTAACACAGCAAATATGGATATTATGCCCAAATTAAAGCAATAGTTCACCCATCTCTGAGAATTCTATAAATGAAATAATTGTAAAAGCAATTGAAAAATAAAACCCCGAACTTTTATTACAAACACAAGCCAACAAAATGAATTATTCAAATTAAACAAATGAATTTCACGATCGTTAATTTAATTACGCTACGTACATAGCACAAAAATCTTACATTTTAGCCACAAATCATACACACATGAGCTAGCTAATACTAATCCGACACCCATCTCTTTCTCACAAACCGCATAAAAGAGAGATGGAGTGATAAAGTTATAGAACCGCTAAATTCAGGTAGTGTGTAAGCGTTTTTAGTAATTTTTTTTTGGTTGTCTAGTGTTCAGTCATTAATTCACGATTATGTCTGCCGGCTGATGGTACTGTTATTCGGTTATATGTCACGATTCATGGCTATGAGCATGCTGAAAGCATAAAAGTAAGTACTTTATACAACGCTTTTTGCGAGTCTGCGTCACAGAGCAGAAAATGCAGTAGGTGAAGTTCGTGTTGTTTTATTAATCTGCCTTTGGTTTACTGAATTTCTTTTTGGACATTCAGTTATTCTTATTCTGTAAATAGGTTTTGATAAAAAGTGAAGCGCCTGGCTGGGTGTGAAGCCACGAGTTACATCTCTCATCATCTCAAGTCAGGGCTGTTACTACTCCTGCCGGGGTCGCGAGATTGTTTGAAAGAGATACCGTGACCCTGGCACATGGACAACTGAAGGAACACGGGTAGGTTTTAGTCAGTAAAAGTCTGACACGCCCTCCCTCTCCGCTCAGAGCGGGAGAAGTCATTTGATGAATTCCAATCAAAAAAAAAAAAAATGGCTGTTACTACTGGACAACTATTGCCTTCAAACATCGTCAAATACCGGGTGGTGCTGGACGTAAAAAATAACACCACCCCATTTCTTCCCGTGGGTGTCGTGAAAGGCGACTAAGGGCTTATCTACTAGAGAATGGGCAGCAGCGTTCTCTATGCATTTTACCACCATACTGCGATCGCCAACCCGCCTGTCAAGCGTGGCGATTATGGCAAAGCCCCCCAAATTGGGGGAGGCCAAAGTCCAGCAGTGGATGTCTTACGGCTGAAATGATGATCGTCAAATAGATTGTCATTATTTCCTGCGTATTTATCAACCAAAAGGAGTTTCGAGAGTCATTCAAATAATAGAAATACGCTGAAAGATTTATTTCCTTCATTCTTTTATATCTGTTCCTCTCATGCATCAGCGTATGTAATTAATTGATTCACAAATAAAAGAAGAAAGTACCTAATTAACTTCAATGTTCTCAAATTGAAAACCTGAGGCTGCAAAAACATTAGAAAGCAAAAAAAAATGGAAATCGGATTTAATAAATACTTTTTGTGTACTTACGTAGTACACACTTACATTAACAGACATAAGACAGAAAAACACTTGCATACAAATGACAAATTTAAATGATAGAGCGCGAATTAATCACTTGCCAATTAGATAGAACTCTGTTTATTTATTCTTCAGAAATTCATAATTATCTTTTGAATTTCAGAATAGATATTGAATGTAAGTAAATCATAATCTTTTATGTGCATATTATAAAATAAAAAGATTAAGTACTTACGAATCCATTACTTGCCAATTACAAAAATGTTTTTTTTATTTACTTTGGGAATTTCAGAACACTGAAGTTAGCTACATCATCATCATTTCAGCTGAAAGACGTCCACTGCTGGACATAGGCATCCCCCAAGCACCGCCACTTCGACCTGTTCTATGCTTCTCGCATCCAACGTATTCCTGCGGCCTTCACCAGGTCATCGGTCCATCTTGTGGGAGGCCTTCCAACGCTACGTCTTCCAGTACGCGGTCGCCACTCCAGAACCTTCCGACCCCATCGACCATCTGTTCTGCGAGGAATGTGCCCTGCCCACTCACAAGTTAGCTACATACTTCTTAACAATTAATCACACACACGGATGCATGAGAGGAAGAGAATAAGAGAAGGCAATAAAAAAACTGTTCTTTTTTTATTTGAATGATCTCGAAGAAGAATATAGTATGAAGTACTTCTGGAAAAATATGAGGAAGACTTTGCCCAGCAGTGCAGTGGTACTATAAAAGTAGATTAATCATTCTAAAATATATCATTTTATTACGGTTTTTCAGCTGACATTTAAGTAAGGATTAAGTTGAATCTACCAAGTCGAGGATTACTGTACCAGGCTCGCGAAAACTGGACCTTCCAGAAAAGCCGTATATTCAAACTACACAGGTGTTCCTTCAAACAATCCTTACACATATCACGATGAATGACCTAAATCCATAAAAAAACGCAACACAGTATAGAACGAGTTAATATAGTAACAAACATCTGCGTCCGTGCACGCAGATTTATCTCCATTTTCCGCTCGAGCGTCGATTGCCGATGAGTCCCGATATCTCTCGAGCATTTCCATTGGTCGATAGATCGCACACTTGCCTGTGATTGGCTGAAATGCACCTGAGGCGTTGGATGTCGGATGCTCACAGAAATTAAATTTGTTATTATACTCTGTGCACTGCGTTTGCTATTAAAAGATGTATATTTATGATTGGCGATCAAATTATGGTGTTTTCCGCGCTACGTAAACATAGATGTGTAATTTATTGATCGTTTCGAAGTTGTTTAGGGAATGCGTGCTTTCGCTTGCAGTGTAAAATGCGTAATTAATGGGTTTGGTGTAATAAAGCAACTAAGTAACTTTGCCTGTAGGTAGGTATGCTGTCTTCGATGTTAGTGTCGACCAATTTGGCTTGTTATTCCATTCGCACGAATTTATTCGTCCTAATTGTATAAATTGCACTTTTATAATTTTATGCAGTTTAATGCATGTACTTGCAGTGATCTTTTCTCATAACTTTATGGCATTAAATTCATCCACATATAAATTAACTTCATCTAAGTCGCCTACTTCTAAAAATACAATGGGTATTTTCCTAAAGCGTCCATTCGCCCATTTCAGGCGAAAAAATTCGTGTGAGTCGACTAGTAAGCCAATTTTGACATGGTATACCTACATGGGCTATGGTTTTCGAGGTGAGCGATGCCCGTCAGATATCGGCCGCAGTGACTGCCGTCATCAAAATGATTTTTTTTGGTGTTTCAGACTTTTACTGACTAAAACCCACCCGTATTCCTTCAGATGCCCATATGCCAGGGCCACGGTAACTCTTTCGAACGAATCTCGTCACCCTGGCAGGAGTGGGGTTTACTTAACGATGTCAAATAACACTCTAAGAAAACACACCAACTTACTTGCACAAATAACTTTTAAGTGACCTCATTCGACGGTAACTTGCAGACGCTTTGAAGCGGCCACTGCCCTAGGAAACCGTAGTCCAATGCTGGACATAGAACTACTCCAAGTACCGGCTCTTCAACCTGTTCTGCAGTTCTCACATCCAGCAGATTCCTAGGTCTACTTTGTGGGAGGCCTTCCAACGCTACGTCTGCTGGTACGCAGCCGCCCTGCCCACTGCCATTAAAGTTTGACAATTCTTCGCCATATGTCGGTTGCCGTGGTTTTCGTACAGATCTTTTAATTTCTGCTCCGATCACATATGGAAACTCTAAGGAAAGCTAGAAGGCTATGCTTTGGGTTTCGGGAAATGGAGAGAGCCATTATCCCGTCCCTGCTTCGCAAAATATAATATATAACTTGACAAAACGATTTTGATTGATTCTTTCATAAAAACCGTTCAGAAGAAATCTTCTAAATGATGGTTCCAAAATCCGTTGCGTGGCTTAGAACAAGTAAGCGAAGAAACAAACAGATGAAATCTTTTCATTGAAAAAAAGATTTTTTAAATCGTCTTTGAGAAATTAGCAGTGACTTCCCCGTCATCAATAAACTGAAGTCTAATTAACCTCTAATAGTTTCTAGTCCACTTTCAACCTAGCCATCAACAACAAAAGCCGTTATTTTGAATTGACTGTTACGTTTTTTATTTTAAATAGTTCTGCTACGAAATAATCACTGGCAAGAAGCACTTACTTACTAGCAAAAACTTTTAGAATTGTAGTACATCAGCGTAACTTGTTACCAGGTGGATTCAGTACAAGATTTTGATATCCCTATGCTGAAAATTTTGTGTCGATTATTACCAAGAAAATTAGCTGTGCCATTCATTTTAACCGCGTAGGTATTACACTTTTCACAATGTCCGGAAGAAAATGCAAAAGCTTGGACTTACAGATGGTGATGCCCACTAGCAAAGGAAATGGCGCCGCATGATTAAGTCGACCCCGCGTAACGAGAAGAAGCGAAGGCAAAGAAGAAAAAGAAGAAGGTATCGCACTTTTCTGTGATATTTTTTTTTTTATAACCGACACTGAAATATGTCTACGTCTAGATTCATGTGCTGAATTCTTGGTTACAGTTTGCGCGTCCATGTCCTTGCAATTTTGTACGGCCGATTATCACTTTATAAACAGCAGTAGCAGTCGTTACAGGTCGTCAGAAGCCCGGAAGTTTGACAATCAGTCTTAGGGTCCACACAGGTTAACCTACGCTTGCCGAGGTCGGCCCGTAGATGGTTGACCATTTACACACCAAGATTTCTCGCTGCCTCATAGAGCACGTTAAGTCGTTGGTTCAGGCTGTCATTGGTAGACCTTTGACAGTCGTTACGGGTCGTCACAAGCCAGAAAGACTGATAACCAAACACCAAGAGTGATCATAATACTAAGTAACTGGGTTGGGATCGGGAAGGTTACCTATCGCTGCCGGCCGTGGTCGAGTCGATGGTCGGCAGCGAGGAGTCCTGGGACGCGGTGGTATCCTTCTGCGAATTAGTTATGTCGCAGAAGGAGGCTGCGGAAAGGGAGCGGGAGATATCTTCCGCTCACCCGGCGGAGGGCGGATAACGCCCTCATCCAGCCCCCTTAAATGGGTCCACGGTCCATAGCAATAGGGGGCGACGGATGTCCAGATCCGTCGCCCCCTATTGCTATGGACCCGAGATAGTAGCGTAGTGTTCCACGCGCGCCTCTCTGTGATGTATGGGGAGGAGTGCAAAAGCTCGGTAGATGATGATAGCAGCAGTAGCAATAATCCATCCTTTAACCTGTGGCGCCTGCGCTCAAGCTCTCCGTACATCTGGCTTGGCTGTCTGGTTTTTCTCTGGCAAATTTGCCCTGTGTGGAACCGTTCCACCCATGGGCGCAAAGTTAATGTAACTTTAAATGAAACATGCCGTCGAATAATTATAGGACGCCTCAAACCGAAATCACTGACAGAGGTCAGTTCGAACCTCTTCAAACCTCTGTACGGGCTAATCCTGTAAGTGGATAGAGAGCCACTTGCAGAAATCGCCCCTCTAGAGATTCGAAGAGAAATAGGCTGAGCTTCTGAAAAGATGAAGCTGAAGCAAAACAAACTTCACTCTACGACGTAATGAAGCCGAGGGGTGCACTGAAGAGCCAAAGACAGTTTCCTCAAGTCCGCATCCCACTAAATGGCGGCAACTCTAGTTCGACACGATCAATACTGTGGCTGCTTAACCCTTTATAGGACGGTTCATACAAAGTGGCCAGTAAACTGGAAAGTCATTTCAAGGCACCTCGGACCTTGAAGTGGACAGTCATTTCTTCACTGTTCAGTTTATGTTAGCCGTCAGGACGGCTCATACAAAGTGGCCAGTAAACTGGACAATCATAAAGGGTTAAACATCCCTCTCCAGCTGAGGATCTGATAAAAGCTTGGTGGCCTGCATAAAAGCTTCCAGCAGGGCATCAAATATCACGGCTACCTAAAAACCTCTTAACCGACTGTGGAGCCACATTACAAACGATGTCTCACTTCTTGTTCTACCATCTGTGCAAAAATACAAGCACAATGGAAGACCTCCATTGTGCAGTTCCGTGTGACGCCGGACGCAAATCATAGCACCATCCCATATCTTCCCATGGGTGTCGTAAAAAGTGACTAAGAGGATTACTAGAGAATGTGCAGCAGCGTTCTTTATGCATTTTACCACCATACTGCGATCGCCAATCCGCCTGCCAAGCGTGGCGATTATGGCAAAACCCCCAAATTGGAGGAGGCGTTTGTCCAACAGTGGAAGTCTTTGGGCTGAAATTATGATGAAGACCTTTGCAAGGTTAACGCTAACGATGTGGAAGTGGCCTAATTCCGGTCAAAGGTTATAATATACAATTAATGAAAAGGAATCATCGATACGACATAGAAGCAATGGCAATGAGTACTGGTAGAATTAATGAAATTTGTATGATTAATTGCAGAATCCAAATACAATGAAACTAATTAATTTTCTTATCTTCCATGTATTTTGTAAGTTTAAAAAATATTATTGGTTAGTTAGACACTGGCCAGAGTTTTTTTTTTTTTTTTAAACTAGCGTTTCTCCCTAATAGAAAAAACTACCTACCCTAAGATATAAATCAATTAAGATTTTTTTTATTGTGATAAAGAACGCTGATATACTATTTCTACTTAGTTCATAAAATACCTAATAAAACCACTTTTTCACGATAGATAAGTAAGGTATTATCTACATTTTGATTGCTTCTCTGATGAATAAATTCTAACATTTTGGTCTCTATATTTTTTCTGCAACAGGTATCTCCAATTTCAATTTAGATTTGAAAACAACTAGATAATTACACGTAACAATAGTTTAAATTGAGTCTGTAGCTAAGCGCTGGACCACACAAGAATTTCTTATTATCTACATACCTACCTACTATTTTTTTTTTTCTTTCCAGCAAGGATTTCTAGGTCTAGCTTCCACAACAAATCTTGAAGACGATTTCGTTTAACTTCTGCAAGCACATTCAAACAAGTCTAATTTCATCTAGAAAAACTTATCTTTGAAACTGGAATTAATAACTACATTTTCTTGCAATACATAGATTGTTAATCTTTAATTAATTGTGACCTGGTAGTGAAATGTCTAGCTACTTGCAAAGGTAATATTTCACCAATGATTTTATAGGTAATAAAAGAAAGAAAGAAGTAAATAGAGAAAATTGTTAATTCTGCACAAATTGACACTCCTTTCAAAGTCGAAGTCAAAGATCAAGATTTTTTTACAAATGATTGTGGATTGATCTCCTAAGATCATTGCAGTTTAAAAAGTTCTCTGATGGTGTTGTGTCTTTTAGTAACCGGAGAAACAGCTGGATCATAGCGCATCTTTCATACAGTCACTATCATCACCATCGGAAGTGCCTATTGGTAATTGCAGAAAAAGAGAAACCCCGGAACTTACGCTCTCAAAAATTTCGGATCGATAAGGACCCTACATGTCATTTTTTTGGGAAGTGTACTGTAAACTAACGGATGACCTATTCTCAAACAAAACTGAGTGCAAGAAAAACACCAATTCTGCAAAAAAAAATACCGTTCTGCCAATCTTCTTCGTGACCCCAAGACCGTCTCCATACACCTTATTCAATTTCATCCATTTACAAAAGAAATGGATTCATGGATGATTAAAAAGGCACAACAATGCTTTGCTAAACCGAAGAAGCTCTTTTCTTAACAGTTTTGCGAAGATTTAAATCGTAAGACTCGCTCTAACGTCAGTCGTGTTTCTGTATTTCCTGTTTCGTTTTGACACCTCTGTACAAGTCTGTCATTGGACTGTCATAGAAACGCCATTATTATTAAAGTAAATGAAATGACGAGGATCTCTTTATGTAGGTCCTTGAAGACACTTAATAACGTCAAGTTTTAGATGCTTTTTAAACTAGATGGCGCTAGCGAATTTTAGATGACTAATCCCTGAGGACAAATGCGGAAACATTTTTCAAAGGTAATGTTGTCTTGCGCGTCTTCACAGTCATCATAGTCAGCTTATAACGTTTCCACTGCTGGGACACAGGCCTCCTCTCTATGAGAGGGAGCGGGACACACGAGCCCAGTGCAGAGTGGTAGATGGACTGAGAACAGGATGAACACTTCTAACGATTTAAATCTTTGAGTTTTTTTTTTTTTTTTTTTTTGTAGTAGCAACATCTATTTCACACGTTAGAGAGTTTTTGCATGATTTTGGCTTGTTACTTTGTAAATGGCTTGTTTGATTGACCTCAACCTCTTGATTGATTGTGCAGTTAAGTACTTTTTGCTTTCACATTTATTATGGATATTAGCAAACAAATGGATGGTGATTGTAGCCATTTAACTTATTTTTTTGGGTTCTTTTTTATTGGTACAATGTTTAAGTGGATCACGATTTGTGGTATGGTCTTCCTTTGGAGGAGAAATGTATGTAATTTATGCATTTTTCACTTCAAGTCACAAACGTCAGTGTAGCCCTGGCTCTTGTACTAGTAGTTCCTGTATCGCAAAAGCTAGCAGATATAAAAGAACAATATACATATTACCATATATAAACTCACACCTTCTTCGCAACGGGGTAGACAGAAACTATAGAACGCCAACTGCTACAATTCTTACTTTGCTTCGTTTAAGTTTAAACATCTGGTCATACACGCCACGTACATGCACGCCGGTTGCGAGTACTACGCACCTGACCTTTCTGAAGAAGTGACCTTATTGGTCGTCACTATTATCTCTTAAGCATATTCAATAAATATGTTCATCAGAATTATTGCGCAATTATATACCAATATTTTGTAAAATGTGTCAATCTTTCTAAAGTACACTGTCCTTCAAGATACAGGATTCTCCTAGTTTGAAGGACAGGGGTCTTACTCATCTGTCCTCATCAACCTATCTATAACTGAGACAATACCGATGTTGCCTAGGCTAAGTCATTTGTTAAATAAAAATTATTACTTGCTTACTTAAATTCGGTGACCGTGCTCGGAATAAAACCATGTACTACAATTACAACGGCAAATAAACAAATGATATTTGTTTGGAGTTAATTATAAATTACAAATAGATAAACAGGATTACATGATATTCCCATAGCTGCAGCGAAGGCCTTATTGGCAGTAGCTATTGGCTGCGCGCCAGGGTTCGCCTGACGAATTTATGTGCGTACGCTATACACAGCAGCGTGGTGTTGTGATTATGTAGATCGCTGTTTAAGTATTTTTGTTTCAATTTATTTCGATTAATTGATTATTTTCTATAGGATATGTGCGAGAGACTGTGACTCATTGATAAAAGACAGTTGGGTAAAAACTCTGCCTGTTAAATGATACATTATATAAGAAAAATTCACACGTTAGTCATATATTGAAAACTAGATGAGGTTCCTATCCGACTACTCCGAAACAAACTCAGAGGAGCTTTTGAAGTACAGACATTTGATGTGAAGACCATGTAGATTGGTGTCTGAACTGGTCTTTGGAGGCAAAAATCCCATAGATTGAGTGGACCTGTCCAGTCAGTGGACGCATTTGTCAGTCAATCGTGCAGCTCAACTCAACGAGCTCAAAGATGTTGGGTAAGTTTTGTTTTATTGTTTCGTGATGGTTTTTTTTTTAACTAGACAAGAGCTATCTAAATATTTAGGAATAAACTTGAAAATTAACCTCACTTTTATATTCACACATTTCCAATGAAAATAAAACATTTGGGGTCACTAATGTCAGTCACAGCAAGATTAGAGCTAAAATATATATACTTGATGAACTACCCTGAAGGCAGTTTTACATTGGTTCAGATTTCATTACAGCGCTGGAATCCAGTGGATCCTCTCAATCCAATCTAACTTGCAGTATCTTACCACCGCTGAATCGGAATTCGGCATAGACGAGCCTATAGTTTCGTCCCACCATAGATACACACTAAACTGCACGAAGTTATTATTACATAATTTTCATATAAAATCTCGCCAGAGTACAAGCAAACCCGACCACAAGCCTAGTGCCAGCCGATAATAGCGGTGTATAAGTAACAGCGTACACTATAAATCCATCAGTTTAGTTGGCGAGTCGCCAGTGTGCGCCGCACTTAACGCCCCGACACTCCTCTATTTCGTTACTCATAGTCCTTTAAAAGGAGTCCTATTTATTCCAATGCTGATTTACGCACTGAAAAATTCGCTATTGTGTTCTGGGACTAATTTAGATCACGCTCAGAAGAGGATGCTCCTCTTTTAGAAGGAAGATTTGACTTGAAGTAAATTGTCCTTTTTCTTTCTTATCGTATTGGTTCATCATTTCAGACGTCCACTGACACGCACGCTCGCTGGTTGGGAGTACTACGCACCTGACCTTCCATCACCAATAAGGTAACTAAATGTAGGGCCTCCTGTCTCAGCATTTCCTCTCACCTTTGCTTAGTAAATACGTTTTGTTAGACTCCTTTCATTCACTTTCACAAAGTAATAAATTAATTTAAAAAAAGAATATTATTGAAACTGAATAATTTTGATAGATATTGCTAACCATTGTTTCATCTGTCCGAAAAATGTAACTGCTCAAGACCACAATAAAATATATATGTTCTGAATGTTGTTGAACTTGAACTGTCAAAATAAACGACATTATTACTGTCAGTGTTTTATACCCCTAATTACCCCTCTGGTTTTCATAGATGGTTGCATAGGAAGGCCTACGTTTACTATAAGGACATTTGAACACTGGTTTACAGCCAGATTCGTCCCCATACGTCCAAGAAGCTGCACATACGGACAAATGTATAATACATCTTAATGCTGTGCTTCAGGCGCTAACGCGGCGCGGCTGGCTCTCTGCCAGTGACGAATTTATGGACAACTGTGGTCGCCATGAGTTCTGTGTTCCACGGCCATTTGTCATACACTAAACGCCTTTTACTTTCATAGAAATCGGTTTTTTCCAAGACGATTTTAGTAGGCGCACCACAATATATTTTTTAATATCTCCGTGAATTCCATACCGCGTCGATTCTAAATCAAACCTAACTTTCAGAAGTCGATAAGGTGATTCAATTATTTCAATTTTACCTGTTTTTTACGGTTCCGCACCTCAAAAGGAGAAAGCGGAACCCTTATAGGATCACTTTGTTGTCCGTCCGTCCGTCCGTCCGTCCGTCCGTCCGTCCGTCTGTCAAGACCCTTTTTCTCAGGAACGCGTAAAGGTATCATGCTGAAATTTATATTCAATACTCAAGTCTACTGTCCCTTGCAGCTGTGAAAAAATCAACCTTCTAAGCTAACGCAATCAAAAGATATAGCCATTTATGCCGCAAATTTCCGCAAAACCTAAAGGGTACTTCCAGTCGATCTAGAATTTTGAAATTTGGTACGAAGCAACGTCTTCTAACACAGATAAAGGAAAAATTGCGAAAACCGTAAATTTTTAGTTACATCATATAATAAAAATATTTTTAATAATTTTAAACTTTCTATCCCTTTCCTAATGAACGCGTAGAGGTATTAAACACTACAGGTTTGTACGGAACCCTCGGTGCGCGAGTCCGACTCGCATTTGACCGGTTTTTTATTTATTCGACTGACTCGTGGGTCTAGTGTCTCCGCAAGCACTACAGCTGAGCATAAGGTTTGATACCCAGAGTTTTTTTTTTTTTTTGGATGGGAAATCGTCAAATGACTTCTCCCGCTCTGTGCGGAGCGGGAGGGCGTGTCAGACTTTTACTGACTAAAACCCACCCGTGTTCCTTCAGTTGCCCATGTGCCAGGGTCACGGTATCTCTTTCGAACAATCTCGCGACCCTGGCAGGTTGATTCCCAGGTTGAGCAAACTGTTATCGGGTTTTTCCATCTAGAACTTCTCAGTAGCAGCCCGGAATCTGCATTTGTGCCTAGTTGATGGCACTATAGCCATGCCCTATTTATTACAAACATACTTAAACATAGTGGCGAAATGTGGGTGCACTTTAGGTATACCTCAGCTCACACTATAGGTATTGTAGAGTGGATGGTGTTATTTATTTATTAACCTATTTTTGTAAACATATAAATATACAAGAAAAAAGGAACAGAAAAATATATACCAAGGAGATGCTTGCTTTTAATATATAAATTGTAACGGAGCAAGAGAGCCTTGGAAGATTTAATGAAGGGTGATCTTCCTCTATTTCTCAAGAGATGACTAATCGAGGTGTGTTTTCTTCCCATCCTCACTTATGATTCTCAAACATGGTCTTTGACAATTCAGCAGAGGTCCACGCTCGAGGTTTGCCAGAGAGCTATGGCACGGAGTACTCTGGGTATTAACTTGTGGACCGGGTTAAGAATACAACAGTCCGTTCCATTACTAAAACAACTGATGTCATTCGGAAAGCTGCCACGCTTAAGTGGAATTGGACTGGAGTCTGGACACATCTGCCCAGACGGAGATGGCGGGATGAGCTGCACTCTTTTAGTAAAGATTGGTCCTTGGCAACTCTGGAAAGAGATACGTGGAAAGAGAGTAAGGAGGCCCAGCAACAGCAAATAAAAAATGTAATGGAATAAGAATAGACTGATAATATCATTCCATTCTTATTCCATTACATTTTTTTTTAATTTTTTATATAAAAAAAAATATCAAATTTATATTATAAATTTGTTTTTTTTTTTAGTTTCGCAATAACTCTCACTTCAAGTTAAAAGGTCGTTAGACATTTTTGCGTGAGTTGCATTTTCTTGTTTTGAGAAAAAACTCCTCTAACCTTATAATATCGACATTAATATCGCACCCACATATTAAAAAAAAAAAACAAGTTAGAAATGAATGTTAGAAATTCGAAAATAACAGTATGGTAGGTATTTGACATGGCGTCCGAATCGTAACGTTATGAAATGGCTAGACAGATGACGTGACTGAATGACATAAATCACACAATGCAAACAGGCAGTCGGGAAACAAATATCTATAGGTAACGTTTTGTATTAAGGTATACATATTGTCCTGCCAGGGTCGTGAGAGTTGTTCGAAAGAGATATGGTTTTGGCATATGGGCAACTGAAGGAACACGGGTGGGTTTTAGTCAGTAAAAGTCTAGAACGCCCTTCCGCTCCACCCAAGAGCGGGAGACGTCATTTGATGATTTCCCACCCACAAAAAAGGTATACATATTCTTCCGTGTGGTACCAGATGTACAGAATAGCACCATCCAATTTCTCCCCGTAGGTGTCGTAAGAGGCGACTAAGGGACTTACTAGAGAATGGACAGCAGCGTTCTCTATGCAGTTTACTACCATACTGCGATCGCCAACCCACCTGACGAGCGTAGCGATTATGGCAAATCCTCCCAAATTGTAGGAGGTCTATGCGCACATACCCGCAGTACCAGCATGCAATTTACCAGCTATTGACGTCACTAAAGCATTATATATGAAAATTAGTTGGTGTGTTTTCTGACAGAGCGTTATTTGACCCCGTAATGTCAAACTTCACTGCCATCAGTATCATAACAGCTGTTACTGCGGCCGTTATGTGACGGTCACCGCTTTTATAGAACACGGTAGCTTAATAATCTGTCTAGCCCTGTCACAGCTACGTTGGCGTCGGCTTCCAGTCTAACCAGAAGCAGCAGAATACCAGTATTTTACATGGAGCGGCTGCCTATTTAACCCAGCAACCCAGTAACTGGGTTGTGGATATCAAATAGGCAGCGATAATATGATAACCCTTGGTAAAACTGGTTGTCAGATTTTCGGGCTTCTGACGACCCGTAACGACTCCCAAGGATCCACGAAAAGCAACCGTGACCAACGTCTTGACGTGCTCCAAAGCACCAAGGGGTCTTGGTATGTAAAGACGGCCAACCATCCACGGACCGTAGCTTAACCTGATCGATCGAACCGTGCGGCTGTTAAATAACATAGCGACAAGAAAACCGTAGCTTTAGTGAAGTAAAATCTATAACAACCGTGGTCACCCTACTTACGCATCTACAAATAGCGAGGACCGTCTACAAAATATTAGAATGATGGCCACCATACATGCGTGTACTGTCGTTTCGCGACGCCCTCCGCAATGAATTAGGCTGTAAACTATGTTTTACATAATTGGGAGACGGATGCCTGACGCTGATATTGGATTAGCTGTAATTAATGGCATTGGACGATCGTTAACTATCAATCTTTAGTTATGTTTTTATTGGTTTTTGTTTCGTGTCTAGTGTCTAATGTGTGGGTGTCCGTGTGTGTGCTGCCTCGTTGCTCTGGTGGTTGCAAGCGTTACTACTGAGCATAAGGTTCTGTAACGTAAAATATGGGAGGACGAGTCAATCTTACAGTAGGTCCCAACTGGAGAAGAGTTTCAAAAGACGGAAAGTAATGGAAATCGATAGAGGAAGCCTTTGCCTAGAAGCACACTTAAAACCAATATGTTACAAATCAGAAAAGAAATAAATAGCAATTAAACGAGCACAAGAAAGGAGTTTCAGGATAAAAGAGCTAATAATTGATTGATTCAGCCGATGAAAACCAGCATTGTCAATGGGAATACCGACGCACTTCTATGTTCTATGTTATGGGGGTTTGGATTCCGCACTTAGTCTTTTGAGTGGACCATTGTGCGTGGGCCATGGCGGCCGTCGGTGGCAATCACTTATACTAACTATTGTTTCTCAAAGGATGTTTTAACTACTCCTACATATTATTTTTAAAGTAAAACATTTCTCTGCTTCAACTGCTTTCATTGCTTAATTAGCAGTATGTGTTTAAAACCAAACAAACAAAAAAGTTGACAAGCAAACAAATTGTACGTGTAACTTGGTTTACTTTGTAGTATCAATTTATTGTCCTTTCAAATTGTTTCTAATAACTATTGTATATACTGACTGAGCACGGTGGCCCAGTGGTAACGGCCGCGACTTACGAGTCGTAAGTTCGAACCCAGACAGACGCTTTCCTTTGTAAAAATTATTTAATCACCATTGCTCTCGAAACGGTGAAGGAAAACATTATGAAGAAACAGCCATGTCCACAATCAAAAAACTCAAATACATGCGACATGTACCAACCCGCACTGAGTCCGAGTGGTGAATTACCCACCCCCTCTCACAGAGAGGAGGCCTGTGTCCCAGCAGTGGAAATATTACAGGCTAATAATGCATATCATACTGCAGATATATCTGTCAATCATTTTCATATATGCATCGAACTGGACCATGGTATGACCAAACTAAAAGCGGAAAAGCGAGAGTTACAGTCATATAATTAAATCGCGTCACAATTTACTGGTTTTAAAGTAATGGTTGAGGTTAAATTTGAAGAAGTGCAGCAGAAGCACTAAACTGCGATATTTATTGCAAAAAATACTTAATTAATTTCACAAATTTTCACAAGTTCTCCCACAGAAAACCGCTTGAACAGGTGCTCCAATTATTGCATCAAGTCTAATTAAGACCTAATCCCAAAACAAACTACGGAATCGTCATAGTATCGCTTCGCAGCATCAATTAGAGAGGGGCGCGCGTCAAAGTTGAGGCGATCCCCCCCTCCCCCCACGGGGCCCCGGAGCGGTGCAATTTTTTTAAGGGGCCACCCCAGACCCCCAGACTGTTTGGTGACGGTTGCAGCGGTGTTGTGCGGTTGGTGTGGAGTGGCCGTTGCTTGTTTTAATGCGGAAATTAAAATAAATACGGAATAGTTTATTTGAAAAAAGCTTTTGGCTAAGTTAGCCGCACGGGTTGAACGATCAGGTTAAGTTACGCTTGCCTCGAAAGGTTTCTGGATGGGTGAGCATTTTTACATACCAAGACCCCTCCGTGCCTCGGAAAGCACGTTACGCTGTTGGTCCCAGCTGTCACTTGTAGTGCCTATATGGCCCCCTCCGTGCCTCAGCAGGCACGTTTCAGCTGTCATTCGTAGATCTTTGACAGTCGTTACGGATCGCCATAAAGTTGGTTTGTGAAGGTCAGATAGGCAGTCGCTCAATAAAAAATACTGTTATTCAGCTGCATCCGGTCAGACTGGAGGCAGACTCCAACATAGTTGGGAAAATGCTAGGCAGATGTTGACTCAATAGTTTATTTGCAATCCACAATGTCACGCCATTGTGTGGATTAGTTTTCGATCGAAGACGATGAGTCGATGGTATAATTAATAAGTCGGATAATATATGGCTATAACAGGTACCTGTATACTTTTAAGTCTATGTATGCTTCTAACAATATTTCCAAGTTTATTACTGGAGATCTCTGAGTCTCAAGCGTATGAAATAGCTACATACTATTTTCGTAACACCGTTAAGTTATCGACAGGTAACAGATAACAGCATCGAGACGAGAATTCATTGTAACAGTCAGGTGAGGATCACTTGACTGCTGTTGGAACAATAAAAATAAAATTGAACTTCTATAGTATCCAGAAAACAACAGAATTGCTTGGAGACTTCGAGTAAGTCAGGAGGTAAGTATCAAGTGAATTACTAAGTTTAATAATTGACTAGATAAATTACTTAATAAACAGTCTAATATAAAATTAACTTGAAAGTATTCAAACCAAAAATAATAACGTTGTCCAAGCCGACAGTCAGTGGCCAACTCTCGCCACCCCAACAACACTCGTGTCCATTTTGACGTGGCGATTTTTTTCCACCCGCTGCGTGTTTTCGTTTATTTCGTTGCACACACGCGCCGATCGCGATCGATTCGTCCACGTCACTCACACAAACACATCAATGCTCTATTTTTTCATTTGCATGGGGATTATTAACGTATACCCATCCCACGAGTGCGAGAGAGAGAGAAAATATTGGGTATGTATAATGTTATTTATATAAAAGCCAGGTTGGTGAACGATGGATGTGGTGGTTACTATAGAAATATGGATATAGGACTGTCAGAAATTTTTGATGGGATTTCATTAGATACTTTACTGCGTATAGTGGCTGTGTGGATTTTGGCAAAGATTAGCTACTCTATTGACCATAAAAACCACGTTTTCAAAAGATAAGGAGAACATATAACTGCCGGGGTCGCGTGACTGCCGGGGTCGCGTGATTGTTCGAAAGAGATACCGTGGCCCCGGCACATGGGCAACTGAAGGAACACGGGTGGGTTTTAGTCAGTAAAAGTCTGACACGCCCTCCCGCTCCGCCCAGAGCGAGAGAAGTCATTTGATGATTTCCCATCCAAAAAAAAAAAAGGAGAACATATAAGTGACCTTATGGGTGATGTTCTTCAGAAAAGTCAGATGCGTAGTACTAGTAACCGGCGTGTGTATGACCAGATGTATGAACTTAAACGAGGCCAAAGGGAGGGGGGAAGGATCGTAGCAGGTGGCGTTCTGTAGTTTCTGCCTACCCCCATGGGAAAAAGGCACGAGCTTATTTATGTTAATAAATGGTGAATGGAAGCATCATTATGATCACCGTCTAAGAAAGTTAAGAAGATTTTTTTAAGGCTTTTCATTATACCTACTACACACAACTTATCTGCGGAATGACTTTCAGTGAGATAAGACTGACTCCCTCTTAGTTTATTTACAGATAGTGTATTGCAAAAGGAGGAGTTTGAAATTTAATCCCATTGAATGAGTATTTCATGAAGTAGTAAGATTAAATTAAATTAGAGGCTTGATGATTATAACTACGTAAAACTGTATTTGACACGGCTGACACTGACCTACAAATGGCAAAGAACTTAAGAGAATTTGAATTTCGAAGGCTTCCCTAACGCTTTTCTAATAAGGAGATCACATATTCTCCCACAGTTTACCTTAAATCCTCTGCCTCCAAAGGAAGAAGTAGAGACGGCATAAAGATATTTGACACGGCTGACATTGACCTACAAATGGCAAAAATTTAAAAGAATTTGAATTTCGAAGGCTCCTCGTGGTCAAGGCAATATTATTTTACTGTTTTTTTTTTTTCTAAATCATCACAACTTTATAAAAATTTAAATTAGTCTATTCTTACCGAACCGAACATTAAAAATAAAAAGTTCCAATTTTAAACATGCCTCGAGGCATAATGAATGACGTCATTGATCAGTGTGCATATGTGCAAGTATATCCGTTACATGAGCGTGGAGTCTGCGGATGACATGATGGTGACGTCACAATACAGTACAGGAGGAAACCGGTGACGCACCTCGCGTCCATAGACACTCGTTTTAGAGTTGCGTTCGATAAAATGGTGGAAATCTATAACCGTGTTTTTTGTTAAAAACAGGTATT
The DNA here is from genome assembly GCA_947507805.1 of Aporophyla nigra. NCBI lineage: Eukaryota > Metazoa > Arthropoda > Insecta > Lepidoptera > Noctuidae > Aporophyla > Aporophyla nigra. The sequence goes on along the minus strand of OX382309.1, from coordinate 19,981,520 downwards.
GTGGTAATTCTGCTGTTGTCAGCTTATTAATTGGTTGGAAAAATTATATGCCGTTTTGCGAAGAATGATTAGGGCTGTCAAATTAGGTAATTAACTTATGTAGTTACATAAGCTAAAGAAATCGTGACGTTTTGTCAAGTTAAAAAATCGTGCGAATAGGGAGCGGGTTGCTTGTTTCTTACAAAGAAAACTGGAAAGATATAGGGGTGACTTTTGTCTAGCAGTGGGACAACATCCTACTATCCTACTTCTTATTATAACCAATAATATAAATGTGAAAGTTTGCTTGATTGGTAGTTTAGATGTTTGGGTGTATGTTACAAATTCACGTAAAAACGAACGGATATGGATGAAATTAGGCACAAAGACAATTTATAACGTGGATTATCATATAGGATACTTTTATCCCGGTAGTACGTTCCCGTGGGTTAATTTTCGACCTACACGTGGCGAAACCGCTTGCATAAGTTAGTAAGAACGTTGAAAAAAAAAAGATTGTGGCCGTTTTACTGCTCTTGTCATAACTACCAAATACTAAGTTTTCAGTCTCGAGTAGCTGCAATTACACTATATGAGATTGTCCCAGTACCTTATCAGGAAATAGGGCGAGCCTCTCCACCATTCCTCTATCCCGTTGCCTTCGTCCTTTTGACTTCTTATTTCTTACTGGAACGAGGTATACAGCGTGTCCGTGGAGTTGTTTGCCCTTTCTTCACTATAGCCTATAACTACCCACTATGCTTTACAGGGGGTAATTAGCTACATATTTCTGAATCACCCACTCCTTGACAATGCAAAATTGCCTGTATATTGAAAAAAGAATCTATCCGTTTCATTAGAAAACACGGTTTATCGTCAGGTCCAAATTTAAATCATAGAGCCATTTTTGAATTTCGAACTTTGTTCCGACAAAGATAAAGTTCTTAATACATAACTGGCAATTTGGCACAACACTAAATGACCAGATTTGTAAAAAGAACATTACGTTCGAATTTGAAACTTTGATCGATGGTTTGAAACTATGCCTAATCTTTGACAGTCGTTACGGGTAGTCAGAAGACCAAAGTCTGGTAACCAGTCTTACCAAGGGGTTTCTTATTACCCCGTCACTGGGTTGTGAAGAAAGCAATCAGTCCATGAAAACATGTACTGATATTCAGCTGCATCCGGTTACACTGGTTGGGATTAGAAGCCGAGCCCAATATATGTAGTTGGGAATAGGCTCAGCAAATTGATTGCTTCAGAGAATTTTGGAAGACTTAAACCCGTACCACCTTGAACTTTACAATAATATCAGCGATGGTTATCGTCCATTTTTAGGTCAGGCATACCAAGGGAGATACCCATATGATGAGAGCCTTAAACCACTGCTGGGACAGTCCTCCTTGCGGTGAGAGTTAGTAGGTCATCGACCATGTGGTCCCAGTAAGAGTTGGTACATGTGACATGACTACGAATTTTTGGTTGTACGACATGAAATTATTTACACAACTGAACCTACAACTCTCAAGTTGCCTGCTCACTAGGCCACCACTTCTGCATAGGCTGTTTACTACTGCCGATCACCGGGTTTACCCGTGACACCTTTTCTATACCTGTGGATTACCAAGACCCTCTTATGAACAAGTCCTTATGCAAATGTATAACCCAATAATACCAATGATTAACCCAAAAAGCATTGATGGTATTACATAAAATTATACAAACATTCGGCGGACATACATCGGGGCCGATCTGCAAATTAGCAATTAATGAATGCAGTAGGGCCGGCTGGGCCCCGCGGCCCCCGGCCCCTAGTGACGGGCCCCCGCTTTTTTTGTGACTATATAGGTAGCCTGCGCTGGACTCGTGCAGTATACAAGGAGTAAGTTCTAGGGGATACGTTCGAAGATTTTCGGGTGGTTATTTGTATTTTTATGTGCGACTGAAAATGTGAAACATACACATTTTAATGTACGCTCTATTTGCGCATGGAGTTTTCTTGTCTTCTACTGTAAGTAAAGCCTAAACTTCTCCGACTAAAACAGTCGTTTAGCATTATGTGATACATACACTGAAAAACCAGCCAAGTGCGAGTCGGACTCGCGCACCGAGGGTTCCGTACAAACCTGCAGGTATTCACAGTTTATGCATAAGGTTTATGTTTATGAAATTATTTTTTTTTTTTAATTTTTATATTTGAGTTGACTGAATGAAAGGTAAATTGTGGTTTACGATTTATGACGTATTAAAAAAAACTACTTACTAGATCTCGTTCAAACCAATTTTCGGTGGAAGTTTACATGGTAATGTACATCATATATTTTTTATTAGTTTTATCATTCCCTTATTTTAGAAGTTACGGGGGGGGGGGGACACATTTTACCACTTTGGAAGTGTCTCTCGCGCAAACTATTCAGTTTAGAAAAAAATGATATTAGAAACCTCAATATCATTTTTGAAGACCTATCCATAAATACCCCACACGTATGGGTTTGATGAAAAAAAAAAAAAATTTAATGTTCAGTTCTATGTATGGGGAACCCCAAATATTATTGTTCTTTTTTCTATTTTTGTGTGAAAATCTTAATGCGGTTTACAGAATACATCTACTTACCAAGTTTCAACAGCATAGCTCTTATAGTTTCGGAAAAAAAGTGGCTGTGACATACTCGGACAGACAGACAGACAGACATGACGAATCTATAAGGGTTTCGTTTTTTGCCATTTGGCAACGGAACCCTAAAAAGAGGCGTTCATCAAAATATAAATTGAGATTTTCTAGGATTTCCACATAATATGTAAGAGACACCACATAATATCCGGACATCACAACCAGTGAAAAGGTAAAAAATATAAAAATCATACCATCCACAGAAAATAATCGTAAATTACGAAACCAACCGCCAACAATTATGAAACTCATTCACAAATCACTCATTTCCTTTACACCAAGCACAAAATATAGGTCATCGAATAAAATAATTCACATGCAGCATCCGAGAGATATCGGCAGATCACTAGAGCTTGTGCACCCGTCATTTTCAGCGTTTTTTCGCAGCGAGCCCGCAGCATTCGTTTTTCCGTGCACCCCCAGTGGGGGCAACCCCCATGACCCCCCTCCCAATACCGCCGTGCACGGAATTTGATTAATGCAATGTTCGCGATAATTATTCCTGTTACTATTTTTTGACAGGATAAAGTTTTTTCGTTCGACGTGCATTGTTTTTTTTAACTCCTTTTTGTATTTTTTTTTGCGCTGAGCGCTGTTGCGAGCGTTATATGAGATTGCGTTGTACGTGAAAGCCTGTTTTATACGAATTACTGAGTTTTTACCCCAAAAGTTTTGTGAATTTTAAATGCGTGATTTTTTATGGATTTCTGTTAAAGTCGATATGAATAGGTCTACATTTGTTACTGGCTGTGCTATTTTACTGTTGGGATAGGATTTGAATAGTTACCTGTCAAAAAAAATTGCAACTATCATGACTGTTTGATCTGAGTATAAAACATGATTAAGCCTTTGTATTCGTGCAATATGAATATCAGGAAAATATTAATTGATACGTTTCATTTATTATTTTTGCATATTTCATGTAGTTTAATTACGTAAATACTATAGTATTTCTGTTTACAGGCTTCTGAATTCTGAATGTATGACATAAAATGGAGTTTCTAGTGGAAATCTAGATGATGATAAAGAATAGAACCGTATTAACCCTGAAAGCCAGCACCCTGAGGATAAATTTTTCGGTGTAACGGTTTTTGAGTCACTTTTGGAGTGTTTCCGTATGACTATCCCGTTGGCCTGTTCAAATCATCGGGGTATAAGATCATTTCACAGTGCGTTCGTCAATTTTCATTGTATTTATCTGCCGTCAGTTCCAAGCTCAGACTTATATTTATACTTATCTGAAAATGCATATGTCACCATAAAATTGTAAATACCGTCAGACAATCTATCTCGCGAGATTGTAAACTGTCGATAAATTATGAACTGCTTGCAATTTAACGTATTCATTTTCGGACAGGATTCACAAACTGTCAGATTTTAGCACTCGTTAAATTGTGATCGATTCCTGATTTGTCCATCTTGGCGATAGCTGAATTGGTTGCATTTATTAAGCCAGGGCACCCCGACCAAATAGGTTAGGTTAGAGCTTTAACCCACCGCACGCGAGCCAATCGAGCAAAGCGAGCGGCTGCAGCTGGCGAGCGCTAGTTCCAAGCTGAGGTAGTTACTTGGCTATTTAGTATTAGCACAAGATGCAATCCGTCAAATGAAAATTTGATACCAGTTCACAATTCGTCGGGTTGCCATGGACAAATTATAAACTATTGAATATTTCACACTTTTTCGATAGTTTAAAATCTCGCGAGATAATGCGATAATGTTACGGTGACTAGGGTTCATGATTTCTCGAGCTTTTTAATTTCTCGGGTCTCGAGAATTCTCGAGGCTAATTTCTCGAGGCTTCTCGGGTTGTCGAGAAATTTTCATTTATGTACGTTTTCTCATATTATTTGGTTGCAATAACGTCAAAAAATTCAGTGGTTTTCCTCTCAAATAAAAGTATCAAATTAATTATAAAACTTTTATTGATTCCTTTTTTTTTAATATTTCCATAGTTTTGATGCAAGCATCTTTACTGTTATAGTGACGTTTCGGTAAAATCTATAACAAACGCAATTCAAATTAATAATAAGCCCTTGGATTAATATGTGATACACACACAACACAACTGGCAATATTCGTCTCACAAATTTAAAATGACACATTAATTACCTAATTTAAAATTAATTACATAAGAAAAACATATTAGAGTCATTAAAAACTAAGCTTGTGTATTGTTGTTTTACTAAAATAGGAAATATAATTAGACTAAGTAGTATAATTAATGTATCGTTAGTTATTTTTTGTAGTAAAGTTTGACAAAAAAATAATAGAAAAGAACAGATAGCAGTGGCGTGCACAGGGTTTTATGATCGGGTAGGCAGTTCAAAAAAAAAAACGTCTTTCGTAATTGCTCAAGTTAGTGAAGAAAAACTCACTAGGTGGTTTAAAAGTTTGAAATGGCGATTTCCTGATAATGCTAATAAATGATTTCGGCCACCTCAAATATCTGATCCAGGTGAGTGATAGTTGAAAAAGGCCCTTCATGTGATTCGTATATGTAAATATATTTAATAGGTAAATTTAGTACGGGTAACAGCAAAAATAATAAAGTAAACAAACTCATTTATAAATGACATAAACGCGCCTACCTTTTTTTAAATATGATTTTGAACCATCGTCATAAAAAGTTGGTATGCGTCTTCATTCGACCAATAATTCTTTTTCCGTCGAAAGCACAGAAAGATGTGTAGGTACTTGTTGTTGACTTTGTGTGTTTGTTAAATAGGTACGTAAGAATCCGTTTTAATGAAAAACTTCTTCGTAATACTTCTCTCAATACGATAATTACCAAAATCTTTGAGCAAGCCGTGGGATAGTAATCATGTAAATCTGCAAATCCCGAACAATTCCACACTGTACTCGAACTACTAAACTAGCAAGGAAAAAAATTATTTTAATGTGTGTAAACAACAACATAGCCGGTTTTAGTTGCTTAATTATTACTATGAAACTTACGAGTTGCATTACCTCTTTGCTGGGTTATAATTCTCGTTACTCAGGTACACATTTCCATTTAGATACACTTTTTAACAAACACACATTTTCAACACAAACCTCACAATCGAACAACATTTTGAAAAAACAAACAAAAAGTTTTTTTTTTTTTTTTTTTTTTTTTTTAAGTTTTTTTAAACAAACAGCGTAGTAAGTAAAAATTAAAACAATTAAAAAAAACTAATTGAAATAAGCAACAAATCTACCTAATATTAACGTTTGTAAATGAATTAATCACAAGAAAACTCAATCAAAATAAAAACATAAAACAGCGCGCTTCACATGTACGAAATCAATATGGATCCTTTCGTAAACAAACAATTTCTAAATTTTGATAACTAAAACGTTGACAAATAAAATTGCATCATTGCGAATCGTAATGTTGCTGAGGCTACGTACATATTCAACTTGATCGCATAATACTCACAGCGCGCTGTGATAATACTCACCAATCACAGGCGTCTCTGCGCCATTCAATATTGGCGCATGGACGCCTGTGATTGGTTATCCTGCGGCAGGACTTCGCTTTATGTGTGCAATGTATAGACACGAAAATGTAGAAGAAATTACCACTACATGCGTACATTTATGAATGAAATAAAGACACGATCGTTCGCTGCCTGCTTACGTTTCGATCTGTTATGAATGCGTTGCCGTAGTAAAAAGAACGGTATGAACGTTGCTATTATATTTACATTAGGCGTTTAAACTTTTTGAATGGTTTTATTACTTACTGTTAGTATAATTCTTTTATTTTTGAAATATTAGTAACTAGTCCTTATCTAGGGTCTAGACCCTAGGGTCTGCAGTGTCTTTTTGCCTATATGGACTGCACGCCACTGACAGATAGGTACTAGTATCTAGTAAAATTTAAGATCATATTTAGATTATATTATTGATAAAAATAATATGAATAATAAAGCCATGATGTGTCAATTAAAGTGAAAAGACTGAGTTACCTGTTTGATTTCAATTTATCACGTAATCTTTGAAACACTCACTACGTAAACTATACTTGCCTAGAGTCGAAACACGAATGAACGTGTAAAAACGACGCCGCAGAGCACTTGCAGCGAGATCAAAGGGTGCCGCAGCGCTTTGGATCGCGCCAAAAAAAAAATTAGCTGTTCCATACATTTTGACCCCGTAGGTACGAAAATTTTCTACGCAAGGGGGTCTAGAATGATATGCTGAATTCATGGTTACAATTTGCGCAACACAACAAACGGCGATTTAATTTCTATATAGGTACAAGATTTCTCGAGTTCTCGACTTTTCTCGAGCTTGATTTCCCGGGAACAAAGACCAACGATTTCCCGGGAATTCTCGGCTCGAGAATTCCCGGGAATGAACCCTAACGGTGACATATACACATTAAAATTCCTTACAACTAAGTAAGCGCCTACTGATCACTGACAGTCAATCCAAAGCCTTATGCAAGAGGGAACCATGAAAAAAAAGAACTCAAACGTTGAAATAAAAAGTCCAGGTAAAGAGTACAGCGGGTACAAGTGCTATCTTAAACAATCTCCGCCGACAATATCCGGGCTGCCTCACTCCCGCATACAGCGCTCCAAACTTTACCCACCACTTTTAAAGGAATTAACTTTGAAAACTTTTTAAGGTAAATTCTACCTTCATGATGAAATGATAAAGTGTAATATTGAAATTTCAGCGTAGTAAGGTGTCAAAAAGTGTGTCAGGAAATAATGTGCAATTTATTTTCAGTATTCTTTCAAAATATTGAGAATACGTTTTGTAAGGAATAGGAAATTGATATAAATTGTTGTTTTCTTGATTCAATTCAACAAGTTAGAAGTTTAGTAAAAAGAAATGAAATACTCCCTTTCTTCTCCTAAAATTGTTTGTGCGAAAATCGTTATTCATAACACGTTACCTACATATAAACGTCAATAACCATAATGTTCAAAAAAATATAAATTTTGTTTTACATAATTATCATTACTTTTAAAACTATTCTGTTATAATATCAAATACTATAATCATTAAATCTCCTAATTTTGCATGTTATAAAGTCATTATGTTGTAGGTATTGTATCATGTAAAGTGTTTTATTCCGAATGTTCATTTATAATAAAATTGTTAGTAGTAAAAAAAATTGCTACAAGTTAGGTTTTAGTGACAGAAACGAATCGCTGTAAAACCGACTCCACGTAGTCTTATCTGCCCTACCCCTAGAGTGTAATTTAGAATCGCATAGGCGCGGAGGGGCGAGGCGGCCCGCGAGCTTAGGAACAGGTGGTGGTAACGCTCGCCTCTGCAGCAGAGGCTGGCCGGCCAAGCCGGCCAGCAAGACGAAGCTGCGATTGTGATCGTTAGACCGTCTGCGACGATAAGCTCGCGCTGGACCGCCCCGGAGCCCCGCAGCGCCGGAGCCGTGACAGAAACCATGCCTGCTGCATGATGCATGCTCCATGCTGCATGCTTGCTTGCATGCTTGCTTGCATGCTGCTTGCATGCATGCTCGCTTATATGCTTGCTTGCATGCTACATGATGCATGCTTGCTTGCATGCTCGATTGCATGCTGCTTTCTTGCATGCGTGATGCACGTTGCTTGCTTGCATGCATGCTGCATGCATGGTGTATGCATGTTTGCATGTTTCTTAGACGGAAACAAAACCACATGTTCAAAATCAACTGTTTTATTGAGTGATATGATAATACATGCAGTGCCATGCCAGACCTTTTTTTGTGGATGGGAAATCAACAAATGACGTCTCCCGCTCTGGGCAGAGCAGCAGGGTGTGTCAGACTTTTACTGACTAAAACCCACCCGTTTTCCTTCAGTTGCCCATATGCCAGGTATCTCTTTCGAACAAATCTCGCGACCCTGCCATGCATCGGTCCTAGCAGGCCCCTTTAGTACTGGTAACATCTCTTTGAGGCGCGCGTGGAACACAACGTGCCGTCGACCCGAGCCTGATCCTTACCGGGCGGCGAGCTACCCATTGCTCGCCGCCTCCTTCCTCCTTGAAATTCCATGGACACTATTTTAAATCAAAATATTGTTACAAAAATTTGGTGACATTATTTATTTTGAAATAATAATGTGAGAACTATGTAGTCCTCATTCATTTTGGCGGACAGAAAAACAGTTTAAAAATCGCGGGAAGTCGTTTTTACTTTTTTAAGCATGTAATTTATTTAATGGAATCAAATCGAGCCAAGTACACAGTGCAGCCAAAGAGATTTTACTACAACTTTATAACTATAAAATACGCAAAAACTTTTTCCTCGACATATTATAAAAGCCAGAGAAAAATTGTTAAAGAATTCTAGGAAAAGTGATAAGTAACTAGTTAAATTAAATTTGAAGCAAAAGCACATTTTTTGCACTCAGTTTAATTGGTTTAGGTTCTGTGAAAAAACACAGCGTAAACATGTATTGGAATACATACACTACAGGCAGGCTTATACAGGCTATATTTTACCATTAATTAAGTCTTTAGCCCAGATCGATAATGATGCTGATAAGAGTGATTGATAAGGAATAAGAGAAACAACTCCTGCTAAACAATTGTTATGAAAATTCTGACCTATTTAATTTCTCGTCATCCCACGTAGCTAACTTCTTGGTAGTATTATGAAACCCAATGAAATTGTACTTATAAAGTTTACAAATGCTAGCTTTTGAACTCATAACCAGAACGATAAAATAAAAATAAAATATTTTTCTTTCATATTTTCATATTTGATGAAGCATTTAAGATGAAGGGGATGAATATAAATGTGAATAAGACGAAGGTCATGGTGTTTGAAAGAGAAGAGAACGTATCGGTATGCGATGTAAAAATAAATGAGAAGACCTATGAAAATGCCGTTTTGTATGAAAAAAATTAAACTAATTTTTTCATGTATTTTTTGTTTGTATTAATCGAAATAATCACCCATGTAATCAATGCATCTTTGCCAACGCAGTGGCAGTTTATTGATGACCTTCTTAAAAAAAATCAGCTGGACGGGAGGCAACAAATTCTTCAAAGGCATTTTGAACTGCCTCTCGGGTATTGAATTTTTTTCCCGCCAAGAAGTTATCCAAATTCTGGAAAAAGTGGTAGTCTGTAGGCGCAAGGTCTGGTGAGTAGGGCGGATGACGGAGAGCTTCCAACCCCAGTTCTTGCAACTTGGAGACCGTCTGCTGTGCAGTATGAGGTCGCGCGTTGTCGTGCAGGAGCAGCAGAGACGAGCGATTGACCAAAGCTGGTTGGAGATGTGCCAGCTTCTCCATCATTGAGTTCAGTTCTTCACAGTACACATCTGCAGTAATGCTCACCCCGTTTGGTAAGAAGCTGTGATGAATCACACCGGCGCTAGACCACCAAACAGTGACCATCACTTTTCTAGGGGTAAGTTTTTGTTTAGGGCATTATTTAGGTGCTGAACCAGGATCCAACCAACTTGCTGAGCGCTTGCGGTTATCAAACAGAATCCATTTTTCATCGCAGGTAACAATGCGGTTCAAAATTCCTTCATTTGTGTGTCTGTTGAGCAGTGCAAGGCACGTCTCGACGCGTACTTCGCGCTGGCGATCATTGAGTTCGTGGGGCACCCATTTGTCAAGCTTTTTTACCTTGCCAATTTGACGCAAATGGACCAATATTGTTTTGACGCTAACGTTGAAAGCTGCTGCTAATTCAGCCGTAGATTGTGTATCATCAGCTTCCACAATCGCCTTTAATTCGTCATTGTCGACCAAAGTCTTCGGACGACCGCGAGGTTCATTTTTACACGCTTTATATTAGCTTCACTTGTATGTTTGTATGTTTGTATGTTAGTATGTTTGTATATTTGTTTGTAACCGACTCCTTCTAACGCGATTTTGACCCACTTTAAACGACCAGATTTCATTCAAACTTTGCACACCTGTCAAGGACCGATGACAATGCAATAATTTCATAAATTTGTGACATTATCCTTGCCAGGGTTACCAGGACAGCAAAAAAAACTGTCTTCGAAAACTACGCTGACATACGTCACAAACTAATTTGTGCCATTATCCTTGCCAGGGTTACCAGGACAGCAAAAAAAACTGTCTTCGAAAACTACGCTGACATACGTCACAAACTACGCTGACATACGTCTCAAAATTCGTAACACCCTAAAAAATAGAAAATAATAATAGTTTAAAAAAACTAAAAAACACGCTTCCTTAAAAAAAGCGTGGGGTGCCTGATATCAAAAATACCTCAAAAAGCACCCCACGCTTTTTTTAAGGAAGCGTGTTTTTTAGTTTTTTTAAACTATTATTTTTCAGGTCGAAATTTCCAGAACGGAAGCGAGCAAACCAATAACAGGTGGTGCATTGGTTTGTAGTGTTAGCTCCGTAAACGTCGTTGATGTTGCGTGCCGCTTGTGCCGCGTTGCTGCCACGACGGTACTCATATTCCATAATTACTCGAATTTTTAACGTGATCCATGATGACGAAAAAGATTGAAATGCGATGAAAATGTAACACTAATCAATAAACAAATTACTACTTTTGGAAAAAGAATCCCATGTTTTTTAAATAAAATTAATTTGAAATTAGAATTCTTAGACAAACAAAAATTATTTTGATTTGAAATGGCCAGTACTGCAGAACGGCAATTTCATAGGTAAAGACCTAATATTTGGGGAGTTTGTTTACAAGGGATGGAAAGATTGATAAAGATGTGGAAAAAAGAGTGAATGCGGGAAATAAAGTAAATGGTGCTTTACATGCGATTGTGACCAACCAGTTGATGTCCGATAAGGCTCGACTGGCTGTTCACAATGGTGTACTGGTGCCTACGCTTATGTATGGAAGTGAATGTTGGGTATGGCAAAAGAAGCATGAAAGTAGAATAAATGCTGTAGAAATGCGTTCCTTGCGAAGCATGTGTGGTGTGACTATGAATGATAGGCTGAGGAATGATGTTATAAGAGAACGGTGTGGTTTAAAAGAAGATGTAGTGACAAAAATTGAAAAAAGTATGCTTAGATGGTTTGGTCATGTTGAGAGGATGAATGAAGGTCGGCTCACAAAAGGTATTTACAAGGCAGATGTGAGTGGAAACACCGGGAGGGGACGCCCTAGGAAGACATATAGGGACCTTATTGGTGATGTTCTTCAGAAAGGTCAGGTGCGTAGTACGCAACCGGCGTGTGTGTATGACCAATTGTATGAACCTAAACGAGGCAAAAGAAGTGTGTAGAGATCGTAGCAGGTGGCGTTCCGTGGTTTCTGCCTACCCCCATGGAAAAAGGCGTGATTGTATGTATGTATGTGTATTTCAATCAAATGTAAAGTTCACTTCCGACAAGAAGGAAACGACTTTGTTTTATACTATGTAGAGATTTGTATGCTATTGTAGGTGTAGCGCACTTCAAAATACCTGTACCACCCGTTATTAGTACATCATTTAGTGCAAATTATTTTCATCCCTCCTTTGGAACTTACAGGTTATATTATGGATATTTAATTGGGTACTTATATGTTCATTATAAAATAGTCCGTTTTAATCTATATCTATACTAATATTATAAAGCTGAAGAGTTTGTTTGTTTGTATGTTTGTTTGATTGAACGCGCTAATCTCAGGAACTACTGGTTCGAATAGAAAAATTCTTTTTGAATTGGGTAGCCTTTTTATTGAGGAAGGCTTTAGGATATATAACATCATGCTACAACCAAGAGGAGCGGAGCAGTAATGAAAAATGTTGCAAAAACGCGAAAAATCGCACGCGGGTAGGCGATTCGACGCGACGGGAAGGGTCGGGGAAACAAGAAATTTAACGCGGCCGAAGTCGCGGGCAGAAGGTAGTTCATCATAATCACACAGAACCAAACTCAACTATTAATTACTTTACTACCCACTTCCATAGAAAACCAGACGACACAATGCAATCTTTCAAAATTTCGCCATCCAAAGAAAAATAAACACTACACCAGGGACACATAATTAACAGAGGAGCGGTAATGAACAGCAGACAATGTGGTACCGTCGCGAAACAATACCAGTTCGTATAACGAGATGCCATTTCTTTAACTCCAATTTTGGTGGATTGAGACTGAGGAAGACTGCTTTTTATTAAAGTAAGTAATTATTTCGGAGGTGCATTAAAGTTTGTGAGGGATTGTTTACTCCAAAATGGGTGATTAAGGATTTTTTTAATCGTAATAAGTGCTTATAATAAGATTTTGATTGTGGTGTGGCGTCTTCCCGTCTATATTCCGTATCATATCAGCCAAAAGATGTTTACTGCTGACCATGAGCGTCCTCCAATATTGCTTCGACAGGTCTTGCATCATGTGATCCTGGCAGAGGCAACTGAAGGAACATGGGTGGGTTTTAGTCAGTAATACACGCCCTTCCGCTCCACCTAGAGCGGGAGATTACCCAAAAAAAATGTTTATCCCAAAATAAAAATAAAGTTTTGTATCATAATCTTCATCATTTCAGCCGTAAGATGTCCACTGCTGGTCATAAGTTCCCCCCCGATTTGGGGGGCTTTGCCTTAATCGCCACGCTTGGCAGGCTGGTTGGCGATCGCAGTATGGTTGTAAAATGCATAGAGAACGCTGCTGCTCATTCTCTAGTAAGCCCCTTAGTTGCCTTGTACGACACCATGGGAAGAGACGGGGTGGTGGTGGGATGATAAGGAACCGTGTGGTGCTATTCTTTGCACCACACAGTTCCTTACAATGTCAGCCAAATGACGTCTACTCCTGGACATGGGCAACCAATATCGGTACAATGACAGGTTAGTATATATTCTTGAATTTAGCGGATTTCAACGACCTTCTCGACGACCTCTGTCGACAGACCTTTGGGAGCGGGAGCCACCCACCAACCCTTGCAGTAGTAGTGCACAACATTTTTGGATGAATAACTTCTATTTAATCAAAAAATTACTTACTATGGCTAAGTATTAAAAACATTAGATACCTAATTATCTATATCTTATACTCTATAATTATACTACATACATACAAATAAATAAAATTGGAATGTCAGTTTTTAATATTAAGATAACCACTTTTTACTAAGTGTATATGGATGTATACACGGTACATATACCAAAACAACATTTTTTACAATCTTTGTCTGTCTGTTTGTTCCGGCTAATCTCTGAAATGGCTGGACTGATTTTGACGGAACTTTCACTGGCAGATAGCTGATGTAACAAGGAGTAACTTAGGCTACTTTTATTTTAGAAAAAATAAATAATAGTTTAAAAATACTAAAAACACGCTGAATTTTGATACGTAAGTCAGCGTAGTTTGTAACGTATGTCAGCGTAGTTTTCAAAGACAGTTTTTATGAAAAACTTTTTGTTAAATACTACGCGAACGAAGTCGGGGGTAACAGCTATTACCTATAATATAACCTGAATTAACACATCTCCTGCGTTAATTTCCGACATCCACGCGGGCGAAGCCGCGGGCAAAAGCTAGTAGTTTATAAAACAGCATTTGTGCAGATCCTTCCTAAAATCCCACAGACATGTTAACAATTTTTTTTTCCTATTATTATCCTTTTTAAATCTGACAAAAGAATACCAACAAATTACTGTAGAGTTACTAGGATGGCATGAGCGTGCAGGCTGCGTTGCATAAGATTGATGCGCCGGGGTGCGGGGGGCGCGGGGCGCGGGCGCGGGCGGGTGATGGATGACCAGCCTGCCATTAGTACTAGGAGACTATGGATGCATCGGCAGTAATGCGCTTATATGCTTCTTTGAAATATACGAACAATTAAGGGTTGTGGAATGTTTTGTTGAAGAGTCTGTGATGTTCGAAATGGTTCTTAGATACACACAGAGGTGCTGTGAGAGGTTCGCGCCCTCACAGTACTGGGACGAGTAAATTAAAACACACGTTGTCGTATATCAATAATTTTTCCTAAATCTTTCTAGGTTTTTTGAAATCTTATGTTTTCTTCTTCGCTTGGCAGCTCATATGATGCCTACTGTTTATTGATTATTCCATTTTTAAATTTGTTTGAGTGTTCGAATGTAAGTACATATTTATTTCCAGCCTGCACTACATAAGGTCCACTTTTGATTTATTTTTTTACATAGATTCGAGTTTTCTGCTAAATTAATCGAATTATAGCATTCAGCTTCGATATTTGAAAACGAATGTACCTATGCAACATTTTTCCTCATTCGACATAAGAATGTTCTAGTACACTCTGTGTGTTTTTTTTTGTTATTTTAAATCATCCCAGGCGGTCTACAATAACATCCGTTGAATTGAGTGTACCTAGTTCAACATAAATTCACTTTCTACCCAATGCACGAAAAGGGTTAAAACGTACCAAAACATTCAACCCAGCTGTCAATATTCACACATGGCGTTACAGAAACCCATGATTATAATGACATAACCCTATAAATGCTCCGAAAACCCAGTTCTGTCAACGGTGTCACCTTTTTTATTCCACTAACCACCTTAAAAACGCCATGTCGTTAACATACCCGTCATATGGTTTGGTGTAGGAACGTTCGTTTTTATAGCAATTATTTTGACATTAATCATGGGAAATTACATGGTTTTGTAATGTAGGTAGGTGGGTAGTGTTATGCTATTGTCACTGTTTTGATCATTTGGGTTCATTCTATGCTATATTTTTTATCGACAGATTCATTGTTATGGTTGATATGCGGTTAAATATATTTTTATTAAATGATTTCTTATTGACTAAGTAACTTCTTAATATAATGTACATTTGCACAATGGCATTTGATAGCTCAATGCTTGAGGAAGGCTATTTAAAATCAAGTTATGACCTTAAGGGAAACAGTAAAAAAAAAAAAAAAGTGAAACTGGCAGAAATGTGTAAACAAATCTTTTTTAGGTGGAGTCACATGCAAATTCTATATTCCACAATAACAGGTGGGGTGCCTGCCTCACTGGTCTAGTGGTCACAAGTGCTACTGCTGAGCATCAGGTTCCGAGTTCGATTCTCAGGTTGGGCAGAGTGTTATTGAGATTTCCCAATTTGAAGTTTGTCGATAGCAGCCCGGAATCTGGATTTGTGTCCAGTTAAACTTAAGGTGAATGCTCCAACCAGCCCGCGAATTTCAAATTTTCCTAAGTTTTTTGCAATTTGCAGGCCAGAGCTAGGTTGTATGTTGATTAAAATATTATTCGCGGCTATAAGATATATGTATTATAGTTACAAAATTATTATCATCAAAATCATCAATACAACGCTCTAAGTTCATAAAGCTGTAGGAACGACTTTTTCTGTTTGTTTTTTTTGTTCCTACGCCTTTATGAACTTGGAGGGTTGTATTGGTGATTTTGATGATTATAATTCTGTAACTACATACGTCTTACAGCCGCGAATAATATTTTAATCAACATACAACCTAGCACTGGCCTGTAAATTGCAAAAAACGCAAGAAATTTTGAATTTCGCAGGCTGGTTGGAGCATTCCCCTTAAACATAGCAGGCGAAATGTGAGCGCAGACTAGGTATACCTCTGTCTTACCTCACAGGGAGTGCAGGCGTAATGTTACATTTTTTTTTTTTTGTTGCTGTTATTTTGCCCACTAAACTTTTCACTGTAGTTTCAATCATAATTAATTATGTTGTTGCTGGTCATGTTGTGCAATTACCCTTTGGGTGATAATCAGGTCTAAACTTATAATGTGAACCTCGTGAAATATTGTGATTGTTACCTGTTGTAGTTGCCTTGTGAATAAATAAATAAACGAGAATACAAATTCAGTTATAAAATCAAAATCAAAAGTCATTTATTCAAATTAGGCTGAGGATCAGCACTTTTCGAACGTCAAAATTACAAAAGACAGTCCCCCCAAAACGCCCACCCGTCGCGCACTTCCTAGTGCTTTAGCTGGGAAGAAGAAGTGGCCAAAGAAAACATAAGCCTATAATGTTCCCACTACTGGGACACAGGTCATCTCTTCGTGGAAGGGAGTGAGCCGTTATCCACCACGCGAGCCCAGTGCGGGTTGGTAGATATCACATCTTCAATTTTAGGATATGTCGGTTTCCTCAAGATGTTTGATTCTCCATTTTTAGAGCAGTGGTGATGAAATAATTCACACAAAATAAAGCGCCTGCCTGGGTTCGAACTTACGACCTACATCATCATCATCATCATCATTACAGCCGTAAGACGTCCACTGCTGGACTTAGGCCTCCCCCAATTTGGGGGGCTTTGCCATAATCGCCACGCTTGGCAGGCGGGTTGGCGATCGCAGTATGGTGGTAAAATGCATAGAGAATGCTGCTGCCCATTCTCTAGTAAGTCCCTTAGTCGCTTTTTACGACACCCACCGGAAGAAATGGGGTGGTGTTATTCTTTACGTCCGGCACCACACGGTTCTACATATCAATTTGTATCCAGTTTATGGCAATAGGCTAGTCCCCTTCCTGCCAGGGTGGTGGATTTGTTAGTCAGAGTTACCGTGGCCCTGGTATAGGCAACTGAAAGAACACGAGTGGGTTTTAGTCAGTAAAAGTCTGACACGACCAGGCAGAGCGGGCGACGACATTTGATGATTTCCCACCAAAAAAAAAAGTCTCATCCCCAACTCGTGAAACTGTAACATAGGAGTGTAGTAATATATATATAGTCCTCCAGACCGAATTTCGGCCACGGCGGCCAATCTCAACGGAGACTAGCCATCGGCGCGGGAGATATTATAGTGCTCAAGTGTATGCGCAGACACAGGAGCACTCACTCTTCCCTCACTCTCATAGTCCGATGGGACGGCAATCCGACACGACCGGAGAGAGATCAGGCGTAGGACCAACTGTTTAACGTGCTTTCCGAGGCACGGGGGTATCACACCGCCAACTTCCAAACTCCGGGCTGCTACTAAGAAATTCCTAATGGAAAAACCCAGTAACACTTTGCCCGACCCGGGAACCGAACCCAGGACCCCACGCTCAGCGGTCGCGCTTGCGACCACGAGACCAACGGGACAGTAGTAGTGTAGTGTACATGTGAGTTAGGTATATGTATTATGTTTATGATTTAAATAGGTTATACGTTTATATTTGAACATCTTTAAATTAATTGCACCTACCACTGTTTGTCTCTGCATCACCCAAATGTTGACTGGTAGAAAATGCCTATGGCATTAAGTCCGCCTCTGTACATTTATGTGCTTAAAGTGTTAAATAAATAAATAACATAGCTAGCAAAAAGTAGGTCTACTGTACATAGCTGCCTACCTCACCCGTGGAAAACAGGCGTGATATGCGTTAAAACATCACCTGGCGTCATTATAATCTCGGCAAATAACTATTTAATCGTCTTCCGAACATTCCCAGGACATGCTGACTTGATGGGTCAAATGTACGATAAAAATCAAAGGAGCTATTCATCACGCCATATCATTACAAAAAAGCAACTTTAAAACTACTTGATAAGATTTAAAATTGATTGAAGCAAGCCTGCATCCTTACCTTTATCCTTGCTCTTAGGTCGTGACTGTCAAACGAGGATTTAGGTAACGAATTTTAGACTTTTTGTTGTGTGAACTTAAGGTTTAGATTCCAGCGGAGTGTGTAAGACCTCAAAAGGCAGTCAGGTCGTCGGATGAGGGTGGGATCCCACAAAAAGCAGTCGGACCGGTCGTCGCGTCCGTTCCGAACTCATTCGGCTCCAAACGAATCAAATAGTCCAATAATGTGTTAATATTTTTTTACGATCGATTACGTTTTACTACTTGAAACAATTGAGTTAAAGAGGTCAAAATGGTTTTAAAAGAACCATTCGACAAAATAATTTTATTAAACTCTATTTAGCGTGTGTACTACAGGAACATCTCTGCTGAACCCTTAGAAGATACAGGAGTGATGTTTTTATACTAGCCGTGTGCTAAATGTAATCCGATCGGCAAAAAATATACACTTCTATACAAACTTCATCCTCTATTAAATAGAAATGAATAAAAAAAAATACAATACCTTTCCTGGTGCTCAATTTGGTTATGAAAAAAGCTCTTGCGCAAAATTTCAAGTTTCTAGGCCGGTCTAAGATGTGCTTTGTCTGACACAGAATTTAAGATTTTCATTTAGTAACTATTATTAAAGTTAGGTTTGACATTCTATTGTGAATAAATAAATACTAACCCTGATATGTAAACTAATAAGAGGGAATTAGTTGAAAGATTTAATGAGAAATCACCGTTTACGACTACCTACTAGTTCTAAACTTAAAAGATCATTGTTTTGGGATCACATGACCAAAATACCAAAGGACCACCACAAACACAGCAGAGCATTTTTATTACCAATTTCAATAAACAAACTAGTAAATCTAGTTTATTCAAAGAGCTAAGGTTAGACCTGTAATTAATAACTAAGATAGAACAAGTTATTGGTGAAAAACCAGCGCTTAATATAGAATTGAATAAAAGAGAAATGGCATATAGCAATATCTTTGAACAGAAATACTGTTCAGGTGGAGATTCATCGACGACTCTGCCCAGGAGCGTAAATGTAGTACTGTTCCACAAACTGTGAGGCACTTAATATCATGTCCTGTCAGCACTACGTTACAGGAACTGATGGACGCTAGTGATACCATCGACACGCTAAGAAGAATATCTGGAATATTAATTACAGCTGCTCTATTTCCTCACTTACACAATGACTGCATGCAACGTGGATGATCTCATTTCTTGCTCTGGGTGTCGTAAGGGGCGCCTAAGGAACGCATAAGAGAATGGCCAGCAGCGTTCACTATGCATTTTACCACGCCAACCTGCCTGCCAAGCGTGGCGATTATGGAAAAACGTCTTCCACCATTTTTTTGGGAAGTTTTAAGCCCAATAGTGGACGTCTCTTGGCTGAAATGATGATGATGATGATGATCAATTTGACCTACCCTGCACATCGCTTAAGTAAGCAAGACCTAATTAAATAAATATCTTAGGACAACCAACACAACGTTATCTGATCCCAAACTAGGCAGACCCTGTACTATGGTAACCAGATAACTGATAAGCATACTTTTATATTTCTAATTACATACATATTATAGATAAATTACACCCAGACGCAGAACAAATAATTGTGCTCATCACACAAGATTTGTCCTGGGTGGGAATCGAACCCACGACCTCTGTTTTCGCAGTCAGTGTCACTAACCACTAGACTAACAGGCCAGTCATTGTAGTAGAACCCAAGGTAAAATTATCGTGTATTTCTACCAAAAAAGAACCTCATACGGAACTCATCTACTATAAAAACTGAACATAACTAAAGATAAACACAAGCGTTCCTTGTCTGTTCATTAAAAAATAGGCCATTTTTTCTGAAGCTGCCTAATGATGTGGAACTAATGGGTCGATGCTCATTAAGCTATCCATACCGAGCTGATCTGATTAAAGCCTTTTTTTACACAACGGTATATAACTCTCAGTTATGTTTGTCACTCATTTTTATAGTCTTTTGTAAGGTGACAACAGATGCATGGATTTTTTACAATAATTTTCTTGGTTGCCAAAGTATGAAAGAAAATAAATAATAGTTTAAAAAAACTAAAAAACACGCTTCCATTGAAAACCAAACTAAAAAGTACAAAATAATGGAAAAAAAGCGTGGGGTGCTTTTTAAGGTATTTTTTAAATGATATCAGGCACCCCACGCTTTTTTTCCATTATTTTGTACTTTTTAGTTTGGTTTTCAATGGAAGCGTGTTTTTTAGTTTTTTTAAACTATTATTTATTTTCTATTTTTTAGGGTATTTCGAATTTTGAGACGTATGTCAGCGTAGTTTGTGACAGTTTTTTTGCTGTCCTGGTAACCCTGGCAAGGATAATAGCACAAATTTATGAAATTATTGCATTGTCATCGGTCCTTGACAGGTGTGCAAAGTTTGAATGAAATCTGGTCGTTTAAAGTGGGTCAAAATCGCACTATAAGGAGTCGGTTACAAACAAACATACAAATATACAAACATACAAATATACAAACATACAAACATACAAGTGAAGCTAATATAAAGCGTGTAAAAAAACCGGCCAAGTGCGAGTCGGACTCGCGCACCGAGGGTTCCGTACAAACTTTGAAAAATTTCTACAGTCTTAAAGAATTTATGGATAACAAATTCTCATGTTAGTATTAAGTGAACATAATTATGCATGCTAAGTTCAATTCTGGCAAAACATGGCAAGATCTTTATTGTAAATTATTGTAACACCATATATACCATGTTTTATGCAAATAAATACTTACTTACTTACTTACCTGTAGGTATATAAGTAAAAGTTCACCCATCACGACAATCGAATCGTAGTTCTGTTCTGTTTCTTGGCTTGGTTTTATTTCTGTCTGTGTTTTGTTCTGTTTATTATATGATGTAACTAAAAATTTACGGTTTTCGCAATTTTTCCTTTATCTGTGCTATAAGACGTTGCTTCGTACCAAATTTCAAAATTCTAGATCGACTGGAAGTACCCTTTAGGTTTTGATTCCCATGCGAGTTTCGAAAATTTGTAGAAATTTGCGGCATAAACGGCTATATCTTTTGATTGCGTTAGGTTAGATGCTTGATTTTTTCACAGCTCCAAGGGACAGTAGACTTAAATATTTGATATAAATTTCAGCTTGATACCTCCACGCGTTCCTGAGAAAAAGGGTCTTGACAGACGGACGGACGGACGGAAGGACGGACGGACGGACGGACAACAAAGTGATCCTATAAGGGTTCCGCTTTTTCCTTTTGAGGTGCGGAACCCTAAAAAACACTAAAAAGTGAAAAATAACTTTAATTTTGGAAGGTGGTCTTTTTTTGTGGGTGGGAAATCATAAAATGACGTCTCCCGCTCTTGGGCGTAGCGGGAGGACGTGTCAGACTTTAACTGACTTAAACCCAACCGTGTTCCTTCAGTTGCCCATGTGTCAGGGCCAAGGTGTCTCTTTCGAACAAATCTCGCGACCCTGGCAGGAAGGTGGTGTCTTTGGATCTGTATCCTAGTTGTCACTGACTTCCTAAAATTAAAGTTATTTTTCACTTTAGCATCGCGAAAGTTGCATTAGATCCCGTGATCCCCGATGGAAGTGTGGGAAGGAACACCGGCACGGTTTTAGTCAGTAAGAATCTGACAGACCCCTTTGCCCACCCTAGGGCGCAGGACATCTTATATGAGCCTTTCCAGTCCGACATCAAAAATAAAAATGGGTGCACTGGCATACTGCATACATACACCTTCCAAAGATCCGGGCCCACTGTCCCGAGATATTTCAATATCATAAGCATAACGCCGAATTGATTGATGCCCTGGCACCCTGGCTCATAAGGTTTTTAAACTGTGTCTAGACTAAAACCTCATAATTATGAGCCTGTAATTTCACAAGCCCACAGCAACAGTTTTCCTTTGCAGTAGAAATAGGTAAAGTAGTTGCTAGTAGGTACCTATTTTAGCACCACTACAAATGTACAAATGATGGCATCGGATTTTCCCTAGACTTTTTAAAAAGGTCAACACATTAGTTTATTTATAGTAACTAGTGATGTGACGGATATCCGTATATAAAATAAACGAAACAAAAGAAAGACCCGCGCAATAAAAGTCGAAACATGTCCTGTCAGGCAAAGCGTCAAGTGGCGTCAACTATCGTTTCTAGGGTACGCGGTTCGACACCGAATATCCGTATTCGGATTCGTATATGCGGATATATATTTTTAACGATCTCGGCATATCTCAATATCCGTTGGTGAATCATCGATCAAACAGTTATTCTACAAATCGCTCCATTGAAGGAAAACTCATCAACAATCAGGTGATTCGAGCGCACTAGCAAAAAAGGTGTTTCAAATGAACCGCAGACCAGCGCCCGCGCAGCTCAGTGAATCATTCTAACGATTGGGAATACGTTTCTTTAGTTATTGTGTGGAATTGATTAATTGATTTTATTCCAAAGTTTGACTTTTGTTGCATTGATTGCTTTGACCCTTGTTGACTTTTGATATGTCTATGTTGAGAAGTGTCGACTGACATAGCAACCAAGCTGGTTTTAGTTTTTTAAAGGTTGTAAACTTCGACTAAATAATAAATATTGAGTACAAAAATAACAGTTTAAAAAAACTAAAAAACACGCTTCCACAGAAAACCAAACTAAAAAGTAGAAAATAATGGAAAAAAAGCGTGGGGTGCCTGATATCAATAAAAAAATACCTTAAAAAGCACCCCACGCTATTTATTTTCTATTTAAACTTTACATCGTCTCACACTTTCTCGTCTGTGTGTTGCATGTCGCGTGACGGTCGGCCGCAGAGTAGGGATAAAGTGAAAGGCGCTCGCTGGTGTATGTTGTTGTTTATGGATTTATTTCAATTTTGAGTGCTTGAATTTATTATTTAACTTATTTCGTTTGAACATTAAATTAAGTCTTTTTTATTATATGTCAGCGTATATATGTATGTCAGCGTAGTTTGTGACGTATGTCAGCGTCGTTTTCGAAGACAGTTTTTTTGCTGTCCTGGTAACCCTGGCAAGGATAATGGCACAAATTTATGAAATTATAGTAATGTCATCGGTCCTCGATAAGTCAACAGAGTTTAAATGAAATTTGGTCGTGAAAACATACAAGTGAAGCTATAAAGCGTGTAAAAAGAAAGATAGAATACTACCCTAATAAACATGTAATAACTTATAGGGTTAATCGTACCCGTGGCTAAATAATAACAGCCGGATCTATCTATCATACCGCAGTCAGTTTGTGGATGGGTCACCCATCGACACGTGCCACGGAAAGCACGTTTAGCCGTTGGTCTCTGTTGTCATTCGTAGATGTTTGAAAGTGATCACTGGTGATCACAAGAACAATAGTTTATCACCCAGGATTACCAAGTGGTATCATGTAACCATAGCTGGGCATTAACTCGTTAATCCGTTAATCGTTAATTAACGAAGTTAACATTTTGACTACCGGATTAACTTTTAAGTAACTTTTAAAAATGTTAACGGACACGTTAACTTCCGTTAATATGCAGACGTCCGTTAATCCAATGCCTACTATTTACCGCACAGCACCGCGGCGCGGCGCGAAAAACTGGCTTAGACAAGTATGAAACGACAAAGATATTTTAACACCAAGACGAGCCTCGCTTTCAGACGAGAACTTCAACATGTTAATGTTCATGAAGGGGATTATGCACCTTATGCCCGACGATTAAATCACACATTTGAATTATACAAGTATTTTGTTTTGTTCCTAACCTTTTAACTTCCAGACCCTAAACCAACAGGTTTTATTAGTTTACTAACGCAACGATATAAAAATGCAATTTTACACATATTAACGGATTAACGTTAACTTGCGTTAATTCTTCCGAAATGTAACGCTTTAACGTTTAACGAAGCTAACTTTTTTTGTAGCGGATTAACGATTAACGAAGTTAACTATTTGATTAACGGTGCCCAGCTATGCATGTAACTGTCTTCCTAGACCCGGTTACAGGAGTAACTGGGTCGTGGAAGACGAGCTCCGTGTAAAATATTGGCAACCGACGAAATACTGAAAACCGATAGTTGGAATTAAGACGAAACCAAAACTTTGATATGAAAGTGGTTAAAGGAACTCGATTTTAAGGAAAACTGATAAACAGCCTCGTTATACCCTTAACTCGGTATCATTTTTGCCAAAAATTACCCCTACCCTTAGTCATATCATATTTGCCAAAGTGATGTGCTGTATAATAACGATGAAATGCTGCAAAATAAAATGGTAATTTTTTATACAACGTTTACGCAGCGCATGCAACAGAAACTCTCAAGAGTAAATAAAATAAATTGTCCCCGTGTATGCAACATTTTTATTGCTGCTCAGCGCCTTTTGGTCAAAGCGTTTATGCACACATATAAATAGACAAGAAGAAAGGAACAGAAATATGTACATAGGTAATGCTTATTTCTATAGAAATCTCGTCCAGCATACCTGCAATAGGAGAGAATATACAAAGAGATGTAGACAACGTGTGTAATAGTAGAAGAAAAATAATACTATAATTTAAATATAAACATACAAAATAAAAATATACATACATGCAAACATACATACATAAATACTTCTAGAATAAATATCACTAAATATATATTATACTAATAATGTAATTAAAATGAAAACATTCATGAGCAATTATGACAAAGTTTTTTAGAGAGATAGTGTTCTTTCACTCTTCTTTTAAATCCCTACAGCAATAGTAGAGCAGTCCCTTATGTCAGGCGGAAGTGCATTCCACAACCGAACCGCATGCACGGTGAAGGAGTAGGAGTAGAAGTCGGTTGAGTGGGGAGGGAACTTGAGGAGATTTCTAAGATGCGACCTGCAAGGTGCATCAATAAATGGGCTAACTAACACTAAAAGAATTCTTCAATTCGAACCAGAAGTTCCTGAGATTAGCGCGATCAACCAAACAAACAAACTCTTGAGCTTTATAATATCTATCATCTATATAATGTCGATAAATATTAAACACCCAAATTATATAAATTAGACCGACAAAATCAAAATAATATTTGCGACATGTGTCACACACAGTCTCTAGAGACTGTTCCCACGTCAGAGCGCGGGTCAAGTCCGCGGTGGTGACCTTGACGCCGTTCATTATCAAAGGACAGCTGTGACTGCAATGGTGCAACCGGCTGTGTGACGTCACCACCACAGCAAGCAACTTGGGACAACTATTAGTGAGTTAAGCAATATGGGATCACTTCTAGCTGTTGTTTCGTTATTTGAAAGAAAGAATAATATTTTATTAGAGACTTGCACAGGAAATAGAAACAATAAGAAGAACATTGAAAATTTAAGTTACAACTAACTAAATAGTGAAAGATATAAGAAATAAAGGAGTAAGACCAGTGTGAGGCCAAAAAGCCTCCTATCTTAGCATAATGCTGCGATATTTGGAAAAAACAACTACCGCAGCGCTGGTATTCCGATCGCCGATCGGGCCCGCTGTGATGCCACGTACACACGAATCTCACACAATTCATTGATTAGAAGGACGAAAGAAAATTCATTTATATTTATAAGCACAGACCAAAAGGTAAAGAAAAATAGAAATAAATAAATAAATGAAACGGATGCATGATAGACTTTTGTTAATAAATGTTTAACTGTTTTAAACAATAACAGGCTTCCAAATCTGCTTACCTCTTTGGGAATACAGGCATGATATTATATTTTTATCCATGTAAATGCTAAGAACCATAACCAATATTATAGAAATAGTCCTACAAAACAGATTAATATAAACGTTTTGTGACGTCACGACCACAGGAAGCAACTTGGAGCAACTGTTGAAGCGGTGTTTGGAGCAACATGGGTGCCACTTCTTGCTGCAATATAGTTATAATATTATATAATAGTCCCCCGTCAGACCGCGTGTCAAGTCTGCGGTAGAGACTTTCTCGCTGTTCATTATCTAAGGGCAGTTGTGACTGTAATGATGCCACCGGCTATATGACATCAGAGCAACAACAACAACAACAGGGCAACCAGGCTGGCGGGCAGGTGCAACTTAGGGTAAAAGTTGTCAAGCGATTTGATTTAGTCTATTCAGCAATTGTCGATTAGAATGCGTATAATGTTACGCCATTAGATCACCAGTACATCACCCCTTTTCCGCAATTAGACGTTAATGTATCTTCCTGGTCTTATGACATGTTACTTGGGATCGGTGCACCACGTTTTCTTCTTCGATTCTCCCCTGTCAGCCGACACTCCCTTTTCTTTGATATCATGTCTCACACAAGCCATCCAGGTATTCTTTATGCTCCCTCTCCCTCTCTGTCTATGAACATTTATACTCATCACTATTTTATTTATTTGCGTTTCTTCTCTTCTCATATCATGCCCATACTAAACGGTTTCCTTTCAACGTTTCTGTTACTGGCGCCACTTTTAAGCTTCTTCATATATACTCATTTCTAACTTTATCCATTTTCATCACTCCACACATTCATCTCAACATTCTCTTTTCCGGTAAATGCAATCTTCTATCTCTTCATCAATCTCCTTCACGGTTTAGCATTCCTATCCTCACAGTACGACGGGCTTTATCACGGACCTGAAAATGCAATTAGACTTTCACTATGGACTATTCAATTCATGGCAATATTTTCCAGCAATATTTTTAATCTTTCAGTCCATTTAATAGGAGCCCAAAGCTAGGAAGGATTATCCAAAGCTCCACTATTCAATTCATGGTCGGCATTTTAAGACCTTTCTACGGTAACACTTATTGGTCTTCAGAGTCGCACATTGACTTTTAACTTACTATAGGTATCCATATATATGTCGTAGGATAATTTGATACTTCGAATCTTCGCGAAAATCCTAGGGGTTTTGCGAAAACGCGGATAATTAGACATAGGCGAAAAATTATCAAATCTTACTGGACAAAGTCAGGATTTTTGCGAAAATACTCGTTACTATAGTAAGATTTGATGTGCTCAACACTGATTGGCTACAATTTTGCTGGCTGACTTCTAATTGGTTCCTAGTTTGCCGATGATTAACTTCAAGTATTGTATCATAGAGTTATGAAGGTTTAGAATAGGTGAGAAAGAATGACACTATGTACATCCGTGTAGCACTTTTATTTACCACTTTATTTAAGTCCAAGTAGGTACACTATTTACGATAAAAAACAAAACACTTCTGCAATTTAACTCAGACACAAACGTAAACAAATAACGTGCGGCAACAAATGATTGACATTTAAGACGTCAACCAATCAGAGACGATCTCTTATTGAACGCGCTGACCGACCAATCAGCGTTCTTATTTCATAACAGCCAGCGTTTCGTTTCGCAATATTGCTATAATAACGAGTATTTTCGCAAAAATCCTGACTTTGTCCAGTAAGATTTGATAATTTTTCGCCTATGTCTAATTATCCGCGTTTTCGCAAAACCCCTAGGATTTTCGCGAAGATTCGAAGTATCAAATTATCCTACGACATATATAAACAAAGAAATAATATTGAAGTGACTTTTTGTAATGTCAAAATAACAACTTTTCACTAAATGGATACGGTACCTACTTATGAAAAAAAAAGAATATGTAATTTAATTTTTCTGTCTGTCTGTCTGTTTGTTTCAGCTCCAATACTGCTGGACCGATTTTGGCGGGACTTTCACTGGTGAATAGCTAATGTAATAAGGAATAACATAGAGTGCTTAGTGCGTTTCTGTGGGATAATTTCCAATTTCCACGAGGGAGAAGCCGCGGGTAGCAGGTAGTTTATAATATGGTTATACAAGTGTAGCTATATTCTTCACTTTTGCTTTCACAGAATCTTCCTTATTTCGGAACTTGTTTCATATTTCTAAGAATACATATTATGTATAAAGTAGAAATCTAACGGTAATACTTAGAAATCCCCCAGAGTGGCTTATATTATTACCTAGTTATGATCTCATTATAAAGTTTTTGCCAATACGAGCGATAAAATGAGGAACAGTCAAAACGCTCGACAAAACTTATCCAAAAACCATCACAACCACAGCATGTTAGAACCATCACCGTGGCACAGTCCACCGCAGTATATGGTAACACTCTGACCATGAGCTTCCCTACTGAAGTACAGAATTACAACATAATAAGACGCCCGCGCCAGCTTACAACAGCGAGGTAATCACGTAACACACCATCAGTAAGAACGACTTTCATTTTGACAGTTCAACAACATTCATTGCGCTAATTACGTTGTTGAACAGACATACTGTTCGAACATATAAAGCAATGGATAAGCGATATCATTCATAATTATTTAGATTGTTATTAATATTGTGTTACGCAATCAAGGTGCTGATTTCGTTACCATAGGAGAAACAGTCCTAAAGCTATAGCTTCTTTACCACCTACAAGTGTACCTCGTAAAATATTTCGTGTATGAATATATACACCTTATATACATATATATACGGTCGAAATGAGAAACCTCCTCCTTTTTTTGAAGTCGTTTAAAGGCTCGTACAGACAGGCGCGACATGTCGCGCGACCTGTCGCGGAGGCGATTCTGCGATAAATCGCGACGCAACACCTTTCACACTGGCGCGACCACTCATGCGCGAATCGCCCGCGATTCGCGCGCGACGAGCAGCGCGACAGCTTTTAGTACATTTTGTATGGCGTCGCCGCGTCGCAGCGATTTCGCGGCGATATCGCCGCGACACCACACAAATGGTATAAATGGCGGTACAATCCGGGCTGAGCTCAGTAGTAAGCGATCTTAATCAGAGGACGATGGCAGGTATGTGGGTGTTTGCGGGTCGTAGGATCGATTCCCTGGTCGGTCGACATAGGTACCTACTTAAGTTAGGTAATGTCACATAACTCAACCCAACTAGGGGTACCTAAGCTAGAAGTACTTTTACGTAGTAGTTGTTTAAAAACTGGCCAAGTGCGAGTCGGACTCGCGCACCGAGGGTTCCGTACAAACCTGCAGGTATTCATGGTTTATGCATAAGGTTTATGTTTATGAAATTAAATGGTTTTTTTTTTAATTTTCATATTTGAGTTGACTGAATGAAAGGTAAATTGTGGTTTACGATTAATGAAGTATTAAAAAAAAACTAATTACTAGATCTCGTCCAAACCAATTTTCGGTGGAAGTTTACATGGTAATGTACACCAAATATTTTTTTAGTTTTATCATTCCCTTATTTTAGAAGTTACGGGGGGGCACTCATTTTACCACTTTGGAAGTGTCTCTCGCGCAAACCATTCAGTTCAGAAAAAAATGTTATTAGAAACCTCATTATCATTTTTGAAGACCTTTTCATAGATACCCCACATGCATGGGTTTGATGATTTTTTTTTTTCAAATCTTAGTGCGGTTCACAGAATACTTACCAAGTTTCAACAGCATAGCTCTTATAGTTTCTGAAAAAAGTGGCTGTGACATACACGGACAGACAGACAGACAGACAGACATGACGAATCTATAAGTGTTCCGTTTTTTGCCATTTGGCAACGGAGCCCTAAAAATCAAGATTTTAAGTCTAGGTGTGAATCGTTGATTTTTGACGTACTTTTTAGTTTCCAATTCATGTGATTTGTGTGTCCGATACAACAAATTTTATGGGGAGATTACATATTGTGATTTTGAAATCTTAATTTACACTCTCGTAAAATACGCATAACTGGCATAATGTAGTTGTAGGTACTATACGTACCGTTACCTCTGTGTAACCCTTTGGGGAATGCAGGGGCGATGTTATGTGTGTGTTTAAGAAATATTCAGTAATAACTTAATATGTCCAATGAGTAGTGGTGGCCCAGGTGGTAACGGCCGCGACTTACGAGTAGTAGGTCGTGAGTTCAAACCCAAGCAGGCGCATTACTTTGTGTAAATTATTTCATCGCCACTGCTCTCAAAGCTGTGAAGGAAAACATCGTGAGGAAACCGGCATGTCTTAGAACCAAAAATTCGAAGACATGTGACATCTACCAACCCGCACTGGGCCCGCGTGGTGGATCATGGCCCACTCCCTCTTACCGAGAGGAGGCCTGTGTCCCAGCAGTGGGAACATTATAGGCTGATGATGATGATGTCCAATGAGTGATCTAATTGTAAATATAGTAACTTCTAACAAACTGCTTCGTTGGTCTAGCGGTCTCACGTACAACATCGCGTGCGGTCCAGGGGCTAGTAATATGCACACACAGTCGTTCGCTCGCATTCACACGTTGACGTTTGAACTCGAAATGACCTTCGCACAGCTGACATCACGCACTTGACTGCTAGCGGAGACCTAGCGCTCTTACTATGAATCGGGCGCACGCTCCGCCGCGAGCCATTTCAACTCGAGGTGCACCAGCCCATTTAGAGGTATTAAGGAGGTATTATTATTAGTGATATATAATAAGTTGTGTGTTCGGGGTAGGTTTATCTACGTAATTAAACACTACTTTAAAATATGTATTATAAAATTATTATTATCACTATTATGTAACATACACGGCGCAATCTAGGAATGGCATGCATTCACGGCTGAGGTTTCTAGATTTAGTGGACTGGCGAAGGCGTCCGAAGGGCGCGGGCCGTGCATGGGAGACGTGGCGGCCGGGCGGCCGGAGCGACTCAACGCGATGGTCCGATGGTCCTCGCGGTTCGGTAATGTTCGGTCGGTAGGGAAGAAGCGGCCTACGGCCGAGCGAATGCTGGGGCTCCGCTGGCGGCCCGCGTTATTTTGCTAGGTGCATACCTACTGCATAGTAAGAGGATGTACAACACGTGCTTAGCCTACATACAAAGTATTAATTTGACAAACAAATTACTTATATTGACAAAAAATTTACAGGCGTTGGAGGCAGACTGCTGACTGTAATATTGAAGAGCACCATTTAAATTATTGAACAACTAAACTCGCTGCAGATACGAATAAAAATGTTGGACAAAGTATTATCTTGTAATCATTGAATAATGCCAAAGCATAATTGCAAAAATGAAAATAAAAGGCGCTATATTCTCGCGGACGCCACGCCCTCCGTTCGCATCTATTTCAAAGAGAAGTCTCCGCCGCAGTTGCAGCGCCGCGCAGCCCCGATACGCGTGCGCTCTCCTAATCCACTACCATATTAAAAAGTTTTTAAGCAAAATACAACCGTCTTTGAATTAAGTTCACACTTACATAACTTTTATCTCAAGGAGCAACGCATTTTGGTAACCAAGTGAACAAACACGTTGTGAGTGTGTGCGTGAAGACGAGTAGTGTCAGCACATAACACATACACGAACACAAACACACATTGGTCATGTCTCGGACAAGTCGGAAGTCGGACGATACCACGGTAGGACGGTACCGTCAGCTCCCGCACTTATAAACACAACTGTCTTTTGACACGCTTTATATTAGCTTCACTTGTATGTTTGTATGTTTGTTTGTATGTTTGTTTGTAACCGACTCCTTATAGCGCGATTTTGACCCACTCTAAACGACCAGATTTCATTCAAACTTTGCACACCTGTCAAGGACCGATGACAATGCAATAATTTCATAAATTTGTGCCATTATCCTTGCCAGGGTTACCAGAACAACAAAAAAACTGTCTTCGAAAACTACGCTGACATACGTCACAAATTACGCTGACATACGACAGAAACTACACTGACATACGTCACAAACTACACTGACATACGTCACAAACTCCGCTGACATACGTCACAAACTACGCTGACATACGTCACAAACTACGCTGACATACGTCTCAAAATTCGAAACACCCTAAAAAATAGAAAATAAATAATAGTTTAAAAAACGCTTCCATTGAAAACCAAACTAAAAAGTACAAAATAATGGAAAAAAAGCGTGGGGTGCCTGATATCAATAAACAAAATACCTTAAAAAGCACCCCACGCTTTTTTATACTTTTATTTTGTACTTTTTAGTTTGGTTTTCAATGGAAGCGTGTTTTTTAGTTTTTTTTATTGTAAATTATTTCCTCACCACTTCTCTCAAACCGGTGTCAGACTGTCTTAGAACCAAAAAAATCGACAACATGTAACATCTATGAACCCGCAGGGTCCGCGTGGTGGATTAAGGCCCACTCCCTGTCTGCGAGAGGAGACCTGTGTCCGGTAGTGGGAATATTATAGGCTGATGATGAGATATACATAATATGTAATGTGGATGTTTAAAGGCAAAAATATTTCCAAACTATACTGCCATTGCAACCTATACTATTTCGGTATTGTAGCATAATCAGTCAGTTTGAATTTACTCATACTAACATATTATATTAAATTCAATGATTTTAGATTACAATGATCGAAATCGAAAATAGAGACCGTAAACTGAGAAATAATGTAAAGGGTAACTACCTATTTGGTGGTTACCAAATAGGTAACTACCCTACATTTCTCAGTTTCCCTGTACCTCATCGATGGTATAACCACTGCTCTCAAATGACGATGAGACCAGCGGTGGTCCAGTGGTAACGGCCGCGACTTACGAGTTACTTAGGTCGTGAGTTCGGGTCACGGGTCGTGGGGCTTTTGGGACCGGGACCGCGGTCCCGGATTCTACCTAAAAAAACAATAATCATTTTGCAGCAGTTTTTTGAGACCACAAGAAAATTGAAATTAAAGTACTGTTACCAAAAAAATTACGAGAATAAAAGATAATAATTCACTTTCTCATACATTTGGTGTGTCACCTACAAAACGCGTTAGGGACCGGGACCGCGGTCCCGGATTCTACCTAAAAAACAATAATCATTTTGCAGCAGTTTTTTGAGACCACAAGAAAATTGAAATTAAAGTACTGTTACCAAAAAATTACGAGAATAAAAGATAATAATTCACTTTCTCATACATTTGGTGTGTCACCTACAAAACGCGTTATGCCTTTAAAGTACCAGGTTGTCATAACTTAGTAGGACCTTAGGAATAGGTAGAACGGGCTGGTGCCCGCAACTCCACGTCTGAGCGTGTATTTTGCGTACGGTTGTAGGAGCTTACCAAACTTAGGAGTGTCAGCTAGAAATCGCTTTATGCCTTCAAAGTACCAGGTTGTTATAACTTGGTAGGAGCCTACTAAGTCAACACATCACTTATTGACTCTGAGTCGGTACTTTCGCTGGGTCAGCTAGTATTATTATGATAGCATTTTTTGAATGTCAGTTGATTATGTTTAATTTACAAAAATA
Source organism: Aporophyla nigra (assembly GCA_947507805.1). Lineage (NCBI taxonomy): Eukaryota > Metazoa > Arthropoda > Insecta > Lepidoptera > Noctuidae > Aporophyla > Aporophyla nigra. Next base: position 19,948,231 of record OX382309.1, on the reverse strand, counting down.
ATGATATTCAATAATTGTAATGATTACGACTGCTGCTGATGTGTCAAATTAAAGTTGTGAAGTTTTTCAAAAGTTTATTGTTACGTTTTGGTGGGTGATTAGGGGGACGATAGGTGATTTAAACACTCAAGATTACTTTTTTAAAATATTATTGTGTATTCTTTTAAGGTTTAATTCTTATAAAAGGCTGCCACTGTAAAAAAAAGTATTATATCGTTTTATAAAAATAATTTTATTTGTATAAATTCAAAAATTTTTGGTTGACCGTACTTTCCCAAGACATAACTTTGTTTATTTTACTTGTGGTCCCAAAGTACTACTAAAAATATTTATTTTATTAATGGGTGGATTCTGGAACCGCGGTCCCGGTCCCTAAAGCCCCACGATCCGTGAGTTCAAACCCAAGCAGGCGCATTACTTTGTGTAAATTATTTCATCGCCACTGCTCTCAAAACGGTGAAGGAAAACATCGTGAGGAAAAAACCGGCATGTCTTAGAACTAAAATTCGAAGACATGTGACATCTACCAACCCGCACTGGGCCCGCGTGGTGGATCATGGCCCACTCCCTCTCACAGAGAGGAGGCCTGTGTCCCAGCAGTGGGAACGTTATAGGCTGCTGATGAAACGACGATGTACATTTTTTTTTTTTTACATATACCTATCACATAATCTAGGTAATCTTTATTTGACACTAGCTTCTGCCCGCGACTTCGTCCGCGTTAAATTTCTTGTTCCTCCTACCCTTCCCGTCGCGTCGAATCGCCTACCCGTGTGATTTTCCCCGTTTTTGCAACATTTTTCATTACTGCTCCGCTCTTCTTGGTTGAAGCGTGATGTTATATAGCCTATAGCCTTCCTCGATAAATAGGCTACCCAACACAAAAAGATTTTTTCAATTCGGATCAGTAGTTATTGAGATTACCGCGTTCAAACAAACAAACAAAGTCTTCAGCTTTATAATATTAAAGTATAGATTCTAGACCTACAACTATGTAGTTTGAACCCAGTATTATTGGTTGTCATGGCCATAATAACATTTGTTTTAAATAGGTTATTATATTTTATTTATGACATACCTATCATTAAAATAGATTATTTTATATTTTGTGAATGTGAGAAGGTTGTAGGCCTTATAGGACAGTACGCAATTTTCTATTTTATTAAGTACCTGGTACTTGTTGACAGCCCACTTACGAGGACAGTTCCTCCCATAGCTATTAAAACTAACACCTAACCTAAGTAGCTACAAATGTCGATCGACCAGGGTATCGAACCTCGGACCCCAAGCTAAGCAAACACGCACCGACCTGCCTTCGTCCTATGACGAAGATCGTCTACTACTGAGCTCAGCTTGGATTGCACCGTCTTTTATACTCTCATGTCGCGTCGCGTCGCGGCCGCGAATTCGCGGCGATATCGCCGCGAAATCGCCGCGACGCCATACAAAATGTACTAATAAGCTGTCGCGCTACTCGACGCGGCGCGACCGTGTCGCGACGCGACAGGTCGCCCCTGTGTGAACGGTCGCGCGCGTTTTCATAGAAATTGTTCTACGGATATAAATCGCCGAATCGCGCGCGACCGTCGCGTCGCGCTAGTCTGAACGAGCCTTAAAAAGTGGATCACTTACGAGAAGAACGTGCGAGAGATCATAGACCAACGCCTGCCAGAGTCGGGGATGTTGTCGAAAAAGTTACCGTGGCCCTGGCACAGGTAACTGAGAAACACGGGTGGGTTTTAGTCAGTAAAAGTCAGACACGCCTTTCCACACCACCCAGAGCGGGAGACGACCTTTGATGATGTCCCACCCAAAACAAAAAGAAAAATAAAGGACAATACAGTACAACGTACCATTATTTTTTTACAAAAAAATAACAACAACTTTCAAAACTTCAAATAAAGCTAATAAACAGATAAAATAAACAGTACTAAACACAAAAATAACATCACACCTGTATTCACCAAAGGTAAAGACAGAAGTCTTTAATACTTATAACCAGAACATGAACATTTCGCAAGTTAAGTAATGGGGCGAGACTAACCGGGCACAAATGCTCTGTACTGAAAAAACCCTGCAAGAAAAACCCAATAACATTTTTCCTGACCTGTGTATCAAACTAAGGACGTCATCCTCACCAGTAGCACTTACAACCATTGGACCAACGAGGCAATCTCAGGACTAAAGTGACAGTATTAATGAGTGTGCGGTCAAGTGCGTGTGCGCTGACCTTGGCTCCGTTCATTACCAAGGCAGGCACACTAACGAGACTGTTTCACGACACCACAGTGTGATTGTAACCTTGTGTTATTAACTTGTTACGTATAATTTATAAGCGTAAATGTAACACAGTTTGTGCTCTTGTCAAGGTTATTTTGGAGATAGAAATTTAAAAACAAAACTTTTTTTTTTTTTCAATTGGTGATAATCGTCATGGATTTCCCTTCATCCATGGTGGGTGCTTGCATAACACATAACCAGCCTATACTGTTCCCACTGCTGGGACACAGGCCTCCTCTCGGTGAGAGGGAATGGGCCGTAATCTACCACGCGTGCCCAGTGCGTATTGGTAGATGTCACATGTCTTCGAATTTTTAGTTCTACGACATGCCGGTTGCCTCACGATGTTTCCCTTCACCGTTTTGAAAGCAATGGTGATAGAATTATTTACACAAAATAAAGCGCCTACCTGAGTTCGAACTCACGACCTACGACTCGTAAGTGGGGGCCGATACCACTGGGCCACCACTAATATATATATCTTAGGACAACCAACACACCGTTATTTGATCCCAAACTAGGCAGAGCCTGTACTATGGCAACCAGACAACTGATAAACATACTTATATATTTCTAAGTACATACATATTATAGATAAATTACACCCAGACACAGAACAAATGATTATGCTCATCACACAAACATTTGTCCTGGGTGGGAATCGAACCCACGACCTCAGTCTTAGCAGTCAGGGTCACTAACCACTAGACTAACAGGCCAATCAACTGCCACTGCCACAACGGCCACTGCTCTCAGGTTAGCGCTTACGTGATAACATCCACACGGTTCGATCGATCTAGACAGATGTAGCATTCGATCTAGTTTAAGCTACGCTTGCCACGTTTGGTCCGTGGATGGATGATCTTTACATACCAAGACCCTTCTGTGCCTCGGAAAGCACGTTAAGCTGTTGGTCTCGGATGTCGTTTGAGGATCTTTGACAGTCATTACGTACCCGGTAGCCCGAAAGTCTGAGAACCAGTCTGACCAGTGGGTATCGTATTACCCTGTTACTAATTTATAAAGGTCAGATAGACAGTCGCTCCATGTAAAATACTGGTGGCAACATCGGTTAGACTGGAAGCCGACCTCATCATGGTTGGGAAGAGGCTAGGCAGATCATTTACCTTCATTTAGGCAGATGCAAAACTTGTGAAGAACGCAGGAATCTGGTAGATGCGAGAAGTACAGAATTGGTCGAAGTAGCGATGCTTGAGGGTGGCCTATGTCCAGCTATGAACGTCTTTCAGCTGAAATGTTGATAATCCTGTCTGATGATGACTGTCCTCTTCATTATCAACTTCATTTCAACCAAGGGACGTTCAGTGGTCAACCCTGGGCTACACTCGTCCAGCATATTCTTAAAGAACAGAGCGGTAATTGCGTAACTTGCTACCAGTAGGAATTGGTTTAATATTCATAGTTAAACAACATTCATTGCGTTATTTACGTTGCTGAGCCGACAATTTATTCGAACAAATGACGCAATGGTTTAGAAATAATCTTCAATCCCATTCAGATTCTGATAAATTGTGGGTTTCGCAATTAGGGTGCAGGTGAGTACAAAGTAAATTAGCCCGCAAATCAACATAAAATAAAATGAAAATCGACTCAATATTTGTAAAACTAAACATTCCAAATGAATCGATTATCAATTAATTTAAAAAAAAAACGTGTTTATTATGCGGCTAATCGTCAATCCAGTTTGACTAAAATAAAAATAAAAGTAGATATATATAAATACATAGGTAGGTATGTACAGTTGTGGTAGGTCGTGCAAGGTGACTGCACGATAGTTTAAAATAGTAGACACTTCTAAATATGTCTGATTTTTATTTGTTTTAACACTCGTTTATAGACCGAGTTTTTTTTGGACGCAATTATTGTTTTCATAACGTCATCCTGTTTACTCACTGACATGAACAACAAAGCTTTGAGATGTCTCTGCAACGTCTACGCCTCGTCTACGCAAACTCTATGCAATGTTTACGCGTAATCTATGATCTTTTTTTTTCGTGTGGAAATCCTCATGGATCTCATCCACCCTGGTGGAGGGGTCTGTCAAACTTCTACTGACTAAAACCACACGGTGTTCTGCTGCTACCTGCTGCGGTGGGTGCTGGAGTGCTTGCGCATTTCGTCACGCTCCCCCGGCTAGGTGTTGGTCCGCATGAATACATGCGGACCCAGTCACCATAACGGCCACGAATGGCCGCAGTTCCTTCAGAGACAGGCGCGCGCGGAACACGGCGCGCCGCCGTCACGGGCTTTTCACTGTTCAGACAACAAACTCCCCAAGTTTGTTGCTTGCAGCCTCACCCTAAGGCGGCCGGAGATCATTTCGCGCCCTCCGTCGCCCGGTTACCCTTCTGCGGATTGGAAGGGAGGTTGTGTCCTCCCTCTCCCTTTCCGCCGCTTCCTTCGCGACCATCACCTCCTCGCAGAAGGAAGCGACGGCGTCCCACGCGCTCTCACTCCCGACCATGCCTGGAAGCGAGATGGTATCCACAGCACCAACCGCCATGACGAAGTCACGGCGCTGCACTGCCCAAGCAGGGCATTCCTCAAGGGTGTGCTGCGCCGTGACGTCATGCGTAATCTATGATCTAGGCAGTTATTAATAATGGGATATCTAAACTTGTCAAAGTCTCAGTACAATGACACTTGGCACTACTGATAAGCCACTATGACGTCTTTTTGTGCCACTGTCTTTTTCTGAAAAAATGTATGGTACGCTGATTATTTATTTTATCGCGATTACTTTGTTGGTCCCATTTTTTAAGTTGTTGAGTTTGGTGATTTTTTATTTCTTAGTCCCCGCACTATGCGAGTGATATTCGTAGGTGTGCTTCGTGGAATAGGAAATTAATTATTTTAATTTTTTATTTGAAGCCCACCTACGGGTGTGCTAAGTGGAATACTTTAGGTGTGCTTCGTCTGGGTGTGCTTGGTTTGGGTGTGCTTCATGGAATACCTCGCTATGACCACACCTTTTCGAAACACGCTATAGATGACTTTTATAGAAGTACCTTTTATACTTATACCAATGTATTTTAATAGGAATGTAGTAGGTATAATATTAGATATTTATATTCTATTGGGAAGATTATTTATCTTTTTCCCAACATGTATTTCTTTTAATGTCAGACATCGTGATAATTTATTGAAACCGGTGTATTATTAAATAAATAATCGTGACTCTGGTATCAAGTTTTTTTTTTTTGTTTTTTTAGTAAGAGTCGTCCGAGGACCTAACCTATTTTCAACAAGGTTCTTCCTTTACCACATCCCAATTCTTCCCGTGGGTATCGTAAGAGGTGACTAAGAGACTTACTAGAGAATGGGCAGCAGCGTTCTCTATGCATTTTGCCACTATACTGCGATCGCCAACCAGCGAGGCAAGCGTGGCGATTATGACAACGATTACGGCCGAAGTTACGTACATGAGATTAGTTAGGGGTCCGATCCCGAGATTTAAAAGGGATCATTCATTCTCAATCCATGAACCTTTTTATTAATCTCGGGATCGAGCCCAAGACCCAGCAGCTGCACCTCTGACCACTGTAACAACATACGTTCGAGAGTATGGCGCATGGCAACCGTGGGTTGCAGCTGAATAATAAGCGTCAGGTGGTTATGTCAAGTGTTGCCATCTGACATTATGCTGATACCCTTTGGTACAAGAATGTTGTTTCTTGTAAGTTTATCAAGTGTTTTATTTTTATCCCATGAACGTCAGTCATTATGTCCCAAAATGTCAGAATTTGACTTTCCCTGCAACTTTTCCGAGTTGTCGTTGCTTAAAAACTTTATCTATATACTAAATAAAGCTGAACAGTTTGTTTGTTTGTTTGATTGAACGCGCTAATCTCAGGAACTACTGGTCCGAATTGAAAAAATATTTTTGTGTTGGGTAGCCTATTTGTCGAGGAAGGCGATAGGCTATATAACATCACGCTACAACCAAGAAGAGCGGAGCAGTAATGAAAAATGTTGCAAAACCGGGGAAAATCGCATGGGTAGGCGATTCGACGCGACGGGAAGGGTCGGGGGAACAAGAAACTTAAGCGGACGAAGTCGCGGGGAGAAGCTAGTTCGGATTATAAGCATAATCATTATCTGCCTACAATGTTCTCACTGCTGGGCAAAACGCCTCCTCTCTGTGAGAGAGAGCGGGGTTCGTAGATGTCACATGTCTTCGAATTTTTGGTTTTACGAGATGCCGGTTTCCTCACGAAAATTTCCTTTAAAGTTTTGAGAGTAGTGATGATGAAATAAACTACAATTCGGCAAATAAAGAAAATTAGAAAAAGCAGTATACCTGCACCCTAATTGCGAAACGCACAATTTATCAGAATCTGAATGGGATTGAAGATTATTTCTAAACCATTGCGTCATTTGTTCGAATAAATTGTCGGCTCAGCAACGTAAATAACGCAATTAATGTTGTTTAACTATGAATATGAAACCAATTCCTACCGATCTGCCAGGGTCGCGAGATTGTTCGAAAGAGATACCGAGACCATGGCACATGGGCAACTAAAGGAACACGGGTGGGGTTTAGTCAGTAAAAGTCTGACATGCCCTCCCGCTCCGCCCAGAGCGGGAGAAGTCATTTGATGATTTCCCGTCCAAAAAAAAAAAAAATCCTACCGACAAAAAGTGCCGCAATTACCCCTCTGGTCTCAATTGATATGATAATCAACGAGCAGCGTTATACACATAATGCCATATGAATATTTTTTTGCATAATTTTCTTTCTTTAATCCTTTCAACGATTCTACCTATCATCATCATCATATCAGCCAAAGGACATCCACTGCTGGACATAGGCCTCCTCCAAGCTCCGCCTATCCACTGGTTCTGTGCATCCCGCATCCAGCGGATTCCAGTTCCCTTCAAAAGGTCATCGGTCCACCTTGTACCAGACGTAGAGTTGGAAGGCCTTCTAACTCTACGTCTGCCGGTACGCGGTCGCCACTCCAGAACCTTTCGGCCTCATCGACTATCTGTTCTACCTATTAAATTGCGGACATAAATAGTAATTTAGTGGATTGTTTCGTCCATATTCACTAACCACATTAATTGCGTACCACAATCTGAACAATTGAAGGATAACGCTACTTCACTGCTTCTTATGTTCGAAAAAATGTTCTGCTGTATTACTCAAAAAACGCAATGAATGTTGTCGAACTGTCAAAATGGCCGCCATTCCTCTTTTAGTGAGCATTCCTACTGTGAGTGTGTTACGCAATTAACTGTGAGCATATGCGTCAGTTTTCGAAGTAAATGCGTAGTTTCTAGAGCGACCTTGGTAGTTCGATCGTATTCGCATAATTCCTACTGCACAATAAACTCACAAAAACAAGAACGTATTTCTTTTGCGCATCTAACTGCGTTATACCAAGACTGGCTATACTCAAACGTTCGTCAGACCCGATTCAAGTTAGCCCCACGACCATCTTGTTAAGCTTACTACCTAATATTTTCCGCCATATAACTAAATATTATCATAGCAGTTGGGCGTAGGTTCGAACCCCGATAGGGCACCACTGCTCACAAGCTGTAGAAAGAAAACATCGTGACGAAACCGGCATGTCCTAGAACCAAAAATTCGAAGACAAGTGACATCTACCAACCCGCACTAGGCTCGAGTGGTGGTAAGGCCCACTCCCTCTCACCAAGAAGAGACCTGTGTTCCAGCAGTGGGAACATAATAGGCCATTTATCTAAACATGGTAAATACAACCGTGGCCTAGTATAAACGGACTCCTGCTAGACTTCCTCGTGCTCCTATTACTCCCTTGTACCCACCTCTCCGTAGAACAGGACTGGGCTCAGGCTCTATCGTTCCTCGGCTTTGTAAACTGTTAAACAGCTACAGCGACCTAGTTGATGTGCATTTGACTCATTTGGCAAGTTCCACAGAGCAACAGTTAGCAATGTGTAGAATTATCTCATGTTTTCTGTTTTAATCTTAATTTTGTTTTATTTTCTCTTGATTTTTATATGTCTCTTAAATATAATTTAATTTTTTAGCATCGTGTAAATTTGTATCATAGTTCTTACTTTTATGGGGTATGCGATGCTAACCTATAATAAACTGTAATACTAACCTTAGTTAATAGATAAACATTTTTATATTGTATGAGTATATACAGTTGTTGGTTGGCCAAAATAAATAAACCACCTCCCTTTTGAGCCATGCTTCCCTGATCCATGCGAATCTTTAATAAACCTCCACAAACGAATGAAATAAAAGTCCGCACAACAATGCAAGTACTACAGAACGAACATAATGCACGCCGCCAGTGTAAGCATTGACAGCGCTGATGTAGGTGGTTACACTTGGGGCGCACAAAAGTACACACTGGTGAAGTTGGCCCAGCCACGCGACTTCAGAGGTTTTCCATAAATTAGCGGACGTCGTTGTCGTGACGTTGCACCCGCTGTACACTGGCGGCCGAAATTATTGCATTTTATTTTCCCTTTGTCTTTTAAAATTTTTATGTTAAAAATTGCGTTGTATTTTCGCTATAAAAGTATGTAAATGTTGGTGGTGTACTCGGCCGAAAGAAACTGAAACTCATATTATATACGGCTTGGTTTTAAAACAAATTTTGATACGTAATAAATCGACCATTGTGCATCGTGTCAAAATGTTTTCGCAAATATCTAGATTTTTCCCAAAGAGAAAGAAAATTATTCTGCATTATTGCAATGCAGTCATTTTGGCATCAATAATTTCTGCATAGGTGATTATAAACCGTTTCCCAGCAATTCAAAAATCAGAGGAATAATTCTCGTAATTTTAAGAACGTTCACAGTCTGACGTTAGTCCTAATCTGTAAAAATACCTCGACTTTCCCCACATTTTTGACAAGTTTTTGAAATTTTTTTGTCACCGAGATGTGATTGCGACTAGATTTTGAACGTTTTTAATGATGAGAATTAGCCTTCTGGTCAATCAATCATCATTTTAATAAATCTCTTACGAAATACTGGCTCTCAATTTCCTCGGCAGTGCACCGATCTGTCAGTAACTTTTCCCATGCATCGCGCGAAGACGAATGGTCCAAGTTTTTAACGCAAAAACTGCGCCCGCTTCAAACTCTCTCCTGACACAAAAAATTTTACTTCTACATCACTTTGCTTTTTTCTTTCAGCAAGCCAAAGAGTTATGCCACAATGAACTCTTGAACTTAATGAGTTACTGCACCCATTTTGTTCCTTGATTTTCTGATGTGGAATCGCTTTTTGTGGTACCGCAATTTTTGGAACAATTCTGACAGCTCCCAAGTGTATGACAGCTGTCATATTTATAAGTTGTTGTACCTAATATGACAGCTGTCATAATGTCATAAATTGGTGTCATGATGTTGGGTTGCAGCTGAAAATGAGCGTCAGGTGGTACACCTTGTGTTGTCATATGATATGATGACGTTGAGGCCCTTTTGGCATTATTATAATTGTTTTCTGTTTATTTTCGTTTTAGTAATTTTTTATTGATACAATGCTAATAAACGCATTTTTATATCTTCTTTCTTCTTCCTAAACCTACTTTCTGTCGCCTTAGTAATTAACGTGATAAATAAAATAACAATAACCAAGCTTTGCAGATGGATACATCAAGATGGTAATAAACCTTGTTTTTGTGCCAGTCCATCATCATCATCATTTCACCCGAAGGACGTCCAACGCTGGACATAGGCCTCCCCCAATTTGGAGGGTTTGCCATTATCGCCACGCTTGGCAGGCGGTTTGGCGATCGCAGTAAGTTGATAAAATGCATGAAGAATGCTGATGCCCATTCTCTAGTAAGTCCCTTAGTCACCTCTTACGACACTCACGGGAAAAAATAGAATGGTGATATTCTTTACGTCCAGCACCACACGGAACAGGCAACTCCATATTGATGACTATAAAGACCAATCTGAAATATATTATAACTAGCTTTTGCCCGCGACTTTGTCCACCTCAAATTTTTGCTCCTTGGCCCTTCCCGTCGCGTCGAATTGCCTGCCAGTTTTCGTACATTTTTCGTTGCTGCTCCGCTCCTTTTGATCGTAGCGTGATTTTATATAGCCTTTCTCAGTAAATAGGCTACCAAACACAATTTTATTTTTTTCAATTCGGACCAGTAGTCTCTGAGATTACCGCATTGAACCAAACAAACAAACTCTTAAGCTTTATAATATTACTAGCTGTTACCCCCGACTTCATCCGGGTGGTATTTAAGAAAAAAAAATTTTTTTTTTTGTGAGATCCTATTTTTTTTTCTAAAGTAACCTAAGTTACTCCTTGTTACATCAGCTATCTGCCAGTGAAAGTCCCGTCAAAATCGGTCTAGCCATTTCAGAGATTAGCCGGAACAAACAGACAGACAAAAATTAAAAGGAAAATTGTTTTGGTATAATATGTGCCGTGTTTTAATATTACAAACAGACACTCCAATTTTATTTATTTGTCTAGATAAGTATAAACATATGCAGAAGGTAACTACTCTTAGGTAGCAAGTAGGTAGTACGTGTGAGTGAACAGGGTCCAAATTGGTGAAAGCTCATCACAAATTCAATCGGACTTCATTTGCTTTATTTTTTCCAGCCAATCAATTGCCGAAAAAAATGGTCAAGCAGTGAGTGGTTTTTATGTCAAAGGGTTCCGTCGGATGTATCCGTATCGTTAGTGAATTAAGTTGATAGTAAAATTTGAATTGTCTTTAACCAGTCGTCTTGTATAAAGCCTCGCAAATATCTGGACCATTTTCTTTGCATCTCCAATTCAAATTTAAAATCAAAATATTTTATTTCACATAAACCTACTAGAAACCTACTACCTGTAAAACGTCAGAAGTTAGGTGAATTGCATTATAAATACGGTGTTATTACGTAACACATTAACAGTAAGAATGGATTTCATTTTGACAGTTCAACAACATTCATTGCGGTTTTTACGTTGTTGAGCACACACATTATTCAAACATATGGAACAATGGATTAGCAATATACTTCAAAATCATTCAGATTCGGTTTGAGTGTTACATAATTCGGGTGCACTTTGATAATTATACATGATAATCTGTTAGTCCGAAACTCTACCAGGTAACGTATAAATAAGTACGTATGTTACTAGCCAAAAATACAGTAAAACATCGTCTATCGAGATTGAGAAATCTTCTTCAATTCTAATTATATTTTAGTGCTTAATTTAAATGTTTAGTATTGAACTTAATTTTACGTGATATAAAGTCACAATTTGCTGCATAAAACTTGCTTAATTATAACCGAAATAGAAGAAGACACTGGGTCCTGAAATACAAAAACATTAACCTAGCTCTAGAACAACGGTCTCACATTTTCTGTAACCCGTTTTTATGGCAATAAAGAAATGTATTATTATTATTTAATAACCTTACATTTTACAAACACTAAGTGCTTATAGCTCCTCCCTTTAAGGTACACATGAAACAAAGGAGTATTTTTTTTTAATAGGTATAAGTAAAGTTCCTACATAAATTAGTGGTAAGGTCCTACCACTCACGGAACCCTTCAGAACAAAATACTGCCGATCCGCATTGCGCTTTAATCGGAAAAATCAACAGAGCCACTGCAAATGGGATCGCGTGCATATAATAATATATATATGCTCAGTTCAGCCGTCTGTCTGTTTGTATTCGCGTTTAAAATGGAGTAGCTCATAATTGTCCTACTGAACTGAAAATGGGAGATAACTGAATTTCTTCAGTTTTGAAGACAGTTGCTTTACTTTGTGTAAATTATTTCATCACCACTGCTCTCAAAACGGTGGAGGAAAACATTGTGAGCAAACCGGCATGTCCTAGAACAAAAATTCTAAGACATGTGACATCACCCAACCCGCACTGGGCCCGCGTGGTAGATTACGGCCTATCGCCTTTCACCGTATGTCCCAGCAGTGGGAATATTATAGACTGATTAAGAATACATAAAGTGGTTGGCAAGCAATACAACATTATCCCCGCTCTCCCCGAAAGGTGAGGCAGAGGTTGTACCTCATTACAACTTCATTTACCAGTTATGTCAAACAATGTCAATGTGTTATGTGTTATGTCTATTTCCAACGGCGGCGAGCAATGGTTAGCTCGCCGACCGGTAAGGACCAGGCGCTGGTCAACGGCGCGTAGTGTTCCACACGCGCCTCAAAGAGATGTCAGCAGTACTGAAGGGGTCTGCTAGGACCGATGCCTGCCGGAGTCGCGAGATTGTTCGAAAGAAATACCGTGACCCTGGCACATGGGCAACTGAAGGAACACGGGTGGGTTTTCAGTCAGTAAAAGTCTGACACTCGCTCCGCCCAGAGCAGAAGAAGTCAATTGATGATTTCCCATCCAAAAAAAAAAGCCTATTTCCAACAACCAGGCTAAAATTCAGACTCCGGGAAGCTAATGACAAATACCTGATGGAGAAAGCCCAGTAACACTTTGCCCGACTTGGGAATTAAACCTAAAATCTCATGACAGCAGTAGCGTTTGTGACCAGTAGACGAACGTGGAGAGGTGGATAACAAAAGTGTACCTAATAAATGGTCTACCCACATTTTTCCAGTTATGCTGAAGTGTCAAGGAATAAAGGACAAGCCTATTGCCAATCACCGGGCAGAGATTTGTTTATGAAATACCCAACAACAAAATGCTTGAACTTGAATGGAACCCAGCTGTATTACTGAAAGTTTGTTGCGCCACTTCTTCTTCCTAGCTAAAGCACTAGGAAGTGGTGAAAGGCAGCTGTTATGGGGGTCTGTCTTATGTAATTTTCACGTTCGAAAAGTGCTTTTTTATTAGGCTGAGGATCACCTCAGCCTAATTTGAGTGAATGACTTTTCATTATGATCTTGATTTTGACGGTGCGGTAAGCAGTTGAGCCACGGCCACTAGAACTACGAAGCCGACCTCGTCTTAAATGTAAATTAGTAGTGAAAAGATATCTAAATGTTTAGGTGCGTCGTCCAGATATCAATAGGGATATAATTTCGGGTAGACCTCTTTAAAAGGAGATGTGCCGTAACAGAAATTACAGAAAGGGGGTTTCAGATCGGTGTTTTGAGAGGTAACGGAGCCACTTCCACGTGCAGATGATGATCACAGGGGTGGTTTTAGTGAGGTAAAAATTCCCATACTCTCACTGATAATAAAGCTTTACAATATTTCCACACTAAATTACCAAAAGGCGAACCAGCAGTACAATGCTAGTTAAAAAAAAAAGCCATAATAATTAATTCGCTTCACCATTTTCGTAGGTAACGTAGGTAAATAAGTGTACTGATGAAATAATTGGTATTTTAATGGATTGCCAATATGGCGGGCGAATTATCAGCGGACATGGAAAATACGATGTTATGACAATGGAAAAACCGCCAATCAGTTTTAATTAACAAATAAGTATTGCCAATATGGTCTCCCATATTGCTCTCGCAGTGGTGCTCCAGTGGTAACGGACGCGAAATACGCGGATACAACTCGTGTGTCGCGTCCGTCATGGGTTGAAACCCAAGCAGGCACTTTCCTTAGTGTAGACTATTTCATCAACACTGCTATCAAAACAGTGAAGGGAAACATCGTAAGAAACTAGTCCTCAGAAACTGTCCTAAAACAAAAAAAAAAATGAATACATGTGACATCTACAAACCCGCACTGGGCCCGCGTGGTGGATTCTGGCCCACTCCCTCTCAGCAAAAGGAGGCCTGTGTCCCAACAATGGGAACGATATAAGCTGATTATCTTGTCTTTTTGCTGACAAAACTTAAATATCGTTAGTATATGGTTCATACAAATACGGTCTTTGAATTTAAATATAAATAACAACATAGATATATGTACACATTTATTACCTAAAACATAGATTTTCGATCAACTTTTCGTTACCTATTTAGAACCGGATGAGAGCATAAACCTTTAAAATAATAAAGGTTATAAGACTTGATAATGTCAAACCAAGATGAAGAATTGTTATTGAATTCAGTAACCAACTGCATTATGTTGACATCACTTTTCTAGTGATAGTTGTTTTACTCATCCACGTACACCTCACAGCCACGATCACCCCACACCTCATAGCTACGAACACCTGACAGCCAGGAGCACTTCACAGCCACGAGCTCCTCACAGACACGACCACCCTACAGCCACGCCATACCCACGAGCATCTCACAGGCACGAGCATCTCAGTAAGGACAACTGTAAAATCGTGTTGTCATTCTCTCATTCTTAGTTCGTGACCGAACCAATGTCAACTGTAAACTACGAATTTCGAAGCCCACATTAGAACTGATTAAATATACTAAAGCTGACACAAACAGACATTAGTCACAAAAAGTCCCAGAGACAAATGGTCATGCTGAAATATCTCAGGTGACTGGAATTACTTCGGCGGCACTCTTACCCGACAAACTGGCAGACAGCACCGGTGTTTGGTGACAGAAATGTGTTTGGTAGTAGTACATACCCGTATTCATTCTTCAGGACAAAGAGCTCTAAGAACTACTGCCTTATTTATGCTAAGCATTAACAGCCTTTAATGTTCCCACTTCTAGATCACAGGCCTCCGCTCTGTAAGTGAGAGTGGGCCGTAATTCACCATGTGAGTCCAGTGTAGGATGATGGATGTCACATATCTTCGAATTTTCGGATTTAGGACATGCCGGTCTCCTCACGATGTCTTCCTTTACTATTTCCAAAATAAATAGCATTAACTATAGGTGCCTGCCTGAGTTCGAACCCACAACCTACCTACCACTCGTAAGTCGAGGTCATTACCACTGAGCTCATATGCTCGTGGCAGTAAAAAATGCAACGGCTGGCGTTGGAACCGATCTCACAATAGAATCTCACAACCACTGCGTTATTGCTGCAAACCAAACGATATTTCACAATTAAAGTACCAACTCCACAGTAGAGTATCTCCGGTTCATGCATCATAAACAATAATAATAATATATTCAAATATAAAGATCAAAGTATCTTGGAAGGACGCGCCGAGGTCGCCGAGTGCATGGTCAAGTGCATCTGATAGAAACGTTGCACCACATGAATAATGTTTCATAACTAGTTTGCTTTGGAGTTATTTACTGATGGATGCATATGTTATATAAACTCAAGCCTTGTTCCCATGGGGGTAGGCAGAAACTACATAACTTCGAGGCAAAAGGAGTATTTGATCCTTACATACTCCTTTTGCCTAGTTTACGTTCATACACCTGGTCATGCGTATGCCTTTTGCGAATACCACGAGATTTGGAGGGTGAAATTACAGACCCATCAAACTTTCAACTTATATTCATGAACCTTCCCTGCTGACCTTACCATCATTATCATTATTTCAGCCGAGAGACTTTCAC
This sequence comes from Aporophyla nigra, assembly GCA_947507805.1. Lineage (NCBI taxonomy): Eukaryota > Metazoa > Arthropoda > Insecta > Lepidoptera > Noctuidae > Aporophyla > Aporophyla nigra. The sequence continues at coordinate 19,932,580 of OX382309.1, read as the reverse complement.
GGCTGGACCTTAGGCCTTCCCCAAACTCCACTACTTCGACTGATTCTGTACTCCCCGCATCCAGCGGATTCCTATAGCCTTCGGTCCACCTTGTGGGAGGCCTTCCAACGCTACGTCTTTCGGTAAGCGGTCGCCACTCCAGAATCTTGCGGCTCAATCAGCCATCTATTCTGCGAAAAACGGCTACCTGCTACCCTATTCTTTAAAAACGTGGCGTGGCTGTGGTGGGTCTTTGTGGCTATGATAATAGAATATAATAACATATGTAAATAATTCTTGAACTAAGCATGGTGCCTTCTTTGTATGAGAAGAGGTGTAGGGGGACAGTCACATACTGGTACGAAGCATATAACTGCCCTTTGCATAAAAAACTGGCCAAGTGCGAGTCGGACTCGCGCACCGAGGGTTCCGTACAAACCTGCAGGAATTCACGGTTTATGCATAAGGTTTATGATTATGAAATTAAATTTTTTTTTTTTAATTTTTATATTTGAGTTGACTGAATGAAAGGTAAATTGTGTATATAAATTTATGTATTTCTTTGTGTATTATTTTGTGTGCCTTTGAGTTTGTGCTAAATAAATGTATTTTCTTTGTTTCTTCTTTCTTTCATACCCCTTGATAAGACTGGTTGTCAGACTTGCGACCCGTAAAGACTGTCGAAGATCTACGAATGATAGCCGGGCCCCATAACAATTACAGTGTGATATTATAACTTCTCAGTTCTACCACATTACCATTATTTAAATTCCCAAATTCCCAATAAAACCAGCTCGTCTTTATTGACATTAATTTCAACCTAGATCGAACTGTCTTTACCTTTTTTGACTAAATTAAGCGAAGGACATGGAGACATTGTGTTTTCTAAGAGAACATATTGAAATTAATTCAAATCAGTGCCTATATATGAAGGTCAGAAGATACGAGAATTAAATTATCATGAATATATCGGATAAAGACTTCGGTAAGGGCTGGTTTAGATGGGTCTCCAAATTGGCTGACAATAAATGTGCTAGTTTATGGTAACGCCATTATTTAATTTTTTTTTAAAAACAATATTTTCTTCGAGCAGTATTTGTGGAAAACCTAAAGGTCGATAATATTGAAATCTTATTGGGAAGGGGTCCCATTTCTTCCCGTGGGTGTTGAAAGAGGCAACTACGGGACTAACTAGAGAATGGGAGCTGCGTTCTCTATGAATTTTACCATCATACTGCGGTCGCCAACCCACCTGCCAAGCGTGGCGATTATGGCAAAATCCCCCCAAATTGGGGGAGGCCTATGTCCAACAGTGGACTTCTTTCAGCAGAAATGATGGTGATGGTGATGATGATGATTGGGAGTTCTATATTCGAGGCGTCTGGGGTTGAAATTCTTAGGGCTATGGGGTCCGAGTAACCACTTGGTTTATCGAGACATCACCAAGCGATTGGTTGACTCTTCACGTGCCCAGAGGGCTGGCCTATTTTCTGCCTAAAGAATCAGCATTGCCATAAAACGTGGCAATGCTGCCAGCCTTTTGGGCAATTTTCCTATTGATAGCGAAGCGGACGAATTTTTTGATGCCCTTGATTTTTCCCTTTTTTTTAATTCATGTAGGTACAGATGCCAGCACATCAAGCTAACCGAAACTGACAAATTCCGCCAATCAACCTTCAACCTAATGCTTTAGCAGTAAAGTTGAAAATCTATTAAAGAAATTTGACAGATTGTAGTAGATTGATGTGCTGGCGTCTGTACATATTAGTAATGTCATAGTAAAAAACAAAAACAATACTTAATTTAATGTTATTGCATAACAAACAGTCTGACACCAGAACCGCCGCCAATGGAGATCTGCAATATACCAATGGTAGCAGTGACATTGGTCTACTCTAGTGGGCGGCAGATAAACTTCTAGGGTTCGATTCCTATAGCTATGAAGTAGTATTACTGAATTGTGTTTGTTCATCATGATTTTTTAGTAGCGGTCTGGAGTACAGATTAGTGTCCGGTCAATATAACACGCGAAATGTGTGTTTAAAGCAACAATAAGAGTAGAGCCCAGTGGTATCGGTTTCGACTTACGAGTTCTTGGGTTTGAACCCACGCAGGCGCTTTTATTTGTATAATAATTTCATCACCACTGATCTCAAAACGGTGAAGGAAAACATCGTGAGGAAACCGGCATGTCCTAGAACCAAAAATTCGAAGACATGTGACAACTACCAACCCACACTGGGCCCGCGTGGTAGATTACGGCCCATTCCCTCTCACTGAGAGGAGGCCTGTTTCTCAGCTGTGGGAACGGCTGATTATGTATGTATTTTGTGTAAATCGCATGTAAATGGTAACAAATTGATATTAGCAGCGTCTATATTTGATAGTAATAAGGGTGGGTTTCGTAGTTCAATGACGTGAAATTGGCCGAACCATAAACCTGTATCTACCCGACTTCCTACGCGAAATGTTTGGTATGTTCTTGAGCCCTTGATTTTCCCATAAAACTAGCAATAATAATACGAATCGAGCGTAGATCAAGTTTAAAGTGATCCGTGGCGTGACCGGCGCGAACCCGCGATCATATATTAAGGATCCGTCGTGGGGAGCAGGGATTAATGCATCATGCAGCTTGTGGTCTGACCCAAGTGGGAGACGACAGCGGGTACATGAAATGTCAACTCCGGGAAGTGCATCGATTTCCTGGTGTAGTCAGGCGAATAATGGAATTGATGAATCGGTACCACTGTATCGCTTACGATAAAGTTTTACCTAGCTATGGGTATAGTGTCTTGTTCAACGTAATCAATTTGTTACTTAGATTGTATTATTATAGGCATTAAATTATGATAAACCAAAATCGAAATGTTCTATCATTTAATGAATAAGAAAGGCTTTTTTGCACGATTACTCATTTGCAAATTGGTTAGATTTTAATGTGAATAAAGTATCATCAATTGTCATCTTTACGTAAGTAATATAAAATAAAATCGCATTTCGTGTTAGTACGCTTAGATCTTCAACACTACGCAACGGATTTTAATGCGGTTTTTATAGAGAGAGTGATTCAAGAGAAAGATTTATATGTATAATACGCGGGCAAACCGTTGGCAAAAGTTAGTACTTTATAAAAGAAATCAAAAATCTAAAAGTACGGTTTTATGTTTTGCACTTGTGTCTATCAATTAAAACAATAATCACTATCCCTAAGTTCACATCAGTCAACCTCCCCGCTACCGCTCCTACCTCGCGCCATCTCATCTCCCGCCCCGCGCCGCTCAGCCATCGGTTCGTGAAGTAGATGGATTACAGTGCACAGCATTTGTTGTACCCTTTACTATAACTTACACGAGCCCCAGCATCTTCTACTTAGTACAAATTGAAAAATAGCCCACTGATGAGCTCAGATAATGACTGGGTAATTAGATACTGTTATTGGTCTAGGAGGATTTTTGCAATAGATGATGTAACACATTTTAGAGTTAATCGAGAAATAAAAAAAAAACAGTCATAGATATTGTTTTGTTTTACAGACACAGACTTTTTTGTATTTTTTGCAAACGTTCAAAATTCGAATTCTAAATTCAAATCAATGTATTGCAAGAATATAGGAACACAATGTATGATCTTAAAAATATAATGGCCGTTTTACGTTCTACCATTACAAATGGTGTGTAAATATTTAATTTTATCTTTTATTTTAATTACTTAAATAAAAAAGACAGCAACAACAAATATGAATCATGCATAAGGATTTTTATGGAAAAAAAAATTGATTGATATCAAAGTGATACCTAAGAGTGTCAGTTCAAGATATAAACTTTTGTATAAATCTCAGTATGATGGTTGAATGGTTGATCAACGTGTGTGAAGTTAGCATCTCAATTGTTAGCATCTCACAAAAAAACACCACATATAGTGGCATCCCACATAGTTCCACAGTTCTTGATAAGTTTTAATAATAGTTCCGTCGATTTGACTATCCAAAACGCGTTTTGAAAAAATGAGATGCTAACTTCGCAAAACATATCACAGCATCTCATCGAATTTCTCAAAATTAACCATTTTTGAGTTGAAAGCAAAAGAGTTCTGCATCCGAAACGTATTCAGCTGAGAGTTCTATGGGGTGAATCCAATTTAAATCACCTAAAAATAATTATTATGTATTATTTCTCAATGTAATTAACGAAATATCCTTACAGGAGTGAGATGCTGAGGTATAACTTGGAGTTCTGGTTCAAATGAAGATTTCTATCGAGTAGTTGAGGTCTTTGACTCAATTACCGAAATAGTTCTGTTGTTTTGAACATTCACAATAGGTATATAACATTGTTATAACCAAAACATCCATATAGGAGTGAGATGCTGAAGTGTAACTGGGAGTTCTGGATCGAATGAAGATTTCTGTTGAGTAATCGAGGTCTTTCACTCAATTACCGAAACAGTTCTGTTGTTTTGAACATTCACAATAGGTATATAACATTGTTATAACCAAAACAACTATTTAGGAGTGAGATGCTGAAGTAAAACGGGGAGTTCTGGTTCAAATGAAGATTTCTATCGAGTAGTTTAGGTCTTTTACTCAATTACTAAAAGAGTTCTGTTGTTTTTAATATACACAATAGGTAAAAAACATTGTTATAACAAAAACAACCATTTAGGAGTGAGATGCTGAGGTAAAACTGGGAGTTCTGGTTCAAATGAAGATTTCTATCGAGTAGTTTAGGTCTTTTACCCAATTACTGAAAGAGTTATTTTGTTTTGAACATTCACAATAGGTATATAACATTGTTATAACCAAAACATCCATATAGGAGTGAGATGCTGAGGTAAAACTGGGAGTTCTGGTTCAAATGAAGATTTCTATCGAGTAGTTTAGGTCTTTCACTCAATTACTGAAAGAGTTCTGTTGTTTTGAACATTCACAATAGGTATATAACATTGTTATAACCAAAACAACCATTTAGGAGTGAGATGCTGAAGTAAAACGGGGAGTTCTGGTTCAAAGGAAGATTTCTATCGAGTAGTTTAGGTCTTTTACTCAATTACTAAAAGAGTTCTGTTGTTTTTAATATTCACAATAGGTAAAAAACATTGTTATAACAAAAACAACCAGTTAGGAGTGAGATGCTAAGGTAAAACTGGGAGTTCTGGTTCAAATGAAGATTTCTATCGAGTAGTTTAGGTCTTTCACTCAATTACTGAAAGAGTTCTGTTGTTTTGAACATTCACAATAGGTATATAACATTGTTATAACAAAAACAACCATTTAGGAGTGAGATGCTGAAGTAAAACGGGGAGTTCTGGTTCAAAGGAAGATTTCTATCGAGTAGTTTAGGTCTTTTACTCAATTACTAAAAGAGTTCTGTTGTTTTTAATATACACAATAGGTAAAAAACATTGTTATAACAAAAACAACCATTTAGGAGTGAGATGCTGAGGTAAAACTGGGAGTTCTGGTTCAAAGGAAGATGTCTATCGAGTAGTTTAGGTCTTTTACTCAATTACTAAAAGAGTTCTGTTGTTTTTAATATTCACAATAGGTAAAAAACATTGTTATAACAAAAACAACCAGTTAGGAGTGAGATGCTAAGGTAAAACTGGGAGTTCTGGTTCAAATGAAGATTTCTATAGAGTAGTTTAGGTCTTTTACCCAATTACTGAAAGAGTTCTTTTGTTTTGAACATTCACAAAAGGTATATAACATTGTTATAACCAAAACATCCATATAGGAGTGAGATGCTGAGGTAAAACTGGGAGTTCTGGTTCAGATGAGGGTTTTAGTTTAGTTACAACCTGGCTTGACCGTAACCTTCTTACCCTAAATGCCCAAAAAACTAAGTTTATTGCCTTCAGCATTCGTAATAGTACTCAACCACGGATTAATTCCCCATCCATCAAAATTCATTCATGCATAAACCCTCTGTCTTGCTCCTGCTACAGTCTGTCACAGGTATCTTCTATCAAATATCTGGGCCTCATTGTTGACCAAAATCTCTCATGGAAGGAACAAATAGCCACCTTGACTACTCGAGTTAGGAGAATGATCCATTTATTTAAAAATCTCCGGAATGTTTGTCACCCAAGACTACTGCGAACTATTTATTTTTCCCTTTGCCAGTCAATAATAACGTACTGTATCACTGCTTGGGGAGGCGCATCTAAAACAACAATTTTATCATTAGAAAGAGCGCAGCGAGCTGTACTCAAAGTAATGAATTTCAGGAGATTTATGTACCCCACCCATAAATTATACAAAGAATTGTCATTACTTACAATTAGACAATTGTTTATAAAAACTTCGATCATACAACAACACTCGAATTTACCTCTTTCTACTGCCAAGCGTAGAAAAGATTTGGTTTATTCTGTTCCTAGAACTAAAACGGTATTTGCTAGCAAATTTTTTGATCATATCGGGCCTCATTTATACAATAAGTTGTCTAAGAGTGTGAAGTTGCGTGATTTGTCAATCTTTAAGTGCAAAAAGATTTTAAATGATTTTCTACTTCAAGTTGATTATGTTAACACAGAAAAGTTATTAGTAAGCCTATCATAAATATAAACACATAACAGTTATTCACACACATTCAGTCACATACACTAATTACCTATATCAACACACAACATCATACAAACATCAACACAACATCTTGTTTTTAAAACTATTTTTGTCTAAATATTTTGCATATACTAAATATTTTTCAAATTTTACCCACCTTCGAGTGGTAGTAGTGATCGCAATGTATAATTAATACCGAACTACCTTCTAAATATCTCAAATATTATGTTCACTAACAACGTGTGTGATTATTGGAGAACGAGGAATACTGACCTACCGTGATACAGTTTTTACTAGTACGGAGGTCAGTGTGAATTACTCTCTAACAACCATTTACGTTTGACACAAGATCTTATTCGTTTTTATTTTGTTTGTTTTTTTATACATACATAATTATAACTAGTTGTATCAAAGGTTGTTATTGTGCTACTAGAAATAAAAAATGTTATTTTTTTTTTTTTTTTAATGAAGATTTCTATCGAGTAGTTTAGGTCTTTCACTCAATTTCTGAAAGAGTTCTGTTGTTTTGAACATTCACAATAGGTAAATAACATTGTTATAACCAAAACATCCATATAGAAGTGAGATGCTGAAGTGTAACTGGGAGTTCTGGATCGAATGAAGATTTCTATCGAGTAGTTGAGGTCTTTGACTCATTTACCAAAATATGCCGTTGTTTTGAGCATTCACAATAGGTGAAAAACATTGTTATATCAAAAACAACCATTTAGGAGTGAGATGCTGGGGTAGAACTGGGAGTTCTGGATCGAATGAAGATTTCTATCGAGTAGTTGGGTCTTTCACTCAATAACCAAATGAGTTCTGTTGTTTTGAACATTCACAATAAGTATATAACATTGTTATAACCAAAACATCCATATAGGAGTGAGATGCTGAGGTAAAACTGGGAGTTCTGGTTCAAATGAAGATTTCTATCGAGGAGTTGGGTCTTTCACTCAATTACCGAAAGAGTTCTGTTGTTTTGAATATACACACTAAGTATATGACATTGTTATAACCAAAACAACCATTTAGGAGTGAGATGCTGAGGTAAAACTGGAGGTTCTGGTTCAAATGAAGATTTCTATCGAGTAGTTTAGGTGATTTACCCAATTACTGAAAGAGATCTGTTGTTTTGAACATTCACAAAAGGTATATAACATTGTTATGACCAAAACATCCATATAGGAGTGAGATGCTGAGGTAAAACTGGGAGTTCTGGTTCAAATGAAGATTTCTATCGAGTAGTTTAGGTCTTTCACTCAATTAGTGAAAGAGTTCTGTTGTTTTGAACATTCACAATAGGTATATAACATTGTTATAACTAAAACACCTATTTAGGAGTGAGATGCTGAAGTAAAACGGGGAGTTCTGGTTCAAATGAAGATTTTATTGTGAAATAGGTATATAGCATTGTTATAACAAAAACAACCATTTAGGAGTGAGATGCTGAGGTACAACTGGGAGCTGAGCTATGACTGTAAATAACACCCTTTCACTACTACATATATTTACTTATGCTCTGCTGATACCTCAGTCAGAATTGTGGTTAGAATTTACATGTTTTCCAATAGTTCAGTTCAGAAAACGAAAAGTTTCCGCTCCTGGGTGCTATTGAATTTTTTTGGTCCATTTTAGCAGAACACTAATTAAGATCTTGATATTAAGTAACACATATTTTTACCAATGCTGTCCTGATACCTACGCTTGAGTTCTGGTTTTCGTATACATGTTTGCGAATATTTTTCGTATGGATGCACCAGAAATCGTGGAGTTCCGGTAACTCAATAATACTAAAACGATTGTTTTGATAATTTTACCAAAACTATCAATTAATTTTTTTTTTTAAATTAACCTTACTATTCAGACATGCTCTGCTGATATCCTAATTAAATTTCTAGGATACCACTACAAGTTCTTAGGTATTTTAGTTATAGAAGCAGAAGAATCCATGGAATTTCCGCTACTGAGTGCTTCGTAACCATTTTTTGATACATCTTGACTAAACACACATTTAAATCTTGAATTTAACTAACGCAAATCTTTGCCCATGCTCTGCTGATACCTCAGTCAGAGTTCTGGTTTAATTTCACATGTTTTCTTTTTTTTCTCAGCACCTCAGTCTTATACGGATATCTTGGTTACAACAGTGATTTATAATAATAATCTCTATCTACCAACAAAACACCCATACACCTTTCACCTTTGTCTATGAGCTAACCACACTCATAGACAAAGGTGAAAGGTGTATGGGTGTTTTTTTAGATCTCCAGAAAGCCTTCGATACTGTTTCCACGGAAATACTACTGACAAGACTTGAAAACATGGGTATACGAGGGATAGTACTGGACTGGTTTAGAGATTATCTATCAGACAGAAGGCAGACTATTCGTGTCGGCGATCATGAGAGCCACAGTAGCCACTGCACATTTGGAGTTCCACAAGGCAGCACTCTTGGTCCCACCTTATTTTTAATTTATATTAATGACCTGTTCAGTATAAGTCTACCTAATGTGGAACTTCTTATGTTTGCGGATGACACTGTAATGGTATTCCACGGGAATAACTGGGATATGGTCCGTCAGGAAGCTGAGGATGGGTTAGCTAATGTTACGCAATGGCTGGAAAATAGTCTTATGTCACTAAACACCTCGAAAACCAAATATGTTTGCTTCAGTAAGTCTTACTTGACAAAACCAGGATCAGACTTCTCGGTAAAAATACATACTTTTCCATGCAATCGATCCAAAAGTCGCTCAAAGTGCACATGCGGCCTGCTTTGCCGAACCCCCTCCATCAAATACTTAGGTATACTAATAGATGAAAAACTTGACTGGAGCAGTCATACAATGGCGCTGGCTGGGAGGATTAGAAGAATGATCTATTTATTCAAGAACTTACGAAATGTGGCAAGTTTCAAACTTCTAATACAAACTTACCGTGCGTTGTGTGGTTGCCTAGTCAGGTATTGCATCTGTGCCTGGGGTAATTCATGCAAAAACCATCTAATCACAGTAGAAAGGGCGCAGCGAGCAGTATTAAAGGTGATCATGCGCTTGCCATTTAGACACCCAACAATTAACGTCTATGAAAAAGCAGACGTCCTCTCCGTGAGAAAACTCTTTGTGCTCGAAATGTTGACTAGATACCATAAAATAACCGTACCTGCGCTACCTATTACATCAAAACGTGTAGATCGCTGCCCAACACCGCGTGTCAGGACTGCTTTTGCAAGACGTCATATTGATGTTCTAGCCCCTAAGTTATACAACATATTTCTAAAAAATAACAAGGACTGCAAAACCTATAGTGTTCGCAAATTTAAAACCAAACTGACAGTCTGGCTCAAACAGTACAATTATGATGAAATAGAAAATCTTATCTCTAATGGGTAATTATATATTTATAACTTCACATTCACACTAAACACCCACCCACACACTACACAAACACACACGCTTCACCAATTGTTTAATATAATCCTAGTTTTAGAAAAATATTGTTAGTACCATAAATTGACACTGTGACTTGGATAGACGAAGACACTGGTCCCTATAATACAGTTAACACTAGTTTAGGGACCAGGGGATTCACGTTTGTGTAAAACATTTATGTCAATAAACTTATTATTATTAAACTTATTATTATTATTATTATTATTATAACCCTCTACGTACTAATATAAAATACAGCGACTAATCGATAAAAAGCTTTATTCATTCCAGAACTCACAGTTACGCTATACCATCTCACTCCTGTATGGATGTTTTGGTAATAACAACGTGAATGAAAAATGATATATCTATTGTGAATGTTTAAATCACCAGAACTCAATAGTTACTTGAGTGACAGACCTCGACTACTCAACAGAAATCATCATACGATTCAGAACAACCAGTTTTATTTCAGCATCTCATTTCAGTGTGGATGTTTTGGTTATAACAATATAATATACATATTGTGAATGTTTAAAACACTAGAACTGTTTAGGTATTCGTTTGAAAGACATCGATTACTCAATAGAAATCATCATACTATACAGAACTCCCAGTTATACCTCAGCTTCTCACTCTTATATGTTTGTTTTGTTTATAAAAATGTTTTTTACCAATTGTGTATGTTCAAAACAGCAGAACTATTTCGGTAAATGAGTCAAATACCTCAACTACTCGATAGAAATCTTCATTTAAACCAGAACTCCCAGTTTTACCTCAGCATCTCACTCCTAAATGGTTGTTTTTGTTATATTAATGTTATATACCTATTGTGAATGTTCAAAACAACAGAACTCATTCATTTATTGAGTGAAAGACCTAAATTACCCGATATAAATATTCATTTGAACCAGAACTCCTAGTTTTACCTCAGCATCTCACTCCTAAACGGTTGTTTTTGTTATAAAAATGTTTTTAACCAATTGTGAATGTTCAAAACAACAGAACTATTTCGGTAAATGAGTCAAAGACCTCAACTACTCGATAGAAATCTTCATTCGATCCAGAACTCCCAGTTACACTTCAGCATCTCACTTCTATATGGATGTTTTGGTTATAACAATGTTATATACCTATTTTGAATGTTCAAAACAACAGAACTATTTCGCTAAATGAGTCAAAGACCTCAACTACTCGATAGAAATCTTCATTTAAACCAGAACTCCCAGTTTTACCTCAGAATCTCACTCCTAAATGGTTGTTTTTGTTATATTAATGTTATATACCTATTGTGAATGTTAATAACAGCAGAACTCTGTCAGTAATTGAGTAATAGACCTAAGCTACTCGATAGATATCTTCATTTCAACCAGAACTCCCAGTTTACCTTTAGCATCTCACTCCTAAATGGTTGTTTTTGTTAAAACAATGTTTTTTACCTATTGTGAATGTTCAAAACAACAGAACTATTTCGGTAAATGAGTCAAAGACCTCAACTACTCGATAGAAATCTTCATTTAAACCAGAACTCCTAGTTTTACCTCAGCAGTTCACTTTTATATGGATGTTTTGGTTATAACAATGTTATTTACCGATTGTGAATGTTCGAAACAACAGAACTATTTCGGTAAATGAGTCAAAGACCTCAAATACTCGATAAAAATCTTCATTCGATCCAGAACTCCCAGTTACACTTCAGCATCTCACTTCTATATGGATGTTTTGGTTATAACAATGTTATTTACCTATTTTGAATGTTCGAAACAACAGAACTCTTTCAGTAATTGAATGAAATACCTAAACTACTCGATAGAAATCTTCATTTGAACCAGAACTCCCAGTTTTACCTCAGCATCTCACTCCTAAATGGTTGTTTTTGTTATAACAATGTTTTTTACCTATTGTGAATGTTCAAAACAACAGAATTATTTCGGTAAATGAGTCAAAGACCTCAACTACTCGATAGAAATCTTCACTCGATCCAGAACTCCCAGTTACACTTCAGCAGCTCACTTCTATATGGATGTTTTGGTTATAACAATGTTATTTACCTATTGTGAATGTTCAAAACAACAGAACTCTTTCAGTAATTGAATGAAAGACCTAAACAACTCGATAGAAATCTTCATTTGACCCAGAACTCCCAGTTTTACCTCAGCATCTCACTCCTAAATGGTTGTTTTTGTTATAACAATGTTATATACCTATTGTGAATGTTCAAAACAACAGAACTTTTTCAGTAATTGAGTGAAAGACCTAAACTACTCGATAGAAATCTTCATTTGAACCAGAACTCCCAGTTTTACCTCAGCATCTCACTCCTATATGGATGTTTTGGTTATAACAATGTTATATACCTATTGTGAATGTTCAAAACAAAAGGACTCTTTCAGTAATTGGGTAAAAGACCTAAACTACTCGATAGAAATCTTCATTTGAACCAGAACTCCCAGTTTTACCTCAGCATCTCACTCCTAAATGGTTGTTTTTGTTTTAAAAATGTTTTTTACCTATTGTGAATTTTAAAAACAACATAACTCTTTTAGTAATTGAGTAAAAAACCTAAACTACTCGATAGAAATCTTCATTTGAACCAGAACTCCCCGTTTTACTTCAGCATCTCACTCCTAAATGGTTGTTTTGGTTATAACAATGTTATATACCTATTGTGAATGTTCAAAACAACAGAACTCTTTCAGTAATTGAGTGAAAGACCTAAACTACTCGATAGAAATCTTCATTTGAACCAGTACTCCCAGTTTTACCTCAGCATCTCACTCCTATATGGATGTTTTGGTTATAACAATGTTATATACCTATTGTGAATGTTCAAAACAACAGAACTGTTTCGGTAATTGAGTGAAAGACCTCGATTACTCAACAGAAATCTTCATTCGATCCAGAACTCCCAGTCACACTTCAGCATCTCACTCCTATATGGATGTTTTGGTTATAACAATGTTATATACCTATTGTGAATGTTCAAAACAACAGAACTATTTCGGTAATTGAGTCAAAGACCTCAACTACTCGATAGAAATCTTCATTTGAACCAGAACTCCCAGTTATACCTCAGCATCTCACTCCTGTAAGGATATTTCGTTAATTACATTGAGAAATAATACATAATAATTATTTTTAGGTGATTTAAATTGGATTCACCCCATAGAACTCTCAGCTGAATACGTTTCGGATGCAGAACTCTTTTGCTTTCAACTCAAAAATGGTTAATTTTGAGAAATTCGATGAGATGCTGTGATATGTTTTGCGAAGTTAGCATCTCATTTTTTCAAAACGCGTTTTGGATAGTCAAATCGACGGAACTATTGTTAAAACTTATCAAGAACTGTGGAACTATGTGGGATGCCACTATATGTGGTGTTTTTTTGTGAGATGCTAACAATTGAGATGCTAACTTCACACACGTGTTGATCAAACTATTTTGAAATAACCTCTTTATCAGGGAATTACGCGGGTATTTTCAACATAGACAGGTACCTATATGTATTTAAAGAGTTTTCATTTAACCTTTTCCAATAATAGTAGTATCTAAACTCAAAGACCAGCTGGAAAAAGAGAAGACAGTAAACGACTGTAAAATTACAGTTTCGTAAATTTAACGACGATGTCCCACTGAATGCTCGGACATCAACGAATGGCAATAAAGCGAATGTCCAACAAATGTACAGACACAAAAAATCAAATGTTAACACAGTAGTCATACAAAAAGCTAACGAAACAGCGTTAAACACGACGTAACCACTTAATAAGTCTATCGGAGCGAGTCGCCAAATGAATAACACCATCCAATTTCAGGCATTGCAAGAAGCGCCCGAGAAAAAGATTGTTGCACTCAACATTAACACTTGCTTCGGAAATTTTATTCTACTACACCCTCCCATCCAAAAACCAACCTTCCCACAACAAAATAGAGCCTAAAACCACAACAGAACGCTAAAAACATACATTCTTTCCAAACTTGAAAACTGCTGAATCACTCAGTCTATAGAAAAAGATGGGCATACACAAAAGCTTCGTTTGTTTTCTTAATGATAGAGCGGGACGGGTGTAGTTTTGTGGTGGTGTCTGCAAACGTCTGGCTAATGCAGTGCGTCTGGCCGCTGACGAAGATGGATGACTCTTCTGGTTAGCAGTTGAATGAGTGCAAGGCTTGGATAAAAAGAACAATTAAGCATGCTTGTATAATAACGTCATGAGCATCAAATGAAAGTAAATTGACGAGTTTTGGAGGTAATTTGAGTGTAGCCTTTTGACGTTTGTATAATTTTTCTGAATACTGTGTTCAGTTCATTTGCTCTGAGTTTTGTTGACTGCGTTGTTGGTCTAGTAGTCGCAAGCGATACTGCAGAGCGAGAGGTCCTGGGTTCGATTCCCGATGCGGAAAAAATGTTGTTAGGTTGTTGCATCTGGAATATATTTCTCGGGATTTGTGCACGGTTGATGTCAAAAAAATAAAAACCGACTTCCTTAAAAAAACACTACAAAGTCAAAAATAACTTTAATTTTGGAATTCGGTGTCTTAGGATCTGTTTTTAAGGTTTTTTTGCCACCGACTTCCGAAATTAAAGTTATTTGTAGTGTTTTTTTAAGGAAGTCTGTTTTTATTTTTTTGTAAAATGTTTTTATTTTTAACTTTTAGTTATGGTCGACGGAGATGGCGGGATGAGCTGGACTCTTTTAATAAAGACTGGTCCTTGGTAGCTCTGGACAGAGAGACGTGGAAAGAGAGTAGGGAGGCCTTCGCCCAGCAGTGGGGCAGCAACGGCTAATAATAAAATAATAAATAGTTATGGTCGATACCCCCACTAATCTAATCGCGTTATTCGTTCATTTGTCGCGCCAATACTTAATGCAAATATAAGACTTATATGGTTTTCACATGCATCCCACTGGGAATTCCACTAAAATGGGACCATTCGGGAAGCACCACCTTTCAATAAAAAAAAAAATCATCGAAATCGGTTCACCCAGTCAAAAGTTATGAGGGAACAAAAATAAAATAATAATAAAAAAATACAGACGAATTGATAACCTCCTCCTTTTTTTGAAGTCGGTTAAAAAGGCACCACTAGCGAAATGTGAGTCATACGTTAGTCTACTTAACCCTTCGGACGCAACAGGGGTATTTTATGTTTTGGGTATTATTGAAAGATTAGACATGTACTGTAAGCTGAACTGCCTATAATGTAAGTTTAAAATATTTAAATATTAACGTTTTGTGGCCGAAGATAGAGCTGATCCAAAATCTTTTGCTTAAGAACAAAAAACAAATAATACCAACATGTTTACTACGGAATAAATATTAATGGAACCAGTACTTAAATAACTTTTTTTCAATTTATTGGTTTGTTTTAATACAAAGGTTATTTACGATTTCGGATCACGTTTCAATATATAATGAGGAACTATTTGAGATAGCATAAAAACCTCCCCTACGCAGACCACAAATCTGAAAATTAAGGACTCAAGTAATGAGCGGATAGCGGGATGAAGGAATGTTAATCAACGTAGATTATATCTTACAGTTTGTCATCAATTTAAAAATAATAATATCATCTGATTCTGAATTTGTCAGTTTCATAATTTTTTTCACAAATATGTTCTTAAAAGTAAGGTGGTTCAAATACGGAGGTTTAGCTAAGGATTACGAAATTAAAATATGGAGTAGGTAAAACATTTGATGAATTCTGCATTGAAAAGGTTACAATAACAAAAAGTTCAAGAATCTACAAAGAAAGAAATGTTAATTGAATACAACCTGCTGGGTAAATTATTATAATATGCAACATATTAAAGTTTTGAACTTTATGACAAACGAGAGGCGAAGTAGACTTTGCATTATTCCGCTCTCAAATTATCCGTTTTTTATTAATTATTAGGTAATTACCTACCCATTATTAGATTAGAAGTATAATTGTAATCATCTTTCATTCTGTGCGTAAAGACCGCTTGGCCAAAGCACAAACGATGTTACTGAGTAGAAGATGCATAATCATCAAACTTAACATGCAATATATAGCAATAACAAGATTAAAACTATTATAGAATTACTAGCTTTTGCCCACGATTTCGTCCGCATAAATATCAGTTATCGCGGACGCAGACGAAGTCGCGGAATAAAAAGTAGCCCGTGTCCTTTCTTGGGGTTCAAACTTACCCCGTACAAAATTCATCAAAATCGGGTTGTGTGGTCCATCTCGAGTGGTTTAATTCTGAAAGCGTAATAGACAGACAGGGTTACTTTTGCATTTATTATCTTAGTAAGGATAGTATAGATTAGTACAGATTGGTATAAATAGTATAAATATAGATAGTATAGAAGTATTATAGATAGCTCTTCCAAACCAATTCGAAACTCAAGTTAAATACGTGGTTAAATACCCCAAACTGACATCCCTAATCCTACGTCGTTTTAAAAAGGAACGTCTCAATATCTCCCGCCTTCCGCTTGAACATGGGCAACACACCAAAGTCCGAAGGCAAGGAAGCTCGGCGCGAGGACCGGGCGTCCTTGCGGCGGCCACTTTCCGTTTCTACGAGCCGCGCCTATGGGGCACGTCCGCTGCCAATTTACACTGGTTTGTTTCAGAGTGTTTGTCTTCACAATACTAATGTTGGCTTCGAAGAAAGTTGCGAAGGTCTTCTTAGTGTAGTGGGTTTTTGTCTATGTTAGTTTAAGGTTTACATAAAGTGTTAAAGCGGACTACGAGCAAAAGAATAGATTGAGGCAATTTCTTGTCGAAAATATAAAACAAAATGCCTTTCTTATTGACTTTGGTTGTGAATAAGAACTTTTTGAACGCCAAAATTACAGAAGACAGTCCCACAAAACGCACGCCCTACAGCTAAAGCACTAGGAAGTCCACCACTTCTTTTTCCCAGCTAAAGCAGTAAGGAGTTCACCATTATTTTGCCCAGCTAAAGCAGTAAGGAGTTCACCATTCTTTCTCCCAGCTAAAGCACTAGGAAGTTCACCACTTCTTTTTACTAGCTAAAGCACTAGGAAGTTCACGACTTCTTTCTCCCAGATAAAGCACTAGGAATGTCACCACTTCTTTCTCCCAGTTTTATCACTAGGAAGTTCACCACTTCTTTTTCCCAGCTAATGCACTAGGAAGTTCACCAATTATTTAACGCAGCTATAGCACTAGAAAATTCACCACTTCTTTTTCCCAGCTAAAGCACTAGGAAGTTCACGATTTCTTTCTCCCAGATAAAGCACTAGGAATGTCACCACTTCTTTCTCCTAGTTTTATCACTAGGAAGTTCACCACTTTTTTTTCCCCAGCTAATGCACTAGGAAGTTTACCACTTATTTAACGCAGCTATAGCACTAGAAAATTCACCACTTCTTTTTCCCAGCTAAAGTACTAGAAAGTTCACCACTTCTTTTTCCCAGCTAATGCAATAGGAAGTTCGCCACGTTTTTTCTCTCTTTTTTTTCTTAACCTATCATCACTGTTCTTGTAACTGACAATATTTTTACCGTGGCTTCAACCGCGTCTACTATGGTCGTATATCAAAAACCGTCCGCCTTTCACGAATATCGGCTAAAGCACAGACACGAGAAAGCAAATAAATAAACAAACTTACTTTCACGTCTATCATATTAGTAAGAGTAATAGAATGTCCCTAAATTCTCTGGTGATTACTAATTCAGCTGTCAATTCTCCTAAAACTGGTGCTATTTGATTAGTTGACCATAATTAATTCAAACAGTCGATCATATGAATTGACACCTTGATTACAGATTACATAAATTAATCTATTAATATTTTACACACTTATAATTAGTGTAAGAATGCAAGTGGAAACGAACTGTGGTGGCCCAGTGGTAACGCACGGGACTTCTGAATTGTAGATTTTAGGTTTGAACCCAGACAGGCTTAACTTTGTGCAAATTTTTTCTTCACCGCTGCTCTCAAAACGGTGAATGAAAAAAATCGTGAGGAAACTGTCCTAGAACCAAAAATTCTAAGACATGTGGCATCTATGAACCTGCACTGGACTATTGCCCACTCACTGTCACTGACAGGAGGCCTGTGTCCCATCAGTGGGAAAATTACAGGTTGATTATACGATGCAAATGCTGCTAATGGGCTTAGGAGAACAGCCCATGTTGGGTTTCAAATTTTAGCCAGTCTGAAATTTAATCTAGGTAGTGATTAGGCAGAATTTTCTGGAGTCAAGTCCAGTTTTCAGGTCTTCTATTGAAGGCTATGGCTCCCATCGAGTTAGTCAAACCACCCATACGCCACCTATTATAAATCGCCTAATATCATCGTCATCTGGCTAGCCTTTTCCCAAATATCGTCGGCTTTTAGTCTAACCTGATGCAAGTGAATACCTGTATATTGCATGGAGTGACTGCTTATCTGAACTGCACAACCCAGTTACTAGGTAACAGTTTACCTTAATAAGACTGGTTTTCAAACTTTTGGCCTTGTGACGAGCCATTAACGACTGCCAAAAATCCATGTATGACAGACGGGACCACCGGCTTAACGTGCTAAAAGGTGCAATAAAACAAATATTTTGCTGAACACGCTGTCTATCAAAGCTACAAATATTGAACACATTATTAAATAAACACATTAAATCAAAATAAAAAGACATTTATTGAAACTAGACAGTCACAGCACTTTTTAAACGTCAAAGCTAAAGTTACCAAGTTCACCAGTTCCTAGTGCTTTGGCTGGGAAAGAGAAGTGGCGCAACAAACTCACCAGAAGCTAAGCTATCAGTAGAACTTTATTCTGTACTATAGTATATGTAGCTTAACTTATAACTTATAACAATCAACTCCACTATATCGATATGTTTGCTCTTTCTGCTCGTAGATTCAAAAATTGTACTTAAACACTAAGAGGTTTATTCATTAACGTTGAAGACGTTTAAATGTTAAAAATGTAAGGTTAAACACTCACTAATCATTACTTAAGTTTAAACAACGTTTATGAATAAAGGGATTAATCACCAGTAGTTCTAATTAAGATTTGTATGAGGCTTTAATTTTATTTTATTTTTAGGGTTCCGCACCTCAAAAGGAAAAAGCGGAACCCTTATAGGATCACTTTGTTGTCCGTCCGTCCGTCCGTCCGTCTGTCAAGACCCTTTTTCTCAGGAACGCGTAAAGGTATCAAGCTGAAATTTATATCAAATACTCAAGTCTACTGTCCCTTGGAGCTGTGAAAAAATCAAACCTCTAAGCTAACGCAATCAAAAGATATAGCCGTTTATACCACAAATTTCGACAAATTTTCGAAAATCGCAAGGGAATCAAAACCGAAAGGGTACTTCCAGTCGATCTAGAATTTTGAAATTTGGTACGAAGCAACGTCTTATAGCACAGATAAAGGAAAAATTGCGAAAACCGTAAATTTTTAGTTACATCATATAATAAACAGAACAAAACACAGACAGAAATAAAACCAAGCCAAGAAACAGAACTACGACTCGATTGTCGTGATGGGTGAACTTTTACTTATATACCTACAGGTTTGTACGGAACCCTCGGTGCGCGAGTCCGACTCGCACTTGGCCGGTTTTTTTCGCTAACATTAACTATTGTAGTTTAAATAGCATAGTTTGTATTTTTTTGTTTTGTTTTTTTTGTATATTCCGTGGAAAATGTTATTGGTTACGCATTTGGCCGCATGTTTCTGTGTTTCTTCATACAGTATGTAATGTGTCACTGTTTGTTTTCCTAATAAATAAAATTGCTAATTATTTTAGCTGAGCCTGGTGGACTAGACACTTAATCTAGCATAACTAGGAGCAGGCTAGACGAATAGCAACAGGTGAACAAATCCGCTGCTCGTGCTCGTAACAGAGCTAATACACGCGGCCATATAATTGTACTTTTTGGGAGCGCCGACACTACGTAATTACACTTCACTTTGCGCTAGAATTGTGTGGATGCGACCGGCAAAATTTTAAATAGCTCTCTACGTTTGTACGTAAAGAGCTATTTTTAACCGACTTCAAAAAAAGGAGGAGGTTATCAATTCGTCTGTATTTTTTTAAATGTTTGTTAGCTCATAATTTTTGACTGGGTGAACCGCTTTTGATGATTTTTTTTTTATTTGGAAGCTGGTTTTGGCTTCCCGAATCGTCTCATTTTATTTGTTTCCATTCGGACAGTGGGATCCACGTGAAAACCATATAAGTCTTATATTTGCATTAAGTATTGGCGCGACAAATTAACGAATAACGCGATTAGATTAGTGCGGGGTATCTACCATAACTAAAAAGTTAAAAATAAAAACTTTTTACAAAAAATAAAAACCGACTTCCTTAAAAAAAACACATCAAAGTTAAAAATAACTTTAATTTCGGAAGTCGGTGGCAAAAAAACCTTAAATACAAATCCTAAGACACCGAATTCCGAAATTAAAGTTATTTTTAACTTTGTAGTGTTTTTTTTAAGGAAGTCGGTTTTTATTTTTTTGTAATTTTTTTTTTATTATGTATATTCATATTTATTTATTAGACATATCTTCTTATACGTTTTGAAAGAAGTGTTTTTTTTTATAACACTCGGCCTATAATGTTCCCACTGCTGGGACACAGGCCTCGTTACCTGGAGAGGGAGTGGGACGTTCTACCACGCGAATTCAGTGCGGATTTCTCGATGACACACATCTTCGAAATGTTTGTTCTAGGACATGCCGGTTTCCTCACGATGTTTTCTTTCAAAGTTTTGAGAGCAGTGGTGATGAAATAATATACCTATACAAAGTAAAATGCCTGCTTGGGATCATACCCATAGCCTATATCGTAAGTAGCGGCCATTACCACTGGACCGCCAAGACTCTGCTATCTCGTAGTAAATAATCATTATTTTAATATGGTGTTACTTTTTGTCTTTGAAATCAGCACAAGCTATAATTACTTTTCTTGTGCCATTTTACTGAAACGAAAGAGTGATTTTAATAAAAAGAGTTTTAATTAAGTCAAGAAGCTATTCGTACTTGCGTAGCGTTGTCTACGCAAAAACAACGCAACACAAGCAGTATTTATAACTAGCTTTACCTGCGGCTTCGCCCGCGTGGTGTTCGGAATTTATCACACAGGAACGTGCTACTCAGACGAAAAGTAGCCTATGTTACATCTTATAACATCAGCCAGTGAAAGTCCCGTCAAAATCGGTCCAGCCACTTCAGAGATTAACCGGAACAAACAGACAGACAGACACAAAATAAATGATTCATATGCATATAGTGAAAAGCTATTAATTTGAAATGACAAACAGATACTTCAATTTTATTTATTTGTATAGAAGATAACATTTCTTACGTGATCGCGGGAAGGTCCCCTCTATGCTCGTTCAGTTGGGTACGTCTGCTTCTTGATCGCGAACTGTTTACATATGTGGAGTACGAGATGACGTACACCTGCTGGTGGAACTGACCGCACTATACTGTTCTTTTTTAATGTATTGAAGATAGGCACGTTACCTAATCTTGTTATGCATAGGTGAATTTAATTCAAATCACATCAAAAGTCATTAATTCAAACTAGGCTGAGAGTCATCACTTTTTGAACGTCAAAGTTACATACGACAGTCCCCAAAACGCCCGTCCTTCACCACTTCCTAGTGCTTTAGCTGTAGTAAATCGGTCAAAAAATTTAATATTTTAGAACAAATTGCTGAAAAATCTATGTTCTTCTCGGAATTAACACTTAATGGATTTTCTTTGGAAATAACATTTGATTTCCATTTCCTACAAAAACAAAATAAGTTTTCTCTAGTCAGTGTAGTAATCAGTTCCTGATATTGTATTCATTTTCCTGTAACAAATTGTCGATGTCAGGCCATACATAACGACGTTTGTGTTTATTCAATTTTGGAAATATTATTTTATCTACAGAATTTATTCATCTGAAATATACAAAGTCTAATCTGAGGTAAGACAAAACCTAATCCAACCTACAGAACACAATTTATTGCGACTACAGCAAGCCAAGATCGCCCGCACCTGTACTCTCTGCTACCGTACACTCGCCAGTTACTGACCTCTTTTTCACTCTTTTTTTTGTTTATATTTTTGTCTCTTTCACTCCTAATAGCCTGGCTTTCGGCAGATTAATACACCGTCGACTAATGCATATCATTAGATTGAGTGGCTTTTCTTTACTGATGTACTGGAATTATGAACGAATGTATCACGACTTTACTATTACTATTCGATAGTTTGGTTCTAAACAGTTCAAGTTGCCTCATACGATTCATAATCAAGGCTAAGGATAGTCAGGCTTGTATAGTAAACACGTCCTACTTTCAGTCCTGGAAAATCCATTATGTTTTTTTTTAGTATATAGATTTTTTCCGCTAGATGCGAAAAGCACAGAATCGGTCGAAGTGGCGGTGCTTGGGGGCCTATGTCCAACTGTGGACGTCTTTAGGCTGAAATTATAATAGTGATGATATATTTTCTGTTAATACCGAAATACTTCGCTGAAAATGTAAGGTAGGTCAGTTGAGTTTGTTCATAGAAGCTATGGTTCTTGACTTGCTTAACTAACAAAAACATAACATCGTGCCTGTATATTTTGTAGGGATGGGCAAAGATAAGGTGGTTAACAGATGTATAAACCGTGCGTTTGTTCTATCTAGACAAATAAATAAAACTGGAGTGTCTGTTTGTAATATTAAAATAACCGCTTTTTACTAAGTGTATATGGATGCATACACGGGTCATATACCAAAACAACATTTTTTACAATTTTTGTCTGTCTGTCTGTCTGTTTGATAAATCATTAACGGCTGCGGCGGCGGTTCCGGCTAATCTCTGAAATGGCTGGACCTATTTTGACGGGACTTTCACTGGCAGATAGCTGATGTAACAAGGAGTAACTTAGGCTACTTTTATTTTAGAAAAAAAAATTAGAATCTCACGAAAATAAAAACGAACGAAAATATTTTTGTTAAAAATACCACGCGGATGAAGTCGCGGGTAATTACCTATATAACCTGGATTAATGCATTCTTAATACATTAACCGCGGTAGTACGTCCTCTTGCGATAATTTCTAACATCCACACAGGCGAAGCCGCGGGCAAAAGCTAGATTTAAATATATGTCGCCTCGAATCTCTCAGGAAGCAATTTAAAAATCGTTACGTCACAAATTAATTTATGAAAATATTATGTTTGTAAGGATAATCTACATATAATTTAATAAAATAAGTCATAGATATAATTTTCTTTCTAGAAATAAATACAAAATAGATAAACCATTTTTCAGTTTAATTAAAGTATCATACATTTTTGTTGTTACATTTAACACAGTGAACATAGAACAAAATAACTTCAGGAAATGAAAGAAAATTTATAACTAACTAGCTTCTGCCCACGGCTTCGCCCGCGTGGATGTCGAAAAATTCACCACTTCAACCCCCCATTTCACCCTCTTAGGAATGGAATTTCAAAAAACCCTTTCTTAGTGGAGACCTACTCCTCACAAAGAACACACCCTCCAAATCACGTCTCTACGACCAGCGGTTTAGGCTGTGCGTTGATATATCAGTCAGTCAGTCAGTCAGTCACTCAGGACTTTGAATTTTATATATATAGATTTTAAAAGTGCATTTATTAAACAAGCATAATATTATAAATTAGAGGATTATATCCAAGATAAGAATGCTTGGAAACGTGCTGGTCCTGCGCTATAGGACAATGTAGAGTCTAGGGAAAATCAAACTGGTTCCTAATTGAATTGTATAATTTATTATTTTTATGAAATTGATTTATATTCTGTGATTACTTTAATTGACACACTGACTTATTACTTGTTTAAATTTTAGGAAAATTGAATACTTACTTTTACAATGTGTGTAACGTTTATCAAATTAATCTGTTATTGCTTAGTTTTAAATTCTTTTTATCTTTGTGTGTGGCAATGATAAATTAATTCAAAATGCATCATTTTCAAATATAATTATTACATTAGATGATCAATGTATGCAAATATTGTAAAACATTTTAAAGTAATAATGGTGGAGTTTCTTGCCCACTATTCTGCAAACGAAACTACTTTTTGGAAAGAGCGACTAGAATCAATTATATTTTAGTCCCAAAACGGGGACGAGCCTATTGCCATAAATTGGGCACAATTCTAGATTACGGGTAACTATTGGTACTGAAAAATGTCTACTTGGGAAAAACCCAATATGCACACGAAACTGAATGTAACATGATAGAGTTCAAATTCCATTGCAGTTATACTTGGGACCACTAGTCAGTACACCAACTTGGTACCTAGATATGACTCTAATTTAGGATCAGCTCCCTAATTCCGTAACCCACTAACAATAAGGATCTAAATCATTTTGAAAATTATTGCTAATGCATTGCTTTAAATGTTCTAAAAATGTGTCAGCACAGCAGTGTAAATAACGCAATGAATTTTGTTGAACTGTCATCTTTCACTGTCCCACTGAGTTTTCTCTGCAAATTTTTCAGGTTATCATTAAGACACTAGAGCAGTGTTGGCCTGTGGTAATGGCCGTGACTTCCGAGTTTTAGTTCGTAAATTCGAACCCAGATAGGCGGTTTTGTGTAACTAATTTCATCACCACTGCTCTCAAAACGGTGTAGAAAAACATTTTGAAGAAACTGGCATGTCCTAGAACCAAAAATTCGACAATATTCGACATCTACCGACCCGCACTTCTTCCCGCGTGGTCGTAAGAGGCGACTAAGGGACTTACTAGGACAATAGGCAGCAGCGTTTTCTCTATATGCATTTTACCACCATACTGCGATCGCCAACCTGTTTTACAAGGGTAACGATACGGCAAACCTTCCAAATTGGGGAGGACTTTGTCCAGCAGTGGACGAATTATGAAGACCAGCCTGCACTAAGATAACGGTCCACTCCCTCTAACCGAGAGGAGGCTTGTGGAGAGCAGAAGAGAATATGCATTAGGTTGATTATGCATTAGTCCCTCAACGTCAGCAAAAGTCTAAACCTGGTTGTAGAGCCACGAGCCCCTGACAACAGCGTGTGGTCATAAAATATGCAGGGGCTCATTAGTGTGACAGGTCGCGGACCATCGTTTATGAGCTTGTATACAGGGTTCTGGAAGAATGTCACATGCAAGGAATGTCATTTAAAATTAAATTATAATTGACATTCGGTCATTTAAAGAAGTTTTGTATTTCTTTTTAATGTTTATGTTACTCGCAACGAATGTTAACTTTTACTGTAAAATAAAGCCTTAATATTTTATTACTTAATATTCTATTGATCACTATTCGCTTGATACCCGGGCGGTGGGGACGTAAAAATACCGCGGCGGTAATTTATCGTGCACTGGAATTAAGATCAAGATCTCCTCTAAAAAAAAATCTTACATTTATTCATTCACTGACAAATAACGCACAGACTAAATCGAGAAGCATGAAAAGCACAAAAATTCCTCAATAAGGACAGTTAAGCACTAAGAAAGGATTTATGAAAATTCCTCCCCCAAAACAGTTAAATAGGGGGTTTAAAAGTATGTATGGATTTTCGACATTTTGGGCGATGGAAATACTATCGGGCACACGACTTGTATTCACACAATGTATTTGTCCTGACACTCGATATATTGTTAAAATCAAAATATCATTAACTATTTATAGTTTGATTTGATCCATTTATTACTGACCCGTCGATTGGTAGCGCAAAAATACACACGTATTTGTGTTCATTCGATACCCAGCTGAGACAAGCGCGTTTTCAGAATATTTAGATTCAGTTACACTTGTTTTCCAATTATAGACAAATTTGTTTTTTCTGAAATTGATTTTAATTTAAATGAGTTAAATACAAGATAAGTTTTTAACCAGTGCGCAAATTTTAACAGATTAAACTTAAACGAGTTATAATAACCATACAATTTTTATTTTGATATTATCTTAGTACAAAAAAAAAATTAAGTTATCGTTAACGAAAGGTGTTTATTTTGAAACTGGTTTTTTATGGTAACTTGTGCGTGGCACCGGCGCGGCGGCGAAGGTGAACAACCGAGTGTAGCTACAAGTACCTATCAGCTGTTCGATCGGTCATTTTCTTACGTTTTTTGCAATTTGCAGGCCATTATAAGGTTGTATGTTGCCAATACAACCCTCCAAGTTCATAAAGGCTTAGGAACAAAACAAAAAACAGAAAAAGTCATTCCTACAGCTTTATGAACTTAGAGCGTTGTATTGATGATTTTGATGATTATAATTCTGTAACTACATATGTCTTACAGGCGCGAATAATATTTTAATCAACACACAACCTTGCACTGGCCTGCAAATTGCAAAAAACTCAAGAAATTTTGAATTTCGCGGGCTGGTTGGAGCATTCACCTTAAGTTTCGATTTTAAACAATATCTATACTAATATTTTAACGAGGAAAGATTTGATTGTTTGTTTGTATTGAATAGGCTCCGAAACTACTGGTCCGAATTGAAAAATTCTTTTTGTGTTGGGTAGCCTATTTATTGAGGAAGGCTATAGGCTATATAACATCACGGATAATCAAAGTAGCGGAGCAGCAATGGAAAATGGACGAAAATTAGCAGTCAATTAGATGCGACGGGAAGGATCACGGAAGCAAAAATTTGACGAGGACGTAGTCGCGGACAGAAGCTAGTCAGTAATAAAGAAAGCGATCTCATATTCCGTAGTTTTATTAAGTGATAGGAATTTGACAAGAAGAAAAAGCATTACAACGCTGTTATGGTGACACACATTGCACTTAAAGAATTTGCATACTCCGCTTTTAATACAGGCTGCATGCACTAACTTTATCAAGTTCTTCCAATGGAACTTTGATACGCCGAGGATCCTGGCTGGATTTTGTAGATCTTTGGCATTCTTTACGGGTCGTCAGAAGCCCCAAAAGTCTGACAACCAGTCTTACCTACGTATATCGATATTATCCAGTTACCAGGTTGTGGAGGACAGATATGCACTCCTTGTAAAATACTGGTATTTAGCTGCATCCAGTTAAACTGAAGCCGACCTCAACACTGTTGGGAATAGGGTAAGCATATGATGATGAAATCATTTACTTCATTATCGAAAATTACCTTCGAATGAGGTCATCTTGTGTGGGGATCTCCTAACATTATGGTGAAGACTCTGTCATTCGATATCGATCAAGTTCCGAAGAGGAACCGGGGCGAAGACCTTACACACAGATGTTCAAAATGGCTATAAAACGGTGAAATGACCATAAATTTGACTGACTGTGCAAAAAAAAATCCAAGTGATTGCGTTCAGCCAGTCTGGACCCTCTTAAGACTTAATGGAAGTTGACCTAGTTCGTGAAGAAGATAGTTATCTAGCAGGGACGAAGGAAATGCTCTAGCCTAGTTGTCGATGATGGTTATGAGTTATCTTCGTCTTAGAATCTGGATGCAGGTGAATATTATTATTTTTAGAAGAGTAACCATGGAGTTTTGTACCGGCTCTTCTCCATAGGAAATGATCAGTTGGAATCGTGCACCTAGTTTCTGACGTTTCATAAGTGCGAATGTAGGTTTATGTAAAATAAAAGATTTAGATTTTTGATGTTGATATCAGAACCTACTTGAAAATCTTACAGAGCGACTGCCATACTTTACCATTGTAGGCAGATGCATTTTTTTCAGATTTCAAAACCAAATGAACAAACTTTTATCTAGCCACAATAATATTACGCGTTGAAGTCTTTTCAACAAAAACGAGAAAAGTTTTAAAGCAAAAAACATTATTTGGTCCCAACGAACCACTCCTCAGAATCTCATTACTGATCCTATATTCAGAGAGCAATGATGAAAAATGTCGGCTGAAAAAAAGGATTACATTTGCAAATCCCACATCAGATTTTTAGATGCGAACGTGCAGTATGCAGGGGGAGAGTACATACTCGTATCTATCATTCATTAGCAGCACAGCTAGAATCCAATACGACATTTTTTACAATCCCCGGGCACAAAGAACGGGCGGCCACCCCCACACTAGCAAACAGCCCCATACAAACAAACGCGCCGCTGTATGAGTAATAAAAACTTGAAAAAAATCTCACTGACCCGCACACATGCGCACGAACCGCGAAAAAAATCACCGACACAAAGAAAGTCCACCGAAAACTTGTATAGGAACTTTTGTACGCACACAGCCGCATGTAGCGCACACATGGACACGCACAAGGAAGTTGCCGCTGTGTGCGTGAGTGCAGCTC
This sequence comes from Aporophyla nigra, assembly GCA_947507805.1. Taxonomy (NCBI): domain Eukaryota; kingdom Metazoa; phylum Arthropoda; class Insecta; order Lepidoptera; family Noctuidae; genus Aporophyla; species Aporophyla nigra. The sequence continues at coordinate 19,904,378 of OX382309.1, read as the reverse complement.
GTGCGCACGAGGGCTAAACTTAGCTTAGTATGCGTGTAGTTGTGTCTCACAGTTGCAAGAGACCGAAACTTCGGCTGTGTTAGGTTTCGCGGAATATCCTTGACCTACAATATTCTAAAATCGACTTTATAACACATGAAAATTAAGCTGAAGTTTCAGTGCTGCTGGCTGGAGTTGCAACGTTCCTCTTTGGAGCAGGAGCTGCGCACCACGGGTAGTTTTCGTATGAAACTTGGTGGCGCGAGATGCACTAACAGAGACAGGAACACGAGAGTCTGTTGCCGTCCTTGTCGCACGCCACCCGCCGCCCGGGGCGCGGGGACGTGGGGGGTGGCGGGAGGGTGTCGTGTCGCGTTGATGAACATTTTTCTCATTTTTTTCTTTATTTTTACGCGAATCGTTTTTAAAAAGGGTTTCGTCATAATTGCGTCGCCGCTCCTGATTATGTTAGCGCGAACGATAAGCCGATCTGTTGGCGTGGCAACAAAAGTACTTTTACTAATTACAGCTCCCAAATCTAAAATCATCACGAAAAGTCAAAAGTATCACCTTCGATAAATTAATTATGATAAATTGCACGTGATTATCATTTAATTTGCATAACTTGATTATAAAACTTTAAATGATAATCAGGTGGCTAGCTGTCTAGTTGAATAATAAATTTTCACAAAAAAAGTGCAATCAAAACTGCAGCTATGTTTGACTAGACAAGTAAATAGAGTTGGACATCTGTTTAGAAAAAGGAAAAACAGTTGAATGGAACAAAAAAGCTGTAAAAAACGTGTAAGAATGTGAGGCTTGTAGTAAAAAAAGGCACACGTAAACATTGCGTTACGTACGCATGTCTCGAGTGGCTCGTCTCGGCGGGAAACTTATTTTCCCGCGTTTTCTCGGCCGGCGCCATATTTGTTTTTGTTATTGCTAATGTGAATCTAATTGGAATTTGCGAATTTTCTTATCATTTTCTTGGAATTTATATAGGTACCTTCACAATTTGTTTGGTGAAATAACTTATCTAAATGAGCTTACTGAGGCATAATCATTTCTTTTTCATTAAAAAAAAACATAAATATTATTTTCTCAAATCGCCATTCCACAAACCACTTCACAAAACACTAAAGCAACACTACAGTTTCAGTGTAAACAGTATAATAGATAAACATAAACACAATCAAATAATCGGATAATCCGAACTTATTTCAGCCGCATCCTCCGCGTAGAAGGGAAACAAAAAAAGCGTGTTGTGGAGTTCAGTCTCGCAGTGGCAGCGGTGCGGACCGGCCGCATCCAAAACGTTTATATTATTTTACGTTACGTGTTTCATTTCGCGTAGACTTTTGGACAGCGGTAGAATGAGGCGCGGTAGTGCAACAAATTGTGACTTTGGACTATAATCAAAATGGAACACCGTGACTTTTTCGACAAAAACAAGAATCATTTTTACCGGCAAAAAAATTTTTCATAACCGCAACTTTACGCAGTTCAAACTAGATATTTTTATTTACTGGTTTTTTCTTCAAGTTTTTTCTTTTTGCACTTACAAACATACTGATGCAGTTCAATAAGTTTCAGTTTACGTACGTTTTGTTTTGTTTGAAACTTTAACAAAATAGGCAACAAACTGTATTAGCGACAGACGGAAGTAGAAGAGAAGACACGAGAAGATGGCGCTTGCATCTTCTGTGAGCCTGTATTACTCCATAGTGCAGCGGGCTGCTAGGCACTATTTAGAAGACTACTGTCATACAGGTAAGATTCAAATAAGATTATTTTTTATTTACAGATATTCCCGAGTTTTTATTGCGTCTAGTTTCAAAACTTCAAGAAAGGATACTGATTTTTCCCGCTTTTCCGAAATATAGTACCTGATATATTACAATACAGAAAATAATGAAATAATAATTCAAATAAACTAATTATTAGCTAGACCGACGCGACACCACCTAGGCTACGGGTTACCTGCGTATATATATATTTTTAAATAAAAGAAATAGGGACCTTATTGGTGATATTCTTCAGAAAGGTCAGGTGCGTAGTACTCGCAACCGGCGTGTGTGTATGACCAATTGTATGAACCTAAACGAGGCAAAAGGTGTGTGTAGAGATCGTAGCAGGTGGCGTTCCGTGGTTTCTGCCTACCCCCATGGGAAAAAGGCGTGATTGTATGTATGTATGTATGTAAGAAATATAATTGTCACATCAAGCCAATTACGACAAAAAACATTTTTTCATGAAAATAAGGCTGTTTAATATGGCGGGACTTTTTATCGACTTTCTTGAAGATTCAGGCCATCCAACACAAATGAGCCTAATAATAAAATTATCTGATATCTTAAACAGTTACCTATTTTGAAATTATATTTTAATAAATTTCTAGTTTTTCATGACCCATTAAGTTAATAAATAGATTCAATGGAAAAGCAAAGCTTAACGCTTTTTAATACCGATATTAAAAACAATTAACAGAAAAAATAATTATTCAACATATGACCTAAAGTACGTTTTATGATTATCACAAGAAACATGTTTTTTTTTTCCTTGAAATTCCCATCTTATTCACTGGCCGCGGAAAGTCCTGCACTTTCCTGCATAAGTAATATTTTTCCTTTCTTCCTCGTTCATAGTTTTCGCTAATTACTTCTGTTTAAAATATTTTCTGTCATTTTTTTATCTACCATTCAACTAATAATTATTATTGAACAACCATTATTGTAGTTAATATTAAAAAGTATGGATGACAAATCCCGTATTTTTAAGCTTATATTTGGTTTTCTTATACAACAAAGTTACTTATCACTTCTCATTTGCATGGGCCAGTTTCTTTTGTCACTAATTTTATAAGTTTTCAAGGAAAATTACGGAAACACCGCGAAAAGTTTTATTAATAACGGAAATACACATAGTATGATTAAATTTTGCGAAACTTTAAGATGATAGATCAACGTTAACTGTCACTACCGACTTATTGGATTAAAATAACGTATACACGGTAGCTAAGGTTTACACTTAAACTTAATACAGCAACTAGCAAGCCACCCTTGATTCCCATTTTTATGTCTTAACAAAAAATCTGGATTTTTTATTATACAAATAGTAACGTTAAATATTAATCTCATATAGACTTAAACCTTTCGAAAGAAATTATCTAAATGGTGTTTGAAAACTGTATCGAAGTCCGTAGCGTAGTTAGGAAGAACAACGCGGTCATAGGTGACATCAATTAATAATACATTAAGATATAAGTCATCATCATCCTTTCAGTTAAAAGACGTCCACTGCTGGACATAGGCCTTCCCCAATTTGGTCGGGTTTGCCATAATCACCACGCTTGGCAGGCGGATTGGCGATCGCAGTATTGTGGTAAAATGCAAGGAGAACGTTGCTGCCCATTCTCTAGTAGGGGAAAGAAGTAGCGGGAAGAAATGAAAAAGATATAAATACGGTCAACAAAAGATATAGGTAACCAGGTTCGTCGGATATTATTGAAGTTAGGTAAGAATTCGATAGATGTTTATTTATGAAATTTCATTTAATTAATAGAAAAGAAACTGTTTATTTAACGAATTTAATTTCATTCGGAAACATCGATTGATTTCTTACTAAACTTCAACTATATTCGATGAACCTGGTTACTAATCTCTTTTGGTGATTGTACATACAGAAATGGGCACCCATAAACATACTGCTAAATTAATGTCCCGTTATATCTAGAACCAAGGGAATATTCAAGACTACAGTGAATAGGTTACTTCTGGGTAAGCATGCATCTGCCGTCGTTCGCACCGTTACTTAATCTTTAGTTGTCTAATGGTAACTGCAAACACTAAAGCGGCTGCCCAAATAAAAGTTTTTTTTTTACAACATAATGTCAAATATTGCTGAAAATGACCTATTTTCATTCATCCTTGTATGAGACGGAACCGTATTCCTAAGAAACTCAAGCTTTACCATCAAATTGAGATACTGGTCAACAATACCATTTCAAAGAAACATACTTGAAATATCTCGAGATTTAAAACGTTCAAAAATCTAGTTGCAGTCTCATCTCGGCGACAATCAAATGTCTTGTCAAAAATGAATGGAAACTAGAGGTATTTTTGACAGATTAAGACTGAGATCTGTGAACTTTCTTAAAATTACCAGAATTAAGGTTCTGGTCTATATTATGTCACAGACCCTGACGTTCTGAAAGCTGTGTGCCAAGTCTAATGATAATGTTATAATAAATACATTTTTCATTAATTCATCGGTGGAAACAATCTGAACGAGACACAACACAAGTTTTATTGTTATTACACCTATGAACATTAAGTTTCCATCAAAGTATAAACTGTATCATTTCTTCGAGATACAGATTTTATGTTCAAAATTTAAAACAACCTGTACATGTAACGAGAAAGACAGGTATATAGTACCATTTAATTCTTAGGTATAATTATATTCTACATGTATACAGTATAATCGCGTAATTATAAACACGAATAATTATCAAAAACTTATTTTTCCTCTATAACTAAAAATATTATTATAAAGTACCAAACAAAAATTAAAATTCAACTTTTTGTTACTAAAATGTATATGTAATAAACTGCATTTAATTGATTCATTGTCTGGTATAATATTATTGTTCATTTTTTTATTTTATAATTAGGTGCAATGTTTAATAATTTATTTATTTATTCAAATAATAAGTACCTACTAATTATTATTTGAATAAATTAATTATCATAATTGCTTGCTGATCTGTGCAGTTGTCTGTGTATTCATTACCGTAAGTATATTTTAATTAAGTACGATGAGATCAGTCAGAATATCGCAAAGATATCTTGTTCTTCAATTGAAACTGGATTTAAATCAACAATTGCCAGATTGACAACTTTTGCATTGTTTCGAACAACATTCTCTTTGACACTAAAAGTCACGATAAAACAAATATTTACTTAAAACTGAAAAGTAAAATCAGTAAAATGTTGTAACTGAAAATGCTTTTTAAATGTCAAAGCTACAAATTAAACCGCTTAAATAAATTCATCATCATTTCAACCGTAAGACGTCCACAGCTGGACATAGGCCTCCCACAATTTGGGAGGCTATGCCATAATCACCACGCTTGGCAGGCCGGTTGGCGATCACAGTACCTATGATTGTAAAATGCATAGAGAACGCTGCGGCCCATTCTCTAGTAATTCCCTTAGTCGCCTTTTATGACACCCACGGGAAGAAATGGGATGGTGCTATACTTTACATCCAGCAACAACGAACTAAAACTTTAAATAAATATGTACATTAAATCAAAAGCCATTTATTAAAACTGAGGCTGAGAATCAACACTTTTTGAACGTCAAAATTACGTAACACAGTCCCCCAAAACGCCCGCTGCGTGCTTTATCTAGGAAGAAAAAGTAGCGCAACAAACTCTCTAGCAGAACAGGTATCTGGTTTGAAGAACTTATTTAGTCAGTCTATAATTTGTATATCCAAGTACCTAGGTACCTACTCATTGCAATAATTATGCACATTACAATGAAGGCAGTACGCGATGTTATCACTCGCCAAATAATTAAATAATAAAGTTTTTGAGTAACCTTCAATTTGTAAACACATCCTTCAGAATAAGATGTAAGACCAGTTACACAGTGGCGACTAATTTCTGTGCAATTATTTACAAACTACATCGCGCGGCTTTTATTGTCCAAGAAATAAAGTTTAAGCGATCAATTAGTTTCCAAATAAGATTATATTAACATAACATAAAAGCTAACAGACTTTAAATAATCATAATAATATGGAAAAAGGGAAAAGAAACACAACAGCATTAAAAATTTGTCCGCATCGTCGTCGTCGTCATTTTTACCGCAAATAAACGTATTTTCATTCTTCTCTTTCTTTCATCGCTGTCAACAGGAAAAGTTTCCATCAATCTGGCAGCGTTGCCACGTGGTACCTAATGCTAATTCTTTGGCCAAAAAATAGCCAGCCCTCTGGTCACGTAAACAGTAAACCGCTTGGTGTTCAATTGTTTTTGAAACTTCCGAAAATTAAAATTAAAATTTAATAATCGATATCGTTTACATTTAAGTGCCCCACAAAATGTTTAATAAAACAAAAGTTGTGATTTTAGCCCTATAAGGTCTTTCTCAACAAAAATAATAACAGTTATTATTACAGATAAAGTTTTGTCTTGTTCTTAATAATATTCGAGCGTTTTCATAAGTTTCGTCAGTCGGTCAAACTTACCGAAAATACTCATTTTCACGGTTTTCTAACGGTTTCGGGTTAGTTAGGGTTTACGGGTTAGTTTGGTTTTTTCGGTTATCTTTGTTGGTTATTTTTTTCAATAAGTATGGATGATATAAAACATACAGGATGTCAAGGACGTCGACACTAGTATTTCATTACTACTATTTATAAGAAATTGTATCAATTAGTGTCAGAAGCAAAAAACCAGACATATTTTAATGAAATGTGTTTTTTTTTTTTCTCAACAAGCTTATGAATGCTGTCCTTCTGACACTTGATTTAACATTTATCTACCGCGTTGTTGAGAGAATTTTACTTAAGTAATATTTTTCCTTTATTTAACCACTAATTTCAACTTTTGATTCCCGTCGGCTAACATTTTCTTCACTGCCAACTTTTTGTTTAGAAAATATGTGCGAAAAGGATTGAAGTAGTGTCTCTAAAATAGTGGTACCTAAGTTATTTAAGATTCAAAATCAATTAATTAGTAGTCATGTAAAATTAATTATACAGGTTGCTACAAATAAATAAAGTTGAAGTATCTGTTTATAATGTCAAAAACAACAGCTTTTTTACTAAATGCCTAGGAGAGTATATATGTACAAAACTTACACCAAAAAAAAAGACTTCTTTAAATGTTTCTCAGTCTGTTTGTCTGTTCCGACTAATCTCTGAACCAACTGAACCGATTTTGACGACACTTTCACTGGTAGATAGCTTATATTACAAGTTATCCCGGTAGCCGGTATCCCGGAGGACATTTTTTGACATATGTACACGCGGGCAAAACCGCAGACACAGCTCGTTATTATAAATCTTCAAAAGCACAGTCTTAACACAGCAGTAAGTACTTAATAATGTTTTCAGGCTAGAAAATGGCGTAACATTTTGCTCGCTAATAATCTAGATTTGCCTGAAGAAACGGCACGATTCCTCGTAATTTGTACTAGCATAATGTTTTCATAAGAACCTAGCTTCTAGACTTATAGTTAGCGATCTTAAATGGTGTATTCCATCAAGAAAATTGTAAATCTTGTTTACCGAATATCAAATTTTATGGATGTAGCTGAATTAAGCAATAACTTACTACCAAATAGCGCCAATCAGCACTCGAACATTAGGCTTAGGTACTGTATGGGAGTCCTATGAACACACGGAGGAAATTACACTTAATTTCAACCGATTTCAACAAAGAAAATACACTTTTCACACAAATATAGTTCATTTGTGTTGTTTTTTATACGCATAGCGTTGGGTTGGGCGTAAAATTTGACCCAAATTCTATAAAATACTTTTATTTTCGATTTAAAAATCGTTCGTCATGAGTTAATGCTAGAGAGGCTGGTTCTAAGAACGTAAGTCCTAGGTTGACTACCAAAACACTAATGCAATTTTTTAATCATATTTGATAGTACGTAACTTAAGAATAACTTAATGTTGCTGAAATTACAGATAAGCACAAGATTTAGGTACAATTTTTACGATGAAATAAAGCATTTTTCAAGAGCAAAGCAATCCTCTACACTAAAAATTGTTTACAGACCAAAAGAACTCTTAAACTTAGAACATTTAAATACAAAACATAGAATACCTTACGAATCTAGCAAAAAATGCAAGTGTAAATGCACTTTGTATGCAGAAACCATTTGATATGTAATTAAATATTTTTAGCAAAACTTGTTTGCCTATCTTTACCAAACCATCAAGAAAATCTAGACAGGTAATTTGTTTAATAATCTTTTATATTCACGAGGACTTGCGGACAATAGACGTTGTGAACTCGAGGACAGAAGTGGTTCGGTCGTACAAGTATTTATTAAATTACTAACTTAAGTAAACAAAGTAAAAGGATATGTAAGGATCGCAGCAGAAGGCGTTCTATAGTTTCTGCCAAGCCTAATTGGGAAAAGACGTATATGTATTTTTAGTTTTTTTGCAAAACAACAAGTTCGGAAATAAATTATCAGGAAAATATTGTGGTACCCAATGCAATTTTTTGACGTTTTATATTATCGTTTGGAAGCTGGATCAACATATTTTAGTACTTAAAAAAGCTCAGTTACATATTTATTTAAAACACTTTATAAGTTCGACTTATCTTCATAAGCGATGATCTCACAATAACAAGTTACTTTATTTTAGGTTTTTCCATCTTGGATTTCTCAATAGTAGCCCGGAGTCTAGATTTGTGTCTGGTTGATGGAAATACGCTCACCTCCTATTTATACTTCATGGGGCTTAAATATAAATGGTGAAATGTGGGGCCTTAGCTACACCTCTGCCGTACCCTACGGGACTTGCAGGCGTGGTGTTATGTGTTATTTATTAACAAAAAAATAAAATCTTCCATGTTATTTTCTTTTCTCTCGTTTTCATTTTCTTGAGAGCATAATAATTTGTATTCTGTCTTCAATATACGGGAAAGTAAATGTGCATATCTAAAGATTTGCAATGTCCATAATAATATAAATAATAATACAGCGTCTGTGATTTGATTTGGTGCATACCCTTTAGCAATGAATAAGTACAGTCGCGCGTAAAAGACATGCAAGTAACTTGTTATTAACTTATATCTAAGTAGATGAAGCTTTAATCAGAAAAAATTTAAAGAACTGGAGTTTCCTTAAATCATTAAACGGAAATTTAAAAAAATATTACAGCTACAGGACAATAAAAAAGTGGAATTTTTTATTAGTAAAAATTAAAAGATCGGGAGTATTATTAAATCATTAAACGGATATTTTAAAAAAATACATGCAGTTACAGGACAATAAAATCATTACATAATTAGGGGAACATTTTAAGTTATTATAAATGGGCTTGACAACCGAAATGACGAATAAAAGAGACGTATGAAAGTAGAAGACACGTTGCGCCGACCCCAAGTAAATTGGAATAATGGCAGGAGAATGCAGATATGATGATACATAAGTAAAATAAGTGTTTTGAAAACACGAAACAACAGCCCAACTCACCCATCGTCTACAAAACGGACACATTTCCTCCCCTAGACAGCAAAAGCAAACAAAATAAGAGCCACAAACACTTAATCGCTAAACAGTACAAGAAAACCAGTTGCGTTCCGTCCCGCCGTACTTTTATATAACCAGTTTGTCGATAATCGCATCGGCTCGCTTGCGTTTATATGCAAATGCATTGCATCCCGAGACGCTAAGTTCAAGGCCGCGGTGCGTCTAGCGCAGTTTGCTAACACTTGCGCGCTCCACTGTACTTAATAATATGCTAATACTTACTTAGCATTATGCACGCGTACATGTTCAGTCTTTTGTAATTGGCTACTGTGTGCCTCACTGATTTTGGATAGATAAAAATAAGGAAATTTTTCTAGCTAAGATTTTCTAATTTGGTTAACGGTTACTTAAAACTTAAGTTAATGATGACTTGGTTCCGGGCATAAAGAATAGCACCATGCCATTTCTTCCCGTGGATGTCGTAAGAGGCGACTAAGGGCCTTACTACAGAATGGGCAGCAGCGTTCTCGATGCATTTTACGAGCATCGATCGCCAACACACCTGCCAAGCGTGGCGATTATGGCAAACCCCTACAAATTGGGGTAAGCCTATGTCCAGCAGTAGGCATCTTTCGGCTGAAATTATGTTTTTAAATCTGTAATATGTTACGCTAGCTTAATAACGACAACAATTTTAGCTCAGCACCACAACTATGACAACACTTTCATTTTCATTTCAAACTCAATAATAACAGTATATGTTTACCTGCTCTTCTTATTCAAATACTTCGTTAAAATCTCAATCACCTGTCCCTACCGTTTTCCTTACAATATAACGAGATAGCAATATAACAACAATTTATTCGTGACATTCACTTAAATATATAATTATTCATTTATTTAAGTTCTTTTAAGTTTTGCGCAAGTTCAATGTCAAGGAGGTTGCTTAAACTTGAGTAACACTTGTGTACTTGGTTGTACTTAAGTAAAACAATATGGTAAAAAGGAATAACTAATTGAAAGGGTCGACTGAACTGGATAATTACGTCAATAGCTCTAGTTAAATAATAACAGCCGCACGGGTTGATCGAAGGCTTTAAGCTACAATGCAATTTATCCTTTATTACGCCGCGTTTTTTGCGCTTTTAGCTACGCTTGCCGCGGTCGGTTTGTGGATGGGTTACCATCCATTACAATATCAATACCCCTTCGGATAACACACTATAAGCCATTGGGCCTGGCTGACTTTCTGAAAGTCAGAAGCCCAAAAGTTTAACAACCTGTCTAACCAAGGGGTATTGTGTTACCCAGTAACTGGGTTGTATGATGGGCATTCGCTAAATATAAAATACTGATATCCAACTGCATCCGGTTAGACTGGAAGCCAACCACAAAATAGTTAGGCAAAGGTTAAGCACATTTTTGTTTTTACTTGAAGAGAAAATTAGCTGATTTATGTTATAAGTCAAAAGTATGCAAGTATCAAGAATGGACAAATGTTGTTATTGACTTGCATGAAAAGAATGTAAGATCATATATATTTTTAGCGTAAAAAGCATTACTTAATGCTGATAATAATTTACGTTCCGTCGGTGCAGGACAGAACGAATGGCACCATCCCTTTTCTTCCCGTGGGTGTCTTAGAAGGCAACTAAAGGACTAAATAGAGAATGGGCAGCAGCGTTCTCTATGTGTGCCACCACACTGCGATCACCAACCTGCCTGCCAAGCGTGGCGATTATGGAAACTCCCGCAAATTGGGGCCCCAATATCCAGCAATAGACATCTTTTGGCTGAACAGATGATGATAATGATAAATTCAAAGATTATTATTTATTTTAAAAAACATATTTAATATACCACATTAGTCAATGAACTCTCAAAAAAGGTAAATTTTCCATACTCGGGTGGCAGCACCAGTAGTCATCCGCGCACGCCCAATTACTTTTTAGGCAAAAAGCGCTAAGTCATCAGCGCGCACCGAATCACTGCCCGTGACGTCTGCCGCGTCTTGTTGCACTTAAATCTACTAATTTTATACTTTCTATGAATTTCGGTAGCTTCAATGAGGTTAGGTTCTTTATGCATTCGTGAAACCACTTGATAAGAATCACACAAAACATTCTAAAATGATTTACATAGCCGAAATTTCCGCAGATATTATGTGTTAAACTGAACACACCAATCTAAAATAGGACATCATCAGACTTGCTCATAAAATCAAAGTCACAAGTTTCCCAATTGTGATCATTATGATATATCGAGAACGAAAAAATGTCCGGAACAGCTACTGGTCCATAAAAGAGCTTATGATGCCGCTGAGCTGAAGCTGAACTGGGTTGGGCACGTCTGGCTTATACCCAATTAGCTATGGGCTAAAATTACCACTACGTGAAACACTGGCACAGTTAGAAGGCGTCGTAGCATATCCCATAGAAGATGGCAGGATGAATTGGAACAAACACGATCCACTGATCGTGTTTGTTCCAATTCTCCAACTCATTCGATTCAGGACTAAACTGGACCACTGTCAAGTTTAGTCCTGAATCGAATGAGTTGGAAGTTACGAGAAAGAAGCCATTGCTTAGCAAAGAAATGAGGCGGGCATACAGTAATAGTAATGATATACCATCAGAAACAGTTACTATCTTTTATTTACTCCCATCAGATTACATACAAATCGCGCAGCAAAACAAACAGCAAGACGATCTAACAATCCCAATTTTCTTAAGTAATCAGTTGAGGTAGAAAGGGCTTGCTTTTAGACCAATTGGCGAATGACCACAGCAGTCAGAGCGGTCAGAACGATGAGGTTCGTTTCCGCTTCACGGTACAACGGTAATCAGGTGTTAATATTTTTACGGTAGCCCGATGCCGATTATAGGTGCGGTTGCCCTAGTTCCGAACTGATTACGCACCTTTTAGCTTGATAAATTGGCTCTGGGTAGTTTTTTTTGTGCGGTTTCTTGAGGAAAGATCTTTCTTTGTTTGCATTTTAGGTCTTGGAACTGTATATTTGCTAAAGCCTCTCCTCTTTCCAAAAAAAACGGAAAGATGAGGCGACCACGCCAAAGGGGACAGATCTACACTACATCATACGATAGAACAGCAATTTATGAATATGTTGTATTTGAGAAAGTGATTGAAATTAACGGTAAGTTAATTACTACAGGTATAGAAGAACTGATAGGACAGCAGTGATGGCTCAGTGGTAACGGCCGCGACTTACGAGTCGTAGGTCGTAAATCCAAACCCAAACAGGCGCTTTACTTTGTGTATTTTTTTTTGTTTTATTATTATTTCATCACCACTGCCCTCAAAACGGTGAAGGATAACGTCCTGAAGAAACCAGCATATCCTAGAACCAAAAATGCGAAGACATGTGACAACTACCAACCCGCATTAGGAATGTGGTGGATTATTTATTACCCATCCCTCTCACCGAGAGGAGTTCTGTGTCCCAGCAGTGGGCACAATATAGGTTGATTATGAAAATACTACGGATAGGAAATTCTAAGGTACCATGCTTTCGGTCAATCTGTGAATGTTGTATAAACTACAATAATCGTACTTTTCTTTCATTCATAAATTGTTTGCAAACTCACGCGCATGCATACGATACGAGCTCTTGATAAAAGTCACGTGGAGCTAGCAAATATCCTGCTCGTTTGTTGATGATCAATCAAAATCAACACCTTATAGTTATGGTTGAGCTCCTTGTAGTAGGGGGCGAGGTTTAACCGAGCACAAATCTAGAGAAATGCTCCCTCCTATCATCAGCATTTTAGCCGCAAGACGTCCACGGCTGGACGTAGGCCTTCCCCAATTTTGGGGGTTTCTCCATAATCGCCATGCTTGGCAGGCTGGTTAGCGATCGCAGTATGGTGGTAAAATGCATAGAGAACGCTGCCGACTCTCTAGTAAGTCTCTTAGTCGCCTTTTACGACATCCACGGGAAGAAATGGGGTGGTGCTATTCTTTTCGACCGGCATCACACGGAACATCACCTACGTCCTGTATCCTTACTCATTCGGCCAAATGACGTCCAAAATTGGATACAGGCCTCTTACTCCTGTGTCCTACGCCTCCAGCGAACTCCCTCGAACTGCACTAAGTCATCGGCCTGTCGAGGCCTATTAACGCTACGCTTTAAGATACGCGGCCGCCACTCCAAAACTTAACGGCCCCAATGATCATCTATTCGTGGATCTATAATATAATGTATCCCACTCACTCACTACCATTCAATTCGGGACTTCTTCTATATCATCTTATGTCGGTATACTCAAAGATGTCTTCAGTAATTTCAGTTGTCCTAGGCTTCTAATATTATACATACGGAAGTAACCCTGTGTGCCTGTCCCACACCTTAGCGGCTGAACTGATTTCGAGAAAATTTGTCACACTGGTAAACCATAACCAGGGTTAAAACAAAGAATACTTTTTGTCCCGATAGTATGTTCCCGTGTTTTTCACTAAGTAGTTGCAAGGTTCGATCGGTCAGGTAAAGCTACACTTGCCGCGGTTGGTCCGTGGATGGGTGGTCATCTTTACATACCAAGACCCCTGCGAGCCTCGGCGGCTATTCGTGGTTCCTTGACAGTCTTTATGGGTCGTCAGAAACTTGAAACTCTGTCGACCAGACTTACCAATGGGTATCTTATTACCCAGTAACTGAGGAGTAGAGGTCAAAATAGGCAGTGGCTCCATGTAATTCAGGTTATCAGCTGCATTCAGTAAGACTGGAAGACGATCCCAAGATAGTTGGAAAAAAGCTTGGCATATGATGAGTATGTTAAACTAGTATTTTATTTTGGCATATCAAGTGTATAATTGTACAATTTTTATTTTGGCATATCAAGTGTATAATTGTACAATTTGCCATCTTTTAAAGTTCCTTTACTAAGAATAATTCGTTGAGAGTTTACACCCTTTCACGACAATTTTATCGTTCTTTTACTAAGAACAAATCGTTGACAGTTTATGAAATGATGAAAAATAGAGATGACTTCATCATCATCATCATTTCAGCCGAAAGACGTCCACTGCTGGACATAGACCTCCCCCAAGCTCCACCATTTTGACCGGTTTTGTGCTTCCCTCATCCAGCGGATTCCTGCGGCCTTCACAAGGTCATCGGTCCACCTTGTGGGGGCCTTCCAACTCTACGTCTTCCGGTACGCGTTCGCTACTCCAGAACCTTTCGGCCCCTGTGTGTGTGTGTGTTGCCAGTGATGACCTATGGAACCGAAACGTGGTCGCTCACAATGGGCCTTATTAGAAGGCTGAAAGTCACCCAAAGGGCGATGGAGAGGGCTATGCTTGGAGTTTCCCTACGCGATCGAATCAGAAATGAAGAGATCCGTAGGAGAACCAAGGTAACCGACATAACCCGAAGAATGAATAAACTGAAGTGGCAATGGGCAGGGCACATTGCTCGCAGAACAGATGGCCGAGATGACTTAATTTCACAAAATTTAATTAAAAATCGAAAGAAGTGGTATAATTTCTGACTTCCACGCGTACGAAGCCGAAGGTAAAAGCAATCATAGGTCACTTTTCCACTGGTCCTTAATCTGAAAGGTAGTGAATGGCTATCACGTGGTTTGTCACGCCAGGTGAAGTTTACAAACACGCAGTCCTGATTAGTGCACGTCCGGGCCGCGATACGGAGGTGCGTGTTATGCCTGCTCGCTCGTAAACTACTTGTTTACAATGTCATTAATGCACTATTTGATCATAAGTTGGGTAGTTGAGATTGGGCTATTTCCGGTTTTTGTTCCGTTTCAACACATGAAAATCGATGTAATTCAGGCTGTATTGAAACTGAAACAAAATGCAGGTATTTACTAGTCTAGCATAATATTGATTTTATGCTGTCCATTGATATTGATTTTATGCTAGTTTTTTTAAGTATGCTCCAATAAATTATGACTTTTCCTATATTTAGTCTCCTGGATTCTAGGACTTTATTTAGCTACTTACTGCCCAATTTCTGATTCCACTTAAAACAGATAGATTCCTTCTTATATAATTTAAATCATGCGATACTTTTTCATCCCCTGTGAAAAAAAATTGCCATTTAAAAAGCACTTATTTAATGAATACAGAATAATCAAAAAATTGTTGTACTACTAAAGAAAACAGTAGGTAAAAGAAATAAACCATTGTGTATTGTCAAATTTGCAAGGAATGTCCATTTGTATGCAGCACCAATCTAGTCTCGTACTGTGCGACCCACCGCATAAGTACCCGTTTATTTAAAATCTCTATTTGATAATCATAATAAGCAACTCAAAACATAAAGCCCGTAGCACACTGGTAACAAGTCGCGCGCACCACGTGAGGCGTACCGCGCGCGGTCCGTGCCCAATTTAACGACTAATTGCGCTCTTATCGCGTCTAAACGCGCGTTATCGCGAGCTCCGGCGGCTCTGTTTATAAACACAAGTAGGAATGGACCGTTACATTCACCTCACTTTGATTTTTACTTGTCGTTTTGATAACACGAACTTATGTTTGCTTTCAACTGTTATTGGATTCTTATGGGGATAACTAAGCTTTTGTTTCGTTTAATTTCATTGTGCAATTATGCTGATAATCTTTACGGGTAATTGCTCTCGATTTTTAAGTAACTATGCAGAGAAGTCATCTCCTTTTTTCATTGTTTCATAAACTCCCTCAAGGTTTTGTTATTAGCAAATTATATTGCAAATTATAAAATCATACACTCGATATGCAAAATTAAAATATTTAAACCTTGTCTCCTAAAACTTTAGGTTGAAATATGCCCAACAATGCCGCCCGAATGGGTTCCCCCTTCATTCAGAAACTCTGAGCTCAAGCTCAAGGCCGCGGGTTCAATTTCGCATCGGAGCAAAAAAATAATATTGTAAAGTCTACAAGCAGTTTCTCAAGTCAGGAAATATTATATTACAAGTTATGAAGCAGCTAATTTTTTTTTTACCATTTGTTTTTATATTTTATACGAAATTTTTGTACTATATCCCTTCCAACGCAAGCCTACGGTATACGGCAGCTGAATTATGCAGATTTTTTTTTCTTGGCAGTAGGGGAGGCTTTTCCAAAAATGTATTTGTTTTCAACATATTAATTAAATTAAAAATCAATAAACACAAAAATCACCACTCACATACCGTAGAAACAAGAAGCGCGCTCCCTAAATTATCTGACATAAACCAAAAAAGTTTACACACGAAGTTTCGTAAAGTGCTAGCAGTATCGTTGAAATTTTCTTAACATCCACCTGTAGGGCGCGTTGCGTAAGGGTCGCTCCCCTACCCTTGAACTGGCGACCTTGAGTGGCGGGTCACTACGCAACGATTTTATTGTTTAACGACACCAGTGTGTACTACCCTTTATTTAGGGAAGAGGGATCTTGCCTTTGTTTCGTGTTTGTTAGAATTCATATTTTGAGAGTTTTGGGAGCACTCGTTTTAATTAAATTGAATTCCTTTTTTATTACATTTAAAGACTTTCTGAAAAGTTATTAAAATATCTTGCGGATGACGCATTCTGTTACTAAATTAAATTAATGAAATATACCATAATTATCAATCAACTTTTAAAGGAGATTACCCCATTTAGATAACAACATTGATATCACTGCCTACTTAATCCAGAATTTCACGGCAATTAAAGCGAATATGTCAGCAATCACATCAACATTTATGTTCAACACAGCGTGTAACACAATCAGCGCAACATATGTTGAACATGAATAGACTCACCCTCATAGATAACCCTCTGTTTGGATAAACTTCCACATCTATTGGTGAAACGGATTCATTTGCTCATTTTGGTCTAACAGACAAATTGAAAGTAAATGTAAACAAAAGTGAACGAGAAAAACAATATTAACAATACAGTTTTTTTTTTTAAATCTGATGATAATTTTTCGTTACGAATACTTTTAACCGGTTCAAAAGTTCCTTCATGTGTAAAAAACTTTGGCAGTAGCACCAGAATAGAAGAGAATATAAATAATTTATTTGAAGGGCTAAATGGGAAGAACTGGCCTAGTCAGATTCACCAAATTTGTCAGTATTGACATTTAAAGTTTTGATACCATTTAAGAGCTAACTTAAAAATATTTCTCATACGTAAATAATTAATTTTAAAAAGGAAATATGGTATGTTATCGATATTGGGATCGTCATCTCCATGAAAAAATCTCGTTTCACATTCGCTTTGGCAGGGCAGAAGTGGCTAAGTCATGAACTAAGCTAGTTATTCCTTATTAAATCCAAAATTCAGCCCAATTTTTTAAGTGACCCAGCGAGACGTTCATGCTCTTGTTTAAAAACGCGTATGGTAAAATGTGGATTTTGTGACCATAGATAATAAAAAAGAAGAATGAAGGTCGGCTCACAAAAGGTATTTACAAGGCAGATGTGAGTGGAAACACCGGGAGGGGACGCCCTAGGAGGACATATAGGGACCTTATTGGTGATGTTCTTCAGAAAGGTCAGGTGCGTAGTACTCGCAACCGGCGTGTGTGTATGACCAATTGTATGAACCTAAACGAGGCAAAAGAAGTGTGTAGAGATCGTAGCAGGTGGCGTTCCGTGGTTTCTGCCTACCCCCATGGGAAAAAGGCGTGATTCTATGTATGTATGTATGTGTAGATAATAAAAAATCTATTTAAAAAAAAATTGACTCAGCCGATTCTTAACCTTTTTTTTGTGCGTAGGAAATCATAAAATGACGTCTCCAACTCTTGGGTGGAGCCTTCCGCTCCACGTGTCAGACTTTTACTGACTAAAACCCACCCGTGTTCCTTCAGTTGCCCATGTGCCAGGGTCACGGTATCTCTTTCGAACAAATGTCGCGACCTTGGCAGGCATCGGTCCTAGCAGACCCCTTCAGTACTGCTAAGATCTCTTTGGGTCGCGCGTGGAACACTACGCGCCGTCGACACGGGCTTGGTCCTTACCGGCGCCGCGGCGGCGAGCTACCGATTTTTCCCCTTAGCTCTTCATTTGTATATTTTTATTTGTGTAATTGTCATCGGAACAGAAGGAGTATACAAGTGTTTCAATGAAAGTTACTCTTACTTCGGTAATCTCCATCAGCATTAAATATTCGTTTCGGGTTCTCTTTCGAGGCTTTGACTCTTTTAATTGGCAAAAGGGTTTCGTTACAAGTGCGCGCGCGCCATGTATTATCTTCATACAGCGAAAATCTGTCTAAAGATCTTTGACAGTCATTACGGGTAGATAGAAGCCCAAAAGTCTGAAAACCAAGAGATATTGTGTTACCCAGTAACTGGGTTGTGGAGCTCAGATCGGCAGAAACTCCATTCAGCTACATTCGGTTAGACCAGCCTTTCCCAAAGTGGGCGATAACGCCTCCTTGTGGGCGCTGCAGGGCCTAAAGGGGGCTGGTTAGAGACCCAGAAAAAAATGCGGGCGTTGTGTAGTCTACACAACGCCCCCACTTTAGGAAAGGCTGGGTTAGACTGTGATAAACTTGGGAAAAGGCTAGGTAGATAAATTGAAAGTCTGTCTAAAAACAGTTCTAAAACAAATTAATAAATAAATTCATCAAAAGACCTACACGGTTGTTAATCCCAATGTCTAAAACACCGCAACAAATAATGGTATAAGTAGACTCATCCCCAACTTGTACGGAGGGTGAACTGATCTAGCCCTAATGCTAGACACCCTTTGTTTGCCACCCTGTCCATGATACGGAGTTAGCACGCCCTAGTCGCAGTTAATTTAATGTAAACTTACATGCCGCAATTTATAGAAATTTGCTAATTGTTTTCCTGAAATCTAAAATAGAGGGGTAATTGCGTAACATTAACATTCCGAATGACTTTAATTTTGACAGTTCAACATCATTCATTGCGTTATTTACATTGTTGAGCGGACAAATTTTTCGAATATATGAAGCAATGATTAAGCAATATCTTTTATAATGATTTAGAAAACCCTTGAGAGTTGGATCAAAATAATGTGCCGTTTTGGTACATTATTTTGATTTGGAACAGTGTCCATGAAGTTTCTCGCCCGTTCTTCTCTAGGTAGGTAATTTAGTTACTACGCTTTGGCCTTCTTCTTCCTGACTTCTCGGAAATTCTAAAGTGTCAGTAATTGAAATATATGGTTTTAGTATGAATTTTGGCTGGAAATATCTCTGGAATAGGCTCTGTACCCCACATGGAGTGATTCCGGAACAAGGGACTACGTTAGTCCCATTAAAGACTTCATTATTTCATGATATGTTGACACAAAAGAATAAAAACTCGCTTAACCATTGAGCCGATATCGATTACTCAAAGCTGGCAATAAATTAAAAAGCATAGAAGAATATAAGTAGTATTTATTTAATGTTTAACTCTCGTAAGGCGAGTACCAGACTAGGTATACCAGACCACCAACATTTCCAGAGTGTATTCCTATCAAGTATATCGAAACAGAACTGTTCTCCGAACACTAACGCTGAAGGAAGGTTTCCGGTCAGGTCAGCTAGGGTTGAATAACCGTCACTGCAACCTTATTATGAAAGTAAGTTGGTGTCTTTTTTGACACTGCAGACGTCACAGGGCGGCCACCGCTGTCGTAGAAAACTTTATCTATAACAGAATTCCAGAAGTTTGAAAGCACAGCCATCCAATGACTCACAACCATAAACAAAAAACTTAACACCATAAACACGGTTAGTGACGTGCTATAAGAAATAAAGCAATAGCACATAAATAAGTAATAAATAGAGTATGCAGTCTCTAAGTTATTATTTATCTTGGAGACGTCACGTGATGTCGCGTGGATGGCTAGACTCTGCAGGTGGGGTGTTAGTTTTAGCGATCAACGTTTAGGGAATAAGGTATAAGGTTTATTTTTCTTACAAGAATAGGAATTCATTCAAAATCGACCCAAAGGTAAACACTAATACAATTTTGAAAAAATTTAAGAAATTGAATGTTATGAAAAAACTAACCGGTCACAATAGGAATCGGGCATGGCAGTCAGAAGTGCATGATGTCAAGTGGCCATAAAGACTTTGCTCTATTTGACTTTGTTTTTATTGTGATCTGGTTGGTAATTTCATTCCAATCTTGTCCAGTTTTAAGTTATTTGGTAGATAGTCACTAATTGTTTTAAAAATATGAAATAGCCCCTAACTTTCCACTTTCGTTCTCTGAGCTTTAATTTTGATAGTTTTTTTGTTGCTGAATTTGCTGCCTGCTCATGACCAAGATTAATTTCCCTTAAAGTATAAATTTAAAAAAAAACTAAAAAAGAATAATTCACGCACACACTGCGCACTGCACTGCTACTCTACACTGTCTTAAATTACGTATTCTTACAAAAGGCAAACAAAGGTTAAGTACCATTGTTTGCTTTTGTGTAAGAATAAGTCATTTTCTGTCTTCTTTGTTTTCTTCAATGTCGCTCTCCGCTGTCAGTGAGGCCTCACCTATAAATTTTACAGCGCTGAAGTTCGCGGTAGCGCGGCTATGTGATTTGATATCGTTAAGTTTATTGTAGCCGTTACACGATATTTATGATATGTGTCGAATTTTAACGTGATTTGTGTCTGGAAGTCACCTCAGTTCTTGTCATGTGGGGGGACAAAAAGGGTCATCGACCTGGGCACTAATTTATACTCATCATCATCATCATTTCAGCCGAAAGACGTCCACTGCTGGACATAGGCCTCCCCCAAGCTCCGCCACTTCGACCGGTTTTGTGCTTCCCGCATCCAGCGGATTCCTGCGGCCTTCACAAGGTCATCGGTCCACCTTGTTGGAGGCCTTCCACTCGCCAGTCCAGAACCTTTCGGCCACGTCGGCCAACTGTTCTGCGAGCAATGTGCCCTGCCCACTGCCACTTCAGTTTAGCAATTCTTCGGGCTATTTCGGTTACCTTGGTTCTCCTACGGATCTCCTCATTATTTCTCTTTCATTATTTATCTTCAATAATTTATATTAGGCTGCAAATACCATACCTACTTTCCTATTAAACCGTACAAACATACATAAACTCACGCCTTCTGCCGATGAGGGTAGGCAGAAACTACAGAACGCCTGCTACGATCCTTACATAGTCCTTTTGCTTCATCTTTTGTTGGAGATCCAAAATAAATAAATAAGTTTAGATATCGATAGATTTACATGGCAATACTTTGCTGTTCCTGATATGTCCTTATTTCTCAGTCAATGAGGCAGGGAAACTCTAACAAAGCCTTTTAGATGACTTTGAGCCTTCTTACAACAGGCATTGTAGGTAAGTGGTCACTTTTTACTTAAAAAAACGGAGTTAGTCTTCCTGAAACTTTTCAGTACCTCATCATCATCATCATTTCAGCCGAAAGATGACCACTGCTGGACATAAGCCTCTCCCAATTTGGGGGGCTTTGCCATAATCGCCACGCTTGGCAGACGGGTTGGCGATCACAGTATGGTGGTAAAACGCATAGACAACGCTGCTGCCCATTCTCTAGTAAGTCCCTTAGTCGCCTCTTACGACTCCCACGGGAAGAAATGGGATGATGATATTCTTTACGTCCGAAAACACACAGTACCGGCAATTATAAATACCTAAATACATATATATAGGTCCTACCTACTTTTCTTCATGTAGAGAACGCTGCTGCCCATACTCTAGTAAGTCCCTTAGTCGCCTCTTACGACACCCACGGGAAGAAATGGGACAGTTAAGTTCCTCGGTTGCCAACAAGACTTCCACCAATTTTACAGGGGGCCTTAAAATATAGGTTCATTAAACACTTCTGTCTAACCCTTCGATAAAAACAAGCTTGAAGAAGTATAAAGTTTCCTCTTAAAATGAAACGCGTCCCTCAGCGTACATTACTGGTTGTTGCAAGCAATTGTCATACATTGAACTTGGGTACTGTCTGTCTGTCGCGAATTGATGTCAAGTGGCAGTGGTTACGCAACCAGGGTCACGGTCGATGCACCCGATGCACTCGGACAAAGGGTGGACAGAGGTATAGGATGTGACATAATAGTCTTATATGGATTGTGGAGCTTGATTGACTCTTTGTAGTTGGCCAAGTTTTAGGGCGAGGGAGAGAGTTTTCTCACGGGAACCTAAACCGAGATAAAAAGTAAGTATCCTATGTCCTAATCCAGGTCGTGGTCTACCTGTATGGCAAATTCCGTACAATTTTTTTTAAATCACTATTTGTAACAATTAGATAGAGTTAATTTTGCATTCATACAAATAAATGTACCAACTATACAATCCTACTAACAAAATAAACCAGCTTTTGCCAGCGGCTTCGCCCACATATTATAGATATAAACCTTCCTCTTGAATCACTCTGTCTATTGATGAAAGCCGCATTAAAATCCGTTGCGTAGTTTAAAAGATCTAAGCGTACTTACAAACACGACATGTGATTTGGTTTTATACTAAGTAAAGAAGATGTGAATGTGTGTATGATTGGATGTTTGTTACTTAATAACGTCAAAATAGCTAAGCGGATTTGGATGAAATTTGGCACACAGATTGTTTATGACCCGAATTAACACATAGGAGACATTTTATCCCGGTAGTCCATTTCCGTAGAGTAATTTTTGACTTCCACGCGATCGAAGTCGCTGATATAAGCTACTTTTATGTAAATCAATTAAATCTAGTGCTAAAGGCTTTGTGCCTCCATGGTAACAGTATTAAAAAGTGGAGTTTTAATTTTCCATTTTATTTTTAAGTAATCTGTTAGTGATGTGTTAGTATCCAAAGGCGCTGAAACATTAACATACTCAGAAAACTTTGAAAAATCTACCTTTGTATTTTTAATGTCAAAAAAGTTTAATTTAACGAATGAAATGTGTTGTTAAATGAAAGGAATCTATTTAAATGGTTTAACAAAAAACAAAAATGAAACTACAGAAGGTCGTCTGCCATGATGGTTATGACATATTCATGATGCTTAAAACAGCCATCAAATACTTATTTGGAACGTGCGTAAAAAAACGCGCGTGATCGAGCTTTTATATAACCCTAGACTAAATCAAAGTTTAGAGTAACCAAATTTGGGCACGCCACAATTGCGGCGGTAAGTCCCCTCTTTAAGGAGTGGATTGAGAGGCGCCACGGCGTCCTCACCTTCCGCCTGACGCAGGTTCTCACCGGGCATGGGTGCTTCGGTGGGTTCCTGTTCAGGATAAAGCGGGAGGAAACGCCCGGGTGTTTCCATTGTGAGGATCGTCTGGAGGACACGGTGGAGCATACGGTGGAGGTGTGCCCTGCCTGGGCGGAGCACCGCCGTGTCCTCGTGGAGGCGATCGGCGGCGGCAACCTCTCGCGTCCGGCCCTGGTGCGAGCCATGGTACGGAGCGAGAGGGCATGGGAAGCCGTCACCTCCTTCTGCGAAGCAGTAATGCTCGCGAAGGAGGAGGCGGGGCGCGTGAGGGAGTGGCAGTCTCTGCGCCCTCACGTCCCTAACCGCCGCAGGAGGAGACGCCCCGGGCGTCGGGAGTCGATAGCGGACTCCCGGCCACCGTAAGCGCGAGCTTGCGGGTGGCGAGCAATGGGTAGCTCACCGCCCGGTAAGGACCAGGCTCGGGTCGACGGCGCGTAGTGTTCCACGCGCGCCTCAAAGAGATGTCAGCAGCAATGTAGGGGTCTGCTAGGACCGATGCCTGCCAGGGTCGCGAGATTGTTCGAAAGAGATACCGTGACTCTGGCACATGGGCAACTGAAGGAACACGGGTGGGTTTTAGTCAGTAAAAGTCTGACACGCCCTCCCGCTCCGCCCAGAGCGGGAGAACTCATTTGATGATTTCCCATCCAAAAAAAAAAAAAAGAGTAACCAAATTAAGGTACATTTTAATTTCTTAATAGCTATTTAAACTTGTTGGAGGTCGGAAAATATAAACGAGATAAAAGTACCCTATGTGTTAAATCCAGGTTATAAACTACCTGTGTGCCAAATTTCATTCAAATCCGTTCAGTAGTTTTTGCGAGAAAGAGTAACAAACATCCTCACAAACTTTCACATTTATATCATTAACGGGCGGAGCCACTGACAAAAGCTGGTATTAAATGAATCTAACTTTCTCACATCCCTTGTTTCTCCCAAATGAATTTAAACTGCCTTAGGATTAAGTAAACTACTCCCTGAGGAAAGAAAATACAGACATAGCTCATACATTTGAAATTAATGTAACTTTTGTTGTATAAGAATGTCATTTGTGGAGATAAAATAAACATGATTTATTTATTATAATGCTAAAATTAGGTTTGGCAATCGCAGTATGGTGGTAAAATGCATAGTGAACGCTCTTTCTCTAATAAGACGACACCCACGGGAAGAAATGGGATGGTGATAATGGGAACCACCTGCCAAGCGTGATGATAATAGCAACCTCCCCTCCCCCCATTATTTGAGAGAGGCTTAATGTCTAGCAGTGGACATATTTTGTCTTAAATGATAAGGTTAGTGTCTGCATACGCTCTTACTGATTTTCCTTTCACTTAAATACGTTCAGGCGAGAAAAGGTAACGACAGAAGAAGGTTCTTTCACTGATAATTTTAACCAGCCTTTTCCAGCGGCTTCACCCGCGTGTTATACATATAAACCTTCCTCTTGAATCACTGTGTTTATTGGTGAAAACCGCATTGAAATCCGTTACGAACTTTAATAGATCTAAGCGGAGAAACGCGAGAAGCGACTTTGTTTTATATTATGTAAATACTAGCTTCTGCCCGCGACTTCGTCCGCGTTAAATTTCTTGCTCCCCCGACCCTTCCCGTCGCGTCGAATCGCCTACCCGTGCGATTTTCCCCGTTTTTGCAACATTTTTCATTACTGCTCCACTCCTCTTGGTTGTAGCGTGATGTTATATAGCCTATAGCCGTCCTCAATAAATAGACTACCTAACACAAAAATATTTTTCCAATTCGGATGAGTAGTTCCTGAGATTAACGCGTTCAATCAAACAAACATACAAACAAACTCTTCAGCTTTATAATATTAGTATAGATTATAAGTAGTATAGACTCTTTTCAGCCAGTATCAAATCCATTGTCTGTAACGCTAAACTTTGCAAAACCCTGACCTCTGTCGCACAAGTGGCTCAATTGGACCGGATATGACATGGGCACGCACTTCCGGCCGCTAATTACGATCGTCTGCGTCCACGGGACATCCTGAAGGGTGCATTATAACTGTATCAATTAGATTTTACAAAGACATGACTGTTTTAATTTTATAGAAGTTTTATTTTAATTTATTGTTGACAGAACGTACTTATTACTTTCATACAACTACTATCTATCGACTCCGCGTTCTGTGTGGTGCGGGGCGTAGAGAATACTACCATCTCATTTCTTCCCTTGGGTGTTGTAGAAGGTGACTTAGGGACTTACTAGAGAATGGGCAGCAGCGTTCTCTGTACATCTTACCACGCCTGCCAAGCGTGGCAATTATGGCGAACCACCTTTGGAAGAGGCTTATGTCCAACAGAGGACGTCTTTGGCTGAAATGATGAACTACTAACTAATTAAGAATAAAATTATATCCTAATTTAACTATTCACAAATTAAAATATAGCGTCGAAAAATTTCTCCGCATCGCTGTCGACTGGTAATTTTCCCAAGACACTGGCGGCATTACCACGTTGTATGGCAATGCTTAGCCTTTGGGTTACGGAATTTCCTTAAATAGACCATGAGCAGTAAGACGCTACCGAGGGTCCGAGGGTTTTAACAGTGTTTTCAGAAACTGTTTTATAGGCATAACATTATTATATTTCAACTTTGCACGTTTAAAGAACGACTCTTACAAATAATTATTATTTTTAGGGTGCGTGAAATAATATAGAAACTTTTCCATGTTATAGAAAACGGCAACTCAAAGATGGCGGTTTGAATTATTTTATTTTCTTCAAATTTTTTGGTTAGATTTCATTTGTTTGTTACTGTCGGCGATTTCAAAAACTGTTTCCTATTGAATTACTGAAAAATCTGCCATCTCTAAAGTATTGACATTATCCTTATTGAAATAAATGCTTGATTACGAGTTAGTTACGAGCCCAAAATCACAAAACCGGAAGTGATTTCTTAATCAAATGTAATTTTTTGTACCGCCATACTGGCTCTTCGAATACATATACATTTTGAAGATACTTTTATTTGAAAATAGGTAAGTCTGAAAAGGTCCTGTGTTATGAAGACGCTTCATACGCTTGAAGATCACGCTTTGGTAAAGATAGATGAGGTGTTAGAATTACCCAGTAAGTCTATAAGGTGCCTAACTGACGGTAAGATAAATAAAATGTGCAGTATTGAGTTATTGTTAAAAATCCGTGTTAAAAATGGACAAAAAGAACGAATAAGAATAATTCAATAAAAATCGGTAATGAAGGTACTTATCAATTACTCCTGTGGCGGATGAGTGAAAAAAATCGGTTTCTGAAGACATATCCATATGAATTAATAATAGGAACATCATATTACCAATTTGATAGATACTTTTGGCCTTATATTCAGTCTTGAAATGTAGGTAGACAGGTTCATATTTCTTTAACCAACAACGTGGCAAAACTCCAAACAAAAATCAAGAATATGAAAAATTCATCTCGGCTTAGACAGCCGCCACAAAATCTAAACTTGAGATCCCTCACAGCTTCACCACGAGTGCTCAAAACGTCGCATAGCAACACTGAAAAATGCATTCGCGAGACAAAAGCAGGCTATTACCGCCCCAGGATTAGCCCTATTGACACTACGTTACCAATTAAAAAGGGAGGGGTGCCTTTTCGTCTCGGTTTTTTTCAACAGACGGTTTTTCAGGCCGCGGGCGTCCACCCCCCACATTTCCCCCTAACCCCCCGTGGCTGTACAGAAAAATCAATAACGCAGCACTTTTTTCCGCGCGTAAAGCATGCACCGACACGGCACGAGGCTGTGTGTGTGTGGCCCACGCACACACGCGCGCGGCGCATTGGGTTGCCAGCATTTTTTCCATTCGCATTAAAATTTGCTCACAGCGACATTCTCGCTGGAGCCGACGTCCCTGCCTTTGATTAGTTGGATGCACCTGGAGGGCTTACGCAATATTCCACGCTCCCCTTTAATGCAAATCCTTTACAATACCATGCTCTCGAACGTCTTCAGATAAATAGCGACAAATTATATTCGCACTTTACAACTACCGTCAAAACGAAAACAATTTATAAACGCTAGGAATATCAAAAATGCTCTCCAACATTTCCGAGACGTTAAAGCGTTAACAGAAAACAATTTTAAAACATTCTATCATCAGCCTTTTGTTCAAATTCTCTACAAGAAATCGCCATAACTCGTGCTCTTAAAAGGATTGCGGTAAAATGAGGAGAGGATTCAACAAGAAAACGAGTGCAGACGTCTTTATGTACCTAACCAGGTACCGACCATTGTGGGTCCTGTTTAATTCTATGAAGCCGCGGAACAGGCGACCTTGTAGGTGGACTGAATGGCATCGCTTCCATGATCTCTATTTGAAGCTGATCCGATAATGTCTTTGAATGAGCTTTAAAAGCTTTTGCAAGCATCGCCGGCATCCGGAGCATATCATTTGCATAGATTCCTAACGCTCGGTGCGCGACAACCGCACAACACTAATTGCTAACGCAGACTAACGTAAAAAAAGCATCACATTTAAAAAAGGAACGCTTTGCACATTTTTATTTCGCGTTCGCAATGACAGAGGTGAGTCCGTCCCTCTCGCGCGCCATTGTTGCTCGGGGCTCGTCATCACTCCATCTTTGTCTGCCGCGCGCGTTTTTTTGAACGTGCAAAAATATAAAAACTCCGAATCGCGTCGGTGGTGGGGCGCGTGTTCTAGCTGCACTTGTGTGCGTCGCCGCGATAATGCTTGTTTTAGGGCTTTGCCCCGATCATAAGTCAATACATGCCCAAGTTTGTGAGCGCACCAATAGTGAAGTGCTTAAAAGCTAACAACGCGAAAATTCTTAACGTAAACAACTAGAAATACTGAAATTCGAAAACATTTGAAAGTTGTGCTTACGTACAAAATGTAGCGCCAGCTTCTTAGCGGGTAGAATACACGGTATAAGTTTAGGCGATATTAATATTATATTTCAACAAGCTACATATACTAATGAGTACATTAGGTGTTAGAGAATGTGTTCTCATTGATTCAATACCTAACTAATTACAACTCAGACACATTCAACTGCTCTTGAAGATCCATCCAGCGTAACAACAGATAATAATTAGCTGAGATAGTATCTGGTATATTTTCCGTCGAACGAAAGTGTCTACGACACTGACTAAATCTATTTTCGTTAGATAGAATAAAAAAGAGTCGGTACACCTTTCTCTGCACCTTTCACTCACTTACAATTAGCGCTCTGTTAATCATAAGATAACAAGTCCAGACTACTTTTTTCTTACGTGCCAAATTGGACCAAGTCGATCAATCGAATGGTAGACTGCAATTTTGGCATGCAGGGCTGCCCGTCTGAAGACTTGCAAACTTAAGCTTAGAAGAATATGGTTAGGAAGGGAATTTTGTTAAAGTTAGCAGAAAATTTGAATTGGGCAGGACATCTTACAAGGTGCAGTGATGGCAAGTGGAGTAAGGCAGTGACCGAGTTGTACAAGGACTGGGAGACGAAGTGTGGCCCCGAGATGGGCGGAAGACTTTCTTACCATCGCGGGGAAACTGGATGAAGCTGGCACAGGAGCATGGGTATTGGCACATGAAAGCGAAGCTTACGCTCAGCAGTGGATGAAATCGGGCTGTGAATGATGAGCGGAAAATTACGAGCATATTTAAAAGCTCCAATAACAGTAGAACAACTCTAAAAAATCTGTGAAAAAAGCCACTGGGCATTAGACAACCCTGCCAAGGCCTGGGGCCCGTTACCACGCGCATAATAGTTGCAAATCCATTGATTATTTTGATGCATTACTTGGTTACGGTCACAAACCGCAGACACTGCGAACTGTTCTTTCTCTGAATAAAATAATTTGACCGTGAACGCAACGGTTAGTGTCAGCAGTGTTTGTACCACATGTTAATGGCGAGCATTAAAACAAAGACAATGATTGTATGATTGTTATGTTCTAATGTTTACCGCTCTTTTAAATAACTGTACCCACATTTTTTGTGAACATTTTTGTGTATTAAGATGAACCAAAATCGTTCAACTTCAAAGCGGAAATTCTATATATGAAACCTTAAAATAAAGCTCCAAGATTGAACTGAAAAAGTTCATTTCAAATTAATCTAATCTTTGCATATAAGTATAACAAAATTGTTGGACTAGAATATGATTTAATAAAACCCGTGCCGGTTGCACATCGTAGAATTTCCTTCTCTTTCTCTCGAAAAGCGAAAAAAAAGTCGCCGTCTCCAACGCCGACCTTACGCAGACATCTTTTTATTGCGAACGTGCCCCTGGCCTCACTCTTTCTTACCTCATAACACAGTTTCTCTTGCCTTTTTCCCGTTTTTTTACTTCATTCAACCCCCGTCGGTGTGTGTGGAAAAAACTTTGTGGCCTCGTAAAAGTCCACTTTTGTGCGAAAACTTGCGTTGTTTTGAATTTAGAACTTTTGTTTCGACGTCGCTGATTTTCTTTTTTTTTGCTGGTGACTTTGGAATTATTTAGATTACGGTGTTTGACGTCTGTCTTGGCGTGTTTTTTGTTATTTGTCTTTTCTCTCAACACCGTCATTCTGGTCAGTGGTGCTTTAAGGAAATTGGAAGTCTCAACTTTTCACAAGATTTCTACTTTTATGACGGTCAAGAATTTTCTTTTACATTTAAAAATTTTTGGTTTAAGGGAAAAAAGAAACACCATAACTTTGAAATTATTAATATAATTTGTTCTAAGTTCGCATCATTCTATCTAACAGATGTTTACGTTAGCGTTAACTGCAGCTAAATTCATGATATGCCACCTTACGGAACTTTTTAACTCTTGCGTTCAGCGTAATTGCTCGGTTTATTAAAAATCGTATAAATACTAAGTCTTTTCATCAAACTTTAATGAAAGGTATTTCATTAGTGAAAAAGGAATTCTTTTGAGAATTATAATTACGGCTTCGTTAAACTTTACGTTGCTTAGCATAAGTAAAAAAGAGCTTTTAGCTTGCTATATTAAAAACTAAAAACGGATCTTTCAAATAAATCCAGCCGTATTTGGATTTCAAAATTCTTTTCATGGATAACTAGCAAGCGCTACATTTTTATCCGTTTGATAAAGTGCGCATTGGGAACAAAATAATTTCGTTATTAGACTTTTTCCGAAGCCCAAGGACTGGAATTAATCCAAAGGAATGTTTACAAGAACAACCGAATAATTTTATTTTCAAGTAGATTTCATTTTAATTAATCCCGTGCCTGGCAGGCGCGCGTTTCCTATTTCAAAACTAAACCCAAAACAATTGCGCATCGTTCGAATTT
Source organism: Aporophyla nigra (assembly GCA_947507805.1). Classification (NCBI taxonomy): domain Eukaryota; kingdom Metazoa; phylum Arthropoda; class Insecta; order Lepidoptera; family Noctuidae; genus Aporophyla; species Aporophyla nigra. The sequence goes on along the minus strand of OX382309.1, from coordinate 19,873,745 downwards.
TAAAAACTGGATACGTGATACATGACATCGGAGGGGCCCGCATGCCGTTATCTAACTACCCCTAGCACGTCGACCAGTATAAAAAGACCTATAGGACAGCTGAAAGCCCCCCCTCGCTCGCCTTATTTTGTTGGATTTCGGGGCGGGGCGGGAGTTCGAGTATTCCTGGTGTGTAATGCACATTTTTGCATGGAGCTTCGCGATCGGGCTGGGTTCAGCTCAGCCCTGCAAGCACACACACTACAACGCGGCGTGTCTGTGGGGGTTGCCATATATACACATATACATTGTGGATGGATTCTGTTTTGTAGGTTTTTTTAATTGACCGAAATTTTGTACATTCCCGTTATTGTGCTTTAAAACTTGCATGAAGTTATTGGCTTTCTGATGATACGTTATGAAAAATATATGAATGACAACGACGCCTATACAGGAATTTTGGAAGAATCTTCCGATTAGTCCTTAATACGTAACAATAATAAAGTATGCCAAAATTATATTGCCATTATGAAACTAGCAATGTATGGCAATCTTTAAGCCGGGATTTAATTATCATGTATTTGCAAAAGTCTAAGTTCATTAATAGGTAGCTCAAGTATCCTTTTTCGTACGAAAATCCTGATACAGTTCCTATACGTATACCAGATACATCTCCAAACAAAGCATCAAAAGCCCCGACTACCTACATAACTGCAATTGATTTCCCGAATACATATAGGTAAACCGGAGTCATACTAATCGAGAGTGACGCTCGAAAAAATCACAACCCCTGGACGCAGACGAGGGGGGACGGGGTGGCAACGAGGGGGGTGCAGGTGGGGTTGCCAGTGTTTTTATTTTTCATGATTGGTGGATTGCACCGGGAGTAATGATCGATGGAATTAACGTGCGCCACTGGCCACCACGGGGGCTTCAGTTTTTAAAATTTCGAATGCTTCATGTTTCAAAAATGGAATTCGATTGGAACTGTAGGTTTTTAAACGATTCTTTGACGTTGAATGAGTAGTGATATGTGTTTTTTTGCATATGGAAAAGAAATTCACGATAGCTCGATATAGAATGTTTCCACTGACCTTAAGCTCAGTTTTTTTATCAAAATATTGACTTATAGTTGTCACTCAGTGTGTTTTGAGGACCCTAGCAGCCTACAGCTTCCCTCTTTCTTCCGGTATGCTCCTAGGTACTTGCTGTACGGTACTTGCTCTATAAACTACCAAGATCAGAGAGAGGCATTGCTCTTTTTAGGTAAAACCCAACACATGACCTTCATAATCACACATTGCCTGACTGAGATTTTACCTACTTCCATTTGATTCTGATATGTAGGTAGGCAGTTAGGCACTAGGCAGGTAAAGTCAAAGATGTGAATATATCGATAAGAATTTCGTCCACTGACTGTAATCTTTGTTCCTTAGTATTGCCTATATCAATGTGTTGCCACAAAACATAATCCCCAATGGGGACTTAATTGTAACATAGAAACAGTAATAAGGAACACAAATTGTAGACAATCAAAATTGATGTTTTTGAAGCTGGTTGCAGATACATGACTTATCATCACTGATAAAAATATGTAAAAAGCATAGCATAGCAAAATCATATTTAATGCATAGAGCTCCAGAGAGAGCTATAAAAGCCACGAAATTCAATAGAATCCGTCCGATTACGTTTCAATCCATAAACCGAGCCGTCGCCACTCATAAAAATATCCGAACGCATAAAAATTTTCTACCGCTGCATTTTTTTTTTTATTTCCCTGCACCACAGGCGCAGATATTGGGTATACAATTCCTATATTTCGATTCCGTTTACAAATTAAACAGACGGGATGTTTACATACGTCCCTTCACCCCGCCACCCCCTGCATATACCCGTACAGCCATACATTAACATACATACAATGATTTATACTCCATACACATTTGGCATAATTGAAAAATGGCCGGCGTAATGGCGGACGGCGGACACTGCAAATAATAAGCTTTTAGGGTGACGTAACGAAATGTTTGGACTAATTAAGCGATTAATGTGGGCGGCCATGTTTTGTTATGATTATTACTGAAAAACTTGAACGTTAGTAAAAGCAAAATTTTCAGGCAACTGTTTTCCACCCAAGTCAACGCGTCCTTGAATAAAGATTAACGTGATCTTCAGTTCATAAGAAAACCTTTAGTCTTGTGGCTTAGTAATAAGAGCACGGGTTGTTCGATCATGTAAGGATACCCTTGCTGCGATAAGGCCGTGAATGGATGACCAAGTTTACATAACGAGACACACCCGTGTCTAGGAAAGCACGTTAAGCCGTTGGCTTCGGCTGTCATTCGTTTATCTTTGACGGTGATTACAAAAGCCCGACAATCTGACAACCAGTTTTACCAAGGGAAATCATGTTACCCAGTAAATAGGTTTTGGAGTTCAGATAAGCAGACTCTCCATGTAAAATACTGGTATTCAGCTGCAAACGTGTGAATTGGAAGCCGAGGCCAACATAGTTGGGAAATGGCAGATGATAATAACGATTAGGAATAGCTTTTACTATATACCGTCTAGTAAAAGCTATTCCTAAAAGGTTCTGGATCGGTGACCGCGTACCAGAAGGCGTAAAGTTGGAAGGCCTCCAACAAGGTGGACCGATGACCTTGTGAAGGCCGCAGCAATCCCCTGGAGGCGGGAGGCACAGAACCGGTCGAAGTGGGAGAGCTTGGGGGAGGCGTATGTCCAGCAGTGGACGTCTTTCGGCTGAAATGATGATGATGATGATATACCGTCTATCCATTTTAGTTATTGCCATAAGAGACATTCTTTGCACAGTCAGTTACCTAAAATTTATTCGCAGTTGAGAAGTGGGCTGTAAAATCCAGCATCTCAAACGTTGAACAATGCTCAAACAGGCTCTAAGCTCTTAAAACTACATAGCTCTACATTATCAACTAAAATCCAGATAAACAACAATATTCTTGATTGAACATCGTTCTACAAAACGTTCGGCTAAGGGTGAATTTCACCAAACTTTTATACCTAGAATAAGTCACCTGAGAACACATTTTGAATTTTTGACTGTTTTTAAATAGAAGAACTGTCATCGTAGACGTCAATTTTATTCCACAGATAAAAGATAAAATCTTTGGTAAAATTAACCTAGGGGCTAAATTAAGTAATACACTATCCGTAGTAATCACTTTTATTTTGACAGTTCCACAACATTCATGGCGTCGTTTACGTTGCTAAGCAAACAATTTTTTCGAACATCAGAAAGAATGTATGATAAATTAGCTTGAAAATTATTAAGATTCTGATTAAGGTGAATGCTTCAACCAGCCCGCGAAATTCAAATTTTCTTACGTTTTTTGCAATTTGTAGGCCAGTGCTAGGTTGTATATTGATTAAAATATTATTCGCACCTGTAAGACATATGTACTTACAGAATTATAATCATCAAAATCATCAATACAACGCTCTAAGTTCATAAAGCTGTAGGAATGACTTTTTCTCTTTTTTTTTTTGTTCTTAGGCCTTTATGAACTTGGAGGGTTGTATTGGTGATTTTGATGATTATAATTCTGTAACTACATACGTCTTACAGTCGCGAATAATATGTTAATCAACATACAACCTAGCACTGGCCTGCAAATTGCAAAAAACGTAAGAAATTTTGAATTTCGCGGGCTGGTTCGGAGCATTCACCTTAATAGTGTATGACCCAATTAGGGCCGCCACGCATCAGCAAACGTAAGGTGGGACGCCCTCAGGCTAGATGTGGCGACGATCTTCGCAGGGTGGCTGGTAGCAGCTGGATGAGAGTTGCCGAGCATCGAGCTGAATGGCGTGCAATTGGAGAGGCCTAAGTCCAGCAGTGGACAGCTATAGGCTGATGATGATGAAGCATCTAAGGTGCAGAGTATTAAAAAAGCACAGATTCACATAGTTATCTACATATTAAGTTATTTCGTTCTCGTCCTTGAAAACTGAAAACACGTAGGCTCAGTAAATAGTTAATGAACGACCGACATTGTAAAGTTGCAGTTCGCGTCCCGAAAGTGAAAGTTGCATACCGAACACTTTATCTGTAGGGATGGCAATATTGAGTATGGAAGAATTAATTTGTTTATTAATCAATTAAGAAATTAGTTTAATTAGTGTTTTAAAGGCTCCCGTTGGATACAAGATGTTGAAATTTTGACAAACAAACTTGAAACCTTTTTTAAAGGTAGAACAAGGTGTTTACTCTTTTTTTTTATATTAAAGAAACACTTTTTAAACGTCATCGGTCTGAATACAGAACAAGATTTTTAATTAGGTATGGTTTGAACCATTGAGCCTGTTTATGAAATAAGAACCTAACAGAAATCGAAATACAGTTCCTTTTGCAAAACTAACAAATTATTCCGGTGTATCAAGTTTCCATTTTTGTAATAAGAACTTAACTTAAATCGAAATAAAGTTGGTAATGCCAAAACTGGCTCAGAACTTTAGGCTGGAAATAAGTTAGAATGCGTTTTTAATAGGTCGGCAAACAATAAAGGAAGCTCTACATTATATGCACAAAATGTACCCAAACCTAAAAACAAACAAAAATGGTGCCCTTGCTTTACTTTTTAAACACCAAGCAAAGATCAAAACCACTTACAAATTAATTAACAAAATTTGAAGTTTCCCACGATCTACATATTTTTTAATCTGTACTATTTGATGCAACGCGCCACCCCTGTATAATGTGGCTAAAATACGATGCAAGTTGAGTTTGTAACTGACAAATCAGTAGCAGTGTTCGTAACTAGACGAAAGTGAGTGTTGCTACTGTAATTAATGTTTTGTCTATCTATTTTGAATGGTTCATTTTGAAACTCAAAACTTTCTGAAGATATTGAAAAAAAAAATAGTTCAAAACCCGAAACCCGACTACAGAAAAATCACGTAATAAAAACGAATAAGAAAATTGATTGTTTTACATATTATTTTTTTAGTTTGACTTTATTTCTCCTGGAGTTCTAGAGGGCGCTTTCAATTTAATGTGACGTCTAACATATAGCCGTTAACTATCGGACGATCAAGCCACTCCCAACGATGCCTCATTTGTCAAATTATGTTGAGTAGTTTAGAAGTAATGAGCAAAAGATGAACATACATACAAATCCCTCAAAATCGTAACCCTCTTCTTTATTCGCCGTAGTCAGGTAAAATATGTATTTTAGAGGTCAAATTGCCTCCAAGTTTGTTATCAAACGGTTTGGTTTATTATTGACCCTTATAGATTTAAAAAATGACGTCACTGGATACTGAATATTAAAATAAAACATAACTACCGCCAATGTATAACTACTTAAGTATCACAGTATGTAGACGAAACCAAAAAAAAAACTCGTCTGTCTGTAGCGACTCCTGAAAAAACTCATTAATAAAAACAATGCATTTAAAAAAGTTGAACACAAAAATGCACGACATTCTAACACTCAGTGCTACAGGAAGCGATGCCGTGTCAAACTTCTGAAATGTTCAGCTTTCAGCGGCCGTTCACCCCAAGACGCCACCTCACCACACCTGCATCGCCCTTATTACAACCTCACATAAGGCACACTTTCCTTTAACACTCAACGAATGAGGTTCTTTTTAATGACCGTCTTTATGCATTCGTAAAAGCCCTTATGTTTTACTTCTTAAGGTTTATTTTAGTCGAGCCGAAATGTTTTTATAAAGTCTCTTTGAATACGAACGTTATGGAAAACGCTTAGTTTTTCTTTTGACGGATTTCGCGTGAAAGAAATTCGGCTTTTAAGAAAGTTGCTGACATGTTTGTTTTTTCAAAGTTGAACTGTAAGCTCAAGGCTTTAATTATTTTTGCAAGTGTTTTATTTACCTTCCTCCTAAAACTCAAGATGCATTTTTTTACTAAACGTGGGTAGCAAAATAGGACGACCTTTTTACAAAAATATACGTAGTAATCATCAACATCATCTGCCTGCCTTTTCCCAACTATGTCAGGGTCGGCTTCCAGTCTAACCGGATGCAGCTGAATACCAGTATTTTATATGGATGGTCGACTGCCTATCTGACCTCCACAACCCAGCTACTGGGTATTATGATTCCCCTGGTGAAACTGGTAGTCAGCCTTTCGGGCTTCTGACGACCCGTAACGACTGTCAAAGATCCACAATTGATAACCGGGACCAACGGTCAAGACCGTACGTAAAGATGGACCCATCCACGGACCAACCGCAGCAAGCGTAGCTCACCCTGATCGACCGACCCATGCGGTTGTTATTAGCCACAAGCCCCTCTTCATAAATAGGTATATTCAATCATATTCAGTCAACACCAGCATCGGAAAAACTTGAACTGTTTAACAGTTAAAATGACACTAATGACGTAATACAGGGTGATTCATTGAGAAAGATACATTTCGGAAAAGTCTGAAGAAGATATTTGTTAAAATGGCTAAAAAACGAATACCTGGGGAGCAATTCTGGTAATTTAAAGTACGTTTCTTACACTGCGATCTCAGTCTGTCAAAAACACCTCGAGTTTCCATACATTTTTGACATAAGATTGTCGCCGAGGTGAGACTGCGAATAGATTTTGAACGTTTGTTATTTACGAGAATAGGCCTTCTGGTTTCTTAAGTCCTCAAATAAGTTCTCATTATCTTGATTCGACAAAATTTGGTTCTTTATTGAAGTATTCTTGGTTAAAACAATATGCCAAGATATCAAATTGTTAAAATCTGGTTAAGAATTTAACTATTTATTCTATTTTCATTCGTTATCCTTCCTACTATCCTACAAATATTATAAACGCGAAACTTTGTATGTATGGATGCTTGTTCCTCTTTCACGCAAAAACTGCTGAACAGATTTGACTGAAATTTGGAACACAGTTAGTTTATAACCTGGATTAAACATAGGGCACTTTTTATCCCGGCAGTACGTTCCCGCGGATATTTTCCGACCTCCACGCGGGCGAAGCCGCTGGCAAAAGCTAGTCAACAATAAAATCAAGTTCTTCTAACTATTGTAAAAAGTCAGCTGTGCTGCAGGGGAATTTGTTGCGCCACTTCTTCTTCCCAAGTAAAGCACTAGAAAGTGGTGAAGAGCGGGCGTTTTGGGGAACTATCTTACCTTATTTTGACGTTCAAAAAGTGCTGGATCTCAGACTACTTTGAACAAATGTGACCTTTGATATAATTCATACATATGCCTTTTTAAACTTGTTTGTCCTTACATATCGATGCCTTAGTTCACAATTGCACTAACTACAAAATTTTCAATTTTCACTTTTTAATACCAAACACAAAATTTTATACATTGCAATATTCAGATATTATGATGGAGTTAAAGGACTAGTCTTATTTATGAATAGATGCATATTTGTTTTGTTATTTTACTTTGTTTTTGTACTGTTCTTGTCTAAACTTTAAAAAACTTAAAAGCTCTCTCCTCAAAATTGTCAATTTCGTAGTTAGTGCAATTGTGAACTAAGGCATCGATATGGTAAACTAAAAGAATAAAACTCGATTTCTTAAGGCAATGACGTGATTAGGGCCATAATAAAGCATTCTGTAACCAGTTGCAGAATGCAAAACTTTACACAGAAGTTGGCGTGTAAAGTTACAAAAAAGGTTCATTGGCTCCCAAGTTTATTTATTGCTTTTACTTTTTAATTTAACGACGCGAAGTTAGCACGCGAGCACCGGTATTAGCGTTAAATGCTCGTAAGTTTATTTTCGACGAATTAAAAAGGTTTTAAGAAAAACGTAAACGATATGTATCGTTAATTAATTTGATATCGATCTTTTGGAATTCTTTAAGTTTTTTTTTTTTTTCAACATTTTTTGCTGGGTTCTGTGTAAGTTCTGGATTTTTCATCGAAAGATGAGCTTTTACATCTTTAGGGTACCTGATGACAAACTTGTGACTTCGTTCAATAACCAACGAGAGAGTTGAGTAGAACTTCATTTAAAAAATATCGAACTTAAGTACGTTATACTTGGCATAAAGCATAACTATAATCAGCGATAACGTTCCCCCTCCTGGGACACAGGCCTCCTCGGTGACAGGGATTGTTTCGTAATCTACCACGAGGGCCTAGTGCGTTGTAGAAGTCACGTGTCTTTGAATGTTTGGTTCTAGGATATGCCGGTTTCCTCACGATGTTTTCCTTCACCTTTTTGACAGCAGTGTTGATAAAATCATACACAAAGTAAAACGTCTGTCTGGATACGATCCTTTGATCTACAACTCGTAAGCCCGTAGCCTTTACCACTGGGCCACCACAGATCTTACACCTGAATGTGTATATCCTTGTTCTATTTTAGCAACACTTAGTACTGAGGTATATTCTTGAGTTTTATCTGGTCGATATTTCAAAACCAGCAGCATTCTAAAACAAACCATCTGAAAAAAGGCACACAGCATTATAAAACAGCAAGGTATAACAATCAAGTGTATCCTAGACTCCATTCTTCATCACGCCTCGACGGAAAGCTTGCGGTGCATAATCTGGTAAAAATACACCCTTCGGCACTCGAGCGCCCTCTGTTACGAGCCGACGGAGTTTACGTCTCAATGGTGCCTTGTTTGAGACTAGTTTTGTTGCAATACGGCTCATTAGACTAGTAGTGATAATACATGAAAGATGGGGAAGAAAAAATCAGAAGGAGGCTTGTTTTTGTTTGAATGGTAGAATGATTGTGGACAGACAGAGAAGGACTGTGGTGCTATTCTGTAAAAACTTTGGTGAAATGAGCTTGAATTGAACTGTCATCCAGTTGACAGTTCACTTCAAACTGACTTCACCGGTGGTCTTTTAATTCATTTCCTGTTTTTTGTAGTAAGTAAGGTAGGTCGGTAGTAGTTACATCAGAAGAATTATGAAAAATAAGCTTATACCTAGTAGTTGTTAGTTTTTTGATAGTTGCAAGGACAAAAACATAAGTGTGTTTGTATTTGTTTTTATACAGATTCATTGGTTTGCCAAAATGACTACCTACACTTCCGGTATCTATTTCATCGGTTGCTCGCAGTGATAACTGTTTTATTCAAAGTAGCACAACATTTCTGTCAAACAAAATCGACCATACCTAATGGTATAGACATTCATTTTTTTCGACAATCCAAAGTCACCTTAAAACCCTCTTGGACAAGCTACAGATAACAAAACCGTTTCAGCAAGCTTTCTACAACTTGCCAAGAGATACCAAAGTAACCAACAATCTCCCAAGTCCCACGAAAACCGTGGTGTAACACCATTTTACCCATTACCAGCCTGATGGCACGACCACAACACGAGGGATCGTTATGCAGAGCACTTAATTAAGTCTGGCCACTTCAGGTAGGCCGGGGTTTCGGCACGTACCGCCAGGGGGCGCGCGCGTCGCATAATTTGATAGAAGGACTCTCTATGACAGGGTGAACTGATCTTGATTTTATTTTACACTTTTTCGGAGACTTTTAGGTACCTAGTAGTTTTTTGGTTGAAAATATTTTTTGTAGGTTATATTTAAGGTAAGATTTGAGAATTCGGGCAAGTCTCAAATAAATAGTTACATCTGATTGTATTTGTTATGGCAGTTTAAGGTTGGTGCAACGCATTTTCATGGGGCATGTACTCGACTGGCCAAAGTCAATTCAATGCAGACGGGGCATAAGTGAATTAAAGTTCTTCTCACACAATTTCTAAGTCAGGACTTGCCCTTACTTGCCCGTTGAATCTACACCCCCATTTAACCATACAGGTACAGACCAACGCCTCCAATTCGCGTAAAAATAACCTCACCTTACTGGCAAGGACATTCTGAGAAGTTAAAACTACTTATAATTAAATGAGACAAATAAATCGTATGAGGCGTAGGCAGTCGCGTCCGCTGGACGATAATTATCTCAAAATAGACGGCATTCGAACGGGGAGACCAGCCAGCCCCTCCCTAATTATTACCCATCTTTGATATACACGATGACAGTTGTCTATACATCCTTGGAATTCTTCCTCCTCCACCTCTAAATGGCGAGTGGACTTGAAGGATCATCAGCCAGTCCATTCTGTAAAACAATCACCGTGAAAACAGGTAAAGTAAGATTGAAGTGGGCTGTCATTCCACTTGATGCTAGGTTTGACACTATTGACAGTTCACTTCAAGCTCACTTCACCTTTGTTTTCACAGAGACATTTTATGAAATAGATCATAGAGAGTGAGAAAACGATATATGTTATGAATACAAGAAACCTATTAGAAAAAAGGCCACCATTTTAATTACAATGACACCAGAAACAAAAGAGAATTGTGAGATGCAATTTAATAATAACTGTAAGATCAGCACAAAAAATAACTCAACAGACAAAAAGGTAATTAAGGAGAGCAAGATCATTATTATTTAATTTTAATGTTTAACCAAATCTCAATTCAAAAACTAGTGCACCCACGCTGTCTGGTCTAACTAACTTTCATTCTCATTGAAATATAATAACCGAATAATGAGATGTCTGCAACAATATTTAATAATATTAAACGCATTCCGCTTCCTACCTCGATGACCAAATGTAAAATTAATGAACAATTTATCCTTCCAAGAAGTGTGCTCGTGGCCTTAGTCCGCCATGATTCATTTTAAAACTAGTAAATCTAGTTCCCAGGTACCTAAACATTTAAAAAATATGCAGTATTTGTTTATGGTGATTTTCGCGGGACTTTTTAGTCTGTTGCACAAAAAGTGCATAGATAATGGAAATCTTGTATCTTTTTTACTCTGTAACTAGAATTTGCATATTTTGATGTTATTCAAGAATTGTGTATTAACGTGTTCGGGAATTACTTTAATTAAAGATATCAATAAAAATAAAATGATTTCGCAGATGCCGCGGAGACTGGTTTCATTTTCATTTCTGAAACTTGTGCAAGAACCCATTTTCTTTTTCGCCACATTTGAATCATGCTTTTACCTGTGTGTTTATGCATATTTAATTGGCTCATTAAGTACCTGATAAAATAAAAATTATCTCTGTTTTCTATTCATGAGCACCACCAACTTTTTGGATTAATGAAATGGAATTTGCGCTCACCCATATCTCTTGTTTTGGATTGAGTGCAAAATACTTTTCATAAAGAAAATAAAATCTAGTCACAAATCATGACCTGTGTCTCTTAACAAATATTTAATAATAATTCAGGTATCTCTAATTTTCTCGGTAGGTAGGTGAATATCACAGAGCAATGTCAAATCAAAGATATTTAAATGTCAAATATTGATTCATAACAAACACATGTAGGTATACTTATGTCAACATATTAGGAACACAATGGATATGGTATCAGTTTTTTTTTTTAAGTAGGTATAATTATTGCGTATGATATATATATTTATGCAACTCTTTCACTAGTTTGGTCTAGATCATATTAGAATCTGCAGTGTGTTTAAGCTACTTAGAGCTACGATCGGGACTTGGTCAAATGGTTGTGAGTAGCTACACTGTTTTCTTTTTACCGAAATTATAACTGTCTCCAATAGACTGTAATTGGTAGACCGTAATTGGAGGGCAGTGAGTATGGTGATTTAACCTGACACCTAAAAGAGATCCATTAATAACGCAAAGTGTACACCATCATCCAAAATGTCCTTGTTCCTCAAAATAGCTAGACCAGTCATGTCCTACGCGCACAAATACATCTATACTTACTCTTATGGAGATCTTAGTGAATCATCTTATTCAAGTTCACGAAGTCTTTGGCTGTATGCAACAATAATATGAAGCGTAATGCTCATAAAATAATTGAAATCCCAAGGCAATAAAATCATATTCTCCCGATCCCTTTCAATAAAAAGGTTAGGCATATTACGTCAAAAAATTGATTAGTGATTTTTAGCCTGGCACTCAACAGAGAATTAAACAAATAATGTAGGAATGAGTGTAGCGATGGGCAGGCGGTAGTCGGTGGTGACTGGTGTCCCAAGTCTCGCTGGAGTGTCCTAGAGGCCGTTAGCATTTGTCGGGCGGCGTCGCGCACTGAAAATAGCGCGGGCGGCGCGTCATCAATGCGCTTCGTTTGCTTTATGGCCAGTTATTGCGCGCGTTTAATTACCACCGCACGCCATTTTGAAGATTTGTGAAACGTCACTTTTGGCGCGAAACGTGCACTTGACAAATTACCGTGCACAGCCGCTGCCACAGACTACACACAGCCGCACTTGACCACTGAATTAATAGATTTTTTATTACCACCCACTTGTTAACGAACAGGTTTCGCAAATAAAAATACGTTTTCAATTAAAGTTGTTTTAATTAGCATACTTTGAATTGCACTTCCGTGCTGCGATACGATTTGGGCGAGTAAAGTCCACTTATTTCTGGAATAACAAAGTGCGCCATGTTACATCGGCTGTATTAAACTTTTATTGCCTTCAGTGCCATTCTTTAGTCGGTGCGAGTGTGCGAACAAGCCATTAATTACAGCCGAAACCATTTAAAAGATTTATTATATTTATTCTGAAAATTTAAAAGAGCATAAAATTCTGCAATACTTTCAGGGACATACCGAGTTATGTATAGCTATTAAATTAACAAACAAGCGATTTCAATCAGGCTTGGCACATGTGAGCTCTCAATTTCATACCCAAGATTAAAAGTAACGTTTGACGCTTCCTCTATGCTCTATAGATAGACGTTGATCAACCACAAGGAACGTGAATGGAGTGAAAGGTCACTCGACAGTTGCAAGAACCCTTTGCACGTCCAGCGGTTACCAATAAGTGGTTCTTCAAGTCGACTCGACCAGAGCACGTCAACTCATTTGAACAGCCTTGATTTGACGCCGTCTACGATGCATTTATTTTTTCCCTTAGTGTTTCATGTTTACTCTCGTTTATTCGACGCGCAGATCTCAGGGCTGCGTGCGATAAGTGCATTGCCCCGAACCGAAATAAATTGTCGCGACGCGGGCTGAGTGTCGCGTGGTGCGTACAACCGGTACCGATGTCGTGTGGATATTATAAAGAACCCAATGCCAGACATGGCGGGCGGCCGGTCTCCCGCCAAAACGACCTGTCACTTTCGCGTCGTTACGCACTCGGTTCCACTCACATGCTGCACTTGCCTGAAGTAATGCATACTGAGTCGCTGATGACGCGCCGATGAATACCGCTCCCATGTATAATGCCGCAGAGAAATTTGTGAATGTCCAACAACCACTTTTTATCCGTTCGCTGACACTTGCGAGGTTTTTGTAACGTCTTCATTCACTTGTCTTTTCCGCGTTCGTTCTCATGCGTGGTATGATTCATAAGAAAGGAGTTTGTTGGTTTTTGTAAATAAATTATTGATGTGTCAGTTTGTACGACGCCTTGAATCGGGCAATGTCAATGTTTTTTCGCATGAACTCGGTTTGAACTTTTTGATGCAATATTTTTGACTGCAGAAACTTTATGATAGATTTTATGCATATAAATCTCAAAATCTAGCACATCTCTAAAGACTTTTACCGAAAATGACAAAAATTCCCTTTCCCAAAAACGTGAATTACAACCCGGCACCTGTACAAGAGCTCGCTCGCATGGAATCTGCTAAAGGCATCTAAACAGTCACAAAGACTCATGACTAAGCGTCCAGCATCCTGTTTTCATTGTCGATACAACTCTGTAACTGGGTGATTCACAAACGCTAAAATAACAACGAAGTTATTACAAATTGCACCAGTCAAAACAGTAGTTAGAGAAACAGTTTGTAATTTAAAAATAAGTAAAAGATTTCTTTGTATTTAAAGCCACGTATGGTAATCTTTTGGGAGCTCAAGTTAACATTATTGTTGATTTTTAATATCCAAGATAATCAGTCGAAAAAAAAAATCGGGCGATAGATTTTTGTAACTTTCAAAAGCACAATACTGGTGCTCTTCAGGAGGCTTTCATCAATAATTATAATAATTTGTACCCAATTACACCCCTTTCTTGATTTGCGGAAACCTATTGTTTTATGACACAACCATGTGACGAAATTAAATTCCAAATACAATACAACATCTATTATCATCAGAAAATAAACTCGATGTACCAGTTAATATATTTAACTCTAAGCCCGTATATTAGAAATGCGTCATGGTCAGGGAATGGGTCGCATACCATCCAGCATCTCGCCCATAATATGAGGTGCAATCAAACATAATTGTCCAAAATCTCCGTACGAAACCAACCACAAAAAATCATGTAGATTATATTTTATACGCGTTCGATTCTCAACCTCGAACACTAAATTAATTTGACTATTCCGAAACACAGTTTCATAAGATTTTGAACCTTCTGTAGTTAAAATTCGGATCGTATGGTGTGTTTTCGATGGTATTGTAATATTGGTAAGGGATTTAATCCGGTGGATCGCTGCTGCCAAGCGGGTGACGGCTCCGACCATCCGTGAACCCTGTACGGTGCGCAAGCGCAACATTTGAGATGTCGTATTTTAATATTTAATTGATTTACATTTATGAATATAAGTTAAATAAAATATGAATTTGTTGATTAAACTCACTCTGATGATCTTGTGTAGGTTATAAGACCCATGCTGTTTATTACTCCAATTCTTTGTTTCTCTTGAATACATTCTTCATTCTTATTTTTAATCATTGTTTGCTACCTCGTTCGACATCATCACGTCAGCGCCGACTGTCACTGAATATCAGCACTAGGACTCTTTTTCGTATAGGGTCACAGCATTATGCTGAGCGATGGCCATTTTGCGTGGATGTGACGATTTTTACATTTTTGTTGTGTTCACTCTTTCTTTGCGTCATATTTATCGCAAATAAAAGTATTTTCTTTGTTTTCAATACATTCTTGCAATTCAGCAGTTTGTCCTGGTCCCAGCTGTCTTTCGTCGATCTTTAACAGTCGTGACGGGTTGTCAGAAGCCCTAAAATCTTATCAAGGGGTACCGTTTTACCCTGTACATGATTGTGGATACTAAACTGCATTCGGTTAGTCTGGAAGCTGACCCTAACATATTTGGAGAAAGGCTAGTCAGATGATGATGCTAACAATCTTCGAATTTATTTGAAGTCGGTTTAATATGTCTGCTTTTCGTATGTCCTTATGTTTACTAATCTATACTAATATTATAAAACTAAAGAGTTTGTTTGGTTGAACGCACTAATATTACTCAGGATTTACTGGCCGAATTGAAAAAATAGTTTTGTGTTGGGTAGCTTATTTATTGAAGGAAAACTATCGGCTATATAATATCACGCTACAATCAAAAGGAGCGGAGCAGCAACGAAAAATGTACGAAAACTGGCAGGCAATTCGATGCAACGGGAAGGGTCAGGGGAGCAAAAATTTGACACGGACAAAGTCGCGCGCAGAAGCTAGTAGGAACATAAAATAGGTCATCCCAGGAATACTCAATTCGCGATATCGTCGGCATACAATGACAGATATAGTTTGAAAAGTGAAATTAAAATGCAAGAAATTCTCAGCATTCATATTTGCTGTCGTTACACCGTAGCGTGCGCAGGAAAGGGGCGGTCTGGCCGAACCAGTTCGCGGCAAGCGCACCGGGCAGCACAGCGCTCCTGCAACCATTGCCTACTGCCTCATATTCCGAACTACATTGTTTTTTTTAACCTGCTCCTTTGAAAGTGGTGGATAAATAGTCTAGAAGAGGAGCTTTGCAAAAATTACGTGATGTGGAAATAAAGGACGACTGAAAAGATTGAGTATTTAGTTCATATTATCAACATTCTACTGCCCTATTCCCGATTCACTCGGAGCCGTCGCAACATGTTTTCTTCCTCTAGTCGCCAATTCGGTAGTCGTCCTCTTTCTTAGCCATATCATCTTCACACAGTCCATTCATCGTTTTGATGAATAATTAGTCATTAATATAGATAAGAACGCAAAACATCAAGCTTGTTTTCCGGAAAGATTATGCAAAACTGTCTAGTAAGTACTACGCCCCTATTTCGCCTCTAGAAGTGCTGCTATTTGACTACAAAAGTCCTCTTCAAAAGACCTCTTCATCTCTCATAATTAAGCAGTGGTGGCCTAGTGGTAACTCAAAACGCTGAAGGAAAACAGCTTGAGGAATACCCGCGAATGTGAATTCGAAGACATGTGACATCTACCAACCCTCTATGAGTCCGCGTGTTAGATTACGGCCCACTCCCATTCACAGAGAGGAGGCCTGTCTCCCAGGAGTGGAAAAGTTATGGGCTGATTATGCTAAGAGATTTAAAGAAGTCAAAAATAAGAATGGACATCCATTTTCGAGGAATCAAAAAATCTCACATCAAATTTAGCGAACAATGGCTATAGAAATGGTTGCCATCTATTTCAGGAACAAGATCACATATCTTTTCATTCATCATTTCAGCCAGAGACGTCCACTGGTGGACATAGGCCTCCCCAAATTTGGGAGGCTTTGCCATAACCGCCATGCTTTGCAGGCAGTTTGGCGATGCTTGTAAAACACACAGAGAACGCTGCTGCCCATTCTCTAGTAAGTTCCTTAGTCGCCTCTTACGACACCCATGGGAAGAAATGGGGTGATGCTATTCTTTACGTATTCTTCCACAAGATCAACCACTTCCTTCAAAAGCATTAATTAGATACGTTAATTACGTACTGTCCCCATACGCTCACACGCATTAAATCACAAGAATAATGTTACAGGATGTAAACCCCTTTCGTTTGATTCCCATAGCCCCCATATGTCCTCCAAGGAAAGAGTTAACACGTGGTCAAAACCCCTGCGTTAACGTTAACGTCACTAATAAAATTATATGAGAACGTACCAGAAACTGATAGCGTGTTACTTTCGGTTGTTGACTTTACTGTCAACCAAGGCTATTTGGTCCTTGCAGTCGCGTAATTAATTATTGTAAGACCAATAACGCAATTTCAAAATAAATTACAGTTTCGGTACCCCCGACTAAACCAATCTACAGTCATCATATGATGTGACCAAGATTATGTCTGGACTTTAAAAGTAACTGTGACCTCTGAGTTTCTTTCGGTCTTCTTCTCAGAATGGTCGGATGGCATACGCCGACCTCATCTAGTTTTAGAATATGATTGACGTGTAAAAGAGCTTATGCAAACCTACTTACAGCAATAAAAGATTAATAAAAGCAGTTGGGATAAGTTATCAAAAGATTTGACAACATCATTACTGATTTAAAGAACAATGTGGAAATAGAAAGTACCTCTATTTGATTAGCTAACTACAGAAATATCAACTCATAAGATTTTGAAATAAACATACCACATTAAAAACATTTCCGGTTGAATCAAATACCTCAAACCTTAATCACGTCTTCAGATATTCGAATCAACATCCAAACTCTCCAACTTGACATTGAAAGGGTTAAGATTCCCATAAGATACGAAAGACCAAACGTCCATACGTCATAACGCTATAATTTAAAAAAGGGTTAAGAGAAAAAAGTTTAATACAAAATGACACCCCACATGTGCAGGCATCCGGGCGACCTACGCGTCATTAAAACTTTTAGCTGTCAAATGAAGAAATCGTTTGGTTTCATCCCGTACAGTATTATTTTATCTGTGGCTCGATTATAAACAGATGTTATTCGGCGATAAATCTTTGTCTCTGTGCTGCATGTACAAGGGATCATTGTCTAAATGAAATGAAATGTTTTCGCGTATTACTATTTCTGAAAACAATGCGTTAAGATTTGCAACCATTATTATTGCGTTCAATAGTGACTATTTCAAAATGTTATGGATTTATAGTCCTGTCTACCTTGTTTAAACACAGCCATCAGTAATTATGTCCAACAAATATGAACAACATACTACCTTAATTTAATGGGCCAATTTTCCAAACGTTTTTTTTTTTCTCGTGCTGTCCCGTATCCGCAATTTGTACACCTCAGATTAAACTTAACTGATAATTGAAAATTGGCTTCACAACGTTACATTCGTTTGTCTTGTCATTCGATCTTCTATTTTATGCATCAGAATTTTTGTAGATAGCCATATTAATTACCTACCCAAGGTAGGTTGATATTCCTTCGGTACAATTACAAACTTTTACAATAACTTAATTTGCGCGAAAAACAATAACCATTTAAGTTACTTCAAAGCATACAAGATCAAGTTATCGTCAAATCGATAGTGGCATCGATAAGTTTCTAAAGACACACGATGTTATCAACTTTAGTGGATCGTCGTTATTAACGATGCCCGCCCGACCAAGATAGATGGTGTACGATTTTTTATAAGGTTGTATGCGTCTATTTAATGACGAATGACGTCGTTGCTACGGTTAAAAAAGGTTTTGTTTAACTTCTTAATCGTTAACGAGGTTTTAACGGTCATGATTGATTTTTGGAAGGAAAATAAACCTTAGTATTTTGTAACTGTTTTATACGTTTAGTTGATTGTATTGATGTTACGAAGTGATATTATCGCTCAGTTCCCAAAATATAGAAAAAAAAAAACATTATTATCTGCCCAGCCTTTTCGAACAATGTTAGCATCGGCTTCCGGTCTAACAGGATGCAGCTGGATACCAGTATTTTACAAAGAGCGACTGCTTATCTGACCTCTACAACCCAGTTACTGCGACATCCGATACCCCATTGTAAGACTGTTTTATAGACTTTCGAGCTTCTGACGACCCGTTGTTAGACTTTCGGGCTTCTGACGACCCGTTGTTAGACTTTCGGGCTTCTGACGACCCGTAACGATTGTCAAAGATTTAACTCTGACAGCCGGGGCCACGATTAACATGCTTTCCGAGGCACGTAGTCTTGATATGTAAAGATGGTCACCCATCCACGGACCAACCGCGGCAAACGTAGCTTAACCTGATCGATTGACACGTACGACTAAAATACCCTTGCCCTTTATTATAGATAGATAGATAGATAGATTCATTTATTTGCCTGAAATATGGTATTTTACAGATTTTAAAACACACAATAGTTCATCATATTTCGCCAACTAAATTTGGCATGCAAATTTTGAGATATAATGATGATTCTACAACTTTAAAGAAAATAATTAAATTGCCATATCAAAAAAACAAAGTACTAAATAAAAAATAAAAAATGTCCATGTTACGGCTAAAGGTGGGTGTGAACATAAACTTAAGATTAGCCGGCTAAACTTAGGTTTATCTTCGAGGAGGTGTTAATGTTAGTTTCTTCTATCTTTAGCCGGCTAAACTTAAGTGTAACTGGAGGCCCTTGGCTAAAAATGTAGAAGGAAATGAAAAAGGAAACAATGTAATAATGTTTACTATTTATAATGTTTAATATGGAGGTATTTGTTGGAACATGATAAACTAGAATGGCATATCGAATTACAAAGGACATTATTTATTCGGCAGCGGCATTTGCGTGAACCACATATTGTCTTGCAATTACATCTATGAAAGCCTTGTCCACCTGATGTTGACTGTTCATTAGCAAGCTAGCGAACAGTCATTTTCACCAAACTGTAACGGTTTACCAACAGTCGATTGGTCCATGAACCGTTGGTCAACATTATTTTTAACCCACTAACTTTTCATCCAAAGGACTTTTCACCCACGAACGTTTCGCCAACATAACTCAACGTCAGTGATACTTGAGCTCACATAGTACACTAGGTTAGGTTAGGTTAAAACTGTGACCTCCTACGCACGAGCCGAGCGAGCGAAGCGAGCGGTGCCGCGGCAGCGGCCGGCGAGTGCTAGAAACGACTGCGTGCCGCACGGTAAAGCATTCACTGACGTTGAGTTATGTTGGCGAAACGTTCGTGGGTGAAAAGTCCTTTGGATGAAAAGTTAGTGGGTTAAAAATAATGTTGACCAACGGTTCATGGACCAATCGACTGTTGGTAAACCGTTACAGTTTCCATTTTCACTGACGACACTTTTTCCAATTCTACGAATTTTTGTTCACAAACTGTAAACTGTTTTTGCGGAAATTTTTAGCCGTTTCATTTCGGTTAATGTGCACATTAGCCGGCTAAAGATGGAATATCACGACGCAAACTAACATGATATCGAACTTTAGCTGCTTCTCGAAGATAAACCTAAGTTTAGCCGGCTAATCTTAAGTTTATGTTCACACCCACCTTTAGCCGTAACATCCACATATCAAATTACAAATGTCAAAGAAATAAAATAAAATTACAAATGTCAAAGAAAAATAATTAAATTATTAGGGAAAGTATATTTTTTCTAATTGACCTTTTATTTTTTAACTGGTTAAGTGCGTGTTATTTATAACGGCAGTCATTAGTTCGATTATGTTGAGTTGCTACCGACTCGATACAATTTTACTAACAACTTGCTAATCTATCTGTCATGAACCGTTGCTCTGTGATGGAGGTAAACTCCGAACATGTACAGGCGAAGACTATAAGCTTACAGTTTAGTTTATAATTTTTTTTTATTATTTAAGTACTGTACTGTGTTATTTACCTATTATATTGAGAATCTCATTCAAAATATGTGGCCACATAAAAAAAACATCACTTTTATAGTATTGAACAGAACTATTTACAATATAGGTACTAAATCAAATTACTAACTATACAAATAAATACAAAAGAAAACCGGCCAAATGCGAGTAGAACTCGCGCACGAAGGGGTCCATTCTCTATAAAAATGGCAAAAAAATCAAGTTTGTTGTATGGGAGCCTCCGTAATTTTTTTTTTTTTTTAAAACAATAGAAAAACATCATCTGTGAAATTTCAACTGTCTAACTATCACGGTTCATGAGATACAGCGTGGTGACAGACGGACGTACGGACAGCAGAGTCTTAGTAATAGAGTCCCGATTTACCCTTTGGGTACGGAACCGTAACAAAACGACACTTAGGCGTCGAAGTAGATAGATACATAGTTAATTTAAGTAAGACGGAAAATAATAATGTCAAAATCACTTCATTCTCAAAGTGTCGATAATTCCGTAGACTCGTAGCAAATAGTAACTTCCGTAGGTCGTAGGGCCTACGTGCTACGCTCTACGCCGTAGACAATGCTACAAAAATGTCTTCTTTACTTCAAAATTTTATTAATTTTAGCTTCTGCCCATGATTTCGCCCGCGTGATACTTCTTGTTTTAACACATGTCCAATGACACTCGGCAATATTGTAGTTTCAAATTAATTAAATAATTTTAGGAATCGGATAAGTAGTTCCGAAGATACAGACTTCTCTACATAAAAATTCACATACATTACTTTTTTATAATACTTATTATTAATAAATTATTTATCGACTACTAATAAGCGGAAGTAGCAAATACTCTTGTTTTTTTTTTTTGTAAAATACAGACCTACTTATTAAACTTATTTATTTATTTACTCAAAACAAAGGATTATGGTACACGTTAGAAATACAGTTATAAGTATTTCTACAAACGTGTGGGTGAGCACTGCTCTCCTAGCTAGGTTATGAAAACCTGTGTTAAGGAGAAGCAGTCTGGTCCCCTAAGGTACAATGTCGTAAAGTTATATAGTGCTTTTGATGTTACTGTGCAACTTCAGAGAATTGAGTTAAATTTAAAAGTTTAAGTTTTAGAAACGTTTTATTTAATTTATGAGATATACTTTAAAAATACTCTCGATATTACACATTGGTTTCGACAGTACGTGGACGTTAGTATGTACGCAGCATCAGAAACCTGATACTCGGACGGTAGCTGTCAAAAACGTCAAGCTTGACCGCAGAAATGAGTTCCCATTACTCTCCAACTACTATATACACGTGTTTTGGTCATCGGTGACGCTGTTCAAGTTAAAACGAAAGTTTATAACATATTTCTCTCCGTCATTTGCCCTAATAACGATTCAGGTGTAAGCGGAAACCAGAAGTACCTATGGTTCTGAGTTTAAGAACTAGAATCGCCAATCATATCATACCCAAAAACCACCACTACCAAAAAACTGCCAGTTAAAATAGAAGACTAAAATGATTATACTTAGTGACTTATTACTACTGCAATATTCATTTTACAAACAAACAATTTGATTATCATAAATCTATTCAACTAAATCAACTGCTATTTTATATTACCCTGCAGATAAAATTCAATCTACCCGCCATTTGCATTTCCCTTTGAGCGGGAAAAGAAAATGGTCGCATTTTCCCGCGTTTTTTGTGACGCCACAGACTCAATACGTCGAGAAAGTGAATCATTAGAAACGTGTTCATTTTATAAGTTCCTTTATTATTTATCTTAGATGATTTCACTCAACTATTAAAGCCGTATTATAGAATCGTCAGACTATTAAAAGTATTATATGGGTAAACCGTATTTTTTTTGTCGTTTATCATTCAGTTAATCACAGTTGCAAATATTTCACTGAAAACCAAAACGTTACTAGAATTTCCAATTGACCTTAAAATAATTAAAAGCTTTTTTTAAGTAGTATCTTTTTGGTTTGTAGCGGCATTTTATTTTTATTTAATCATTAGAAAACGAAGGCATCTTACAGTTCACTGTGATCATGTTTCAGTAAGTTTCTCATTTCACGGGTCCGTCACATAATGTTCTCTGGCTGGAACTACCGAAACGTCTCGCGCACAATGTGACATTTTATTAAATTCTCATTCGTTTGGCGCAGCCAGTGTTATGAATCGCGCGCGACACGCGACGTCGCCAGCTCTGCTGTGCACCAGTCGCACGCCACCGCGCTTTGTGGCGATATGCTCCCCATTTATCACACGATACCAACTTGCTCCGCTATTCCTACGATTAACAGAGAATTTTGGGACATTTGGTTAGGAATTGACATGCTAGAATGCGTGAATCATTCGCCAGCAGTTGTAAAAATGATTTCATTTGTTTTCAGACACGACAACACCTTACGTCCTCTACAAAGATGGCGTGGAGCGCGCTCCCCCAGGCACACAGTGGGGTGGCGGAGTGCTGGACGGCGGCTACCAGCCCATGCAGCACCAGAGCCCCGGCGGGCCCTCCCCGCAGCCCGAGCCCCAGCTCGCCTCGCCCGCGCCCTCACCGTACCCGCCCGCGCCTCCGCCCCCAGACCCCACCGGGGCCGCAGAGGACGCCGCCCAGCAACTAGCTCAACAACAGGCTCAGCAACAAGCGCAACAACAACAGCAGCAACAGCAGCAGCAACAACAACAAACTTCTCCCGAACACATGCAAGTGGAGCAACAGCTCCAGAGCCAATCTCAACCACAGCCTCCCTCACAGGACCACCTCGACCGCACGCCGTGCTTCGTCCCGCAGCCGGACCTGCAACAACAGTATACGCCGTACTTCAAGGAGGCGCGACCAACGAGCCACATGCTCGGCACCGGTGGCTTCCCGTTACACTATCTGAAACAAAACGGTGGTGTGCTATCCCTTGAAGGCCCTCTAGACCAGTACTCGGCGCCCGACCTCCGCCACTTGCCAGACATAGTGCAGCCTGAGCCGCCGAAGCCGCGGAAGCACAACCCGAACTCAGAGCTACGCTTGTTCAAATGCCTGACGTGCGGCAAAGACTTCAAACAGAAGTCGACGCTGCTGCAGCACGAGCGGATCCACACAGACTCACGGCCATACGGGTGTCCGGAGTGCGGCAAGCGGTTCCGGCAGCAGTCGCACCTGACGCAGCACCTGCGCATCCACGCGAACGAGAAGCCGTACGCGTGCGTCTACTGCCCGCGCTCGTTCCGGCAGCGCGCCATCCTCAACCAGCACCTGCGCATCCATTCCGGTGAGAAGCCATATACGTGCGGCGAGTGCGGCAAACATTTCCGCCAGAAGGCCATCCTGAACCAGCACGTCCGCACACACCAAGGCGAGCGCTATTCACACATATATTCCCCCCGGCCCCCGCGCGCGCCGCCCGCACTGACCGCGCGTCACTGCCGCCGGCGCCCGCACTCCCCGCCGCCCCCGCACCGTCGATTCCGTCTCGCATCCATTGGCCTTCCTATCAAACAAATTCTCGGTTCCCTCGTCGCCCGTCGACCGCAGGGCGCCCGCGAGACGCGGAACCGACTGCCGGACGCTCCCGTAACCGTTCCTAGTTTGATTAACCCACTCGTCGGTATCCCTTGCTAAAGTTAAACATGCTCTACTTGTGAATGACCATTTTGTTCGATTTTACAGATGTTTCACCGCATCTCATCTTTAAGAATGGGACGACGCCGACGCTGTGGCCCCAGGATGTACCGTTCCCAGCTGATGAGAACAAAGAAGAGATCCAGTCGACGTTCGGCGACGCTGACGGACAGAACGGTGACCCACGCGGCTCGTGCTTCTCACCAGGCGACACGGCGCAGTACCCTGCTTACTTCAAAGATACGAAAGGTCTCAATCACTCAGTCTTCACCTCGGGGCTATCTCTGCAATATTTAAAAGGCGGTAAGTTACCAGACGTACTCGGAGGGCGCGCGATGCCCCTGTACGTGCGCTGCCCGATTTGCCAAAAGGAGTTCAAACAGAAGTCAACACTGCTACAACATGGGTGTATTCACATAGAGTCACGTCCATATCCCTGTCCGGAGTGCGGCAAGCGCTTCCGGCAGCAGTCGCATCTGACCCAGCACCTACGCATCCACACCAACGAGAAGCCGTACGGCTGCGTGTACTGCCCGCGCTTCTTCCGTCAGCGGACCATCCTCAACCAGCACTTGCGCATCCACACCGGCGAGAAGCCGTACAAGTGCACCCAGTGCGGCAAGGACTTCAGGCAGAAGGCGATCCTGGACCAGCACACGCGGACGCACCAAGGCGACCGGCCCTTCTGCTGCCCCATGCCCAACTGCCGGCGGCGGTTCGCCACGGAGCCGGAGGTGAAGAAGCATATCGACAACCACATGAACCCGCACGCCGCCAAAGCGCGGCGCGCCGACGCCAACAAGACGCCGCGCCCGCTGCCGCCCGCCGCCGCCGTGGTGAAGCCCGAGCTGTACTTCCCGCAGTGCTACGCGCCGCCCTTCCAGCAGTTCCCGGGGCCGGAGTTCAAGCCCGTGGTGGGCCCGGCGCCGGGCGCGTGCCTGCCGGCGCAGTGACCCGCGGCGCCGCGCTGGCCCGCCGCGCCGGCGCACGCGCACCCCGACCTGTACGCCGCCGAGCGCCTCTACAACTGAGCGCAGGACTCCACGCGCACCAGGATCGATGCATGCTCACCGGATCGCTGTACGACGAGCTTCGGTCTGTAAATACGTCCTGTTTATACTCCATCGGGAGGTCTGTCGCGATGTACAATTTTCAAAGTTCATCACGTGTAGTGTTACCGTCGAAGCGAGTACAGTTAGCGTTTTTGCCCCGTAATCGTTAAGTTACCAAGTAAGAGTTAGTTTTCTCGGTGATTCTCGATTCTGCTGAAATTTTCGCAGACGCTCCGAGCGCATCTAGCCCGGAGATTAGGATTTAAAACACTTCGTTGAAATCTAAAAATTAAGAATTGATCTTTTACCACATAACAATATTTCGCGATGAATGTTTCCGGCGCGACGTTGTGCCTAATTGTAATAAATATACATACATATTTTGTAGACGTATTAAGTTAATTTTATTTACGAGTATTAAGAGATAAAATCTGGCAAATAAATGGGGTTTTATACGGAAATCCGTGATGCTCAAAATATGTTTAAAAACTAACGATAAAGAATGATAAGAATTTATGAGTTAGCTGTAAACAGAGTTCGGACGCAGGTTCTTTGAGAGAGAGAGAGGAACGAACATCGTCGGTGAAAACACAATCATGAATGCAAACCAAAAACGTAGGTTACCTTCTGCCATCAACATTATACTTTGTTAGTGAGTACTACACGAGGTTCTGTTACATTAATGAACGCATTTACTCTTCATTGTCAATGTGAGATTACTGAGATGTCTTCGTAACACTATAGGTGCCAAATAGTGTAGTGATTTTTAAATTTTTTCTACCAGCTTGTATTATAGTTGGCCTAGTTTAGGTTGTTACCAGTTTTATCAACGATGTGACAAAATGAGATGCATTTAAGAGGAAAGGGTCAGACTGAGAGTGGACTGTGATAGCTAGGTAGGTTAGGTGTCTATTTCGCTCATTTTAGCGTTAAACTTCGTGTGTCGAGACGTGACCGAGTACCCGCTGCGGGCTCGAGTGAATGTTTGAAAGATTTCCTTTACGTTGTACAGAAAATTGAGTTCTATGTAAGTCGAATCGATATCGAAATCATTTATGTTCCTAAATTTTAATTATCTAAAATGTTTGATAGTTTCGGTGGCCGGCTCGTCGTGGCCGGCCCGTCGCCTTCCTTTGTTTGACTGATTTGGTTACATTAACATTATTACGATGAGTGAGATTAGTAAAATTTACCAATTAGGTAAGGTGTGTGATGACGCAAAGTGCTTTGTTGTAGTTTGATCCAAGGGACGGAGGGTACGCCTGAGTAAATCTTATTTCTAATTTAGCTTAGACTATCGATTTTCGAATTACCAAGCAATTCGATCATTCATCGCGAAATAACTTAGGAATTAGGGAGAATAAAAATATTATATGAATTTGTGACATTGTTGGAGTATTCTGGTGATGTGAATGAGTCTCAAGCAGTATCGCGTCCACAATATTTGCGATTAGAAATTAATAGGAATAAGCTCAAACAAACTGTATACGTGGATTTATAAACTGATTCATACAGTCTGAAGACTTTAAGTGACAGATATATTTAATATATCTGCGGAATCGAATTTCAGGAACAAACCGCCACCCCGCGAGTCTCACAGACTATAAACTACGTGAACACTGAGCATGCCAGGATAGTCCAGCAAACTTTTTAACGTTTTAATATCTCTGTTTGTATGTATAGACAACTTATATAGCTTATTTTACTATATTATTGTGATGGTTTCGTTTTCCTACCGCATAATATGAACTGTTAATTAACTAATAGGTGTAATAGTAAGGTGGATTTGTGGGAGTCACATAACATATACCATTTTATTATTTGTCACTACGAAGTGATCGATGCAATATTATTATTTAGTGGGTTTATTGTGTGTTGATTTTACGACGAATTTATCGCATTGGGCAATTATGAAAATTAATCGGTCTGCTAGTTGTGAACGCTGACTCGTGCGCCGTTCGATCGATTGTTGCGAAATTGTAGTAACGAACCAAATAATCTTGTATACGAAACTTATCGATTCCAAATCGAGTAACACGCACATGGTAGCTTTAGATTGATACCATCGATTAAACAAATAGCGCTCCGACAGGCGCGTGCGCATCTAAAGCTGCGTTCACAACTGGCGCGCCACCACTACCATTTTATTTTCCATTTTGATTTTCCTATCAAACTTTCGGAGGTTTACAATTGAAAAAACATCGTTATCGAAGAAAATTAGAATTTATCTTCCGTGACTGCAGTTTTCCACATTGTTCACACATGTGATCCTCCCTGAGGGCAGCGCGCGCCCCCCCCGCCTCCCACTACAATAGCATAGGATTGAGTTCTATAGTTTATAAACACAACACAAGCAGCCTTATACAATAATAGTTGATAAGTATTTTTATACAATAAATTATATATTTGTTCCATATTGGGCGGGAGTGGCGCGACGCACCCTAGTACAAAGTTTGAATACAAACAGACAACAGTGCCATAGCCGAGAAATAACCTCAGATTTATACTTATTAGATTTTTATACCGATACAAATGGATTTAATTTTTAAATATAAAACAAGAAGTGATTAAGTATACAGAGATTACAGATGATATTTTATACATTTATTACATACAATATTATTAAAAAGGTAAATGTGAAATAGTCTTAAAGTTAGTGTCGTATTTGCAACGTGCTAAGTACCTAAGTAAAGATACTTGTAACGCGGGAGTTGTGGAAAATTGATTCGAATGAAACTGCTATCCATTTTGCACAACTTTAATATATCAGTCTTGTAACGCACGTTGGTTTCTCAAGATTTTTTTTTCACTCACTAATTGCATTCAGTGTGGTTATTGTAAATACATATCATTGAGAATTTTTGAGGCAGTGTTGCAACACAAAACTTCTGCTTTGGTTTTTATTGAAACCGGACTGTTGCAAACAAAGTGTGAGCCAACCACGTAATGTACCATCGGTTTCTGCCGAACACAGATCTACATATAATCAATAAATTCAAATTCCACGATAGTATATCACGTCCCAGGCTGTTCTGTTTGAATGCTCACTGTTTTGTTAAGTTTTGCTCAATTAAACGTGTATGATACCTATAAAGTTAACCTTATTAGTTTTTATTGTGTACGAAATGATTTTTGTAAAATATTTTTTTTTTTGAGAGCACGGTTTTGCTTTCTTATGAAACTATTTTTAAGTGCTGAAAAACTGCGGTTGTCCTTTGACGATCCGGGACTTACATTTGAAATTTAAATTGGCAATTCTTGTAGTTTTCAATATTCAAACCATAATAAACAGTATAATGCCGTATATTAACGAGCCGTCCAATTCTGATCGGATATCCATACAGTATGTACGTAACTCTTGGATTATGTTCCCCGAGGATTCATTTAATAACAATTAATTAGGTTTCAAGCATGTTCCTAACCTTTATTAATACGTAATATTTATTTATAATTACCAACAATGACATTTTTTCCGACTACCGGTAGAATAGGATATAGAATCTGTAATCGTTTTGCCAATTCTTGTCTAACAAACTTTCCTTCAATGGAATTAAATTCCAACACACGTTTATGTCCAAATAGCATCTTGCGAGTATAATATTAACTTCAATATCAAAGTAATGCAATTTTATCCATACATAAGCAAAAACTCTTCTTCGTATTTAACACAATATCAATATGCCTACTTAATTTTGTATATTTTTAAGTTGTTAAAAATATTGTATTAAAAGGAGAGAATAAGATTGCATTGTAAAACTATACTTTGCATATAACATAATGATTATCAACAATACGTCAATTGTATTAAATACAATGTCAAAGCGGTGTGAGTGAAACTGAGCATTGCTGCGCTTGGTAACAGTAAAAACTCAGATTTTTAATATGCCAAACTAAAATGACAGCTGCCATCATCTTTTATGACAATCAATATGACATTTAAGTTATAGTACTACCTGTCATTTTGGTGTAGCAAATTACAAAACAGAGTATATTTAGTTTAGTCTTACTAGATCCGAAACTTGACAGTTTTCACTAATTCCTTCGTTTAATAATGCATTTAATTGTGATCTCATGAAATTGTAACGTCTCACATATAGGATATAAATTGGCGAATGTTTAAGTCGACCTACCAGTTCAGTTTCTTAATTATTAACGATTTTACATATCCACATGCTTAGTAATTTTAAACTTGCATGAAGCATTATATTGTAAGTTATTGTGTACTCAACATTACCATTTACTTTATGTAAAACAAAGCCAAGTTCCCATACATTTGGATAGTATACATATAGGATACTTATTATGGTTTGGTCGCATATAAATCAGTAATAAACGATACATAATTAGTATCGGTGAGTGTTTTGTCAATGCATGTTAAAATGAGCTTAGTGTAACAGATTTAGTTTCATAGAGAAGTTGGCTACGAATTATTTCAACGTCTTCCATTTTCAACGTAGTCTACCACTTAGTACGGCGTTTGACATGTCACTTTTTTTTTGTTGTAAATTTGGCTTCACACATCGGGATTCAGCCACTCGTCGTGAGCGGTGCAGGAAAAATTGTTCTCTTTTCCAATGTGTGAACCCAGCTTAAGTGTTATTTGCATAAATTGTATAGTTTAAAGCATAAAAGCGTATATCTGCAGTTAGTGCAGGACCAGTGCAATACACTTGATTTTTTGGCGATATTATTGTATAATTTATTTTATAAATGACTTATTTTAAAAATAGTTGTTAGTGTTAATCAAATAATTGGTAGCCAACATAAAAATGGCCTATAATAATTTCATAATGTTAGTATTCTCGTATCATTGTACCCACTGCCACTCGCCAACCGCTGTCGGAAATAATAAGGATACAAAGTAATAATTTTTTATCACAATAGAGACTTGTTGAAACAGTTCCACAGTAAAATAAGTGTTGTTGAATTTTTTAATAAACTATGGACATATTTAGATTAATGATCTTGTAGTCTGGATTGAGTTTTTTACAGATTTTATTGAATGCAAAGTTTTCGTGTATAATAATGATGAAGCTACGTCGCCTATTCAGCTTATTTTTGCTACAATACTTACTTTAAGCCATACAATAACAGTTTTAAACAATAGTACAATACTTATACAGAATATATACAATACAATTATATACAATACAATAGACATATACAATAAAGCGGTGATATTATACATATTTTATTTAAGAAGCGTTGTAGGCGGCGTACCTTGAGGCATAACTTGGTTTTATTAATGGGTGCTGTTATATCATTAATTGTACATATTTATTGTAATATACAATAGACTGGTAATTTTACACTGTTGTTAGGTTTCTACAGAGGTATCACCTGAGGCTGCTCCCTTACTGATTAACGAACTAATGTTGTTTTCGTGATTCAAACATATTATTTACGTGGATTACATATCTTCATTAGCCATAGTTAGAAAACTATATTTTTATGTTCCCATATCTATACAGGGTGAAATTAAATTAGCTGCAATTCTGTACCCATGTGTTAGGTATCAATATTGAAAACTAATGAAATATAAAAAACAATGAAAATATTTAAGAAAATTATTCAAAACTTTAAATGACACTATGATGTACCATCTACAATAAGGTAACCAAACGACCGTTGTGTTTTGGTTTTTGGAAATTCGTAAAAAATATTTATTTTCCACGCATAATGACAAAAACAGCTGATCGATTAAGGGGATTCTTTCGCCCATCGAATGATGTTTTTTTTTTGTTCCATTCGGTTTTGATATTAATACCCAAAAAATGGGTAAATTATGCCAGCAAATTTAATTTGTCCCTATATAGCAATAGAAAAGAGATTGTTTATACTGCAACAGTGAAATAAATACATATAATGTAATTCAATAGATGGCCTAAGTTAATCAGTAAATGACAGTTTCGGTCCATATGTTACAATAGAGTATATTTTCTTACATACCTACAGAGACGCCGATATAGACTATATAAAATTCATTTTAGACAATCCCAGAATACAAGATCGAACTTTTTACACACAACAGTTGACAACAAACTTCAGTTATTTTACATACCATTATTATCTACATTTTTTGTTTTTGGAGAAAACAGTTGGTTGCGAATATGGTCACAGAGATCCAGGCGAAAAATTGAAACGTTGGCATTTGTCAAAAAATTAATATTATAAAAATTGTAAATATATTTTCTAGTTCTTCCAAAATGAATAATATCAGTATTAAATACAAAATTCGACTTTGGTTAGGTCAAAAGTGTAATTGTGTGATCTATAGGGAATTTTTTGCATTAGATTTTTCTTGATATAACTTTAAAGATATTTTAATTATTTTTAGTTACTTAAGTACATTATTTTCTTTTTTTAGATTGTATTTTACTTGAATTGTAATGATCTTGCCTAGAATTGCATTTATGTTAGTTACTTATGATACGTTTGAAGTTGATACCATCGTATTTATGTATATTATTATTGTATTAAGGGTTTTGTTTGTTTTTTTTTTTTGTCATTAATAGAAGTAAAATGTTGTAAAAAGTAAGCTCGTTGTATTTTATCAAATAAACACTTTTTAGTCCAACTGAAGCAATACGTTGCAGTTTTATTTATTTTTTGTATGATTTAAATACCTGTCACGTTATTTCAGAGTATGCAGAACTCATCAACATCAACATCTCTCTCTCATGTAACTTTGACGTTCAAAAAGTGCTGACTCTCAGCCTAGTTTGAATAAATGACTTTTGATTTTGATTTTTTGATTTTATACAAGGTGTTCCTTTTAGTATACTATAACTCTAGGGTTTATTAATAACACTATGGAAGCAAATAAAGACTTATTTGATGTCAAAGAATCAGCTGGCGTTTAAATATTTTTTCTTTCAATGTTTCATAAGTACAAAATAATACGATGTCACGATTATTCATCTAAAATGCATACCTATTGTAGGCTATAAATTTGAAATATTAGTTTGGAAGAAAATGATTTAAGTACTCGTACTTGTCAATGAAACTCATACATATATATTACACCAGTATTCAAAAATAAAAAAGCCTTTTTTTATGCCAGTTGATTCCTTAACAGGGACTTTTCATTACCCTAGAGTTATTGGATATTAACAGGAACACGTTGTATAATACACTCACATTTCGTCAATTACGGCTGGTTCATGTCCCTTGTAGAGTTGTACTAAACTGGACACAAATTTATACTGTGGGCTGCTACTAAGAATTTACGAATGCCCAATAACACTTTGACCAATCGGGGATCGAACCTCAGGACGACCTCAGCTGCAGTCGTGTTTGCGACCACTCGATCAACATGGGGCAGAATCGCTTTTTTTTAATTGTACCATCGAGCATGATCAAAATAGGTAGAGCAAGGCGTCATTACGCCACTTGAAAGAACAAAAATAGGTTTGCAAGAGGATTTTGTTTAGCAGTGGACTGCGATGAACCGACTTGATCATCATTCTTCACTACCCCAGTTTGGAGGGGTATGCCATAATAGCCACGCTTGTCGGGCGGGTTGTCGATCGCAGTATGGTGGTAAAATGCATAGAGAACGCTGCTGCCCATTCTCTAGTAAGTCCCTTAGTCGCCTTCTACGACACCCACGGGAAGAAATCGGATGTTGCTATTCTTTACGTCCGGATACCTACTTTGTAGGGGCAAGTCAAAAATTGGAAATGAAAATGCCCCAAAATAAATTCAACAATATATTTCATAAATTCCACTAATACAAAAGTACTACTCACCACGTCTGCTCAGTTTTGCTATACGCTCTTGATTCTTATAAATACACAAATCCATGAAGGTTAAACTTAAGAGTAGGCAGTGTCCCAGCATGTCCTTTTGTAGTTCCTTCTGCGACCTGAACATGGTCTGCAAGCGTTCAGGGACGAAGGCATGGGAGTTGGTTGGAGATACTTTGTCGAGTTCCCGGAGTAGCATTTCTACAGTTTGGTCTGTTGACACTCTTTCGTTGCCGACTAACGTGCCGTATAACCTGAAAATGTTATAAGATTAGTTAAAGATAAAAAAGATAAATAAAAAAAGAGTCTCGTAGCTAAATAATCATCCATTCCTTACAAATCGAGACCCCCTCCGTATCTTGGAAAGCACGTTACGCCGTTTATCCTGCCTGTCATTCGGTGATCTTTAACAGTCATTAAGGGTGGTTAGAAGCCAAAAGTCTGACAATCTCACCAAAGAGTTTGTTTCGTATAACTCAGTAACTGGACTATGCTGGTCAGATAGGCAGAATCTCTTTATAAAATCCTAGTATTCCAATGAATCTGGTTAGACTAGAAGCCGACCCCAATAAAGTTGGTAAAAAGGCAAGCCAGACATTTAGTTGATGATAAATGATGACTGAATGATGCCAGGCTCAAATGGGACTAGACGGGCAAAAGTCTCTACACAATAAAGATAGTTGGCGCGGCCGCGAGCGGCCCAGAAAGAAGTGGCGGGATGACCTGGACGCGTACCGTGAGGGTTGGTTTGAGATGGCGCGGGACGGAGTTCCTGCAGGGACATAGAGGACAGGCTTATTTAACACGTTCACTGTCCAATGACTCCAAAAGGAGTCACATTTGTAGCAAACTCATACGTCCATGACTCCTGTTGGAGTCATAATCCAAAAGTAAATTAGATGTTTTTTATTTGACTGGACGTATGAATAAGAGGAAAAAGATTCTCATGGACGCATGGTTAGATAACAAGGCTACCGAAAATTTAAAAGAGCCGACGTAAAATGTTGCCAGTTAAATGTTCAAGTTAGGGCGAGATTGTAGGTGGACGCACCAATACATTTTATAACTTTGTACTGGGACAGGGAATGTGATAATCAGCCTATAATGTTCGCACTGATGGGACAACGGCCTACTCTCTCTGAGAGAGAGTGGACCGTGCGGGTTGGTAGATGTCACATGTTTTCGATTTTTTCAGTTCTAACACATGCCGGTTTCTTCAAGCCGTTTTCTTTCACCGTTAAGAGGGCAATGATGATGAAGTTATTGGGTCCGAACCCTCGACCTTAGAACTCGTAAGTCGGGTCCAATACCGCTGGGCTACCACTGCCTTCTCAGGAGGCGCTTACCCAGCATTAAGTAAAAAATGATCACAATGATAACTGATATTTTTCTGTGAGTAGGTTACTACAAACTCTTCTAGACGCCAAAAACTTTATATTTTTTTAACCTAGATGAGGTCGACAACGCTATATCAGACTACTCTGAGAAGGAAGACCGAAACAAACTCAAGATCATAGACTCTTAAAATCCGGACCATCATGTTAGTTGATGTTAGGACCATGCAGATGAGCGTCTGAGGTGGTCTTTTGAGGAAAGAGCCACACAGATTTGAATGGACGGGTGGGATGGAATGAAGGGTGCAAACCCTAATTACGTTACGCACTAATCAACAGAATTTGAAATATTTTGAAGGTTATTGATAATCCATTTTTTCATATGTTCTAAAAAAATGTCTGCTTAGCAACGTAAACAATGCCATCATTTTGACAGTTCTACAACATTTGTAGAACTGTCAAAATGAAACCGATTCCTACTGAAAGTGTATTACGCAATTACCCCTCTGACCGATATCGTTCGATATCCGAACTAAGAATATATTAAAACACGACTTGATAGACCTCTACGCCCGTAGACTCCGCTAGGTGGAGCGACGATCATCGCAGGGGAATTGGTGGCAGCAGGATGGGTGTAGCGAGCCATAGGGTTAAATGGCGTACGATTGGAAAGGCTTTTGTCCAGCAGTTAACTATTATATGATGATGATGATGATAAGGGCGAATTGCAGCATAAAATTAAACGCAATCAGCACATTTAAACTGCGGTCAAGAGCTATCAGGGCCACTACTCAACAACAATTATCGCGCGTTCAGTTTAATTGGTGAAATTTGCCCTAACTGTAATTAGTTTCCCACGTGCCAAAGTCACCCGGTTTAACCAAACATGCAATTGGCAAAAGCCTGAACGTTTTAAAGCCTTCCACTCGTAGTGAAGCTTAGCTAGGAAAATCAAAGGTTCATATAGCTAGGAAAATCAAAGGTTCATAAATCAATAATTCAAATATAATAATATTTCACGCCTGATTAGTTGCAAAAGAGCGATAGATTCAATGCTAATCCCGCAAAATTACGCGTCCACCGAGACCTATAGCGCCATCTATGTAAATTGACAAGCAACTAAAATTACTGATAGCGACATCTAGCTTTGCAACAAGGGAAACTCTGAAATTTGAAATGACGTTTTACATAATGCCTTCCTTTTTTCCCACCGCATCAGGAATACAGATTTGTTGTTATAACTTTATGCTATTCCCAATATTATTACAAGCTCCGAGGCATCGCTCGAGTGACAGTCGAACATTATTATTAGTATCTACGGGCACGTACTACCAAGATAAAAACTTGAGAATCCTATCCTATATAAATTTGGCACTCAGGTAGATGTGACCTCAGTTATAAGGTCATTCAACGAAATGCGTAGGTAAGATTAGAATTAAAATCATATCAATCATTTACCTGTATGGGAGCGTAGGTCTCAGGAAATACACTTTTTGCTTTAAAACACTTTCCTCATCCCCTTCTTCATTGGATCTGAAAATTGGAAGATATTAATAAATATCATCAAAATAGCTTCGCATTCTCACTCTATAAATGCGAAGCGATTACAACACAATAATCGTAACAACATAAAATAACTATGTAGGTCGTAGGAGAGAGGTCACGGGCGCTCATAGGGGGACTCTATCCGCCCAATGAGTGACCGCAGGAAGAGGGCGCACAGTGGTTACGTGGTGCCTTGCACACTTGCATAGTTAAGTTTCGGGGTGATCCCTTTACAGTCTCCCCAGAGATGTGCCCTAACAGGCTTTGCACAGAGGCGGTTTCAGATCGGTCTTTTGAGAGGTAACGGTACCCCTTCCATGTGTAGGTGGTGACCACCGGGGTGGTTTTAGTGAGGTAAAAATCCCACACTCCCCGGTCTAATCCCAAAACCCGGGCGCTTATTGAAGGTTTACCCGAGAAAACAAAAAAAAAAAAAGATAGGAGAAATAATTCAATCAATCTGCCTAGCCTTTTCGCAACTATATTGGTCAGCTTCCAGGCTACCCGGATGCAGCTAAATACCAGTATTTTACATGGAGCGATTGGCTATCTCACGTCCACTCTCACTCCACTAAGACTGGTTGCCAGACTTTCGCGGTTCTGACTACCCGTAACGACGGTCAAAGATCAACGAATGTCTTAACGTGCTTTCCGAGGCATGGAGGCGTTTTGATATTTACAGATGGTCACCCATCCACAGACCAAATGCAGGAAGGGTAGCTTAATCAATCGACGCGTGGGTAGTTAGCCACGAGCCCCTCCAATTTAGCAGGAGAAAATCTGTTTAAAAACTGGCTTCATCATTTCAGCGGTAAGACGTCCACTACTGGACTTAGGCCTCCCCCAATTTGGGGGGCTTTGCCATAATCGCCACGCTTGGCAGGCGGGTTGGCGATCGCAGTATGGTGGTAAAATGCATAGAGAACGCTGCTGCTCATTCTCTAGTAAAAACTGGCTTAGTGTATACATTTTAGTGTTTCTGACTCCGCAAAACTTACCGTTCTTCCCCATGACTCTTCGAATTGATCAAGGCGACAATCATGGCAACCATCTGTGCCTTCTGCAGGTTTACAGCAATGACCTTCGGGTTGTTGGGATCGCTACCAGCTGCTCGAAGAGTCGTGGCCGCCGCTTTCATCACGTATATGTCTGCTACAGGCAGCTGCTGGGTGACGCGCCAAGCCTGATAAGATAAAATTTAAATTTTGGAAGGTTGACATTAAGGAGGAATATCAGTCGTCAGTTTGTTTCTAACCAGCGAAAAGGAGATTTAACACCTATTGCGATTTTAGTGTTCTTCTTACAAAGAATCTATTTGAAAAAAGATCCTGTCCTGGTCATTTTTTAGGGTTCCGTAGCCAAATGGCAAAAAACGGAACCCTTATGGATTCGTCATGTCTGTCTGTCTGTCTGTCTGTCCGTCCGTATGTCACAGTCACTTTTTTCCGAAACTATAAGAACTATGCTGTTGAAACTTGGTTAATAGATGTATTCTGTAAACCGCATTAAGATTTTCGCACAAAAATAGAAAAAAAAAACAATAAATTTTGGGGGTTAGGGAACCCCTAAAATTTATTGTTTTTTACTTAGAACTGAACCAATGACTTTGTAAAGGCCGTAGAAATCCGCTGGATGCGGGAAGCACAAAACCGATCGAAGTGGCGGAGCTTGGGGGACGCCTATGTCCAGCAGTGGACATCTTTCGGCAGAAATGATGATGATGATGTATGAACGTAAATAAGGTCACTATGGTGATGTTCTTCAGAAAGGTCAGGTGTGTAGTACTGGTGACATGCGTGTATGACCAGATGTATGAACATAAACGAACCAAGAGATTGTAGTGGCGTTCTGTAGTTTCTGCCTACCCTCATGGGAAAAAGGGATCACTTTACGTATGTACTAGATTTTGCCCGTGGCTGCGCTCGCGTTTATTGAGAATTTGACAATACATTTTGGTTGTACTCTGCTTGTTCTTTGATTCTTTGGCCGTTGCAATCATGGGCTCAGAACAGAACATTATTCTAGCACGCTCCTATACACAATGTTGTACATATATAATCAGCCAATGATGTTCCCGCTGCTGAAACACTGGCCTCCTCTCGTTTAGAGGGAGTGAACCCTAATCCACGACGCGACATGCCGGTTTCCTCACGATGGTTTCCGTCACCGATTTTTTAAAGCAGTGGTAAAGAAATAACTTACACAATGTAAATCGCCTGTCTGGGTTCAAACGTATGACCTACCGTACTCGTACTGCTCTCACGCAATGATGTATGTCTTTCTATTTGGCGCTAAAACGTATAGATTCTAAATATTGGACACACGTGAACATTTATTTATTTATTATTTATTTAAAATTGGTACATAACATCCTAACAGCTATGATTCGCCAATGCGATGTTATTACTATATGATACAAACAAAAACAAAAATAGCATATTTAAATTAACAAAAAAAAAAAGCACCAGAAATGGTCCTTTAAATATTTTCGATGCACTTCAGTGCTACTTCTGTGAACCTCGTCAGGCTGCACTGAAATATATCTACCTTTGTTGAAATAATATTTATCAGTCTTATGGCTCGTGACAAGGGGGCATACTTGTTCAAGTTTGTCCTAGAGCATGGCTCCAGTAGAGTAGGCGTCGGGCGACGAGCGCCCCCGCACCCGGCCGGCGCGCGCATCCCCAGCTCTACCAGCAGTTCGGGGTGGTGCAGCCAACCGCGCAGCACCCGAAACACAAAGCTACAAAGACTGACGTCCCTCCGCACCGCTAGCCTACTGTACCCTACCATCCCTATTACGAACAGACTCGGGTACAAAAGAGGGAAGAAGGGATAGACGCCATACTGCTTAAAATATAGAAACCGAGTGAATTTGTTCTGAATTCTTTCCACCATTTCCCGGTATTTAGCCTCATGGGGATTCCAAACAATAGCACTCGTCTCTAAACGGCTCCTTACTAGTGCATTGTACATTATTTTAAGCACTGCCGTGTTCTGGAAGTCCTTGCACTGTCTGAGGATAAACCCAAGATTACGAAAGGACTTGCGGCATATATCTAAGATGTGCCCACGAAACATCAATTCCGGCACCATCTCCACTCCCAGGTCTCGCACATGCGTGACTCGTGACATGACCGCGGCTTCCATCTTATACTGATGCAGCAGAGGTTCCCGCGCGCGAGTGTAGCTCATTATACCACATTTGGATATATTAAAACTTAACTTATTTTCTACGCTCCACTGCACTACCCTATCAACATCCTGTTGAAGTCGTTCACAGTCCGAAGTATTTGCTACCGACAGAAACAACTTAAGGTCGTCCGCGAATAGCAAACACTTCGCCTCCTTTACGACTTCAGGGAGATCATTGACCATCAGAATAAATCCTAATGGACCAATATTGCTACCCTGACTCACGCCCGAAAACGTAAAATAAGGCTTGGAGACAAATCCACCATATTCGACGTACTGCCGGCGATCACTAAGGTAGTTCGCGAAGAATTTCAGAAGGTGCGGTGCGCAAACCAAATGCCGCAAACTTAGCCAACAGCACATCGTTATCGACAGTGTCAAACGCCTTCCGAAAGTCGAAGTACGCAGTGTCCACCTGTCCCCCAGCGTCAATAACAGGCGACAGATATGTCATAAATGACAACAAGTTACTCCCCGTACTTCGACCAGTCCGACATGGCACATATAGGTAGCTGGCCATAGGAAAAGTATAGCTTTTTCAAAGGCATTCGTGCAACTGCTACCTACAATGTTTGGCCTTGCGCTTTATTAATAATTGTAATAGCAAAACTTAGTTGGAAACTTGATATTTATCTGTATACTTTTCATGCAAGGCGCTGCTGGATTACGTGCTCCACAGGGGCCATGAACCATGTTTTTGGTTATGGTTTCGTGCAAATCTCTATCTTGCTCTTTTTTTTGTGAGTGGGAATCATCAAATGACGTCTCCCGCTCTGGGCGGAGCGGTAGGGCGTGTTATCTCGGCGCTTATAATGTTATCTATTTGGTTAGGACGCAGCTTTTCTTTCGACCAAATAAAAATGTGCTCATGTAGAATACATGTGGCACTGAACGTTTCCAAATACTGTTCCCTTTGTTTGACATTCACTAGTTTTTGGATCTTTTAACGAAACGTCGGTATATCGGTCAGTAGTTCGTTGCCCAGGCATAAGCTCTTTTTTTATTTCCTTCCATGAGAGACTGCAAGTGGACGTAACGACAAGGTCAGTCCCGCCGTAAGTGCATACATAGGCGAAAGCGTCTTGTGTATATTCATGCAGATAGTGGTGTGGTTATCAAAATTAGAGGGAAGACTAACAATTTGGCCTAATCCGGAGGGGTTTATATTACCATCTGTGCTAATAGCATCTTGCAGATAAATGTAATGTTCAGCTCGTAGTTTTTTCTGGTACATATTTACTTAAAACTGGTGGAAGAGCTGTCTTGACTGCAGAAGGAGGTTAAAGTCATTTTCTCGAAGCATCATTTCATAAGCGTAAAAATCCATACAGGAAACTTTTTTATTGGGAAAAGGCTGTTTTGTAGTGGAATTAATAAGTGGTATATCGAAATAATGTCCTGAATGTCCCGTGATAAAAATGTATGTGTAACGTGCCTGTTAGGGCAGGACGTTTAAAAGAAACAAAAAGGATAGAAGGTACATAAGTGTAATTAAATTAAGATTAACAGTATTTAAACATGTCTAGCCCCAGCAGAAGGCTAGCGTGAGTTCTAGATATCGAGCGCGTATTCAATTCTAGCCCGCCTAAAGAAAACCACTATCCTGGTAGTTCTCACGTCGTAGGTGACCGGTGTCAGCCAGGTAGGTAGGTAGGTCTTCCAGCAGGAGGTAGGCAGCTCGCAGGTTGTCCAGCCACAACCCTTGCAGCGGCGAAAAGGATATCCCTTCCGGTATGGAAGAACCCCGATTTGGGGTTACACAGAATTTAATTTTAAAAAGATTTAAACACTAAGGTTTTTATTTTTAAAATATAGATGTAAATTAAAAAAAGATTTAAAATGTTGGCCGTTGCGAACAGTAGCTAGTGCACGGATACTTTCATAACACGACCACTCAGCAGCTCCGTAGTGTCAAGTGAATCCCTCGAGATTCTTCCTTGACCGCCGCCGGTGGCTCGCCGACGTTAGCCATATGTCGTGGAGAGGGGAGACACTCACCAACAACCGGTTCGTGCGCGAAGCTCGCGACAATATTAATATTTGCAAATAGACGTATATCAGTTGTCAAGCGTAAACTGTTGTTATGATG
Organism: Aporophyla nigra; assembly: GCA_947507805.1. NCBI lineage: Eukaryota > Metazoa > Arthropoda > Insecta > Lepidoptera > Noctuidae > Aporophyla > Aporophyla nigra. The sequence continues at coordinate 19,832,771 of OX382309.1, read as the reverse complement.
AATGTTTTTAGAAAATGTTATTGAATATTAGTTTTTACCTGCTTCCAACCTTGATTCAGATGTTAAAAGATAAGATCATAGTACTCACTAGATTGATATAAAGTACGACGTTACAGTACCCCCCTTTTTAGCGTAGGATTTTTCCTAAGTAAAATCCGCTGCCACTGCTTCTGAAGACATTTTATTAACGCTTCTTTTTTATTCCTATCTCTTACATTCATCCATTCTTCCTCTTTCATTCAACGTTTAATCCGCAGCAACACATTAGTAGCATGTGTTACCGCATGCTAACATTCAGAGTGTCTCGTTTTAAATACAGCACAAAACACTCCCGATAATCAAATGCAGTTTTTGAAACAATATTGAAAGTACAGAGCAGTCTACATGTAACTAATCCCATATTTATAATAAGATATATAGAACTCAGTTATACCTATGGTGTAGGGCCATTGGTATAGGTAAAAGAAATCAATGGGGTAGAACCATGATTGCTTTCTTACTATGGTTGTAGGACCGATAGTATAAATAGTACTATAGAATGAAATGTTGTATGTAGTTGACCATCATCCTGTAATGACTGTTTGTATAGACTAATTATATACTTAGACATTTAAATAGATACAATATAGTAGATAGAATTTAGTTACATGTAGGTAGGCGGTTTTTGAGGTAGGTACGTACGTTTAGGTTGGTAATTCTTTTATTATAATATTAGTTTTTTTAGAAGGTTTTATTTTATTCGAATTTGCGCTAGTTAGTAAAGTATTTAGTTTTAGGTTTTAATCTTTGTAATTAGTTAACTTGATATCTTTAATATGCCAATGCCCGATTGATTTTCCAGACGTATCGGCCAATTCATATACTAATGGTGACTTTTTTTTAATTACTTGACATTTTACAAATTTAGGTGCTAACTTCTTGTTAAAATATTTATCCTTGTCACTCTGATAGAAAGTTCGTTTCCACACAACATCACCTATATTAAACTCTGCAGGTTTCCTTCGTAAATTATAAGACGTGCAGTTTCTAGCATGAGCCTGAAGAAGCGCTGCTTGAACCTTATTAAAGATAGAAGATAAATAGCCTAGGTTTTCTGCATATGAATCGCGAGGGACAAAAACAAGATCTTCATCGTTTTCCGAGTTGATATACTGTGAACCACAAGTTACCAGTTCTCGTCCGTATACAAGAAATGACGGAGTATAGCCCGTTGTTTCGTTTACAGAACTATTTATGGCAAACTGAATTTTCGGCACAAGTTGATCCCAGACACGTTGATCGTCAGCAATAAACGTTGAAATTGCAGTCATGACTGTTTTATTGTACCGTTCAACTGTGTTGATGTGAGGTGAGTATTTAGGTGTAAAATGTAAATTGGGAATTTTATATTTGGTAATCATGTTTTTTAGGGTAGCGCTAACAAACTGTTTCCCGTTATCAAGTATGATAGTAGAGGGTATCCCATGTACGAGAATTACGTTTTCTTCGAGAATTCTAGTGACGATTTCCGCGGTTGCTCGCTTAATAGGAAATAAAAGGCAATATTTACTGAAACAACAAGTAATCACGAATATGTAGCAATTTTGTTTTCTTGATGGGGGTAAAGGTCCAACTAGATCTACACTAATAGTTTGGAATGGTCTAGAACATACTTTAGGCTCGCCCATTTTGCCTAGAGGGGCATGGTTTTGATGCTTATGAGCTATGCACGCATCGCAAGCGGAAATAAACTTCTGTACGTCCGCGTGCATGCCTGGCCAGTAATAACATAAGGCAAGCCGTTTATATGTCTTAAAGACTCCCAAGTGCCCTGCAGAAGGTACAGAATGGTGCTTTTCCAACATAGCATTACGGAATTCCGCAGGTACTACCTCTTTCCATTCGAATTCTCTACGCAAGGGACACATAGTTTTCATGTATCTATATAATTTCCCGTTTTTAATTAAATAGTTAGGGAACGAAGTAGGGGAAGACTGGCAACCATTATAGATGTTAAGGTACCAAGAATCAGTAGTTTGCGTATTAATAGGAAGAGTATCGACAGCAGTTATAGGCACAGCGCGTGATAGAAAATCAGGAACTACGTTTTCTGAACCACGGCGGTGTCTAATTTCAAAATTATACGCAGATAGTCGTACACCCCAGCGAGCTAATCGACCTGTAGGGTTATTCAATTTTAAAAACCATTTAAGGGCAGAATGGTCCGTGTAGACAACAAATTTTTGGCCATTCTCTACATAACAGCGCCAGTGCTCAACTGCTACTAGAACAGCAAGAGCTTCACGCTCGGTAGCACTGTAGTTGCGTTCTTGAGGAGACAGTGACTTGCTCATGTAGGCTATGACTCTCTCCTCACCATTAATATTTTGGGTCAACACACCACCCATACCGTAGTCACTCGCATCGGTGTGAATTTCAAAAGGTTTAGAATAATCTGGACACGAGAGTACTGAAGCAGAAACTAAGCATTCTTTTAATTTATTAAAAGCTGTGTCTGATTCTTCAGACCACACAAACGATGGTGCTTTTTTGCTTTGTGAGGTTAATTTGTTCAATGGTGAAGCCAAAGAGCTAAAATTTGGTATAAATCTGCGATACCAGGAAGCTGCGCCCAAAAATCGGCGAACTTCTTTTCTATTAGTGGGGGTAGGATAGTTTTTGATTGCATCTATTTTTTCCGGGTCAGCATGTAAGCCGTTAGCATCGACTACATAACCCAAATATTTGAGTTTTTCTCGGAAAAATTGACTTTTTTTAGAATTTATAGTTAAGTTTGCAGATTTTAATTTATTTAAAACAAGAAGCAGTAGGGAAATATGCTGCTCAAAAGTAGAAGAGACAATGATGATATCATCGACAAATACAAAAACACGATGTTCAAATTCAGGCCCATAGAACAAAATGTCAACTAAACGTTGTTGTGTGGCTGGTGCATTAGTGAGACCAAATGGCATAGATTTGAACTGATAAGTACCACGGGTTGGTATATAGAACGCTGTCTTGCATCTGTCCTGCTCACTGATCAAGATTTGCCAAAAACTTTTTGAAAGATCTAAACTAGTTAAATATTTTGCGTCTCGTAAATTATCAAGAATCTCAGAGATATAAGGCAAATTATACGCATCTTTTTTTGTGATAGCGTTTAATTTTCTGCTGTCTAAGCAAAACCTAAGCTCACCAGTTTTTTTAGGTGTGAGTAGTACTGGTGATGACCATGGGCTCTCAGCAGGTTCAACCACACCATCTTTTAGCATCTCATCTAGTTGCTCCACTAATATGCGTTGCTTCTCAGGGGACATTCTGTAATACCTTTGACGAATGGGGGCAGCTTCTCCAGTGTCAATAGTATGCGTTATTAGAGAAGTACGACCAAGACCTCGTACTTCGTAGGATATTTCCCGGAACTGTGATATTATATTATCAGCTGTTATCCTTTGGTCTTGTGATAAATGATCATATGACTGAAGATGTTCTGAGCGATCAGACTTCAGTTCAGCTAACTGAGCGTCTGATGGGCTTAAAAATAAAACAGTGTTTAAGTGACTAGGGAACAGACCGAATTTTCTCCAAAAGTCCATGCCTAAGATTAATGAATTTTTTACTTCCGGAATGATGTGGACATTTAAATCATGTGTTTGATTTTTTAGAGTGAATGTTAATGAAATATATCCTAGAGATAAAAGTTTCTGCCCACCCGCTGCAACAAATGTCATAGGTTGACTCAAGTTCCCTTGGCAATGGGATGAAATAAAACTTTTGTGGAGGTCTTTTCCCATTATAGTGACGGCAGAACCTGTATCTAGTAACCCAATAACAGGTTTAGTGTTAATAGTAACTGGAACGTAAGGCCGTGTGAAATCTATACTATTATTACGGATTGAAGAAACAGTATAGCAGGAACTGAATCTTGAAACAGTTTGTAGCCAATTTTCCCAATCATTCCTATCGAAATTGGCACTATTTCTGTTTCCACAACCCTTGTTACTTAGTTTTTTGTTGTGTTAGAGTGACAATTAGGACATTCTGGGAATTTCACGTCTTTCTTACCACATTTAAAACAGATTAGAAAATGTGGCTGTTTACATGAACGTAGTGAATGTGATTTAGTTCTACATCTTGGACAGTATACATTTCTGTTTTTGTCGTTAGATACATGTGCCACCTCATTGACGTGTAAATTTGATTTAGGATCGCTAGTATTCTTATTATTTTCAAATGTATTTTTAGAGTAGTTGGGTTTATAATTAGAATCAGTGTTTTTATAGTTACTAGAATTGATACTGCTAGGCTGGTGTTTATAAGCGAATTCTGGTGCCAAGGTCTCAGTACTATCTTTAGGCGGTTCGCGAAATTGTTTTAGTTTAGTTTGTATGTTTTCGTAGTTTCTGCATAATTTTTGTAGACTACTTATATCGGTTATAACTGCAGACGACGCCAGCGTACTTGCATAGCAAGGTCGAATGTTATGCAGCAATATCTCTAGTTGATCTTCTTCTGCTAACTTTCTATCCAAACGAGAAAACATGCCACGCATAATAGAAATGTAAATTGTTATATTTTCTAGTTCACCCTGAGTGCGTGTCCTAATTTCGGATAAAAATTTGTAGTCGTAGTCACTTTGACTAAAATCTTGTTTAAGCAAGGAGACAATGTCATCCCAAGTTCTAGCCTGATCTTTAACACATCTGAACCAATGAAGAGCGTCGTCAGTGAAAATTTCAAAAGCGAAAGAAACCATTTGTTCGCGAGGTATAGCTCTGCTCAAAATAAATTCATCTACCCTCTGAATAAATGCACGGACGCAAGTTTTTCCGGAGTATTTAAGTTTACTTATTTCTGAAAACAGCCTACGCTCACAACTGACAGCGGCATTAACTGGGTTAGTTTCACGAATTGGTTCCGTTGGAGTAGACACCTGAGGTTGAGTAGATAAAGTAGTTTGTGGCCTAAGCAATGTCATATCCTTGTATTGGGTATTGAAATTGGTCAAGCAAATTTTATAGACCTCCGCAACATCACCAGCTGAGTAATTAACCCGATTTAGACGATGATGTACGTGGTGCAATAAGTTTTCGGTGCGTGTAAACAAATTCCTTTCAAATTTAGATTTAAGGGTAATTATGCTATTATGAGATTTTAACAAGGACTCTTTGACTGCTTTTAAGTCATCAATAGGATCTAAATGTGATTCTAAAATATCCTCAGAAGGAAGGGTAGAAGACAATTTAACTATTTGTTTTCGTAGGTCATTGACAGAATCGGCAGCTGTACCACCACGAACCGCTACTTCATATTCTAGTTCCGCTTTTTGCAAAGACAAAAATTTTATAACATAAGACATATTTGCTAAATTTTTCCAGTTATTAAAATTTTAATAGCAGAAATAAAATTTTCCGAATAACCCTAGAGAATAGATGTGTGTTGCAAAATTCACAAAACAAAAATAAAAATAGTTAGGCACAGTAACAAAACAAAATCAAGTACTCGTGCTACCAAAATGTGTGAAATGGCAAAACAAAATATATGTGGGTAGATTTTTTTCCACTAAAAAAAATATATGAGGGTAGATTTTTTTCCATAAAAAAAAATATATGTGGGTGGATTTTTTTCCACTAAAAAAAATATATGTAGGTAGATTTTTTTCCACAAAAACAGTTTTTAAATTTAAAGAATTCTATGATTTTTTACAGTAGACTACACAAGAACACCTTTGGTAGCTCGTAATCAAGTTATAATTACTAACACTACTGTTATAGACAGCCAACACCAAGAAAACCAAAAGAAATGCCTAGCAGAAGAGAACTAAATACGGCTCGATATCTACCACTAGTATGGGCGCCACTGTAACGTGCCTGTTAGGGCAGGACGTTTAAAAGAAACAAAAAGGATAGAAGGTACATAAGTGTAATTAAATTAAGATTAACAGTATTTAAACATGTCTAGCCCCAGCAGAAGGCTAGCGTGAGTTCTAGATATCGAGCGCGTATTCAATTCTAGCCCGCCTAAAGAAAACCACTATCCTGGTAGTTCTCACGTCGTAGGTGACCGGTGTCAGCCAGGTAGGTAGGTAGGTCTTCCAGCAGGAGGTAGGCAGCTCGCAGGTTGTCCAGCCACAACCCTTGCAGCGGCGAAAAGGATATCCCTTCCGGTATGGAAGAACCCCGATTTGGGGTTACACAGAATTTAATTTTAAAAAGATTTAAACACTAAGGTTTTTATTTTTAAAATATAGATGTAAATTAAAAAAAGATTTAAAATGTTGGCCGTTGCGAACAGTAGCTAGTGCACGGATACTTTCATAACACGACCACTCAGCAGCTCCGTAGTGTCAAGTGAATCCCTCGAGATTCTTCCTTGACCGCCGCCGGTGGCTCGCCGACGTTAGCCATATGTCGTGGAGAGGGGAGACACTCACCAACAACCGGTTCGTGCGCGAAGCTCGCGACAATATTAATATTTGCAAATAGACGTATATCAGTTGTCAAGCGTAAACTGTTGTTATGATGAATGTTTTTAGAAAATGTTATTGAATATTAGTTTTTACCTGCTTCCAACCTTGATTCAGATGTTAAAAGATAAGATCATAGTACTCACTAGATTGATATAAAGTACGACGTTACATATGGGTACTGCAAAGCATCGTAGAATATATGAGTATCGGCTACGTGTGAGTGTATTCATAACACTCTGTCTCGTGAAGAGAACTGGTCACCACTCAGTACGACAGCAACTTCATTAATAGTCGGTGCATTAAAGCGCCTCCCATGTTCACCACGCGAAGTTCGATCAGCGTAGATAACAACCTTATAAACTTCCTGGGGCCAGTTTTGTATTGCGGTCTTAAAGAAAATCAAAATATTGTGGTTATGTAGCACTCTTTGAATTTTCAGTATCGTATCTTTGCCAACTACCTGAATATATTGATTTATGCGATGTGTATACGACGGATTACTTAATTTTCTTCATAACCCATAAAATAAGCTTATAAAAACTTATGCTGCTCGTTCTCTGTTGGAAAAAGTGAACCAATTCAATGATATATCTGACCTTGTACGATAAAAGTTTTCGAAAACTCCGGCACTCTTATGTCTCTATATACCTACTCCAAAAGATTTAATTTGAAAGACTGTGGTGTACTTTCTGATTATATTTATAAAAACGTCGTGATTTATCTGCGTCGTATAAATACAGTTTTCAGAGGTTCTTCTGGTTCACCAAGTACAGTAAGGAAAGCTTTGCCATTGGAACAACACATTTTCGCGGTCTCGTCTTTCCATTTAAAAGCATCTCAAAACTAGCATTATGTAATAATCAAACCAACAAAAACTGAAGTGTGTTTTTTTTTATCAATTAAAAAGGATCGTATTCTAATCCAGAATTATTAAATACAGACCAACTGTGACGCATAAAAGTCGTCGGCGTTTGGTTTTCAGTTCTGCAGGAGCGGTTCTTCTCGCCTGAGACTGTTCTGGAGTTTCTGCCGCTCTAAAGGAATTGCTACTTGCCGCTGAGCTTATTCGCTTAGAGTTTAGACGGAGCTGTGTTTGAACAGGCTTCTCAGTTGCTGTTAGAGCTCTCTGGGTTTCGGCTTATTCCTCCTAATGCAATAAGTTTTTTTTTTGCGTCTTAGTCGCTCTCAGAGAAGCCTGGCGCCCGCCAGGCTTCTCGACTTGGCCCTCCAATCTTTTCTGGCTTTCAGAATGTGTCTCTTCAGCTCTCAAAGCTGCTTGTCGCTATGTTCTTGGGATCGAGCAATATATACTGCTCGGGCTCGCGAAGTGCTCTTACCTAAGTTGGAACGGCGTTTGCGAGGCATTTTAAGTAAACAAACAATTAAACACGTTAGGATTGAGTCGTCGACACGCTTGAAAATTATGTGCCGCAGATTTGGACAACCAATCCTAGCGAACAGTTTCTAACAACATAACTAATGACAATTATGAACAAAAATCCTTTATCATTCTTCCACGGGAAATCTAAGCACCGCTATTCAGAAAACCGCGTCATGAGCGCAACGCCATCTATTGAGCAAATTGTGAAACTGTTGACATTATGCTACAAAAATAGTGTATAGACACTTAACTCAGAATATATACTACTTATAATAACAATAATTCTATTCTATAATTTTATTATATCTATAAATAATAATAAATCTATTTATAATAAAAATCAATCATGATTCAATAGACACGTGGCGACATCTATTACCATAAGACCGTTTATAGATAGTTCAATCCATGAAGACGCGCCCCACTCTTTGACAATTGTACTGAGAGTGGTTAAAACCAAAGGAAAGGGGCGCAGTGGGGCGCGTCATCGTGGATTGAACTATCTGTATTGTAATTTTCCCCAGGTCGATTGGACGAATACTTTTTTCGATATGAAAGGTACCCTATGTCCGTTTCTGTACACCTGAAATCGTTTGCAAAATTTCAGGATGATCGCTGCAGTGGTATAGGCGGGAAAAGGTAACAAACAAACTTACTTTCGCATTTATAATATTAGTTAGGATGTATGAATGTAAATGAGGCAATTTTTAAAGTAATAGACATTGGTGCCGATTCCCTTATTCACAAACTAAACTAAATTTAAGTTCAGTGCATCTTTTTCTTTCTATTTCATTAAGGAAAGGACAGAAGATAAATTTTAGTTTAGTCCTATCAAATTAATCAGCGCTTGACGTAAATTGACGTAATTTTAGTAGGCAAGTTTTTAATCACTGTTTAGTTATAATAATTGTTTAGTGTTTTTAGACAAATTCGAGGCACTAACAAACACAACATTAAAATGCAATAAACTCAAATAAAAAAGATAAAGATGAAAAAAATATGATAAACAAAATAACCACTTACAATATCTAAAATATCAGTAATCTGAAACCTCTTGCCTTCTGGATAGTCTATGCCGTAGTACTTCCAGTCTTGGACCTCATAGTTACTCTTATCTATCAACGTCCAGCTCACCGAGTTCACTGTTATATACACCGATAACACTGATTTACATTCCTGTAACAAATTTTTTACATTGTCCTTAATATTATCATTTAACCTATCTTGACACTTGTACAGTGTGGTCATGTATAGGATACCATGTAAATAAACAAGCTACTCTACAGAGTGGAGTGGAGTGGTTTAAATTAGCCCCTAAATAATTTAACCCAGATCCAGCCTGTCCTTGCTGCCCTCCCTCAGTGATCGCCTAAGCCGAGGTGCGAACCCCCCTCGGGGTTACCCTTAGGACTTTCACTTTAGTTTTAATTTTACCTATGGCTCGGCTGGAGGTCTAAAAAGTTTAACTTTTTAGAAATCGCCAGGCAAAAATCCGTTTAAGTACTCAAAATCTTTTCAGATTAACTACGAGATGTCCAACAAAAAAAAAAAATCTACAAGGTGGCAGAGACATAAGTACACACACAAACTGTAACCAGGAAATTGGCACTAGACCCCTATGTAGAAATTTTTAGTCAAATATTTAAAAAAAATATATGTTTCTTCTTACCTTTATAACAATATCACTTAATAGTGGTTGCAATATCTGCCCTTTTATTTTACCTGTCACCTTCTTTTCTTTATTAGGGCCACTTAATATACTGTTAAATAGTTTCGTGGCAGACCTCTCGGAGAATCCTTCAATGTATTCGATGTCTGCTAGTGTTTTTATTTGTCCATTGCTACTTTTCCACTGAGAAAACTTCTTGAGATTTGTTTTACTTACTTCATAACTGCAAGAAATTATTTTTATAATGCATTTGTTAGGTGTTCTTTCTAATGTAGTACAGTCAACTGCTGTTAGTAGTAATACTGAAAACAACCCTAGCTGTATGAAAAACAAGCTGTCAAAGTGAGGTGTTCCATGGCAGAGATGTTGCGAATATCCGCATCCTCAAATGCGGAGCTTCCGCATTGATTTGGACATCTGCATCCGCATCCGCATTCGTAATAATCATTGCGGATGTTCATGCGGATGCAGATGTTGCACATGTCGCGACAAGAAACAAAATAGACGTACCCGGCGACTGGCGCTTCCGTACACACGTGATCATTTATTTATTTAAACTTTTCCCACACAAAAAAAAGGTACAAAGGCGGACTTAATGCCTTAGGCATTCTCTACCAGTCAACCAAGGGTGGTGAAGAGATTATTATATATTAATCATTGGCCAATAGGAGCGAAGATTTCGCTCGGTGATAAGATCCGACGAGATTTTTATTGTGTAATGTGTATCATTTGTTTTTGGTAAGTAAATCAGTCGTATGCAGTTGATTAGTTGCGCTTATGGTATAAACATTTAAGGTTTCGAGTGTATCGTAAAATTATGAATATACACAGCATTGTGCTCTTAAATGGTGGAGCGTACATCGAGAAGAATTTAAACTACATAGATTTTTATCGACACTACCAGCCAGTGTTCCTAGCGAACAATTGTTTAGTAGTGCGGGTTTAATTTATGAACCTCTGCGTAACAGACTAGACCCCGAAAAGGCGGCAATTTTGATATTTATTCAATATAATGCTCTCATTTTCAACTTTAATTAGGTACTAAATATTTGACTAAAATATTAATAATTACTCTCTTATTATTTAATTTCTCCACTCACATAGTTTCTTATAATAAATCTTAAGATCCGCATCCGCATCCGCGGATGTGAAAAAATCGGCATCCGCAACATCCCTGTTCCATGGTAACAACTCACTTGTGTAGTTGACTGTACTAAGACTTTAGTTTGAACTTAAACAAAAATGTTCCCGCCCACAACCACGACAATTTCGAGTATTTTTTACCCTTGTACTCCAAATAACATATATTTGAAAATATCAAAAACTCATATGGTTTGTGTGGTTTGGAACATTTTTGGTTAAATTGGTCCATTTGAAAAGGTAATTTTTTTTTAAATAATTGTTTCAAACTGGGTCGATATAGAGAGGAGTGGAAAGCAGAAAGGGAGGCCTTTGTCCTGCAGTGGGATAACCAACAGGCCTCCATCCAGATGCTAAAAAGAATATTTTAAGGTGAATAATAACATAATGGGGCCGCGTGGTGGATGACGGCCTACTCCTTCTCACAGCAAGGAGGCCTGAGTCCCAGCAGTGGGAACAATATAGGCTGATGATGATGATGAAGAACATAATTGTAAATGTTGGGAATGGCGAAAAAAGCATTAAAGTAGAATAAATGCTGTGGGAATGCATTCCTTGCGAAGCATGTGTGTCGTGGCGGTAAATGATAAGCTGAGGAATGATATGATAAGACAATAGTGCAGTTTAAAAGAACATGTAGAGACAAAAATTGATAGGAGTTTGCTTAGATGGTTTGGCCATGTTGAGAGGATGAATTCTAGTGACCTTATGGGTGACGTTCTTCAGAAGGATCAGGTGTGTAGTACTGGTAACCGGGGTGCGTGAATGACCATATGTATAAACTTAAACGAGACAAAAGGAGTATGTGAGGATCGTAGCAGGTGGCATTCTAGTTTCTGCCTACCCCCATGGGTAAAAGGCATGAGTTTTTGTATGTATGTAAGAATATAAGTTAAAGACTTTATTGCTATTAAAAACGTAACTTACATTTTTCTTACCTAGAAAGAGTACTAACATCGGCATTGTTAATAACCTGTAATATTTTCTCCCTCTCTGTATCATTGTATTTACTGTTTATACCTTCGCTGAAATAAAATTTTGTAACCATGGACACTCGACAGCTCAAGCATAGCGGACTCTGAAATGATTATAAACTTACAATCACGCCGCAACTTTTAATTTACGAAAGTAATCAGATTCAACTCACCAGCACCCAAGAGGATGGAGTTACAAGTTTAAGCAACATTTTAAAATAAAGTTAATTAATAAAACGTATAAATTATACACTAATAAACTTATTTTTAATAGAAGTAATCGTTCTTTTTATTATAAATAAATAAATAAATTGCTTAGGTACAATTTGTTTCTATCAGAAATGACAGTGACAGAAATTAAATCTGACATTTCTGACATCGACAGCCAAAAGTCAAGAAGTCAGTTTATTGTTTAGATGGTTTGTCGAGTGGCTACTGTTTTCCATTTTTACCGAAGGGTTTTAATAATTATTACCGTTAAAATAACTTTTAATGTCCATTTGCACTTCAAATTAAAGCATTTAACATTCAGTCCAAAATCAAAAAGTATGACCGCCACATGCCGTCAATAACAAACAAATCAAACACGAAGACGAATCTTAGCTTGAATTGTATTCCAAAAGGTAAATTGTGATGTTAAATCTTTCAAAACCACTTTTAAGTTACCCATGCCTTTAAAAGTACTTCGTTTTTGTCATATTAATTCATTAACGATAAGTAGTACGATACTACATTATTTCTACGCCGGGAATAAGTAGTGACTAGTGAGACAGTAATATATAACAACGCCATCTGTTATATAGATTTTTAAATAAGTTTGTTATAGTAATCTGTAAAACTCATGGACTCATGCAGCGCTTCTAAAACTTGCTAATTTTTACAATAGATGTCCCTAGTATAGATTCCTGACAGTACAGCAAAGAGTACAAGATGTTGACACATAGCTTCATGTAAAATACTTTGAAGAGCATGCCGCGAACAGAGATGCTAATTGATTATGTTATGCATATTGTCGATAATAATACAAAAGATTTTTATTATTAGATCATGATTCATTAGGTTAATCATGATAAATATATCTGGCACAGCCACGTCCCCGTCAACCACTGACAAGTTGTTCCAAGTTGTTCCAGTTGTTGTTTGTCCTCAGCATTTCAAACCGATCAATATACTTCCTAGATAGTATTTTTAGTTATAAAAAGACATTCTTTTTTATGTTTTCTTCAAATTCTTTGGAATTTAATTCTTCATGATTGACAGTTCATTCGAATAGTTTCGAATACGGAAAGTAAACAAAACAGAATCAAAATTTTGAAAATAAAACAAAGTTATTATGACAATGTCAAAACGGGTTTGTATTTTTTCGCTAAACGTATATTCCCAGATATAAAACTCTTCTTCCAGCGTTTTTTATGTACTCAACGATTAGTATTAATTTGTCGGAGAAGGAGTATGGACATGGAAGAAGTAATACAGAATAGAAGTAAGCGTAGTATTTTATTGATTCATCGCTTTGAAATGTTTGTACGCGTTAAAACAAGACAGATTGACATTGTGCTCTCGCTCTAACTCACGAAACGATGGATAACAAAATGGCGACGGCCGGTTGCTGTCGGCCCGCGGTGCGCGATGCTCTAAAATCTAGACCATTTGACTATCTTCCTTCCTTCGAGAGAGTTCTTCGACGGTTGGCGCCTTCACTCTGTTTTACCTCTTTTCGGAAGGAGATTGGTAAGTTACCTATTGTTTGTAAGTTCGCATAGCGTAACTAGTAATAATAATTATATACCTACTTAGTTTGTATTTTTCCATATTATTTTGTATAAATAACTAGATATGGACTTAATACAAAGAAAAATCGGATTCAAGGACAACATACCATATCCTTGAAAGATATATTTTTTTTTTTCTTAAGCTACAGTCTATTTTTTTTTTTTTACCAAATGTAACCGATGGTTTATAGGACTACACTCATACTCCTAAAATTTACAAGCTTAATCTACTAGCTGGTGGTAAGTAAATTTATCATCGTCATTATCATCATCATTTCAGTCGAAAGACGTCCACTGCTGGACATAGGCTTCCCCCCATTTGGGAGGGTAAATTTTACTATTGAAGGGCAACTATTGAAGGCGATGCCAATGTGGCAAACTAGTAATGTCGCAATTGTTCCACCAACCAGCCAATGTTGATACTTGGTACGAGCCACGCAATGTACATTTACAGTACGGTTCGCTTCTGATAATTTTATAGATTCTTCAGTCTATTTTATTGTAGGTTAGTTGTCAAACTGAATTGTTGATCAACTTGAAGAAAATCAAACACTCAAAATCTGGTCTTAGCGAGCATGACATTGACTGCGCAAAATTGATAGGTATGCTGGCTGGCTGGTAACGCCGATGCCGTCACGAACTTGTTTGTGCAGCGTTGCCAAACCGCTGCGTTGCCAAACCGCTGCGTTGCCATTCAGCTAACGTTACCTAACTAGGTACTTATAATACCTCTACTTCTGCCAGTTGTGATAGGTAGTTGTGATAAGCAGCTTGTCCGTGCTGTTCTATTGATTTAATTGGTCTGTTTGCTATTCTTTTCAGTGAAGAAAGCTGATTGATTCAAAATCAAATCAAAATCAAAAGTCATTTATTCAAATTAGGCTGAGGATCAGCACTTTTCGAACGTCAAAATTACAAAAGACAGTCCCCCAAAACGCCCACCCGTCGCGCACTCCCTAGTGCCTAGTGATTAAAATTGATATTTTTTTATACAGTTATTTTAATAGATGTACTTTTTGCTCTTTCTCCATTAACAGTCTTTGTCGTCTTCTGCTGTTAATGATGACTGTCTTACCCTAGCATCCTGAAATATTTACCCACCCAGAACATTTTTTCCGAAATCGGAGAGTCAAATCACTAACTTCATTTTCAGAGCCATCTCTGTGCCGTCAAGCACACTGTAATGTGTTTGACGTAACTCCTCCTATCTCGCTTACTCCTACGTTGTTGTGTATATTCAGGTTCACTCTATCTTTGTTTGCTCCATTCTTGTAAATTTCCAATGTAGGTACTGTTAAGTACTTACTGTTTGTTTTACTTACATACTGTATATAATTAGGCTATGTATTTACTAAATTAGCAGCGTTACCCATGGTAATCTTAAGAATAAAAAAAATTTAGCAGTTCTTTAATAAGTCCAAATATTATTTAATTATTTTTAAACTCCAGCACTAATTTCGTTCTTCCTAAGTTTTTCATTTCTATAACATCGACAACTTTTGTTGTTCTGCAGTCCATTGACGAGTTATACCATACGATTGTGGTGCGTCCCCAAACAAAAAACACAGTGTATGCTGCGTTCATAGTTTCGTACCTTTTACGTTATTGTGTCAGCGGGGTTCAATGTGTTTGCAAGCACGGAGATAGGTCAGAATAATTTATTATCGATCAAGATTCTATTTTTCATTTAGTTTATATGTTTTTAAGGTAATCAGAACAATAAATTAGTGAGAAAAGATTCCTAACGGAAGACAAAATTGCTTGAACCATAACTAGAGGAACGAGTAAATCCCGAGACACCTGCTTGTCAATGCGGTCTTGTAAATCTGACAGGCAGGTGATGCCAACAGTTTACCATGAGCTTCAATTCATGGTTCAAATTGTAATAAAATTATCACGAAGTACTATGAACATATTGTGCCTAAAAATACTCTTAGTTACCTATTGTTTATGAAATCATCCTATTAAACATTTTTGTGATTGGTATCGCCTCTTCCTTGGGCTTAGAACTCCCTAAAGTCCCTAGAATTCCTGAGATTTTCTGACTATCCGTAAAATACGAGGCCGCATGTTTTCTTGGAGATAAAATTTTGCGTTTTCTGACTGACAAATTCCAAAATGTTTATCTGGACGACGTACCTACCGATATAGCATAGACTTCTGTTAGCTGAAACAAACGTTTAGGTTTTAGTATTACTTACAAAGCATTTGCAAACATTCTATTTTTTATAATGACGTATAAAACTGACGTATAGCGCCAGTCGGAAATGTTCGGTTTCGATCGTGTGATCTCGGCAACGAGTCAAACGACCCACTCGACTCGGACGGAGTCGTAACAACGGCAACGTCGCCCATTCTTGATCAGTTCATAATATTGAACAATTTTTGTAATTTTTCTGCCTTTTCTTTCATAGTTTCTTCAAGAAATGTAGGAAGGCTAAAACTATATAAATTTGACTACCCTAGTAATAAATTGTTTCATTGAAATCTGGGGCAAGAATAATCAAAAAGGATAAAAGATAGATGTAAGTAGGCAGAACCCAAACCAAACGCCACGAACGGCATGGTCTCATTGACATTGAAGCTTATTTTGGGCTTGGAAATTTTTGCATACCAAACTATTATTACTTATTATACCTATGTCAATGCAAAAAAAATACTTATTGAACACATCTACATAATATTTCGAGCAGAATGGAACATTTTCGATAATAAACATAGCATATATTGCACTAAGCTTAATTACGCTGGCTATGCGGGCTGCTAACATCACCCTTTATCAAATAGAAACAGAAGTAGAACGCAAGAGAACGAGAGCCCGATAACGTAAGGTGACCTCGCTGCATGTTATTGTACAGAGTAATGAACACACAGAGGAGCAACGCTCGCGACTTATCGCTAGCAGCTTGCTTATTCTTTCTCTCATTAGGTACGGTACAATCGCTATCTCGCTCTTGTGCCGCCACCCGTATTTTACCATCGCTAAACTCGATTCTCTACGGAGCTCCTACTCTGTGCATTTAGTTCGTGTTTGGTCTGACGCTCTCCGTCGGCTCGTCGGTACAGTGCGGCCGCCATTTTCTTCTCTCTCTATCTGCCGTCAGTGTCGCTTCGGACGCGGAACCGGACACCCGTATATTTTCGTAATTTGTATTCTTCTCGTCAATTCTTCTACTGCTGTTATCTCTTGCGCAGTCTTTTAGGTGAGTCATTGTAAACATTTGGCATGGTTTTGTTATTATTCATGATAATGCGAACTAATCGATTGGTTCTTTGATTAATGTAGTGCTATTTGTTTCTTTTTTTTTCCTTTTAGTTTTATTATAGATTGGAAAGGACTTCGACGCGCAGCCTGTAACCAAGGATTCAGTACGTTTCTGAACCCACCTGCGTTACAATACTTCGTCAGTAATTAAAAAAAAAATGCTGCATTTTTTTAAACAGCAGTTTTTTAAGGTCTAGAATCATGTTCAGAACTCATGGTTTCAGTATGCGCATCGATGCCCCTTACCCTAATGTTGTTAACTTATTAATTATTTTAATGTTTATTTTTGTTCTCTTGCTTGTGCTCTTTTACCTGTCAAACGTAGCCAAGCGATTATATCTTTTATGCACAAGGCGTAACACCTAAAATCGTAGTCTGAAATACAATGTTATCATATGCTTTATCATATTTTGTTATTTCTTCTAGTTTTTCACTTGTCTGATTGACCAGTAGATTATAGTGTAGGCGTATTATTATTGTATTCATGTGTGTGAATGCAGTAGTTCGGAATTAGATTTTGCAGTTCTTGCGCTCATTTTGTTATAAAAGTATTCTAAAAAAAAGAGTCATTTATATTTTTTTTCCTTTTCACTAGTCTTCTATTATGCAATATATGAAAAAAAAATGTGGTCTTCTCGCTCGATAGACGGCGGACCGTCATTTAGGACCATTGAATAAGTACAATTCTTCTTGTAAATAAAATCTTTGGGTTCGGTCTACTTTTCATATTTTGGCTAACGCTGACTCCCGTTCAATAGCCTCGTACTTACTGCTTTTCACATTCACCTCGTTCCGTTTATTTACGTCTGTCCTCGAGGAATATGTCTCTCTCTGTCTTGCTCGCGTTTCACGCGCTATCACTGAATGCAATAGCAGTATGTAATGTGCTTCGTCTTTGAAACGCTTGGTGATCAGCAGTGCAGCTCGACACCTAGCGGGGAATTTATTCCGGTATTTGACACGACTGAAATGATAGCGGCGGCCATCTTGTTTTGATGATAGAAAACATTGTGCTGTATTTTGGATTTTTGCCTTTATTGGGATTGCCTTTCAACGTTTATAACCAGTATTTTTTACACAAAAAATGTTCTTTGTATAGCTGCAAGGTAGGCATGTCATCTGGCATTTTTTTTTATCTAAGTAGGTATTTATTAAGTAGAAGAAATACCTACAGTCCCTCAAGCCATGGTGATGGTGGCGCTATCGGCGAACAAAATATGACGCCCCTTGTCACTTAGCATACTTAGTGATTTCTTTAGTTCCAATTTAAGCCACCGATAAGATGGTAAATGAATAGCAAGCTCATTATTTTACCCTGCTATTATTAGAATTATGGAAAAATCTAATGTAATAATTAGTGGACGAGTATCAAATCAAAGGCGTATGAGGAACCTAACCTAGCCAAACTCGATGTTTGATATACCTACTCATGTTGAGAAACACCCAGTAGGGATAATGTAAGCTGGTGGGGACCGCTCGGCATGGGGGTTGTTGTTACCAAGCGCTCACCCCGCGCGAATGTAGGAGTATCTCCCCGGCCCGCGGCCCGCGGCCCCCGACTCGTGGTAGTGAAAGGCACCTTGTGGTTTTAGTCGGCAGGAGTCTGACATAACACTTCGTTCTCCCCAGACTAAAGGTATCCATGAGGAATAGCCCATAGAAAAAAATTACTACGGAAACCTACAAAAGGTTTATAATGTAGAGTATACTATTATATTGTTAGGCCTTTTGTGGTTCTAGAAGGTAATTTATACATTTTAGTAAGTACCTATCAAATTATTTGTTTTAGTATTTATTTACTTATTGTTTTATTATTATCTCCTCTATTTCATTTAACATAGTACTGTTGAATTTTTTTTTAGTTTTATAAATTGGGAATTTTTGAGATAAAAATAATGTGTAATTACCGTTCATCCCACTCCACTCGTTCACGTTCACGTTCGGAATTGAATAAATATTGTTATATTTATTTCCCTTTTTCCCGTCTGACACTGGTAGGTAATACACGTAAAAATAATATGGTCATGCAGTTTTTGCTTACCATAGACAAGGCCGAATCCAGGATTTACTTCTGGGAGGGGGCACATTGGCTAGAGGCCGGCTAGACAGTTAAGGAGTAACCAAATCTAGTATACAATACCAGATTTGGTATATAGTCCTTATGCTGCTCCTCCCTATGCTGCCTTTGGAATTCATTCTTTTACAGTGCGACTACGAAAAACAAACGACCCCGATCGGCCCTGTTAGGACAAAACTATATAATACGTAAAACGTAAATTGGAGAAATAATAGTTTAAAAAAACTAAAAAACACGCTTCCATTGAAAACCAAACTAAAATGTACAAAATAATGGAAAAAAAGCGTGGGGTGCTCTTTAAGGTATTTTTTTATTGATAGGTATCTCTTTTTAGTTTGGTTTTCAATGAAAGCGTGTTTTTTAATTTTTTAGGGTGTTTCGAATTTTGAGACGTATGTCAGCGTAGTTTGTCACGTATGTCACCGTAGTTTGTGGCGTATGTCAGCGTAGTTTGTGTCGTATGTCAGCGTAGTTTGTGACGTATGTCAGCGTAGTTTTCGAAGACAGTTTTTTCGCTGTCTTCGAAAACGGTAACCCTGGCAAGGATAATGGCACAAATTTATGAAATTATTGCATTGTCATCGGTCCTTGACAGGTGTGCAAAGTTTGAATGAAATCTGGTCGTTTAAAGTGGGTCAAAATCGCGCTGTAAGGAGTCGGTTACAAACAAACATACAAGTGAAGCTAATATAAAGCGTGTAAAAACGGGTTTGAATGTTTACATCTTTAAATCGTTACCAAATTTTATCAAGTATGGATAAACGTTTAATTGTTTTTTAACTAATTTGTCATAATATTTACTAATTTTCATTTTAAAGTCATATTATTGTATTTTTTAAATAAACCTCACAACATAAAAGAATAAAAATTGTTACAACAAGATGTAGCTAGCCAATATTTTTCTTTGTTGTGACAAAACAGTGTAATCCTTCATTGCTGCATTTTATAGTGATAGACTTAATTACTGGATATTGTACACTGCATTGACTCAAACCAAAAGTAAACATTGAAAAAGTATTCTAAATGTCGCAGGTGCGAAATAAGTAGCTATCAGAAAGAGTAAGGAGTCTTAATCTGTCCAATGTCTACAGTTTACAATATACTGTGTAAAACAATAACATAAAAGTGGTTACTAGTAAATTTTATTGTAAACGGCTAAAGGGACAAAAGTGATGAATGAAACTGTTGACATAAGAAAGAAGATGGATGGTTGTATGTGTTATTGCGAATTAAAAGGAAGTCTGCCAGGATCGCGAGATTTGTTCGAAAGAGATACCGTGGCCCTGGCATATAGGCAACTTTAGGAACACAGGTGGGGTTTAGTCAGTAAAAGTCTGACACGCCCTCCCGCTTCTCGCTCCTTATGCTGCTCCTCCCTATACTGCCTTTGGGATTCATTCTTTCTCAATGCGACTACGAAAAACAAACTACCCTGATCGGCCCTGTAAGGACAAAACGCTATAATACGTAAAACGTAAATTTGGGAAAAACGGGTTTGAATGTTTACATCTTTAAATCGTTACCAAATTTTATCAATTATGGATAAACGTTTAATTGTTTTTTAACTAATTTGTCATAATATTTACTAATTTTCATTTTAAAGTCATATTATCGTATTTTTAAAGAAACCTCACAATATAAAAAAATAAAAATAAAGATTGTTACAACAAGGTGTAGCTAGCCAATATTTTTCTTCGTTGTGACAAAACAGTGTAATCCTTCATTGCTGCATTTTATAGTGATAAACTTAATTGGATATTGTACACTGCATTGACTCAAACCAAAAGTAAAAATTGAGAAAGTATTCTAAACGTCGCAGAAAGTTCACAGTGGTACCGATTCCCTTGTTCACAAACTAAACTAAATTTAAGTTCAGTGCATCTTTTTCTTTGTATTTAATTAAGAAGAGGACAAAAGAAAAAAATTAGTTTAGTCCTGTCAAATTAATCAGCGCCTGCCAAGTTTAGACGTGATTAAAAACTTGCCTACTAAAATTACGTCAATTTACGTCAACCGCTGATTAATTTGACAGGACTAAACTAAAATTTATCTTCTGTCCTTTCTTTAATGAAATAGAAAGAAAAAGATGCACTGAACTTAAATTTAGTTTAGTTTGTGAATAAGGGAATCGGCACCATTGTACAGATTAACACTGTACAACAGTAAAGTTGCGAAATAAGTAGCTGTCAGAAAGAGTAAGGAGTCTTAATCTGTCCAATGTCTACTATTTACCATATCTAAGGTAAAACAATATCATAAAAGTGGTTACTAGTAAATTTTATTGTAAACGGCTAAAGGGACAAAAGTGATGAATGAAACTGTTGACACAAGAAAGAAGATGGATGGTTGTATGTGGTATTGCGAATTAAAAGGGAGTCTGCCAGTATCGCGAGATTTGTTCGAAAGAGATACCGTGGCCCTGGCATATAGGCAACTGAAGGAATACGGGTGGGCTTTGTTCAGTAAAAGTCTGACACGCCCTTCCGCTTCGCCCAGAGCGGGAGGCGTCATTTGATGATTTCCCATCCACAAAAAAAGGGAGTGAATGATAACGGGACGGCTGATAGCTCAGGAATGCGGAACTCTTATGATTTTATTGAATTCGGTTTTAGTACTAAAGGAAAAAATTATGGGATCAAAAAAAAACAAATTTTAGGGCAATTTGCAATGGTCGTACAAGGAATAAAAATAAGGAAATTGTAGCTCCAACCTCCAAGTATCTAGTTTTTGGATAAAAACTTTAAAATGTTGTAGCTTCAACAGTTTTTGAATAATCGTAGAAAACCCAACAACAAAAAAAATATCTTTTTTTAGTTTTTTTTTTGGTCTACGGGCGTTGAAATTTTTTTTTTTTTTTTTGCTTAACCATTATAAGAATCGGATATTTTGTTAATTTAGCTTTAAATTCTTTTTTTATAGACCTTGATACGTCCACTTCTCGCCGAGACATCGGTCTTCAAATGGAAAAGGATCCTTTTTTTTCTTTGATTATCGATTTCTCAGCAACCAATGATCACACAGATAGTTAAATGTGGGTTTCAAGAACTTGAATGAATTCCCCTTTAACGACTAGCCATTGCCTTAAAAAAAAAAAAAATGTTTTCCATTTGTCACACGAATTTTAAAATACAACAAAAAAGGGCTTTTGGTAGTTTTTTGGAAAATATTGAGGAAACCAATAATGTTAAGTGTGTCTTTTACAGTTCAATATGTCCACAAAAACCCTATCAAGAGCCAAATTAATCCAGCCAGCCGTTTTTTGTTTCACTCGATCGAATTTTTGAAAAAATTAAAGCATCACGTTTTTTGCTCTAAAAAGCTCATAATCTTTAAAAAATTAGGAAAAAAAAAACCTAGCTTTTTCCAGATTTTTGCACAGCAATGGCTAGTCGTTAAAGGAAATTCATTCAAGTTCTCGAAACCCACCTTTAACTTTTTGTGCAATCATGGGTTGCTGAGATATCGACAATCAAAGACAAAGGATCCTTTTCCATTTGAAGACCGAAATCGCGGCTAGAAGTGGACGTATCAAGGTCTGTAAAAAAAGAAATTAAAGCTAAATGAACAAAGTATCCGATTCTTACAGTGGATAAGCAAAATATATTTTTCAGCGCCCGTAGACAAAAAAAAAACAAAAAAACACTATTTTTTTGTGGCTGCGTTTTTTAAGGTTACTCAAAAACCGCTAACGCTACTAAATCTAATCCAAAGACTAGACACTTGGAGCTACAATTTCCTTTTTTTTTTTATTCCTTGTACGACCATTTCTCTCGAAGTTACGGCCTGTTGAAAATTGGTCAAAAAAATTTTGATTTTTTATTTGATCCCTTAATTTTTTCCAGTAGTGTATTTTATTTATTTATTTAGTCGATCCTCCCGTAGGTATATCATGCGGTTTGAAGCATAGGGCGACCTTTTGAGTGTTAACTCGCTTAATCCAATAAAATCATAAGTCATTTATTCAAACTAGGCTGAGAGTCAGCACATTAACGTCAAAATTACATAACGCCCCAAAAGTCCCCCAAAACGCCCGCTCTTCACCACTTCCAAGTACTTTAGCTAGGAAGAAGTGGCGCAACACCCCCCACAGCAGCACAGCTGTCTTTTAAGTTAGAAGAACTTGATTCTGTCTATACTAATATTATAAAGCTGAAGAGTTTGTTTGTTGGTTTGGATGAACGCGCTTATCTCAGGAACTACAGGTTCGATTGAAAAATTATTTTCGTGTTTGGTAGCACATTTATCGAGGAAGGCTATAGGCTATATAACATCACGCTACGATCAAATGGAGCGGAACAGCAACGAAAACTGGCAGGCAATTCGATGCGACGGGAAGGGACAGGGGAGCAAAAATTTGACGCGGACGAAATCGCGGGCAGAAGCTAGTGAAAAATATTGCGAAAACGGGGATAAGTTATTCCTGAGAGTTTCTGTTGCATGCGCTGTATAAACGGTTAAAATAACGCATTAATCTTGTATTACGGAATTGTTCCCCTTAAAAAAAAACGTCCGCGATAGCATATATCTATCTTTTAAGTATGGCACTGTAACGTTTGTAATTGTCATTAAATCTAAATATTATAAAGCTCAAACTAGAGAGACGTAGAGGAACTACTTTTAGTGTTGAATAGCCCATTTTTCGAGGAAAGCTATAGACTATTAACCATCACGCTAGGACCCTTAGGAGCCGACCAAAAGAAAAAATAGTCATGAATACGAAGAGCTCGCACGGGCAGGCAATTCGATGCGACGGGGAGGTTTGAGGGAGAGAGAAATTTAATGCGGACGAAGTTGCAGGCAGAAGTTAATACAACAATAATGTAAGTAAGTAATATTAGGAAAAACAAAACATACATTAAATTATTATTTGCCATGTGTCAGCTAGCAGCTGAAATAAAAAACAAAAACGTAAACAAAACTTCAAAGCCTCCAAGCATAAAGGGCGTGCCCGCTTACATACACTGTGGTGCATATAGCTAACTTGAAGTAACAAATGTTAAACTAGAACCTTCGGATTAAATAAATTAACAATTAATACCAATACCAGTTACAAAATCCATGGTCAGCAAGACGACTAGTCACCATAAGTAGGGTTCTACTTCATTCGTGAGCATAACGCAAAGATCAGCCATTAACCCTTCGCCATATTTGAGGGAAGGTGGCTACGCGACCCCCAACGCTACCGCTAGCAGTGACATTTAAGGGAGCATGACGAACTTGCTGCCGGTTGCTCCGGCAAGAATATTATGATCAGTTATAGAGGTCGATAGCTAAAAACGACGATAATTGAAACATGAAAGTCGGGAGAAAGAAATGTAGACTTTGGTAGGAACCAATCGACATGTCAAGTTTATTTTTAGATTATATTTAAACAGGTTTAAAATAAGTACAGACATGTTTTAGATTTCAAACTCAATTTACGACTAAGTTGCCAAAGTGCGAAGAAAAAAAAGGGGTGTCGTAGTTTGTAAAGTTTTTTTTTCATGGTTTTAAATATTACCTGGGTTATAAATTAAGTTTTTATTACATCATTTCTAAGCGAAACTGATGTTGTAACCAGTAGCGGCGTTAGGGTGGGGCGCGGTTGGGCGACCGCCCAGGGCGCCAGATTTGAAGGGGCGCCGCAGCAGGCGCCCCGTTTTCCGCTCTTTCACTGAGCGAGTCCTATTACTAGTAAATTCCCTAAAAGTAGCTAAAAAATCGTTAAAATGGCAATACCTACTAGAATCAAATGCAGTGATTACTAAATATTATTCAGTTCAGTTAAAATAAACTGTTAAGCGCCGTATGCACCAAAACAAATGAATGCTAGTTATGAAGCCTATTTACTGTAATATTTGAGACACTAAATAATATAGTCGTGCATAAAGCGCTTATTTTTGAATGAAAGTTAGAAAAAGTGCTTAAAATAACAAAACTTCAAAGAATTTGCCAAGTTTGATGTTTTTTTTTATATGACATACTATGTTTTTCTTACTATTTTATTTTAGAATAGATGTAAAGGTCGATACCTAAACTTCACATAAACACAATAACATGACGTCAATAAATACTTTGAATTTTCATGACTATGATAGGCGAAAAATGTTCTAATCTTTACCCTCCTCCTTTGAAATCTTTTTTGCCTGATCAGAATGTGGGTTGATAAAATTTAATATAAAGACAGGAGTAATCCTGTCTTTATATTACATTTTTATCAAAGATCGCAACTTACAAGAGCTGTATCCAAATGTGTGGATAGCATTGCGAATATTGATCACTATACCTGTGACTGTGGCTAGCAGAGAAAGGAGTTTTTCTAAGATTAAACTGATAAAAATCTATCTACGTTCAACAATATCTCAATATAGGTGGACAAACTTAGCAACTTTGTCAATCGAAAATGAAATTGCCGAAAAAATAGACTTTGATGTCTTAATAAAAGAGTTAGCTGATAGAAAGGCTAGAAAAGTAACATTTTATTAGTTTTCTTAATAAAGGTTATTTTATATATTCTTTGCCTCTTTTTTCGGATGGATTTCAATAGAAGATATAGGGCGCCGTATAAAATCTCGCCCAGGGTGCTGGTAGTACTAAAACCGGCACTGGTTGTAACATTTCTTCCCTTCAGAACTTATTACCAAATAAGGAAGGGACGTTGGACACTTGTATGGGGTCGTCGCATTGAAAAAAGGATTGGTGGCTTCTTTCAAATTGAGATGCATTAAGTACTTGGATCTTTCTGTCTGTTGTTAATCAATGATTTTTTACTCCTAGTGCCGTCGTTAAGTCGGGACCAAATTGGGACGTAATATTGTGGTGTGGTGCCATCTTTGAAACTTTTTGGGGATAAGTATGTTAACGGTATTAGTGGATGAATAAGCATCCATACTAATATTATAAATGGGAAAGTGTGTGTGTCTGTTTGTCCGTCTTTCACGGCAAAACGGAGCGACGAATTGACGTGATTTTTTAAGTGGAGATAGTTGAAGGGATGGAGAGTGACATAGGCTAATTTTTATTCCGCGACTTCGTCTGCGTCCGCGATAACCGACATTTACGCGAACGAAGTTGCGGGCAGAAGCTAGTTTCTTATAAATCGTAGTCGAAACTTTCTGTTATATTTCGTCACCGGAAGAGTTCCATTGTAGTGAGAAACATCGATGGGCTTGTCTCATGAAACTTATCGGCAAAGGAATCTGTGTAGCTGGTTCATCTCGGCACAGTCTCTCCAGGATTAAGGGCTTCTAATCAAGTTCTTGTATTCCTGTGGCTTTTATTGAATCTGGAAATCCGGTTTTTTGCCTTAAATTGTTGGTAATATACAGGGTGTTTGGCGCATGGACCGACAAAATTTTTTGGGGGATTGGGTGGGTCATGTGCTATCTTTAACCCATAGACCCTTAAGTGTCGCTGTTTCATAGATGTGTGTGTTGTATAGATCATACATACAATCACGCCTTTTTCCCATGGAGGTAGGCGGAAACCATAGTTTTCATAGATTAATTCATTTTTAAGAGTTTGAAAGCTCGTCAAGTTTTTTTTTTTGGTATCTATGCTAAGAATTTATATTTTATTTAAAACAATCATACATTAGATTAGAGAATGTAATAAAAGGGGGATACTTATTATTTGATTAATTTATGTGCAAAATCTAGACACAGTTATAGGCTAGGCTAAAACTTAGGACATACATGAGCATGACCCCGTAGGGCGCTTGTCGCTCACACACTATTGCCGCTCTGTAGGGCGTACTTCGTTTTGCGCACTGCGTGCTACTAGCAGAATCTGTAGCAGTACTTTATCTACTGCATTGACTGTTCCATCTATTTGGTATCCGCTATATTTA
Organism: Aporophyla nigra; assembly: GCA_947507805.1. Taxonomy (NCBI): domain Eukaryota; kingdom Metazoa; phylum Arthropoda; class Insecta; order Lepidoptera; family Noctuidae; genus Aporophyla; species Aporophyla nigra. The sequence continues at coordinate 19,806,214 of OX382309.1, read as the reverse complement.
GTGAATTCTTATTGGGCAATAGGGGACTTACGTACGTACTAAAAGTTTCTTGTTCGTGTCGATTATCCAGGGATGGGTTTGCTTTTTTGTGTAGTAGAAGCCATTGATCACACGGGCGCGTTTCGCGCATGCGGTGTCGTGATAAGTGCAGACCCACATAAAAGAGCAAAGAGCTGTGAAACATGATACGATTCGAGTTCGTTTACAGCATTAAGTTTGATAGATAATATACTTAATTAAAGATTTAATTACTAACATAGATGATCTCATCCCTAAAAGCCTAACAAAAATTAATTGCTTAATTCTTTGGATACGCAAAATACGCGCTCAGACGTGAAGTTGCAGACACCAGTCCGTTCTACCTATTACCTACTTAATTCTTGTTTATTTGTTTCAGGTGTGGTGTGTTCTTTTTTGAAGATAAGGAAATGATAAACAATGCACTCAATTCTCGAATCTGAGCCTACGCTAGCTATACAAAAAGACATGTCCGCGATTGAAGATATTCATACTCATAAAGTTGGTAATGGTGATATCGAACAACTTAATGAGAAAAATTGCCACGGGAATAAAGAAAACATTAACGGAGTGGTTAACGTTAATGAGAAAAATAAACGGGTTATAAATGCAGAAACTGAAACTTTATCCAACTTGTCAAATGAGGAATCAGAAAATCGAGGTCAAGACGACTCGAGTATCAGGGTTGCAGTTAAAGATGAAACATGTAAAGAAAACGTTCTGGAAACAAATGAAAATACACAAATAGAAGAATCTCAGTGTGCCAGTACGCAGGGAGTCTTAGACGAAGATATTAAAAGCATAAGCCTTTTAAAAAATGAATTGGAAAACATTGAAGAAACAGTTCAAGAAGACGAAGAAGAAGAAGATGAGGAAGACATAATTAGACTGAATCATAATATTGTACCGATTCCAGATATTGCGGGAAGTGAATCGGATAAAGTTCAGGGAAACGATATAACAGATATTAATGAGTTGCCTGATACTATAACCGATATGGGAGTGAAAGAAGAGTCTAATGTAGTAACCGAAGAACCGGTACCTGATGTACAGTTAGGAGAACCGGCAAGTACTATTGAAAAAGATGCCATACCTTTACAGTCATCTGGAAATAAAGACGAACCTTCAGAGTCTTTTGATAATAAAGACAAGCGTTTAGATGAGAGCAATCATGAAAGTAACGTGCCAGTTTGTGATTCTACGGTAGAAATATGTAAAGACGCTGCTGATTCCCCACCCATCGAGCTTAAAGATGACATGGATGTAGAAGAAGTTGGAGAACCAACAAAGAGCAAAGAAGACGATACCAGTTCCCAACCAACAGAAAAGCCCTCCGCTCCTGTTAGTAGTCCTATAGATAAACCTATTTTATGTAAGCTATCTAATACACTAGACATATTGTCAGATGACGAGGATGAGCCTCCGAAAGATGAACCCCCTAAGCAAGTAGATTTAAATGAAAAGCAGTGCATTAATATAGAAGATGATGATGATATCATGCTTATTGACGAGGATACAACTAAGACTGAAATACCCCTTCCTGCAGTTACTAGCAATAAAGAAGATACACCAAATAGCACAGAAGATAAAACTGATACGGAAACTGGAGAAAAAACAGTTGAAGAACAGTTTGACTTACATACCAATAACGCTGAGAAAGGTTAGTACTTAAAACTTATATTTTATGAAAAGGTAATAAGGTATAGGTACATTAGGTAATTAATCATTTATAGGAGTCGCTTTTACCAGGCCTGGTCCCAAGTTACTTAGAGACCACTGATAGCTGACAACTTATAACCCACCCTCAGAAGCAGTCAGCTGCAATGATAAAATGATTTTATTTCTGTAAGTAGGTTTGTACAGCAGACACTTGACTTGTCATATATTTTAAACTAGATGAGGTTGGCGTTTCATATTTGACTTCTAAGAGGTCACAGTCTTTTTTTTTTAATGTCCAGACATAATATTGGTTAAATGATGTGAAGACCATGTAGATTGATGTCTGAAATGGTCTTTTGAGGAAAGAACCACACAGATTGAGTGGACTTGTCCAATCAGTGCATGTATTTATCAGTAATCATGCAGATCAACTACGAAGTTAAGGAGCTTAATGATTTGATTAACAATACCAAAGAAAGGACATTAGATAGGCCGCATAAATGATTCAAATTGCCAGACCATCGTTAAAAGTATGAGAAAAAAAGGAAGTTTGTTTTTTTAATCATTTTTTTTGCTTCTTCATATTCACAACAATTAAAACATCAAAGTAAATTTTCATGCCATAGTTTATATATAATAATCACAATCATCAATATTTTTAATTATTAAAATTTATAATTATTATATTTTCATCAAATATCAAAGCATGAAAGTTCACAAAAAAAAAAAACAACATTCAGTATGTAAAAATTGCATCAGCTTAATCCTAAGCTTTTTATCCTCAATATAATCTTTAACGGCATGAAAGGAAATTTATGTTTAATGAATGATTTGAATCTATTCAGACTTAGATCTTGAATGTTGCTTGAAAGTTTATTGTAAAAGCGTAGACACTGACATCTGAATGAGCCATCTTAATTATGAATAATGAAGTAATAAAGCCTAATGATTATTTTTCAGCTTCGACGCCTCCAGAACTAATAAAGGAAAAATGTTTGCAAATAAATGTCAGTGAAAAAGAAGATTCTGAGCAAAGTGAACAAGTCTCATCGAAGTTGCCCTTACTTGCAGACACCTTCCTAAAATCTGATAAGAAACTAGATGAAATGACGCGAGATGAGCTGGAAGAATACTGTACCTTCAAAATAGCACAGAGTATTGCCGACAGAACCAGTTTAGGTGAAATTAAAAATAAACTGAAATTAGTAGCTCAGGGTATGGATGAATACAAGAAGAAAATCATGATGCTCACAAAACAGAATCGAGATCTTCAAGTCGTTTTGAAGTCCATACAAGAGGAACAGAAAAAGATGGCACCAGGAACACAAATAACACCCCTGAAGATAACCCGGTCTGTTGGCATGCAAGTTTTTATGGAAAAAACATGTCCCCGAAGAAAACCCCATGCGCTGCTACAAAACTCCACTAACAATAGACAATTACCTAAGAGTTTGCCGTCTACAAACCTTCGACCGCAGAAACCACCTGCTGTCACACAACCCATACCAGTTCCTAGACTTGTGCCCGCTAGTCCCGCCATAAAATCTCCAAGTACGATACCTTTGGTGAATCAAATAAGTCCAGCCAAAAATGCCCCGTCTATGCCAAATGGAATCAAAAACCCTTCACCTTGTCCGAAAGTGGCCGAGAAAAGGCCTTTAAATAGAAGTTTATCAGTGACAGTAGATCTGACTGATGACGAACCACCAGCTAAAGTTAACAATCGGACATCCCCAGCACCTCCAGTTAATAATCGGACATCTCCCGCACCTCCAGTTAGAGTAGTCCCCTCTCAAACCCTGATGGCAAACCCAAGACAAGCGTTCCCAGCAGCGGTTAGCAGTCCAAGAAAAGTTTACATTCCTATAAGTGGTCCACAGAATCAAAATATAAGGCCTGGACAGACTATCATGTTAAAGACTGTTCCTACACCAGGTAAGTCAACATTTTAAAATAATTGTTTTTTTTTTAATCTTATATTTATGATATTTTATATGCTTGTATATCTGCGTTTCAGGTCTAAGACCAAGAGGTCCTACTCCTCAAGTGGCAAGACAGCCCAGTTCATTAAGAGCGAACAGGATCCAAGCTGCAAGACATCCAGCTCCTTTACCCGACGCCATGAAGCAATACCAGCCACCAAATTGGAAAGCGTTACCTCCATCGCCAGAGCTCAAACTATCGAAAGTAGAAAACGGAATAGTGATTTCTTGGAAAATTGACGGTTATAAAGAGGACAGTTACGAAGAAATAGCGAGTTATCAGTTGTATGCGTACCAAGAAACGTCAGCTCCTCCCAGTACAACGTTATGGAAGAAGATTGGAGATGTTAAAGCACTGCCGCTACCCATGGCATGCACCTTGACGCAATTTATGGCTGGGTTCAAGTACTACTTTGCCGTTCGAGCGGTGGATGTCAGATCTCGGCTTGGCCCGTTCAGTTTACCTGGGAGCATACTCTTGCTAAATAAATTGTAAGACTGATTATGTGAATGGACCATGCATACGATATGCAAGTGCAATTGAATTGGTCTTCTCGTTGTTTTAGTTATTTATTTAATACGCATAATGTTTCAGTCATTCGTTTAAACATTTTTGCGGTTTTTTTCTTTTTACGAGTATTTTATCTACTGTCGTCACTAATGAATCTAAATTAAAAGTATAATTACCTTCGTTTTAATTTTGCCGACAAATTAAGTACTCGTGATTTTTTATTAAGTTTATTTAATAACTCTGTAGGATTTAGTTTTATAATTGTACTGTTGTCTTATGAAAAGTCTAACTGCCGATATTGATCTACCGCAAAATTTAAAAAGTAGTGTAATGTAGGTAGTTGTCATTAATAACGATAATAGTTTTGTATATTAACGATATTATAATTATAAAATACTATTGTAAAGTTGTAATATAAACTAAAACTTATGTCAATATTGAAATAGTAAAATTCTTGTCTACTTAATTTTGACAGCGCAAGTGCGTAGAATGTGGACGGATTCCTGCTTGTTATTACAGAATTAAAATATAGATGTTTTTTATTTTTATCATTTTGTAAGTTCGGTTTTATTCTAAAAAACTTCAACATTTAACTACTACGAGTTTTACAATAATGGATACACATTAAGACTCATAAACGCGACCCAGAAATTGAGCTAGCTAATTTTGGTATAAAAACAATGCTTTCAAAAAGCCGCAGCCATCGCGATGAATCAAGAAAAAATGCCGATGATTCCTAAAATGACAACATGACTGCTTTTATTCTTCTTCTACGTGTTTATCACACCTACAACGTGCCAACTTCAATAGTATTGAAATTCTACTACTTGAATTTATAATTCAGTTTAACTCTGTTCGCACCGGGCGGTGCGGCGCGGCTCCCTCTATAGTTACTTTACTCTTTGGGCGCGGCGGCGGCGGCGGCGCACAGTGGGTCGAACCTATGATTTTAGTGACTTAGGGACCAACTTTGTTTTTTTACTTTTTTCTTTATGCGGATGGATAGAACTCATTAAACCTCAATAATAATTGCCTTGATGTTTTTTCCTAAACTTTATACTTTGGGTAGAAAAATGTGTTTTGTAATTTTTTTGTATGGAGCGGATCAAATAAAATTAAATTCCTGCTAAGTAGCGTGTGATCCCGCTTTGAAACTTTATTTTTCTTATACCTTGTCTAGTCTACTATCATCTGATATTACGAACATGTGCATAAAGTTGCAACTCTGCCAAATAAATCGATCGAAAAAAATGAAAAAAAATCCATAGAATGAAAAGCTTCATTTTTTATTTTCGTTAGTTTTTTTAAGTTAAATTTGATAAGGAATAGTATGTAAAAGCATGTAATAATACACATAATTACTTAACAACTAACAACAATATATTTAAAAGGTCCTTAATTAGCTTAAATTTACTAATATATGTATTATTAAAAAATATGGATATTTTGGTATGAATTTCTATTTGTGTTTATTGAATGTAGTTAGCTTAAACTTTTACTTTATAAAAAACAATGTTTTTTTCACTTTTAGCCATTACTGTAGTGTTAATGAGGATAATTAGTTAATGAGGGTAGTAGATTTAGAAATTAGTAAACATTTGTCACTAGAAGTATAAAATTACCATATTTCTTATATACTAACTAGTATTCGTTTATTCGTACTACTACTAACATCCCGGAATTGTTATCGTGCCTTTTTCATTATAATGGAGAGTTTAGTTAACAATTTAGATTTATTTATGATTTTAAGAGACCCGCTGAAGTCGCTGTCGGATAGTAAAAAACTCTTTCAATTCCTAGTGACCGAAGAGAACAGTGTTGATCTCCTAAATTTCTGTACGCACTTTTGTTCAAATATAAGTGCAAGATGAGAACGAAGCAGTCGCACGTTAGCACAGTTTATAAGAAAAAATGGTGATTGGTTAGAACGTGCAATAAACTGGCCCGAAGGAATGATACCTGAACCTGTGAACACTGAACAGAAAAGGCTCGAGATTTGTAATACTGAAGATGTTGAAAATCTATCACCATCTACTACAGAAGCTTCGACATCTACATTTACACCTCGAAAACCTTTCGAAGAATTAGGCTCCAGGCAAAAACGAAGGCGCGTTGGACAAATGAACCAATCGCTTTCGTTATCCCCGGATGAACTGATAGCTACTACAATTGCTAGTTTAAGAAACACTGGAAATGAGGATGTAGGAAAAATAATGAACCATTTGCTAAATCACCCCAAAGATCTAGAAAAAGTTAAGGAGTGTTTAAGTATAAGTAAAGCGAAAAGTAGTACATATTCACCCGATAAGGCACTGTCTTTATTGGTTTCACTTAAATTAAGTAAGTGGCAGTATATAAGCCTAAGAGAAGGAGCAAGTGAAAATGGGTCTGATTTATACCCTTCTTATTATAAAATTAAACAAGCTAAGTCAAAATGTTATCCAGGGAAAGAAGACATGATTGTAAACGAAGAAGGAGCTGCTATTAAACTGCAAGGTTTACTCAACTTGACGGTATCTAGGCTTTTAGATGCGATTGCTTTGGATTTGGACTCAGCAACAGAGTTACTGCTTATAAGCAAATGGGGCTTTGATGGAGCCTCAGGTCAAAGTAATTACAAATAAAAGACTGAAACAGAGTTTGATGATTCAACTATTTTCATGGCCAGTCTAGTTCCTATAAGGCTTCAACAATGTGATGGAACAATTGTTTGGGAAAACGACCGTCCGTCATCAACTGTCTATTGCCATCCGATAATGTTCAAATTTACCAAAGAAACGCAGCCAACAGTGGCATCTATAAAAGCTAGCATAACACAAGAAATAGAAACGCTTCAGCCATCAAGAATCAATCAAATTGAAGTTAAGCATCAATTGCACATGACGATGATCGACGGCAAAATAACGTCATATTTGTCAGACACACCTTCAGCTGTCTATGATATTTGCAAAGCAAAACCGTCAGAGATGAAGAATTTAGAGTCACTTGCTCAAAACGAAAACAACGAACAAATGTTCCAGTATGGAATGTCATCTTTACATGCCTGGATAAGATGCACGGAGTGCTTACTTCATATCGGTAAATAAAATTTAATTACTTCATTTTTTTTTTCATGTTATGTAGTTTCCTGTGAGATTATTTTTGAAGTGACATTTCTTTTTGTTTGCAGCTTATCGTTTGGACTTCAAAAAATGGAGTTGCAGGGGCAATGACGAAGAAAATATGTCACTCAGAAAGAACGCTATACAGCAAGCGTTTAAGAAGGAATGCGGTTTACTTATCGATGTAGTCAAGCAAGGAGTAGGCACCACCAATGATGGCAATACTGCCAGAAGATTTTTCAGGGATTCGGAAACAACAGCCCGCATAACAGGAATACGTAAAGATCTAATAGAAAGGTTTCACGTGATTCTTCAGACTGTTGCATCTGGAGAGCGCGTGGACCTTTCTAAGTTTTCCGAATTTTGTAGATACTGCAGAATTGTATGTTAACTTATATCCCTGGTATTATATGCCTTCCAGTATACATAAATTGTTGGTACATGGGAGTGATATAATTAAGCACTTTGGTGCCATACCTATAGGTAAACCGTCGGAAGAGGCAGCGGAAGCTCGCAATAAAGATTTCCAGAAATATAGAGTCATTCTAGTAAGGTAAGTAGAACGGCGACAAATGAGGATACTTTACACAATCTTCTTTTGTCTTCTGATCCAAAGATCACAAGTCTAAGACCTCGAATGGTGAAACAAAATATAATGGTTCTCTCTCCATAAGCCAAAGAGCTTCTGTTGCGTTTTCCCACAGAATCCGATTTAGATTTTATTGATGTAGATAATTTACAAGATAGTCATAGATAGTGACTAAGATTTTTGGTAGATTGTAAGGTTCTTGTTTTTTTTTTTATATTTTAAATTTAAAGTTTGGTGTTGTATATAGTTAGTTTTTAGTTTACTTGTGTTGGTAGTAAGTCAGTTTACCTTTACTAATTTGTATTAGTATGTATCTTTACTTACTATTCAGTATTATATTAACTTAAAAGAAATGAAATAGAATGAATGAAAGAATGTATATATTAGTAAATTTAAGCTAATTAGGGACCTTTTAAATGTATTGTTGTTAGTTGTTAAGTAATTATGTGTATTATTCCGTGCTTTTACTTACTACTCCTTATCAAATTTAACTTAAAAGAACTAACGAAAATAAAAAATGAAGCTTTTTATTCTATGGATTTTTTCTTTTTTTTCGATCCATTTATTTGGCAGAGTTGCAACTTTATGCACATGTTCGTAGTATGAAATGATAGAAGAGTAGACAAGGTATAAGAAAAATAAAGTTTCAAAGCGGGATCACACGCTACTTAGCAGGAATTTAATTTTCTTTGATCCGCTCCATACAAAAAAATAACAAAACACATTTTTCTACCCAAATTATAAAGTTTAGAAAAAAACATCAAGGCAATTATTATTGAGGTTTAATGAATTTTATCCATCCGCATAAAGAAAAAAGTAAAAAAACAAAGTTGGTCCCTAAGTCACTAAAATCATAGGTTCGACCCACTGTGCGGCGGCCAGACACTCGTCTCGATTTATCAACAAGTATCGTGCCAACATATTCCATCTACTTGGCCATTTTTAGCCTATGGATATAAAACTATGCAACAAAATAATATTTATTATCTGTGAATATTGGTTATCGAGTGACGTCATATTATGACGTTCAACAGGGATGAGTGAGTGAAAATGGAAATTATACCAATTTAGTATATTTTGCTTTGTGTTGCTTTCCTCGATATACTATAATATTATTCAATTATTTTAAAAATCAGGAGCGTTATAATAATCACGCGCACTTGTGTAACAATAACAACATGAGAATTACTTCTAATTATTATATTACTTAAGATATGTGACACACATTCCTGACTCACCGGTTATTAGTTCCCGGTCTAAATCTTGCCATAACTCATTCTTACATAACATTAAGGGAAGTACACAAGTCAATGGTAATTATGTGGCACTGCCGCCGCCGTATGGCGATTATCACACTGCACCGTGCACCGCCGCGGAGGGCGGTGGCGGTAAAGCGAATTGACCGCGCGGTCGGGCGGTGTACATGTGTTAGGCATCAACGGATTTAATAGAGGGTAATGCGACATGAGATTCGCTTCACCGCCTACCGCGGCGGTGCGCGGTGCCGTGTGTTAATCGCCTAACCTGCGTGTGTTTTACATTTCCGTGATTCGACCGATCAGCACGTTTTTCCACACATGCTTCAAGAAAATACGTGTGTCACAGAATACGCTTCACAAAGTCACAATGTGCTTACAAAGTTTCAGGCTAAATACTATGTCCATGAATATTATAATGTGGTGATGAAAAACTAACAAATACACCTAGCGGCAGTAGGGCCCATATGTCAATGAAATTAATTTAATTTTTCTTCACAAACAATGATAAAATATGTGTTCTTATTCTGCATAATTGTTAATAGATTTTCTGTCATTATTGAAATAGGAATTAGAATTCAGTGAACGAAACTAACAGTTAAAATAAATCCAAATCCATAGGAAAATGACAGCTCAGTGCATATATTGACTATACAGGATAAGTTTTTATCCAGTGCGCAAACTGTAACCATCAATTCAGCATATCATTCTAGACCCCCTAGCGTACAAATTTTACGTCGGTTTTACAAAAAAAAAAAACCGGCCAAGTGCGAGTCGGACTCGCGCACCGAGGGTTCCGTACAAACCTGTAGGTATATAAGTAAAAGTTCACCCATCACGACAATCGAGTCGTAGTTCTGTTCTGTTTCTTGGCTTGGTTTTATTTCTGTCTGTGTTTTGTTCTGTTTATTATATGATGTAACTAAAAATTTACAGTTTTCGCAATTTTTCCTTTATCTGTGCTATAAGGCGTTGTTTCGTACCAAATTTCAAAATTCTAGATCGACTGGAAGTACCCTTTAGGTTTTGATTCCCTTGCGAGTTTCGAAAATTTGTGAAAATTTGCGGTATAAACGGCTATATCTTTTGATTGCGTTAGCTTAGAAGTTTGATTTTTTCACAGCTCTAAGGGACAGTAGACTTGAGTATTTGATATAAATTTCAGCTTGATACCTCCACGCGTTCCTGAGAAAAAGGGTCTTGACAGACGGACGGACGGACAGACGGACGGACGGACGGACGGACGGACGGACGGACGGACGGACGGACGGACGGACGGATGGACGGACGGACAACAAAGTGATCCTATAAGGGTTCCGCTTTTTCCTTTTGAGGTGCGGAACCCTAAAAATTAGCTGTTTCATAGAAAAATGCAATACCTATGTATGGGGTCAAAATGTATGGAACAGCAGTTTTTTTTTCGTATGACCGACGAAAATTTTCTACGCTGGGGGGTCTAGAATGATATGCTGAATTCATGGTTACAGTTTGCGCACTGGATAAAAACTTATCCTGTATATTGACCTTAATCTGAAAGTTAGACCCCCCCTCCACCCCCCTCTGTCACAATCAGACTGTTAGCACAAAGGTGAAAAGTTACTTATTTTAGCTCGAGGTGATGAAGTGAAACCCGTAAAATTATTAAAATATACACACAGGGTTTTGAAAAATTTTATGTATTGTAATAGGTCGTGTAATATGTTACATGCGAAACGAGTATCTACGTGACAATAAAGAATACAAGATGGAAGGGACATCGACGCACAACCTATTAGTTACCATGAGTTCAGTAATTACGATATTGAATCATGTTTTTCTTCTACAATCATGTATTGAATTTGTGGTTATCGATGCCAGCCTGTATTTGATGTAGGCCAGTATATCTTACACTCCAGAGTTAGATTGAATAAAGCTGCAGCAACTGGACTCCCATATTAGTGCTGTTGCTTCTTTATTTCGTATTAAAAATATGTGTATCGTTACCTTTGATTAAAATAAAACTAATAGATATGTAACGTTCTTACGTTAGGTATTCAAACAGTGACTCTTATACGTACACAGACACATTTACTCACACAAACAATCGTTATTATTACACGCCAACAAAGAAAGAGACAGAATAATGCACAAAGGTGGCGTGCGACCAAGACGGAGCATCACCGCTCTTCGAGAAACGCACGTCACGCCGAGCGCCGACGGCGACGCGGCACCCTGTTCTAGCCGGACGTGTCGCACACTTACGCATTGTATGTTTCTATCCCGCTCTACAAAATGGCGAACAAATTCAAACGGGTACAAATTTATTTAATCAAATCTTAAAAAAATAATAAGAAAAATGTACTTATTAGTGAAATGTGATGCCGAGTGATTTATTTTTTCTTTTAGAGTGGTTCATGCACCCAGTGAAGGCACACGAAGGCATTGTTTTTCTTTTTAGTGCGTTACTAGCGTATTGGAATATACACGCACGCACGTCTCAATCGAAAGCTAGTCGTATTGCGACTGAGAACAATTAGGCGCCCGGGACCTAATTTATGCGGTCCATGCGCTATCGTCTAGTTACACATCTTCTAGTTTTATTTTAATCAAAGATCGTTACGAATTAGAGATGCGCCGAATGTTCGGCCGAATATTCGTATTCGGTACATTCGGCATATTTTTTCATGTTCGTATTCGGCCGAATATTCGGTTGATTTGCCGAATAATTACCGAATATTAAAATTATTGTTAATATAATAAAAAAGAACATTTTATTAAACAGTAAGGTTAACTAATTACTAAATAAGTGTGGTTTATTCCGATAGTTATACATAGTTTTTTGTAAATGAAAGAGGCACTACTTTTTGTACCAATTATTTATTGAAAAAATAAAAAAGATTAATTTTAACAATCAATTTAAATAAAATTGTAATAAAAAAAACTTCTGCTTTTTTTACAAATGATAAAAAATTTAACTAGATTAAATTTCTATGAAATCAACAATAAACAAATACTAGTCCCGTAACAAATACTAGTTCACAAATGAAAAAAAAATACAAATTTGAGGAAACTTTAAGAATCAACATTAGTAGGTTATTGAAGTTTTAATCAAATTAAGTTTTTTTGACGAATGACAATGTTAGCAAAATAAAATTTGATTCTCAGGATTACTATTGTGTCTTTTAATAATCATATCGTAAAATGATCGCAGACGTGAACCGAATGATTCGGCCGAATATTCGGTTCGGTACATTTTGGACAGAATATTCGGCCGAACATTCGTATTCGGTTGGACCTACATTCGGTGCATCTCTATTACGAATAATTGTGAAAATAGAAGTATTTTTATTCATAAGATGTTATCCCTGCAGCCGTCACTCACGTCACTGGTCAAGTCACTGTCAGCTGTAAAAATTTTCGTTTTGTTCGGTTGGCATTGGCCATAATATTGTTCCAGTTTTCGATAGGTCCGCGTAGCGGTGGTTCGCTTGTTTGCTTATCGCAAAATTTTAAGGTATTCCAAACGATAAAGACGCACAACATTCTAGATCATACGTATTTTAGTTGTGAATCAAAGTAGTTTCATGTGAATACATAGAATGTTCAGTAAAATTAGTGTTTTATTCTGGTATACTTGAGATCGTTTGACGTAGGTAGTTGACATATCGTTTCGCAAGTAGTCTCACGGAGGTGGTTTATTTGTGTACAATCTGTTTCTGTGGAAGATATCCGCACAGATTTTAGTGATTTGTGAAAAGTGTGGTTTGTGTTATAGTCAAAGGATCAAGATTCCTTAGTGTGATCAATAAATAGTGCGTGATGTGAACGCAGTGGGTGAAGTTAATCAAGTTAGTTGTCCTTGTTTAGTGAGGTGTTGGTGTTTGTTTGCGTCCCTGCGCCGAGAGAGCCATGCTGGCTCGTTCGTGCCGCTGCGACGTTGATGCACGACCGGTACGGATACTAGTTTTTTTTGTTGTTTTTCAAGTAATCTTGCTCTTTATTTACTCTTAGCTGTAGCGTTGGCATTAGAAACGCTGTCTATAGCTCGATGCACTATCATGGTACGTTTAGTTCGACTGCATTATTAAAATTAATCATTTTATCACTTTACAAGTTTGCTATGTCAATAAACATGAATAGTTAATTTGTTAGCTCGTTATAATCGTGATTTAGCAAGACTTTAAGACTTGATTTAGTATTCTTTGCGTAAAACATTATCATAAGATATTTATTATAATAAAATAATATGCTATTAACTGTACCTAGATTATGTAAAACATATACATGACATATAAACATTATTTACCCGTGTTATTTACTTATCGTATTTACTGTCTTCTGTTACGGTGTCCTTAAGCAACTGTTTTATGTTTGAGTTTATCACTGACTCTGGCTAGTTCAAGTGTAGTAGATAAATAATTAATAGATGTATTCTTTGTTTTACATCAACAGAACAAACAAAATGGTGGAACGTAAACCAAAATACAGTAGTTGAAGGTCTGATTGTTAAATGCAATTTCTTACCGACGGTCATTGAAGTGAGTAATAAGTATTTAAAACATCATCTCGCCTGTATCCCGAAAGGCCAAAGCTATATTAAAGAGGGTTACAGTATACACATTTTTCCAGTTATGTTTGTCCCATTAAATAGGGGAAGAGCCTATTGCCCTCACCTAGTTTTAAAGCCCAGCCTCTGAGCTGCCGTTGATAATTCCTATTGAAAAAACTCCAATAACACTTTGCCCTAGCTCGGAATCAAACTCAGCACCTAATTCTCTGCAGTAGCAGGTGGGACCACTAGACCAAAATAATACCTGATTAATATCTTTTGTTGATAATAATGCTATTAATGGGTTGTTTTGTCTAACATAGTTATTTTAAATCAGTCTCCGTTGAGAAAGTCAAACTAAGATGTGTTTAGAATTTGTCTTTCCATTGTTATGTCTTGTGAAAAGTTAGCAGTGATTTATACTGAAACTAGATCTCGCCCTTGCTTTTTTTTGTGGGTGGGAAATCATCTAATGACATCTCCCACTCCGGGCGGAGCGGGTCAGACTTTTACTGACTAAAACCCACCCATGTTTCTTCAGTTGCCCATTTGCCAGGGCCGCGGTATCTCTTTCGAACAAATCTCGCGATTCTGGCAGTTCTCTCCTTTGCTTCACTTTGTTTTTAGGACTTGACAAAACATGGAGATTTCTATAATTATGTTTTATTTAATAAAAATGTATTATACACATAAACCTTCTGGAACCATCATCATCTGCCTAGCCTTGTCCCTGCTAGGTTGGGGTCAGCTTCCAGTTGGATGTCGCCAAATACCAGTATTTTACATGGAGCGACTCCCTATCTGACATAATTCCAACCCCCACAACCCAGTTACTGGGTAATACAATACCCCTTGGTAAGACTGGTTGTCAGACTTTCAGGCTTTAGACAACCAATAACAACTGTCAAAAATTCACAAATGACACATAGAATACAAACCCTAAATGATAATGAAACCTACATTGGCAGAATTGTCGACATCGGCACCATTGCCATAGAGAAAAATAGAATAGAATAGATAATGAAACCTGCATCAAAATGGTGTTCATCATTCATGGGGTTGTGTAGAAGAACAATCTGTCAGTGACATGGACAGACACAAGATGAGACTATAATTAGATGTAGAAAAACATCACTAAACAAAATAACACAAACAATCATCAATCATACTCAGCCTATCTTTCCACTGCTGGGGTACAGGCCACCCCTCTTTGCAAGGGAGTGGGCCATAAACTACCATGCGGGTCCAGTGTTGGTTGATAGAAGTCATATCAATTCTTGTAATTTTAAAAATAGTCAGATCTCAGTCCTTATCTGTCAAGGCATTTTTGACAGATAGGGACAGAGATCTGACTGCTGAGTTTCCATATAATATTGACAAGTTTGTGACATTCGATTCTCGTCGAGACGAGACTGCAACTAGACTAGAACTAGTTTGTAGCTTTAGGGTAAACAATTTATATGAAAGTGAAAAAGTACATACTTATCTAAAATATTGATAAGATTCAATTCTGCGACGTAATTTATAAATATGTGTAATCAAGGAACAAGTACAGACTAGTTTCCATAAGTAACATAACATCACGCCTTGTTTCGACGAAGGGTTCGGCAGAGGTGTATATTACAACTCACATTTCGCCAGTTATGTGTACATCCTATGTAATAAGGGGCGATCCTGACCCGACTGACCTGTTAGTCTAGTGGTTAGTGACCCTGACTGCTAAGACTGAGGTCATGGGTTCGATTCCCACCCAGGACAAATCCTTGTGTGATGAGCACAATCATTTGTTCTTTGTCTGGGTGTAATTTATCTATAATATGTATGTCATGTATTTAGAAATATATTAAGTATATTTATCAGTTGCCTGGTTACCATAGTACTGGCTCTGCCTAGTTTGGGATCAGATAACGTTGTGTTGGTTGTCCAAAGATATTAAAGATATTACCCTATCCATCAAACAGTCACAAATCCAGACTCCGGGCTGCTATTGAGAAAATTCAGGAAATTTCAGAACCCAATAACACTGCCCAACCTGGGAATCGTACCCAGGACCTGATTCTCAGCAGTAGCGAATTATGACTAAGTAGGTAGTAATATAATAACTGTTGACAGGCCTTGATACCTGTCCCACCGCCGTAGATAAGCGAGAAGCGAGTAGAGCTAGCAAATAGTTTAATACGACTTGGCGAGCAGAGCAGTGTTTAGTTGGGATAGTTTAGTCGCTGGACTTTGAGCGAGTGCGCGGGTGCAGTAGCCTGACTGCCCAGTCTCTCACTGGAATACGTAATGTACCCAGCGAAAATCTCTCAGCGAGTATTCTGCGCGCCAAGTGTCGCTGAACCAGGCGCGGTCGCAGCCTAACATTTTGGGGGGGGTCACCATGAGTACTGAAGAATATTTTAAGAAGGTACATCCTCTTTGGTCTAGTAGTCGCAAGCGCTACTGATCAGCATGATGTCCTGGGTTATATTTTTTTTGCAAATGTCCATCGGAGTCTCCGTGGCTCAAGTGAAAACAATTTTAAGATAGTAAGACAGGCAAATCGTTCAGGGTTTCGGCAGCATAATTGTCTTTGGGGGGGGGTCATGACCCCCTAGGACCCCCCCCCCCCCTCGGACCGCGCCTGCGCTGAACGAGTATTTTCTTTGATAGCTCTAGTCGCTGCGAGATACTCTAAGAAAGAGTTTGCGCCGGCGGCAGCGTGAACATAGTCAGCGATCAACTACTAATGTAATTATGTTATCTCTTCTAGTGATACCTTCATCTTATTGTTCGTTACTTGAGTGAGAAAATAGTCGCTAGCAAGACGCTTCCTCTTGGGCAGTAGGTAGGAAATCAAGGGTTCAAAGGCTACTGTGACCCTGGCAAATGCACAACTGAAGGAACACGGGTGGGTTTTAGTCAGTAAAAGTTTGACACGCCCTTCCGCTCCACCCAGAGCGGGAGACGTGATTTGATGATTTCCCACCCACAAAAAAAAAGGGTTGTTATATTGGACAACCAATCATAGTTGTTCACATGTGCGGGTTTTTTTAAATAATTTTATGTTTATTGGTCGTGAGAATGTCCAATCTTTTCCCTCTTCGATTATAATTAATATCTTGATATCATCCAACATGTACTTATGTCAATGTATTCACTCAAATATTTGCAGTGTCGTGTGACCTGTGGGTATTGTACTGAATGTTTTTAAACTCAGCTATTGTCTCTGGTGCCAGAATCGAATGCATATACTTCAGTACTTTATTATCATTTAATTTAGTGTTACAATATATGTAACTGTATTGTGTTCATTGTGTATGCTGTTTTGTAAATTGTTTATTGTGGGACTCATTTGAGTATGGTGTGCTCCAAAAATATCTGATGAAAATGTAAACAAATGTATCAGGAATGTAACTGTGGATGCCAATTAGTAGTGCCACTTATAAATCGCGTGTTTTTATTTTAATATTTGAATACTTGAACCCCTAATTCGAATTTTAATGTAATCCGTCTGTTTAGAGTAAGTTAAACCCTTCGCGCATTGTTGGCACTCGTAGAATGGATGACAGAAAGAATAACTTATGTAGGTGCTAAAAATTAAGTATAACTTACTTTGCAAACCTGCCAATAGGTATATGTTCAAATATTAACACGTTCACTGTCCAGTGACTCCGTTTGGAGTCACATTTGTACCAAACTCATACGTCCATGACTCTAGCCAACTAGAGTCATGGACGTATGAGTTTGGTACAAATGTCAAAAACATCAAATTTACTTTTGGATTATGACTCCAAAGTCATAATCCAAAAGTAAATTTGATGTTTTTTGACGTAATGAATAAGAGGAAAAAGATTCTCATGGACGTATTGTAAGATAACATGGCTACCGAAAATTTAAAAGAGCCGCCCCAAAATATTGCCCGTTAAATGTTCAAGTTAGGGTGAGATTGTAGGTGGACGTACGAATACATTTTATAACTTTGTACTGTGACAGGCAACGTGTTAAATAATAAAAACTAAATAAATCATTTATTTTTGACCAAATTACTGTTAATTTTCATTTCTTTCTTTTTCATCTTACCAAGTGATATTCCTCCATTTGACTATTCCTCTAGCTGTACCCATTAATTTAACGATGGATGACTTGTGCACTTAATTTACATTGATATTCAAAATAATATTTCAGAACAAATCCATATACACACATAATAATGACGACCTACGAAAATCCACGACCACAAAATAATGTAGACCTTACTTGAATCTTTAAAAGCTACATTATCTAAGTTCTGCCTGTGATAAATAAATAAATAAATAATAAATATTTTAGGACAACCAACACACCGCTATCTGGTCCCAAACTAGGCAGAGCCTGTACTATGGCAGCCAGACAACTGATAAACATACTTATATATTTTTTAAATACATACATATTATAGATAATATGATCTAGCAGAATAATCAACCACATACCTGCAAGGTGGTTTTGACAAGATGTGTAATCAAATGATTCATTCATCTGTCACAATATTGTTATTTGTGACAACCGCATTAAGACAGTTACACCGGGTTTCCGGAACGAAAATCTACACAGAAATTAGCTACTAGAACAAATCGTCAATGTAAGTCAAATGCTGTCATTGACTGAGTGATTTCTAAACAGCCAATTTGATCACACAGCGTTGATTGTCAATGAAAATCTTTAATTTTACAACCTGCCAATTTTTTTCTGGTTCTGCAATTTTCAGGTCAGTGGATTAAAATATGATTCACGACCGTAACAAATGGCTTTACGGAATTATAGTATGTAATTAAAATCAAAAATAGAACCCTCAGTAAATTCATTTAATTTCTATTGAATCACTGTTTGATGAAAAAGTGAAAATTAAGAAAAGAACATTTGATTTTCTCAGGCTACCCTGGAACTTCCACCTAAAGGTGAAAAAAAAATCTCTCACGAAATTTAAATTGTAGCAAAATGCAAAAACAAACAGCGCTGCAATTCCCAAAAATCCTTGACGAACCCTCTTAATCTATACAGCTAGTCTAAAATAGTTAATTTCGTTTTTGCGTCGCCATATTGAGCAGACGAATATCCAGTCTTGCCACTAGCCAGTCAGTACTTCTAAAAACAGGATATCGAGGTACTAGGAGTAACGCAAGAAAGCAGTTCTTCCGCAGTCTGCTTTCGTCGCCACTTTCACTTGTATCGGACCGGCGCGGGCGCGGGCGCAGGCGCCGCCCCTACCCACTTTCGCCGAGACCCGAGCGACTGTTCCGAACTCTGATACTTCGCTAATTACTTTAGTATTATGACGATTTATCGATCAAATTAATATAATAGTTGAGATGCTGCGAGAGGCACGGAATCGGTCGAGGTGGCGGTGCATGGAGAGGCCTATGTCCAGCAGTGGACGTCTTTCGGCTGAAATGGATGGATGGAAGAGTTGAGAGGCCATTTTTGTCCTAAGTAATTTCAGAAAATACAGTGACCACTGAGATGACGACTAGTAGAGAAGTATGAAAGACAAAGACACGTTACGCCGAACAAAAATAAATTGGGTAGGACAGGAGGATAATGATGATGGATGTGTTACAGCATAACACATGAAGAGGAACATTACATCCAACATTTAATCAAAGATATGATATGGGAAACTCTACAGTGTACTGTCATTTTTCCTTGTTTACCTAGTAATTGAGTAAGTCGATAGAGTTCAATTCCATCACTGATCCAACCATTCCAAATAAACAATCAAGGTCAGGACTGGCTGTAACTTATTGAATGTTAATTTATAATTATTGACATGAACTCTAATTTAGCATTACTTAAAGAGAAAGCCTGCGAGCGAAAATCAAAATAGATTTCCAAAAACGTAAGAAAATTTGAATTTTACAGGCTACTTCAACAAGTTATAAAAGACAACGCGACATTTGGCAATTTGGCAGTCTTTTTATAACTGTGTTTACTTCAAAATTAAGTTAGAATTAGCTAAGTTATTTAAAAGTAGAGTTTGACAGTTCTCAGTTACAAATTCCCAATTCAAAAACGGGTATTTCTTTGGTTAACAATAAACAAACCTTATAAACGTGGCATGCTACCTTAAATAAAAAAAAATAGTTTAAAAAAACACACGCTTCCATAGAAAAACAAACTAAAAAGTAGAAAATATTGGAAAAAAAGCGTGGGGTGCTTTTTAAGGTATTTTTTTATTCATATCAGGCACCCGATACTTTTTTTTCCATTATTTTCTATTGTTTATGGTATTTTTCGAATGTTGAGACGTATGTCAGCGTAGTTTGTGACGTAGGTCAGCGTAGTTTTAGAAGACAGTTTTTTTGCTGTACCCTTGCAAGAATAATGGCTAAAATTTATGAAATTATAGTAATGTCATCGGTCCTCGATAAGTCTACAGAGTTTAAATGAAATCTGCTAGTTTAAAGTGGGTCAAAATCGCACTATAAGGAATCGGTTACAAACAAACATACAAACATACATACAAACATACAAGTGAAGCTAATATAAAGCGTGTAATATCCTACAACGCCAAAAGGAAGGGTAAGTGCTTTTGACCTGAACTGTCCAGTAATTTATTTTAATTGTGACCGACCTAAAGCAGATTGCCTCACAGACGAGGACTAAAACCACGTAAGAATATCGCAGCGGGATTTTATCGCACAATGGACTTTCAACTCTCGGTGTTGTACCGAGCATTGAGAATCGAACATAGTGTATCTCAGCGCGTCGAAAAAACACACTGTTCGATTTTCAACTCTCCAGGCTAAGCAGTGCGATGAAGATCCAGTGCGCAAACAAATCTCGTCGCGATATTTTTACGGCCGTGTTTACGAGGATTAGTAAAGAATAGCACCATCTCATTTCTTCCCGTGCTGTAAGAGGCGACCAAGGGACTTACTAAAGAATGAGCAGCAGCGTTCTCTATGCATTTTATCACCATACTGCGATCGCCAACCTGTCTGCCAAGCATGGCGTTTATGGCATCCTCCCCAAATGAAGAGAGGCCTACGTCTTTCTGCTGAAATTATGATGTACGTGGACTAAAAGCATGTTGTGTTTCGTAGTTTATGGTATGAATTTTTATTTTACCACGTAATTTGATCCCAGTTGAAGCATTAGCGAGCAAATGTTAACTTTTCATAAAGGTTGATAAACTACAAAGGTGTGTCCGCAAACTAATGATAATTTGGCTTTGTGGTTTTGCGAAAAAAATCTTTACTTAACTTCTACGACCTTCAGAGCGAACAATCGGCTTAAAATACGAAAAAAAAAAACTTAATTGTCACTTAGCGATGATCTCACTTCATTCACTGTGGTACTCACTAACTACGAAAACATTAATTAGTTTCTTAGTTGCAAAATTATGTCTTAAAGACGGCATGACAACGTATCTTACGGCGTCGAATATTTTGTTAATAAATTAAAGCAAAAGACTAGACTCCCTCAAGGAGAGGGAGGCCTTTGCCCTGCAGTGGGGCAGCACAGAAAATATTTTGTTGATAAATTAAAGCAAAAGACAAGACTCTGGAAAAGGTAGAGGGAGGCCTTTGCCCTGCAGTGGGGCAACACAAACAAATATTTTGTTAGTAAATTAAAGCAAAAGACATGACTCTGGAAAAGGTAGAGGGAGGCCTTTACCCTGCAGTGGGGCAACACAAACAAATATTTTGTTAATAAATTAAAGCAAAAGACATGACTCTGGAAAAGGTAGAGGGAGGCCTTTGCCCTGCAGTGGGGCAACACAAACAAATATTTTGTTAATAAATTAAAGCAAAAGACAAGACTCTGGAAAAGGTAGAGGGGAGGCCTTTGCCCTGCAGTGGGGCAACACAGACAAATATTTTGTTAATAAATTAAAGCAAAAGACAAGACTGGAAAAGGTAGAGGGAGGCCTTTGCCCTGCAGTGGGGCAACACAGACAAATATTTTGTTAATAAATTAAAGCAAAAGACAAGACTGGAAAAGGTAGAGGGAGGCCTTTGCCCTGCAGTGGGGCAACACAGACTAGTTAGTTAGAAATTAAAGAGCAATCGGGGACTTGTGCCCGGTGGATAAGCGCACCCTCTACTATAGGGGACTAAGACTTGGGACTGGCGAAATGTCAGTGTAGGTATTATAGAGTCACCTCTACCTTACCCCTCGGGGAATGCAGGCGTGATGTAATAACTATGTAATATTAGCAATCGGGGAATTTAGTGCCATACAAATACAAACGAATTAAAATGACATTTAGGGCGTTAGGCTACCGCCACGTCAACGAGGAGATGACGGCGCTAAAATAGCGATACATCTTTCATAGATATAAAACGAAGTCGTTTCCCACGTTTGTACGCTTCGATCTTTTAAACTACGCAACGGATTTTAATGTCATCATCATTTCAGTCATAAGACGTCCACTGCTGGACATATACCCCCAATTTGGGGGGTTTTGCCATAATCGCCCTGCTTGGTGCGGGTTGGCGATCGCAGTATGGTTGTAAAATGCATATGTAGAACGCTGCTGCCCGTTTTCTAGTAAGTCCCTCAGTCGCCTACTACGACACCCACAGGAAGAAATAGGATGGTGCTGGCAAAAGCTAGTTTATGATATATGTACAACATTTACACTAGCCGCGTGTCCACCGCATCACATCACCGGACGTCACGTTCGATTTGAATAATCTCGTTACTCATTGACGTCCCGTTGACGTATGCAATATGGACAAACACTTTTAAGGCTCCGGGTAGCCCGGTAAAATCATCAATGCAATCCTCGGTAGTTCATTTGATTCCAATGAATTTTATGACTTTTGCACAGAGTTGGTTACAGTCGCGAATCATATTTTGTTCAAAATACGGCCTGACAACCAACAAATTATAATACAACCTGCAAATTGCAAAAATTGTATGAAAATTTTTCTCATTGTTTTTGCAATTATTGCCAACATTTTGTATGAAAATAACAGTTCGAAAAGGTGACACGCGCCCACTATGTTAGACAATTACTGAAAAGGTGTTTGAAATATATATTTTTTTTTAATCTTCTATCGTGCATTGTCACGAGAACTAAATATGTGTGCTGATTTTCAGCTCGATAGCTTCAGTCGAAGTGGGTGAAATATTGATTGCAAAATTCAAGGACATACAAGAGAAATGAAAGAAATTACCATTTTAAAAAAGCTTTTAATTAATTAATTACTTCACATTTTCACTCCCCGACCAAACACAAAGCTCTACTTTTTAAATAAAAACCTTAAAGCGGGTCATGCAACGAAATTAGGTCAGTTTCATGCTAAACTGGAACAAAAGACAAGTTAATAATACATAATAATCTGCGTGTTTGAAACTTACTGACGTGTATTATAAAACTTATCGGTTGTCGACAGGCTAAGCCAGAAGCCTAAAGTTTCAAGGTTCCGTTCCTCGTTAAGGTAAACAAAGGGTAAAGGGCACATCGCGAGAAAACATCTTTTCTTATGAGTTCTTCTCAGGACTCCTATAAAAAACTTCCCGAAGGACTACGCACTAAATGAGGGTAGGCAAAAACAAATGTTGTAGCTCATTCAACATTTTTTTTTGTAGGTGGGTAATCATCGAATGACGTCTCCCGCTTTTGGTGGATCGGAAGGGCGTGTCAGACTTTTACTAAATAAATAATAGTTTAAAAAAAACTAAAAAACACGCTTCCATGGAAAACCAAACTAAAAAGTACAAAATAATGGAAAAAAAGCGTGGGGTGCTTTTAAGGTATTTTTTTATTGATATCAGGCACCCCACGCTTTTTTCTACTTTTTAGTTTGGTTTTTAATGGAAGCGTGTTTTTTAGTTTTTTTAAACTATTATTAATTATTTTCTATTTTTTAGGGTATTTCGAATTTTGAGACGTATGTCAGCGTAGTTTGTAACAGTTTTTTTGCTGTCCTGGTAACCCTGGCAAGGATAATGGCACAAATTTATGAAATTATTGCATTGTCATCAGTCCTTGACAGGTGTGCAAAGTTTGAATGAAATCTGGCCGTTTAAAGTGGGTCAAAATCGCACTATAAGGAGTCGGTTACAAACAAACATACAAATATACAAACATACAAACATACAAGTGAAGCTAATATAAAGCGTGTAATAAAACACACCCGTGTTCCTTCAGTTGCCTTTAGCAGGGCCACGGTAACTCTTTCGTACCATTCTGCGACCCTGACAGGCATCGATCCCAGCGGACCCCTTCAATGTTTGCTGACATCTCTTTGAGGCGCGCGTGGATCACAACGCGCCGTCAGCTCATTCAACCTGAGCTGCGGGGTAATTGCGTAACCCATTAACAATTGCACTGTCATTCGTTTAAATAATTTGACAGACCAGTATAGCTATTTATAAACATTCGATACGTTTCCGTGCCGAATCGCGAACGTCAGTCAATACTATCGAAGCAGTCCTTTAAACGCTGTTCACAAATCCGAAACCAGAAAATTGACAGTTTAAACCATATATTTTCGACCTTATTTTGTCCACCACCCACGGTAAGGTTTAACCAAATAGACGACCTCTATTCTGCCAACGGCTATTAGCGGTCGGGGAGTAGGCAAATCAGGTAATCGAAAATAATTGTTAACCGACTTCAAAAAAAGGAGGAGGTTATATGTTCGACTGTATGTATTTTTTTTTTTTTTTTTTATGTATGTTCACCGATTTCTCCGCCAATTGTCAACCGATTTTGAAAATTCTTTTTTTATTCGTAAGGGTATACTCCTGAGGTGGTCCCATATAATTTTGTGAAGATTTGATGTATACTTTGGGAGATAAACGAAGAAACTCCTCAAAAACAAACAGTACACGTAATGTGATTTGGATATTGTACTAAAGATCAAAAATAATTGCTGGTTCTATCTATCCATCCGTGGTGAACTAATTATAGTCTTCGAAGATACCGCATGGAACTCCTCATCGGTGAACAGTACATATAGGAACTTACAGTGAAAGGTTAGAAGGTTAGGGGATAATTCTTTGAATATTATAGGCACGTTTTGACCGTTACTTGTATTCTTATATTCCGTTGAGCTGATGATGGAAGGTACAACTCCTTATCGATCAGGAGTTAGAAGATATCTTGTCCTAGATAGACATACTCGTTGACATCGAGAATTGATTCCTCAGCAGACACTAGAGTGGGCTCTTACCCACTCTACTGTCTGCTTAATAAAAAAAAAGCAGCCTTAATCATTTTGGCCTAGCCATGGTTGGTTTTTTTTTTATGTATGTTCGGGCATAACTCCGTCATATATAGATGGATTTGCAAAATTCTTTTTTTGTTCGAAAGGGGTTTATTCCGAAATGGTCCCATATAATTTTCATATAGATCTGATGATGAGTTCGGGAGACAGACACCGGAACTCTTTAAAAAATGACAGGAAATCAACCGCGAGTTCTGCTATCGCATAAATATGCATTGTTTGTTTGGAATTAGTGCAGGGTGAATACCACAACTAAAAATTTAAAAATAAAAACTTTTTTACAAAAAAAAACAACCGACTTCCTTAAAAACACTACAAAGTGAAAAATAACTTTAATTTCGGAAGTCGGTGGCAAAAAAACCATAAATACAGATCCTAAGACACCGACTACCGAAATTAAAGTTATTTTTCACTTTGTAGTGTTTTTAAGGAAGTCGGTTGTTTTTTTTTGTAAAAAAGTTTTTATGATAATATATATTCGACTCGAATGCCCTTCAAAAGATTGTGATTGCCATGCTGTTCATGTATACAGGATAAGTTTTTATCCAATGCGTAAATTGTAACCATGAATTCAGCATATCATTCTAGAGTAGACCCCCTTGTGCAGAAATTTTTCATCGCTTTTACAAAAAAAATCTGCTGTTTCAAAATGTATGGAATAGCTGATTTTTTTTTTTTATAACCCACGAAAATTTTCTACACTGGGGGGTCTAGAATGATATGCTGAATTCATGGTTACAGTTTGCGCACTGGATAAAAACTGATCCTGTATAAAGTTTCTATGCTGCACAGTACTTACTCAGAAACTATTAGCATCTGGTCTTTATCGAGTGCCAATTACGGTCGAAGTCGGAGTGACACATTCCCTCATTAGTATTTTATTGCAAGCGTGGGATGTCTAGCATCTGATACTTACATAAACATTATAAACTGAAACATTTGACTTTTACGCAGTGCTTTGCTATCTGCAGTAAAAACGAGAATTTTATCCGAAATTGCCAGTGTTGTGCCGAACTGCACCCTAATTCCGAAACGCACAATTTATCAGAATCTGAATGGGATTGAAGATTATTTCTAAACCATTGCGTCATTTGTCCGAATAAATTGTCGGCTCAGCAACGTAAATAACGCAATGAATGTTGTTTAACTATGAATATTAAACTAATTCCTACCGATAAAAAGTTCCGCAATTACCCCTCTGGGTCTATCCATGGTAACATTATAAATAAATGCGCAAGTATAGAATAGAATATTTTATTCAGAAACTTAAAATAGGTAAAATACAGTATACCTACATTTTAGAAATAATATAGGAAGTACAAAGTATGATACCTGTATCACAGGCGGCATGAGTTTGAGGTCAACCAATTTCTTAACAATATTTAACTAAAGCAAGTAGCCCTGTCTGTCTGTATTTGTATGCTCACTCTTTAACGGCTGAACGATCGCTGATTTCTATGATGTTGGCATACAGGAAGACCAGGACCTGGTTAGGACATACAATACTTTTTCCTGATAGTACATTCCCGTGTGATTATTTCCGACCAGGTGAGTCCGCGAGACAAATCTTTCTTGTGTTATACATTGACTGTCTAGGCTACGTATGCCGTATCTACCAGCCTTGCTGACCATTGACCTCGTAAAATCCAATCATAAAGCCGCCCAAGAGATTGATCGCTAGAGAAAGATGTACAAAGAACCGAAGAGTGCTACTATATTTAACTTTTAACCTACATAGAGACAGGTTTTTTTTTTTTTTTTTTTGGATGGGAAATCATCAAATGACTTCTCCCGCTCTAGGCGGAGTGGGAGGGCGTGTCAGACTTTTACTGACTAAAACCCACCCGTGTTCCTTCAGTTGCCCATGTGCCAGAGTCACGGTATCTCTTTCGAACAATCTCGTGACCCTGGCAGGCATCGGTCCTAGCAGACCCCTACATTGCTGCTGACATCTCTTTGAGGCGCGCGTGGAACACTACGCGCCGTCGACCCGAGCCTGATCCTTACCGGGCGGCGAGCTACCCATTGCTCGCCACCCGCAAGCTCGCGCCTACGGTGGCCGGGAGTCCGCTATCGACTCCCGACGCCCGGGGCGTCTCCTCCTGCGGCGGCTAGGGACGTGAGGGTGCAGAGACTGCCACTCCCTCACGCGCCCCGCCTCCTCCTTCGCGAGCATTACTGCTTCGCAGAAGGAGGTGACGGCTTCCCATGCCCTCTCGCTCCGTACCATGGCTCGCACCAGGGCCGGACGCGAGAGGTCGCCGCCGCCGATCGCCTCCACGAGGACACGGCGGTGCTCCGCCCATGCAGGGCACACCTCCACTGTATGCTCCACCGTGTCCTCCAGACGATCCTCACAATGGAAACACCCGGACGTTTCCTCCCGCTTTATCCTGAACAGGAACCCACCGAAGCACCCATGCCCGGTGAGAACCTGCGTCAGGCGGAAGGTGAGGACGCCGTGGCGCCTCTCAATCCACTCCTCAAAGAGGGGACTTACCGCCGCAATTGTGGCGTGCCCAACATAGAGACAGGTTCAATGACTTACTTTGTAACTGGCCCATTTGTTTGTTTTTTTTTTTTTTTTGTGTAATGCTCAATCTTAATTGCACTAAAAGCAACTATTACTGTTGGTTTCTGCAATAAAATGTACCGATAAGCATCTACGATGGTCGGAGAATAGTGAAAATATGCTAGACGTTGTTTAATATTTATGTACTAGAGCGACTAGCTTGTTTGCCACGACTTCGTTCAAATAATTTTTACGCCTCTTGAATTGCTGAGGGGTTCCAAGTAATCTTTCTTTGGCAGGGGACAAAATTCTGTCTCTGTCATCTTCAAACGATTGACAGAAATATAACCATGTTTTAAATTCGATTTCATATTAATTGTCGTGCAAACCTAACCTAAGTCATAATAGCCCCAGGGCTAAACTCTAATGTCTATTGCAAACTCCGAAATATTGCACTGAATTTCATTTTAACCCACTTAGGGTTGCCAGGTCTTAAAACAAAAAGGTGTACAGTCCAGCCAGTTTAGCCGGGCATTTTGCAAAAAGGCCGGACGCCCTTAATTTTTGAGTCTTAGTAATAAACGACAATATTTTTTTAAAGTAAAACAAGGCTTTTTTCATTTTCAATAAACATCTTAACCTATTTCGTTCAGGAGTTAATAAGGAAATCCATTGCTGCACTCGGGTGCACTAGAATCCTTCGTTACGCTCAAGACTACTACGTCACAAGATGTTTGGATGTGGGTGGCACCGTGAACCAATCAGCGCGTTGTTCGCAATTCACAGTAATCTTAAAAAAAAGTCGTCCATCTTTAATAAATTCGTTTTTTTAATTAACTGCTGCTAATAGCACTATTGTTTTACTGATTTAAGTTTATTACGAATCTATATAAATACGTAGTAAAATGTGAGTAACTGCGAAGATCCATCGCCATTTTGTATTGGTAAAATTCCGTGACATTCATGACAGAATCCATGTTTTTTTTTAAATCCAACTTCGATTGTCGCACTGTTGAGCTTAGGTCTCCCCCATAGATTTCCACTCTTCCCTGCACAGTATCAAATAATAATAATATAACATATTTCAATTAATTGTTGCAGGGGGCGGAGCGGGCAACACCACACAATAGTTTTACTTCATAATGGTAAGCTATTGCAAAACTTACATTATTTTAAAATATGGCTCCGTTTACACAGCAAGTATCAATACGTTATAATTTTGGGGTCGCATGGCAGATTAAAAAAAAAACTTTTTATCTGATTCGTAAAATGACTTTGGCCGTGCCACCAGAAAAGCCATAATATGGCTTTCTGGTTCGGATAATATTATTATCCCACAAGAAATTCGCTGATGGTCTAACGACCGATTGCAAATACATAATAAAAACATGGCAGTTTTAACCAGTGACTGGGTTGTGGAAGTAAAATGCTGCGTCCGGTTAGACTGGAAGCGCATTCTAACTTAGTTGGGCACAGGATAGGCTATGCAGATCTATTGATGCCACTTTCATACAGCATTTTTTAACCATATGAACAATGGGATGCTTTCATGACATTCCAACTTTACACCGTAAAATATGAAAATTATCATCGGTGTGTGAACATACACTGTCAATCTTCGACTCGAAACAACACAAGAGTCTCATAAGTTAAAAGACCTTGAATCTCCAGTTTTTGAGAGCCTTTTATTGAATTCACTAAGGAATACTTAAGCCACAAATTATCACTAGACACGCTAATTGAGTTTAAAACACCATTCTGTCTCTGTTATCTTCAAACGATTGGTTGAATCAGAGCTATGCTTTAAATTCGTTTAGCGCTGAACGTGTTTAGTGAATTGTGCAAGCGGCCCGTAATCTCTTTTCAAACTTGAATGTCAAACGATTTGATTGGCTGGCGCTGTTGCTATTTCTATCGAACCAATCACAGCAGTTAAATGGAGTTTGACACCTATCAAACCGGTGTATTGAGAAGTAATGGCAGACAGAGAAAAAATATACACTCGAGAAAAAAAAACAGCTGGCAGAAACTCGTTAGATAAAAACGTAACAGATTAAGTACCATAACAAACTAGCTACACGGCACAGTGAAAGTCACCGTTGATGACACTTTCCATCTATGCTGTGACGTAAGGCAGCCCAGCATGGAGATAAAACGTCATTAACAACGTTATGTAACATAGAACAACGTGCCTAAGGTCCGCCTCCCATTTACTTGGTTATTTCACGATGAAGGCCAGGAAATTGATTTTATCGTCCAAAGGAAATTATGGAAGACTATGGTTACATCCTGTGGAACTTACAAATGTTTCCGAAGCGTTTGTAGGTTCATTAGTTACAAAAAAATGGCTTCGTTTAACAAATGAAAACATTCTAAATGCACAGTTAGGGAACTTTATTGTTGAACAGATTTTAAAAACTGCGTCAGTTTGAGGTGTTATAGCCAATTCAGTCAACATGGCCAGGGATCGTACAAATAAAGAGGTTTCGAAGGAAAATAGGTAGGCCTTTGTCCACCAGGACACACAAAATAGGCAATAAAAAAGCCATTTCATACTGTTTAAAAAATAATGACAGTTATCTTCAGAATATACGCAGAGTTTAGGTTTTTAGCTAATGTACTAAACGGTTACTCCGTACATAAAAATATAAAAAAAACCGGCCAAGTGCGAGTCGGACTCGCGCACCGAGGGTTCCGTACAATCCTACAGGTATTCACGGTTTATGTTTATGAAATTAAATGTTTTTTTTTAATTTTTATATTTGAGTTGACTGAATGAGAGGTAAATTGTGTGGTTTATGATTTATGACGTATAAAAAAAAAACTACTTACTAGATCTCGTTCAAACCAATTTTCGGTGGAAGTTTACATGGTAATGTACATCATATATTTTTTTTAGTTTTATCATTCCCTTATTTTAGAAGTTACGGGGGGGGGGCACACATTTTACCACTCGCGCAAACTATTCAGTTTAGAAAAAAATGATATTAGAAACCAGATTAAGAAACCCTATCATTTTTGAAGACCTATCCATTGATACCCCACACGTCGGTATGGGTTTGATGAAAAAAAATTTTTTAGTTTCTGTTCTATCTATGGGGAACCACAAATATTATTGGTTTTTTTTTCTATTTTTGTGCGAAAATCTTAATGCGGTTCACAGAATACATCTACTTACCAAGTTTCAATAGCTTAGCTCTTATAGTTTCGGAAAAAAGTGGCTGTGACATACTCGGACAGACAGACAGACATGACGAATCTATAAGGGTTCCGTTTTTTGCCATTTGGCAACGGAACCCTAAAAATTAGATCCGCCCCCGGCTCCGCTCACGTAAACCTCATTAAACCTAGCCATATTAACTTAGACATAACTGCCCAAATGTGGGTGTACCATATACATAATACCACTGACTGGCATCGCGCCTCCAGAAATTCGCAGGACTATAGCGAAAAGGCGAAGCTGAAGAATGACCCACACCACCAAACGCCCAACTTCAATCCAGAGCCTCGGAGTCTTTAAAACCACATAAAAAGCGCGAGTCCAGGCAATGGTAACCCATCTACAGGAAGATGTGATGTTTGGCATGAACTGCTAATCCTCATTGTACCATCAGAGAGCCTCCCACCCGGGTACAAGTTACCGTGGCCTACTCGGAAAACCTCAGACTTCGTACCCAAGTAGGTCACAGCAAAGATTACCTCCGCAAGTGGGAGTTCATGGACGGCTCAGACCTCCGGTGTGTATGCGGCGTCTCTGCACAGACGATAGTTCACTTCCCATCTTGCACCGCCTGCTCTGTAACCTGCACACGTGAGGACCTAATGATTGCGTCATCGAGCGGTATTCTGAATTGGAGAATTTTGGGCCAAACAAATTTGGCCAACAGTTTTTCGTGTTATTTAAACCTCCTCTTCCCCTCTCTTCTCCTCGAGGAATACAGGCGTGACACTGTTAAAGTTACTAAAAATATAAAATAATTTTACACGCTACAAAAACCAACTGACCTTTGTAACCCAATAAATGAGCACTATTGATATTCAGAAGTCAAATCATCGCGTCAATCTTTTGTGTTTCTACCTACAACATTATTAGTCATCGTTAGTTATTTCTTTGCGGAACTACTTTCTCCTATATTGGCTGTTACGTTTTTTGCTCTCATCTCAATAATGATCTTTGACCTCTCTAACATGTGAAGAACGTCTTCTACACGTGGTTGAAAAACTGATGTTTGATGTGTGTTTGGTTAAAAAAAACTTCTCGAAGGTTATTGAAATTATTTGATTGGAATAATAATCTTTTTTGTGTCTTCTAAGGTCAGTCAAACAAAAGGTTTGGTTAATTGAATTAAATACTAGCTACTTCCTGCGACTTTGTCCGCGTGGACTTTCTTGTTTTAACATAAATTATCTTCTATGACACTCGGCAATACTGTAGCTTCCAAAGAAAATAATAATTCAATAAGATTAATAATAAAATTTAATATAATTTTTTTAGTGAAATTGACCTCTTTGTAATTTTGTGTTAGTATTATAAGTTTTTTTCTTTATCTAAGGCTCATCATAATTCCGCTATACTTATCTCAATTTATCTTGTGTCAGCGAGTCGTCTTCTTTCAAACTTCTTTATTGGTCATCGTTTCAGTAGTCACCCCTGTCTAGTAATATCATCTGTCACACAGTCCATCTTTCGTTTCATCAGTCTTCCCCTACTCATAGCCATTCATACTCGATACGTTTTTCGCTCATGTTTTATTAGAGGAGTCGCTGACGGCATGCAAACAATGGCCGTTTTTTTTTTGAAGGAACTACATAAAACATGAGAAATCAATCGTATCATCTCATACGTCCTACAAAGTCTGGGGCATACAAAAAATCTGACCGATCTAGAACCTATAAAAGTATGCCGAATGCATGCATAGAAAAATCGATATCTATAACTATAGAAAACGTGGTGTTAAAGTCCATTCCAGTTATGGAAGGATTAAAGAGAAAGTGAGATGCACGTTCATTTCAAATTCTCAGAATAGCAAATTGCTCACGAATAATACTGTTGTTAATACCTATGTCGACTGATCAGGAAAGACGTTCAATTAAACGAATTATGATTAATTTAATTGGCGCAGGCAATGATTTTCCTCTTATTATATAATCGTCCGAAAATAGCTCGCTTAAATTAAAGAATTATTATTTTCTTTCATCATCCACTGCTGGGCATAGTCCTCTCTCTTCTTGGGCCTATCCTCACTCTCCTGTGCCAGCCTCATCCAGGTTCTACCCGCGGTATTTCCTTGTGTACCTTCATTTACGTCAACTGATCTTTTGATCAATCATGTCAGCCTTTCACTGTCCAGTGCCGGACATAGGTCTTACCCAGGCTGCGCCACAAAAGCCTGTCCCCGGCCTTCCGCATCCAGCGGAGGCAGAAGCGGTCCAGTCTGTCCCAGTCACTTTTTTAAGGTCTCGGTCTATCCAGGGGGCATCCCACACTACGCTTGCCCATTCGCGGTCTCTACAACTGACCTTTGATTTCTTCAAATTAATTTTATTTGGAAATCATAATCGCTTTGATATTTGCGAAGATCCGAGAGTTCATCACGTGTGTTGGGACAAAAAACTCGACGAATTTATGATCTCCTCATTTCTGAAATCGAAAAATAAAACAGATTTTATTAGCTGGCTAAATGGAGCTTAATGAAGAGATCCGTAGGAAAATCCAGGTAACCAACATAGCACGAAGAATTGCCAAACATAAGTGGCAGTGGGCAGGGCACATTGCTCGCAGAACAGGTGGCCGATGGGGTCGGAAGGTTCTGGAGTGGCGACCGCGTACTGGAAGACGGAGCGTTGGAAGGCCTCCCACAAGATGGACCGATGACCTAGTGAAGGCCGCAGGAATACGTTGTATGCGAGAAGCACAGAACAGGTCGAAGTGGCGGTGCTTGGAGGAGGCCTATGTCCAGCAGTGGACGTCTTTCGGCTAAGATGATGATGATGAAATGGAGCTTGGCAAAAATATCCTAGACCCCTAGCGTAGAAATATTTCGTTATAAAAAAAGCTTTGCCTTTCATTTTGACCACATAGGTATTGCATTTCTATGAAACGGTAGATTTTTTTTAAAATACCTGGCCACATTTTTCTCTGTGGTGTTCAGAATCTTGTGAATCCGTGGTAACAGGAGGTGCGTCAATGTCCCTGCTACCCTGTATATACTTATAAACGTTACATTAAGCTAAGTCACGATTAGCTTCTGCTTGACCATAAATTTTATGATGTTCAAACGTCTACTATGTATAAAAGGGGTAAAAAGCTGATAGCGTTGTTAAAACCAACTTATACAATGTAGTAGAAAAGAAACAAAATACAGCAGTAGTTAAACTACATTGTTTTGTTATTAAACTTGTTTTCCTGCAATGATAAGAGGTATAAGAAACCCTATTGGTATTCTAGCGGCGTCGGGCGTTCCGCTAAAGTGAACAAGACGCCTCAAGGTCGAACAGAACCGACTGGTTTTAGAGTCATCATCCTAGTCTGATCATTTGCATTATTATGTTGGAGGCACTATCCAACGTGACTACGGAATCTGCATAGGAGATTGTTTATATGTTAAATTATATTGTTCTATTTTATAAAGGGTGAAATTAGCTAGCAAACCTTCCAGATGTAATGCGTATCGATGTCTAAAGATGACAACAAGAAAGAAATTAATTTGATGAGTTTTGCGGGGTCTTCCACCGCAGTTAGAGCAATTACTTGAAATATCAGTTTTCACAGAAGTGATTAGTTTCTAAACACGATAAAGCCAAGGAAAACAGAACAGATTTTCTCTCTTACTTCAACTATTCATGCTAACGGAGCTTCTTTTTTCTTTATTTGTATTTATTTACATATTGGACTCATACTTTACATACGAGAGAGTTTTAAAATTGGCCACTGTACTGTTAATTAGATTAAGTTCGGTGTGAGAGCCTGGTGATCCGTCACACAGAGTATCCTAGTATGGACGCCAGTCTCTCACAAAGGATCATGGAGAGGAAAAATATCATCATCATCATCATTTCAGCCGTAAGATGTCCACTGCTGGACTTAGGCCTCCCCCAATTTGGGGGGCTTTGCCATAATCGCCACGCTTGGCAGGCGGGTTGGCGACCGCAGTATGGTGGTAAAATGCATAGAGAACGCTGCTGCCCATTCTCTAGTAAGTCCCTTAGTCGCCTTTTACGACACCCACGGGAAGAAATGGGGTGGTGTGATTCTTTACGTCCGGCACCACACGGTACCAAGTGAAGAGAGGAAAAATATATATTTATATTATACTTCAAGTGGTTGTCAGACTTTTAGACTTCTAACAACACGCAACGACTGTCAAATTTCAACCAAATACCAACCGCAACCATTGCACGGAAATGAGTATGGAAAGATGGTCAGCTATCCTCGACCTGACCCACCTAATCGATTGAACTGTGCGGATATTATTGCTTAACAACGATACCCTCACTGTGTAAAAGAATTAGAGTATTACACTTAATAGATATAAGAAAAAAAAGGTCATCAGTCAAATAAAAAACCCTAGTTGACAATCGACTTTTTTAACATCCTTAACATTGTAAGTTAGGTCTCATTTAAAAGAAAAATAGTCATTAAAACTACAACAATACAGAATCGTTCGTAATTTAATTGTAATTGCAGCCTGTTTGATTTATTTACACATCATACATTTCTTTTGTCATCACAGGTAATGGCTGCAAAAAATTGTGACTTTTTCAAGAGCAATATAATGCACTTTCGAACATTAAGCATTAGATCCAAGTACATTCAAGGAATAAAAAGGTTGCTTGCATTATATGTATATGCATAGCTCTTGTGTGAAGTGTTCGGTAAAGCTTTGGTTGCCAAGGAAAGCGGTTCCGTCATTTTGTAACGGACGTCATGCAAATCTGTTATTTTCACCAGTATTTGATATTATGTCAAATTTGCTCTGTATTTGGACAGCCGTTACTGTGTGACCGTTCATCGCTTTCTCAGAAAACCAAAGCTCACGTGAGAAAGGAATGTGTTTGAAAAATTAAGTTTTTCGCTCCTTGATGGCACATTTAATTTAAAAAACAATACCATCAGCCAAATATCTACGAATACTTGACCCCCCTTCTACCGTTAATATTAAATCTAATAATTAACGATAAATAAGCATAACTTCCAAGTACACTCAATGAATAAAAAAGTTAGCCACCTAATTTTAAAGCCGCGTTTCCACTAGGCAACAATTGGCGCGCGACATGTTGCGCGACATGTTGCACAACATGTTGCCCAATATGTTGAAAGTCAGCGCAGAACTTTTGTTTAACGACGTTGTCTACCTACGCATCTACTACTACGTCAGCCGTCGACAACATGTCGTCAGAGGAACTAGTGTTGATTTCAGCGGCAGTGGTTATAATTTTATCGAAAAATGCATAAAAAACGTTATAATTTTTGTATTCTCGGTGAGCAGTATCCCACAAACATTCATAGTATTGGTAAAATTCGATTAATTTGAGCACTCGTTCATAACACCCCACTACGCACATTGTTGCGCGTCACGTCTTTAGTCGACAACAATTGATGCTCAACTAACGATGCTCTCTAAACAAACAACAAGCCGCGCATCATGTTGCGCGTCAATTGTTGCCTAGTGGATACGAGGCTTAAATTTTTACTTGCACCACACATAACACAATAAAGTGCTCGCTATCTGAGAAAGGAAAAATGCTTAAGTTTTTCGCTCCTTGACCGCACATTCGAGTTTAAAAAACAAACAGTACCAGACAAACATGTAGGAAAACCTGACGAGGAAACCCAGCCGTTCATATTTAACCCATAATCGTCAAAGAACTTGTTTCTCTTGTCTTTGGTTTAAATTTAAGTCTTTACATTGACCTTTATGATGACGTCACGGAACATCGGCCTTCGTAGCCTAGGTTAGAAAGTCCAATGTCTTATGTTTTGATTTCTGTGGAGGAGCAAGATGATGTCCTATTGTCAAAGAAGTGTGTTCCTCTAATCAGGAAGGTTTAGTCTGGTGTATAAGAGCTGTAGAGTGCCTTTATTCACTATTTGCGATGTTTGGGGGAGGTCCATGTCCAACAGTGAATGGCGCTGTCGGTTTAGACTGATGATCAACTTCCAGGGCAAATTTTTAATCTCATAATCATTTCTTAATTTTAATTTTCATATATAAAAGCAACAAGAACTTTGTACCCAGGGTTTTATTTTATTTTATTTTATTTGGGAACAAATCGATATTACATTACATATTATATATGAAAAAAGTTATATAAAACAAAATCAATGTAATAAATAACAACAACATTTTCCACGAATTTACAAAAAGGTATGCTATGGTGAGTTGAGGACTCATCGGTAACGTAGTTCTTATTCCTTACAAACCTACCAGTTAGTTAACACATTATTGGAACGAAGTTCCTTATCGCGCGTTGTGAAAGGGGGCTAAACGGAAAAAAATCTTACGAAAAGTTGTCACGACATGCTTTAACCGACTTCAAAAAAAGGACGAGGTTTCTCAATTCGACCGTATATATTTTGTATGTTGTTGTTTTTTTTGTTGTGAGTAGAGAGGGAGAGAAGGAGAGAGGGGGGAGAGGGAGAGAAGGAGAGACGGGGGAGAGGGGGAGAGAGAGGGAGAGAATATTTTTGTTGAGTGTATACAGGTTTTTTGTACATAATAAATAATTAAAAAATTATAACTAATCCTGGAAAGGAACTTCGTTCCATCCGGGTGTCCCTTGACACCTCTAAAGTTTTTTTAATCTAATTTATTCAATATATTAATAACTTTAGTGCGAAATGAATTTATCTATGTAGCGTAAATAAATCTATATCTAGGAAATGTTCATTGTACATTTGCGTGAGACGCCGAAGAGGTGCACGCTTACCAGCGTTTGTCCGGATGGAAACCTGATCAAACAATCGGTAATCGCGAACTCCACGACGATGAATTGATCTAGGAACTACGAGTTTAAATTCATTACCAAGGTCTATACAATTTAGCTTATTATTTGGGTTCTGTAATATCTTGATTTAAAAGAGTGTCCTTGGAGTATGTTGCTCTTTCTTCTCCATAGAGATCTACGTTTTGGAATTGACAACAAACTTCAACTTTCTGACTAACTGACCGACCTTTTGACAATTCAAAAGTTTCTGTAAATGGTTTAATTGAAATAACTGCTTTGAGTCTTTCGCCTTGATATTCATGATTGGAGCAAATAGTTTCAAGTTTCTATGTTCTGTAACATACTTTTGTGTTAATAATTACTTACAACAATTTCTAGAAAATTAACCGCAAACACCGCCATGCAGAACTCATTAACACCCACGACGAATATAACTTGTACAAATCATGCATTACGATGGCTTCGCGTTAGTTCCGCAAAACAGGTCCAATTAACTACTATTATTAGTTTCCAAACGTTACGGTTTCGTACCGCACATAAAGCGTTCAAATAATAAGGAAAATTGAGAACTTAATTGTCTTCATCGACATATTCATTGGATACTATCAGATCCCTGTTGCTTCGATCTAGGTTCTAAATTAAAAATGATAAACGAAACTTTAATTAAACCAATTAAGTATGCAGTAATAAATTTTGCTATTAAAAAATAGCTTATATATGATTTTACGATGACCAATCTTTTCCAATTTACTGCAAAAAGGTTAAAGGTCACACGTTGCAATTTACACTGGCGACGTGGGTTGCTTCCCGGGAACTCGAGAGATTTCATTTAAAAATAGCATTTACTTCATGATCGATACATGTGCGATGCTATTTGATACCAGTTATCTGCAACATGATTATAAATATATAGGGAATAGTGATAATATGATAATTTTTGTGATATTTTCGTTATCTGGCTGCAGATTATGTAAATGTCGTAGCTTGGAAAATTGTTATGTTGAATTTGTTAAAGATGCTACCAGCCAACCTAATCACTATCACCAATAATCAGAATCTGATCCATTTAGAAGTATTTCCAATTCATTGCTTCATATGTTCGAACAATTTGTCTGCTCAACAACGTAAATAACGCAATTAATATTGTTGAACTGTCAAAATGAAAGTAATTCCTACTGATAGTGTCTTACACAATTACCTCTCTGTTTTCATCACCATCATTGCACAAGAGGTCTACTGTATGACAATGGCACAGTCATGCTTGTGCCATCAATTTTGTCTTTATTCAGTATTTTTGCTTGTGCTTCCTTCCCCTTCACTGCTGAGGATCGTACGTTACTTTTCATTATTACGGTTAGTGCATCTCCTTATACATTTTTCGCTTGATTTATTGCCAGGATGAACGGCAATTCTAATTGTACCTTCAAGTGGCTTGACCATCTCCTTTTTGAGCATTAAATGAGCTTGTGGCTAAGTGAGAGGTTTGTGGCTACATATTATATATTAACACCCATACGGATCGACCTATCCGGTTAAGCCGTGCATACCGCGGTGGATCCTTAGGTAGACTATCTTTACATACCAAATCCGCTCCTTGTCTCGGAAAGCACGTTATGCCATTTGTACCGGGAGTTATTCTTGTATCTTTGACAGTCGTTACGGATCGTCAGAAGCCAGAACTGACAACCAGTCTAACCAAAGGGTATCGTATTACCCAGTAGCTGGATTTTGGAGGTCGGATAGGTAATAGCCCCATGTAAAATACTGCACTTAGACTGAAAGACTAGGCAGATGATGAAGTATTAAACACCTAGAATCTCTGGTCATCATTGTCTGCTTAATATTCCCTATGGGATTTAAAGGTCAAAACAATCTACTGAGTACTGCTGCCTCATTATTATGTACACGAGTAATCAACGGGACGTGCTTTGAAAGTCTTGCAACACTGTCTAGCCCCACGTGGGTAGTTCACAGACAAAATATGGCACGGCTACGTGGCTTGGTAGGTGTGAGCAATACATCGTGAACGTTGGATAAGTGTGACGCTCGAATTAGATTTCTATTAGGCTATTTTGGTACATGACTGCAAAATTAAATGTGCAAATATTGTCAATTCAAGTTTAATCGTCTGCGTTATTGGGATTCGATTTTATCGGGCTGTGGGTCCCGCTTATTAGCAAACGACGTCGTGGCTGGCCCAGACTGAGATGGCGGGATGAACTGGACTATTTTAATAAAGATTGGTCCTCGGTAGGTCTGGAACTTAAGAATAGAGAGGCCTTCGCTCAGCAATGGGATATTACTAGCAATGGGACATTACTGGCAAATAAAAAAATATTGTTGTGTAAACCGATAGTTTGGAAAAAACTTTAATCTTTGGCCTTGAGCATTTGGTATCTAAGTTTCGGATGGATGGTAGTTTTCGAGTAAATTCCATTTTTGCTAAAACTGGTACAGTGCAAGCATTTGCTTAGTTATGATTCATAGTAATAATATATGTAGTGAATCAGTCATTGTTAAATATTTTAAAAGTAGATCGGTAGTCCTTAATTCAAGTGTCCTCTTGACAATAATTTATCAATACGTAAGCATTGTTTGCCAACGTATGGGTTGAGTGATGTCAATTCTGATTGTGGCAGGTGTTTAAACATAATATATGCTATGCGTGTTTACAACAAGTGAGCAAAAGATCTTTTAGTATCAGATATTGAAGCCAGATTTTACATACACTCGCACCTTCCTCCCAGGCAGGAAGGAGAAGATAAGGTAGAAATTACGGAACGCTATCTGCTACGATCTTTAAATGCTTCTTGTTGTCCTTGTTCTTGTCTCATTGTCCTTGTTTACTTTCATAAATCTGGTTACACACATTTTAGATTTTGTTTAATTATGAATGAGTTATTAGAAGATGAGAAGATACAGATTAAGGTGGCCTAGGGTATTACCAAGAGCAGTGGTAGCCCAGTGGTTGCGGTGGCGACTAACGACTTGCAGGACGTAGGTTGAACCCAGACAGGCGCTTTATGTAAAATATTACATCACCATTGCCCTTAAAACTATGCGGGAAAAAATCGTGAGGAAAACGACATATAATATAATTTTTTTTTTCGTGGGTGGGAAATCATCAAATGACGTCTCC
Source organism: Aporophyla nigra (assembly GCA_947507805.1). Taxonomy (NCBI): domain Eukaryota; kingdom Metazoa; phylum Arthropoda; class Insecta; order Lepidoptera; family Noctuidae; genus Aporophyla; species Aporophyla nigra. The sequence goes on along the minus strand of OX382309.1, from coordinate 19,765,767 downwards.
CGCTCTTGAGCGGAGCGGGAGGGCGTGTCAGACATTTACTGCCTTAACCCACCCGTGTTCCTTCAGTTGCCCATAAAACGACATGTCTTAGAACAAAAAAAAATCGAAGACATGTGACGTCTACTAACCTGCACTGGGCCCGCGTGGTGGTTTACGACCTACTTCCTCTCACCGAGAGGAAGCCTGTGTCCCAGCATTGGGAACGTTTATAGCCTGATTAACCAGTCGACCTTGAGCTGACCTAGAGACAGTAGGAGGGTACGGAATTTTTATAAAATAAAAAGCCAGCTTATACTGGTTTTGTTACCAAGGCACGTGTAGCATACTGTATCAAAAGTACCCACAACACACAGTACAGCAGCTGTACAAACAAAGTAATAAGGTTAAACCCACTGTTCTGATTATTCGGCCAAAAATTATCTCTCCTACAAAAAATATTTTCCACTGACCGTGAAAAACGAATAGCAGGAAATGTAGTTACCTATACTGTTTATTTTCTTATCAGAATAGTTTAGGTGTTAAACAATCTTTAATACTGAAGTCTAAAGTTATATATGCTAAAACCATGCTTATCTAAAGATAGGTAGGTAGGAATATACTTAGGTGACGTTCGTAAAAAATAATTGAAGAGTAACAAATTCTTTGAAACTATAGAGGAATGAGGAACAGAGGGATAATTGTGTAACTTGCTATAAGTAGGAATTAGTTTCATTTTAATAGTTAAACAACATTCATTGCGTTATTTTCGTTGCTGAGCCGACAATTTATTCAAACAAATGACGCAATGGTTTAGAAATAATCTTCAATCCGATTCAGATTCTGATAGATAGTGCGTTTCGCAATTAGGGTGCAGGGTGTAATGTTCAGTCAACCTCCATAGAAAAGGGAGGATCCTGTGACCACATGACCGCCATAGAAACGGAATTTGACGGAAGAGAAGACAAAATCGATGGCTCCCACGCAAATGGTCGGAACATTGTTTTTGACTGAAACCGTTTTTTTTGTGCCATTACAACAATCTTGAATAGTATTATCTATTTCTAAAATCCAAATTTTAATATCTTATATAAATAATGAGTTTTTTAATGGATAATGGTCTTAACATTTAAACGCTACCGCGCATAAACGTATACGAAAAATGCTCTCTTGAGAAAAAGATTTTTTAGCCTTACGACTTACGACCTTATGCGTGGGAGGCGTCGAAATGATAGATTGTATCGTAGAAAAATTGTGTAAAACTGAAGAGAAGAGATGTTTCTATTCTTCAGTCGACAAGATTACGATGTCAAGTATGATGACAATTTCTCTCTACTATTGATGAGATAGAAACATTTTTACAGAATTAAAATACATAAGGAACTTTTTTTGTTCTTGGTAGAATAGATATAGAATTGGTCATGCTACGGCAGACGGGTATCGTGGTGGGGCACTGTCCGACAGTTGATGCCGGGACGTTGTATATTATATTTGCTATTTACGCGGTAAACTCCGCTTGCGCGATGCAGGTTTTTACGTGACGTCATTCTGATGCGGTGTTCCCATGTAATTAATGATATTTTTAAAACAGTCCGCAATTACATTCAACGATACTCGATCATCAAAAATCCCGAATCAATTATCGAGTTTATCGCTTTAGTAGTAAACTACCTTCTGCCCGCGACTTCGTCCGCGTCAAATTTTTGCTCCCCTGTCCCTTCCTGTCGCATCGAATTGCCTGCCAGTTTTAGACCATGTTTCGTTGCTGCACCGCTCCTTTTAATCGTAGCGTGATGTTATATAGCCTATAGCCTTCCTCAATAAATAGGCTACCCAACACAAAAATAATTATTAAATTTGGACCAGTAGTTCCCGAGATTAGCGCGTTCAACCAAACCAACAAACAAACTCTTCAGCTTTATAATATCGCTTTAGTAGTAAATTTGCTAGTTTCCTCAGTAAATCCGAAACACGAGCTGAAACTTTTCGGAATGGTGCTAAATCACGACGCTAGTTATAGAAGCTATAAACACCGTGGGCGGCTGGCCAGTAAACAAACAAGCTTGGTCGCCAAGCCGACGCGCGACGTGCCGATATTTGACAAACAGATTTGCTAGAACGAAAACAAAATGTATACGTATAGTATACAACCGAGGAACGAAAAGGTTACGCAAGCAAAGGTTTTATTTACACCGTTAAGTTTATTTAATAACTAGCTTTTGCCAGCGGCTTCGCCCGCGTGGACGTCGGAAAATATCCCGCGGGAACGTACTACCGGGATAAAAAGTACTCTATATTTTAATCCAGGTTATAAACTATCTGCGTACCAAATTTCATCCAAATCCGTTCAGTAGTTTTTGCGTGAAAGGGTAACAAACATACACATACATCCATCCTCACAAACTTTCGCATTTATAATATTAGTAGGATAACTTACAATATTAATTACATAATTTAAAAGCTAAGTCTTACAGAAAAAAAATATGTACAAGTACCTATATGAATGATTATAAAATTATCTACCATCATAAAATTCGTCTGCATTCATGTCAACAGAACAAGTGCCCAAAGCATTGCAACGTTGTATGGCAATGCTGATTCTTTGACCAAAAATAGGCCAGCCCTCTGGTCGACCAGCCGCTTGATAAAGTACACCGTTCTTAAAACATTTAAAATTGGAACGGTTTTCCCAACGACGTAATATGGATTGTATTTATCAAACTACGGTACAGTCGACTTCAGTGGTAAAACGTTGACTTTGAGCTGACCTAGCTTAACATGGAGTTTCAATATAGTGGCAGGACAATTTATACTGCACCCTAACTACGTAACGCTATCAATTACAATCTGTATAATTTTGAAGGATAATGCGAATACGTTGCTTCTTATGTTCGAAAAACGTGTCTGCTCAGCAACGTGAATCACGCAATGAATGTTGTTGAACTGTCAAAATGTAATCCATTACTACTGTTAGTGTGTTAAGAAATTACCCCTCTGGTGTTTATTAAACTAACGTGCGGGTTTTCTTACCTAATGCCAACATTTTGAATGTAAATTACTTTTCGAAAGGGTGGTGGAAAAGGAATGAATTTCAATCTTGCGTAACCTTTTTCAACCGTTTTGCTACCTTATATTCACCAAGAGTTATACGCGACTACATCTATTTTTAGCGCTTTCTGTTTGAATGCTAGGTAGGTCAAGTCTTTGAAATATCTCGTATAAGCGTGTCTCATTTCTAAAAAGTTATTTCTAGTACGCTATAATTAAGTAGTTTCGTAGTGCAAAGATGTTTATTTATCGTCTGCATACCATACTGTTGTCTCGACTGTACGTTAGTATTTTGAGTTCGGATATTTTTAGAGAGCACTTTCATATGTACCTATTTAAAAAATAAATAATTGCCGTTGTTGTCCCTCTGCGGGGCAAAGGCCACCCTACTCTCGTGCCACCTCTCTCTGTTCAGACCTGCCAAAGACCAATCTTAATTAAAAGAGTCCAGCTCTATCTACAGCTGAGTCTGCCACGATGTTGTTTGCTACTAAGCGGAACCCATCGTGTCGTGAGTTTGGCCCATTGCATTGATCGTCTGACATACGGCAGATGTGTCCAGCCCAATTCCCAGCTTTCTGAGTGACAGCAGTTATTTTAGTAATGGAACAGATTCTCAAATAAGATTGATTAATTAATATAATATGAGTCTTGATTTCAATCCCTTATCAAGTGTTGTTTATGCAATGTTCTAGTGTAATTTATGTTAATTTGCCGTGTGAAGCTGGTACGATTGAAAATTATTGATGACGTCAATGCGTACTTATGTGTACTGAGTATTTATACACAAATATTATGTCAATCGTGACAGGCATCGACTAGTGACGGGCCGAATACTGGTTTGGCCGAATACAACTAATCGGCCAAATGTTTGGTTAAAAGTTAACCGAACTGAATATTCGGCTGGATTTGGTGTGGGCGTGCCAAAAATTCTAGTTCCTGCACTTGTCTGGGCGCGTTGAAGGTACCTCCCTTTCGCCCGCTGTCGTCGCTACCCCTTGAGGGCACGGACTGTTATTGCCACATCAAGTCTAGTTAGTTATGCATCTTGCCCTTGATGTTAGCAATAATTCATTTATGGGTATTTTAAGAGGGCCTATTACTACTTATAATTATGCTAATTCATATGTGACTAAAGACTTTTCTTTGTATTTGGTAGAGTATTTGGCATTTCTGCAGAACGATGGGCCGAATACGAATGTTCGGTAAACCTGCCGAATATCGAACATAAAACCAATATTCGCCCCATCCCTAGTATCGACATACCTTAGCGTACAGCAAATTCGGAGCAGCAAGTATTCAATTTACTTAATAAATTAATATTAGAAGGTCCTTGTTGGTCTAATGGTCGCTAGCGCTACGCTATCGGGTCCATTCCCAGTTCGGGTAAAATGTTACTCTGGATTTTTTTATGTAGCAGCCCTGAGTCTGAATTTGCGCCCGGTTGGTGGCAAAAGGTTCGTCCTCCATTACATGGGACTTAAACATAACTGACGAAATGTGGGTGTATTATACTTACACCTCTGCCTAACCGTTTGAGGATTGCAGCCGTGATGTTTTGTGATGTGAAGTATTTATTAATCAAATAATATTAGTAGGTGTAATACACATTACCTGGCTATTTAACTCCAATGCCAAACACTGGGGCCATGAAATCCAATATCAAGCTCAAATATGAAACGTGGGCAGTACTGACAGCAAAACAAACAGCCGACTGTCATGACGGCTAACGTGCAAATATTTGGTACTCGCTAACAAACGAAAATATAACGCAGAAGATTCACTCTGTACAAGTAGCGACAGCAAAGTCATCCGCGTAATTGTTATATTGAAAGTTTATTAGTATATTTAGTATTCCACGTAATACATACCTAAACTCACGCCTTCTTCCGACGGGGGTCGGCAGAAACTTTTGGTTCCCATCTGCTATGATACTCGTTCACATTAGCGTATTAAGTATTTACGGTGTATTTAAAGTTAATCCAGGGATCGTGGAAGACATATTGGTTCCCGTGGTCCCCGAAGTATGTGTGGGACGCAACACCGGGGTGGTTTTAGCCAGTAAGAGTCTGAAAGACCCCTCCGACCATCCCAGGGCGGAGGACATCCATGAGGATTTCCACCTCGAGATAAAAAAAGATACCGATCAGTGACTTCTGAACTGTCATTTTCGTTCATAATGCTATACGTTGTCAACAAATAAATTTTAGTCATAAGCCTGCCAAAAGCCACGTCCCCATGGCCTGGAATCTCACAGGCCGCGCCGCGCCAGGACAGGCCGACCGACAGGTCGTGGGCACCGTCACATCTGATGAACACGAAAGAGCTCCTCTCTTCCCTAGATGCCAGGTAGTTTCAGAAAAATAAACCAGGCATGCATGACTCTTGCTTTTATTTAAATATTAATACACATTCTAGAAAATATTCATGTTCTTTTTACACGCTTTATATTAGCTTCACTTGTATGTTTGTTTGTAACCGACTCCTTATAGCGCGATTTTGACCCACTTTAAACGACCAGATTTCATTCAAACTTTGCACACCTGTCAAGGACCGATGACAATGCAATAATTTCATAAATTTGTGCCTTTATCCTTGCCAGGGTTACCAGGACAGTAAAAAAACTGTATTCGAAAACTACGCTGACATACATCACAAACTAATTTGTGCCATTATCCTTGCCAGGGTTACCAGGACGACAAAAAAAACTGTCTTCGAAAACTACGCTGACATACGTCACGAACTACGCTGACATACGTACACAAAATTCGAAACACCCTAAAAAATAGAAAATAAATAATAGTTTAAAAAAACTAAAAAACAGGGTTCCATTGAAAACCAAACTAAAAAGTACAAAATACAGGTGCCTGATATCAATAAAAAATACCTTAAAAAGCACCCCACGCTTTTTTTCCATTATTTTGTACTTTTTATTTTGGTTTTCAATGGAAGCGTGTTTTTTAGTTTTTTTTAACTATTATTTTTCTTAATTGCTTCAACAAATCTTCGTAAATAATAACGATCCGTGAGAAAATCATACCTACATTGAATATAAGCTATCTTGTCGTGTGTTATTGCTATCTTGTCTGCTATAATATAAGTAATACCAGCGCGCGGTTTAAACTTTGAATTATATGGCTACATATTATTTATTAATAATCTCTCATTGACTTCACCTTGTTTGTTTGGTAAACGATTGTATTCAAATGAAATATTGTACTGTGTCTGTCGGCTTGTTATAATGTTTTGTTTTGCCATCACGGTGTAAAAAGGATTATATTTTTTGACGTCATCTTAACGTTTCGCGAGTCAACAAATAAATATCAAAGACTTTAAGGCGCTTACGAAGCGTTGGGCCAACGTAAAACGCATCTGAATGTTTGTCCCACACCACAAGACTTATATAATAATATTAAAAAATAATACATAAAAATCAAGTCATCATCAATCATGCATGATAAAACAATCTTAAAACAGAGCATTTTTTTTTTAAGTCGCATAACTAATTCTTAAATTGTTGAGCGTAAGCTATGCTATTTTATTCAATCAACTAATGAAATACCTAAAAGTTATACCATTGTGTGGTTCCTTTCCTTTTTACACGCTTTATATTAGCTTCACTTGTATGTTTCTTTGTAGCCGACTCCTTATAGCGTGATTTTGACCCACTTTAAACGACCAGATTTCATTCAAACTTTGCACACCTGTCAAGGACCGATGACAATGCAATAATTTCATAAATTTGTGCCATTATCCTTGCCAGGGTTACCAGGACAGCAAAAAAACTGTCTTCGAAAACTACGCTCACATACGTCACAAACTACGCTGACATACGTCACAAACTACGCTGACATACGTCTCAAAATTCGAAACACCCTAAAAAATAGAAAACAAATAATAAAAAGTACAAAATAATGGAAAAAAAAACGTGGGGTGCTTTTTAAGGTATTTTTTTATTGATAGCAGGCACCCCACGCTTTTTTTCCATTATTTTGTAATTTTTAGTTTGGTTTTCAATGGAAGCGTGTTTTTTAGTTTTTTTAAACTATTATTTATTTAAATTTAATTAAAACTACAAAATTACTTTTATTTTTGTGGTCATTCGATTCAATTGACATCAAAAGCATCGCTGTTTTGAACCTTTTTAGGGTTCCGTTGCCAAATGGCAAAAAACGGAACCCTTATAGATTCGTCATGTCTGTCTGTCTGTCCGTGTATGTCACAGCCACTTTTTACCGAAACTATAAGAGCTATGCTGTTGAAATTTGGTAAGATTTTGACACAAAAAAAAAAAAACAATAATATTTGGGGTTCCCCATACATAGAACTGAAACTCAAAAAAAAAATTAATCAAACCCATACGTGTGGGGTATCTATGGATAGGTCTTCCAAAATGATATTGAGGTTTCTAATATATTTTTTTTCTAAACTGAATAGTTTGCGCGAGAGACACTTCCAAAGTGGTAAAATGTGTCCTCCCCCCCCCCCCCGTAACCTCTAAAATAAGGGAATGATATAACTAAAAAAAATATATGATGTACATTACCATGTAAACTTCCACCGAAAATTGGTTTGAACGAGATCTAGTAAGTAGTTTTTTTTTAATACGTCATAAATCGTAAACCACAATTTATCTGTCATTCAGTCAACTCAAATATTAAAAAAAAAAAACATTTAATTTCATAAACATAAACCTTATGCATAAACCGTGAATACCTGCAGGTTTGTACGGAACCCTCGGTGCGCGAGTCCGACTCGCACTTGGCCGGTTTTTTTGCAGCGGTGCGCTAATGTCAAATACCTTCAAATTTATTTCTTATCACGCCCGTAACGTTATAACGTTACCATACCAGCTTGGGACTGTCCCACTGTTTGGCAAAGGCCTTATCTCATACAAAGAAGGCACGAGCATTGATGTGTACACTTGCTCAAGACGGGTCGGATGCCCTACACCTGGATATCTTTCGTGTAGAAACTGGCATACTGTTTGAGGAAAAAATGAGTTGTTTTCCATCAAGTAGTCCTCAAACACACATTTACAATGCTTGTACTGATTATCGAGGGCCCTATGAAACCCAAAATTTCGGAGAGTTTCGGTGGCCCTGTGATAGTGGCTGCGACTAATGAGTGAAGTGTGATATCCACCAACACGCACAGGGCCTGATTGGTGGATTATGACCCACTCCCTCTCACAGAGATGAGGCCTGTGTCCCAGCAGTGGGAACATGATAGGCTGATTGTGAACCCAAAGTGTTTGCTAGACATAGCTGGCTCGAAGGCTTAAAGATATAATTTTAATATTACCTTCCAATCTCAAATTCTCCGAAAAGAAATCGGTCTAGATCTAACGAATTCATTACTTTTGCCGCTTCACTGAATAAAAGCTAAAAATATATCAAAGTGACTCACAGGGAGCTCAAACTAGATGGCGAAGTCTGGTCGTGAATGACGTCACAGCGCGGATGACGTAACTTCTCGCCCGAGGGAATGTGTGCATTATTGATTGGCAGGTGAGGTGTGCAGTTATGAAAGTGAATTAGTTAGCATGTGGAACAAACTCATTATAACACCTGCGATGGTCGATCCCTTAGGAATTCGTTGAAGGTTGATTGCATAATAGAGCCTTTAATATTTCCCACTACTGGGAATCACACCTCGTCTTTGAGAAGAGAATGGGCGGAATACACCGCGGGTCAATGCTGGATGTTTTTGTTTAGTTCTTGTAATTTTTCTCACAATTCCTTGATAGAGTTGAAATAATCTTAGCCATAAAAGAGGTACAATTCTTCCATTCGAAGTACAATGTAATGGTAACTGTGTTGTTTTATTTAAAATATTGAACACAATCAAGCGAATTTTAAAGCGAATGAAAAGAGTTCAGGAGTAGGTACGGATGGGTCAAAGATAATTAAGGTTTCTGCAGACAGGTGCGAGGCGACAACGCAACGTGACTCTTATAGAACAGTTCCCATGAACATTTCATAGAAATTGTTGTACTAGAGTCGCTTCGCGTTGTCCATTCAGCCTATAGTTGATAGGTACTGCATTTCTTTTCAACATCAACTCGTTCAAAGATATATCCTCGGGCCAGCTTATGAGACACTGTTTTTTTCTTAATAATTAAAAGCAGCATAGAGTCTGGGAACGGGTACAGTTCGTGAATGAAAGGCACACAATTAAATTTGGCCCAATATAAAGGAAAATATCCTACATCGCACTTACATTATGTACCTGTTGTTTCTAATTTGACTATTTTTTTTTGCTACTGGAGTACCTAACCTGGTTTCCGTGCAATTCTCAAAGATAACATTGTATTCTTACCGAGCACCGGTAAAGTAATGCCTAATTACTAGACAATTACCGGCGGTGTTGGAAACATGCCAGACAATAGATATTCATTACAAATGAGGACACTTTCTAACGGATAGAAGTGTCGTCATGAATTCTATTGTGAATTGTAAACAACTTAGTATTATTTACTTTGATCCGACATGGCTACATTTGTTTGAATTTTTGGCTAAATTGAAACTTTAATGTGCAGTGCTAATAAAATGTGGCAAAGTTAGAAAAAATATCCTCAAAAACAGTTTAGATGTTTGCAAGTGATTCTGACATCGTATTTTTATGGAAATGGAGAAAAGTGAAGTCATGTACGGGCACCACAAGAGATACGGAGTCATCCGATATTGTTGAAATTTAGTAAAAAATCTGAAAATTAAATTAACAGATAACAAATAGTCCATCTACCGGTTGCTGCCAACTATGCCTGACGAACCTGGTTACTTATTTTTTGGTGACAGTGCAGTGAGGGAAATTGTTTACCAGATTGGCACTCTACGTCTACGTCATTTAGCCGTCTTATGACCATTTCTTACGACGCGACTGTCAAATAGCTTATGATTGTTAATTTGATTAACTAATCATAAGACTATGTTTCATATTCAGCAAATCTTCTGAGAAAAAACTTGTTCAGGCTTTCAGACTTGAAATGGGGGTTAATTTGGTATCATAATCATTATCATTTGTGTCGATCTGGGACCGTTGTCTGAACTGCTTCTCAAGCACTAATGAAAACAGGTACAAAATAAATGATGAAATGTAAACCAAGTTTACTTCTCAGGATATTTCAGTTATTAATTAATGTTGTCATAGTTTTTGCGTTCTTGTAATGGTCTATTGTTTTATTGTTTACGAAACTTTACTGTGAGGTTTATTGTGGTGGGATTAAATTTTTCTCTGCTCCTTTGATTGTAAAAGTAATTTAATGCAGGCTTCTCAAAAGCTACCACAAATATACTAAAAGTAAGAGTGGGATATAAAGCAAAGCGACCCACTCAGGCCGTTTCCTGATTGGTTGGTTTGATTATTTGGACGGACCAAACAGGAAATCCCCTGCCTAATACTGCAAAGTGAATAATAATTTTCATTTCCGAAGTCGAGTGTCTTTGATTTTGTACTCTCCTTTTTTGCCACCGAATTCCGAAATCGAAGTTATTTTTCACTTTCCAGTGTTTTTTTTAAGTCAGTAGTTTTATCCAGTAATTTCAAGTGTTCATTCATATGATGGCCATTACACCATAGAAACCGGTTCTATTTAAGAATCATGTGCTATCGTTAATGAGTGTCGTACATGACTTAAGACACGTCTTCTTCTGCTTATCAGTATTACTACATAGTTACAGCATATTATGTATCTCTTTGTATCATAATGTGTTTTACTTTATATCTAATCTAATAGAGTCGGAGCCACAAATTGCATGGACGTACCAGCACGCGTAGCATGACCACCATAGAAAGAACTTTGTCTATTCTTGGTAAAATAGAGATAAAATTGTCATGCTACGCCAGTGTAAAACGGTACAAATCTTTCTACAATCTGTAATTTTGTCTATTCTTCCGTCGACAAAACCCATTTCTACGGTGGTTATGCTACGCATGCTGTAAGCTGAAAGGTCTGTTAATAGACAGCTGTGTTGCTGGGGAGTTTGTTGTGCCAATTCTTCTTCCCAGCTAAAGCACTAGGAAGTGATGAAGGGCGGGCGTTTTGGAGGACTGTGTAGGTAGTCTTATATAATTTTCACGTACGAAAGGTGCTGATCCTCAGCCTAATAAATAACTTTTGATTTTGATGGTTCGTGATGATCTCTTATCATTCTTGACTGGTGTTCTACGTAGTTTTAACCATCTCGCACTAGTCAGCGATATGGTTGGTCTCATTGCCGACAATCTCTATCTTTAATCTCTAAATAGTATAAAGTCCGTATTTTCGTTTGTCTGTTTCTCAGCTTACTTCTTAACCACGCAACGTATTTCAATTCAGTTTTCACTATCATAGAGAAGTTCATTTGTATAATGCATGCATATTAAAGCAGAGAAAAGCCGAGAATTTCAAAGAATTGTTATGATGTCGTAAAAAACACATTTTTGGGCGCTTTCATTGCTAACACTGGCCAAACCTTACGAGACAAATCAAAATAATATACAACGGAATTGTATATTTTGAAAAGGTTTACAGAAGTCCGCGATGGTATACGTATGTCTAGCTCCAAAAGATAACCCACAGTAACCATTTTTAACAAAAAAAGTTTTTAGCAATTTTGATTTTATCGAAGAATCATAGATGTTAAATCATTTATCGCTCGTAGCGAAACAGGCAGTCAGTCGGCTGGCATGCATCGTTGCCGTCCACGCTGCGAGGAGATATTCTATCGTTATCTTTGATTAAAATAAAACTAGCGGAAGATGTGTCACTAGACGATAGCGCATGGACCGCATAAATTAGGCCCCGGGGGCCTAATTGTTCTCAGTCGCAATACGACTAGCTTTCGATTGAGACGTGCGTGCGTGTATATTCCAATACGCTAGTAACGCACTAAAAAGAAAAACAATGCCTTCGTGTGCCTTCACTGGTTGCATGAACCACTCTAAAAGAAAAAATAAATCACTCGGCATCACATTTCACTCATAAGTACATTTTTCTTATTATTTTTAAGATTTGATTAAATAAATTTGTACCCGTTCGAATTTGTTCGCCATTTTGTAGAGCGGGATAGAAACATACAATGCGTTAGTGTGCGACACGTCCGGCTAGAACAGGGTGCCGCGTCGCCGTCGTCGCTCGGCGTGACGTGCGTTTCTAACGAAATAATACGAAGAGCGCTGATGCTCCGTCTTGGTCGCACGCCACCTTTGTGCATTATTCTGTCTCTTTCTTTGTTGGCGTGTAATAATAACGATTGTTTGTGTGAGTAAATGTGTCTGTGTACGTATAATAGTCACTTTTTGAATACCTAACGTAAGAACTTTACATTATCTATTAGTTTTATTTTAATCAAAGATCGTTATACGACTTTCGTCACATACCCTGTCCACCAGTGCGAAGTCAGGGGGTTGCTATTTTTACACGCTTTATATTAGCTTCACCTGTATGTTTGTTTGTAACCGACTCCTTATAGCGCGATTTTGACCCACTTTAATCGACCAGATTTCATTTAAACTCTGTAGACTTATCGAAGACCGATGACAATACTATAATTTCATAAATTTGAGCCATTATCCTTGCAAGGGTTACCAGGACAGCAAAAAAAAAACTGTCTTCGAAAACTACGCTGACATACGTCACAAACTACGCTGACATAGGTCTCAAAATTCGGAACACCCTAAAAGATATAAAATAAATAATAGTTTAATGGAAAAAAGCTTGGGGTACCTGATATCAATGAAAAAATGCCTTAAAAAGCACCCCGCGCTTTTTTTCCATTATTTTCTACTTTTTAGTTTGGTTTTCAATGGCGTGGCGTGTTTTTTAGTTTTTTTAACCTATTATTTTCATATATTTTGTTAATCACTCAGCACATTTGGCGTCGAGTAGCAGAGTCACAACAAAAGGCTAGGTGTAGTAGGGAGGACATTCTCTCACTACTATTCGCAGCATCTAGATTTAAAGTGCACGCGCATACTTAAACGTTCCGATCAGCAAAGCATATTACAATTACCGGTCTTCTACACTTTTCTGTCGTATGACAACAAAGGTTTCTGTCATGTTAGTACACTGTAATCATCTGGACCCATTATATTACTCGTTAGTCTGTGGTTACTCCTTCATTATGTCACACACGTTTCATTTCATATTGTTATATTCTGTACGTTATTATTACTGACCATTCCAACTTGTTCGTTCTTTGTACGCGTAAATAACCCTTACTTATCGTCAATTTTCATTCTATTGTATTATAGGACTTAATTGGCATATCAGCTTCGGAGCTCGTCAAACGAAATAATATTTACATTGATGAAAATGCTTATAGAGGAATTTTAACAGATACTAATTTGACGGAAAATGGTTTAAGAAATGATAAAATAACCAATTCTGAAACATTTTAATCTTATCTACGATGATGGGGGCGTCTAAGGGCTTCTTCACACGTACCACAACCACACCACAACCACACCTCAACCACACCACGTGGCCGGGCGTATATTTCGTATTGAAAATGAATAGGACTATTCACACGTACCACATTTTGCAGTCGTTATCGACCGTGTGTGTGAAACCGACCACATCGCAACCACAACGCAACCACCAGTGACTTCCGTCTTCTTCTTAATAATAGCCATAGCAAGGGTAGCAATAACAAAGTTTCCTCTTCGAATTCCATAAGTTTGGTCAGTGAACACGTGTTTCCGCTATGAAAACCGGAGTCGAACTGTGTCTGCACACCACGTAACCGCATCGCAACTACTGGAGACAACGCAACCACATCGACATTTTGTCGGTACCACAACGCAACTACAAAAAGCTGCAGCGACACTATTCACACGTAACCACTGCTTGACAGCATTTTGTCGTTGCGATGTGGTGTGGTTGTGGTACGTGTGAAGAAGCCCTAAGAATCTGTAGTGAAAATACTTCTTACTGGCCTGTTAGTCTAGTGGTTAATGATCCTGACTGCTAAGACTGAGGTCGTGGGTTCAATTCCCACCCAGGACAAATGTTTGTGTGATGAGCATAATAATTTTTTCTGTGTCTGGGTGTAATTTATGTATAATTTGTATGTATTTAGAAATATATAAGTATATTTATCGGTTGTCTGGTTATCATAGTACATGCTCTGCCTAGTTTGGGATCAGATAACGGTGTGTTGGTTGTCCCAAGATTTTATATCTGGTAGTATACACGTGCCAGATCTATTTCAGTAAAGAATATTCGCTTTAAAAATTGCGTCAAACACATGATATTATTACATTTTAACATCAACTGCTACGAATTATATTTTCGTTTTTACAATTCTTTATCCGAGTGGCAATCCTTTGTAGAAACAATTCTGCGCTGCAAAGGACTGAAAAAGGCCGAATTTGTTTGTAAATGTTGAGTAAATATTTAATTTCGGACTTTCTGTTACGGTCCTTGTAGAATTTATTCTGTTCACAGCCGACCTAGAAATGTTATTGTTTATATTCAACGGTGCTGTAAACTTCAACACGATGATAACCCAGACCTTTAAGATATAAATTATTCTGTGACGTTTTGTATACGATTTCGTAGATACCCGAGTTATCTGGTGTTTACACATTACACACTCATATACAGCGTGATATGAGAATCATGTATATGCAGTAGTTACTATACTGGAATGTTTGATGTGAACAACGACATTGAATTAATTATATTGACACAGTAATGTCTCCGTACCGGCTTAACGAGATTACATTGTAGAGATAATGAATTCTCTAATGACCTGCACACTGCGGAAGGGTGTTTTTTGGTTACGCAAAAGTAGTCCTAATGATTTGTACACACGTTTTTTGTCAGAAACTAAACTAGTTTTGTTGTTTGTTACAGGCGAGTGCAGTCACGCGGCAGTTCAGTATCGCCGCTCAAGATGTTGCGACCGGAATCGCCCCTCGCTGACCATCGCAGCCTCCTCCCGCGTCGGCTGCTGCCCGCCAAGGCCCAGATAGCGCCAGCAGATAAGCGGAAGAACCGAAGATCTCTCGAACTCAACCCACCATCAAACGATCATGGTCCCTACGATTACTCAAAACTGCTCATATCGAAAACGACCGACTCCTTAAACACAGAATGTCCTCGCAAACTGATAAATAAACAAGATTCGACTGATAGCTTAAAACGTGCACTGCTGTCTAAAGACGATAAGAAATCTGTCAGCAAGGAGTCGGATAAGAAAGGTCAGATCTCAAAACAGGACTCTAGTGAGAGTTTAAAAAAGGCTTTACTTTGTCGTCAGGACTCAAATGAGAGTGTGAAGCGGAAAGATGCTGACGCAAAACGAGCGCAAAAAGATGAAGCGAAAAGGGTTAATGAGGTTAAAAGAGGGAGTGATAAGAAAGGGTTGTTGGAGACGGATATAGATGAGCCGCTGAAGAGGATTTATGAGAGGCGGACGGGTTGTGCTCGTCCGACGTTGCCGCCGGTCGCTGAGAAGTCAGCGCCGTCTCCGACCTCCCCGAATGGCAGTCCGGGCACGCCAAGCGTGGCGGCTGTGGCCGAGGGGCTCGCAAGGTGGGGCAGCGGCCTGCTGTCTCCCAGAGACGAGCCCCGGCTAAAGGCCGCCAGGAGCTGGTACGGATATGGAACCCTTCCAACAGACAGCGAGAAGGTAAGGATCCTTATTACAGGCTTTACTTTTGGAGATATCCGTGACATACAAAATATGTATGCAATTACAATGTCGGTTGGCATTCTGCAACCAAGCTTTAATTATATGAACAAGTTTGTCGGATTTAACGCTAAATATTTCAAATGCATATTTTGTAGCAAAGATTAGTTCAATCTATGTTTAGTTCCATTGTTGTAGTAGTGACCTACGACAACGTTGTGAAATGTAGTCTAAAATCGCTAATTATTAGTAATTCGATCTTGTTAGTGTCGTTTTCCTTTATATTTAGGTAGAATCACTTTTGTGCATAGGTTGCATTTTTAACTCGGGCGTACTATCCAGTCTTTGAATTGCAGTAGACATGAAATATTTTGAATTGGCAGCCACATACCCAAATTAATTCTTTACACATTTTCCTTACCTAAGATTCGATTAAAGGCTCGTACAGACAGGCGCGACATGTCGCGCGACCTGTCGCGGAGGCGATTCTGCGATAAATCGCGACGCAACACCTTTCACACTGGCGCGACCACTCATGCGCGAATCGCCCGCGATTCGCGCGCGACGAGCAGCGCGACAGCTTTTAGTACATTTTGTATGGCGTCGCCGCGTCGCAGCGATTTCGCGGCGATATCGCCGCGACACCACACAATTGGTATAAATGGCGGTACAATCCGGGCTGAGCTCAGTAGTAAGCGATCTTAATCAGAGGACGACGGCAGGTATGTGGGTGTTTGCGGGTCGTAGGATCGATTCCCTGGTCGGTCGACATAGGTACCTACTTAAGTTAGGTAATGTCACATAACCCCATAAAACCAGTTATTATTCCTATTCCTTCTCTGTTCATGCTGTTAGATTGTGGAACTCACTTCCGCCTAGCATTCGAGATCTAAAAACTATTTCCCTTTTCAAATGTCGAGTAAAAGAGCATTACCTTTCCTCATAATTGTGTGTATTTATGTATATATTTACGTTTATTTTTATATTTTAGCTTTATGTATTTATTTAAGTATATGTTAATTTATTGCATTATATATGTATAAGTATATTTTAGTTTAAGACTTCACATATTCATATCTCTCTTCTTGTTTTCACACACTATTGTCTACATTTCTTTTTCATTTCTCCTTTCGCAGGTCTGCTGGAAGAAATTTCTTAAGAAATAAGCAGTACCTTTGTACTCAATTGTTTTAATATGTCTTATCACTCTGTTTTTTTACTGTGTGTACATAAATAATAAAATAAATAAAATAAATAAATAACTCAACCCAAGTAGGGGTACCTAAGCTAGAAGTACTTTTACGTAGTAGTTGTTTAAAAACTGGCCAAGTGCGAGTCGGACTGGCGCACCGAGGGTTCCGTACAAACCTGCAGGTATTCATGGTTTATGCATAAGGTTTATGTTTATGAAATTAAATGTTTTTTTTTTTTATTTTTTTATATTTGAGTTGACTGAATGAAAGGTAAATTGTGGTTTACGATTTATGAAGTATTAAAAAAAAAACTAATTACTAGATCTCGTCCAAACCAATTTTCGGTGGAAGTTTACATGGTAATGTACACCATATTTTTTTTTAGTTTTATCATTTCCTTATTGTAGAAGTTACGGGGGGGGCACTCATTTTACCACTTTGGAAGTGTCTCTCGCGCAAACCATTCAGTTTAGAAAAAAATGTTATTAGAAACCTCAATATCATTTTTGAAGACCTATTCATAGATACCCCACATGCATGGGTTTGATGATTTTTTTTTTTTCAAATCTTAGTGCGGTTCACAGAATACTTACCAAGTTTCAACAGCATAGCTCTTATAGTTTCTGAAAAAAGTGGCTGTGACATACACGGACAGACAGACAGACAGACAGACATAACGAATCTATAAGGGTTCCGTTTTTTGCCATTTGGCAACGGAGCCCTAAAAATCAAGATTTTAAGTCTAGGTGTGAATCGTTGATTTTTGACGTACTTTTTAGTTTCCAATTCATGTGATTTGTGTGTCCGATACAACAATTTTTATGAGGAGATTACATATTGTGATTTTGAAATCTTAATTTACACTCTCGTAAAATACGCATAACTGGCATAATGTAGTTGTAGGTACTATACGTACCGTTACCTCTGTGTAACCCTTTGGGGAATGCAGGGGCGATGTTATGTGTGTGTTTAAGAAATATTCAGTAATAACTTAATATGTCCAATGAGTAGTGGTGGCCCAGGTGGTAACGGCCGCGACTTACGAGTAGTAGGTCGTAAGTTCAAACCCAAGCAGGCGCATTATTTTGTGTAAATTATTTCATCGCCACTGCTCTCAAAGCGGTGAAGGAAAACATCGTGAGGAAACCGGCATGTCTTAGAACCAAAAATTCGAAGACATGTGACATCTACCAACCCGCACTGGGCCCGCGTGGTGCATCATGGCCCACTCCCTCTCACGGAGAGGAGGCCTGTGTCCCAGCAGTGGGAACGTTATAGGCTGCTGATGAAACGACGATGTACATTTTTTTTTTTTTTACATATACCTATCACATAATCTAGGTACTCTTTATTTGACACTAGCTTCTGCCCGGGACTTCGTCCGCGTTAAATTTCTTGTTCCTCCTACCCTTCCCGTCGCGTCGAATCGCCTACCCGTGTGATTTTCCCCGTTTTTGCAACATTTTTCATTACTGCTCCGCTCTTCTTGATTGAAGCGTGATGTTATATAGCCTATAGCCTTCCTCGATAAATAGGCTACCCAACACAAAAAGATTTTTTCAATTCGGATCAGTAGTTTTTGAGATTACCGCGTTCAAACAAACAAACAAAGTCTTCAGCTTTATAATATTAAAGTATAGATTCTAGACCTACAACTATGTAGTTTGAACCCAGTATTATTGGTTGTCATGGCCATAATGACATTTGTTTTAAATAGGTTATTATATTTTATTTATGACATACCTACTATCATTAAAATATATTCTTTTATATTTTGTGAATTTGAGAAGGTTGTAGGCAAAGAGGTTGTAGGCCTTATAGGACAGTACGCAATTTTCTATTTTATTAAGTACCTGGTACTTGTTGACAGCCCACTTACGAGGACAGTTCCTCCCATAGCTATTAAAACTAACACCTAACCTAAGGAGCTACAAATGTCGATCGACCAGGGTATCGAACCTCGGACCCCAAGCTAAGCAAACACGCACCGACCTGCCTTCGTCCTATGACGAAGATCGTCTACTACTGAGCTCAGCTTGGATTGCACCGTCTTTTATACTCTCATGTCGCGTCGCGTCGCGGCCGCGAATTCGCGGCGATATCGCCGCGAAATCGCCGCGACGCCATACAAAATGTACTAATAAGCTGTCGCGCTACTCGACGCGGCGCGACCGTGTCGCGGCGCGACAGGTCGCCCCTGTGTGAACGGTCGCGCGCGTTTTCATAGAAATTGTTCTACGGATATAAATCGCCGATTCGCGCGCGACCGTCGCGTCGCGCTAGTCTGAACGAGCCTTAATTGGTTGCCTATTCCAAATAACGCAGTCTCTACATCAAGATTAGTGAAATCCTGACTCTTCCGTGTCATTGTTTGGTTGCGATGACCATTAACCCCATTTTCCTCTTGCAGGGTTTCTCCCACAATCATTATTAATGAATTAATATTATTTTTCCTTTACTTATTTTTATCAAAAGAAAATCATTCATTTTTAACGATAAATGGACGCATCATCAATTTTATCGAAAAAGAAGACATGAATGATTTGCATCTTTTGTAATTTATTTAGTGTAATTCCCAAATAATAATTCAAGATTCTAGGGTTTTATTCTTACTGCAAATATCTCGGTAACCTAACACTATATTCCCCGATTTATCACAATTCTTCAAATTAAGATACGAGTCGAAATTGTTTAGTTTCCAAAATGGAAGCATTTAATCATCTGGGTAAATACAATTTCTGAATTTGTGAGGATACTGAGGCATCATTCACATGCCGCGGTTGTTATCGTATGTGCTTATATTCACGGCATCTGCGCAAACAATGAGTAACAGCATATTTTTCAAGCAACATAGTTCAACCTGTGAATTGCAAAAATACACAATTTAGAAATTCGCAAAGCATTATAATTCCTTTGCAGTTGTTATTTTTCTACAGTTTTTTTTTGGTACGAATCGTATTTTCGTTACAGTTTTTTCGTTTTTTTTTTATTTTTGTACGGTCAAGTAAAAATGTCCACATTCAGCAGAATTTTGAACTGTCAAGTATAAATAGAAATTAAGATTCGATGAGTATTCTAATCAAAGTAGACTATAAATGTATTAGTTATTCAGGGTTAATGGCCACTTAATATCGTTTTGAAATCTTGCAAAATATCTTAAACCAAGGCACAATCTTGTATTTTAGTCTGTATAGCAATTAAAGTGAGATTAAAACGAATATTTATTAGATTTTTTGAGAGAAAATCATGTTTTAGGTGCTTTGGCAGGTCCAAAGATCTGTTCAAACAAGACTCCGATAAAAAAACGTTTACAAGCCATGATTTGATGTAACTATAACATATGTATGTGTGCGAAAATATTCGTGTAGGAATAGTATTACGTTACACATACCACGCGAATCAATGGCATTACAAAGTCGTTCTTCAACTTTCTAGTCGCGGCAAAAACTCACTGGTGAGGCGTAGGCGCCACGCTCGATCGCGCGCACTCACTCATCACATCTCCGCGGAATCAGGAAACTACGGAATACGGATGCGGAACGTTCCGTTTTTCATGACTACCATTCATTCCTAGTTTTTGCTTGGGTAAGGAAGAGACAGGGAGCGCGTGCGCATCATGATGGCGCCTCGACAACACTAGCCACCGGGTTGTTGACGTGATCAGTCGCCGCTACTCGAACACTTTCTTATCGCGACATTCTTTCGACACAAAGTCGAGAACCAATAGTATCAGTGAAGTGAAAATGACGTAATTTTCAATGGTGTGTGTCAGTGCTGTGAGTGATAGCAGTGTGTGATAACACGTGACCCCAGGATTATTATGTCATTTATCTGACATTGATTGATTTTCACATTAAGCCATTATCGACGATGCCGAACGAGGTATGCCGTGCAAGGATAAGGTTATATTAAAGTGCATTGCTTTCGTGTCCGGTCGACTTTGTTGTATTGAGGAAACAGTTGCCCCAAATTCTCAAAATATTCACAAAAACTGCTGCCAATTTATTGATATGCTTTGCATTCAATTTATTCAAATTAAAATGTGTTTATCCTCTGCGTACTAAGAACGAGTGATAAACGAGTCTAAACTGAAAGGTTATCTCACTTTATCTCTTCGTGCGAATCGTAGAAGCTGATTGGGGGAAATTGTTACCAATAACAAAACATTAAACAGACGTCACTTCTCCGAAGAAATCTTACAATTTCCCCTCAATGTTACACTTGACGTGAAAATATCAGATTGTGTAGATGTTAATAATTCCAACTGTTTGTAAACAATAACATCCGGGTCATATCACAATATCTGTGAGATGGAGAGGAAAAAATACAGCATAGTTTAGACGAGCAAACTTACTATACTATTCTTTTGTACAGTCAGGGAAACTTCTTGATAACCACTATGTCAATTTTCCAAACTATAGACATTTAACATGACTGTCAAAGACTGACAGCTGTTATGATTTAGGTTAGGTGTGGTATAGGTTGGATTTCCTAGACTACCTATCGATTATTATTATGTGTTTTCTTCATCCGCCGAGCCTTTTCCCAACTATGTTTTGGTCAGCTTCCTGTGTCACCGGATGCGGCTGAATACCTGTGTTGTCCATGGAGCGACAGTCTATCTAACCTCGACAACCCAGTTACTGGGTAATACGATACCCCTTGGTAAGACTGAATGCCAGACTTTCGGGCTTCTGAGTTCCCCTAACAACTGCCAAGGATCTACAAATGATAGCCGAGACCAACGGCTTAATGTGTTTCCAAGGCTCCAAGATCGATATGTAATGGATGGTCACCCATCTACGGGCCGACCTCGGCAATCGTAGCTTAACCTTTGATCGAGCCAGCTGTTATTATTTAGACACGAGCATTGTGTGATTTTGTATTTTCTGAATGGGTTAACGACTGTGACAGATTACAAATGACATACCCAATTAAGAGCCCTACATATTTTTTTAATTAATTAATTAATGGATAATCCGAAACCTGTCGAAACCCTGCCAACACATTGCTTCTAAGGCTTGCAGAAAAAATAATTCATAACACTGGCAAGCTTTTGAAATAAAAACAAATACTGAATGATTCAATATGCGTTAGCACCTCTGCTTATTTATATTTAAAGATCTACCGTTTTATTTATAATCGGAT
Source organism: Aporophyla nigra (assembly GCA_947507805.1). NCBI lineage: Eukaryota > Metazoa > Arthropoda > Insecta > Lepidoptera > Noctuidae > Aporophyla > Aporophyla nigra. The sequence goes on along the minus strand of OX382309.1, from coordinate 19,743,782 downwards.
TTAAATAGATTTGTTATTTACGTATACCTGAGGACAAGGTTGATGTCACAGAATACCTAAGTTGTTTGTCACCGGAGTATTTCCTAAAAGAAAGATGGCGTAATGATTAATGCATTTTCTTCCTTTTACTCTAAAATTAAACCAATATTCTAATTCAAAATCAAAAGTCATTTATTCAAATAAGGCTGAGGATCAGCACTTACATAAGACAGTCCCCCAAAACGCCGCCCTTCACCACTTCCTGGGAAGAAGAAGTGGCGCAACAAACTGTCGGTGAAAATGCTACGACACGAAACAAATCAATTTCAGATAATTATAAAACAGTGAAACCGGCACCTCAATTGCGTTACACTCTATTAATCGGAATCGGAGTCATTTTGAAGCTTATTTGCCATCCATACTTTCATATGTTAGAAAAAAATATTTGCTTAGCAATCCCTATCCGTAGGAAAACCAAGGTAACCGACATAGCCTGAATTGCTCGCAGAACAGATGGCCGATGGAGCCAAAAGGTTCTGGAGTGGCGACCGCGTACCGGAAGACGTAGAGTTGGAAGGCCTCCAAAAAGGTGGACCGATGACCTTGTGAAGGCCGCAGGAATCCGCTGGATGCGGGAAGCACAAAACCGGTCGAATTGGCGGAGCTTGGGGTAGGCCTATGTCCAGCAGTGGACGTGAAATGTTGATGATGATGATGATTTGCTTAGCAACGTAAACAACGCCATGAATGTTATGGAACTGTCAAAATAAAAACGATTTCTACTGATAGTGTAGTACGAAATTACCCCTCTGGATAATTGGGCCCTGGATATGTGAGAAACCTGTTATTGATAATTAATTATAAAGAGGTCCCGACATTTTCAAATACTTTTGTTACTGAGACTTTTCAAATGTTTGTAACTAAGACTTCATTTCTTAGATTATAATTGGGACTTTATAGCTCAATAGTAGCACAGTAGTAGTCCGTATTAGTGGTACAATTTATCAGGTTTGGACAAGTTATGACGCGTTTGTTTACAAATAGTCTTATCCCTTCCATACTTGCTTTGTTCGACAGGACCGGTTTTTAATTGACATTTCCACCTCTTTATATGAAAAATTTTACTTTTTGACTTCCCATGGTGGGACCCTTTATAATAAAACAACTTTAATGTTAACATGCCTTTTTGGGAAACTGGGTAAATGAAAAGCCTCTAAAACCGATAAAAAAATGTGGTTCCTTCAGATCCCACTTATCCAAGTTTTACTGTAAATATTTTTTTATTTGCTATCTGAAAGTACAATTGACATGAAAAGAATGTAGAGAATTATATTAATTTAGGAGAGGAGAAGGTCAGGAGAATGATAATTTTGGTTGTAATCACTCCTTCAACAGGGCATCGAACTAGCGTACTAGCCTCATAGAGCAGTTTCTTGTCCAGAGTTGCACAAACGTCGACTGTACTGATTCCCGTACTATTTCGAAGTGTGTGAATCGTGACCAATTTGAAAAAGTCTTCTTCCAACCTGAGAAGGTTCTTTCAAATGGTACCTACGATACAGGTTATTCTACTGTAGAACTTAAATAGGAAAGCATGTATTTAAATCATTATTTATTAAGTAAAACATCAAGTTTATCGCACTCCGGCTGTTTATAATTATCAGCTGGTTACATGAGGTTAAGTTAACCGGGTCGTGCTCGTGGGTGAGTCAGGCGCCCTTGAGACGCTTCGCTCTACATTCACGATGTGATTTGTCCCTATAAAGCTGATTATCATGCTTTGTATAACGGACTCTTAATGGAAATGGCTTTTTATGTCTTCTTCTTCATTGCAGCTTGGTTTTGTAGTAGAATGCAACTGATTTAATAAAATAACTGCTATTTGAAAAATCATTAGTACTTGATAAGTCTACTTGCCGAACTTGCCTTTTCCAAATAGAACAGGTGAGTGCATCTAGTGGTGCTGGAACGTGTCATACAGGCTAAACTGTAGAAGTATATAAAAAATTAACAATGCACAGTTTGGTTTCCAACCCGGATTCTTGACCGACCCTGTGATTATTAGCCTTAAGAACACAATAGCTTATTACACCCACCAGAGAACCTCAGTGTGTGCTTGTTGCTTAGACCTGAGCAAAGCTTTTGACCTGTTCAATCATGTAAATTTCCAGAACAAGCTAAAAACGTCACAAATACTTTACCAAATTATAAATCTGTTGAGATGCTAGTGCAGAGGCTAAAACAATCAAGTGAAATGGGGTGACACTCTATCTCTCGTCGTATACACTCGTCTCCTGCAACCTAGCAAACCCCATATTTTTGCACTGGATTTCTGTAAACCAAAGTGAGAACAAAAAATGAAGAAATAAGTAACATTTTATTTATGTAAAAGTCTATTTTAGTTTTTTTTTTTTAATTTTCACAGTTTCAAAAACAGTTCTAACGATGGGCATGAAATTTTAAAGATAAAAGGTGTACATGTAGAGTTACAACATGACAGTATTTATTTGTAGTCTTCTTTTAGCCTAGTCGAACGAAGTCGCGTGCAGTAGGTAGTGATGAATACAATAGTCTATAGATATTAACAATTCCACGTAATATGAAATCGCAGTAAAGTCACTGGCTCTAGCGTGACGCACGTGAAGAAGTAAATTACAAAACAATCCAACTATTATCGTAGATTACCAGGCACATATTTTTAACGTGAAACATCCATCATTGGTGTTTCTTTATCTCGACAGGTCAAGCTAACGTGGACGCGTATTTCCATTCTGTACAAGGCCAAAACGTAACCATAGGAATCTGCTCGCGTATATTTTGTAATGCATTTTTTAAATTTGTGATTACAATGTATACACGAATTTTGCGTACTACTCGTATATAGTTTGTAACGTAGACGCGCACGTGCATCTTTCCAATTTATACAAGGCCAGAGTGCCACCATAGGAATTTGGTAGGACTTCTGATTGCCGGGCTCCGATTTAAGGGGTGTTACGGGAGGACGGGGGAGGTGTATAGCCTCTCCTGTGAAGGAAAAGTTTCGAACCCCCCCCCCCCCCATTTTTGAGAAACATGTTTGTTAATATTCTAACCTAACTTTCGAATTTTCGTGTATCGATATCGATTTAAAGGCCGGAAGAGGTGTGGGGTTGACGAATAAAATGAAGGGGAAGTAGCAACGCTCAACAGGACACTTCGCTGACAGGGCTCGTCAACAGAATCAAGGCGTTTCCATAGGAGGTCACAGTTTTATTTTAACCTAACCTCCCCAAACCATGTCGTTTCTGGCACTCGCCGGCCGCTACCGCGGCACCGCTCGCTTCGCTCGCTCGGCTCGTGCGTAGGAGGTCGCAGTTTTAACCTAACCTAACCTAAACTCCCCAAACCATGTCGTTTCTGACACTCGCCGGCCGCTCGTCTATACAAGGTTTAGTTTGCATGCGGACTAGCACTGTATATTATGGAACAATTTAGTAACTTTGGCCACTACAAAGTATACACGAATATTTGCGTACTACTCTTGTATAGATTGGAAGACCTTGATTAAAAAGTGATTTCCAATCTATACGCGACTAGTTTCACACCCTTGCGTTCTAGCCTTGTACAGATTGGAAATACGCAACGTGGACATAGTATGGTCAAAAGGCCGACGAATATATATATAGCCCTTAAAATATTAAATGCGAAAGTAGCTCTTGTCTGTTATCTTTTCACACCTTTATTAACTGCTGAACGGATTTCAATGGAATTAGACACACCGGTAGGGCATGACCTGGAACTTATGACATAGGATTTAATCCGGTTCGTTCCCGTTGGCTATCTTCAGACGACAACGAGGTTGAAGGCGCGAGTAAAAGCTAAATATATTATACCAAAGTGAATAAAGGTGGTCAAATGCCATTGTCCGCGGTTGAACATGCTGCGCCGGCTCCAAATGCAATAAGAGCATCCTCCAAAGAGGATGCTGCTGCTGACTTTCGCCCTGCTCATCATTCTGTTGCCCTTCATCATTTCAGCCGAAAGACGTCCACTGCTGGACATAGGCCTCCCCCAAGCTCCACCAATTCGACCGGTTTTGTGCTTCCCGCATCCAGCGGATTCCTGTGGCTTTCACAAGGTCATCGGTCCACCTTGTTGGAGGTATTCCAACTCTACGTCTTCCGGTACGCGGTCGCCACTCCGGAACCTTTCGGCCCCATCGGCCATCTGTTCTGTTGACCTTATACCAATATAATTGGGGTCGCTGCAACATGTCTTTTTCTTCCATACAATTCTCAACTAAGCTCAAAAAATATAGAAGAAGGTACTAGAAAGAAAGTACTTCTTGTAGATTTATTGAGCTAAATTGGCAGTGCAAACTGCTACAAATACAAAGTTAAGTGCTACAAATGAAGATTAATGGAAGCGACGTCATTCCGGATTACATGTCAATCGGTTAACGGTAAGCGACATTTATCGCGAAGCCACATACGTACACAATCCAATAAGCAGTGCTCTTAAATAATCGAACAAAAGTGTTCAACTGCCATTGTCTCGGGTATCCAGGGCCTTCGGATGTACATAGTTGAAGTTTAGTAAGAAACCGATGGGTGTTTTCGAATGAAATTTAATTTGGTAGATGATCTGTTGGTTTTCTATAAATTAATTTTATTTCATTCGACAAAACCCATCAGTTTCTTTCAACTCAGCCTATCGCAGTCCACTGCTGGACATAGTCCTCTCCACTGTTGCGCCACAACACCCTGTCCGCGGCCTTCCGCATCCAGTCTGCCCCAGCCACTTTCCTAAGGTCGTCGGTCCATCTAGCTGGGGGGCGTCCCACACTACGCTTCTATTTAATATCGGTTTCTTACTAAATTTCAACTAGGTATATCAGACGATTCTGGTTACTTATCTGTTTTGGTGACCGTTCTCACGGCGACATAATTAACAAATTATCATTTCCAGTTAGAGCAGTGGCCCAAAGGTAATGGCCGCGATTTACGAGCTGTAGGTCGTGGGTTCGAACCCAAGCAGGCACTTTGTGTAAATCACTCTTCGGTAATGCTCTCAACACGGTGAGGGAAAACATGGGCATGTTCTTGAACCAACAATTCGTAGACGTGACATTACTACTGGACCCGCATGATGGATAACAGCCCCACTCCCTCACAACAAAAGTAGGCCTGTGTCCTAGCAGGGGGTACATAGAAGGTTGATTATTATACAGGGCTGGCATCCACAGGATAGCTTAGTTAACCCTTAAATGCATGATTTTTTCTTTTTAACCAAATTAAATTTATTTCTATGTAAGATAAGCTATATAGTAAGGAAAAAATGTTTAAAAAAATATATTCATATTTTTTATTGGTTTGTTGGAAATGTACATCTTTATGTAATCAGAACTAACCTACTGAGAACAAAATGTGTAGTGAGATAATAAACCACTTTTTTCCAATTACAAAAACCAAAAATGACGAAAGGAAAGGAAAAAATTACATTGAATTGGTTGATGGAAATTTCCATCACAATGCATTTAAGGGTTAAGCAGCCGACAATCTCCTAGGATGCCTTGCAAAATTCCATACACAAAAAAGAAATAGTATACAAATACGGTCGATTTGAAAACCTCGTCCATTTTTTTCGTCGGTTAAAAGCAACGTCATTCCGGAAAACATGTCAGTCGGTTAACAGTACGATATAATTTGCGAAGCCACACACATTCACAATCTAATAAGCGGTGCTAGCTAAAAATAAACTTGATAAAAGCGGTCTAGAATAAGCTAGTTCGTATCTATAAATAGATTAGTAGATCCATTTTATAGCTTCGTGTTTTCGGGTCGTTTACGAACTGGCTATTAATATGTGTAATTGAAATGATTGAACCTAGATCTGGTTCAGAATTCAGGGTGGAATCGATTACCATCAAAAAGAGAATGTGATTTTTTTCCTTTCTTATGTGATGTTTCTAGATGCTGTTTTTGTGAAATTAAGGGTCTTTGCTCGGCGCAACGCGATAGTGTGACGCCAGTCTGGTGAACCACTTCCAAGAAGTTTTCATAGATATTGCTCTATTTGAGTCATGTCGTGTCGTGTCGCGCTGTCGCGTTGGTGGCTTAGGTGTCACAAAAACGGTGTCTAGAAATCTCAATTTTTTATCCGAGAATAAGAAAAGGAAATAAATTATTTAATGCTCCTTTTGGTGCGGTTGGTTCTTTGGCCTTTAGTTGCAAGAGCCTTTATTTACAAAAAATATCACATCGTAGCATTGCACTAAGAAGCTACAGTTTACCTCTGGCGATCGAATAAAAGGCATACACCACTGACCAATATATTACCTGGTACTTGTTGACGGACCTACATTGTGCTCCCATACCTATTAAGGTAATACACTGTAATTTGAAACCATTGTAAGAGCCAATTATTTTAAAAAGCGGCGACTTTCCGGCTCTTCTCCATAGGAATCAACCAACTACCATACCATAGCTTCTGACATTTCATAAATGCCCATTTAAGTTTATGTGAAAAAAAAAATGAGAATACCTACTTGAACTATAAAATGATCAGAATGTATTAAGGCTCGTTCAGACTAGCGCGACGCGACGGTCGCGCGCGAATCCGCGATTTATATCCGTAGAACAATTTCTATGAAAACGCGCGCGACACTTCACACAAGGGCGACCTGTCGCGCCGCGACACGGTCGCGCCGCGTCGAGTAGCGCGACATACAAAATGTACTAAAAGCTGTCGCGCCGCTACAAGGACGTCGCGCGTGATTCGCGCACGAGTGGTCGCGCCAGTGTGAAAGGTGTTGCGTCGCGATATATCGCAGAATCGCCTCCGCGACAGGTCGCGGGACATGTCGCGCCTATCTGTACGAGCCTTTATGGAACCAAAAAATATAAAAGGTGTCTGTCAGGATTTATGAAAATACATAAACTACGAATAGGTTTAATACAGTAACAATCTTTGGGTTGTTTGTGAGTTTTCCCTATTTTATTATCACCTTGTATAGGTACTGCTTGTACTATTATGTATTCGGTGGTACTCCTACCTTGCTTATAGGTTTGAAATCTTCAAATGACGTCTCCCGCTCTCGTCGGAGCGGGATGGCGTGTCAGACTTTCGCTGACTAAAACCCACCCGTGTTCCTTCAGTTGCCTATATGCCAGGGCCACGGTAACTCTTTCGAACAAATCTCGCGACCCTGGCAGATGGTACTTCTACCTGGCACTACAATCGGGTCGATGACATAAGCAAAATCTCAAGTAATTCTTAGGCCTCTGAATACAAAGAACGGCCATGTTATTGTGTTGATATAAGCACGGTCGGCTTATGGTTATTAGAAGCACTCGAACACCAATTAGCATATGATCGAGGATTCCGGTATAAGGAAAAGCCATTTGAAACTGTACGTGGGTGTAGATTGTGTGCTTTGTATAATAATGCCCGATTTTAATGCTTGGAAATGTCTGCTAGTCTTCTTCTTCGTATCAGTAATACTAACATTTTACGCCCAACTCAGGCACCAGCTCCTCACATTGCTAAATAAAAAAATAATATGTGATACCTAGAATAAGCTTGTCATTGTGAGGAGTAATAAACTTTTTGGTTTGATTTTTTTTATCCTTCTTGTCAGAGCTGTCTTGAAGTTCATGAAGCTTCTTGTCTAGGGGCTGATGTGATTCACTACACGATTTCTCGCCATCTACTCCGATTTTGCGAGGATTCGTCTACTGCGGATTTAATTTGCTCAGTCCATCTCATGGGTGAGCGTCCACGTAGTCTAGTGCCCTCCACTCTACCCTGCTCGATATGGCGGTCTATAGAGTCACCTTCACGCCTCAAGACGTGACCGAAGTTTTGAAGATGCGCTTTTGGAGCAGAACAGTTTGATATTACCGTAAATAAATACATGTACCACAACCAGGGAAATTAATTGTTCGTCAAGTTCAAAACTGCTTACCATCGAAAGTTGAAAATCGAACAGTGTGTTTTTTTGACGCGCTGGAATGCACTCTGTTGGATTCTAAAGGCTCGGTTCAACATCGAGAGTTTAAAATTCAATGCGCGATAAAATACCGCCGCGATTTTTTTGCGTCCGTGCGTATGTGTCGAATACGTAATGATAAATGATTTTAGTTCTGTAAGTAGGTTTGTACAAACACTTTTACTATTACACGTCAATCAAAACTAGATAGGGTCGGCTTTTTCTACCTGACTACTCTGAGGAGAAACGCCGAAACAAACTCAGAGGTCACAGTCTCTTTTAAAGCCCAGACATAATTTGTCTGAAGACCATGTGGATTGGTGTCTGAAATAGTATTTTGAGGAAAGAACCACACAGATTGAGCGGACCTGTCCAATCAGTGCACGCATTTATCAGTACCTCATCACGCAGCTTAACTCAGAACTTACACATGTACCTACTTACAAGAACTTACTAAACATAGGTTAAGATGTTGATAATATTTTATGAATTGATGACTCATTTCAATCAATATGCATAAATCCATAAATCACACATAAATCAAAATTGTCATGGCCACAGTGTTTGTCTCAATGGTTTTAAATCTCCATTTATAATGTCAACAAAACAACTCACATATTTGTTGTTTCAACCACAGCTGTTATTCGTAAGGCAAACTATTGTTTCGTTATATTGTTCTAGTTGTCTATGTACTCAGTTTCTTTTCTTATAATAAAACAGTTTTTAGTTAGTTAGATAGTACATCAGAGGGAGTTTCAGAGTTGCCCCAATAGTCGATAGCTCAAAGAGAGACGCTTACGGTGGTACGGTCACATTCAAAGACGCCAAGCGGACCATATGGTGAAGCTTGCCCTAGACTTGCCATCAATGAGACGCACTCGTGGAAGACCACCTGCCACCTGGTTGACGACGATCGAAAAAGATCTGAAAGAAGCTAATTTAGATAAAGACGCAGCACAAAATCGTGCTAAATGGAAGATGCGGGCAAGAAAGGCCGACCCCAAGTAAATGGGATAGGGTCTAGGAGGAAGAAGAAGAAGAAAAAGAAGTTAGTTAGATAGACTAGCGAGCACATGATTATCAGCCTATAATCTTCCCACTTCTGGGACATAAGTCTTTCCTCTCTGTGAGAGGGAGTGGGTAATCGGTAAGCATAATCTACCACGCGGACCCAGTGCGAGTTGGTAGATGACACGTCTTCGAATTGTTGGTTCTAGGATATGCCGGTTTCCTCACGATGATTTCTTTAACCGTTTAGAGATTGCGTTGAAATAGTAAGCTTGTTTTTATTGCTTTAAGGAATCGTAGACCTACGTATCTGATATTAATTTTAACTTGATACCTCCACGCGTTCCTGAGAAAAAGAGTCTTTAAAGACAGAAAAACATACGGACGTAGAACTAAATGATGCTATAAGGGTTCTGTATTTTCCTTTTGAGGTACGGAACACGGAACCCTAAAAATGGGCTTTCAGTCAAGAGAAGCGTCTGATATCGTCGTTATGGTTGTCATTTATTGACTCGTATTTTAATGTCGTTTTTGTCCCATCGGTGTATTTTCGGTCACATTTCCATACGTCAGCGCATACCACATGTCAACTATGGACTTAATTTACAATAAATATTTCCAATAAAACTTGCATATTTAGCTTGTTTACGTCAAAGGTGCATGTTTGACGCAACCTTTGTTATCAATAAGATATTTAGAGTGCGTCATAACAATAAAACGCAATTTTTTATTTCTTTGATTGCAAGGGTGTCTAAATATGGTAACGTATAAGTCCACATTCAACATTATCAAGAGACGGGTTGGATCGGAATGAGCACCCACTTCTGGGCATGCGTTTTTTACACGCTTTATATTAGCCTCACTTGTATGTTTGTATGTTTGTATATTTGTATGTTTGTTTGTAACCGACTCCTTATAGTGCGATTTTGACCGACTTTAAACGACCAGATTTCATTCAAACTTTGCACACCTGTCGAGGACCGATGACAATGCAATAATTTCATAAATTTGTGCCATTATCCTTGCCAGGGTTACCAGGACAGCAAAAAAACTGTCACAAACTACGCTGACATACGTCTCAAAATTCGAAATCCCCTAAAAAATAGAAAATAAATAATAGTTTAAAAAAACTAAAAAACACGCTTTCATGGAAAACCAAACTAAAAAGTACAAAATAATGGAAAAAAAAGCGTGGGGTGCTTTTAAGGTATTTTTTATTGATATCAGGCACCCCACGCTTTTTTTCCATTATTTTGTACTTTTTAGTTTGGTTTTCCATGAAAGCGTGTTTTTTAGTTTTTTTAAACTATTTTTTTTTTTTTTTTTACTTATTGATTACCTGTTATTATTTCAGTCAGTCAGTTGATGCTTACATAAGCAGCGAACAATTTTCCACCTCTACCCTTAACATTCACCCAGCCCAAAGATCTCGCACAAAATTGATATTCTGATCTCGATCAATGTACTTAAAGCACAAACCTTGAACCCTGGAGGCCCCTGATCTTATTCCGGTGTATCTTCTCAGATGCCAGTAAGATAGGAAACACCAAACCTCCCAGTACGCGTATATAGTTAATTAATGAATTCATTACACAACCGGTCCTACTTAACGCTTATAATAGTATTAATGATTCATAAATGAATCAATTATTTTGTTTTGCAGGAATATTGTTGGATGAAATTTGAACAATCGAATAAATTCATGAAGCGGAGGGATTTATAATATCATTACCTTCTTGCCCTTTAGCCCTTTTTGTATTCGTTTATCCTCTATTTAGGGTCAGAACAGTTCGTCTTTCTTGCAATATATCTCTATAAATCTCCACTGAGTGTACTTCCTTTCTATCTATATAGATAGACTGATGGACGGAAACTGGATGGGGACTGTCACATTGTTCATCTTTTCATGTAGCCATCCACATCTAAAACTTTACTGACATACGCTCAATATTCTTCATTATCATCATATATGTCAGAATTCTGTTCTGAACCTGGATTATTCGTTTTCAATTAAGAATGTGTTTTATTTTTCTATATTTATTTATTCTTAGCATCTGTTAAAACGTTATTAACAATGTTAATTAAAGATTAAAAGTTCGACCGGTTTTCGATCGTCTCTAATCGTAATCGAGTAAAGGCCACTATCTTTTTTTTGCAAAAGCAGTATGTTTAAATTGCAATGTTTAGTTATTATTTCTGTAATTATTGTAGCTTTTTGTATTGATTAGTCTGTCAGCAGGTAGAACGTGTGACAGCCGGGCTAAGCCGATATCAGACGCGTGACTCGAGTGAATGCTCGTTTTTGTTTCATTCCACGTTAATGTGACACCGACATTAATTACATAGAAAAATTAACATTCATATGCTCATTTTATTTTTCTGTCATTCGGAGCACGAGTGAGAGATGCCGACTGCCGAAAATATTCGGATCGTTTCTCTAATTATTTTCTCGTTCATTTTGTATTCAGACGTTTTACTTCTAATGTAAGACATATATGAGAAAAGAGTAAACAATATTTTTGTAATATGTAAAAGATAATAATGGTTGATGTGGGTTATTCTTAGGAGATACAAATCTTTTAAGTTTTCGGTTTTTCTTTACAATATGCATGTAAACTATACTAGCGGAAAGCGTGCGAAATTTCTTCCGGAAGAAATTTTTGCTGAATGAGAGGGAAAGCCGTATCAAAATCTGTTATGTGGTTTTGAAGAAGTTATGAAACAGACAGACAAACTTTATACTATTTAGAGATTTTCTGCTGCTACATAGACTGCGTCATCCAAGGATCCAGTACTCTTTACAAATCTTGTATCGTTACGGCTGCCGCCCGGCTTTCTGCCAAGTTTCCCAAGGCCGTACCAAGGCTTGAATTGTTTTACGCTAGGACTATTACTGACGTAGTCACTGTTAAGTAATCTGTGCTGTTACTGAGCAATCGTACCGCTTGCGTGAATCACGCACCTATTTTTCGCGTCTTTGATTACCATCGTGTTGTTTTTCTGCAAATAATTTGGTTTATTCAAAATATGTTTACCAGACAACTGTTCTTGTTACTTTATAATTTTGATATTTCGCTTAATTAATTGCCAGTGTGAATTTTCTGCCTACTGACAACGTAAAAAACACGAGAAAGGAATCACCAACCGTGTCTATTATGCGAAACTAAGTGCATTGAACTCAACGAAAGTGATATCTAACTTGTGATCTTTCTCTCAACAGTCCAACTACTAGTGGTTGACTAAGCGTGTCGGGGGCTCAAAATCAACCTTTGACACGTTAAAATCAGAAAGAAAAAAAATATTCATAGTGTTATTTCACTTTAAATAGATTATTTATTCCAAAAACAATGCCGCCAGGCAGCAACGACACGTTCAGATTTTGTACATGTTGTCGGTCATATAGTCCGACAAGGCCTGAATGGATCAAAAAGTGTCGGACACAGTCCGACATGGCAGTTAAGTTATTTTCCCACTGCTGGGACACAGACCTCCTCTATGGGAAAGGAAGTGGGCTATTATGAACCACACAGACCTAGGGCGGGTTGGCAAATGTCTTCGATTTTTTTGTTCTAGGACATGCCGGTTTCGTCTTAATGTTTTCCTTCCCAGTTTTGAGAGCAATGGTGATGTCGGGGGCCCGGAGCGGCAAAACTAAATGAGCCCCCTTTCTTATTGTGCAAAAAAGTTTGAGGAGTAGGAGAATACAGTATGGAAGACAAAATTTGATTGGCCTTTAACAAGTCTGCAAATATACAAACCGTGTAGTTAGAAAGGATGCTGCTGTCCATGCTCTTAACGTATCTATCACCTATTTAGACCCACAGGTCAATATTAACTACCAATAGTACAAGGTGCAGAATATTGTTTAATTACTTGATTGATTGCATTTAGTTAGCTTCGACAATCTATCAACTTATCAATCATTGAGTTGGCGCATGTCACCTTAGTAGTACCTATAGCTTGTAGTTCTACCCATATTATTTGCAGACCGATGCGAGGTGATACATACAAACGATATAATAAAACTTTTTTACAAAAAAAAAACTTTTTTACAAAAAAAAAAACAACCGACTTCCTTAAAAACACTACAAAGTGAAAAATAACTTTAATTTCGGAAGTCGGTGTCTTAGGATCTGTATTTATGGTTTTTTTGCCACCGACTTCCGAAATTAAAGTTATTTTTCACTTTGTAGTGTTTTTAAGGAAGTCGGTTGTTTTTTTAACCGACTTCAAAAAGGAGGAGGTTCTCAATTCGGCTGTTTATATTATTTTTTTTGCACCTTAAATACAGATCCTAAGACACCGACTTCCGAAATTAAAGTTATTTTTCACTTTGTAGTGTTTCTAAGGAAGTCGGTTGTTTTTTTTGTAAAAAGTTTTAATTTTTTAGTTTTTAGTTGTGGTATCCACCCCGCACTAATTCCAAACAAACAATGCATATTTATGCGATAGCAGAAATCGCGGTTGATTTGCTGTCATTTTTTAAAGAGTTTCGGTGTCTATCTCTGGAACTCATCATCAGATCTATATGAAATTTATATGGAACTATTTCAGAATAAACCCCTTTCAAACAAAAAAGAATTTGGCAAATCCGTCTATATATGACGGAGTTATGGCCGAACAGACATAAACAAAAAAAAAAAAACCTCCGAATTGAGAACCTCCTCCTTTTTGAAGTCGGTTAAAAAGCATTAGATGTCGGAGCACTTCAATTGTCCTTAAGTTCAAGTAACAACTGTCATATATGACAGTTATATTTAAATGGCTGTAATACTGCAAACTGACATTTGACTATCTGCTTAGTAAAGAGAGCTGTGCCGGCCCAGTGGTAAGTCCAACCAAAACAAGCGCTTTACTTTGTGTAAATTATTGTATGGTGAAACGGTGAAGGAAAACATCGTGAAGAAACTGGCATGTCCTTGAAGCAAAAATTCGAAGACATATGTGAAATCTTCCCACCTGCACTGGGCTCGCGTGATGGATTGAAACCCATTCAAGGACTCATTATTTGTAATATCTGATTGCTAATACTTACCCATATTCTTTACAAATAAATATTTATTTATTTATTTACACCAAACATACAACATCCTTGCAGGCTAGACCCAATGCGACATTGTAGCACACTTAAAAACAGAGAGAGGAGGCCTGTGTCGCATCAGTGAGAACGTTGTAGGGTGATCATCATCATCATAATTTCAGCCAAAAGACGTCCACTACCTGGACATAGGCCTCCAATAAGCACCGCCACTTCGACCTGTTCTGTGCTTCTCGCATCCAACGTATTCCTGCGGCCTTCACCAGGTCATCGGTCCATCTTGTGGGAGGCCTTCCAACGCTCCTTCTTCCAGTACGCGGTCGCCACTCCAGAACCTTCCGGCCCCATCGGCCCTCTGTTCTGCAAGCAATGTGCTCGGATAGGGTGATCAATTGTTGCTTATTAAAGAATTTTCCCCCGACTGTACGATCTACCACAATACCAACTCAGTGACGTTATCAATTATTTTAATAAAACACATAATTCATTTAACACATTTTGCCGTTGCCTCTTGTCTATAATTTCTACACTTTTCCTTAATACCAATTTGCCGTAATCCAGGACCGGATTAGAACCCCTCGTGCTGCTAAAAAACTGTAATATATTTTTAGCCAATCGGGCTTTATGTAATCTCGGCTTAATCATAAAATCCGCCCTACCAACAGCGCCGACACTCCCCGCCCGCCCATCGAAGCCATACAATTAACGTCAATAAAAAATCATATCACGTACATCAATACGTCAATGACTTTGACAGATTAATGGCAATGGAAACAAACCCCAATCCTAATGTTTTATGAACGTCAGACTCATCCTGAAATTACCTGAATGCTGTGATTATGGTTTTGTTTTGCTATTTCAAGTTGCAAAGTTATTTGAGCCGAGTTTTGGGCCTTATTTTCATGGTGGCTATGATAATAATCGTAAGTCATAATTAACCTAATATTAATGTTTCCACTGCTGGGTTACCGGCGTCCTCTTTTGTGGGAGTTATAATTGCACTACGCGTGCCCAGTGCGGGTTGTTGGATTGCCCAAGCACAAAGACTCCATACGAAATAGATGCTCACCCATGCACGGACCGACCTCGACAAGCGTAGCTTAACCTACGAACCGTGTGGCTGTTTTTGCCTAAAAAAATCACGATTCTTTTATTTTCTCCCTTAATCACACCAAAAATAATCTCGCTCCAATCCTTTTTTTATCCGACCTTGCCCTTTAGCTGCCATATTAGTGACTACTGGGTTACAAAATATTTGGTGCTCCGTGAGAAATGACCAGCCATGTGTGTTATGGCATGTTAAGGGATGCGAGGGATGAATTATTGGTTGTTTATCATCGTGTTCTTGACGCTTAACACGTTGAGTGCCGAACACGGATTGATGGTTAATACCATATGGCCACAGATTTAGAGCGCATACAAAATTGTTAGTAGCAAGCACGCGATATCGCGTGATCGACCATAATGTAGAGCCGACGAATCACGCGATATCGCGTGATCGGCACTCAACGTGTTAAGGTCGAATTTCATCAGTATTTGTTGTAGCTCAGCCACGTGTTTAGAGATTTCTCTCGGGAACTACGATTTCCTCTTAGAAGATATCATCACTATCATCTCAGCTCAAAGACGACCACTGCTGGACATAGACCTCCCCCAAAAACCCGCCACTTTGACCAGTTAATTTTTTGGGGGGTTTGCCATAATCGCCACGCTTGGCTGGCGGGTTGGCGATCGCAGTATGGTGGTAAAAGGCAGAACGCTGTTACCCGTTCTCTAGTAAGTCCCTTATTCGCCTTTTACGACACCCACGGGAAGAAATGGGAAGAATAGAAGATATATTGAACCTTTAATTGGAAATATCCTTCTCTGGTCATACACATAACTAGCGAAATGTGGATGTACAGTAAGGAAAATATATCGTTCAGCTAATAGAGACAGTATGTGAAATAACACGACTTATAGAAAAAACAGATTTGTAATTGGGTAATGCGGAAAATTATAATTGGCGCTAAGTGAAACATTATCAGCCATGTGTGTTACAAGAATAAGTTACACTATAATAATACACTTTATTCTATGATCAGCCTGCCTATTTCTCGCAATCAAAATTTATTCGCAGTCTCATCTCGACGACTATCAAATGTCAAAAATGTATTGAAACTCGAGGTATTTTTGACAGATTGATTAGACTGTGAACGATCTATTATTGAACATCTAAACTAGATATAAAATATCTGTATTTCAAACATCAGCGCTCTTCCCCTGTTGGCACTTAGTAACAATTTTTTAGACCTCTACACACATCTGTAATATGTACGGTCAAAGTTATGATGGCATATAAGGGATGCGGAGGATCAGGTAAGGATTGTTTATCATCGTGTTCTTGACGTTTAAATTCGAATTTAGCCAGAGTTTGTTGCTCAGCCTTATGTATAGAAAATATATAGTGTAAATGACGATTTTCTCGCAATTCTTCTCATGGCAATCGTAAAAGCAAGTTAAGAAATATGTTTTACTTCCTCATCAAGACTATCTTATGGTTTCTTTGGTTCTATTCTGACTGTCGGTGAGTAGGTACCATTTTATAGCCAACAGTTTAGTTAAATACTGCGGAAAATTTACTACGGCAATGAAACCTAGATCACCGAACGCACCTACTATCATCCACGTGGATCCTCTTTATGGCACTCGTGAATCAAGTTAGGAAATATGTTCCTCCTCCTTATCTTGACTATCTTGTGTTTTCTTTGATTCAGTACCGACTGACTGATACTATAGCGAGCAATTAACACCATATAAAAGTGGATTGTACACACGGCTACACATCAACCTACACATTTCCAGTTTAAGCTGAGCTCGAATTGTATAAATTTTTCGTACAACGAAAAGTCAGCTTATACTGGAAATGTGTAGTTTGATTTGTAGCTGTGCGTACAGTCAGGCAGGGAAATAATTATAATAATTGTCAATTTGTGTGACAAATAATTATGTAAACTTACCGTTTTATAGGCAACTTGTTTTATAAATCATCATCATCATTTCAGTCGAAAGACGTCCACTGCTAGAATAGGTCTTCCACAAAAAGGGGGTTTGATATTATCGCCACGCTTTGCAGGCGGGTTGGCGATCGCAGTATGGTGGTAAAAGGCATAGAGAACGCTGCTGCCCATTTTCTAGTAACTCCTTTTACGACACCCACTGGAAGAAATGGGATGGTAGATGGTGATGGTGGTATTCTTTAAGTCCGACTTTTTATAAATAACTAGCTGACCCGACAGACGTTGTCCTGTAATTTAAAAAAAGTTTACATTGTCCTATTATATGGTTGTTAAGTATTTTTAAATAAGTGTTCTTAAATTTTCTAATTTTCCGCGCAATTTTTTAAATTTTTTCTTTCATGAGAACCTTCTCCTGACAATTACAAACACAACAAAAAAAAAAAAGAAGTGAAATTGGTCCAGCCGTTCACGCGTGATGGCGTGACCAAGGGAAATAGGGATTCATTTTTATATATACAGGGTGTCCAGTAAATAGCACGACATACTGCAGGGGGTGATAGCTTGGGTCACTACCTATCAATACAACACAATATATGTTCAGCAAAATCTTACTTATTTTTTTTTCACCACTGTAGGTTAAACTTAAGTGATAAGAAAATAGTTCTGTGCAAATTTAAACAAAAAATAGTATTTCTTGAAAACATTCTTGTCTTTGATAGAAAAAAGACTTATCAATGAGTAAAGTAACTATTCACGAATAATTTGATGTAAAAAAAAGTACTAGAAAAGGATTTTTTCATTACGAGATGCTTAAAAATCTGTTTCAAGGTAGAGATTTTACGGTATTTCGGAAAATTTTGTAAAACTGTAAATCCGTAAGATTTTGCTGAACATATATTGTGTTGTATTGATAGGTAGTGACCCAAGCTATCACCCCCTGCAGTATGTCGTGCTATTTACTGGACACCCTGTATAGATGTGGAAACTTTACTACGGCAATGAAACTTAGAGCACCGAACGCACCTAGTATCATCCACGTGGATCCTCTTTATGGCACTCGTGAAGCAAGTTAGGAAACATGTTTTACTTCCTTATCATGACTATCTTGTGCTTTCTTTGATTATGTCATTGTTTTCAAGAGAGATAATTTCTCAACGAGATAAACTGTATTATGATAAAACGCGTATCTAGACAGTATTATCAAATACTGCGGGGTAATTACGTAACATACTCACACTAGGAATGACAGACCTCACATTTTGTAGGCATTTCATACAGCGAGAAGTCAGCTTATACTGGAAATGTACAGCTTGATTTGTCGCCGTACGTACGAGTACGCAACCCGTCGTATGCGAGTCAGATTTGCACTTGGCCGCTTTTTCATTATTTCTCTGTAAAAGTATTTCAGTTGATTCTCTTGTGGCATTTAAATAGTAATTTACAACATACATAGTAAGTATGTAAGTAATCAGTAGAAATTGGTTTCATTTTGATAGTTAAACAACATTAATTGCGTTATTTACGTTGCTGAGCCGACAATTTATTAGAACAAATAACGCAATGGATTATAAATAAATCTTCAATCCGATTCAGATTCTTATAGATAGTGCGTTTCGCAATTAGGGTGCAGGTGTCAATTAAATGCATTTCTATCGATCGATATTCATTTTCCGACGTAAACTGGGTGACGGTCAATCAACCACAACACAAAGCTAAAACTAATTGCTGCCTGGTAATACGCCCGCGTGAATTTTCTTGATCCCAACGACCTACGTAGCATCGCATCGCCTGCCCGTGCCATTAGGTACTTCGTTTTCGCGGAGCGTTCTTTATGACTTTTATCTCTTAGCGTAATGTTAAATAGCCTATAGCCTTCCTCAAGAATTGGGCTATCAAACAAATCTATACTAATATTATAAAACTGAAGAATTTGTTTGTTTGTTTGCTTGAACGCGGTAATCTCAGGAACAACTGGTCCGAATTGAAAAATTCTTAGCCTATTTATTGAGGAAGGCTATAGGCTATATAACATCACGCTACGATCAAAAGGAGCGGAGCAGCAACGAAATATGAACGAAAACTGGCAGGCAATTCGATGCGACCAAAATTTCACGCGGGCAAAGGGCAGAAGCTAGTGTAAAAATATTTTTCTAATCTGACTGGTAATTCCAGAGATATGCACGTTGAAATAAAAAATAATAGTTTAAAAAAACTAAAAAACACGCTTCCATGGATAACCAAACTAAAAAGTACAAAATAATGGAAAAAAAGCGTGGGGGCACCCCACGCTTTTTTTCCATTATTTTGTACTTTTTAACCGACTTCAAAAAAAGGAGGAGGTTATATGTTCGACTGTATGTATTTTTTTTTTTTTTTTTTTTTTTATGTATGTTCACCGATTTCTCCGCCAATTGTCAACCGATTTTAAAAATTCTTTTTTTATTCGTAAGGGTATACTCCTGAGGTGGTCCCATATTAATTTTGTGAAGATTTGATGTATACTTTGGGAGATAAACGAAGGAACTCCTCAAAAACAAACAGTACACGTAATGTGATTTGGATATTGTACTAAAGATCAAAAATAATTGCTGGTTCTATCTATCCATCCATGGTGAAAGATACCGCATGGAACTCCTCATCGGTGAACAGTACATATAGGAACTTACAGTGAAAGGTTAGAAGGTTAGGGGATAATTCTTTGAATATTATAGGCACGTTTAGACCGTTACTTGTATTCTTATATTCCGTTGAGCTGATGATGGAAGGTACAACTCCTTATCGATCAGGAGTTAGAAGATATCTTGTCCTAGATAGACATACTCATTGACATCGAGAATTGATTCCTCAGCAGACACTAGAGTGGGCTCTTACCCACTCTACTGTCTGCTTAATAAAATAAAAACTTTTTAACAAAAAAAAACAACCGACTTCCTTAAAAAAACACTACAAATTGAAAAATAACTTTAATTTCGGAAGTCGGTGTCTTAGGATCTGTATTTATGGTTTTTTTGCCACCGACTTCCGAAATTAAAGTTATTTTTCAATTTGTAGTGTTTTTTTAAGGAAGTCGGTTGTTTTTTTTTGTTAAAAAGTTTTTAGTTTGGTTATCCATGGAAGCGTGTTTTTTAGTTTTTTTAAACTATTATTTATTTTCTATTTTTTAGGGTATTTCGAATTTTGAGACGTATGACAGCGTAGTTTGTGACAGTTTTTTTGCTGTCCTGGTAACCCTGGCAAGGATAATGGCACAAATTTATGAAATTATTGCATTGTCATCAGTCCTTGACAGGTGTGCAAAGTATGAATGAAATCTGGTCGTTTAAAGTGGGTCAAAATCGCACTATAAGGAGTCGGTTACAAACAAACATACAAATATACAAACATACAAATATACAAACATACAAGTGAAGCTAATATAAAGCGTGTAAAAACAAACTTTAGCTTTGTTTTTATTATGGCGATGGCCCAGTAGTCGATATTAGACCATGTTTTTTTCTTAAACGAATTTTATGTGTTTTGCTAATGCATTAAAAATATTAGGTTTCTGCACTCCTTGATAAAAACTTAAACTGTGCCAAATTCCACACTCCCACGTCCGCGTAATTATCGTAAAAAGGGGTTACAAAGTTTCTGTCTATATTATTATATAGATGAATAAAGATTATGGTATGAAAACAAAATATAAATGTATAGAAAGATGGTAGGCCTCTTTCCCATGAGCGTTCACAACTATTACTGAACAAGAGAAAACAGCTAGAACAGAAAACTGAAAAATGCCACGTTTTTACCGGAAGCTAATAAAAGCACCGGTAATGCCTTATCCGCTAGAAAAGTGTAAAGCCAGTTAACCTTAAGGAGGAAGCGTCCCGGTAGGTCACGGAAATTCAATTTTTGTTTCGTTCCTTGCAATTTGTAGGTTAGAGTCAGGTTGTTTGTTGAAAAAAACACAAACAACAAAACACCTATGTATTTCCAGAATCAGGGTCGCCGGTAAGCTTATTTTCAGTGGGTTCACTAGTCTTCAGCTCCACTAAGCAAACTCGATCATTTTTGCGCATCACCTCGAATGAGACTGGTTTTATTTTGTCCATGCACACACTGGGCCCGTGGAAGTTGGCGGGACGCTGGACGTAACAAAAGACCAGTCCCAAGTCATGGTGAAAAGCCGGAGAGTATTGATGACTTACTTTTAGCCTGTATTATCCCACTGCTGGGCAAAGGCCCAGCGGGATTATACAGTAAGTGTTCAAATTCAAAAGTTATTTATTCAAATTAGTCTGAGGGTCAGCACTTTCGAACGTCAAAATTACATAAGACAGTCCCCCAAAATGCCCGGCCTTTAACACTTCCTAGTGCTTTAGCTGGGAAGAAGTGGCGCAACAAGCTCCCCAGCAGCGAATAAATTTTTTCACGTTTGGCAGGTTTTGTATGAAAAAAAAAAAAAAACTTATACTGGGTATAAAAGTTTCGTCGATTTCGCCCTTAGAGACATTGTTTATTATGTCTATTCTTATACATTTCCGAAATAGCGCGAGCTCTGGGATGATAAACATCTGTTCTTAGGTTTATAATATCACAAATAAGTGGTTTTATAATTTGCTGGACTCCTGCCAGACGGAAGACATCAGCTGTGAATTAAAAATAATCTGTTTCAAAATCCTTGGCATTTGATGAGGAAGTGTTATTATTAGTTCGGGATAAACTAGCCTCGTTTACACTTAAAATAGCTCACGTGTCTTACTTCTGTACAAGAAAATAAAGATTTTATAATATAAAAATGTCAATTTTAAGGGCGCAACTCCTATTTAATTTTTATGAAAACTTCAAGGAAATTGTTTTCCCAGAATCGTATCGCATCGTTACGCCGTGCCTGTCTGCAATGTTACAAATATAATGCAATGAAAATTTGAATTTCAAGGACAAGTTTCAGTATCATCTAACGCTTTATATGAATAGCCAGTTTATGCTAGTATTTTTTAATTTTTTACTAGCCGTTGATGTCCCACTGCTGGGCGAAGGCCTCTCTACTCTCCGTCCAGACCTGCCAAAGACTAATCTTTATAAAAAGAGTCCAGGTCACCTCGCCATCTCCGTCTGGGTCTGCCGGGATGATCCAAATCTTACAGAAATTAGAGAGAAAATTACGGCGGAGCTATCAAACGTTACTACAATGATTTTGAAGAAAATAAAAACACCTAAAATTATGATTTAACGCTCCATGTCCGCTGATTTCATAGCTACGTACGGTCCGGTCACCAAAAGAAAAAAGTAATCAGTGTCGTCAGGTATAATTCAAATTACTAAGGAATCGCTTAATGTTGTCCAATAAAATTGAATTTAATTCATAAAAGACAAATAGGTCATTATCGAATTTCATTTTATTTGAAAACGTCCATCGCTTTCTCACTAAAATGCAACTACTATCCCAGGGCCCCTTTAGCTCTTGCCAGAGAGTTACCGTGGCACAGACAACTGAAGGAACACGGGTGGGTCAGTAAAAGTCTGAAACGACTTCCCACTCCGCCCAGAGCGGGAGACGTGATTTGACGGTTTCCCACCCAGGAAAAAAGAAGGGCCCCTTCAGCTATTCTGGTGACTACATACTATGTGAATAACAATAATAAACTTCAAGAACTCCAACAACAACCCCATTTTTATGTCCATGCAATCACTGTCTATTCCAAGGTTGGCTAGAAAAGATCGCTAGATCGATGTTTTGTAATGTTATTTTGTTTTTGTTATGTATTTTCTGATGACAATGAAATTTGCAAGGCGGCAAGGACATTAAGGCGCAAACGGTAACCATTAATTCAGCACATGATTTTACATGGTAGCGTAGAAATTGTTCGTGAAATATTTAAAAAAACCGGCCAAGTGCGAGTCGGACTCGCGCACCGAGGGCTCCGTACAAACCTGCAGGTATTCACGGTTTATGCATAAGGTTTATGTTTATGAAATTATTATTTTTTATTGGAACGAAGTTCCTTATCGCGCGTTGTGAAAGGGGGTTAGACGGAAAAAAATCTTACGAAAAGTTGTCACGACATGCTTTAACAGACTTCAAAAAAAGGACGAGGTTTCTCAAATCGACCGTATATATTTTGTATGTTGTTGTTTTTTTTGTTGTGAGTAGAGGGAGAGGGGGAGAGGAGGGGGGATAGGGTGAGAGGGAGAGGGGATAGGGGGAGAGAGAGAGAATATTTTTGTTGACTGTATACAGGTTTTTTGTACATATAAATAATTAAAAAAATATAACTATTATGAATCCTGGAAAGGAACTTCGTTCCATCCAGGTGTCCCTTGACACCTCTAAAGTTTTTTTTATTTGAGTTGACTGAATGAAAGGTAAATTGTGGTTGACGATTTATGACGTATTAAAAAAAAAACTACTTACTAGATCTCGTTCAAACCAATTTTCGGTGGAAGTTTATATGGTAATGTACATCATATATTTTTTTTAGTTTTATAAATCCCTTATTTTAGAAGTTACGGGGGGGAGGGGGGGGGGGGGACACATTTTACCACTTTGGAAGTGTCTCTCGCGCAAACCATTGAGTTTAGAAAAAAAAACGATATTAGAAACCTCAATATCATTTTTGAAGACCTATCCATAGATACCCCACACGTATGGGTTTGATGAAAAATTTTTTTTTGAGTTTCAGTTCTTTGTATGGGGAACCCCAAATATTAATGTTTTTTTTTCTATTATTGTGTGAAAATCCTAATGCGGTTCACAGAATACATCTACTTACCAAGTTTCAACAGCATAGCTCTTATAGTTTCGGAAAAAAGTGACCGTGACATACACGGACAGACAGACAGACATGACGAATCTATAAGGGTTCCGTTTTTTGCCATTTGGCAACGGAACCCTAAAAAGACACAGCCGTTTTATAGAAATGTGCACAAAAGTGTATGTGTCAAAAGTGTATGGAACAGCTATTGATATATCAATGGGAGTGGCAATTTTTTTTTTAATAACCAACCGTTCAGCGCAGTGCTGTTTACAATCTTGTACCTGAATCCATAGTAGAAGTTGCGCGGCGATGCCACTCTGTATATAAATAAATAACAAAATAAACTTTTAGTATACCACGTGTCGTCGCACATAACTTCGTCTTGAAATATTCTGTTTTACATAATACAAGAAAGATAAGAAACAAAAGTCTGACAACCACTCTTACCAAGGGGTATCGTTTTACCCAGTTTACCACCTAGGCTGTGGAGGTCAGATGGGCAGTCGTTCCATGTAAAATACTAGCATTTAGCTGCATCCTGCACCCTAATTGCGAAACGCACAATTTATCAGAATCTGAATGGGATTGAAGATTATTTCTAAACCATTGCGTCATTTGTTCGAATAAATTGTCGGCTCAGCAACGTAAATAACACAATGAATGTTGTTTAACTATGAATATTAAACCAATTCCTACAGATAAAAAGTTCCGCAATCACCCCTCTGTTTGACTGGAACCCGACCCCAACAGAGTTGGTAAAAGGCTAGGCAGATGATGATATTACAAGAAATAAAACAGAATGTGCGTGTGAGTTATTCCTATTTTCTCCCACGCATGAAGGAAGCAATTTTCAAGGAAATGTAAAATCGCAGTGACGTCAACTGTATTATACATAACATACCGTAAATAGACTGTTAAGATGCATGATATGTTTGAAATGGTCTGTCCTTGTAACTTTAAAGTGAGCGATAGACGTAGCTATAAAATATACGAGCAACTAAGCGTACTTCACGCTCAATAAGTTTTGGCTCCCAAGTGTTACTACCTTAAAAGATTGCGTAGGTTATACTTAAGGCATAGCCCGCTGAAGGGGTCTGCTAGGACCGATGCCTGCCAGGGTCGCGAGATTCGTTCGAAACAGTTACCGTGGCCCTGGCATCTGGGCAACTGAAAGAACACGGGTGGGTTTTAGTCAGTAAAAGTCTGACACGCCCTTCCGCTCGACCCTAGAGCGAGATTATTTGATGATATCCCACATAAAAAAAATGGCAATGCCCGCTAAATTCAATTGTTCTCACTTATTTTGTAATTTGCAGGTCAGTTTTAGGTTAACGGTTGATCTAAATGTGATTCGTGACCGTAACAGAAATGTATTTACAGAATGATAATAATTAATTTCTTAATTAATAAGCAGTACCTTTGTACTCAATTGTATTAATATGCTTTATCACTCTGTTTTTTTACTGTGTGTACATAAATAATAAAATAAATAAAATTGAGGTCTACAATCTATTGCCAGACACGACACCCTGTTCCTCATCTTCCAAACATTAATATTATCCAACAACGGACCAGTCGGTCCATTCTGTAAAAATCTCTCCGAGAAAATTTTGGTGAACTGAGGTGTCATTCCACCTGATACTAGGGATAGGCATTACTGAGAGCTCACTTCATCTAAGTTTCCAAGGTGATACTGTCACAGAATAGCTACGCAACAACTTAAACACTGTATCATTTCCAATGATATTTGCTAATTAATCCATTGCTTAAAATGTTCGAAACATTGTCTCCTCAAGAACGTAAATAACGCAATGAAGGTTATTAAACTATCAAAAAAAATTAAATTAAAAATTTAAAAAACCCCCGACACAAAAACCTAAGATCCCTTTAAAAAGTGAAAAATAATAAAAAAACTCAATCTTAAAGTACCTAAGTATGTATTAATAATTTAAAAAAAAATACGTCGCGTTGGGGGACCGCTCCAAACCTAACAATTTAATTACAAATAGTCTATTACCTAACTGAAGAAAACTTTTATAAAATTACTTCTAAATATTGCATTTAGGATACGATCGTCAACGACGTCTGCCCTTGCAGAGCGGTCCCCCAACGCGACGTATTTTTTTTTAAATTATTAATACATACTTAGGTACTTTAAGATTGAGTTTTTTTATTATTTTTCACTTTTTAAAGGGATCTTAGGTTTTTGTGTCGGGGGTTTTTTAAATTTTTAATTTAATTTTTTATTTTATAATTTTTATAGGTATACTTATTATAATGTAGATTTTGTTAAGTTGTAAATACATAGAACTTCGCCGTGGCCAACAGGAAGATGGGAAGCTTCCAAAAACAATATCAATTCAATTTGATGATGCCACTATCGGCCGGAGTTGTGTTGACGAGAATGGATGGATTCTGATAAGGCCACATAATGTAACTTTTCAAGGTCTTAGAGGATATGGAAATATTGAAAGAACAATGTTTCTTATCATTTTATGTTGGGCGATTACGGCATATATGCCGTAATCGCCGCAACTTATAAGTTGCAAGGGACGACAGTTGAAAAAGCTGTGGTTTACTTAGGTAAAAGTACTTTCGCAAAAGGCCAAGCCTATGTAGCCTTAAGTAGAGAATTTTTACTCTGCTTAAGGCTACATAGGCTTGGCCTTTTCCTTGGATGGTGTAGCAATTTGTGAGCTCGACCAAACAAAACTATTTAATAACCCACATGACAAATCATCTTTAGCAGAATTGCAAAGACTGAGATGTAGTCATTGATACTCTCACGTGACAATCGGATTTCCATGTCCCAATTTTCCCACCACCAATTTACTCATCAAGCGAAGTTAAGAACATCATTCTCTTTCAGTGCGCTTTCATTTGAGACCCCACTCGAGTATATTTGTAGACATTCGGTTATTCTTCCCCACTTTCACCCCCCACAACTTTTAAACGGCTCAACCGATTTTCATCAAACATGTCTAAGAACACTCGCACATAAATCACCTTTAATACAAAAAAATAATAATTGAAATCGCTTCATCCGTTCGGGAGCTATGATGCCACAGACAGACAGACACACAGATAGACACACACACAGACAGACAGACAGACAGACAGACACGTCAAACTTATAACACCCCTCTTTTTCCGTCGGGGGTTAAAAAGAACGTTATTCCTACTGAGAGTTTGTTACGCAATCACCCTGCCGCTTCTTCGAATAAAAGGCGCCAATTAACTAGTCAGGCAATTGCAAATTAAATGTAAATATTTACTCAGTTTGTGTACACGGACCGTTTACTCAAATGGGTGTAGCCCGAAGGCGCTTATTGTAGTGCGTACTCGAGAGCTCGATGTTATACGAAATAACCCTAGGTACGCAGTGTACAGTCAGGGAAATGTATTGTTAATCAGATTGTGATGTTTTAATTAAATGATATTAATGTTCTTCAAGAGCTCTTGTGGCTCCAGTGGTAAAAGCCTGTAGTTATGGGTTGTGGGTTCGAACGAAGGTAGGCGTTACACATTGTGTAAATAATTTCATCACCCCTGCTCTCAAAACGGTTAAGAAAATCACCATGACGAACCCGACATGTCCTAGAACTAAAAATTCGAAGACGTGACATCTACCAACCCGCACTGAGCCCGCGTGGTAGATTACAGCTCACTCCCTCGAAGCGTGGAGGCCTGTGTCCCAGCAGTGGCAACGTTAAAGGCTGATTATGTGTCTTCTACGTCTGGTATTGCTGAGCCCTTATACTACAAAACTAGGGCTCTGGTCTTATTGGTTTGGGTTTAGTGATGTTTTTATTGTAATTAAATGTAAACATTATTCTACACTTACGTGCCCGGCTTGTTTACATAATGGGTGTGTCCGATGGCGCTTATTGTAGTGCGACTGTGTACTTCCTGGGGCCGAATTCGTGCCGAATAAAGTGAAGTACTAAGTGATAATTCTGCTGTTAGGTTCTCGTTCGAGAATATCGTTTTGGAAGAGGATTGACGAGAATCTCTCCATTTTATTGATCTATTTTAGAGTAATATTTTTGAGTGCACCTGAACCTTTTACGAACTTGACGTCATAATAATCTACTCCACAACTTAAATTTTCAGTAAAATATTCTCTTGAGCGAACTTGAACATTGTATAAAATATTTATAAGAAAATTCTCAAAAGTTCTATTTATTAAATTCTATTGAAATTTAGTAGAGTTAAATTAGGAATGTTAAATTAAGATTTCTGCATTAAAACAGACAGCGATACTTGGTATCTATTGGCAGCATTATTTTATTGCTGCTAGTGCTAATACTTAGCTATAACATATTTTTTTAAATATAGATTTCAATCAATTAGTCCGTCCAATCCTAAAAATTGGTATACATTTAGAGCGTTAGAAGGCCTCCCACAAGATGGACCGATGACCTGGTGAAGGTCGCAGGAATACGTTGGATGCGTGAAGCACAGAACAGGTCGAAGTGGCAGTACTTGGGGGAGGCCTATGTCCAGCTGTGGGCGTCTTTCGGCTGAAATGATGATGATGAAATATGATATTATAACTTCACAATGATTAATTAAAATGGTGAATGATTTCAATTATCCTTTTTAACATTATTCTTTAAGTAATACGGAACAATGCGGGAAGCACAAAACCGGTCGAAGTGGCGGAGCTTGGGGGAGGCCTATGTCCAGCAGTGGACGTCTTTCGGCTGAAATGATGATGATGAATACAGAACAACGTACGACTCACGTGGTCGTAGTTTTAAACCTTTTAAATCGGGTTGTAAACCAGGAATTTCGGGTTAAAAAGGTATATTTACAGCTTTAATTAAACACAGCTCTCGTAGGCGTTACTGACAATATCTTCCATCTACATCAAATCAGTACTAAATAAACAAGTACAATGGGCCATATGGAAAAGGGTTATGTAACAGAATCCCTACATTCGTATTATGACAGTCCGCGTACGCGACTCATTAAAAGTGAGGTAACGCTATATTCGAGCGCTGTTGTGTTATTGAATTACGTTTTTTACTGTAACTACTCATATAAGTTCTATTTTTAGTTCGGATGGTACTTAAACTATTATAGTACCACGCCGTAATTATGACATAGCTGGTAAATCTAAATTTGAGATATTTTTTTTCTTGGGAGCGTCGCGCGTCGCCTCTGTAAGTCATAATGAATTGTCACCAAAGTCTCCATAGAGATGGTTAGCTAAGTTTCTGTCATTAGGTAAGTTATCCAAAAACAAATCAATATACTTTGGTAGTATTTTACTTGGAGCGACTGCTTATCTGTCCTCCACACCACAGTTACTGGGTTCCTTTCCACATTCAATCCGTTTACCTTCAAATCAAGAGTGAACAGACATCTTCTGGGCACGCTCGTCCCATCATAGACCTATCCATCGCTTTCCATACGGCGTGATCGAGGTGCAGAGCAATAAAAATAAAGAAGATACCCTTTGGTAAGATTGCTTGTCAGACTTTTTGAGCTTCTAACTACCCGTAGCGACTGTCAAAGTTATCCAACACTCGTGGGGACATATAAAATACGAGCTCTGAATGATAATTAATCAGGAATTACCTAAAACAACAATATGGGGATCGTATCTTACTGCTGATAAATAATGCATGTGTTGAGCGATACATTCATTAGCTTTGTTACACGGTTTTACGTCAACACCCTATTGGAATTCAATAGGTATCGTGTGTCCCATATAAATTGTTGCAAACCAATGTTGGGCGTGGCTGGGAATCCTAATGAGGGTACTGCTTGTACCTTGTGTAGGTACCTGTTCTCTTCTTCATCATGATTGGCAGCCTTGTTCTACCAACTGCTGAGCAATAAGCCTCTTCCCGTTCGTGCTATATCTCCCTGGTCTGTGCGAGTCACCCAGGTCTTAAGTGCCTTCTATGGCCTTTCTTCTCAGAGTTGTCAGATAGGATTCGCCGACCTCATCTAGTAATTTTAAATATGATTGATGAGTAACAGTGTTTGCGCAAACCAACTTACAGAAATAAAATCATTTATTATTATCATTTATTGATAAAAAGTATTTTAGTATCTGCGAAATTCAACAAGTTTCGATGCTATGTTACCGCAAAACCGCACAGTTCGTCGAACGCTTACGCTGGACCATTGAATGGCTGAACCAAAGCCAGATGCGAATGCACCCTCAACAAAAGACTTCGTGTATAACATTACGGTTTACAATACTGCTATTTATAATGCAGACGGGCAACATGGCCGCGAAACAAATGAATACACAATGAGAATGCACGGACCACCGGTAAAGCTAGACACAAACTATCGGATGCGGCCTGAGTTGTGACTGACAGTCCATTTAATCAGTCTCCGGTATCGTGTCCGATGCTGTGGGCCAGATTTTTGCCTGACGAACTCAAACTCAGAGCCTTTATTTCAATAAAAACATCTATAGGCATTTTTGAACTGTCAAGGAGTCGATCAGTTAGCAGAAGAAGTTGATGCTAGTTGTCTATTCTGAAACGGAGATTTCTATGGAGGAGAACGGGCAAGAAACTCCAAGGACAGATAGGATGTCAAACAGACAGGTGCTTTACTTGGTGTAAATTATTTCATCACCACTGCTCTGAGAAAACCGACATGTCCTATAACCAAATTTGCAGATATGTGCCATTTACAAACCAGCACTGGGTCCGCATGGTGGTTACTCCCACTCATAGAGTCCCAACAGTGGGAACATTATAGGCTGATTATGTTCTGCTACACAGGATGCCCAGAGGGGTAATTGCGTAACTTGCTAGCAGTAGGAATTGGTTTCATATTGATAGTTAAACAACATTCATAGCGTTATTTACGTTGCTGAGTCGACAATTTATTCGAACAAATGACGCAATGGTTTAGAAACAATCTTCAATCGCATTCAGATTCTGATAAATAGTGCGTTTCGAAATTAGAGAGCAGGTCTATTTCGCGAAATATTACTACAGTTTGCACGTGTAGGTGTTCAGTTACAGACCAGATTTAGCTCACACGATACTTCAACTTGTCATTGAAGTGTTTTGTTCTATTTGTAATTGTCTTCAACTTAGTAACTTCCGTTTGTTTGATAGTCTGTGGCGGTCTTAACATTTAGTGCCTAGTGATGCTGATGAACTGAGCGTTGATCTAGTTACTGTTACCAACGTGCCATACATAGCAAACATCAAAGTCCTTTTGTTCTAAAAATTGAAAGACATACAATAGCGTCTTTGTAGATAGAGCAGTTATATTTTCTCAGAACCAAATTTTTGGGTAATCTAGTCCACACTTATTAATATTATAAATGCAAAAGTAACTCTGTCTATCTGCCTGTCTGTCTCGCTTTCCTGCTAAAACTACTGAACCGATTTAAATGAAATTTAGTACATAGATAGTTTAGAGTCTGAGAAAGGACATAGGCTACTTTTTATCTCCGTAGTACGTTCCCGCGGGATATTTTCCGACCTCCACGCGGGCGAAGCCGCTGGCAAAAGCTAGTATACAAATAAATAAAATTAAGGTGTCTGTTTGGAATTTCAAATTAACAGCTTTTTACTATATGCATACGGTCCTTACTTACTTTTTTGTTGTCTGTCTGTTTGCCCCGGCTCATCTCTGAAACGGCTGGACCGATTTTTCATTGGCATATCGTTGATATTATAAGTGACGCCTACTTTTTGTTCCGGGAGCACGTTCCCGTGGGGTATATTCCAATATCCACTCAGGCGAAACCGCGGGTAGCAGCTAGTCATTCAAATAAAACACGTCTGCCCTATACATTCAGTACGCTTATAATTTGGGTACTTCCAAATTATACGATTTATATGATTTTTATTTTGATTCATAGACATATTCTCAGTCCAAGGGATCTTGTCTCTAAGCAAGAAATCCGTAGTTTCGGCCGAAGTTACGGGAGTACCAACTCCGTATCACCTACAAACATAAAATTAGTCAAGGGCCCGAAGTTAGAATGAATGAAAACAAGATTTGACGGTTTTCCTTTCTCTCGATGGGTTTTTGCCCAGCCGAAAAAGTGGTTTAATCGGGCGTCGGGTTCATTCCGAAGCATCAAACTACTTTTAGACGGGCCCGTATCTTCGCTAACGGAGAGTAGGCCCCCCCAGTTGTCTAGGTTAAACCTAAATGTTAATCCAATCAAAACAAATATCTTGTTTGGCTCTACAATATTCTACAGACTCTAGTGTCAGCTTTTGAGGTGACGACTTAAAATTGATGTGCCTTTAAGAATGGGGTCGCAAGGTATACCCGGAATACCTTTTTATTCCCAACGTTGAAATATCCTATAACTCCTTTTCGCCACTCATATGAGAATTCCTTGTTATACAGCAAAAGAGTAATCTGGTAAATGCTTTGCGCGTCTGATCCACAAGGCTCAAAAGATACAAAAACCGCATGGCATTGTTTGCCGACTTGTGGTCGTAAGTAAGTACCTACCATTCATCTGACCCGGTAGAGCTTGCAGCTGTACCGTTATGATAGCCAGGGTTGACACTTGCTAGTTGAACTCCGAGTTTAAATGTTTTAAAACTGAAAAATCAGTAATAATATTACAAAAAAAGACTAAAACTATACCCAATATAAAAATGCTTCTACTCAGTAAAAGAATATTTAGAGTCTACCTTAAAATAACAACTTTCTCTCGTGTTTATGTGGCTATACAAACAACAAGATTTTTTTCCATTTAAATTCATACGAGTATGTATAAAATTATCATTTGTACAAGGATCACTGAAGAGGATGACATTAATCTTGCTGAATAATTGTATTCTATTCCTTATTATTGAAATTTAACTTTGCCGCAACTATGATTCCTCAATTTAATTGTACTAATGTGAACGTAAATAATGAAGTAAAAATAAAGTTTAATGCTTGCTAATTTAGGATGATAAGGGCAGATGAATCATAATTGCAATCATTGTAAAAGGCTGCTAAGTGATAAGCACTGACATTACATAACACCACCCTGTACACTTAGTTCGCAATAAACGTTTTTACCCGCTTTATATTAGCTTCACTTGTATGTTTGTTTGTAACCAACTCCTTATAGCGCGATTTTGACCCACTTTAGACAACCAGAGGGGTATTTGCGGAACTTTTTATCGGTAGGAATTGGTTTAATATTCATAGTTAAACAACATTCATTGCGTTATTTACGTTGCTGAGCCGACAATTTATTCGAACAAATGACGCAATGGTTTAGAAATAATCTTCAATCCCATTCAGATTCTGATAAATTGTGCGTTTCGCAATTAGGGTGCAGATTTCATTTAAACTCTGTAGACTTATCGAGGACCGATGACAATACTATAATTTCATAAATTTGTACCATTATCCTTGCCAGGGACAGCAAAAAAACTGTCTTCGACAACTACGCTGACATACGTCTGAAAATTCGAAAGAGCCTACAAAATAGAAAATAAATAATAGTTTAAAAAAACACGCTTCCATAGAAAACCAAAATAAAAAATAGAAAATAATGGAAAAAACTAAAGAGCACCCCACGCTTTTTCTATTATTTTCTACTTTTAGTTTGGGTTTCTATGGAATCGGGCTATTTAGTTTTTTTAAACTATTATTTTGACTTTGACTTCGAATGTACAGTTAGGGTATAAAATGGTTATACATCGCTCTTATTACGTCGATCATATTCTGAGTTTCAATTAAACATTATCATTAAATAGTATAGTATAGTTTATATATACCATCAACAGTATCTGAAATTAAAGTAATTAGTTTTAAACTTCAGTGTACCGGAATTGATAATAATAGAACAGTTGCGTTATCATAACACTTGAAGACGGAAGGTTGGCATAGAAATTCACAGTACATACTTAAGTGCTTGTGTTCTTAATATCTCCAGTGCATTTATAAAATAATGCTTCAGAAATAAATCAATTTATCACACAAGCAAATGCTATCATTATCTTGAAAAATCAAACTAACGATAACTTTCTTTAGTCCGATTACGATAACAATACGAGGTTATCAAAGGCGGACATTTATGGCGCTTGAAAATAATGTCAAATTATTTGTTCTGTATTTAAATAATAATCGTTTATTTGATTAGAAAGTAGGTAGATACGCCAAAACAGATAAGTAACCTCGACTCAAGCGTCAAGTGTCATCGGATATAGTTGAAGTTTAATAAGAAACTGATGGATTTTTTCTAATTAAATTGAATTTCATACTTGAACTGTTTGTTTCTATTAATTTTATTTTATTCGAAATCATTCAGTGGTTTCTTACTAAACTTCAACTGTATCTGACGACCCTAGTTACTGATATCTTTTGCCTTCCAAATAAAATGTTTATAAAACTTGTGATCCCTGTACAATATGTCTTAACATGCAAACATTAAAAATTAAAAAAAAAAAATACACGTCAATCAAATTAAACAGCGACCATCTTAGCAATATCTTTGTTCAAAAACTGCCAACCCTAACCACCTACGGCCTTCACACAAACAAAGCAAAAACAATATCATCATTACGCCTTGGCATATGGAATTACTTTTTTAACGTGTAACGGAACAGGAACTGACATGGTAACCTTAAAACGAGCGCCATGAATCCTCATCCAATTAGCTTCGTACATTAGCGGTGGTACCGTGTAGGTGCCGGACGTAAAGAATAGCATCACCCCATTTCTTCCCGTGGGTGTCGTAAGAGGCGACTAAGGGATATACTAGAGAATGGGCAGCAGCGTTCTCTATGCATTTTACCAACATACTGCGATCGCCAACCCGCCTGCCAAGCGTGGCGATTATGGCAAAGCCCCCCAAATTGGGGGAGGCCTAAGTCCAGCAGTGGACGTCTTGCGGCTGAAATGATGATGATGATGATTAGCGGTGAAGTGACGACACTTAGTACACTTTGAGCTTGTTTAAACTTCTTATATTGTGTGTTTTAATAAAAAAGTCATGCTAGGCTCTTTATTACTGTATTAATAATTTGTAATTACTTAAGCACTCATTAATGAAAGTGTCCTTTGCTTCCGTATGGGCACGAACATGAAAACACGTTTAATTTATTAAGGTCGCCGAGGTCACATAAGAATTAAAAAGTCAACACTTTGTTCGCTTGCCCTTCGTTACAGCTCCGTGTTGTTAACCTTTTGTTATATTTTGCCTTTGCTCGATATGAGAAAAGGATTTTAAATCTACAAAAAAATATTCATAAAAAATCAGTGTTAGGTATCTAATAGCGACGATAAGGCGATTCTTAATCATATGGGATATCGCTCTACATCTAACGATATTTCTTGATCATTGAATTCCTTCACATCTATACTTCTGCTTTTTCAAGGGTATTGTTATTATCTACTCGAGGATTCGGGACGTGTTTTGTCCATAGATTTTTTTTTTAATTCATGGTGGCAATCTAGTTTAAAAAAATTATCTTAGTAAGAGCTCAGATAAGAAGTCATCATTTATCATTTCAGCCGAAAGACGTCCACTGCAGGACATAGGCCTCCACAATTTGATTTGTTTTCCATAATCACCACGCTTGGCAGGCGGGTTGACGATCGCAGTATGGCGGTAAAGTGAATAGAGAACACTGCTGCCCATTCACCAGTAAGTCCCTTAGTCGCCTCTAATGACGCCCACGGGAAGAAATGGAAAAACTAAGAACTATGACGATAAAGATAAGAACTCCTCTAACACGAAACAAATACGTGTGAAATAGCAAATAAAATCTTAGTTTTCGCAACTCCCTTGATAACAATGATAACGTCTACCTTGCAGCTATTATAAAAATATTGGTCGTTTTTATTGTTTTAGCTAAATCCGGCTGATATAATAAACTATGTTTCTTTTCCGCCAGGTGGGAGCAGGCGCGACCGGGCCGGGTGGGCGGCGGGCCCTGGAACTGATACTTAGTGGGGGGCTCAAGTCCTTGGCAAGGCCCGCGAAGCCGGTCCGAAGGGCAGCTTCCAGGGATTCCGTGCTGTCGCAACCACAGCCTCTATTAGAAGGTGAGTACCACTAGCCACTAATACACTCTCCTTTTGTTTTGAATTGCTGGATGAGTCTGCTCTTGACCTCCATCACGCCTGACGAAATGCGATGGATGAGGTCTATGATTGAACGAGCGTACCCAGAAGATGCCTGTTCACTATTGGTTTGAAGGCAGGCGGGTTAAATATGGAAAGGGAACCCAGACGCTGTCATTGACTGCCAAACTTTGGGAGTGTGCATAATTATTTCTATTCTGTTCTCTGACATTCGCCATGCTATCATTCACTTGATTTTCATTTATTTATTTAATTAAAACGGCTTAGAACGAATTACAGAAATTACAGCCACAGTTTGTAGGTTGCACATGCAAAAAAATAGTTTTTTTATTACAAAGGTAACGTAAACAACAATAAATCTTCGTCCATTCGTCCGCAAACAGATTATTTGTTGGGTTAGTGTCTAAGAGATCATTCATTCATATCAACCATCTTTTCTTTGGACAGTTAACGAACAACTACTAATAAAAGATTTTATAAATCTCAAAACAAAAGCACTAATTATTTTCAGTAATCCCGTGATAATACGTAATGAGATTTTCTTTATTAACAACGGATTCTGCGCCAGTATTCAGAAACAACCCTGGGGAAATAGCGTGAATGTCCATAAATATTAGGATTTAGGTCGTCTACTTCACACGGCTTGTGTTAAAGGCCTGTGATAACGAATTAATTAGTAGCGGTCAAGGCACATAAAGGCTCCTACAAACAGGCACGACGCGACAGCGCGACGCGATTTTTGTAGAAAAATTTCCACGAATACTTAGTATAATTTGTTCTACAAGAGTCGCGTCGCGCTTTCGCGTCGCACTTGTCTGAAGAAGCTGTAATGTTAGTCGCTTACATTTTTAAACATTCCTTTCTCACGTAGTGGGCGCATGTCACCTTTTCAAACTCTCATTTTCATTAAAAAAATTGCCAATACTTTTTTTAAAAATGAATTATTGGTATGCCTTGGACACAAAAACAATGGGTCACTTAAATGGGCCATCTGTATAGTAAGGTGCAAGAAATTTATCTTAAGGTGCTTACAATTTTATGCGTTGACTGTGCCTGTCCGTTCGGACATTTATTGTTGTGTATTTTCCTTTGCTATACGATAATATCATGGGGGCAGAAAATAAAATATTGAAAAATAAAATAGTGTTCTTATGCATATTTCCGATGTTTTGTTCATCCTGTTAGTGTTCTGGTGTAAATAAATAATACTCGGTATCTGTGTATCTGTGTACAGGTAGAAAGCAATTCATTCATCTTTTTGTTCTCTGCTCAGCATTCTTTTGAATAAAATACCCTTTATTATGTAATCATCATCATTCACAGCCCGTCTTTACCCACTTCTGAGCCTTTCATTGCATAGGGCATTTTTTTTTTCTTCCTCTTTTATGTATTATGTACACCATACAAATCTCGTGTCATCTTATAGTCACCGTATGATCGTGAACAACGTCAGTTTATAATCTATTTCGCGAAATTACAAACTGTACCATACTGCTTAAAACTTATTAATCTTCTGTAATTTATATTTTGTCCAACAAAAACAACAAACAAAACAAAAACAAACAAATATCATAATTTCAACCGAAGACGTCAACGGCTTGACATAGGCTTCCCCCAAAGCTCCGCTAATTTGACCGGTTTTGTGCTTCCCGCATCCAGCGGATTCCTGCGGCCTTCAGAAGATCATCGGTCTACCTTGTGGGAAACTTTCAAAGTGTGTTTAAAATAATGCTAAACACAGCTTCGAAACCGTATAAGTAACATGGTGAAGTCGTTGTTATACGCAATGTTTTTTACGCCGAAGATATTTTTTTGACACGAAGGCATCTCGACAAATTCCGTAATTGGAAAACATTACCTGTCGTCAGTATTAGTGCTTGTTTGAACAAGTGTCGTATGAGAGCCATTGAATTTTACATTTCTCATACATATTTATATTGCCTCTTGGCTATGTTTGGATAAGAGCGATATTAGCGTTTAACAAGAAATTTCTGCTTTCTTTACGCGTTTGTATTTTCAAGTTGAGAAGAAAGCTTCGGTTTTACCCCTACTTTGGCCAGGTGAATAAAATTTCATTGCATATGATAAGCTTCTACGAAAGGGTTGTAGCTAAGTATTAACAGCCAGTCGATCGATTAGGTTAAGCAACGCTTACCGCGGTTGGTCCGTGGGTGGGTGATCATTTTTACATTCCAAGACTGGCTGTTACGGGTCATCAGATTGCCAACCAGTCTTACCAAAGGTTTGCGTGTTACTCTGTAACTGGGCAGTGGAGGTCAGATAGGCTGCATCCGGTTAGACTGAACCCGACCCCAATATAATTGGGGAAAGGATACCCAGATGATGATAAGCATCGCATTTACCTTATCTTAAACCACCTTTATAATTTTTATTATTAGTACCTTTTTATCCTTAACCTTTTCGCTAAGGATTCTCCCAGGCTCTACCTTCCTGCGAAATTTCCTCCAATTTGAACAGACGTCAACAATTTAACATTCTTAACGGTAAATTCTTTTAATCTCTTTCCTTACCTTATTGGGTAACTCTGATACAACAAATAGTCCAGTCATTACGTACATTCAAAAAAGAAAATGAATTTGCGCTTCTAATTTTTTAATATGTTGTAGGGGATACCTAGAAAAGCTTAACTTGAGATTGTCGACCAAGCTTTCCTAGGAGCTTTCGTCGCCATATTGAAAAAAGGGGTAAAATTTGTTTCTCGGCAATAACTCGGCTATCCGATGAGATTTCGAAAATTTTTGTAGGACACTTTTTGTAGCTTTCTTTGTGCTCTACAATAACGCCTGAATCATTTTTAGCGTTTCATGCATCGTTATCGAGATATCGATCGATAAAGTCAAAAATTTAGGACACAATTTTTGTTTTTTTCTTTTTTTTTCTTTGGGTCTTAATAAATATGAAAAATTGTGGAATTCAAACTTGTAGAGCATATTCAGACCTACAATTTCCTTCTTGGATTTTTTTATGTTGGACAAAAATTACGATCTCCAGCGCGCCGCAAAGTCGGTGAATCCACACTCAGCGTCGAGCGAGCTGCTCGCTCGGTTGTGTCTGGATGTCGAATCGAATGGGAAATTGTTCAGGAAATTGATGGGATAAAAAATAAGTACATAGAGCAACAAATTAAGGATCACACAATAGTAATTTATTAAACAAATAATTTGTTTGTGCAGTAAAAAATATTATTTTTTTACAATACAAAATAAACAAAACAAAATAAACGGAAAGAAAAATATTTTTTTCTGCACTCGAGACACGAACGATGGACTTTTTTCATGTCTTTTTTCGCTTGGATGGTCCAGGCTGAAGATCTTCGTCCTCCGTAAACTCTTCGAGTTGTTGTGTCTGTTGAAACGTTGGAAATGATGCTGATTCGATGAGAGCATCGTCATCATCATCGTTACAGACATCGTCGTCGTCGTCAAGCAAAATGTCGACTCTGGCGACGTTACTGCATGTTTGCCCACTGCAGTGCATGCAAATAACGGAGCAACTGATTCCCGCTTTTCTGCACCCACAGGCGGCCTCACAATTTCCTTTACACTTACAGGAAATGAGCTTTAATAGTTCAGGCGGAGCGGGTTCGGCGGTGCTGGTGATTGGTTCGAGCCCTCGATTGGTCTGTCGCCAACCCCATCCTTGTGGATCCTTGAAAAATCCGATCCAGGTTTGAACTTGGAGATACGTCCGGAAAATGTGTTGACGCACAGCGCTTTTGGTTGGCGGGAGTAGTGAGAGGTGATTCACTTTATTCGCTGTCATTGATTTTGCGAAGCGATGGAATCGCAAAATATTTATGGACTTCTCGTGCTTATCACCACCATATAGGGCGATAAGGAATTGCTCTTCCGCGCAAGTGAGAACCTCCGGATCGACC
Organism: Aporophyla nigra; assembly: GCA_947507805.1. NCBI lineage: Eukaryota > Metazoa > Arthropoda > Insecta > Lepidoptera > Noctuidae > Aporophyla > Aporophyla nigra. The sequence goes on along the minus strand of OX382309.1, from coordinate 19,704,115 downwards.
TTTTCTTGTTTGAATAATTCCACCGATGACCGTAGCTCTGGATTTTTCTCGAGAGTGTTAATGAACTTCGACTTGCCGATGTTATAGAAAGATGATGTCGTGTCGCAACCGCTAAAAGCGTGAATGAAAAGAATGTGCTTCCGAGACTGATTTTGTTCGACGAGCGACAAACGACGCGAGTCTTTCGTTCGCATAATTCTTGTAACACGCCCTATGCACACTCACAGATTCGACACTTTCTAGCATGCGTTGATGGTCCACATGTCCTCTTTTCTCACTCACCGTCAAGAGAGTTCGAACAGCTCTTTTTTTAGCAACATAAATGTCGTCGATTAACGCTTTTTTACAAATAAAACAGTCTCCCATGGTCACAAAATTGTTGAAACACGTGTGCTCACTTCGAAAGGCTCGAGGCAACTAACCGAGATGCTACGAAAAGAAGAACACGTTTCAACACGTAGACCCTAACAAAAGGGTCCCTTTATACCTGACCCCTCCAACTCCAACGGACGCTCTATGCGGGCACTCCGTTATAACGAGTTTACAGCCAACTAGATATCGAAATTTTTGCCCAGAATATCGGAACCCTCGATTTACACTACGCACAGCAAAAACTCAACACGATACGATATACTAACTTGAGCGCGCTCGACGCTGAGCGTGGGTTCACCGACTTTGCGGCGTGCTGGAGATCGTAATTTTTGTCCAACATAAAAAAATCCAAGAAGGAAATTGTAGGTCTGAATATGCTCTACAAGTTTGAATTCCACAATTTTTCATATTTATTAAGACCCAAAGAAAAAAAAAGGAAAAAACAAAAATTGTGTCCTAAATTTTTGACTTTATCGATCGATATCTCGATAACGATTCATGATACGCTAAAAATGATTCAAGCGTTATTGTAGAACACAAAGAAAGCTACAAAAAGTGTCTTACAAAAATTTTCGAATCTCATCGGATAGCCGAGTTATTGCCGAAAAACAAATTTTAAGCGTTTTCCAAGATGGCGGCGAAAGCTCCTAGGAAAGCTTGGTCGACAATCTCAAGTTAAGCTTTTCTAGGTATCCCCTACAACATATTAAAAAATTAGAAGCGCAAATTCATTTTCTTTTATTTGCCTTTTTTTCGGACGAAATGACTGGACTAAAAGGCGATCTTCTAAATGTTTCAAGTTTTGTCAAGTCTTTCATCATTCAACATTATTGTTTGCTGCCTCGTTGGCCTAGTGGTCGCAAGCGCTACTGCTGAGCATTAGTTCTTGGGTTCGATTCCCAGGTCGGTCAAACTGCTATTTGGTACTTCCATTAGGATTTTTTTCAGTACAAGCACCGGGTCTGGATTCATGCCCGGTTGATGGCAATGAGCTCACCACTTATTTACATGGGACTTAAACATAACTGACTCAGCCTTCCGTGTGGTACCGAAAAAGAATAGCACCATCCCATTTCTTTCCGTGGGTGTCGTAGGAAGCGACTAAGGGACTTGTTAGGGAATGGGCAGGAGCGTTCTCTATGCATTTTACCACCCATAGATATCCGTGTTACCACCGTACAGCGCTCGCTAACCCGCCTGCCAAGCGTGGCGATTATAGCAAACCCTCCCAAATTGGGGGCGGCCTATGTTCAGCAGTGGACGTCTTTCGGCTCAAATGATGATGATGATGATGACCCATCCTTCGGGAAATATAGGCGTGAAGATATACAGGGTGTTTGGCAGAACATTGAACATACGAAAATGGTGGATAGGTGGGGTCATCTGCTATTTACTTGTTTCACCACTTTCTTAACTTTAAAGTGTAATTTTTGTTAAAAATGGGTAAAACAGGCAATATTTTGTTTGTTTTTTTTTAATCTTTTATGTTGGTAGATTCTTATAAAATTATTGCTTTATTCAGATGTTAGCTAGAAAAAAAGTTATGAGTCCTCAAACTTACAGAAAGATGTAAAAAATACTTAAATCTTAATTTCAACTTGCATTAAAAAAAAAAAAAATATCCAGTGGGCCAGGGCCAAATAAATTAGGGCTGAGTAAGTAGTAGATGACCCCACCTATCCACCATTTTCGTATGTTCAACGTTCTGCCAAACATCCTGTATGTATTGTTTTCAAATGAAGACTTAATACTTTTTTTCCTCAATGCCACATCACCTTAATTTGGCTATCAATCGCATACCTTTCACAAATTGGAAAGTTGAATCCGAAAGCGTTAATGATCCTTATTTTTTGTTTCATTCAAGCAGTTAAGTCCTGATGAAATCATAAATTGGAAGCGTTGATTTGAATTCACGAAATATCTCTTGTTTCATAACATAATAACACAATTGTATGCCCGAAGGAATAGACAGAGTTACAGGTTTGGAACCTACAGTACACCTACATTTCGCCAGTTACATTTTTTTTTTTCATTTATTTCAATATTGCAGGCAAAATTAGCTTATCATTTAAATGCTCGAAGGTGCATTTAAATGACCTGTAGTAGTAGTAGTAGTAGTGTAGTCGAGTGCATTTACAGTACACTACATTACTACTACAGGTAAGCCTGTACAAGTAGTTTTCATTTTCAAAACTTTATAGTCGATTTGATATAAATAAATGTGCCAACTAACGTAATTAGGTGTGCATTATCGAATGGCATCAAAAGCAAAATAAACGAAAACCTAGATAGCATTTTCCACAGAACAGATCAAAAATTCCTTATTAAGACCCTACCTTGAAAATAGATGATAGTTGGATTGTTTCCCCGCACGCGGGGAGTGGCGGATCTATCTTCAGTGGTCGGCCGACACGTCATCGCCACAAACTTTATTGACTTATTTTACCAATGGCCAAAAGTGGAACAAAGGAATTATCACTGACCGAAATTTAAAAACGTTACTTAGCATGGCCTTTCGCTAAGCATTATTCGTGTCACCGTCGCACAACTGTTAAAATAGAAGTGCAAGATAAAGACGGCAACATATTTAAGAAAAATGTGCATGCCAAGTGACGTTAATTTGTCTCGGTCTTTGAAATTTTTGCGCATAGTAAACTATGGAGTAGACAACTAATACAAAATATTTAAAAACCTTAAACTTAAATTTTGATTAATGGTATGCATGGGAAAAAAATTAAAATAAATTCAAATCGAATAATGGTTTGTTACAGAATTTGAATTCCTGATTAACGGAAAAATAAAGAAAAAATTCGACCACGTAAGATTTTGTAACAATCTTCATAAATGCTACCATAGTACAATAATATGATATGATAACAATTATTATTTTCGGAAGGGCTTGTGGCTAAGTTACAACAGCTGCGCGGGTCGGTCATTCAGGTTAAGCTACGCTTGCCGCGGTTTGTCCGTGGATGGTTGACCATCTTTACAAACCCTTCCGTGCCTCGGAAAGCACGTTAAGCCCTTGGGCCCCCTGCCAGGGTCGCGAGATTAGTTCGAAAGAGGTACCGTGGTCCTGGCATATGGGCAACTGAAGGAACACGGGTGGGTTTTAGTCATTAAAAGTCTGACACGCCCTTCTGCTCCACCCAGAGCGGGAGACGTCATTTGATGATATACCATCCAAAAAAACAAACCGTCGGTCCCGGCTGTCTTTCGTAGATCTTAGACAGTCGTTACGGGTCGTCAGAAGCCCAAAAGTCTGACAACCAGTCTTACCAAGGGGTATCGTATTACCCAGTAACCGGGTACTGGAGGTTAGATAGGCAGTTGCTCCATGTAAAATACTGGTACTCAGCTGCATCCGGTGAGACTGGAAGCTGACTTCAAAATAGTTGGGAAAAGGCTAGGCAGATGATGAACAATTATTATTTTCGACTGTCATTTTACTTGCTGGTAGTTATTAAAAATATCTAGTAAATGTGATTGACTGTCGACTGATTGATCTCTCTATCGACAAAACCGAGCCACAGCTATTTGCACAACCAGAATTAAACAACTTGGTGCGTAAATTAGATCTTTCTAAAATTGCAGCAGAACTTTTAGGATCTCGACTCAAAGAAAAAATAAATTTGCTACGGGCATTACTTTTCCATAGTATTCATATAGAGAAAAACCGTTTGTCCCAATTTTTGCTCAAGACGGTGATTCAGTTTTACTGTAAAGATATAAACGGGCTAATGAAAATGTTTAATGTCAAATATGACAAAGAAGCTTCAGTGACAAGCGAATAAGGTATTACAAGGATTTATAACAGTTTGTTTTGTGAGTCAGGTGAGTGCTTCTTCTTCTTAGCGTGTCGATAGCAATCTAAATAGAGTTAGCCTAGAATTTGGCTACGAGCTTGGCATTTTCAGTAGCGTCCATCAACTCCTGTGGCGTGCAAACAACAGGACATGCTGGACAAGATATCAAGTGCCTCATCATTTGTGGGACAGCACCACATTTACACTCCAGGGCTGATTCGTCTATGAATCTCCTCCTGTACAGGTTTTCTTTACTCCGGCCTACCCCAGTCCGGAGTCTATTTAAAGAATTCCATGAAAGCCAAGGCAATTCGTGTTCAGTTGCGAGATTTTCAGCGGGTGGAACGAATGGGTTTGGTAGGTAAGCGCCTTGTCGCCACAGATCTAATCAGGTTACTGCTAATCGTCATGAAAATCTAAATGTGTAAGTAGTAGTTTTATTTGTAATTTCCAAAAAGGTACATTTTGCATACCTTTGTTATTTACGATATGAAATTAAAAATAACGAACTAATCATCTAGAGGTATATAAATAAAAAGGATGTTGGCATATAAGAGATTGATAAACTCCAACTTCGTTTCACCGATCATCATACATTTTCTTGGCAAAATCATTACTCTCCTTTGGGCCACAGTCAGGTATAAAACCTCACCTTTTACACACTTGTAATGCGACTCCATTCCTTCGTTGTGCTCTTGTATTTAAAGTGTCAGTACTTGACATATAGATAATTGTTGACGTACTTCAAACGTAAAAACGAATCACTTATTTTAATTATTTCTAAATGAACGATTATTATAAGTTTTTGGGATAAAACAGACGTTCTTCTCTAGAAAATAGGGTGTTAACTCAATATTACTTTACAAAGTGAGAATAGATTGTTGCTGTAATACTTTAGTGAAGGTGGTGAATTCCTCTTACTGTTATCATCGTATTATTGGTATTGAATTCCTGCAAAATGAATGTATTAATTGCCCTGTGCAGGTACTTCTAACCTTGAAGCTACTGTTCAATTTTGGTTTATGGTTCTTCCCATTTTCATACATAATTTAGGTCGTCAGTAAATAGTAATAGAAAAAGAATGTTATATTATTCATTAAATAATTACAGCAAAATACTTCACTGCTACCTTTTTCTGTGGATATAAATATATAAAAAACGTAATTTTGATCGCACCGATTTGTAAAAAAGTGACATAGATCCGTCGTCGATGAGCCCTACTGGGCGACTGATTTATGAACGAACGAGAGTGATGACACTACTTATTATAGGCAAAAAAAGAGATGGCGATAATGTGTATGCGCTTGGAATAAAATAACGTATGTACCAAAACGAATTGCCGTATTTTATGAATGAAAAGTATTATTAAAACGAAAACTGTTTTACAAAAACTTAGATAAAATTATTATCAATGTTTTAAAGTAAACTATGTTTAATAAATCTAACGCATTGCGCCTTGAGGCTAAAAAAATCATAAACATGGATAGAACTTTGCGATTTTTTTGTATCGAGAAAATTTTATCGTATCGTGTATTCCTTTTACAGGATACTAGATCATATAGTCAAAAATCATACACTTAAATATTAAGTTCGGCTATCATATGGTAAGAAAGGTACACTTAAAAGAAAAAGCACGGTTTTCGCAATGTGTCACCTTAAAATGCACAATCATAAATAGAGAAAAGATTCTAAGATAGGAAGGAACATTTCGAGTGATCGGTAACCCGGGAGGTTACCGATCACTCGAAATGTTATATTTCAGTCCCACGTACTGTAATAGGGGGAGAGATTTTTTTTTGGATGGGACATCATCACATGACGTCTCCCGCTCTTGGGTGGAGCGGGACGGGAGGGCGTGTCAGACTTTTACCACAGTATAAAAACTTACAGTAGGACGACGCCTTTGATCTCCTTGTAAATGCCGACAACGTGTAGGCATTGTCGCAAGAGCTAGGGTTGTCTCAAGTAAACTTTTTTAAATTTATTTTAGATCAACATTATTGCCTAACCATAATTTGCATCTGAAATTTATAATACAGGAACTATTATATTAATGTGCTTCGTCTATGGTCTGACACGCAAAAATATACAATTCTAGATTGAGGTTGAGAAAAAACACATGTCACAATCCAAGATGGCGGATATTTCTCTAAATTAAATTTCATTTAGAGAAATATCTGCCATCTTGGATTTGAAAATTGATGTTATTTTCATAATCTTCACCCCAAGAAATCACAAAATTGACACGAATAACTATTTTTTTTTTTTTCAAAAAATGTCCTCCATCCTGGGTCAGGTACACTTGCACGATAGACATTTCCGCGAAAGACACTTGACCTCATTTTTATTTGTAGGGATTTCGTAAATCTTGAAAATGACACCCATGACGAAAAATTTGCAAATTTTCGTTGCGCCATCTTGGATTTTAATTTTGACCCCATAGTCGGTTTTAGCGACCTCTAAACCCATGAAAATGATACCCATGACGAAAAATTTGCAAGTTTTCGTCGGCGCCATCTTGGCCGCCGCACAATAAATAAATATCGGCTACACGTCGCGCCGCCATGTTGGCTTTCTATTAAATAAACAATATTTTATTTATTTGTTTACCTTTCATCCATGCGCGGCAATTGATGAAATCGCAATTCTTTATTAATGTAAGATGACGACTTGCAATCCTTCACAGCACACGTCGTATGCACCATTTTAATAAAATTATTTTTAATTAATTAAAACAAAAATAAAGTGACACACGATAGCCCTGAAAGTTTTATCCCGAACTACTAACACGGTAGCGTATGCAGTTCGGGAGCGCCCTTCCCCCGTCTCGCCCCTCACACCCCGCACGATTGCCCTGTCTAGACGTCTTCGTCGGCCGACTGTATGATTTTTAGACTGTGCTTTTACTGACTAAAACCCACCCGTGTTCCTTCAGTTGCCCATGTACCAGGGTCACGGTATCTCTTTCGAACAATCTCGCGACCCTGGCAGAGCCCAGGACCTCACGCTCAGCGTAGTAGCGCTTGCGACCACTAGCCCAATGTGGCAGTCTATGTCGAGCTCTTATTTCCCAAGCAAATTAATTTGTGTCCTTCGTAATTGTAACTTTAAGGTCGGTTCAAGCACAACGGAAGTACCTATGCCCGTGCAATTTACTGGCTCCATTGAAAATAGACCCGTATTACAATAGTCTTAACTAAAAAAAAAAGAGCAACCTAGTCGCGAGCTTGCTCGAGCCCAGTGTGTCAATATTCATACAATTTTCTACTCTACTCTTATGGTAATAGGGTTCTATTTTCAAGAAACCAGTAAATTGCTCGGCCATTTTTCCGTTCTATCTAGAGTTCTGAACTGACCCCTATACAACAATATGTATCTCCAGTTTCTAATAAGTAAATATTTCAATGAATTTGAATAACATAATAGTTCATCCCAACTTCATGCTCGAAAAGTTGGAATAATTCATCGATTTCAAGTGGACTTTACTCCAGATATTAGTTTTTTAACAAAAGGCATGCCAAGTACATATCTGAATAGATTTATACTTCAATAAGTTTCTATTGAATCCGACATCTCAGTGAGCTGAAGTTATTGAAGCTGAAAGCAAATATCTTTGCGGGAATAATTCTGCAGGTATTGGGAATTTAATATTGCAGAGGTGTCGGTGGGCTTAGTATTTACTGGTACACCACTGGTGGCGCAACCTTGGTCGTGCTGCCTCATTATGTAATCATACCCACCATAAAGCTGTGTGTTTGAAGATGAAGGACTATTGTGGCCAACTTTTTCTAGAAGAAGTAAAGTATGTCTGATGCCAGAGAGGGTAAATAGAGGGTACAGCTAATTCTTTTCTCTAGCACATTTTTGCGGTTCATTAAATTTGTATTTTATTTAAAACATTTGTGGGTTTCCAAACATCGTAATTACAGGTTAATATAGATCAGACATCAGATCATGACAGCAAATGGTCAAGTCTCAGTGGAAAACCGTAGAATAACGAAATTACGTGCCAAAATAAACAAACTCTACGACGTCTCACATTCGTTTCCTACAGTCAGCTTTTCACATTGACATTATATTTTGGCGTTCAGAAACGCCCGAGTTTTATGGATTTGGGTAAACAAGTCGCTTGTATTATGAGCATGGCTTTTTTTTGTGGGTGGGAAATCATCAATTGTCATCTCCCGCTCTTGGGCAGAGCGGAATCGGTCGGTTTATGTAAAATGAGTACCTACTTTAGCGTACTCTATTAGTGTTATACAATAGATCAGGGTTACTCAAAGTGGGGTTCGCGAACCCCTAGGGGTCCGCCATGCGCGACGGTAGGGGGTTCGCGACAAAATTTACGTTAAGGCGGCTCGGCTGGGTGACTAGCAGGCGCATGCCGCATGCGCATGCGGCATGCGGAAAGCATGAAGGTGCGCGCGCGACTGTCGCTCGCTCGTGGCGTGACACGGTGCGCGTGACCTTTTATTCAATTAATAAACTTTATTTTATTCTATACTAGCTTCTGCCCGAGACTTCGTCCGCGTTAAATTTCTTGTTACCCCGACCTTTCCCGTCGCGTCGAATCACTTAACCTACCCGTGCGATTTTTCCCGTTTTTGCAACATTTTTCATTACTGCTCCGCTCCTCTTGGTTGTAGCGTGATGTTGTATAGCCTGTAGCCTTCCTCGATAAATAGGCTACCTAACACAAAAAGAATTTTACAATTCGGATCAAAAGTTCCTGAGATTAGCGCGTCCAATCAAACAAACAAACAAACTCTTCAGCTTTATAATATTAGTATAGATACAATGTTATTCTTTTCTTTTTTTGGGGGGGGGGGGGGGTTGGGGGTTCGCTGTCATCTGGAAACTTGAATGGGGGTACGTGGAGCCAGAAGTTTGAGAAACCCTGCAATAGATTATAAAGTACACCTAAAAGAAAAGAGCACATTCCTCCCTTTTAAAGTATGGTTGACAACCCTAGACATTACACAGAATATACATAGCAGATAAAAAATAAATATAAAATAAAAACGTAAAACAATGAGCTGAAAAGTGAGCCTTACCGCTGTGCCAAAAAGGCCAGTTTAGCAATAAATCCTGACCACTAGTGCCCGACGCTACTTCTACACTGGCTGGTTTTGCTGGCAGCGTGATCATGGCGGCGCCACCATTGTGTCCTATTGAGATATAAGCCTTACCGGCAGAAAAGAATTGTTATAATATCACAACGACGGGAAATGTAATGGTAGTTGTTTTACAAACATTTCAGATTTCATTGTCATTTATTTCAAGGAATACAAAATTAATTCAACTTACAAAGGCACACTGTTATCAATTAAGTTCCCCAATAAAACCTATTGCACTCCAATGCTGGATAGGCCTTTCCCAAATTACGTAAAAACATCTGGTTCTCCGTCTTCCGCATCAAGTCTGTTCCAGCCCGCCTTCTTAACGTCAAAAATCTATCTAGTTGGGGCTATATTCAAGTAATTGCACACAATCTGCACAACACTAATGTTTTCTTTCTTTTACTAGGTCTTCGGAAATGCTCAACAGTCCTCGCGCTGACAGACCGGGAGAAGTCCTCGGAGCCGATCAGGGCTCACAATAGACTGCGCGCGCCCTCCGTCTGCTCCCGATGCTCATCACTACTGTCTCTTGCCGGCGCTAGCGGCTCCAGGTACGTGACACCAGATCCTCAGAACAGGTGGTAAAAGTCCTCACTGGTCAGGACTCACAATAGACTTCGCGCGCCCTTTCTCTGCTCCTGTTGTTTATGACTACTGTCTCTCTCCAAGGACCACCGTATCCTCGGTATAGGTGGTGCTAGTCCTCAGACATCAGGGCTTACATACGACAGCAGGCTTTCCATCTACTCCATAAATGCCCAATAATTTCTATTGTGTACTCTCCCCCAGTCACTTAAAACAACCGGTCAATTCTGTAAATATATCACCGTGATGCAAGAGATTGAAACTTTTTATAACTTCACTTCAAGCTCATTTCACCGATACCACAACAGTCCCACACAGTACCACAACAGTCATCGTTGGCACTCAAGCATACATGCCTTAATATCCTGTTGGGTGTTCTGAGACACAGGGACCTCCGTTCGACCCCCGCCCCCCCGAACGGGTCTCCGGATTGCGTGTTCGTGGCGTCTTGATCATGTTTTTGAATGTTTAGTTATAGGAAATGCCGCTTTCTCACGATGTCTTCCTTCGCCGTTTTAATTTCACTCAAGTTATATATTTCTCTTCGTCAGGTATTCCCTGGACGGCGCCGGTGGCGGGTTCGTGCCGGCTGCCCCTATCAACTGCAAGCTTTGCTTGGAGGACGCCACGGCTGACAAGGTCACCCTCATCTCTGGCTGTGGATGCACCTTCTGCACCAAGGTCAGTTATAATGATAATCAGTAGATACACGCGGTTTCGCTTGCATTCTAGGAGATCTATGTCATGTACCTGGAGAAAATGTATCCTATATTTTAACTCAGGTCATAGTCTACCTGTGTGCTTAATTTTACCCAAATCAGCCGAAGAATCAATCTGCTTAGACTTTAACAGCTATGTTGGGGTCGGCCTCCAGTCTAACCGTATGCTGCTGAATAGGGTATTTTTCACTTTTTTTAAAACTATTTAATTTTGAAGACTGTGAGGGAATATTTAACAGAAAAATATTTTTTTTGTAATTAATCTCCATTTTCTGCATTAGAAGTGATTAAAATCTAATTTATTTTCAACGGTTTTAAATTTACCGCCAAAACGCTCCGTATGATAACGTGACGTCATCTTTGTGTAAACAAGTTGTAAACAGTATTTCGATCAAGTAATTTCGTATCTCAAATGGATAGAAAATGTTATTACTGGTGTGTGGTGCCTCTGTGTACAAATACTTTTAAAAATGCGCCACATAAGCTATTTATACCTACTCCGTAGCACAAAAATCGGGGTTGTTTGCAAAGAAATTTCCAACTATAAAAACATCTACTGTGGGCAGATTTGCACTATCGGCTTTTATAAAACCAGCTTCCATTGTATTTCCATTAATCCATTCCAAAAATCCTAAATATATCCTAAATCCACTCCGAGATTTACAGATCGAGCACAGATCACATACCTAAGTCAAAATTCAATACACACAAAAGTGACGTCACACGGTAAACGTCAGCGCACCGAGCGTTTTGGCGGTAAATTCAAAACCATTAAAACAAATTAGATTTTTTTCACTTCTAACTCGTAAAACGGACATTGATAAGATAAATTTTATTTTTCTGTTGAATATTTCTTCCCAGTCTTCAAAAAGAAACTGTTTTTAAAAAAACGGAAAATACCCTATACCAGTATTTTAAAAAGAGCGACTGCATATCTAAGGGGGCGTCCATTAATTACGTGATGTGTTCTAGGGGGGGGGGGAGGGGATCAAGCTAAATCTTTCCAAATCTCACTTAGGGGGGAGGGAGGGTCTTGGCTAATATCACGTAATTATTTTTCTCGCAGAAAACGGCGTAAAATTGCGTGAAAAATTATTTCTACAATAAAATATGGCCAAATCTGAGACAATAATACACTGATAAAAAATTAACTTGACTCAAGAGTCAAAATCTTGAACCAAGAATACCATTTTCAACAAAATGATTTTCTTGAGTCAAGAGAATAAATTCTTGAGTTAAGAATTTATTTATTATTGGTCTAAGAAAATTTTCTTGTATTTGATTTTTTTTTTCTCTATAATCCAACACGTTTACAGCCCAAATAGAAGTTTTTATAGAATCTCGCGTAAGATTAGGGGAGGGGGGAGGGAGTTGAGGAAAATCTTACGATATCTCACCAAGGGGTCGGGGGTCGAAAATTCTCAGACAAGCCTCACGTAATTAATGGACGCCCCCTAACCTCCGCAACCCAGTTACACGGGGTAATATGATACCCTTTGTGTAAGACTGGTTGCCAGTCTTTCTGGTTTCTGACGACCCCTAACGATCGTCAAAGATTGACGAATGACAGCCGCGGGACCAATGGGATTTTCGTGGCACGGAGGGGTCTTGGTATGTAATAATGGTCACCCATCCACGGTCCAACCTCAACGACCGTAGCTTAACCTGATCTATCGACACGTGCCGTCGTTATGAGTTAGGCACAAGCCCTTCCTGCCAAGGAGAATGGACTACCGAACATCCAAGTATAATTTAAGTAGGAATCGTTGATTATCTATTTTAATTTTGAACAGCCACATTTCACAATGACCACGGAGCGTGACCCTATGATATTTTTATTTTTATAACAATGAGCATTACCTTGAGATATGATGTGAAAAGGAAATATTATTGTAATTAATTAAAACGGAATTATTCATGCTACTGAGAATAATGAACCACACTGTTTATAAGTCATTAAATATTTAAATAATTATGTGCATTACTTAGAAAATTTGCGTTGTTTAAAAAAACAATTCGCTTTAACTTATTTATTAGGCATAGCAGACTCACAACATCTCGCTTCTATTATTTAAGGAGTAAGCAGGTGGCGATGTTCCAAAGTACAGTCAATGTTTTTTTGTAGATGTTTGTACTCGATCTTATAGAAATTTACCGGGTGGCAGGGACATGGACGCTTAACCTTGGGCTTCGTGCATTTAGTAAGTTATTTTAAAAAAAAGGTGTTCAATACAGTTTGACTGCGTTTTTAGGGTTCCGTTGCCAAATGGCAAAAAACGGAACCCTTATAGATTCGTCATGTCTGTCTGTCTGAGTATGTCACAGCCACTTTTTTCCGAAACTATAAGAGCTATGCTGTTGAAACTTGGTAATTAGATGTATTCTGTAAACCGCATTAAGATTTTCACACAAAAATAGAAAAAAAAAACAATAATATTTGGGGTTCCCCATACATAGAACTGAAACTAAAAAAAATATTTTTCATCAAACCCATACGTGTGGGGTATTTATGGATAGGTCTTCAAAAATGACATTGAGGTTTCTAATATCATTTTTTTTTAAACCGAATAGTTTGCGCGAGAGACACTTCCAAAGTGGTAAACTGTACCCCCCCCCCCCCGTAACTTCTAAAATAAGGGAACGATAAAACTAAAAAAATATATGATATACATTACCATGTAAACTACCACCGAAAATTGGTTTGAACGAGATCTAGTAAGTCGTTTTTTTTTAATACGTCGTAAACCATAATTTGCCTTTCATTCAATCAACTGAAATATAAAAATTAAAAAGAAAACGTTTAATTTCATAAACATAAACCTTGTGCATAAACCGAAAATACCTACAGGTTTGTACGGAACCCTCGGTGCGCGAGTCCGACTCGCACTTGGCCGGTTTTTTTTTTGATAACCGACGGAATATTTAGAAGCTAGAGAATTTAGAACCCATGTTAAGGCCCTCTTGTAGTTAAAGACGTTTCGGCGAACACTGGCCGGTCGTTGCGAGCGCTTGAGCTGCTAGATTTTGTGTATAATTGTTTCGTGGAGCCAAAATGATAAGGAAATTATAAAATATTTTCTCAGCATGCCCTAAAAAACAATAAAACCTATTTTTTGGTATGACTTTTACATGGTTTAATGATGGAATCTCTTCAAGGTACACGTTTTAAATGGCGATTTAGTGTCATCTTTATGATTATTTTTTATCGAGCCAATTGTTTTAATTCACGTTTCTATCTTCACACAGTGCTTAATAGTATGTTCAATTTTACTAAATATTATTTTTTTTACGGAAACTAGCCATTTTGCTAGATTTACAGAGGTTTAAAAAAGTTAAAAAGTACTGCAACCTTGCCTTAAAAGTTTGTGCGTTGATGATTCCACTCTGTATATAATATAACTACTTCATCTCTATGATTACTATGACTACTTGACAGTTTAGTGCCTGTAATTGGTTTAAACGCAATTGAGTTTGTTTTAACTCCTACCACTATGTAATCCCTAATGGTAAAACCCAGTAACACGGCAAAAGGCATAATTATGTTTACAAATGAAATTATCATGCACATTGCTACATCCGTCATTATTGTGGCTAGGTCAGTAACCCGACTAGGAGTAGACGAACTAACCTAGAACTCGATAACGTTCAGTTCGAGATGTCTACAGAACTGTTTTTGACACCGTTACTATTGCATTAATAATAAAGACTCCCACAGACGCGACGCCACTCTATTAGAATAATTCCTAATTTTCAAATTTCATGGAAATTGCTCTACTGTCGCGTCACACCTGTCTGCGGTAGGCTTCACACTTTTAAATGTACTGTCAGGCACATTGGTCTGTATGGATAATTTGACTTGTTTCGGTTGCCAAGATGCCAAACGCGATGTGATTTTGCCTTGCCATCTTTATATAGAACTAGCTTCTGCCGCGACTTTGTCCGCGTTAAATTTCTTGTTCCCCTTCCCGTCGCGTGGAATCGCCTACCCGTGCGATTTTCCCCGTTTTTGCAACATTTTTCATTACTGCTCCGCTCCTCTTGGTTGTAGTGTGATGTTATATAGCCTATAGCGTTCCTCGATAAATAGGCTACCCAACACAAAAAGAATTTTTATATTCGGACCAGTAGTTCCTGAGATTAGCGCGTAAACAAACTCTTCAGCTTTATAATATTAAGTATAGATAAAACAAAGTTGCTTCCCCCGTTTGTTCGCTTAGATCTTTTAAACTACGCAACAGATTTTAATGCAGTTTTCATCAATAGACTTTATATGTATAAAGGCTCGTACAGACAGGCGCGACATGTCGCGCGACCTGTCGCGGAGGCGATTCTGCGATATATCGCGACGCAACACCTTTTACACTGGCGCGACAACTCGTGCGCGAATCGCGCGCGAGGTCCTTGTAGCGGCGCGACAGCTTTTAGTACATTTTGTATGGTGTCGCGGCGAATTCGCGGACGCGACGCCACAGTCGCGGCGCGACGAGGTCGTCGCGGCTGCGAACCGACACCACACAAAATGTACCTATGTTGTCCCGCTGCTCGACGCGGAGCAACCGTGTCGCGGCGCGACAGGTCGCCCCTGTGTCGCGCGCGTTTTCATAGAAATTGTTCTACGGATATAAATCGGCGATTCGCGCGCGACCGTCGCGTCGCGCTAGTCTGAACGAGCCTTAATACGCTGGCGAAGCCGCTAGCAAAAGCTACTAGTTTAATAACAAAATATAAATTCAAATTTAAGCGATGATTTCGTATTTGTATAACACGACAAATTGTCACAGTATGTCAAAGTGCTCCACACGTCGTTATCCTTACTATGCATGACAGAGTTAAAAGTAAATAAAAGATATGCAGTTCTAGTTTAAATTATTGAAATGATTCTTGTTTGCTCTGCTCTCGGCTAGGGTTGCCACCTTTTTTTCTTGCAATTAAAGTACTTTGTTTATTATAGGTAAGAAAAAAAAGTACACGGTATAAAAATAAAGTAGGTACGATTTATTTTTCTTTATTATTAAATTTAAAAACATATTTTTTATTGCTTTTTGCAGTTTGCATCAAATAAATTTCGTTTAACGAAAAAGTATTTACGACTAATCTTTTCAAAATCCCAAAGAAATCAAATCTTGGAAAATAAAGTATTTTCGTGTACTTTATTTTTCTCATAAAGTATAGAGTGCATTTGTGTGAAATAACGTACAATACTTTATTATAAAGTACGGGTGGCAACCCTACTCTCGGCCCACATAATCTTGAGCGCTGGGTGAGAGATAGAAATCGAAGAAATGAAGTGTAAACTAATATTGACAGAACGGGTCTAAGATGGCCTAGTAGACTATATTAGTGGTCATACTATCACTTAAACTGTGTCATGTTACTGACTGTTAGAACGGTAAAGTTCGGTAAAACAGCGCGTGTGTGCGTACGACATGCATGGCAGTTTTTAAACGACGTAAAAAAGGTTATCAATTCCTCTGTACGTTGTTTTCGTATGTTCTGCGATATCGTCTGCAATTTTAGGTCGATTTAGAAAACTCTTCCTCCAACAAGGTGGACCGATGACCTTGTGAAAGCCGCAGGAATCCGCTGGATGCGGGAAGCACAAAACCGATCGAAGTGGCAGAGCTTGGGGGAGTCCTATGTCCAGCAGTGGACGTCTATCGGCTGAAATGATGATGATGATGATGATGCTATATACTACAGGGTTTAGGGGTAGTTTTTGCGTTAGCTTCGATAATACTTATTTAATCCACTTTGTTTATCGTGGTGATGTTCTAATTATTCCTGTCACCTGGCCAGTATTGGTATACGAATTAGTGCGGGGTAGGTACCATAACTAAAATGTAAAAATGAAAATTTTATTGTTAAAAAAAATACTTCCAAAAAGCACTACTAAGTGAAAAATAACTTTAATGTCGTAGTTTGATGGAGAAAACTTAAATAAAAGACGAGAGATTGCATAAACAACTTAAAAAAAAAAAACAATTAACATACTTTAAAGTTATTTTTGTAATAGACTTGTCAAATTTGATTAAGAGACTGTTTTGTGCGTGGCGCCATCGTTGTTTTTCATAGAGCGATAGTATGTTTATAGAGTATTTCTTGAGTCGACAACATTTGACACTGGAACATTAGCTCAGGACATACGAATTACCTCGACATGTATTGACATTTGACGATTTCCCACATACAAAAATAAAAAACGCGGGCAAAGCTGCGGGCGCCTTTTTTTTAACAGAGAGAAATACTGTTTATCATTCAAGAAATTATGAAGATCCCAATAATACGTGAATCATAATGAATTGCTCTTTAAATGAATATTGTAAAGGTACGAAGGTTTTAATGCTAATTTATCAATTATCGAATCTTAACGTCGGTTTTACTTCTTTATAAGGAATAAGGGTATTCAGTACGTTCATGGTATTTGTTATGTAAGTACGAATCGGTAATCTTAAGCACTAAATAATAAGCCAAAGTTGCGATAGGGTATCACAATGTCTGATCTTGTTCATTTATTTTGTTTTTACTGAAACTTTCTTAATGGTAGTGTACCAACATTATTCATAACCAGGAAGATATGTATATCCATGGTCAGTTCTATCTTCACAGAAGTCTAATCTGACCAGAATTTGTGTCCTGTGGTGTGGCTTTTACGACCTCAAAATCGCCTAAGCAAATCTTTGAAACTAGACAGATTCATGTTGCGATTGATTTTCCTATATTCCTAGATTCTACTAAGTAACTTACTTGACATACTTCTGATAAAGAAAGTCACAGAAGTCAGATAACTTACGGATTTAACTGAACAAGTATTCTACTCATCATGTACATACTAAATTTTTACAAATAAATAACATTGAAGTGCCTGTTTGTAATGTCAAAATAACAAGTTTTTACTAAACGCATATGGAAGTTAAAAGGTATTTAAAACAAAAATCAATTTGAAACATTTTTATCGGTCTGTCTATTTGTTTGCCCCGGCTAACCTCCGGAACTGTTAATTCGATTTTGACGGGACTTTCACTAGCAGGTAGCTGATGTTACAAGAATCACATTTTAAAAAAAAAACCGGCCAAGTGCGAGTCGGACTCGCGCACCGAGGGTTCCGTACAAACCTGTAGGTATTCACGGTTTATGCATAAGATTTATATTTATGAAATTAAATGTCTTTTTAATTTTTATATTTCAGTTGATTGAATTAAAGGTAAATTGCGGTTTACGATTTATGACGTATTAAAAAAAAAACTACTTACTAGATCTCGTTCAAACCAATTTTCGGTGGAAGTTTACATAGTAATGTACATCATATATTATGTTTAGTTTAGATACTGTACACGTATAAGTTTGATGAATTTTTTTTTTTTGAGTTTTAGTTCTAAGTATGGGGAACCCCAACATTTATCGGTTTTTTTTCTATTTTTGGGTGAAAATCTTAATGCGGTTCACAGAATACATCTACTTACCAAGTTTCAATAGCATAGCTCTTATAGTTTCGGAAAAAAATGGCTGTGACATACACGGACAGACAGACAGACAGATAGACATGACGAATCTATAAGGGTTCCGTTTTTTGCCACTTGGCAACGGAATCCTAAAAATGGGCTCGTCACAAAACAATAATACCCATGAAATCTAATAACAGACTCTGGCTCATGCCCTGCCAGAGTCGCGAGATTTGTTCGAAAGAGTTGCCGTGGCCCTGGCATATAGGTAACTGAAGGAACACCTCCCGCTCCGCCCAGAGCGGGAGACATCATTAGAAGATTTCCCACCTATCGAAAAAAAAATAAGGCTGACTCATTCGATTCCCCAGGTAGGGCCCCCTGCCCTATAGGTTATTGGGTTTTTCCATTAAGAATTTCTTAATAACAGCCCGGAGTTTGGAAGTTGGCGGTGTGATACCCCCGTGCCTCGGTGCGCACGTTAAGCCGTTGGTCCTGCCTGAACTCTCTCCGGTCGTGTCGGATTGTCGTCCCATCAGACTATGAGTGAGGTCAGAGCGAGTGCCCCTGTGTGTCTGCGCACACACTTGTGCGCTATCTCCCGCGCCGATGGCTAGTCTTCGTTGAGATGGGCTGCCATGGCCGAAATACGTTCTGGAACGCGAACGAAGTTGCAGGTACCGCTAGTCCTGCCAGGGTCGCGAGATTTGTTCGAAAGAGTTACTGTGGCCCTGGCATATAGGCAACTGAAGGAACACGGGTTGGTTTTAGTCAGTAAAAGTCTGACATGCCCTTCCGCTCCACCCAGAGCGGGAGATGTCAATTGATGATTTCCAACCCACAAAAAAAGGCACAGCTAGGCGTTCTATAATACAGAGCAAAGGCCTTTGCCCTCCTGTAGGACAACTACTGTAAATCATGATGGGGGTTCTATCTATTCTTAGCGCAGACCATTCAGGTAGCCTTATCAATAGCAGTAATCACATTTCGGCGCCGGTTCGTGTCTTATCTCAGTCCGTTTTGACTCCACCTGCGGTCAGTAACCCCGAGAGGACATACCTCCTATATGTCTATTTATAAGTTGTTTATTATTCTGTGTCTTCAAAAACAGATTTGTATTATAACTGGATTTGGTCCTAAACGATATTAGTTTTAATGCGGAAAGGAAAACTGTTTGTTTTAATGATTTTGTCGGTTTTGAATATGACTCATGATTATTAAAATCGTTTGTCTAGTCTTTCTCCAACTATGTTGACACCGGCTTCCATCGATCGTGCCAACAGCTGCGCTACCAATAAGTGAAAACAGGGCCAAAAAAAATACCGTTACCTTATACGTTTAAAAATATGTTTTTAATAAGGGGGCGTCCATTAATTATGTGAGATGTTCTAGGGGGGGAGGGGATAAAGCTAAATCTTTCCAAATCTCACTTAGGGGGAGGGGTGGTCTTGGCAAATATCACGTTATTATTTTTCTCGCAGAAAACGGTGTAAAATTGCGTGAAAAATTATTTCTACAATAAAATATGGCCAAATCTGAGACAATAGTACACTGATAAAAAATTAACTTGACTCAAGAGCCAAAATCTTGAACCAAGAATACCATTTTGAACAAAATGATTTTCTTGAGTCAAGAGAATAAATTCTTGAGTTAAGAAATTATTCTTCGTCTAAGAAAATGTTCTTGTATTTGTTTTTTTTTTCTCAATAATCTAACACGTTTACAGCCCAAATAAAAGTTTTGAAGAATCTCGCGTGAGAGGAGGGGGAGGGAGTTGAGGAAAATCTTACGATATCTCACCAAGGGGGGAGCGGGGATCGAAAAATTCATAAAAATGCCTCACGTAATTAATAGACGCCCCCTAAGCAGTTGGTTCATTTGTCATCCTCCTATCGTTCATTTTGTAGTAAAGGTACCTATTTACTTATGGGTCACTTTGATGTCCATTATAATATAATCTCCTAACTGAACTAATGTTTTTATAGTTATTTAAAACAATAACAATAACACATCTTTGTTGTTTTGTAAATACATGTTTCACAAGGTTACTTTGGACAATAATGTGACTCCCGCTATTGTGACTATTGTGTGTATGTTTACTAAATAAATAATAAAAATGAAATGCTGTTTGTTGGTTAATGTATCAGTTGAGAACGGCTTGACCCATTTGGTTATTTTTACCCGACTACGGCTAAGTAAAAAGGAGGGTTATAATTTTGACCGGTATGTCTGTGAGTATGCATGTATGTATTATGTATGCTCATCTGTCCTTCATAACTTAAAACTACTTAGTATCTAAATTTGAAAAATAAGATATCGTTGGAAGCGTCTTAAACGTCCGCTGGTTATATAGGGTTATCTTTCTTAACGTTGAATATGGCGTCCTCTAGCTAGAGGACTTAAAGTGGTTAAAAGAAAACATATTTTTTTTTCAATTAATTTATAATGGGTATCCGTAGCAAAATTATTAGATAATAAATAAAAAGGCTTAATTAATTAGCAAATTTTAAAATGTATATGGTATGTCGTAACGTTTATTTTTCGTGGGTGGACAATCTTCACATGAGTTGACGTAAACTAACCCCAAAATCTTTGCATAGTATAAAATAAAAATACAGTCGAATTGATAACCTCCTCCTTTTTTTGTAGTCGGCTAAAAACAAAGTCGCTTCCCGTTTTTGTGCGCTTAGATCTTTAAAAGTAAGCAGCGGATTTTAATGCGGTTTCCATCAATAGACAGAGTGATTCAAAGGAAGGTTTATATGTTCAATACGCGGACGAAGCCGCTAGCAAAAGCTAGTAATTTAAATAAAAAGTAAGTTCACCCGATAACTACTGAAAAAACGCACTCTAAAAAGTATGAAAAACAAAATATTCTCATCTAAAAGCCGTGGTCGTATGTCACCTAACCTACCCTAACGAAAAAGAAAATTCTAACAGCATAAGCTTTAGGGCAAATTGGCATACGACCACGGCAATCAGATGAGAATATTTTCTAATTTAATATTTTTCAGTATTCGTGTTTTAGTTTTAGACTTCCTTTTTTTTTTGTTTCGAAATGCATGAACATTTACTCCAACGTACGTTTTAGGAAAACAAAAATTTCTATCAACTCCGAATCTATCTGAGACAGTCTGCTGACAGTAAACTATTTTGAGTTAAATTCGCCCTTTTTACAGTCAGAGAAACTAATTTTCATACAGAATATTTCATACAACTGTCAATAAGTGACATTTGTGATTTTAAATTACGTACAATTTAATTTGATAGTCAATTTTCTAAGCGCACTATGATTGTGATGTCTATTCATGGTTTAACTATGACCTTGAAATGATTAGATATTCCATGTGTTGGTTAACATCTATGGTGTTAATTTCTTTCCACTGCTAATTTGATTTTGTGGTTAATTAACAAAGTACTGTAGAGGTTAAATACCTACAAAGTAATGTCTTTATCTACTACTTATTATATTTGCATCGAAATGTCCATTAAAATTCCATCATTTTATTTTTTTACTAAAAATTAATTTCGTAACTAAGTAGGTATATAATTCCTTGTACGAACGTTTCTTTAAATAAACATAACACAGATGACCTTAATAGAACACAGCAATTAATAAGTATGTGTCGGCAGCAATATTATTTAACAACTGCGAGAGACGGCGACTAGATGGCGCTAGTGGAACGTGCACCGGAAGCATCATAGACAAACCTTCACTCTTTCGATCATTTGACGTAATGTACAGTTCAGTAAAATATCGTAACTACCCTCGGCCACTAGCGACCGCCTTTATAAGGAGCTGCGCTGTTGAGACGGCACGCATTTCAAACGGATGCGTCTTGGTGCACGGACCACTGTCTCTCGACAGTCAGTACTGCCCGGTTATTGGATGTGGAACACTGTGTACACAGTTAGTACTATCCTTATTGCGGTGGGTGCATGGACCACTGTCCCTGACAGTCAGTACTGCCCTATGTGACCGCCCTCACTGCCTTTATTCGTTATTTAATTCAGTTTTATTTCATTTCTACATTTCCTAGATTTAAGATAACTGATTGTTCAATTAAATTAAAATTAGTGTATTGTATTGCCATAACTGAGTTTTACTTCTGATGTCTGGACCAAACCCGACATCAGAAGTGGGATCGGATTTTCCGCCCACCTCTGGCACTTCATCATCACAAAATATGCAGGAAGATATTCCGCTACCCACAAATAGTTTAGAAGCATTTCTTTCAAAATTAACTGATGCTCTACTACCCCGGTCCAATTCAGCACCACAACCTTTCATAGCGTTAGTACCTTTTGATCCTGACGACCCCAATTCAGACATAGGGGGCTGGTGTCGGCTGTCAGACACTATAATTAAAAGCAAAAATTTGAAAGGTGTCGATTTAATCATGACATTGACCCATTGTCTTCGAGGCCGCGCAGCTACATTACTGACCAAGATACCTCCCAGTCAATATCAATGGGACGATATACAGGAGACTTTAAAAGCTCAGTTCTCTCGCCCTATGCTTATTCAGGATCACTTTGACAGTATCCTCAAATTTCAACTTAATTCTAATGAGACCCCTGCTCAGGCATGTTTACGTCTTTGGCAATTGATTGAAAATATCCCGGACGCAAGATTATCTGAAAAGGTTGTGACAGGCTTTGCCATTTCTATATTATCTCAGTGTGATGTTCAAATACGTCGTGAACTAAACTCAACTGTGGTAAATGACAAATCCCAGCTATTTCGAGTACTGCGAGGCATATCTTTGAAGAGAAAATCAGAACTGCCTGAGTCGACCGATTCTGATGTCAAACGCTCTCGTTCTACGTTTGGCTTTCGTGGCAACTGCAACATATGTGGCAGGACTGGGCATCGTGCGGCTGATTGCCGTGAAAGAAACAAATCGCTTAATCGCTCTGTAGTTGCGGATAAACGTGTCAACCAGAAGCCACAAGTGACATGTTACGCGTGCGGGGAGCCAGGCCACGTTGTGTCCACCTGCCCAACGAGGGTTGATAATACGAAGAAGGAACAAGTCGCTACTGGAAGCAAAGAAGTCAACGTGTGCTCGAGAATTGTTCGAGGTATTATGAACTGTAATAGTATGACATTTCCCTTTATTTTTGATTCCGGTTCAGAGTGTAGTTTAATTAGGAAAAGTTTTTCACACCTTGTTGTTGGACAAAGATCGCATGACTTTATCAACATGACTGGTATTGGAAAGAGTATCATTAGTAGCACAGAGCAAATCATTTGTAACATAAAAATTCAAAGCGTTGAAATTAGCGTCACTCTTCATGTAGTTCCAGATGATTGCTTGCGTGATGCTATTTTATTAGGTAGAGATATACTTGAGCGCGATATTCTTGTTGAAATTTCAGAGAGCGGTTTAACATTCAAACGGTGTGTCGAGACTAATATGTGTACCAAAACCAAACCTATTTTTGACATTGATTCAATTAATACTGACTTGACAGGATCTGACCGAATAAAACTTTTTAACATATTAACGCAATATGCAGATAATTTTATTGAAAATTTTCCAACAACTAGAATTAAAACAGGACAGTTGAAAATCGATTTAATTGATCCTCATAAAGTGGTACATAGGAGACCGTATAGGTTATCCCCTCAGGAATCTAAGATAGTTGACGAAAAAATCGAGCAATTGTTGGCGGCAAATATTATTAGGGAAAGTTCATCCCCGTTTGCAAGCCCCATCATTCTTGTAGAGAAAAAGGACGGTAGTACACGCATGTGTGTTGACTATAGGGAATTAAATAGTAATACTCAACCTAATCATTATCCTTTACCTCTGATCAGTGAACAAATTGATAAACTTAATGGTGCTCATTATTTTAGTAGTATTGATATGGCCTCTGGGTTTCACCAGCTGCCTGTACATGAAAGTTCCATAGAAAAAACTGCATTTGTTACCCCAAAAGGGCAGTTCGAATATTTGGCTATGCCCTTCGGTTTGCGCAATGCACCTTCCATTTTTCAAAAGGCTATTAATACTGCTCTACAGCCTATGAATGATGAAAGAATTCTAGTTTTCATGGATGATGTCCTTTCAATTTCCACAGATATTAATGAGGGGCTTGACCGTTTAGACAAATTACTTAAAACTCTGTCCAATGCTGGTTTCTCGTTTAATTTAAAGAAATGTTCGTTTCTGAAAGTTCAAACTGAGTACCTTGGGTATATAGTTTCAGCTGGGGAGATTAGACCAAATCCAAAAAAAATACAAGCCTTAATTAATGTTCCAACGCCAAAAACTGTCACTCATGTTAGGCAGCTCATAGGGCTGGCAACGTATTTTAGACAGTTTATTCCTAACTTTTCCCAAATAATTCGCCCTTTATATCCCTTGACAAAAGGAAAAGGCAATGTTAAGTGGACCCCTGAGCATGACCAAATACACAAAAAACTTATCCACATTTTGACGTCTGAACCAGTTTTAAAAGTTTTTGACCCTTCCTTGCCCATTGAACTCTATACCGATGCAAGTAGTGCGGGATATGGTGCAATTCTTATCCAAAAACATAATGATACCCCTCATGTAGTAGCATATTATAGTAGGAAGACCATAGATGCAGAAACGCGATATCACTCTTACGAGTTAGAGACTCTTGCGGTAGTAAAAGCAATCGAACATTTTCGTCATTATTTGCATGGACGAAAATTCACCGTATTTACCGATTGTAACTCCCTTAAAGCTTCTCACTCTAAACGTGATTTGACTCCAAGGGTTCACCGTTGGTGGGCTATATTGCAAGCTTATGATTTTGATATCGTGTACAAAGAAGGTCGAAAGATGGCTCATGCAGATTTCTTGTCTCGCAATTTGTCAAACACAAATTATTCTGAGCCCCGCAAAGTAAATTTCCTTGAATTAGATAAAGGTTGGTTAATTGTAGAACAAGAACGCGATTCAGAACTTTCTGAAATAATAGCAAAAATCCGTAATAATCAATTACCTGAAGAGATATCGCATACGTATGATTTAAGACAAGGAATATTGTATAGGAAGATAGAACGTAGAGGAGTTTCTAGTTGGCTACCTATTGTACCACGTTCTTTGGTTTGGTCCCTTATTAACCACGTTCATAATGAAATAAAACATTTAGGTTTTGACAAGACTTTAGACAAACTTTACGAATTTTATTGGTTTTCTGATATGGCTAAATTAGTCAAAAAGTTTATTAATTGCTGCGTAGTATGTAAAACTGCTAAAGGCCCTTCAGGTGCACAGCAAATGCAGTTGCATTCAATTCCTAAACATCCAGTCCCTTGGCACACAATTCACTTGGATTTAACCGGAAAACTTTCGGGCAAAAGTGATAAAAAAGAATATTGCTCAGTTTTAATAGACGCCTTTACAAAGTTTGTACTGCTGGAATATACACCGGCCTTAAGCTCTTCATACGCTGTGAGAGCAATTAAGAATGCTGTAAACTTATTTGGTGCTCCGAAGCGCATTATCGCAGATAGAGGACGTTGTTATGACTGCAATGAGTTTAAAAACTTTTGTAATAATAATGGAATAGAGCTCCATTTAATAGCAACTGGTTCTAGTAGAGCTAACGGGCAGGTTGAGAGAGTCATGCGAACTTTGAAGAGTATTCTTACTGTTATAGAATGTAATTCTAATAATGCTTGGAAGGATGAACTAGGAGAGATCCAACTTGCTCTTAATAGTACTCGTTCCAGGACCACAGGTTTTACGCCTATGGAACTGATGTTTGGCATTCAAGGTTCCTCACTTAGTCTAGCTAAAATAACTCCTAGTTCTTCTGAACCACCTATAATTAATGTTGAAACGGCTCGTTCATCCGCATCAGAAAATATTCAAAGAGTAGCTAACGCTGACACTATACGGTTTAATAAGGGAAAAGCTCGGATTAAACCTTTTGCAGTAGGTGAATTTGTTTTCGCAAAATGCGAAGCAAGACATCAAACAAAGTTAGATAATAAATTTAAGGGGCCTTATAAAATAGTCACCGTATTAGATAATGACCGTTATGAACTTAAACATATTAACGGTTCTAACAGAATTTATAAATATGCACATGAAAATTTAAGGGAAGTACCTAAAGGGCAAGAAAGTTATTTAGAAATTTGCGAAAATTATAGTGATGAAAATGATGAACGGACCGTGACGGCAGAAGATGAGCTCAGTACGTCTTTTGTGCCAGTAAATAATGATATGATCTCAGACTCGGAGGAAACTCTTACTGTAAGCTCTCGTACATTGACTGCACATGATTCAGAGGAAACACTTTCTGTAAGCTCTGGCACATTGACTGCAGATGATGCAGAGGAAACACTTTCTGTAAGTTCTCGCACCTTAAGTGTAGATAATTCCGATGCTATAATGGAATCTTTGGAATGATCAATTACTATGTGGTCTCTTCTACTTTTGTGGAAGATGGTTGTTTTAGCAAATAGAATATAAAGATCTTTCCTGTTGTTGTGGGAGATGATCTGTGATGCTCTGCAGGAATCTCACCTGCTTTAGTGGGTGACGATTCAGACCAGAATGTTTGAACTGTATTGGTGTTCTAATAAGATCTCTTGCTGTTATGAGCAATGATGTGTGAGATGCTGCAGGAATCTCGCCTGCTTTAGTGGGTGACGATTTAGACCAGCTTGTTTGAACTGTAGGGGTTTTCTGTTGTAAAGAAATACCTAGACCAGTGATATTTGCTATTAAGCTATGTAACGATGATGATGATGTGAATTAATTAGTATTATTATTATTTTTAGATGAATAAATGCACTCGAGGACGAGTGATTTGTCAGAATGGCCGTGTCGGCAGCAATATTATTTAACAACTGCGAGAGACGGCGACTAGATGGCGCTAGTGGAACGTGCACCGGAAGCATCATAGACAAACCTTCACTCTTTCGATCATTTGACGTAATGTACAGTTCAGTAAAATATCGTAACTACCCTCGGCCACTAGCGACCGCCTTTATAAGGAGCTGCGCTGTTGAGACGGCACGCATTTCAAACGGATGCGTCTTGGTGCACGGACCACTGTCTCTCGACAGTCAGTACTGCCCGGTTATTGGATGTGGAACACTGTGTACACAGTTAGTACTATCCTTATTGCGGTGGGTGCATGGACCACTGTCCCTGACAGTCAGTACTGCCCTATGTGACCGCCCTCACTGCCTTTATTCGTTATTTAATTCAGTTTTATTTCATTTCTACATTTCCTAGATTTAAGATAACTGATTGTTCAATTAAATTAAAATTAGTGTATTGTATTGCCATAACTGAGTTTTACTTCTGATGTCTGGACCAAACCCGACATATGTAATAATCTATACTAATATTATAAAGCTGAAGAGTTTGTTTGTTTGTATGTTTGTTTGTTTGATTGAACGCGCTAATCTCAGGAACTACTGGTCCGAATTGAAAAATTATTTTTGTGTTAGGTAGTCTATTTATCGAGGAAGGCTATAGGCTATATAACATCACGCTCCAACCAAGAGGAGCGGAGCAGTAGTTGCATAAACGGGGGAAATTGCACGGGTAGGCGATTCGACTCAACAGGAAGGGTCGGGGGATCAAAAAATTTAACGCGGACGAAGTCGCGGGCAGAAGCTAGTATTTTTTTTTTTAATCACTAGTACGCACGGCCACACATCAAGCTAAATATTTCCAGTATAAGCTGACTTCTAATTGTACGAAAAGCCTATACAATGCGAGGTCAGCTAAAACTTGAAATGTTCAGCTTGATATGTAGCCGTGTGTACCTAGCTTTCCGACAAGAGGTCTTCGTCCACAGTTGTGCGCTGAATAGATACTTAAAAATACAACAATGCAATACAATATTACTAGAATAAAAGAGACTACCAAAACAAACTAATTTACTATAAATTACGAACAAGCCAATTTACTAATGATGTCTGAACGTCGAACTTGGATAGCCATAAAAATAGCCACTGTATTGGCTTAAACTGTAAATCCAAAATTGGCGTGCCAGGGTCGCGAGATTGTTCGAAAGAGACACCGTGACCCTGGCACATGGGCAACTGAAGGAACACGGGTGGGTTTTAGTCAGTAAAAGTCTGACACGCCCTCCCGCTTCGCCCAAGAGCGGGAGAAGTCATTTGATGATTTCCCATCCAAAAAAAATGAAGCCAAAATTGGTGCAAAAAAAAAACACCCCAGCGTTACCATTCACAACCATTCGATACACTTCTGCACCGAAAACTAAAACACACTGTTCGGTTTTCACACACGACAGTTGAAAATACAGTCCGCGCGAAAAAATCTCTCCGCGATTTTCTCCTACTCTTCAGAAAACGCACAGTAAATGTAATCCACTCAGCAACAACCGTGAATAATTGAAGGCCGCTCTTCTAGTGAATATTGTATAAGTTAGACGCGGTACGGTACTTCGGTCTCCGAGCTCGTTGGCTTTACGGATGCTGTTTCCTTGTACGAGCCCTGTACCGGTTTCTTGTTTACGCTCTGCAGTTTTTTGTAGATATTTTGCTGCATCGGTCTGTGGCGGATTATTGTAATATGGACGTTTTTTTAAACTGTTCGACTCTTTAAATGTTAACTTTTATTATATCGTACGGTTTTTGATATGACTTTGAAGACTGAACGGGCTGAGGAAGGACCGCCAGTGTACAGCTCTTCACACGGTAATCGCTCAAATGTTAAGAAAAATCCCATTAATCTTGGTCATCGGAGGTCTTCATAATGATTTCATAAACGTTTTCCACAATTTTTTCCTTTTATTACAGTTACCCTTCATACTACGTTATCCTTCATATTACGTTTATACCGTGATATGGCTCTACATTCTGAATCATAGAAACTATATAGTTTTATACTATGATTTTGTTTTGCTCGAAACATCATTTTGTATGTATGCAGTGCTACCAACGGCATAAAGACGTATTGCTGCATTACTGCAAAACTTTTATCTATCACTAGCTTCTACCCGCGACTTCGTCCGCGTCAAATTGCTCCTTTGACCCTTCCCGTCGCATCGAATTGCCTGCTAGATTTCGTCTATTTTTCGTTGGTGCTCCGCTCTTTTTGATCGTAGCGTGATGTTATATAGCCTTCCTCTATAAATAGGCTACCCAATACAAAGAGAATTGTTCAATTCGGACCAGTAGTTCCTGAGATTACCGCGTCCAACCAAACAAACAAACTCTTCAGCTTTATAATATTAGTATAGATAAAAACCTTCCTCTTGAATCATTGTCTATTGATGAAAACCGCATTAAAATCCGTTACGTAGTTTAAGAGATCTAAGCGTACAAACACGAAATGCGACTTTGTTTTATACTAAGTAAAGATGAAATGGGGCTGACTTACAAAATCTCAGAGACATGTTCCTGTCCCACAAAAGCCTGTTTACCCTGTAAGGTGAGGTACAGAAAAGCACAGATATACAGGTCGGGCGTATCTACTGCAACTTTTATCCCCAGATCTAGGTCAGGCCATCCGGGGCCGTGTACCTGATATGTGCCCTACATTGCGCCAGCTAGCTTCTGTTGTACCTTTTGTGATACGTCTGCAGTGACAGTAATTGGAAATGTATTCATGAAAGTTTGAAATGTTATGGTGGTAAAAGTCTATTTTGAGTAATTGAAGCAGCTAATTTCTAACTAATACTAATATCTACCACCAGATGATTGCGCACCGTATCAATCAGAATCTGTATCATTTTGAAGATTATTTCTAATCCGTTGCGTCATTTGTTCGAATAAATTGTCGGCTCAACAACGTAAATAACGCAATGAATGTTGTTGAACTGTCAAAACATTGCGATTCCTACTGATAGTAAGTTACGTAATTACCTCTCAGGAACTAATACCGTCTTATGACAAAACGCCATCTAACTTTATGTCTAGCCTAAAGCTCTGAGCCAATTTTTTCATTTTCAACTTTATTTCGATTTGGGTCAAGTTCCTTATTCAATAATGACAACTTTGCACCGAACTTTGTCAGTTTTGTAAAAGGAACTGTATTGATTTCTGTTAATTTCTTTTTTTAAATACAGGCTCGATGGGAGTTCTAGGAAACAATAGGAAGAGAGGACTTCATTTTCAATTTATTTGTAGAATGCAGAATCAGACAAAAAAAACTTCGATAATATCTATAAAAGAATACGTAAACGTTTACAATTTGCGTTACTTACGGCTCGCACACCTGTGCAATATCTGAATATCAGATGCAGATAGCCTTGAATACCATTCCGTTTGGCTAGCAACCCGCCTAGACGTGATGCTAAAATACCTAGATTTCGTTTCACCTAACTTCGAAAGTCAGTCCTTATTTCACACAGACAAACATACATAAACTTCGACTGGCCTGTTAGTCTAGTGGTTAGTAACCCTAACTGCAAAGACTGAGGTCGTGGGTTCGATTCCCACCCAGGACAAATCTTTGTGTGATGAGCACAATCATTTGTTCTGTGTCTGGGTGTAATTTATCTATAATAATTGTATGTATTTAGAAATATATAAGTATATTTATCAGTTGTCTGGTTGCCTTAGTACAGGCTCTGCCTAGTTTGGGATCAGATAACAGTGTGTTGGTTGTCCTAAGATATTTATTTATAAACTCATGCTTCTCATGGGGTAGATAGTAACTTCATAACGCCACCTGCTACGATTCTTACTAACTCCATAGACCTTATTTTCTTTGGAAAAAATAAATTTCATAGGGGATGTGTACGGTAGCTACGAAATTCCTACGCCCAACTTAGTGTTCTGTCAGAATGTCAGATTTATCGACTCAATTTTCTGACAGATTTTCAAAAACATGTAAAGTTTTTGAGAATCTGTGGGTGTTTGGCTGGTGTAATAACTGTTTATCACAGTACATAAGGGGGAAGCCTAATTATTTCATGAATAAGTCATTCAATGGGATAGACTATATTAACTTAGAGGGTCACATTGATGATTTAATCCACACTAATATTATAAATGCAAAAGTAACTCCGTCTGTCTGTCTCGCTTTCCTGCTAAAACTACTGAACCGATTTAAATGAAATTTGGTACACAGATAGTTTAGAGCCTGAGAAAGGATAAAGGCTACTTTTTATTCTGCGTCTTCGTCTGCGTCCGCCGACCATATAATTATCAATAACCGACATTTACGCGAACGAAGTCGCGGGCAAAAGCTAGTGATTATATAAATCTGAAACACATGGATAAGAGACGCACGGAACCGAGAAGTATGGCGGACAAAGGGGAAGGCCTATGCATTGGGTGACTGCGGGCTGATGATGACAATTCTGAAGATATATTTATTACGGACGCGAATCATATTATAACTTGACCCTGGCCTACCAATTGCCAAAAACCTCGTCAAGACTTCTGTCTTCCTACCTGATTTCTATCAGGGACTGAAGTTAGCATTAGTTTGAATTGTCAAACTCATGTTTAACTGCTATAATTTTGTCTTATTTTACCGTTCAGAAATTGTATGTTTATCAATATTATTTGGTGTTATAAATATAGCCGCTCACCCAATGAATGACCGTCAATTTTCTCAAGGTGCATCAACAATCACTTGAGCATCAAATAAAAAATACGAAAGGAATAAAACCGGATGTTTTAATTAGTTGTTTAACTGTAAATATGGAACTAAAGCTTAAGGCTTTAGAGGGAACATTTATAAAACTATCTTATTCAGATAGATATACCACAACATACAAAAGTAGGTACATCATCATCATATCAGCCGAAAGACAACTGTCAACTGCTGTACATAGGCCTCCCTCACGCTCCGCTACTTCACCGGTTGTGTGCTGCCCGTATCCAGCGGATTCCTCCAGCCTTCACAAAGTCATCGGTACGCCTTTCAAGTCTTCCAACTCTAAACATTCTGGTACGCGGTCGCCACTCCAGAACCTTTCGACCCTATTCGTGATCTGTTCTGCGAGCAATTGCACTGCCAAGTTTGGCAATTCTTCGGGCTATGTCGGTCACCTTGCTTCTCCTGCGGATCTTTTCATTTCTGATTCGTTCACGTAGGGAAACTCCAAGCATGGCCATCTCTATTCCCCGTTGGGTGACATTTTGCCTTCTAATAAGGCCCATTGCGACAACGTTTCCGTGACATTAATAGCTCATCACTCGCAAAATCATAGAACGGGCAACACGCATTGGTCTAAGACTTTCGTCCTCAGACACTGCGGTATTTGTAATGTAAAGTTGGTACGGTAAAATGAAATTATTCAAAACCAGAGCTTTTTATGTTCTGGCTTGAGCTACATTATTACTGACAATTGCTTGCTGGACAGGCCCACTACATTCTGTGTGGTCCTTGCCACAATAAACCATTCCAGGCATTATTCCACCTGGTCCTCACATAATCTGACCAAGATTATGTCTGGACTTGAAAACATACTTTGACCCCTGAGTTTGTCTCGCCATTTCTTCTCAGAGGTAGCCAGATAGGGAATGTCGATTCCATCTAGCTTAATATTCTTCTTAGCGTGTCGATAACAACTTATATACCAGAATTTGGTTACCAGCTTGGCACTTGCAGTAGCATCTATCAACTCCTGTAGCGTACGTTGCGCCGACGTTAAAATCTCGTGGCGAGGTTTTATTGCGCACTGGATTTTCAACGCTCGGTGTTTGAACTGAACATTGAGAATCCAACAAAGAGCATCCCAGGGAATTAGATTTTCTAGCCTCGGTGCTAAGTAGAGCGTTGTAGACGTCTAATTGAAGACTAACCCATGCACTTGCACTTGCAGATTGACGTAGTTTCTAAGCCTGCTGAAATGTACAATCAACTTCCCTGATTCTACATTGTCTTCATAAATTTTTGCCATCGTCATTTCTAAGCTTCCTACGCCTAATTGCGTAAAACAATTTTAATGGCGATGCCGT
Organism: Aporophyla nigra; assembly: GCA_947507805.1. Lineage (NCBI taxonomy): Eukaryota > Metazoa > Arthropoda > Insecta > Lepidoptera > Noctuidae > Aporophyla > Aporophyla nigra. The sequence goes on along the minus strand of OX382309.1, from coordinate 19,671,184 downwards.
CAATTTTGACAGCTCTACAACTTTATTCATTGCTTTAATTACGTTGTTGAGCAGACGTATTTTTCTAACATATGCAGCAATGCATTTGCAGTATAGGGTCTTATGCTGGATCAACTAATCTTGATCTTCGAATCGAAGCAGACGCTTTACTTTGTATAAATAATATCATCACCACTGCTCTCAAACCGATGAAGGAAAACATCATGAGAAAACCGGCATGTCCTAGAACCAAACATTCTAAGACAAGTGACAATACCAACCCGCACTGGGTGTGTGTGGTGGAACACGGCCTAATTTTTCTCACATAGAGAAGACCTGGGCCTGTGTACCACCAGTGGGAACATTTATTTAGGTAGATTATGTTGGACCAACAATTCGTGAATAAGACGGGCAATGTGAATTTTAATGAAGTTTATTTATACTTAATATAAAATACAAAAGCAAGTTACGCTTCATAATGAGAGCCTTTGTAAATGTGGTTAAGTGCAGCAAACGGGAATAACTAGATAGACTCGTACCAGTGTCTTTGAGACCGTGAAGGACTTTTCTGACGTACACAAAAGTATAAACCATCCGTATATAATTCGACCACTACTTTGTAACTATTTTTAGAATTAAATCATTAACTCTAAATCGATTATACAGATAAAATCAACTGGAAAAGTGAATCCCGAAAGTGTTGAAAAACAAAAATACTTAATTAGTTTTTCACAGAATGTTGGTACTTACCTTATTTTGTTTAACATATTTTTTACAATAATAATGTACTGACGCCAGCACATCAAGGTACCCGAAACTGACAAATTCTCCCAATCAACCTTGAACCTATTACATTGACGATAAAGTTGAAAATCTAAAGAAATTTGACAGATTGTAGTAGCTTGAAGTGCTGGCGTCTGTACGATGCCGAAGGTTTCTAGCTTAGTTTAAAACTTTACGTGTATTAAAACTTTGGATGCAGATGCAAATTACACGAGACAAACTTCTGAACTAGCTGCAGCTATGTAAATTGCAAATGAACATATTTCACAGGATGTAACGTTGATAAATTCATAATAATTTAAATATTTGTTTTGAATAAAGTAAACCTGAACCGGCACTACAAGAAGGCTTTATGTCTTGTTGTGGTGCCGTAAAGAATGGCACCATCCCATTTCTTCCCGTGGGTGTCTTCAGAGGCGATTAAGGGATTTACTAAAGAATGAGGAACAACGTTCTTTATGCGATACTGCGATCGCCAACCCGCCTGTCAAGCGTGGAGATTATGCTAAACCCCCCCGGCTGAAATGATGATGATGATGAACATAAAGTATCTCAATTCAGAAAGCTATACCTTCTCCCAAGGAAATATTGATATTAACATAATACCCTCTAGTGAACTTACTCCTGGACAACGACCTCCATTGCAACCATTACAAACGTCTTCTTTTTTCCTTATATTTTTAACGTGTCGATGGCAATTTTACAAAACTGATTCCGTCTAGAAATTGGGCGAGATTTATGATCTTCTGTAGGTCTTCCACCCGTAACCTGCTCATTGTTCTTCTACCGCTCTTTCAACCGTTTCTCGCAGTCCATATTCATCATGATCACGATTGGCAGGCAGGTTGGCGATCGCAGTATGTGGGTAAAAACACTGCTGCCCATTCTGTAGTTAGTCCCTTAGTCGCCTTCTACGATACCCATGGGAATAAATGAGAGTAGGCAGTCTATACTGCTTCTAGAAAATCATGTGTAAAAATTAACCACCACGCCAACACTTTCTCTAGCATTACGTTAACAAATGCCTCTGATGTTAAAGGCATTCGATTCATGGTCACATTACCATTCGTGCGTAACCTTGAACACAGTATTGAATTGTGAATTGTTAGAATTTTGCAATAACTTGCCGTAACATTCGAATTTGTTTGTCGGTTGGATTACGTTGTAAACTAGCAACGATGCTAATTTTGGAGCTAGACTACAAAACTTGTAGGCGATCGATATGGATACTTTTCACTACATTGTAGCCTATAAAGTTGCCACTGCTGGGACACAGGCCTACTCTCGGTGAGACGGAGTGGTCCGTTATCCACCACGCGGGCTCAGTGCGTGTTGGTATATGTCACATGTCTTCGAATGTTTGTTTCTAGGATATGCCGGTTTCCTTAGGAGGTTTTCCTTCACAGTTTTTAGAGCAGTGGTGATGAAATAATTTACACAAAGTGAAGTGCCTGTCTGGTGTCGAACCTACGACTTACAAACTCGGTAAGTCGCGGCCGTTTCCACTGGGCCACCCCTGCTCTCACATGTTAGCTGACACTAATGGATGGATTTAAAAATACTTGATTTTGTTCGTTTCATCATAGATAATTTTGAAGAACCAAAGTTTTTTTGTAAGGCAGTGTTGTGACCCACTTCTGGGCAAATACGTTCCTATGTTAGCTAGTGTTGTGTCTTCTGGGCAAATACGTTCCCTTTCTGCCTCCATACCTCTATCATTGTGTTTTGTAATTACGCCTTTTATTCATTTACTAAGATAAGTATTCCAAATCGGGTGCAGAAACTGGCTCAAAACAATTTTCTTCCCATATCGTCGTCATGTCAGATACAAAATCTAAATATAACCTACAATCTTGTTTCCTTTGCATGTAACGCTTATTTAGAATTTAATCCGATACAATCATCCCATTACGATTGACAAGCAATTGACGTCAACAGCAAACAGCTCTTAGCATACCTGTAATCATGGTTTTATTATACCACTTAGTTCATTGATCGTTAACTCTTCACTCATAGACACGGTTAAAAGAGGTGGGCGATGGAAATTTTTCCATGTCATTCCCGGCTGTCATTCGTAGATCTCATCTTTATGGGTAGCCAGAAGCTCGAAAGTTGACAACCAATCTGGATATGGGTATCGTGTTATCCAATAATGCTTTGTTAAGGTTAGATTGACAATTACTCTGTAAGACGAGAGAAGAGAAGTGAGTTGAGAAGTCACATGAAAACAGAGAATTACAAGCAGAATCTTTTGATGTCTGTGTTTTCTAACAAATTCTATTTCCTATAAGTATCAGAGGCGTTACGTTACGCTATAGATTCCATCGTCCTCATGCACATTTTAATTTACCTTCCCAACAACTTCCTGCCCTTGCCTAATGATACTAGGGGTCGGCCATAACGCTTTCTTCGTCTCCTTTGTCAACCGTCAATCTATCACTCACTGATTTTCCTTTTATAACACATCCATCTTTTCTTTGGTATTCTTCTCCCTCTCCATCCATCAACGTTTATTATCGTCACTCTTTTAGTTACATATATTTTCAATTTACCTTTGTGCACCCACGGTTTCTTTGTGCACTGACTTCCAAGTTTTCAACGATGCGCTGCCAGCGCTATTCGGTGTATTTTCCTTTGATTTGGCTATCATTATTATAATTGCTAGTAGTTATCACAAAAAAGACACGTTTGACATCACATTTATCAATACTATAATTTGATCATAAAACAAATATTGACTAAGTGTTTTGACATCGAACTCATGTTATTTGTTGATTTAAGTAAATGCAACTCTGACTTTGATATATTGACTCCACGCAAAAATAGAAATAGGAGGTATTACAACTGTTTAGGTATTAATTTATGATGCAATTTTTACAACCCACCTTCTTTGAGTCTGATGAAATAAGGTGACGACTCCGCCAAGCATGATAATTTCAAAAATAATTGGCACTTATGATACGAGAGAATGTAGTAAAGGAACGTGTATTACATTTAACACTTCACACATTACTTGCATTATTATCTTATTAGCACATTGACATAACACTATGACTAATGTTGCTAAAACGATAAAAGTATGAAATCACGCTTCATTTTTGCCCATCGCCCCTGCTTTACGCATTTGCCGGTACCAGGAGCGCACGAAATCGCAGAGGTTTCTGCAGCCGCTCCGCTGAGTCGCTGCACACTTGCACAACCGGTCCGCGTGCCGCACACAGCAATGAAAATTACGTCATGTATTTTATTTAGCCTTATGTAGAGCTTGGTATACCTATCTATATGCACGACCGACAAGTAAGTCACGACGCACCTCCTACGCGTTCTAGCAGCCTGGTACTTCAGAAGCCAGAAAGGATTCAAAAGGACCTTTGTTGCGAGCCTTTTTGCGTTACCAAGGCGATTTTAATAAAGAAGGAAATGGGTTACAAAGGATACCTGCGTTTGTTGGACTTGTTTTTTTTTGTTTTGGTCCTTTGTGACGTCAGTACTTCTTATTACCTATAAGTAAGGACTACTCTTACATGCATATCAAGTAAATGTTTCATAATACCTTATTTACTTTAATTCATTTGCGGCAAAGGCTTGCATATTGTGTAAGATTGATTCAATGGCATTAAATATTGTGATTTGTTTATTCTCTGACTATCAAGGTCTCAATTCGATACGTCTGCTCTTTTTATATTTTTACATCAGGTTTGATGGTGTCTAAGTTCAAAAGACACAGTGTCAGAAAATTTCATTATTGCCTAATTTCAGGTGTTTTTGTTACTTATTGTGTGATAGACAAGGTTGATATTGGTCACTTTAGTGAAAGTGATGAAAATTTCCTATCTCTTATTACGTGTCTTCGGAGTAAAGTCAATGAAAATTATGATAATTATCATGTTAAGATGATAGTTAAAAGAGCTGTCAACTTCCTGCAGTTATTCCTCACAGAAGATTTTCTTTTTTTCGATTCATGGTTACACTGCGCATCAATATTCCTACCACCCTGTATAATATTGGTTTTACAGTTATGGAAATCAACGTAAAGGTAATTGACATTGACACCGTACGTCGATTTACCGTGTCAAAGCCATTTCATACAACTGTCAAAGAATGACAGTTGTGTTATAAATAAATATACGGATAGTTTATGTTTATAGCGAATTTGCTTTACAGTTAATTGCCCTACCTTTAGTGGTTTTATGAATTTATGATATATGAAGCCATCTTTATACCATTTTTAATTTAATTACAAACTGCATTACGGGAAAATAGGCAGCTGCGTTCTCTATGCATCATCATCATTTCAGCCGAAAGAAGTCCACTGTTGGACATAGGCCTCTCCCAAGCTCCGCCACTTCGACCGGTTTTGTGCTTCCCGCATCCAGCGGATTCCTGCGGTTTCCTCTATGCATTTTACCACAATACCGCGATCGCCCGCCAACCTGCCTGCCAAGCGTGGCGATTATGGCAAATCCCCCCAAATCAAAGGAAATATAGGAGGCCAATGTTCAGCAGTGGACGTATTTGAAATGATGATGCTGACAAACTGCATAATTATATCTATTATAGTGGAAAAAAAAAACTCATCGAAATCAAATGCAATTATTAAAAATCTTCTCAACGGTAGAAAAAGTATGGTTTATGTAAAACTAATATCAGAGAGAACCTTGACACCTAGCCATTAGCTGCATAATAAAGATGAATCTAATAAAATTAATTAACTCTGGAACCCTGACATAAAATTGAACAAAAACACAGTAGGCAACACATAATGACATAACTTAGTTGATAAAGATTATGTATTTATTTATTACTTAATAGACATTTTTTCAATGTCATGTTATAAATAATCTTCTTTCTTGCTAAGTTTTTGTTCAAAATCCTAATTGATGTGATTATTTTCCAAACTGTGGGGCTTCTTTCTTGCTAAGTTTTCGATCAAAAGCCTTATTCATGTGATTATTTTCCAAATTGTGGGGCTTAGTTTTTGCTAACAGACTTGCATTGGTAATGCCTTACATTTTGACAAGTGAACAACGTTTGAGCAGATAAATTCAGATATATGAAGCAGTGGATTAGGAATTCAAAATCCTTCTCATTGTAATTGAAAGTCTGTTACGGATTTGACAATATGAAAAATATTTACTAAATCCACCAATATACCTAAAATAAAATAAATTATTTTGAGATTAGAATGATATGATTGCAAACGATTTTGGTTGGCTTAATTTATTGTGACGACACGTTTATAAACAACCACCGGTCATTGCTGACCGTATACCCAGTATATAAATATGTGACGTCACATTCGAGTGATGTCAACCTTTTTGACAGCTTGTAGCAAGTGTTTTGACAGGTTAAATATTAAAATCAGTGCGTTTTGTGATAGTTTAAAAATATCAAGTAAATATTATTTGTACGGCCCTTATCATGATCTCAGCCGTAAGATGTCCACTGCTGGACATAGGCCTCCCCAATTTGGGAGATTTGCCATAATCGCCACGTTTGGCATGAGGGTTGGCGATCGCAGTATGGTGGTAAAATGCATAGAGAACGCTGCTGCCCATTCTCTAGTAAGTCCCTTAGTCGTCTCTTACGAAGCCCCCGGGGAGAGAAGGGATGGTGCAATTCTTTATTTCCGGAACCACACGGAACCGTCCACGTTCCTTATACACCCCTAAATAATTAAATACAATTTTTAGAGACTAGTCAAATAGCCTAATGGAGTACTGCTCAACAGCTAAATTCCGAGACTGTACATAGCCTGATACATAAGTCATAAGTTTGCTTACTTAGGGCCCGGGTACACGCGACCATGATCGATCGAAACAACATGCGAATTTAGTAGAAACATTTTTATTGAAACTCTGTCAAATAATAGCGTGCCTCTATTCGATTTCATCAAATCTATACTAATATTATAAAGCTGAAGAGTATTTTTGTATGTTTGTTTGTATGGTTGAACGCGTTAATCTCATGAACGACTGGTCCGAATTGAAAAATTCTTTTTGTGTTGAGTAGTCCATTTATTGAGGAAGGCACGCTAAAATCAAAAGGAGCGGAGCAGCGGCGAAAAATGGACGAAAACTGGCAGGCAATTCGATGCGACGGGAAGGGTCAGGGGAGCAAAAATTTTACGCGGGCTAAGTCGCAGGCAGAAGCTAGTATACACATATTAGGTTTCTGCACTCACTGATAAAAACTTAAACTGTGCCAACTTCCACACTCCCACGTCCGCGTAATTATCGTAAAAAGGAGTTACAAAGTTTTGTCTATATTATTATGTAGATAAATAAAAATTATGGTATGAAAACAAAATATAAATGTATGACGCGCGGACGAAGTCGTGGGCAGAAGCTAGTGGTATATAATGTGGGTTTTTGTCAGGGGACTGTTTTATACCCTGCTTTTCGTCATCTGCCTAGCCGGTATTTTACATGGAGCAACTGCCTATCTGACCTCCACAATCAATTACTGGGTAACACGATACCCCTTGGTAAGACTGGTTGTCAGACTTTCGGTTTCCGACGGCCCATAATGGCTGTCCAAGATCTACGAATGACAGCAGGGATCAATGGCTTAACGTGCTTTCCGAGGCACGGCGGACTCTTGGTATGTGAGATGGTCACCCATCCACCGTCAAACCGCGGCAACCGTAGCTTAACCTGAGCGATCGAACCGTTCCGCTGTTATTACTTAGCCATTAGCCTGAAAACCCTTGATTCTATTAATCATTAAAACTCATTTTTTGCCTCGAACTCTTGATTGAGGAAAGTATGGTGCTGTGAGCCAAGTGCCCGTTGCGATTTCTCATCGGCAAACATTTTCAAACTTCCATTCCCTGTTTAACTCGTTTGAAAGAAGTTTTTTTTAATCCTTTCTTAGTGGTCATCTTCGTTACAATAGGAACTCTTGCGCGATATATTATGCTGCTAACTTCACGGCTGCATATTTCTAAAACACGGATTAGTGAACTGCTACTCCCTAAGCACGAAGTCGTAGTTTTAGCCGAACTTACGAGCGGTTCCTACTCCATATCACTTACGGACATAGATTAGTGCCGGGCGGGGCGGAACTAAAAGTGAATGACAACACGATTTGATAGTTGTGTTGTCCTCTTGGTTTTTTTTTGTTCTTTGTTGCCTTTTGTTTGCCGAAAAATAATGTATTTTCTTTTTGGAGTTTCTTGGAGTTTATTCGTTAAGAATAGATTTTTCTATATAAGCCTGGGGTATGAACATTTATGGGGAGTAAAATTAAACTTTCTCTGTAACGTTATGCGTTACGTTATTTTATGTTTACTAATCTATATATTTATTTTATAATCTTTCGCAAGGAGTAAACTCCAGTCGTGCGTCGGACCAGACACACACAATTTTTAAACTTTTTTTCCTTACTCCCGATGTATTTGCCCATCCGAAAAAGTGACGTAATTAGAAGTAGGGTTCATTCTAAGTATTGAACTACTTTCGAACGGACCCCTACCTTCGTTGGGCCCCTTGGTTCTAGTAAACGTTACATAGAGTACCTCCATCTAGATATGCCACCAGCTTTCCCCTTTCTAAAGTTCACCCACCACCGTTACAGTCGTTTATAAGTTAACAAAGGACTGTTTTCTATAAAACGATTGTGTTGAGTTTCTCTTCATATTGTGTTCGAGCTAGCCGTGTACTTTAGATAAGTATCTTACCACGGTGTTCTGGGAGTAAGAATGCAACGTTGAATTAAATCTATTGTTTGAATCTGGCCGGTTAAACAACCCTTATTTGCATTGACTCTCTTTATCTGTGAAATAGGAGAATAAGAAAACTGCATCATCATTTCAGCCGAAAGACGTCCACTGCTGGACATAAGCCTCCCCCAAGCACCGCCACTTCGACCTGTTCTGTGCTTCTCGCATCCAAAGTATTCCTGCGAAAAACTTATTAAATTATATTTATGGAGTTTATGTTACGCGCTACTTACTAACGAAATTTCGAAGTAGCAGCCCGGAGGTGCCTCATCATCATCATCATTTCAGACGTAAGACGTCCACTGCTGGACTTAGGCCTCCCCCAATTTGGGGGGCTTTGCCATAATCGCCACGCTTGGCACGTGGGCTGTCGATCGCAGTATGGTGGTAAAATGCATAGAGAACGCTGCTGCCCATTCTCTAGTAAGTGCTGGTTCGGAGGTGCCTGGTTGAGGGCAATTGGTACGCCCTTTAATAAATGCGACTTAAAAATTACCGACAAAATGTTGGTGCACTAAAGGTACATCTCTACCTAAAAGGTACGCCTCGACGAATACAAGCGTAATGTTCTGTTCCCTTAAATTTTCCACCTATTGAAAGAAATTTAAATCTTCGTTGACACTGATTACTTGGAGCTTCACAATCTTGAAAAATCTTCCTCTGATGTGGTTTCATTTTCTAGCTGTCTTGAATATTGTAGGGCTGATTTTGAAAGATGATTGAAAGGTATTTCATTTTAGTTTGGCTTCTCGGCCATTGAACTTTCGTAGGGAGCAAGGTCAGGCCGAAATGGCCTTCAATCGATCTGTCCCTTGAGAAACTTCAAGGTAACACAAGGTCATAAAGACTGAAAGAAGTGAAATAAGTGGAGAAATCTGAGAGAAAATAGAAAATAAATAAAATCTTGATACGGCAGACTGTTAAAATTAACATTACAGTACAGAACAGTACAGTGATAATAGAAAATTGCAGTACAGAATAGATAAGTAGGTATATATATACATATATATATCAAATATCAAGCGTTGTATATCAGGATGGTTACGGCTTATTTACGGTGTATGAAGGTTCTTATGAATATGGTTTGTTGGGAAAGGGTTTCACTAAGTAAAGCACAAAAAGACAAGACCAGACATTTATTTCAATTAGGCTTGTCAGCAGTTAATCAGAAAGCTAGTCGTCCGTTCCAAAACTAGGTCTTCATGGAGAAGAAGGACAAGAAACTCCATGGAAACAGTATTATATATCAACACACTTCTTACATTGCCATAAATTATCATTATCATGAAATTTTAACATTACAGAAACATTCACAATAGGTAGTCTTATCGTATAGAGCGATCTTGACGAAAATTGTGCATGCAAATGATTGTTAATAGTATAGCCATACTTGAGATATTTGAAGGAATTCTAATTACTTGGAATATCATAAGTCGTTTATTCATACTCAAGAGTCAGCACTTTTTGAACGTCAAAGATTACATAAGACAGTCCCCCATAACGCCCGCTCTTCACCACTTCCTAGTGCTTTAGCTGGGAAGAAGTGGCGCAACAAACTCCCCAGCAGCACAGCTGTCTGTTCAATTAGAAGAACTAGATTATATCTAGTAAGCAATTAACATTACACACAACATAAAATTAAATTGTTTGCCATATGTCAACTAGTATACGCAATTTACCAACAAAACTATTGCGTACTATACTCAAGTATCTATACTAATATTATAAAGCTGAAGAGTTTGTTTGTTTGTTTGATTGAACGCGGTAATCTCAGGAACTACTGGTCTGAATTGAAAAAAATATTTTTGTGTTGGGTAGCCTATTTATCGAGGAAGGCTATAGGCTATATAACATCACGCTACAACCAAGAGGAGCGAAGCAGCAATGGAAAATGTTGCAAAAACGGGGAAAATCGCACGGGAAGGCGATTCGATGCGACGGGAAGGGTCGGGGGAACATGAAATTTAACGCGGACGAAGTCGCGGGCAGAAGCTAGTAATAATATAAACGTAAACAGAACTTAATACCTAATTACATAATACATAAGTAATGCTGCATTACGTCCATATAGAATAGAATAGAATAGAATAGAATATATTTATTGTAAAAACATGAGTATACATCAAAAATATGTGCAAGGTCTTAAAATAATAGTTTGATCTGCATGTTTTGCCATTGTGGCGTACAAAATAACATTTTTTGGATGAATAAATCCATAAAAAATTAAAAAATCTTGATTCTACACAGCAAACTAATAAAAAAAAAAAAATATTCCTAATGCTAATTGAAAAATAAAACAAAGTATTTTTTTTTTTTATAGCGTCAGTTCTTCCTTCCAGGATATTTTCATCTTATGGAAGTATGCACAAACCTATCGTCATCGCCAGCTTTGTTCCAACCACTACTGACTGTAGGCCTTACCCTTATGTGCTATGTTTCCCTGGTCCTTGCGAGCCTATCTGTATTATCTCCTATTTCTCCCAACTCCAGGAACCTAACGAATAATTTCAATTGTTACAGTGTATGAAGGCATACGTGGAATTTGAAGTTTGCAACGGTGCGTACGAGGTGTCCTGTCCTGACGCGAGATGCAGGGTGGGGGCAGCGCTCAATCTGGAGGAGATATCCGAACTGGTGGAGCCGACGGTCATGGAGAAACATCTCAAGTTTCGACTCAATCATGGTACAGTATTACAAAACTAGAACCACCTACTACTGATTCCTTCATTATTCTTCGTAAAGATGATTCCTTCTTACTTAATTTATTTGTCTTCAGTGCTTTAATCTGGATGATTGTTTAAAAAGCAACTAACAGTCGCTGATTACTGTCCAGAATATTCTTTTAGCACTTTCCTAAAAAGGCAAGGTACCTATTTATTTCATTCGCTTCTTTGCTTAGTTTAAGGCCGCCTGGGTGGGCCGCTAATTCAAATTATCTTACTTTTTTTTGCAATACTGCTACACTACGCTTTTTTATGATTATAGTTCTTTAAATATATACGTGTTACGGTCGTGGAACATACTTTGTTCAACCTACAACCTGGCACTGACCTGCAAACTGCAAAAGAACGGAAGAAAGTTGGAATTTTGCGGGACTACCTTGGCGCATCCAGCTTATTTAGAGTCGGCGTATTTCTTTTCTCTTTACATCTCTATTAACCGTCATCTCAGTAGTAAGATGGTACCCTCTTCTAGCCATTTTACATTTCACACAAATGACAATCCATTCATTGTTTCTTTCGTCTCTCCCTAGACTTACAGCCGACTTTTAAATAGCATGTTTTTCGTTAGCCTGTCATGTACTGTCCCATCGCTGGCTAAAGGAATGCGCCCCTCTACTCCTTCCATATTTCACAATCTCAATCTTCTTCCAGTTTTGACGGCCTCTATCGAGTCCGTCCCGCTTTTCATTAATTTCCGCTGAAAGACGTCCACTGCTGGACCTATCCTCTCCCGAAGGGAAGGATTTTGCCCAAAACCCACGCTAGGCAGACGGGTTGGCGATCGCAGTATGGTGGTAAAATACATAGAGAAACCTGCTGTCTTCTAGTAAGTCGCTTTTCATTCATCAATGAGCCCGTTTGGTTCCCTGATTCCATCATGCTCTGATAATGTACTTGCACGGCTCGATCTTCGCTGATGCGTGTGTGCTCGTCTGCCGCTGACGCTCAGCTCGCGCCGCTCTGTTTCACAACGATTACTCGCTCCGTGGCTGCACATTATTGAACCATTTGCTCCACTCCACGATGACAGTGCAATCGTTTTGTGTTGTTTAATGCTTCGGTTGGTTACTGTCTGGAGATGAGACTTTTAAACCAACCTGGATTGTTGGAGATATTAAAATTATTAGGTGGAACTGAAATAACAAAAACCTCTTCTTATAGGTTCATTGTTTTCATCATTATGATCAACTTTACTACGACATTCACACGGACGTAATAAAATCACGGCAGATTTTTTTATTTACAAAAAACAGACAGTTAGATTAAAAAAAATGTTTTTTTCTATATGAATAATCTGTTATTTTGACATTACAAACGACACTTGAATTTTATTTATTTGTATAGATGTATAGAGCAGATGATTTCTTTTAGCAGTTTCTGGGTTGGTCCTATGGCTTGGTAAAAGTAATTCATACTCATAATGATGAGTAGGAATGACCCCTTAAAATGTTTTCAGATATTTCAAATAAATTTTGTGATCAGAAATGCTATGAGTATAAGAAACTTTGTCATTGTTTTACAAAAAAAAAGTCAATCAAAACTTATTACCGGACATACGAACTTGAGGAAGTGGGCAAGTGAGGAAAGTAGAGGACATTGTGACCTCACAATGGTTCCGGTTTCTGATTGAGTGTGTCGTTAATTCGATATCCTGATCAGTGACACGATAAGTGAAAATAAACTTGAGATAAGGTACCCTACATGGAGTGGATAGAGAGGCGCCACGGCGTCCTCACCTTCCGCCTGACACAGGTTCTCACCGGGCATGGGTGCTTCGGTGGGTTCCTGTTCAGGATAAAGCGGGAGGAAACGCCCGGGTGTTTCCATTGTGAGGATCGTCTAGAGGACACGGTGGAGCATACGGTGGAAGTGTGCCCTGCCTGGGCGGAGCACCGCCGTGTCCTCGTGGAGGCGATCGGCGGCGGCGACCTCTCGCGTCCGGCCCTGGTGCGAGCCATGGTACGGAGCGAGAGGGCATGGGAAGCCGTCACCTCCTTCTGCGAAGCAGTAATGCTCGCGAAGGAGGAGGCGGGGCGCGTGAGGGAGTGGCAGTCTCTGCGTCCTCACGTCCCTAGCCGCCGCAGGAGGAGACGCCCCGGGCGCCGGGAGTCGATTGCGGACTCCCGGCCACCGTAGGCGCGAGCTTGCGGGTGGCGAGCAATGGGTAGCTCGCCGCCCGGTAAGGACCAAGCTCGGGTCGACGGCGCGTAGTGTTCCACGCGCGCCTCAGAGATGTCAGCAGTACTGAAGGGGTCTGCTAGGACCGATGCCTGCCGGGGTCGCGTGATTGTTCGAAAGAGATACCGTGACCCTGGCACATGGGCAACTGAAGGAACACGGGTGGGTTTTAGTCAGTAAAAGTCTGACACGCCCTCCCGCTCCGCCCAGAGCGGGAGAAGTCATTTGATGATTTCCCATACAAAAAAAAAAAAAAAAAAAAGGTACCCTACATAGACATTCAAAAAGTTAAGCCATATTGATATGATAATGATTTGGAAGCTTTGCAAGCTTTTGTTAGCAGCTTCGCCGGCGTGGGATTTGAAAATTAGCCCACGGGAACGTACTACCGAGATTGCGTGTAAAGTCAGGAAATGTGATTGTTTATCAAACTGGCTATCACCTAAAATTGAGTATAAATTGATATAGTATATACCAGCCTAGCACAGTGGTACAAGCCGCGACTTACCAGTTTATAGGTCGTAGGTTCGAACCACGGGCGCTTTACTTTACAAAAATGATTTCATCACCACTGCTCTTAAAACGGTGAAGGAAAACATCGCGAGGAAACCGGCATGTCCAAGAACAACAATTCCAAGACATGTGACATCTGACAACCCTCACTGGGCCCGCGTGGTGGATTACGGCCAACTCGCACTCACACAGAGGAGGCCCATGGGCGTACCCAGGGGGGGGCAGAGGGGGGCAGCTGCCCCCCCCTGGAGTTTGTGAATGTTCCTACTAACTATCTACATTTGTCGATAAAAATTAGTAAAAATAACATTTTTCTATTTGTAATACAATTTACAACTTTTAAAAATCATGCGACGCGCCCGTTCTACCTACTCGCAAGCAGCGCTGCTTACAAAAATAACTTTAATTTCGGTAGTCGGTGGTACCGATTCCCTTGTTCACAAACTAAACTAAATTTAAGTTCAGTGCATCTTTTTCTTTGTATTTCATTAAGAAGAGGACAAAAGAAAAATTTTAGTTTAGTCCTGTCAAATTAATCAGCGCCTGTCACTACTCCGTACAAGTTTAGACGCGATTAAAAACTTGCCTACTAAAATTACGTCAATTTACGTCAAGCGCTGATTAATTTGACAGGACTAGACTAAAATTTATCTTCTGTCCTTTCCTTAATGAAATAGAAAGAAAAAGATGCACTGAACTTAAATTTAGTTTAGTTTGTGAATAAGAGAATCGGCACCAATGTCTTTGTATCTTTATTTTAGTTTTTTGCCACTGACTACCGAAATTAAACTTATTTTTCACTTTGTATGTTTTTTTGGAAGTCCGTTGTTTATTTTTTGCAAAAACTTTTTTGTCTACCCTGCACTAATTCGTATACCATTAATGGCCTAGTCAATAGCAGTGACAGGAGGTATTAGAATTTCATCACGCTGAACAAAATGAATTAAATACAAAATCTAAGTCAATAAAAATTATAAGGTAGTCCCCTGAAGCATAACCTATCCAATAAAAATAATAGTTTGAGACATTTTTTAAACTATTAGGTATTTGTTTTTTATTTTTTAGTGTGTTTCGAATTTTGTGACGTATGTCAGCGTAGTTTTCGAAGACAGTTTTTTGCTATCCTGGTAAGGATAATAGCACAAAGGAGATGTTTCATTTTCGGCCATCAGATGTACATTTATCGAAAAAGAGGAAAAAGTACCACAAATTGGGGAAAAATATTCTCTGGTTAATTTGAGCCTGATTTGTTGTGTACAAAAAATAATAGTTTTTCAATTTTTGCTATATTTTATTCAACATGGCGTCTCGTTTGCTTGCAGAATTCGTTCGTTCTGAAATCATGTCTCATCAAATCAATGTAACGTAGAAAATAATAAATAAATAATAGTTTAAAAAAACTAAAAAACACGCTTCCATGGAAAACCAAACTAAAAAGTACAAAATAATGGAAAAAAAGCGTGGGGTGCCTGATATCAATAAAAAAATACCTTAAAAGCACCTCACGCTTTTTTGGAAGCGTGTTTTTTAGTTTTTTTAAACTATTATTTATTTTCTCTTTTTTAGGGTACTTCGAATTTTGAGACGTATGTCAGCGTAGTTTGTGACAGTTTTTTTGCTGTCCTGGTAACCCTGGCAAGGATAATGGCACAAATTTATGAAATTATTGCATTGTCATCAGTCCTTGACAGGTGTGCAAAGTTTGAATGAAATCTGGTCGTTTAAAGTAGGTCAAAATCGCACTATAAGGAGTCGGTTACAAACAAACATACAAATATACAAACATACAAATATACAAACATACAAGTGAAGCTAATATAAAGCGTGTAAAAATGTGTGCATTCTTGTAGTATTAAAAATAAACTACTATTATTCTCTTATACATATTTTTGAGTAAACATAATTAAGTGTGACCATTTCACCGTTACAAAAAACTTCAGTTTCATTTTTTGAAGTGTGTTTCTAAACGAATTCAAAATAACGCTTGCTAACTCTTAGGACAAACGTCAAACATTTTTAATTTTTATTTTGTACATAAAAACCATTTGATATTGTGAAAAAAAAATTACTTTATTCTATTCAGGGGTAAGTTTCCCAGCTTCCTGAAAGGTACATGTTATGGCCGGAGTCCCATATAAAAATGAAACATCTCCTTTATAATATTGTATTGTCATCGGTCTTTGATAAGTAAGCTAAATTTCGAGTTAATTCAAGGTTTTGAAGGGGGTCAAAATCATGTTCAAATTTTCCGTTACATAGGCACATACATACATATGTTTGAAGCTAATAAAAGCGTGTTAAAAAAAGATTTTTATAGAAATGGGTCATAATCGACGGAGAAATTGTTTTGAAAAAAAAAAAAAATACAGTGGAACATAGAACCATCTCCTCTTTTGAAGTCGGTTAACAAATACAATTCGGTTCGTCGGTCGGTCGGATAACCAATACGGATAAGGCGGGAGGAAACGCCCGGGTGTTTCCATTGCGTGAATCGTCTGGAGGACACGGTGGACCATACGGTGGAGTGCCCTGCTGGAGCTGAGCACCACCGTGACCTCGTGGAGGCGATCGGTGGCGGCCCTGGTACAAGCCATGGTACGGAGATGCCCTCTGGCATGAAAAGGCGTCACCTCCTTATGCGAAGCAGTAATGCTCACGGAGGAGGCGTAGCGCGTGAGGGAGAGGCAGTCTCTGTACCCTCTCGCCCCTTGGTGCTGCAGGAGGAGAAGCCCCGGACCTCCCTAGAGTATATATGTTCTGTGCCCCGAACGCCCGAGCCCGTGTCGACGGCGCGTTGTGTTCCACGCGCACCTCAAAGAGATGTCAGCATAACTGAAGGGGTCGGCTAGAAGCGATGCCTCCAGAGTTGCGAGATTTGTTCAAAAGAGTTATCGTGACCTTGGCATATAGGCAACTGAAGGAACACGAGTGGGATTTAGTCAGTAAAAGTGTGATACGCCCTCCACACGTCATTTGATGGTTTCCCACCCACAAAAAAAGGCATTCCGCGGAAGAAAGGAGTTAAGGTTTAATCAAATCTGCTGAAAAAATTGCTGTGGCTTTGAACCTTGAGCTGCGTTTACCTAAGACAGCAAGCCGCCAACAACAGAAGGCAAATCAACCAGCTGCCTACTGTGGCCAGCCCCTTAGCGATTATTTTCGTCACTCGTTTTGCATGCCTTATTTGGAATCGTTACTTTCTTCATTAGAGGCGAGATTCAGCAAAGACCATGCATCAGCGTTTACTCTTTCATTGTTGCACCCTGCTCAGATAATTGAAATTAAAGTTCCAATATTCCAAAACATTATGGAGGAAGTTTCTACATTTTATTATGAATTAGAAGGGATCACATCTGAAGCCGAACTTTTTGGATGAAGCAGGAGCAGGACTTTGAAAATATTGGAATAACAGAGTTAATAACGGAGTAGTAGAATCTTTTTACCCGAAGGTGAAGACAGCCCTAGAAATTTTACTGGCAATGCCTCATTCCACCGCTACAATTGAACGGTCATTCAGCACACTCAGATGCGTACAAACGTAGCTAAGATCGACCATGATCGAAGTACATTAAATGGGCTTTGTATGCTCAGTATACATAGAATATTTGTTAACGCTATGGGCGATTCTTTCACAAAAGACGTTATAAACCGTTTCACTGAAGACCCTCGAAAGTGACTTTTAAAATGACTATTGTATATTAAAAAAAACGAATTTAATTTTTTTTTAAAAAAACCTCTTTTAATTTATGTTTATTTATTTGCTTACAAAAAATCTGATTTGCCCCCCCCTGGCCCAGAACCTGGGTACGCCCATGAGGAGGCCTGTGTCCCAGCAGTGAGACCGTTATGGGCTGATTATGTATCAAACTGCTATAAAATCAAGTACTCGGACTGTACATGTATATTATTAGAGAGCAACAAGGATTTTTTTACTCTTGTATGACAAGGTCAGCATGACGTTGTTTGTAAACATTTGTAAATATGTTTTTAATAATTGTATTGATAAATGAAGATGGCGTCGTTTTTTCCCATTTTGGCCACACGCCAAATGATCCACCTACAGCTGTGAGTAAGTAGTTGTTATACTGAGCAAATTATTTTGTTGCAGAGGTGGCGATGGACTCTGGGCGCGCGTTTTGTCCACGCGTGGGCTGTGACACGGTGGTACACGTTCGCGCAGCCAGTCCTGCGCATTGCCCCACTTGCCGGCACGACTTCTGCTCCCAATGTAACCAGGAGGTCAGTATTGCTTCTTTATTATTACATAGTATAAGACAAAGTCACTTCCTGCTGAACGCTTAGATCCTTTAATACGATTTTCGACGTAGGTTGACAAGTCTTTCGGGATTCTAACTACATTGTTGGTAAAATCAGCCTATAATGTTCCCACTGCTGGGAAACACGCCTCCTTTCGGTGATTGAGAGGGGGCCAAAATCCACAACACGGGCCCAGTGCGGGTTGGTAGATATCACACGGCTCCGATGTTTTGTTCCTTACCCGTTTTGAGAGCAGTGCTGATGAAATAATTTGCACATAATAAAGCGAACCTACGTACAACTACAACTCGTAAGTGGCAGCGTTACCATTGCTTAAACTAAATTGTTGCGACTTATAATCATTCTATTTAGAAGCACCCTCAACCTGTGCAATATTTCATAAACTCGACATCATCATGAAACGTACACTACAAGAGTACAAGCAGTAACGCGGCGGAACGCGTCTTTTCAACGTACGGCGCATTGTCAAAACAAAAAGGCCCCGTTCCGCTTTCCCTCCATTCTTTGTTCATTTTATGCTGCACGTCACCGACGAGAGCACGCTGGGGAATGGACGCCAGATAATTTTGTGATGGCATAACATAACACCTGTATTCCTTGAAGGGTTAAGTAGAGGCATGGTATCATCATCATTTAAGCCGAAAGACGTCCACTGCTGGACATAGGCCACCCCTAGTTTGGGGGGGGGGGGGGGGGCATAATCGCCACGCTTAGCAGGCGGGTTGCGATCGTAGTGTGGTGGTAAACTGCATAGAGAACGCTACTGCCAATTCTCTAGTAAGTCCCTTAGGCGACTAAGGGACTTCGGGCTGCTACTGAGAAAGGCCTGATGGTAACATTCAAAAACACTCGCCGAACTGGGAATAGAATGGGACCTAGGAACCACGAACGCCTTATGCTCATCAGTAGCACTATCACTAGACCAACGAGGCAGACATCTAAATAAATAAACTTTAGTAACGTTTTGAAACGGGCAACTACCTTCAACTTTCTGACACCTTGTGAATTCAAAAGTGTCAGTAAATGGTTCATTTGAAACAAATGCTTTGGCTGTGAGATTCCCGGTAACTTAAGTTACTAGTGATTCAATTTACATTGTTATATTTAATTACTGTGCGAACCTTCTCAGACGTGGCGTTAGAAAACCGTAATAAACGGGCAAGGTTTCCTTAAAGGCTCGTTCAGACTAGCGCGACGCGACGGTCGCGCGCGAATCGCCGAATTATATCCGTAGAATAATTTCTATGAAAACGCGCGCGACACTTCACACAGGGGCGACCTGTCGCGCCGCGACACGGTCGCTCCGCGTCGAGCAGAGCGACAACACAAGGTTCGCAGCCGCGACGAAATCGTCGCGCCGCGACTGTGGCGTTGCGGCCGCGAATTCGCCGCGACGCCATACAAAATGTACTAAAAGCTGTCGCGCTGCTCGTCGCGCCGCTACAAGGACGTCGCGCGCGATTCGCGCACGAGTTGTCGCGCCAGTGTGAAAGGTGTTGCGTCCCGATATATCGCAGAATCGCCTCCGCGACATGTCGCGCCTGTCTGTACGAGCCTTAACATGAACAAAAAAACACAAACCGTTTATGGAAAATTTGAAAACTTTGCAGTTTATTCTACGTGTTCTATATCCGGATATTTCAAGCACCTCTCAACGCGGCCTGAGAGGAGCACTTCTAAATACTTCATACCTATACGTAGTGTAACTATATCCCATACATTTTATGTAAAGAAATACCGTTTCCCTGCTTCCTGTGTGATCTAAAAGGCCATGACGACAACAAGGCTACCCTAACACAGTGATGATGCATGCTTAGGTAATTATGGGCGTAAATCAGTAGGTAAGCATAAATATATAAATCAGTCAGAACTCAAAACATACTTTTCGTCGCATAGTTCTCAATTTGAAGCGTAAACTATCACAGTTCATGAAATTATAATAAAGATGTGATCATTCGATTCAGCTAACATCAAACGCATGCTGTTTTGAACCTTATTCGTTGCCTATATACGCTCTTGTCAAATACAAAAAAAAAAAATGCTTCTTATCGTACCTTGAGAACTTAAACTAGGAAATGAACAAATCCTAATACGGTGTTGCTTTGTAGTAGTAAAATTATTAACAGTGTAAACCCAAGCAACTGAATGTTATTAATTACACGGCATGAAACGGGTGTCTCCTTTTGCACAAAAGCACTATCCTGCATCTCCAGCGCCTCCCTTGTACGACAGCACTCAGGAAGTGGGTCGAGATGGCACAGACAAAGACCCTTGCGCCACGGTAAGGTCAGCTGACTAACTGTGCTCGTCGGAGGCTGATTTTGCTTACAAAACCTTGATGCATGCAAATGGCCTCCACCTTCGATAAATATTTGATTGAAGGCCTCCATGAGACTTGAATGTACAGTCGGAGAACATGATAGTTAAGCCGATCGACGCAATATGCTTTTCATACATACTAACAAAGAATATCATGTCTATGTATATGTATATTTCAGGTAGATTTGTACATTTGTACGCTTGCGATATTCCATACATTATGTCAGTTGTCATTTTGATCTACGTTCAAATTAAATTGATAGTAAATCTTCTAATCAATGAATTTTGTTGACTAAATATCCGTCGTACTCTGGACAACGGTTCCACCTTGCTGCGGGACGAACACGGCCACTATCGCACGCATTTTGTCACGGTTTTTGTTCCCAAACTCGAGATAAAAATGTGTGACTCAGGTCACTAAGGCCTATCACAGTACGCCGTGCTTGCCCCGTTGATTGGGATATTTACCACAGCCATGAGTTTTTCTTACGTTACATCGTTTCGATGGAAGATTGATTCTTATTCTTGCAACTAGCTGTAATGAATCGTATAGCTTTGCACACACAAATATAATTATTTTACAGTCATGTGTATATTGGCGCCCAAATGGGCCCCAATATGGCCGCACAAACATATCAGAAAAAACTCGGCGGCGGCGTGTTAACTATCATGTTTAACGCTACGTAAATTACAATTTAAATTTCACATTACTCAAAACTCATTAAAATTGCTATTAACCACAAATAATCAATGTTTTCCAGCATGAGAAGTAATTTTGTATTCAAAGCGTGTCATTTTATGCTTTCATTTGAGCGCGACCCGGTTATCCCCGCTTTGATGTAGGGATTTGTCGCCTGAACCAAGGTTTGCCCTTTAAAAGGTTCATGACAAAAGATTTATATTTACACTACCTATTTTTAGATATTCCCTAAATGTGCAGACACGTAGGGTATGTATTCTACATAATAATCACAATTCAAAAGCCATATTCTTGAATAGATTTCTATGATCATGAATATATGGTATGTGTAATAGCTAAACCTACTAGTTAAAACCCAAACTCAGAAAACCAAAACCAGCTAAAAAAACCGGCCAAGTGCGAGTCGGACTCACGCACCGAGGGTTCCGTACCAACCTGTAGGTATTCACGGTTTATGCATAAGGTTTATGTTTATGAAAGTAAATGGTTTTTTTAAATTTTTATATTTGAGTTGACTGAATGAAAGGTAAATTGCGGTTTACGATTTGTGACGTATTAAAAAAAAACTACTTACTAGATCTCGTTCAAACTAATTTTCGGTGGAAGGTTACATGGTAATGTACATCATATATTTTTTTTAGTTTTACCATTCTCTTAGTTTAGAAGTTACAGAGGGGGGGGACACACATTTTACCACTTTGGAAATAAATGTCTCTCGCGCTAACCATTCAGTTTAGAAAAAAATGATATTAGAAACCTCAATATCATTTTTGAAGACCTCACCATAGATACCCCACACGTATGGGTTTGATGAAAAAAACATTTTTGAGTTTCAGTTCTAAGTATGGGGAACCCCAAAATATATTGTTTTTTTTTTCTATTTTTGTGTGAAAATCTTAATGCGGTTCACAGAATACATCTATTTACCAAGTTTCAACAGCATAGCTCTTATAGTTTCAGAAAAAAGTGGCTGTTTACATACACGGACAGACAGACAGATAGACAGACAGACAGACATGACGAATCCATAAGGGTTCCGTTTTTTGCCATTTGGAAACAGAACACGGAAACAACGGAATCAATCTTTATTTGTGCACACAGGTATTACGCAAGCATCTATAGTTCGCTTTTTAAATCCAGCGACTAATCTGACATTTCAAGTTTCTTGTGTCTGTAGGTTCCGGCGGTCATTCGTGTATCTTTGATCGTTGTTACGGGTCGTCAGAAGCCCGAAAGAAAGTCTGCCAAACCAGTCTTACCAAAGGGGGCATTACTCAGTAACTGGGTGGTGGAGTTCAGATAGCCAGTCGTTCTATGTAAAATACTGGTATACAGCTGCATCCGATTAGACTACAAGCCGACCCCAACATAGTTGGAAAAGGCTATTGATTGTGTAAAACTTGCTAGCTTGTATCTGGATTTAAAAAAACGAACTCTGTGGGATGCAACGAATGCAGAGTCATCAACCATAAAGTCAACAGTCAGGCCTTCGACTGCAGTTTCTTTTTTTTCGCTTCTGACCACTAGAACACCTGATGGTAAGCGGTGATGTGGTCGACGATAGAGTACACTTGCCTAGAAGTAAACTTATATCCTGTAGATTTAGAGGCCGCAACCGGGGTTTTTGCGTAACTTACTATCAGTGGTAATGGCTTCCATTTTGACAGACCAACAGCATTCATTGCGTTATTCATTAAAAAAAACAAGACTAATTCGAACATAAGAAGCAATGAATTAGCAATATCCATTTTATCTACTAATATTATAAAGCTGAAGAGTTTGTTTGTTTGTATGTTTGTTTGGTTGAACGCGCTAATCTCAGGAACTACTGGTCCGAATTGAAAAATTCTTTTTGCGTTGGGTAGCCTATTTATTGAGGAAGGCTATAAGCTATATAACATCACGCTACAATCAAAAGGAGCGGAGCAGCAACGAAAAATGGACGAAAATTGGCAGGAAATTCGATGCGACGGGAAGGGTCACGGGAGCAAGTATAATATAAAATGATTCAGATTGTGATTGAAGTGCTGGTTATATGTATCGGGGAAGACATTATCCTTCCTTGGTCATCTCATAACTGGCAGAGTTAATCTTCAAACTTATATTTTGAATGTTTTACACTGTTCA
The DNA here is from genome assembly GCA_947507805.1 of Aporophyla nigra. Classification (NCBI taxonomy): domain Eukaryota; kingdom Metazoa; phylum Arthropoda; class Insecta; order Lepidoptera; family Noctuidae; genus Aporophyla; species Aporophyla nigra. Next base: position 19,647,861 of record OX382309.1, on the reverse strand, counting down.
CGTAAAGAAGCAACAACAATAATGAACTCAGAGGGGTAATTGCAGAACTTTTTATCGGTAGGAATTTGTTTAATATTCATAGTTAAACAACATTCATTGCGTTATTTACGTTGCTGAGCCGACAATTTATTCGAACAAATGACGCAATGGTTTAGAAATAATCTTCAATCCCATTCAGATTCTGATAAATTGTGCGTTTCGCAATTAGGGTGCTGGATTATTAATTTTTATTTAAAAGAGTATTCTTGGAGATTCTTGTCCGTGGTTCATAGAGACATACGTTTTGGAATGAGTAACTAACATTTAACTTTTCTTAATAACTGACGGTCTCCTTAAAAACTCAAGTGCTAATAAATGGTTGAATTGAAATAAATGCTTTCCGTCTTATTTCAAAACACAATCAAACTTTAAACCGAGCCTAAATCCTAGAGACAATTTTTGTATTCCGAACTTTATGCCGACTTTGGTAAAGTTCTTAATACAATATCGACAACCTAAGACCCGGAGTTAGTTGTAAGTTCTGTGAAAGGAATTGTATTTCGATTTCTGTTAGGTTCTTAATTCAAAAACAATCTGTATTTAAAACGTGATGCCTATATTAAAACCTTGTTTATAACCCCAACGCAAAAAGAGGAGTGTTATAAGTTTGACCGCTATGTGAGTCTGTGGCACCTAAACTCTTAAACGGGTGAATCAATTTGGGTGCGGTTTTTTTTATTTAAAAGTAGGTTTTCTATAGGTGGTCTTAGGCATGTTTTATCAAAATTGATTCAGCCGTATTTTTAATATGACAGTTCGAGTTTGAAAAACAGTGTATTGAACACGTATGTTTGTATGTTTCTAGTGGCACGGCGGTCTATCCTGCGAAGCTGCTGCAGCGTCATCATCCATGGGGGGTGCAGGAGCGCCTCTGCTACCAGATTCAGAGCTGATCAAACTCTGTCCGATGTGCCGCGTTCCTATAGAGAAAGATGAGGGATGCGCACAGATGATGTGCAAACGGTGCAAGCATGTCTTCTGCTGGTATTGCTTGGCTTCGCTCGATGTGAGTATAATACATACATAACCCGGTTAGCCAGCAGTGGGAACAATATAGGCCGGTTATGATAACCGGCCTATATTGTTCCCACTGCTGGGGCACAAGCCTCTCGGTGAGAGGGAGTGGGCCGTAATCTACCATGCGGGCCCAGTGCGGGTTGGTAGATGTCACATGTCTTTTTTCACATGAATTTTTGGTTCTAGGACATGCCGGTTTCCTCACGTGTTTTATTTTTTCACCGTTTTGAGTGAGTTGTGAGTATAGTACGCTATACCAATTTTGTACTTATCCAGCTGTACAAGCTAGGAACGAACTCAAAATGACTGCAGAATTAAATTAAAATGTCTCCTGTTTTTTTGGTCGAATTCAAAGCTTTGGGCTACTTTGATAAAGTGCATATTAAACAAAAGTTTTAAAGATTTATACGCACTTAAAACTTCCTTTAAAAAAAAATGTTATGTCTTTAAGGGAAAATCTGCTACGGAATCTAAGGATTAGTCAGGAAAATTAATTGTTTAACAGATTGACACTCTAAGTCATATTGCGTTACTTGTATTCGGGCCGGGGACGGGTCGCAGTTTGTTTTCTAATAACTCGTGGAAAAACCAGCGTCCCCTTGACACCTATTGTGAGCATGCGAAATGTCATTTATGTCTATTTAACTGTACTTAAGACAATGAAGTTAAAAGTAATGACATGTTTGGTAATTTACGTTGATTGTTTAATTATTGTAAACATGGCATGGTATGTAATCTTTATTAAATCAAATCTGATAAATCGGAAGATCTGAGAAATGATTTTGAGGTTTTACAGATTAAAAAATTAAACTAAACAAAAGTATTCCTCAATCCGAAATATTTTGCCCTACCCTGGGAAATTACTGTACTTCTGAGGGACAATGGCTCCCGAGGATCATCATTACAAGTCAACAAAGTGTAACTTCGTGTCACAAGTTAGGGGGGGACGATTCATAAGCTTTTGAACCTATAAATGTTATGTATTAAATCTTTAAAGTACAACTTCGAAAATCTTTAAAAATATTACCAACTCTACCAATTATTATTTTTAGTTTTAACGTAAAATTTCACAATATGTGACGTCACACCACGATCACACAAATATGAGCAATTTTAACAAGGACGGCTCCAAAAATCATGAAATTCTTTTAAGTCGCGTACTTGATTATTGAAGGTCGTGTCCCTGAAAGACCTTCGTGGCTTTATGAACGATGTTCTTCCATTTCGTTCAGTTCTCGACTTCTCTTATCGCGGTCGTAACAGAGTCCAGAGAGGGCGGTTACTTGGTCGGACCAGCGGTTAGGTGACCGGCTGTGAGGTCTTTTCCCATCTACCTTGCCCATCACCACCAACTTTTCAAAGTTATCTGAGTCCCGACGAAATTATATTTCGATGAAATTAGTGTAACGTAATTTATGTATGGGCTAACTTTACTTCTCTGTGACTGTTGACACTTTAAAATTTACTAATATATGTTTTGTTCCAGGATGATTTTCTGTTGCGCCACTACGACAAAGGACCGTGCAAAAACAAACTGGGACACTCACGCGCATCGGTTTTATGGCATCGTGCACAGGTATGATAAAAACATACTCATCATGACTCACAATCATCGCTACCCAACCCGTCCCCTACTGCCCTCTATCAGCGATGCCCTAAGCCCAGGTCCGTACCCCACAGGGGGTAAGTTTAAGTCCTGGCTGGACGCCTTAATTTAATAAGGTAGCTACAGGCAAGTCCGGCTAAGCAGCCGACAACCTTATAGGTTGAACTGCGAGACCCCATTAAAAAAAATAACATGATTCACAATTTGTAAACATATTATCAGCTGTTTTGTCAAACGGATTGGATTTACTATTGAACCTTTAATATTTCTATAACCGATAACTAATAGTTCTTTTTTTTAATAGACAGGTTCAGAGGATCTTAACACACTAACAATAGGAATGACGTACGTTTTGACAGTTCAATGACTTTCATTACTTTTATTTACGTTGTTGAGCAGACAAATATTCCGAACATATGAAGCAATGGATTAAAAATAATACCCTTCCAAATAATTCAGGTTCTAATTGATAGTGTGTTACACAGGGTGCAGGTTCGCTGGGGGGTTAGAATCAGGCACAAATAAAAAATCGCGAGCCCAAACGATATTTGTCACAATTATTTCTCATTTAGTGTGTTGAAATGACAAAGTTTGCACATTTGAATTAAAATGTACTTACCTAATATTTTATACTAAGTTAAATAAAAACTAGAGGTGTCAAGGGACACCCGATGGAACGAAGTTCCTTTCCAGGATTCATGATTGTTATTATTTTTAATTATTTATTATTTACCATCACGTGTATACACTCAGCAAAAATATTCTCTCTCTCTCTCTCCCTCTATCTTTCTCTCTCTCTCCCTCTCCCTCTATCTTTCTCTCTCTCTCCCTCTCCCTCTATCTTTCTCTCTCTCTCTCCCTCTCTCTACTCACAACAAAAGAAACAACAACATACAAACAAATACAAACAACAAAATATATACGGTCGAATTGAGAAACCTCCTCCTTTTTTTGAAGTCGGTTAAAAAGTGTCATTACAACTTTTTCTCTTAATTTCCGTCTAGCCCCCTTTCGCAACGCGCCATAAGGAACTTCGTTCCAATTTTCTTGCAATACTGGGAAGAATCTATCGGCTCTCGCCTTGGTGTTGAATCTTAAAGTACCCTCATACGTGACATGTTCTCTCTTTGTTTTCCAGGTGGTCGGCATATTTGCAGGCTTCGGACTACTGTTGTTAGTAGCCAGTCCGCTTCTACTGTTAGCCGCGCCCTGCATCGTCTGTTGCAAGTGCAGGTTCGTTTCAATTTATCTTTTGGATGATAAACAAGCTGACGTCTCAACAGATGTTTAATGGTCATCACCATCTATGGATACTTGCCATCGCGTATGCTTTGCCATCCCAGACATTTCCTATAATGTTCTTACTGCTGGGACATAGACTTTCTGTGGGGGGGACTAGGAGATAATCCGCCACGCGGACCCTGTTAGGATTGGAGGATGTCACATGTCTTTGATTCTTTGCTGGTTTTCTCACGAACCATTTTGAGACATACCTGAAATATCTTATGTGCCAGTAACAACAGCCTTGTAATTTGGAAGTAAAGCTAATAGTAGATTCCTTTTTAATTCCAGACTATGCAACCCCAGCACGAAGAATCTCGAGGAAGTTGACGAGATCGACAGCATCAGCCCGACGCGAGACGATTCCGAAGACGCTCCGCGCGAGCGATACCTGTCCGACTGACGCGCTGCCGGCGCCACTAAGGGCAAACGTGGCACTAAAGGCAAACGTGGCATTAAGAGCACTAGCGGCTTTTGGGGCACTAAGCGTACTAGTGGCGCTAGCAGCACCAGTGACACTAGGTACTAGTACTACTAGTGAACCTTGGGGCATTATGGGCACTACTGGCACTTGGGGCGTTAAAACATTGTGTTAAGGGCACCTGTGGCACTGGGGGCTATAGTGACACTATGTACAACGACATCACGCTAAAATAGTTACACTAAGTCCTAAAGTGAACAGAACACATTTCTTTAATATTATGGACGGAAGTATAATAAAAATAATGTAAAAATGGTACTTACCTTTTAAATTTAAACCAGCATTTTTCCAGATGTATCCTCCCAAACATACATACATATCCTTCCATATTAGTGAAGTAGTTTATAAAATGGTCATTATTGGCTATATTGGATCCGTTCCGTCTTAAATAACAGAGCAACTATTTATGCATAAGTTTCTTGTAGTATTGGACTTCTGTTCTTCCATATTTTGTGCCACTGGACACAATGTTGCCGTGGGAGAAAACGACGAAGATTAGAGAAAAAATTATCGACTTCTTTTTAATGTTCTGTGTTGGCACTTCACTTGGCGTTTTTGTCTTAAAATTGACGCTATTTCAGCAATACAAAACACACCATTCAACTATTGAAATAAAGTTCATTTTGTATTGAAAAATGAGGCCAATATTTGTACAAATATGCCAATGTAGTGCCAGCGTTATTGTGACTTCAAAACTTATCTAGGTGGAAATATTCAGTGATTGATTGACAATGTGATGAGATGGTGATACTAAGTGAAATGTCTGCTAGAAAACTTTGACAGAGCATAATCTAAAACTGAATCATTATAAGCCTCATAAACAGCTAATTATAAATTAATAAATTATTGTCTTTAATTGTTAGTGACTCGTGTAAATGACACAATACATACTTATTCGTTAAACGATATAGTTTTAGTAAAAATAAAAACCTTTCATGTTGTAAAAACGTCTCTCTGAATGTCTGTAAATAATGAAACAGGATTTTAAATTTTAATAAGCAACTTTTTTTCATGAATATGAAAACTATGACGCGTAAAGGACTCTTAATGAACATTATACTGTGATTTTTCAAAATGAAAATGGACAGTTTTAGGACGCATTGCCCTTTTGGTATTTTATTGATGCAATAGACCTAAGCGCCAAGCGGTTCGGACGAAAATTAACCAGAAACCCAAAATTTTGAATGGGAAAAAACCTCTTCAAAATTCGCAAGGGAATGTTTTGGTTATTTTTGTCTCTGCTCTACCTCAGGGTAGTGTTAGCCTTATAGACTGTTCCTAACAAGACATGTTTCACGAACAACAAATGTGCATCATTTTGTCTTGACAATGTTCAATTGCGATTAACAATTTAATTGTTAGATAAATTAAAACCGTTAAAACTATTCTTCTTCTTTCGCGTCAATGATCTACTCAAATGTTGAAACGATTACGCCGTGTCATAACCAAAGCGATTGGTCGCGCGAAGACGCGATCGTCGGTTCTTATGTCACTTATTTGTTCGGAAAACCGAGGGCGCCCTATGTCGGCGCGACCAAGCGTTCTGGTTCGCCGAACAAAATGAACGCGACGGTCGCGTGTTCGTTCGCGCGATGTTTCGGTTAGGACGCAGCTTTTTATAAAACTGGAAGTTGTGGGTAGGAATGTATATACAATTACTGAAAAAATACAGAGGATTCTTTGATTTATTATTATTATGTACAAAAAAAAAAAAATAGATTTAAAATACTGACCTTCTTGTTTTTTGGTGTTGACTGAGACTTAATAAGTAAGCGATAGACTGATCATGAATGATCATGAATTTGGAAAAATTATATTTATTTCAATTTAAAAAGGATGGATATAATGGAGAGGGCAATGAAAAATTGTCTAGAAGGAAGCATTATAGAAAGCTGGCAACACAGAATCACAGGTTTTTGTGACCTAAAAGATTGCGGATGAAATCTAAGGTTATTTCAAACACACAAGGGTGAAACAGTACTTATTTCAGTTACTTTTATAAGTACATAGATATCTTTATGATAAGACTTAATAGTAACTAAATCTGCGTTATTCTAAACTCTTTAAACCAGACTTCCGTAAGAGAATGCAGTATTTTCTTGACACAATGTACAGAATACACATAGGTAGATACTTAAATTGTAGCGACTTCAAGTTCTCGTAAAAAACATCTTTCAGTAAATTCGAATATATGTGTTACCGGCCAAACCCGATTTTAGTATGAACTAGTTTCGCCTAGCCCAAACTAGTTCGACTGGCCTGTTAGTCTAGTAGTTAGTGACCCTGACTGCTAAGACTGAGGTCGTGGGTTCGATTCCCACCCAGGACAAATCTTTGTGTGATGAGCACGATCATTTGTTCTGTGTCTGGGTGTAATTTATCTATAATATGTGTGTATTTAGTAATATATAAGTATGTTTATCAGTTGTCTGGTTACCATAGTACAGGCTCTGCCTAGTTTGGGATTAGATAACGGTGTGTTGGTTGTCCTAAGATATTTATTTATTTCTCCCTACACGTGATAGGACAAACCAGTATAGACCTATGCAGAAAACACAAAATAAACAGCACAGCCTACTACAGTAAAAAAGCGTTATAGTGTCATCGTAATATTCCATTGTGAAACATTACCCGTTGTACCGTGTGGTGCCGGACGTAAAGAATAGTATCACCCCATTTCTTCCCGTGGGTGTCGTAAAAGGCGACTAAGGGACTTACTAGAGAATGGGCAGCAGCGTCCTCTATGCATTTTACCACTACACTGCGATCGCCAACCCGCCTGCCAAACGTGGCGATTATGGCAACCCCCCCAAAATTGGGGGAGGCCTATGTCCAGTAGTGGACATCAAACGGCTGAAATGATGACCCGTTGTAAACTGTAACACATAAACATGTAGTCATTTTATTGATGAGAAGAAAGAACTAGTTTGGTCTAGGCGAAACTAGTTCATCCTAATATCGGGTTTGGCGGGTAACATATGCATACATATACAGGATGAGTTTTTTTTTTGTAATATAATTTCTTTTTTGAAATTGCTCTTATGATACATTTTTTAATTTCTATCTTTCCATTTCTGACGGTTGGCGTAACCGCCATAGTGTAATTTAAAAACTCACCCTATATATTTAAATTAAACATATTTATATATTTAATAAACATTAATGTGATTATAAATACAATACAGTTAGCGTAGGTTAATAATACATTACAAATCTAAATCAATGAAAATTGAGGAAATGTTGAAAGTAAGTGTAACTGCAATGCAGTGTGTCAATGCATGAAAAGCCTATAATTGTTATTTTGTTATCACCTGTGTTGGCTGGTAACGAATTGCTCTATTAAACAGTGGTCCATGTTTGCGCATCTTTGGCACTCGAAAGAAAATGACGTAGGGGCGCTAAAGGTAAAACATTTCTGCAGTTCTTTTGAGGAATGTATTCAAAAATTTTAACAGGGACGTAAAAATATCGCGACGGGTTTTTTCCTGCATTGGATATTAAACTCTCGGTGCTGAACCGAATATTGAGAATCTAACAGAGTACATCTCCGAAAAAACACACTCTACGATTTTCAACTCTCAGCGCTAAACAGACCGTTGAAGATCGAGTGCGCGAAAATATCTCGCCATATCGTGGCGTGGTTATTACGTCCGTGTGAACGCGATTTCGTTCACGTTCAGCTCGAACGGAACGGGAAAAATGCCCGGTCAATTTACTGCTCCATTGGAAATATGACCGTATGACCAATGCCTAAAGTAAAAAATTTGATGAATATCGACACCGTCGTGCGTCGGTTCCCGCATGCTCGCGACTCGGTTGCTCTTTATTTGAATTGCGGACAGAAAAGACTTGAGCCCGCGTGAAGATTCTGTTCCGTTCTGTCTGAATTGTCTCTGAAGGATCTTGTAGCGCTATAAATAAGAATATTTTCATGAATTTTCCCAGCAAATAATATCATTGATTGAATACACTGGTGGACATCTTTCCATGATCTAGAGGTGCGCAGTCTAAGCCATTGTCTACTGGAGCCCAATAATATGCACACTGCTTCCCGTGTCACGCACACTGGGCCTTAACATTAACTTATTATAGTACATTAAATATTTATGACTTTATTGTAAATAAGAAATAATATTGTACTTAATTTTATAGTTCAAGGATCGATGATGTCGTTTCTTCCAACTAAATTGTATTTAACTATTGTAATATAAAAATATGTAATGACACTCCTCTAAACTGCATGTAGTCTATGAAAAGGAGGTTAGATACACCTTGTGCCCTTGGTATAGATAAAATGAAATAAAAACTCCGTACGGAAGTCATATTTATACCTTGGCTAGAGATGTATGTATTTTTTTAACTGATATTAAGACTCCATCGGTCCTTTGTAGCTTGTTGTAGCAAGCTAGCAAAAGCATTTGTAGAATTAATCAAAAATTGTCAGTAGGTGAATTAAATAGATGTGATAAGCGACCGGGATGTTTGGCACTTGCAATATGATTGATAACCTGTATGTTTGTTGTTGAAAGTAATTTAATTTTAATTAACTTCATGTGTTGGATGTGACTGCAATCAAATGGGTCAGATATTATGTAGGTGCTGTTCCATAGCTTTGAAGCACAGAGTAGGCCACGCATGTATTTTATGTGTTAATAACGGCTTCAGACCAGCAGTGGTAGTGGATGATCTGATGGGATCAGCATTGTCAGCTGATCTATCAAGTTCAAGCCTTTATGTAAGTCTTGAAGAATTATGTTTAAATGGTGTATGAATGTACGTTGCAACACTTACAGTCTACTGTACTGTATAAACACTTCAAACATATTATTATACTTAATATTTTAAATTATGTTGCAAGTGTATAACAACCTTATGTATCTCATTAAGTTGATTGTTTAATGACTTGTCTATGGTATTGAAAGACTTTCATTTTTAATAATTACTATTTTATTGTTTATGGTAGGTGCAAATATAGGTTTAGGATTTTGGTAGTGATATTGGCTGGTCAAAAGATTGAATACACAAATACAGTATACAATATTTGCATTTACCATTATTAGATAAAATCGGCATATTGTAAATAAAAAAAAGAATTTTATTTTTTGTTATTGATTGTACTTCTTTATTTTTGTGTTGAGATGAGACGACGTATTTCCGTTACTATAATTATAAACAAATAATAAAGATTTTTCTGATAAATCTTAAAAGGGTGTTTTATTTTATTAAATCACTTGTGTTTGTGCTACCCTTATTATGATCTATTGCAATGACTTGGACTATGGAATAAAATTATCTGATTAGATACTACTAGCTTCGCTAACAAGTGCTAGATGGAGCAAAAGAAGCAACTACACAAACAAATATAATAAAATTACTCCGCAATGAAACTATACTAGTTGTGGCAATTTTTCGTAAACTCTACCATCTAGCTCTTGGACTATATATTAAAAATTGAAATAATTGTATCTCCTAAAAACTAAGACCCAACTAAATCTCATCTCTCTCTACCACTAATTAGCTACAAAATTTGGGAGAAAACTAAAGTTTTCGGGATTCAAATGAGTCAAGCTCTCTCCAGATTGGCCACCTATAAACCCTTTTTTTTTATAACTTTTGAACCAGTGGCAGACTAATTCTGATAAATCACGGCGAATTTCGACAATTTTTTATGTTATCATAACAACTCCATGGATGGCCATGGAGTAGTTATGATAACCAGCCAGCAGTTATGAGCCAGTATCAGTTACACTAATTTTAGGGTCTACATAGTTGCCTCCCACTCTGGAGTATTTATGAACACAGGAAAGCATCATTTTCGGAAAAATTAAATAAAAGCACCCCACCTTATATTATTAGCTTATTTTGGGAATTAGCTATGACAGCGCCATATTGGCAGTTGTCTTTCCAATTTTACATCAGTTATTCCTCAAACCATTGCAATGGAGGAGACTGTAGCTTTGGACATATGGGTAAAAAAATAGAGAGGTAGAGATTGCTAAAACTATATATTTACAATAAATAAAGGCATTTCAAATACATACACAAATTAATGTTCACCACCTTCTCATCAAACCAGCAGTAGAGTCAAATAACAATGGGTTTTTGAACTCTCCCCTCATATCCAGCATATAATGCATCCATCGGTTTCTAATCTTCAGTGGTAACTGTACTCTTGCTATATTCCTTGCCTCTTTACAACAGACATTTTCCATAGGGACAGTCATAATGCGGTTCTTACCAAAAGGTGTGTAAGTGACGAATGTTAATTGTTTGCCACCTTTATTGAGTATCAGGTAGCGGACTGAGCGGAGAGTGTACATCCAGATTACTGCAAGGGAGCCACCTCCTGTAATAAAAACAAGATTTATAAAAACACAAATGTTTTGCTGTACTCATTGACAAAATATTTTCTGCTGATGATTTACATCAAGTTTTTAATATTGTATCACAGTCTATGTGGTAGGGCCATTGTGTGACTGACACTGGCTTGGCCACCATCTTGGAATTTTTTGTCAGAATTAGTTGGTGACTGGTTCAAAAAAGTTATAAGGGTTTATTGGTGGCCAATCTGGAGAGAGCTTACCCCAGCTTGGCTTATTTGAATCTCAAAAAAAAAGGGTACCTAGCGAAGATCTGTTTCTTCCAAGGTTATCTGTAACCAGGGATTCATCACATGATTGTACAAAGATTAGAGTAATTATTTTGAAATCGGGGCGTTCAAAATCATTTACTGAATTCATAGTTACAGGTTGCACTTCAAGGTCGCTGCCACCCTGTTTTTTGGTGCATAGGGGGCAGTGGCCTTGTAGTCAAGGGTATTTTGGGTTTATACATAAAATTACAATCTTACCTCAGTCTTGGAGCAGCCATAACAATAGTTGCAGCTAAATTAAAAGTAGTACATTACGGTGTAAAACATTTATACTAACCTACTACTACGGAAAGGACTCCTAGGGTATTCCTGTATTTATTCTCTCCAAGGTTGATCTTTCTGAACCAGGGTGTCTCATCAGTAATTGTAGATTTGTCCACCGGCGCGTCTCTCAATGAACTGAACGCAAACAAACCTAGGTATGTCCAGAACATGTACTGAACTATAGCAAATATATTCATGTACATAAAAAACTTTGGATTCTCGTATTTGAACAGAATAACATCCTTAATTACGTTTGTATTGACATCATGAATTGTTTTGGTTGTAACAGTCCCATACGATTTTATTTTTATGTTATTTACACAGATTTTATATTGAGCGCTGAACCTTGATACAGCTACTCGCTTGAGAACCGTCGAAGCGTACGATAAAAGAGACATTTTTCTACTTATTTCAATATCTAAAACTATTTTTATTATTATAACCTAAATCGGAACATTCGGAACTGTCATCATCATAGATTTTAATTAAAGTCACTTTGGAACTTGGGGGTCGGGCCGGGGCGGTTTTAGACCTTGTATACACTAGCGATATTTAATCGTGGTGGAATAAAATCGCCTAGGTTAGATTAGGTTATTTTGGAATGGAACAAATGGAAAGCGGTACGTATACACGGCCACAAGGTCAAGCTATACATTTCCAGTTTGAGCTCACCTCGTATTGTATAGGCTTTTCTCTCAGTGAGAAGTTAGCTTATACTGGAAATGTATGGTTTGACCTGCGCCTGTGCGTACATCCGTTGCAAAAAGATTTTTTTTTTCACCCGATCCCATAGTCGAATATTTCTTCTTTTAGTTTTAGCAGAAACCGAAAATTATGTTATGTGGCCATTATTTTCTGAGACTAATGGTTCTTCTCAGATTTGTAACAGATTTGATTAAGGGCTGATTTAGACAGCATTAGATTTCTCATAACCAAAGTAAAAATTGCGAGTTTGCAGATTTTGTGTAAAAACTGTCGAAACTTTAAAATGACGGTTGAAAACTCTGCTCTAACTTAAATATTGGACATAAGAGACATGCTTATGTTAGGATCAGCGATTAGCGAAGTCATTAAAACATGATGCAGCGTCAAAATAATCGCTAATAAGTTCAGATTTTGATATCACTAGCGAGTTCAGGCTATAAACCCGAGAGATCAAATTATGTTCAACAAGTGTAGACTCAGCTTTACAGTACTACTTTGAAATAGGACAACACAGTTCTGCAATAGACAATATTTCAACAATTTTAGAAAAAATAAACATTTTGTTTATTGGTAAATCTTGGCGTCGTCGTTGTTTCATTGCGGTTGTAAAATTGCAAAGTTAAACTTAGATGAAAATGTTACTTTTTAACGTCGACAGTAATTAGTGTACATTGTGTTCTGGTTACCAGACAATCGCTAATTCGCGTTGATCGCACGCGTTTTATTAGCACCTACAACAAGATGGCTGATATAAAGGTAAGTGAAGCATTTGGCGGCATTTTGATCGTTAACGGCCAAAATTTTAACAAGATTTTAGACCGCTTGGGTCTTTGGGTTCATATAATTATATGAAAAAGTGCTATCGGCAAACATTAATTTCTACATTTTTGTCTTCCATGAATGCCTTGGGTACTTTCAAAAAGTCATTCAGAAGTACATACCTACTGGTAATTGTAGAAATTCAACATTATTTACATGCTTGTGTTCAACATGTTTGAGTTCATTGCTTCTATAAAACAGCAGCTGCAATGCATTTTACTTTATAGTTTGTAATTTTAGATGATTGTTCGTCAAGTTTCGTTCGAATTCTCAAAATTACATGATTAAATAAATATTATGCACTTATTTGCTACTACCCTCATTTATTTGTAAGAAGTAAGCAATATCTAATGTTCTCATTAATAATAACATGTAAGATGAGAAAAATTATGTGTTAATTGTAAACACAAACCACTCTAATCTAATGTCTATGCACTCTCATTCCCTCTTAGCATCATTTCTATATCATTTTATATCATATGTCATTTTAATAAAATATTTCGAATTACAAATCATGTCTTCCATAATACTTGTATTTTTAGATCACAACTCCTATTCCGCTACTTTGATGGATCTCTGCTAATTGTGTGAAAACCCAAGTAGTTGATTTTCATGAATTTAGCTACTTTACATTACCATGATGTCTGTTCATAAGTTTCAGATGCAATTTAACTGAATTATCATTATTAATTTCCTTAATTTCATATTAGCAAACCAGATTATTCAAATTCAAAATATTTATTTCAGAAATATAGATTAGATTATTTATTGTAGATTATTGAAATATGTGTAAACTCAACTAAAGCGAACTTCAATTTCATCTAAAAGCTCCTCAAAATGTAGAAATTACTAGTTTGATTAGTTTACCCTGTTACCCTATCATTATTAATTTCACTGACCTTTAGCCATGGTACAGATATAAGGTCTAAATATTTTGTATGCACAATAATAATAACAATATATTCTTAGGGAAAGGTGAACACTTTTTGTTGTATTTGCCTAGCTCGTTTAATTATTGTACTTCCCTACTGTAGTCTTATAGCTATGCTTTGTGTTTAGGATGTTATATTATTAGTTGTTTGTTATTAAATTACATTGTTTTCTTTTACTCTCCATTTAACTAAAACTCTTTAAAATGTAATAAAATACCCAGTCTCTTCAATTTCGCATTATAGAGTTTACACTGTTTTAAAAATAAATAATAAACAACTTTTTTTATTTTTTTTATCTCCTTTTTCTTACAATCTGTCACTATCTATTAGGACATTCAGTAATTTGTATGACCTCTTAGATGTCTTGCTTGATATGCGTCCTGTGACACATCCTAGTTCTCATTTAGCATGTAGCTATGATTGTCCCATGAAATCCTGTGGAATTTTGTGTTTTAGCCTGCGTATGCCTTCTTTATCCATTAGGTGGTTTGCCAGGATATTTGGGTGGCGAGTTATTCTTTCTTTGTATGACTTCATATAGACAACTTTATGAAATACATAATTTATTCTTATTTATTTACCTTATAAAATATAAGTTAATTTTGGTAACTTAGGGCTGTCAAGGTAGGAACCTCCTCACAAAACTCTTTGTGCAAATCAAAACTGTGGTATGTTTGAAAAAAAGAATGAAGATATTTGATTCATGATCATATCATTTTTCTACCAAGTTATGAAATGGCTTTAACATGGAAAATTGATATAGTATGCCTAGCTGTTCAACAGTTAAACACTGCAAAATTGGAACTGTCCTCTTAAGGGGGGAAACCAGTTTAGGAGGCCGAAATTTTGGTGTTTTTCGTGAATTTTTTAAACAGGGAAGGAATAATTAGAAATTGGTGCCGATTCGCTTATTCACAAACTAAACTAAATTTAAGTTCAGTGCATCTTTTTCTTTCTATTTCATTAAGAAAAGGACAGAAGATAAATTTTAGTTTAGTCCTGTCAAATTAATCAGCGCTCCATACAAGTTTAGACATGATTAAAAACTTGCCTACTAAAATTACGTCAATTTACGTCAAGCGCTGATTAATTTGACAGGACTGAACTAAAATTTATCTTCTGTCCTTTTCTTAATGAAATAGAAAGAAAAAGATGCACTGAACTTAAATTTAGTTTAGTTTGTGAATAAGGGAATCGGCACCATTGTATAAACTTGGAGGGTATATTATTCATGTTATAAAGTATAGAGTAGTAGTTACACTTCCGCCAGAATTAGTGGTGTTAGAATGTGATGTCCATGGACAATTTCCATCCGAGTATGTGGCTGGTGGGCATTCCTGAAGTCGCAATTTTTGTCTGTAATCATCACATTCATCATCATTTTGTTAACAACATATTTCGTAAGAATATGAACCTAATTGTGATAAAAAAAAAGAAAATTGTATGTTTTTGAGGTGTTTGAACACAATGTCATGTTTTTATACCATATTTTTTCACTTTTTTGCATTAAAAAAAATTATTTTTAATAATAATCTCAGAATTAGGTTCATATGGATTGGAATTGAACAAAGAACACACACAACAAATTTCAGAACGATTGATCAATAACTTTTTGAGCTTGAATGCCCACAAGTTGAAAAAAAGTTGTTTCGAGAAAAAAGTTTGAAATAAAATGTAGCGAAATCGAAGGATAATTAAAGGAAGTTTTAATTAATTATATAATCTGCTCACCAGTTAATCAGCTATTCCAGCACCGTATAGCAATCCCTCTTCTTGCTCATATCATCAAAATATACATAGAATGTTAACTTATATTAAAAATAAAAGGAACAGAATGTAGACTGTGACCCAAAGTATGAGAGGTTAAGTGGGCATAGCATCGGTAATAATGCTTATTTTGCTTTCAAATTTTTACCACATATTCTTGAGTAGTTATACTAACAATTTCTGCAATAAAAAAGGATTTTGCGATTTTTTGATCAGTCTAAACTAGTTTTCCCCCTTAACTTTTGTAAATTTATCATTGCCCATGTAGCAGGCAATATGTGAAATAATGTATTTACGAATGTTATAAAGTAGAATAATAGTCTTGAATAACACTAGCAATAAAATCGAAATTATGTAATTTTCCAGGCTATGTTCAATAAAATGAACACTGCCGGGCAGAATGGTGCGGCAGAGGGAGCGCCTCCTGCCAAAGGACCAAAAGGGGGCACAATAGAGAGAATTTACCAGAAGAAGACACAGTTGGAACATATCCTACTACGACCTGACACATATATTGGGTCTGTTGAGCGGGCTACCGAGTTAATGTGGGTCTTTGACAAGTCCAAAGAATGCATGGTACAAAGAGAATTGAATTTTGTGCCAGGTCTGTACTTGATGCTTTATTTTTATTAATATTAAGTCAAAATGTCATATTTAAAATAAAATAAAAACTTGAGAGGTGTCAAGGGACACCCGGATGGAACGAAGTTCCTATCGATTAATTAGTGAAGGAATTGTATTTTTTTTTAAGTTATAATAATATTTTTTTTATTATTAACAAATATAATGTAATATAAACCTAATCAGTTATTTTTTTATTATTTATTATGTACACAAAAACCTGTATACACTCAACAAAAATAATCGTCGCGACACCACACTGTTCAATGCGAAATAGAAAGACGAAACGAAAATAACTGCCTTGCTTTCTATGAGAGAGACAGACAGACAGACAGACAGAGAAACAACTATAGCAAAAAGTGTCGTTACAACTTTTGGTCTTAATTTTTTCCGTCTAGCCCCCTTTCGCAACGCGCGATAAGGAACTTCGTTCCAAAAACAGTTCTGCAAGGCTTTGAAATATATCTCATGTCTTTTGTCACACTTTTCAACTCGAATGTAATCAAAATTTTATTTTACAGGTTTATACAAAATATTTGACGAAATCTTGGTCAATGCTGCTGACAACAAACAGAGAGACCCCAAAATGGATGTAATGAAAATTGACATAAATCAAGAAACAAATACAATATCTGTGTACAATAATGGCTGCGGAATTCCTGTAGTGATGCACAAAGATGAGAAAATGTATGTTCCAACTATGATCTTTGGCCATCTACTGACATCATCAAACTATAATGACGAGGAAGAAAAAGTGACTGGAGGCAGAAATGGCTATGGTGCCAAACTTTGTAACATATTCTCAACAAAATTTACAGTAGAAACTGCATCAAAACAATACAAGAAACATTTCAAACAGACATGGGGTTCCAACATGACTAAAGCTTCTGAACCGAAAATAAAGGAAGCTGGTAAAGATGATGACTTTACTAAAGTAGTATTCAGCCCTGATTTGTCTAAGTTTAAAATGGAAAAGTTAGAAGATGACATTGTTGCCCTCATGTCCCGCCGAGCTTACGACATCGCCATGACGACTCAAGGCGTCAAAGTGTACCTAAATGGAGAAAGACTTAAAATAAATAAGTTTAAAGACTATGTAGATTTATACATAAAAGGCAAAGAAGATGAGAATGGGCAACCATTGAAAGTAATCTATGAAAAAGTAAATGATCGCTGGGAGATTGCACTCACACACTCAGACAGGGGTTTTCAACAGGTATCTTTTGTGAACTCCATTGCTACCACAAAGGGCGGGAAACACGTTGATACAGTGTCTGACAGCATAGTTAAGAATGTTCTAGAAATTATTAAGAAGAAAAACAAGGGTGGCGTAAATATAAAACCTGTGCAGGTCAAGAATCACATGTGGGTCTTCATTAATTGTCTGATTGTCAACCCAACCTTTGACTCACAAACAAAAGAAAACATGACTCTCCAAGCAAAGAGTTTTGGTTCGAAATGTAATTACTCAGATAAATTCATAACAGCTGTATCAAAATGTGGCTTAGTGGAGTCTGTACTGACGTGGGCTAAGTTCAAAGCTCAGACTGAACTGGTGAAGGCATCAGGAAAGAAACAGAGTAAACTGAAAGGTATACCAAAGCTAGAAGATGCAAACGATGCCGGCACTAAAAACTCGCATTTGTGTACACTCATCCTTACTGAGGGAGACTCAGCTAAATCACTAGCTGTGTCAGGACTCGGTGTGGTTGGCCGGGACCACTATGGTGTGTTTCCACTAAAGGGTAAACCGCTCAATGTCAGGGATGCATCTCATAAACAGGTCTTGGAAAATGTTGAAATCAACAACATGATCAAAATTGTTGGACTCCAGTACAAGAAGAAATACAATACTATTGATGATTTAAAATCATTGAGATACGGTAAGGTGATGATCATGGCCGATCAGGATCAAGATGGATCTCATATTAAAGGTTTGATTATCAATTTCATACATCACAATTGGCCGGAATTATTGAAACTACCGTTTTTAGAGGAATTCATTACTCCTATCGTGAAAGCTACCAAAAAGGACAAAGAACTGTCATTCTACTCATTACCTGAGTTTGAAGAATGGAAGAACAATACGGAGAACCATCATACGTTCAACATCAAATACTACAAAGGTTTGGGTACCTCCACATCCAAGGAGGCTAAAGAATACTTTCAGAATATGGAGAGGCACAGGATAAAGTTCAAGTACGCGGGTCCCACAGACGATCATCACATTGAACTGGCTTTTTCTAAGAAAGGTGCAGACCAACGTAAGGAGTGGCTCACTAGCCACATGGACGAAGTGAAACGAAGGAAAGAAATTGGTCTTCCAGAGCGATATTTATACACAAAAGATACTAAAGCTGTCTCATATTCGGATTTCGTCAATTTGGAACTGGTTCTCTTCTCTAATGGCGATAATGTTAGGTAAGAATAGTCAGAATTCTAACCCAATTGAATATCATATTCAGGAATCCATATTATCTCTTAAACCCCTTTGATTAATTAGGTCAATGCTACAATTTCCAATGCATTATTTAAACTGCAACTTTGTTGGGTTGACAAAAATGACGGGGGTTGTCATTTAGTTTTACAGAACAAAGATGTTGATTTTTTAAGTCATAACAAACATAATTGGCTTACAGTTGTAGCTACAATGGAAAATATTTCTGATTTCAGATCAATACCTTCTATGATGGATGGATTGAAACCTGGCCAACGTAAAGTGATCTTCACGTGCATCAAACGTAACGACAAACGCGAGGTCAAAGTGGCGCAGCTGGCTGGTTCGGTTGCGGAACATTCGGCATACCATCACGGTTAGTATACATTACAGAATCTTACGTCTGTGCTCCTTGGTCATATATGACAAGGCACAAATTCCCTTGTTACCCAATTTTTTTTAAACCCCGCTTTGGTAAACCTACCGGCCTACCCGCCTGTAATGCAACCTTTCAAGAATGACTATTATAGAATCAATAGTTCTTATTAGTTAAGAGACAGACGCGTTGCTGAGGAGTATTTGCGTCTATTTTTCCAGGAAGTGTGTGGAAATAGCCCATGTAACTTTTGATATTTAAAAAGTGATGATCAGCCTAAGTTGTATAATTAATATTTTATTTGATTTGAACAGGTGAACAGTCCCTAGCGATGACTATAGTCAACCTCGCACAAAACTACGTGGGCTCAAACAACATCAACTTACTGGAGCCGCGTGGTCAGTTCGGAACGCGACTCTGCGGAGGCAAGGACTCTGCTAGCCCGCGTTACATCTTCACGCTAATGTCGCCACTTACCAGACTTGTGTTCCATCCACATGATGATCCGTTGCTTGTTGTAAGTATTTTATCTGATTTTGTACATATTCCGTTTCTTGAAAACCGTTCTTTGCGTTATAGTCAGTGCAGCCTGAGCAATAAAGTTTGAACAGTTTTCTTTAATAAGATTGATAATGGCCTAAATTACTACTGGAATAGAGTTGAAAATGCCGTGTAAGTGATTAGAGAGAGATGCGTTCGCGTGTGCTCTTTTCAACTCTATTTCAGTTGTGATTAGCTAAATATCAATTATTCAAACTACTAAAGCATTTTATAATTTCCATTACGCACTTATATTTTTACACTTACGCACTCGAAGCGAACTTTTCAAATAGCTATCTTATAACAATTATTCCTAAATACGTACGAGTTATTTTTTTTAAAATATTGTATAATCAACGCATGAATTATATATCTAAGTACAAACTATTATTTCGCGGACATTGGTGTGGGTTACACGTTTACCTAGTCTTTAACTTACTCTGTCACACTTAATGTGTAACTGTTTTATGTCCCAATAAAGTAAAATAAAATAATATTATTCTAGCACGACTTCGAAGATAATCAGAAAATTGAGCCGATTCAATACATCCCCATCATTCCTATGGTCCTGGTGAATGGCGCTGAAGGTATCGGCACAGGGTGGTCCACAAAGATACCCAACTACAACCCCAGAGATATTGTGGCCAATATTCAGTAAGTTTTTAGAATATTTACTATAACACGGCAAATTGACGGAGTGTGTCAATCTGCTAAATAATTAAGTGTACAGGTTAACCAAAAAAGGTATGCGCTTCGGTAATACTTGTACGTCCGAATAAGCACGAACGTCGCGCCAATGGTGGTGCTTGGTAGTATTAAATATAGAAGCCTTGCCTACAGCTTCTAACGTTTACAGCGCCGCGCTTTGAAATACGAAGGGCGAACATATTATTGCCAGTTTGTCTAAAGTTTTCTCTTGGCGTATTGAATGAATTTATTGGTTGTTGCATAGAGTTGATAATCTATAATTTTCTAACCATGGTAATACGAAATAAGTTAGTGCATCCATAGTTGTAACAGCTCTATATGAGATCTCACCATCGCGTGTTCAAATTTACGAAGATAGACGATGATTGCCGAAGTGTATACTTTTCTTGAGGAATCGGTATGAACATACAAAATTTACACAATATATTCTACTTTCAGACGAATGTTAGACGGCGACGAACCAAAACCTATGCACCCGTGGTACAAAAACTTCCGTGGCCATATTGAAGGCTTCGGCGACAAATACGTCATTTCTGGTGAGGCGGCCATACTGCCTGGCGAGAAGATCGAAATTACGGAACTTCCTGTCGGGATGTGGACTCAGAATTATAAGGAGAATGTGCTGGAACCCATGTTGGGAACTGATAAAGTGAAGCCTCTCATATCTGAATATAGGGTAAGTAGTGCAGCTTGAATATAGTAACTTGTAATATAGTTGTTCACAGCTGGCAGTAAGTACTCCAATCACATGCTATTTTACACTATTATTGGCTAAAGAAAGAGAGAAAGAAAGAATACCCTATATTTGGACACAGTTCGTAAAACACAAAATAAAGTAACATGAAAAGACGAATTACAAAAAAAAAAACAACGTGTGTGCCTCACGGCTGCGCCCAATAGGTTCATTTCAGCATCAATGCCAGACATGCTGCCTGACGCTGGTTTTCTAATGAACCTATAGGGACAAGTGACGAGGAGTACAAAACAGAACTCTCAACCACAATCCAAACTGCTTGTATCCTCACTCCAACAAGCCTCAGGTTCTAAATGTTAGTAGCAATGAAATTAGATCTTATTCAATGACATTGCATTTAGTTCAAAACTTCATAATTATCGAAGATTCTAAATTCATGTTGATAGATGGTTTAATGATGTCTCTATTTCGTTATAGGAATACAACACAGACACAACAGTGCGGTTCGTGGTGAGCCTTCTGCCAGGCAAACTAGCCGAGGTGGAACTTGAGGGTGTGCACAAAGTGTTCAAGCTGCAGACCACTATCTCACTCACCTGCATGAACGCTTTTGACCACAACTGCTGTCTCAAAAAGTAAGTAGTGGTAATTCAATTTCTTGTGCTATCATACTGTCAACCATGTGGCAGTGCTTTTATGTCGTACCAATAAGGTTAAAATTCGTAGTTCAAGAGTTATAAATGACGTGCAGTCGCATAGGCAACTGCATGTTGTTATTTGTTGTATTTAATGGACGTATCAGAGGATAAATTACCAAAGGATAGAGAGAGAAAAAGGTCCAAATGTCTATCCATAATATTATCAATCCTTCAGATGTTAGATGAAAATAAAAAAATAAAAAAATTACAAGCAAAACAAAAAATGTGTAAGCTACTGTATTTTTGATGATGGCTGAAGGATAAAATTACAGATACTGTTCTTACTGGGAGTGCTATAGCATATTGAAACGAAATAGTAAAAACAGTAGTTGTTTTTGAGTACTAAATTAATAAAAATATTCTTCACCAGATTCGACAAGGTCGAAGAAATCTTACGAGACTTCTACGAACTGAGATTGAAATACTACGCGCGTCGCAAAGAGTACCGGGAGGGTCAACTGCAAGCCGAAGCCGACAAGTTGTCCAACCAAGCGCGATTCATCCTCGAGAAGTGCGACAAGGGACTAGTGGTCGAAAACAAGAAGCGTAAAGTGATGGTGGAAGAACTTATCAAGAGAGGTGAGTTACGAATAGTTGAAGTCTATTTTATGGTTCTCCTGTTTAGCATATTGATGGTAACATCTAACTTCTTTTGGGGAAAATCGCAATGTTTTTCTTTACATTGTCATGTTTTTTTTTTGTGTCACAATTTAATTTTAAATACCTCTGCGTTCCCCTTTCCATTTCGTCTGTTGCGTGCGTTACATTGCGCATTGCATATTTAACATCGACGTACCAAAAATCAAAGTCATTTCCCAGCAATAGGGAACATGCAATATTTTTATTTTTGTTTTCACTTTAAAGAATTCCATGTAGAATAGACCACAAATATATTAAAAAATTAAAACATTGTAATTTATCGGAAAAAATGCGATTTTAAATTGACAGTTTAAATTTTCCCGCGAAAACGGACCTATAGTTCCGATGACGTCATTCTTGTCTGTCACTGATTGTATTTGTTCGTCGGCTTTCATACTTTTGCATATTTTTTCGACTTTTGAGATATATTTTGGGTAAAATTTAAAATGGACTATCCGTTAACATCAGGTGATCATAACAATACCACTAATAATCCAGCCAGTGAGTCCGTGTATACTTTAACAAAGTTTCCAAATAAATTGTTTTTGACTAGACGTTCTGACCCAAAATTGAGAAAAAAGTGATATCAAGCTGCAAAAAGAAATGACAATTATTCTCCAAAGACCACTATTCGATCTATGAAGAACACTTTGACGTAAGTCATAAGGCGAATATACTTGTTATATGTCGTGTGTGTTATACGTCTTAAGGCCAATATACTTGTTATACGAGTATGCTTAGTTAATCTGCTTGTACGTAAAAACACGTTAGTTACCTACCTAATACTTACAAAACTTGTCTATAGTAGATTTTTAATTTTACAGTTTGAGATCGACGTCGATAATTGGTAAAAGTTTAAAATGTCTGGAGGAAACCTTTTTCTGAAAAAAGATCTCATGTCAACACTAACTCTTGGTAAATAAATTCCTGGAGTCTGCTTTGATAATCCCAACTATCATTTTTATTTAGAAAACGCAATTAATATTCCCATAAAATAATATTCACTTTTACAACCATAACCTCAACAAGTCGTCGTAACGGGAGTGACGTCACTAAACGCTGATTGGTGTTTTGAAATACGTTTCGTTTCAAGTAATTTTAATACGTAATTATTGTTAAAAATCAACATTATGTACAATAAAAACATTGCAGTGGCCCTTCTTTTATACTTTTTTAACATTTAAATCATAAAATTTTCATAAATATTATATTTGCATCTTCCCTATTATGTATGCTCAATTTTGCTAGCGGTTTCGCCCGAGTATTATATATACTGGGTGACTTTTTTTAGCGTCTTGAAAAAAAATGCGAGTAATAGGTGAACGGAGTAGAAGCTTTTGGCATAGAAATTTTTATTATTTTTATTTTTGAATAACATGTAATTAAATTGATCTAGCAATAAGCACTACACATTTAAAGTAACATTTTCATACTAGAACAACAAAAACAGAAATTTGGAAAAAAAAACATTTTTTTTTTAAATCTATCGAAACTCAAATCATACGCACCCTACTCACTGCGCGGCATGTATCATTGATTTCGGAGCGCGGTCCTACCCTTTGAAGCCGGCCGATAGGCGGCCTCGCATCGCATCGGCATCTTTCGCAGGCGCACGAGCCGCACACGCATCCCTGTCCACCCGCGTCCCGCGCTCCTTTAGTCACCTACGATGAATCTGAAGGCCTTCCTGCCTTCTATTCTAGTTACACAACACACCATATGAAGGTCGAGACGGTAAAAAATGTCATCCGGTATAAACCTACCTCTTGAATCACTCTTCCTATTGATGAAAACCAAAATAAAATCCGTCGCGTAGTTTAAAAGATCTACGCGTGCAGACACGGAAAGCGACTTTGTTTTATACTATGTAAAGAAAAAATGTTACTTGGGAAAATACTAATATTATGATACTAGTCTACTAATATTTCTCACAAACTAATCTAAACTTATAACTACAGGTTACGCTCCCGACCCGATCTCTGAATGGAAGAAGCGCGCCAGTAAGATGCAGGGACTAACAGCAGTTGATGACGACCTTCAAGAGTCGGAAGAAGAACCCGAACCTGAAGCTGAGAAAGGAAAACCTGTCGATCCAGGTTGGTTCTGGAACTATTTACCTATGTTCATCTAAATGGATCTACCGTTTTATAATCATGCAGTTATTACTTTTATAACCCTTGTACCATTACACTCTGTGTAATATTATTGGGGTAATGTAGTTGTGTTGTATAATGAAACACGACGCTTGTTTTCACTGTACGTGCAGGCAGTCATCCATATTTCCCCATTTATGTTTCAAGTCCCTTGTAATAGGGGCGAGCCTATTGCCATCAACTGGGTTCTGATCCAGACTAGGTCTGCTAGTGAGTAATTCCTCATGAAATAACAATTCGTTTTTTTTTTCTTTGGGTGGTAAATCATCAAATGACTTCTCTAGCTCTTTGTCGGAATGCGAGGGCGTGTCAGACTTTTACTGACTAAAACCCACCGGTGTTCCTTTAGTTGCTTGTGCCATGGCCACGGTAACTCTCTCGAACAAACCCAATATCAGATTTTGTCTGACCTAGGAATCGAACCCAGGGCCGTCGACAAGGCAGAAATGAAATGGAGGATTGTGGAAGTCTTCGAAATTTAACCAAAAATAAGTCACATGGGGGCCGAATTTTGTATGCATTTATTATGGATAAAGGTCAAATGCAATAGCTGATGAACTTGATATATTACAGAAAAAGCATTCCAAAACTTGAAAGAAGTAAAGAAGTTTAACTACCTGCTGGGCATGTCAATGTGGATGTTGACCAAGGAGAAGAAAGATGAACTGCTCAAGCAGAGGGACCAGAAACTGTCGGAACTTAACGCACTCAAGTAAGTTCATATTCGTATTATTATGTAGATATAAACTGTTGTTTAAAAATTATTATAAAATTGTTGTAAGTATTAGTAAGGATGTGCGAACTTAATTTTATTTCAGATTTTATTGACTACTAGTTATAAATGCTGTGGAAATGCGTTCCTTGCGAAGCATGTGTGGTGTGACTATGAATGATAAGCTGAGGAATGATGTGATAAGAGAACGGTGTGGTTTAAAAGAAGATGTAGTGACAAAAATTGAAAAAAGTATGCTTAGATGGTTTGGTCATGTTGAGAGGATGAATGAAGGATGGCCAAATACCTTTGTATTTACAAGGAAGATGTGAGTGGAAACACCAGGAGGGGACGCCCTAGGAGGACATATAGTGACCTTATTGGTGATGTTCTTCAGAAAGGTCAGGTGCGTAGTATTCGCCACCGGCGTGTGTGTATGACCAATTGTATGAACCTGAACGTGGCAAAAGGAGTGTGTAGAGGTCGTAGCAGGTGGCGTTCCGTGGTTTCTGCCTACCCCCATGAGAAAAACGCGTGATTGTATGTATGTATGTAATATTACCTTTATATTGTCCCACTGCTGGGCAAACGCCTTCTTCCATGTTTTACACAAATCGCCATTGTTTGGCTAATCTTACGCCTATGTCCCATGGGGGTGGGCAGACAATACAGGGTGCCTCCTGTTCTGTAGTTTCTGCCTACCCCATCGAATTACGATCCTTGCATACTCCTTGCTTCGTTTATGTTCATACATCTTGTCTATGCACATTCTATTTCGGTTAATGAGTAAGCAATAGTAGTTACAGTAAGCAGTAGTAGTTTATGTAATAAGTCGCACGTTTTACTGAATAATCATGTTTCTGGTGAAATTGAAGTGTACAAACCTTAAAAAATCTATTCATTGTCCAAATAATGGACTAGTATTTAAATTAATTCTAATATGTGCAGAGCGAAGACAGCGGCGAATATATGGCGTGAAGATTTAGACGAGTTCTTAATAAAATTGCAAGAAATTGAAGAGAAAGAGAGACAAGAAGAACAGTCTGTTAACAAAAAGACTACCAAAGCAGCCGTGAGTACCTTCTGTTTAATCAATTTTATTGCTGTTTTATCAAAATTTTAATATGTTATCGATAAATGACGTAATTATTTGAACATAGGCATTCTAAGAACTAAAATTTTCGGTTTATTTTTATGCTTACCAGATGGAAAGATTTAAGGTAAATATTTTTGTTTTATAAAAGACGGATTAATTTAAATGGAGCTCGCCCTCAAAATGTATTCATCAACTTCACTAAGGATGTGTTCGGGTCTACATCTGATTCGTACGTTATCGACTTTAAAAAGTCGACTGTACATGGGTCACAATACAGGCAAACACTTAAAATAGAAACTATAAACGTACGGCGTAACTAAGAAGTATTGTACATTTATTAATTTACAGAATGCCAACAAGAAGAATCGCAAGTCCCTGATGGACATCTTACCTTCGGACAACGGCAGACGTGTGGAGCCTAAGATATCCGAAGATCTTATCAAGAGGATCCAGGCTGCTGAGAAGGCGAAGACTAGGAAAGAAATCAAGAAGGAATATGATCCGGTAAGTGGTACATTTTAAATTGAATTTTGAACTACGAATATGGTCTGCTACGAAATAAAGGCGGTTTCGAAGTCAAACTGTTACCATCGAAGTACAGTGGACTGTGTTAGGGCTAAATAGTCTCTGTACGAATTGTATTATATAAATGGTAGCAAGACTAATATTGGCATTTCACTTCATCCATTAAACATCCTATGACCGGACGTCAAGCCATTAGGACACATGTTATTGTTCTTAAATTTATTTATTTTAGTATATAATTGAAGACATGAGTGGATGAAGGTGATATGTCGCATTTTCAGATTTTTGCTGTTCTTTGCATGAATGATGATGTTATAAGCATACAAACAATTTTAAACCTTAAAACAACCGTGTTTGTGGCTATTTTAGAAATTCACTACTTGATGAAGGTGTCATGTACATTATTTTTTAAAATTAATATTGAATGAATGTGGTATAGGCACTTAACAATTTTATAGATACCTAAAAAGTAAAAAGTTAACTTTTCTGCAGTGGATGAAGGAGCTATGTGGCATTGCACTGCACTTTCAGTGAATTAAAGTGTTATGTGCTGCACATATAACTTTCACTTAAATGGATATTTTAAAATCATAGACCACAAATTTCCCGAAGTGGGACATTCATGTTTGGATTCGAATCGAGATTTTGGGAAAATCGAAAAAGTGCTTCGAAAAAATGATACAATCTATGCACCTGAACAATACCGAACCATTATAAGCAAAACTTCGCGAAACAATATAGGTAGTTATTGATATGACTGACCATTTCAGGAAAAAAATAACAATTCGAAGTGAATTTAAAGGAGATGTTTCATTTTCGGCCATCAGATGTACATTTATCAAAAAAGAGGAAAAAATACCACAAATTAGGGAAAAATATTCTCTGGTTAATTTGCGCCTGATTTGTTGTGTACAAAAAATAATAGTTTTTCAATTATTGCCATGTTTTATTCAACATGGCGTCTCGTTTGCTTGCAGACTTCGTTCGTTCTGAAATCATGTCTCATCAAATCAATGTTAAGTAGAAAATAATAAAAAAATGTGTGTATTCTTGTAGTGTTCAAAATAAATTACTATTATTCTCTAATTAATATTTTTGAGTAAACATAATTAAGTGTGACCATTTCATCGTTACAAAAATCTTTAGTCTCCATTCTTGAAGTGTGTTTCTAAACGAATTCAAAATAACCACTTGCTAACTCTTAGGACAAACGTCAAACATTTTTAACCGACTTCAAAAAAAGGAGGAGGTTATATGTTCGACTGTATGTATTTTTTTTTTTTTTTTTTTTTTTATTTATTTATTTATTTATTTATTTAAACTTCTCGCACACAAAAAAGGTACAAAGGCGGACTTAATGCCTTAGGCATTCTCTACCAGTCAACCAAGGGTGGTGAAGAGATTAGATGGCAGGTGCTTTCATTGTGAGGAACAGTTATTGAAAAAAAAAAACTATTAAAATACATCCTATATCAAATTATAAATAAGATGGGGAATGTAAATAGATTATAAACTTATAATACACACATACATATTTACTATAATATATACTTACATACATATATATTTATATATATACACAGATTAAACCGAGAGATGCTGAGATGACTCTACGCTATTTGTTTTGAAAATAACTCCGCAATTTCCGCTTAAACGCATACCGAGAGGTGGCCGTCCTGATATCGAGAGGGAGCGCATTCCATAGAAGAATGGACTGAATATTAAAGGACGAATGAACAAAGTCAGAGGTATGAGAAGGACAGAGTAGGAGAAGATTGTTAGAAGAACGCAGATTTTTGACGTGAGAAGAACATAGATATTGAAAGTGAGGCACGAGATAAGAAGGAGGAGTGGGAGACTTGAGGAGGGAGAATAGCGTGGTCAAAGCGCGCAAACTTCTTCTTTGGCGAATGGACATCCATTTGAGCTCAGACCTATAGCTCGACACATGGTCATATTTTCTAAGGTTGAAGATGAACCGTATACAGTTGTTGAGCAGTCTGTCGAGCTTATCCAGAAAAACCGCATTCAAGTCAAAATAGCACACGTCACCATAGTCGATCATAGGGAAAATCAAAGTCTGCACAAGCATGGCTTTCGTCTTAGCGGGTAAAAAGCTCCTCAGACGATACAGGGAGCGCAAGGTACCATTGACCCTTTGGCTAACATTAGACACCTGGCGTTGCCAGCTAAGTGTCGTGTCTAGATGCAAACCGAGATCCTTCACAGTAGGGGTAATGGGTATGACGGTACCATTAAAAATGAGAGGAGGAAGAGAACCAAGCGTCACCCTACCCATCATGCGCGAGCTTCCAATTACAATGGCCTGACACTTAGAGGGGTTGACTGACACCCCAAAATTATCAGACCACTTTTTTATTGAATCCAAATCTCGGTTTACATCTGCTATAGCGTCTGATAAACCTTCCACCCGCTCAGACGTATACAGTTGTAGATCATCAGCATAAAGATGATACGAACACCGAAGACAATGAGTGATAAAATTAATGAAGATGGAGAATAATAATGGAGAAAGAATACTTTTTTTTTATGTATGTTCACCGATTTCTCCGCCAATAGTCAACCGATTTTGAAAATTCTTTTTTTATTCGTAAGGGTATACTCCTGAGGTGGTCCCATATTAATTTTGTGAAGATTTGATGTATACTTTGGGAGATAAACGAAGGAACTCCTCAAAAACAAACAGTACACGTAATGTGATTTGGATATTGTACTAAAGATCAAAAATAATGCTGGTTCTATCTATCCATCCGTGGTGAACTAATTATAGTCTTCGAAGATACCGCATGGAACTCCTCATCGGTGAACAGTACATATAGGAACTTACAGTGAAAGGTTAGAAGGTTAGGGGATAATTCTTTGAATATTATAGGCACGTTTAGACGGATTTGCAAAATTCTTTTTTTGTTCGAAAGGGGTTTATTCCGAAATGGTCCCATATAATTTTCATATGGATCTGATGATGAGTTCGGGAGACAGACACCGGAACTCTTTAAAAAATGACAGGAAATCAACCGCGATTTCTGCTATCGCATAAATATGCATTGTTTGTTTTGAATTAGTGCAGGGTGAATACCACAACTAAAAATTTAAAAATAAAAACTTTTTTGCAAAAAAAAACAACCGACTTCCTTAAAAACACTACAAAGTGAAAAATAACTTTAATTTCGGAAGTCGGTGGCAAAAAAACCATAAATACAGATCCTAAGACACCGACTACCGAAATTAAAGTTATTTTTCACTTTGTAGTGTTTTTAAGGAAGTCGGTTGTTTTTTTTTGCAAAAAAGTTTTTATTAATTTTTATTTTGTACATAAAAACCATTTGATATTATGAAAAAAAAAATACTTTATTCTATTCATGAGTAATTTACCCAGCTTCGCTAAACGGTACACGTTATGGCCGGAGCCCCATATAAAAGTGAAACATCTCCTTTGATTAACAGGAAAAAAAATACAAATAATGGAAACATTAGTTTTAGGGATGGCGTGAAATGGATCACAATTGATGAATACGGTTCATATTTATACAAAGAGTCGTACGACGAAATGACACCATTCCAGAAAGTGGACATTTAAAAAAAAAAGGGCTCAAATTAATGCAAATTTTGAGGTGCCACGTGTGGATGGAAAATATAGTACAGTGTCGGTTGAAAAAAAGCCAATATTAAGGACCAACTAAAATTTGTTAAACCAGAATATCGATATTGTTATCAGTCCATTCTCGGAGAAGAATAATCGTTTTTCATTTAGTTTTAGTTTTTTTTTTCTAATTTCTTAAGTAACTTGTCTCCTTCAGACTTAATTTTCTCAAATTGACGAAAATTTTCTTTGCGGAAGGAGTTATGTTTAGTTTTTCTTAAAATAAAGTACTAAAACTACATTTTATTCTTTAATTTCTCTCCTATTTTAAAAATATTAAACGGTTGGCGCCGCCAGACACCCTTATTGGATAAATACATTTAAGGCGTTTTAGAATATCCTAAAATGTTTATGCGAAACTTTGAACTCAATTTTCTCGAAATTAGAATTTTGCGACATATCACCTTCATCCACTTATGTCTTCAATTGTCTGTTGCAATAACGCCAATAACGTAGTGACATGACATTATATTATTCCACTTGTGCCATGTTTGAAAATATAGTTTTTAGTGTACCCAAAGAATGCTGCTGAAGCCGCGATCAACGTGGCCAAAGTAATTTAGGTGACTTGACGAATATTCTATTATCGATTCGAAAAGAAGAAGAAAAGTGCACACATTTAATTGTTTTTCTTTCCTTAGGATGATCCAACCGGAATTAGTCCGATAAGTGCTGAAAAGAAACCCAAGTCTCGAGTGAAGAAGGAAAAAGTTGAGAAACCCGAGAAGGCCGAAAAAGCAGACAAACCGGATAAGGCAGGAGGCGATGGATTGAAACAAACTAAAATTGCTTTCAAAAAAGAACCCAAGAAGGTAACTATTCCTTACATCAAACTAGGAAGGGAAGCTAGATATCAGTAGATAGGGTTCTGTAGCATAAGTGTCGTTATGTTGTAACAAAAATCTAACAGTTATATGTATTTTATTTGTCGGAGCATCGGTCTGATGTATGCAGTGAAGACTTGGCTCGGTTGTGATATTTTACGATAGTACATCACAGACCGCCTATATTTCCGAGGGTTTAGGTAGAAAAAACAATACAATATGTATGTAATATGGGCGAGCCTTAGCCATTACCTAGGCAAAAATCTCTGCTGCTACTGAGAAGCTAATTATGATATATATTTAATGTTTTTAAGGAAATACAATAGTATGTATGTACGTATGTGTATTTCCAGAAGCGTATGACGTTCAGCGGCAGTAGCTCAGAGGGCTCGGGCTCGGACGACGAGCTGCCCGCCGCAGTAGTAGCCGCGCCGCGTGAGAGGGCCACCGCACGCCGTGCCGCCACCAAGGTAAGCAGAGACGTTCACATAATGGCGGCCGGACTATTTCAATAGAAAGCAAGAAAGAAAAATATTTTATTTGAGACACGCACAGGACATAAAACAATAAGAAGAACATAGAAACTTTTAAGATATAAATAACAAAATAGTACTAAAAGATATAAAAATAAGAGTATGACCTGTGCGAGGCCAAAATGGCTCCTTTTTCAGCATAATGCTGCGATATTTGTAAAAAACAACTACCACAGGGCTGGTATTCTGTAATAAGCGCTGAGCAGTTGCTTTTACTGTCGGCCTGTGTCATTCTATTGCTGGGCAAAGGGCTCTCTGCATGGTACCCCGTGCTTGCGATTGAGGGTTGAAGTGGATGACTGGTCGTTTGATTTGTCTTGGTCGTTTGGTTCGTCCCGCTATCTACTACGGGGTCTGCTGCGACGTGTTGTACGGCTACAATTTATCTAGGACAATAGGATCTTTGGGAATCTATGGAACAACGCTCAAGTGCGATAAACAGACTTTCGGACATTTCTACAATTTCATTGCGGCCATTTGCATTTAATGGAGAAAAATATTGGTGCCGATTCTGTAGTACACCGAACTAAACTAACTAAACTATCTCTAAAATTCCTTACTTTTGGCTATGAGAATTTTAACGCTATTCTGCAAGAAAAAGTCTCTAAATTTAAAAATTATTTTGACACGACTAAAAACGAATTTGACAATCAACGTGGTTTTTTTTTCTTTTGGTTTCGCAACGTGGTACTTGTGTGCGCTACGCAATGAATTTTTTAGAGACGAAGGCGCGCGCACGGGGGCAGCCTGGACGTGTTTTATATGGAATTGTTCACTTATTGTTGGAAAAAAAAAAAAAATACCCACGTGTTGAGATTTAAATGTTCCGGGGTTTCATAAAGGGGGTCGAAAATTTCATTATTTTTGCGATAGGACACGCCATTTTCGAGATATAAGCAAAAGAAAAAAATAAAAAATACAGCACTGTTTATGCACGTGAAGGCGAGGCGTTGGTGTGAAGTTTTGTTCATGACCACTAGTTATATTCCACACCTTTTTAATCGCGATTAAAAATAGTCAGATTTAGTCAAAATAAATTATTATAGTCAAAATTTTTGGTGAAAACCGGTAAACTCAGATTAGCAAAATTGTCATTTTCACTAAACTAATAACTCAGTGCAATCTTAGTGCTGTCAAACTAAAATATTGTTAAGTTGTGTCACTTTAGTCTATTTCAGAATATCGTCGTTTGACAGGAATAAACCAAATTTTAGTGATTTTTAGTTTAGTTTAGAGAATTTTGTACAACAGAATCGGCACTATTGTCAGCTCAACGCTACAATGGTCGTCCATAGATCATTGGTTTGGATCCGGCCGAAGGACCATTTTGTGCAGTGACCCATCAGTATTTACAAGGAATAGGGCCGGATTTAGAGGTCTGGAGGCCCTGGGGCAAGAAAGGAGTGGAGGCCCCTAATAATTTTCCAAATTGATGAATACATTTTTTGAATTGTAGTGTTTCAATAATTTATTACAAGACAAATAATTAAATAATAAGAATATATTACTCTGAGTAGTTAGTGGTAACATGTTTTTTTAAAATTCTCATTGTGGGGGCCCCTCACTTGTGGAGGCCCCGGGGCTGTAGCCCCGGTTGCCCTCCCCCAAATCCGGCCCTGACAAGGAAACATAAGAAACTCATTTAACTGAGTAATATTTATTTATTTTACATTGACTTTGTACCAGATCAAAAGTCAACTATTGTAGATAGAAGTCCACCTTCTCTCTTCTCGCGATTTACACAGTCAACATATTCTGTTGTGCCCCAACTTATATTTAAATTAGCCTATTTCTATCTAATTCTCTTATATTAAACAAAAAAAAAGAAAAACACGTTAATAAAATAGCACTATTAGTTCATAAACACGAAAATTAGCATCATTGTCATAGCAATAACCATAACATTTTCATAAAGGTACAAAAGTACAAAGATGGCTCCGAGGACTCGGACTCGGGCTCTGACGTAGAACTGTTGGACAACAAGCTGGACTCCGACGCCGAAGCCCCGACGCGCGCTCTATCGATCAGTGAAGACGATGATGACTTCAACGTGAAGAGTAATAAGGCTAAGAAACCCGCTGAGATGGATTCAGGTCAGTAGCCATATTCATATAACGTAAAGATTTCTGTAGCTTTTGTGAGCAATTTTAAGAAAATATCGTTCAATATTATGAAGCTATTTGATATCTGATTTCAAAAATCAGTGTACAGTGCGAGTTTTTACTCGGTTTGACGTTTTAAACCATACTAAAATCCCCAAACTGCTAGCCGTAACTGTGTTTCGTATTCACCCCAATACGGTACGGTGCGTTTATTTACGCATTAACTTCACAATAAATGGGCGCCTGTTACAATTCATAATTTCGGCCGAAAGACGTTCAATGTTGGACATAGGCCTCCCCGGAAACAGGGGATTTGCCATAACCGCCACGCTTGGCAGACGGTTTGGCGATCGCAATATGGTGGTAAAATGCATAGTGAATGCTGCTGCCCATTCTCTAGTAAGTCCCTTGGTCGCCTTTTACTACACTCACGGGAAGAAATGGGATGATGCTACTCTTAACTTCTGGCGCTACACGGAAACCTATGATAATTATTGGATTTTTATCGCCTCGGCTCATGCAGTTCCAGAACTCACTGTCCAGACCGTTTCAGATTGTGCGTCATATACTAACAGTTTTATTGTGATAAATTGATCTAGAGCAGCGGTTCTCAAACTTTTTTCTTTATGGAAACCTTTTGGAAAGCGAAATATTTGACGGAGCCTTAAAATAATCAAAAATCTGTTCAGTATTTTGTTTTTGTAGCATAGATAGGAAATCCTGTTTCGCATAAGTATGTTATTGGGAACGGGAGAAGGACATTCAGAGCCATTGTGGCAAGAAGTAGATATTCATCCCAGCTTCTGCACTAAAAATCATTGAGAGGCATCGTTTTGAACAGTGACTCCATACTGGTGTCTGATGACATTTCTAAAACGATTTATCTGTGTCGGTTGACATACTTTCGGGCTTTTGCAAGTTGGGTAGAAGAGGATTTTTAATCCATAGATTCGTGGAGCCCCCACAATGGCTTTGCGGAACTCTAGGGCTCCGCGGAGCACACTTTGAGTATGGCTCATCTAGAGAGATCCCTCACTTCTGCTAAAGCATTATTGAAATTATTGGTAAACATTTCAGACTGCCTGTTCGACTCCTTAATCGAGGACACAAAGAAAGAAGAACAAAAAGATACAGCAAAGAACAATGGCGCGGTTAACTCCATAGTAATACCAAGTGACGATGAGGTCGTGCCCGACTCACCGCCTAAGAAGAAACCGGGGCCGAAGCGGAAGCTACTGAATGATGACAAGAAACCTAAGAAGAGGCCTGCCAAGGAGATGCTAAGTGACGATGATGATGACAGTATATTTGACAGCAAAAAGGTGCGTTAGTTTATATATTTATCTATTTACAAGCCGTGTGCCCGAAGGAATTTTCTATTGGTAAAAATAACGAAATTTCATTGAAACTTTCACGCCATAACTCTTTCCTTAGTACCTTCTAGACAATAGAGTTTAGGCGGTACATTCTCTGTCAGTGAGTGAATAAATTAAAGATTTATATTAAGTAGCTAGATTTAAACTCCATTTCATCTATACAGCTTTTATACTGCTCTGCAGGGTACAGCTGTATTGAAGGCCTAGTTTACATGACCTTAGTTTGCTTGAAGATGTAAGTGACAACAACGGAGTCATAAACTAATGTAAATTTTGCATAAATCTAACGAAATGCAAAGGAGGTCGTAATAATGGTAACCGTAAAGTCTTCATGAGCCAGTTTTACGAACGAAAGTTATCATAATACTAATGTGACATATTTGCAAGCGCTCTTATTTATTGAATCGAGAGTGGTTAAAACATTTCTATAATAAAATTATAGTTTGATTTGAAGTGTCATAAAATAAACAGAGTATAAATCTTATTTATTTAATACTTTACGCACAAAAATGTACAGAGGCGGAGTTAATGCCATAGGCATTTCCTACCAGTCAACCTTAGTTAATACCTTAATTAAGACTTCTTCACCATGAACTCATAAATTTTGATATGAATTTCGTAGGAAAATTTGTTCTGTAGGACGGGTAGGTGAATCTACCCGTCCTACAGAACAAATTTTGCTTGACGGAGTAAAGCACAAAACGTCAATTGTTAGGAATTTGACTTCTAGGTACAATCATGCTGGTAGGTGTAATTGTTCCTGCCCGATGATGAGAACTCATGCCGGAGGGGGGTGGTCGTGTCGTTCGTGTCTCGGCGCGTGCGATACGGCTGCAGTGGCCCTGTGACCATAGATTATGAGATCTGAGGGCTTACCCAAAATCATACAGTACTAGTCCTGTAAAGCTATTCACAAACATTCGACAGGCTGTCGTGCCTCCAAGCAAATAGCTATTTGAGTGAATATTTGTTTTTTTATTTGTTTGTTTTCCATCTCAGACTTTATATCTTACGCAGTTGAAGTTCGTCTATTATTTATGACTATTAATGAAATGATTTCTACTTAGGACCAAAAAAAGAAAGCAGCGCCAAAAAAGAAGCAGAAAAAGAAGGTGTCGAGTGACTCGGAGTCTGACGCGGGAGGCGAGACCCTCGCTGCCGTCAAGAGCTCACGAGCGCGCGCGGCGCAGAAGTATACGTTCAGCGAGTCGGACTCGGACTAGCCGTGAGTATACATTTATACAGAAGTCGTCGTCGTTGTTTCAGCCGAAAGACGTCCACTGCTGGGCATAAGCCTCCCCCAATTTGGAGGGGTTTACCATAATCGCTACACTTGGCAGGCGGGTTGGCAATCGCATTATGGTGGTATAATACATAGAGAATGCTGCTGCCCATTCTCTAGTAAATCCCTTAGTCGCCTCTCAAATGGGAATACAGAAGTACAGGGTTGTTTCTTTTTGTATCTTTTTTTGTCAATAAAATCGGGAAGGTCGGGTAAAACTAATTGTAGATGGCGTGACCATAGCTAGGTCCCTGCGACCTACAATAAATATTGACATTTCGTTCATTAATTCCATTTCGTGTTTGTTTATTCATCAATTTGGTTTTATTTCACTATTTCGTTGTTAACCATGTTTGAAATCAAGTATTTACATATAGTCAGAATTTTAAACATATTTCCTCGTAATCACTTTCTTCAAAATGTTCTGATATAATCTCGAACTCTAAATTTTTTTTGAAATCTCTACGAATAGATTACGAGTACGCCAGGATCTTTTAATCTTAATGTCTTCAGGAAAATGGTGGACTCCAATTTCGGAGTAGTTAGGAACAGAATAACGTGTCATTTTCTTAACTATAAAATAAAACCACCTCGTTCATCCCATGTGTTATTTATTATAGTCTTTTCGCCATAAGATGAGTTCCCTGACAGTTCTTGTCTGACAATTGTAGTGACGTGACCTAACGTAATATAATCGATTTTTTTATAATATCGATTCAGTTGGCAAAGAAAATGGAATCGGATTATCGATTTTAGATTTTCAAAATATTTTTTTAATAAACTGGTTATCCTACTTCCTACTAATATTATAAATGTGAAAGTTAGTATGTGTGTGTGTGTGTGTGGATGTTTCTTACTCTTTCACGCATAAAGTACTGTACGGATTTTGATGAAACTTTACAGTAATATAGCTTATAGGTACATCAGAATAAGACATAGGCTACATAACATCACGGGAGCAGACCAAAAACCTGACATAACGCACTCGTACAGACGCGACGCGATCGCGATTACAAAATGGCCTCTCCGATTCATCTATTTTTTTGTCGATTAGTGTATTGAGTAGTGGCAATCTCTATTGGCCGACGTTCCGTTCAAAGCATTAGACATTTTTAAGATTTATACTTTTTTATTTTATTTACTTAATTTATTAACAGTTAATTATAACTACAATAATTTACTTAGTAATTTACGAAAGGCAATATTTTTTTTATCATTTCTTTTTTATTTTTTTTGCCAGTTTATTTTTTATTCGTCTAAAGTAGTTTGCGTGCCACGGAAAAAAATGAACTGTCAGGGAACTCATCTTATGGCAAAAGCCTATAGCGTGTGTTAAGAACTAGCTACGACAGCGTCATTTTGACGGTTGCCTTCCTCATTTCTGTAACTATTTCACAAAATGCATTCCAACAATGTCCCCCTTTTTTACATCCTGTGAATGTCGTTCAGGCGTCAAATTATATGTCGCAGTCTACAAAACTACTTTATTACCTTCGACTTCGCTTCGGTCATCTCTTCAAAAAGAACAGTGCGTTTTTTCGGGTTGTTCAAAGTCAAAGTATTTATTTTAATCAGGCACATAAAGGGCACTTTGGAACGTTAACATTAGTTCCACAGACTAGCGCGTTCAAACTCTTCAGCTTTATTATATTAAGTACTAGCTTTTGCCCGCGGCTTCGCCCGTGTGGATGTCGGAAATTATCGCAAGAGGACCAACTACCGCGGTTAATGTATTAACACTTTCAGTGCCCAGTTGAAAAAAGACTTATTCAAAAGTACACACCTAGCTTATTTTTGTGATTTGCACCCGGTAGGCGGGTGCTGGGCATGGTCGCAAGACACAACTACTTATACGTAGGACTCGGAGGCGAGTTGTGGGCAGTGTTGCCGTTTTATAATTTAGAAAAATGCTAAATGTTCGCCGGAAAAATGCTAAAAAATGCTAAATAAATTTTAGAAAGTACTAAATAAAATGCCAATTTAATTTTAAGTATTTATTAAAAATAAAACAAAATCTTAGTCTTCTAATTCGAAGAATACCTGAAGGTCATCAACAGGTTCCTCTTGTTGTGACGTTGACGGCCCACTTTCATCAGTCACTGCATGTTCTTTAACACCCTTAATGCGTTTCAGAACGTCATCAGGAATATTATAGGAATGACAAAATTTTCCTGATCTTCGGAGTCCATATCTGACATGCAGAATTGAGTTTAATGTGGTTAACGACATCCGATTCCTCAGTTTAGTTTTAACCACATTCATTTGGCTAAATACTCTCTCTACTTCTGCATTGGAGTGTGGAAGAGAAAGGATGGACATTACTAAAGATGCCAACTCATGAAATGGATTGTTATCGGCACAGTCTTTGTACTCAAAGACCTCTGACCAGAACTCTATCGTCGAATTATATAATAATATAATAATCGGGAAATCCCCCTTGGGCCGCGTCCAGAAATTACACCGAGCGATCGCTTAGACGTACAAAGTGATATTTCTGAACGATGCTTAAGATTTCCCTATAATGTGTTGCCATAGACGATAGTCCAAAATAACATTTGTTTCGTTGTTATTATAAAATTACACTTTAAAACCTCTAGGTTGCTTGGCAAACAAAAACCAGCCAAGTGCGAGTCGGACTCAGGCACCGAGGGTTCCGTAAAAACTTGTGGGTATAGAGATCCAACTACAAATTTACGGTTTTTCGTAGTTTTTTCCTTTACTTGTGCTTCCTTGTGTACCTTCCTTTTTGCCGAATTTGATGATTTTAGGTCTATCGAAAGTACCCTATAGGTTTTGATTCCCCTGCAAAATGTTAGAAAATATGGCTCAAATGGCCGTATTGCGTTGATTTAGAAGCTTGATATTTTTACAGCTTCAAGGGACCGCAGACACAAGTATTAGATATTAATTTTAACTTGCGATGAAGATGATTATACCTCCCATGCGTTTCCGGGAATAGGGGGTCTTGACAGACGGACAACGAAGTGATCCTATTAGGGTTCCGCTTTTCCTTTTGAGCTACAGAGCCCTAAAAGTGCTAAAATAATGCAATATGCTAAGTTCAAATTTAACATGCTAACTACGGTGAAAATATGCCAAATTTAGCATTAAAAATGCCAAAACGGCAACACTGGTTGTGGGCATGCGAACGAATTATCGTTCGACCCGGGAGCCGGGTGCTTGGCAGTAAAAGTGTAGAATGTGAATCCAAGTTATATAGGTCCTGCGACTAACAAAAGAGTTTTTCGTTCGTTTTTATTTTTCGTGATATACTTTTTTTTTTCTAAAATAAAAGTAGCCTAAGTTACTCCTTTAATTATTAATATTATTTAATATTAAAAACCGATGGCCGATGGCCGATGGGGTCGGAAGGTTCTGGAGTGGCGACCGCGTACTGGAAGACGGAGCGTTGGAAGGCCTCCCACAAGATGGACCGATGACCTGGTGAAGGCCGCAGGAATACGTTGGATGCGAGAAGCACAGAATAGGTCGAAGTGGCGGTGCTTGGGGGAGGCCTATGTCCAGCAGTGGACGTCTTTCGGCTGAAATGATGATGATGATTAAAAACAGACACTCCAATTTTATTTATTTGTCTAGAATTCTAGATTATTGATTTAAAATACATTATATTGTTTCAGATTCAGTATTGTGACAGCGTGATTGAAGCTTTACGATGTAAAGCGTGTCGCTGGAAACGACGCAACGATATTTTTTTATCATTTGTATTGACTACATGTACACGTTATTTTTTATACACTCTGGCCTACATGCAGTCTGTGACTGAAATGCAGGAACACACATATTTGTATCGTGGACCCTAATTGCGTTAAACACTGGAAATGTCTATCGATTTCATTTAGACCCGGATCTATAAACGTTACTTAGCCTCTTACATATTCCTGTCTCTGTCTAGTACATGTAGTTTGACAGTTCTTCGAGAGTGATGGGAGTAAGAGCTAAGTAACGACTATAGATCTCAGGAAAAAATGGATTGCTGCATTTCTGAAGAAATGATTTGATTAAAATAGAAACGTTGACATTACGAGTGTGGCCAATTAGTCTGTGGTACGTTTTTAAAAATAAACCTATTTATAATTTAGATCTAATTAGTTCGTAATTAGGTAAAAAATCGTCTGGCACATCCTTGCTCAAAGTTAAAATTACTAGTAACTGAGCAATTTCTGATAATTATAGTTTTTTTATGACAATTGTAAATAGTCGTAACAGGAAAACTTCAGTTTCGTTATATCTTTCCATTTTCATTCTTCCTTGTATATCTTGTTTTTAATCTGACATATTTTGCTAGTTCTATCTGAATTTAGTCGAATTACATTATCACCGTTTGTTTTGTAAATGTTCTGTAATCGTTTTTTTTTGTCTTATTTTCTTAAAAAATACGTTTATAATGTGAACGTTATTTTCCAATAAATATTTCAATAATATTATGGACAACATGAATTATATTGATACTTCCTTATTTTTATGTTACAAATGTAATTTCTCATTATTATTTGTTAATGTTAACAATTTGTAAATAAATGAATAATTTCAATATATTTTTTTGTTTGGCTTATGGTTCTGAAATTGAGTGGAATGAAACGGCATTCTGCTGAAAGCCCAGCCACTCTGGTATCAATCAGTTTTGCTCCGCGCGGATTCGAAATGAGTTAGTTAGTTAGTAAATAGTAGTAGTAGTAGTAGTAGTTAGTATATGGTAGTTAGTTAATTAGTTCTTTGAAAGGAGGAAGAATAGTCGGATTAGGGCCGGCGCTCACTGCCCGCACGGCACGGCATGGCATGGCAAAGGATTTTATTACCAATCAAGTTATTTTGAATCTTATTGCAATGAGTTTACAGTTCATGTTACTTTATTTCGATACCACGATGACGCGACGTGCCGCGGGATGCTGTGGCATGACGCGACGCGCCTCGACATGCCGCGGGATGCTGCGGCATGACGAGTCATGCCATTTCATTCCACGGGTTGCCGCCATTGCATCTCGCGAGACGTATGGGTCACTTTGTGTCACGGAATTATTATTGTAAGCTAGTTGAAATAAGGTTGGAACTTTTGCAGCTTAATACTAAATCCCAGTCGACCATAACGACACAACTAATTTCGAATCCGCGCGGAGCAAAACTGATTGATGCCAGAGTGGCTGGGCTTTCAGCAGAATGCCACGGCATGCGACGGAATACCACGGGATGCCACGGAACGCCGCGGGATGCCGCAGCACAATCTGCCGTGCCATGCCGGCAGTGAGTTCCGGCCCTTCACCTATTATGAATTGTCCTGGGCACATTCGATAACTTCCCTTTTTTAAGTTTTCACAAGGTAAGTGCAAAAGGCTTCCCAACCTAAATGGGACTAATGGGACATGTTTGCCGCATGCCAGACAAACTGTGAGGCCTAGTAGCAGAGAACTGGTGCCCTGAGACAGTGATGCGGGGTCGGACGAGCTGGAGGGATTCCGTGAAAAGTGGAAGCAGAAGACGCGGACTAACGGAAGATGAAAGTAGTGGGACAGTGGAGGCTACTAAAAAAAAGTGCACACTATAGCCGCGACGGGACGCAGTAATTCTTATAGTTTCAAATTCTGGAGCATAGTAATAACTAATAGTAAATACGATTAAGTTCTTCATGAAGCTATGGTAGTCGAAAAGGGGAGAAAAAGATAAAAGAAATATTTAAAAAAAAATAGACACCATACAGGCCTGTGTGTGCAGTGGGAACTTTATCAGTTAATAATGGATACAAGCCAGAATAACAATAGTATACGTATTATCAAAACATTGTCGTGAATTATCTTAATATATACCTGTAATAAAGTGATTAAAAAGATACAAATGAATTACAATATTGATTGTGCGCAATCACAAACATCAAAAACTTCAATGTTGCTTTTAGCATCTTTACCGGGAACACAGATACGACCTTCATTATCATATTTGCAAGCATAATCATTCAGACAGTCATCGCTACGGACTGATTTACCATTTTTCTCGGACTTTCCATCGGTAAAAAACATACACATTCCTTGCTAAATTTTTTATGGGCAGAGCAAGTACAATTGTTACAGAAAGTTGCTTTTCTATAGTCACAACAAACACAGATTCAATTAGGCTTTAGAATGCAAACACATTCTGACTTGTCACATTTGCCAGAATCATCACACCTGCATGCAACGCAGCGTACAATCTTAGCCTCACCATTCTTGCACACAAAGACGCAAAACTTCCCTTTACTTAAAATACAAACACATTTGACGTTAATAGCTGCGACACGGTTTTTAACTAATGTGGCTATTATCGTACGCAATTAAATTAAAAATGTGCTGTTTCTGGTTCCAATTTAATCTTAGTGCGATTGGGAGCTATCTTCTGTTTTGGCACCACAGGTACCTACTCTTTGCAGACCTTGATGTCTCTCTTGTCATCACAGAAGACATACACACTTCGCTTCATCAGTTGGAATACAAACACATTCTGACTATTTACATTTGCCAGAATCATCATTTGCAGTCTTCACAACGTACAATATTTCCCTCAGTATTCTTACCCACACTGATGCAAAGCTTTCCCTCTGAGAGAATACAAACACATCTCACCCCTCAGCTTGTTACATTTAGAAGCCACAGTAGCTTTAGCATTACAAGTGAATTCTTTGCAGACTTTGACATTTCCGTTGTCATAAAAAACGCAGATGTATGTATATTTCTCCATCAGTTGGAATACACGTATTCTGGTTTGTCACATTTGCCGGAATTTTCGCACTAGCGGTCATCGGAGCATACAATCTTGCCTTCACTATTCTAGCACACAGATGCAAGATTAACTATCAGTTGGAAATTGGAATGCAAACAAATCCACCCTTGTCGCAGCTAGCAGTTTCTTGTTTCTAAGGATCGCAAATACACTCTTTACACTTTAATGTTGCCTTTCGCGTCGCAGCAGACACAAATACACTGGGCACCTTCGGTGGACACACAGACACAAGAGTTGTCACATGTTCCTGCTCCATTGCACTCGCAAAAAACTATTTTCCCATTCTTCTTGCAAACGCAGATGCAGGATATGCCACCAGTTGGTAGGCACACGCATCCAGCATGCAAGGAGTCTTTTAAGAGATTGTACCACATCTCTTAAAAGTC
The DNA here is from genome assembly GCA_947507805.1 of Aporophyla nigra. Lineage (NCBI taxonomy): Eukaryota > Metazoa > Arthropoda > Insecta > Lepidoptera > Noctuidae > Aporophyla > Aporophyla nigra. The sequence continues at coordinate 19,604,170 of OX382309.1, read as the reverse complement.
TCCTTGCATGCATTCGTCAGCGTTGATACAAGAGCAATCATCACAGGACTTAATGGTGTCTTCTGATCTGCCAGGGTCGCGAGATTGTTCGAAAGAGATACCGTGACCCTGGCACATGGGCAACTGAAGGAACACGGGTGGGTTTTAGTCAGTAAAAGTCAGACACGCCCTCCCGCTCCGCCCAGAGCGGGAGAAGTGATATGATGATTTCGCATCCAAAAAAAAAAAAAAAAATTGTGTCTTTTTCGTCAGTACAGATGCAAAGATAAGGTTTTCCGTTAGTTGGAAGACAGATGCAGGAGGAGTCGACACATTTCCATTCGTTTTCGTCCATTTGGACACCTTTGCAGTCGAAGCAGGGTACGATCTTCCCGTCGTCGTATTTGCTCAGGCAGAGGTAGGCTTTGCCCTGCGTTAGGATGCAGATTTACTCGCTCATGGAGCACACGAGGGTGGGTCTTTTCGATGGATACTTTGCAGCACGGCATGGTTGGTTCTGAAAATACACAAGAACTTTGTGCAATGCATATGTAATTTGCAGATTGCCGTTAAAGTAAAAACAAATGAATAAAGAAACCTTGAATAATACTCGTATATCATCCTCATCAATTTTTCGTCAATTAGATACCTACGTTTTCGGGTTCTGACAGCTGTTACAGTGGAGACAATAATTTATGTAAAACTAGCTTATGGCCGCAGTTTCGTTCGCGTTATAAATAACAATAAATATTGTTTTTTTTTTTCATAAAAATTATCCTATGTTGCTTCTAGTGCCTCCAAGATTATGTGTACAAAGTTTCATGATGATCGGTTAAGTAGTTTTCACGTGAAAGCGTAACAAACAAACTTACAGTCACATTTATAATATTAAGTATGATGCAAAATTTGTTTTCGAATTAATAAACATCAAATGTTTCATTATTATTTACTACATACGAGTAATCTGTGATTCTGGAGGCCACCTCCAAAAACAAGACGACAAAGTATGCACACATTATATTAACACTGAATGGGAATGCCTTTGTATCTACGCATAGTAAACAAACAGACTTGATACCATTTTACCATAATATTATTAAAACCTCATGCCCCTATAGGTATAATAATTACTAATCAAACGGCCTTCACAATTAAATTAGCCTATGTTGTGTTTTCTACCTACACTAAAACCAAGACAAAAAATATTATCCAAACTCACCTATTTACAACTATTATTCACCACTTAAATCCACAAAACAATTTTATCAACACGTAACGCGACTAATCACCGGGAGCTGATAAGTTGAAACGCACCTACTGAATAATTTACACACAACTCGTGTGCAAAAGATAAGTGTCGTACGCAACGATATGAAACGGGTGCAAACCGTGACTCGGCTCGGGGGTCTCGGCCTGGTACTTTAGCCTAGAGTGAATATAAGGTTTTCAGAACATTCTAGCTTTTTGAATGAAGGATTTATGTATTAAGAATATGGCAAAAGGCTGCTAAGGATGTTAAAAACAAATCTACTTATTAAGTTAGTAAAATTGGGTGACAGTGCCGGGGAATATAAAGATTTTTGTCGTTCTAGTACTATTTTTTTAGATTACAAACTATGGGAAAGGGTAGTTAGAAGAATGACAGGGGCTTTATTTATCTGTGTCGCATTTAGACTTCGTATATATTCGACTACACCACGACTATTCGATTTCATAGTTACATCTCTTATGCCTCGCAGGGCAATCGCATTCCCACAGCATATATTCTATTTTCATGCTTTTTGCCACACTAACTCAGCATTGACATCCATGCCTACATGTAATCGTAGACACTAGCACTCCATTGTGAATAGCCAGTCGAGCCTTTTTTGGATATCGACTGGTTAGTAACGACGCATGTATCGCAGTACCGCAGTATTCACTTATTTTGCCGTATTCACACTCCTTTCCATATCGGCATCACTCTTTCTATCTCATAGACTCTCTAAATGTATTTTTTTCACACTTACTTTTTCCTCACACCATAGGCCTTCTCTGAATCAAATAAGGCACAGTAGACTTTCTTGTACTTTGCCAGTGGTTTTTCTTTTCGACTATAAGGAGAAGACATGATTTTGTAAAGTAAAACGAATAATTTGTTACAATTTATACAATTTTATTTATTGAATTTTTTTTTAATTTTGTCAAATTTCTCTAATTCTACACATCTGTACACGTACACTGCTCAAAAAAAGTATAGCATCTTACTTACAGTACGTTCACTGCGAGAATTTGTTACTGATTGATTATTTGGTTGGTAAAGCTACGGTTTCCTAGAAGAGCGGTTACCGAACCGCCGGAACCCGATTATAACAGCCGTCATGACAATCTATGATTTTCGTCAAACAACAAATTCTCGTTTATAGTGTTTATAGTAGCAGTGAAAACGCACCCTTATAACGTACCAATTATCAAATTTCCTCCCTAAAGCCCTGTATACAAGCTCGCAACATATAATGTTGCGAGCTTTGACACATTGACACATTAAACATGTTTCTGAGATAATCGTGTGCAAAATAAAGGTTTTCGTTGTACACATGGCTAGATAAAGAATAGAGGATGTCTAATTAAAAACTGCACGCCTTTCCACAAAAAATCTTTACAAACATTTGAACAGTGAAGGGGAGCGCTACTTGAAATTAGACGATCTCTACCTAATAATTTGCTGTGAACTTTAGTCAAACAAATATGAAATTCATATCAAAACGATAAATTGAACAAAATAACTTAGATGTTAAGTTAGTTTCAAGGTTCAAAACAAGCCGAAAAACAAAAAAATAAAATAAAAAATAGTGCAATTAGCAACACTATGATGTTGTACAATCTAGTTTTGAACAGTGTAAAGGCAAAGATTTAAATCGTAAGAGTAGCCCTACTTCGTCAAAGATGGCCGCGTTTCTATTTCGTTTTGACTCCTCTGAAATACACCATGTCCCATAGACTTCACTTGATTGTCATGAAAACGACATTATTTTTGTGTGAGGTCCATTTTTTAGTCGACTTGGTACGGATCTAACGATTTAAATATTTGTGTATAGGTACATTATTGATTAATTCACATACATATTGTTATTCACATATTTATATATTATCTGTTCCGTGTTCCCTGGTCTAACTTAATTCTAAACACTCTAACATTAACGGGTAAATTAATATGGCATTTAATTCTGAGTGTTTGCTTAATCAAGATTATTTACATTTAGTTAAATTGTTTATCATATAATTATGTATGTAGATAAGTACAAATTGTTACTAGAAATTAACTAAGTATGAATACAATAAGATAGTATTAAGGGATTATTCTTAACCTACAAATAATATTTCTTTATTGGTTTACTGACAACGTTTTAATTAGTATTTTACATAGGTATAACGCAGAGATTTTTCAAAGTATGTATAGTTAAAACAAAGTGTCACTGGTTGGCTTTAAACTAAGTAACCGAATTGATAGGTACCTGGCAATGGCCAATTTCACCAATAACACTGAACGCGATCAGCACATTTAAACCGCGTTTAGTTCCATTGAAGAAATTGGCTCTTAACCGCCAGTGCACGCTACTATTGTTACTTTTTCAGGCACATATCTAAACAGTAAAAAGCTGTAGTGACTCACTTACGCTATCAACTGTGACAAACGTGTGCTTGATGTAGTGAACATTTTGCAAGACCTCTGGATATTCACTGAGTTAGGGCTTAAATGTTAAGGTTGAATTTCACCAATGAAGCTGAACGCAATTTGGACTGCATTTAAAAGCTGTCACTGTCATTATTGTTAAGGAATACTGATATTGACAACTCTTGAACGCGGTTTAGAACTGCTGATTACATTTAGTTCCATTGGTGTAATTCGTTCTAATTATTGCATAAGTAAACGAGTTCGATCTCATTTACCTTAACCAGCAGAACAAGGTTACGACCGAACGCTACGTTCAAAAACCATTATTTTTAACCAAAATGTTTTTCAATACCTACTAAGTTTGCTTTCTCTGTCTGAATAACCTTTTGCGCTTTCTCTGTCAGAATATTTGCCATTATATTTATTATTGTATCTGTCACTGTGGCCATTTTTAACGTATTGTTTTTCACTGGCGCTGTAGTGGATTTCTGAAGGTCCGATGGTTTTGGACCAATGGTGGGTCCAGTAGGTATCGTCTGGGTAACGAGGGTATGGATTCTCTCGACATAGAACGACGCAATATATCAGGCTGCCTATTAACGTGATGAAGCCGAAGATTAGGAAGACTATGCCCAGGATCCTGGAAAAGGAAAGAAACATTGAAAGTAAACAAAATGCATCAAAAGATTAATGTGTGTTTAGTAACTTTATTACTTTTAAAGACTTATTTACTAAACCTATTACTATTATTGACTTATTTTCTATTCACTAAAACCGAAGTTATTTTACATCTCGATTTTCAATCTTTGTTTTCAGTTGATATTGTTTTCACCTAAACGAATATCAGCTTTATTCTTGTGACATATTGAGTTGATTTCAGAGTGACCATTAAAAAAGAGATAACTCGTGAGTGGTACCGAAAATTTGACATACCTATGTGTTATATGTTCAAAAACATATTTGTTTAAATGTTAGGAAACTAAGCGCGGATTTAACAAAAGAAACTGAACGCAATCCGAACTTTTAAAGCGCGTTCACGAGCAGTTAGTGTCAATATTTGACAATAGTTTTGACACAGACGGCTCTTGAACGCAATGAAGATGTACTGAATGTGTAGAGTTTCATTGGTGAAATTCGCCCTAAATTGCTAGCGCAGTTAATTGGTACATTACTTCGAAATAAGGTTTAAATTTCAGATTTGTATGGCTTAAATACTACGGATATTAGTAAATATTCCAGTAACAGGTTGGAGTGTAGCCTTAGGAGCGCTATGGCGCGAGGACTTAGAAAAAATTTCAATATGTTTTTTTTTTCTCGGAAATTTTCCAATTTCAGTCCAGTATCGGGTTGATCTTGACCATAGAAACCATTTAGGCTCTGAGAAGCATGACCATATGATGCACCGTTTTCGAGTTAGAAGCTTTCTAATTTTTTTATATTTTTATACAAAACGCTCTATATTTCCAAAATAGTAGCTCGAATGAAAATCTTTTCTGGAAAGAAACTGTTGCTCCACCCACTGACCCAGTAACAGGCTTATTTCGCATAGGTACAAATGAAACTTACCATACAAAAAGTGGTTCAAAGAACTGCAGAACGATAACGAATCCCAGGGTGACGAGGATCAGCCCGAGGTTCAGCAGCAGCATCAGACAGCACATGCCTTTCACGTTCGGACAGAAGGGGTTTGGTGCCACCATCGCATCGACTTTTACTCCTGCCTGAAATTGCAGAAGGTTACATTTTGCTGAGAACCTGAACATGAACTATGATTTTCTATCCAGCTAGGTAGATTTTGAAGAACTGTGGTGGCCCAGTGGTGAGGAAGTGAAGTGAAGAGATGTAGGTCGTGAGTTTGAACCCAGGCAGGTTTTTTTACTTCGTTTATATCATTTAATCGCCACTGCTCTCAAAACGTTGATAGAAAACATCGTGAGGAAACCGGCATGTCCTAGAACCAAAAGTTCGAAGACATGTACTTAACGTCTACCAACTCGCACTGGGCCCGCGTGGTAGATTAAAGCTCACTCTCTCTTGAAGATAGAAGGCCTGTGTCCCAGCAGTGGGATTTGATTATTATTCCATCGGGATCGGAACGAAATAATTCAACTTTTTTTTACTCGGACATGCATAAACACAGACAGACACACAGACATCGCGGCAGGCCCAGACAGAGATGGCGGGATGAGCTGGACTCTTTTAATAAAGACTGGTCCTTGGCAGCTCTGGACAGAGAGACGTGGAAAGAGAGTAGGAGGCCTTCGCCTAGCAGTGGGACAGCAACGGCTAATAATATAATAATAATAATAATATGCATAAACAAAATATATTAAGAAAGTTGAGACGGGTAAAGTTTTACTCTAAAAATTTAAGACATTTTTATGATCTGTGTTACAAATTGAGTGCACTATCTCTCTTACCTTCCTGGAGACTTTGGATCTGTGTGTAGAGGCGACAGATGGCGCCACCGCGCTTCTGTACGAGTAAACACTACGAGGTGCCCTCGACTGCCGGCTGTAACAGACAAACAAACATTTTGTTACTATTGTGTTGTGTAAAACTATTGGTACCAGTTGTAATTCTTGGATCTTTGACAGTCATAAAGGGTCGTCAGAAGTCCGAGAGTCCGACTACAGTCTTACCAAAGGGTATTGTATTACATATTATCAGATAGATTGATATTTGTGTTGTGTGTTTTTGTTGTTTAGTGCTCAATGCTGCCATGACTGGTAAAACACAGGATAAAACAGACAGTCGGATACATGCAAACCCTCAATGCTGCCATTATTGGTAAAAACAGGATAAAACAGGCAGAGTAGAATATATATTATGCCAACAGTTTCTTTAAACTGCTTCCCTATTTTTGTGGCATTTTAACGGATCAGACAAAACAACGAGGCCAATTGGAAAAAAAAAACTCTTTGTACGGAGTTTTATCCGTTAAAATATCCCAAGTGCAGACACGGGTTATATGTCTATATTGATGTCAAAGATTTAGCTCAATCCGTGACAGCGGCATTCGTTCCAGAGAGCAGTGTGTAGCCGATGTGCTCACGCGCATCGTCGCGTTCCTAATCTGAGCGCACGTATGTCACGAGCGCGACACTTGTCGACCTAGTCAGTTATGTTTTAAATAATAAAGACTAAATAGCTGCTAGTTAACAGATAAGGAATTATTTATTCCACAGATATAGTTTATTAGTTATTCCACAGATACACTATACACAGAAATATATATTTTTATATCAAGAGGTTTCTTCTAGCGTGAAAAACCTTCAGTCCTATTCTATCCTTTTCTTAATCGTGAAAATGTTAGTTTATTCAGCGAACTGTGGTAGCCCAGTGGTAACGGCCGCGATTAGTCGTAGGTCGTAAGTTCGAGTCCACACAGGCTTTACTTTGTGTAAATTATTGCAACACATATTGCTCTCAAAACGGTGAAGGAAAACATCGTGAGGAAACCGGCTTGGCCTAAAGCCGAAAATTCTAAGACATGTGACATCTACCAACCCGCACTGGGCCTGTGGTATAGCAGTGAACACATTATAGGCTGATTTTTCCATAAAATAGCTATAATACGGCAGATTGACGTATGTTTTTAATATTATAGTTACAGTTCGTATTGTGTTTGAGCTTATGACTCTGTTTTTAGGGTTCCGTTGCCAAATGGCAAAAAACGGAACCCTTATAGATTCGTCATGTCTGTCTGTCTGTCTGTCCGTGTATGTCACAGCCACTTTTTTCCGAAACTATAAGAGCTATGCTGTTGAAACTTGGTAAGTAGATGTATTCTGTGAACCGCATTAAGATTTTCACACAAAAATAGAAAAAAAAAACAATAATATTTGGGGTTCCCCATACATACAATACAACTGAAACTCAAAAAAAAATAAATCCTTAAACCCATACGTGTGGGGTATCTATGGATAGGTCTTCAAAAATGATATTGAGGTTTCTAATATTATTTTTTTCTAAACTGAATAGTTTGCGCGAGAGACACTTCCAAAGTAGTATAATGTGTGTGTGTGTCCCCCTCCCGTAACTTCTAAAATAAGGGAATGATAAAACTAAAAAAAATATATGATGTACATTACCATGTACTTAAACTTCCACCGAAAATTGGTTTGAACGAGATCTACTAAGTAGTTTTTTTTAATACGTCGTAAATCGTAAACCACAATTTACCTATCATTCAGTCAAAAAAAAAGTTAAAAAAAAAACATTTAATTTCATAAACATAAACCTTATGCATAAACCGTGAATACCTGCAGGTTTGTACGGAACCCTCGGTGCGCGAGTCCGACTCGCACTTGGCCGGTTTTTTTAAAGATCAAAGGGACTACTGTGATTTTGATTAACAACCATAATTCTCTTTTCTTATTTCATTTACCGCCGGACTCCAAAAAAAAAAAACGACCTAAACGTCTATTAAGTTAAAATATCAACAAAAAATAATTGGACATTCCTATTTAGTTTTTTGTTAATTCATTGACAGTTTAGAAAGTTTCGAACTATATCGACTAAAAAAACGAACAAGGGAGAATCTCTTAGTCACTGTGAGCTGTTCAAATATTTACTTACAAATAAGATGTCAAATACGATAAAAAGTTTAAGTAAGGTTTAAGAAAAGTTGTTAACAAGTCTGTGTAGAGTTTGTTTTTATTTTATTTATTTTATAAGTTGTGACGGCTCTACATTATAATGTATTAGTCTATGGTTGACGGTTTGTATTGGACTTATTGTTAACTAGCTTCCGCCAGCGGCTTCGCCTGCGTGGTATATCGTTAAAACCCATGTCCTACTTCAGGGTTTAAAATATTCCCATATCAAATTTCATCAAAATCTGTCCAGCTGTTTCTGAGATTAGCTAGTCAGATAAAAAATAAATAAAGTACCGGTTATGCTTTCTTATACATTCAGTACAAAGCTGTTATTTTAACATTTCAAACTGACACTTAAATTTTATTTATTTGTATATTTAATGCCCGTTATCACTAACATTAGGCTACACTTAAATAAATGCAAATGATTCAAAATCAAAAGTCATTTATTCAAAATTAGGCTGAGAATCAGCACTTTTCGAACGTCAAATTTACAATAGACAGTCTAGGGGACTGTTAAACGCCAGGTTAATATCTGTATTCCCCAAAAATGGGCAGAGGGCCATTATCAGCCAGGTAATTTAAATTAAACTGGGTAAATAAGGGTCTAAATATTTTTGAATCTGTGGGAGCCGAAATGAAGACTTGTCGGCAACAGTCAAAGGAGTGTGTTGTCATGCAATTGAATTACCAAAAAAGGGCAGTAGCTTCTATTGCCCTACAAAAGAATAGGGCTGTCAAAATCACAATGGCTTCCTTTTATGTTCATGTATGGTAAACAAACCGACAGCCCGTCTAATACTACCGAAGTGGCCGGTTATCATCATCAGCCTATATTGTTCCCACTGCTGGGACACAGGCCTCCTCTCAGTGAGGAGATTATTCGTGATTCGTGAGGACACGATGTTTTCCGTCACCGTTCCTTGTCTAAATACAGATGACTCTGTAACTAATATTTATTGTTAAGTGAGTGAATCCGTAACAATTTAACCTGTAGTGTAATTGCGTAACACACTAATCGCAGGAACCGTAGGCTTTCATTTTGACAGTTTAACAACATTCATTGCGTTATTTACTTTGTTGAGCCGAAATTTTTTTCGAACTTAAGAAGTAGGTATTGGATTACCAATATACTTCAAAGTAATCCCGCTTCTGATTAATAGTGTGTTACTCTGAACAGAGTTTGTTTACGATTTCATCGGGTACTTTTGGCACAAAACATACGTCGATCAATAACATCGTGAGTTATTTTGTGGTGGTATTGTATATGGTTCGACAGCCCTGTAGGATTCCTGTATCGTCACACTATCCCAGGGAACGGCAGAGAAAGTAAAGTAAATTCGTCTTGGCCTGACACCGTCCGGCGTCGTTACGGCTGTCTATGTTGCTTTTTATATTTGATGGCCTTTTTTCGTTGACTGTACCGAATTAAGTGTTTTATTCCTTCGGACGCTACTGTTGATTTAAAATGAATGAATTCTGGAATGTTTCACACGGTCCTTTTGACGTGGTTTAATCAAGAAGGCGGGTATAAGGGGCGTCCACCGTACACACCGATATTGGGATACGGTACGACCAATTTTAATCTCAGAAACAGCGCTGGGGCTCTGTCTCGCATAAGCTCGCAGCATTATGCTGAGCGATGGCCGATTTGGCGCATGCTTTCCTCAGCTTTTTAAATATTTTTGTTGTGTTCAGTCTTTCTTTTGCGTCATATTTACCACAAAAAAAAAAAGTATTTTCTTTCTTTCTTTTTCTTTCATAATTAGCATCAGGGTGTTTTCATCAGGGTGCTGATGGGGCTGCCCCGATACTGCAGCGCATCAGGGATGTTTGCTGAAGCTCACGTGGATTGTTTCTACACGGTGATGCGGAAACGGTGCGCATCCCTGGTCCGTAGGGTGCGGGGCGGCGCCTACAGCACCCTATCTATGATAGCTAGTAGGCTGGATAGTGAGTTTATAAACCACTGCTGCAAGGTTTCAGCTGGGCCTGTCACCTTGCAGCGGTGATATCTTAATCTATTTCTGTTTTTGTCTTGTATGTTACTAACATAGTTTGTAAGCACATTGTTACTAACACTATGATCGAGTCTTGTTGCTCGAATTAAATGATTAAATAAATAAATATATTGTTCTCACTGCTGGGGCACAGGCTCCTGCGGTGAGAGGCAGCGGGCCGTAATCTACCAAGCGAACCCAGTGCGGGTTAGTAGATGTTGATGTTAGATGATGATCACACATGTCTTCGAATTTTTGGTTCTAGGACATGCTGGTTTCCTTACGATGATTTCCGTCGTGAGAACTGCAGTAATGAAATTATTTACGCAGAGTAAAGCGCCTGCCTGAGTTCGAACCCATGACCTTACATGACAACTTGTAAGTCGGGGCCAATACCACTGGGCCACCACTACTCTCCATCATCATAATCTGCCTTTTCCCAACAATTTTGGAGTCAGCTTCCAGTCTAACCTGATGTAGCTGAATATCATTGATTTACATGGAACGACTTCTTATCCGACCTCCACAACCCACTGGGTAATCACGATACCCCTTGGTAAGACTTGTTGTCAGACTTCCGTGCTTCTGACGACTCTTAACTACTTCACGATCTGAGACAGCACGGTATGCGCAGTGAGACCTAAAACGTACGATTGAATTCCGACGTACGTATGTACATAGGAGCTAATAAATCGTACCCCAGATGCTTGGGATCGATTCCCGTGTCGCGTCATCATTGCGCTGTCGGCTGAGTATTATACGAGCAATGATTTACAACGTAACTGTACATTTGTTTGGTTTAAGGGGGATGCTCCGACCAGCCCGCGAAATTCAAAATTTCTTACGTTTTTTGTAATCTGCAGGCCAGTGCTAGGTTGTATGTTGATTAAAATATTATTCGCGCCTTTAAGACATATGTAATTACAGAATTATAATCATCAAAATCATCAATACAACGCTCTAAGTTCATAAAGCTATAGGAATGACTTTTTCTCTTTTTTTTTGTTCTTAGGCCTTTACGAACTTGGAGGGTTGTATTGGTGATTTTGATGGTTATAATTTTGTAACTACATATGTCTTACAGGCGCGAATAATATTTTAATCAACATACAACCTAGCACTGGCCTGCAAATTGAAAAAAACGCAAGAAATTTTGAATTTCGCGGGCTGGTTTGGAGCATTCACCTTAAGCGAGCATTTTGTATTGTATCTAGCGGTATAGCTTCTTGTGGTGTTGTTTGTACGTAAACTAATAAGGGCGATTGCTCTAGGATATTGACACTAACTTACTATTGGTGTCTCCTAAATTTTGTCTAGTTTTCAATGAATGTAACATAACATTACGCCTTGTTTCCTCGAAGGGTTGGGCAGAGGTGTACACCCACATTTCGCACGTTATATTAAATCTCATGTGTTAGGGGGCGAGCCTATTGCCATCAACCGGATACAAAAGAAGATTCCGGATTGCTACTGCTAAATTCCAGATAGAAAAATAAGATCCACTTTGCTTGACCTGGAGATCGAAACCGTGCCTTCATGTTCAGCAGTAGCACTTACGACCACTAGACTAACGAGTAAGCACCGACAGGTGGAGGTCCAATGAATATGTCAAATAGGCACAGGGAGGTCATATAGGCACTCCCTCCATGTAAAATACTGATATCCAGGTGCACCCGGTTAGGTTTGGGAAAAAGCCAAGCAGATGATGATGATTCTAGGTACTTTGTCAATCTGTCGGTGGATTCCATACAAAATAAATAAATAAAAATAAAATAAATATCTTAGGACAACCAATACACCGTTATCTGATCCCAAACTAGGCAGAGCCTGTACTATGTTAACCAGAGAACTGATAAACATACTTATATTTATGAAAATCTGCTGTATGCACATAAAAATATTAATCTCTTTAAAAGATACAGTGATATCCATAATGTAAATACTAGAAACAAACAAAAATTTGTTGTTCCTACAACCAGGCTCAAGAAAATAGGTGGCTCATTTAGATGCCAATGTATTCGATTTTATAATAAACTTCCTAGCCTCATTCAAGAACTAAGCCTAAATAAATTCAAATCTTTTATAAAGCGTAAATTATGTCAGAAAGCCTACTATACTGTCAAAGACTATATTGAGGATAAAACGGCCTGGGATTGAGCTGCTCCAATAAGTCTACACTGATCTTTTTTTTGTTTTATTATTATTTTGCTATTGTACTCTTTTTTATTTTATTTTACATGACATGAATACTAATTGTATGAATATTACTTTGATTATTGAGAATTTGAGGACTATGAGGGTCATTGTATCACTTTTGATTATGGTCTGGCAGTTTGAGTGGTTTGTGCGGCCTTCCCAAATGTCCTTTGGTATTGTTCGTCAAATCGTTGAGCTCCTTAAGTTCTGAGTTGAGTTGTACGATAATTGACAAATGCGTGCACTGACTGGACAGGTCCACTCAAATCTGTGTGGTTCTTTCCACAAAAGACCATTTCAGACACCGATCTACATGGTCATCAAATGATCTGACAAAATTGTATCCGTTTCTCTTTTTTTCTTTTTTTTTGTGTACACATTGACATTGATAATTTTTCATATATAGGTACAATGACATGAATATTTACTTTGTAAAGTATCATATTGTTTTAATTATTGTGAATGTGAAGACTATGTGGGTCTTTTTTTATTTTGTTTTCTTTCTTTCTCGGTAATCATGATCTGGCAGTTTGAGTAATTTATGTGGCCTACCCAAATGTCCTTCCTTGGATATTGTTCGTCACAGCGTCGGGCTCCTTATGTTCCGAGTTGAGCTAACGATTAGTGACAGCTTGCACTGACTGGACAGGTCCACTCAATCTGTGTGGTTCTTTCCTCAAAAGACCATTTCAGTCACCAATCTACATGGTCTTCACATGTTGTGACCAACAAAATTATATTCGTTTCTCTTTTTTTTTTTTTATATACACATTGACATTGATAATTTTTATATATACAATGACATGAATATTTACTTTGTTACGTATCATATTGTTTTAATTATTGTGAATGGGAAGTCTATGTGGGTCTTTTTTTATTTATTTTTTATTATTATTATTTTTGCTTTCTTTCTCAGTAATCATGATCTGGCAGTTTGAGTAATTTATGTGGCCTACCCGAATGTCCTTTCTTTGGTATTGTTCGTCACAGCGTTGGGCTCCTTATGTTCTATGTTCCGAGTTGAGCTAAACGATTAGTGACAAATGCTTGCACTGACTGGACAGGTCCACTCAATCTGTGTGGTTCTTTCCTCAAAAGACCATTTCAGTCACCAATCTACATGGTCTTCACATGTTGTGACCAACAAAATTATATCCGTTTCTTTTTTTTTATATACACATTGACATTGATAATTTTCATATATACAATGACATGAATATTTACTTTGTAAAGTATCATATTGTTTTAATTATTGTGAATGTGAAGACTATGTGGGTCCTTTTTTTATTTTTTATTTTTTTTTATTTTGATTTCTTTCTTTCTCAGTAATCATGATCTGGCAGTTTGAGTATTTTATCTGGGCTACCCGAATGTCCTTTCTTTGGTATTGTTCGTCACAGCGTTGGGCTCCTTATGTTCCGAGTTGAGCTAAACGATTAGTGACAAATGCTTGCACTGACTGGACAGGTCCACTCAATCTGTGTGGTTCTTTCCTCAAAAGACCATTTCAGTCACCAATCTACATGGTCTTCACATGTTGTGACCAACAAAATTATATCCGTTTCTTTTTTTTTATATACACATTGACATTGATAATTTTTTTTATGTACAATGACATGAATATTTACTTTGTTAAGTATCATATTGTTTTTAACCCCCGACGGAAAAAGAGGGGTGTTATAAGTTTGATAATTATTGTGAATGTGAAGTCTATGTGGGTCTTTTTTTTTTTTTTTTTATTTAATTTAATTTTATTCTTTTTTTTTTTCTTTCTTTCTCAATAATCATAATCTGGCAGTTTGAGTAATTTATGTGGCCTACCCGAATGTCCTTTCTTTGGTATTGTTCGTCACAGCGTTGGGCTCCTTATGTTCTATGTTCCGAGTTGAGCTAAACGATTAGTGACAAATGCTTGCACTGACTGGACAGGTCCACTCAATCTGTGTGGTTCTTTCCTCAAAAGACCATTTCAGTCACCAATCTACATGGTCTTCACATGTTGTGACCAATATTATGTCTGGACTTTTAAAAGAGACTGTGACCTCTGAGTTTGTTTCGGCCTTTCTTCTCAGAGTAGTCAGTTAGGAAACGCCGAACTCATCTAGTTTTAAAAAAACATTTCATTGACTTGTAAAAGTGTTTGTACAAACCTACTTACAGAAATAAAATCATTTATCATTTATCATTTATATATTACTAAATACATACAAATTATAGATAAATTACACCCAGATACAGAAAAAATGATTGTGCTCATCACACAAGGATTTGTTCTGGGTGGGAATCGAACCCACGACCTCAGTCTTTGCAGTCAGGGTCACTAACCACTAGACTAACAGGCCAGTCCGCCACCACCACCATTCATATGATAATTATGATTAATTAAATACTCTTCATGCTGTGCTTTATGCTCTTAATATCGGTGACCATATATCTGGCCTGAGCATAGGATATGTTGTGACCACGAATAAATTAAGGTAACGGCAAAGAGAATTACGATGATGTATACTTTAATTAGCCTATGTTGTTCCCACTGTTGGGACACAGGCCTCCTCTTTGTGAGAATTGGCGGATGTCACATGTCTTCCAATTGTTGGTTCTAGGACATGACGGATATCTCACGATCCACCTCTGCTCTATAAAGTATAGGACCGTTAAGTTTTCCATAACTCTTCGATGTAGGTACAGAATGTTTGTAGTACGGTCCGAAGATCTGTGTCTCTATGATTCCTACATGCACCGTAAAATTGCCTTTTGAGCAATTTGCCATCAATCCACGCGTTTAATGTAAAATGTTTTGTTCGGTGAGAGAGCTGAACAAACGGGCGGGCGGGAAGTGGCGGCTTTTTTAGCCGTAAAGTGTATTTTTTACTCTTCTCAGTTTGGGAAATTAACGTCTTTAATTTATTTTTACAAAATAAATTGATAGTAAAGAGAGAATTGCTAGAGTCAAAAGCACGAAGCTTTATAAAACTATTCAATAATCTTTACTTGGTTAAATTAATCATAATCATTGGGGCCAGGTCCCGATCTAACCGGATGCAGCTGAATACCAATATTTTACATGAAATGACTGCTATCTGACCTCTACAACCCAGTAACTGGGTAACGCGATACCCCTTGGTAAGACTGGTTGTCAAACTGACGGGCTTGTGACGACCCATAAAGACCTACTTAAATTCATATACACATTAAAAATATGCATACTTATAGCAGGTCAATATTACTTAGACATAAAGCGAAGTGTCAAAGTCCTCTACTTTAATTGCCACAGAAGCACGTCTATTAGCTGTCACTTTGACTTGTACATAAGCTGTCCTGCCAGTGTCTTTGGTTGGGGCCCAGTGCGGCCCACCCGCTCATCTGCCCCATTTCGGGGACGCTCGGCGCCCGCGCACGTATCGAGCTCCGTTGGACTGAATTAGTGGGATCTAAGGAGTTAGCGGGACCAATAGGGGATAACGGTGTATTAAATGAGTCAGTGGACTGCGCAATAACACCATGAGAATAGATTCAGAAACGGTTTCAGATGGGAGGTTATCATGCAAACATGCCAAAAGCTAAGAAAATCTTCGATGGCATATATTTTCTTAAATGCTTTAATTTTATGCAATGTTAGGTTGTAGGTGATAATAATAGTAGTTTCGAAGGAGCAAAATTATGATAATTATGCTTATAAAATTAACAGGGCTCTACTGAAAATAACATTTTTACTGCCTGAAAACGAACATTGCCGAAAATGCATATAATGAAATTCTGTTGGACTCTAGCTGGGGACGTGACGGACGTTACCAGCTAGAGTCCGACAGAATTTCGTTTTCGGTAATCTTATGGCGAAAAATGTATTTTCGGTAATCGGCACAAAAAAAAATTATTTTGAGTAGAGCCCTAAAAAAGCGTATTTACGGTCGGACTTGACCGACAGCTAGATGGACTGACGGCTGGGACCAGCTGGATACCGATGGTCGGAGAATTTAGTATTGTTAGAGGCAGCAGATCTAGCAGTGGAGTCAGATATGCTGAATTAATGCACACTCACACACACTGTACACTTAACAATGCGTAGATGGTGCTAGCAGTTCGCTTAATTCGGTAAGTTTGTTTCTGCTGCATGAATTGTATAGCTATGAAATTGTAAATCTGTAATTGGCTGTAAGAATAGTAATATATTTTAAGATAAAAAATCAAAGGCCTGTGGATTTTCTGAATAATAAATAAATTAATAATTATTAGTTACCTGATTTCTGAAGGTGGTCTATACGCGGCGCTGGTGACATACACGTCTGTCTCGGAGTCAGCTCTTGGGGAGCCGTTTGGGTGCTGCTGCCGTCTCCCATTCCTGTGCTCGCCTGATGGTGACCGGGTCCTCTCGTCCATCGTCTGGAAAATACAGGAAACATGGTTTAAAATAAGCTGAATTTTAGTACTAGAAAATAAGTGTTCCGTCGGCATTCTGTAAAGAATTTCCAGAGACATTAGCATTTTTGTAATTATTAACCCCGCGGCCGGTTGCAATATATTTGGTTTTTTTGTTTACAGAAGGAACTGTTTAGTAGTAGCCCGCAGTGGATTTGTGCTTGAAAGGTATTAACGATAGCAACAAGAACTAAATTCCGAAGTAGTTCAAGGTTTTGGTTTTGTCAGAAGGTATGTTTAGTTCAAGATATATGAAGCAAGCGTTTTGGCGATGATGGCAGGAACATTATTGTCAAACAACTATATTTTAAGGTAGTTGCTGCTCCGATGACCTTGTGAAGGCCGCAGGAATCCATTAGATGCGGGAAGTAAAAAACTGGTCGTGGAAGTGACGGAACTTGG
This sequence comes from Aporophyla nigra, assembly GCA_947507805.1. Lineage (NCBI taxonomy): Eukaryota > Metazoa > Arthropoda > Insecta > Lepidoptera > Noctuidae > Aporophyla > Aporophyla nigra. Next base: position 19,586,921 of record OX382309.1, on the reverse strand, counting down.
AGAAGTCCTATGTCCAGCAGTGGACGTCTTTCGAATGAAATGCTGATCATGTTCTCCACGGTTTCAGTTCAGTATGAAGAAAATCTGTACTTATATTATAAAGAGTATGTCGAGGGAGTGATTTGTAGTGGTTATTTCTAGAGCTCGGTACCAGTCAGATTTGCGAAATTCTTTTTGTGTTTGATAGCCCAATTCTTGAGGAAAGGTATTGGCTATTTAACATTACGCCGATGGAATGCTAAAAGAAAACGAAGAAATATCGCGGGCGGTCGATGCGATGTATTCGGATCAATTTTATATTAAAACAAGAAATGTTATGCTTACGAACTCACCAATAGTAGCTTCATGAATAAACAGGACGATTTGTTAAGATGGGTCAATATAAAAACCTTAAACCACTATCTGACACACAGTCACCACCACACTCAGTCAACCACTATTTGACCAGATTCCACTAAGTCCATTTGATGTTTGAGTTCGGTGCCTTACGATCTTGGAACATCTTCGATTTTATAGCTACCTTCATAGATTTTCTGTAAAATTTTGATTTCACATACATAGTCACCTCCATTCACGTACACATCAACAACATTCATCTACACATTCAGAACCATAATGTTCACAATGCACCCTTTGACTGCTTCAGTTGTGTTATTTTATTTTCTATTTTATCTTGTGTTCATTTTTTTATTTTTGTTTTAATTGTTTAATTGTGCTAGTTATTTATTTTTATTTTCTTTTTTTGGTTTTAATTGCATTTTTACCTTATAATAGTTTAGTAAGAAACCCATCTTAACCACCTGTCTACTAGTATCATGACACAAAATGGGGTCTGGTGACCTGTAATACAGGTTTTTCTGAAACTTACATCAGGCACCAGCTCTCACAATGTGAATTATTATCTATAGTCAAAACTGTTAAGCTACAAACCATTGTGAGAGGAATAAATAAACTTTTATTTATTATTATTTCATGTCTTTATGACAAGTAATGTCCCGGTTATCGCGCTATGGCCACTTCTCAGAGAAGGAACACTTCCGCGTGGTGTCGGACGTAAATAATAGCCACATCCCATTTCTTCCGGTGGGTGTCGTAAGAGGCGACTAAAGGATTTACTAGAGAATGGGCAGCAGCGTTCTCTATGCATTTTACCACCATACTGCGATCGTCAACCCGCCTGTCAAGCGTGGCGATTATGGCAAACTCCCCAAAAAATAGGGGGACGTTTTACGGCTGAAATGAAGATTTTCTAATCGTCGATATATCATAAAATCAGTAGTTGTAATGCATTTGTTGACACGGAGTCGCCAGTCGTTCACAACTTACGGCGGTGACCAAAATAGTTTATAATTCGACATTAGCTTCGCATTCCCATCACGTTTCGAGTAATTTTAATTAATAAATTGTGCACACGTATTTGTTTGTATTATGTAAACCAAAATAGACATCAGCGTCTTTTTATTTATACATTTAAGTCGACGAAGAGGGGATGAAGGACCAAGTACTGAATTAGTGGATCTGTAATTCCAACCACTACCATCATCTCCACCACCACCACACCACCAGCACCATTCTACCACCATCACCTTCACCACCACCCAAAAACATTTCGCCACTATCCCCATTCCACCACCATTAATTCCAACACCACGTAAAAACATTCCCCTACCACCATCACCTCTACCACCACCCAAAAGATTCCCCAATCTCCACAACCGTCATTCCACCACCATTACCCCACCACCACAACCACCATTCAACCGCCATCACCACTACTACAACCTTCAAACATTTTCCTACCACATAAGCCACCACTTCACCACTACAACCACCACCGAATAACATTCCCCCACCACCAATGTTCCACCATTATCACCACCACCACCATCCAAAAACATTCCCCTACCACCACCACCACCATTCATACCAACCACCATTCCACCGTACTCTTTCTCACACTTTTGCAACAGTAGACCGTTGGAAATAACAGGTAGAAATAGATGCAGATATCCTTACCCGTACTGTGTACTCCGACAGGGTTCTCTCCGACGGCGCCCGGTGACTGTCATTCTCTTCTCTCGACGAAGCTCTGTGGTGGTACCCTCCAGAAGACGGCGAGTCTACACCAGAGCGGTGCGTCGCCACGTAATGGTTGTTCTTCACTTTATGCGCCATTTTGAGTCTTCTGTCTCACTAGCACTCGTACATACCGGGCCTACAGTCACGCGTGCGTCGATAATGGCCGACAGGAGCGCATTTTTTCTTGGTGGTACAGCGCATGCGACTTTTTACTTGTTAGTGTTTTAGTTCATCGTTCGTTGTTGATTTTGTTGCTCTGGAACAAAGAAAGGCATGTTATTTTGGTTTATTTTTGCAGGGATGTTATGTTATGCATCTGCAATTTTGGATCTGGATTCGGATATTTGATTAATATTATATTGGTTTCGGTTACGGTTACGGATATGATACAATATCGGATTATACGTTAGTTTCTGATAGTTTCGGTTACGGATATTAAATGATTAAAGATTAATAAAGTGAAATATAAGTAGGGTCATTTGACTTTTGTAATTCACACATTTTTTTTTATTTCTAAGTAGACAAGTAGTTAAGACTAAGCAATAGAAAATATAATAAACAATGCAAAGTACACGCGCGACTGTGTGTCGGCAAATATCTGCCATAATGTGTTTCATTTAAACCCCTATTTGCAATTATTCGAAAGTTCTATCGGTTACAGTTACGGTTACGGATAAAAAAAAATATTTCGGGTATCCGATAGTTTCGGTTACTGTTAGGGAGCTTCATAACATCCTTGGTTTTGGTTTAGGTGGTGAATATCACGTATATTTTTTCATAATTATAATTATCGTGATGGCACGGGGTCTAAGGGTTAGTTTAGGTCTTTATTTTTCAATCTCGGGTTGGTGGGATTGAGCCTGTCAAAAACAATAAAAGGCAGAACAAATCAACAAAAAATTATGTAAGTCATTACAAGTGTTTTAATTTCCGTAAGGTAGGTAGTCACCGCAGTTAACATGAGTTTGATATATTACTGCTATTTTTTTGAGAAACTGACCAGACCTTTAAGTATCCAGGACCTTAATTGCATTAACACACTATTAAGATCAGAATCTGAATATATTTGAAGTTTATTGCTAATCCGATGCTTCCAAAGCTCGAAAAATTTGTCTGCTCAACAACATAATACCTACATATAGCGCAATGAATGTTGTAGCATTGTCAAAATAAAAGCCTTTCTTTCCATAGTATATTGCGCAATTACCTATTAGTAAGTCTGGTTATTTTTTTACAAATCGAGCTATGGTGACGTAAACAACCACAGACAACACCTGGAAATTCGTAAATAACGTTCTACACAGCAGAATGTAAACGAAATCGAACTGTTTAGGCGACCTTGAACGATTTATGTGAACACAACCAATTTTGAGTCATACTTAACCAGAAATAGAGTTTATAATCCAATAAAATGTTAGTAACTTAGAATTATTGCACGAAACAATGGTAGCATTCCGATCTTAGTCGATTAATGACGCAACGATTGCAGGTATCGAGTCATATCGATATTATTTACCTGTTAAATTGCTTGTACTTTTTTGTAGTTTTTATCGATTACCACGATCTATTGAGTGTAGTTTTGAAATAGAAAACAATTGTGTTGATTATACATTAACAAAAAATACGTAGAATGTGCGACATTAAAGGTTATAAACATAGTTATAAAGGTGCTGAATACCATAAAGGGCGTAAATATTCCAATGTTATTGGAACTTATATGTTCGAGCCGTTTGGGGTTGAAACTCTAGGGCCATGGGGTCCGAGTGCCCACTGGCCACTTAGTATTCCAAGACCTTGTCAAGCGGTTGGTCGACTCTTCACGTGACCAGAGGGCTGGCCTATTTTTGGCATTGTCAGACAACGAGACAATGCTGCCAGCCTTTTGGGCACCTTTCTATTGACAACGATGCAGATGTACGTTTGTGTACGTTTTAGTTTTTTTATTTATTTCAACTTGAGTTTAGTTTTCAATGTTTTGTTGGTATATTGGCGTGTGCTAGCTGACACATGGCAAATAATTTAATTTATATTTCCCAAGTTTATTTAACTAAACAGACAGCTGTGCTGCTGGGGAGTTTGTGCGCCATTTATTCTTCCCAGCTAAAGCATTAGGAAGTGGTGAAGGGCGGGCGTTATAGTTATAGGGACTGTCTTATGTAACGTTAACGTTCAAAAAGTGCTGACTCTCAGCCTAGTTTGAATAAAAATGACTTTTAATTTTGATAAATTTTATGATGCCCTATGTTCCTTTTGTTTTTTATACATTTCCTTTTGTAACATGTACCTGTTTAATTTTCGACGTGCTGAGATCTGATACTCTGTTGGATTCTCAACGCTCGGTTCAACACCCAGAGTTGAAAATCAAGTGCACGCAAAATCACGCCGCGATATTATGACGCTCTTGTGGACGTCGACTTAACTACTACTAAAACCTTTTTTTTTTTCTTTGCTCAGTGGAAATCATCAAATTACGTCTCCCGCTCTTGGCGGAGCGGGAGAGCGTGTCAGCCTTTTACTGACTAAAACCCACCCGTGTTCCTTCAGTTGCCCATATGCCAGGGCCACGGTAACTCTATCGAACAAATCCGCAACATTGGCAGTTTTTTACTCCTATAACCTAACGTACCGCTGAACAAGTTATTTGGTATACAGGTACAATGATGTAGGTACTGTACACCTAGGTCCCAGGGTCTGCGTGAGGAAGTAGCTCACAACGGTGCATTGCGAACATTTCACGAATTCCTGCCGCAATGAATGAAGCGGTCCAAGTTACAAGTGATTTACAGTCATTTCCAAGAGGATTACAGATAATATAAACATAACAAAACATTACACCTGTTTTCTACAAAACCTGTGCAGAGGTGCGGTGTGAGGTAGTGAAAATACAGTGTCAAATTTAATTACCTAGCAAAACTCCGCAGACGGGAATCGATGTCTAAACATGAGCAAACAAAAAAGACATTTCTGATTGGTCATCAACCGCAGCAGTGTAGTTCAGACTTGAAATATCAGTAGATAAGTCTTATCTAAACACGATAAAACAAAAGAAAATACAGAAATTCTCAATTCCTACTCCTAGTAAACAAACCCACAACGGTCGTTTTCAAGAAAAAAAATACTTATTTTTTTGCAGTATTTACGTATCGATCCCGTAACTTTTGAGGAGTTGTACTAGCTAATTTAATTTGACCCTGTGTATTGAAGGCGAAGTTGTTGCCCGTATAAACTCTTATAGCAGGTCAATATTTGTAGAAAGCTTAAACAATCACCGTGACCCGCCTTACACCTATTCATCACCTGCTCTACAAAATTATTGTAATATGGTAGGTGGCCCAGAGCCACGTACCCTGGTCTGTCCTAGACTGACCGTGTTTGGTTTTTAAGAAATTGTGAAAATATTTATTCCGAGGTAAACAAAAGCACCATCCCATTTCTTTCCGTGGGTGTCGTATGAGGCGACTAAGGAACTTACTAGACAACAGGCAGCAGCGTTCTCTATGCACTTAACCACCTTACTGCGATCGCCAACCCGCCTGCCAAGTGTGGCGATTATGGACCCCATAAGTCCAGCAGTGGACGCCTTTCGGTTGAAAAGATGATGAAGATATTTGCCAAAAACTGGATATTTTTTTTGCAATCCTTTTAGACAATTTATGAGATCCAATCTGTTTCTCGAAATGTTACTTTATATTACAACTTACTATCGAAAATGTTTTATTCTAGTCAAATAAGCAACTCTAGATTCTTGTACCAGCCTGCATGCATAGTTTGAACGGGCCATTGTTTTTGAGCGTAGCAGGTCGCTGGTAAGTGGTACCAACTGCATCGGCATCGGTCAGAAGGTTCGTATTATTTCACAAGTTCTTATGCAAAGCCAGGCCCAAGGAGTAGTGGGTAGTCAACTTAGAGGTAAATTTTAGATACACAACAGATCAAACATGTAATTTATAGACCGCACTTTTGTCTATACATTTCTAAGTAAGCTCTAGATACAAATATGAACTTTACTAGCTTCTGCCCATGACTTCGTCCGCGTAAAATTTTCTGTTCCGGGCCCTCCCCGTCGCGTCAAATCGCCTACCCGTGCAATTTTCCCCGTTTTTGCAACATTTTCCTTTACTGCTCCGCTCCTCTTGGTTGTAGCGTGATGTTATATAGCCTATAGCCTTTTTCGATAAATAGACTACCCAACACAAAAAGATTTTTTCAATTCGGACCAGTAGTTTCTGAGATTAGCGCGTTCAATCAAACAAACAAACTCTTCAGCTTTATAATATTATATATATAGTATAGATTTGTATATTCGATTCGGTTTCGATTTGTAGTTTCAAAGTGCGGCCAGTGAATTAGGTCCTAAGGACCATAACTATGGCATTATGGCTGCTTCTAATAAATCCATACTAGAAAAACTTCATACATAACACCTCAACCTCTGTAAGAAGCATCATATATTCTGACTGCATTACATTATTTAAAATGTTCAATTATTCCATTAACTACTCGGATATTCTATTCAAATTTTATTTTAAGGTTTCCAGAAAGTCAAAGTGACGGAACGCACAGCGCACCGTTGCGTGTTCCATTTAACTTTTCAAATTACAAGCAAAATTCATTATAGTGCGTGCAAGTAACAACTTCAATAGCATGTGCAAACAGCATGATTTCGATCCTTTTGGTAGATGATTCGGTCCTTTTGATTTCATTTTTGGTAGATGTGTTATGCTTTTCACACTCTTTCTTTCTTTCCAATCTGTCCCTATAAGTGATGATTTGTAATTGGCTGTCAGTCTCCTCGTGGAGGCGATCGGCGGCGGCGACCACTCGCGTCCAGCCCTGGTGCGCGCCATGGTACGGAGCGAGAGGGCATGGGAAGCCGTCACTTCCTTCTGCGAAGCAGTAATGCTCGCGAAGGAGGAGGCGGGGTGCTTGAGGGAGTGGCAGTCTCTGCGCCCTCACGTCCCTAGCCAGCGCAGGAGGAGACGCCCCGGGCGTCGGGAGACGATAGCGGACTCCCGGCCACCGTAGGCGCGAGCTTGCGGGCGGCGAGCAATGGGTAGCTCGCCGCCCGGTAAGGATTCGGGTGGACGGCGCGTAGTGTTCCACGCGCGCCTCAAAGAGATGTCACACGGGTGGGTTTTAGTTAGTAAAAGTCTGACACGCCCTTCCGGTCCGCCCAGAGCGGGAGAAGTCATTTGACGAATTCCCATAAAAAACCCCTCTATTTTTTATTCTGTTTGTTTTAGCTGTATGTCATCCAAAGTTTTTAAATAAATAACACTTTGCCCAACCTGACGATCGAACCTCGAACTCAACACCCAACGCTCACAAGTTACGCTTTCAAACACTAGATTTTATACTGTTTTACCAAAACAGGTGCATACATCGTAATTTAGCAGGACTGGTAAGCATTTGAGGCCCCTAGGAACTTCACACAGTCACGACATGAAATAACACAAACGGTTTAACACCTAATATGGAGGGAATCTATTTGAATACAGTAGAAATTACCCTCGAAGAGAATATTTTGCCAGAAATGGGAGAGAGGCAATTAATTCTAGTCCATGGCTATTACCGTTTGTTTTCGTGCATAAGGTAAGAGTCAAGTAAATAGGAATGAAAAGATAATTTAATTATTCCATGTTATGATGTTCCTCATTATAATATTGACGTCTAGCATCAGCTTTATTTAATTTTGTGTAACGTAACTATTTGTATCATACAAATCCAAGGACTTTTCCATACTTGAAATAGGTTTTTACTGAAAATAAAGCTGAAGAGTTTTTTTGTTTCTTTTGTTTGTTTGAACGCCCCATCTCTGGAATAACGAGCCAGATTTTTTACATTTCATAAGTCAATTCTTGAGGATAGCTAGGTTAAGAAATTAGAAAGAACGCTAATGAAGTAATATAGCAAGCGGATGATGCGGCGTAGTGGGTCGAGGAACAAGAAATTTCATGCCAAGTTGCGGGCAGAAGCTAGTACTGCTGTTAGAGGTGTGGGCAGGCCCTCTGATCGGGAATTTGCACAATACTTCTGCATTCCACGCTCATAACTATCTCGTAGAGGCATGTTTTTTCGCAGTATTCTTACTAGCAACGAGATGGAAAGGAATAACGCTTAGAATGCTAAAATAATCCCTGAATATTTTCCTATGTAAACGCGCCCTTAGAGCTTAATCTAACGACATTCTAATATCATTACTGCCCGAGTCCGAATTCTACTGTCTTGTTTGGCCACACCCTTATTGTACTGGCATAAGGTTACTCTTGCGAAAGCTTTGACGTTGGATTAAGCCTTGTTTATGTGAGACCAGTAACTTGGTCAATATAGCTAAACTAACCGATTTTGGAGTGCCTGTAGTCTTGTAGTCGTAAGCACGTCGACTTATGAGCATGGGGTTCTGGGTTCAATACCCAAATAATCATCAAATACAAAATCTCCCCCAAAAGGGCGGATTGGCATAATCGTCACGCTAGGCAGGCGGGTTGGCGATCGCAGTATGGTGGCAAGATGCATAGAGATCGCTGCTGCCCGTTCACTAGTAAGTCCCTTAGTCGCCTTTTACGACACCCTCGGGATGAAATGGTGCTATTCTTTACGTCCGGCAATCAGCTCGACCCTTATTACAGGAGACAAAATGTGGGTGTCAGGGTTTCTTCGGGGAATAGTGACGTCATGTTAGGTAGGTAGGTAGAACGGGCTGGTGTCCGCAACTCCACGTCTGAGCGCGTATTTTGCGTCAATCCACTCAGCCTATCGCAGTCCACTGCTGGACATAGGCCTCTCCCAAATTGCGCCACAACACCCTGTCCTCCGCCTTCCGCATCCAGTTTGCCCCAGCCACTTTCTTTAAGTCGTCGGTCCACCTAGCTGGGAGGCGTCCCACGCTACGCTTGCCGATACGCGGTCTCCACTCCAGGACTCGTCTGCTCCACCGGCCATCGGTCCTTCGACAGACATGGCCAGCCCACTGCCACTTCAGTTTGCTTATTCTGCGAGCTATGTCGGTAACTCCAGTTCTTTTCCGGATAATTTAATTTCTGATTTTATCCTTCAAAGAAACTCCGAGCATAGCCCGCTCCATAGCGCGCTGACCGACCTTGAATTTGTGGACCAGTCCAACTGTCGTATTTTGTGTACGGGTGGGAAATCGGTTATTCGATCCACCCCAGCTCTTCGAGAAAGGCCAGCAACGCCTTGACGTTGCTGACTATCTCACGTAGCAGAATTAGGAGAGACGTCATGTTATGATGTTGCAAATGAAATTGCTAAGACTACACAGTTTTAAGCAAAGATTGTAATTACGCTCTCCTGGGTGGTTGTCTAACATCGAAATAAGCTATTAACACAGGTGTGTCTTATTCCTAAGTTTTAATTGGAAACCATGTTGAGCCGTATCTCCTTTGTATCTTCAACCAAGTACTCAAGTGTTTCCCAATGTCTCTCGTTAGAATTAAACGGAGGAAATTAGTGATAAAGTTGTAAATAACTAGCTAAAGCTTGCGGTTTTGCTCGCATACTTAGCTATCTTCATGTACTCAACTATCCGACAAAAGAGGTCGGGACATACATTTCCTAGTATCGCGGCAAACAGATAAAGAAGGCCTCCCATAAGGTGGACCGGTGACACGGTGAACGCCGCAGGAATCGGCTGGATGCGAGGAGCACAGAGCTGGTCGAAGGGGCGGTCTAGGAATGGTCGTCTTTGAATGACACTTTTGAATTGTCAGGCGGTCAATCAGATAGATGAAGCTTGTTGCTCATTTCAAATTTCTTTTTTTTTGTGGGTGGGAAATCATCAAATGACGTCTCCCGTTCTGGGCGGAGCGGGACAGCGTGTCAGACTTTTACTGACTAAAACCCACCTGTGTTCCTTCAGTTGCCTATATGCCAGATCCACGGTAACTCTTTTGAAAAAATTTCGCGACTCTGGCAAAACATAGTAGGTACCTATGGATAAGAACGGGACACTCTTTTAAATCATAATATGTCCCAAAAAATTGGTAAAAATTATGCATGTGAGAACGATGTAAAAAGACGCATACCTACATGTAAAAAAAACTATGTTGTATACAAGGTAATTTTTTATCCAGTGCGCAAATTTTAACAAATGAAACTTAAACGAGTTATAATAACCATGCAATTTTTATTTTGATATATCTTAGTACAAAAAAATTAAGTTATCATTAACGAAAGATGTCTATTTTGAAACTGGTTTTTATGGTAACTTGCGCGCGGCGCCGGCGCGGCAGCAAAGGTGAACGACCGACCACCTGTTCAATCGGTCAAAATTCTACTACGCCGGCGCGCGGTTACTGACCTATTAGTACCTACCAATTGTTCGATCGGTCAAAATTCTAAGAATTTCGAAGTACCTACGCCCGCCGTCGCGGTTACTGACCTATTACTATTGATCGAAAATACTATTACGAAATATGTAGGGTGTCCACAGTTTACTGATTTAAGGTCGGATAAAATTTAAAAAAAACGTATTGAATTTTTTTTTTAAATGTGTTCTAGTACTGATACTGAACCACCAAAAAAAATTTGTGCACTGGTTATAAAATTATCCTGTATAGTAGGTACCTACTTTCCCACACGAGTTCGTTCCCAAAGATTTTCCTAAGATCTGACAAAAATAAACTAATTACATTCTACCCTTCGATCGAAATCTACATAAGTTTTTCTGTATGATTGTTTTAGTTCAATTGTTCAACTGGCATTTGAGTTGAGTGGAACGCAGATACGTATTGTAAACAAGGTGTGGTCTGTGCAATAATAAGCCTAGAATGCAGAGTAGGCTAGCTAGGCTACTATTACTTATACAGTTCCGTGTACTCTACGATAATTAGAGAAACCTTTCATCGGTGCTCATTCACAATAAGGGGGTAGAACATGGTGAACATTTTTCAAAGAGTAACATAGATTTTATTGCCGGCGCTTCTCCATAGGAATTAACAATTTGGAACCGTGCACCTAGCTTCTGGCGTTTCATAAGTGCCCATGTTGGTTTATCTATACATACAAATAAATAAAATTGGAGAGTCAGTTTTTAATATTAAGATAACCACTTTTTACTAAGTGTATATGGATGTATACACGATACATATACCAAAACAACATGTTTTACAATTTTTGTCTGTCTGTCTGTCTGTTTGTTCATGGTAATCTCTGAAATGGTTGGACCGATTTTGACGGAACTTTCACTGGCAGATAGGTGATGTAACAAGAAGTAACTTAGGCTACTTTTATTTTAGAAAAAATAAATAATAGTTTAAAAAAACTAAAAACACGCTGAATTTTGAGACGTATGTCAGCGTAGTTTTCAAAGACAGTTTTTATGAAAAACTTTTTGTAAATATCACGCGGATGAAGTCGCCGGTAACAGCTATTACCTATAATATAACCTGAATTAACACATTTTACCGCGGTAGTACGTCCTCCTGCGTTAATTTCCGACATCCACGCGGGCGAAGCCACGGGCAAAAGCTAGTGTGAAATAAAAATATTTTTATTTCGATTTTGGTGACTCTTACAACCTCAGAATGCCAAAGTGCCCTAGAAATGGGTGACCGCATTATATTAAATTGAAAAAAAAAAAAAAATGTTCTGAATTTTTAAGAAAACCGGAAAACGCTGTAGTAGAATGAGTGTGAGTGTTTCATGAGGCCTGTGGACCTGCCGGTTGAATAATAAACCCGGCTACCCATCTACAGACTGACAGCGACAACCAATGCTTAACCGGACTTAGATCGGACTGCCAAAGGAAGACAGGTATTGATTGATATGGGAATGTACTGACATGTAGTTGAAACCTTGGAGAGGCTCGTGGCTAACTTATAACAGCTGCACGGATTGATCGTTCAGGTTAAGCTACGCTTGCCGCGGTTGGTCCGTGGATGGGTGACCATCTTTACATACAAAGACCCTCCGTGCCTTGGAAAGCACGTTAAGCCGTTGGTCCCGGCTGTCTTTCGTAGATCTTAGACAGTCGTTACGGGTCGTCAGAAGCCCGATAGTCCCATGTAACCCATGTCCCATGTGATAACCAGTCTTACCAAGGGGTATCGTATTACCCAGTAATTAGGTTGTGGAGGTCAGATTGGCAGTCGCTCTATGATGAAATACTGGTACTCAGCTGCATCTGGTAGGGCTAGGTTTCAACTACATCATTACCATCATGTTACGTGGAATGACTGCCTATCTGATCTTCACAGCTCAGTTAGACCGGTTGTCGATTTTCAGAGTTCAGTCAACCCGTAATGTCCACTGTCAAAGATCCAAGAATGACAGGCGGGACCCAGGGGGTAACGTGCTTTTCGAGGCACGGATGGGTATTTGTATGTAAAGATGGTCACCCATACACGGATCAACCGCGGCAAGTATCTATGCGATTGGGTTCCCTATCCATTTGCATACAATTTTAAGACCTAATATAACTTAGCATAATTTTGTTTGGCATAATTATATTTTCGCATAATATAATTACGCATAACAGCTTACGCATAATTTTTTTAAGCATAATTTCTCAATCCATAATTATGATTAAGCATAACATTCTAAAGCATAAATTTATTAAGCATAAAGTTCTAAAGCATAACTTTTTTAAGCATAATATCCTAAAGCATAAATTTATTATTATCTTAAATTTTTTTTTTTTTTTTTTGTAGGTTTTTTTTCGCTCTAGGAAGCATGAAGCAAGCAAGCATAAAGCATGCAAGGAAGCATGAAGCAAGCAAGCATAAAGCATGCAAGGAAGCATACAGCATGCAAGCAAGCATGCAGCAAACAAGCAAGCATGCAGCATGCAAGCAAGCATGCAGCATGCAGCATTCAAGCGAGCATGCAACATGCAGTGCGGTTTCTGTCACGGCTCCGGCGCTGCGGGCCTCCGGCCGCCTCGCCCCTACGCGGCTACGCGATTTTAAATTACACTCTAGGGGTAGGACAAACAAGACTACGTGGAGTCGGTTTTGCAGCAATTCGGTTCTGTCACTAACTTTTGTTGCACAGCATATTAAATTTTTAACCAACAATATTATTTAATTGTTACAGAAACTATAGCAAATTGGTTTGATCAGAATTATGTATGGGGCACTACAAGTTCACCACCACCATTTCCACCCAAAGTCTGGAGTACGTATCTACTAGAAAAGGAAAATATACCTAGGACACAACATCATGCAGAGGCATGGCACAATAGATTTGCACATTTTGTGGGAAACACCATCCTGGATTTTATTTTTTGGCAATAAAAAAGACCGTTCAAGAAATAAAACATCAAACCATTGAAATAGATAAACTGGATGTCGGAACATCACTTATACCAAAAAAAAAAACCGGCCAAGTGCGAGTCGGGACTCGCGCACCGAGGGTTCCGTACAAACCTGTAGGTATATAAGTAAAAGTTCACCCATCACGACAATCGAGTCGTAGTTCTGTTCTGTTTCTTGGCTTGGTTTTATTTCTGTCTGTGTTTTGTTCTGTTTACTAGCTGACCCAGTGAACTTCGTATCGCCTCAGGTTCAATAAATCCACACTAATATTATAAATGCAAAAGTAACTCTGTCTATCTGTCTCGCTTTCCTGCCAAAACTACTGAACCGATTTAAATGAAATTTGGTACGCAGATAGTTTAGAGCCTGAGAAAGGACATAGGGTACTTTTTATCCCGGTAGTACGTTCCTGCGGGATATTTTCCGACCTCCACGCGGGCGAAGCCGCTGGCAAAAGCTAGTGTTGTGATAAATCTACCAAGTTTGACAATCTGGTACGCGGTGTTGGTCTGGTAAGCGTTTTCTAGCTTTTTTTTGGATGGGAAATCATCAAATGACTTCTCCCGCTCTGGGCGGAGCGGGAGGGCGTGTCAGACTTTTACTGACTAAAACCCACCCGTGTTCCTTCAGTTGCCCAGTGCCGGGGCCACGGTATCTCTTTTGAACAATCACGCGACCCCGGCAGGCACCGGTCCTAGCAGACACACACACACCTGACACATACCCAGAGGGTACGTAATACACTATCAGTAGGAATCCCTTTCACTTTGACAGTTTTACTTCCTTTTTGTGGGAAATAATAAATTAATTATTTTACATGTATTTTCTATCAATAAAATAACTTCGATCGACGTATTTGTTTTAAACATTCTCTTTGATGATATTTGAGCACGCATTCTGTCAATTCTATGTCAAATGTCATAATGTTACATTAAAAAAGTTTACATTAAGTATTCTTAAATAAGTGTTCTTAAATTTTCTAATTATCCGCGCAATTTTTTAATTTTTTTCTTTCATAAGAACCTTCTCCTGACAATTACAAACACAACAAAAAAAAACAAAAGTGAAATCGGTCCAGCCGTTCACGCGTGTGGGCGTGACCAAGGGAAATAGGGATTCATTTTTATATATATAGATTATATGATGTAACTAAAAATTTGCGGTTTTCGCAATTTTTCCTTTATCTGTGCTATAAGACGTTGCTTCGTACCAAATTTCAAAATTCTAGATCGACTGGAAGTACCCTTAAGGTTTTGATTCCCTTGCGAGTTTCGAAAATTTGTGGAAATTTGCGGTATAAACGGCTATATCTTTTGATTGCGTTAGCTTAGAAGTTTGATTTTTTCACAGCTCCAAGGAACAGTAGACTTGAGTATTTGATATAAATTTCAGCTTGATACCTCCACGCGTTCCTGAGAAAAAGGGTCTTGACAGACGGACGGACGGACGGACGGACAACAAAGTGATCCTATAAGGGTTCCGCTTTTTCCTTTTGAGGTGCGGAACCCTAAAAAGAAAACATACACGGACAAAACCAAAAGAATTGAAAAAAATATTAGTAAAAAAGATGAGTATACTTCTAAACTAGCATATTTACAAGCAATAGCTAAAAATATACACCTAAAATAAATAATTATACATAATTAAGGACCACTGTTTCAATCAGTTAACTTCTATCTGAGGAATAACCACCATATTTATTTCTCACAATAGAAGTTTGACATATTTTTTTATACAAAAACTGTTAAAACATCTAATATATTCTTCAGATAAAGTTACCTCGCGATTGAAAAATCGTTTAAGTTACATAATGTTATGTATAATAAATCATTTGCATGAAAATTGTTTTTGTTATTTATATTAATTGTATGTCTAAATATTATTATGCTAATAGTAATTAGGCCTACTAACGTTATGCTAATAGTCATTACGCCTACTAACGTTATGGGAATCAAATTTATGCCAAAACAAATTAGTCTTTAAGATGATTACGCCAACATAAAATGTATACCTAAAAAATTTATGCCGAAGTATTATTATGCCAAAACAAATTGTGCCAAAATCGTTATGCCGAAGTATATTAGGACGAAGAACATTATGCGAAAAGAAGGGATCCCATGCGATTGTTATTACTTGGCCACAAGCCACTCACAGCTTTCTGAACTGCACACTGTTGCTTAAAAAATCTGCATAGGTACCTATGTGTTTCGTAGAAGACTCCAGGTTTACCAAAGAAGTTCCCATACTAAATCGCTGCCCGAATTAAACAAGAGAACATAACATTTAGCACTTGATGAGTCAGATACGGATCTTAAGTAGCGGTCGGTCATTGACTCCGGTGTAAAACCGAAGGGCCTGGCCACCTGCGACTCTTAGACAAGTGAAGCGGCCAAGTGGATTGCAGTTACTAAGATAACGGGCCGAAATGATAAACTGCCCCGCGGCTGCGGACTATCTAGGGTTGCCAATTTATTAGAAGGTACCGTTTTTTTATTGTGTGGCAGTCCTCATGGATGCCCTGGATACTTCCGTCTACGGTACTTATCTTTACGTAGTATAAAACAAAGTTGCTGCCCTCGTCTGTACGTTCAGAACTTTTAAACTATGCAACGGATTTTAATGCGGTTTTCATCAATAAACAGAATGTTTAAATGCATACTACGCGGGTGAATCCGCTGGCAAAAGCTAGTATATTATAACACCTGATTACCCTGGTGTCTCAATTGGGTTTTTGACAGATTTGGATAGATCAAAGTGGTGTTACGGCCATCTAGTAATTTAACCAGTTTTCTTAAAGTGCCATGTAGGTAATAAAAGCAAGCGTATTACCATCACGTTGTCCTTTTCCAATTGTCTCAGATGTAGCCCGATGTCAGGATTTTTGGGCGTTTTATGCAATACAATACACAATTGGCTGGCCTGTTAGTCTAGTGGTTAGTGACCCTGACTGCTAAGACTGAGGTCGTGGGTTCGATTCCCACCCAGGACAAATCTTTGTGTGTTGAGCACGATCATTTGTTCTATGTCTGGGTGTAATTTATGTATAATATGTATGTATTTAGAAATATATAAGTATGTTTATCAGTTGTCTGGTTGCCATAGTACAGGCTCTGCCTAGTTTGGGATCAGATAACGGTGTGTTGGTTGTCCTAAGATATATTTATTATTTATAATTAGCCCCAATTACCCTAGGCCCTAGGCCTTCTCAAAGAAAGGGTGTGGGCCGTAATCCAATACGCGAACTCAGTGCAGGTTGGTAGATGTCACATGTCTTCGAATTTTTGATTCTAGGTCACGGTTTCCTCACGATGTTTTCGTTCACCGTTTTAAGAGTGATGGTGAAGAATTCATTTACACAAAGTCGACACGTAAGTCGCGGCCGTCACCTCTGGCTGGATGTTAAGTTTAATTGGCAAAAAGAAAGTGTACTCATTGTGGGTATGGTCTCTGCTTACCCTATTAAAGAATACTAAAGTTAAGTTAGTAATGAAAAAGTTTTTTTTTTCTAAATCGTGCCAACCCTTGTCGCTTCCGTACACATTGTACATTGTACAAACTGCAACATAGATTGCAGACTATTTTTAATCACGTTGTATCCTAATTTCAGCCGTAACTACTGGTGTTAAGGTTGAAAATGAATGAGTTTAGACAAGTGTAGAGTGGTTGATTGTAGCGGAATTAGGTCGGAACCGAACCCGCTACTATTATAAGACGAAAGTTTACGAGCTTGAACCTATGTGTTGTCGAGGAAGGATTTATTACCTATTTAATTTTTTGTTAAGATAAATCCTTATTATAAGACTATCGATATTTGGCAGAAAATATACAATGTGATTTTTAGGCATTTGTTTCGGTTCGATGGCCGGTTGCAGTAGAGGTTTTCAAACATGCATAAATACCTCGGTGGTCTAGTTGTCACAAACGTGGTTGCTAAGCGTTGAGTTTTGGTTCAATCCTTACTTTGACCAGTGTCGTTTTTCAATTGGGATATTTTCAGTAGCAGCCAGGAGCCTGACTTTGTGCCTGGTTTTTGGATCTCCCCCATAATTATGTGACTGTAATCTTAATCCTCTGTTTGCCATTTTCAGTCGGGTTTTTTTTCTATCGTTTCATATTTTAATGGCCTAGTATTTAACTACACGAAGGGGCTAAGTAATAACAGCCACACGGTTCGATTGCTTAGGTTTAGCTATGCTCGCTGCGGATGGTGACAATCTTTACTTAACATGATCCCTCGGTAATGTGTTAAGCCGTTGGTGCCCCTAACAGGCTTGTTTCCAGGGTGCTGGTTATAGAGCATGATAACCCCTGCAACCCCCGAAGGTTAAGGGCAAAGTGTACCTAACACGACATCCACATTTCGCCAGTTATGTTTAAGTCTCATGTAATAAGGGGCGAGCCTATTGCCAATGTTATCAACCCGGCACAAATCCAGTATCCAGGCTGTTCCTGACAAAATTCTTGACGAAAAACCCAATCAATAACTTTGCCTAACCTGCTTTTTGCCTAACTTTGCTGGTCGGTCTTTCAGTCTAATCGGATGCAGCTATATACCAATATTTTACATGGACCAACTGCCTATCTGACCTCCACAACCCAGTTACTGGGTAACACCCCTTTTTTTCTTTTCTTTTTTCTGGATGGGAAATCATCAAATGACTTATCCCGCTCTGGGTGGAGCGGGAGGGCGTGTCAGACTTTTACTGACTAAAACCCATCCGTGTTCCTTCAGTTGCCCAAGTGCCGGGGCCACGGTATCGCTTTCGAACAATCACGCGACCCCGGCAGGGGGTAACACCCCTTAGAAAGAATGATTGTAAGAGTGTCAGGTTTGTGAACTGTAAAAGATCCACGTATGACAGCCGGGACGAACGGCTTAACCTGCTTTCCGAGGCATGGAGGGGTCTTGGTATGTAGAGATGGTCACCCATCCACCCGTGTGACTGTTACTACTTAGCCACAAGCTCCTCTAAAAGTATTCATATACCTATTCAACTATAATGTTTTTTCTTTTATTAAATTTTTGTATCAATAAATTAAGGATTAATCTTAAGCCAATCAATAAAATCTACAGCCCTAGGCAGCATTATTTGCAATATCAAACCGACACCCGGATGGTAGTAAAGCAGCTGTCACATTAAGAGATGTAGCGATAAGCGACAGCGGGCAAGCATCCAGGCAATGTCGGTCGTGACCACGCTTGAGTTACTTTCAATGTGTAGCTAGGCGCTATTTACTTTTAATTATCGAGCCAATTAAGTATCGTGATTGGTTATAAGTTACCAAGTTTATTTATGTTAAGATAAGTGTTTTTACTTTCTTGATATTACTGTGTTTATTAGGGCTGTGCGTATGTTTTTTTTTTTTTTTTTTTTAAAGAAATGTATGTGCCTTAGAAAGTAATTAGTTAAGCCACATACCAAATACGCAATACATGAAAAATAAACAAATAGTCTGCCCCTAATCATCATTATCATAATTTCAGCCGTAACACGTCCACTGCTGCACCTAGGCCTCCACCAATTTGAGGGGTTTTGCCATAATCGCCACTCTTGGCAGGCGGGTTGTCGATCGCAGTAAGTCCCTTAGTCGTCCTTTACGACATCCACGGGAAGAAATGGGGTGATGCTTTTCGTTACGTCGGGCACCACGCGGTCTGTACATTTCTGCATAACCCTTTGCGGAAACGCCCTGCCTGGGCGGAGTACAGCCGTGTGTTCGCGGAGGCGATCGGCGATCACTCGCGTCCGGCCCTGGTCCAGGCCATGGTACGGAACATGGGAGCGAGGGCATGGGAAGACGTCACCTCCTTCTGCGAAGCAGTTATGCTCGCGAAGGCGGGGCGGAGCGCGTGAAGGAGAGGCAATATCTGCGCCCACACGCCCCCAGCCGCCGCAGGAGACGCCCCGGGCGTCGGGAGTCCAAAGCAGACTCCCGGCCACCGTAGGCACGAGCTCTCGGGCGGCGAGAAATGGATAGCTCGCCACCCGATAAGGACCAGTCCCGGGTCGACGGCGTGTTGTGTTCCATAACGTGACGCGACTGTAATAGATCAATTTCTATGAAATTTTCATAGAAAACCTTTCTTTCTTTCCATGAAAACTTCATGAAAATTGAAAGATACACAACGTTTATTTGCGGTAAACATGAAGCAATGATTTGTGAATTTTCTTAAAAATCCTTCGGTTTGTGACTAAAAGTGTCACCCAATTGGGATGCTGGTAGGTACTATCGGTTTAATTTCATCATCCTGGCTAACAAAAATGATTCAACTTCGCTATCGCTTCCGCCTATTCACCGAATATATTATTCGTTAATCACAAGGTCGTTTGCATGCGTGGGAACGGACAACTATTCCGTTCAAAATTAACTAGATCAACTAACTAAATAATAGTTGCGATTAGTTTTGCATACCACTGGGGGAAAAAATAGCACCGTACCTAATCTACGTTTGTATTAACTACCGCAGCTCTATTCCGTGACCTGCCAGGGTCGCGGGAATTGTTCGAATGAGTTACATTGGCCGTGGCATATAGGCAACTGAAGGAACACAGGTTGGTTATAGTCAGTAAAAGTCTGACATGCCCTTCCGCTCCACCCAGAGCGGGAGACGTCATTTGATGATTTCCAACCCAGAAAAAAAAGGTCTATTCCGTGACAACTTAGGTGAAGTGTCCTTGAAGTGAACTCTCAATGTAATGTCAATTCCTAGCATCAAATGACATGACCTTGTAGCGGCATCTACAATGCTACATGCGAACTGCGCGTCAGTCTGACGTGACGCAAATTCCTGCATCGCGCAAGTAAAGTTTACCGGGCAATTCTGTCCGGAACAATAATGCCGTTAATCCGCATCTGGCCGATTTTCACTTTCTGATGCCATCTTAATCAGAAAAAAATGTCTATATTTCTGTGTTATCAGTATTTTTGTACTATTTATGGATGCCGAGATAAAAAAACCCGTTAAGTTGCCTTCTTTGCCATATTTATAACTCAGGTAAGCAACATTACTAAACTAAACAATTAAACCGCCGAAAAAGCAGAAAAGCAAAAAATAATAAACCTTAAAATTATGAGTCGGCGCTTTGACTGATCTTAGTTCATTGATTTTTCAGCGCCGACTCATAATTTTAAGGTTTATTATTTTTTGCTTTTCTGTTTTTTCGGCGGTTAAATTTTTGTTAAAAAGTTTTTATTTTGTATTTTTTTGTGGCTTTAATGTACTAATAATACTTGGCAAGGTATACCCTATCCAATGAAAAAAGAATTATCAAAATCGGACTATTCTGTACAAAGTTATGCGGGGTTATACATTACAATCAATGAGTGAACAATCAATCATCTCCTGTTTTCCGACCCTTAGGGTTCGATATTGTTTTCCAAATTTATATGGGACCACCCTCGGAGTATACCCTTTTCAATAAAAAAACAATTATCACAATCGGACTACTATGTAAACAGTTATGTGTGGTCATACATTAAAAAAAAAACAAAAAAAAATATACGCGTCGAAATAATAACCTTCTCCGTTTTTTTCGTCGGTTAAAAAGAAACTAAGGACCCCAGGCCCTGTCTATGGGATACTACGGGGGTCTACTTTCGCTTAGGAGTTATAGTTATAAAACAGCATCAATATTTTATTTTTCTGCGCATTTTTGCTCATAACTCGAAATATGATTTTGTTGGATAACGGCATTATAGCTTGGGGACGACAGAACTGGCAAAATTAATACAATGTCCCGTTACTTACGTTTGTTCTAAACAACGAACAAATCAAAAGAAAACCAACACAATTTTCTTCTTGAGGTTTTCCTCTAGTGCGACGGTATTTCTTTAAAAAGTTAAAGCCAGGTTTCTAAGAAAGTTTTCATAAAACTAAAAAATTAGGTATCTTTTGCCTCCAATTAAAAATCAACCCTGCATGTTCAATCTATTATTTTACTATCTAATACTAATTAATTAAATATATGAATAGGTGTATCTATTTTGTAAACAAAGACTATTTGTACAACTCGTCTTCTATTACAAATATAATATAAGCCTTCAACATTACTTTCACAGTAGGTAATCAACTCACTATCTTTTAATAATTATAAACTAATAGACTTAACAAATAACGAATTCTTTGTACTCCATTCATCGATAATTAAGCACAAAAGCTTGTAACAGCACCATACAAAGGGCTAGTGACGTGCCGACAAAAGATATCGACACGATGCGTGATTTTAATTTCACAAATAAACGATTTTTAATTGAAACGTCAATCTAGTGATGCGCTTGCTCATTCATTTCGTTCACATTCGTTCTTTTTCATTCGATAGAGGGCTCTTTTGTATTGTTTTTTTTTCTTTTAAGAACATCTTTTCTTTGTCAATGTTAATATTAATAACAGTGGTATCTTGATGTAGAAATAATTTGTGGTTTACGTATTTAATTGATTTTGTATTGATCTCTCTATTGTAAATTGCTGGTTTTGTATAGGACCACCATACGGGAGTCTTGTCTATGAAACTCACATGGTCATCTTCGTTTTTCGGCAACCGAGTAATTATTTTCGTGTTGATGAGGTTTTAATGTACAGTCACGAGCAAAAATATGTTGCAATGAACAGTTCAGCAAAAAATATTGCAGGATTCAACCATTGATATATACGACAAATATAAAAATAATAAAGCTGAACGTTTTGGTTGTTGGAAGTAAAGATAAGGTTTCCAAAATTTGGCATTTGATAGTCTGATTCTCGAAGAAGACTATAGGCTATTTAACATAAGGCCCTTACGAGCCGAGCAAAAAAAAAAAACAAAGTCAGTGATAAGGCTCAGCGAAAACGAAGTAAAAGGCGTTGTGACAAAATTTCACACGGACGAAGTCGCAGGCGTATCACTTACTATCCAGTGATAATTTGTGGAAGTTATATACAAGTAGCAGCACAAATATGTGAAACGAAGGAACACCGTAACTATATGATGAGACAAGCGATGTCAAAATACCTATAGAAATATTGAAAATTTGTTTATTCTGCATAAACAAAACGCACATTATTAAAAATAAAATACTTAAAACAGATACACAAAACCACAAAATGAACACGTACAAAATGGCCAAAAGCCCCGTATTAAAGTAAAGAAAAGTTTTACAATATTGTCTATTGCTTTGCTTGTTGATGTCAGGGCTAGGGACCATAGACAATACAAATATATCTGCGTCACGACACTGGCAATGAGGGTGTTCAAGAAAATTCAGGCCACCAGTTGGCGCCACTTTGACAAGAGGTCCTCCACTTCGACAATGAATATAAAACTATTTCATTCATTCGTTTCCATTCAGTCACGCCTAAGGAAAATATAGGCGCTTTGACATTTTTGACAGGTGCCTGGACCTGACGTTTCTGTGCTGCCATCTAGTGATCGCCATTTCAGAAAATCCTCATTACATAATATGTCGGCCATCTTGGTTTTGTTTTGTTGACTATATTATAGTCAACAAAACAAAACCAAGATGGCCGATTGCAGAGTGGTTTAATGACTACAGTTATGATAAACAAACTACATTAGTCAGTACACTTGAGCCGTGCATCGTACACTGTAATACCGATACCAAAGCTCATGAAAATAATTTAACAAATAAATGAACCACTAATTTTATCACGGACATAATGCAATCTCCATATTTCTAGTCGAAAAGCGGTTTCTAGCTTAGAAACAAACAGATACACTGTAATTTAGTCTTAGATCTGTGTTGTGTACTTTCTCGCTACAGATTGTTTTAATGTAATATCGGCGTTGATTTTCTTAATATAGAGTTTAAATTAGCATGGGTTGTGTTAGTTTAACACTATCTGGGGGCAATGATCATTATTGATAGTGTATAGGCCTTCAAGGTAGAATGCTTCGAGTTCTTAGATTGAAAATATACGGGTTGGTTTTGAGAACGTGCCCGTACGTTGACAGCGAAGCTAGATGGAAACATAATTATTGGATTTTTTAAAAAGTGTCAAATAACTACTTCCGGAACATACGCACATACCTACATAATAGACCTGTAATGTTCCCACAGCTGGGACACAGGCATCTTCTCTTCGAGAGGGTGTGGGCTGCAATCTACCATGAGGGCCCACTATAGTTTGGTAGATGTCACATGTTTTCGAATTTTTGGTTCTATAACATGTCGGTTTCCTTCACCCTTTTGAGAGCCGTGGTAATGAAATAATTTACATAAAGTAAAACGCCTGCCTGGGTTCGAATCTACGACCTGCAACTTGAGAGAGGGAGAGAGGATGGCTGTCTCCCAGCGGTGGGGACATTGTAGGCTTATGTACATACATTTAATTTAAAACTGTATGTTTTCACAATCTTTTAATACTGTCAATATGGTATTCAGTTATCTTACAATAGGTGCGGTACAATGCTAATTTTAGTAGTTAGAGCTAAAGGCGCATAACAGTCTGTAACGTTACAATTGCTGGGATACAGACCCCTCTCTGTGTGAGAGAGAGAAGGCCATAATCCACCACGCAGGCTCTGTACGGGTTGGTAGATATCACGTGCCTTTAAATTTTTGGTTCTAGGACATACGACACGTTCCCTAACGATGCTTTGCTTCGCTGTCTTGGCCAACGGTGTGATAACGGCTTCAATTTACGTAGTAATAGTAGTAGATTCAATGTACTGCCATAGCAATATTATCGAGAGTTAGATAACTATATCTTTTAACTAGCTTCTTCCCGCGACTTCGTCCGCGTCAAATTTCGTCTTCCCCCGATCATCCCCGTCGCATCGAATCGCCTGCCCGTGTGAGGTCTTCGTATACGTGATTTTTTTTGAAGATTTTTTTCAATTCCATCCCAGGCCAGCACCCTAATTTCGTGACCATTATGAAATTTATAAGAATCTGGATCATTTTGAAGAATATTGCTTTTGCATTGCTTCATATGTTCGAAAAATGTGTCTGCTTAACAACGTAAATAACGCAATGAATGTTGTTGAAGTCACAATGAAAACCATTCCTACTGTAAATGTATTTATTTATTTATTTAACCATTTATGTACACACATATATAAACAGACAAGAAGAAAAGAACACAAAAATGACCAATGCAATGGGCAATTACCGTAAACTATCTTGCAGCCAGTAGACTAACAGCTGCTTTTTATTTAGTTTATAAGTATTATTTTGTTTACCTTTTGAAGTCTTGTCTGTTGAAACGGTTAAACCTGAAACAAAATAATTACAAAAATTAGTTCCGCATTAATCATTTGATACTTGAATATTTGTTCCGTTTTATGTCGGACGTAAAGAATAACTCTATTTCTTCCCGTGGTGGGTGTCGTAAAAGGCGATAGGGAAGCGTTACGTGCTTTCCGAGGCACGGAGGCGTTCTTGGGATGTAAAGATCTGTTCTTCTTATTACTTAGCCACAAATAGGTACTAATGGGCCACCCTTGAGAGTACAAACATGTGGTTAGCTCACTTTTAGATATCTGGGGCTCATAATCTAAGCGATCTATAGCTCACAGAGCGCGGAAACCGTTGATACTCGTTTCAATAAGACGGTATGAACATATCAGATAGGGAGGGAGGGGAGGAGGAAGTACAACATACGTTTGTATGTGAACGCTAGTTTCAGGAACAAATCGGTTGACCTTTTTTTTTTTGGATGGGAAATCATCAAATGACTTCTCCCACTCTGGGCGGAGCGCGAGGGCGTGTCAGACTTTTACTGACTAAAACCCACCCGTGTTCCTTCAGTTGCCCATGTGCCAGGGTCACGGTATCTCTTTCGAACAATCTGGCGACCCTGGCAGGCATCGGTCCTAACAGACCCCTTCAGTGCTGCTGACATCTCTATGAGGCGCGCGTGGAACACTACGCGCCGTCGACCCGAGCCTGGTCCTTACCGGGCGGCGAGCTACCCATTGCTCGACGCCCGCAAGCTCGCGCCTACGGTGGCCGGGAGTCCGCTATCGACTCCCGACGCCCGGGGCGTCTCCTCCTGCGGCGGCTAGGGACGTGACCTTGATTTAGTATTGTAAATTTTTTTTAAAACTTTATTAAAATATTGTAATGGCAAGTTTATAGGGGTAAATATTATACGTCTGAATCTGTACGAGTTAAGTTTTAAAAATAAATAATTAAGTATCAAATGATAATTTCTGTCAAAAGGTGTCCACTGCTAGACATAGGCCTCCCCTAATATGCGGAGGTTTGCCATTATAGTATGGTGGTAAAATGCATAGAGAATTCTGCGGCCTATTCTCTAGTAAGTGCATTAGTCGCCTCTTACGACACCCACAGGAAGAAATGGGATAGTATTATTCTTTACGTCCGGAACCACCAAACGAAACTATATTATTAAAATGCAACATATTATTTTGTCTTGCTTTTTTAAATATTGTTATATCTACACTGAATCTATAAACATCTTATCGAAGAACTGCTGCAGATGAAACATAAATAAAGGTTTGGGTACATTAAGATACAAACAAACGTTTTCCGTTGCAGACACGACGGGCTATGTTTATTGGGCAGTGCGCACGTAATGCCGTCGAGTGCGGCTACAGCAAGGAGTATTTAGTAAATGGAATGCTATACTGTTGAAACACTAATAAGTAGCTGCAATTTTCTGACTGACCCCTTGAAAGTTCAAAAGTCAACCTGGGTTGGTTTATCCTACTATAATGTGAAAGTTTAGGTGTTTGTTACTGAGTCACACATAAACGGCTGAACGGATTTGGATGAAATGCAGCACACATGTGGTTATAACCTAGATTAGCACATATGTTACATTTTAATCCCGGTAGTACGTTCCAGTGGGATAATTTTTGAACTCCACACGTGCGTTACCACTGGCAAAATAGTTTAAAATAAAAGCTTGAACAGACAAATAAGGTTCCCTCTTTAAAAACCATCAAGTATTGTTATGTGTTAAACTGTGTGTGAATGTGAAACAGTTTCAAGCAATAAGTCAGTACTAAACAAATTAAAGTAAATCAAACTAAGGGTTCCTATTCTGACACCATGCGTCATTCAATTCGATGCATACAATTTCAATCTCTGTTAGAGTGGTTAGACGGCAATGCCTTTTAGTATAAATTAATCAGGTAATTTGGTTTAAAACCACAACCTTGTCGCACGCGAATGTTGGCCATGCAGTGACTCATTACTTAATTTTTTACGCACTCCGTGCAAACAGTGTTTCGTTATTTCGCAGAGTATTGTAAGTAGTCTTGAACACTAATCCAACAAACGATCTGTTTGCGGACGAATGGACGAAAATTTTATCGCCATGTCAGAAGTACTGCGAGAGGGATGTATGAAAGTGTTGTTTACGTTATCTTTGTATTTAAAAACAAATAAATATTAGCTTTGTTTTTTTTTGTGTATGTGTAACCTACAGTGTCTTTAATTTCTGTATTTGGTTCTAATCCATTTTAATTAAAGAAAAAAAAAATTAAGCACTCCATTTACATACTACTCCGTGGTTTTTACAACGGATTGCGCTTGCACATATCCGTTTTCATTCAGAGCTGTATCTTTGAAATCTTTGTACATACCTACGTACTCTACATAGTCGTGTTAGTTATTTTATTGAAAATTCTAAGGAAGATACTATTATCATTAGTAAATACTCAAAGTTTCTGGTATGTGCTGCCTGTTGAACTATTTCAAACCAATATATTTGAAACAGTATATACCTGTAGGTCGTCCTATAATTTCATTATCATCATTTTCTTCTATAATCTCATCTACACCGTCACACTGACGTCACGCAAAAATCCTGCATCGCGCAAGCAGGGTTTACCGCGCAACTAGCAGAAATACAACGTCCCGACACTAATATTCGTCGGACTCATTCCGATCTAGCCCGTCACTTGTTGCCTTCTTCCAGCGACGTCCAAAGTTGAGGTTTGAATCCCATAGGGATGCTTTAGCGTGTAGTCGCTTCAATTTTAAGTTTTTACGTCTGGCTGGAGGCTTTAATTCATGAAGGTAGTTACAGGCAAACCCGATAGACTCATAGGATGAGGTACGACAGGTCGTCGCCAAAAAAAAAAAAAAAACATCGCTCTATTGCCCACCAGGCACAACACACTGGTCAGAGGATCCTCGCTAATCTATAGAGGATGAGTAAACTTAATACTCTATTCCTCATACCTCTAAACTTCCTCACTTCTCTATTAGTCGTCACATCCATAGTTACTCCCTTTAAAACCATATAATCTTTCACACAGGTGGTCCTATAATTTTACTAATAGTAATTATTAGGACGACGGATAATCGCATACCATCGTTCAGTTTATAATACAAGACAGTTGTCCTGAGTCTGTCCGTCTGTCACGCGGAAGCCCCGAGGTACTTCAAATCGACCGCTACCTATGATTAAGTATCCGATACCAGAAACCAAGAGTTGGTTTTAATAGGGACTGGTATTTCTACGTTTGGTATAAGTTAAAAACTTATTTACCATCTCCCTGTTATTCGCAGGTTTACTTTCTGCTGTTTAAAATGGGAGGTAGGGAATATAACTGTACAGTGCCTGTTTAGCAAGCCCCCTCAAATTGGGGGTGGCTTACGACCAGCAGTGAACGTCTTACGGCTGAAATGATGATGATGATGTTTAGCAAACTGACTATCAACTTATTTGGGCGTATTTTCAAATTAGAAACAATTGTTATCCTGTATCTGTCAGTTTGATTTGGCTATAACACGGTGAAAAAGTGCGTCAACCTGAGCACTAAACAATATTGTGTATCCTCCCTGACTGTATATGGTTGTTCTATATTTGGGTTTCAGCACCACAGTGATAACGTTATCCACGTTAGGAGACTCCAAGATTAGCGATAATTTAGGTATGTTTGGTGTAAAAACATGCATAAGCCTAAAATATACAACGCCACTACATAGGTCACCGGACTTATTGATTCTTTAGGTGTTTTAGGCAACGTTATGCTGTTTGTTTTTTTTGCGTTTTTAATTAATAGTACACACGGCTTCATGTCAAGCTATACATTTCCAGTTTATGTTGACCTCTCATTATACGGAAATCCCATACAATGTGAGATCAGTTTATACTGGAAATATACAGGGCATAGCTTGATATGTAGCCGTATGTACAATAGCAATTAAATTATTGTTTGATAACCACTATTAACACTCTAATGAAGGGTTTGTAATGCAGCAGGGTTTGACCTAGGAACCAAGTGGTACACAGACGATCAACAAAAGACCACGGGTAAGACTTGGATGAGACTCACACGTCGCATAGATCAGGGAAGTATGGCACACAAGAGAGAAAGGAAGCTAAGCATATCAGCAAGGCAGCCAATGACAATGAAGATGATGGATGAAGATTCGGCTATGGTTTATGCCTTTTTGTTTTCTAGGTGGGAAACCATCAAATGACGTCTCCCGTTCTAGACGGAGCGGGAGTGTCAAACTTTTACCGACTAAACCCTCCCGTGTTCCTGCAGTAGTCTGTGCCAGCGCCACGGTAACTCGAAAAAATCCGCGACTCTGGCAGAAGATTAACACTCTAATAAAAGGTTTGTAATTCAGCAGGGATTGTAATAAGAATCAAGATGTAGATAGATGGGTACGCAGACAACCGACACAAGACTGTGGAGGCACGCAAGTCGCACAGACCAGAGGGGTAATTGCGAAACCTTTTATCGGTAGGAATTGGTTTAATATTCATAGTTAAACAACATTCATTGCGTTATTTACGTTGCTGAGCCGACAATTTATTCGAACAAATGACGCAATGGTTTAGAAATAATCTTCAATCCCATTCAGATTCTGATAAATTGTGCGTTTCGGAATTAGGGTGCAGGGAAGTATGGCCCGAAAAGAAGGAGGCCAAGGCTGCTAATGACGATGAAGACGACGGATATTCCGCCATCTTTTATGCCTTACACCACAATCCAAAAGAATAATGTTTACCCCAAGAAGTCCGTCGCCAGTTTACAACTGATGTCGCTAAAGATATGTCAATGTTCCGAGCCTACTATACCACAGTTAAACCGCCATTTTGATCCCATTGCAGTGAGTTCTTGGCAGTTGTATTATTATCGAAGTTTATTCAAACGATGGACTATCGCTGTGTCGTTTATGTTCTTAAATTATTCTCGGTGAGATTAGTTTAAAGTATGGTGGAAGATATTGGACTGTTGCTTCAGGCTAAGGTCGTTTGCGGCGAGTTATTGGCGTGAGGTCCTAGATTTTAAACCCTGAAGGTGGAAAAGGTCACTCTATCTTGAAAATGAATCGCATGGTAATAAAATAGACTTTTATGAAGATGGACGGCTGAGGAAGTAGGGTAGTAGTTCGGCCATAAGTGTATGTTGCAATCCTTTGGATGTCATCTATCGGCTATCAATACAAATAAATAAAATTAAAGTGTTGGTTTATGCTGTGTAAATAAGAGCTTTTTACTAAATGCCTATGAAAGGATACACGGAAAGTACATATTACAAGAAATAATTTCTTTATAATTGTGTTCAGACTATTTCTCCGAAAGGGCTGGAACGTTATCATTAAATATGGTATGGGGATACTTTGGAAAGTTAGTTTTTGTCGAAATACCACGCGTGTGAAGCCGCAGGCGGAAGCCAACACATTGTATAAAACGAAGTCGCATTTCGACCATTTCTTTTCAGTTTGTATGGCCGCTTATTTCATCTTTTTAACTACCCAGCGGATTTTGAGGTGGATTTGACCATCATTCAGATATTTTATTTCGGCAGGTTTATTGTAAATTAATATTAAACTTTGATATAATGAAAAAATACTAAATGTTTTGTCAAGGTGTGAAAACTATGTGAAGATTCTTGGGTCGCTACTCGTATAAAATGTAGAGTTGCCTCAAGACCTGGCCTTTAATAATCTAACAGGAGTCAGAATTCTGACAGACCCCATTGGAGCATACTTTCACTATCAGCCTTGAGAATCTTCCCAATGATTTCATCCTAGCAATAACTCCTGTGGAACAGCTCATTCAGGCTTCAATCCTCCTATCTGTCATCATAGCGTATCGCGGCCGTGGATCGTGATTTAAACCTCAGATCTGAATGCGTCACGTACTTGTGACATTACTGCCAAAGGACAGGTGAATGATGGTATGTTAAGTTTGATCAAAACTGATCTAGGGGAAGAAACAATGGAGTCAAGGCCTTGTGGGTTCGACAAAATACAGCACTCATTTTCAGTGTGAATCCCTTCTCTATTTATTTATTTATGTAACTAGACCTTATAAGACACTTTCACACGTCAATATTTCGTTGGTTTTCCAGTATGTCCTGTCCTAGCTAACGGTTCCCTGAGAAGAAATGCTGTAACAAGCTTAGAAGCCTCTTTTAACAGTTCAAACATTATTTTATTAGAACTTTAATTGACTCTAATAATGCAGGGCCATCTCTGAAAGGGCCTTTTCGAAGAAAGTGCCATTGTAGATTTGAGCCAACCGACGGTATATGTGTCAGTCATTGTGTAGCTCAAGTCTCAACCCTATTTTAGGGAGCTCAACGACCCGTCACAAAACGCTACCAAATCTGCACGACATTTGCGTTGGCGATTTTTAACGTACTCACAACCGCCAGAGAGATAAAGACAAGTTTTAAATCTAACCTGCATGGTACTCACATTCACAGTCAGTTTTCTGTTTGAATGTCATCAAAAAATAATCTCTCGAAAATCAATAAATATGAAAACGTCAATATTAATTAATTCTAATAGACTTAGCATATAATAATAGCTCGTTGCTTGGGGTACATTGGAGTACGTAGCAACGTGCTGTCTGATTCTGTATGAGTGTTTTCTGATTTACAATCCCTACTCAAGAACACGTCTACCTCAACAGTTTTTGATTCTACTGCTTATATGCCACGCTGTTTGTTGACTACTCTGTTTACCTATCTGTCAATTTATCTCTATCGGGAATCGACCCCTAAAACGCTACGATAGAAATTCTCATAGCTCACTCTGGCTAGGTATGGCAACGTCATATATACTCTGTTGTACTTCTGTGCCTTTCTTGTACTAAAGCCTTTCAGAGGTACATGTCACGTCTAAATGACACGGCGATGGTGATCTCATTGCGTTTTTGCACGACTCACCTGCGCAAGAGTATTCGCTAACAAAACGTCATAAATCTCAAGTAGTCACAAGTGAAATTGAATTCTACGGTTCTCTTTTAAAGGCGACTTTTGTTTGTTTGGAAGGCTGTTGTAAAAAAACATAGTTGTATATTGAATTTTATGTATGTGAGAATTTTACGCCATCTCTATTTATGTCGTGTTTTTCTTATGATCGGTTTAACAAGAATTCTAACTATGATGTCTCATCCGTCGACACATCTGCTGTTAGTGTTTATTATGTTATTAATATTTATATTGCGCTATTATATCTTAGGCGGTGGCAGAACCGGGAGTTGCGGTAAATGGTGGTGATCAGAGCCATAAAATTAAACAGTTTTTTTTTTCGTATTAATTTTAACCGGCCTATGCAAGTTATTAGAGAATAGCAGCAGCGTTCTCTATGCATTTTACCACCATATTGCGATCGCCAAACCGTCTGCCAAGCGTGGTGATTATGGCAAAGCCCCCCAAATTGGGGGAGGCCTAAGTCCAGCAGTGGACGTCTTACGGCTGAAATGATGATGATAATGATGCAAGTTAGTTCACTTAACATTATAGTCCTCCAGACCGTATTTCAGACATGTTGGCCAATCTCAACAGAGACTAGCCATCGGCGCGGGTGATATTATAGTGCACAAGTGTGAACACAGGGTGCGAGGGTGCGTGCTTTCGACGAAATGTGATAATTTAGTATTTTTTTACCCCATTTCTTCCCGTCGTAAGAGGCGACTAAGGGACTTACTAGAGAATGGGCAGCAGCGTTCTCTATGCATTTTACCACCATACCGCGATCGCCAATCCGCCTGCCAAGCATGGTGATTATGGCAAAGCCCTCTAAATTGGGGGAGGCCTATGTCCAGCAGTGGACGTCTTACGACTGAAATGATGATGATGATGAGTATTTTTCTGATAAATATTTCGTATTGTTAGTTACTTATATTAAATGGGCTCAAGAAGACAGACCTGGTCGTCAGAGCGATGCGGGAGGCCTTGGTCCGGCAGTGGACGCGTTTATACTAAATTAATATGGCGTTCCGTGTGGTGTTGGACGTAAGGAATATCACCATCCTATTTTTTCCCTTATGAGTCGTAAGACCCGACAATGGAATTAACAAGAGAATGGGTAGCAGCGTTCTCTATGTATTTTACCACTATACTGCGATCGCCAACCCACCTGCCAAGCGTGGCGATTATGACTACCCCCAAATTCGGCAAAGCCTATTTTCAGCAGAGGAAGTTTTACGGCTGAAATGATGTTGATGAATCATCATCATCATTTCAGCCGTAAGACGTCCACTGCTGGACTTAGGCCTCCCCCAATTTGGGGGGCTTTGCCATTATCGCCACGTTTGGCAGGCGGGTTGGCGATCGCAGTATGGTGGTAAAATGCATAGAGAACGCTGCTGCCCATTCTCTAGTAGGTCCCTTAGTCGCCTTTTACGACACCCACGGGAAGAAATGGTGTGGCGTTATTCTTTACGTCCGGCACCACATGGTACAATGATGATGAATGATGATGTTGATGAATATGGTGTCGTTATTACTGAATCAATCAGCAATCAGCGTTAACCGCTCAAAGAGTCCAAAACCGACTCCATTGATAAAATATTCCCACGGCAAGTCAAACGGTTCATATAAAAAGTAAAGAAAAAACGTTAACAATTCGATGCTTATCTCTTTACATCTGTAAGGTCACTATCTCAGTAGTCAATGGGTATTTTAAACGGAAGTTTTAAATTACTCTCAAGTCTCAGAGATGCAGACAAAAAATTGGATCAACTAAATGATTGGAATCAATTGCCAACGATTTGTAAAAACGACCCAATGATTTTTTCAAGTGGGTATACATAAAAAGTATACTATGTTACTGCGTACTGTTGAGCATGAGGTCTTGACTTCAATTCCTGGATCGAACAAAGTGTTCTTGGGTTTTTCCATCTGGAATTTCTGGTTGTTGAGGATAGGTTCACCCTCATTTACATGGGATTTAGACTTAACTGGCGTTGGTTGCACCACTGCCCGACCTGTAGGAGAATAAGAGTACGGTGTTAACTGCCCTGTTGGTCGAAGTCAAGGTGCTTTTTGGGTTTTTCGATTAGGAATTTCTTAGTAACACTCAGCCCGGAGTTTGGAAGTTGGCGGTGTGATACCTACCTCGTGCCTCGGAAAGCACGTTAAAACGTCGGCCCTGCGCTTGATTACTCTCAAGTAATGTCGCATCGGACTATGAGAGTGTGGGAAGAGTGAGTGCCCCTGTGTCTGCGCACACACTTGAGCAATATAATATCTCCCGCATCGATGACTAGTCTCCATTATGATTGGCCGCCATGGCCGAAATACGGTCTGAAGAACTATACATGTATGTATAAATGGCTAAAGTTGATACCCCATGGATTGTACCCACTACAATCCTTGCTGGGTGAATGTTTCATTACGGTTTAAGCCTACACCTACCATAGAACAGTTAGCATAGAACAGCTAGCACTTTTATGTATAGTAACGCTTCCGAGGTATGAGGCACAGGGTGTAGAGTTCACTCAACCTCCGTAAAAAAGGGAGGTTCCTCAGATCAGTCAGTTAGATCATACGGGTGTCATGTCTGTGTGGGCAACTGCCCAACGATTGTTATTTTTTTATTGGGAATGACATCTCGCAGGTCAACCTCTGAGGCCTCCAGATCTAGTCAGGGCTTAAAAAAACTTACAACTAGAGCGATTATTCTCTAAGAGCACCCCTTGTGGGGTACGGACCACGGGTTAGGGTATCGCTGGTAGAGAGCTAGGGACGGGCTAGATCGGAAAGCAGTCGATTGATGTTGGGACGTAGTATATAAGCTAGTTGCGCGGTAAACTCTGCTTGCGCGATGCAGGATTTTTGCGTGACGCCAATTTTCTACGTAGTTCGTATGTCGCGGTGTAGATGGCGCTTTAACGCCATTGTTTAATAAGCAACGAGCCCTGTACGTAATGTTTCAAGTGCGAGTTATTAAATACTAGAACAGCGCTGATATCTAGTTTCTAGATCGTGTTGTAATCAATACCGGCGCCACGGCTGTCGTGTAGTGTTGCGCCTGCGACCGCATCCTGCGCACTTCCGCTTGTAATGATGTAATATAGATGGGCTTGGTTGAGTGTTTCATTTTAAAGGGTAGATAATATTGTAAGGGACATATTACAACGTGTAAAATAATTAACGCAGGAGTTCATGCACCCCGTTGAAAATGACTGAAATCGGTTCAGAAGTCAATTATAAACAAACTTGAAACTATTTATTTTCAGGAATTACGTGTATATATATACGTATCTTTTGTTACACGTTGTATATCTGTACGTATACATACAGGGTTGCAAGGACATTGTTGCGCAACCATGGACTCAAAACATGATTCTGAAGTCCCCCTGTGTTGAAATTTGAAGTCAGTTATCAAGAAAAAAATACAAAGGATTTGGGGGAGGCCTTTGCTCACATTCGATAAGTGTTGAAATATGAGCAAAAGCCTCCCGCATCTACACTTATCGACTCAGACCCCCTTTTAAACACCATGTCACACTTCGATAACCACCCCCCTTCCTCTATCCATATCCCCTAAATACGTCACACATGTTTTATGGCCACTAACTGACATTACGTAAAGATACTCAAAATATTTACGTTCAACTCCACACGACATAGGTAGGAAGTGCAGGTGTCATCGGTCGTGTGTTTCCGTAATTTGATTAGCACCTGCCGAGACCAGCCGAGGTCTTTACGTAATACCAGTAACTCTGTCAATAAACATGGCTATGTGAAGGTTGGACATAGATTTTAGGATTATATAGCTTTTATGTTAGAATGACCTTTGTAAGAAATGGTCACCCATCCATCTACGATCGTTCTAAGAATTCCCATTTTTATTTGATTGAATTAAATTCCTGGTAAATAAACATTTTCTCAATGTAGTATTTTTATCTTCCGACGTGACGCGGACGCGCGCTTTACTTGTGGTTACCAAGTACACGAACACGGTGTGAATGTGTGTGTAAGCGTAGGAGTTCTTGGTTTTCAACTATTTCGCGATATTTGTGCAAAATGCATAGATCTTAACGGAGTAGTGTGGGCCAGTGGTCAAGGCCCCAACTGACGGTGAAGGAAAATATCGTGAGAAAACTGGCATGTCCTAGAACCATAAATTTGAAGATATCTGACACCAAACAACCTGCACGTGATAGATTACAGCACACTCCATCTCGAAGAGACGAGGTCTGTGTGCCAGCATTGGGAACATTATGGACTGAGTATGCTTATGCTACATCCTAAATCCACAGCCTCTAAAATAATTTATTATAATTATTTATAATTCAACATCATAGAGCTTCCAAATGACGATATCATGACTATTACCAAATAATACCGCTTAGGGTCATCGAGCTAACTATAATTGTTGGTAGCATTACGCTACCAAAACCCATAAAGTACCGACTCCCCTAAATATATCTACGACTTTATTACCAGATTCATAGAGTACAAATTCGAATGATTACTTGGTGAAGTGGGTGATGGTTTAAGTTTGTATTTTTGGTAGTGGCATTGACACCATACGTGATGGTAGTACGTGGTCTGGTTGTGGGTTTATGGTATGTATTCTGTTTGGCCCTTGAGTTGGATGGGAGGTTCAACTGATTATGCAAGAGCGAATTGTTTTAGAATGTGTCCTTTGAATGGTAATAAGGTCGTAATAATAATGTCATGTTTGGAGAACTTTAGTAGTGGTTTTGTAGCAGAGGTATTTGCTTGCTACGGTTGGTCTGTGGATGGGTGACCATCTTTAACTGACCATCTTTCTTCCTCGGAAAGCACGTTAAGCCGTTGCTTCCAGCTGTCATATGTGGATTTTTGACAGTCGTTATGGGTCGTCAGAAGCCGGAAAGTCTGACAACCAGTCTTACAAAGGCACATACAAATATTGTAAAATTGATTATCACTTAATTTTTAATGGTTGGTATTTAGTTGCAAGTGTGTTAATTAAAATTGTGTGTGAATTTTTGCGATTTTAAATGCACATTAATTTGTATGCATAATCTGAAAATCAGGAATAGCATTAATTTGTGATTGAAGGTTGAAAATAATTTGTTATTCAAATAACGTTTATATAATTTTAATTTGTTGTGGCATTATATTTATCTATAAGTACCACGTATTCTCCAAAGTTTACTTCAAATGTCACTCGACTCGAGTGACCGCACAAGTACGATAGCCAACTTCTAGGTATCTTTTTTTGTTCCGTATTTTTAGTCATCGTGGTTTTTCACATCCTCAAAATTTAAATGTTTTTTTTGCAAATGTTTACCAATAACGAACTTCCCCTTGTCAGTATCATTCAGTCGCCAAATAATTATTGTGGCACTCTAGTTTCTCCTCTAAAATGAAGTCACTTCTTCATTGAGGAGTTATCATTTCACGGTATTCTAATATAGGTACTAGAAATTCAATTTAAAAATGAAAAAAAAGCACATCAGTGCCGACCATTCATCTTTCCAATTTCAAATGAAGAATCGTTTAAGACCATCCATATTTATTAATGATATTTCAATCGATTGAACCGGTCATAATCGAGAATATTCAATGATTTCCTTATGTATCACGTCCGTACTTTCCTTTTCAATTTGTAATTCACTTTCTTTCCTATTATTGTGACAAGCGCTTATGTTCCATGAACGATTTATTTTTTGTTATAAATTGTGCGTTTAGGTATTTTTATGATATATATAAGTAGTTATTGAAATACGATACGTGTATTGGAACGCATGGCGAAAGTTCAAAAGTGGCAGTTCGAAATGTGAAAAAAATGGCGCGTATTTTCTCTTTGTGTTTTGGCGCTAAAATATTTAGAATTACTACTACTTACATGAATTTATTTTTGAAAATAGTGTCACCGCTGTTTATCCTTTTTACTTTTCGAAGTATCTACAGTTTATCAATTACTTAATCTAAGTATTTCAAGTCCTAGAATAAGTCATTTTCTTCTTATTCAATCATGAAACGTAAACGCCACAACCATCATTCTGCCTACAACAAGTTAGCATAAACTCTACAAGTACTAAAATTATGAAAACATACTAACAAGATTCTCACGCCTAAGTTAGTAATTTATTTCCAGAATTAAATTCTAACGGGCATGTATCTAGGATGAAATTATTATTAATGGGAAACAGACAGACAACGTCTGTTTCTAGTTAGTAAGCTGAAATGGTGTTTGTATTAAAAGTTAAAACTACTCTTTGAATTAACTCGAGATATGTTTGAAATTATGACGGCTGGCATAAATATGGAGGGGTCAGATAGACTCAATGTTAGGACGTTGTTTATAGTATTTGGGTTGCCGCTGTTGATTAAAAAAGTAACTGAAGTAAGACTTTGTTTATGAGCTAACTGACAGTTTTCAGCTGTTTTACTTTTTAGATCTACTTTGCTCTTGTTCTTGACTATTTTATGAAGTAGTCATTTAATAGGATTTTTGGAACTTGAGGGTTGTATATTAGAACATACAGCCTGCCACTGACCTCAAACTAAAAAAATAATCATTTCCCGAGCTATCCCGGCCTTTACTAATGTCTCATGTCATCATTACGTCTGTAATTGTGGCAGAAAATGGATTCGTAACTAAACTGGTTTTCGTATTGGCAAGACATACATTGTTGTGTCTATAACAGGCCCAATTGTTTTGTCTCTGGTGTGTTCTACCTTCAAACACGGCTTGGTGTAAAAAAAAAAAAACACGAAACCCACCAATGACATTTATAACCTCGCTAATAAAAAAAAATATTTGAAAAAAGAATTTCGGACGAAAGGACGCGAGGTTGTTGTTCTATCATTAGAATCAAGCGCCAGGGAAAGGACCCGCCAATTTTTTTTACGTATTTACGGTAATTGGGACTTCGAGAGATGTATTCATGATTTTAATTATTATAATTATGTAAATACATATTTGTTACAACCGCAAATCCTATTTTGATTAATATACAACATGACACTGCCCTGCAAATCACAAAAAAACATATATATATTCAAATTTTGGCGTTCCATAGCGCTTCGACCTTTTAAGAGTCTTGATAAAACGAAACCCAAGGCGAAGGTAAGAATTAAAACTATCTCCAAGCCACTGAGACATATTAAAATGTCTGCACACAGTTAAATGGCATATAAAAACAGTATATTACGTGACTTCCTGATTCATTATCATTAGGATGCCGCACCCAGCTGTCGAGTATTCTAGGGTCCCGTTGGCGTGATAAAAAACACAAATATTTTATAAAACGTCATGAGGAAATGCTTATCTATGCAATTTTCACCTTTTCTTAATTAGCTGTCATAATTTGTTTTTTACTAGCCGTTCCTGCGGTTGTCCTCGGAATTATAGTTTTAATTGTTCGGCTTAGAATTAACTTTACCGTTTTTAGCAATAGTTAGCTTATGGACGTTTATCATTATTCAGAGAGCAATGGTGGCTAAGTGGTAACGGTTGCGACTTATGAGTCGTCGGTTCGAACCTTGGCCTGAGCTTTAGTTTGTATAAATTATTTCATCAACATTGTTCTTAAAAACGGTGAAGGAAAAAATCATGAGGAAACTAGCATGTCCTAGAACCAACGCACTGGGTCTGCGGAATACGGCCCACTTTATCTGACAGAACGGCCCGTATCAACAGTAAAGACCAATGTGACAGTTAAATAGTGTCAACCCTAGTGATGTTTCAACTTACTCGAAGCTTTTGTCATATATAAGTAGTACCAAAGTAATTTCATTACGAGGTTGCCTATGTCTATCTTTCATTATATTATTATGGTGACTTGATCACTATATGTTTTGGTCCATGAACAAGTTAATGACGTAATATCGTATCGGTGACGTTCACGTAACGCGTCGCAGTTCGCACTGCGCAAATATATGCACAGTAGCGTGCGACGTATACCAGTGCAACCTTGGGCCAAGTGTCAGAACTCGGCTTGTATATGAAATTACTGACAAATGATTTTCCGAGGCTATTGTAAATGGAAATTGGTTAAGGATGACAAATCTACTGACCACCTTACATGGTAAGTAAGTGGTGGTAAGTGGCAGTGCGCTGGTCATGTCTGTCGAAGTATAAATGGCCGGTAGAGCGGACGACTTTTGGAGCGGAGATAGCGTATCGGCAAGCGTAGTGTGGGACGCACCTCAGACAGCCAGGACCGACGATATTACAAAGGTGGCTAAGAGAAACTGGATACGGAAGGCTGGGAATAGTGTTGTAACGCAGCTTGGGAGAGGCCTATTTCCAGCAGTGGACTACAATCGGCTGAGTTGATTGATTGACTGCCTATCTGACCCCCACCACCCAGCTACTGGGTAATACGATATCTCATAATAAGACTGGCACACTGGAAGACACTTTCAGGCTTCTGGCTACCCGAAGTGACTGTCAAAGATGTACAAATAACAGCCGGGATCAACGGCTTAACATGTTTCCGAGACACAGAGGAGTCGCGATATGATATAACTGGGCACCCATCCACGAACCGACCTGGACAAGCAGGGCCGGATTTGGGGGAGGGCAACCGGGGCTACAGCCCCGGGGCCTCCACAAGTGAGGGGCCCCCACAATGAGAATAAAAAAAAAACATGTTACCACTAACTAATAAGAATTATATATTCTTATTATTTAATCATTGGTCTTGTTATAAATTATTGAAGCACTACAATTCAAAAAAAACATTCATCAATTTGGAAAATTGTTAGGGGCCTCCACTCCTTTCTTGCCCCAGGGCCTGCAGACCTCTAAATCCGGCCCTGTGGACAAGTATAGTTTAACCTTCGATTGACACGTGTGGTTGTTATAATTTAGCCAAATAAACAGAAAGCAGATCCATCAAACCAAAATCCAGGCATGCTGCTAGTCCTGCCAGGGTTGCGGATTTGTACGATAGACTTACCGTGGCCCTGGCATAGGCAACTGAAGGGACACGGGTGGGTTTTAGTCAGTAAAAGTCTGACACGCCCTCCCGCTCTGCCCAGAGCGGGAGAATGTCATCATTTGAGAATTTCTCACACAGAAAAAAGGCTTGTTAGTTGTTGTAAGTTCTTCTTCACAAAGATTGTCGTAAATGCTCGACTGCACCGTTTTTCGTCGTATGCGCAATAAAATGCATAATATTAACACTTCATTCCTTTTATGTATTGTTTCGCACTTTCTCTCAACGAGCTGTTGAGTGGTTGCATTCTTCTGCACCATTACACCGATCATTTTCCTTCGTTTTGTAACAATGACGGCGATGCTATCGGGACCTGTCGACGGGGCTGTTTCTCATGCGTGCTTCTTAGACTTTTTGCTGTTTTAGATGTGAGCAGAATTCCAGATCGACTTGGCAGAACTATTTTGCGTTTGAGTGCTCTAGAGTCTAGAGTAACGGGAATTGGTGTGTAGACACGTTCATACGCATATATAGAGGTATGAGGGTGTAAAGTTCAGTCATATTCCATAAAAAAGAAGGAACCTCCGAACAGACGGGTGTTGTGTCTGGTGGGCTACTGCTCGATAATTGATGTCGGGACGTTGTATATATTCTAGTTGCGCGGTAAACTCTGCTTGCGCGATGCAGGATTCTACGTGACGTCAGTGTGATGCGTAGTTCCAATGTGGGGAAGTATACGCCGCTATAAGTGGTAGTGCCGACCTACCATCATGGAGAAATGAAATGACATGTTTATTTCTGTAAGTAGATCTTTTAAGACACTTTTACACGAGAGATGGGACCCAGCCAGTGTATATTGTTTGCACACTATAAACAATGGTCATGAATATTTTCATGACCATTGCTTAAAATGGGTGTCAATCATGTGTCAATATATTAAAATGGGTGTCACAATGGGATCTGGAAGGCTGGTCAATAGTATAATTTGTAGTCAATTCTCAAGGGATGTGATTGTTGGTGACCCAAACACAACTGCACAGCAGTGATTAATATTAGCAACTTGAATAAAGTTTTCAAAAACCAAAAGGCTCCCAGGGTAAATTGTTACACGAGTAGGTAAGGTAATGTACCAAAGAGATTTTTACAAAGAAACTATTTTTTTACTAAATAACGGCACACGAGACATACAACAAATCACTACAAGGCTGTACGATGTTCCCACACAATAATTAGTCAAATTACATAATAATTACGTAACAAGCCCGCATACACACAGAAGAACAAATTACGTACATTTTTCAACGACACGTAACGCGAGTGACATACGTCACTTTATGTTTTAACAATAGGGTTACGAGAAACGGCGCACGGGCTCAAACGAGCGTCTGAATGAATGAAAGGAATGGAAACCGAATGAATGAATGGTTGCGGATTTTAACGTATCGTGTTATGGGACACTACAGGTTTCCTTGTGTTAATGATGCAACGTTTGGAGATGAGTTGGCAGTTCAGTTCTGTTGAGGAGGCAGACAGATCGACACACAGGTGAGATAGTTGTCAAGCGGTTGCTCGGGAAAACTTCAGAGGCGTAGTAGTACTTCTAGTACTGATTATCTACGGACTCAACGGCCCGTTGGTATAACTCCACTACTACTCTTCATCGTCATCCAAAGCCAGACTTCACTCACTGCTGGGCATAATGTCTCTTTTGTTTTGCCGATCCCCCAATTCTTTGCCAGTCTCATCCGAGATTTTCCCGCGATGGCAACAATGTCGTCCGCCTATCTCGCCGCTGGATGACCGACGTCTCATTTTCCAGCCCTTGGATTGCACTCTGTCACAAGCTTATCCCACCTGTCATCACTGTGCCTTGCCACGTGTCCTGCCCAATTCCATTTGACTTATTAATTTTATAAGACTAATTTAAGGCCCTTCTCGCTTGAAACACGAGATCACCTAACTTAGGGCCAGACAGGCTCAGGTCTTAGGAATATAATTTACATTGAAATAAAACTCAACAAATGTTTTTACCTTGTAAGTTTTTGAATAGTAAAATATAATATCTAAGGTAACTTAATTTGGCTTTGTAAAAAAGGTATTAAATCATTGTTCATTTGTCGCTTCGCCTGTATTGTTTCGAGTTTTTAGCGCGTCACATTTACACCGTAATGTTCGGTAAATGGTCACTCAGCGGACACACATGGCCGCTGTCGTGCGAACACAATGGTCAACACTTTCACTGATGACTGTTTGTTTGAGTGTACACTCGAAATGAGAAGTTTTTAAACGTTTGGTGATGGTGACTAATTAACATAAAGAAAAAAGTTATACCTATGTATGTAATTCTAAGATAACGTTTTATCATTTTGTAGGTATTTTTTTCCAGGTATGCTTAAGCTATGTTAAGTATAAAATGGAAATTAGGAAAAAAAGATAACGGAAGAAAGGTAGCGTAAATAGGAATAAAGAGACTTACTTGAGTGAACATTTTATCTAGAAAAAGGGGTGTGAGACTCCAAAGAACAACTGTGAATATCTACTTACTTTAAAAATGTATACATATTGCTTATTAAGTAAAATGTACAATTTATTTGTTTGATTACATAATAAGAACGATTAAAAATAAAATGAAACTAACAAACACTTTTCAAGCCAATTTTTAAGGCTTTGTAGTCGATTCGCACGATTTTATTCACCCGAATTGGTCGAAACGACACTTTAAAATAATTTAGGTATTATTTTCTATTGGTGGCTGGCACAAAGTTAATTTATTTGATGTATGTTCAACTCCCATTCACTTCCCATTTCTTCCTGTGGGTGTCGTAAGGGGCGACTAAGGGACTTACTAGAGAATGGGTAGCAACGTTGCCTATGCATTTTGCCACCATACTACGATGGGCAACCCGCCAGCCAAGCGTGGATATTATGGCAACCTCCCCCGAATTGGGGGAGGCCTATGTCCAGCAATGGACGTCTTTCGGCTGAAATGATGATGATGATGTTCAACTACAGAAATACGTATTAGGCAATTGGCACGTTTGTCTAATTCATTTTTGGAAAAGTCGATTCGCCCACAAACAAATTAAGTTCGTGCGAGTTAACTAGTAAGCGATTTCTAACATTTAAACATCTAATTCTAGTGATATATGTCAGCATAATCGTCTAATCCGGCACTTAGCGATTATTTGCAATAGATTACGCGGAGTTATGCAAAGCTCAGCCTAACTGGTATAAACCTTATGAGAGATTTCCATAAAAGGATGTACAGCCGGGTTCAGTTATAGCTAACGGAAATAATTTTACTACGAAGCAATATTTAAAAAATGTGAAGTATTAAAGCGGTGGTGGGCCAGTGGTAACAACCGATTTACAAGTTGTAATGTCGTGGGTTCGAACCCAGGCAGACTCTTTACTTTGTGTAAATAATCCCATTACCATTGCTCGCAAAACGGTGAAGGAAAACATCGTGAGGAAACCGCATGTCCTAGAATCAAAAATTCGAAGACATGTGACATCTACCAACCCGTACTAGGCCCGCGTGGTGGATTACGGCTCGCTCCCTCTCGAAAGA
This sequence comes from Aporophyla nigra, assembly GCA_947507805.1. NCBI lineage: Eukaryota > Metazoa > Arthropoda > Insecta > Lepidoptera > Noctuidae > Aporophyla > Aporophyla nigra. Next base: position 19,542,937 of record OX382309.1, on the reverse strand, counting down.
GAGGACTGTGTCCCAGCTGTGGGAACAATATAGGCCAATTATGTATGTTATGTAATATAAAAAAAACATGACTTCAAGCCTGTATTTCTGAACAGGTAAGCCGAGGTATTAACACCACACCGAATTCGCCAGTTACGCAGGTTATAGGAACTATCCAGATGGCATAATATCTAAACGTTTCACTCTCTTGATATACTTAACATTTAAAAAGACAAATGCATCAGACCATATGTGGATAGAACAAAAATCCTTGTCATGCAACATGTCTGCCTACCTTCTATATTTGGAAGGTTGTAAATGACATCATTCCGTCTGATGTTTGTCTGACATATATCCACAAAACTGGTCTTCACGAGACACACGGGATTTATGTTTTTTCGATTGTCTCATTTCGTATTTTATTTATCGTTATTTTTATGCAATGCTAGTTAAGTAGTTCGATTAGTAATTTAAAGTTACTTAATGCATAAAATGTATGAAACGAATAAAACAAGTAAATATACCAAATAAACACAATAAATACTCGTTATGGCGATAAAAAAAGAAAACGCAAAAAAAATATACATTAAACAATGATAATTTACTTTTGAAACAATGTTTTGTAGAAGTTAATTAAATAATTTAACATTTCTTTATCTTCAAAATGTAAAAATAAAATAATTACCCTCTCTTCACAGTCAGAAACGGCTAAAACAATTTGCCAGCACTTTTCCTCTCGACGGTACACAGACAATCTCGTTCGCAACATGTAGTCTACTTTCGATTTTCAAACTACAACCTCGCGATACCATATCGCATTACCATAACTACACGGTTTGCGTTTAGGGTTACGTTATAGGGTACAGAGTGGGTGAACTTAAGATTACGCGTTACAATAGAAATTTGTAATTAGAGTATACAAAGGTTTTCACTGAAGGACTATGAATAGAAAGGGCTTGTGACTAAGTAATACCAGCCGCACGGGTCAATCGACCAGGTTAAGCTACGCTTGCCGTGGTTGGTCGGTGGATGGGTGACCATCTTTACATACCAAGACCCCTCCGTGCCTCGGAAAGAACGTTAAGCCGTTGGTTCCGGCCGAACGTAAAGCCGTTGGTTAGTCTTTTCAAACTTTCGGGATTCTAACGACCCGCAGCGACTGCCAAAAATTTACGAATAACAGCCGGAACCAACGGCTTAACGTTCTCTGATACCCTTTAGTAAGGTAAGACTGGTTGTCACCAGACTTAACTTACTAAAGGGTGACGGGCAGCAGCGTCCTCTATGAATTTTACCACCATCCTGCGATCTTCAACCCGCCTGCCAAGTGTGGCGATTGTGGGAAAGCCCCCGTAATAGGGGAGGTGGAGGCTATGTACAGCAGTGGACATCTTATGGCTGAAATGATGATGATGAATGGGTATGGTATTACCCACCAACATGGTTGTAGAGTTCTGATAGGCAGGCGCACCATGTTAAATACTGGTACTCAGCTGCATCCGGTTAGACTGGAAGCTGACCCCAAAATAGTTGGGAAAAGGCTAGGCAGAACGATTGACTAAGACTACAGAATGCTTTGTTACTTTGTTTAAATCTAAATAAGTTTTTTGTCGAGAATTCAATTGGAACGCTCCACTAGGATATTTTTAGAAGTAGCGCAGGGTTTGTGTAAAAATACCTCCTAGTAGGTAGTAAATCATCGTACAAGGTGGACCGATGACCTGGTAAAGGCCGTAGGAATCCTGTTGGATGCGAGGAGCACAAAACCGGTCGAAGTGTCGCAACTTGGGGGAGGCTTTTGTCCAGCATTTGGAAGCCGTTTGGCTGAAATACTGACGATGATACGACCTTTACCATTTGTTAAGGTAAAACCTCGCCCCCTATTAGCTGGCGAAACGAATGCTACATTACTGCTATCCCTTTTCACAAAAAAGGTGTGATGATCCGTCAAGCAGATGTAAGATGCTTCGGAAACTAAACTAGGCCTTCTTACGTAACATCATTATTTCGATCTGACATGTGGTATAACCAGTTTATAGTCGTCCAATGACACTCCATCTAATTTAAATGCTAATCTGTTAATGAATAAAATCTGCTGTTTTGACTTATCACTGCACTTTAATATTTATTGGCGTTAATGATAAAACTCGCTGCCTTGGGGGATAAGTTGTTTTAATAGATTTACTATAGAATGGGCAGCAGCGTTCTCTATGCATCTTACCACCATATTGCGATCGCCAACCCGCCTGCCAAGCGTGGCGATTATGGCAAAGCCCTTGTTTTTTCAAAAACTACCCAAAATAAAATAAATACCAGTGCTGTACTTGAAGCGCCTGCTTATCTGACCTCCACAGCCTATTTACTAGGTAAAACGATACCCTTTAGTAAGGTAAGACTGGTTGTCAGACTGTCTCGTCAAAAGCTACCCAAAGTGACAGACTTGAAATCCGAGTTGTAAACAGCAAAGAGTATAGGGTTGCGAATATTTTTTCTATATTAACACGTTAACAGCCATGTCGGACTATATGTCCGCCGCTTTTTGTTCCATTCAGGCCTTGTCGGACTATATGACCGACAAAACATACCGATAAATCTGAATTTGTCGTTGCTGCCTGGCGGCCATGTTTTGGAATAAATAATATTATTTATGGCTCATTATGGAATAAATAATCTATTTAAAGTGAAATAACACTAAGTACATTTTTTGACTTTTTTTAATTTTAGCCATGGCAGTTTACGTGTTAAGTGGTTCGCGCCGTGAAAATGTTGAAAAATACTGTTGTAAAGCATTATTGGTTCCATACGTTGATCAGAAAGCAAAAAACAACTTATCATCATCATTTCAGCCGTAAAATGTCCACTGCTGGACCTAGGCCTCTCTCAATTTGGGGGGTTGCCATAATCGCCACGCTTGGGCAGGCGGGTTGACGATCGCAGTAAGATGGTAAAATGCATAGAGAACGCTGCAGCCCATTTTCTGGCAGTAAAATAAAGTATAAAATAAACTAATCAAACAGAAATTAATTTCCTAATTCCCACAGTAGGAAAACAGTGTAGTTTTAGTAGTAACAGTTTCCCAACGTGCGTGGAAAACCAAGACATTTTCTTGAGAACGGCGCCGGCGCAACAACGCGTTAATAAATAGTCTTGTGAAAGGGGCCTTAAGATCTGCGTGGTGTAGTCTAGTTTTATCTGCAAAGCCATTATTACATAACATTGTGTTATATGGAAATTATATTGTCTGTTATTATGAGTTATTATCGGTATAACACTGTTTACGATTCGTTTTATTATACTTTCTAACGGCTAACAACCTATCTATCTACGATTTTGACAACAAAATCAGCCTAATATCACGTCTGTTTACTTCGAAGGGTTAGACAGAATAGTACGGGTCACTGTGTATATTTTTGAAAAAAAAAAACAGTCTTTAAAATTACTGAAATCTATTCATTACTCAATTATGAATAAACTACTTTCAAGACATGCGTCTATCCTGTTACACATCTGCCAAGGTCGCGAGATTGTTCGAAAGAGATACCGTGACCCTGGCACATGGGCAACTGAAGGAACACGGGTGGGTTTTAGTCAGTAAAAGTCTGACACGCCCTCCCGCTCCGCCCCGAGCGGGAGAAGTCATTTGATGATTTACCATCCAAAAAAAAAAAACCAGTTACACATAGTATATGAGTGTACATAAATGGTTAAATAAATAAATAGGATAAGTACTGACATTACAGTTTTATCTCGAAGATCTATCTAGAATTTCAACTATAGTTGGGTTATTGAGTCCAGTTGTAAGTTACGTAAATATTACGCAAGTAAGACTCTACCCGTCGTGGTCGCAAGTAGTACTACTAGCATGAAGTCTAGGGTTCGATTCTCAGGTCGCCGGTCGGTCAAAGTAGTATTAAGTTTTTTCAACAGGAATTTCTCAGTAACAGCCAGATAACTGTATTTGTGCGCGGTTGATGGCCAATTATGTCGGACTTAAACATAACTGGTGAAAATTGTGTGTACTATATGTGCCTTAACAGGCGTTGCCCAGAGGGGGTTCCGGATTGATATTTAAAGAGATAACGGTACCCCTTTCATGTGAAGATGGCGACTACCGTGCACCGGGGTGGTTTTAGTGAGGTAAAAATCCCATACTCCCCCCGGTCTTATCTCAAAACCCCGGGCGCCTTTTGAAGGTTTCCCACGAAAATAAAAACAAAAAGTAGAAAATAATGGAAAAAAGCGTGGGGTGCTGATATCAATAAAAAATACCTTTTAGTTTGGTTTTCTATGGAAGCGTGTTTTTTAGTTTTTTTTTAACTATTATTTATTTTCTATTTTTTAGGGTGTTTCGAATTTTGAGACGTATGTCAGCGTAGTTTGTGACGTATGTCAGCGTAGTTTTCGCAGACAGTTTTTTTGCTGTCCTGGTAACCCTGGCAAGGATAATGGCACAAATTTATGAATTTATAGTATTGTCATCGGTCCTCGATAAGTCTACAGAGTTTAAATGAAATCTGGTCGTTTAAAGTGGGTCAAAATTGCGCTATAAGGAGTCGGTTATAAACAAACATACAAGTGAAGCTAATATAAAGCTTGTAAAAACGGTACACCTCTGCCCAACCGTTCAGGGATAACAGGCGTGATGGTTTAGAAAATGTCGTGAGGTAATCTGAATTAATGGTCTGATGTTGCCAATACGCACTCACGGTGAGTGAGCTGTGATTAATGTTCGTTCTTTCAATGTAAGAAAGGCGTTGCCTAATGCCTCGTGGACAAGGTTTTGTATGACACAGTTGGCAACAAGCATGTTGTACACCTGATGGTCACTGGTCACCGCCAGTGTGGTCTTCTCCATAATCGGAAATCGATATTCAGTCATCACAAGACTTAGGAAAAAACTATTACACTAAAAGTGTGGTGGGTTTTGTGAGGTCACCATTTCAGCCCTAAGACGTCCACTGCTGGACTTAGGCCTCCCCCAATTCGGGGGGTTTTGCCATAATCGCCACGCTTGGCAGGCGGGTTGGCGATCGCAGTATGGTGGTAAAATGCGTAGAGAACGCTGCTGCCCATTCTCTAGTAAGTCCCTTTTTTTTTTTTTTTTTTTTGGATGGGAAATCATCAAATGACTTCTCCCGCTCTGGGCGGAGCGGGAGGGCATGTCAGACTTTTACTGACTAAAACCCACCCGTGTTCCTTCAGTTGCCCATGTGCCAGGGTCACGATATCTCTTTCGAACAATCACGCGACCCCGGCAGGCATCGGTCCTAGCAGACCCCTTCAGTGTTGCTGACATCTCTTTGAGGCGCGCGTGGAACACTACGCGCCGTCGACCCGAGCCTGGTCCTTACCGGGCGGCGAGCTACCCATTGATCGCCACCCGCAAGCTCGCGCCTACGGTGGCCGGGAGTCCGCAATCGACTCCCGGCGCCCGGGGCGTCTCCTCCTGCGGCGGCTAGGGACGTGAGGGCGCAGAGACTGCCATTCCCTCACGCGCCCCGCCTCCTCCTTCGCGAGCATTACTGCTTCGCAGAAGGAGGTGACGGCTTCCCATGCCCTCTCGCTCCGTACCATAGCTCGCACCAGGGCCGGACGCGAGAGGCCGCCACCGATCGCCTCCACGAGGACACGGCGGTGCTCCGCCCAGGCAGGGCACATCTCCACCGTATGCTCCACCGTGTCCTCCAGACGATCCTCGCAATGGAAACACCCGGGCGTTTCCTCCCGCTTTATCCTGAACAGGAACCCACCGAAGCACCCATGCCCGGTGAGAACCTGCGTCAGGCGGAAGGTGAGGACGCCGTGGCGCCTCTCTATCCACTCTAGTAAGTCCCTTAGTCGCCTTTTACGACACCCACGGGAAGAAATGGGGAAATTTGTGAGGTGTATTTGGATAATTAATTAATGAGTAGGTAAATTTGTTTTTATACATTCCGATTATACATTAGACTGTTGTGTTTCTCAACAGTCCAATGTTTGCGTATTACAGCGGCGACTTGCAATCTTGTTTGTCTTCTGTGTATTGCTTGATTCCAGGGCCTGGGACTAACCACCATTGCCTGATGGCCGATGCCTGCCAGGGTTGCGGAAGTGTTCCAAAGAGTTACAGTGGCCCTAGCACAGGCAACTGAAGGAACACGGGTAGGTTTTAGTCAGTAAAAGTCTGACACGGCCAACTGCTGCGCTCAGAGCGGGAGAAGTCATTTGTGGCGTTCCGCACATAAAGGTACCAGTAGGGAGGTATTGAGTTAAGGCCGGATGTAGAATCTAGAAGAGACCTTTTAATATGCTAGTTACAAAAAAAAATATTCTAATACTTGTTTTGTAACAAACATCCAAAGTTGAAATTCTGAAAAAACTAGTTTCGAGAAAATGGAGTTTGAAAGTTAAGGTTACAAAAAAACAATGTTCTACTCGTTTGGTACATACATAGATTTTTCCACATAGATCCCAACACATTAATGCATTAATGTATCACTAACATAACCGATACTGTGTTGCCAATATACAAATAGTATTAAAATTCAAAAACTCAACATTATAATTATTAAAATATCGACATTTTATAAGACCTACCGACATCTGGTACCTTTTTACTAAACATTTCCTTGTAAAAAAATGTGCTTAGAAATGTTGTCTGTAGATGTTAATTGTATCAAATTGTAGCTTTGTTGTAGAACAATAATCAGTAAAAATAAAAAAAATGCCATATTTTCACCCGATTTTACAAAAATGCAAATAACTCGGAAACTAAATGCCGACATCTGGTACCAAAGACTATTTATTAGAGATGCGCCGAGTGACACTTTTGCCGAGTAACGAGTACCGAGTTTTACTCGGCTCAATTTTTTTTCAACCGAGTACTCGGCCGAGTAACTCGGTTCAATCAAATTCCCATTTCGCGCGCGTAAACAAGTACAAACAGGTTCGCGCCGGTCGAGAGGCCGGCTCGCGTTGATCCACCCCTCACCCCGCCCGCGCTTTTTGATAGTTTAGTTTGCAAACAAATACGTCACGTTGCGCGTTATAGTAGATAAATAATTGAAAAAGTTTGTTAATTAACGATTGACTGTGTGTAGTACCTGATCAGTGATTGTTGATATAATGACTTCACGTAAAAGATCCCGAATTTGGGCGTTTTACGACGAGATTGTAGAAGATAAAGCAAAAGTGAAATGTACTTTATGCAATTCTCTAATTTCACGTAGCGGTGTTGGACGAAAGGCTTCTACGACGGCAATGTTAAACCATGTTAAAATAAAACACACAGAAGAGTTTAAAGATTTGGAAAATGAAACTTTGCGGGAAATATCTCAAAATCGTGAGCCAGTAGCATCAACTTCGTCGTCGCAATCGAATGCAATGAAAATACAGCAAACCCTTTTAGATTCATTTACTACAAAATGGGACACAACTGATTCGCGTACTAAAGAAATTCACAAAGCTGTAGCGGAAATGATCGCGATAGATAACCAACCGATATCTATGTTGGAAAATAATGGGTTCCAAAGATTAATGAATACCTTAAAACCCAAATACCAAATTCCTAGTAGAAAGTATATGAGCGAGGTTGTCATACCAGAAGTTTACACCAAAGTAAAAAACGTAATAAGAGCGGAAATTGCAAAAGCTAAAGCTATATCAATAACTACTGATATTTGGACCTGCACGAATAACTTACTCGGATTCTTAAGCTACACCGCTCACTGGCTAGACGAGGACTTTGAACTTCAGCACAGAGTGTTGCAGATGTCACATTTTAGAGGACCCCACACGGCGGACAATATTCGATCAGTGCTTTCAGATTTATCCGTGAACTGGGATATTGATACTCGCATTCATCTTGTTTTGAGAGACAATGGACCCAATGTGGTGAAAGCCATAAATGATAGTCAATATGTTGGCAAAGGATGCTATATACATACGCTGCAATTAGCCGTAAAAGCTTCATTGAGGGAACAAAATGTAATCGACGTTATTGCGTCAGCTAGAAAAATTGTAGGCCACTTTAACCATTCTGCAGCGGCACAAGAAAAACTGACCCTGATACAAAAAGAACTAAAACTGCCAGAGCACAAACTCGTGCAAGATGTTACCACAAGATGGAACAGTACTTTTTACATGATAAACAGATTGTTAGAGCAAAAAAGGGCAATATCTCTCTACATCACGGACAACCCAAGTACAGCCAATCTACAACAATTAACTGAACGTCAATGGGAGATTCTACGAGAGTGCATTACATTACTCAAACCATTCGAAGAAATTACTAAAATTACCAGCTCCACATTAGCATCAATTTCTGAAGTAATACCCCACACCAATGCCCTATTAAAATATTTATCAAAACCTGAAGTCTCCCAAACTTGCCCAAATATAGCAGATATGAAACAAAAGCTTGAAGGTGAAATTCAGGGCCGCTTTCAAGGGTTAGAAAAAGACAAATATTATAGTTTGGCAACTTTGCTAGACCCCAGATTCAGGATGCGATTTTTTCATTCAGAAAACTATGAACTGATAAGGAATACGCTATTTTTAGAATCAGTAAAAATAAGTGAAATTTCAGAGAGTGCTAGCAGCAGTGAAGAAAACGAATCTGAACGATTATCGCAGTCACAAGATCTTCATGCATCTTTCTGGAATTGCTTCGAAGAATTAGCTTCCACCCAGCCAATAGAGCGCGATGATCCTAAAAGCCCCATTGCTTTAGAATTAGATTGCTATTTAAAAGAAAATTTGTTGGCAAAAAACAAGAATCCTTTCGAGTGGTGGACAGGGCACCAAACAAGGTATCCAGAGCTGGCACGTTTAGCAAGAGTGTTTCTGTGTGCACCTGCAAGCACCGTGTATAGCGAGCGATTGTTTTCGGAGGCTGGTAACGTGTACGAAGAAAAGAGGAATAGGCTGTTACCAGAACGTGCAGAAAGCCTTGTATTCCTGCATCATAACTTACCTTTATTAAATTTTAAATATTGATTATTAGTTATTACTGTTCTCTTAATTTTGTCTCATTACTACTCATTCATTAGCATAATTTTGATTTTATTAATTGAGATTGTCAAAGATTTCCTAAATTAGTAATAAATACTTTTTGATTAACACTGTTGTTTTAATTATATCTACCTAAATATATTGCTTTTCTTAAACAAAGTATACTCGGCATTCAAACCGAGTTATTCGGCCGAGTACGAGTATCAAAAAACCCGCCGAGTACGCCGAGTACCGAGTATCAACCGAGTACTCGGCCCATCTCTACTATTTATATTCTCTTTGTCTGGTACCTATATGCGCGGAACGCCATATTTGATGATTTCCCACCCAGAAAGAAAAGGGACCGTAGAAGGGGCTGTTACGATACTGGCTAATGAAAACAAACATTTTTTTTTTAAATGGTTTTGGTACCATCCTTTTCATGCTTTAATTTTCAGAAGCCAGGTTATTTTTTACTTTACCGTGTCGTCATAGAACCATGCCGTTAGAAGTGGGTCGGATCCGTGACAGGGGTATCCGGTACTGTAGTACGCCATCTTACTTTCATCGGATGACCTCACGACGTGACCCCGGGCTAGGGTACTAGACCTTAGTTACGACACGGGGTGAATGGGACTCTTTAATATAGATTGGGTTTTTTTTTTGTATTGGTGGAGTTAATGAGCCTAGTTTTACAATAAAATCTTGTATAATAATTTGGATTCACAATTCATCACTTAAAACTGCCTGGATGACCTAAAATATCTAACCTAATGAAGTTGTTGGTTGGTCTAGTGGTTGAAAGCGCTGTTGCTGACCATGGTTCTGGGTTCGAATCCTAGGTAGGGCAAAGTGTTATTGGGTGTGACCATCTGGAATATTTCAGTAGCAGTCCGGAGTCTAGATAAGTGCCTGATTGATTGGCAATAGGGTTGGATTTAACTTCAGAAGCGTTTGTCGGTGCGGTCTTTACAACAATTTCAACCTTTTCAAATCTATTTATCGTTTTATAGTTAAGTAGCAGAAGGATCCTGTGGCTCAATGTCAAATTAAATAATAGTATTCAAGTAATCTAATAATACACAACAATCTATTATATTTATGGATCCCGTAGACTGGCGCAACGCGGCATTGTGACTCGACTCTATAGTAGATCAATATCCATGAAGTTTTCAAAGAAATTATTCCAGAGGGGTAATTGCGGAACTTTTTATCGGTAGGAATTGGTTTAATATTCATAGTTAAACAACATTCATTGCGTTATTTACGTTGCTGAGCCGACAATTTATTCGAACAAATGACGCAATGGTTTAGAAATAATCTTCAATCCCATTGAGATTCTGATAAATAGTGCGTTTCGCAATTAGGGTGCCGGAGAGCCTTACAATGGTTAAAAAGAGTAACACACCCGGGTGCTTACCTAATTTCTTTTATAGACTTATTTTGATAGACGGTCAAAGTTCATGAAAGGGTTATTTAGTGTTAAATTCGTGCTCTAAACAAAAATTTTGCTTATTCCTAGGTATACTTTTCCCAACTACAATAAATTCATTAATGGGAGCCGTGGTGGCCCAGTGGTAACGGTTCCGACTTGTAGGTCGTGGGTTCGAAACTGGGCAGACGCCTTTAATTAGAGTAAATTATGTAAACATCACTACGCTCAATAACTGTGAAGGAAAACATCGTGAGTAACCCAGCATATCTTGGAACCAAAAATTTGAAGATTCCATATTGGCCAACCCACACTGGGCCCGCATGGTGCAGTGGGTTACAGCCCACCCCCTCTCCAGGAAAGGAGGCCTGACTCCCAGCAGTGGGAACATTATAGTCCAGCACTGGTTGTGCTTATATGTCCTTGTGCTTTAGTTACTTATTAAATGATTACCACTTACTATGTTTTAATGTTGTTACTTCAACTTGTTCTGGAAATAAATTACCTGTAAAAATAGAAAGAAGAAAATTAGATACAGGTACACGATGAAAAGTAGATAAAATACGTGCAAGAATAGCATTAATATAGGCTATAATAACAAAGATAAACATTCATAAGATAATAATGATAAATATATGTTAAATATCCACCTTTGGATCTATAATTCCATAGCAGGTATCTAATAGCTGATAAAATGTAGTAGGTACAACAGTGTATTAATTTTCACCCGATACCAATTTCTTAAAAGCCTAGAGGATTGGAGCATGACTGTGCATGGGGTCTTGCGGGTTCGATCCGGGTCGGACAAAATGGTTTTCAATTTGTAACTTCCCAATGGCAGGGTCTGGTACTGTATCTATTTATAAATAGCTAGTGACACAATTACGTCACAGGCCCAAAGTGCATCGTTAAAAACACAGCCGCGTAAGGAAAGTTACGCGAAAAAGGCTACACGCCTTCGTCAAAGTTCTCAGCCACCTTCTGCTGGTGCGACATCTGTTGTTGAGATACAGAAGCGGAAGGCGCCGGCTGCTAAAACCAGTAAAGTGGATGAGGATGGTTTTATTCTGGTCGAGAGTAAGAAGGGTCGTTCGCGACGCAACCGCAACAAACGCGGTACCGCTCCCTCAAGTGAGGATGTCCGCGCTGCTGTACCCACCATGCTTCTATATATTTCCCGGTTAGACCCCGAGACGTCAGGAGATAAGCTCCTCCAGTACATCATCAAGAGGAGCCATGGACAAATCTGTGCCGACGAACGGAAGTTGCTGAAGTTGTCGCGGTTGGAGTCAACCAGGACTATAAATTTTAAGTCCTACATCCTCCAGATTCCCGCGATGCAGAAGGCTGTCTTCCTTAGCTCAGATTTCTGGCCGGCAGGAGTTGTGTACAGACGATACAGGGAAGCACGACCGAAACCAAGCTGCCAAGTGTAGTGTGTTTTTATGGTTTTTATAATTATGTATGTTAGTCTATAAGGTATTTATATTATGGGTCTTTGTTGCCTGAATTAAATGATTTATTATTATTATAAATACGTAAACCAAAAACATTGTATCTCTTTGTACGAAATTACGCGGACGGAGGCGTATGAAATTTAGCATAGTTAAACTTTAAATGGAGGAGTGTTTCCTTTTTTTGGCAGGTCAACTTATGACGTTGTTTCCTGCTTGACCGGACTTGCCTGTGGCTATCTCAGTAAATTAAGGCCTACAGCCAGGGCTAAAAAACTTAAAACTAGAGCGACTACTCGCTAAGGACGCCCTCTGTGGGGTACGGACCTCAGCTTAGTCCATCGCTGGTAGACGGCAGCAAGGGACGGGCTGGTACGGAATGATAGAAGGTGTGCAGAAAGCTAATATAATAATGATAAAATATAATAAGAAATACATTCAGTTTTAAATGAATTATATATAGTCGAATTTCGACCATTAGGCGACCACTAGTACCTATAAATTGTTAATTAAAAGATGACACAAATATGCATCCGTTAATAAATGCTTGGTTACATCACCCAAGCTTAGTTTCTGAAGGTTTGAATTCGAGGTTAATATATTTATGAAGACATTGTGTGTTGTGTGGGTAGGTACTGGTCTGTACATTGTTATAACGATCAATGTTATATCACCTGTGTAATGTATGAATAATGGCGACCTTGATAATATATACACTGTCCTCTCACATTTGAAACCATTGTAAAAGCCAAATATTTTTAAAAGAGTAACCATGGAGTTTCTTGTCGGCTCTTCTCCATAGGAATCAACCAATTGGAACCGTGTACCTATGTAACTCCTGACGTTCCAGTAAGTGCTAATAATAATATAGGTTTACGTGAAATAAAATATTTTGATTTTATGTTCAGCGTCGGTCAAATTCAAATTCATTTATTGGTGTTTGAGTCATTTATTATTTGGTGGTTCTTTAGTTGATTGAATTTCCTTTATTATCATTATATAAAATGTGATAGTTAGTGATCAAAATTAAGAGGAATATGCGATGAAAAAATGTATTTTTGAGCTCTGTTTTACTATTGTTTAATCTTGATTCTAAGTAATTTCTTTGCAGATTGGACAATATACAGTTTTTTTTTCTTGCTAGTAATATGCATCTTACGCTTAAGGCGAGGTTGCAGTACTTTTTAACTTTTTTAAACCTCTGTAAATCTAGCAAAATGGTTAGTTTCCATAAAAAAAAAAAAATTAGGATAATTGAACATACTGTTAAGCGCTGTGTGAAGATAGAAACGTGAATTAAAACAATTGGCTCGATAAAAAATAATCATAAAGATGACACTAAATCGCCATTTAAAACGTGTACCTTGAAGAGATTCCATCATTAAACCATGTAAAACTTATACCAAAAGATAGGTTTTATTAGTTTTTAGGGTATGCTGAGAAAATATTATATAATTTCCTTATCATTTTGTCACCACGAAACAATTATACACAAAATCTAGCAGCTCAAGCGCTCGCAACGACCGGCCAGTGTTCGCCGAAACGTCTTCAACTACAAGAGGGCCTTAATTGTGCGACAAACGAAATACCTATAACATTTGTGTGTGCTTTTTATATTTAAGTTCATTTTTATAAAATCTTTGAAAAATAAAATAAAAAATTGTGGCCCATCGGTATCAGGGGCAGAGTCCAAGTGGTCCAGGCTCTAGAGAGAGGAACCTCCTAACTATTCGAGCCGTGTACTGGTTTCTGAATCAAGCCATTGACTCAGCCGCGTAATGGCAGCATCTTGAGGTCGAGGTTCTTTGCTTTAATACCTAGGTTTATAATAATAATAATAATATTCCACAACTATCACACAACGCCATCTAGTCCCAAGCTAAGCGGAGCTTGTGTTATGGGTACTAGACAACTGATAAACATACTTGTATATTTCTAAATACATACATATTATAGATGAATAATAAATAAATTTAAAATGACACTATTGATTGTTTTTTTTATGGCGTTATATCAGAAACACATTATTATTAACTAATCAGTAGGTATGTATAAATTTTCTGTAAAACCATAAAACGGACAAGTTTATAATTAACCACTGAAGGGTGTCGCTGGGAATGTCGCAATGTAACTGCACTTCCGGACATTTCACATTGTGACGAACGAGGAAGACAAATCGGCTTCCTGTTTTTATTGAGGTTTCCGGCGACTGGGACCGCAATTAACTAGGACCGCGGTCCCAGTCGCCGGATCCATAAAAATTAAATAATTTTCTTCCGGCGAGTGGGACCACTCATAAATGATAACTGAAATCAAATAATGTACAGTCAAACGACGATGTAGTAATTGAATAAAAATCCTTTTTGATTTAAAAACATCATTTATTGATATAAAAAAACAGCCTTTGACTACAGTTCTGTTATTTAAAACTTTCTTAATAAAAACATACACGAAAATCATGCTAACAATAATAAAAAAAAAAAACAATAATCAACAATTTTCAAACAATTAATAATCAGAAAGTAATTATCTATCACAAAATCAGCCTTTAAGTGGTACCGTAAATATAATAAAAAATAAAAAAAACATAAATCGTGCTTATAATAATAATCAACAATGCCTTTGTGTGTGTTTACCTGCATGTGTGAATTATGTAAAAACGGGATAGCTTAATCTATTACTAAGCGCATAGGATAAAATCATGTCTAACGAGTCAATGATATTCATATAAATAATTTAGAAATTTTTAGTCAATGATATTCATATAAATAATTTAGAAATTTTTTCGTTTGACTGTACCGATTTTGGCTTGTATAGTAGATATTTTAAAGTGACCTATGAGTGGTCCCAGTCGCCGGAAGAAAATTATTTAGTTTTTACGGATCCGGCGACTGGGACCGCGGTCCTAGTTAATTGCGGTCCCAGTCGCCGGAACCCTCTTTTTATTTACACATGTTTTTTACATTTAGACTTTTGTTGAAGAAAGTTCACAATATTTTGTGTCACTGAAGATATCGGTTTGGTATTTATTTGTTTTTACCAATACATAAACTATTTGTTAAAATTATGCCCAACCTATTTTTGTTTACTATGAATACAAGAACAAAGTTTCATTTCAAGACAACGCCGGAAGAGTTACTAACGTCTTTTAAAAGAAACATAAATAATACACACCAAGAAAAACGACTCATTATATAAGATTCTTACTTCATCTGTAGAGAATTAACACAGGTGACACAAATACTTGCAAGTCTCAGGCCTGTGTTGATTGGCACATCGATGTTCGATACACTTCAATAGTTGCAATACTTATTATTACTGTTATGACGTCGCAGTTGTTATTAAGTACAGTATCAAGGTCTGTTTGATTACAATTGCTTACCATACCGTATACAAATTAAATACAAAGTAATTTATTTGTCACAATTAGCATAAACATTACATATAGACGTGTGTGGAGCCTTCTTTTAAGCAAACAATGCCTTTATTAGAGACTTCATATACTTAGCTGCTGTATTTGCTGTAATAGTAGTATAGAACTTTGAAAAAAAAAAAACTGTATGGGCTGCGCCTACGGTGGCCGGGAGTCCGCTACTGACTCCCGACGCCCGGGGCGTCTCCTCCTGCGGCGGCTAGGGACGTGAGGGCGCAGAGACTGCCACTCCCTCACGCACCCCGCCTCCTTCTTCGCGAGCATGACTGCTTCGCAGAAGGAGGTGACGGCTTCCCATGCCCTCTCGCTCTGTACCATGGCTCACACCAGGGCCGGACGCGAGAGGCGCTGCCGCCGATCGCCTCCACGAGGACACGGCGGTGCTCCGCCCAGGCAGGGCACACCTCCACCGTATGCTCCACCGTGTCCTCCAGACGATCCTCGCAATGGAAACACCCGGGCTTTTCCTCCCGCTTTATCTTGAACAGGAACCCACCAAAGCACCCATGCCCGGTGAGAACCTGCGTCAGGCGGACGGTGAGGACGCCGTGGCGCCTCTCTATCCACTCCTCAATGAAGGGGCTTACCGCCGCAATTGTGGCGTGCCCATCTGCACATCCCTTCGGGGCAATAAGGCATGAATTTATGTTCGTTTATTAAATAGAGAAATCTAACTCATTTACAGCGCAAGCAAAAAATACACACTGAAGGTTGTAGACTACGTAGGAGGTATTGCGTCATTCGTATCTTTAACATGCAAATAAATGGCAGCCATGCACCCGGACTTTCTCTGTAAAGCCTAATTTCTCTTTTTACTGCAACACACTTGACTTGCATTTTTGTTTGGCGTTTTTCTAATGCACATGTTTAATGAAATGAGTTGGAATGCATACAAATAAGCTTTAAGAGCACACCCTGGGTAGTCAATACCGTTAAGGCTCCCGCAGACCTGAAATTGTTCTTGTAGAGTTGCAATGCGCTATCGCGTAGCGCCTGTCTGCGGGTGGCTTTAGTACTACAAATTTAATTACCTAAAATGTAGACATTCGGACTGATCGTATTGATTCGAACTGATGATGGTGATGGTAGGTACTGACTCGGTTTCCATTGATAGTTTTCGCGTGAGAAAAAGTCTTTATCGTTTCCTTTTCGCTACATCTAACCTAATCGTCACATCTACGGCAAACTTACGAATCTGCAGAAAATGTATTTTACAGGGGAGCGTTTTGAAAGTAAATATCAACGATTTCTTTTTTTTGTTAACGGGTATATAGGTACCATGGTACATTTTGGTTTTTAAAATGGTACTTTTTTATATAATGAATAACGGATTGTCAATATTTTAAACATTACGAACAGATTTTCATCATAATATCGATTTTACCAAAACTGCAGATTCGTAAGTTTGCCGTGGATGTGACGTAATACTTACCAGCAACAGGACCTGATATTCGAAATACACTCCAAATATTAAGACCTTACATCGAGTCACTAACCGGGTCCATATTTGGACCTCAAGGCGACCAGGTCCATCGCCCACGTGTCGTATTTGCAATAAGCTCTGTGATGGAAATGTTAAGTCCGATCAAATAACTGGTCCAAGGTGAAATAAAGATTACCATTTGGTTTTAAGGTGAATGCTTCAACCAGCCCGCGAAATTCAAATTTTCTTACGTTTTTTGCAATTTGCAGGCCAGTGCTAGGTTGTATGTTAATTAAAATATTATTCGCGCCTGTAAGACATATGTAGTTACAAAATTATGATGTGTGTGTTCGTGTTCGTTTTTTTTCGTGTTGTTGACTGTAGGTACACTGCTGAACTCTTCGGAAAAACAGGCGTGAGGGAAATCTTGTACTCATTTGTTTTTTGCTGTCAAAGTAATAAACATTTAATACGACTCCTTAACACGTTAACTTCCATGTCGGACTATGTGTCCGACACGTTTTGTTCCATTCAGGCCTTGTCGGACTATATGATCGACAACACATACAAAATCTGAACGTGTCTTTGCTGCCTGGCGGCCATGTTCATTACGCTTTCAGCTACATTAAGTGAACCGCGCGACCCAAAAATCACCGTGTCAATATAACTTTACAACCATTACTCTCATACATTTTGTGGATAGTTTGAAGTCAGAATAAAAGTAAGGAATTAAATTATAAAAAAAGGCTGTATATAATGTAATAAATATAATATATCTGTATTTTTGGAATCATCATCATCATCATTTCAGCCGTAAGACGTCCACTGCTGGACTTAGGCCTCCCCCAATTTGGGGGGCTTTGCCATAATCGCCACGCTTGGTAGGCGGGTTGGCGATCGCAGTACGGTGGTAAAATGCATAGAGAACGCTGCTGCCCATTCTCTAGTAAGTCCCTTAGTCGCCTCTTACGACACCCACGGGAAGAAATGGGGTGGTGTTATTCTTTACGTCCGGCACCACACGGTACGGCACGGTATTTTTGGAATAAATAATCTATTTAAAGTGAAATAACACTAAGTATATTTTTTTACTTTTTCTGATTTTCACCATGGCAGTAACGTGTTAAAATTACTAAGATTTTTATTATTATACTTTGTGGGAGACTGGTGTCTGCAATAGGAACACCTGAAGCTATGTGCTTACCAGCCCAAAAAAACAGTGTTTGAGGATTAAATCTTAGAGATAAAATGACTAACAAATTATTTTAACCTCTGGCAGGAGAGCACTTTGAGCGAAATCAAAGAATTTGTCACCCGATGAAAATCAACAATAGGTACCAGAGGTATCGAAAAAGCAGCAGAGACCAGAAGGCAAACTATGTATCGTAATTAAAAACGTTCAAAATTTAGTCGCAGTGTCATCTCAGCGACAGTCAAATGTCAAAAACTTGTCAAAAATGTAGGGAAACTCGAGGTATTTTTAACAGATTGACACTGAGATCAGTCTGTGAAGTTTCTTGAAATTACGAGAATAGTCCCTCAGATATTTCTCGTGTGCTTATAGTACCTATAATTTATTACAAACTATGTCCCAATTAATTATTTATTATAGAGTCATTGTTTACATCCTTTAAACTAATTGCACACGGCACTAATGGTTGTACTCGTAAGTTTCTTATCAATGTCCTCAACCACCCTTGTATATCTCTACTATAGGTTTGTTTATACTGTAATGAATACATGGCTTCTGCCCGCGACTCCATCCGCGTTAAATTTCTTGCTCCCCTGACCCTCCCCGTCGCGTCGTCGCGTCGAATCGCCTGCCCGTGCGAGGATTCGTATTCGTGACTTTTTAGGGTTCCGTTGCCAAATGGCAAAAAACGGAACCCTTATAGATTCGTCATGTCTGTCTGTCTGTCTGTCTGTCCGAGTATGTCACAGCCACTTTTTTCCGAAACAATAAGAGCTATGCTGTTGGAACTTGATAAGTAGATGTATTCTGTGAACCGCATTAAGATTTTCACACAAAAATAGAAAAAAAAAAAACAATAATATTTGGGGTTCCCCATACATAGAACTGAAACTCAAAAAAAAAATATCAATATGAATATGAATAAGTGAAATGATGATGATGATGAGAACCTTTAGGAGCCGAGGAAAAAGAAAAAAGTCACAAATACGAAGACCTTGAAATGGCAGGCGATTCGATGCAACGGAGTGGGTCGGCATGGAAAAAATTAAACGCGGGCGAAGTCGCGGGCAGAAGCTAGTATCAAATAAATCGATTTTTTTTAACATATCACTTAAAATTTCTCACTAAACTAATTATAAAACTTTTTCTTCAAAATTCTTAGCAGGACTTTGTCTACCTTATGTCTGCAAAGAAACTATTCCCTACTTCCATACCACCTCTTTTTTACACGCTTTATATTAGCTTCACTTGTATGTTTGTATGTTAGTTTGTAACCGACTCCTTATAGCGCGATTTTGACCCACTTTAAACGACCAGATTTCATTCAAACTTTGCACACCTGTCAAGGACCGATGACAATGCAATAATTTCATAAATTTGTGCCATTATCCTTGCCAGGGTTACCAGGACAGTAAAAAAACTGTCTTCGAAAACCACGCTGACATACATCACAAACTAGGTACGCTGCATACGACACATACTACGCTGACATACGTCACAAACTACGCTGACATACGTCACAAACTACGCTGACATACGTATCAAAATACGCTGACATACATCTCAAAATTCGAAACACCCTAAAAAATAGAAAATAAATAATAGTTTAAAAAAAACTAAAAAACACGCTTCCATTGAAAACCAAACTAAAAAGTACAAAATAATGGAAAAAAAGCGTGGGGTGCTTTTTAAGGTATTTTTTTATTGATATCAGGCACCCCACGCTTTTTCCATTATTTTGTACTTTTTAATTTGGTTTCAATTGCATTATTTTTTACTTCAGAAGACAGTAGGTACCGGAACATATCCATACAAAATGACATTCAGCAGTTATTGAAAAGTTTATTCAATAATTTTCTCTCAATCCACACGACATCCAGTCATGAAAAAGTTCATTTTCAATATCTAACTTCCCTATATAAACAGCATTCCTAAAAAAATAATGCTCTTTGCGATGTATTCCTATTAAGAGAAAACATTCCTTACTTCAAAAGAAAGTACTAGAATGAACAGGAAGCCTCACAGTCACACACACACACAAGGTAAAGTACCCCCGAGCGGAGTCACGGTTTGCACCCGTTTCATATCGTTGCGTACGACACTTATCTTTTGCACACGAGTTGTCACACGGTTTAGTATAAATTCAAAGCGGCTCGTGTTATCAGTATCATTACAACTCTCTCGGTGATTAGACGTGTTTCGTGTTGATAAAGTTTCATAACAGTTCGTTGTTACTGTTTTGTGTATTTGAGTTGTGAATCATTTTGTTGAAAAGGTTAGTTTGACGTTTTATTTTTGTTTTCATGTCGGCACCAAATGTTCTCTATCGGACACCATTTAAATAATTGTAGAACGTTTATGGTACAATGGTGTCTAGTTTACTTGTATACTATGTGCACAAAGATTTTCCCATGCTATGTAACACATTATTATTTACATACTTATTCGTCTTGCTGTTGGAGCTAGGATTTAGGATCGTAGATTATGTAGTTATGACGAATAATAATTATGACGCATTTTAAATTGTTTCCACCACAACTTTTGCATTTAGTACAATCTCCGCTCTAGCGAAACCGAAAACGTATCTTTATTAACAAATATAGATTATAAGTTTTATGTCGAATTCAGTATTTCTTAATTAAAAGTTTGGAACCTTTTTGTTATTGATTCCTTTTTCTGAAGTATTTACTCATTAATTCCTTATTTATTTTCAGAATCTAACATGCCGTGCTGCAAAGTATCCATCAAAAAGACGCTCGTCTGCTCCATGAGCGGGTGCATCTGCATCCCAACGCAGGGCAAATCCTATGTCTGCCTGAGTAAAGACGACGAAGGGAAGATCGTACCCTGCTTCGACTGCAAAGCTGTTCAAATGGACGAAAACGAGTGGAAATGTGTCGACTCCTCCTGCATCTGTCTTCCAACTGACGGAAAACCCTGTCTTTGCATCTGTACTGACGAAGAAGACACCATTAAGTCCTGTGACGATTGCTCTTGCATCAACGCTGATGAATGCAAGGAGACTTTTAAGAGATGCGACAAAACTGGATGCGTGTGCCTACCAACTGGTGGCAAATCCTGCATCTGCGTCTGCAAAAAGAATGGGAAAATAGTTCTATGTGAGTGCAATGGATCTGGAACATGTGGCAACTCTTGCGTCTGTGTGTCCACAGAAGGTGGCCAGTGTATTTGTGTCTGCTGCGACGCGAAAGGCATTATTAAAGTTTGTAAAAACTGTACTTGTGATCCTAAGGAACAAGAAGCCGCTACCTGCAGTAACGGTGGATGTGTTTGCATCCTGACTGATGGCAAAGCTTGCATCTGTGTTTGCAAGAATAGTGAGGGTAAGATTGTTAGCTGCGATGACTGCAAGTGTGACAACAACCGCAGATGTGACAAGCCAGAACGCACTTGCATCCCAACTGATGGAGCAAAGTGTGTTTGTGTCTGCACTGACGATAAGGGAAACATCAAAGTCTGCAATGATTGTACTTGCGATGCCAAAGGACTGGACACTCCTAGCTGCAGTCAGGGTGGATGTGTGTGCATCCTGACTGATGGAAAAGCTTGCATCTGTGTTTGCAAGAATAGTGAGGGGAAGATTGTTAGCTGCGATGGCTGCAAGTGTGATGTTTCTCGCAGATGTGATAAGCCGGAATGCACTTGCATCCCAACTGATGGAGCAAAGTGTGTTTGTGTCTGCGCTGACAACAAGGGAAACATCAATGTCTGCACAGACTGTTCTTGCGATGCCATAGGACTGAAAGCTTCTAGCAGCAGTAAGGGTGGGTGTGTTTGCATCTTGACTGATGGAAAAGCTTGCATCTGTGTTTGCAAGAATAGTGAGGGGAAGATTGTTCGCTGCGATGACTGCAAGTGTGACGACGAGCGCAGATGTAACATGCCGAAATGCACTTGCATCCCAACTGATGGAGCAAAGTGTGTTTGTGTCTGCGCTGACAACAAGGGAAACATCAAGGTCTGCACAGACTGTTATTGCGATGCCATAGGACTGAAAGCTTCTAGCAGGAGTAAGGGTGGGTGTGTTTGCATCTTGACTGATGAAAAAGCTTGCATCTGTGTTTGCAAGAATAGTGAGGGGAAGATTGTTCGCTGCGATGACTGCAAGCGTGACGACGAGCGCAGATGTAACAAGCCAAAATGTACTTGCATCCCAACTGATGGAGTAAAGTGTGTTTGTCTCTGCAGTGACGACAAGGGAAACATCAAGATCTGCGTAGACTGTACTTGTGAAGCCAAAGGACTGGAAGCTTCTAGCTGCAGTAAGGATGGCTGTGTTTGCATCCGGACTGATGGTAAAGCTTGCATCTGTATTTGCAAGAACAGTGAGGGTAAGATTGTTAGCTGCGATGATTGCAAGTGTGATGTTTCTCGCAGATGCGACAAGCCGGAATGCACTTGCATCCCAACAGATGGAGCAAAGTGTGTTTGTGTCTGCGCTGACAACAAGGGAAACATCAAGATCTGCAGAGACTGTTCTTGCGATGCCAAAGAACTGGAAGCTTCTAGCTGCAGTAAGAGTGGGTGTGTTTGCATCCTGACTGATGGAAAAGCTTGCATCTGTGTTTGCAAGAATAGTGAAGGGAAGATTGTTCGCTGCGATGACTGCAAGTGTGACGACGAGCGCAGATGTAACAAGCCGAAATGCACTTGCATCCCAACTGATGGAGCAAAGTGTGTTTGTGTTTGCACTGACAACAAGGGAAACATCAAAGTCTGCAAAGACTGTAATTGCGATCCTAAGGAACAAGAAGCCGCTAGCTGCGATAAGGGTGGATGTGTTTGCATCCTGACTGATGGCAAAGATTGCGTCTGTGTTTGCAAGAATAGTGAGGGGAAGATTGTTAGCTGCGATGACTGCAAGTGTGATGATTCTCGCAGATGTGACAAGCCGGAATGCACTTGCATCCCAACTGATGGAGCAAAGTGTATTTGTGTCTGCAGTGACAACAAGGGAAACATCAAGGTCTGCACAGACTGTTCTTGCGATTCCAAAGGACTGGAAGCTTCTAGCTGTAGTAAGGGTGGATGTGTTTGCATCCTGACTGATGGAAAAGCTTGCATCTGCATTTGCAAGAATAGTGAGGGGAAGATTGTTAGCTGCGATGACTGCGAGTGCGATGATTCTCGCAGATGTGACAAGCCGGAATGTGTTTGCAATCCAACTCCATCAGCTAAATGCATTTGTATTTGTTGTTTCAATGGAAAAGTTACCGTTTGTAACAATTGTAATTGCAATGCTGATAAAAAATGTGACAAGGACTGTGTATGTTTTTTGACAGATGGAAAGTCTTGTATTTCTGTGTGTGAGAAAAATGGTAAATTAGTCCGTTGCGGTGACTGCGTGAATGATGCTGCTTGTAAGTGTGAGAATGAGTGTTGTATCTGTGTTCCAGCTAAGGATAAATATTGTGTTTGTGTGTGTAAAGATGTTAAAGGCAAGATCGTTGTGTGTGACGATTGTGATTGCGTGTAATACCCTATTGTAAATCATTGATATCTTTTTAATCACATTATTATGGGTAAATATTGTATCAAGATAATCCTTGATAGTAGTATTCCGTTGGTATATTATTGTTATTCTGGTTACCTTACATTTTATGAATATTTTAGTTGTCTATAAAACTAATTGTAATTTATTTTTTTACAAATAAATTATCAAACTATTATCTTAGTATTTTTCCTTTCTCCATATATTTTATTTCCCTTAAGCAAAAGTTATGTTAAAAATTGTTTACTTTTATGTTTGTACTAAGTACTTAATAGACCATGAAAAATACATAGTTATACTTACTACAAAGTTGCATAATAATAAAAACAAGTTTAAAATAATTACAAACACAGTCAGTTATTTTAACGGACAGTAAGACAATTTAGAGATGACGTCTGACAGAATCCATTACTGTTCCAAACGTCAAGATTTGTGACGTAACCGCTTGAGTTGTCAAAATGACAGACATGGCCGACAGCGGCCACACGGGTGGTATTTTATAATAGTAGTCTTTTGTTTGATGTTGACTTGTTTTTCTATTGTTTTTTTAATTCAATAATTATTTCGGTTCAATCTGAGACGTCGAGGAATGCATTAAACAAATTTGGTGCGTGGTGATAGATCTCTATTGCTGAATTTGATTAAAAAATGTGTGTACCGGTCTGTGGATATGACTACAATATGTAGACTACGGTCTTAGTAGATTTGTTATGTTCTTAGCTTCTGATAAATTTTTTTCGGTGTTATATTAGAATTCCCAGCTAGGAGGACCGACGACCTATAGAAAGTTGGTGGGGCGGACTGGATGCCGAAGGCGGAGAACAGGGTGTTTTTGCACAACATGGGAGAGGCCTATGTCCAACAGTGGACTGCGATAGGCTGAGTTGACTGATTGATTGATATTAGAGTTCGTTGTAAGTGGATAAGTAAACAAGTTATTTGTTAAATTTCACGTAATCTTCATGCAAAAATAAAGCAACAGTAATAATGCTTTATTTGTACTTTCTAGAAATACTCTGAATTTGAAAAGAAACAGATCTACATTTACTGTTTCCTATAAGAGCATCGGTGATCGATTATTGTAGGAGTTAAATGAAATGGTAGATCAAATGGTGTCGGCACACATTTTCTATTGTACAAAGAGTAGGCCATGCATTTATTAACTCACGCCTTCCTCCCATGGGGGTGAACGCAGGCCTTCGACTATCATTAAAAAACCCTAATAAACAAAGGAGATGTTTCATTTTCGGCCATCAGATGTACATTTATCAAAAAAGAGGAAAAAATACCACAAATTAGGGAAAAATATTCTATGGTTAATTTGCGCCTGATTTGTTGTGTACAAAAAATAATAGTTATTCAATTATTGCCATGTTTTATTCAACATGGCATTTCGTTTGCTTGCAGACTTCATTCGTTCTGAAATCATGTCTCATCAAATCAATGTTAAGTAGAAAATAATTAAAAAATTAGTGTATTCTTGTAGTGTTAAAAATAAATTACTATTATTGTTTTGTAAATATTTTGAGTAAAAATCTTTAGTCTCCATTCTAGAAGGGTGTTTCTAAACGAATTCAAAATAACCACTTACTAACTCTTAGGACAAACGTCAAACATTTTTAATTTTTATTTTGTACATAAAAACCATTTGATATTATGAAAAAAATGTTACTTTATTCTATTCATGAGTAATTTACCCAGGTTCACTAAAAGGGACACGTTATGGCCGGAGCCCCATATAAAAATGAAACATCTCCTTTATAAATTACAAGTATAGACTAGTCCCGTTATTCCTTACCAGGTTACCTCTTTTTTTTGGGTGGGAAATCATCAATTGACTTCTCCCGCTCTGGGCGGAGCGGGACAGCGTAATAGATTTTTACTGACTAAAACCCACCCGTGTTCCTTCAAGTGTCTATGCCAGGACCACGGTAGCTCTTATGAACAAATCCGGGACCGTGGTAGACCAGAGGGGTAATTGTGGAACTTTTTATCGATAGGTATGGGTTAAATATTCATAGTTAAACAACATTCATTGCGTTATTTACGTTGCTGAGCCGACAATTTATTCGAACAAATGACGCAATGGTTTAGAAATAATCTTCAAGCCCATTCAGATTCAGATAAATTCTGCGTTTCTCAATTAGGGTGCAGGTAACCTCTAACAGGTAAGCAAAAATATATCTACTTATTCGTACATATGAATCCACCTGGTCACCACCAAACACCATAAAAACTTGCCATTCCATTATTTTATACCTTGTAGGTCGAGTTTATTGAGGAAAATAGGCAAAGCCGGTTTATAATAGGTATGTATGTATTATTAACTTAGCTTACGCTATTTATTATCAACATCAATGATTTAAGTAACAATGATATTAAATAAATATATTGGAAGGTATTTTGAATTAAATGTTTCATCATCAGCAGCCTATAATGTTCCCACTGCTGGGACACAAGTTTCCTCTCGGTGAGAGGATGTGGGCCATAATCCACCACGCGGACCCAGTGCGGGTTGGTAGATATCACATGTCTTCGAATTTTTGTTTCTAAGACATGCCGGTTTCCTTACGATGTTTTCCTTCACCGTTTTGAGAGCAGTGGTGATGAAATAATTTACACAAAGTTAAGCGCCTGCTTGGGTTCGAACTCACGACCTACTACTCGTAAGTCGCGGCCGATACCACTAGGCCACCACTGCTATCAATACATTGTTTATATATTTATAATTAATTCTTGAGATATCCAGCTGTGTCAGACAGACGGACAGACAAACTAAGTCGCACCATAAGGGTTCCTTTTTACCATTTTGGTACGGAACCTTAACAATACCAGCTACCGCGCAAGAGTTCCTTCGTTAGGAGACGGCCTTGCCTGCGGCATCAGTATATGGCTACCGAATAAATGTCTTCTCATCAGAACGATATAAGCATGTCCAATTTTAACTATGTAGACACGCCAAGAATCACAGAGCTGTGCTGCTGGGGAGTTTGTTGCGCCACTTCTTCTTCCCAGCTTAAGCACTACGAAGTGGTGAAGGGCGGGCGTTTTGGGGGACTGTCTTATGTAACTTTGACGTTCAAAAAGTGCTGACTCTCAGCTTAGTTTGAATATTTTTTTTAAAAATTTAATCATGTACTAACACTATGAGTCTTGTTGCTCGAAAGCAACAAGACTCATAGTGTTAGTAACAATGTGCTTACAAACTATGTTAGTAAAACACAAGACAAAAACAGAAACAGATTATGATATCACTGCTGCAAGGTAACAGGCCCAGCTGAAACCTTGCAGCAGTGGTTTATAAACTCACTATCCAGTCTACTAGCTATCATAAATGACTTGTGATTTTAATTTTGAATCACTTGCAAAATTCCTACAAGAAGTGAAAATAAAGATCTTGTCAAGCTAAGAACTCATCAAAACCAACAAAACTTAAACCAGAGACTATTAAAACTAGATTAAATATGGTGTACCATAATGCTTTATGGTTGAAGTTAATTTTAACAGCCATGGTCCAGTTAACAAGTGTGCCGGCGATGGTAACCGAAATAGTTAAACTTGAACTAGAGACGAGAGTTAAAAGACCGTGACACTAACTACTCGAGTTTTTCTTGTTTAACAATGTGTATTTAGGGAATGGCAGTAATAAATTTCTATGGAAAAGCTGACTTTACTTACGGTTATACATCTAATCGTCGAGATATAGCCTAAGTATTCTTACTTACAATTTTGCAGATAAACTAAAAAAAATCAAGATGGAATGTATATTTTCATTGTTGGGTTTATTCTTCAGTGCGGTGCCGGACGTAAAGAATAATAACACCCCATTTCTTCCTGTGAGTGTCGTAAAAGATGAGTAACTTACTAGAGAATGGGCGGCATTGTCCTCTATGCATTATAACACCTGCCCCGTTGGTCTCGTGGTCGCAAGCGCGACCGCTGAGCGTGGGGTCCTGGGTTCGATTCCCGGGTCAGGCAAAGTGTTACTGGGTTTTTCCATTAGGAATTTCTTAGTAGCAGCCCGGAGTTTGGAAGTTGGCGGTGTGATACCCCCGTGCCTCGGAAAGCACGTTAAGCCGTTGGTCCTAGGCCTGATCTCTCTCCGGTCGTGTCGGATTGCCGTCCCATCGGACTATGAGAGTGAGGGAAGAGTGAGTGCTCCTGTGTCTGCGCACACACTTGAGCACTATAATATCTCCCGCGCCGATGGCTAGTCTCCGTGGAGATTGGGCGCCGTGGCCGAAATTCGGTCTGGAGGACTATAACACCATAATGCGATCGCCAAGTGTGACGATTATGGCCCCTCCTTTTGGGGGAGGCTTATGTCCAGCAGTGGACAAGTTTTAGTTGAAATTATTCGGTTTAATACCCTTCTGTCTACTGTAGTTTTTTTGGTTCGGGTCCTAAAGCTCATAACATGATATTAAATAGTTCCACAAGCATTGAGCTATCAAATGCTAAAATATTCGACTACTAGTTTCAGTCGAGACTACTAGCCCCCCTACATTCAAACTTATTAGAGTTTCATTAAGTTATTGGTAATTCCAAAAATATAATAAAACTAGCTTCTGCCCGCGACTTCGTTCGCGTTTCGTGTTCCCCCGAACCTTCCCGTCGCGTCGAATCGCCTACCCGTGTGATTTTCCCCGTTTTTTCAACATTCATTACTGCTCCGCTCCTCTTGGTTGTAAGTTGATGTTATATAGCTTATGTTACTTGCAGATAATGTAGCTTTCTAATGGTGAAAGAATTTTTAAAATCGGTCCAGTAATTTTTGAGTTTATCCATTACAAACAAACAAACAAAATACAAATTTTTCCTCTTTATAATATTAGTGTAGACATCACATAATAATATGTCTGTCTTAGAAGGCTCTCCTTTAACCTTTTTGTTCGTTAGTTCCAGACGCATTTCCCTTTTTTTCAACAATTACATTTGCGAGCCGTCCGCTTAGGTTTAACGCTAACTGATCGAGACACGAGAACTCAGATCTCCATTTTGATGGAATCCAGCCATAAATCTATGATAAAACATAAAACCACGCCTGTTTTTCTCGACAGGTTTTCCTATAGAAATACACCCATATTTCGTCAGTCCCGTGCCACAGGGGCCAGTCTATTGCCACCTTAGACAAACATATAATAATAATAATAAAATATAATAATAATCCACAACTATCACACAACGCCATCTCATCATTTCAGCCGAAAGACGTCCACTGCTGGACATAGGCCTCCCCCAAGCACCGCCACTTCGACCTATTCTGTGCTTCTCGCATCCAACGTATTCCTGCGGCCTTCACCAGGTCATCGGTCCATCTTGTGGGAGGCCTTCCAACGCTCCGAACGCCATCTAGTCCCAAGCTAAGCAGAGCTTGTGTTATGGGTACTAGACAACTGATAAACATACTTATATATTTCTAAATACATACATATTATAGATAAATTACACCCAGACACAGAACAAATGATCGTGCTCATCACACAAACATTTGTCCTGGGTGGGAATCGAACCCACGACCTCCGGCATAGCAGTCAGGGTCACTAACCACTAGACCAACAGGCCTGTCATATATTCAGTTACCGAGGCCCTGGCGCAGGCAAATGAAGGAACACGGGTGGGTTTTAGTCAGTAAAAGTCTGACATCAAGCCCTCCCGCTCAGAGCGGGAGACGTCATTTGATGATTTCCTACCCAAAAATAAGATAAACATATTTTGTAATTTTGGTTTCGTTGGAATTTTAGTGAACCTCCACAATATAATCTTAGTGTTGAGTGAAACATACTTGCAGTCAATTAGCATATTTCTCTTAGCACAATTTTGTATGACCTATATGCGTCGTCAGTGTGCTAGCTTTGTTTCTAACTAGACTTTTATTGTATTCAGGTTAGAATAATGTAAGTACAACTTTGAACAAAGGTTTTTACTTTTAACAATGGTATGAGTATTAGTTACTCATAGTGAGAATTTTCAATTGAATAGCACCATCTCGTTTCTTCCCGTGAGCATCGTAAGAGGCGACTAAGGGACTTACTTGAGAATGGGAAGCAGCGTTCTCTATGCATTTACCATCATACTGCGATCACCGACCCGCTTGCCAAGCGTGACGATTATGGGGAGTTCCCCTTTCCCCTTGGGGTAGGCCTATGTCCAGCAGTGGACGTCTTTCGGCTGAAATCATGATGATGACTGATGGTTTCACTATTGCTTACTCGCAATGACAATTTTAAAAACTTAGGTATAAAATACCCATGGATAGCTATAGAGATACGCGAGTTAGTTGACGATATAGATATATTGTGGTGGGATTTTTTCGTGCATTGAATCTTCAACGTACTGCTCAGCGCCGAGGGTTGAAAATAGAACAGCGTGTTTTTTCTACCCGCTGGGATGTACTCAGTGTTCGGTTTAACACCGAGAGTTGAATATCCAAAGCGCTATAAACGTCCTCGCGAATGTCTAACCGAATGCATCTGAATACCAGTATTTTCAAGGAGTGACTGCATGTTTGACCTCTACAGCCCAGCTCCTGGGTAACAAGATACCCCTCGGTAGGACTACTGGTTTCTGACTACCCGTAACGACTGTCAAAGATTTACGAATGAAAGCCGGGACCAACTGGTTCATCTTAATAACAAACGTAAAACGTCCACTGCTAGACATAGATCGCTCCCAATTTGGGGGGATTTGCCATAATCGCCACGCTTGGTAGGCGGGTTGGCGATCGCAGTATGTTGGTAAAATGCATAGAGAACGCTGCTGCCCATTCTCTAGTAAGTTCCTTAGTTGCCTTTTACGACACACACGGGAAGAAATTGGATGATAGCACCATCCAATTTCTTCCCGCGTGTGTCCTCTTTACGTCCGGCACCACCAAGTACCAACTGTTTATCGTGATTTTATGTTATTGAGAAGATCGTGATGTTTCTAGCACCTTGTTCTTGTAACCCCGTTTTTCCCCGCGTTCACACATTCCGGATCGTTTGTTCCCGCATAAGATTTGCTTAGTAATTGATTGCTTAGCGCGATAAGTACTGTTATTATTGTGTCAAGTGTAGCGGGAAACGCAAGAGGTGTTCATAGCATGGCATTTGTTTAAAGTGAAGAAGATTTTATAAATTCATTTATTGAATATCAAAAGTTTCTAATAATGAGGAAAAGAGTTCTACTGACCCTATTTAAGCCTCATCGGAAGAAAAATTCGCATGGTAAATGATTTTATTTCTGTAAGTAGGTTCGTACTAACACTTCTACACGTCAATCGTATTTTTGAAACTAGATAAGATCGGTGTTTCCTATCTGACTACTCTAAGAAGAAATCCCGAAACAAACTCTTTGTATAAATAAAATGTATCAATGTCAATGTTTGTATCAAAATCTGGAAATAATCGTAATTAGATCATTTGAAGACCATATCGACGGTTAAAAGGTAATACATAAGCGACAAAAACCAAATTGTTCACGAGAGCGGTTTAAAGTTTGAAATTGTAGAACAATTGACATAACTTTTTTGTTTATTGTCATATCGTGAAAATTTTAAAGACATCGTAGAGCTATGGGAGTAAGCGCATTCGAAAAAGCAGAAAATTTTAAGTAGGATCGAATTCATAAGTCATTTTTGACCAAAATGGCGCTATTACCTTTTAACCGTCGATATAGATCGTTTCTGAAATGCTCTTTGTAGAAAAAACACACAGTTTTGAGTGGACCTGTCCCGTCAGTGCACGCATATTTGTCAAAGCAATGGTATTAGGTTACTTGTTAAATTAAAACCAAATTTCGTTATTATTATTAGCTAAATCAGGACTGGAGACAGGAATCGTATACACCTCTTTCCTCACACGTCTTCAAATTTTTGGTCCTAGGACATGCCAGTTTCATCGCGATGTTTTTCTTCAACGTTGTGAGAGCGGTGGTAGTTAAATAATTTACACAAAGTAAAGCGCCGAATCCGCTGGATACGGGAAGCACAAAACCGGTCGAAGTGGCGGAGCTTGGGGGAGGCCTATGTCCAGCAGTGGACGTCTTTCAGCTGAAATGATGATGATGAAGCGCCTGTCTGGGTTCGAACCTACGAACTGCAACTCGTAAGTCACGTCCATAACCACTGGACCACCGCTGCTCTCAGTCTCTGTATTTTTCCTGAATAATTTTTATTTACTTAGATTTCTTGCGATCAATTTATCGCAGTCTCATCTCTATAGATATATCTACAAGTAACAAAAACCATGAAATAAAGTTATTTCCTTGTCTATCATTTATAAAGGCAACCGCTTATCTTAGTCTATGGATACGTCGAGGTGTATGTCGTCGTGTGTAACCACACGCCGCACGTCTCCTCGACGTTATGTTGTCTATGACGCTGTCGATCGCCTGAGCGGCGTATAATGAGTGCGGGATCACCCGTTACTTTGTGACAGATCGAACAAGGCATAACCGGTAGCGAGATAAAAAGCGCATTGCCTCTTCTTTATTGTTTCATAAATCATCGATGTAGGATATGTGCGGTAGCTGTGGGAACGTTATAGGCTGATTATGGGTTATGCTTTAGACATTTTTCCGTAGGGAATTTCTCAAATATACCCTCCGCCTGGGATGAAGGGCGAGTTTTGTCGAACTACTACCGAATAAAACCTGACTGTTCCTTTTAGTACCATGTGTCGGGGGCCCTGACGATACTTGTACATTCGGACTGATCAGTCAGCCAAGCCGAGCGAGCCCCATCTTCTCACTAAGCCGCACATTTTGCGTGCTAACTTTTTAAATCTGACTGCTCGAGGTTTTGCTTTAGCTAAAGATACCACTGTTTTGCAACAAAATGGCAGTAGAGCTCTTTGTGATAAAGCATGTCCGGGGGGACATCACAGGTTTGCTTCTTAGGCCTTGTGACATTGTAAATGCTCATAAGAAGGTGAACACATATCATCTAAAAACACCCCAAAAGCCAACTTTTCTTACTAGTGCTTATGCTGATTATGCTCACAAATCATTACCACTGGACCACCACTGTTGCACAGCTTACTGAGAGTACCGCTGTCGCTTG
This sequence comes from Aporophyla nigra, assembly GCA_947507805.1. NCBI lineage: Eukaryota > Metazoa > Arthropoda > Insecta > Lepidoptera > Noctuidae > Aporophyla > Aporophyla nigra. The sequence continues at coordinate 19,510,499 of OX382309.1, read as the reverse complement.
TCACTTGTCCAGTCATCCCGTATCTTGTTAAGATCAGCCGAGTTACGGTAAGTGTCATATAGTAAGTCAAACAAATAGTAGACTATAAGATTATCGGTGAAGCACGCGCCGTTATTTAGTAAACACTTGTTAAACGGAGTATGACCAGCCGTTTCTGACGGTATGACGGTCTGACGGAATGCTGACAACTAAGTCTAACTTGCGGTATTGTCGATGTAATTGTGATTTGTTTTGTGAATCGCTCGTCATTTGTCTCGGAATGATCGATTCTTGATAACTCAATCGTTCTAGTATCTTTACCAATAATAACGGACCGTTATTGGTTTCTAAATGGAGGTTTTTCTCGTTGGTGCTCTCTCGTTCGATAACCGGGTCTGGCAAAATGTTACTGAGTTTTGCATCAGCAATTTCCTAATAGTCGCCTGGATTCTGGATTTATACCCGATTGACGGCAGCAGCTTCGCCCCTATAAGAAATGGGGGGTGTACTGTAAGTACCAACCGAATCTACCTTTTTTATTTTCATTTTAAATGTTAACGTTCAAAAGTGCCTTTTTTGTGCATATCTATACAAATAAATAAAATTGGAGTGTCTGTTTTTAATATTAAGATAACCACTTTTTAGTAAGTGCATATGGATGTATACACGATACATATACCAAAACAACATTTTTTACAATTTTTGTCTGTCTGTCTGTCTGTCTGTTCGTTCCCGCTAATCTCGGAAATGGCTGGACCGATTTTGACGGGACTTTCACTGGCAGATAGCTGATGTAACAAGGAGTAACTTAGGCTACTTTTATTTTAGAAAGATTCTTTTATTTTAGAAAAAAATAACTGTCTTCGAAAACTACGCTGACATACGTCTCAAAATTCGAAAAACCCTGGCTGAATCCTACGAAATAGATCAAAATAATGTACTACAGTATTGTACACCTTAAAAAGGCCTACAAAAATGTCCTCAATGGTATATGTCTATCTCTTAGGGATAACCCACAATAACCATTTTTTATCTTTTACTTTTTACGAGAAATAAGGGCTTAATTACGAAGCGATTTTAAGCAATACAGCATTAATCCTTATCCAATTAAGTACCTTAAATACATTGTGCATTTAATATAGATCAATATGGCCCTTTACAGCATGTAATTTAAATGAATATCTTAGAAGATATTAGAGATTTAAAAAGTGGGCGCAGAGCGCGTTGGCAGGGGCCGGGTAGTACAGGATAAGTAGGATTGTAATTCATATTACTTTGGCTTCAAAGTAATTGCGAATATCATGTGTGTTCATTATACTCAAAATAAACCTAATAGTATTATTTCAAGTAAGAGACCGCGAAATTGCTTAGATGTTTAGATTTTTGGATGTTTGTTTCTCAATGATGCAAAGACGGCTAAACGGATTTAGATCGAATTTGGCACAAAGATATATTATATCATGGATACGTAACAGATAGGATACCTACTTTATCCCGGTAGTAGGTTCCCGGGTGTTATTTTCCAACAGCTATACGGGCCAAGCCACTGGCAAAAGTACTATTCCTATAATTATGTTCGGTGTCTGGTAAATGATTGAGTGTCTGTATAGGTAAAATAGGAGCGTTAAGAAAAACCAGGAAGACTTATATTCAACTAAACCAAGCCCTATGTCACAGTCTTCTTACTCTGAATACTATTACTTTTATTTTAAAAACACCAACACACAAGATGTTCTCATAAACTATGAATCCTAACAATCCTAAGTAATATGAGTTATAATCCTACTACTAATAATATTATATATGTATGATTGGGTGTTTGTTTCTCAATCACGCAAAAATGGCTGAATGGATCTGGATCGAAAATAGCACACAGAGTCCTATAATATATATTACCCATTCTTATCGCGGTAGTAAGTCCTCTTGCATTAATTTCCGACATCCACGCGGGCGAAGCCGCGGGCAAATAATATTATAAATGTGAAAATATGTATGATTGGGTTGTTGTTTCTCAATCACACAAAAATGGCTGAATGGATCTGGATCGAAAATAGCACACAGAGTCTATATTACCTATATAACCTGGAATAACACATTCTTATCGCGGTTATACGTCCTCTTGCATTAATTTCCGACATCCACGCGGGCGAAGCCGCGGGCAAAAGCTAGTTTTCAAATATAAATACTTTTTCTTAAGTGATATGAGTATGACCAATTGTATAAACCTAAACGAGGCAAAAGGAGTATGTAAGGATTGTTGCTGGTGGCGTTCCGTAGTTTCCGCCTACCCCCATGAGACAAACGCGTGAGTTTATGTATGTACCTTAACTTTACCTCTGCCTAAGCCCTTTGGGGATGACGCGTGATGTTATGTTATGCTATCGAATGCGACGTTCTCGAACTTTCGTCATATGAAAGAATAAGCTATAGAGTCTCTTTTGGATCTTAAAAACTAAAGGGATTCAAGTAATCGCAAGGGTGTTACGCAATAATGAATGTCAGGTACGCAATTTATTTTAGATCCATACATACATACATACAATCACGCCTTTTTCCCATGGGGGTAGGCAGAAACCACGGAACGCCACCTGCTACGATCTCTACACACTTCTTTTGCCTCGTTTAGGTTCATACAATTGGTCATACACACACGCCGGTTGCGAGTACTACGCACCTGACCTTTCTGAAGAACATCACCAATAAGGTCCCGATATGTCCTCCTAGGGCGTCCCCTCCCGGTGTTTCCACTCACATCTGCCTTGTAAATACCTTTTGTGAGCCGACCTTCATTCATCCTCTCAACATGACCAAACCATCTAAGCATACTTTTTTCAATTTTTGTCACTACATCTTCTTTTACACCACACCGTTCTCTTATCACATCATTCCTCAGCTTATCATTCATAGTCACACCACACATGCTTCGCAAGGAACGCATTTCCACAGCATTTATTCTACTTTCATGCTTCTTTATTATTATCATTTATTCTACTTTAGATCCATCTGGAATTAAAATTTTCTCCTACCAATTTTCTCGATTGATAGTGACAAATAGCTTTAACCTATCTCAAGGGGCACTTTAGAACGTCTAGATTTTCAAGGAAATACAATTGATTCTAGTGGCCCCTTCAAAAAGGTAGTATCGAATGGAGAAGAAGGGTCAAAAAACTCCTCAGTCACTCTTTTAAAGTGTTTTACAATGTTGTGTATCTCTGCGACCAATTAAAATAAGTAATCAGAATTAATCGATGATATCACGCGATGAAATATTTTTGATTCGCGGATACAACGTATGCAAATTATGACAAACAATTTAAGACAATTTTCTTACAAAACTAACATCCTGATTTAGTTATGATTAATCACGATTTTGCATACTAATTAAAGTTGTATTCAATGAATTTTGATTTTGTTATACCTGTTTTTTAGTCTGAAACAGTCTTGTCGTGATTTAATAAAGTTCTTTCATCAACATTTCAGCGGAAAGACGTTAATCGCTGGACACAGGCCTCCCCCAATTTAGGGGGGTTTGCCATAATCGCCACGCTTGGCAGACGGGTTGGCGATCGCAGTATGGTGGCTAAATGCACAGAGAACGCTGCTGACCATTGTCTAGTAAGTCCCTTAGTCGCCTCTTACGACACCAATGGAATGAAATGGCATGGTGCTATTCTTTACGTGCAGCACCACATAGAACGTAAAGGGAATTATTTTTCAGTCAAATTAACATCAATATTAAAAGTACTTTCCCTCCAGTCAGTTACATTTTTTTTGCCATCCTGTATACAGGTAGAATTTTATTCGTAATTTTCTATCATCAATTTTTTTTTGTCATTTTGGTTTTCGATTAAATTAAACCCTTGGTTCCTATCAAAGTTATTTTTTCTACGACCACTACTACGAATATATACGAAATGGTTCAGAAAAAAATCATCAGTGCATAAAATTAATCGAAAATAATTATCTGGTCAGTCGAGATAAATGTCAGACCGTGTCAAATATTAATGACAGTCTGTGTTTGACATTTAGCTGACATTCAATCTAGTTCGGAGCGGTCAGGTGAACTTTTTGTGGCGCTTTAAAGTAATTTTTCGCGCATCGTTAAAGCGCTGCACTTAAAAAAACACGCCTATTTAATTGCCTGCCTGTGTTTGGTGCAAGTCATAAGCGTAAAGCGTGAGCTATATTAGGTGCTAGCATTTCACCTGCGACTTTGTTCCCGGAAAATGTATGGCTCTTGTTACTCCTGAACATTGTAGGTTTTCATAGGTGAAAGATACATCACGAATATTCTGTTCCATTTTGTTTTAGAACTATTTGTACCCGTGACTATGCTCGCGTATATCTCGGAAAATATCTCATGAGAATACGCAACTGGAACGAAAAATCTAAGCCTATGTTACTCCTCATAATATTAACTAGTATTTGCCAATGAAAGTCCCATCAAAATCGGTGGAGCCGTTTCTATGATTAGCCGGATCAAACAGATAAACAAATATTATTAAAATAGTTTTTTTTTTATCAGTACTTTCATATACATTTAGTAAAACGCTGTTTGACATTACAAACAGACACTTTAATTTCATTTATTTGTTTGTATGAATATATAGTTGTTCTTATAGCTTAAAATTGGTACCAAGCCTGACAGTCTCACATAATGGAACCAGTTCTGTTAATGTATTCCGTTGTCTTCACAACGAGTCCTGTAGGTCACTCTTGTGGTGCTTATGTCGAAAAACGTCCTTTGAGACCGGTTGGCTCACCTTTATGCCATGGCGCCGTGATTTTATGGGAGTAAACAAGGTTAGGAAAATGGCGGATTTAGTTTCGAGAAGATTTAAGAATTTTTTGTCTTTCAAATGGTGTTATTTGTGTAGTTTTCCTGAAAGTAGCACCGTTGGCTGAAAAGTTGTGTGGAAATCGGTAGTTATGGTATACTGACAAATGACTTTAGGTCATCAGTCCATCTAGCTACGTTTGCCGATGAGCGGTCTCCACTCCAGGACTCGTCTGCTCCTCCGGCAACCGTGACTTTGACAGACATAACCAGCCCATTGCCACTTCAGCTTGCTTACTCTGCAAACTATGTCAGAAACGCTGGTTCTTCGCGAAATAAATTCATTTCTGACTGTGTCATAGTTTACAATAATTATTTAAATCAACACATTATTGTAGTTATTTTGATCTCAGATGTAGTAAGACTAGTCCAACTTGTTATTAATGTTAAGTTTTACTATTATTAAATAGCTTGATAATCATTTATCACTATAATTCCACTGTCAGATGTGGACCTTTAACCTTTTGTCATTAGCAAAGTCAAATAAAAACTATTCAACGAAACCTTTTTTCTAAGAACTTCAATGAATATTATAAACATCTAAGATGACATTATGGTTTTGTATGGATTTTTTGTATGACAATTATTTTAATACACTTCACGTGACTAGAGGGCTGGGTCATCCTTTGGCCAAAGAATTAGAATTGCCATTCAACGTGGCTATTCTGCCAGTCTTTTGGGCACGTTTCTGGATGACAGTGATGCTGTCAAGTACTTCGACGCCTCAGCGTTCTTTTGTTTTTATATTTATTTGCATAGACATAGGAATCTTTATTAATTTTAACACGTGATTTTTTCAATGTCGTCATTTAGTTTTTATATATTCATCCTCGTATTTTTCGGTAAAAATTAAAATAATTTGTAGTAAACACGACGAAATATCAATTTATATTTCCAGTTTTAGTTGAGCACGCGTTGTATAGGCTTTTTTTTAATGAGAATTTAGCTGATACTGGTAATGTATAGCTTGATATGTCGCATGGTGTCGCCTCAGGCATTAAGTCCGCCTTTGTACAGTATTTTTTACTTGTGCATAAAGTTTTAATAAATAAATAAATATATAGACTAAAATAAATCTTACGAAAAATGGAAACGACAATTAAGAAAGACACAATTTGGTAAGAAGGTGCAAGTGAAAATGTATCTTGGAATCATTTCCTTGACCATATATTTTCTTAGTAGGTTGTACCAAAAAACACATAGGTTAGATACCTATCATTTGCATACAAACAGTCAGTTTGTAACATTACAAACCTTTCCTTTTTGGCTGGTTTCTCCGTAGTCGGACTAATACAAACGTGAGCAGAATAAATGGCCATTGGAAATATTGGAAATATTGAAATTAATTCTCATAATATCCTTATTGCTACCAGTTTCATAATACGTGTGTTTGTAATACTTGTCATACAAGTTGTATGAGTCAACTAATGGCTGCTGGATTAAAGAAACTGTTTGGTAAGTAAATAGGAAAATAGTTTTTTGGAAGATAAATGTAAACACGTCGCATTGCCATGTCTTCTAGAGGAAAAGTACAATGTGTTAATATTTAAACCCTGCGTGAGTCCCTGTGTATTGTCTAGAAAGATTGTGTGTAATCATTTTTTTTATAAATGGTAACGATCTCGCCAAAAAATTCGCCAATTCATTTACTTGATAACACGATACCCCTTGTTATGACTGGTTGTCAGATGCAGTAGCAATTGTCAAAGATCTTTATATGAAGGCTCGGACCAATGTTTCTTGGTATGTAGTCACCTTTCATGAACCACTGCGGCAAGTGTACGTTAACCGACGGACCTTTTTTACACGCTTTATATTAGCTTCCCTTGTATGTTTGTATATTTGTATGTTTGTTTGTAACCGACTCTTTATAGCGCGATTTTGACCCACTTTAAACGACCAGATTTTATTCAAACTTTGCACACCTGTCAAGGACCGATGTCAATGCAATAATTTCATAAATTTGTTCCATTATCCTTGCCAGGGTTACCAGGACAGGAAAAAAAACTGTCACAAACTACGCTGACATACGTCTCAAAATTCGAAACACCCTAAAAAATAGAAAATAAATAATAGTTAAAAAAAAACTAAAAAACACGCTTCCATTGAAAACCAAACTAAAAAGTACAAAATAATGGAAAAAAAGCGTGGGGTGCCTGATATCAATAAAAAAATACCTTAAAAAGCACCCCACGCTTTTTTTCCATTATTTTGTACTTTTTAGTTTGGTTTTCAATGGAAGCGTGTTTGTAGTTTTTTTAAACTATTATTTTATTGTTTTTGTGTGAATATTGTGCCACCCATCATTTCAGCCGAAAAACGTCCACTGCTGGACATAAGCCTCCCCATGTACCTCCACTTCAACCTGTTTCTGTGACCCACCCACTGCCACTAAATAAACTCTTCGGGCTATGTAGAGACCTTGATAACTTGGCCAACTGTAGTTAAAAACTGAAAATATTTCCGCTAAAAACATGTATGACTAACAAGCACACTGAACGCATGAATACTTGAAAAACTATGCCAAGGTGAATGCGACCCATTCATTGATGTATCCACACCCACGGCTAACATAATCGGTTCCTAATTAGTAATCAAATAATTGTAAGTATAATCGATTGAATAAAAAAAATATGCTATAATTAATATACAGATAGGTTTTTGGCTTTACTTTTTTTTTTGAAGCACTGATGCATCAAATAGGAAAATTAGGAAATCAAAGCCACCGAAGAAAAAAAAACCGGCCAAGTGCGAGCCGGACTCGCGCACCGAGGGTTCCGTACAAACCTGCAGGAATTCACGGTTTATGCATAAGGTTTATGTTTATGAAATTAAATGTTTTTTTTTTTTAATTTTTATATTTGAGTTGACTGAATGAAAGGTAAATTGTGGTTTACGATTTATGACGTATTAAAAAAAAAAAACTACTTACTAGATCTCGTTCAAACTAATTTTCGGTGGAAGTTTATATGTTAGTGTACATCATATATTTTTTTTAGTTTTATCATTCCCTTATTTTAGAAGTTACGGGGGGGGGGGGGGGGAACACACATTTTACTACTTTGGAAGTGTCTCTCGCGCAAACTATTCAGTTTAGAAAAAAATGATATTAGAAACCTCAATATTATTTTTGAAGACCTATCCATAAATACCCCACACGTATGGGTTTGATGAAAAAAACATTTTTGAGTTTCAGTTCTATGTATGGGGAACCCCAAATATTATTGTTTTTTTTTCTATTTTTGTGTGTAAATCTTAATGCGGTTCACAGAATACATTTACTTACCAAGTTTCAACAGCATAGCTCTTATAGTTTCGGAAAAAAATGGCTGTGACATACTCGGACAGACAGACAGACAGACATGACGAATCTATAAGGGTTCCGTTTTTTGCCATTTGGCAACGGAACCCTAAAAATGTAACAAACAAAAAGACGAAAAGGAATAATTTTGTAATCTCTAAACTTATAACGGCTTCGTTGGTCTAGTAGTCGCAAGCGCTGTTGCTTCGTTGGTCTTGTATTCGATTTCCTGGCCGGGCAAAGCGTTATTTGGTTTTTCCATCTGGAATTTCTTAGTATAAGCTCGCTTGTTATTAACCCTTAAATGCATGATTTTTACATTTTAACCAAATTAAATTTATTTGGATGTAAGATTAGCTATATAGTAAGGAAAAAATATTTAAAAAAAAAATATGTTCATAAAGTACTTTTTTTTAATGGGTTGGTGGAAATTTACATCTTTATGTAATTAGAACTAACCTACTGAGAACGAAATGTGTAGTGAGATAATAAACCACTTTTTTCCAATTACAAAAACAATAAATGACTGGAACGGAAACGAAAAAATGACATTGAATTGGTTGATGTTTGAATAAAGTTAAATAAGTTAAAGTTTGAATAAATTACTTTTGATTTTTTTGATGGAAATTTCCATCACAATGCATTTAAGGGTTAAGAATTAAACATAACATTATCTCACTTTTTTTTTGGATGGGAAATCATCAAATTACTTCTCCCGCTCTGGGCGGAACGGGAGGGCGTGTCAGACTTTTACTGACTAAAACCCACCCGTGTTCCTTCAATTGCCCATATGCCAGGGCCACGGTAACTCTTTCGAACGAATCTCGCGACCCTGGCAGGCATCGGTCCTAGCAGACCCCTTCAGACATTATCTCACTTCACCATTGTATTTTTTTAGAATAGTTCAGCTTATGGCAGCCTTGACACATGGCGGAGTGTCGAGAGCACAGCCGTTAGGTGCTTTAAAAATAAGCATTCCGAATTTAAGCATGTCGGAGACGGTCACTAAACGAAGCGCGGCACACCGCGCGTGACCCGACTCAGTACTAACACTCGGCTACTTTATGCTACGACGGAGCTTAGCTATTAGTGGAGAGACGCCAGGGAGAAGGCACTTCCCTGCCGACCGTTCTAGAGAACACAACCTCCAGCCTAGGAACTGTCCTACGTTTCATATGACTATTGTTAGACTGACCTGTTAGTCTAGTGGTTAGTGACCCTTACTGCTAAGACTGAGGTCGTGGGTTCGATTCCCACCCAGGACAAATGTTTGTGTGATGAGCACGATCATTCGTTCTGTGTCTGGGTGTAATTTATCTATAATATGTATGTATTTAGAAATATATAAGTATGTCTATCAGTTGTCTGGTTACCATAGTACAGGCTCTGCCTAGTTTGGGATCAGATAACGTTGTGTTGGTTGTCCTAAGATATTATTATTATTTTTATTTTTGTTAACATATCTCGGGACCCTAGGATCCCGGTCTTTTGGAAGGCGTATGAGGGGCCGAAGCCAACTCGCTGAGGCCCCTTAGACAATTTTAAATGATGAGGGGGCACCAACCGACGATTATCCCTGTATGCACTATGCAAGTATTATTATTATTATTATTGTGTTTGATTATTATTAGAAGTGATTATTGTGCATTAAGTGTTCTTCTTTGCTCGATCACCCTAATATCCGCCCACATAAAGTCTGACGTCGGTGCCGATAAAGTCCTCGTCCCGACATGCATAATCAACCATGTTCCCACTGCTGGGATATACGCCTTCTCACTATGAGGGAGTGTGTGGGTTGTAATTCACCACGCGCTCCTATGGTGGGTTGGTAGATTTCACATGGTTTCGAATTTTTCGTTTTAGGACATGCCGATATACTCATGATAAGTTTTCCTTCACCGTTTTGAGAGCAGTGGTGATAAAATAATTTACACAAAGTAGAACACGTGTTTGGGTTCGAATCCCTACCACCTACTTGCCGATACTTTTGAGCCACCACAACACCGAATATGTTGAGCACTTAAATATAAATTAATTCAGTACACGTAGCAAGGTTAGACCCGTAGTAGGTGTCCGACAATATTTACATACAAACAAATCGATTGAAGGTTTCGTCCCATTCAAAGCCAATAAACAGAATAGTAGAGAAGGTCCATTCCATACTGGTGAGCACGCTGTCATATCTTCATTATTGTTCGGGGTGAAAGTGTGATGGAGCTATTCGTGTTGTATCACTCTATCTCTTTTTCGCACTTGCACACTTTCCTACATGGTCTTTGTGAGCTTAGTTTCTTTTATATTTGGCTTCAAAGTAATTTTATGTTGTGAAAAGATCGCTACATCCAGATTTTTGCTTATTGTATAATAGCGTAATTTAAGTGGTTTTCTCTAATTACTAATTGTTATAAACTAGGCATACATGATTTTTCCTGCGTCTCTGTTGAGATGGGCCGCCGTGACCGATATTCGGTTATTCAACATTCAGGGTGGCAAGGCCACAAAAAAAAAAAAACAGCTTTAACACAAAAAACTGCAAATAAGTGGTCAAAATGTATGGGACAGCTATATTTTTTTATCAACAACGGAAAAATTCCAAAGCAGTGGTGTTCAAAATCATGTACTAAATCCATGGTTTCATTTTGCACTTTGGCGTCCCTATACTTTTATGAAACTCCAAAGTTTTCTGAAACCGACCAATAGTGAGATAACTCTACTGGGTCTGTACCAGACCGTATTCTAGATAGATGAAGTGGGACTACTGTTATATTATTTCTTAGTAGCATATAATATGTGTGTCACCTTCGATCATCGCCTTCGCTATGATATAATTAATGTGTTCACAGAGAATATAGATTGCGTGATAAATTGATTTGTCATTCATTAATTTTTAATGGCGAAGACACACCATTTGTATTTCATATGTAATTGACTTCCAATATCATCATTACTATCGTCATCAGTCATCCTGTAATGTTCCCACTGCTGTGACACACTCCTCCTCCCTGTGAGTTGATCGTAAGCCTCCCCGCGAGCTCAGACAAAAAATTTTTTTTTTTTCACATAAACCTACATGGTTACTTATGAAACGTCAGAAGCTAGGTGCACGGTTCCAAATAGTTGATTCCTATGGAGAGGAGCTGGCAAGAAACTCCACGGGTACTCCTTAGATCTCACATGTCTTTGAAATTTTTTGTTCTAGGATATGTCGGTTTTCTCACGTTTTCTTTCACCGATTTGAGCGGTGTTGATGAAATTATTTACACAAAGTAAATGGTGAGTGAAGTTCCTATAACTTGTAAGTTGCGGCGTCCACTGCTCAATACAGATTTCCAATCATCATCACCTGCCAAGCGTTTTCTCAAATATATTGGGGTCGGCTTCCAGCCTACCCGGATGCAGCTGACTGTCAGTACTTTACATGGAGCGACTGCCTATCTGACCGCCACAACCCAGTTATTGGGAAATACGATACCCCTTGATAAGACTGGTTGTCAGACTTTCGGGCTTCTGACCACCCGTAACGACTTTCCACAATCCCCAAATGACAGCCGGGATCAACGGCTTAACGTGTTTTCCGAGGCACGGAGGGGTCTTACTTTGTAAAGATGGTCACCCATCCTCGAACCAACCGCGGCAAGTGTGGCTTAACCTGATCGACCGATCCGTGCGGCTGTTATTACTTAGCCAAAAGTTTTTCATTACAGACTTCCAATACACTCTCAATAACTCTCATTATTTCCCAACGCTCCTGAACACATAAAGTGAACCATAAAATATGGTTGTTTGTCGACAAAATAACGATGTTTTGTATGCGCACCAAGTTTCTGAATTCTGACGTACGAGTCAACCATGTCAAATACCTATAGAGGGTGTATGAACTTCGGAGCGCTACCAGAATATTTTCATTGTTTTTAGTTATATTGTTGTAATTATAATATATTAATGACATATATTTAAACTACAATACTAGGTGCTGCCCGTGGTTTCGCCTGCGTGGATGTCGGAAATTATTATACAGGACCATGCTACCGGGACAACCTTTTTTTACTTTTTACAACATCGGCTATCTGCCCATAAAAGTTATTTCAAAATTAGTGCAGCCGTTTTGAATTCGGAGAGACAGTCAGAAATGTAAACAAAATGTTTATTTGTTATAAGTACCGTATGCACTTTCATATGCATTTAGTAGAAACCTGTTATTTGACAGTATAAGCACACACCTTATGGTATTTATCTGTTTATATGTTGTACCAATAAACTTGTCAGTAAATATATTGGCTGTTATGTGGAATTGCTTTCAAGCTTAACACAGAGTCTATTGAGTCAAACAATATGGGTAATACTACAAATAATACGATATTAATATTATCGTCTGCCAAATTGAAGAATAAACCTTACATCAACATCTTCATCATTTCCAGGCTTTTCCACCCACTGCTGACCACGTCCATTTTATACCATACTAGCTTCTGACCGCGACTTCATCCGCGTCAAATTTTTGCTCCCCTGGTCCTTCCCGTCGCATCGAATAGCCTGCCACTTTTCGTCCATTTTTCGTTGCTGCTCCGCTCCTTTTGATATGTAGCGTGATGTTATATAGCCTTTCTTAGTAAATAGGCTACTCAAAGCTAAAATAATTATTCAATTCGGACCAGTAGTTCCTGAGATTACCGCGTTCAACCTAACAAACAAACTCTTCAGCTTTATAATATTAGTATAGATTTCCTTCGTCTATGCGAGCCTCACTTAGGTCTTCCCGTGATCTCTTGTAGGTAGTCCACCCACCTGGCCGCCAGTCCGCTCCTTCTAAAGACCTTTACATCTTACATACGTAGGTAGATGTTATTTCTGTGCTGTCTTTGTCGTTTTAGTGTTCCTTGCATCTGTATGTCTATGTACCTTTTTTTCTTTTATTTTGGGTGGGAAATCTTCACATGACGTTTCCAGCTCTGGGTGGACCGGAAGGGCGTGTCGGACTTTTACTGATTAAAACCCACCCGTGTTCCTTCAGTTGTCTTTGCCAGAGCAACGGTAACTCTGGCGAAGAAATAGGCGACCCTGACAGGATATCTATGTACCTCACGACCTTTTCAGCTAAACCCGTCATCGTCTTCGGAATGTTGTCTTTACCACAGCATCATTTCCGTACCAGCCGTTGTTGATACAACACAAAAATGATAAATCTGCGTAGGATTTTAACAGTTCACCATAAAAGCAAATGTGTTAATACACATTGACGTAAGTGAAGGAATTCGCTTGTAAATAAATATTTACCTTCACGTCTTTCAATAAATGTAAAGTTTTCTTGAAAATATTTACGTTACAAGAATATATCGCATTTATTATGATGCTGTTTATTTCTGAAACTAAATATATTCCGTACTAGCTTCTGCCTACGACTTCGCCCGCGTTAAATTTCTTGTTGCCCCGACCCTTCCCGTCGCGTCGAATCGCCTACTCGTGCGATTTTCCCCGTCTTTGCAAAATTTTTCATTACTAATCCGCTCCTCTCAGTTGTAGCGTGATGTTATATAGCCTATAGCCTTCCTCGATAAACAGGCTACCCAACACAAAAAGAATTTTTCAATTCGGTCCAGTAATTCCTGAGATTAGCGCGTTCAATCAATCAAACAAATAAACAAACTCTTCAGCTTTATAATATTAGTATAGAAGTATAGATTAAAGTTGTTTTTGAAGAACTATTCAGTTTCTCATTCTGGTGTTACTGAATTTGTTACATATTTTACTTTACTTAGTACACCAGAACTTGAAAGTTGTGATACCTCGTTCGTTGTTCGTATTTTTAGCCGTAAAACGTCCACTGTTGGACATAGGCCTCCCCCAATATGGGGGACTTTGTCATAATCGGCACGCTTGCCAGGCGGGTTGGCGATAGCAGTATTGTGGTAAAATGTTTAGAGAACGCTGCTGCCCATTCTTTATTAAGTTCCTTAGTCACTTTATAAGACACCCATGGGATGAATGGGTTGATGCTATTCTTTACGTTCATACACAAATAAATCTGCTTATATAACATGCTGTAGATAACAGCAAACTAGCTATTCTTTTCATCTACCCTAAAAAAATCCACCCTTAAATGAATACGCGGACACGTATGTCTGTCTGTAGAAGACGTGTCAATTCAATCATATATCCTAAAGGTAGGATAGGTGCAATTTTAATTGAAAGAAGAACGATTTGAGCGGTCTGTTAGGATACCAGATGGTGAATATGAAGGCAGGCTACCTGATGGTAGATAACCACCACAGCCTATGTCCATTTGCAATGAGGCTCTAGAGATAATGCTGAAATATGTGCCGGTAAATACACCAGAATTTTTTACTTTCAACTTGGTACTTCTCCGGGCGAGTTCTTTCATCAAAAGCCCTAAGGTCCTAAGTAATTGCAATTTGCAGTAGTTTCTTTAGTATAAGCATAATCAGCCTCGTATTTAACATCTTCCTCCTGCCGGGACACAGGCCTTCTCCATGAGCGGCTTTTTTGTTTTTGGATGGGAAATCATCAAATGACTTCTCCCGCTCTGAGCGGAGCGGGAGGGCGTGTCAGACTTTTACTGTCTGAAACCCACCCGTGTTCCTTCAGTTGCCTATGTGCCAGGGTCACGGTATCTCTTTGGAACAATCTCGCGACCCTGGCAGGCATCGGTCCTAGCAGACTATTTCAGTGCTGCTGACATCACTTTGAGGCGCGCGTGGAACACTACGCGCCGTCGACCCTAGCCTGGTCCTTACCGCAAGCCCGCACCTACGGTGGCCGGGAGTCTGCTATTGACTCCCGACGTCCGGGGCGTCTCCTCCTGCGGCGGCTAGGGACGTGAGGGCGCAGAGACTGCCACTCCCTCACGCGCCCCGCCTCCCCTTTCGCGAGCATTACTGCTTCGCAGAAGGAGGTAACGGCTTCCCATGCCCTCTCGCTCCGTACCATGACTCGTAACAGGGCCGGACGCGAGGGGTCACCGCCGCTCCATGAGGCCATAATCCCGGCTGGGTTGTTTATCAGCTCTTAACTTAGCCTATTGCAGTCCTCTACTGGTCACAGCCCTCTCCCAGGATGCGCCACACTGTCCGTTCCTCCGCCTTCCATATCCAGTCTGTCCCAGCCACCAAGCTTACTGTACAGTAACGGTGCGGCTCCGGCATCACATATACCAAGTCAGGTCGTTGGTCTTCCTGCCAGGGCCGCGAGATTTGTTCGAAAGAGATACCGTGGCCCTGGCATGTGGGCAACTGAAGGAACACGGGTGGGTTTTAGTCAGTAAAAGTTTGACACGCCCTTCCGCTCCACTCGGAACGGGAGACGTCATTTGATGATTTCCCATTCACAAAAAAAAAGGTCGTTGGTCTATCTAGTGGGTTCTTTAGCTATACCTACTGGCAATTCATATTCTTTTCTCTCATAGTTTTCAGGTTTAAAAAAACAAATGAGTAATTTACAACGTTACTCATGTAGGTTGATTTTACGACATCCAGTGAATGAAGGAATGTTGTTGTTTCAAGAAAATAATTTTAGCTTTTATTTAGGTTTGCATCGTTGAGAATAATTTTATTGTATTGAAGCTTTTGATGTTTAGTTTTGAAGTTGGTTAATTATACTGGGAAATTAGTTTTGCTTGGTTTATTGTTTTTGAGTCAAGCATGCGTGAACGCTTCTAGAAGAGCTAAAGTGTAAAGGTGATTCCACCTCATTATTATTAATAATGAAGACTTATTGAACGGTCGACTAAATTAACAATATGTCCTAATTCTATGTCAATTTATGAGTCAGTACTTAATCACTTAAATTTCTAAGTGATGTTGGCGCACGATCATTGGGTTTGCTACAAAATGGTTCAGCTGGATGGTACTGTGATTGTTCCGAGTGTTGCCAGACGTAAACAATAGCACCATCCCTTTTGTACCCGTGTGTGCCTTAAAAGGCGACTAAGGGACTTATTTAGAGAAGGGCAGCAGCGTTCTCTGCATTTTACCACCACACTGCGATCGCTAACCCGCCTGCAAAGCGTGGCGATTGTAACCTCCTCGTTGCCATAATCGTCACTTTTCGCAAACCTCCTTGCTTTTGGGGAAGCCTATGTAAGCAGTGGACGTCTTATGGTTTTTTTTTTTGTGGGTGGGAAATCATCAAATGACGTCTCTCGCTCTGGGTGGAGCGGAAGGGCGTGTTGGGCGTGTCAGACTTTTATTGACTAAAACCCCCCCGTGTTCCTTCAGTTGCCCATGTGCCAGGGCTACGGTATCTCTTTCGAACAAATCTCGCGAGCCTGGCAGTCTCGCGACCCTGGCAGAACATCTTATGGCTGAAATGATGATGAACGATGCATGGTGCTGATGCATCCGTCAGAAAACCAACGAGATTGTGTGTGTCACAATATCCTTTTTCTAGCAACTAAGGACCGGAATACGTTAGGTAAATAAATCAATGTTAAACAACAAAGCCTACACAACTATTTATGCAGCATGATGTCACCGACAACCTTCTAAACATAGAGATATATCGCCATTTTGAATTATTTTGTTGCGTTGGCTGTTCGCTTTTGGAGTGATGCATTCATTGACTAAGCGCTAAGGACAGATCTTGGCAGATTCTTTAAGTCTGCACAATATAATAGCAATTATTCGGTGGCATACATTTTCCTTTAAAGCTCGATCAGGGTTTTCCAAATACCCAGAAAATTAAAAAGCCAATTGTCGTTATTAAAAACGTTCAGACTCTTTTACTTCGGCGACAATCAAATGTCAAAAACTTGTCAAAAATTTATGAAAACTCAAGGTATTTTGGCTTTATTAAGACTGAGATCAGATTTTATACGTTCTTAAAATTACAAGACTAGGTTGCTTACTGTCAGTGAGCGAATTTCGCAGAAAAAAATTGTCTTCTGCCCTCCCGATCAGGGAATGGGGACGTAGCGTATATAGAACCAGCCATTGTGGGGCACATTGGCTGATTTTACATTTTTCCGTGGAGAAATCTTCATGGATACCTACCTTGCGTATGAGTGTATATTCCAGCATGGTAGGTATACCCTTCGAGAAAGGGTGACACTCTTGAAGTAGTGTCAAATGTATAGATGATGAAAAACTGTGTAAAAAGAGACGCTGTGGTAGAAAACTGAATACACACTATACAATACCTCTGGTATTGTAGATTTTCATAGGCGATGGACACTAATTATCTAATGGGCAGCCTGCAATACTAACTATGACTACTCTACCACCATCATCTGCCTAGCTTTTATCAACTATGTCGGGGTAGGCTTCCAGTTTAACTAAATGCAGCAGCATACCAGTATTTTACATGAAACGACTTCATATCTGTCCTCTACCACCCAGTAACTGGGTATGAGGATACCCCATGGTAAGACCGGTTGTCGGACTTTCGAGTTTTCTGATGACCCGTAACGACTATCAAAGATACACAAATAGCAACCGGGACCAACGGATTAACGTGCTTTCTAAAGGGGTCTGCTGGGACCGATGCCAGCCAGTGTCGCGGAATTGTTTGAAGGAGTTACCGTGACCCTGGCCTGGCACCTGAAGGAGCACGAGTGGGTTTTAATCTGTAAAAGTCTGACATGCCCTACCGCTCCATCCAAAGCAGGAGACGTCATTAAGTCATTTAATGATTTCCCACCCACAAAAAAGTGCACTTTCCGAGGCACCTGTACCGTTTCGAAGACGAAGTACATGCCGAGGGTGCAGTTACTGGAGTCACACCGCAACGTCAACTTCAAGGCATTTGTGGTGCGTGTACCGGATTGTTTTCTGCCCATCGTCATGGACGAAGACTTTTGGCCTCAGGATGTGGTGTTCCGTCGCTTCCGCGGACAAGTGCCACAGGACAGCTCACGGACAAGCTAGTGAAGTGTTACTAACATAGTTTAAGGTACTATTTTATTAACACAAGTTTTGTATAATACCTATATATGTTAGTTTGTATACCTTAAGGGTATATGTCTATGGGTCTTTGTGCACCTGAAAATAAATGTTTTATTATTATTATTATTTTTATTTATGTTAACATATCTCGGGACCCTAGGATCCCGGTCTTTTGGAAGGCTTACGAGGGGCCGAAGCCAACTCGCAGAGGCCCCTTAGAAATTTTAGATGAAGTGAGGCACTAACCGACGATTATCCCCGTATGCACTGTGCAAGTGCACCCAAGGACAACCTCCGGTTGGTGTTGGACTATTGCAGGATGTGGAAACCAAGATGCTGGACTATGTATTTGGCTGGCTAAAATGGACTGGTTACCAAGAACTATGGAAGGCCTATGGCCCCTGCCGCATCAATGTTTTGAATATACACGGATTAAATGGCAGGGGGTGACTTGCATACTCAATAATGGGCCCCCGGGAAACGTCGCTAGCACATAGTGTCGTAGCGACAAGGGGGCAACACTTCCTGAGGTGCTTGAGAAGTGGAGAGGTATTCCACGGCTTTCAGAACAATCCCAGAGCCCGGAAGATGGTCAAGATCCCTACGAGCACTTACTGGAATACTTCCTTTCCCCGAGCACGTTTGCTCTTGCGAATCTCCACTCAAGCCAGCCAATAAAGGCAAGAATGAGGTGGGAGCTCTGAACCTCGTCAGTGTTCACTCTAGCCGGCCAATAAAGGCAAGCCAGAGATGAGGAACAAGAATTCTCCCGGGAGATAGGGTCCGTGGGGTCGCTACTGCCCAACAGCACGCCACATGCTGCCCTGCGGGTTTATTATTATTATTATTAATCCGAAAATTGCCTCACAGCTACATTCAATAAACCAAGAGATAAACCCCTCAACAAAGTAACAACAAACGAATTCATGTCAAAAACATGAGATACGATTCTCGATGTTAATTCCGGCGCCATTAACCCAAAGTTATGGTGTCCATAACTCACTCGAACATAACTAGGCCAGTATTTTGATGAAGGTTAATGAAGGATATTAAAAAGGTTCTAAACACGTAGCTGTTACTGCTATTTCCCACGGTCAACGCGTTACTGTAAGGTGAACTTAACCTAAAAAGTTTATAGTCAGCTGTAGCTAATCTGGTACACTACAATGTCTACAAAGTGCATAAATTCGTATCCTTTAATGTCGATACTTAGGGCTAGATTTATAGACTGCATTTTGACTTTAAGAGGCCGCATACGAAATTTTGTGGATTGCGCTGATTTACTTGATTTTACTGAAACAGTCTTCATGTAGTGCATTAAAATTTATGGGAATATAGCTTCTTAAGTGGCTAAGTAAAGCATACATAATGTGGACTTTATTTTTTTTTACAATAAGGGTGTTGATGTGGACAACTGTATCATTGGCTTCGATTGATCGTTGGTTTTAAACAAAGATAACTCAAACCGTGTATATGAAACAGTTACTCACATTCGCTTTAACAAACATGAACTTTATCCTTAATTTTATTAGCTTATTATGTTCCCACTGCTGGGACACAGGCCTCCTCTCAAAGAGAGGGAGTGGGCTGTAATCTACTACGCGGGGAAAGTGCGGGTTGGAAGACGCCACATATCTTCGAATTTTTGGTTCTAGGACATGCTGGTTTCCTCACGATGTTTTCCTTCACCGTTTTGGGAACAGCAAAGTAAACTGTCTGCCTGGATTCAAACTCACGACTAACATCTCATAAGCCGTGGCCGATACCATTGAGCCATCACTGTTGACAGGCTAATATACTGACAGTACAGTCAGCAAAAAAGTCGAGAACATTTGCAGATTTAGGACACAGAGACATAATATCTAGAAGTCCATGATGTTAAATAATTAAAATTCACTTTTAAGTTTTGTCCCTGACTGTACAAAGTAGATATCAGGGGTCCAAGTGAATAAACATGTAAAAGATAATTTTTATTTAGCATTTATCCTAGAAAATGGACTGCAGCGCCGTTCACTTCGTGTCTAGATCGTAAGCTTAGAATTAACATTGGTAGTGAAATCAGATATTAACAAATTAGCTCACGATCCGATAGCGGACTTGGGCTTGCTTTTATCGATACCTACATATATTGTCTAACTCGCGGAATGAAAAGGTGAGGCAAGTTTCAAATGCATTCCTTTCGTGTCACAAATGTCACTTTTCAAACTGTCATTTTCGTTCATAATGTACACTGTGCAGTTATTAAGCCTTTATTGGTGAAACGAAAATTAAACATTCAATGTAAATCACTACTAACTCATAAAGTAACACATCGTATCTCCCGGTTTAGTGATCAGCGTGTCTTGTGACACATACGCCTCTTCCAGCTGCTGTCACTGACACGGTGCAGTTAGTAATCGGAAAATAAAGAGACTTCATTGTGAGAATTCTTGTTTCAAACGTCTCAACGTGTTTTTAGGGTTCCGCACCTCAAAAGGAAAAAGCGGAACCCTTATAGGATCACTTTGTTGTCCGTCCGTCCGTCCGTCCGTCCGTCCGTCCGTCTGTCAAGACCCTTTTTCTCAGGAACGCGTGGAGGTATCAAGCTGAAATTTATATCAAATACTCAAGTCTGCTGTCCCTTGGAGCTGTGAAAAAATCAAACCTCTAAGCTAACGCAATCAAAAGATAAAGCCATTTATGCCGCAAATTTCAGCAAATTTTCGAAACTCGCAAGAGAATCAAAACCTATAGGGTACTTCCAGTCGATCTAGAATTTTGAAATTTGGTACGAAGCAACGTCTTATAGCACAGATAAAGGAAAAATTGCGAAAACTATACATTTTTTGTTACATCATGTAATAAAAATATTTAAAAAAAATTAAAACTTTATACCTACAGGTTTGTACGGAACCCTCGGTGCGCGAGTCCGACTCGCACTTGGCCGGTTTTTTTTTAAATCAGCCATACTGCTTATGTTAAAAGAAATCAAATATCCGTGTGGTGCTGGATCTAAAAACTAGTATCATCCCAGTTCTTCCCGTGGGTGTCGTGGAAGGCGACTAAGGCACTTACTAGAGAAGGGGCAGCTTCATTCTCTAAGCATTTTACCACAATACTGCGATCGCCAACCCGCCTGCCAAGTGTGGTGATTATGGCAAAGACCTCAAATTGGGGGTGGACGTCCTTTGGCTGAAATTATGATGATGAATATCATCATCATCATCATTTCAGCCGTAAGACGTCCACTGCTGATGATGAATATGAAGAAACCAAAATACTTACAGTTAAGAAACTCTAGGTTTGGTCGGTTTAACAGGAATCTCACATTAAAATATTAAAAACCAATAAAATTATAATCATAAACACGTTATAGCTTGTACTATTAAACGTAAAAATAATTATAAAACTATAAAAAGTTTTTAATTTACGATTATTATTATAATCAACAAAGTATTTTTCCAGTATCGCTGTGCCTATTTATGAATCTTTGGAGATAAACTTTTTGGTAAATAAACCATTTTTGCCTTGTATCAAAAATATGGTAAACAAGGTATAAAAATATCTTTATATTAGGTAGATGCCCGGTCATTGAGGATTTCGGCAAAAACATTGTATTTTTTTATTAGTTTGTCTAAAGACACCTCTTTGCCTAACCTTTTGAGGAAAACAGGCATGATGGTTTATTTATTCATCATCTCATCATCTGCCTAGCCTTCTCCCAACTGTTGGTTAGCTTCCAGTATTTTCTGCCGGGGTCGCGTGATTGATAGAAAGAGATAGCGTGACCCTGGCACATGGGCAACTGAAGGAACACGGGTGGGTTTTGGTCAGTAAAAGTCTGACACGCCCTCCCGCGCCGCCCAGAGCAAGAGAGAAGTCATTTGATGATTTCCCATCCAAAAAAAAAAAACCAGTATTTTACATGGAGCGACTACCTATCTAACCTTCACAACCCAGTTACTGGGTAATACGATACCCCATAGTAAGACTGGTTGTCAGACTTTCAGGCTTCTGACGACCCGTAACGACTGTCAAAGATCTACGAACGACAGGCTTAGCGTGCTTTCCGAGGCACGGAGGGGTCTCCACCCATCCTCGAACCAACCGCGACAATCGTAGCTTTATGATGGTTTACATGTTATTTTAGTAAAATTACCAGCAAGTTTAAAAAATAACAAGGTTTACTTTTTTTGTTAAAGTATGGTCACCCATCCCTGAACCAACTGCGACAAGCGTAGCTTAATGAGGGTATATTTTTTTATTTTATTTAAAACTAGCTTCCGCCAGCGGCTTCGCCCGCGTGAAAATTCAACCCCCCAATTCGCCCTCTTAGGGATGGAATTTCAAAAAACCCTTTCTTAGTGGAAACCTACTCTTCACAAAGAATACACCCTCCAAATTTCATGTCTCTAGGACCAGCGGTTTAAGCTGTGCGTTGATATATCAGTCAGTCAGTCAGTCAGTCAGTCACTCAGGACTTTGAATTATATATATATAGATTATCAGCAAGTTACATAAATAACAAGGTATACCTACTACTATTTTTGTTAAAATAAAGAATATTTAAATAGGTTTCAAACTTTCTCATGCTTAGTCTCTACATTTATCTTAAGTACTCTCAACAAAACTTTTCAAATGATTATGTAAGTCCCACTATGAACATAGTTGATCAGGAAACGCATATTTCCTTAAGCGTTTTTAATGTTGGGTGTTGCCAACCTACAGGCGGTAGTCACATCATAAGATCTAACAGAAGACCCATTGCCTTCAAATAAGGAAAGGACAATAACTGAAACCGTTTCATTTGACTAACATATCTAAGAATATACTATACTTCACTAAAAATCTCAGTGAGTTGAGAATTTTTTCTTAATGCGTCAACCCTGAACTACGAAGCGTATTCCAGGAAAAGCGTATTAAAATGACCGTTTTCATAAAAAGAAAAGTTTTTTAGAAACTTTATTCTTTCGTTTTGAAGTGTTGAATTGAAGTTTGTTTGAAATGACATTAACTGAAAACGTTTCATTGACTAACATATTTAAGAATATACTATACCTCAAACTAAAGATCTCAGTGAGTTGAGAATTTTTTCTTAATGCGTCAGCCCTGAATTACAAAGCGTATTCCAGGAAAAGCGTATTAAAATGACCGTTTTCATAAAAATAAAAGTTTTTTGGAACTTTCTTCTATTTTAAATATTGACAAACTATAATTCGGAACAGACTATGTAAACATAGTTCTAGTTGTGGTAAAATCTAGTAGCTAGTTAGTTTCCTGGGACCGGAGCTAACAGCAAACTTCTCAGGTTCACCCCAGAACCATTCAAACTCAAAATCAAAGAATTTATTTCAATTAAATCAATTACAAGCACTTTTGAATTGCTAAAGAGCCGGTCAGTTAGATTGTAGATTGCATTTGTTATTAGCCTATGTATGTATGTACATACGTGTCTAAGTATGTATAATATTATGTTTGTTCCTATGTGGCATTCTAGAGAACTAATTTTTGATGATTCTTGCGTCAGTCGATTTGTCTTAATCTTGCGAGTGACACTACAGGAAGCTGCTTGCATTCAATTGACGACCTTTAACATCACAGAACAGCATTATGTACAGAAGATACGCACAATGACACACCAAGCTATACATTTTGAGTTAAGTCAGCTTATACTGGAAATGTATACATACCTTGATATGTTGCCGTGTATACCTTCTGTAAGTATCGCTGTTCTGTGGTGTAAAGGTCGTCATCTGACTGCAATCAGCTCCCTACCCACCCACGCATCGTTTCCATACATATGTTATGTCAGTATTGGAAATGAAGTCGTTTTAGTTTTGTTAAATGACGTCATTAGTCATTGACAGGTTTAATTTCGTACCGTGGTAGTAGGAGATGAAATAAATGGGTTTGAAACTGACGATGTTAGAAATATTATAGATTGGTGATTTCAATTAGGTACATGTAGTACTCTTGGTGGACCAAGATTAGGCTAGACTTTTAAATGAGTGGAGCTAGTAAGTGAACAAGAGGGAGGTAGTACAGATAATCCGGGTGTTCTTGTCCTCTGAAGCCTGATTTTGCATCTTTAATATATCGTACATTAACATGTTTGACTAACTTTTAATTTACAACGCTCAATGGGGGGATGCAGCGCGCCTTATTCACCCATTCAGCCTCTCCTTAAGTGGGGTGGTCTAGAAGAAGTTGATCACAACAGTTGAGTTGGGTAGATTTATCGGTTTACCGACTGTAACAATAATGGAATTGATATAAAGGTTTCGACTGTCATTTTAACCTGCACCCTAATTGCGAAACGCACAATTTATCAGAATCTGAATGGGATTGAAGATTATTTCTAAACCATTACGTCATTTGTTCGAATAAATTGTCGGCTCAGCAACGTATATAACACAATGGTGTTTGACTATGAATATTAAACCAATCCTACCGATGAAAAGTTCCGCAATTACCCCTCTGTTATTTTGTATCTTATTTCAATCTCATGTTGATTATTTTTAACAATGTTCTGTTCGTGAGATTTGAAGATAGGATCCTTTGCTTACATTTTTCTTAAAATTTACGATTTAACTTAAAATTTATCTATGAAGCTTAGGACATGTGAACACCTGTTTCTCGATAGTTGTATCAATGACATGTTGATTCGGCGGACACTTGTATAAACATCCTATTATATAATCTTAGTAAAAATAATAGAAAAAGAAAAACAGAAAAATCAGAACCCCACTTTAAATACTGCACTGTCTGAATTTGTAACATTTTTATTGCACAAGAAGATTATACGCAAACCCGCAGAAATGCGTTTTCTACTCATTTAAAAACTTCTTGTTTTACACTCAGCGAGTTAAAACCAGTAAATAAACCGTAAATTGTCCGTATCAATCGGTTGTTTAACTGAAATGTGAATAATTTGCGATGCACATGCCAGGTAATATCTTACGTATGGTCGGAGGACCATGTGGTGATCTCATGATTACGTAACACTTTCGCTTACCGACCGGTTTCAATCCGATTTCTTTACGAGAATGGTGAATTACGAAATTTACGCCTCCTTAGTGTCCGTTCTTCGTTGTTTTTAAGATGTTGTTTCTTTTTTTTTACGTTTTTTTTTCATGTGGGATGGGTTGAAGTGTTGAATTGAAGTTTGTTTTTGCAAGAATAGACGTCTTTATCGCTTGTGATTTAACTTACGTAAGAAAATAAGTTGCTCTCAAAATAGTGAAGGAGAACATCGTAAGGAAACTAGCATGGCCTAGACCCAAAAATTCGAAGAGTTGTGACATTTAGCAAACCGCATGGGGACCGCGTGGTGGATTACGGTCCACACCCTCTCACAGAGAGGAGGCCTGTGTCCCAGCAGTGGGAACATTATAAGCTGATAAAGCTAAAGAAACCTATATAATTAGTATAATTTGATCAAAGTAAGTAGGTTATCTCTCTCACAGATAGGAGGCCTGTATCCCAGCAGTCGCAATATGCTATGCTAAGTTTATATAATCATCGATATCTTTATTAAATTTACAAAGTACCCCCACTTTAGTGAATTAAATAAATATATTGATTATTATCTGTTAGCACACACGGCGACATAACAAGCTATACTTTTCCAGTTTTAGCTGACCTCACATTGTATACGCTTTTCGTACAATGAAAAGTCAGCTGATACTGAAATTGTATGTCACCTTGCGTACACGGTTGTTTCCTTTATAATTTCTTTTAGATAACATCAAGATAAGTTAGAAAGGCGTAAAAAAAACCCAAAAGTACTTAGCTAAAAACAAAACTACGACTTGTTAATTTATTCAAACGATCCCACAAACAAGAAAGATCATAGAGCAAAGAATGGTGAGTACGAACGGCTGACGGTTACCGTTGTCCGGTACCAACCGTTCCGGGTCGCCGGTCAGACCGACCATCTGGCGCTCTTCACGACACCTGCCTGCTGAGGTAGACAGTACACTGTTATCTTAATATCAAACAGTTGCGTACGGTAAGTGAAGTGACTGAGAAAACACGGGAATTTGAACCCTATGAACTACTAAACGGACAGCATAATACTTGGATGTTGTATGATAATGTGTTGCGCCTGTCTTATTTTTTTGGATTGGAAATCATCAAATGACTTCTCCCGCTCTGGGCGGAGCGAGAGGGCGTGTCAGACTTTTACTGACTAAAACCCACCCGTGTTCCTTCAGTTGCCTATATGCCAGGGCCACGGTAACTCTTTCGAATGAATCTCGCGACCCTTGGTTCGAACCTACGACTCGTAAAATGTGGCCGGTACCCACTGGGCTAGCACTACTCAGGCGCTTTAATTTGTGTAAATTATTTCATCACCCCTGCTCTCAAAACGGTGAAGGAAAACATCGTGAGGAAACCGGCATTTCCTAGAACCAAAACTTCGAAGAAATGTGACATCTACCAACCCGCACTGGGCCCGCGCAATGGATTACGGCTCACTCTATCTCACTGAGAGGAGGTCTATGTCCCAGCAGGGATTGTTCTAGGCTCATTATGCAGCTGCTGCTGATGACAATAGACTCCCTATTACATAGGATTAACCCTAGATTACTAAACTATCCTACAAGTGACGTTGTTACTAAACATTCGTAAAAAATACGACAGGAAAATAAAACAATAAGTCTACGAATTATAAATTTTAATTATTTTAGAAATTACAATTACTTATTCTTTAGGTTTAAGAGATCACATAATAATGAAAATAGTTAAATTTTTTTTTTTTGCTCTACACAGTTTGAACGGGACGCGGGAACGACGCGAACTTTGTTTTTTCCAGGAATCATGATTTTGCGGTCGTAAATTTTATGATAGTTTAGTAATCTAGGGTTAACTGGCGAAATGTGTGGTGAGGTGTTTTATAAGTACACATCTAACCTTATGCAGAATACAGGCGTGAAGATATGTTAGAATCACTAAATTAAGTTTCGGGATTACAGTATAGTATCCGACGACGTATACGACAATAATAGTATGCGACAGTAATAGTATACGACAGTAATAGTATACGACAGTAATAGTATAATTTTCTTTTGGCAGGCACCTTGTCAAATAAAGTAGGAACCTACCTGCGTGCACTGACTCATCAGGACCACTCAATCTTTGTTGTTCTTAGTTCAAAAGACCATTTCAGAGACCAATCTACATGGTCTTCACACTTGATCAAGATTATGTCTGGACTTTAAAAGAGACTAACCACAGATTTTATTTCGGCTCGTGAGTAGTCAGATAGGAAGCGCCGACCTCATCTAGTTAGTAAACACGATTAACGTGTAAAAGTGTTTGTACAAACCTTCTAACAGAAATAAGATCATTTATAGAAAATTTAAACAGGCCTTTTCTACCTATATAAAGCTAGCACTAAAAGCTATGAAAAAGGTACGGTAGTAAGTATTTCTTAAACTGTTGTAAAGCGCTCTCTGATAGCGAATTCCTGCTCATCTTATCTGATCGGAGAGAGGCGAAATAGGCCTTGACTGCAATCCACTATGATTCATCCGTATGTATCTACCTACCCACTGATGGAGTACGGTACAATGATATTAATGTTAAGGCTACCTTGTACGGTGTGTGAAGGACGCTCAGTTTTCATTTTTGGGTGCACGAGTAAAGTAGTTCTGTTCGAAGAATACCATCAGTTGTGACAACATAAATAGGTACGTATGTCGTAATGATCGGGGCTCGTGGCTAAGTAAAGCTATGCTAAGGTTAAACCGTGGATGGGTGACCATCTTTATAGGTATAGACACTTCAGTGCCTCGGAAAGTAAGTTAAGCTGTTGATCCTTTTTGACAGTGGTTACGGGTCATCGACAAAGGTATCGTATTACCCAGTAACTGGGTTGTGGTGGTCAGATAGACAGTCGCTTCATGTAAAATACTGATACTCAGCTGCATTGTGCGAGGCTATGCAGTTCTACGTCTTCCGGTACGCGGTCGCCACTCCAGAAACTTCGGCTCCATTGGCCTTTGTTCTGCGAGCAATGCGCCCTGTCCACTGCGACCTATGTTTGGCAATTCTGCGGGCTATGTCTGGTTACCTTGGATCATCTCTTCCTCAAAGATTCGGTCACATAAGGAAACTCCAAGCATAGCCCTCTCCGTTGCTCTTTGGGTGATTTTCCTCACCACATACCTACCTACACATTGACGCTTACTACAACATATTAATCACTTTTAAGCACACCAAAAAGTCAACATTTCGATTCAGCATAATAATTTAGATATTCCAAAAACAATTTATTGCTAAACCGGATTTGTGCTAAAACTCTTGATGCAAGGTAAATCCGAAACGATTTCATCATAAGAATGTAATTATGAATCTTAAACTAGATCCATCTTAAGGCCATTGGCCACTTACAAAGTTTCTTAATCATCTATACATCTATACAAATAAATAAAATTGGAGTGTCTGTTTTTAATATTAAGATAACCACTTTTTACTAAGTGTATATGGATGTATACACGGTACATATACCAAAACAACATTTTTTTCAATTTTTGTCTGTCTGTCTGTCTGTCTGTTTGTTCCGGCTAATCTCTGAAATGGCTGGACCGATTATGACGGAACTTTCACTAGCAGATAGCTGATGTAACAAGGAGTAACTTAGGCTACTTTTATTTTAGAAAAAATAAATAATAGTTTAAAAAAACTAAAAACACGCTGAATTTTTAGACGTATGTCAGCGTAGTTTTCAAAAACAGTTTTTATGAAAACTTTTTGTTAAATACCACGCGGACGAAGTCGCGGGTAACAGCTATTACCTATAATATAACCTGAATTAACACATCTTACCGCGGTAGTACAACCTCCTGTGTTAATTTACGACATCCACGCGGGCGAAGCCGCGGGCAAAAGCTAGTTGACAACTAAATGTGAACGTGCAAATACGATACTCGATAGCTCTAAACGTGCTGCAAGTATTAGATTTCTTAATTCAGAAACAGGTGACAAACATTCTGAAACTTCATGAACGTGTTTCGAAGTTTGACTTAGGTAGAGACATAACGATTAATAGCCACATGGGTACATTAAAAAACTTTTTTACAAAAAAAAAACCACCGACTTCCTTAAAAACACTACAAAGTGAAAAATAACTTTAATTTCGGTAGTCGGTGTCTTAGGATCTGTATTTACGGTTTTTTTGCCACCGACTTCCGAAATTAAAGTTATTTTTCACTTTGTAGTGTTTTTAAGGAAGTCGGTGGTTTTTTTTTTGTAAAAAAGTTTTTATTTTTAAATTTTTAGTTGTGGTATTCACCCTGCACTAATTCCAAACAAACAATGCATATTTATGCGATAGCAGAACTCGCGGTTGATTTCCTGTCATTTTTTAAAGAGTTCCTGTGTCTGTCTCCCGAACTCATCATCAGATCTATATGAAAATTATATGGGACCATTTCGGAATAAACCCCTTTCGAACAAAAAAAGAATTTTGCAAATCCATCTATATATGACGGAGTTATGCCCGAACATACATTAAAAAAAAAACCAAGCATGGCCAGGCCAAAATGATTAAGGCTGCTTTTTTTTTATTAAGCAGACAGTAGAGTGGGTAAGAGCCCACTCTAGTGTCTGCTGAGGAATCAATTCTCGATGTCAACGAGTATGTCTATCTAGGACAAGATATCTTCTAACTCCTGATCGATAAGGAGTTGTACCTTCCATCATCAGCTCAACGGAATATAAGAATACAAGTAACGGTCTAAACGTGCCTATAATATTCAAAGAATTATCCCCTAACCTTCTAACCTTTCACTGTAAGTTCCTATATGTACTGTTCACCGATGAGGAGTTCCATGCGGTATCTTCGAAGACTATAATTAGTTCACCACGGATGGATAGATAGAACCAGCAATTATTTTTGATCTTTAGTACAATATCCAAATCACATTACGTGTACTGTTTGTTTTTGAGGAGTTCCTTCGTTTATCTCCCAAAGTATACATCAAATCTTCACAAAATTAATATGGGACCACCTCAGGAGTATACCCTTACGAATAAAAAAATAATTTTCAAAATCGGTTGACAATTGGCGGAGAAATCGGTGAACATACATAAAAAAAAAAAAAAAAAAAAAAAAATACATACAGTCGAACATATAACCTCCTCCTTTTTTTGAAGTCGGTTAAAAATAAAACAGAACCTTCACTCTTCATTTCTATATTCCGAAATATGTGTAATGATGTTATTCACTTTGTTTTAACAGGGCAACTTTAGGTACATGGGCTAAAACATCTGGCTTTTTTAAATATTTCGGTAACACATCGTTTTCAACATAGCCCATGACCCGATTGTTTTAATGAGTTCATATTAAAAGCACATCAAACAACTTTGATTCTGAATTAACATCTCACATGATCTAAAATCGTAAACATACCAACAATAACGCCTACACTAAACATATTTCAACAATTTACAACCACGCATAAACTTTAAAACGATCATTTTGGTACACATTAACCCAAGGCACGTCGATAAGACGCATAAATACGTAAAAGTTTAGCAATATCAACGAAAACGAGAAACCTGTATCGAAAGCATTGCGAAACAACGAAAAAAATCGATTACATTATCGATATATGAAATCGTTAAAGAACATTGTGTTAAAAACAAAAGAAACGTTTTGGGAATCAATAAGCTCACCTTGATAATCCGTTTATTTTGACAGCTGGTGCACGTCAACAAAGAAAACAATAGTGTGCACTTGTTCAGAACTCGTACTAACTCCGTCGAAAAAAAAAACATCCAAAACTATTTTTGGGGCACCTCACTATAGCATTTTGAACACTAAGTTTCAAAGAACACGGATTTTAAAATCAAATTCGGAACACAAAACACTTTTTCGAAGAATTCGTTGTTATTTTCAAACATAGAACGCGTCGCGGCAAGCGCACGCGTCGCGGTCGCACACAACACTGACTTCGCGCAGCCGCCATTTTCTCGGCAAATGGTGGGAGAAGGCACCGAAATAGGAAATAAAATGGAAAAGAAGGCTGTTCGGCTAGGTTGGCGTGCGCTACTCATTATAAAAAAAGAAACGGGATGCATAAGTAACCTTTTCTGATGTGGAGAAAATTGAGACGCCTCCTTTGACGTGTGCTTTGAAGGCTTTATGTATGTGCAAACTGATTGGGAAAGGCATATTAATCACTGTTATTAGTACTCTTCCAGTAGGCTGTTCACTTGAAGACAATACTAACTGGAATAAGTAATTTATTCAATGTTACAACGCGCATATCCAAGGTCTTCTAAAGACCCGCATAAGGTATAAAATGAAGTGACAATGAACCTTCTCAGATCTACTAATTGACCATAAATTTTCCTTGAACTATACAAACAACGGATAGTGGCAAAAAAATATGAAGAACCTTAAACTTGTTCATGACCCAATTGTCTTCAGGAAAATACGTATGCATTAGGTACTGGGCTGATCACAAATGCCACATGGAAGAACCATGTGAGAGAAAAACCTCGCAGTGGGTTTAAAAAGGTTGCAAAAGATTTTACAGCAGCAGGTCCAAGAGTAGATGGCGGGATGTAGTTCAAGAACCAGCGTCAAGTAGAGTAGAGAGAGACAAGTGGAAGAAAGAAATAGGCCTTATCGGGCTGTATTTCTGGGACAAATCTGCTTCTACTATTCCCAATCACTGCTACTCTTAAAAGTCAGAATTAACAACGGCGACCACCGCAATAGCACCGAGACATCGAAATTTGAAGAGTTCTGGGGAAATGATTCAAGTGTCTTGGATCCCGCAAACAAAATAACAGCAGAGGAGGAAAAAATACATAATTCTGAGAGCTTTTGACACGTTTGTCAGACTCCATTACTGACAAAAAAACAGCGATGTTCTTCCTGCTACCACCGATAACTCTGGAGCGAGGGATGCGCTCACATTCTAATCTTCCTGCGTAGGTCAAGAAAGGTGACTAAAGTCCTTTAACCACACATGTCCATGTAATTATTAATTATAATTAATTTTCACAGTATGATGCGAAAATCTGTTGTGTTCAAAGGTCTTAGCAGTCACCTTGAAGAATTTCCAATTAACCGAGGACATGACGCATTCTTCATTAACTTCGATTATTTCCTTGAAGAAACGATAGGTACTTGATAGGCTAGCTTAGACCACTAAAGGCATGAGCATCAGCGGGTACCTGAAAAGTGTGGTATTTAAGGATGTGGTACAGGCCAAAAAACATACAACTTTCTTCATGGAATTAATCTATTATACTAATATTATAAAGTTGTAGAGTTTGTTTGTTTCGTTGAACGCGGTAATATCAGGAACTACTGGTCCGAATTGAAAAAATCTTTTTGTGTTAGGTAGTCTATTTATTGAGGAAGGCTATATAGCATCACGCTACGATCAATTCGATGCGACGGGAAGGGTCAGGGGAGCAAAAATTTGACGTAGACGAAGTCGCGGGCAGAAGCTAGTATATAATATAATAGTCCATGGGCGCCTGCAACTTTATTTTCAGGGCGTGCATCTTCAGCTTTACGAGCTCTATCATTTTTGCATTCCACTTCGGTTAAATTAGGTAGGTTATCGTTTATCCAATCATTTAAGGAGTAAATTTACAATTAGCTTTAAAATTATGAGAAGTAGGATTCTATATTGAGCAATATTGATATTTTTTTCGCGATTACGATGTTGCTCCCATGGAGGAGTGTTTCGTTTGGTGGTATGTAAGTACACACCATTAAAGGAAGAGGGTAGAGGGTAAAATTCAAAGCATTTATTTACGTCATGTTATTGTGTTTAAGTGAAGTTTAAGTGAGGTTTACCTTTAAATCTATTCTGAAATAGTAAGAAAAAAAAATTATTGGTGCATAAAGCGTTTAACAGTTTATTTTTGAATGAAAATTAAAAAAAGTGCTTAAAATAACAAAACTTCAAAGAATTTGCCAAGTTTGATGTTTTTTTTTAAGACTTGATATTGTTTTCTTAATTTCGTAAATAAATACTTGGAATTTTCATGACTATGATAGGCGAAAAATGTTCTAATCTTTATCCTCCTTCTTTAACCATAACTTTCTGATACACGCTGAATAGGCAACCATTCAGGATCAGTACTGAGGACTGATTTCATAATAATTTAACCAAAATACGTAAAATGGGCAGCACCTTGAAGATCGCTTGATCTTGTCGTTGCCACACTACGGATTTCGTTTAGATGATCCGACGGGTCCGTTTTTCACTAGGTATAGGTCGTTTTGAGATTAGGATAATGCTCCTAATATCAAAACGACCTACAATCAGAATCCCTCCGTGTCAAAAAGTCCTTAAAGCAAAATATGTGCTTTTAGTTATACTTTCCGATATGGAGGGACACGATCCGGTACTCTTAGAGGCTGGGCATCTTTTTGTCCTCTAATGACACATGGGTTAGTAGACAAATAAAAAATCGGAACACCAGATTAATGCTAACAATTGAACAGTCAGAAAAGTAATGTCATTAGGGTCAGTGCGGTTGCCAGGTTTGAGAGCATTAAATATAATAATTACGAACAACAATATAACCGCAGCTCGCGGTGGTGAATTCGACATTATGGTTTTGTAGCTGTAGTGGCCTATATTGAATATACTTAAATGTGTACAGTTAGAAAATTTGCTAGTAATGAGAGACAATTTATAAATACTTGGATTTTGCATATAACATGTAATTTGTTCCTGTATTGTATAAAGTTTTTTAAGTATATGTATTGTATGAAAGTTACTGTACGACATTAGTTTATAATTATTGTATAATATAATAATATCTTAGGACAACCAACACGACATTATCTGATCCAAAACTAGGCAGAGCCTGTACTATGGCAACCAGACAACTGATAAACATACTTATATATTTCTAAATACATACATATTATAGATAAATTACACCCAGACTCAGAACAAATGATTGTGCTCATCACACAAACATTTGTCCTGGGTGGAAATCGAATCCACGACCTCAGACTTAGCAGTCAGGGTCACTAACCACGAGGCTAACAGTAAACACAGATACTAGCTTTTGCCAGGTTTGCCCGCGTGGTGATCGAAATTTATACCTCGGGAACGTACTACCGTGATAAAAAGTACCCCATGTATTAATCCGGGTTATAAACTATCTAAGTCCGATCCATCTTGGTACTCCAAGAGGAAGTTGTCTAGAATCCATCTCTACATCTTTTCAGGTGAAACTAACGAAAAGCTAGAATTAATTAGGTATGAACAAGAGGTCAAAATGATAAGCATGCATAAACAAATACCTTTTCCACTACCATCTTACTCTAGAGTGGGCAGCAGTGTTCTTTATGCATTTTACCAATATAATGCGATCGCCAACCCGCCTGCCAAGCTTGGCGATTATAACAAACCCCCCAAAAATGCACTGAACCGGTCGAAGTGGTCGTTCTTGGGGGACGCCTATGTACAGCAGTACATGTATTTCGGCTGAAATGATGACCATAACCATAGAGGGTGTATTTCGCCTTTTCGAACAGTCAGAAAAATGATAAAGTTCAATTAAAACAATATCACCAAAGTACCGAATAACTTATACTTATTGGTCCTTAGAGAAGTTTAGTTTATGAAGATTAAAGAAATGACCCTTTTAGAGAAAATAAATCACTCTCCCTATCCTTTTCCAACTATATTGGGGTCGGCTTCCAGCCTAACTGGATGTACCTGAATAGCAGTACTTTACATGGAGTGACCTCCATAACCCAGTTATTGAGTTATCAGAATTTCGGGTTTTTAACCACACGTAACGCCTGCCTAACGCGCTATTCGAGGCACGAAAGGGTCTGGTCTGAAAGGATGTAAGGTCACCCACCCACAAAATGACCATGGCAAGCGTAACTGTTATATTTTAGCCACGATACCCTTTTTAAAAATAATATTATTTAAATAAACAAACTTTTTCAGTTCCTTTTGATGCAGACCATACCTCACCGATTTTCCCACTAAAAAGTTTAATTCACGTCTCATAAAAAGCTTAACCTAAGCTTTATTAGCGTGACCTTAAATACTTGTCTTGAAAGTATAATTATTATAAGATATTGACGGTTAACTACCAAGACCTCCTAACTAACACCTTTTGAGCACCTCGTTTTTTACTAATTCCTCATAGTCATTGTAGAAAACTCACATCACAGAAATCTTACATTATAGAAAAATAATCATACATTTGTGTAGTGTACCGTGTGGTGCCGGACGTAAAGAATAACACCACCCCATTTCTTCCCGTGGGTGTCGTAAAAGGCGACTAAGGGACTTACTAGAGAATGGGCAGCAGCGTTCTCTATGCATTTTACCACCATACTGCGATCGCCAACCCGCCTGCTAAGCGTGGCGATTATGGCAAAGCCCCCCAAATTGGGGGAGGCCTAAGTCCAGCAGTGGACGTCTTACGGCTGAAATGATGATGATGATTTATATAGTAAATAATTCTATGTAAAGTAATTTATATTTTTTGGATTTGTACTTAACTACACCAAAATTTTGAAGGTCGTTTTGTGCCTGCCTCAAAATTTGTATGTCATTTATTCAAACTAGACTGAGAGTCAGCACTTTTTAAACGTCAAAAGTTACTAAAAATAGTCCCCCTAAGCGCCCGCCCTTCGCCACTTCCCTTTCTGTATTTTTATTAATTTGCATGACATACGAAATTTATGAAAAAATAACATAATGATACTTTTTGATTATACAATTTAAAGAGAAAACATGACTTTATAAGTCTATCAGCATGCGTAGCATGACCACGGTAGAAAGGAGTTTTGTCGACGGATGAATAGACAAAATTACAGATTGTAGAAAGATTAAAGACAGAATTAAAGATTGTAGAAAGATTTGTACCGTTTTATGCTGGCGTAGCATGTCAGTTATATCTCTATTCTACCAAGAATAGACAAAGTTCTTTCTATGGTGGTCATGCTGCGCGTGCTGGCAGTTATACAACTCGTTAGTAGCAGCCGTTACCACTAGGTCACCATTGCTCCCATCCTTGCGAAAGCGTCTGTGAAGAAACGAAAAAAAGGTAAATTAGGTCATTCTTGGAAAGGTAACTCGATTTTGGACATTTAAGAATTTGTAAGATTATCAGTCCACACAAAAGTATCAAAGTAAACAGTGGGTTAAAAAAGTGGCAGACAAAAGATTTAAGGGAACAGATAATTAAAGATAAGAGAGGAAAATCCGGGAAAACTATACCTACACTTAGTCACTGCTCAGTAATTTTTCTTCGCACATAAAGACAAAACTGATAGGCACGACGCGATAATTTCACGTTATCCTGGAAAAAGCAAAAGCAATTTCAAGAAAGTATTCATAGAAAATGTTTCGCGATACGTGCGTCGGTCAGCGGGTCCCGCCTTCGAGTTATTCGTAAAATAGAAAACTAATCACAATGGCTACTGACGTGTCCGTAGTTTCTAATTCATTGTTGTCAACTTAAAGAGACATAAACTACAATGGTTTATGCTAAGTTCTTCTTGTACTATGAATTTGTCTTTGTGGATCACCAATGACCACTTTATCAAGCTGCTGAAGCTTGCTATAAAGTCAATTTCCGACTGTCAGAGATGGACATGAGTAACAAGAACTTATTTATTAAGCGAGAACAAATGAACAATTTGAGTAATAAAACAAAAAAAATCTGCCTTTATGAGAATTATTTTGAAAATTCACTAATTATTCTTTATTTGGATATTTATAGAATTGAAACGAATTTATTCGTTCATAATAGGTTGGGGAAAAAGTTTCTTCGCATTTTTTAAGAAAATTCAAAATATTTTTTAATAAAGTTTATTTACATTTAACTAAAGTATGTAGGTACCATTTTGTTCGATAACTTTTTGCCATTTTGTAGGTAGGGTCATGATCCCATTGCTATAGAAATTTTGGGACTTCTGGTCAAAATACCGCGACAAGTGGTTTTGGCAGTCCTCTCGTGATGTTAACCTGACACTGCCTAAAGAATTCTGAAGAGACCGAAACAGGTGGAAATCTGAAGGTGCAAGGTTAGGACTATACGGCGGATGCAGTAACACCTCCCAGCCAAACTCTCTTAATTTTTGTGGGGTGGCTAAAGATGTGTGAGGTCTAGCGTTATCATGATGAAAAACCACACCCCTTCTGTTGATTAATTCCGGCCGCTTTCTCTCAACTTCTTGCTTTAATCTCATCAGTTGTTCGCAGTAGAGTTTAGAATCGATGGTCCTGCCTGGTGGTAACAGCTCATAATGAATAATGCCCTTCCAATCCCACCACACACACAGCATCACTTTGTTGCGAGTTAACCCGGGTTTCGCCACAGTCTGTGAAGCCTGACCGGCCTTTGACCACGACCTTTTTCGCACGTTCTTGTCATACGTGATCCACTTTTCATCACCAGTTATCAGCTTCTTCAAAAATGGTTCGGTTTCATTACGTCGTAATAAAGCATCACAAATGAGTACACGGTTCATTAGGTTTCTTTCAGTGAGCTCGTGAGGTACCCAAATGTCGAGCTTTTTTGTGTACCCAGTTTTTTTCAAATGCGCCAAAACTGTTTTGTGGTCAGTTTCCAGTTCTTCAGCTACGTCGTAACTACTGGTATGCCGATCTTGCTCCACTTTTTCAAAAATGGCATCCATTTTATCCGTAATAGGGCGACCAGAGCGACGTGCATCTTTGACATCAAAATTTCCGGATTGAAAACGCTTAAACCAAATTTGTGCTACTCTCACAGACACTACACTAGGTCCATAAACATCGCAAATTTTTTTCGCGGCTTGCGTTGCATTTTTACCTTTTTGTAGTAAAATTTTAAAATGTATCGAATTTCTTCATTAGATTCACTCATCTTGACGGTAAGAAAAACAAATGAAAATCACACATTTTCCTAATTTGAATTTGGAATTATGTTCTTTAAAATTTAAACTTTCATTGACACCAAAACCAGCCAGATACAAATAGTATAGCCAAAGAGATTTTATTACAAGTTCATACATACTATAATGCGAAAAGACTTTTGCCCCAACCTAATAGTAATACATCAGTGCATTCATATCATAACATAATAAAAAATAAAATTAAACATGTCAGTAGTTCAAACACAAAAAAATAATAATAATAACACAGCATTTAGATTGAAAAAGTTAAAAATCAGTACAAAAAAAAGAAAAAAAAAATGCACAAACAAGTCATAATTTACAAATCATTTAGTTAAGGCCTTCGTTTATCGTCAATGAACTCATCGACACTGTAATATTAAGTAAGTTAGTAAGTATAAGTTTATAGATAATGGTAACATAATTTTTATTATCATCATCCCTGTAATAATCCTACTTGGGGCTGCAACAAAAGTATGCAACCTAAGTATGCAACCTAAGTATACAGGGTTATTTGTAAAACACCGACAACCTCTCAGGACTATGTTACTAACATCATAATCAACAACTTTTGTTCTATGAATTTTCAAAATTCATCATATTTTAGTTCATCAGATTCTGATACAAAAATATAAATATTTAAATTTAACGCTCTAAATGTTACGAAGTCTTTGCGAAGCAAAAGAAAGCGATAGTACATTAGCGAGGGGACCGGAGTTAGGGCAGCGGGGGCGCTTGAACTTGACATATTTACGGGCGGCCGATTTTTGTATGAAAATCTTATGAACTAAAATATGTTGAATTTTGAAAAGTCATAGAACAAAAGTTGTTGATTATGATGTTAGTAACATAGCCCTGAGAGGTTGCCGGTGTTTTACAAATAACCCTGTATATATATTTTTTTTTTCTGGATGGGAAATCATCAAATAAATTGTCGCGCTCTGGGTGGAGCGGGAGGGCGTGTCAGACTTTTACTGACTAAAACCCGCCCGTGTTCCTTCAGTTGCCCATGTGCCAGGGTCATGGTATCTCTTTCGAACAATCTCGCGACCCTGGCAGAACCTAAGTATTTCGGTTTTGCTTGCGACAGTCGCGACCACAAGATTAACAGACAATAATAAATTACACAGGTAATTTATAGGAAATAATAAACTTAATTTCGAAAGCCTCGTAAACGCTCAAAAACCTTGAACTTTTAAACGTTACTAAGTCGTTGATCGTAGTTTTAAGATTACATTCACTTACACGATCCAGTTTCGTACTATCTCATCAACATCACAGCCTATAGTAGTCCACGTCAACATAGGCCTCTCGAATTGCACGCCATTTTACTTGGTCCTTGGTTACTCTCATCCAGCTGGTACTAGCTAACATGAAAATATTATTGCTCTAGCTAGTCGGATAGTTTATAATTCTTGCCTAGTTACAGATCTAACAAAAAAAGGAAAAAATAATATTAACTTTAATTTTGGTTGCAGTTCTTAGTTGTAGTATCTATCCTACACAAATACGTACACCCTCACTTGCTAAGTAAATAACAGTAACAGAAAGGTATTATTACATCATCAGCATACAAGAAATACGTACCTATTATTAAAATTAACTCAAAAACGACTAATCAAAATTTGACCAAATATTTATCAACTGAAGGAACATGGGTGGGTTTTAGTTAGTGAAAATCTGACAAGCCGTCCCGCTTCGCCCAGAGCGAGAGATGTCATTTGATGATTTCCCACCCAGAAAACAAGAAAAAAAAATCGAAGCGGCTTATAAATTAATTATTATTAGGTATCAAACATAAAAAACGCCTTTATTAAATAAAGTGGGTTTAATAAAAGTAGTGAGCCCATGGGATTTCCCATTGGGTAAATTGAAGAACTTTCATTATGTTTAAACCATGAAACAGGAGTGGTTGTTAGGAATCTGCTTACTATAGAGATGATTTAAGGAGGGTGCGCTAAATAAGCCTGTGATCCACGAACCACGAACCACGAAGAACGTGAAATAGTCATACAATGGGATTAAATGATTTTGAACTTAAAGAGTTCTAATGCTGTTTTTAATTATTATAATTCAATAAATACATATGTGTTATGGTAGCGAATCATATTTGGTTAACAAATAGGTTGACACTGACCTGCAAATTACAAAAAACTTATATTAAAAATTTAAACATTTGAATTTCACGGGCTACCCTGGCGTATCCCTTTAATTAGGCGTTGCTTAGCTTGGATTTAATTAATAAGTCAAAACGTACATAATTGTCATTTTGTCTGCCATGCAGGGCCCTAGCTAGCTTTACTTATTTTGCAGGCTCCTATTAAATAGAGTTAGCAACAAGTCAATATTGGGTGGAATTTAAAAGAAAATCACCAGGCGTTCACTCAAAAACAATACAAATCATGATACATCTGTGGATCCAAATAAAAAGGGTGGATGAGTGAAAAAAAGAAACATACATACATCATTTTGTGCCTAGGTTTTAAATGGACCAACTGTCTATATAGCCTCTACAATCCAGCTACTGGTTAACACGATACTCCTTGGTAAGTCTGGTTGTCTGGGCTTCTAACGATGCCTGCCAGGGTCGCGAGATTTGTTCAAAAGAGTTACCGTGGCCTTGGCATAGGCAACTGAAGTAACACGGGTGAGTTTTAGTCAGTCAAAGGCTGACACGCCCTCCCACTCCGCCCAGAGCAGGAGAAGTCATTTGATGAATTCCCACCCAAAAAACCGGCCAAATGCGAGTCGGACTCACGCACCGAGGGTTCCGTACAAACCTGTAGGTAAAAAGATTCACGGTTTATGCATAAGGTTTATGTTTATGAAATTAAATGGTTTTTTTTATTTTTATATTTGAGTTGACTGAATGAAAGATAAATTGCGGTTTACGATTTGTGACGTATTAAAAAAAAAACTACTTACTAGATCTCGTTCAAACCAATTTTCGGTGGAAGGTTACATGGTAATGTACATCATATATTTTTTTTTAGTTTTACCATTCTCTTATTTAAGAAGTTACAGGGGGGAGGGACACATTTTCCCACTTTGAAAGTGTTTCTCGCGCAAACCATTCAGTTTAAAAAAAAAAAATATTAGAAACCCCTATGTCATTTTTGAAGGCCTATCCATAAATACATATGAGTTTGATGAAAAAAACATTTTTGAGTTTCAGTTCTAAGTATGGGGAACCCAAAAATTATTGTTTTTTTTTTCTATTTTTGTGTGAAAATCTTAATGCGGTTCACAGAATACATCTACTTACCAAGTTTCAACAGCATAGCTCGTACAGTTTCGGAAAAAGTGGCTGTGACATACACGGACAGACAGACAGACAGACATGATGAATCTATAAGGGTTCCGTTTTTTGCCATTTGACAACGGAACCCTAAAAAAGGGCTTCTAACGACCCGTATTGACTATCAAAGATCCGCGAATGACGTTCGGGACCCAAGAGGAGTCTTTGTATGTAAGTATATGTCCCCACCTACTTATGGACCAACCGTGGTAAGCGTAGCTTTACCTGAGCGATCCGTGCGACTGTTATTACCAACCAAAAATATAGGAAAGCAAAGGTTTATTTATGAACGAGTCAATAATTTGAAGAATGCAGTCAAATATGCGGGCTGTTGTACACGATGCGGGAATGCTTTATAGAGACAGAGTGCATTGTGAAAGGTCCAGGGTTGCACCATCGAAGTGAATACAGTTCCGTTTATTTGGCATTTTATACCACAGACGTCAAAATATCGCGATGGAACTTTATTGCGCATTGGATTTTCAAGTTTCGGTAAAGAACCGAGTATTAAGAATTCAACAGATCCACACTAGCGGTGTAGATGTCGCTACAGATTTATTAAATACTAGCTTGCGCCAGCGGTTTCCTCACGTACTATACATATAAACCTTCCTCTTGAATCACTCTGTCTATTGATGAAAACTGGATTAAA
This sequence comes from Aporophyla nigra, assembly GCA_947507805.1. Classification (NCBI taxonomy): domain Eukaryota; kingdom Metazoa; phylum Arthropoda; class Insecta; order Lepidoptera; family Noctuidae; genus Aporophyla; species Aporophyla nigra. Next base: position 19,468,657 of record OX382309.1, on the reverse strand, counting down.
ATCCGTTGCGTAGTTTAAAGATCTAAGCGAACAGACACGGGAAGCGACTTTGTTGTATACTATGTATGTATAAGAATAAAATAAATGCTTCAACCCTGTTTTAGTAAATAGTATGTAAATAATGCAATTCGCAGGTTAAATATAATCTACATAGAGCAGCGACACTAAGCAACGTTACACGTATTTCAAAATATACACATTTTCTAAAGTCAGTTCGGGAATCAAATCCATCATGGCTGGTGTGTTGGTGGGATTAAATTTTGTATTGTTATTAATTGTTAGCGGCCAGTGTGATGATATTGAAGACAGGGATGATTGTAAGTAGTTTTTAGTTTTTAAAATTTTTGGGAATTTTTAATGACACAATGGGGGTGGAGTGTGGGTAGAACTGAAGGGGTCTGCTAGGACCGATGCCTGTCACGGTCGCGAGATTGTTCGAAAGAGACACCGTGACCCTGGCGCATGGGCAACTGAAGGAACACGGGTGCGTTTTAGCCAGTAAAAGTCTGACATGCCCTCCCGCTGCGCCTAAGAGCGGGAGACGTCATTTGACGATTGCCCACGCACAAAAAAAAAAAAGAATCATGGGCGTGGACCAGAAACTTTCATCTCACAATTGACGAACCTTCTATCTTCGCCCCGAATCAGAGGGGTAATTGTGTAGTTCACTATCAGTAGGAATCGCTTTCATTTAGACAGTTCCACAACATTCATGGCTTCGTTTACGTTGCTAAGCAGACAAGTTTTTCGAAGATATCAAAGAATGGATTAGGAATAAACTTCAAAATGATTCGGATTCTGATAGTGTATTGCAATTAGGTTGCTGATTTTAATAATAATACTTTTCATTTACTGCAAATAAAGTATTTACAAAGTATGTGTATATTGTACCTTGTTGAATTAATTTATTTTAAATCAACGAACGCGGGGTGGGTAATTTTATTTTGCACGGAAGTGTATTTTTATAGGTTTGATTTTTTATGGTACATCTAAAAATCATTAGGTATCTAAGTACTTAGTACTTACATATGCCAACCTAACAACTAAAAATCCATTTGATAAAAAAATATATAGCTCAAGTGACTGATTGTTACAAAAATTAAGTACTTACCTATACCAAACATGATGACAAAAAATCTATGTAATTGCAAATGCATTAAATTGCGCTCACTAAGTAACTTTAAATTACTGATACTTTAATAATTTACAGCCTACGTTTTTATTTATTATAAAATAAATAGAACTTGAAACTATTTTTTTCCACTTTGTTTCCGTGTTTTTGCGATAAACGTAGGACACTGTAAAACGGTCAGATTTTGCTGCACAGTTAGGCGTATTGGTACATAATGCAAGCCCGAAAAATCGGCAATCGTAAAACACTTCAATTAATATTTATCGTCACACATTCTCAAAATGTTGAGCGTCAACTACCTATCATATTTTATTATATGTAATGATACTAACGATGAAGGGAATTCGATCAAGTACTTAAAGAAAAAAAAAACTCCACTGAACAATGCATTAATTTTGAATTTTGAATTTAATGAAAATTGCAATTTTTTTTTTTTTTGTGTTTATTCGATTCAACTAACATCAAACAACGTGCGTTCGATGTTAGTTGAATCGAATAACCCTTATTTGTAGCCACGATGCGCTATCGTCAAAATCTAAAAATATGCTTCTACCATGCTTTAAATATAATCGTAAATAGGCACAGCCAGCACTTACAACGGAGAACAGCACGCGTAGCATGACCACCATAGAAAGAACATTGTCTATTCTTGGTAGAATAGAGATAGAACTGTCATGCTACGCCAGCATAAAACGGTACAAATCTTTCTACAATCTTTAATTCTGTCTTTAATCTTTCTACAATCTGTAATTTTTAAATCTATTCTTCCGTCGAAAACCCCTTTATACGGTGGTCATGCTACGCATGCAGGGGTGTATTGCTAAATTATGTTGGCCAAAAAAAAGAGATAATAAAGCAAGAAATACATTTATTGCGAAACAGGGCGTTTTGGGTTGCCAAAAATGATGAACTTCTATCCCCCATTAAGCCCCTTAATGATCATTATTATTGTATAAATAACATCATAATTAGCTTATAATGTTCCCACTACTGGGACCAGAGGTCGGAGTAGGTAAATTGAAATGGGATCAATGAACTGGTACGTATATATAAGTCTCGTTAAGCCTCTGGGATTCCGGTATTTTGAAACTATAATTCAAATGTTGTAATGTGTAGAATAAAGAATACATCAATATAAATAAGAAATGTTTATCCTTTTGCTGTCTTTTTAATAGTACTATATAGGAGACCGGCCTTCTACAGTAAAAAAAAAAAAAACAATTTTAAAGTTTATCTATCACATTCTATAAATTTCTAATGTAGTACCTAGTTTAAAAATCCTTACTTTCACAATATTTGATTCAATCCCGTAAGTACCAAATTGAAATCCTGGAAAACAGGCTTATCCATGTTGTGATTTCTATGACTATTCATAATGCGAGTACGTAAAATCAATCTACCTACTCCGACCTCTGGCTGGGACACAGCCACAGGTCTCCTCTCTATGAGAGCGAGTGGGCTGAAATCTACTACGCGGGCCCAGTGCGGGTTAGTAGATTTATATATTTAGGTAACCAACAGCGATACATAAAAATATTTTACAAAATATGCGTGTTACAGTTATTATGACCAATTATAGGTTTCCCTGTATAACTGGGATATATATGTATGTTTAATACATGCGAACGGACTAATGTATAGATGTCACATGTCTTCGATTTTTCGGTTCTGCTGGGACATGTCGGTTTTCCTTCATCGTTTTGTGAGGAGTTATGCAGTTAAACCGGTTAAATTTTTCAATGGATGGGTTTATTAAATATATTCGTTCGTTCCATTAGGTTTGATGACTAAACTAAGCTATATCTGTGCATCTCGATTCAGACTACGTATAAAAAAGTTTTTACTGTGACATTATATCATTATTCATTAAACACCATCATTATTTATATTTTGGTACATCATGGTTCCTATAACTTGACAACTTCAGATTAGGCGGTCGGGCCACTCGCTCAAGTCTTATATTTAGAATGCTTTCAGCTTAAAAACTGGATTTAAAAATGTGCCTTTTCTCTTTATTTCTTCTTCTCCTTTCTTGGCACGAACCTTATGATAATAAATAGTTCATACCCAATCCAGAAGCGGCCATTTTTTCGAACAAACATTTTCACAAAGATAGTTCACGTTCACACGGAAGTAAAATAAAGTCCGAATGCCCTAGGATATAGCCAGTCAACTCCTGCGGTAGTGTGGCTAGTCTCCAGCCATAAAAACGAGGGTCTGTGATGACTGACTTACCGCCCTTTGCTCCGACACGATCATAAACATCAATTAATTGCTGAGGTCAAATTATAAGTAATTAATTATTTATTACTTTTTCTAGTATGCAGAAATTACTTCCTATATACTAGAATATTATTAAATATTAAGCATCATTTAATTTTAATATCGTATCGTCACCACCAGATTTGATTTTATTACATTTTTAGGAGGACGTTCATTTGTTTATGTGAGTAATAAGTGCGATATAGGAGATCAGTTCTTGTATAATACGCCTCGCCTATTTTTCCCGAATAGGCATAACAGACAGCCCCCTGTGCAGGGCCTGCATGGAGGTTGTCGAAACTGTTGTACATGTAATATTCAAATGTACAGGTGTCACCCAGATTTGGATAGAAACCCGCGGGACACCCAGATTATACACTGGCGTTATCAATAGACCAGGAGACACAATCAACTTCTGGAGGGAGGTAGGCTAGTTAGAATAACCAAAAACGGTCGCCATGGCCTACGCACAATGGTCCACTCAAAAGACTAAGTGCGGAAACCAAACCCTGATAACATAAAACATAGGCCTCATCAATCGTTTTCCATCAGGCGTGATCGAGGATCGATTAGATACATCTCCGTGAAGTTTTCATAGAAATTGTTATATTAGAATCGCGAATCTCGCTGTCGCAGCGCGCCTGTCTGTGGGAGCTGAACTCAGCAATACATAAAAAATACAAAGTTGACCAGTTAAATTTAAGTCCCATGTAAAAGGGGGGGGGGGAGCTTATTGCTATTATTAACCAGGCGCAAATCCATATTAAGGACTGGTACCTACCGACTAGACGATCCGGTAGATGGGCATCGACGTCGATCCAGGTCGAAAAAGTTTATAGTTTTGACACTGTTTGTCAAAAATCATTAAAAAAAAAAACAAAATATTCCTCATTTTTTGCAGGTCATCATTTGCCTAGCCATTTCCTTACAATATTGAAGTCGGCTTTCAGGACAGGATACAGCGGACTATCCATATTTAAATGGAGCGACTGCCTACCTGACCTAAGGAACCCAGTTACTGGGTAACATTACACCACCTGGTTGTCAGACTTTCGGGCTTCTGCCGACCCGAAACGACTGGCAAAGAGCCACACATGCCAGCGGGGGCCAACAGCTTAAAGTGCATTCCGAGGCACTTAGGGGTATATAAAACTGGTCACCCATCTACGGACCAACCGCGGCACGCATAGCTTAACCTTAGACGTAGCCACAAGCCTCATCGACTTTTGCAGTTGTCTGTACTAATGTAGTCTATGATTGCTGACATTATAGTTAGATCTAGACAAAAAACTAAAAACAGATATAATTTTTTATCAACGACAAGGTTACTTTATCAGCGCTGCAACTGAAGTTGTATAGTCATACAAAATGTGGTTTAATCCTTGCGATGTTATTCTGAGCATTTGGGCACCGACTCTGCTTGTTTCGTGACGTTTTTATTTAAAAATACATGTAAACAGTAATATTATTTTTCATTATGTTTCGTGTGTGTTTAATATGTGTTATGTTTGTGTGTGAAGCTGTTTGTATGTACAGTTCGAAGGCTCTGGAAGGTTATCCAGCTGGCTATTTGGCTGATTGTGAGTATCTAATGTCTATCGCTTCCAATCGCATTAGATTTTATCTGTTTTCCGCAAATATCAATTTCTCGATTTATAATCGTTGCTGCCTCGTTTTGGTTCAGTGATGGCAAGCGTAACAGCTGAGCACGGGGTCCTTTGTTCGATTTTTAGCTCAGACAAAGTGTTACAGGATTTTCTGATCAGAAATTTCAAAGTAGCAGCCCGATATCTTGATGGCAAAAGGATCGCTCTCTGTAACTTAGAACTTAAACATAACTGACAATATGTTCGTATACTATTATATTATATAAGTATATCTGTAGGCGTAGCATGACCACCGTAGAAAGGGGTTTTGTCGACGGAAGACTAGACAAAATTACAGATTGTAGAAAGATTAAAGATAGAATTAAAGATTGTAGAAAGATTTGTACCGTTTTATGCTGGCGTAGCATGACAGTTCTATCTCTATTCTACTAAGAATAGACAGTTCTTTCTTTGGTGGTCATGGTACGCATGCTGTAATATATCTCTGTTTAACTCATGGGATTTATAGGCGTGATATTTTGCTACGTTATGTAATTTGTAGAGCAGTGGTTCTCCTGCAGAATCAGCCGCCACTTACAAGCTATAGTTCGGATCTTGAAAGCTTTATTTTGTGTAAATTATTTCATCACCACTGCTCTCAAAACGGTGAAAGAAAACATCATTCGAAACCATTGTAAAAGCCTATTATTTTTAAATGAGTAACCATGGAGTTTCTTGCCGGATTTTCGCCATAGGAATCAACCTGTTGGAAAAAAACTACCAAGCTTCTGACGTTTCATAAGTGCCCATGTTGGTTTATCTATACATAAAAATATATATAAAAATGAGTCCCTATTTCCCTTGGTCACGCCATCACGCGTACGCGTGAACGGCTGGACCGATTTCACTTTTTGTTTTTTTGTTGTGTTTGTAATTGTCAGGAGAAGGTTCATAAGAAAAAAAAAAAAAAAAAAAATTGCGCGGAAAATTAGAAAATTTAAGAACTCTTATTTAAGAATACTTAACAACCATATAATAGGACAATGTAAACTTTTTAAATGTAACATTATGACATTTGACATAGAATTGACAGAATGCGTGCTCAAATATCATCAAAGAGACAGGACAACGTCGTCAACGTCGGGTCAGCTAGTGTGAAATAAAATATTTTGATTTTGAGCGTGAGGAAACAGGCATGTCCTAGTACCAAAAAATCTAAGATACATGTGGCACTTCTGTGAGTTAGGTACTTTAAGATATAATATGTGTCATCTGCCAAGTCGCACTGAGCCAGCATGTTGGATTATGGCCCACTCTCTCTCTAGCAGTGGGCCATCATAGGCTGCTATTGTATCCCTTAGTCTTGATTGTGCCCAGTTAATAGCATATGACATTGTCTTAAAGGAATTTTAAAGAGGACTTTTAACATCCTTCACATAGTTTCGCTTCGTAATGGTTTGTCATGTCATTCGTCATGTTTCTTTCAACTTGGGTGTGAAATGAGGACGATCGCCACCTCAAAATGACGTGTAGTGATAATATTTGACTTAATAACAAAAGGGAATGCGTATCGAAGAGCAAACGTTGTTTCTGTATGTTTGTTTTATGATAAAACTGTCCAAGGATTGAAGCGATAAGTTTCTGAAAAAGTGGCAATGTTTGTTTGGTAAATATTTTTGGTGGACAGTTTTAAATAAATAGGCTAGTTTATTCATCTTTATTTCAGCGCTGCGACTCTTTTTTAAATGTTGCAGTATCATGCTGATATAGGAGCCTTTTGGCCTCGTACAGGACTCGTATTTTTACTTTCAAGAAATAAGAATTTTTTATTTTTCTTAGTTTTTTATTAACGTTTAAGACAAGGAATTTTAGCAATAATTCCTTCTGCACATGTGGCTTCCCTGGTAACTCATTAACGGCACAACCATTTAATGTCTACTAATTTCTCCCAAATTACGACATACATTTTTTTTCATACATACGTTTTTGACGTCATCTACTCAATATTTAACACTAGCACTTAACCCGTGACTTCGTCCGCGTGACTCACAAGAACTGTGCATTTATTCTGCATAAAATATAGCCTATGTTACTTGGTGATAATGTAGCTTTCTATAGGTAAAATAATTTTTAAGATCGGTTCAGGAGTTTTCGAGTTTATCCATTACAAACATACATACAGAAATCAATTCTTTCCATCTTTATAATATTAGTTTAGACTATAATATAATGTATTCCTACAATTCTAATTTGAACTCTTTATTGGTTGTTAAGGTAATCGTGACATTTGGTTTAAACAGGTAGTTACTTGTTATATTTTAAATACCAATTATTTCATTTATGTAGATACTTTTATATTTTGTGAACGTTGTAGGCCTTGCATACATCTGGTTGTATACATCTCATACACGCACGCCGGTTACCAGTACAACGCACCTGACCTTTCTGAAGAACATCACCAATACTGGTGCCGATTCTGTTGTACACCGAACTAAACTAACTAAACTATCTCTAAAATTCCTTACTTTTGGCTATGAGAATTTTAACGCTATTCTGCAAGGAAAAATCTCTAAATTTAAAAATTATTTTGACACGACTAAAAACGAATTTGGCAATCAACATGTTTTTTTTTTTCTTTTGGTTTCCCAACGTGGTACTTGTGTGCGCTACGCAATGAATTTTTTAGAGACGAAGGCGCCCGCAAGGGGGCAGCCTGTACGTGTTTTATATGGAATTTTTCACTTTTTGTTTGAAAAATAAAAAAAAATATTACCCACGTGTTGAGATTTAAATGTTCCGGGGTTTCATAAAGGAGGTCGAAAATTTCATTATTTTTGCGACAGGACACGCCATTTTCGAGATATAAGCAAAAGAAAAAATAAAAAATACAGCACTGTTTTTGCACGTGAAGGCGAGGCGTTGGTGTGAATTTTTGTTCATGACCACTAGTTTTATTCCACACCTTTTTAATCGCGATTAAAAATAGTCAGATTTAGTCAAAATAAATTATTATAGTGTAAATTTTTGGTGAAAACCGGCAAACCCAGAATAGCAAAATTGTCATTTTCACTAAACTAATAACTCAGTGCAAACTTAGTGCTGTCAAACTAAAATATAGTTAAGTTGTGTCACTTTAGTCTATTTCAGAATAGGAAATCGTCGTTTGACAGGAATAAACCAAATTTTAGTGATTTTTAGTTTAGTTTAGAGAATTTTGTATAACAGAATCGGCACCAATGTCACTATTTGTCCTTTTAGGGCGTTTCCACTCACATCTGCCTTGAAAATAACTTTTGTATATATGTTTATCCTAATCACATAAAATCAATCTATTTTCAGGTCCAGGAACCAACGTACCACAGCCGATACCATCAGAAGAGTTAAAATATCTAGCCATTTTAGTCCAAGGCAAAGGGAACATATTCTCGTCAAAGACGAAGTACAATTACTACCAAATGAAGGACTTAGCTAAAGACCCTCGGGTTGACTTCAAGAAACCCACTGTCATGTATGTGGGGGGGTTCTTGGACCACCCCCAACTACCCTTCGCTTTGACAGCTGGGGTGGTGTATAAGAAATTGGGGTATAACGTGTTTTTGCTAGATACTAATAGATTTACGACGGTTGCTTATCCTGTGTGAGTATCTATTGGTTTAATTTTTGCATAATTCTGTATTGTTATAATTGGGTTTTTGGTGACAAATATCCTGCCTGCGTCGTTGGTCAAGTGGTTGCAAACGTTACTGCTGCACTTGAGGTCCTAAGTTCGATTCTCAGGTCGGTTGAAAAATTAGGCAGTTGACCGATATAGGTACAGCTCGATTAGTATACTTTGCTTATTTCCACAGTATTATGTCTTATGGCGTTCTACTGTGGGGTTCTGCAGCTGACGTAGATTCAGTTTTCATTTTGCAAAAGAGGGCAATCCGCGCAATCTATAAAATGGGGCCTCGCGAGTCTCTTAGAAACAAATTTACAGAAATTGATATACTGACTCTTCCCTCTCTTTATATCTTTGAATGTATTTTGTATGTTCGCAAAAATTTAGGCCTTTTCAAAATAAGAAGCGATTTCCATAACATAAATACGCGTAGTAAAAATGAAATTGTAATACCAAAATTTAGATTAACTAAAACTAGTAAATCATTTCTTATAAACAGTATCCGCTTCTATAACAAGTTGCCAAAGTCTGTTACTGAACTTAGCTATGGAAAGTTCAAATCACACATCAAACGTGTCCTTATCAAAAAAGCATATTATAAGATAAAAGACTACGTTGAAGACAAGGAAGTTTGGCAATAATTCCTTCTGCACATGTGGCTTCCCTGGTAGCTCATTACAGGATGACCTGTGTCTATTAACTGCTCCCGAATGACGATGTACATTTTGTATTCAAGTTTTTCAGTTTTTACATTCTTTCACATTTACTCATTTTTGAAATTATACACCTACAATTGTACATTGTACTCTTTAATATTAGTTGTCATGGCAATAATGACATTTGGTTTAAATAATGTAATATGTCTTATTTAAGAAATAATATTATTTATGTAGATTATTTTATAGATTATTTTATACTTTGTGAATGTGAGAACGTTGTAGGCCTTGTAGACTGTAGACAATTTTCTATCTTATTCAGTACCTGGTACTTGTTGACAGGCCTACACTGTCCTCCCATACTATTAACACTGTAATTTGAAACAATTGTAAAAACGAATTATTTTTAAAAGAGTAACCGTGGAGTTTCTTGCCGGCTCTTCTCCATAGGAACCAACTATTTGGAACCGTGCACCTAGCTTCTGACGTTTCATAAGTGCCCATGTAGGTTTATATGAAATAAAAATATTTTGATTTTGATTTTGATTTTGGTTAAGAGTAATGGCTTTTTCCAGGATTTCCTGCATTCTAGAATATAAAACCAAATAATCGTACTTCCTACTTAATAATATTATAAATGTGAAAGTTTGTATGTTTCGATGCTCAATCACGCAAAAACGGCTGAACGGATTTAGATAAAATAAGGCAAACAGATAGCTTATAATCCGATTAAGACAGAGGATACTTTCTATCCTGGTAGTATGTTCCCGCAGGATAATTTAATATAGATAGAAAAGCCTATAGAAAAACCTAATGACAATAATATTGTTTTCTATTACAGAGCTGCCAGCAACATGCGCACCATCGGAAAACACGTCGCCGAAATGCTAACCACCCTCACGAAGTACGGCTTAGACCCCAAAAAACTCGAACTCGTAGGCCTAAGCCTTGGAGGCCACACCATAAGCTTCATAGCCAAGAACTTCAGACTCCAAACAGGCATGAACATCTCCAGAATAACTGGGTTAGATCCATCTGGTCCTTGCTTCAGAAATTTGGGCCCAGAAGACCGATTAGACCAATCAGATGCCGATTTCGTGGATGTCATAGAAACGAATATAGATGGCTACGGAATGGCTGCCCCAGTCGGCCATGTTAATTTTTACGTCAATGGTGGGGAGTTCCAGCCGGGGGACATATTCTGGGTTCCTTGCAACGTAATTTGCAGTCATGTGAGATCGTTTACTATTTGGATTTCAGCACTAATGAACCCAAATAGTTTTATTGCAATGAAATGTGACTCTGTCCAAGAAGCTAGGAATAGAGAGTGCTATGATAAAACTCCTGTTGTGACTAATATTGTGGGTCTTAATACTGATAGAAGTAAACAAGGAATCTTCTATTTGGCGACTGAAAACAATTTTCCTTATTTTATGGGTTTGAAAGGGTTGGAAAAAGAAAACGAATTTTTCGACTCAAAACTGAATTTGAGTAAAAAGAGCAGCTGGAGTTTATTTTAAGCTAACTCAATTAGCGATTTGTTTAGTTGGAATCAAAGAGAATATAAATAGTCTTTGGTTGGAATACACAGGTTTCGGTTGATATAATGTTTTGGTGTTTTTACAGTCATTAACTGCCTACCCTTTTTCCCAACTGTGTAAGGGTTGGCTTCCAGTCTTACTGCAGCACCATTGTATTTGGAGCTACTGCCTATCTGACCTCTACAACCTATTTACTGTTGGTAAGACTGGTGGTCAGACATTTGGGCTTGATTGTTTGACTAGAAAGGCAGATAAAAGAAGGGATATAAATACCATGCAAGAGTGCAATACTAACACAAAATACAGTAATATAACAACAGCTTTTTTTCATATTTCTGTTTTTTTTTCCTCTCTATAATCCTATACGTAGTTCAAAGTTTTTCATTTTCAGGAGTTCCTCTAACACTCCTTTAAAGTACCTGCGAAACTTTTAATTATTTTAACAGATTATACTTTAATCAAAGCCTTTTCAAGTAAGAACAATATAGTTTGTACTAAGTTGTCTGTGTAAGTTTATTTTATCGACTACTAGCGACATCTGTTGTCTACTTCTCGTACTAGCAACGATGCGATCATCATGGCTTCGAGTGTGCCGCACCATAATAAACTACTACTCTATGGTTCATGAGTAAAATAACAGGTGTCGCTGTTTTGTTTAGTTCATAAGTGTAATACAGATGGCGTTAGTAACACCCTGGCACACTTTTTGATTTTCTTGATAATTATCACTGGTTACTTTATTTATGGTTTCTACATTAAATATGTACCGTGTGGTGCCGGACGTAAAGAATAACACCACCCCATTTCTTCCCGTGGGTGTCGTAAAAGGCGACTAAGGGACTTACTAGAGAATGGGCAGCAGCGTTCTCTATGCATTTTACCACCATACTGCGATCGCCAACCCGCCTGCCAAGCGTGGCGATTATGGCAAAGCCCCTCAAATTGGGGGAGGCCTAAGTCCAGCAGTGGACGTCTTACGGCTGAAACGAACATTAAATATTAGTTATAAAGCTATGATCATATTATTGATATTATGTTGAGGACTTCAGACCTCACTAATTTCCACTGAGAACACCAAGCACGCCTCTTGATGTTATTAATTTATTCTGCATGAGATTTTTCTAATGCCTATATATTTACTATTTATTATTTACTCCTTAGTGAGCTGCAAGCGCCATCTACTAAAAAAAACTGCTCATACAATTCTTTCACGTCCGAATCCCAAACAAAAGGTTAAGCAGTTTTTTTCCTCGTCCATTCATCACAATTTCTAAAGCATAAGCTTCCTCATTTTGGAGGTCAAATCCGGCAGAACTAAAGTGCATTGTCGCAAGGGCCAGCTGGTTACCTGACCCCTGTATCATAGGACCAACGGCCTGTATTATTAACCCTTGTAATTATGCGTATGTCAATAGGTAGGGGTCATATTGTCCGAATCTTTAACCCTTTTTGAATAGGTTTTGCATGCGGATTCGTTTGTGATTTTTGGTGTGAGGTTTCGATGGTGATGAAAAATGTTGGATTAATTTTTAGTCGACTCTTACGAATTTTATTCGCCCGAATCGGGCATTCGGAACCCGAATCGGTTTTTCTTCAGGCGAATCAGAAGTAGTTACCTATTTTATTTGTGGGCGAACCAACGATTAGGCAATTGGTGCTACATTTTGAACAAAACGTTAAAGAAAAACAACGGGCGAGGAAATTCGTGTGAATCGAAGTCAAAATGTTTAAACTGAAACTGTAGCTTAGGAAACTATTTCGGATTGTGCGTTTGCAAATAATTATATATTGTTTGATTTTTGACTTTAAAATCATTCTATGTAAGCACTAAATAGTTGCCCACAATTTATTAGATAAAATACCAAAAGGTTACTATATTCTGTCTGATTTCAATCATTTCTGATGAACAAACTGTCAATTTGCAGGGATTTCTACATATAGTGCATAAATAAGCAACAATCAAGTTCAAACTCAACCTTTATTATAACAAAGTCCAATTTCTATTACTTCAATGTAAACAAAAAAATACTTTACGCTTCAATTAAGTAGGGTCAGTAAAGAAATTCTTAAAAAGCACTTTCAGTACCTACTATTGATAGTTTTTTAAGTTTTTAATGGACACCTGGCCCTTATTTGAATATAATTATTATTCTGCTGACCGTATTTGGGGTCCTTTTGAACCGGGAAGGATATTATTTTTACTACTCTATTGTTAATTAGCTGATGGTACTCTGCCCATCCTAAATGGATGCGAGATGAAGATATTATTATCTAAAGGGTATTTAATCCTACTCGCCTTTCATATTTGCATTCAATGGACTTCGATTTTTTTGTGTTGACGATTGCCTCACTGTTTCTAAATCAATTATAGTAATTGCAAGGATAATAATAATAAAGCTATTTATTTTCCATAGTAGAACAGACTACACTTTAATAACATCCCTTTAATATTTAACAATTAGACTGCGGGTTACCTCACGATTTTCTTTTCTTCATCGGTGTTAGTAGTGCCCAAGATAAACTGAGAAAATACTCGTATATACCTATGAATTGAAAAAATCACATTAGCGTTTGTCGAAAGTCCGAAAGTCATATAAAACGAGTCTTCCCAAAGGGTATCATATTAGCCAGTTATTGAGTTGTGGAAGTCAGATGGCCAGGCTCTTCAAGTAAAATATTGGTATGAACTATGTTGGGTAAAGGCTAGACAAAAAACTAAACTAAACTAAACTTAATTTAAACTTAAATCTTCCTTTTTACCTTTATTTTTCGCATGTCTTGTAGTTGAAATGTAGAACTTAACTACATTGTGTACACATCTGCCCGTCCTGTAGGATATACAAGCGTAATATTATATGAAGCAAGTATTGAAATTAATTTTGTTCCATATTTAGGCCTTCCAAAATAAACTGAACTTTCTATAAATTCGCACCGGGCCATAAGCCATTGAGCCATTGTATAATCGGCCCATAATCGAAGCATATTTAATCGGGCCTTGTTTGGCCCACATAATATGACAAGCAAATTAACTCCCATAAAAGAGAATGAACCTGAAAAACCACTTACCAATAACCTCTTTACATAAACCACTTATTTATATTAAATACCTTTCTTTGTGTTCGAACACAGTTTTTAAATAATCGTTTCATATTTACTCGAATTCGAAGCAGCAGGTGTCATGTGTCACATGTCATTTTGACATTTGTCTGACTTAACGATGTATCGATTTTGTAATCGATTTGGAGTGATGGTGGCACGATTATTGCTGTTTTATATTATGGCGGGTTTTGAGAAATCCATACTAATATTATAAAGTGAAAGCAACTGAGTATGTTGGAAGTTTTCGTGGCTGAATCAATTTTGCTGAAATTTTGTATGGAAGAAGCATCAAAATTTAAAAAAATACGGGCATTTATTTAACTCCAAAAAACTAGGCGTGTATTTGGGTGTTTTTTTTATCTACATTTGTTTTTCTTTAGTTAAACTTCTTTTGTGTATTTTCTTCTCTGTCTTCGTCCATTAGTTTCCTTAACATTAGAAGCGCGGAACATACCGACTGAGAAAAAATTTGGATAAAAAAATATGTATATTGCAATTACGTGGTTGAAGTCTTGTATAAATAATAAATATAATAATCATCATATTTCATGAAAAGTCATAAAAAGTTACGATTATATGCATAATAAAATATTAATTAGAGCAGGAAGAACATCGAAATGGGTCAAATTTGGGACGCCCGCACTTCTAGTGTTAAAGTGATTAATACGAGTAACGTATTATTGTTGTATCCATTTGAATTGCATGAAACGGCTATTTAAAACTATTCGCCCGAATTGGGCAAATCAACATGTTTAATTAATATCTATCTACACTATTTTCTGTAGGCAACTCGCACGAAGTCAATTTATTTGACAACGAATCGACTATTACAGAAATACCTATTAGGCAATTGGCACATTTTGAATTGTATGCAAAAAACCTTTTTAACAAAAAATTAAACCGCCGAAAAAAACAGAAAAGCAAAAAATAATAAACCTTAAAATTATGAGTCGGCGCTTTGAGTGATCTTTGTTCATTGATTTTTCAGCGCCTACTCATTTAAGGTTTATTATTTTTTGCTTTTCTGTTTTTTTCGGCAGTTAAATTTTTTGTTAAAAAGTTTTCATTTTGTAATTTTTTGTGGCTTTAATGTACTAATAATACTTGACAAGGTATACCCTATCCAATGAAAAAAGAATTATCAAAATCGGACTACTCTTTACAAAGTTATGCGTGGTTATACATTACAATCAATGAGTGAACAATCAATCATCCCCTGTTTTCCAACCCTTAGGGTTCGATTTTGTTTTCCAAATTTATATGGGACCACCCTCGGAGTATACCCTTTCCAATAAAAGAATTATCACAATCGGACTACTATGTAAAAAGTTATGCGTGGTCATACATAAAAAAAATAATATACGCGTCGAATTGATAACCTCCTCCGTTTTTTTTCGTCGGTTAATAAAGTTATGAAAGGTACCACTGCAAGCACGTGGAATTACAGGCAAAAATTCAAAACGAGATGTTTCGGGCGAGTAAATTCGTGCGAAACGACTTATAACACCATCATTTCAGTCGAAAAGCGTCCACTGTGTCCACACATAAGCCTTGCCCCAAGCACCGCCACTTCCACCGATTCTGTGCTTCTCACATCCCGCTGGATGAATCCGCTGATTCCTGCGGCCTTCACCAAGTCATCGGTCCATCTTATGGTTAGTCTTCCAACGCTACGTCTTCCAGTACGTGGTGGCCACTCCAGAACCTTCCGTCCTATCGGCTATCTGTTCTGCGAGCAATGTGCCCTGCCCACTACCACTTAAGTTTGGCAATGCTTCGGACTATATCAGTTAACTTCGTCCTTCCTTGGTTCTTCTTATAACACCAGTCAATATTATTACTTCACTAGCTTTTGCCCGCGGCTTCGCCCGCGTGGATGTTGGATATTAACCCAGGAGGACGTACTACCGCGGTAAGTGTGTTAATTCAGGTTATATTATAGGTAATAGCTGTTACCTGCGACTTCGTCCGCGTGGTATTTAACAAAAAGTTTTTCATAAAAAGTGTCTTTGAAAACTACGCTGACATACGTCACAAAACACGCTGACACACGTCTCAAAATTCAGCGTGTTTTTAGTTTTTTTAAACTATTATTTATTTTTTCTAAAATAAAAGTAGCCTAAGTTACTCCTTGTTACATCAGCTATCTGCCAGTGAAAGTTCCGTCAAAATCGGTCCAGCCATTTCAGAGATTAGCCGGAACAAACAGACAGACAGACAAAAATTGTAAAAAATGTTATTTTGGTATATGTACCGTGTATACTACTGTACTTAGTAAAAGTGGTTTTCTTAATATTAAAACAGACACTCCAATTTTATTTATTTGTATAGATGTATAGATTAAAATCTATTCAACCGTTTTCTTAACTTCTGGCACAGTAAGTAAAATACTTACCAAAGGGTTGTTTAGGGTCTACAAACCGATATATCATCATCATTTCAGTTGTAAGACGTCCACAGCTGGATATAGGCCTCCCCCAATTTGGGAAGGTTTATCCTAATTGCGACGGATGACGAGGATGGACGAGGCGGATTGGCGATCGCAGTATGGTGTTAAAATGTATAGATAACGCTGCTAGCTGCTACCCATTCTCTAGTTCCCTTAGTCGCCTTTTACGACACCCACGAGAAGAAATGGAATGGTCCTATTCTCACGTCCGGCTTCACACGGAGCACATAACGACACACACAAACCGATATATGATAACAAACAATTAATCGATTACAAAATAGGTCAATCACCCACACTAATGACGTGTAGGCATGTGTCTAATCGGTTCTATGGGAAGCCATTGGATCTGCTCGACTGGTCGTACGGAATTTTTAAATGATTATACTATAATTAATAATAATATATTCAAAAGTAAATTTATTTCCAGAATTCGAATTATCATGTTAAGGCCCTTTGAATTTTAAATAGACTATAAGCCGTAAATTACGGTTTTCGAATTGTTTCGATTCGTAACGATTAGAAATTACGGTAATAAAGTATCGATTTTATTTGTTTGTGGGAACGTCAAACGTATTATTATACAGCGCTTTAAAAGTGGCTACTTTATTTATACCTTTACAGATTCTCTGGTTTTTGTGTTGTTGATAATTTGTACATACCTTTCTTGATTTAAAGATGTTTGATACTGGAAATGATGAGAGGTGTCGAAGACCACGTGAACGTGAAGAAAATGTTGCTCAGCAGCAGGAATGCAATATGTTCTGCCCGTGGCTTCACCAGCGTGTATGTCGGATCATCCTACGGGAATGCGCTACCAGGACTCTTTATAACATCGTTATAAAGAAAGTCTCGTCAAAATCGGTCCAGCCATTTCTGATATAAGCCTGGACAAATTGACAAAAACAAATGTTACGAGTATTAAGTAGGTACCTGCCGTATAAACTTTCTTACGCATTTAGTAAAAAGCTGTCATTTTGTCATTACAAACAGACACTTCATTTTTATTTATTGACAGATAATTTTAGTAGTTTTCGAAAAATAATATTGTTATTTTACCCTTTCATTGTATTGTTGTTCAACTGAAGTATAATTAGCAAGTTCTTAGGGACCTACGTACCTACTTCAAGTAGATAACGCTGCTGACGAAGTAAACTATGGTAATTTATTTCATACAGAGGGGTAATTGCGGAACTTTTTATCGGTTGGAATTGGTATAATATTCATAGTTAAACAACATTCATTGCGTTATTTACGTTGCTGAGCCGACAATTTATTCGAACAAATGACGCAATGCTTTAGAAATAATCTTCAATCCCATTCAGATTCTGATAAATTGTGTGTTTCGCAATTAGGGTGCTGGATGAGTCTTTCCATTGGCCTTCTAACGTTGAAACGCCTGTTTAGATATAAGATAAAACAAAGTACCTGTCTATGTTGGAAAAACATTATTCTTTCTACTGTATTCAGTTCCCGACTGCATGTACTGAAGGACCATATACCAGTAATTCAATCAATCTGCCTAGCCTCTTCCCAACTTAGTTGGGGTCAGCTTCCAGTCCAACCAGATGCCGCTGAATACCAGTATTTTACATGAAGAGACTGCCTATCTTACCTCTTCAATCCAGTAACTGGGTAATACGATAACCCTTGGTAAGACTGGTTGTCAGACTTTCCGACTGTCAAAGATCCACGAGTGACAGCCGGGACCAACGGCTTAACGTGCTTTCAGAGGCACGGAGGAGTCTCGATATATAAAGATGGACAAGAACTAACCCTGGCAAGTATAGCTTAACACTAGAAGTGCGGGCGTCCCAAATTTGACCCATTTCGATATTCTTCATGCTCTAACTAATATTTTATTATGCATGTAATCGTAACTTTTTATGACTTTTCATGAAATTTATTATTTATACGAGACTTCAACCACGTTATTGCAATACACATATTTTTTTTATCCAAATTTACCTCAGTCGGTATGTTCAGCGCTTCTAGTGTTAACCTGATGATCCATGTGGCTGTTCTTTCTTACCCATAAGCAAGCACTTCACCTTTTTTATTTTCTTTTTTTTGTGGATGGGAAATCATCATATGACGTCACCCGCTCTGGGTGGAGCGGAAGGGCCTGTCAGACTCTTACTGACTAAAACCCACCTGCGTTCCTTCAGTTGCCCATATGCCAGGACCACGGTACCTCTTAAGAATTAATCTCGCGACTCTGGCAGAGCTCTTTCACCTGTAATTATAGTTACAAATAACTTGTTTTGTAACTTATTACTTACCAATAACTTTCCCTGAAACAGCTGCGAATAAACCAGTTGCTTATGAATGGTAATTAAGTCATTAAATTTAACTACTTTGACGAAAATGTAGTTAGGTATTGTTTTAAAATTTTCAAGATGCTTTATTAAAATAGATGAGTAGTTATAAGCAAACTATTGAATGACTTTTTCATGATTTAGACATTAAAATATGAACTTTAAGGGTTGTATCAATTGTTCCACGCGTGCCTCAAAGAGATGTCAGCAACAACTGAAGGGGTCCGCTAGGACCGATGCCTGCCAGGCTCGCGAGATTTGTTCGAAAGAGATACCGTGGCCCTGGCATATAGGCAACTGAAGGTACACGGGTGGGTTTTAGTCAGTAAAAGTCTGACACGCCCTTCTACTCCACCCAGAGCGGGAGACGTCAGTAGATGATTTCCCACCCATAAAAAATAATTTAATTTTCTAAAGCCATATTTGTTACGGTCGCCGGTCACATTTCGTTCAACAAACAAGCTTACACTGACCTGAAAATTGCAATAACCGCAAAAGACCGTAAGAGATTGTCTAGAGGACACGGTAGAGCATACGGTAGAGGTCTCCATAGGTTTGGAGTGAGGGTGCATGGGAAGCCATCAACTCCTTCGGCGAAGCAGTAATGCTCACGAAGGAAGAGGTGGGAGGGAGAGGCAATCTCTGCGCCTTCACGCCCAGAGCCGCTGCAAGAGACGCCCCAGTCGGGAGTTCATAGCGGACTCCCGGCCACCGAAGGCGCGGGTTTGCGGGTGGCGAGCAATGGGTAGCTCGCCCTCAGGACCAGGCCCAGGTCGGCGCGTTGTGTTCCACGCGCGCCTCAAAGAGATGTCAGCAGTACTGAAGGGGTCTGCTAGGACCGATGCCTGCCAGGGTCGCGAGATTGTTCGAAAGAGTTACCGTGGTTTTGGCACTGGCAACTGAAGAAACTCGGGTGGGTTTTAGTCAGTAAAAGTTTGACACGCCCTCACGTTCAACCCAGAGCGGGAGAAGTCAATGAGGGTTTTCTGAAATAGTCCGGGCACCTGTCAAAAGTGTCAAAGCGCATATATTTACCTTAGTGGTAACTGAATGAAAATGAATGAATGAAATAGTTTTATAATCATTGTCAAAGTTTCCACTTTGACCTCTTGTCAAAGTGGCGCCAACTGGTGACCTGAATTTTCTTGAACACCCTCATTGATGAGTTCTCAGCCCAAAAAAGGCTGAGATTGACCTGAAAAAAAAAACAGATTAAAGTTTAAATTTTGCGAGCCATCCAGGACCCTTTTAATACCAAAAATAAGTTAATATTCACATTCATCACGTGAACTCACTGTCCCTAAATAGGTGGCTGATTCTCAACAGTGTTTTAGGCTGATAATCAACCCCATTGTTACAGTGAGTAGGTAATAACATTTGTTAAACATAATCTTATATAACATATCTTTCTTTCTTTCAAACATTATTACATGAATGACCCGTGATATGAACGTAAATGAAGCAAAAGGAGTATTTAAGGATCGTAGAGCAAAAAATAAAAATATCTCTATCTAAAAAATATTGACAAAACAGCTTCTAAAAATAAAAAAGCCATCAGATTTGCGTAGGTACATACACCGGCTTTTGAAGTCGATAGCATCAGATACTTAGACACGTCTAGTGCATAGATTAACATCGAGGGTCCTTTGAGAGCACTAGGGTAAGTGTGTAGATCTAGTCAGCGGTCTAGTCTTAGTTAGAAATAGCTAAGTAACATATAGTGTTAGTGTGAGGGTGTACCGTATACCGTGGCCCTGCCATATGGGCAACTGTAGGAACACGGGTGCGTTTTAGTCAGTAAAACTCTGAAACGCCTTTCCGCTCCACCCAGAGCGAGAGACGTCATTTTATGATTTCTTACGCACAAAAAAGAAGGGCATACCGTAAGACGTAACAACGGAAGGCTTGCTACAAGGTGGAAACCGAAGACCTGGTGAAGGGCGCAGGAATCTGCTGTAAATCTTTATCCGCTATCATTCCAATGTTGAATGATGAATTATATAATTTAATCATAAATGTCAGTTCCTATACTTTCTCACTACACACACTCACCATACACTTACTCACTACATACACTCACATACCCGACACTTATTCACTACACACACACACACACACACACTTACACTCTACATGCATACACCTCATCACACAATTAAACGTTCCTTATTTTTCTTTTAATTTACATAAATTAGAATCAGTTTTCTTTGCCACCATCTCTTATCGTTTAAACGTCCCAATTTAATTGAATTATGGCTTTTTTGTTTACGGAGAATCGCTGACTCTTAAGTCACAAGCCTACACCTAGTTTAGGAGTCAGAGGATCCAAATTAATGTGTCCTAGTAATAAGCTTTAAATGTTTTAGTTTTATGGATATTTTAATGTCGGTTTGCGGTGAAATAAAGAATTTATTTATTATTTGTTGATTTCAATGTTCATGTCAGCCTCATTTTGCATATCTATTAAGATTGATACACAACAATTCTTAACACATGTTTCTGTAACACCAAGTTCATCACCATCATGATTTCAGCCGTACAACATCCACTGCTGGACATAGGCCTGCGCCAAGTACCGCCATTCCCACCTGCCCCCCTAGCCAAGTAACAACCGTTTCGTGTCGAATTCCGTTCTCCAATCGGTAACGCTTCGGTGTCAGCAGTTGTAGAAAACGATAAGTTGGTAGCCATGTTGACGCGCCTGAGTCGGTCACTCGTTTTACAATGTCTTTAGAAAAACGACATTATAACAATGGATGTAGCGTTGAACATTGTAGAAACGATAACAATTCATTCTATCATTTTGAACGATGTAAACTTGGCTACTAATTTTCTATTCGTTTGTTCTAACCACGTGACTTAACGTTGAGATAACGTTTTCGACTAGCGTTAACGATTGCAGATTATCAACATGGCTAGGTGTGCTGTTCTGTCCTTTTCGCATAGATAGATAGGTAAGGAGAAAAGAAATTTACAGCGCCAATCCCAAGGCGAGAGGACAATGTGTTTTTATTATTTGACTGCCTCATAGATCGCAATCGCAAACTACTCTCTTACATCTGCCCAGCCTTTTCCCAACTATTATGGAGTTAGCTTCCAGTCTAAGAATGCAGCTGCATACCAATGGTTTACACGGAGCGACTGCCTATCTGACATCCACAACCCAGTTTCTGGGTAACACGATGCCACATAAGACTAGTTATCAGACTTATATGGTTCTGTCTATCCATAACCATGTACCGTGTGGTGCCGCACGTAAAGAATAACACCACCCCATTTCTTCCCGTGGGTGTCGTAAAAGGCGACTCCTGGACTTACTAGAGAATGGGCAGCAGCGTTCTCTATGCATTTTACTACCATACTGCGATCGCCAACCCGCCTGCCAAGCGTGGCGATTACGGCAAAGCCCCCCAAATTGGGGGACAACTCCAACAGTGGACGTCTTACGGCTGAAATGATGATGATGATGATAACCAATGTCCAAGACAGTAACAATGACAGCCGGCACCAACGACTTAACGTGACTTGCAAGACACGGCAGGATCTCAATATGTCACCCATCCACGATTTGACCGTGGCAAGCGTAACTTAACCTTTGATCGAGCCATACTGCCACCAACAGTCATACTGTCGAGCCCCACATCGCAAACATTCATCATCATCATTAGCAGCCTATAATGTTCCCACTGCTGGGAAATAGGTCTCTTGGTAAGAGGGAGTGGGCCATTTTCCACCACGCTGGCCCAGTGCGGGTTGGTAGATATCAAATATTTTCGAATTTTTGGTTCTAAAACATATCGGTTCTCTCACGATGTTTTCCTTCACCGTTTTGATAGCAGTGGTGATGAAATACAATAATTTACACAAGTAAAATGCCTGCTTGGGTTCGAACCCACGACCGTCTCGTAAGTCACGGCCGTTACCACCGGGCTACCACTTCTCCTTACTACCCATCTGATATTTTGGATTCCGATTCGTCTGACGTCGCAGCATTTTGCTGAGCAACGACCTGTTCTTGCACAGATACGACGCACAGATCAAGTGTTCTTATTTTAGTGGTATATTTGTCACATAACTAGCCAGAAATGCACTCTGCATCCGGCAATTTTGTTTTTGTTTTGTTTTGTATTATATAATTACTGTCAGTGTCATAACGCAGATATATGATTTGTATTGTCTTTGGTCCGTAGCCGTGACATCAATGAGCCATAGATAACATTCTACAACGTTTTTTTATCTTGAATACGTGGCTTTTGGCTACCTTGTACGTGAGCATTTTTCTTTTTTGTAACAATTTTTTTATTTCATGCTGTGCGTTATGTTTGTGCAGAATAAACTATTTTTCTTTCTTTCTTTCTTCAATAGCTTTTACAGCCGAAAAATCAAAAGCATAAGTATAGGTATACAAGCAAAAATGACTTTTATGTGCATACAACATGATGTAAGTATATACATTGCTCCAAGGTAAGACACATAGATAGTGTCAGTATATGAAGCCTGCTTGGGGGTAGCTTCGTTCTGCGCACTTAGGTCTGTTATGCACGGGGTGCTGCGCCCCTCGCAAAAAGAAACAAGCCATGGCATACAGGGTGTCTGTGTGTCGGGATGGGGAAGAGTTGATACTTGCTGATTTTTATTGCAAAAGAGTAACCATGGAGTTTCTTGCCGGCTCTTCTCTAAAGGAATCAACAATTTGGAACTGTGCACCTTGCTTCTAACGTTTCATAAGTGCCCATGTGGGTTTAGGTGGAATAAAAATATTTTGATTTTGATTGATTGACTGGTGCTTTGCAATTGATTTCAAATTAAATAAACGTCAAAAAGAGTGTTGGGTAAGGATATTTTTGGCTTAAGATATAAGCTGTAAGTTTCACAATTAATGTGAAAATATTGAAGCTAAGTAACACAGCTAGGAAGCATCTCACGCCTAAAATTTTTTTTTTATTTAAGTATTAGATAATTATAAAGTTGATTTTTCCTTCATAAATGTCCAGTGGGTAACGGTGTCCATTATCATACAAACAAAGTGTTCCTTATCATATCTGAAAGGTGTTTGAGATTACTTTAAGCTTCACAGTGTATTATGAGTATAGGAGGGACTTGTGGCTAAGTAATAACAGCCGCACGGAATTAACGATCAGGTTAAGCTACGCTTGTCACGGTTGGTACGTGGATATGTGACCATCTTTCATCGTTTCATCATCAATCTTTATATACCAAGACGCCTCCGTGCCTTGGAAAGCATGTTAAGCTGTTGGTCGTGGCTGTCATACGTGAATCTTTGACAGTCATAACGGGTCGTCAGACGCCTAAAAGTCTGACAACTAGTCTTATCAAGAGGTATCGTAACCCACTAACTGGGTTGTGGAGTCCGGAATGGCAGTCGATCCATGTAAAATACAACTATTTTTATATAGTTCGGCCCAAAACAAAGGCTAGGCAGGTGATACCATTTTTACATAACTTCAAAAAAGATGCCAGAAAATCGTACCGATTACTAAAGCCACAAAATTTATCAATCCTCAAACCCAAGTATCAAGATTCGTGCTCCCACTACAGAATCCCGTTGTTAATAAGGAAAAGAGTGGGTACACAAGGGAATCTTGCGAACGTCGGTCCGTTGGGGAGACGGCGCGGTTCGAATTTTCTTTTTCACTGAGTTTTAGCGTTGAAGGTTTTATTTATAACCGGATTTTTTGCGAAAACCTACCTGAGCGGTTTGGGTAAAGGGGTTGTGTGACTTTAAATTTTCGATAAAAATTATGGGCAGAGACACATAACATCACACCTTGTTAGCTCGAAGGGTTTGGCAGAGGTGTACTTACCTATAGTATCACATTTCGCCAGTAATATGAGACGAGCCTATTGCTATATACCACGGCCCTGGCACATGGGCAAATGAAGGAACAAGGTTGGGTTTTAGTCAGTAAAGTCTGACACGCCGTCCCGCTCCACCCAAGAGCGGGAGACGTATCTTGATGATTTCCCACCCACAAAAAAAAAGCCTATTGCTATCAACGCGCAAAAGCTCTGGCTTTTGCCGGTTGATAGCAATTGGCTCAGCTCGGAGTCTGCTCCGGGCTGCTACTGAGAAATTTCAGATAGAGAAACCCTATAACGCTGTGCCCAATGTGGAATTCGAAACCAGGACCTAGACGAACGAAGCAACACAACATTGCTCACATTTACAACATTGCTAACATCATACAGACCTGCACCCTAATTGCGAAACGCACCATTTATCAGAATCTGAATGGGATTGAAGATTATTTCTAAACCATTGCGTCATTTGTTCGAATATATTGTCGGCTCAGCAACGTAAATAACGGAATGAATGTTGTTTAACTATGTATATTAAACCAATTCCTACCGATAAAAAGTTACGCAATTACCCCTCTGTATTTCTCGACGTGGTAAACTGAGTAAGATTTAACAAGAAGTTTCGACATTTCACAGTTTTATGAGAGCAGTGGTGGCCCAGTGATTGCAGCCTTGACTTACAAATTGCAGGTCGTAAGTTCGAACTCGACGCTTTACTTTGTGTAAATTATTTCATTACCGCTCTAATCAAAACGCGAACACAAAACTGCAAAACGGTGAAGGAAAACATCGTGAGGAAACCGGCATGTCCTTGAACCAAAAATTCGAAGACATGTGACATCTACCAAACCGCACTGGTAGTTTACGGCCCACTCCCTACCGAGAGGGGATATATGTCCCAGCAGTGGGAACATTATAGGCTGATTGTGCTGCCAAAACTATTTAAATTAATGTACCTACATATTACAGTAGCGTTTTCTTCAAACCAATAAATATCTTAGGACAACCACCACACTGTATCCCAAACTAGACAGAGTCTGTACTATGGTAACCAGAAAACTGATAAATATATATTTCTAAATACATACATATTATAGATAAATTACACCCAGACACAGAACAAATGATTGTGCTCATCAAACAAAGATTTGTCCTGGGTGGGAAACGAACTCACGACCTCAGTCTTAGCAGTCAGGGTCACTAACCACTAGACTAATAGGCCAGTCTTAAATAATATAGCATCGACTTCTTCAAACCAATGAAGCGATATTACTTAAGGAAGCACCTAAAGAAATACATTCAAAGGTGGGAAATTCACCCCCTATTTTTTACACACGACTGAATATCCACAGAGGGTTATTTAGCATTTTCTTTTAACTACCCCTTTGAAATGTAAAGGGGTTCTTAAAGAAATACCCTTGCCTATGGGTTTCTGTTTGGAAACCCATAAAAGCGTAGTAGCGTACGTGTCTGAAGGTTATTCAAAGACTTTGTTACCTTTCAAAGTTTCTTTGAAGTGTTTTTTTAGTTCATTTGAATAGACAAAATTGATTGAAAGAAAAGAAAGAAAGAAAGAAAATACATTTATTTAGCACAGTTGAAAGGCACATAATAGTTAATACAGCAGGAAAGAGTAAAAAATAAAAAAAATAATAATAAAAAAAAAGTGTTAGGTGAGATGTCAGAAACTAGCATTATAGTGTGCCTCACGGCTGCGCCAAAAAGATCCAGTTCAGCAAAAAGCCAGACAACTAGTGCCTGACGCTGGTTTGGTTTGGCTGGTTTGGTGAGTGAGGTGACGGATGTAAATCAGTTTTATATCAATGTTGCAACGTGATATGTGTATGCATTTATAAATTAAATAAATTTGAATCAGATAAAAAATAAAAATAAAATAAAGTAGTAACGATACGATATGTACATATTGATATTGTTAGTTAGTTAGTAAATCAATTTAGTATACAGTGTAAATAGTTGTATGAAGTATTGTAAAAAGTTATGTAAGTAAACAAATAAACTTTTGAATGCACAGTGGACAGTGTGAAATTGAATAAGATTGAAAATAATCGGCTGGTAAATAAATAAATAAGCGAGGTGGATGCATGATTGGCTACTTATTCTCCATTTAAATGAATGAAAGAACGTTTTATTTTATGAATAAGTTAAAGAAAATACATTGTTTCAGGTACTTACATATAAAATGTGGAAAAATTGATGATAAATGATTTTATTTCTATAAGTACGTCAATTATATTTTCTAAAACTAGATGATGTCGGTGCTTCCTGACTACTCCGAGAAGAAAGGCCGAAACAAACTCAGAGGTCGCAGACTCTTTTAAAGTCACATCATGTGAAGACCATGTGGATTGGTGTCTGAAATGGACTTTTGAGGAAATAACCACACAGATTGAGTAAACCTGTCCAGTCCGTGCACGCATTTGTCGCTAATCGTACAGCTCAACTCAGAACTTAAGAAGCTCAACGATTCGACGAACAATACCAAAGAAAGGATATTTAAGTAGGCCGCATAAATTACGCAAACTGCCAGATCTAAAGCTCAACGATTTGACGAATAGTTGCAAGAGAAAGGATATTTGGGAAATGTATTTATCGTATTGCAAAGTTACGTGCTCACGATCATTGATCGCCTTATTTGTCTTCATCAAAAAATAAATCAATGAAAAGGCTATAACAGACTATCCTATTCCCGGGTAAAGATGACCTAATTAGGTACTAGATGCTGTCACCAACTTTTAGTCAAGTATAGACCTTCAAAGGAATATTAATCCACAAAAAAACCTTTGGTAACTAACTCATCATCTTCCGCATTTTAGATCCCAATTTATTGGGAGACAGAAAAATTAAACTCTCAATAAGAAAAAATGCGTTCTATTCCAATTTTGAAATACAAGATTAATAAATTATTAGCGTTCCGGAAATGTGCGTCTGCGTCACTGCCGGATTGAAACCGGTCTACCACCCGCACGGCCGGATATTGCCTGGCGCAGTTGGCACCCTTGTACCGCTGGAATTGCTTCTTGATTATGTTATGATGACCGGCAATCCGTCACGGGGTTAAGTCATCTGTTTGAGAGGCTGATATCGGTCAAAACAGGTCAATTTTCTTGTGGTTTTAGAATGAATCTTCTCCATTCGAAAAATATGCCTTTTTCACAGGCGAATATGTCTATCCGTTTTCTATCTAAAAACCAACAGACATAAGCAGACTATACTCGTCCCCCTGCTGGAACACAGGCCGTAATCCACCACGCGAGCCCAGTGCGGGTTAGTAACAAAACGATCACCAATCTGTCTGCTAATCTTGGCGATTAACGTTACGTTCTGATGTTGTTTTACCCAGCTTTCTTTATGTTAGGCCACATGTTGCTATCATAAGAGCTTATAGGATGCAAGGAGACCTTGTCAAAAGGGTAGGTAGTCTCCACGCCAATGAAAAACTCCTAATCCAAACCACAATCCATTGCAGTAGCTACAAAATCCTGAAAACATCACAAGCCAACGTTCAACATACACAATCTCAACATAATAAATAATAGTTTAAAAAAACTAAAAAACACGCTTCCATGGAAAACCAAACTAAAAACTACAAAATAATGGAAAAAAAGCGTGGGGTGCTTTTAAGGTATTTTTTTATTGATATCAGGCACCCCACGCTTTTTTTCCATTATTTTGTAGTTTTTAGTTTGGTTTTCCATGGAAGCGTGTTTTTTAGTTTTTTTAAACTATTATTTATTTTCTATTTTTTAGGGTATTTCGAATTTTGAGACGTATGTCAGCGTAGTTTGTGACAGTTTTTTTGATGTCCTGGTAACCCTGGCAAGGATAATGGCACAAATTTATGAAATTATTGCATTGTCATCAGTCCTTGACAGGTGTGCAAAGTTTGAATGAAATCTGGTCGTTTAAAGTGGGTCAAAATCGCACTATAAGGAGTCGGTTACAAACAAACATACAAATATACAAACATACAAACATACAAACATACAAGTGAAGCTAATATAAAGCGTGTAAAATAAACAGAAATCACAAAGCAGCAAATTCACAAAACAAATCCGCATATTTAAAGAAAAATCTCAATAAAAATAGGTAAAAAAATCTTACATACCCATTTTTATTTACTCGTATAGCATCTGATAAATCGATGGCGACGAATGCTATGCCGCGGCAGCGAGTACGCATGCGTCGAAAAAATGGCGGCCGAAAAAAAGCCGGGAAATAAGAGAAAGAAGTGGCGTGGGGTGACCCCGAAGTAAGGAGAGCTCGTGGTGAGGTGCTAGTGCTAAACTAGAATAAGCACGCGAGTTTGCTTGGGATTTTCTGGTGTTAGAGTTGAGAACCTACCGTAATAAAAAATAAAAAAAATGAAAAACAAATGCATTTCAGGGCAGTTCGAACCACATGGTTACACCACATTGCAGGACGGGTCACTTTTTACTGTTTGTCTAATATAGACTTGCTGTAGTGTTTAATACAATTATAACACTCCTGAAGTGTTTAACACTTTTCAGTTATCAGATTTGTAAGTTCAAGACATTAAGCTCTTGGGTAGGTATCTATTATTTTAAATACAACTTCGATATTTAAATAAACTAAATGATTAGTTGTTAAATAATAAATTAACCAAAACTAAAAAGCGTAGCATTAAATATAACATTTGATTTCAGTCTAACAGCATAATACATTCTAATCTATCGGTAACAGACGGTCAAAATGATGTTAATACGAGTAACAAACGCCACGTTCATAAAATGATTTTGCTCCTGCACTTCACCGCGTGCCTAGGGGTGTGTCTTCCCCTCGGTTCCCGCCCCCCGGGAGGGGTGAACGTGCCCTCGTGAAGACTTCACTTGAGCCCCGTTCCCTTACTCGCGACAGTTACTCGCGCTAGTAAACTTACCAGTGATTATGACAGTAGACAGTTGCATTAGAAATGTTAGAAGAGCTGTTTAGTTTTGAAGGAATTCAACTTTTGGGTGATTTTACTTTGTGTTTCTATTTTATTTATTTTTATAAAGATGCTTAAACTTTACTTTTCATTTTTTTTAAAATTTAATTTAAGTACTGTGTACTTATTTATTTTCGGTACTTACTTATCGGTACTTAATTATTTCAAATATTTTAAAGTTCTACATTTTAAGTTTATTCCCGTGGGGAAAACTTTATTGAAAAAACTTATGGTCGATTTGTAAATCGATACGAAACCAAAAACATGGATTGTGCATACTTTAAAAACAATGTTTTCGATTTTTTTATTTACTGAGGCATATTATTACCCCTAACCCGACCTACCTGCTGTAGGCAGATGATAATGATTTAAACCACTAGCTTATCTTGCTAGTACTCGCTCAAGTACTATCCTAAGTCTAAACCACCATAGATACAAGAGAATGTCACATCCATCTTTTCTTCATCCTGATAATGTCAAAACCGGGATTAGAGGCCCATAGATAAGCATATTTTTTTTCAGAAAAAAAATTGCAGAAGGCACCAATGTCCATTACTTTGAGACTTATATTAAAATCTGTCACAAAATGATATATCTGAAAATAGACTTTTATTTTTAGAACTTTTCACCCCCACTCGTCAACCGAGTTGAAATCTTTTTTTTTAATGAGGTTGAGCACGAAAAATTATCTCTTTGAAAGTATGTTCAACTATTTCAGCCTATTACACATAAGCTTTGAAATAAATTTAAGGCACAATCCGTATCCATATATAATTAGTTATAGAATGTGAAAGTATCTTATTCTGTCTGTTCACTTTCACCACCTAATCGATATACGTTTTTGACACATAAAATCAAAATCAAATCAAAAGTCATTTATTCAAACTAGGCTGAAAGTCAGCACTTTTTGAACGTCAAAGTCACATAAGACAGTCCCCCCAAAACGCCCGCCCTTCGACACTTCCTAGTGCTTTGGCTGGGAAGAAGAAGTGGCGGAACAAACTCCCCAGCAGCACTGCTGTCTGTTAAGTTAGAAGAACTTGATTCTATACAATATTGTATAAGTTATTAATATAATAAAACAAAACATACATTATTCGCCATATGTCAGCTAGCACACGCCATTATACCAACAAAACATTGAAAACTAAACTCAAGTTGAAATGAATAATGAAACAAAATCGTAAACAGAACTTAAAACCTTACTAAAGCCTCCAGGCATAAAGGGCGTGCCCGCTTACATATACAACGATGCAAATGATATATATACACAACAAATGAAATTAAAAGAAAATAAAAATAAATTAACAAAAGCAGTTAAATAAAAAAACAATTATATGAACTACCCATATAAACTGTCAGTGTGTGAGTTACAGTAATTACAGAATGTAAAACAGTGTCATAGAAGAAAAAATAAATATTATCTACACAATTAAGTTAGCAACTAGTTTGATAAACTCCTATGAGACTGTCCTATGGAGCGAGACCAGCATGTTTCCAAGCGTTCTTATCTTGGATGTAGTCCTCTAATTTGTAATAAGCTCGTTTACAAAGTGTACTTTTAATATGACTTTTAAACCTCCTTTCATTTAATTGCAATATATCAGAAGGTATTTTGTTGTAACATTTAACACAGTACACATAGGTAGACCATAACCTGTGTTAGAACATAATTATGATCTTTTATTCCGTTAGTATGATCCCGTAGGATGATTTCCGGTCTCCACGCGGGGGAAGCCGTGAGAAAAAGCTAATATTGTATGAAATTATGATTACATATAAGGTCTGGGTCCTCGGTGTATTTGTATGCAAACTTTATGTTATAAATACCACAGTCCGACAGTTTGGCAGTTTGATTTCGCCTAGGGACGTCAGATTATCGCGTACCATGTAAATCATACCATTTAGAACTCAACAATTAGATAATGTTGTTTATATTTTTTACAAACAAGCTCATTATAAAATGCAGCGTAAAGTATTGTGTACGTGGGTCGTTCTTCTTTTCTACCGACAGTGAAACGAAGTTTTTCTGTTTTTTTTTTTTTGGTTGTAGAACTATCCATAGTTGTGGTTTCTGTGTGGGATTAAAAAAAAATTGCATCTGTGTTTTCATTAGGACTAATTAAAATTTTCTTACCGGCTTATATTAATATTTTTTAATATTTGATTTAGAAAAAAAAAAATGACATAGTGGCCTTTTTCTGTGGAGACCACATTTCGGCTTACCACTCTGTCATGGCATTTTACTGGAAAAGGACGTATTAAGTATGCTGGTCAGAGAAAATAGAGAAAATGAAAAATGACATAATATTAATTGATAAGAAAAATACGGACATTTATTTCAACCAAATTAAAAAACCGTAAATATCAATACTCCAACGCGATGCCATAACAAGACGAAGGAAAGACCGTTGTCGGTAGAAAAGAAGAACGACCCAGTTACGAGTAGGTCGTAGGTTTGAACCCAGACACGCATTACTCTGTGTAAATTATGCATCACCGCTGCTCTCAAAACAAGAAGGAAAAACAATGTGAGGAGACCGGCATGTCCTAGAACCAAAAATTCGAGGACATGTGACATCTACCAAACCACAGTGGGCCCGCGTGGTGGACTATGGCCTAGATCCTCTCATAGAGAGGAGGCTTGTGTGCCAGTGGGAACATTATTGGCTGATTATAATAGATTTTAACCTGGATTAACACATAGGATACCTTTTGTCCCGGTAGCACGTTTCCGTGGTACAATTTTTAACCGACGAAAAAAAACGGAGGAGGTTCTCGAGGAGGTTCTCAACTCGACGCGTATATTTTGTTACGTACGACCACGCATAACTTTTTACAGAGTAGTCCGATTTTGATAATTATTTTTTTATTGGAAAGGGTATATCTCGAAGGTGGTCCCGTGTTAATTTGGAATAAAAAAACCAACCGTAAGGGTAGGAAAACAGGGGATGATTCACTCATTGATTGTACAGTATCACCACGCATAACTTCTTACAGAATAGTCCGATTTTGCAAGCATCTAGTAATTTTAATTATTAGATTATAAAAAAATATAAAATAAAACCTTTTTAATAAAAAATTAAACCGCCGAAAAAACTGAAAAGCAAAGGATAAGAAGCCTAAGTAATTTTGAGCCGGCGCCAAGCAATCAGTGATCAAGGATCACTATATTATCTTAAATTTATAGAAATAACCAAACCAAATTAGTTAATAAATTTTCTTGTTTGGCGCCGACTGAAAATTACTTAGGCCTCTTATTTTTTGCTTTTTAGTTTTTGCAGCGGTTTAATTTTTTGTTACAAAGATTTTTCAAGGTCGCCGTGAGCGAAGCCAATGACAAAAGCTAGTAAGTAATAATTCAATTAGTGTGCATTAATTTTGTTTAACATAAAAAAAAAACAATGAAGATATTAATTATGCATTGTTTACCTACTGTAAGGACTAATCTCGAAGATATAAAGAACCAGTTTACGTAGATTGCATGATTGCATTTGACTTTATTACTATTAATAGTATTAAGAAACAACTATTATAATTATATTGCTCGATTTACACGTTCTATTAAATTAATATTCAACAAGGGAATAATTCATAATAGTCTTATTAAATGTTGATTTTAGTAATGATTTATCATGTAGAATCTACAGGTAGACCGTAATACTTCTAGTAGAAATGGGTTCATTTTGATAGTTCAACAACATTCATTGCGCTATTTACGTTATTGAGATGAACATTTTTTCGTACATATGAAGCAATAGTTTAGGAATATCTGTCAAAATGATTCAGGTTCTGATTGATAGAGGCTTTTTTTTGTGGGACATCTCGTAGGTAACCTAAATAAAGTTATTACTACTTAAACAGACATTTTCCCAGCGATTCCTAAAAAATAATTTTAGGACTCCAGCCGGGACATATATACTTAAAAACTAAAGCGACTAAGACCTAAGGGCAATCCCAAGGGGGGTAAAAATCTTGGCTTAGGCAGTCACTGGTAAAGGGGGCAGTAAGGGACAGGGTGGATCTGGGTTAAAATTATTTAGGCACTAATTTAAAACTACTGGCGCAGCATCGCGGGCTGGCTCTTGGAAGGGTCGGGAGGGATAATAGTGGATTACGAAATAAGGGTGTAAAATATGAAATCAATTTATAAATTCAATACCTACTTTTTATTTTGGTTTCCTATTTGGCCTTAACAGTTCTCTATAGCTTGATCTATTAGGTAATGGCTGTAAGTCGTAGTACAGGTGTTTTTGAAGCAATGGTATTTAATCTAGTTATTATTTAAAGGAAATATGTGGTAAAACATGGCAAACAAATTATTTGATTCATTGTATGAACAGAATTAAAATAACATCACATTGTTTGTGCAGAATAAACTATTTTTCTTTCTTTCTTTTCTTTTCTTTCTTTCTTTCTTTTCTTTCTTTCTTTCTTTTCTTTCTTTCTTTCTTTCTTTTCTCACACCAGTATTCCCCGAAAGGTTTGGCAGAGGTGTACATTTAGTAAACCTAAAGATGCTAAAGTTTCTTGTAACGAGGTTATTGCCATCACCTTCATTTCAGCCGAAAGACGTAAACTGCTGGAAAAGGCCTCTACCAATTCGGGAGGGGTTTGCTATAATCGCCACGCTTGGCAGGTGGGTTGGCAATCGCAGTATGGTGGTAAAATGCGTAGAGAACGCTGCTGCCAATTCTTCTAGTATGTCCCTTAGCCGCCTTTTACGACACCCATGGGAAAAAAATGGGATGGCGCTATTCTTGCTTCTGCGAGTGTGGCAATTATGTAAAACCCCCTAAATTGTTGGAGTTCTTTGTCCAGCTGTCGATGCTTTTAGACTGAAATGATGATGATAGTAAAACCAACGTTTTATTATCTTTAATTGTATTTGACAGTTTTCATGACAAGTTTAGAGATTTTACAACATCGTTCGCTACCAAAGAGATCCTATGCTAAACACGATTAATAGACATATCGTTGTACCAAAGGGCCGTAGGCCAAATAGCTATAATTTAAAACAAAACGAACTCAATTACTCGAACGGACATATTCAGGTTACACTACCGAAGGGTAGGTAAAACTCGATGCACTTTTACGCGGGGGTGAGATGGGGTGAAATGCATAAATACAGGCGAGGGAGGGAAGAATACAAAAATAGGGTGCTAAGAGGCCCCGGCGCCATCTTGAATCACCCTCGCTATGTCGATTTTTCGTGATGAGGGAGATTTTTATTTCCATTTCGCGTGCTGATTGTCCTTCAAGTTTAAGTTAGGAATAAGTTTTAACGATGTGGAGTTCGTTTAAAGAATTTTATTTTATGTAAAACGACATGTGGGATGCACTTTGATTTAAAATTTTCGCTTCTAAGTGAGAATTCTAATTAGGGTTGATAATTAGGTAGGTACTAAGCTTATAAATTGGGGCTGAAATTAAAAGAAATTGGGTTTGTTTTTGCGTTTTATTATGTTTTAATAAGGTTTGCTTATGGAGACTAATTAAGATATCTTTCATATGTTTTTCTTTTTAAGTCTGGACGAGGCTAAGTTTTTATAATTGGAAATAAAATTGGACATTTGTAATTTATTTAATATATTATACATACCTACTTAGATTTATGAGGGTATAATTTACCAGCTACCATTTTTATATCTAAATAAGAAATCAGAGGGATAGTTTCCGCTTTTTGAAAACGTGTGCTCCTGGCGAGTTAGTTGCGCCACTTCTTCTTCAGCTAAAGCACTAGAAAGTGTCGAAGAGCAGGCAGTTTTGCGGGACTGTCTTATGTAATTTTGATGTGCGAATAGTGCCGATCTTCAGCCTAATTTGAATAAATGACGATTTATTTCAAAATTATGCAAAAAATATTTTTGAGATCCTCACAAAAAGCTCTTTCGTTGAAAATGTCACACGGTATAGTTTGTAAAAAAAATTGTTTCGGATTTTCTAGTTTGCCTCCCAAAACTGACCTCCATATTCAGAATTAATTTATTTACGGTACACGTCCGTGTTTGGGTCACAGAAATTCACAAATGTACTTACCAAATAACAGCTTAATCAGTTCAGTAGATTCAAAGCAAAATTGAGTGTGATAGACAGATACGAATGATCTTTTAAGGGTTTTGTTCTTTCAACAGGACGTACGGAACCCTTAAAAAGTAACAACGATAGTTTTAAGAAGGTGGGTAGTTTCAGTTCATTCATTGTACGCATGGCTACATGTCAAGCTATACATTACCTACCAGTATAAGCTGACAGCTCTTTGTACGAACAGCTTATACAATCCGAGGTCAGCTAAACCTGGAAATGTATAGCTTGACCTGTAGCCGTGTGTACATTTGTATCACTTAGCCGGAAATCGTCTTTCTTTCAATTGATAAGTTAAATTAGCAAATTAATAATAGCAAACACTTTAGATTGCATAAACATTAGGCCACAATCGTAGAAGAAAAACTAAAATGGTAATTTCCAATTCACAATTCATTTCTATCAAGAATTTTCACATCATTCAATAACCCAGCAATATATTTAAATGTCAAAAACTGTTGTGCGTGCCAGTGCGTGCATATTCATATCTACGATTATATGCCCCATCTATCTAAGATTCCACTATCAGCTTGCCACTTGATTTAGGACTAGAAAACCACATAAAACTACAAATATTCATAAGTCACTTTCTTTCACAAAACGCATAATATTCACTTTTTAGGATTCCGTAACGAATAGGCACCCACGGGACCCTTTTACTCAGGCTCCGCTGTCCGTCCGTCGGTCACAGGCCTGTAACTTTTGAACAGTAATAGGTATACACTCGAAATTTTCACAGAGTGTGTGAGTGAGTGTGTGTGATTACTATTGCTGCTATAATATCTACAATTAAAATAAAAGAAATTGGAAAATTCATGCAAGTCTCCATGCAAGAACAAAAAAATATGTAGTATTTAATATTGTACGGTCTTACGGAATCCCTTGCGTGCGAGTCCGACTCGCTTTTGGGAACTTTTCTATTCCTAATTGTAATTCACTAATAAATCCACGGCATAGCACAATAAATTATATACCACAAGTATCAAGCACTTTATATTCCGTAAAAACTGTTTCTTTATCTTCGTGGCAATCGTGACGCCTCAGACATTGTATGGCGGGTGTTAGCCAATAGACTTGCGGCAAGAAATAATTACTACTTGCGTAAACCACGCCTTTACTTTGTGTGGAGGTTACTTACGACGTCAGGTGCTTGCTTACTAATTATTCTGATTACCCCGTTGTGCACAAGCGTTATAGTCGGCAGTAGAAAAAGTGGTCGTTTTATCAATAATTTGTGAGCGATCGTGGTTCCGGTTGGGGTTATTTTCCGGTGTGTGACGAAAGAAAATAGTTTCCAGTATTACTGTATAAGTAAACTAGGTTTGCCCATGACTTTGTTTGCGTGTATTTCTGTATTTAACAGAAGTTGTTTCGGAATTAATAAAAAATTAAGGGACTGAAAAAACTATTTCAATTTCGTTTTTTTTTGTCAATATTTTTGGTGTAGTTACACGTTAAAAAAAATTGTATTGTCATCGGTCCTTGATAAATATGCCTTGATAAAAATTAAAGAAACATAAAAAATTAGGGTTTTTATTTAGTTTGTTACTGTATATCCCTTAAAGAGCGCCATATTTAATTTAATATGTCGTTAGATAGCCTTTAAAGGACACTCAAGCAAAGCTTTCAACGATACCTTATTTATCGAACTATAATTAGAAGTTTAGAAGTTATCAGGGAGAAGATAAACATACATACAAACAAGCATAGCAGTTAAAATCATAACCATCGCCTGAGTCAAGTAAAAATTGAGTTTAATTCATTAAAATACCTGATCGTGAGCACCCATTTCGGTTGCAATTGATGTCGTAACGTCCTTCCGATAGCGTTTCAATTACATTATACAAGTACATTATTTATCTCACAAAATACATACCAATTTCTCAACTCGATAACTATCGAACCATGGGGGCGAACACGAATAAATAAGCACATAATGATGTACTAACCGTTCTGATTACGTCCCCCTGATGAAAAAATGTCGAAAAAAACTTTAGGGGTGAAGTTCCACCCTCGCGGGTTTTTTGCCGTCCATCACTCACCCCCGTTTTTTGATTTTTCGTCTCTATTGGTACATAATAGGTATTGATTTTGGGGTTGTGTCGCCTTTGTGTTCAATTCTATAGAGTAAAAGATTTTTGTATAATGGTGCATGTTTATTGGGTTATACAGGTTGGTCGGTTTTTTTTTAACTGTCCTTTATTTGTTTAGGTACTACATAGTTTTTAAGTGTATAGTAACGTATAGTTACAAATAAAAAAAAGTATTAATCGTCAATTTTTTTATTTAAACTTTTTTACTTTTATTTTGTTTCAACCCCATTTCCGATACGAGGCCGTAAAATAAATTAATGGGTAGTAACACTTAGGAATGTAGGTAATCTTTAAAGGAATCCTACCTCAAATGGTAGGTAAGTTTCCTAAGAAAAAATTACCCTTTAAATCCACCCATAGTTTCTTTCCAGCTATATATAATAATATCTTAGGACAACCAACACAACGTTATCTCATCCCAAACTAGGCAGAGCCTGTACTATGGTAATCAGACAACTGATAAACATACTTATATATTTCTAAATACATACATATTATAGATAAATTACACCCAGACACAGAACAAATGATTGAGCTCATCACACAAACATTTGTCCTGGGTCTATTAAAAGGACAAAGACAAAGATTGTGAGAAACGAAAGACAAAATGATAAATTGTAAAAGAATTTTAACGGTGCGATGTCAAATTAAAAATAGAGAAATGAAATGTCACTTTGTATAAAAAGAGCTGTGTCTATTCCTCGTAGAAATAGAAAGCTTCATGGCATAAAGCCAGAGATAAAATTGCATAAAGCAAGAAATCAAGAATCATTCAATAAACTGGTAGGTACACGAGAAGCCACATGTCAGACAAAAATATTTATAAGCAAAAATTCCTTGCCAAAAGAAATATTTGATAGAAAAAAGAAACACCTCCAAAC
This sequence comes from Aporophyla nigra, assembly GCA_947507805.1. Classification (NCBI taxonomy): domain Eukaryota; kingdom Metazoa; phylum Arthropoda; class Insecta; order Lepidoptera; family Noctuidae; genus Aporophyla; species Aporophyla nigra. The sequence goes on along the minus strand of OX382309.1, from coordinate 19,430,109 downwards.
AACTGCATTATAAACTCTTGAAATCAATTAACAATTCGCTGAGTTTAATAAAACAATTTAATTAATTAGCTTCTAAAAGTTTCGCGAAGTTTCGTAAGGGGTTGAATTTTTCCCCGCACTTGGGGGTGAAACTGGACTCTCGTTATTGCCGACTTTGTAGCTACTTACTAGCTTTTGCCCCTTTTTTAAATGGGAAATATTGAATTTATAGACCAATGACAAGTTAATTATAATCTAGATTTTAATTATAGCCTAAATATGGTACCATATAGTTTTGATTGAAGAAAAAGGTAAGTATTTAATCTATAGATTTATAATAAAATCTAATAATTTAGTGATCAACTTTAGACTGTAATATACACACTATCAATCAGTATCAGAAGTATTTTAAAGGCCATTGCTAATCCATTGAGAAAGGAGGTGGGTAAAGTTTAGAACATTTTTCGCCTATCATAGTCATGAAAATTCAAAGTATTTATTGACTTCATTTTATTTTGTTTATGTGAAGTTTAGGTATCGACCTTTACATCTATTCTAAAATAGTAAGAAAAAAAACAGCAAGTCATTTAAAAATAAATCATCAAACTTGGCAAATTCGTTGAAGTTTTGTTATTTTAAGCACTTTTTTAAATTTCATTACAAAACAAACTGTTAAGCGCTTTATGCACCAAAAAAAATTAATGCTAGTTAAAAAGCCTATTTACTGTAGTATTTGAGAGACTAAAAATATGGCAAATTCGTTGAAGTTTTGTTATTTTAAGCACTTTTTTAACTTTCATTACAAAATAAACTGTTAAGCGCTTTATGCACCAAAACAAATTAATGCTAGTTAAAAAGCCTATTTACTGTAGTATTTGAGAGACTAAAAATATTTTGGTGCATAAAGCGCTTAACAGTTTATTTTGTAATGAAAGTTAAAAAAAGTGCTTAAAATAACAAAAGTTCAACGAATTTGCCAAGTTTGATGATTTTTTTTATATTTCTTGCTATTTTTTTCTTACCTAAACTTCACAAAAACAAAATAACAAGACGTCAATAAATACTTTGAATTTTCATGACTATGATAGGTGAAAAATGTTCTAAACTTTACCCACCTCCTTTATCTGCCTTAAAACGTAAATAACGCAATTAATGTTGTTGAACTGTCGTTGTTTTACGTAATTATCCCGCAGATTATTCCCAGTAAAAGTGAATTGTAGTTATATTTTTGTTAAGTTTTGAGTCGGGTTGCACGATTACTAAGAAATGCCTGCCCTGATTGGACAGGTCCTCTGGTTTACTGGCCCGCTCTGGTTCTTTCCTCAAAAGACCATTTCAGATACTAATCGACATGGTCTTCACACATGATCTGATCAAGATTATGTCGGGAATTTAAAAGAGACTGTGATCTCTGAGTTTGTTTCGGGCAGAGAAGTCAGATTGGAAATGCCAACCTCATCTAGTTTAGAAAATATCATCTATACTAATATTATAAAGCTGAAGAGTTTGTTTGTTTGATTGAACGCGTTAATCTCAGGAACTACTAGTCCGAATTGAAAAATTCTTTTTGTGTTGAGTAGCCTATTTATCGAGAAAGGCTATAGGTTATATAACATCACGCTACAACCAAGAGGAGCGGAGCAGTAATGAAAAATGTTACAAAAACGAGGAAAATCGCACGGGTAGGCGATTCGACGCGAAGGGAAGGGTCGGGGAACAAGAAATTTAACGCAGATGAAGTCGCGGGCAGAAGCTACTTGACGTATAAAAGTGTTCGTATTTACCTACTTACAGAAATAAAGTCATTTATCATTTGATCCTCCGTCTTACCCCCAGTCAACTGCTGGGATCCGCACAATCAAAGAAACGGGTCCTTATCCACAAACACCAAATTTTTCTTTAGAAATCCCTACACCACTTTAAGATTTTACTTACACACAAACGAAAAAAACTTAAAAAAGCCGTATTATTACTAGAGATTATATCTGCAAACGTTATGTAAGTAGTAAGTACGGAAACTGGTTCCCCATACAAACCCATAGGCAACGGGTTCCATTGATCTTAAGAAAACATTCCCCCTTGTGAACCGAGTTGTACGCCGCAAGTAGAAGTACTTACTGTTGAGGAAAAAAAAAACAATCCGAATGTTGTTTTGAATTGGTGGTTCCGTAGAAAATAATAAACGAGAAATGGTTAAAGGAAAAAACTATAAATCAATGATTATATCTTTTGGTGATGCACAGTAGTTAGACTTCACTTTACTTAAGCCTAGAAATGACAGGACATAGGTGTAATCATTTATTCAGGGTATAACTATTATAGATCAAGACAGACAGAAAGACAGTAAATGAGAATATTGATTTAATTAAATTGTAACTCAGCCCTCTTCCTCTCTCCTAATTTTTTGCGTGCCCGACAGGGTCCATATTTTGATCTTGTACCATTTTTATTTTTTAACATCTATGTAACATATGAAATGCAATAAAGAATTGAGTATTGAGTATAGATAGGACAATAAAAAATGATCCACCAAATATTTTATTGAAAACATGATCTTTCAGCAATAAATTGTAGGTATGTGACTTAGTGTAATTCTGACACGCTCACTTAGAATCTCAATCTCATTCAAGTAAATTAATCCACTGTCTGTGCTCACTGCTAGACATAGGCCTGTCCCATTTGCACCACAATACCCTATCCTCTGTCTTAAGCAAGAGAAAAGCAATAATTTGTTTTAAATTCCTAAATCTTCACGGTTACATCAATAGACACATCTCCAGTTCCAAGTTATTTAGAAAAAAATGCAAGTGGTTTGTTGTAGTGTGACCAGCGGGGTAACTGTGTAAGACATTAACGAGTTCATTTTGACATTCAGTTTTCAAGAACATTTATTGCGTTATTTACGAAATTTTTCGAACATATTAAGCAATTTATTAGCATAATTGTGGCGACTGTGTCTCACGTACTCATCCCTTGCATAGTTATTAATGTAATATTTTTCTATTGTAATTATTTTAGAAAGTTTAATTTTGTGTTTTCCCATGTTCCCACATCTGCAAAGCAATTTAAGTAATAGGTACTATTGTACTCTATAATTCTTTATAGTTATAGGTACTATTGTCTTTTGGAAGTCTTTATCTTTATTTAAGCTTCATTGCTCTGTTATTTTTAGTTATCGTTTATTGTACCCATTTGTATTTATATTTCCTGTGTCTTATTATACTTTTACGTAACAATCGTTTTGCCGCATCCTTTGTTTAGAAAACTGCAGATGTGGGAAAGATGTTCCGAGCTTTGGACGAGGCAGGCAGTCTGTCTCTAACTACGATCGTGCGAGGTCCTATTTCTGACCCCGATCATTACTCGCCAAAGCTCGCCGTGATCTTGTCTGTCTAGTTGTAACTTTTCATATAGCCTTATCTAATTTTACGTTTTAAGACCAAGCTAGTATTAGTTACTTGATATTTTAATAAACTTAAGCGTTACAACTTATTTTTGTATATTACTCTTTCACTCGGTTGCGAACCCGCACATAATTATACTTAAAATTATTCACATTGTTAATTATAGTCTGTTACGCAGCATTTAAAGCCAAATAAACAACCCAGCTTTAACCATTACGCTACGAAACCCTAATTCCGATAACCTACGAGTAAAGTTCAAGTTTATATAACTGGTTTCTGCCGCTACTTGCTTGGACTTGTTCCAAGTTCCAAGGTTGGCATAGCGGTGTTACTGCAAATGTAACGTGTACTGAGGCTGCAGGAAACGGGAGTCATCTGGGAACGATGAATGAAAAGAACCGACGTGTTTTGTAATTTTTTTTTTAAGGAAAGAAGTGGATTTTTTTTGTTAAAAGACTCGGAAGTTTTACTGAGATCGTAAGATTAATCAGCCTTTAATGTTCTCCCACTGCTGGGAAACAAGCCTCCTCAGTGAGAGGGAGTGGGCCATAATACACCAAGTGGGTCTAGTGCAGGTTGGCAGATTGGAGATCGTTAGCCAGTTCAACATTTGGATGGAATGGGTTCATATTATTAATATGAAAAAGACCCTACATTAAATAAATATAAGTATGTATCATAGTGCGAAAAGGCTCATCAGGCTGCATGTGACCTGATACTACCTATGTTTTAATTTAATCATTTATTAAAATTTTTAGCTAATTAACAACAGTGTTTTTCAATTTAATTTAACCTATTTTCAATGAAATCAATTTTAATTTAATTTTAACTTGTTTAAATTTAATTTTAACTTATTACAATTTAATTTTTGATTTATTTCAATTTAATTTTGATTTATTTTCTATACGAGTATAATTAAACTCCTCACGACTAACATAGTTTTTAAGGTAATGTAATACTAATGAAATATGGACATTTAAATAGTCTGAATTAAACGTATTTTATTTTGATTTATTTATTTGTAGTACATTTTTATTTATTATTTTGTGCTTGTGGCTATGTAATTTCAGGCGCACAGGTAGATCGGTCAGGTTAAGCTACACTTGCCGCGGTTGGTCTGTGAATGGGTAACCATCTTTACATACCAACATCCTTCCTTGCCCCCGAAAAGCTCGTTAAGCCAATGGCCCCGGCTATCTTTCGTACAATCGTTACGGGTCGTCAGAACCCTGAAAATCTGACCACAGTTTTACCGAGGTATTGGTATCGTATTATACAATAACTGGGTTGTAGAGATCAGATAGGCAGTCGCTTCATGTATAAGATTAGTACTCAGCTGCATCTGGTGAGACTGGAAGCTGACCCTAACATAGTTTGTAAAAGGCTGGGCTTATTATTTTTGTCCCAAAGTTTTTATGACCAAAATTATAGGTACAGATGAGCAAAATATGGGTTTACTTATAATATTTGTTCTATTTTATGCATAAATATGAACACAGATGAAGATCAAAAGTATTTTTGTCTCACGGTTAAGTTACCTGAACTAAAAAAACTGAAAAAAAAAGACGCCTTAATAAAAGTCACACGTTTTTTCTTTCCAAAAAACAAAAACAAAAAAAAGAATCACAAACATTAATTCAAAATACATCTACCGTAAGCGAGTTAAGTGGCAAACATAGACAAAAAAAACAAGAAAAAAAAGTCTTGGGTCCCATAATTAAAATTCAGTTCACACATCGGATCAATTTTTGCGTACAAAAAAATTTAAATAACAAAAACGGTTAAGAGGTTTTTTTTCTTAGAAAAAAAGTGTGCAAGCGCAATCTTTTTTTATGATAATTCGGAGGGTATTTTTTACCTGCTGTCACTTAAAGATCGATTTGATCAATAGAGGTGTTAGTCCATATCTTTTGTATCGTTTATTTGTTTGGCACGAGTCGAAACTAATAGGGGATCAATATGTTTTTTTCTAAAGGTTTTTTTTAAGTGTGGCAACAATTGATTTAATGTGTTGTAAGGTGGTATAGTTACTTATTTAGGGTGCATTATTAGGCCTATTCTTATGAAACCACAAATTATTACCGGCACTTATCTATACTAATATACTTACGTATTTATACGTCAGTAACTCTATCTAACTAAGCCAAAGCACTAGGAAGTGTCGAAGGGCGGGCGTTTTGGGAGGACTGTCTTATGTGACTTTGACGTTCAAAAAGTGCTGACTCTCAGCCTAGTTTGAATAAATGACTTTTGATTTTAACTTTACGCCTCAACGGCTGAACGGAATTAGATGAAATTCGGCAAACGGATAGACAATGACCTGCACCCTAATTGCGTAACACACTATTAATCAGAATGTGAATCATGTTGGAGGATGTTGTTCATTAATTATATGAACATGTTCAAATAATTTGTTTGCTCAACAACGTAATGAAAGCCATTGCTACTACTACTTGCTTAGTGTGTTCCAAAACAACTGCGACATGGACACTTATTATTCCAAAAATAGTACATCCTGTGAGATGATGTCGATCACCACGCAGGCTAAGTTGTGAGCAAAACATTTATTTTATTAACATAAACATGACATTTATTTATCAAAATTTTGATATTTATAATTTTTATGATTTGACATTTACCTGAATTCGTATTGTATTCTTTAATTTGATTATAATTTCAAGATGGAATATTATTTACATGCCTATTTGACGGTAAAATATGGAGGATTTTAGTACGTAAAAAACAAACATCTATGTACCAATTAAATGTGTAAAAAAAAAATTTGATTTGCAAAGCTACTAAAGATAATAAACTACAAAATAACTGGGAGAAATTCACTTAAAAAAATCACTTAAAAAAAAATACTTTTTAAGATTAACAAGACTGAAAACGATCTTTATACCTATGTGTATTGATTAAAATATACATACATGTAAAAATATGTTATAGTCGAATATAAAAAAAAAGTCTAATTAGGTTTTAACACTAGAAGTGCGGGCGTCCCAAATTTGACCCATTTCGATGTTCTTCCTGCTCTAATTGATATTTTATTATGCATATAATCGTAACTTTTTATGACTTTTCATGAAATATGATGATTATTATTATTTATTGTTTATAAGAGGCTTCAACCACGTAATTGCAACATACAATTTTTTTTATCCAAATTTACCTCAGTCGGTATGTTCCGCGCTTCTAGTGTTTACTAAGCCCTTGCTTATGTTTAGAATGTACATATGTATTTATTTTAATCAAATCAAATCAACACAAAGACCCGTATCATAAATACCTTACAGACTAACATACATACAAATAAAAAACAATGTAAACATAAAACTATTGTACACGAAGTGACGGCGTCGTGTTGCGCTGCGTGGTGTCGCGTAGCCTTCCGCGGAATCACCGATACACGATACCCATCGGCCAAAACTCTTCCTTGAGGAAGGTCTCGATTTGATGAGTTGGAACTCGCACCACGAAAGACTTGAAGTTCGTGTTGTGGCGCGGTTCCAACTTCTCGACCCTCAAGGTCCAGTTGGTTTTCACACCTACATACTCCGCAATCTCCTCAACCTTCGTGGTGTAATGTAGACGGGACACATAGAGCTGCGTCGTCGGTGTAGCTGGACGCAGCAGCATATTGGGTCCTGCAAGCGCGGTCCCGCACTGGTTCCGACTAGGAGGCTTCCTCCTCTTCTTCCTCCCCACCTTCACGAAGCCATCCTTGTCACACGTGCCTGAAGCCGGGCCTAATTATTTCGAACCCCTGTTGTCAGGTTCACAGCAGCTCTTCTCATCTCCCTTCCTGGTCTGCGACACAGGTTAATAGGTTAATTGCTTTTGATAAATTCTAAATCAGGGAGTAGATTATATCGATATGCAACACGTGAATAAAGTATAGCTAGGTTATTAAAGACCCTGTGTAGAGAATTTATTCCGAGATTTAAGTTATTATTTACATTAATATTGTTTATTATTATTTACATATACATTAAATTTCCATGGTCTGTCACTTGTAAAACCCGTGCAACGCCTCCTGCGTTGTCTTGTCACTAGTCTCATATAAAGCCATTGTCGCCAGCAGAAATACCTACATATTTCACACGAAAGGTGAAAGTAGTAGTATATATACCGTAGTAGTAGTAGTTTATATACCTACTCTAACCAAAAAATATTCGCCTCAACAATTTCAATTTCGCTGATATCTTATTTAAAGGGAGAGACTTATTTTTCACCCCTAAGTATACGCCGCCCCTTACGCTCGCGTGCTCTTTGCGAACTTCAAAGGGGGTTGCTTCCCCCCCTTGTTAACAAACTTCCACCTATCTGCATTTTTATTTAAGTTTCGACAAAAATTTTCCACCCCTTAATTCAATTTTTTTTTACTCTCACTCGCGCTAGGAAATTAATTAGAGAACATGAAGCTGATATTTTAGTCGATTTGAAGATTAACTGATTTGAATATTTAGGGGTCTTTTTTGGGGGTTGATATTTGGAAATAAATACAAGATAATGAAGACGTTTTCTGCCTATTCCTATTTGTTTGTTATTTCTATTTGTTTTCCTATAATTTATCATTTCCGCAGAATGACATCCACTGCTGACATAGGCGTCTCCTCATTTGAGATTAGCCATACTCGCCACGCTTGGTCGTCAGCAGTATGATGGTAAAATGCATAGCGATTGTTGCTGCCTTTTTTTTAAGTCCCTTAGTCGCCTTTTCCTACACCCACGTGAAGAAATTGGATGGTGCTATTCTTTACGTCCGGCCATTCGTCCGTCCTTTATTATCTTGGATTTCAACACAAACTCTACAAGTAAAATATTAACATATAAAGTCGTGCCTTCTTCCCATGGGGTTAGGCAGAAACTACAGAACGCTGCCAGCTGTTACGATCCTTACATCCTTTTGCCTCGCCTACATTTATATACATCTGGTTATACATACACGCCGGTTACCAGTAGTACGCTCTGACCGTTCTGAAGAACAGCCCCAATAAGGTCACTATATGTCCTGTGTCTTCAAGGGCATCCTCGCTCGGTATTTACACTCACATCTGCCTTGTAAATAGCTTTTATTAGCCGCCTTTCATTCATCTCTTGCTTTTCAATTTTTGTTACTACATCTTTATTTAAACCGCACAGTTGCCTTATCAGTTTATCACATCATTCATTGTCACACCACACATGACGCTCGTTATTGTCTTTAGATAATCACTATCAATCATTAATTGTTTCATTTTTTAAATTCATTAATTCTTGTTTTAAATAATTAATTCTTCCTACGACGCAATTAAATAAGGTAGCTAGAGCCAACAATATTATAGGTGAACACGAAAACTCTAATATCTGTTTTTTTTTATATAAGCTTCTATGTACTATGCCAAGTACCCAAGATGAGGTACCTACCTTATATATTTATCACCAAAATTAAACGTGAAGACGCCAAGACGTGCCCCCTATTTGATTTCCATAATTGCAATAGCAAATTGTGAAAAAGAAATGCTCATTTCGGGGGTACCAGAGTGGGTGTTTAGGCAAATAATTTTCATCTTAAGTAAAGTAGGGTCAGCAAAAATGTATTTTAATATTTTGTAATAAAATAAGTTCAATTTTTATAAGATTTTATTAATAATTTTATGGAGAGTTTGTTTGAACGCGCTATGACAGAATCATTGCAATCGCATTTGATAGCCTAACTCTTGAGCAAGGATTAATTATTTAACATTACGGTAGAACCTGTAGGACCTGAGCAAAAAGAAAAAGAATTAGAAATAACGCTAACTAATAACGCGGACAGACGATGCGATGCGACGGGGTAGCCAATAAATTTCACGTAGATGAAGTCACGGACAGAAGCTAGTAAGACATAAAAGTACATTATTGCTCGTATATTTAACTCCATTTACACATTGGCATAAATATCTTACACTTATAACGCGAGATTCAAAAGCGATTTTCTTCCAATCCATTTACATAAACAACATGATCGAATTTCGATCGAGAGTTTCGAGTGATCGAAACTAGATCATGTTTTTTATTACTATTTTAATGTACTTCTAATACATTATTATAAAAAAACCGGCCAAGTGCGAGTCGGACTCGCGCACCGAGGGTTCCGTACAAACCTGCAGGTTATCATCATCATCATTCGTCATCATCGTTTATGAAATTAAATGTTTTTTTTTTAATTTTTATATTTGAGCTGACTGAATGAAAGGTAAATTGTGGTTTACGATTTATGACGTATTAAAAAAAACTACTTACTAGATCTCGTTCAAACCAATTTTCGTTGGTAGTTTACATGGTGATGTACATCATATATTTTTGTTAGTTTTATCATTCCCTTATTTTAGAAGTTACGGGGGGTACACACATTTTACCACTTTGTCTAAGTGTCTCTCGCGCAAACTATTCAGTTTAGAAAAAAAATGATATTAGAAACCTCATTATCATTTTTGAAGACCTATCCATAGATACCCCACACGTATTTGATGAAAATTTTTTTTTTGAATTTCAGTTCTATGTATGGGGAACCCCAAATATTATTGTTTTTTTTTTCTATTTTTGTGTAAAAATCTTAATGCGGTTCACAGAATACATCTACTTACCAAGTTTCAACAGCATAGCTCTTATAGTTTCGGAAAAAAATGGCTGTGACATACTCGGACAGAAAGACATGACGAATCTATAAGGGTTCCGTTTTTTGCCATTTGGCAATGGAACCCTAAAAATACACGCTTTCTTTACTCCTTTTCCATATTATAAACTTTAACTGGGCAGAATTCCATACTCCTTCTGCGTGATTTTCGTAAAAAGGGGTACAAAGTTTTTGCATTACGTTTTATTAAATAAATACTATGGTATACTAGCTTCTGCCCGCGACTTCGTCCGCGTCAAATATAAATTGCTCCCCTGATCCTTTCCGTTGCATCGCAGCCTGCCGATTTCTTCAATTTTTTTTGTTGCTGCTCCACTCCTTTTGATCATAGCGTGATGTTATATAGCCTATAGCCTTCCTCAATAAATAGGCTACCCGACTCAAAAAGAATTGTTCAATTCGAACTAGTAGTTCCTGAGATTAGCGCGTTTTACCCCCCATTTTAGGGAAGTGGGGGGGTCAGAAATAGACAAAAAGTAGCCTAAGTCACTCTCCATCCCTTCAATTATCTCCACTTAAAAAAATCACTTCAATTCGTCGCTCCGTTTTGCCGTGAAAGACGGACAAACAGACACATAGACTTTCCCATTTATAATATTAGTATGGATTATATTATGGTATATTACGAAAATAGTGTAACCAGAACCAAGATTTTTTGAAATTGGTCTTTACTCAAAATTGCAATTTGTATTCAATGAAGAAAATGCTTTTGAAATTATAGTGTATTTCTCAGGTATCTACCACGACTATAACGAGTGAAGGAAAAATCATTTTCTACTTATATTCCCTGAAATTATCTATTACAATCTAATTCCTTTTTTGCGAACGCTACATGATTTCAATCGGGGAGACGTCGGCACGCGACCTCGTCTTTAATTATTTCTTTTTTCTTCAAAGCCCCAATAATAAATGCAAATAATACTCAATGCGCCATTCGGCAAATTATTAAGCTTTAGGCCTGTATTATGCAGTTCCTATTATGTACTGTATTTGTATTAGATTTCTATACATTATTTACTTTGTTGAAACTTTAGTTTTCATTTGCTAAGTGCCTTACAGTTTGAAATTGTTGGGACCTATTTGACATTTGTATAAAAATCAGTAAAGAAGAGCAGTGGTCGTGGGTTCGAACCCAAGCAGGCACTTTATTTTGTGTAAATTATTTCATCACCACTGCTCTGAAAACGGTGAAGGAAAACATCGTGAGGAAACCGGCATATCTTAGAACCTAAACTTCGAAGACATGTGACATATACCAACCCGCACTGGGCCTGCGTAGTGGATTATGGCCCATTCCGTCTCATCGAGAGGAGGCCTGTCTCCCAGCAGTGGGAACATTGTAAGCTGCATCTGATGATGATAAAAAACAGTTGAAGATATTTAAGTTACAATGATCTATTAGACACTTAGTATTTTTTACAGACCTTCTTTAAAAACAAACTGGATATAGAAAAAGAAACGTTATTTATTAGTTAATTGGCGTGTAAATTCAAATAATAAACAGGAGAATATATTATAGTTACTGACTTCGAAGCCAAAAAAATCAATCGACACGCTTAAAAACAAAAAGAGAAGAGAAACGGCATATCATAAAATAGTAAAAGATCATAAACGCTCTCACAAGTTAGTCGACAGTAAACCAAAAGAAAATAACTTTAACAATTAAAGATATCGAGATTGCCGAAGACGAAAAATCTGCGGAAAAACTGCGAAGAAAAGAAAAGCCATTAAAAACAATCACCAACAATAATTCTTGGTGAAGTTTGAACTCCCAAATCTCTTGTCCTCTGCAGGAGCTTGATAAATATGAAGTGACTCCATTTAACCTGATATTTTTTAAGAGGGAGATATTATTTTTTATCCCCATGATAAATGTTTTGTAGTTTGAATATACTGAGCGGATGTTATCAAATCTTTATTTAATTTAAGTAATAGTAAGTTAAGGATATATCTAAGTTCTTTTTTTTAAGTAAGTATTATTTAGTATATCTTAGTGAAGGTTTAAAAAAAAAAATCTATGTTCTTTGATGTGTAACGCACATGTAGAATTAGCTACTCCTTTGCCATTTAATGATTTGTAGCTGAAATCAGTGCTAAGCTGGTCTGCACTTAAACTACCATCTGCCTCTTTTGGCATTTGCTAACCCTACTTATATTACAAATGTAAATATTTGTATGTTTGGATGTTTGTTACTCAATCACGCAAAAACGGCAGAACGGATTTGGATGGCATTTAGCACACATATCATTTATAACCTGGATTAACACATTAGAAACTTTTTATCTCGGTAAGATGTTGCTGTGGGATCATTTTCGACCTCCACGCGGGTGAATCCAGTAGCAAAAGCTAGTTATGCATAATTTTTTAATTGTCTACAAACATAATTGCTTTACTGTCATTTGAAAAACGTTTCATCATCATTCATCATTTCAGCCAATAGACATACACTGCTGGACATTACCCCCGACCGACAGACCTCCCCCAATTTGGGGGGGTTTGTCATAACCACTACGCTTGACAGACGGGTTGCCGATCGCAGTATGGCGGTAAAATGCATAGAGAACGCTGCTTCCCATTCTCTAGTAAGTCCCATATTCGCCTCTTACGATATCCACGGGAAGAAATGGGAAAAACGTTTACTGCTAAGCATAAAAACTTTGATGACCCAAAACTTTAGAGATAACAGTTATAATCAAACTAGCTTCTGCCCGCGACTTCGTCCGCGGCACATTTTTCCCGCTGTCCGTCGCATCGAATTGCCTCCCAGTTTTCGTCCATTTTTCGTTGCTGCTCCGCTCTTTTTGACTGTAGCGTACTGTTATATAGCCTTTCTCAATAAATAGGCTACTCAACACAAAAAAATATTTTTCAATTCAAACCAGCAGTTCCTGAGATTAGCGCGTTCAACCAAACAAACAAACTCTTCAGCTTTATAATATTAGTAAAGATACTTGCCACTGCCGTGGAATATTCCAAAATAAGTTCAGTCACAATTTAAAAACGCGAAATGTCGAACAAATTGGCAACGCATATAAATTTTACATAAACTATTGGAGAGGGGTTGTCGCACCCCATCGTTTCACCCCCGCGATTCGCCCCGTGACCCTAACAAGTATGGTGGTTGAGGATTTAAAAATCGATGAGCTTAGTTCAATGGTATGTTTCTGTGAATAGCTTGGACGAAATAGAGGTCAGTTCTGACGGTAATCAGGACAGGGAGGATGAGGAAGAGAGGATTTTAAAAACTGTGTTAGAGAGAAGTTAGGTATAATAAAAAATTTAGATGTAGGTATGGTTAAAAGAGATATTAGAAAGGGAAAAGCGCAAAATTTTAAAGAGATTTGTCTTTAACTAGCTTCTGCCCGCGACTTCGTCCGCGTGTCAATCGACCCAGAGAATAAAAAGTTTCAAAGAAAATTCAACCCTCATTTCACCCTCTTAGGGATAGAATTTCAAAAAACCCTTTCTTAGTGGATATCTAATCTTCACAAAGAACTCACCCTCCAAATTTCACGTCTCTACGACCAGCGGTTTAGGCTGTGCGTTGATATATCAGTCAGTCAGTCAGTCACTCAGGACTTTGAATTTTTTGTATGTATAGATGGATGATTATATGAGAGCAGTGGTGGCCAAGTGGTATCGACCGCGACTTACAATGTGTATGTAGGTCGTGGGTTCGAACTTAGGCAGGCACTTTACTTTGTATAAATATTTTCATCACCACTGCTCTCAAAATGGTGAAGGAAAACATCGTGAGGAAACCGGCATGTCCTGGATCCAAAAATTCGAAGACATGTGACATCTACCAACCCGCACTGGGCCCGCGTGGTAGATTACGGCCCACTCACTGAGAGGAGCCCTGTGTCCCAACAGTGGGAACAATATAGGCTGATGATGATGATGGATGATTATACAAATCTAAGCTAAATCCTGAGTTTTTAGAGTTGGTTTTGTATCCAGAATATAAAGTTAGGTTTTCAATATTGATTATTTTAAAGGCTATTTATTTCGACCTAGTTTTACAGTAGGATGGAAGCTATTTAAAACAGGATTTGGTATCCCTGTATGTATTAATCTATACTATAATATTATAAAGAGGTAACATTTGTTTGTAAGTTTGTACGTTTGTATGTAGGGGGTCATCTCCGGAACTACTGGTCCGAATATAATATTATAAAGAGGTAACATTTGTTTGTAAATTTGTATGTAGGGGGCTCCGGAACTACTGGTCCGAATTGAAAAATTCTTTTTGTGTTGGGTAGCCTATTTATCGAGGAAGGCTATAAGCTATATAACATCACGCTAAAGCCAAGAGGAGCGAAGCAGTAAAGAAAAATGTTGCTAAAACGGGGAAAATAGCACGGGTATGCGATTCAACGCGACAGGAAGGGTCGGGGGAACAAGAAATTTAACGCGGACGAAGTCGCGGGCAGAAGCTAGTAATCTATACAATTTTTCATTCATCAGCACTTACCTACCTAAATACCAATAGTAACGGTAAAGCGGGTTGCTGATATTATTATTAGTTTTATCGCTGCCTGTAAAAATAGTTTTGTTTACCTGTTTTTGTTAATCAGTCGTTGATGTCCCACTGCTGGATGAAGCACACCTTACTCTCTTTCCACGTCTCTCTGTTCAGAGCTGCCAAAGACCAATTTTTGTTAAAAATTTACCTGATTACCTTTACCTGATTGATAAGCATAAAACTATTCTACGTACCATACCTTCTCTGTCCAAAAATTTTTCTAAATATACCTATGAAAAAGTTCAAAATTTCTAACTACCTACCTTTTCGCTTTTACCCTCGAGCCAAACACGGCATGTTATTTGCAAACCCGCCCCAAGAAATTAAAAATAGATTTTTTTATATTTAAATTAGATCTCCTGCTGATGGAAAGTCGAAAAATCCTCCCCTTCAGTAATCATATAAAATATATAAGTATACCTTCTGCGTATGATGTTTCAAAGAGAGATGGTGTTTTGAAGACATTCGACTTTTCTACCTACCCCCTTTGTACAGTCGGGGAAAACGGTTATTTATGCCTTTTTTGACAGTAACTACCTAAAATAAAAAAGGCACCTATATCAAAAGAAAAATGTACTGGATGATTTTTTTCAAATGTTATTTAGTATTCATAGACATTCAACAATTCGATTTTTTAAAATTGGTATTGGAATCCATAGATATTCAACATTTTTTTTTAAGAAATCAGCCTCTCGTTAAATGTCTGAATTGCAACACCCTATTTAATTAATATGAGAGTATTTAATAGTTTGTGAATATTTTTGTTGTTTTATCAAAACCGTCGGAATCATTCTCCTGTCCTTGAACCCAATTTATTTTGTGTCGACACAGCATACTTACTTACCTTTTTCCTCAATACAGATGTATATTTTAGCTGTCATCTCAGCAGTCATCGCCTTTTAAGCGATATTGTCTTCTACACAGTCAATCCGTCTTTTTTTTAGTCATCTTCTACGTCGACAAAACTCCTTTCTTCCTAGGTCTATATTTTGACAGTTTGGTCTCTGCTGAAAAGTAAAAGATCCAACATAAACCATTTCATTCTTTTTTAAAATCCATTTTCGTTTCTCCACAATGTCTAAGCATGTTCTCCGCGATTGTACGCGACATGACACCCCAAACTCGATGGGATATTTTTTTTCTCCTAAATCAGTTGCACTCCCCCATTGCTTGTTACCGTTATTATTAGATTTGTTAGCACACAGACCGCTTCTTATATATAACCTTTTGTATATAAATATGTATATACTTCCCTTTACGAGCTAAAAACAACCTTAGTGGTACAAAAATGGGGTTCAATTTGGTGATTTGTAAACATGTGCGTATATTATTGATTTTATTTGTTTACTAACCATCGGACACGTCTGTCTGGTTGTTTTTTTGTCTGTTTTGGTTATTGAACCGAATCGTACAAACTCGACGTATTTTTAATAACAAAATTATGAGCTGCGGTCGAGGCAAAACTCGACAATTTGAATTTGATTTCGGGTCGATCTAAGACATTTGACTAAAAGAATATGTATGTGACTGTCGTTGGCGTTCATTGGCTGAAATATTTCTTTTTCGATGCTAAGTAATATCCCATTTTTTCCCGTGTGTGTTGTAAGAGGCGACTAAGGGACTTACTAAAGAATTTAAATATCTTAGGACAACCAACACACCATTATCTGATCCCAAACTAGGCAGAGCCTGTACTATGGTAACCAGACAACTGATAAATATACTTATATATTTCTAAATACATACATATTATAGATAAATTACACCCAGACACAGAACAAATGATTGTGCTCATCACACAAAGATTTTTCCTGGGTGGGAATCGAACCCACGACTTCAGTCTTAGCAGTTAGGGTCACTAACCACTAGACTAACAGGCCAGTCAAAATGGAGAATGGGCAGCAGCGTTCTCTATGCATTTTACCACCATACTGCGATCGCCAACCTGCCTGCCAAGCGTGGCGATTATGGCAAACGTCTCCAAATTGGGGGAATACGTAGGTACCAAAAAAGAAAAACATCAAACACGCCAATGACCACGACATTTGCGCTTCGCCTAGGTTTTGCTCAAAATTGAGATAAGCTGTTTGCTTAGTTGGAGAACCGCCAACTTATCTAAAACCGGCCAAGTGCGAGTCGGACTCGCGCACCGAGGGTTCCGTACAAACCTTCAGGTATTCACGGTTTATGCATAAGGTTTATGTTTATGAAATTAAATGTTTTTTTTTTAAATTTTTATATTTGAGTTGACTGAATGAAAGGTAAATTGTGGTTTACCATTTATGACGTATTAAAAAAAAACTACTTACTAGATCTCGTTCAAACCAATTTTCGGTGGAAGTTTACATGGTAATGTACATCATATATTTTTTTTAGTTTTATCATTCCCTTATTTTAGAAGTTACGGGGGGACACACATTTTACCACTTTGGAAGTGTTTCTCTCGCAAACTATTCAGTTTAGAAAAAAATGACATTAGAAACCACAATATCATTTTTAAAGACCTATCCATAGATACCCCACACGTATGGGTTTGATAAAAAAAAAAATTTTGAGTTTCACTTCTATTTATGGGGAACCCCAAATATTATTGTTTTTTTTTTTCTATTTTTGTGTAAAAATCTTAATGCGGTTCACAGAATACATCCACTTACCAAGTTTCAATAGCATAGCTCTTATAGTTTCGGAAAAAAGTGGCTGTGACATACTCGGACAGACAGACAGACAGACATGACGAATCTATAAGGGTTCCGTTTTTTGCCATTTGGCAACGGAACCCTAAAAATGGCTATCGAATATCTTGTTATTGGCATTTTATATTACTGTACTTGATTAAACTGTACATTATACTTACCAGTGATAAGTAAGATTTATTAAGTTACTATAGCTTATGCCCCCGAATTCGTTCGCGTGAAATATTGGCAACGCATCCGTACGCCCGCTCGCGCTATCACTTCGTTTTCTGACTTTTATTTATTTTTGCACGGTTCCTAAGGGTCGTAGCGTTATATTAAGCAGCCTATGACCATCTTTGAGAATTGTACTATCAAATGCAAATAGAGTTTTTCAATACGACTGGTGGTTTCAAAGGAAAAAAATAAATGTCACATCTGCTTCAGAAGCACCAAAAACTTCAAAGCGTAAAAGCCTGATCCTTCATAATTCCGTAAACCGGCTGGCCGATCAACTATTTACAGAAACATTAAACGGTGAACACAAGTGTGTTTATTTCCCAAAATATAGGTAAAAACAACATGTTTAACCACTATTCTAACTTTTGCAGTAACACATACAAATGATACTACAGCTCTTAAACACGATATTCCTTACTTACCTATACACCATGAAATTTTATAGGCGTTTACTACATTTTTATAAAGGAAATTCATTTTAAATAACACACAAGTATGTATTATTAACCCGTTATAAGAAGGTATTTTCAAATTATGTTAGTTTATTGGTTAGACATACTATAACATAACATCACGACTGTCTTTTTCGAAGGGATGGGCAGAAGTTCACCTATAATACACCAACATTTGGTTTAAGTCTCATGTTAAGGCGCGGTGTTACCTCAATATTCACAAAACACTGGTGTCTTTGACAATCGAGTATGACATAACGCAATGAAAATATACGACACAAAAAATACAGTGGACAGAGAAGGGTTTAAAGAAAAATTCTTACCGAATAGAATAGTGAAAAATTGTTTGATATTCCCAATAAAAATTGTTTCACAAAAAAAACTTTGACGTCGAACATCTCTGTATTTTCAGCGATAACAACATTTTTTTTTTTAAAGAGTTCAATAGAATAAACATTACTTTAAAACTTTAACCAGACAATTATTTAATTTAATGTGTGTAGTCCGAATAATCTAAATAAAACCAGTAAAATAAATGCCAATTCGCAGCTTAGTCACATCGTCATCCAAATATTTATTCAATTTTCAACCTTATTTGTTGGAGCTGTAGCATGTAGTTGTAGCATTTAAAATCGTAGTCAGTCCGCGCCTTAAGTACACATTACATTACAACACATTACATTACAGTATAACATTGTTATAGTAGGGAAGTGAGTCTATTGCCACCAACCGGGTAAAAATCCAGACTCCAAACCACTACTGAGAAATTCCAGACGTAAAATTCCAATTACACTTTGCCTGACCCGGGAATCGGATCCAAGACCTAACTTAGGAGTAGAACTTGTGACCACTAGACGAGCAAGGCAGTCGTCATTAACTTCCAGATTCAGTAACTTCCAGATCTATTCGAATCGTCACTACACCATATTAGTGTTTTATAAAGCAGCGTCTTACTTAATCAAAGTATAGTAACTATTTATATATATAGTTGCTGTACCTTTAATTAGAAATGAAATTACACATTCGTCCTCGTCATATTAAAAAGTATCACAGCATTTACTATTAGCAGACATTCAACCCATCTGCCGACACCATAGCCAATTCAGCTTGCAATAAAACAAAAATAACTGCCATCTAAAAAAAAAACAATAGAAACCATAAACAATGACGTCCGAAAAAGGGGTCAAACATTCCCACATCCAAAACGGTATAACACTAAAAAAACTAATTTCAATATACAAAAAATTATTCAAATTTTTGCACCTCTATTTTTATTAAGACAATGTAACATTTCTGATTTGGCTCGACATCTGTTTTCAACCCTTGGGTTTATTGTTTATAATATAAAAGCAACAATAGTTGCCGTTGACAATCACGGTATACCGGAAAGGTGACGTTAAAACAAAAAAAAAAAAGATTGTTATAGTAAGGAACAGGTTTTCATTATCATTAGAAAGGGTAGAATGAGATGTAAGCCCGTGAAGTGTTCTGCTCATGAATATAGGGCTGTCAACTTGAAATATTATTTGATAGTTGTGTCGTACCTAATGCTAGATTGAGAGAGACAGTATTTGACCAATGACTTCGTTTTTTAGTGATACTCGAACCGCCAGGTACAATATTATTGGAAAACAAACTGTTTACTCAAAATAATAAGTTTTTTGGTTGCCTGTCATCTTATTAGCGAATACTTGCTTAGTGAAAAGACATTATATTGTGGTAATGTAGGTTTCAGTACACGGATAATAAAAAATGCCCAACTACTTCTAATCTACATAATAATTATACAAATGTTTAGCGAAATAGATTCTAAGACAAATAAAATGGGCCATATCAGAATATGAGTTGTCTTTTGTATCAAATTGCCAACCCTACCGTCTCTCGTATTTTAATTATAGCTTCCTCTTCCCCTGCGCCTTGAAGACATTGTCCTCATTTATAATTTATTCATACATTTCATTAGAAATTATTCACAGCTCGAACCGTATGCAAATTCACCGAAATTAAAATATAGACAAAGTGCGCATTCTCTTATTTTTTTAAATAAAAATAGTTTTGTCATTGCAACCGTTCCCACCGAACGAGTTCTATTTCAAAATTGGAACGAGAATGTCATTCTTTTTTATTAAAACATAAATTGTTTTTTTTTTCAATGTCATTCTTGAAGCAAAGGAAATGTTTCTATGATTTGTTTTGTTTGATTTGCATCTTAAAAATTAATAGGCGCATTGTTTGCATTCGTAATAAATTTCTCAGAAGTTGAGATGCTGTGGGAATGATTAAAGATGCGTATGGACCTATTTTAATTGCACAAGAAAACGGAAATGTAGAGTCGCATGCAGTTCCAGTTAAACCAAAGTTTATACTTATGTACTATATACGTAAATCTTGAACCGTCACCCATCTCACAATAGTTATGTTTTGGAGATTATTCTGTTGTTTTAACTTTTGTTTCTAGTGATGTTCTTTACAGTATGTTTTTTTTTTTAATTGTATGTTTGGCTTCTTTGTTGGTCTAGTGGGTGCAAGCAGTACTGCTAAACATATACAATCCCCTAGTCAAACAAAATGTTATTGGGTTTTTCTATCTGGAATTTCGTAGTAGCAACCCAGAGTCGGGATTTGTGCGCGGTTGGTGACAATAGGCTCATCTCCATTACATGGGACTTATCGTCGTATTCCCAAGTTTTTTGTTTCCAGACACCATTTTTTTTCCAAAATAAGCGAGTGAAACTTACGATACAACTCGTAAATCGGACAGTCGGTCGGTTCGAATTCATCAGTCAGGAATTTTACCTTGTATTATTTATTTTATCACCACTAACTAAACTCTCAAAACGATGAAGACAAACATCACTAGAACGAAAAATTCAAAGACATGTGACATCTACCAACCAGCACTGAGTCCGCGTGGTGGATAACGACCCACTCCGTCTCACGGAGAGGAGGCCTGTGTCTCTGGGAACATTATAGGCTGCATATACTAGATAATATTTGCATTTTTCCATATAAATAACTTATAGAACTTTGCCGCGAAGCCGCGGACTCACTTACCTATCATTTATATTAGTAGCGATTTTTAATGAAATTTGGCACACAGTTGACTAAAGCTCAGTTACACTACAAATCACTCCAATGCAAATGTTTTCAAAACATCGTACTGCTTCTGTCATTTTAAAAAGATTGACATAAATATAATGTTGTTAACTCGTTTAGGGCAACCTGCGTTTAGTGATATTTCGTGCAAGTGAGCCTAAAATTCCCGGATTACACACAGGTAAGGGATACTATCCATCAGATAGCCTCCTATCTGGGCACAAGTTATCATGCCCTCCTTGGAAAACCTTAAGTAGACTTCTTATCCAAGTAGGTCGCAGCAAGGACAGCCTCCACAAATGGGGATTCACGGACAGCTCAGACCTCTGGTGAGTACGCGGCGTCTCTCCACAGAAAATGTTTTTTTTTTGTGCGTGGGAAACCATCAAATGACGTCTCCTGCTCTGGGCGGAGCGGGAGGGCGTGTCAGACTTTTACTGACTAAAACCCACCCGTGTTCCTTCAGTTGCCCATATGCCAGAGCCACGGTAACTCTTTCGAACAGATCTCGCGACCCTGGCAGGATAGAAAACGGCTCACCGCTCATCTTGCACCGCATGGCAGATCTCCTGCACACGTGAAGATCTAATGGCTGCGTCTGCGAACGGTATTCACGTTGCTGAATTTTGGGCCAAAGAAATGTAAAAAATCTATAAATATATTTTCGTTTTATTTTTGCCTTCGACACGCTAAGAAAGAAAAAAAACAAATGACAAATAATTTTATTTGTGTAAGTAACTTTCTACAAATAATTTTACACGTCAATCAAATTTAAAAAATTAAAGAGGTTGGCGTTTCGTATGTGCGTACTTTGAGAGTAAAGGCTGAAACAAACTCACAGTCTCTTTTATAGTCCCTATTCCAGATTGATAATCTTGGTCAGATTTGTGAAGACAATGTGGTATCTAAAATGGTATTTTAAGGAAAGAACCACACAGATTGAGTGGATCTGTCCAGACAGTGCTGGACAGCTGCAGTGCTGGTGCTGGTGCAGCTCAGCTCAAAACTTAAGGAACTCAACGAATCGACAAACAATAATTACTAAGAAAAGGACATTTGATTAAAACAAATGATACATGGAGCAAAATTGCGAACAAAACCACGATTCCCAACTAGTTCTTAACAAGCACATGGCACACAAACTATGATATGATCAACTTCTGGTTTCAAGTCGAATAATAAATTCAAATTCAACTAACTAGACACGCAATTCCATACATTATGGGTTACGCTGTTTTCCCTTTCGCCGCCCATTACGGTTACTGCAACAATCATGATGTCAATTTAATACGATTTATTAAACAACATTTACAATTTCAAACGGTTGTAATTGCTATAGGACAATCAATACCCGTCTTAAATATTTTCTATATTCACCACAATCTAATAACACCTTAAAAAGCTTTATCACTGGATTTTGAACCTTATATTGTCGGGTTAAGAGTTGGGGGTATAAAGGTGGGTGCAAATAATGTATTCGTGTGAAGTGTTCCGTATATTTGTTACTGTCAAACTGTAAATCTTGTAGTATGAAAATAAACTGGTTTTTATGATGATTAGGACGACAGTTATTAGTCGTTTTGCGTAATTTTAAAGTTTTTATCATTTTGCTAGTGATGGGAAAATAAATTCGATATTTGACGAAGTTATCCCAACTCTCCTTTTTAGAGTATCGATGGCGAAAAGTTCAAACATCTTTGGCCCAAAATTCAGCTGCGAGAACTTGACTCACTGACGTAGTCATCATATCAGCCGTAAGACGTCCACTGCTAGACCTAAGCCAGCCCCAATTTGGGGGGCTTTGCCATAATCGCCACGCAGGCGGGTTGGCGATTGCAGTACCTATGATGGTAAAATGGATAGAGAACGCTGCAGCCCACTCTCTTGTAAGTCCCTTAGTCGCCTAACCTCGGTTCGTACTCTATTTAGAAATATCCAAGTCGGCTTCGGCAACGCGTGCCTAGGCAGTCTCTCAGTTTGTTCAATAAAATTGTCAGAGGGTTTATACAGCTCTCGCCATAGATTATATCTTGCTGTGGAGGCCTGACTATTAGCTGGACAAGGTCGACCCACGGAACCTAGAAAAATAAATCGGCTCTTCAAGCTCCGGGCCACTGAGACGTAGTTGTGAGATCCCTATAACCCAGTAACTGGGTAATGCAATATCCCTTGGTAAGACTGGTTGTCAGACTGTCGGGCTTCCGAGAGTCAAAGATCCGCAAATGACAGTCGGGACTAACGGCTTAACGTGCTTGGTCAGATAGGCAAGGGCTCCACGAAAAATACTTGTATTCAGCTGCATCCAGTAAGACTGGAAGCTGACCCCGACATATTTGGGAAAAAGGAGAAGTGGAAATAATGGTGGGTGACCTTTGCGCAGGAGTGGGACACATAAGGCTAACAGTAACAAAAAGCTACAAGCGTCGCTGGTTTATTACTTTGATAGCCTTTTCATGAATATCAGAATGGAAATGAAAATCTAATTTTCGAAATTGCATAACCGATTTTGATGGGATTTTCACTGGCAGATAGATGAATTTATTAGGAGTAACAGAGACTTTCATTTCGGTAGCAAGTTTCCTTGGGATAATTTCCGACATCCACACGGGCAAAGCCTGCACAGCTAGTTTCTATCCAGCCGCCTTTAGTTTCGATCGACATTAATACTTAGTAGTTAGCACGAATCAATTCTAGACCAGATTTGCAGGGCAAATAAATTAATATGCAAAGTAATCACGTTATTGATTATTTAATTGATGACATAAATACAAAAAAAGTACCTATCAGTACCCTACCAACGTAATACACTGGCAATTAGATTCTGAACCATTTTGAAGAAGTTGCTAATTCATTGCTTCAAATGTTCGTAAAATTTGTTTGTTCACCAACGTAAATGACGCAATGAATGATGTTGAACTGTCAAAATGAAAGCCGTCGAAAGGTACTTGTGGTGTCTAAAGTTACATGTTGTAAGTGGCTAATTGATATCAGCAAACATATTTATAAACGTGGTATTGTCTCGTTTGTCTATTAGTTTAAACTCTACTGCTGTTAATGAGGCCCTGGGTTCGGTTACCGGGACGGGCAAGTAATAGTTCTCAGTAGCAGCCCGGATTTTGAATTTGTTCCTGCTGATGTTAATAAGCTCGCCCCCTGTTTCATGGGACTAAAACGTAACTAGCGAAATGTAGGTTTACACTTCTTTTCAATTCTACTGGGAAAATGGTGAGATTTATTATTGCAATTGTTATGTTAAAAACATCAAATTTTTATCAAAATTCTTGTTCATAGATGCTATTAGGTATAACGAGGTTTATTAATAGCTGTTCACTGTGTAAGCCTTTGCTAATTGGCAAGATGGCGGACTTTGAATCAGCTGATCGGCATAATAGGATTAGTTTGTGCTTGGAGATTATATTGTTGCTAATATCACGTTGTAACCATAGCAGATAGATGGTTACAACGGCCACCATAGGCGCGGGCTTGCGGGCGGCGAGCAATGGGTAGCTCGCCACCCGGTAAGGACCAGGCCCGTGTCGACGGCGCGTAGTGTTCCACGCGCGCCTCAAAGAGATATCAGCAAACTGAAGGGGTCTGCTAGGACCGATTCCTGCCAGGGTCGCGAGATCTGTTCGAAAGAGTTACCGTGACCCTGGCATATAGGCAACTGAAGGAACACGGGTGGGTTTTAGTCAGTAAAAGTCAGCCACGCCCTTCCACTCCACCCTAGAGCGGGAGATGTCATTTGATGATTTCCCACCATGAAAAAAAACCACAGCAGATTTTGAGGAACCCTCCACCCCCCAGAAACAACTAGCAGCCGCTACTGAGCGTCCTTACATTATTATGTGACGGGACATTTGGAGATTCAGTTCAGGCTCATTTGAACTTGGGTTGAGGAGGTCAGACAGGCAGTGGCTTCAGGTAAAATACTGTTATTCAGCTGCATCCGAACTAGAAACCAAACCCAACACAGGTGGAAAAAAGACTAGGCAGATGGAAATGGACGTTTGAAGACAAAGATGCTTGGAGTTTCCCTGCATGATCTAATCAGAGTTAAAGAGATCCGCAGGACGAACACGGTAACCGACATACTCCAAAGTCCAGGGGCAGTGGGCATGATTGCTCGCAGAACGGATGGTGGATGAGACCAAAAGGTGGCGACTCAGTATTGGAAGGCGTAGTGTTGGAAAGCTTTCAAGGCGTCTCTTTAAGGTGCTGGATGCGAGAAACACAGAATCGATCGAGTGGTCGTCTTCCGGTTGAAATGATGATGATGATAAAGAGACAGGCCTGTTGGTCTAGTGGTTAGTGGCCCTGACTGCTATGCCGGAGGTCGTGGGTTCGATTCCCACACAGGACAAATGTTTGTGTGATGAGCACGATCATTTGTTCTGTGTCTGGGTGTAATTTATGTATAATATGTATGTATTTAGAAATATATAAGTATGTTTATCAGTTGTCTAGTACCCATAACACAAGCTCTGCTTAGCTTGGGACTAGATGGCGTTGTGTGATAGTTGTGGAATATTATTATTATTATTTGCCTTGCAGTCGGCTTATCATCGCTAATAAATATTATCAGTTGCTCTATTAAGAGGCAGAACATAAAACCAGTTTTCCGAGAAAATAAATATTTTTTAAATACCTATAGAATTAAAAAGAGCTGTAAGTATAATCTTAATTTTAATGCTAATTGATTGTGTTTACCGCGTCCGACGATACTCATTAAAATTATAGTGTGATTTATAAGAGGTAGCGGGCTAACACATTATTTGGTACTTACATTTGGTTGACAGTGTTTTTTTTTTTTTTTTTTATGGGTATAAAATCTCGCAGGCCAACTTATGAGGTTGTCGGCTGCTTAACTGGACTTGCCTGTGGTTACCTTACTAAATTAAAGCCTCCAGCCGGGGCTTAAAAACTTAAAACTAAAGGGACTACTCGCTAAGGACACCCCTTGTGGGGTAAGGACTTCGGCTTAGGGGATCGCTGTGACAGGGCAGCAAGGGAAGGACTCGATCGTAATGAGACAGTGTGTTGTCGACAGCATCTGTAATTTATTCTTGTTATTGCTGCAGTAATAATATTTTTCTTAAAGTACATTTTGTGGTAAATAATAATTGTGGTAAGTACTTTAGTTCTGTATTCTAAGGAGATGCTCTAATAAAAACTTTCAGTTTTAAATTGAATCTAACACCGTCCTCCATAATTTTAATTGTATCATTAGGAAATATTTTGTGTGATCCGCTCGGAATAGGTTAAAAAAAACGTGTACTGCGTAGACATTACTAACATAGTTCTAAATGGTAGGGCTATAGTCGAAAGCAAACCTGTTAATCAAAATCTGTCAACCAGCAACCACAACACCTTGTAATTGAACATCACATATAATAATTTACATTGACTTTCATAGAGCTCCATACACAACAGCATCGCGAGGAAAATCTCAAGGCACGGTCCCATTTAGAAACTGTTCTTCCGTTCTCGCTTCCGCTTATCCCGTGTACTACACACAAGCTTTAAAATTGCACTGAGGTACGCCATCACAGTCACGTAGACCATCGCTTATGATATACGGAAGCTACTGCAAACACATGACTCATCGTTTATCTGCACTGTCGGTATAGTTTTGTTGTATTTCTTTTGTGAAAGCCAAGACTTCATGCTTTAGGGGGAAGCACATGAAATAAAAAAAAGCCTACGAAATTGAAATTTTCTTACGTTTTTTTGCTATTTGCAGGTAAGTTTAAGGCTGTATGTTGAACAAAAAGCTACCGTAACACGTATGTATTTACGGCATAATACTCATTAAAATCATCAATACAACCATCTTAGTTCATTTAATCCCTCAAAGGCAATATTTAATGAAAATGCCATTCAATTCTTCTTCTTAGCGTATCGATAGCAAAAATTTCAAACATCTTAATACCCAAAGTTCAGCTGCACCTCCACTGCTGGACATAGACCTCCCCCGATTTGGAAACGGTCAGAAAGTCATAAGTTTATCAAATTTTCAGGTGACACTCGTTTAAGGCGAATATATCCTGCCAGGGTCGCGAGACCTGCCAGGGTCGCGAGATTCGTTCGAGAGAGTTACCGTGGCCCTGGCATATGGGCAACTGAAGGGACACGGGTGGGTTTTAGCCAGTAAAAGTCTGACACGCCCTCCTGCTCCACCCAGAGCGGGAGAAGTCATTTGATGATTCCCATCCAAAAAAAAGGCGAATATATGAACGTAGCACCGGTTTCCTTGAAGACTGGTGGACGCTACATAGCGTCTGCAGTGACGGTAGTCATAAAAGTGTTGGTTCCGGGATTTGACTTAACGGTGCCAAAAAACGCTCACTAGGGGAACCAACTTAATATCGTAAATAACGTTTTAGTGATAGTCAGGCAGCGGACACTGCGGACACACTTTGATCGCAGTCTTCGCAAATCCCAGGTTTAGTAAGCTAGCTAAAGTAACTTCGGTACGATGATTATCCGTGAGTGCTGTGTGGTGCTGAACGTAAATAATAGCACCGTCACATTTCTTCCTGTGGGTGTCGTAAGAGGCGACTAATGGACTTACTAGAGAATGGGCAGGAGCGTTCTCTATGCATTTTAACACCATACGCAAGATCGCCAACGCTAAGCGTGGCGATTATGGCAACCCCCGCCCGCCAAATAGGGGAAAGCCGATGTCCAGCAGTGGACATCTGTAAACTGAAATGAATGATGATGAATGACTCATTTTGGGAATGGGATCATCCTGTTCCGCCTTGAAGCACCATTTTCTATTCCATTCCTTAATTTTTACGCCAGTTAGACACATCCTTAACCCTGCATGATGTAATAAATAATAGTTAAAAAAAACTAAAAAACACGCTTCCATTGAAAACCAAACTAAAAAGTACGAAATAATGAAAAAAAGCGTGGGGTGCTTTTAAATCTATTTTTTTATTTATATCAGGCACCCCACGCTTTTTTTCCATTATTTTGTACTTTTTAGTTTGGTTTTCAATGGAAGCGTGTTTTATAGTTTTTTTAAACTATTATTTATTTTCTATTTTTTTTAGGGTGTTTCGAATTTTGAAACGTATGTCAGCGTAGTTTGTGACGTATGTCAGCGTAGTTTTCGAAGACAGTTTTTTTTGCTGTCCTGGTAACCCTTGGAAGGATGATGGCACAAATTAGTTTGTGACGTATGTCAGCGTAGTTTTCGAAGACAGTTTTTTTGCTGTCCTGGTAACCCTGGCAAGGATAATGTCACAAATTTATGAAATTATTGCATTGTCATCTGTCCTTGACAGGTGTGCAAAGTTTGAATGAAATCTGGTCGTTTAAAGTGGGTCAAAATCGCGCTATAAGGAGTTGGTTACAAACAAACATACAAACATACAAGTGAAGCTAATATAAAGCGTGTAAAAAGGAACATCTCTCCGTCTGTATCTACATAAGTGATATATAACTCTAGTTTTCAAATTTCCTCTATTTATATTTGTTTTGTTAGTACATTTATGGCTGGTAGATAAATAAGAACAGCTGCACGGATTCATCGATCAGGTTAAGCAACGCTTGCCGCAGCTCTGTGGATGGGTGACCATCTTTACATACTGAGCCCCTCCGTGCCTAGGAAAGCACGTTAAACCGTTGGTCCTAGCTGTCATTTTTGAAACTTTGACTGTCGTTACAGGTCGTCAGAAGCCCGAAAGTCTGGCAACCAGTCTTACTTGTATCGTTTTACATACTAACTGAGTGGTGGAGGTTAGACAGGCAGTCGCTCTAGTAAAATACTGGTATTCAACTGGTCTGGAAGCCGACCTCAACATAGTTGTGAAAAGACCAGGCAGATGACGTCAGTTAATTTACGACACAGCCGATTAGCCATAAGCATAGATTACAAATGAGACCATCTGCTTCGTCGAACAAAAAAGGTTATAACACTAAGTATTCCTTACACAGCTAATATAAAATAACAAGCATAAAAAGGGGTATCAAGTAATGAAGCTACAGCACCTTGTCTAAGCTCTATAAACCTTTATACACATGTATTACCTAGGCTTAGATAGTTAGACGAACAAAGGCGTTAGGACCATCTGCCTAGCATGTGCGTACAAACGGCTTGCCTGTTACATTAGACGGCAAATATAATATATGGTTTGTTTGGTAAAATCTAAATAGTTTTGTCGTTGTTTAAAACTGATATATCTATTAGTTTTTGTTCACCTGGGCTGTGGTGGTATTGTGTTGTTTAAATTGAAATATTAAAGTTTGTGGGACAGCTTTTTAGGGCTCCGTTGCCAAATGGCAAAAAACGAAACCCTTATAGATTCGTCATGTCTGTCGGTCTGTCTGTCCGTGTATAAGAGCTATGCTGTTGAAACTTGGTAAGTAGATCACACAAAAATAAAAGAAAAACAATAAGTTTTGGGGTTCCAAACAAAGAACTGAAACTCAAAAAAAAAAAATTTCATCAACCCCATACGTGTGGGGTATCAATGGATAGGTCTTCAAAAATGATATTGAGGTTTCTAATATCATTTTTTTTTTCTAAACTGTATGGTTTGCGCGAGAGACACTTCCAAAGTGGTAAAATGTGTCCCCCCCCCTGTAACTTCTAAAATAAGAGAATGATAAAACTAAAAAAAATATATGATGTACATTACTATGTAAACTTCCACCGAAAAATGGTTTGAACGAGATCTAGTAAGTAGTTTTTTTTTAATACGTCATAAATCGTAAACCGCAATTTACCATTCATTCAATCAACTGAAACATAAAAATTAAAAAGAAAACATTTAATTTCATAATAAACCTTATGCATAAACCGTAAGGTTTGTACGGAACCCTCGGTGCGCGAGTCCGACTCGCACTTGGCCGGTTTTTAATCAAGAGTATGAATATGATAGGTACTTTTTAGTGTGGTACCGTTTGGTACTGGACGAAAAGAACGGCGACTAAAGAACTTACTAGAGAATGAGCAGCAGCGTTCTCTATGCATTTTACCACCATACTGCGATCGCCAACCCGTCTGCACAGCGTAGCGATTATGACAAACCCCCCAAATTGGAGAAGCCCTATGTTCAACAGTGGACGTATTTCGGCTGAAATTATGAGTTATTTGTTTGGTTTCCGTAGCCAAAGGGTGCAAAATGTTCCCACTGCTGTGACACAGGCATTTTCTCTTTTTGAGGGTGAAGTGGGCCGTAACCTACCACACGGGCCCAGTACGGGTTGGTAGATATCAAATGAATTTTTGGTTATCGACGGTTTCCTCACAATGATTTCTTTCACCGTTTTGAGAGCAGCGATAATGAAATCTATACTAATATACTAATACTAATTACTAATTTATCCTAATATTATTAAGCTGAAGAGTTTGTTTCTTTGTTTGATTGAACGCGCTAATCTCAGGAACTACTGATCCGAATTGAATAATTATTTTTGTGTTGAGTAGCCTATATTTTATTGAGGAAGGCTATAGGCTATATAATACAGGCTACAGTCAAAAGAAGCGGAGCAGAAATGAAAAATGGACGAAAACTGGCAGACAATTCGATGCGACGGGAAGGGTCAGGGGAGCAAAAATTTGACGCGGACGAAGTCGCGCGCAGAAGCTAGTAAATTATACAAAGCTACCTGCCTGACTGGGTTTGAACCCACGACGTACAACTCGTAATTGGCCGGTTTTGTAAAGTGATTCACTTCGAACCATACTTTACTCGAAGTAATTTCTCCGTTATATTCAACAACGAAATTATTATGTTCTCGCATATACAGGGTTATTTGTAAAACACCGGCAACCTCTCAGGTCTATGTTACTTACATCATAATCAACAACTTTTGTTCTATGACTTTTAAAAATTCATCATATTTTAGTGCATCAGATTTTCATACAAAAATCGGCTGCCTGTAAATAGGTCAAGTTCAAGCGCCCCCGCCGCCCTAACCCCGCTCCCCTTGCTAATATACTATCGCTTTCTTTTGCTTCGCATAGACTCCGTAACATTTAGAGCGTTCAATTTAAATATTTTTATTTTTGTTTGAAAATCTGATGAACTAAAATATGATGAATTTTTAAAAGTCACAGAACAAAAGTTGTTGATTATGATGTTAGTAACATAGACCTGAGAGGTTGCCGGTGTTTTACAAATAACCCTGTATAGTTTCAGTGCGTCTCGCATCTAGCGGATTCCTGCGACCTTTACCAGGCCATCGGTCCACGTTGTGAGGTCTTCCAGTGCTACGGCTTCCTGTATGCGAAGTGGCCCAGTGGTCGGAGTGGTGGTGCTTGAGGGAGGCCTTAGTCTATCAGATGTTTTTTCGCCTGAAATGATGATGATGATAGTTTCTTTGTTTACCTAGAAGGTCTGGGAGGGTATGATTCAAGGTCTGCCTCGTTTCTTAGCTAAACAATTAGCAGTGTTGTATTTGAAGTGGGTAAAGGTTAAAGAGAAAAAAAAAAAAAAACAACTGTCTGGCCTAATAACAATACAGAGTTAAAAATTTGCTTGTATTTCGGAAGTTGATAACTTTGTATTTTCATTTTTATTTTTGCCACTGTCTTCGGTAATTAAAGTTTTTTTTTTACTTTGTAGTTGTTTGTTAAATGTTTTACCCAATTCTTCGAGGAACAAAGCGTAAAGTTATGTATGTAAGAACATTCAAAATCTATTTATTTATTATTTTTGTCGTAATCATAAAATTGGAGTTTGTTTTTTTTGATTCCTAGAAATAAGCGCGTAAAAGAATTTTTCGGAACCTACGTCTAGAAATTGATAATTTGTTAAATTCAAAGAAAACTAAAATATTTTAGCTGTACTATTGTTCTATATTGTCGATACTTACTGTTGGTATCGAACTTCAGTATTTTTTACGGGTTCTCGGTGTAAATATTCTTATGTAAATCTTGATTATTAAAGTGGTCGA
This sequence comes from Aporophyla nigra, assembly GCA_947507805.1. Classification (NCBI taxonomy): domain Eukaryota; kingdom Metazoa; phylum Arthropoda; class Insecta; order Lepidoptera; family Noctuidae; genus Aporophyla; species Aporophyla nigra. The sequence goes on along the minus strand of OX382309.1, from coordinate 19,398,165 downwards.
TCACTCAATCAGAAAGTTAGACTGTTTGGTTCCCAGTCAGACAAATTACTTTGCATATTTTATTTTATTACAACTGCTTTCAAAATGGTCAAGGAAAACATCGTGGGGTAACCGGCATGTCTTAGAACTAGAAATTCGGCGACATGTGTCATCGATGAATTTGGCCCGCGTGGTGGAATATGGCCCACTCCTTCTTACAGAGAGGAGGCCTGTGTCCCAGCAGTGGGAACATTGTAGACTGATTATGCTACGTACAGCCAGTAACGAAAGTCTTGAACTGAAATAAACAGTTTTAGTCATATGATTATTTGTAAATAATGTTATTAAAATCGCATGTACACTACTATAGAGAATATTATTTGGCAATGCAAAAGCTTACTACGGCTTATTGCAATGTTTTTGCATTATGAATAAAATATGTAATAAATAAATCCGGAACCGTCACAAATAAAGATGCGACATATACTGATTATAATCAAAAAGCAAAAATAACACAAAAAATCTCTTTTGTCTTCGTCAAAGAATGCAGTATTTTCTCTCAACTCTTGTCATTGTAACATAAGCTTTAAATCAAAAGGTAATAGTCAAATTTCATCTTTTGTTTCATTCCAGTGACATTAAAATAAGGGTAATTTTTTATTCACTTTGCAAAAAATTACCCTTGATAGGGGTATTTTTTTCGTAACGTTCGAATTTAAATTAAGAACTCTATTGTCGGTGCATTTTTTTTAATTACGATCCTTCGGAGTCATTTTTCATGCATCGCTTGCAAGCTGATTTACCTGCCAGTAGCATTTTTTTTTTGTTGTATTTTTTTGGTTGTTAAGTGTGACCCAGTTACGCTTACTTATGTTTATTTTTGGGGGACAGTTATATGAGTCACAATCACATCTTTTTTTATAGTAATGTGGTAGGCAAAATGGGTTTTCAAAGTATTCGTTCGTTTAAGTCATACTTTCCAAAAATGAATGAATATTAATCAATTCTTTCGAGAACAAGTACTTTCTGTATATTTTGTGTGACATCACTAAAAAAAATCTCCTTAGCTTTTTCCCTGCATGCAACTGAATACCAGTTTTTTACATGGAGCGATTTATGAGTAGAGGTCGGATATTCAGATGTATATTCAACTAAAGTTGAAATTTTGGCTAATATGGAATGCGCGTTTTTACCGTGTTTTGTGTGTTGTTTTAACTAACATATACCACCCTACACACATATGTATTTGCATCTGGGGTTAAACATTAATTTAAAATAAATATGATCCAAGAAACCCGGCTTTAATAAAAAATACAACGCCGCTTCCGTGCTTTTACAGTTAAATAGTCACATTAGGTAAATATGCATCCGAATATCACTGTTTATGAGTGACGAAAATAATAATAAGTAATAAAATAATAATACTTACTTATTTAAAAATATAATTTATGTGTTTATTTAAGGAATAAAGAAACAAATAATAATTGTAGAAACAGATTAACCCAAAATTTAGATCAGAATCCTACATTTTGGAGCCATTTTTATGAATGAGCAATTTTATTCCAAACATTAATAAAATTGCATTAAAAATATGAAAACCCTAGTCAAAGGGTATAACTTAATATTTTCTAGTTGCGTGCGCGCATTTAGCCTGAAGGCCATTTTCGACTCAGTTGCTTGCATCTAAAATAATTGCATAGGCATTTAAATAAAATTGTAATAATTGTACCTACATCATTTGCAATTTTATTTTCGCAGAAAACAATGTGTGGCCATTAATAATTTAAATAATAATTATAGTGTTGGAACTACACGAGTGCGTGTATGGTCCTTAACAAGTACAGTCAACAACAAAAGTGAATCATGAATAATGCAATTGTATTGTTTTGCGTTCTAATTATTTTAATCTATTCTTAACAAGTATATCACATAAATATACCATTATTGTTGGTATTTATCTATATACTTTTAACAAAGCTGAAAAGTGTGTTCGTTAGAACTGGCTAATCTCTGGAACTACCCGTTGTAATTGAAAATATATTTTTGCATTTGATATCTCAATCTCGATGAAGGTTATAATATCACGCTAGAACCTTTAGGAGCAGAGTAGAAAAGAAAACAGTGAAAAATAACGCTAAGCGAAAACGTAGTAACGCGGACGGTTAAAACCAAGAGACACCGCTTGTTTTTTACGATAATTGGACTTTTTTTTAAGTTTTTTTTTTTTTTTGTTATATGATTTGTAGGTATATCTTGTTGTTCCGTCAAATTCCGACATGTCGGAATGCGGGCGGCAGCTCTGAAATGGAGGTAGAGCTCAAAGTCCTGCTCTTGGCCAGACGCGGTGCCGGCAGTTGGATCAGAGCCCTCAAGGAATGACTGCTGAAAGACGATACAAGGAATGTTGGCACACCAACAGCTATGTGAGTGGATGACGGTAGATCGCGGACAGAGAGCGCGAGAAGACCAGAACAATAGGAAACGCACTGACCAGGGAAGCATGATGCAAATGGAGGAAGCCTATATTCATCAGGAGGTGGAACAAGGATGCCAATGATGATCAGAAGTGTGGCTCCTAGTATGTAGTACCTATCTTTTTTAGGAAAAACCATCGGATTTTTAAGGTGAAATTCGAGAGCAACAGTATACACCGTTGTTTTGGATGCCCACTATCTTCATCCTCTATTCAGTTAATATTCTATTTATGCCGTTTGAGGTCGAAACACTATAGGGGTTTAGGGTCTGAGAGCTCAAGGAATCTTCACGTGACCTTAGCGCTGGCTTATTGTTTGGCCAAAGAATCAGCATTGCCATTCAAAATGCTGCTAGTCTTTAAAAGACTTTTCACACTGACAGCGATGCGGACGAATTCTTTGGTGCTCAATGAGCTTGTCATTTTGATTCCTTTATATAATTACATTATAGTATATTTCTTAATACATTAAAACCACATATTCGTAGTTGTTTGTTACTTTAATTATATACGCTTAGAAACAACTTTGTAATGTCAGCAGTAAATAAATTAGTTTATGTTTGAATAACATTTTTTCCTCGTTATTGTTCACTGACTGTAGCCTAATTTTTCAAGTACCTAGTTGTATCATTGGTTACGACGGCCCCTTCAACTTTTTATGATTTTAAAAATCTATAATGCAGTTTTTTTTACTTGGGACTAAAAATTAATTGGCAGAATGTGTGTGTTTACTATAGGTACATTATGGGCGTAATGTTATTTATTAAAATACTAGCTTTTGCCCGCGGCGTCGCCCGCGTGGATGTCGGAAATTAATGCAAGAGGACGTATAACCGCGATAAGAATGTGTTATTCCAGGTTATATAGGTAATAAAGACTCTGTGTGCTATTTTCGATCCAGATCCATTCAGCCATTTTTGCGTGATTGAGAAACAAACACCCAATCATACATATTTTCACATATTATTAGTAGTAGGATTATAACTCATATTACTTAGGATTCATAGTTTATGAGAACATCATGTGTGTTGGTGTTTTTAAAATAAAAGCAATAGTATTCAGAGTAAGAAGACTGCGACATAGGGCTTGGTTTAGTTGAATATAAGTCTTCCTGGTTTTTCTTAACGCTCCTATTTTACCTATACAGACACTCAATCATTTACCAGACACCGAACATAATTATAGGAATAGTACTTTTGCCAGTGGCTTGGCCCGTATAGCTGTCGGAAAATATCACCCGGGAACCTACTACCGGGATAAAGTAGGTATCCTATCTGTTACGTATCCATGATATAATATATCTTTGTGCCAAATTCGATCTAAATCCGTTTCGCCGTCTTTGCATCATTGAGAAACAAACATCCAAAAATCTAAACATCTAAGCAATTTCGCGGTCTCTTACTTGAAATAATACTATTAGGTTTATTTTGAGTATAATGAACACACATGATATTCGCAATTACTTTGAAGCCAAAGTAATATGAATTACAATCCTACTTATCCTGTACTACCCGGCCCTTGCCAACGCGCTCTGCGCCCACTTTTTAAATCTCTAATATCTTCTAAGATATTCATTTAAATTACATGCTGTAAAGGGCCATATTGATCTATATTAAATGCACAATGTATTTAAGGTACTTAATTGGATAAGGATTAATGCTGTATTGCTTAAAATCGCTTCGTAAATAAGCCCTTATTTCTCGTAAAAAGTAAAAGATAAAAAATGGTTATTGTGGGTTATCTCTAAGAGATAGACATATACCATTGAGGACATTTTTGTAGGCCTTTTTAAGGTGTACAATACTATACTACATTATTTTGATCTATTTCGTAGGATTCAGCCAGGGTTTTTCGAATTTTGAGACGTATGTCAGCGTAGTTTTCGAAGATAGTTATTTTTTTCTAAAATAAAAGAATCTTTCTAAAATAAAAATAGCCTAAGTTACTCCTTGTTACATCAGCTATCTGCCAGTGAAAGTCCCGTCAAAATCGGTCCAGCCATTTCAGAGATTAGCGGGAACGAACAGACAGACAGACAGACAGACAGACAAAAATTGTAAAAAATGTTGTTTTGGTATATGTATCGTGTATACATCCATATACACTTAGTAAAAAGTGGTTATCTTAATATTAAAAACAGACACTCCAATTTTATTTATTTGTATGTATAGATTGTGCTAAACGTTTTATAAATGACTAGCTGTTGCCCGCGACGTCATCAGCCATTCTGAGGGGTAATTGCGTAACTTGTTATCAGTAGGAATTAGTTTCATATTGATAGTTAAACAACATTCATTGCGTTATTTACGTTGCTGAGCTGACAATTTATTCGAATAAAAGACGCAATGGTTTAGAAATAATCTTCAATCCCATTCAGATTCTGATAGATAGTGCGTTTCGCAATTAGGGTGCAGGATATGATAAATTAATGATTTTATTTCTCTAAATAGGTTTTTATTTTTTTAAACTAGATGAGATCGGCGTTTCCTAACTGACTTCTCTGAGAAGAAAGGCCGAAATAAACTCAGACGTCACAGTCTCTTTTAAAGTTCAGACATAATCTTGGTCACATCATGTGAAGACGATGTAGATAGGTGTCTGAAATGGTCTTTTGAGGAATGAACCACACAGATTGAGTGGACCTGTCCAGTCAGTGCACGCATTTGTCAGTAATCGTACAGCTCAACTTAAAACTTAAGAAGCTCAACGATTCGACGAACAATACCAAAGAAAGGACATATGGGTAGACTTCACAAATTAGGTACGTAAACTGCTAGATCATGGTAAAAAGTAGCCATAACTATAAACTTGTATGCCGTCTGTAAGCCAAATTTCGTACAAATCCCTTCAGCCGTTATAGCGTGAACACAAACAAACAAACTTTAAACCTAAAGTTTTCGAATTAGGGTACCATATATCTAGTACAGTACATCATAACTCTGTCATAACTTTTGATAAATTCTTATCTTGATAACTCAAATTAGAAAAGTCTATATGACTAGATCATCATCATTATCATCATTTCAGCCGAAAGACGTCCACTGCTGGACATAGGCCTCCCCCAAGCACCGCCACTTCGACCTGTTCTGTGCTTCTCGCATCCAACGTATTCCTGCGGCCTTCACCAGGTCATCGGTCCATCTTGTGGGAGGCCTTCTAACGCTCCGTCTTCCAGTACGCGGTCGCCACTCCAGAACCTTCCGACCCCATCGGCCATCTGTACTGCAAGCAATGTGCCTTGCCCACTGCCACTTAAGTTTGACAATTCTTCGGGCTATGTCGGTTAGTTTGGTTTTCCTACGGATCTCTTCATTTCTGATTCGATCGCGTAGAGAAACTCCAAGCATAGCCCTCTCCATTGCTCTTTGAGTGACTTTGAGCCTTCTTATGAGGCCCATTGTGAGCATGACTAGATATCGTATGTATATCAAATATTCCAGTTACTCAAGATATAATTGCCGTCTGCTATTATGGAGGTCTGCTATTATTTTGAGCTTTTATTCAGTAATAAGTGGCCATTATGTGCTCACAATAGACTGATATTCAATACTGAGCCGATTTTGCATTCATCGAGCTCAAAAGCCGCTTTGAGGTAGGTATTTTACGCAATATTAAGATTTTCAAGACTGTTTTACTACTAAAAATGATATTCCTTATTAATAGTTAGGGATTTATTTGGTTATAGGCTGTTTTTTCAAATTCATTTATCTGAGGAAAAATATGTCGGTTTGGCAACTTTTGTGTAAAAATGAGTAAAACGGGCATTCTTATTCTTTATAATATGTTATTTGACTATGGATAAATCGTCTTTATTTCCTACGTTTCAACTAACGCTTCATAAAATGTTTAATATAAAATCTCATTGTCTATGTCTGTTTTTGTTTTAAGAACTCTACACTTAAAGTGTAACGAAATGCCGCTAAAATCAAATATTCGAACAAACTCTACGATGAACCTCACCCTAAAATTTTGAATTTCGAGCGCTTTTGTTCACTCACACATACACAAAGCATTCCCTGTATTTACGAGGGTGCCAGAGACGTCAAATTTGGTTGTAAAACAGTATCCTAATGTTGCTATTCGATAACAGATGGCGCTAGTAATGCTATCTCAACAATTGAATGAATATAATGATATATGATAAATTAATGTAATTCGTCTTTATTTCACATTATGTTTATTTTATAAATTAATACTAGTTAAGAAATAGATTTTTATCATAATTCTCTTCTCACTATTTATGAAATATGGTTCTTAAATTTATTTATTAGTTCGTCTACAGCAACATAGATGGCAGTACTTGTAGCGTTAGTGAAGCCGAACCCAGTTAAGCAAATATCCTGTTTGCCACCTCCCCGTACGTGACTTTAAAAGTAAACTGTCTCATTTTCTGTTCAAATTGCCACCTCACATCTTATTCTGTACGCTTTTAAGCATTTATATTCATTTCTCGACTCTTTTATGAAGATGTATGTACTTTATAAGAATCCAATAAGAAAATGTCGGTACATTCTAATTTTAGACTGATTAGAATTTAGTGTATTAGGCGTTTAGAGGGAAATTAAAATAGTAACGTCTGTTAAGATTTTAAGCAATATAATTTACTCCCAGTACAAGTACAACCTAGTAATTTTAATGGCAGTAGGGAACCTACTCTACAATAAGTATTTTATTGTAGTCTACCAAAGATAATCCATGAACTTGCATCGCAATAATTTTGATACTTTGCTTTAGCTCTTAGTCTTTATTTTTGACACGAAGAGTTGTATTTGCACACCTACCCCAGAAATAAGTGCATATAAGTTTTGTAAAGTTTCATAAGTGGTGGGCATAATATTACCACTATTGTCTGTCCTGAAATTTGAAAAAGATCTTTACACTTTTCTATACGTCTACTTGGCCAAAAGTCTGACCGCGTGGAGTTCAGATAGGCAGTCGTTCCGTGTAAACTCCTCCTTCCACCAAGAGGGGGGGCCTGTGTCCAAGCTGTGTAAGATTGTAGGCTGTGGGTAGACTGAACTTACCCCACATAGTTGGGAAAAGGCTAAACTTAAAGATAGGTTTACTTTTCTACATTTGTGCTGTAAACCGATTTCTAGTAATTTTTCGCTGAATGCAAGACTTTACTACCTATCTTATTTAGGTAATCGATAAGGATTCATAAAATTATTTTAAAAGTTAGAATTAAATAAGAATTTAAAAAATAAACTCTACCAATGTAGTGTACACACACCTTTACCCGAAAAAAAAAATATTATTCCGTTGATCGTTACCTTAAATATATCTATCCTTTTCTAACAGTGTTAAACTCTTCTAACAAACTTTTGTAATGTCATTCTTTCTCTTTCTGACAATGGCACACCCCTTTTTACAACAATACATTTTTTTTGCCGATTTCAATATGAAGGGTGGGGACATTTTGCGACGAATAATGATCGATTTTATTTCATTTCGGGTGCGCAAGAGTTTGTAGTGCTTCGAGTGCTATTGAGCAAGTTTTTTAACTACATACATACTATAGAATCCGATACGTTATAGAATTTACTTTATTTTACTTAAGTATGTAGAACGATATTGTTTGTTATATTTAAATAATTGCTTTATTTCATTGTATTTGCAAAGCTCACAACCGGCGTGCGTGTATGACCAGATGTATGAAAGTAAACGAGGCAAAAGGAGTGTGTAAGGATCGTAGCGTTTAGCGTTCCGTAGTTTCTGCCTCCCCCCATAGGAGAAAGGCGTTAGTTTATGTATGTATGTATTTGAAAAGTGTTGCAGAAACTTACTGTAGAGTAAAATTTTATTTTTTAAGATGGGTATTACTGTGTATTTTGAATACCTGTTATAAACTACACTAAACTGTCTTTCATAGGCCGAACAGTTTTCTCTTGTCCTATTAAGGCCCTCTTGTAGTTGACGACGTTTCGGCGAACACTGGCCGGTCGTTACGAGCGCTTGAGCTGCTAGATTTTGTGTATAATTGTTTCGTGGAAAAAAAAAATGATAAGGAAATTATAAAATATTTTCTCAGCATGCCCTAAAAAACAATAAAACCAATCTTTTGGTATGAGTTTTACCTACATGGTTTAATGATCAAGGTCAAGGTACACGTTTTAAATAGCGATTTAGTGCAATCTTTATGATTATTTTTTATCGAGCCAATTGTTTTAATTCACGTTTCTATCTTCACACAGCGCTTAACAGTATGTTCAATTTTCTTATTTTTTTTTTTTTACGGAATCTCGCAATTTTGCTAGAATTACAGAGGTTTAAAAAATTTAAAAAGTACTGCAACCTCGCCTTAAGTATTATTTGCCTACCCTTTTCCCAACTATGTTCCCAAATAAGTAAGCTTTCAATCTAAACGGATGCAGCTAAATACCAATATTTAACATGCAGCGGCTGCCCATCTGCCCTTCTAAATCCTGGGTAATATGACACTATGGTAAGACTGGTTGTGAGACTTCTGAAGACCCGTATCGACTACTGTCGAAGATCTACGAATAACAGCCGGAACCAATGACTTAACGGCTTTTTGAAGCACTGAACGGTTTTGGTACGTAAAGATAGTCACCCATCCTCGTACCAACCGCGGCAAGTGTAGCTTAACCTGATCAATCGACGGCGGCTGTTATTACTTGTTGTTATTATTTGATGTTCTAGTGGCACTAGAAATACACACTTTGTAAACATTTTAACTGTCTACCTATTATGGTTCATGAGATAAAGACCGCAGAAAAATCGCCGAAAAAAAAACCTTTCTTGTATGGAGATCCGCTGTTATTTTTATTTTATTTTTGTGGTAATAGAAATAGGCACTTTTTCAAAATTTCAACTGTCTACCTATTTACCATAAAAAAAAGAGCCACTGCAGCTTTGAGCTGACCTGTCCTAACAGACGGCATGTTTGTCATCGTGTAGCTTAACCCTATTTATAATATTCTATATATAATACCATAGTACCTACAGATAACCTATAAACACACTATAATGGCGATAATAACATACTATATGCATCCTATGAAAGATAAAACTAGTGATTTGGCCTCATGTACTGATGTAACGTCAGCAGAACACTCCTTTGTCCGCGGCTGCTACCGTGAAGAGATGTTATCAAGTACCGACAGCAGACTCAGTACTATTAATTGGGTTAATAAAGAAAATGTTGCTGGGAAAGTCAGCCCATTCACATACCTTAAAAGTTGGATTTTTGCTGTACTAATGCCCTGTTTTTTTTTGTACGGCATCTGTCAAGTCCGCCTATGAGGTTGTCGGCTGCTTAACCGGACTTGCCTGTGGCTACCTTAATTAATTAAGGTCTCCAGCTAGGGCTTAAAAAAACTTAAAACTAGAGTGACTACTCGCTAAGGACACCTGCGGTGGGGTACGGACCTCGGCTTAGGGCATCGGTGGTAGAGGGCAGTAAAGGACGGCCTGGAATAGAATTACTGTAGGCGGTACCAAGATGCTACGGGCGTATATACAGGATAAGTTTTTATGTGCGTAATGCCAAATGTTTTAATCATGGAATTGAAATAAAGCAGGGGAAACAACTACAACAAATTAGAACATTTGAATTTATATCATTTAAATACGCCTAGTATTTATCTACACTAGTTATAAACAGGTAAAGTTTGTAACTTCGTTAGTTTGTTTATAGGAAGTAATAATCTATGGAAGTACTGAACAAATTTAAAAAAAATCTTTCTCCTGTAGAAAGCTACATTATTCCTGAGTGACAAAGGCTACATTTAATTGTGATTATTGATATTTTTTAATGTGAAAGATAATTTCATAACAAGTCAAAATGTTTGGCGGCTAGCGAAGTAGTCATGGGTCAGCTGGTTAGTTTTTCTTTTCTTTTCCATAATGTTAATAAGGTAAACCAAAGGTCTCAAAGAGAATATGTTCTGAAGAACGGGTTCAGTTTTCATCCAGTGCGTAAATTATAACCACGAATTCAGAATATCATTGTAGACCCATTGCGCAAAAAATTTTCGTCGGTTTTACAAAAAAAAATCAGTTAAGTTTCATAGAAGAATGCAATACCTACGGGGTCAAAATGTATGGAACAGCTGATTTTTTTTTGTATAACCGACGTATATTTTCTACACTGGGGATCTAGAAGGATATGCTGAATTCATGGTTACAGTTTGCGCACTGGATGAAAACTGAACCCGTTCTTCAGAACATATTCTCTTTGAGACCTTTGGTTTACCTTATTAACATTATGGAAAAGAAAAGAAAAACTAACCAGCTGACCCATGACTACTTCGCTAGCCGCCAAACATTTTGACTTGTTATGAAATTATCTTTCACATTAAAAAATATCAATAATCACAATTAAATGTAGCCTTTGTCACTCAGGAATAATGTAGCTTTCTACAGGAGAAAGATTTTTTTTAAATTTGTTCAGTACTTCCATAGATTATTACTTCCTATAAACAAACCAACGAAGTTACAAACTTTACCTGTTTATAACTAGTGTAGATAAATACTAGGCGTATTTAAATGATATAAATTCAAATGTTCTAATTTGTTGTAGTTGTTTCCCCTGCTTTATTTCAATTCTATGATTAAAACATTTGGCATTGTAGGTATTTATAACCCAAATCAAACACTTCTCTCTAAACAAGTATCTCTAAACAGAAGCAAAAATTCAGTGGCGCTTTTTTAAAACAATTTCACTGTTTAAACACTCAAATGAAAAACATTTTTAGCGTGATTTAAAATGAGAACGTCAGATATTCAAATCGTAATCGTATTGTCTTCTTAAATCAAATCAAAGAACTCAATTGGTAATTGGTACTACAAATTAGCATTCACAGTTAAGGCTTCTTCAGACTGGCGACGTGTTTCTTGTTGAACAATTTCCATTAAGTTTACAAAGAAATTGTTCTACGAGTGTTATGTCGTTCTGTCGCGTTGCGGTTATTTGTGGGAGCCTTTATTCTTTCTGATCCTTTTGTATATACATTTATATTGGTTACTTTTTAAACAGACCATATGTAGTTTTTACGTTGAAGTGGCCCAGTGGTATCAACCCTGGCTCACAGGCACTTTGTGTATTAAATTCCGTCACCACTACTTAAAAAAAATGAAGGAGAACACAGTGAGGAAACCGGTATGTTCTAGAACCAAAAAAATAATTAAATCTAAAGCATGTGACAGCTATCAACCCGCACCGTCATTATAGCCCACTTCCTGGAGGCCTGTGTCCCAGTAGTGAGAACATTATAGGCTGATATTCAAACAAATAAATTAACTTTTCTGCTGTCTCTACAAAAGTGAAGTTGCATAGGTGTTGTGTACGAACAATGAGCTAATTGAATGCCTAATCACTAAGCTTTACTGAGAACGAACCATTCACTCAGTAAACGCTAACAAATTAACATTATGTGCAAGAACTTCGTTCTACTCCACACTACAGAGGGCGATGACCTATCTGTTGGCGCGTTTTTATGACGAATTATGCCACGCGTGGTTGTAGTTTGTAGTAGATATTTGTTGTAGTTGTATTGTAGTGGTTTTTAGGAATGCCTTTCAACTGTAGACTTTGCCGGAATAAAATTACTAACTACCATTGATATTTCAAACACTCGATAATTCGACATATTTTATGAGTTTTCCGAGTTTCGAATTAACGAGAGTCGACTGTACTAGTAAATATTTTACAAATAAGGCAACTGAATTTGAATTTCAAAATGGAAAAAAATAGTTTCTTCCTTCAAAATAATTATTTGGTATATTTCGACTGTTTTCACTTCCAAATAAAGTCTATTTTCTGAAAAATAAACTTGCTGAAAATACTGCTACTCATATACGTATGTTTGTAGATACAACTGAGGGGCTTGCGGCTAAATAATGATAGCCGCACGGATCGATTGAACAGGTGACAGGTTAAGCTACGCTTGGCGCGGCTGGTCCGTGGATGAGTGACCATCTTTACATACCAAGACTCCTCCGTGCCTCGGAAAGCAGGTTGCAGCGTTGGATCAGGTTGTTATTTGTGGATATTTATCACTAGTTACGGGTCGACAGAAGTCCGAAAGTCAGACAACCAGTCTTACCAAGGGGTATCGTATTACCCAGTAACTGGGTTTTGGAGGTCAAATAGGCAGTCACTCCTTGTAAAATACTGGTATTCTGCTGTATCCGATTAGACTGGAAACTGACACACATTGTAAAGAAAAGGCTAGGCAGATCATCATATCAGCTGAAAGATGTCCACTGCTGAATATAAGCCTCCACATATCAGGGGGGCTTGCAATAATCACCACGCTTGGCAGGCGGGTTGGCGATCGCAGTATGGTAGTAAAATGCATAGAGAACGCTGCTGCCCCTTCTCTAGTCCTTTACTCGCCTCTTACGACACTCACGAGAAGAAAAAGGGGGCAGATGATGAACCTAAAATACTAACTACAGCAGACAATACCGTGTACCTACTCTTATCTAAAAGCGACGCACACGGCCCTCACTCGAACTAACGAGCGATTTCCAGATACACCCCGATTTATTCGCCGATAACATCATTCTGACGTTTTATTACTTTCTGTGCTTGTAATTGGTCGGACAGTGGACGGACCTGTACACCTGGAGGCGATGTTGGTCGTTGGAAGTGACAGTTGTCTGTGGGTGAAGCGGTAGACTTGTGAAGGTGAAGATGCAAGTTTCGATTGCCATCCAAAAGGTAGCATAATATGAAATCTCGCTAACTTATTCCCATCTCTATGCGAATCATTCTCTGCGATAGATTCGCATAGAGAGATTTGAGGTACGCCACACCAATATAGTAGCCTAGTTCTCTCTCGTCTAATTAATAAAAAAACAGACTAGAAGTTGGTCAACACAGTGGTTTATTGTACTAGGATAAATTGCTATAGCGCCGAAACTAACCAAAAAAAAACCCACTTCTTCAGTTATGCACACTTGATTACCTACTACTGTATTTTCTGAAGAGACCTGCAGAGGTGTAACTAATAGTAGGTACCTACACCAACATTTCGTAGAGGGTAAGCCTATTGGGTGATGGCAAATTGGACATAGTCCGGACTGCCTTATATCCACTTGGAAATTTTCAATAAAAAAGGAAAAAAGAAAACTGGGTCAAAACCCTGGAGATGCTCAGCATCACGATTGCTAGTTATCATCACATTCTAAGGCCTAAAACTAACCGAACATAGTCTAAATAAAACTTACCAACAAACAAAAAAATCCAGAAAATTATAACGAGGGGTTATAATTTCGTATGCGAACAAAGTTGCGGGCAACAGCTACATACTTAGTTTGCTGATAAAATCATTTGAACATTTTATTACTCTGTGGTCTTGTAATTGGTCGGTCACTGGACGGTCTAACACCCCACACTGGTATTGGTCGTGAGGATATTAAATTTAATGTTTCATATTAAAAAAATTGTGGGCTGATTTTATCTGAAATTTGATCGTGTGTGAATGATTTGTGTTTTTCTTTATGGATAAGGCCTCTGACCAGTAGATGGAGTTCTTTTGGCAAGTAAAGTAATAAAAATGTTGAAATTATTCATCTCATTTATGATTTCCGTAATTTGGCATACGCTACTAGTTTCTAGATTCTCTCTAAAATACACAAAACACTATTAATTTAAAAATTTTAGTTGCTTAGCACTATTTATTTAAAACACAAAATCAAATCGTCATCATAAATGATGATGTCATTCCAGCCGAAAGACATCCACTGCTGGACATAAACCTCCCTAAAAGGGGGAGGTTTGCCATAATCACCATGCTTGGCAGGCAAGTTGGCGATCTCAGTATGGTGATAAAATGCATAGAGAATGCTGCTACCCATTCTCTAGTAAGTCCCTTAGTCGGCTCTTACGACACCCACGGGAAGAAATGGGATGGTGCTACTCTTTATGTCTGGCACCATAGAAAACAACAAACTACTATTTAAAAGCCTTCTAAATATTTTTACGTCCGGGGAATTCCGCTCTGACGAAACGCTAACAGAAAGGTAATCTAATTACTTTGGCAAAAACGATGACAACATGGAAAATCCTAAATTATTGACGGTACGCACGGCGTCAAATCAAGCTATACATTTCCAGAATAAGCTGAGTTCTCATTTTACAGAAATCCTATATATACAATGCGAGGTCTGTTAAAACTGGAAATGTAAAGATTGATATGTAGCCGTGTGTACATACATAATATAATGTGACATAGCAAAATCTTTCGTCCTGTAGAGTAAGTATGTTGTTCAAGTGTACAACTGATGTGTAGGAATGCGACACGCATTACTTGTGGCGACCTCTGGCGGGAAACACTGAAACTACGTACGTAATAATGTACAAAATTATCTGATCGTTTTGCTAATTAGTTACTCAAAGTACAATCGTTAGGAAACTGTTAGATCCTATCGGAATGGCCTGTGACTTCTTTCATTACAATTTAATTTTATGAGCAAAGATTATTTTCTAAGCGTCGTAAACATGTACCTAATTATTTCATTTAGCAATTTCTCAACAGTAATTCCTGATGTGCCGGCCGTAAAGAATAACTCCTTCTCATTTTTTTCCTGTGGATGTCGTATGAGGCCAAAGAGAATTCTTTGTATGAGGCGATTAACGGACTTACTAGAGAACGGACAGCACCCTATATTCAGCAGAGAATGTCTTTCAGTTGAAATTATGAAGAATTCCCGATGAAAGTCAATAAAATAAAAATACTAATTCCCATGTTAGTTTAGCTAGAGTTGACTCTAGCTAAGCTAACATGGGAATTAATATTATTACTGAAACGACTATCTACAATGCCTACCCCTACGGGCTACAAGAGTAAGGTTATATGTTGCGCCCTACGTGTCACTGCAATGTGACCTCTGAGTTTGTTTCGGCCTTTCTCCTCAGAGTACTCAGGAAACACCGACCTCTTCTGGTTTTAAAAAATATGATTGACATGTAAAACTGTTTGTACAAACATAGTTCGTTGACACAATTTCTGTTCAAACCGAAGGTCATAGAAAAACTGCTTCAGAAAAAAAAAAATTGTTAAACATAATCTTATAAATAATAATAATCAATAATAATATCTTAGGACAATCAACACAACTTTATCTGATCCCAAACTAGGCAGAGCCTGTACTATGATAACCAGACAAGTGATAAACATACTTATATATTTCTAAATACATACATATTATAATAAATAAATGCATGTAGGAATTTTTACAGGCAGTTTCAAAAATATCCCTTGCAAAATTTGCCCTAATTTTCTTGCATTGAACAGAATGTACTCTAATTGCGTAACACACTGTTTATCAGAATCTTAATAATTTTGAAGATTATTGCTAATGCATTGCGCAATATGTCCGAAAAATTTGTCTGCTCAGCAACGCAAATAACGCAACGGATTTTGTTGAACTGTCAAAATGAAATCGCGGTACCAAGAAAAACTTTGCAGAAACCTGTAGGTACGTAATTAGTTGTGGTATATGTAGTAAGTACTGCCCTACCTATAATATCAAATTTTACCAAGAAAATAGGATTATGGATTCAGAATTAAAAAAAAAACATTGGTAGTAAAAATCAGAACGTGAAAAACGGAAAATAAAGACTCGAAATGTTTTTGATTTTACATACCACGCTGAAACAAACGAAAAAAAATTGAAAACACCCATGGGCTGGTACGCTTAGAGGTCTGCCTACCCCATAGGCCTTCATTTTAAAGTAAAACGACAAACAATTATCTTTGAATAACGAATGACCGTTATTTTGGCAGCTGTCAATTTAAAACTCCGTCTGAAATTCGAATTCATTCAAATTTGGAATTCGCAGCGAATTCGAATCAGCCAACCCTCCAATGCCGAATCAAATAAACTCGATGCATCTTACACGCAACATGACATCAAAATCATAAGAAGTCATTAGGCATCCGAGCGTACGATATACGGACCCTAATTTCGTTGCGAAGACCGAATAACTCCCATATACCACGTTTACTGAGGCATTTTTTGATAATGAACCTACAATTCAAATCCCACCTTATAAGCCATACTTTAGGATTCAAATTACTTCGCAAATTCGACATGACAATCGTCCACATATCAAGAACACATGCGATCTAAAACCAACCCAGTTCTAAAGTCTCAAAGTCGAGTTTCGTGCGTAGAAAAGTTTAGTCAACAAAAACACACGCGAATGAGAAAAAAACCGGGCATCTTTTTGCGTCCCCTTTCTCCCCTAAGCCGGTGGGGGCGGAGAGGGTGAAGAAAAATCCACGTAGGGTGAGTTGGGGTGGCTGTAGTAGTTTTTCGTTGGTATCACGCGTACGACAGGCTTAGTATTGATTTTCCAGCACATGGAGCCTTTCAGGTGTCCGCATTTTTTAAAAAAGCACGCCTTTTTATCCGACATCGACGAATAATATCTAGACTCTAAAAGATTCGCTCTTTACTTTATTTCCTTATGTTTTTAAAGAGTTTGTAAAGCTAATCATAAAAGCTGATTTTAATTTAAAGACTTTTAAAGAAAATTGAAATCCTTTTAAAGGTGTCATGTTAAATTACGAATACTATTGGAAGTCGGAGAACTAGACAGCACTCGCGAACGTGAGAGGGTTAAAAACGTAGTAATGAGGGTAGCGATTGATTATGACGTTCAAAATGTTACATTGTATAATGAACGAGTTAATTGGTACTAACCATCCTTTTTAATTACTTGGCATTTTCAGAAATACAGGAAAAGTGAATGGAAAAAAAATATCGTGAGGAAACAGACTTAAATCTAATAGGGAAGATGCAAATATAATATTTATGAAAATTTTATGATTTAAATGTTAAAAAAGTATAAAAGAAGGGCCACTGCAATGTTTTTATTGTACATAATGTTGATTTTTAACAATAATTACGTATTAAAATTACTTGAAACGAAACGTATTTCAAAACACCAATCAGCGTTTAGTGACGTCACTCCCGTTACGACGACTTGTTGAGGTTATTGTTGTAAAAGTGAATATTATTTTATGGGAATATTAATTGCGTTTTTTTAAATAAAAATAATAGTTGGGATTATCAAAGCAGACTCCAGGAATTTATTTACCAAAAGTTAGTGTTGACATGAGATCTTTTTTCAGAAAAAGGTTTCCTCCAGACATTTTAAACTTTTACCAATTATCGACGTCGATCTCAAACTGTAAAATTAAAAATCTACTATAGACAAGTTTTGTAAGTATTAGGTAGGTAACTAACGTGTTTTTACGTACAAGCAGATTAACTAAGCATACTCGTATAACAAGTATATTCGCCTTAAGACGTATAACACACACGACATATAACAAGTATATTTGCCTTATGACTTACGTCAAAGTGTTCTTCATAGCATCGAATAGTGGTCTTTGGAGAATAATTGTCATTTCTTTTTGCAGCTTGATATCACTTTTTTCTCAATTTTGGGTCAGAACGTCTAGTCAAAAACAATTTATTTGGAAACTTTGTTGAAGTATACACGGACTCACTGGCTGGATTATTAGTGGTATTGTTATGATCACCTGATGTTGACGGATAGTCCATTAGAAATTTTACCAAAAAAATATCTCAAAAGTCGAAAAAATATGCAAAAGTATGAAAGCCGACGAACAAATACAATCAGTGACAGACAAGAATGACGTCATCGGAACTATAGGTCCGTTTTCGCGGGAAAATTTAAACTGTCAATTTAAAACCGCATTTTTTCCGATAAATTACAATGTTTTAATTTTTTAATATATTTGTGGTCTATTCTACATGGAATTCTTTAAAGTGAAAACAAAAATAAAAATATTGCATGTTCCCTATTGCATTTCTGCATGAGGACAAGCATTTGCCTTCATCATGACATCATCATCATCTGCCTAGCCTTTTCCCAATTATTTTGGGGTCAGCTTCCAATCTAACCAGATGCCGCTGAATTTTACGTGGAGCGACTGGCTATGATCCAGTTACTGGGAAACAATATACTTCTTGGTAGGACTTGTTGTCAGACTTTCGGGATCCAGACGACCCTTAACAAACCACCCCGTAAGCATTTGCCCTACAGTGTATAATTAGCCTATAGTGTTCCCACTGCTGGGACACAGGCCTCCTCTCGATAAGAGGGAAACGGACAAGTACTGTCATGTATGCAGCAAAAATACAGATTTATATTTTAAAAAAATCAATGTGGTGGATTTAAAGAATAGCACCATCCCATTTCTTGCCGTGGGTGTCGTAAAAGGCGACTAAGGAACTTACTAGAGAATAGGCAGCAGCGTTCTCTATGCATTTTACCACCATACTGCGATCGCCAACCCGCCTGCCAAGCGTGGCGATTATTGCAAACACCCACAAGTTGTTGAAGGCCTATGTGGCCTGTGCGTGCCAGTGGAAGTCTTTCTGCTGAAAGAGTGATGGTGAATATTTTTTAAATAAAAAAAAAAATACTTTACCTAGTTTTTGTGAAATATTAAAATCTACGACATGTCACCCTCCTATCATAGATATTTTATTCGCACAGTCGGTTAAGCTAATGCGCACACAAAATGCAAATTCAGCTAAAGGTGTAAAAGATTAGCATCTTATTGTGATTCGATGATTCGTTCCGAACTCTTCATGTTTGTTCGCGATTTGATACGGACCGGTGTGGCGGTACCTTAATGTTTAACCGATTTTTCTGTTTTGTCTTTTTTTTGTGGAATAATGATTGTGATTTTGAATTATCATTTTTGTTCTTTTATATATATATTTTTATATTTGAGTAAGGAATAGAAATGTGCTAGTTTTTTGAAACAGGTTGTATTAAAAGTTCTTGGCCGAATTTAAGAATTTTCATTTGATTAAAGAGAAGTAGTTTCTTAACAAATACTTACATAATTGAATAAATATTAATTTTTTAACTTGGTTAAGTAGAATAATAATTAATAAGCTTCATAATATTTCATCCTCAAATGACATAGGTATGGTGTTAACCCCGTAAACATTTTGTTGATGCACTCTTAATACAATTTTAACGCTGTTATTACTAATTTTACACGTCATTTTTAATTTGAAAACACCTGAAATTAAACTCTATTTCATCAAAAATAAAGGTGAGATTGGTTTACACAATAATTGTCACACAGTGTTCAAAATGAATGCAAGCAAGGACAAAAAGGTACGCTCTTTTGTTTCGACCCAACGATTTTGTTTTCAATTTAAATATTTTATACAATGTGACAATAGACAAAAAACCGGTACTTGTAACTGTAAAAAATTAAATATTAAAAATTATGACGGGTTCGCCCTTTATCTGGTAATGTATGCAAATTCGAGTTAGGTGATGCTCTGAGCTGCGATGTACGGAAGTCGAGTCTGAATTGCGTTGTTTTTTTTTATTATCAACTGTGTGTTTCTGTGAGGAAAATTTCTAGAATGAATGTGGATGGCTAAAAGAGTAGGGGAAAATCAAAGAAACTATGGATGAACTGTGTGAGAGATGAAATGGCTAGAAAAGGAGTGACTACTTAGATGTCGAGTAATGAAGAAGTATGGAAGAAAAAGACATGTAGCGCCGACCCTAAATAAATTAGAATGATGAGTGTGTTTTATACGACATATTTGTTAGTCCGTTTCGACTTTTCTGCGAAATTGCTACACTAATGTGGGTAGTTCTTGTTTGTTTCTCTTTTACTGGTTCACGGCTTAGTGAGTTCTAGAGCTTACGCTTAGCTGACGTTAGAATTTTAATTAGCTATCGTAAAATTCAGTATCAGGACATACCGACGTTAGCCTAGCGGTGGGAAGTAATAATAATAAATAATAATGTCTTTGGACAACCAACACAACGTTATCTGATCCCAAACTAGGCAGACCCTGTACTATGGCAACCAGACAACTGATAAACATACTTATATATTTCTAAATACATACCTACGTATTATAGAAAAATTACACCCAGACACAGAACAAATGATTGTGCTCATCACACAAAGATTTGTCCTGGGCGGGAATCGAACCCACGACCTCAGTCTTAGCAGTCAGGGTCACTAACCACGAGACTAACAGGCCAGTCAAGTAATTACAAACATAGTTTAAAGTCTCAGCTTTTGTCGCTTTTTTATGTAATTTACTAACTTTTTATTAGGATAGAAACATTTCCAAAGCATTCTATTACATAATTAAAAACGTAACAACGCTAATCAATTTCCTTTAATGACTTGTAAAAGGTGCAATTTCTTCTAATAATCCCTATTATAGGTAATTATAGAAAAATTCTAGAAATATGTAGAACTTTTTCTTTTTGATTATCTTGTAAATACAACATGCGTGGAATGAGAAGTAGGCGATATCTAGCTTATCTTTTTCTTTCATTAAAAAATTCTTAAGCTGACTGGTTCCCTGGTAAGGTGCTAAGAAATGCAGTCTTTGTAACTAATAAAATATAATAATTAAATATCTATGTAATTTAATAATGACCAAAAATATAAAAAGCAAATACAAATTAAAGTTATTATTCTTGCGAAATGTTTTCAAGGAAACCTATTTAGTCTAATAAAAACATATATTTTTAGTTCAGCAAGGAATAAAAATACGTAAGCTTTTTATGGAAACATTCCAGCGCCAATTGGTCTGAATCTTAAAGTAAGACAGCAGTAAGGAGACAATATTTCAGTACTTAGTCACGAACAAAAAACTCGTGGAAAAGTGCTTTTGTACAATTTATTCTGTAAAACGAGTAATATCATGTAACCTATTTGTATGAGTTGAAATCTTACTTATTAAATATTTGTTCATGTTCCTTTTTTTAAGAAAAAACAAGAAATCCAAAAAAAAACTTTATTTTTTAGTAGCTTCTGACCGCGACTTCATCCGTGTGGAATTTCTTGTGCCCCGACCCATTCCGTCGTATCGCATCGCGTCGCGTAGTGTTCATTATGACTTTTTTTTACTCGGCTTCTAAGTGTTCTAGCTTGATATTAAATAGCCTATAGCCTATATAAATTTTCTCATCCGACTGGTAGTTTCAGAGATTAGCGCGATTAAACAAACAAACTCTTCAGCTTTATTTAAAGTAAGTATAGATAAAGATTTATTATTTAACTACTTTTTTGTTTCGTAAAACTCAAAATGACTAATTATAAGTTCAACCAGTCACGTTAGTGTTAGATTACAATATTCAACGTTTGTTGTTTAGTACTAATAACAATTTTAAAGAAATGATAAAAAGTCGATCATGTCAGGCATTGGTAATATAAACTAATAAATAATAACGACAAAAAATAAACAATCATGAATTCCAAAAGTTAAAATAGTAAGCTTTCGAATATGCAAATGAAATCAATAAATTATAATTGAAGCTTTTAATTTATTCAAAGCTTATTTTATTATCTGCGAACTGTATGAAATGTCAATTGTTTATTTTATTTTAGTCAATTGTTAAATCATTCACGATCGATAGACAACGATTGTCTATTGTTATTGAAATAAACGCAATTAATCTTGTGTTTTGTTGTTATTATCACTTTGAGAGACATTTTTCTACTATGATGGGCATCCATTTTTATTCGTAGGGCAGTCAAACTTTGAAAGTTGTTTTTAATCTAAATGATTTTAAATTCTTTGTTGCTTTTGTAACTTAAATAGAGAGATTGAGAAATTTTAATAACTCGCTGTGTTTATGTACATACCTACTCTGATTTGGCTTCCGTACTCATAATCTACAACAGTGCTTTGATAATCGTAATTTATGCCTATCTTTTTCTTCCAAGTCCATGGGAACTCTGCACTATAAACATCCGTCACCTCCATACAAAGACACGAATAAATTAGACTACAAAATACAAATATGACAACACAAGGAAAATATTTTATCTCATTACGCATTCAAACTTACGCATCGACCGGCAGAAATCAATAATGCGCACACCAAACGCGTCTTTGTACCACTGTGCGAGAAGTTAAAAACTGACAAGGAAAAAAAAAGGTATGCAAAGTAGATCCCATGCATTCAGATTCGATATTCAAATTACTAGACCATCCTGTGAATGCGGAAGAACAATTTTGACACTCGGAAGAATAACCCTTCCAGTTTATATTCAAATTTCGAACATCTTAAAGGCCAGTCCGAATTTAAATTAAATAGATAAAACCTTTTTTTTAATGTATTCATGGATTTCGTGGGAACGGATCCTTAGGTCGTGAGACTTGAGTCCTTTATTTCCTTTATGGTATAATCGATGGGGTTGCCTGTTATGGAAAGCTGTGTCAACATTTGCTGTAATATGGTAATTATTGGTCGGTAATAAAGGAAAAGGTGTCATGGTGTATCGATTGATTTTAATTTATTGGGTGTCGAAATCGGGAGAGCGGAAAGTATGGGTATAGAAATCTGTGGATTTATTTCGATTCTTGCGATTGAAATGGATCAGTTTTACATGAGAGATTTTTATAGGGAAGCTTCAGAAGTGCTTAGACATAACCGGAATTATAAGTCGCAACTGCTCGCTCCTATTTCCTAAGAGTTCAATATCTCCATCTTAAGTTACTAGCTCACGTATGCAGGTTGTCATTTTACAACTAAACGTTGAAACTTTCCATTGAGCATTCATTCTCCTTTGTTTGATTTTTATGTTCTTGGCTGAAATAAAGAAAAAAAAAAACTCAGCTAATTTCCAATTTCAAAACACACATTCAAATCACCTCAGAATTAATCTAAAAAACCCGACATAGAATTCCAAGTTTGAAAAAGTTCTTGATCGAAATGAATGTCTTCAACCCTTCTGCGCTGGGCATTCAAATTTAAATTCGTGTCCCCTCCGTCTGGCAGGTGTACGGTGTCTTTGTGACGACTTCCGTCAGTTAAGATGTCCCATGTTCGTTGTCTTGCGCTGAGCTTTTGTCGCGATGTTGTTAAACATGTGGTTATAGCTCTGATGTGGGTTTTGTTTTTGTGGCAATTAGAGGGACGTGGCTTTTGTTGCTATGTCGTTATGAGGTGTCCTTTTTTTGGATGTTTAGAAAAACTTGAGTAAGGGTTTAAAATTTGCCATAGAATGTTTGATGTCTTTGGCTAAAAAGACAAGTTGTTTTCGAAACCGTGTAAGTACTCCGGTTTAACGTTCTGTAAAAGAAGGTATGATAATATTGAGATTTTTTAAAGAAGGTTGTATGTGTATTAATAAAGTTTTTGGCTCCAACCTGGGTAGACAAAGGATTAGTTATCGGTGAAAAGAGGTTATCAAACCTCTGCTTCGCCGATGACATTGTTCTTTTTTCCTCATCAGCGGCTGAGCTGAGTAACATGCTCGAAGACCTGAACAAAGCAAGCCTCGAGATTGGGCTTAAGATGAACATGTCAAAGACCAAACTCATGACAAACAGCATCAAAAAGAGAATACACATTGGGGATGAGGAGATTACATATGTCCAAGACTATAAATATCTGGGCCAAATAGTCTCCTTTCAGGCGCGGCAAGACAAAGAAGTCAACCGACGCACTGAGAGCGCCTGGAGGAGCTATTGGTCAATGAAAGATCTTCTGAAAGGAGATCTACCACTTTGTCTCAAACGGAGAATTATGGACATGTGTATTCTCCCCATTCTCACATAATATGGTGCTCAAACCTGGTCTTTGACACTTCAGCAGAGGTCCAAGCTCGAAGTTTGCCAGCGAGCCATGGAGCGCAGTATCCTGGGTGTTCGACTATCAGACCGTATAAGGAACACTACACTGCGCGCCAAAACCAAGGTTACAGATGTCACCCAGAAAGCTGCCCAGCTCAAGTGTGACTGGGCCGGACATGTCTGCCGGATGTCTGATGACAAATGTGCTAAAAAAACCACCAATTGGGTCCCACTAAACGCTCAACGATATCGCGGCAGGCCGAGATGAAGATGGCGGGACGAGCTTGACTCCTACCGAATGGACTGGCTAGGACTAGCAAAAAACAGAATTCTGTGGAAAAGGGAGAGGGAGGCCTTTGCCCTGCAGTGGGACAATACAGGCTAATTAGATTAGATTAGTATGTGTATTGCATGTCATTAAAAATACCTTTATAACGCTAGATTGTCCTGATCATTTAAAGGTCAGAGCAGGACATGGACAGTATGATAGAATCAAAATTTGGTTTGCCTAATTAATTTACACCAAACGACAACTTAAAACCAATAAAATTAAAAATGTTACAGTTAAACGTCCACATCTTAAATCCGAAACCGGTGTACGTGACCTCTTTTTAACAAATGTTTCCTAATAATACTATCCGGTATCCCCAAGTCGTATGCAAATTGTTTTTAAAATAATAATACACCTGGGTCTCAAAGACCGGTCGTGATTTTGCATCCGCGCCTCATTTGCATGCAAAGGGTTAATTCTTCGCGATTATTTGCGCTCACGCATATTTTTAATTATTCAAGGGTTTAATGTATTCGGTTTAAAAAAATGTAGATAGGTACGTTTGTGAATGTGATTTTTTGTTGCACATTCAGTTTGATATTGGGTTTCGTAGCGTGTGGAAGGTTTTTTAAGAAATTAAGTGTTTAAGTAGAGGTGTGGGACCGTGTTAGATATTTGTAGTGTCTTCGAAAATCTGTTACTTGCTCAGTACAGTTATTGTGAGAAATTGTGATCAAGATGTAAAACGTGAGTACCTATGAATCTTACTCCACTGCTTAATTAAATACTTCATATATCTGTTCTGTGCGTTATCAACGACGATTTGTAGTATACTATACTCTTGTATCTTTACATAGTATAAAATAAAGTCGCTTCCTTCGTCTTTGTACGCTTAGATCTATTTTTAAATTACGCAACGTTTTTCAATGTGGTTTTCATCAGTATTCAAGAGGAAAGCTTACATGTTTAATACGCGGGCGAAACTGCTGGCATAAGCTAGTATTGTATAAACCAAGTATGCATGGAAAACTATGAAAGTGATGGACAATATAACTAATTATAGGTAGCTGTTAGGATTGAAATCGTGGTCATACGTAACAACATTCCATTTAATTAAAGTCCCACATACAACTGATACAATCAAATTTTCATTTCCTTTTCAAAAATATATAATGATTAACATTTCTAACGTCATCATCAGCCTATAGTGTTCCCACTGATGGGATACAGGCCTAAATTCTGTGAGAGGGATTTGGTTATCTATCCACTACGCGGGCTCAGTGCGGGTTGGAACCTAGATGTCACATGTCTTCGGATTAGTTCTAGGACAGGTTTCCTCACGATGTTTTCCTTCACTGTTTTGGGAGCAGTGGTGATCTACGTTAACTAAAACGGCTACCTGAGACCGAACCGGGACGAACTATAACTTGTAAGTAGGGGCCGATACTATTAGGACACCATTGCTCTATCATCTCATATATGTCTTACTATTAGTAAAAAAAAACAAACCCCCAACCACCGAAAAACTAATTTTCTCAAAATCGAAAATCCCAAAACCTGATGTACCACCGGTCATGCATCAAGTTTAATGATTGGATTCGCCCCGCCTACGCCATCAATCACTCACAAACTGACTAGCGGGTGGAAGCTATCCCTAATATCTTCCCAGCGTATCTTGGCCGCTGACTTTATTCGTCTCGTCCCGCATTCGCCCCGGTTTCAGTATCATAGTGGCAGCGGGAGGGTTAAGTTAAAATGGCCGCGATGCTAAAGGGAGGATTTCGCGAAAGCATTGTGTCTTGTTAGAACCGTAATGTCTTGGATAGGAGATGTAAGTAAATTATTTTATTTTTTTCGTTTTTTAGGGGGTACTATGTTTTGGGAATGTTATGGTCTTACTACGTGGCTTCTGGTGACAATAGCTTTGGTTTTTTCCAAACATTTCTGATTAGGTTTCCACGAAAATCAATACATTTGAATAACTTTAGTAGCTTCAAAACTTTAGTCTTTCTATCTCCAGCGATCGTAATTGCCATTATGTCTCAGTTAAATTATTCATATCGTATAAAACTGTGCACCCAGTCTAATTCACTTCTTTACACTTTCTATCTATTGTACTTACATAGGTTATATTATTATAATTATCGAAATGCAATGGAATTTAAACGTTGTAAATTTTATTGACCCAGGCCAATTAGGTATTTTTTTCCTTTAAACAGATAATAAAATCAAATAATTAAACAATCTAAGAATAAACTGTCTCTATGATCAATTCCAGATTCAAAATTTAAAAAAACATTAGGAAAATAACCTCCTCTAGCCGAATAAAAAAACATTACCTACTCACATTCAAAATAAGAACTCGTTCCAACAAAATTCATAAATAAATCCAATCTATTCGACTATTTCCTTCGACGCGGCAATATAATAAAAAAAGAAAAATCGCCCATGCAGGGGGTAATCCCGGGGGGAGGGGGTTTCCCCGAAATTGAGACGATGTAAGAAGATTACGTTTGATGCATTACGTGACGAGAAGGTGGTTTGAGGTGGATGAATTTTGGTGGGTTGGAAAGAGAAGGTTGGTAGTAGAAAATGGTATTTATGGGTTCAACGCCCCTTTACTACCTATGTAAGCATAATGTTGACTTACACGGTTAGGTCTTAAGGTTTGGTTTCCTAGAAAATCTGTACGTAAATAAAACTATAACGGCCGTCATGATATCTATAATTTTCAACAGTATTTGGCATTAAGGTGTCAAAAGTTCAAAATGGTCCCATAGTGCATGTTTGGTTCATTTAATTGAAGTGATTATTTCATCATTTGTTATTAACAAACACAAAAAACAAATGAATTGATTCGGATTATGAAATAAATTGAGATATCTGAGGGAATACTCTTGCATTGCTATATTGTGAAATATTTTTAGTGAAACACGAAAAATGTTTTTGATGGAAACCTGTTGTGGCTTGTAATTTAATTTCTAGTTTATTCTTATTCCTTCATCCTAAAAATATATAACTAGCAGTGTAAACTCTAAACATTCATAGAACATCTCATACGGATATAATACACGAACTTGCGCCGAAAGTTCTTCAACTGAAAACTTGTACAATATATCTTCGTTTGCAAGTTTTACATAGAAACGCGCAATTTTATAGGTGTGTATAAATATTGCGAGATACCCACAAATCTTTGGCGCAATATCACGGGAAAAATGTATTCGTAAACTGTGCAGTGTACATAGCTATGTTGGTGTGCTGTCTATTGTAAAGCTTAGGTCATAAGGTGGCAGCTTTTCCGAAGGCATTCATTAGTGTGAATAGAGTTTTTCTTGTGATTTGTACGTTTTTATTTTCGTATTCTTGTTTCTGATAAATATATTATGTTTTTTTATTTAGTTGGTAACTAATAACGGCAGCACGTATAGAGCGATGGTTAAGCTATTGTTGCCGTGGTTGGTCAGGATCTTTATACACTTAGATCCCTCTGTGCCTCGGAAAGCACGTTAAGCCGTTGGTCTCGGCTGTCATTCGTGAATCTTTGACAGTCGTTACGGGTCGTCAGAAGCGCGAAAGTCTAACAATTAATTTTACCAAGGGGTATTCACTACATTAAAAAAAACTGGTATTGAGCTGCATTCAGTTAGACTGGAAGCCGGCTAAGTAGATGATTTATTTTTAGTTATAGTCTTAATCAGATTCTTAGTTTGTTTCGTACTAATTAATCAGAAATTGTTTGTATGGGTAATTACATTCGGTATTAACAACACCGATTAATCTCTACTAAGTAAATAATAATGTAGGTACATAATTATATGAATTGTGTAGATACACAATGTACAATATAGACCTACACCAATGTAGGCCTACAAACATTTTTTTACCAGACCATGTCAGTTAGTCATTAAGTACTTTCGACCATACACCACTTTTATGTGGAAATTGAAATGGTATGGCTAAATGGCAGTCATATCTTTCCTTAAATTTCATAAAATACTGCCACTTAGCTACTGCAAAACAATGAATACCTACATTTCAGCGTACATTTAGATCAAATTTAACAATAACAGTGGTAATTGTGTATTTCATTTTTTTTTAAACCTGTATTTTTACCGAAAACTTATCTACTCGAAAACTTTTTTCTTCGCCGAAATCTTTAGCTATTCTGTCCTCGCCCTAACCCTGGCGGGCTTAGGCCACATTTCCATACATATGAGCCAGTCTCCGCTGCAAGGAGCCGAAACGAACCTTCCTTACACCCGCTTTGTGAGTCGAGCATTTTTTACCTTCTTTTGTCTTCACTTTTACTTAGTATTTCGGAACGTAGCTTGTTTAGAATACTTTTTGTAGGCATATTGGGGGTTTTACCGTACACTCGTATACGTTTGTTTGAAGTCTCGAGTGTTGAAGGGTTGGGGTACATTCGAATTTTGTATTATTTTTGTCTTGAATAGATACTGGCTGGTGATATGGTTGTGTTTCAGTGTATCTTACTTGCTGTTGCCCGCGACTGTTGTTCGCGCGAATCTTCTTGTTTTAAAATAAAATACCTACATCTAAATTATAAAATAAAATAATTCGGAAATACATAGGTACTGTATGGTCTCATTCATCATCATCATCATTTCAGCCGAAAGACGTCCACTGTTGGACATAAGCCTCACCCAATTTGAGGAGGTTTGCCATAATCGCCACGCTTAGCAGGCGGGTTGGCGATCGCAGTATGGTGGTAAAATGTATAGAGAACGCTGCTGCCCACTCTCTAGTAAGTCCTTTAGTCGCTTCTTACGACACCCACGGGAAGAAATAGGAATGGTGGTATAGGAGTGATAGAACGTTTGAAATTAGATTACATACACATTCGACTGGCCTGTTAGTCTAGTGGTTAGTGACCCTGACTGTTAAGACTGAGGTCGTGGTTTCGATTCCCACCCAGGACAAATCTTTGTATGATGAGCACGATCATTTGCTCTGTGTCTGGGTGTAATTTATCTATAATATGTATGTATTTAGAAATATATAAGTATGTTTATCAGTTGTCTGGTTGCCATAGTACAGGCTCTGCCTAGTTTGGTATCAGATAACGGTGTGTTGGTTGTCATAAGATATAAAAAAAATAATATAAAGTACAATATTAAGTAGCTACAGACTAACACTTTTTCTTTTTTTTTTCAAATAACATAGGTACGTATGACTCATTACATTGATTGGAAATACCGTTTAGTCGATTTTATAATCGAAGGTTAAATTAATAGTCTTAATTTAATAAAAATATACCTAGTATCAATTTAGGATTAGAATGAAAATAACAGTCTGTTTGCCAGTGGTACCCAAATAGGATTCCTATTTAAGATTATTTTGTCTTGATGTTCAGCTGAATACTTGGGCATGTGATGCGGCTAAATAAGGAAATGTTATGAGGAAAGTTTTGAGTATGAACGTGGATGGTTCTAACCACTTGACAGTCCTTGGTAACCGTAGTTGCCAAAGTGAAACTACTCTCAGTAGTCCGGACTGTCAAGTGTATAAGGGCAAGGCCAAAGAAGATGGCTTAGACAGGGAGTGACTACAGAGATGACGATTAATAGAAAAGTATGGAAGAAAAAGATATGTTGCACCAACCCCAAATATATTGGGATAAGGAGGAGAATGATCATTCAACTAAACACTCCTACTTTCTTTACCACCTTTACCTTCATAAATACCTTTAAAAGCTCCCACAGACATGCGCGACGCGACTCCGGTAGGACAATTTGCATGACGTTTTCATTGAAATCGTTCTACGAGAGTCCATGACGCCGCACCGTCGCGTCTATCTGTGAGAGCCTTAAAAAAGAAACAAGTAAACTCCAAATGTCAATCGAAAAACTTCATCCCATTTCCGATGGATAATTCAATTTTCTTCTAAAGAATAAATAAAACCTACACAAAAATATGATAAGGAAATTGTTATAATATCGTGAAGGAGGCGACGCTCCAATATATCATGTGACGTCACGGGCTATGCGGCTGACACGAAAATATTGCGATGCATCAAAACTGCCAACGAGCAGGGAGAAAAAACGAACTTTACTGGGAGTGTGTGTGGTACAACGTGTGAGAAATCAGCGGAATTTACGCCTGTGGGTTGATGTTTATAGATTATCCGGTACTCTGGCGCTAGTCTGAGTATTATCATCATCCTTTCAGCTAAAAGATGCCCACTGCTGGACATAGGCCTCCCTCAAAAGAGGGTAAGCTATAATGGCGATTGCAATATGGTGATAAAATGCATAGAGGACACTGCTGCCCATTCTCTAGAAAGTCCGTTACCTCTTTCAACACCCACGGGAAGAAATGGGATGGTGCTATTCTTTACGTCGGGAACCACACGATCGTGTGAGTGTGCTCTTTACCACTCTAGGGCTAATCAGAGTGCCAAACGCCGTTGATGCGTAGACTCGAGACGGTTAAAAGAAACTCAAACTAGGGCCTCAGTATGATAAGAATCTCAGGTTAAGGTTAGGCTACAACACGGGCTGTTTTTTGGTGTTCCGATTTTGTTCTTCTTAAGTTCGCCGTTGACTGAGCGGTCGTGGTCGCGATAAATATTGTCCAGGGACATTATTGAATCTTAATACATAAGCCCTAATTCCAGGTTATTTTTAGAGATAATTATAAATAGTTATTATAGTTTTTTTTTTATTAAATAGTTATTATAGTTATTAGTGTGGTGTAAAAGAAGATGTAGTGACAAAAATTGAAAAAAGTATGGTTAGATGGTTTGGTCATGTTGAGAGGATGAATGAAGGTCGGCTCACAAAAGGTATTTACAAGGCAGATGTGAGTGGAAACACCGGGAGGGGACGCCCTAGGAGGACATATAGTGACCTTATTGGTGATGTTCTTCAGAAAGGTCAGGTGCGTAGTACTCGCAACCGGCGTGTGTATGACCAATTGTATGAACCTAAACAAGGCAAAAGAAGTGTGTAAAGATCGTAGCAGGTGGCGTTCCGTGGTTTCTGCCTACCCCCATGGGAAAAAGGCGTGATTCTATGTATGTATGTATGTATTATAAAAATAGTGTATTCTGCAGTCACGGACGCCTCGTTTTTTAGATTGTAGGGATTTTAAAGATCGGTACATATCTATCTCACCCTTCGAGTTAACAATGGTGAATTATTTTAGACTTGCTGTGATGGATTTGGTCGCTCGGCGATTAAAGGTTGTGAAAAATTTACACTTTTATCCAAGCAGTTGGATAGATAATGAAGCTCATTTAACACCGTTGCTCAAAAAGTTTGCTAACCTACTTATTTAGGCAAAAGGGTCTATGACTAAAGCTCGCTTTATCTTATAAATAAGACCAAACAATAATACGTTCAGAAAAGCGAGGGTGGATTGTGTCTTGAAAAATGGTTTGCGGAGCTCTGTGGCGATGGGTTGTATATCATAAGACATATCGCAAGATGTATCTCGAGATATATCTGTGCTTGTGTACCTAAGTGAATATTATGAAAATCATTGTGAGTACATGGAATTCAACGCTGTTTTCAATGGAGTTCCTAATTTGTGTTAAGATGCAGATCATACCTAATAGGTACATGATTCATGTTTATACAGGGTCAAATTAAATTAGCGGGCAATACTTCACCAAAGTGTTCTCAAAACTAATGAAACAAAAAAAAAGTTTTCGGCTTTCCAACTTTATTCAAAAATTTTAATGTCACTGACATGTACATTAAGGCAACCAAACGACTGATATATTTCAATTTTTGGAAATTCAAAAAAAACATATCCTTGTTCCACGAAAACTTACAAAACCAGCTGACCGATGTTCGTCCATCAGAGAGATGTTTTTTTTTCGTTATTTTTAAAAATCTATACCCAACTGGTGGATAAAGTATTGTCAGCTAATTTAATTTGACCCTGTATAAAGATCTTTGTGTTGAAAAACAACATATTGAACCGCTCAGCATAGATTTTACTTAGTAACAAATTCTTCACTCAATCTTAAGTTCTTGTTTGTCTTTATGTCTTACCGTGACGGCTTTCTTAATCATACGCCGCCATTTACTTCTGGTAAGCATCGCAAAACAATAAAGGAAACCTGCACCCTAATTGCGTAATGCACTATCTTTCAGAATCTGAATGGGATTGAAGATTATTTCTAAACCATTGCGTCATTTGTTCGAATAAATTGTCGGCTCACAATGTAAATAACGCAATGAATGTTGTTTATATATCAATATGAAACCGATTCCTACTGATAGCTAGTTACGCAATTACAATTGATTTCAAGGAAACTTTTTTGACCAATGCAAGAATAATTATTACAGGTAAATATAAAGGTTTCTGCAAATTAGCTTAAAAAGATTAGGATCAAAGACGCTACGGATTTTTGATCTGAATGCCAATCCTGCCGGGGTCGCGACATTCGTTCAAAAGAGTTACCATGGCCCTGGCATATGGGTAACTGAAGGAACACGGGTGGGTTTTAGTCAGTAAAAGTCTGACACGCCCTCCCGCTCCGCCCAGAGCGGGAGAAGTCATTTGATGATTACCTATCCAAAAAAAAAAAAAAACTGAATGCCGATGCTCGTAATTAAAAACGTTTAAAATCAAGTCGCAGTCTCATCTTGACGACAGTCAAATTTCAAAATCTTGTCAAAACTCGAGGTATTTTTGACAGAATGAGACTGGACTGAGAACGATCTTAAAATTATGAGATTGCCCCTCAGATCAGAAGTTATTGGTTTTGTCTTAGAAACATGCCGATAGTTTTCTTGTCTACCCTACAATCGCTGCTACTGTCATGGTCTTAGAATTTAAATTTCCATGTCAACTTAAGACCTCATACCACGAACCAACATTGCACACACACGAACATACAACATTTACACCTGTGTCTGCCTTTTAAATCGTACGGGAAGTGAAACTCTAACATCTATTGAAAACCCGAAACAGGGGGAGTTACCTCCACCTCCCACCCCGTCGTTATTCTACTTCCCTTCTCCCCTTTCTTTCCACTAACTTCGCATCGTCATCCGTATTACTTGGGCTCTAACTTATGTGGGGTATATGAGGTTCACTGTACACTGAATTTAAGACTCTATATCTTTTGTCATAAAGTAGAAATTCACTTGTACAAAAAATCCAATTTACAACACAAGCACTCACTCGATTATATTCTTTATTTTTTGAGATGTAAGAGTGATTATCGCTTGTAGAATCACAGATCAATTTCGTGATAGTCTATACTGATTCCTTTGCATTACTTTTTCCTTCTTTGTGGATGTATTTTATACGAGTTTTAAGGTCTAATGTGGATAGTCGGCATGTCGCAAATGTTGATGTGCGGTTGTGTGCGTGGGTCTTTATAGCGAGATGAGGACGATTCAATTTTGTATGTAGCATCTATTTTGTAATAGAATTTTAAGAGTGTTTAACTTATATTGAATTTTGTTTCTTCAGGCATCCGTAACTGTGTAATTTTCAGAAATTTTCTCGAAAATTTAATTCTGTACTTATGACGATTGTGTCTGCGTAACTTATTTCGTTTTAATCTGAAACTCATTTCTATGGTAGCGATGTTTCTTCAATTTAGAGGGAGCTGAGCTAAGTAACAGTTGCCGCGGTTGTTCCATGTATGAGTTACCTAACATGTTTACATACCATGTCTCGGAGAGCACATAAAGTCGTTGGTGCCGACTGTTACTCGGGGATTTTCGACAGTCGTTACGGGTCCTCCGAAACCCAAAAGTCAGACAACCAGTTTTACCGAGGGGTATTGCATTACTTCCATGTAAAATACTGGTATTCAGCAGCATCCAGTTAGCCTGGAAGTCAACCAACATAGTTGGAAAAAGGCTAATAATTTCAGTATAATTGCCCTGTAAACTCTCAACGTAGCAGTCAAGATTAAATTCAGTAGTTGTCTTTTTAGATAGGTAAGAACGAGGTACCTTGGCGAGATCGCCTAGGTACCTCGTTCTTAGACACGATACTAGACACGATACTCTAGGACATAATCTGGGACTTAGGTGTGTCTACATCAGAAATAATGTAATAGTATAACGTAAATGCTGTCAAATCAATGTAACAAGCGCGGCGCCATTTTTATAGTTTACTAGCTGACCCGACAGACGTTGTCCTGTCTCTTTGATGATATTTGAGCACGCATTCTGTCAATTCTATGCCAAATGTCATAATGTTACATTAAAAAAGTTTACATTGTCCTATTATATGGTTGTTAAGTATTCTTAAATAAGAGTTCTTAAATTTTCTAATTTTCCGTGCAATTTTTTTAATTTTTTTCTTTCATAAGAACCTTCTCCTGACAATTACAAACACAACACAAAAAAAAAGTGAAATCGGTCCAGCCGTTCACGTGTGATGTCGTGACAAAGGGAAATAGGGATTCATTTTTATATATATAGATTGGCAGTCAGAACTGATTCAGTAATAGCTTTATCAGCCCACTGCTGGGACACAGGACTCCTCTTTGTAATATGGAGTATACCATAATCTACACGCAGGCCCAGTACGGGTTGATAGATGTCAAATTACTTTGAAGTTTTTGGTTCTAGGACATATCGGTTTCCCCACAATGTTTTCATTTACTGTTTTAAGAGCAATAGTGATGATATAATTTATAAAGATCCGTAATTTGTGTGATGTCGGACGTAAAGAATAGCACCATATCATTTCTTCACGTGGGTGTCGTAAGAGACGACTAAGGGATTTACTAGAGAATGGGCAGCAGCGCGCTATGGAGCGGGCTATGCTCAGAGTTTCTTTGGTGGATAAGATCAGAAACGATGTTATCCGGAAAAGAACTGGAGTTACCGACATAGCTTGCAGGGTCAGCAAGCTGAAGTGGCAGTGGGCTGGCCATGTTTGTCGAAGGACCGATGGCCGATGGAGCAGACGAGTCCTGGAGTGGAGACCGCGTATTGGCAAGCGTAGTGTGGGACGCCCCCCAGCTAGATGGACCGACGACCTCAAAAAGGTGGCTGGGACAGACTGGATGCGGAAGGCGGAGGATAGGGTATTGTGGCGCAGCATGGGAGAGGCCTATGTCCAGCAGTGGACTGCGATAGGCTGATTTGTGGGCAGCAGCGTTCTCTATGCATTTTACTACCATACTGCGATCGCCAACCTGCTTGCCAAGCGTGGCGATTTTCGCAAACCCTAACTAGGGGAAGCCTCAGTCTAGCAGTGGACGTCTTTTAGCTGAATAATGAGATGCTGTCTGTCCTACAAGTCTTAAGTCCCGGCCTTTACTACTAGTATAATATGTTATCACCTACTACTTAGGTTAGCACTTGGCTTTGGCCCGTGTTATCCTATAAAACCGACACAACGGTGTCGAGATACAAAAATGTATACCAACAAATAATAAAAATAATAGTTTAAAAAAACTAAAAAACACGCTTCCATGGAAAACCCAACTAAAAAGTACGAAATGATGGAAAAAAAGCGTTGGGTGCTATTAAGCTATTTTTTTATTGATATCAGGCACCCCACGCTTTTTTTCCATCATTTCGTACTTTTTAGTTGGGTTTTCCATGGAAGCGTGTTTTTTAGTTTTTTTAAACTATTATTTATTTTCTATTTTTTAGGGTATTTCGAATTTTGAGACGTATGTCAGCGTAGTATGTGACAGTTTTTTTGCTGTCCTGGTAACCCTGGCAAGGATAATGGCACAAATTTATGAAATTATTGCATTGTCATCAGTCCTTGACA
Source organism: Aporophyla nigra (assembly GCA_947507805.1). Lineage (NCBI taxonomy): Eukaryota > Metazoa > Arthropoda > Insecta > Lepidoptera > Noctuidae > Aporophyla > Aporophyla nigra. Next base: position 19,362,121 of record OX382309.1, on the reverse strand, counting down.
GGTGTGCAAAGTTTGAATGAAATCTGGTCGTTTAAAGTGGGTCAAAATCGCACTATAAGGAGTCGGTTACAAACAAACATACAAATATACAAACATACAAACATACAAACATACAAGTGAAGCTAATATAAAGCGTGTAATAATAAGCCTTTTATTCCATGCAAAAAGTAGGATGCATACATAGTTTAAAGAAAAGAAAAAATAATAATATTGTTTGCACGTATTTCACTTGTTTTAGAAAAACAAAAAAAATTGTTTAAATCTAGATAATAATATAGAAGTTTGCATGAACCCCTCCTCAAGTGAAGGTGAAGGCCTCCTCTAAAGAATTCCATGTGTCTCTATCTTGAGCTATTTGCGGCCAGCAAGTGGCAGCTATTTTTATCAGCTCGTCTGCCCATCTCGTGTGGGGTCTGCCTTTGAGACGTTTGCCGAGTATAACGCCGAGTAACTAGTATCAATACTAATAATTATTACTTAATTAATTAGCATTATTCTTTGTAGAGGCCACCTGTTTGCTTGTCAGATTATTAAAGGATAAACGTCTCCATACATTCCGAAGTTCATTAATATTCTCACATAAATTAGGATTTAACTCAGCCAAACAAATTGGGTGTTCATCATTAATGAGACATAAACAGACAAACACTCCCTCCTTTACCCAATATAACAGGCAATTAGCGGTCTTGACAAATAACTGCTAATATTTGGGGCGACTTATAAATTAGAAAAAATTACAAGGAAAAATCAACGGTGTCACCACGAAGAGAGAGTCTAAATTAGGTATTGAATATCTCAGAAGAATTAAAATACAATGCAGCAAAGAAAAGTTGTGTCTGTTTACTTTAATGACGTCATTAAATGCCATAACATGGTCCAGACGGGGATTATCCGGGATATTTTCAAAGAATATACAATGAATTATGTAAGGAAACTCCTATTGACGAGGGATTAGGTCTTAAGAACGACTTGACAGTAAGAAGGTACGAGTCAGGATTGAAAAAAGTTTAAAAAAGTAAGTAGGTACTTGGAAAATCGTTTTGTGTGCAAAATTCTTTGTAAACTCGCCTTTAGTTTGGCTGGCTCGTCTATGCCTAGCCTTATTTTAACCGGCTGTCAGACGTCAGATTTTTTTACTATTCGAATTTTGAATTTAAGAATAGACAATATTTGAATATTTGGAACTTATTGATCGAATGTTGCTACGTGTGGCCCTTCCCATAGATTATTTATTTATTACGTAGGGGTGTCAAAATCAACCGTTGTCACAGAAGGCACGCATTGTTAATAATAGGTTGAATTTGTTTGTGTGTGATTCAAATTATACGTTTTCTTCGATCGTTTTTCTAATTTTATCTTTTTATAAATTGCATGTCGCATTGAGTTCGCAAAGTTTCTTGGTAAATAAAGCTAAGTTAATAGTTTTAAAATAGTTTATCTTGAAACTCCTCAAATACCTTGCAGTATTTCCATCCTTATTACCAGTAATCATGACTTCAACTGCATACAACTTTTATTTAATGAAGTAAAATGTCCACATCATAGAAATTCCGACTGTAAAGAGCACTAAAAATTTAATATCCTTTCGCATTCTTACAAAATATCTTCGAATATGGTCGTTAAAGTTAACCCCCGTTCGCGGGGGTGGTTATTATTCATTTTTCTCCAGTCAAATTCAGTGTAGGGTTCACTAATGTGCCACTCTAAAATCAACCCCTACGAGGTTTTCGCGACCATGTTTTTTCCGTAGAAGTTTTTTGTTTGTTTCTTGTCCCTTTCTTTCGGTTGGAAATTATATTTTTGTCTCTTTTCCTCTATCACGCTGCGTGGGGTGGCAACAGCGAAATTATGATACGTTTTTTTGGGGCTTAAATTGATTTTTCGGAAGTATGTGGAAGCCATTTTATAGCGGTTTGCGAATGATATGGTTTTTAGTTGCTTAAAAAAAGTTGAATGCCAATTTTTAAAGTTTCTTAACTTCTAATTTAATCAGATGTCCGAGTAGCTGCCGTGTCTAGTTTTTATTACACCATACGTTTCGAAAAAACGCAGGTTAAGTTCATACATAAATAGTAAAAGGCTAACAATACCTATTGTTAAAATGTTGCTTTGATATCTTTCACATATCTTTCGCCTTTGTCTCTCTGACCGCAATAGACCGAGTGAAACATTCTTAGATACTCACGGATAACCCACAAAGACTTTTCTATTTAATTTTATTGTGTGTTATTCAAAAACGCTTCTTTTAAGGGTCATTAAATTCTTTTAACATGTTAAACCTTAGATTAGATAAAATATAGAAGTAAAACTTAACACGCGGTTTTAAAATTAAAATTACTTCCAACATTACTTTTGATGTTATCTAAACTATCAGATTCAAACGAAACAGTTTTCTCGTAAATGTCATAACTTTAAAAATTATGACTTCATCATAATAGAATAATAAAAAAAACTTATATTAGTCAAAATCGTGTTCCTTTGTTAATTGCTTACGGGTTCCCATTAAAAACCTATAAAATGTGGAATATAAAAATTAATAAATGTCCCAATTATGTTTAGGGTTATTTTTTACTGTTTTTGTATTGAAACATTTCATTTTGTTGTTGAATTATGGAACTATTATTAAAGTTGGATAGTGATGACTATTGATTATTATAGTAATACATGACTACTTGATCGTGTGGCAGGTGCAGGGTTAACTTGTCAAGCCGTTTGATATTTTTATTCGTGGATACAATTTCTTTTTGTATCTACTTGTAATATTTGAAGAGTGTATCCCATCCACCCCGGTCGTCCCGTCCCGTTAACGGGGTGGTTGGGAAAAATTGTTGCATCGACCCCGGTAGTGTCGACTCGGTCGTTTAACGGGGTGGATGGCACAGATTTAGTCTCATCTCCCCCGGTGTGTTTTTAATGAAGCGGACAGCACAGATTGAGTAGCATACGCCCCGGTAGTGTTTTTTTTTTTTTGTGTTTAAAGGGGTTTTTTATTTTCTTACACATTTTGTATGTCAGCTAGAAAACACTTTGTCTTTGAAGTACCAGGTGGTCATAACTCTATAGGAGCTCAACTAACCCGTTGTGTCAGCTAGAACACGCCTTATGCCTTCGAAGTACCAGGTTGCCATAACTGGGTAGGAGCTTGCTAAACATAGGAGTGTCAGCTAGAAAACGCTGTATGCCTTCGAAGTACCAGGTAGTCATAACTTGGCTGGAGCTTATCAGACAAAGGAGTGTCAGCTAGAAAACGCTTTATGCCTTCGACGTACTAGGTTATCATAACTTGGCAGGACCTTACCAAACAAAGGAATGTCTGCTAGAAAACGCTTTATGCTTTCAAAGTACAATTAATTGATTCTGAGGAGGTACGAAGTTCGTTGGGTCAGCTAGTTATTGGTATAAAAATAAATATGAAGTGTAATTATAATATTTAATATTCTCGAAAATGTTACGTTACTATTTTTAATTGAATTTTTATTACTTTTTTTATTAATAATGGATTATACCATCTAAAATTAGAGATCAACATGTTCATTACTAGTAAGCACCAAGAAACAAATACTGGAACATAAGTACTTTCTACTATGCGGCGCGTATGCTACTCAATCTGTGCTGTCCGCTTCGTTAGAAATACACCGGGGTAGTTGCGACTAGATCTGTGCCATCCACCCCGGTAAACGACAGGGTCGGCTCAACCGGGGTCGATGGCACAAGTTTTCCCAACTGCCCCGTTAACGGGGCGGGACGACCGGGGTGGATGGGATGCACTCATAATCACAAGGTTTCTCTGAGATTAGCCCCTGGTAATGGAGATGTTCATAGGCTGGGTGCCCACTTACCATCAGGTGGATTGTTGGTTTGTGGCTAAGCTATAATAGTCCATCGATCGGGTTAAGCTACGCTTGCCGCGGTTGGTTCGTGGATGGGTCTTTAATAGTTAATGAGTGGCGTGCGTGCGTGTGTTGTGTGTACACAATACTAGCAGTAATTTTGAGAGTTCAACAACATTCATTGTGGTATTTACGTTGTTGAGTGGACAAATTTTTCGAATTTATGAAGCAATGAATTAGTCATATCTTTCAAAATGATTCGGATTGATAGTGTGTTACGCAAGTTGAAAATGCTGGCGTGATGACGTCTATGGGTAATTACTAGAGAAGGTGTTGCCTTATCCAGTAATCACAGGGAAGAGTGGGAAGCTGTGTGGGAGACTTTTGCCCAGCAATGGCACAATACAGGTTGAAAAGAACTGCCAGGGCCGCGAGATTTGTTCGAAAGAGTTATCGTGGCCCTGGCATATAGGCAACTGAAGGAACAAGGGTGGGTTTTAGTCAGTAAAAGTCTGACACGCCTTTTTGCTACACCCAGAATGAGTGGCGTCATTTGATGATTTCCCATCCACAAAAAAAAAGGTTGAAAAGAAAGAAGAGAATGTTACATAGAAAATACTTAAACTAGAAAGACTAAAGGCTCCCACAGACCGGTGCGACGGAACAGCGTGACGCGCTTCTAGTAGATCAATTTCCACGAAGTTTTATATGGGGTGCGGGAAGCCTTAATGTCTTAATGTCGAGATAGTGCTCCCCTAGCAAACCGATGCGTTCCACCTGCAGAAAATCTCGCATCTGGACACGAACTGCCGTGGTTTTCCTGGAACTCTTTAAATAGACTCTGGACACAAGTAGGTCGACGGAAAGAAAACCAGCTTAGGTAGAGATTTATAGATGACTCAGCCCTGGAGTGTAAATGTGGTGTTGTCCTACAAAAACTGAGGCACTTAATCAGTTCAGCGTGTCCTGTTGTCTGCATGCTACAGGAGTTGATGGACGCCGCTGAATGTGCCAAGCGCGTACCTAAATTCTGAGCTAACATATAGATAGGTATATAGATTGCTACCGACACTCGAAGAAAAGTGAACAATGCTGAATTAACGCTGAAAGAGAAAAAATTTAACGTTTATAGACGACACGACGGCTTTTAGATCACCTTCACACGGAAGTAACGTGACGTGATTATATTGTGCACTGTATTTTCAATGCTCTTGTAGACACTGAGAGTTATATCCAATAGTATATTTTTCGATACGCAGCCTGGGATGCACTACATTCGATTTTGAGCGCTCGGCTCAACACCGAGAGTTAAAAATGCAGTAGACGATAAAATCTCGCCACGATATTTTAACGTCCCTGCGAACGCAGAATTTTTCTAGGGTAATTTTAACTCGAGGACAAACATACTCGTATATTTATAACAACTAGTATTATTAGTAATTATTTTACAATGAAAGCCAACGATAATAAACGTTATCGAGTTAACAAAATAGCGGGTAGCAGCAACGTATCGATTTAAAACATAGCGCTACATCGCGATAACGAAATAACTGAGGCTTAGAAAAACTTAAACTGAGTTGTATAAAGGCGTTAATACACGGTGCCTACAGATGGTCTATTCTGTAAAAATCACACGGTAAAATCAGTCTATAGTTCGTTTTATAAACCAAGATAGTAATTTGACAGTTGTGATGTCAAACTCCTATAATAAACAGCAAATACATAAAGCCTTGGAATGTCAGATTACTCTCTGGGATTATAAAAATATTCAAATTTTATTAATTTATTTTTTCTCTACAAAAACAGGCGCCTTATTAATTTATACAAGGTTAAAAACTATGAGACACTTGTTTGTAAGAGACTGATGTTTGCACTAGAAATGCCTGTAGAGCAGATCACCATTTAAACTATTGATAACTAATTTAGAGCTCTCTTCACTTGAATTTTTAAGGTGAGTTTTTACGGAATAGATCGACTGATATAAAAAAAAAAACAATTACAGACAGTAAAACAAAATATTTTAAGCTACATTGCCTTAGTGAAGAGAAGAAAGTGTGAGAATATTTAACACCTGAAACTTACGACAAATATTTTTTTAGAAATAGTCAAAGAAAAGGTTGGTAAAAGAATTCTACTAACATATTACCCAAAATATGTTACTGAATCAGTAAACTTACCTAGTCTCGCAGTAAATTAAATACAAAAACTACAAACGTAGAACAAAACAATATAAAAACATTAAAACCATTGTTCAACCAAGCTCGTGTAACCACATCCTAAACCATTGCGTGTTAATACAGTTAGCTATCAGATAAGTTCCAACGGTTAACATCAACCAGGTTCACAATTAACCATTCAGATCGTAGAGATAACCGAATGAATGCAAATTAAACGGTCGAAAAAAGAACTGTGTTCGAGTGAACGCACTTTTGTGGGCGTCACTCGTTCCGTGTGAATCTACCTTAATAACAAAATTACTTATTTTGATAGGTGATATGTGGTTCGGTCGTTCTTTTTTTGAGAAATTATGTGTTTTAATAAGTACCTGGCTGTATTTGTTTTACGGGTAAGCGCCAGAGTAGCGCGCGAAATTTTAATTTCTCTTTTATTTTATCGAATGGTCATTCTTTATTATTTGAATTTTGAAGGTTATATTGATAATTTTAGTGATAAATTTTGTACATACATGCTTGTTACGGTCGCGAATCATATTTTGTTCAGCATATAGCCTGATTCTGACCTGCAAATTGCAAACAAACGTAAGAAAAGAGACATCGCGGCAGGCCCAGACGGAGATGACGGGATGAGCTGGACTCTTTTTAACCGACTTCAAAAAGGAGGAGGTTATCAATTCGGATGTTTATATGTATTTTTTTTTTAATGTATTTTCGGCCATAACTCCGTCATATATAGACGGATTTGCAAAATTCTTTTTTTGTTCGAAAGGAGTTTATTCCGAAATGGTCCCATATAATTTTAATAAAGACTGGTCCTTGGCAGCTCTGGACAGAGAGACGTGTAAAGAGAGTAGGGAGGCCTTCGCCTAGCAGTGGAACAGCAAAGGCTAATAATAAATAAATAATAAATCATCATCATCATCGTGAGATGCGCAGATTTTATTATTTGAATGTAGTTTTTTTTTATTAGTGTTATTATTGTCAATTTAAAAATTAAATCATTTTGATATCTTTTTTCTTTGTGCATTACCTATATTTAATTTATTGAATTATGTTTTAACTGAACGTTCAACTTTGTTATGATAATATTAACTTGTTAGGATTATGTGTTAGTGCTCATAAATTATATTTAGTTAAGTTTCTATACTTTTTTAAAATATTTTTATTTATTGTTTATCATTATTATTTTTATTATAATGTTACTTAGCTATTATAGTTCAATCTATCTTGACTAGTCTGTTAGCACAGCTCCTGCAGACAAGTCAGAAGAATAGACTATGTTGATTTAAGGCTCCCTTAGACCGGCGCATCATGACGACTCAGCTATCCATTTACATGAAGCTTTCATAGAAGATGTTCTGTTAGTGTTGCGTCGCGGTTTTGCGTCGTTACTGTCTATGAGAGCCTCAGTTCTTATTCCAATTTCAATTTATTATCAAAAAAAAAAAAAAATTATGAAAAAAAAACTTTGAATGGTTTTAATCAGACCATTTCAATAATATTGTATTCTATTGTTTCAGGTAACAGTGATACCTTCTTAATGAAAAGCCGAAGTACGAAAAACCAAAGATCCAACGCCAGGAGGAGGTCTTATTAAACCCATATGCTAAAAGCGACACAACGTTTTTTTTTTGTTCAACGAAAAGAAACTAGCAATGAGATTAGAATATTAAAAGACCGTGTCGTAAAAAGCGATAAAATTAAATAATTATGTCATTAAACAACCACTGTAATATATTGTAATTCTGTATCTCATTACAGTTAAAATTACAATTAAGAAGTCTTCCTCTGATTGTAATCTATATAATTAATTGGGGTCACTTTCGAGGTCTAATAAAACACATTTTTATGGTGAATTTTATGGCAAATAAGGTCTTTATATTGGTTTAATTTATAGTTTTGGCTATTATAATTACAGTATATGTTTTATAATCACATAATTTCTGCGTCATTGTTGGTTGAAAATAAAAATAGGTACAAGTTTAATTATCGTTTTTATTGGGGAAGCGGAACTACTCCTGGTCTATAAATAAATGTATCGTAAATGTTTATTAACGGTAGTTTGGCTATCAAAGCACGATTTAGTGGTGGTAATTAAAATATATCATTGGACATACAAATATCTGCATAAAATATATTGAGTACCTACTTACCACCCTTAACATTATTCCCATAGTAATTAATATTATAAATGCGAAAGTAACGTCTGTCTGTTATCTTTTTAAATTTATCACACGGATAAACCGTGAGCTGGGCTAAGACGGATATTTATTTATTTTTTTAGCCTATACCGTCCCACTGCTGGGCAAAGACCTCCCCAAATTTCTTCCAGGAGCTCTTGTCCCGCGGATATAATATACTTTTATCCCAGTAGTACGTTCCCGTGAAATAAATTTCGACATCAACTTGAGTAAAACCACGGGTAAAAGCTAGTATTAAATGAAAAAATCACCCAATAATAATGTTTTGACAATCCATCTTTGACAAACAGGGCATAATCACAAGAACTTTAATTAAAATTAAAACTTAACTACAACAAAATAGGTGTTATAAATAAATTACAATAAATCAATCCGAAATATAATTAATTTCAAAACAATTACACTAGCAGCATACCAACAAAATTCCACTCACTTTGCCCAAAATTTAAAATTAATAAACATAGTATATGTAAATTAACGAGATGCTTGTGGGTCTTAATCGCGATATTAACGCGGTAACCCCTAATTCAGAGTCGTTGTCTTAACTAACTGTTAATAGGGTTGGTGCTATCGGCCCATAATTTAAAGCGAAAATAAAAAAAGATAAGGCGGGTTCTAAATTCAATTTTGACGCAATATTTTTTTTTGTAAATAGTTTATCAAAAGGTTTTTGGGGGCCATTGATGAGTTCTGAATGAAGATAGTCTGGCATGCTTTTTGCCTCCAGTTATAATAAGAAAAAAAAAGAATAATACAAATGCGTCTGAAGTCTTAAACTTAGTTCAGCAGTAATAATAACAGTACTTAGGTAATGAAAGACACATAATGTTATATGTGGAAACTGGCATTACCTGGATTAAAGAAATTGAAGACATGTGACATCCAACCCGCACTGAGCTGGCGTGGAGGATTATGGCCTTCTCTCACAAAGAGGAAACCTGTGTCCCAGCAGTGGGAACATTATGCTGTATTGTGCTTTTGTCCGACAAAGAGTTTGGGAATGATGTCGAAAGAGTTTGGAGTTTTCCCTATAGGAAATACTAAGTCCAGAGTCTGGATAAGGGTATAGGTAAATTGTCGGTCTTACATGGGCTTTCTAAAGTACGCAGAACTGGCGTAATAAGGGTGACACTAAGACCTTCAACTGCATCTGATGACATAATAGAAGACCAAATCCAGTAGTTTTTTTCAAGATTTTATTTTACCATCTGTTGGCGTGACTATGTGTATACATGCCAAATCACAGGTTTCTAGATAAAGAATTTCGGAGCTAAACTGTAGACTGACGGACGGACGGGCGGACATGGCGAAACTATAAGGTTTCCTTGTTAATTACGGAATCTTAAAAATGTAATCGCATCTCAACTCAATCTCAATTAACATCATAAAACTTTTAAAAAATTTAAAGAAACTAAAGGCATTTTTGACAGATTCAGACTGAGATGAGACTATAAACGTCATTACGATGACATGAATATCACGGGCATTGCATTTTCAAGGATTCTCCCATTTCTTCCCGTGGGGGTCGTAAAAGGCGACTAAGGAACTTACTAGAGAATGGGCAGCAGCGTTCTCTATGCATGTTACCACCATATTGCGATCGCCAACCCGCCTGCCAAGCGTGGCGATTATGACAAACTCCCTCCATGTGAGGGAGGCTTATGTCCGTCACTAGATGTTCTTCGGCTGAAATGATGATGGTAAGATTTCTAAAGCGAACAATACTGAGACATGCATCAGGAAGGGTCTCAATGAACTACCTCTGGAAACCATAAAAATATATCTTTGGACAACCAACACACTGTTATCTGATCCCAAACTAGGCAGAGCCTGTACTATGGTACCTAACCAGACAATTGATAAATATACTTATATATTTCTAAATACATACATATTATAGATAAATTACACCCAGACACAGAACAAATGATTGTGCTTATCACACAAAGATTTGTCCTGGGTGGGAATCGAACCCACGACCTCAGTCTTAGCAGTCAGAGTCACTAACCACTAGACTAACAGGCCAGTCAAGCCAAGAGTTAAGCCAACCAAAAAAGCTTAGTGAACTATGTTAGAGCCGGCTTCCAGTCTAACCAAATGCAGCAGAATACCAGTATTTTATAAGAAGCGACTGCCTATCTGACCTCCACAGCCCAGTTACTAGGTAATACGATACCCCTTGATACCTAAGACTGATTGTCAGACTTTCGGGTTTCTGACGACCCGTAACGACTGCCAAAGATTCATAAAAGACAGCCCAGACCAGCTTAACGTGCTTTCCGAGGCACGGAGTGGTATTGGTAAAAAAGGGTCACCCATCCATGTATTAACCGAGGCAAGCGTACCTTAACCTGATCCAAGCCCAAAAACAAAAAGCTTAGTGATCATCATCATTCTCCTGTTCGTATCCCAATTTATTTGGGGTCGATGCAGCAAGACTTTTTCTACCACACTTCTCTATTAGTCGTCGAAAAGCTTAGTGATACAAAATTGTTATAATCACTAATTAAAATACATATAATAATAACTTTCATCGTAAATAAAACATTATCAAGCATTATACCCGCTTAACGTCAGGTGGGTAGTCTGCGTCAGTCGTTACCACAGTGGAATATTTAAGGGTCCGAATACCCATCGAGTTAGCGCTTTCACTGTACATAAATTTACATAATAAGTGGGTATAAATATTTATACACAAAAAAACTATGTAATTAATGGTCACTGCAATCCTGTTTTTGGGTTAAAATGTACGGAATTACTTGCGATGGTTATCTGTTAATCGATGATCTTTTGGGGTTCCGTAGCAGGAATAATTACATTTAAATGGACTATTTTGACAGGTTTTTAACAATAGATACACTATATTTATGGTATGTACTGTAGTCAGATTACTCAATACATTCTTGGGAAAAGAATTGGTGATTGCCAAAATGGATCTGTAATTATTACAGAAAATACAACATTACATTATTACATTACATTATTATTAAATAGTATAGAGATGTAATAATTACGGATTGCTAAACAATTTATCGAATTCAAACTTAACTAAAAGATCGCCAACTATTATACGGTCTCAATAATCAAGATTGTTAGACGGTAAGAAACTTAAAAGGATACAGTAGACCAGACTAGCGTAAGTGGTCTCTAGTCAAGCTTACAAAGGTACTATTTTAAGTATGACCAACTGAAACTTGAAAAATTACAGAATCCAAAACCAAATTCACAGCGATGATATAAACCTGCCCCATATTAACAAATTTAGTGACCATTGCATACTTACTTGCATAATTTTATTGTTCACAAAATTACAACCTTTAACGACCACTCAGAAATGCATATCAAGTCATAATTACCTTTAATTAAATGTAAGGAACCCTCAGGCCATTTTCGGGTACTTAACTTAAATTTAATGTGTTGTATTATTCATCTAGTTTTTTGAAGTATACTCGAAAACTATAACAGTTCGTGTCCAGATAAAAAGTAAATTCATTAGACTTAAAGATAATTTTGTTATGGTAGTAATAAAAAGTTTTTTTTTTTGACTAGAAACAAAGACATTTGTATTGTGAGTCATATTGAACTATATATTAAACCCAGGTACTCACTCGCGATTTTTTATCTGCGCACTGCGTTTTCTACTGTCAGTGTTACGTCGAGCAGAGGGGTTTGTGGCTAAGTCGAACAACTGCACGAGTCGATCTATCAGGTTAAGCTACTCTTGCCGCGGTTTGTCCTATGGATGGGCGTCGATTTTTTTATACCAAGAGAGCCCTTTGTGCCTCTAAAATCACATTAACCCGTTGGTCCCGGCTGTCGTTCGTGTATCTCTGACAGTCGTTACGGGTCGTCAGAAGCCCGAAAGTCTGACAACCAGTCTTACTAAGGGATGTCGTATTATCCATTAACTGGGTTGTGGAGGTTAGATAGGCAGTCAATCTATGTAAAATTCTGGTATTCAATTACTTCCAATTTGAATGAAGGCTGACCACAACATAGGCAGGAAACGGCTAGGCAGATGATAGTATTGAGTCGAACACTGAGAATAGAACAGCGCCCATTTCGCGTCAAAAACGTTGTATGTTGTTGTATCTTCAACTCTAGGCGCAGAGCCCATTTCGCGTCAAAAAAACGCACTGTTGTAATTTCACTCCTCGGCGCTAGGCATTGAGTTAAAAATCCAGTGGGGAAAAAAATCGCCAGAGTGAACCAGGTTTAAAGCTGTAAGTTTGTCTTAATTTATCGTTACTTTTCTCGCTAACTGCTGGAATGATTTTGATAAGATTCTTGACTAATATTGTGTATTTTTTAAACTTTTGTTTATCTTGAAATATGACAAAATGGCGTGAAATTTATTTTACGATTATTTTTTCTGATAAGCTTATGAAAAAAATATATTTTTCATAAGCTTATCAAAAAAGGAGTTGTCCGATCATTATAAAAAGTAAAAAAGGTTGCTTTAAAAATGCCTACTTTAAATACTTGACGGACAAAGAACTTAGCTATCGTCGTGCTTACGAACGGCTGTTGCAACACCGACCCAATAGTTTATTAGATCGTTACGAATAGAAATAATCCTTTTAAAACCTTCGTTTGTGTTTAGAAATGTTAATATATTATTTAAAATGCAATGAAAGGTGTTGGATACACAAAGAAACATCCACATTCACACTTATTATTGGAATAACACCACTCACATATCTTTGCACTAACCATTTTAATACTCAACAATTACAATACCAAGGTTTTTCTAAAACAGTTTAATTTTATTACGATTCAGCTCAATTACAGAACTTAACCCTTCTTTGCAGATGATTACAAAAAAATCTAAATTTTAAATTTAGACTCGGAAAGAAAATAACCTTTTTGAAAATGGCGCACAATTAGGGTTATATAGATAAGTGGGGACATGCCAAAACATAGTGCTAATGACGGCATGACGGTTGACAACGTGACAGCCTAATGTGACACTTTAATTGTAGGCGAAATGTCACTAAGGACGTAAACACACCGCCGTTTGTTTGACGACGAAAAATAAAAGAAAAAAACGTTAAAAATTTGTAGGTACCTATGTGAATTTAAGAATCCTGGAGTTTTGTTTAAGACAGTGGTAATTCTAGCTTTTATTTCATTTGTTGGTGGAAAAGGTCAGCCGTAAAGTGTCAGTCAAAAATTACGAAAATACGTCAATGTTACAGTACACAAAAACTTAATGGCAGTGTCTTTAAAATATTTAGAGACAAAATTCACTAAAGGGCAGATAAATATTGAACTTTAAAATAACAAAATCGTAACAAATACCTTTTATTTCTGAAACAATTAAGCCATATCTGATACTGATGAATTTTCTTGTTTTTTTTTTTTTACCATGACAGTGCGTGAGTTGTAGACAATTTTTTTCAATTATTTACTAAAAAATCTTATCTAAATCAGCACTAATTATGAAGTCACACCAATGAACTTAACGAGATCAATTACGGTCACAAGACAGTAATTACAAATGTCAACTGAGGAACAATTTAAAAATGAGAAATTACTGCACTAATTATTTTTCAACTTTCCTTAAAATGTGACGAAAAGAAAAAAAAATACAAATTTTTTCCTTTTTATTTCAGGTCAGCAACATTGTTATATCAATTGCGGCGAGTGACGTGACGTAATTACAGTAATAAATTTAAAAACAATATGGCGCCCAAGATGGCCGCGATAGCCGATGTTCGCAATAAACTGTTTTTAATGACTTTAAACCACCTGCACGAATTTGTCCCCGAGACATGGCTTAGTACATTTATTATAAAGAAAGCGTTTGTGAAAGTTAGTTCAAATTAAGCATTATTTTAGATTGTTTTCGGGTGAACCCCTTGATTTACAGGTACTAAATCAAACTAAAGTGTTTCCCTTTAAGATCGTTTTGGTCGTTAACTATTAATTAAAATCTAAAAATAATTAATTTCGTTTCCAAGTTTATTGTTTTCCATAAAATATTATTTTTAATTTTGCTCGCAACCGTATAATAGTAGTTGTAACAACCCTCTTGATTATAAAGATTTAATCGTTTTTCAACACATTTAATATCCTTCATATTAAATTCATGACAACCGACCCTTATTTGTCTTAACCCCAAACTGCCCAAAGCTCAAATAAAGATAACCCTACGCGCGAAATTTTCATTTTCCCAAAAGATTGTTTAGGGAACTCTAAAACAAAAAGGTGCTTGGAAAATCGAATTAATTAGCGCATCAACAGGTGGCAAAGATAACTCAGTTACGACTTCAGGCGTCTTTAATAATTCCATTTGTACTCGCCCGGAGAGTTTTAACGATTTTGCTAAGTGAGCTTCAGAGCTCACTTGGAGTTTTGATATGGCATCATTTTAGGATTCGTGATGTTCCACTGAAAAATCACGAAAATTAAAGACGTATTGTCACTCAATATTCCTGGGTTCTGCCGTGAGTTCAAAACCCAGAAAAGCACTTAACTTTCATCTTTTTAGTTCATCACCACTGATCTGCGATTCCAATGCTTACGCTTTAACTTATATCATACTAGCTTTTGCCTGCCGCTTCGCATGCATTTAGGTCGAAAAATTATCCCAAGGGAACGCAATACCAGTATGAAAATACCAGGTTATGAACTATCTGTATGCCAAATTTCATTAAAATCCGTTCAGCCATTTTTACGTGATTTTGTATCAAAGACTAGTAGGATTAGTAAATACTAAATCGTCATCATCCATTCGCTGCAAAGGATTCTGCATGCCATTTACCTCCTCCATCCCTTCTCACATCTTAACCAAATTGAAACACCCCACAGTTACTTTTTGTCTCAATTTACTTAAAGATTGCATTCCGTCCTATAATTAATGATTAGTCTGTTCCTGATTACCGCTAATGGCGACGTTTGTCTCGTTTGCGCAGGCGACGATAATTTGATACAATTTGTGTTCGGATTCATTGGGACCCGTGGAAGGTGACGCCTTTCTTTGATTTAGTAAGATGCAGGTAGCTCTGTTGGATTATTTTGGGGTATGCGAAAATTTAATTAATGATATATTGAGATAACTTCAACTTTTTAATTAAATAGTAAGAGTTTTTAAAATTTGAATTGCTGATTCGATATTTAAGAGAATGCTAGAAGTTCATGCAGTTCTGTAAATTCTTCATCCCCTTTTTGGTTATTACCAAGCCCTAAACTTACAAAGGATACAATTGTTCCACCTGACCCTCATAATAGAAGATAACTAGCTTTTTACCAGCGGTTTCACACGTACACGTTGAAAATAGTCCCACGGGAATGTACTATCGGGATAAAGAGTATAGTTTTGGTAGAGCAGTGTTCGTCCAGTGGTATCGGCTCCGACTTGTGTGTGACGAGTTGTAGGTCATGGATTAGAACACAGGCAGGCGTTTTATTTTGTGTAAATAATTTCGTCACTATTGCGCTCAAAACATTGTGAGGAAACCGGCATGTCCTAGAACCAAAAATTCGAAGACATATGACATCTATCAAACCGTACTGGGCCCGCGTGGTTAGATTACGTCCCATTCCCTCTCACCGAGAGGACGCCTGTGTCCCAGCAGTGGGAACAATATAGGTTGATTATGATGATGATAGTTTTGACATGATAGATAAGTCTTTATTAGCGTTAAACATGGTATAAAGTTGTTACAGTTTGGTTTTATATAATGTCCACATGTTTAGCGACACAAAAATTGTATTAATTGCATGCAAAATAAATTAAACACGATTTAAATATGAACTAAACAATGTCGCAGATTACTTGGTACCTAATACAATAATATCATTTACAATAATAATTTACATTTTCATTAATACAAGTACAACATATTTATATTTAGAAGTAAAAAAAAATCTTTAACATCATAAAAGTTGTATCCATTCAGCCATTTATATAATTGGTGTTTAAATGAGTTTGTATTATTTAATCATTTTAGTTCGTTTGGTATTTTATTGTATTATATATACGTACGCACATTACGAGGCAGCTTTTAGCATACTTGGCTGACTTAGGATTATCCTTTAAAACAAGTCTGTGTGGATTCCTTGTTGATCGAGTGAATACTTCATACGCTTTTTTGAACAACCCCTTATTACTGTACACATGATATGAAGAAGCTTAGGTATAATCCACACTTCTGTCTACCTCATCAAGAAAAAATTCTTCCACACTGAATCCGATACAGAGTCACTTGTTTATATACCGTTTACCACCAAGTAAATACCTATTATATACAGCCTGCACCCTTCTCAGTGCCATAATAAAAGTGATTTATATGACATGTTCTTAACGTTCGCAGGCCGAGTCGTTTCCGGTAGCGGTCGGCACAACTACCGGTCCCGTGTTTCCGCCGTTTTCCTCTGAAGGAAAAAGAAGGTTTTTATGTAAAAAGAAAAATATACTATGTACATATATTTTTGCGGTTGTTTTATTTATTAGTGAAAACCTAATGGCCCTGATGTGATGTTGGAATAAAAGATTTTTTACGAAGTTCTGACTATTTTTTCTCACTTACCCTTCATC
The DNA here is from genome assembly GCA_947507805.1 of Aporophyla nigra. Classification (NCBI taxonomy): domain Eukaryota; kingdom Metazoa; phylum Arthropoda; class Insecta; order Lepidoptera; family Noctuidae; genus Aporophyla; species Aporophyla nigra. The sequence goes on along the minus strand of OX382309.1, from coordinate 19,345,371 downwards.
AAAGTATTTTTTATGAGAATTTTGAAAGCTGTTGTAGGTAGTCACGTGTTGGGCAAGGACCCCTGAACATATTTTGTGTGTCTTTATCATCAATTCAGCCGAAAGACCATAAAAATAATAAATAAAGACCATTTGCCATAATCGCCACGCTTGGCAGGCAGAACGCTGCTGCCCATCCTCTAGTAAATCTCTTAGTCGCCTCTTATGACACCCACGGGAAGAAATAGGGTGGAGCTTTTCATTAAGTCCGGCTACACACGGCCAACAGTCTTCATAACTTGAAATAGGTAACTATTTAGGAACCAGACCTATAATTGGGACTTACTAGAGAATGGACAGCAGTGTTCTCTATGCCTTTTACCACCATATTGCGATCGTCAACCCGCCTGCCAAGCGTGGCGATTATGGCAAATCCCCTTAAATTGGGGGAGGCCTATGCTCTGCAGTGGTAGTCTTACGGCTGAAATGATGATGAGGACTAAAATTGGGCAACTCACTATCAATCAGAATCTGAATTCTATTCAAGTATATCGCTAATACATTGGTTCACATTTGACCGCTCCACACCGTTAATATCGCAATGAACGTTGTTGAACTGTCAAAATGTATGCCATTCTTATTGATAACCGCTTGAAGGGTTGCACTCAAGGGGTTATGTGTTATGTCTTTAACAGTGTTTAAAGCCTGTTAAAGGCAGCCAGGTAAAGGCTTTAAAAACTGTTCATTAGATAGTTCAGTTTAGTTAGACGTTTTTTGGTTTAGATTTTTTTTCGGTGAATCGAACAACTAATGAATTATAGTAAGGACTCGTGTCGACGACGGTAGTTTTCGCAGGATGGATGGTAGCAGGGTAGCTGTGGATCGAGCTAAATGGGTCCGTTTACGGAGACCTATGGGAGATGTGGCGGCATTCAATTCACGCGCAAACTGAAACCACGATGAATTCAGCACAAGGTTCTAGACGAGCACGAGGTCACCATCTGCCTAGCCTATGGTCAGCTTTCAGTCTAACCGGATGCAAGCGAATATTTGTTTTTTTCATCGATCGGCTAAATATCTGACCCCTATAGCATATTTATCGAATAATGCCAAACCTCTCAGTAAGACTGGTTGTCCGATTTTCGGGCCTCTGATGACCCGTGACGAATGTCAAAGATTCACAAATAATAGCCGGGACCAACTGTCACTACACCTAGTGATAGTTGGTCCCGGCGGCTATATGTAAAGACGATCCCGGTTGCTATATGCTTAAGCACAGGGTAAACTCGAGAGACATTATTTGTGTAAAAACTCCTCCTTTATGTATGTATTGTGTATGAGTAAATACAAAATACATACGCGAAAAAGGAGTTCTATACAAATAAATAACAAAGATTCAAGTGAAAAAAAACACGACTACTTATATTTTTCTTTTTCTACTTTTGCAGAATGAAAATCGCTACCATTACGATTTAACATAACGCTGCATTAGAAGGCGGTTGATAAAATTTATGGTACGCATTCGTAGAATTTATAGCTCCTAAGAAATGATAGGGGGGTTCTACCCCTTAAGTTTCCACCCCCTGTTGTGCAAATATAAATATGTTGCGCGACTCTTAAGACACATTTGTTTTGAATAGAAACGTTTATTGACCCCTGTGTGGGTGGTATTATTCCACTTTTTTCTGAAACACTTTGTTCGGCTTCGATTCCCAGGTCAGACAGTGTTACTGGGGATTACAAATGGGTACTACAAATTTAGAGAAATTTCAGAAGCAGCTTTATTTTTGTGGGTGGGAAATCATCAAATGACGTCACCCGCTCTGGGTGGAGCGGAAGGGCGTATCAGATTTTACTGACTAAAACCCACCCGTGTTCCAGTTGCCTATGCCAGGGCCACGGTAAGTTTTTCGAACAATTCCGCAACCCTATCAGACCCGATCCTAGCGAACCCCTTTAAATACTGACATCTCTTTGAAGCGCGTGTGGAACACTACGCGCCATAGACCCGGGCCTGGTCCTAGTGGTTAACCAGCAATTGAGGTGATAACACACAATATTATTAAAACTAAGGGCTGAGTAATTATAAAAACAAATGTGACGAACTACTTCTTAAAGTTAAGATTAATAACATCAGGCAAATAAAATTGCAAATCGTCCAGCGCCACACGGAGCAAAACACAAGGTCGACTTTTGCAGACAACCCTAATAGTACCTTTCATCAACCATCACCTCAGGCTATCGCAATCTAGTCCTGACGATAGGTTTCTCCCAGGCTGCTTCATTTTACCTTCCGCATGCAGTCTGTCCCTTCCACCTTTCTTAGGTCATCGGCGCGGCGTCGCTACATAACGCTTGCCGAGACGCGGTCTCCGCTCCAGGACTCGTCTGCTCCACCAGCCATCGGTCTTTCGTCAAACATGGCCAGGCCAGTGCTACTTCAGCTTCCTTACTTTTTTGCTAAATAATTTTCAGCATAGCCCGCTCCTTAGAGCACTGCGCGACCTACCATTCATGGACCAACTCAGCTGTCAGTGTCCATGTTTTCTGGCATCGTGTCATAACGGGCAGGATGCACTGGTTGAAGTGGCCACACCGTAGCAATACCTTTACTTTGTGCCAATATGAGTATGGGTTGCTATATTTGCCACGCTTGACAGGCGGGTTGGCGATCGCAGTATAGAAATAGAAATAATATTTATTTGCATAAACATGGTATATACAGGTGTTAGATAACAAAATATAGAGCATACATTTTTAGCTTATATTATAGCATGCAAATATTATTGGTGACCTTTAAAAATGTTTCCCGTCAGTAAATTCATTGATACTGTAAAATTTTTTAGTTTTTAACCATTCAAATAGTGTTTTTTGAAATAATCTGAGATCCAAAGTTTTAATATAACTTGGAATTTTATTATAAAGTAGAATACACATGGTCTCGGTAAGTCACTTAAAACAAACCTATGCGGATCTCGCCGGTTTTGAGGACATACATCCTCTGCCGTTTTGATTAGGTCTTTATGCTAGTAGCTATAGCAGCTAGTAGCTATAGTGGTAAAATGTATACAGAACGCTGCTGCCGATTCTCTTGTAAGTCCCTTAGTCGCCTTTTACGACACCCACGGGAAGAAATGGGGTGGTGTTATTCTTTACATCCGGCACCACACGGACTAAGTTAGTAATTACGGTTTAGAATGTTTGTATACTGAAATAACTAATTCTACTCTCTCTCTACTGCTAATACATACTCAAACCACAAGCTTCATCAAAGAAAAACAGACTTACTGTCTGAAAAAACACTAGAAAGAAAAGAAAGAAAGCGGAACGAAAGAAAACATTGAGGCAAGGATACAGTATTGGTATAATGTGGAAGACGTCTCAATGTCGGTGTGAGGGGGGTGCTGCTGGAGATATCTGTGTATGCTGATACCCAGATGGTTAAGATTGCTGCACACTGCAAGCTATTACAAGTTTTGGCATTTACAAACCCCTATGTTATACACTCACATTCCGTAATTCTACCAATGTTGCTGAAGTCCTAAGTAAGGACAGACGAATTGTATGTCTTGAGTTCGATCTCAGACAGGCACTTCAGTTTGTGTATAATTTCATCACCACTGCTCTCAAAACGGTGAAGGAAAACATCGTGAGGAAACCGACATGTCCTAAAATCGAAAATTCGAAGACATCTGACATCTACCAACCCGCACTGGGCTAGCGTGGTGGTACGGCCTCCTCCTTCTCATCGAGTGGAGGCCTGTATCTCGTGCAGTGGGAACATTATAGGCTTATTATGATGAGGTATTGCAGTTTCCTATGACACAGCTGATTTCATTTTTGGTAACCGACGAAAAATTACAACGCTGGGGTGCTCAGAATCATGTTCTGAATCCATGGTTTCACTTTGTGTGTAGCCATCTTGTATACTGGAAGGCTTTGTTAGAAAAAGTTACCGTGGCCTGCCCACTCCGCCCAGAGTGGGAGACGTCTTTTGATGATATCCCACATCCCACCCAAAAAACAAAAAATAAAACTGTATTAACATGAAGGGAGAAGAGTTAGTTCGGAACGCCATGCGCCACCTCAAGCTGCATAAGAATGACGTTTGTTATTCGCATCGTTGCAACAGCATAACTTCTTATAAGATTCCAATACTATATAGTTCTCAATAGCACATCTTCCAGTGTACAAAAGCCCTAAAAAGCGAATGTTTTCCCCGTCCTTTGTTCTCGGCAGAAGATACACTGCCGTTCACACATGAGCGCGTCCCTTTTTAATACCGGCTGAGTTTCCACCAGCAAAGGATTCTTGCGTTTTTGTAGGGTAGATACGTTAAGGATTAAACTTCAAGACTGACGAACTTTTTTATAGTATTTTTCTTTTGTGTTTTTTCTTTCCTTCTTCAGGAATTTAATCAGCTGCTTATGTAGGTAATGTTGTTGTTGCCTGAGATAAATGTGATAGGTACATACATACAGGGTGTCCCAAAAATCAACGTCAAGCCGAAAACGGTTGATAGGCCAGGTGGTGACAGTTATCAGAAAAATAATAAAAAAAATCTAAGTTAAGTACTTTTCAAATTATTGTGACTACAAATCTTTACTTTTCATATTTTTTTTTGTGAGTGATGTAACCCTGAATAACCCTTGTGTAAACTACAGTCCAAAATTAAAACATAACTACCTCAGTTTTAAAGAAAACATCACTTTTTTGCTCCACCATGTACTAAAAATTATTACATCGCCCAACTTTAACTGACTGTACTGAAAAAAAAAGCTTAACTTAGATTTTTTTTTATTATTTTTCTGATAACTGTCACCACCTGGCCTATCAACCGTTTTCGGCTTGAAGTTGATTTACTCGAAGGGTTGGGCAGAGGTGTACCTATAGTACGTGCACCTACATTTCGACAGTTATGCTTAAGTCCGGGCACAAATCCGAACTCCAAGCGACTACTGAGAAAATCCGGTTAAAAATCCCAAGAACACTGTCCAACCTGGGAATAGAACCTCGGACCTAATGCTTAGCAGTTTCGCTTGCCCACTAGACCAACGAGGTAGTCCAAATATGATGTCCAAATGTAATCTTGATCATTAAGGTGAATGCTCCAAACCAGCCCGCGAAATTCAAAATTTCTTGCATTTTTTGCAATTTGCAGGCCAGTGCTAGGTTGTATGTTGATTACAATATTATTCGCGCCTGTAAGACGTATGTAGTTACAGAATTATAATCATCAAAATCGCCAATACAACCCTCCAAGTTCATAAAGGCCTAAGAACAAAAAAAAAAAAGAGAAAAAGTCATTCCTATAGCTTTATGAACTTGGAGGGTTGTATTGGCGATTTTGATGATTATAATTCTGTAACGACATACGTCTTATAGGCGCGAATAATATTTTGAATCGTAAACGTAAGAAATTTTGAATTTCGCGGGCTGGTCAGAGCATCCCCCTTAAAGACCTGAATTAAATTGTACCTAAAGTACCTTATACCGTGTGGCGCCGGACGTAACGAATAACACCACCCTATTTCTTCCCGTGGGTGTCGTAAAAGGCGACTAACGGACTTATTAGAGAATGGGCAGCAGCGTTCTTTATGCATTTTACCACCATACTGCGATCGCCAACCCGCCTGCCAAGCGTGGCGATTATGGCAAAGTCCCCCAAATTGGGGGAGGCCTAAGTCCAGCAGTGGACGTCTTACAGCTTAAATGATGATGATGATGATGAAAGTACCTTAGCTTAATCAGCCTATAATGTTCCCACTGCTGGGACACAGACCTCCTCTCTTTGAGAGAGAGTGGGCAATAATCCACCAAGCGGGCCAGAGGGGTAATTGCGGAACTTTTTATCGGTAGGAATTGGTTTAATATTCATAGTTAAACAACATTCATTGCGTTATTTACGTTGCTGAGCCGACAATTTATTCGAACAAATGACGCAATGGTTTAGAAATATTCTTCAATCCCATTCAGATTCTGATAAATTGTGCGTTTCGCAATTAGGGTGCAGGTGTCGGGTTGACGGTTGTCACATGTCTTCGGTGTTTCTTATTTTCGGTTCTAGAACAAGCTGGTTTCCTCACGATGTTTTCCTTCACCGTTTTGAGAGCAGAGGTGATGAAGTAAATTGATTCAAGAGTAACTTACTACCTACTAATCGGTCTGCCCAGCCTTTTTCCAACTATATTGGGGTCGGCTTCTAGTCTCGGCTGCAGCTGAAAACCAGTATTTTACATTGAGAATTTAATATCTACTTAATTTCATAAAAATGCCTGTAGTTTATTTTGAAGAAAATCAATTAACTAATCAAGAATTAAAATGGACTGAACAGTTACTAAACAATTAAACATCCAGGGCCGTCGGATATAGTTTGTCTTTTAACAGCTAGCTATTTTGTAAAATAATTTGTGGATAACGTTGTTAGTAGTGTATATCGTCGTTGCAAATTTAAAATCTCCTATGTGTAAAAAGTAACTTTTCGAGAAAAACGAAAAAAACAGTTTCCTGAAAAAGAAACTGAGGAAACATTCTTATATTTTTTAGATGTAAAGTGTAAAGGAATTATAATGTATTGAGATAGAATTTGTCTTATATCAATGTGTCGTTCAGCGTATATTTATATAAATTTAATTATTTTTCTGCCCATAAGAGATTTAAGTTTCAACTTTTTGTCACATAAGTGGATTTACAGTTTATTACATCAGGCACATATGAGTTTTCGATGGGCAATAGACATGAGATTTTTTTAAATTAGCGAATACTTTAACGATACATTAAGATATTCACATATGAGTTTTTGCAATAAGTAGATATACCAAATCGCTTTTAAAATATATGCATAACTCGTATTTGTGAAAATTGTTACATAGGAGATTTTAAATTTGCAACGACGATATGTTACTCCTATAGACTAAGTGTTGTGATCATTTTTATGTACCTATACTGCTGTTTGTTGTCCCTAATAAAAAAAAAAATTGTTGTAGTTTAGTAAGAAACCAATGGAACTATTTGTGTTAAATAATTTTTGATTCATCATCATCATCATCATTTCAGCCGCAAGACGTCCACTGCTGGACTTAGGCCTCCCCCAATTTGGGGGGCTTTGCCATAATCGCCACGCTTGGCAGGCGGGTTAGCGATCGCAGTATGGTGGTAAAATGCATAGAGTGTGAATGCATTCTCTAGTAAGTCCCTTAGTCGCCTTTTACGACACCCACAGGAAGAAATGGGGTGGTGTTATTCTTTACGTCCGGCACCACACGGTAATTTTTGTTTATTTTTTACTAAATGATAAGTGATTTTATTTCTGTAAGTACGTGTGTACAAACACTTTTACACGTCAAACATATTTTTTTTAAACTAGATGCGGTCAGCGTTTCCTGGCTACTATGAGAAGAAAGGCTGAAACAAACTCAGAGGTCACAGTCTCATTTAAAGTCCAGACATAATTTTGGTCACATTTATTTATTTATTTATTCGAAACTTTATTCGAAAACTTAAAGCGTTTTCTTACTAATCTTCAAATATTACCGATGATCCTGGTAACTTATCTATTTTGTTGACCGTAAATACATATGTAAATGTAACAACTTAAGTAAAAAGAATATCTAAATATTAAAATGTACAATTAAATTATACTTAATATCTTTTTAACTTAACTTAAACTACTTATTAACTTACTACTTGCTCTACTTATGTGCAAAATGAAAATAATATTCTAAATGGAATATATTCAATATTTGTAAAAATAAACTTTGTCTTATAAATACACTTACAAATGAATAATGAGTAAATTAGTAGAAAACTATTTAATTAATGTATGTTTATGTAACTTATGTAATCACTCACTTAAACAGCTTTAATATAAAGGAATTTTAATGCTTTGCAAATAAATTCAATTAAAATTTGTCACAGGCAGAAAGGTCGCAAAAAATTACATTCCACAAATAACGCTATTCTTTAAAAACTTATTTAAGTACCTTAGTCCATTTACTGAAGTAAATAAAAATAGAAAATATATAAAAAAGAATGAACGAAAACTTAAAGTATCCGAATGCACATTACCGTCGGCGAGTTCAAAGAGATAAGAGCCGACGGCGGCACTCTGATCTCGCGCCCGTCGGCAAACCGTCTTTGATGTCACCGCGTTGCACTGTTTTATGCTATTTTCATGACACAATTATTTTTATTTTATTAAGTGGGGTGCAGTGCTATTTTTGTGATTTATTTAATAGTAGAAATAATTCTATTTGTCTGTTTAATGAGTCTTCATTCCGAAATAATGCAGGTAAAGCCACTGTAGACATTGAAGTTTGTCCCATATGAGTTTAAAAAAAAAATCCTAGTTACAACAAGTCAGATGGTTAAAAATTATCTTTTTGAAATATTATTTACTGAAATTAAATATTGTTACACCATAGACAACTAAGATGCATTGTTAAGTCAGATTTAATTATTTTTAATGAGAAATTATTTTGTGTCTTTGAGTTTTTTTTTAAACAGCTACATGAAAATATCTCGTGAAAATCTCGTAAAGGGAGTGATTTTATTTTTGAATGTGTGTGTGATGGTAATAATGGAACCTTTTTGCTGAAAAATTGTTTCCAGAAATCTTAACTCCACACTCAATTTGAAAAAGGAACGAACTTTACCCTCGTTCTATAAAACCTCTATCGAACGAGCGACCAAAACTTGTCTCCACAGACAGTAAAATATAATTTTAAAAAAGAATCCTTTTGTCTTTTTTCTCAACCCTATCTCCAGCGACCCAGTTCTAGTGAACTGGGGTGAAAGTTCAGCCTTGGTCAAGGTGAAGGAGGCGTCCATTAACGTCTGCACTTAGAACAACTCTCTTGGCAGCACCGCCTTAAGATTTATAGCAGGATCTAGCAGTCTTGATACTTGGATAATTAATTTTTAATTAAAGTTGATTTGGATAGAGTTTATAGGGTAAAAAGGTTAGGATTTACAAATGACAAACAGGTTTGGAAGAAGAAAAGGCAAAGTTTGCCCAGCTGTGAAAGTTTTAAGTGTGTTGATTGTAGTAAAGGAACAGTTATGAGTCTGACAGAATCATTTAGTTTTAATAAGTTATAGGTAGCACTGTTTGCGAGGAAAAGTAATTGTAATCCTACTAACTATTAGTAAATTATTTATTGGAATGATCTAGTATATAAAGAAAACAGTACCTAAATTACTTATAACAAAACTTTATTATAATTAAGTAGGTTTTATAAATCTATAATCATATTGTGAGAATACATTTTAGAACTTTCGCAGCAACAATCTATCAATCCTGTTATTCTATCGCTTCCAACCTTCTACTATTATAAATCAAACTCAGTCAAAAGATACCAAACCATAATAGTAAAATAAAACAAATCTACAATATTAGTATTACTACCGAAACAGAAACACACAGATATTTCCACAATTAGTTCCGAGGATCAAAACTGAACGGTCGCAGTGTACAAAGTTGGCTAAGTAATAAGATAATGAAGAACAGCGGGGTCGAGCTTCGAATTAAAACGAGAAACGTGCACCACGATGGAGGAACCACCACCGAGTTTCACGAACTTTATAACTGTCCTGTTCAGAAAATGTTTGTTATTTGTGTTTAAACTAAATGATTATTTACGTACTTATCTGTTTCATTTAGTTTGTGTTAGTACCTATGTGAAAACGTTGAAAAAGGGGGGTGTGCTTATGAGCTCAGAAAACTTACAACTGGAGCCAAGTATACCCGATTTAGCGTCAACAACTCGAGCGTGACGGTTCAGTATGAGAGTCGCCACGCTACCGTCATGTTAGCAGAAGCGTTTCGTTACAAGTTTTTATTTGTCTACGAACTTAGCGTGACACCGAGTTTCCATTCTGCAAGTATTGTCATTGTTAAACATTTTGGCTTTAGGGTCTGGCGTTAACGTTATCAGAAATGTTTTTTGTTTAGGCCTGCAGGTTCCTTTACTGTTTAAACAATGTGCCTAAAGAGGCTTTCCTTTTAAAATTGGGAACAAATAGTATGCAATTCGTATTAGAAAAAATAAGTTTACTGGATGTTGCTACATTGTGGAAAGCATTAGTAAACATTTTTTAACTTTAAGCCAGAGGAAAGCAACTTGGCTTAGTCATTAGTTGTCTTATTGGAAAAATAATCGAGCACAATACTTACAATATGCATATATGAAACTAGCAATTAAATTCACGAATAGCAAAAAAAATGTCAGATGAAAAATTCAAATAGAAAATAAACTCGAAGTGGTCCCGCCGACATAACGTCACTTTCCTTGTTTATTTAATGAGTGAATCGGAGAGACGACCTCGTTATGACGTCACTACTTCTTGAACATCGCACCGAACGGGACAGGAGATCCTCCAATTAATGAGCTAGAAAGAGAAGCAAACACACACCGAGCTTGAATGAATAGATTTTCTTAAGTACTTCGTTTTCTTCTAATGAAATCGAAATGAAGATGTGTCAATGAAAGTTCAGTTTTAAACACTTTACGAAGAATTCAAGGTGAATCGTCTTTGAGGAAAAAGTTGGTTTTCTTTTTTTTCTTTTACGATCTTTTTCTTTTAAAAGGGTAGTCGGAAGTCTTGGCTAAGTTGTAAAAGTCTTTCAGTTTCTTGAAGTCTTGTTGACTTTGTTAAGAATAAGCTGAGAGTCTGAAACTATACAGAAACGCAGTTATGTAGGATTATGTAGAATTTTGGGTTCGTTTTTATGAGGTGTTTTTGTGAAATAATTCTTTAGATTATAAAGTCGACAGTATGTATTTTCAAGATTTTTTTCTGTAATTAGTTCCTCTAAGTCTGACTCAGTTTAACCTACTTTCTCTGTGTAAGAGAGAAAGTTTGTTGTATATTCTCAAAAATGAGAGACTAAGATACATTTCTTTATATACTTTTTTTTTTACTAATATATTACATAGTCAATATAAAAAACCGCGTTGAATTATCGATATAATTACGGTCTGGGTACACAACGTATCTTTTTTTCGAATTTTCTTCTAAATTTATGTTGATTTCGTTACCAACGTAAACCCATTTCACGATTTCTTTTTTAACATTCGTGTAGCTGGGGGCCGTATTCATAGCCTGGCAGTTGGAATGATGACTTATATTAGAAGTGTTCGAAGAAATAATGTAAATTGAAAGAAGGCATGTTTAAATGATATAATCGATAAAATCTTTTAAATCGGTATAAATATGGATATGTTACACGGTTTGGAAGTACTTGGAAGGGATTATTCTCGTCCTTGTCGCAAGATGTGGACAATGTATGAAGTTACATAGTCGTGACGTCATTTCTGTAATAGTGCCGTCTTTTTTGTGCAGTTCCACTATTTGCAAACAAGTTTTTTGTGAGTTTGATACGAAAAATGTTACAATTTTTTTTTGCTAGGTGGTCTCTTGGCTTATATGAAATCCGGTCGAGGATCGTTTAGTTCACCAGATAGTGTATGGATTTTATTTCTAATAAGAACCTGAGAAAACATACAGTTTTAGCAACATGTTTTATCAAAATGGTACCGACGCATTTTAGTGAGGTTTTTAAATGATCACGAACAGTGTAAGTTCTGTTTCAATTATTGTTAAAGTGAAAAAAAGGCCAAAGTACTTATATCTAATTCATATTGAGTTAAGTTTGCTTTTGCATTCTCGAAAAATAAACTTAAAACTGGCCAATTGGAAGTAAAAGTCGCACACTTAAGGTGTCGTAGCAACAAAGCTATTATAGTTCGCTAGTGTTAAGTTATTGTTGTTTCACTAAAACATTGTCTAACAATCAAATTACTTATCTTTAAAATTATTTATTGCAACCGTAAGAGTGGAAACGTGATTAATAAACATTCCCAATACGACTCAGCTCTCTCAATCAAAATTAATTATAAAACCAGCCTAATAATGTCCCACTGCAGGGCAGAGGCCTCTTCTCATACAAAGAAGCCACGAACATTGACACTAGGATTGCTCAAAACGGGTTGGTAATTTCAGACCAGAGATATATTAACCGATGTCAGTTATGTGCAACGTTAATTCAGAAAATAAAATAAGTATTGAATGATAAATGATTTTATTTCCGCAAGTAAGTTTTTACAAAAACTTTTACACGTCAAGCATATTTTTTTTAAACTAGGTGATTTTGGTGTTTCCTATCTGATTACTCTGAGAAGAAAGGCCGAAACAAACTCAGATAATGTGAAGACCATGTGTCTGAAATGCTCTATTGAGGAGAGAACTACACAGATTTCATTAAAAAGTGGACAAAAAGTATTTTTTATTGTCCCAGCTATAGATTCGGGCCGAGCGTTTTTCATTAGGCTACGATCACATTAGGCGGGCGGACAGACGGCAGGATTATTGGATCCGACGGACGAAAGACTTCGATCCGTTGCCTTTTTTACTTTTTTTTCTCTTTTTTTCCTCCCAGGCACCGTCTGGAAAGCCTTTTCCTCTTATTTATTGCTTATACGAAGCCCAAATTGGATATTTGTGAAAGGTTGAGTCGTTCGCCGATAGAAAATATTAGTTTTTTTTTTCTTTTTCTGTACTTTTTTTTTTCGGAGTCTGCATTTGTATTTGGTATTGAGTCCCTAATGTGGTTGGTTTTATTTGGTCTTCTAAATAATTTGTTTGTGGATTTATTGATTTGTAGATTTATCTTATAAAACCGTCGTATCGTACGTGATTATAATTTGTATAATTTTAAATCACGTCGTGTAGAAATTACAGGTTTGCAAAAACTTCTAATTAAAATTTTTTGTCACCTAGCAATGCGTCTGGGTCCTCAAAAAGTCAACCCAAACTAAAAAACTAACTAAAAATTTCACCACAAACATCACACCTTAATTTGGGAAACCATACCGCAGACAGACTTAAGGGCTTGTCTCATTAGCGGCTGAGAGGGCGCTCTCGTCACCCCGCTAATTAAAAGATTTTGATGCAAGTGCGCATAATAGTCGCACGACAAAAAGTCGCAATTTTTTTTTTTGTGTTTTTGAGACGAAACAAAGAACGCTGGTTGAAATGTGAATCGTGCAATCCTGTTAGAATTTTGTTTAATTAGATTTTTTTATTACAGATGTTGGAAGTTGTTAGCTGTAGTGTGATGTGATTCTTGTAAGATTTTCATATTTAACCCATTGCTGGAATATTGATTGGGATTTTTGTATCTATAAGAATAAATGCTGGCAAAAAAGTGTTTATAACAGGTTTCTATTTTAGGTAATCGCTTTATGGAGTATATTTCCAGATGCTGTCATCTTCTTAAAATATAATTCAAACTCAATTAATACTGTAAAAAAGAAACCAATACATCTTCACCCCCAACTTATAGTCAACTGACAGCATCAGCGTAGGTACTTGCACCTAATTTACAAAAAAACCCGCAAAACACATTACACGCGGCGGAAAATTCGCCAAAACTTATCAGCAGAAAGCCACGGCACAATCCATCATCATTATGCCAAAACTCGCCGAAATTCAATAAAAAAAAACTTTCCTCCGACACCCCCATCTAGCGGCGGTCGCGGAAACTTCAACAACAGCCCCCACTATGCCGAGGGGTGGTCGCCACCCCACGTCGTATCCCTTTTTTCTTCCCTCCACACCCTTATCCGTACCTGAGCTTTCTTTATCCGTAGACCGAACTTTTTATTTCGTTCCGTCTCTCTCGCACACGTGGCGGGACACCGTCCAAATGTGACAGGCGATTATCCGTCTCGTTCTGTAGCAAAGAAAAAAATCTGTTTATAAAAATGAGAGCGTAGATGTGTTTGGGGCACGGCTCTATTGGACGTAGGGGTAATGTTTCATACACGGAGGGGTGTTTTTTATACACGTTTGGATTGAAATAAAAAAAGTGCACCCCAGCAGAAGCTGAACTTCTTTTAGGTACCTACGGATATTCATTTCGTTTCCAATTTCGATAACAAAGCTTATATTTTTTCCCATCCGCTTTTTCGCATTTCTTTTGTACGTCTCCTCGAAATAATTGTGCGGGCGTTTCCTAATTCGTTTGTATTTTTAAAAAGGTGAATAGTCCTGTATCTAATGTTGACTGGTTGTTGGTTCTGAGATGTTCACATGCTCGGCTTGCTCTGCAAAGATGGGATTCATTAAAAATATGAATGGATTCTGATTAAAATTGTTTGATCTGTACATGTTTGATGTCTTGCGTTCGAGATATTTACAATTACCATGTCTGAAATTATTTGCGGATGCGTCCTGTGTTGTTATTTGTTTTATAAATTACAGGTTGGAAGTAGAATTATGACTGTTTTAGTACGTGGCAACGTGATGCAGAATTATACTATAGGGAAAATTGTATCTCAATCTCTGGATTCTGAATCATAGAAACATGTGAATAACATAACGTACTTAATTTAGGAAGATAGTTTTAACGGAAAACATGAAAGATCTTTTTCAATTATGATCTAATGCATAAGCTACTTTTACTTTTTTATATCAGCGAATTAGATTTTGAACGTCCTCTTAAACCTTTGTTTAATTTTAATAGCTACATATCTACAGTAACTTATGGGCAAGTTTTATTAACTGCATGGCCCGCCGACTGACGCGGAATCAAAAATATTGCCGACGTTCAAAGGGTCTAGCCGTACTTCCATAGGCAAACTGCCCTCGATAGGAACCTATATCGTAACCTATGTTATATTGTAGAGGGTACTAATAGTAGTTCACCAAGTAGGTATTAGCTCTATATCTTTTTTAATTGAGGAGCTATTTGAAAAAAAGTGTCCGGCGACGACTTTTTTTCAAAGTGACATATCTCTGTTAATTTTAAAACTAGAAAAATAAAACAAATTTCAGTGTTTATGGGACACTTTATAATTTATTTAATAGCAATTTTCTAAGAGCCAAGCCTATATATATTTTTTAATTTTTTTTTAACTATTTGTATTAGATCGAATTGAGTTACCACTTTGGAAAAATATATAATAATTGCCTATATTCGGTCTAACAGCAGGTCAAGTTTCATCAAAATCCAAATGGTGCAAAATATGGAAAAAAATATATTAAAATTAGTGTGGCACCATATGACCACTTTGTTGACGCTTATAAATTGTATTAGATTTTAATCATCTTTGGCAAAGTAGCGTTTTGATAGCTCGTAAAGGCTGCCCAACCAAAGGGCCTTGTTTTAAATGTTTTTTTTTTAAAAGAAATATGTAGTCAACAAATTGTATCTACAAATATAAAAATACCGTTCCTCATGGCACATTTCCTGTCATATCTTTCCGATAAGTCCCTTGGTGTAAATCAATTAAAACAACCTGAAACCGTCGAGTACTGACCAAACCCCCCCACTAACCGCAACACAGAACTCGACCGGTCACTGGGTTAGTTCCCGCGGTATTACCATAGACAATAGGTATGGGTATAGACAAATAGATGCGCAACGTTTATATTATCTGTCTTTGTTTTGTCCATAGCTATGTGACAGATGTCACGTTTGCGAAAATTGATTTCTATAAAATGTGAGATTTTTTAGTCTTATCCCAGCTGTTATAGGGTCGGTTTCCAGTCCAACAGTATTTTACATGGAGCGACTGTCTATCTGACGTCCACAACTCAGTTACTGGGTAATACAATACCCCTTGGTAATAGTGGTTGTCAGTCTTTCGGGCTTCTGTCAAAGATTCACAAATGACAGTCGGGATCAACGGGTGGGTCTTGGTTTGTAAAGAACCCATCCTAGGAACAACCGTGGCAAGCGTACCTTAACCTGATCGATAGACCTGTGCGGTTGTTATTACTAAGCCACAAGTTATTTTTGATCTCTTCTGTAGGTATCTATACTATCTATACTTCTATTATAAAGCTAATGAGTTTGTTTGTTTGATTGAACGCGCTAATCTCAGGAACTACTGGTCCAAATTGAAAAATTCTTTTTGTGTTGGGTAGCCTATTTATCGAGGAAGGCTTTAAGCTAATAACATCACGCTACAACTAAGAGGAGCGAAGCAGTAATTAAAAATGTTGCAAAAACGGGGAAAATCGTACAGGTAGGCGATTCGACGCGACGGGAAGTGTCGTGGGAACAAGAAATATAACGCGGACGAAGTCGTGGGCAGTAGCTAGTTATTAATAATAGTTTATTTAGGATAATTAGGTCATATTAGCAGATCTATTTTTATCAAAGTTAAACTGTCATGCAGTTTGACAGTCTTTATGTAAGTTATTGATTAATAAAGATTAAAAAAAGCTGCGTACACCTGGATAAATAACCCCCCAAATTGGGGGAGGCCTATGCCCAGCAGTGGACGTCTATCGGCTGAAATAATAATGATGATTATGACACGATGCTATTCATTATTTGTGGCACTATTTAAACCAATTGCAGAATGCATCAATTAGGTACTTTACAACTGTGAAACTGAATTTCTTCTGTGAAACTGAATTTCTTCTATAGCCGTTTTCCATTTTTGATTTATTTTTTCGCGTTCCTGGCTGGCAAATTTAAGATATATTTTTTGATCGTATTATAATTAACAACGTTTGCTGGGTCAGCTAGTATCTATATATATGTTTAAAACGTTTGGCTTATGGGGCTGAAAGGTTCTGGAATGGTAAACGCATACCGCAAGATGTAGCGTTAGAAGGCCCTACCACTAGGTTTACCAATGACCTGGTGAAGGCTCCAGGATCGGGCGGTGAGCAATGGGTAGCTCGCCGCCCGGTAAGGACCAAGCTCGGGTCGACGGCGTGTAGTGTTCCACGCGCGCCTCAAAGAGATGTCAGCAAAACTGAAGGGGTCTGCTAGGACCGATGCCTGCCAGGGCCGCGAGATTGTTTGAAAGAGATACCGTGACTGGCACATGGGCAACTGAAGGAACACGGGTGGGTTTTAGTCAGTAAAAGTTTGACATGCCCTCCCGCTCCACCCAGAGCGGGAGAAGTGGTGGTGCTTGGGGGAAGCCTATGTCCAGCAGTGGTCATTTTCGGCTAGAATGATGTTGATGATGATGATTGGAAGAGTCCTGGCGTACCTAGGCATCTTAGTAGATAGTGAATTTCCTATAATATTTGCTGTGGTCAAGTCTTGCCTTTTGTCTCTGTTTATTTAATTTTTACTATTTTTTTATAAGTACCTATGTCATGGCAACTGCATGGGTCGATCGATCAGGTTAAGCTACGCTTACCACGATAGGTTCATAGATGGGTGACCATCTTAACATACACCTTCGTGTCTGTTGGTCACACAGTCATAATCATTCCGGGTTGTCAGTAGCCCAAAAGTCTGACTACCAGTGTTACCGTTTCGTGTTACCCAGTAAAGTAACTGGATTGTAGAGGTCAGATACGTAGGACTCTCCATGTAAAATACTTGTATCCAGCTGCATGGAAATGGCGAGACAGCCTTGTAGATATTACAGTATGACGAATGTTCTTCCGCAAAATTGTTTTCTTTCTCATAATTTGTGCTCTAGTGTTATTATTACTTAAATTGTTTCCTGTCACTAACCACAGGAAATTACAGAAAGGCTGTCTTAATTATTGCTAATGAAAAATTCTAATTTCTCTAAGAAATTAAAAGTAATAACAGTCATTGAGTCAACGCATGCATTTCATTATAATTTCTTTAATTACACAACGATAATAAAATAAAACAAAGTTGTTCATTATAATTATTAGCCCGTTGTGTTCCAATGCTGGGCAAAGTACCCTCGTTAAGTCTTTTAATTTTGCCCTCTCTTTTACAATTCGTGTCCAATTCTGTAGGCAGGAGTCTAACTCGTCCACTGAGCCGTGGTATCCCAATGGTCACTGCACGACTTTCGAGTTTTGTCGTTTGAGCTCAGAGGGCTAATTGCGGAACTTTTTATCGGTAGGAATTGGTTTAATATTCATAGTAAAACAACATTCATTGCGTTATTTACGTTGCTGAGCCGACAATTTATTCGAACAAATGACGCAATGGTTTAGAAATAATCTTCAATCCCATCCAGATTCTGATAAATTGTGCGTTTCGCAATTAGGGTGCAGGCAGACGCTTCATGTTGTGTAAAAAATTTCTTTTCCACTGGTCTCAAACTGATGAAGTGATGAAACCGGCAAATAAGGATGTGTGGATGTTTGTTTCTCTTTCATGCAAAAGCTCCTAAACGGATTTGGATGTGGACGCCAAATAGTTTATAACCTGGATTAACACATAGGGTACTTTTTATCCCGGTAGTACATCCCCGCGGGATAATTTCTGTCTTTCACGCGGGTGAAGCCGATGGCAAAAGTTAGTATGATATATTTCTTGTTTACAAAATAGCTAAGTAGTATGACAATATTCCAAATATTGGCAATGGCAAATAAGAATAAATTATTATTACGGAACACTGTTCCCATGACTAGAACTGAAACTTATTTTAATTTTATAAATTACTATAGCTTCTGCCCGCGACTTCGTCCGCATCAAATTTTCGCTTCCCCTTCCCGTCGCATCGAATTGCCTGCCAGTTTCCGTCCATTTTTCGTTTGCTGCTCTGCTCCTTTTGAGCGTAGCGTGATGTTATATAGCCTTCCTCAATAAATGGACTACCTAACACAAAAATATTTTTTCAATTCCGACCAGTAGTTCCTGAGATCAGCGCGTTTAATCAAACAAACTCTTCAGCTTTATAATATTAGTATAAACTAGCTTCTGCCCGCGACTTCGTCCGCGTTAAATTTCTTGTTCCCCCGACTTTTCCCGTCGCGTCGAATCGCCTACTCGTGCGATTTTTCCAGTTTTTGCAACATTTTTCATTACTGCTCCGCTCTTATTAGTTGTAGCGTGATGTTATATAGCCTATAGCCTTCCTCGATAAATAGGCTACCCAACACAAAAAAAAAAACAATTTCGACCAGTAGTTCCTGAGATCAGCGCGTTCAATCAAACAAACAAACTCTTCAGCTTTATGATATTAGTATAGATTTAAAAAGGTATTTTCTTGACCGCAATGCGTATAACCCCTACCATAAATACACACTGCTACGAATAACATTCGAGTCATAAATCTGAACCTACTCTATGCATCATCACCCTTTTGTTAACTCAACATTTTATGTAATCTGCAGTAACTTCATTTCTATGAGAGTCACATCGAACACAATGCATCAATAAAAGATGTAAGTTGTCCACAACCATCATCATTTCGTCGTTACGTCATTACGTCATTTCAAAAGGTAGTTGCTGAAAATCAGCGCTGCTGACGATAGATTCGTCTGACGTCGCAGCATTTTGCTGAGCAACGACCTGTTCTTGCACAGATACGATGCACAGATCAAGTGTTCTTATTTGTGTGGTATTTTTGTCACAAAACTAGCTAGAAATGCACTCTGCATCCGGCAAGTTTGTTTTTGTTTTTTATTATATAATTACTGTCAGTGTCATAACGCAGATATATGATTTGTATTGTCTTTGGTCCGTAGCCGTGACATCAATGAGCCATAGGTAACATTCTACAACGTTTTTTATCTTGAATACGTGGCTTTTGGCTACCTTGTACGCATTTTTCTTTCTTTTTTTGTGACAATTTTTTATTTTCATGTTGTGCGTTTTGTTTGTGCAGAATAAACTATTTTTCTTTCTTTCTTTCTTTCATTTCAGCCGAAAAACGTCCACTGCTGAACATGGGCCTCCCCTAATTAGGAGGGCTTTGTCATAATAGCCTCGCTTGGCAGGCGGGTTGGCGATCGCAGTAGGTATGGTGGTAAAATGCATAGAAAACTCTGCTGGTCATTCTCTAGTAAGTCCCTTAGTCGCATCTTACGACACCCACGTGTAGAAATGGGATAGTGCTGTTCTTTGCGTCATGGATCACACGGAACACGGTTCACAATCAACTACAACGATAATAAATAAAAATGTATTTACCTATAAATGAAGAAAAAGTCTGTGCCTCCAACGGTCATGAATGATCGACAGAACCGCGGGTACACACTAGTTAAAAGACATAATTTAATCACCACAGCTATTTATATTGCGTTCACTTAAGGCTGCATTCCTCCACCCTAAACCATTTATTAAGGATGGCCCATTAAATACGCATTTGCATCGTGACACCGGTCACGAGGTAATAAAATTAAAAGCTGATATCGCCTTTAAAATGAGCTATTGTTAAAATATTAAAAAAAAAAATGTCGCAGTGTCGCTTTAGCAGGTGCAACCCTTAAATGTATTTTGGTAAAATTTTAATTTAATAAAGGAAAAATATCGTTTTTGTAGAAACATGTTTTTTATGAGTAATTGCATAAAGTGTTACAGCTTTTTTATTACACGTCATTTTGTTATTAAAATGTTGAACAAGTTTAATTACATCATTTTAATTTATGTCTTTCTACCATAATTAATAAAATATATTGATAGGCATTGTATTTCTTAACTTATTTAATTACAGAACTGTTAAATAATGTAATGTTTATTTATTTTATTTCATATAGCGAATGAGTGAGGACAGTGAGCCAGGGTCGCGGCAGGCCACGTAGGAGATGGTGGGACGAGCTGGACAGGTTCCGTCAAAACAGGAAGGAGTACGCTTGAATTCGCTAAAGACAGAAGAAAGGATAGGCCTTTGCCCAGGAGTGGGACAGACGAGGCTACCAAAAAAAAAAAAAAAAAATTGCGAATGTAGACTAAAAAATCTCAAATCCCCAATCATTGCATTCTCTTGAGCTCAATTAGGTACTTAGTTAAGTGGTAGGTATATCTAAAAATGCATCTATCATTAAAATATCACTAAGTTTTTAGAGACTCAGTTATTTATTTCGCTTTTTTTAAATAAAATCCGCCATGACTGTCACTACAACAATTGACAGCACCTATCTCCAAATGAAATAGCACGTGCTACACACATAAAAAATCGACAAGTGCAACAATGAAACGTCAAAATATTACAAAAACACATTCGAATTGAAAAGATCGTTTTACAATAAGCTGAATTGTTCCCTGAATAAATCGATTCCACACAATACAATCGAATAGGGCGCTCACAATTGAATCGATTTTTAACACGAGTCAAGTGGTTTCCATTCATTCGATATTAGGATCGATCTATTGTCGATTGGCATTAGGGATGTCAATATATGATTTGGGTATTTGGCTATTGTGTAGTTTATGGTTGACGCCTCCTTGTTAACTTTTGAAAAAAAGAATGTTTGTTAAATAAATAAGTATGGCTATTTATGTGTCTAATCGATATACTTAATCGATAATTTGTGACTGGCCGGGAGATGAGATTTAAAAAATGTCTTAGAGAATAGGTGCATTATTTAAATTTATATTTAGTGTTTAGTGTGGTGCCTGAATAGAACCTTCCCATTTCTTCTCGTGGGTGTCGTAAGCAGCGTTCTCTAAGCATTTTACCACCGTACTGCGACCGCCAACCCGCCTGCCAAGCGTGGCGATTATGGCAAACTCCCCCAAATTACGGGAGGCTGATGTACGTCTTTCGGCTGAAATAAGGAGATTTAGTGTTAAAGATTTAGAAAATATAATTAATCTTTTATGTCTACTACACACCTATTACTTGTTTTCTTTTTTACAAATGCCTTATAATCAAACACATTGTTTAATCGCACAAGTAATCTCTTCCCAAAGATTTTCTCTTAAAATCATGCATTATTCAAATAAATTTAAATCGAGGAAAAAATGCAATGACAAATTACGAATAAGATATGCGTTTAAATTAATATCAATTTGAAAATATCTTCATCAGAAGAAGTTCCCAGGCTTATCCTCACACGAAATTTATTAAACCCAAAAATATTTGCATAAATTATACAACTGAAGTTTCGAAAATAAAAGTAACGAACACTTTATTAAGAACTAGTTTATAATGAAAAAGTTCTTCAATTTCACTTCCTTATAAATATTTATTCATCAAATAATATGCAAATGCTGTAATTATAGGGTTAGTAAGAAATGGGTTAGTCAATTTGCATATTAACCCTGCAATGCGAAGTGTAAGAAGTACGCGTAGAGCAATATGCAAAACTGGCATAAAAGCCAAAGAACGTAAGTTGAATTTCGAATACTTTTAAAGGTGCGTTCTTAAATACAAAAATTCTTTTAATTTTGCAAATTTCACACCTTGAGCTTGGGGAAACGACAGGTTTAAAGACGATTGCTTTTAAAAATAAAGACTTGTCGCAATGTGACGGTTTTTTTTTGTGTAATGTATAATAATTTTGTGCAATTTATGCACACCGCTCGTTAGACAATTAGCAAGCAGATGTCTGTTGGAAATTTATTTAGCTACTGGTTCTAGTGTGGGAAATGGGGTGCGTTCCGTCTGTAATGCATCGTTTAATAGTTAATTTTATGCCACAATGTTTTATAGGCTCTTAGATAAACGTGTTAGACATACTTATTGATAGTTTTTTTATTCCTAAAGTTTTTAGTTTCTCATTAAGGTAGCACTGAACATAATACTATGATAAGGTTGTTTGATAGGTATTTTGCGAGAAAATTGAAATGTTAACTCATTTATATTCTGCTGTGGTGGTCGAAATCAACCGGCGTGTGAAGAGAGATTACAATTTTTTGTACAAAAAGTTGAAATTGAGGATCAATACCTCTATAAAATTGCTATTGTAAAAATAATTTTACTTGTTTATATTTGAAGAAGTATGCGAACCGAAATAATAACAATATTTTTTGCATCCTTAGCAGTTTCTATTTTTTTAGTCACCAAATTTAAATAACACAACTAGATATGATTAACAATGAAATAAAATGTGCAGCAAAAAATACTATAAATTGTACAAGCTTTACGTTTTTGACTCTACAGTCAAAACGGAAAAAAAACAATATTCAAATCACAAACCAAACATTTTTAAATACGTACAAAACAAAAAAAAAAACAATGTCGCGAAAAAAACAACGCACAGCTGCACCAATTTGAAAATAAAGCTAATGATTAAGTATTATTCATAGCGTTACCGGTTTTTTAAAAGAAAAAAACTCAAAAAGGCCAATTTAATGATATGCGTGGCCCACTTTGAAAAGACAAAAAATAGACAATATGGCGACGCTTTTCGATTTGAATATGGAATGGTCTCAGGGATATCAGTTACAGAATTCATTTGAATCACAACATCTAATGTCTATGGAGAGATAATAGTTTTTTGGCTGTGAAGTTATTTTAATGATGGGTAACCCTTGGGAAGGTGACGTTAAATTTGTGCTAAAAGGTGTGGAGTGGACGGGTTAAGTTACTTCCGTAAGTGTTTTTTGTGGAAGGGAGTAAGTTTATGTGTAATTTACAGTTTTGCATGGCATCAAAGAATAATCCAGGTTGTGTCTATTCCACAATAATATGTTAACACAAAATGTTGTGGCAATACATTTCAAAAGTTATTTTGTGAGAGTTTTCAATAAATAAACAATAGTTTAAAAAAACTAAAAAAACACGCTTCCATGGAAAACCAAACTAAAAAGTACAAAATAATGGAAAAAAAAGCGTGGGGTGCTTTTAAGGTATTTTTTTATTGATATCAGGCACCCCACGCTTTTTTTCCATTATTTTGTACTTTTTAGTTTGGTTTTCCATGGAAGCGTGTTTTTTTAGTTTTTTTAAACTATTGTTTATTTTCTATTTTTTAGGGTATTTCGAATTTTGAGACGTATGTCAGCGTAGTTTGTTACAGTTTTTTTGCTGTCCTGGTAACCCTGGCAAGGATAATGGCACAAATTTATGAAATTATTGCATTGTCATCGGTCCTTGACAGGTGTGCAAAGTTTGAATGAAATCTGGTCGTTTAAAGTGGGTCAAAATCGCACTATAAGGAGTCGGTTACAAACAAACATACAAACATACAAATATACAAACATACAAATATACAAACATACAAATATACAAACATACAAATATACAAACATACAAGTGAAGCTAATATAAAGCGTGTAATATGGAATCGTTTCCACCGACATTGTATTTAATTCCGTTCCAACCCGTCCCTGGCTGCCCTCTACCAGCGATGCCCTCAGCTGAGGTCTGTACCCCACAGGGGGCCCTTAGCGAGTAGTCGCTCTCGTTTTAAAGCCCTGGCTGGAAGCTGAAATTTGTTAAGGTAACCACAAGCAAGTCCGGTTAAGCAGCCAACAACCTCATAGGCAGAACTGTAAGATGTCATTCCAAAAAAAAAAACACAGCATACTTTTTTTAGGTCTTAGAAGAGTTCCGTAATAACCTACGTACAATCTGTAATTATTGAATTAATCATAAATACTTTAATTTACGTTTAATATTTGCGATAGATATTTTGTCAGTCAGATTGGCACACAGGTAGACGTTTAACTTGACCTATGTGCTAAAAATATGATATTTTATGTAGGTATTAATTTTTATCCCGGTAGTTTGTTCCCGTGGAAATGTTTCCGAACTTCACGCGGGCGAAGTCACAGCCAAAAGCTAGTTTAAACTAAATAGAAAAACTCAATGAAAAATAACACGCACAGAGTGATTAATTTCACGCAGTACTTGTACATTGTCGTCAAAAAGTAAAAAAAAACTTAACTAACACACCATGTGAAAGATAGGCCTAAAATGTTTTATTCATAAATTAAAGGACTTTTCTTAAATAGGTAAATACGTGTAAATACCTCAAAGGGAATTGCTATTTTAAAAAAAAAGGTAGCTGCTCTTGCCTTAAGTAGGTACCCACATAATACTATGTATAGTATGTTAGCAGAGAAAAATACAGATACATTCAGCATTTTTAAATATCGTAACGTTATTGGGAACAGTCCACATTGTAATAGAAATCCTAACTAATATTATAAATAATAATATGAATGATCGAATATTGCGGTTTCACGCTTAAACGGCTGCTTCGATTATAATGAATTTTGGCACGCAGTAAGACTATTACCACAGTAAGGATATAGGCTACTATTTATCCTGAATCACAGACGAAGTCGCAGACAATAGCCAGTTTGAAATTGTACAGAAACATGGTAAACCTTTAGGTATATAATTATGAAAACTTGAATTTACCTTTGAATAACACGAAGCACAGCAATGCGCGACTTTTAAAAATAAATTCTAGCATACAGCTTAATTATTTTAATTAATCTAATGGAAATATTAATAATTTCCCGGACAAGCCCTTTCACTAGAAGTCTAGTTCCAGTTACTAAATAATCGAGCCATGCATAATTATTTGCCTATAATTTATAAAGGTAGGTACTACATTGGCATACTGTCTGCTGATCCTTTGGCGGCTCATGGACATCATATTTTGAATCTTGGATGAAAACATAAATAATATAAAATATTGTGCCAATCCCCATCCATATATTTATTGAATTCCATAATATGAACTTCAGGCACAGCCAAGTAGGAGAGAGACAATTCTTGAAAAGAAATGCCAAAATCTCAATGTCAATGTCAATGTCAAAAATTATAAGTACTTAGTCTGTTTTTTAAAACATAAAACACGAAAAACCGAAAATGAACAAAACAACCCAAAAGTGTAAATACGAAAATAATTATCCGAAATAACAACACAATTTCGACACGGTCGCCGGTTAACCCTTACGATGCTGCGATGATTTGCATATTTTTTTCTTAAACAATTTTTTTCTTTAAGAGCCTCCTGTGATTATTTTATGCGAGTACAATGCGAAATTATAACAGTTACGCGTTCACATGTTAATAAGTTTTTTGTTCAAAGCATTTGTGCCTTTTATTTAAATCCGTAAAGTAATGTTGCCATCGTAACAGATGTTTTTGACACAATGAATTTATTTTGGTTTTTGTTCATGTGAATGCGGTACATGTTGTATTACGGTAAAATTAATGTTACTATTGTTACTACTGAGATTTTTGCTAGGTGAGTACCTTAATTTAACACGTTTTACTTTATTTTAACAAGGTGTTTTTGATAATGATAGCTATCATGTCATTCAAAGTGTGAGATTTAGAATGAATTAATGTGAATGGTGGATCGTGTGTAAGTTAAATTATTGTTAATAAAAGTAGTTGCGAGCTGTTGTTCTATTTTGTACCTGTATTTATATCTATGTTATAACAAAAAGTATAATAGTGTTGATGTTATATCAAAAAGAATCTTTAAAGCTTAACATAAAAGTACAACAAAAGCCTAATTAATGAATGACAATACAATTAATTAAATGCCCCACTATCATTTGTATTAAACAAATAAGTAAAATAATAGCTGCATTAACAAAAACAATGGGCTAATAATGGGTGTTACCAATAATAAATGTGCAAATCTAGTCCATTTTCAATAACATGTGTGAATTTGAACATTATTTTAAATCTAGTAATTTAGAAAAAAGTCTACCTAAAGTTGGTCTATAATAAAACAAAATACGAAGTACGTTTGAACGTTTTGCAGGTGATAAAACCATATTTTTTCAATTTTTATGACTTCATCCGTCTGAATTATGTATTTTATAAGTGAAATTACTAGCATTTTAGCGAAAATAAAACTAAAAAAATATGATATGGGACAGTTAAGAGGCGGTGGTAATTGCAACAATTATGTCCGACGTTGATCACTTGTAATGAAAGAGACGCGACAGTTTGATTTTTTTTTCTTACTATAGGTAGTATTTTTTACTGTTTGTTGACCATTTATATGTGTATCCGATGACCATCTTTCTCAAATTATTTTATTATAAACTGAGTAACGTATTTTTAGATTTGTACCCAGAATTTGAGCTGAAATAAATTAGCGGTGGTACCATGTTTTATTGATCGGTTTAGTAAAAATAAAATGACTACGCATGACGATAGTAAAGAACCTCTACGCAGAGAACTCACATCAGTTCATCTTTTCAAAGAACAGGTTTCAACTTAAGTTCCATTCATTCACTGCTTGGGATTTCGCTCACATTAATAAAAGAACGGTCATCGTTTCCAAACATTTAGAATCGTTGAAATAAAACATTACATGAGAGATATTAAGAATAACATACCGAATTGCCGGGATTATTTGCAGATAAACTTTTATTTCAGAGCAACTTTTTAATGTTCTTCGAATAACTCGAACGTCATACTAGAAACTCCGTCACTTTAGCATTTTCAAGAATAAACAGCATAACAACACAACACAGCCGGCACAGCTATTTAATATTACAAATTAATTTTTGAGAAGAAACAATTTAAGTCAAACAAAAATAACAGCGCAAACAATGTACGCTTTCCAACGGACGTTATAAATTAAACTTATTATTTTCACCCACAAACAAACAAAAAGTAGGTTGCACTCCTGTAATCCTTCTCATACTTGCAAAAGTACATTTTCATAACAGAAAACAAAAGGACTTAATAAAGTTTAGAGCGAAAAAGTTTCGGAAGCGCAGTCCCTACCCTTTATTTAACCGCTAGAATATTTATAAGACGAACCGTCTGCAATTTGTCCCGACTAAAGGTAATACGCATAAAAACTGGAATTCATTATGGTTGGAATAATAAAAAAAAACTGGAATAAAATAGTTGGGTCCGCATCGAAAGGGTTAAACGTCAACGTCATTGACTGTTGGATAGTGATTTGTGGAAGACGTGTCTGTGTTTTAATTATTAGTTTTAGAAATTAGATCTCGATAAAAGTTTTTTTTTTGTGGTGAGTTTAGGAACTTAAAAAAAAAATCGGTTAGTGTAATTGTAAAGTGACTACCAACGTAAAAAGTGTAAAAAAGGTAAAAAGTGTCTGAACTTCTATCCATAGTGTTAATTAATGTTCTGTAAAGTACCAGTAGCTCAGTGGTTTGGGCGCAGACAGGTGAATGAGTTCGAATTACATACGTTGTTGAACAGCATACATACATAACATTACGCCTTGTTTCCTCAAAGGGTTGGGCAGAGGTACACCTACATTTCACCAATTATGTTTTAGTCTCATGTAACTGTAGTCTATTCCCATCATCAGCAGCCTATAATGTTCCCACTGCTGGGACACAGGCCTCCTCTCGGTGAGAGGGAGTGGGCCGTAATCCACCACGCGGGCCCAGTGCGGGTTGGTAGATGTCACATGTCTTCGAACTTTTGGTTCTAAGACATGCCGGTTTCCTCACGATGTTTTACTTCACCGTTTTGAGAGCAGTGGTGATGAAATAATTTACACAAAGTAATGCGCCTGCTTGGGTTTGAACTGACGACCCACTACTCGTAAGTCGCGGCCGTTACCACTGGGCCACCACTGCTCTCCCCATCAACCGGGCATAAATACCGGCTCCGGGCTGTTACTGAGAACTGAGAAAAACTCAATAACATTTTGCCTGACATGGAAATCAAACCCAAGACGTCATGCTCAACAGTAGTGCTTGCAACCACTAGACCGACGAGACAGTAAAAAACTTTAGAGGTGTCAAGGGACACCCGGATGGAACGAAGTTCCTTTCCAGGATTCATAATTGTTATAATTTTTTTATTATATTATTTATTATGTACAAAAAACCTGTATACACTCAACAAAAATATTCTCTCTCTCTCTCTCCCTCTCTCTCTCCCTATCTCCCTCTCTCTCTCTCTCTCTCTCCCTCTCTCCCTCTCTCTCTCTCTCTCTACTCACAACAAAATATATACGGTCGAATTGAGAAACCTCGTCCTTTTTTTGAAGTCGATTAAAAAGTGTCGTTACAACTTTTCGTGAGATTTTTTTCCGTCTAGCCCCCTTTCACAACGCGCAATAAGGAACTTCGTTCCAAAAACAACATAAATAAATATGCTATATATACTACTAATATCCTATCCTACTATAATATTATAAATGCGAAAGTTTGTGAGTATGGATGCATGGATGTTTGTTACTCTTTCACGCAAAAACTACTGAACGGATTTGGATGAAATTTGGAACACAGTTAGTTTATAACCTGGATTAACACATAGGGTACTTTTTATCCCGGTAGTATGTTCCCGCGGGATATTTTCCTACGTCCACGCGGGCGAAGCCGCTGGCAAAAGCTAGTAAGTTATGCACCAGAATCATAAGTATTAAACTTTTTTGGAGGAGAATCAAGCATGTAAATTTCTTGCACGAGTTTATTATTAACATTACAGCCTAATGATCAGTCTATAATATTCCCACCGTTGGGACCCAGGCCCTCTCTCTGTGGGTGGGTTCTGCCTAATCCACATAGGACCATCGCGGGTTGTAGGAATTAACAGGAATACTAATAAGCAACTAAGATTAATTATTATACTTACTCATTGTCATCATTCTCCGCCCTTATGTCAATTTTCGCGCCCAAGCAGGCGCATTACTTTGTGTAAATTATTTCATCATCTCTGCTCTCAAAAACGGTGAAGGAAAACATCGTGAGGAAACCGACATGTCTTAGAACCAAAAATTCGAAACCATGTGATATCTACCAACCCGCACTTGGCCCGCGTGGTGGATTACGGCCCACTCCCCTTCACCGAGAGGAGGCCTGTGTCTCAGCAGTGGGAACATTATAGGCTGCTGATGATGCCAATTTATTTGGGGTCGGAGCAACATATCTTTTTCTTCCACACTTCTCAATTAGTCGTCATCTCAGTAGTCACCCCCTTTCTATCCATATCATAATTTACACAGTCCATTCATTATTTCTTTGGTCTCCCTCTACTCTTATAGCTATCGACATTGATACTCAGTACTTTCCTCACGACATGTTCCTCGTTCCTTCGTATCACACGACCATACCATGACAACCGCACAACTTTTCTGTATTCAGTGCCACTTTCAGACTTCCTCTTATGTACTCGTGCTTACTATGTCTGTTATATTCTGCAATGGTTAGTTGCACTGAATCCATATTAGATTATTGTTTCATTGTAAGTCTGATAATTCTGTAAAAATGACTAAAAAATGTACCGAAAATTTACCGTGTGGCGTCGGACTAAAAGAATAGCACCACCCCATTTCTTCCCCTGGGTATCGTAAGAGGCGATTAAGGGATATACTAGAGAATGGGCAGCAGCGTTCTCTATGTATTTGCAGACTATCATACTGCGATCGCCAACCCGCCTGCCAAGCGTGGCGATTATGGGAACCCCCCCCCCCCCCCACTTTGGGGGAGGCCTATGTCCAGCAGTGGACGTCTTTCGGCTGAAATGATGATGATGATGACTAAAAAATTACATTCTGCAGTCGTGGTTTGGAACTGCAGTTCAAAATCCGGTCAATAGACCTTAAATTCCATAGGATCTTTATTTCAATCAATGAACTTAGCTTATTGCAGTCCACTGCTGGACCTATGCCTCTCCCACGCTACGCGATGTTACCCTGCCCTCCGTATGCAGATTTAGGCGGTAATCTTTTTAATGGCGTTGGTCCGTTAGTTCATCCAGCTAACAGAAGTTTCATTGCCAACATTTATTTACGCTTTTTATTTTGTTTGTACGCTGAGATCTTTTAAACTACGTAAAGGCTCGTACAGACAGGCGCGACATGTCGCGCGACCTGTCGCGGAGGCGATTCTGCGATATATCGCGACGCAACACCTTTCACACTGGTGCGACAACTCGTGCGCGAATCGCGCGCGACATCCTTGTAGCGGCGCGACGAGCAGCACGACAGCTTTTAGTAGATTTTGTATGGCGTCGCGGCGAATTCGCGGCCGCGACGCCACGGTCGCGGCTGCGAACCGACGCCACATAAAATGTACCTTAGGTTGTCGCGCTGCTCGACGCGGAGCGACGGTGTCGCGGCGCGACAGGTCGCCCCTGTGTGAAGTGTCGCGCGCGTTTTCATAGAAATTGTTCTACGGATATAATTCGGCGATTCGCGCGCGACCGTCGCGTCGCGCTAGTCTGAACGAGCCTTAAAGCATAATTAATGCGGTTTCCATCAATAGACAGAGTGATTCAAGAGGAAGTTTTATACATGTATATTACGCGGACAAAGCTTCTGACAAAAGCTATTTATGTATAATATTTTGGAAAAAGTAGAGGAACTGCTTCAAGAGGAAATGTCGGTGGAGATTAACTAACAGTTTCTACTTTAGCTCATTCAAAAAAATTTTGCCAAACCAGTGACTAATGCAGTTAACACTTCTGTTTGTAAGCGTAAACGCATATATTTCACTTATCGTCATCTGCCTGCCTTTACCCAATTATGTTAAGGTCAGCTTTCAGTCAAACCATATACAGCTAAATACCAGTATTTTACATAGAGTGACGGCCTATCTGACCAGCACCCGAATTGCGAAACGCACAATTTATCAGAATCTGAATGGGATTGAAGATTATTTCTAACCCATTGCGTTAT
Organism: Aporophyla nigra; assembly: GCA_947507805.1. Taxonomy (NCBI): domain Eukaryota; kingdom Metazoa; phylum Arthropoda; class Insecta; order Lepidoptera; family Noctuidae; genus Aporophyla; species Aporophyla nigra. The sequence continues at coordinate 19,314,168 of OX382309.1, read as the reverse complement.
TTGTTCGAATAAATTGTCGGCTCAGCAACGTAAATAACGCAATGAATGTTGTTTAACTATGAATATTAGACCAATTCCTACCGATAAAAAGTTCCGCAATTACCCCTCTGGTTTATAACATAAGGCATTAGATAGCATCACGCCTGTACCCATTACCCGAAGGATTGGGCAGAGGTGTATACTATATACTCCCAGTTCAACAATTACAGCTCTACCATAAATGTTAGTTCTTAATTTACTATTTTTTTATTAAGACTAGCTGTTAGACTTTCGGGCTTCTGAAGACCCGCAATGACCATCAAAGATTACCGACACCCAGCTTAACGTGCTTTCCTTGGCATGGAGGAGTCTCAATATATAGAGAATGGTTACCCATCCACGGACCGACCTCGATAAGCGTAGCTTAACCTTCGATCGACCATACGGCTGTTTTATTTAGCCACACGCTTGTTTTTCACCGTTAAAATAAAAACTGTCTCGTTATGCTGTTGACTAAGAAGCCTACACAAAGCATTTTACCTCGTATATAAGGCCCGCATATAAAATTGAACGCATTTTTAGTAAACACGCCTTGTGAGGGAGAGGGCGCGAGTGGCACAGAGGGTCGGAGTAATGGCTGCCGAATGTCGCGAGAATCCATTTTGTCCCTCCCTACCCCCGTTTGGTGGTAAAGTCGCGTTAGCGATCGTAGTATATGTAACATTTTTAGATGGTTCAGTCAGGTTCTTTGATTTTTAAGTTAATCGATACGATTTTTTCAAAATGTCAAAATAGCTTGTAGGTTTTGTATCAACATAGAATTTGCGACCATCAATGTCGTAATCATAATATGAAGAAAAAAAAAACAAATTTATTAATCTGTTCACTCTCTATTGCTAAAAGTTCCGGCCCGGCTTTAGTAACAAATATCAACAGAAAAATTTGCTAGCAAATAGTCAAGCGCTCAGGCTGCTGTGATTGGTTGAATGAATTATCAATAGCCAATCGTATCACTTGACTCACGACTTTGACGCGTCGATATTTTTGATACAAAAACTGGACGTTGTCGACGACACATTAATTTAAGTTTTTAACTGAAATTACCTTGATATTTAAGTAAAGTACGGTTAAACCCAACTTCTTGATTTAAAATGACCAGAAAATTACTAATACTTTTAGAATTAACATTATTTATACTTTTTGTTTTCTAGAAATCATTTGTGAAATTATTACTGCGAAAATTGGGCCAGTAAAATACTTAATCCGACCAAACAATTTTTATCTATTTTTTTTATATATACTATAAAAGTGAAGTCTCTCTAAGTATTGGATGCGTGCTAACTGCTAACACGGGGGTAGGTAGAACCAGAAATTATTTTTACTCTTCTTGCCGTCACTTGTTAGCTGTGCCCCTGCCTCCTCTGTGATCGATATTCACGCGAAATCATAAATATTAGGGTGATGTGGGACTGTGAGGCACACTTCACGTTTTTATTTATGTGCTACGTAGCTAAGTATTTATACGTATGTATTGGGATTATGACTCAGATTTTATACTCCGTAAATATCATACGATTTTGGGCAAAAGTTTTATTTTTGAAATTGAGTTAGTAAAATTATTAAAAAGTAAAATAGTAAATGTACATACACATATAGATTACACTCCATGGTTACTCCATCTTACAATTCAATACCTTTTATTGGCTGAGAAATCATGAAATAAAGTCTCTCGCTTCTGGGTAGAGTGGATGGGCGTGTCAGACTTTTTGCTGACTAAAGCCCACCTGTGTTCCTTCAGTTCTTCGAATAAATCTGCGACCCTGACAATTTAATACCTACTACAAGGTTTTCAAAACCTACATCCCTAGTAAAAATAAGAAACTGTTTCTTTAACTATAAATAATCACATCTTTAAAATTAAATTAAACACCCATTACGTAATAATTAAAGCTTAAATAAAACTGTAATTAAAACCTATTAAGTCATCGTTTCGTCACTCAAACCGCCATTTATCTATAATTAACACTACACAGCAGGACAAAAAAACGGCCCACCTCACGAAAATCTAAAAACTCTTAATTGGCTCAACATTAATACACTTTTAAGGAACCGAGCTGTCAAATTAAAAATACCCTCTGGTAGAATTTTTCGCCCTATCATCGTATAGCCCAGTCGATTAGACCCAATTAAATGTAAACGTAATTTCGCGTGTTATTGTTCTCTGATAAAGTTTTTCTGTTGTAATAAAATTTCGCTACCCTTAGGCCCTTGTTATGGCAGTGACATCTTATTAAAATTCAGCCTAGGGCCAATCCGTGTTGCTTTCTTCGGTTTACAGTGGCGGCCGATGGTAATTGTATACTTTAAAAAAAGTTTTGTAAAGATTTTAAGCGTAGGTAGGGTGATAGGTATTTTTATTTGTATGTATTTTCTAGTTAGATTATGGTATTATATTTTTATTCAACAAAGGGATTACGTGTAAGTTGTTAATTATGTACTTTTTATGTTAATTCTGAAAAAACTTCTGCAGATAGGTACATCTATTATTAGGGTTCCGAATCCAAATTGCTAGGCCTAGGCTGTCCGTCCGTCTGTCTATCAGCGGGCTGTTTCTCATGAACAGTAATAAGTAGACAGATGAAATTTTCACAGAGTGTGTATTTCTATTGCCGCTAAATATTAAAAATAAAATAAGGTTAAAAATTAACCCGGGTGTCCCGTACAAGAAATGTGTTTTCTCGGTCCTTTTTTAGAGCAAGCTGAATCTCATAAACCGTAATAGGTAGACAATTGAAATTTCCACTGATTCTGTATGTGTATTGCCCCTAATTATAATTAAAGGCAGGGCAGTTTATTTTGAAATATGGATAAAATCGCTGTAAAATAAGAATTGTGTTAAATAATCAGGGGCTCATATTATGATTACATCCAACTTAGATTTAAGACATTGGGGATCTCATCATGATTTTGAATATTTTCTGTACTTACAACGCTGTAGTCAGACAATTGGTAAGGATTCAGATTGCAAAGCAACCGATGCCAATTTATTATATTAGGTACATACACAGTACACCTAAATATGGTTTAATATTTTGTCCGACACTGTAACACGTCACCTTTAGACCAATTTCGGTATTCCGTGTTACGCTTTATATTTCATTTCTATAAACGCAATATTGAGAAGTAGTCAGGTGGAAAGATTTTTGTTTTTTTTTTTTTACCTTGCCTCTTCTTTATACGAGTTTCCACTTTACTGCTTGTTGATAAGGGTGTTTATCCCTTAAATGTTTTGTACGACAATTGTATTATACATTTTCCTAATAACGCGCCAGGGTGGGTCAAAGGCGAAATTGGTTGTTATTTGAAATAAATTTTATATGAGATGTTCTAGGCACTGGCCCCTTCGTTTTCGAGAGTGCTTTTGTCTCATTTTGGACCTGTGTTGTGTTATTTTTCGTATTTTATTGATAAAGCAATATTTTCGTTGATTTTGATGTTATATATTTACCTTTTCAGTCCTGTTAGACAGTGGTAATGATTGCACTTTCTCTTTAGTTTTTAATCCTAAATTAAGAACTAGCATTTATAGTGACGCTGTAACTGTAGAACTGGGTGTGTATAGTTATACAGCAGAGGCAGAGGGCCCAATGCTTCGGGTAATGGGTACAGGCGTGATGATATCTAATGCCTTATGTTATAAACCAAAGGGGTGATTGCGGAACTTTTTATCGGTAGGAATTGGTTTAATATTCATAGTTAAACAACATTCATTGCGTTATTTACGTGCTGAGCCACAATTTATTCGAACAAATGACGCAATGGTTTAGAAACAATCTTCAATCCCATTCAGATTCTGATAAATTGTGCGTTTCGCAATTCGGGTGCTGGTTTCATAGTGACGTCCAATCAATGTAATGAAACAATGAGTGCTACGCAAATGATATCGTTGTTAACATAACATTTGCGTAGCACTCATTGTTTCTTTAGGTTTTGCAAACCTCCTTTTTTTTGTGGGTGGGAAATCATCAAATGACTCTCCCGCTCTGGACGGAGCGGGAGGGCGTGTCAGACTTTTACTGACTAAAACTCACCCGTGTTCCTTCAGTTGCCCATGGGCCAGAGTCACGGTATCTCTATCGAACAAATCTCGCGACCCTGGCAGTTTCAACCCTCCTTGGGAATGCTATTGTTGGTGGTTTAAGAGTAGGGGTGACCAAAGAAACGATAGATGGACTATGTGAATGATGATTTGGATAGAAAGGGGTGACTACTGAGATGACGACTATTAAAGCATAGACAGCTAAAGCACTAGGAAGTGGTGAACGGCGGGCGTTTTAGGGGACTGTCTTATGTAACTTTGACGTACAAAAAGTGCTGACTCTCAGCCTAGTTTGAATAAATGACTTTTGTTTTTGATTTTGATTTAGAGATGTGTGGGAGAAAAACACATTTTGCGTTGATCAAACACAAAAAATGGGATAAAGGCATGATGATGATCATTTCGTAGCACTTTCAAAGGGAAACCTAGAGAGGCTTAGCTAAGTTTAACTAAGGAAACCATTTCTTGATTTTGAGGTGTTTGCGTGTAGAATTACCTTCAATATTTCCAAAGCATACCATAAATATCTTATCTTAAATAAATATCTTAGGACAACCAACACAACATTATCTGATCCCAAACTAGGCAGAGCCTGTACTATGGTAACCAGACAACTGATAAATATACTTATATATTTCTAAATACGTACATATGTAGATAAATTACACCCAGACACAGAACAAATGATTATGCTCATCATCACACAAAGATTTGTCCTGGGTGGGAATGGAACCCACGACCTCAGTCTTAGCAGTCAGGGTCACTAACCACTAGACTAACAGGCTAGTCACTATGACACTATGATCAGTATATAGAATGTTCCTACTGCTGGCATACAGGCCTCCTCTCGGTGAGAGGGAATGGGCCGTAATCCACCACGCGGGCCCAGTGCGGATTGGTAGACGTCACAAATCTTCGAACTTTTAGTTCTAGGACATGCCGGTTTCCTCACGATGTTTTCCTTCACCGTTTTGAGAGCAGTGGTGATGAAATTATTTACACTAAGTAAAGCGCCTGTTTAGGTTCGAACCTTCGATCTGTACAACTCATAAGTAGTGACCGTTTTCATTGGGCCCAGCGGGGTATGATCACCAAAAATCAGGATTACATGGAAAACAGAAAACATTATACGTTATCGATCATAGAAACATATTGCATAGTAGACTATTACTTGTGGCTCTTTTGTGCTTACCCTGCAGATGATTTCCGATACTAAAAAGCTACTTATCTCATTCCATAGACAGTTTCTGCACACATCTGCGGGGGAGGCAAAATACCATCAATAACAGGATTAAGGGGCCGAGCAGAAAGAATAAATTGGGAGGAAACCGCCTTAAGGGGGGAGATTTATCGAGTACTTAGCATAAGTTCGACTGCGATGCGTCTTTCATTAATTTTTCATTGGCCTGTGGTCCCTTTTCAGGGAATTGGGAGGTAATCTACTTCAGAAGATTACGATAACGTTGATTTTTGGTACGGAACGTTCAATTTGCTTGGAGAAAAACTTATTTTCTTCAAGAAGGCTGTTATTATTTTCATTAATGGTAAATCAATAATTGTATACGGATAAAATTTTAAGAAAATATTTTCGCTTAAATATAAGGATAGTCTAACAATTTATGGTTTAAGAACTTTATTTCTCAAAAAGAATTACATTCACTTATATGAGAAAAAACTTATTTCTAATAAGATATATTAACCGACGCGATGGTTACACAACAAAAATGGTTAAAAAATTATTACCGAAGATAGCCTAAAATTTTAAATCCGCTAAAATGTGTTTCTTTAGAGATTTTTTGAAACCATACATGGATTTTTGATCTTTTACATTTCGAGGTAATTTGTTGTAAAGCTGTGCTCCTTCATACAGAATAGTTCTCCTGCCGTAGTTTGTTCTAGGTGCCCGTAACACTATGTCATTTGCTTGTCTAGTTCTGTATCTGTTTTTTAATTGTGATTGTTTTGTGAGAGTTATTTGTGTGTGTAAGTTTTTGTTTAAAATTTTATATACAAGTATGCAGGTGTTATACCTAAATATCTGTGAAATATTCATGAGCTTCGTGTCATTGTAAAGTTTTAGTGTAGGTGTTCGGTAATTGTACTTAAAAAGAACTTTAATAATTTTATTTTGAGCTATTTGCAAGATTTGTAGGTTAGATTTGTAAGTACAGCCATACACTTCAATTAGGTAGTCCAAATGAGGTTTCACCATGGAGTTATAAATCATATAGCAGACTTGTGGTGGAAGACTACGAACAATGCCGCGTAGTGCGCCTGTTAAGGCAGACAGCTTATTTTTTATTTTCTCAATATGTGCCTTCCACGACAATTCGCTGTCCAGTATAAGTCCTAGGTATTTTTCTGCATTTGATTTTTCTATAATTTTACCATTTATGTTAAGAGTGTGTTGTGTTTTTGTCTTTTTATTTTTAGCAGCAAATATAGTGTACTTTGTTTTATTAGTATTGACTGTCAGCAGATTACACTGGAACCAATTAAATAATCTATGTAAATCATTTTGAGCCTGTTCCATAAGAGTATCAATTTTATTACCAAAATAGAACAGACTTGTATCGTCGGCATATAGTGATACATCACCTTGTAATCCTATATCTGTAATGTTTTTTTTTCAATTTCATATAGGGAAAAAGGGTTTCTTATAGACCTAGTGACTATGCTACAAGCACTATATTTACTATACAATTTATAACTTAATAATTAAAAAATAAATCTGCAAATTTAGAGTAACATGAGATGATGAGAACTTCAACTGTCAAATAAAATAAAATTGGCCCTAAAAAAAACATAGCGAGAGAGAGAGAAGAAAATACCACATCCGTTTTATTTGTATCTAAAATATATATAAATAAATAAAAATCCTGTAAACGGTTAACAAAACGAACGGTTAAAGTTAAACAATTCGTTAACAAGCCGTTTAATAAAATTTCCTCTTAAACATCTCAATCGCAGCAAAGATTGGCGTTAATCAAACTGATCGCTCGCTGCTCATGGAATTGTATAGAGCTGTTCATTTGACTATTTATTTATTTAGAAAGAAAGAAAGTTCCTCGCTCTAAATCTGTAACAATCAGCTTTCATATCTCTTAAGTGGTTGGGGGCTGTAAGCCGAAATGCAGGTTCCTCCTAGTTGGGCTTCAGATGCTTAAATTAAAGTATGTTCATAGCATTTATCTGTGAATTATAATAAGAACTTTTTGAGAAAGAAAAAATATAAAAAATATATTTCGAAAACTATTTATTGGTGCTACATTCCTAACTGAATTCTGTCTATGACTATTTCAATTACAGAACCCACCCTTGGTTCGCACGGGTGCAGTTTGCTAATGTGGCGACGCCTGTTCTGTTGTGTGCTATATCTTAAGTAATATATTGTGCCCACAGTTCATAGTTTGTTGTTGTAGTTTGCAAGAACTAAGTGGGTACATAGCAAAACACGAAAGGCTTTGATTAGTATTATTTTGGTACCTATAGATTAGGCAGCCTTTTAGCCATATACCTAGTCATATACCTCCCTACCTTTAATATTTCCTAGCTTGTAAGTACCCACGAGCTTTCCAAGTAATATTTCGGCCGGCGAGCCCCCGCTTCGCTTCACCATCGGGCTATGAGATTAGCGCGGTCAAACAAACAAAAAAAAAAACACAAACAAACTCTTGAACTTCTTCTCGCTTATTAATAGAAGAACTTGGCTTGACACGCTACCGCGTGTCTAGATATAGATATTGCGCATATTATTTTTAATTAAAATCTTCAGACCGTTCTTACTAAGATTGGCTTAAAAAAAAGAAAATACCATATGTTTTACTAGGAAATCGGTTGGGCAGCAATATCCTCTCTATTTCTCCAAGGCCATTGTCCTGGGTTTCAACTTTCAATATGTGTCAGAAATATCGAAGATATATCGAAATTTAAAATCAACTGTAAAATAAAATATCTCAGGACAACCAACACACTGTTATCTGATCCCAAACTAGGCAGAGCCTGTACTATGGTAACCAGACAACTGATAAATATACTTATATATTTCTAAATACATACATATTATAGATAAATTACACCCAGACACAGAACAAATGATCGTGCTCATCACACAAAGATTTGTCCTGGGTGGGAATCGAACCCACGACCTCAGACTTAGCAGTCAGGGTCACTAACCACTAGACTAACAGGCCAGTCAAACTGTGTCCACTGTGTCAAACTGTGGCCACTGTGTCCAAACTGTGTCCACATTCACGGTAGGCTAGAAATTGTGAAGCTAGGCTTTGACCTGCCAGTCACACATCCATTTCAAAATCGTGCAACAGGTCCAAAAAAGGTTACCGTGAAAGAGTATGACATCTATACGGGATAGTTTTCAGTTTTTATTTTTTAACCGGTGACGGTGGTCCAGTATCTAGCCTTACAACATTTTTTTTATCTTTTTAAGACCATTTTTCAAACGACAAAAAAGTTTTCATGATTGATGCAAAACTTAAGTACGTAATGTTGTCTCTTTGTTTCAGATTTCAGTAGCGGAGCGGAGGCAGAGGACATTTTTGACTCTCACTTTCTGCTGGAAAATTTACTAACTTATTTTCATACATAATATATAAACACAGGCGTTCTCCCTACGTGGTTAGGCAGAAACTATAGAACGCCATCTGCTACTTCTAATTAATTAATGAGAAATTATTGTAAACAATCGTGTTGAATTCTGCAGTTTCGTTAGATGTGCTTCATATTCCATTTGATCAAAAATAAACTAAGTTAAAATGCCAATTTATTTCCTTACTATCTGATTCATCATTTCAGCTGAAAAACGTCTACCGCTGGATATAGGTTTCCCTCAATTTGGGAGGGTTTGCTATAATCGCCACGCTTAGCAGGCGGGTTGGCAATCGCAGTATGGTGGTAAAAAGCATAGAGAACGCTGCTGCTCATACTCTAGTAAGTCCCTTAGTCGCTTCTTACGACATCCACGAGAAGAAATGGGTTGGTACTACTCTTTACGTTCGGCACCACACGGAACCATCTGATTCAGGTGTCAACATCTCTATAAAAATAAAAATCAAGAAAGAAAGACAAAATCGCGCCAGCTAATTGATAATTACCAAGCATTAGTGCCGTGCCATTGAGGGGGGTCACAAAAATTGCACCCCCCGGGGGTCGCAGCGGTTACGACCCCTAACAGGTAAACGATGATTGGTAGAACTCGCTTCATTTCCTTTTTTATATTTCGCGTAACCTTAGATTTCTGAAGCCTTAAAAAGTAAAAAAAAATTAAAGTTACTAAAGGATTGTGTCAGGAAATTGCGTCGTTTAACAGAGAAGTTGTGTGGGAGGGAATCTGTTGTCATGGTTCCTATGGGGCATTTATGCGGAGGAATGAAAGACGTGTTGTAACCTTTACACTCAACAATTAATTAATTATAAGAGTTGGGGAAAGTTAACCTGCACGCGTAACATGACCACCTTAGAAATGGGTTTTGTCGACGGAAGAATAGACAAAATTACAGATTGTAGTAAGATTAAAGATAGAATTAAAGATTGTAGAAAGATTTGTACCGTTTTATGCTGGCGTAGCATGACAATTATATCTCTATTCTACCAAGAATAGACAAAGTTCTTTCTATGGTGGTGGTCTGTGTGAAAGATATACGAGACTTGAACTGAATTGAATGTACGAAGTAGAAATACCGTATCAATCGTATATAGATTAAGGACAGGACGATGATGAGACAAAGGTCACGGTGCACATCAACAGCATACATATTGACCGCGGGACAATAGTACTGTTCTCACAAAATTGGTTCCTGAAGATACACAGCACCGCTAAGATCGACCCAGGAACAGGTGGCCAGACTACTGCAACGTTTTGATCGAGGAAACTCTGGCCTATAATCAGCAGGGAAAGTGTAGGTGTATAAAAAAAAGGATAGGCGAATAATTACACCCGCTTTTCGTCAAGAGGACGAGCAGCAACATTCTATCTGATAATAAGCACAAAGAACAACATCAGAAAGAAAAATGCTAGTTTAAATAAGGGAACTAGGTTCTGCCCGCGACTTCGTCCGCGTAATATTTTTTGCCCCCGACCCACTCCGTCGCATTGCATCGCCTGCCTGCGCTAAACTTCATTTTCGCTTCTTCGATCTTTTGCCTTTTGCTTCTAAGGATTCTAGCGTAATGTGAAATAGGCCTTTTACAAAAATTGGACATTCAAATGCATAAAGAATTTTTCAAATCTATTTTGGAGTTCCATTAGCACGTACAAACAAACACTTTGGCTTTATTTTAATACAAGAACCTGCTAAGCTATTTCCAAAATAATTTTCAACGTTTAGAAACTGTGAAAAACGGAAGTTAAACTACGATTAACGAAAACTTATACACCAAACTAAACGTCAAAAATCAACGTGATTATCTATGCCAATTTTTCCATAAACCACAGCACAATTACACAAAACTTTTTATAAATCTTCGATTTGCCTCAGCCCTCAAGTTTAATGCGGGGTGGCACCCCTTGGGGTGGGTATTTTTTCATTTTCATCATGACGAAACTCCATTTTTTTTTCTGTTTAATCAAAGTGGTGGGACACGCAATGTGGTATGCGAATGTTGGGGGTGGGATATGCGTATCAGGGGGGTTGCGCAGAAACTATTTTTTTGGTTTCCGTCTTGATTTCGGTATTATAATACCGTTTTGGTTTTTCCGTTGTGTAATAGAAATTGGGAGGTGTTCATTTGTATTGTTGGTGCAAAATCTGTGATTTCTTATGTGGTATAGGTATATTACATGTATTAAATATATCATAGTATTTAAAATCGTGTTGTGGTTTAGATTTTTTTTTTTTCACTCGAGGTGAGTTTGAAAACCGTTGGCGACTTTGTTAGAATTCCTCGAAATGGAAGTGTTTTACTCAACTGTACCAGTAAAAGCAACACAATTGATTACCTACTTTTTTCTTCCATCGGGAATTCTAATCATCGGGCTATATTTTGCTAATGCTTGAGCTAGGTAGATAGCTCTTATTATGTTAAGCTAATTCTGAGTTAACAAAACAAAATGTACATTGTATTTTTGTCATAAATGCGCTCCAGAGAGGGGAACTCCAAACTACAATGAAATAGTATTTATTTATATACTTTATTGTATACCAGAAAATACTCAACATCACCAAAAAAAACAAAACTTTACCACTGTTATTACTTAGTTACAAGCCCCTCATCCTAAGACTTTTCATTGAAAAAAAAAAAAAAAAATTTTAAATTACTTTCATGTGGGGAGATAATTTAATGTTCTACTCAGCCTGACCTGTCAACTTTACTTCATCCTTACTAAGTAACTTTACCTACCTAATATTTTAATTACAAGTTTAATAAAGACATAATTTACTTTGTTTGTAACACCTTTCTTCTATAAAATATTATTTATGTCTTTCAATTACTAAATAAAATGTTAACTTTAAACTTTCATTTAAAAAAATATGTCGTAATAAAATGGTTAGTAAAAGTAAGTACCTAGTTAAACTTGGTTTAATATTTCAGTGCAAGTCACCATATTTAGACGTTTATATGTATTACAGCTATAAACTTAGTTGATTTACTGACTTCATGCAAGGAAATGTATTGTTATTCTTGAACCGCTGTTTTTTACTTTAAGTATTTAAATAAAAAATCAAGTTGCTGTATTGACGAATAGTTTTTTTTTTTCTAATTATGTACTGTTATAGTAAATTACTGGTACTAAGCAAGGGTTCTTCATCTACTTGAGTATCACAAATCCTGAAATTACAATAGTAACCCGACTAGTATATCTTTGAGGTCGATTTCCGTAATCTAAAATTAGAAAATTGTTCTATTTATTACACTTTCACGCTAAACGGCTAAACGGATATGCATGAAATTTGGCACAAGGTTAGACGATAATTTTTATTAGGACATTGGATACTTCTTTATCCCGATCTGCTTACGGGATCGAGACTTCATCATTTCATTTCAGCCGACAGACGTCCACTGCTGGACTTAGGCCTCCACCAATTTGGGGGGCTTTGTCATAATCGCCACGCTTGGCAGGCGGGTTGGCGATCGCAGTATGGTGGTAAAATGCATAGAGAACGCTGCTGCCCATTCTCTAGTAAGTCCCTTAGTCGCCTTTTACGACACCCACGGGAAGAAATGGGGTGATGTTATTCTTTACGTCCGGCACCACACGGTACGAGACTTATGCGGGTCAGACCGCGGGATGCAGCTAGTTATTAGTAAAATTGACTTTAAAGTTAGACTAGTCAACTACAAATTTCGGTTTCGTCCTACAAAGAGTTAAAAACTTGCTTATATTATATTTTTTTAAATTGTGTACCTATGAAGAGATAAAGTTATTAGGTAGGTAGATCGTACTATAGATAAACATTGTATTTAATATGTTTCTAGCGTTAAAACTGATTTCAAATAATTGAAAAAAGTGATAATAAATTAATTTAATATTTAAGTGTAAATAAAGAGAATGGAGGCAAACTGAAGAAAGAGAATGGATTGTATGAATGAATGAGGGCTCATAAAGATCTGGCTCTAATAATAAATAAATAAATAAATATCTTAGGATAACCAACACACCGTTATCTGATCCCAAATTAGGCAGAGCCTGTACTATGGCAACCAGACAACTGATAAAAATACTTAGGGGAAAGGCACCGATTATCGGATACTTTTGTTTAAAATTAAAAAAAAAATTGTAAACAATGGCTCAGACCTTAAAATTTGGCATATTCACTATCTACATTTTATATTCTATAAGAAACCAGTAACTACTTGTCGCATTACATGTAATTTTTTTAAATTATATTTATTTTACAAAAATCGGTAGAAATTGTCGTTTTCAAAAAGGTTGCCCTTTATCGGATATCCGAAAATAGGGCCCAATTAACATATCTGGTATTAGGCGACTACTTTTTTAAATAAAACGAGGTGCTTAATGTTTTACATTGTATTCATTTATTAACAATCATCAGTCTTATTATTTATTAAAATCAGTCTCAATTATGTTAATTTCGATTAGGTAAGAGCAAATCGCCTCGTATGCTCAATATTCTCACTAAAATAAAAAATACAATAAGTCTTAATCTTTGAGTTAGGTGACCTATCAGGCCAATCATACTACGGCTTGATAAACGTTTCAAATAAAAAAAAATGTAAGAAAAACTAAAAATTCAAAATTTTCCTGAAGAGATAATTTTCTAAGCTAGGCATAAATCACAGACAAAGTCTACAACTCTATGATCTTCTACTCCAGCACATTCTTCGTGACACCAGCGACAACATGCAAGGCATCTTATCCATCGTTCCCCTCGACTGTCAGTAGAAAAGGCCATATTGCAATAAGTGCATTCGGCATCATCATTGTTAGTTTCACTGCCATCACTTTCTAAAATCATATCCATTTCTGAAACTTCTGAATCCGAAAAATCTTTCTTGTTTACTTTTAAAATTTTCTTTTTCCCCTTGGTCTTTTTAGCTGGTGCCGTTCTTTTTTTTGTAAGAGGTCCATCTCTCTTTTCCATTTTTTCTTCAAGTGTTGTTTTATATAGCGAGCTTGATAAAACTGTAGGCTTAGTCTCTCTGCTATTTATTCTAGGTTTTCTTTGAATAGAAGGAATAGGGCTAATTATGCGTGGTGACACCATCAACTTCGACATCATTTTCGCAGGTTCTTTGATAAGTAAAGGCGTAATTGACCCGGTGGACTTTTGCAATCCAGACGTGCTCGGTTGTGGAGTCGATGGTCGGCTACAAACTGCAGAATCATTATTCGTAGCTTCAGAAGCACTGCTTATATCACCCGGAGAGTCCTCGACGGCGAAATCCTCGTCTCTAAAGACATTTTTATTGAACGGAATTATTCCACATTTTCTGAATGAATTAACAGCTATCTCAGCTGACTGAGCACGCAAAAATGCTTTGCCGACTAACTCTGATACTTGGTATGCTGTTACTACCCGTCCTGGATGAGATCTTAACCACGATTCTATTTCTTGATGATAGAACTTCTTAAACGGTCCCATGAATCCCACATCTAGCGGCTGTAACCTGTGTGAGGTATGTGGGGGAATTGAAATTAGGATAACACCATTTTCTCTTGCTAGGTCTATCACATCTATGTTTCTTGTATGCGAATAATGTCCATCTAACAAAAGGATTATCGGTTTTTCCTTGCTGGGTTTAATGCAATCAATAAAATGTTGAAACCATTTTGTGAAGATGTGTAGCTGAATCCATCCCGATTTATGCACATCAAACTTCGAACCAGGTGGTGCTCCATCTTCCAAATCTCTCTTCATATTTACTCTAGGAAAAATAAACAATGGAGGTACAAATATGCCGGAAGCTCCCATACAAAATACTAAAGTCACAAGAGCTCCTCTCTCTGCTGACGTGATTCCACCGACTTGCTTTTGTCCTTTCAAACAAATTACTTTTGCCATTCTCTTTTGCACGACAGTGACTCCCGTCTCATCCACATTAAAAACACGCATTGGGTCATAATTAATTTTTTCCATCTCAGGACCCAAAATTTCATCGAAAAAGTGATTCACCTTCTCCATAGTAAAACCCCTTGCTCTTAAAGCTGTGGTAGCTTCAGGTGTCCTAAAAGTAAGTTGTGGGTGCCTTTTCAAAAAACTAGCAAGCCACTTTTTTCCAGCCTGACCCTTGTTGGAGAACTGATGCGAAATGTTATTTCTTACAGCAAGTTCAAATGCAATATATTTTATATCATTTGCACGAAGCCCATAGTATTTTTTTACCATCTCAAGGCAGTATTCAACTAATTCTTGTTCTATTTCCTTGTCAAATGTAGGCTTTCTGCCTAATTTAGTTGCCAAGAGCTCATCTATGTCCTTGGGACTCTTAACATAGTCTTCTAAAGTGCTTTTAGGAACACCATATAATTTCGAAGCTTTAAGATACCCCATTTCTTTGTTTTTCACAGCAAGGTAGGCCATTTTCATGGATTTGCTATCCCATGTTTTTCTATTTAATCTTGAAGACATGGTGAAACTGAAAGAAAAAGATAAAACATTGTAATGACATGGACAATCAAGATTTTACAATACGTAAAAATGAGTCTCGTTATATCGGATATCTGATATTGAGCACGCGTAGGTATCTGATATTGAGATTTAACATGGCTGAATAAGAACCACAACAACTTTTAAAGCATTGCTCTTTTCTGAAAGAAAATACGTTTAAACAACAGAATAATAGCTACCCCTGATGAAACATAGCAATGGCAAAAATAAAATGTACTTACTTCAATGAAAACAACACTTTTATACACAATAATTATTTTTTCACGTACGAGAAAAGTTGCGTCGGCTCACTATTCCGCCATTATTGCTTTTAGACTGTCAAACTTTCTGCAGTGGCGTCGTTTTACGATTACCAATAAGTATATGAAATTGAAAATAGATGTCGCTATTTGAAAATTTCGAGATAGTCGACTATCCGAATTTGTGCAACTATCCGATATACGGTGCTTTTCCCCTATATATTTCTAAATACACATATTTTAGATAAATTACACCCAGACACAGAACAAATGGTCGTGCTCATCACACAAAGATTTTTCCTGGGTGGGAATCGAACCCACGACCTCAGTCTCAGCAGTCAGGGTCACTAACCACTAGACTAACAGGCCAGTCACAAATGATACTATCAATAATATTCATTGACTTAACACATGTTATGTTTAAGAATGAAGCTGTAACCTGTTGTAATTTAGTAAGTTTTTTGGTAATGACAAATGGAAATAAAATTCTTTAAAAACGCCGTAGCTCCTGTTTCATTTAACACCTGCATTTCCTGTTCTTAAAAAAACATATGACACAGGCGTCCACTGCTGGACATAGGCCTCCCCCAATTTGGGGGACTTTGCCATAATCGTCACACTTGGCAGGCGGGTTGGCGATCGCAGTATGGTGGTTAAATGCATAGAGAACGCTGCTGCCCATTCTCTAGTAAGTCCCTTAGTCGCCTTTTACGACACCTATGGAAAGAAATGGGATGTCGCCCAGCACCACACGGAACCTTGCCTCAAAAAAGTTATATGGATGTGTAAGTATAAGGGAATTATTGTAGTCGAAACTAATAACTTAATAAATATCACTATTGTGTGCTAGTAATAATATTAGTCTACATATAAATAAATAATATCTCAGGACAACCAACACAACGTTATCTGATTCCAAACTAGGCAGAGCCTGTACTATGGTAACCAGACAACTGATAAACATACTTATATATTTCTAAATACATACATATCTATACTAATATTATAAAGCTGAAGAGTTTGTTTGTTTGTTTGATTGAAGGCGCTAATCTCAGGAACTACTGGTCCGAATTGAAAAAATATTTTTGTGTTGGGTAGACTATTTATCGAGGAAGGCAATAGGCTATATAACATTACGCTACAACTAAGAGGAGCGGAGCAGTAATGAAAAATGTTGCAAAAACGGGCAGGCGATTTGACGCGACGGGAAGGGTCGGGGGAACAAGAAATTTAACGCGGATGAAGTCGCGGGCAGAAGCTAGTTATAGATAAATTACACCTAGACACAGAACAAATGATTGTGCTTATCACGACCTCAGTCTTAGCAGTCAGGGTCACTAACCACTAGACTAACAGGCCAGTCGAATTCAGCTAAAGGTTATGTATAAATAACAGACTCAATAGTAATTTAGACTATCTCGTTTGTCCAGTAGTCGCAAGCGCTACCGCTAAGCTAGGTTAAGGGTTCTGGGTCCGATTCCCAGGCCAGGTAATGTGATATTGGGTTTTTCCATCGGAAATTTCTCAGTAGCAGCCCGGAGTCCAGGATTTCTGCCCGGTTGATGGCAATAGGCTCGCCCCCTATTACATGGGACTTAAACATAACAGGCGAAATGTGGGTGTACTATAGGTACAACCCTGCCTAACCTTTGGGGGTTTACAAGCGTGAAGTAGTTTTTTACCAAAACTTCCGTCTAACTCCAAAACCTTTAGAAATACTTTCATGTTCTAAAAAAGTCAGTTACGTTTAAAAACTAACTGCCAGCGTTGACAAGTTAACTTCAAAAGTTAAAACGTCAAAGGTTCCAAATAATTATAGTAGGCTGTCATAGAGCCTATAATTTGTGGGGGCCTATAATTTTGTTGCGATCTTTTACTCATTTTGGTATCGTAATATTTTAATTTTGATAACTTTTTTCTTGAACTTTTTTTTTGACAGTTCGTTGGTGTTCCGTTGTATTCGTTTTTTTGTTTGTTGACTTATTGAGTGGTATAAGGAAGAATTATGATTATATAATATTTACCTGCTAGAATAAATTGAGGTCAAGCAAAGACGCTTAGATAACTTCAGCGTTTGGTCACTGATGTTGTTTTTATGATATTGGGTGATTATCATTTCAGCCGTAAGACGTCCACTGGTGGACATAGGCCTTCCTCAATTTGGGGGGGTTTTGTCATAATCGCCACGCTTGGCAGGCGTAGGCGGGTTGGCGATCGCAGTATGATGGTAAAATACATAGAGAACGCTGCTGCCCATTCTCTAGTAAGTGAATTGGGTGGTAAATTGTTGGAAAGGCTTGTGGCTAAGTAATAACAGCCACACGGCTCAATCGATCAGGTTAAGCAACGCTTGCCGCGGTTGGTCCGTAGATGCATCTGTACATATCAAGACCCGGACGTTTAAACGTTGGTCCCGGCTGTCTTTCTTGGATTTTGACAGTCGTTACGGGAAGTCAGAAGTTTGAGAGTCTGGCAACTAGTCTTAACAAGGGGAATCGTATTACCTACTCAGTACCTAACTGGGTTGTGGATGTTAGATAGGCAGTCGCTCCATGTAAAATACTGGTATTCAGCTGCATCCGGTTAGACTGGAAGCTGAACCCAACTTAGTTGGGAATACGCTAGGCAGATGATAATGGTGGTAGATCGGTAATCAGTATTCATGCAGGCTGGCTATTTGATGGTTAGTGTCCACTGCCTATGGACGGACATCTGCAATACCAGAGGTATATGTTGGATGCGCCACCCACCCAAAGAAATATCTCGAAAATTTGTTGTGGCAATGCTTTATGCCTGCGTAAAATGTTTCATGTCTCAGCAATTCAGTACGCAGAAATAGCGTAGCTGATAATGTAGGTAACTACTAGTCTAGACGTGAAAGAACTCGTCCAGGTAAAGAGAAGAGAGGTAGAGCTCCCTATAAAGGATCATGAAAGAAGAAAGAAAGAAATACATTCATATATCACTGGCTAAAAGGCACATAATTTGCAGCAGAAGAAGTAAAACAAAAATCAAATAAAAAGTGTATGGTGCGATGTCAGAAATTAGCATTATAGTGTACACTGCTGTGCAAAAACGGCCCAGTTCAGCAAATATGCCAAACAACTAGTGCCTGACGCTGGTTTTCAAATAGACTAGGCTGATGACCACAAATAGCTCTACCTATCTTGTTTAGAGTTTTTCTTTTTGGTGAGTAACTCGTTTATTTGCTTCGCACACTTTTTCAGAGCGTGCGGACATCATTACACCGAATAATTGACTGTCTAAGTCAAATTAATTTATTTTGAGAAGGGTCAACTAGGATCTTTTGAATGATAGAAACAAGTGAAAAAAATTGGAGAAATTTCGCATGGTGAAGAACGGGAAATAAACTCAAAAGTTGCTCATTTGTAATGCTTTACAATATTTTCTATACATTAATTAGAAAATATATAAAGATATAAAATAAAAAGTATCAAGTAGATACTGATTGCATTTAGATATTCCAGATCACTAAGGAGCTCTCTTTTCCAGAGTATTTATCGATAGTTGTAACTCACCTGGGACCCGGAAATTCTTCAAGGCTCGAGTAAATAGTTCACTTCCAAAGGTAAGCGTGCACCAGCGTCGCGTCGACCCCATCATCGTTTTCCATCAGGTGAGATAGATCAAACGGGAGCCAATGACAGCATAAAACACTATATTAATAAACAGGAAGGAATACCAATATTTTTTTTTTTTTTTGCTATAGATATAAATTTTGATCAAGTATAATTATGCTGTGTAATCCTAGAAAAATAGAGCAGCTAAAGTAGTACAATATTTTCAGAAAGTATGTGGTTGTAGCGCTATAATATTATTTTATTGCACTTTGAATAGTAACATCGGAATATCTGGTGAAACCCGAATGTTGGTCCTGGCTGTCTTTCGTACATCTTGACAGCTGCGTTAGATATGTGTAGTCAGAAGTCCGAAAAGTCTTACAATCAGTCATTCCAGGAGGTATCGTGTTACGCAGAAACTGGGTTGTGGAGATCAGTATAGGCAGTCGCTCCATATAATACTGGTCTTCAACTTCATCCAGTAAGCCAGAAATCCTACATCAACATTATTAGGAAAAGCGAGGCACATGATGACTTTCAAAAACAAAATAGGAATTTAGGCCTACCTGCAATACCAGCTCCATCGCCCATCAATTTACCAGTTGTGATGTTTATAAGAATAATGATGATGACCATTCAACTGCGTAACTCATAGTAACTCTTAGGTAAACATCACACTTTACTTAATTATTGAGTTTTTTTACTCAATTCTTATAGTAATTAGGAATATTAGAGAGAAAAAAGTTTTTTTTTTTAGTGTGCACAATAAACTTGTGCAAAAACAAAACGCACATTACAACAATTAGGATTAAATTACGATTCCTAAATCCTAAGTTATTTGGAATTGATATTTTTAATTATGTCTATGACAATAATTATTTACCAATGTCATTCTGGCTAGTACCTACCTACTATTCCTACTGTCAAATTGACTATTCCTGATTAGGTTAACTAAGCACGCTGTTAATCCACAAAAGTACTTATTTAATTATTTATCTATAAGTTTCTTCTGAACGCAGCAAACAATAAAAGACACATTAGCTATAACCACATTAAAAAAAAACAACCAGATCAACACAGTAAAGACAAAATAATTTCTAAAAGTCATTTCACGTAGTTTTTTTTAATAATCTGCTTTATTATAAAATAATCCAGACGAAAATAATAAAAAAAAGTTTGAAAAAGCAGGTCATCTACTTTTAAACCGAATTTTATTATTTTGATTTCACGTCCCGAAGCATTCTGTGTACTGCTTTACCCACGTGTGTATTTGTTATTCTATTCGATAATAGATGTCGCTAGTTGTTCCAATCAGAAAGTTTCTAGTTAGTTTTCTTTTTTATTGTTTATATTCCAATATGATTCCTTATTATGATCACATAACATTATTGTAATTTATTGCTGCTGTGTCTGGGTGTAATTTATCAATAATATGTATGTATTTAGAAATATATATCTAAGTATATTTATCAATTGTCTGGTTGCCATAGTACAGGCTCTGCCTAGTTTGGGACCAGAGAACGGTGTGTTGGTTGTCCTAAAATATTTATTTATTTATTAGAATATTCATATGAATATACACAAGCATGAGTTAATGTAATAGTAACACCTATTGTATTAATTTTATCTACATTCTATGCAAATAAATAAATATATCTAAGGTAAAGTTTTTTTTTTAATCCGTGTATAATACGTGTTTATGTAGTTTTAATTGAAATATGTAATCCAAACATTTGAATGAGACCCTCGATGCTATATATATATATGCTCAATGAACATTTTAGAAATAAATATATTGTGGTAGGTAAGTAGCGACGAATTATTTACTATTGTATCCACCTAAAAAACTTATTTTTTCTAATGGGACATCAAACCTATTCTAATATTGTTTTACTTACCCTTCAATAGATGGCGTAACGGGTCCTTCTCGCATTTTTTCAAGAGTGGTTGCAAACTTTTCTGTCTTTTTAGAACATAGATGTCGATAGTAAAACGTAACTGTTCTGTTAAATTAATGTGAGAAGTTCGACTTCAAGAACTATCATGAATTTCAAAGTTTTCAATTAGTAACTCAACTCAGTCTTTCGCAGTCCACTGCTGGACATAGGCCTCTCCCAGGTCGCACCACAACACCCTCCCATCCGCCTTCCGCATCCAGTCTGTCCCAGCCACCGACGACCTTTTCTCTCGACTCGGAGCTTTTAAACTACTCTTGCTAATACACGGTCTCCACTCTAGGACTCGTCTGCTCAACTGGCCATCATTCCTATGAAAAACATGACCAGCCCACTGCCACTTCAGTTTGTGCACTCTAAAAACTATGCCAGTAACTTTACTATTGTTCTTTTTCGGAAAATTTCATTTCTGATTTCATCGTCTAAAGTAAGTAACACGTTCTATAGCGCACTAAGCTACCTTTAATTTGTGGACTATCTGAACAGTCAGTTGTAGGTACACTGTTATAATCAAGAACAAAATAGCAACTTAAGTAACAAATATTTATTTTATTTTGTCGAATTTCAACCATCGTCGGCCAATGTGTACTGTGAAGATGGGCACCAATCTACAGAAACGATTCCAACAAACCAATAAGAAACATATTTTTAACCTATAAGTCTCATATGATCTAGTTTTCTAATGAGGATCAAGTGAATGGAAACTACGACGTCGTTGGCCTCGTAGTCGCAAGCGCTACTGATGAGCATGAGGTTTTAAGTTCGATTCTCAATTCGGGCAAAGTCTTATTGGGCTTTTCCAACAGGAATTTTACAAAGTTTAAATTTGTGGAGTCGGTTGATGGCAAAAGGCTCGCTCCCTATTACATGGGACTTCAACCTTACTGACAAAATTTGTGTGTACTAGGTATACTTCGGCGTGATGTTATGTGAATGGAAATTACTAAGTCCTTAGGATATCACGATGACGATGATGTGATCTGTCTAAGGTACTAAGTTCAATAAATTCATAAATCAATCTTTAATTAGCATACTTAGTGACGGTAGGAGTGTTGAAATGTCAGCTATATGGTAGTAAACAAAATAGAACACAATTTTTTTAAGAGAATCGTTTGTTTTTCTTGTGTTTAACTTGCAAACAAAGCATTTCTTTGCTTTCATGTAATATTGATCTCAGTAATTATTAATAAATACAATATTTAATAATGTGTCATCATCATTTCAAACAAAAGCCGTCCACTGCTGGGCATAGGCCGCTCCCAATCTGGAGGGGTTTACCGTAATCGCCACGCTTAGCAGACGGGTTGCCGATTGCAGTATGGTAGTAAAATGCATAGAGAACGCTGCTGCCCATGCTCTAGTAAGTCTCTTAGTCGCCTCTTACACCACCTACGGGAAGAAATGGATGGTTCTATTCTTTACATTCGGTACAACACGAAACTAAAAATGTGTAATCATCTAATTTTAATGACAAGTTATGTTCTAATCCTGCCAGCGGCGTCGCGAGATTGTTCAAAAGAGATACCGTGACCCTGGCACATGGGCAACTGAAGGAACACGGGTGGGATTTAATCAGTAAAAGTCTGACACCCCTGCCGCTCCGCCCAGAGCGGGAGACGTCATTTGATGATTACCCATCCAAAAAAAAAAAAAAAAAAGTTATGTTCTAATTGTATTTTAAATTAATATAAATACCTAGATATTAGTAGTAGCTTTAATTTTATTTTCAGTTTATCTTAATTTGATCGTTTTGCTGTGCCCTTATAAGGTCCATATTTTTGAGCCTAGCTTTCAGCACTTTGTACCATCTTTTTTACAACAAGGATATGAGAATATAGCAATAAATGAATTTGAATATGATTGAAATTAGTACCTATCTAAATATGTAGGTACTGCAAATAGCAAAAGGCTTTCCTACATAATATGATTCCTTCATTTCGCCACTTATCATTACATAAGTAAAGGCCGAGCCTATTGCTAACAACCGGGAATAAGTAAAATCCAGGCTCTCGATTGCTACCGAAAAAAATCTTCTTATGTGATTGAATGTTGCCACTTTGCCTAGCCTTTTCCTAACTATGTTGAGGTCGGCTTCCAGACTAACCGGATGTAGTTGAATACCAGTATTTAAAATGGAGTTACTGCCTATCTACCCTCCACAACCCAGTTACTCGTCTACACGACACCGCCCAAATATTACTACTAAAACAATTTATCTGTACCTACATGTATACGTCTGCCTACCTCTAAACGAGTAGAAGCGTGATGTATGTATTGACCATAAATGCATAAAACAGTGTAGGTGGGTCCTTGAGTGTTATATATGTTCGATCATTCTTTGTTCCTTACTAGCATACCTAATATGAACGGTACACTTGGTTACAGAATTCATTGTTTCAATTTCAAAAGTTTTTATTTGATACATATTAGGTGAAGGTTTGGTATTTCCTGCCGTGCTGGATATAAAGAATATCACCATCCTATTTCTTCCGGTGGGTGTCGTAGAAGGCGACTAAGGTACTTACTAGAGAATGGGTAGCAGTTCTCTAGTATTTGACCATCGTAGTGCGATCGCCAACCCGCTTCCCTAGCGTGGCGATAATGGCAAAATCCCCCAAATTGTGGAGGCCTATGTGCAGCAGTGGACGTCTTTCGGCTGAAATAATGATGATGATGATGAGGTGAAGGTTAGTCTTAAACTAATGACCTCATCATTCTCCTGTCTTTATCACTTGCTCATTTGTGGTTGGTGCAACTTATCCTTGTCTTCCATACTTCTCTATTAGTCGTCATCTCGGTATTCACCTTAGCCATATCATCTTTCACACAGTCCATCCATTGTTTCTTCTTAGTAGAACTAATACTTCTTCTTAATATATAATATAATATATCTTAGGACAACCTAAACAACGTTATCTGATCCTAAACTAGGCAGAGCCTGTGGTAATCAGACAACTGATAAGCATACTTAAATATGTCTACATACATATTATAGATAAATTACACCCAGACACAGAATAAATGATTGTGCTCATCACACAAAGATTTGTCCTGGGTGGGAATCGAACCCACGACCTCAGTATTAGCAGTCAGGGTCACTAACCACTAGACTAACAGGCCAGTCAGGCCAGTCTTATTCATACTACAGATGTGAAAGTTTGTATGTTTGCCTGTTCGGATGTGTGTTACTCAATCACGCAAAAACAGCCAAACGGATTTGTATGTAATTTGGCATACAGATAGTATATAGCCTGGATTAACATATAGGATATGAACTTTCAATCCCGGGGATAATTTCCGGTCTCCACGCGTGCAAAGCCGCTGGCAAAATCTAGTCAATCACAATCAAGTCAAAAGTTATTTATTCAAACTGGGCTGAGAGTTAGTACTCTTTGAACGTCAAAATTACATTAGATAGTCCTTCAAAACGCCCACCCTTTACCATTTCCTAGTGCTTTAGCTGGGAACAAGAAGTGGCGCATATTTCTTAATGCGAAATTCAAATTCGTATACAAATAGGATTTTAATTAAATTAATAATTAACTAACTGCTCACTCGAAGTAGGTACATTGAAGGCTCGCTGACTGCACTGTCGACGTATATATTGTTGCAATGATTATCGCCATTGAAAGTTTTCGGACTCTGAGGCGTTGCATAGTAGGCTGCAAGTCAGTGTTGACAAACCCATATAAGCTGGGCTCTAATTCTATTGAAACGCCGTACTACGCTAGGCCAGCACAAAGTCAAAGTGTAGCTCAGTTTACATATAATAATTATCATTTAGTGGAGCTCTATTTGGCAAAGAGCTCGTCCGGGGAACTACCATACCATCATATAAATTCATTTCACCATACAGCATTCAATGCTGTGTTCTGGTTTAAAAGCTATGGGTAGCGGTTTGATAACAGGCTAAAGAGACATAATATATTGGCCATGTTCATTCCATTTACATAGGTGTCGTAAATTCGTAATTGTCAAATATTAAGGGTTTACTGATGTAAAGAGGCAGCGTCCTCTAGATTTGTCTTTGTCAGGAGGCTGCACCTTCTTCTTCTTCTTCTTTGTTACTAAAAACAGCACACATAATCAATTTACAATGTTCCCACAGTTGGCACACAGGTCTCTTTTCGGTGAGAGGGACTGGGCCATAATCTACCACGCGAAGAATTTCTCGTAAGCAACCCGAAGTCTTGATTTGTATCCGGTTGATGACTCGTTCCCTGTTACCTGGGACTTAAAACGTTACAGGCAAAATGTGGGTAGTATCGACTATAGGTGCACCTCTGTGGCTCTGCCTAACCTTTCGCGTATTAAAAGTGTGACGAAATATTTGTATATATGTTACCAACCAAACCCGATTTTAGGACGAACTAGTTTTGCCTAGGCGAAACCAGTTCTCCCTAGACGCGATAGGACAAACCAGTACCTATAGACCTATGCAGAAAAGACAAAAGAAACAGCATGTACAGCCTACTACAGTAAAAATGATAGTTTAAAAAAAACGAAAAAACACGCTTCCATTGAAAACCAAACTAAAAAGTACAAAATAATGGAAAAAAAGCGTGGGTTGCTTTTTAAGGTATTTTTTATTGATATCAGGTACCCCACGCTTTTTACACGCTTTATATTAGCTTCACTTGTATGTTTGTATATTTGTATGTTTGTATATTTGTATGTTTGTTTGTAACCGACTCCATAAAGTGTGATTTTGACCCACTTTAAACGACCAGATTTCTTTCAAACTTTGCACACCTGTCAAGGACTGATGACAATGCAATAATTTCATAAATTTGTGCCATTATCCTTGCCAGGGTTACCAGGACAGCAAAAAAACTGTCACAAACTACGCTGACATACGTCTCAAAATTCGAAATACCCTAAAAAATAGAAAATAAATAATAGTTAAAAAAAACTAAAAAACACGCTTCCATGGAAAATCAAACTAAAAAGTACAAAATAATGGAAAAAAAGCGTGGGGTGCTTTTAAGGTATTTTTTATTGATATCAGGCACCCCACGCTTTTTTTCCATTATTTTGTACTTTTTAGTTTGGTTTTCCATGGAAGCGTGTTTTTTAGTTTTTTTTAACTATTATTTTTTTCCATTATTTTGTACTTTTTAGTTTGGTTTTCAATGGAAGCGTGTTTTTTCGTTTTTTTTAAACTATTATTTATTTTCTATTTTTTAGGGTGTTTCGAATTTTGAGACGTATGACAGCGTAGTTTGTGACAGTTTTTTTGCTGTCCTGGTAACCCTGGCAAGGATAATGGCACAAATTTATGAAATTATTGCATTGTCATCGGTCCTTGACAGGTGTGCAAAGTTTGAATGAAATCTGGTCGTTTAAAGTGGGTCAAAATCGCGCTATAAGGAGTCGGTTACAAACAAATATACAAACATACAAGTGAAGGTAATATAAATCGCGTAAAAAAGTAGCGCTGTAGTGTCACGGTATTATTCCAATGTGAAACTATAACTGTTGTAAACTGTTACACATAAACAAGTCGAGTCATTATGTTGATGAGAAGAGAGAACTGGTTTGGCCTAAGCGAAATTAGCTCGTCCCACGGGATATCTATGGCTCGTCCCAAAAACCGGATTTGGCCGGTAACATATTACCTATAGAGTGTTTTTGTTTTCTATAAAAACTATGGCTGCACTATATTCTTGCCTATTCTTAATTTGAACTCCATGCTTATATTTTTCTTAGTGACTGTACTTTATGGATAGGGTTGGCAATGTCAGCTGAAATTTGACATTTAATATCTTACGAGATCTTTCAGGACTTATACATAACCTAAACTGAGTTGATATCGTTAGTTCCGCCTTATTCAGGCTATTACATTTTTTGCCTCCATTCATTTTGGGTAAGACGCATCATTTAGGTAATTTTTTTTTAGCTTATATTGTGTTATACTGTTGGGCAAAGGCCTCCCCTTTTCCCTTCCAAACCTTCCTGTTTTATGCATTCTCTAGTCTTGTCTGCCCTGTAAGCCTTATCAGATCATCACACTACCTTCACCGTGGTCTACCTCGATGGCGATGTCCTTCCTCAGGCGTCAATTGAGTAACGGATAATCTTTGCCCATGTCCCCGCGTGTATTCGCACGATGTGTCCGGCCCTCTCCCACTTCAGCTTGGCTGTTCTTTTTAGCATCATTCACCACTGGAGTTATGGAAAATATTTTGGCCTTTAACCCTATCGCGGACGGTACTCGAACACGTGGTATATGTAGAATGACACATCAATTCTTCGTACAAAATGGTTAGAAGTTTATTGAAGTCGAGTCGAAAAAAAAACAACTTTTGAAATTTTCATGGGTTGTGGCGGAAAGACGTAGCTAGTACAATTTTGTATGGCGAGTCAACGTGAGTATACGGTCTGCTTAAAACAAGTAAATTAAAATAGACGTAGTACGGACACGGTACGGGCACAACGGTAGTACGTTCTGTCACCACTCGTAGCTGTCTTGGAACGTATATACACGCCACCGCCCATGAAAGGTTTTTTTTTTTTTTTGGATGGGATATCATCAAATGACTTCTCCCGCTCTGAGCGGAGCGGGAGGGCATGTCAGACTTTTACTGACTAAAACCCACCCGTGTTCCTTCAGTTGCCCATGTGCCAGGGTCACGGTATCTCTTTCGAACTATCACGCGACCCCGGCAGGCATCGGTCCTAGCAGACCCCTTCAGTGCTGCCCCATGAAAGGGTTAAGATTGTTTTTGCCATGTGTTTCTAAGAGATTATGTCAGTAGGATGAACACTAGTACCTATACTCCTATGAGTATCCAAGATACTTCAGCGATCACGAAGCGAAGTGCTAAATGTTCCTTGAGCATAAAAGACATTGTTGTCAATAATTACCTGTTTTTTATAGTCTACTATCTTTTGCTAGCGGCTTCACCCGCGTATTTTATGTATAAACCTTCGTCTTGAATCATTCTGTCCATTATGAAAACCGCATTAAAATCCGTTGCGTAGTTAAAAGATCTTAGCGTATAGACGCGGGTTGCGACTTTGTTTTATACTAAGTAAAGATAATAATGTGTCTGCATTTATCTATTGAAAAACTCAAATGTCTTATCTTTGCTTTTTTAGCCCATAATGTTCCTACTGCTGGTCCAATCTAACAAGGTACCTAAAAGGAAGTTAAAAGGAAAGAGGGGTTTGGGATGTAAGCAGGATTATGTAATGAAAATCGGTGTCTGTAAAGTCGGTTTACTGACAATAGTTGAACGTGACATCATAAGAAAATACTGATGCGCGCTCTCGCTTGCTCTTCAAGCCTTAAATTGAACGCCTCAGAGCGAGGTAACGCCGCATGAGTCATGTTTTTTCGTGCGTGCAGCCGGCTCCGTCGAATTATAAGACGTTGTCACGTCAAAACAACAAAAGGGACACTGTGTAACACACTAACAGAAGAAATCCTTTTGGCAGTTCCACAATATTCATTGCGTCGTTGGACAAACAAATTTTCCGAACATATTAAGCAATGGTTTAGTAATATCCATCAAAATAATTCAGATGATTTGTGATAGTTTGTTATGAATAAGGGTGTAGGTATAGTAAAATAATTCACTTCCATATTATTTGCTTTTAGGTAAGTATGTTTATGTATGTTTGTTGACCAAATTGAAATGCGGGGACGGAGGAAGATCTTGCTGTTACATGGTGTTGATGAGGAGCAGAAGGAGGACACCGCCAAGGTGATTGCAGAGGTGATGTGTAATAAATTGCAGTTGGGTGACTTCACAGTTGCGGACATTAGCCGATGTCACAGGATGGGACGAGCGGTTGCTAATAAAACCAGGCCTATCCTGTTCAAGGTGGGCAGTCTTGCGGTCCGAGATAAGATTTGGTTTTCCAAAGCCAAATTAAAGGCAACAGGCGTCACTATGTCCGAGTTCCTGACAAAAGGGCGGCATGATGTTTTCCTAGCTGCGAGGGAACGATGTGGTGTCACTAAGAGCTGGACTAAGGCTGGCTGCGTGTACGTGCTTGGTCCCAATGATACGCGGCATCGGGTTGAGTCTCTCGCTGAATTGGACAGGATTGCGCCGAGTTCCAGCGAGCCCGAGCAGAGTGAACCAGAATCGCCTGCATCAGTACCGGCTGTGCCAATCTCTGTCCCGGTCGTAGCTGCTGCGAAGACCGCAAGGTTGAAGCGTTCTGCTGCTTTAAAAAAGTGATGTTTTGTGAATGTTTTCTTTCTCTAGCAGAGACTCTTACAGCGCAGTTTTCTGATGTTCCCAAGAATTTTAACGTTATACATATTAATGCTCAGAGTATTCCAGCTCATTTCCACGATATGCTGGCAAGCTTTGACTGTGACAACATTCATGCTATTCTTATTTCCGAGTCATGGCTTAAACCTTGTCTCCCTTCAACTAGTTACTCTCTTCCTGGCTTCCAACTTATAAGAAATGACCGGTCAGTTGGTGCTGGTGGTGGTGTTGCCATTTATCTCCGTTCACATATTCCCTTCTCAGTTATAAATGTGTCAGCGCAGCCACCTCCATCAAGTGCTGGTGAGCATCTCTTTCTTGAGGTTGAACTACACCATTCAAAATTACTTCTTGGTGTCTACTACTGTCCCTCATTACGTGTTAATTTCTTTTCATCTTTTGAAAACCTATTAGAAATGCTTATCTCTTCTTACAATCAAAGTATAATCATGGGTGACTTTAATACTTGTCTTTTGAAAAAAGACCATCGCTCTTCTTCTCTGAATAATATTTCGGTTTCCAGTAACCTTTCCATTCTTCCGCTGAGTGCCACTCACCATTTTCCTAACTCTACTCCTTCACTTCCTGACTTGATCTTGGTTTCTTCTTCAGATCGCGTCGCTAAGCATGGCCAATGCTCAGCTGATGCCTTTTCATATCACGACCTGATTTTCCTATCATACAAAATTCGCCCACCAAAGGCAAAAGCCAAGATTCTCATGCAGCGTAATTTTGGTGGTATGAATGTTGACGATCTCTGCAAGGATGCCAACAATATAGATTGGTCTGCTCTATTTGCTTCTACATCTGTCGATGAGCAAGTTAACATTTTTGTGGCTAAACTTATACAGCTATATGATCTTCACGCACCTGTTCGAGCAGTAAAGGTTAGACATTTGCCGGCGCCGTGGCTCACAGATGAGATTAAAAAAATAATGCAGAAAAAAGTGACGGCAAAGTCTAAGTTTAAACGTAGACCGAATGACGCTAATAGGGAAAGCTATGTCTCAATCCGTACTCACTGCAATAAGGTGTGTAGGAATGCCAATCGCCATCACATTCATACTTCTGTCCAAAATGGGGACGCATCCAAAGTTTGGAAATTTCTTAGGTCATTGGGGGTCGGTAAAACCCAACAAGAGACAATCCCAAAAGGTTTAGACATTGATGCAATGAATAATCATTTTACTGCTTCGTCCGATTTTGATAGGACAATAAAATGTAATACACTGAATTACCTTTCTTCTCTTCCGACTCCCAGTTTTTCTCCATTTGTTTTTGGTCAATTTTCCGCATGTGATGTTAAGAAGAGCATACTATCAATTACTTCCAATGCAGTTGGAAGTGACTGTATCAGTCGTAATATGTTAGTTCCTGTGCTGGATGTTATCCTTCCCGTCATCTGTCATATCCTAAATTTTTCAGCATCTAGTGGTGTCTTTCCATGTTCATGGAAGGATGCTCAAATAATTCCATTACCTAAAATGTTTAATCCCTCATCCTTTTCTGAATATCGTCCAATATCCGTCTTACCATTTTTATCCAAAGTCCTTGAACGGTTAATCCACGATCAATTAAGCACTTTCCTCTCTAAAAATAATCTCCTGAACCCTTTCCAGTCTGGCTTCCGTCCTGGACATAGCACCACCACAGCGCTTCTGAATATTACGGATGATATAAGGTCAGCCATGGAAAACGGTAATCTAACGGTCTTAGCTTTGCTTGATTTTAGCAATGCTTTTAACACCGTTGATTTCGATGTTTTGCTTGGCATTCTATGCTCTCTTAATGTATCTCCATTGGTTATTGACTGGTTTCGTAGTTACCTGTTCGGTCGTCGGCAACGTATTTGCATCGGAGAGACTTTGTCTTCCTGGAGTAATATTTCTGCTGGTGTACCACAGGGTGGCGTTCTATCTCCTTTATTTTTCGCAGTTTTTATTAACTCTATCTCCAACGAACTAATTTCTTCCTACCACCTTTATGCAGATGATTTACAAATCTACTCTCGAGCTCCTCTTGGAAATTTGTCTGAGGCTATATTAGTGATAAATCGCGATCTAGCCCGGATATGCGGTTGGAGCAAGAGGTATGGACTCATGGTCAACCCCATAAAGACGCAGGTCATTGTGGTTGGCAGTTCTAGGACGGTCTCAAGGATTGACTGGACGGCTCTTCCCCAAGTTTACTTTGACAACTCTATTATTCCTTTCAGCGAAAAAGTTAAAAACTTGGGGATTTTCATCGATAAGAACTTCACTTGGACTGCCCAGCTACAGGAAGTTAGTCGCAAACTATTTGCATCCGCTGCATCTTTGAAGAGACTGCGTAATTTTCTGCCGACTGCCACCAAGATTGCGCTTGCACAATCACTTCTTTTACCCATCCTTGATTATGCTGATGCCAGCTATCTTGACCTTACCCAGGACCAACTAAATAAACTTGAGCGGCTTCAAAATGTCTGTATAAGGTTCATATTCGGTTTGCGCAAATATGACCACGTATCCGAATTTCGTGTGAAGCTCAAGTGGTTACCAATTCGCCTTCGCCGGAATGCCCATATTCTTTCCCTTTTATATAATGTGCTGTTTTCCCCTTGCACCCCTCTCTATCTTAAGAATCGTTTTCAGTATCTTTGTGACTCCCACACAAAGTTCTTGAGGTCATCAGACAACTTAAAGCTTAAAATGCCAATGCATTCTACAACTTTCTTTGACAAATCCTTCTCTGTTCAGGCTGCTCGTTTGTGGAATGCATTGCCAGTTCAAATAAAACGCGCGCAATCTTTATCCATATTTAAGAAACTCGTGAAGGAGCATTACTTGTTGTTGTGATCTTGTTCACGTACCTGTGATTATCTGTACTTGTCTTTCATCGTCTTATATATATATATATAGTACTTATTTATGTGTATAAGTATCTATTATATAGGATATATATGATTATTATATGTATTTATTAAAGTAAATTGTATTTTGCACCAGTGACAACCCCATTTTTATGTCCACGCAATCACTGTCCATTCCAAGGTTGCCTGGAAGAGATCGCAGAAAGCGATAAGGCCGACCATTGTATGTTTTTATTGTTAAATGTTTTTAGTTGAAATGTAATTTCTGGTGTACAATAAAGCATATATAAATAAATAAATAAATAAATATGTTTATTTAAATTCGTACTTTTTCATCCCCAAAAAAAAGAAGTTTTGGAATAGTTTCACAATGGCCGGAGATATCACGTAACATAAAGGTATACAAAACTAAAGTAATTGAAAAACTTGTCCTTTTTGGAGTCGGTTATAAATGTAAAATATTTTCAGATAAAATAAAACATTATTTAAATTTCATAATTTCATAGTTATTTCATAGGCTTGCAAAAATAAAAACTTACAAATAAACTACAATTTTATTATATTTGATGTCTTAAAATATATAATTCAAGTGACTTACGAAAATAAAATCAACAGTCAGCAATAAACCCTTTTATACCCAATAAAATACATGAAATTAAACAACATCAAAACACAAGGTATTATTAAGAAAATAATAATCGCAAAACTGAGCTGCTAAACAAAATACTGGGCATTTAACACTTGCACCGCTTAACTACGGTCGTTAAGACCCCCGGGCTATTTCCGTCTATAATAATACACCGAGCAATAAAACAGATAACAGGAAAAAGCTGACACGATACCAGCAAAGAAAGGGTTAGATCGCCTACGGTCTTAGAAAAAAACATTTGGGGATAATGTCCTAAGTGTATTTTGCTAGCAGAGAAAATTAAACCTTACGAATAGAAGATAGAGTTGAATTTTAAATGTCGTAAGGTTGAATGTTCTAACCCGTTGAATGCGCGCTTCGTATATTTCCGACTTCCGTAATACAGCCAGCGACAGTATAATTGTCTATAATGATATATTATTTTTATCTGTCCATCTTGTTGGCAGCGCGTAGCCACGAATGTAAGATACACATCTAACATTTTTACGACATTTTCTTAATTACCTTCTGTCATACTTTATCCAAACCTATTGTTACTGTATTAACATATGTTGTTAAGTTATACCAGTTTAATTTTTTATTGCCCCGCGGTTAATTTGTCTGTCTCTAATTATTAAAAGAAATATTTTTTTATCTATATGTTGCGTAAAGTGTTACAATTATGTTTTCATGTTTTCGACAGGTGCAAATAAAAATATGAACAAACCTAAAAGCGCGGCTACAGATAAAATTAATGCAAATACTTTATATCTACAGATAAAAAATGGTTGACATTAACTCAACAAACTGGTTATCTATTACAATCGTTAACTAAAGTAGGAAACGGAAGAACGACAGATGTGCGTGATTTTTCTTTAGTAAAAAAACTGTATGCAAATGTCGCCTTCATTTGCATAATATAAAAGTGTTCGCTTTCAATCGTAAAGCAAAAAGTTAACCCTTTATCGAGTTTTTTTATTTTATTTTTTTCATGTCAGAGAACGTTGTCGGTCTATGCGTAATTAGAATAATATGTGCTTTGTGTAGTGTATGTCATTTTTTGTCGCCTCACACATCTGTAGGTTCCGGAAGTCGGAAAAAACGGCTAGAGATCGAAAGTGGAGGGTTAAATTATTAATAAGAATAGAAAAAATAGTCAACACTGTTCTGTAGGGCTAGTGAGTTTTTGTTTAAGCATACAATTTTATTTATTCCCTTGAACGTCAGGTAAGAACACTGAGAATTTTATTGTCGCCATTGTAGAAATATCCTGTACATAATTAATTTGTTGTTTAGAGAGGAAGTGGAAATTCAATTTACATGAGTATATTTATTTATTAGATTTTTTTACCAACCCGACCGACACTGTGCCCGTGTGGTGGAAAACGGCTGACTCTCACTTATAGAGAGGATGAGTATTTCCCAGCAGTGGGAAGATTATAGGCTGATTACTTTATTGTTTACCATGAAAAACACTGTTACCGTAATTGAAAAATAACTTTAATTTCGGAAGTCGGTGTCTTAGGATCTGTATTTATGGTTTTTTTGCCACCGACTTCCGAAATTAAAGTTATTTTTCAATTTGTAGTGTTTTTAAGGAAGTCGGTTGTTTTTTTTTTGTAAAAAAGTTTTTATTTTTAAATTTTTAGTTGTGGTATCCACCCCGCACTAATTCCAAACAAACAATGCATATTTATGCGATAGCAGAAATCGCGGTTGATTTGCTGTCATTTTTTAAAGAGTTCCGGTGTCTATCTCTGGAACTCATCATCAGATCTATATGAAATTTATATGGGACCATTTTGGAATAAATTCCTTTCAAACAGAAAAAGAATTTTGCAAATCCGTCTATATATGACGGAGTTATGGCCGAACATACATAAAAAAAAATATAAACATCCGAATAGAGAACCTCCTCCTTTTTGAAGTCGGTTAAAAAAACACTGTTACCGTTTTTACATTTTAAATGACAAACATTAGAGCTGTACACAAAAATTCTTTCGGATTTTAAATCCACATAGTTATTGTAAGTGCGAAAGTGTAACTA
The DNA here is from genome assembly GCA_947507805.1 of Aporophyla nigra. NCBI lineage: Eukaryota > Metazoa > Arthropoda > Insecta > Lepidoptera > Noctuidae > Aporophyla > Aporophyla nigra. The sequence goes on along the minus strand of OX382309.1, from coordinate 19,279,477 downwards.
TCTTTTTCTATAATAATTTCGCAGGATAATATTTTATTTTGGGTAATTCGTCACAATACTCATTTGAATACATTAATATTTATCCCATAGTACAATAATACTTAAGAGGCAAGTACTTAGTTAAAACTTAGCAAAACAAAAAAGCGGCTTAGTGGCACAAATCTTACAGAAACTTATCGGAATCTTACCCTTTTATACAAATAACCAAGTAACCATTACTTCTTTAAGCAAAACTAACAAATGAAGATAATTTGAGCCTCCCTAATAATAATAATCCACATCGAACTATCACAAAACAGCACACAGCATAGAAAGGGTTAAGCCCAGGCATTATTATAAAAGATGACTCCAAAGACCCTGGGAACCAATTTGAATATGTATTGTGATTATAATTTATTCAAATTTACCTACAATGGGTAGCAATAGGGTGTAATTTAATAATTTTTAACAACTTCTTTAGACATTATTATTGGTTGTTACTTCTGGTTTGCATACGGTATTCTCCAAACGGTACGAAGGCAAAGGTGTGAAATAAATTGAATGCAACTGGTATTTAATTGTTTATTTTTTGCTTTCTATTAATTAACAAATAATGCGGGAATTCTATGGATGCCAGAATCACAAGATAGGTCCAATTTAGTTAAAATCCATTTATTCAAATTAGTCTGAGAATTGCTGACGCTTGAGGGGGGCCTATGCCCAGGTCTTGTAATTTGGGGTTTCGACTTCAGGTTTCTGAAACAAAATAGAAAAGCAATGATTTAAATCTATACTTTATTAATATTATAAAGCTGAAGAGTGAGTTTGTTTGTTTGGTTGAATGCGGTAATCTCAGGAACTACTGCTGAAAATTGAAAAATTATCTTTGTGTTGGATAGCCTATTTATTTAGAATGGCTATAAGTTATATAAGATCATGCTAACATAAAAAAAGAGAGGAGTAGCAACGAAAAATGGACGAAAATTGGCAGGCAATTCGATGCGACAGGAAGGGTCAGGGGAGCAAAAATTTGACGCGGACGAAGTCGCGGGCAGAAGCTAGTTAAGTTATAAATAAAAGAAGATATTAGTTAGTGAGCTTAAATCAGGCGCCTTGATTTTAATTTATTCTTAAAAATCTAAGTGACACTACGTTGCAGTAACATTTTAAACCCTGAAGACACAGTGACTGCATTCGAAAGTTGTGGTAGGGAACCCCAAGTAACCTTCACACCAAGCAAGATCGGAGAATCTCCCTTTTCCATGGAGAATTGGTACCTACACCATATAGGTAACGACACATTATAATTAATGTTGCGTGTGACGCCAAATGTAAAGAATACCACGATCCCATTTCTTCCCGTGGGTGTCGTAAAAGAGCGACTAAGAGATTTAACAGAGAATGGGCAGCAGCGTTCTCTAAGTATTTACCACCATACTTTAATCACCAACCCGCCTGCCAAGCATGGCGATTATAGTAAGCCCCCCAAATTGGGGCTGGCCTACGGCCAGCAGTGAACGTCTTTTGGCTGAAATACAGATTATTGTTTTCCAACATGCACGCGAACGAAGTCGCGGGCACAGCTAGTTAAGTAATAAATACGCCTGCGAGTACGAACTCAAACAAATTTTTATACAACGACTTCTTGCAATGCTATGACAGGTGGAAGGCGGCTGGAAGACCTTGCAGCTATAACTGAACATCAATATTATATATTGAATTTTCCGCACCTGCAGCAGCCGTTACAGTACAGCCCACTGCGCCTGGACAGCCCGTCGTGCTGGGAAGACGGGATGGCGCAAGGGTGTCAACACATGTTGCATCAATCATCCCACACCAAAGGCCAAGCTAACTTCCAAGGCATTATGGTCATTGCGTCTTCCCATCGTCGCGTACCAAGCCTGCATTCCTGCTGCAGGATGGGCTATGGTGTCCGAGGCAGTTGACACCTTCACCGCACTGGCTGTGATGCAAAGCCACGCAAGAACCGCTCAGATGGTGGCAAGTAGCAAGCCAGAATGTAGTGTCACTCAGCATCAAAAACTAGTGACAAAAAAAAAAAAAACAAAAAAAAAATCCTTGGTTTTTATTCCTTCAGTTTTCGATTGATACCCAAAATGTGGGAAAGGTATGGCCTGCTAATTTATTTTGACCCTGTATAACAAAATTAAAAGGAAATCTGTATGTTTCTTTCCTCAAAAGACCATTTCAGTCACCCATCTCCAGGGTCTTCATAAGATGTGATCAAGACTATATATCAGGACTTTAAAAAACACTGTGACCTCTGAGTTTGTTTCGGCCTTTCTTCTCAGAGTAGTCAGTTAGGAAACGCCGACATCATCTAAAAAATATGATGGACGTGTAAAAGTGTAAACCTATTTACAGAAATAAATTCATTTATCATTCATTGTGCTTGGTCCGAAACGTACTTAACCGGTTTTTAATTATTGCGTGAAGATATTCATCTATTCATTAGCTAATTTAATTTGAACCTGTATACATATTAATGACACGCAGGTACGCGCATCCCATCATTCTCATTGTACTTACGATTGAAGTGAAGGGATCCAAGGATCCGCAGATGGCTTCGTAGAATGCAGTTCATCCAGGGACAGCTACTAGAAAAAAAAAAAACAATTTTAGTTAATTGAATTAAAAACCGAAATCGTAATGGTTACCGCAGACAGGCGCGACGCAACTCTAGTAGCACAATTTTTTGTGTAACCTTTGTGGAATCTGTTCTATAAGAATCGTATCGCACCGTCACGTCTCCTGCCAGGATCGCGAGATTGTTCAAGAGATACCATGGCCCTGGCATATGGGTAACTAAAGGAACACGGGTGGGTTTTAGTCAGTAAAAGTCTGACACTCCCGCTCCGCCCAGAGCGTGAGAAATGATATGATGATATCCCAACAAAAAAAAAAACCGTTACGTCTCGCCTTCATTTCGATCCAGCCCATCCCTTGCTGCCCTCTACCAGCGATCCTCTAAGCCGAGGTTCGTACCCCACAAGGGGTGCCCTTAGCGACTTGTCGCTCTAGTTTAAACTTCCTAAGCCCTGGCCGGACGCCTTAGTTTATTAATGTAGCCACAGGCAAGTTCGGCAGCCGACAACCTCATAGGTTGACCTGCTTTTTATTGTTTTTATGTCCTGTGCGTGTCGCAAATAAAATATTTTTCTTTCTTCCTTTCAAAAAACCGGCCAAGTGCGAGTCGGACTCGCGCACCGAGGGTTCCGTACAAATCTGTAGGTATTCACGGTTTATGCATAAGGTATATGTTTATGAAATTATGTATTTAAAAAAATATATATTTGAGTTCAAATGTAATGAACGGTAAATTGCGGTTTACGATTTATGACGTATTAAAAAAAAAACTACTTACTAGATCTCGTTCAACCCAATTTTCCTAGGAAGTTTACATAGTAATGTACATCATATATTTTTTTTAGTTTTATCATTCTCTTATTTTAGAAGTTACGGGGGGGGGGGGGGACACATTTTACCACTTGGAAGTGTCTCTTGCGCAAACCATTCAGTTTAGAAAAAAATGAAATTAGAAACCTCAATATCATTTTTGAAGACCTATTCATAGATACCCCACACGTATGGGTTTGATGAAAAAAAAAAATTGAGTTTCAGTTCTAAGTATGGGGAACCCCAAAATTTTTTGTTTTTTTTTTCAATTTTTGTGTGAAAATCTTAATGCGGTTCACAGAATACATCTACTTACCAAGTTTCAACAGCATAGCTCTTATAGTTTCGGAAAAAAGTGGCTGTGATATACACGGACAGACAGACAGACACACAGACAGACATGACGAATCTATAAGGGTTCCGTTTTTTGCCATTTGGCAACGGAACCCTAAAAATAAAATTACGTCGCGTCTGTCTACTGAAACTGTAACATAGGTTGCTGCTTAGTCAATACCTAAGTACGTAGGTAATTACATCGATTAAAAACACGCTGGAGTTATAAACAATAATTTAAAAAATGCTTAAAGATACTTTTTAAGTTTTAAGGTGAAAATGTAAAAGCTTAACCTAGCCTATCACCGGCTACTTTGTCACGACATTTCTATCACTAGGGTTGCCAACCGTCGTCTAAAATAGAGCACTATACTCTTTTTCTTCTAGGTGTATCATACATATCAGGCGAAAGACGGCCCCTTTTAGACATGGCCTCAAAAGTGGGGGGGTTTACCATGATCGCATGGCATTTGGGTTGGCGATCGCAGTATGGTGGTAAAATACATAGAGAACTCTGCTGCCCATTCTCCCAGTCGCCTTTTACGACACCCACGGGAAGAATTGGGGTGGTGCTGTTATTTACGTCCGGCATCACTCGGAAATCTATAAAACTAAAGTACGTTAAAATATTTTTACATAAATTGGCAATTTTTGCATAATTACCTAATTGCACTGATGTCCATGTCGCAGAATTAGTTTATTTTTGTGCGAGGCAAGTGATTTCGTTTCTCTGCGGTTTTTCTATATTTCGTACTATGAGTCATGACTGTTTTTTGTCGGTCATGAATGTGAAGTGGTGAGAAGAGATCTCTCCTCAGGGCTTCGTATAAATTGATTAAAGAAGAGCTCCTGATCTATATTAAGTTAGAAATAAGAAGTAGGGAGGCTTTTTTTTGGATGGGAAATCATCAAATGACTTCTCCCGCTCTCGTCAGACTTCTACTGACTAAAACCCACCCGTGTTCCTTCAGTTGCCCATGTGCCAGGGTCACGGTATCTCTTTCGAACAATCGCGCAACCCTGGCAGGAGTAGGGAGGCTTTTAATTATTTAGAAAACATAAAAAGAATTGTAAATGCCAAAACAGGTACAAAAAATACATTTAAAAAGTTGGTAACCCTAGCCTTCACGTAAAAATCAATGACTTGAAACTTGTACGTTGTAACGAAACGAAACATATTTTGTTCAGCCACACACCTTACCTTTTCACAAAACGTATCAAAAACACCTTTCCCCATCAAAAATTTACAAAATATCACGGAATTTCACAGGAAAAAGAGTTATTTTTATTATTTCTAAGACAAAAATGAGTTACGTAGCCAAAATGGCGCGACGAACGCTCGCTTCAAACTCCGCCATCTTTAGAATGCGCGAAACTGATGCGCAGTCGAACGAAAACTAACAACCCCATTCGGACACTATTGTTGCCTCGTGAATTCACCCACGCGAAATTTTCAATTTGGAACTGGTGCGGGCGAAACTCAACCTTCACTTAACAACATCAGAGTAAGTTTTTGCATTTTTGCTTGCTTGGATATTTTTATATGTGTACGAAGCGAAAAGGCTTAAGTTACACTGCAACATTTTCGAATAACGAACTTTATTGGAAGCAAATAGGCTTCATTATTCTTTAGTGTTATTGTTAGAAGAAAATTGTTCATAGTTTTTTCAAGAAACGAACTTACTGTTACGAAATAAAGTTGAATATTCTGTTTCGCTCTAGTGATGTGAAAGTGTGAGTGTCGTATATCGACACGAGGAAACCTTGTTATATCCGCACGTGTGTTAGTTTTTGATAAAGAAAGGGTAACGTCATATCTCGATGTTGAATTTTTACCTATGAATGTGACATTCGGCGGAATAAGCATATATTGATGTGTGTGTGCGGTATGTTGTGTTTAGGGGTGAGTAAAAACTCGTGCTTGAAAACACTTTTCGGATATTTGGAATTGCCTACCTAAAATATGTAAAACTGAGATGTTTTTGGCTTTTATACAGATTTTCGTAAAACGAATAGGTAATGAAAGCACTGTGTCTTGCTTCATTGGATTTTATGACAAGGACATACGGATAATCTTACTTTTGGGTGCCTCAACCCTGAACTAGTCAATGACTGAACGTAATATCAATTATTAGTAAATCAATCGTTGGAATTACTCGATTTCCTGTTGGCCTGTTGGTCTAGTGGTTAGTGGCCCTGACTGCTATGCCGGAGGTCGTGGGTTCGATTCCCACCCAGGACAAATGTTTGTGTGATGAGCACGATCATTTGTTCTGTGTCTGGGTGTAATTTATCTATAATATGTATGTATTTAGAAATATATAAGTATGTTTATCAGTTGTCTAGTACCCATAACACAAGCTCTGCTTAGCTTGGGACTAGATGGCGTTGTGTGATAGTTGTGGAATATTATTATTATTATTTAAAAAAAACCGGTCAAGTGCGAGTCGGACTCACGCACTGAGGGTTCCGTACAAGCCTGTAGGTATATAAGTAAAACTTCATGCATCACGACAATCGAGTCGTAGTTCTGTTCTGTTTCTTGGCTTAGTTTTATTTCTGTCTGTGTTTTGTTCGGTTTATTATATGATGTGACTAAAAATTTACGGTTTTCGCAATTTTTCCTTTATCTGTGCTATAAGACATTGCTTCGTACCAAACTTCAAAATTCTAGATCGACTGAAAGTACCCTTTAGGTTTTGATTCCCTTGCGACTTTCGAAAATTTGCGGAAATTTGCGGCATAAACAGCTATATCTTTTGACTGCGTTAGCTTAGTTTTTTGTGTTTTTTTTTAAGTTTGATTTTTTCACAACTCCAAGGGACAGTAGACTTGAGTATTTGATATAAATTTCAGTTTGATACCTTTACGCGTTCCTGAGAAAAGGGGTCTTGACAGACGGACAGACGGACGGACGGACAGACAACAAAGTGATCCTATAAGGGTTCCGCTTTTTCTTTTTGAGGTGCGGAACCCTAAAATCGAGTAATTCGTAAAAAAGTAAATCATGGAAATGAACGCAGTGTCACATTTTAATGGTTTTTTCAGTTGCAAGTTAGCTCGAATTAATGTCCCTAGCCTTTTCCTACCTTAAGATTTAATTCTATTGGATGGAGCAAAAGACCAGGGTTTTACATGGAGCAACTAGCTGGCTGCCCTCCACAAGACCATAACCCAGTTACTGGGTAGCACAAGACCTCCACGAGGGCGGTTGTTAGACTTTTAAGCTTTTGATTACCCGTAACGATTGTCAAAAATCTACGCATGACAGCCGGGACCAACTAATGTGCTTTTCGAGACACGGAGAGGTGTCTATATGTTATGGATGGTAACTCATCCACGAAAAAATCGCAGGACGCGTAGGTTACCTTCGATCGACCCGTTTTTAGCCACGAGATCCTGAAGAAATGACGTTGTAAATTAAAAATGGTAACGAAAAATATCCGAATTTGATCCGCAAACGCTAAGAGTACATCACTATTCGCGACTGCGACTGTGTGCTGTCGTATTTTAATAATATTCATTTTTCCATGTCAGCGAACGTTGGAATTCTATGAAATTCTCAGCATGTAAACCAATATAAACGTATATTGTATATAAGTATACTATTATAATAAGTGGCTTCATTTTATCATTGTATCAATTACATAAGAGATGTCGTGTGTTTTATGTATCGTATTATTTTATGCTGATAGGCTTCTTATCAATATAAATGAGTATTATGTTAAGGAATATGTTTTTTTCTTTGTTTTGGCAATGTATGAGAATTTATAGTGCTTTTTACTTAGTATTGTAATTGTATTGTTAAGCTTGAGATTTGAGAGTATGAATACTTCTGGGAGTGCTGTGTTCTATACTCTAATTGCGTAACACACTATGTGTTATTAATCCAATGCTTCATTTGCTAGAGAAATATGTCTGCTCAACAATGTAAATAACGCAATGAATGTTCATTGAAGTAATCAAAATGAAAGTCATTTGTAGTGTTACTCTCATTAGTCTGGTTTGATTTAAATGACACTAGACGACATCTAAATGAATACAACAACAACATTAGCAGCCTATAATGTTCCCGGTACAGGCCTCCTCTAGGTGAGAAGAAGTGCGCCGTAATCCACCACGAGGATTCAGTGCGGGTTGGTAGATGTCACATGTCTTCGAGTATCTGGTTTTATGACATGCCGGTTTCCTCACAATGTTTACCTTTACCGTTTTGACAGCAGTGGTAATGAAATGATGTGCAAAAAGTGAAGTGCGTGCGTAGGTTCGAGCCCACGATCTGTAACTCACGGCCATTACCACTGATTCAATAAGAATTATCAGGTAATTGATAGTATTTAAAATGTTTGTAAAAACATATCAAAAAGTAGTATACCTACATTTTGCTAGTTATGTTTAAATCCCATATTATAGCGAGCGACCCTATTGCCATTAATCGGGCACAAATCTAGGCTACTTCTGAGAAATTTCAGATCGAAAAACTCAATAACACATTGCCCGACCTGTGTCCTATAAGTACAGCTCTGCTTAACCATTGGGGGAAATAAGGCTAGATGTTATGTCATATCCAAAAGTCAGTTACAACTTTAAAATTAGAACCACGTGGGTGGGTCAGTGATCTTTTTCAAAACGTTCATCGATAGGGGTGCTCCTTACTATAACACAAAACTATCGATCACATACAACCGATTGACGCATTAACTCAGTAAGTAAAACCCGGTTCTGAACGCTCAATAAATAAAAGGAACCGACTGTTGTTGCGTTACGAAAAACGTTATTGATGGTGGAATGTCAGAAACAAAACTGTGCACATTTGTAGTGGCCCTGAAATTGTACGCTCCAGCGCGGCGCGTTTCCGTGTGGGCTAGGGATGGGATAGGGTAGAAATTATATCGATGTTTTGGGCTTTTTTTTGAAATTTCGATGGTTTTGGTTTTGCAGAAACGGGTCGGAATTTATTGATAGCTGCAGTATTTTAGTTTTTATTTTAGCAAAGTAAATGCATAGGAACTGAAATGTCATAATTATGATTATCTAAGATTTATCTCCAAAATACAATTGAAATTCTTAAACAGTAGGTAACATAAGGTACAAAAAGAAGTTTAAAAGATTATTTCCGTTGATTAAGTATTTTACGGCCTATTCAACAAGAAAGATAACCTAATGGTAGATGCCGCTAAAAGATAATACATAAAATATTACCGACAGACGCCGCATCAATACTTGGTCAATACAATTATAAAACATTCCAACTAATCAGCAATCATATTACTAATGAATTCACCTACAAACATCGATGATTCAATCTTAGTTTTAATTACCACATCAAAGTATCGCGATGTATAAATAATATATCCTCCTATAAATATGAAAGTTAGTAAGTTTGTTAATTAAATCACGCAAAAACGGCTGTACAGATTTGGATGAAATTTGCCAAACATATATTTATAACCTGTATAAACACGTGAATTAATTTTTAATCCAATATATCCACGGGATCGCGACTTATACGGGTGCAACCGCAAGGCGTTGTTAGTTCGATATCTTTTCTAGCCGACCGGCCTTTTTGCCTTATTTGCATACAGTATGCAATAATGGTTATTAAATGGCGTATTAACCAGATAAGGAAGACAATATGCACAGTTGCATACTTGCATAGTTTTAAAACTCGTGTAGATTTTCTATGTGGAAGAGATAAACCATTCTTGCGTACCTACTTACGCCACTTCATTACGGTACAGACGCCAGCGCATAAAGCTACTACAATCTGTCAAATTTCTGTAATAGGTTTTCAACTTTATCGCTATAGGATAAGGTTCAAGATTGATTGAGGAAATTTGACAGTTTCGGGTACCTTGATGTGCGCCAGCACTGTTTGTACATTAAAAAATCCAAAATTGTACCAAAATAGATCGGTAAAACCCACTCAAAGACTTGTTCTTGGTGTATGAAAGTAGGTATGTATTTTTATATATCGTATGGTTAATTGGACACCTACTGTATTTTCATTTCTTTCAATAACAGGTAGTCATTATTTCCGTGGTAGTCAGGAAAGACTTTGTGGGTGTAGAAACACCCACAAAGTCTTTAGGAGAACAAACACGTGCGATGCGGTTCCTATGGTAACCTACACCCAAATTGCGAAACGCACAATTTATCAGAATCTGAATGGGCTTGAAGATTATTTCTAAACCATTGCGTCATTTGTTCGATTAAATTGTCGGCTCAGCAACGTAAATAACGCAATGAATGTTGTTTAACTATGAATATTAAACCAATTCCTACCGATAAAAAGTTCTGCAATTACCCCTCTGGTTCTTTCAAATATCCATTTATAAATAAACCTAATAGTAATCTATTTAGGGTATGGGTTCAGTGTAGTGCCGGATGTAAAGAATACCACCATCTTACATCTTCCCGTGGGTGTCGTAAGGGGCGACTAAGGGACTTACTAGAGAATGGGCAGCAGCGTGCATTTTACCACCATACTGCGATTGCGATCACCCGCCTGCCACGCGTGGCGATTGTGGCAAATCCCCCAGATTGGGGCAGGTTTATGTCCAGCAGTGGGCGTCTTACGGCTGAAATAATGATGATTTAGTATAAGATCATTCTGCAACGCTGAACGTTAATAGGTAGGTATAGAGTAAAAGATGTTGCATGCAGATTGTAAACGACTATTATATTCATCGCTGGACTCAATCGACTGAGAAAATTCTTGATATTAGGTATATTAAGTTCTCTTTGTTCCGTGTTAAGCACAATTATATAAAACTTCATGATTAAAGCAACTTATAATATTATACTACCCATTGTACTTTATCAGATCAAATTGTTCTTTTTAATGCCTTTTTTATTTATGTGTTTTGCGTTATAAGGGATTTCACAGACTTTTATTTAAACTGCCTCATTCATCTAGTACTGGAAAGTTTCTATTGCTGAGCATGAGGTTTTGGGATCGATTTCCGAGTCAAACAAAATGTCATTGGGTTTTTCTATCAGGAATTTCTCAATAGCAGCCCATAGTCTGGATTTTTGTGCCCGATAGATGACACTAGGCTCGTCCCCTGTAAAATGGGACTTCAATATAATTGACGAAATGTGGGTGTATTCACTATTCACACCAGAATCTGATTTTCGGGGAAACGAGGCGTAGTATGTTATGTTTATTTAAAGAGGTATTTCCAATGTTTCTGTGTATTAAATTACATGCAAAATTGTCCCAATACATATACAGGAAGATTTTTTAGTCACCGTCCAAATTATGATATATAAATATTTTGCGAAAATCATATAATACGTGTTTTTTCTTTTAGTATCACTCAATACAAAAATATTGAGATATCACATCACAAAGTTATCTATAAAAAGTTGATGATTCTGGACACCGCCACGCGCTAGGTAATAGTGCGGGCTATTACCTAGTGCGTATGCACCGCGCTAGGTATTAATTTCGGCGGCCCACCCCGCGCGCCGCCGAAATTAATTGAAAACAATAATAAATAAAGTTGCAAATTTTCCCTTCATTCTCTCACGGGCGGCAAGTGTAGTATTTATTAACGTTTAACTTAGTGACCACGCAGAGTGGATAATTCTTTCAAGAAAATGATTTAAAATGAAAATTTTATGTAAAGTTTTTTTTTTTTCAAAAATGGATTTATTGAATGATACCTAATGCCTAGAAAAAAATTGGACAGTGACTAACAAAATCTTTCTGTATGTATATTGTTGGCGATATCTTATATCCAAAATGGATTGCGAATGCGAACATGGTTTATTTTACACACATTGCTGCAATATGGACATTCAGAGTATGCTTGAATTGAAAGTCAAGTACCCTTCATGCACAAATATGCAGGCTCAGATCAAATACTCGTCTCTAAGATTTGTGGGCTATTCAAATACAATACTTACCTAGATCTAGCAATAGGATGTACGACCTAGTTAACAGCTGATGCGTATTGCAATATTGCAATGTTTGCTTCATTCTGGCTAATTTTTTTTTAAAGTGGAACGGGAAATGTCTCTTGAGGTTCAATGTTTAATCATAATTATAACTACTTGAAAGAATATTGTATGTTTCATATTTGTATTAGGTTTCTGATTTCGTGAACCAATAACATCTATTACAAATATTAATACTAAATAATATTACAAAGACAGGTATACAGATCGAATATCAAATTATAATATGTTATCATAGCCTAACGTTTTCTGAACTATGTTGGGGTCGCCTGCCAGGGTCGCGAGATTTGTTTGAAAGAGATACCGTGGCCCCAGCATATGGGCAACTGAAGAACATGGGTGGGTTTTAGTCAGTAAAAGTCTGACACGCCTTTCCGCTCCACCCTAGAGCGGGATAAGTCATTTGATGATTTAATAAGCATCACCTTTGTACTAATTTTTCTGTTCTTTTCTTCTTGTCTGTTTATATATGTGTGTACATAAATGGTTAAATAAATAAATAATAAATAAAAAAACGGTATACAAATTGAAAATCAAATTATAATACATATGTTAAAAATAAAAATTGTCTCTTAGGGCAACCAACACAACGTTATCTGATCCCAAACTAAGCAGAGCCTGTACAACTAGACAACTGGTAAACATACTTATATATTTCTAAATACATACATATTATAGATAAATTACACCTAGACACAGAACAAAAGTGTTGTTATCATAGCCTAGCGTTTTCGGAACTATGTTGGGGTCACCTCCCAATCTAACTGGATGCAGCTGAATACTTGGACCTTCATATGGAGCGACTGATCTCTTGCAACAAGATGAATTACAATTTCTATTCTTAAAAGAAAATCTTTTTTTGTATTTTTTACAAATCTTTATGAAAAATATCGATATTAATTTCCCTTCGTCGTTTCCCATCCCTACGACAAGAACGGATACAAGACATTTGTTTCAGCAGCTACCCGATTTCACTCCTTCTAGTGGGGTACCGAAAATACCCGGCTCGGTGTTAAATCGACGAACAAATTACTTTCCCCACTACGTCGGGTCTGTTAGAGGGTACATTAGTAAATCGCGTGATTACTAATGATAAATGTTACTAAATGAAGATATTTGAATTTTTAATGGGGACAAGGATTAAGCTGTTGTTATTAGGTTGAAAGTTCACTGTAATTATTTTTGTAAATGGAGGATTTGAAACTGAGGTGTGGTGATTTTGGAAGCCGCATTTCACTCACTGATACGAAAATTACAGCCTAAGTTCTTGGTGATCTCTGTCTTAGGGTTGACTAAAACCTGCTAATTAGTCGATTCGCACAAATCGGGTGAATCGAGTCTTATAAAGTTATAATATATTATTTCCTGTGGGCGACTTACACAAACCTTATTAATTTGTGGGTGAATCAGCAACTCTAGAAAAATATTAATAAATGCCTTTATAAAATAATATATTATTTAATGTGTCGTTTAACCCAATTAGTTTATGCATATTTGTGGGAATAGACTTAGCCCTTAAAACCCGTATATTAAAAGATAAGTACATTGTAAAAATCTGTAGTTTAAGAAATTCGTTTTTGACTCAGTAGCTTATGGCCACTGTCATAAAAGCATTGATGACGTTCAAGAGCTGTCAGTGTCAAAATTCTTGTGGAATATTGACAGAGGCTGTTAAACGCAGTTTATAAGTGTTGACCGCGTTTAGTTTCATTGGTGAAGTCCGCACTTATTGTGTGGTGAATTTAAGGGTAGGCAAGTTTCGAGGCTATCTTTTGCTGTAGAAGTTCTGCAGAGAGTGGTATTACTATAAGTTTAAATAAATGACAGTTAATATTAAATATCAAAAGATCTATACTTGACTACTGTTGTAAAGTAAAACCTGTACACATGGTGACACGACAACTTTACAACAACAACAATAGATGGCCTTATAGCTAAAAGCTAAATTAGGTACTTTAGTTTCGCTTAAACATTATCCATTTCTGATTTCATTTTATTATTTGTAATCCTGCTTCCTTGCTATCACGCACCGTATCTCAAGAGTTCTCCTCCCCAAAACTGAGCCCAACGTCCCTACCTACTCTCATTCCATTCCTACCGCGTCCAATTCCTTGACATAAACTAAATTTTCCGATAGTGAATGGTTTCAAGATGGCGCCCGGTCCCCATGTGCACTGTGTGTGTGTGTGTGCTTGTTATCCAGTCACTCTTTCTCGCATATTTCCCATTCGTTTTGACAGGCGTACGTTGAAAAAGAATCGGGGAGGAAGTGAAATTGCAAATTTTTTTATTTGTTGGTATATTTGTTTTAGGTTTATTTATTTAATAGTTTACGTACAAACAAATATACTTAATGCAATAGGCATTTTCTACAAGTCAACTTTTGGGTGATGAAGAAACATACAGTGGTAGGTGCAACAAATTTGGAGTTTCTAGTTGTTGTCTTACTGGTTGAAGAAGAGCATAAAATATAGTTATTAATCCAATCAATAACAACATAGATTCCGTAATGAAAACAACTAATGAACACTATAAAAGTTAATCTCCATTATTTAATTACAATTTAATTATTAAAGTTATAAACAGATACATTAATTGAATACAAATAATTGTAATTACGTTTCATTTAGGTGTTTGAACTCTGACATGGCACGCACTGCTGACGTAACTTTGAATGATGACAACTTAATTGGAGATATTTCTAGAGAACTTTATAAGAGAGAATACCTCTCTCCGTCTATATTTGTGTGCTCGATGTATTAAATAAAAATTAAAGGCTATTTTGGTATCTATAGGAAAATAATAGATTTTTTTGCCTTTATCGAGCAGCAGTTAGCGATTACCGGCTAAGATTATGATGACGAATTATTGGATGGGGGAAGGAACGTTGACAGATCAACAGTCAAATGGGTAGACGATCTACAGAAGGTCGCAGAGATGACCTGAATACGATTCACAGAGACCAAGACGCGAGAAAGCAACAGCAATGCAAAAAGACGGCCAATAATGACGATTTTCATACATAAGCTTGGGGTATGAAAATTTAAAGGGAGTAAAATCAAACGTTACGCGTTATGTTATGTTTGATAAACTATATACTTTATAATCGTTCGTAAGGATTAAACTACAGTCGTGCGTTGGCGTTGACACACACATTTTGTTTCCTAATTTTTCACTTGCTCCTCTTCACCCCTACTTCGTAACCACACAACTCCCCGACGACCTCTCGAGGGTTGCTTGTTAGACGACAATATGCAGCTCTGTGGCTACCGAATTATTATTTACTATATGCTTAAACGATTACGGGCCTCTCTAGTTAAGGTGTATTGTGGCTGGGACTGAACTAACGAGGTAGAGTTGAGAATATATCGATAGGTTTTGATAGTGCTGTACCTAATGTTGAGTAGATGTTTGAGATGGCTGTTGTCATAATATGATTTTTAGGTTTTTAAATTGAGTAAGGTTTGAATCAATCATTAATTATAGTGCATTTGCAAACAAAAGGTAAGATATTGTGGTAAGTTGTCCTGACTGTACCTAGTGAGGAAAATTATTGAGAAACAATAGCAATCCTACGTCCGTTTGCCGTGTTTATAGTTGGTAGTCCATTTTCTGAAAAATTAATTTCCCTGATTTTAAATAACAATGTTCCCTATGAAATTTATAACTGATCTATGACTACCTCATCAAAGTCTACTCGTTTATTAACGACCAGCTTTTCTTGCGACTGTCTGCGATCTAGAATAAAATAATAAAAGCCTATGTCCTTACCCAGTCTATCTGTGTGCCAAATGTCATCCAAATCCGTTTCAGCCCTTTTTTCGTGAATGCGTAACAAACTTACTTTCGCATTTATATCTAACGTTAGTTAAGTCCCACATAATGTATAAGACTCTGTGCTCTATCTAGCTCTCCACTAATGAGGGCTCAAATAAGCAAGCTATCGTGCTTAACGAATCAACCTCGATGAATGGAAGGGGACAATTTTCCATTCACTGGCGAATATTTTCCACTAGCTTTTGCCAGCGGCTTCGCCCGCGTGGAGGTCGGAAATTATCTCGCGGGAACATACTACCGGGATAAAAAGTACCCTATGTTTTATTTCCGGTTATAAACTATTTAGGTGCCAAATTTCATCTAAATCGGGTCAGTAGTTTTTGCGTGAAAGAGGAACAAACATCCACACATCCATACATCCGTACATCCAGACATCCAGACATCCAGACATCCAGACATCCATACATCCAGACATCCATACATCCAGACATCCATACATCCAGACATCCATACATACAAACTTTCGCGTTTATAATATTAGTAGGATTCAAACGAGAAAAAAAGCAAAAGTAGTTCAGACATAAAATACATAACATCACGCCTTATTTCCGTGAAGGGTTAGGCAGAGATGTACCTACAGTTACACCCATAGTTCGCCTGTTATGTTTAAGTCCCATGTAATACGGGGCGAGCCTATTGCCATCAACCGGGCACAAATCCTGGACTCCGGGCTGCTACTGAGAAATTCCAGATAGAAAAACCCAATATCACATTACTCAACCTGGGAATTGAACCCAGGACCTCATGCTCAGCAGTAGCGCTTGCTACCACTAGACCAACGAGGCAGTCCTCCGGTTTCATCATCATCATCATCATCATTTCAGCCGTAAGACGTCCACTGCTGGACTTAGGCCTCCCCCAATTTGGGGGGCTTTGCCATAATCGCCACGCTTGGCAGGCGGGTTGGCGATCGCAGTATGGTGGTAAAATGCATAGAGAACGCTGCTGCCCATTCTCTAGTAAGTCCCTTAGTCGCCTTTTACGACACCCACGGGAAGAAATGGGGTGGTGTTATTCTTTACGGCCGGCACCACACGGTCCTCCGGTTTAGAAAAATAGATTTCACGAAAACATTTTTGTCTCGCAAAATTTACGTTTCAAAATTCTGTCGACTCGAACACCATAAAATATAACGCTGAGAAAATATAAAGATAGAAAGGACGGCAAAGGCATAGGGTTGTGAGGGGTTGGGGGTGAACCCCATCTCATTGTGATGCGACAGACATGACAAGTGTCAAAAATTTACTACAAAAACTGCCACGATCCTAAGGCGTTACGGTATTCTGCACGTGTACCTATTCTTTATGTTTGTATGTGTATATGGAACGCGAAAATTGATGAGCCGATTTTAGTAAGATCAATGGTTTTAGGCTAAAAGGACCGACGAGTGACAAAGGTGGCTGGGAGGCCTATGCTTAGTGGACTGCGATTGGCTTTTCTTTTTATTTTTTTTGTTTAGCCTTTACAGACATATTGCTGGGCAGGTCATCGCGACCTATTTTTGGGCCAAGCGAGAGTAGAAAGAGGTAGGTAGGACCTTATTTCTTTAATTATTCAAAAGAAAAATGGCCTGAAAACGCAACGAAAACCTCGAATGCATATTTTCTATCGTTGAAAGTCTGCATCACAAATTACATCTAGGTACACATTTACTAAGGTAACATGACTAAATAACGCCTTTTCACGAAATCACAAACATTATTGTCTTTATTCATTACCAATTAATCACCATGAATCATCGCATAACCCAGAAAATTGCATGAACAACAGTCATTCGCCCCGTCCGCCATTTTATTACCCAACAAACGTTATAAACTAATCATAAAGCTATCAGAAACGATAAAATTAATCAAACCCAAAACGTAAATTACATAATCACGGCATCGTAACTCCGAAATCACCCCTAAATGTGCCAGTTAACCCACTAACCGACTTAGTAATAAAACACAAATTTAACCTTGACACAACCCTAGTTAGTATGCACAGTCTTTCTTTTAAAATCTTACGTATTAATTTGCAAACTTTTCTCACAACGGAAAAACAACTTAATTTTCCCAACCCTAAGAATGAAAATCCACTCTCCAACGATCAGAGACAGAGATTCGTTTCTCAAAAATGAAAAATTCTAACATAATATTTCTTAAATTGATATCAATTCTTAATTTCGACCTTGATGGCTCACACTAAAGCTCAATATCAATGCCGAAAATAAAAGCACTTAAGACATTCTGAATTTGAATAAGTTATTTAGCACGTGGTTCTTGTGACGACGTTCGCAATTTGAGTATAAATTAGAACACTTATCTCGTCGCGGTACTATCTTCTTTCTTTTTCTAACTACGGGTTTTGGATGATACTGTCTCTTTTTCGCCCCATGTCAAGCAAGCGTAGGGGTGTCAGCCGCTTCAAGTGAGCTTTATCGATATTTCCAAGATAATACTCAAACGGCGACGGGGTGGCTTATGAATAGTAAAATGATAAATGTAAGCAATTTCAGAGTATGAACTGCTATATCTAAAAACGAATAAAGTCGGTTCGGAAAATCGATGGCTGCTCGTTTTTGTGTCATCTAGGATAGGAGTTCAAATAGTAGGGACACGTACCGCGAAAATTGTATCGATAGTCGATGTTTTTATTAGGCGAGGTCCGCTCTGATATTTAATTTAGCGGCGGAAGCAACAGGTTATTAGCACGGAGCTTTCCCGCCTAACTTTCCGGGCGTTCACTTTTTAAATTCCTCTCTTTCCCTTTCTAATTGGATTGCCTTCTCCCTTTCCCGTGAATGAATGAAACTTGTTGCTTGCCGAATCATTTCGCATTTATTTAAGACTTTTTAAATGTGTGTCATTGCATCGGGTTTAATCTCGCGAGCGTCGGACCTGAAAATCGATTGCTACTCGATTTGATAAACCGATGGTGTCACTTTGAACCGAATTTTCGTATCCCCCATTATCGTTTAACCGTAAAACTTATTTTAGCGTATAATTTTATGCATGAGAGATTACCCTTTGGGCGTAAAAATTAACACGTTCGATGGTTAATAATTTTCCGCTCATTAGTTCTATTGAACCTCTTCTGTGATGTTACCTTTATATTTTTATCATAACAAAAATAATAAAAGCGACCTCATTTATTTCTTCGTGAAAGACGAGTACCTATCAGACAAAAGAATTGATACACAAAAGGAAATCGTCTAAACGATATTGCTTACTCGATACGATATCTCATATTGTGACAAATTACGAGAGATATCCACATATCAAAATTCACATTTTAACCGAGCGTCTACCTACACGTATAGATCCACAGTCATACGTGAAACGAAGCCCACACCATATCTTACTCTCGAACACACGAATCTACATACATAAATATATTTCTATTCACCACCCAATACATTTTATCTATGTTACCGTTGCCTTACTAGAAATTCCAACTATTTTGTAAGGTCGCATCACTATTGAACTAACAGTCCAACTAGAGTCTTATTGCAGTTGGAACACATTTGAAAATAGAACGGCAGATCACGATCGGTTAGTGTGAAGCCGAAGTGAGCCCGCGATCGAGTCTCACGAGGTATTCTCAAGGGGTGAGCGTAGTTCTTGCGCTTAGATATAAAGAAAGGTAGATACTTATGAAATTCGAAGGAAAAACCACCCTTCCCTATACTTACACAGCGCAGTCGATTCGGTTTTCGCCGAGGAAATTGTAGCGTAGTTTGAACGGGACATTCGCTCACCGTACGCCGCATAGAGACGACGATTTTCTCGAATTTCCTTCGGGACGCGTTGCCTCCAAATTTGTCCTTGCATTTTTTTTTTCTTTACTGGTGTTCGGTATTTGAGTGACGCGTTATTCATTTTTTTATTTCTGTATTTTTCTCATTCATTCTTTATTTTAATTTGCAGTGCCAAAATATTTTTTAAATTCGCGCCGCGTAAAATGTTTACTTGAAAACTTTGCTTCGTGTCGCCATAAAGGTAAGAATATTTCCAGCCAGGGTGAAACGATTGTTTCAATGATCAAATTTTGAATTTTTTGAAATATTTTTATGACGTAACATGTTACCAAAAATTTTGTTTTGTAATTTTTTGGAACGTAGGATTAAAATTTCGGTCTTTATATAGGTTGTAAAGTTCTGCCGGCAACTTTAAAACGATGCCGCGTAATTTTATGAATATAACCTTTTGAGAAGTAGGGAAATCTTTGTCAAAATGATTATTTCGGCAAGGATTTTTTTTTAAATTTCCGACCCTTTTGATGAGTTTATCTCATTGATTTAATGAGAATTTGTAAAAAGTATACCTGCTTTTGCTTCGACATTTAGTTACCGGAAATACGAATGAATTTCTTGGATTATACTCAATTTGAAATGGTCCTCATGAGCTAATTATTCTGATAACCCATCTACTATCTTCTTATCATCCGTTTCAGAGTTTGGATACATACGTGTATAAGTCAGCGTATTTTTTAACTTTATAGTTAGTATTATCACTTTAACTGACACTTTTTTTCTTTGAAATGTTTTTTTTATTGTAAGTTCTAAGCCATCACAAAAATATCTAGGTAGTAAGTAAGTGTTTATGATAAGAAATAGTTTCTCCTCGCCTATTTCAATTTCGTGAACTGCTTAAAACGTACATTTTTATTCAAATCAAACTGCCTTTTTAATTTAATCACAACACAACCCGCTCATAGCTTACCACTATCTTTAATAGACAATAATTTTAACTAATTGAGAATTCAAAATGACAGAGAGGCGTGACTCTTGTCACAAATGACGGCCGAATGACGAAATGACATCGATTGACGACCAGTAGGCGGGACTTGTACTGAATGTCATTTAAAACAAGTGACATTTGGCAGCAAGTTGTCAGGTACCGTATTCTGAAGATTGAGTTGTTGTAATTCGGAATGACTTAATCGTTTTATGTTTTCTGTGGGGCTGACTACCTATTGTCATTTTGTAGGCGTCGGTAATTTAATATGGAAAAAATCTATTCCATTTGATATATGAATGATAAACGATTTTATTTCTCTAGGTTTGTACCTTAAAACACTTATACGTCGTCGATAATATTTTAGAAGAAGAAAGTGAAGATCATTTGTCTGAAATCGTCTTTTGAGGAAAGGACAGGACGGACCACACAGATTTCAATGAGCCCATCCAGTTTTGAAAGTTGTGTTTGAAAATGGAATATAAATTCGAAAATGGAAACTCGATGTGTGCAAGTCTTCCATATTTTTTGGCAAAGGCTGAGTTAAAGGGGTTAATATATTTAGAAATACACGTTCTAAGTAATAAATTGTGATCTTGTAACATAGCTCGAATATTAATTTGGTTTTCTAAAATATACTGTACCAATAACTTACATAGTTTAGGCCGAGTAAGAGGAAAAAGTATGAAGGAAAGCATCGTGATCAAACCGACATGTCTTAGGACCAAAAATTCGGAGACTTGTGACATCTACCAACCCGAGCTGGGCCCGCGTGGTTGATTGCGGCCCGCTCTATCTCACCGAAAGACGGCCTGTCTACATTATAGGTTGATTATGATGAACAGACAGCATCAGAGGCGTTTCTAAGATCAACTAAAGAACTGAAATAAGGAAACTCAACCAATTTATTGAGATAGTCTCGCAAAGATCGGACTCGTTTCCTTTGGAACTTTCTCTATCTCTAGATATTATAAAACAAAAGCTTTGTTTTGCTTTTTATGTCCAGGTAATACAATAAGCAAACATCAAGTCAGTCTGAGTGATTCCCTTTATTTCTAAACTACAAAACGGTTTTCAATACGGTTTTCGCCATCATTAAAACAATATATTCCGGAAAGATATTGTGTATAATATGTTAATATTAAACTTACATCTTCTTTATCTTTACTTAGTATAAAACAAAGTCACATTTCGTGTTTGTACGCTTAGATCTTTTAAACTACGCAACGAATTTTAAAGCGATTTTCATCAATAGACAGAGTTATTCAAGAGGAGGGTTTATATGTAGGTATAATATATGGGAAAAGCCGCTGGAAAAAGGTAGTTAGTAAATAATTCTCGATGTTCTGTAAAATCACAAAAACCCGTGCGCTAGTATTAAATAAAACCAAAAAGTAGGTTTTTTTGTACAAATTCCATTTTATTTCATTCCTCCTTAAGTCGAAAGTCCTGTCAATCTAGCACAACGTTTAACCCACCCTACAAGTTTGAAAAAACAATACAAAAACGCACGCTGAGATAATCACGTATAAATATTAACTACGGTCGCGTCCCGGCTTTGCTCGGGGGTAATTTGCCACTGACAGATATCCGATTTAATGGACTTTTATTTAAAGTCTTGAAGATTTTTCTTTTAGGTAATTCGATAAGAATACTATTACGTAGGTACTACTCAGGCTATTTCTAAACGCCAGCCAGCACTAGACTTTTTTTTTAGTCTGGTTTCTACATAAAAAAAAAATAGATTTAATAGAATAGAATAAAGTTTATTGTCTCCAGTATTACAGCTAGTAGGTACACACATATACAAAACTATAATACTGGAACTAAAAGGTAGCGGGTTTCTAAGCGCTGTTTCTCAGCTTAAACCCTTGGCTCCTGTTTACCTACTCAAATACCTATAGTATTTCTTTTGAATTTTTAACTGAATTCAAAAGATGGAGGAGGTTATCAATTAAACTGTTTTTTTATTTTTTTTATTTTTTGAAAAAATATTTGTTTCCTCAGAACTTTTGACTGGGTGAACCGATTTTGATGATTCTTTTTTTATTTTAAAGCTGGTGCTTTCCGTGTGGTCCCATTTATATATAATTTGGTTCCATTTTGACAGTGGGATCCATGTGAAAACCATATAAGTCTTAAATTAGCATTAAGTACGTGCGCGACAAATGGACGAATAACGCGATTAGATTAGTGCAGAGTATAACCAAAAAGTTAAAAAAAAAAACTAAAAAAAAATAACAACTGTTACTTTTTTTTTTATAATACATTCACAACTAAAATTTCAGCAACAAATAGGTATCTACCATTCTTGGAAAACATCATTGGATAAAATAAAAGTACCTACCAAATAAAAATTAGACGTTTAAAGATTTACTTTTCTGAATTACTCCGAATTCTAATTCTTATACAGTCGAACGTTTAGGTTTGTTATTTTAAGTTAGTTTTATATTAAGTATACTAGCCACCCGTCCCTGTTTCGCACGGCTTTTACGACTTGATAAAATATCGTGATTTCTTTATTATAGGTAAGTTTAATTATAACTTATTTAACACAAAAATCTTCCGGAATAAATTCTATAAATTATGGTGAAAACCGCATCAAAATCCGTTGCGTATTTTAGAAGAACAACGCAGTCACACAGACAAACACGAAAGGCGACTTTATAATATGTATTTGATACTAGCTTTTGCAGCGTCTTCACCTGCGTAGAGGTCGGAAATTATACCGCGGGAACGTACTACCGGAATAAAAAGTACACTATGTGTTAATACAGGTTACAAACTCTCTGTGAGCCAAATTTCATCCAAATCCGAAAAGTGCTTTTAGCGTGAAAGTGTAACAAACATCCATACATCCTTACAAACTTTCACATTTATAATATTAGTAGGATTTGTATAAAGCAGGTAATTTTTAATACGTTTCAACAACATTTTTGTTTGAACGAACCGGTATCTACCTCTAAAGACGAGAAAGAAGTCTTTTAACGACTTAATTTGCTTAAATTGTGAGTTGTAAGAGCAACTCTGCGGGCAATTAAGTTCAAAATAAATCAATTTAATTAACGTGTTCTTAACGTAAAATAACTGTAGAAAATTCGAAACAGATGACACAAGATATTCAGGATTATTCAAAAAACTGTTCCAATCTCGAATTCAAATTGTTCCATAAATCATAACCGTTACGTTGGCATAATAAATCACAAGATAAGACAGAGTTTACTCTATTCCTAAATAAAACTCTGCAACTTTATTTCCATCTAAACCAGCTACTTACAAAGTAAAATTGAACGGAAAACCTATCACAAAATAATATCGAATCTCCATACATTATACTATTGATGGGGTGAACGACATATAATTTATATACCTACCCGTATTACGTATAGTCGATAGTTGGTTCCACCCCCGTACCTTGCGACCCTCCAACGCATGTATATACATAATATATACATGTGAGTAGGGTTGAGGACAAAATCGATAGGGCTAACTCCTTTGTAAACCAACGGCTTTGCACGATTTTTGAACTGTCAATTTTTTTTCCGAATTCCGAATTCGAATGTTCGAATTTGGTTTTGTTGATTACCGTGTTCTACATTTGAATAGTGTCAGTTAAAGAAATTATGGTGTAGGTAAAACACAGATGATTAATGACATTAATTTGCATGTAACACTTTTTGAAGGTAGGTTGTATGTTAAAATTTCAATTTAGGAAATATAATAGAAATTGTAAGAAATAAAAGGTGTCTAAAGAAGTATTTAGAGAGTCAGAAACTTGACAATACAGAATGATCTAGCGCGTTTACAATACATTCTTCTTTTGTTTAATACACAGTAAAACCCGAACCTTTGTTAAACCAACTAGCATAAGTTATACTGAATTAATCATTTCGTTTTTCCCTAAAGTTCACACAACAAGACAAAAAATTCTACCGCCAACTTTCAAGCAACATAAAATGTAATTATATTTTATTTCGCCTTCGTTAGCTTAAATTTAAGTATCAAAAGGGCATCTTCCTTAAACAGACAGACATAACAACGAGTAATAATAATTATATGCACACTTATTTCTGATTAAGCGGTAATCAACATTATCATTATTTTTTCATATTTAATAGCCCATTTATTCATTGCAATCATCCGAAAATTAAACACGAGAGTTATTTTCGATGTCAAAATTATCTTAACAGTCATCGAGCAATATTAACCCGTCCGATGACAACGCAAAGTTGAAACGACTTTTTGTTGAAATAAATTTCGATAATAATCGGTAATAATTATCAACTTTCATTTATCTATGACGATTTAATTTTAAATTGTGAAAAGTGCGTGTTTAAAAAAAAATATTTAGTTTTTTTTTAAGAGTAAAATATCGTAGTAACATTCTTTGGTGAAACCATTTATGACATTTCATTAATAAATTATTTTAAAATTCACTGTTAAATCTGCAATGAAAATTTAAAATATTTTTTTTCTGTGTATCCTATGACCTTTTTCACGGCAGTAACTTGTCGCAGCCAATTACTTAAAAATATACATCAAAATGCTCGATGTGCTAGTGTGAGAACACAGTACCGGAGTATTTAATTATTTTAAAACCAGTCAACGTCAATATTTTTTACACGTCCCTGTTAATTTATAGCATGACCAAACGGGGAATCGAACGCGTAGCTATTTATTCAACGGTAAAGTAGTAGGAACATAAAATTTTATTTTGTTGTTTGTATTTAAAAGACGCCTAGTAAAGAACTTGCTTAATCGATTACGCTACCGACGATTATCGGAAACTTCGAAAAATTTCGAAATTTATATTTTCGGATTTTTAATTTTCGAATTTATTGTTCATCCGTAAGATATCTATGGCTGTTAAAACTAAATTGTCTATGACACGCCAACGTTACGCGGTCGTTTGATTTTATTGGTTATTTCCTTGGGACACACTACACTTAGGGACACCTCTGTGACAGTGACAGTTCAAAATCAGCTCCGTAATATTTTATATTTTTAAATAGTTTATCCTGTCATTCAGTATCCTAAATATGTTTATTAGTGAATGTGGCCCACAATGAGCAAGTGACATTGGAATTCAGTGATTCATTCCACAAACAACAAAGTTATAAACATCAAAACAAAAGTGTACCAACATCTCGAAAAGGAACAAATCGGTGCTATCACAGTGTTTTTGCAAATAAGAGTATTCAAAACTCATTAAATAACATTACTGTACCATAATCCAAGCGTAATAACAATAAAAACAGTGTTAATCGATAATTTATAAAATTTTAAACAGTTGTTAATTGACCGTCATTTCAAAATTATTAGAAACGTAACTGAATGGTGACGCAAAAATTTCCGAAAAGGAAAGACGTATTTCGAACATCACACTTAATGAACGGCCGGTCGAGAGGCTAACGTGTGTACGTCACACGGCTGCGACATCCGTGAGTCGTAAGTTCGAATCCCGCACCGAGATATTCTTTTTCTTCATTAATTTATTCCTTTGGATAGAATATTTCAAACTAAGGGCACCACTGTATTCGTGTCAAATGTAGAATTGTCGAGTTGACAGTTATAACTTAAATCTAGTTAAAAACGAAAATAATTAGATAACGTTTAAATTTTAACGAGAGTTGTCAAAAACGGTCAAATAGAAGATTAAGTGTTGCACTACTAAAAGAAAAAAAAAATTTACCCCGTTTCGGGGAAATTAATTTAAAACTCGCACCATTCAGGAAAGAGACAATGGGGTCGAGAATAAAAAGCATCAACAATAGCGGCCGTAAGGATCCTCTACAAGTCACTTGTTACAAATGCAAAAAACAAGTTGATCACCGAAGCACCTTATTATGCACTTTATGTAAAAACCATTTTGAATTTGATTGTGCTGGTTATCCTGAGAAAGTATACCGCTTAAAGAATCTAGAAGAACGGAAGAAATTCAGATGGGAATGCAAACCGTGCGCCCAGAAAGCAAAAGAACAAATCGCACCCAGCTCTGTTGTATCCAATGTGACAATGAGGACAAAAAAACACTCGTCTCCTAAATCATACATAGATGACACACCTACTGGATCGGAGGAGACTACGCCTTGGTCTACTCCCAAGACAACCTCTGACATATATGACTCACACATACTCACAATGGATCATACACCGGATGGTTCAACTGGAATAACCGACACAACATTGTCGAGGAGTATGGACTATACGGTAACCGATTCCATCCACGCCCAAGAAATGAAGGATACGATTGAACTCCTCCAGACTCAACTTAGTAGTTCGCAGAATGAACTTGAAAATATCATACTGGAAAACAATGAGCTACGTAAACAAAATGATAAATTGCTTAAAGATAATGTTACGTTGAAAAAATTCTTATGCCAACCACCGCAAAATGAATGTGATACATTAGAAATAACAAAAAAAGCTAAGACATTTACTTTGGTACACCAAGATATGCAAGGCTTCTTTACGCCACCTAGAAGTTTGGCTACAAGTAATAACAGTAACACACGGATACAACTCGGTGGAAATATCCTGACCCTACAAAAAGACATCGCAGATATGGAGCATCAGCTGAAACAGGCTGGAAACGAAATATTAAACCTCAAGGATCAAATAGTGAAGCTTCAGAAGATGTTGGAAAGTAAAGGTGAAAATCAAAAGGATAAACACACTCCACCAGAGGCCCTAAAAGTCAAACACACAAACAAGATATATATCTTTGGCACTCAACAATGTGTTGGACTATCATCTGCATTGACACACTCAAGACAGGGAACATCATATCAAAAATATACCGTCACTTCTCTAACTAAGCCATATGCACTAACTAGTGACATTATTAAAAACTGCCAAAATATTGAGCTATCACCAAGTGATAAACTGATTATTTGTGTGGGTGAAAATGACTACGATATTAATATTTTGTCGTCACAACTTCGTCAACTTCTCAATGTATTCTGCAATAATAATGTAATTGTTCTGAGTTTACTAAAAAACATGTATCTAAATTTAAATGACTTGAACCATACTATACGCAACATTTGCAATGATTATAAAAATTCTAATTTTATTGATTTTATTGACATTAACCATAATTTAAATAATACATGTAAATTGATTAATTATGTTATTGACTGTGATGATTATGAAAAAAAATACTTGAATGTGAAAGAACTAAAAAAATTAATACTGCGTAGTCAACCAAAAATTGTAAAAACGATTAACAAATACATAATTGATCCTAAAGGAACAATCCCATATTACTTTGCACGAAAACAGCTCAAATCTGATGTTATAAATAAACCCTATGAAAAAAAACTCTCTACTACAAAAATAGGTACTATACCCCACTATTTTAAGGTTGTAGACAGGAATCAGCTTTTTCGTTAAAAATATTAGTAAATCCAAGACTTTTAAAATATTACATCAAAATATAGCGAGTATCTTAT
Source organism: Aporophyla nigra (assembly GCA_947507805.1). Taxonomy (NCBI): domain Eukaryota; kingdom Metazoa; phylum Arthropoda; class Insecta; order Lepidoptera; family Noctuidae; genus Aporophyla; species Aporophyla nigra. The sequence goes on along the minus strand of OX382309.1, from coordinate 19,251,774 downwards.
CAAAACAGGAAATAGTAGAACTAACACTACTGGAATTACGAGACGGGAATAAAGAACCCGACATTCTATGTTTCTCTGAAACCTTTATGCGTGCCGGTAATGAAAAATATTTAAAATTAAATAACTATATTTTAGCAACTGCGTTTAGTAGAGACAAGCAGAGAGGGGGAACCTGTATTCTCATAAAACAGGGTATTAACCACAATGAGCTTACTTACATACAAAAATATGCAACGCAAAAATCATTTGAAGCCTGTGGCATTGAAATCCCATTGCACAAATTATTAATAGTATGTGTATATAGAACGCCAAAGTCTGACCCCAATGAATTTTTGAATAAGCTAGACCAATTTATGTGTGAAACACATAAAAAATATGGACCAAACACGAAAATAGTTATTGCTGGTGATTTTAATATCAATACCTTAAAACCAGGAAAAGTAACTACCTATTTAAAAGATTTATGTAATACCAACAATCTACAAATGCATATTAATATTCCTACTCGTAAAGACGCTTGTATAGACCACATTCTAAGTAATATAAAGACAACATCAGCAGATGTTTTGCCTCTTTATTTATCTGACCATGATACTGCCCAATTATTAGAATTTCCGGTAAAAGAGAAAAGTTCGGAGTCTAAATCCTACTACATTTACAAAAAGGACTACTGTATCGATAATATAAAAAAATTCAGAGAATGTCTGAAAAGTTTGTCGTGGTCAGAAGTACATCTAGAAACTGATCCAAATAAGGCTTTTAATAAATTTCATGATCTACTATGTCTGTTATACAACTTGTGCTTCCCAAAAATAAAAATAAAAATTAATAACTATAACACATACAAACAAAAATGGATAAGTAAGGGTCTAAGAAATAGTTGTAAAACTAAACGATCTTTACGATATCTTTACTACAAAAATAAAACAGCAATGTTCAAAACAAAATATAAAAAATACTCACATATACTGAAAAAGTGCATTGTTAAATCAAAAATGAATTCTAATATTAATTACATTGAAAAAAGCCAAAATAAATGTAGAGCAACGTGGTCAGTCATTAAACATGAGATTGGTAATACAAAATGTGACAATAATATATCTGAATTACAAGTAGATAAGCAGACACTAACGAATCCCACTGACATGGCCAACGCTTTCAATAACTATTTTATTGACTCAACAAATACATGTAATAATTTAACTAAAGACTCTTATACGGTTTCAATTTCTAATTCTATGTTCCTTAGTTGCATGACTGAAAATGAAGTTAAAAAGGAGATAATGAGCTTAAATAATACTAACTCCGAAGGTTATGATGGAATTAGCACAAAAATTATTAAAGCGTGCAGCAGCGAACTAATTTCCATATTGACATATTTAATTAACCTTTCTTTTTCATCAGGTATTTTTCCTGATGCCTTAAAATTATCAGTTGTGAAACCACTTTACAAAAAAAGCAATAAAAATGACGTGCAAAATTACCGTCCAATTACTCTTATTCCTATTTTATCAAAAGTATTTGAAAAATGTATGCTCAACAGACTTGTCAACTTTTGTAGCAAATTTAATATTATAGCAAACGACCAGTTTGGATTTCAAAAGCAAAAATCGACAACTCAGGCAATATTTTCTCTTTTGAGCAATATCCTGAGTAATCTAAATAATAACCACATAACAACAGCGCTTTTTTTCGATTTGTCACAAGCATTTGACTTTGTAGCACATGACGTTTTATTTAAAAAGTTAGAAAGTGTTGGTATAAGAGGACTAGCTTTGCAGTGGATTAAGTCTTATTTAAGTCATCGGAAGCAATACGTTGTCATAGATAAAGTACATGAAAACTTGCTTACATCGTTTTCTTCTGAGTCCAGGGAAAAAAAATGCGGCGTCCCTCAAGGGAGTGTCTTAGGACCCCTATTATTTATATTGTACATAAATGACATACCACGAGTGACTAATCATAAATGTATATTATTCGCAGATGACATTTCAATTATAGTGACGTCTGATAAGAAGCATCAATCAGTATCTGAACATGAAATTGAGATTAATAATACTATCGACTATATTTTAGAATGGCTACAGACAAATAAACTAAAAATCAACTTAGAAAAATCTAATTTTATACAATTTAATCAATCTAAACATGTTAAATACAATTTTAAACTTAATATTAATAGACTAAAAGAAGTTGTTCAAACCAAATTCTTGGGTGTTCTTATAGACCAAGACTTAAATTGGAAAGTACATGTAGATAATTTGTGCAATAGGATCAATAAATTTGCTTATGCTCTCAGACAAGTGAAGAATGTGACAAACAGAAAAACGGCAATAACTACTTACCACGCATATATAGAATCCATTTTACGCTACGGGCTTATTATATGGGGGAACAGTACAGAGAAAGATAGAGCATTTATTGCGCAAAAAAAATGCATCAGGGCCATTTGTGGTCTTCAACCTGATGAGTCTTGCAAACCGTTTTTTAAAAAGCTGGGTTTATTACCACTTCCCTCACTTTACATTTATGAAATCTGTAAATATGTGTACAGTAATAAGGGGTTGTTCAAAAAAGCGTATGAAGTAATCACTCGACCAACAAGGGATCCACACAGACTTGTTTTAAAGGATAATCCTAAATCAGCCAAATATGCTAAAAGCTGCCTTGTAATGTGTGTACGTATATATAATAAAATACCAAACGAACTAAAATTATTAACAAACACAAACTCATTTAAACACCAATTATATAAATGGCTGAATGGACACAACTTTTATGATATTAAAGATTTTTTTAACTTCAAAATATAATTATGTTGTACATCTAATATATAAAATTCTCGTGTCACAGTTTTCGTTGCCATACTCCTCCGAAACGGCTTGACCGATTTTGATGAAATTTTTTGTGCTTATCCGGTATCTATGAGAATCGGCCAACATCTATTTTTCATCCCCCTAAATGTTAGGGGTAGTCCACCCCAAAAATTTTTTTTTTTTTTTTAGACAAATTTTTTAATTTATATTTTTTTTATGATACAACATACAAAAATACATACAATCCTCAATTTTCACTCTTTTTCACCCGGCAAAACAACGTTTGTCGGGTCAGCTAGTGTATTAATAAAAATGTAAATAACTATTATTGTATTAGGTAATCTGCGACATTGTTTAATTCATATTTAAATCGTGAATGTGTAATTATTTTGCATGCAATTAATACAATTTTTGTATCGCTAAACATGTGGACATTATATAAAAACCAAACTGTAACAACTTTATACCATGTTTAAAGCAAATAAAGACTTATCTTATCTTATCTTATCTTGCAATGTGTTTGGTAGTCGTTAATTACTTTTATAGTTATTTATGATTTAATTTAATAGATAAAATATTGGGTACTTAGTATTTTATTATGGCTTTTATCTTTCATATCGGGACATTCTCAAAGTATCTTAATTGCCGATTCTTGTTCTTTTAATGACGTTGTGTCGATTTTAATAAAGATACTCATTCTAAAGCGGGGTTTACATTCGTTATAAGTGTCGTGAAGATTTACTGTAACAGCTGATAAATTTAAACGCACTCTATCAAACAGAGAAATAATAGTCATTATTTCAGCAAACTAAACTGACCATTTAATCCTACTAATGTCATAAATGTGAAAGTTTGTGAAGATGTATGGATGTTTGTTACTCTTTCACACAAAAACTTTAAAACGGATTTGTATGTTTGGCGCTCATATAGTTTATTATAACCTGTATTAACACGGAGGATGCTTTTTATCTTGGTAATACGTTCCCGCGGGTTCCTCCGACATCCACACAGGCGAAGACGCTGGCAATAGCTTATATGAAATATGACAGAGCGTTAGTTGAATTTATCAGTTTTGCAAAAACGATACCGTAATTACGTAACCCACTTCTAATCGCAATCTGAAACATTTTGAAGGATATTGCTAATAAATGTTCGAAAACATTGGTACCGATTCCCTTGTTCACAAACTAAACTAAATTTAAGTTCAGTGCATCTTTTTCTTTGTATTTCATTATGAAGAGGACAAAAGATTTTTTTTAGTTTAGTCCTGTCAAATTAATCAGCGCCTGTCACTACTCCATACAAGTTTAGACGTGATTAAAAACTTGCCTACTAAAATTACGTCAATTTACGTCAACCGCTGATTAATTTGACAGGACTAAACTAAAATGTATCTTTTGTCCTCTTCTTAATGAAATACAAAGAAAAAGATGCACTGAACTTAAGTTTAGTTTAGTTTGTGAATAAGGGAATCGGCATCATTGTCTGTTTAACAACGTAAATAAAGCCATGGATATTGCTAAACTGTCAAAAGTCATTCCTACTGTTATTGTGTTGCAGCATTACCACGTTGCTGAAGTTATCTATAGCCCGAAACAGACTACTGTTCAACGAAACTAGTTCCATAATGTAAACCCCGCTTTACTGCGTTGGCACGAATTCGAAGTAACTCTACTTTAAAACTAAAAAGATTTTTTAGCCCTTAAAACGGGCTTTGCAAAAGAGAATGGATTAATGACGTGAATTACTTAGCCTTCAAAACAAAATGAACTAAAATACCGTAGTAGCTATAGAATTCGGGGGTAATATTTATTATACCAAACCCCACCCCCATGTTGTCAATCGATCAAACATGTGCAAACAGTATAGACTTACAATTTGACAAAACAGCCCAAGTCTCCAACAACGACCGAAGAAAAACACACCCATAAACAAAAGCAACACGGTTCAGTTTTGAATGGTAAATTTTCCATGTCTGATATCTCGGGTTTGCAATTTGGACATATTTCTCTTGTATATAGGAATCATAGGAGCTATGGTAAATGTATTGACAAATATATCGAGTTACAGTTTCCATTAGGATATTGTTTATATCAATTTATGGAAGTACTCGAGTTGTCTCGATTCTCAGAACGGTTTGAGTTATGTTCGTAGTCTGTAGGGTTAGGAAGACTTAACCCTCCGTAACGCTTTGCTATTTATTAGCAATAGTTTATTGTACAAGTCAATCTAAAAGATTTTTCAATTGGAAATGTTAAATAAAAGTTTTGAATTTTTTTGGCAGCGTCTGAGATTTGTTTTTAACTGGGGAATAGCCTACGTTAAATCTGCTTCGTTTACTAATATTCTTATTAGAATTGACCCGGGTATGTTGGATAGCCCATCGCAGTCAAAGAAGTATGCAAAGATAAATTGAACACATCAATTTGAGTTTAATATGAAGCGCTAGGACCCGAAACTATGACACCATAGTCGATAGATACTTTATCAAAATGAACTACACAAAATAAAGAAAGGCAGCAACAGGAAAACTAGCCTCAAACCGAACAAAAACTTAACCCTGTAAATGAAGACAGCACTTTCCGCTCAATAAATACTTCCGCGGTCACAACAACTTAGTTAGTGCTACCATAATTTACAACACAAAAAGGCGATACTTTTCAATAGATACTATCGATAAAAAGATACAGAATTTCACGATAGCCATCGAATATCTAGTAATAAATTTCTCTTTACTTTATTAATTAACGCATCGTCTTATTTTAACGAAGTAACGCTCTTGCGCTGCTCACTTTACATTTTAACCGACTTCCGAAGCACATAAAACAATCAGGCGCAGTTTTTAAACCGGCTTTTTAGATGGACAGATAAGAAGATAGACCTTTAAAATAGAATACATTAGTTGGATCATAAATAATGAACTGTTTTGTAAGGAGCTGTAGATATAAACTATGCAATGTAACCTAGTAAACAATAATGGTTAGTCGCAATTTGTTGAATACATTGAATAATATAAGTAGTCACTGCTCTTTTTAAGTCAAATTAAATCATTGCCATAGTTTTCAGCGGCTTATAGCAACATAAATAAGATACAAATCTGTGGTCATATGAACGCTAAAATGCCATCTAAGAAAAACGATGAAAAGAGCGTGAAAATTTAGATTTTTGCAATTTATTTTTGCATTTTTCACTTGAATAATTAAATACATAGTACTTAATCAATATATAAATAAAAAATAAAACTCAAACCATTTACCTCAGCACCCTCAAAACACAAAAAACTCAGATTCACTTTCTTGAGCCGCCATTTTAGTCACGCATGCGCACAACACACCGCCTAGCCATTTGACATTTAATTACTAAAATACTAAAACGACTAAAATACGAACTTAAGGACACGTCTGAACACAGTTGTAGCACAATTTTGAATGCGACCTCATTCCTGACCTTTTATCTCACGTGAATAAATTATTACCCATTTTTGTCCCCTCTGCAGCGAAAGGGTTAAGTTCTATAGAAACTTATGGCTCGTGAATTTGCATATAATTTTTAGTTTATTATTTATGTTTGAAAGGATGTAAGGGGGTATTGTGTAACGTTTTTCAGGGGGTTGATGAATTGGTAGTATTAATATGGATTATGTAGGTTTGTCGTGTTCAGCTTGGGATGCGCAGGAGCACCGGTTTGATTGTCATCGGAATTTTCGATACAAGTTTGTCGTATTTTTTTTTGTCGTTTTGTCATTTCTCTCACGGGATCTTTGATATCTCTCATAGGTTATTCTTTAAATAATATTTTAACATTCAGGGCTTGAATTGATTGGACACCGGTCTTGGAGTTTTTTCTGTCCTTGTCCTTTTATAAGGAATTACCTACTTACATGCGTTGTTGTTTACTAAGTCTCTGGTGAGTGACAGTAGTTTTATTCCTGTATTCCTATCCGGTCGAATATATCGATATTGAGATATTTCAATTTCTAAGTAATACTTAGTTATCATAATCAGCCCATATTGTTCCCACTGCTGGGACACAGGCCTCCTCTCGGCGAGAGGGAGCGGGCCGTAATCTACCACGCGGGCCCGGTGCAGTTTGGTAGATTCGACATGTCTTCTAATTTTTGCATGGTATTTTTATGAAACACAAAATAGGTATGATATTAATAACGGAATAGATTATAATAACGATCACAACAACAACAATACAATCGTCATCGTACAAATACCCTTACATACTTAATTAAAAAAGGAGAATGTTCCTTCCGATACCAATACCTTGTCCAGTAGCTTAGGAAAAAAAAACCGTTCCATTGTCTAACATTATTCATAAAACATCAAACTCACTATTATTAATTTTAATAATAAAACTGATACGATCACATTTCTTATTATCTGTTATATTAATATCAACCACAATGTGTGCGATCAACCGGAAGTAGAATCTTTTGTAACAGACGCTACAACCCTTCCGGTGAGGCGATATCTTGGATGCCGATATTAGGGGCCTTGTCTATTCATTTTGACCCCTAACGTCTGTTATTTGGTATCTATGGGAGTATCTGTGAGAAATAATAGAGTCTTGAGACCTTTGGTATGTGTATAGGTATGCATTTTAGGTTTGATATTAGAAAATCGGTTGAGTAAAAAGATGATTGCGCTTTTTGTTGTATTTTGAAGTGTCTATTATTTTAATTAGGCACATACAGAACGTGCCTATTTTTTACTTTAAATATTTTAAAATATGTTTTACTTATCCAGCTACAACGATAGGTTAATGTTTACATAGTATAGGTAAAACAATGTCGCATTTTATGTTTGTACGCTTAGATCTTTTTAACTACGCAACGGATTTTAATGCGGTTTTCATTAATACATATAGTCCTCCAGACCGAATTTCGGCCAATGCGGCCAATCTCAACGGAGACTAGCCATCGGCGCGGGAGATATTATAGTGCTCAAGTGTATGCGCAGACACAGGAGCACTCACTCTTCCCTCACTCTCATAGTCCGATGGGACGGCAATCCGACACGACCGGAGAGAGATCAGGCGTAAGATCAACGGCTTAACGTGCTTTCCGAGGCACGGGGGTATCACACCGCCAACTTCCAAACTCCGGGCTGCTACTAAGAAATTCCTAATGGAAAAACCCAGTAACACTTTGCCCGACCCGGGAATCGAACCCAGGACCCCACGCTCAGCAGTCGCGCTTGCGACCACGAGACCAACGATCATCATTAATACACAGAGTGATTCACGGAAAGTTTATCTGTGTGTATAGTATGCGGGCGAAGCCGCTGGTAAAAGCTAGTATACTATAAAACCGCTCTCAAACGCTATCCCACGGTGAAGAAATCTTCGTGAGGAAACCGGCATGTCCTAGACCAAAAAAAAAACTATTCCCTCGCACAGAGACGAGGGCTGTATACCAGCAGTGGGAACATTATAGCTCAGTTGGCATATTGTCACTATAAAACCAACTCAATGAATAAAAGAAACACGTCTCACTTACACGCATTTCAAAAACCCACAATTCCAACAAGTTCTGCTCAAATATTTACCGAATTAAAAAAACACACAATGCACGCTATTATAGGCAATCATCAAAGTATCGATTATAGAAAAAAAAAAACTTTGCAAAAAGCCACTACACGCGGTACCAACAAAACAAACATTTCACGGGTCTGTGGTAACAAAAAAAAAGTCTTGTCTATGCACAAGGGGCCTATTGTACCGAATTTGACTAGTCTTTGTTTAAAATACTGATTTATAGGCTATTAAACCCTTTCTATTAATGTATGTATAGATAAATTTATGCGTATTATTCCTTGTAAAAAATGGTAGTTATATTTTATCTGTGGCATAACAAAGGTGTTTTTTTATGTTAAAAGGGGTGCATACGCATGTGTTAAGATCTATGACAACGACAGCGAGTCTTAAACTGTTGTTATTATAATTTAACGGGTTTTCCTTGTAAAATAATAGCGGAAGAGAAAGGACTAGAAGTTAATCAAATTATTGGACAAAAAATAATAAAGATAAAAATAACTTTATCTCAAGTTATATTTTTATTTATCTTATTTCTGTCATAACACAAAAGATAATGATATCTTAAATCCGTTAAACTAACGATTTCAATACTAAATAAAATAAAATATTGCTTAGTAGTTCAAAAAACGCCTAATATCCACAAAAAATGAATTCTTATACGAGGGACACAAGAAAAAATAACATGGGGACAGGTTTTGTTGACAAAAGTTTGAAATATAAGTGCCATTAAATTGTTTTTGTCAACACCCCGTAGCGAAATACAGCGTGTAACTATTTTTATAATTTAAATTATTGGGGTAACATTAGTCTGCTACGAATAAATTAAATATACGCCTTTTAATGCCTTTCTAGCAAGATAATATAAAATATAACTTTTGTCAATTTGGTTACAAAATTACGGTTAGGATCAACAAAAAGGCGAAGCTTTTTTTTTTTAGTTAATTATTTTTCCTTTGCTTTTATAGCAACTTTTCCATAAGAAATGACAATGTTTGTTATATTACTGTCACAAAACACCAAGAAACAAAATAGAAAATACGAAAAATGTGCACATAAAAAAAAAAAAACTTAAAATTCCGCACATCCTTGAAGAAACAGAGGGATAACTTGCATGAAAAAAAAGCGGTACGTTTAAAAAGGCAATGCCCTACTTTCGAAGGCAATCCCGGATAACTTTCACCTATTCCCGTGTAGGAAAACGAGCTACAAAACTAACGTCCCTGAACTGAGTAAATGGCGTGAGAAAAAAGTAATTTTCATTCATAAAACCATTTTCTTAGAAGCGTGCGATAGGGACAGATAGACAGTGTCGATAGCGCTCCGTCCCTTTCTAGCGCACTCATTTTTAATGCACTTTCCCCGAAGAGGTTCTTTTATACTTCTTTTAAGAGTTGCAAGCAAGTACGTGTTTTTTTTAAGTTTTCCTTTCAAGCGTTCGTGAAATTCGCCTTTACTTTGTAGAGTGATGTCAATAAGTTTCACCGTTTACCGCTTCACGTTTTTAAGACAGTGTAGGTATCTTTTTATATCTTTTTAGCCCTGTGTTTTTTTTTAAAGAAAAACCATGTTTAAAGTAATTCCAGACGTTGTATCGTACATACGTATAAAAAGCTTAGGTAAATCCGTCCACCATTTTATTAGTAGGTACTTTATAATATTTGCCATGAAGTACTGTGACAATAAACAGCAAAATCACAGGACATTAGCCGCATCATGCACACTCAATAAAGTCCTATTTAAATAAACCAATCAATTGTAACAATTTTTGAATATCGAACGATCGAACATAATCCTTTGAGTGCCACTCGATTCAAAGGGATGCTACCGTTGTCCTCATTGTGTCCTTATAATTTATTGTCATCGTACAAAGGTACGGGATGTTCTACATTTTTTGAAGTTAAATGGGTCATATTTTAACTATTTGACTTTTAGATGGTTGTAAAGTATTTCGAAATTTAAATCTATTTGGTTACTTCGAGGACCTTCCGCTCATGTAAATTTAAGCAAGAAAATCTACGTGTGTGAAGTTAGCACCTCAATTGTTAGCATCTCACAAAAAAACACCACATATAGTGGCATCCCACATAGTTCCACAGTTCTTGATAAGTTTTAATAATAGTTCCGTCGATTTGACTATCCAAAATGCGTTTTGAAAAAATGAGATGCTAACTTCGCAAAACATATCACAGCATCTCATCGAATTTCTCAAAATTAACCATTTTTGAGTTGAAAGCAAAAGAGTTCTGCATCCGAAACGTATTCAGCTGAGAGTTCTATGGGGTGAATCCAATTTAAATCACCTAAAAATAATTATTATGTATTATTTCTCAATGTAATTAATGAAATATCCTTACAGGAGTGAGATGCTGAGGTATAACTTGGAGTTCTGGTTCAAATGAAGATTTCTATCGAGTAGTTGAGGTCTTTGACTCAATTACCGAAATAGTTCTGTTGTTTTGAACATTCACAATAGGTATATAACATTGTTATAACCAAAACATCCATATAGGAGTGAGATGCTGAAGTGTAACTGGGAGTTCTGGTTCAAATGAAGATTTCTATCGAGTAGTTTAGGTCTTTCACTCAATTACTGAAAGAGTTCTGTTGTTTTGAACATTCACAATAGGTATATAACATTGTTATAACCAAAACAACTATTTAGGAGTGAGATGCTGAAGTGTAACTGGGAGTTCTGGATCGAATGAAGATTTCTATCGAGTAGTTGAGGTCTTTGACTCATTTACCGTAATAGTTCTGTTGTTTTGAACATTCACAATTGGTAAAAAAACATTGTTATAACAAAAACAACCATTTAAGAGTGAGATGCTGAGGTACAACTGGGAGTTATGGATAGAATGAAGATTTCTATCGAGTAGTTGGGTCTTTCATTCAATAAACAAATGAGTTCTGTTGTTTTGAACATTCACAATAAGTATATAACATTGTTATAACCAAAACACCTATTTAGGAGTGAGATGCTGAAGTAAAACGGGGAGTTCTGGTTCAAATGAAGATTTCTATCGAGTAGTTTAGGTCTTTTACTCAATTACTAAAAGAGTTCTGTTGTTTTTTATATTCACAATAGGTAAAAAACATTGTTATAACAAAAACAACCAGTTAGGAGTGAGATGCTGAGGTAAAACTGGGAGTTCTGGTTCAAATGAAGATTTCTATCGAGTAGTTTAGGTCTTTTACCCAATTACTGAAAGAGTTCTTTTGTTTTGAACGTTCACAAAAGGTATATAACATTGTTATAACCAAAACATCCATATAGGAGTGAGATGCTGAGGTAAAACTGGGAGTTCTGGTTCAAATGAAGATTTCTATCGAGTAGTTTAGGTCTTTCACTCAATTTCTGAAAGAGTTCTGTTGTTTTGAACATTCACAATAGGTAAATAACATTGTTATAACCAAAACATCCATATAGAAGTGAGATGCTGAAGTGTAACTGGGAGTTCTGGATCGAATGAAGATTTCTATCGAGTAGTTGAGGTCTTTGACTCATTTACCGAAATAGTTCTGTTGTTTTGAACATTCACAATAGGTAAAAAACATTGTTATATTAAAAACAACCATTTAGGAGTGAGATGCTGGGGTAAAACTGGGAGTTCTGGTTCAAATGAAGATTTCTATCGAGTAGTTTAGGTCTTTCATTCAATTACTGAAAGAGTTCTGTTGTTTTGAACATTCACAATAGGTAAAAAACATTGTTATATTAAAAACAACCATTTAGGAGTGAGATGCTGGGGTAAAACTGGGAGTTCTGGTTCAAATGAAGATTTCTATCGAGTAGTTTAGGTCTTTCATTCAATTACTGAAAGAGTTCTGTTGTTTTGAACATTCACAATAGGTAAATAACATTGTTATAACCAAAACATCCATATAGAAGTGAGATGCTGAAGTGTAACTGGGAGTTCTGGATCGAATGAAGATTTCTATCGAGTAGTTGAGGTCTTTGACTCATTTACCGAAATAGTTCTGTTGTTTTGAACATTCACAATAGGTGAAAAACATTGTTATATCAAAAACAACCATTTAAGAGTGAGATGCTGGGGTAAAACTGGGAGTTCTGGTTCAAATGAAGATTTCTATCGAGTAGCTTAAGTCTTTTACTCAATTACTGAAAGAGTTCTGCTGTTATGAACATTCACAATAGGTATATAACATTAATATAACAAAAACAACCATTTAAGAGTGAGATGCTGAGGTAAAACTGGGAGTTCTGGTTCAAATGAAGATTTCTATCGAGTAGTTTAGGTCTTTCACTTAATTACTGAAATAGTTCTGTTGTATTGAACATTCAAAATAGGTACAAAACATTGCTATAACCAAAACATCCATATAAAAGTGAGATGCTGAAGTGTAACTGGGAGTTCTGGATTGAATGAAGATTTCTATCGAGTAGTTGAGGTCTTTGACTCATTTACCGTAATAGTTCTGTTGTTTTGAACATTCACAATTGGTAAAAAAACATTGTTATAACAAAAACAACCATTTAAGAGTGAGATGCTGAGGTACAACTGGGAGTTCTGGATAGAATGAAGATTTCTATCGAGTAGTTGGGTCTTTCATTCAATAAACAAATGAGTTCTGTTGTTTTGAACATTCACAATAAGTATATAACATTTTTATAACCCAAACAACCATTCAGGAGTGAGATGCTGAGGTACAACTGGCAGTTGTGGTTCAAATGAAGATTTCGATCGAGTAGTTTAGGTCTTTCACTCAATTATCGAAATGTTCTGTTGTTTTGAACGTTAAAATTAGGTATATAACATTGTTATAACCAAAACATCCATATAGGAGTGAGATGCTGAGGTAGAACTGGGAGTTCTGGATCGAATGAAGATTTCTATCGAGTAGTTGGGTCTTTCACTCAATAACCAAATGAGTTCTGTTGTTTTGAACATTCACAATAAGTATATAACATTGTTATAACCAAAACATCCATATAGGAGTGAGATGCTGAGGTAAAACTGGGAGTTCTGGTTCAAATGAAGATTTCTATCGAGGAGTTGGGTCTTTCACTCAGTTACCGAAAGAGTTCTGTTGTTTTGAACATACACACTAAGTATATGACATTGTTATAACCAAAACAACCATTTAGGAGTGAGATGCTGAAGTAAAACTGGGAGTTCTGGGTCAAATGAAGATTTCTATCGAGTAGTTTAGGTCTTTCATTCAATTACTGAAAGAGTTATGTTGTTTTGAACATTCACAATAGGTAAATAACGTTGTTATAACCAAAACATCCATATAGAAGTGACATGCTGAAGTGTAACTGGGAGTTCTGGATCGAGTGAAGATTTCTATCGAGTAGTTGAGGTCTTTGACTCATTTACCGAAATAGTTCTGTTGTTTTGAACATTCACAATAGGTAAAAAACATTGTTATAACAAAAACAACCATTTAGGAGTGAGATGCTGAGGTAAAACTGGGAGTTGGATGTTTTGGTTTTAACAATGTTATATACCTATTGTGAATGTTCAAAACAAAAGAACTCTTTCAGTAATTGGGTAAAAGACCTAAACTACTCGATAGAAATCTTCATTTGAACCAGAACTCCCAGTTTTACCTCAGCATCTCACTCCTAAATGGTTGTTTTTGTTTTAAAAACGTTTTTTACCTATTGTGAATATTAAAAACGACATAACTCTTTTAGTAATTGAGTAAAAAACCTAAACTACTCGATAGAAATCTTCATTTGAACCAGAACTCCCCGTTTTACTCCAGCATCTCACTCCTAAATGGTTGTTTTGGTTATAACAATGTTATATACCTATCGTGAATGTTCAAAACAACAGAACTCTTTCAGTAATTGAGTGAAAGACCTAAACTACTTGATAGAAATCTTCATTTGAACCAGTACTCCCAGTTTTACCTCAGCATCTCACTCCTATATGGATGTTTTGGTTATAACAATGTTATATACCTATTGTGAATGTTCAAAACAACAGAACTGTTTCGGTAATTGAGTGAAAGACCTCGATTACTCAACAGAAATCTTCATTCGATCCAGAACTCCCAGTTACACTTCAGCATCTCACTCCTATATGGATGTTTTGGTTATAACAATGTTATATACCTATTGTGAATGTTCAAAACAACAGAACTATTTCGGTAATTGAGTCAAAGACCTCAACTACTCGATAGAAATCTTCATTTGAACCAGAACTCCCAGTTATACCTCAGCATCTCACTCCTGTAAGGATATTTCGTTAATTATATTGAGAAATAATACATAATAATTATTTTTAGGTGATTTAAATTGGATTCACCCCATAGAACTCTCAGCTGAATACGTTTCGGATGCAGAACTCTTTTGCTTTCAACTCAAAAATGGTTAATTTTGTGAAATTCGATGAGATGCTGTGATATGTTTTGCGAAGTTAGCATCTCATTTTTTCAAAACGCGTTTTGGATAGTTAAATCGACGGAACTATTGTTAAAACTTATCAAGAACTGTGGAACTATGTGGGATGCCACTATATGTGGTGTTTTTTTGTGAGATGCTAACAATTGAGATGCTAACTTCACACACGTGAAAATCTGCTAGTTGCAAATCTTTCTACATCTCTATAGAGTTGGTATTCTTTTGAACTACATTTGCCTTTGAATAAGCTATTGGTCCATTCCATATCCACAAGATGTCCTTTCATCCGTGACGTCACACACATAGCAACTGTTTGATCATCCAAAGCTCCCATGACGGCCAAATCTTCCTGTAGGTGGTTTACTTCTTTACCAGCTCAGCAGAATGAAAGGGCCTGAACAGACGAGAGCAGTGATGGTCCATTGGAGTAGCGGGTATTTCCAAGGGTAGTTCGAACCCAGACTGGCACTTTATGTAAATTATTTCGTCACCACCGCTCTAAAAACGGTGAAAGTAAACATCGTGAGGAAACCGGCATGTCCTAGAACCAAAAATTCAAAGGCAAATGACAACTACTTTTTGCACCCGCAACCAACACTGGACGTGCGTGCAGGATTCGGCCCGCTACTTCTCACAGAGAGGAGGGTTGTATACCAGCACTGCAAATATTAAAGGCTGATTAACCTGCTTTGTTTGTCAAGTCTTCATTCGGGGCAGCTTTTACAGTAAGCTCTCCAGCACACACTGACTCGCCAGAAATAGTATATAGTTGATTTTTTTATTAATTTGATCACATTTCTCAACAAATACACTGTGGTTCTACGCTTGAACCAAGGATTTACTCCCTAAGCATGAAATTCATAGTTTCGGCCGACAGTACGGGAATTTTTTACTCCAATTATTACTTACGGACGACGGGTTTGAACCCCGAACTATAACTGCCTGAATTATTCTATTTTCACATGTTTTATCGGATTACTACTTTTCTTCGGGACCTTATCTTCGTCAAAAGCCTTACAGAAGAGAACCCCCAGTAAATATTATACGTAATGTTAAAATACCTTATAACGTCAGGTAAGTTATCGTCAGCTCAAATTCAAGTCCATTTAGAACCAAGAAGTCAACAAAAACGAAACTTTTCTTTATAAAATCGTAAAAAATACCAACACACGACTCGTAAAATAGCTGATAACCAAAGGAACCGAACCGAATACTTTGAAAAGTATGTTATAAATAAAATAACGTATTCACGAGCTTCGGATGCGCAACTTACGGCTTCAAAAGTTGGGAAACCACTCCAAGAGTCGGCTTGAAGTTTTACCAACAATATATTTGTCTGCCCGCTAACCGTATGTCGATTTAGGAGAGGTTATGTTGATGAGCGGAGCGGGTATAGCGTTGCTAACTTCCTGAACTTTTGTGTCCTCTACAAAGACATTAGCGTGAGAAAAGAGGGTATAGAGCAACTACACTTCCAAAGTGAAAGTAACTCTGTTGTATGTGTGTCTGTTACCTTTCACGACTAAAACACTGAGCTCAACGTTATTTTGACACATTGGTAGCCTGGAAACTGCGGTTTTCATTCTATATTTTGGATTACAAAGATGAAATATAAAATACACGTAAACGGCTAGTGTAAGTATGAAGCTCAGAGCAAATAGCTTTTTGCACTGAGAATCGAATGGGAATTCGTTTTTAGGATTATTAGATAAGGTTCTTAAAAACTGAGAATAAGTTTTTATAAAACATTTTATACCTACATATACTGAGGTGCTTCAGTAGCTACCTCAGTAAATTTATGTCACATATGTATTAAAATCTGATCCAGTACGTATTGCGATCTAGTTTTACTCACAACTTAGACATATCGAGAAGAAACCAAAAGATACCCGCCTTAATGTCAAAAAATTGCTCTATATTTCCAAAACACAGACATATATTTATACAGAGCAAAAATTACAAAGCAACTAGAGCTTTTCGCAGCCCGCTCCCGCTACCTCTACGCTCATCTTCGCCCACAAAAGTTTCGATAAAAGCAAACAGACAGACACCGGACTTACCTCCTTCGCCACTTCTCGCAAACATTCTTGTGAGTAAACTTAAAATAAGTATAATAATATCTCACGACTTTTCCGAAAGTTGCTCCATTTTAGAAGTTTCGAGATTTTTTTTTACTTCGAGTAAAATCATTTTCGTGTTGAAAGAGGTACTTACTTCGGTTATTTTTATCTTTGAAATGTGTAAAAAGTCAAAGTCAAAGTATTTATTTCATATAGGCCCAATAAAGCACTTTTGAATGTCAACAGTTACATGAAAATAGAATGGATTCTAGTTGCCCCTTCCAAAAGGTAGATTCGTATGGAGAAGAATGGGTAAGAAACTCCACCGTTACTCTTGAAACGTTGCCTAGTGCCAAATCTTGTTGTTATGCTGACAAGTATAGAATCTTTATGTCATACTAAATATTTTCGAGATAGGGAAGGCCTTGAAACCATTTGAATTATCAAAAAGAGGCTTAATTTGGTTAGTAAGCTCTTTTTAAGAGAACCGAGCTTTTTATTCGTTTTCGGAATTTTGTTTCAAACATATTCGAAATTTTTGTTATTGGTACACTAACAAGAATAAAAATAAGATTAATTTACGGATTCATTAATAGTTTTCGGTGGTTCTCTTTGAAAAAACAAAGTATGGGTTTTAGGTGACCATAGTAAGTTTACTTATACCCACAATCTACACCATCATAGAGCTTTTACTTCTGTATCTCAGTTTCTACAGTGATGACTAACCAGAAAAATCTTTCGAGACAATGAAAACTCAGCTAGTTTCAACAAAATGATTACCTACCTTAGTTCACTTGAATCTCGACACATAATTAATCGGAAACGAATAAAGGCGTCCAAAAAAAGGCGCGATGCGACTCTCGTAGAACAAATTCTTCGAGCTATCGCATCGTGCCTGTCTGAAGAAGCCTTAAGGCATATTTACTTATATGTACTACCCTCACTACCGTGAACCGTGTGATGCCGGACGTAAAGAATAACACCACCCCATTTCTTCTCGTGGGTGTCGTAAAAGGCGACTAAGGGACTTACTAGAGAATGGGCAGCAGCGTTCTCTATGCATTTTACCACCATACTGCGATCGCCAACCCGCCTGCCAAGCATGGCAATTATGGCAAAGCCCCCCAAATTGGGGGAGGCCTAAGTCCAGCAGTGGACGTCTTACGGCTGAAATGATGATGATGATGACTACCCTCACTAAACGCACGACGCCATCGCGGCAGGCCGAGACTAAGATAAGCTTGACTCCTACCGAAAGGATTGGCCAGCACTAAGAAAAGACATAATTCTGTGGAAAAGGGAGACGGAGTCATTTGCCCTGTAGTGGGCAAATACAGGCTAGGTAGATTATTTTACCCGACATAGTTTCGCAAAAAAACATCGCAAAATGTATGTCACAATGTTGCCATAAATTGGCTGTGACTGGTTAACCTCGAAGATGGAACCGTGCGGCCCCACAAAAAAGGCCTAGAAACAAGAATATCTCCTTTCTCAGCAGACCTTACAGAAAACACATCTAACCAACTTAATACAATAGAACGACACGATCATATTCACTTTAAACAATTTTGTACATCACAAAAGTACTTTAAGTACCGTCATCCAATATTACGAAACAAAATAATATTCTGGAAGGAGGATAGGGAAAAATTGAAACCTTCATACGTAGGGAAAATAGTCTTGGAAATAAAAGCGTGTGAGGAATCGACTGTTTCCCTACGTTTCTTTGGGTGGCGTTTGACAAAACATCCCCCTGCCTCCCCTGGCATATGCGAGTAACACATTATCTATCACGGAATAAGCCTGAGTGCTGTGGAGTTGGCGTTATTCCTAAAATTTTTTGTTGTTTTTTTTTTTTTAATACTGTTTAGGTTATTTTATTTTTAGTTGTTTAATAGATGTTCTTAGTGTCAGGTACTTTTGATTGGTTTTTATTGGAATACATAATGCGGTGACCATTTTTATACATTTATGAGTGTACCTTAGATTGACATTTTGAGCTGCAATTGTCATATGACATTTTAGTTATTTCTTCTTTTCATCTTGATGGTGCTCGTACAGTTGTTTTAATTGTTTGATTGAGCTGAGTAAACGATAATACAATTACTTAAGAGTACTATAATATATGACAGTTTTAAGCTTATAATTATTTGCTTCTCGAATAGTTAACTAAAACAAAACTTGAATGAAAAACAAAGTTGAAATAAAAGCTTAAATCACATTATTTAATCATATTTCGCTCATAAAAACAACATAAAAATTTGAGTCCTTCATTTTTCAAGTACCAGTCTAATCCAAAAAAATATTCTCCTGGCAACTCCACAGACTCCTCTGTCCTCTCACAGCGCCATATGACACATGTGCGGCATAAAGCGAAGTATTGATCTAGTGCCGACTTTCTGTAAGATAGTGTGTACGAGACACAACAATGTATTCCTTTAGAGCCAATGAGAACTCCTTCAAAAGATGCCTTATGTCACAAGTTAATTGTGTAAGGCTGAGTCTAGACCTACTTGTAACTTACAGAAATTCCGGGTGAGCGCTATAGGTGACAGCAATGTTCTAAAAACAAACTGATTATAAGATTAACATGGCTGCCTGCTTAAATAATATAAAGAAGTTTTCATTAGGGGAGTCACATACAGGGCTCATGTTGCAGTTTTCTTTGATTTCCCAAAAACAAGTATGACTGTAAACATTTTTGTTAAAAGCTACATTTCTCTATGCACTTTCGAACATCACACATAACTTACACAAAACAGCGTAAAATAATTCTTTAAAAATTTACACATCGTGCCAAGAAAATAACATCGAAGTTGGCCGTGCGCGATAGCCACAAACTACTCGGTGGAACCAATAAACGGCTTGTCATCCCGCTCTGATTGATCATTATTTTATGCGCCAAACTATCGTGCTATCTCTGTCTCACTGGAGGACTGCCAGCGAACCCCGCCGTGCGGTGTAGAAAATGTGGCGTTTCCGTTTTTATTTGAATACAGAATCGCGCGATAATGACGGTGTGAATTTTTATGTGGCGTCATAGTTCAAGATGAAGCCGAATGTGTGTTCGGAATTCAAAAGTGGTTTGTGACTGTCCAATTCCCGAGTACCTATGATTGTAACGCAGCTGTATATACCTACCTAATTTTGATTTTTGAACTGTCTGGAGGATTTGAAAGATTTTGACGTTTAACTTAGTAGGTTTAACCGATTGTTTGCCCCTATTTCTAACATTCAGAAAAAAACGTCTCTACAAACTTTAGTATTCACCCAAAACTCGTAAAAACATGTTGTTTGTTGTAACATAAGCTTCCGAACTATAATTTTATTACTGCTATGATATTTGGCTGTTTGTGCCAAAAATTAAATTTATATCAGCATTTGCTAGCAAAATTATCTTGCTATAATCTTTAGCTGTTGTCTTTAATGTCGATTGCGTCTATTTTACTATTGATAGCTAACTATTACTAAATATTTTCTGAATTACACATGAAATCAAACTACAAAACTTTGCTACTTTTTTGGTACAAAACCTCAAAATAACCTAAAAAAAATAGTAATTTTTCCGAGCGAAAAAAATCCGTTACTTTCTGTAATATACGACTACCCACTAGGCATGCGGTTGACAGGCGGGCTAAAGGATTTATGAACGTTCCCCTGTACCGTTTGAAGAAAAAACGCCAAGTATAGCATAGCCTGCTTGCTTGCGGAAGCATATTATATTAAAAGTATATTGTTATGTTTCTTAATAGAAATCTAGGAAATAGGTACAACTTATTTTTGTGTAGCTATGTTTTTACAAAAATCTTAGTCGTCTTTCTTATATTTGTGGGTTTTTTTGCTAAAGTTAGTAAAAGAAAGAAAGAAAAGAATACCGTTTATTTGGACACAGTTCGTAAAACACAAAATAAAATAACATGAAAATATTAATTTAAAAAAAAGTAAAGATAAAGAAATGTAGAGCAGAACCTACAACACAACAGTAGTGCTTTTCCGCAAGAATGTAACCGTGAAAACTTAAGCAAAATCAGGTCGAAGTGAGCTTTCAATCCCTAACGATCCCTAGCATTAGGCGGAATGACAGTTCACTTCAAGCATACGTTACCCAAGATTTCACAGTGAGATTTTTATAGCAGTCATCCAAAAACTTCGTACTAATAAAGATTTAATTTAAAATAACCTCCAAATGTATCAAATTTCAAACTTAAACATGGTACAAGTAAGTACTAACCAAACCAAACTCTAACAACTCTCCAGCCATCCAACCCTTATTTATTTTTCCGAACACAAATTCTTCGCCGTCGGAACTTCCGAACTAAGTACTCGTACTATTCCTGCTCCACCATTATGATGCAAATCTATCCCAATTAGCCGTGCTCAGAGCCACAGTCCCCGGATATACACACATCTGCCGGTTAATTTGCCTAACAATACACGGTTTTAATATTCAAATACATCACCTTTCTATACACTGCATGATTTCTAAACACTTATCAATGTTTGGTACTGGTTTGGGTTTATTTTATTAGAGTACATATTTTGGATAGTCGCTGGGTTGTTTTATGTGGCTTTAAGTGTAAAATTGGGAAATGGTTGGTATAAAAATACTCGTTGCAAAATACGTTTGAACAGGGTATGTTATTTTTAGTAATAATTGGGTTGTTTTCTGTGACTTCAAGTGTAATTGAGAAATGGTCGGTACAAAAGTACAAAAATACAATACATTTTTTTTTAGTATTAATATTAATCCATAATTAGATAGGACGTTAACAAAGTATGTAAATTAAAAACTCTTTCTAATTTGGAAAACTGAGTTTTATGGTAATGTTAGAAAAGTTCAAATAGTTTTCTATTTAATGAGTTACAATTTCGACCTCTGGCTTTTCGTTCGTTTACTCTGCCTTATACTGATATACCGACCTATTAGCTCATTGTGACATTCCAAATCCCCATATAAATTAAAACAATGAAAATAATTTACCTATTGCGGTCTTTGATCATGGATTCTTTTAGCTCATCGACTGTTTCAAAGATTCCAAATATTAACATTCTACATTTACTTTACTTTTCCCATTCTACTGTGGGAATACTGAGTTAATAAAAAGTTTTTTTTTAATTATTTTTATTATTATTTGATATGGAGAAATAAAATACTTACTCTTCACATTTTGCGCTAGTTTGTAATCAGTGTGGTATATTGACCATTTAAATTCTATTCTATTTTTCTCTATGGCAATGGTGCCGATGTCGAACATTCACAATTTAAATTTGAAATCAAATATAATTACCAGCCATCAAATATAATTTACATAAAGAATTATGTTTTTTTTTTGTCGTAATAATTAAAACCTACGGCACCATTTTGAATAGAACTACAAAATAGTTTTTCTTGCGTTTTTACGAATATTTCATGAAAAAGACATTCAATGGAATTAAATTAACTTAAACGGTTGTATTGATGATTTTAATAATTATAATTCTGTAAAACCATATTTGTTACGTCTACCTTAGCGCTTCCTCCATAAGGACAGAATTCGACTAAATATCAGTCTATCTCAAGATCCTCCACGAGTCTTTAAAACATGAGTAGCTAACCCTTTAAAACCGCGTCTATCGCTTTAGATATGTTAACGCCTAAACACGGGGTACTAAGTACTCCGACGATAAGCCGTTATAGAGCTATTTCCTAAAAATGGCGTCTGATAGGGTTATGAGCATCGGTAGGTGCCAGGAAGTGCGTGAATGTGCGTAGATTGGGTTTAGAGCCGAGTATAGATTCGACAGGGGAAAATCAGCGGGTTAGATTCGACAGGGGAAAATGATTTGTGTGAGGATGAGTTTTTGCCCTGGAGGTGAGTGAAGGGTGGGTTAAATAGGGTTATGGGGGTTGGTTGTTAAGATTAACAGTTTTCTGGAATATGTGTAGAGAAATCTTAGTTGCAAGTACACAATTTTAGACAGCATAGCTTACCAAACTTCTAAAATTTTGAAACACAGCTGTATTGTAAACTCCCTAAACAAATACTATATTTTTGACGCTTTATTTTAGTTCGTAAAACTATATTTTAGTTCAGTTAGAATGTAATTTCGTTCTCTTTATTAATTAATTAGTTATCAGTAGTTATTTAAATGTTGACCAAAAATAAAGTGATTCGTCTTTTGTAAAATACAAATTATTACCAAAATAATTGTTAGTATCAACCAGGTGAAATAGATTATAAAAAACTTATTATCTGACCAAGATTATGTCTGAATTTTAAAAGAGGTTTTCTTCTCGGAGTAGTCAGATAGGAAACCCCAACCACATATAGTTTAAAAAAAAAATTACGTGTGGAAGTGTTTATGCAAACGAGAAAGCGCGGGAACCTTGAAATAATAGGCGGTCTTTTTTTTACTTCTTGTAATTTTACTTTAATTTTAATTTAGTTTGTACATATTTTCCTGTTTTTATTCTACTAACTTAGTTTATAAAACAAGATTTAAGATGCCTAAGAAAAGAAAAAAACCCAAACAAGATCCTGGTGAAGAAATTGTTACTGGTCCTCCGGATTCATCTTCGGAGACAAGTGAGTCTGACTACGTTGACTCCTGCACTGCGGAAGAAAAGGCTACAGAGAAGTATGCCCCGTATAGGGTTACAGACTACAGTCGCAGGTACCCTGAGGATGCCGTAGCTGGGTATGACTTTATTGTATTTATCGAGAGCACAAATGAAGAACAACCAATAGGCCAAAGAGATATGATGTACCTGAGTGGATGCTTCACTAGATTTGTTAAAGGGATTAAGTACTTGAAAAAAATTAACAGATACAAAATCGGCGTAGTTTTCGATCGCCCGAATTTAGCCAATTCATTCTTCGACAATGTTACTTTTCTGAGAGAACAGTCGATCAAAGCGTCGATTCCGGCTGGAACGACAGAATTGTCTGGAGTTATCACGTCAGTACCTACGGATATGTCAAACAAAAAAATTTTTAAGGCAATATCAAGTTCAAAAAAAATTATAAGCGTTAGAAGAATAATGAAAAAAGTTAGAGTAGGTAGCTCATCTGAACTACAGCCTACCCAAACTGTAGTTATTACTTTTGCTTCATCTACATCTTTACCAGATTACGTTCATATTAAGATGTGGCGGCTTTCAGTACTGCCCTATATTCCACCAGTCAAGCAGTGTTTCCGTTGCTTACGTTTTGGGCATTTAGCCAAATTTTGTAAAAATTCGCAAAGATGCTCAGTATGTACTGAGGGTCATTCCGTCAAGGAGTGCTCTGTACCTGCTGAAAAAGCTGTATGTGTTCATTGCAAAGGTAATCATTTATCCATATCTGGCCAATGTCCCATTAAGAAAAGAAAGATTGCTGAAAGCAGAAATACATCGAAAACCCCTTTTTCGGACTTATTTAATAAAGCTAATTTCCCATCACTGAACAAATCGGAACATTCGACAGATATTATAAACTTGATGTTGTCTAATAGCACAGCATTAAGTTTGTTGACAGAATCTATTGTTAACTTGATTAAGTTAAATAAAACACAAAATGAAAGTATTTGTACACAAACTTTAACATCTGCTATTAGAGAGACTATTAAAGGTAAAAATATTATAATATAAAATTCACTAACAAAATTTTAAATATTGCTCAGTGGAATGCACAAAGTTTGCTAAGTAATAAACTACAGTTTCAGCAGTTTCTCTATAATAATGACATACATTTAGCTTTAGTTTCAGAAACATGGTTAAAACCACACATACAATACAACATTCGTGGCTATACCACAGTTAGGAATGATTGTGGTAATGATCACAATGGTGTTGCTATATTTATACGTAATGGCATTGAATTTAGATTATTAGACACATATTTTGACGATTCTATTCAAAATATTGCAATTAAAATTAAAATTAATAACAAATACATTTCAGTAGTTAGTTTTTACAGTCCTGGAAATTGCAGTCCTACTTTTGAAAAGAACAAATTTGATTCACTAATAAATAGTATACCTAAACCATTGATAATTGCTGGGGACTTTAATGCCCATCACACTTTTTGGGGTTGTTGTAGTGACGACTCTCGTGGCAGAGCTATAATGAATTCCATGGATGAAAATGACTTGATACTCTTAAATGATGGTCAGCCAACTACTGTAGGGTCTCATCTATGGAGACCAAATGGTCTTGATTTAACTATGGTTTCTTCTTCCTTGGCTTTGTCTTGTGAATGGCAGGTTTATCAGGATTCTATAGGCAGCTATCATTTGCCTACCATTACAAAATATGTTATAGATACTGCTAATGATGTGGATCCTTCTAATGTTTCAAATATTCCTCTTCATTGTAATCTGAAATTAGTTGATTGGTCTATTTATAAAAAGATTGTAAATGACATGATGGAAAGTTTTCAG
Organism: Aporophyla nigra; assembly: GCA_947507805.1. NCBI lineage: Eukaryota > Metazoa > Arthropoda > Insecta > Lepidoptera > Noctuidae > Aporophyla > Aporophyla nigra. The sequence goes on along the minus strand of OX382309.1, from coordinate 19,226,578 downwards.
TATAATAACTCGAGTCATATTGATACATATAATAATTTTTGTTCAATAATTCTACAAGCAGTTCAGATGTCAGTAATCAGTTTTAATAAAAACAATACCACTTGTGACTCTCGCAGATCTAGGAGGAAGCTTCGACTCCCTTGGTGGAACGAGAAGTGCACTAGAGCTGTACAAGATTGTAAGCAAGCATACATCTTATTTAAATCAAATCCTTGTCTAGACAATTTTATAAGTTTCAAACATATGCAAGCCCGAAAAAAACGTATCCTACGACAGGAGCGTCGTGCATGTTGGTTAGAGTTTTGTCATTCTATTAATAGACTCACTCCAATGAGTCAAGTTTGGGCAAAAATGAGGAAGTTAAAAAATGTTTCTACAAATAGCAGTTTGTTTTCTAGTTATGAATGGATCTCTCAATTTCTGCATAAGTATACTCCTGATTCAGTTCAAAATTTTTACACAGTCAGTCACAATAACTTACAAAATTGCACAAATAATTTCATGGTGGAAACTTTTTCTATTGAAGAGCTAAAATCTGCTTTAAGATCAAGAAGAGATTCGGCATGTGGCTTAGATTGGCTCTCATACAAAATGTTAAAATTATTAAATTCGCACAGTTTGTCTATATTTTTAAATATTTTGAATTCACCTTGGCATTGTTCTATTATTCCTGAGGAATGGAAAACAGATTGTTTAATACCTATCCTGAAACAGGGTAAAGACCCTAACAGCGCTGACTCATATCGTCCTATTACTCTAAGTTCGTGTGTTGGTAAAATATTTGAACAGCTTCTAAAACAACGTTTGATATTTTACATTGAAAGTAATAGTCTACTACCTTACAATCAATTTGGCTTTCGATGTGGTCGTTCTGCTCGGGAAAGTCTTAGTCATTTATCTCTGGATATACACAGTGCTCTTGTCGAGCATAAAATGTTGGGATCTGTTTTCTTCGATATTGTTGGTGCTTTTAATAATGTAAATTTAAGTACATTGTCATCCATTCTCCTTTCACTAAATGTTCCTGAAAAAATGGTAAGTTGGATTTTTGAGTTTTTAAATGAACGTAAATTGTATGTAAAAGTCAATAATCAATTAATAGGACCTAGGTATTCTTATAGAGGAGTTTCTCAAGGAGGAATATTAAGTCCTCTATTATTTATTTTATATATTGCTAGATTAAATAATGTGCTGGGTAGTGATGTCTGTAATTTACAATTTGCTGATGATTTGGTTGTGTATTGTTCAGGAGAAAACCTTAACAGCATTGAAACAAAACTCAATGCTAGCTTGGAAAAATTGGGACATTATTTTGAAAGTCTCAGTTTGGAGGTCAGCTATGAGAAAAGTAAGGTTGTTGTCTTTTCCAAAAATGTTGTTGGTTCTACTAGTATTAAAATTTATTACAATAATAGCCTTATGTTAGTGGATAGTTCCATAAAATTTTTAGGTGTTACTTTTCTCAGTAATTTTAAATGGAATGTGTATGTTGATTACTTAGCAAACAGAGCATTAAAAGCTTGCAATATTTTGAAATCTCTCGCTGGCACTTATTGGGGTGCTGATCCAGGGACATTACTGATTTTATATAAGTCCTTAGTAAGAAGTCACTTCGAATATGCATTTTTTTGCTATAGTGGTGTACAAAAACTAGTAGAAAAACTAGAAAAAGTGCAAAATAGATGCTTACGTATTATTTTGGGAGCTATGTGTTCAACACCTATAGTGTCAATGCAAGTCGAATGTAGTTTGCCTCCATTGATAATTAGATTCAATTACCTCAGAACAAAATTCTTCATTAAGATTTCTTCTATCAGTGATCATCCTCTTCTATTGCAGTTAAAGAAGGCTATTAATGGGATCAATCCCCCTTTTCTAGTACAAGGTTTATCTGAAATTTTAAAAGATTGTTCTAATCAAAATTATTTTTCTAGCTCCATTTGGCCTTGTTATTTATATTCCTATGAATCAAAGTATTGTCCATTTAAAATAGTAATTAATGAATCTTTGAAGTTTAAAGAGGATGTTTACAGAATGCTTGAGGAATGGAATGGTTACAATCAATTGTACACAGATGGCTCAAAAAATGATAATGCTGTATCTATGGCTATTTATGACGTTCAGGCTCGAAGTGGGTTTGGAAATAGGTTGTCTTCAGTAGCAACTGTGTATACAGCAGAGGCTATGGCAATACTCAGTGCTTTAGAGTATATTGAGACTAGGCAAGAAAATAAATGGATCATTATCACTGATAGTATGAGTGTATTGAGAGTACTAGAAAATCCCAGTTGTAATGCAAAAACAAGTTACATAATTTATAATATCAGAGAAAAATACAATAATTTACATAAGTTCAAAGATATCGTCCTTTTCTGGACTCCTTCACATATCGGGGTAGTTGGAAATGAACAAGTTGATTACCTGGCTAAATTCATTGTTAATCATCATCAGGAATGTCCAATTTTGCATAAGCCCATTCCAAATTCAGATGCGTTGACTTATTTCAAATCAAAACTGGCACGTGAATTTCACAATTTCTGGCAGCATGTAGTTGAAACCAAAGGAAAGTGGCTAGCTGAAATTAAAACAAAGATTTCTCCTCCTTGGTTTACAGGAGGAAATATCTATCGGAACAGAAAGTTTTATACAACGATTTGTCGTCTACGGCTAGGTCACTGTCGATTTAATGCACATCTGTTTAGAATTGGCATTCTGTCTTCCCCAAATTGTGATTATTGTAATTCTGCTATACAAACATTGGATCACATTGTATTTGATTGTCCTAATTTTGCTCTTCAAAGGATCATTTTAGTTGATCGCCTGCTAGGTATTTATGAAAATGCTGAAGATATCCCGCGCTCGCTTCAGCAACTTTTGACGAAAAAAGATTGTTTTTTACCAATTTACGATTTTATTGTATCAACTGTTGATGAAATTTGAATTTGACAACTACTACACTTTTGACATAAAATTATATGATATTGAGATATTGAGATAATATTAAATAAAACATGAAAGAAGACTCGGCTCCGGTCTAACAAAAGGTACTGAACTTGAATATATTAAAAGAAGACTTGGCTTACGCCTAACTATTGGTTATTGAAGACATTGATAAAAATAAGACTTGGTTTCGGCCTGACTATTGGATATCGAAGACATTGAATAAAGAAGACATGGTTTCGGCCTTGATTATATTATAGAAAGACAAGAAAGAAAAAAAAGAAGAATTGGAAGAAAAAGAAAACTAAATCAGACTTGGCTGTATGGGCTCAGCTCCCTTTGCCTGTCCCAAAGAGGGACGAAAAGAACCAAAAAAAAAAAAATGTTTATGCAAACCTACTTTCAGAAATGAACTTATTTGCTATTTCTGTGAATATCCATATTAGGTTCAAGGCATGTATTTAATTATTATAATTTTTGTTTTCTTAAAATCATTATTGAACACTCTAATATAATGAATGTATTTATGAATCTTAATATGAAAAAACGTTCATCGTTAGTAGGTCAATAAGTGAATAGAACATCAGATAAATATTTCATCTTATCATAATATAAATCAAAGTCGTTTCTCGCGTCTATACGCTTAGACCTTTTATACTACGCAACGGATTTTAATGCAATTTTCATCAATACATAGAGTGATCAGAGTATCAAAAGGAAGTTTGATATGTATAATAAGCAGGCATAACCACTGGCAAAAGCTAGCACAGTATATTTCAGTACCCCTCGAGCTAGCAACACAATTCCACCCAAAAGTGTCCTCTCGTATCTTATTAAATATCAACATTGTACACAAAAATATACTCTCAACGTCAAAATATTAACAGAATATAAGGAATACCGAAAACATTCCAATAATCCTTTACTTTAGAGCATCGTATGTCGCCGCAAGATTAAATTCCTCACAATATAACTACTACGCAGAAAATGTTCCGTCTTTTTTAATATCGTATGTTGGGACTTTTTTATACCGAATATAAAATATACAATTTCAGCATCTTCAGTGACATTGTGTACCATCCATCTTTTCGGGTTTAGCTTCGTGTCTCTCTCTTGCTCGTTCCTGTGTCTCTTTCTATCGGATTTGTAGTTCCCCCCAGTGGGCTGGAGGAGTTAACTCTTTGAGCATTTTTCATTGGAATACGGCGGATATGAAGAAATGTATCGCGTACTCAACCGTGTTATGATTTTTTACTTGTTCTTATTTTTTTTTTGCTGCGGTTTTGTTATGAGATTTGGATTGGGGTAAATTAACATAAGGTGGTATTGAACTATGGTGCCTTTGGGAGACAAAGAGTGTGGCTTGAGGAATAATTGGAATAAAACAGTAGCGTTTTGAAGTAGACTGTGACACGTTCTCATAGTAAATATGACATTATTATTATAATATGACATCACCTAGTTGAACCAGTAATTTTAATCAAAGTATTAGTTGAAAAATTAGGAATTTATTCAAGTTTAACCAACCTACTCAATCGAATTTTAGCCACATTGTATCATTTGTGCTTTGTGAGATTCTAAAATCACTATACTTTATGATGTTAATATTAGAATAAGTACTGTAATGTTGAGTATAATATGTAGTACATAGTAAACAATTTTAGAACATACTCATATTTATCTTCGATTGATGACTGTCCGAGCTTGCGGGCGGCGAGCAATGGGTAGCTCGCCGCCCGGTAAGGACCAAGCTCGGGTCGACGGCGCGTAGTGTTCCACGCCGCGCCTCAAAGAGATGTCAGCAGCACTGAAGGGGTCTGCTAGGACCGATGCCTGCCGGGGTCGCGTGATTGTTCGAAAGAGATACCGTGACCCTGGCACATGGGCAACTGAAGGTACACGGGTGGGTTTTAGTCAGTAAAAGTCTGACACGCCCTCCCACTCCGCCCAGAGCGGGAGAAGTCATTTGATGATTTCCCATCCAAAAAAAAAAGACTGTCTTTTCTACCGTCACTATTTGCTGAAGAATCTAAACTACCTTTAGCTCGGACTCATGTCCGGAATAACGGTCATATCCACTACGAAGGTAATATCTATATTGTTATTAACTTGCCTCCATCTTTTAACATCTCTAGCTTTTATCTGTACCGTTGGTAGTTGTTCTAGTTTATCTATTGATTGCATCTTTAGTTCATGCTTCTTAGGAATGGTTTATTCTGTGTGTCTGTTGTGTTTGTTTTCCGTGAGTTTTTGAGATACTACATCCATCCAAGTCAAATCAAATCAAAATATTTTTATTTCACATAAACCAACATGGGCACTTATGAAACGTCAGAAGCTAGGTGCACGGTTCCAAATAGTTGATTTCTATGGAGAAGAGCCGGCAAGAAACTCCACGGTTACTCTTTTAAAAATAATTGGCTTTCACAATGGTTCCAAATAACAGTATCAATAGGTATGGGAGAACAGTGTAGGACTGTCAACAAGCACCAAGCACTCAACAAAATGGAAAATTGCCTGCAGTCTCAGGTCTAGGTCTAAGGTCATCAAAAGTGCTAAACACTATGTAGTGTATGCACTTTTGATGGGCACTACGATTGAATAAATAAAATTAACTGTTGCTTGATTTTCAACGAGTTCAATGAAGTCGAATTCTTTTGGGAATTCAAAAATATTATCTTCATGTTGTTTTGGGACCATGTTTTCTTTTTTTTATACTGCTCTATGCCTGATTGGATAAAACATTTTCTCTTATATTTCAAAAGGGAGCTTTATAGAGCTAGATAAATATTTAGATAGATTTGCTAGTCTACATCCAGAAACGTCCATCAAAGGCCACATCTGAAAGATCTTTGGAGAATACTATTCATGTTTGCATATTCCATCAATCACGTAGCATATAGGGTGCTCCATTCATCCGCACGTCACACCCCCAAACAGAGAACATCGCTTACCAAAAAAAATATTATTCCACATTCGAATTTCGAACTCGAAAAAAAAAACATTACGAGGACGAACGAAATTCCATATTCTGCTGCACCCACCACCAACAATTGGCGCTTATTCCAGTCACAATTCGGTTATATTTGCTGAAGAGCCTTGCGATTCCGAGAGAGCTTTAAAAACCATCGATTCGATATTTGAGATTCCGATCACGTTATTCGGCGGCGGCGTAGTACGTGCATCTGCCATCTAGCGTAGACAGCCGGTACTATTCTAGAGTTAACGTGGTTTGAGTCTGTGTTACGTGCCCAGTAACTAAGAGTTTAGCTTTGTAAGCACGTTGGGTTACGCGCCGTGTGTTGGTTATCAGATGACTGTGCAGACGAGCGGGTTATTTTGGAACAAGCTAACAATAGACTGATTCCAGATCACAAAATAGATAGAGGTCTAATCAAGAAACAAAGAAGAAAAGAGAAGCAGAATAATTCAGACTAGTTAAAGAAGCCAACTTGATACTTACAATGCCAAAAGACTGATTCTGCTATGCTAGATCACGAGTACAGAAAATGTAATTTCAGAACCCTTGTCGAACGTCATGTAGAAACATCAAAGTCAGTCGAAGATGGATAAGATTTAAGAGAGACATTTTTTTAGGGTAGTAGTAGAAGACAATTTAATAATTACCTCAAATGAAATACTGATTTAGGCTTTACCAAATCGTAAAAAGAGAGATAGTAAAATCAAAACCTATGTGATAGATCCGCCAGAACAATCAACGTCAGTCGAAGATAGAAAGATTCAAGAGGCCTAGAAACTCATAAAACACAAGACATGACCCGTGTTTCGTAGACAATTTGACTGATAAAAATCTACTTCAATCGTCTATCAGAGTATCGTACAGGTGACCGTATACTTCATGGGTAGCTCTTGGTTTAATTAGAAGTGCCTTAGATCACCAGCATTCTACATCGGAAAGCTTTTCCACGTATCTCTTCACACTTACAAGTCTGTTTGGCAAAATGTTTGCTAATTTTGTTGTAGGGTTCCAAATATCGAACAGTATTTATAATTTCTACGGTTTATGGATCATTAGCTTAAAGTAGGGCATCATTAATATCATCATCTTCTTTTTAATTTACTGAGAAACCTGATTATCATTTACACTGAATTTACCCTTTCTTACTTACAAATCGCGTTTTTCAACAATACTCGCCCGTATGTATCCTACCTGATTCTATGCATGATTCATAAAACAGTACTGAGCGGTGATGTAATATCATAATATAATTGTAGATAGGCATTATTTATAGATAATGTATTGGCCACAATTTATATTCAATACAGTAAAGCTATAATATTACTGACGGCCTATCATAACACTGTGAGCGACAATAGACACTATACTCTTAGTAATAAAAATGATAATTCTGTGGGAGAGTTGGATGATGGTATTCTTAGGAGAGTCAGCAGACAATACTTGAGAGTTGATTTTCATTATAAATAATGTTCGTTTAAGGTTGTTAACACCTGCTTAGGGGTCTTGAACATTCACACCGCATGTTGCAACTGTAAAAAGGTTCATGACTAAGGAGTCAATAGCAAGAGAATAGTTTAGTAAACTTCAGTTTCTTTGGTTGCTTCTGCGTAAGCAGTCAGCCGATAACTAAGCGCCCACCTTTGGGTATCTCCATTCCTCCGTGATTACGCTCTGAAAAGAACTTCAGAAGTCTTCCTTTATCTTAACTAATGTTATAAAAAATAAATATTTGATTGTTGGTGTTTGTTTGTTACGTTTTCACGCTAAACGGCTCAACAGATTTGGATGAAATTTGGCACACCATGGTACACCATGACCTGGATTAGAGTATAAGGCCGTAAGTTCGTCCAAATATATCTACGGGTCGAAACTTATACGAGTGAAACTGCGGGAGACAACTAGGCAACCATAATTGGATAAATTGGGCAACTTACTATTATTTGTTTCATGTCCAGTTTTCGAAGTGTATCGAGCTCCTCAGCTGCTGCTACAGCTTCTTTTTTTGTGTTTGTCCTCTTTTCCGCAAATATACGTTTTTTCTTTCTCTCTTTTTTGTTTCTTCTTAGCTGTATATTCGAAAATATCTATTGTACAAGAAGTTCTTCTTATAATGATATTCAGAAACGCAATGTTTCAAGATTTTAAACCAATGGCGTTGTCGAAAACATAGACTCCAGTTACCAATACCTCAAGAACTTCTAAGAATTGTGTAAAGTTCTATCTCGTACCACAAAATATCATAGCAACAGTACAATGCAAATCAGGAAACCAAATATAAAATCTATCCACAGAATCAGTAATGTATCTGGCAAAGAAAACATGGAATTACCATGAGGTTCGGATGCCAATCTGCATGACGGGCGGCATTCATATTTACCCAATAAGATGGGATAACACAGATGTATTGCTCATGTACCAGTTCTGATTACAGACTCGTGATACAGAAAGCCGGGATTTGTAAATAAATGTAGTATGCGGAACGAATTTCGTTATACGGGAGAGCTGGTGAAATTTATCGTTTAGGTCTTGTCTGTGATGTATAAAACTGGAAACTGACTTGCAATGTTTGTTGCCACCTACTAGCGATGCCCTAAGCCGAGGTCCGTACCCCACAGGGGGTGCCCTTACCGAGTAGTCACTCTAGTTTTTTAAGCCTTGGCTGGAGGCATTAATTTATTAAGGTAGCCACAGGCTAGTCCGGATAAGCAGCCGACAACCGCATATGGTGACCAGCGCGATGTCATTCGAAAAAAAGGAACGTTTGTTTGTAATGTATCAAGTTGCTGTAACGCGTTATAGTAGTCAGTGCAGCAAAAGAGCCACTCGAGTATTGCCAACACATGTTAACACACAAGACAGTGCAGATTGAATAAAAATGCAGCATGTTTGAGTAAAGTGATCGAAGCGAGCGTTTGCACTGTTTAAAGTATCGCCATTTTGTTTCAAGAAATGGAGCGTGCTTGAGCCATGTGCTCGATGCGAGCGTTCGCCGCGTCTTGTGTATCGCTCGTTTTGTAGCCAAGCTCGCTTCGAATGATACATTACAAACAACACGTTGCAAGTCAGTCTCAACTTTTAGGACTTGGCTAAATAACGAAAGTAACTGGGTTGGAAAGTAGAAATATACCCATTGGCTGTCTAACGTCATATTAAAATAATAACAATGTGTAGAAGTATATAAAATAGAAAATATTCGCTATCATGCAGTGCAAAGATACTTATTTCGTCATTTGTGACGTATTCACTTCAATAGATAGTTATGACGTTGTGGACAACAATCTATTCCGAAGACACAAGACTTATGGTTGGTTTTGAAAAAGTGAAAAGTAGGGTCTCGCGTTTCGATCTAAAATACAATTGAAAGAAATCCAAATCATATTATTAATAAGAGTTATACAGCCAGGACAAAGCAGCTTTTTCTTTCAAAATTCAAACAACATCACGCAAACATGAGAATTATTTTGCTTGAACGACTCTTCATTACCATGATATTTTTCACATAAAACTTGTTTACGTATATTTCGTCATAAAACAGTGCCATAACCCGACTTTGTGCAATGTCAAACGTAAACCTTATAGGAAAATGTAAACAGTTGGGTAAACAAACACGCTTTCAAAAAAAAACTCGAACACACGCGAGATAAAAATAATGAAATATGAACTTCGGAGGATACACTACACTCGAGTAGGAACACCCCAAAGAAAATATCCCATCCATCAACAAAGAAAATAGCGAACCTCCTTGCCTTAGACAAATGATTGACAGCGAGCGAAAAAAAGGAATAAAAAAAAGAAATGATTCCTTATTCAAATTTTCACGGCGTTCGATTTTTTCCTTTGTCGCGAGACGTTCCTTTTTTGTTTCCATTTGTAATTTGTCGGTTTGCTCTTTCGTTGTAAAAACTGCGTTCAGTCAGCGTAAATGTCTTTCAGCAAGTTTTTTTTTTCTATTGGTTTTTATTATAGAGTGTAGACGTTTTTATATTCCAACGGTGTGTGTCTTTTCGTATTGTTGGCCTACAATTTGTCATTTGAAAGTCGAAGCATATGCAAATTGTAAATAGGGATGTACTGATGAGGTTACTTACGGATCGTATATAGTATGATCAAAATACTGACTGATTCAAAATTGGATAAAACTAATTTCAAAATCTACCTCTAGTTCTAAGTCGTAAGTAAAATCTGACAGTTTGTTAACTGCATCCGTAGGCAATAGGCCGGCTTTATCGTTTATTTATTTATTACTACTATTTAAGGACACATTCAATTAAACAAGAATTACTTTTATTACCCTAGCGTTGGCACTACTGATAAATTTGCTAATTCCATTTGGAGAAAGCAAATCGTGATCATTTCCTTTAACGGTCTGACTATTGATTAATAAGATTGGTGACAAATTATTATTGACGGCTAATAAAATAGCATAATTAATTATTATTGCAAAAATACTTCCTGCTGATAAATATTTATTTACCTAGCCTATCGTCATAAAAACTTATCTTCAATATATTATCTTGTCGTTAAATATATTATGCTTAATTACAACCACTTAAAGAACCAACCCTTCAAACGCAACAGTCCGATCCGAACCAGAAACCCGACTTCCATTTGAATTCAAATTTCGAATCGACCGACAACAGCTGATTGTCGAAAGCGTTCGCAATTTAAACTGGTGACCTTGTAAAAGCGTTAATTCACCCCATCCCCGCGTAATTTGCGCTTACCGTAAAACTGATTACGCGTACAACAGCAGACGATTCCGTCTCTTTCTTTATCGTGCTGTTTCACTCCCTCCCATTCATGAAACGTTTAATTATACCGCCTTGGGATGGCTTTATGCGATAGTGAAAGTGGTAAAGTTTGATTGGACTTTCTAGGGAAAGTGTTGGGACTGTGGCAGTGTGGGGGGTAAAGTTGGGTTGTTTGTATGATAGTTGAAGAGTTGTTTTGTTATTGTTTTGTGGATGTAGGACACATACTTTGCTGGATACTGTTGTTTTTATTGGTCATTATTCGTTTTCACGATGCGGCCCAGAAATGCAGATGAAATTGGATACGATTTTGTATTTCAAGATCAGTGCCTAACTTTGATTTTTATTAGAAATCAAACTGTATTAGCATACTAAACAAAAAGCAAACTAATATAACTTAATTTACACTAGGGATTAAAAACACAATACGCCAAATTTAAAAGAATTTGCCAAATATTTTTCACGAAAACAAAATTATGAAAGATGCATAACACCAACCAATACCCGCGTCTTTCTTCTGCCGAGTTTTTTAAATATGGCGGACGCCGGAGGCTCTCAAATACTCATTTATACCCCTCCTTGTTTTCCGGATCTTGTTTAATTTAAACTTCGAATGTTGTGCAGGTCCGGGTTACGACGTAATGAGTTGGGGGTAGAATTAGGCGAGCTCTTGAGGGTTATTGTGTCACTTGTTGATTGAACGTCGCGTAGAATTAATTGCGTTTGTGTGTGTTCGATTATTTCTTTTGTGTGTGTGTGCTTTATGTGTGTCAGTTGGTACTCGATAATGCTGATTTTTTTTGGAGTTGTGGGAAACTTTCAGGGTTAACACTTGAGGACATATTTACCTAGATGATAAAAATAAAGCGTAGTGCTTAGATAAGAGTTTTGGGTGTGGCCAGCCAAAAGATTCAGGAGTGACGACCGCGTACCCGAAGACGAAGCGTTGGTAAGCCTCCCACAAGGTGGACCGATGACTTGGTGGAGGCTGTAGGAATCCGCTGGATGCTAGAAGCACAGAACCAGACGAAGTGACGGTGCTTGGGGAGGCGTATGTCCAGCAGTGGACGTCTTTCGGCTGAAATGATGATAATGATGACTTAGTTGGTCAAGATAAGTGGTCGCATTTTCGGATGCTTACGTATGTCATAGCATAAAAAGATATCCTTAGAAGTTTTTTAGTTTCTTTTATAATAAGTTGACATTTAAAAATAAAAGCACTTTCCAATATTACGTTGTATTGTAGCAAACTTAGAAATCCCTCTCCCACTCTAAGAAGGTTTTTTTTTTTGGATTGGAAATCATCAAATGACGTCTCCCGCTCGTGGGCGGAGCGGGAGGGCGTGTCAGACTTTTACTGACTATAAACCACCCGTGTTCCTTCAGTTGCCCATGTGCCAGGGTCACGGTATCTCTTTCGAACAATCTCGCGACCCTGGCAGGACTCTAAGAAGGTTTACGTTATTTCGCAAATTAACAAAAATAAGACATATTTCCCATAACGATACTTAAGCTAAAATACCACGAGCAAATAACAAAACTAATTTAAATTATAAAGCCCGCAGAAAACCTTATTACAATAAAAACCAATACTTTTCATTCGGTTGCCATTATCTGTTATTACGGAAATGGTACGGTATTACAAGCCAATAGAACAATATTACAGTTATTGGTATTTGTACCAATAACAGTTGGAACCAATAATTATTTCGTACCAATAATGGTCCGTACCAATAATGTGCTGTCACAGATATTTGTTAGTATTTTTTATTTATTAAACTGGTCACGAAGACAAAATATTTTTCAACGTCACTATTTAAGCTCTACATATTGTTACACCTCACACTAATCACACTCTTTTTAGTCTCATTAAAATTTGGCTGAGAATTAACATCATCTAAACGTCAAAATTACAAAAGAGAGTCCCCCAAAACACCTGCCTTTCATCACTTCCTAGTGTTTTAGCTGGAAAGAAGAAGTTGCGAAACAAATTCTATAGCAGCACAGCTGTCTGTTAAGTTAGAAGAACTTGATTGATCCAGAAGTACAAAAATTCTACGCAAAAGAAAAATAGGTCTACTCACACCAACTCATAAAAACTCATGAAACTAAAATACTAGATGAGAAACTTCCTAAGATAATAATTGAACCACAAAGAGACAGTCAAAAACCATACGACAAAGGAGGAAAAGAAGAAACAGTGGAATTCAATGTATTCGTCAATGACGCATAAGTTTCTCAAATCAATATAGAAATAAAAGTAGCTGACATGGAAAATTAGCTTCTTTAAAAAAATCTTGAAGTGCAGAAAGTTGCAAACAGGCATCATATTGGCAGTTATTTGGAAGAAAATGTAGACACAACCCAATGATATATACAACCTTACTATACAAAGAAATGTTCTCTTTTATGGAGATGGTAAATCACGAGACATCTTAGTGTGTTTCGATATGCTCGTAGAAATGACAAATTCGAGTCTTAGAATTCATAACTTTTTTGACGCTGTTTAAAGACCTCTTAGTTTAATGTATCTGTTAAACGAGCAACATTATGAAGTAGCTAAGTTCTTTCTTCACTGACAAAGTTATCAGTAGACTCAAGAAAGACAAAAATTACACCAATCTAATTGACATTAAAAAACACCATAAACATTCTTTTAAAAAGCAACTTCCTCAAGAATCAACTCAAAGGCCCAAGATAATACCTTGTACAACATCCCTTTAAAATTGACACGGAATAATCCCAAACAGAACCTCTGTAGCCAAACAATGACCTTATTAAAGCGACATACAGGAATAATTCTAACATACATATGTTTATATACACATATAATACACATGCTACTTGGTAAATCCTTCAGAGTAAAACGAGATGGGACGGGGTGGCATCAACCCCTTAGGGGGGTACCCACCCTCGTCTATAGAATGTCTCCGCATGAAACCCCTTTGTAGAAGGAAGGGTTACCTTGGGAATGGAATAGAAAATAGTACATAATAAAAATTCAAAATATATTCTTTGGAGGCTCCAATTTTCTGGAATACCCGAAGGGTACCCGTTCCTTTAGATTATTCCTTTTTTTGGGAAGACACGGGAATGAGGCTTGTTGTGCCATGTGATGTCTTTGAATTACGTTCCGTTATAACGATCTGAGAGAAAACATAATAAAATACATGTTTGTGTTGAAATGATAACCTTGGTTTTGTTGTTTTATTTCGAACTAGAATTTGTTTGATCATCCTGTGTCTGAGAGATGTGGCATTTGTTATTTTCGTGTCATGTTTAATGATGTTGCTTTGTTAATATATGTCTATGTTTTCTGTTTTAGTTTGAATCCTTTAGCTAGGAGCTACGTAGGGTGTTGAAACTAACAAACCTATATATTATTTATTTAAATATTCTTAGGGTAATGTTTCTTGAACATTTTTTACCTATTATGTATTATACGATATTATAGAGCGGTTGTGGCCCAGTGGTAACGGCAGCGACTTATGAGTGGTAAGTCGTGAGTTCGAGCCCAAGTAGGCGCTTTACTTTGTGTAAATATAATTTCATCACCACTGCTCTCAAAACGGTGAAGGAAAACATCGTGAGGAAACCGGCATGTCTTGGAACCAAAAATTCGAAGACAAGTGACATATACCAACTCGCACTGGGCCCACGTTGTGTATTATGGCCCACTCCCTCTCACCGAGAGGACGCCTGTGTCCCAGCAGTGGGAACATTATAGGCTAATGATGATGATTATTTATTATTATGTTTCTCGCGCCTTTTGCTATATTTTATAGATAAATTACGTGGTTCTTTCGCCTTACTTAACACGAAACAAATCTAGAAAAGTAGAAAATTTGATTACAGCCCTTCACAATTTTTTACACCACAATATATTTTACACTAAAAAAGATGTATTCAGAAAGCTTTTAGTGACTTCTGTATGCGACGAATTGACTAATGGTTCTGAAAAGAACTGATTTCTTTGATCGGTTCTTTTAGAATTAAATCACCATACTAACCACCACAACAACATCATCACCATCACAACTCCTCACAAACACTCCCACACACCTACCCACACTCCATACTGAGACATGCTTAGAAGGTGCTAGCATGACATCCTGTTTGTCTCTGATGCATTAAGTGTAGTTATTAAATTGTAAATCCGTAATTGGCTGTAAGATTAGTTTATTTATCCTAAGTGAAATCGTTAAAGAGCTGTGGATTTTGTGATTAAATAAATAAATAAATACGTAACAAAATTTTCTTGTAACATCGATCAACCAGTCAGATCCGTTCTTCAAGCTTTAAATGTACATTTACATTAGCACTAATGAATAATATCCTAAACCATCAAACCGACGTCAAATTTAACTTATTCCATATAAAATAGAATAAGGAAACAGTGGTTTGATCGAACATCCCCACCGTGTCAGGTACCGAGTCAAAAAAGAAATTCCATTTCCACAAACGAAAAATCCATCCAATACAATATATCACACGCTCCTAAGCCCGTTAGGAATAGAGAGAGACGGTGATATGTCGGGCACTGAAGTTAGAAGGAGACAGAATCAAATGTCCCTGCGAAATGGAACGTAAGAAGATTGAATAGAAGTCACACTAGTACGAGTTACCTTTACGCACACTAATGTAGATGTACTATACGCGTTGTTAAGGGGAGTACAGGTTTTAGTTTGCGTCTCAATCTAGAAATAGGTTTTGGGAAAATAGATATAGGATCTTGTGAAGTTACGTCACGCACTTGATAGCATTTGAACAGGTTTATAAAGGAAACAACATTATTATAATAATATTCACTCCCACACTATCCCACATTAGTAGACGGATCACTATTTATGCTTTTGTTTCATAAAAGCTGCTGTTAATAGGTAGTCATGTTTATAGTTTTGTGTAATCAAATTGTGAATTTGACGTCCATTATTATGATAACTGTAGTCATTCCCAATTGAATAGTTTCAGTCATTGTAAGAAGTCAATAACAACGAAGAAATCATCACGTTTTTTTAACTTACCAACTGTGCTGCTGGGGAGTTTTGTTACATTATTTCTCGTTCCCAGCTAAACCATTAGGAAGCGGTGAAGGGCGAGTGTTATAGAGAACTGTGTTATGTAATTTTGATGTTCAAAAAGAGCTGATTCTCAGCCTAGTTTGAATAAATGATTTTTCATAATTCGATTTCGAAACAAAAAGCAGAATTTCTGGAGATCAGTTTAAACGCCGTTTTCTATTTATTTAAGTAAAAAAAAAAAACATATGTTTCATAAAATAATAATTTAAAAAAAAGCTGCCAAAGACCGTGAATTTGTCACCTAATATTACTTAGATAAGAAACAGCAAAAATTTCGCCAATTCCTCTTTCAATATCTCCACAGAACCACGTCTCGGCACCACCGACCCTTAACTAAAGGGTTATGCATGTGTGCGCCTAAATACAACGAGCACATGCGAGAACTCAGATCAGCCGTAAAGAAATGACGCACACTAGTAGAAGTAAAGGCTTAGATCACCCACACTCTTGCACCCACTGTACGTACACGTGGCAATCTTGTTTGGTCGTGCGTGTGTGAGTGATTTTCGCGATATAGTACCCTTGGGACTCGAATATTTTATTTATTTTTCTTGCATTTGGAATATCATTGTTACTTACCTTGTATTAAGAGCGAGGCCGCAGTAGATTGCTTTGGTGACGTAGAATTGTGGTTCGGAAAGAATTTGACAATCGTCAGTCGGATCACAGTCATTCAAAACTAGAAGTTTAATGATGCTGTGAGAAGAAAAGAGAGGTAGTTACTGAAAAGCAGCGGCGTTGATGATCTCTTCGTCCGAAGTCACAGAATTATGCTCAGCAACGACCACAGGGCTATTGCTTAATGGTAGGAATGGCTTTCATTTTGACAGTGACATTTCAACAGCATTCATCGCGTTATTTACGTTGCTGAGCAGACAATTTTTTCAAACATAAGAAGTAATGGAATAGAGACATCCTTCAAATTGATTCAGATTCTAATTGATAGTGTGTTACGGAATTAGGGTGTAGTTAGGGTTGCCAACTATACTGTTAAAAACAGTATTATACTGTTTTCATCATCATAGCATCAATATGATTGACACTATAAGACTTTGACGCTCATACACAAAGACTGTTAATCAAGTTTGTTTTGTTTTTTTTTTAGTTGTGCAAAATATGTATTAATATATAAAAACATTTAAAAAAATACTGTTAATTTTCCTAAAATACTGTTTAATATTCTTCTCAGACCTCAAAATACTTTATTTCTTGTAAAAAAGTTAGCAACGCTAGGTGTAGTACTGAACTGACACATGCGAGCAGTGGAGGCTCAGTGGTATCAACCTCGACTTACTAGTTATCGGTCGTGGGTTCGAAGCCAGGCAGGAGTGTTACTTTATGTTAATAATTTCATAACCACTGCTCTCAAAACGGTGAAGGAAATCATCGTGAGGAAACCGGCCTGTGTGTATGTCCTAGCAGCATAAATTCGATGACATGTGCCATTTACCAATCCGCACTGGGCCCGCGTGGTGGATTACGGCCCACTCCTTCTCATTGAGAGGAGGCCTGTGTCTCAGCAGTGGGAAAAATATAGGCTGATGATAATTTCACGTGCGGCGCACCACCGTCGTTTTATTGTTACAATGGTAGTTATTTTCCACTCTGCAATCCACATCTTGTTTTTGTTTTAATTGCTTTTTGTTGTTATTAGCCAGTGTGGTGACAAAATTTAATTGTTTGAATACGAGGTGTGTTAGTATGAAGTATGAGTGAATTTAATATCCCTTCAGTTTTATTTTATGTTATATACATAGGAAGGGCTACGAGGCCAAATACCACACGACACCCATTTTATTACCCGTACACTCGAAAATTACAAATTTCCGTTCCACATGTAACTTCAGTCGAAAACATCAATTCTACTCGTAAAAATCACAACCCCACAATAATTCCTTAATACCTACTCCACATGCGTACCATAAAACACATACATACTATGGGCCGGTAATAGCTTTTTATGTTCGGTTCGCACGAAACGGAACCCACTGGTTAAACGTTAACGTTCGCGTTTGAGTATTGCGCTGGTTTACGTGACGCGTTTGGTTTGTGAGGCCAGTAGAGTGGCTTTGGCAAGTCGAGTGGAGTAGAGACTTTTGCCAAATAGATATCTTCACAATATTGTATTTTTTAATTTCATGATACCTCATCATACTTCGGCCTACGTACTTATTTTGAATCACAAAAGCATAATATTAAGATTTCCTTTTAATGATGATCCTTGATAATCACAGGCGAGAGTAAACCTTTCAAGCTATTAGAGATAACACTTAAAATGTTACGTTTAAATGTTTAAAACATGGCAGCAATTGGGACAACATTTTGGTTCACAGCTTCACAGCACTAGACAATCACTCAGAATTAATTCTTCGTTTGCATAAAATTTTCGGCTATGGATTCGATACGTCTCAATGCCAAAGAAAACACTAACCACAAGAAAACGAAAATTTTGAAAACCAAACTTTCTTAACATAACTTTTTTGCCATCAGTGTGATAAGAAGAAGGAAAATCGCCACATACGTGCTGAAAATATGATCTTGGTTCCCTATGTCGGGCAAGCTAGTCTCCCGGGTAACTATACTTCCCAAACAAGCAAGTCAGCTCCTCTATTCAAACGTACCACGATATAGTGCTGTCGTGTCATAGCTACATTTGCTGCGTATGAATCGTAACCGTACATGTGATATGCAAATCAGCCGTATTATAGCATGATTTGTGCGCCCACTGAGATTTGTGACATCGTGTGTAGTGGCTATGTATATTAGCTAATACATACTACTAGCATATAGTGAATCATTTCAGAAACATTTGATGACACAAAACATGTAGGTACTACGATGAAGACAGCAGAACTTACCGTTGTCAGCATATTACCATAGGTATGATCTACTTGATATGATATACTTGCCACTGTTGGTCCGTGGATGATTGACTATCTTTACATATATATATATATATATATAGTCCTCCAGACCGAATTTCGGCCACGGCGGCCAATCTCAACGGAGACTAGCCATCGGCGCGGGAGATATTATAGTGCTCAAGTGTATGCGCAGACACAGGAGCACTCACTCTTCCCTCACTCTCATAGTCCGATGGGACGGCAATCCGACACGACCGGAGAGAGATCAGGCGTAGGACCAACGGCTTAACGTGCTTTCCGAGGCACGGGGGTATCACACCGCCAACTTCCAAACTAGCTGCTACTAAGAAATTACTAATGGAAAAACCCAGTAACACTTTGCCCGACCCGGGAATCGAACCCAGGACCCCACGCTCAGCGGTTGCGCTTGCGACCACGAGACCAACGGGGCAGTTAACCAACAACAACATACCAAGACCCCGTAACTCAGAAAGCACGTTAAATCGTTGGTCCCGGAGCCATTTGTTCTGGCAGTCATACATGACCTGTTACTGACTGGACTAGACTAGACTGGCCTGTTAGTCTAGTGTTTAGTGACCCTCACTGCTAAGACTGAGGTCGTGGGTTCGATTCCCACCCATCTATCTATAATATGTATGTATTTAGAAATATTTAAGTACTAGCTGACCATACAGACGTTGTCCTGTTTCCTAGAACTCGATAGCAGCGCCACCTACCATGTCCAATAGTGAATCTAAACCATCCAGTGTGCCACCCAAACGCATACAAAAAACATAATTCAAATCGGTCCAGCCGTTTAGGAGGAGTTCAGGGACATACACACGTACAGTAGAATTATATATATAAAGATATTTATCAGTTATCTGGTTGCCATAGTACAGACTCTGCCTAGTTTGGGATCAGATAACGTTGTGTTGGTTGTCCTAAGATATTATTTTATACATAGATCTTTGACAATCGTTAGGGGTCGTCAGAAGCCCGAAAGTCTGACAACGAGTCTTACTAAAGGGGTAACGTATTACCTAGTAACTGGGTTCTGGAGGTTAGACAGACAGTCGTTTCATGTAAAATACTGGCACTCAGCTGCATCTGCTTAGACAGGAAGGCGATTCCAACATATTTATGTAGTTGGGAAAAAGCCAGGTAGATGATGAACTTGACAGAGTCACGAGTACGTTTAACATATATTTCAGTAGCCTTAGGAACTATTACGATTGTACTCAAGGATATACTAAGTAACAAACTATGAATAAATTTTATTATTAAAAAAGAGTTTGGCATACTCACCCACCCATCATTGTAACCAAAAAAGGTCCGGTCGACATGTGGACTAACAAAAAATATGATAATTTTCATTTAAAACTAACTGAACCGACACACGTTATCTTGACAAAATTTCAATGTGGTCATACAATGAGTTTATACAATTATGTCATGAAAAAGTACTCCCAATTTTTCCCGAATTGTCCGGGTAACATTTTCTAGACTTCTTTCCGATAACCTCAATCAACTCAGCCTATCGCAGTCCACTGCTGGACATAGGCCTCTCCCATGTTGCGCTACAACACCCTGTCCTCCGCCTTCCGCATCCAGTCTGCCCCAGCCACTTTCTTTAGGAAAGCTGAAGACTTGCTTTATTTAGGCTTTTCTGTATCTCTATCCGAAAACCTAATTTGGACTATTATGAACATTTTAAAACGACCATAGCCTAATCGGTCTAGCTGTTCTACAGAGATGGGCTTACGCAACGAACAGCATTTTATTTTTATACATACATATAAGTAAATAATTGTAATAATTTCCTTCAAAAAGAATACAATTATTCACTCTTAAAAAGAAAAACATAATATTAAAGTTAAGCGACGGTTTCACTGGCTTAAAACACTAAAATTAAGTAATAAAAATAAAATAAAACGTAAAAAAACACTATTTAGTACATGGTTAATTAAGGTGCCTAATTCTCATTTCAAAACGAGTCATCTTATCACAAACAACATTGTCTGAAATACAAGCATTCTTCACTGAAAACAAAAGCAGAACGAGGGTCTAAAGCCTAAAACTTAGCGCTCAAAATTATCTAGTGTCGAAATTTTCGAATAGGTACACTGCGTTTGACGGCCGTATCTCTCATCGTCTGGCCAGGATTTCCGATGGAGCATTCACGGCTGCAGCTGTTGGGAAACCTAAAGGGAATGCCTAAATTATTGGTCTAATCTTTTTGTTTTAGGTTAGGTTTTGTTCCACCGGGGATTAGGGTGTGTGAATGGGGTGTAGTCGCATGACTACATATGTTTTTTTTTGTTTGTTTATTTTAGGCGTTTTATGACTCATTTTCTGCGTCACCCGTTTGCCCAAATCAATTTATGTTATCACAAATACAGTGTATTGCATCTAGGTATATAAACACCATTTCAGTCACCAATCTTCATAATCTTCACATGATGTGACCAAGATTATGTCTGGACTTTAAAAGAGACTGTGACCTCTGAGTTTGTTTCGGCCTTTCTTTTCAGAGTAGTTAGTTAGGAAACGCCGACCTCATCTAGTTTAAAAAAATATATCTCTGACATGTAAAAGTGTTTGTACAAAACTACTTACAGAAATAAAATCATTTATAACAGTGCCTACTTCGAAAAATCACCATAATTCTGTCAATTACATTTTAATGTATGTCCCAAATTTTTTAAGAAACTTACTAAATTATCATAACAAAAATAATAGTTAAAAAAAACGAAAAAACACGCTTCCATAGAAAACCAAACTAAAAAGTAGAAAATAATGGGAAAAAAGCGTGGGGTGCTTTTTAAGGTATTTTTATTGATATCAGACAAACATACAAGTGAAGCTAGAAAACCCGCGTTTGTCTGCCTTGATAAGAATAAGCAGCCTATTGCTTATCTGAAATGCAAGCCACTGCACACATAACATTATGTCTGTCTACCCCAAATGGTGGGGCAGAGGTGTACCTATAGTAGACATACATTTCGCCAGTTATGTTTAAGTCCCATGTAATATGGGGCGCGTCTGTTGCTATCAACCGGACTTAAATCCCGACTCCTGGCTGCTAAAGAGGCATTCCATAACATTATTTTACGTTACCAATTGTTAAAATTGTACTAAATGTATTTAATCTGCGCTCATGTGGTGCCGGAAGTAAGGAATACCACAGTTCCATTTTTTCCCTTGGGTGTCGTAAGAGACGATTAAGGGACTTCTAGAGAATGCGCAGCAGATCGCCAAACCGGGTCGCGAGATTCGTTCGAAAGAGTTACCGAAGCCCTGGCATATGGGCAACTGAAGGAACACGGGTGGGTTTTAGTCAGTAAAAGTCTGACACGCCCTCCCACTCCGCCCAGAGCGGGAGAAGTCATTTGATGATTTCCCATCCAAGAAAAAAAAAGATCGTCAAACCGCGTACCAAGCGTGCCCATTATGGCTGAATTTCCCAAATTGGAGGAGCCTTATGTCCAGCAGTTATGTTCGGCTGAAATGATGATTTAATATATTTGTAGTTTCTACTCCAAAACAAACGACCAGAATTTATTGTCAGTACAAAATACTTCGTTATAAAAATAAGAATTCAGTTCCTTCACAAGTTTACAATTATAATTTTTATGTGGTGCTAAAAGCCGAAGAACTATCAAAATTAATTTGTTGCAAAAAAAACGAACACTGAAACACCGCACCGGAACACAACTATTTAAACAAAAAAATTTACTTTTTGCTAACATATTATGATATAATTAAAAACAATGACTTTATCTTAATAGTTTTTGGTAAAAATAAAGTTTGTTTTGCTATTACTACCTTAAATATATCGCATCAAAAGTTGAGTGAAAAGGAAAGGCCTTATACACCGTGACATTTTAGTTGTCTTTCACACCACAGCCCACTTCATGTAACCAATGACTACTAAACATCCATAAGAAAAAATAAGCATTTGAATAAGTAAAAAATATAAATATTATTCATTACTAGCTGACCCGACAGACGTTGTCCTGTCTCTGATGATATTTAAGCACGCATTCTGTCAATTCTATGTCAAATGTCATAATGTTGTATGTGACGCTTTCACGATAAAACGCCTAAACGTATTTGACTGAAATATGACGCATAGGTAAATCATGACCTGGATTAGAACAAAGGCTACTTTGATCTCGATATTCCCACAAAAGCAAGACTTATGCGAGTAAAACCACTGGACACATTTAGTATACTATATGTATATCCCACCCGGCAACACTGTAGCTTTCCAATAGTGAAACAATTTCCGGAATCGTTTCAGTCGTTCCGAAGATAACCCCCTACATACAAATCCACAATTTTATTTCTCCATAAGATTAATATAGATTAATTTGTCCCTTAGAGAATAGGCAGCAGCGTTCTCTATGCATTTTACCACCATACTGCGATCGCCAACCCGCCTGCCAAGCGTGGCGATTATGGCAAAGCCCCCCAAATTGGGGGAGGCCTAAGTCCAGCAGTGGACGTCTTACGGCTGAAATGATGATGAATTTGTCCCTTAACAAACCAAATATGATATTACATACTCAGTCTTAAATGTTACCATTGCTTGGACTTGCTTCTCTGTAAGAAGGAGTGCGGGTTAGGGGCCATCCATAAATCACGTCACACAAATTTCATGATTTTTGATGCGTGTCAGACTTTTACTGACTAAAACCCACCCGTGTTCTTTCAGTTGCCTATGTGCCAGGGTCAGGGTATCTCTTTCGAACAATCTCGCGACCCTGGCAGGCATCGGTCCTAGCAAACCCCTTCAGTGCTGCTGACATCTCTTTGAGGCGCGCGTGGAACACTACGCGCCGTCGACCCGAGCCTGGTCCTTACCGGGGGACGACTTACCCATTGCTGACCGCCCGCAAGCTCGCGCCTACGGTGGCCGGGAGTCCGCTATTGACTCCCGACGCCCGGGGCGTCTCCTCCTGGGGCGGCTAGGGACGTGAGGGCGCAGAGACTGCCACTCGCTCACGCGCCCCGCCTCCTCCTTTGCGAGCATTACTGCTTTGCAGAAGGAGGTGACGGCTTCCCATGGCCTCTCGCTCCGTACCATGACTCGCACCAGGGCCGGACGCGAGAGGTCACCGCCGCCGATCACCTCCACGAGGACACGGCGGTGCTCCGCTCAGGCGGGGCACACCTCCACCGTATGCTCCACTGTGTCCTCTCGACGATACCAAGCCATCCTTCTGATGCTTTGAAAGAAAGTAAACCACGTTCTTCAGCAAACTTCTCCGCCTTAGCTTTCACGATCGGCATGTCGGAATAGGCATATTATGCTGGCGCTGTCGGTGAAACCATGATAGTATAGCTTGATCCAAATCTCCGTATTTAAGTTTCTTATTTGGAAGATTTTCCATCCTGCTCTGCTTGTAGAATTTTTTCTTTATTTTTCCATATGGTCGACACGGTAGAGCGACTAAATCCAAAGCGTCCATCATCACTTATCTTCTCTCCTGCCTCTATTGCACGATTTTCTCTTACTTGCCATGTTTACAGTTAGAAAGTTTGTGAGCAACTTGGAATATGATAACGTATATGTAGATAATCCATGACTCCTAGTAACAACACACGTGCAAGCAATCCCAATTTGTAAATAAAAGAACGGATTTCTTAGAAAGTTTGGTATGTATGATGCCGACAGTCGAGCTTATTACGGGCTTTTATTTATTTTTTTGGATGGGAAAGCATCAAATGACTTCTCCTGCTCTGGGCGGAGCAGGAGGGCGTGGACTTTTACTGACTAAAACTCACCTGTGTTCCTTCAGTTGCCCATGTGCCAGGGTCACGGTGTCTCTTTTGAACAATCTTGCGACCCTGGCAGGATAATAAAGCGACAAAAGAAACGTACACAGCTGCGCAGTTTCTACTAATTTTGGCAACTTAAAAAGTACTTTTTATTATTTAGTTGTTATCGTTACTGAGAGTGGGTGTAATGCTATACAGAGTGTATCATGGTATGGAAGATAAGCTAAACCAATTAAATGGAGTGTTTTCGACGCTTTAGTGAGTTTGTCGTTAAATCGAGTGACGTTAACTTGGAGTTTACAGTGTTGTTCGATTTGTCACGTAGTTTACGCTCAAATATTATTAAGCAGGTGGTTGAAGACACATGGTCTATTTTACAGATTTACAAAGGAACGCTTTATTGAAATTCGAAAAAACCGGATTTTAATATTAAAATGCGAATTAATATGAGAACGGAAAATCCGGATTTTTAAGTTATTTTCGAATTTCGAACTATCTGGATTGCAATGTCTAGTCACAGCTGTTCACATTTGTGAGACCTGTAGTCCCTAGTGTGACGTCACATATTTTGCAATTTTACATCTAGACATTGAATTTTTTTTAAATTTTTCTTTCATAGTTCATATTTCGTGTTTTAATAGTACTTTAAATATATATATTCAATTTTGAAATGTGACGTCACAAAATTTAGCGCCCCTCCCCCCCCCCTTAACGTGTGACGTAATTTATGGATGGCCCCTTAGTGGATGTCACATGTTCTCGAATGTTTGGTTCTAGGACATGCCGGTTTCCTCACGATGTTTTCCTTCACCGTTTCAAGAGCAGTACAGAGGTGCAAATCTGGTAGATATTCGCTCTTGTGACTCGCATCACTTAGATATTGTAATGTCCGCTATTATTCTTACAGGATTAGTTACGGTGATGAACTAATGTATGTTTTTATCACTTTAATATTATTTTATGTCTTATATAAGCACATTACAGATAGTGTTAAAATAATTTATGTAGTGTAGCATCGCTTTGTATGCATATTTTTGAAGTTAGATAACTTTTTGCACACGAATTACGTATGATTTGACGTGTCTAGAATTTAATTTTAACTAAGTACTTAATAAAAGACTAGAAGTCACGGACGGACAACGCCTACAAGGACAAGGCCTAAACTGTATTAAATGTTTCACAAGAAGCTATCCTAAATCCACACTATAATTATTTTTTTTATATTTAATATTATACATGCAAAAGTAACTCTGTCTATCCGTCTGTCTGTCTGTCTCGCTTTCCTGCTAAAACGACTGAACCGATTTAAATGAAATTTGGTACACAGATAGTTTAGAGCCTGAGAAAGGACATAGGCTACTTTTTATCCCGGTAGTACGTTCCCACGGGATATTTTCCGACCTCCACGCGGGCGAAGCCGCTGGCAAAAGCTAGGTGTTTATAAAGCTGAAGAATTTGTTTGATTGAACGCACTAATCTCAGGAACTACTTGTCCGAATTGAAAAAAATATTTAAGTGTTGCATAGGACCTTTATCGAGGAAGGTTGTAGGCTATATCATCACGCAAGGACCCTTAGGCTTCAAAGAGATGTCAGCAGCAATCGAAGAGGTCCACTAGGGCCGCTGCCTGGCCTACCCGGGTTTGTTGGAAAGAGTTACCGTGGCCCTGGCATATGCAACTGAAGAAACACAGTGGGTTTTTGTCAAAAAAAGTCTGGCACGCCCTCCCACTCTACGCAGATCGGGAGAAGTCATTTTATGACTTACCATGCAAAAAAGAACCCATAGGAACCCAGTAAAATGAAAAACACGAGTACAAAGTACTAGCATGGGTAGGCGATTCGATGCGACAGCGTAGGTCGGCGGAGCAAGAAATTTGAAGCGGAAGAAGTCGCTGGCAGAAGCTAGTCATTTTCCCGATTTCTTCTCCCTATGGTTCATATTGTAGCTATTTGTTATTCGTATTGGAAAAAAAAAATGTACCGTGTGGTGCCGGACGCAAAGAATAACACCACCCCAATGTCCTCCCGTGGGTGTCGTAAAAGGCGACTAAGGGACTTACTAGAGAATGCGCAGTAGCGTTCTCTATGCATTTCACCACATTACTGCGATCGTCAACCCGCCTGCCAAGCGTGGCGATTATAGCAAAGCCCCCCAAATTGGGGGAGGCCTAAGTCCAGCAGTGGACGTCTTACAGCTGAAATGATGATGATGATGATTGGAAAAAAATAAATTATATTAATAAACGTATAACCTGAAATTGACCTAAATTGTGAGAAACGTTAAAAACATTTATTTTGCGGGGTACCGTGGCACTTCCCCCATAACAGTCGTCATACATTGCCTACTAGATGAATAAATCCACACACATTCTCCTCTTAGAGTTTACCGTAGCGAGTTAAATATAGATCACTATTCCATTCGACTGGCCTGTTAGTCTAGTGGTAAGTGACCCTGACTGCTAAGACGGAGGTCGTGGGTTTGATTCCCACCCAGGACAAATCTTTGTGTGATGAGCACAATCATTTGTTCTGTATTTACCTTGGCCAGAGGCTAAGCATTGCCATACAACGTGGTAATGCCGCCAGTCTCTTGGGTACACTACCAGTCGACAGCGATGCGGATGATTTTTAGACGCTATGTTTTTAATTTGTAAATAGTTTTAGTTAATTTAGGTTATAATTTTTTTTTCTTTATTAATTTAAATCTGTAATCCAAATAAAAGTCATCTATATCTGTGTCTGGGTGTAATTTATCTATAATATGTATGTATTTAGAAATATATAAGTATGTTTATCAGTTATCTGGTTGCCATAGTACAGGCTCTGCCTAGTTTGGGATCAGATAACGTTGTGTTGGTTGTCCTAAGAGATTAAGAGAGAAATTATTAGTAGACAGAAGCCTCATAGACGTCGACTACCTCGTTAGTCTAGTGGTCGCCAGCGCTACAGCTGAGTATGAGGACTGGAGTTCGATTCCTAGATCAGGCAAAGTGTTATTGGGTGTTTTTCTTCAGAATTCTTAACAACCCGGAGTCTGAACCATAATTGTGTAACACACGTTCGATCACAATCTGATTCTTATCATCACCGTTCTCTTTCAGCCGAAAGATGTCCACTGCTGGACATAGGCCTTCCCCAATTTGAGGGGGTTTGCAATAATCGCCACGCTTGGCAGGCGAGTTGGCGATCGTAGTATGGTTGTAAAATGCATAGAGAACGCTGCTGCGCATTCTCTAGTAAGTCCCTTGGTCGCCTTTTACGACGCACGAGGAAGAAATGGCATGGTGCTGTTCTTTACTACTGGCACCGAACAGCACCACCACCCATAAAAAATACTAATAAACAAATACCAACATTCGTACTGCAAGTTTGCCAACTTCGTAAGTATTCGGCAATATTCGTAACACCGTACATTAACGAGTACCTATTTCATTCCGACATATTTACGGTTTTGGCACGGCACGGATACGATACGATTGCGAATCGTGCCGTCTGCGACTGCGAAATATGGGCCTGCGAAAATGATAGTTTTCAATTTGGTAATGGGATCTTTTGAGCTTTTTGTTCTGGGGGCTATAAATTGGGGGGTATAGGGGCGGTATTGCTTTATGGAAGGTGAAGTTACATTAGTTTTCATGTTCTATTAGTGTGACGTCATAGTTTGGTAGTGTTGCACTTTGTGATTGGTTGGGAAACGGGGTGATGGTCCAGCTGACAGATAGTACTGTCACAAAAAGAAATAAGTAACCAGCCGATCTATTCTGTTAAAATCTTACCGTGATAAGTAAGGTGAAGTGACCTAACAGTGAGCTGTGATTCCACCTGATGCTAGGGATTGGCACCAATGATAGCTTACTTTAAGCTCACTTCACCTAAGTTATCACGGTGAGACCTTTACAGAATAGCACTACAGGGCCGTCGGATATGAAATGAATAGTTAAAGTTTAGTAAGAAACCGATCGACTCTTTCGGTTGAAATTTAATTTGATTAATGAGCGGTTTTTTTTTTCTATTATTTTAGTTACATGGTGACCCTGGTCACTCATCTTTTTTGTTGAATATACCTAATGGCTTTTTTGCTTTGTTTCTAATTACAATATAGCCTATTCATTTCATCATCATCATCATTTCAGCCGAAAGACGTCCACTGCTGGACATAGGCCTCCCCCAAGCACTGCCACTTCGACCTATTCTGTGCTTCTCGCATCCAACGTATTCCTGCGGCCTTCACCAGGTCATCGGCCTATTCATTTGTAAGTATTTAAAAAATAAGATAAACTGCTAAGTAACTATAAAACTAAGAAATCGTCCAGTAACATCTTTCTTCTTCACTTAAAGTTAAGGGGAAGACATGATTCACGTGTACTTTTATCTACCGGCTCTTTTTTGCTCTCTATAATAATGTAGCAATTAACTTAATAATTTTCTTAACCCGTTTCTATTACAATCATCAAATTACATCTTCAAAACTACCGTAAAGTTTAATTACACACTTAACTTACGATTTTTTAAAGATACAATCAACACCTATTTTTAAACCATGACACCGCATGATAATCTCTTAATTGTATTAAAATTCTAAACTAAATGATCATGTACGCTTTATCTATTAAAATCAAGTTTGTTACGTACTTCATTGTGAGTAAGTAAGGTGGGTGCACCTGTCGCCGGCACCCTGAGGCACAAGTTGCACATTAATTGTTTCGCAATTTCCATTCAAACTACCACACAATATGTCCATCTATCTGTCCACTTTAAGGGCCTCCTGTCTATCTAAAAAGTTGCTAGTAGACAAGTGCACTTACCTGACATTTAATACTATCGTATTTTATTATTTACGGATACATCTATACTAATATTATAAAACCTGAAGAGTTTGTTCGTTTGGTAGAACGCTTTAATCTCAGGAACGACTGGTTCGAATTGAAATAATCCTCGATAGCATATCGCACCCCTAGATCTAAAGGGAACTAACTCAAAATTCTTAATTTTTGAGTTATGCACACCTTCGAGTCTGTCATTTCAATACCTATCGACCAATAAACTAGATTCAAAACTATTTCCAATATTCGACTCCAAATATTGGAAATAGTTTTGATTCTGGTTTATTGGTCTCTAGATTCAAAACTATTTCCAATATTCGACTCCAAATATTGGAAATAGTTTTGAATATGGTTTATTGGTCGATAGGTATTGAAATGACAGACTTGAAGGTGTGCATAACTAAAAAATTAAGAATTTTGAGTTAGTTCCCTTTAGATCTAGGGGTGCGATATGTCTATCTTTTAAGGTTGGCTCTCTATAACTTTTTTTATTGTCATCAAATCTTAATATTATAAAGAGTTTGTTCGGTTAAACGTGCTTTTGGTGGAGCTGTTGGTTCGAATTGAAAAATTCGTTCAGTGTTGGATATTCCATTTATCGGAAAATACTATAGACTATATTATAACATCATGCTAGGACCCTTAGGAGCCAAGCAAAAAGAAAAAAAAGTCAGGAATACGATAGGTTGGCACGGTCGATGCGATGCGACGGCATGGGTCGGAGGAGCAAGAAATATGACGCGGACGAAGTCGCGGGCAGAAGTTAGTATCCTATAAATGTCTATAAATTAGTTGCAACTTGCACTGGATCGCGTGTATATTTCCACAACAACTCTATAGATAGACAGAGAAAGCTATAGAGATATATCGATTTCAAAACGCAGTTACCATTAAAATAGTTTGATGTTAGACGTACGCAAATAAGGATAAGTTATTTTAAGACTATTTTTTACCAACAATTGCTGCATAGAATAGACTTATTGGATATTTCGCATGCCATAGATTCATTAGTTCCTAACAAGGAATCCCGCAATGTAGCCGCGAGAATGCAACAGTAAATAAACAATAAAAGCGTTTCGTTTATAAATTATCGGCACAATGGCAAAAACGGCCACACAGTGCGCTGTATTCATTGGATAAATTCACAGCCCATAATTGGTGCCGCTACCCTAAGGCGGTGGAAGTCTTAGGAAGTTAAAGTTACGTTTAATTTGGTTATTGTTAAGTTAACAAATTATTTGTGAATGGATTACTGGTGCCGTTACGAAGTGTGGAAATTTGGTAGTTGAGCGAGATTTGAATTAATTCATGATAGTAGAACTTTATATGTTTACGGAATGGCATCGACGTGCAATGTCTAAATATAAATTCAGTATATCGCACCTCCAGTGCAACAACGTCACTTATGCAAAAGATGTAATATTTCAGGAGAAGCGGTTGAAAATTCCACATCCTATTATAATGTACTGACTAAAGAATTTAACTGGTAATATTTAAACTACAACTTTAAACTTCATATTAAAGTTAAAGCGAACATTAAATAAAGGGGTACATTAGCTACTTTTTCTCATAGTCATTGTCAGATCAATTTTGACAAAATTTGCATAAGTGACGTTGTTGCACCGGAGGCGCGATATCATGATTTTAAAAATATCGTTGAAAATTTTTGACAGCTATAAAAAGTGATTTATTTGCTAACAATCTCAACTACGGCTGTGATTATGAATCATAGCCGAAGACGCCCACTGCTGGGCATAGGGCTCAAGCAGAAGCATAGCCAAATTGATTGGTTCCTTTTTAGGGGGGGGGGGGGGGGTTGTCATAATTGCTACGTTTGGCAAGCGGGTTGGCGATCGCAGTATGGAGTTAAACTGAATAGAGAACGCTGCTGCCCATTCTCTAGTACGTCGCTTAGTCTCCTCTTACGACACCCACGGGAAGAAGGGAAGAAATAGGATGGTGTTATTCTCTACGTCCGGCACCACACGGAACGCTAACTATTTATCTATTTTTTTTTTTTTTTTTAATGTATGGAAGAGCATTAAGTTTTTTAATAACCAACGAAAAATTTCAATGCAGGGAAGTCCTGCCAGGGTCGCGAGATTGTTCAAACGAGATATCGTGGCCCTGGCATATGGGTAACTGAAGGAACACGGGTGGGTTTTAGTCAGTAAAAGTCTGACACACCCTCCCACTCCGCACAGAGCAGGAGACGACATTTGATGATAACCCATCCAAAAAAAAACAAAGTCCAGAATCATGAACTGAATCCATGGTTGTGCGTCGCTATCCCTGTCAACCTATATACACAGTTAATTGAAGTCAATGACCTGGAGTAACTGTTTGCTATTTATAATTGTGAAGTTAACTGGGGCACTTTTTTCATGAATAAGTCCGGTTGCATGTAAGAGACTATTTGTTATTGTATTACAGAAAACCAATATAGGGTTAACATACATTAGCTAGCAAAACTATTCAGGCGTGAGTGGGTATCGGTAACTAATCATGATAAAATAAAAGTTATTTGTTTTTTTTTAGGAGTACAAAGTTGGAAGTAAGTACAATAGGTTTCCTTTTGTTTTATCATGTTTAACAATCGATGAACATGATAAAATAAAAGAAAACGTCAATGAAGAAAAAACAACAAAAAAATAAATATGACTTCACAAAAATTTTACAAAAAATAATAATTTGATGATTTTTTATGACTTGTCCAATGTCGATAGCCATCACATCTGCGGAGTTATTCTGGCTATTTATTTGATACTGTATATCACAGTGGTGGGTTTAAACTAGTGTCAAATGAATTCCAATTTTAAAGAAAACCCTTTTTCCTGAATGCGTTTTATTTTTCTCATTCAACTTACATTAGTGTCGGAATTACGCTTTTGGAATTTTGTAATGTTAAATTTTGAAAACCACACATTCTCAATATAAACATTCACATAAACATAACTTCATATCTGTTATACCTTAAGGTATACAGGGTGTGGCGTAAGTAGTGGTCCACCGTTCAGGATTCGA
This sequence comes from Aporophyla nigra, assembly GCA_947507805.1. Taxonomy (NCBI): domain Eukaryota; kingdom Metazoa; phylum Arthropoda; class Insecta; order Lepidoptera; family Noctuidae; genus Aporophyla; species Aporophyla nigra. Next base: position 19,194,326 of record OX382309.1, on the reverse strand, counting down.
TGAACCAGATAATTAACTATAACAAATATAAAAAATTTAAACATTTTTACCCTAGGGTTCTGAAAATATTTCATTTTTGTCTTTTATTTACGAAATTTCTACCTTTTATTACATATTTGTTTGTAGTTTCAACAAAAACCATTATTTTTTCATTTTGATTTCTGTTAATTACTGCTGAATACTAGAGCTATCATGATAAAATATGATTTTTTATGTAAATTCAGCTCTTCTGAAGAAAAAGTTGGTTCTTCTGTAATTTTAACCCCAATTTTTAACACATCATCAAGTTCAAGAGTAATTTTTGTAAAAAAAAATTTTGGGTAAAAATGGTAAAAAAATTTAATTGTTATAGTTAATTATCTGGTTCATCGAATCCTGAACGGTGGACCATTACTTACGCCACACCCTGTATATATTAAGAGTTGGACAGGGTTGTTCCTACAGTTACTAATAGGTTAAGTAATAGGGGTATATAGTAATAGGGAGTGAGTCTATTGCCAACAATGAGGCAGAAATCCAGACACTGGGCTGAAATTCTTAAAGATAAACCCAATAGATCTTTGCCCAACCTGCTAACTGAACCCAGGACCTCATGCTCAGCAGTAGCGCTTGCAACCACTGGACCAATGAGGCAGATTGTTTCTCATTATAACTAACTTTAAAATAGTTACGCCATTATTAATTTATCAGCTTGTTAAAGCTGATAAAATCGAAAATGGTTGCATTATCTCTTAGCTACTTACATAAAAAATGGTGTACTCAATTTAAAACACCAGGCCAAAGACAACTCCATTAATTTAAAAAAAGAACTTTGCCATCAACGAAAGTTTTTATTGAAAAATATTGTGGAAAAAAAAACAATATTAATAATGCCAAAACTGCACTTTATCAATATGGCGGCCAACAACTGGTATATTAATAAAAAGCCACTCATTGCTCGCCTGCTGTAAAAAATTACGTCATAACATTGTCACAAGTTAAATGACAGAATTATACAAGGTTATTAGCACTTTATTATTCAGTTTTTAATAAAGTTTTTATACCAAAACTTTGACGCAGAAGAACAACTTTATACAAGCGTAGTTGACACTCATGGTCATGCAAATTGTGCATAACTGTATATCTGAGTATTTAAAAATACCTAGGTGAACATTATTCTGCTATGCGTATCGATGGCAAAAAGTTCAAAAATATTTGAGCCAAAATTCAGCTCGAACTCAGCTCAATAACGTAGTCATTCGATCATCAAAAGCACAGTCGACAAAGCAAAAGAAAAATCTAAGAAAGGAGATGTTTCATTTTTATATGGGGCTCCGGCCATAACATTTCTTTTTTTTTTTAAACTGGAAGGAAATGGAGGAAGCCTTTGCCTATTGGCACACAGACCCAGAAAGCCGGTGTCAACAAAATAATTACTCGTACTTTTATTTTTTAGCTATATTCACAACTTAAATATTTTATTTTAGTAGCATAATTTTCAAATGGTCAGACCATTTGAAAACTATGCTACATAAAATGGCTATAAATGGCTTTTATTATATTATACAGCCCCCACCATGGACTGCAACGAGTATTATTGTCAAAATATGAATAACAAGTTGACCATAAAAAAAAAAACCTACGATAAAGAAGAAAAGATCACAAAAGTAACACTCAAGCAAGTATTCTAAGACATCTTTGGACCTCACTGGACCTTCTGCAAAATATTTTTTCTCATGTTCACTAACAGTTATTATATAGTTTTAGTCTCAATAATGGCTCGAAACGTGTCATTAAGGGGGCACAATCGATCTAGTTTGTTATTGTCGTGCTAAAGTGCACTAAACACTGCAAACTTTGTCATCGGCCATTATGAATTTGTCATGCAGCCTGCAGAAACACAGAAAGTTCATTATTTTGTAAGTGTTTTATTAACATAGTGAGCTATAAAAGGATATTGGGTACACATGTGTCTTAAAATACATGGTAGGTAGGAAAAATTGCTTGGGTGGTGTTCCTATTAGTCATCTCAGATAAAACAAGCATTTGGTTAAAGGTGAGGTTAAGGGCGGTCTTAATAAGAAATAATAGAGATACCCTCATTTTAGTGAATTGAAAACTATTTTTCAAAATGTTGACTTTTAATAAAAACGTTAACTAACGGAACCTATTAGCGAATTTGTTTTGAATAAAATGATTTGTTTTGACTGCCTCGTTCTAACAGTCGCCACAAGCGCTACTCCTGATCATGAAGTACTGGGTCTGATTCCCGGGATTTCTATCTGAAATTTCTTTATAGCAGCCCAAAGTCAGGACATGTGTGCCCAGTTGAAGACAGAAGACTCGCCCTCTGTTACATGGGATTTAAACATAACTGGCGAAATGTAGGTGATATATTAGTACATCCCCATTTTGTTAGTTATGTTTTAAGTAGGTATACTTCTGTCCAACCCAAAAGGGAAACAAGGCGTAGTGTTATGCTAATAGAATTTTAGATAAAAAGATGTTCTTTCTCACCTTTTAAGCATGGGTATACAGAAGCATCTTTCTATTCAATAAACTTCTAACTTTAGCTTCATTTAAATAAAAAACTAACCAGTCTACATCTCCATACATATTCAAGCACGTAATATCTAAGTTTACCCACTATTTACATGCTATACACATTAGCTGGACGTTTTGTGTAACGACCACTATGTTGCACCGGTCCCGTGACGTCATAGTTACTGTAAATGAACCTTATATGAACGTATAATCACCTTTTATGGGTTTTGTAAAAAGAGGACGCGCTGGGTGTTGTGGAGAATTGCTAGAAGTGGCAAGAAATAACCATTTTAAATTTTAGCGATTTTCTTTTTAGCACTCTGAGGATATTTGACAGTTACTATGGAACACACTTTCAAAAAAAAAAAAAATACAATCATCAAAATCGGTTCGCCCAGTCATAAGTTCTGAGGTAACAATCATAAAAAAATACAGTCGAATTGAGAAACTCCTCCTTTTTTGAAGTGGGTTAAAAATGTTGGTGCCACATTTAAAAACTTTATATCTTCGTTTCCACAGTAAACATACTTATGACACGAACAAAAAACCTGGCTAATAATGTGATACACTTGCGACAGCTGACATCAGTCGCACGCGCGTACGACAAAATTGTCGCATTACCTGTTAATAACTGTTTATAAGCCCATAATTGGTGTTCTGTTTTCGAAGTTTATTAAGTGTGTTAATTACAAAATTCACGCTTATTGGAGTATAATTAGGACCGGTTCATTGTGGGTTCATACCTGTCACGAAATTATACAAGATGACCATGTAAACCCCTTATTTAATGCCTTGAAAGTTTATTAAAGTCGAAACTAAAGACTCGCTCGATACTCACATACATTATCACGCCTATATATTCCTCTAAGGGTTAGCCAGAGGTGTGCCAATAGAACGCCCACATTTCGACAGTTATGTTCAAGTCCCATGTAATAGGAGGCGAGCTATTGCCAACGACCGGGTTCAAATCTAAACTCCAGGCTGCTACTGTGAAATGCTAGTTGGAACAACTCATTGGCAATTTGCCCGACTCGGGAATCAAACCGAGAGCCTCATGTACAGCAGCGGTTAAGACTAATAGACCAATGAGACAATCCACATTTAGACTCGTATAGTCAACAAAACGCACATTAAGAAAAATAAAAAAGGTTACAAATAAGGGAATGATAAAACTAAATAAAAACTTTTTTCCAAAAATAAAACAACCGACTTCCTTAAAAACACTACAAAGTGAAAAATAACTTTAATTTCGGAAGTCGGTGTCTTAGGATCTGTATTTATGGTTTTTTTGCCACCGACTTCCGAAATTAAAGTTATTTTTCACTTTGTAGTGTTTTTAAGGAAGTCGATTGTTTTATTTTTGGAAAAAAGTTTTTATTTTTAAATTTTTAGTTGTGATATCCACCCCGCACTAATTCCAAACAAACAATGCATATTTATGCGATAGCAGAAATCGCGGTTGATTTGCTGTCATTTTTTAAAGAGTTCCGATGTCTATCTCAGGAACTCATCATCAGATCTATATGAAATTTATATGGGACCATTTCGAAATAAACCCCTTTCAAAAAAAAAAAAGAATTTTGCAAATCCGTCTATATATGACGGAGTTATGGCCGAACATACATAAAAAAAAAACATATAAACATCCGAATTGAGAACCTCCTCCTTTTTGAAGTCGGTTAAAAATGCACAAATACAAAGTAGCCAAAAGCCCCGCTTAAACTTTGTAAGAGCTAAAGGCATCTATTTATCTTCATCTACCTACATTATCGTAATTAAAATACACAATTAATTACCAATATCTACTGTTTTATAACCCGTTCATTGCTGCGTGGTGATCAGCCTCAACATTTAATGACCAAAAACAATTAATTAGTCACATGGTTCCAACAATACGTAATCATAAATAATACTTTGTTGCTTTTTTCTCATTTGTAAAGTAACTACCTAGGGTTGCCGTAAAACCCAAATCTATAACTACGTATAGTATAAGTAGTACTAGGTGACAATAACCACTGCTCTCAAAACGGTGAACGAAAACATTTTGAAGAAACCTAGAGCAACAAGACACCTAGGATATGCCGTCCTACAGCAAAAATTCTCTCGAGTTGTGGATCATGGCCCACCCCCACAGAGAGAAGGCCTCTGTTCCAGCAGTACACATGTGCGCAGTTCAATTTTTTTTTTGTTTCTTAACCACATCGGGGAAGCTCTTGGCCTTCATGTCACCTGGATGATAAGTGATAATCAGGCCGAAGGTGGAAACGAGCTTCCCCCAATATCCTCAACCACAGAAGAACTGGAATAATAAAATCAGCCATTATCATCCAACTGTCGGGCAAAGGTGTCTTTTGACACGGAGAAGGCGAAGGATTGGCGATTTCTGACTAACTAACAAAAAAGTATAAAAAATTTGTTCAAAATCAAAAGTCATTTATTTAAACTAGGCTGAGAGTCAGCACTTTTTGAACGTCAAAGTTACATAAGACAGTCCCCCTTTACTACTTTTTAGTGCTTTAGCTGGGAAGAAGTGGCGCAACAAACTCCCCAGCAACACAGCTATCTGTTAAGTTAGAAGAACTTGATTCTATACAATAATATGTAAGTAATGAATATTACGAAAACAAAACATAAATTAAATTATTTGCCAAATGTCAGCTAGCACGCGCCAATCCTGGCAACCCTTAAATACTAAAAAACAATTTTTAAGGTTCTAAAATATGATGATATGTAATTAACAAGATTAACCAATTATGAGAACGAACTATTAATTTGGCCTTTAAAGTTAGTTTTTAAAGTGTAAAATAAAATTGTAAGTGACGTTGGGTTTTTGTTCGAAATTCTATAAAAAAGATCAGCTGTTTATAAAATGGCGTTAAATTGCAAGTTCTTTTACATTTGATAGGTTTATTGCAAGTGTCGACAGTATCTTAGACCTTTAAAAGGCGTTTAATAAAGCTACTATAAAACATTTGGACAGAACGAAAATAAACCCACATAAATTTACAAACTCTAAGAAAAATAATCAAAATGGTTAATTAGTTAAAAAAATATTTAAGGCGCGGTAAGAAGTAAATTTTTGGGTATTTGACAAAAGGGCATCGCGGACACAAATAAGATCTAAAATAGTAATAATAATAATAATAAAAACGTTTATTTTCTCCACTACATAATGATAGATACGCACAATACCTAATAGTCGTAACAAAAATACATTAATGTCGTGGAGACTGGAGCCTGTACTAGGAATACCTGTGTTACAGGTCTCCAGGCCCCCAAACTATCCGGAAAAGCTACAGTAAAACAAGCATCTACTAATAGATGATTATGATGTGATGGAAGACAAAAAATGACTCTATATAATGAAGAAAACAAGAATTAAAAAATATTAAAAAAAAAAAAAAAAAAAAAAAATTAATTAGACAGCAAAGAAGGGTGTGTGAGTGTAAGTGTGTGAGTATAAGTGTGTGAGTGTAGGTGTGTGTGAAGCGAGTGTGTGATAATCAAAAGTAATTTAATATGATGATTTTAAACTGATGGACATATTGATCTGCTTTTTTATGAAATGACTTCCAGTAGTCTTTCTGTGGCTTCATAATCGAGAGATTGAAGCCAATTTTTAACTTTAGCCTTACAATTGAAATTGGTTAACGAGTAGATGGAAAGGGCTTTATTGATTTTATTGTAGAGGTAATCTCCCAGGAAGCAAAAGAATCTACGGCTGAATCTGGTTTTGAAGGAGCTTGATTTACACACTGTGTGTTTGCGTCTCTTGTTAAGAATTTCGACAGGATTGTATGGTAGTTGAGTATGCCTGCGAATGATAATGTTCATGATGAATAATTGGCGAACTGTCAGGACATTGCACTTCTGGTAAAGTTCTTTCGTTGGAAAGAGAAAGGGAAGCTTGCGACTAACTTTAAGTACAGCTCTCTGAGCTCTCTCCAATTTAAGCAAAGTTGTCTTAGGGGCTCCTCCCCATGCCGTTATGCAATATGATAAGATTGACTGAACTAGTGCAAAGTATACAGTGTTAATAGTACAAGTTTCCGCCACATGTCGTAAGTTTTTGAAAATGAATATCAACTTTCGTGTTCTCGCTGTAAGTGCGTCTACGTGCGACTGAAAACTAAGACTACTATCAATATGAACACCTAAATATTTAATAACAGCTGTTTTTTTAAGAGTAGGGCATGAACAAGGATTTTCTTGGACAGAGCATGTGTGTGATGTTATTGAGAGATTTTTATTATTAGGGGGGACTGCGCGATTTTGTATGGAAAAGGGAATATACATTGTCTTGGACACATTAAGAGTGAGTTTATTGTCTGTTAACCACTCTGCGACCATATCAAAACCGAGTTGGGCATTTGAATAGACCTCTTCCCATGAATCCGCGTGAAAAAGCAGAGCTGTGTCGTCTGCAAAGGTGACGATCCTACCACCACGCAATTTGAGGTTACAAAGGGCGTTGATATACGTCAAAAATAATGTGGGGCCAAGAATACTGCCCTGTGGTACCCCGTACGTGATGTTAAGATCATCACTGCACTTATCACCAATCCTTACTCTTTGCATGCGATTTGTAAGATAGTCAGAAAATAATTTAAGTTGAGTGCCTCTCACTCCAAGCCTCTCCAGCTTCTCGAGGAGGAGCGGGCCAGAAACTGTGTCGAAAGCTTTTGCTAAGTCGAGAAAGATTGCTAGCACCTTCTGTTTACCATCGAGATTACTGGAAACAAAGTTCACCAGCTCTTGGACGGCCTCACTAGTTGACTTTCCAGATCGGAAACCAAATTGAGAGGGTGATAACAGTTTGTTGGACTCGAGGTATTTAGTCAATCGTTTGTTTATTAACCTTTCTAGAATCTTGGATAACGTTGGCAAAATAGAAATAGGTCTAAAGTTATCGACACAGCCCCTGTCCCCTCCCTTATGTATTGGGTGAATTTCAGCAAGTTTAAGAGAGTTTGGGAAAGCGCCAGTGGAGAACGCAAGATTACAGATATAAGTCAAAGGTGGAAGTACAATCTCTCTATAACGTTTTAAAAAGATAGCAGGGATATTGTCTCGACCAACCGCACAGTCGTTTTTAAGACCTTGGATTATTTGCTCAACCTCCGCTGTATCTGTAGGGAGTAAAACAAATGATTGTGTGAATGAGGTTTTGGTGTGTACTTCAGGAAATCGATTATTGCTGGCTGGTATTTTCTCAGCTAGATTTTTACCCATATTTGCAAAATAAGAATTGATATTATTTAAGTCGTCAAGCGGATTGCCTTTGCATAGTAGTTCAGTAGGGACGTCGTTGTTTTTTTTTGTATGTGTGACGGTCTTAATGGCTTCCCAGAGCTTCTTGTTATTAATTGATGCAGCTTTGCTAATTTCTAATCTCTCATAGTCCGCTCTTATTTTTTTTAAAAGATCATTGCAGAAGTTCCTATATCTTCTGTATGTTATTTCCAGCGTTTCATTATGCTGGTCTTTTTTTTTAAGTGCTTTAAGTTTTTGGTGCATGTTGTCGCGGTTCTTCATACATTTCAACAAGCCTCTGGTAATCCAGGGTTTTTTAATAGTTTTCCTATTAGAGGTCTTTATCGTAGAGGTATTATTTATAATTGCTTGATTCAGAGTGGAAATAAAATAACTTGTAGCTGTGTTGACATCACCGTCACTAAATATTGAAGAAAGGTCCATTAAGCTCATGTCATTGTCCAAGGTGTCATAGTTAATCTTTTTTATAATTTTAGAACCAGGCTTACGTTTTACAGAATTTAGTTCAATTGCGAAGAATATACAATCATGGTCAGTTATAGAACTTTCCGCAATGTAACAATAAGCAGGTAGCCTTGTCTTAAGCATGACATGGTCTAAACATGTAGCACTATGTGTGGGGAGTGTATGTGCTGGTAACATACCATGGGAAGCTAATAAGTTTAAGTACGAGGACGAATTAGAATCAATATTATGAGGTGTAATGTTGACATTAATATCTCCGATAAGTATAATATTTGAATAAGCGGAATATTTAGTTAAAAGCGTATTTAGGGACTCTAAAAATCTAGCTATATTTCTAAAACCAGCTGGCCTGTATATTGCAAGGAGAATGGTATTTTCATTAATTTCCAACATAAGACAGTTGGCATCCATGAGTATAGGCTCCTCAGATTTTAATCGTATTTTTGGCTTGTAGTAGACCACCACTCCTTCGTTTTGTGTCAAATTATTGTGTGTACTAAGATATTCGTAGTCCTGTAGTTGGGGAATAGAATGATGCGATTGATGTTAGTTCAATCGAATGACCATCAAAATAAAAGTAATTTGGCGTAAAAATAAGTTGATTTCATTTCCTTAATAAGTTGATTTCAATTCCTTTATTATCATAACATAATATTTCGCAGTTTACGCTCAAAATTTTGCAAATCATTTGACGTGAAATGTATTTTTGAGCTCAGTTCGGCGATTGTTTATTATCATATTATTTAATTTATGTGAAATGAAACATGAAACATTTTAAAATATTATCTTAAGGTACTGATCTACATAATCTGCACGTACCTACTCATAGCTGCCACAACGACTGTTGCACAACTCATACGAATCGTAATAAAAGTTTTAAGATCGCACTCAAAAACTAGTTTTTTCTATCATTATCTTAGTTCCTGGAGAAACCTCAATATTTCTGAGTATGTATTTTCTTTGAACATTTGACATTACACAAAAAAAAATATCTGGCTTTTTAAAAAACTTTCTGTTTATGGTGCCCTAAGTTTGAGCAGCACCTTAAGTAATCAATAGAAAGAAAGCCATCTCACACAACAGACAAAAATCATAGTATTTTTTTTTTATCTAAAACAAATCAAACCTCAAAGTCACATATGCCATGTCCCATTATATTTAACCCTCAAACGCAACAGGATCCGAAGATTCACTTTCACTCAACCTGCATTAACCCATTCAAGAAAAAAAAACTAACATCGGTTTGCGCCACCTGAGATTCCGAACAAAGGGATGTTTAGACCCTTTTCTTGTCGACAATTGTCTGTTTAACCCTTTCATTTCGGAGCAAGAAGTATTCGGGACACCTGCGTAGAAAGTGAATCCGTGGGTACAAAAAATCTGGTGGATGATTTATTTAGTTCATTGATCGAAGACAATTACGTGGCGTGAAATTGATATTGGGAATCTTTGCTCTCAAGGGTCGGGTTCCCAAAATATTTGACTCAAGTTTGTAGTTTGTTTTGTGCAGCAAAAAACGTATTATTACTCGAGTACTCACAATATTCTCTGATTAGTCCACATGTGGTCGCAATGCAACAGTTAAAAGAATATTAATAAAGTTTTTAATGTTTCTAGTTACCGGTTGCTATGCAAATTTTTATACTAGCATACTTCTAATCGCGGTCATTCTAAAAATATCATTAGTAAATGGAAATGATATTCAATTACATGCAAAGCTTAGCAAAAAAGTATGGTTAGCGGGATTTTCAGAAGAATCAATAATACAGGAGTGGAATAAAAAGCTAGTAAATGTTAAATACATCTGGTTTAATAAGAAAATATTCGCAGTTCACACGCATATTAAATAGACCGTCTAAGCCCTACAGCAACAATAATGTGAATTATTTTTTATTGCAAACCATTGTGACACTTTGGCACCTGAGTATTTGAATGCGGCATTGTACTTAGTGACTACATGATTTATATTTGCATACGGAATTGTATGAGTTCGTTAACGTCTAAGAATCGGGAAAGAATCGAATGGGTAAGATAGATTGTTCGCACGGCTGGTCGGCAGTTGGAGGGTTATTATAGAATTTTATTAAAATGTTTTTCGGTTAGGGACGTACGTAGGATTCTTAGCGTTGAAATATTAATTTAAATTCTTCGATAGTGATTTTTTATTAAGTTTAATGGATGAAAAGAGTATTGCCTCATTTAGATAAGTATGAAAATGTATAGTTGAACTATTGATTGGTGTTTGATTGAATTTGAATAGTAGATTTGTAACAAAGCGATTGTTTTTAAATGTAGGTATCTTATTAGATGCAATAGTATGTTTAAAATTTTAGGTGGCGAAAATAATGAGTACACCTCATTGTTTTCGCCACCTAAAATTTTAAACGTTTTAGTGTGTTTTAGGGTTCCGCACCTCAAAAGGAAAAAGTGGAACCCCTATAGGATCACTTTGTTGTCCGTCCGTCCGTCCGTCCGTCTGTCAAGACCCTTTTTCTCAGGAACTCGTGAAGGTATCAAGCTGAAAATATCAAATACTCAAGTCTACTGTCTCTTGAAGCTGTGACAAAATCAAACTTCTAAGCTAACGCAATCAAAAGATATAGCCGTTTATGCTGCAAATTTCCGCAAATTTTCGAAACTCGCAGGGGAATCAAAACCTAAAGGGTACTTCCAGTCGATCTAGAATTTTGAAATTTGGTACGAAGCAACGTCTTATAGCACAGATAAAGGAAAAATTGCGAAAACCGTACATTTTTAGTTACATCATATAATAAAAATATTTTTAATAATTTTAAAGGTACTACCCCTTTCCTCATGAACATGTAGAAGGTATTAAATTGAAATTCATATCAAATCTCTACCTACAGGTTTGTACGGAACCCTCGGTGCGCGAGTCCGACTCGCACTTGGCCGGTTTTTTTTTTAAAGTAGGTATAACTTTATAATAACAGTATCAAGGTGTCTTTATCAGAGTCAGAATAAAACAACAGAAAAAACTTAGAAATGGCAAGAAATCTGAATGATCTAGATATCTAATACGTACCCAATGACGAGGAGGCATCGTGATCGATGATAGATGATCTTCTATAAATGGGGAGACGCTTTTGAGCTGGAGAGATACAAAAAAAAACCGTCTACTGAAAAACCTCGCTCTGCAAAGTATGAAACAGCAAAATATTCCCTGGTTGTTTTTTAAATGAATTGATAACTAGTTTAGAAGTTATGAGGGAACAGATGAACCTACATACTCAACCATATACATACCGGCCAAAATCAAAACCCTCCTCTTTGTACGTAGTCGGGTAATTAACTGGCTGATATATTATAAGTTCTGCTAGACCAAGACTATCAAGTCACTGTGTCAGGGCGATAATACTGTGTGTGGCACAGAAATCTCTGGAAACTGGATGCTGTACACATCTCCCACCCCAGATTTTAGCAAAAGGGGTGATAAAAAGTATTATTACCAAACTTAGCTTGCACATGTCGACCCAGGTACATTCCCGAACAATAGTCCTTACCTTTTTATATGCAAAATTATTTCGGTAACCCAATATGCAAAATGCAAATGCGTTAACCCATTGCTATGCAAATTTTCCCTTTTCAAAGAATAGTCTAACGATTTTGGCTTCGGATCTACGTATACAGCGTGTCTCAGAAATGTGTGGTCATATTTAAGAGTGTGGTGCAGACCATCAATTAGAACAACTTTTTCTATGGGATCACCATTGTAAACGCGAAAACATAATCAGCTATCAACACAACCCTTATGGACCTTGTAGATAGAATCGTAATATGAGAGCCAGGCTGGTATCCGGCGATTGGTTTATGGCCACAACAAGACGAAATTGCTTCGACGATGTCATGTGATCAAAACTTATTTTATAACTAGTCTGAACCACTAAAAGTCATTTTTAACCTTTATCTACCTCACCAGGTTTAGTGCCTATTCGACCCACTTATATCAAATCAAAATATTTTTATTTCACATAAACCTACAAGGGCACTTATGAAACGTCAGAAGCTAGGTGCACGGTTCCAAATTGTTGATTCCTATGGAGAAGAGCCGGAAAGTAACTCCACGGTTACTCTTTAAAAATAATTGGCTTTTACAAAGGTTTCAAATTACAGTGTTAATAGGTATGGTAGAACAGTGCTATAGGACTGCTATGTCCTTTCCATGGAGAAAATGGTCGAGGAGGACCTTCAAATTTGCAGCTCTACGTAGAATAGACATATTTCAGCCTTATTTTCTCGAGGCTTTTTGTTAGAGGTGTTTAAAAGATGCATGTTTTATTTTTGCTTGAATTTGACAGAACGTCACATGTCAGGATACACGCTGTATACAAGAGGGATCTTTTCGGATCGGATCAATACGCTTATTGATCACTGGAGTGATTTATTGGCTTATGCAGTTTGTTACTTGTTTTTTTAATGTTCACGGTCTGATTCCGTTAAAGGGTTTGCAGACATTCAAGTGACGGTTGGTTGTTTGCGCGTCAATAGGATACAATGATCAGGACTCTTGGCAATGTAACTCAAAACTCAAACTCTAAGCATTTATTTTCAATTATACAATTTACAGGCATTTTTTTATTGTTTAAAAGTTGGTCAGTTATAAAGTTGTAGCTTGTTGTCCATTCCAATACTTAGATCTCTATGGAGAAGAACGGGCAAGAAACTCCAAGGACACTCTTTTTAATCGAGATTTTACAATTACCTGGGTACACTCTTTTGTTGCTTCTATATGTGGAATTAAAAAAAAGAAATGAAAGTGAGTGAGTGTGTGAGTGAGTGTGTATGTGTGTGTGAGTGTGAGTGAATGTAAATTTAAAAATAAGCCCTAGAAGTTAGGAGATGACCAGTTGATCGGGACGCGTGGATCAGCATCAGTTCAATCATTATTAAATTAGAAGATTGTGTATTTTCTGTTTTTAACGATTATAGTGCTCTGTATTTCAAATTGTCATGCAAACAGTAAATTCAATATTTTTGGAAATTAAATTCTCCTATCGTTGAAGTTCTACTCACTGCAGCTTATAGCCTTAGCCCATCCTTTGGCTTAGAAACGCAATTTCAACGTAGATATGATTTACGACTGACCAAACATTATTGCTACTTTTTTCTATGGAGCAGAATTACTCCTGAGCGAAATTTTTCCCCAATTTTTTCGCTTTGATGTGTCCCCTAGCCTTCAAACAAGAATAGCATAACACTCAGGAAAATCAAGATATGTGGGCGGTAAACTACCTCATTAGAAACCCGCCTACGTTAAACACAATAAAATACATAATAAAATCTCCTTACTTGGCTTACCAATAAAATAAACATATGGCTTATTACCTAGTACATTCGCACGAATTTACAAATTCACTCACCCCAAACGGATGAGTGAATTTGTAAATTTGAGCGAATATACATTTGAAAACGACACCACAAATGTGAAAGTTTGTGAGGATGTATGGATGTTTGTTACTCTTTCACGGAAAAAAACTACTCAACGGAATTGGATGAAATTTGGCACTCAGAAAATGTATAACCTGGATCAACCACATAGAGTACTTTTTATTCCGGTAGAACGTTTCCGCGGGATAATTTCCGACCTCCACGCGGGCGAGGCCGAAAGGTACTATGAAATATTTTACTCTTATCACCTTTTGTCCGCTATTGTATTTTTTCTCAACTTTATTTCATAAAAATCAAAACATGCTAATTGCCTAATACATATTCCTAGAGATTCACCCACGAATGTATTAATTTCATGCGAATCGGCTTTAGAAAATAATCTATACATCTATATACAAATAAATAAAATTGGAGTGTCTGTTTTTAATATTAAGATAACCACTTTTTACTAAGTGTATATGGATGTATACACGATACATATACCAAAACAACATTTTTTACAATTTTTGTCTGTCTGTCTGTCTGTCTGTTCGTTCCCGCTAATCTCTGAAATGGCTGGACCGATTTTGACGGGACTTTCACTGGCAGATAGCTGATGTAACAAGGAGTAACTTAGGCTATTTTTATTTTAGAAAGATTCTTTTATTTTAGAAAAAAATAACTATCTTCGAAAACTACGCTGACATACGTCTCAAAATTCGATTAACCCTGGCTGAATCCTACGAAATAGATCAAAATAATGTACTACAGTATTGTACACCTTAAAAAGGCCTACAAAAATGTCCTCAATGGTATATGTCTATCTCTTAGGGATAACCCACAATAGCCATTTTTTATCTTTTACTTTTTACGAGAAATAAGGGCTTATTTACGAAGCGATTTTAAGCAATACAGCATTAATCCTTATCCAATTAAGTACCTTAAATACATTGTGCATTTAATATAGATCAATATGGCCCTTTACAGCATGTAATTTAAATGAATATCTTAGAAGATATTAGAGATTTAAAAAGCGGGCGCAGAGCGCGTTGGCAGCGGCCGGGTAGTACAGGATAAGTAGGGTTGTAATTCATATATTCACATACTTTGGCTTCATAGTAATTGCGAATATCATGTGTGTTCATTATACTCAAAATAAACCTAATAGTATTATTCCAAGTAAGAGACCGCGAAATGGCTTAGATGTTTAGATTTTTGGATGTTTGTTTCTCAATGATGCAAAGACGGCCAAACGGATTTAGAGCGAATTTGGCACAAAGATATATTATATCATGGATACGTAACAGATAGGATACCTACTATATCCCGGTAGTAGGTTCCCGGGTGATATTTTCCGACAGCTATACGGGCCAAGCCACTGGCAAAAGTACTATTCCTATAATTATGTTCGGTGTCTGGTAAATGATTGAGTGTCTGTATAGGTAAAATAGGAGCGTTAAGAAAAACCAGGAAGACTTATATTCAACTAAACCAAGCCCTATGTCACAGTCTTCTTACTCTGAATACTATTACTTTTATTTTAAAAACACCAACACACATTATGTTCTCATAAACTATGAATCCTAAGTAATATGAGTTATAATCCTACTACTAATAATATTATATGTGTGAAAATATGTATGATTGGGTGTTTGTTTCTCAATCACGCAAAAATGGCTGAATGGATCTGGATCGAAAATAGCACACAGAGTCTATATTACCTATATAACCTGGAATAACACATTCTTATCGCGGTAGTACGTCCTCTTGCATTAATTTCCGACATCCACGCGGGCGAAGCCGCGGGCAAATAATATTATAAATGTGAAAATATGTATGGTTGGGTTGTTGTTTCTCAATCACACAAAAATGGCTGAATGGATCTGGATCGATTATAGCACACAGAGTCTATATTACCTATATAACCTGGAATAACACATTCTTATCGCGGTTATACGTCCTCTTGCATTAATTTCCGACATCCACGCGGGCGAAGCCGCGGGCAAAAGCTAGTATATTATATACTTACTAGCTTTTCCCTATAAATCTTTCTCTTCATAATCACTCTGTCTATTGATGAAAACCGCATTAAAATCCGTTGCACAGTTTAGAAGATTTAAGCGTACAAACACGAAAAGCCACTTTCTCTTATACTATGTAAAGATATGAAAGTGAAATATGATTTACCTAATCGCCCGTTGCGGGCGAGTAAATTCGTGCGAATCAACTAATAAGCCAACCATGTCAACAACATATCATATTCAATGCAAAATAATTATTTCAATAACCACGGTATTGAAATTGATATGAATAGCCAATTCAATGGCTAAGCTTACCTGATTATTAAAATAATATTCAGACTAACGATTAAATGAAAGCTGATACTGGACTAAACGGAGGTTCAAATTAGTTATATTTGCATTGGGAAACTAAATATTCTAGATATTAGTAATAAAGGTTTCCTGGCTCACGATTTCCTTCACTATTATTACTAGTAATGGCATACTTCTCATCATTCTGCTTACCTTTTTGTCAGTTATGTGAGGGTCAGCATCCAGTCTAACCAGATGAAGATGAGTACCAGTATTTTACATGGAACTACGGTGTATCTGACCTGCAAACCTCAGTTTAAGAGTAATACGATAACCCTTGGTATGACTGGTTGCAAGATTTTCGGGCTTCTGACGACCCGTTCATAATCGCATAATCAGTTAATATTGTTTCCACTGCTGGAACACAGGCGTCCTCTCGGTGAGGGGGAGTGGGAGGGAGTTGGCTACCACGCGGGCCCAGTGCGGGTTGGTAGATGTCACATGTTTTCGAAATTTTGGTTCTAGGGCATTCCAGTTTCCTCACGATGTTTTCCTTCATCGTTTTGAGAGCAGTGGTGATGAAATTATTTACACAAAGTAAATTGCCTGCCAGGGTTCGAACCCGTGACCCACCCCTCGGAAGTCGGGACCAATACCACTGCAACCACCAACCAACAACCACTGCAACCACCAACCAACAACCACTGCAACCACCAACCAACAACCACTGCAAACGTCTACGAATAACAACCGGGAACAACAGCTTAACGTGCTTTCTGAGGCACGGATGAACACATAACGTAAAGACGGTCACCCATCCACGGGCCAACCGCGACAAGCGTCGCTTTACCTGTTTGATTGACCCGTGCGGCTGTTTTTGCTTAGCCACAAACCCCTCAATACTAATGCTGTTATAAAATAAGCCTATCATTGACCGTCCTCCAATACGGCGTTTTTTCAGATAAAACAAAATCGGTTCAGCTGTTTAGGAGCTACGATGCCACAGACAGACAAAGAGATACACAAGCTGAACTTATAAAAGAGGGGTGGTCTTTTTCGTTGGGGGTTAAAAACACACCACAATACGTACCTAACAGAATAGCTAATCACAAACTTCTTCATAATAATAAATATGTAGGTATAAAAAAAGTCAATTTTCCAGTTGACCGGCCCCCACATTCGGTAGTTTTTACCCCAAAACTCGCGTCCCTGCCCACCTCTTTTGTTATTCACCCTTATAGAGGGGACGATTGGCTATCACGTGCAATTTTGGGAATATGTATGATTGCTATTACAATTCGGTTGTAAAAAAAGTTGTAATAAACTTAAACTTTAGTTCTTCTACTGTTATGAAAAAAAAAAATGGATAATGCGTCGCTTTTACGAATGATTGAGATAAGTTAATTTTATTAGAGTATAGTAGAACTAACTTTTGCCAGCGGTTTCGCTCGCGTATTATACATAGAAGTTTCTAAGTCTATTGGTAAAAACCGCATTAAAATCGTAGTTTAAAAGAGACTGACCTCTGAGTTTGTTTCGGGGTTGCGTCTCAGAGTGGTCAGATAGGAAACGCGGAGCTCACCTAATCTAAAACGAAATCAATGACGTGTAGAAGTGTTTGTACAAACCTCATAAAAATCAACAAACTCATAGAAATAAAAGCATTTATCACGCACTTCGAGGATGACAAATCATGTAAATGAAAATTTCTAACTTCTAGATTTTTCGATAATCGATCGATTGAACCTAAGCGTTCCTCAAGGCGCTTCAGCCTATGTTGAACTATGAATTTTTACGTCCAAATTCTCTCAATGCTTTTCCTCAATTTGCGGCAGTTATCTATGAGATTTAGTCTTCAATTTTTTCTCTTCCTTTCAAATGCACTCTAAGTACATAAGGTGGTAACCAATATCGCTACTATTGACATAAGCATATACGATTTCTATGTCAGTAATTACTCTGCTCACCTACATATCAATAAATTTTACTTCAATCTTTGACAAACAAGTATTATAAATACAAGATGGTTTGGTGGGCACGAGTAACTTAGCTAAACATTGTCAAGATTCTTAGAATTTACTAATTGAAAGTCTTTTAGCCAGTTCTATGAAGAATTCACAGAAATCAAAAAAAAACTTTGTAAAAACAGTAATTTTGTTATTAACGTTACGTTAACGTCGTTACGTTTTGTTATTTCTAAGTAAACCTAATGATCTCCAATTCCAATACCAGTCTTCCCGTGGATGTCTTAATAGGCGACTAAGGAACTTAATAGAGAATAAGCAGCAGTATTTTCTATGCATTTTGCCACCATACTGTGATCGCCAACCCACCTGTCAAGCGTGGCGATTATGGCAACGCCTCCGAGTTGGGAAGGCCTATGTCCAGCAGTGGACGTCTTTGGGGTGAAATAATGATGATGACCTAATAATATGTTATTTTGTACGCCACAATGGCAAAACATGCAGATCAACCTGTTATTTTAAGACCTTGCACATATTATTTGATGTATACTCATGTTTTTACAATAAATATATTCTATTCTATTCTATAATTTCGTTTTAAAATATGTTCACCATGCTTGTAGGCACTAACCTAGATATTAGCCTCTGCCCGCTAGTGGTCCGCGTAACAGAATATATCCTATAGCATCGCATCACCCCCTGAGACTTAGACCCCTTTTCTCTTAGCGTTCTTTCAGATTTTTTATTTTTACTCGGCACCTTAAGGTCGGAGCGTGATTTTAAATACCTACCCTATAACCTTCCTCTAGAATTGCTCTATCAAATGCAAAAATATTATTTCCAAATTCAACTGGAAATTGCAGAGATACCTACAAACAAACAAAAAAAAATTACCTCATTATAATATAACGTTAACCTTTATGACATTTTTGTATCGAGTAGCGAAAAACGTATCTATATTGTTTTAAATCAAAATAACTACTTTGTTGATTTAACTGGTGACGCCCCAAAACTAAGCAAGTAACGCGGGGGTCACGAGCAATATCGATTTTTGCAACGGCACAATAGATAGCAATGGCGAATCAACTTACAAAAAAAAAGACAAACTGCCGATACAAATGTAAACTTTAAACTATGATAAAACAGTGTTTTTTTTTTTTTAAAAAGTAATTGGAGTAGTTATCATAAATTAAATTGTATTATATAAAAATAAATCAAATTGTGTCATTTATAAATTATATGATTAATTTTACAGGGTGGCAGAGATATCGACGCACAACCTGATAAAATGGATTCAATACGCCATGATTCTGACGAAGTTTTTCAACCGTTAATAATTTAAAAAAGAGCTGTTCCATACATTTTGACCGCGCAGGTATTGCACTTTTCTATGAAATAGCTTATTATATTTTTAACTAGTTGACGCAATATTTCTGCGCGCAAGAGTCTAGAATCATGTGGTCCTGTCACCCTGCCCAAGCGTAACACGTCATATTCATAGCAACAGATATATATAGATAATATTAAGATTACCGTGTCATAAGATTTCGCCCTACAAAAAATCGCTCAACGAACCTAAAACAGTTTTCACTTCAAACGATGTTACACGACATACACCTACATTTTCACAACAATAATAAGTTAATCCTTTCCACGAGCCACGTATAAATATAGCCACAATCAAATTACTGATGCATAGAAACACCCACTAAATATGAGGTATCATTCATGGGTTTATTACAAATTATAAATATTTATTATGATTTATTATAAATTCCACGTGGGCTCAGACAGACAACGGGCGGAGCATTACTTACATAACGTAGTGATGTGCCTACTTATAGTTTATAAACGTTTGATACCAGATTTTTGTGACTTATGTAGGTACTAACTTAAATAAAGGGACTAATTAGCAAACTTATATGTGACTAATCTCTTTCTCTTTAATTTTTCATCTCCAACTGCGTACCATTTTAAAGGAGTAATTGTGTGCTCAAATTATTATAACAATTACTGACGTATCTTATTCAATGCAGAATTATCTACAACTGCGAATAACAAAATTCATAAATAAAAGATAATAATAGTTTAAAAAAACTAAAAAACACGCTTCCATTGAAAACCAAACTTAAAAGTACAAAATAATGAGATAGAGTACAAAATAATCTGACTGGCCTAGATAAGTACAAAATAATCTGACTGGCCTGTTAGTCTAGTGGTTAGTGACCCTGACTGCAAAGACTGAGGTCGTGGGTTCGATTCCCACTCAGGACACATCTTTGTGTGATGAGCACAATCATTTGTTCTGTGTCTGGGTGTATTTTATCTATAATATGTATGTATTTAGAAATATATAAGTATATTTATCAGTTGTCTGGTTACCATAGTACAGGCTCTGCCTAGTTTGGGACCAGATAGCAGTGTGTTGGTTGTCCAAAGATATTTATTTATTTTGTCCAAAGATATTTAATGAAAAAAGGCGTGGGGTGCTTTTTAAGGTATTTTTTATTGATATCAGGCACCCCACGTTTTTTTTTCATTATTATGTACTTTTTAGTTTGGTTTTCAATGGAAGCGTGTTTTTTAGTTTTTTCAAACTATTATTTATTTTCTATTTTTAGGGTGTTTCGAATTTTGAGACGTATGTCAGCGTAGTTTGTGACGTATGTCAGCGTAGTTTTCGAAGACAGTTTTTTTGCTGTCCTGATAACCCTGGCAAGGATAATGGCACAAATTAGTTTGTGACATATGTCGGCGTAGTTTTCGAAGACAGTTTTTTGCTGTCCTGGTAACCCTGGCAAGGATAATGGCACAAATTTATGAAATTATTGCATTGTCATCGGTCCTTGACACGTGTGCAAAGTTTGAATGAAATCTGGTCGTTTAAAGTGGGTCAAAATCGCGCTATAAGGAGTCGGTTACAAACAAACATACAAGTGAAGCTAATATAAAGCGTGTAAAAAAAATGCTTTGTGATTACATGATGTCACATAAAGAAGAAATAAAAACAGATGTAAGAATAAAAACTTTAGAACTCCAATGGACTCTAACACTTACCTAGCTCTTCACTAGACAATATTCATTTAAAAGGAAGTTGCATACACATCTACCGTTAGAAGCATACCATATGCACAGCATGATGTCATAATTTATTTATAATACCGTCGAGTTTTAGCTTCCGACATGACAGCTACTACTTATTAAAATTAATAATATTGCAAGTGCTGTGACAAAGAGGTGATTATTATTAATAGGCTAGTATACAGAAAATATGGATTTATAAACAGTAGCCTAGAGTTGTTACAAAGTTGTGGTAAGGAAAAAAAATATATACAAAAAAGAGCTCATGAAATTAAAATATATCTGAACGGCTGCCTAATCCATTTAACTAACAACTTCTTTAGAATAAGAACATTACATACAAATTACCTTTACATTTTTCCATAGTATAAAAAAACATCCTCAATATGTTTTAAATGCATAAATTAATTGTTCTCTAACAGCTTGTGAATAACAAAAAAAAAACACAAATACGTAATTAAGTCAACCAAAACCACAAACCACAAAAATTAAAAAAGGAACGTCCAAAAACAGCTACCTACCCAAAAAAAGTTCAAATAATTGTCACTAGCCAGGAAAAAAACCGGAACAAACATTTTGTACAGAGAAAAAAAAATGAAAAACTCACTTTACTCGGCCACCCCATAATTTAAAATTGCGTCGCGTGATCCGTACGCCATGAATGACCGAGGGTAACCACCCCTGTCCTATGGTGACGCCCATTGATTTTTTTCCATAGTGGGGACCGAACAGCCCCCGATAGTTCCAACAGCTGTCGGTTTCTTATAAGATTTTTTCTATTATAAAATAAAATGGAAGTTTTAGTCCCGGTCGAGGTATTTTTTTTCTAATTCGACCGTTACGTTTGTTTTGCTTGTAATTCTATTTTTAAATGCGTTGTTGTATGCAATCGATTTTCTGTGAGTTACTTAATAAAACGAATTTTTCATTATTCCTTTTTGCTCCTCGAAAGCTCATCTCACAAATTAATATATTTACTCACAGCAGCTAAAATACCACAAAAATACCTTATGGACGCTATTAATATCTTTTATTAATAAATAAATCACCTTAGTAACCTAATAGTGAAATACTATTTTCCCGAACGTTTTAGTCCCTTCAACTTTCCACTTAGTAACAAAATAACTTTCCGTTCCGTAAATTCATGTTGAAATGGTCCAAATTTCAAGGACAAAGGTAGCAATTTTTACCAGTAATTACTTATAATGTTCATGTCTGTGTGTATGTAGAATTGTAGACATTGCCTATACGTAATAATTATGTCTGCAGAAATAATTGCTATAATGCCATACCTACCTATTTGCAGAAATACGGTCATCATGTGTATTACCTGTAATTTTCTTAATTGCCCTAAATATTGTATTTTCTATAAAAGTTCGGTCTTAAAATTGTTTAATCTATTATTTATTAAATTACGAACGAAAACAACAACCGCCTATATTTTTTTTGTATAATTTTAAATTACTTAATAAGTTTTCTTTTTAACAATTTACTAAAATATCGTTTCGGCAAACGTTTTTCTAATAGTTACTTTAACAATAACATTATTCCTACATGAAATAAAGAGTTATCTTTTTTTTCATATTGCAGATCTGACTTCCTGACCCGTCAACGCCATCTACCGGCGCCATGGTAAGTTTCATTTTGACACATTATGTGGACCCTTTTGAAAAGTCCCTGGAAGTTCCTTTCCCAACACTAGCGACATCTGTGATCGTGTTTAAGTAGCTTTTTTGCACAAGTTCTCAAGTCGGACACGTGGCGTTGTTGTAGCAAAGTTGTTTGAAATTATTCTTTAGAACTAAATTGAACCAAAGTTACAAAATGGTGATCGTTTTTTTAGTGTGATGTGATGATGTATAATTATATTGATTTAGGTAAGCACAAGTGGTGAAGGCCGCAGGAATACGTTGGATGCGAGAAGCACAGAATAGGTCGAAGTGGCGGTGCTTGGGGGAGGCCTATGTCCAGCAGTGGACGTCTTTCGGCTGAAATGATGATGATGATGAAGCACAAGGATACATGAGGCTTTTATGCTAAAAAATAAAGGGTTGATATAAAAACAATAAATTTATTTACAATTCCTTATCTTTTTTGTTTTTAGGGTTCCGCACCTCGAAAAAGCGGAACCCTTATAGGATCACTTTGTTGTCCGTCCGTCCATCCGTCCGTCCGTCCGTCTGTCAAGACCCTTTTTCTCAGGAACGCATGGAGGTATCAAGCTGAAATTTATATCAAATACTCAAATCTACTGTCCCTTGGAGCTGTAAAAAAATCAAACTTCTAAGCTAACGCAATCAAAAGATATAGCCGTTTATACCGCAAATTTCCACAAATTTTCGAAACTCGCAAGGGAATCAAAACCTAAAGGGTACTTCCAGTCGATCTAGAATTTTGAAATTTGGTACGAAGCAACGTCTTATAGCACAGATAAAGGAAAAATTGCGAAAACCGTAAATTTTTAGTTACATCATATAATAAACAGAACAAAACACAGACAGAAATAAAACCAAATCAAGAAATAGAACAGAACTACGACTCGATTGTCGTGATGGGTGAACTTTTACTTATATACCTACAGTTTTGTACGGAACCCTCGGTGCGCGAGTCCGACTCACACTTGGCCGGTTTTTTACTTATTTTCTAATTGACAACGGCCCTTGGTGAGACCACCGAACGGAAGACCAGAAACAAACAAATAAGATTTTAAATATTTTTTTTTTATGGAACAATGAAACTAAAACCTCAGCATATCGCTAGTTTAACATTCTGTTTCAACGTTATATAGATCCATAAGTTTTTCTCATCCATTGTTTAGAAGATAATTTGCGATGAAAAAACTTCACAATCGATCTTTTATTATTGCATTCAGCACACGCCTACCTTTTTACGATTGAGCAAAAAATATGACTATGTACAGCAACACAATCAATGGGATATTAAACAAGACAATGCTCGACTTTTATTACTTGATCAACTGCTAAAATATTATATTCTTCGCTACATATGGCCATTCAGTAATAATATAATTTTCACAATGAAGTGTTTATTGCTATCAATATATTTATTGATTTCATTGTTCAACTAATGACTTAGGAACACCTTTCCTATAAAGACTATTATTACCTGTCAGCTATCACGAATTAATCTTATCCATTCAAGGGTATAATAGGATTATAAAATTGCAAGGTTTTTAATTAAAACAGCTACATATATTTTTATCATGTCAAATAACGACAAGATGTATTAAACTTTTAAGTTATTGTTTACCATTACCGTACTAACACAACTATCAATAAAAATATAATAGTTATGACGACATTGAATTTCAATGACACAACTTTCCGTAATTGCAAAAACTATACATATTGACGTAACCAGGAAAAAAAAAACTGCTTCTATTTTCCGTCTATCTAGACTTAATTGTTCGCCTATAGTCGTCTAGCAGATCAAGTTTTTAGAAACGGCAGCAGAATTCCATAGAATCTGGTTCAGTCACGCCAACTTAGGTAATGAAAAACAATTATTTTGCAATCCATTGTCTCACGGTATAAAACTATAAATCTAATAGAAGCCTTTGACACAGTAGAATGTGCAACAAACAATGTTGCTTGTGAACCTTGTCGGATAGTCTACGTAACAGATTAAGTTGGCACGTGTATAGTCTAGATATATAAGGCAGGTTTCGATACCTCGTTGTTTTGCGTCAGAAATTTGCGTCGTGGACGGTTGTCGGACGGAGTGTCGCAAGGAGCGGTTATTGGACCCCATTTTTTTTTTCATTTAATTTCTCAAGTGCGTAATTGCTGACTTTATAGCCCTTAATGAAATACTTTATTTACGTCCGTTATAAATAAATCAATAGCTGGATCAATTGCATCCAATCAGTTTTCAATAAACAAACTGTGTTTAATTATAAAAGATAAATCGCTTGTGTTGGTATTTTAGGAAATTGTAAGAACAACAACTGTATAAACGGCTAGATTGTATTTTATTATAATCTGACAAAACTAAGATATTATCGCTAGTAGTTTATTGTTTCTAGATTTATTTAAAATAATGGCTGACTATTTACGATTACGCAAACATAATAATTTTGTCAAAAGACAAATTTACTAAGAGTTCTATCGTGGTACTGGCAATTAGAATTGTTCAATCATTTAAAATTAAATTAGCTGGCAATACTTTTTCCCGTGTTGGGTATCGACTATCGATATAAAAAAACGAAAGTAAAAAAAACAAAGCAAACAAAAAAAAGTGGCTGAAACAGACTGGATGCAGAAGGCGGAGGACAGGGTGTCCTGGCACAACATGAGAGAGGGCTATGTCCAGCAGTGAACCGCGATAAACTTGATTGATTGATGGATGTCCAACATGTGGGTAAAGTTTTGCCGGCTAATTTAATTTGGTACCCTGTTTAGTTAGTAATTTGTTATTATTAATGATTCAAATAGTACAGACGACAAAAAGTTGCGATCAACAGACCAATAGAAAACATGATGACATTTAAAAAATTACACAAGACAGCGCTGGATTACGATCTTCACATCATAACGATGTCAATAAAAGTCTATCATAACCATAATTATTGAAATATGGTAACAAGATACTAATTTGCATATTTACATCGCACAACATAATATTAACTTGTAAATAAATAAACTGTATGATCGTCATAACGAGTATGAAGTTTATAATCCCATAAATAATATAACTTACAAGCATTACATCAGACATTTTGCTGTTAATTGTCCGAATGGTCCATTAACTAAAGGCTTGGATCAAAATGTGCATTATCATCAATTTTATTATACTGTTCCTTTTACTTTATGACCGCTTGCAAGACTATCTATTTTGTACAATTAATATTTATGTCGGTTTGAAGACAATACTTTGAATTTCTTTTGTAAGGTTTGTCTGAGACTACACGAATCATCACACATATAATTTTAAGACTCATTTCTTTTTTCAACTTAAGTCACTTCATCATCATCATTTCCGCTGGAAGACGTCCACTGCTGGACATAGGACTTGCCCTATTTGGGGGGTTCGCCAAAATCGCCACGCTTGGCACGTGGGTTGCCGATCGCAGTATGATACTAAAATGCATGAAGAATGCTGCTGCCCATTCTCTAGTAAGTCCTTTAGTCGCCTCTTATGACGATGAAATGGGAGTTACTTAATTATAGCTAAAATACTGTTATTTGTTTATTTAATTCGCATTGTTTTAATTTGAGCCCTAAAACTGATTACTTGCTACCCAACCTACACCTCTTATCCAATTCATTTCTTGAATCATCATCACCACTGGTGGCTTTCTTTCTTCCACTAACCACTGAGGCCTTCTAGCTTCAGCGCCATTCTCATCCCGGATTTCCCCGAGACCTTCTGTGGGTCGTCGAATTCCTGAATGCTATCAACTTTTTATTTCTTCTTCACCACAGTCTCCTAAAGGGTTAATAATCTGCAAGTAATTCTCAACCATTTATAAATGAATCGATTTCTTGATGCATGCAACGTGATTTGCAAAAGTGTTCACGTCGCATACAAGATCAACCTCATTAACATTTTAAATGTTGAACAGTGATTGGTACAAATCAGAACTGCGTGTTAATGTGTTCAATCTATATATATAAAATTCAAAGTCCTGAGTGACTGACTGATATATCAACGCACAGCCTAAACCGGTGGACCTAGAGACATGAAATTTGGAGGGTGTGTTCTTTGTGAAGAGTAGGTATCCACTAAGAATGGATTTTTTGAAATTCCACCTCTAAGAGGGTGAAATGGGGGGTTGAAATGGTGAATTTTTCGACATCCACGCGTGCAAAGCCGCAGGCAGAAGCTAGTATTAATATAAAGTATAAAGTTTTTTTTGAAAAAGTAATGACTGACTGGACAGATCAAAAACTTTATCCAACTTTGATTCGGTAAGATTTTTTAAAGTTGCAGTCCACTCATGAACATACGTCTCTCTTCTGTCGCTCTCTTCTTTGTAACATTTGTAAAAATAATCAATTTAATTTGCCAAGCGGTTGGTCGACATGTTCACGTGATCAGAGAGCTGGCCTATTTTTTGATCAAAGAATCGGCATTGCTACGTGGAAATGCTGTTAGCTTTTTGTGCACATTCCGTTGACAACGATGCGGAAGATTTTTTAAAAGCCCTTTGATATTTCTGTTGTTTTTATATATCTACTTGTATGTACCTACATAATATTCTTATTTTATGACTGTTCGTTTTCAAATTACGTAAATGTTTTAACTAATAAATGTACCGGTTTAAAATTCTAGTTTCAATATTATATTAATATCAGTGTCTTTTCAATGTTTTACTAAATAGAATTAAGATTCCTACGATCTTCAAATCAAATTATATTCTGATTAGTGTCTAATATTGTAATTAATTATGGTATTTTTATAGCCAAAGAAGTCTTTAATTTCGTTTGACTGTGTTAATAGCGGTCTGAATTAATTCCAATTGATCAAGACACGTGCCTTTTTATTACAAGCTATTAAATATTATAATAACTTATTGATAATAAAGCTGAATAGTTTGTTTGTTTGTTTTGATGCGCTAATCTTTGGAACTATAGTATATAGCTTCTGCCCGCGACTTCGTCCGCGTCAAATTTCTGCTTTTCTGACCCTTCCCGTCGCATCTAATTGCCTGGCAGTTTTCGTTCATTTGTCGTTGCTGCTCTGCTCCTTTTGACTGTAGCGTGATGTTATATAGCCTTTTTCTATAAATAGGCTACCCAACACAAAAATATTTTTTCAATTCGGACCAGTAGCTCCTGAGATTAACGCGTTCAACCAAACAAACAAACTCTGCACCTTTATAATATTAGTATAGTTATAAAATAATAATATTGAACTAGCTTTTGCCAGCAGCTTCGCCCAAGTATAAAACATACAACCTTCCTCTTGAATCACTCTGTCTATTGACGAAACCCACAATAAAATCCGTTGCGTAGTTTAAAAGATCTAAGCGTACAGACGCGGGAAGCGACTTAGATTTATTCTATCTAAAGAAAGAAGAAGATATTTTAAGCACACAAATATATAAAAATAGCCTTAGGTAATGCCATAGGCATTTTTTACTAGTCAACCTTTGGGTGATGCTGAGACAAACAAAGGTAGCTGGAATAATAAAAATTGAGGAACCTATAAAAACTAAAAAATATAATATAACTATGTACCTGTATTTGAAAAATCTTTGCATTATAGTCCTATTCTTGAGGAAGGTTTAAGGCTACGTATCATCACGCTACACGCCACACGGCTCCGTGCGATACCGGACGTAAATAACAGCATAACCGCATTTCCTCCCATGGGTGTCGTAAAAGGCGACTAAGGGACTTACTAGAGAATGGGCAGCAGCGTTCTCTATGCATTTTACCACCATACTGCGATCGCCAACCCGCCTGCCAGGCGTGGTGATTATGGCAAATACCTCTTATTTGGGTGAGGCCTTTGTCCAGCAGTGGACGTCTTAAGAACTGATGAACATTACGCTATGACCATTAGGAACCGAGCATAAAGACGTAAGTCAAAAAGAACGCTTAAGTCAAAACAAAATAATTGCGTGGACAGGCGATAATTGTACAGACAACACTTCAAGCTACCCGAAACTGTAAAAAAATCCAAATCAATCTTGAACCTAATACTGTAGCGATAAAGTTGAAAATCTATTATAGAAATTTGACAGTTTGTAGTAGCTTTTTGTGCTGGCGTCGGTACGTAGACGAAGTCGCGGACAGAAGCTAATTGGTTTACTTCATAGTTTTGGTCTTCGAACAGATGTTGGATGTCTGATTTTATTGCCATTTTGATTTATTAACGAGAGTTTAACTGGAGTTAAAGTAAATTAAAGCAGTTAAAACAACTTGTACTAAAAATTGTAATTACATCTCAAGATCTTAATCTTGCTCCTGTTGGGGTTGAGCTTATAGACTGGTCACTTTATCTATGTGGTCCTTTCCTAAAAATACCATTTCAGATTCAAATCCACATGGTCTTCACATGGTTTCTCCAAGATTATTTCTGGACTTTGAAGGAGTCTTTGGCCCCTGAGTTTTCCCAACCATGTTGAGGTCGGCTTCAGATGCAGCTGAATATCTGTATTATTAAAAATAATAGTTAAAAAAAACTAAAAAACACGCTTCCATTGACAACCAAACTAAAAAGTACAAAATAATGGAAAAAAAAGCGTGGGGTGCTTTTTAAGGTATCCTGGTAACCCTGGCAAGGATAATGGCACAAATTTATGAAATTATTGCATTGTCATCGGTCCTTGACAGGTGTGCAAAGTTTGAATGAAATCTGGTCGTTTAAAGTGGGTCAAAATCGCGCTATAAGGAGTCGGTTACAAACAAACATACAAACATACAAGTGAAGCTAATATAAAGCGTGTAACAACAACTAAAGGAACACGGGTGGGTTTTAGTCAGTAAAAGTCTGACACGCCCTCCCGCTCCACCCTAGTGTGGGAGACGTCATTTGATGATATCCCACCCACGAAAAAAAAAGGGTTCTGGTATGTAAAGAAGGGCACCCATCCATGGACCATGGGTTAGTTTAGCTTGACCTGATCAATCGTTCTCTGCGGCTGTTAAATTACTTAGCCACAAATCTCCTTGAAGGCAAAAACTAGTAAACTAATAAAAGAAGATTATATTATAATTTTGACAAGCCAGTATATATGACAGTATCTCCCATGCAGCCTCTGAACAAAGAGCTGAGCTCATGATCGATCAAGCTGTCAGCCGCGTTTGGCGAGCAATACTGCATGTATTTGTGAGGAGATAGGCTGGTTGCAGACTATCAGTTAGTTCTAACAATTACATTTCCAGGTCTGTGTGGTCACCAAAGGCAACCTTATCTTGTACCGGTGGGCAACGAAATGGTTTTATTACATTCGAACTGTCAAGGATATTTAGAACGACTCTTCAAATATGTTAGGTTTTTTTGTTTTTGGGAGAAATCGAGGGTCTGCCAGGACTGATGCTTGCCAGGGTGCGGATGTTTTCAAAATATTTACCGTGGCCCTGGCATAGGCAAATAAAGGAACACGGGTGGGTTTTAGTCAGTAAAAGTCTGCCACGCCCTCCCACTCCACCCAGAGCGGGAGCACTCATTTGATGATTTCCCACCCAAAAAAAAACCTACGTTCCTACTGTACTAACTATGAGGGCTGCCTCTCGTGATTAGATATTTTTATTTATTCATTAGAACAAAAAAGAATATACATGCTACACAATTTGTCTTAGCTACATAAAATATGCTTAAGAGTAAACCATTTACCATTGTGTCTAATTGTTAGCATCTGCTGCCGAACTAAGTTTATAGCCTGTGTTTCAGCACGCAGCGCCTCAAGCCCTTAGACTGGGTATGCAAATATGAGCTTATGAACAAGAGGAAACAGTTTAAGGCAAAATATAAACTTAATTAAATTAAAAGAATGAAAGAGTTGGCGTCCTCTAGGTGAATGATGTGAGTGTATGTGTGTGAGAGGGCGTGAAGAAGGCGCAGTGCTTCATTAAATTAATGTCTATAGACGGCTACATTACTGGTCGTGAATGTGGTGTTATCACTATTTTGGCAAGCTGATATTTAGTATCGATTCGGCTATTCCTTTTGCCCAACCTACTGCTTAATAGAGTGTTTTTCAATCGGAATACCTACATTGTTAGAATTTCTTTGTATCTTATTATATTTATCATGACCATACTATTCATATTACCTACTTTACTAGCTGCACCCTGCGGCTTCACCCCAGTAAGTCTCAATCTTGTGGAAATATCTGGACATGTATCCAGGTCACGATCTACCCATGTGCCTAATTTCATCCAAATCCCTTCAACCATTTTAGCGTGAAAGCATAACACAAAAATATTTAAAAAAATTAATAAACATTATTCTAACTATTTCAACAGTCCTTCAAGAAAATCGAAATCCTCAAAGTGTGTAGCTAGCCTAACCTTCTCCTAGATCCGTAGGCACACGATGATTCGTCAATTTAGACACGTACAGCGACTGATTAAATTCAAGCTGACTGATCGAAAGTTCATTGATATAAGGTGTTACATTTTATATTCACGCCGTTTTTCCCTTGTATGGACAGCAGAACTATTATTAAGGACACATAAAACATAGATCCACGCCTTCTTTCCATGGGGGTGGGCAGAAACTACAGATCGCCATCTGCTACGATGCTAACATATCCTTGTGCTTTGTTTACGTTCATGGGTGATTCTCCGTTTTTGCGAAAATACACTTTCCGGTGATATTTATAATTATGTTTTTTCTAAAAACAATTAAACACTGAGACCGTCATCATAATATATGCTTAGCCTTTTACCAACTATCTGCACCCTAATTGCGAAACGCATTATTTATCAGAATCTGAATGGGATTGAAGATTATTTCTAAACCATTGCGTCATTTATTCGAATAAATTGTCGGCTCAGCAACGTAAATAACGCAATGAATGTTGTTTAACTATCAATATGAAACCAATTCCTACTGATAGCAAGTTACGCAATTACCCCTCTGATCTCCACAACCCAGTTACTGGGTAATATGATACCCGTTGGTAAGACTGGAAACTAAACACTGCGACCGTTTTGCTAAAAAGTTCTTATGGGATGAACTTGAAGTGACTTAATGTAATTTACGTATACGCATACAAACCTCTCGAAAACAAAGAAATTTTACAAAACATCACATAAATCGTTTTTATCTCCGTTTCCAAATACCAATTAGTCTTGGTGACGTATTTGACATTATTTTATTTTATCAGCTTATATATTCCCACTGCTGGGACATAGACGTCGTCTCTTGTCGTCGACGGAAGAGGGCTGTTCTACCACGCAAGCCCAGCTCGCGGGTTGGTAGATGTCAAATGCAATGCAATGCTTTGCAATGTTTTTGGTTCAGGAAACCGGCATGTCAAACATGTTTCCTCACGATGTTTTCATTCACCATTTCGAGAACAGTGATGATAAAATTAGATATTTACATAATTATTTACACAAAATAAAGTACTCTGCCTCGATTCTACCCCACGAGCTCGTAAGTCGGGGTTTGTTGAGAACAGTTCGTCAAAAAGAACACTTTTTCAAGAATTACCCTTATACATCTATTAACGTCATCTGCATCAAAATAGCTTCAAGCCATACATGTTGTTTCGGTTTCAGTTAATACTTAATTCTTTTTGCTTAGTAATAGTAGGTTAGTTTATCGCTTGTAACGGTCATTAGGAATCATTTTTCTAAGTTAAGCGTTTTTAATTCAGCGACATTTACAAACATGGTGTGTAGCTTGAGGAGAAAATATATTAATTAAATGTTTCATAGAATTTAAACCGACTTAAAAAAAAGGAGGACGTTCACAATTCTGTTGCATCTTTTTACATGTTACCTCAGTACCTACTCCGTCATTTATAAACTATTTTTTTCCTTTTTATAATATATATAATAGGGTATTCTTATAAAGTAATCCCATAAAAAATTGGTCAAGTTCTAATTTGTGGTGTTGACTTAGCTGCAATAGTAAATATTCTACGTATTGTTTCCACTTAGTGTATTTTGATAATGTTATTGTTATATACTTTCTGCCAATGTTATTTACTTACTAAGTGAAGGAATACGAATTTGTGTGGTGTAGGCACCACCACGGCTTCAAAGAGAAAAATAAAAACTTAATTTAAAAAAATAAGAATAGACCTCCAAATAACAAAACAGTATAAAGTGAACAATAAGTTTTATTTCAGAAGCCCTTGGCAAAATACGAAAAATACAAAACCAAAGAAGCGCTGGACTTTCGCAATTAAATTTATTTATATCTATCGCTATCTATTCAGTAGCAGGGCTTTGGAGGTCAGATAGGCAGTCGCTCCATGTAAAATATTGGTACTATTTAACTGCATCTGCTTAGACTAGAAGCTGACCCCAACATAGTTGAGGAAAAGCTAGGCAGAGCTTTAAGGGACCTTTTTAAACCGAAATCAAAAAATACTGTTCAAAGATTTTTATCGCTTCTTAGTTAGATTTATGCAGATATTGATACCTAATAGATATCAGGTTCTTATTCTTAATTCTCGAAAAGTTATTATAGTATAAATCTAGTAAGAAAATATCCGACCGGTTTCAATAAAACTCTGTCAAGAGTTTAATACCAAAACTGTGGTATCATATTAGATAGTAATAAATCTTTTATTAACTTAAAATAATACCCCGATTATTTAAATGTATAATATATAGTATATAATATGTTTAATAAAGAAACATCTTAATCGTATATTAGAATTATTACAAATAAATAACATAATTTATTACCAATTACCAACTGACTATAATAAGTATCATAAATCATTTATAATTAAACCTACTCAGATTCCTATAAATCAATAATAAGTACTAATTATTCGATTTAATTCTTCTATACGGCTATCTCTAACATTCCTAATAAATACTTTTATCTAAACAAGTGGCATTCGGTTTCAACCGAAACGGGAATAGAACCCGTTAAGGTCTGAAACAGCTTTAGCAGAAATAACTTGATTATACTTGACAGAAAATCAGTGAACTTAGCCAGTTACTACTGATCCGCGGCCAGCGATAGTGTGACCCCAATTTCTATGAAATTTCCAGGATTGTGCGGAGAGAGGGAGACCAACATATGTCGGTCTCGTATATCTCCTTTGATAGTTGTCTGATAGAAATCAGATTGGATTTCATTGGCGATTGTTGCCCTGACTCATGGCTGTAACGGCAAATATGATTTATATCCGAGGATAATTTTATAGAAATCTACGGAAATGTTACAATTGTTGTTTATTTGTAGCACTTTGTTGAGTGTCCTGCACCCTAATTGCGAAACGCACAATTTATCAGAATCTGAATGGGATTGAAGATTATTTCTAAACCATTGCGTCATTTGTTCGAATAAATTGTCGGCTCAGCAACGTAAATGACGTAATGAATGTTGTTTAACTATGAATATTAAACCAATTCCTGCCGATAAAAAGTTCCGCAATTACCCCTCTGGTTTCGTAGTTGAAGACTCGGAAATGTTTAAACAGCTGTGAGACTGTCAGTCGACGTTCGTTTTAGGCACACTGGATTTTCATCTTTCGGTGTTGGACCGAGCATTGAGAATACGACGTGCATTTTAGAGCGTCGAAAATGACTGTGTGTTTTGCTATTCGATTTTCGACTCTCGGCGCTGAGCAGTACGTTGAAAATCCATTGCTAGAATAAATCCCACCGCGATTTTATTACGTCCGCGGGAACGTTGGTTCGACGTAACGTTGGTACACACGGCTACAGGTCAAGCTACACATTCCCAGTTTTAGCTGACCTCGCATTGTATAGGCTTTTCGTACAATGAGATGTCAGCTTATACTGGAAATTTATAGCTTGATATGTGGCCGTGCGTACAAGACTTAAGAATGTAGTTAAGTAGTGACCACAAGTTTGATAGATTTGTTAGCTGCGAAATTATACCCGAAAGTTACTTTTAGCACAGTGCAAACTTAAAAGTAGTAAGTTCAATGAATGGTAGGTAGGTCCTATGTAATCTACTAGTTTACATTATACTGTGACGCTCACTTAACTGTGAATTTTTATTGCCATTAGTTATAAGTTACTAGGAACATGAAGTCAACATATAGTACGTTTTATATTGACCTTAATTCGATCTTGTAAACTTACTCTAGTAAGTAGTTTTTTTTAATACGTCATAAATCGTAAACCGCAATTTACCTTTCATTCAATCAACTCAAATATAAAAATAAAATAAAAAAAAACATTTAATTTCATAAACATAAACCTTATGCATAAACCGTGAGTACCTACAGGTTTGTTCGGAACCCTCGGTGCGCGAGTCCGACTCGCAGTTGGCCGGTTTTTTTTCATCTTGTGTGCTCGCAGCAGATTTTAACTTTGTATTTTTATTTATTTTACATAATATACGTTTATTACTGTAACCTTTTTGATATGCACTAACAGTCCTCTACACTAAAATACCGTTGTATAATCCGTAGATCTTACGACATTCAATAGTTTATTCGACCACTCAATTACTCCTGGCCTTACAATACTTAATCCTGAACTACCGATATCGCTGCCCACCTTGTATAGTAGCAAGAGTAATGATAGTTTTAGCCATTTCGGTAACAATAAATATTTATGGTCAATTTCTTTGGTACATGAAGTACCTTGTTTGTAGGGTGGCAAAGCTTTGCAAAGGAATTCATGTTTAGTTAAAAAAAAAAAAATGTTAAAGATAAATAATAACAGAACCAATACATTCAATAACATCACACTTGAAATGCCCGAAGGGTTAAGCAGAGGCAAATTAAGTACATATATATTTCTCCTGCTATTTGTATAACTCCCACACACCAGTAACACCTTTTTGCAGCGTAAATAAATTCTCGACATAATTTATTTGTGCTTTACGAATAGAAAATATTTTAACCAGAATTCAAGTAAAGTCACTTAAGCATCAAATACTTTCAAGTTGGAAAAAACCCTTCATAAGTGTTTTTCCATTATCATTTTTATGTATTAACTAGCTTTTGTCAGCGGCTTCACCTCCCGACATATAAAGATTCCTCTTGAATCACTCTGTCTTTTGATGAAAACTCCATTAAAATCCGTTGCGTTAGTTGCGTAGTTTAAAAGATCTAAGCGTACAGACACAGGAAGCCGCTTTATTTTTAACCGACTTCAAACAAATGAACGAGGTTATCAATTCGACTGTATTTTTTATTTATTTTTTTAATTAAAAAAAAAATGCAACTGACCACTGAGACATATATAACTACTGTCAAAAATGTCCCGCTAAACTTGCACAGCCTGGTCACCCCACCAATACCGTAGACTGCATTTTACAATGGCTACTGTAACCAGTCGATTAGGGATCTGGCCGGTCTTGGGCCATATTTGGGCCCACAGATAGTTATAATGCTAATAAACAGAAACCATACTGCTGCGGGCTTTTGGCAGCACAGTTAGACTTAACTAGTAAGGAAACCTGGATTTACTTATTGTGGGAAAAGTACTTTTTAGCTATCTAGTACGTTTGTGTCATTTCGTGAGAACTGGTCCTAATTGTCTTCCCTGCATCAATGGTTCGGTGTAAGATATCACGCCAGGAGGATTTTATTTTGGTATTTACCCTTGATTACACTTTTTTTTTTAAATTTATTTGTTTGTATATTGTCATGATGTTGGGATATAATCCGGAATGAGGTGATCCGACAGGAAACCAAAGTTGCTCATAGAATTAGCAAGCTAAAGTGGGAATGGGCCGGCCATATTAGCCGTAGAACCGATGACCGTTGCGGTAGACGTGTTGTTGAGTGGAGATTGCGAATCTGCAAACGTAAGGTAGGACACCCTCAGGTTAGGTGGAGCGACAATCTTCGCAGGGTGGCTGGTAGCAGCTGGATGAGAGTTGCTGAGCTGCATGGTGTGCTGTTGGAGAGGCCTATGTCCAGCAGTGGACAGCTGTAGGCTGATGATGAAAATGATGATATTGACATGACTAGCTGACGTATGATTTAATTTAATTTCCTATATCTCGTAATGTAAATTACTTTGCTACTATTATATTATAGAAACAAGTTTATCTAACTAAACAGACAGCTGTGCTGCTGGGGAGTTTGTTGTGCCACTTTTTACCAGCTAAAGCTCTAGGAAATGGTGATAAGCAGGCTTTTGGGGGACTGCCTATGTGATGTTTACGTTCGAAAAGTGCTGATTGTCAGCCTAATTTGATTTGATTGATTGAGTCCAGTGGTGCCAACGCATTCTTGGTGTCCTGGGCCTGATTTTTTTACTAGGAAAAGTATTATTGGGTTTTTATTTGATAATTCTCAGTAACATAGCCGGTTTTTGGATGTGTTCGGGTAGTGACAAGTGTATGGGACTTCAGCAAAATGTAGTCTGCCTACTCCCTTTAGAGAATACAGTCGTGGTGTTATGTTAATGTTCATTCCACCTTCGATATTAATAGAAATGTAGGTATAATATTGTAGTTAGCAGTTGATGGATGCCATCATTGTCTCAATAAAATGTTAAAAGGAAGTGAACATAAAATCTACGATGATTCCAGTAAGGAATTTATTACTTATTGGAATTTTATTATAATGGAAGTTGTCTATTGACTGCTAAGTGTTATAACTATATAGACACATAATATAAGAATAGTAATAACAAAAAAAATAAGCTGTTTCATACATTTCAACTGCTGTAGGTATTTCACGTTTTTACGAAACAGCAATTTTTGTTTTGAATAACCGAAAAAATGTGCATAAAGGTCTAGAATTATGTGCTGACTACATGGTTTCAGTTTGTGCTTAAATCTCCTTGCCACCCTATATGTGTAGTAGTTGACTGAAGCTGCGGGTGAGGATGATACACTATGATATAAAACAACAAAAAAAGTTGTGATCGTGATACTAAACTGTATTTTATTAGAACCAGAGCCACTTGAATTCCCAAGAACTGCATCTCAACTGCACCTGGTCCAGCTGGCAGTAGGTTGGCAGTGTTACCAGCTACAGCACATTAGGCATTCAGCAGACAAGGTCGGTAGTTAATAAAATATCGTTGCTATAAGAAGCACTGTCACAGAATGACAATCAACTTGACAGTTAGTGCGAATTTGAATTTTAGTGCGGTCAGAACGTGGAGGGGTGTGTGCATTGTTTAACGGGTTATTTCAATGACGTGTCTATACTATGTTACTATATACTATATATATATTAATATTATAAAGCTGAAGAGTTTGTTTGTTTGGTTGAACGCGCTAATCTCAGGAACTACTGCTCCGAATTGAAAAATTATTATTGTGTTGGGTAGCGTATTTATTGAGAATGGCTATTTAATAAAACGCTACAATCAAAAAAACAACCGACTTCCTTAAAAACAGTACAAAGTGAAAATAACTTTAATTTCGGAAGTCGGTGTCTAAGGATCTGTATTTATGTTTTTTTTGCCACCGACTTCCGAAATTAAAGTTATTTTTCACTTTGTAGTGTTTTTAACCGACTTCAAAAAGGAGGAGGTTCTCAATTCGGATGTTTATATATATATATTTTTTTTATGTATGTTCGGCCATTACTCCGTCATATATAGACGGATTTGCAAAATTCTTTTTTTGTTTCAAAGAGGTTTATTCCGAAATGGTTCCATATAAATTTCATATAGATCTGATGATGAGTTCCAGAGATAGACACCGGAACTCTTTAAAAAATGACAGCAAATCAACCGCGATTTCTGCAATCGCATAAATATGCATTGTTTGTTTGGAATTAGTGCGGGGTGGATACCACAACTAAAAATTTAAAAATAAAAACTTTTTTACAAAAAAAAAAAACAACCGACTTCCTTAAAAACACTACAAAGTGAAAAATAACTTTAATTTCGGAAGTCGGTGGCAAAAAAACCATAAATACAGATCCTAAGACACCGGCTTCCAAAATTAAAGTTTTAATATATATAAATATTATTATCTAAGCTATGTTAAAGTGCATTTACATTTTGCATTCCTAACCATACTAAATTGTAATTTTTTATTCTGCAAGAACCCCTCTAAAGGTGAAGGCCTGCTCCAAAGTTATCCAGTCTTCTCTAGACTGGGCTGTTTTTATCCCGTTTGTTCCAGCTATCTTTTT
Organism: Aporophyla nigra; assembly: GCA_947507805.1. NCBI lineage: Eukaryota > Metazoa > Arthropoda > Insecta > Lepidoptera > Noctuidae > Aporophyla > Aporophyla nigra. The sequence goes on along the minus strand of OX382309.1, from coordinate 19,155,630 downwards.
TAGATCGTCTGCCCATCTAGCGTAGGGTCTCCGCTTCTTACGTATCCCATGGGGGCCCTGCGATGCCGTTACTCTTTTTGTCCACCTCTGGTCTTGTAGACGCGCTACATGTCCGGCCCACTTCCATTTTAGTGTTAGGACTTGCACTAGCCTATCCTCATCGCCCATCGTTATAGCATTATCAGCCCATAATGTTCCTACTAACCCCCTGTAACTCAGGCCTCCTCTTCATGACCTTTAATCTTTCTCGCGGACCTAGAGCGCGTTGATAGATATCACATGTGTTTAATTTTTTTTTGATTCCATAGAATAAAACAATTACCATGTCCTAGCATGTCAGTTTGCTGATGTTTTCCTTCACCATTTCGAGAGATCTTCCAACCCAATTGCATAATACACTTATCCTCAATCTGACTGATTGTAAAGGAAATTTCTACCATACCTTCATAGTTTAGAAAATTGCTGGACAACGTAAATAACGTAATGAATATTGTTGATGTGCAAAAATTAATTGCATTACCCATTATTCCACCATTACCGACAAAATGCGTGCACTGACTGGACAGGGCTGTCCAATAGGTGTTTTTTCCTCAAAAAATCATTTCAGATCACATCAATCCATGTCGTCTTCACATGATCTGACCAAGATTATGTCTGGACTTTAAAAAAGACTGTCACCTCTGAGTTTGTTTCGGCGTAGTCAAATAGGACGCACAGACCTCATTTAGTGTTTTAAAATATGATTAATGTCCATAAGTGGTAGTACTAATTTACTTACAGAAATAAAATCACTAATTATTTACCTCGCTGGTTTACTTATTGAAAGCCTTAGCCAAAACCAAGGGCCAAAACCTCTAAAACTACTTATTAAAATATTACACATATATAATACAAAAACATAAACAAAGTCACGATATTCCCTTGACAAGTACAGAATAACATGGAAAAAATCTTATAAGGGCTAAAGATTGTACACACGAACTCATTTAGCGGGATGTGTTTTAGATCTTATCGTGTGCTCCGAGCTTTATGATCGCCGATTATATAGAGCGTGGTGTAATAATGAAATATATAGCGCGTGATGGTTCTGTAGGTTAAGGAAGAAAAAATAATGTCAAGTTTTTTTTGTAATTTTATGTGTTGATGTAGCTTCTGCCCGCGACTTCTTCCGCGTTAAATTTTTGCTCCAATGACCCTTCCTGTCGCATCGAATTGACTGCCAGTTTTCATCCATTTTCGTTGCTGCTTCGCTCCTTTTGATTGTAGCGAGATGTTATATAGCCTATATAGCCTTTCTCAATAAATAGGCTACCCAACACAAAAATAATTTTTCAATTCTGACCAGTACTTCCTGAGACTAGCGCGTTCAACAAACAAACAAACTCTTCAGTTTTATAATACTAACCTATAGCCTTCCTCAATAAAAAGGCAACCCAAAAAAAAAACATTTTTTTCAATTCGGACCAGTAGTTCCTAAGACTACCGCTACCAAACAAACAAACTCTTGAGCTTTATAATATTAGTATAGATGAGAGCAGCGTTGGTCCAGCGATCTCGGTTCCGACTAACGAGAGTAGGTTGTGAGTTCGAACGTAGGTAGATACTTCTCTTTGTGTAAATAATATTATCACTCCTGCTTTTAAAACGGTGAAGCAAATTATGGTGAGCAAACGTATAACCAAAACTTCGGAGACATGTGACATGACTGTAGGGCATTTGCCATAATCACCACGCTTAGTAGGCGCGTTGGCGATCGCAGTATGGTGGTAAAATGCCTAGAGTGCACTGCTGCCCATTCTCTAGGAAATCCCTTAGTCGCCTCCCCCCCCATGCCCCATAGAAAGAAATAGGATGGTGCTATTCTTTAACTCAGGCACCACACGGAACAACCCTTTCTACAGTCCAGAAATAACAATCTGGTATAACACAACACGTTTTTGCAAAATAAAAACAACCGATTTTCAATCATTTAGGAAGTCGGTGTCTTAGGATCTGTATTTTAGTTTTTAGCCGCCGACTTCCGAAATTAAGCTTATTTCTCACTTATAGAGGTTTGTTGGAAGTCGGTTGTTTTTATGTAGAAAAGTTTTTAGTTTTGATATCTACCCCGTTCTAAGTTGTATACCACTACTGGTCAGGACAATAGCAGTGACAGGAAGTATTAGAATATTATCACTGTAAACAAAGTGGAGTATAAACGTATTATCGAAGCTAACGCAAAAACTACCAAAGTAGGGTCAATAAAATTTATATGAGACCACTCCTGCACGCGTAGTACCGTGTACCGTGTACCGTGTGGTGCCGGACGTAAAGAATAACACTACCCCATTTCTTCCCGTGGGTGTCGTAAAAGGCGACTAAGGGACTTACTAGAGAATGGGCAGCAGCGTTCTCTATGCATTTTACCACCATACTGCGATCGCCAACCCGCCTGCCAAGCGTGGCGATTATGGCAAAGCCCCCCAAATTGGGGGAGGCCTAAGTCCAGCAGTGGACGTCTTACGGCTGAAATGACTGCACGCGTAGCATGACTACCATAGAAAGAACTTTGTCTATTCTTCGTAGAATAGCGATAGAACTGTCATGCTACGCCAGCATAAAACGGTAAAAATCTTTCTACAATCTGTAATTTTGTCTATTCTTCCGTTGACAAAACCCCTTTCTACGGTGGTCATGCTACGCATGCTGGAGCATAACCTATCCATTAAAAGAAGATTTTTTTATATCAGTTCACAGTTGGCGGAGAAAACGGTGAACATACATAAAAACAAATAAAAGTAACAGTGGAACTTATAACCTGTTTTGAAGTCAGTTTATAATATGACAGACAAGTCACTAAAAAAACATAATCACACAAGCAAACCCACACAAAACCTCAGTGTCACGTAAATCACTTAGGACCTTGAGAGAACCCTAAGTAGGTACCTAACTACCTACAATACTAATGTAGGTGGTTAGGTCTTACAGCCATAACTAATCGGTAAACAGATTGGTCGCTTTGCTCAAACGTACCGACGGTGTGGGCTGATTTTAATTATGTTTTACCCTTGAAGGAAACGCTAGAAGAACTGGTTTCTGTTGTATAATGTTGTTAAATAAAATTGCTGTAAAGTTGTTTGATATGGGTATGGTTTTGTGGCAAGAAGTAAGGTTGGTAAACGAGGAGGTAGTTGGTTTGATTCCGGGGATATTATAGCTAAAGAAGGCTTCTTCTAACAATTTTGGAGAATAACTAAAGGTGTTCTGCTCAAAATTCAGCCAAAAGATATCCAGTGCAGGCGAAAATGCCTCTCTCAAACACTGACACAAAGACCAGTCCTCCGCATCCAGTAGATTCCCGCAACCTTCACCAGGTCATCAGTCCACCTTATGAGAGACCTACTCACTCTACAGCTTCCAGAATCTACCATCCATCAGGGCATGAACTTTTCCAGTGACCATCTCCTGCCCTTATACCAATTTTTTTGGGGTCTTTATTCTTCCATACTTCTCTATCAGGGGGTTATTATTGTGGGGCTTGAGTCTACCGATCAGGTTAATTTACGCTTGCTATGTTTGGTCCGTGGATGGGTGACCATCTTTATATACCAAGACCCTACCGTGCCTCGGAAACCACGCTAAGCCGTTTATCCCGGCTGACATTTCTAGATCTATGACAGTTGTTACAGGTCGTCAGAACCACGAAACTCTGACACACATTCTTACCGTCATCATGTCAGCGCCGGCTGTCACTGAAAACCAGCGCTGGGATTCTGTCTCGCATATGGTCACAGCATTATGCTGAGTGATGGCCGTTTTGCGTGGATGTGACGCATGTTTTCTCACACCTTATTTTTTCTTGGTCTTTCTGTGCGTCATGTTTGCCGCAAATAAACGTACTTATTTTCTTTCTTACCCAGGGGTATTGTGTTACCTAGTAACTGGGTTGAAGAGATCTGATAGGCAGTAACTCCATGTAAAATACTGGTATTCTGCTGCATCCAATCAGACTGGAAGTTGACCCATACATCCAGTAATTATATTGGTTCCCGTGGTCCGGGACGTAGGTGTGGGACAGAATACCGGGGTGTTTTTAGTCAGTAAGAGTCTGACAGACTCCTCCGCCCATCCCAGGGCGGAAGATATCCATGAGGATTTCCACCTGAAGATCAAAAAAAAAAACAGACATCCAGTAACTGGGTTGTGGAGGTCAGATAGGCAGTAACTCCATGTAAAATACTGGCATTCAGCTGCATCCAGTAAGACTGGGAGCTGACCCCAACATAACTGATGACTTCTCTATTAGTCGCTCTTTCTATCCACATCATCTTTCACACAGTCTCTACATCATGCAGGTATTTAAAAGTACTCCATGTAACTACTATAGATTTCTTCCACAACCACGGAAACTACCTCTTTCTAACCTAACCTATTCAATTAAAAGCTAAGTATACTCGTGCCGTATTGAATAACCTTCAAAAGTGAGGGAGTCCTCAACGTTGGAATGTCATTAATACCAGCCGTATTATAGTGTAACAACCTTATATTTACCATCTCCTGTCAACTAACCACACCTTGTTTTAAAGGTGATAGAGTTCAGAATGGAGTGGTTGTGGGTTATGTAATTGAAGGAGTAATGTGGTAATGGTATAATAGTGCAAATCAGTCGTCGTGATCGAGGTATTACATTGTCGTGCAATGAATGCGTATGCAGCTGAGAGGTGACGGTTTGAAACTCGTGTTCTGTACATAATAGTTGAGATCTGAGGTAGAAAACCCGTTCCGGTTCTTAATAAGTATCAACAGAGGGTACTTCTTTTCTGTCCGGTATTACTTCAAGTTCTGGTTCCAAAATAACGGTTACGTTCACCCGATTAAAAGGTTCTCTAAGGAAGAAGGGATATGTTTCATGAATGCCTGGCGTATTTTTTCATTAAGGTCGCCTCCGAAATATTGGCGAATACAAGTCTGTACTGAATAGTGTCCGCAAATTAATATTGTCATTAATTATTATTAGTCATCATATAAGCCGAATGCCGTCCACTGCTGGAGATAGGCCTCCCCAATTTGAGGGGCTTTGCCATAATCGCCACGCTTGGCAGGCGGGTTGGCGATCGCAGTATGGTGGTAAAATGCACAGAGAACGCTGCTGCCCATTCTCTAGTAAGTCTCTTAGTCGACAGTCCACAGGAAGAAATGTGAAGGTGCTATTCTTTACGTCCGGCGCCACACGGAACATTATTATTAGTCGTTTGATTAATTAATCTTCACTTACTCTAACTCATTACTTACTCTAACTTGTTTGAACTCATTCTGACTCGCATTGAAAAAGAACGGATAAAACAAAGGATCTTAAAGGATCCAATTTAGGTTCCTGTTCAGTTTCTATTTATCGAAACGACTCAATACCGGTAATTTAGGAATCCTTTCAATCTCTGGTCGGCATGTAGAGGAAATCGTTTGTTTTGGGGCGAAAGAAATCATTTGGGAATATTTTGTAGCAAAATTAGTTCTGGACGCAGGTAAACATAGATAGGATTCCTTCCTTATTTTGATTTACATCATTCACAGGTAAACGGTGTATTTTTCTTTGGGGAGGCACTCTGCTGAATTCTCAATCCTCGATTCAACACCGAGACTTAAAAATTCAGTGCGCGATAAAATTCCGCTGCGATATCTTATTTTACCTGTAGAAAACTGATACAATTATCAACACATCGTTATCTGATCTCAAACTAGGCAGAACCTGTACTATGGTAACCAGAACAAATAATAAACATACTTATACAGGGTTATTTGTAAAACACCGGCAACCTCTCAGGTCTATGTTACTAACATCATAATCAACAACTTTTGTTCTATGACTTTTAAAAATTCATCATATTTTAGTGCATCAGATTTTCATACAAAAATCGGCTGCCTGTAAATAGGTCAAGTTCAAGCGCCCCCGCCGCCCTAACCCCGCTCCCCTTGCTAATATACTATCGCTTTCTTTTGCTTCGCATAGACTCCGTAACATTTAGAGCGTTCAATTTAAATATTTTTATTTTTGTTTGAAAATCTGATGAACTAAAATATGATGAATTTTTAAAAGTCACAGAACAAAAGTTGTTGATTATGATGTTAGTAACATAGACCTGAGAGGTTGCCGGTGTTTTACAAATAACCCTGTATATTTCTAAAACCATACATATTATAGATAAATTACACCCAGATACAGACAGATGATTGTGCTCACCACACAAAGATATGTCCTGGGTGGGAATCGAACCCACGACCTCAGTCTTAGCAGTCAGATTCACTAACCACTAGACTAACAGGCCAGTCATCTAGTACCTATAGTGAGTAAAGAACAATTAGTTTTACTACTAACTTATAACAAAGGAATACTTGACTTACTATCATGCGTAATGAATCATATTCTGGTTAAACTTGACATCATATTGTCTGATTCATTGCAACAAAGACTTATACAAAGGATGGACCGTTTTATCTAAAAGGCATTCATTAGTCGTTTTCAGAGAATTTAATAGGTATCATCATCTTATAGAATTCTTAGTAATTTGTTATAACAGTAAATTTTTCCTCAAATAAATTAAATAGTGGTTAAATTTAGTCACCTGCTTGACGTTAAAAGCCTGATAATTATCGAATTCACTAAGGCCACAGGCCATACTTTGTGTTGTGTAATCTTTGTCTTTTTAATTTTATTGATGCTCATTACAAAACTTACTACTGCATGTAATGCTACTAAAGCGCCTAGCGATTACACTTTTCCTTTTTTAACCGCAAATTTATGAAATTATAGTATTGTCATCGGTCCTCGATAAGTCTACAGAGTTTAAATGAAATCTGGTTGTTTAAAGTGGGTCAAAATCGCGCTATAAGGAGTCGGTTACAAACAAACATACATACATACAAGTGAAGCTAATATAAAGCGTGTAATAAAAGAGGTTGATTCAAAATCTTCATACTAAACAGCTTTTCCTAAGAAACCAGGCTTAAAACTGTCATTTATAGATTGATAAATAGAATACTCTTTTAATATTTTCTTAGGCTTATGGCTAAGTAATGACAGTCGCACGTATCGATAGATCAGGTTAAGCTACTCTTGCCGCGGTTGATTCAAGGATGGGTGACCATCTTTACATACCAAGACCCCTCCGTGCCTTGTTAAGCTGTTGGTCTCGGTTGCATTTGTGGATCTTTGACAGTCATTACGGGTCATCAAAAGCCCTAAAGTCTGACAACCAGTCTCACCAAGGGGTAAAAAGAAAGAAAGAAAGAAAATAATTTTATTTGCGGTAAATATGACGCAAAGACAAACTAAACATAACACAAATATTAAAAAAAATTGCTGGGGAAAATATGCGTCAAATCCACGCAAAATGGCCATCGCTCAGCATAATACTGCGACTCTGTGCGAGACAGAGCCCCAGCGCTGGTTTGCTGGGTATAGTATTACGCAGTAAGTAACTGGTATGTGGAGGTCAGATAGACAGTTGCTCCATGTTAAATACTGGTATTCAGCAGCATGAGTTAGACTGGAAGAAAACCCCAACGTAGTTGGGAAAAGGCGAGGCAGACGATGATGATGCAGAGGCCAAATGAAGACAGGTAAAGGTACATTAGTGTGAACGATCCATGATCGATCCGCGATCTGTTCTGTGTGGTCCCGGCCGTAAAGAGTAGTATTATCCCATTTCTTCCCCTGGGTGTCGTAAGAGGCGATTAAGGGATTTAGATACTAGAAAACTTTTTACAAAAAAATAACAACCGACTTCCTTTAAAAAAAAAACACTACAAAGTGAAAAATAACTTTAATTTCGGAACTCGGTGTCTTAGGATCTGTATTTATTTATTTTTTGTCACCGTCTTCCGAAATTAAAATTATTTTTTCACTTTGTAGTGTTTTTTTTTTAAAGGAAGTCGGTTATATTTTTTTTTTTGTAACAAGTTTTAGTTTTTAACTTTTTTAATTAAAATGGGACCACATGGGAAGCACCAGCTTTCAGAAAAAAAGAATCATCAAAATTGTTTCACCCATTCAAAAGTTATGAGCTAACAAACATTTTTTTTAAATACAGTCGAATTGACAACCTCCTCCTTGTTTTGAAATCGGTTAAAAATGGGCAGCAGCGTTCTCTATGCATTTTACCACTGCGATCGCCTACCCGCCTGCGAATCGTGGCAATTATGGTAAACCCCCTCAAATTAGGGGAGGCCTATGTCCAGCAGTGGACGTCTTTCGGCTGAAATGATGATGATGATGATGATGATGATGATGATGATGATGATGATGATGATGATGATGAAGAGTGTGAACGATTGTATTCAATTCTTAGTAGTGTCATCTGAATCAATATACGTCTTTCGGTCAATGATGACTGAATTATTAATTTTGTACCTTAAGGTACTCAACACTTAAAAGAGATATAAAGCTGACCGTTAATGCAATTTCTCATAACAATGACAAAATTCTATTAATATCCCAAATGTGACACAACCAGTTGACACCATCATGACCTGTCATGACTGATGTCAAGCGAGACATCATCCTGACATAATCCAGTACAGGGTGACCAATATAACTTGACCTTTCATGGTGGCGCTTGCACTAATTGCAAATCATAACATACCATAGATAGAGTTTCATCCACATTAAGCATGTCTTTGATAGTCACTATAGATAGAACTACCATCTAGTCGGGCACGGTAATCATCATCTTTCCAGCCGAAAAACGGCCACTGCTGGACATAGGCCTCCCGCATTCAGCAGATTCCTGCAGCCTTCACCAGGTCATCGGTCCACCTAATGGGAGGCCTCCCAACGCTACGTCTTCCAGTACGCGGTCGCTACTTTTTTTTTCTGTTTGGTAAATCATCAAATGACTTCTCCCGCTCTGGGCGGAGCGGGAGGGCGTGTCAGACTGACTAAAACCCACCCATGTTCCTTCAGTTGCCCATGTGCCAGGGTCACGGTATCTCTTTCGAACAATCTCGCGACCCTGGCAGACGCGGTCGCTACTTGACTACCGTTCGGTCCCATCGACCATTTGTTCTGCGAGCAATGTGCCTGCTGCCAGTTAAGTTTGCCAATTCTTCGGGCTATGTCGGTTTCCTTGGTTCTCATATCGGGTCTCTTCTTTTTCTCTTATGTCGTGGGATTAAACGTTCCAAAGAATTTGTGAGAATCGTACCTTGACAGCCGTTTTGCTGGGCCCCTGATGTTAGGTGACAACTGGAGTCAGACCAAAAGATCGCCTACTCGAAAAAGATACAGAAAATGTATATCTGTCTCGTTTTCTCTTACTAATGTATCTTATAAGTTTGTTCTTGTCTCATTTGATTACTATTTAACGTCTTGTCCATTGCTACATTTTGTCTGTGTTGCTAGTGGTTGAAAAAATATAGATACCCGCATTAGAAATAAATTTAGTTCCACATTTTGCCACGGGCCAAGCAAAACTTGTCGTTCAGTCATCTTATGATACATTCTGATATAGTCTTAAGACCACACGTAGTTTCTAAGAACCAGTACTTACATAATTTAAATAATTAAGACCAATATGATTGTGAACGTATGCATGTTTCCATCAGCCGACAATTTGCCTTCATTGTAACTTCACTCCTCTAAGATATTTCACTTTATTTAAAGACGTTCATGTCTACAGTTATTAGTTTTTAATGAGAAGTCCTTTGGGAATTTATTTAGGGCTGCCAAACTTCCTTCTACAGATTTTTGTTTTAATTACTAGATCGTCATCGAATGTCTGAACAATTTCTGTATGTTAGAGACACAGGTATATATTGATTTTATCATCTACTAGTTTCTGCCCGCGACTTCGTCTGCGTTAAATTTTTGCTCTCCTGACCCTTCCCGTCGCATCGAATTGCCAGCCAGTTTTCGTCCATTTTTCGTCCCTCCTTGTGATCGCAGCATGATGTTGTATAGCCTATAGCCTTCCTCAATAAATAGGCTACCCAACACAAAAATATTTTTTCAGTTTGGACCAGTAGTTCCTGAGATTACCGCGTTCAACCAAACAAACAAACTCTTCAGCTTTATAATATTAGTACAGATTCCATGTTGATCTTTACTTTTTGTCATCATCATCATCATTTCAGCCGGAAGACATTCACTGCATGACTTACTGTTACTGTTAACTTGTATCATCCCACTGCTGGGCAAAAGCCTCTCCCCGGGACTTTAAGCTCCAAGCCGAGCGTGCTACCAACTTGGTTCTAGGATAAGCTGGTTTCTTTACGATGTTTTCCTTCACAGTTCTGAGAGCAGTGGTGATGAAATTAGTTGTATACAATCAAACCTACGTGTACTGGTGGTGGCTAACTCTTCCCGTGCCAGCCCTATCAGAACTAAAATAAACGAAACTTGATCTGGACTAAGAGTGTATTAAAAGCATTACTGAATGAGCTCTTTGTAAGTACTGAAATGTATTAAAATGTACTTGACATAGAATCTTAGGGCGATCTGTATAGCCAGACGTAAGTTAATTTAAGATTTGATTCTATTTTGAGAGTTACGATATCCCAATAAGTGTGATTGAATCTGATTCAGGCTTAGAAAATAGTTAAAGGATTCTAACTAGAAAAAGATTGCCTTAAAAAAACAATACAGAGAAACATCGACCATAGACCGGCCGGACGGCGCTAAAATTTCAAATTTTCTTACGATTTTTGCAATTTGTAGGTATATATCATATATAATCAGTATGTATGTTCTCTGTGTCTGTGCGAACAAAATATGACTCGTGATCGTAACGCGTATGTATTTATAGAATTAAAGTCATCAATACAACGCTTTAAGTTCATTTAATCCCATCGAATAACTATTTTATGACGACATTCAATTTCGTGGGCTACTACGAACTAATTAATGATATCAGATCCTTATAGCCCTTATTGCAATTATTAGGAGGTAGCCCATCATGTCTTATTGTCTTCTTCTTCCACACCTACTTCTCTATTAGTCGTCATCTTAGTAGTACACGGATTGGTAAGTCCACTCAGATTGATTGGAGCTGTCCAGTCAGTGTGATTCTTTAGGCGCATCCACACATGCCGAGCGGCACGGCCGGCGGCCAACCCGGCGGCCAACCCAGCGGCCAACCCGGCCGCCTGGCCGCCAGCACGCGCATCTTTTACCTGCGGCCCGCGCGGCCTTTGGTTACCGGCGGCAGTTTGCTTGCGTTATCGATACGGAGTGGTAGTGTTGTGAGAAAATATTTCGTATTCATATTTAACATCATTTCGTATAAATAACGAAATGATAGAATTTAATTGGGATGATAGTGCAGTACTTTTGTTAATTCCAATCCTACGTACACGACTAACTTTGACGATAGTCAGAAGTTCAGAACACTACTGCGATAATTGCAACCGCATCTGCAGGCCACCGGTAAAGCCGGCGGCAAATTCAGCGGCAAGGCAGCCTGAAAGCTGGCGGCAAACCCAGCGGCATAAGCCGGCGGCAGGTGTGGATGCACCTTTTCCTCAAAATATCATTCAAGACACCGATCTACATTGTCCTCAAATGCTCTGGATTATGTCTGGATTTCACCCCTTATTTTTTATTTTTGTATGTTTCTGGTCTTTCTGTGCGTCATGTTTGCCGCAAATAAACGTATTTTCTTTCTTTCTTTCAAAAGAAACTTTCTTCTCAGAGTACTCAGATACAAAACGCCGAGCTCATCTAGTTTCTAATTTATGATTGACGAGTAAAAGTGTTTGTACAAACCTATTTACAGAAACAAAATCATTTATCCATATATTTATCATTGTCAGTGCATCTCCACATAAAAGAGTACTTCTAGTCACACCATCAGAAAAAAAAACAATATTCCACATAATTATAACACAGTAAAACTCAACAGTAGCTGGCATATCGTTATAATTACTGCATAGTGTTAATTGAGGTCACATCCATTGAGCCGGGGACTCAAAATAAACAGTTTGTTAAGCATTAGGGTCATCGCGATCAAATGCAGTTCGTGCTCACTAATTGTTAGAATTTATTACGAAATTGTCATGTAAGTACAATGTTACACGAGCTATGTTATATGGTTATACGAGTTTTTGAAGGTAGTCAAATCAAATCAGAAGTAATATTCAAACTAGACTAAAAGTCAGCACTTTTTGAACGTTGAAAAGTACATACATAAGACTGTCCCCCGAAACGCTCGCACTTAACCATTTCCAAGTGCTTTAGCTAGAAAGAAGAAGTGGCGCAAGAAACTCCACAGCAGAAGTGATTGCTACATAAGTTTTCGTAGTACTATAAGACACTTACTGATTAGTAGATAAAATTTAATAAATAAATTAGTTATCAGCGTCTTTGTCGTCTCCTAGGACTTTTCAATGCTGCTGCCGCCTCTGGGCAAAATAACTTTTAGGATGCTATGAGTTGGAAGAAATAAAGGTAAGGTCTTTGAGAGTTAGTGTCAAATTGGAATCTAACCTTTTACTAATACTACAGGATTTGAGCTCACAGTCGCAATGACTTTTGGTTTTTATTTTAATTTTATGGCCAAACAACAGGTTCATTATTGAGACAAATCGTGCAAGAACATTCCTCCATCTGGTTGTAACAAACGTGATCTGACACCAATTGTTTTAGTGGAAGAATATGATATTAATTGCACTGTTTATCATTTTAATAATATCAGAAATAAATCTTAATTTACGCAAAAGTGTACCAACACTCACATTTCACCATTTAGACAGGGTAAGTTTTTATCCAGTGCGCAAACTGTAACCATGAATTCAGCATATTATTCTAGGCCCCCCAGTGTAGAAAATTTTCGTCGGATATTAAAAAAAAAAAATCTGCTGTTCCATACCATACATTCCATAGTTTTCCATCATAAAGCGCAATATACCGTACAGAACCCTCCTTCAAATGTACACTGCTCTTGCTGAGTCAATAATTTCTTATGGGCTCACCAGTTACGGACGCACATTTAAAACTTACCTAGACAAAATTCATAATTTGCAAACACGTTTGCTGAAAATGGTAGTACCAAACTATGTTAAAAATAAATACCAAGACAATTACATACGATTATTTAAACATTGCAAAGTATTACCTGTTCTAGCGCGCACTGAGTATCTGTTCCTTATAGAACGTTTTGATAACAAAGATATCAAAATTCCCGTTAAATATGATGTGAATACACGACAAGCTAAATTAAAGTCATTTTTCTAGTGCCACGCAAAAATAACTTTTATGGCAGGCGTACCGCTTCATTCACAATACCCAATTTACTAAACAAAGTACATGCAGACATTAGAGACTCAATGAACAGTAAAAACATTAAGCGTAAGTTGAAAGAACATTATCTTAACTCAATTATAATTTAACAGGCAAGAGCACGTTTATCAAATCTCAGGCCATGGCATGCTAAGACAGACCCCACAGATCTAATTGTATGCCTTGTGTAACATAAGAAACATGTATTTTATAAAAATAAATAAATAAAATAATACATTTTGACCCTGTAGGTATTGCATTTTTCTATGAAACAGCAGATTCAGGTCTAGAATGATATGCTGAATTCATGGTTACAATTTGCGCACTGGATAAAAACTTACCCTGTATTTGAGTCCCATAGAATTGGAGATAAGCCTATTACCATCAACTGACCGAAATCCAGACTTCGGGCTGCTACTGATTAGAAAAACCCAATGACACTTTACGACCTGGACATAGAACCGAGGACCACATAGGTACTCAGCCGTAGAACTCGCGTCCACTGGACCAACGAAGCAGGTCCACCTTCAAATATTTTTTTATGTTAGCCTACACTGTCCCACTGCTGAGCAAAACATCTTGGCGTTACTCTGGACAGGTCTTTAACATTCAGCAAAACCTGCAAGAACATCAAGCAGAAGGTACACTCTCTTAACAATCTCCTACAGCGACTTGTCTCGTCAGAGTGGGGTGGTTCGCCTGACGTGTTGCGGACTACTGGGCTGGCGCTATCTTTTTCTGCAGGTGAATTCGCGTGCGCTGTGTGGAGTCGTTCAGCCCATGCAAAGTTAGTGGATACAGCTCTGAATGAAACGTGCTGGATCATTACCGGGTGCCTCAAACCAACCCCGGTGCAAATGCTGTATCCACTGGCTGGAATAGCGCCACCAAAAATCCGCAGAGCAGTGGTAAGCTCAACTGAAAGAGCCAAGATGGTTTCTGACACACGACACCCTATGCACGACAACATCCTCGTGTCACAAAGACTGAAAAGCCGCAACAGCTTTCTGAAGTGTGTTCTCCCACTTATTGGCGAACAGACTAGATCTGTGGCGATAAGGCGATTCTCTACCAAACCCATTCGCCACCTGCTGAAAATCTCGCAACACGAATTGCCTTGGCTTTCATGGAAGTCTTTAAATAGATTCCGGACTCAGGTAGGCCGGATTAAAGAAAACCTGTATAGGTGGAGATTCATAGACGACTCAGCCCTGGAGTGTAAATGTGGTGCTGTCCCACAAACGATGAGGTACTTGATATCTTGTCCAGCATGTCCTGTTGTTTGCACGCCACATGAGTTGATGGACGCTACTGAAAATGCTAAGCTCGCAGCCAAATTCTGGGCTAACTCTATTTAGATTGCTATCGACACGCTAAGAAGAAGAAGATGACTGCTGAGCAAAGGCCTTCCCCGAATCCCTCCAAGTATCCTTTTCCAGGGCCACCTCGATCCAACTCTTGGAGTACTCGTCTAGGTCGTCTCGCCACCTCTTCTTGGGCCGACCTCGCCGGCGCCGTCCATCGTCAGGCACCCACTGTGTGGAGACTGTTGCCCAGCGGTCGCTGTGCATGCGGCTGATGTCACCCGCCCAGTCCCATTTTAGTCTGGCAGCCTTTTTGCCTACATCTAGGATGTTAAGCAAGGTGACCCGCTTTCCCCAAAATTATTTACAAGCACTCTCGAGGAGATATTTAGAACACTGGCAGCCTCATGGACGACCTTCAACATAATTAAATAAAAATATATTTTATTGGTTTCAAGTCCAGTGGATTACTTGATTGTTTTATTACCAATCAGTAATCTATTCAAGTTAAAATAAAATAACCTCATAACGGAACAACTTAATTAACTTGACGTCAGTATCATGCTTTATTTTAATACTGTTGTTGTATTAAACTAGTTAATCTCTGCACTAAGTGCAATACACTTGATTTATCTTTATTAGCTAGATAGAATATTAATTTATTGTTGCATAAAAAATAAGGGCTCTCGTACACAGAGCAATGGTAACAACCGATACTTGATCATTTTATTTTTATCCGACTATGGTGAAGCAAAAAGAAGGGTTATGATTTTGACCGGTATGTATGTATGTGGGTATGTGTGCATGTTTATTTGTTCCCTCGTAACTTCTAACCGTATCCGTGGAAGCATATCGATGGAGCGATCGAAGAGAATATTTTCTTTTTAGAGCGTGATTTTTAATTCTTTGAACTAATTTTTTTTGCCAGCATATCGTTTTTTCTAGGGCTAATGGCTAAGTACTAACAGCCGCACGGATTGATCATTCAGGTTAAGCAACGCTTGCCGCGGTTCGTCTGTGGATGGGTGACCATCTTTACATACCAAGTTTGTGCCTCGGAAAGTACGTTAAGCTTGTTGGTCCCGGTTGTCTTTCGAAGATCTTAGACAGTCGTTACGGGTCGTTCGAAGCTCGATAGTCTGAAAACCAGTCCAACTGGGTTGTAGAGATCAGATAGGCAGTCGCTCCATGTAAAATACTGGTACTCAGCTGCATTGGGTAAGACTGGAAGCCGACCCCAACATAGTTTGGAAAAGGCTAGGCAGATGATGATTGTTCCTTGTACAGTACAGAATACCTCTTTTTGTTCAGCAAAAAGGCAAAATTCTTGTACAACCCAAATTTTGTACGAACATTACCCCTCGAATGCATACCCTCCGGGAAAAACATTTCATATTTGTAATATTTTGGACATCGAACCTTGTGGCGATATCATAAGAAGAGATTTCAAACCAAAATATCAATAAAATACAGTTTAAATTTGCACAATACTCAATAACAATGGGGATCAGCATCTGGGCCCGCGCAGTTGATATGGCCCTGTCCCAAAACAGGCCTGAGTCTCAGCAGTAGCAACGTCATAGGCCAGTTATGATGTTATCAATGGGGTTCATGCAAACGATGAACAAATTACATCGTCGGTTTTCAATACTAATTCCTGTGTTTTTCTTCTTTCAGGTATCAAACCTAATTAAAACATAATACTAGGACCAGCAGAGTAGGAGAGAAGGTAAGGAGGGGTTAAGACATAACTACCTATACTAATATTATAAATTCGAACGCATAAACTATGGAAAAGATTTCGATAAAATTTTGCAAAGAGATAGTTGGCATCCCGGGAAAGGACCTACTTCTCATCTCGGTAGCAAAGTCCGGAGTGATAAATTCCACTCGGGAGAAGATTCAGGCAGAAGCGCATTATATTTAAAAGAAAACGTCATAAGCTACATAGATCATAACACAGTCATTAAGGAATCAAACTCAGGACTACACACTCGACAGCCGGAGCTTAAGTATCTCAAGACCTTGACGATATCGTCAACCCAACGCGCTTTTGGACTGCCTTGGTTTCTTTGGCTTAATCTTGGCCACCATGCGGTCACTGCATTACTCCATCAGCCGTCTCCTTGTTTTACCAGATGTCCTGCCCAACTCCATTTGAGGCGCATCGCCCTGTCCCTGACGTCGAAGACTTTTGTGCGGCGACGGATTTCAGTTTTATACAATCGTTCTAGTAGGGTTATGCCAAGCTCGGCTCGCTCCATGGCCCTTTGTGCTACGCTAATGCCATGGACAGTCCGGACAAGACCCAGTAATAAATGCAAAAAAAAAACTGATAGTCCGACGAAACGTAACAAAAAAAAAAGAACAAAAAGAAAAAACGACTTCAATTATGCTGTCTTGTCCTTAATGATAGTTTTACGCGAAGATTCGCTAACCGTCCATTGTTTTTCCGGATTAATTAGTAACTTAATAAGCTGGCAACTTTATGAACCATAATTATTGTCATTAACAGCTATTGAAAGGCCTTTCTTGTCGAGAATTTTTATGATTATTATCATTTCTTATCATGAACTCAGCTGTAAGAATTAACAGCATTTTTGATCTTGGCAATTGCTTCATACAATTCGTTGTTACGTGATTTTATTTCGGCCTTTCTGCTTCAACCACAGATATTCTTTAATGTTAAAATGACCTATTAACTAAAAAATTACCAATAAATATAGATTAAAAGGTTGCCAAAATGCCGCAAAATTAAAAAAAAAAATGTGACTGATTGAATCTGTTTTGTGATTGTAGGTTATTTTGCACAGAAAACAGGTAGACGCTGATGCATATGCCATGAGGTAATTTTCTTAATCACCTTTTGGTGTTAATGTTTTAGATAAGAGAAAAATTACGTACCAAAAAACGCATAAAATATTGTTTTGTAATGTTCTGAGTAAACAGTCTTGAATTTTTTTTTCAAAGGAAATCAACATCTGCTTACCCTTTTCCCAACTATGTTTGATGTGGTCAGATTCCAATCTATCCGGATCGATCTGAATACCAGTACATATTTTACTTGGAGCCTATCTGTCCTACACACCCCGCTTGTGAAAATGATACCCCTTGGTAAGACTGGTTATCAAATTTTCGGACTACTATCTGACTACGCATAATGACTGGCAAAGATATACAAATAGCAGGCCTTATCAAATGACAATGACCAAATAATTAAATGCAATATTTTCAATCACATTAGCCCTGTATGAGTTAGTGCGATTAATATTCTTTCCTTGTGCCTCAATCTCTATTAATGGACAAGTGATGCCCAGTCTGGCCATGTCTTGTCCAAGAATTCATTTACATTGGCGTGTGCATCGCGGATATGCCAAACATGGACATTTCAAGGCATAATGTCGCACTTAGGGATGTTTTGATTGATGTCTGTTTGTATGTTTCATGGCATTGTTATGCATATACACTTAACTACTGTCTTTTAGCATATTGGAAAAATCGTCTGTCCTGTCCGTCTGTCACGAAATGTTGTTTTAGTTAAGATAGGCAAGACAGAGTCTGTTGTAGGTACTTTTTACATTGTGACTGTAATTTTAATTAGTACCTAAACTATGATTTCTAACAAAACCACAATTGAAATTGTCAATCCAGTCCAATTTTACATTAACCTAAGTTATGGAAAAAAACTTTTAATTTGGTCTCTGGTTTAACTACCAAAATTTATTTCATCATCGTTATTATTTTGTTCTACTTAAATAGCTGGAGTAGTGGTGGCCCAGTGGTTACGGCCGCGACGAGTTGTAGTTCGTAGGTTCAAACCCAGACAGGCGAATTACTTTGTGTAAAAAATTTCATCACCACTGTTCTCAAAACGGTGAAGGAAAACATCGTGAAGACATCGGCATGTCCTAGAACCGATTATTTCGAAGACCTGTCTGACAACTCGTACATACATCTACGGTCCCTCACACCGAGAGGAGGGTTGTGTTCCAGCAGTACGTGGACGTGTTTCGGTTGAAATGATGATGATGATGAATCATTATCAGCTAATATACTCTTATTACCTGATTCATAATTATTATCATTTCAACCGAAACACGTCCACAGCTGGACATAGGCCTCCCCAATTTCCACCACATCGACTGGTTTTGTACTTCGCGCATGTAGCGGATTCCTGCGGTCTTCACAAGATCTTTGGTCCACCTTGTGAGAAGCATTTCAGCTCTACGTCTTTCAGTACACGGTCGTCACTCCAGAACCTTTCGGCCCCATCGGCCATGTATTCTGCGAGTAATGTGCCCTGCCCACTGCAACTTAAATTTGGCAATTCTTTGGGCTATGTCCGTTACCTCGGTTATGGTTATGAAATTATAAATACGAATGTAGACCCGAAGTCCTAGAATAAAAAAGCTTATCTCCAACTGTTTGGTTCAAACTACAAGCAAACCCACGACATTCAACTAGTCAACAAATGCAAGTCCAGCGACAATTACTAAGTAGCATTGAAATTTGTTCTAGCTAACTCAGTTTCCGAGATTTGCGCTCACAGACTCATAGATAGAATCCGGAAAGGCATGCGACTCGTTTAGTTCACTGTGTACGGTCGGCAAATAAGTTTTAAAGTTATTGTGAAATAAATAATTGTATTTTTTGGGGTAAAAAAAGAGCAAAAAAATAATTGAGTCAACAACAGAAAGGCTATCTAGTTTTTTTGGTAGTTAGTCGTGACTGCTGAGCGTGGGGTTCTGGTTTTGAATCCCCACTCAATCGAATTGATATTGGGTGTGTCTCCATTAAGAATGTCTGATGAGCAAACCAGGGTTTGAATTTTTGCCTTAGTAATAATAGTAATAGATGACCTAGAAGCGTATTGCAGGGGTTGGATCGAGGTGACCCTGGAAAAGGATGCCTGGAGGGATTTCGAGCATGCCTTTGCTCAGCATTGGGACAAGAGAAAACTTATTAAAAAAAAAAATGCCATTAACTCTCCTTTTATAACATGGAGCTTAAAAACATTATCTACTGGCAAAATGTAGGGGCATTAAGTTCCTGTACAATTCTCTCGCCTTCGGGGACTAAATACAGCTATGGTTTTATATTATTCAACCAGAGGTTGATTATAAAACGTTGGTTGGTTGGCTGGATATTGGTTTCGTGTTTTAATGTACCTACTTCGAACAACCGAATCTCCTGCTTTTCACCTGCACCATTATCTGCTAAGCCGTCATCTCCATTCCTCTGCTGACCGTACCGCCTCCACGGCCAGCAGCGCAATCAAGATCCCTGTTCGATTGAGTTATGATGACTCGCGAACGGCGACGGAATGTTACCTCGGCAGTCTGACACTACCCTTAGGATTTTATCTGCTGCTACAATAATAGATTGTGGAGGCTTCACCGCTTGATTAAATTAAGGCTGTATTAGATGATAGCTTGCAATATTGCAATTAGAAAATATAGAGGAAATTCCGTTAGTTATTAAGTAGTTTGTCCAGCTCGGAAGCAATAATCTATACTTCAATACTTAATATTATAAATGCGAAAGTAACTCTGTCTGTTACGCTTTCACGACTAAACCACTGAACCGATTTTGTATGGGGTAAGTTAAAACCCTAAGAAAAGTTTTCCGCAACTTCGTTTGCGTCCGTGAAAACCGACAAGTTGCGGGCAAAAGCTAGTATACTAAAAATGATACGCGGCATATGTTGTAGAAAAGTATGTCTTTCAAACGCAAACGTATGGTAGGACGCCCTCAGGCTAGGTGGAATGACGATCTTCGCAGGATGGTTGGTAGCAGCTGGATAAGAGTTGCCGAGAATCAAGCTGAATGGCGTGCAATTGGAGAGGCCTATGTTCAGTACTGGACTGCTATAGGCTGATGATGACGATCTTCCTTAAATTCTCCCACTCAACCCGGATGCAGTGGTGGCCCAGTAGTAACGGCCGCGACTTACGAGTAGTAGGTCGTGAGTTCAAACCCAAGCAGGTGCATTACTTTGTGTAAATTATTTCATCACCACTGCTCTCAAAACGGTGAAGGAAAACATCGAGAGGAAACCGGCATCTCTTAGAACCAAAACTTCGAAGACATGTGACATCTACCAACCCGCACTGGGCCCGCGTGGTGAATTATGGCCCACGTCCTCTCACCGAGAGGAGGCCTGTGTCCCAGCAGTGGGAACATTATAGGCTGATGATGATGAACCCGGATGCAGCTGAATACTGATAGTTTATATTGAGCAACTGTCTTTCTGAAGTCTACAACCCAGTACCTAAGTAATACGATATCCCTTGGTAAGACTGGTTGTCAGACTTTCTGCTTTCTGACGACTCGTAACGACTACCAGAGCTCCACGAAAGACAGTCAGAACCACTGGCTTAACATGTTACCAGAGACGGAAGGGTCTTGGTATGCAAGGATGATCATCCTCCCACGGACCAACCGCGCTAAGCGTAGCTTTACTTGTTCGATTGACCCCTTGCCGTTGTTATTATTCACGAGCCCCTCAACGTTTATAGAAGAAAAACACATGCGGAGAAGATGACCATGATGGTATTGTTTTACTTTGCAATTAATACTGCATTTTGTCAGAAAATAATACAAAAAATGAGACCACGGCTCATAGTATTGTCGTAATTCCATAGTACCTTGTTCTTCAATGAAAGTGTTATATACATATAACATCACGTCTTGTTCCATAAAAGGATTGGGTAGAGGTATAGGTACCTAAATTATTCCTTTTCGCTATCAACGATCAATTTTGTCGTGGAACGTAAGTCTGATAGTGTCGTAACGACAGTATTGACTAACAATAGTTGATTATGGATACCTTGCCTTCGATTGAAACAAGCTAGGGGTAAGGTATTTGTGATAAAACAAGTAACATATCGGATCAAAACCACAGACAATAAATCTAAATCAAAAGACGTTTATTCAAACTAGGCTAAGAGTCAACACTTTTTGAACGTCAAAATTACATAAGCACTTCAAACTACATACAAAAGTCAATCAAATCTCCATACTCTATATTAATCTAGGAAGTCAGAGAATTATAAAAAAATATACATATTCAGCTGCCAATTTTTCCACTGCAGGGACACAGGCCTCCTCTCGGTGAGAGGGAGTGGGCCGTAATCCACCACGCGGGCCCAGTGCGGGTTGGTAGATCTCATATGTCTTCAAATTTTTGGGTCGGGGACATGCCGGTTTCCTCACGGTGTTTTCCTTCACCGTTTTGAGAGCAGTGGTGATGAAATAATTTACACAATCTAAAACGTCTGTTTATAGACTCCAACCACCACTGAGCCACTATTGCTCACTGGACCTCCATTGCTCACTGGGCCACCACTGTTCAAACAAAGTTATACGTTATACCACAATCTTTCGATGTCAGTGTCTACTCCTAGTCCTGTCACTGAATATTTATTTTTAGGATGGTAAGTGGTTACAGACGTAAAGAAAAACACCATCTCATTTCTTCCCGTGGGTGTCGTTATAGGCGACTAGGAACTTAAAAGAGAACGGGCGGCAGCGTTCTCTATGCATTTTACCACCATACTGCGATCGCCAACCCGCCTGCCAAGCGTGGTGATTATGGCAAAGCCCCCCAAATTGAGGGAGGCCTAAGTCCAGCAGTGGACGTCAACTGGCTGAAATAGTGGTGAGCATGATGATAATGAGTATGGTCAGAAATGGTCAATGATCTAGAATGACAAACTACTTTTACACATACCTATTAATTTAGTGTTTCAATGTATGTTGATAAAGTACCCCTCAAATATGTATATTTCAATTTACCTTTTCACTATACAACAAAATAATATATTAACTTACCTAAAACTATAAATATGTACACAAATTATTTTTAAATGTTCTACCGTTGCGCTTGCCACGTCAATAGACAGTCTTTTATTCTCATCCTACTTTATATAACCTTAAATTCCACTAACCGGTATCTGTACAAGTTTACGTAAAGCTTACTATACCAATCTGGGTTAACCCTTACGATTTAAGATCATATCAGCTACAATCACGGATTGTCGGTACTTACCTGATTGGTAGCCCTCA
Organism: Aporophyla nigra; assembly: GCA_947507805.1. Lineage (NCBI taxonomy): Eukaryota > Metazoa > Arthropoda > Insecta > Lepidoptera > Noctuidae > Aporophyla > Aporophyla nigra. The sequence goes on along the minus strand of OX382309.1, from coordinate 19,133,010 downwards.
ATCGGGTAAACTACCGACAATCCAGGGTCCCGTAACGATAAGCTGTTGGTCAAGTCTTAAGGTAAGTTGTTTGGTACTTGGGAGTTTGATATACTGGAGCTTCAATAGTCTACATCAGCCATTCTCAAAGTGTGCTCCGCGGAGCCCTAGGGTTCCGCAAAGCCTCTGTAGGGGCTCCGCGGATCCATGATTATTACGGGCTTTAGCAAACCAATTTGCAAAAGCCCGAAATAGATCAACCAACATTATTAATCGATTTTAGAAATGTCATCAGACACTAGTATGTAGTCACTGTTCAAAACGATGCCTATCAATGATTTTTGGTGCAGAATCCGTGATAAATATCTACTTCTTGCCACAATGGCTCTGAATGTTCTTCTCCCGTTCCCAACAACTTGTGCGAAACAGGATTTTCGATCTATGCAGCTACATTAACAAAATAACGAGCAGAGGGGTAATTGCGGAACTTTTTATCGGTAGGAATTGGTTTAATATTCATAGTTAAACAACATTCATTGCGTTATTTACGTTGCTGAGCCGACAATTTATTCGAACAAATGACGCAATGGTTTAGAAATAATCTTCAATCCCATTCAGATTCTGATAAATTGTGCGTTTCGCAATTAGGGTGCAGATCTTTGTTTATTTTAGGGCTCCGTCAAATATTTCGCTTTCAAAAAGGGTTCCATCACTAAAACAGTTTGAGAACCACGTCTACATCTTGGCCTGCTTTCTTTGAACTGATATATGTCATTGAAACATTTACATTATAGCAATTCTTCTTGCAATGTGGATGGAAATAGGCTCGCCCACTGTTACGTGGCTTGTGAAATGTGGGTGTACAAAATAGGTACACCTCTACCCATCCTTTCGGGGCAACAAGGCGTCATGTTATGTTATATTTTCTTTTGTAACATGACTACATAGTATAAAACAAAGTCTTCCAAACTCCTAGTCCCTGTCTGTCCTTATAGTTGCTAGTATTAGTATTAGTTGCTAGTATGCTTTAGATCTTTGAAACTACGCAAATCAAATCACATTTATTCGTAAATGTAGGTTAAAAATTACAATAGGATGTTATAATAAGATGCACAGTTCGCTACATTTTACCCGAGATCATACAAATAATACTAAAAGTTAGTTGTGTCGATATCATAGACATACCTACATCTATACAAATAAATAAAATTGGAGTGTCTGTTTTTAATATTAAGATAACCACTTTTTACTAAGTGTATATTGATGTATACACGATACATATACCAAAACAACATTTTTTACAATTTTTGTCTGTCTGTCTGTCTGTCTGTCTGTCTGTTTGTTCCCGCTAATCTCTGAAATGGCTGGACCGATTTTGACGGGACTTTCACTGGCAGATAGCAGATATAACAAGGAGTTACTTAGGCTACTATTATTTTAGAAAGATTCTTTTATTTTAGAAAAAAATAACTGTCTTCGAAAACTACGCTGACATACGTCTCAAAATTCGAAAAACTCTGGCTGAATCCTACGAAATAGATCAAAATAATGTACTACAGTATTGTACACCTTAAAAAGGCCTACAAAAATGTCGCAATGGTATATGTCTATCTCTTAGGGATAACCCACAATAACCATTTTTTATCTTTTACTTTTTACGAGAAATAAGGGCTTATTTACGAAGCGATTTTAAGCAATACAGCATTAATCTTTATCCAATTAAGTACCTTAAATACATTGTGCATTTAATATAGATCAATATGGCCCTTTACAGCATGTAATTTAAATGAATATCTTAGAAGATATTAGAGATATAAAAAGCGGGCGCAGAGCGCGTTGGCAGCGGCCGGGTAGTACAGGATAAGTAGGATTGTAATTCATATTACTTTGGCTTCATAGTAATTGCGAATATCATGTGTGTTCATTATACTCAAAATAAACCTAATAGTATTATTCCAAGTAAGAGACCGCGAAATGGCTTAGATGTTTAGATTTTTGGATGTTTGTTTCTCAATGATGCAAAGACGGCCAGACGGATTTAGATCGAATTAGGCACAAAGATATATTATATTATGGATACGTAACAGATAGGATACCTACTTTATCCCGGTAGTAGGTTCCCGGGTGATATTTTCCGACAGCTATACGGGCCAAGCCACTGGCAAAAATACTATTCCTGTAATTATGTTCGGTGTCTGGTAAATGATTGAGTGTCTGTATAGGTAAAATAGGAACGTTAAGAAAAACCAGGAAGACTTATATTCAACTAAACCAATCCCTATGTCGCAGTCTTCTTACTCTGAATACTATTGCTCTTATTTTAAAAACACCAACACACATGATGTTCTCATAAACTATGAATCCTAAGTAATATGAGTTATAATCCTACTACTAATAATATTATAAATGTGAAAATATGTATGATTGGGTGTTTGTTTCTCAATCACGCAAAAATGGCTGAATGGATCTGGATCGAAAATAGCACACAGAGTCTATATTACCTATATAACCTGGAATAACACATTCTTATCGCGGTAGTACATCCTCTTGCATTAATTTCCGACATCCACGCGGGCGAAGCCGCGGTCAAAAGCTAGTTTGAAATAAAACAATTCAATTACTTATATACGCTATGAACACTTACATACAATTCCACACAATTAGCAATGTCAGTATAATAATAATGTAAACATAAGCGCAAGAATATAAGACAGTGCAACTTAGAATGTTCATAAGTCTACATTGAAAATAAGAAAACATACCTACATTTTGACGCGGACGCAACGGGTTTTGATGCGGTTTTTTTTAAGAGATGATTTAAGAGGATGGTTTATACGTATAGTACGCGGGTGAAGCCACTGGCAAAAGCTAATTTGAAAAAAAAAAAAAACAAAATTAAAAGTCATATAATCAAAGTCAGAGTAAGAGTCAGCACTTTTTGGACGTCCAAATTACATAAGACAGTCCCCCAAAACGCCCGTCTTCACCACTCCTAGTGCTTTTGCTGAGAAGGAGACGATTAATTAATCCCTAAATGGTAGTTTTGTTATTTGGATGTATGATCCTGCAACAACGCTGACGGTGACAAATTTTTAGAACTCAATATAAAGCGATACCACTGTATTCAATGTCATATTATATTATCATTAGTCCAGTGATCGGATATTCTGATGCATATTTACCTAATGTTACTATTTAGCTGTGAAAGCACGGAAGCGGCTTCGTATTTTTTATTAAAGCCGGGTTTCTTGGATCATCATATTTATTTAAAATTAATGTTTAACCCCAGATGCAAATACATATGTGTGCAGGGTGGTATGTTTTAGTTAAAACAACCCATAAAACACGGTAAAAATTTAAAACAACACACAAAACACGCAAAAAACGCGCGGTAAAAACGCGCATTCCATATAAGCCAACACAACACAACTTTAGGTGAATATCATCTGAATATCCGATCTCTAATTTCATCACTCAAGCCCAGAATCACAATATTAATATTTTTAGAGAAATTAAGTCTTCAGACGTCATTACATTAACTTACCCTGTGGGTATTTCTAAGTACTGGGAACCGAATAAACACAGTAATAAAATCAACGATAAGACGATAACTATGTGTAAAACCCTTAATTAAAATTTATATTACGTTAGCCGAAGTCTCTAAGAATTATCGAAACAACATTTATACTACATTGGTATGCCAATCTATTAAGAAAATTAATTACACAAGTCTAAGCTTTAACAAAACGTAATTAAGTACATAAAGTTACCAGTGATTTAGCCAAGTATTTGACTTGACTTTCATTCAGCCTTGCCAAGTTAAAGGCATCAAGGCGTTCTGTTGCCAATGTTATTGTAAAACCTATGTTGGGTTCCTATAACTTACAAGTCTGTATTGTATCAACCCGATTTGTTGTATTTAAATTGAGCATGGTCCTAATCTCAATATTGTATTCGTTTCGAGTTAACTTCTATAGCTATCTATACGTTGGTAGGAACTATTGCTATTACTTTTATTTCTAAAGTCCCTTTTTCTGTGTTCCCATAGTTTATACTCTATATCAAATTTTGGGCTGCTTACAGCTGCTCAAACTACCATTTCTAGGAACAGACTACCTTTATAAATCTAAATCTAAAGTAGGCTGAGAGTCAGCACTTTTTGAACGTCAAACTTACATTAGACAGTCCACCAAAACGCCCGGACTTCACCATTTCCTAGGGCTTTAACTGGGAAGAAAAAGTGACACAACAAACTCCCCAACAGTTGTACACTTATAGTGTTTAAATACGAGACGTTTTCAAACTAGCAATATCATACCTGCATCTAGATAATAACTAATATCTAGATACATTATGAGTGTATGAAATAGGTAATTAATTGTGACTCACAGAGATTGCTGTGCAATAATCAAAAGGTATATTTTATGTAGTACCTATGTCTCAACTCGTATAGATATCGTGGGCGAGGATGACTGACGGTTTGTTATATTAGCTGCATCATAATCAGGGCCATTTTGTAAAGACATGGATTCTATTGGTAAAGTTTGTGGTGATATAGGAGCAGTTATTTCAGTTACAACAAGTAATATATCATTAAATGTTGACGAAGGAAATGCCTATGAAATTCTGAAAGAAAGTTCTTAATTAAGTAATGAATGAAGTCATTCAATTCCAGTTTTAACCATTCGTGGTAAACAAACACATATAGTGTTTAAATGTGATATTTTAGTACATTCATTTTGTTTTGTCCACATTCTGACATCTAGCGATACATGTGCGAATATTATGCACCTGACCTTTTTGAAGGACATGGTTTGAAAGCGAATTCAAACGATTCCACTGACGACATAATAAGTGTTCTACAAAAGATTTTTATTCATTAGTTAGTCTTTCAGCTTGTAATAAATAATTAAATTAATTCTCATCAATTAGCATGTAGATAAGATGACGAACATGTAGCATACTTTTCTTTGTCACTGCATCACCAGACTCTTCCTTTTTCTCACTAGAAACAGCCACAACAGCGGGTCCTTTTCTTTCATATTCTTTCTAGAAATTTCATTTCACAATCCATGCATGTTTTCTTTGGTCCACCTGTTTTCTTTTTGTTTAGCTTTTTGTCACTAGCTCCCATATTATGCCACGTTTTTGTCTATATTACAAAATTCTTCAAATTCTTTACCAAAGTTGACTTCATTTTCATCAGCTACTTCAGATTGATTATCCTTAATAGGTCGTGCGGCCCGTGTGGGTTCCGTAGCAACAATTTGTGTAACAATTTGTTCGTTTTATCTAACAACAGTACATAACGTTCAATATTTATCAGCATCTGGCGCCTGTATTGGTTCACGTTAATCACTATTCTATTATTCCTTGTACAATTAACTATTTGATTTCATTGCTATGAATATTTTAATGGTTTGGTGCAGTCTCTTGTTGTGGAAGATTGTTTTGTTAGAGATGACTGGTAATGGGTTCTGTGTTTCTATATTTAAATTTTCAATAACCTAATATTGTCTCAAATTATAAGATCTTTCGAGTGATTTGATAATTATGTTATATTTATTAAGCTTTTTTTTTTATATTTTGTGTATTCATTAAGTACCAGATATCTTTTACTAAAAGTAATACTACAAGTGAAAAATATACCAGTGTGTGTAGTCCCGTATTCCAAAAGAGAGCAACCAAAACCGCGGGTAAAACAACAGGACAAAGTTAATAAGAAACATGATACCACGTTGACTCCATTTACATGAAGGGCGCGGAACCTAATCGCCTTGATCATGATTTAAACGACATTTCAAATTAAACTGTTTAACGGAAGACCATTAAAAAAATCATAAATTGGTCCTAATTTACCTGCTCACCGAATCCAATAAAATTATAATGGACAACAATCTAACGACAACGGAACACGAAAAATTAACAAGCTTGTCCATGGACAAAATGACATTATTGACTTGAATCATTAAACTAACTCAGAGGCAATTTTTCTTTCCACAGCTCTAGTTAATCCAGTTGTTGGACCGGCTTCCAGCGCCCCCTGCCGGGAATCGCGGCTACATGCGCAAATAAAATGCTAATTCGCCAAGTAAAATCTGTTTTGATTAAATTTAAAGTAGACAAGATAGATTTTTTCCTTAACGGCTTAGGCCGGTTTTATAATCGATTCTTTGTCGTATTAATAAACGATTTAATTAGTAAAACAGCACGCAACCCGTTTAATGAAATGGTAAAGCCCCGAGTCGCATTTGAGCTGATGCTGGTCTCGCTCCATAGGACAGTCTTAGAGTGTATCAAACTAGTTGCTAACTTAATTGTGTAGATAATATTTATTTTTTCTTCTATGACACTGTTTTACATTCTGTAATTACTGTAACTCACACACTGACAGTTTATATGGGTAGTTCATATAATTGTTTTTTTATTTTATTTTTTTATTTAACTGCTTTTGTTAATTTATTTTTATTTTCTTTTAATTTCATTTTTTGTGTCTATGTATCCTTTGCATCGTTGTATATGTAAGCGGGCACGCCCTTTATGCCTGGAGCCTTTAGTAAGATTTTAAGTTCTGTTTACGATTTTTGTTTCATTATTCATTTCAGCTTGAGTTTAGTTTTCAATGTTTTGTTGGTATAATGGCGTGTGCTAGCTGACATATGGCGAATAATGTATGTTTTGTTTTATTATATTAATAACTTATACAATATTGTATAGAATCAAGTTCTTCTAACTTAACAGACAGCAGTGCTGCTGGGGAGTTTGTTCCGCCACTTCTTCTTCCCAGCCAAAGCACTAGGAAGTGTCGATGGGCGGGCGTTTTGGGGGGACTGTCTTATGTGACTTTGACGTTCAAAAAGTGCTGACTCTCAGCCTAGTTTGAATAAATGACTTTTGATTTGATTTGATTTGATTTGAGCCAACGCACAACGCTGCGCTGCGGCGAATAGACGAACTAAACTCGGAAAGCAACCCCTTTCTCTCAGTGCTGCCACCCCTGAGGTGAAAGTTTAAGAACGCTTTTCCATCGTAAAAGTTCCGCTATTGCCCGCTAGGTGGCGGCGACACGACGCGTCCCGAAGCATTCGCACCACATTGTATGCATGTGTGCGTGATAGAGCGAGACCGCAAGTGAAAAATAAAAAAGGAGTAAAATAGACAGCAATATGTGTGTATACAAAGGCGTGGTTACGTGCATGCAAGCAATTTTTTTTATCGCAAAAATGGCCGGAACTTTACACTTTTTGCGTTAGACCATAAAGTCGCAACTGCATTAGATGCGGTAGAGCTTGAACTCTATATGAGGTTGGTAAGGTCGAAAATCAAACTTGAGCTTTGTTGAAATTGCATTTAGACTCTAGAATGTGGCAAAATAATTGGCGTCACCAGCGTCGCGGCGTCACTAGAAAGAGAGGATATAACGTAGCTAGCGTCGCGTCGGAGCAGTGCCTACCGACGACCGTTAGAAAGAGGGGGATGGCTAGTTGGCGAACGTGCCCGTTAGACAGAGACGTCGCGAAAAAAAATGTCCGAAAAAAGCTGTTTTCATTAAAGGTGCGCGCCGCGATAGAAATTACAGAAACATGGGCGCGGTTTAAAAAATGTCAGGGGCGCCTGCGCCCTCGGTAAAAAGCCGGTGCGGAAGTAAAGGGGGAAAGAGACGTTGTTAGTGGCATTATGTGACGAGTTGCAGTGGTGACGCGCGGCGCGAGCGGTCGCCACCGGCGCGACCAACAAAAACAACAACCGCTAATTATTGCGATTAATAAGCGAATACGGTTCGGGTGCACCGGCCCCCACTAGTGATGTCCCATCCTAACGAAACGGTTCCCAAACGTGTGCTGTTGTGTTCGTTCTAAGTTTAAAAATGTTTCAAAAGGTAAATATTCGAACTGACATTTCGAAAATAACCTCGAATTTCGAGTGAGGGCGATGTGTGGCGATGTCGTGTTGTTTGTTCGATATCGACTGCAGCGCGATGACTGTGCCGTTTTCCCGCTAAAACTGGTAATGAGTCGAATACGAAGCCGCGCTTTTTTCGTGTGCCCGTTGTTGGACAGTGAAAATTGGTAAACGTCCGAGTAAATGTGAGAACTGTTGTCTCGAAAGTTGAAAACGCAATTTTAGTAATAGTGAAATCGAAAGGAAAAATTGTCAAAAACGAGCTAATAATACAGACTAAATCACCAACGGTACTGCAGGACGAGCATCGGATTCGAAAAGTAAATATTGTAACAAATACAATTAGATCAAGGCACATCACATCACATGGCAAGAATATTTGACTACATTTTAATATAATGTGCTAAATGCCAAAATAGATGCAAGCAGACACGTGAATGTCATCTAGATAAACTAGACATTTTATTGAAGTATTATTACATTATTACAGTATTAGTATTATACACCTATTCCTACACTTTATTTACATGCACCTAAATTAGAAAACGCTAAAGTAAATAAAGTAAAGATAGCGAATAACGTTATCTCTTGAGTGGTGTATTTTCTTACGGCGAAGGTAAAATAAATATCATTACTTACTTAAACACGCACTTTGCGTTGCGTAAAGATATTTTGTAGGCAGAACACTTAGAAAAAAATTAAAACTATTAATGAATAATAAAAATTAAAAGAGCATATGCAACAAAAGTAACAACTACATTTTCTTTTTCATGGGTTTTGTTATCCGGACTAAAAATACTTAACTAAGTATTACCTAAAAATAACTGTTATTTTAGTGCTTCGTAAAAATCACAGATGTTATTCGAGTATTCGACAGATGGATAAATAGAAAGCCATTTTTATCACAGTGTGACATTGTTAGCTTGTAGGTGAAAAAGAAGAACAAAATAGTGTTTATCACGAATGCCAGTGTGGTACATTATCTTACTGATATTGTGTCAGGTGAGAAGTGATAAACGAATGTATTTTTAACCTTTAAGTGCGATATAAATACTCTAGTCTCTCTCAGTTTGATCTTCGTTAAAAAATCGGTGCAAATTACCTCATGTTGGGACTAGAATTTGTAAATGGAACTCAGAATTTTCAAAAATGTTCCTTTTACTTATTAGTTACACTTTTTAAAATTAAGTGACATTGTGCATGCAATACAGTTACTTTTATACGTCTTTAGTAGGATTCTTATAAGACAACGAATTTTAACCAACCCACGTAGGTTGATAGGTAGACCAATTATTTTTCTGAGTTCAATCTCTGTTACATTTAGGGGATCGCTTGGAAGCCGTTTTATTTTCAAGCAAATGAAGTGTTAAAGTGAGCAATAAAGTGTTATAAAAACTGGATACTCTCTAGGGATATTCTTTAATTCTGCAATGAGCAGAACCGACTGGTATAAAAAGGATAGAAAAAATACGTTTACATCCACCATAAAATGATGAGGCCATGACATACCACGCTGTGAGAAACTCATAAATGTCTTTTCTCAGATATATCTTCAAATATTTCTGTTTAATCAACTAAGCTCTAAATCAATTAAGATACGATTAGAATACTATTTTCCTGTTATTGCCAGCAGAGCATTTCAGATTATGTGCATACAAAATAGATGACTTTATGCATTTTATCATTTCATTTTATATGTAACGTCATTCATAGATTATGCGGTATAATCAAGAACATGTAAAAAAACGATAAAAAAAACTAGACGATCGACCAGTTTTTCTCTTAGCGATTAGCCATTTCCTTATTCTAACACGTTTTGTTAATAACGTGGCCATTTATAGGAATGCACTTTATAGGAATATAAGACTAATATTTTAGAACGACGGTATTAGCGATATCATAATCTTTGTTAGAATGTTAAAATTTTCCTGGTTGAAATAACAAACTTCATCTACGCCAACCAGGCCACCGTGCACATGTTGGGTTATAAAATCAAATTTAAACAGATGTTTTAATGGGCCTGTTTAGTCAACTTTCAAAAGATTCTCATCAAGATATATTTAACTGTACTAATTAAGTTTATTACATAGATACCGTAAGGGACTTGGCCTGGCCAGAAAGACCAAAAACTGTATAATATATTAGCCGTAACACCTGTGTCCACACACATGCAGTGCATTAAATCATTCTAAATTTTCTATAACTCCAAAATCATGTTTTTTAAATCACCAAGATAAAACCAGTCGAATAAACATAAATAATAAAGCTGGCTGGTTGGACGCAACTACATGCCGAATGCCCTCTAACCAATAGAAATTCGTAAATTTGAATTTTGAATTGCGAACGTGGGCTCGCGTGTGGGTGTTCGTACTCCTATACCAACTGTGTAAACGATTTTCTCTCTCGATTCGATAATAAAATTTTATTCGTCATAACAACATTGAGGAGGTAACACGAATGATCTTTAAATCCGAGACTTTCGTACTTACATCTTCCATGTAGGACCTACTCTTTGATCTTGATTTATAAAAATATGCTTGAATGATTTTATTGGGATTAAGTATTTTGGGAGAGTTTTTTTGCATGTTCATTCATTTCTGGGGAGTTCATATCGAAATCGTTTTCTCGAGTGTCTCAAGATTATGTGGTTATAAACTAATTTTATTCAGCTCAAAACTTTATAATAATCGCATTTTACGAGATGGTTACCGTTTTAAGAATACTGCGCATAAAGTCATATACGTGGTCAAAAAACACTGCTTATGTTCATTCTACCAAATTAAACCAGCTTCACACCAAGCTGAATAGTTCGACTGTAAAGTCAATGATAAACTTTAATTAAACACTGACAATATAGTAATCTTTATTAACATCTCAGGTAGAAATGCGAGCTTCGATGTCGAGTAAATTAAACCGAGCAATATTCACTGATCCGTGAATACGCGTCAATTAATAATTTTCAATGTCAGAAGAGTTGGGGCGTTTGAATGCCACATGGCGTGGTGGATCCCATTTAATTGAAGTTTAAGAGAACGAAACAGAGCTTTCTTTATTAAATTTTCAAGACTGCTCTTCTTAGCTACGTGTTCTTACAAAGTCTGACACTATGCCACTTATGCCACTATTGCATCGCCCCGCGTTTAAAGACACACATGCGTTACGCGGCTCAACTACCGATGATCTTCCGTCTCTGTCAGTCGCGTGGTAACCGTAGCGTGCTCTCTGTCTACACGCACGATCTGATGTCGGTCGCACGTCGCGGTTCGGTCATCACATCCCTCGGCTTCTATACGTATCGCATAGGAGCTAGATTGGCGCGTCGCGTATTCAAAATAGGAACGTTAGTAATGGAGTGGTGTACGGTGGGGTGGATGTGTGCGTGCGAGAGAGCCAGCGACCCTCCCCCGCGCCTCCGCCCCCGCTTGCGACGCCAGTCGAGCGAGTGGCGCGCGTTTACACAATCCGTTGGTTCGGAGCGCGGGCGACACTCGCGTTGGATGCGTGGCGTCTTCTTGTGACGACGATCGACGCGCGAACACGTATCGTCAATTGTTTTTTTTTTTATAACATCTTGAAACTCATACGAGTTCAGCGCTCCCTAAGCGGTTTCGGAACTTCTTATAAGAATTCAAGTTCCATTATTATCGAAAAAAAGCTAACAACAATTAATTATATTGAGCTTCAAATATTTTAGTGCGGCTGCCATAGTGATTGGAATATTGAAGAAAGGCAACATTTTCATTTTATAAATGGAATTTAAATAAGGAGTTTTCTTTTTTTTTAATTTGAAAATATAGTAGGATACTAAAGAACTGTAATTGTTGTGATAGTAATAATTTACGAAGTGACGATTAGTGGTACAGTGTCTATGGAACATCAGGCGTAAAAAGTAGTGCCAACGAGAAAAATAAAATATAATTTAGATTTTTTCAACGGCAACACAATTGGTGAGTATTTTTTTTAACTCTTTTTTTTTACGGTCGTAATTATTTTAGGCGTGTGTATATTCTCATGCAACAATCCCGACGGATAATTTAAACTGTTAACTTTTTAAACAAATAATTTTAAATTTTCTTCAGCTAACAAGTTATTTAGATATCTGGAATATACAACTTTCAATAGAATCAAAACCGTAAAAAGTGACATAATAAAAAGATGTCCACTTTAATCGTCACCGCACGCAACCTTTTTGTGGAAACTTTTTGCTGCCCAAAGTTTAACAAACAAAAAATGGGCCGATGTTTTTGTAAATGAATTACATCGACCGTAAAAAAAACAGTTATCGAATAGTTAAACTGTTAGCCCGACAGCATTTTTTTAACAACAGGTTAGTTAGTCAGGTTTAAAAAAAAATACTTGTATGTTTTTCTATTATTTTATTTAGTTTGTTGTTAAACTAAAAAAATCCCTAAAAATATTTTATTGAATTCAATAGCTTATTTTTATTTTTACACTTTTTACTCGTTTTATTCAAATAACTTAGCAAAAAAAAGAAAAAAAAAACAGTTGGCACTTATCAATCCGCTTGGCAACAGTATATGTTCATGATAAAACCAGTCACATGTTTTTATCACACAACGACGATTTAACATACCTACTGGTCCCTTATCGAGTTCAAATAAAGGACAAATAATATAACTGAAATTTATTTTTAAACTCGGTGACTTATGAAGGAAAAAATATCCTGCTCTGTTGCTAAGCTGTGCTATAATTTAATACATTATCTTACATAAAAAAACGAAAACATATTATATTTTATCAAATTATCACGTTTTCTTACGTAATCTAGTGACCTTTATCACCTTCACCTTTCAACTAATCGACATGTTTTTGCTAAAAGGTGATTTTTCGTGATAAGCTCTATACATAGAGGCTATATTGTGGGGATTATATAAATGCTAATTTTAAACGAGTCAGACACAGATACATACTTAGTGTTTTGTTATATACTTAGGAATGACATATTGTAAGGCCTATCTGCGTTGCTACAGCAGATTGATAAAAAACACCTAATAATGTATGTAAAGTTCTAATACTTATATCAATTTGATCAATTTTTTTGGTCCGTTTTTCTTCGTAGGAATTACAACACTATGAAATTGAAAATACCTTCATTTTTCTAACTGACAGACTCCTTAAAAAATCTTAAGTGGCTATCATTGGTTTATTTGTAGTAAACGTTCTTTTAATCAAGTATTTTATAGCTGAGGCAATACTTTCCTTTTAACGACATGGAAAAGTGGTTTTCTTTAGTAGAAAATACTCATATAACATGTGCTGACACTTAATAATACACTTTGTTTCAACCTATTATTAACGATCATCAACCATGACGCTAATACTTGCCGTGATAGATAATAAGTATTTGTGTCTAGTACTAATACAAGAAGAGTAAAAAGTAACAGTTATACTATTCTATTTCCTCCATGGTAATGGTGCCGATGTCAACAATTCTGTGAGATGTGTGAAGAGAAAACGTGTTAAAAACAAATAAATTAAAAAATAAATAAGACACTAGTTGATTAGCGAATAATTGATTTGAATGTGACACTTAAAAACCTTGCATAGAAGTGTTAGTAGAAAAGGTGGTCGCATTAAGAAAATGTTATTTCTTCAAGTAAAAATATGCAAAGTAAAAGAATACAATACTTACCTTTGAAATGACATTTAAGGAAGAGTGGAAAGTAAAGTAGTATTTCCTTATAATATGAAAAACGTGAATGCTCACTTGCAAAAACTACTTTCAAATACTACCTAATAACTAGTATTTCATAAAGTGTACTAAAAGAACAATGAAAAGTATCTGTTATTAAAAGTATTGTCATGTTGAATAGGTGGTGACCACTCTAAAAAGTATTAAGTCTCAATGAAAATATTTTAATACTTAGCTACTAAAATAAAGCTAAGTATATTGAAATACATAGTATTTAATAATGAGTACTAAAAGAACAGTTAAAAGTAAGTTATTACAACATTCCAAAACAACATGACAAGTTGAATAGGTGCGCCCTAAAAATATTTCTCTTCACGCATTTAAAAATTAACGGTCTTCAACACTTTCACCAACCAAAAATGGAGAATGACTGCTACAATGAATTGACATCTGTTTTGGTTCCAGTAAGAATTTCGAAATTCGAACTACAGTTTCGAAATTCGAATATTCGATTATTTTTTTTTACAAATACGTGGTTGCCAGTACTGCTCTGAGATATGCAACCGCACGCCTACATGGACCTATAAGTTTTTATCTCATAATAATTTGGGTGTGTTGCATAAAAATATCCGTTATTATAAGATTTTAAACGCGGCATTATTAATTTAGTTTGGCCGTGGGCAACCTTTTTATTTACAAATTCGGCCTTAAGGCTTATCGTGACTTCGTCTTGGACAGTATTGGTCCTTATCTCGAGGCGTTTTTTTCAACAATCGATTTCAGTTTTTATTTCGAATTAAGAACGGTAAATGATTGATGGCGGCACGCTAGTGTACACTTTCTGTACGGTAATGCACTCGTAAATACAGCATTGTTAGACTTATGAAACGTTGTGTTGAACACAAACGAAACGCGTACTTTTTGCGCACTCTTACAATCGTTAATTAGACAATTTATCTTAAGTCGGACATTGTAATTGGTGTACTTACGTTAAATCGAATCAAGTTTAAATGATTACCAAGTATAGTCGTACGTATGAAGATATAAATCAGATGGTCGTTGGTTGTTATTAATATCTGTACGCCTCGGGCGACAGGCAGGATCGTTAGTCACAAAGTGCGGCCCAGGTTCGATTCCCGGCTGCTAATTATTATTTATGAGTAACTCTTATCTTTAGCCAGCGCAGCGGCCGCTAGGAAATGTTGCGGAATGTTTAAGTTTCTTTAACTTGCTCACGATTAAATGAAACAGACATGGATTTAAAAAAAAAAAACAGATTTTAGTTTACATAAGTAGTAGTTACACTGAGTTAATCGCCCTCTATGACATAGGACTTGAACATAACTGGCGGAATGTATGATGTTACGTTAAGTTCAGCTTATAATATCAATAAAAATCTCATTTTAAAATGTTTCCCAATAATATTTATGACAAATAGGTTTATTAGTTTAAACATTTTAGCCACTCTATAATATTTATTACTACAAATTCCATGTTTCTACTTTTCTACATAATATTTTGGCAGTTTGAAAGAATTAATGACAGCAAGAAAAAGGAACAGATGTTCGAAATTTAAATAATCTTGTAGCTAAACTTTTTAATTCTAAATAATATTTCTTATATTTCTATGGCAGAAATAATAGGCTATATCATACTTGATAGAAAATAAGGTGTGGTCTTAAATTCTTCTCTTTTTTTGTTAGTATAGGTAAGTAAGTAAGTAATAAGTTTTTTTTTTAATTCTTTATTAATAAGGGGTTTTTATCCATACGGATACGTCAACCCCATTGTACCTTATACTTTATTTACACACAACTATAAACCTATTATTATACTATACTAGCTGACCTGTGCCCACTTCGTTGGGCCGTAAATGGTTTTGTTTTTATTGCATACCAGCTAATGCCCGTGACTTCGTCCGCGATAAATTTTTTGTTCCCCCGACCCTTCCCGTCGCGTTGAATCGCATACCCGTGCAATTTTCCCCGTTTTAGCAACATTTTTAATTACTGCTCCGCTCCTCTTGGTTTTAGCGTGATGTTATATAGCCTATAGCCTTCCTCGATAAATAGGCTACCCAACACAGAAAGAATTTTTCAATTCGGACCAGTAGTTCCGGAGATTACCCCCTACATACAAACTTACAAACAAATGTTACCTCTTTATATTATTAGTATAGATTACTATATACCACTATTATACATAACTAACAAATAGAAAAAGAATCATTGCCTAGATTTCTGAATTAAGCCACAAATTATGCGTTTAGTCCTTTCTGATTTAGGGTATGCCAAAATATTTTGGATAAGTCCGACATCCCACATATTTAATTTAAACTCCCTAGCCAAAGATTCCCTTTCATCTTTGTTCTTAACACATTCCATCAGCAAATGATGCACATCTTCAATTTTATTGCATGTCTCACAATTAGGCGATGCAGCCTAACGCATCAAGAAAGCAAACTTTGCCGATGGAAAGTGACCAGAACGAAGCCTTAGAGCTAACTTAACATAACTCCTAGTTAAACATTTATCATCAAACCAAGTAATAAGTTTATTGACATGAATGCGAATCCCGTGGTCCCTAAACTAGTGTTAACTGTGTTATAGGGACCAGTGTCTTCGTCTATCCAAGTCACAGTGTCAAATTATAGTACTATAACAATATTTCTCTAAAACTACGTAGGTATTATAGCAGTGAATTATTAGTAAATATAGGGAGCCATAATTTTATTTCCACAATTTGCCAAAGAAATACTAGGTATTTTATAGTTTTAAAGCTACAAACATGAGAAAACGTCCAAATTAGCCTAGGTAGTTTAATTTTGTGAAAACTTGAACTATATTTGTTGGAACCACACCACTGTCCCATTTCGTCCTGTGGGTATCATAAGACTAAGAGACACTAGAGAATAGGTAGAAGCGCTCTCTATCCATTTTATCACCATACTGAGATCGCCAATATGTCTGCCAAGCGTGGCGATTATGGCAAACCCCCCCCCCCGCAAATTGGGGGAGGCTAGGCCATGTCCAGCAGTGAACGTCTTTCAGCTGAAATTATGTTGATAACACCACTGTCAGCCACCGTTTCTTATTGCTCAAAATGTGGACAATAAAAAAGGTGAATACACAATAACTCTGGCAAACAGCTTCATTATTATTTTTAACTAGCCCGTACTCTACAAATAGCTTAAAATTCCATTTAATTTTACGTTTAATTATCCCAAAAATGGAAACGTATAAAGCGGACTTAACTTTTAGTGCAGTATAATAATTATTTTTAATCCTGCATTGCGAGGCTCACACCTCGTTGGCTGAATAACGTATGTCCTCAGTAACTTCGTTAATTAAATAAATTATCAAATGGGGACATCAATTTCACTTAAAAACTATTTCATTTCGGTGTTAAATCCATTTCTACATTATTATATATACTACGTAATAATGAAACTGTAGAATTTGTTTGTTTGTTTAAACGCGCTGATCTCTGGAACTACTAGACGGATTTTAAAAAAACTATTTGCATTTATTTGCTCAATTCTTTAGGAAGGTAAAAGGCTATTTATCATCATATTGCAACTCTTATGATCCAAGCAAAAAGAAAAAATAGTCAAAAAGAACGCTAAGCAAAACTGAAGTAGGAAATGCAGGAAACGGAAGATACGATGCGATGCAACGGATCCGGAGACATGTTTCATGTTAAAACAAGAAATATCTTGAGGACAACGTCGCGAGCAGAAGCTAGCTGTAAATAATTTGGCCGGCCGCCATTTTCTTTGCAATTAAAAGTAATTCACTTCATTTTGTTCATGTTAGTGTGTTCGTATGTTTATTTATAATTGTTTTCGTCGCAATTACTTTCGCACTTAGTAGTGTTTATGTCGTTAATTTGTCACATTTTATTTAGCGTTCAAGAATGATTTTATCTATCGTTTTCAATGATGACGCTGCAGTTTCCTTTATGGCTTGAAACACGTGTAGATATATTTTCGACTTTTAGTACAGTCAGTTCCCTGTATTACTTGACCTCTCTTCCTCATTTCTTCTGTGCATGAGGGGTCAGGTAATGCAGGGTACTAACTGTACATATCTAGCTTTTGACAGGCTGTGTGACGGGAACGTAGAATTCTACTACCTACCTGGATAGAAATATATAGTATTAGTAGGATTACTATATTGCATATTCTAAGTAGGTATGTATATACTATGTCCTCATAATATACCTAAGTTCTTCTCTTTATTTTTACTTTAAATTGCACAAATAAAATCATACAAACGAAATATTTTATTCATTCATTGGGTACATACAAAAGCTTGAATTTCAGTCCAACCCAAAACAGGAAAAGCCTAAAGATAAAGAAGTAATAAGTTAGTCATTTTATAAGACCTTAATTTTAAAACCGGTTTTATTACAAACAAAGTTCACACCTACAAGCCATTTTGTACTAAAAAGAAAAGAAAAAACTTTTGACATTCAAAGGTACTTTTATAAAAAAGGTCTGGTGCAATTTCGTGAACCTTTGATTCGGTTGTGATTTACCACACGATGACTTTAAAAAAACCTAAATTAAACCGCATATAATTGTATAATTTTATGTTGTATCATAAAAAATGGTAAAATCCCAAAAAAGTATTTTCTTGATTGGTAAGATCCCGAAAGGGGTATCGGTTACTGGTTTGTGGAGGTTAGGTAGTCCTCAAATGGAAAATAATGGTATTCAGCTGCATCCGGTTAGACTGGAGGCTGACCACAACATAGTTGAGAAAACGCAAGGCAGATGATGATAAGTTTCCAAAAAATACTTAGTGAACATATTATTTTAATTATGTTTAAATCATCAAAACAAATTAGGTATTCATATTTATTCAGATTTCAATGAAAAATACTCAAAATACAGCACAGTTATTTCCTATTTACCTGCTTAATTTTGTTTGCGTCGAAAAATGAATGACGGATTAAAAATGAATGTCATATCTACAGATACAGTCTGTTCACACATATTTTACTTTTGACATTTTGAGTCACTGTCATGTCATTAGGCTTGTTAGTCGATTCGCACAAATTTACTCGCCTGCATTGGGCGAATCACTTTTAAATAAATCATAGGCAATAAAGTTTAGAAATGGTAACTGCAAGAATTCATACATAAAATTGCATAAAGTATGAAACGTGCAAATTAACTTCTACGTATTTTTGTCGTAGTTGTGGATTCGTCCAACAAATAAATTAACTTCATGCGATTTGCCTATACGAAATAATGTATTATTTAAATATAACGATTCGCCAGCCATGGGCGAATAAATTCGTGCGAATCAACTAATAAGCTGTTAATATAATAATGATCTTTATTTTATCCTCGTTACAATAAAATTCCTTTTAAGTGTCTGCTATCAGAGGTAAAATATCTGTGAACGTGTACGTACGCATGACGACAAATCAAGCTATACATTTCCAGCATACGCTGACCTCTTCTTGTACAACCCTCAACACTCAAGCCAAAGCCAAGTACAAAACAAAATACAATGCGAGGTCAGCTATAACTGGAACTGTATAGCTTGATATGTAGCCGTGTGTACAACACTGTTTCTCGCCCACAGCCACCTAAATAAACATTCAAAAATGACAGCCCGAGTTCATGTGGTCGCAGTATGTTTATTTTACGAGTTGCATTACTTCGTCTCCAAATAATATGTACAACATGTGTTACGTATTATTTTGATTCTTGTATTTTGTCTTCTACCCAGTCAAAATCCTTTATATAAAACTTGAAAACAAAACATGCCTCCATTTTTGAACGCCATTTTTTTTCGTTAAACTTTTTGGCGGGATAAATACGCTTTATTATGAACCGTTTATTCAAAAAGGTGGATTTTAGACATAAATCTTAGGATTACTGAAATTAATGTTATAAAATCTACGATTCATAGACATGCTGTATAAAATATTGCTTGTCATAACGACCAGAATAATCGATTTATCTTTTTAAACGATGTAAACTTGTACTGCCTTATTATATTTCTTTTTTTTTTGTATACCGTGCAGCACTCCCACGTCAATTCTTAAATCAAAAACGTTAATGTTACCGCGTTCAGTATTTTTATTCTATGTTTTCTATCTATCGTTTCTTTGTAATTTTTGTAAACTTACGTTAATTCACTCCTAACCATTCAAAAAGTAAAAGTTCACAAGTAACCAGCTGTAATAAATTAATTAAGTAGATGGTAATTGTAATAAATAATTCAACCAATTTCGCCCATCATTGCAACACCGCATGACACTTAAATTATTTTATTACCTGACAAAAACAACCATATCATTATATTTATCTAGCTGGGTGATTTCTATGCGCACATGCAATGTATCGTATTATATTTAATAAGGCTATCAATCACAATAAAAATCACTGAGATATCAATCAAAATTCTAGATTCTTTAATGAGATAATCGCTAAAGAAATTCTACTTAATACTCGACACCACTTAGCTTATGACTAAAATATATGGTCTATTCAATAAAATCGCCAAACGGTTGGTTGACACTTCCCGTGACCTAACAACTGACTTTTACTTTGGCCAGAGACTAAGCATTGCCATACAACGTGGCAATGCCGCCAGTGCCATAGGTACCTACCAGTTGACAGCGAAACGGAAGATGTTTTCTATGCCATGTTATGGTTTCAGTTCATCATCATCATCAACATTACAGCCGAAAGACGTCCACTACTGGACACAGGCTTCCCCCAAAGTGGGCGGGTTTGCCATAATCGCCACACTTGGCAGACGGCGATCGCAGTACGGTAGTAAAATGCATAGAGAACGCTGCTGCCCATTGTATAGTAAATCCCTTAGTCGCGTCTTACGACACCCACGGGAAGAAATGGGGTAGTGCTATTCTTTACGTCCGGCAACACACGGAACTAGATATAATTTATTATTTCTGTATATTTTATTTTAGTTCATTAATATAATTTTATATTTATGCCGTCCCAATACACAGAGCGAGAATGAGACTAAAAAAGGCTAAACAATTGAGTAACGTTTCAGAGTAGGCGTTTTATAAGTAACGCAATTAAATATAATAATTATTATAATTAAAATACTTACCTTAATGATGGCTCATTAGCAATCATTTTAACGATAGAATGAGTGGTAGATAGAGGCATTAACTGTTGCGTGAATTCCCTGATCTATTGGATTGACGCACGAACGTTTCCGACGTAAAATAAATTACATTTATATTTCAGTGCTCATTTGATTTCTAACACTATCATTATATTTTCTTTAATACGCGAGATTTGCATCAATCTGATAATTTAATTTTCATATGTAATAGAATGAAGATTGCTGGTCTATTCTGTTAGTCTCACTGTGAAGTGAGCTGTCATTCCACCTGATGGCAGCGATTGACACTGTTGACAGGTAACTTCACAGCACAGATTATCGGTTCTATGGCTCACTTCACAGTTTTCACGGAGACATTTTTGTAGTATAGAGCGGTAGTTATTTATTTCGAAATAGTTTCTGGTTAAGTAAGTATGAAGTGAACCATCCATAATGAATTAAGCAAGTAAGAAAAACTTTGTAGTATTAATAACATGATTGAAATAAAAGTTATATTTGTTTGTAAAATTGATTTCCAATACTTGTTGAATCAAAATTAATTAATGTTTGAGTGATGACTAGTGCAAATATTTTTTATTCAATCAATGACAACCAAGAAAAATCTACTCACTTTTGTCACAGAATTTTATACTTAATGTTAAATAAAATCTTTCATCCACCTTATCTTGAATAAATTTACCAATAAACGGTCAAAAAACTTAAATTAAACTAATAAACTACGACTTATTATTAATAAAATTTAAAACTTCACTATTTTTATTCTCCATTGAACATAAATAAGTAGTATTAGCATATAGAATGATTTTATTTCAAAAGAAAATCGTAAATCATGAATGGTTACATATTACATGCGTAGATATGATTATATTACTACTATTTCAACTTATTAAATATTATAATATTTGTGATTCAATGGTTTCTATTCACCTCTATAACGAATAATAAAACTATAGGTAGGTACATATATTATCACGAGATTTATTTAAAATAAGATTTTACGACCATATTTTCACTTTAGGAAAACCATGTTTTATGAAGTTTTATATTTTTTTATTTATTTGCATCTAATATATCAACAGCAAATACATATAAAAAAAACTTCTTTATGCGATTATTCATTTTGTATATAATTAAAAATCGATTTCAATGTTTTCATTTTATCGATTTTGTTTATTAGCTAGGCATGTAAGGTAGGTAACCAAGTAAATACCTAATTGTAAAGTTAAGGAAACAAATGAAATATTATTTTATACATGCCCAGGTAAACTTAAATAGGTACATTGTCATGATTACTCCGTTTAGCAGTTCAGTAAAACCTGTTCTTATACCTATATGTGCATTGAAACCACACCTTAGGAATTTATACAAAGATAAATTTGCATTAGGATACATAACTACCTAAATAACTACGATTATGTAGTATATAAAGAACGCTTTAATTCATTTCTAAAGAAAATATTAAGACATCCGAATATAAAACCTTGTTTAAAAAGAACCTGTAAAAATAATACTTACGATTTATAACCGTGTTTTTGTCAATACTTACAAAAAAAAGGATTCATTCGAGAATAGCCCACCTGAATCGTCAGCCAATCACATCGACTACTAGCCACTAAAGTTTCTACAAGGAATAAAACATTCTTCATTCGAATTTCCCAGAACGATCGCGAAATTGCTATAAGTCTACAACAGTATTGCAATCGCGTTCAACGACGTCAAATGACCACAAAATATCGGTTTGTGATGACCAATAACTCTGTAATAATACGCTAGTCTATGATATTACGGCATGCGGGCGGTGGTTACTTGCTACCGTCTACAGTAATTCTTGTTGATCGTCAGGCACTCGGTATTTTGTCGTAGTATTTCATTCTGACGTTGTCAAGGTCGTTTTGGTGAGTAATGTACGAGTTGTCTTGTTACACCTAGGTTTTTTTTTTTTATTTATTCCTTATGTACGTACCAATTTTTTTCGAATTTGGTGTGAATTTTATTCTTTTTTTAAATTGAATGACCTGTGAAATTGAAATGGATTGAATTAGGAAGTAGTAAATAATATCATAATTACTTTTGAATTGCAATAAATAAGTGTAGCCACATCTATAATTACTCTAGTATGTACCTTTTTGAGTAGATTATTTCACCTCACTCTCATTTAATGTCCAGTATCAGAAGTTTTAATTAAACCAAGCTACTTAGTTCAGCTGAATTAGCGGGAAATTATGTAATTATAAATAATGAAAAGAAATTATAAACTCATTACAGATTTCTATTAAGTTCCTAT
Source organism: Aporophyla nigra (assembly GCA_947507805.1). Taxonomy (NCBI): domain Eukaryota; kingdom Metazoa; phylum Arthropoda; class Insecta; order Lepidoptera; family Noctuidae; genus Aporophyla; species Aporophyla nigra. Next base: position 19,110,071 of record OX382309.1, on the reverse strand, counting down.
CTAGTAACAACTATGATTCCTGCAACTCGCAATTTCCTATAAGTTTTAATTATTTTATCGGGACTGTTCTCAGTATCTGCTATTATCGTACTTAGGTACTAAATAAATTATTATATTTCTTCCAAACATCGTTTTCTTCAGATTTATAACAAGGTGTAATTCATTGCAATGAAGATAAAACGAATACCGAATTCTTTTTTTGTATTTTCTTAGCTGTTCTGCAACTTTTTCAAAATAATAAAGAATTTTCCAATTTTGACTTTCGAACTTCGAACGTATCGAACGAACATGTTCAAAAATAATATTTGCCTTACTGACTCAGGACATTCACAAAGGCACATTCGTATCAAGCAAACATTTCGTTAAAAATGTTTGCCAAATTTTTGAACACACATTAATCATCGCAACACTGTTTAATTCGCCAATATGCCAACGTTTGCCCAACGTTATATGAAAACATGTTGCCTGCCAGTGAGTCATGTGTGGTCATTGCCGAGAATAGAATAAAATGACATGGACGCACACAATAACTAATATGTATTACGTAATTTTTGAACTGTCATGACTGGAGAAAATTCAAAAAATGGCCTACTGAAAACACGTATTTAAACGTAACTTTTTCTTTTCGAAAAAAAATTACTTCCATTTCCAAATATTTATTTTTATAATGCTCTTAGCAGTGTTTTCTTTTCCTCAACAAAGAGTTCAGTTCACTTCAAAAAAGTAACAGATCATAAATTACAATATTATTACGTGAATATTTTTTTTTTCTGAAAACACAAAAAAACAAGAGCACAACTCAACAGCTACTGTTGATGAGACAACTGTCAATCCATACTGATTTAAATTTTAAATAAGGTTATGCATATGACACTGGTTAGTAATAATAGCTTGATAATAACAGGAAATAACGTTTGAAAATTCATTTAAAACCGGCACGAAGTGGACGAATGACTGTAGTGAGAACGAACGAGATTGATATAAATGAGCAAAAATTTGTGCTGGCACACGCGATGGCCATTGTTCTTATGGAGAACAAATTAGGTCTAATAGGGTGGCAGTTTATTTTTAATCTGCCTGCCAAAATGTTGTAGTAAAAAATGTAATTGAACTAAGTAGGTAATATAGGTTACAATTTAAATATAATGCGATATGCAACTTTAGTATTTATAGGTTATGTTAAGATAAGGTTAGGGTTGTGCAACAGAAAATATTTTACCCAGAGAATAATTACATAAAAGATGATTTTACAGAAAATGATTCCGAAATCCGTTCTCCCAATCAAAATGTAATTCCAAAGGGAAGTACTTCGAATTTAGGGGGGAAATTTTGATTGCAGCGACAACTGCTGCTAACCCTAGCAAAGATCTTTAAATTCAGTAATTGACGTAAACTGGTAATAAATTGCAATTAGACTGACAAGAACAATGTTAGTATAGTCGGCTTTGCCTAGCTACTAGTTTCTTTACAGTTTAGGCAACACAATTACTGGCTTGTACCAAATAATTGGGTACATTAATAAGATTCTTATCTCTGTACATAGTTACGTCATTATTTTGAAGCACGTGCTCCGGATTCTGTTCTATTAAAAATGTAGAATAAAAGTAAGATTCCTAAATAAGAAAACCGTTTTGTGCCCACGGAGACGCGTGTAACTTACGTCAAATTCATTCAATCGTTATTACTTAATTAAAATAAAATAACACTTTCTTTCCAAATATAACCTATAAACCCATAAACCCATAAAAAACATCACAATCAATAGACGACGCAAAAAAGGAAATCGATCAACCCATAGATACGGAATGCGACCGCAAAATATACAAAAAAGTTTCTATCAAAAGTTTAAAATTAAAAATAATATGACCTCATTCTTGAGACTTCTGTTGTCTATGCCCATTTTTATTCGCCCACTTGAAAAAGGTTAGATGTTACATTCTGACAGGCAATTAAACAGACAGGGAAATATCTCAAGTGCATTGTCGGAATAGTGTTCTTTTTTCGAAATAATTTATTGCCTTGAGAACTATCAAGGGTGTTGCCTGACACCTAACAAATGATATTTTAATGTTTTTTGACCTTTTCTATTCACTGACGCTATGAGCTATCCGTCAATGTTTTATAATTACATTTTTGAACTTTAGATTTGTTATTTTGTTGTGTCATCTCATTTTAATTACAGAAATAAAACTTCTCTTCAAGCAGTACTTAAAATAATCAAATAATCACACGATTCAATTACAATAAAATTCATTTGAGTTTATCCCAAGGCATTCAATTCAATGATGTGTACTTGACTCAAAGTTTAATTAGAATAAACAATCATTAACTAAAGAAATACAAATTAATTTCAATGAATAATAACGTACGATCAAATAAAACTCCACGATTATGATTATGACAATTGCACTTAATTAAATTGTATTCATAGCCGCAGTAAACGCAATTCTTATGTCCGATTGTTCGAAGAAGCATTCAAGCTTATGTCGGCTGTCAAAACAAGTGTGACATAAAGTAACAAGCAATTCATTACTGTCTTCGACACACAATAGACAAGAAATCCATAGCCCACAGCTCTACAATGGGGTACAATCACATTAAGTACCTTTTTATTACAAACACAAAAGTTGTAAACTATTGTGAAATAATTTCCTACTCGAGTTGCGTCTTCGAGTGTTCTTTTTTTTAATCTGTGGTTTTATTTTGTACTTTTTTCTAGTGTGCCTTTTTAAAATGTTTTTCGAATTCGGATTGTTAAGATTAAGACTTTTTTTTTTATGTAACCCTGTAGATTTACTAACGTTAACTCTATAGTTTATTCTTCGTTTTTCTCTGTTCCAATATTAATTTACAAGGAACGCTGTTATCGTTGCCATATTGTGGTCCTTTCTACGAAGTCAACTTTAGCAACTTGATATTTTAATAAAGTTTCGAGATACAATGTTGCCCCGTAAGTTCAAGGCAAACGAGGCAAACGGCATCACATTTCATATTAAACCACGTTCTATAGGTAGGATTTATTTAACCACATAAAATGTGTTTTTATTAAACTTGGTATTTCTTGTTCCTAAGTTTATATGATATTAAGTAGGTTTTATAAATTAATAACTTTAATACACGTTATTTATGTCGTGTTCAATAGTAATGTAACGTATTTTATTTTCTCACGACATTTTTCAGTACAACGGTAGCTGAATAAATAAATATTGCCGACATAAGTTTCAATTTGCAATCTGACATTACATTCACAGACAAGTTGATATTTGTAAATATCAAAATGCTAAACGAAAAAATGTGCAAAATTAACGACTGTTTTCGCATGCAATGCGATTACGACGCGCGAACATCGCAACGGGTTAACCCTTCAAAAGTCGATGCAAATTCGCGCATAAATAAATAATGTATGTGCCCACATAGATATCAGCAAACGATAACTCCAGTTAGACAAAGATGGATGGTCAAATAAGATTTGTTGACACCTTCGCGCGATAACATTTTTAATAAATCATCTGTCCCGTACGGATATTTATACGCGCGTAATTGGACGTCGGTATGTACGAGAACATTCAACTTGAATGTCTGTTTATGGCTACAAGAGAAATCATCGAAATCAAGTTTTATAGGCCTTAATAATCAAACCCTATTTTATGGCTCATTCCGACCTTGTTGATATACACGTGCTGTGAAGGCGGCTACCGATAAATTTGCTGTTGAATAATTCAATTTCTATGCGTTCAGTAATTGCTGGTGGACATAAAACGTCAAATAAAAATAAAATCTCATTAAAATGAATGGTTTATACATACTTGAGGTTGACAACAATTAAGTGGCTATGAAGCTAGGCGGCGCTAACTGTCGTTCTAAAATTATCCGGTCACGATATCTGCTAGTCTTTGAATACAAAATAAAATTTTGTAGCATTTATTTTTTTCCAGTAACGGTTTTACAGTAAGATACTAGAATTAGATAGTCACACGATTAAATACGTTTCGCGATATAGGTAATAGGTACTTGAAATGGCTGATTGCTGACTTGGTATCGCTTTACATAATTTATGGAGCTTACCATTTACAATTTTATTTCGAAATAGGATTTAGATATAAATCCTTTTAAGTCGATGTTTATTTAAGTTAAGGTTAATTCAAGTGGTGTGTGGCACTTGGACTTTTTAGCTATAAATATCTTGGCACCACTTGTCAACAATACTAATGAAGTTTTTTGTTTTGTTTCAGATGTGTTTCGGATATTAATTTATTGAGCTGAAGGACACTTAAAAAGGTAATTTTAACTTCTTGTGGCAATATTGAAAAAATACCAATTTTATTTTTTAATCTATTCATAATTACTTTTGACCTAAAATCTTCGATAAAATACGAACTTTGAAAATAGAATATCATTAAAATAATATCTTGACAGTTGGCGCTTAGCACATATGTATCATATCCATATACCTCCAAATTTCAATACTAACCATACTGTCAGCATTAGCGCAGTGGTTCCGAACACTACTTTATCCTGCGTGAACGTCGCGTCGCAAGTTCGATACTCAGTAAACGCTTGTAGTTTTTGGGCCTTATCGAAGCTACATGTTGTTCCATACAATATGATAGTCAAATCAAGGCCAATATGAAATGTTCCCGACACGGTCGCGGTTTAGATAACATATATCTTCAACGTATCACCGAAGGGGCCTACATTTTTAAAATATTTTAATCAAAAGTAAATAGGATAGTCAATAAAAAATCAAGCACCTTTCTAAAGTTCTAGTGGTCGCAAGCGCTACTGCTGTGCATGTAGCCAGGGTTCAATTCCCAGCTCGAAAAAAGTGTTATTGGGTTTTTTTTTTTAATCTGGGATTTTTTAACAGCCTGGAGTCTGGATCTGTTCCCGGTTGATAGCAATAGGCTTACCTCCTCTTACATGGGACTTAAGCATAGCTGGCGAAATGTGGGTGTACTATAAGTACTTACATCTCTGCCCAACCCTGCGGGTAAACAAGACATAATGCTATGTTATCATTCAAAAAGCGCCTAAGAAATATTTAATAATGAAGTTGTCACTTAGCACAATTTCACTTTTAACACTTCACATTTTTCCACTAATCGTCGGTTACGCTCTTTTTCTTTTAACATAACAAGTTATACGGCTTACACGTGTTATCTATAATCAATAAATAACCTTCGAGGAGAAAGTTTGATAAAAAATTGATTGATCGAAAGGTAAAAACAAGGTCCTTACGTTTATCGAATTCGATTAGATACAGTATCGAAAGAATTTCACCTTATGTATATCTACTGTGACATTGTAAGGTTACATTGCTATGACTTTAGTCTGAAACTAGGCGTTTTTTGTTAAAGTTTTTGCTCATTTTTATATGGTATCAAAAAACAGTAGCGGTTTAGCAATGATGAATCGCCTGTAGTAAAATTGATTGTAACATTGTTATCGTTTCTTTGTTCTTTTTTTAAAAAACAGTAGGTATTTGGAGTTGAATCTTTTATGCTCGCCAACGCAACGTATCCATATTTTTTGTAATTTTTCAAATTACAGTCACGTATTACAATAATATTTGAAAATATTAAAAACCACAACAAAATGCCAGTAATAATTCATTCGTTAATACAATGTTTCACCCATTATCCCTATTTCTTTGTGAGACACAGCCGTTCTAAACCACCCTAACGTCCCTAACCCTTTAATGCCATACGGTGTCTTCAATACCCCGACTTTCACATCCTTCCTGTTTTAAATGTATTCATATCGTATAAAAAACCTAATGCGTATCATTTGACGGTGTCTAGACAAAAGCCCACTGTCTATTGTCGGGTTAAAAGGATTTTTTTTTTGCTGTCTTCGAAATTGGATCGGAAGATGCAACTGATAGTTTGCCCAGCATGAATGGATATTACTTTCGGTTTTTATTTTATGATTGTAAACGATATTTTTGGGGTTTTTGTTTCATCGTTTGTTTAAATGGGTTAGTAGGTGATTTCTCTTTACGTTGTTTTTTTTTAAGCATGATTGTACTTGCGGATTGTGTTAAATGAAATTAAACGCATTGACGTCTCACTTCGTAAGACAGACATCATTTTATGATTAGAATCATATAATTGTTATTTAAAACCACACCTTATTTTCAGTAAACCAACAGTATATGACCAAAAACATGAATTACAAAACGAAGACAAAATATTATTGAATGAAAGAGCATTGTTACTGGCTCGTTAACTTCTCACCGTAACCCTTTGAACATCATCTTACAAACCACCACAAAGTGCACCATTGTCCCATCCCTTATCTCTAACAATAAACTACCGTATATTTAAAAATCGAAGCTACTTTGAATAAAGAATCCTATTGTGAATATTATAAATATTATGCTAATACGATAAAGAAATTTTTTGACTTCGGTCTTTGAGACCAGGTGTCGCATATAAAGGGTTGAATCGACCCTACGTGTTCAATCATTTATTAAGATTTGTTCTATTGTCTACTGCCTTATTCCCATGCATAGTGCATAGAATTTATGTGAGAAACGCTAGTGATATATTTTTGTCCGTATTCTAATGCACACGCTTCCTAGCTTTTGAATAGATTTCAAGACGGTTCATTGGTCATTATTTTTATGGATTAACGTTATTTGGGAATGGATCTTATGATTTATGATGGTTTTATTTAATATTTTTGTTAAAGGATTACTACTCGTATTTAGAAATATTCGGCCATCCAAATAACTACACGTGTTCGGATTTTTAATCTAGAATTTATAGCTCTATATTAGCATTCGTTTTAAATACGTATTCCATTTTTAAAATAAACCAATCTTATAAAATTCTGTCCAAAAATAATAATAATAATACCAATTTCAATTTAGTGAAATAAAAGTCCTCTTTTAAAATAAGCCTATTCCGAAAAATTAATACTTTAAACCGTAATGGGACTTATGACGATTTCCGCAGTCAGTCAGCGAGGAGAGGCCGCAAAATAAAAAATAACGAGTTGAAATGGAAAATTAAACAATTATCTGTTTACTGTCGTTACTGCGGTGAATCCGTGTAATTTCTGTAATCAGATATTGTGGTAATTGTTAATACAACTGTCATTTATTAACTTTGTTTGTTGTTTACTTTTGTTCTTATTTTCAACTTGCTTTTGCCTCTGGCTACTTTGGGTAGCTTCTCCTACTTTTGAATTTCGGATATTATTTCCCGTCTTTAAATTTTATACGCCTCAGTATAGGAAAGATTTTTTAAGTTGGTATTGTGATAATTATTGCTTCCAATAATATAGAAACACATTATTATTGCTCTCTAACATTATTAACGATAAGTTTGAGCCTTTATTGAGTTTAATTAAGAACGCAGCAGGACGTCAAACTGCCATATTTACATAATATTTCAACACAAATATTTAATAAATGGGTATTATTAATAATACCCATATGTCGTTTGAGACTGGTTTAAGGGTGCACCGAATTTGATCACAATGTAGACTTTGTTAATCATATTAAATATGATGACTGGCCTGTTAGTCTAATGGTTAGTGACCCAGACTGCAAAGACTGAGGTCGTGGGTTCGATTCCCACCCAGGACAAATCTTTGTGTGATGATCTCAATCATTTGTTCTGTGTCTGGGTGTAATTTATCTACAATATGTAGGTATTTAGAAATATATAAGTATGTTTATCAGTTGTGTTGGTTGTCCAAAAATATTATTATTAATAGACTAAACATTACCCCTTGTTACCCCGAAGGGTTGGGCAGAGGCGTACCTATAGTACACTCACATTTCGCCTGTTATGTTTAAGTCCCATGTAATAGAAGGCGAGCTTATCGCCGTCAACGGGGCACATATTCCTGTCTCGGGGCTGCTACTGAGAAATTCCAGAATCAACTAAATGCTAGACAAGGGGTGTGTAAAAATCTAGAATTATTGATTTATTTAAACTTCTCTCACACAAAAAAGGTACAAAGGCGGACTTAATGCCTTAGGCATTCTCTACCAGTCAACCAAGGAAGAAGAGATTAGATGGCAGGTGCTGAGAGGAACAATTATTGAAATACTATTAAAACTACAATAATCATATTGGATTATAAATAATAACGGAATAGTAGTATATAAATAGACCAAAACTAATAATACACATAGGTACACACATACATATTTACTATAATAAAAAATAAAAAATATCATTGTTTTATTATTGTTGTTATTATTATTGTTGTATTGTTTGAATTGTATTTTTATCAGTTTACTATTAAAAGCCTTTGAAGTCCCACTGCAGGCATAAGGCCTCCGTACATTCTATCCACCATACTCTATTTAAAGCTGTTAGGACCAGTCCTTGTTAAAGGAGTCCAGTTTATCCCGCCAGTGATGCAGAAAAATAACTTTAAAATACGCTTACATAAGAAAAATAAACGATTTTCCATACATTCACCAGAAATACCAGTCGATCGGTAATTGTTGCTGTTTCCTCCACCGTACGATTCCATGTGTTCAATTATATAATTGGTTTTAAAAAGAAAAGTCCAAATTACAGTTTTACGTCGACGAGTCGCGGTTACGACAGTTTTGCACTTATCTTTGATGCACGCCATTTCGAAAATAAGGACTTGTAGAACTGCCTTTTTTATTTGAATTTAGACCATTTTTAGAGTCGAAATGTAACTGAACAATTTTATGTATTATTAATAATACCCTTTTTTATTAAAGAGCATGACAACATCATAATTATTTTGTCAACACATAATCAGCGTAAAAAGGTATTAACATTTCTATAAAAAATCATAAATCTACTTATTATTCTTAAAATAACGAATCCAAATGGGTAATGTTGTATATTCTTATCATACACACATGTCAAAACAAGAATAAAGTTTTACTATTTTGAAATTATTCTAATGTAATGTTTATTTTATGAGTCATAGGTTATTTTTATAATATGTATTGCAATAAAATAACACCAGCACATAAAATAATATTATAGTAACACCAGTCGCTAGAAAGGATGTGGTGACTATTATTAATTTATAACAGTACATTAAAAGTCTTTAAAACAATATTAAATTAAACGCGTCGATGTAGGTAATTTTCTAACAAAAACTTGTGTAAATTTAAACTTTCTTATGCTGTTATTTAAGTACTAGCTTTTGCCAGCGGCTTCGCCCGCGTGGAGGTCGGAAATTAACCCGCGGAAACGTACTACCGGAATAAAAAGTACCCTATGTGTTAATCCAGGTTATAAACTAACTGTGTTCCAAATTTCATTCAAATCTGTTCCGTAGTTTTTGCGTAAAAGAGGAACAAACATCCATACATCCATGCATCTATACATCCATACAAACAAACTTTCGCATTTATAATATTAGTAGGATAAGATAAACTGTTTATAAAATAATTGTAATTTTTGATAGTAGGTAAGTAGGTAATTACAATTTTAAATAAACATTCTATTTCTCGAACGCAGTTCTCTATGAATTCTAAAATCAAAGATTCAAATACTCGTACACGTCGCTGTTCGTTTAAATTTAAACTTCGAACTCTTTCACGAGAACACAAAACGTATGTTAATAGTCCGCCTTACACATATGGCCGACGAACACAGCTGTTCCTATACTATTCTTATGCAAAGTAGTCTCTCGTTTTATCCGTTGTACTAGAAATAACCAGTAGTCTGTACTGAGGACACGTGGAAGAGATGGTATGTAAAACTGTGTTTTTTTTTTGACACTGTGATAAACAAGCACTTGTATAAGATTTGACTTTTAATGGAATCGATGAGTGAGCCTTAAATTTAGGCGCAAAAGTTGGTAAGTCCATAGTATTTTTTAAGTTACTTAAATTAAAATTATAAATTAGGTATTATTAAATGCACTTTTAAAGAAGGCAGTAAAAATAATTTTATGAATACATAATTTTTTTAAGTGCTAGAATTATGATAAGATAAAGACTTAATTGTATTTCTGAATTAATTAAGCCGTTTAGGTACGAATATTTGCAAAAAATGAGATGCTTTTTTGAGTTCACTACTTCAACACTACCTAGGGTTGCCAAATTTTTCTAGAAGCAGTAGAGTATTTACTGTTTTCAAAGAGAGTAAATAAAGAGTAAAGATTCACAAAAAAAGAGTTCTATTTATTCATTTTTGTTTTCATGTATTTTCTAGCACTTTTTGCGGTACATAACATTTTTTTACTGATGTTACAAGAATTGTAGAACTCCAAACCTACGTTCATACGATCAGGAGCTTATTTTAATCAATTTTATTAAAACCCTATTCCTCCTGTCGCCAAGTCACAGTCATGATGGAGAAATACTGGTCAAGTCTCACAGTGGAAAATATAGAAAACTGCCGAAAAACGAAATCACTTGCCCAATAATATGTTTGATCTAAAAAGAGTATTTTAGAGTAGGCTATTACTTCTACAGATTATACCTAAGGTACACACCAATACAGGAATCCACTGGATGCGAAAAGCACAGAACACGTCGAAGTGGCGGTGCTTGGGAGAGGCCTATGTCCAGCAGTGGATGTATTTCGGCTGAAATGTCGATAAAGTATTTAATTAATTAATTAATTAATATGCCTCTTTATTCTGAATAATTTTTAGTTTTTATAGTTATATAAGTTAAAGTATGTCTCTTAATTCAGCATGCCTCTTGGCAAAGGCCTCCTCTAGCAATATAAATACCCATAAGAAAAATAGAGTACAATACTCTATTTAAGATTACGGTTGACAACCCTAGCTCCACCGTACGTCATATACCTAATCCTTTTAACGCCATTAGGTATTTTAAATACATTATTAATTATCAAACATGACGCAACTCTCATATGGTTAACTTTAACAAACACTTGTGCGAAGAAACATCAGGTTTTATGGCAGTCATAAATAATTTACGACTGTTCATAGTTTATGGTGACGGCTATCTTCATTACCGAAACTCTTTCGTATTCGCTAATTCGATTTTTCGCGTTTTAACAGCGCTTAAACCATCTTAGCTGATAAAGATCTGGCAATAACAATGATGACTAATTTGATGAAAGATTTGCAGTTTTTAATTAACCATTGTTATGAAATATCTAATATTTATGCAAAAATCATGCGGCACCAATTGTTGTTTTATAAAAATATAAATGATTTCGAAAAATGAACGATACCATTTTGTTAACAAATATTCTTCAATGAACCACAGATAAATGCAGGTTTTTTTTTTACAAAATACATTTTCACTAAAGAGTTTATCTATGTTCTTTCCGTGTTGCCATCTAGGTTCATTGGCTGGGCCATAAGGAAAAAATATACGAAAATTGTAGTGTGACCAGTATATGTTGCGCAATTATCATGTGCGACTATTTTTAGCTTTGACTAGGTGTTATGCTCGACTCGAAATTGGTTTAGTCTTTAAAAATAAATAACTTAGTGTGGAATTATACAAAATAACTATTTGCTGTTGCCAAAAAAAAAACCGTTTATGTTTTACGACCTGTGTGGTCTATGTTTAAACGTTTCTTATTCGAAGCGGCTTTTTCATAATTAAGTTTAAAGCAATTGCTAAGAAACAAAAAATCTTAGGTAGTACCTATTAAAATTAAAATACAAAGAACCAAATGGCTGCACCGACGCATTATTATTTTAATTAGTCTTAAATTCTTTAATTTTATCTTTTTTTTTACTTAAAACTGTTTCAGATTGCAATTCAAGAATTCCAGCCAATTAATAAGTAACCATAAAGTGAATTCCTGAAGATGTTATAACTTTATAATTTATTTTTAATTAAATCACGTTAACATTTTTTTTTTTATTTATAATTTCTTAAAATTTGAATGAATGTCGCACTATAAATCTTATTTATAGTTTTCATTTATTTAAAATGCGAACAATAAACTCTTTGACGTCAAAGAACAAGTTTATTAACATTTTATTCATCTTCATTTATATTAAAATGAGTAGAATGGAAACCGATCAACTTTTTTTAAGTGAAATTGATTCGTTTCAATATTTTCAGTGATATTCATAAAACGAATATCTTTTGACACGTGTATCATTATATTTTATTTTATTATGCCTCAGGTTTTAGGTACATTAGTAATATTTTTGGGGCATACTCGAAAGACCCTAATACTAAGGCTCCGCTGTCCGTTTGTCTGTCACAGGACTTTTATTTTTTGAACCATAATAAATAGACACTTGAAATTTTCATAGTTGTGTACTACATGCTATAAATTTTTAAAAACAAAATAAAGTTAAAAATGAAAGGGTTTTTAAATGTCTCTGTAGTGTGCAAAATTTATTTCCCAGCAACATACTTACACATGTGTCGTATAAAGTGCCTTCTTCATGTGTTATGTCATTTAATTTGGTGGCTTCCTCAATAAAATTTTATAGGCGTTAATTAAAGGGGCTAAGGGGACCACAAGAACGTGATAAGCGAGCGTTTCTCACTTTGGTTGTACAAAATGCCTTTTTACATACTCAAGTCTGTGTTTTTTATACGAAAATGAGCCTTGTTACACCTGACGGATGTAAGATGCAACACATAAAATTCTTTAATAGTAGCAGTTGAAGAAATCGCCTGATTTTGACGAAGATAATAATTATTGTGTAGTAACATGGATTGGTTTTTTAATGTTCATGTTCATGTAATGCCTTTATCAGATCAGTTGATAAGCTTGTTGAATATTTTTCACTATCCGTGTAGAATATTTTTATATTTGAAAAAATACACGGTATATTTCATGAAAAAAAAAAACAGTTTATACCTTCGTTAGCAAAAGCAATCATTCTTTCCATCAAGATTTATTTATAACATCGCAAGTAAGGCCATCCGAATCGTTTCGATTCGATCAAAATAATTCGTATTTAAAAATATCTGGATTCAATTATGTCAAAGATTTTAATTAACATTTCGTATCGTTTCATTTAATTGGAGATCGGTATCTTATTTATACTCGGCATTATTTAAAATTCTTTAAATTTACCATTAAACAAAATACGTGACTTTAGTTTTTTGAAAATTACAAGTAATTGTATACAGGGCGGTGCGATTATTAGATAGCTCTTTTTGCTTCGAAATAAATTTGTTAATTGGTATAATTATGGTTATAGAACCATCCGTGATATGCAGTAATTAATTTGGTATAATTCCTATTATGTATCTATCAATTCTAATGGAATTTAATATTATTGGTTCACTCAAAAATCAGCATAGATTTCCAAATATTTTTCGCCTTAAAATATTTTTAGCTTATGCCAGCGGCTTCTTCCGAGTGGAGGTCGAATATTATCCCGTGGGAAAGTACTACCAGGATAAAAGAAAGTACTCTATGTCTTAATATAGATTATAAACTGTGTGTGTGCCAAATTTCATTCAAATACGTTCAGTAGTTTTTTCGTGAAAGAGTTACAAACATCTATCTATCTTCACAACTCACATTAGTAAGATTACTGGAATGATTCCCTAGTGAAGACCTAAAAACATTATGCGGGGCGAAAACTGTTTCTTCACGTAAAACAAGGAAACCAAGCCCAGCATAAAATCAATGTAGAAGTCTTTATCTTCAATGGTTGTCTAGTACGTGTTTACTATCTTAAAACGTGAACGTAATCTTGTCTGTCTGTCTGTTTGCGAAAACAACTGATAGTAACAGCGACGGTACGTAGGTGGTTTGTATAACGATTAGTTTTATTTTAGACAATGTTTCTATGGGTTTAGGCAGGAAAAATTGTTAGCATAGACAGTTGTGTTAGTTTCTAGCCTGTTATAATTATGAGGATAATACTATTGATATTCTATTTTAATAGACATTGCCAGGAATAAATGCATCCGATTTGAATTCGCTTTTTTTATGTATTATTTTATGATGGAAGCACGTTAAGCCGTTGGTCCGGCTGTCATTCATAGATTTTTGATAGTCATTACGGGCTGGTCAAAGCAAAGCCCTACAAATTGGGGGAGGCCTAAGTCCAGCTGTGGACGTCATTCGGCTGAAATGATGATGGGGTAGGCCCAAAAGTCTGACAACTAGTCTTTTCGTGTTACTCAGTAACTGAGTTGTGGAGGCCAGACAGGCATTCGCTCCATGGAAAATATTTATATTCAGCTAGATTCGGTAAGACTGAAAGCCAACATAGTTGGGATAAGTCCCGGGAGATTAATTCAAGTTTTTTAATTAAATAAATTTCTATAATTTTATGATGAAAAAAAATAATCCCGTAATATAGCAATTATAATTATAAATAAAGGGGAACGGCCAGTGAAACTAGGGCAGTACCTAAAACCACGTCATGCCGTGATGTAATACAAAGTACCCAAGTGTTGTTGACAGCTCATAAATAATATTAGGTCATTGTACTTTATTAACTTAATTAACTACTGTTTGAAACGGAGCTCGAATATATCCTTGACTAACTATTTTAGCTTCGGGTTAGGAAAAATATGGTGTTTGTGATAAGAGAAACGATTTTTTCTTGCTTTAGATTGTTACAGTTAGATTTAGGGGTAGAAATGGATTAGGTATATGACAAATGGATGGATAAAAACCCTGTGTTAATCAGGAATATAGATATTTTGTTCTCTGTAAATGGTGACGATGAAACACAGCTTTTTTTAACTCTAGAAATAAAGGTTATATGAAAAGATGGATAGAAAAAAAATATTTTTTCTTCAACTATGACATGGTTGTAAAAACAAGGATTTCGATTTTCTGTCTGATGATGATATTGGAAAGTTAAATTAATAATATTGTCCACGATAAAATCTTCTTTACATCTTAAATTACGGTCACCCTTACCCATCCTCATTTAAAAAATTAAGCTGGTTTTTGTACCTACGATAAGTCCGAAACGTCAAACAAATAAAAACATAAAATAAAAATAATCTGCAATCCTTCATGCCCATTGAGCATTACCCCTCAGCAAAATAATGTTAAGAATTATTAAAATATGGTGGCTATACCTACCCCCGTGATCAGTCATTGCGCAGGCGTGGCTATCGGACTAATCGCCCCCGCTCTACAACAGCCGCCATCTTGCTTTTCCATTTTTAAAATTCCTTTTTCATTTGCACTGAGCGCTAGCGCATTCTGCCTTGTTTGGTTTGATGGATCACTTGCATGAATTATTTAATACGATTTTAAATATTGTTTCAATTTCTATGGTAATTCTTTTGTGGTTTTATGCTGTTGAAGTTTTTGTTATAATTTAAGCTGGCGTATTTTCTCACAATTATCTATGTATAGTTGATTGTTATTAGTGAAACAATGGTTTTGTTTTTTTATAAGCCCACAGACAGTCGATCAGGTTGCACCAAAACTGTAACTGTGGTTAACTGATTTGGGGTTAACAAGCTCAAGTGGAGGTTTAATACCTATGGTCACACAAAAAAGCAATTAATTCAGGTAAAATAAGGCACAATTTTCTAAAGCTCTGCAAGTCTAGATTTTGATCTCGTAATCAGATAGCCTTCTTACTTGACGGTCGGCTTTCCAAAGGTTCGTTTTCAACGTTTTTTTCTCGCGTTATTTTTCACGATACGCCACGATTAAACCTGTATATAAATGTGGAGCGTGCAAGAGCCTATCACGAGGCGGCATCGCCACTTTGTCAGTTACCGTGTTTTCACGTGGAACAATAAGTACTTTTTGTAGGAACGCTGTGAGGTCAAAAATGTGGCCGAAACGAAATTACGATGTTGTGTAACCAATTTTGTTCAGTAATACTTGTTTTTTTTTCACATCATTGACAGCTGTACCTACCTACAGCGAAAACAAGCTTGGTTTTTTTTTTTGAGAAAACATTCAAATGTTGATTTTGAATCTTAAAGAATTTCAAATTTTTTTTTTGAAATTTTGAAGAAAAAGAAAGAATTTTGAATCTCAAAGTATGTTGTACATAGTGAAGGCAATTATTTACATAGATTTTTATAAAACTATAAAAAGACCTTGAAATAAAAATTAATATGACATGAACACGTGAAACTAATTATATTAATTTAAACAGCAATTAATTAAATGGAACACGTGTATTGTGTTTTTTTATTCATAAACTTGAACATTTTAATGGTATCAGCGTGCTCACTGTCGAAAAAACATACGAATATGAAAACACTAAAGATATTTAAAAAAAATATTTATCTTGACATGCGTACTATTTAAAGGTTTTAAACTTGTAATAAAAGGTTAAGCAAAACGTCAAGTTATAACTGGATTATTGTTTACTAATTGATTATAATTAGAAACAGACGTTGTTATTCTAAATAAATTATTATTATAAATAAATTACTTGTTTACTCACTGTATTTCCAGAATGCTGATACATGTTTTTCTCGTACAGATAATGACTGAGTGGAGAACGTTTAAGTTGAAGTGTTCATAAACTTACAATTATAGTTTTTATAATTTCAATGGAATATAACATTCATAAAAAAATACTTCTCAGTAGTAGTTTGGATTTGTTCCTGGTTGATGGCAATAGCCTCGACCCATATTACCAACTTATTTTATTACTTACTTAAATATAACTGTCGAAGTTCTAGGTGTACTATTGGTTACTATTGGTAACTAACCTTTCGCGGAATGCAGGCGTGATGTTATGTCGTATAAAAACGAGTTGATGTTAGGCCAAAAGTAAAAAAAAAACGTAAACCTCCATGCTCGTTACAAAATCATATCGATTAACCCAAAACTTCTTACATTTCAGATGTGTCGGAAACACGAGATCAACAAAAAGGGGAAAAACAAAAAAAGAACTTGAATACCACCGCGGCCAACCTGTTGTATGCTCGGGGACATTTGGTGAGCGCTCCATATTATTCTTTATCCTTTTCTGTTCCACTTTTTTTAGTAAAAAATGTAAAAAGGGAGAAAAAAAATGTAAATAATACGATCCTTTGAAAACGAGATACGAGTGGGTTGAAGACTGTGGTGCACTGAGAGATACGAGGGTGGCTTAGTTTAGAGTTATTTAATTTTTGCTAGAAATATTGACAACACTAAGTCTGGGTAGGGTTAGAAATTTAAATATTAACAGCAACTATAATGTGAATATTCGCTTTGAATTATAATCGTTACGTTAAAATTACCTATTTTTTTCCTTTTATAATGTATCCCAGTTTGCGGTACTTTATTCATATTACAATATAGCCTTTTAGTTATTATGTAATTTAAAAATAACATAAACTGCTACGTAGCTATAAAATTAAACAATTGACGTTATAAAATTAACGGATTAAAAAGCAAAAGAATACATGTTTCAGTAGCCATCGACAGTTTTGAAATTACACTAATAAGTTTTTTCTCCAAGATTTCACAAAGTTATTTTTAAACCTACACTCATAAAACAATTTATCAATGAACTTATCACACTATACTAAATTATCGCCAGAGTTTCACATTGCACTATCATTTAATCTCGTTATCTGCTAATTAAATGATAAAAGATAACCAAAGAAGTGGAAAACAAAGTCACTTTGTTTTTAGAATGTTTTTGATCTTTATGCTTTGTATATTTACTCGTATTTGGTTCGGAGAATATAATTGATTAAACTGTTTAAAAAGTAAATAAAAAACGACTTGGATTCATCACTCAGAGCAAAGATAACCTCATTCAAATTTCATGCGTCTTATTCATTGTTTTTTACGAATTTGAACTGAAACCTAAGGCTATGGTTTGTTTATGTTTCTAAGTAACTATCAAATTACCAATAAAATTAAAGTTCTTTGAACTGGGCCTCAAACATTAGTCACAAGTGCATTACAAAGTTTATATCAAAGAAAAATTATGATTTTAATAGTCTTGCTATTGTTGTGTCTCAGTCCTTACCACGTATCTGAACGGACAGGACCACTCCAGTTGAGGTTAAGTGCAGGTATCGTAGAACATTTTTTTTTTTCCATTGCCCTTGGAAATAGTTATAACCTATTTATTTTACTTTCGAAATTGGGGTTAGGATAAAAGTTAATTTGACTCGGCTCGTGAAGGGTTAAAGTTTTTTGGATATTTATTACATGGAATTAATACTTTTGTGTTTTTTTTAAGACAGTTGTTGTTCGTTTAATGTGTGGTGAGTAATAATGATAACGACTGTGTTGGTAGTTTTTACTTTAATAAATCTTTGGTTAAGACGTTTTCATGCGTAAATGTCAGCCTTTAAATATTTTGTTAGGCCCATACAAGCCAATAAATGCGTCATACATATCCCTATCATATATAAGGCTCATCTTACAACAATTAAATGAATCATTCTCTCTTTATAGCCATTAAAACGGTCAAGACCCCGGATTCGGAATTCAAAATTATGTTCCATCTTTAAAAATTTGATCCAACCCTGTTTTACTGTGTCACTTGCAATTTTATAAACATTAACATTTCATTATAAAAATAAAATGGGTGTTTTCCTTGAAACGACCTGAATCATTATTAATTTGATTACTTTTTGTCACTCCAAACTTACGGACGGACAGACAATCACGGGGCCTGTTGATATGTTTTAAATTATATAGTGCTGTTATAGCAGGGCTATTTTGCTATCCATTCATTGTGATGTTCCATTGGACTTTGTGTCTTATTTTTGAAGTAAATGGAGTAGGTTTTCGCTTAAACTGTTCAGTGGGCGATCAATGTTTCAAAGAAATACATGTGAATGCTCTACCTGCTGTGAGTTGAGATGTGTGGAGGGCTGTATGCAACACTGTTGCACTTTTATATCTCATTCAACGATAATTTTATGATAAATCTTTTAAAGAATACTTATATCTGTGATCTGATGATGAATGGACGCTATGGTATTCAGAAATTACAATAATGGTAACTATTGTTTCCATATCTGGTGACAGAAAAGAGTAAGAACAACAAAACTGCAATAAATTACTAGAACTTGTGAAGAAAAGTCACAAAAAGTAGTTGTATAAAAATTGATGACGCTTGGAATTTGGTATTACGAATAAATATCCATGAGATAGAGATGGAGGTTATGTCTTTGTGACTGTTTCTCATAATTATCATAAAGTTAAATATATTTATACAATATCGCCTTGTAAAATAGAACTTTAAATATGATCAATATGACGGTATTCTATAAACTGTCATAAAGGAGAATGGTTACTTACATTACATAGAAACAAGATTAACCCCTTATTGCATGAATTATGAAAGAGATGAAGAAAAAATTTTTCTTTACTAAAAACATCTTTTATTTTGAGTATATAAACAGCCTGAATAGGAATAAAAATATTTGTGTACTTATTTTAGAAATTACTATTCGAAGCCATATATGGCTTCGTATGCAGTAATTAAAAAATGAATTTATGATTTATGGAAATCTTTGAAACAATTTATTTTATCATTGTAACATAAATTAACTTTATATTTCCCATATATGGTAAAAGAACGGAATTTCGAACAGTTCTGACAAATTTGTCGACTTGATTTCATCCACTCGGGGAAATGGTCCACGTTATTTGAACGTATAGAATCTAGTGGTAGGTCTTGATGCCTGGATGGAGTTATTCGTGCTTTTTATTGGGTACGGGCGAGTCCGGCAAGCTGGTTGGAGTGGCGCCTCGGCTTGTTGGGGTACCAACTTGGATACGACGAGAACGGAGTGAGTATGGTTCATAGCCAGGGTCAGAGTCAGAAGCCAGATCGTCGTCACTCATGAAACCATCGCCCGGAATAAGATTTACATACTTGGAAGTACCATAGAAGCGAGAGGGGTTCATTGCTGCAAAGGAAAGAAAAAGCATCTGAATGCATGCGAAGCCATATATGACCCAAAATGTTTTGACAAAAATGCATACGAAGCCAAATATGGCAATATCAAAAGAAAGCTCAAAAACAAACCAAAAACACAAAAAATGCCAAAACGAGAACTATTTCTTATTAAAGTATATGTAAACATTGTATTTTGAAATTCTAAGGATTTTTACTTACCGTTTTATTGCTAATTTCCCATTTATAAAACGAACACTAATTAATTGCACTCTAACGGTCGGACACGCTGCACATATCCTCCAATATTTTGACTGATTTCACTTACCATAGACAACAAAAAATATCTTCCGTTAAACGAAGATATTATGTATACGGATTCAACGTTGGTTGCGAAAAAACAATATTTCAATAAATTGAAAAAAATAATTAACTTTTTAAGCCATATATGGCGTTGTATGCGGTAAGGGGTTAAATTATTTTTATTTTGCGGTAGGTACTAGATAAAAAATAAATCACAATTTCAAACCTTCATAGTTCTATCTGACATAGATACATCACGGCACCTGCTGGCGAGACCGGTTGGAATAGAGGTAAAAAATAATCTTTTTCATTTTAAAAACCACAATTTTAAAAATGCCCGACCGTGGGACCTCGCTGTGTTTACAGTTTCGTGTTTATATTCCAACACTTGGCGATGACAAAATGTTTAACAACTCTGTGTACCGATAAATAATGTTTCAATAACGTTAGGTTGAAAGAACAAAGTTTGGAACACGTGTTGTCAAAAAAAAAAATCGTTTAAGAGAAAAATATTTAAATGAGGCACGATACACAAATCATTAACTCAGAAAAAAATATGCAGTATTACAATTCTGGAATAAAAACACCGAGTTTACCAAACATTTCTTAAAGTGTCTGTTGCACCATGAAAAATGAGGTCTTGCAAATCTTGGGGTTCATTCGATTAATCGAGTCTGTTCTAAGCTGGGGTGTGTACATTTCATTCATTCATTCAAAAATATTTTCATGCTATGCGTTAAATACAAATGCCTGGAATTACCTAAAATTTATAGTGCCTAAGATTATATTTCGATGGCTGGTCTTAAGTACCTACAGTTCATAGCCACAGCAATAATTTCATTTTCTAGATGTTAATTTAATTAATAGCTATATCCTCATTCTTAATGGCGGTTTTAGTTACATAGAATGCAAATAGAGATCAGTATCTATTTCGCAAATTGTTTCAAGCAGTCTTTATATGGTCACAGCGTTGACGGCCCTTACTGACCCGGCAGATACCTTCAAGTAATGGTGCCTATTTAGATATAAGCTGATAAAAATATACCTATAATTATCGCCCAACTGCCTCCCCCATTTGTTTATCTATATGCCGCTCTGCGGTCCCATTAGCCGCATGTTTCAGATAAAATGTCTATTTGGAAACTTCCAAACCTTTCAAGGGAACTGTGTGTAATTAATATTTTTTTAATTTAACTATAAAATATTCCGTTGGGCAAGAATCATTCAGTTTTGATCGTAACCGGTTCGTGGACTTTTGGTGGCATCGGCCACGCCCGCGACCGCCATATTCAAATTTTCAAATATCGAATATTTTTTCCGTTCTTGCCAGTCGGCATCAGTCGATAGTTTATTTTTTATTTTTTTACTCTCATCACTCTCGAGCAATATGTGGACGATTTGAGACAATATCGAGTCAATCGTCCTGCGCTCGAAACTTCGGATATTCACGAACGATTCTGCATAAGTGCGCAAAAAAATTATAAAGGACATGGCCTAACAAAGAGTTAGGTCATGCAGGTCGCGGCGGGCGTTGCACGGCGGTAAAAAAATAACGCAAAATCATCGCCAGTGCAAAAACACGTATCCGTGACTCATATTTTTATACCTTTACGGAATGACTAATAAAGGAAATTTGTTGTCCGCCACTAACAAGTATGTCGGTCGTTTGGATACAATGATTAGCTGTCATTTGTCAATTTTCGTGTCTCGTGCGACGACCGAGCATTGAATGTGACACTGCGGCCATTAACGTCGACTGAAAACTAAATAAATTGTGTAATTTGCACCTTCATGTAAATTCGTTGGTGAGTGATGAGGTGGCACAAGCATATGATACGGTAAAAGGTCGACCTTGGGGGAATAGATAAAAATGGTTTTCAATTAGGAATTACTTTTATAAATATGCACAGTTTTTTACAAGGCGCTCTAAATGAACAGTTATGTTTAAATACTAATTATTTCAAACGTCATTACATTGGCATGTAACGTCATTAGGTGTGTAAATAATGCGGTGATTAACAACAATAGGCGTTCGCAAAAACTGTAGCAAGCAAAAAGTAGCGCCGCGTCAAATATCGACTAGGATAAACAGTCACAAGTTGACCGTGGCAAGGTCGCGGGGATTTTGAACTTGGAACAAAAAAATATTCCAAATTTGAATATTGCATTCGGCTCGGCTGATTGATGGGATTTCTTTTCACGGCACGCGATTGATTCGAATTGTTTTTTTTTTCGGGTGTTCCATTCACGCTGCATTCTCATTTAAGGACTCTGTTAAAATTATATTCAATTGTTATTTTATTCTTAAATCGTTTTTGTTGCAGGGCCGTACGTTTAAATGCGGGTGTAACGACTCTTAAATCGTGAGTTATTTTTAAGGTTTGCTTATAACAAAAATGCATAAATTATCTGGCCACACGCCAGATCCCTTGTATGGCTGTGAGAAAAACAAGGCAATTTTAAAATTTCCTTTTTGTACGAAGATGTGGAGAAAGAAATTCCACTTTATAAGACGCCCCCGATATCCGTTATGCATATCGGCCTTATACGGGCCCTAGAAGAGTGTCGGTCGTCTCATTGTCTTTCTGTCCGTCAGGAGTGAGTCACGCCATTGTTGGGTTACACAATAGATGTCTTTGTGCATTGTGCCCCGGGGGACCCTGATGTTACGTATTTTGTAATAATTAGTCGACTTCTATTTGACTCACAAATGATAATTACTCATGCGCCTACTTTCTAAATTTTAATAAAGATCTAGTTGCGTCAATACTTATTGATCGACCGCGGAATAAGTTTTTGTATGATACGTAACGCAATATCTCACACGGCACGCGTTTGGGGGGTCACCCTAACGTTGTGAAGGGCAAAAAAAAAATGCAGAAAGGGGCTCCGTCCAGTATAATAGATACGCGAAAACTCAATCGCGTTCGCTTCTAACAATAAAATCCAATGATCTAAGTTCGTAAATCGGTCAAACGATTTCGACCCCTATGCCCCCGAAATACGAAACACATTTTTTTGTTATTCGATTATTCGAAATCTATCCCCTTTGGAGTAGGCAACTTGTAGGCGGGAAAAGTGGTCGTTCGTTCAGATATGTCAAAACAAATTAGCGGTATACTTGTGTATGTAGGAACGAGCACTATTTTATCTCTCTCCCATCTCGTAGGTGCGAAAAGGACGAAATATTTGTGAATTTTGAACATAATTTATCACCAGTTTTCCCCTTTTGGCGTTTATCGATGTGTGGGCTATGAATAAGGAGTTTTAAGTGGTTTTATTTTTATTTTATGTTTGTGTTATAACGAGAATTTAGTATAGACGTTTAAATGTAAAATGAGTAGAAAATATTTATATTGGTGACAGTAATGTGGTTAAACATAAAAGTCAGATATTAGAATAAAGTCTAAAAGGCTTATCAGTTGATTAATCATCCTTCTTTAACTTGTTTGAATAGAATACCTGTTTTTGTGCAAACATTACTACGTAGTTTTATAACAAAACGAATATGAATTCCATTGTAATAACGTCACTTACCATGAAAAACACGTAATTTCACGTATCACGTCCAAAAAATATCCAAAAAAGAAAATTATTCGGTCGAGCAGCACATTTGTTATAATTCCCACAAGAACAGTTACATAAATTGCTTCAAGTCTTCAACTTAATGAAACTTCCACCACAAATCATTGCGTCACGCACCCTTAAAAAATCGACTAACGCGTTTGGTATTTCGAATAAATTATCGAATAATCGAATTAATAGCGTAATCATCGTTATCGGGTGCAATTACATCAAAAACGTTTGGAATAGTAAGTATGATAATAATTGAAGTGGACAAAGGTGTTATCTGACAAAATAAAAAGAAATAAAAAGTTTTAACTGATGTTAAATCGATTCATGGATTTAAAACACACCAATTATAATTCTTTACATAGTAACAGACGCTAGCAAAGGTGTTAACTGTTAGTTAAGTAGATATTTCAGATTTGCAAATGTGTTAACACAAAAAAGTTGGATTTTTTATTTTGTCAGATAACACCTTTGTCCACTTAACCCTTCAATTACGTGCGCTGCGATAATTTGCCGCTTCAATCGAATAAATTTCACGTTTGCGAACATCATCAATTCATCAGATATCTGTATTATTTTAAAAGAAGGCTGGTCAAATGTGTTGATTTTATTTAAATAAAACCATGAATAAAACCTATTAATTCGAATCGTAAATATTCTAGCATGTCTAATTTTGCAAGAATTTTATTCGAATTATTCGAAAACCGCAGAATTCGAATAACGAACAACCAAAAATATTTAACGAAATTGCTCACTAGTAATTCAAATAACGAATGATGAGTAGAGTGGGTGGCGACGTTCGTTGATGGGGTAAAAATTACCCCCGAGGGGTAAACACCCTATGTAGTGATGTGTGTTTATGTGTGGAGGAGGGTATGATAATAGCGTATTTCCTGCCTGCCCCACACAGTTCTCATAATGTGAAATTTTGCATTGCACGCACTTTAAACAATTTATTCGGTAGTTGGGAGGAAAATAAAAAGTTGTTTTTTTTTTTTGTAGTTTCATTCATTTGGTTACAAAAGTTCTACATAGTTTTACTTATGAAATAATCAGCATATTTAGTTTTTACAACCCGTAATAAACATTATGACTTCACAGTTCAACAGCACATTGTACAAAAATATCATTCGGTAACATTTTAACATTTTTATTGGCCGCCATAAAAGTAACATATAACTTACAAAATGGCCGTTAAAATGCAACCATTAAACGCCTCCCTGAAATAACCCGAAAACGAGTGTTTGCATATCAGCGGCCCGGTTGAATGCATTTCATATGGCAGTTTATACACAAACAGCGTTTTAAAATGTTAAATGTTTGTTTGTTTGATTGTTGGGCTGGTGGGCGTACTAATTTTTGAAATAAAATTTCATACAAATTAAAAGTGATAAATGTAGAGATGGGCAACTATCCGGGTTTAAACCTGATTAATTTCACTTAATTTAATTTAACTTATCCTATTCTTATTTATAATTAATGTAATAATGATGTCCTAATTTATTTGTTATTTTTACAGTTTCAATTTATAATTGTTATAATATTCTAATGTAACTAATTTATTTGTAGTTTTATAGTTTCAATTTATAATTAATTAATTTAATTGATGTATTTTTTTTAAGGTTTTAATCATACTGTATTTTAATTTAACTACTTGTCATTTTAAATTCAATGTAAACTTTGTAAATTTTGATTTTGTTAGGATCATATATTTCCATTTTATTTTTTATTATTGTTTATACAAGTGCTGTGCACACCTATAAGTGACAAATTCACCGCAAAGCTTCTGATATAGAATATATTTAATGTAATGGTTTAGTGAATAAGTCGTTGGTGTGTCAATAAATAAATAAATTAATATAGGCACCCAGCTAATTTCCCATCCTTGAATAGGTTAATAATTACTATAAAGACGTCACAAAATAGGTACCGTTTCAATAATTCTCTACAATACTTTTTTATCCATAAAAATTAAACGAGTGAATCTATTAGGAAAACATATTCAAATATAGAACATAGGGAGGCACAAAACACTAAAATGCGCGTTCACAAGTAATTACACTAATGTACGAAACCCTTGTAAACTGTTTTAGGGTTCACGGCGTCTGTGGCTAACGCAATAAACATTACTGTACCCAGAGACTTGCCAAGTGTGCAAATAAAATTATTATCTGTGAAAATAGTAGGCTATAGCAGTACTTTAAAGAATTTATCGACCTTTCTAATTTCGATCGCGTAACTATGTAGATATCTAGCTGAAAAGAAAAAGTATGCGCAGTTATAAAAGTTATTAAGGGCTTAGTATAGGGATCCATACCATGTTGATTAAAAATAGTGCCTAAGTTAAGAATGCAAAAATAAAATACTTATTTTAATCGCCTATAAAATTTAAATATGGAACGCGCGGGAAATGTCTCCGCCATAAACGCACGCATGCATGCATCGTCTTTTGGCAAGGAGCTACTTTTTACAAAACCGTTTCCGAGCACAATAAGGACCCATTCAAGGCAATAAACCTTATTCGGGCAATTATTTTCACAGAGTCACAACACTATCTATTCATTATGTCTAGTTTGTTGCGTTACACGTTTTGAATTATTTATTTGCGTTTAATATCAATTCAGATGCGACAGTAGGCCTGTTAGTTGGTCCGCTAGTGTTGGCAGCACTGTCGTTCCGTGCGTTCGGCGACCAGATTGGAGAGAGCCATTCACAGTCGTCCGTATTAGTGATGTGAGTTAGACGTAGTGCGCCGTTATCCGGCTCGAGGGGTCACCGTAGGTTGGTTATTGTGTACGCAACGGGCGTCAAACGCGTATTTATTGGACATTCGCAGCGCTGCGTCAGGCGAAGAAGATACGGAGTTAAACTGCCAACTGACACGCGAGCATTAAGTACTCTGTATCAAGTTTCGCCGGATTCCGCTCGCTACTTGAGTTATACTGTGTTGTCGTGTGTAGGGGCACTTATGTGCGTCGCGTGGAGTAACAATTGAGCCGTTCATACATATTTAGTCGGCATTAATTTCGTCGAATCGGATTAAATGGCGATAAAACGTAACTTTCACGTACATTTTACGTAAACATTAAACGTGGCGCGTGTGTATTGTGCTTTTTCTGGTGGATTGTACGTAATCGGTGAGCTGTACATTTTTTGTAATTATTTTTTCCATTGCTTATTTTTGTGAATTAAAAAAATAATGTAATTTAGATTAGATACATTGAAAGAATAATTTCGGTCAACCAAAGATATCAGAATATTATGTTACATAATTATATTAAAAATTTAATATTCTGAATTCTGTTTCAAACAATACCAAGATAGCATTATATCTTACACCTTTATATAACGTATCTACATAAATATGCAATCTCTCTCACTTATCATTAAGATAATGTTTTCTGCGCCTGATAACAAGTTTAAAACTACAGAAATAGAACATTATACTTACTTATGTAATAGAAAAACTTGTTTTAAAGAGGTTAAACTTCTATGTATTATTTAATTATCTGAATCAACTCTAAATAATTACTACCATGTAGTTCAAACAATAATGTAATACAAATTTTCAACGAAAAAAAAACTAAATAAAGTATTTATTTCCAGATTTTAGAGTTGGTTCCATACTAAAAATTATTCATATTTAAGAGTACTTTCACATACTGAAAAATTACAAATGAATTGTTTTAGTCACGAAGTATAAATTCAGAATTGTGAACCTAAAAATCCTATAACCAGCGGGGTAATCAGTAGGAATGGCTTCCATTTTGACAGTTCTCCAACATTCATTACGTTGTTTCTGTTGTCGAGCGACACATTTTTCGAACATATGAAGCAACGGATTCTCAATGCCATTAAAAAATCCCCAGATTATGAATGATAGTGTGTTACGTAATTATTAGGGTGTTGAAAGCCGACCTTAAAAATATGGGAAAAGGCTTGGCAGACGATGATAATGATAAAAACCCTATGCAGCTATTTCTTCAAACAAATTTGAGCACAACCATAAAGTACAGAATACCTAAACATTACATAAAGCCCCATTCACACAATCCATGATAACATTACGGGAACATTCATAAAGGTGTAGTCCTCTAAATCCCTCTCATTTTAAGGATTTGCAGTTGAAATTAGTTCGCAAATCTCGGGCTTACCCACCCCTGTTACAGATGTAGATGAGACATACGGATAAATAGCTCAAGCTATACTCTGGCTTATTGTTTTGGTTTTTATTGTCGGGGAAATTGCGTGTCTTGGGTTGAAGTAGGGTTAGGGAAATGAATGGTGTAAAAATATCCATTATATTTCGCGAAAAGATGTTGACATGACGGCAAAAAAAAAATAGGTTTTTTTTGTTATTGTTGTAAGAAATGCATGCTTGTCATGATCTAGGTTTTAATGGAAAAAATGGTTAGTATATGCTAGTCGTATTAAGAGATTTTTTTTTTAAGTGAGAATTAGTTCAAATTATAATTTTTTGATACATTTTTTGACCTCAAACGTATTTTTTTCGAGAAACAAGATACTTACGGGCAGTTTAGCAACAAAATACATCATGCAATAGTTTAGTCCTAACTTTAGATTTTTAATCGAGGACCGTCGACCGTTAAAATGACTTAAAACGGTTATTATAATTTTACAAAAGCTATCCCTAAATTGAAACGTTTTACTCCAAACACTTAACACTAATACTCAAATATTAGTCTGTCTGTCTTTCTAATTGTTTGCAGTATCAACATTTTTGTTTAAAACAAAGACTGTTTACATACATTTTAAATGGAACTGTGTTGCCTAAGTGTCACTATTAGCCAGTTCTTATTATGGATCTAGAACCAAAATTCGGATACTATGTAACTGTTTCAGTCTTTTTTAGCCTTTTGTGGCAGAAATCAATAGATGCTTTCAGTTTCTCTTTCAAAGAAGGTGATTCTTTGTGACCTAATTGTTAATTGATTTTAGACCTTTATTGTTTTTACTTTTTTTCGTTTTGTTGAGTCGTTTCTATTTGCAACAATAAAAAACTTAATCCAAGACAATTTATTATTGGTTTAGCAGTTCTCTGCAGGCACAAACTTCTTGGATATAAATTAACCATAGAAAGGTTTTAATTAATAATTACTGTAGTTTATATCGGTTCTTGAAATTATACCCCTTTATTTATACACGTTGCTTTAAGATAAAACTCGCTAATCATTTATAATCCTAAAAGTTTAATAATCGCAATAGAAAATATGGAAGATGCTTTTTATCCTTTATTCATCGCATTATTAGTACTACAATAGTAGGTAAGTACTTGGGTAAAATATAATAATAATAATAAAAAGCACCCTACATTCGCCATGTGCCTATCAGAACATCACTGACTAAAGGCATTATAACTTAATAATCACAATAAATAAGACAGTTTAAAGATACCATCTTTGAAACAACCACCACTATAAAATGATCCGTCAACCTTACAAAACGGATCAAAATAAAAGGTCAAGTTAAGCTGGGTGTAGACCCACCCTTTGTTCTCCTAATTATAAAGTAGGGTGCGGACAGTTTGTGTTATGGCTCATTAAAAATGAACTTTAAAGTACATGTGTATGTCGCCTTAGGGTACTAGCTCAGCAGGCCATGTTTTATGTAGAGGTAGTCCTTTTAAAGTATTTAAACCTTGTTTTTGCATCGGTTTAATTTATTTTGTGCCAAGAAATTCTGAGTGTTCTGTTGTTACTGTAATTTAACTTGTTTTTACTGGTTTCTTGTGTCTGTTTCGATGTATTTTTCCGTACATAACCAGGGTCGACAGATATATTTGAAGTTTATTAAGAAACTGATGGACTTTTTTTTTTTTATAAAACAAACACGTCCTTAAACAAATAAAATTTCATCAGAAAATCTATCGATTCTTACTTAATTTCAATTATATCCGACGACCCAGATTAGTTATCTCTTTTTGGTGACTGTACTGAAGAATGTAAAAATAACCGTTACTAAAAGCTGCTCTACAACAGATCTTTTTCGATATCCCTTCCTCCTTGACCCTAAATTTACAAACATACAAAATCATGGGAATAAAATTAACATACAGAAAAAATCATTTCTTTCAACTTCAACCACACAATTCACTTGCAAATCTCAACTATTATTATTAATAATTTATTTCCATTTTATTCACCCTCCCTAATCTGAAAAACTGGTCCAGCGAGTTCTCACGAAACCTTCCTGGTTCGAATAAAAAAACAAGAAACGGTAACCTTTATATAAGATGAATTTCTTATGCAAATTACCAACTTCCCACGGGCTGAAAAATTTGCATACCTAAAGGGTTGGTATCCCTAAGAGTTTGGCGCAAAATATGCAAATCTGCAAATACCTTAAGTAATTATGCGAAATTTGACAGCTGCTGTTTTTTTTATTCGAATGCTAATTCAAGATGGCTACCGAATCAGGTGGGTAGCCTTGGGAGCCCAGATTTGGCAGTTTATTTGATACATTTTTGGACCTCATGTCAGTTTGAATTGAATTACAATTTAGTTCTCTTGTGATTTAAATTAAATGGGAAATGTTAATATTGGAGATGATACATCAGAATTTATTCAAGGTTACAATTTTTATTTAATTTCTTGCTACGGCCATTTTATTTATGTAAAACACTTTTAGAAGACGTGAAATATTATCATCTTTATGAAGATTGTGTCTTTGATTTAGCATAACCAAATTCACACGACCATCATTTCAAGAAGTGAAGAGAACACGATTCAAGAAGATTAGAAGTACCTACAACAAGAACAAAAGAAGACTTCAAAACAGGAATTCAGCAGAGTGTCCGCAAAATGGTGACTGCCACTAGCGAGGTATAGAGTTCCTACGTATCTACCACTGTAGGAACTTCATACCGTGCTCTTGGGTTCGCCAATCTTCTCCAATTCTCCGTTCTTCACCATCTCAAGATTATCATCATCGTTCAAGGCTAGAAGAAGCTGAAGATGCCTTAAAGCTATTTATGATTTTATTTCTATGTAAAAGGGGTATCTGCCTTGATTTATATGTGACTTGCGAATTATGTACTTTTGTGTATAATTATTTTCAGAAATATGTATTGTATGTTTGTAGATTAGGAGTCTACACTATAAACTCCTTGACATCCAACGGAAGGGACCAAGTCCTACACGTGCTAAAGTTGTAACTGTAGCACGTGCTCACCTATGTTACGTCTCACTGTCATTTATACACGTGCACTTTTGGCAATCTAATCGACGTCAGTGATGCTGCAAATAACGTGAACAACTACTGGGCTATTTGGACTCCAGTAATATTAAAAGTACCACAGAAACAAAAAGAAGAAATTATGGGAAAGTGAGGAATGAACTGAAAACAGTCTATCACCTACCTAGACAAGGATAGAGAATAATAATTAAATATTTACGTTCACACGACGCCTTATCAGGCAATACATTTCCAGTTTTAGCTGACCTCGCATTGTGTAGACTTTCCGTACACTGGGAAATCAGATTATACTGGAAATTAATATCTCGATATGCCGCCGTGCGTCCCTACAAAAGACAAAACAATGCAAAAGCGTTCGATAAGCCCAAATCGGCCATCTTGAAGCATGTACAGTCGACCGCAGGTCAGTATAACATTCGCATTATTGTTTATCGCTTCATATTGTACACTTGGTGTGTATTATAACTTGTATTATTAGATTATAAAGTGTAACAATTGTAGATAGACCAACAAATAAATAAATAAATAAATAAAATGTGCCAATTGCCTAATACATATTTCTGGAGGTGTCGATTCGCCAACAAATCAATAATCTTCGTGCGATTCGTCAAAAGAAAATAATATATCAATTAGAAGTGTCACCTTGCCAAAATCGGGCGAGTTAATTCGTGCGAGTATCGAAAAATAAGCCAACTCGATACGCCATATTAACTGACTCATCACCTCATCGTCTGCCTAGCCTTTTCCAACATGTTGGGGTCGGCTTCCAACAACACACCAGGAACACCAGTATTTTACATGGAGCGACTGCCTATCTGACCTCCACAACCCAGTTACTGGGTAGGTAATACGATATCCCTTGGTTAGACTGGTTGTCAGACTTTCGGGCTTCTGACACCCGTAACAACTGTCAAAATTCCACAAATGACAGCCGGGACCAACGGCTAGACGTGCTTTCCGAGGCACGGAAGGGTCTTGGTATGTAAAGATGGTCACCCATCCACGGACCAACTACGGCAAGCGTAGCTTAACCTGAACGATCAACCAGTGCGGCTGTTATAACTTAGCTACAAGCCCTTTATATTGCCATATTAACTAACTGTACCTATTGTAAATTATTTATAACAACTTATTTGTCCTGCAACAAATTTCCTGTAAGTATATAAATAATTCAGCATTGTTATTAATTTCATGTTTGTTTCCCCGTATTCCACCTTATTTTGATGATTATTTAGGAAAATTTCAATGTATATTTTCCAAAAACGAATTTGTAGCAGGACAATGAGATTAATCCTCATCCCAATATAAGGTAAATACCACGTAAATACTTACGTACCTAAACTAGACTATACAGGTTTGGCGCATAGACCAACATTTTTCTTTTTTGGGATTGGGTAGATCACGTTCTATCTTTCCCCCGTATACCCCATGTCCTAAATGTCACTCCTAGATTAGATCCCTAAATGTCGCTGCTTTTCATAGATTAATTCATTTTTAAGAGTCTGAAAGCTCGTCAAGTATCTTTTGTTTTCTATGCTACGAATTTATATTTTTTTTATAATAATCATACATTGGAGACTCTAATAAGTGTTATTTGGTGCAAAAACAACAACAAACTAAAAAAATATATCGTTATAAAGACGATGTTTCTGGTACTTTTCGAAAACAAACTATAAAAATCGTATCTCGATTATAGTGACACCTAGGACATGGGCCTATGAGTCAAAGATTAGAAAACGATCCACCAAAACCAAAAAAAAAAAAAAATGTCAGTCCATCTGCCGAACACTTTGTATTGTAAGCAAAACACACTAAATTTCTCAAAACTGAGCACATTTTGTTGAACAAAAAACCCTGTGTATAGTATTGTAGTGACACCTACACTGCTACATACGAACTACGCACCACACTGACGTCATACAAAATCCTGCATCGCGCTAGCAGAGTTTACTGCGCAACTAGCGGAAATACAACGTCCCGGTGTCAATCGTCGGTTGTAATTCCGATCCAGCCTGTCCCTTGCTGCCCTCTATTAGTGATGCCCTAAGTCGACGTCCGTACCTCACAGAGGGTACTTTAAGCGTGAAGCGCTTAGTTTTAGCGCTGGCTGGAGGCGTTCATTTATTAAGGAAGCCAAGGCAAATCGGGTTAAGCAGCCGACAACCTCCTTGATTCACCTGCGAGATGTCGTGGCCAATAAAAAACCAAGTTACTTGCTACACTGTACCCATTGATAAGACTTATTTATCAGACTTCCGAATGTCTGACACGCGTATTTCCATTCTGTACATGGCCAAAACGCAACCATAGGTATCTGCTCGCGTATACTTTGTAATGCAATTTTTAAATTTGTGTTTACAATATATACACGAATTTTGCGTGTAAAAATATAGTTTGTAACGTAGACGCGTACGTGCATTTTTCCAATTTATACAAGGCCATAATGCCACCATAGGAATTTGGTAGGACTTCTGATTGCCGAGCTTCGATTTAAGGGGTGGTAGGGAGGGGGAGGGGGGGGAGGTTTAGAGCCCCTCCTGTGAAGGAAAATTTTCGAAACCCCCCCTTTTTGAGAAATATTTTTTAAATATTCTAACCTACCTTTCGAATTTTCGTGTATCGACGTCAATTTAAAGGCCGGAAGAGGTGTGGGGTTGACGAATAAAATGAAGGAGAAGTAGCAACGCTCGACAGGACACTTCGCTGAGAGGGCTCGTCAACAGAATCAAGGCATTTCCAGGTCACAGTTTTAACCTAACCTCCCCAAACCATGTCGTTTCTGGCACTCGCCGGCCGCTCGTCTATACAGGATTAGTTTGCATGCGGACTAGCACTGTATATTATGAATCAATTTAGTTACTTTGGCCACTACAAAGTATACACGAGTATTTGAATACTACTCTTGTATAGGTTGGAAGACCTTGATTAAAAAGTGATTTCCAATCTATACACGACTAGTTTCACGCCCTTGCGTTCTAGCCTTGTACAGATTGGAAATACGCGTCTGACACCACATAACGACAGTCAAAGATCTGCGAATGACAGCCGGGACCAACGGCTTAACGTGCTTTCCGAGGCACGGAGGGTTCTTAGGATGTCACTCATCCACGGACCAACAGCGGGAAACGTAACTTAATCGAACACACTCACAACACACACACTCACTCACCCAAACACAAACAATATAATTATTTATTAACTACACCTCTAGTTGTAATTTGTAATTCGTACCAACTTACTCGCCGCGGGAGGAAGACCTGGAGTCCTGATATACAGGGCTGCCCTAGTTTAGGCTCCAGTCCACTCCATTTATTTTATGTACCTATACTGTGTTTAGATTAGTGTGGAAAATAAATGAATTTTTACTTTACTTTACTTAATCTGATCGATTGACCCATATGGTTGTTGTTACTTTGCCTCAAGTCCTTCTAACGCGGTGACAAAGATATATACATGAAAACTTTAGTTACCTTAAGTGAGGGTCTAGCGGTAGAAGCAACCACATCAGATGGATCACCGGCAAGTGTCGCTATTAAACATTGAATTAGTTAAGACTATCGTCGTCCAATTCTGGAAATAAGCTATTCCTGATTTGCGCCACAACAGCCTTTTCTACACCTTCCATAATCACATCGAATCTGTGCCAGCCGTCAGTCATATCTACACATAATTTATCTTCCTAACAAATAAGTTGTGCCACCCACGAAAAATAATGCAGATTTGTAGATAAAAAGTACTTCGGTAACCCAGGTATTCTCCGTGAGATCGTCAATGATATCAAGGCACTGATGGTCTTCCTCGAGAAAGAAAGAAAGAAAGAAAGAAAAAGTATTTACACAGCACAGAAACTATACAAAAAACAATACTTAATAAAATAAAAATCAATTATAAACAAAAGAAACAAATAAAAAACAAAATTGGCAGAGGAGAGGAGAGGAGAGGAGATTGGGTGGATGAAATAATACATTTTCCCACTCGTACGCAAAATAATCGCTTAGACGGAGCATTGTGGACATCAGACCGATATACAATACGCATAATCAGGCTATAATGTTCCCAGTGCTGGGAGACAAGCCTCCTCTATTCGAGAGGCAGTGACCAGGAATCCAACAGGCGGGTCCAATGCCTGGGATGTCAGATTTTTTGGAATTTTTGGTTTTAGAACATGCCTCTTTCCTCACGTTGTTTCCTTCGCAGTTTTGAGAGCAATGGTGATGAAATAATTTACACAACGGGCCTGGTTGGGTTTGCACCAGAGACCTTCAATTTGTGAATTACGGCTGTTTTCACTGGGCAATATAATACCTATATAATATATATGACATCCTATTTTCAGTGGTAGGTATCAAATATATTACAATTTTCCCTAAAGCAAAACACACAACATTATTAATTATAACAACAATATTTTAGTTATTTAACTGTAAAGTCTTTTCCACTATCATTTTATTACCGACTCACTATTATCAGTGACATGAAATAAATGTAATTATCTTAAACTCATGTAATTATAGATTCGGTGTAGATATAACACGAGTTGGTATATTATTTATAATAATATGTGAGAATAAATATATAATCGTTATCGGTGACCTGTTTCATAACGTTCTCTAATAGATCTTGTAGGTGCTATCATCGCATTTGCATTTACCTGTCAAATTAAAATCATATAGTAACCTTATAGGTGATGTTCTTCAGAAGGGTCAGGTGCGTAGTACTGGTAACCGGAGTGCGTGTATGACCAGATGTATGAACTTAACCCTTTCGCGGACGGTACTCGATCACGTGGTATATGTAGAATGACACATCAGTTCTTCGTACAAAATGGTTACACGTTTATTGACGTCGAGTCGTATTTTTTCGATACATTTGGCGAAATTTTCATGCGTTGTGGCGGAAAGACGTAGCTAGTACAATTTTGTATGGCGAGTCAACGTGAGTATACGGTCTGCTTAAAACAAGTAAATTAAAATAGACGTGGTAGTACGTTCTGTCACCACTCGTAGCTGTCTTGGAACGTATATACACGCCACCGCCCATGAAAGGGTTAAACGAGGCATAAGTAGTATGTAAGTATCGTAGCAGGTGGCGTTCTGTTGTTTCTGCCTACCCCCCATGGGAAAAAGGCGTGATTTTATGAATGTATGTATTAAAATAATTTATTTCAATGAGCCACTTCTCAGGCACCTTGGAACGCCAACATTAAAAAAAAAAAGAATTATTTCTAGTCGCCCGCCATGCAAGAAACTAAACCGTCCCTATCAACAATCTGGTAGAGCCATTTCGTTGAAAAGGTCATAGACATATTTCTACGAGAATCGCGTCGTATCGTCGCGTCGCGCTTGTCTGTAGAAGCCTTTACTCTTCTAGATTAATCTACGTATCAACTTATATTATAATAAAGAGGAAAGATTGCTTGTAAAAATGATAGTCATGGATAAACTCAAAGAAATCTTAACTAATTAAAAAAAAAAAAAAAAACCTTTGGAAAGCTACATTATACCGGAGTAACATGAGCTCGTTTTCAAATATTTCGCCATATTTTGTACCCATGAATTTTACCTGTACAATGAAATTAGCAACCATTTTAATTTTGTCTGCTTTAGTTTTATCATCATCTTATACAAAATCTGTCCAGCTGCGAATAGCTACAGCTGGACAGACTCTTTCCCCTCCACCATCATCATCAGCCTGCTGCAGTCCACTGCTAACTCTCTCCAATTGCGCGCCATACAGCTTGATTCTCGGCAACTCTCATCCAGCTGCTACCAGCCACCCTGCGAAGATCGTTGCTCCACCTAGCCTGAGAACGTCCTACCTTACGTTTGCCGATCTGCGGTCTCTACTCTAGAACACGTCTACCCTAATCGTCATCGGTTTTACTGCTAATATGGCCTATCATTTGCCTTTAATTGTGGATACGTGTGATCACCTTTGTACAATTTTTTCTGTTCTTTTCTTCTTGTCTGTTTATATATGTGTGTACATAAATGGTTAAATAAATAATAAATAAATAAATTTCACTGAAGTAATAGAGAGAGGGCGTTAGTGTATTCCTTATCTCATATCGTCGCGATTTTCAGCCTCCAGGACTTATATGATGGGACTGGCAGAACTTTCCAGGTCGCTGCGCACTTGTCAGACAAAATATAGTCATTGACACAAGAAGAAGTTCGGTGTATATCATCTGCCTAGCCTTTTGCCAACTATATGATATGCCGTCTAGTCTACCACATGCAGCTGTATACTCGCATGCGATATATTTTAGACTAGCTTCTGCCCGCGACTTCGTCCGCGATAAATTTCTTGTTCTCCGAGCCTTCCCGTCGCGTCCAATCGCCTACCCGTGCGATTTTCCCTGTTTTTGCAACATTTTTCATAACTGCTCCACTCCTCTTGGTTGTAGCGTAATGTTATATAGCCTATCGCCTTCCTCGATAAATAGGCTACCCAACACTAATATATTTTTTCATTTCAGACCTGTAGTTCCTGAGATTAGTGCGTTCAATCAAACAAACATACTCTTCAGCTTTATAATATTAGTATAGATATAATAAATACCTGTCTGATCTCCATAACCACTGGGTTATGGAGGTCAGACAGAACACTTACTGAAGTGGGCAACATAATACCCCTTGGTAAGACTTGTTGTCAGATTTTGTCTTCTATACAGTGGATACGAACCGACCGCCACAAACAAAACATCCCAGGGTAGGAAAATAAGCCAGTTACAAAAATATGGAGCCTTGCTTATACAGGTGTGTCGGACATGTTTGAGTACATTGACATTCATCGCTAGACAATGGCGATGAATGAAACTGACAATAATTACTGTTATATTTAATTCTAAACGCAATACGGACTGCGGTTATCACTATTATTGCGAAAAACAATGCTGAATAAACTCCAATAGACCTGACGGTCAGTAGCCATGCTTGCCACTTCTACTGAATCCTAACTGGACTTCTTGGAGTGGATCAAGTCGAACGATCGCCTATTAGAAGCCGTTAAATCAATCAGTCAAAATACATAATATTATTATTTCATAAAAACCTATATGGACACATAGAAAACGTAAGAGATAAATGCACAGGTTCGATTGGTCGTTTGCTATGAAGAAGAGCCGGCAAGAAACTCCACGATTAGTCGTTTTAAATAATTGAGTTTAACAACGTTTTCAAATTACAGTCAAAGTCAAAGCATTTATTTCAAATAAATTCAAAAAAGGCACTTTTGAAAGTCAACAGTTACATGAAAATAGAATTGATTCTAGAGTACAGTACAAGTGTACAGGGTTCAGCACCCCTAGCCAAGTTGATAATCTGCAATCGTTGACGCTAATCGAAAACTAATCAAATGTATGGGAATGAAATCATCTCAACGTTAAGTCACGTGGTTAAAACAAACGAATAGAAATTCGTAGCCAAGTTCACATCGTTCAAAATTATAGATTTTTTTTAATTTTTTTTTTGTTGGCATCTCGTAGTTAATCTGAAATAAGATTATGACTACTTAAACGGATTTTTGCCCGGCGATTTCTAAATAGTTAAACTTTTTAGACCTCCAGCCGGGCCATAGTAAAATTAAAACTAAAGCGAAAGTCCTAAGGGTAACTCCGAGAGGGGTTCGCACCTCGGCTTAGGCGATCACTGAGGGAGGGCAGCAAGGGACATGCTGGATCTGGGTTAAATTATTTAGGGGCTAATTTAAAGCTTGATAGAATTAATTGTTATCGCTTCTATAATGTTCAATGCTACATCCTTTGTTATAATGTCGTTTTTCTAAAGACATTGTAAAACGAGCGGCCGACTCAGGCGCGTCAATATGGCTACCAACTTATCGTTTTCTACAATTGCTGACACCGAGGCGTTACCGATTGGAGAACGGAATTCAACACGAAACGGTTGTAACTTGACTAGGGGGGCAGAAGTATAGGAGGACAGTCATCGTCTGCCTAGCCTATTCCCAACTATGTTGGGGTCGGCATCCAGGCTTACCGTATGCAGCTGAGTACCAGTAATTTACATGAAGCGACTGCCTATCTGATCTCCGTAATCCAGTAACTGGGTAATATCTCCTCTTGGTCAGACTTTCGGAATGCTGACGATCCGTTAAGACTGTCCAAGATTCACAAATAATAGCCGGGACCAACGGCTTAACGTGCTTTCCGAGGCACGGAGGGGTCTTGGTATGTAAATATGGCGTAGCTTAACCTGACCGATCAACCTGTCCGGCTGTTTTTATTTAGCCACGAGCCCCTCAGGTATAGGAGGACAGTGTTTGCATTTAGCGCTCAATGGTCTTTACGATTATATTTACCGTCGTTTCGAGTATATTTTTCCTGCGAACAGTGGTTCCTATGACATTTTTTCCGGGTCAAACAGGCACAATAAACCTATTGGATATGAAAGCTTCTAATTACTTCTCAAATCTTTTAGCATCCTTTACTTTGTGAGGAAAGCAATGACTCTTTTAGTGAGATCATCGATAAATATGTCCGATAATAACAGCTACCTGTCATTAGATTACGATTCTCATGCGAAGTACAGTCACGAGCATAAATATCTTACACTTACGCAAGATTTTAAAACGATTTATTCCTAAAATATTAATGGATATACATTTTATGTTGTTACGTATGAATATAGTTTTGTTGAAGTCACACCTCATCATTTTATTTGAAAGAAGACGTTTACTGCTGGTCTTAGTTCCCCGATCATCGCCACTTCAACCGGTTCTGTGCTTATCGCATACATTTCTGCGGCCTCACAAGGTCTACTTTTGAGAGAGTCCTTTTAACGCTAAATCTTCCAGTACGAGGTCGCCCTTTTGGGAGGTCATCCAACGCTAGGTCTACAGGTACGCAGTCGCACACCAGAAAAAATGCATCTAATCTTACATAGCATATCCAACCTATAATATTGCCACTACTGGGACAGAGGTCTACTCTCGGTGAGTGGGAGTGCGGGTTGGTAGATGACACGTCTTCGAATATTTGGTTCTAGGACATACTAGTTTCCTCGAGATGTTTTCTACACCATTTTGAGAGCAGTGGTGATGAAATAATTTACACAAAGTAATGCGCCTGTCTACCTGTACGTTTAACTACAACTCGTAAATTGCCACTACTGGACTACCACTGCTCATCCTAATACCGTTATGAAATCGGTCTTTCTCACAATTGCAATCGTTAATTCACAAGAAATCGCTTCTGCATTGCGTAAGTGTAAAGTATTTATGCAGGTGACTGTACCTGTCATTACTTACGTAAAAATTTAAAATTCAATGTTTAAAAAACTACTAATTGAAATGCTGACACCGTTGAAATCTGCAAGGTACTTACTAACAGGTTATTAATATAATTAGGAAGTGTCAGTTTCATGTCAACAGCTTCGGAGACGTAATTGGCTTTCATATAAAGTGTTCTTGTACGGCAGCGCATCAAGCTACCCGCAACTGTCAAATTTTCCCAATCAAACCTGAACCTTATATTTTTTCAATAAAGTTGAAAACCTATTAAATAAATTTGACAGATTGTATTAGCTTCAAGTGCTGGCGTCTGTACTTGTCTCCATGTAAGTACCTGAGTCTCTACTACCGAACATGATCAACTTAATTCGTTTCTACCTATCCACATGAGCAGTCCATAACCAGCCAGCAGTTTAATATTTCCAATGGGACACACGCCCCATTCCCGATGACGCTACAACCCTTCTCCAGGAGAGTAGTAAACTCATTAGCACATGAAAAGCAAAAAATAATAAACCTTAAAATTATGAGTCGGCGCTTTGAGTGATCCTTGTTCATTGATTTTTCAACGCCGACTGAACATTTTAAGGTTTATTATTGTTTGCTTTTCAGTTTTTTCGGCGGTTTAATTTTTTGTTAATAAGTTTTTATTTTATAATTTATTGTAGCTTTAATGTACTAATAATACTTGGCCAGGTATACCCTATCCAATGAAAAAAGAATTGTCAAAATCGGACTACTCTGTATAAAGTTATGCGTGGTTATACATTACAATCAATGAGTGAACAATCAATCATCTCCTGTTTTCCGACCCTTCGGGTTCGCTTTTGTTTTCCAAATTTATATGGGACCACCTTCGGAGTATACCCTTTCCAATAAAAAAAGAATTATCACAATCGGACTACTATGTAAAAAGTTATGCGTGATCATTCATAAAAAAAAAACAAAAAAAAAATACCGGTCGAATTGATAACCTCCTCCGTTTTTTTTCGTCGGTTAAAAAAAGACATCCACTGCTGAACATAAACCTTTCTCAAGGAGGGGATTTGCCATAATCTCCATGCTTGGCAGGCGGGTTGACCATCACATTCATCATCTGTCTAGCCTTTTCCCAACTATGTTGAGGTCAGTTTCCAGTCTAACCGGATGCAACTGAATACCAGTATTTTTAACCGACTTCAAAAAGGAGGAGGTTCTCAATTCGGATGTTTATATGTTTTTTTTTTTATGTATGTTCGGCCATAACTCCGTCACATATAGACGGATTTGCAAAATTCTTTTTTTGTTCGAAAGGGGTTTATTTCGAAATGGTCCCATGTAATTTTCATATAGATCTGATGATGAGTTCGGGAGACAGACACCGGAACTCTTTAAAAAATGACAGCAAATCAACCGCGATTTGCTATCGCGTAAATATGCATTGTTTGTTTGGAATTAGTGCGGGGTAAATACCACAACTAAAAATTTAAAAATAAAAACTTTTTTACAAAAAAAAAACAACCGACTTCCTTAAAAACACTACAAAGTGAAAAATAACTTTAATTTCGGAAGTCGGTGGCAAAAAAATACCTTAGATACAGATCCTAAGACACCGACTTCCGAAATTAAAGTTATTTTTCACTTTGTAGTGTTTTTAAGGAAGTCGGTTGTTTTTTTTTGTAAAAAAGTTTTTACATGAAGTGACTGCCCAGTATGGTGGTAAAACGCAAAGAGAACACTGCTGCCCATTGAGAAAGAGCGGATTGAGGCAGTCGTGCAGTATTTGAAAGTGAAGACCAACTGGAATGTGAGGGTCGAAAGGTTGGAATCGCGCCACAACATCAACTTTAAGTCGTTCGTGGTACGAGTTCCAACCGACCATCTACAGACCTGCACCCTAATTGCGAAACGCACTATTTATCAGAATCTGAATGGGATTGAAGATTATTTCTAAACCATTGCG
The DNA here is from genome assembly GCA_947507805.1 of Aporophyla nigra. Lineage (NCBI taxonomy): Eukaryota > Metazoa > Arthropoda > Insecta > Lepidoptera > Noctuidae > Aporophyla > Aporophyla nigra. The sequence continues at coordinate 19,068,076 of OX382309.1, read as the reverse complement.
TCATTTGTTCGAATAAATTGTCGGCGGAGCAACGTAAATAACGCAATGAATGTTGTTTAACTATGAATATGAAACGAATTCCTACTGATACCAAGTTACGCAATTACCCCTCTGCTTAAGAGAGGACTTTTGGCCGAAAGGTGTCGTATATCATCGTTTCCGAGGACGGTTACGCGAGACCACGCAGCGGAACACGACGCCGTCATCATTACGTGTTTAGTGATAGTTTTATTTAAGTTTAGTTTTATAGAATATGTATTAATTTTTAGTTATTGTTTATATATTATTTATATATTGTTTTTAAGGGCCTTAGTAGCCTGAAATCAAGGATTGTATTGTATTGTATTATCTAGTAAGGTACAACAAATGGATTAAAAATACCTACATACACATACTCACACCATTTTGCCACGGTGATAGGCACAAAGCACCCTATGCCACCTGCTAGATCCTTGCATATTCCTTTCATTTCGTTTTAATTGGATTCTGTCATGGCTACTAGCTCCAGGATGTGTACCTTTGGTGCCCCTGGTATTGCAAATTAGTCGGCGGTGCCCAGTTCTCATCAGGTTGCTAACCTATAAAAACAACAAACAACTACACAAATTACTACAAAACAAAATTTATAGGTATCCTACCGTCTGGCGAAGAATCTGTCATTATGTTCTTTTTTTTTAAACACCTATCTTAGGACACTTGGATTTTAAGACGAATATAACGATACCTTAACCGTCGAAATCCGTCTAGCTGTTTTGAAGATACGCTGTAATAAAGAAATTTACAAACAGATATACATACGAGATACGCTCGAAAAACCATCCTTCCTTGGTTGGGTAAAAATAGGCCTATCTGCAGAGTAAAAACTATTCCAATGCTACATAGGTAGGTACTATTAGTGCTATGGCTATGCCGACCGATTCCATGCCTCGCAGAACAGATGGCCGATGGGGTCGGAAGGTTCTGGAGTGGCGACCGCGTACTGGAAGACGTAGCGCTGGAAGGCCTCCAACAGGACGGACCGATGATCTGGTGAAGGCCGCAGGAATTCGGTGGATACGAAGAATACTACCTACTTTAAAACCACATCCTACGTTCAATAAAACATAGCCACATACATATTCCAATAACTTTTCATAAATACATAAATAAATATTTTTTTAAATGGACACCCAAAGCTGACGTCTTTTTCAAAGAAGTCAATAGATTTATAGCGTCAAAAGATAGTTTACATACATTTGTATCTAACCTAGAATAAAAGTCGGTATGTGATCGGGGCTTATGCTATCGTTTAGAGGGTTTAAGTGAGGCGATAAGTCAATAACTTAAGTTTAGTAAGTGGAGAAGAAACAGCTTAAGAAAGAGAGAGTTTTTTTTTGCCAAAAATTGGTCATCATCATCATCATTAATTAAACCGAAAGACGTCCACTGCTGGATATACGCCACCACGCTTGACAGGCGGGTTGGCGATCGCAGTACGGTGATAAAATGCATAGAGAACGTTGCTGCCCATTCTCTAGTAAATCCCTTAGTCGCCTCTTACGACACCCATGGGAAGAAATGGGATGGTGCTGTTCTTTACCTCCGACACCACATGGAACAAATAATTGGTAATTGGTTTGTGTTTTCATTTCTTCATACAATTAACGTTAAGACATAGAAGATAAATAGAACCAGCCATTGGTAGTTTTTCGTAATGATTAATTCTTTTACAACTTCATCAGCATCATCATTTAAATCGTTATGTTTCATCTATTTAATATTAATGTAAACACTGTCCCATTCACACAAAAGGAGGTAGCTGTCACTAATGTCACCTGTCAGTCACGAAGAATGGCGGGAAACAGATTAAGCGAGGCAGGTTGGCACTGTAGCACTTGGTAGGGCAGTGAGTAAGTTTTTTTTTTTTTTTGAATAAGACGTCTTGCAGGTCAACCTAGGAAGACGTCGACTGCTTAATCAAACTTGCCTGTCTACCTTAATAAATTAAGACCTCCAGCCAGGGCTTAAAAACTTAAAACAATCCGATTACACGCAGAGGGCTCTCCCTGTGGGGTACGGACCTCAGCTTAGGGCGTCGCTGCAAGAGGGCAACAAGGGATGGGCTTGAAGTGAACCAGTAAACTTAAATACGCAATCAATCGAATTCTACAATCATCATTTCAGCCGAAAGACGTTCTCTGCTGAGCCATAACCTAACCAAATCCTCATGGATGTCCTCCGCCCTGGGGCGGGCGTAGGGGTCTATCAGACTCTTACTGACTAAAACCACCCCGGTGTTCCATCCCACACCTACGTCGGGGACCACGGGAACCAATATGTCTTCCGCGATCCCCGACTGGTGCCGGCTCGCCATTGCGGGCCTCCTCACATTGGGGGGGAAATGAGGTGTTAAACTCCCCCCCCCCCCGTACATCACAGAGAGGCGCGCGTGGAACACTACGCGCCAACATCTCGAGTCCTAAGGAGTAGGGGGCGACGGATGTCCCCGGATCCGTCGACCCTGGACCCATTTAGGGGGGCTGGAAGAGGGCGTTGTCCGCCCTCCGCCGATGCCCGGTGCGCCTGCTGCGAGCTGGGTGAGTGAAAGATATCTCCCACTCCCTTTCCGCAGCCTCCTTCTGCGACATAACTGTTTCGCAGAAGGATACCACCGCGTCCCAGGACTCCTCGCTTCTGACCATGGACTCGACGCCCTAACCTAACCTAACCATCATCACAGATGATCTACAGGTGGTTCCAATTTTTCAGAGGCACAGAAATATATCTCTTAAAACAAAATTGTGTCATTTCCATAATCTTTACATAGCATAAAACAAAGTCCCTTCTCGCATCTGTACGCTTAGATATTTTAAACTACGCAACAGATTTTACTGCGGTTTTCATCAATAGAGAGAGTGATTCAAGGTTTATATGCATAATACGCGGGTGAAGCCACTGGCAAACGCTAGTTTTTTAATAAAAACAAGAATTTTCTTTAACTCTTGAATATCTTCTATTGTGTGGGTGGATAAAACTAGATCTACCTATTTCAATTAAAAGACTGGTCAAATATTTCTAAAACTTACCTGCTCTACATATTAGCATTGTGCATTTAAATTAGTGGTTATTACCATTTTTAGGAGGTAGTAAGAATTAAATAAAACCAGAGACTCGGGTAATAAAATCAAAATTTCTTATTCAGAATTACTTTTTTATAGGACTCGTCTGCGCCAACACTATCATGTCTAGACAACTAGAAAACTATATTTTTTTCTTATAATTTTTATGCATAGGCATCTACCATACCTAAAATAGTAAAATAAATTGCAGAGTTAATTATATATTAATTCAATAAATTTGTGGTCGTTTGTATAGACGCCAGCACATCAAGGTACCTGAAACTGTAAAATTTTGTTAATCAATTTTGAACCAAATACTTTAGCGATAAAGTTGGAAACCTTTTAAAGAATTTTGACAGATTGTAGTAGTTTATTATGCTGGCATCTGTACCAATATTCTTCAGTATTTACGGATACCATTGCAGTTCTCTAGTTTCGAAACACACTATTAATCGGAATCCGAATGATTTTGAGGGTTATCGCTAATCCATTATTTCATATATTCGAAAAAATTGTCTGCTTAACAACGTAACCAACGCCATTAATGTTGGGGAACTGTCAAAAGGCAAGCGATTCCTACTGATAGTGTATTACGCAATTATCGCACTTTACACTTTTTATTGATTTTCTTTTTAATTTGTGTTTTTTGTTAATATTGTGTATTTTTTTTTTTGCTGTATTATTTTGTGTGCCTTTTGAGTTTGTGCTAAATAAATGTATTTTCTTTCTTTCTTTCTTTCAATTACCCCTAATTGTTTATTGTCCCACTGTACAGGAGGTACAGATGCCAGCACATGAAGCTACTTCGATAGGTTTTTTTTTGTTCGATAGGCTTCAACTTTATCGCTAAAGCATTAGGTTCAAGGTTGATTTGAAGAATTTGTCAGTTTCGGGTAGCTTGATGTGCTGGCGTCTGTACCTTAAAAGCATTTTTCATTCATAGAAGAAACGAATAAAATCAAATCAAAAGTCATTAATTCAAACTAGGCCGAAAATGTACACCTTTTGAACATGAAAACTACATAAGACGGACCCCATAAAGCCCGCCCTTCACCACGTTTTAGTACTTTAACTGGGAAGAAGAAACTCCCCAGCAGCACAACTGCTGTCTGTTACGAAGGTTTACCATACCGCTGGTCAGTAATATCCAAGATTAAGTAATATCCAAGACTAAGTGAAATAAGGAATTTTGGTTCGCACTCTCAAACTAAAGCTCAAGTTACTTAAGGTGAATGCACCAACCAGCCCGCGAAATTCAAAATTTCTTGCGTTTTTTGCAATTTGCAGGCCAGTGCTAGGTTGTATGTTGATTAAAATATTATTCGCGCTTGTAAGACGTATGTAGTTACAGAATTATAATCATCAAAATCGCCAATACAACCCTCCAAGTTCATAAAGGCTTAGGAACAAAAAAAAAAGTCATTCCTACAGCTTTATGAACTTAGAGCGTTGTACTGATGATTTTGATGATTATAATTCTGGAACTACATATGTCTTACAGGCGCGAATAATTGTTTAATCAACATACAACCTAGCATTGGCCTGCAAATTCCAAAAAACGTAAGAAAATTTGAATTTCGCGGGCTAGTTGAAGCGTTCACCTTAAGAGTTACTTACTGCCTTTATAGGCAGTCCTATAATTTGAGGGGTGGAGGGCTAGCTGCGTTGGCCCTCGAATTATTTTGTGAGCCAACACAGTAACATTCTGTTGTTTCCAGCACCATACTATCTAACTTAAATTCCTATTTAAACATTCTAACTTAACCCTAAACTTTCTATAATAAATGCTAAAGTAAGTTTGTTTCTTTGTTACGTTATCACGCCATAACGGCTGAACGGATTCGGATGAAATTTGACACAGAAAGACCTGCGTAGGGATATCTTTTACTTTTCATTCCGGATCGCAAACAAAGTCGCGGGTAATAGTCAATAGATACTAATGTTATAAATGTGAATGAGAGTATGTTTGTTTGTTCCGCTTTCACGGCTAACGGCTGAACCGATTTTGTTGAAATTTGGTATAGGGATACTTGGAACCCTGGGAATGGACTTATGCTGCTGTTTATTGACATACCACGCGCACGATTTGACAGATAGTCTGGGATCTTCAGAAAGACATAAGCTACTTTTCATCTGGAAAAGAAAGAAAGAAATAAATCTTCTTTATATAGTATAATACAAAGTCGCTTTCTGCGTCTGTACGCTTAGGTCTTTTAAACCACGCAATGGATTTTAATGCGGTTTCCTCAATACACTGAGTGACTCAAGAGGAAGGTTTATATGTATAATACTCGGGTGAAGCCGCTGACAAAAGCAAGTCTCAGTTATTTCTATTAAAAATTATGAAATACAAAATACACGAAGTCGCGGCCAACAGCTAATATGCCAACAGAAACTGGCTATACAGAATAAGTATCGCTATTTTAACCGTTCCTAATTTGAACGTTCTATGTTCAAAAAATGTAACCACAACTAAATGGAACATTACATCTATACTTTTAATTAATTAATATAATAAAGCCGAAGAGTTTTTTGTTTGTTTGAACGTGCTAATCTCTGGAATTACTAGTCGTATTTGAAATATTTTAATTTGATAGTAAATTTTTCAGACAGGCTATTTTACGTCGTTTTATGAGCGAAAAGAAAAAAAAAACAAAAAGAATGCTAAACGAAAACAGAGTTATAATGCATGCGGGCGATGCGATGCGACGCGATGGGTCGTCGCCGAAATTTAACGCCGATGATGTCGAGGGACGAAGCTAGCATAGTCTACGCCATCTTATCTTCACACAAGAATTCACTTTTCAAGCATTCTATGAAAGGTGAAAAAAAAACGTTTTTACTGTTTTTCCTATTACATTGTGTTGTTAGTTATTGGTTTTCATCACGAAGTGTATTTGTGGCAGGAATGCGTACGATTATATTGTGTGAACGACGATTGGTCAGGCTATGTTGTATGGTACTTTAGTGATGTGCGGATCGTTAAAAATGTATATCCGCGGACACGGATCCGAATACGGATATTTGGTCAAGATCCGCGTATACGGATATGGATTTTAACTTTATTATCCAATCGGTGTCGATGCGCGTGGTATTGAAACGATAGTTAACGCCACTTGGCAGTGGCTGGGTATGTTTCGACTTGCTTTGTGCGGGTCTTTCTTTTGTTTGTTTATTAGTTTAGCCACAAAATATTTTACTATAAGAAATAAAACATATCTGAATGAAACATACACACCTATTGAAAATAAATAAGAGAAGAGATCCGTAAAAGATCCGCCAAAAGCTAACGGATACTGATCTTTCTCCTCCCTGAGATATCCGCGGATACGGATATAGATACGGATATCCAGCACATCACTAATGGTAATATACGTTTTCTGTTGTTTTTTTTAAAGGAAATTAAGTAAATGTTCGTGGAACGCCCACTGTTGAATTTGTGGCAATTACGTGATTATTCTTTTGACGTAATTATACCTAATTGTGTGTGGTTAAGTTAAGACATTTTTGAATTGGAGGTAGTTTTGTTTGACATAAGGAACTTAATTTGGATCGTTCGTAGTGATTTTGTATAATAAATGGACAAAAAATCTTTAATTCTTAAAGTTGCTCTTCATACTCCTAGCCTACACGCAATAATTGGAATCTCGGCTTATTTATTAGTCTATTCGTGTGACATGGGCGAATTCGCACTTTAAAATATACAGGGTTATTTGTAAAACACCGGCAACCTCTCAGGACTATGCTACTAACATGATAATCACCAACTTTTGTTCTATGACTTTTAAAAATTCATCATATTTTAGTTCATCAGATTTTCATACAAAATCGGCCGCCCGTAAATAGGTCAAATTTCAGCGCCCCCGCCGCCCTAATCTCGCTTCCCTCGCTAATGTTCTATCGCTTTCTTTTGCTTCACATCGAGTTCGTAACATTTAGAGCGTTCAATTTAAATATTTTTATTTTTGTATGAAAATCTGATGAACTAAAATATGATGAATTTTTAAAAGTCATAGAACAAAAGTTGTTGATTATGATGTTACTAATATAGTCCTGAGAGGTTGCCGGTGTTTTACAAATAACCCTGTATATTAAAATAAATTATTTCTGTAGGCGATTCGCAGAAAGTTAATTTATTTGTGGGTGAATCGAAAACATCCGAATTCATTAGGCAATTGGCACGTATTGAATTTTGTCCTATAAATTAACAACATTAGTTCGTTTTACTCCTATATCTAGTGAGAAAAAGTTTTTTTTTTCTTAACATTCATACATACATAATCTCACGCCTTTTTCCCATAGGGGTAGGCAGAAACGCCACTTGCTACGATCTCTACACGCTTCCTTTTTTCTTATTATTACTGCATAAAATTCAAAATATGACAATTACCTAAAAATATGTGGAGTTGTCGATTCACCAACAAATAAATTAACTTCGTGCGAATCGCCTCCAGAAAATAATATTTATTTATAAAGAGCGCACCAACAGCACATATATTATTTACAAGTGTTAATTCGCCCGTTTTGAGCGAGAAAATTCGTGTGAATAAACTAATTAGACCAGAATTTCATACCCACGATTCAATTGGTGTTTAGTTTGATTAAAAAGTTGAGAAGCTTGTTTTAGCAAACGTAGTCAAAATCTAGGAGATCAAGAAGACCAGGCAGAAATCTAGACTTTTTGAACATCGAGAAATCTTGGAAATAATGGTGGTCACTAACTATACTTAATCTCTTTGATTTTTTATTCATGAGAAAATTTTCCCACACCTTAAAAACTACGCACTTAAGAGAACAGTTAAAACCAACTCAAAATATTATGGATCTTCACTTAAAAGGCAGTAAAAAAAATCCAATAAACATTATTAAAATCTTGTAGAGTAGACACTTAACATAGTGAAGCTTTACTGTGACGTCTACGGAACCCTAAATACACATGGTGACCAAAACTGGGCAAGTTCAACGGTCTCGTCGCTACTCATTAGTTTTGATCACACCCTCATAAACAACGTCATATGTCCCGCATGTATTTCAAACAAAAACCAACTCTATAATGGAATCGGTAAAGAAGTTTTTTGAATAGTAAAAGTCACCGAAGATTTTTTTTTTATAACTTGGTATACAACTGGTTTTTTACATTTGGACGCTCGAAATGATAAAATTCCTCTTTTGAGCACCTATAGATTAGGAAATTCTCAACTATAAGTCAGATATGTCTATAGGGACGGCTTCGAACAGGTTTTTTTAGATAATTTCGTTTGAATGTTTAAATAGTTAGTATTCTTGGATCGTATGGCTCCGTGAAAGAATGTCGGCTTCGCTCCGATTTGCATTGAATTGATTTCGAATTAAATATTCTACAGTGAAAACAATTGAGTTTGGCAATTTACGATAGTCTTTGTTTGTTAATCATTGTCTTTAGAGAAACGTTTTGGGATGACTCATGGGGTAACTGACAAATTGCTACCAGAATAACAACTACAGTTTTTTAAATATATTTTTTACATTTACATCACATCACGCATCACCAAAGGGTTGGGCAGAGATGTATACTCTAAGGAGCCGCAGTGCGACTATAGAGCTACATCACCAACTGTGCCCCGTCTCCTACCATGCTGAATACTCTCTGTGCACTAACACCTGCTCCATAGAAGACCTTTGCGAGACCAACGATAACGCTGTAGAAATGGCTGAATTCTGGTCGAAACTTATTTATACCAAGAAAAGAAATCATCGATGCGACGAAGAAGTACACACACATTTTGCCAGTTATATTTAGAGACCGGACTGTTATTGAGAAATTCCAGATAGAAAAATCAATTGACACCTTGCCTGACCCGGGAACCGCGTAAATTTTACACCATAATATGGATTTCAAAGACCTTGTTCTATATATTGGTTTCGGTTGAAATCCTAGAAGTATAAAATTTATCACACTAATTTGCCTTTTGCCAACTATGGGTAGTTGGCTCAAATCAAATCAGACCAAAATATTTTATTTCACATGGACACTTATGAAACGTCAGTAGCTAAGTCTTCATAATCACCATCATCATTTCAGCCGAAAAACGCCGACAGCTGGACCAGGCGCGGTCCGAGGGAAGGGGGGTGGGGTTTTAGGGGTCATGACCCCCCCCCCCCCCCAAAGACAGTCATGCTGTCGAAACCCTGAACGATTTGCCTGTCTTATTATCTTAAAATGGTTCTCACTTGAGCTACGGAGACTCCGATGGACATTTGCAAAAAGATTATAACCCGGGACATCATGCTGATCAGTAGCGCTTGCGACTACTAGACCAAAGAGGATGTACCTTCCTAAAAATATTCTTCAGTACTCATGGTGACCCCCCCAAAATGTTAGCCTGCGACCGCGCCTGAGCTGGACAGAGGGCTCCCCCAAATGGAAGGGTTCGCCATTATCGCCACGCTTGGCAGGCGGGTTGATGATCGCAGTATGTGGTAAAATACATTGAGAATGCTGCTTGTCCTGCTTGTACCTGCTCCAGTAAGTCCCTTTAGTCGCTTTTTACGACACCCATGGGAAGAAATGGGACGTTGCTATTGTTTACGTTCGGCTCCATACCTCGAGGCACAGCTAGTATAACAATAAAGGAAATGACGAATCGTAATGTATTCTGCTAATCATCTAAATGCATTAGACAGAGCCACGGGATGGCTCGCTGATTGAATAATGAATACTCAATCATGAGAAGGACTGAGGAAAATCTAATTGCAATATGTATTTAAAGTAACAAACTCGATGTCCACACGGTTGTAGTAATACGGTTCGATTTTGTTTATAGACAGTTGAATTAAAAGCCGAACGACAATACAATATTTAGTTCTTAGGTGGGAAATATCAAAATGACTTCTCCCACTCTGGGCGGAGCGGGAGAACGTATCAGAGTTTTACTAACCCACCCATCAACTCAGCCTATCGCAGTCCACTGCTGGCCATAGGCCTCTCCCATGTTGCGCTACAACACCCTGTCCTCCACCTTCCGCATCCAGTCTGCCCCAGCCACTTTCCTAAGGTCGTCGGTCCATCTAGCTGGGGGACGTCCCACACTACGCTTGTCGAAACGCGGTCTTCACTCCAGGACTCGTCTGCTCCACCGGCCATCGGTCCTTTGACAGACATGGCCAGCCCACTGCCACTTCAGCTTGCTTACTCTGCGAGCTATGTCGGTAACTCCAGTTCTTTTCCGGATAATTTCGTTTCTGATTTTATCCTTCAAAGAGACTCCGAGCATAGCCCGCTCCATAGCGCGCTGAGCGACCTTGAATTTGTGGACCAGCCCAACTGTCAGTGTTCACGTTTCGGCACCCTATGTCATTACTAACCCATCCGAATTTCTCCAATTGCCTGTGCCAGGGCCACGGTAACTTTTCCGAACAAATCTGTGACCCTAAACAGCCCTAGCGGACCCCAAAATTTTGCTTACATCTCTTATACAATCATATACTGCAACTACTTCCTCCTGCGTCCTATTGCAATATTATCTATGACTGCCATGGAGACCTCATGTTCTGGAGAAAAAAAAAAAATACCATAATTATTTGAGCCGAAAGTCGTCTCTTGCTGGACATAGGCCTCCCCCAAACACCGCCACGTCAACCACCATCAGCCAGCGGATTCCTGCGGCCTTTACCAAGTCATGGGTCCACCTTGTGGCAGGCTTTCTAAGGATACTAGTACCTGGTGGCCGCTCCCTTCGGCCCCATCGGCCATCTGTTCTGCGAGCAATGTGCCCTACACGCTGCAACTTAAGATTGGCAAATTTTCGGGCTATGTCGCTTACCTTGGTTCTCCTACGAATCTCTTCATTTCTGATTCGATCGTGTAAGGAAACTCGAAACATAGCCCTCTCCAGACTTTCAGCCTTCTTATGAGGCCCATTGTAAGCAAGCACGTTTCAGTGCCATAGGTTATCAATGGTGGTCAAAGACTTTCGTCTTGAAACACTGCGGTATATGGGTCGAGAAGATATTGAGAAAAATAACTCATCGTTATTATTTCTGCTGAAAGACGTCCACTGCTGGAAATAAGCCTCCCCCATTTCAGAGGGGGTTCGCCATAATCGCCACGCTTGGCAGGCGGGTTGGTGAACGCAGTATAGTTGTATAAATACATAGAGATCGGTGCTGCCCATTCTCTGGTTAGTCGCCTCTTATGACAACCCACGGGAAAAAAGGGATGGTGCTATTCTGCAAAAAAAAAAAACTGCACTGTATAAACTGACTTGACTTTATTAGATATTGAGAGTTTTTTTGTATTGTTTATCACTGCGTTCACTGAGTTCACTGCGTTCACTGCACATTATCACTTTATTTGGGAACATCTCAGCTTTATCTTCTTGAACAGATTATTTTGGATATACACTGACACTTTTGACGTTTTAATGGTTCCGCCATTTTCCGAAGAAGGAGTGCTCTACAGGGTTAAGTTAGATTAGCTAGCGATACTCCGCAGACCTCGATGAGTATCGGTGTACCCAAATTGTCTGCGTAGTTCGCTAGCTACTGTATAAGTTCACCTTGTATAGGAGACAAGGTTCAATTAATACACACCACCCACTAGCGATGCAAGTGAAGAGCGCGTAGGTTTGTGTTGGCGCCAACGTATGGTACAGTCAGCGTCGTTAATTTTGGGACGAACAGACTGTTCAAAATGAACTAAACAACAACAGTGAATAATGTTTAACACGCTTTTATTAACTTAACGTATGTGCCCATGTAATGGAAACTTTGAACATGATTTTGACCCCATTTAAAACGTCGGATTAACTCAAAATTTGGTATACTTATCAAGGACCGATGACAATACAATAATTTCATAAATTTTTGCCATTATCCCTGCCAGGGTTACCAGGATAGCAAAAAAACTGTCTTCGAAAACTACGCTGACATACGTCACAAAATTCGATACACCCTAGAAAATAAATAATAGTTTAAAAAACTTAATACACGCGTTTTTTTAGTTTTTATAAACTATATTTTTTATATAAAAAAATAATAATAACTTAATGACACAAGGAATTTTTCAGCAATAAAGACACTACACGACAACTGTCATTCTGACAAGAACTTTATCCAATCGAGATAAAGTTTAATTTTCTTAGTCGTTGAGATCATTTTGGACAGTCCGTTCGTCCCGATATTTTTGACACTGTACGAGAAACGAGCTTGTTAGTCAGATATAAATTATGGTGGGCAAAGATTTAATTATTGTCACAATGAGAGTTTAAATTATATAAGTGCAAACACAGCTACACATCAACCTATGAATTTCCAGTATAAGCTGACTTCTCATTGTACAAAAAGCAGATACAATGAGTGGTCAGCTTAATCTGGAAATGTAGCCGTGTGTACCATGTAAAGAACGTAACTCGTAGATATTACTACATCTCAAGAGAGAAATGCTAGGTAATATAATTTGTCAGAACCAAAATAAGATTCGCAACCGTAACACGTCATTTAATGAGATTATATTGAATAGCTTTCCCATGTCATTGAATGGGATTATACGAACTTAGAGTATTGTATTAATGACTATAATTCTGTAAAGCTATATTTCATTATCTTCCATTTCTATTTTCCATTTCTTCGCGTGGACGTCGTAGAAGGCGATTAAGGGACTTACTAGAGAATGGGCAACAGCGTTCTCTATGCATTTTACCACCATACTGCGATCGCCAACCCGCCTGCCAAGCGTGGCTATTATGGTAATCCCCCCGAAATTGGGGGAGGCTAACGTCCAGTAGTGGACGTCTTTGGCTGAAATAATGATGATAATGATAGCTATGTTTGTTACGGTCACGAATGTAATTTTTATCAACATACAATTTGACATTGAAAAATAGCAAAAAATCTTAGGAAAATTGACATTTCGCGGGCTGCCCTAGTACACCTTAAGAACCAAACATACAATCATACTCTCACACCTAACGGGAAGTCAGAAAGACTCTAAGTGGAACGAAAATATTCGATAACGTCTATGCTTAGAGGCGACCGTCATTTGTAATACCATAAAAAATTCAGTTTGGTACAACATAGCGTGTGTACAACGTATGTAATCAGTAAAACACTATATTTGTCTAGCAATTTAGCTGAGTTAGCACCAACACGCTACAAGCTAAAATAATCACTCTAGCATGCAGAGGAAATTGAACCTTGTCTCCTAAACTATACAACACTGACTTGGGTATTGCGAACGAACAGAAACCATTTGTTTGGCTGACTTCCTGCAGCAGGCGGGGATCATCTCGCATTGCGGCTGGTGTATGCAGACAGGGATAGCGTCGTAAGGTATGTAGCTGTCACACACGTGGGCCAAGCAGGTTGGGATCATTATACACGGCGGTTCATGCCTACATACCATCTTAGTTTTAGGCCGCACTTGAGTCGCTGCTTCCTCTTTTGCTGTCAAAACTATATAGTTCCTCGTACAAATCGGTACTTCGGTACATTTAGGTTTGTGAGGACATTTACGCGATAGGATATTCTGATTCTGATTCTTCAGTTCCATTAAACACAAAGGTACATTCTCACACATGGGTACATGCACACAAGAGCTCTGGAGCTTAGGACTAAGTTTTGTTTTACAGCAAGTCCTCACGACTTCACAGGGAGGTTTATGGTTGCAGATGCTTTGTATATTTTTCTCTTGTTTTGGTCGTTGTGTCTTCATCTGCTTTTCAGTGACTTGTTGTACTTTTTGATGGATATCTTCAGAAGTGATCGGCTCATTTTGGATTTCATTAGGTCGATACTGAACGCTTTCAAGATTTGTAGTCTGCTGTTTTATTTCATCTGGTGCTAACCAATACTTATAACTTTCAAAATCTGTTGCCTGATGTTTCAGCATTTCAGGGATCGATTGAAAAGGCTCACAACTATTGTAATCGCTGGTCTGCTGTTTTCGCGCGTCACATGGTGAATTGTGGTATTGAATACCATAATTTGTGGGCATTGACTGTTTCTTTACATAAGGAACTTGATACTGACAACTTTCAGTCTTCTTATTGTTGAATCCTGGCTGATTTTCTTTGGGCGGTGGAAGGTATTGACAGCCTGCGTCCAAATTCTGGCGTTGTTGCGTTTCAAGTGGCGGGTAACGGTACTGAGCACATTTTTGCTTTATCAACCGTTTTGTATCCGTGTCTTGGTTACCAGACTTGTAACTGTTCTTGATATCTGTGGTCACTGAAAACAAGTCCACAGACTCCACTTGTTTAGGAGGTGGTAGGTTGAGGCATCCGTTTATCAGAATACATGGCGGGTTATGAATGCAGATTATTTCACCGTTGTACTTACTAGCTAGTGACTTCGTGATTTCGTCGTGATTAATTTGGCATAGTCGGGGTGCGTCGGGGCTCCAAGGCAATTGAGGGGGACGTTTATTATGACCAGATCTCGGGTCTTTTTTTGGGCACGCGCAAGTCACTTTATTTTTTTTAGGTGTCTTAATTTTGCCGGAAGATGTGTATTGAACAGGTTTTGTTAGACTTATTTGGCCTGATGAACAACAGGAACATGATCCTCCCTCTGGTTTGCGCTCAGGTGATGGCGGTGGAGGACTCCAGTTTGGCGTATTGACACAAACACCAGGACAACAACAACAGGAAGAGTTATTTAGGTTAGGATCGCACGTGCACGGCTTGAAAGGGGGAGTGTTTGTGGCTTCGTGGGGTTTCTTGTAAAACTGTTGAGTATTTCGCGGTGATGTTTTCGTGTTGAGTTTATTCACGATATATTCCCAAAAACCGGAGCATACAGTACCAAGTTCGAATCCGCTTCCTTTTCGTACAGGCTTTGTTCCTATGCATGTGCCTATGCTCTTGTGCTGGGTTTGGTTTAGATAAGGAGTTGTGTATATTTGTAACGGTGATATTGGCCCCTTTGAAGGGCACTGTTGTTCTATATGATTCAAGCCCAGACCTTCATAACGTTCAAAAAATTCTTTCCCTATGCCAGACTCAACGATATTTTTAGGTTTATTCCGCTTCTCCTTTTTTCTTTTCATGAACCTACGGGCTTCGACATCCTCGGAAGATGACGTCAAACTGTACAGGTTTTCACGAACCCCGTTGCCAACCGCTTTGGAGGTCTTTAACGGTTCTCGAACCATTTTAGTGTGTTGAAACGGTGATGACTTATCATGAATATTTCCTTCAATGGCATAAACAGGTTGTGCTGCGTAGCACAGCCGTCTTCTCTTAAATTTCTTTATTTTGTGTTCACGATTGACGCTTGCTTGGCAACCGTTATCTATGTTAACACTTTCTGGATTTTCCTTTATAATTGACATTTGTTCAAAATTATTACTTGAGCATCCGAATAAGCTAGTTAAGCCAGGCCCTACTTTCTGTCGTATCACTGAACGTTTAGTTTTGATTGATTCGAGTTGATCTCCGCCGTCCACTATTTTATATTTTTTGTTTTTGTAAGATTTTTGTACTTGTATACCTATCGTTAATCCATTTTGACTGATGGCTGTGGTTACTGAACCCCAGGTTTCTTTGGAGGTATTTTCAGTGGCTGGTTGTGATAAACGGTTGCATGGCCGCATCTTGGAATCTTTTTTGGTATTTGGGAAGAGTTTTTTAATGGAGAGTATGCGTCGAATCTTCGTATGCGTGACGAGTGAGGAGTGAGTGCCTTCGAAATCTGAACTATCTGAATGAATCTCTGTTACATTAGGATCGTAGGTCCGTAGGTATCCGTCCGGCACCTCGTACATTGTTCTTGTTTTCCGATTCCTTATCGAGGCATTGACATTTTCATTCACTTTCCACGTCTACAATGATTTACCTCATCATAAAACTGTTGCATCACATTTTTTTTTGAATTTTTACACTGCTATAAAGTCTGTCAGTTTGTCGAACTGATGTTTTACTGAGAAGTTGTCAACATATTTTTTCTGCAATAATCTGTCAGGTATGCATACTTATTGCTTTAGTAATAAACTTCTTTGGTGGAGTTAAAGGTAAAACCATTGAAATACACAACCTATTCTCAAGCTGAAATCATTGAATAATTGATGATGATTGTATTTAGTAAAGTTATTTTACCGTCGGTCGAGCTCAGTTTTCTGTCTTGGACTGTCGGACGTCTGACTTTGATATTTCGCGGATGAGCGGAATAAGATTTAATTAGTATGTCTGGAGTATTGCAAGATGAGCATATAACTGACGAGTAGTTGTGTACTTCTCGTTATTGTACTTAACTTATTGTTAAGTCCCATTTTTCCCGTGGGTGTCGTAAGAAGCGACTAAGGGACTTACTGTACTGACTAGGGAATGGGCAGCAGCGTTCTCTATAAACTTTACCGCCATACTGCGATCGCCAAGCGTGGCGATTATGGCAACCCCCCCCCCCCCCAAAATTAGGGGAGGCAGTAACCTTTTTCGGCTGAAATGATGATCATGATGATGATTGTTGGTGTTTTTGACTAATGGAATTGACATTGCGCGATTTATGTTAAACTAGCTTTTACCAGCGGCTTCGCTCGCGTGGAGGTCGGAAAATATCCCGCCGGAACGTACTACCGGGATAAAAAGTACCCTATATGTTAATTCAGGTTATAAACTATCTGTGTGCTCCAAATCCGTTCAGTAGTTTTTGCGTGAAAGAGGAACAAACATCCACACATCCATACATACAACAAAGCTGCTGAACAAGGCTGCCAATGATAATAAACTCATTATTTTGATGAATTGTCACCAGAAATGAAGTTCAATTCCTAGAAACGATTGCTACATTTGTAATTTTAACATACTGAATCATTTATTTATTGGCCCCGGCTGACATTCGTAAATCTTTGACAGTCGTAACGGCTTGTCAGAAACCCAACCCTCTGGATATCCAGTGAACCATTTTCCTGCACATAAAGTACTGGTCAGACTGGAAGCCGACTCCAACCCTCCAACACTCCACACACCAACACACAACTTTTTTATTTGGGAATGACTTGTCGCAGATCAACCAATGAGGTTGTCGGCTGCTTAACCGGGCTTATCTGTGGTTTCATACCTGTGGTAGCCTTCTGCCAGGGCATACATTTTATGTTTAATATCTACGAATAAACGAATAAAAAAAAAATAAAAAAAAATATTTAATCACAAAATCCACAGCTCTTTAACAATTTCACTTAGGATAAATAAACTAATCTTACAGCCAATTTACAATTTAATAACTACACTTAATGCATCAGAAACAAACAGGATGTCTTGCTAGCACCTTCTAAGCTTGTCTCAGTGTGGGTATGTGTGTGGGTGTGACAATTTTAAAACTAGAGTGACTACTCGCTAAGGGTACTTCCACGTGGGGTACGGACCACGGCTTAAGGTATCGCTGGTAGAGGGCAGCAAGCGACGGGCTGGATCAGCATTATGGGAAAGCTATCAAGGTATTTTTTTATGCAAATCATCATCATCATTTTTTTTATTTTTTTTTTTTAAATAATATCTTAGGAAAACCAACACAACGTTATCTGATCCCAAACTAGGCAGAGCCTGTACTATGATAACCAGACAACTGATAAACATACTTATATATTTCTAAATACATACATATTATAGATAAATTACACCCAGACACAGAACAAATGATTGTGCTCATCACACAAAGATTTGTTCTGGGTGGGAATCGAACCCACGACCTCAGTCTTAGCAGTCAGGGTCACTACCATTTCAGCCGTTAGACGTCCACTGCTGGACTTAGGCCTCCCCCAATTTGGGGGGCTTTGCCAAAATCGCCACGCTTGGCAGGCGGGTTGGCGATCGCAGTATGGTGGTAAAATGCATAGAGAACGCTGCTGCCCATTCTCTAGTAAGTCCCTTAGTCGCCTTTTACGACACCCACGGGAAGAAATGGGGTCACTAACCACTAGACTAATAGGCCAGTCAAAATCATTACAGCCGAAAGGCGCCCACTGCTGGACATTGATAGACCTCGCCGACCTAGGGGGTAAGCCATAATCACCACGCTTGGCAGGCAGGTTTGCGATCGCAGTATGGTGATAAAATGCATAGAGAACGCTGCTGCCCGTTCTCTAGTATAAATCCCTTAATCGTCTCTTACGACACCCTCGGGAAGAAATGAGATAGTGTTATTCTTTACGTCCGACACCACAAGGAACTGTTTATTACACGTTTTACTTGTTTTATACACATTCGATCATATATCTTCGTACGCAGAGAGTTTCAACTATCACAGAGTTCTCGTCAAAACACCGAACAGATTTTAATCACGTCATGCGTCACCGAAACATTCACGAAACAACACGATCTCAAAGGGATTCCTCGCATTGTTTCGGTAAAAAAACCGGTATTTTTTGTGTGGAACAGCCCACAGGGGCTAAAACAAAGAGCTCGATGTTGTTTGGTATTAAATGGTGTATTAAAGAAGGTGATACGTCGTTGTTCATAGTTACGTTGCACGAAACAACTGCTTTTTAGTGCGGGGAGATAGTTTTGATACTTTCGTTTGTCCGTAGACATAGATCGTAATGAGATCAGAAGGCCTTCTTATGTATCATTAGGCCACCACGACTTCGTACGCGTCAAATGTCTTGCTCTCCGTCGCATCGAATCGCCTGCCCGTATGAGTGTTTCGTCTTCGTGACAAAATTTTTTGCTCGGTGCCTAAGAATACTAAAATATACTGTCAGTTCGAACTAGTAGTTCCTGAGATTTGACTAAACAAACTCTTCAGTATTATAATATTATATAAAAAAATCAATAGTTTAGAAGTATAACAACAAATTATACTTGTAAAAAGACAATCTTAAGGATTTCCTTGGGGCACAGGCAGATCTAAATCATACTTTGAAGGTGATTAGGTACAAATTTTACCAGTTTATGCCTTTTACAGAATTAATTAATTTTCGAGCAACATTACTGATTTGGCGTTAGTATTTATGGTCGAGGTAAAACCATAATATGCAGTGAACAAACCACAAGCAGACAAAAATAGAAAACACAATTATTTCCTCTTGTTCTAAACAATAATGACCGCATGATAAATAATTTACCTATCACTATGATTTTGAAAGGACCATGAGAATAACAAATCCCATTATTACAGCCTAAGAATTATTATATTATGATTCTCACAGAGAATGAGGATTCTTAGTTCAATAAACAATCAAGACTTCATAGCCGCGCTACACGTGACGTCACACTATAAAATAAAAGGATTTGAATAAAGAATCAAGCTGGTTGAATGCCGGAGCACGTAGGTAGGTACCCCGTAATGAATCGAAAGGGTTAGCCGGTATAATAGGGGTGCGGCCCTACGCAATCATAGGTGATCTAACGACGGCTGCTTTATTGTTTAATAGGCGACTGCGACCGGTTGCGGGATTAAATTTGAATAAAATTGTGGCGTTTGATGCGTTGTTGATGTGGATTTTATGAGACTGGTATTTAACAGTAAACGATGATTATTTTAATTTCTTTTTGATTGGGTAGAATTACCTAGGATGGCAATGATAACTACTAAAATAGGAAGACAGTACTAAATAATTATTTAGTACTGTCTTGTAAAAAATTATAACAGATAATTATCTGTTATAATTTTTTGACGTGAACCGACATTCATATCGGTTCGTAGGAGGTCACTTGCAATAATCATACAATAGTATCCATGGAAGTACGTCATAATAAGATCGATTACTTTGGAAGTTTACCTACCGATATTATTTTATTACCTTAGTTTAGTTAGAGGATAGACGACATTACTCGTTAATAAATATTTTGGTAGATTACAAAACCTAAACGTGACCTTGATGATCAGTTCAGTCCGTCATTTTCACTAGATATATTTTCAATTATTCTATTAGATTGCCAAATGACTAACGACCTATCTTGATGCTAGATTGTTCTCCTTAAAGTTCTTCCTAGAATACTATTTTTGATTCAAAATTTGATTGTTTTAGAAGAATCTAGAACAATCATAATTGTTAGAAATTATTAGAAAACAACGCTTTTAAAGTGACACATAGCAATCGCCGAACAACCGTTGCCACTATAAGTTTCAGTATAAATATCTATTTTTTCTAACCTAAATAAATTTAAAATGCTACGGCTATTAAGTTTGGGGCAGTGTGTGAGATGAAACAATTATTAAAGTGTACCTACTTTTGTAGGGATACACGATTGCTTTTATATTCTATCATGGGTTTCACGTAGATTATTATTGTTATAGAATTTTAATTTTTTTTTTTCCATGTAGTTGTGTTAAGACGTTTTTTTTTTGTAAATGTTAGGTATGTATACTAAGACTAAAGCTGAAGAGTACGTTTTTTTGTTTGAACACGCTAATCTCTGAAACTATCAGTAGGACTTGAAAAAAGCTTTCTGCATTTGGTAGCCCAATTCTCTATATGCTATTATTAATATCACGCTAAGATCTTAAGAGTCGAGCAAATACATAAAACGTCAGAAAGAACGCTAAGTGAAATAGAAGTAATAGTGCAGACGGGCGATGCGCTGCGACGCGTAGGATGAGGGAACACGTAAGTCACGGGCAAAAGTTAGCGATTGTACAGTCAGCAGCACGTTCATTGACACCACTATTATGTTGTAGCAGTTATCCCACGTACTCACAGACGTTATAAACACGGCGAGAATTCTTCGCGCACTGGAATTTCAACGCACTGCCCCTGCGCCGAGAGATGAAAATCGAACAGTATATATTTTCGACGCACTGAGACTCTCGCACTCTGTGGGATTCTTAATGCTCGGTTCAACACTGAAAGTCAAAATTCCAGTGCACGAGAAATACCGTCGCAGTTTTATCACGTCCGTAGGCTAAATCCTATTTCGTCGAAAAAGTGTAATCTACCACTGGCTGTCAGTTGACCGTCCAGTCTAGTACCTTTCATATAAGGAAGGAAAAATGAATGCATGATACCTAAATAAAACCACTCGGGTTTTACAGGCGTCACAAACAATCAGATCTTTTCCGTACATTTTCAGTGTGACACTTAGTAGTACTTAGAAGAACAGAACACCTACAATAGGAATAGAGTATTAGGCAGGAGTAGTAGATTATGGGATTAAATATATTGACCACCATAAAATTTGTTTGATACCAAAAATTTATACTGGACACCAGAAACAGAAAGTCTAAAATTACAATAGTACTAGCTATTTTAGTCACGACTGCACTTCAAATTGTATTCGAACACCAAATGTAGTAAATGATCACCAAATCTTAATAATTGGGTATACTACGTGAGCTCGACAAATAAAAGTGCGAATGCACGCTTGTGCGACACACTCGAGCTCACATATTTTTATTATTTTATCCTTTATTTCAGGCAACTAAAGGCCCATAAAACACAATACACATATAAATATAAAACAATAATAAACTAATACATATTTTAAACAATATACTTAAAAACTACTGCACACGAAGTGACGGCGTCGTGTTACGCTGCGAGGTGTCGCGTAGCCGGCCTCGGAATCGCCGATACAGCACACCTTTCGGCCAAAACTCTTCCTTGAGAAAGGTCACCAAATGTTGGGTTGGAACGCGCACCACAAACGAATTAAAGTTGGTATTATGGCGCGCCTCCAACTTCTCCACCCTCAAGGTCCAGTTGGTCTTCACCCGTATGTACTCGACGATGTCCTCAGTCTTCGTAGAGTGGTGTAAACGGGACACGTACAGCTGCGTCGACGGTACTGCAGGACATAGCAGCATGTTGGGTCCTGCCAGCGCTGTCCCGCACTGGTTGCGATAAGTAGGCTTCTTTTTCTTTCTCTCCACCTTGATGAAGCCGTCCTCATCGCACGTGTGCTTCGATGGTCCCTGCTGTTTTTGGTCCACCATAGCGCCTTTCGTCGCTCTCAATACCGAGCGACTCTGCTTACCCTTCTTAGATCTTTCTGCTTGTCGTTTTGTTTCCGACGTAGCAGGTTTCGTCTTGGCGACTATTGTAGAATAGGCACATTTGGGAGTCGATGTACCTATTACACGCGTTGCTTCCCCGGCAGGTGCGACGCGATCAGCCGAACACGATGCAACGTCTGCATTCTTGATAGCCGGCGACGTCGATTCACTCGCCGACTGAAAACTGCAGACAGAAGCATTTTGTGCTCCGCGACGTGTGTTCACGTTGGAGCCTTCCGGTGACCCACTTTTCGGAATAGCGTTGCGCAACAACGCTACTTCGGCTCGTAAATCACCAATGATGACATCCGATGACTCCAACTTGGATTTCATTTCGGCCTGGCTCACCTTCAGAGACGTGATGTCCTTCAGCAGCCTGGTGACGTCAACGTGATCGAAAGTGACTGAAGGCAGCTTGTGCAAGTCCTTCACTACAAAATCTGGCACGTCATCCGGATCGGTCCTCTTCAGCAGGTCGATGATGTCCTGCAGACTCTTCTCGCCACCATCCCTCCGTCGAGATGGCATCTGTCCGACTTGGTCGAGTGTTTGAAACAGCAGCAACTTGGCACTGCATACCTCTTCCTCTTTAAATGAAGACTTGCAGATCTGCAAGATGCTGACCTCGTCCATGTAGTCGATGGCATGTTTGACGAATGCCAAAAGCTCGTTGACAATGACTTGATTTGTAGCCATTGCGAACAAATCGGGCAGCTATTACCGCTGCACAAAACGCGAAAAAAATATTCTTGCTGAAGTGCGCAAACGCGTCCGTTTCCGACCGCGCATCGCACACGACTGACAGTGTACGACTGACAGTGTACACATAGTACACGAGGTTAGGTTAGGTTAAAACTGAGACCTCCTACGCACGAGCCGAGCGAGCGAAGCGAGCGGTGTCGCGGAAACGGCTGGCGAGTGCTAGAAACGACTAGATTCAGTGTGTCCCATAAGCGTGCATTTGAACTATAGTGAGTCGCAGTACAGTTTTGTCGCACAAGTGTTATTCGCACATCCATTTGTCGAGCTCACGTAGTACACTCGTAATAATTTGGTGTTCATTGACTATTTTGGGTTAACAATGATTTTTTTGAGTCAGTTTGCATAGGATAGCAAGATGTAGAAACTTTGGTTATTATTTTACATTGAAATGCTGATTTAATTTTGGTGATCATTTACTACTTTTGGATTAACAACGATTTATTAGGAGTCATTTTGCTTAAATAGGATAGCAGGATGTTAAAACTTTGGTTATAATTTTACGTTAAAATGCGGGTTTAATTTTGGTGATCATTTACTTTTTTTTTGTCTGTTATATGTTACTATATCTGGTGGTAATTTAAACATAAGCCATATATTATTTGTGGAGCAGTGGTGGCCCAGTGGTAACGGCAACGACTTACGAGTACGAGTAGGTCGTGAGTTCGAACCCAAGCAGGCGCTTTACTTTGTGTAAATTATTTCATCACCACTGCTCTCAAAACGGTGAAGGAAAACATCGTGAGGAAACCGACATGTCCTAGAACCAAAAAATCGAAGACATGTGACATCTACCAACCCACACTGGGCCCGCGTGGTGGATTATGACCCACTCCCTGGCACCGAGAGGAGGCCTGTGTCCCAGCAGTGGGAACAATATAGGCTGCTGATGATGATGATGAGTAGATTATTAGTGTTAGGTAGGTGTTCTGTTCTTCTACCTACTATACCTAGTAATTGTTCTTCAGGGATCTGGAGGTTTATAAATGGCTTCTAGTGAATTATATCACTACCACTTTTGTAATGTAAACTATAGCTAGGGTTGCCACCTTTTTTCAAGCAGTTAAAGTACTTTGGTTATTATAGGTAAGAAAAAAGTACATGGTATAAAAATAAAGTACGATTTATTTTTCTTTGTTATTATATTTCGTAACATATTTTTTAATGCTTTTTTCAGTTTGTGTTAAATAAAGTCAAAGTCAAATTCAAGTTGCAAAAAGTATTTACGACTAATCTTTTCAAAAACTCAAAGAAATTTTCTTGTACTTTATTTTTCTCATAAAGTGTAGAGTACATTTATGTGAAATAACGTACAATACTTTATTATAAACTATGGGTGGCAACCCTAGCTATAGCCCACCTAAACAAAATAAAATTACAATAAAGAGAACCAGTGTTGCGACGTTGGTTTGATTTCGGCCACTTTACGAACGAAATTGGTATTTAAGTTACTAGAATAGAATACTGTTTATTACGTACACTTCTTTCTTATACAAATAAATACATTGCCTGTTAGTAATTTCATGTAACAGCGTTTTACTAATTGCTTAATTATTAAGAACTAGCTTTTGCCAGCGGCTTCGCCCGCGTGGCGGTCGGAAATCATCTCGCGGGAATATACTACCGGGATAAAAAGTACCCTATATGTTATTATAATATAAAATATCTAATAAATATCTTTGGACAACCAACACATCGTTATCTGATCCCAAACTAGGCAAAGCCTGTACTATGGTAACCAGACAACTGATAAACATACTTATATATTTCTAAATACATACATATTATAGATAAATTACACCCAGACACAGAACAAATGATTGTGCTCATCACACAAAGATTTGTCCTGGGTGGGAATCGAACCCACGACCTCAGTCTTTGCAGTCAGGGTCACTAACCACTAGACTAACAGGCCAGTCAAAAGGGTATTCCAGGTTATAAACTATCTGTGTGCCAAATTTCATCTAAATCGGGTCAGTAGTTTTTGCGTGAAAGAGGAACAAACATCCACACATCCATACATATAAACTTTCACGTTTATAATATTAGTAGGATGGTAGGAAGTACATTCAGTAGTTATGCACATTTTTTTTTACAATTTTTGTCTGTCTGTTTGTTCGACTGTAAAGGCTGGACCGATTGTGATGAAATTTGGTATGGGAATACTCTGAACCCTGGGGAAGGACATAGGTCTCTACTTTTTATCGGCATATCACGCGTTAAAAGAGCGGGCTGAAGTTAGAGATATAAAATGTAATAAGAAATTATACATAGGATGACATAATGGACGATCTTATCGCAAAAACTTACCGATTTGAAAACAACCTTTAGGTACCAAAAAATAGTACTCTATTTAGAATGGCATTATTAGTACAAACTTAAGTGTGTACTTAAGTAGTAAAAACTTAGGTGTGTACTATACGCATTAAAATATTCCCGGGATGTCACATCACTATCTGTA
This sequence comes from Aporophyla nigra, assembly GCA_947507805.1. NCBI lineage: Eukaryota > Metazoa > Arthropoda > Insecta > Lepidoptera > Noctuidae > Aporophyla > Aporophyla nigra. The sequence continues at coordinate 19,042,852 of OX382309.1, read as the reverse complement.
ACTAACCCTCCACAACGTACTACAAGTTATAAACGTAAAACAGACGTGTGTATTAAAACAAATATTATTAAATAAAACTACGCCACATTTCATACAAACAACGTGTTTTTGTGTTAACTCCCCCGCATCGAAGTCCGTTGTCCTCCCAAATAAATATTCTGACAGTCCTCGATTTCCTTTAAAAATCTTTGTGAGTGGCATTTTGAACTTTATGTCAATAGATATACGGTTTATAGAATGTTTTCTTCAGGTGGAGTTATATTTATACAGTGTGCAAAATTTGTATAACATTTTTAATACATACCTATTTTTATTTTCCCAAATTAGAATGGTGTTTTCAATCTTATCTATAAATTATCGTATAAACCGCTGGTTTATTTAAATATTTTGTAACAAAATAATTCGTAATGACGTGTTTCGTAGGATTTAGTAAAAAAAAAATATATTTCATTTAATTTTTTCGATTTAAATCACGATAAATTTAACTGTATTTTGAACCTAAAGATGTTTCTTTTCATAAATTATGAAGCTATCATGTGTGCTATGAACTGCTGTGTCATATGTTTTTGCAAAAGTGTTAATGTCATTAATAATTTAGTTTTATGAGCCGATCTGCGCTTAAAATGTTGTTGACATCATATCGGTTACTTACCATGGGCAGTAATAATATATACAGGCAGGCATATAATACATTTATCAGGCTTCTAATATATTCATAGGCTATTAGCCAAGACACACCTCCAAAATGAAGTTGTCTTAATAACCTATTTGACGCTAAATATAACCGTGAACCCACAAAAAAACTAGTTTAACTTCAAAACCGATCCGTCGCTAAAGAATATTAAAAATGTCAGTAGGTAATCCAATTTCTAAATTTAAATTCTTTATTTTCTCGTTTCAAATTTCATTTTTTTTAAACCCAACCTGCAAATACAAATATTTAAATTTGCTGACGTTTTAATGTAGCGTTCGAAATTCAAGCGATAGAACGTCAATCGCGAATATAATTTGATTGGTCGAATCCCCACGAGTATTGCCGAGGATGCCCGAAACGGGGGAAATCATGGAAAATAATTTTTTTATTGCATCATACATGTGGCAAGCCATTTTTCGTCGAGCCGTGGCACCCTAAGCTTTGTGTGAGGTTTGTATAAGACAGCTTGTGATTTAGGGATGTTGGTAGTGTGGCTAGTAGCGTAGGGGATGTGTGGGGTAACCAATCGTGAGTCGATGTCTCGATTGATTGGCAAAGGGCGATTTGGCAAAGCTCCACGGTGTGGGGGCGCGCTCTGATGTTTTTCACCACATGTGGGAGGTACCCGTGTGTGTAGGTAAATATTTTTATTGAATGTTAACTTGTAACTGCTGTGCAAAAATATTTCTGTGACGCGGCAATAATAGAGTTTTTCGGGACTGTGATTGAAAACCGTTATGTGTGACATTTGTGGGGTCTAAAATCTGACATGAGTCATATTTTATTCAATCATTATTTTTATTTTCTGACGTTACAATGAAAATAATATTATAAATAATAATCTGGGTATTTTAGTAAATTTTGATACTAAATTATAATAAGGAAGTTTGCGTGAATACCAAAGTTTCGGAGAAAATAATAATTAAAATTAGTAGCCCAGTGTATAAAATAACAATAATATCTTAATGACCCTATTTGACTCTTAAGTATTAATTACATTAAAATAAATTAATTGTAACACTTTAAATATAGAAACTATTATTGCTGTTTATTATAAGTGTTATTTTAATGTTATGACGATCCGCTATATTTAGTGGAGATATTACCATAGATTTGTAACTTAGATGTTAAAAGATTTGTATGGTGAGGTTGTAATTGTATAAATTATTAATAAAATTATACACACTTACCTTTGCCATGCCGGTTGTGGGTACATTAAATAGAGACTCGTTATGACCAGAAAAATCTGGAACCCACTTGAATATACTGGATATATTTGTCTACATGCAAACTATATGGACTTGATCACGCCTTTTCCCCATGGGGATACTAATTTAAAAAAAAAAACAAATTGAATGCTGTTCGTTGGCAACGCATAACTGGAGAATAACTGGACTGATTTGGCTTCTATTTTATTGTTTTTTTTTTTAATTTTGTGAATGTTTTCATGGAAAGAAATTTGGAAAAGATTTTCGGAAATAAAAATCAAATATGGGAGTAATTAAAAGTTTTTTTTTTCAATGCGATTTTTATATGAATTACTGGACAGGACAGCTATATTTAAATTAAAAAAAAAAAAAACATAATTATTCCCCTCCCTACGAAAATTCATAAAAGTTCAGAAAACTTAAAGCCATAAATTGAGAAAAAAAAAAATAACCTAAGCCCTTAAACAGCCAATCGATCGAAGTCAAGTCGTAAATATAAACTTAATGATTTTACGGTTATAAAAGTAGTCGGGTAATAAGGCCCCTGACAAACCGCTAGCTACCGTTACGCTATAAAACCTTATTTGACCATAAAATGAAGCAAAGCTTTCTTTGAGGTTTTTGATTGTATTTCTGTAAACACCTGTTATATTGGATTTTTATTGTATTGGTTGGGTTAGAAATCTTAGAAAGTTAAGAATGATTGTGTAATAGATTTGATAAAAGATTTTAACGAGATTATAATCTATTTAATAAAAATTCTGTTCATTCGTAAGAGCATCGCTGCTGGACGAATTTTTGTTTTAAATTTTAATAGTCCGAATCAGCTTTTTAGTGAAACATAAATTTGAAAAGTGGCCAGAAATATTGGCATATTCAGGAAACATGGTAGTGACCAAAAAATCAATGGGAGTTTTTTCTGAATTATTTATAAATTTGACTGAGACAAAGAGTGCCACATAAGCTAGAAAAAAAATATTATCGAAGGACTAGTTTTAAGCTTGAATACTATACGAGTAAAATTAAAAATGATATTAAAGTAATTGATAATATTAACGTATTCGTAGCTTCTTTATACTAAATTATAATTCTTTGTATCTCATCCGCTCAGTAGGTACCTTCTTACAAAATTCTCGTGGGACCAAAATTCAATGATGACCTTAAATTTAAATATTTCCACTGGAACCGATTTAAAAAAAAAAACTAAAATACAATGTCGATTAGATTTATTGTATCAAACGCTACCTGAATTTATCTGTACAAAAAATTTACATAACCCTTCTCAGTAACAAGTAGTTCGTAATACATAGAAAGTCGCAGGACATTCCAAGAATATATTGAATTTAAAATTAAAATGTACCTACTGTTATGCATAATATACGAGTAATCAATCGAAGCTTGGTGCAGAGCTGCATTGTGTGACAGTTCTCACGTTTACGATGCTGGCGTGGCATATGCTAATTGTGTGAGACGGAGAATATTTAAATTTCGATTTCGTTGTTGCGCTCACAAATACCGCTATGTGTAGTTATCAAGAAAATAGTTTATACGGCTAGTGTGTATTGCAATAAGGATCAAAATTGCATCACATACCAAAAATCAAAAAAAAAAAAAAATACATAGCGGTTTTTGTAAGCGCAACGAGACGGGTTGATGATTTTTACTAATACTGGCTGATTTAAATTTCTTTTGTCGAGGTTTGCTACTGGGAATCCTTTGAGATGCTTCCTTGGGAAACGCCAATTAAAAATGTTATGGAGGACTAGCTTTTGCCAGCGGCTTCGCCCGCGTGGAGGTCGGAAATTATCCCGCGGGAACATACTACCGGGATAAAAAGTACCCTATGTGTTATTCCAGGTTATAAACTATCTGTGTGTCAAATTTCATCCAAATCCGTACAGTAGTTTTTGCGTGAAAGGGTAACAAACATACACATACACATGCATCCATACTCACAAACTTTCGCATTTATAATATTAGTAGGATGCATTATGGTATCCCGCGAAATTCAAATTACTTAAGTTTTTTGCAATTTGCAGGTACACAATCAGCGGAGTAATTGCGTAACACACTAACAGGAGGAATCTTGTGAAGAGTTATCCTGGCTCTGATACAGGCAACTGAAGGAACACGGATGGGTTTTAGTCAGTAAAAGTCTGACACGCCCTTCTGCTCCATCCAGAGCGGGAGATGTCATTTGATGATTTCTGAAACAAAAAAAACCGGCCAAGTGCGAGTCGGACTCGCGCACCAAGGGTTCCGTACAAACCTGTAGGTATAAAGATTAAAATTTAAAAAAATATTTTTATTATATGATGTAACTAAAAAATTACGGTTTTCGCAATTTTTCCTATATCTGTGCTATAAGATGTTGCTTCGTACCAAATTTCAAAATTCTAGATCGACTGGAAGTACCCTTTAGGTTTTGATTCCCTTGCGAGTTTCGAAAATTTGTGTATATTTGCGGTATAAACGGCTATATCTTTTGATTGCGTTAGTTTAGAAGTTTGATTTTTTCACAGCTGCAAGGGACAGTAGACTTGAGTATTTGATATAAATTTCAGCTTGATACCTCCACGCGTTCCTGAGAAAAAGGGTCTTGACAGACGGACGGACGGACGGACGGACAACAAAGTGATCCTATAAGGGTTCCGCTTTTTCCTTTTGAGGTGCGGAACCCTAAAAAGGGGGTTTGATAATTTTTGCTGAAGCTGGCTGATTTCAACTTTTCGTGTTGATTTTTGCTACTTGGAATCCACTGACGACGACAGCGTCAGAGGTGAAGAGGCGAAATTTTAGGTCTTTAAGATTTGAAATGCTGCACCACGCAGATGAAGAGCCATTTCGTTATGGGACGTGGGTGTGGGCGTGCTAAGTCCCCAGTACCACGTACTCTGGCTGCGCTTAATGATCTCTTGGACACTTATCCAACAAACGATCTGTTTGCGGACGAATGGACGAAGATTTTATCGCCATGTCAGAAGTACTGCGAGAGGGATGTATGAAAGTGTTGTTTACGTTATCTTTATATATATCATCATTTCAGCCGTAAGACGTCCACTGCTGGACTTAGGCCTCCCCCAATTTGGGGGGCTTTGCCATAATCGCCACGCTTGGCAGGCGGGTTGGCGATCGCAGTATGGTGGTAAAATGCATAGAGAACGCTGCTGCCCATTCTCTAGTAAGTCCCTTAGTCGCCTTTTACGACACCCACGGGAAGAAATGGGGTGGTGTTATTCTTTACGTCCGGCACCACACGGTACATATATATATATTTTTTAAATATTATTTTGTCTTAATTTTGTGCACGTGTTACTTACAGTGTCTTTAATTTCTGTAATTGATTGTTAACCGTTTTAATTAAAGAAATAAATAAATAGTCAATGGACAGGAGCGAGCAGATGACTTCAAAAAAAAAAAAACGTGCTTACAGTTTATTTATCAAAATAAATTTTATTCGATAACATTCATCAGTATCTCACTAAACTTCAACTAAATACGACGACCCTGGTTACCTATTTTGTTGACTACCTATACATATCTGTGTTCTTAAAAATCATATTACAAAAGTAGGTAATGTTTTTTTTTTGTAAACATAATTTATACCGTCGCTCCTTAAAACCAAACATTTGAGAAATATGCAACAAATCTTTGGTTTAAAGAAATAATCCAACTAATATAAATAACTAAAACCGTTAATGTTCGAAAATCAATCATAACTCCGAACCATAGACAAGTCGTTTTTGACATTATAGACTCATAAACCCACTCATACGTTTTGTTTCTCCTAAATTATTATTTATAGCCATGTCAAAATGAATACGTTATTTTTATAACGAGAATAATAATTAATAAATCATACCAGGCATTTTAAAAGGCATTGACTAAGATATTGAATAAAAAATATGGAATTCCAATTGTATTACTCATTGAGTTGCTAGATATAAATATACCGTTCTAACTATAATTAAAATATTCGGAATATTTTTAAGACTTGTCATCTTGTTGTTTCATCATTGTGAGTAAGTACTTATACACTTTCAGTGCCCGGTTGAAAAAAGCCTTATTCAAAAGTACACACTATTCACACCTAGCTTATTTTTGTGATTTGCACCCGGTAGGCGGGCGCTGGGCATGGTCGCAAGACACATAACTAATTATACGTAGGACGCGGAGGCGAGTTGTGGGCATGCGAACGAATTATCGTTCTACCCGGGAACCGGGTGCTGGGCACTTAAAGTGTTGTGATTTCTTACTCGACAGCCTCGGTGGTCTAGTGATCGCAAGCGGTACTCTTGAGCTTGAGGTGCTGGGTTTAATTCCCAGTTTGGAAAAAGTGTCATTGGACTTTCTATCTGCAGATTGTCAGTACCAGGCTGATATCTGGATCTGTGCCTGGTGTGTGGTAATAGGCTCGCCTCCTATTTCATGGGACTTAAATATAACAACAAATCTGTGTGTACTATAGATACAACTCTGTCTAACCCTTCAGAAATACAGGCGTTATGTTCTGTTATTATTTGTTATGTGTATTGCTAAGAGCAATAAAGAGAGCCACTTAGAAAAAAAAATACTTTAGAGGTGTCAAGGGACACCCGGATGGAACGAAGTTCCTTTCCAGGATTCATTATTGTTATTATTTTTTAATTATTTATTATGTACAAAAAACCTGTATACACTCAACAAAAATATTCTCTCTCTCTCTCTACTCACAACAAAAAAAACGATAACATGCAAAACAAATACAAACAATAAAATATATACGGTCGAATTGAGAAACCTCCTCCTTTTTTTGAAGTCGGTTAAAAAGTGTCGTTACAGCTTTTTCTCTTAATTTCCGTCTAGCCCCCTTTCGCGCCATAACCTTAGGGAACTTTGTTCCAAAAATCGAATGTCATTATCTAACGAGAAGCCAATAAGGACCATATTATGGTGGCTAAGTGGCTCTCTTTGCGAACATAATAATATTTATTTATTTTATTTTAAAGAAGGCTTACAGACTAACAAACCAATGATATAAAAGTTATATAAAAATAGCTAATAAATGTAAATAATAATATGTATAACATTTAAGTCAAGTATTATTATATAGGGTCATAATACTCCATTATATGCGTCTTTATAAACGTTTTTGCTCTTCAATCTCAAAATGTAATTCAAATCATTTTCTTAAAATAAAATAAAAACCTTTTTTTAAATGACCCTCCAAGCCAAAAGCAATATTTTCCAATAACAATAAATTGTTTTAAAAAATAATGCTGGCTCGTATAAATAATTAAATGTTCTAAACATGAGGTTTCTTCATCGGTGATAGTAAATCTTGTCAAGCTAGCTGTAAGGACAGGTCCCATTGTAAGCGGAAATAAACGCTAGAAGAAACTAAAAACTGGTACACGTGGCTACAGGATATATTTCCAGTTTTAGCTGACCTCGCACTGTATAGGCTTTTAGTACAATGAGAGGTCAGTTTATACTGGAAATATATAGCTTGATTTGTCGCCGTTCGTACAAGACAATAAGCTGAGTAGACTTCAGTACTTACCCACCACCTTTGACAGTGGATAATGCGACCTATCATTATCTATCTGTACCGTGTGGTGCCGGACGTAAAGAATAGCATCACCCCATTTCTTCCCGTGGGTGTCGTAAGAGGCGACTAAGGGACTTGCTAGAGAATGGGCAGCAGCGTTGTCTATGCATTTTACCACCATACTGCGATCGCCAATCCGCCTGCCAAGCGTGGCGATTATGGCAAAGCCCCCCAAATTGGGGGAGGCCTATGTCCAGCAGTGGACGTATTACGGCTGAAATGATGATTATCTATCTAGCCTTTTCTCAACTAGTTGAGGTCAGCTTCGAGTCTAACCTGAGGCGGCTGAATACCAGTATTTTACATGGAGCGACAGCTTATTTGACCTCCAGAACCTAGTTACTGGGTAAAATGATACCCCGTGGTAAGACTGTTGTCAGACTTTCATCGCAAAAATTGGTCTATAAGCGACGACGAAGAAATTTTGCGACATTACTGGCAAATCTTGTTATTACTAACTGTATCTAACGAATGTAGAGGAAATAGATAGTATGTAATTTATTTACAGAAAAGGCCATGTATTAACTTTTAATTTACAACCGATTCAATAAAACTGCTATACTCAAAAGCCATTCCTTCTATAGTCTCATTGAATACCGAATTCAAAATTAATCATTTTACTCAACGTAATAGGTAAACCTTTCAGTACCATCTTCTCTAAATGCTCCCATTTAAAAGATACGCTCTAAACTCGATTAAGTATTTTTTATAGCTACCATAGAGTAAAATAACTAGACCTATTCACCAGTTAACAATTCCTATCTTCCCGCTAGCTAACCCGTTTACAGCGCGACCGGTCCCAACGGCCAATAATTTTAATCTCAATGTTCAAAATTCTAAATTTGAAAAAGTTGATGGCCAGTGAAACTAGCTAAAACCGGTCCGAACCGGTTATTCGGTATTGTAATAGCTTATACGTTTATAAGGCCGAGTAATAGATGGTAATCAGGCCTGTCTTAGCGTTATACAGGGGTTTAATGAAGCCTGTTACAGATTTTCTAAAATGCTTGTTGTTGGTAAAGTAATTTTGTATTTACATAATTTTATGGGAGTAACATGTGTTGAGAAACACCGCGTACATGTGTTTTGTTACACTATTTTATAAGGCATATCGTGTTTTTTTTTTTTACATCTAATGATGTTTTTTTTTACAAACTGTTGTAGCTAATGATGTTTTCAATTTAACTTCCAATCAGAATCAAAATTTATAAAAATAAACGTATGTGTATTATTATGATTGGGTACATAATTGCAGATAAAAGTCATTTAACTTTTCAATATTTTTAGTCGTAAATCATACTAAGGTGTGTACTGTAATCGATTTTTTTACAGTTACAAAATCAAAGATACCTTCTAATAGATGCAAAAGTTTTTAAAACATTTAATAAGATACTTCTATCATCGGACAACAAAGTAATTTATGACTTATCATAATAAATTGCGACTATAGTTAACTAAATAACTAACAAAAAACACCGTTACATTGTATAAAAACTGGCTACATTATTTTTAACACTTTATAAACCAGAAAAATAATCACGAAGCAATTACTCAAAAGGCCGTAGAAAACTTTATCCCATCGCAGATGTATTAAAATTAAACAATTACAACAATGCGCTTGCTAATATGCAAATTGGAATATATGCAATACAAAACACTCTCCAAACATAATGACATACCAATAAAAATCACGGAAAAAAGAGCAGATGTGCTTGAAACAATAAAAAAAACAACAAAAAAGTTTTTTCTTTCAACTTTTTCACTACAATGACAATTTATTTTTTTTATTTTAAGAAAAAAACCGTTACCCTACGTTGCCATTTTTTCTTAACGAACCTAGAGTATCTAGAAAAAATCGTAGGGTCATATTAACAAACGCATATGCAAATAAGGCGCGGAGAATTCGGGCACGAAATATGGTATTAAAAACAACTGCATTGAAAGGGTTAAAACTTTGGGGTCCAAATGGATGCGGTATGCGGATGAGTTTTTTTGCTCTTTTAAATAAAAAATAGTAGTTTAAAAAAAACTAAAAAACACGCTTCCATGGAAAACCAAACTAAAAAGTACAAAATAATGGAAAAAAAAGCGTGGGGTGCTTTTAAGGTATTTTTTTATTGATATCAGGCACCCCACGCTTTTTTTCCATTATTTTGTACTTTTTAGTTTGGTTTTCCATGGAAGCGTGTTTTTTAGTTTTTTTTAAACTACTATTTATTTTCTATTTTTTAGGGTATTTCGAATTTTGAGACGTATGTCAGCGTAGTTTGTGACAGTTTTTTTGCTGTCCTGGTAACCCTGGCAAGGATAATGGCACAAATTTATGAAATTATTGCATTGTCATCAGTCCTTGACAGGTGTGCAAAGTTTGAATGAAATCTGGTCGTTTAAAGTGGGTCAAAATCGCACTATAAGGAGTCGGTTACAAACAAACATACAAATATACAAACATACAAATATACAAACATACAAGTGAAGCTAATATAAAGCGTGTAAAAATGTACTGGTTTTAACAACGTAATAATAGTTCTTGCATGGTTTATTATTATTTGAAAATTAAAGCTGTTTAAAAGATACCATGATTAACATTTTAAAGCTTTTGATGTTTTTTCGAAGTTTTTTAGATGGTCAGCTTTCAGGGGAGAAATTTCTCAAACTCGAAGCATTTGTTTCAAACTAGCTTTTGCCAGCGGCTTCGCTCGCGTGGAGGTCGGAAATTATCCCGCGGGAACATACTACCGGGATAAAAAGTACCCTATGTGTTATTCCAGATTATAAACTATCTATGTGCCAAATTTCATATAAATCGGGTCAGTAGTTTTTGCGTGGAAGAGGAACAAACATCCACACATCCATACATCCAGACATCCATACATACAAACTTTCGCGTTTATTTTATTAGTAGGATGAACCAGCAACTGGCACTTCTCATTTGTCAAGGGGTCGCGTGTCGGTCAGATGAAAAGAGGAATTTGTTGCCCATACCAACGCGTAGTAGCTACCGATGGAGAAGAACGGGCAAAATACTCCACGGACACTCTTTAATATCAAAATATTGTAACTCTAACATTGTTAATGACAAATGATTTTATTTCTGTAAGTAAGTTTTTTAAACACTTTTACACGTCAGTCATATTTTTAAAACTAGATGAGGTCAGCGTTTCTTATCTGGCTACTCTGAGAAGAACAGTGGAAACAAACACAAAGGGCACGGTCTCATTTAAAGTCCAGATATAACCTTCGTCAGATCATATCTATACTAATATTATAACTCACATACATCCTGACTCACACACAATCCCAGTCTTACAAGCACACTCTGCATACCATTTAATACATTTAATGTATCATAGTGTTAAATTTTTTTTTTTTGTATAAATTGGAAGTAGAAATAAACAAGTATTTTATAAATACTAATAATGTATGGAAGAGCGGAGTCTTCTAATACAGGCTTTATACGCTTAAAAGAAGGCTCCAATCACCACTGATGTAAGTTAAAACTTGTTAATTCGAATAAACCTTTTTTTTTTTTCATTATAAAGCTGAAGAGTTTGTTTGTTTGTTTATATCTTTGTTTGATTGAACGTGCTAATCTCAGGAACTACTGGACCGAATTGAAAAAATCTTTTTGTGTTGGGTAGCGTATTTATTGAGGAAGGCTATAGGCTATATAACATCACGCTACAACCAAGAGAAGCGGAGCAGTAATGAAAAATGTTGCAAAAACGGGGAAAATCGCACGGGTAGGCGATTCGACGCGACGGGAAGGGTCGGGGAAACAAGAAATTGAACGCGGACGAAGTCGCGGGCAGAAGCTAGTCAATCATATAAATCAGTGGGGTAAGACTACGATAGCATGGGTCTTTGAAAAAGTCCAATGGCATCACGGAAGACCCAGGCGTAGATGACGGAACGAACTTGATTCTTACAGGAGAGATTGGTCTTTATTGGCTCAGGTTCGAGTTGAGTGGAAACAGAAAAGAATTTTGCCCTACAGTGGGACATTATTATTATTGTAATTAAATTATTAAGTGGTAATTGTGCACAACATGCACATGGCTTCAATATTCTTTACCATTCCAGACCATTTTCTATTATAGTACGTACCTGGTACTTGTTGACAGGCCTATACTCTCCTCCTATACCTATTAACACTGTAATTTGAACCCATTGTAAAAGCCAATTATTTTAAAAGAGTAACCATGGAGTTTCTTGCCGGCTCTTCTCCATAGGACAACAACCAATTGGAACCGTACACCTATTCTGACGTTTCATAATTGCCCTTGTAGGTTTATGTGAAACAAAATATTTTGATTTAGGTGTTTATTTTTACACGCTTTATATTAGCTTCACTTATATGTTTGTATGTTTGTTTGTAACCGACTCCTTATAGCGCGATTTGGACCCACTTTAAACGACCAGGGTGCTTACTCTCGAATATAATTCCGATAGATAAACATTGGAATTGTTAGTCAAACGTCAGTGATTGGCTGGACTCACTGAGTCTAGCCAATCCCTGACGTTTAACTCAACCAACTGACGGTTGACCAATGTCGATCTATTGGAATTATATTCGACAGTAAGCACCCTGATTTCATTTAAACTTTGCACACCTGTCAAGGACCGATGACAATGCAATAATTTCATAAATTTGTGCCATTATCCTTGCACAGGGTTACCAGGAGAGCAAAAAAACTGTCTTCGAAAACTACGCTGACATACGTCACAAACTACGCTGACATACGTCTCAAAATCCGAAACACCCTAAAAAATAGAAAATAAATAATAGTTTAAAAAAATTGAAAAACACGTTTCCATTGAAAACCAAACTAAAAAGTACAAAATAATGGAAAAAAAAGCGTGGGGTGCCTGATATCAATAATAAAATAGCTTAAAAAGCACCACACGCTTTTTTCCATTATTTTGTACTTTTTAGTTTGGTTTTCAATGGAAGCCGCTGTAATTTGTCACAAAATTCATTACAATTTTCAATTCAGGTAGGAACCAATCCTTGCTGAATGAAAAAACGTTATATCCTTAGTTCTATGAATTCTACTCATCAGTGAACCAGACAGCAAAAAAAAGTGATCTTGTATACAACCATACATCACACTCACACTTCTATTACGGGGTAAGCAGCCGTCAAAGATCAGTGCATAATAATGCACCCACTGGCTTGTGGGATGGGGGAGCAATGATCAAAGATAATGCTCATAATATGTATGACATTTTTCTAACAGGACCACTGGTTTTTTTTTTTCAAAGGATTTGAACATGATGGTAGTCGGGATCAGTGATGCTTATGAACATTGACGATTGAAGTTCAGTGGTACAGGTCCTGATTTAGACCTTGATGAGTCTGGAGTCCTGGTAGTTACAGCTGTTAGACTGGAAGTGGGTATGAAATATGAAGAATATATTGTATTTGTAAATTATTTGTGGATCAGTCACTAAAACAGCTTCTTACCGGATACATTGCATGAAAGAAATGAATTTTGGATTCACTCAGAAAATTAGAGAAGATAACAAAATAGGGTGTAGTAAGAGATCAACAGAGGAAATCAGAAAAAGACCTACGAACATAATAATCTTATCTTATTGGTGATGTTGTTGGTCATGTCATGGGTGATGTGACTTGCTCGTTCTTATAAGAAAGTAACAGTCTACCTTCAATCAAAACTAATATTGTACAGATATTTATTGTATGTACATCTATTCTAATATTATAAAGCTGAAGAGTTTGTTTGTTTGTTTGATTGAACGCGCTAATCTCAGGAACGAGAAAAAATATTTTTGTGTTAGGTAGCCTATTTATCGAGGAAGGCTATATAACATCACGCCACAACCAAGAGGAGCGGAGCAGTAATGAAAAATGTTGCAAAAACGGGGAAAATCGCACGGGTAGGCGATTCGACGCGACGGGAAGGGTCGGGGGAACAAGAAATTTAACGCGGACGAAGTCGCGGGCAGAAGCTAGTATAGTTATATGTCCCAGGATACTACTGTAACTGCGGGTAGTCGCTAGTCCATACTAGACTACAATATTATAAATACTATAAGTACCTAATAGTGAGAGAAAGAGTGAAATTTCTATGTTTGTCGTGAACAGAATACTTACCGACTAAAAATGTAAATTATACCCGTGCGAAATCGGGGCGGTTAGCTAAAGTAACTTGTTACTACCTGACTGCGTCGACTAGTGACGAGACTTCAAGCAACATTTCATCATGCCAAATGAATCACTCTTCATCGTAACACTATAATTTACTTCCACTAACTGTGAACGGAACTCCAAACACGTTACGATATATGGAAAACATCTTAGTCTACGTATACACGGACGTAAAATATCGCAGCGGCATTTTTCGCGACAGGCCGAGACGAAGATGGTGGGACGAGCTTCACTCCTACCGAAAGGACCGGCCAGCGCTAGGAAAAAAAATGGAAAGAGAGGCTTTTTCCTAGTAGGACAATAATATAATAATATATCTTAGGACAACCAACACACCGTTATCTGATTCCAAACTAGCCAGAGCCTGTACTATGGTAACCAGACAACTGATAAATATACTTATACATATATTTCTAAATACATACATATTATTTTAGATAAATTACACCCAGACACAGAACAAATGATTGTGCTCATAACACAAAGATTTGTCCTGGGTGCGAATCGAACCCACGACCTCAGTCTTAGCAGTCAGGGTCACTAACCACTAGACTAACAGGCCGGACAATACATCTCGCACACGAAAACTTATTTTGTTTTTTGTCTTTCTTCATCTAGACACGCGGTAGCGTGTCAAGCCAAGTTCAAGTAACAGAACTGGCGAGCAGCACCGTGTGTAATATTACACGACATTTGGAGCCACTTTTGACCCCCTCATAACTCAAAAACTGTTTCACATAAACGTGTCAAATTTGGCTCATATATTGAAACTTGCGAGATACATATGTGCTCCAAATTTCATAAACACATCTCAAACGGCTATTTAGATATTGACGTCCAAAAATCGTCATTTTTATCACTGACTCTGAGTCAGTGATAAAATCAAAACTCTAACCCAGCCTATTGTTTCCATATTAAGCGCACATCAATAGTGTAAGATCATTCTGTACAAAAAGTAATGATATCCCATCAAAAACATAAATGTGAAATGAGAGCCAAGTTTAATAATATTATGCCTTGGTTGTTGATTTCAACGACAAAAGAAGTGAGATCTAAATGGGTGCCAAGTTATTAGTATTGTAGCCCAAGGTCTGACTTGGCTAGTTTTCATATACGAATTATATTATAGCCTTCGCAAGTTCTAAACCTGTTACTTGTCGGTTTTTATTTTATTATTCCGAAAATTTGGCTTGCTAGTAGAAACTAGCCATCGAACATAATAATTCGTAAATGAGAACTAGCCAACTCAGACCTTAGGCTACAATACTAATACTAATAACTTGGCACCCATTTAGATCTCACTTCTTTTGTCGTTGAAATCAACAACCAAGGCATATATCATAATATTGAACTTGGCTCTCATTTCACATTAATGTTTTTGATGGGATTTATTATTACGGACACACTCTATCTATTTATTATTCTAGCGTATGGCACTCGTGATTTGCAGTAGAAACTCAGCGTCAGGTGGCACACCTTGTGTTGTCATCTGACATTACGCTGAGCTGAGGCCCTTTTGGCATTATTATCATCTTTGGGTTTTCCTATTTTTTTTTATAGTTTTAAATTTTTTATTTTAATGAAATAATGCCAATAAACACATTTTTCTCTTTTCTTTCTTTCTTTCAATATAGGCTAGTTCGATAGATCGTATATGGATTCCCAAAGCACTGCTGAACACTGAGAGTTGAAAATCGAAAGCTGTGTTTTATTAATACTCTGGTATGCACTCCATTGGATTTCATTCCGATCCTGCCCGTCTCTTGCTGCTCTCTACCAGCGATGCCCTAACCCGAGGTCCGTACCCCACAGGGGGTGCCCTTAGCGAGTAGTCGCTCTAGTTTTAAGTCTTTAAGCCCTAGCTGGAGGCCTTAGTTTATTAAAATAGCCACAGGCAAGTTGCTAAGATGGGTGTACTTCTTCTCCAACTCCTGTATGTGCTTATTTTGGGCTTCCACAGTTTTTGTCAGTTCATCTACTTTGTTGCTGCAGAGACTTACTGATACTTCTATTGGTTGCAGTTCCTTCAGGACCTTTTTCAGTTCGGCTGTAATATCCTTCAAAAATTTGACGCTATCAATGTTACAGTTACCTAGGTTTCTACTGGAGGTCGCGACTTCTTCTTCTTCGTCTTCCTCGTCCGGAACAAAGAAGGATGATTTTCTGTTAGGCGAGTTGTGATTGCATTCCTCACATATCCAGTCCAGGCTGTTGGCATTACGAAGTGCAGATAGCTGCTCCGCGGTAAGACCAGAGCAAGCTTTATTAGCATGAACAGTCTTAGCACATGACCTGCATTCCAGTCCTGGCGATCTGCTGGTTA
Source organism: Aporophyla nigra (assembly GCA_947507805.1). Taxonomy (NCBI): domain Eukaryota; kingdom Metazoa; phylum Arthropoda; class Insecta; order Lepidoptera; family Noctuidae; genus Aporophyla; species Aporophyla nigra. The sequence goes on along the minus strand of OX382309.1, from coordinate 19,026,865 downwards.
TGCCTTTATTTCAATTATCAGACTTGGACATTTTGGTTAGAGTAGGGGGTAGTTCGCGCACAAATAACATAGACGTTAAGACCGAACCGGTACATACGACAGAGCGTTAGCGAATGAAGTCCGGTTAAGCAGCCGACAACCTCCTAGGTGTGCCTGCGAAGTGTGAAGTTTCATTCCCAAAAATTACTCTTATGTATTTTCAATGCTCGGTTCAACACTGAGAGTTGAAATTCCAGAGCGCGATAAAATTCTGCCGCGATATTTGTGCGTCCGTGGGAACGTGGTCTTACTAGAATTTCTAATGGGTTCGGTTGAAATTGTTATTGATAATACTGAATCACGGTTAAGTGGATATGAAGTGATGGAAGAAAGTGTGACCATTCAGTTAGTTAATATAATACTTGGTTACTTTAACATGAATGCATAATAAGCCTATGTTCCCACGTTCCGTGTGGTGCCGAACGTAAAGAATAGGACCATCGTATTTCTTCCCCTGGGTGTCGTTAAAACACTTATTTGAGAATAGACAGCAGCGTTCTCTATGAATTCTACCACCATACTGCGATCGCCAACCCGCCTGCAAAGCGTGGCTATTACAGCAGTTATTTTTGGGGGCGGCCTTTGTCCAGCAGTGGACGTCTTTCAGTTGAAATGTAGATGATGATTAATGTTGCCACTGCTGGGACAGAGACGTCATCTCATTGAAAGGCTGAGTAGGGTGTAGACCACCACACGGGTCTAGTGCGTGTTGGTAGACATCACTGTGTTCGGTTTTTTTGGTTCTACAACATGCCAATTTTCTCATGATATTTTCCTTCACCTTTCTGAGTGAAGGAATTTTCTCAAAGTATAGAGCTTGTTTGGGTTTAAACCTACAATGTACAACACGTAGATCGCGACCGTTACCACCAGGCCACCACTGTTCTATAACTTCATTTTAGTACCTTGTTCATGAAATAGAGTTGACTCATATAATCGGAATGTGAGCATTCCAATTTTCTTATTGACGTTGCAAAGGCAATACTAAGGCATTCCAGGTGAAATTTAATCTTTATTGCCTTTATACATTTGTATGGTTTTACCTTTACTAGCCTTTCATGTCGTTATGGTGTCATTTCGTTATTAAGATCTTCAATAAGATTATTAGAAGTAGAGTTGTTGTTATATAGCTTTCTGGGTTGTCAAGCTGTATGGGAGAGGTTTCGGAATATCTGGTAAGGTGAAAAATGCCAGGGTAGACCGTAAAATTCAAACTTTAATGTTTCTTGTACTTTGCAGGTCAATATTGAACAAAATATGATTCGCAACAGATAACAAGTCTTACCAGAATTTGAATCATTCAAATCCTAACTAATATTATAAATGCGAAAGTAAGTTTGTTTGTTACTTTTTCCCGCCTTAACCACGGAACCGATCATTCTGAAATTTTATAGATTGTCAAGTATACAGAAACGGACATAGGGTACCTACCTTTCATATCGAATAAAAGTACTGTTTCCGAAGAAAACAACAATAAACGCTGTTATGGTGATAGATGACGCCACGTGTCTCTGGAATCATGATTGGTTTTTCTTAATAAATAGATTTATTATTATTTTTAGACTAGAATTTGACAATCATTTCGGGTTGTTCTCTGCTAGTCATCAATACACCATATCTTCTCCTCAATTTACTCCCTCATTGGACTACTAGTCACAAGCGTTACTGATAAAAAAATAAATCATTTAATTCAGATAACTTAGATCCATATAGTACAACAAATAAAACACATAATTAACAATAAAATCAGTCAAATTACGCGCTTAACAAAGGTTCTCCATAGCGGTGAAGAGATCTGATAGGATCTACAGTCTTCAGCATTCCGTTGCAGCTGCCACGCATTCTGCAGATCAGGGATACCGTTTTTTTGCGGATGACGGCATGAAAACCATCAGTGTGATATAGCGCAAACATCCCCGATGCACTACAGAAGCAAGGCAGCCCCAACATCATCCTGAAGTTGTTGTTGTTGCTAAACACGAGGCCCTGTGGTCATCGGTCCACCGTGTGGAAGGACTTATAATTCTACGTCTTCCGGTACTCTTTGAGAAAAAAAATGTTATCGAAGACGCTTAAAATATCAAAGGCAATGACAAAAAAGTAAAAGCAATTATTATGGACTTAGTGAATATTTTGACAGCTGTAGCAGCATAAAACCTGTCACGATCCCAACTAAATCAGAGGGGTAATTGCGGAACTTTTTATCGGTAGGAATTAGTTTAATATTCATAGTTAAACAACATTCATTGCGTTATTTACGTTGCAGAGCCGACAATTTATTCGAACAAAAGACGCAATGGTTTAGAAATAATCTTCAATCCCATTCAGATTCTGATAAATTTTGCGTTTCGCAATTAGGGTGCAGGATAATAAAAAGAGTATAACGATGCTATTTTTTGCGTAGTTGAATCTTACTAGACCATAGTCAAATACATTCAAAATGATGACACGGATAGAGCAGTTAAAATACAAAAAAAACACACACAATAATTATATTGTAAACTTTTTTGTTAAGCCGTTTATTAATGTTGCAAATAAATTTAATTCCTTCGTTTTTATTTTTGAAATAAGTTAATTAATAATAATATCTTAGGACAACCAACACAACGTTATCTGATCCCAAACTAGGCAGAGCCTGTAGTACTATGGTAACCAGACAACTGATAAACATACTTATATATTTCTAAATACGTACATATTATAGATAAATTACACCCAGACACAGAACAAATGATTGAGCTCAACACACAAACATTTGTCCTGGATGGGAATCGAACTCACGACCTCAGTCTTAGCAGTCAGGGACTAACAGGCCAGTCCAAATTCCAGTTAATATAGTGAGATGAGCAAAAATTTATAAAATCTACAGTAGAATAAGATGGATAAACGATTTTATTCCTGCAAGTATGTTTGTACAAACACTTTTACACGTCAATCATATCTTTAAACTAGGTGAGGTTGGCGTTTCCTAACTGACTACTCTGAGAAGAAGGCAAAAACAAATCAGACGTCACAGTTTCTTTTAAAGTCCAACCATAATCTCGGTCACATCATGCGAAGACCACATAGATTGGTATCTGAGGTGGCCTTTTGAGGAAAGAACCACACAGATTGAGTGGACCTGTCCAGTCAGTGCACGCATTTGTCACTAATCGTTTAGCTCAACTCAGAACTTAAGACTATAAGGAAAATAATAAGTTATTAGAAGAGCTATGTTCAGTCGTAATTTATGAAATCATGTTTAAACTAGCTTTGACCCGCGATTTCGCCCGCGTGGTTCTCGAAGAATGTCCCACGAAATTGTCTTACCAGGATAAAAAGTATCCTATATCTTAACTCAGATTTTAAATAGTAGATATATAATTATATATAGTATATAGCCTTTGTTTCAGGCGCTAGGCATGAAAAGGTAACAGATAGAGAGACACGGTTACTTTCAAACTTATAATCATCATTTTGAGAGATAATTTGTATTATTTCTTAGGTGTGCAATTTTATTTCTGCTTGAGTTAAGTTACAATGTTTTGTTGGTATATTGGCGTGTGCTAGCTGACATATGGCAAATAATTTAATTTATGTTTAGTAATATTAATTACTTACTATTGTATAGAATTAAGTTTTTGTTATTTGTCAGACAGCTGTGCTTTTGGGGAGGTTTTTGCGCCACTTCTTCTGCCCAGCTAAAGCACTAAGAAGTGGTGAAGGGCGGGAGATGTGGGGAACTGTCCTATGTAATTTTGACGTTCAAATGGTGCTCAATCCCAGCCTAGTTTGAATAAATGACTTTTGATTTTGAATAATAACAAAAATTAAGAAGTCTTAATGACTATTCAAAGCACATAAAACTCCGAGTTTTTTTTATTTTCTAGTAAAAAATGTAGGAACCATAAAGTAAAATTTACGGGCATTCTCTTCAAGCTTACCACCGGTTTCTCAATCAGATCATCTATGAAACTAAATGTGCTACTTAAGTATAACTTAAAACTTAATTTATTGAAGTCTGGACCCACCCACGGACATAATGGCGTTGTTATTGCAACAAATGATACATAAACGTCAAATTAGTGACATTTCGTATAAAACTGAAGAATCTATAGATTTGGACTTAATTAACGGATAGCTATAAAATCGCTAATTTTTTGAAAGTTTCTTGTAATGTTATATGTTTTATAAGTTAGTCTTTGCTTAGTGTTATGCCTGATTTATATTATTATGACATCATAGCTTTTGCCTGCGGCTTCGCCCGCGTAGATGTCGGAAATTATCCCATGCGAAACTATTACCAGGATGAAAATAATCCTTTGTCACACAGATCGCTTATAACCTAGAATAATCCAGGTTATAAGCGATCTGTGTGTCAAATTGCATTCGAATCCTTTAAGTCGTTTTTGCATGATTGAGTAACAAACATCCAAACATACAATTTCACATTTATAATATTAGGTAGTAGGATTCTGATCCTGTGTATTTTGTGATTTTCAGTTTCGTGATGGAAAATAATGTCCCTTGTTAGTTTTTTTTTTTTACTTCTGCTGCACCATAATTTCGTAACACACTTTGAATCAAAATCTGAGGGTTTACGAAAATTCGTAAACCATTGCTTTATAGCTTCCAAAGCGTAGCTTCTTCTTCAACGAAAATTCGCAATATCCGTGGTTAAACTGTCAAAATGAAAATAATTACAATCAATTGTCATTTGATGTGTATTCACTGTGCTACAGATTGGGTGCATTCAAATTAAGATGTCCTTCTGATTAAGTCGATAGGTGGGTAAGTAGGTACCACTCTTCATTCTCTTCTCTTTAATTCGTTGAGTTCCTTATGTTCTGCGTTGATTTGCACGATTACTGATAAATGCATGCACTGACTAGACAGGTCAACTCAATTTGGTCCGTTCCTCAAAAGACTATTTCATACACCAATCCACATGGTCTTCACATGATCGGACTAAGATTAAGTCTGGACTTTAAAAAAAAAACTTTGGCCTTTTTAGGGTTCCGTTGCCAAATGGCAAAAAACGGAACCCTTATAGATTCGTCATGTCTGTCTGTCTGTCCGTGTATGTCACATCCACTTTTTTCCGAAACTATAAGAGCTATGCTGTGGAAACATGGCAAGTAGATGTATTCTGTGAACCGCATTAAGATTTTTACACAAAAATAGAAAAAAAAAAATGGCATGTGTGCAATTCACACGTGGTAGAAGTGAAACCTTCAAAATTTTTGGCTTCAAGATAATGATACGAATGTAAAATTACGGGAAGAGGATAATTGTAGATTTTAGTAATGATTATAGTGATACAAAGTTTGATAATTATTTAACATTTTATTATTCGTATATCATCGATTTATCGCGACAATATTCTGCATTCGTTTTTTTTTTCGTATTTACATAAATAATATATAGGTACGCTAATAGACTTGAAATAATAATAATATGTACAAGTACATAAAACATTTTTGATTACCTAAATTCTAATATGTACAGGTACATAAAATGGTTTTAATGTGTTTTAATTTTTTGAAGTTCAGATGTGACAATATTTGCCGTATCCATATTTCTTTCGTCCATGGTCATGACGTCATGTATTTCCTATCTCATTTTCTCCCACGTTAAATTTTATGAAGGATTTTATGATGTCTGTCTCTTTTTACTGTTGCTTTTTCGTTTCATTGAGTTTCAAATCACAACCAACGGCGCTAAAGAAGTTTTCACTTAAAAAAAAAAACAATAATATTTGGGGTTGCGCGAGAGACACTTCGAAAGTGGTAAAATGTGTGTGTGTGTCGTCCCCCCCTCCCCCGTAACTTCTAAAATAAGGGCATGATAAAACTAAAAAAAATATATGAAGTACATTACCATGTCAACTTCCACCGGAAATTGGTTTGAACGAGATCTAATAAGTAGTTTTATTTTTAATACGTCATAAATCGTAAACCACAATTTACCTTTTATTTAGTCAACTCAAATATATAAATAAAAAATAAAAACATTTAATTTCATAAACATAAACCTTATGCATAAACCGTGCGAGCTTGCGGGTGGCGAGCAATGGGTAGCTCGCCGCCCGGTAAGGATCAGGCTCGGGTCGACGCGACGGCGCGTAGTGTTCCACGCGCGCCTCAAAGAGATGTCAGCAGCAATGTAGGGGTCTGCTAGGACCGATGCCTGCCAGGGTCACGAGATTGTTCGAAAGAGATACCGTGACTCTGGCACATGGGCAACTGAAGGAACACGGGTGGGTTTTAGTCAGTAAAAGTCTGACACGCCCTCCCACTCCGCCCAGAGCGGGAGAAGTCATTTGATGATTACCCATCCAAAAAAAAAAAAAAAATGCATAAACCGTGAATACCTGCAGGTTTGTACGGAACCCTCGGTGCGCGAGTCCGACTCGCACTTGGCCGGTTTTTATGTTTCGGCCTTTCTTCTCAGAGTAATCACATAGGAAACGACGACCTCATCTAGTTTTTAAAATATGATTGTCGTGTAAAAGTGTTTGTACAAACTACAAACAGAAATAAAATCATTTGTCATTCATAGCAAGAACATTGATTGTTCTTAGTAAATCAATAAACAGATAGACATACCAAGATAATCTAGATTGCGATACAATAAAGTAATGATTTACATAATACCTAGATTGGTTTTATAGTTTTCTAACTATCTCCTAACGAATTCATTTTTATATCAAAATCAATTTTATGGACGTTGAACGTCTTCCAAATAAATAAAAATAACGAAATGAAAGAACTAATTGAATATATCAATAGTTTTGAAATCAATAATCTTATATGTATTTTAGTTTTCTTCAGAGAAATAAAATGGCAGAATTGGTCTGAATTAATAGTTGGATCGATATCCTTTTGTTTAAAATTATGTAAACGATAATTAGGAAATGATTGCATGCCAAATCCTACTAATATTATAAACGCGAAAGTTTGTATTCCCCATTTCTTCCCGTGGGTGTCGTAAAAGGCGACTTAGGGACTTACTAGAGAATGGGCAGCAGCATTCTCTATGCATTTTACCATCATACTGCGATCGCCAATCCGCCTGCCAAGCGTGGCGATTATGGCAAAACCCCCCAAATTGGGGGAGGCCTAAGTCCAGCAGTGGACGTCTTACGGCTGAAATGATGATGATGATGATGAAAGTTTGTATGTATAGATGTATGGATGTTTGTTACTCTTTCACGCAAAAACTACTGAACGGATTTGGATGAAATTTAGAATACAAATAGTTTATTACCTGGATTAATACATAGGATACTTTTTATCCCGGTAGTACGTTCCCGCGGGACAATTCCGACCTCGACGCGGACGAAGCCGCTAACAAAAGCTAGTGGTGAAATATGGCTGAATTTTAATATTTGATAACATTTCCCCTAACCTAGCATCAGCCCCAAGATACAAAAACAAATAATTGTCTAGTTTGGGGTTCACTGGCAAATAATATACTGTAATTAGCTTCAGGTATTTAAGCTACTCATGTCGTCTCAGCTTGATGTTAACCTATGTTTGCTTACTATATTACCTGGACAATAAAATATTTTCTATTTTCTATATCTGTCTCATATATGTTTGCTCATAATTACAAAATAAATGTTTATACTATTCTAGTTTATTTTATTCACGGTTATCCAAAGACTGTTCGTCAAGTTTTCTATATATTTTTTTACAAAACTACAAAAAACTATTCGTTCAACATCTTTGTCCGACATCACTAGCTCCAATTACACCCCTTTCGTCAAAGTTGGTTAAAAGAGCCCGCATTTTAAAACGATTCTAAAGCGTAGTGCACACTGCGAGTGCATTGTTTTAATTATTTTTCGAGTTACTAAGAACAATAGACTGATTGTTCGGGCGCCCCGTGTAGTATTATAAAAAGGACTCTTTTATGCAAATCAATTTTGTACGAATTATTATTTTATTTTTTTGTTTTATTCATGCGGGCGATGCACGTGTGGAGTTGCCTTTCGAATTCGTGATGAGTTTTTTTTTCTAAGTTGTTTAACGGCTTTATTTGTCGTACTTACTTGTGTTCGAATTTCAATTCTGAATGTGAATTGAAGATTTCTGGGCGATGAGTTTCTGATTAAGTGAGTAAGCCCTATGACTTACCTCAAAGTTCGATGTGAGGTACGTATTCTAAGCTTACCAGTGAGTGTAAGTATACGGTATACTTGAATAAATACCTTACGATCCCAGTAACTCAAGACCACATAAGGATAGATGAAAGACCAATTTATAGGTAAACAATCATCGGTGGACGAAAGGACTTGGGTGACTGAATAAAATAAAATAAAAAACTTGTTTTAAGAATGTTTTGTAGCCTAAATTTTTACATTGTTGCTGATTAAACAGTCAAAAAGCAACAGAAAGTTAAAAAACAAATTTCGAAAACTCAAAAAGCAACTGTTTCCGCCCGGGATCGAACCGGGGGCCTTGTGCGTGTGAAGCACACGTGATAACCGCTACACTACGGAAACTTAAGTATGGTAGTCGAAATATCAGTTCTTTTCGTAAGCACAGCGTTTGCATATTATCATGCACTGATAAGGGGGTCATAAATTACTTATAAGTGGGTTGTAAATATGAAATATATTATTAATATCATATCTCAAACGCAATAGGGGGCATCGGGACTATGTCGTAAAGTGTTGGGCTATTTATAAACGGTTTCTGAAGTGCCGAGGAACGTTTGATAAAGTACTTAGAGCAAGATTCATAGATCGCACTTTACTTTATTATGTAAAGAAAGCTTTTCATAAAGAAATGGACCTTATTTCTTTATGAAAAGCGTTCTGTAGTTTCTGCCTACCCCCATGGGAAAAGGGCGTGGTTTTATGTATGTATGTTATGTGGTCTGGAAAGGTTTATGCTTCAGAGCTAGGGGCCAACCATAAATTACGTCACAAAAAATGTCATGATTTTTTACCCCCCCCCCCCCCTCCCCCCCGTCCTTGTCACAGCTGGTCAAATTTGTGAGACCCCCCCTCCCTAGTGTGACGTCACATATTTTGCAATTTTACATCTAGACATTGAATTTTTTTTTGTTAATTTTTCTTTCAAAGTTCTTATTTCGTGGTTTAATAGTACTTTAAATATGTATATTCAATTTTGAAATGTGACGTCACAAAATTTAGGGCCCCTCCCACCCCCTTGTCACACAATGTCACAATTCGTCAATCCCTCCCCCCCCCTTAACGTGTGACGTAATTTGTGGATGGCCCCCTAGGTGGAAGGAAGACACCGGTAAGATGGTCAGATGTGATCAAGAGGGCTGTTGTAAGCAGCATCTATCGAGCGGTCCACACTGCAGAAGACTGCATTACTTGAAGACGCGTCATATGCTGTTGCGATTCTCAGCATTGGAGGAACAACGAATAAAAAGACTTATACGTAAGCAAATATGTAGAAACAGTCCGTTCGAATACAAACACTAACATTATACAAATAATGTTCAAACTTGTATGCCACGCTCAATATGCCTTGATGTATATGTTTTTTATAGACTATGCCCTGCCACAGCTGAGCAAAGACTTCCGCCAAATCCTTCCAGGCATCCTTTTAAAGAGCCACTTGGATCCAACCAACTCTTGCAGTACATCTGCGCCGGCGCCGTCCATCCTCAGGCACCTACTTAATACAAAGTAATACCAAAGTCCTGTCTGTGAATTAAGCCCTTATAGTCAGTAAGAACATAATGGGAACAGTAATAATTAACTGAGTTTCTAAATGAACCAGTAATTTTCTAATTAGGTGGCTAGCGTTCTAGGAATCAGTGGCTTCTTTGTGATATTAAGGGCGACTTTCATCAATTAAACTAAACGCGATCAACACATCTAAATCGCGTCAAAGAGCTGTCAGTGTCACCATTGTTGTAGACAGTCCTTGATCGCAGTTTAGCTGTGCCGATCGCTTTCAGTTTCATTGGTACAATCTGCCCTCAAGTGTTACCTACAAACACATACAACTATCTTATTAATACGTCTACCAATACTGCTGACGGTGCTTGCCTGCTGGCTGTGGGACAGTGGAGATCCTGTGCGCAAAAAAATAACGCGGTGATAGTATTTCAGAGGAGTAAATCACGAGAATATTCGTAAAAGTATCGTATTTGAATTTAATTTACGTGGGCCGGACTTAAAGAACAGCATCAGCCCATTTCTTTCCGTGGACGTCGTAGAAGACGACTAAGGTACTTACTATAGAATGGGCAGCAGCGTTCTCTATGCATTTTACCACCATACTGCGATCGCCAACCCGCCTGCCGAGCGTGGCGATTATGGCAAAGACCACCTTATTGGGGGAGGCCTAGGACCTGCAGTACACGTCGTACGGTTAAAATGAAAATGATACCTAAAGATACCTTGACAGGGAAGGTGGCCCAGTATTACCAACCCCAACTCACGAGTTATAAGGTCGTGGGTTCGAACCCAGGAAAACCCTATGTATTTGATTTCACCATCACTTTTCTTAAAACAGTGAAGGAAAACATCGTTAGGAAATAGGCATGTCAATTCGAAAACTAGTGACCAACCCCTAGCTATTGCAATATTCATTGCGTTATCTACGTTCACGAGCAGGCGGATTCATTTTACGTAAGAAGCAATGGATTTTGTATGGAGTCGTATAAGAATTTATATAACACGGGAATCGAACCTAGTGACTCGCTGGCAATCGAAAACCGCTTACAAGTCAAAGTTTCACATACAAGTCTTGTTTGAGCGGTAATGGCGGCTTATTTGAAAATCTGACGAGTTCTTATCATTCTGACTTGATCTTATTAACGAGAATATTAATTAATGAGTTTAATTATATTACCTTCAGAACGCGATCACAATAATGTCAATCACCTCAGAAACTCGTTTGTTTTATGAAGTGATTGAAAATCAAGATTATTTTATTACTAACCTTTTTGGTGTGTCAACGTTCTAATTGCGTCACATTCGAAATGGAGATTGCTTTAATTAAGACGATACCTAAAGATTCCTTTTTGTCCGTGTGTAACGCGTACGAAGTCGTGGTTGCCTAATGATACATAAGAAGACCTTCTGATCTCATTACGATCTATGTCTACGAACAAACGAAAGTATCAAAACTATCTCCCCGCAATAAAAAGCAGTTGTTTCGTGCAACGTAACTATGAACAACGACGTATCACCTTCTTTAATACACCATTTAATACAAAACAACATCGAGCTCTTTGTTTTAGCCCCTGTGGACCGGTCACACAAAAAATACCGGTTTTTTTTACCGAACTAATGCGAGGAATCCCTTTGAGATCGTGTTGCTTCGTGAATGTTTCGGTGACGTGATTAAAATCTGTTCGGTGTTTTGACGAGAACTCTGTGATAGTTGAAACTCTCTGTGTACGAAGATATATAATATATGGTCGAATGTGTATAAAACAAGTAAAACGTGTAATAAACAGTTCCGTGTGGTGTCGGACGTAAAGAATAACACCATCCCATTTTTTCCCGTGGATGTCGTAAAAAGCAACTAAGGGACTTACTAGAGAAGGGGTAGCAGCGTTTTCTGTGCATTTTATCCTGCGATTGCCAATCATGGCGGAGGCCTATGTTCAGCAGTGAATGTGTTTCGGCTGAAATAATGACGATAACTATTTTTACTACCAAGACCACACAGCGCGACAAAATAACACATCCATAAACTTGATACATAAGTATTTCAATTTGACAAAATATATTAAATAAGCTGGTTTTACATAAAACACTACAGCGGCAAAGTTAGTTTGGTAATAAAAGTGCCAAGAATATTTATTTATTATTTTATGACATTTCTGTCGACAAACTGTCATCAGAGGTGAAACGGTACCGCTCTAGTGCAGGGTAGGGTGTAAAATTGATGTACCTAACTATATTTTATTGGAATTAATAGTTAACTTTATTAGCTAGCACTTCATATGCGACTTCGTCCGCGTGAATCGTATATCCCATCGACCCACCCGCACTTTTAGTCCGTTTTCACTTAGCGTTTTCCACTTGTGTGTTCCTCACGAGTAGTACATCCAGGGATTACCCCCTACACACAAGCAAACTAACTTTACCTCTTAATAATAGTAATTTAGTACAGATATCTTTGTTCAAAATAAACCTGACTAGGAAATTTTACCTCATAATGGTGACGCTCCCATACACTTATTTCGTAGATAAATAATAATTGAATACTTACATAAGTAAGTACATAATCGATCGAAAGCAAGACACATGTATGATTCAACAACCTAACAGAAAAATCATAACATTGTTGTAAAAATGAAAAATCCGATATCCAACAAATTTTCCAAAAGCATAAAACCATAATTTATTTCACTAAAAGTGAATCTTTTCCTTATTTAAATAATAGAATGAAAAGAAAACACTTCAGCCATCTCTGTTACAGTGTAAGCAAAATACGTAGGTAATCGAGTGTCAATCAAAATGTTCATTCCGCACAATGATTGACGTATCCCACGTTCAACTACCCGTGATTGACACGGTGGGCAGTACTGCCGTACACCGTGCTATTTGAAAATAGAATAGTTCAATTGAATAAGTGAATGACGGTATGGTTATATAATATTGTGGCTGCATTTTCAGAAATGTCAAAGATTATTTAGTGAATTCCTTTGACCCTGAAGATGTTTTTTCTTGTTTTTGACTTTTAAATTCTAGCAGGGCCGCTGACTGTTATGTCAAACTTCCGCAAAATTCTTATAATAAAAAAATCTTCTAATAAAATTACTGCATTTTACTATACCTATTTAACTTTCCATTCCAACATTATAACATCATCATCATAATCAGCCTTTAATGTTCCCACTGCTGGGATACAGGCCTCCTCTCTGTGAGAGGGACTAGGCCATAGTCTACGCGGCCCCAGTGCGTATTGATAGATTTCACATGTCTTCGATTTTTTGATTCCAGGACATGCCGGTTTCCCTCAAGATGTTTTTCTTCACCATTCTGAGAGCAGGGCATGCAATTTTCTTGGTTCGAACTCACGAACTACAAGTCGCAAGTCGTGGCCGATACCACTGGGCCACCACTGCTGCCAACATTACATGCCCAACGAAATAAATAAACATTAAACAAATCACATTACCGACAACACATCACTCTACCTTACTTCAATCGCAACGATCTAAACGCCGCCGGCTTTATAGCATTTGACGCTTTCTTCGCTATATCTGGCGCCTCACTCGTATGTGATATGAATTTAAACTATTATTTACAACACAATCCAGCGGTTATTGATACCATTACACCAACACGTAAGGTGAAACGTGCGTAAATAAATATAAAATGGTGGGACGACAACTGGTCCACATACCTGACTCTAATCGTGATAGTCTAAAATGTCAACGATTTTATGGGTGTTGGGACTCTCCGTGGTATGTACTGACGCCTTGTGGTACGTGGATTGAATCTTTAAGTATATAATAACATGTACTGGACTTGTGAGTAGTATCTGAAGGCCCGGAAGCCTCATCTGGCGATAGTTTTCAACCGTCAGAATCTGGGGGCCGTCAAGCCGTTGGTCCTGCGCCTGATCCCTCTTTGGTCGTGTCAGATTGCCGTCCCATCGGACTATAAGAGTGAGGAAAGAGTGAGTGCACCTGTATCTGCACACACTTGAGCACTATAATATCTCTCGCGCCGATGGCTAGTCTCCGTTGAGATTTACCGCCATGGCCGAAATACGGTCTGGAGGACTAAAAGAAAAATTCAAATAGAAATGCAAAAAACTTGAGTAGGACCTCCCTAAACTTGGTCTACCTAGTCTTTTTTTGATCACGAGGAAGAAATCTTCATGGATGTCCTCCGCCCTAGGGTGGGCGGAGGGGTCTGTCAACTCCTACTGACAAAATCCTCCTCGGTGTTCCTTCCCACACCTGGTTTACCTAGTCTGAACCAACTATGATGGTGTTAGATTCCTGTCTAACCGGATGCAACTGAATGTCATTGTTTTGTACTGCCTATCTGAGAACCCAGTTACACGATAACCCTTGGTAAGACTGGTTGTCAGACTTTCGGGGTTCTGACTACTCGTAACGACTGTAATAAGATGTCGGGAAGTATTAATTGCTTTTGATTCACTTTTGAGTCATTTTTGTCCACTCAATCTGCCTAGCCTTTTACCAGCATGCAGATGCAGCTGAATACCAGTATTTTACATTAAGCTACTGCCTATTAGACCTTCATAACCCAGTTACTGGGTAATACTGGTTGTCAGACTTTTGAGCTTCTGAGTACCAAAGATCGATTGTTAAAGATCTACGGATGACAGCCGGGACCAACGGCTTAACGTGCCCCCCTAGGCGTGGAGGGGTCTTGGTATGTAAAGATGGTCACCCATCCACGGACCAATCGCAGTAAGCATATCTTAGCCTGATCTATCGCCCCGTACGGCTGTTACTACTTTCATCATCATATAATATTACCATTACAGATTTTTTTTTTGTCTTGAACGACGTGAAAAAAATACGAAAACCCCTTCTCAGTTATAAATCTTCCCAGAATGATTTGGTCTTCGGACCTCGATCCATAAATAGACACCATTCGATTCTATATCCTAGTGTAATCCAATAGTTTATGCTTCTCGCATTTATTCGGTATAAATCGTTTTCGTCTCGAGCTCGAGTCACTCTATTGGTCTATCGACTATCAAAGTAAACAAGAACTTACGATACGTTACAGCCAATCTGAAGAACAGCATGATGGGAATAGAAATTACTTTTTTAAAAGCAGTAAAAGTATTTGTTCTTAGATAATAGTTCTTTTTTTCAGGAAGTATTTTACTATTAAAATGTCAAGTTTGCCGTACCGTTTTTACATACCAATTTTAGTTCTTCAATTTCCATGTTCTTAGACCTGTGACTCCATTTTTTTTCGCTTCAGCAAGAGCGTTTCAATTCGCAGGGACTCTGCGACATTGTGTCTGGTATTCAACTTTCTTCACAATCCTCAAATGCCGTCCTATCAGCGGGACTGCTTTTCCTACGCCCGATCTTCAGGTGCGCCTTGCAGGTCGCATTTTAGAAACCTCCTTAAGTCCCCTGGCCACTCCACTGACTTCTACTCCTAGTTCTTCAATGCGCACGCGGTGCGCTTGAGCAATCCATAGGCGAGAAGATCGGCTTCTTGCCTATGGATCTGCGCAGAAGCCGTTTAACCAAGAAATCTCAAAAATGTAATATTAAATAGCCATTAAATATGTCCACAATTCTAAACATGTAAAGGAAACTATTAAATTGATGTAGACATTTACGATAGCCTATCAAAACGCGGTTGTCTCTGGTTATCACATGTTGTCTGACATTGTAGGAGTTTTAGAATCGTGTCGTATTTTTGTATTAATTTATTTGACATTCTGGCTTAATTTGGAAGCTGCTGGTAAATGTGTTTTATGTATTACTGTGTGATACGTCCCTACTTCGCTCGGTTTTACGACATGGCGAAACATTGAGATTTTTTTATTATATTTCAATTCAATATTATTGTACTGAACACATTAAACCTTTTGGAATTGTTTGAATAATGGTAAGAACTGCATCAAAATCTGTTGATGAGCTTAGTAGAACCACTCGGTAACCAAGACAGACACGTAAAGTTCCTGTTAATTTTAATTATACTATTTTATGAATTACTAGCTTTTGCCAGCGGCTTCGCCCGCGTCGAGGTCGAAATTATCCCGCGGGAACATACTACCGGGATAAAAAGTGGGTAATTCCAGGTTATAAGCTATCTATGTGCCAAATTTCATCTAAATCGGGTCAGTAGTTTTTGCGTGAAAGAGGAACAAACATCCACACATCTATACATCCACACATCCATACATACAAACTTTCGCGTTTATAATATTAGTAGGATAAGTAGGATTTATTTATAGCCGTGCTTCGGAAAGCACGTTAAGCTGTTGGTCCCGGCCGTCATTCGTGGTTCTATGACAGTCGTTATGGGTCGTCAAAAGCCCGAAAACCTGACAACCAGTCCCACCAAGGGGTATCGTATTACCCAGTAACTGGATTGTTGAGGTCAGATATGCAAGCGCTCCATGTAAAATACTGGTTTTCTGGAAGCCAACATCAACATAATTTGCAAAAGGCTTATGATGATGATAAAATGTTATATTTCTCCGGTTGAAATGAATTAATATTAGTACCTGCAAAGGTAGTGTGACGACTGACATTTTTGTGGAGAAGACGTGGCAGAATTAGCAAAAGATTTACAGGTTTTGAAGAAGAAACTTAAAATTATGAAATTTAGCATTATCATATTGTCATTAAGTTAGCTGTTTTATAGGATCCAAGGCCGACATCTATAATTGTTAATTAGCATGTACTGTCCTTGTTGCAGAACTGTCAAACTACAAGTGAAACGAAACGAAACCGAACCGTGAAAAGAAACCGTTATAACTGTGATTTTTGTGATGTGTATGTGTATCCTTTGTTGGAGATCCTTAATATATAAATAAATAAATATAGACGGGAACATCTCTAAGCCAACGATGCTAAGTAACGTTTATACATCTCGGCCTTAGAAACTGCCTTAGCATTCCACACTCTGGAATGCTTTACTTTTTGTGTGAAAGTGTCCTGTGGTGCGTTATTTAGATCTTGTTCAGATCGACACGATTTTTACAAAATGTAGCTCATCCGATGGTAACAAGCGGGTAATCTTTTCACCACGTCTTGAACATTCAAGGTACGGTTACCAAAAGAAATAAGTTACCAGAGGTGCAATTGCGTAACATACTATCAGTAGGAATTGCTTACATTTTAATAATTAAACAACATTCATTGCTTTATTTATGTTGTTGAGCCGACAAATTTTCGAACAAATTACGCAATGGATTAAAAATAATGTTTAAAACCATTCAGATTCTGATCGATACTGCATTTAGGGTGCAGGTTTGCCGGATACAGTAGAAGTTTTAGAAAAAACAAGTTTAAAATAAACAAAACTATTTAATTATCAAATTAATTAAAAATATTTAATTTCACATAAACCTACATTGGCACTTATGAAACGTCAGAAACTAGGTGCACGGCTCCAATTAGTTGATGTTAACCGCGTAAGTGTTGCAGTTTTCTATGAAATAGCAGTTCTTTTATACACGCTTTATATTAGCTTCACTTGTATGTTTGCTTGTAACCGACTCCTTATAGCGCGATTTTGCCCCACTTTAAACGACCAGATTTCATTAAAACTTTGCACACCTGTCAAGGACCGATGACAATGCAATAATTTCATAAATTTGTGCCATTATCCTTGCCAGGGTTACCAGGACAGCAAAAACCTGTCTTCGAAAACTACGCTGACATACGTCACAAACTAATTTGTGCCATTATCCTTGCCAGGGTTACCAGGACAGCAAAAAAAACTGTCTTCGAAAACTACGCTGACATACGTCACAAACTACGCTGACATACGTCTCAAAATTCGAAACACCCTAAAAAATTTAAAATAAATAATAGTTAAAAAAAAACTAAAAAACACGCTTCCATTGAAAACCAAACTAAAAAAGTACAAAATAATGGAAAAAAAGCGTGGGGTGCCAGATATCAATAAAAAAAAACCTTAAAAAGCACGCGCGTATTTTAGTTTTTTTTTTTTTTTTTGATAACGAGTGTTTTGTGTGTGCCGTAATCTACCACGCAAGCCAGCCCAGTGTAGGTTGGTGGATTTCACGTCACAAGTCTCCGAATTCTCGGTCCTAGGACATGTGGAAAGTGCGTGCTGTGTCCGACCCCAGAACCAATGATAAGTAGCTGCTGATACTATTGATCCACCACGGCTGGTAAAGAATGATTTAGGTATTTTAAATGTTCAGCGCTTAATGTAATGAGCCTTAGGACGCATACGGGTCTTAAAAATTTATTTTTCAAGGTAGTAATAGCTTTGGATTTGCGCGTTCTGTAAAATAAAGCTATTATTTTCATTTTTTTCAAGTCGTAGAGCTTCAAAGACAATATTTAAATCTAAATAAATCATTGAACTCATAAACTGTAATCTGAATCTGTTAATAGATGAAAAACTCGTTCAAAGATTCTCATAAACAAGTAATAAAAACTATCTAGTTCACATTGCCGCATAATTTACTATCCACCAAAATTCTATAGAAGATTTTATAAACACGTATCTCCCTCTCATTAAATTTCAATCATCCACTTTAGGTTGACCTTCCCTGCTCTCATAGATCACAAACATTTTTTTTCTGTCAATGAGTTTGTAGGACTAATTCAGCCGATCTATTTGGTAAATATGTCACCGTGCAAAACTTACGTGAAGTGAGCTGCAAGAAGATTGACTCCGTAGCATTGGGATAATGACAGCTCACTCTAAACTAACTCACTTCATTCACGTTTTCTCAATGACAGTTTTACGGAATAGGCCGCCAGGGGTCTACAACAGTTTGGTTGTAAAACTAATTTGGTCTCGCTTCTTATATTATTGTCCAACTTTAGAGCCGTGGTAAGTAATAAAAGATTTAAATAGAAAATAGATTTTAGGACCGTTTTACGACCGAGTACGGCCCTAACAGACGTTGCAGCGTATTTGGTTATGTTAAGTAGGTGAAAGTGAAGTGCTGTGTGTAATAAAGTTTATTGTGTACTAAATGACAGTATGTGAATGCAACGCATACGTTTTACTGTGTGGTAATTCCATTTTACATGTACTTAAACGCTTTCACAGATTTTAAAGATTTTGATTCTAGATTTTAGTTTTCTGTACAAACCAAATAAGGAGTCTTTAAGTCATGATCGTGATAAGATACGAAAAAATATTCTGACAGAGTTATTCCGGAAAAAAAATATATTCCAAAAAGATAGAATCTCACGAATATCGGAATATCCAGCGCTTTTTGACATTTACACGAAAATGCACGCTAACTTTATTAATGTAAAGATGGCGTCAACGATAAAGGCCGTAAGTAATTCAAAAGAAATTCCAAATTCGATTTGTAACCGACTTTCGAATTCGCATCATAAATCGTCGCTTACCTAAAACGGGACGATTTCCATTCGATTTTACTCAGCTGATGCATTCGATTATGGAATTCGGTATCGTAAATCGTGGTTGTGCCTCGGGTATCGAGTACTCGGATAATTTCCGAAGCAATTCATTTGACAGGTGCCGCAAGCGATAGCATTACTCTGTAGCATGTCTTTATTCGGGCTTATTTCGCTGTTGACTATGATACTCGTACCGTCTTTTTTGCTGCCAAAGGATGCATTATTTGTAAGAGTTTATCGCGTTTTGTTCCTTTAATGCAAGTCGTTTAAATGCAGTTCGATGTGTTTATTTGTACATGTTCAAATATAGCCTTTGTTGCCGTATTTTAAACGTTGGTTGCACCTTTCTGCGGTAGACTAATAAGTAGTGGAAATGTACTGTCTTTGCATTAGATAAGTGTCTATTTACTTTCATATATAGAGTGACCAATTTGCAATGTAACATGTCCCCAAAGTGCTACAGTCATGAGGCTCGAGTGTACGTCTCCTTTTTAAGGAAATTTGTTGCTGACTGGTCAACACTTCACGTAACTTGAGGGCTGGTCGTTATTTAGCCAAAGAATTAGCATTGCCATTCGACGTGGCAATGCTGCCAGTCTTCTGGACGTTTCCGGACGATACCCACGTGGACGAGTTCTTCGAAGCCCAAAATTTAATGTTTTTTTGTTTTTCCTGTATATCGTTTTTAGTTGGTTAGTTATTAAATTTAGTATCATTGCCAAGCGTTTTGGTCGACTCTTCACGTGACCAAAGGCCTGGCCAAATTTTTGGCATTTTGACATTACCATAAAACGTGGAAATGCTGCAGCCTTTTGGGCAACTTTCCCGTTGACAACAATGCAGACAAATTTTTTATACCCTATGATTCTTTTAATTTGTATCCATATACTTTTATATTGTGTTAATTGTTAGTTGAAGTAATAGTTAGTCCGTGTGGTGACGGACGTAGAGAATAGTATCACCCCATTTCTTCTTGTGGGTGTCTTAAAAGGTGACTAAGGGACTAACTAGAGAATGGGCAGCAGCGTTCTCTATGCATTTTACCACCATACTGCGATTGCCAACCCGCCTGCCAAGCGTGGCGATTATAGCAAAGCCTCCCAAATTGGGGGAGGCCTATGTCCAGCAGTGGAAGTCTTACGGCTGAAATAATAAAGTAAAATCCAACCTTTGTTCAAAGGCATACTATTCTATCAACGACTTCTTAAACGATAAGAATAGTTGGTCGCTGTAATTAACTCAATGTTTATGTTCTTTCAACCAGAATCAAAATTAGCTTTCCTCATCGTTATGTATGTAAGCGGGCACGCCCTTTATGCCTGAAGGCTCTTATTTAGGTTTTAAGTTCTATTTACGATTTTATTATTTCAGCTTGAGTTTAGTTTTTAATGTTTTGTTCGTATATTGGCGTATGCTAGCTGACATATCGTCGTTGCAAATTTAAAATCTCCTATGTAACAATGTTCACAAATACGAGCTATGCATATATTTTAAAAGCGATTTTGTATACCTACCTATTGCAAAAACTCATATGTGAATATCTTAATGTATCGTTAAAATATTCGCTAATTTAATAAAATCTCATGTTTATTGACCATTGAAAACTCCTATGTGCCTGATGTAATAAACTGTAAAACCACTTATGTGACAAAAAGTTGCAACTTAAATCTCCTACGTGCAGAAAAATAATTAAATTTATATAAATATACGCTGAACGACACATTGATATAAGACAAATTCTATCTCAATACATTATAAGTCCTTTACACTTTACATCTAAAAAAAAATAAGAATGTTTCCTCTGTTTCTTTTTCAGGAAACAGTTTTTTTCGTTTTTCTCGAAAAGTCACTTTTTACACTAGGAGATTTTAAATTTGCAACGACGATATGACGCATAATTTGATGTATGTTTTGTTTTGTTTTATAATATTAATTACTTACACAATACTGTATAGAATCAAGTTCTTCTAACTTAACAGACAGCTGTGCTGCTGGGGAGTTTGTTACGCCACTTCTTCCCAGCTAAAGCACTAGGAAGTGTCGAAGGGCGGGCGTTTTGGGGGGACTGTCTTATGTAACTTTGACGTTCAAAAAGTGCTGACTCTCAGCCTAGTTTGAATAAATGACTTTTGATTTTGATTTTGAATGATGAAATAGTTTTGAAGCCTCAAATGATAAGGAATAAATGTGTTCATAATTTTGCTTTTATTATATTTGGAGTCGGCTGTAAGCTTGTAGTCTATTTAAATGCAGCGAAAGACAATACTAATAGCTTACATTTATGCCTGTTTCTGCTCTCATTTTCGACCTGAAAATCAATGTTCCCTATGACACCTTGATAACCGTATTGTGCGCACGCGGCACGACCACGTCGTGTTCGGGTGCAATCGGACGCGCTCGTGACGGCTCGTGTCATTACGCGCCTGTTCGGTCAGCTTCGTGCGCACCCGTTTCGGCGTTACGATTGTACGCGTGGATTAGGGTTGGCAAGAAGAGGTCTTTTGGTGTTATTTTAATGTTACAACAGTTATAATTATATTCTGTCTCTGATTGGAATGATTATTTCTCAGCGGAAAGAAGGCACAACGTGAGTCTCCACAAAATAGCCCCACGAGTTGTTGAAAATCTGAGGAATCCTTTGGGTTTGTTATGCATTGGATCGGTCATTGGGGCAATCTTGGGTCAGAAGCCCAACAGAAGACATTCTACAATGAATATTGATGAGGATTTGAGTGGGCTGGTGCAGTGGCTTAAAGGTAAGCTTCTTTTTTGTGGTTGTTCTTCTGTAAAATGGGCTGACAGGAGCTTCTTGGATACTCATTTTTCAAGTCCTGAAGTTCTTTGATTCTTAGTATCCAGCAAGAAAATAATTACAATAACCAACATTATTTTGAGTACCCTGAGAGCTATGTTAATTTAACTCAACATTTAGGTACCGATGAAAGCTCTAATTCGCCAACCCTACCGCCACCATCACATTCATTGACCATAACTGTCAAAATCGTGCACACGATTATTAACATTGTTGCATACGTATAGGGGAGGTAATTGCTTGCATATTTAACATTGTTAATGTAACATTAGCTCGTGGGTGTACGGCTAATGTTTGTCTGCAATCGTTTTGATAAATTGCCGTATATAATGATATGTAAGACACGAACGGCGTGACCTTTTGCCTAAGATTGGGCCTATTATCGGCCTCCTATAATTGACGGTAGGTAATAATTAATTGTGACATGCCCCTTTTCTGATATGTTTATTACTAGATTAAGTATAGGTTTTAAGCATCTAAATTAGTGCTTTTATAAAGACTAGCTTTTGCCATGTCAGGGATAATCGGGAATAATCTGGATAATTGTGTGTCGTGCTACTTTTAATCTCGATTAAAAGTAGTCTTTGCCTTCCCTAGTATAGTCTCTGTGTCCTTATCAAATTTTATAGAAATCCGTTCGGTGGTTTAGGTGTAAGAAGGTAATATACAGAGTTACTTTCGAATTTATAATTTAACTAAATGTTGCCGGTGACTTTGATTATGATCTAAGGTTAAAGGTAACCTCATGTCCTTACCAATTTTATGGTCCATCTATGTGCCAAATTTCATCGAAATTCGTTAAGCCGTTTTAGCGTGAAAGCGTAACAAACAAACAAACTATTTGTATTATTAGGTTAGGATTGGGATTAGTAAAGAAATCCAGCCACGATTTCTTTTTTTCTCTCTACGTTGGAAATGTTATAATTAATACTTATATTTTAACGCGATTCTGAAATTTCTGAGACATTCTTCTTCACAGGGATCAGTCAGCTAGTAAATGCCGGGGCCATCTTGTTTTAACACATTGACGTGTAAAAGTGTCAAGGTTTACCCTACTTACAGAAGTAAAAATTTCATTTCATACAGGGCACCATTTGGAAATATTATTTTAAATCTAAATTGAAGTAAACCCATCAACAAACTTATAATAGAAAGCAAATCTTCAGTTATTAATATAATTACAAAAGAAGTAAAGTTTTTTTTTTTTTTTAAATGTCTACCTACTTATAAAATTTCATGCAAACGAAGTCGGGGCAGCAGTTAGTAACTTAATAAAGTTCTAGGTACTTATACTAGCCCGACTGGGGAAATTCACCTAGGACAGAACAATCAGAATGTTAGTTGCCATTGCAAAACGTACAAATATAGCGAGGTGGTACAGCCATATTTTTTACAATTTTAAGATCTATTAAACACCTGTCCTCATAAACTTAAAAAAATCGCATAATCAGCGTGGGTAGTCAGAAGACGTAAAAATTATATCAATGATTTACATGAAAAAACAGTTTTATGTCGTATTTTACTCATTCACCGTTTTGTGAGGTCGGTCTGGACTATAAAATTTAATATTATTACTCGTTTAAACATTTTATAGTTTAGGCTTAGAGTAGTTGGTCACACAGATTTTATAGTGTTACTTTTGTTGATTTATTATATCACGATATAAGATGGGATTAATTTTTATATTTTGCAGATTCTGACTTATACCTATCAGAAGAGTCAAGAGCACGGGATGTCAATTGACATTGAAACGCAAGTGTGAAGTTGGCGCGCTCCGACATAGTCTAGCCTGACGTTCGTGCGAGTTGACAAGAGCGGGTATCTTGTCCATCTCACTTCGTGGGGGCAACAAGTGTCTAGAAACTATCCAACTTTTTGTTTGGCAAGTTTAAGTACCTATAACCTAAAATTCAATAATCATCTTCAGAGATTTTCTTCTCACCCGCAACACACATCTACGCCCAGTAAAATGTTCAACGATGAAGAATTCTAGCTGCAATTGGCCGCTTGTTCTGACTTACCTATTTCACCATTGGTGTTGAAGTTGTATTTTTTTAGCTTATAGGTAATTTGGTGTCGTTCGCGGCTTCCTGAGCTTGTATTTTTTTATTGGTATAATATACAGGGTGGCATCTCACATCGACGCACAAATTGTGACCATACATGCAGCACATGTCTCTAGAACCCCCTGGCGTGGAAAATTTTAGGTCAGTCAACATGAAATAAATCAGCTGTTTCATATCATCATCATCATCATCATCATTTCAGCCCTAAGACGTCCACTGCTGGACTTAGGCCTCCCCCAATTTGGGGGGCTTTGCCATAATCGCCACGCTTGGCAGGCGGGTTGGCGATCGCAGTATGGTGGTTAAATGCATAGAGAACGCTGCTGCCCATTCTCTAGTAAGTCCCTTAGTCGCCTTTTACGACACCCACGGGAAGAAATGAGGTGGTGTTATTCTTTACGTCCGGCACCACACGGTACATATAAAAGTGGAAAAATGGTCAAAATGTATGGAATAGCATTTTATTTAATAAATAACCGACGTAAAATTTCTAAGCAGGGTTCAGAATCATTGCGTCTATGGCATGTGTAAAAGTAGCCTATTTCTTTCTCCAGGCTACTTAACTGTCTTTATTATTCATAATGATCGTTTTAGTAATTTTATCATTTTTATAGACACCATCAAGCTTTTTTTTTTTTTTTTCTGGATGGGAAATCATCAAATGACTTCTCCCGCTCTGAGCGGAGCGGGAGGGCGTGTCAGACTTTTACTGACTAAAACCCACCCGTGTTCCTTCAGTTGCCCATGTGCCAGGGTCACGGTATCTCTTTCGAACAATCTCGCGACTCTGGCAGGCGTCGGTCCTAGCAGACCCCTTCAGTGTTGCTGACATCTCTTTGAGGCGCGCGTGGAACACTACGCGCCGTCGACCCGAGCCTGGTCCTTAGCTAACCATTGCTCGCCGCCCGCAAGTTTGCGCCTACGGTGGCCGGGAGTCCGCTTTAGACTCGCGACGGCCAGGGCGTCTCCTCCTGCGGCGGCTAGGGACGTGAGGACCATCATGCTTCTGGCCTTATCCTTTATTTGTGGCGACATGTATTTTTCTTCCCTACTTCTCTATTCGTCGTCATCTCTGTATTCACTCCCTTTCTAGTCATGTCAGCTTTCACACAGTCCATCCATCGTTTCTATGGTCTTTCCCTACTCATATTTAACAACCATATTTTTTTCTTATAGATATTTGTCAGAAAACATCTTTTATTATAGATAAAGAACCCACGTAGAATATATTTATGATATTTAATTAAGTTATTGGAACGAAGTTTTGGAACTAAGTTCCTTATGGCGCGTTGCGAAAGGGGGCTAGACGGAAATTAAGAGAAAAAGTTGTAACGACAATTTTTAACCGACTTCAAAAAAAGGAGGAGGTTTCTCAATTCAACCGTATATATTTTGTTGTTTGTATTTTTTTTGTATGTTGTTGTTTTTTTTGTTGTGAGTAGAGAGTGAGAAAGATTTTACTATGTGTTATTACTTTCTCAAGCACGTAGTTGAGCTTGTGGCTAAGCAATAACAGCCACACGGGTCGGTCAATCAGGTTACGCTAAGCTGAGGCGGAGGCCATTGCGCGAAGAGGCCCGCTGCGTTTTACACTACGCTTGCCCATACAGGGTCTCCACTCTAGGACTCGTCTGCTTCAACGGCAATCGGTCTTTTAACAAACATGGGCTGGCTACTAAAACCTCAGCTTGTTTACTCTGCAAGCTATGCCGGTAATTACAGTTATTTTCCGGATAACTTCATTTCTGATTTTATCCTTTAATTCCAGCATATCCCACTACAGAACAGTGGTAGCGCAGTGGTATCGGCTCCAACTTAAGAGTCATAGGTCATGAGTTCGAACTCAGACAGGCGCTGTACATTTTGTAAATTCTTCATCACCACGGCTCTCAAAACGGTGAAGGAAAACATCGTGAAGAAACCGACATATCCTAGAAGTAAAAATTCGAAGATATGTGACATCTACCAACCCGCACTGGGTAGATTGTAGCCCACTCCCTTTCGAACAGAGGGGGCCTGTATCCCAGCAGTGGGAACATTATAGGCTTTTTAATATTATCCTTCACCGCTCAATAGCGCTCCAAATAGTAGTCAAGTCTTATCAATTTAGTAGATCTACCCAAATCAGTCGATTTCGTCACACAATACAGTTGGTTTCCTTTCATGAGGTATAATCTAATTTATGTCGTGACGTACTTGAACACGATATACGATGGATGCTAATGTGTAAACATTCGAGGATTGGTATGTTCGTCACTGCGTGTAATGTTCTGTGGCTGGCAGAGATGTAGAACTGGGCTGGATGAGGTTGGAGTGTGGTTGGGAAGGAGATTTGACCGTGGTTTGGATGGAGTAACTACGTTAATAAATTGTTAAAATTCAAAGAGAGTTAAGCGCAAGCAAGTGAAATACGTAAGCTTAAAATGTAATTTCAAAGCGAGAGTCATACATAATAGGTACTTTAACTATCTTCATTTAATCTGTATGTCAAGTTCGAATATATTTTATTCGGCCTATCTATTTAGCCCATGATATGCCACAGGTGAGCGAAGGCCTCACTTTCACACACACATCTGTCTATTGCCATTGTAGACCAGTGCTTTTGGTTGGAGTAAAGTTCGTCTCTTATCTCCCCATTTAATGAGACCCTGTCAGTAGTTCTTTTAGCCCACAGTTCATGTGACAAACTACATGCCAGGGAATGATAACTGAATGATAATAAAAATATAATAAAATAAAAATGTTAATCTTTGTAAATTATAGAATAATAAATGTTTATGGAAAAAAAATTGCACTCCGGGAGTGCCGGCAGAAGTGAAAACTTGATTATTAACGTTGAGCATGTTTGATATTTTGGAATGGTTAGGGAATAATTTGTTGTTCAATTTCCATATTTTAAGCACTTTATATTCACGAATTTTACGAATACACAACAATGTGATCACTACACAGACGGTCGAGCCATCAGCTGTCACCATCCATGGATGCGCGTGGCACGCTGTAACATAGACGAACATTCGCGCAAGCGCCCTGCGCCGCCTAAACGAAACAGTAGGCCCAGGCATACATTTTCGCCGCGCCGTAGAGAGGGGATAGCTGTCTACTCTCCATCCGTCCTACGCTTTTTCGATCAGGTCACGTGTCCTGACGCGAGTTTAAGATTTTATACCCATTACAGAAAAAGTGCTCAACGCCGCTAAAGAAGTTTTCACTTCAAAAAAAATATAACATAACCACATCTAGTAATTCTACACCATGGTTATAGTAGAGGCAGCGACCCGCGATAGAGTCATTTCCTGATTTTGATGTCGCAATACAATGTTCCATGCCAGTATATCGAAAGTTTTGACATCTTTATTAGGTATATAAAATTAATGTGTTCGCAGGTAATATTATTATTTTTTATACCTCTTTTATTATGGCAATGTATGTGGGAACAACGTTCTTTTAAAAGGTGGATAATTTTTAGTCGCTAGTTATTTATACTTTTAGGAAAGTGTGTTTTATCGTTCGCCATCTTGCCGCTAAACATAAGCAGATGATTTATTGGTGAAACGCAAGCCAAGTGAGGGTATCTATTAATTAGATTTTATTCGTTTTCTTCGAATCATTTGTTTTTTATGACATAAACGTTTTAGTAGCGACATGACATTAGTAAATTATATTACTGGTGATTAAATGATGTCAGTCTGGTTTGTCTACGATTTTGTCAAACTATTCTGAGATTTTCGATTGTACCTATACATTTTAAAGTTTATTTTGCGATTGAGAACTAAATAGTTAAAAGTCTTATTTTTGGTTTATCTTTCCGGAGTTCCGAATGGCCCAATACCCCAATAGAGTAACACACTTTCCTTCACAATCCATAGGATTTCGAACAAAGTTCCTAATACATTATTTAATACGTTTGAATAATTGTCTGATGACGCAATTTAAACTCTCAAACTTAAAGGTATTGCCATTGTAAGTCATCATCCGTCTTGCCTTTTCCCAACTATGTTGAAGTTAGTAAAATACTGGTACTCAGCTGCATACAGTTTTACCAGATGCGGTTGAATCCTATTTTACTTGGTGTGACTGCCTATCTGACCTCCACAGCTCAGTTAAGAGTAATACGCTACCCCTTGGTAAGGGTGGTTTAAACGACTGTCAAAAAATTACAATTGACAACCGGGTGGCTTTACCGAGGCTTTACCGAGGTACGGACGGATCTCAAAACCACCCAACCAACAACCAGAGCTTGCCCGTCGATCTACTCGTAAAGCTGTTGCTGCTTAAGTAAGTAAGGATTAACTCCTGGTGGTCTTTATAATCCAGTTTAAGTTAACTACCTCGATTGCGTGTCGTATATCTAAGAGTTCAGTTACTGATACTGAACCAGTTTTTACTCATACCGTAGTAATCTATGGAGGTTGTGTTATTTACAGAATCTTTGCTTCATTAATGTTACGATTGCATTATCTTGAATTAAATATAGTATGGCTTCCTTTTTATACTTGCTGATGTCATTTATTTGCATATCAACTGACTGCATGTTTACTATTTTTTAAATGTGTGCTTGAATAATCTATTTATCCATTGTTGATATTCATACTCAAAATTGTAGTGCCTTTTGGTAATGTCAAACTGACAGTTTCTTACTAAACATATATGAAGTATATACGCTACGTCTTAACATATTAAAACCATTTGGTTTTATTTGTCCGTCTGTCTATGTGTTGCTTTCGGCTGATATTTCAACCGGCTGAACCGATTTTGACAAAACTGTGATTGGCAAATAACTGATGTTACAAGGAGTAACATACTACTTTATTGTCCCGGTAGCACATTCCCTTGGTATATTTTTTGACGACCATGTGGGCTAAGCATCGGGCACTGCAAAACTAGTTTTTACGTACACTGAAAAGAAGTTAATCAAATGTTCAGTGGCCTTCATCAATAGTCGTATATGAAGTAATAAACGTACTTGGTATTATGTTTATTTACACATGTACATTTACGCTATAAAAAAATGCTTGCTAGTATCACTAACTCTTTAAAAAGCAAGCATTCCTTATAACTCAAAAGTCACACTCAAAACAATAATGTCTTTTTTCTAATAATTACTTATTTGATCCAGTCATGTATTACAATAATTGTGATCGTTAGTTTTTAATAAACGAGTATAACATAATAATTAAAATTAATAAAAAAAAAACATCATCATCAGCAGCCTATAATGTTCCCACTGCTGGGACACAGGTCTCCTCTCGGTGAGAGGTAAGAATTTTTATTTTATTTTTTATCTGAAACATTTACATATACTACGTGATAGCAACAGAGCAAACGAGGATGTGGCTAGTAGGAGCGATGCCTAATTTCGTCTAATTTATCCTATAAACGTGACAAAGTTATTGTTGCAGCTGTCAGGGTGATACCACACCACATACATTATGTCACATTGTGCTCATAATATGGGTCATAAGTGAAATGTTTATTTTACCTGATATGTATGAAAGAGCAATGACTGAGCTACGATGTGTGTAGAGCATGCGAAGGCGAATATTTAACAATAAATGTTAGAAGTAGTCTTGACACAATTAAAAGATGGTTCAGATGACTTTTTTCATTTATATACATATACTTTCTGAGCTTGTAAAGCTATGCTTGCCGTGGTTTTTCTGCGGATGGGTGACCACCATGTTTATATACAAAGATGAATCCGGGCCTCGGTAAGCACGTTGAGATGTTGGTCCTGGGTGGTCAGAAGCTCGAAATTGCCAATTTTACCGAGGAGTGTCGACATACCTAGTTACTGGTGGACGTCAGATAGGCAGTCAATCTACGTAAAATACTGGTATTCAGCTGCATACAGGTAGGCTGGAAACGGACCCGAACAAAGCTGGAAAAGATTTGGCAGATGCCATACTTTCTGAAGACGGCTACTGCTGGGAATAGCAAAAAGGGGGCTTTGCCATAATCACCACGCTTGGCAGGTGGGTTGGTGACTGCAGTATGATTGTAAAAAGCACAGAAAACGCTGCTGCCTATTCTCTAGTAAGGCCATTAGTCGCCTTTAGGGAAAGACGGTCTTAAACCACTTTCCTTGGCTTGCGAATCTTGCGGTATGTCAACTCATTGGGCACCACCATAAGTTTTTCGGATTATGTAGGCATGCGTTTGGTGCCCACGAGGTTGTCTCAATATGGCAGAATTAGACGGAAGCAATAAGCCACGGGAACTTATTATCTGACCATTTTACTAAGGTTCCCGCAAACAGGCGTAACGCGAGTCTAGTGGAACAATTTCTATTACGCTGAAAACCAGTGCTGGTGCTCTGTTTCGCACAGAGTGGTAGCATTGTTCTGAGCGATGGCCGTTTTGCGTGAATGTAATGTTACATATTTTCTCCCGACTGGTTCTAATTTATGTTCTTTTTCTGCATCATATTTACCACAAATAAACGTATTTCTTTTGTTTCTATCTTTCTCTGAAAATTGTATGGAAATATTTCAACAAGAGTCACGTCGCGGTGTCGCCTTACGCCCTTCTGCGATAGCCTTTACAGACGACTCTCTCAAAATCGGTCCCTAAAAATTACACCCAAAAAATAAACAGCACATATAAATTGGTCGAAAACAGTAGATAAGGTATTCTAATGTCCAAAATGTAACGCTTTGTTTGCGGTGGTCATGGTGCGTAACGTCATTGTATCGCTCTTTGTTTGTGACCATTAGGGTCTAGTGTACTGACCACATGGAGCTAGGAAGCAAGGGATTAAAAACTCTACATTATATTTTGATTAATAAATGATGAAGAAATTTGATAACTGTCAAAGAAAATTAAGTTTAAAAAATTCAAAATTTTTTTTTGGCTGGCAGCACCGAAATCGGTGGTTTGCCATGTTTTTATAAAAGCATCAGTTAACCATAAATACATTCCTACATTTATAAAAAACAATATAAGTAAGGTAATATTGTTAAAAAACCTACAATTTTCACCTTAACGCTAAATAAGTAGTTCCCCCAGAGGGGCTTGTGGCTAAGTAGTAACAGCCGCACGGTTCGATCGATCAGGTCAAGCTACGCTAGTTGCAGCTGCTCCGTAGATGGGAGACATCTTTACATACCAAGACCCCACCGTGCATCGGAAACCACGTTAAGCCATTGTTCCAGACTCTCATCCGTGTATCTTTGATAGTCGTTATGAGTCCTCAGAAGCTGAAAAGTCTGACAACCAGTCTTATCAAGACGTAACGTATTACCCAGTAACTGGGTTATGAAGGTCAGATAGGCAGACGTTTCATGTATAATACTGGTATTCGGATGTATGCCGACCCCAACATTATGAGAAAAGGCAATCAGAAACCGACTTAATAACTCGATTATTCTCCGTTCGAAATGTCTGCAGCATTACCGATGCAATTTGGTAGATTTTACTCAATTTAAGATTTTCTTCTCTTGAAATAGAATATGACTTCACACAAACAAAATAATCCATAAATTAAACTCAAATCAAATCAAAAGTCATTTATCCAAATTATGCTGAGGATCAGCACTTTTCGAACGTCAAAATTACATAAGACAGTCCCCCCATAACGCCCGCCCTTCAACACTTCCTAGTGCTTTAGCTGGAAAGAAGTGGCGCAACAAACTCCTCAGCAACTGTCTGTTCAGTTAGAAGAACTTGAAACTAAATTGATGCCACCTCCAAATAAGTGAAACTAAGTAACTACATTACACTTCTACATTTTCCAACCACTACACTTATCCCTTTACTTTGCCATGCGCACACGCAGCCTATTGTCCAATTTTATTGGTCAAAGTGTTATTTACACTCAGATCTTATCAGTTACCTGTGATACCATGAAACAGCCTGCTTAGTTAGCATCTAATTAAAATATCGTTAACCTTTGGTTAACTATCAAACTTTAATGAGTTTCATTAAAAAGTACGGTTTTAAAACTTTAAACCTCCATTAGTGTGAGGGATTAATTAGATAGTAACGGAATATTTAATTGCAGATTACTTTTTTATGAGAAGTGAAGTTTAGGTGCTGCTGGTTGGATAGTGTTTCTGATTAGTTGATTTAATAACCTGTGTTAAAACCTGTTTCGTAGTTAAGAAGAACAATGCAGACACGATTTTGCCTTAAATATTGCCTAAATGATGTAACCAACTTTTTGTAAGAAAATTATTGATTAAAAACTGAAAAGCAAAAAATAATAAAACTTTAAATTTTGAGTCGGCGCTGAAAAATCAATGAACAAAGATAACTCAATGCGCCGACTCATAATTTTAAGGTTTATTATTTTTTGCTTTTCAGTTTTTTCGGCGGTTTAATTTTTTGTCAAAAAGTTTTTATTTTATTTTATTTTTTTGTGGCTTTAATGTATTAATAATACTTGGCAAGGTATACCTTATCCAATGAAAAAATAATTATCAAAATCGGACTACTCCGTAAAAAGTTATGCGTGGTTATACATTACAATCAGTGAGTGAACAATCAATCATCCCCTGTTTTCCGACCCTTAAGGTTCGATTTTGTTTTCCAAATTTATATGGGTCCACCTTCCTTCTTTCCAATAAAAAAGAATTATTATAATCGGACTACTGTGTAAAAAGTTATGCGAGACCATACATAAAAAAAAAACAAATAAATAATTTTAAGGTTTATTATTTTTTGCTTTTCTGTTTTTAAGCTTGCGAATGACTAACTTAAATAAATTGTAAGCATTGGATATTACGGTGAAAAATCGACTTAACCGTTACAAGTCTGAAGGGGTCTGCTAGGACCGATGCCTGTCAGGGTCGCGAGACTGTTCGAAAGAGATACCGTGACCCTGGCACATGGGCAACTGAAGGAACACGGGTGGGTTTTAGTCAGTAAAAGTCTGACACGCCATCCCGCTCCGCCCAGAGCGGGAGAAGTCATTTGATGATTTCCCATCCACAAAAAAAAAACCGTAACAAGTCAATTTGTTTCAACTCCCTCATACCGAGGTAAGATGAAACAGGGGTCGACGAGAGTTGAAACATTTTTGAGAATGATTATGGGCTGTAAAATAAACATTATGATATAATTTAAAGGTATTTAATAAAATTAAACTTTTAAAGTACGAAACAAACTTTTTTATTAATATTATGTAATGATATGTTTAAAAAAATTAAAATCGCAAAATTACTTCTTCTGTTGGGAGATCATATATTTCGCGACTCGCCATACCTCTGTCTGTCTTTCTTTTATGATCAGTAGGCATTCTGAAACAAATTAAATCAAAACATTATTTTTTTTGTGCCAGTTGTTTATTGACTGCTGTCTAATATAAAATTGAAAATGAGGAGAGTTGAAACAGCCTGTTTCAAATCTCCTCAGTAAGAAAAAATATCCCAATTTTTATTCAATCCACAATCAAGAAGCAAATACACAGAAATCAATTGTACCAAACATATATAATAAACCTTTATTTAATGAACTTTCGAAACATATGTAACTTAAACCAAAATACAAAAAATACAAAACCCTTATCAAAATTTAGGCATCGTAAAAATACGCTAAAAACTTACTTTTCACGATTTTTGTCACATGGCACGCAGAACTCCACCAGAACTATGCGACTTAAGCCACCGACGAAAACTGACACTTCAACGGGCTAAGAAAAGTGATTGTTATGCAACATTGCTAATTCGCTAACGGTTTTAAGTTCCGAGAAATCAGTACTGTTTCAAACCACCTTTGTTTCAAATTCCCTCGGTCTCTCCCCTAAGCACCACACGGAATAGATAATTACAATATACAATATATCTACTTAACAAGAAGTATTTTACACAACATAAATGAATGACAAAATGAATAGTCGAACAACTTTGCACAAATAAGCAAGGCTAAATAGATTTTTGATTAAAAGCTAATCACTCGTAGATTCGTCGTTTATATTTGACAAACGGAGCAAATAATGCTAAACTGTGAAGGTAAATATTAATTAAACTATACTATTTATCGTTTTCACTATAATTTTATTACTTTCTTGGTGTTGTTGTTTTTTTATCGTTATTAGCATTGACATCTTTTCCATCGCAATCTTCGTTTATGACAACTTACAGATTGACAATTGCTAACAACTGATTCTTGTTTAAATTCCATTATTCATGCCTTGTTCTGTATTTTTTTTTTTTTGTTAGAGTTTAAAGTTTTTTAATATTAAAAATTATTTAATTTAATTTAATGCATTTCATACATACCTCAACTAACGGCTTTTTCCCATGGGGGTAGACAGAAACTACAGAACACCAACTACTACGACCCTTAAATACTTCTTTTGCCTCGTATATGTTCATACAGACATGCCGGTTACCAGTACTACGCACTTGACCTCTGAAGCATTTCATTGTAGGTATTATTACTAATTTATTAGATTTTAACAAAAAGTCAAAAATAACTTTAATTTCGGAAGTCGGTGACAAAAAAACCTTAAATACAGATCCTGAGACACCGAATTCTGAAATTAAAGTTATTTTTAAGGAATTCGGTTGTTATTTCTTTGTAAAAAGTTTTTTTTTAGCCGCCTACTCCTTACGTCGTACGTATTCCATCGCCCGCCCGTGCTATTACTTCATTTACATTTAAGGTTCTTAATTTTTTAAAATTTTTGGTTTCCTTCTTAAGAATTTTGGCGTGATGTTACATCCTATAAAATTCCTCAAGAACTGGGCTATCAAATGAGAAAAGGTTTTTTCAAATCTGACTATTAGTTCCAGAGATTACTTCCAACAAACAAACTCATAAAACAGACTTTATCTCTGTATAGGTAATTAGTGTAGACAGATAGTATAATTTGCGACCGTAGCTAATATGGGTTGCCACTTGGCTCCCTCTAAATTCATTCGCGAATCATATTTTTTTCGACATATTACAAAAATACGTTTTTTTTTTTAAATTGAGAGATTTGAAAGAAGAAAAAAATAAAAGAAAGACAATACGTTTATTTGCGGCAAACATGACGCACAGAAAGACCAGAAACATACAGAAATAAAAAATAAGGTGTGGGAAAACATGCGTCACATCCACGCAAAACGGCCAACGCTCATCGCAACGGTCATCGCTTTCCCCTCAACAAAGAGACGAGAGACTTCGATATAATTAACTCGTTTCTTTGGCTATATTTTCCAATAATATAACATGACTTGTTTCTTCCAGAGGGTTAAGCAGAGCTGTACTTGACATTAGTACACTCATGCACCGCCAGTAATATTTTAGTCCTACGTAAAAAGGGGCGAGCCTGTTGCCATCAACCAGTCACAAATACAGACTCCGGGCTATTACTGAGAAATTCCTGATGAAAAACCCAATAACACTTCCACAATGAGGCTCACAATTCCTTAATTAACACCTAGACAATATATAAGTATAAATCATACGCCGCCGACTTATCTAAGTCCATAATTTGCCAACTTAATGAACCGATGGTAACAAGTGATCCACTTATAGTGAGCACTGAGATTGATGTGTTTTCGCACAAAAACATGATAAGCGCTAGATTGGCTTCGGGCGGGAACTTCCCAACGGATAATATTGTACGGAAGTACCGGATTAATCAGAGTAGATATGTTTTTAATACAACTGTTTTATGTGTTACTAATTATTCGCTGATAAAATTGCCTCTCACTCATGGAACATGAATGAATAAACTTTAGCCTAATACTCAACATACATGGGTGTTTATACCGCTGATGGCAATCACACCATCATTAGCTTAAAGACATAAGGGTCGCATCTTGAAAGTTTTGAAGGAGTATGTCTACCTAGGGCACGTCATCCAGGTAGACACAACTTTGAGAAAGAAGCCGACAGAAGAATCCAGTTGGATTGGGCAGCGTTTGGAAAACTTCGTCGAGTTTTCTCGTTGCCTATTTCGCAATGTTTGAACACTAAAGTCTTCGGTCAATGCATCCTGCCCTTTATGACATACGGTGATGAAACGAGGACACTGGCAGTGGAGCTGATCGACAAAATCCAGGGTCGCTCAGCGCACTATAGAGCACTCTATATTCGAAGTTTCTGTGAACGATAAAATCAGGAATGAAGTTATCCGAAAAAGAACTAGTGTTATTGCCATAGCAAACTAAAGTGACAGAGGGCTGGCCCTGTTTGACGAAGAATCTATGGCCGGTGGCGCAGACGAGCCCTCAAGTATAGACCGCGTATCGGCAAGCACAGTGTGGGACGCCAGCCGACCAAATGGACCGACAACTTTAAGAATATGGCTTGGACAGACTGGGAGAGGTCTATGTTAAGCTGTAGACTGCAATAGGTTGAGTTAATTTATTGATTGATAGCTTAATGACGTCAATGACTGCATCGACCGAGGCGCCAGGCGCGCAACAACAGTGTAGTATTCACAAAGCTGCGGGTAGCTACACTAGCGCTTGAGGTGGCGACGGCCATGTGTTAAAAGAGACAGCGAGGGTTGTAGTGTTGTCGGGAATAAATAGAAAATGCCTCGGTCAGCGAATACTTACACTGGAGGGAGTGCAGGGGGCGGCCGCCTTCCACCCCGACCCTTGGTCGAGCCAGTCCGCGCTGCTGAACCTGTAGCTTTAAATTCTTCCTTACCCACTTGAGCGCCTCATTTTCCGCAATTTTCCGGCCGACCGCAGATATTATTTGACCACATCCGAATCCGATCACATACACATCCGTAGTTCGTAAATTAAAATCACAATTGTATACCAAAATAAAATATAAAAAGCTGAAATAAATGAGTTTTAAAAAAAAATAATTTTGAGGGTAGATGTTAGTTAAGTTCGTTCTGGGTACTACAGTCCCCCGTGGCGGTCTACTCGCTAAATAATAATCATTCCGGTTCAGCCCGTCCCATGCCCTAAGGAGAGGCTCGAATCCCTCAGCGGGTGCCCTCAGCGAGTAGTCGCTATAGTCGGAAGTTTTTAAGCCCTGGCTGGAGGCTTTAATTTATTAAGGTAGCCACAGGCAAGTCCGGTCCAGCCAACCTCATAGGGTGACCTGCGAGATGTCATTTCCAAAAAAGGGTTGCGGCCGCCGCATGCGGGGGATTGGGGTACTTTATAGCAAAGTCTACAGGAGTTCTGCTACGATCCTTATACAGGATCACTTTTTATCCAGTGCGCAAACTGTAACCATGAATTCAGCATATCATTCTAGATCCCCTTGCGCTGATATTTTTTGTCGGTTATTAAAAAAAATCAGCTGTTCCATACATTTTGACCCCGTAAGTATTGCATTTTTCTATGAAACAGCAGATTTTTTTTTGGAAAACCGACGAAAAATTTCAGCGCAAGGGGGTCTAGAATGATATGCCGAATTCATGGTTACAATTTACGCAATGGATAAACACTTATCCTGTATATGTATACTCCTTTGCCCACCTATAGGCAAAAACACCAAACAGAGCTCATTACTTACCTCGAAGCCAGTTCCCATCACTCAAACAGAAAAAAAAAACAAATTAATATAAAATCCAAACTAAAAATAACTCAACTAAATCTACGCATACAAATGCATTCTTAAAGAAAACACGCAGCCGATAAAGAACTGGAATAATTAATCCGAAATTATGTAAACATAATTAGATGAACCAAACTAGAAAATGTAAATGAGTGGAAACACGTAACGGTTCTGCATTACGAAGGTGGTGCGGTCATCGTTGAGGGAACAGTAGATAAAGTTATTGTAACAAGGTGCGTTTGCCCACGCATGGAGGTGCAACTGAAGGAGGATAGCGTTTTTCTATGAGCTGTAGTGTTGTGATAAATAAATAAATATCTTAGGACAACTAACACACCGTTATCTGATCCCAAACTAGGCAGAGCCTGTACTATGGCAACCAGACAACTGATAAACATACTTATATATTCCTAAATACATACATGTTATAGATAAATTACACCCTGACACAGAACAAATGATTGTGCTCATCACACAAAGATTTGTCCTGGGTGGGAATCGAACCCACGACCTTAGTCTTAGCAGTCAGGGTCACTAACCACTAGACTAACAGGCCAGTCAAAGAAGATGGGAAGGAATGATGAAGGGCTTGTGATATGTTTACATACCAGGAACCCTCCGTGCCTTAGAAAGCACGTTAAGTCGTTAGTCCCGGCTGTCATTCGCTGTCCTTTGACGGTAGTTACGGGTTGTCAGAAATCCGAAAGGCTGACTAACAGTCTTAGCAAGGGGTATCGTATTGCTTAGTAATTGGGCTGTGGACCAAAAAGGCAGCTGCTCCATGTAGAATATTGGTATTCAGTTGCATCCGGTTAGAGTGGCAGCCGACCGTAGGCAGATTAATTTAAGTACAAAATTCAGTATTACACCATCGTATGTTAAATACCAATCCTATTCCATGCATCCCATTTCTTCCCGTGGATGTCATAAGAGGCAACTAAGGGACTTATTAGAGAATGGGCAGCAGCGTTCTCTGTGCATTTTACCACCAACTGCGATCGTCAATCCGCCTGCCAAGCGTGGCGATTGTGGCAAACCCCCCTAAATTGGAAGAGGCCCATGTCCAGTGGTGGGTTTTGTGCGGTTAAATACGCCTGACCACCACCACGACCAGCAGTAAGCTTACTGGTCACCAAGTATAAAAATAATACTTGCTGTTCCAGCTTTGTTGTCTCCATTATCTCCCGCTATCCGCTACCACTCGCACCACACAATCCATAATTAAATAAACGCACAGAAGCGATGATTTCTATCTCTTAACAACTACCCACATAAGTGCATAATCATTCTTTGTGTGATTCCGATCATCGTACTTACACATATATAATTATGGACAATTTGACTTTTATTTCTTGAAACAGCCCTTGGGTATGCCAGGAATTTTGTTGTTTTGGGTCATTTTTGAATAGGTGAGGGTGATTACTGGAAATCGTGCCCCCCACAGGTTGAACCGCCGACTATGGAGATATCGTAAGAATCTTCTGGATGCGGGCAGCACAATACTGGTCGCTGTGGCGATTTTGGATCTAAAGTCCAGCAAAGTATACTGAGACAGTGATGTTATACTCAAATTATATAGAAATGCATTTATTGCCGTTAGACCATTTACTGTCTCAGTTGAATTGTCAAAGGAGATGGTCATTAAGAAAGATGAAGCTGGTTACCGTTACAAACCGTAGTGGTTACTTATGGAGGAGAACGGGAAAGAAACTGCTTGAACACTCTTGTTACAAAATATTAGTTACATCATTATAGTCGCTTGGGGTTTCTTCGTTCGTCACCAGGATTGGAAAATAGATGGTTGCAACATTGCTGTCGGAAGTCTAATGAAATTTCTCTTCGACTGGTCGACACTTCACGTGACCAGAGGGCAGGGTCATTCTTTGGCTAAAGAATTAGCATTGCCATTCAACGTGGCAATGCTGCCAGTCTTTTGGGCACGTTTTCGGATGACAGTGATACAGACAAGTATTTCGACGTCTAAGTGTCCTTGTGTTATTGTATTTATTTGTATAGTTAGTCATTTATTGAATTACTAGCTTTTGCCCGCGGCTTCGCCCGCGTGGATGTCGGAAATTAACGCAGGAGGACGTACTACCGTGGTAAGATGTGTTAATTCAGGTTATATTATAGGTAATAGCTGTTACCCGCGACTTCGTCCGCGTGGTATTTAACAAAAAGTTTTTCATAAAAACTGTCTTTGAAAACTACACTAATATAATATATATATTACGTCTCATAATTCAGCGTGTTTTTAGTTTTTTTAAACTATTATTTATTTTTTCTAAAATAAAAGTAGCCTAAGTTACTCCTTGTTATATCAGCTATCTGCCAGTGAAAGTTCCGTCAAAATCGGTCCAGCCATTTCAGAGATTACCCGGAACAAACAGACAGACAGACAAAAATTGTAAAACATGTTGTTTTGGTATATGTATCGTGTATACATCCATATACACTTAGTAAAAAGTGGTTATCTTAATATTAAAAACAGACACTCCAATTTTATTTATTTGTATGTATAGATAAAAATTGCTGATCTTGCTAGCTAAGCTAAAGGAAAAATAAATGACGATTCTTCGGAAGAATAAATACAGACTTCCAATAATCAAGGATGCATAGCAATCACCTACACTTCCTTGCATTATTTTCAACCGCTCTTTTATATACCCCAGAATTATTAGACCCGCGTTTGCGGGTAGACAGTAATTGGTACATACAGTCTTCCATCACACATTTCTAAGAACGTACTCAACAGTGATTTAGCGTTCTCGCGAAAATGACCATGTTCGTCTACCACTATTGTTTTTTCCCGAGTAATATTACGAGTTATTGTCCAAAGCGGGTTCGAGTCCCGGGAAGTGAAACGGTAACAAAATACCGGATGTGTCGTGGGCGGTCACTGTGCGCATTGTCATACAAAAAGCTTTTGCTTTTGTAGTGTGGCTATGATTTTTTGTTGGTCCTCGGATACGGTGGAAAAGTTTTTTGGTCATTAGTTGGTAGTGTGGTTGAAGTTTTCTGCTCATGTATACAGTTTTCGCTAGTTTTATGTAAGTATACTTAGTAAAATGAATGTAAATTATTACATACTACTAAGGAATTCTGTGTTAGGTATTTGTAAGAAAGTATATTTCCATATTTTTTTGCTAACCGTGCTGCCCCGCTTCTGGCAAAGAGCCAGCTTCTGTCAAAAAGCCACTGCAACTTTCATTTGAGAAACTCTGTGTACTTATTAGCAAAGTTACTTACCTAATTGGTAAAAGAAACTCCATAATTCAAATGATGATAACTTTTATTCTATGTCAAACAATGTTTAATGCCGTGATTTTTATAAATCCTAGCTTGAAAACGTTGGTGGAACACTGGTGGCCCAGTGGTAACGGCACCGACTGACCGAGTTGTATGACATGGGTTCGACCTTCTCTTGGCCAAAGCAGATACTTTACAACTCTCAGAACAGTGAAGGAAAACATCGTGAGGAAGCCGGCAAGTCCTAGGACAAAAATGGGGGGACATATGACATCTATCAACCCGCTCTCGAAGACAGGAGGCTTCTATCCCAGCAGTCAGCAGTATGGGCGGACAGTGCCTCAAAACGTCAAGATGTGCAAGATTTATTTATGAATTTCGAATTATAGGTATGACATTATTATAGATTATTTTTGAAGTGAAAACTTCTTTAGCGGCGTTGAGCACTTTTTCTGTAATGGGTATAAAATCTTAAACTCGCGTCAGGACACGTGACCTGATCGAAAAAGCGTAGGACGGATGGAGAGTAGACAGCTATCCCCTCTCTACGGCGCGGCGAAAATGTATGCCTGGGCCTACTGTTTCGTTTAGGCGGCGCAGGGCGCTTGCGCGAATGTTCGTCTATGTTACAGCGTGCCACGCGCATCCATGGATGGTGACAGCTGATGGCTCGACCGTCTGTGTAGTGATCACATTGTTGTGTATTCGTAAAATTCGTGAATATAAAGTGCTTAAAATATGGAAATTGAACAACAAATTATTCCCTAACCATTCCAAAATATCAAACATGCTCAACGTTAATAATCAAGTTTTCACTTCTGCCGGCACTCCCGGAGTGCAATTTTTTTTCCACAAAAGCATGGTCACTGTAAACGGTTCCACACAAGCGCTATTGTCTTGGATAATGCTATTAACAAAATTATTGTTTACCTCTTCTATAGTTGCCCTACCTACTTATTACTGAGGTTTCGCCGGTGCCCTTTCCGGTACAATCTGTTATGCTGTTTTTAATTAACTTTTTATTGTCAGTGTAATTTTTGTGGGACACTTCAACATTGTTTAGCGGTTACTCATTCGGAAATTATTATTCCGGTAGTTTTTATAGCTGGGTTGATTTTTGTGGCTCTAAGTGCAGTGATTTATGCCTAATTACTATATTTTTCATTTTGGGCTTGTAATATAATAAAAGCCGCACGGTGTCGATTAGATTAAGTTACGCTTACCGCGGTTGGTCCGTGGATGGATGACCATCTTTTTTTTTGTGGGTGGGAAATCATCAAATTACGTCTCCCGCTCTTGGGTGGAGCGGAAGGGCATGTCAGACTTTTACTGACTAAAACCCACCCGTGTTCCGTCAGTTACCCATATGCCAGGGCCACGGTACCTCTTTCGAACTGATCCCGCGACCCTGGCAGATGAGTGACCATCTTTCGGTGGGGAGTTTTTTGCGCCACTTCTTCTTCCCTGATAAAGCACTAGAAATTGGTGAAGAGTGAACATTTTGGGGGTCTGTCTTTCGTAATTTTGACGATTGAAAAGTGCTGATTATCAGCCTAATTTGAATAAATGACTTTTGATTTTGATTGACGCACCTTGACCCCGGCAGTGCCTCGGAAAGCACGTTAATGATAATCATTACGGATCGTCAGGTGCCCGACAGTCTGACAACCAGGCTTACCAAGGGATATCGTGTTACCCAGTAACTGGGTTCAGTGGAGGTCAGACAGGCAGTCGCTCTATGTAAAATATTGGTATTCAGCTGCATCGGGTTAGACTGTGAAGCCGAGCGAGCTCATCAGAGTTGGGATATGGCTTGGCTTATGATGATGATATTATGTTCTATGTTCTATGTTATGGGGATTTGGTTTCCGCACTTAGTCCTTTGAGTGGACCATTGTACGTGGGCCATGGCGGCCGTCGGTGTTTACTCCAACCAGCCCACCTCCCTCCAGAAGTTTATCATGTCTCCTGGTCTGCTAAGAACGTCCGTGTATGATTTGGGTGTCCCGAGGGTATCTGTCCTAATCTGGGTGACGCCTGTACATTCGAAGAGTACATGCGCAACGGTTTCCTCAGCCTCCATGCAGGCCCTGCACAGGGGGCTGTCCGTTATGCCTATTGTGTGAAAGTGCTTGTTTAGCGGGCAGTGTCCTGTGATGGTGCCCGTCATCAGACGCAGACCATCCCTGTCCAGGCGTAGCAAACGTCTGGTTAGCCTGCCATCCGGGGATGGCATAGCTTCCCTGGACTGCCTGCAGCCTGGTGCCGAGGTCCACCAGGTCTCCGCTTGTGAGTGGGTAAATTCCTGCAGCCACCTGCGTAGCTGGTTAAAGGGGATGGGCACGATGGGCTCGGGGCCGCAGACTGACGCGCTGGATGCCTTTCTGGCCAGTTCGTCAGCAGCGTCGTTGCCTAGTGATCCACTGTGTCCTTTTATCCATTGCAGTGTCACTTTGTTGCGATTAGAAACTGTTACCCGTTCTAATGCGTTGTGACATTCTAGTGTAAGACTTGAGGTTATGTATCGTTTGGCTAGGGATTGGAGGACTGAAGCGCTGTCGGAGAGTATACGTATATGAGTGTCCGTAACTCTTCTGGCTTCTATGGCATATGCCGCCTGTATAATGCCCACGCATTCCGCCTGGTAGACGGTGTTGAACATTCCCAGCGGGCTGGATATTTTTATGTTAAGGTCGTGTGAGAAAACTCCGACTCCGGTCCCAGAGGTGGTCTTTGAGCCATCAGTGTAGACTCTAAGCTCTTCCGGGCCCGAGTGGTCGTTTTGTTCTTCTGTGAGTATAACGTTGTAGTGCTTTTGAAAGTAGTGTAGTTTTGGAGTTTTATCGCAGGGTGATGCCATCATTGGTTGTCGCTTGATCGCATCGTCCCTAATGCGTGAGTGCTTGACCCTCGAGTCATTGCTCAGGGTCCCTGCTATGTTCAGTCTTAGGGCAGCCAGGGCAGCCTCCTCCCGCACGATTAGGTGTAGAGGTGGTAGCCCGAGCATTACCTGTAGGGCAGCAGTGGGTGTAGTTCTCATGCAGCTAGTGATGGCTACACAAGCGAATCGTTGCACCTTTTCAAGGTCTTTTTGGGCTGTGCTCAGGTCTGTTCTGGGCCACCAGACTATTGAGCCGTATGTGATGATTGGTCGAATAACTGTGGTGTATAGCCAGTGGGTTACTTTGGGGCTGATTCCCCAATTCCTGCCAAGCATTCTCTTGCACTGCCACAGGGATATGCTGGCTTTTGTAGTTATGTAGTTGGTGTGTTTTGCCCAATTCAGCTGTTTGTCCAAAAATATGCCCAGGTATTTGGTTTCAGTTGAAAGGCTTAGGGTGGTGCCAAACAGTCGTGGCAGTTCGAGTTTCGCGAGTTTCCTCTTTTTTGTAAAGAGGATCATCTCGGTTTTTGTGGGGTTTACTGATAGTTGGTGTTTATTGCACCAGTCCTCTACTATTTTCAGGGCTTGGCGCATGAGGTGGCATAGGGTGTTTTCATGGGTGCCATTTATTATTATGGTTATGTCATCGGCGTAGCCTACGGTGAAGTAACCTTTATCGTTGAGTGTTTTGATGAGGCTGTCT
The DNA here is from genome assembly GCA_947507805.1 of Aporophyla nigra. NCBI lineage: Eukaryota > Metazoa > Arthropoda > Insecta > Lepidoptera > Noctuidae > Aporophyla > Aporophyla nigra. The sequence continues at coordinate 18,982,628 of OX382309.1, read as the reverse complement.
ACGACCAGGTTCCATAAAAGTGGCGAGAGGACGCCCCCTTGCGGGCAGCCTTTCGCCACTACCGCTCTTGTAGTGTCGTTTACTGTGACTTGTACAGCTCTCAATTTGAGCATGTTGGTGATCCATCCGCTCAAGGTCGGATTTATGTTGTGTCTGTCGAGGGCCATGCTGATACTATTGAACATAGTTTTGTCGAAAGCGCCTTCAATGTCAATGAAAACCGCCAGTGCTGAGCATTTGTGGTCCACTGCGCATTCAATTTTGGAGACCACGCTATGTAGCGCAGACTCTGTTGATCTGCCCGTGGAGTACGCGTGCTGTTGTTTGTGAAGGGGTTTTACCCGGAGAGGTCCGTCTCGGATATGTCTATCGCAGAGTCTCTCGAGGGTTTTTAGTAAGAAGGATGTGAGACTTATAGGCCTATAGGCCTTTGGTTGTGTATAGTCGGGTTTGCCTGGCTTGGGTATGAAAATGACTTTCACTTCGCGCCACGCTTGGGGTATGTATCTAAATGCAATGCAGGTCCGGTAGATCTCCACCAAGCATGGTATCAGGTGGTCAGCCCCCCATTGTAGGAGGGCTGGAAAGATGCCATCCAGCCCTGCAGATTTGTAGGGCTGAAAGGTGTCAATGGCCCACTTTATCTTTTCTTCTGTTACCATGCTTTGAGCCCTGGACCAATCTAGGTTCGTTGGGGTCCATTCTGGTTCAGCCTCCCACGTCCTGACCTCTTGGAGGTTACAGCCGGGGAAGTGGGTTTCCAGGAGGACCTTACTGGTTTCATGGTCACTTAATGTGTATGAGTTGTCGGGTTTTTTGAGCGCACCAAGGGTTCGATCCTGATCAGTCGAGAGGATTTTTCTTACCCTTGCGGCTTCGTTGTTGGTTTCGATGGATTCGCAGAATCTCCGCCATGCTGCCCTTCTGGCAGTTCTGATCTGCTTTTTGTATGTGTATTGGGTTTCTTTGTATTGCTCCCAGTCATCAGGGAGCCTAGTGTTTTTGGCCCTGTTGAATTGTTTGCGTAGTGTATCTCTGAGTTTACTAAGGTTGGCGTTCCACCAGGGATTTCTCTCGCTGTTGTTTTGTGGCACCCTTAGTTTGCAGCATGCATGATATGCTTCGATTAAGTATTCGGATAGTTTTGTCACGGTGTATTCCAGTTGTTCGGAAGTTTTTATGGTTACTCGTGATAGATGCCTAGCTAGTAAGGAGGCAAGGAGGCGTTTGTACTCGGGCACATTAGTGCGCCGCGGGTTACGCCTCGGTGCAGGTTCCCCAGTGTGAGTAGTTAGTGTGAATCGGATTCTTCTGTGGTCGGAGCAGGAAGGTTCATCCGAGACGTGCCAGTTTGTGATGAGTTTTGTCGCGCTTTCTGTAGCAAGCGTCAGGTCAATGATTGTTTGTCCTCGGACTGTGACCCAAGTGGGTTCAGAGCCTCTGTTAACAATGTTAAGGTTAGTAGAGAATAAATAGGTGGATAGTACCTCTCCTCGGGCGTTCGGCGAGTCGCTACCCCAGAGCGGGTGGTGGGCGTTAGAGTCGGTGCAGATGATCAGGTCCAGTTTGGCACGTTCGCAGTGCTGCACTAGGTCGGCCATCTCCTTTGGCGGGCAGTTAGCGTCCTCGCCTGGCATGTATACCGAGGCTAGTACGACGTCTGGAACGTTATCATCAGTCTGGAGCCTGACTGCTGTCAGGTCTCTGGAACAGAATTGTGTGAGTGGTGTGGTAGGGATGTCTTTGGGAATGTAGGCGCAGGTTCGTGGTTTGTCTGCGCCGTGTGTGTTGAGAATTAGCTTACCTCCGATGTTACTGAGGCCACAGATTCTGTTGTTCCTGATCCACGGCTCTTGGATCAGTGCGATGGTTCGGGGCTTTACCTCCAAAGCTCTGCGTAAGTTGGCCGTGGCAGTTTGGCTGTGTTGGAGGTTGGTCTGGATGACGTGTATGGGCGGTGACGGTGGTGGGGTGGAGTTAGTCGGAGCTGCATCCATCGGAAAGTCTTTCCTCTACCTCCACCCTGAGCTGGTCTTCGTGTAGGTCGCCCGGCGACGAGGCGAGTAATCGTTCGTTCCAGCCGGGTGATGAGGGCGGTAAGGTGTCGCTGTCATCCTCCATTGCTGCTCGGGCCATGACCAGCTCGAGTTGGGCAATGTCGGTGTCAGTCGTCTGTGTCAGTGGTTGTGCGGCTGTCTCGTCAGTGCTGTCGGTCTTGGTGACAGAGGGTAGGGTCGTGGGCCAAAAGCGCACGTATATCGACCCCAGGAGGTACGATATCCGTCGCTCCCGGGCTAGGACCCTATCAACTTCCTCCGGTGGTACACCTAGGGTCAGATACGTCCCGTAGTTGTCGCCACCGACGGTAGTTGCCCTGTACAAAGACCACCTGGCAATGTCGTACCAAGTGTTCTGACGGATCAGAACACTCTGGAGCTTGGCCACGTCACCTCTGTAACGAGGGACGAAGAGCGAGGCTCGGACACGGGTGGGCACGTCGGACTGTTTAAGTACGGTCAGTGTTAGGTCAGTGTCGGGGAGTCTAATTTTGGGTGCGGCTTGTGTCAGCCAGGTCAGGGCATTGTCGTCCTCACACCACATCTGCACGGTGCCTTCCGCTACCCGTGGGTACCCACGGAAGGCCGGGAGTGGTGTTGTCGGGTCGGTGTCCATTAGGAAGTCCTCTAGGGCCGTCTTTATGTGCTCGGCCTCTTCCTTGGTCAGGTCTCTGGAGGGGGGAGGGAAGCAGATTGCTACGGCCAGCCTCGCAGGGATGTCCTTCGTGGCCCGCGCGTAGGTTCTCTGCTCCCCCTGAGCAGAGTGGACCCTCACACGCTTGGCGTCCCCTTGGAACGTACTCGGCGAGGCCGTGTCGTCCGGGCGTCCTCTCTTCACCGGCCCTGTACCACTTGGTCCAGGCTGCGGCTTGGAGGGCCCTGGCAGGGTGTGTATCGCCGGCGGCGCCTGTGCGTGTGTTGGTCTAGACCGCCGCCCCCTCCTCGTCCTAGGTCCAGGTTGGTCGTCGGTCTTGTCGGAAGTTTGGGGTCGACTGGCGACCCTGGCGGATCCCGCCGCGTGCGGAGGCTGGTCGCGCTGGGTTTCCCCTGCACGGACTTGCCCTCGCCCGCTTTGATGCGCGTCCGGCCGCGTTTCGCTCGGGGTTGCCCCTGTGCGGACTGACGGCTGGTCGCGTGGCTCCACGCCCGGCCGCGTTTCGCTCGGGGTTTCCCCTGTGCGGACTGGCGGCTGGTCGTGTGGCTCCGCGTCCGGCCGTGTTTCGCTCGGGGTTTCCCCTGTGCGGACCGACGGCCGGTCGCGTGGCTCCGCGTCCGGACGCTTTTCGCTCGGGGTTTCCCCTGTGCGGACCGGCGTCTGGTCGCGTACTGCCTGTGCCCTTGCCTTTTTCTTTTCCCGGGCTGTGATTTTTCCGCGCTTGTTCAGCAGGCGTACTCCATCACCCGAGAAAGTTTTGGAGCTACCAGGCTCGCCATCCTTCCCCGTCCCTCTCTGTCTGTGTCGGTCAGTGTCGTTTCCTGGGTTGGTCACGCTATTCCGCACGATGCTCTGTTGCCAGAGACTCGCGGGAGGCGCATGTTTTGTCGTGGGGTTTGGCGCGTGGGTCGCAGCCGTGGGTGTAGTTATTGGCGCGTTTGTCGCAGCCGATGTTGTGGGTTTGGGCGCGTTTATCGCTGCCTGTGAGATTGGCGCTGAGTCAGCAGCCGAGTGCGCTAAAGAGCGCGGCAAAAAGTTGCAGTCGGTTGCCCCCCCCAGAATACGATGGGGGCTGACCGCCGTGGCGGTGTGGGATTCCCCGGCTTGGCCGGGACCCACCTGGGTAATTACTTTTTCCTGCTGCATTTTTTATTTTTGTTGGGGGGTGGGCTTTTTTTGGAGCAGAGGTTACCCCTCCTCTGGGACCGATAGGATGTGAGGATAGGAGGGAGGAGCTTTGTGGGATGGAATGGGTTCGTTTGGGGTCACCCTAGGTCTGGGATCTGGCCTAGGGATTTCGGATTGAAGGGATAGCCGGAAGGGGAGGGATGGTTTGGTTGGATGGCGGTACACGGGGGAAATGGTGATTGGTTACCCTATGCCTGGGATTTTGGCCTTCGGGAACTTCTCTTGTCCGGGATCTCTTTCAAGATGCTCCGCGTGCGAGGAACTTCCGCAAGGCGGTCGATCCCACAGCCGGAGTTGGGCTATCCGCAACCTGCCCACCCGCTCGGTTGCAGGAGAAGAAGTGCCTGGCAGTCTGGGTCGCCCCACCGCGGATGCACGTATACATCCGCGTTGGTGCCATCCAGCTAACCCCGAGGATGATGATATTATTCTTTATTATTAATTATTCTTCAAGATATTGGGTTTTCCACCTGGAATTTCAAAGTAGGAGCCAGTAGTCTGGATTTTTGCGGTTGATGGCAATAGGCACGCATTACAAAAGACTAAACATAACTGGGGAAACGTAGATCCATCTATTCATGGGAATCATAGGTGATTCTTTTAGAGGTACAGACACCAGCGCTTCAGGGTACCCGAAACTGACAAATTCTCCCAATCAACCTTAAACGTAATGCTATGGCGATAAAGTTGAAAATCTATTAAAGAAATCTGATAGATTGACCTCTGCCGTACCCTTCGTGGCCTACAGCTATGATGTTAAGGCTCGTACAGACTGGCGCGACATGTCGCGCGACCTGTCGCGGAGGCGATTCTGCGATGTATCGCGACGCAACACCTTTAGGCTCGTACAGACAGGCGCGACATGTCGCGCGACCTGTCGCGGAGGCGATTCTGCGATATATCGCGACGCAACACCTTTCACACTGGCGCGACAACTCGTGGGCGAATCGCGCGCGTCCGACGTGGTGACGTCCTTGTAGCGGCGCGACGAGCAGCGCGACAGCTTTTAGTACATTTTGTATGGCGTCGCGGCGAATTCGCGGCCGCGGCGCCAGTCGCGGCGCGACGAGGTCGTCGCGGCTGCGAACCGACGCCACACAAAATGTACCTTATGTTGTCGCGCTGCTCGACGCGGAGCGACCGTGTCGCCGCGCGACAGGTGGCCCCTGTGTGAAGTGTCGCGCGCGTTTTCATAGAAATTGTTCTACGGATATAAATCGGCGATTCGCGCGCGACCGTCGCGTCGCGCTAGTCTGAACGAGCCTTTATTCTTAATATGTTATTGTATGGGTTTTGATTAAGACATCATCGGTTTTATCATGGTCTTTGACAATTCGGCTGAGTTCTAGCTCGGGGTTTGCGAGACGGCTATGGATCGGAGTATTCTGGGTATTAAAACTTGTGGACCGGGTTAAGAATACAGCAATCCGTTCAATTACTAAAATAATTGATGTCACTCGGAAAGCTGCCACGCTTAAATGGAGTTAGGCTGGACATATCTGGCGTATGTCACACGATCAGTGCCCCAAACTTACGACCCAGTGTGTCCTGCTTAGGGAGCGTCCATTAATTACGTGAGGTGTTCTAGGGGGGGAGGGGATCAGGCTAAATCTTTCCAAATCTCACTTAGGGGGGAGGGGGGTCTAGGCAAATATCACGTTATTATTTTTCTCACAGAATACAGTGTAAAATTGCGTGAAAAATTATTTCTACAATAAAATATGGCCAAATCTGAGACGATAGTACACTGATAAAAAAATTAACTTGACTCAAGAGCCAAAATCTTGAACCAAGCATACCGTTATGAAGAAAACGATTTTCTTGAGTCAAGAGAATAAATTCTTGAGTTCAGAAATTATTCTTGGTCTAAAAAAATTTTCTTGTTTTTGTTTTTTGAAGTGAAAACTTCTTTAGCGGCGTTGAGCACTTTTTCTGTAATGGGTATAAAATCTTAAACTCGCGTCAGGACACGTGACCTGATCGAAAAAGCGTAGGACGGATGGAGAGTAGACAGCTATCCCCTCTCTACGGCGCGGCGAAAATGTATGCCTGGGCCTACTGTTTCGTTTAGGCGGCGCAGGGCGCTTGCGCGAATGTTCGTCTATGTTACAGCGTGCCACGCGCATCCATGGATGGTGACAGCTGATGGCTCGACCGTCTGTGTAGTGATCACATTGTTGTGTATTCGTAAAATTCGTGAATATAAAGTGCTTAAAATATGGAAATTGAACAACAAATTATTCCCTAACCATTCCAAAATATCAAACATGCTCAACGTTAATAATCAAGTTTTCACTTCTGCCGGCACTCCCGGAGTGCAATTTTTTTTTTTTCTCAATAATCCAACATGTTTACAGCCCAAATAAAAGTTTTTAAGAATCTCGCGTGAGATTAGGGGAGGGGGGAGGGAGTTGAGGAAAATCTTACGATATCTCATCAAGGGGGGAGGGGGGGTCGAAAAAGTATCATAAATGCCTCACGTAATTAATGGACGCCCCCTTGCTGGCAAGTGACATCGCGGCAGGCCAAGACGGAGATGGTGGGATGAGCTGGACTCTTTATAATAAAGATTGGTCCTTAGCATATGTGGACCGAGACGCGTGGATTGAGAGTAGGGAGGTCTTCGCCCAGCAGTGGGACATTCAATGCTAATAATACAAGTGTCTTCGTCGAATATTTCTCTTTTTTTATTTTCTTTGAGTTTAAAGTACCTACGCAGTAGTTTATAGTCTGATTTAGATTTAGAAAACCTTCGTCTTTTTAATTGTAAACTGGCAAAACCAGTCAAATAATCGTAATCAAATATTATCACGACATACATATTAATAAGGTATTTTGAACTGTACACTATTTAAAGAATTTATATTCTAGTAAAGTGCCTATAGAAAGCCTATTAGTATGTTTGCTATTAACATAAGATATTCTATCTGTATAAATAACGTTATTTAACCGGTTTTAAATCCGAAAAGTTATACGTTTGACGTGTCCCGTTTCAACTACAATTTCTTTTTGAAGTGCAAAAATATTTTTGATGCACTTTGCAGTCTTTCTGAATATGGCACCGTCATTCTCGGGGCGGTGACGCTAAATTGGAGCTACTCAGTTCTGAATCGCATATACTCGACTTCAGTCTTAGATTTTCATTGCTATCGTGTGGTCAAGTACACACCGATTAGTTTTTACTGTGACCTTATGTAAAACATTAGTACATATTTCAGTTTTGTAACTTAAAACTTATATTTTATCTTCACATATAAGCCAAGGTAATTCCGATCACAGATTTCGTCTTGGTCAGTCCGAGAAGTTCGAGTACCAAACAGCATTTTTTGGTAACAAAACTATAGCCAAGTGATTTTCACCTTAACCTCCGTTGAAATAAGGTGTGTTATGTAGTTGGTGGGTGTTAAAAATAAGTTGGTTAAGCACATACGGGAGTTCAACAACCTTTAGAATGACGATTAAGAATTCTTTAGGCGTAGGCTGTGGCCGAAATGATAGGCCCTTGAGACTACAATAGTCTATAAATATTGAAAAAAAAAGATAATCTATTACATTCGTTTTATATTCTAACGCCACAGTTACTTTGTATGCTTTCCTCTTCACTCATTGTAGAATGACTACACGATGTTTGGATTTAGGATTTTGGAAGCGGAAAAGAAATGGCAAGAGTCTTCTGAATGCTAATTAATGTACCTACTGTTAATTTTAGTTCAATTAAACGGGAATTTGTAAAAGTAATGAACTATGTCCAAATATTTGCCCATCATCTAGTCCTTCGCTTTTATATGGTTATTTAAGTATTGTTGCAACTGTATTTTGCCACAATCTTACCTATGAACCTGTCAGGGTCGCGAGATTGTTCGAAAGAGATACCGTGACCCTGGCACATGGGCAACTGAAGGAACACGGGTGGGTAAAACCCAGTCAGTAAAAGTCTGACACGCCCTCCCGCTCCGCCCGGAGCGGGAGAAGTCATATGATGATTTCCCATCCAAAAAAAAAAATCTTACCTATGAACATTGACAACTCGACAAATTTTTTGTTCACCGCGCCTTCACCGTCACTGGGTCTGATTGATGCGCTTGCTGGCCTTAAACAACATTTGTATGTTATACGAAGGCGACCTTATCTTGGACCTTGAATTTGTCGTGGCGAGCTTCATTATAAGCTTATAAAACTACACTCTTTTACATCATCATCATGATCGGAATAACATGTCTTTTCCTTCCCTACTTCAGTCTTTCTTTCTACTAAGTCGTCATCTCTGTAGTCCCCTCTTTCTAGCCATGTCATCTTTCACACAACCGATCCATCTTTTCTGTGGTGTTGCCCTACTCTTATGGGCTTCTACATTCATAATCAAAACTACTTCCCCACATAATTCTCTTTTTTTATTCTTGGCTATAGGTATGAACTCATCCAGCTGCTGACAGTCACCCTGTGAAGGTCTCATCTCTCGCTCCTTCGAACCTGACTTCTAGTCAAGAATAAGTTACTCTGTGATTTTAATCAACAACAATTAACTGACTGCTGGGTCTATGCCACGCCCAGACTGTACCACAATACGGAGACCTTCATACCTCTTTTGCCTTCTGCATCCGATCTGTGTCAGCCATTTTTGATTTCGTCGATCCATCTAGCTGGGGGCGTCCCACACTATGCTTGTTGATACGCGGTCTCCTCTCCAGGACTTCATTGCTTCTCCAGCCATCGGTCCTTTTGCTTCTTTCTCTTTGTAATTTGCATGGTATATAACTATAATTACGATATAGAGCTTCAGTTATTCAATTCATGGCCAACCCACTGCCACTTCAGCTTGCTTACTTTGCAAGCTATGTTGGTAACTTCGGTTCTTTCTCACTTTTATTATCCCAAAATTCCTAATCAAAAATATAAAAGATGGTGTTTCTACTTCCCCAGAAATAGTAAGGTGCGATGATGCAGAAACGTGTATATATGAAATATATATCTAAATATATATAAATTACGCGTCACGTTGTTCGTCCGGGATGGACTTCTAAACTACTTAACCGATTTTAATAAAATTTGTACACCGTGTGCAGTTTGATCCAACTTGAAAGATAGGATAGCTTACATCTCAATTTATAGTCGCAATATTATTTTATTGCAAATTATTTATTTATAATTTTTGACAGTGACAATTATCTGTTAGCTCCAAACGATTTGGGCAAAAATTTTACGCGGACGAAGTCGCGGAAAGAAGCTAGTGTGTATATATGATTTGAATATGAAGGTGCAGTGATTCCCCCTTTTGGCAGATCATTATTTGGGAAGATGCTACTCGATTGGCACTTATAAGGAAAACAATGGGATAAACTTATGTGTAGAACAATGTTGGAAGTGCTGATGATCCTAAGATTTTGAGCTTCGTGCGTCAATCAATCGATTTTGGTTTTCGGGGACTATTGTTTAACATTATCAATCAAATGATAAATGTTATTATTGTTATTGTGATTTGTTTTCACGGTTATCAACAACACAAAATGACATCATTTACACCATTTTAAAATAATTATTTTTCTTTCTATTTAAAAAAAAAATCTGAAGTGTAAATCTACTTGTTGTTACTGATCTTCGTACCTAGAAATATTGTCTTTGTTTTAACTTTTTGCAATGAGATCCTTTTGTCTTTCCGATTACATGGTTTCATTGCGCATTGATGCTCAAAATAAAATTATTCCTGATACTAAATTTAATACTGATTTTCAGTATTTAACCCTAAAAGTATAGGCAGATGTGTTCCTGTTACTCACTTACATTTCGCCAGTAATATTTAAGTCCAATGCAATAGGGGGTGAGCCTATTGCCTCCAACCGAGCACAAATCCTAACCCTGGGCTGTTACTGAGAAATTCCTTTAAAAAAAACCCAATAGCACTTTTCCCGAAATGGAAATCAACCCAGGACAACCAGCTCAGCAGTAGCACTTGCGACCACTAGACGAGGCACGAAGCAGTTTCAGTATCTATTTATCAAATTAAAGCATTTGTTTCAATTAAATCATTTACAGGCACTTTTTAACCGCCAAAAAGTCGATCAGGCGGCAAATTGATACTAGTTACCCATTCCATAACGTAGATCTCTATGGAGAAGAACGGGCAAGAATATCGGAATCCATATTTGAAACCAGTCCACTCTTAGTCATTGGTACACTCGACAGCCTTTTCAACTTTACAGGCATGACCATTGCTTCCCTTAATCTAAGAACTTGAATCTATAAAATAGATTAGATAAGATACTCAAACCATTTTTAGTTTCTCTGCAATCTAGAATACTAGGTCTAATTCAGTATACGATCTCCACTTCGCAATTCGAAGTTAACACCCTGTATACGACCTTAATCGTCTCACACGACTGATAATAAAATTAATAAAAGGCGTACAAGGCAATAGGTACAGTCACAAACATAAGTATTTTTCTCTTACACATTCCTAATTCAAAGTGATTTCTCTAAGATTGTAAGCCCTTTTAAATTCTGAACATCTTCTTTGTTGCAATATTTTCTGTGTAGACTATAAGTATAATATTTATAATATGTTCACTAATTATAAAGAAATACAGTTTGTAAGTTTGTTTGTAGGAAGTAGGTAATCTCTAGAAATACCAGTCAGATTTGAAAAAAAAATTACACTTGATAGCCCAATTCAAGAGAAAGGTTATAACATCACGACACAACCCTTAGGAGCTAAGAAAACTGAGGTAAAGTCGGAAAGAATCTTATTGTGTAAACGAAGTAATAGTGCGAAATGGCGATGTGATACGATACGACGCGACAGGACGGAGGCCAAAATATCACGAGAAGAGAAACTAGTACTTTTTAAAACTTTTCTTAGTTCAGTGTGCCTATTAGCAAAGGCCTCCTCCAACTCTTCTCCGATTTGTAACTGCATTGAGCTTCAGTTCAACTTCCCATCTTTTATATAGTCTTCATCTATTCCTTATACCATCGCTCTTTTTCCATCGGTCTTTTTTCTTTCGGCAAGGGTATTTCGTATACTGTTTTGATTTTTATTACAGTATTGTACTCCTTTCCAGCATGTGTGCCAGCATGTCTCTGTTTTTGTACCACATGTGATGCAATGTAAGTCAGTGTATATAGATGCATAGGTACATGTGTAAATAGTGTAGCTCAGAAAGTTGCGTTCATGACCCTCTTCAGTCCTGTATTTGTTCCACCAATTTGAAATGTATTAACCAAACAATACTATAATGGTGTATTCTCATAGTTATACGTTTTATTTCTCAAGAAAAACGTGTTTGAATTTTGTATAACTGTAAAGCATTTTTGCACGTGACTGTACATCCTCCTATAGTCTATACAACTCAAGATATTGTTTTATCTAAACGACGCAAGTTATCTAAGAAAATCTATCTGAATTATTTATAAATTTAATCTTAGATTACAACGGTTTTACTATAAAGTTGGGATCGAGCGTCTAACGGAACGTTGGGGTCATTCTTTGATAGCTCTCGTGCCTACGCGCATCGTAAAGGCACAACTCCACTGCGGCTCACGGCTAAGCCACACACGTGTATTTACCATTTGTATTGTACAGTAAAAGCTCTTTATTCGCGGGGTATATGTTCCGTGAATACGCCGCGAATACAGAAACCGTGAATATGTAATATTTATGTATTGAGTAATGAAACAAACCTGAGAATGAAAGCAACCGCTTTCATTCTCAGGTTTGTTTCATTCTCATAAACAGGGCAGCTTAAGTTAAAGGCCGAACCAATACAGCGGCGATATCATTTAACATACTTTAGACATAATTGTCATAAGTTGTAAGGTCTATTTTATTTTAGTTTTTAATTAGTCCATTTGACGCGTTTACAAAGGATATTGGGTAGGATACCTATTGGAATCCTTTTTATTAATATGTATGTACCGATGTAGCGATTAGATACGTGAATAAAGAAATCTTTAGCCGCGAATATAGGAATTGGGTCACATTTTTTTTAATCTGCGAATCGTGAAAACGCGAATAAAGGAAGCGCGAATAAGAAGCTTTTACTGTATTTATTTTACTGATTATTTGCTGCACCGGTCGACGTCATCACGTCAGCGCCGGCTGTTGCTGAAAATCAGCGCTCGGGCGCTGTTTCGCATAGGGTCACAACATTATGCTGAGCGATGGCCGTTTTGCGTGGAGGTGACGCATGTTTTGCCCCCGCTTTTTCTTTTTACGATTCCGTACCCGAAGGGTAAAATGAACCCTATTACTAAGACTCCGCTGTCCATCTGTCCGTCTGTCACCACGCTGTATTTCATGAACCGTGATAGTTAGACGATTGAAATTTTCACAGATGATGTATTTCTGTTGCCGCTATAACACCAGATAGTAAAACACAAAATAAAATAAATCTTTAAGGAAGCTCTCATACAGCAAACTATAGATTATATACGGAACAATTCGTGCGCGAGTCCGACTCGCACTTGGCCGATTTTTTTTTAAATGTTTGGTCTATAATTACTTCATGTTTGCTGCAAATAAACGTATTTTCGTTTCTTCTTCTTCAGAATGTTGGGGGATCTTCCACGGTGTCACACACGCTACACACGTAAACTTGGCTGGTAAATAAATGAACGCGAGCTAACGTTGTAAATTCTCCGTGCACAGCTTATGTAGAGTTTATTTACCAAATTATTCATCTTTTGGAGAATTCTAGCGTTCAAAGCCTAGAGATTCTTCTTTACTTACGGACCACGGAAGGCTCGGAAACCTGCAGTCCTTATGAAAGTAATGGCGTGAGAGGAACTGCTTCTTTTGCTTTGCTTCTTGCTGGTTTTTGGACACCAAAATAGCTGCGACATGATGCTGTGGGCTATAGCCAACGCAACACACGACACGCTCATGGCAGAATACCCACTACCATTGGTGACTTTGGCCTATGATCGGCAGTGGGTGAATTTATGGTGAATAGATAGATAGAAAAATAAAGATACTTAAAAAAAAAAAACAAGTTTTACGTCATAATGATGTACGGTAACCAAGAGAAATAATTTACAAAAGTCGTCGCATATAGTTGATGTTTACTAAGAAAACGATTGATGAATTGTTTTTTTTTTTAATATTAAATTAATAGAAAACGTAAAGTTCATTGACCAAATTAAATTAAAAGAAATAAGTAACCAGGGTCGTGGCATATTGACTGGCCTGTTAGTCTAGTGGTTAGTGACCCTGACTGCTGAGACTGAGGTCGTGGGTTCGATTCCCACCCAGGACAAATCTTTGTGTGATGAGCACGATCATTTGTTCTGTGTCTGGGTGTAATTTATCTATAATATGTATGTATTTAGAAATATACAAGTATATTTATCAGTTGTCTGGTTGCCATAGTACAGGCTCTGCCTAGTTTGGGATCAGATAACGGTGTGTTGGTTGTCCTAAGATATTTATTTATTTATTTTATATAGTTGATGTTCACTAAGAAAAAAAACATCAACCATAGGTATGGTTGATGTTTTTTTTTTAAATCATATTAATAGGATACGAATAGTTAATGGACCAAATTAAACACCATTTGAAAACAGCCATCGGTTACTTATTAAACTTCAACTATATTCGACGATCCTGGTTATTAATCTCTTTTGCTGATTGTGCTAAGTAGCAGTGGACGATCGCCTTTAAGTGAGGGCAGCGTCCAAAGATCACAATTTCAGTGTCCATCCAAATAGCCTTTCATACCATTTAGGGCTTTAATAGATCTTAAATAAAGCCTTTTTTTAGTTGTGTGATTTCGAAAAGCGACTTCGTAAAACATCTTTAATGGTTTTTCAATTTTTGCTGTCGTAAATTAGACGTACAGACGCCAGCACATCAAGCTATCTGAAACTGTCAAATTCTTCCAATCAACATTGAACCTAATACTTTGGAGATAAAGTTGAAAATCTATTAAAGAAACTTGACAGATTGTAGTAGTTTGATGTGCTGGCGTCTGTACCTTAAATGCCAAAGTTGTGAGTTTTTTCCAATGTTTTGGCCTTTTTTTAGATACTAATTGATCATCTGTTGAATGTTAACTACCTTTTTTTTTTGGTAGGCTAAGACGCTTAATTGGCGTAACATTTCAGTTTTATTGGTTGTAGAGAAATTTTAATTGGGTTTTAAACCAGACAAATTAAAGATGAACTCGCTAATGTTAGAGGTGCAAGAAATACGTGGCATTCATGTGTTGAGTTTTAAAGGTATTACAATTATTGTGACACTAGGTACACTCGCGACTTCGTACGCGTTAAATTTTTGCTCCCCCGACTCTCCTCGAGGCATCGAATCGCCTGCCCGTGCGAGTTCTTCATATTCGTTACTGTTTTCTTTTTGCTCGTCTCCTAAGGGTTCTAGCGTGATATTATATAGCCTATACCATTCCTTGATAAATAAGTTACCTAAAGCTTCTACATTTTTTTTATTTGGATCTGTAGTTCTCGAGACTAGCGCGTTCAAACAAACAATCCAACAAACTCCTCAGCTTTATATTATTATAGGATAGATCAATAGACAGGCATTACAAACATACGCTTAATTTAATTTAGTTTTACAATAAATAATATGTGAAGGTCATTTATATTGATGTGTATATTAATATTAAACTAGAAACATTTAACTATTAACATATTACTATTTAACTATTTATTTATTACTAGTTGCCAGTAATACATAAATAACACATGTCACACCTTTAATAATAAACTGAAACAACTACAAAATTACGATTGTTGTAGACTGCATTGTATTTGCAAAACTTTAAACGCTATTTTCCAACAATCGTAATTTTGTAATTATTTCAGTTTATTATTAAAGGTGCGATGTGACTATTCCCAATAGTCCATCTTCAATAAAAATAAGAAGACCATCATCATCTGCCTAGCTTTTTCCCAACTATGTTGGGGTCGGCGTCTAGCTGGATGTAGTGGACTACCAGTATTATACATGGAGCGACTGTCTATCTGACCTCCACAACCAAAAAGTTACTGGGTAATACGATATCCCTCGGTAAGACTGGTTGTCAGACTTTCCGGGTTCAAACAAGACGTAGTGACCGTCAAAGATCCGCAAATGACAGCCTGTACCAACGGCTTAAGGCGCGGACTGACTACGATTTTAAATGCTACAACTACATGCTACAGCTCCAACAAATAAGGTTGAAAATTGAATAAATATTTGGATGACGATGTGACTAAGCTGCGAATTGGCATTTATTTTACGGGTTTTATTTAGATTATTCGGACTACACACATTAAATTAAATAATTGTCTGGTTAAAGTTTTAAAGTAATGTTTATTCTATTGAACTCTTTAAAAAAAAAATGTTGTTATCGCTGAAAATACAGAGATGTACGACGTCAAAGTTTTTTTTGTGAAACAATTTTTATTGGGAATATCAAACAATTTTTCACTATTCTATTCGGTTAGAATTTTTCTTTAAACCCTTCTCTGTCCACTGTATTTTTTGTGTCGTATATTTTCATTGCGTTACGTCATACTCGATTGTCAAAGACACCAGTGTTTTGTGAATATTGAGGTAACACCGCGCCTTAACGTGCATTCCGAGGCACGGAGGGGTCTTGGTGTGTAAAGATTGTCGTCATCCATTCACGAAATAACCGCGGTAAAAATAAGCCCAGCAATAATAAATCACAAAACACCTGTCACTTTTGCGTTATCTATACCATAATCCCACAAAGATGTCATATAAGAGAAAAATATCAAAAACACGATAGAAAACGTTGTAAAGTTTCTATTTTATTGACCATTACTATGTGTGAACTTAAGCCTATAAATTATGGATATTCATCATAAGAAAGGTGTGATTGGCGCACTCTTAAGTTGCGAGGCAACTTTAGCGGCATTTTCTCAGCTTTTGATTATCGCCACCTGATAAGATCTGATTGGTTTATCTTATAGATAAATGGCGTCTACTAAACATAGGCTTTTAGGCACGGAAGCTGATAATTTAAAGATAGTTTCCATTTGCAATGTTGTCTCTAGTTAAGAGGGCACCTTCTGGCGGTAATTGAAGCGTGGCGGATCTGGCTAGAATGTGCGACTCGCTTGTTAATTTAAGGTTTTTCCTTCGTATTATTAAAACAAATACACATTTTGTTAATATAAAATGTATACATTATACATAAAACAAACAGTTTTGTAATTATTTAAAAAATGGTGACCTTTCGTGAAGTATTTACGCCTTACTAAGGGTAATTTTTTTTTTTTTTTTTGAAGATTACTTTGGATTTATTTATTCTATCAAGAAAGCTGCAAGTAATCGTGATTCTAAAGTTTACTACATATTTATAGAGTGAATCCTTAAATGCATTACTTGTGTACTTTTGCATAAATATGGGTTAAATAATGACAATGCACCAAAGAATCAAACGAACGCAATTGTTTCGCAAAACTCTCGGTGCACCCTTAAGAGGTGTCTCCCAGTTCCTAAACGAAAATAATCATTAGTATAACATCAGCGTCTTTACCGGCCAAACTGGTAAATATCATCATCAGTCTACAGCAATCCATAGCTGGATTTGGCATCTCCAATTGCACGCCATTCAGTTCGATTCTCGGCAAATCTACGTATGCCCTTTCAACAGAAGAAGAATTTTTCAAATCCGTTCATATATGACGAACTTACTTCAGTAACAAAATTAAGAAAGAAAAAAAAACTACCGAATTGAGAAGATCCTCCTTTTTTTGTAGTCAGTCAAATATATGGAAGATCGCTAGAAAACTACACAAAAAGCTAACTTGTTATTCGTTTAAACCTGGTGAGTAAAAGTGTGAGCGCTGTTCTCAAAGGGGCTAACCAACACGACACTCATACTAAGCTGTACTACACTATACATACATAACTAAGATAGTTTGGTAAAAAAATTAAGAAAGAAAAAAAACTACCGAATTGAGAAGGTCCTCCTTTTTTTTGTAGTCAGTCAAATTTATGGAAGATCGCTAGAAAACTACACAAAAAGCTAACTTGTTATTTGTCTAAACCTGAAAGTGTTAGCGCTGTCCTCAAAGGAGCTAACCCACACGACACTTATACTAAGCTGTGACTACACTATACATACGGTTTAAATGCGGCACCATTCAACGGTTTCAAATCGCCCTGTTTATGCCAACACACTTGTTCGAGCTTTCTATGTGGACACACAGAGGGACAGGATGGAGAGCACCTTGAGGAGATGAGCTATTATGATTTCACACTTCAATCCGTCAACAACTGCAGTTTGGAACTGTTATTTACCTACTGCTTATAGCTGGACGCTTTTTCAACATTCCCCCCCAATTGAGACGGTTCTCCTTAGCTCTACCTTAAGCTTGTTGCGGCAGCTCCGTGAACAGGTGACCATCTTTACATACCAAGACCTTTCCGTGCCACGTATAGCACGTTAAGCAGTTGGGTCCGGTTGTCATTCATAGGTCTCGTCAAAAGCCCGAAAATCTGACAACCAGTTTCACCATGAGGTAAGACTGGTATTCAACTGTACCCGGTTAAAATGGAAGCCGACCCCTATATAGTAGGGAAAAGGGGTAGATGATATACATAATTTTTCATTTTATTTGCGATACAAATATTTTTTATATATGTATGTCGGCTAATCCACGGTTATTTTAGAAGCTCTAAAACCGATTCAAATCCACATACCAAAACGAACGTTGCCAAATGTAAATGAAACAGCCAATTTATTTTTACGATGACAACTTTGCTGCCTAATTTGGGGTCCTGTGCGTCAACAGCGTAGAGCAACTCGCCACTAACTGTTTTGTAAAATAAGTGGTTTTAACTTGTAATTTGTATGCTCACCAGGCCTAGCTAGGATGTTAAAACTAATTTTATATCGCCTGCCGACCCACTGGATTCTTCGACGCCGCTTTGATAGTGACACGAATAATAATTCAATAATTGGCGGCTCCGACGAGATTTTTGTCGGCAAGATATTTTAGTGATGGTTGAATACAAATAAATGTGTGTTTAGGACCGTCTTTATTTATGTTTGTGACTCCTAAAACAGTTATGGCGTGGTCTTTGTTAAAATTCGTCGGGAGCCCAAAGATGCCAGCTTTTATGTAAATTTGTTCTTGCTACCTGTGACGTAGGATCAGAATATTTAATATTTGTAAAATAGAAAATAGTGTATTGTCGAGGTAATCATGCAGGTTTACAGGTTATCACCAAGTTGATAAGATTTAAGTAGCTGTAGTTGCAATGTTGTATTTGCCAGTGAAACCCAAACTAGACAGTTAGTCTGTATCTTGGGGCTCATGATACGAATTCCAGAGAGGAGACTAGAGAGGTGATTTCAGGTATGGCACGATTTGTGTGTATATCCTTTATATATATATATATATATATATATATATCTTAGGACAACCAACACAACGTTATCTGATCCCAAACTAGGCAGAACCTGTACTATGGGTAACCAGACAACTGATAAACATACTTATACATGTCTAAATACATACATATTATAGATAAATTACACCCAGACACAGAACAAATGATTGTGCTCATCACACAAAGATTTGTCCTGGGTGGGAATCGAACCCACGACCTCAGTCTTAGCAGTCAGGGTCACTAACCACTAGACTAACAGGCCAACCTATGTAGATGTATTGGCTCTGTTATTATTTAGGGGAATCTAGTCATGGAGGTATTTCATGAAACAGTCATCATAAACATCTTAATCAGCCTATATTGTTTCTACTGCTGGGACACAGGCCTCCTCTCGGCGAGAGGGAGTGGGCCGTAATCGCGGGCCCAGTGCGGGTTGGTAGATGTCACATGTTTTCGAATTTATGATTCTAGGACATGCCGGTTTCCTCACGGTGTTTTCCTCCACTGTTTTGAGAACTGTGGTGATGAAATTATTTACACAAAGTAAAGCACCTGCCTGGGTTCGAACCTGCGACCTACAATTTGTAAATCGGGGCCGATACCACTGGGCCACCATTGCTCTTCTCACCACTGATCTGTGAAACAGTCATTCATTGGGATTATATGAAACCAGTGGGTTGATTGATGATTTTAATGAGTATAAATCTGTTAATACATATGTGCTTTTTATTGTCGCGAATCATATTTTGTTTTGTTACGTGGTACTGATTTAAAGATTGCAAAAAAACGTAAGGAAAATTCAATACCGCCAGCGCCAGCGGTAGCGCCAGCGGTATTTTTGGAAGTTTGAAGAAGGAACATCTTTTTTCTTGCATCATTCTACGAACTTGGACATCATTCTCGTCTTGGAAGCCCATGACCAATAATTTAATTCGCATTTGATGTCACGATATACAAACTCCCAATAATTTCATATATTTATTCCTAACAATCTATGCGTATGAACGTCTTGTAGGAACCCTAAAACCAAGCATTTGGCTTAACAGATGAGACACAAAATAAATAAATGTTCTTTATTACTAACAATTTCCGTGCCCATCCCCTCTATCCCCCCCCCCTCCCCCCTCTGTCCACTATGGTTCGCTCATTAGTAACCGCTTGGCCAGTTTCTTCGCGCACATTTTCGCTAAGCGACACTCATGTGACAGCTTAGACAGCTTAGAGACAGCTGACCTCTACAACCCTGGGTAGACTGTGTTGTACAAAACATGCTGACCATTCATCTTACGTGGGTAGATAATCCTTTAGCTGCCGTCTGTGACAACTAGACAAGATGGGGTATTTTGAGTCTATGGCAAATTATGTGTAGGACTGGACGGTGTTGTAATTACTTATAATGATGTTATAATTACTTATGTTACGTTCCACCACCCTATTTCTTCCCGTGGGTGTCATAAAAGGCGACTAAGTGAATTACTAGAGAATGGGCAGCAGCGTTCTCTATGCATTTTAGCATCATACTGTGATCGTCAATCCGCCTTTTTTTGTGGGTGGGAAATCATCAAATGACGTCTCCCGCTCTGGGCGGAACGGGAGGGCGTGTCAGACTTTTACTGACTAAAACCCACCCGTGTTCCTTCAGTTGCTTATATGCCAGGGCCACTGTAACTCTTTCAAACGTATCTCGCAACTCTGGCAGGATCGTCAACCTGCCTGCCAAGCGTGGAGGAGGAGACTTATGTCCAGCTGTGGACTTCTTACGGCTGAAATGATGATGGTGATGATGATCACATAATTATCAGGTTCAATATCATCACATTTGAAGATACCTACTTAACAAACAATAAACATACTTATATATTTCTAAATACAAACATATTATAGATAAATTACACTCAGACACAGAACAAATGATTGTGCTCATCACACAAACATTTGTCCTGGGTGGGAATCGAAACCACGACCTCAGTCTTAGCAGTCAGGGTCACTAACCACTAGACTAACAGGCCGGTCAAGTATTGATACCAAATAATTTTGTTTCTGCTCACCATTTTAACACCGCTTTCAACAACACTTATTTCAAAAAAATCTCGTGATGGTCTCCCGCAAATTAAATTAAAAATTTCGGACGCTCCCAAAACAATTTCCAGACCAAACTCTAGACTAGTATTTGCCCCATATTTGTCTCTACCAAACTGGTCCCCCCAACTTGTTTTGCAACTAAAACTAACGAGTTAAAACTGAAACTAGCTCACAATTGAAGCGGGAACATGTCTCCGGGTCGTTGGGTCAGGTTGCGACCGAACCGCTGTCGACCAAGGTCGCAAAACTTATTCAAGGTCAACCTTCCAGTGATAAATTTGAAGCATGCCAATATTGTAAGGGTTTTCAAGGATACTGTAGCTCGCAAGGTATCTTGACGCATCCACCTTAACATATTCTGTGTTTCATTCATACCTCTCAGGTCTTATATTAAGTTAAAAAGTACCCATAAATAGGCACAATTAACATTTGTCAGGTTTAGAACCTACAAATTGGTGCTCAACCAACGGAAACGTAAACCTACAGGCCACTTCGACGGCTGTTGATTGATAAATTTAATTCAACTTTAATAACCTAAATTCTACACTAACTAGTTTATAACTAAAACTAGTTTCTGCCCGCGACTTCGTCCGCGTCAAATTTTTGCTCCCCTGACCCTTCCCGTCGCATCGAATTGCCTGACAGTTTTCGTCCATTTTTAATTGCTGCTACGCTCCTTTTGATCGTAGCGTGATATTATATAGCCTATAGCCTCCCTTATTAAAAAGGCTATCCAACACAAAACAAAATCTATTCGGACCAGTAGTTCCTGAGATTAATTAACAAACTCTTCAGCTTTATAATATTAGTATAGATAAATTAATTTAACCAAAGTAATTTGCATCGTAAATTTAACTGTGAATAGAAGCCAATTTATTTTGATTAACACTTTGAATTCTTGTGCTGTTTTAATTTGGTGTTATTAAATAAAATCATGTTTATTCAAAAAAAAAAAAAACTATTGATGTTTTTTCCTTTATAGGCACTTACCAAATCCACCTACCATACTGTCCATCTACTTTCTATCGATATATTTAAAATCACAAACTACTCACTAATTAATTGATTAATTATTCTCAAAAACGACTGGACTTACGAAGACGAAATTTGGCACAGTGGTAGATTATGAATAGGAGACGTCAGCTAAGAAAGGATTTAAGGAAACACACTCCGTAAAGGGGAGAAACAGGGGGCAGAACTTTGTATGAAAGTCCGTCAGTTTCGAAGCCAGAGGAGTAATTGTGTACTACACTATCAGTAGGAATCAGTTTCATTTTGACAGTTCCGCAACATTCATGGCGTTGTTTACGTTGCTAAGCAAACAATTTTTTCGAACATTTGAAAGAATGGATGACAAATAACCTTAAATAATCAAAGCTAATAACCTTGAAGATGATTCAAATTCTGATTAATTGTGTGTTCCGCAATTAGGGTGCAGATAGTTCAAATTTTGTGTGAAGCTGACGATTAAAAAAATGAAATTAAACATATCTTATCGTTTTTAATCATTTTACCCGCCAAGAACAAAAATTGGGAAAATTGTGGCTGACGGCTATGTGGAAAGTAGGTACTTTATTATCAAAGTTAACATCAATAAATTTCCGAAATCCACGCAGGCGAAGTCGCGGAAAAAGCTAGTAATATTTTAAATGTTAGTTTTGATGTTTGTTACTTAATCATGCGAAAAACGGGCAAACGGATTTCGATGAAATTTGGCACACAGGAAGTTTATTACCTGTATTAACACATAAGATAGTTTTTAACCCGATAGTACGTTACTTGGGAAAATTCCTGACCTCCACGCGGACGAAACTGCTGGCAAAAGCTAGTTCTTAGATAACTATAGTCTGTGAAGCAGTAATGCTCGCGAAGGAGGAGGCGGGGCGCGTGAGGGAGTGGCAGTCTCTGCGCCCTCACGTCCCTAGCCGCCGCAGGAGGAGACGCCCCGGGCGCCGGGAGT
This sequence comes from Aporophyla nigra, assembly GCA_947507805.1. NCBI lineage: Eukaryota > Metazoa > Arthropoda > Insecta > Lepidoptera > Noctuidae > Aporophyla > Aporophyla nigra. Next base: position 18,960,330 of record OX382309.1, on the reverse strand, counting down.
CGATTGCAGACTCCCGGCCACCGTAGGCGTGAGCTTACGGGTGGCGTGGTAAGGACCAAGCTCGGGTCGACGGCGCGTAGTGTTCCACGCGCGCCTCAAAGAGATGTCAGCAGTACTGAAGGGGTCTGCTAGGACCGATGCCTGCCGGGGTCGCGTGATTGTTCGAAAGAGATACCGTGACCCTGGCACATGGGCAACTGAAGGAACACGGGTGGGTTTTAGTCAGTAAAAGTCTGACACGGCCTCCCGCTCCGCCCAGAGCGGGAGAAGTCATTTGATGATTTCCCATCCAAAAAAAAAAAAAAAATAGTCTGTGCAAGATTTGAAAAAAATAAAAGTCATTGACACCCGCCTTCCAATGTATTCAAATATTTCAAAACGATACGAAATAAAATTTAAAGAAAGTGTTGCTAGCACGGTCAAAACGGTAATTTGAATACATTGGTAGGCAGGTGTCAACGACTTTTATTTTTCTCACATCTGGCACAGACTATAGCTAGACACTAATCATGTTTGTTTAAAAAACCAGTGATCTTTTGCCTCTATAAGCACTGACCTATGTTAGTTGGAGTTTTTTCCTTACACAAACTTGATTATTATTCATCTCAGCACTTGAATTAGTTAAGCTACCGTTTTTCGTCTGTGTAATCTATCCAATCAAAGCTAACACAGGCTCTAACTTGTGATGTCTATATTTAGGTCTATGCTTTAAAAAAAACTTCTATATTAATTCTAGGTAAGTATTTCTTTACATACCAAGACCTCTCTGTCTACGTAAAACACGTTAGTCTGTTGGTTCCTCCTATATTAATGGTGCATCCTTAAAAGTAGTTACGAGTCAGAAGCCCTAAAGTCTTGACAACCAGTCTTTCCAAAGGGTATCGCGTTACCCAGCAACCGGGTTATGGAGGTCAGATAGCAGTCGCTCAATGTTAAATATTGGTATTCAGCTGCATCTGGTAAGCAATGGAAGCCGACCTCAACACAGTTGGGAAAAGGTTTAGTTGATGATTCATTCTATAATATTTCTAAATAAAATAAAAATGGAAGATTTTTGTAAACAATTACGTCACAACTTGGTGTTGGGATATTGGTACTGATAAAAAGCTACATCTGTTTAGCCTGGAAGCTGACACCAACACTGGGATAATTGGCAAAATATACAAAAACCTTAGGACAACCAACACACCGTTATCTGATCCCAAACTAGGCAGAGCCTGTACTATGGCAACCAGACAACTGATAAACATACTTACATATTTGTAAATACATACATATTATAGATAAATTACACCCAGACACAGAACAAATAATTGTGCTCATCACACAAAGATTTGTCCTGGGTGGGAATCGAATCCACCACCTCAGTCTTAGCAGTCAGGGTCACTAACCACTAGATTAACAGGCCAGTCAGAAAGACAAAAGGCTGGACAGATTTATTCACGTCAGAACTTAGTGTATGGCTTAGTGCTTCATCATCTTCATCATCATCATCATTTCAGCTTAAAGATGTCCACCCCTGGACATAGGCCTCTCCCAATTTGGGGGGTTTGCCATAATCGCCACGCTTGGCAGGTGCTTTGGCGACCGCAATATGGTGGTAAAATGCATAGAGAACGCTGGTGCCTATTCTTTAGTTAGCTGGCTAGCTTAGTGCGTAAGAATTATTATTTATAGGGACTGAATAATTGCTGAAGAGGTTTTGATTGTCCTTCCTTTTTCCTCCCAAGCCTAAGCCAGTGCTGTATGGGGCATCAAACACAGAGGGGTATTACGTAACAGACTAACAGTAAGAGGCTTTCATTTTAACAGTTCAACAACATTAATTACATTATTTACGTTGTTTAGCAAACAAATTTTTGAGGGATTTGTTTGATGATTCAAATTCTGATAGGTAGTCTAACTCTTGAGAGCAATAGTCTAGTTCACCTGCCATCTCGGAATTATTCTATAACTCTAGTTTCTTTTGATATTTACGACCAGTTAGGTGGTTAGAATTAACGAGTCCTGGATTGGAGATCGCGTTTTGGCAAGCGCAGGGACGTTCCCCAGCTAGATGGACCGACGACCTCAAAAAGGTGGCTGGGACAAACTGGATGCGGAAGGCGGAGGACAGGTTGTTGTGGCGCAGCATGGGAGAGGACTATGTCCAGCAGTGGACTGCGATAGGTCGAGTTGATTGAATGAACGTTAAAATTTTAATTAATTTAGACCCCAACCCGGTAATGAAGTTGACGGTAGCTGGTATATTTGCTTTACTACGCAAACATTAAACAGCAAAGCAATTTCCTCTATCCAGTTATAATACTACAATAGAAAATCAAGAAAGATTTGTGGAGTTGCACTTACAGATACAATTACAATGAACAATTACTCAACAGTTAGAGCATTTATAGATGACACGCAACGCCATTCTTACGAGGAACTTAGTTTGATTAGGAAAACACAAGCTAATAATTGTTTTTGTTGAAACATGATAGCTGTGATTGTGCAGTTGCGAGGCTTTATCGTTGGTTTTTTTTTTTTTCAAAGCTAGAAATAATACATAGTTTATTTGCATCTTCAAGTCAAACAAATATAGTTCACAATATAAATAGGCTTAAGGTCAGTAACGTTGCTCCGAGTGGTCCGCGGTGGCTGGACCGGGAGCTCCTCCCAGAAGCTTCGATCGTGCAGGCCTGGGTGTCACCACCGGACAGGAACACGGGTGGGTTTTATTCAGTAAAAGTCTGACACACCCGTGTCAACTTTATGTTAAAAGGGGCCACATGCACTGATAATTGTGCTACTTCCTATAGTCTAACATAATTTTTAACATAATATTATTCGGTAGAATATCCGTCATTTTTGCGGAACATTGGGATTAGTTTTCTTAGTAACAGCCCGGAGTTTTGAAGTTGGCGACGTGATACCCCCGTGCCTCGGAAAGCACATTAACCCGTTGGTTTTGCACCTGATCTCTCTCCGGTCGTGTCGAATTGCCGTCCCATCGTACTATGAGAGTGAGGGAAGAGCAAGTACACCTGTGTCTGCGCACACACTCGTGCACTATAATATCTCAGTTTACGTTTTATATACATCAACGTCATAATTTGCGTTTATATCATTATCTGGTTCTGACTACATATCTAGAAAAGGATCACCTATAATCTTGAAAAGCACCATCCCATTACATCCCGTGCGACACCCACGATCGCAAACCTGCCTGCCAAACGTGGTGATTATGGCTTACCCCCTAGGTCGGCGAGGTCTATCAATGTCCAGCAGTGGACGCCTTTCGGCTGTAATGATTTTGACTGGCCTATTAGTCTAGTGGTTAGTGACCCCATTTCTTCCCGTGGGTGTCGTAAAAGGCGACTAAGCGACTTACTAGAGAATGGGCAGCAGCGTTCTCTATGCATTTTACCACCATACTGCGATTGCCAACCAGCCAACCTAGCGTGGCGATTATGGCAAAGCCTCCCTAAATTGGGAGAGGCCTGTGTCCAGCAGTGGACGTCTTATGGCTGAAATTATGATGATGATGATGATATATTATTTGATCAATGGTTTCAGTTTGCAGTTTTATTGGACCTAACAGCAATATAAATTAATTTTCAATGGAACTGCACCATTTATAGGCATTATGCTAGTCAGGGAGGAAGTACAACCATTATGGCTTATAAACATCGTCTGAACTGAGGAAGGAAGGACAAATAAAACAATATAACTAATAAGCGTAGTCACTCCACCTTCCTCACAGCCATGACTAAGTGTTTTATTCACAACTTGATAACATCGGGTTCAATACTTCTCTAATTAATGATGCAATTATATTCAAATAGGTTTTCTCACCTTCGTGCGAGTCGGCTATGGAAAATATTTTATTATGTGACAGTGAGGATTCGCCCACTTCGGGCCAGTAAATTTGTACGAGTCAACTAATTAGCTAATAAAATAGTCATCATAACCACCATTTCAGCCCTAAGACGTCCACTGCTAAATAGAGGCCTCTCCTAATTTGGGGGAGTTTTTCATAATCGACACGCTTGACAGGCGGATTGGCGATCGCAGTATGGTGGTAAAATGCATAGGTAACGCTGCTGCCTGTTCTCTAGTAAGTCCCTTAGTCGTCTCTAACGACACTGGCATAATCACCACGCTTGGCAAGCGGGTTGGCGTAATAAGCTGTTATTTGGTAATCATAATAACTTAGGACAACCAACACAGCGTTATCTTATTCCAAACTAGGCAGATCCTGTACTATGGCAACCAGACAACTGATAAACATACTTATATATTTCTAAGTACATACATATTATAGATAAATTACACCCAGACACAGAACAAATAATTGTGCTCATCTCACAAAGATTTGTCTTGGGTGGGAATCGCACACCACGACCTCCGTCTTGGCAGTTAGGGGCACTAAGCCAGTCAATAGGCAATAAAACAGTATTTGAATGTTGAAAATAACTCCTATAGATCAATTGCCTTCACAATAGTAGTCTTGATTCCTCCATCCAGAGGACAGTGCTATGTCTTCCAATCGACATTCATTTGGTGTACAATTTGTTACTGTGACGGCTACGAGTAATGATCGACTCTTGCGCAAGTTGCGCAGTTTCCGCTATAAGGCTCGTGCAAACTAGCGCAACGCGACGGTTGCGCGCGATTCGGGGCGGTTTATATCCGTAGAACAATTTCTATGACACTTCACACAGGGGCGATCTGTCGCGCCGTGACACGGTCATTGATATTGTTGTACGGATATAAATAGCTGATTCGCGCGCGACCGTCGCGTCGCGTTAGTCTGTACGAGCCATAAAAATGGCGCGAAGTAACATATTTAAAGACATTTTATATGTATTGTATATTTTATATTATTTATATGCAGTTCTAGTGAAATAATATGTTTGCCCGATTACAGCAAGGACTTTAAAAAAAAACTTGAACTGGCTTCTTATTTCTCTATTTATAATACATTATTTTATATTTGCAGATAAGTTTTCAACTCAGTTTAAGAGAAGAAAATAAATATTTGAATAGTTTTAATACTAAAAATACGATAACGATCATGAAGGAACAATGGATCTGTAGATTTCCTGTTTAGAGGTGGCAAAAACTTCAAAAATCCAAACCCAATCAAAATCAAAAGTCATTAGACTGCACTTTTGTACGTCAAAATTACTTGAAACAGACTCTTAAAATGCTTGCTCTTCACCACTTCCTAGTACTTTAGCTGGGAAGGAGGAGTGAGAAAACAAGCTCCTCAGCAGCTCAGCTGAACCGGATATTAAGAATAGTATGCAAAGTAACAAAACAAAAACCATAAATTCAATTATTTACCGCAATGTGTCAACTAGCACACACCAATATAAAAACATTGAAAACCACTGAAGTAGAAATAAAAACGTAAACAGTACTTAATAGCTATTCAAAAGCCTCCAGGCACAAAAGGCATACTTCTGTATTATAAGTTCGTAAATAACAAAAAAAAAGAGATCTAAAACTTGCTAACTATTCCCCATTGTCATCACAGGCCTCCCCCAAGTACCTACTGCTACTAAAATAGGTTCTGTGCTTCTTGAATCCAGTGGATTCCTGCGGCCTTCACCAGGACATCGGTCCACTTTGTGAGAGGCCTTCCGACGCTACGTCTCCCAGTTTGTGGTCATCACTCCAGAACCTTTCGGCCCTATTTGCTCTGCAAGCAATGTCACTAAGTTAGGAGTATGTCACCTTGATTTTCTTACGAATGTCTTCATTTCTGAACTTTCTGGAAGACTGTCTATTGTCCTTTGAGTGACTTTCAGCCTTCTAATGAGGCTCATTTTGAGAATTTTTTCCCGTGGCCATCGTAAAAGGCGACTAAGGAACTTACTAGAGAATGGGCAGCAGCGTTCTCTATGCATTTTACCTCCATACTACGATCGCCAACCCGCTTGCCTAGCGTGGCCATTATACAATACATTACTTTATTTCAGGCAATTAAGGCCCATAAAAACACAGTACATGAATAATATAAAACAATAACTATGAACTAATACATATTCTTCAAAAACAAAAACAACATCTAAACACGTAATGATGACGGCGTTCCGCTGCGTGGTGTCGTGTAACCGTCTTCGGAAACGTCGATATAAGACACCTTTCGGCCAAAAGTCCTCTCTCAAGCAGGACTGTAGATGGTGGGTTGGAACTCGTACTACGAACGACTTAAAATTGATGTGGTGGCGCGATTCCAACCTTTCGACCCTCAGAGTCCAGTTGGTCTTAACTTTCAAATACTGCACACTACTGTTGGGTCCACCCGGAGCGGTACCACACTGGTTTCGTGAACAGGGCTTCTTCTTCTTTCTTTCCACATTCGTAAAACCCTCTTTATTTATCAAATCGATTCGATTATGCCGCCCCTCCCCCCCTCTCTTGTGGACAAGCTTATAATTATAAGCTTGTCAATGCTTCCTGAATCCTATTGGAAAGTAATCCGTTCCTCGGTGGTTTCAATCGGCATTCATTTGGCGCACAATTTGTTACCGCGACAGCTACATGTATTAATCGACGCAAGCCCAGCTTCTGCTATAGGCGCGGCGCACAATGGACTGTGCTGCATCTGTGGAAAAATGAAGAAAACATTTTTAACTTTGTATTTGAAGATTTTTCAAAAAATGTTTGTTAAATGAGAATGTTATTACAGGCTTACGCAGTGAGGGGTCTGCTAGGACCGATGTCTGCCAGGGTCGCGAGATTTGTTCGAAATAGTTACCGTGGCCCTGGCATAGGCAACTGAAGGAACACGGGTGGGTTTTAGTCCGTAAAAGTCTGACACGCCTTTCCGCTCCACCCAGAGTGGGAGACGTCATTTGATGATTTGCCACCAAAAAAAAAGGGTTGCGCATTTTTATTTTTAGGCTAGCTTCTGTTCGCGACTTCGTCCTAAAGACTCTAGCGGGATGTTATTTAGCCTATCTCGATAAATGGGTAATTCAACACTAATTATATATTTTACTCATTTTTCTTAAAATAAAAGTATCTTCGTCTTTTTTGTTCTTCTTTAGCGGAAAGATTTCTACTGTCACAAAGGCCAACAAGATCGGTCCAAGAACTGGATGGACATCTTGTGGATATTGGTATATTCACAATTTAGTGATTTATTAAAAATAATTTATTCAAAAGAGGTTTTTTTATCTCAGTGTGCGTTCGTCTTTCCTGCGCATAGGCACTTAGTTTAGTCCGACAATACAGGTTATTGAATACAGTGTAGTCGACGTCACAGCAGCCATTGAAAACGGCGCTCAATAGCGTAGGGGAAATTGTTTTCACACGACAACATGTATTACGGTGTATGTGTTGCATTTAAATATTGGATGTTGGTCAATGTACGGTCTTACTAGATGAGTAGACGAGTAGAACACTGCGTACAATAGCGTAGGGGTTTTTTTTTTCACACGACAACATGTATTACGGTGTATGTGTTGCAGTTAAAGAGTGTATGGTCGTCAATGTGTGGTCTTACTAGATGAGTAGACGAACACGGCGCTTAATAGCGTTTGGGAAATTTGGAAGCTCATACATTGGTTTGGTCTTAATAGAAGTGAAAGAATTATATATTTGAATTGTTTAATGCTATGTCTTTCAGAAATTATTTCAGAAAAGACCCGAATCGCGATACTGTGAAGTCAAAGTCAAAGCATTTATTTGAAATAGGCACTTTTGAATGTCAAAATTTTCATTAAAATTGAATCTACCTTTTGGAGGGACGACTAAAATCAATTATAGTCGCCTCTTCCAAAAGGTAGATTCGTATGGAGAAGAATGGGCAAGAAACTCCATCGTCACTCTTCAGTAAAAAACCGTGTGGTGCCGTACATAAAGAATAGCACAATCCCGTTTCTTCCCATGGGCGTCGTAAGAGGCGACTAAGGGACTTACTAGAAAATGGGCAGCAGCGTTCTCTATGCATTTTAACCACCATACTGCAATCGCCAACCCGCCTGCCAAGCGTGGCGGTTGTGTCCCCAAAATTGGGAGAGGCCTATACTCAGCAGTGGACGTCTTTCAGCTGAACTGATGATGTTGATGGACAAATTAGGTGTCAATTTCGGAAAGTTTTTAGATTTTCCATAATTCACACATTGACTGTAACACATAGACATAATGTTTTATGGAAACTAGCCAAGCAATATATCTTAAGCGTGGAGCTTCTTCACTGATAAAATATGAATATGACTCTTGAAAGTCGGAACATGGGTGCAGAACTGCAGAGTGCTAAGGTCAAAATTATTGTGTGAAACTTGTGACCTTCCGGACTTAAACGGATCTTCTGTTGCTATGGGCTCCACGTATGAGGTACTAGTGGTATTTGGCGAGTTCATAAGGTAACACATTTTTTTTGTAATGAGAATATTAATGAGAGTTTGGTCATGTCCAGAGGATGAATGAAGAGCGGCTAACAAAAGGTATTTACAAGGCAGATGTGACTGGACACCCCAGAAGGGGACGCCCTAGGAGAACATATAGTGACCTTATTGGTGATGGTCTTCAGAAGGGTAAGGTTCATAGTACTGATAACCGGCGTCCGTGACGACCAGCGACCAGATGTATGAACTTAAGCGAGGCAAAAAGAGTATGTAAGGATCGCAGCAGGTTCTGTTGTTTCTGCCTACCCCCATAGGGAAAAAGTCGTGAATTTATGTATGTTTGTAATATAAGTGCTTACTGCCTCGTTGGTTTAGTGGTCGCAAGCGCTGACCATGAGGTCCTGGGTTCAATTCATAGGTCGAGCAGTGTTTTAGCTTTTTCATTCTAGAATTTCTCAGCGACAACCCGGAATCTGGATTTTTACCACCATTTACATGGGCCTTAAACATAACTGATAAAATGTGGTTTTGGTGTACAATGAGTACATCTTTTCAAGCCCTCGGAGAAACAAGGCGTTATGTATGTGCGTCATATGAAGCCTTCATATACTTATACATGTAACGATGTTGGTCAGCTCATCTGTTTACAGTGTGACCGGATTTTTAAGACCAAATTTGGTTTTGCCAGCCGTCAAAGAGCTCACGAGAGGAGAGAGAAGTAGACAGGGTCGCTGTCGCCGGACACGATGAAGAGGACTATATGTGTCTATATATGAATAACTAGCTTCTGCCCGCGACTTCGTTCGCGTGTCAATCGACTCAGAGAATAAAAATTTGCACAGAAAATTCAACCCCCGTTTCACCCTCTTAGGGATGGAATTTCAAAAAACCCATTCTTTATGGATACTTACTCTTCACAAATAACACACCCTACAAATTTCATGTCTCTAGGACCAGCGGTTTAGGCTGTGCGTTGATATATCACTCAGTAACTCAGGACTTCGAATTTTATATATATATACCGGGTGACATTTTATAACGTCTTGAAAAAAAAAATGGTTGACAAAAAATAGGTGAACGGAGTAGAAGCCTTTGGCATAGAATTTTTTATTATTTTTGAATAACATGTAATGAAATTGATCTAGCAATAAATACTAAGTAACATTTTCTTACTAGAACAACAAAAACAGAAATTTGGATAAAAAGAGAAAAAAAATAATTTAAAATCTATCAAAACTCAAATCATACGCACCTTACTCAATGCGCGGCATGTATCAATGATTTCGTAGCGCGGTCTTATCCTTTGAAGCCGGCCGATAGGCGGCTTCATTGATCTTTCGCTATGTCTTAAAACTAACAATTCGAAGACAAGTGTCATCTACCAACCCGAACTGGACCCGCATGATGGATTAAATCCCACTTCCTCTCACAGAGGCTGATTATGATGATTATGCTTATAATCTATACCGGATGACATTTTTTACCGTCTCGACCTTCATATGGTGTGTTGTGTAACTAGAATAGAAGGCAGGAAGGCCTTCAGATTCATCGTAGGTGACTAAAGGAGCGCGGGACGCTGGCGGACGGGGATGCGTGTGCGCCTCGTGCGCCTGCGAAAGATCAATGAGGCCGCCTATCGGCCGGCTTCAAAGGGTAGGACCGCGCTACGAAATCATTGATACATGCCGCGCATTGAGTAGAGTGCGTGTGATTTGAGTTTGGATAGGTTTTTAATTATTTTTTTTGTTTTTATTTTCCAAATTTCTGTTTTTGTTGTTCTACTTTGAAAATGTTACTTTGAATGTGTAGTATTTATTGCTAGATCAATTTCATTACATGTTATTCAAAAATAATAATATCAAAAATTTCTATGCCAAAGGCTTCTACTCCGTTCACCCATTTTTTTTTTCAAGATGTTAAAAAATGTCACCCGGTATAAAGTGTCCTCCAGCGTTCGAACCTGCAACCTACAACTCGTAAGTCGCGATCGTTACCACTGGGCCACCTGCTCTCGCGTACGTGTTGAAAATGATGAATCTCTCCTCACACCGTTCTCAAGGCACTTTAGTACCGCATAACTAACGGCCGCTCCCTACATATTTGAATACGCCCACTATGCACTAAAACCGTTAACTAAGTGTAAAATTTCATGTGCGTATGTTAAACTTACTTAAACGCACATTACTTGGTAATTCTAAGCACGACTTGTTTTGTGAGCAAATAGCTTGATGAGTCTTTTGTATGATGACGTAATTAGGTAACTAGTTTGTTCAGGTAAGCTTCCCGTTCGCCCACGTTTAGAGGATCTTTGGGGTGAAAACGCCAAATTTATTATGACGGCCGGTGAAGGAAAGCTTCATGAGGAAACCGGCGTGTCCTAGAATCCAAAACCTCGTCATACCAACCCGCATTGGGCCCGCGTGGTGGATTTGGGCCCGCTCCCTCTTAAACAGAGGCCTTCTAATAATAATTGCTTCACGTACCTACACTTGATTGTTAATTAAAAGCTTTGTGAGCTAGTAATTTGTAGTAGCATTAGGCCGTAAGTCCTCCACTTCTAGACATTGGCGCCCTCATATTACGGTGGCTTTGCCATAATCGCCACGCTTGGCAAGCGGGTTGGCGATCACAGTATAATAGTAATAGTAATAGTAATAGTAATAGTAAAAACGCAGAAAAAAAAAAAAAAAAGGCGTAGAGAACGCTGCCACCGTTCTCTTTTAGGACATCCACGGGAAGAAATAGGATGGGGCTATCATTTCCTTCCGGTAACACACGGAACAGTTTTCTAATTATAACAAAACTACATATTTTTATAACGTACGTATATTTTGAAAATGTGCTATTGTTAACCGACTTCAAAAAAGGAGGAGGTTATCAATTCGACTGTATTTTTTTTTAAATTATGTTTTTTATCTCATAACTTTTGACTGGGTGAACCGATTTTGATGATTACTTTTTTTTTTAAAGCTGGTGCTTCCCGAATGGTCCCGTTTTAATTTGGTTCCATTCGGACAATGAGATCTATGTGAAAACCATATCGTCGTTGCGCTTACAAAAAACGCTATGTGCTGTTTTAAGATTTCTGTTTTTGATCCTTATTTCAATACACGTTAGATGTAAAAACCATTTTTTGATAACTTCAAATAGCGGTTTTTGCACGCGCAACGACGATATAAGTCTTTAACGCGATTAGATTAGTGCGCGGTATCTACCATAACTAAAAAGTTAAAAATAAAAACTTTTTACAATTAAAATAACAACCGACTTCCTAAAAAAAAACACTACGAAATAAAAAATAACTTTAATTTCGGAAGTCGGTGGCAAAAAACCTTAAATACAGATCCTAAGACACCGACTTTCGAAATTAAAGTTATTTTTCACTTTGTAGTGTTTTTTTTTTATGAAGTCGGTTGTTATTTTTTTTTTTGTAAAAAGTTTTTTTAAATAATAAATTAGCGCGTGAACCGCAAACTTCAATTAGCAACAAAAGTTCGGTGCGCTCTTAAGTATTTACTTATTAATGGCACGTGTGATATAAGAACTCAAAAAAACCGGCCAAGTGCGGGTCGGACTCGCACACCGAGGGTTCCGTACAAACCTGTAGGTATATAAGTAAAAGTTCACCCATCACGACAATCGAGTCGTAGTTCTGTTCTGTTGTTTGGCTTGGTTTTATTTCTGTCTGTGTTTTATTCTGTTTATTATATGATGTAACCAAAAATTTACGATTTTCGCAATTTTTCCTTTATCTGTGCTATAAGACGTTGCTTCGTACCAAAATTCAAAATTCTAGATCGACTGGAAGTACCCTATAGGTTTTGATTCCCTTGCAAGTTTCGAAAATTTGCTGAAATTTGCGGCATAAACGGCTATATCTTTTGATTGCGTTAGTTTAGAGGTTTGATTTTTTCACAGCTCCAAGGGACAGTAGACTTGAGTATTTGATATAAATTTCAGCTTGATACCTTCACGCGTTCCTGAGAAAAAGGGTCTTGACAGACGGACGGACGGACAACAAAGTGATCCTATAAGGGTTCCGCTTTTTCCTTTTGAGGTGCGGAACCCTAAAAAGGAACTGTAGGTAGGTATATATAACATGTCCGATCAGGAATGGTATTTATCGTTCATATACTGTGTAAATTCGTAAAAACTAATCAAAGTTTTATCACCTTCACACTTCTTATAAGGACTTCGTTAAAGAACTCAAGGATACGAAAAAAAACTATTTTCTTTTCAATTACTACCGACTTTTATGGTTACCGAGGTGTGTATCAATAAAATGCTTGTTATTGTGACTTTATCTTTGTTGTCGTGATATCTTTTTTTAAACTATTTATGCCCTTGACACTGCCCACGTGTTGGTTTTTCAAATTCTCGTACGAAAAGAACCATACATCTTTTTTAGACAACGATATTTTTCCGACATCTATTGTAAAATAATATAAGACATCGAGAATGCTTTTCTGTAAAAGTGATTAATAGTTTCAACGTTTATAATACTTATTTAATTTATAAACGTATTTATTATATACTAAACTGCATATTATATACCTAAACAGATATAAATAATATAATAATATTACATAGTATAAAACAAGATCGCTTAGATCTTTTAAACCTTGCAACGGATTTTAATGCAGTTTTCATGAATAAACAGATAATGATTCAAGAGGAAGATTTATATGTATAATATGCGGGCGAATCTGCTGGCAAATGTTAGTATTACTTTTATAAAAAAGAGGGAAGAAATCACAGAATTCGCCCGCATCGATGTAAACATGAAAAGTGCAAAAAGACTGGCAGCATTGCTACGTTCTATGGCGATGCTATTTCTTTGGCCAAAAAATAAGCCAGCCGTCTGGTAACGTGAAGAGTCGACCAACCGCTTGACAAAGTCGAAAAACCAAGTGCATTCGGACCCCTCATCCTAATGTTTGAACCCCAAGCACCTCGAAAATAATTAAAGCAAGACAAACTACAACATTACTCTCCTTTTTGAGGTTTGCATTTGGGTAAAAGATAGACTCACTTTTGCATCTTTATTTCTGCTTTCATATACCTACATATTAAAAACAGTTTCGACAACCATTAACTTTATTACGTTTCAGCAAATCCTCACAATACTTTGTTACCCTTAAATGCACTATAAACACACAATAAACACATAAACAAGTGTGTAAAACAAACGGACAGAGCAACACGCCTCTCTCTTACTCCAAACGGCTGGCGATTTTGAACAATAAGCAGTAACTGTCCAAAATGACCGCTGCGCTGTACATTTTAACGGGCAGTGTGGTAAATTTATGTTTTGTTGTTAATGAAATATGTGGATAATAATTGCTTTGTGTGTTTGTATGTTTCATGACGTTAAAAGGGTATTAAAATTAAATGGCATAGTGCTACTGTAAAGGGGTAATTTCTGCTTACGCTTGATGGGAAGGTACCGTTTTGTTTTGCCATGAGCGTTATGTGCTTTTGAGATACGAATATAGCTAACCACAAAAGTTCAGTAAACAGAGGGGTAATTGCATATTACACTAACAGAAGGAATGCAGATCTGGTAGTATTTTGTGACGGGTCGTTGAGTTCCCTAAAATAGGGTTGAGCTTCACGATGACTAATGTATGTGTGCCATCTCCTGCCAGGGTCGTGAGATTTGTTCAAAAGAGTTACCGAGGCCCTGGCATATAGGCAACTGAAGGAACACGGGTAGGTTTCAGTCAGTAAAAGTCTGACACGCCCTTTCGCTCGACCCAGAGCGAGAGACGTGATTGGATGATTTCCCACCCACAAAAAAAAAATGTGCGCCGTCTGTTGGAACTGGTCCGCTTAAAGCTGCAATGGCATTTCTTCTTCTAGACATGGCCTAGCATTGTTTGACTCTCATAAAACCCTAATAAATATGTTTGGACGTTAATACATACCATGACGTCTGAGTTTGTTTCGACATTTTATCTCAGGGATCAGTCAGCTACCGGCACCCATAGGCAATTTGTTCTGCGAGCAATGTACTCTGCTTACTGCCACTTAAATTTGGCAATTCTTCAGGCTATATCGGGTACTTTGGTTCTCCTGCAGATCTCACTCAAAATTCGACCATATGGGGAAACTGCAAGCATATCCGTCTCCATTGCTCCTTGAGTGACTTTTAGTCTCCTAATAAGGCTCTTCTATCTTGCTCTCTTGCACCCTCAAAATGTGGTAGCAGAACTTCAATTACTTTCAAAATTTAGGTACTAATTTATCTGTATTCACGTTGACTGTAATAATAAAAAAAGGTTTTAAATCAAATTAATATCCCAGAGAAACCATTTAGACCAAGCTCTGTCAGACGTAAAGTCGATCAGCCCCCCCTAGCCAAGTTACAACCGTTTCGTGTCGAATTCCGTTCTCCAATCGGTAACGCCTCGGTGTCAGCAATTGTAGAAAACGATAAGTTGGTAGCCATGTTAACGCGCCTGAGTCGGCCGCTCGTCCTACAATGTTTTTAGAAAAACGCCATTATAACAAAGGATGTAGCGTTGAACATTGTAGAAACGATAAAAAATCATTCTATCATTTTGAACGATGTGAACTTGCCTACGAATTTTCTATTCGTTTGTTCTAACCACGTGACTTAACGTTGAGTGACTAGCGTTAACGATGGCAGATTATCAACTTGGCTAGGGGTGCAGATATTTTTTTTAACAATTATTTGTTTGACCATATGACCTGTGTTAATGCCAGGGATGATATGAATTAAACCTGGGCCAATAACTGTATTCTACATACCTAGGGGTCATGACCCTTTTATATATAAAAGCAATAAATGTAAATTAATTTAAATACCGCAATATCCAAGAGACCATCTTCCATTCGTAATTCCGTATTCATAGGTGTCCATGTCCATTAATTTTAACGAGCTATTGCTGAGAGTGGCCGGTTCAACTTGTCACTAGACCTAAACTTCGGCTAATGTAAAAAATAGGATACTTAAACACCTCCTACGTAGAGTATCGTAATCAACAAATTTCGATTTTTTACTTATCTTTATTTTCATACTTCTAAATATGCTTATTTAGAAGTATGACAATAAAGAAAAGTAGAAAATCGAAATTAGAAGTATGAAAATAAAGATAAGTAAAAAATCGAAATTTTGTTATATAAATATGCATATTTAGAAGTATGAAAATAAAGAAAAGTAAAAAATCGAAATTTGTTGATTACGATACTCTACGTAGGAGGTGTCGTTATGTATTCACATCCTTATTTCTACCAATAAGAACCTGAACAAAAATGTCATATCTAACCCGCGCAGATAGAAAATAGATCTGAAAATGGCGTCCGCTCGCATGCGTTCTCGCTCACTCTCTATCGCTGTCTATACTCACACAGTGAAATACGCGCTACAAAAAAATAGTCAGTCAGGATTCGCTTTCCACGCTACTTGACGCACTCCAAGTTATTGTTAAATTCGTTCCGTTATTTTGTTATTTTCGTTGATATTCATTGTTGTTTTTGTTGAGTTTATTGTTATTTGTTTGCGTTACGTTTGAAAAACAGAAAAAACTAATACCAAATTTGCCTAAAAACTCTCGTCATGGATAATGCATCCTACCACAGTATGCAGTATCCTACCACAAATCCAGTGTCAAATGTACCCTTGCTCCTTATTTATTTTATTAATATTTTTTGACATTATTTCTACTATAATAATAGTTTAATAATTAATAGTATTAAAAAAGAATAATTTATAACAAAAAAAGTCAATAAAAAATAAAATTCGATGTTTGAGAACTTGTTTTGCCAACCGTACCATGCGTACTTGCCGCCATTTTCAGATCTATTCTCTATCTGCGCGGGTTATACTAATATTATAAAGCTGAAGAGTTTGTTTGTTTGTTTGATTGAACGCGCTAATCTCAGGAACTACTAGTTCGAATTGAAAAATTCTTTTTGTGTTGGGTAGCCTATTTATCGAGAAAGGTTATAGGTTATATAACATCACGCTACAACCAAGAGGAGCGGAGCAGTAATGAAAAATGTTGCAAAAACGGGGAAGATCACACGGGTAGGTGATTCGACGCGACGGGAAGGGTCGGGGAACAAGAAATTTAACGCGGACGAAGTCGCGGGCAGAAGCTAGTACTTCAATAGATATTACTTGATTCATCAGCTTCTAGTCTTACTGGATGTAAATAAATACCAATATTTTACATTGAGCTACTACCTATCTGAGTTCCACGACCCAGTTTCTGGGTAATATGATACTGGATAAGACTGGTTGTCAAACTTTCGGGCTTCTGACTACCCTTAACCAATGTCAAAGCTCTAAAAATGACATTCGGAACCAATCCGACCAATGGACCTCTCTGTCTCTCTTGATATGTACCGGCTGATCATCCATCCACGGTCGTACCTCAACTGGAGTAGCTTAACATTCGATCGTCCCAATTATAGTGTAGGCACTAGGATGTGTCGAAGGGCGGGCGTTTTGAGGGGACTGTCTCATGTAACTTTGACGTTCAAAAAGTGCTGACTCTCAGCCTAGTTTGAATAAATGACTTTTGATTTTGATTTTATAATATTTGCCATTACCACTTGTTTATTACTTGATTCTAAGTAGCAGGCAATAGGCTCGCCCCCTATTACATGGAAGTTATACATATCTGACGAAATGTGTGTTTTTAAGAACACCTCTGCCCAATCCTTCAAGGAAACAAGGTATGATGTTGAGTTTATATTATGTACATCTATACTAACTAGTGATCGCCCATTGGTCGAAATTCGACCGTACTTCATTTGAATAGAAATACATTATTAAATTAAAAAATATATATAATAATAAATATAAAAAAAAAATATGGTTATATTTGACATTTAGAAACACTATAGTCAAATAATATGAAAGACAAATATTGTCGATAAGATCATAGATTTTAAAAATGAAATAGGTTATACCTATATCTATAACATTATACCTATGGCTATACTTGACATTCAGTAAGACTATAGACACAAAATATTAAAGACAAATATTCTCGAATGGACCACAGATTTGGACCATAAACAAAAGAATATCTATGCATGTGTGTATTAAATACACGGTAATGAATAGTAGTGTGTGTAACGTGTTATTTACTGAAAATAATGTATTTTTACGCATAATTAAAAAAAATATTAGCATTCGTCACTTCTTCTCTGTATAAACTATAAGTGTGCGAAATTTCATACTCCTCCGTCCGCCCAATTTTCGTAAAAAGGGATCTAAAGTTTTCGCTTCACGTATTAATATATAGATATTATAAAGCTGAAGAGTTTGTATGTTTGTTTGATTGAACGCGCTAATCTCAGGAACTACTGGTCCGAATTGAAAAAATCTTTTTGTGTTGGGTAGCCTATTTATCGAGGAAGGCTATAGGTTCTGCCGGGATCGCGTGATTGTTCGAAAAAGATACCGTGACCCTGGCACATGGGCAACTGAAGGAACACGGGTGGGTTTTAGTCAGTAAAAGTCTGACACGCCCTCCCTTTCCGCCCAGAGCGGGAGAAGTCATTTGATGATTTCCCATCCCAAAAAATAAAAGGCTACAGGTTCTATAACATCACGCTACAACCAAGAGGAGCGGAGCAGTAATGAAAAATGTTGCAAAAACGGGAAAAATCGCACGGGTAGGCGATTCGACGCGACGGGAAAGGTCGGGGGAACAAGAAATTTAACGCGGACGAAGTCGCGGGCAGAAGCTAGTAATTACATATACAGATGCTAAGCAAAACTTTACAGTTGCAGAAAAATACAAGAAACCCAACCACTGCCATTTCAGAAGTTTATTTTTTAACCGACGAAAAATTACGGAGGAGGTTCTCAATTCGACGCGTATATTTTTTTTTTATGTATGACCACGCATAACTTTTTACAGAGTGGACCGATTTTGATAATTCTTTTTTATTGTCATTCTAAATGTCAAATCAATCATTACAAAATGAACACAGTATAATCTTACAAGTTAAAGTGAATGCTCCAACCAGCCCGCGAAATTCAAATTTTCTTACGTTTTTTTGCAATTTGCAGGCCAGTGCTAGGTTGTATGTTGAATAAAATATTATTCGCGCCTGTAAGACATTATGTAGTTACAGAATTATAATCATCAAAATCATCAA
This sequence comes from Aporophyla nigra, assembly GCA_947507805.1. Taxonomy (NCBI): domain Eukaryota; kingdom Metazoa; phylum Arthropoda; class Insecta; order Lepidoptera; family Noctuidae; genus Aporophyla; species Aporophyla nigra. The sequence continues at coordinate 18,941,845 of OX382309.1, read as the reverse complement.
TACAACGCTCTAAGTTCATAAAGCTGTCGGAATGACTTTTCTGTTTTTTTTTTTTGTTCCTATGCCTTTATGAACATGGAGGGTTGTATTGGTGATTTTGATGATTATAATTCTGTAACTACATACGTCTTACAGCCGCGAATAAGATTTTAATCAACATACAACCTAGCACTGGCCTGCAAATTGCAAAAAACGCAAGAAATTTTGAATTTCACGGGCTGGTTGGAGCATTCCTCTTAACACAAATACTGCTAAGCTGCATCCTAATTGCGTAACATACTATTAATCACAATTTTAATTATTTTGTAATATTGGTAATCCATTGCTCCATATGCTTGAACAATTTGTCTGCTCAGCAACGTAAATAACGCAATTAATGTTTTAGAACTGTCAAAATGAAAGCCAATCCTCGTATTAGTGTATTATGCAATTATCCTACTGAAAAGAATGAAACAGAAACAGTTGAAGTTTAATGAGAAAAGAGACAACCACTCTTCACGTGACCAGAGGGCTGGCCTATTTAAGGTCAACGAATCAGCATTGCCATCCAACATGGCAACGCTGTCAGCCTGTTGAGCACTTTTCTCACTGACAGCGATGCAGACGAATTCTTTGATGCCCAAAGCTTTTCCCTTTTCGTCCTTTCAAAATCAAAATCAAAATCAAAAGTCATTTATTCAAATTAGGCTGAGGATCAGCACTTTTCGAACGTCAAAATTACAAAAGACAGTCCCCCCAAAACGCCCACCCGTCGCGCACTTCCTAGTGCTTTAGCTGGGAAGAAGAAGTGGCCAACAAACTCCCCAGCAGCACAGCTGTCTGTCCAGTTAGAAGAACTTGATTCTATACAATGGTATATAGTAAAACATTAAGAGACACAAATCAAATTAAATGATTTGCTATATGCCAGCTAGCCAACCCAATATACCAACAAATAAAATGAAAACTATACTCAAGCATAAGCAAAAAAAAAATATGTATATAGAAACATGGCTGCAAAAATAAAAAAACTGGCATAAAGGGCGTGACAGCTTTCATATGCAATGCTGAATGTTCACATAGCTGTTACGACCTGAGTTACAACTCGAGCACAAATGATAAACTAGGACCATCGACGTAAAATAAATTAAACAGGTAAGTAATATTATAATAATATCAACATCAAAGTCAGCAAGACGACCAGTCACCACAAGCAGCACCCGTTCACGAGCATAACGCAAAGATCAGCCATTGCCCCCCTCGCCATATTTGAGGGAAGGGGGCAACCCGACCCCCGACGCTACCGCAAGCATTGACATCTAAGGGAGCATGACGAACTTGCTGCCGGTTGCTCAAGCAAGAATTGAATGATTACTTGTCGAGGTCGCTAGCTAACCACATTATGCAATACTAATAAAATAAAATTGGCATAAACAGGAAAAAAATATGGAAACAATTATATTAAACCTATCACTAGGTACGCTAATACTGGAGAAAGAACATAAACATTGTCTTGAGTTAATCACAGCGACCAACTATTCTTATCATTTAAATAATCGTTGATGGAATAGTACGCCTTTTGACAAAGGTTGGATTTTACTTGAGCTTTAAACGCATTAAAAGGTAATTCTAGTAAAGAAGGTGGTAGCTTGTTGTAAAATGTTATACCAAGCCCAACAAATGAGTTATGCACCTTATGAAGCCGGTGAAAGGGAACACGTAGTTTGTCCTTACTTCTAGTGTTAACAGTGTGAATATCACTGTTTTTAGCGTATAAGTGTATATTTTGCCTAATATATAAGATGTTGGCGAAAATGAATTGTGATGACACCGTAAGAATACCAATATCTTTAAAAAAGTCCCTTAGGGAAACTCTGGCACCTAACTGGTAAATTGCTCGAACAGCTCGTTTCTGAAGGACAAAAATATTTTGAATATCAGCTGCTGTACCCCACAGTAGAATACCGTAAGACATAACGCTGTGGAAATAACTAAAATAGACTAACCGAGCTGTATCAACGTCAGTATATTGTCTTACTTTTCTGACGGCGTAGGCAGCTGAACTGAGCCTTCCCGCTAGGCTTGAAATATGAGGGCCCCACTGAAGTTTGCCATCCACTGTTATGCCCAGAAAAACTGCCGAGTCTACAGTTTTAAGCACCTCTTTATCTAAGACGATGTTGGGACCTAGATTTCTAACATTCGGTAAGGCGAACTTTACACATTTGGTTTTCTTGGCATTGAGAACTAGGTTATTTGCCGTAAACCAATCGGTAACCATTGAGAGTGCACTGTTCACGTCGTCAAAATCTGGTCTGTTCCTGTCTACTTTAAAAATAAGAGATGTATCATCTGCAAACAGTACAACGTCACAAATACCCTTTAAAAAGAATGGTAAGTCATTGATATACACTAAAAACAAGAATGGGCCGAGTATAGAGCCTTGAGGCACACCTAACTGAACCGGTAGCCCGGCAGATTTTACACCATTAATATCTACACATTGGAACCTATTATGTAAATAAGAATTTATTACGTTTATAGCTTCGTTATGGACACCGTAATGACGTAGTTTACGCAAAAGCGTGTCATGGTGCACGCAATCAAAGGCTTTGGAGAGATCACAGAATACTCCGATAGCATTTTGCGAGTTCTCCCATGCGTTAAAAATGTGTTTCAAGAGAGCAACACCCGCATCTGTAGTTGAACGACCTTTTGTAAAGCCATATTGCTCATTATGGAGGAGGCTATTTAAATTAAAATGTCTTAGCAACTGCTTGAGGATTAACTTTTCAAATATTTTGCTAAATGCAGGTAAGATAGAAATAGGCCTAAAATTAGAAACGTCATTTTTATTACCTGATTTAAATAATGGTATCACTTTGCTACTCTTCATGAGGTCAGGAAAAGTTCCGACATCAACACATTTATTAAAAGTAACAGCTAAATAGGGGGCTACAATGTCTATTATATTACTTAATAGTTTGATGGAAATGCCCCAGAAATCACCAGTGTTTTTAGACTTAAGTGTGTTAAAAACATTAACTACATCACGAGGCGTTACATGTTCAAAATTGAATAGGCAACTACTTTTTGGCACACTACTATGCAAAAGATTATCAGCTTTAGACGGGGACGAATTTAAGGAGCGAGTCGTAGTTACAGGTATGTTGGCAAAAAACTCATTAAATGCCTGTGCTACGTCAGCTGGCGTATTAACTAATTTGTTGTCGACCAAAATTTCAAGTTGTTTTTCTTGTTTAACCGATTTACCCGTCTCATTGTTAATGATTTTCCAAGTAGTTTTTATTTTATTATTTGAATTTTTAATTTGATCGCTTAAAAATTTGGATTTAGCAAAAGCACTAATCTGTTTAAATAATTTTGAATATTTTTTTACATACTCTAGGAAAGGAGTATCAAACCTGTATTTTTTTAAACCATATAACTCGTAAAGCCTCGCTCTACTTTTGTAAATACCTGGAGTAGCCCATTGGTTAAAGCCAACGGAGGTGCCATTAATGTCAATGGTTTTGGTCTTGAAAGTAGATTTGTACTCTTTTTGCACTACATCAAAGAGGGCTTCATAAATTGCATTAGGATTATCGTGTTCTACTATAGATGGTGCAATTCTGCGAGCTATATTATTTTTAAACTTGGTGCAACGACTAGCTGTATAAGGCCTGCATTCAAGTTTACGCGCCTTTTCAAACAATGGCATAGGGAAACTGGATAGCAAACCACAGTGGTCGGACGTTAAATCAGTTAACACTAATTTATTTTTGGCATCACAATCACTAAATATATTATCAAGACAAGTTGACGAACATGCCGTGATCCTGGTTGGTTCAAAAAACAAGTTAAATAAATTAAATGACCTAAACAGATTGAGAAGTCTGATACTTAATGGAGTAACCTCTAGAATATTAATATTAAAATCTCCACATACAACTATACTTTTATTACTTGATTTTAACTTATTGAGTAAATCCTCCATGACTGATTCGAAACAAATGAAATCCCCAGAGGGGGGTCGATAAACGCAAATTATAACATATCGCTCGAGTTCAACACAAGACAACTCAATAGTGCGCTCAATAGAAAGATTAACTAAATCTAAACGTTGCTTACATTTCAGCTTGTTTGAAACAAGAACTAAAGAACCACCGCGGATGGCCCTTTTTCTCGCAAATGAACTTTGTACAGTAAAATTATCATCATTGATAAACACTACTTCATGTTCTTTCAACCAATGTTCAGTTAAACATAACACCTGAACATCATGATTCTCTATAAATAAGCTTAACTCTAACTCTTTGCCGGACAGACCCTGCATATTTTGATGAACAACATTCAACATATGCGGCTCATCCGTTGTCGCACCTACTAGTTTAAACTACTAGGCGTATCAATAGTAGTGTTAGTATCACTACCAACAGTAAATAAACACGACTTCGACATACTACTTATGTCTGAGTTAATATAAGTACCAACAGTAAATAAACAAGACTTCGACATACTACTTATGTCTGAGTTAATATAAGCTAATAGCCTCGCTATTTTATGTCTAAACATAAGGGGCAGATACACTGAGTTCCTTGTTGATTTTAACTTATCAACAAAAATGTTGGTATCAAAAAATATAAGTTTATCACTGTAGTGACTGACCAAAAACTGCATATGATTATTAAGCATATGAATATATTTGTTTTTTCTACTAGATAATTTCTCAAAATATGGAAAAGCACACAAAATAATTTTGTTACAATTAATCTTTAAAATCTCAGTAACACTGTCAGTAATATCATCTTGTTTGACCTGTGAACTATTACCTACAAACACAGTTATGTTGGTATTACAATCATATTGATATCTCATAATTGATGACATTATTTCTGTAAAGGATTTCCCAGGCAAACAATTATTTTGATTAGAAATATTCAACTTGTTACTAACTAATTTTCCTAAACCTCTTCCTATACTATCTGAGAACATAACGGACTGAAAACCAAGATGACTGCAACAAGGGGTAACACTACTAGCTACTGACTGTACCTCTTGAGATTGTTCATGCACAGTATCAGGTATATTTTGAATGGAGATACAGTGCAGACTACTCACAACTTGGGACGGGTCCACCGTTGCCTCAGGCTGGAGGGCATCAAGGTTGGATACCCTTTGACAAGTGCACTGAGTCTTATTGAGAGTCAGCAAATCCACTCTGTCTACCAATTCATTTGTAGCAAGGATATGTTCCTTAATTTGGTGCTTAGAGCATACATATTTATTATAAAGTGACTTAAGGGATTCATCAAGAACTTGAATTTCAGACTGTAAGCGCTGAGTGTCTATTTCATATATATTTATGCTATCTTCTAATTTATATGGTTGTACGCACGGCCACACATCAAGCTATACATTTCCAGTATAAGGTGACATCTCATTGTACGAAAAACCTATAAAATGCGAGGTCAGCTAAAACTGGAAGTGTATGACTTGAAGCATTTTTTTTTTTATTTGGTGTTAGTTTGTATATTGTATTAAGGTTTAATAAACTTCATTGTTTAAAACTGAACATTGGAGCTAATAAAATGCTTAGATAAATGATGAAATCCACAATTTTAATTTTCGCGCGACGCACAACACTTTACACAGGGGCAACCTGTCGTGCCGCGATACGGTCATAGAAATTGTTCTACGGATATAAATCGCCGAATCGCACGACCATCGCGTCGCGCTAGTCTGCATGGGCCTTTAATCCTTGCATTTACATCCGTTCATTATATGGGATTATAAATACGATCATTAGATATATAAACCGGGGTAATTAAGAGGAGACATTATCATAATACACGCCTTTCAAATGAGTGGTGTTACTAGCTGGGGGAAAATATTATTAGTTGACTTGTCTTAGTCGAGTTTGTGGTCTAATTGTCAAGCTGATACATGTGCACAGTTATTACACGCTTTATATTAGCTTCACTTGTATGTTTGTATGTTTGTTTGTAACCGACTCCTTATAGCGCGATTTTGACCAACTTTAAACGACCACATTTCATTCAAACTTTGCACACCTGTCAAGGACCGATGACAATGCAATAATTTCATAAATTTTTGCCATTATCCTTGCCAGGGTTACCAGGACAGCAAAAAAACTGTCTTCGAAAACTACGCTGACATACGTCACAAACTAATTTGTGCCATTATCCTTGCCAGGGTTACCAGGACAGCAAAAAAAAAACTGTCTTCGAAAACTACGCTTACATACGTCACAAACTACGCTGACATACGTCTCAAAATTCGAAACACCCTAAAAAATAGAAAATAAATAATAGTTTAAAAAAACACGCTTCCTTTGAAAACCAAACTAAAAAGAACAAAATAATGGAAAAAAAGCGTGGGGTGCCTGATATCAATTAAAAAATACCTTAAAAAGCACCCCACGCTTTTTTCCATTATTTTGTACTTTTTAGTTTGGTTTTCAATGGAAGCGTGTTTTTTAGTTTTTTTTAACTATTTTTTACCTTATAGTTAGAACTTGGAGGTCTGGTACCACCAGTCTTACAATCTTGATATATTTTGTGTGTTAGGTTTTTCTTTCCGTCATGTTTAGAGTAGATAAATGTATTTTCTTTATTTCATCTTTCTTTCAACGAAAGAACCGTAAATATAAATTCGTATTTATGTTATTTCTTCAACTTGCCAATTTCCGAAACGCATGCCTTAATTGCGTTACTCACAACCTGAAAAAAATAATAAGTTCGTGCGCAAAACCTCCGTGTTTTTAAAGATAAACAGTGCCAATTGCTGGGCATTATATATTATCCAAGCAAAACCAGAAAGTGGCTGGGGCAGACTGGATGCGGAAGGCGGAGGACAGGCTGTTGTAGCGCAACATGGGAGACGCCTACGTCCAGCAGAGAACTGCGATAGGCTGAGTTGATTGATTGAAGCAAAACCATCCCAACTCAAACTCGCTTCCGCTTACAACACACACCACACCACATACCGGATTCATTTATAAGAACCAAATAATGTTTGCCAATAGGCGTAGATTCTTTATGGTCCATCGTAAATATATAATACAACATTAGTAATGAAATATTCTTGTAAGCCGTTGTTGTCAACCGGCCGTTGGTTGAGACATCTTCCAAGGTATGAAGTTTAACCGATGTCTGCCATAGGAATAGTATGTACCAGTATTGTTTAGTATGTCTATAAATTAAGTGAAGTTTCTAATGGCTTGTGTCCATTAACCTTTAAATTGATTAAATTAAGGTTTTGATGTCTATCGTCATCATCATCTGCCTAGCCTTTTCCTAAATATGTTGAAGTCGGCTTCCAGTCTTACCGGATGCAGCTGAGTACCAGTATTTTACATGGAGCGACAGCCTATCTGACCTCCACAACCCAGTTACTGGGTAATACGATACCCCTTGATAAGACTGGTTCTCAGACTTTCGGGCTTTTGACGACCAGTAACGACTGTCTAAGATCTACGAAAGACAGCCGGGACTAACGGCTTAACGTGCTTTCCGAAGCACGGAAGGGTTTTGGTATGTAAAGATGGTCACCCATCCACGGACCAACCGCGGCAAGCGTAGCTTAACCTGAACGATCAATCCGTGCGGCTGTTATTACTTAGCCATTTAATAACCCCTTGTCTATCAAAATCATTTTTTTTAAATCTGTGGACATCTGCAACTGATTATAAACTGTGCCATGGAAGAATATTTTCTCATTATGTTTACTGAAGAAAGTATTTAGTTAGCATATTTAGCTGATATCAAAATAGTGTAGACCTTAGCCTTTTTAGGGTTCCGTTGCCAAATGGCAAAAAACGGAACCCTTATATTTATTGGTGAAGAGGACTTCAGAAAAACACATAATTATATAGAATTTGTAACGTATATTCGAGATACATTAATGGCATTAAGTCATACTAACTTCATAATTTGTCTACCAACTTTTAAAAACATGGATAATACCAATATTATGTTTAATAGCAGAGTAGATACTTTTAATAATTTAATTTACATGGATGCTGAGACTAACAATTATGCATTTATACTAGACTCAAATTTAAATCTACCATACACGTGGGATACGTATAATCAGCGACATGAGCACCTGAATAACAAAGGCTTTATTAAAGTTATGTCTGATTTGCAAGACTTCATCCTAGAATTGGATACAGTAAATACACTCAATCCTACACACTCAAAAGTTGATTGCTCCCAAGAAAGCCAAACTGAATTGCCAATACCGCCAAAAACAGTACAATCTCAGTTTTTTCTATAACTACCACCTAACCATTCTCCATCAGAACATAGCAGGGCTTATAAACAAGTCAGATTTGTTGGTAGTTAAATTAGAAGAGCTTTTTTGTAAGGGAACAAAGGTAGACATTATCTGTATAACAGAGCATTTTATAAAGACAGGCTATGAAAGTATACTGCATATACCTAACTTTTGCCCAGCTGCTTTCTTCTCTAGAAATGCTAATCGTGGAGGAACTTGCATTTTTGCCAGAACAGGACTGCATTATAAAGAATTGACGGATGTAGCAAAACAATCAGTAATAGGCGTTTTTGAATGTTGCGGTATAGAGCTGATATCATATAATATTATTATCCTGTGTATATACAGAATCCCTAAATATAACTACAGCGTATTTTATGAAAAACTAGAAAATATACTACGAAAAGTTTGTGTATCTGCGAATAAAAGAGTAATTTTAGCTGGAGACTTTAATATAGATGTGCTAAAAAGAAACAAAATAACACTAGAATTCGAAAACTTCCTTTTACAATATAATCTCAAATTAGAGCTTTATAAACCTACCAGGTTAAACAGTAACTCCTGCATAGATAATTTTGCACACTCCTACCGAAAAGATTGTAAAGCTGAAATAATTGATTTAGTTTTATCTGACCACACGTCACAGCTACTTCAAGTTCCTATTAAAAAAACTTGTACGCTCAAATATTGGAAAACAAAAAAGCAAGAAATCACAAAAGATAATTTAACTAAATTCAAAAATCATATTAAAAGCTTAACTTTCCACTTAGTTTACAAAGCTGAAAATACAAATGAAGCTTACGGAAACTTTATTGATGTTTTCTTATTGTTATACAAACTATGCTTCCCGGAAAAAGTTGTAACTATATATACAAACAAAAAAACTAAATGGATTTCTAATGGGATAAAAACATGTAGTCGAAAACAGAGACAGTTACTTTGGACATATAGACTAAATCCGAATACAAAAAATAGACTTGCTTTCAAAAAGTATTCCACTGTATATAGAAAATAATTAAATTAACTCAGAAAGCCCAAAACAACCACTACGTAAAAATGTCTGAAAATAAATCAAAAGCAATTTGGCAAATAATTAACAAGACTAAAGTAAGTCTTCCGCATGAACAAATATTATCTATACAAAATGAGAACTCAACGTTTACACACCCTATGGATATCGCGAATGAATTTAATAAATATTTTGTAGAGAAGATTGAAAATAATTCTAAAACAACTGAAAATAATAGTAAGCCAATGAATAATCACGGTATTGAAAATCCAACATCACAATCCCTATTTATGCTACCAGTCTCAGATTTGGACGTTATAAAAGTGATCAGTGGCTTAAAAAATACAAATACTGTCGGTTACGATGGTATATCGACTAAGGTTATAAAATTCGTAAAGGAAAACATAGCGTCACCACTATCCCACATAATTAATCTTAGCATTTCTGAGGGCGTATTCCCTACTAATCTCAAGAAAGTATTAATTAAACCCATTTATAAAAAAAATAAAAAAACGGAAGTAAAAAATTACAGGCCAATTGCAAAAATCCGTCTTCTCAAAGGTTATTGAAAAAATGATATGTAACTCACTATACGCATATTTCGAAAAATTTCATTTATTTTGCGATGAACAAAAAGGGTTTAGAAAAAATATTAATATAAATATGGCACTATTTGACTTGCTATCAAGTATCATGACTTCTGTAGACAAAAGACAGCCTGTGTGTTCTATCTTCACGGATATGACAAGTGCTTTTGATTTTGTAGATCATAAGATCTTGCTAAAAAAAATATATGAATACGGGATTCGAGGAAACATCCATAAACTCCTAGAGTCATATCTAAGCGATAGGACACAATGCACAGAAATTACTAGAATTTGTCCAAAAAGTAAATTAGAAACTAAGTATATCTCTGAAGCAAGATATGTTAAATATGGCGTACCTCAAGGCAGCGTATTGGGGCCCCCACTCTTTTTAATTTATATCAATGATCTCCCAAAAAATTCAAGAAATAAAATGGTACTTTTTGCAGATGACAATACGGCTATAATAAAATGCACCGATCCAAACAATTATCGAAATGAAGTCAATAATTCTCTAAATAATATCATAACTTGGCTCAATAATAATAATCTTAAAATTAATTTGTCAAAAACAAAAATTATACAATTTCATCAGCGGCGTGAGTATCCACCATTAAATATAACTTATAATGAATGTAAAATAGAAGAAATCACGAGTGCCAAATTCTTAGGAATAACTGTAGACCACAAATTAACCTGGAAACCTCACGTAGAGGAAATTTGCAAGCGACTTAGTAAGTCTGCGTATCTACTATTTCAACTGTCTAGGAAAGTAAATACAGAGACTCTGCTAACAGCCTATCATGGACTTGTAGTATCTGTTCTACGGTATGGTGTTGTTTTCTGGGGACAATCAACTAACAGGGAACTTATATTCAGGATGCAAAAAAGATGTGTACGATCCATGTGTAATCTAAAACCAACAGACAGCTGCGTTCCCTACTTTAAGAAATTTAAGATTTTAACACTACCAGCTATTTATATATTAGAAACTGCATTGTTTGTAAAATCAAATCTGCATCTATTTACTAAGTTGTCAGCGGTTAAGAGAAAGCCAATCCGTAGTCAATATAAGAATCAATTATGTATGACAAAGTGCAATACATCATTAATGAAAAAGAGCTTTTTTGGTGTTGCGCCCAAAATTTATAATAAAATACCTGAGGTAATAAGAAGCATGCCACTAACAAAATTTAAAAAATGTTTTTCTAAATTACTGGTGGAGAAATGTTACTATGCCCTAGATGATTACCTAAATGATAAATCACTGTAACTACTGTATGTACATTGACATACCTATTACTCGTAATTATCGAATATTTCTCATGCATGTATTTTATTTTCTAGTTATTTTTTTGTTTTATATAATGAATTTGGTATGCTTTTATTTTTATTTTTATGATAACTTTCCCCAAAAATTTTGTATGTCATCAATGGCAAAACATAGTGCATAATTTAATTATTAACACCTTGACCTGTAACCTATGTTTCATAAATAAATGATTCTGATTCTGATTCGTCATGTCTGTCTGTCTGTCTGTTCGAGTATGTCACAGCCATTTTTTTCCGAAACTATAAGAGCTATGCTATTGAAACTTGGTAAGTAGATGTATTCTGTAAACCACATTAAGATTTTCACACAAAAATAGAAAAAAAAAACAATAATATTTGGGGTTCCCCATACATAGAACTGAAACTCAAAAATTTTTTTTTCATCAAACCTATACGTGTGGGGTATCTATGGATAGGTCTTCAAAAATGATATCGAGGTTTCAAATATAATTTTTTTTCTAAACTGAATAGTTTGCGCGAGAGACACTTCCAAAGTGGTAAAATGTGTGTCCCCCCACCGTAACTTCTAAAATAAGGGAATGATAAAACTAAAAAAAATATATGATGTACATTACCATGTAAACTTCCACCGACAATTGGTTTGAACGAGATCTAGTAAGTAGTTTTTTTTTAATACGTCATAAATCGAAAACCACAATTTACCTTTCATTCAGTCAACTCAAATATAAAAATTAAAAAAAAAAAACATAAACATAAACCTTATGCATAAACCGTGAATACCTGCAGGTTTGTACGGAACCCTCGGTGCGCGAGTCCGACTCGCACTTGGCCAGTTTTTATTTCTTGAACTGAACCCACAGCTGAGTTTACAATCTGCACTTTGTCAAATATCTTTATAAATAAATAAAGAAATATCTTAGGACAACCAACACACCATTATCTGATCCCAAACTAGGTAGAGCCTGTACTATGGTAACCAGACAACTGATAAATATACTTATATATTTCTAAATACATACATACTATAGATAAATTACACCCAGACACAGAACAAATGATTGAGCTCATCACACAAACATTTGTCCTGGGTGGGAATCGAACCCACGACCTCAGTCTTTGCAGTCAGGGTCACTAACCACTAGACTAACAGGCCAGTCGAATCTTTACATTTTAAGTTCCTTAAATTATGAGAGTTTTTTTCACTGGCACCTTATTAATTTTATTATAATTATTTATTTTTAGAGATAGCCCGAATGACCGGATGTTGAAGGTGTGCCTTCACTCAGAATTTAAAAAAAAAGAAAGTACATACATATGTACAGTCACCAAAAGAGGTGAATAAACCAACATTTTGGTGTTGGTTTAAACATATTGATAGTTACGACTGAAATTTATTTTGATAAATGATCTGTATGTATTCTGTTGATTAAATTACACTTTATTCGAAAACATTCACCAGTTTCTTACTAAACTTCAACTATATTTGACGACCACGGTTACTTATATCTTTTAATGACGGTACATGAGTTTACAAACACATGTACAGTCGCTAAAAGAGATAAGTATCCCATTATATTTATTCGCACTGAAATTTTGTCACACCTTTCCTATCAAAAGTAATTAAATTACAGCTAACATTTCACAACTTACCAACTCCACATTAGCCCTACGGCGATTGTCGCTTCAGAACTCACAATAAATTCCCTCATTGACAGCGAAGCCAATTATCAATTTTAGGGATGGCCCCAAACACATAATTATATTTTTAAATTCCGTTTATCTATTTGCTGTCTACCCGTCATGTGTAATAAATTGGCTATAGTGCGTATGCGCACGGTGCGCAGTGTCAAAAATTGCCCCGGGGAAGTGAAGCACCTGTTTGAATGGTTTCTTGTAGGCTTAGGAGTTGATCGGACGTTTGACGGGATCATAGATATAAGAAAGAATATTTCTATGGGCGGGACCGTGATGTTTTTCTTGAAGAATGTATTTAATTGCAAAGAGGACAAAGAAGTGTGTTTTACGTGTAAACCTAGTAACTGGGTTGTTGAGGTAAGATCAAGGCAGTCGCTCTCTGTAAAATATTTGTATTCAGCTGCATCTGGTTAGACTGGAAGCCGACCCCAATATAGTTGGGAACAGGTTAGGCAAATGATGATAATCTTCTGTTTCTATAAGTCTGCCAAATTTATTGACTATATAATCAGTTGGTTGGCAATTTTTTTTTTTTTTGAAAAAACAATCGCAGGAGCCTTCCTAATATTTCTCGCTTGTGTTGTTTCAAGAAATACAAATTTCATTCAGTTTCAGAAAAAACAAATGATGTTCTTTTTTTTTCGAAAACTGTATGATAATTTCTTAATTCTTGAAAGCTTCTCTTATAAACCGTAAAGAAATTTGAAGACCGTATTATAATGACTGTACTGGAAAGGAAAATTAACTACTAAAATTAGTTCGTAAACTATGATGAGGTAAATCTCTTTTGCTGCATCTCGGGAAAACGAACTAATGTCACAAAAATACTTGTAAAAAAAAGAAATGTGGTTGTACCCACTATCTATTACACCTCAGCCTAACCTTTCGGACATAACAGGCGTGATTATATGTGTTTTTAACCGCCGATGCAAAAAGATCGGTTTGGGTGCTGTTTTAATTTAAAATAAGACTTTCTAGCGGTTATTCTTAAATACCTTTTTATCAAAAACGGTTCAGTTTTTGTACACGACGATACTTTGATCAATATTTTACCTACAATTTCTCATTTAAACTTAAGGGGCCAATATGTACGATTCGTTTTACTTTTAGAAGATTTTGTTATTGTCAGGGTTTTTTTTTTTTAATTAACCTTTTTATTCTTCACGAAATTAGACCATATCTAAAATTAACACTTTGGAAAGCAAGTGTCCATTTTGTTTCTGCTTAAAAGAAAGCAGACGAAACGAATAAAGTATTATCAATCACAGCGCGACCGTTGAAGCGTGGGCGTGATTCTGTCACTCCACACAAAGTTAATTATAATAACTGTGGTTGCATCCATATTATTATGAAATAATATTAATTAAGCATAAAGAATTATTGATTGATCTAATGTGAATAGCTGGTCTGTTCTGTAAAAATCTCACCTTCAAATCTTCTGTGAAGTAAGCTTGTTGAAGTGAATTGTCAATCCACCTAATGCTGCTAATATTGACCGTGTATTCCGGAATTAAAAATAAAATAATAAATTACTCGGGAAAATGTAATAACTTTAATATTATTTTTTAATTTCTGTTCGTCCCATCAGTGGGGCGACGGCAGTAGGACGAACGGGAATACACAAGATTGATACTATTGACAATTCACTTCACCTAAGGTTTCACGATGAGATTTCTTCGGAATACATCGGCAGATCTAGCCCAGTAGACTTCAACAGATCTAGCCTATTTGGCATCCGTAGATCTATCGTATTCGGTATCGGTAGATCTAGCCTATTCGAAATCGGCATATGCCTACTCTTTATCCGCAGATCTAGCCTATTTGGCTTCGGCATATGGCCTACTCGCCATCTGCAGATCTAGCCTACTCGGCATCGCTAGATCAAGCGACGCTATGAAGACGAAATAAAAAAAGAATGCACTACCTGCAAAACACTAAATTAATATAACATTTTACTTAGTTACAGTAAGAACACTTACATCAACGTATAACCTTTTCCAACACTCACGAAATGGGGTGTTAAAACTTTAATGGCCGCGCCATACGTTGCAAAAACTATCAAACTTAATTAGTAATTTAGTACCTACACTGCTAATTTGTGTTTCTGACACTAAAGCCCTTTTATTTCATCTCCGAAGTGCACGCCTTTCAACAATTTGTTCACTTTATCATTAAATAATGGATATTATTTATCCATACGACGCAATAACCGTAAAGTGACTAGACACGATTAAAATTTTGATACTTGACATTTATTACTCAGCTCTGTGATAGTTCATCATCTGCCGTCATTTCCCAAGTATGTTAGCGTAGTACTAAGAAAGAAGAAATGAAAGAGTTCTCTCTTTCTTTATACAATCGAATTATACAAAGAGTTCTCTCTTTCTTTTCTTGCAAAGAAAGATGAAAGAAATAAATTTCTTCCATTCTTTCTTCTTACATGATGTACCATGGTGAGACTGGTTGTCAGATTTGTGTTGCTCCTAACTACCCGCATCACAGTCCATGACCCACGGCTTAACATGCTTTTCGAAGTACAGAGGTGCCTGGGGATGAGAACCCATCCAAGGACCGGCCTTGACAAGCGTAACTTAACTTGCGATCGTCCCATACGACTTTTATTAGTTTTCCACGAGCCCCTCTGTGTAATAGTTATTCCAGATATTTTATTGCACAGGCAAAACTAGAAGAAAATTATACAGTATCAACGGTAACGATATTAGGTCCTGTCCATAAAAACATTGTAAAAAGTATGAATGTCAAGCGTAAGGGCTTAACTACGACATTTGACATTAACAACTAACCATTAATAACAGTTATGTTAACAAAATACGATGATAGTACATAAAGTTAAAAACGCATCGAAGAAATATTCGTTACGGCAATATTTACGACCACTGAAAATCATAAGTCAGTGCCACTGTAGCTCTCAATTGATAAAAATTGTTATTTTATCTCTGTTTTAATTAGGATCAATAGGTATGTATCAGTTAGAATAAATTCAGTTTTAAATTCACCTGTTTCGATAAATTTGTGAGTAACTATACAATAGCATAAGCAGGTGCACTCTTACGTCCGCACCTTGAGTTTTTTAACAAAAAAAGTCCGTTAAAACGACGTTTTTTCGGTTCGATTTTCGTAATTTGAATTTGGAACCGTGAAGATGGCCGACTAGATGACGTATTTATTAATTCGTTTGGATGGCGTCGAGCCGCCCGACCGTTTCTTGTTGGTAATCGGAATCGATTACAGAAATCGGTTTTATTATAATCGATGGTGATTGTGAGAGCTCTCGATGTGAGATGCGCTGATTAATTTACTATTATGAAATCAATTTTCAACGGGTCGAGAGTGTAGGATTAAAAACGTAATCCTTTATGTTTTGATATAACATTTTTTATGCCTATCTGGACGAAGTGGATCAGTGTAGGATAAGCTGCTTTTCGACCTACGCAAGTTACTGTATTCAACTTAGAAATCCGGTAACTTATAACTATGGTCTCCGTAGGCGAAGGATTGAGTACAATCGCGCGTTCATGTTGAATTCATGAAGATTGAAACGAATTAGGGTGATATAAGGCAGGTTGCCTACTCGGCGGGTTAGCCGCTACGGTTTGCCGCTAATCTGACGTATCTATGAGGAGTGTCGGGTTGGCAAGCGCACCTGGTTTTTGGCCGTCAGATCGGTTTTAGTCAGTGGAAGGAAGAAGCTCGATGTGGTGCTGACTTTTATCTACCCTTGTCTTTTTTGTTGACGTCATTAATACTTACATTTTTGTTTTAGTCCATTCTCTCTGGTATAATAAGAATGTTGATTTATTTATTTAAGATTCTGATAGTTTCATCAACCTTAGAAAGGGTGACAGGGATATCAACACGCAAACTGTAACTATGAACACAGCATATGATTCTAGACCTAGCGCAATTTTTTGTTGTTGGATAATAAAGTGAAAAAGCAGTTTCATAAATTTTGACCGTGTAGGTATTTCAGTTTTCTTAAACATAAGCACTATTACTATAGTAGTTAAAAAATCGACACTTTCCAAAAATATATTATTATCTGTAGACGACTCGCACGAAGTTAATTTATTTGTGGGCGAATCGACAACTCTAGAAATACGTAAGTATCAGGCACGAGTTAAGAAAAAAATGTTGAGATTTTCTTACAGATACTAACGTTATTTGCCCGTTTCGGGCGAGCAGACTCGTGCCAATCGACGAATCATCATCATCATCATTTCAGCCGTTAGACGTCCACTGCTGGACTTAGGCCTCCCCCAATTTAGGGGGCTTTGCCATAATCGCCACGCTTGGCAGGGAGGTTGGCGAATATGCCTTCAAAAATCATTAAAATGACTTTTTGCCACTTTTATTTTATGTACCTACTATTTAAGCAAATAAACGATTATGATTAATAATTTAGATGATTTTATGATTCGTCAAATAATTAATTTTAAATCAATACTTGTATATTTCTACCTCAAAACCGTAATTAAACAGCTTAATTAATTTATTGCTCTCTCAGCGTGTCCCTGCCACTTTATAGCCTATTCAATTAATACTGTATATAGAGAATCTTACCATATTACATTGTCTCTCTCCAAACTCCACAATCAAGGAAACAATTACAGAATATTCGATTCCATGTAATAGCATATCCGTGTAAATCCCCCCCATAATCTTAGGTTTAGCATGTATTGTTTGTTTTACTAATATAACCCCGTCTGAGATTAATTACAATTAATGTTAACTACAAGTGTATAATGTTTCTATATTTATCATTGTTTTATCGTCTGGCTGTTGTGATATTGGGAACTTTAACCGCTGTATGAGTACCATGCTTTAACCGTCGGGTTTTGTTTCTTTGTGTAATGAGACGAACTTGAATTTTATTTGTCATGTTCTTTTCTAAATATTAAATTTTATTTCGTATAGTTGCTGCCCGCTGCGTCTCCTTCCTCATCGTCATCATCATTTCAGCCGAAAGACGTCCACTGCTGGACATAGGCCTCCACCAACCACCGCCACTTCGACCTGTTCTGTGCTTCTCGTATCCAGCAGATTTCTGCGGCCTTTACCAGGTCATCGGTCCATCTTGTGGGAGGCGTTCCAGCGCTACATCTGCCAGTACGCGGTCGCCACTGCAGAACCTTACGACCCCATCGGCCATCTGTTCTGGGAACAATGTCCCCTGCCCACTGCCACTTAAGTTTGGCAATTCTTCGGGCTATGTCGGTTACTTTGGTTCTCTTACGCATGTCTTCATTTCTGATTCGTTCGCGTAGGATAACTCCAAGCATAGCCCTCTCCACAGCCCTTTTCCCTCGTCAATGTCCGAAATTACTGGGACAAAAAGCCTAGCTAGCTTAGCTTTTGCTACTTTTTATAATATCAGCTATTTGCCAGTGAAAGTCCCGTCAAAATCGGTCCAGTCGTTTCAGAGATTAGCTAGGACAAACAGACAGACAGACAGACAAACATTTTAATAATTGTTTTTTTTTTGGGACAAGTTCCGTATATACTTTCTGAAGCATTTAGTACAGAGCTGTTATTTTGACATTACAATTAGACAATTAAATTTTATTTATTTGTATGTATATTTATATATGTATGTACCGTAAATACTTTTATATGCATTTAGTCTAAAGCTGTTATTTTGAAATGATAAACAGCAGACATTTAAATTTTATTTTATTCCAAGTGTAGATATAGATTACAAACTTACGATAAAATCTTTCTTTAGTGCCTCTAGAACCTTTGACGAGAAATGAATATTTCCAATGTTTCCATCATCAGTGACTTAGCTTAGGCAGAAAATAATTAATAATCAATCATCAAGTCATTTCAAAATAACAGCTTTAGACTAAACGCATATAAAAGTATTCTATCAACGGAGACTAGCCATCGGCGCGGGAGATATTATAGTGCTCAAGTGTGTGAGCAGACACAAGAGCACTCACTCTTCCCTCACTCTCATAGTCCGATGGGACGGCAATCCGACACGACCGGAGAGAGATCAGGCGTAGGACCAACGGCTTAACGTGCTTTCCGAGGCACGGGGGTATCACACCGCCAACTTCCAAACTCCGGGCTGCTACTAAGAAATTCCTAATGGAAAAACCCAGTAACACTTTGCCCGACCCGGGAATCAACCCAGGACCCCACGCTCAGCGGTCGCGCTTGCGACCACGAGACCAACGGGGCAGAAGTATACTATACGGTACATGTAACACATTATTAAAATAAATCAATTTTAAGTATCTGTTTGTAAAGTCAAAATAAAAGTATTTACTACCAAAACGCTTCAGAAAGTATATACGGTACTTATAGCAAAAAAAAAAATATTAAAAAATTCTGTATGCATTATTAGTATTTTATATTGACATTGGTATTATACATATAATGACATTAGTCTTATTTTTTGTTTTCAGTCTGTATGTTGACATGCAATGTGTTGACATTAATTTCAATTGCTATTTATTATTAAATATTTTGTATTGTGAAATGTGTATAATGCATAATGTTATTATATTTTATTTTATCACTGAGACTTGGCTGGCTTGATATTTTATAAGAAACATTTGCACGCCCTAAGGACATACAAACAACACGCGTACATAGCGCACTTTTTATTATATTTATAGATAAATCGTCATTATAGTACCTATGTTAAACAAATGAATAAATGACTTATCATCCCAAGCCTTTCCCACATACACCTTCTCTTTCACCACACCTTCAATTAGCACCAACTACTACCAGGTCACAAATCTATTCAACATTCTAAGCTTCCCATAGCATATAACGGTATGGCCACATTATTCATTGCGGGTCCGCATCGCCGTGAGTTGTCGCACTAAGTTTTATAGCGAGGTCATAGGTCACTGTATTTATGAACATACAAGAGAATGCAACTAAATAAATTGTTTTCTACTTTGTATATGATTTATTGTTCGTGGAGGTTTTGGGAAATGGGTTTTGTGTGGGATAGTAGATTGGTTTTGCGTATAAATATGATGATTCTAAGAAATATGTAATTAGTAAGGTAGGTACTGTGGCCATTGTATATAGTCACGTAATCTGCTCATGGGTAGTGGTGGCCCGGTGGTAACGGCCCTGACTTACAAGTTTTACTTTTTGTAAATAATTTCATCACCACTGCTCTCAAAACGGTGAAGGAAAATATCGTAAGGAAACCGGCATGTCTTAGAACAAAAATTCTAAGACATGTGACATCTAGCTCAAGCCGGTTTCCGGTTCTAAAACATACCGATTTCCTATTGAACACACACACAAAAAAAAAGAAAAAGCTGGTGGAAAACATGCATCACATTCACGCAAAATGGCCATCGCGCAGCATAATGCTGTGAACCATCTGAATACCAGTATTTTACATGACAGGACAGTTACTGAGTAAAACAATACTCCTTGGTATGACGGGTTGTCAACCTTTCGGGCTTGTGACGAATCGTAACAATTGTCCAAAATTCACGAATGACAGCCGGATCCAATAGCTTAATGTGCTCTCCGAGGCACGGAGGGATTTTGGTAAAGCAAGGTAAGTATAGCTTACCCTAATCGACCTGTGCGGCTGATATTACCTAGACTAGACTGGCCTGTTAGTCTAGTGGTTAGTAACCCTGACTGCTAAGACAGAGGTTGTGGGTTCGATACCCACCCAAGACAAATGTTTGTGTGATGAGCACAATCATTTTTTCTGTGTTTGGATGTAAATTATACATATTATGTATGTATTTAGAAATATATAAGTAAGTATGTTTATCAGTTGCCTGGTTGCCATAGTACAGGCTCTGCCTAGTTTGGGATCAGATAACGTTGTGTTGGTTGTCCTAAGATATTATTATTATATTATTTAGCCACAAGTCCTTAAATATATTGGTACAACAATTTTATAATAAAGCACAATAATTCAACTCAGAAACGCGAACTCAGATGTCGTATACAACGTCCGCGGCGGTGGTTTACTCGCTTTACATGTTTTTGTCGCAAGACGCGGACACATGTCGGTCGCCGCGACTTTTTTGTCGCGTGTTTATGACCCGGTTCGGCGGGTGTGCACGTCCCTTTATAGCCACGTCCAGTTTTTGCCAACAATCGCCAATTACGTGAGCCATACGAAATTCATTGAATGATTTCGACTTTTTTTTTTTCTCCAAAGTCGTGTGGTCTCTCCTAGATACTAATAGGCCATTAGCCGATATGGGTAGTTTATGTTGAAGTAATGCTAACTGCCCACCATCTTAGTGTTTATAGTTTAGCTAGAATAAGCCTTTCTTGTTGCAATAAAACTTTTAGGACTGGGCCACATTAGACGCAGCTGCGGCGCGTGCGTTGACTTCGACGTGAGATACAGCGGGTTTTACTGGCACTGCCCTTAGCTAGAGATTACTCTTTAGCCGTTTAATCGCTAGACGGATGTGTTTGTTCCGACAGACAATGATGTCCGAGACATTGTTTTGACCTCATGAGTAATGTTAAGCGGGATCAAAACTATCTATATTAATATTATAAATTATAAAGCTGAAGAGTTTGTTTGTTTGGTTGAACGCGCTAATCTCAGGAACTACTGGTCCGAATTGAAAAAAAAAATTATGCTCGGTAGCCTATTTATTGAGGAAGGTTATAGGCTATATAACATTACGCTACAATCAAAAGGAGCGGAGGAGCAATGAAAAATGAACAAAAACTGGTAGGCAATTCGATGCGACGGGTAGGGTCAGAGGAGAAAAAATTGACGCGGACGAAGTCGCGGGCAGAAGCTTGTTTCCTATACTTGAAAGCAATTACGACCATAAAAATGGGATATGATGAAATTTTAACAGCATTTGACACTTTCGGAGGCTTAGTCCGATCGAACCGTAGATGTACTTGGCTTATCTATGGTGTAGATTGCCTGGTTGTGCCCTCGGTTTGTGCCCAATTCAAGAGGTTCACTCCAAGACCAAAACGTGGTATTATTTACTAGATCTCCTTACCTCTCATTTGGGAAAACAGTAGACCTCAGTGGAGCACAAACGCGCATTGTAGTAACACGTAACGTAAATCCTAACGATTTTATAATATTGAAAATACAGGTTGCGCACATGATAAAGAATTTCTTGCAATATACGGGAACAACAATTTATTGTGCTTGTTGCAAATTATAAACAAGATGCTTTCGAATAGTTGTATTTTCGATTCATAACTTAGTTAAGTAAATAATGTTGTTAGTACAGTTACCAACATAGATATGTTACCAGGATCGTTGGATACAGTTGAAATTTTGTAAGAAACCGATGTATGTTTGCGAATGAAATGAAATTAGGCTAATGTACTGATTTTCTTCTATTAACTAAATTAAGTTTGTTTTCGAAAACATCCATCAGTTTCTTACTAAATTCCAACTAGATCTGACGACTCTAGTTGCTTATTATTTTTGGTGACCATACATTATCGTTGCGCATTCATACTAGGTACTGCAATTTGGTCAAACTTTTACTCCTATTAAATGCATTAATTATCAACAGTTAATATGATCCTAGGTTATTAGCTAAAAGGCTATTAATACTAATAAATTACGGTGACCTTTCACCTACACACCTACAGCATGTGTAGTGTGCCTGAAACACGCAATTATTAGCGTTAGAATAAGATTAGAATGGTGGGAATTCAACGGGATTGCTGCAGTCGTTGTACATACGTTTTTAACACGTTAACTGCCATGGTGAAAATCAGAAAAAGTCAAAAAATGTGTAGTTAGTGTTATTTCACTTTAATTAGATTATTTATTACAAAAATACTTATATATCATATTTAACACATTTTATACACCCTATTTATATAATTTATTTCCTTACTTTTATTTTGACTTCATATTTTCCACAAAGTCTATGAGAGTAATGGTAAACAAAAGTTATATTGACAGTGATTTTTGGGTCGCGTAGGTTAGTTTAATATAGGTGAAAGAGTAATAAACATGGCCGCCAGGCAGCAAAGACACGTTCAGATTTGGTATGTGTTGTCGGTCATATAGTCCGACAAGACCTGAATGGAACAAAAATTGTCGGACACAATCCGACATGGCAGTTAAAGTGTTAACTATAGTAAGTAGTAATTAACCATTGCAGTGTTAACCATTGCATGCGAACTACGTATCACACTGACGTCCCGCAAAATCCTGCATCGCGCAAGCAGAGTTTACCGCGCAACTAGCAGATATACATCGTCCCGACATCTATCGTCGGGCATTTTTTTTTTTTTTTTGTAGGACATCTCGTAACATTATGAGAAAAGGCAATCAGAAACTGACTTAATAACTCGATTATTCTCCGTTCGAAATGTCTGCTTTTTTTTTTTTTTCTAAAGGACATCTCGTATTTAATCTGAAAAAGATTCTGACTACTTAAACGAATTTTTGCCCGGCGATTTCTAAAAAGTTAAACTTTTTAGACCTCCAGCCGGGCCATAGTAAAATTAAAACTAAAGCGAAAGTCCTAAGGGTAACCCCGAGGGGGGTTCGCACCTCGGCTTAGGCGATCACTGAGGGAGGGCAGCAAGGGACATGCTGGATCTGGGTTAAATGATTTAGGGGCTAATTTAAAGCTACAGGCGCAGCATCGCGGGCTGGCTCATGCAAGGGTCGGGAGGGACTATTAAGTCGGGGTCGCGACGACGGCGGCGAGGTCGGGAGGGACTATTAAGTCGGGGTCGCGACGACGGCGGCGAGGTCGGTACGGTTTGTATCTGTGTGTCTTTCGAACTGTACTTGTCTCTTTTCGACTCTCCTGCAGGAGAGTACTGGGATCATCGGGTTCAGTGAGAACGTGCCACGGACGGCTGACTTTACTGATGTGGGAGGGGGTATAACTAGCTGCCGCGACAACCAGAGGGTTGCGGTGGGTTACTGCTCTATCGAAGAAACGCTTCGAAGCGCGTTTCATGTACTGATGGATCGTAGGGATCTTTAGATCTACATGAAGATTGATATTCCTAACGTACCAAGGCGCGCCTGTGGCTTGTCGGAGAAATCGATTTTGGAATCGCCGGGCAGAATAACACGAAATTTTAGAAAAAGTATTAATAAATTTGTAGTGCCTTGTCTCTGTCGCGTAAAACGTTGTTCAAATTTTATCGTGTATCTACTTTAGGTATCAACACTATCGACAGCCGGGTTTAAGAACTGTTATACCTCTTTGAGAAGAAGCTAGTCCAGGGAAGTGTGGTAGTACCTTACTTACTTTCTTACCATCACCATATAAGTTGGCACCATGGACTTGCAACCTGTATACACGGAATCAGCACATAATTCTCGACCCCTAGCGTAGAAAACAGCTGTTCCACCCATTCAAACCGCGATATTGTTATTTTTCTATGAAACAGCAGTATTTTTTTTAAAACAGATGAAAATATTGCGCTAGGGTTCTAGAAGCGCGTCGATGTACCAGGCACCGGGTACATTATATGCAAAGATCACAGTAGGTATATTACTTAAAAATTTCATAGTGTAAATTGAGGTGATGTGAGCGTGAAGTTAACTGTCATCCCATCTGTCTCCATGTCTTTGTGTGATGAGCACAATCATTTGTTCTGTGTCTGGGTGTAATTTATCTATAATATGTATGTATTTAGAACTATATAAGTATATTTATCAGTTTTCTGGTTGCCATAGTACAGGCTCTGCCTAGTTTGGGATCAGATAACGTTGTGTTGGTTGTCCTAAGATATTATTATTTTATTATCTCACAATAATGAATCTAAGGATTGGCAACTTACTTCACGGAATGGAACTACAGGTCTTTTTTAAATAACCGTTTTTACAACTTTGGCTGAAGAGTTTCGGGTGCTGAGACAGCACAGTAGCAGTCTATCTCCGGGATAGTAAAGCATCTGCAATGTGTTTCGTTTCTTGTCTAGTTTTCTTTAGGGTGCAGTGTTGGCCCAGTGGTAATGGCCGCAACTTACGGTAGGTCGTAGTTCGAACCCAGACAGGCAGACTTTGTGTAGATTATTTCATCACCACTACCCTCAAAACGGTGAAGGAAACCATCATGAAACCGGCATGTCCTAGAACCAACATTTCGAAGACTCTCGAGTAACGCTACGAATCCGCACTGGGCCCGCGTGTTGGATAAACGGCCCACTACTTTCCGTAGAGAGGAAACTTGTATCCCAGCAGTGGGAATATTATAGGCTGATTATCATGTTTTTACTAATGACAAAAGTCTATGGAAAGTGGTGACCAGCTCCCAACTTCCTCTAAATGCCAATGAGAGTATCTGAAAGCAAATACGAACGACACAATCCTACTATCCTACTAATATTATAAACGCGAAAGTTTGTATGTATGGATGTATGGATGTTTGTTCCTCTTTCATGCAAAAACTACTGAACGGATTTGGATGAAGTTTAGAATAAAGATAGTTTATAACCTGGAATAACACATAGGGTACTTTTAATTTCGGTAGTATGTTCCCGCGAGATAATTTCCGACCTCCACGCGGGCGAAGCCGCTGGCAAAAGCTAGTAATATTATAAATGCGAAAGTAGGATGGATGTGTGGATGTATGGATGTTTGTTCCTCTTTCACGCAAAAACTACTGAACGGATTTGGATGAAATTTGGCACACAGATAGTTCATAACCTGGATTAACACATAGGGTACTTTTATCCCGGTAGTACGTTCCCGCGGGACATTTTTCGACCTCCACGCGGGCGAAGCCGCTGGCAAAAGATAGTCTGATATAAAGCTTATCAAAATACCAGCTATTTTATGCCCAAAATTTTAAACATTCTACGATGAAACAACACATTAAAACAGAGAATTTTACAAGCCAGTAAGATGTTTAAACTAATAGGTCATTAACCAGAGATTTAACTGCCTGTCACCTAATCGAGCGTTCACAAATAACCTGTAGTTTGTGGGTACTTTGTAACGACTGACTTTTATACTGCAGTGTAGACTACACTTAAAATAATTACGAGCTTTTAACACTTAGGATAAGCCTTAGGATCACAGCGTCCGTGACTTTTCTTAAGGTGGATGCGGTGGGTATCCCGCGGAATTAAAATATTCTTTCGATTTTTGGAATTCCCAGGCCAGGAACAAAATATGATTCATGACAGTTACAAATATGACCGACTCAGAAATCGAGAAAGAAAACAGCTATTCCATACATTATGTCTGAATAACTAAGGCTAACTAAATAGGCTGCAGCTGTTCAGCTACACCGGAATTTTACATGAAGTGACTGCCTAACTGAACTCCACAACCCAGTTACTGAATAAAACGAAACCCATTGTTAAGACCCAAGACTGGTTGTCAGTCTTTCGGGCTTCTGACATCCTGTAACGACTGCAAAAGAACTACGAATGACTGCCGGGACAAAAGGCTTAACGTGCTATCCGTGGCACAGAGGGGTTTTGGTAAGTAAAGGTGGTCACCCATCCACGGACTAACCTAGACAAGAGTAGCTTAACCTGATCGATCGACCCGTGCAGCTGTTACTAATTAGCCAGAAAATAAAATTAATTTAAATAGTATTCGTGAAATTTATACCATCATCATCATTTCAGCCGAAAGATGTCCACTGCTGAACATAGGCCTCCCCGAATTCCGGTTGGCGATCGCAGTATGGTGATAAAATGCATAGAGAACGCTGCTGCCCATTAGTAAGTCCCTTAGTCGCCTCTTACGACACCCACGGGAAGAAATGAGATTTTCAAATCAAAACTCGATAAATATCAATTTCCACGTAAGCTTTCTAAGTTTAATAGGCATAAGAAACTGCTGAATATTTTGTACGAAACGAGCCACAGTCTAACCACGCAACAAAGATACAGTAGGTCCATAAAGTTTAAGTATAATACGTTCATTATTATCTTACTTATAGCAAATTTTATAACCATGCTAAAATCGTGTTCATGATGGCCTAGTCATCATAGGCCATCAAGATACGCAAATAAACTGTTATATGCGGATAGACAGTTAGACACCACATTAAATCCATAAAAGATAGTATAAAAACCTGACAAGTACGAATTGTATTTGCACATCAAGGGTTTCGTACCCCAACCAGGGTGGCGGACAGCTTTGAAAGAGATACCGTGACCCTGGCACATGGGCAACTGAAGGAACACGGGTGGGTTTTAGTCAGTAAAAGTCTGACACGCCCTCCCGCTTCGCCCAGAGCGGGAGAAGTCATTTGATGATTTCCCATCCAAAAAAAAAAAAAAAGAAAAAAAAAAAAAAAGTCATTTATTGATTTCCCATGCACGTTGTTACAGCGGCCAAAGTCAAAAAATCTCAAGTCTCTACCTTATTAATTATGGTTCAAAGGATACAGCTCTGTGATGGACGGACGGACGGGCCACGGAGTTAGGAATAGGGAACCCTAAAAATATCTACAATATTTATAATTTTGGCACGGAACTTGTGAAAATTTATTGATTAACATGTCATTGCTACATTAGTGTTATTGACCTACGTATATATTTCCATATTTTGATGCCCATTTTTCTTTTATTATAAGATTAGTCATACTTACTTATTTTTATTAAGTTATGATATTAAATTAAATTTTATTTACAATATTTACATAATTTAAAATCTAAGTTTAAATCCAAAGAAAAAAGAATATGTAGGTACATGTATATATAAAAATAAATAATTATAAAGCATCAAAAAATTCGTCTACATCGTTGTCAACAGGAAACTTGCCCAAAAGACTGGCAGCATTGCCACGTTGTATGGCAATAATGATTCTTTGCCCAAAAAATAGGCCAACCCTCTGGTCACGTGAAGAGTCGACCGGCTCCGCTTGGCAAGTTATGATTACTCATACTAATTTTATAAAGAAACTAGCTTGTGCCTGCGACATCGTCCGCATGAAATCTCTTGTTACCCCGACCCACCCCGTCGCACTGCATCACTTGTCCGCGCTATTACGTATACGTTATTTTCACTTATCATTATTTCTGATTTTTTCTTTTAGCTCGTCTCCAATGGGTTATAGCGTGATGTTACATAGCCTTCTTCATGAATGTGGCTATTATGTAAATAAAGATTTTTTCAAATCGAACTGGCAGTTCCGGAGTTCAGCGCGTTCAAACAGACAAACTCATCAGCTTTATAGATACAAGTATGTAGATATTTCCCGTCTTCGCCTGCTGGGAATTCGCAGGGTTAGGCCATTTCTTCTTCTCAGCTAATGCACTAGGAACTGGTAAAGGGTGGGCGTTTATGGGGACTGTCTTATATAATTCTAACGTTCATAAAGTGCTCATTTTCAGCGTCATTGGAATATATGTCTTTAATTTGGACCTGCCGCTGGTTATATATTGACTAACATACTGTTTAATGAATTTGTAATACTAACGCGCTATGGGCCTCCGAAACATGAAAATAAAAGGTTTTCTTTCTTAAATATTTGCTCACAAAATTATGTACCATGATGGCCTCCTCGCTAGGTGGACCGACGACGACCTAAAGACTGGGTGAAGACGGCGGAGGTCAGAGTGTTGTAGCGCAACATGAGAGAGGCTTATGTCCAACAGTGGTCTGCGATTGGCTGAGTTAATTATATGTATGTATGGATATCTTGAAAAGTCTAATTTGTAACTTGTTTTGCTGTAACCAGCAGCAAAGATGTGTACCTGTACCTTTAGCAAGAATAAAAGTAAGTTTTTCTTTTTAATGAAGATTATAAGGCATTTTTGTTAAAAACCAACGAAGCATAACATTAAAAACATGGTCTTTTAAACGTATGTTAAATAACTTAACATTCGTTACTACTACAGTCGGTAAAGTTTGGTAGAAAAAATGTTACACACACTTTACAAAAATGTTCATAAAAAACACGAGTAAATTCGTGTTCATACCAGTAGTGTGACCAAAATAATGTAGGGTTGACGAATTTAGGAAATATTGTTAAGTAATTTTATAATTCGCGGTGAGATGAACGTCGATGTCTGTCGCTAAAAATTAATAATCTATACTAATATTATAAAGCTGAAAAGTTTGTTTGTTTGTATGTTTGATTGAACGCGGTAATCTCAGGAACTACTGGTCCGAATTGAAAAATTCTTTTTGCGTTAGGTAGTCTATTTATCGAGAAAGGTTATAAGTTATCTAACATCACGCTATCATCAAGAGGAGCGGAGCAGTAATGAAAAATGTTGCAACGGGGAAAATCGCATGGGTAGGCGATTCGACGCGACGGGAAGGGTCGGGGGAACAAGAAATTTAATGCGGACGAAGTCGCAGGCAGAAGCTAGTCATCCTACAAATTTCCCACTGCTGGGTCACCGGCCTTCTCTTTTGTGTGAGTGAGTGGGCTATAATCCTTCACGCGGACCTAGTGCGGATTGGTAGATGTCGTAGCGGTTCTATACGCTGTTTTCCTACACAGATTCTCAAAAAAAAACTTAAATTATAAAAAGTTTGCCTCTCAAACTTTGTGATATTTTCTGTAAATAACAATAAAACTCAGGCTTAGCTAGTTTTGGAATGTTGTGTAACTGTAAAATATTAGTTATGAACACATCCGTTTCATTTTAATAAAATAAATGCAAAAATTTTAAGTTTTCACATTTCTGCTAATTTAACATCTATAAGCGTGAATTCTGTCATGGGGTATTATCATTTTACTATTTAATTTTAGCTTTGTTAAACAGTCATTTGTTTACAAAAATGTTTTTTTTTATATTCTCTGAACATGTTTTGTACAGAAGAGAGATAAAAACCGAAAAAAATATTTTTACTATAACTAAAGAAAGAAAGAAAGAAAATAAAGAAAGAAAATAAAGAAAATTGCGTTCATTGGCACTATATCATTTTAAAGTAAAACCTTAAAACTAAAAAATAAAAAATAAAGCAAAAACAATGATAATAATGCCAAAAGGGCCTCAGCTACCAATAAGTTACTATTTGACTTCTCTCGTTGGTCTACTGGGCGCAAACGCTATTCGATTCCCGGATCAAACAAAGTGTTATTGGGTACTTCTATCTAGAATTTCTCAGTAGCAACCCGGAGTCTGTATTTGTGGATGGCAATCGTCTCGCCCCCTATTACACACATGGGATTTAAAGAGAATGCAAGAAAAAATTCTTACGTTTTTGCAATTCTCAAATCAGTGTAAAGTTACCTATATGTTCGACCTGCAAAATTGCAAAGAAACGTAAGAAGGTTTAAATTTCGTGGCCTACCCTGGGGCTTTCCCCTTAAACATAACTAGCGAAATGTCGATATAGGCACTACTATAGCGGACACCTCTGCCTAAACCCTTGGAATATAGAGGTGATGTTGTGTATATCTTTTGCTCTTTCAGCTGTAAAAAGACTAAATCCTTCTTTTTCAATTAAAACCTTACACATCCTTAGCACATTGTTTCAAGGTTAAAATAAAAAAAAACACGGCTTAGCAACTAGTAGATTCTGTGTGAAGATGACGTAACCGGTCATTGACCCTTTGTTTTTACAAATGGCGCCAGAATACATGGTGTGCTCAGTTAATATTGTTCTAATTAATTAGAGTTAGAGTCGATTCCTACGGTGGACTTTGGTCTACAAACAATGTTATAGGATTTATGATGGGTTTTAATAGGTTTCATAGAAAATGTTAATGATGTGCAAATAACGGCTTTGGCAGAGAAATAAAATGATGTGTGACAAACAGCTTAGTAACTATCCTCGTTACTAAAATGTGTGAGTGAGTGAACACGCCGCCGCGCGCCGTGAGGCTACGATCTTATACCACTTTGCCCGACCGGAATCGATCCCAGGAATTCATACTCAGCAGTAGCGATTCTGTAACGAGTTCGATATGAACTATTTCCAAAATCAATGGAACAGCAGAAAAGTATGAAATTATCTTCAGGAGGTCAAGACCCTGTCGTGCTGGGTGTCATGGAGGACATATAGTGTCCTTTTTGGTGATGTTCTTCAGAAAAGTTAAATACATAAATATCTTAGGACAACCAACACACCGTTATCTGATCCCAAACTAGGCAGAGCCTGTACTATGGCAACCAGACAACTGATAAACATACTTATATATTTCTAAATACATACATATTATAGATAAATTACACCCAGACACAGAACAAATGATCGTGCTCATCACACAAAGTTTTGTCTTGGGTGGGAATCGAACCCACAACCTCAGTGTTAGCAGTCAGGGTCACTAACCACTAGACTAACAGGCCAGTACTTCCTACGTGAATGCAAACGAGACAAATGGAGTATGAGGATCGTAGTTTGTGGTGTTTTGTACTTTCTGCCTATCCCCATGGGGCAAGGCGTGAGTATATGTATATACGAGTATGTATAGGTACTTATAAAATTAACAATTGTACCTTTACATAATTTTTTGTCAAGTCATTATTATGTTCTTACTTTGGCGAGCTATGTTATACTTTTAATATTATAAAGCTGAAGAGTTTGTTTGGTTGAAAGCGCTAAATTCAGGAACTCTTGATTCGAATTAAAAAAGTATGTTAGTGTTGGATACTCCATTTA
This sequence comes from Aporophyla nigra, assembly GCA_947507805.1. Taxonomy (NCBI): domain Eukaryota; kingdom Metazoa; phylum Arthropoda; class Insecta; order Lepidoptera; family Noctuidae; genus Aporophyla; species Aporophyla nigra. Next base: position 18,910,470 of record OX382309.1, on the reverse strand, counting down.
TAGAGGAAGGTTTAGGCTAGATAATATTGCGCTTGGACCCTTAGGAACCTAGCAAAAAGTTACGAATACGAAGTACTCGCATGGGCAGGCGATTCGATACGACGGGATATGGTGGGGGAAAAATAAATTTGACGCGACGAAGTCGCAGGCAGAAACAAGATGTTCGTGATAAAAGATTAGCTATTCATCAAAGTAGGCTATATAGGGTGCGCCAAATGAAAATTAATGTCGTCACCGGCAGACTTTTAGTACTCATTATTTTTATATGCCAAATAGCATAGACAGCGTAAATACATCAGTCTATCTGCCTAGCCTTTTTCCAACTATATTGAGGTTGGCTTCTAGTCTATCTAGATGTTAATGAGCCTCACTATTTTACATGGAGCGACTGCCTTTTTGACTCCCACAACCCAGTTAAGACTGGTTGTCTCAAAAACCCGTAACGGCTGTCAAAGAACCACGAAAGACAGGCGGGACCAATAGTGTAACGTACTTTCCAAAGACCGGAGTGGTCTTGGTATGTAGAGATGGTCACCCATCTACCATGTAGTTTAACCTGATTCAATCAATCAATCAACTTTATTTTCTCACCACAATATACATAACTTAATTTACATTGGTCAGATTCGACAATAATACACAATTCAGGTGTATACTGTGGGAGACTGGTGCCTAAGCTAATAATTATGTACTAGGCGCGCTGACAGAATGTAAGGAATCATACGACATTTATAGTTTATTTATTACTATTAAAATCTAGGTTAAGCATGTGAGAAGAACGTTAGTAGATGTAGTGTATGGGTGATTGTATGAGTGTGTGAGTGTGTGGACGTGTGAGTGTGCGGGAGTGTTAGAGTGCTTGATTGTGTGTTTAGGTCATTGTAAGGATGTTTTCAGTATCATTATAGTTTAATTTTAGTAGCCAGTCAGTTAGCCTCTTTTTGCATTTATTCTTTGTAAGGCTAAAGATATGATTGATTAAGCCGTGCAGCTGTTATATGTATTACTTAGCGATAACCCTTTCCAGCACAGGCAGTGTTATTCAGAAATAATAATACCAAACACTATAAAAAATAACAGCTCACACACATACCAACATCAATTATGAACCAACACCAATGAAATAAACTTCTCTTAAAGTAAGACATAACGTTACCTTAACGAGAGCCGGTCCTAACATGACAATAAGCAATAAACGCGTCTTTAAACTTCCTATATTAACATCACAATCTCAGAACAAGTTGCTAATGATGACATAAACTTCCTATCTATGGAAAATGTGAAATTTCATTGTTACGACATTTTTGTATAGGTGTGGCCATGAAAAGAGAGACGCTTGATATCGAACAGTATTAATGTCAGTGGTATAATGCATTTGTATATTTTATTAGATACGAAAGAAATTCCTATGTGAAATCAAAGCCTGTATGAAGAACAATGTTGAGCATGTTAGAAGGGATAATCATAAGATTTGTTAACTCTAGGTTAATTGCGTAACATAAATTAACAGGAGGAATGACCTTCGTTTTGACAGTCCAATTTATTTGTGTGTTTGTTATGTTCGATCGTCGTAACTCATAAACTGCTGAATCAAATATGCAGTCGGTATTACAGAACCAATATGCAGCCTGTTCTAAAAAATAGTAGTTTCTTTCCTTCTGTCAATTTAAACTTTTGGTAGGTATATTGGCGTGTGCTAGCTGACATGTGGCAAATAATTTAATGTATGTTTTGTTTTCATAATATTAATTATTTACATAAGTATTATTGTATAGAGTCAAGTTCTTCTAACTTAACAGACAGCTGTGCTGCTGAGGACTTGGTTGAGTCACTTCTTCTTCCCAGCTAAAGCACTAGGAAGTGATGAAGGGCGAGCTTTTTGGGGGGACTGTCTTATGTAAGTTTGACGTTCAAAAAGTGCTGACTCTCAGCCTAGTTTGAATAAATGACTTTTGATTTTGAAATTCATTTTTTGTGTTCTTCGTCACATTTCCACACAATACCCGCTACCTTCAAAGCCACACTGACGTAATAAATCGAAACCGCCATGTATCCTAGTGCCGTTGACTTTAATGGCTTTTAAAAATGTCCAACATAATGTTTATAGACAACACTATATAAACGTAGAACCCATACTTTGCTAGAAAGTTGATAATGTTACTTTTACCGGTGGGTAAAGTTATAGTGGGTATTACCCGGGTAGTGGTGTCACTTGACCCGATAGATCACGGGTTTGGGTTCGGTAATCTTGAATTTTCTTCTTGTTGGGTCTTAAAGTATTAGGTTTTGGAGAGCAACCTCTTGACTAATGACTCGCTAATGGTTTAACGTTATTCAAATTTTATTTAATGTTCAAAAATTGGTTTCGGAAATTCCGTCATCATCATCTTCTTCATCATTCACACCCGAATACGCCCACTGCTAGTCATAGGCCTCTCTTTCCTCGTGCCAATCCCCACGCTCCAGTGCCTGCCTCATCCAGGTTTTTCCCGTGATCGCAACAATGTCTGAAGTGTACCGTGTGGTGCCGGATGTAAAGAATAACACCACCCCATTTCTTCCCGTGGGTGTCGTAAAAGGCGACTAAGGGACTAGAGAATGGGCAGCAGCGTTCTCTATGCATTTTGCCACCATACTGCGATCGCCAACCCGGCTGCCAAGCGTGGCGATTATGGCAAAGCGCTCCAAATTGGGGGAGGCCTAAGTCCAGCAGTGGACGTCTTACGGCTGAAATGATGATGATGATGATGCAACAATGTCGACCGATATCTCGACTTCCAGTCGTTGGACACCACTCTGTCGCAGCCTTACTCCACCTGTCATCACTGCTTCACCAGGTGTCCGGACCAATTCAATTTCAGCTCCATAATTCGCTTTCCGATATCGAAGACCTTCGTACGTCTTCGTATCTCGTCGTTTGGAACTCGGTCTATTAGTCTGATGCCAAGTATAGACCGCTACATCTATACTAATATTATAAAGCTGAAGAGTTTGTTTGTTTGAACGCGATAATCTCTGGAACTACTGGTTCGAATTGAAAAATTATTTTTGTGTTGGGTAGCCTATTTATCAAGAAAGGCTATATAACATCACGCTACAAGTGAGAGGAGCGGAGCAGTAATGAAAAATGTTGCAAAAATGGGGAAAATTGGACGGGTAGGCGATTCGACGCGACGGGAAGGATCAGGGGAGCAAAAATTTGACGCGGACGAAGTCGCGGGCAGCTAGTGTTACATAAAATTGTCGTTACAGAAGCCCGAAAGTCTGACAACCAGTCTTATGAAGGCATAAGTATCGTATATCTAGTAACTGGTTTGTTTGGACGTCAGATAAAAGTCAGTCCTTGTCAAATACTTTGGTTAGACTGACGCGCCCAACAAAATTCAGAAAAGGCTATGCAGATTATGATGACTTAATAAATGTAACCATCAAGTTGCCATTTTGATTCCAAATCGGAAATCTATATTATTTGATAATATGTACTGTAGGTAAGTTGTGTAGTGTTCGTCGTCTCGTCCCATCGTCTAAACCTGCCGACACATTCACCCATCATTTAGTTTGTCAAAAGAAGCAGTCGTTCTTGTTTGTATTCCTGCTTCAAAGTAGACACTTCCAGCCCCATTTGAAGATATAACATGTTTACAAAATATGTGTGACGTCCCCCGACGACTCCATCTTTTAACCGTTTTTGTAAGCTATTGGTAGAAAAAATGTTACAAACTTAAAATCAGGGGTGCGCAACATTTTTCAAATTTTGAAAACATTTTCCGATATAATATTTTAACCTGAGTATTGATTATAGCTAAGAAATATTGTCTATATAACCTTCTGCCTTTTCACTCCTTCACAACACCTCGGGAAGTCAGCTGGGTAGACACAACTTCGAGAAAGAAACCGACAGGAGCATCCGGTTGGGTTGGCCAGCGTGTGGAAAACTTCCTAGTCTTCTTGTCGCCAATACTGAAATGTTTGAAGGGATAATCGTCGACCTTAAAAGGTGGCTGGGACAGACTGGATGCGGAAGGCGGAGGACAGGTTGTTGTGGCGCAACATGAGCGACGCCTATGTCCAGCAGTGGACTGTGATAGGCTGAGTTGAATGATTGAATTTGCAGCACTTTTATGTAGTAGCACTAAAGGTTATTTTTGTAGTGCAAGTGTCAACACAGTATCTTGACTGTTCGTATTTGTCATCGGATATCTTGAAGTACTTGACGAGCTAGCTAAACACTTACCCACTTTGAAGACTCTATAACGTCTCAATGGTAAATTATCTTAGGTACCATGACGAAATAACAGACTTTTTTTTAAGCAACATCGTTAATATCCGTAACATCATGTCTTTTTCGACCAACCAATAGGCTTAAACATAAATTTTGATTTCTTTTAGTACAAGCTCTAGTAATTCCCAGCAGCCATATATACAAATTCCTATACTAACTTTTAATTTTAACCAGGCATTGTCTGTCATCGAATGAATGAATTTGAGATTTGTATTCAAAAAATGAAAATAGAGTTACGGGTCGTCTGACGGTTTTCTGACTACCCGTAACTCTAATTGACAGCAAGGCTTACCAAGGGCTGTCGTACTTTCCAGTAACTGAATTATGGTGGTCAGACAGGCAGTCGCTCCTTATAAAATAGTTGTAAATCAGCTGCTTTCCGTTAGACTACAAGCCGAGATGATGATTCAATAAATCAAGATTCATTGAAAATCTAAAACCATTTATTCAAATTAGGCTAAAAGTCAGCACTTATTGAACGTCAAAATTACATAAGATAGTCCCCCAAAACACCCGCTCTTCACCAATTCCTATTGCTTTAGCTGGAAAGAAGAAATAGCGCAACAAACTCTCCAGTAGCACAGTTGACTATTTAGTTAGATAAACTTGGTTCTATACAATAGTAGGTGGGCAAAGTAATCAACATGAGACACAGAACATTAAATAAAATTGTTCGCCTAAACAGATACTACAGATACTGAAAGTTTATATGGGTAGTTCATATAATTGTTTTTTTTTTTTTGTTTTTATTTAACTGCTTTTGTTAGTTTATTTTTATTTTCTTTTCATTTCATTTATTGTGTATATGTATCATTTGCATCGTATATGTAAGCGGGCACGCCCTTTATGCCTGGAGGCTTTATTAAGGTTTTAAGTTCTGTTTTCGATTTCGTTTTATTATTTATTTCAGCTTGAGTTTAGTTTTCAATGTTTTGTTGGTATATTGGCGTGTGCTAGCTGACATATGGCGAATAATATATGTTTTGTTTTATAATATTAATAACTTACACAATACTGTATAGAATCAAGTTCTTCTAACTTAACAGACAGCTGTGCTGCTGGGGAGTTTGTTCCGCCACTTCTTCTTCCCAGCTAAAGCACTAGGAAGTGTCGAAGGGCGGGCGTTTTGGGGGACTGTCTCATGTAACTTTGACGTTCAAAAAGTGCTGACTCTCAGCCTAGTTTGAATAAATGACTTTTGATTTTTGAGATCACTGTAAAAAGATACTAACACGAATTTGATACAATACAATACATGTTGACGCATCATCATACGTTCGCCACCCCTGTCTGCGTAGGAAGGGTTGGTATTTCTACCTGCGCGATTTATGTGACCCCTGCACCTGTGGGGTGGGACCCTGCCTGGAGATTAGATAGAATGTTTTGACTATTATTTAAAATTGTATCGTGGATATTAAAAGGTTTCATTCTCGTTAGTTTTGGGGGTAAATAAACTCGAAGTTTATAATGAGTTTAATCTACGCAATTTAAAACAAGGTTCGCTTTTTTATTATCTTCATTTCAATTTGCCTTATTAACCGACTTCAAATAGGAGGAGGTTCTTAATTTTTCATTACTTTTTGCTTGTGTGTTCCGCGATATCTCTTGCAATAACGGATTGATTCCGAAAATATTGTTTTTAATGGATATGTTTCAAGGGTGGTCATAAATAAATTTATTAACTTTGCTTCGGCAGTTTTTGCGTTAGGTTCGGTAATTCCCATTTAACCCACTTTGTTTTCCTTGATGATTTTCCAATGCTCGTTGTCACTGTAGTTTACAAAACAAGTAGTGGTATAAGAATTGGTATGGGGTAGATATAACCAAAAAGTGAATAAAAAACTTTAGAGGTGTCAAGGGACACCCGGATGAAACGAAGTTCCTTTCCAGGATTCATAATATGTAGTTATAATTTTTTAATTATTTATTATGTACAAAAAACCTGTATACACTCAACAAAAATATTCTCTCTCTCCCTATCTCCTTCTCTCTCCCTTTCTCCCTACCTCTCTCTCGCTCTCTCTCTACCTCTCTCGCCCTCTCTCTCTATACCTCGCTCTCTCTCTCCCTCTCTCCCTCTCTCCCTCTCCCCCTCTCCCGCTCCCCCCCCTCTCTCCCTCTCTACTCACAACAAAAAAAACAACAACATACAAAATATATACGGTCGAATTGAGAAACCTCGTCCTTTTTTGAAGTCGGTTAAAGCATGTCGTGACAACTTTTCGTAAGATTATTTTCCGTCTAGCCCCCTTTCACAACGCGCGATAAGGAACTTCTTTCCAAAAACACAAACAAATGAAAAGTAAAGTTATGTGTGGTAGTCCATAGCAATTACAATACAGATTCAATGACACCAACTTCCGAAATCAGTATGTTTTTTTTTTCATTATTAAAAAGAGTTTATTGTTTTATTCGTACTAAACTAGAACAGCAAATTTTTGACAAATTCCACTCTTAAAAAGAAACGAATCTAGCATTTGAAATACAAAAAAGCTAAAATCAGCAGAAATAATTTGACAGTTACAATATGAAAGGTTTAAACTAACGGCAGTTTAAATAACAGAAACTAAGAATTATCATAAACCGTCCATTCATATCTGTCTAGTAATTTCAAGCCACACAGCACACAAACAGGTAAAAATAACAAAATATTTATTATACCTACGACTAATTCATTTTTGACGAATAGAGTTGAAAGATTTACACAATCCTATAAATTCAATCATAAATCTTGAGATCAATATTTTTGAGTGATCAATCATAAATGTTGGTGTAAAAAACTGTTGTAAATCAATTACTGTCGAAATGTAGCACATTTGTAGGAAATTAGCTACGAATAAAATATAACCACGCGGACCCAATGCGGGTTGGTAGATGTCACATATCTTCGTATTACTGGTTCTTAAACATTGCCGGTTTCCGCTCGATGTTTTCCTTCACTGTTTTGGGAGCATTGGTGATGAAATTATTCATAAAAAGTAAAGTGCATGCTTGCAGTTCGAACTCACGACCTACACTCGTAATTCGGGGCCGATACCTCTGGGCCACCACTGCTCTCAGAACAGAGGGGTAATTGCGTAACTTGTTATCAGTAGGAATTGGTTACATATTCATAGCTAAACAACATTCATTGCGTTATTTACGTTGCTGAGCCGACAATTTATTCGAACAAATGACGCAATGGTTTAGAAATAATCTTCAGTCCCATTCAGATTTTGATAAATTGTGCGTTTCGCAATTAGGGTGCAGGTATGCAAAATACAAAATATTAAAACTCAAAATTTGAAAAGATATTACAGTTTTGAGTGCTGTTACTAGTCTGGTCTACAACTGTAACAGATATGTGAAGATGCCATTTTTTTATTTTATGACCACAGTAGTGGTAGTAGCATTTTGTGTCTTCATTAGATCGCTACTGACAAATAATCTCAAAGTTTTGTCCTCATCATCTGCCTAGCCTTTTCCCAACTATATTGGAGTCGGCTTCCAGTCTAACCACATGCAACTGAATACCAGTATTTTACATGGAACGACTGCCTATCTACCTCCACAACCTTGGTACTGGGTAATACGAACCGCCTTGGTAAGACTATTGTCAGACTTTCAGGTTTCTGATACGAATGACAGCCGAGATCTACGGCTTTACATACTTTCCAAGGGACAGAGGGTCTCGGTAGTCAAAAATGGAATCACAAATGTAGAATCCTATTGATTCCGAATTTAAGTTGAATTCTTCTTCTTCTTTCGTGTCAATGGCAGTCGTACACTTTTTACTATATCGTTTGAGCCCAGTAGGTGGCCACGTTTATTGCGGCATCAGTAGCATTTTTGAGATCATCTGAGGTGCAGATGAACGGGCACTGGGGACACTCCAGCAGGTGAGTCATGGTCTGATCAGACGTACCGCACTCGCACTGCGTGTCGGATGAGTCTATAATCCCTCACTTTGACAAATTGTGTCTACAGCGGCCTACCTGGGTACGCAATCGATTGAGAGCTTTCCATATAGGCCACTGCATATCACGGCTGGAAGGCAAGTGTTCCTGGGGTTCAACGAAGTTGAATAATATCACTTCACTGGCTCACCATCACATCAAGCGCTACCGTGCAGACCCTCTTCACCGTCTCTGTTTCCCGCCATTGCTCCTGACTAGCAGATGACATTAGTGACAGCAGCTGCCTCCGCTTGTGGGCATGAGACAGTGTTTCCATATCTATAAAACAGAATACACTTTTTTTTGTGGGTGGGTATATCATCAAATTACGTCTCCAGCTCTGGGCGGAGCGGGAGGGTGTGTCAGACTTTTACTGACTAAAACCCACCCGTGTTCCTTCAGTTGCCTATAAGCATAAATAGATATACTACAACAAAGTTTTGTTAACGGAACAAATAGCTGTTTAACTTAACCAAAACTAAGTTACGCAGCAGCAAATACCTAAGTTGCTGTGGGATTTATGTAGGCCACATATAAGTGGGTGCGGTAACAATGGACGAAAAATTCCGAGCGGGCCAAGCCGCGGGGCACAGTGAACTCATAAATAAAGTTGCAGTGGTGACCCGTACAAGCTAGCGTGGGCTATATGGCCCATTCACCATTTACCCATAGATAACTACAAAACGAGCATCGTTCGAGTTTCATATACATTATACTATTTTCCTACTAAAATATTGTAAATGTGAAAGTGTGTATGTTTGTTACTCAATAAATCAATAAACGGCTGGACGGATTTGGGTGAAATTTAGCACATAGATAGAGTATGACCAGGGTAAGGAGATAGGCTATTTTTCATCCTGTTTTGCAGACGTAATCGTAGATAATAGTTAGTCATATTTATCAATATTAAAGTTCGTTTGTTTTTTACTCAGTTACGCAAAAACAGCTGAACGGATTTAGATGAAAATTGGCGCACAGATAGATCATAACCTGGATTTACACATAGCATACTCTCTCTTTTTGTTCCTTTCGTACTAATTATATTTCTGGATCCAATTCTGAAGTCTACACAGACGAAATCATGAGCAAAACTAAGTAGGTCAATAAATAAAACTGAACTTTTCTTTCCATGCGTAGGCAACAACATTATACTTGTTTTACACGCTAGTAAATTGTAATATTTCATAAACTATTAGTTGTTACTGTCTAAGATTACAATATGGGATTTATTACACAAGAAAACAGCGATACAACTTGTAAGCGTCTATACATCTAAATTATGTTATAAACTTGTCTTTAATTCCTGTATATATGTAAATATTTGGTAATAAATAAAGGAAATACACATAAAATACGATAAACTAAAGGTAGATGTTTGATAAATAATGCTTTATTACAAATAGGTTAATATGACATGTTTATTAAAGGTTACCTGCTAATAAAATGAAATACAACTTTACGAATTTAATTCTACATAATAAATATTAATAGTTATTCATAACGGCTTTAAAATATTAATATATATAATTATTATTTAAGTAGTTTTTGGGGACATCGCCAAGCGGTTGGTCGAATCTTCGCTGACACGGGGCTGGCCTATTTTTTGGCCAAAGTATCATCTCCGCCATACAACGTGGCAATGCTGCCACGCAATGCTTTTGGGTACTTATTCTGTTGACAGCGACCTGCGAACAGTTTTTTTGATGCCCTGTGATTCCTTTATGCTAATTTTAGCTTGGTATGGTAATGGAGTTCTGAACTAGATTTTCACCACCTTTAAAACTTTACATACATATCAAGGCCCAATGACAATGTAATAATTTTAATTGTTTGTCTTCAGGATTAAGGTTTTTTTTATATATTTGAAGACACGGTAGTGATAAATATAAAAATGTTTCGGAGGGAGAGTTTATGAAACGGTTACAAAATCCAAGGAGTTTCCCCACACATTTCTGCAATTAAATATGTTTTTTTTTTGTTAAACACAATATTCTTAATTTAAATTTATGGAAAACAATTTTCTACTTTTTAGTTTTTCTTTAAATTATTATTTAATATATTAATTTATTTTATATTATAGTGTTAATTTTTTTCTTTTCTAGATTTATCCTAGAAGTCTGTTGTCATAACAGCTCAAAGTGCTCACTGAGCCATTTCTTCACTAAGAGATCCTTCATAACATTGTTTGCCTAATACTATAACACATTCACTGAACTGTAGTTTTAGGTTATCCAGCTGTCTCAAGTATGAATCTTCAAAGTTAACCTAGTTTACCAATATTTGCGGCCATTTTGTTGAACGAAAATTATCTAAGTATATGTGACTGGTTGAGTGATTTATCAAGATCCAATCGCAGTATTTTACATGCTTGACAATTTTTCATATGAATTATGTGATCATTTTCTTTCTAAAAGGTGAACCTTGGTTTCTCAGCATTTGCAGCACACATTTTTTTCTCCAACAATAAATAAAAAACTGGCCAAGTGCGAGTCGGACTCGCGCACCGAGCGAGGGTTCCGTACAAACCTGCAGGTATTCATGGTTTATGTATAAGGTTTATGTGTATGAAATTAAATGTTTTTTTTTTTAATTTTTATATTTGAGTTGACTAAATGAAAGGTAAATTGTGGTTTGCGATTTATGACGTATTAAAAAAAAACTACTTACTAGATCTCGTTCAAACCAATTTTCAGTGGAAGTTTACATGGCATTACCATGTATTTTTTTTTAGTTTTATCATTCCCTTATTTTAGAAGTTACGGGGGGGGGGGGACACACATTTTATGACTTTGGAAGTGTCTCTCGCGCAAACTATTCAGTTTAGAAAAAAAAAAAAAAAATGCGGTTCACAGAATACATCTACTTACCAAGTTTCAATAGCATATAGTTAGTGTTAGTGTAGCTCTTATAGTTTCGGAAAAAAGTGGCTGTGACATACTCGGACAGACAGACAGACATGACGAATCTATTAGGGTTCGGTTTTTTGCCATTTGGCAACGGAACCCTAAAAACCGGTCAAACTGAGTCGCACTCGTGCACCGAGGGTTTCCTACCATCATATATAAATATTTTATAGTATTATATAATATTAATGCAGTTTTAGGTCAGAGCCATCTTTTGACCGACAGTGGAACTAATGTACCTTTTGTTGATAAAAAAGTGTGCTATTTAGAGAAATCGTTTTATTTTTCCTGTAATCTTTACACACACTTCTGTGACATAGAATTATTTCAGATTTTTCTCCACGCAAACCTCGGAGATAAGGGGGTAACGGTTTTTTTTTCGGACCAAAAATATGTATTTAAGTTACTATTCGAAATTTAAATAATTTCCAAATAAAAGTGTGTTAAAAAACAAAGAATATCTTTCACAATAGTGTGGCCCCACAATCCGTTGTGTACGGCCATTTAGATAGAGAAATTTATGGTACCGTGATGGTACCGGTGGCATTCTCCAAGATTTTAGACAAGCCGACCGTAATGTGAGCGGACCACAGCGCACCATGATAACAAAGTCTTATTTGTGGAAATGTGAGCTCGATTGCAGATTACGAAACAAATAGCGCTGTGTGGATGGACAAACGAGTTCGTAAGAGATTCTCCACGAGTGAAGTAAAAGGTTTTGCATAATCGACAAAGTCTACGTTTTATTACAGTTGCCTAACATTTTAAATGATGCTTTTGCAATCCATCCATATTTGGACTAATTTGAAAGGTTCGATTTTAGCGTTAAAGTATTTTAGTCAAGTTTTGAACAGTAGTCGCCTAGTTGTATCGACTTACCAGTTGCAGCACCCTAATTGCGGAACACACTATTAATCAGAATTTGAATCATTTTGAAGCTTATTTGTCATCGATTCTTTCATATGTTCGAAAAAATTGTTTGCTTAGCAACGTAAACATCACCATGAATGTTGCGGAACTGTCAAAATGAAACCCATTCATACTGATAGTGTAGTACGCAATTACCCTCATGATCGTGGGCACTTCTCTTTGAAACAGCCGCTTTTTTTTTAATTTGAGAAATTTTGAGTGCTTATGTTCAGAATCATTACTGAATGTATGGTAATAGGTTTCATGTGGATGTTTTTGCCCCCCTGTATATTAAATATCTACCTACCTTTACAAATCTGGCGCACCTTACCGGCAAATCTTTTCCCGGCAAATTAGCCAGTCTTGTCTGTGGCAAAACAGGAGAAGTAAGTCGAACTAAAATATCCTTACTATGATATAATAATCTTAAATAAATTCAGAGAGCTTAATTGTTAAGCAAAATTACAACCCATTGAATTTGTCTTCATATAATCACAACTGTCATTCTTTGACAGTTTGTATGAAATCGCTCTAACACGGAAAATTGTCGTAAGACTTTCATTTTCCACGTTTAATTTATTATAGTGATGATTCTGTTGTGCACCAACTAAACTCAATTAATGCTATTGCTATCTTTTTCCTTCTAATGACACAAGAAAGAGACGGAAATAAATAAGAGCTATCAAAAATTGAAGTAAGGTTTTCTTACCTACGACCAACTGAATCATTATGCTTAAAATCACGCCAAATTCAAAGCAATCGAGACGTAACGTAGTATGACAGTTCTCAAGGGTCATCACTTGTCTTTTTCTTTCGTGGCCTGTCAGTAAGAGATAGCAATATTCTTATTTTAGTTTAGGCGGTGAATGATAAAATTCAATCAGCGTCAGGCAAACCTTGTGTTGTCATCTGACATTACACTAAGCTTAGGCCCTTTTAATATCCTGTCAGGGTCACGGAATTGTTTGATAGAGTTACCGTGGCCATGGCATAGGCAACTGAAGGAACACGGGTGGGTTTAAGTCAATAAAAGTCTGACACGCCCTTCCGCTGCACCAAGAGCGGGAGACGTCATTTGATATCCCACCCACAAAAAATTTATTTAAAAAATGCCCTTTCCACATTATTATTATCGTTTTATTTTTTACTTGTTTATATGTATGTAGTTTTAAAGTTTTATTTTAATTATATAATGCCAATAAACACATTTTTCTTTCTTTCGTTCACCAATCTATGCTCATTCAGCAATTCTAGTACAAAAGCGTTGGTGGCAAATCATATAAAGCTTGAATGTTGATCGCGATAGCTTAAAGTTATCATTTAGTCTGCCAATAAGGATCGGTCACACTGCGGGAGACCCGTGGGTTTCGTGAGGCAATATTGAGGGCTATACTTGTGTTTCTGAGGTTTGATGAGGCTACGAGAGCAAATAGACAATGATGATAATGTTTAAGAAAGACAGTTGTTCTATGAATTGAGTTTATGTATTATCGTAGTAAGGAATATCACCGTCCCATCTCATCCTCTGGATGTCGGAAAAGATGACCAAGGGCCATACTAGAGAATAGGTAGCAGCGTTCTCTATGCATTTTACCACCATACTGCGAATGCCAACCCGCCTGCCAAGCGTGGCAATTATGGCAAACCCCCAAAAATGAAGCAAAGAACAGGTAGAAGTGAAGGTGCTTAGGGAAGGCCTATATCCAGCCATGATGTAAAGAATAGCACCACCCCATTTCATCCCGTGGGTGTAGTAAGAGGCGACTAAGGGACTTACTAGAGAATGGGCAGCAGCGTTCTCTATGCATTTTACCACCATACTGCTAATGCCAACCCGCCTGCCAAGCGTGGCAATTATGGCAAACCCCCCAAAAATGAAGCAAAGAACCGGTCGAAGTGACCGTGCTTAGGGAAGTCCTATATCCAGCCATGATGTAAAGAATAGCACCATCCCATTTCATCCCGTGGGTGTAGTAAGAAGCGACTAAGGGACTTACTAGAGAAAAGGCAGCAGCGTTCTCTATGCATTTAACCGACATATTGCGATCGCCAATCCACCTGCCAAGCTTGGCGATTATGACAACCACCCCCCCCCCCCCCCCACCCTAAATTGGGGGAGGTATATGTCCAGCAGTGGACGTCTGTCGGCTAAAATGATGATGATGATAACCCGTGAAGAATACCCTACCCGATAAATTGGATTTTTCGACACCGATTCATAATTGCCGGAAATATCGCGGAACAATACACATACACTTCTTTTTAAAACGTTTTTATTATTAAAACTTAAGTCTAGTATAAGGAACATTACACTGCTCGCCAAAACCAAGCTCACAGATGTTACCCAGAAAGCTGCCCAGCCCAAGTGGGACTGGGCCGGACATGTCTGCAGAATGTCTGATGACAAATGGGCTAATAGAGCTACCAACTGGATCCCACTAAACGCACGATGACATCGCGGCAGGCCGAGACGAAGATGGCGGGACGAGCTTGACTCCTACCGAAAGGATTGGCCAGGACTAGCAAAAAACAGAATTCTGTGGAAAAGGGAGCGGGAGACCTTTGCCCTGCAGTGGGACAATATAGGCTAGTTAGGTTAGATTAGAAGTCTAGTATCCCCAATGGTGGTTGGGTGATCTAGGTTCATTCAAATAGGCATAGGTACCTATGTTCTTATAGCAAATCAGTCACGAGACTGGTATTCGACCGTTTTGAAGCACACTTTCCAAATAACGTCAACCTGACCATTTAAGCCAACAGTCTTTGAAAGCTATTCAATACGTCAATCCTTTAGGCATGTACTTAAGTAATTTATGTTCTAACTTAACTTGTACAGTGAACAAAAGAAATAAGCATAAAGACTTATGAAGTTATGATATATGTTTTGTAGGCGTTGGCTGCTCAAATCTCTGACATCATTCCCTTATTCTGCAAAGACATACAATTGTACCAGTTCTTCCACAGATTAAAGATATTTTACTTTAGTAAAAGTAGCCGCGACTGCTTCGTTGGTTTAGTAGTCACAAGCGCTACAGCGGAGGACGAGGTCTTGGTTTTGATTCCCGGGTCGGGCAAAGTGTTACTGGACTTTTCCATTTGGAGTAGCAGCCCGGTGTCTGGATTTGTGACCTGCTGATGGCAATAGGTTTGACATAACTGACGATATGTGGAGGTACTATATAAATATAATAATAATATCTTGGGACAACCAACACACCGTTATCTGATCCCAAACTAGGCAGAGCCTGTACTATGGCAACCAGACAACTGTTAAACATACTTATATATTTCTAAATACATACATATTATAGATAAATTATATCCAGGCACAGAACAAATAATTGCGCTCATCACACAAAGATTTGTCCTGGGTGGGAATCGAACCCAAGACCTCAGTCTTAGCAGTCAGGGTCACTAACCACTAGACTAACAGGCCAGTCAAAAAAAAAATGTACACATCTGCTTAACCTTTTGCTTTTTGATTAAAGGTGTTATGTTATGTTTCATGTCATAAAAGAAGTCCTTAGTATGTATTTAGTTTTTAAAAGCTATATCACACACGATTACCATTAATGTAATGTCTGTATGCATATCAATTTTCGAAAGGTTCTGGAGTGGCGACCGCGTACCGGAAGACGTAGAGTTGGAAGGCCTCCAACAAGGTGGACCGATGACCTTGTGAAGGCCGCAGGAATCCGCTGGATGCAGGAAGCACAAAACCGGTCGAAGTGGCGGAGCTTGGGGGAGGCCTATGTCCAGCAGTGGACGTCTTTCGGCTGAAATGATGATGATGATGATATCAATTTTATGTCTAATGGTCATTGACCTTCTCCATATCATCCGTTCATCTTGTGGTAAGCTTAGCCATGCTTTTTATTCACCAAGCAGCAATGTTTAGCATGATCCTTGCCTATAGCCACATGTCGATCACCTATAGAGATCTAATAGAGGCCCTGGTCCCAGCAGTGAAAACTTTATAGACTGCTATGCTATGTCGATTATCTTGGTTCTCTTGTCCTTTATTTTGCCAACTGTACTTAAACATTACCATAAACACAAAGTTACGGACGGACAATCCGTTCTGTGTATGGTCGATGTTGAAGTGATTTCACATTGTAGGACATGCAGGAGACAGGTCATTGAGTTGTCTATCACAGTTTAAGGATCAAGATTTCATTGTATCGGTGGAGTAGGATACACTAGGAACAGGGTTGGTAGGGGAAAAATAGAACTTTTATTGTTAGAAAAGCTAAACCGAAAACATATATTATAGTGACCTTATTGGTGATGTTCTTCAGAAAGGTCAGGTGCGTAATACTCGCAACCGGCGTGTGTGTATGACCAATTGTATGAACCTAAACGAGGCAAAAGGAGTGTGTAGAGATCGTAGCAGGTGGCGTTCCGTGGTTTCTGCCTACCCCCATGGGAAAAAGGCGTGATTGTATATATGGAAGTGTCGAAGGGTGGGCGTTTTGGGTGGACTGTCTCATGTAACTTTGACGTTCAAAAAGTGCTGACTCCTCAGCCTAGTTTGAATAAATGACTTTTGATTTTGATTTTGATTTATGTAAACCGAAAATTTATTTGAACCTAGGTCAGGATAAGTATCGAAAAATTCTTGCTCAAAGGATGGCAAAGTTTTGGAAACTATATGTACTAAAACTTTTTTACAAAAAAAAAACAACCGACTTCCTTAAAAACACTACAAATTGAAAAATAACTTTAATTTCGGAAGTCGGTGTCTTAGGATCTGTATTTATGGTTTTTTTGCCACCGACTTCCGAAATTAAAGTTATTTTTCAATTTGTAGTGTTTTTAAGGAAGTCGGTTGTTTTTTTTTTTTTGTAAAAAAGTTTTTATTTTTAAATTTTTAGTTGTGGTATCCACCCCGCACTAATTCCAAACAAACAATGCATATTTATGCGATAGCAGAAATCGCGGTTGATTTGCTGTCATTTTTTAAAGAGTTCCGGTGTCTATCTCTGGAACTCATCATCAGATCTATATGAAATTTATATGGGACTCGGAATAAACTCCTTTCAAACAAAAAAAGAATTTTGCAAATCCGTCTATATATGACGGAGTTATGGCCGAACATACATAAAAAAAAAAAACATCCGAATAGAGAACCTCCTCCTTTTTGAAGTCGGTTTAAAAGAGAAATAAGTAGGGTCATCGGACATCTGCCACGGTGGCAGATTTTTTGAAAGAGTTACCTTGGCCCTGGCAAAAGCAACTGAAGGAACTCGGGTGGGTTTTAGTCAGTAAAAGTCTGACACGCCCTCCGTCATTTGATGACCCTAGAAAAAAAAAACAAAAAGGGTCGTCGGACATAGTTCAAGTTAAAATAGAGACGTGTGGAAGAAAAAGAGGTGTTGCGCCGACCCAAAATAAATTGGGATATAAGGGCAGGAGAATAATGATGGACATAGTAGAAGTTCAGTAAGAATCCTATGGAACCTAGTAAGATACTTACGAGTTGTAAGTCGTGAGTCCAAACCCAGGCAGGCTTGGTTTTTATATTTAATTCCGTCTCCACTGCTCTTAAAACGGTGAACGGAAACAATGTTCTAGAAACAATAAGAGCCATACTAATATTAAATATAAAGCTAAAAACTTTGTTTGTTTGGCTGAACGCGCAAATCTCAGGAACTACTGGTCCGAAATAAAAAATATTTTTGTGTTGGATAGTCTATGTATTCAGGAAGGCTATATAGGCTTTATAACATAACATCACGACACGATCAAAAGGAGCGGAGCAGTAACGAAAAATGTTCGAAAACTGGCCGGCAATTCGATGCGACGGGAAGGGTCAGGGGAGCTGCCGGGGTCGCGTGTTCGAAAGAGATACCGTGACCCTAGCACAAGGGCAACTGAAGGAACACGGGTGGGTTTTAGTCAGTAAAAGTCTGACACGCCCTCCCGCTCCGCCCAGAGCGGGAGAAGTCATTTGATGACTCCCCATCCAAAAAAAAAAAAAAAAGGGTCAGGGGAGCAATAGTTTGACGCGGATGAAGTCGCGGGCAGAAGCTAGTTAAAAAATATATGACATCCACCAACGCGCACTGGGCTCGCGTGGTGGATAGTGCGCATTCCCTGAAGAAGGCCTGTGTCCCAGCAGTGGGAACATTATAGGCTGAGTAGCTACGGTAGGCTGAATAGGCAACATGCAATATTTTTATTTTTGTTTTCACTTTAAAGAATTCCATGTAGAATAGACCACAAATATATTAAAAAATTAAAATATTGTAATTTATCGGAAAAAATGAGGTTTTAAATTGACAGTTTAAATTTTCCCGCGAAAACGGACCTATAGTTCCGATGACGTCATTCTTGTCTGTCACTGGTTGTATTTGTTGGTCGGCTTTCATACTTTTGCATATTTTTTCGACTTTTGAGATAGTTTTTTTTTTGAAAAATTTAAAATGGACTATCCGTCAACATCAGGTGATCATAACAATACCACTAATAATCCAGCCAGTGAGTCCGTGTATACTTAAACAAAGTTTCCAAATAAATTGTTTTTGACTGGACCTTGAGACCCAAAACTGAGAAAAAGTTGGTTTCAAGCTGCGAAAAGAAATTTCAGTTTTCTCCAAACACCATTTCAATACTCAAAACTGTATTGCATTCCACAATACATCACATCATCATCATGCATCATTCATTCTTCATTGCATAGCTTTCTTTCCTTTTTGCATTATTCGATGCTGTGAACTGTGAAGATCACTTTGACGTAATAAGTCAGCGAATATACTTGTTTTGTTATATGTTTAGTAAATCTGCTTGTACGTGAAAACACGTTAGTAACCTACCTAATACTTACAAACTTGTCTATAACATGTATTACATTTATAGTTGGAGAATGATGTCAAAAATTGGATTAAAGTTTAAAATGGGTGGAGGAAAACTTTTTCTGAAAAATAACTCTTAGTAAATTCCTGGAATCTGCTTTTATAAACCTACCTTCCATTTTTTACAATAAAAATGCAATTAATATTCCCATAAAATAATATTAACTTTTACATCCATAGCCTCAATAAGTTGTCATAACAGGAGTGAGGTGACGTCACTCTTGTTATAAACGCTGATTGGTGTTTTGAAATACGTTTTGTTTCAAGTCATTTTTAACTCGTAATTATTGTTAAAAATGAACATTATGTAACATAAAAACATTGCAGTGGCCCTTCTTTTATACTTTTTTAACATTTTAATCATAAAATTTTCATAAATATTATATTTGCATCTTCCCTATTCGCACTAAATTTTTTTTCAGACTGGTGCGACACGATAGGCGCAACGCGACTCTTGTAGAACAATATCCATTAAGTTTTCATAGAAATTTGGAGCCTTAAATGGATCTGGGAAAATTCTTCTAAATACGACAACTTCAATAAATCTTTCTGCCACTATTTGCCTTTGACGCCCCTCTATAGTGAAAACACCCTGAGGAGAAACGACCATATACGACACGATCATTTGTTCTGTGTCTGGGTGTAATTTATCTATAATATGTGTGTATTTAGAAATATAAGTATATTTATCAGTTGTCTGGTTGCCATAGTACAGGCTGCCTAGTTTGGCATCAGATAACGGTGTGCTGGTTGTCCTAACATATTATTTTATTTATTTATATACCTAAAGGCAAAATACAACTAATAATTGATGAAAACTACTACTTAAAATGAATACTATTCAAAGTTGTAAATACTCCATGAACAATTCGAAACAAACAAACGTTTGAACCTTACAATTAGTTAGTTCTAGTAAACCAGCACAAAAGATATCTGTGACCAATATTTTACTGTCAAATAGCCCTATGTTCGTTTTAAAGTTCACATGTTTCAATATGCTTTTAACTGATTAGACAAGAAATGGAAATTTATATACGTTTTGGCATTTTGGTCTGAAATGTTATCGTTGAGGTAGACAGTTGAACACTTGCGAAAAAGACAGTCCATTGGCGAAAATATATTTCGCACAATTACCACCCTAATTACTCACTCACAAATACACACACCCAATTAATCACAATCAGAATTATATTGAAGAATATTGCTAATACTTTGCCTTATATGTTCCAAAAATTCGTCTGCCCATTGAAATAAATAACGCAATGAATGTTATTGAACTGTTAAAATTAAAGCCTACGGTTAACAGTCTCACTAACAGCATAACAGTGGAATGACAGTGACTGCTCAGTTCGCGCAAGTTTACATAGTGAGATTCTTACAGAATCGACATACAGACCTAGTCCCTAAAATGGCCACATCGTGCACACATCTGCGATACCTCTAATGCCTATTGTAGATGATATAGGCGTCAGTAACCACGTATCGTCGGATATGGGGCTTCATCATTTGAGCCGAAGCTTAGCCACTTCATGTATTATTTACTTGCTTCTGCCCGCGACTTCGTCCGCGTTAAATTTCTTGTTCCCCCGATCCTTCCCGTCGCGTCGAATTGCCTACCCGTGCGATTTTCCCCGTTTTCGCAACATTTTTCATTACTGCTCCGCTCCTCTTGGTTGTAGCGTGATGTTATATAGCCTATAGCGTCTCGATAAATAGGCTATTCAACACAAAAAGAATTTTTCAATTCGGACCAGTAGTTACTGAGATTACCGCGTTCAATCAAACAAACAAACAAATTATTCAGCTTTGTAATATTAAGTATAGATTGATGCTTTACATTCTGAAGGGATTTGCCCTTATTGCCACGCTTGTCAGGTGGGTTGGCGATCGTAATATGGTTTTAAAAAAATGTATAGAGAACGCTGCTGCCCATTCTTTAGTAGCTCCCTTAGTTGCTGTCTACGACACCCACGGGAAGAAATGGCGTGGTGCTATTGTTTCAGTCCGGCGCCAACACATAGATGGTTGGGCTTACTACCTAAAACTCTCTAAAAATATCTATAAAACTGCAGATCAATGGCAGTGCCCTGAATATTTCTAACCATCGGAAGTCATAAATTACTAAACTGACACTGCATTGAAATTCCATAGATTTGATCTCGTGAGCTTTTAGTTTAACTATCTCAAGTTATTCTTATTAAATGGACATTTGTATAAATTAAAATACTTTGGATATCGATTAGCCCACGCATCCCCGGTACAAAATGACAACATACAATTTTACATTTAACATACATTATCTTAATCACTCCCCCATTTAAATAAATCAGAATTTAAATAATACATATAAATTAGAATTAACGAGGTACAACACTAATATATCAATTTTCTATACGCCTTCTCTTGTCTTGTAGGCTGGCCAATACTTACAAGCCATTTAAAAAAAGATAGATCGCTGTATTGCTTTGAAATTTCAAAAAATGGTCACAATATGGTCACGTCGACTTGCACAAATTAACGTGACAGAATCGGGCGAATACGCAACGCACTTTTAAAGTGCGTAACGGGAAAAACGTTAAGGAAGCAACGAAATATTAAGGAAAAAGTCCACTAACTTTTTATTACATAAAATACGAAAGGATTCGCCCACAATTATATAAATTCTTGCGAGTCGCCTATGAAAAATATTATATTATTAAAATATTATTTAAATAATATAATAATTTCTAAATCTGCGTTTCTAGAACTGTCGATTAACCCACAAAAACATTCATAAAATATAACTTCACAAATTAACAGAAATGGTCCATTATTTCAATTAGCCTTTTCTAATAAATTTTTAAAGTAATACTTATTTATGTACGTGGTTTTAAACCGTCTTAAAACCACGAATATTTATTTAAAACTTTTTATTACAACTATACGTCCGAGACAGTAGCGAAGTTAGAATGTGTGCGTGTGTATGTTATGTGTTAAAGCGACTCGTCTTCACGCACACGTTCACAGCGTGTTTGTACACTTAGTTACCACAAGTAAAGTTAGCGTAGCTTCGTGAGATAAAAATATAGCAAATAGTACCTAACCTAAGCTTAGCTTGGGATTTTGGTAGATAAATAAATAAATAAATTTATTTATTTATTATTCTAATGCATCCATACTAATATTATAAATGGGAAAGTGTGTGTGTCTGTTTGTCCGTCTTTCACGGCAAAACGGAGCGACGAATTGACGTGATTTTTAAGTGGAGATAGTTGAAGGGATGGAGAGTGACATAGGCAACTTTTTTTTCTTTTTTAGGTGGTTGGGGTGAACTTAGAAGAGCCGTGCTTTTCCCATGGACAATTGTATGTAGCATGTTCGCGAGTGTCCAATGCCCAGAATCTTTACATTTTATCCCCAAATGGAAAGACATATAATATCGTCTACAGTAGCGTATTAAAATAACATTCTGTTCCGTGTTCTCTTCTGTGTTCTAAATCAGGAAAGGGGAACCGTGTTACCCCGGATATAACGCGAGCAAAGCCGCGGGCAAAAGCTAGTATTTATATAAAAATATTAGCTCTCTGCTCTCCTCCATATAAACTTTGACTGTGCCTTTCATACTCGTTCGTCCGCGAAATTTTCGTAAAAAGTGGAACAAAGTTTTTGTTTCACGTATTAATAAATTAACAGCTGAATTTGTGTTCTGAGTTAGCAAGTTACAATCGCTTAGTGGAGCTTATGTCATAAATCTTTTCCAAATTTACAAGTAGGTACCTACCCAGCATAAGCCTGCTTATACGTCAACCAGATATATTTTAGTAAAAAAACATATTTTTTCTTAACATAAAATTAAGATTAATTTAAACAGACCATAACTCCAACAGATTAGATGAAGATCATGCAAATATTTCCATCGAAATATTGTCAGAAGATTAATTTTTCCTTTCCTTAAATATATTTAGATTAATTTAAATTAACCATAACTTTAATTTATTACCTCCAATAGTGTATATATTTCGATCGGGACATTGTTAAATTAGCTATTTTCTAAATTAAGTGTAGTGTCGTGGTGTCGGTGTCTTTTGTGTCCCTCGTTAGTGTCAGACACTGATGTATACACAATATTTAAGTTGTAAACAGTCGGTGACACCCACGTGATATCACTCAGCTATGTGGCCCAATTTGGTGTGAGGTGATGGGCACAGTTGTCGTTCTGAGTTTATATTTTATTTTTCACACTCACGATCACACTCACATCATACTTGTAATCTCCAAGTATAAGGCAGAGCTGTACCTATATTACACACATATTCGGTAGTAAATAGTTATATGTAAGTCCCATATAATTGGGAGCGAGCCTACTGCCATCAACCGGGCACCAATCCGGGTTTGGAAATATACACTTTTAATCATCATTTTGACGATCTCGGCCATAAAATTGGCAGAAGCCAAATCAATGTCGCAAACCTGTAACCTTTCGCATATCCTGACCAGGAAAGAATGTGACATTTTCTTCAACTCAGCCTTTCGCAGTCCAATACTGGATATAGGCTTCTCCTGAGCTACGCCACAACGTACTGCGCCTTCCTCGTCCAGTTTATTCCAGCTACTTTTTTAAGGTCGTCGATCCACCTAGCTGGGGAGCGTCCCACACTACGCTTGCCGATACACAGTCTCTACTCCAGGACACGTTTGCTCCACCGGCCATAAGTCCTTCGACAAACATGGCCGGCTTCTGCAACTTATTTTCTCTTTTGTATGGCATGACATTTTCTTAACAGAAACCAAAAGTCACCACCACAATATACTCTCATAACAAGTTGCCAAATTTTTTTGGAAATATAATCTCAACAAAAAGTTTTTTACTGATTCTATTTCGAATCTTGCACGCAACTCATCTTGTTAGAAAAACTAAACACTTACTTACTGCATTCCAATTCTTACGAGAGTCATAAAGGGCTTATAATACATTGCCGACAACAGTGTGCCCCACCTCAATACTCATTACTTTATAATGTTGTGGAGGGCCAGTGGGCAGAAACATCGCCTGATTACGATCTGAAGGGAGTAGGTAACTCTCAAAGTCATCTGGCAGATAATTTGTGCCAAATTGATACAAATACCAGGTATTTGTGCTTGATTAATCAGAAATATTTTGTCTGTTGAAGGATACTGAATGGGACACAATCCTGCCAGGGTCGCGAGATTTATTCGAGAGCGATACCGTGGTCATGACATATAGGCAACTGAAGGAACACGGGTGGGTTTTAGTCAGTAAAAGTCTGACACGCCCTCCGCCTAGAGCGTGAGACGTCATTTGATGATTTCCCAACCACAAAAAAAAAATGGAACACAATAGAAAATTTATTGTAATTACGTCTGTGGGTGTTTAGGCCCTCTAAGTGTTAAATAATGGTTTGACTATGTTAGCAACTTAGATGTGGGAAAGACGAGCTATCTGCTAATTACAGTTTACAAGTTGGTCGTAGTTTCGAACCTAGACAAGCTTTTTACTTTATCTAAATTATCTCATCACCACTTCTCTTAAAATATTGAAGAAAAATTTCGTGAGCAAAACGACACTGGGCCCGCGTGGTACGGCCTGCCTAATCTCATTGAGAGGAGGCCCAGTAGTGGGAATATTATTGACTGATTATGCTTTCTGGATATGGGCTTCCCCAAGTACCGCCACTTCGGCCAGTTCTATGCTTCTCGTATCCAGCGGATTTCTGCGGCCTCCACAACGACATCTATCCATCTTGTGGGAGGCCTTGCAACTCTTCCTCACCCAGTACGCGGTCGCCACTCAAAAACCAATCGATCCTTCAACCATCTGTTCTGCGAGCAATGTGTCTTGCCCACTGCCACTTAAGTTTGGCTTTCTGACTAATATACTGTGATTGATCTGTTTGTTGTAGCTGTAAGTCTCCCATGTTATTTGAATAAATAAATAAATTCTTCGGGCTACGATTTCGTTTTCGAGATTACGATGTAGATATCATTAGTTGTTCTCTCTGATGGTCTGTACCGCACCCTTAAATATAACCACACATTCCTGAGAAACGCTATCATCATCATCATCATCATCATTTCAGCCGAAAGACGTCCACCGCTGGACATAGGCCTACCCCAATTTGGGAGCTTTTCAAAATCGCCACGCTTAGAAGGCGGGGTGGCGATCGCAGTATGGTGTTAAAATGCATAGAGAACGCTGCTGCCCATTCTCTAGTAAGTCCCTTAGTCGCCTCTTACGACATCCACGGGAAGAAATGAGATGGTGCCGTGGTTTCGGACGTAAAGAAATACGCTACATCATCAAGTCTATAAGCTTCCTAAAGAAACTTAATAAATGTAAAAGTGTTCGGCTTTCTAGACCACCTAAAGACCTCACAATTTACTATATTAGTTTTAATTGCCAACTTTCCTAGAACTCACAGATAGAACGAGTTAACAACATTGTTGCTAACGTCCTTAGGAGCCATTTAGATAGTTTACTTATTGTCGAATAAAACTAAACTTACGTTTATACCACGGAGAAATGAGAAAATGGAGTCTTCATAATCTCTCATTGTGCTCGCAAGCGCTACTGCTGAGTTTGAGATCTTGGGTTCGTTTTTCAGGTCGTACAAAGTGTACGATATTCCATCAGGGATTTCGCAGTAGCAGCCTGCGGAGTCCGAAATTGTGCCCGATTGCTGACAATAGACTCACCCCTTATTACAATGAGATTTAAGCTTAACTGACAAAATATGAGTGTACTATAGGTACACCTCTGCTTAACTATTCGAGGATTTCAGTCGTGATGTTATTTTATGTCCTAATAGAAAATAAAGCTCTTTTATGCGTTCATTACAGATTGGCGACCATTTCTTTTAAGAGAGATAAGTAAATCATCATCCGCCTGAGGTGTATTTAAATGGCCTAAACAAGTAGCCTTTTGACAACAGGATCGCATTGATTTCTCATCCGAAAAAGCAGTCAGTAAATGGAATCTACAAGTAAGTTGTAGTGACTATTATTTTATAAACAATGTCATACTTTTACAAATCAATATAAATTATGTTTTAAATTTAGATACGTTCCTTCTTTGCTATCCAACTCCTCTGAGAAGAATTACCAAAACCCATTCAGAGGTCAAAAGCTATTTTAGACCTACACCCTAATTGCGTAACACACTATTTATCAGAATCTGAATTATTTTGAATACTAATACTTTCTTTCACATGTTCGAAAAAAAAATCTACTTAAAAACGTAAACGACGCCATGAATGTTGTGGAACTGTCAAAATGAAAGCAATTCCTACTGATTGTGCATGTACGCAATTACTCCTCAGACATAATCAAAACATAATTTTGTATTTGAAAGAGAAGATGAGGTTATGTGCACTGCGCGTCCAGTATAACCACACGTTCCGGGGTTTGTTGGGGCTCCCTTGGCGGTGCAATGCCTCCAGCATGTTCGCCGACCACAGCACAGACGGCTACCAGGCGGCGCTTCGCAAAAGAACATCCTCCCTGTGGTCTCGGATAAAGGATAGCACCAACACGCTTCTGAGCGTGGTGTCGGACAGAGTGGACAGCCAAATCCTGAGGCATTAGTCGCTCATGCATGTCCACAATAATAATCATTTTAAATTTTACTAACATAGCTATAAGTATCTTACTAACATCATATGGACTTGTATCTTGTACTATGATCTTTTCCGAAAGAAATATTTTCAATTTCATAATGTTCTGTTTGCTAGTAAATAGTTTTCGCGAAGTCCGCGTCACTCCATTTACTATCGACTCTGTGTCTAAGTAACTGTATTTGTTGTAAAGAGGGCTTTCATGATTATTATCAGATGATACTAATTTATAAAGATAAGCTTTTTAGAAAATATGTGTCTAATGTAAGATAGTAAGATAATCTCTCGCTTAAGGTCTTGTTGATTTGTACTTGAGAATGCTATTGGAATTTACATAACTTTCTAACTTGCTAATCAAGGACTTGCTGGGTGATACCAGCTGACACATATACCAGTGTTCCCCTAACCCTTCCATAACCTGCATAATATGGATTGCAATAAAATAAAACAAAGGTATTAAAACTGAGCACATGGAAAGGAGTGCGAGAGGAGAGTGCTAGGCTAGGATAGGTTTATACCTCGGGAGGATACGGCGCAGCATACGCTGGCAGAATGTGCCGCTTGGGAGGAGCCGCGTCGTGTCCTCGTCTCAGAAGTAGGCAGTGACTTATCGCTGCCGGCCGTGGTCGAGTCGATGGTCGGCAGCGAGGAGTCCTGGGACGCGGTGGTATCCTTCTGCGAATCAGTTATGTCGCAGAAGGAGGCTGCGGAAAGGGAGCGGGAGATATCTTCCGCTCACCCAGCCCGCAGCAGGCGCACCGGGCGTCGGCGGAGGGCGGACAATGCCCTCTTCCAGCGCCCCTAAATGGGTCCAGGGGCGACGGATCTGGGGACATCCGTCACCCCCTATTCCTTAGGACCCGAGATGGTGGCGCGTAGTGTTCCACGCGCGCCTCTCTTTGATGTATGGGGGGAGTTTAACACCTCACTCCCCCCCAACGTGAGGAGGCCCGCAAAGGCGGGTCGGCATCAGTCGGGGATCGCGGAAGATATATTGGTTCCCGTGGTCCCCGACGTACGTGTGGGATGGAACACCGGGGTGGTTTTAGTCAGTAAGAGTCTGACAGACCCCTCCGCCCACCCCAGGGCGGAGGACATCCATGAGGATTTCCACCTCGTGATCAAAAAAGAAAAAAAAAAGGATAGGTTTATACCTAAACGTGTAGAGCGTATTTTACTACCAAAATAATAATAGCTGTAATAATATATAACTTGTAAACAAATATGTAATAAACTAGTATCTCATCCCTTATTACATTGCCAAGCGGCAAGGGGATATATTTTTCCGAACTATCTTCATTTTCATTCTTATCAGCTGGTTGTATCCAACTGCAGGACCACCCTTCTCTCCTTCCACGTACCCTGCTACTGTTTGCAAGGAAAATTAATGACGGTTTTTATCATGTTTGTATGAATTTTATTCTACGGGTAAAAAAAGATTAGCCCACGGTAAGAAAGCTGGTAGCGGCACTACGAGGTGACCAAATAAGTTTCATCATTATCTGCCTAGCCATTTCCCGACTATTTTGGGGTCGGCTTCCAGTCTAACCGGATGCAGCTGAGTACCAGTATTTTACATGGAGTGACTACCTATCTGATCTCCACAAATAAGTTTCTAATAAGAAAACAATGCATAGAAGAACTACGGAATGTATTTCCTTGATTGAAAGAGACGGTAAAATCATATTAACGACTAAGTATTTCTTCGTAACTTCATTAATTAATATTAGCTGAGCAATTACGATGTGATTCCGCGCTCCTTCATATATTTATTTCTCTATCTTCAACATGTCCGTAGAAAGGGGTTTTGTCGACGGAAGAATAGACAAAATTACAGATTTTAGAAAGATTAAAGACAAAATTAAAGATTGTAGGATGGTTTGTACCGTTTTATGCTGGCGTAGCATGACAGTTCTATCTCTATTCTACTAAGAATAGACAAAGTTCTTTCTATGGTGGTCATGCTACGCGTGCTGGTCTTTTGAGCAGTGATACTATTGGACGTCTCTGAATCTGATGTGGGAGAAATCCTACAGATATACGCAGGAGTTCCAAAAATATCCTTAAACATTTACGTCCAGAAAAAAACAAAATGTTTCTACTACACCAAGTTCTGAAATACCTAACACATTTTATGTTTTATTTACAGCCCCAGTCGAAGATTACTCCCAACAAAAAAGGATATACCGCCGAGCAGCATTTTACCCTGCACGGATGATCGGCACTTATTCCCATCCTGCTAAGTGCAATTATCGCCTGAGATATAACTATTTTGATTGGACCTCTTAACATAGTTTTACTTTGAGACGCTTCATCTTGAGATCTAGAAAAAAGATAGCAAGGAAGATGTCAGTGGGACTGGGTTCCCTATAGGTTTTGTTTTAAACTAAGAAAATATCTAACACAGTAGTAAGAATTTTTAGGAATTATCCTACATTAATCTATGTCCGTGATGAAAGTGTGAGATAAAAAAATATTGTCATAACATTATTTTTTATTGGAGTCAATGAACTACCACGTATTTATTTTTCTAATTTCATGTAGGAATTGATGATATTCTATATTTCTAGAGCACAGAAAACGCACAGTGGAAATGACTGCGTCTTACGAGTTGTTGTGTCGTAGGTTTGAAACCAGACGGGTAATTAACTTTATGTAAATTATTTCATCACCACTGCTCTTAACACGGTGAAGGAAACATCGTGAGGCTTTTCCTAGAGTAAAAATTTGAAAACATGTGATATCAACCAACCTGTACTGGGTGAATTACGGTCCGTCCACTCTCACAGAGAGAAGGCCTGAATCCAGCAGTAGGAAGATTATGGGCAGATTCTGCTATGGTACTGACTTATAGCATCCCAACATCCCATTTCTTCCCATGGGTGTCGTAAAAGGCGACTAAGAGACTTACTAGAGAATGGGCAGCAGCGTTCTCTATGCATTTTACCACCATACTACCATTGCCAACCCGCGTGCCAAGTGTGGCGATTATAGCAAACCTGTGTATGATTATGGAGGAATATGTCCAGCAGTGGAGATGTTTTGGCTGTAAAGATGATGATGATAACTGAATCAAACCTACAGCATAATTGATCAATAAATTAATAGTCGTCTGTAGATTTTGGTCCCGATTTTTGGGAGAAAACATTCACATGATTTCCAAAATGCTTTGAAAAAGACACAAATAAAAGCACTAAGGTTTTATCCAACCCCTAGGAACCCTAAAACCAGGTTTAAAAGAAACTCAAAGAGCAGTGCATCTGTCTGTCTGCCTTCATACCTTTCAGCTGATTGCACTTAGGCTTTTAAGTGTTTAATGGCCAAGCCTTTTGATGAAGAAATAGAAAAAAGGAAGATAAAACCAACTGAAAAAAAAGCTTTTTTTATTTTTGTTTTTCATCGCGTGTATAAGTCAGATCAGAATTTTCTTATGAAGTTATCAAATCAGTTTAAATATTAAAATAATTAATCCCAAAATATAGGTTTAAACATTTGTGTATAAGTTTTACGAATTAAAATGGTACATAAGCTCCTTTCACCTGGTGTACCTACATTATTTCTTAGACTCTGCAATACTTGCTTGAATCACAGTATTGTTATGCGTAATCTGGGTAAAACTTTAATTAATTCACATTCATAAGATAATATTAATAATGTACTTAAAAGCAGAAAGAAAAGAAACACAGGACATCAAAAATCTCGTCCGCATCGCTGTCAATGGAAAAAATGCCCAAAAGGCTGACAGCATTGCCACGTTGTATGGCGATGCTGTTTCTTTGGCCAACAAAAAGGCCAACCATCTGATCATGTGAAGAGTCAACCAACCATGTGGCTATATCTCGAAAAACCAAGTTCCGTACCCTATGGCCCTAGTGTTTTAACCCCAAACGCTTTCATATTAGCTTTTGATTTGCCCACAAATACGTTAACTTCGTGCGACGTGCTTATAGAAATTAATATATTATTTTAAAGTGTCGATTCGCCCAATTCGGGCTAGTGAATCAATGCAAATCGACTAATAAGCCTCTCACACAGTTCAAGCTAGACAGAAGATTAAGGAGATTTCACGTTGTGTTCACGTTCCGGCACGTACGGTCCCTAATTTGTATTGTCCGTCCCGTTCCGGAACAAGTCGTGAGAACGGTCAGTGTTGTCTTAGACCCATGTACACATCGTGTTGGCACAGTCTACAAGACTCTCTGAGGGTTGGGCTACGGGACAGGCTGAGGCGATTTTAAAAGACGAGACTTTGATATCTTCTGATTCCTATTTCTTCCCGTGGGTATCGCAGCGACTAACCGTCTTAGGTACAAGAGAATGAACATTTCATGAAGCTATGGATGCGAGCAAATGCGCAATGATGATAATGATACGGAAACTCAGTTGTTCCATGAACTGAGTATTGTCTCAGCGCCGTAAAGAATATCACCATCTCTTTTCATCCCATGGGTGTCGTCCGTCGTTTTACTCCCTAAGTCTCTTAGGACTTACAAGAGAATTTTACCACCATACTACGATCGTGGAGATTGCGGCAAAAAATCCTCCTTAGAGGAGGCCTATGTCCAGCAGTAGACGTATTTTGGCTGAAATTATGATGATGATGATGACTTCTCAAAGTGTGAAAGAAGAAATGTTGCACCGATCCAAACTAAGTTGGGAAAAGGCAAGAGAAGAATGTTGATGACTTTTAGGCAAATTTGCATACGCGTCGAACTAATGATTTTGGTCAAGTGGGTCTAGTAGCCTATACAGAGTTTACAGTAATCAAAATACTGACGGATATCGTGATTCTTATTGGAATAGGCAGAAATTTAACATTCTTATTAAAGTTGGCTATAGTGGACTTGCTCACAGTACATTTAGAAAAACTTTCTTGAGGGTTTCGCGAGACCAACAAGAAAATTACGTACGAGAATTTAATTTTTGCTAAATTTCTAACTGGAAAGCAGATTATTACATTTTTTTAATTTTTTTTATTTTTTATTAAAAATAATAAAACAAAAAATGAAAATGTGTCAATTACGTAAAGAATTTTCTATTCAATGAACATGATTCAATGAACATCTCTCAATCTCTTGATACATTATATAATAAGATACCAATCGTGCAGCTATCACAATTTTCAACTACAACCCGTAGCTTTAAGTATGCTCACATTCTATTTTCATCTTTATCTGTCAAGTAGTCCTCTAATTTACCTACATTTTTTAAATTGTTTATCTCTGACGTTAGATTTTGAAAACTGTCCATTCTGTGTCTGTTCTGTCAATTGGTCTTCTGCTTCGTCCCAAATTCGTCCAAAACCGCATCCACCCACAACATGTACCATACAACCTGTCTGTTTGTCCGGCGCGTTGACGGTTCGCCTGTTGACATACAAGGTCGTCGCCCCCCCTTCCGGCTCCGTTCGCAAATATTCACTTCAAACATTACGAAACTGGACAATTCTATACACGTTGACTTCAACCCTGGGCTTTGAAGTCCCTTGGATTATTGGATGAGCGACAGAAGTTGGCCTGTTGAACCATAATCAGCCTCATATATTCCCACTGCTGGAGCACAGGCCTCCTCTC
This sequence comes from Aporophyla nigra, assembly GCA_947507805.1. Lineage (NCBI taxonomy): Eukaryota > Metazoa > Arthropoda > Insecta > Lepidoptera > Noctuidae > Aporophyla > Aporophyla nigra. The sequence goes on along the minus strand of OX382309.1, from coordinate 18,878,404 downwards.
GGTGGGAGGGTATGAGCTAAGGAACCCGCGTGGCGTCTGAATCTCCACGAATCAGGATTAAGATCCTCCACACGGGCCCAGTACGGGTTGGTAGATGTCACATGTCTTCGAATTTTAGTCCTAAGACATGCCAGTTTCTGCCAGGGTCACGAGATTTATTCGAAAGACATACCGTGGCCCTGGCACATGGGCAACTGAAGGAACATAGGTGGGTTTTAGTCAGTAAAAGTATGACACGCCCTCCCGTTCGCCCAAGAGCGGGAGACGTCATTTAATGACTTCCCACCCAAAAAAAAAGACATGCCAGTTATCTCACGATGTTTTCCTTCACCGTTTTGAGAGCAGTGGTGATGAAATTATTTACACAAAGTTAACTGCCTGTTTGAGTTCAAACCTACAACCTACAGCTTGTACGTCGAATTAATATGTTAAATTCAATGCTGATCTCGACAAGAGCATTAATAAATAATGGTAACACAAAACGTAATGGAATAGAGAGGTTGTTATCTATTTGGTGTTAATTTTTTTGCTAGCCATCATTGTCTGCTAAGTTCTGGTCAATCTGACCATTTTGTTAGCCATCATTGTGTCACACTGCTAGACCAACGACTGTCTTTTCTCTCCCAAGACTCTCTAATTCGTAAAATCTCTGGTCACTATGGCTCCTATGTTGTTGTCTATACTAATTTTATAACAGAGTAAAATTTACTTGCTGGTTCGTTTGTATGTAGGGGGTAATCTCTTAAGCTAGCCGTCGGAATTCCAGCATTCTTTTTGTATTTAATAGCCCGATTCTTGAAGAAGGTTATGCGGATTTAACATCATATTACGACCTTTAGGAGCCGTGACAAAAAGAAAAAAATCGCTAAGTGAAAACGAAGTTAGCACGGGCATGGGCCAAAATGTATCCAGGACTAAATCGCAAACGAAGTGTATTTAATGTAAAAGAACACATAACACAATTTTATTTCTTCTGAAACAAGGCTTTTAACATTTGACCTTTTTCCCTTTCTGTAAATAGCCGCTGAATTTAGGCAAGCTAAACATCCAGCCAGTTTTGTTACTGAAAACATTGATTTATTAATACATTTTCAAATGAACACATAATTTCGAAATTAACACTGTTCTCTGGCATAATAACATTGTTAATTTCGAACACAAAAAAAGGTAACTCTTATTTATGCGCGTTCCAAAATAAAATGATTCAGGATACATAAATTAATACTACGAAATGTCATTTCCTAAAATCTTCAAAACTACCGTATTTATTATATTTTATTTGACGTTTTTATTATGATATTAATGTGAAATAGTGCATTGGCTACTCTTTGCCTTCAATTATTATTATTTTAATTGAATTCAAACGTGAGAAAATGATCAGATCTGTCCGATTGTATTAATTTCTTTGAGATATAAGAATGGTTGATAAATTATAATGTATTGTTTTCGCCTGCGGCTCTGTCTGTGTAGATAATTTATTTTTGATTCGTATTGTAGCGGTATTAGGTTTACTAACAGTAAAATATGGCAGGTATGCATGTTTTGTTGTGCGTTTTAGAAAAGAAAACTAAGAACCAATTAATTCTACTTATCTTTGTATATTTTTGTATTTCTAAACAACCCCTGCGGCAGATGTCGACCTCAGAAAAGGTAACCTACATAACGTAACCACATCCTTTATTTCCCCGAAAGGTAAGTTAGAAGTGTCATCAACATTTCAGCCGTAAGACGTCCACTGCTGGACTTAGGCCTCCTCCAATTTGGGGGGCTTTGCCATAATCGCCACGCTTGGCAGGTAGGTTGGCAATCGCAGTATGGTGGTAAAATGCATAGAGAACGCTGCTGCCCAGTCTCTAGTAAGTCCCTTAGTCGCCTCTTACGACACCCACGGGAAGAAATGGGGTGTTAGAAGTGTACTTATAGTAAACCTACATTTTGTCAGTTATGTTAAAGTCCCATTTAATAGGGGCGAGCCTATCAACCGGACAAGAATCCAGACTCCGCGCCGCTACTTCCGAAATCCCGGATAGAAAAATCCAATAACACTTTGCCCGACCTCGGATTGAAATCCAGGACCTCATAGGTACTTAGCAGTTACTATTGATAATTACTTACTTTAAAATTCCTCAAATCCAGACTCCATATCATGTCCTCCCCGTAATGTCGATTTCAAAACCTCCTAAAACTATAATATTCATTATCATCATCATCATCATTATTTCAGCCGTAAGACGTCCACTGCTGGACTTAGGCCTCCCCCAATTTGGGAGGCTTTGCCATAATCGCCACGCTTGGCAGGCGGGTTGGCGATCGCAGTATGGTAGTAAAATGCATAGAGAACGCTGCTGCCCATTCTCTAGTAAGTCCCTTAGTCCTTTTACGACACCCACGGGAAGAAATGGGGTGGTGTTATTCTTTACGTCCGGCACCACACGGTAATATTCATTATAGATATCTATATATATTACCTAGAATAAGCACAAATCCAGGCAAACCAGTACAGATTAGGCTACATATTCACAGATAATCATAAAATGATCATTTAAAATCATTTCAAGGCTTCAGAAGAAATAATAAAATTAGACTTTACGGTTATGTTTTAGACACCCACGCATAATGCCGCACTTGAGGCTAAGTTCGCCATATTGAATTAAATAATATCATAAGTTAGGTGAGATGAGTCAGGGAATAGGTATCAAATATATTGTGTGACTAGTCATCATTGGCTTTGGAAGGATATCTAGATTTCTAGATCTCTGAATCAAATTTATCGCTTTATTGGTCAAAGAATTTGTATTACTTTTCAAAGTGGTAGTGCTGCCATTTACGAAACCAATGGTGACTGTGATGCTAAGGCCCAGGGTTAGGGTCAGGCCAGGGTCAGGGATGTGTTGAGGCCTTGGCCTTTCTCTGAGTCCGCATGGATACACTCAATTCCATTAAAATATTGACAGTGGAGTTCTAATTCTAACTGTAATATTATAAATGCAAAAGTAATTTTGTTTGTTTGTTACGTTTACACCCTAAAGTGGCTAAACTGATTTTTATAAAATTTGGCAAGTTGACCTGCACAAGGACTAAACTACTCTTCAACCTAAGTCGCAGATAAAATTACTGATAACTGTTAGTGATTTATATCTTGAATTCAGTTAGAAAATATCATGTAGGTACATATCACAGGACCAAATCGTGAGATTGTATCTGACTATAATTAGACTGGCCTATTAGTCTAGTGGTTAGTGACCCTGACTGCAAAGACTGAGGTCATGGGTTCGATTCCCACCCAGGACAAATCTTTGTGTGATGAGCACAATCATTTGTTCTGTGTCTGGGTGTAATTTAAAAATATATAAGTATATTTATCAGTTGTCTGGTTGCCATAGTACAGGCTCTGCCTAGTTTGGGATCAGATAACGGTGTGTTGGTCGTCCTAAGATATTTAGATATAAGATATTTATTTATAATAAAAGAAACATACCTTTTTTTGGATGGGAAATCATCAAATGACTTCTCCCGCTCTGCGCGGAGCGGGAGGGCATGTCAGACTTTACTGACTAAAACCCACCCGTGTTCCTTCAGTTGCCCATGTGCCAGGGTCACGGTATCTCTTTTGAAAACATACCTAAATCAGAAAAAAGGATAAAAGAATAGAAAGGAAAATATTCCTTAGGCACGGAGATCTCCTTAGATTTATAAATCTAAATAAATAAAAGACAGCTTATCCCTTATTAATTTTAATATTATTTATTATAAACGTATCTTGCTTTACATCATAAAAAAACAGCACCACATGTAACTTGATTAAAATATTACCATAACAATTAATATAATGTCTACCCACCACAATAATTAAAAAGTTACCTGACCCAAAAACTATCCGAATGATAAATTACTAACAATAGAAATTTTTCAAAAAATACCTCACTGCGTGTAACCTCTTAATTTAGGTTGCTTACACACGATAATTGGCTAGAGATGCCACGAATAGTGATTTTGTCGAATACTCGGTCTGGCTCTCAGTCTAAGCGCCGAATATACGGCGGCCGAATATCCGGGAAATTATGTGAGTGACAGGTTGGTTACGACCTGCATTATCGATGTGCGCATGGTAGTGCCACTGCAGGCGTATTTGTTTTATTTGCGAGAAGGTCATGTCAACTTGTGTCATGAATTTTTGGAAAACTATTCACCTCGTTTGAACGACAGGTCTTTATAAGTGGTGGTCAGAAATCGCAAAACTGTATCCAATCCTAACCGAATAAAGAAGTAAGATTTCTCTATAGTCATCTTGCAGTAGTTTATAGTGAGAGGCAATATTTAGAATCAGATAAAGTTTGTTAAGAAAAATGCAATCGTTTGACATGAATAAATGCTACACAAATATTTTCATTAATCACAACTTTCCACTGATAGATTTTAAGTGTGTTTAGTACACACTGTACTGTGTGGTGCCGGACGTAAAGAATATCACCATCCCATTTCTTCCCGTGGGTGTCGTAAAAGGCGTCTAAGGGACTTACTAGAGAATGGGCAGCAGCGTTCTCTATGCAATTTACTACCATACTGCGATCGCCAACCCGCCTGCCAAGCGTGGTGATTATGACAAACTCCCCAAATTAGGGGGGCCTATATCCAGCAGTGGACGGCTTTTGGCTGAAATGATGATGTACTAAATGTACAAAACTATGATTAAAGTCAGTACATTTTTGAGTAATAGAGTACCTATGTTCTTTTTTCATGATTTGATATTTGTTGGCCAAACGTTGCATCATTTTCGGCCAAATACCGAATATTAAAGAAGTGGCCGAATACTCCGAATTTCGAATAGCAGCCGAATATTCGTGGCATCTCTCATAATTACTACTTTGTTTATAAAAACGAGTAAATCATTTTAACAAAGTGCGCATATAAACCACCCTTATTAATTTTGACGAACCTCGTTGGTTCGTTAATTAGGGCCACGTGAGCTTTAAATTAAGTATTTACGTCATAAGTATTGCGTCACAGAGTAATAATCTACTTTTGAAATTTTGTGGAGTAAACAAATATATTAATTTTTTTGGGCATTATAAATCATTGATTAATTAAATAAAAAGTTTCATGTTTGACAATAGCATCATTAGGTACATAGGTTTTTTTAATTGAAAGAAAGTAGAAAAATCGAAAGGAAATACCATTTTAGTAAAATTACTCCACTACCTCTACTTACTCTAATTATTAAGTTAATAAAATAAATATTATTAAGTATTAGCTTATGCCAGCGGCTTCGCCCGCGTGGAGGTCGGAAATTATCCCGCGAGACATACTACCGGGATAAAAAGAACCCTATGTGTTATTCCAGGTTATAAACTATCTGTATGTCAAATTTCATCTAAATCGGGTCAGTAGTTTTTGCGTGAAAGAGGAACAAACATTCACACATCCATACATCCATTCATCCATACATACAAACTTTCGCGTTTATAATATTAGTAGGATAAGCAAAGACATAGTATAAAACACAAATCAAGGTCACATTGTTTAATCAACATAATCTGTATTGCCTTACCTGATTTTTCCCAACTATGTTGGGGACTTGCGGGTCGGCTTTTAGTCAAACAGATGCAGCTGTATACTAGGATTCTATAATTATGGAGCGGCTGCCTAATCTAGCCGTAGAACCGATGACCGTTGGAGGAGATGTGCTCTTGAGTGGAGACCGCAAATCGGCAAACGTAAGGTGGGACGCCCTCAGGCTAGGTGGAGCGACGCTCTTTGAGGGGTGGCTGGTAGTACATGTATGCGAGTTGCCGAGAATCGAGCAGAATGGCGTGCTATTGAGAGGCCTATGTTCAGCAGTGGACTGCTATAAGCTACAAGATGATGAGGATGACTGCCTATCTGTCCTCAATTATTGGGATTACCCAATAATTGAGTTGTGGAGGTCTGAACGTATTCAGAATCAGAATCATTAATTTGTGAAACATAGGTTACAGGTCAAGGTGTTAATAATTAAATTATGCGCTATGTTTTGCCTTTGATGACATACAAAATTTTTGGTGAAAGTTATCATAAAAATAAAAATAAAAGCATACCAAATTCATTATATAAAACAAAAAAATTACTAGAAAATAAAATACATGCATGAGAAATATTCGATAATTACGAGTAATAGGTATGTCAATGTACATACAGTAGTTACAGTGATTTATCATTTAGGTAATCATCTAGGGCATAGTAACATTTCTCCACCAGTAATTTAGAAAAACATTTTTTAAATTTTGTTAGTGGCATGCTTCTTATTACCTCTGGTATTTCATTATAAATTTTGGGCGCAACACCAAAAAAGCTCTTTTTCATTAATAATTTGCATTGCAACGTGTATTGCAACCAGACTTTTTTTTTTGGATGTGAAATCATCAAATTACTTCTCCCGCTCTGGGCGGAGCGGGAGGGCGTGTCAGACCTTTACTGACTAAAACCCACCCGTGTTCCTTCAGTTGCCCATGTGCCAGGGTCACGGTATCTCTTTCAAACAATCTCGCGACCCTGACAGGCATCGGTCCTAGCAGACCCCTTCAGTGCTGCTGACATCTCTTTGAGACGCGCGTGGAACATTACGCGCCGTCGACCCGAGCCTGGGTCCTTACCGGGCGGCGAGCTACCCATTGCTTGCCACCCGCAAGCTCGCGCCTACGGTGGCCGGGAGTCGCCTATCGACTCCTTGCAACCAGTCTTACATAGGGTTACTGTATTAACAATACCTCTTAATGGTTGATTGTAAAACTTTCCGGCTTCTGATGACCCGTAACGATTGTCAAAGATCTACGAAAAACAGTCGGTACAAACGAGGGGCCTTGTATACACAGATGGTGACCCATCCACAGACCAACCGCGGCAAGCGTAGTTTAACCTGATCGATCGAACCGTGCGGCTGTAATTACTTAGCAACTATCCCCTCAAATTATTTAATAACACTATACATTACAACTATAAGTTACCCGCATAGAATAAAATTAAATAAATAAATACAACTATGCTTAATAAGAGATGACTCAGCCCCAAGATATCAACATCAACAAGATCTCAAAACGGCTAGAAAACCCGTCTAGATCGTTGAATAAACAAATATCTAGAATCTAGATATAAAATATGCGTATATCGTAATAGAAAAAGGAGTGGATATGATGTCCATATAGAAATAACTTGTGTGGTCTAGTGCAAATAGACCTATCAGTGGTTTTAATGGTCATTCGCTTATTTAGTTTTAAAAACAAGCTACCTATTTAGAAGAAGGTACTATGTATACGTAGGAAAACCAAGGTAACCGATATAGCCCGAAGAATTGCCAAACTTAAGTGGCAGTGGGCAGGGCACATTGCTCGCAGAACGGATGGCCGATGGGGTCGGAAGGTTCTGGAGTGGCGACCGCGTACTGGAAGACGGAGCGTTGGAAGGCCTCCCACAAGATGGACCGATGAGCTGGTGAAGGCCGCAGGAATACGTTGGATGCGAGAAGCACAGAATAGGTCGAAGTGGCGGTGCTTGGGGGAGGCCTATGTCCAGCAGTGGACGTCTTTCGGCTGAAATGATGATGATGACTATGTATACGGGTCTATGTAAAATTAAATGGTTCAGAACTTTTCTGTACATATTTAATTACCTACGTTTTGAGTATGTTGAGAAGAGAAGGTCAAATTAAATAGATTGGCGATACTTTACTCACGTGTTGGGTATAGATATAGAAAAAAAAAAAAAAATAAACAAAAAAAAAAAATATTTTTCATCATTCCAATTTTGTTCAAATTTTTAAATGACACTGTCTTGTTTATTTGGATTATAAAACGCCTGATAAGCTTTGGTTTTTGGAAAACTGATAGAAAAAATATGTTCCTAGTAAAATTGCAAAAATAACTGATCGATTACGGGAATTTATGTTTGCCCATCGAATCAATCAATCAACTCAGGCTGAGTTGATTGATTGATTCGATGGGAAAACATCAGCATCGCAGTCCACTGCTGGACATAGGCCTCTCCCATGCTGCGCCAAAACACCCTGTCCTCCGCCTTCCGCGCATCGTATAATTAAATTTCTTTTTGTTGTGCTTTTTTTGTTTTAAACCTATGGAGTAAGAGATGAGTAAATTCCTCATATTTTTTCGGATAATTATTAAAATTATGCACAATATGGGTACCGTTTTATTCACAAATAAATAATTTAAGAGGTTAGCTATAAAATGCAGCTATCCAATACATATCTTACCTTCAGTTACTTATCATATTAAAAACATAGTTTCCAGCTAAAGCAATAAAAAGATACGTAATTGTAAAAAATAAGTTGGCAACAAAAAATTATACGTTCCTCTACTAACAAGCAAATAAATAATTGAGATAAAACTCTTAAACATGATACCGAAGAATATTAAAACTAACTACAAAACAATATTTTGTAATAGCGTATGTCACATAAAAATAAATGGACTATTAAAACGAACTACATATTTTAAACCTTACTTACGTTATACAAGTAAAAACATTACAACTTAAAAAAAAAAACTGACATAAAAATTCTGTCTAGGCAATAAATTTTAATTCTACTGAGACTTATGAAAAAATCTCAACGACCAACTTCATAAAAGTTTATAGCGAAAAACATATGAATACAGATATTCTAATTAAAAATACATATTGTGTTAATTATAAAACTTTAATATCTGGACAGTGTACTGCGTTTTATTAATACAATTTTATAATAACAGCTTTTACCAGCAGCTTCACTCGCGTTAAAAATAACAATGAATATCGTTTTTTTTTTTCTCATTAAAGTATCCTATGTTACTTTTAATACCTCAAAGAATATGTGTACAAAGTTTCGTGATGATCGGTTAAGTAGCTTTCGCGTAAAAGCGTAACAAACAAAATTACATTCACATTTATAATATTATATATAGTATGATTAAACGTATTTAGATACATATAAAAAGTACAACAACTAGGCAAACGCGACATTCACAAGTGTGCGTTAAGGCAACCATGATTCAGAAAAGTGTGCGGACAGGTCCGAATAAGAATTCGTAATTAACCGGTTCAAACGAAGCGGATAGTGATATAAATTACAGTGATACTTGTTTGCTAACTGCGTAATGATACCTGTAATTCTTTGCGAGAAAATTATTTTGTAGATATGTAATAAGTAGGTACTGTATATAATGTTTTGACGAAGTTTTTAAATAGATAATAAGGTTAACGTCCAGTTTTTACGTAAATTTGTTGGTATAAGTAATGAAATTCAAGTGTAAATTCTTCTAGCATGTGGGCATGATACATATGCAGCTTTCTACACTTTTTCTCGTGGTATTTATTTGACAAATTAAAATGTACAAAATTTTATTCATCCATAAATTGAATTCAACAAAATATAATAGGCACGTTCCACTTCTTGTGACGTGTCCTCCATAATTTATAAATTTAAAAATAAAACAAATTACATCTCAATATCACCTCGTCATTCCTTATAAGAATAGCTCATACATCTACCAAGGCATAAATATTTAATAAGTTTTGAGAATTTCAATTCCCATAACATTAGCATTTTGCAAATTATAGACTAATTAATATGTCGAAGCAACATCATTGTAGACGCACGTCAGGATTTTAATATAAACACTTCACTTCCATAACTTATATTGGCGGTTTTAATTATATTATGCTAAAAAGGGCTTAGTTCGTATAAAATAATAGGTGCGCTGCACTATGCTTGATTTTATTTTAGGGTTCCGCACTAAGAATAACTCTCTTAGAATAACTTTTGTAGAAAAAATAAAATCTGTACCGTTGTTCTCTATTTTACGAGGGTATCACCCCACCCACCCACCACTTAAATTGTTACGATTCTCATTTTCCTTTTGTTTTCTTTAGAAATCTCCGGTGGATGATTTGCACTACATATTGAATTCTCATAATTGAATAAAGGTATTTTACGATAATTGATATTGTAATCATATTATTAAAGGAGGTCGCCAATATGCAGACGCCAGCACATCAAGCTATTACAGTCTGTCAAATTTCTTTTGATTCAAGATTGGTTGGGAAAATTTGACAATCTTGAGTAGCTTGAAGTGTTTTTATTTTTATTTTATTTATTTATTTTGGCCAACCAACAACTGTATATACTTATACAATATAAAAATGTTTTTCTATTAACTAAGGTTAGTATTACAGTTTATTATAGGTTAGCACCACATGCCCCATAAAAGTAAGAACTATGTTACAAATTTACACGATGCTAAAAAATTAAATTATATTTAAGAGACATAAAAATCATGAGAAAATAAAACAAAATTAAGATTAAAACACAAAACATGAAATAAAACTACACATTGCTAACTGTTGCTCTGTGGAACTTGCCAAACGAGTCAAAATGCACATCAACTAGGTCGCTGTAGCTGTTTAATAGTTTACAAAGCCGAGGGACGATAGAGCCTGCGCCCAGTACTGTTCTACGGGGAGGTGGGTACAAGGGAGTAATAGGAGCACGAGGAAGTCTAGCAGGAGTCCGAAACCGAAATTTTGCTAGTAATTGGGGACAATCTATTTTAGACCGCAGTATTTTGAACAAAAAAATGGAATCGGAGATTTTCCTACGTTTCTCAAGTGAAACCATCCTGAAATACGAGAGTCTAGCCTCATATGACCGCTTTCTTTTAGCGATTCCGCTGGCATAAGCGAGATGCCATAGAAATCTCTTTTGGATTCGCTCTAATCTTAAACTGTGCGTAGCATAATGAGGTCTCCAGATTGTGCTGCAGTATTCCAAAATACTTCTAACAATACTATTGTACATTAAGATCTTGGTACTACTGCGTTTGAAGCCAGAAACATTCCTTACAACAAAACCCAGCATTCTAGAAGCCTTTTTTATTACGTGCTCGATGTGAGGTACAAATGTCAGTGCACTGTTAAAAATAACGCCTAAGTCTCTCACTTGAGTCACCTCTTGTATAACATTAGCGCCCACATGGTATACACTAGCTGTCACTTTCTTTTTCGGGTAAATTTCACATGGTAACACTTTTTGACGTTTAATGCCATGCCGTTATCGCTACACCATTTTGCTAATGAGTCAACATCACTCTGAAGTAGCTCAGTATCATCGGTAGATTCGATAACCCTGGAGAACTTCAGATCGTCTGCATACATGTAGCATTCTGAGAAATTGAGGCAGTGTGGGATATCGTTAGCGAAAACATTGAACATAATCGGACCGACATGCGAGCCTTGAGGTACCCCCGAGGTGACCCTGAAAGTTTCAGATTGAAAGCCATTGACTGCGACAAAGTAAAATCGATTTTCTAGATATGACTTTAACCAAGTGTAAAGTGTGCCAGTAATTCCGTAAGCAGAAAGCTTCGACATAAGTATATGGTGAGGAACACGGTCAAAAGCTTTACTGAAGTCTGTGTAGATTACGTCCACCTGCTTGCCACAGTCTATGGCATCTGACAACATTTCTGTAAAAGTCGCAAGGTTAGTGCTGGTTGACCTAGAACCCACAAAACCATGCTGTGAATCGCTCAAGTAGAGTTTAAAATGTGATTGAATATAGGGACAAATTAGACACTCAAAAATTTTCGCGAAAGTTGACAATATAGAGATCGGTCTATAATTATGAATGTGGTCTTTCTCATCGCTTTTATAAATAGGCACAACTTTTGCTTTTTTCCAGGTGTCTGGAAATACACCTGAGCAAAGAGACTTATTAAAAATCGTTACTAATGGGTCTAGCAGAGAGAGGGCGCATTTTGAAATAAAAATTGGCGGAATACTATCAGGGCCAGTGCCTTTGCGAATATCTAAACCTTTAAGCTGATTCAACAGGCTCTCGCGATCAATTACAGGTGCTGTTAGTGAAAGGCTGTTATTTTTCATATTATTTAGAAAATGAGAGACTGGTTCATTTTGGGTCAGTTTTGCATTGCTAAAGGCAGAAGAAAAATGTGAGGCAAACATTTTGCATATTTGCAGACCATCTGATGTCACTACGGTTCCGTTAGTCATTGTGGCGGGGAAAGAACTAGAGCCACCTCTTTTGTCCTTAACATATGCCCAGAAGCGATTTGGGTTCTTAGAGATATCATCCTCAACAGCTTTCATGTAATTATTATACGATTCCATTGCTAATTTGGAACACCTTTTGCCCAGTAACTTGAGTTCAAGTTCGTCCATAGGGTTTTTATATATTTTGTACCGGGATCTTATTTTCTCCTTTTCCTTTAAGGCTCTTATTAAGTTTTTATTAAACCAAGGAGGATATTTTTTAAGTTTAAAGGTAGACTTGCTTGGTGCATTCAATTGTATGATGTTCTGAATTGTTTCGTAAAACATACGTAGCATTTCATTGACATCAGTAGTTTCGAGAAACACAATATCCCAGTCTACACTGTCAAGATCATGGCAAATTTTCCCGTAATCCAATTTGAAAAAGTTAAGTGTTGGCATCTGTACCTACCTATATTAGTTCCATATCGGGTAGGGGCACGGATATCGAGGGATATGCCTTGGGGGCGTGGCACATGCCGCCTCAATACTATCAATTTGATAGTATTGTCGAACGGCGGCTGTACGCTTCATTCAGTCGCTTTGCAACTGCGTACAGTGCACTATTGATGCGTAAAAAGCCATAATGCCGAGTTATGCAGTACTTATTTGTAAAAATAGACCAAATACCATCAACCTGAAGACAAATGGCATGCCCTACAACCGGTAAATAAACAATTAAGTCACTGTTTTATATTTTAAATCAATTTTTAAATGATTTACTAACTTACGTGCGGAGCGACACGAACTAACCCGAACTAGCCCGAATCTTCCCGAACGAAACGAACGTTTTCGACTTAGAGAGGTGCAATCGTTTGCGTGCGGCTGATTTTATCGATATGCGTATGCAGTTGAATATTTTTTACAGAACTCAATGGATATCCTCGTATTACTTTTATAGTAAAAAAACTTTAATTACTTATTAATTTAATGTTGTTTGAACCAAATTAAAACATTATAATTCCAATACAGTTAAGTGTGTGTGTTACTTAAAGTAATATTATGCCTAAAGATTTTCACAAATTAACAGTTTTTAATTTATTGTACAATATGATAAGTAATATGATAAATAAAAATTATATTTCATCCAATTATTTATATTTGGTAAAAAAATTACAATAATTTGTTTTCGATGTTTTGTTTTGTTTTGTTTTGTTTTGTTTGGCTGGGGCAAACTGGATGCGGAAGGCGGAGGACAGGGTGTTGTGGCGCAATATGGGAGAGGCCTATGTCCAGCAGTGGACTGCGATAGGCTGAGTTGATTGATTGATTGATACAAAAATATTCAATATTTTTTAAATTTGCTATTTGGTGGTTTCGTAAGGTGGCCCACCTTACGAAACCACCAAATAGCTAATTAAAAACTATTAATAATATTGCGCAATATTATTGACCGAGTAAGATTAATATTGAAGATAATCATCATCAGCCTATATTGTTCCCACTGCTGGGACACTGGCCTCATCTCGGTGAGAGGAAGTGGGCCATGATCCACCACGAGGGTCCAGTGCGGGTTGGCAGATGTCACATGTCTTCGAATTTTTGGTTCTAAGACATGCCGGTTTCCTCACGATGTTTTCCTTCACCGTTATTGAGAGCAGTGGTAATGAAATTATTTACACAAAGTAAAGCGCCTGCCTGAATTCGAACCCACGATCTACAACTTGTAAGTCAAGGTTGATACCACTGAGCCACCACTGCTCTGAAAAATAATAATAAATATTGAAGATTGCGATGGTAAAATATTGTTGAAAATAAAAATATATTTTCCGCAACATTATTGTATTGATCACTAAATCGCAAGCCCATCTTAGTCAACCATGAGGCCGACCATCTAAGGTTCGAAGTTTAAATTAGAAAATTCGCGGTCCGTCGCTATTTTGTCAAATCTTTGTCTATAATACTGAGGGTTTCACATTTAATTTTATTTCTATACAAATGTGTTAAAAATTTCGTATAACTTGCGTGAACATTGTATTATTACGCTCTCGGCTCCAATCCGGCCTCAGACGTAGTAACAAACTTAGCCCACATAGATATAACATAACGTATTATATTAAAATATTCTTAGTAATAATAATTTTTTTAAAGATTAAGTAATATATTATTTATTTATACGGCATGATATGTAACAGAGAGCGTTCCCTTTAACCGATAATACAAAATTTTAAAAACATATTCCCATTTTATTTTAGTAAAAGTAAACTATATTTGAATAGATATATAAAAAAAATATTTAAATAAAATTAAACGAAGTTATTATAATACAATAATGTGCTAAAATTAAATATCGATAAAAATAATCGACCATCGCTTTCGACTCCCTAATTGCATTCGTGTGCATTGGATGTTCGCAAATAGCAAGTGTTTACAAGTGAATGCCCCGCCCATTCTATGTATGTGTGCTATTAGAAATTGATTTAGTGTGGCTGCTTTCTTTTTGGTGTGCGTGTTTAAATTTTAAGTGTGTGTCGTCAGTACACTATTTGTTAATGTTGTAATTTTTTGGGTGGGAGATAAGCGGCGACACTAGGATTCCTTACTATTCCGCAATGAAGGCATATCTCTGGATATCTATGGGTAGGGGTAACCCTCAATCAGCGACCATATAACCCATAGACGCCTAATAACAGGCGACCGATGTCTGTCAACACATCAGGCTTATAGATCTGATACAGGATACCACTCAATAATTTCGTTTCAGTATTGTCCACTTCTGTGAGCCGTAAACACTTCCGCGTTAGTAAATTAAAATTGGTGAAAATAAATATTATAATGGCCCCTTGCACAATACGTTGGTGTGGTAACAATAGCCAAACTTCGAGTTTCCGTAAGGATGGCATAACATTTCATCGGTAAGTCAATAGTTACATAATCATAATTACAATATTTTTTTTCCCATTATTTATCGGAGTTCATCTTATACTGGTCAAACTTGTAGGTGAAAAAAGGTGCAAGGACTCTCGTTGATGTCTTTTATGGTTGCGGCTCTTTCTTCTGAATGTAATTTTTTAGCTATCTCTTTTCCTCTATTATTTGGTAGAAATAACTAGTGATGCACCAAATCTTATGACACAAATAAAATTGTTCGATAAAGCAAAATCCTATACATACTATTTATACGAGGATTTTTTGAATCACTAATTACAATAGACATTAAATTAATTGTGAAACTATGATTGATTTTAGGTACCCACAAAATCCTGATGTAAAAAATAAATAGGTTAATGCAACCAAGCGAGAGAACTGGTTCCCATCAACACATAGTGTAATATGTTAAGAAATATAAAAAAAAATTATTAAGAAATAGGAAGTTAGAAAGCCAATTCAATATAGGTATTACTGAACGTTTTACTATTTACAATACAATTTTAACACAAACATCGATACCTTCGTGTTTTATTTAAACCTGTCCCATCTCTAGTGATCCGTACTGACCTTGGTAGGGCCAATCAGAATGCAGTACCCCGCTTCCTCATACCTCAGCTAGTTGACAGAATTGTTTTGGTGCATTAGATCAAGCATTAGGCGTCTATTGGTTATATGGTCGCTGCCCTCAATCAATGTATATTGACGCGCATCCCATTACCATGAATTCAGCATATGATTTCGAACCTGCGTTGGAAATATCAGTCGTTAAAAATAGTGTTGAAACAAGTTTTCCAACAATGCATTTCCTGTGACATTCGAACTAAAGCTATATTCATTTATCTAACCCACAGTCCAATCTAATCAATCTCCAACTCCAAATCACCTAAATCTTACAGAACCCACGTGCACACCTACTCACACACACAGCCTAGATACAAAAACGTTCTTATGGTCACCCTAATAAAGAGTGTAACACATCGGACGGACCGACGGACGGGATGCAATCAGCATGTAGATAGGCTCTCACTCGACGACGCAAACATCGAATATTGATCGCCATATTATGATAATGAGCGAATTTAAAATGTTGCCGACGAGCGGCCAATGCGCTCTTACACGTAACGCTGCCTGATATTCGTAGCGGAGAAAATGTTCTTTAGATTTAAGTGTTTTTAGTTAATCGTTTTGGAATGGGAGTCGTTGATAGTTCGAGTTCTGTGCAGCTACTTGAAGTTACTGATGAACTGTTCCTTTATGAAATGTTGGAGATACTTAGGTTCTTCACAAGTGCTTCGCAGGTCGAGCAAATTGTTATTTAGCTTTTCTATTTGCAATTTCTCAGTCGCAGCTCGGTGTCTGTATTTGTGCCGGGTTGATGGCAATAAGCTCGCCCCTTATTTCACGGGACTCAAACATAACAGGCAAAATGAGGGTGTGCTATATACTATCATCATCATCATCATCATTTCAGCCGTAAGACGTCCACTGCTGGACTTAGGCCTCCCCGAATTTGGGGGGCTTTGCCATAATCGCCACGCTTGGCAGGCGGGTTGGCGATCGTAGTATAGTGGTAAAATGCATAGAGAACGCTGCTGCCCATTCTCTAGTAAATCCCTTAGTCGTCTTTTACGACACCAATGGGAAGAAATGGGGTGGTGTTATTATTTACGTCCGGCACCACACGGTACACTATATACTATACCTCTGTCTAAACCCTTCGGGGAAATAAGGCGTGATGGTAATGGTATATGTGTAACTTAGGGTTTTATGTTCTGTGTTGATTGGCAGTTTGACAGTATGCACGGCGACAAACAAAGTACACATTTCCAGTATAAACTGACTTCTCATTGTACGGAAAGTTTATACAATGTGAGGTCTGTTAAAGCTGGAAATGTATAGCTTGATGTGTAGCCGTGTACCCCAAAAAAAAAGATAATAATACAAAAGATAATATTACATATTAATTTATCTAGGGACTCATTTAATGGCGTACTTTTTGATGGGCAAGTAGATATTCAGTTATTGGTCTTAAATGAATACCTACTGTTCACTCTGCTATTTTTGGTATAGTACTTTTTATATTGGCTTTCAGTACCTACCTTAATCGATTAGTATGCAACTGCCCTGGTCTCACGGTCGCAAACGCAATTGTTGAGCTTGTAATCCTGGGCTCAATTCCCAGGTCATGAAAAGTGTTATAATGGCTTCCATTAGGAATTGTAAGTACCAGCCCGGAGTAACGAAGTTGGTGGTGTGATACCCTAGATCTCTCGCTGGTCATGTCGGATTGCTATCCCATCGAACTGGGAGAGTAAAAGAAGAGTGAGAGCACCTGTGTCTGCACACACACGTATGCACTATATCGTCTCCTGCGCCGAAGGCTTTTCTCCGTTAGGATTACTCAACAAGGCCAAAAATAGTTATGGAAGACTGTTATAGGTTTGTAAACACATTTTTCACCAGATGATTCAAGATTGTTCACATGCTTTAAAGTGACCATGTCCCACCGAAATTCCCAACATGGTCACCATACTAATCGGTTCTTCATAATCCCTACAATGTTTCTCCTGTTAATAATTAGTTACCGTCCCTTGTTAGCTCCGAGTCCTTACTAATTGATCCTGAGGTACATGTTATCACCTAGATGCCATTAAGTATTATAGAAGATGAACGGGTAGAAGCGACACTACCGCTCAAAGCGTTTTATGTTATAGCGACATCTAGACCGCCACATGAGAACTACGCATAACACTGACGTCACGCAAAATCCTGCATCGCGCAAACAGAGTTTACCGCGCAATTAGTATATATGTATACAACGTCCCGACATCATTCGTGGGGCAGTTTCCCACCAGACACGTCACCTGTCTGGTCGAAGGAACCTTCCTTTTCTTCGGAGGTTGAGTGAACTTTATACCCGGTTCTGTCCCCGTCTCCAAAGAGGAATTGGAAAAATTTGAGGTAAGAAAGACCTTTGGAGAATATTTCGAGATTGCGCCCGTTGCATGCGTAAATGGAGCTACTGCCTGTCTGACGTCCACAACCATTTACTGGGTAGCACGATACCATTTGGATATGACTGGTTCGACGGTCATTTATGAAGAATTTCTCTGCACCAAGTTTACAGTAAAGCATAATTAGCCTTTACTGCTGGGACACAGGTCTCTCTATGAGAGGAAATCAACCATAAATCCACCACGCGCACCTGGTGCGAGTTTGGCGGATGTTAAAAGTCATCAAAATTTCTGATCTAAAACATGTTTCGTCACGATGTTTTTCTTCACCATTTTGAGAGCAAAGGTAATGAAATCATTTACTAAATGTGAAGTGCATGCTTAGGTTCAAACCACAAAGTATAAATTATAGCTCGTAGTTGCGGCTGTTACCTCTGAGCCACCACGCCCGCCACTGCTCTTGTTTACCGCGAATAAACATATTTTCTTCATATCTTTCCTTTCTTTCTTTATTTCTGTGTTTTCTTTATTTCTTTTCTTTTTCCTTTCTACTAACCTAATGTTTGCTGAATTTACACGAGTTTCACTTCTGCACGATTTTCATACTCTATCTTACTATCAGCTAGATGTCTTTAAGTACTCTCCGTGTTGATATCTTATCTCTGTCAAAGCCTGTTAAGGTACCAGCGACATACAAAACAAGTGTATGGAATTCTGTTTTAATTATAGTTTCTAATGTCGTTTAAAAGATAACAGAGTGACAAGTAGCTCTGTATTTGAATATTAAAGACCTGCAGATGTGAGTTTTGTTGCATACAAAGTGGTTCGTTTTAACGCGATTAAATAAAAATAGCATGAAAAAATGGATAAAGAAATGTTTTGATGTACTGGAAAATCGTATCTACAAAGCGGCTATTTATTTATGGACGGCTGCGTTAATGGGTTACCCCTTTTTTCTAAATTGTTTTAATCTAGAATTCAATATGAATGCAGCTGCCTGTACATATGACGGCGATGTTTTGAAATTCAGTGACATCTGTTCAAACTTAACAGTGGACTGTAGGTTTGCTGTCTAATTTTGATAAGGCTATATTGATTTTTATTTTGGGTAAATTACTTAGCTCGTTATCATTTACAAAACTTGAATTCCAACAAATTAGTATCTACATCGATGGATGCATATTGTAGCGTGTGGTGCCGGACATACAGAATAATACCATCTCGTCTCTTCTCGTGGGTGTCATAAAATGCAACTAAAAAAATGGGCAACATCGTTTTGTATGCAAGCTTAGCGATGATGGCAAACCCCCTGTAAATTGGGGGAGGCCTATGTCCAACAGTGGACGTCTTTCGGTTGAAATGATAAATGATGATGATTTATGGATGCTACCGGCGTTCTTATTAATATTACCTATCTCAATAGTTAGGTAAAAATAACCTGGGTAATTGAATTTAAAAATCTCGCCGCGATATTTTTACATCCTAACAAACATAGACAAGTTACAGAGATCACGCAACAACACGAACATCGCATTACCAATCTTTTACATTATCCGACGAGACGCTACATATCCGCCATCTAAATCCACATAACAAAAAAAAAAACAACGCATCTACCTACGGTCTATCTCAAGTTCACGTTTCTAGAAACTAATCATCTCACACGGAATTGCCTATAAACATCACGACTGTGCACGTCCCAAAATTCTAAGAAAGCACGTCTTAAAAAAAATCCTAGATGCGTGTGCGCATGTGCATGCGTATCACAGCTCTATTAGCATACAATGGAGGGAGTCGTGTTGGCCCGCGGCGGTAGGGTTGCCACTAGCCAAATGACTTTGTGGAAATTAAGAAGAAGATTGTGGGAACGTTTGACAATGTTTTGTGAAAATTAAGTTGGCTTTCAGAAGTGGTATGGGTCTTCGGTTAAGAGTAGATTATTCAGTAAATCATGTATTCTTTGATTCAGTACCATAACAGAAGATAACGTAACTTTATTGGGTGAACATTCAACTTATTGTTGCTGAAAACCAGTATAGTAATAGTATTTATTGTCTTAATAGTTATTTACAGTGGTTCTCTAGATCCCACACTAGGATTCCTTGTGTCGTGGGATCTAGTTACTTCGTTCCGTTACATTAAAAGACAAAAATTTGTTAACGTTTTGAAGGCTGGATTGCTTAATTACACAGTTACAAAATAATTGAGAAAAAGAAAAAAAAATTAACAATAATAGATTTAAGAAAATAACAAAAATGCTGGGTGGGTGTATGAGTGGAAACAAGTGTGTGGATGTGAGGGAGTGAGTGAAAGTTTGAACTGCTGCCGTTCCCCGCTTCGTAAGTGATGTTCTATTTTTCTTCTCGTGGCTAAGTAATGGGTGTATCTTTGCATAGCAAGACCCGTCCGTGCCTCGTATCCTCCTCGAAAGGCTGTCAGTTCGTGCATTTTTGACAGTCGTTACGGGTCGTCAGAACCTCGTAAGCCTGACAACCAGTCTTACCAAGGCGTTTTGTATTACCCTGTAACTTAGGAAAATGGCTTGGCAGATATAATGAGCTTATTACAGCTCATCAACATCGTGAGCCTGAACCAATCCACTGCTACTCTTAAGCCTCCCAAATAGCATGTTAATTAATTCCTTCTCGGCTTGTCACATCCAGCTGTTACCAGCTCCCTGCATATCACCATCAAGTATTAAATTCTTGCCTGTTAAGTAAAATAACACTTATATGTTTTTTCTCAAGCTAATTATAAATTACATCACACTACAACCCCCATCTCACTCACACAGCCAACCCCTCCCTTATTTTACACTAATACTCACACACTTCATATCCATTGTTAAATCAGGTCATAACAGGGTTATTGATACACATAAATAAAGGTTTATTTTGTACACGAAGCTGCAATAGAACACTGAGTCCTAGGTCACAGAGTTGTCCTAGTTTAGGAGGCAGGGTATTTCACTATTTGTGCGGCCTTTTCTCAAAATCCAATGTACCTATGTGTATTGGTATTGTATACAAAGGTCTTTGTGTGAATAAATTTAATTTATTTTTTATTATGTTTTAATGTTGTCCTGCCAACCCTGGCTACCGGTCCCGGTGCGCTGTCAATCTTACGCCTACCGTCTTTGAATTCAATTGTTCATTGACCAAAATGTCTTCATCGTGACGGTAGTTGTTGATCATCAAGTCGCTGGCAAATTGGATCGTTTGCACCATGTGAAAGTCGTTATAGTAGGAGTAGGGCTAGTACTTGGTTAGAAATGATGGAAGGTTTCTATGAGTAGATGGTGTGTATGAAGCAATATTAACTGAGTATTTTTTGTTAGATATGGTTTTGAGCGAAAGATACAGATATTCGATCACTTATGCAATAGAGCAGTAGTGGCCCAGTGGAGACCAGTGGTAACGGCCGCGACTAACAAGTTGTAAGTCTTCAGCGATTCCAGACAGGCAGTTAACTTTGTGTAAATTATACCATCACCACTGCTCTCAAAACGGTGAAGGACATCTTGAGGAACTTTCCATATCCTAGAACTAACAATTCGAAGACAACCTATCAACCCGCACTGAGCCCGCGTCCCACACCCTCTCAAAGAGAGGAGGCCTGTGTCCCAGCAGTGGTAACGTTTAAGGCTGATTACGCTATAGCAATCCATGTACACATTTTCGACAAGAAAAGATGTTGGGAAATTCGTCGTTACATTAAAAATTAGCATTCCAAGTGAGTTGTTCGTTATGCTATCAAAATTCCTTACTTGTTTGCCTCATATCTTTATTGTTTTTGAGATGTTCAGCTATCCTACTTCAGTCTTCATAACCATAGTTCTACCATAAACCCGAAACCCATCCTCGCTTCCACTTCACATAACAACAGCCCACATTCACGCACCCATATTTACGTTAGTGCGGTACCGTAAACGGTGTGCCACTGAATAAATAAGGAACAGAAGGTTAACTCTATAATAAGAGTGAACATAGAAACACGCACATAGACGTGTACGTTTGACGATCTCAAACAAATGAGTTATTAACCAAGGGTAATATGTTATCGCGCACTGGATTTTCAACATTAAGCAACAATCAATCCCATTCGCCTTTTCGTAAGTTTGTTGGGGTTTCTAGTCTAACCAGATGCAGGTCCACAACCCAGTTACTGGGATAAACGATAGCCCTTGGTAAAACAGGTTTACAAACCAATGGCTAAACGTGCTTCCCAAGGCACGCTGGGGTCTTGGTACGTAAAAATGGTCACCTGTCCACAGACTAATCGCAGCAGTGTAGCATAACCTAATCGATCGCCACGTGCGGTCCCTGTTATTACTTAGCCACAAGCCCTTCTACGCACTGTTTAGCACCGAGTGTTCAAAATCCAACATATGATTCGCTGGGATGCTCTCTGTTCAATTCTCAGTGCTCGGCTCAACACGAAGAGTAGAAAATCCGATGCGCGATAACAAATCGTCACGTTAAGAATAACCCTGAGTACCTTTGCTGAGGGTCGCGTACGGAGACGCGTGTCAATGTGTGCGCGTGTTTTCGCTTATTGTGTGGAACTGGCCTTCTGTGCGTATCTATTCTGTGGTACTAACATAAATACCGGTGTTTGAATACGTCATTAACGGTTCTCGACGGCTGCGAACCGCACAATAGTCTCCATCATGGCTGAGCCGTTTACACCACTATTAACAATTTAGTGCAGAGCTTTATGACTTGGAGAATATGCTGCTGGTTTTTTTTTGTGACTGTTTCTAATATTGTTTAAAATTTTGCAGGTTTGGGTGGTCAAGATACTGAAGCTATTGGGTCATAAAACCAACTGGACAAGGCCAATGCAACAGAAGCTTGTAATTACACGCTTTATATTAGCTTCACTTGTATGTTTGTATGTTTGTATATTTGTATGTTTGTATGTTTGTTTGTAACCGACTCCTTATAGCGCGATTTTGACCCACTTTAAACGACCAGATTTCATTCAAACTTTGCGCACGTGTCAAGGACCGATGACAATGCAATAATTTCATAAATTTGTGCCATTATTCTTGCCAGGGTTACCAGGACAGCAAAAAAAACTGTCACAAACTACGCTGACATACGTCTCAAAATTCGAAACACCCTAAAAAATAGAAAATAAATAATAGTTTAAAAAAACTAAAAAACACGCTTCCATTGAAAACCAGACTAAAAAGTACAAAATAATGGAAAAAAAGCGTGGGGTGCCTGATATCAATAAAAAAATACCTTAAAAAGCACCCCCACGCTTTTTTTCCATTATTTTGTACTTTTTATTAGTTTGGTTTTCAATGGAAGCGTGTTTTTTATTTTTTTTAAAACTATTATTTATTTTCAAACATACTTGGAATGGAAGGATCGACCTTGGTTCACAGTTTGATTTTAATAAAGTTTTCTTGACGATGTTATATGCTGGCTGGGCCTACATTGAGAAGGTTTACCAGGCTACATGTTGAAACAAAGCTTGTTAAACCTTCCTGTGATTGTGCTTTTCTTTTTTTCTCCTGCATGTTACTAACATAGTTTCTTAAGTAAGATGTAATACTAACACCCTATGGGCCCTGATGCCTTAAAATAAAATATTTTTATTTTTTGTTTTATTTATTTATTTATATCCTTTGCCTGGGATTTGAACTGAACTACTCATAATGCTATAGCACAGGCCGCCTTTTTTTTTTTTTGGATGGGAAATCATCAAATGACTTCTCCCGCTCTGGGCGGAGCGGGAGGGCGTGTCAGACTGTTACTGACGAATACCCACCCGTGTTCCTTCAGTTGCCCATGTGCCGGGGCCACGGTATCTCTTTCGAACAATCACGCGACCCCGGCAGGCACCGGTCCTAGCAGACCCCTTCAGTGCTGCTGACATCTCTTTGAGGCGCGCGTGGAACACTACGCGCCGTCGACCCGAGCTTGGTCCTTACCGGGCGGCGAGCTACCCATTGCTCGCCGCCCGCAAGCTCGCGCCTACGGTGGCCGGGAGTCCGCAATCGACTCCCGACGCCCGGGGCGTCTCCTCCTGCGGCGGCTAGGGACGTGAGGGCGCAGAGACTGCCACTCCCTCACGCGCTCCGCCTCCTACAGGCCGCCTCTCTGCGAAAAAGAATGGGCTGTAATCTACCACGCGGGCCCAGTGCGGGATGGTAGATGTCACATGTCTTAGAATTTTTGGTTTTAGGACAGGCCAGTTTCCCCACGATGTTTTCCGTCACCGTTTTGAGAGTTTATTATAGTTTACACGAAGTAAAGCGCTTGGGTTCGAATTCACGATCTCCATCTCGGAAGTCGTGGCTATATCGAAAATGAATAGAAGGATTGAGCATGACCCCAATTAGAATTTAATAAATTTTGGTCTCGATGATATTAGGTCATTTGCCGTCGCTGTTGTGAAAGTTTTGCACAGAACTACAGACTAAAGCCGAACTACATACATAAGTCTTCTCCAGGAGTTTGACTATTTCACCAGCTGCCCCATTCAGGCTAAATCATATTTGAGGGGTAACAATAGTTACTGTGTTGCGTATTCCTACTGGAAATGCTTTCTTTTTGACAGTTAAATAACATTCATTGCGTTTTTTACGTTGTTGAATAGATAATTTTTTCGAACTTACGAAGCACTAACTTTTTCCCGCGGCTTCGCCCGCGTGCATGTCGGAAATTAACGCAAGAGGACGAACTACCGCGGTAAGAATGTGTTATTCCAGGTTATATATACTCTGGGTACTATTTTCGATCCAGTTCCATTCAACCATTTTGCGTGATTGAGAAACAAACACCCACTCATACATATTTTCACATTTAAAAATCCGCATTAAAATCCGTTGCGTAGTTTTAAAGATCTAAGCATACATTGGGACAGACAGGCCGAAAAGTGACTTTATTTTATAATATGTAATAAAAAACCTTCGTACAAACTTTCATCCCCTATTCCCTATTGTTATTTGACCCCCTTAAGGGTAAAAAATTAACAAACTTTAAATATAATTCACAAATATATATTATGTAATAAAAGCCAAATAAAAAAGTTTCATCATTCAGCTTTAAAAATTACAATACTTCCCTAGAACCTTTCATCCTCCCTTTCAACCCCTTAAAACCCCTTTTCCACAATAAAAAGTAGCCTATGTCCTTTCTCAGGCTCTAAACTATCTGTGTACCAAATTTCATTTAAACCGGTTCAGTAGTTTTAGCAGGAAAGCGAGACAGACAGACAGACAGAGTTACTTTTGCATTTATAATATTAGTGTGGATAGTGTGGAAGTGTGGATAGTGTGGAAGTGTGGATTTGATTAGCAATATCCTTCAAAATTATTTAAATTATCGGTGCTCGTCGCTTTTTCTGATTCGCTGATGAAATTCCCATTTTACCTACCTTCCAGCTGGAACAACTATAGTTTAATAAACTGCACACTAAATAGTCCATCCATATGTCACCGATATTATTTAATACGACCAGCGTATTCTTAACCTACAATCCCTTGACATAAGAACTATGGGAGAGGGCAAGTAAACCTGGTCGCAATAATAATAAACATGTTTATTGTAGGAAAAGTCCTATTTTGTGACCACCAACCATTCGTGGTCACTTTGTTGATGGGATTTTCATATTTTATTGACGTGTCAAAGATATTTCCTGGTAGCTAGTGGTTAGTAAGTGCTTGGGACATAAAAAGTAAGTAGCTGTGAAACAAGTTAAATTTCTACTTAAGGAGGACACGCCCGGTGGCTTGCAAAAACCAAGTTTTTGTAAATTTTTTGCAAAAAAAAAAAAATATGATTCGCGACTGTAACACGTATTATTTATAGACTTATAATCAACTAGCTTCTGCCCGCGACTTCGTCCGCGTCAAATTTTTGCTCCCCTGACCCTTCGCATCGCGTCGAATTGCCTGCCAGTTTTCGTTGCTGCTCCGTTCCTTTTAATAGTAGCGTGATGTTATATAGCCTATAGCCTTCCTTAGTAAATAGGCTACTCAACACAAAAATAATATTTCAATTCGAACCAGCAGCTCCTGAGATTACCGCGTTCAACCAAACCAGTATAGATTACATCATCAGTACAACCCTCCCATCATCATTATTTTAGCAAAAAGACGTCCACTACTTCACATATCCCCCCCCCCCCTCCCCGATTGCAATAAACGCCGTGCTTGACAGGCGGGTTGGCGATCGCAGTATGGTGATAAAATACCCATGAGAAGAAATGGGACGCTCTATCTTAGCGTGTCGATAGCAATCTAAATATAGTCAGCCCAGAACTTGGCTACGAGCTTAGCACTTTCAGAGGCATCCATCAACTCCTGTAGCGTGCAAACAGCAGGACATGCTGGACAAAATATTAAGTGCCACATTGTTTGTGGGACAGCACCACATTTATTTTCACTCATTTCTCCCATTGAAATACTATTTCATGAAAAAGTCATGCAATGGCATTAAAGTTATAGTTCTGTGAAGCTATTAAATTTTTTTCGTGAATCATATTTTAACCAAAATATAACCTGAAACTGACCTACAAATTAAAATAAATGTCAGACAACTTTAATTTCACGGACAATTCTGGAGTTTTTCTTTTTTTTTGTATGGGAAATCATCGAATGACGTCTCTCGCTCTGGGCGGAGCGGGAGGGCGTGTCAGACTTTTACTGACTAAAACCCATCCGTGTTTCTTCAGTTACCCTTATGCCAGGGCCACGGTATCTCGATTTTGAACAATCTCCCGACCCTAGCAGGCATCGGTCCTAGCAGACCCCTTCAGTACTGCTGGCATCTCTTTGAGACGCGCGTGGAACACTACGCGTCGTCGACAAGGGCCTGCACCCTAATTGCGAAACGCACAATTTATCAGAATCTGAATGGGATTGAAGATTATTTCTAAACCATTGCGTCATTTGTTCGAATAAATTGTCGGCTCAGCAACGTAAATAACGCAATGAATGTTGTTTAACTATGAATATTAAACCAATTCCTGCCGATAAAAAGTTCCGCAATTACCCCTTTTTTTTTTTTTTTTTTTTTTTTTTTTTGGATGGGAAATCATCAAATGACTTCTCCCGCTCTGGGCGGAGCGGGAGGGCGTGTCAGACTTTTACTGACTAAAACCCACCCGTGTTCCTTCAGTTGCCCATGTGCCAGGGTCACGGTATCTCTTTTGAACAATCACGCGACCCCGGCAGGCATCGGTCCTAGCAGACCCCTTCAATAAAGCTGACATCTCTTTGAGGCGCGCGTGGAACACTACGCGCCGTCGACCCGAGCCTGGTCCTTACCGGGCGGCGAGCTACCCATTGCTCGCCACCCGCAAGCTCGCGCCTACGGTGGCCGGGAGTCCGCAATCGACTCCCGGCGCCCGGGGCGTCTCCTCCTGCAATTACCCCTCTGGTGTGAACATAACGTACCATCACGTCTTGTTTCCCCGAAGGGGTGGGCAGAGGTGTATAGTTCACCTACATTTCACCAGTTTTGTTTAAGTCCCATGTAATAAGGGGCGAGCCTACTCCTTAAATAATAATCTTTCCGATCCAGCTCGTGCCGTGCTGCCCTCTACCAGCGATGCCCTGAGCCGAGGTCCGTACCCCACAGGGAGTACCCTTTTATAATGCCCTGCCTAGAAGCCTTAATTTATTAAGGTAGCCGCAGGCAAGTCCGGTTAAGAAGCCGACAACCTCATAGGTTGTGAGATATCATTCCAAAGAAAAATATTATAGTTTAGTTTCCTATGGAAGCGTGTTTTTTCGTTTTTTTTTAAACTATCATTTATTTTCAATTTTTTAGGGTGTTTCGTATTTTGAGACGTATGTCAGCGTTGTTTGTGACGTATGTCAGCGTAGTTTTCGCAGATAGTTTTTTACTGTCCTGGTAACCCTGGCAAGGATAATGGCACAAATTTATGCAATTATAGTATTATCATCGGTATTTGACAGGTGTGCAAAGTTTGAAAGAAATCTGGTCGTTTAAAGTGGGTCAAAATCGCGCTATAAGGAGTCGGTTACAAACGAACGTATACAAACATACTAACATACATACAAGTGAAGCTAATATAAAGCGTGTAAAAAGGGGAGATTACTGCCATCAACCGGTTACAAATCCAGACACCAGGCTGCTACTGAACCCTGCCAGGGTCGCGAGATTTGTTCGAAATAGTTACCGTGGTCCTGGCATATAGGCAACTGAAGCAACACGGGTGGGTTTTAGTCAGTAAAAGTCTGACACGCCCTCCCGCACCGCCCAGAGAACCCCCACCTACAAAAAAAGGCTGCTACTGAGAAATTCTAGATAGAAAATCCCAGTAACGGGAATCAAATCCAAGATCTCATTCTCAGCAGACTGGCTGTCTGACTTTCGAGCTTATGATGATCTGTAACGTTAGTTACGTTATAATTTCTTAGTTAACATCTTTAAAATCAGCTAACCCAAGTTAATAAGAAACATCAAAGCTACAAATTCGAAAAACAGACCCGTCTCATGTAACCTCTTTCTCAAAATAAAGATGATATTTCAAGTGTTTGAAATTATAACAAAAATAAAGGTGTATTTACACAGAGCGACGTTCTTCGTGTTTGTCTGACACGTGTCCGTTTTAATTAAAAAGCTGAATTTCATAGTCATTAATCAAACAACAATTAGTGGCGGTGTATGGGGAGTAATGCAAGTGCAGATGCGACAGTTTTTGCAGTTGGAGATTTCTGCCTATTTGGACTCGTGGAAACAATAAAACAAACAGATTAATATTGATAATTTAGGTATTTAATTAACTGTTGGGCTACAAATTCGTAGCTATACATATTATTATAAAAGAATACGGAACAGGATAGAAATAGTGAAAAACGTTGTTTTAAATTATGCAATGATTAGTGAATGTTCAACCATACCTAAATTTTCGACTTTTAAATGTCTCCTAACTTTACGCCGGCAGCACGCAATGTAACGCAAACAAACATCGCAGGCGTTATGTGTTGAATTAATGGTCCAGAATTTATGGGTTATTCAAAGTTATGTCTCTGTGAAAAAACTTTAAAAAGTTAGTAGTAGTAGAAAAAATCCAGTGGCGGGAAGTATAAGGGAGTCACAGCCGATGCAAGTGTAGGCATAACATTATGGCAGAAAACATAAGTCGCGTCTGTCGCGTCTGTATACAATACTCAAAACTCTTCTATTCTTGTAGTGAACTCGACAGTGACAAGAATACCCGCACAACACACATTGCTTCTTCAGTTAGAGATTAAAACATTTGACGAGACTATTTTAAGGGCCGACATGTAGAAACTTATGCTATTTTGTGTTAATTTGTAGTGCCGCCATTTAGCTTTAAAATAACTGAAGATTTTTTATGATAATGGTTATTCTGTTGTATACATAGTGGCATGGATCGATTCTAGACCCCCCTAGCCTAGAAATTTGAGGTCACTCATAAAAAACACTGATTCATTGAAAATTGCAAAAAGTGTTTTTTTTTTTAATTCGAATTCAAATTATTTATTTGCAAGATATACATAAGATTTGACTGGCCTGTTAGTCTAGTGGTTAGTGACCCTGACTGCAAAGAATGAGGTCGTGGGTTCGATTTCCACCCAGGACAAATCTTTGTGTGATGAGCACAATCATTTGTTCTGTGTCTGGGTGTAATTTATCTATAATATGTATGTATTTAGATATATATAAGTATATTTATCAGTTGTCTGGTTACCGTAGTACAGGCTCTGCCTAGTTTGGGATCAGATAACGATGTGTTGGTTTTCTTAAGACATTTATTTATTTTATTTATTTATTTATTTACAAAGGAAGATCTAACAGCCTTAAAGTTATTGTATTCTGCCTGCAAGCAAGCGTGCAAATTATTTATGTCTAAATGTCAGACCTGATTTTATCATGCAGATTATATTATTAGTACATTGTTAGTATAATTATTACATTATCTTCACACATTATTATTACATACAAATGACATTAAATAATTCACAAAAAAATATAAATTAATACTCCAATCAAATATTTTTAAATTCTAAAAATTCCTTGATTCTATAGAAACACTTTTTCTGTAACCACTCTGTTAATTTTGTTTTAAAAACATTAACCTGCAACAATTTGAAATCGTTTGGTAAGGTAATATAAATTAGGTAATACCGACTAAAAATGTTAATGCAAGGTTATTCAGAATTACGAGCTGAATACATGGTAATATTTCGCTCGTCGATGTCCCTGCAAACACTCTGTATGCATTTAGTGACATGGATTTCTCATTTTGTTTTTTTTTTATGAATACAATTTTGTTTTTTTTTATGCTTTTGTCAAAATTATTTTTGAACAAGAGACGTGTGTGTGAATTCTATTGTAGATTCATGGAGGACATGGTGAATGCCCTGTATAGTCACCACTGAAACCTTTGTTACCTTAATTGATTGGCAAAACTAAGTTCAGGACCTGAATTAGAACACATACACACACACATAACGCATAGCATCACGCCTGTAGTCCCCGAAACGTTAGGCAGAAGTCAAAATAAAAAGTTATTTATTCAAACTAAGCTGACAGTCAGTTCTTTACCGACGAAGAATAAGGAGGCGGTTCTCAAGTCGACGCGTATATATTTTTTTTTATGTATGTATGACCATTCATGACTTTTTACTGAGAAGTAAAGAATAACTGTAGCAGAAATATTCCAAAAAAAAAACATATATGTGCCAAGTAAAACAATGCACGCTTGATTGATCAGCAGCGTCTGCGTATGGCACCTCCTGAAAATTAGTAATTTAGATTAATTTAGGAGCCTAGTTATGCTAAAATGTTAATTTTATGTTCTTCAGTTTTCTCTTTACGTCGGTTTATTTTATTTTTTGGACGTCAAATACCCCCAAAATGCCCGCCCTTTACCGTTTTCTAGTGCTTTAGCTGGGAAGAAGAAGTGGCGCAACAAACTCCCCAGCAGTGAGCGCCTATAGCATCACATTTCGCAGTTATGTTTAAGTCCCACATAATCAAAACTGCCAACTAAATAACACTCAAACATCACACTTGGCTAAACCAAACCCAAATCTCAATTATAACGGCATTACTCAAAAAAACAAATCAAATAAAATTTAATAACGCCTAATTACCCCTGAATCTAAAAACAATACAATTAAGAGTTTTAACAAACGTATGTAAAACCCGCTTCAATTGTATTTAAACTGAAGTTTCTTATAAAGTAATTAATATGACATCGTCTAATGTTTTTTTAATAACACAGCGTTGGGAGCCGCATGCAATTACTCTAATGCATGACTACGTTTTACCAACTTATCTTTGGATACCATTTACACAATTTTCAACTTTATTAGTTAAATTATAAGGGTGATGTCAAGTGCATGTTTTTTGGTATATTTGCAGTTAATTTCGTTTTCTAATTTGTGAAGTAGAGTCATGTTTTCCGACTCTCGCGTGATGTATTCAAATGGCTAAATGGATTGTGTGTATTGTTGTGTATTTTGTGTTTTATTTAAGTAAAAGGTACTTTAGGAATTAGTCTAGGGTTGACACGGAGAAGATATTTTAGTTTGGTATTATTGCTTTTGTTTTTCTGTATAATTTGATAATTACAATGTCATTAATAATGGCACGGCTCTTGTCAAAGCAATCGCTAACCTTAGTTATTAAGTTAAGAAATAATTTCGTTTACTTCAGTGGGTAACTGTGCACACACTAACAGTAGAAGGCTTTCATTTTGACAATTCAACAACATTCATTGCGATCTTTACGTTGTTTAGCAAGGACACTTTTCGAACATATGAAGCAATGGAACAGTGTGTTACGTAATTAGGGTGTTGTCTCTAGCCAGTCAATGCCATATTCCATTATTCATTCCAAATAAGAAATGTTAATTTGTTTGATATTGAGTATAATCAATTGATATGTATTTCGCCAAAAATAATCAAGTTCTAAATTTTAGGAATTTATTTAATGACATATGTATACATATACAAACAGACAGGAAGGAAAATACGATCAAAGCTGATGATTATAATATTTCTTTTCAATACTATATGTAAACCTGAAGAATTGGTTTGTTTTTAATTGTGCTTATCTATGGATCTACTTGTCTGCTTTGAACAATTATGCATTTAATGGTTTAATTCTTGTGTAAGGAGAAGAGGCTATAAGCTCTACATATTAATCATCGCGTAAGATCCTAAGGAGCCGACCAAATGGAAAAAAAAGTAAAAAAAAAAACACTGGCAAGACCATAGGATGCGATGCGACGTTATGTATCGGGGAACAAAACATTCCACGCGGATGATTTCCCGGGTAAAAGCTAATCTATAATAAACTGCAACTTACACAAGGCACGTTGCACCTGCAGTTATATTTCTAAAATCAATAACGAAAACAAAAATATTAACTCCTTACTTTCTTCAGAACAAAGAGAAAATCAAAAGTTGTATTAAAAATCACACCTGCCTCATTAAATGTTAAAAAGCCTAAACTTAAAAACAATTAGGGCAGATGTACACTAACGACGCGACATAAAATGTCTTGACGCTTTTTGTCGTCAGTCGCAACACTAACATACCGTTCAAGTCGCATTAAAATACTAACTTTTGAAATTAAAATGTGTTTTTAAATGCATGTTTTTTGAAGAAACAGGGTTTTGGTGTTTTGATTATAATTATGACTGAATATTAAAAATGATACTAATCAGCGGTTATGCTTGCCCGTGACTTTGTTCGCAAGCATATTGGATTTCAATTTTAGGTTTTAACTTTATGGCGCGGAACCGTAATTTAAAAAAAATACTGTCACTCCGTTTGTATTAGGTCTTTACCTATGAAATTGCCGTTCTGCAGTACTGGCCATTTCAAATCAAAATAATTTTTGTTTGTCTAAGAATTCTAATTTTATTTTAAAAACATGGAATTCTTTTTCCAAAAGTAGTCATTTGTTTATTGATTAGTGTTACATTTTCATCGCATTTCAATCTTTTTCGTCATCGTAATTATAGAATATGAGTACCGTCGTGGCAGCAACGCGGCACAAGCGGCACGCAACATCAACGACGTTTACGGAGCTAACAATACAAACCAACGCACCACCTGTTATTGGTTTGCTCGCTTCCGTTCTGGAAATTTCGACCTGAAAAATGAACCTCGCGGTCGTCCGAAGACTTTGGTCGACAATGACGAATTAAAGGCGATTGTGGAAGCTGATGATACACAATCTACGGCTGAATTAGCAGCAGTTTTCGACGTTAGCGTCAAAACAATATTGGTCCATTTGCGTCAAATTGGCAAGGTAAAAAAGCTTGACAAATGGGTGCCCCACGAACTCAATGATCGCCAGCGCGAAGTACGCGTCGAGACGTGCCTTGCACTGCTCAACAGACACACAAATGAAGGAATTTTGAACCGCATTGTTACCTGCGATGAAAAATGGATTCTGTTTGATAACCGCAAGCGCTCAGCAAGTTTGTTGGATCCTGGTTCAGCACCTAAACAATGCCCTAAACGAAAACTTACCCCTAGAAAACTGATGGTCACTGTTTGGTGGTCTAGCGCCGGTGTGATTCATCACAGCTTCTTACCAAACGGGGTGAGCATTACTGCAGATGTGTACTGTGAAGAACTGAACTCAATGATGGAGAAGCACATCTCCAACCAGCATTGGTCAATCGCTCGTCTCCGCTGCTCCTGCACGACACCGCGCGACCTCATACTGCACAGCAGACGGTCTCCAAGTTGCAAGAACTGGGGTTGGAAGCTCTCCGTCATCCGCCCTACTCACCAGACCTTGCGCCTACAGACTACTACTTTTTCCAGAATTTGGATAACTTCTTGGCGGGAAAAAAATTCAATACCCGAGAGGCAGTATAAAATGCCTTTGAAGAATTTGTTGCCTCCCGTCCAGCTGATTATTTTAAGAAGGGCATCAATAAACTGCCACTGCGTTGGCAAAGATGCATTGATTGCATGGGTGATTATTTCGATTAATACAAATAAAAAATACATGAAAAAAATTCGTTTAATTTTTTTCATACAAAACGGCATTTTCATAGGTAAAGACCTATTATTTCCCTCCCACCAAGAGGAGGCCTGTGTCCCAGCAGTAGGTACATTATTGACTGCTGATGATGATCAATGATGTGTTCAGTGAAAAACCGTTATTTTGACATTACAAACACCTATTGAAATTTGTAAAAGCGCGTTTTTTTTCTGACCTTAGTAGCTTAGTAGCAAAGACATGTGAAACTACGACTATAAACCAGAGTGTAGCAAAGACATGTGAAGCTCCTGGCCTGCAGCCCGATCCAATTGTAAGAACGGCCTTTTGACGTAGTCCGTGTGTGTCGCATAAAAAATTTCAAAAAACCGGCCAAGTGCGAGTCGGACTCGCGCACCGAGGGTTCCGTACAAACCTGTAGGTATTCACGGTTTATGCATAAGGTTTATATTTATGAAATTAAATGTTTTCTTTTTAATTTTTATATTTCAGTTGATTGAATGAAAGGTTTGCGGTTTACGATTTATGACGTATTAAAAAAAAAACTACTTACTAGATCTCATTCAAACCAATTTTCGGTGGAAGTTTACGTACATCATTAATTTTTTTAGTTTTAACATTCTCTTATTTTAGAAGTTACGGGGGGGGGGGGGCACATTTTACTACTTTGGAAGTGTCTCTCGCGCAAACCATTCAGTTTAGAAAAAAAATATATTAGAAACCTCAATATCATTTTTGAAGACCTGTCCATAGATATCCCACACGTATGGGTTTGATGAAAAAAAACACATTTTGAGTTTCAGTTCTAAGTATGGGGAACCCCAAATTTTTTTGTTTTTTTTTTTTCTATTTTTGTGTGAAAATTTTAATGCGGTTTACAGAATACATCTACTTACCAAGTTTCAACAGCATAGCTCTTATAGTTTCGGGAAACAATGGCTGTGACATACACGGACAGACAGACAGACATGACGAATCTATAAGGGTTCCATTTTTTGCCATTTGGCGATGGAACCCTAAAAATCGCACGCTGATAGCTGGCCCAGTAGATGTCATAGAAATTCAGGGTATATTCCGAATTATGCTTTAATGGCTCACAACAATAATTTGCGTTCCAATTTAAATATCACGAATGGCACAGGTCATGACGTCATCTATGACGATTCGGGGGAAATCGTTATCGCGTTCACGCTAATTCAGAACGGATGTTAGCACGCTCAAATCGATTACAGCGCAATCAAACTAATTTCCCTGGATAAAATTGCAACCTAAAAAGTTTGCATGCATATTGCAGAAGAGATCATGGCATGGCATGGTATCTACCAAGAATTTTCAAACTCATTCAAGGATATTTTTGGAACGAAGTTCCTTATCGCGCGTTGTGAAAGGGGGCTAGACGAAAAAAAATTATACGAAAAGTTGTCACGACATGCTTTAACCGACTTCAAAAAAAGGACGAGGTTTCTCAATTCGACCGTATATATTTTGTATGTTGTTGTTTTTTTTTGTTGTGAGTAGAGAGGGAGAGAGAGGGAGAGAGAGGGAGAGAGAGGGAGAGAGAGGGAGAGAGGGGGAGAGGGGGAGGGGGAGAGAGGGGAGGGGGAGGGGGAGAGGGGGAGAGGGAGAGAGAGGGAGAGAGAGAGGGAGAGAGAAGTAGATAGGGAGAGAGAGAGAATATTTTTGTTGAGTGTATACAGGTTTTTTGTAAAATTATAACTATTATGAATCCTGGAAAGGAACTTCGTTCCATCTGGGTGTCCCTTGACACCTCTAAAGTTTTTTTTTTTATATTCAAGAGTCTTCCCTCCGTCCCGGTTTTTTCTTCCATCGAGAAGTCTAGTTGACAGGCTACCTATATTTGAGCTACTTAGATAGCTTTTATTAGATAAAGCTAATTCTGAGTAGACAAAACATTATTTACCATGAATTTCCGTCGTAAATGCGTTCTAGATCTGCGTTCTGACCAAGATAGGATCTGGACTTTATAAGAGACTGTGACCTCTGAGTTTGTTTCGGCCTTTCTTCTCGGAGTAGTCAGATAGGAAACGCCGACCTCAACTAGTTTAAAAAATATGAATGACGTGTAAAAGTGTTTGCACAAACCTCATCATCATCATTTCAGCCGTAAGACGTCCACTGCTGGACTTAGGCCTCCCCCAATTTGGGGGGCTTTGTCGTAATCGCAACGCTTGGCAGAAGGGTTGGCGATCGCAGTATGGTGGCAAAATGCACAGAGAACGCTGCTGCTCATTCTCTAGTAAGTCCCTTAGTCGCCTTTTACGACACCCATGGGAAGAAATGGGGTGGTGTTATTCTTTATGTCCGGCACCACACGGTTCCTACCACAAACCTACTTACAGAAAAAGAAATCATTTATCATTTACCTCAATAAACCAAAAAGTTAAAGTAAAATTAAACTTCCACTATACCAAGAAGAAAACAACGAGATAATTGCAACACAAGGAACAGCTTCCCAGAACACAACAAATTACAACCAAGTGCTACTCAATTACATCCAGGCAAGAATAACTCATTTCTCAGTACTAACAACCTGCCTAGGAAGACAGGCAGCTGATGTATTAGGTACCTACCTTTCTGCCTAGATCTTCGCGGAAGTCAAAACTATCGAGGCAAACAGATTTACTTAACAATTATTTATTAAACTCACAGTAATTAGGAACTACAAACAATTTGAAGGTCTAAGTGTGGGGGTATAAGGGTGGGTTTGGGCTGAACGTTTGACAACAGATGTTAAAACCAAGTGTACCGATATCTGAGTGTCCGGGTGATTGCGGAGTGGGCACGGTGCGGTCACGCGACGCTGTCGTCGCGTCTGGGCGGGGCTTTATGATTAATCGCACGTGAGTACCAGGCCTTAGGTGTGATGTGTACTGCGGGATATGGAAATGCTTTCGGAAATGGGTGTAATTTCTCTGAATTGAGGGTAGGTGGTTCTTAGTAGGAAGTGTGACTTAATTCGTTTCTGGGAAGTTTTAGTCTACGTACGTTCAATTCAATCGAAAATTCTGAGTAGAACAAAAAAGTTGCACATTTGAATGTTTGGAATAGGTTGAAAAGGTTTTTTTTTTTGTAAAGAAACCGTAAAAAATTCTAAATTTTCCTTCACATTATTTTAACCCTAAACCTATCATTGTTTCTGCATCATCCAAAAATGTACTGGTAAAAAAATTCTATGACATTCAAATCTATTTAGAATCAAATTATTTTATTTCACATAAACCTACATGGGCACTTATGAAACGTCAGAAGCTAGTTCCACGTTTCCATTTGGTTGTTAAATATGGAGACAGCCGGCAAGACACTCCAAATGTTGACGTTTTTTTAGGAAGGTCAAGTGTGTAGTACTCGCAACCAGCGTGCGTGTATGACCAGATATATGAACCTAAACGGTAAAATGGAAAATAAATCTCCCAACCCCACAGCTATATATCTGAGCATAGCTACCACTACTCCACACATCCAAGCCAAGCCTCTCTGCTTATCTAATCGCGATCGTACGAAAGCTCATTACAAAGACCACCATGAGTTATGTGCTACAAAGGTCACTGTGACTACTAAACGCTATCCAACCTCATCTAGCAGTACTTCGTTAGCCAGCATTGTTTTGAAGACCTCAGTAATATGGGTATTAATATTCTATTCAGTATTATCCCATGTGCTCTGTGTGTGCTAGACGTAAAGAATAGCACCACTCTATTTCTTCCAGTGGGTGTCGTAAGAGGTGACTAAGGGACTTACTAA
This sequence comes from Aporophyla nigra, assembly GCA_947507805.1. NCBI lineage: Eukaryota > Metazoa > Arthropoda > Insecta > Lepidoptera > Noctuidae > Aporophyla > Aporophyla nigra. Next base: position 18,840,756 of record OX382309.1, on the reverse strand, counting down.
TAAATAAAAATATTAATAACCTAAATTCTTTAATACCGTGTGGTGCCGGACGTAAAGAATAACACCACCCTATTTCTTCCCGTGGGTGTCGTAAAAGGCGACTAAGGGACTTACTAGAGAATGGGCAGCAGCATTCTCTATGCATTTTACCACCATACTGCGATCGCCAACCCGCCTGCCAAGCGTAGCGATTCTGGCAAAGCCCCCTAAATTGGGGGAGGTCTAAGTTCAGCAGTGGACGTCTTACGGCTGAAATGATGACGATGATGATGAAATTCTTTATTTCACCACAAGCCATGACATTAAAATATCCATAAAACTAAGAATATTTAAGGCTTATTACTAGGTCACATTAATTTAGATCATCTGACTCCTAAACTAGGTGTAGGCCTGTGTCTTAGGAGTCAGTTGCTAGGTTTTGAAATTGCACAGCCGGATGCTTGATGTGGATTTTATGTGTGTAAGTAAATCCACACTATCCACACTATTATTATTATCCACACTATCCACACTTCCACACTATCCACACTAATATTATAAATGCAAAATAATTCTGTCTGTCGGTCTGTCTGTCTGTCTGTCTGTCTCGCTTTCCTGCTAAAACTACTGAACCGATTAAAATGAAATTTGGTACACAGATAGTTTAGAGCCTGAGAAAGGACATAGGCTACTTTTTATCCCGGTAGTATGTTCCCGCGGGATATTTTCTGACCTCCACGCGGGCGAAGCCGCTGACAAAAGCTAGTAATAATATAAATGCAAAAGTAACTCTGTCTGTCTGTCTCGCTTTCCTGCTAAAACTACTGAACCGATTTAAATGAAATTTGGTACACAGATAGTTTAGAGCCTGAGAAAGGACATAGGTTTTAAGGGGTTGAAAGGGAGGATGTAAGGTTGTAGGGAAGTATTGTCATTTTTAAAACTAGAATGATGAACCTTTTTTATTTAGCTTTTATTACATAATATATATTTATGACTTAATATTTAAAGTTTGTTAAATTTTTACCCTTAAGGGGGTAAAATGACAATAGGGAATAGGGGATGAAAGTTTGTACGAAAAGGGGTATGACAAGAATCGGCGGAACTACTGGTCGGAATTGAAAAAAATCTTTTTGTTGTAGCCCATTTATTGAGGAACGCTATATAACATCACGCTACGGTCAAAAGGAGCGGAGCAGCAAACGAAAAATGGACGAAAACTGGCAGGCAATTCGATGCGACGGGACGTGGAGCGAAATTTTGTATAAAGTGATCAATATTTTGTGACATAATATGTACGAATGATTGCCTCGTACCGCTACGGTTGAATACGGGGTCCTGGATTCGATTCCCAGCTAGGGCGAAGTGTTTTGAGATATTTCTATGAGGAATTTCTCAGTGACAGTCCGGAGTCTAGTTTTGCCTGGTGGAAACAGCCATGCTCTTTATTTCATAGTTGGCGAAAGGTAGGTGTAATATAGGTAGGTACATCATTATCATTTCAGCCGAAAAACGCCCACTGCTGGACATAGTTTTCCCCCAATTTTGAGGTTGCCATAATTGCCACGCTTAACAATCGGATTGGCGATCGCGGTATGGTGGTGAAATGCATAAAGAATGCTGCTGCCATTCCCATTCTCTAGTAAACTATATATCACTTCATAACTGCAGAACTTATTCATCATCATCTGCCTAGTGTTTTCCCCACCATGATGGGGTGCTCAACCCACCCTAAAATAGTCAGAAAAGTATGTAAGTTCCAATATAACCGGATGCAGCTGAATACCAGTATTTTACATGGAACGACTGTCTATCTGCATGCGTAGCTTGACCACCGTAGAAAGGGGTTTTGTCGACGGAAAATAGACAAAATGATAGTTCACCAAGTTCATCCAAAGTTTCTTTATTTATTTACTTACGGTTGTGGTTTTGTTTTAAATCTGAATCATCTCGATTAGTTATGGCGATTACAAAATCAAATTGTCTTCACTACCTTATACAACTAACAGTTGTCACTGCGATTGTCACAGTTTGGATAGAAAACTTTCTTCTAAAATAGTCCACATCTAAAGGGACGTTGACAAAGACCGTGAGAAACGAACGACAAGATAACAGATTGCAGAAAGATTTCTACGGTGCGATATCAAAATTAGAGAAACGAACTGTGTCTATTCTTCGTAGAAATTAAAGCACCATGCTAAGCCTGCATCAAACGGTATAAATCGTTCTATAATCTGTAATTTTGTCTATTCGTCCGTCGACAGAGCCCGTTTCTATGCTGGCGTAGCATGACGTTCTATCTCTATTATACTTATACCAAGAATAGACAAATGGTCATGCTACACGTGCTGATCTCTAAAACCCAGTTACTGGTTAATAGGATAACTCTTGGTAAGACTGATTGTCAGAATTTCGGGCTTTTGAGTACCCGAAACAACTGTCAAAGATTTAAAATGACAGTCGAATGACAACTACAGAACATATTCATCATCATCATCATCATTTCAGCCGTAGGACGTCCACTGCTGGACTTAGGCCTCCCCCAATTTGGGGGGCTTTGCCATAATCGCCACGCTTGGCAGGCGGGTTGGCGATCGCAGTATGGTGGTAAAATGCATAGAGAACGCTGCTGCCCATTCTCTAGTAAGTCCCTTAGTCGCCTTTTACGACACCCACGGGAAGAAATGGAGTGGTGTTATTCTTTACGTACGGCACCACACACACAGAACATATTATTGACCTTAATATCAAATACAGGTGCAAAGTTCTGTGGTCATAATTCTATAATGAAGAATATGTTAAAAAAAAAACTTAAACATGCCTTCCACTAGATATGCATCAGTTGACCTCAAAAAGTGTTAATAATTTCCTAGTGTTTAATTTATTATTTCGAAACCATAAATTTTAACCAGATGTACGATAAAATCAAAGTTATATCCCAATTAAAAGAATCAATTTTATTTTTCTTAGTTTTAAATAAATCATTATTAAGTGTGTGTTTAAATAATATATTCAATCAGCTGATGAAAATCTAGAAAGGTTTAAATTAATGAGCTTTAACGCCTATTTAAAATGTTTTGATTGCTGGATACTAACTAAAATAGAAACACTGTTTAGTATTTTTTAACTGACGAAAAAAAACGAAAGAGGTTCTCAAGTCGACGCGTATTTTTTTATGTATCTATATTTATGTATTTATGACCACGCATAACTTTTTACAGAGCAGTCCGATTTTGATAATTCTTTTGTTATTGGACTACTCCGAAGTTGGTCTAAAAAAAAATAAACTAAAAAAAAATCCAACCCTAAGGGTAGGAAAACAAGGGCACGCCACAATTACGACGGTAAGTCCCCTCTTTGAGGAGTGGATAGAGAGGCGTCACGGCGTCCTCACCTTCCGCCTGACGCAGGTTCTCACCGGGCATGGTTGCTTCGGTGGGTTCCTGTTCAGGATAAAGCGGGAGGAAACGCCCGGGTGTTTCCATTGTGAGGATCGTCTAGAGGACACGGTGAAGCATACGGTGGAGGTGTGCCCTGCTTGGGCGGAGCACCGCCGTGTCCTCGTGGAGTCGATCGGCGGCGGCGACCTCTCGCGTCCGGCCCTGGTGCGAGCCATGGTACGGAGCGAGAGGGCATGGGAAGCCGTCACCTCCTTCTGCGAAGCAGTAATGCTCACGAAGAAGGAGGCGGGGCGCGTGAGGGAGTGGCAGTCTCTACGCCCTCGCGTCCCTAGCCGCCGCAGGAGGAGACGCCCCGGGCGCCGGGAGTCGATACCTGACTCCCGGCCACCGTAGGCGCAAGCTTGCGGGCGGTGAGCAATGGGTAGCTCGCCGCCCGGTAAGGACCAAGCTCGGGTCGACGGCGCGTAGTGTTCCACGCGCGCCTCAAAGAGATGTCAGCAAAACTGAAGGGATCTGCTAGGACCGATGCCTGCCAGGGTCGGGAGATTGTTCGAAAGAGATACCGTGACCCTGGCATACGGGCAACTGAAGAAACACGGGTGGGAAAACAGGGGACGATTGATTTTTCACTCATAGATTGAAATGTTTGACCACGTATAATTTCTTACAGAATAGTCTGATTTTGCAAGCATGTAGTAAATAGTAGATTATAGCCACAAAAAAATATAAAATAAAAACTTTTTAACAAAAAAATTAACAAAAATTAAACCGCTGAAAAAAATCTGAAAAGCAAAAAATAAGAAGCCTACGTAATTTAAGTCGGCGGCGCCAACCAAGCAAATTAATTAACTATTTTGATTTAGTTATTTCAATAATATAAATTTAAGGTAATTCAATGATCTTTGTTCATTGATTGTTTGGCGCCGACTCAAAATTACTTAGGTTTCTAATTTTTTTGCTTTTCAGTTTTTTTCGGCGGTTTAATTCTTTGTTAATTTATTTTTATTTTTTTGATAGTTTAATACAGGCAGCCGGCAGGTAATTAGCATAACATAACAACACACCTTGGTTCCCTAAAGAGTTAGGCAAAGGTGTACCTATATTCCCATTATTTCCCGATGGGGTCGTAAGAGGCATCTAGGTAACTTACTTTAGATAATGGGCAGCAGCATTTTCTATGCATTTCACTAACATACTGCGATCACCAACCCGCCTGCCAAGCGTGGCGATTTTTGCACAATCCACAACAGAAATCAATTTATCAAAAAACACTAATTTCTTTAATAAGCCCTTAAACGACTGTAATTACATACTATCTCGATTTACAAAATTGAAAATTTCAATTTTATACTCTGTTTTATGTAAAACTCTGTAACAGGGCTTATTTAAATGCACATTCACTTACAATTATCCACTAAGTAGTCGTTTAATATTAATATTTGGGTACTTAAATGCAATTATTTTGATTAAGTAGTTCCCTCCTACTAAATTTTGGACAGTCAAATTGGCAGGCATATTATAGTGCTCAAACGCAGGTTCACTCTCTGTTCCTTCACTCTTACATTCCAAAGGGATGGAAATCCGAGACAAGACTGGAGAGAAATTAGGAGCAGGAAAGAACGAAAATAAAAATTTTGGACCCAGATAACGGCACACAAAATTCACACAAAAACCGATCAAACTTAACATAGTATTTTGTGTCTTGGCAAAATAGGTTCAGTTCAACTTAAATGCCAGACAAGTGACAGAACACAGATGCCTGACACTGGTTATCACATGGAACTTTCGGCTTTCTAACAGCTTTCAGGTGCTATCAAAACACCAAATTTCAAACACCAGACATTTGGCCTAGCATAACTAGATTTGTAGACCTATTAGGAATCTAGGCAAGTAATTTCTGCAAAGACATGTCCTTTCACGATCATGTCATAACTTGCCAGCAACTATGCCAAAGAATAAAAAATAAATCAGCGGGGTAATTATGTAACACACTGATAGTGTCGACAGTTCAACAACATTCATTGCGTTATTTACCTTGTTGAGCAGACAATATTTCCGAACGTATAAAGCCATGGACTAGCAATAATGAAAAAATGAATCAGATTCTGATTGCTAGTGTGTTACGCACGCAATTGGGGTACAGAGTAACATCACAAAACTTTACGACATATCGCCTTCCAAATATAGCCATAAAAACCCAAGATGACGGTCTTGGTGATTTTTTAATGATACGGGCACGACACAGCTCTGTTGCGGCCAATTCCTGGCCCCTATAATAAAGTTTGACCCGTCTCGTCGCCGGCCCTAATCGTTGTAATGGCTTGCGTCCACTTGACCCCGACTTAAATCCATTTAGGGCGTAGATAAGTGGCATAGAAAGGTACTAAGTGCTGGTGGGGAGCCAAAAGTGGCGACGTTGGTTTGTGACCCAAGGGAAATAGGTTTGAAGATGAATGGGATTGGGTTTGGTGAAAGTGTTGGGATAGATCTTGGTTGGGGATCTATGGAAATTGCCTTTACTGTACTTATAACTAATCATATACACACTGAGGGATAGTGAGTGGTTCGGTTCAAGACCTCGTATGACTATTATTATTTGGAAAACAACATCAATTTTAAAGTTTTCTTCAGTATTCGATGGATTATCTGTGGTCTGGAATCAAAGGTTTTTATTACAAACTAACTTTTGCCAGAGGCTTTGACCGCGTATTATACATATAAACCTGCCTCTTGTATCACTCCCTCTATTGATGAAAACGGTATTAAAATCCGTTGCGCAGTTTAAAAGATCTAAGCGTACAGACGCGGGAAGCGATTTTGTTTTATACTATATTAAGATAAAGATAATAAAAATTAGTAAAGCAGTTTGGATACTCTCAGATTTAAGTGCTTTTTTGTCACCTTATTTGGAAATTTGGATTAAGAACTGTTATTAAAACAGCTCTTAATCCAAATTGTCTGCTAGATACTCTACATATCGCAGGCTAAAACTGGATAAGGCTGGCATAGCGGTGAGGGGATTCATAGAAGAAAAGACAGGCTAGTGCCCAGCACTAGATGAAGTCGAGCTGGTGATAATGATGATGATTATGACTCTTGTCTCAAAAACGCAAAAAAAAAACGCAAATCTGAGTACCAACTCACATCTGCATGCGTAGCATGACCACCATAGAAAGAACTTTGTCTATTCTTGGTAGAATAAAGATAGAACTATCATTCTACGCTAGCATAAAACGGTACAAATATTTCTACAATCTTTAATTCTGTCTTTAATCTTTCTACAATCTGTAATTTTGTCTATTCTTCCGTCGACAAAACCCCTTTCTACGGTGGTCATGCTACGCATGCTGCAATATAAAGTCGAAATTGATTTATTTTGCTATATGCTTGGTGTGTGGTGTGGGTGGTGAGCTGTTAATTTTCGACTCAAATTCCTTATAATTTGAACCCATCTTTATATTTTGAATTTGGTCTACTCCACAAATTGACTAATATACTGGCATGTGTTTATTTTATTTTACTTTTTTTACCCAATTTTACACTGCACCAGTTGACATCGCAAAACTCTTTATTGCGTTACCATAATGTGTAGTTAGTTGGTAACTCCATATTTTAGATCATTATGGACTGTGTGGAACACAGCTAAAGGTCATCACGTTAGCGTCGTCTTTCGCAAATCCTGTGCTCTATCTTGCATACGGTCACAGCGTTATGCTGACCGATGGCCTTTTTTGGTGGTTCTGACGCATACCGTCCCCTAACTTCATTTTCTTTACGTCTTGTTTTACCGCCAGTTAAAGTTTTGTCCTTCTTTCTTTTTTTTCTTTCAAATTTCATCAGTATAGTCTACGTCATTGGTGTCAAATTGTGAAACTTCGTTTAAACTCATTATTTTGTGTGTTTCGTTATCTGTTAGGTAAAACGAGTCCCTTGCCCTTGTTTTTTATAAGTGCCAGCACCAACTGTACGTTTTATCGTTGCGTATAGTTACTGCAACAAGACGCAGAGTTGTCAGTTGTCCGCGACTAGACCCAGAGCCATTTGGAGTCTGGGTTTAGTCGTTATGACAGATGTCGTTCAGACGGCTATCTTTTTATCTGAGTATTCGAGATAGACGTTCAAGTTGTTGATGTTGTGAGTGAATATTGAGCTTCTACTAGCACTTCTCTTGGTTCTCATCATGCGAAGGTAAAGCGTAATTGACTGGCTTTGAATGTGTGCGTGCACCGTGCGTGTAGTTGCTGCGACAACTAGCAAGAGCGTGCGAGACTGTCGTTGCCTCTCTGCAATTGGACGCCAAGTCTATAAGAACTTTCATTGCAACTATACGCTGAGCAGTCGCAGTTGCATGTCGCATAGTGTGCGCCATATCTAAAACAATTACAGGAAGTACCAACACATTGTTGATAGGCTGTCTCAATTAAGATTGATTAGTACTATTTTTGATGCCAACGAATTAATTCTGCTGTTTTCTGTTACGTCAATTAAACCAATTGTTACTTTTGTTGTCGGGAGTTAACTGTACGTGAAGTTTTGTTGTTTCGTAATAGTTGTAGGGTTATTGGGGGCCTTTTGTATGGTGAAATGGGTACTGCATAGTTTGTTTAAGAGGTTAAGGTACTCTTGTTTCGAAATGTGCTAGATATTTTTTGTTTATGTAAGACTAGCTTAGCTTCTGCTCGCGACATCGTCCGCGTCAAATAAAATTTTTCTTATGGTACGACATACTGTATAGCTTGGTGAAAGAATTTTAAAACATACAAACTCACAAATTTTACCTCTTTATAATATTTGATTATTATTATTATTTATCGACTTCGTTCGCGTGCATCGTGAAAAACAAATTCGATTTCATGGGTTTTATTTGTTTTTTTTTTTTTTTTTTGCGGAACCATATAAAACTTTTTCGAAAATAGTCTTTACTATAACATCATTCATCTGCCAGTGACAGTCCCGTCAAAATCAGTCCAGCTGTTTCGGGGATTAGTCGGAACAAGCAGACGGACGAACAAATTAAAAAATAAAATGTTTTTGTTTCTTGTGTATATAATAGAGTAAAAATAAAGACGCAGTTATATTAACATTACAAACGGACATTTCAATTTTATTTATATAGAATTCAGGTGCTCCATGTCATATAAGTCACATAGAGCACCTGAAATAGATAGATAGGCAGATATAAATATACAAGAGTATTTCATCATCATCATCATTTCAGCCAAGAGATGCCCACTGTTGAACATAGGTTTCCCCCAATTTAAGGGGGGTTTGCCATAATCACCACGCTTGGCAGGCGGGTTGGCGATCGCAGTATGTAATGGTGGTAAAATGCATAGAGAACGCTGCTGCCCATTCTCTAGTAAGTCCCTTAATCGCCTCTTACGACACCCTTGGCAACAAATAGGATGGTATTATTCTTTACGTACAGACAGAGTAATTCATACTGATTTTTAAATAGTGTTTACTCTTGACAATACTCTGTAATTACCCGACGCAAAAAAGGAGGGAGGATCTCAAGTCGACGAGTATTTATACGTAAGTACAGGTTTATACTGAAAATATAGGTATGGGAACGTAGTCATTGTGGGACAAATGAACTAAGTCATTAATTGAGACATTAAAATAATATACCCACGAGCTAGAGCTATAAAAAACTATATTTAAATATAATAAAAATTTGGTTGTTTGTTTAAACGCGCTATTCTTTGGCACCACTCGTGAGATATACCTACTACACATTACAAAGATCATGAATACGAATTATTTTTCAAGAAATTTGAATGATAAGTAAAACTTTCGTAACTGGCATACGTGGCCAATAACTAAAAACATGCAAAAAAATGCTTCAGAAACTAGCGACCCTTTCCATAACGACTTCTTAAAGATTTTATTAGAATTAAGCTTAAGATTCATATAACTCAACATGCAAACACGTAGAAATATGCGATTCTTTCACCAACGCTAACTATTATCACCCGTAGTTTAAAATTTGTATAAACTTAGCCACTAACATTTACGTAGTGAAGTAACTAAAATGTCAGTAAATGGCCGTTTGCTTTGGTGCTAGTATCCCTAGCGAAATAAAATTGAACTACCATGAAAGTTGAATGACAAGGCATTTGTTTGATACATTCACAGAGGGCACAAATAAAACATTATTCTTATTTCATATAGATAAAGTACCAAGTGGCTAGTTATTGGAAGTGGCCAGTTATACCTTGGTATACCCTATATATATTTTTTTTACGTTTGATATGCGAGTTCTTGAGAAAGCTTTTTAGTATAGCACTACGACTTTTAGGAGCCGAGCAAAAAGAAAAGTCAAAAACGAAGTATAAGCGCGGTCGGAAACTAAAGTTTCCGTCCGCGTTTTTACTACGTTAAAATAACAGTATTTTAGTATATTTTGGAGTCTTACGACTTCCAGAAGGTGGGACAGGCAGAAGCTAATCCTATCCTTCAAATATTCTACTAATAAAAAAGTGAAAGTTTGTTTGATTAGATGTTCGGATGTTTCTTACTCAATCATGCTTAAAATTCTAAACGAATTCAAATGTAATTTGATTTGACACACAGATAGTTTATGACCTGGATTAACACATAGGATACTTTCCACCCTGGTAGAAAGTTCCTGTGGAATAATTTTCGACCCGCACGCGGGCGAAGCCGGTGGCAAAAGATAGTAATAAACCCGAAGGCTTATATTCCCGTCACAATTAATGACAATGTTTTAGCTCGAGGACTTATAAGCATAATGTCTACTTATTGACATTTTACGTATTTACATGTAACTAGTACAAAGTTGTTCTTGTTAATTTAATCATCAATTAATTCCATATTTCCAACCTTGTTTCCAGTTTGTATAATTCCACGCTAACAATTATCGACTTTATATCAGTACAAATTAAGGTAATTTCAAAATAAGTACAACTATGGAAAAAGCCATGGAAAATACTGCATTTTTTTGCAATACAATGCATACAATTCTAAACGTGTCAGTTGCCTAATACGTATTTCTGGAGTTTTCAATTCGCCCACACATAAATTAACTTCGTGCGAATCGCCTTTAGAATAATTGTAATACTTATATTATTTAACAGTATTCATTGGCCCGTTTTGGGCGAATGAATTCGTCCAAATCGACTAAAAAACCAAAATACATAATTATTTACAGTTTTGGAAACGAAATGGCGGACGCAGTATAGATTATTCCCTGGTCTGTTTTTATGTTTTATAGCCAGACTGCGCATGCGTCTCTTAAATTATAGCTTGTTATTTGTCACTGCTCCCAGCTATTTTTGTCAGCAACCCAGGATCGACAATGTTGCTAGATTAAATAATTATATATGAAATGAACGTTTTAATTGGCTAGTTGACTAGAATTATGATCTGACTAATAAGATTGTCTGGTTGGTCTATTTGGTATGTTATGAAGGTGGAAAGATGTGACATGAGTATTTCTTGCTGTTGCTTTGGCTTGTAGAAGAAAATATTCTGGATGTGGTATAAAAAGTTCAACTTAGTCCTCGTTATCAGAGGTTTTATTGGACTATCAACATGTTCCTAGCCTATTTCCAAGTATGTTAGCGTGGTTTCTAGACTTATCTAATGCAACTGAATACACTATACAAGGAGTAACTACCTGTCTAACCTCTACAATTCAGTTACTTTTCAGAGGCACGGAAGAGTGTAAAAAATTAACACCCATCGAGAGGGGGGAGGGGGAGAGTGGGGGAGAGAGGGTGAGAAAGAGAGAGAGAGGGAGAGGGGAGAGAGAGAGAGGGAGAGAGAAGGAGATAGGGAGAGAGAGAGAATATTTTTGTTGAGTGTATACAGGTTTTTTGTACATAATAAATAATTAAAAAATTATAACTATTATGAATCCTGGAAAGGAACTTCGTTCCATGACACATCTAAAGTTTTTTATAACTACACCTTCGTTTAAACCGCACCGTTGTCTTATCACATCATTCCTCAGCCTATCACTACACACTCACACGCACACATATTCCCCCCCACACACACATACACCACTTCCCTTACCCCTTACACTATCACTTTCAGGTGACATATTGAAAAAACCGTGCTTTTTCTTTTAAGTGTACCTTTCTTACCATATGATAGCCGAACTTAATATTTAAGTGCATGTTTTTTGACTATATGATCTAGTTTCCTGTAAAAGGAATACACGATACGATAAAATTTTCTCGATACAAAAAAATCGCAAAGTTCTATCCATGTTTATGATTTTTTTAGCCTCAAGGCGCAATGCGTTAGATTTATTAAACATAGTTTACTTTAAAACATTGATAATAATCTTATCTAAGTTTTTGTAAAACAGTTTTCGTTTTAATCATACTTTTCATTCATAAAAGACGGCGATTCGTTTTGGCACATACGTTATTTTATTCCAAGCGCATACACATTATCGCCATCTCTTTTTTTGCCTATAATAAGTAGTGTCATCACTCTCGTCCGTTCATAAATCAGTCGCCCAGTAGGGCTCATCGACGACGGATCTATGTCACTTTTTTACAAATCGGTGCGATCAAAATTACGTTTTTTAAATATTTATGTTCCCAGAAAAAGGTAGTAGTGAAGTATTTTGCTGTAATTATTTAATATAATAAGTGTTGGCTTTCCAAAAACTTTATATTTAGACTGTATATGTGTCTATTTTTGTGACTGTGAATAATATTACATTCTTTTTCTATTACTATTTAGTGACGACCTAAATTATGTATGAAAATGGGAAGAACCATAAACCAAAATTGAACCGTACCTTCAAGGTTAGGAGTACCTGCACAGGGCAATTAATTCATTCATTTTGCGGGAATTCAATACCAATAAGATGATGATAACAGTAAGAGGAATTCACCACCTTCACTAAAGCATACAGCAACAATATATTCTCACTTTGTAAAGTAATATTGAGTTAACATCCTATTTTCTAGAGAAGAACATCAGTTTTATCCCAAAAACTTATAATAATCGTTCATTTAGAAATAAATTAAAATATATGATTAGTTTTTAGATTTGAAGTACGTCAACAATATATTTATGTCAAGTACTGACACTATAATTACAAGAGCACAACGAAGGAATGGAGTAGCATTACAAGTGTGAAAAAGGTGAGGTTTTATATCTGACTGCGGCCCAAAGGAGGGTAATGATTTTACCAAGCAAATGTATGGTGATCGGTGAAACGAAGTTGGAGTTTATCAATCTCTTATATATCAATATCCATTTTATTTATATACCTCTAGAAGATTGTCGTAAATAACAAAGGTATGCAAAATGTACCTTTTTGAAAATTACAAACAAAGCTACTACTTACACATTTAGATTTTCATAACGACTAGCTGACCTGTGCCCACTTCGTTGGGCGGTAAAGGGTTTTGTTTTTATTGCATACCAGCTTCTGCCAGTGACTCCGTCCGCGATAAATCTTTTGTTCCCCCGACCCTTCCCGTCGCGTTGAATCGCATACCCGTGCAATTTTCCCCGTTTTAGCAACATTTTTCATCACTGCTCAGCTCCTCTTGGTTTTAGCGTGATGTTATATAGCCTATAGCCTTCCTCGATAAATAGGCTACCCAACACAGAAAGAATTTTTCAATTCGGACCAGTAGTTCCGGAGATTACCCCCTACATACAAACTTACAAACATACAAACTTACAAACAAATGTTACCTCTTTATAATATTAGTATAGATTAGCACTAACCTGACAAAATAAACTGTTCTATTCTATTCTATTTTTTATTATGGCAAACAAAGCCGATGTCGACTATTCTGCCAATGTCTAAAGTCAATTGAGATAACATAAGTGCGTGCTTAAATAAAAAAATAAAGATTATAATCTTCGATGAAATAAACTGTTATAAATCCTTGTAATACCTTATTTGCTTGTCACTGAAGCTTCTTTGTCATATTTGACATTAAACATTTTCATTTTCATATCTTTACAGTAAAACTGAATCACCATCTTGAGCAAAAATTGAGACAAAAGCTTTTTCTCTATATCTATTCTATGGAAAAGTAGTGCCCGTAGCCAATTTTTTTTTTCTTTGATTCGAGGTCCTAAAAGTTCTGCTGCCATTTTAGAAAGATCTTATTTACGCACCAAGTTGTTTAATTCTGGTTGTGCAAATAGCTGTGGCTCAGTTTTGTCGATAGAGAGACCAATCAGTCGACAGTCAATCACATTTACTAGATATTTTTAATAACTACCAACAAGTAAAATGACAGTCGAAAATAATAATTGTTCATCATCTGCCTAGCCTTTTCCCAACTATATTGGGGTCGGCTTCCAGTCTCACCGGATGCAGCTGAGTACCAGTATTTTACATGGAGCGACTGCCTATCTAACCTCCACAACCCAGTTACTGGGTAATACGATACCCCTTGGTAAGACTGGTTGTCATACTTTCGGGCTTCTGACGACCCGTAACGATTGTCTAAGATCTACGAAAGACGGCCGGGACCAACAATTTTTTTTTTTTGGATGGTATATCATCAAATGACGTCTCCCGCTCTGGGTGGAGCAGAAGGGCGTGTCAGACTTTTACTGACTAAAACCCTTTAGTTGCCCATATGCCAGGACCACGGTACCTCGTTCGAACTAATCTCGCGACCCTGGCAGGGGGACCAACGGCTTAACGTTATTTCCGAGGCACGGAAGGGTCTTGGTCTGTAAAGATGGTCAACCATCCACGGGCCAACCGCGGCAAGCGTAGCTTAACCTGAACGACCGACCCGTGCAGCTGTTGTAACTTAGCCACAAGCCCTTCCGAAAATAATAATTGTTATCATATCATATTTGTACTATGGTAGCATTTATGAAGATTTTTACAAAATCTTACGTGATGGAATTTTTTCTTTATTTTTCCGTTAATCAGGAATTCAAATTCTATAACAAACCATTATTCGATTTCAATTAATTTTATTTTTTTTACCCATGCATACCATTAATCAAAATTTAAGTTTAAGGTTTTTAAATATTTTGTATTAGTTGTCTACTCCATAGTTTACTATGCGCAAAAATTTCAAAGACCGAGACAAATTAATGTCACTTGGCATGCACATTTTTCTTAAATATGTTGCCGTCTTTATCTTGCACTTTTATTTTAACAGTTGTGCGACGGTGACACGAATAATGCTTAGCAAAAGGCCATGCTAAGCAACGTTTTTAAATTTCGGTCAGTGATAATTCCTTCGTTCCACTTTTGACCATTGGTAAAAGAAGTCAATAAAGTTTGTGGCGCTGACGTGTCGGCCGACCACTGAAGATAGATCCGCCACTCCCCGCGTGCGGGGGAAACAATCCAACTATCATTTATTGTCAAGGTAGGGTCTTCAGACCCTAACACACTACAACTAACACGTGCGAGCGCATACTGCCCACACAACACATTCAGTAAAATATTTTGTTGTTTTTTTGTTGTCATTTTTTTTATCATGCATTTTACATTACTTTTAATTTTAATATTTTTTTTCTACTTTTGTTTCACTTTTTGATCTTTGTTTACCATAATTTACATGTTCCTTGTAATTATGGGAAGACACTAGCTTCTGTAATACAGTGTAGACTAGCGCAGGAGCTAGGGAATTCATAAAAATGTTGTACGAATTTATGTCAATAAAAAATTATTATCATTATTATCTTCATTTATTCATTTTTAGGGTTCCGTTGCCAAATGGCAAAAAACGGAACCCTTATAGATTCATCATGTCTGTCTGTCTGTCTGTCCGAGTATGTCACAGCCACTTTTTTCCGAAACTATAAGAGCTATGCTATTGAAACTTGGCAAGTAGATGTATTCTATGAACCGCATTAAGATTTTCACACAAAAATAGAAAAAAAAAACAATAATATTTGGGGTTCCCCATACATAGAACTGAAACTCAAAAAAAAAATTTTCATCAAACCCATACGTGTGGGGTATCTATGGATAGGTCTTCAAAAATGATATTAAGGTTTTTAACATCATTTTTTTCTAAACTGAATGGTTTGCGCGAGAGACACTTCCAAAGTGGTAAAATGTGTGTCCCCCCCCCCGTAACTTCTAAAATAAGGGAATTATAAAACTAAAAAAAATATATGATTACCATGTAAACTTCCACCGAAAATTGGTTTGAACGAGATCTAGTGAGTATTTTTTTTTCGTAAACCACAGTTTACCTTTCATTCAGTCAACTCAAATATTAAAAAAAAAAACATTTAATTTCATAAACATAAACCTTATGCATAAACCGTGAATACCTGAAGGTTTCTACGGATCCCTCGGTGCGAGAGTCCGACTCGCACTTGGCCGGTTTTTTAACATATTATGTATATTTTTAAATATTTTAACAAAAATATAGAAAAAACATTATTATAATTATCATTCATAGTCACACCACACATGCTTCGCAAGAAACGCATTTTCACAGCTTTTAAACTTCTTTTGCCACACCCTACATTATATGTAATTAATTATATGCCAGCATTTCTTCAAGTTCTAATCTTAAAAGTTCCTTGTAATCTTCATTCCATTATACTGGAACCACAGATGATATATAACTGTCAATTCTGACCACTTTACAATTCCATAATCAATTTATACTTATCCACAGCTAGCTGTATTCCTAACCTGTTTCTGGCATAGATAACAAAGAAATCAAGCATGCCAAAATACTTGCAATATGATGCATCGTGATCTGGACTATCCAACTTAACCAGACACATCCCAAAATAATTTCCACCTCTTACGTCAGAAACTTTAGGGTTGATTTTCGTTTGTTTTCTAAGTGATGTAAAGGTAAATTAATTCGGTTGTTTAAGATATAAAGTACTGATCAATTTAGCAGGGATAGCAACGATACATTTGTCATGTCGGTCGAATAAATCGGCTGTCGGTTTGGGTACAAGCAGTGTTGATGGTCGTTGCTACAGTTATGTCTGTTGTGGTTCTGTTATTAGTTATTTTGTTTGTAAATCCTGGATTAAGTGGTGTTCGGAATAGATTGTTGTTAAGCTGGGATTTAGATTTGAGTTCGGAAGTTCTGAAAATTATTATCCTGTTGTATCGTGGGCTGTATTCATGGGAAACGTTTACAGGGAAAAAATTGTAGAGTATGAAAAAATATTCGTATAATTTTTGTCGTTATGTTAAGACGGTGAAGTGTGTGAAGGTTATGGTAAGAAGTGAGTGCAGGCTGACCAAGGAGGCACTTCCTACTATCGATACTCGCCTCACGAAACAGGTTCTCCACTTAAACAAAGAACAGCTGCGTACAGTTACAGCAGCCATAACTGGCCATGGGTCTTTTAATAAACATCTCTTTGTCATAGGTGTAACAGACAGTCCGCTGTGCAGAGCCTGCTTTGAGGACGACGAGACAGCAGCGCATGTGCTACTAAACTTCTCGCTGATCGCCACATACAAGGCCAAGTAATTCGGTAACCCTGGTACCCTACGTGAGATAGTCAGCAACACCAAGGCGTTACTGACGTTCTTCGAGGAGCTGGGGTGGATCGAATAACCGATTTCCCACCCGTACGCAAAATACGCGCTCAGACGTGGAGTTGCGGACACCAGCCCATTCTACCTATTACTTAAGACGATGAAGTATAAAATAAAGCAGATTCCATATTGTATTACAATGTTACTTCAACGCAGTAAATTCCATACAAAAACGTTTACAAAAACCTTATCGCTATGGCCGTGAAATTACAGAAAAAAAACCTTTGTAACAACGCCGTGTCTCAGGATCGGCTGATGATAACCATTTACTTTTCAATCGTTTTTACTTCTATATAATTGGCTTAATAACATAGTCATTGAAACTGCAATTTGCAACAATGTTGCAGACTACGCCCAAGAAATCATACTAAGAGACGTACAACAAGAGAAAAATCAACTCTGTTTCGTGAAGCCAAAGTGCATTTTTATTTGTAGTATATCACTTAATGATTCAATACCGCACTTCGTGCTAACAATCCAAAAATACACTCAGTGTTTTTGAAAATAGAACACAGTATTCTTAATTCAATATTATGATGGTTTAAAAAATACACGTTTGTAAAAAAGTTGCTAATCAAAAAATTATTGACACGGCAGTCAAGATTTCAGTAATCACTTAGTAATTACTTTTAAGAGTCGATTATTGTTCAATTAGGTGCTGATTTGTGGAGAAATT
Source organism: Aporophyla nigra (assembly GCA_947507805.1). Lineage (NCBI taxonomy): Eukaryota > Metazoa > Arthropoda > Insecta > Lepidoptera > Noctuidae > Aporophyla > Aporophyla nigra. The sequence continues at coordinate 18,823,193 of OX382309.1, read as the reverse complement.
ATACTGTGATGTTATGAATATGATTTGGGTACCAAACCAAATAGAAAAATTAGGCTGAACCCCGTGTTCGTCAGAAAACTGTGGTTGCAATTGTATTCAGCCTATTGTAATCTGCTGCTGGACGTGTATATTTAGCCTATAATGTTCCCACTGCTGAGACGCAGGCCTCCTCTCGGTGAGAGGGGGCTAGGACATGCCGGTTCCCTAAAGATATTTCCTTCACCGTTTTGAGAGTAGAGTGGTGAGGCAATAATTTAAACAAAATAAAGCGCTTGTCTTGCTTGCAGAACAGATGGCCGATGGGGCCGGAAGATTTTGTAGTGGCGACCGCGTACTGGAAGACGTAGCGTTGGAAGGCCTCCCACAAGATGGACCGATGACCTGGTGAAAGCCGCAGGAAGCCGCTTGATGCGAGAACCACAGAACCGGTTGAAGTGGCGGTCCTTGGCATCTGCCTTTCGGCTGAAATGATAATGATGAAAAAAGCGCGTTACTAAAATCGGAATTAACGTCGCCATCTTGTTTTGTCAACAAATTTCTGTGTCAATTTCACAAAATGTCTTCCAACAATGCCTCCCTGTCAATATCATTCTGGCACAAAAAAAATATTATAGCACTATAATACCTATCAGAACGCGGTTGCACGTAAAAACATCGCGGCGGAATTTTATCGTGCAACAGATTTTCAACTCTCGGTGTTGAACCGAGCATTGAAATTCAAATGCAGTGTGCGAACTATCTCACCGCGATATTTTTACGTGCACACGGCTACACATCAAGCTATACATGCCTGCCAGGGTGGCGAGATTCGTTCGAAAGTGATACCGTGGCCCTGGCATATGGGCAACTGAAGGAACACGGGTGGGTTTTAGTCAGTAAAAGTCTGACACGCTCTTCCGCTCCACCCTAGAGCGGGCGACGTCATGTGATGATTTCCCATACAAAAAATAAATAATAGTTTAAAAAAAAACTAAAAAACACGCTTCCATGGAAAACCAAACTAAAAAGTACAAAATAATGGAAAAAAAGCGTGGGGTGCCTGATATCAATAAAAAAATACCTTAAAAGCACCCCACGCTTTTTTTCCATTATTTTGTACTTTTTAGTTTGGTTTTCCATGGAAGCGTGTTTTTTAGTTTTTTTTTAAACTATTATTTATTTTTTGTATGGGAAATCATCACATGACGTCGCCCGCTCTAGGGTGGAGCGGAAGGGCGTGTCAGACTTTTTATTTTCTATTTTTTAGGGTATTTCGAATATTGAGACGTATGTCAGCGTAGTTTGTGACAGTTTTTTTGCTGTCCTGGTAACCCTGGCAAGGATAATGGCACAAATTTATGAAATTATTGCATTGTCATCAGTCCTTGACAGGTGTGCAAAGTTTGAATGAAATCTGGTCGTTTAAAGTGGGTCAAAATCGCACTATAAGGAGTCGGTTACAAACAAACATACAAATATACAAACATACAAATATACAAATATACAAACATACAAACATACAAGTGAAGCTAATATAAAGCGTGTAAAAAAGGTGTGTTCTGGGAGTTTTCAATGTGAAATGATGATTAGATAAGAAATGTTTCATTGTCATAGGAAAGCTGTTATATTATATTCTATATATATTGAAGCCCTGAATCTTGTTTTAGCTAGGTGCTAGGCGTATATATCTATACATACAATACATACATACAAATAAATAAAATTGGAGTGTCTGTTTTTAATATTAAGATAACCACTTTTTACTAAGTGTATATATATGGATGTATACACGGTACATATACCAAAACAACATTTTTTTCAATTTTTTTCTGTCTGTCTGTCTGTTTGTTCTGGCTAATCTCTGAAATGGCTGGACTGATTTTGACGGAACTTTCACTGGCAAATAGCTGATGTAACAAGGAGTAACTTAGGCTACTTTTATTTTAGAAAAAATAAATAATAGTTTAAAAAAACTAAAAACACGCTGAATTTTGAGACGTATGTCAGCGTAGTTTGTGACGTATGTCAGCGTAGTTTGTGACGTATGTCAGCGTAGTTTGTGACGTATGTCAGCGTAATTTTCAAAGACAGTTTTTATGAAAAACTTTTTGTTAAATACCACTCGGACCAATTTGCGGGTAACAGCTATTACCTATAATATAACCTGAATTAACACATCTTACCGCGGTAGTAGGTACGTCCTCCTACGTTAATTTCCGACATCCACGCGGGTGAAGCCGCGGGCAAAAACTAGTTAACAATATATGCAGTACAATTAAAACAAATCGAAATGAAGAGAATATTTTGGTGCATACACACTCTTGCGTGGTGTGTGAATGTGTGTGTTGTGTGTATGCGTGATTGTGTTGTATTTTGTTTGTGTGTGTGAGTGACAGACAAAACTTTGGTTTTAAATCTGACAGTTGTTTAAATTGATATCATGTACTTAGTTGCAAGAAATTAAACCGCGTCGAATAGTCTTCATTAATAAATTATTAATTGTACAATCCCAGTTTTTGTGCGTAGCAAGGAATTTGAGCAACTAATTATTCCTTTAAGCATTTGGCTCCATAAATCTTGCTCTGTTTTTAAGTAGGGTCGGCAAATACGAGCTACGACAGTTCTAATTAGGATTGACTTTCTCGTAAGATTTTCATTACATGCATAACCTTACGCCTTGTTCTTTTAAGGGTTGGGCAGAGGTGTATCTATAGTATACCGAAATTATAAGTTATGTTTAAGTCTCATGTAATAGAGGGCGAGAAACACAAAAACACTCTGTTCAAATTTGAACTCTTGGCACAAAGCATTGCATTAAAGATTAAAATAGCCTGAGATTACAATTAGAATTTGGACGATTTTTACTAAGGGAATTGACCTGCAGGTAAGAAAATATCTTTATCTTTACATAGTATAAAACAAAGTCGCGTCTCGTGTCTGTACGTTTAGATCTTTCAAACTACGCAACAGATTTCACTGCGGTTTTCATCAATAGAGTGATTAAAGAAAAAGTTTTATATGTATAGATAATATGCGAGCAAAGCCGTTAACAAAAGCTAGTACCATGTAAATAATACGCTACTGAGGAGTTCCCAAAAAAATATGAAAAATTGGAAAACATGTGACATCCACACCATCCAGCCTTTCCCAAAGTGGCGATAACGCGTAGAGTCGCCTTAAAAATATTTCTCTTAAATTCTGAAGGCCACCTGAAGGGGATCCCATGTGATATTTCTACACACTTTTTTTTGGAAGGGAAATCATCAAATGACTACTCCCGGTCTGGGCGGAGCGGGAGGGCGTGTCAGACTTTTACCTACTAAAACCCACCCGTGTTCCTTCAGTTACCCATATGCCAGGGTCACGGTATTTCGTTTGAACAATCTCGCGACTTTGGCAGGCATTTCTACACACTTCATAAATACACAAGCAAGTCATCGTTTTTATTAGACATTGAAAATATCGTTGTTTGAATATAAACTTACATTGTTTTTATAAAGCGTGAGCACTTATGTGTTAACGTCTTTATTAAACAATGATCGGAAGATGTCACATGTCTTTTATATTGTCTATCAAATCAATTATGCCCACATAATACATGTTCCACCTGTGATATTTCTCTTTATTTACAGGGTGACAAATGGGAAGTTGCCTAAAGTAATCACTTATCATTTTAAGATGAGTGCAGGGAAAAAAACAATAAAAACTTATATTATATCAGTGAAGTAGTCATTTAAATCTGAAATAAGTTTCAGTTTAATCGATAATTTATCGAATGTAGACTCTACACAACGCCCCATTTTTTTCTGGGTCTCTTTTGCACTCCCCTTTAGGCCTGCAGCGCCCACAAGGAGGGCGTTATCGTCCACTTTGGGAAAGGCTGCTCTAGAATAAAAGCACTCGATGAGATACACTTTTTCTTCGTTCGTTAGGTCACTCATTTTAAAGTATACATATTGTCCTTTACGGCATCTCAATAGAAACTGACAACATTCTAGAATGTACCTACGTGGACCCATCCTTATACGATATGGTTAAGGGGGAAAGAGATGCATATACTTAAGGCAACTTCCCATTTGTCACCCTGTATACCTCATCAGAATCAGCCTAAAGATACTCCTGCTGGGACACAAGCCTCCTCTGGTTCTATTAGCCTGGTTTATCCCACTGCTGATAAAACGCCTACCGTCATGACATCCAGCTTTTTCGATCCTGGGTTATAGTGGACCACTGGTCGTTTGTTTTGTCTAGCTCGTCCTGCAATCTTCTACGAGGTCTGCGGTGACGCCTTCTGGCTGAGTCAGGACTACACATATGAGTAAATGATTTTATTGCGCCCATGAATCAATATCCTCTGAACACCACACCACATGAACTAGAGACTCTCTCTCTCTCTCTCTCTCTCTACTATGTAGAGTCTACAGTCTGCGATCAGGTCATATCTCGGAATTTCAGTTTATGAAAAAACTTGTGGCAAAAGTCGGCAAAAATGGGGGCGTTGTGTAGAGTCTACACAACGCCCCCATTTTTTTTCTGGGTCTCTTACCACCCCCCTTTAGGCCTGCAGCGCCCACAAGGGGGCGTTATCGCCCACTTTGGGAAAGGCTGGTTTAGTGGGACCTGATCGGTGGTTCTCTTAGCCTATTTGTATTCAGACAAGCATCAAATATGTCCGGACCAATTAAGCTGAGTAGCTGTCATTCGTAAAAACCAATAGAAAATTAAGAAAAAAAAAATTGGGTACTTTGTGAAAGGATTGTATTAGGGATTGTGTATTTCCTTACCAATAGAAAACAATTCTCAAACCTCCATATTGAATCTCACACCTTCATATCTAGCTCTGCATTATTTATCAGCAATTATCCGCTTATAGTCTCTCATAATATATACGAAAAGGCCTAGCAACACGCTATTCAACACCTAAAATATCTAAGTGCACAAAAACTTAGCCTTTCCGGGCAAACTCGGCAACTCTTGCTGACGTTACTTGCCCAGTAATTTAGCTGTCAAACTCAAGAGTGATGAATTACCCAAGCGTCAACATTGTCCATTGTACCTGACTGATTATTCGGAATAGACATAAGCTATTAAATGAATTATCCAGTTTTTACTATGACTTATTGCAGCATGCTTTTCGAATGATTGGTGAGTTTTCTTCTAGAGTACAAGGCTTTGATTGAGAAATAATTTACTGTTGCTTAAACGCTTGTTTGATTTATATTGGCAATTTTGTTTTCATGTTTCCGTTGGAGTTATTTGTCGGCTCCTTAAACTTTTGCCTACGGGGTTCATTGTGTGGGTTCTTTATCGTAGCAATTCTCCATTTTCTTGGTGACTTGTTCTCTCCTGTGGCAAAGATTTAGATTATTTACTGAGTCACAGTTGCATAGCGTAGTAATTAAGATAATTTATCTAAAAGCCACTGCAGTGTGTCTGTTTAGCTATCTGAAAACGAATGAAAGGTTGACTATGGGTCATGATTATGTCCTCAGCTAGATAGGCATGTAGGTAGACACTTCCAGCCTAGATTTGCTGGTAGCATTTTTGTACTGCACCGTTCACAACCATTGCAAGTCCTGAAAATTAAATCAACAGAAATCGCCGAGATAAGGAAGGTCGACGAGTCCTGGACAAATGATTGAACCTTCTGGAAACCTGCAACAAATTTAATCAGAAAAGAAAGCGAGGGAGTAAGGAAAATATAAGATAAATAATAATAATCCATAGGAACCTTTATTGGTTGTAGGGTTTTACTGCTGAACATGAGTTTTTATTACCCAGATCAGGTGTGGTGATATTGGATTTTTCCATCTGGCATTCTTCAGTGCCAATTCTGAGTTTTAATTTGTGTTCGGTTGATGGCATTAGGCTCACTTCCTACTACATAGAACTTAAACTTATTTGATGATATGTGAGTGGACTATAAGTAGACTTTCGGAAATAACAAGCGTGGTGTTAGGATATAAGTATGTCATGTTGTTCTCATAAATAAAATGCGGTAGGTACTTAAGGGCCACTGTAAAACGGCGAATCGAATTGATTATGATCCCAGTTACTGGTTATTAAGTGAGGATTCTGTGGCCAGCTGTCATACGTCGCGTAATAAATAAGTACTTGCGCAATGAACGGATTCTGCGCAAGCGCACCATGGATGTGCCTGGTTTGGATATGGCGGGTTTTTTTTGCCTAGAAATAAGTATCAGACAACACTTTGTCATATGAACTATTAATAGAATCATTACAAGGAGTGCAATAGACTAAAACTTTGGATGCAGGTCCTCAATTAATGAATAAATTACAACAAGCATTTGGGTTTTCAATTATAATTATTGGTAAATAAGCCTCTGCTGCGACTTCTAAACTTAGCAATAAGTGTGTAAAGAGTTTTTTGGTGAAAAAGAAGATTGTTTTACCATAAATTCAGTGCATGGTTCTGAAAGCCCCTGTGTTGAAATTTTTCGACAGTTATTTAAAAAAAATTCGCAATTGCATAAATGTGACTGTATAAGTATTGATAGTTTTTTTTTTTTAACTCGTTGTGGTTTAGAATCATGTACAGAATCCATGGTACCCATGGTGGTCAACCTGTATAGTATTTTTTTCTTTTTAATACAATGTATAGTATTTTGTAAGGGCCAGTTATTAGAATGAAAATTTGAACAAAGTTAATGTGACAAATAGTCAAGCGCGCGTAAACTGCTGTGATTGTTTCAATGATTTTTCAACAGCCAATCGCAGCAATTTACGCATAAGACAATTCGTCACATTATTTTAAATCTGGCCCTAAGATTCCTGTATTGAATATCAAATGTATTTATGTGTATTTTATGTCTGCCTCATCCATGCTACATCAGCTCCACGTGAAACCTGGGAGCGCCGTACCGCATCTATTCATTACACGGAGCAAGTATACAATCACCAATTCTATGGGCCTGTAATGACCGACCACCGTCGTCAATTATCTACACATTACTAAGACCCGAATCGAACCCACACTATTATGAAACCGAGGCCTCAGGCCCGATCTGAAATGTACAAAAAAACGCAAGTACGAGTTAGACTCGCGGGCAGAGAGTTCCGTACCATCAAAACTGATTTAGTTAGCACCATAGGCTGTAATGTTCTCACTACTGAGACACAGGCCTCCTCTCCGTGAGGAGGGTGTTCACCATGGTCTACTAAGCAGGCCTAATGAGGGTTGGTGGATGTGACATGCCTTCGAAGTTTTTTTTCTAGGACATTCCGGTTTCCTCACAATGTTTTCCTTTACCGTTTTGAGAGCAGTGGTGATGAAATAATTTATTATTTCAAATTGTAGTAGTTGTCGATTCACCCACAAATAAATTCACATCATGCGTTGTCATATTCACAGTTGTCATGTTATCATGTTCACATCATGTTGCCATTTAATGATTCGTCCGCTGAGAGTGTAAATTCGAGCAAATCAACTAAAAAGTTAGCTATTACTCAAATGATTACCAACAACGCCCTTCTTTCAATGTGTTTCAAATGTCAAAAGATCCTTGTACAATTTTGCAACAGTGAGGAACATGCGGTGGTTTGTACCGTGTGGTGCCGGACGTAAAGAATAACACCACCCCATTTCCTCCCGTGGGTGTCGTAAAAGGCGACTAAGGGACTTACTAGAGAATGGGCAGCAGCGTTCTCTATGTATATTACCACCATACTGCGATCGCCAACCCGCCTGCCAAGCGTGGCGATTATGGCAAAGCCGCCCAAATTGGGAGAGGCCTAAGTCCAGCAGTGGACGTCTTACGGCTGAAATGGTGGAGGAACATGCGAACTGACTGTCAGGCGTAGGCTTAGTGATAGGTTCCCATTTAGGTGTGTACGGAACCCTAAAAATGCTATCGACAAATTGAAATGATAATTAGGTTTTGGAATAACACCCATATATTAAAATTAGTATGCCTCAAGCCAACTTTTTGCTTTTCCATTTTATCGACATATCATGGCGAATATACGACTCGCTTATGAATAGGTATCAACGCTATTAAATTGCCGGTAACTTTTCACTTACGATGAATTAAGTACTTATGTTCGATTGATAGTAATTTTACTGTCTGTCACTAGTTTTGATGTTACATTGTTATTATGGGACGACTAGGTACGTACGGCGACAAATCAAGCTATACATTTCCAGTATAATCTAACTTCTCATTGTACGGAAATTCTATATAATATAAGGTCTGTTAAAACTGGAAATGCATCTAAGCTTGATATGTAGCCGTGCGTACCTATTAGGGAATGAATAACTTAAGTGTTTGCAACATCAGTAAGACATTTATATCAAAGGAAATGACTGACGGCGCCATGATAGCAACAATAGAACTCCTTAGAAGTTAGAATTGGCCTCAAATATCATGATTAAATGAAATAGTCTTTCAATAGAGTAGTATAAACTTAGAAAATGGGTAATGACTAGCTTTTGCCAGCTGTCTAAAGTTATTCCCTGAGAACGTTCTTTCGGGATAAAAAGTATCATATATGTGTTAATTCAGGTTATAAACAATCTATATGCCAAATAGCATCCAAATACGTTCTGACGTTATTGGCTGATTGGGTAACAAACATCCAAACATACAATATTAGTAGGAAGTAGGATTTGAATGATAATAATTCTGTGATATATTCTAACCTGTACCCTAATTGCGTAACGCACTATTATTAAAAATCTGAATAACGTTGAAGATTATTTCTGATCTATGACTTCAAATGTTCGAAAAGTTGGTCTTTTTAACAACGTAAATAACGCAGTGAATACTACTCAAAGCGCGTTGCACTGTCAAAATGAAATTGCACTGTCAAAATGAAAGCGATTCCTACTGATAGTGTATTGTGCAATAACTCCTTTGATACTGACCTACAAATTACAAAAAAAAAGAACGTTATAAAATTTGAATTTCGAAAAGTAACAGCGACACCATCTTGTTTTCTACATTTTACGAGAACTCTTTACTCCACGCTAAACAGGATGATAGCCATATCTCCCATCCTCATTACAGACTCTTCCATTTGAATATCAGCTCCTGTCATTTGACATCACATCAACATAAACCTATCTGGTGCTACTGACACCGTGCCCCGCGTTAAACAGGACCAAGTTACCTTTGATGTCGAAGACCCTTTCAATTTCCATCAGTCTACTCTATACTTAGAAGGTTAAGGTTGAAATTTGTGGAGTAGAGATTTCGAGGATGGTAGATTTAAGTTTGTATTGGAGTAACAACTGCTCATTTAGCTTGGTGCAATTTGTACGAGGTCATCAACACTGGATGGATTAGTACAATTCATTTCTGAGTAATTCAGGGTTGGCGTTCAGTTGACACTGTGATGGTTAGTAATAGTGTGTCAATTATTTTAGGGATATAAGATGGCTGTATGGGGCTGAGAGCTGGTGGTCTTTGACCAGGTTTAGTCGGCTAAAAAGATAGTATGCTGACAGATTTTCGTTTGAGAGCATCTATGAGTAAAGGAAAAAATAATAGTTTAAAAAAACTAAAAAACACGCTTCCATGGGAAACCAAACTAAAAAGTACAAAATAATGGAAAAAAAGCGTGGGGTGCTTTTAAGGTATTTTTTTTATTGATATCAGGCACCCCACGCTTTTTTTCCATTATTTTGTACTTTTTAGTTTGGTTTCCCATGGAAGCGTGTTTTTTAGTTTTTTTAAACTATTATTTATTTTCTATTTTTTAGGGTATTTCGAATTTTGAGACGTATGTCAGCGTAGTTTGTGACAGTTTTTTGCTGTCCTGGTAACCCTGGCAAGGAGAATGGCACAAATTTATGAAATTATTGCATTGTCATCGGTCCTTGACAGGTGTGCAAAGTTTGAATGAAATCTGGTCGTTTAAAGTGGGTCAAAATCGCGCTATAAGGAGTCGGTTACAAACATACTAACATATATACAAGTGAAGCTAATATAAAGCGTGTAAAAACGGATCTATAAGTGCTTAATCCTTTCATATCTCGACTCTGGGATATTATAGTCCCCAGATTGTGAATGTTCTAAATGGTTGTGAATATATAACGATTATACGACGAATATATATCTTCTCTGCAGGGGCATTCCCAGCACAGCATTTAAGTAGTTTGTATAGGCATGCTTCGGGTAGTGCCGGACGTAAAAAATAGCACCATCACATTTTCCTCGTGTGTGTCGTCAAAGGCGACTAAGGGACTTACCTACTAGAGAATGGGCAGCAGCGTTCTCTACGTATTTTACCACTGGGATCGTCAACTCACCTGCCAATCGTGGCGATTATGGCAAAGCCCCACAAATTGGGGGAGGCCTATGACCAGTATTGGACGTCCTACGGCTGAAATGATGAGGTTAAGTTGGCTGAAGAGATAGTATACCTAGTGAAATATTTCCGTTTTAGAGCGTCTACGATTAAAGGAAAAAATTTGAATGTTCATAGGTACTTTTCTCTGCAGGAATCTTCTCAACATAGCATTTAAGTAGCTTGTATAAACATACAATTCTAAATTACAAAATTACATAATCGTGTTCTTTCTTATTTTACGCCAAGATCAGCGTAAAAGATGACATGAAATTCATAGAAGATGACTACTGAAGTTTAAAATACGACAAAATTAAAAAGCGCAACTTGTAGTGTTCAGTACTCTTGACAAGACTTTTCAAAATAAAAACACACTTTCTTCATTCTTGGCCATTTCACGCTTTATCAGCTGAACGGATTTTGATGAAATTAGGCACACAGGTAAACTATAACTTGGGCTAGAATGTGTGATATTTTTGATCCCGTTTTACCTCCACTCTGCACTCCGGCGAAACCACAAGCAAAAGCTAGTCGCTTGTAAAATACCCATCAATTACACAAATAAATTACCTTCACAACTTCAACTAGTTAAACCCCTATTTTGATCAAGCGACCAATTTCTACGTCAGCAAGTCCCTATGTCACGACAGTTCCTCCATCAGGTACACATCACATCATGGCGTGGTGTCCGTCAGCCCTTACAATTAATCTGTCGGGCTCGGTGGCATAATTACCAAGTGACATCAACCGACCGGCGCCGGCGCAATTGACGCGAACTTCCAGCGTCACTGCGATACTAATTATAATTAAATTTAGAGTTGTACGGTCTCGTAAAAATATGGCGCTTAGACGCATCTGGTTAGATCGTAAATTTGCAAGTGTTGTTTGTAAAACTTGGAAGTTGATAAGGAAACAGACGCGTATGATGAAAAAATTATAATAGTTTTTATTCGAAATTATTTAGGCTTTTTAGGAGAGCATTGGTGGCTCCGACTTACGAGTAGTAAGTCATAGGGTGATATGACCCGGTATGTCCTAGAACCAAAAATTCTAAGCCATGTGATATCAAACCTAGCCGCACTAGGCCTGTGTGGTAGATTACGGCCCACTCCCTCTCACCGAGAGGAAGCCTGTGTCCAAGCAGTGGGAATCATATAGGCTGATGATGAGCGGTTTGGTGATTACACCAAGAAAATCCTAAAAAAGTATCGTAACAACTGCTATTTCCAGATGTCCCCTCGGTCAATGACAAGTCCAAAGAGTAATAAAATAAATAAATATAAATAAATAATTTAATAAATAAAACGTAAAAAAACTGCACAAAACATGGCACCGCGCATCAGAATTCTTATGTCAAGGATGTCACACGCGCACAAATCACGCGCACAATGATCTGGATCCGGAAGAAATATCTGTTGACCATAAAAATATCTGCTCTACGCGACGTTGCCGCTCTTCAAAGTGTTTTAGTCCATTAGCGTATCATCTGTCAAAGTGGGTATTTCATCCATCATCGTTTAATTGTCTATGGTAGTAGAAGTGTAGCCAGCATTAGCCATTTTATACCAAGAGTGTTCAGAAATATTTTTTCTCCAAATCAAATTTTAAAAAAATATTGAACGTTAGAAAGTTAGAATTTAAAGTCCGAAGCTATGTGCACGTTTCCAATTGGATGATTCCTATGGAAAAGAGCCAGCAAGACACTCCACGGTTACTCTTTTAAAACTAATTGCCGGACATAAAATAGCAGCATCCATTCAATTCAATTCAATTTATTTCAGAAACAATTTACATTGTGTGTGAAAACATAATAAATAAAAAAAAAACAAACTCATTAAAATTATAAACTAACACATACAATAAAATCATGAAAACTATAAATTAAAAAAAAATTCAATACAATAAAAAATTCAATGTCATTACAGCTGCTATTACATTATTAATATTACCCAGTCTCACATTAACTAATATAAAAAATGTAAAACCTGGATATGTCATCGTCTATCGAATACATACATTTCTCCAATAGGAACACTTTGAGTTTTGATTTAAATGAGCTCTTGTAAATTAAAGTTGTTAAGTCCAATGGCAACCTGCCATTTTTTCCCTTGGGTTTCGTAGAAGGCGACTAAGGGACTTACTAGAGAATGGGCAGCAACGTTCTCTATGCATTTTACCACTATACTCCGATCGCCAACCCGCCTGCCAAGCGTGGCGATTATGGCAAACCTCCCCTTTAGCCTAGCCCCCAGCCTCCCCTGCTTATTTTTATTTTATTTTATTAGGGATAACAAACAGCAGTATACATAAAATGATCACCACACTTCGTTTTATGTCCAACAGTGGACTTGTTTCGGCTGAAATGATGATAATACTAACGAAAGAAAAAGACAGCTAATTGGTGTCACACTGTATAGTGGTGGTGACCACTTGATCTGCGCAAAATTAACCATCTCAAATAGTAAAAATATAATTTTGCCGTACTGTGAATGTGCAATAAACATCGTTTTCATAGATTTTTTACGTTTTTTTTTTTCCTCAATTTCTCATTCAAGACTTTTATGAACAAAGTAATTTCACAGTTTATATGTGATAAATCGTAATTTGGTGTCCTAGAATCCATTTCCTTCGTTGATACGTCAAAGAGAAATTGAGTGGACTTCTCAGAATGTTCTTCCATCTTTGATTGCTTGCACATTGCGATGTGACTATGATTTCGTTGAAATCTTAAATAGTTTTGCGAGATCCGAGAATACGTAAAGGAGGAAAAAAATTAACAATGGTTTTTGTTTTTTTTTCCTCATTGTGTTTTGGCCTGTGGCTAAATTAAAACAGCTGTACCAGTGATAGATCAGGTAAAACTACGCTTGTCGCGGTTAGGTTAGACTAAGACCTCTCCGTGCCTCGGAATACCCAAATGCCCAAGTAGATTGTTTTTCGCAGATATTTGACACTCGTTGGTCGTCGGATTCCCGAAATTCTAACAACCAATCTTACCAAAAGGGTAGGAACCTATGGTTTTACTGAGTAACTGGATAGACTGGAAGCCGACCCCGATATCTAGGCAGATGATGATGATGACATTATGTTTTCTAAACTAGTTAACTTTTCAACCTGCGAAATTGCGAAACGCACAATTTATCAGAATTTGAATGGGATTGAAGATTATTTCTAAACCATTGCGCCATTTGTTCGAATAAATTGTCAGCTCAGCAACGTAAATAACGCAATGAATGTTGTTTAACTATGAATATTAAACCAAATCCTACCGATAAAAAGTTCCGCAATTACCCCTCTGTTCCTTGTTTTTTAATCTATTATTTAAAGACATATTATATACTTGTAAGTATTTAATCAAACCAGGGAAAGTTTGAAATAAAATGATGACCATTAGGCCCTTTACAAGGTCATTTATTTTGAGCAGCTGTTACTACAAAATCTAATTAACAAAATTAAACTGAACTTTAACACACACTAAAAGAACAATATCCAATTCGTCAACCATCTCATTAATTAAAATGACAATCAAAGAGCCACTATGCCCTAAAAAATGTCCCACAAAACAATAAAACCCGTATAAATTACATTAAAAACTTCTTACAGACTACTATACTATGAATATTAAACTCAAAGTACAGACGCCAGCACACTAAGCTACCACAACCTGTCAAATTTCTTTATTCGGTTTTCAACTTTATCGCTAAAGTATTGGGTTCAAGATTAATTGGGAGAATTTGACAGTTTCGGGTAACGTGATGTGCTGGCGTCTGTACATGAAATATTCTCAAAGAAAACATCTGTTACTAATTATATCGCTAATTACGTCGCCATGTCGTACCGGTGACATTTCGAATAAATGTAATCGATCCCGTTAATTAACTAGCATCCGATTAATCGGAATAAAAATAAAATGTTTAAAAATAATATTCATACGCTTGTATGTGGGGCGCTTTTTGTTCAAAAACTTGTTGTGTCAAGTCGACTCTATGGTTTTATTTCTAAGAAGAGTTGTGTTGTGTGTTGTACTGGTTTGTAGAGGATTGTAAAAAGAAATTTATGTTGCCCGTAATTAGATGAATCGCGGTGGTCCTTCGTTTAAAAGGATCAATAACTGTATACGGTTTGGTCTTTTTGTACGTGCTGTAGTTATTAAAACCGTTCAAACGCCAGTCATTATAGTTGTAAACTGTCGGTGTGTGCGATACTGCTGCCTCGACATTAACACAATAACGGGTTAATTGCGTAGCACAACAGTAACAATATTACGCAAAGCTACCATTTTGACAGGTCAAAAACATTCATTGCGTTATTTACGTTGTTTAGCAGAATTATTTTTGGATTTAGGGAGCAATGGATTAGCAATATCGCTCAAAATGATTTAGATCTTGATTGATAGTGTGTTACTTAATAAGGGTGCGAATTCAACCACATGAAGACCGCAGATAGTATGGTTCCTTATTCTTAGGCCCACTTGCATTTAACACTAAACGCACCTATCTAAAACATGATTCTGTCTCTCACATTCTCAAATAAGTGACAGAAATAGAAAGATGTTTTAATTAGGTACGTTTAGCATGACATGCATTTAGTGTCTTGTGGTGTGTGGTGTGTGGGTCATATTCATGAAACTTGAAGCTTCTATTGTCAAAGTTCTTCTAAAGTATTCAAAACGACTCCAATTACGTAACACACAAAGAAATTCCTAATCCATTGCTCCTTATTTTAGAGAAATTAGCTTGATCAACATCGTAAAAAACGCAATGGACATCGCTGAACTGTCAAAATGAAAAACTGCGATTTTATGTCAGTTACGCAGTCACCCCACTGGTCTTCAAACAGCAAACTTCTCAAACATTTCATGTAGGAAGACACACAATCCAGTCCTCATTTTGATGATTTACTTTGAAAATTGCCCACAAAGTCATAAACAACAACAAAGGATATTCGCCGGTCGCAGTTCGCACACACTTAACACTTTCGTCGAAACGTAACTCTTGAGCCCGGTTGTTAAATCGCAATTTGTTGTAAATAATCGATTTTTGATGGGTACCACTCATGGAGTTATTTGAGTCTAGCCGATTATTTTCCTTTAAGTAATACGTTGTTGATCTTCCTTTTTAGGGTTCCGTACATAAAGGGTCAGTACCCTTGGAAGACGTAGCGCTGAAAGGCCGGGAAGGTGGACCGATGACCTGGTGAAGGCTGCAAGAATCCATTGGATGAAAGAAGCACAGAAAGTGGCCGACCGTATTAATATGGTTCCACTATAATTCCGTCTGTCCCGTCTGCCACAGGTCTGACTACATCTTTCGCTCCCCCACTACGTCAAGCAAGAGTTGGTCTTGCTCGACGTAGTGCCAGCCTGCGCCCTAGCTGAGCCTGTAGCTTTAAATTCGTCCCAAAGTAAGAATCATTCAGATTCAGCGTGTCCCTTGCTGCCCTCTACAAGCGACGCCCTAAGCCGAGATCCGTACCCCAAAAGGGGCGTCCTTTGCGAGTAATCTTTCTAATTTTAAGTTTTTTAGCCCTGGCTGGAGGCCCTAATTGATGAAGGTATTCGTTGGCAAGTCCGGTTGAGTACTAACGACTTTTCTAGGTCAACTACGAGATGTCATTCCAAAAAAAAAAAAATTATTTTGGAACTATATTATAAAAGGTAGACACTTGATTTTTTTACAGAGTATTTTCAACAATGGCTGTAGGTACGTACAACAAATATTAAAATAAAGTTGAAAATTAAAGGTAGCATACAAAAACGTATGTTATCTAGTTAGGAATTTAAAAAAAAATAGTGGGAATGTTGTACGATATTATTAATACTAGTTAAATATTATAAATAATATCTATTAAATATTGTACAGGCCCCTTCGTGTACGAGCTCGACTCACACTTGGCCGCTCTTAGGTCATGAAACCCATTTAAAAGTGTTTAAAATGCGATTAGCATGGTTTTAATATCTTTATTTGTTGCTAGGTGCCCTGCAGGGTATGTTTGTGCAGTATTTAAATATGTAATACATCATTGGCTGTCTGGAACCTCTTTGTATGAGATTCCTCGGTGTTTATGCAAAATGATTAATTTCTAGTGTTTACCTGTATTTTTAAATTGTTGGGAGCAATATTTTCTTCCAACGTAAGAAGAAAAATCATTTGAGATTCCTATCATCTTTTACAAGCCCTCAAGACATAAATATTTCAATGGTAAATTACTGATATAATTATTTCTGTAGAAAAAGTTCTAAAAACACTTTTAAACTAGATCAATCCGGAGGTTCCTATCCCTACTCTAGAACTACTTTTAGAAGAAAGATCGAAACCATCTCCAAGGTCGTAGTTTCTTACAACTAACTCCTGACATAAGTTTAGTTAGACCATGCCGATTAATGTCTGAGATGGTCTTTTGAGAAAAGCATGATACAGATGTGAGTAGACCTATCCAGTCAACACTTATTTGTCAGTAATCGTGTAGCTCAACTCAGAATTTAGGAGCTTAACGATTTGACGAAGAATACCAGAAAAATACCGTGTGGTGCCGGACGTAAAGAATTACACCACCCCATTTCTTCCCGTGGGTGTCGTAAAAGGCGACTAAGGGACTTACTAGAGAATGGGCAGCAGCGTTCTCTATGCATTTTACCACCATACTGCGATCGCCAACCCGCCTGCCAAGCGTGGCGATTATGGCAAACCCCCCCAAATTGGGGGAGGCCTAAGTCCAGCAGTGGACGTCTTACGGCCGAAATGATGATGATGATGATGACCAGAAAAATTACATTTGGGTGGACCGCATAACATACTCAAACTTCCAAATTTTAATGAAACCTTTTTTTTTAAATTCCTTATTAAATTAGCCTACCCTGTGCAATTGCTGATCAAAGGCCTGCCTTTTTTTTCATTCATTTTTACTACTTTTGTAAAATTCTTGATGGTTGAATATAAGTTAAACTGAGGATAGGTCAACCTTAAAATATTAACTAAGTACCAGTCACCTTTTCAACGCCCACAGGTGAAAAGGGTTAACCTTCTTTTGAGTAACCTTAACCTGTACATAAAACGACGTTATTTTTGGTTACATTTTAAGGTTAATTTTTCAAACATTTGTCAAAATAACTCAACATTTTGGGAACGCTAAGTGCATTCACGTAGAATAAATCTGGTATAAATTATATACCTATAAAACGGGCATAAAATGCAAAGTGCTCTTGGATTAAATCCAAAAATGACTGTGTAAAAATATATCTGCGTACTGCCCTCATTTGCGTCGGATCAAAAATATTTATTGATCGTTTTTTTAACATTAAGATTTAACATGTGTGAGCTTTTAATTATTAGGTCACTTAGTCAGTCAAACGTTTTCAAAGAGTAAAAAACCGGCCAAGTGCGAGTCGGACTCGCGCACCGAGGGTTCCGTACAAACCTGTAGATATAAAGTTTAAAATTAAAAAAAAATATTTTTATTATATGATGTAACAAAAAAATTACTGTTTTCGCAATTTTTCCTTTATCTGTGCTATAAGACGTTGCTTCGTACCAAATTTAAAAATTCTAGATCGACTGGAAGTACCCTTTAGGTTTTGATTCCCTTGCGAGGTTCGAAAATTTGCGGAAATTTGGGGCATAAACGGCTATATCTTTTGATTGCGTTAGCTAAAAAGTTCGATTTTTTCACAGCTCCAAGGGACAGTAGACTTGAGTATTTGATATAAATTTGATTTGATATAAACTTGATACCTCCACGCGTTTCTGAGAAAAAGAGTCTTGACAGACGGACGGACGGATGGACAACAAAGTGATCCTATAAGGGTTCCGCTTTTTTCTTTTGAGGTGCGGAACCGTAAAAAATGCTAAAATAAAAAGGCAGCAACCAAAACAGCCGGGTAATTACGTGACATATTAACAGTACGACCGGCATTCATTTATCTACCGGATGACATTTTTTACCGTCTCGACCTTCATATGGCGTGTTGTGTAACTAGAATAGAAGGCAGGAAGGCCTTCAGATTCATCGTAGGTGACTAAAGGAGCGCGGGACGCGGGTGGACAGGGATGCGTGTGCGGCTCGTGCGCCTACGAAAGATCAATGAGGCCGCCTATCAGCTGGCTTCAAAGGGTAGGACCGCGCTCCGAAATCAATGATACATGCCGCGCATTGAGTAGGGTGCGTATGATTTGAGTTTCGATAGATTTAATTATTTTTTTTTGTTTTTTTTTTTTATCCAAATTTCTGTTTTTGTTGTTCTAGTATGAAAATGTTACTTTAAATGTGTAGTATTTATTGCTAGATCAATTTAATTACATGTTATTCAAAAATAATAATAATAAAAATTTCTATGCCAAAAGCTTCTACTCCGTTCACCTATTACCCCCATTTTTTTTCAAGACGCTAAAAAAAGTCACCCAGTATACTTATATTATAAAGCTGAAGAGTTTGTTTGTTTGGTTGAACGCGGTAATCTCAGGAACTATTGGTCCGAATTGAAAAAATCTTTTTGTGTTGGGTAGCCTATTTATTGAAGAAGGCTATAAGCTATATGATATCACGCTATAATCAAAAGGAGCGGAGCAGCAACGAAAAATAGACGAAAACTAGCTAACAAGTCGATGCGACGGTAAGGGTCAGGGGAGCAAAAATTTGACGCGGAAGAAGTCGCGGGCTAGCTAGTTCATTTATATATACCTTATAATACACTACAAAAATACATAACAATAAAACAATGAATATTACAAAATATACAATGAACAGCGATGTCGTTTACTGCGATCTCTTCGAGGCAACCATGGAATGGACAGTGATAAGTCTGGACACAAAATGGCCGACTTTCTTTTTGACAGTTCAGCAACATTCATTGCGTTGTTATACGAGTAGTATGTTGTTGAGAAAACATATTTTTCGAACATCTGAAGCAATGGATTAGCAATATCTTTTCAAATTGTTCAGGTTTTTATTGATTGTGTGTTACACAATAAGGGTGCAGCTAAGCAATGTTAAGGCTCCCATAAACAGGCGCGACTCTAGCAGAACATTTCTATTAAAAGTTCTTGGATTTTCTAAACCAGAATCACGTCGCATCGTTGCGTTCTGTCTGTGGGTGTCTTTATTCGTCTTCTAGGGTAACCTACATAGCTCGGTAGGTAGATGTCACATATGTTCGAATTTTTGGCTCTAGGACATGCCGGTTTCCTCACATTGTTTTCCGTCACCGTTTTGAGAGCAGTGGTGATAAAATTATTAACAAAATGTAAAGCGTTTGCCTGGGTATAAACCCGCGACCTATACTCGTAAGTCGGAGCTGATACGACTGGGTCACCACAGCTCTAAATGGGTAATATAAGTCTTATCAATGCTCGTACCTTCCATGGATGAGATGGGCCTTAGGTCTTCCTGGGACAATAAATAAACTGATATTAATATCACTTTTATACCTATTTATTTTTATCATGTGGTGCCGTACGTAATGTATATTATCATCCGATTTCTTCCCGTGGGTGTCATAAGAGGCGACTAAGGGACTTACTAGAGAATAGGCAGCAGCGTTCTATATGCATTTTACCACCATACTGCGATCGCCAAACCGCCTGCCAAGCGTGGCGGTTATGGCAAACCCCGTAAATTGAGGGAGCAGTGGACGTCTTTCGGCTGAAATGGTGATGATGATCTATTTATTTATTTAAAGACGACAGTACTAAGTAATAATCAAACAAGTTTGGCTAAGCTACAGATAATGCTTCAAGAACAATAATTAGGTTTTAAGAAATACCAAGTGAAATAACAAAACGAGGAATGAAAACATAATTTATAGGCATTCTGTTGTTAAGTGAACATTGTGTACGACAGTAATTTTTTTTTTTTCGACATCGTGTTAACATTTGCCCAGTTTGTGCAAAGGTATTTTTATGTTTTTGGGTTCTTGAGTGGCGAAAATTAATCCTTCACTTTTTTTTTTTTTCATTCATCAACTGCACTTCGCTTTGGAATTCTCCATATTATGAGTAAATGATAAATGATGGATGGATAGGTGTTGAGTCATGATTCTCATGATCCTTCTTCTGCAGTCATCCCAATTTATTTGATGTCGGCGCAATGTCTTTTTAACCGACTTCAAAAAAAGAGGAGGTTATCAATTCGACTGTACTTTGTTTTTATTTATATATATTTTTTCTGTTTGTTTCCTCATAACATTTGACTGGGTGAACCGATTTTGATGATTCTTTTTTTATTTGATAGCTGGTGCTTTCCGAATGGTCCCATTTTAATTTGGTTCCATTCGGACAATGGGATCCATGTGAAAACCGTATACCTAAGTCTTAAATTTGCGTTAAGGATTTGCGCGACAAATAAACGAATAACACAATTAAAAGTTAAAAATAAAAACTTTTTACAAAAAAACAACAACCGACTTCCTTAAAAAAAAAAACACTACAAAGTCAAAAATAACTTTAATTTCGGAAGTCGGTGGCAATAAAACCTTAAATACAGATCCTAAGACACCGAATTCCGAAATTAAAGTTATTTTTGACTTTGTTTTGTTTTTTAAGGAAGTCGGTTGTTATTTTTTTGTAAAAAGTTTTTTTTTTTTCTCTTTTAGTCGCCGTTGTGTTGAGTAAATGAAGGAATTATCTATAGGTATTCAAGAAATAGAAAGCCTGTTAGGGTTTAAGTTGAGTAATATTCGTCCTCGTGTATTTTTTTGTTCCGCCTACCCACCCCTTTGCGTCGCGTCGTCGACTAGTCGGCCGATTCTTTACAACCGGCTAATAAGCCAGTCCGCTAGTCGGCCAGTCACAGTCGGTACATCTCTACTAAAAATATTATTGAACCGTCTTATAAAATGATAGCGCTTATTTTACCCTCTAATCATTTATATTTTGAGGTCCTAAAATACTTAATAGCCAAGTAACTGCGACTAACTTGGATGTAGCGGTTGGTCACAGTTCTAAACCATTTTTTTTTTTTGATCACGAGGTGAAAATCCTCATGGATGTCCTCCGCCCTGGGGTGGGCGGAGGGGTCTGTCAGACTCTTACTGACTAAAACCACCCCGGTATTCCGTCCCACACCTACGTCGGGGACCACGGGAACCAATATGTATTCCGCGATCCCCAACTGGTGCCGGCCCGCATTTGCGGGCCTCCTCACGTTGGGGGGGAGTGAGGTGTTAAACTCTCCCCGAAACATCACAGAGAGGCGCGCGTGGAACTACCATCTCGGATCCTAAGGAATAGGGGGCGACGGATGTCCCCAGATCCGTCGCCCCTGGACCCATTTAGGGGGGCTGGAAGAGGGCGTTGTCCGCCCTCCGCCGACGCCCGGTGCGCCTGCTGCGGGCTGGGTGCGTGGGAGATATCTTCCGCTCCCTTTCCGCAGCCTCCTTCTGCGACATAACTGATTCGCAGAAGGATACCACCGTGTCCCAGGACTCCTCACTGCCGACCATCGACTCGACCACGGCCGGCAGCGATAGGTCACTGCCTACTTCTGAGACGAGGACTCGACGCGGCTCCTCCCAAGCGGCACATTCCTCCCGGCAGTCGACGCAGTGGTGACACGGGGCGTCCGGCTCCCTGTTTATGCGTAACCCATTTGGGTATCGGCCAAAGTATGAATCATTAGGTCAATACGTTTTTTTACAGAAAAACAGTTAAATATTTCCACCGACTTATAATAATAAAGAACCACCTATGTACTTACTTAAAACAATTTTGTTTGTGTCAAGAAATAGAATTCATGGTCGGTCATTCACTTCTTGGCATTGAACGAAGTAGAAAAATATAATTTTGAGTAGAATGCATTCTGCGAATGCTAGAACATAGATTTACTCTTAGAATGAATGCGGTATTTTAAGGTAAGTTTATCTTTCGGTATTTTTTCGTTATTTATTCCTCTTATTTTTATTGATGGGCTTGCTTTAATGGTAAACGTTGAACATCTCCTCTTCCAGTATAACATTGTTATTTAGCTACGTACTTTTAATTAGATTAGAAGTGATAGATGATCATGGCCATGAATTCTCTCTTATTAGAGAATGGGTAGCAGCGATGCCTACGCATTTTACCTCCATACGCCAATAACTCGCCTGCCAAGCGTGGCGATTATGGCAACCCCCCCCCCCCCCCCCCCAAATTTGGGGAGGCTTATGCCCAACGGAGGACGTCTTTCGGCTGAAATGATGCTGATGATGAGGTTATGTTTAAAATTATTATAATTTCATAAGCCCATTGTATCTTAACTTTAATGTTAAAAACACTACAAAAAAGAGCTTTATGTTTAGACGTTCCCATAAAATGCGACACACACTTAGCCGACATCTTAAAAAATCATCAAATTACCCACAACGGCGTGAGTGTTGCCCGCTTACAAATTGCGCAGAATGTAAGTTCTTGGTAAATATTTCTGAGAGCGACCCGACGTTTTTGCTGTCTCTAAAGACACCGCGAGAAATCTCGGCGAACACTTTAATTTGACAAATTTGTAAATCTTTACTTACCTTCACATTTTCTTAGTGGCCAGAAAAAGTTTTTGAAAGACATATTCGTATATCAGCTGCCAAACGGAGCGGCCATTTTGGGGAGTTCGAACGAAATATAAAAAAACGGTTACAGTTCTTTTTTGAAATTCTCGTCGTAATTGAAAAGAGTTCTATTATGATATTTTATTTAGTGACAACATTCCAACTTTAAGTTTCAAATCGGTACTGACTTAGCCTCAAAATTAATATTCGCAAAAGGCTTTGTAACCAGCCAGCTGTCTTATAACAATAAAAATATGGATCATAAGACACTTAAGCTATGGCTTAAGTATGTCAGGTATGCCTGACGACAAAAATAACTCGCAGTGACAAAAACCTGACACCTTGGTCGGTGAGATACAGGAACCAAGATGCGTGTGACCATAACACCTCCGTGCAACTTTTTGTCCAGAACTTAATTGCTGACCTAAAGTCCAATAACCATGAATGTACCATCAATTTTAATTATAGTAATTATAAACGTACATATAGGTAATTTTTAGGGTTCCGTACCCAATCGGTAAAACGGGACCCTATTACTAAGACTCCGCTGTCCGTCCACCCGTCCGTCTGTCTCATGAACCGTGATAGTTAGAGAGTTGAAATTTTCACAGATGATGTATTTCTGTTGCTGCTATAACAAAAAATACTAAAAAACAGAATATAATAAATATTTGAGGGGGCTCCCATACAACAAACGTGATTTTTTTACTGTTTTTATAGATAATGGTACGGAACCCTTTGTGCGCGACTCCGACTCGCACTTGGCCGGTTTTTTTCCAAAGATCACATTCCTGTCTTCACGCTCTTTTACTTCGGAGGTGAGCAGAATTCCAATCGGCAGCAAGTCTCCTGTTTAATAAAACTACATTAATGTGCAATGATATGGCATGACCACTTTAGCCATATCTGTATAAAACATCAGTTGCTGGAAGAACTTGAATTTAATATGAGTAGCTACATAATTTCAGAGTATGTCGATCGACCAGGTTAAACTACGCTTGTCGCTTTTGGTCTGTGGATGGGTGACCAGTTTTACATATCAAGACCCCTCCGTGCCTTGGAAAGCATGTTAATCCGTTTGTCCCGGCTAGCCGGCAGTCGTTACGGGTGACAACCAGTCTAAACTTACTAAAAATATAGGTACCATAGTATTACTCAGTGTCTGGGTTGCGGAGGTCACATAAGCAGTCTCTCCGTGTAAAATATTGGTATACAGCTGCATCTTGTCAGACTGGAAGCTGACTCCTACATAGTGGAGAAAAGGTTAGGCAGATGGTGAATCCCAAAAACTGTTAGAATGAGTTTCAGTGAGGTAGGGCACTTATTATTTATTCCTTATTAATTATGTAGTTAATTAAAACGGTACAACACCAATTACATTAATTAAAATAGAAACATGATAGGTTGACAATACTAATATAAATTTAAACAATTATGTAAATTAAAAACTAATATGGAATAGAGGACTCCCTTGCATACTTTCTCTCACAGAACCCCAGACATATACGCATAATTTTATTCCATTCATCAACAAACACATCACATTCAAGGTTGGCAGTCAGAAGGGCATTAAGCATCTTTAATGTACGACAGACTGGGGATTCGGCTCTGGCTACAGTCTTAGATGGCAGTTGCGCAAAAAGATTGTGCCGGCCGGCGGTTCTGACGATGTCCGATGTATTTATCGGGCACATATAACCGGCAGAAAAGGCCATGAAGCTCTGGGCAGTCGATACGTCCCCGTAAGGTCTTACAGGCTACCGAGAGCTGATCAAGGCCTCTTCTTACCTCCAAGGAGTTAAAGCCCAATGTACCCAAAAGATAGTTGGTAGGGTACATATAGGGGAAGAAATGTTATAACCTTTGGAAGAGGCATCTGAGGAAGGTTTTCTGTACCTTTTCTAACAACTGTTTGACTCGCGGTATAGGGGTGCCAAACATAGGCACTGGACTCTAGTTTGCTGCGAACCAGAGCGGTGTACAAAATCCTGATAAAAATTGGTTTCGCTTCTTAGTACCTAATACTTTTGTATATACTCTACTCTGTAGAAGAAAATAAGTGCAAAGGACTATTTAACTTACCAGCATAACAATTCGAATATTGAAGGAGTTCTCTAAACAAAACACTATTCAAAAATTAGAAATCCGAAAATTTGAAAATCGAACAAGATGAAGAATGCAAAGGACTATTTAACTTACCAGGGTAACAATTCGAATATTGAAGGAGTTCTCTAAACAAAACACTATTCAAAAATTAGAAACCCGAAAATTTAAAAATCGAAAATCGAACAGTATGTTTCTTCGACACGCTGGAATGCACTTTGTTGGATTCTCAATATTCAGTTCAACACCGAGGGTTGAAAATCCAGCGTAAGATAAAATCGGGCTGCGATATTTGTACCTCCGTGCAAAAGGGCTAATAAAGAAATTCTTAGACAGAACGCAAACTATTAAACCGACGATAAACTGAACGGACGTCACATATTTCGTTACACCAGTGTAAGAGCATCCTAAATGCTTGTTCACACCTTTAGGACCAACTGTCTTCACACCCAAAGGACCAAGAATGTGGAAATTAAGGTCCTTTTTCCCTCAAGCTCAGTATTAAGTTACCAGACCACAATACTGTAGTGGGCAGCGGAGTGTGCAGCATAATGAAGGCTGGCCTTGTAACTCCTTTGAATGAACCTGCCCTTTTCAAGTGAGCTAAAAATAATTTTGTGGGCAGTTCATTGAGAGAATAAAGTGTCCGTTATTGACCGGATTTCTTGGCTTGTCGAAGTTATTTTTCATTCTAGGTTTTTTTTTTACAAAGACCAGTTTGACTTAGCAAATGTTGCAAATTGAAAATAAAGCGTAAGATGCTCTCATATCAACAATATTTTATCAATATGCTATGGCTACACTGTCGCTATAACGCAACCTACATTTCGCGTGCTCTCTGTTGCACAACGAGATGTCAGAACAGTTCGCGTTATTGCCACAATGTATACAGCTAAATTAGGACAAACATTCAATATTTTGCGTTTAAATTCAAGCATTCCTTATGTTACATCTCGCGCCTATCTCACACACAGCTCGACATCTCGCTGTACAACAGAGAGCGTGCTAAGTGTAGTTCGCGTTATCGGGACTATGTAGCCGTGGCTTTACAGAGATTCAAACTTCAATTAAGACATTCCAAACCGAAAAATCGTGTTCCGTGTGGTGCCGGACGTAAAGTATAGAACCATCATATTTCTTCCCGTGGGTGTCGTATAAAGCCACTAAGAGACTTACTAGAGAATGGGCAGTAGCGTTCTCTATGCATTTTACCACTATACTGCGATCGCCGACCCGCCTGCCAAGCGTGGCGATAGTGGCAAAGTCCCCCAAATTAGGCGAGGCCTATGTCCAGCAGTGGACGTGTTACGGCTGAAATGATATAGATGAAAAAACATAAACACCCCTAAAATTGTTTATAAACAATAAAAAAAAAATATAGTGTGCGGAGGGATCCGCGGGGAAGAAGTGAAACTTCGTAATGTGGAAATGAAAATAGGAAGGGGGTAAACGTCTCTGATAACATTAAAATGTTCGATTTTTTTTTAATTCTATCCGTCGAATCATTGGCGTGTGCACGAACACTGTGACAATTGTGCTTTCATGCCCCCTCCATGGTAGCGTTAAATGTTTAACGCAAACTTGTTCGAAGTCGTATTAGATGTTTCACTTCAAAAAGATATCTTAGACTTCCCCTTTTACGCTGCGCCTACAGATTACAACCAATGAAGTTAGATGACATAGGTACGGCAGTAACTTATCTATCGTAACTTAAGATCTAGCTATGTAGCAGTAAAGTGTAAACGCTAAGATAGTGTGAAGGTTATCAGAAACAAGAATCTCTGCTTGAACTTTAATAACTTGTGTTTATGGAAAATATGATGTTGCTCAGCAGTGAATTCTGGTAAGGAGGTTATATTTAAACTACAGGTTAGTTAGGTGAGAATTCTCTATATTGGTGCCGATTCTGTTGTACACCGAATTACACTAACTAAACTATCTCTAAAGTTCCTTACTTTTAGCTATGAGAATTTTAACGCTATCTGCAAGAAAAAATCTCTAAATTTAAAAATCGAATTTGACAATCGCGACTCAACGTGGTTATTTTTTTTTTTTGGTTTCGCAACGTGGTACTTGTGTGCGCTACGCAATGATTTTTTTTAGAGACGAAGGCGCGCGCAAGGGGGCAGTCTGGACGTGTTACACATGAAATTTTTCACTTATTGTTTGAAAAAAACAAAATGTTACCTACGTGGTGAGATTTATAATGTGTGGGTTTCAATAAAGGGGGTCGAAAATTTCATTATTTTTTCGATAGGACACGCAATTTTCGAGATATAAGCAAAAGAAAAGGAAAACAAAAAATACAGTACAGTATTTTGGCACGTGAAGGCGAGGTATTGGTGTGAACTTTTGTTCATGACCACTAGCTTTATTCCACACCTTTTTAATCGCGATTAAAAGTAGTCAGATTTAGTCAAAATAAATTATTATAGTCAACATTTTTGGTTAAAATCGGCAAACTCAGAATACCAAAATTGTCATTTTCACTAAACTAATAACTCAGTGCAATCTTAGTGCTTTCAAACTAAAATATAGTTAAATTTTGTCATTTTAGTCTATTTCAGAATAGGAAATCGTCGTTTGACAGGAATAAACCAAATTTTTGTGATTTTTAGTTCAGTTTAGAAAATTTTGAACAACAGAATCGACACCAATGTAATATCATGGTTCAGTATTTACTCGGTAGTGTAAAGGTCTTTTCTCACACCTACCCATTAAGAACAAGAGCATTGATCATTGTTTCCAAAAAAAATGTTTACAAAAAAAAACACTTTAAAGTGAAAAATAACTTTTATTTCGGAATTCGGAGTATTTGGATCTGTACTTTAGTTTTTGCCACCGACTTCTGAAATTAAAGTTATTTATTAATTTTATGTGTTTTATTTGGAAATCGGTTGCATTCTTTTGTATTTTCAACTTTTTAGTTAAGGTACCTACTCCACCTAAACCAATTTGTATAACGGTACTTGCTATGTAACTAAAACTACTCTTGCAAAGTCTATAAAATTTATATGAGGCCTCTAAGGCCTACCCTATCCAATAAAAAATATCGAAATCAATCCACAATTGCCCGAGATATCACGAAACACACATACATAAAAAAACCGGACAAGTGCGAGTCGGACTCGCGCATCGAAGGTTCCTTACAAACCTGCAGGTATTCACGGTTTATGCACAAGGTTTATGTTTTTTTTTTTAATTTTTATATATTTGAGTTGACTGAATGAAAGATAAATTGTGGTTTACGATTTATGACGTATTAAAAAAAAACTACTTACTAGATCTCGTTCAAACCAATTTTCGCTGGAAGTTTACATGGTAATGTACATCATATATATTTTTTAGTTTTATCATTCCCTTATTTTAGAAGTTACGGGAGGGGAGGGGGGATACACATTTTACCACTTTGGAAGTGTCTCTTGCGCAAACTATTCAGTTTAGAAAAAAAATGATATTAGAAACCTCAACATCATTTTTGAAGACCTATCCATAAATACCCCACACGTATGGGTTTGATGAAACATTTTTTTTTTGAGTTTCAGTTCTATGTATGGGGAACCCCAAATAATTATTGTTCTTTTTTCTATTTTTGTGTAAAATTTTTAATGCGGTTCACAGAATACATCTACTTACCAAGTTTCAACAGCATAGCTCTTATAGTTTCGGAAAAAAGTGGCTATGACATACACGGGCAGACAGACAGACATGACGAATCTATTAGGGTTCCGTTTTTCGGCAAACGGAACCCTAAAAATACAGACGAATTGAGCAGCCTCTCCTTTTTGAAATTTAATAAAAATCTACAAGCATCAGTACACCTACCACATGTTTTTTTTTGTTCAAGTCTCATGTAAGAGAGCAAACCTGTTACCATCAACCTCTGTCTAACCTTTCAGAACTAACAGACGTGATCTTGTGTGAAAAAGCATCAGTTCACTGAAAAAGGTTATCGTTTTATTTATTACTTTACCAAGTACAGCACCTAAACTGTATCCTTCTTTTTCTACAATAATCTAAAAATATTAGAATCTACATCAAGTTTAATGTAGTAACTATAGTGTTATTGGATTTTATTATTTATTTATTTAACACTTTAAGCACATAAATGTACAGAGGCGAACTTAATGCCATAGGCATTTTCTACCAGTCAACCTTTGGGTGATGCAGAGACAAACAGTGGTAGGTGCAATGAATTTAAAGATGTTCAAATATAAACGTATTACCTATTTAAATCATAAACATAATACATATACCTAACTATATATAAATATAAAAACACATACATATGTATACATAAATAATCGAATTTACTAAAAACAAATGAGACAAACAATGAAGAAACTTTACCGTTGTGATGATACTGCCAACTTCTTGCTGGAGTCTGGATTTGGCTCGTATGATGGCAATAGGATCGCCCCTTATTACATGGAACTTCAAATAACAGGCGAAAAATGAGTGTACTATAGGTACACTTTTGCCCGACCCTTTGGGGAAACAACGCGTCATGTTATGTATGTTGTGCATTACAAAACCATAGCCTGCCTTTTAAAACCAAACATGACGAGACCTACATCATATTTTCAAATGAAATTCCTTATTACTCAACCTACCACAGACTATTCATCACATAATCTAAATAGTGCATCATAGACCTTTTTTTTTTTTTTTTTTTTTTTTGGATGGGAAATCATCAAATGACTTCTCCCGCTCTGGGCGGAGCGGGAGGGCGTGTCAGACTTTTACTGACTAAAACCCACCCGTGTTCCTTCAGTTGCCCATGTGCCAGGGTCACGGTATCTCTTTTGAACAATCACGCGACCCCGGCAGGCATCGGTCCTAGCAGACCCCTTCAATAAAGCTGACATCTCTTTGAGGCGCGCGTGGAACACTACGCGCCGTCGACCCGAGCCTGGTCCTTACCGGGCGGCGAGCTACCCATTGCTCGCCACCCGCAAGCTCGCGCCTACGGTGGCCGGGAGTCCGCAATCGACTCCCGGCGCCCGGGGCGTCTCCTCCTGCGGCGGCTAGGGACGTGAGGGCGCAGAGACTGCCACTCCCTCACGCGCCCCGCCTCCTCCTTCGCGAGCATTACTGCTTCGCAGAAGGAGGTGACGGCTTCCCATGCCCTCTCGCTCCGTACCATGGCTAGCACCAGGGCCGGACGCGAGAGATCGCCGCCGCCGATCGCCTCCACGAGGACACGGCGGTGCTCCGCCCAGGCAGGGCACACTTCCACCGTATGCTCCACCGTGTCCTCTAGACGATCCTCACAATGGAAACACCCGGGCGTTTCCTCCCGCTTTATCCTGAACAGGAACCCACCGAAGCACCCATGCCCGGTGAGAACCTGCGTCAGGCGGAAGGTGAGGACGCCGTGGCGCCTCTCTATCCACTCCTCAAAGAGGGGACTTACCGCCGCAATTGTGGCGTGCCCTGCGCTGGGTTGCGACAATCGTACCCGCCATGTCGCCATGAGATCCTGCCGGAGCTCTGTCCGCCGTGCCGCGATTTGTCGCGGCAGCGGAGTTTCGCCCCGGCGTTTCGCATCCTCGCGCCACTCCCACATGTGGGCGAGGACCTTTGCCTCCAGAGCATCATAGACCTTAGGACCCATAGATGCTAAGTGAGCTAAAATAATTAAGTGCGATGTACTTACAGTTAATAGGCTGTATAGCTTAGTATAACGCGCCTAATTGAAATAGACGTAAAATCGATTAGTGCAGCGAGCGCGGGCAGCGTGCAAGCACCGCCGTGCCCGACGGATTATCTCGGATTATGTAGTATATGGAAAGAAATCAGATGTGTTTGTACATTAAATTCCTGCTGATGCTGCGTTTAACTTTAAAGCCTGTGAAGATCTTTTCTGAAGATTTGAGTGGTTAGACTACTGAGTACCTAGTTTTGTACTCGAAACCTCTTGTTGGAAGAATGTTAACACACATTAATTTTAAAAGTTTTCATCATCATCTTGTCAGCCGCAAAACCGTCACTGCTGAACATAGGGCTCCCTCAATTAAGAGGGTTTTGCCATAATAGCCACGCTTGGCAGGCGGTTTTCTGATCGCAGTATAGTGGTAAAATGCATAGAGAATGCTGCTGCCCATTCTCTAGTAAGTCCCTAAATCGCCTTTTACGACACCCACGGAAGAAATAAAGTGCTATCCTTTACGTCCGGCCCCATCATCATCATCATCATATCAGCCGTAAGACGTCCACTGCTGGACTTAGGCCTCCCCCAATTTGGGGGGCTTTGCCATAATCGCCACGCTTGGCAGGCGGGTTGGCGATCGCAGTATGGTGGTAAATTGCATAGAGAACGCTGCTGCCCATTCTCTAGTAAGTACCTTAGTCGCCTTTTACGACACCCACGGGAGAAATAAAGTGCTATCTTTTACGTCCAGCCCCACACGGATGGAAAAAGTTTTATTATTCCTGTTTCCTATGCTTGGTCACTGCCTTTTCTCTCTCATTTTCATATGGTCCTCTTTCAGGTACAGGCAGTGGATTTACTAAGAAGTTTTATTATGTAAAACCACATATTAATGGGTAAGAGGCTACTTGTAAGAAGAAAGGACATTGAGTTTATGGAGAACTAAGTTAACTTTTTACGCCGAAAATAGTGCTATCAACGTAGACGATGATGATGCAGCGTGGACGTCACAATACTACGACACTTAACTTTAAAAATATTCAGATTGAAACGAAATGATTATCATTAACACAAATTTTATTTGTTTTTAGCACTTTATTACATTTCCTTGCTTCACAACTAAATCTTAATGTAATGATGACCTACAATTGTAATGATTAATAACTAAATTTAAATGTGATGATGACCCATGATTTCAATACCATATTTGTACGCCGGAAACGGAAGAATATTTTGTACGTAATAATCCACATAACAACTTTGTACAATATTCTGAAAAATATATGCTTTCTTTCTTCATAAAATCGTTACTGAAATAATGAAACATCATCTGATTCTGAAGTCTCACCATATACTGCAGACTAATGTAACTCTATCCCCCTGTGCGTTGCGTCTCACCTTTCGCTTTTCAATCATACCCGCTGGCGAAGGTAATTCGGGTGCGGTCCTGCCCCTGTCAAGCCATGTCCCTATTGCCGGTGTAAATACTAACGACCTTTAGCGTGTCTGGGACTAATCGAAAGGTATTTTTGCGTATACTGTACTATTTTAGTGACGGGTCGTTTTTTGAAATTAGAATGGGATGTTGTCTGGCGGGTATTTTAAATTAGGAATTGGTATGAATGTGTGTTCTGTTTGGGTTTAAATTGGTTTTTTAGATTGGCAATATCGATCCAGTACTGTCTAATGTCATAATACCATTAAGTAGGTAAGTACTCAAACTTTCAAATGTTGTCCTTAGCAAAAGTAGAGAGGACAACGATGAGCATTGCCTTTATAACCCATCTGTCGTTTTCTAAGACCCAAATCGATCTGCTATCAAATTCCGTTCACAGAAAATCGCCTAAAATAACCGTAAAACAAAAGAACACCAAAACTCCGTAACCTAAAGCCTATAGAGGCGTACCCCCGGGCTGTGGTCCCGAGTAGTAACTAGAGAACCGTCCCATAGTCTCGAATTACACTATCCATTTATTTGCCACACAACCAAAGAGTTTTTATCTGTTTTAACCCCTCATTTCACTCGATGATTCATTCGCGACGCCTATATTTTTAAACCAGGAATCGTAATTGAAATAGTCGATTTTCGTGCGCTCGTATTCGATTTGAATTGGCTGTACAGTTATGATCACTGCTTTAAAAAGTTTGTAAAATTCCTTTTTTTTGCAGCTTTCTTTTTTATTTCGAATGCGTTTTCTGTTTTTGAATAAAAACGTGCTGATTTATGTTGTGTGGAGTTTCGTTGCGTGGATTTTGGTAGATTTATAGTTTCGTTTTTATACGCGATACCATAGTTAATGCCAAGAGCTTTTATATTTCGGTGCTAAAATTAAAATATCACGTAAATTATATAATAATACATCGTAATGGTAGTTAAATAGCAATGAAAAATATTGTTTAATGAAGTAGAGACCATTGTTAAGCAAATCTTGAAGCCCACACGCAAAACAAAAACTTTAGAAGACATTAAAGGTTATGTTGTTAATTTAAATTAACCTTTTTACGTAAAACGCAACATCGTAAAAATCCTATTCGCTTTTTTAGTACTGAAGCTATACAAAAAGAAACTCACATTACTATTACCTGTTAAAACTTCTTCCATTTGACACTTGGAACTAACAATGAATTCTACAAAACACTAACATAACAGCCAGGAAATATAAACACGTCATTACGATTTTATTAATAACCCATTCGAAGGCATAAAGTAAATGCAACAAATTATAAATGGCTCAGCCGTAAATGTGTACATACTTACTCTTTGTAACATTGTAACAAAATTGTATCAGTAAGACCATTTGGTACAATACTGGAATATAAGACTGGTAAAAACGCAATCATATTTATAAACTTTTTTTTTGCAGAGATATCGACGCAAAAACTGTTATAATGCTAATGCTGTGCTAATGTGTTTTTCTATTGCTGCTATAACAAAACATAATAAAATTAAAACAAAGTTAAAAATTAAAAGGGTCTCCATACAAGAGACGTATTTTTTTCGACGTTTTTTGCTTTATAGTACGTAAACGAAGGATTCCATACGAGTACGACTCGCCATTGGCTGTTTTTTTACTATTGCAAGTCGACAAAACTGAGTAGCAGGACATCGACACGCAAACTGTAACCATGAATTCAGACCATGATTGTAGACCCTCAGGCGCAGAAATTTTTCGTCGTTATAAAAAATAAATAAAGGTGTAATGTGCGGTGATGCAACAGTATTTTTTTAATATTTTAATAAAGGACTAAAAAAACTTTTTACCAAAAAAATTTAACCGCCGAAAAAACTGAAAAGCAAAAAATAATAAACCTTAAAATTATGAGTCGGCGCTTTGAGTGATCTTTGTTCATTGATTTTGCAGCGCCGACTCATAATTTTAAGGTTTATTATTTTTTGCTTTTCAGTTTTTTCGGCGGTTAAATTTTTTGGTAAAAAGTTTTTATTTTATAATTTTTTGTGGCTTTAATGTACTTATAATACTTGGCAAGGTATACCCTATCCAATGAATAAAGAATTATCACAATCGGACTACTATGTAAAAAGTTATGCGTGGTCATACATAAAAATATATATATATATATATATATATACGCGTCGAATTGACAACCTCCTCCGTTTTTTTTCGTCGGTTAAAAATACGTTTATTTTTTTAGGCTTTAGTACATGATTCTTAATCGACTGTGTTAAGCTATAAGGTAACAGCTTTCGCGCCGATGTCCCTGTCACCTTGTATAACGAAACTACATCGACTTGTTTATTTTACGAAGTTCGCAACCAACCGGTGTGTAGGATACTTAATGGGCCTTCTGCAACTTTTAATTTCAATAACACCCCAACGGTGTTTGACTAACGACATCCGTTTGTAATTAGGCCTGCCCGCCCTACTTCGGCTCAGCGTGAAGATATAATGGTAGATTTTAGGCTATCATTAGTCAAACAGCTACTGTGATAACGATATCAGATCGGTAATGTGAAAATGCATTTGAGTTGCATTTATTTTGCGTAGGAGAGGGCGAGGTGCGATTGACAGCGATTTTGTTCTGTATTTTTAACCGACTTCAAAAAGGAGGAGGTTCTCAATTCGGATGTTTATATGTTTTTTTTTATTATGTATGTTCGGCCATAACTCCGTCATATATAGGCGGATTTGCAAAATTATTTTTATTTTTTTGTTCGAAAGGGTTTTATTCCGAAATGGTCCCATATCATTTTCATATAGATCTGATGGATAAGTTCGGGAGACAGACACCGGAACTCTTTAAAAAATAACAGCAAATCAACCGCGATTTCTGCTATCGCATAAGTATGCATTGTTTGTTTGGAATAGTGCAGGGTGAATACCACAACTAAAAATTTAAAAATAAAAACTTTTTTACAAAAAAAAACAACCGACTTCCTTAAAAACACTACAAAGTGAAAAATAACTTTAATTTCGGAAGCCGGTGGCAAAAAAAACCATAAATACAGATCCTAAGACACCGACTTCCGAAATTAAAGTTATTTTTCACTTTGTAGTGTTTTTAAGGAAGTGGGTTGTTTTTTTTTTGTAATAAGTTTTTATTTTTAAATTTTTTAGCCTTAATTTTTAGTTCTAGCAGCATTATTTTCACAGGAGGTTGAAATCCTTACATAGTCTACAGAAAGTTGTCTATTGTATGCCACACACGTATTCTACGTGAAAAATAAGTTTTAAGTTCAGCTTTGTACAGTCTCTTTTCATGGCTTTCCTCTGACAAATTATTCTAATGAACGAGTACAATAACAGGAGTACCATACTACTACCATACCACTAAGTGTTACTGAAATTTGTTCTATACCTCAATGTTAAGGAAACAATTAATAGGAATTAAATATTTGTTGATCAATCTCATGAGCTAGATAGGAAATTAGCGATGCAGCTATTATTTTGTTTTACTCGTTTCTCCACTCACGCTATCACCACGGCCACGGGCAGTGGGTTTGTAGCTATAGCGAGTCATTCAATACCTACCGTTTTACAGTCCCACCAAGCATGTCCCTGATTTATACTATTATTATAGGTAAATCACTTTCTCTTACTTTCCTGCCTGTACTAACTGTCCCTCTCTGTGGTCTTAACACCCAGCCCAGTCATACACCTTTATTTTATTTATTTAAGGAAAACTTACAGCTAATCAGATACAGTAAGTAACAGTTTTTACAAACTTACAAGCCAATTATAAGTTTCCACATGTGGTAATAAATGGAATGAAAATGATACTAAACTATCTTTACACAATATAAAATAAAGTCACTTCCCGTGTCTGTCTGCATAGATCTTTTAAACTACGCAACTGATGTTAATGCACAGACATGCACATTATTGTACAATACCGAGCTTTATCCCTATTTTTACATAGTTAGATCGCTTCCTCTACCCTTCCCGCTCACACTAGAACCACATCCCTAGTTATAGCGAGTCGTACATCATTACTGTACAGTTCCACCGAGCATTGTCCCGATTTTTATTCTTGATTTCATCAGCCCAGCGAATTCGGGTTAATGGCCGTCTCCACGTTTTATGTGCACTTGTATTTACTGACTGCACTTCATTACGGATTTAATGTTTAAATTTTATGGTTCCGAAGAGGCAAAGTTCATAGGTGAAACCATGAAATAACAATTGTAGGGTTTTGTAAGAAAACTCAGGCTTTATTTGCTGTGGCTTTGTTTGTTGAAAATTGGCATGAATAAATCATAGGTCAATGACAAGCGCATTTCACGAGTATGAGTATCAGTTTGCTGTGTTATAGTAATTTTAAACAACTGTCAAAAAATGACAGGTGTAATACAGAAAATTAAATTTGTTTAACAATTGTTTTCCCTGTCTTTACATTGACATAGACAAGATTCATTACCAATAACTAACATGGACTTCACGTATGATAAATCAGTATACCGATTACCTAAACACAAATCACAACTTAACTACAAGTACTAACAAGCTACAGTCCCATCACTCGTAGCCCACAACTCATTCCCCTCACTAGCAACAGTAGCAACTCACAAACAAACTCGATACTCTCATACATTTACCTCTAACCAGCTCCAACCAATACCGTACATCACTAGCTTCCGTGCTAAACTATAACATAAATACTATAAACACCGTTAATATATCGAATATCGATACTTATTTATATTCGAAACGCAATCCCTATGCTCCTGGACGTATGCAGTAGTCGATTTTTCAGTGTTCGCCCCTGAGGCAAGTGTCGATAAATTGTTGACTACATAATGTTTTGACATCACTAATAAATTCAGAATGTGAGACGGCTAGCGTTAAATCCGCTACCTTGCTTCAGTACAGGTGCGTGGACAAGTGGAAGGGTTGCAAGTTGTTCATTGATTTATACGGTATGAATCAGTGTTGGGCAGTGATTTCTAAGATTTTTGTTTAAATTAATAAAAACGACCGACGTAATTTTTGGAAGTCGGTGTTTTGAAAAATAAATTGGTTTGTTTTTAACTTTTTAGTAGTTGTATATACCCCACACTAATTAGACGATGATGACGACTAATTGAGAAGTGTGGAAGGAAAAGATATGTTACGCCGACCCCAAATAAATTGGGATAATGGCAGAAGAATGAATTAGTTTACCTTCACTCGTGAATACGAGTTTCAAAAAAATATTATAACATCACTAGCTTCTGCCCGCGACTTCGTCCGCGTTAAATTTCTTGTTCCCCCGACCCTTCCCGTCGCGTCGAACGACCCGTGCGATTTTCCCCGTTTTTGCAACATTTTTCATTACTGCTCCGCTCCTCTTGGTTGTAGCGTAATGTTATATAACCTATAGCCTTCCTCGATAAATAAACTACCTAACTCAAAAAAAAATGTTTTAATTCGGAACAGTAGTTCCTGAGATTACCGCGTTCAAACAAACAAACTCTTCAGCTTTATAATATTAGTATTAAAGTATAGATTTACATAAGCTAAGTGTATGGAAATACGTATATCGAACCTAACTCAAAAACCATTAATAAGAACTTGGCCAAATTTATATGGGAACTTACGAAAGTATACTTTTTAAACCAAACATTTTTCAAATCGGTTTATAAACGGAGTTCTGAAGTTTCAATAATAATAATAATGTTTTTTACATGTATGTAGGGGTTGTATGGCAAAATAAACGAATGGATTTCTTATTAAACTGTTTATTACTAGCACTCTTAAAATAAATCAGCATTACACCGTACGTTCGTCGGAGATCTCTTTCTCTTTTTCTTCTTCCCACTCCCACACACATTCTCATTCTTTCATCCGCGGCGTCCAGTATCACTAATACAAAAGAGCCGTCCCTACTTCCCACGCTTTTACGACTTGAAAACACATCGAAATTACTTTACTATAAGTAAGTCGGAATAAATTATCTAAATGAATGACGGTAGAAACCGCATCAAAATTCGTTGTGAAGTTAAGAAGAATCAACTCGGTCACACAGCACAGACAGACATGAAAACCGACAAT
This sequence comes from Aporophyla nigra, assembly GCA_947507805.1. NCBI lineage: Eukaryota > Metazoa > Arthropoda > Insecta > Lepidoptera > Noctuidae > Aporophyla > Aporophyla nigra. The sequence goes on along the minus strand of OX382309.1, from coordinate 18,785,152 downwards.
AACTTAAGGTATGTTACGAATTAGCAAAATTATGTGCAAGTTTGTATAATGAGTATTATAATGAAAATGTAATCCTCTCTTCTCCGATCGATATATAAACGAGCTCATTTTAAGTGAAAATCTTGTTGAGTTTCATGCGTAAAAATTAAAATCAATGTTAACCTTTGTTAAAACTTTTATATTTGCGAAGACGTCATCAAAAGTGTGTTTGTATCTAAGTAAACATAAAACAGTTATTACAATAAAATACTAAATACTAATAATATGTATTATTTACACCAAATAGAATTCTGTGGAAAAGGCCGAGGGAGGCCTTTGCCCTGCAGTGGATTCTACAGGCAAGTAAGATTAGATTAGACACCATATGTGTATGTTTGTTGCTTTAGAAGCTCGAAATCTGACAACCAGTCTTACCCATTAACTGAGTTGTGAAGGCCCGCGAGGCAGTGGCTCCATGTTAAATACCGGTATTGAGCAGCATCCGGTTAGACTGGAAGCCGACCCCAGTATAGTTGGGAAAAGGCTAGGCAGATGATGTGATGTGTTTGTTTGTGTGTGTATGTGTATGATGTCGGAAATTATCGCAAAAGGACGTACTGCCGCGGTTAATGTACTAAGAATGCATTAATCCAGGTTATATAGGTAATTACCTGCGACTTCGTCGGTGTGGTATTTTTAGCAAAAAGTTTTTCGTTCGTTTTTTTTCGTGAAATTCAATTTTTTTTTTTGTAAAATAAAAGAAGCCTAAGTTACTCCTTGTTACATAAGCTATCTGCCAGTGAAAGTCCCGTCAAAATCGGTTCAGCCATTTCAGAGATTAGTCGGAACAAACAGACAGACAGACAAAAATTGTTTTTGTTTTTTGTTTTGATATATGAGCCGTGTATATCCATATACACTTAGTAAAAAGCGGTTATTTTAATATAACAAACAGACACTCCAATTTTATTTATTTGTCTAAATTATTTTGTATTTCTATTAAAAGCAGTACCTTTCTATCCGCAACTGTACCGAAGGCATAGCAAAAGTGATAGCATCTAACGATTCCGTTGATTATTTCATATCACTTTATTATTGAACACGTTTATAAATAGCGGGCGGAGCCGAGTGCGGCCGTTATATTGATGCGACCGCTTCATTAGAATTACATTAACTTGCATATTTCAATATAAAATGTTTTAAGGTTTTCTTTGTAACTGTACTTTTTTATAGTCGTTGATAGAGGTAGATTATTTCTTGGTCTTCCGGTTTTAAAAGGCAATTATTAGAGAAACTTGAGAAAAATAAGAGATTTTCCGAAACAAAAATATCTTTGCTGAGAGGTTCGTAGCAAAATAATAACAGCCGCACAGATCGATCTTCAAGGTTAAGCAACACTTGCCGAGGTTGGTCCGTGGATGGATGAAGACCAGAAAACACGTTAAGCTTTTGGTCCCAGCCGTCTTTTCTACATTTTGACTGTTTTTACGGATAGTCATAAGCCTGACAGTCTGACAATCAGTCTTACCAAGGGGTATCGTATTACCCAGTAACAGGGCTGTGTAGGTCAGATTGGCAGTCCTTCCATGTAACATAATGCTATTCAGCTGCATCCGATCAGACTGGCAGCTGACCCCAACATAGTTAGGAAAAGGCTAGAAAGATTGATTGACTTATCTTACTGCTACCATTTGAATCTCCTCCTCCTCTTCTCTCCTCCTACTGCCTTCCCAAGATTATAATAATGTCAACTCCGTGAGTCAGATCCAGTTTGTCATGCATATTTTCATAAACGCTTAAATATATTTTTCAATTCATTAACAATGCAATAATAATGTTCATAGGTTTGAGTCAATCACAAAGAATTAAGTTACGTAAGTTCAAAATCTACAAAACGATTGAAAAATCAGGGTTCAGGACTTGATATTCTCTAAAGGGCGCCATATTTTAATGTCACATACCCAGTGGACAATCTAGATACTTCCGACGATACCTCATTTGTCAATCATGATATGGAGTTTAGAAGTTATGAAAGAACAGATGATACTACATATATACATGCCCAAATACATATGTACATACATACCAGTCAAATACATAACCCTTCTTTTTATTCCGCCATAGTTATGAAAAAAGCTTTTCCTACAAAAAATTTAAAGAATAGAAAAGTCAATAAAATACGTTCACCCCTATCCCAAGCCCATCACTAAACATCTAAAAGCTGAGCACAACACTAATACACCATAAGAACTGCCCTAAGCCTTAGTACACACAGTTTATCAATCAAAGTATCGGCGGGTGCGCGCACTCAATAACAAAGGATTATAGCGTCGGAACAGGACGGATGGGCAGCGCAAGAAGTATTTAATAACACTTATAGGTTTTAAACTATCAATTGATTGAACTGTTGTGTACTGGGGTTTATAGCTGATTGATTGGCGGATTTGGGTCTTTTTTTGGCTGGTGTATTAATTTATTTTGGTGAGTGCTTTTTTTTTTTAACGTTTTGATGGCGTTGACTGGTGTTGATGGAGTAACTCATGTGTAAGTTATTTTGCCTGTAAATGTATGTGTAATTTTTTTTCGATTTTCACAAGAATTTAATTATATTGCGTCGATTTAAACATTTATTTTGAACTAGCTTTTGTCCGCGACTTCGTCCGCGTAAATGTCGGTTATCGCGGACGCAGACGAAGTCGCGGAGTAAAAAGTAGAATATGTAAAGGGCATGACTTGAGGTTTAAACTTACCCCGTACCAATTTTCATCAAAATCGGTTCAGAGATTTAGTCGTGAAAGCGTAACAGACAGACAGAGTTACTTTCGCATTTATAATATGTGTTATGGTATATACATATAGTATGTTTTCAATTACTACTGCCTACTGAGTAATCATTTTGACCATCAGTTAAATATTAAATTTAACCTCACTATGTCCACGTACGGACGTACAAATGTCGTTATAGGCTTTTTTCGGGCACTGCATCTTCTACGCACTGCTAAGCACCGAGAGATGAAAATCGAACAGTGTGTATTTTCATCGCGCTCTTTTGAATTCTCAACGTTCGGTCCAACACCGAGAGTTGAAAATCCCGTACACGATAAAAAACCGCTGCGATATTTTACGTCCGCGGTCTAACAAAAAAAAGACCAGTAGAGTAACTACCATACCAACTATATTTATCAATACCACTATTTCCTAATACAATTCAAACAACTTCAGGACTTATTGGTAAGCAATCAATACAACCTATAAAAAATACTTTGCTTCATTGCACATTACACAGTGAAGACTAAAAATAAACAGTCATTAAAAATGATATCATTATCTCTGATCACCATTATGAAATCTCGTTCAGACACATTTTTTTTTAGTCATCCTATGGCCCCCGATTAGACTAAATGGGAATGACATATTGCGAGTGTATGAGTTCAAGTACTTGGGGCATTATGTAACCGACGACCTTAACGACCAAGTGGATATTGAAAGGGAACGTAGGGCGCTGGCAGTCCGATGTAACATGTTGGCTCGTAGGTTTGCACGCTGTAGCAGAGCTGTCAAAATAACGCTTTTCAAAGCTTATTGCCAAGTGTTTTACACGTGCAGTCTGTGGACCAACTATACTCAGCGGGCCATCAGCGCCCTACGGGTCCAATATAATAATGGGTTCAGGATGTTGATGGGGCTGCCCCGTTTCTGCAGTGCATCAAACATGTTTGCACAAGCAAACGTCGATGGCTTCCATGCCATCGTCAGACGGAAATCTGCCTCATTGATATGCAGAGTGCGGGAAAGCTCCAACTCCATCCTAAAGACCATAGTGGGGAGGTGTGAGTCTCCTTTATTAGGTGATGTTGTTCGAAGATGTGTAAAGAACAACAACCTTGTCTCTAAATAGATTATAAGTTTACTAACATAGGTATAAGTTATCTTTTATTTGTTTACTAACCCTTATGGATGTTTACTTATCCGAATTAAAGATTATTTTATTTTATTTATTTATGGAGGTGGATTCGGTGAAATCGGTGACAAAAACCTAAAATACAGATCGAAAGACACCGACTTTCGCAATTAAAGTTAATTTTCTCTTTCAAGTCGGTTCTTTTTATTTTGCTCATACTTTTTAATTTGCAAAAATGTGCATTGTATGTGAAATTTCACAGAAAATGTCAAAATGTGACTACTTTCCTACAGAAATCCCAAGTACGTAAAAAACAAGCGTAGTCAACTAACCAACCTTTTAATACTCAGAGGCATTCCCTTCTCTACTTTTTTCAGACAATTTCTTAAGTAAATTCTAAATACAAGTAAAACATTAAAATATTTTAAGTCCATTGCTTACAAAATAGACATCAACATCAGTATTTCACATTCCCGTTCGTAAATTAATTCATAAATCGTCCACAGAGAACACAAACGTCGTAAAATGCGGACGAAGGATTTCCACACATAAATATAAATATATACATACTTACTTGCCTATTAATAACTGGGTGGTCTTACTATTAATAACTGGTGGGTGGTAATACGCAAGTCCATTTGTTAAAGAAAAAACTTGGCAAGTGTATGTCGGATGCACATAGTAAAGGTTCCGTAGTCCCAAAAAATAATCATTGAAAGTCTGACCAACAGTCAAGCGGCATTGTGCATGATACCCAGTAACTGGGTTGTGCAGTCTCTCGTTACATTGGAAGACGTCCTGAACATCCTTGGAAAAAGGCGAGGCGGATGATGATGATTACCAGAAATAGAAATAGAAATAGACTAGACTAGATTTCTCTCATTACTTTTTTTATACAATACGAGCTTCTGCCGGCGACTTCGTACGCGTCAAATATTTGCTCCTGTGACCCTTCCCGTCGGATCGAATTATCTGCCAGTTTTCGTCAATTTTTCGTTGCTGCTCCGCTCCCTTTGACCGTAGCATGTTGTTATATAGCCTATAGCCTTTCTCAATAAATAGGCTACCCATCATAAAAATAACAGTAGTCCCTGAGATTACCGCGTACAACCAAATAAACAAACTATTCAGCTTTATAGTATTAGTATAGATTCTACTTGTGCACCTTTCTTACACCTAAAAGCAGCTCTAAAGGTAACTTCCGGATACCTAATTTGTTATTTATTTTACAGATTTTATAAGCAAACGTTAAAATAAGTGCAAACCGAGGATTAATTATCACGAAGCCTTTTTGACGAAATTTGAGACCCTGCAATAGCATTTGGAGGGTGGTCTCGTGCAAACTAGCAAGCCATATATTTTGTGCACTGGATTTCTATTCACCTAAGTGAGAAACACAAATGACGAAATTATGTATTTTTGAATACTATGGGTATACTTACCTACCTCTGTTTTCTTTCTTTTTTACTGTCAATTTTTGAATATGGGACAAAACATTTTCTGCAATCAAAAACGATTTATTTAATTTTATTAATTACTAATAGGTGCATCAAGTCTGCAGAATTTTGGAACTGCGCTCGGTTTCTTAAAGGTAACAAAGCGGCAGCATCTAACCTGCAGCAAACTGTGAGCGACACTTTCCATTCACAAAAATAATTTTAAACAAAAACATAAACAGTTTACCTACACATTGCTGCATTTACGCTACTAAATCATAACGGTCCTCCATTTAATTGACTACGGAACCCTAAACCAACTCCATCTTTTTCAAACCATCCATAAGTTTACAGCTAGTTTACAAATAAGTATGCTCTTAACGCTCATGTTCACGAACAAAGCACTTAACTACTTTTTAGTAATGAGAAGTGACAGTTTCCATAGAAGACTTCTCATCAAGCCAAGCATGAAATGCCACAGCAGAACACTGCAAACCATTAATTACATATTATAGCCGTACAAGGGCCCTAGAACTTCTCTACTGCTTTCGGGAAACGACTAGTGTGGTAACGACTCAGGTTTTTACTACACACAATCAATTACCAACTCAGTTTAACGCAGCATAAGATAGAAAATTGATTGGAAAATGTCCGATGACAACAGCCACACATGGTTGACCGTCGTGGGAAAAGACTATAGTGTTGTGCTGGCAATGTAGATATAATACACGAGCGATTTTTAATTCTAAGTTTTGACAGGTAAAGTTTAAATTCCTTTGGCAAATAAGTGGCCCTTTGGACAATTAATTGGAAAGTGTCTTGCAAACACAAGTAGCAATTTAGGTTCCGCTATGGTGCCAAGCCCAGAATTTCTTTTGACGTTTCTTTTATGTTTACAAAGATTTGTTTTAAGGGCAACATTGCTATTTAAATGGAAATGTTTGATATTATTCTCGGAAGTCATTTGAGTATATGGAAATGAAGGTTTTATTATAAACTTTTATTGGACGAAGTTTTGGGAATGTTGTATGGTATGGTAATTGGAGGTAATAGCTTATATGTTTATGGTTTAGTTTTGTTTTGATTGAACAAATTGAAGCAAAAGCGGCGGGGGGATGAGTGGAATTGGGTTTGTGTGATTTATGGTTTAAGGGCTATAATAAAGCCCTCATTAAGAATTAACAATAATTCACTTACTGAGAAATTTAATGAACATAAAATGTTTTTGAGCGTACAAAAACAACGTGAAAGCAAAATATGAAGGTAGTGATATAAAATTCAAGTAAACAGCTAATCACCAACCGAGTAAACACGGATATAGAGTAAAAGTTGATGTACTACTAGATATGGCATACATGGCAACGTTTTATCGGACTGAGTACATCCTACTTCCTACAAATATCATAAATGTGGTCGTTTGGATGTTTGTTACAAAAAACGGTTTCCGACCTCTACGCGGGCGGAGCCGCTGACAAAAGGTAGTAAAACTTTTTTACAAAAAAAAACCGACTTCCTCAAAAACACTAAAAAGTGAAAAATAACTTTAATTTCGGAAGTCGGTGTCGTAGGATCTGTATTTGAGTTTTTGGCCAGTGCTTTAAGATAATTAATGTAAAAAATAATAAACGCACTAGTCGCTACTACGATTTTCGAATGCTCCCATCGTCTTCTCTGGGATGCCATCATCCGCTCCTGGTTTTCTTATCATGGTACTACCCTTGGGATATCTCCTTTCCAACAAAAAAGAATCATCAAAATCGGTTCATAAACGATAAAGTTACCCGCGAACACACATAAAAAAAAAATATACGGTCGAATTGAGAAACCTCCTCCTTTTTTGAAGTCAGTTAAAAATGTTATCTGTTTTCCAAATACTGACTGACTGACAAATTGCCGTTTAGTTATTGGTTAAAATGAAAACAATCACAGACGTGAATTCGTCAATCTCAACGAATAGTTTTCATAGCTTAGAAGTTTTCACTGTTCATAAGTTTAGTAAATATTTTGCTGTTCTTGTTAATCTAGCGTGCAACGTCTTGGCAAATGACCTTCATCAATACTGATAGTATTTATTGACTTACATAACTATTAAATTTGTTATTCTTTTTAGCGCCAATCAATCAACTACACCTATCATTGTCCACTGCTGGACTTATGCTTCTATCAAGCTGTACCACAAAATTCTATCCTCCGCCTTCCGCATCCAGTCTGTCCCAGCCACCTTCTTAATGTCGTCGGTCCATCTAGTTGGTGGGCGTCCCACGCTACGCTTGCCGATACGCGGTCTCCACTCGAGAAATCATCTGTTCCACCGGCCATCGGTCCTTCGACAAACGTAGCCGGGCTACTGCCACTTCAGCTTGCTTGCTCTGCGAGCTATGTCGGTAACTCTGGTTCTATTCATGCTTCTTAGCGTATAGATAATAATAATATCTTAGGACAACCAACACAACGTTATCTGATCCCAAACCAGGCAGCGCCTGTACTATGGTAACCAGACAACTGATAAACTTACTTTTATATTTCTAAATACATACATATTATAGATAAATTACACCCAGACACAGAACAAATGATTGTGCTCATCACACAAAGATTTTTCCTGGGTGGGAATTGAACCCACGACCTCGGTCTTAGCAATCAGGGTCACTAACCACTAGACTAACAGGCCAGTCAAGGCCAGACGGCGAAAAGTTTAAAAAAATTTGGTCCAAAGTTTAGCTATCAGGAACTCCGCTCACTGACGCAGTCGTAAGAATTAATCCTTTTAATACAATGGCAAATATTAGGTATATAATAGGTTGGGGAAAAAGTTTCTTCGCATTTTTAAGAAAATTCAAAACATTTTTTAATAAAGTTTATTTACATTTAACTAAAGTATGTAGGTACCATTTTGTTCGATAACTTTTTGCCATCTTGTAGGTAGGGACATGATCCCATTGCTATAGAAATTTTGGGACTTCTGGTCAAAATACCGCGACAAGTGGTTTTGGCAGTCCTCTCGTGATGTTAACCTGACACTGCCTAAAGAATTCTGAAGAGACCGAAACAGGTGGAAATCTGAAGGTGCAAGGTCAGGACTATACGGCGGATGCATTAACACCTCCCAGCCAAACTCTCTTAATTTTTGTTGGGTGGCTAAAGATGTGTGAGGTCTAGTCATGATGAAAAACCACACCCCTTCTGTTGATTAATTCCGGCCGTTTTCTCTCAACTTCTTGCTTTAATCTCATCAGTTGTTCGCAGTAGAGTTCAGAATCGATGGTCCTGCCTGGTGGTAACAGCTCATAATGAATAATGCCCTTCCAATCCCACCACACACACAGCATCACCTTGTTGCGAGTTAACCCGGGTTTCGCCACAGTCTGTGAAGCCTGACCGGCCTTTGACCACGACCTTTTTCGCACGTTCTTGTCATACGTGATCCACTTTTCATCACCAGTTATCAGCTTCTTCAAAAATGGTTCGGTTTCATTACGTCGTAATAAAGAATCACAAATGAGTACACGGTTCATTAGGTTTCTTTCAGTGAGCTCGTGAGGTACCCAAATGTCGAGCTTTTTTGTGTACCCCGTTTTTTTCAAATGCGCCAAAACTGTTTTGTGGTCAATTTCCAGTTCTTCAGCTACGTCGTAACTACTGGTATGCCGATCTTGCTCCACTTTTTCAAAAATGGCATCCATTTTATCCGTAATAGGGCGACCAGAGCGACGTGCATCTTTGACATCAAAATTTCCGGATTGAAAACGCTTAAACCAAATTTGTGCTACTCTCACAGACACTACACTAGGTCCATAAACATCGCAATTTTTTTTCGCGGCTTGCGTTGCATTTTTACCTTTTTTGTAGTAAAATTTTAAAATGTATCGAATTTCTTCATTAGATTCACTCATCTTGACGGTACGAAAAACAAATGAAAATCACACATTTTCCTAATTTGAAATTGGAATTATGTTCTTTAAAATTTAAACTTTCAATGATACCAAAACCAGCCAGATACAAATAGTATAGCCAAAGAGATTTTATTACAAGTTCATACATACTATAATGCGAAAAGACTTTTTCCCCAACCTGTTAAAAAAAAAAAATATCTTTAGTATATAAAACTTAGTTATCATCCTGCTCAGCCTTTTCCAACTAGGTTAGGGTCGACTTCCAGCCTAACCGGTTGCAGCTATACCATATTTTACATAGATCGACTGCCTATCTGACCTCCACAACCCAGTTACTAGGTAATGCGATACCCTTGGTAAGACTGGTTTTCAGACTTTCGGACTTCGGACGACCCGTAACCATGGTCAAAGATATACTAGTGATCACCGGGACCAACGGCTTAACGTGCTATCCGAGGCACAGAGACATCTTGGTATGTAAAGCTGGTAACCGATCCACGGACCAACCGCGGAAAGCGTAGCTTAACCCGATCGATCCACACGTTATTACGCGGCTATTATAGCCTAGCCACAAGCATAATATATCTAATTGTATAAACCAGAAAATTTTACTAGATATTTTATAATATGCCCGCGACATCGTCCGCGTTAAATTTCTTATTCCCCCGACCCTTCCCGTCACGTCGAATCGCCTACCCGTGCGATTTTCCCCATTTTTGCAACATTTTTCATTACTGCTCCACTCCTCTTGGTTGCACTGGTAGCGTGATGTTATAGCATAACATAGGCTATATATAGCCATAGCCTTCCTCGATAAATAGGCTACCCAACACAAAAAGAATTTTTCAATTCAGACCAGTTGTTCCTGAGATTAATAATAATAATAAACCCGCAGGGCAGCTTGTGGCGAGCTGTTGGGCAGTAGCGACCCCACGGACCCTATCTCCTGGGAGAATTCTTATTCCTCATCTCTGGCTTGCCTTTATTGGCCGGCTGGAGTGAACACTGACGAGGTTCAGAGCTCCCGCCTCATTCTTGCCTTTATTGGCTGGCTTGAGTGGAGATTCGCAAGAGCAAACGTGCTCGGGGAAAGGAAGTATTCCAGTAAGTGCTCGTAGGGATCTTGACCATCTTCCGGGCTCTGGGATTGTTCTGAAAGCCGTGGAATACCTCTCCACTTCTCAAGCACCTCAGGAAGTGTTGCCCCCTTGTCGCTACGTCACTATGTGCTAGCGACGTTTCCCGGGGGCCCATTATTGAGTGTGCAAGTCACCCCCTGCCATTTTATCCGTATATACAAAACATTGATCAGGCAGCCATAGGCCCTCCATAGTTGCGGTTACCAATCCACTATAGCCATCCAAACCTATAGCCTAATTTGCTGTTTCCATATTCTGTAATAGTTCTGCCCCAACCGGGGATTGTCTTTGGATGCACTTGCATAGTGCATACAGGGATAATCGTCGGTTGGTGCCCCCTCATCATTTAAAATTGTCTAAGGGGCCTCTGCGAGTTGGCTTCGGCCCCTCGTACGCCTTCCAAAAGACCGGGATCCTAGGGTCCCGAGATTATGTTAACATAAATAAAAATAATAATAATAATAATTTATTAGCCCAATGTTTCAATTATTACCTTATTATTAACATAACTTAATGGTGGTCTGTAACTATTAATATTTATATTGATCTTTACGGCGGACCCCAAACTAGGCGGCGCCTGTATCTTGAGATCCAGAGTTGTGACACATATAGTAAAACAGTTTTATTATATTATTACCACGTTCAATCAATGAACAAACTCTTCAGCTTTATAATATTAGTATAGCTATAGATTTACTGGCAAAAAAGAGTGTCTTACAGTCAGTGTAAAAAGAAGTACCATCGCTTATCAAAAACCTGTTTTACTAAAATATTTAGACAAGTAAGAAACTACATCGCATGTCTTCCTAAGAAGCCTCCCATTTACTAAGCTTCTTAGCTAGAAATAACGGTTTATTAGACCAATCGCACGAATTAACTATGCCCGGGTCAGGCGAATTGTACCTTCTAAATCTGAATATTATAAAGCTGAAGAGTTTGTATGTTTGTTTGGTTGAACGCGCTAATCTTAGGAACTACTGGTCCGAATTGAAAAAATATTTTTGTGTTGGGTAGGCTATTTATTGAGAAATACTATAGGCTATATAACATAAGGCTACAACTAAGAGGAGCGGAGCAGCAACGAAAAATGGTCGAAAACTGGCAGGCAATTCGATTCGACGGGAAGGGTCAAGGGAGCATAATTTTGACGCGGACGAAGTTGCGGGCAGAAGCTAGTAATATCATATTTTCTGTACGCACCTCTCCCAAAGTTAATTTATTTGTGGGCGAATTGAGAATTCCATAAAGGGAAACGCCCGTTCTTGGCCATGTTGCGCCCATCAATATGGTATATACAAAAAAAATACCCATTTAGTAACTAAAATATTGCTATTACTTATTCGTTATGAAAACTCCGGAATTAAAAGCCTATTTAATAAAAACATTCAATCGTTTATTATTTTATCTAACAGTTCCGGTCGATTGTCAATCCTGTCCAAGTAGGGATGGCAACCATTACTGAAACACACACAATCGATACACTAAATAAAACCGGTTACGAAAAATTGATTTTTGGAAAACTTTTCTTTATTATATAGTTGTTTCGCCTTTGTTGTTTTCTTTAGAAAGAAAAAAGATGTTTTTCCATGTCCGTGCTTCTAAATACGATCTATTGAACCGATTCCATGTCTCCAGATTTTTTATTTTAAATTGATTTACTGATTTTTCGGTAAATCGATCTCATATCGCATCTCTACATCAATATTAATCGTAATTGACAATTGATTGACATTTCACATTTTGTTTGGTGTTGTGTGTGTTCTTGCGATTCGTGATTATTTTCTACTGCGTTTTTCTATTTGATTTTCGACTTTGATTACGAATATGGACCCTGTAACCGCTCCCGATGACGACCTTGCTTTTACATTGGATTCTGTACCCGCCTCCCACGACGACACCGGCTTGCCAATGGATACCGTTCCTGTTTCTCATGACGAACTTGCCATGAATATGGAACCTGATTTACACGAACTTACCAGGTTACCACGGAGCCCTCTCTGTGTCAATGTGGCGTAGATACACGAAGATTTAAGAGATTAACCTTAAGCAATGTGGAAGTTCGGTCTATATTACAGCAATGGATTGCACCACAACAAGAGAGTTACTATATGAACATAAAAGGTACATACATACTCAGTAACTTATATTGCATAGCTATGTAAGACAGATTTGAATTGAATAATTCAGTTGTTTAGTGACAAGGAAACCGTAGAAATTGTTATAGTTTGTTTTGACTCAACCTAGGTTGTATTTTGTAGTTTTTTGTTGTAGTTGTGTATTATGAACTCAATTCCTAGATGATGTGGTTATCATTTATTTAAATGAGAACGAATAATAAATTAAAAAAACTAAAAGTGTTTTTTAATAACCTTGAATTTTTATACATGATTTATAAAAGTCCAACCAAGTTCTATGCAAAAAATAGTGGTAGGTTTTTTATCTATGATATCAGCCCTAATGCCTATAATTTGTTTCTTTCGTGGGCATCACTTGGCCAAAACCTCTTTATTAAATGGGCATATCCCTTTGTATTAGGCAATTGGCACCTTTTGTAATTTATGTAATAAAATTAGTGCTAATTTATCTTAACTTTTCGTTGTTTCCTTAACGTTTTATTCAAACCGTGACTATTATGTATTTCTGGAATAGTCGATTCGCCCACAAATAATAATGAAGGCACTTTAGCTTGTACATAGTCTGACGATCGCAGTGAAGACAGCCTCGTTGGTCTATTGGCGCTACTGTAAAGCATGTGGTCCTGGGTTCGTTCCAGGTCGGGCATAGTGATACAAAGTTTTTCTATAAAATAAACTGTTAAACGCTTTATGCGCCAACACAAATTAATGCTAGTTAAAACGCCTATTTACTATAGAATTTGAGAGACTAAAAAATATTTTGGTGCATAAATTAAATAAAATAATTTATTTTCTTAGACAACAGAGATCTATTTTATGTTTGTAAGTTAGATACAAAAAAAAAGCAATAGAACTTATGAGCTATGTTAGTGTGTTAAAACATGGTTGTGTGACCATCTTTAAGTAAAGTGCTCAACAGTTTATTTTGTAATGAAAGTTAAAAAAGTGCTTAAAATAACAAAACTTCAACGAATTTGCCAAGTTTGTTGTTTTTTTTTTATGACTTGCTATTTTTTTTCTTACTATTTTAGAATAAATGTTAAGGTCGATACCTAAACTTCACATAAACACAATAACATGACGTCAACAAATACTTGGAATTTTCATGAATATGATAGGCGAAAAATGTTCAAAACTTTATCCACCTCCTTTCTCCAGTCGCAGACTTTTGGTGGATATAGGCTTGCCCATATCTCATGGGACCTCACATAATATCGAAATGTGGGTGTACTACTGGTACGCCTCTGCCCACCCTTAGAGGAAACAAAGCGTTATGTTACGTTATGTTATGATCTCAGTACACAATTATAGTTTCACCATCTTTCATTTTATTTTTCTGCCACACTGACTTCTGTGAAAAACGTTAATGGGACGGGACGTATCTCGATCTCTCATTGTTAAGGCTAGTGTACACGATGTCAGCGGTAAGCGCAGTTCGTTTGCAGCGCGATCAACGGTAAAGTTATGGGTGATTTGGTGATTGCAGCGCGATCAACGGTAAAGTTATGGGTGATACGGTGATAGCTAGATGTTGATCAAGATACATAAAGCTCAAGTTTCATTGCGAATTTTATAGGTAGGTACTTAATTTTAGCAGATTAGTTCAGAGATAGTGCATAAGTAATTACTAGAGAAATTAGCTGTCTCTAATTAAATACAGCTACTGAAAGTTGATAGGACCACGTCAGTTAAACATGGAAAGATAATTATATCTTTTATAATGAGGTAGTATTTTACGATTAGAAATTTACAAGATTTTGATAGAATAGACAAACGTTCACTACTTTCAGTCCTAGTGAAAAAACTTCTAAGTGGACATCTTGATTTTCAAGACAACATAAATTACAAAAATCCTGTAAATATACAATTATTTTTCATTAAAAAACATTCAAACAGTCATTTAGAAGATTCAATCGGATTTCCTGCTGTATATTGTACGATATTACAATAACGGAGCTTGGTTCGACGTAGGTTCTTGATAAACTTTATGTTTTCCTCTTATTCAAATTACTACTTACCTTAATAGCAATTTAACATTACTTAGATGTCATAAGTTCATCATCATTCATCATTTCAGCCGTAAGACGTCCACTGCTGGACTTAGGCCTCCCCCAATTTGGGGGGCTTTGCCATAATCGTCACGCTTGGCAGGCGGGTTGGCGATCGCAGTATGGTGGTAAAATGCATAGAGAACGCTGCTGCCCATTCTCTAGTAAGTCCCTTAGTCGCCTTTTACGACACCCACGGAAAGAAATGGGGTGGTGTTATTCTTTACGTCCGGCACCACACGGCACCGATGTCATAAGTTACCAACATAAATTAAGCTGAGCTACTAACATAGTCTTTAGTCTTATTTATCAACGCTAGTTTTAAATATACCTTAATTTTATTAATTAGGTTAAGGTTTTTATTATCTACGGACCTGTGTTACCTGGTAGAGAATGCCTTTTTTGGGGCGGGAAATCATCTAATGACTTCTCAAAGGCATCAAATTCATCTTAAAAAAAAAAACAAATCGTATTTTTATAAGTCCTAATAAGCGCACAAGCATATCGACGCAGCCGTAGCAGCGCGCACGTCTATCCCAAGCCTTACACCATAGCTTCTACGAACGGTCTCGCGGCTATTCGTAGAAATAATCAGAGCTACGAGTGACGTTATTATCTCCACAATTATGTCTCCGGACAAAATTCTGTGGCTTTAACGTGAAACTTGAATAGGCCTGCTGGTACTTATGTGGTTGGTGACAAGAAAGATGATTAAGCACAGATGTAGAAACGGGGAGTAGTGTAAAGGGGCATGCCCATGAGACTAAGAAGTCATAGCTGCACGGGTATTGGCCCCTACGGCTACGGTGCATGGTTATGTGACCATCCTTAAGGCGCGCTGTTACCTCAATATTCACAAAACACTGGTGTCTTTGACAATCGAGTATGACGTAACGCAATGAAAATATACGACACAAAAAATACAGTGGACAGAGAAGGGTTTAAAGAAAAATTCTAACCGAATAGAATAGTGAAAAATTGTTTGATATTCCCAATAAAAATTGTTTCACAAAAAAAACTTTGACGTCGAACATCTCTGTATTTTCAGCGATAACAACATTTTTTTTTTAAAGAGTTCAATAGAATAAACATTACTTTAAAACTTTAACCAGACAATTATTTAATTTAATGTGTGTAGTCCGAATAATCTAAATAAAACCCGTAAAATAAATGCCAATTCGCAGCTTAGTCACATCGTCATCCAAATATTTATTCAATTTTCAACCTTATTTGTTGGAGCTGTAGCATGTAGTTGTAGCATTTAAAATCGTAGTCAGTCCGCGCCTTAAGTAGCAAGAGCCTTTCATGCGTCCTGTTGGTACCGGCCTTCATTCGTAGATCTTTGACGAAAGTCTGACAAGCAGTCTTACCAAGGGGTATCGTGTTATCCACTAACTAAGTTGTGGCGGTCAGTTAGACAGGCCCTCCATGTAAAATAATAGCAGTAAGCTGCATCCCGTTAGACTGGTAGCTGACCCTAACATCGTTGGGCCAAGGCTAGGCAGATTATGATGGTACCTTTGTGTATTTGTGTGTTTAACTTAGTTACATCATTCATCATCATTTCAGCCATAAGACGTCCACTGCTGGACTTAGGCCTCCCCCAATTTGGGGGGCTTTGCCATAATCGCCACGCTTGGCAGGCGGGTTGGCGATCGCAGTATGGTGGTAAAATGCATAGAGAACGCTGCTGCCCATTCTCTAGTAAGTCCCTTAGTCGCCTTTTACGACACCCACGGGAAGAAATGGGGTGGTGTTATTCTTTACGTCCGGCACCACACGGTACACACACACTTACACACTTAGTTACATCCGCGTGTATTTCAGTTTGATTTTTGTTCGAAAAACTTTCTGAATTTTCTGTTCACGCCTATTCTGTGTAGGAGAAAACATATTTGTTGAAAAAAATTCATGTCAAGTACTGATGGATCAATTTTAATAATTAACAATGTCCACAATCTTAAGGGCAAGTTATAAAAGTTAAGATCAGTTGGTAGTTGTACAATGTAATGGCTGACATAAATCTTAATGCAATTTATGAGGTAAAAGCTTACTGGTATGATGTGGCTGGTATACCTGTAATTATAATTAATCTTAATAGTTACAGAGATGCCTTACGTTATTTTTGTTTAACCTACATCAGAAAATCTCATGCACCAATCTAAATGCTCCTCAGATGATCTGATCAAGATTATGTCTAGACCTTAAAAGTGACTGTAACCTTTGAGTTTGTTTCGGTTTTTCCTCAGAGTAGTCAGATTGGAAGCGCCGACGTCATCTAGTTTTTATAATTTGACTGACATGTCAAAGTGTTTGCACTAACCTACTAACAGTAATAAAAGAATTTTTCGTTTAAATATTTTGCTCTAAAATAAGCTAATACTATGCATCAACTGTAGATCTGCCAACATCTACAAACGACCCCAAAAGACCATTCAAGAAGAATGGTTTGGATATTTTTCTACCTAAATACGGAGCTTTTGACTACATGAATTATGTATATTTTTTTTATGTAATGTGCGTTTTGTTTGCACAAAATGATCAAGTTTTCTTGCTTTTCTTACTATAGCAACGATTGATTGGAAAACATTAGCTTCAATAACATCGACTATCACAATAGGTAATTTTACTCATAACAACGTCATACCTTGCAAAATAACAAATCTAAGAATATAAAAGACTTTCATACGACGATTCGAAACTGACAACAGAAATGAAATTGTGTTTAGATAAATACATTTATAATAACAGCAACAAAGGTACAATGCACTCCCATATTCAATCCTTACCATCCAATGTAGATACAGAATCTAGATACATACAGGACCTGGATTGTTATCAGAACAAAGCCATGACAAAGAGCAGAGTACAACAGAGGTCTGGAACCAGTCACTCCGACTAAACTCAAACACGTGTAAATACAAATCATGGATGACTCACACCACAAGGCGTACGTTTTACTGAAGATCGCTCGACCAGTCTACCGACAGATCTGGATCAACAAAAGGAGCTCGATCCTTTTGGCGAAACGGACAGACTGCCTGGTGGAATACGGATAGTAGGTATGCAACGATAGACAATAGATCAGGACATAAATTGGAAAGCGCAAGTCGATGATGTATCTACAAGAATAAATAAATTCGTATATGCACTGCGAAAGGTTAAAAATATAACAAACATTAAAACTGCTATCACTACCTATCATGCTTACGTAGAATCATTAATACGCTATGGGTTCATAATGTGGGGTAACAGTACCGATAGGAATAGAGTTTTTGTTGCCCAAAAAAAGTGTATTCGTGCAATATATGGGCTTCAACCTGATGAATCTTGCAGGCCAATATTTAAAGAACTTGGTTTATTACCGCTACCTTCTCTTTATATCTATGAAGTATGCATGTTTGTTAAGAAGCATAAAGACCTATTTAAAAAGGCAGAGGATGTATGTTCTCGAAACCGGCGAGATCCTCACAGGCTTGTATTAAGTGAATTTCCGAGACTAGCTAAATATAGTAAAAGCTGTTTAGCCATGTGTGTTCGAATTTATAATAACATTCCAAGTGATTATAAAACTTTATAACTGAGATTGTTTAAAAAAAAAATACTCGAATGGCTAAAAACGAAAAAAATTTATAGTATCAAAGAATTTACAGACGGGAAACATTTTTAAATGTAACCAATAATATTTGCATGCTATAATATAAGCTAAACATGTATGCTCTATACTTTATCTTTAACATCTTTATATACCATGTTTTATGCAAATAATTATTATTTCTATTTCAAACGGATAGTACACTAATGAACGATAGTAAGATTAGTAACAAAATTAAGCCTGTGAGGTGTTCTAGGGTCACGGATTTGTTAGAAAAAAGTTACTGTGGCCCTGGTTCAGACAACTGAAGGGGTGGGTTTTAGTCAGTAAAAGTCAGAGCTGGAGAAGTAATTTGATCATATCCCACCCAAAAAATAAAAAAAAAGCCTGTAAGCTATTCTCATAATATCATAACTATTTATAAATCAATCAGCCACCTTTTTAACTGAATTCAAAAAGGAGGGTCTTTTTTTTTTTTTTTGGATGGGAAATCATCAAATGACTTCTCCCGCTCTGGGCGGAGCGGGAGGGCATGTCAGACTTTTACTGACTAAAACCCACCCGTGTTCCTTCAGTTGCCCATGTGCCAGGGTCACGGTATCTCTTTCGAACAATCTCGCGACCCCGGCAGGCATCGGCCCTAGCAGACCCCTTCAAAAAGGAGGGTCTCAGTTCATTAGTTATTTTTTATTATGTTCCGTGACATTCTTCAGCTGTTGCGGATGGATTTCTAAAATTCTTTTTTCTATAGACTAAATGAGCCTTAGGAGTGGAGTGGTCATATATAATTGTTATTAACTTTAGCTTTAACTAAGTTGCAGAAAGCGAACGCGACTTCAACAAACGAGAATGTCCTATCCATCGTACACGCAGTACCAATAATAAATATCGACAATTTTAAAGACAATAATATCTGAAACCACATACTTATTATATAGTCGAGTGTGGGAAAAGGTTACTGGTCTGCCCACCACTTTCAATCTTCCTTTCAATTATAACGCCCTCCCACTAAAACCTTCAATTTCTTATCATTATTGTACATCAACAACATCCAGAAAAACGGATCGAGAGTACCATTTATCAATAAGTGTTTCTGGCACAGAGTAGCAAGAAATGGAGTACTAAATGCGACCAGATTTGAGTGTCCCGAGATAATAGGGCATGTAATTTGTGGACACACTAAATCTCGGTATGGCAATTTAAAATTAAAAACTCAATTATCTACCATTGAATAGACAAATTTGGATTGATGATATCGTGGTCAAACGGTCGTCGTAAAGTACACAAAACAGAGAAAGTTTACCCAAAACATGTGGCCATTTTTTTTTTTTCGCCATAATATTTAAACGTGTACTGGTAAAATGTATAAAGAAAGATATCATAAAATACTTTAATCTTTTGACAACTAACAGTCTTAAAATAATAATATGTACAAGTTTAAAACAAAATAAAGAATCATAGGACATCAAAATATTCACCCGCATCGGGTCAGGTATTTTATAATTGCAAGTTAGAGCATTATCTCTTGATTAACATACCCCGATTCCAAGAGTAAAATGTAGTTTTTTATTATTATTTCAGTATGCGAATTACCACTCCATTCTCTACTCATTCTAGTCATAACAATCGCACTCTTTCAAAAAGATTGACCATCTTTATTCCCAGTTGTAATTGTGCACGATCGACTGTTTATATGTGAACCTACGACTGGTTCTTTTTGCAACCAGTTGCAACCCATGTTTAAAGCTACATCTCAATATTGCATGTTGGTATGGCTAAGAGATCAGCGATTATTTATACTTTTTACCATTGTTGTTAATATCAATGAATTGTAACCTTAATTTCGTAACACACTATTTATCAGAACCTGAATTTTTTTAAGGATATTCCAAATCCATTATGTTCGACCAATTTGTCTGTTCAGCAACATTAATAACGTAATGAATGTTGTTGAACTGTCATGTGCAAAGTTATTCTCGCTATAAGTATGTTGAGCAATTTTTCATAAATTTTAATTTATTTTAAGTAATTATAACGTTTTTTCTATCAAAGTTAACAAGTTTAGATATTAGCGCTTTTTACTAAGTTAGTTTATTTCTCTGAATTATTGTTTCATGCAATCAATTATTCGTGAACTTAACTGGAACTTCTCAGTAGCAGCTTGGATCATGGATTTTTGCCTGGTTAATGTCAATAGGCTGTCCCTCTATTACCCCTATTTAAAAAAATATTGGGTGTACCTACTATAACGTTGTAAAAAAAATGCTAACAGGGGTTTACATGTTAGCGTTTTTGAAGCTTAACTTATGAAGTTTTATCAAAATAAGTTCTAAGTTATGGTTGTTGCTCTGCGATCAGTATTAGATAAAACTACAAGTTTACAGTGAGTGTCTAAATGTAGGTAAAATCATCTAGAATAAGGTAAAAAGATTCGTGACCAGTTTTTCATATGAGAGTGATGAAAACGTGTCTATTAATCCAAACAGTCTGTAGTTTTTTGACTGCGCTCGTTGATATCTTACAAACTCAGCCCACATATCGCTTTTATATATTATCTGCTAGTTTAGTGGCCTCAAAATAACGGATAATTTCCCCACAATTAATGTTCATATGTATTTATCCAATTATTTGTCATTGATCACGCGAAATATCTGTATTCCTCAGTTTTAAAATAATTTCAAATTTCAATCAAATTTCAATCAATTTGAACTTGCCTTGGGGTGTCAACAGACCGTTTATTTAAAGGAAATAAAAGAACACATTTATAAACGAAAACTGCATTTTATTTTAATAATTAATTGGTTTATTACTCACTAGGCCAGATGTGGCTTTACAACCTTTGGTAATATCTTTGGTATATTATTTATTTGTTGTTATAACTAAAAAATTTGCATGTGGCTAAGTTATAACAGCCGCACGTGTCAATTGATCCGGCTAAGCTTCGGTTGCCGTGTTTGTAACGTGGATAGGTGACCATCTTTACATACCAAGACTCATTCGTGCCCCGGAAAGGCGTTAAGCCGTTGGTCACGGCTGTCTTTGTCAGATCTTTGACATTCGTTACAAGTCGGCAGAAGCCCGAAAGTCAGACGACCAGTCTTACCAAGGGGTATGGTGTTACCTACCCAATTACTGGGTTGTATAGGTCAAGTGAGGTAGTAGCTACGTGTAAATCACTTTAGTCAGCTGAATCCGGTAAGACTGGCAGACAACGCCAACATAATTGGGAACAGGCTAGGCAGATGATACTATCACCGTGCAGTTTGTTGAGAATGCTGTCAGGACCATTGCTTCTCTTCTTTGCTCTGTATTTGTTTTGCGCTTCAGGGTGTTGGATCTGTAACAAAAGACAATTCACTCTTAATGACCTCGTCATCATCATCAACCCAACATCAATCACTGCTGGGCATAGGACTCTCTTTTCTTGTGCCAATCCCTACGATCCTGGGGCAGCCTCATCCAGGTTTTTCTAAAGGACCTAATTACACATAATCACATTGCACAATCATAATCATTCAGCCGAAAGACGTCCACTGTTGGACATAGGCCTCTCCCAACAAATGGGGCTGTATGCCATAATTGCCACGGTTTTTTTTTGAATGGGAAATCATCAAATAACGTCTCCCGCTCTTGGGCGGAGCGGAAGGGCGTGTCTGACTTCTACTGACTAAAACCCACCCGTGTTCCTTCAGTTGCCCATGTGCCAGGGTTACGGTATCTGTTTC
This sequence comes from Aporophyla nigra, assembly GCA_947507805.1. Lineage (NCBI taxonomy): Eukaryota > Metazoa > Arthropoda > Insecta > Lepidoptera > Noctuidae > Aporophyla > Aporophyla nigra. The sequence continues at coordinate 18,763,301 of OX382309.1, read as the reverse complement.
GAACAATCTCGCGACCCTGGCAGGCATCGGTCCTAGCAGACCCCTTCAGTTCTGCTGACAGCTCTTTGAAGCGCGCGTGGAACAATGCGCGCCGTCGACCCGAGCCTGGCCTTTACCGGGCGGCGAGCTACCCGTTGCTCGCCACCCGCAAGCTCGCGCCTGCGGTGGCCGGGAGTCTGCTATTGACTCCCGACGCCAGGGGCGTCTCCTCCTGCGGCGGCTAGGGACGTGAGGGTGCAGAGACTGCGAATCCCTCACGCGCCCCGCCTCCATAATTGCCACGCATTGCAGACGGTTTGGCGATCGCAGTATGGTGGTAAAATACATAGAGAACGCTGCTGCCCATTCTGTAGCCCTTTTAGGCGCCTAGTACGACACCCACGAGAAGAAATGGTGTGATGGTATTCTTTATGTCCGGCACCACATTTTGCTTTTTTTTTTGATTTTTGGTTGGGCAGAGGTTTAACTATGGTATCTATACCTACATTTCACCATAAGAGTGGGCAACCCATCAACCAGGCTTAGAATCAGACGCAAACATTGTGCTCAAAAACACTTGAAATCGAGTTCTTCTAACTTATCAGAAGCTGTGCTGCTGAGGAGTTTGTTGCACCACTTCTTTTTCCCAGCTACAGCACTACGAAGTGATGACGGGCGGGCGTTTTGGGACAGTCTTATGTAGTTTTGACTTTGAAGAAGTTCTGACTCTCAGACTAGTTTGAATAAATGAGTTTTGATTCTGAATAATGATAACAAAAGATTGTGCTGTTTTCCAAGCAGGCAAATTCATCTCAATAGTGGCTATTAAACTATTCAAATCATTAACAAACAATCCAATACAAGGTAAAGATTGTTCCTTAAAATTCCAAACCTACTACCTGAGATCACGGCCCCGGGTTTGTAACCTTATAAATGGTCACAAAATACCTATAAAACCCACAGTAAATTCGAATTAAAACCAACAACAAGCAAATCCTTTGACAGATTTAATTCGATGATGGAATTTATTTATTATTTAGCAAACCATCGTGATTCCCAGTATTCATACTAATTTGTGAAAACAAAAGCATATTATATTACCAGTGTTAGGGTGGGTATACACTAGAGTATTTTCACGAGCATTTCTATGTAACTTTATAATCAATGGTAGAATGCATGAAAAAGCTCAATTAAAAACAAACGGTATAAGCATCAGCCTAATTATCTATATATATAAAATTCAAAGTCCTGAGTGACTGACTGACTGATATATCAACGCACAGCCTAAACCGCTGGTCCTAGAGACATGAAATTTGGAGGGTGCGTTCTTTGTGAGGAGTAGGTATCCATTAAGAAAGGGTTTTTTGAAATTTCATTCCTAAGAGGGTGAAAAGGGGGGTTGAAATGGTGAATTTTTCGACATCCACGCGGGCGAAGCCGCTGGCAGAAGCTAGTACTGTATATATGTATGTATAATTATGCTGTATATATAATATCCTATAATGTTCCCACTGCTGGGATACAGACCTCCTCTCGAGGAAATGGAGTGGGCCGTAATCCACCACGCGGACCCAGTCCGGGTTGGTAGATTTCTAATATCTTCTAATCTTTGGTTTTAGGACAAGCCAGTTTCCTTATAATGTTTTCCTTCAGCATTTCTAGAGCAGTGGTAATTAAACAGTTGGCACCAAGTAAAGTGCCTCACTGATTTCGAACCTACGACCAACACTCGTAAGTCACGGTTGTAACCACTGGACCACCATTGGTCCCTCCTGATGCAGAGAAAAGTAATCCATGCAATGTAACGTTCCTACGAGCGCTCACGGCGAGAAAGCATTTACCTGTAACATTCCTTTCTGTTATTCGTTTAGTCTTTTTTAACATATCAGATCTCAATATCGATTTTTCTGCTCGTGCTCGTGTCTTGGCTTCATACAGTGTTACACAGATTCGCTCATTTGTTTACAAAATCCAAGTTGTAACAAACGGCGAACGTCATGCTCATTGCTCGGCTCGAAATGATTTAAAAAATGGTCTAGTGTTTACTCACCTTTACAGCGTGAAACACAATGGAATGAAAGGTGGCAAATTAAATAAATATTAATTAATATGTCGGGTAATTAAATTGTGTCGTATTGATTGTGGTTTAACGAGAGCTACAAAATATTATCTGATACGAGTTACATCGTGTATTGGTCATCCAATACGTATTTAAATTTTTACAATAATATCAAATTTTGGACTACGATATTCCCTCACCACTTACATGAAGGAGTTAATGATGAAAAGATGCCCAGTTTCCTTGAACATTTCTCAGTTTTTTATAGAATATTTCCCTAAATACACAAAAGAAATTGGGTTGAGTGGGGCTCGTGGCTAAATAAAAACAACCGCATGAGTATAGAAGGTTAAGGTTACGCTTGCTCAAGTTGATTAGATGGGAGATCCACAACATATTGAGATTCCTCTGTGTTATGAAAAGCACGTTAAGCTGTTGGTCCCGGTCTGTCATTCGTAAATTTGACGATCGTTACGTTAGTCAGAAGCCCAAACGCTGTGGACTTCTGACTAACCAGACTTGCCAACGGGTATCGTGTTACACAGTCTGTTACTTTGTAACACGATACCCTTTGGTAAGTTGGTGAGGTTTTAGAGGTCAGATAAGCAGTCACTCCACATAAAATACCGGTAATTCAACTGCATTTGGTAAGACTGGAAGTCGACCCAGCTTAATTGGGAAAAGAATTGGCGGATTAATTGAAATAAAATAAATAAAAAATTACACTATAATCATTATATGTTAATTTTTTCCTCTAACCAGAATTAAATATTATTGGTAGCATTCATTATGGTAAGAACAAAATCCATCAGCCGTCAATTCACCAGTGATCAACAAATATCTATTCAGGTTACCTAAGTTTATACCTAAATACATAATACAGGCTTTGCTACAGATATCTTGATACCAATTAGCTCTATCATCATTTGTAACTCGATATTGAATCATTGTTATTGGCGCTTACAATGCCTTTGTGATTCCCGACGTCCAATCATTGCCTGGACAAGCTATGAATGCATAATATCAAGCCATTTTCTCAGCTATAATTGGTGTTCTTAATGAACGGACACTAGTTTTAGTCATTATTCTAGGATCTTCGTCTATATCATCATCATCAGAGGCATATTATCATCATATTATGTCAAAAAATGTGCCATCTCGAAAAATCACCATATGTCTGTCAATGACATTCTAATGTGTGTCCCGAAATTATTAAGAAACGAACTAAATTATCATACCTAAAAGAAACCCGTGTTTGTCTGCCTTTTTTTTTTTGGATGGGGAATCATCAAATGACTTCTCCCGCTCTGGGTGGAGCGGGAGGGCGTGTCAGACTTTTACTGACTAAAACCCACCCGTGTTCCTTCAATTGCCCATATGCCAGGGCCACGGTAACTCTTTCGAACGAATCTTACGACTCTGGCAGGTGTTTGTCTGCCTGGATCAGAACAGGCGGCCTAGTGTCTATCTACACAGTAAAGCAATGCACGCCACTGATCTTCATCCCAAGCCCGGCTTCATCCACTGCTGGCAAAGACCTCTCTTTTCATGTGTATATCCCCACGCTCCTGTACCTGCTTCATCCATATTTTGCCCACGATGGCAATGTCGTCCATACATCTCGCCACCGGATGACCAACATCTCGTCGTCCAGTCCTTGGACGTTACTCTGTCAACGCCGTACTCCACCTGTCATATGCACCTAACATTTTTTAAGTTTCAAAAATGGAAGGATTGTTTTAACTTTCAAAGCTTTCTATTTCTGCCTCTCTTGTATCATCTTTTCATCATACTCCCGCACCTTAATTGCGAAACGCACAATTTATCAGAATCTGAATGGGATTGAAGATTATTTCTAAACCATTGCGTCATTTGTTCGAATAAATTGTCGGTTCAGCAACGTAAATAACGCAATGAAAGTTATTTAACTATGAATATTAAACCAATTCCTATCGATAAAAAGTTCCGCAATTACCCCTCTGGCCTTGTTCCAATTTATTTGGTGTCAGCCCAACCTGTCTTCTTCTTTTATACTTCTCTATAGGTCGTCATCTCGCTATTAACTGATGCTAGCTGTTATGCATGATACTGTCTATGCCTGTTTCCACAGCTTGGACACAGTCCTCCTCTCTGTGAAAGGGAGTGGGCCGTATTCCACTGGACCAAAACGGTGGCACCGGCGGTGGAGGCTTGCTGTTATTAATGCAGTTTTTTTTTTTATTATCTCATATTAATGGCCCTAAATCTGTAAGTATCCTTTGATTATTTTAGGTATGCACAAAAAATCCTATCTCCAACAACAAGAGCCATTTCATTTTATTTACACCACTTCATAATCTGCCTACCCCAACGTGTCTAAAGATGAACTTCATTAAGGACAAACAAATCGATAGACCAACGGTACGTCGCACAATAGGCTCGCACGTCACCCGCGGCGTCATTGCTTCGATTCTCGGGTGGCGCTAATGAACCACTTGTGAATTTAACATGTGCGCAGTAATAGGTTTTTTTTTTTTAATTTTCTACCCTTTCTTTGGATTGCATTGCGATAATCAAATCTTTAGATTGAGAATGCACCTGTAAGGGTTAGGGAAAGGTGTATAAAAGGTTTAAATCATATATTTACAGCTTTAGAACAAATTGCCTCAAAATGTAAAAAATCAAAAATCCATGTATGGTTTCAAAAAATCTCTAAAGAAACACATTTTAGCGGATTTAAAATTTTAGGCTATCTTTGGTAATAATTTATTAACCATTTTTGTTGTGTAACCGTCGCGTCGGTAAATATATGTTATTAGAAATAAGTTTTTTCTCATATAAGTGAATGTAATTCTTTTTGAAAAATAAAGTTCACACACATTTCCTCATGAGCTGTATTATTAAAGGCGACAATAATAATGACTAATAATTGACGCCAAGCAGTTTAAAATGATTATTAAAATAATAATTTCTACATCACTAACTTTTGCTAGCGGCTTCGCGAGCGTATCATACATAAATATAAACAATCCTCTTGAGTCACTCTGTCTATTGATAACAATCGCATTAAAATCTGTTTCGTAGTTTAAAAGATATCGTGAAATGACTTTGTTTTATACGGGTGTTTGGCAGAACGTTGAACATACGAAAATGGTGGATAGGTGAGGTCATCTGCTACTTACTCAGCCCTAATTTATTTGGCCCTGGCCCTCTGGATATTTAAAAAAAAATTTTTTTCTTTCGTCTTGTTTTACCACTTTCTTAACTTTAAAGTGTAATTTTTATTAAAAATGGGTAAAACAGGCAATATTTTGTTTTTTTTTAAGTGTTTTTTACATCTTTCTGTAAGTTTGAGGACTCATAACTTTTTTTCTAGTTAACATCTGAATAAAGCAATAATTTTATGAGAATCTGCCATAAAAGATTTAAAAAAAATGCTACTTTAAAGTTAAGAAAATGGTGAAACAAGATGAAAGATTTTTTTTTTTAATATATATCCAGTGGGCTAGGGCCAAATAAATTAGGGCTGAGGAAGTAGCAGATGACTTCACCTATCCACCATTTTCGTATGTTCAACGTTCTGCCAAACACCCTGTATAGATAAAGATAAAGAAGATAAAGAAACACATCTTTGTTCTATCTTAGGTTAACAAAGAACGACTTAATAATAACTCAGGTTGGAGCAAAATGAAATGCCGCAGACATGTGACAGCAGAGAAGTGCGAGTCGGACTCGCGCACGAAGGGTTCTGTACCACCATCTATAAAAATGGCAAAAAATCACGTTTGTTGTATGGGAACCCCTAAATATTTATTTTATTAATTTATAGTTTTTGTTGTTATAGCGGCAACAGAAATACATCATGATCTGTGAAAATTTCAACTGTCTAACTATCACGGTTCATGAGTTACAGCCTGGTGATAGACGGACGGACGGACGGACGAACAACGGAGTCTTGGTAATAGAGTCCCGTTTTACCCTTTGGGTACGGAACCCTAAAAATGGCTATATAACTAACCGAGAATAATTCGTATGGTTTTATCCCAGATACCATCTTACCCAGTAACAGGGTTGTGTAGGTCAGATAGACAGTCGCTACATGTAAAATACTGGTATGTAGCTACATCTGGTTAGATTGGAAGCCGACGCCAACAAGGGAAAAGGCTAAGTAAATTAATTTTTTAATTCCAGAGCCGCACTTCACAATATACTCTTACTCTTTAAGCCTGGGTTTCATTATAATAAATACCGATACTTCTTCATGTTAAGTGCTAATAAATACAAACTAGGCTAAGAAAACATCACTATAAAACTGTGATATTTCAGCTAAAATGTATGGCCAATTATGTGCGCCATGCTTGGCCCGGGTAAGCACATCGTATTAGCAGTAAAATTTTCAAAGTGACAGCGGCCATTTGCAAAGGCGCTATGTTCTTGTTCAGTCAACTGTTCTAGCCGTGACAACATATTGCTTTTACTGGTGAATGCTAAACACACAGGCGGTTTGTTAAGATGAGTTTCCACTGGGCTAAGTTGACCTTCAGTTCTTCAATGATCATTGACCTTCAGTGGACACAGGCCTCCCGAAAGCTCCACCACTTCGACCGGTTCTGTTCTTCTCGCATCCAGCGAATACCTTCATCCTTCACCAGGTCATCGGTCCACTTTGTAGGAAGCCTTCCAACCACAAATGTTGGACATCGTGGCGGTCTTTTCATTGACGATTTTTACCAGTTCCTCTGGCTACTCTTTTACGGCGACTTCGATCGACTAATAGATATGGTCTCTGAAGTACCATGGAGCATGAAGCTTCAGGGGCTGGTGCAAATTTTGGGGTTCATTCGATTAATCGAGTCTGGTCAAATTACCATGAGGTCAGTATATGTCATTAATTCGTTCATATTTGACGATTTCCACCAGTCAACTTCTTTGACGATTTCAACCACAAGCTGCGTTAAGGAACTTCCTTATCCCGATAATAGAGTCTAAAGCTGATTAAGAAAAACAATTCATCTCTATTAAGTTGTGTCATCTATACGCACTCCTTAAACGAATAGGTGTTAAAACAGTAGCTGTTTTCCAATAATTCGCAGTAGCGTTCTAAGTTGCATTGTTTAAAGTTGTCGCCTTAGAGAGATAGTTACCTACGCATGTTAGTTCCTGCTAGGTTTTCGGAAAATATGTGCCGACTGTGTCCACTTCCCTTTACAAGGCATTATTCGTAAGTAAAGGTGCACACACACATATCAGTCGTGTCACTGTCAAATCTTCGCTCAGCCACGTCAACGTTAGGGACGTGACAAACAGATTGTTTTCAGCTAATTCACAACATTACACGTTTCAAGTTTAAAGGGCATGTGACTAAGTTATAAGGTTAAATTAATTTTGTCGTGGTTGGTCCGTGGATGGGTGACCATCTTTACATACCTACCAAGATCCGTCCGTGCCGCGGAAAGCACGTTTAGCTGTTGGTCCCGGCATTCAATCGTAGGTCTTTGACAGTCGTTACAGGTAGTCAAAACCCTGAAAGTCTGACAACCAGTCTTACCAAAGAGTATCGTATGCACAGTTACTGAGTTCTGGAGATCAGTTAAACAGTCGCTCCTTATAAAATACTGGCACTCAGCTGCATTCGATTACACTGGACGCGGACCCCAAAATAGTTAGGAAAAGGATAGGCAGATGATGATACGTTTCAAATTTAAAACAGGCAGGTTTCCGACGTGCGGAGTGGATATCTTTCGATTTCTCACCATCATCTGCCTGTCCTTTTCCCAACAATATTATCGGTTTTGGTGATCACCAGTTCCGCGTACCGGAAGACGTAGAGTTGGAAGGCCTCCAACAAGGTAGACCGATGACCTTGTGAAGGCCGCAGGAATCCGCTGGATGCGGGAAGCACAAAACCGGTCGAAGTGGCGGAGCATGAGGGAGGCCTATGTCCAGCAGTGGACGTCTTTCGGCTGAAATGACGATGATGATGATGATCACCAGTAGTAGTTGTAGCTGAATGCCCCCTGTTCCCCAGATCACAGTTACTGGGTAATTCTATACCTCTTGTTAAGGCTAGTTTTGAGACTTTTCGGCTTTTGACTACCCATTACAACTGGCCACATGCCAGCCGAGATCACACTTGATCAATCGATCTGTCGACTTTTAGCCGCGAACCTCTTCAAATAGACTAAATATATGGACGTAGTTGACCGGTGACATAGTTGATGTGTGTGTATGAACCTTTATTCCTAACTTAACCTAACTTGAGTGAAATGTGTTCATATTGTGTGATATAAGGACGTTATAAGTTACATTTAAAAGGAATTTAATGCTATATTCGAATGTTATTTGGCGAAAATAATGGAGGAAGTGGTCAATGCTAGAAACCAATGGCAGGAGCCCCTTTGTCTGGGATAGTTAATGTGATGGGCAGCGTAGAGGCTTTGGTTAAGTTACGCTTAAGTAAAGTTGACGTAAATTTCGATAAATTGGCAAAGATAGCAGCTAGATGTTGTTTAGTTTGGAATTTCAAGCAAACCATTTTGTAAACAAAATAAATATACTTGTTTCCATGTTATGGCGAATACCAGGCGAACCAGAGGGGTAATTGCGTAACTTTTTATCGGTAGGAATTGGTTTCATATTGATAGTTAAACAACATTAATTGCGTTATTTACGTTGCTGAGCCGACAATTTATTCGAACAAATGACGCAATGGTTTAGAAATAAACTTAAATCCCATTCAGATTCTGATAAATAGTGCGTTTCGCAATTAGGGTGCAGGAGACGGTAGTGACCCGCAAATCGCATTTTATTTTTTGCAATTTCTATGCTTTTTGGTGATCGAGAATATGGTGGGTTCGAACCCTGGCTAACACTTTACTTTGTATCAATAATTTTATCACCATTGCTCTCAAAATGGTGAAACCAAAAATTCGAAGACATGTGACACCAGCCAAACCGCACCGGGCCACGTGGTAAATTACAGCCCACTACTCGCGGAGAGGAGGCCCGTGTCCCAGCCGTGGGAAAATTATAGGCTGATTATCTTTATAATTTAGATACACGGTACAACTTTGAGTTTGTTTCACTATTTCTTCACAGGGATAATCAGATAGGAAATTTCAACTCCATATATTTTTTTTTACAATATAACGTGTAAAAACGATTCCGCTATCCTACTTACAGAATAAACAATTTCATTTCATTTCTTGCTGACATAAGCCAAAAAACTTTAGTTTAAAACCCTTTTCTTTCAAACACAATCATAAGGGTGCCAACATATTTTTTACCCCTCAGACTTCCAAAAATAAAGAAGTGTCACTCAAAACCCTCAACATGCAGGCTACACAAGGCTCCATTCCATTTAGGAGCTGCACAATAAGAAAATAAGTGTTACCCTCAAGACACCCGGCCGCGGTACCCATACGAGTGGATGCATGCTCAGACAACGGTTGTTGAGCCAAAAAGCTGAGGTAAGCACTATGACTGAGGACTAGGCAGAATTTTTCCATAAATAATTTACCATATCGACGGTTAAAAGGTAATAAGGCGCCATTTTGGTCGAAAATGACTTATGAATTCCATCCTACTTAAAATTTTCTGCTTTTTGGAATGCGCTTACACCCATGGCTCTACGATGTCTTTCCAATTTCTACGGCTTTCACGATATGACATTTAACAAAAAAAGAAGTCCATTTTTCTACAAATTCAAACTTTAAACCACTCTCCTAAACAATTTGGTATTTGTTATACCCTATTAGCTTCTGCCCGCGACTTTTTCCGCGTCAAATTTTCCCTTCCCGTCGCAACGAATAGCCTGCCAGTTTTCGTCCGATTCCGTTTGCTGCTCCGCTCCTTTTGACCGTAGCGTAATGTTATATAGCCTATAGCCTTCCTCAATAAATGGGCTACCCCACACAAAAATATTTTTTCAATTCCGACCAGTAGTTCCTGAGATTAGCGCGTTCAATCAAACAAACAAGCAATCAATCAATCAGTCTTTATTTGTGAACACAGGTAATAAAGGTCTTATGTAAACATTCTAGCCGAGCTCTATGCCCTATCAATGATAATTGGTGTACAAATATATTAAACTCGTAGTAATAAATCTGAATTTATACAATGCAATGTCACGTTCGTGTTGATTATGTCAATTTTATGTATTTGAATAGATAATTAATCAATTATAATTTATTTTTACATGCAAGTCAATAGTAAACTATATTTGTACGCCTCCTGGCATAACATAGTGCTCTCATTAACAACATAAGATCTGTATTTTTATAACCTATGTTAACAAATAAATAAACTGAACTGAACTGAAAATATATAAAAGGGCTAGTAATGTCAAATTAAAAATAATGTCAATTATATGTATTATTCGTACATAAATCATAATAATCAAATAAAATTTATCTTTTACATGTATGTCAATGGTAAATTATATTAAAGAACTGGTTATAATTCTATGGACTGGTAATGTCATATTTTATCATTCAAACAAACAAACTATATATTTATCATTCAAACAAACAAACAAACTCTTCAGCTTTATAATATTAGTATAGTATAGATTACGGTTTAACCGTCATATGCAAGGTTCCTTGTGGTTGCGGATGTAAAGAATAGCACCATCCCATTTCTGCCCGTAAGTGTCGTAAGCGACTAGGGACTTACTAGAGAATGGGCAGCAGCGTTCTCTATGCATTTTACCACCATTCTGCGATCGCCAACTCACTTGCCAAGCGTGGCGATTATGGTGAATCCCTCCGAATTGGGAGAGGCCTGTCTAGCTGTGGACGTTTTTTTGGCTGATATGATGATGATGATAAGCTAAATTTCTGAGGATTCCACATATATATAAGCCGAAAGACGTTTTCGGCTTGGATATGCTGATGTCAAGAAATAACTGTGATGCAATATTTTAGGCAAGACAATCCCCTTTTAAACACGCTATTACTAGCTTCGCCTGTATATCTATTTATCTATGTCTATCATGGAATCTTAGAACTAGAATTTCACCCACTTTAAGACATCCGATTAATTGATATTTTACACACATCAAGGAACCATGACTGTCCGATGACCGAGTAAATAAAAAAAGTTTCTTATGTTTTCATCTCGTTCTCGTTTTCGTTTCTTGTTTTATCTCTGTTATTTTGCATGTAAAATCGATTTAATTTGTTTATATTGTTAAATAGTGTATGGCCTACCGGGTAGTTTTTTGAGCTCACCTTACCTAACTATAAGACCTACTGTATCACCAAAAATTACACTAATAAATACTTTGACTGTTTTGCTTTTCAGTTTTTCGGCCATTAAATGTTTTTTTTTTTTTTTTACTTACTATTAGTTTGGTTTTCTATTAAAGTGTGTTTAGATTACGAAAATTATGGCTACTTAAATATAACATCAAATTATAATCAAGGCCTAGATAGGTACAGCGTTCTGTTAAAATATTCTTATTCATATTCTTATTATTAAATGTTAGATAGAGTCAGGCCGCAGGAATAGGTTGGATGCGAGAAGCACAGAACAGATTGAAGTGGCGGTGCTTGGGGGAGGCCTATGTCCAGCAGTGGACGTCTGTCGGCTGAAATGATGGTGATGATGAGAGTCAGCCCCACCCTGAAAATAGCCAAACGATCTAAGAACAATATAGACTCGAAAGAAGAGAAAACTATCACTTAGTTTAAAGAACTATAATCAAACGTGTTTCTATGTCTAAGAACAAACTTACAGTACTCGCTATAAATCACTATAGTGATAGGCGCCGGTCGCACTTATTTCACGAAAACGTATGGAAACTGCCTGCGCCGAGGACAAATGACAATCAGCGCTTGCCGCTGGTCGCTGGCATATCGGCACCGGTTACCAGCGCCATTGCATTTATGAACACACCTTAAGGCGTTACGGAAACCATTCAATCTAGAAAAAAAAGTGTAACAATACAAAAATACGGCCTTACGAAGTGCTATTTCTATTCTATTGTCATAAGTTCGATACTTATCGTTACAATTATATCTCGGAATCGCCAAGAACTAAACAATGGGCGATCACGAACATACCTTATCCGATTTAATCGATAACAATCTATATCGAGCGATTATATCGATTCCATTGTTGTTAAATCGATAATTGGATAAACATTCGATTCAATAAATTAGATGGCTTAGCACGGCAACATTTAGAGTCGTGATCTATTGGTTATAAAATATGTTCTTAAGTTGTCTTCTGTGATTTTGTATTAAATACTAATTGTGTCTCACGACTTCGGTTGCTTAATTGTTATAAATTAAAGCATGATTGCTTGATACTTTGTTGGGTAAAAGTAAAAGTGGTTTCTAGTTGATTTTCGTAAGTTACGGCTCTTTGCTGTCAGGCGTAATTCGTAAACGTCAACTGCGATACTTATTTTATACTAGTTTTTGCCCGCGGACTCGCCCGCGTGGATGTCGGAAATTAACGCAGGAGGACGTACCTACTACCGCGGTAAGATGTGTTAATTCAGGTTATATTATAGGTAATAGCTGTTACCCGCGACTTCGTCCGCGTGGTATTTAACAAAAAGTTTTTCATAAGAACTGTCTTTGAAAACTACGCTGACATACGTCTCAAAATTCAGCGTGTTTTTAGTTTTTTTAAACTATTTATTTTTTCTAAAATAAAAGTAGCCTAAGTTACTCCTTGTTACATCAGCTATCTGCCAGTGAAAGTTCCGTCAAAATCGGTCCAGCCATTTCAGAGATTAGCCGGAACAGACAGACCAACTAAAATTGTAAAAAATGTTGTTTTGGTATATGTACCGTGTATACATCCATATACACTTAGTAAAAAGTGGTTACCTTAATATTAAAAACAGACACTCCAATTTTATTTATTTGTATTGTATAGATGTATAGATTTGTTCTGTTTTTGAAATCTGTCATAAGGCGATGTAACACGGACGCGAATAATATTGAGCCGAAATTTTTTCGCGTACTGAATCTTCTATGCTAGCTTAGCGCCAAAATTTGAAAATCGAACAGTGTGTCTTTTTCGACGCTCAGAGATGCACTTTTTTGGATTCATTGCTCGGTTTAACACTGAGACTGCGCAATTAAAACCCGTCACCGTATTTTTATGTCCAGTGTGAACGTCGACTAAAACCTCGAGGCACAATTTATACTGTCATTAATGATCTAGTAAAAACATTGAAAACTTTTGCCAGCAATCAAAATCAGAGTAAATCTTCCGTTCATTTGCCAGATTTAGACCAAGTCCACACAGTCAGTGGCCACCTCGGGCCAGCAACACAGCTCCCACCATTTTCTCATTCAACATTCCCATTTTCTTTTTCGCAGCATAATTTTTCTTTTTAAGTTATTTCTATACCACTCCCCGTGCGCCCAATTTTAAATGACCTGCCAGACGGAGCGAGCTTCGTAAAAATTGGGGAGTTTTCGGAAAAGAGAGGTGTCAAGTTAGGATAGTTATTTTGGAGGGTAGTCAAAAACAAAAGGTTGGATGTATTGCTTGCTCTCTCGTCGGGCCGGTAACGGAACCCTCTCATTTGCACCTCTTTAAAAATTCACGACGCCCTAAACAGTTTTCTAGTGATTTTATGTTGGTTGTCTTGCATTAAAAATCGTTTAGTCTGCTCTGTGATACGGTTGGAGCAAACAGGCTGGCTGTGTGGTGAGGTCTTTATATTATATGTAGTGGTATACTCCTATGAATGTCATGCAAGCTACATAGTATCTTCTCTGTAACGAAAACATGTACGAGTAGATTATATCTCACTTTTTGCCATATAGTTACCTACGTTCTGAGATTTACTATTTTATTGTAGGTATTTTAGGGATAATATTAAAATAAAATAAATATCTTAGGACAACCAACACACCGTTATCTGGTCCCAAACTAGGCAAAGCCTGTACTATGGCAACCAGACAACTGATAAATATACTTATATAATTCTAAATACATACATTTTATAGATAAATTACACCCAGACACAGAACAAATAGGATTGTGCTCATCACACAAAGATTTGTCCTGGGTGGGAATCGAACCCACGACCTCAGTCTTTGCAGTCTGGGTCACTAACTACTAGGTGATAACAGGCACAATACACACAAATATGCCACAACATTTTATTTGATTTTTGAATCTCTTTATTTATTATTACTGACACACATCTCCCTGTGTATCTAATATCCTAGCATAACTTACTCTTTTGGTATTATAATGATAGATTTCTGTTATTTTTTTTATTTTTTTTGCTGTAAGCTTTTTTCCACGGTCATGCCAATAACCGCATCTTTCTTTCGTTCTTCAATTAAGTCGTACTTAGCCCAAAGTACTATGAATCTTAGACTACTGAGGTCGCACAAAAAATTACAAATAACATGCGTCGTAACATATGTCTAAAGCGGCATTGATGCCAATCAATTTTCCTGCTCTTTTCCGCTTGATCACACTATATGAAACTGATGCATGAAATACAACTCATGCAAACCAGCGCATAGCAACCCGCTAGGGAGCCCTAAGCATAATGCTGACGCTTAAACCTTTTCCTTCCGATATTGTAGTTGTAATACTGAACACAATAGGTTTTTTATATTCTATTTAAAATAATGAATGTTGTCACTTTTTCTAGGGGTTATTCTTTCTAAGTCCATCAACGAAGGTACGGGTCAAAAGTAAGTAGTTCGATACTTAGGTAAATTTTTTCGAACTGCTTAAAACGCATCGAAACTTAGGGCAACTGTCAAATCGTGTTGTCATTAGTTTTTAGCTTGAGCGGCAGACTAGTCTTCTAGCCGTAAGTGATACGTAGTAAGAAACGTCCGTAATTTCGGCTGAAAGTACCGACCCCGTGCCTAGAGAGAGAAACGGGGGTGGGCTCGTCCGGAATGTTTAGAAAAAATATTTTTTTAAGTGTGGATTTTGTTTCTTTTATCTACATCAAACCATTTTTACACCATACGTTTTCAAAGAAAAACTCCAATGCTTAGACTTGCTTATCCATAACACCTACAAAAATTACCATTAAAAGTAATTCCCCCTTAAAATCCCTTCCGAATCCGGCTGTAACAGAGGGATTATGAGTAAGATTCTTCTAAAATTCACTGGATGAGCAGAAAAATCGTCAAGTATTCGCGTGTATCACAAAGAGGGGTGGGATAAAGGGGTTCACCCCCAGGTGGGGATGTTTCGGCATCTGTCGCGAACGACAAACGAATTGGATGTGATTTCGGCATTGTACGGATTTTGAAATGATTGATGTTGTTTTTCTGTGAGAAAATTATGGGTACAATGATCCGTAACGTTATGAAATTTGTTTTCTTGTAAAGTTCTATTATTCTTCTGTTTTCTTGTACAAACAGAAATTTGTATGACGTTGTAGAACCATGGTAAAGTAGTTAAGTAATAGTAAAGTATAAGATTTCTTATTAAACATATTTTATTGATCTTATTTTCATTTTGTTTAGTTACCATTTTTTTTTTTTGGGTTTCCTTTTATGTAGTTTACATTCCAAAAGGTAAATGTTCTATGGTGTTACCAATAATGTGATATATAACTATTAGATCCATCGCATATTGTTTACTCATATTTACAAATCAATTATTTTGGATTCCTCATCATCATTACAACCGAAAAACGTCTACTGCTGAACATAGGCCTCCCCCAATTTGGGGGCTTACCAAAATCATACTTTAGTTAAGGAAATATCTCTCAAATATAATGTAAAATAACCTACTCATTTATACCTTGGAACAGAATATTCAAACTGTGGTAATAATATTTTGCGAATCAGCTAGATGATGGTAGCAAGGCTTTATAGACTAACATCATGATTCCAAAAGATGACCGCTACTGTACACTGCCATTCCTAAGCTGCCATGCCATCGTCACATCGACGTGTCCTGTGTTTCTTGCGTCCAAAAATGGTAACTCGGTTATCTGGCCTATCAACCGCGATCAAATAACTTTATACATTATTCCAGCCGTAAGCCGTCCCTTAGTGGCCTTTTACGACACCCACGGGAGGAAATACGATGGTGTTATTCTTTGCGTACGGCAGCACACGGACAAACTTTATACCTTCAAGTTGAATCTATGCATGCACGGACATGTCGGAAGTTGCATTACTAGAAAATATATCATCTCTTAATAATTTCTTACTAATATTGATTTTTGTTACAATTTTAATTTATAATTACTTAACATTATGCATTATGCAGCCATATGTTTTCTTCATACATTCAATTATCTGGATTTTCGATTATCAGAATGCCTAACGACATCAATAAATTAGTCCGGTTAATCGAGTCTCTACAGATGATTTCTTTAATTCTTATGAGACGGAATTAAAGCGCTATTTGCCGCGTAATTTTCTTCATCCCTCACTAACCGGGTCGGTGGGTCGGTACAGAGGTAGGGGGTGTTCCCGCGATAAGTGCGGAGTCAGGCACGGTCGTGACAGCGCATTGAGGAATGACCAATCTTGCTTCCAGCCTACTTGTTTGCTAAGCCCAAGTGATTTTAATATGACTACATATTTTCGTCAAGATTTTTGCAACGAAGTATTTTAGGACAGAATATGTGTAGGACACTTTTCAAAACAAATATGTTATAGAGAAAACATTAGATTTTCGTTTGTTTGTTTTTACGCTCTCACGCTAAAACGGCTTTTTTAATTTAGATGTAAGGTGTACATGGGTGGATTGTGTCTGGTCATTACTAGATACCACTAGATTTATGTCGCTTTTCATCCTAAGATTCTCATGGGATCGAAACTTATGCGGGTGAAACTGCGGACAAAGCTACTTAAGAATTAATAGCGTTATTTTAACGTGTCTAAAATGATTTATTTTAGATTTTTTTATGAGTGGGAAATCATCAAATGACGTCTCCCGCTCTGGGTGGAGCGGGAGGGCGTGTCAGACTTTTACTGACTAAAACCCACCCGTGTTCCTTCAGTTGCCCAGGGCCACGGTGTCTCTATCGAACAAATCTCGCGACCTTGGCAGAAAATATATGAGGATAACGCTCATTTTTTGCGGTGTAAACGAAGAAAGTACTTCCTTTATGTTCTTTTAGTAAAACTATAGTCAATAATTAAAATATGTATTGAGTATGCTAAACAAAGTAGTGTATTTCAAATTTATCTTATTAGTTTAACGGTTTCGTTTCGAAACCATTTTACGGTTCAACTTTCACGATGTCGATGTTTTCTTGTAATAAAAAACATAACGTTACAGAATCATTTTATTAGTATATGTTTATTTAAAGTTTTTGAAATATTATGGATCGTAAATTATAAAATAATTTGTTTTCAATTCATAAAATGCTTTTGATACTAATTTAACGTTTATTTTACAGCCGTTAGTTCTGCTTTAGTAATAATTAATGAGATTATAAGACATACGTGAGGGGCTTCCGGGGCGTCCGGTACCGCGTGGTGCCGGACGTAAAGAATAACACCACCCCATTTCTTCCTGTGGGTGTCGTAAAAGGCGTCTAAGGGACTTACTAGAGAATGGGCAGCAGCGTTCTCTATGCATTTTACCACCATACTGCGATCGCCAACCCGCCTGCCAAGCGTGGCGATTATGGCAAAACCCCCCAAATTGGGGGAGGCCTAAGTCCAGCAGTGGATGTCTTACGGCTGAAATGATGATGATGATGATGAGGGGCTTAACAGCTGTACGGGTCGATCGATCGGGTAAAGCTACGCTTGCTGCGGTTGATCCGTAGATGAGTGACCTTCTATACCGTGCCTCGAAAAACCTAACCGTTGATCTAGTTTGCCATTAATGGTTCTTAGACAGTCATTACTGTTCGTCAGCACCTCCAATTACCCAGTAACTGGGATGTGGAGGTCAGATAGGCAGTCGCTCCATATTAAATAGTTGCTATAATTTGACTGGAAGCCGGTGCCAACATATTTGTGAAAAGGCTAAACATACCATGCTGAGACATAATTATGCATTTTTTTACTAGAAACTTTACATGGGCACAATTATTTATTTAAATATATCTACACCAAAAAAAAAATCAAAACATCACCAGAAAGAAAAATATAATAACACAAATCATACAATGGGCCAAACCTTGGAATGGTCGATTATACTGTGGACATAAAATGAAGATGTCATTTGTGCAACTTGTTACTGGTAGAAGGTGGGTACCTTCACATTAATTACTTAGTAGAAAAACACTTACAAATAAAGAAAATATTCGGGGGTCCTAGCCGCTTCGATAGTGAGCCTAGCCTATAATATTTAGACAAAAATCCACATTTAAAACAACTTGAGGAAACCGGCATGTCCTAGAACCAAAAATTCGAGGACATGTGACATCTACCAACCCGCACTGGGTCTCTCCGGCGGCCCCGTCTCCCAGCAGTGGGAACACTATAGGGTGATAATGCTTATGCCATATTCATAACGTCTACCCATCCCACAATTTCCTCACTACCATCTAACTCTAAAAATCCAATTTAACTACCAAACACGCTTAAAATTTCACGTCAACACATTTCACGTCGCAAGCTCAAGTGTGCCCAGAAAATTGGGAGCATGCACTATCTACCGATCTCTAGCCGAAGTACCGCATCCGTCACCTGAAGTACCACCTAGTACCGCGAAGTACCGCCAAGTGTACTGGAGAACGTGAAGAACATCAGAGAACTCTTGAGCATGACGGCGGCGGCGACACTGATAGACCTCCACTGAGGGACTTTTAAGTTTGAAGTCTCGAAAATAGATGTGGGTATTTATAGATTTGGCTTTGATGTTAGGGTACGTAGGTTCAGGTTGAAACCCTAATCATTGGAGGGTTGCTATGCTCTCCTACGGGTCTCGGGTTTTGATTTTCGTACATTGCAACATTTGTAGGATTAAGATGATGTATTCTATGGTTCGAGATTTGCAAGACTTTATATAATTGTAGGTTCTCAAGTACTTCCCGATTTTAAGCAAGTTTTTCCTACTGTATCTTAACATAGCAAACATAGACGCTTCCCGGGTTTATGCTTATATCTTTTAAACTACGCTGTGGATTTTAATGGGGTTTTCATCAGTATTTAAAGTGATATTTGATACTTAATCACGCAAAAATGGCTAAACAGATTAGAATGAAATTTACCTCACAGATAGTTTTGGTTTACGTCTTGGAATAAGGCAAATAATGCTTTTTATCCCGGTAGTACGTTCCTGTGGGATAAATTTCCAATACCACGCGGACGAAGCCGCTGGCAAAAGCTAGTTGTTTATGGGTTAGTAACTGATCTCTGAAATATGTGAATCACCTACTAACCAATCCAACAAAACCCCGGTACATAGTCTAACAACATTGTCTACAATATTTACCCATACGCAATAATGAAAACATTATTTTTAAAAACAACGTTAATACATATATATTAGAAAAACAATTATATGGGTATAGTGACGAAATCAATTTACCAAATAAAACTTCACAACTACGCAACCAACAACAAACAAAACACTTACAACTTTATTTCTAATTCATAAGGTCGATTTTAGATGGAAATGATTATTCAAGTATATCTTAAGACGGGTACTGTCGGTTCTCACGTACTTCTCACGGTAGGTATATGATTTATCGTGAATGGAGGTGCTAGGCGTAGGGAAGCGTAGGCGTAGGCAACTCGTTATCGTGTCCCGAATACACTAGGTGCTTCGACGCCATTAAAATATTATGTTTTGTGTCAGATTTGTGCGCGTGAGATGAATTATTATGAGGTTTTGAAGCAGCCAGTTTTGGGTTAGATAAATGTTGCGGTAACTAAAATTTATTTCATTATGTTAACAGACTATAAACTTGAACTCAAACCATAACATCACGTTTTAATTCCACGATGGATTGAGCAGAAGTGTCCCTGAATGTGTAAGTGTATGTATAGTACACGCACATTTCACCAGTTATGTTTACGCCCCGTGTAATAGGGGCGAGACTATTGCCATCATTATCATCATCATCATCATCATCAGCCTATAGCAGTCCACTGCTGGACATAGGCCTCCCCAATTGCACGCCATTTAGCTCATTGCCATCAACTAAGCGCAAATCCAGGCTTTTTTATGGGAAATCATCAAATGACTTCTCCCGCTCTGGGCGGAGCGGAATGGCGTGTCAGACTTTTATTGACTAAAACCCACCCATGTTCCTTTAGTTGCCCATGCGCCAGAGTCACGGTGTCTCTTTCGAACAATCTCGCGACCCTGGCAGGCATCGGTCCTGGCAGACCCCTTCAGTTCTGCTGACATCTCTTTACGAATCCAGGCTGCTAGTGAGAAATTCCATAAAGAAAAACTGAATAATAATTTTCCCAACCAGCAAACTTAGCATGACTTGTGGCTAAGTAATAGCAACCACACGGGTCGATCGATCAGGTTGAGCTACGCTTGCCGCGGTTGGTCCGTGGATTGGTGACCATATTTACATACCAAGAACCCTCCGTGCCTCGAAAACCATGTTAAACCGTTGGACCCGGTTGTCATGAGTGGATTTTTGGCAGTCGTTACGGATTGTCAGATGCTCCGATAGTCTTACAATCAGTCTTATCGTACCTACTACCCAGAAACTGGGTTGATGAGATCAGATAGGCGCTCGGTCCATGTATAATAGACTGATATACAGCTGCATATGGTTAGACTGGAAGCCAACCCTGACGTGGTTGGGAAAAGGCTAAGCAGATGATGATTGATGATGTCAGACACATTTTTTTTTAAAATACATTAAGCGTTAAATGCAATTAGTGATTTAGCCTTACTGTAGGGAAACTGTGGAAGAGCAGTGGTGGCCCAGTGGTAACAATTGAAGAGATACAGATTTTTCACCTAGTTCGACTACAGGTGCACCCTTGTTATATTATTCTCATTACAATTTCTTTTCTGTACGTAAAATGATTGTTGTAACGTTAATATTTTTGGTATTAATAAATAAATTACAAACTGATCTGGACACACATGTTTGATTACGACCCAGTACCTCTCACGGAGAGGAGGCCTGTATCTCAGCAGTGGGAACATTATAAAATAATTATATAGGCAAATTCTGTAGTGCAGAATAATCATTGTTACTATGCGAAGAAGGTCCGTACAAAGTCAACTAGAAGTGACTGCCGTTCAAACGGTTTACCAATAATAAGTTTATTCCTATGACCTCATTGAGAAGTCATGCTTAGGTTTATACATAAGTAGGCACTTTTAACACCATCTGTTGCCTAAGTAGTGTTTGCAGATTTATTACCACACAACGACTTATTCTGTTCACATAAAACCTCTTTTATTAAGCGTCTAGTACAGCTCAATTGATCTAACACCCACACTTTCTTAAACACAATCTATTCAATCGTAAAACCCAATATTTAACCTTTATTTTCATAAGCACTTCAGTCAATAAAAATGTAGATTTATTCGTAAACATCGCCGCTGTTTGCCAATTTAAAGATATCAAATAGAGAATTTTCCCATAGCACTCAGTATGAGTCTTATATCGTTTATAAAACATGAAATAATATTTGTACAAGCTGACAGGTACACATTTACAATTGTTTGTATAGTTCCTCTTCATAAATGATATTAGCTGGTCGTTGTCAATTGCTGTCAGCCATGCCATCTCTTAAGTAAATCCATACTTTACTGACACTAGGGCTGGTAGCAATAGGAAATATGCATGTTATTTTATTTTTGTCTTAATCAATGAAGCAAAATATTATACCCAAAAAAACTTTTTTGCAAAAAAAAAAACAACCGACTTCCTTAAAAACACTACAAAGTGAAAAATAACTTTAATTTCGGTAGTCGGTGTCTTAGGATATGGATTTATGGTTTTTTTGCCACCGACTTCCGAAATTAAAGTTATTTTTCACTTTGTAGTGTTTTTAAGGAAGTCGGTTGTTTTTTTTTTTTTTGCAAAAAAGTTTTTATTTTTAAATTTTTAGTTGTGGTATTCACCCTGCACTAATTCCAAACAAACAATGCATATTTATGCGATAGCAGAAATCGCGGTTGATTTCCTGTCATTTTTTAAAGAGTTCCGGTGTCTGTCTCCCGAACTCATCATCAGATCTATATGAAAATTATATGGGACCATTTCGGAATAAACCCCTTTCGAACAAAAAAAGAATTTTGCACATCCGTCTATATATGACGGAGTTATGGCCGAACATACATTAAAAAAAAAAAAAAAAAAAACATATAAACATCCGAATTGATAACCTCCTCCTTTTTGAAGTCGGTTAAAAAAAAGAATTAAAAATAAAAATTTTGTACGGTCCGTTGCTCAAAAAATGATTAAAATTAAATAATACGTTCAACTAAAGTTCAAATGTGCGTTATTGTCGCGGCCATATTGTGACGTCATTTACCACGATACTGCTTTCCTTACATCTCTACAGAGAACAAAAATCAATTTCATTTAGACGAAGCAGAAATTACATTTATTAATCACCTTGGTGAGAATTCAAGCACTTTGCTAAGACAACTTCGTAAGAATTGAAGCAGTTTTCTAGAAAATAGTATTTTATTTTCGAAGACGACGCGTTTCGAGCTTGCGTTCCGGCCCACCAGAAAAACGTAACATAAAATAAGATAAATTAAAATATGCAAGTTTTTTTAATAGCAATTTATATATTGAGTCCTATACAATGTTTTAATTAATGAAAGAGTTTTAAATGACACGCATATTCCTTATACAGGCACGAAACTCCGGAAAAACGCGCGTGTGAACGTCACACAATTAACAAATATACTTACCATTCGAAAGCTAACAATTTGAATTAGGCTTCGTTAAGAATTAATGTCATATTACCTTTATACATTAAAAGAGTAACCATGAAGTTTCTTACCGGCTCTTTTTCATGGAACACCACAAATTGTAACCGTGCACCTAGCTCTGGGGTTTAGGTATGTGAAATAAAATATGTATTTTGATTTGATAATTTAGTTAAATGAACGCAAGCTATGCGATCAAACTTTTGCTAAGAAAACGCGAACCCCTGAATATGGAAAGAAACGCGGCGCGGTTAAACGCTGGCGTGGGACGCATCTTAAAATGATTTTGATGAGTGTGGCGATAGTACCAAATAATAACACCAAGTGTACATCTACTTGATGAGACTTGAGTGTTCAAGTTACAAAATGCTATTGTACCGTTGAACGAAGAACATACTTACATGGTTGAAAACAAACCTTTTTAAATGTTAATGGGTTTACAAACACTGTCTAAGTGAAGTGTCCCGGTTAAGTGATTTAATTATCATCGTGATATCTGTGAAAACTCGTTCGCACGTTATTTTTTAAGCTCTCCAAAGTGTCTAACAAATAATAGGTGGTTAGCTAAAATATCAAGTTTTTTTCTTCAGATATTGTGTAGATTAACGATGTCGAATGACAGCACCAAGCAGCAGTCGCAGTATGACGGTTCAACGTTTTTTACGTTTGATAAACATTCTAACCTTAAATGGTCCCACGACCCCTGTACCGTTGCACGTACTTATTCATCATCATCATCATCATTTCAGCCGCAAGACGTCCACTGCTGGACTTAGGCCTCCCCCAATTTGGGAGGCTTTGCCATAATCGCCACGCTTGGCAGGCGGGTTGGCCATCGCAGTATGGTGGTAAAATGCATAGAGAACGCTGCTGCCCATGCTCAAGTAAGTCGCTTAGTCGCCTTTTACGACACCCACGGGTAGAAATTGGGTGGTGTTATTCTTTACGTCCGGCACCACACGGTACACGATATACGGTACACGTACCTATTATGCACAATGTTTTGCGTACGTTTCGTTGCTCATTACGTTAAACAGCGAATTTTTACACCAAAAATAAGAGTCAAATTATATTTGCACTAAGTTACTTAGTTTGATGTTAAGGTAAAGATAGATGATGGCGTTGTTCGTGTGGTGTCGGACCTAAATAATAGCACCATCACATATTTCCCTGTGGCTGTCGTAAAAGAAAACTTAGATAATAGAGAATGGGCAGCAGCGTTCTCTATGCATTTTACTACTATACTGCGATCGCCAATCCGCCTGCCAGCCTGGCGATTATGACAAACCCTGCTAAATTAGAGGCTGAAATGATGATGATGAGCTGACGGCGTAAAGGGTCCTGTTCCACTCTGTTTTATTGGATTCACTCGTACGTATAATCGCACATTGAATGTACAACTCCCGGTGTAGACCTGATTATTGAGAATCCAACAGAGTACATCCCAGCAGTTCGAAAAAACACACTGTTCGATTTTCAACTGTCGGTGCTAAGCAGACCGACAGCGTTGACAATCCAGTGCGCAAAAAAAAACCTAACACGATATTTTAACGTCCATGCGAATGAGGACTTGGAGTCAGTCTACGTTACCGCAAAGCCATACTAATACCAACAAAGTTGAAACATAAAGAAAACAATCAACATTGTGTAACAGATAACATTGGTGTTAACGCGACAAGATAAGCGTGTTGATGTTGGATGCAGTCACACCCACGTAACGATAACCGTTGAACATGTTGTTGACAACCGCCTCATTGTCGTCGAAGGCGCAGGTGGCTTTTACATCTGATTCTGGTCCTTAAAGTGGAGTAAATCGGTTCTACTTTATCTTGATCGGAAATCAATTGTATCTCTGAATTTTCAATTGTCTGTGAAAATTCCTCCAATATGTATCATTATCATCCTCTCTTTTTAACCGACTTCAAAAACAGGAGGAGGTTAACAATTTAACTGTATATTTTTTTAAATGTTTGTTACCTCATAACTTTTGACTGAGTGAACCGATTTTGATGATTTTTTTTCCCATTTTAATTTGGTTCGATTCGGACAATGGGATCCATATAAGTCTTAAATTTGCATTAAGTATTTGCGCGACAAATGAACGAATAACGCGATTTGATTAGTGCGGGGTATCTACCATAACTAAAAAGTTAACAACCGACTTCCTTTAAAAAAAGGTGTCTTAGGATCTGTACTTAAGGTTTTTTGCCACCGACTTCTGAAATTAGAGTTATTTTTTACTTAGTAGTGTTTTTTTTTTTTAAGGAAGTCGGTTGTTATTTTTTCTTGTGCCAATCCCCACGCTCCTGTGCCAGCCTCATCCAGGTTTTGCGCGCGATGGCAACAATGTCGTTCGCTCATTTCGCCGCCGGACGACCGACATCTCGTCTTTTAGTCATTGGACGCCACTGACGGTAAAGACCAATTCAATCGAGTGAACGTCTTAAGACCTTGTGTATGCAAAGGTGAGGGGAAAAGAGAGCCACCTCTGATCCTCTTAATTTGGTTTGTTTGAGATTAAGATCCAAGGTTATCCAACATGTTCAATATGTTCATACCATATCCCCATTGTTCCCCGGATCGACCAATCAATCAAAATCAACCGACCAATCAAAAATAGGGAGTTTCTCCTATATTTTATATTCGTTTTCCTTGGATTTCCAAGCACATAGGTACCACAAACCAGTTTTTTCATTCCAGCAAAATATATCTTGACAGTCTTACAGTTAGATTCTTATCCAACTTAAACTCAACAACACCAAAGATATTTATTATCCCAACGACAAGAGATTTATTTAGTATATTGTGTAACAACACTAATAGCTGACAACATTAGTGTGAATGTCACAACACTACGATAAGCCCGTGGAGGCAGTCGCGTCGCACCCACATACTACGTGATAATCGCTTAGAAATACTTGAGCTTTGTGAAGGAGCGTTTAGATCTAAGTTTAGCATAGAATCACTTTGTCAAATCAGTAGATAGTTTTTGAGAGAATGACGAATATACAAACATACAGTTAGAGACACATTGCTACTGCAGACGAGTTGAATAATGAACATCATCATACTAAAATACTTTTAAAACTGAAAACATTTATTCTAATTAAAGCATTTTTATGTCAAAAAATCTGCATTGCCTTCCCACGTGACCACGCTGTTACTCTTTTGGGCACTTTTCCTACTGACAGCGATGCGGACGAATTCTTTGATGCCCAGTAAGCTCTTCCCTTTGTTTTCTTTATATACTTGTGCATAATATATTAATTTTAGCGTTAGTTTGTATATTACAGGCATCTATGAATTGTCAATAAGTTTGCCAGCCAGAATGATAAAGCTAGTTCCCCATTTCAAAGCGTAGAAGGATCCTAGAGAGACGAAACGGCAAAAAAACTCTATTGACACTTTTTAAAATCAAAACTTTGTTACTCTATGTCTGTATTCCTCGGAGAGCAAGGCACAAATACTGCAAAATACAAATTCTGCAAAAAACAAAAACCAATTTCTGAATCCACTCTTCAGATAACATAAAAAAACAGAAGATATTTTTTTTACAGAAAATATCTCTATAAATCTCGGAGGGTAATTCTGTAAACATTACCTTAAAACTCGAATGGAATCAAAGTTTAAATCCGCGATCATTTATTTCTAAACAAGTGACTTCGTTTACGAATTGTGAGTGGGCACTTCGAAGTCACATCCGAGGTTAGCTTTACAGAATAACAGTAATGGAGTATGGAATCTGCCAAATAGCCATGTCTTAGTCACATAATGTTATTACAGACTTCCGTTGACTAAAAGGAAGACATGTTAATGCTACTGGTGACATCCTAATGGCTGTGTTAAATATTGTCTAGAACACAGCTGATTTACGAGTTTAAAAATAAAACTTATTTATGTTGCTCACAAGTATACGCTTGTTTAGCACTAGGGAAAAGATAATAGTTACTGATTTAATCGTTTTAATTTGTAAGCATAAGCAAGAGGAGGAGCAGGAGTGTGTGTTAGTAGATGTTATATTTCTTCAATTTTTTGGTTCTAGGACATGCTGGTTTCGTCACGATGTTTTCCTCAGCTGTTTTGAGAGCAGTGTGATAGTCCTAGCTGGATAATTTGGATGCAGTTACTACTGCAGTTTACACATACAGAGAAACAGTTACGACGAGCATTGATTACCAATTTTGCTCACTGAGTGTCATTTTTATTTCTGACATTTGACTAGGTTTTCTATATCTTTTCCAAAGACAGAAAAATTGTGTTCCTCACCTATCCTATACTCTATTATTTTTTAAATGTGACAGTTAGTATTTTTGGATGTTTGTTAATCAGGCAAAAATGGCTGAACGAAATTTGACAAACAGATAGTTTATAACCAGAATCAACACATAGGATACATTTATCTCGGCAGTACGTTCCCATGACTTAATTTCCGACCAAGCCATGGGCAAAAGCTAGTTTTATAAAAAAATTAGTAATAAATAAACAACACAAAATATCTATCGACACATTTATCTCCTAAATCAAAATTTCATCTTCAACTTTCTTATCCAATACATTAATATCAAAACAACGATCAGTTTTGAGGTTAGAATAACATTATTTTTAGAGAGTTGCCATGCTAGTCGTTTGAATGGGGCACCGCGCAGTACATCTGTTGCGCGTGGGCCGGAATAGTGTCAAGCGGAGCGGCGCAAGCGCAGCCATTAAGAAACACGATGTTACCGGTGTCTAACAGTCTTTATTGGAAGGTTACTTTATATTGTGAGGCCTACCTGGAATGGAGGCTAAATGGTAATGCAATTAAGGGGAAATAGCGGAATTGATTCTCACAATCGTCTTTAAATATAAATCGACATGGACATTTCGACATTTAATAATAAGACGAGATGTTCCGAAATTGTGAAAATACACTTACATAATCAGCCTATAACGTTCCCACTGCTGGGATGTGGAGGAATTGGACCGTAATCCGCCTCGCGGGCCCAATTCAGGTTGATAGATGCCACGTGTCTTCGAATTATTTGGTTCTATGCATGCCGGTTTCTTCCCAATTTTTAACCGACGAAAAAAACGGAGGAGGTTATATATACTTCACTGTTTTGAGAGCAGTACTGATGAAATAATTTATTCAAAGATTTCTTCAAAGTTCGAATCTACGACCCACAACTCGTAAGTAGCAACCGTTGCCACTTGACTACCCCCTGCTCCTAAACACAATTAAGAAAATATATATAAATCTCGATACATACTGACATGAAAGGAGAATCAATCACTGTCATATTTTGCTCAAGGCATTTTTGCAGAAAATAATCTTTTGACATAAGACTACTAATTGAAACTAAACGAAATCATCATGTGCCATGTCTTTTCCCAAACATGTTGGGGTCCAACCGGATCCAACCAGATGCAGCTAAATACCAGTATTTTACATGGCGTGACTGCCAATGTGACCTCCACAACCCAGCTAGGTATTACGCCTTGGTAAGACTGGTTGTCTGACTTTCGGGCTACTAACTACCCGTAAAGACTGTCAAAGATCTTCGAATGACAGCCGAGACCAGCAGCTTAACGTGCTTTTCGAGACACGGAAGGGTCTTGGTATGGTCACCCATCTATGGACCAACCGCGACAAGCGTAGCTTAACCTCCACCCTAATTGCGAAACGCAAAATTTATCAGAATCTGAACGGGATTGAATATTATTCCTAAACCATTGCGTCATTTGTTCGAATAAATTATCGGCTCAGCAGCGTAAATAACGCAATGAATGTTGTTTAACTATGAATATTAAACCAATTCCTACCGATAAAAAGTTCCGCAATCACCCCTCTGATCGATCGACACGTGCGATTGTTATTATTTAACTACAAAGCCCTCTAACTAAACGAAAAGTGAACGTATAAATCAGAGTTGCAAAAAAAACATGTATTTTTCCACCATTGACCCTGTTTCCGTGATGTTATCTTCATCATCATCTGCCTAGCCTTTTCCAAACTATGTGTCCGTGATTTTATATGGGCAACAAACAACTAAACTAGGTCAACGGAGAGTACCCTATACTATACATTTTGATTCCCTTGAGAATGTAGAAATATAGGATTTTTGCAGCATAAACGGCCGTATTTTTTTTTACATTAACTTAGGAGTTTTTTTTTTACAGCTTCAAGGGACTGTCGACTTGAGTCATCATAATCAGCAGCCAAATTGTTCCCACTGCTGGGCCAGAGGTCTCCTCTTGATGAGAGGGAATTGGCCATAATCCACCACGCAAGCCCAGTGCGGGTAGATGTCACATATCTTCGAACTTTTGGTTCTAAGACATGCCGGTTTCTTCACGATATTTTCCTTCACTGTGTCGCCTTGAGTATATGGTTTTAATTGTAACTCGATAATTCCACGCGATCCCGAGATAAAGGGTCTTGACAGATATACAGACTGAAGGACAACAAAGTGGTCCTATAAAGATTCCGTTTTTCCATTTGAGGTACGGATCCCTAAAATAAAATGAACAGAATTAATATTGTTTTTAGTTCCATTTAAGTTAATAGACGTGGTGAAGCTGACCAAACCATAATATTTTAAAGATAATGAAAGGTTTGACATAGTCAAGTACCTACTAAACCTGCAAACTGTCGTTCCCAGCGCACTTCTAGCACATTCAATTCAATAATTGGACGCTGAACAGACAAGTACAACTTTAACCTTTAAATAGAAATAACAGAAAACCCGTCGAACCTCCCAGTGTTGCCAACGAATCGAAAATAAACATTTTACCGAACATTTTGTCATAAAATAAGGTTTACGTAATTTCCGATGCGAAGCGGCTTTTCCATCGATTTAAAATGGCGTCGCTGGGAAAATAGTACGGAACTGTTTATTGAATATTGCAGCCACTGATTTCTATTTGCAATAAAATGCATTATGGCATCTTCGGTACATCACTTTAGGTCTTTATTGGTAACTACCTGAATTGATTTTATGTTAAGAGTTTCTTGGTTATTTTTTATTTCGTTGGTCGTGTAAAAAGAGCTGGCTTTTAAATTAAGCTCTATGAAGTTTAAAAATATTTCCAGAATGACCCCGAAAGAATATTGTTTTGATAGAATCGAAACTAACATATCCTAATACTATATTAAATAATATAGTCTAGTAGTCCATGAGCCCTGGACTAAATTCTCAGGTCGGGCAAAGAGTCATTGGGTTTTTGTACCTAGAACTTCTTAGTAACAGCCTAGAATCTGGATTTGTGCTCGGTTAATATAGGCTCCGTAGGTACCGTGTGGTGCCGGACATAAAGAATAACACCACCCCATTTCTTCCCGTGGGTGTCGTAAAAGGCGACTAAGGGACTTACTAGAGAATGGGCAGCAGCGTTCTCTATGCATTTTGCCACCATACTGCGATCGCCAACCCGCCTGCCAAGCGTGGCGATTATGGCAGGACCCCCCAAATTGGGGGAGGCCTAAGTCCAGGAGTGGACGTCTAACGGCTGAAATGATGATGATAATGAATATAAGCTCGTCCTTTTTTACATGGGACTTAAAGATGACTAGGTACACCTCTGCCCAACCTTTTGGGGAAACAAGGTATGATGTTATACTATGTTACTTTTAAGTTAATTTTTGAGGATCTGAAAAAAAAATATCAAGCATATTGACTCCTGAAACACAAAGCCTTTTACTCCATATATATTGTCAGACCCCCTACATCTCTACAAGCCCCTATCACTCTCTCTCACATGTAGGTAACTATATTCCTGCAAACGTCTCCACGCCCTTCAGGACACGTAAGGAGTATGAACGGAAAAATTGGTAAAAATCCACGAATGGAAGAAAGGGTGGCTCCACATGTCAAAGGGAGGCTCCACATGTCAAAGTAATGTGAGGGCGGGGCTTCACACCCTTCAAGGATTCTTTTTTATTCTTACGTAATACTTTTCTTAGAAGGAAAATACGGATAAGTAGGTAAGAGTATATCTATTTCTATTCTACCTTGTGACACTTATAGTATATCTAAAAAACCTATAGGGGTACACCTAAGCAATCTAATTCAGTTTATGCAACAACTATTTACTATTAAAAGTCGAAATTTATCCCACAGAAACGTACTACCGAGGTTAAAAGTATGCTATTAATGTCATAAATCCAGGTTATTAACTATCTGTGTGCCGCATTTCATTCAAATCTATTCAGCCCTTTTTGCTTGATTAAGTAACAAACATCCGAACATCTAAACATACAAACTTTCTTCTTTATATGATAGTACGACTTTAGGATTTGACTACTGGATTAAGAAAGTCAGATAGGCTGGCTAACCACGTAAAATACTGGTATTCAGATGCATCCAGCAAGACTGGAAGCTGACCCGATATAATTGGAAAAAGGCTAGGCAGATCATGATGATGATGATTTGTTTATTTATTTTTTTGGGGCAAGTGCACCACACGTATCTATGACAAAACAGACTTATATTTTAACCCATTCAAAGAGCCGATTCCGAAATTAACTGGCATACAAAGTTTACCCATTACAGAAACCCAAGAACCAAGCTAATTTGCAAAAACACAGCAACTATAATTTACAATGTTGTTAACAATCAATTACAATTTAAAAAATATAATGACCATCGCAAATGTGTAGTCGACATCTTACTCTAAAGAAACAGGCGGCGCCGCGGGGCATACGAAGTTAAGCCTGCGAACACACATATATTACCCAGCCTTCAGAGTTTTTACACAGTTAAATACCAATTTATTATGCATACATTTATTTAGGTATGATCATTCTTTGCCCTTATTAAGTTGCAACGACAAAAAGGCCATTACAGTCCGCCCATGTAAAAATATTGTTAATACTTACAAGTAACTGGATACAGTCATAACAAGCTTTTTTAATTGACAGCGTATGTATGTACAGTCAGTGAAAGAGATAAGTAACTAGGGTTGTCGGATATAAAATGAAGTTTATATAGAAACCGATGGTCGTTTTCAAATAAAAATTAATTTAATTTATGAAAGATGAACTATTCATTTATCAAATTAAATTTCCATTCGAAAATATACATGGGTCTCTTACTAAACTTCAACTATATCCGGCGAATCTGGTTGCGTATCCTTTGTTGACTGTAGGTACGTAAAATGTGTGAATTAATATAAATTTTATTTACGGTAAACGTGACGTAATATTGAACATTAACACGTTAACTGCCATGTCGGACTATGTGTCCGACACTTTTTGTTCCATTCAGGCCTTGTCGGACTATATGACCGACAACACATACAAAATCTGAACATGTCGTTGCTGCCTGGCGGCCATGTTTTTGCAATAAATAGTGTATTTACTAGCTGACCCTGCAAACGTTGTATTGCCGGGTGAAAAGAGTGAAAATTTAGAGTTGTATGTATTTTTCAATGCTCAATCATAATAAAATAAAAGTTTTAAAAAAAATCAAAAAAATAAAAAATAAAATTTAGGGGTGGACTACCCCTAACATTTAGGGGGATGAAAAATAGATGTTGGCCGATTCTCATAGATACCGGATAAGCACAAAAAATTTCATCAAAATCGGTCAAGCCGTTTCGGAGGAGTATGGCAACGAAAACTGTGACACGAGAATTTTATATATTAGATGGAATAAAAAATCTATTTAGAGTGAAATAACGCTAAGTACATTTTTTGACTTTTTCTGATTTGAGCCCATGGTAGTTAACGTGAAAAAAAGGACTGTTTACATTTAGAAGTTAAGCAAGGTTCTTACGTTTTTTGTAATTTGTAAGTCAGTGTCAGGCCTTATGTAGAAACACATCCCATTGATTGACTATTTCATGAAATATTCAATTTCGTGGGATACCGTGACTCTTTCCCCTTAAGTTAAAATAACAGCTTTCATAAAAAATGTCGAGCAAGGTTATCAATAGACTTTCTTGAATAGAAAACGTTTATAAAAGACTTGACCTGGGTCAATGGGACCGTGAGAGGTACAGGGAAATCTTCTTTATATACTGACCCATGTTTTAGACCTTTATGAACATTAGAATTATCATAGAAGGCGATATAATGCAAATTTGAGAACTAAAGTTTCTCTTTTATTGGTTGTAGGCGCAACTGAGGTGCTAAACATACGACAAGGTTTGCTGTACTAAACGCTACGCGATGCAATACGATAGTATCTTTTTGGAATTTTGTAGTTGCGATGGAAACTTAAAGAAGTATAAAGGTGTTAAAAATTTATCCGAGTTTTCCGGCAACCGTACATTAAATTGACCTCGGGGCTTTCCTGAGTTATATCTATACTTAGACCAATAATAAAGCTGAAGAGTTTCCTTATTTTTTGACCGCGGTAATTTCTATCGAGTAAAAAAAAATTGGCATAGATAGTTCAATTTTTGAGGAAATAAATGTATAGGCTATAAATTTATAGGCTATTAAAATCACACTGCAACCATCACACTGCAAGTTGAGCAAAAAAAGGAACGGTAAGAGAAATCGAAATAATAGCGCTACGCGACGATATGGGTCAAGGGTCAAAACTTGACGCAAACAAAGATACGTCCAGAAGCAAGTGTTTTGATAAATATATTACGGAGTCTTGCCTAGTAGCTGTTGTCAGATCCTGGATAGATTTACATGTTTATTGTAAAATATTCAATATTAAAATATATCTCAATGACATGAAATCAATTTCAACGTATTGAGCTTTGAAAGAAGATACGTGTCGCTGCTATAAATAGCAACTAAAACGCGTAGCTTCGTACATGAAGTGTACAAAAGCTTTTCTCACAAACTCATAATACAAGTTAGCTATTTATTTAACTGAGTAGTAATATTTAACTGAATAATAAGCTGTTGGTTCAGCTATAAAGCTAATGGGGTCGCGGCATTTAAAGTTCAAGTTTATGTACGTGACAGCCCTTTAGAGAAATCGAGGTTTTATTTCTAGAAGTTATTGAATGTCTTTGTTTTCAAGCATAATTTTAATAACTATAGGCTTCTAGTAAACAATATGGCAACCGTTGTGATTATGTAGTATTTTTATAGATTTGTACTACAGAAAACCATTGGCAAAGTTTTCTATCAAACTACATTTTAAAGCCTACTCTTTTCGATTTTTTCGTCAATAAGATGTCTTAGCACATCATTCCTCAGCCTATCATTCATAGTCACACCACACATGCTTCCCGAGGAACGTATTCCCACAGCATAAATTCTGCTTTCATGCTTCTTTTTGCCACACCCAAGATTCACTACCATACATAAGCGAAGGTTACCAGCACACCATTGTGAACAGCCAGTCAACAATAACCGGCGTGCATGTATGATCAGATGTATGAACCTAAACGAGGTAAAAGGAGTATGCAAGGACTGTAGCAGAAGGTGTTCCGTATTTTCTGCTTACCCCCATGGGATAAAGGCGTGAGTTTATTTCTAAACTTGACTTTCAAAGATACGTTTCACTTGAAATAAATTACTTAAAATGTACTAGCTAACCTAGTCTTAATGATATGCCAAAAAGCCAAGTCATCAAAATTTAATGAACGTACCTTACACAGTCATACAAAGTGCATGTAAAAAAAAGTCTTTTTGGTTCCATTTTCTATGAAAGCGTGTTTTTTTTAGTTTTCAAAATTATTATTTACTAGCTTTTGCCAGCGGCTTCGCCCGCGTGGAGGTCGGAAAATATCCTGCGGGAATCTGTGTACCAAATTTCATTTAAATCGGTTCAGTAGTTTTAGCAGGAAAGCGAGACAGACAGATAGACAGAGTTACTTTTGCATTTATAATATTAGTGTGGATAGTGTGGATTAGTGTGGATGTGGATTTTCTATTTTTAGTTCGGCTAGCTCCAAAAGCTGGATTTTTTGCTATCCTGGTGATCATGGCCAGGATAATGGCACAAACTTATGATATCATTATATTGTCATTAGTCCTTGATAAGTGTGCAAAATTTCGAATCAATCCCGTGTTTTGAAGGGGGTGAAAATCACGTTCATAGATTCCGTTACATATATAAATACCAAGCTAATAAGAGCGTGTTAAAAATCAGTCACTTTCTAAGTTGATCCTTGGTATAAATTTCTACTACATCCAGCCTTATCCCTGTCTTCTTCACGATAAACTTGATTACCCTTTACAACGTTTAAATATTAATAGACTTATCTAATTGAGTCATCAGCCATATGTCCATAAAGCTCTTTTACCGCATTTCTGAACGTTGACTCGATTTATAACTTCCTCGCAAGCCACTCAGGCGCACAAGTTATGATCGATAAATATCATCTTTTTGTAAATTATAGAGTCCTTGGCTCCTTATATGACTGGAGTTACTTCTGCGTGATAGTGCATGTAAATTGTAGTCCACCGTAACTCGTTAAGAGAACCAACTTGAGTAAGTCTAGTATCGATACTAAATTGTTTTGCCATCTCTGCTTACGCACGAAATAGAGCATGTTCGGCAATAAGATTACGACCGTACGAATCAAATATCTGGCAATATTAAATTTAAAAAAAAGGAGGAGGTTATCAATTCGACTGTACCTATGTTGGCTATTGTTAGCTCATAACTTTTGACTGGATGAACCGATTTTGATGAATCTTTTTTATTTGAAAGCTGGTGCTTTCCGAATGGTTCCATTTTAATTTGATTCCATTTGGACAATGGGGTCCATGTGAAAACCACATTAGTCTTAAATTTGCATTAAGTATTTGAGCGACAAATGAACGAATAATGCGATTGGATTAGTGCGGGGTATCTACTATAACTAAAAAGTTAAAATAAAAACTTTTTACGAAAAAAATAACAACCAACTTCCTAAAAAAAAACACTGCAAAGTGAAAAATAACTTTAATTTCAGAAGTCGGTGGCAAAAAAACCTTAAATACAGATTCTAAGACACCGACTTCCGAAATTAAAGTTATTTTTCACTTTGTTGTGTTAGCAAAAATTTTTTTTAATGCTTACAACATTGTAAGCATTCAATTGAAACATATTTTCTTTTGGGAATTTCATCTCGCAAGTCAATAAGGTTGTCGGTTGCTTAACCGAACTTGTTTGTGGCTACCTTAATAAATGAAGGCCTCCAGCCAGGGCTTTTTTTTTTAATTAGAGCTACTACTCGCTAAGGGCACCCGCTGTGGGGTACGGATCTCGGCTTAGGGCATCGCTGGTAGAGGGCAGCAAGGGTCGGGGTGGATCAGAATTAACATTTGAAAAACTGGTACCCCAATAATAACGATGATCTAATAAGTGCGATCTAATAACAGCAAGTTTTTAAAATTAAAGAGAAAAGCTCTCGGAGGGTTGTGTCCTAGCAATTGGATCATATTATTAAACCTAGCTACAGTATATGGTATCTCAAACACGTAGAAGTTACCACCGCAAGCTAAAGTACCCATAGCAATAAAAGTGAAATTTCTCCGCCCAAGTGAAGTAACCGAACGCTTAACTACATTAATTTAGTCAGCCATACTTATTAACGATGCTAAATAGCAATTTGAGAGTTAATGATCATCAATAATGTTAAAAACATGGCAGTTTATCGGCAGCTTGTATGCGAGACATCAATTAAACGTTATAAATAAACTTTTTTGGCCGCCATTTTAAATGTTCGAGTTGTGATCTGAGATATCGTTGTCCAAGTATTTTTATGGTTATTATCGGTGTATCTGAGGTTTAAGTCTTGTAGGGAGAGGTTGTTGCGAAAGGTAGATGGTTAAAGGCAGACAGGCGTAAAGCAACACCGCGGCGTAAACTTGGTACATTTTTTTGGAACTTCAAGGAACTGTTTCTTCCAGAACCGCGTAGCACCGTCGCGTGGTGCCTATCATATTTTCAGTTGACAGTCGTCCAGTGCTGAACATAA
The DNA here is from genome assembly GCA_947507805.1 of Aporophyla nigra. Taxonomy (NCBI): domain Eukaryota; kingdom Metazoa; phylum Arthropoda; class Insecta; order Lepidoptera; family Noctuidae; genus Aporophyla; species Aporophyla nigra. The sequence goes on along the minus strand of OX382309.1, from coordinate 18,726,637 downwards.
GCCACTACAAGCGGGTTGGCGATCGCAGTATTGTGATAAAATACATAGAAGACGCTGCTGCCCATTCTCTAGTAGATTTCTTAGTCGCCTTAAACTACACCCACGGGAAGAAATGCAATGGTGTTATTCTTTACGCCCGGCAGCACACAGGTGCCTGTCAGCGAGAGCCCTAAATCTGCAATGGAGAAGAACACCTGATTTTGACAGGACCATCTTTAGATAACTTTGAGCTCAAGTTCTAGATTATTGTCAAAGAGAAAACTGTGTCCAATTAGATCTTTTAGTCCTATCAAGATTGGTCCTATTGTCAGCCGTATACCAAGATCAATGTTTGAATCTTCAACCATGTCTTTGAAATGAAAACGAGAGGTTTCTGTCTAAGAAATACCAGCTGCACGGCTCGATCGATTAGTTTAAGATACGCTTGCTGCGGTTATTCCGTGGATGGGTGACCACCTTTATATACCAAGATCCTTGCGTGCCTCTGAAAGTGGATCTTTGACAGTCATTACGAGTTGTCAGAATCCCGAAAGTCTGACAACCAGTCTTACCAAGGGGCATTATACTATCCAGTAACTGGAGGTGGATGTCAGATAGGCAGTCTCTCCATGTAAAGCACTAGTTATTTTTTTAGAATCGCGAGAGGTCGCGCGAAGACGCCACAGCGCACTCACGTACTTCTAATTACCTCCGTGTTTGTTAATTCCAAATCTGAGTAAAAAGTGCATCAAACTACTACAAAACTATACATCCATAGTCTACAATACACGAGTGACAATAGTGTGCAAAACAACAGTGAAATATAAACGTTAAACCCGTCTGTGATCAATTTTAAAACAAAAACGAACAAAACTTTTTTTTAAATGGTCACTTTTTGGACTTTGAACTCGTTAACTAAACAAAGCAATCACTGAGTTCGCTCCTGATCATTAACGCTTCGCGCAGTGTATTATTCACCTATTTGGAGTCAAGTTCTAACGAGTGGCTGGTTCTGCGGCGTAACGCGGTACACTGACGGTGAACACAGTCGTGCGTGAGTTCCATTCCCACACGCCGCGCCGTCTCAAATACATTCCGTTTTTTTGTTTTTTTCAACTTTTTTTTTGTCTTGTATTTGTATTTTTTTTTTTATTAATTAAATTAAAGTTTTAATTATATTCGAACAAAGTTCCTAAATTGACTCAAAATGCAAAGAACTCCACCCAAACAGTCACTGTCTGAATCAGACTTGCCATCTGCCTTGATCGATAATACTGAGGGAAGTAATGTCACCGCACGGAACAACAAGCGTCAACGCCTCGAAGAATCTCCAAATAAGGAAGCAAACCGTGACATAACGCCTGCATTTAGTGCCTTCAAAACGGAATTACTGGAAATGTTGACAAACTGGAAAGCCGAGCATGAACTGTTCCTCAACGTCTGGAAAAATGATCAAGAAGCTACTCTCACAAAGCTGGTCAGCGATGTTGCTGCTCTTAAAGAGCAGTGCCTTTCCATCGAGAAGGCAAATTCTGAAATAGAACGTAGTTTTATCTCTATAAAAAAACAATATGAGGATACATCTACTAAGGTCTTAATCTTGGAAAAAGAGCAAACTGCGAACACCGAAATAATTTGCCGCCTGCAGAAGGAGTTACAGGATTTACAATCGCGGCCATGCCATGTCAATGTCGAGATCGAAGAAAAACAAAGGAAAACAATCCTTGACCTCGAAAGCTCCGTTTCCCATCTCAAAGAAGAAATAAATTCGCAAGCACAGGTCTCCTTGTCCTATGAGATAGAAATAATGGGAATAGGTGAGTCCGCGAATGAAAATTTACAGCACATCGCATTATTGACAGCCACTAAGATCGGAGTAGAGCTCAAAGACACCGATATTGACTGGGTGACCCGCGCCGGTAAACGCCAATTTAGCACAGATAGTGACCATACCCCTAAATTACCGCGACCAATAATTGTGCGTCTGACCCGCCGTGCAAAGCGGAGCGAACTAATCAAAGCATCAAAATCCAGACGTAAATTAAACAGCACTGATTTAAACATAGAGGGAAGCACTAGCAATGTTTACATCAACGAACATCTCACCAAGCAGAACCGACTTCTTTTTCGTGAAGCCAGGTCCAAAGCTATTGAGAGCGGTTTTAAGTTCTGCTGGGTTAAGAACGGACAAATCAACATCCGGAAAAAGGAAGGTGCACCCGCTATTCGAGTTCGCAATGCAGCAGACATCGAGCTCCATCTCAACCAGCCAAACCAGAAAGAGTTCTCAGCGCAAGATGCCCAACAGACAAACTTGTAGTCATGGAATTTTGCTTAGACTCGCAGACTATTTTTTTTTTGTGTAATTCGTGTTCTCTAGCTATTGTTACCTTAATTTCTGTTTTTGGTTCCTTAATTTTGAGTCGCATCTTGGTAATCATATCAATTGCATCGCATGTAAACTTGCTGATATCCTACTATCACTTTTATTTTCACATTCATTTTTCGGTTACACACTTTTGTACACATTTATCAAACACTTCACATAAAATAATACATCCTAATTCCAAACTTTGCAGGTCCCAGTGGTATCGTAGATTAAGTGACAGAAGCAAACATGTCTTCGTAAATTATTTATTACTGTTTGATCTTTTTTATCCGTGGATAACTTAGTAGTTCACGAGAATATAGAAAAATCTCTGTGTATTACCTGTCACTTATTGAACGAGCTGGAACACTGCCAGGACCTAATAACAAAGACCTATAATCTTAAAATCATTACAGTAAATATCAGAAGTATGCAAAAAAACTTTGATCATTTCGTTGTAGCCTTAAAACGTTTAAATATCGAATATGATGCAATGATCCTCACAGAATGCTGGTTGAACGAAAACTCTGTTACAAGAAATCTTAACGGATATAACTCATTTCGATCAACGAAATTTATAAATAAAGCTGGAGGTGTCATAATTTATGTAAAGGAATGTCATGAGGTCGTTGTTACTGAGCCTGATATAGACGATGCAAACTGCCTCATGATTCGTCTGGCTGGGTCTGTTAATTTATTCGGGATTTACCGCTCTCCTTCTGTTAGTAGTTTAACAAATTTTTTATCGTCACTAGATGAGCACTTGTGTCAAGTCAAGTCGAAGTCGGTGCTGGTAATCACGGGCGATTTAAACATTGACATACTGGCGGACAACCCAAGTGGAGACAACGCCGAGTACCAGTGCCTAATGGCACAGCACGCACTGTTACCTGCGATCACAAAGCCAACTCGAGGAAACACCTGCCTAGATCATGCCTACGTAAAAAGCTGTGGCTCAGCGATTGGTATCGTTGCCAAATCTTCATTAACAGATCACGATATTGTTATGGTTGGAATTAATACCAAAACGGAAACTGGTAACAAAAGCACCAGAAAATGTTCCCAAAAAGTTAACTTTGAAAAATTGAAATTGGATCTTGACAACGAAGATTGGTCTCCTGTCATTTGTAGTCAAGATGTCAATGAAGCACTCAAAGCTTTTGAAGATATCCTCAGTGCAGCTACCTCAAGAAATACCCAAAATAATAAGAAAAGTCGAAAAAAGTTTATAATGAAGCCCTGGATTACACCCGGATTGGTGCGTTGCACGCGCTTCAAAGATAAACTACACTTGCAAGTCAAACAAGACCCGAACAACGAAACGCTAAAACTTTCTTACACGAGGTATAGGAATTTCCTGGTCGATCTTCTTAGAAAAGTAAGGAACAATTACAACAGCAGACAACTGCAAGAAAATCAACATAACCCTAAAAAAATATGGAGCACCATTAAAGACATAACCGAGATGCCAAAGAAAAAAAGCGCTCCTCCACAAGAACTAATGACCGCCGCTAAATCTGTCAAGGAATCCTTGAACTCCTGCAATAGTTACTTTGCATTGGTGGGTAAGACCCTTGCAGACAAGATATTGCAAAGCCTGTCCACGACTGAGGAAGATTTAGCCTCCAAAATCAGATGTAAAGTATCTAATAGTAACTCCATATTCTTGGCGCCTACTGACGTACACGAAGTGGACAGAATTATTCTTAATTTAAAAAGTGACAGCGCTCCAGGAATTGACGGATACAGGGCACCACTAATCAAACACATAAGGCACTCAATCTTGGATCCTGTCACACACATTTGTAATTTAAGCATGTCAACAGGGGTCTTCCCGGACAACTGGAAAACTGCCATGGTGTCTCCAATCCACAAAGCAGGGCCAAGAGAGACTCCTGATAATTATAGACCAATATCCTTGCTCAGCCTTTTCTCTAAAATACTCGAAAAAGTAATCAGCAAACGTATCGTTAGCTTTATTGAAGAAAATAACTTATTATCGGAACGCCAGTTTGGCTTTAGACAGGGAAGATGCACGGAAAACGCTGTCGAGCTCTTAACCAACATTGTTTCTGGGCACATCGACCGAGGCCGTCGATGCCTAGGCGTTTTCATAGATCTCGCAAAGGCATTCGACTCAGTCTCAAGTCAGATACTACTAAAGAAACTGGAGTCGATTGGCATAAGAGGTGTAGCCCTAAACTGGTTCCGTAGCTATCTAACTGATCGCCGGCAGTGTGTTAGAGTCGAAAATGAGATTAGCGATGAATTGGGTGTTTCTTTTGGTGTACCTCAGGGAAGCCTGCTGGGCCCGACTTTATTCACAATTTACATGGACGATATTTTAAGAAATGAAATTCCTAACGCGGACTTGATTTGTTACGCTGACGATACAGTTATCATTTTCCACGGTGACGACTGGAAAGAATTGCATGAGAAAACCGAGTCTGGAATGAGGACGTTAGTTAACTGGTTGGATTTAAATTTACTCACGCTCAACGAAAAAAAAACGAAATATATAACCTTTAGGAAAACAAATGCCACTAAAATTCCTCACTGGAGGGTAAAAATCCATAGATGCAAGGCTAACAAGCTTGCCGGTGGGTCTATCTCCACGTGTCCGTGTAACGAGATCGAAAGGATTGATCACCTAAAATATCTCGGAGTAACATTGGACCAGCATCTCTCTTTCAAACAGCATATCATGGTTACGGCAAAACGAGTTCGCAGGCTTATTTATGTTATGAAGCTACTACGTGAATGTGCCTCAGTGGATACCCGTAAATTAGTTTACCTTGCCCTCTGTCAGTCTCTACTCCTGTATTGCATAACAGTTTGGGGCGGCGTCGCCAAAACTCATATATTAGAGCTGGAGAGGGCGCAACGTGCTGTTTTAAAAGTTATGCTGTTCAAACCCTTCCGTTACTCTACTGACAAACTGTATAGAGAGGCAGCACTTCTTGGGGTACGCAAACTGTATATTTTTACTGTTGTAACTAGAACACAATCAAAACTTCCAAAAAGAACAGACTTAAATGCCCTACAAAATAAGAGAAAATTTAGAATCCCGAACCCAGCAGTCAAGTCTGCGTACGCCCAACGACTTCCAGCATTCCTACTTGCCCACGTCTACAATAAGGTCAACTCGGTTCTTAAGATCCACAACTCCCCTTACACCCAAATGAAACATTCTGTGAAATTATGGCTCTTAGAACAATCATACACTTATACTGAAACAATTCTTAGTATTATTAAATAAAATCAACTGACACACCGAAGAGGCGCGCGCGCACACACTCTCTCTCACACACACACACACACACACACATACACACACACACACACACACACACCCTCACACACACCACACACACAATAAAGAACAGCAGCAATACTTACATTTTATAGCAAGTTTGATCCTTTTTGCATTATTTATTACGTTTATTTTATAAATATAGGAATCTGTTCTATTTTCTTTTCATGCCTGAAGTAGTTTTATTTCAGTTATTTTAGTTTTTGTAGTCTCGAAGAGGCTAACTACTTCTAACCACTACTTTTATTTGTCGCAAATTTCAACATATTGTTTTAACCAAATGTTATTATGTATAATGGTGCCCAAGATACAGGCTGTGCCTAGTTTGGGACCAACGCTACCTCAAAAATGTAATTTTAATGTTGAAATAAACGATTTTTTTACTTTTTTACTTTTTACTTTAAATTCAGCTGCAGCCGGTTTGGATTGGAAGCTGACCTCAATATAGTTAGGTTACAAGACTAAGCAGATGATGATGGTGTTAAAAGTTATCAGTATACACAGATCAATCTTGAAATAGTCAACTTTGTTTCATCAAATGCAAATTAAATTTTCAGGGTCCATTTTCTGGTGAAAGATTAAAAAGAAGGCGACACAGAAATGACTCGTAGTCTATGATATAACTGTATACAAGAAAATAGGCTACCGAGCTGATGACCGAACAGTTCATTTGAATACCAGACAAGACAAGGTTGAAACCAGTCAAAAATAGTAGAGTGCGGTGATATGGATTCCATAACGATAAACTAGAAACGGTTAACGTCCATTGACCCTCATGTAACATTACCCAAGTTCTACTCATAACACACAGCGACCCATCATCAACAGACATAAGAACTCCCTTATCTGGCCACAACACATCAAAACGCTCATTTATCCGCTCGAAAAACTACAATGGCCTCTTTATACGAAAGTCACCATTCCTATCCCACAAGCTTACGCAAGTTTAAAACAAACGTGACCGTAGAAATACGATACTAACAAGAATTTACGACGAATCGTAAAAATCTTTGGGCATATCGACAGCCAATCTCACGAAATTATCTACATTAGAAACTATCTTATCCACCTCTTCCGACACAATGAAATTACAACTTTACCTGCTACAAGACAAAGCACAATTTTGTTCGAAATAAAATGGTGGTTTTAACCTTTTGTTTTCCGTCATATATTTAACAAGAATGTGTGAAAGGGGGCAGGAAAGAGGGGGTAACGTATGTAGGCGGGTTACGTTAAGAAAAATCGTGATATACTCATCTTTGCTACTATTGGCGTAGATGGGGTCACACACGTATACCTATAGAAGTGAGGGTGCTGTAAAAAGTAAAAATGTTTCGTTTGTAACGGAATAGGGAACGTGTTTACAGGATAGTTTTATACAATGTAAGCTTATATTTAGCTTTAGTTTCTGTATTGGATTGCTAAAAAATGATAGTACTTGGAATGATTCTAGGACATAGATTGCATAGAGATAAAGAAATACATGTAAAACGAAAATAAACTAAAATTAGCTTGAGAGTAATCAAATACAGTAATCTACTACACAAATACATACAGCTATATATATACATGATCCGCCTATATCTCCAAATCACATTGAAACATTTGAATATCAATAGTCAAGTGCAAGAGGCAAAATGTAACTCCGATTTAGTAAAGTGATGCTACCTCTACAGAAAAGCAGTAGTTTGTGGATGTAGAAATATGTCCTGGATCCTATTCTACGTGTCCCAAAACTTCAAAGTGACTTCTGCGCTGCACTGACGACGCTGTGGAACTGGCGAGCTTTTTGTCAGCAAGATCTGAAAAAGTCGTACCAGAGACACTCAACATATTTGACCGCTGCTTTACTGCAACAATATGTGATGAGGTGAGGTTCTGTATTTTTCATCACGATCTTATCAGGTTCTTCAGGACGAAATTCCACCACTACAAAGGAATTTATATCTCAATAATAAGGTACCAATAAGTTCTATTGTAACGTAACCCAAAATCCTGAATCGCGCAAGAATAGTTTACCGCGCAACTAGCTTATAAAGAACGTTCAAACTTTTTACAGAGGATGAGAGTATCTTACACCTTGGTTTTCGTACCTTAAGGTAACTTAAGGTAACCCCGAAATATTAGTCTTTACACCCACAGTGAAGTTTAAACCTTGTTCGTCATCCCGCTATACTATGTCCACTCTAACCCGACATTGATCCATTGTATTCGGGTTTGGTACCCGTTGCAGCAAAAGACATCTCGACCGGAACCCATGAAATAACAGCACGCTAATGACCCATTCTGACAATCCCATTTACATTCCTCTCCAGCACTCCTCCCTCAATCAGAGCCAGCATTCAAATAAAAATAAATAACAAACGAACTTTTTATCTTCCGAAGTGATATTAAAAACCTCTTAGCGAATATCGAAGAGATTTCATTTTCAATACATCTCATATTTTTCATACTGCGCGGATGACATATCACCGTGGATCATAATTTAGTACTACAGCCATGGGAGTTTCAACCTTGTGATGTAGAGATAGGGTGGTTTTCTGAGTGGGGGTGTGAACAATCCCTCTGTGATTCCATACGATTTCACCCAGTAATGATTTGGTTGGTAATGAGGGAGACGCGCGTAATATTCTGAGAGCAAAGTCACGGAATATTCTATGGATGGATAGGGAATGTTGTTTACTTTCGCTAAAAGTACGGGTGTAGGCGTGGGAACATGCTTTTTTTACTAGGTATTTTTGGACTTGTTTTCGTTATTTTCAATTGTTTTGGTGTTTATAATACTGTCGCGTTTAGCGTAACCATTGACGAAATCATACCAGGTTCTATCAACTTCAACATACAGATTTAAAAAAAAAACTGTAAGTAATCAAAGTATCATGACAGGATAAGGTGGTGTATTATACTTATACATTAAAAGTCTCTTAGTTTCGAAAACACAGAAGATACTTTAATGAAAGATGATATAGTTAAAATTAACTTTGTTTCTTACAAATTATTACTCATAAGAGTGGATTTTTTTTCTCGAATATTTTAATCAAATCTTATCCATGGTTCTACAATCCACGGAGGAAAACATTCGTTCTTCCGGAGTTTATTATTGCTGTTATTGCTTCCATACGTCAACAGACTTCTTTACTCTATATATAGATACGAGACTTATAAAATCAGCAAACATATTGGATTAACGAAATTAATCGTAAACAAGGATTTGCAAGGTTTATTGAGCGATCAATTTATTTCAGCAATGAACGAACCGATTTGAAGCATTGAACAATGATAGATTACTGACATTCGTTCAAAAATATGATTTTAAAAAAGGAAAACAAAAATATCACTAACACAAAAACTTATTAAAAACACTACACTTGGTTATTTAAGTTGCTGTAACAACTTATTTTAAAATAAACAAGATTTTCTTATAATCGCTATAAGAAAGGGCCATATGGCAAAGTAATTATAGCCACAAACGTCAAATAATCAGGTTAAGCTACACTTTTCGTGGTTAGTCCAAGGATGAGTGACCATCTTTTCATACCAAGATCCCTGCGTACCTCACAAAAAACGTGTCGTCAGAACCCCGAAGGTTTAACAACCAGTCTTACCAAAAGCTATCGTATTATCCAGGAACCTGGCTAGTAAAGGTCAGATAGTTCGTCCCTCCATGTAAAATGTACTCAGCTGCATGCGGTTAGGAATGGAAGCCCAACATGATTGAGAAAACGCTAGGCAGACGCTGATAAACTGATCAGTGAGCAAACTGCAAAAATCTCACCAGTCGGTATAAAACATTAAAAAGAACAAGTGACCGGACGAAACATACAATTAAATAGGCTTTTAAGACCTTTAACAGGGTTATGATCCTCGTCATTTACCATATAATATTACAGTTCCCAAGTAATACAGTATGTATCGTAAATATCTTCCAAATCACATCATAGCATACGCGGATGCAAGACCATTATACCTACTCCTGCAACATTGTTATTTTATACGCCATAGATACTCCAAATGGGTTATAAATTGATTCATAATCCCTTAAAAGTATGCATAAATACATGCTAAATTGTCTGTAAGCTGTCTTGTAAATATTGGCTTAGATTCGCTTGTAAAGTTAGCGATCTAACTATGACTTATACATTTATGTAACGAGCGAAATACGTAGTATGGGAAAAGTTACCGGTGCCCGGACAGATTGCTACTCGATATTTGCACCGAGCTATTAAGTTATGATAAGGTAACCGACATAGTCCGAAGGATTGCCAAATATAATGAAGTCGTAGCATAGAAAGCCGCAGGAATATGCTGGATGCGAGAAGTACAAAACCGGTCGAAGTGGCGGTCTTTGGGGAGGGCCAATGTCCAGCGGTGGACGTCTTTTGGCTGAAATAGTGGTGAAGATGATGATGATTAGGTTATGCCCAATTTAAAATGGGCAAAGTCGTTTCAACTGAAAACAGTGGACAATTTCGTTTCATTTAATTTATTTCTTACTTTGCCCTACTTTTTGCATTCACATTTTTGATCTTATAATGTGGATATCTTTTCTTGCTTATTGCTGCTTGTACCAAAAGTTTAACTAAGGGTCCACAAGTTTTGTAACCGGTGGCAACTCTCATCTCATTAGAGTTGACAACAGGCGCATTGCTTAAGAAGCTTCAAGCATTGTCACAAAGGCGGTTACATTTTTCATAATACTTGTCAAAATGCCTCCCACACGGCGTCTCCGGCCCCGGGCTATGACGTAACGAGAGCTCGTGTATGGAGACTCTTAACACGAAAGCCACTCGACTCATCTATATCCTACTCTAACTCCCTAAGCCAGAGAGAGAAGGAAACACCACTACTCTCCGTCATATTTTTCCCTTTACCACCCTCGCTTTCTGAAGCGTTCTTTTACATAAAAGAGGTTCTTGAGAAAATAATAACGGGACTGCTCAAAGGGCACCCAACTTTTGCTATTCGGATGCTTTGATTTTCGACTTGGCAAAGAATTTTGCGACCACAAAGGGAATTTCGATGCGATATTAAGCAAGGATTTAATTTTCAAGTTAATGCAGTAATACTCGTTTCAATAATTTTGTTTTCTTTTTATGTAAGTTTTACCTCAGAGAAGCAGTAAAAAAATAAGTACAAGATTTAACTGGGTCAAGCCCTTTTTATGAAGTTCTTATTTGCTACCCAAGTGTTTCTCGATTTCCAACAACTGCTATTACCTACTGTAACTGAATGTTCATTGAGAATTGACAAAGCATGACAAAGCAAATATTTTCTTTCATTTTTACAGAAAATATGAAAATTCTACTTTTGCTTTATTCATACTGATCTCCTCAATCATCATCAGTAAATAAACATTGAACTTTGGAAAGCAGCATTCTGAGTGTAAACAGACGGGAAAACGGATTACCACTCTGCGTTCCAAAATGGGTACCAGGCTCAATTTGGGCGAATTACATCAGCCGTATGCAGGATGACTGCTTGGCAAAAGTATGTAAACTTTTGTCCAGCAGTCATCACACAATGGGTGCGTCAGTCCATTGGATCAGTATGAATAGAAAGTCTTGTAAAGATGAGTGATAATCTTAATAGAGTATCTACTCGCATCAAATCCTTACATCAATTCTAGAATTTAATTTTGAGGTTTCGTTTTTCTGCACTTTAATTGCTTTACATATTGTCACTCAGCATCTAAATCAAGTTGCTTAACCATTGCTTCATATGTTTGAAAAGTTTGTCTGCTCAGCGACGTAAATAACGCAATGGATGTTGTTGAACTGTCAAAATGAAAGCGAGATGGCATTCATTTTCTTACCGAAATATGACATTAACTTTAGTTGAAAATTCGCACTAAGTCTTACACCAACCATTTTTAAGCTACCTAGCCACAAATCAACCAAAACACATTCACCGAAATAAAATTCAAGCTTAGCAACAACCAGTGAAGGGAAATGGTTCACAATCGGAGGCCTGTTAACAAATTACTGCAGTACATGCAAACCTATTTTGTAAGTATTTAATAGCTATAATAATAGCCCTCTCAATTGCTATAACAATGGCGATACAATACTTTATTTAAATAGGGCTGGCGCTACAATGGAATCGATTCGGAATCATTATTAAGCTATAAATACTATGGACGGATGTGTGGAAATAGATTTTGGTCACAATTCAGTTGTTTGGGTAGAGAGACTCAAAAGTGATTGAGATTGAAAAGGGAATATTTCGTCTAAGACTAAAAGAGCTTCTGTAATCGGAGCTTTATCGTCAGTTTTGTGAAGCTGTTTTTTTTTTGTCTCCCGCTCTTGGGTGGAGCGGAAGGGCGTGTCAGACTTTTACTGACTAAAACCCACCCGTGTTCCTTCAGTTGCCCATATGCCAGGGCCACGGTAACTCTTTCGAACAGATCTCGCGACCCTGGCAGGAGATTTGTGAAGATTGAGTTATAGAAACTGCAAATTGTCTCGTGTTTCTAGTTTTTAGTATACATAAACCTGTCACCAGATGCATTGAAAGATCGATGGCGCCCGATTGATGAAAACAAAATTAGCTCAGTGATGAAATACTAATTTGAGATGTCTCATAAACATTACAATTTGCTACTAGTTTCACGTTTTAATTCCGTCCCATTTTAAGAACAGCTCCAGCGTTATCTGCACCATTCTCTGCGACAATATTAAAACTTTCATATGCAGTAACTCCGACATATCTCATAACTTGAGAACGGCAAAAACATTTCAACGCGAATTTTTCTTTAGACGAGAGATTTTATGACGACAAATGACAAAAATACTCAACGTTTCATTGTGGAACTTGGAAACGGCGCTGCGAGCATTTTTGTGCGCCCTCCGAGCCTCCTATACATGTGTACCGAAGGGCGAAGTTATTTGCCTTGCTTCTCTTCCGTCCATTTGCACCCCACCCTCCCCCGAGCTTCCGGTGCCGCCGCCTACCACCCGGCGCGTCCGCACGACACACGCCAAACAAATACCTACTCTAACACCTTCGCGAAAGGATTTCATTCTCGAGGTGACGCGCCAACTATTTTTCTTTTACATCCAAGAGCAACGTGACATCGGACGCGCAGAAAAGAATGCCAACTTTGAATTCAGAGGGACACACTTGAATTTGGAATATTCAGTGTGTGGTAGTTGCGACTTTTTGGAAGTGTGGCGCCGAGGGCAGAGGGGCGCGGGGCGATTGCGACCGTACGAAAAACATATTTTTCAGATAACGACAATGAGAAAGGAAAATATTCAGATGAAAATTCCCCGATACGGCGCGCCGGGTGCGGCCGCGTGGAAGATATTAAGGGGCGGGCGTGTGCTACTTAACGATATTTTTCGACATGCTTTACTTTTATTGCTAACTCACGGCTCCGATATCGGATACGGTTTGTCGTATATCAAAAAAGAAACTCGATTCAGACGTACATAAAAAAATATATTACGTATTTAGCGGAGCGAACTGAAATCAGCGAAGATAGCGGTCGGTTTCCACATCAACGGCTCCTTTGAATCATTTGGAGTCGAGCATTTGCGTGGAAACAAAAGAAAAATTCTTTGACGTATTACGGGAGCAATAATATTCTGGAAATTATTATCCGAGCGGTGTCCCAGTGGGATATTAAGTAACACGATATTAACATCCCCGGGGGTGAAAGGGACAGCTTTATGGATTAAACGGTTAATTAGAGAGGGACGGAGATAGAGGGGGCGATCTTGTCTAAAGGACGTTGGCCTCCGGGGCACGCGACCGTTGATTCGAACTCCTTTTTAATTCTTTTTTATTAATTATACTGTGACCGAGCGGTCTTGAGCTTTCCACTGAATATAAATGTGGAGCAAAAGTTAACTGATTTTAAACGATGCGTGGAGTTTTCTGGAAGTATTTGAATGACAGAATATTGATTCTATACATTGAAATACTGTAATAAAACAATACCTTTCATACAGATGCTACTTTCACCATACTGAATGGATTACAATAAATTATTATCATAATCAGCCTAAAATATAACTACTACGGAAACACGGGCCTTCTCTCTGTGAGAACGAGTGGGCCATAATCCACAACGCGAGCCTAGTGCAGGTTGGAGGATGTCACATATTTTCAAATTGATTGATTCTAGGACATGCCGGTTTCCTCACGATATTTTCCTTCACCGTTTAGAGAGCAATGGTTATGAAATTAAAAACACAAAGTAAAGTGCTTGACTGGGTTCCAACTCACGACCCACAACTCATAAGTTAAGTAAGGGCCGTTACCACTGTGCCACCACTGCTCTACAAAGTAAATAATAATCTACATCTCGAACAAGATTAACATTTAAATAAATAAAAAAACATCAAGTACCAAGTCCTCACATTCGCGGCACATTTCTTAAACGCCCCATCTTCCTCATTAAAGAGCTTTTTCTCAACTAAGCGACGTTGCTTTTATTCCCTACTTAATGGCCGTTCGGTTCTTTCAATGTAAACTTGGCAATGAACGCCAGGGGAGAGCAAATTGGGTCAGTCTTTGACTTAATTTTTTTTCCCCAAGGTCGATAATAATCAATAGGGCGACGCTCCAAATTTACGCCTGCCTGTAATTAGATTTTTGCCCGATCGATTTTAAGGTAGGTCGGGGAGAATCGATACTACTTTGTGATTTGTTACGCAATTAGGGATGGGAATTAAGTGGGACAGTTCTTTTTTTAAATTTGAATATGGTTTTTTTTTTTTGTTTTTGCTCGGTGGGATGAGAAAGTCGTTAGGGATCCACAGTTAGACAATCAAGTCTTGCGGTTGGTCCGTGGATGGGTGACCATACCAAGACCCCTACGTGCCTCGGAAAGTCTATTCGTAGATCTTTGTCAGTCGTTACGGGTCGTCAGAAGCCCAAAAGTCTGACAGTTAGTCTTAGCAAGGATTACCTATACGTATCTGGATTGTGGAAGCTGGATGCCTCTCCAGCTTCCACAATCCAGTTGCGTCTAGTCGCTCTATGTAAAATACTGGCATTCAGCTGCATCTGTTTAGAGTGGAAGCCGACCCCAACAAAAGGGAGGAAGGCTAGGCTGATGCTGATGAGAAAGCTGGTATATAGTGCATGGCAATAGATTATGTTTCCTAAAATATCGGTGAACGGCTTACCAAATACACAACGTTTTTTGATACCTTAGTCCTACTTAAACACTATAAATGTGAAAGCATGTTTGTTTAAATGACTGGATGTTTCTTAATGAATCATGCAAAAGCGGCTGAACGGATTTGGATAAAATTCGACACACATATATTTTATAACCTGAATTAACACATGGGATATTGTTTATGCCGTAATACGTTCCCGTGGGACGATTTTTCACCTCTTTCCCACCTCCACGCTACTGTCAAATACTGGTAAAATTACAGATTGTCGAGACGGCCGTTATGGTATGACGGCCACCGGTCTTCAAGGAAACCGTAGCTTAATTAGTAATAACACAACATCACACCTTCTTTCCCCGAAGGGTTTGGCAGATGTGTTCCTATAGTACACTCACATTTCGCCAATTATGTTTAAGTCCCAAGTAATAGAGCCTATTGCCATTCTTCTCTTTGACTCTGAGCTGCTACTGAGGAATTCCAGATGAAGAAACCAAACAACATTTTGCCCGATCTAGGAAATGAACTCAAGTTCAAAGGCTCAGCAGTAGCACTTGCGACCACTAAACCAACGAAGCATTCAACTAATCTAACTAGTAAAAACTTAAGTATTATTGGTCAATGAAAGACTTGTTAATAAAGATGAAAGAACTTGTTACATTACAATCTTTTCCTTCCATTAGGGTGCTATCTTTGAATCCAACTTTATTAAATAGTATTGCTTGTTTTACTGCCTAAATTGTCGTAAACACGGACGTCAAAATATCGCGGTGGGATTTTGTTGCGCATTGAATTTTCAACCCTGATAATTATTAAACCGAGAATTGAGGATTCAACACAGTGTATCTAAGCGGGTCGATAGAACACATTGTTCGATTTTGAACTCACAACACTAAGGATAGTGTTGAAAATCAGATGTTATGATCTCCATGTGTATGTTGACTTAAGGCTCGTTCAGACTAGCGGGACGCAACGGTCGCGCGCGAATCTGCGATTAAAGGCTCGTGCAGACTAGCGCAACGCGACGGTCGAGGCGCGGCAGGTCGCTCCTGTGTGTAGTGTCACGCGCGTTTTCATAGAAAATGTTCTACGGATATAAATCGCCGAATCACGCGCGACCGTCGCGTCGCGCTGGTCTGCACGATCCTTTATACAAGCTATTTTATCTCCGTTTGAATTACAGCTATAAAAACTTTACTAGCCCTACACCTATAAAATGTAAGTTTTCTTGTATTTTTGCGAATATGTAATCTTTAGAGAGTGATTCGGTCAAATGGGTTGAAGAAGTACTTAAAGCTACTTACAAGAAGTAAGCAAGCAATAATAGTTTGACTATAATTATCATCTAAGTTAAGTAGTAAGTTATAATCTGAACTAAGTTGATTCAGATTATAACTTACAGTCACAGTTAGATACAGTCACCCAAACAGAAAGTAATTTAATTTATTTAATGAACGGTTTTTGTTTATTAATGGAGCATGTACCGTCCACGTCCACGTCCGGTACCGTGTGGTGGCGGACGTAAAGAATAACACCACCCCATTTCTTCTCGTGGGTGTCGTAAAAGGCGACTAAAGGACTTAATAGAGAATGGGCAGCAGCGTTCTCTATGCATTTTACCACCATACTGCGATCGCCAACCCGCCTGCCAAGCGTGGCGGTTATGGCAAAGGCCCCCAAATTGGAGGAGGCCTAAGTCCAGCAGTGGACGTCTTACGGCTGAAATGATGAATGATGAATGGAGCATTGGTGGCCCAATGGTAACGGCCGCGACTTACGACTTTTAAGTCATAGGTTCAAACTCATTCAGGCGCTTTAATTTGTGTACATTATTTCAACACCACTCAAAATCAAAAGTCATCTATTCAAACTAGGCTGAGAGTCAGCACTTTTTGAACGTCAAAGTCACATAAGACAGTCCCCTCAAAACGCCCGCCCTTCACCACTTCATAGTGCTTTAGCTGGGAATAAGAAGTGGCGCAACAAAACTGCTCTAAAACGGTGAAGGAAAACATCATGAGGATGTGACATGTGATATCTAAAAACCCGCACTGGGCCCGCGTGGTGCATTATGACCCACTCCTTCTCGAAGATTAGAGACCTGTGTTCCAGCAGTGGGAACGTTATAGGGTATCATTGTTTTCTATTAATTAAATTAAATTAATTCGAAAACATATGGATGTTTTTGAAGTAATTTAATTTAATTAAGTTAAAGGTTTCTTAATAAATTTCCACTATATCCGACGACCCTGGTTACTTATATGTTTTGGTGATATCCATGTGGATAAATTAAAGAAACAGGATAAGACAGTAATTACACCAATTTAAATTTTATTCCAAAACCATTCTAATAACGCTTCACTAAATCTGACAGCAAAAAAATCAATCCGTTGTCTATGGGAGCTGCATACTAATTCATTGCCCTCGGAACGAACTGGCCGCTAAGAACAAAGGAGAAGGTGGAATTTTAATAAATCCTTCCATTTTCGTATTGATTTCAGATTTGAAAATGGAAGATGTAAGTAAGAAAGCGGCAACCGTACTACGTAATACACTATCCATAACCATTTGGAAAGATATTCCTAATCCATTGCTTAATATGTTCGAAAAATTTGTCTGCTCTATAAAGTAAATAACGCAATGAATGTTGCTAAACTGACTAAAATTTTTCACCCAGATAGTTTCTAACCTAAATTAACACAGACGATTCTTTTTATCGCGGTAGAACATTTTCGTTGGATAATTTCGGACCTCTATGCGGGTAAAGCTGCTGGCAAAAGCTACTTAAAAATAATTTTTATAGAAGCCTTTATTTAGCAGTATTTAGATTGTAAATTTGTATTGAAATGTTTACTTTTTAATAGGAGAAACGGGATTCTAATCAAACCCGCACCTATTGCTGACAATAATATAAAACATTTACTATCATGGTCCCTGTAGCTACTAGGCATTAGTCTTTTACAGTCCATAAAACGAGAACATATAAACTTGTCTCTGAAATAAAATTTAATTTCGTACTGCTTCTTCTGCATACAAATGCATATTTATTTTGAATTGCTTCGAATTGTATCATTAGAATGTTTATTTACAATGTTTCTTGATACTTTTCCGTCACGTTAAAATTATAATTTTACAATGAAAGGCTTGTAAAACAATTCTAGCATGCTTTCAAATTCATGTATATTTGTTTGACAGAATGTAGGCTAACAAAGCGTGATTTTATCTGTAAAACTATGAATAATGGGCCCCTTTATATTCTCTCTATAAACTCAAGACAGCAACATACAGTGATCGGATATTCGGATGCATATTTACCTAATGCTTCTATTTCGATGGTCCCTATTAACAATGTCGGATATGCATTTTACCAATATTCACTTTTTTACATAAATAAAATCACACAAAAAAAATCTATCGTAGGTAATTTTGTTTTTTTTTTTTGAAAATCATGAAATTTAGCCAGTTTAAAAGATAATATTGTCAGTTTCTGCGCAACAGTGTTAAAACAAACTTTGAACTGCTCTACTGAACAGTAGTCTTTTTGCAGAACCGACATTGTTAATAGGGACCATCAATTTAGCTGTGAAAGCACGGAAGCACGGAAGCGGCTTCGTATTTTTTATTAAAGCCGGGTTTCTTAGATCATATTTACTTAAAATTAATGTTTAACCCCAGATGCAAATACATATGTGTGTAGGGTGGTATGTGTTCGTTAAAACAACACACAAAACACGGTAAAAACGCGCATTCCATATTAGCTAACAATTCAACTTTAGGTGAATATGCATCTGAATATTCTTATTTTTTATTAAAGCCGGGTTTCTTGGATCATATTTACTTAAAATTAATGTTTAACCCTAGATGCAAATATATGTGTGTAGGGTGGTATGTGTTAGTTAAAACAACACACAAAACACGTTAAAAACGCGCATTCCATATTAGCTAACAATTCAACGTTAGGTGAATATGCATCTGAATATCCGATCTCTAAAAATAAGTCATGCATTAGGATTTTTGACTTATTTGATGCCAACGTTGGAAACCACCTACCTGGCTACCTATGTCGATTCAAAAGATAAGGTTTTTATATAAACTAGTAGTCGCCCGGTAATCGAAATTCTATGACCTTGTTTTTTTATTAAATTTATGTATTACTATATAAAAATATTAGCATTCTGCACTCCCCTACATAAACTTTAACTGTGCCAAATTTCATACTCAACGCCGCGTAGTTTTTTTTTTTTCGTAAAAAGGAACGTATTTAGTACATTAAAACTCAATGAAAAAGGGACACAAAGTTTTTACTGCGCGTATTAATATGTCGAAAATAATAGCAAATTGTAATTCATAATATCTTCATAATGTCATAACTATGAAATATCAAAGTGTAGATTCACTTCTTATGTGCCTAAACCGTTACAATATAAATGAATTACCACACGTACTATTGCCTTGATTTGCCAATGAATATTGGAGAAAACCTTCTTATTCACAGAAGTAGGTAAAGATACTTTAACTGCATCTAAAATCAAACAACTACCTACCCCAGATACATCAACTCAACCGTCACAAAACCCACTATTCTCAAAACTACTAAGTCAAATATCCACTCGAAATCTAAATACCTCACACAATACAAGGCACAAGTGCTGCCTACACCGAATAGTACAAAGCACGATAATACTCGACAACATCATCTTGGATGATCCACTCGCCGGCGGAGCGTGTACGGTCGGCAAAAAAGCGAGTGTACGATGAAAGGTACAAAGCCTACTTACGATATTTGTTTGGCAACGGAATGCGGTAGCTAAGAGTGCAAATATACGTTTGTTCTGACGGTCAATACACTCTCGGGTGATGCTTCACCGTTGCTTGGTTTGGTAGCGTCAGCAGAAATGTTTTTTTTTTTAGTTTAGGGAAAGTTGGTTGTGGAAATTGGGGGTGAGTAAGATGGTGTAATAAATGGATTTATTCTTAGTTTCTTTTCACGGACTAATAGTTGGTATCACACGTTTGG
Organism: Aporophyla nigra; assembly: GCA_947507805.1. Lineage (NCBI taxonomy): Eukaryota > Metazoa > Arthropoda > Insecta > Lepidoptera > Noctuidae > Aporophyla > Aporophyla nigra. The sequence goes on along the minus strand of OX382309.1, from coordinate 18,706,835 downwards.
ATGGGTTGGTATTGAAATGGATTAGAATGCATTATGTAGATTCCTATATCGTCGTTGCAAATTTAAAATCTCCTATGTAACAATTTTCACAAATACGAGCTATGCATATATTTTAAAAGCGATTTGGTATATCTACTTATTGCAAAAACTCATATGTGAATATCTTAATGTATCGTTAAAGTATTCGCTAATTTTAAAAAAATCTCATGTCTATTGCCCATCGAAAACTCCTATGTGCCTGATGTAATAAACTGTAAATCCACTTATGTGACAAAAAGTTGAAACTTAAATCTCCCATGTGCAGAAAAATAATTAAATTTATATAAATATACGCTGAACGACACATTGATATAAGACAAATTCTATCTCAATACATTATAATTCCTTTACACTTTACATCTAAAAAAAATAAGAATGTTTCCTCAGTTTCTTTTTCAGGAAACTGTTTTTTCGTTTTTCTCGATAAGTTACTTTTTACACATAGGAGATTTTAAAGGAGACGGGCATTTCTGGGCCAAAATGTAATAAGTGGAGAAATGGTTTAAAAAAAAGCTTATATTTTTCTATATCAAAATCTGAAAAATCAACTCAATTTACAATCTGGAAAATGAGAAATCCTAAAATTAAGTTAAGGTTCCCAAGTAAATGGAATATCGATTAAATTATAATCGATTAACGTTCATACTATTTAAGAAGATGCCTTCACCAGATGATTAATTCAATTAAAATAATTAAATCTATTAGAAATAACATACTGCACAGCTTAAACCAATTAAATATTTATAAAATTAACATAAATTGATCCACGTTTGTTAATCGATTAATGTATGTTTAGTCTGTGCTAACTCTGACATGACATGCATGACATAACGCTGACACTCACTCGTTTCATATTGTTTATTGCATGTGCGTATCGTGTTTCCACCCATAGTTTTATTGATGTTTCCTCAACCCCTGCTTTCATTCTACGGACTTCGGAGCTACTTTCTTGTATGACCCTTGCCTTGCCACCATACCCAACACGGAGAACCCCGCTTAAACGTTGGACTTGGACTTGTCATTTTGGATTCTACGAACAGCCTACCGATTGGAAAGCGACACCATGGATCAATCAAGTTCAAGTTACTAGGTAATACGATACCCCTTGGTAAGACTGGTTGTCAGACTGAGCTTCTGATGACCCATAACGACTGTCTAAGATCTACGAAAGATAGCTGGGACCAACGGGTTAACATGCTTTCCGAGGCACGGAAGGGTCTTGGTATGTAAAGATGGTCACCCATCCACGGACCAACCGCGGCAAGCTTAGCTTAACCTGATCGGTTAACCCGTGCGGCTGTTATTACTTAGCCACCAGCCCTTCTATAAATACTTATATAATGATTAAGAATAGAGAGAATAGTAAAGAATAGCACCACCCTATTTCTTCCTGTGGATGTCGTAAGAGGCGACTAAGGGACTTAGAATTGGCAACAGCGTTCTCTATGCATTTTGCGACCACACTGTGATCGCCAACCCGCCTGCTAAGCGTTGCGATTATGGCAAACCCCCCCGAATCGGGGAAGACTTATGACCAGCAGTGGACGTCTTTCGGCTGAAATGATGATGAATTATAATAATATTCTTTATATTTAACACCCCAACTGTATTTTAAAGAATGAGAATCGCACTTCAAAAATCAGCTGTTAAGTGTAGATTGTTACGTAACCTCACTTTTCCTAAATCTTATTTAACTTGGTTCTCAGATTGCCAAAACCTCCAAAATTTTCAGTGATTGTTTAATAATATAGTACCTATCAATAGACACCAATTTCATCTTTTTACATCCAGGCCCAAGATTGTATGAAAGCGTATCCGTCTCCTTTGCAACGACGATATGACGTATTTTTATCCCTCGCGGTTTAGTATTATATATATTTTTTTGTCATTGAGTAAACTTAAATATTAGACTTATATGCGCGAACAATCGTGTTATATTCAGCTTATTCAAAATAAAACAACGTGCTTTCAAATAACAAAACTATTTCTGTTTTTACATCACATAACATCACTCCTAGTGTCCTCGAAGGGTTTGGCAGAGGTGTACCTACCTATAGTACACCCATATTTCGCTAGTTATGTTTAAGACACGTGTAATACACGTGTAAGCCTATTGCCAGCAACCGGGCACAAATCCAACCTCCGGGTTGCTACTAAGAAATTCCAGATAAAAAAAAAACCTAATAACATTTTGTCTGACCTGAGAATCGAACCCAGGAAGGACCTCATGCTCAACAGTAGCGCTTGCGACCACTAGACCAACGAACCGATTCCTATTTTTAACCGACTTCAAAAAGGAGGAGGTTCTCAATTCGGATGTTTATATGTTTTTTTTTTTTATGAATGTTCGGTCATAACTCCGTCATATATAGACGGATTTGCAAAATTCTTTTTTTGTTCGAAAGAGGTTTATTCCGAAATGGTCCCATATAATTTTCATATAGATCTGATAATGAGTTCGGGGGACAGACACCGGAACTCTTTAAAAAATGACAGCAAATCAACCGCGATTTCTGCTATCGCGTAAATATGTATTGTTTGTTTGGAATTAGTGCGAGGTGACTACCACAACTAAAAATTTAAAAATAAAAACTTTTTTATAAAAAAAAAACAACCGACTTCCTTAAAAACACTACAAAGTGAAAAATAACTTTAATTTCGGAAGTCGGTGGCAAATAAACCATAAATACAGATCCTAAGACACCGACTTCCGAAATTAAAGTTATTTTCACTTTGTAGTGTTTTTAAGGAAGTCGGTTGTTTTTTTTTTATAAAAAAGTTTTTATTATCTTTTAAAAAAGCTTTACCGCCCATAAAAACAATGAGCACATAGTCATCTCATGATTTACTCGTAACAGTCGTAGCCCTGTTCAGCGCGGCGAGCAGGGCCTACTGTGATAGGTTTGAGTCACACATATTTATCACAGTTTGGGACCAATAAGCATGAAAAAAATACGTGACTCAAGTCTATCACAGCAGCTGTGCTCGCCCAGCTGGGCTGACGAATTTTATTTTCCAATCTTCTTCTTTTCGTGTCGATGGTACTCGTACACTTTACACTTTTACAGTATATCGTTTGAGCCCAGTAGGTGACCACGTTTATTGCGGCATCAGTGGTATTTTTAAGATCATCTGACGTTCATGTGAACGGGCACTTGGGACACACTGCAGCAAGTGGGTCATCAGACTTACCGCACTGGCACTGGGTGTTGGATGAGTTCGTAATCCCCCACTTCGACAAATTGTGTCTACAGCGGCCTACTTAGGTACGCAATCGTTTGAGAGTTTTCCATATATTTTTCCATCGACGGTCAAAAGACCAACTTCAATTATCTACTTTGCAGACCGTACCTGTCACCTTAAATTTCTCCGTCGTGCAAACAGATGGGTATACGCAAATTATTATGTCTAATACAGACTGAATGGGCCGAGTCGAGCGTTAATGTGAATCCACAGAATGACTCATGGTAGAGCTAGTGTTTGCACTTCTATCCGTAAGTGAGGTTTGGAGAGAGCCCACATGCCATCAGAACTTATTTACCAGGATTTCAATGGTTTTTGGTGGTATTTGGCCAGGAATTATGGTTTGAACGGCCAATCGCACAAGAAAAATGAGGTACTAAGTTGACACGAGGCATATTCAAGCGGTTCGGCGTTCTTAGCAGATCAATGTCACCTCATTCAAAAAGAAATATTTATTTGGGGCCACAATTTGTCACTTCTGTATCTATTTGTCTGTTCTTTTCTTCTCGTCTGTTTATAAGCGTGTACATAAATGGGTTAAGTAATAAATTATTGGTTTTATTTTAAAACGAAATGATGTCAATAAACGCAATTTTCTTTCTTTCTCTCTCATTTTTTACGAAATTCTGAAAATTGTTCCATATACTATAAAAACAAGTTCTAAGAGAGTTGACTGAAACAATTTACTAAATGACAAAAAAACTTTTAATTTAATACGTCGTTATTGTTTCAATTGATCGGCTTCTTATTAAACACACAGACCCTTCATTTTTAGGGTTCCGTTGCCAAATGGCAAAAAACGGAACCCTTATAGATTCGCCATGTCTGTCTGTCTGTCTGTCTGTCTGTCTGTCCGAGTATGTCACAGCCACTTTTCTCCGAAACTATAAGAGCTGTGCTATTGAAACTTGGTAAGTGGATGTATTCAGTGAACCGCATTAAGATTTTCACACAAAAATAGAAAAAAAGCAATAATATTTGGGGTTCCCCATACATAGAATTGAAACTCAAAAATTTTTTTTTCATCAAACCCATACGAGTGGGGTATTTATGGATAGGTCTTCAAAAATGATATTGAGGTTTCTAATATCATTTTTTTTTAAAACAATAATATTTGGGGTTCCCCATACATAGAACAGAAACACAAAAAAAAAATTTAATCAAACCCTTACGTGTGGGGTATCTATGGATAGGTCTTTAAAAATGAAATTGAGGTTTCTAATATCATTTTTTTCTATACTGAATAGTTTGCGCGAGAGACACTTCCAAAGTGGTAAAATGTGTGTCCCCCCCCCCGTAACTTCTAAAATAAGGGAATGATAAAACTAAAAAAAATATATGATGTACATTACCATGAAAACTACCAACGAAAATTGGTTTGAACGAGATCTAGTAAGTAGTTTTTTTTTTAATACGTCATAAATCGTAAACCACAATTTACCTTTCATTCAGTCAACTCAAATATAAAAATTAAAAAAAAACCATTTAATTTCATAAACGATGATGACGAATGATGATGATGATGACCTGCAGGTTTGTACGGAACCCTCGGTGCGCGAGTCCGACTCGCACTTGGCCGGTTTTTTTCTTTTTTTTTCCCCGATACTAGGTTTTCAGATAACTTCCTGATTTTCTTATACCATGCATTCTTTGTGATGACCACACACGACATTTAGTCTACAAAATTACATGTGTGTTTACCACACCATCAAATAGGGCTAACCAATAACACAAATGAGAACGAGCTAACTCACAAGCAAATTCAACTAGACTACTCGACTAAACTCACCGCCAGATGTAGACAGTCCACTCGACTGTCCCTCATCATGCCAGTATCGATTACACACAGAATATTGCGTAACCAAACACACAGACAGAAAGTTAAATTTATCTTGTAAGACAAACAGAGATCGCATTCAAATACTAATCATCCTTAATTAAATGGATAAATATTAGCAGTGAATTGTGATGTCATCATGTTCATTATTCAGTCATCAATTTCTATTAGAACGTCGAATCTTTAACGTAACATAAAGGATCTTAATAGCCAAGAGCCTCGACCAACATCTGAGGAGACTCTTGTTGAGCAGCTGAATCAAGGGATTGATTCAGAAAGCGGTAGTTCTGGACACGGCTCGCTTTGTCAGGAGGTTCCTTTCTCTGGAGCTCTCTCCGCCGGTAGCTTGGACCCTGTTTCCGACACCGGTGGGCTACTATTTTTACACTATTAATTAGTTTTTTTTTTAAATCTAATATTTAAACATACAATTAATCGAAATAAAGGATATTCAATCTATGTAAATGATTCCTTGTTTCTTGTGGTGTCTGACGTTAAGAATAGTACAATCTCATTTCTTCCCGTGGGTGTCGTAAGAAGCGACTAAGGGACTTACTAGAGAATGGGCAGCAACGTTCTCTATGCATTTTAGTGCCATACTGCGATCGCCAACCCGCCTGCCAAGCGTGGCGATTATAGCAAACCCCCACAAACTGGGGGAAGCTTAGTTCCAGCAGTGGACATCTTTCTGCTCAATTGCTGATGATAATGAAATATCTATTATAACCACTAAACTTGAAGAAGCGTGATGGTTATAATTGGTATTTAGGTAGAAGTGCTGTATCTCGGGTTTTAATGAACCTACAGAGTTACGGTTCTGTTTCTTCTCCTTCTTTTTCGTGCAGCTGGCACGACAGTCTTTTTTTTAGCCCAAACCCACTTTTTTTTTTTTTTTTTGGATGGGAAATCATCAAATGACTTCTCCCGCTCTGGGCGGAGCGGGAGGGCGTGTCAGACTTTTACTGACTAAAACCCACCCGTGTTCCTTCAGTTGCCCATGTGCCAGGGTCACGGTATCTCTTTCGAACAATCACGCGACCCCGGCAGGCATCGGACCTAGCAGACCCCTTCAGTGTGGCTGACATCTCTTTGAGGCGCGCGTGGAACACTACGCGCCGTCGACCCGAGCTTGGTCCTTACCGGGCGGCGAGCTACCCATTGCTCGCCACCCGCAAGCTCGCGCCTACGGTGGCCGGGAGTCCGCAATCGACTCCCGGCGCGCTCAAACCCACTTCCTTGGCGTTATCGGTGGCACGGCAAAGGGCACCTTGGTTGTATCTTTTGGGGCACAGAGAACAGTATAGGAGGTGGAGTAGTAGTTTGTGACTCAGCTCCACATACACACCCTGCCTCCGTTCCGTTGAGGTAACCCCACTTTACGAAGTTCGACTAACACCTTCCCACTTGGATTAGGATACGGTTCAGGGACAAGTGAACCACGGAAGGTTACACCCAAAAGGAAGATGCTCGTTTCGTAGTAGATAGTGGGTGGCAATGGAGAAAAGGTATCCTGCCCAAAGTTGTAATGGACGTCGACCGGATACCTGGTAGAGATGCTGTGGATTTCAAAATTTTATATCCTTACTTTCTAAATGTATATACTGGGTGTTTTTTGCGTTGAATAGGTACACTATTTAGAATTTACAAGTCAAAAACTGCAAGCAGTCCGAAAATGAGGTTTTACATTACTAAGAATCTATCCTACAGCACCCCATAAAAATCGGTACAGTGCAACTTTTTACGAACTACGATGTTTTAAGTGATTGCGGCCTTTGAAAGAGTTACTACCGTCAAAAGTACCCTCTAATGGCGTTAAAAAATTCCTTACGTACTTTTTAGGGTTCCGTTTCCAAATGGCAAAAAACGGAGCCCTTACAGATTCGTCATGTCTGTCTGTCTGTCTGTCCGAGTATGTCACAGTCATATTTTTCCGAAACTATAAGAGCTATGCTGTTGAAACTTGGTAAGTAGATGTATTCTGTGAACCGCATTAAGATTCTCACACAAAAATAGAAAAAAAAAAAACAATAAATTTTGGGGTTCTCCATACTTAGAACTGAAACTCAAATTTTTTTTTTTTTTCATCAAACCTATACGTATGGGGTATTTATGGATAGGTCTTCAAAAATGATATTGAGGTTTCTAATATCACTTTTTTCTAAAATGAATGGTTTGCGCGAGAGACACTTCCAAAGTGGTAAAATGTGTGTCCCCCCCCCCCCCCCCCCCCGTAACTTCTAAAATAACGGAATGATAAAACTAAAAAAAATATATGATGTACATTACCATGTAAACTTCCACCGAAAATTTGTTTGAACGAGATCTAGTAAGTAGTTTTTATTTAATACGTCATAAATCGTAAACCACAATTTACCTTTCATTCAGTCAACTCACATATAAAAATCAAAAAAGAAAACATTTAATTTCATAAACATAAACCTTATTTATGCATAAACCGTGAATACCTACGGATTTGTAAGGAACCCTCGGTGCGCGAGTCCGACTCGCACTTGGCCGGTTTTTTCACTATACGACATTTGGGTCAACCCTAGTAATGAGTAATTAGTGTTAATAGGCTCTAAGCTATAGCTGTTAACGACTAAAACGAATGTTCTGCTGTTGTTTTTAACTATTTTAGCGTTTTTCAATGTTCTATGTAAGAGGGTTAACTTTCCGCACTAAGTCTTTCAGGTGGACCAGTGTATATGGGCCGTGGCGGCCGTCGGTGGATACTTCAACCAGCCCATTCCCTCCAGAAGTTAGCTATGTCTCATGGTCTGTTAAGAACATCTCTGTAAGATCTGGGTGCACCGAGGGTTTCCGTCCTAAACTGGGTAAGGCACTCAAAGGTATAATATGTACAACGTTTTAGCCTCTTTCTTACTACTTCGGCACATACTATTGGTTATTGTTGTCTCATGATTACATCGCTATTTGATAAGAAGAGAAGAAGAAGAGGAGAAGAAAAAGAGGAGAAGAAGAGGTTTGACCTGCACGCGTAGCATGACTACCGTAGAAATGGGTTTTATCGACGGAAGAATAGACAAAATTACAGATTGTAGAAAGATTAAAGTCAAATTTAAGATTGTAGAAATATTTGTACCGTTTTATGCTGGCGTAACTTGACAATTCTATCTCTATTCTACCAAGAATAGACAAAAGTTCTTTCTATGGTGGTCATACTACGCGTGCAATAAAACTGTCCGAATAATACTGTCCAAGATCATCTACCACTAAGCCCGTTAGGATAGTCTCTATACAAAACCAAATAAAATAGGTACAGAAACAGTTAGGCACCGGACAAACAAACACATTTATTACAAAAGGTAATTGCTTATTGGAGTCTTGTTACAATCCTTTTACGTGAACAAACTCGACTCTTCGGTAATGAGCCGACTTAGGTGGCTCTAGGAATGGTCTAGGAACAATAATGTGCATCTGTTAAGGCATAGCGTACTATCTAACTTCTTAAAAGAAAGTATTAAGAGCCTTTAGTAACAAAAATTAAACGTATTTCCATACTCTGTGTTAACACTTGTCTGCCTTATCATCCCCGTCGGCATTGCAGCAGAAATACGATAACTGCTGGACATAGCCAAAGCATCGCCACTTCGACCGGTTCTGTGCTTTCCGCATCCAGCGAATTCCTGCGGCCTTCACCAGGTCATCAGTCGCCCTTGTAGGAGGCCTTTTAACGCTTCGTCTACCAGTACGCAGTCGCCACTTCAGAACCTTTCGGTCACACGTATGCTTCATCCACAGTTTTTTTTTTAAAATCAATCATGTTCAGTTATGCCTCAAAATCATATGAAATTGATTGCATATCAACAACGCTATTTTCTCTTGCTTAATGATAAGATAAATAATTATTTCCAATCATTGTTTATTCTCTAAAATACTTATGTCAGCTCTGTGGAGCTCCAAATACTTATAGAACATTGGTGGAGCAGTGGTAATGGCTGCCACTTACGAGTTGAAGGTTTGCAGGTTCGAACCCAGGAGCGCTTTACTTTGTGTAAATTATTTCATCACTGCTCCTCTCAGCGGTGAAGGTAAAATATAGAGAGGAAACAAGCATGTCCATGTCAGAAGCAAAGAATTCTAAAACTTGTGATATTTACCAATCCACGCTGTGCGCTCGTGGTGGATTACGGCCCACTCTAGAGAAGAGAAGAGGCCTGTATCACATCAGTAGAAATATTATAGACTAATTATACTACATACTTATTGTGAACTTACATTAGTTCTTTCAAACAAAGCATCAGCCTAAATATTCCACAAAAATTAACATCTAAATATCAGTCAGCGAAAGCTGTCATTATTTAACTAATAAATAAATATAATATTTATGACGTACACATTTATATTAATTAAGGCCAAGCCTCATCAGTATGTACGATATTTGAATAAGCAGTAGAGCCAATTAAAATTCTGTTTCCCTTTAAGCGGCAGGTACAGAACCGTGCGGTTTCGCATACCTTCAGTTTTAATGAACGAACTAAGCTTAATAGGCAATTGGTAAATAAAATGAATTCGAATGTAGGTTTATTAAGAACTAGGTTTTGCTCGTGACTTCACTCGCGTTGAGGCAGGGAAACAAAAAACAAATAATATTTCAATAACCTCACCGGCAGTAGGTACCTACTGAGATAAAAAATCATAATCCAAATGATGGTCTACCCCTTTCTTGCCTAATATCATCAAAATCTGTTTAAAAATTGCGAGCGCGCGACGTTTGGTTGACACTTCCCGTGACCCAAAGGCTGAGTTTTGCCATCTTGGCCAAAGGCTAAAAGCATTGCGTTACAACGTAGCCATACCATCAATCTTTCTAAGTAGGTTTATCTTTCTAACTGACCCACACCTTGAAAATCCAAAAGTACCTTTTACTGGTTCATTTGAAATGAATAAAAATGCCCAGCTGTGGGACATTACTGGTTGAAAAAATAAATCCATTTAGCTGTTTAGCGGCGCGATTCAATCAATCTGATTAGCCTGTTCCCAACTATGTTCGAGTCAGCTTTCATCGTAAACGGTTGCAGCTGAAGACCAGGATTTGAAATGGAGCTACTACCTATCTGACTTCCTCAATCACAACCCAGTTACTGGGTAACAAGATACCCTTTAGTGAGACTGGCAGTCAGATATTTGGGTTTCTGACTACCCGTAACGACACCCAAAGATCTACGAATGAAAACAGCCGGGACCAACAGCGTAACGAACTTTCCGATGCACGGAAGGGTGATAAAGATGGTCACAAATCCATAGACCGACGGCAGAAAGCGTAGTTTAACTGGATCGATCGACTCGTGCGGGTTATTTTAGAAATGGTTCTACTACTGTCGCGTCGTGCTATCGCGCTGCATCAGTCTGCAGTAGCAATACAATACAGTACAATACAGTACAATACAGTACAATACAGTACAATACAGTACAATACAGTACAATACAGTACAATACAGTACAATACAGTACTATTAAAACAAAACAATCAAACAAACAATACAATCTTGCTCTACCTTGCTTTCTTTAGTAGCCTTAAAGAAATCTCCAAAACGAACATATACGAAATACAACCAAAGCTGGACATAGGCCTCCCCAATTTGGAAGGGTTTGCATAATCGCCACGCTTGGCAGGCGGGTTGGCGATTGCAATGTGATGGTAAAATGCATAGAGAACGCTGCTGCCCATTCTTTAGTGAGTCCCTTAGTTGCCTCTTACGACACCCACGGAAAGAAATGAGATGGTGGCATTCTTTAGTCCGCCACACGAAACATACACACGTTCATATAATTTACACTATTAGTAGGATATTAATAGAATTACTAGCTTGCATGAAATGTGAAGTGTATTTCTTGACATACATGTACACTAATGATCACGCATTTGAACTCCTGGGTAACATGTTAGCTAAGTGATGCGACGGCTAAAATGATTTTACTAAATGATGTGCACGTACTCGTTTCATGAATTCGAATTTAGTAATTACTAGTACAGTCAGATCTGCATAACCTGATCCCCTTCCTCACTTCTTCTGTTAAGAAGAGGTCAAGTATCGCACGTGAATGGTCGCCCAGTGGTCGAAATACGACCATAAATCATTAAAACTTGATGGTCGCGAGATTCGTTCGAAAGAGTTACCGTGGTCCTGGCGTATGGGCAACTGAAGGAACACGGGTGGGTTTTAGTCAGTAAAAGTCTGACACGCCCTCCCGCTCCGCCCAGAGCGGGAGAAGTCATTTAAAGATTTCCCATCCAAAAACAATAAAATAAAATAAATATTTATTATGAATTATTATACATTCCATTTTTAGCTCTTTCCTCATTCCATTCCTCCTTATAAACTTTAACTGTGCCAAATTTCATACTCCGTCAGCGAAATTTTCGTAAAAAGGGCTACTTATAAAATTCTTGCTTCACGTATTCGGTTTAACCCTGCAGTGGTCGCGCGGATTACAATTGTAATCCAGGGTAGTAAAAAAATGAAATATTTCAAAAACAATTCAAGTGTGTTACCCGAGACTCCATGTATTTTAAGTTCGATAGTCCCCGCCGTCACTCAGTTGCGCTCGCGCATTGCCGATGTGTGGTTGTGCCTGGAGAGGCTGTTTAAGTATTACAAATTAACCCTGGATTACAATTGTAATCCACACGACCACTGCAGGGTTAAAGACATTTATTTCTCAAAGAACATTACAGTTCACTTAAAGAGAAACTTAACTAAATTAAAAATAGGTTTATGTTTACATTACGACGTTCAAGCCATCGAAGAAACTGAACGCCGTAGTTTCATTTATGAATTACATATTGCAATTTACTTAAATCTAAACAAAAAAAAAGATATGAAAAAAAAACAGTTCAAGCCAAAATATACAAGCTTAGCTTATGTGTCTAATATATAATTCCTAATTTATATATAGAGTAGGTACCGTGTGGTGCCGGACGTAAAGAATAACACCACCCCCATTTCTTCCCGTGGGTGTCGTAAAAGGCGACTAAGGGACTTACTAGAGAATGGGCAGCAGCGTTCTCTATGCATTTTACCACCATACTGCGATCGCCAACCCGCCTGCCAAGCATGGCGATTATGGCAAAGCCCCCCAAATTGGGGGAGGCCTAAGTCCAGCAGTGGACGTCTTACGGCTGAAATGATGATGAATGATGATATAGAGTAGTAGATTATTAGTATTAGTAGTGACTGCCTCGTTAGTCTAGTGGTCACAATCGCTACTGCTGAGCATGAGGTCCTGGGTTCGAATCCCAGGTCGAAGAAAGTGATATTGGGTTTTTCTATCTGCATTTTCTCAGTAGCAGCCCGGAGGCTGGATTTGTTCCCGGTTGATGGCAATATGGTCGACCCATATTGCTTGGTTATAAAAGTAGCGGAAGACCAAAGAAACGATGGATGGACTGTGTGAATAATGATATGGATAGTAAGGGGATAACTACCGAAATGACTGCTAATAAATAGGAGTAATTTTTCAACTAGCCCCACAGATTAAAATGTTCAAACTTCACGTTAGTACCAAAGAACCTCTTTCAATCAAAAAGGTTCAAAGATAAAAACAGCCCTTTCAAATTAAATCACGAACACGCTACGACTAACACATTTGGAATACTCAAAGACATCAAAAAGAACAGATAACATTCTAAAAGGCAAAGGTCAAACTATTAAAGAAATCATTAAGTAGGATTAAATAACGCGAAAAGTTTTCTGAACGAGCGTGTAAAAAGGATCTAGTCGTATTAAATTCCAATATAGAGAGAGAGTAAGGAATACGGTAAGTTGTCTAACAGGCAAAGTTACTAATTTGTCGAAAACTCTCGTAAATTAAATGCCAAATATTTTTGCCTGTAGCTCACATATTAAGTTTCACAGCTAATATCTAAAGACGGTGAGACTTGGGCCGCGAAATCAGCGATTGATTGTGCTTAGTCGTGTTTTTTTTTATGAGAGTATTAAGCATTCAAGGGACACTAGTTTTTTCTTCATTATGTCCTGAACGCAGTACTAGTCTTCCAATGATAACCAAAAAAAAATTACCATATTCGGAAACTTGGCAGCCGCAGTTTTAATATTAGTAGACAAGAAGAGGCTTTTGTATATATATGCTTGTGACGTAAATGTTAGCTTATACAGACTCAAGTATTTATTCAGCTTAAAAATAACAGTAATATTTACAACAACAAAAAACAAATAGGTACCTTTTCTAGATTGCAATATTTTCTCGAACAGAACGCTTTGTTTTGGTGTGTTTAAGCTGCATCATAATTTTCACGTCAACAATGTAGTGCAAATTATATAGTAGTAGGTACCACATAATTTATGTGGCATTGTTCTGGCAGTGACCTAAGATTTATGCCTATTATGAAATAATGGAACTGGTTATTTTTAGATGTTGATGAATAGGACATAGTGATGACTAACTTTTGGTAATATTTCGATATCAGGACCTTGATTGTGTAAAACAAATACAATCCGAACAATGTTAAGGGACATTTCCAATACATTGCTTCATGTTTCAAAAATTTGTCTGCTCAGCAACGAAAATAAAGCAATTAATGTTATTGACTGTCAATATGAATGACATTGCCACTGTGGTATATTACGACGTAGATTCCATGGTTTTCATCGTGTTGCCATAAAACTCATTACATACAATCTGACTTTTAAGTCTTCAATCTTTCACTACTGAAGTAGAAGAAAGAGAAGAGATGGCTCTTCTCTTTCTTTACTTTTCTACTTTCTTTACAATTCATTTCGCTTTCTTTTGCTTTTACTCCTGAAACTATTGAGAGTTTGGAAACTATGAAAAATTTAAAGTTGTATTCACATGAAAGTTATCATACATTTCCAAAATCGCTACACGCAACAAAACGCTTGCGCGGATCTACCCGCTATTTTCATAGCCCCATCGCAAAGTTCACGCGTCGAAATCAATTTGCGTAGCGGGCGCGTCCGCCGTCAAAGAAAGAATTTCTCATAAGTTGGATAGGAGGGGGTGGGGGGGCGGTAGTGGGTCTACATGAAACAAAATAGCATTATGTTGCGAGAAAGTATGTCTTATGTAACATGTGAGGTGTGAGAGTGTGTGAAATATGTCACTGTATATCGTATGGTTTGTTTGAAAATATTCGGTTTAATGAAATATTTGATGACTAACTTGAACATTGATTAAATTGAACAGTTCAGTGCAGTATTGTCTAGATTATTGCACGTACATAATCTTTCTTTTATTATATTTTTTTTTCTATTGAAACCTAGACTGTAAAATTTTAGGTATGGCTATTCAACTTTTACATTTTTAAGCCAACATTTCCTATTAGAATATTCTTACAAGACTATTAACCGTGCGGACATTAAAACGAACATAAGATAAAAAAAACAACAAATACATTTAAAAAAGGAACTCCACACAAATAAAGTACGTTCCCGACATACATCTATAAAGGCTAGTTCACAAACATAAAAAACACAACTCTGAAAGCTAATAAAATGCTCACTACATATCGCAAGAATCTTCACATCTCAAAGAAAGAATTCGCAATAAAGTCCGTGTAGCCCCGCCCTCCCCCACACACGTACTCACTATTGGCGAATACTGTTATCGGAAAAATGGGGAAAATGGGGTAAAATGGATCGGTGCGCGAAAGAGTTGGGAGGAGCGTGTGTAAGATATGTGGAGTTACGGGCAGAAGTAATGTTCTACATGTTTGGAGATTTTCTTTTTATTGGATGTTGTCTTTTTGGCTGTGTGTTGCCAGTATTAATCTGGGCATTGATTTCTTTACTGCAGAAATATTTTATTCAGGAAATATGAAAATGTTTGTTTAATATGTCTTGTGTGGGAGTGGGCCGTAATTCACCGCGCTGGCCCAGTGCGGATTGGTAGATGGCACATGTATTAGATTTTTTGGTTCTAGGACATGCCGGTTTTCTCACGATGTTTGCCTTCACCGTTTTGAGAGCAGTGGTGATGAAATAATTTACACTAAGTAGAGCACCTGTATCGGTTCAAACCTGTGACCATTATCTTGCAGTCGTTACCACTGCTCTTTTGTCTTATTTGGTGTTTCACAATTAAGAGATTATCAAGTCTCTAGCTCCACACTAGAACTAATCATATTGCAGCTTTAATTGATTTAATTTATAATTTGGTTCTGGCGTTTCGTGTGGAGCTAGAGAGCCCCTTTCTTCCCGTGGGTGGCGTATGACTAAGGGACTTACTATAGAATGGGCAGCAGGGTTCTGTATGCATTTTACCCTCATACTACGTGATGATGATATTATAGTTAATTTTTCAGTTCATAAGAAAACCATAACATAATTTCACGCCTGTTATCTCCGAAGGGTTAGGCAGATGTGTACCTACAGGTGTACCGTGTGGTGCCGGACGTAAAGAATAACACCACCCCATTACTTCCCGTGGGTGTCGTAAAAGGCGACTAAGGGACTTACTAGAGAATGGGCAGCAGCGTTCTCTATGCATTTTACCACCATACTGCGATCGCCAACCCGCCTGCCAAGCGTGGCGATTATGGCAAAGCCCCCCAAATTAGGGGAGGCCTAAGTCCAGCAGTGGACGTCTTACGGCTGAAATGATGATGATGATGATGATGTACCTACAGTTACACCCAAATTTCGCCTGTTATGTTTAAGTCCCATGTAATAGAGGGCGAACGTTCTACCGGGCTCAAATCCAGCGTCTAGACAACTACTAGGAGATTCAATCTGCCTAGAATTTTTACCATCAATTTTAGGGTCGGCTTCTAGTCTAACTAGATGCAGCTGAATACCAGTATTTTACATGGAGCGACTGGCCATATGACCCCCACAACCCAGTTACTGGGTACAAGATACCCCTTGCTAAGACTGGTTGTCAGACTTTTCCAACTACCAGTAACCACTATAAAAGATTAACGAATGACAGCTGGAACCAACAGCTTAGCTGAGGGGTCTTAGTATATTATGGATGGTTCCCATCCACGAAATTACCGCGGCAAGCTTAACCTTCGATCGACTCGTGCTGATATTATTAAGACACGAGACCTTTCCATGCTACTAGGAGATTCCTGATGGAAAAATGTTATAGGGACTCAAGAAACAGTATAAAATACCCAGTTAGTAATTACTTAATACTCAAACTCAAAAGCCATTTATATAAATTAGGGTGAGGATCAGCAATTTTCGAACGTCAAAGTCACATAAGACTGTCCCCCAAAACACAAGCCCTTCACCACTTCCTACTGCTCTAGCTGGGCAGAAGAAGTGACGCAACAAACTTCCCAGCAGCACAGCTGTCTGTTTAGTTAAACTTGATTCTATAAAATATTAGGTAGACGTAATTACCTGCTTATACACTTCAAATTCTTATACCTAACCTTTAACACCAGTTAAGCGTGTCGGTATACACTTATAACTTTTCACACCCCTACATAAAACACTTTACACCCCAACACTACAAATAAATCCTAGCCTTAATTACACCCTCCTTGATTGCTAAAAAAAAATAGCAGCAAAAACAAAGAAAAAACAGCGCACCAACAAAGTTTTTTTAATTTCTTCCGAACGATAGAACTGCAAGGATTAAACACCCACTTCCGAATGCAAAGTGCACTGTTTAAAAAGTCAAATGCATGCTAAACACGGTATTACACCGATTCAGAAAACTACGAAATTCCTACACAAACAGGGAAAAAAAATTAAGAAGTTCCGTGACTTGTTATGAATGAAGGTTCCGTCGGAGTATTGCAATATTGCTAAAGTTTCATGGCGGGAAGTTTTTATAAATGGCCGCCAAGTCAGCTTTGTTCTATCCACTCCTTTTAACTCTCTCCGCGCACGAAAGTTGTAAATTTTACACTTTATAGAACCATCCTCCACACAAAATACTACTGGTATTACTTTGCTGTTTCATAAAAGGAATTCCCTATTAACTGCTTTTTTAGTTTCGATAGTACACTCGATAAATTTGTTTAATTAGCAGTTAGCACGAAATGTCTACCCACCGCGTAGTCATTAGGAACAAAAGAAAGTACAATTACTGGTATTTTTCGATAATGAAATGGTCCTATTAGGTGGACCTAATATAGATACAACAAGTATTATTACTGAAGGCATAAAAGCTAAAAAGCATTCCACCTTGTTATAATTTTCGGGTAGCACGCGGCGAAATTCAAAACCAGTTTGCAGGGGCTTACTATAACCTCTATTCAGGGGAGCTTTTCACGGAATTGGGTCAGATGCTTTCAGCGTTGAGCCTAGTCTATGTTACCGGAATAACTCAGGGCTTGAGCTCACAATCTCCTACACAGAATGGTTTTGTTCATAGCCCACCTGCCATATGGAGGCCTGAATTATTAACTACGTCACTTCGCTTTACATAAATGCATTTTCCCGTAATTCACTTAGCTAAATATATTCAAGGCCAACTGTTTGATATTTTTTTAATATCTTCCCTTTATGTTTGAACTTATAACACGTGGTGTCTGTAATTTAAACAATTATAAACTGAGCTTAATTTAAAATACGTTACTTATTGTATATAAATGTAGTTTTGACTTTTAAATAACAACACACCGGTTTGTAACCTCGCGCTTACCGTGCTACTTTAGCTTATTAGAAATCCGATATCTCACAGTTTCGTAAAGGGTCCTGTATCAGTCTGTTTATTTACATATGTATGTTTTCCGATAATAAATACGATAATACGTTATTTTCAAGAGGTACACCACTTTTTTCCGTTGTTGGAACAAATGTCTGTAAGCCTCACTCACAACCCTTTAAAACTCATACGAAAGTTCATTAACTATAGTCGAATTAGCTATTGGATATGCATTAAAGCTGTTTATTATTATTTCTAGAAAAAAACATATATAGACTCAGCCACCAAGGGATCTTCCCCATCTTTATTACTTTCTTTCCCACTAAACCCGAAAGCAGCAATGGCGATTTTTTTTCTTGGCACCTATCGTTTAGTGCAGCTTGAAGAAAACCTTCAAACAAACTCCGAAAAAAAAACCCTCTCAGTGTTTAAAGACTACCCAAAAATAATTGCTATTGTAAAAAAAGCGTCAGGCGTTAAAATACAGTAGTACCGTCAATTCTTGTACAGTCATCACTCAAAAAGTAAATGCCATATGCCATTCAGTTTATACTACTCTTTATGAATATGCAATAAAAATGAATACTGGCAGTGTATTGGAAATAATTATTAAACCATTTTTTGTCCTTCAAAACACATAGCTTTGAATAAAGACTTTGTTTTTCTCTAGATCTTACTTCATTTAGAAAAGAATACGTGCCTGCGTGCAGTTGGTGAGAATCTACTTATACGGCGAACTGTCAACAGTGTCAACCGTTACTTGTCAAGTGTTGCCGCCAACTTACGTATCTAAACAGGTATGTAATGTAAGTGTATGTATACCAAATAGCTGGTTCGACTGTACAATCAAGCTAAACTTTACGATGACGACTGGCTAAAGTATTCAGGCACCACAATCAGATCTATAAACATGCAACACTCGGATGCTATCACTATCTTCATCATAAATCTAACTATGAATATAACATTAAGTGCTTATCTCTCTTCTAGCCTCCTATCTTTTGATAACTGAATTTGAAATGCAATGCAGTATTTTTGTTTTAAGTCTCGGGTTTACAGTAAGTCTGCATTCCTAATGAGTAGCTTTCTAGGTTTAAAATTAATGTTATATTAAATTCTCTCTCTCTCTCTAGCCTTGTTGTATTTCATTTGGTGTCGGTTCTCAAAGTCGGTCTTCGTTTGAGACCTGTCTGTTCTGAGTCGTTGAGACATCTTCTTGGGTTCCAACCTGGTTTTATTTATGTACTTAAGTAGGTTTGTACAGACGCTTTTATTATTCATTATCATCATCATTTCAGTCAGAAGACATCGACTGCTAAACATAGGCGTCCCCCTAATTTTACACCACAAAATGTATCTTCTTATATAGGAGAATCAGCTTCTTAAGGGTCATTATCGTAAACATTCCCAGGTGTTTACGAAAATTACCATCATTGGGACAAATTATCCTAAGATATATTCGAAAATGCATCATCGTTGTGCAATTCTTTCGGGCCTATTATATTATTTTGGGCTCATTAGTCGCGACCCTTTGGGTCCCTTTCCCACCAAAGGTCTAATGTACCTAAGGTACAGATTTCGTTGGCAATATGTGTATTAATGGAAATTGTAATAATTAAACACCCTCGTCCGAAATATTAGATAAACAACTTTGTTTTTCTTTCAGCAATAAATTATTTTATATCTAAATATTTGCACAAAGTATTCCTCAGTTTTTGAAAATATTTGGAAATCTAATCACACAGATAAATCTTCTTTAGTTTCGTGAGCTCTTTATTGACTATTAAAACACAATTTGTACTTGAAAACTTAAAACTAGAACAAAAAATCACAAGTTGAGTAAATCCTAAAAGTTACAGCGTTTCCAGCTTGACCAACATACGAAAACAAAAAACTTCTTCAACTCCACAGCCACTACTGCCAATCCACTTAAACGAATTTAAATAAACATAAACAAACCAAAGCCAACATTGGGAAAGAAAAAAATCATTTGTATTCAGGGAAAATCTTACTATAGTATATCTTCCATCGCCTCCCACTTTTTCATCCGCCTCGCTCAAATAGATTCGATATTTAGAGCGGATTGCGCCGGGTGGTTTAGACTCACCCACCCTAGCTAAGACAACCCCGTTTTATATAAAAACAATGGCGATTTATATTCTGTGTGTTTCCTTCTTTGTTTCAATGAATTGAGTCTGTTCTTAATAAGAAAGGTCTATGTTTCTTGGTGATGTGAGACCAGCTGGTCTGATAGTCCGATTGTGTTCTTAATTTTGTGCTAATCCAACAACGGTGTAAGTGAGGAACCTCCTCTGAATATTATTGAGGGACGCATCATTAATTCATTGTGATGTTTGTTTCAGAAACATGCCTAGCTTATTCTAAACTATGTTGAGGTCGGCTTCTAGTTTAACCGCATGCAGCTGAATACCAGTACATTTTACATGGAGTGACTACCTATCTTACCTCCACAACCCTGTAACTGGGTATACGACAGCCCTTTGTAAGACTGGTGGTCAGACTTTTGGGCTTCTGATAGATCCATGAATGAGTGTCGGGTCCAATCGCTTAAAGCGTATTTTCCAAGACACTGGGGCTTTTGGTTTGTCTAGATATTCACCCACCTATGGTCCCGTGCGGCTGTTATTGCTCAGACACAAGTCTTATTCGAAAATATACGCAAGTAAATCTAAATAAGACGGTATAATAGTAATATTAATGACGATTGGAGATCCCATATCGAACATGGGTTCCCAGCTTTCGAAGCAGCATATTTTGAATTATCTTTCATTCCTCTTAATTAAATGATCTAGAAAGCTATGGTTTGTCGAAATAATCGTTCGTCAACTTGTAGAAAATTATCAAAATGAAACTTCCTCTCCGTGTGATTGCAACCTTAAGCTTATGTTATTTAAAATCCGTGCTCATTCGTTATCTACTTGTATTCAATATCAATCTATATACGCTTATGTACTTGCATTTCATTTACTCAATATCTTGTCTCTCTATCTGGCGCATCTTTTTTCTCTTTTCCCAGGATTTCCAAGCGCCAAATCCTACTTATAGCGTCTCTTGGTTGAGCTGAAATGGATTTTTTCTGATGTGTTCCGCTTAGTAAGTTTTGATACTTTTTTCTATTTTCTGAGAAATTATTAAGGTAAAGGTTACGACGGCAATATTTTAATTTGACAATAACTAATTTCGAAAAAATGTAGAAGAATATGAATCTCGACGTTACGGGAAAATTGTTAACACCACGGTTTTCAAAATATCAATCTGATTCGTTAAAAAATAAAGTATTGAACGCAAACCAGACCCAAACATTTCACCCATCAATTAACGAATTCCCAAACCACCCTTTCAAAGCTCAACAATCAATGCACGCTAAATGCAACAAAGGTTAAAATTCCCTATTTTCAATGGAAATAAAACAATGACCGCTGTTCCTAGTAAACTGCAAACGAATAGTGTTTTGTAACGCGATCCCAAAAACTTTGTACACGTGTAGGCGCGATGCCAAAATTCTGTTTATCCACAACAGAGTCATGCCATTAGGAGTTGTTACTGGCGAAACGATCGCGATTTTTGTTTACAAGTAACTTCGGGAATGTATTGGCTAGTTTACGACTGTATTTACGCTATTTTAATACGGTTGTTCTAGACTCGTGTGTAATTTCTTTATTATGAAACAGTACAGGAACATGTGTGTCAGTTACAATATTATTGGGTTGCTGTTGTTCATAGTGCTAATGGCGTTCGAGAAGTTATTATACGGATGTTTTATTACAATATTAATTAATTAAGCAACGTTTTATGGCATTCTGCAAACATATGAGACTGTATAGTCTTCTCTTTAAGTTACTAACGTGCAGTGGGGTTTATTTAAATTCTCCTAAGAACTGCCCAGAAAATCAGATAAGACAAAACGTTTTCTAAATTTACAACGGAGTAAATCTTACTAATACACTAGAGAATCCATACAAGTCCGTATGGATTCTCTGTGCTCTTAAATAAAGATTTATGGCAAGTATATAGGAGAAAAATATCCTCTTGCGAAGATTGTCACCCTTTTTTCTCCAAGTATCAAATTGTCTCGAGCGCAATTTTAAAAGGAGCGACGCGCAACGCACTCCGAGTGATATTTCTTTACAGTCCGCGACACAGCCACTCTTGGGAAATATACGACGGTCTTATAATGTGAAGCGCAGATGAATTTTGTATACGTTTTACGGTTAAATAAACCTAAAAGCATTTAGGTTAGTTCACGCACTTGTTTCATAAAAGAAAAAATAAATTGAACAGTAATATCTAAGTTCATGAACTGATTTCTTTATTGACCCATCAGAAAATGGCCATGGTGCCGTGGAAAACCTTGGAAAATCTTAACCCATTATGTCATATATGTCATCCTAGTAATTTTTCAGTCAACAGCCCACATTTATTCCTGTCTTTTTAACGTAGTAACCCTATATCTTTTCTTACAAGATTAGTATGGGAGCACCATCAGCACTTACCATCTCATCAATTAGTCACTTAAATTCAGACAATTTTCCAGGTAACATTGTTTTTAAAGCTATTCAAATTGGAGTCGTGTATCATTTAAACGTTATTTTTGCCTAGTCTAGTCACAAACTTTCGTGGAACTAGGCGCAAAAATTTCTGTTGCCACTGCAGAATTCTAAATGTGATGCTTGCAAATTGTTTTGGGTTCCTTCTATACGCTTGAACATTGTTTCTAGTTGAAAATGTACTGTTTAGAAATGATTTAGGTATGTACAGTCACGGAAAGAAATAAGATAACAAGATCGTCAGATATAGTTGAATTTTAGTATGTAACCGATGGATATCGACGGACCTGTTAGTCTAGTGGTTAGCGACCCTGACTGCTATGCCGGAGGTCGTGGGTTCGATTCCCACCCAGGACAAATGTTTGTGTGATGAGCTCGATCATTTGTTCTGTGTCTGGGTGTAATTTATCTATAATATGTATGTATTTAGAAATATATAAGTATGTTTATCAGTTGTCTAGTACCCATAACACAAGCTCTGCTTAGCTTGGGACTAGATGGCGTTGTGTGATAGTTGTGGATTATTATTATTATTATTATTTATATTTTGGTATAAAATTTGAGTAAATTCATAGAAAACAAACAGTTAATTTCATCATTTCTGCCGAAATACGTCCATTAATCGACATTGCCCTCCCTTTGGGGGAGTTAGCCATAATCGCCACGCTTTGGAAAGTGGGTTGGCGATCGCAGTATGGTGGTAAAATACATAGACAATGCTGTTCTCATTCTGGAGTTAGTCCCTTAGTCGCCTCTTACGACACCCACTGGAAGAAATGAGATAGCGCTATTCTTTACGGCACCTAACGGAAGAACAGTTCATGTAACAAATTAAAATTTATTCGAAAACATCCATCGGTTTCTTACTAAATTTCAACTATCTCCGACGACCCCGCACCCTAATTGCGAAACGCAAAATTTATCTGAATCTGAATGGGATTGAAGATTATTTCTAAACCATTGCGTCATTTGTTCGAATAAATTGTCGGCTCAGCAACGTAAATAACGTAATGAATGTTGTTTAACTATGAAAATTAAACCAATTCCTACCGATAAAAAGTTCCGCAATTACCCCTCTGGTTACTTATCTCTTTTGGCAACCATACCTACTTGCTGTATCTACAATGATTTAGTTTAAAAGTGAGAGATACGATCTCATAAGTGAGGTTTGAAGACAAAATAACAGAATAGATCTACTGGTATGGCTTCGTGGTGTAATTCTTAGAATATCTTTGCTAATTAAAATATTTAGAAATAACACTCAGACTCCAGGATGAGCATTAAAACGAAAATCTAATGAAAATGTACGAAACCAGAAATGAAGTACGATAAAATAGCCTATCTCTTAAACTAAACGGATTCCCATAAACACCATTTAAGCAAAATTAAATTATGTTATACAACATATAAAGTTAATTATCAATGTATTTAATTATTTAATTATTATTGGATGGAATTACTACGAAACATAAACTAAGTTATGTAGTATTTAGTACCTCATCATCTGCCTAGCCTTTTCCCAACTATGTTGAGGTCAGATTCCAGTCTAAAATGCTGCTAAATACCTGCATTTTACTTGGAGAGACTGCTAATCTGACACTGACAATCCAGTGACTGGGTAATACGATACCCCTTGGTAAGACTGGTTGTCAGACTTTCCAGCTTCTGACGACCCGTAACGAATGTCATAGATCCACCAATGACCACCGAGTCTAACCGCTCAATGTGCTTTCCCAGGCAAGGAGGGGTATGTAAAGATGTCACCCATCCACGGACCAACTGCGACACGCGTAGCTTAACCTGTTCGATCGACCCGTCCGGCTGTTATTACTTAACCACAAGCCCCTCAGTAAGTGGTACTTTTTTTTTGGATGGAAAATCATCTAATGACTTCTCCCGCTCTGGACGGAGCGGGGAAGCGTGTCAGACTTTTACTGACTAAAACCCACCCGTGTTCCTTCAGTTACCCATATGCCAGGGCCACGATATCTCGTTTGAACAATCTCGCGACCCTGGCAGGCATCGGTCCTAGCAGACCCCTTCAGTACTGCTAACATCTCTTTCACGCACGCGTGGAACACTACGCGCCGTCGAAACGGGCTTGGTCCTTACCGTCCGCAAGCCCGCGCCTACGGTGGCCGGGAGTCTGCAATCGACTCCCGACGCCCGGGGCGTCTCCTCCTGCGGCGGCTGGGACGTGAGGGCGCAAAGACTGCTACTCCCTCACGCGCCCCGCCTCCTCCTTCGCGAGCATTACTGCTTCGCAGAAGCAGGTGACGGCTTATTAAGTGGTACTTAGAATCAATTAAATAACATTCAGAAAAGGGTTTATTTCTATAATTTTACGTGAATTCTCTGCAAGCCTTTAGTACTTGTAAACTGTAATTCATTTCCTCAAATTCTCATTTACATTTTAGTGGGTACCTAACCTAGGTTCAACTAGGTGGGATTTGAACCCGCGACCTCTCGATTGCTAGCCAATTCTATGGCTGTTTAGCCATTACAACATCTATTAGAGTTAGTTAGATTATTTGTCAATGTTGTACCTACCTTTACATCCCGGTAATTGCCTAATCTGTCAGGAGTTTCTGAGTTATTATAGCATCAACGGCTTTGATTTGGCAAGAGTCTCCATGACTTGTTGTAAGTTCAACATAATACTGCACTTATTAAAATGAAGCTTCACTTATTGTATTTATAGCACAATATGTCTATTATTTTCTCACTCCTGAGTCACAGGCCTTCTCTGAGAGTTAGCCCAAACTCCAAAACCTGCCCCCTAATTATAAAGGATATTGCCAATTCGAAAAATTGTCTAATCAACAACGTAAATACCGCAACTAATGCTGTGTAACTGTCAAAATGAAAGCCATTCCTACCGTTAGTGTGTTACACAATAATCCAGTGCGATTTGCTGGACGTAAACCTAAAAGCCAATGCTGACTCTTATTCAAAATTTTCAAATTTTGTCGCAATATCATCTTAGTTATAATCGACATCAAAATCTTGCGAAAAATTTTGGAAAATTGTAGGTTTTTTTGACACAATAAGAGTAAGATTAGTACGCAAACGCGTTCTAAAACCACAGGAATTACCTCTCAGGGCGGATTTCACCAATTAACATCGATCAGCACATTTAAACCGCGTTTCAGCAGCTGTCAGTGCCATAAATGTTGTGGAATATTGAGTTTATATGTACTACTAAACGTAAAAATATTTAATGTTGAAATTGGCAGTCAGTATGTGTCCGTATTTTTTATTCGTGGATTTGCCGGTTTTACACTTCGACTGCATTCGGAAAAACGGATTTTAAATCTGAACACACCCAGATTAAAAACACATACGGGACCGCAAACTAAAATCGCTATGCATATTAACCGACACTACTCATTCAATCATTCACCATTCGTTTTAACGATTAGCATACACTAAACGAGACAAATTTTAATCGAAATATGTTTAAAGTGTCCACTCTATCTTGACCCGTGGCGAAATTGAAACTAAAATTTAAATGTACTGAATTTGACGTACCGTTGACATTTAGTTAAGCTAGCAGCGCCTCTCCGAAATGTCAAGATATGCTGGTCGCGTGTAACTATGCAGTTTGTATAGCAATGTTGCCATTTTGTATGCCCCATTGTGTGTTAATATTATAAAGTTAATTCCTTTAGCGAAAATAATAATTTGTGTTACTATTTTGGAGTCGTTTGTCCTAGAGTTATGGGTATGGCATTTTAATGGTTGCTTCTGGTCATTTTTAGTGCCTGGTTAATGGATAATAGTGGCCATTTTTTCCACTTCGCAATTTTTTATTTTATGGTCATAATATTGTATGTTTGACTAGAAAGACAACATCTTTATGGTAGTATAAAATTCATGGTTGAAAATAAACTTATTTTAATAGTACAAACAAAATGATGGAGCGAAAGCAGTAAACGAGCTTCAATTTTGTTTATTACATTTTGAAATTTATTTTAAAAAACCTTTTTGACAGTTAAGCGATAGAAACAGCTGTCATTTTGGTCTAGCAAATTAAAAAACAGAGTATATAAAATAAAAATAAAAAATAAACATTTTAGGACAACCAACAACCACCGTTATCTGATCCCAAACTAGGCAGAGCCTGTACTATGGTAATCAGACAACTGATAAATATACTTATATATTTCTAAATACATACATATTATAGATAAAATTACACCCAGACACAGAACAAATGATTGTGCTCATCACACAAACATTTGTCCTGGGTGGGAATCGAACCCACGACCTCAGTCTTTGCAGTCAGGGTCACTAACCACTAGACTAACAGGCCAGTCAAACAAATCAAACAAAATTAAACAAGTCAGTCGAATATGTACGACATATTTTCATAATTTAAATGGGTTATATTAAATGGGTATTATAGACCCATAGAATAAGGTTACACGCAATCAATATTCAAATCTAAACAGAGATTGTCAGATCGTTTAAAATAATTTTCGAAGCAAAGAAGTCCATATCTTCCTAATTCGATGTCAAATAGCAAGTATAATTATAGGTAATAAATACTGCCAGAAAGTACCACAACAACAAGTCGGCACTTTTGTTAAAAGTATATTAAGTTCAGCGACTATCTCGGTTTTAATGAAGCTCCTTTATCGACGTGAGATCTTTAGGTATAATGGTTCGGCTTGTTTCCTTAATACACGCTTTGATTTCGATTAACTTAGTTGGCATTGTAAGAAAAAAAAAACACCCCATACTTACCTATATCGTTTAATTATTATTAATTTAACGGCGCGGTCTGGTTGTAACGGTACTCTAATATTATAAATGCGAAAGTAAATATGTCTTACTTTCACAACTTAACCACTGACCCGTTTTTATGAAATTTGGTACGGGGTAAGTTTGAACCACCAGAAAGGACATAGGCTACTTTTCATTCTGCGACTTCGTCTGCGTCTGGGATAAACGACATTTACGCGGTCGAAGTCGCGGGCAAAAGGTGGTCTAAAATAAAATCAATTAAGATTGTTAGTCGCTGCTTAACAAATTCTTTAATTTACTTTACTTAGGTTTCCAATAAAGTGAAACCTTCAACAAAGTTGAAGTTGTCCAAAAACCACAAAATCAGGCCCAAACCCGACAGTATTTCCTAAACACAGACATAAAACTGTTGAACAGAACTGTCGCGAAGTCAACATCAAATACCCGGCAAAATTGTTTGAGTAATTCCAACATTTTCAACCAAGAAATAAAAAGCACGGACGAACTCCGCCGTACGCCACAATATTAAACTAAGTTTAAAGACTTACGTTTTAATTTTTATTGTGTTCGCGATAAAAGTTGTAACTTTGTACAGAGGTTATATTAACTGAACTTTGTTCCATCGACCCGTGTGTGTCTTATAGTTAGGTAAATAACCTTTTTGTTTAAGTTTGGAGTTATCTTTGTTTGTTTAAGTTTGGAGTTATCTTTGTTTGTTGCGTATGAGTTAAGGGATTATGTAAGGTAGAGGGATAAATTGAGTTTTCTCGCGCTATGGCTTTTGTATTCAGATTGTGGTTATATTTTCGGCTTTTTTGCTTCTAGCGATTGGTGCCTGAATGGTCGCCTCTACTGAATGGAGTGCAGTCATGGCTCAGTGGTTTCAACTTCGACTTACGAGTTGTAGGTTTCATCTAAAACTGGCGCTTTCGTCATCTTCATATCAGCCTAAGGACGTCCACTGCTGGATATAAGCCTCCCCCAATTTGCGGGGATTTCCCATAATCGCCACGCTTGGCAGGCGGATTGACGATCTGTGGCTGTGACGATCTTGGAGCTGTGAAAAAATCAAACCTCTAAGCTAACGCAATCAAAAGATATAGCCGTTTATGCCGCAAATTTCAGCAAATTTTCGAAACTCGCAAGGGAATCAAAACCTATAGGGTACTCCCAGTCGATCTAGAATTTTGAAATTTGGTACGAAGCAACGTCTTATAGCACAGATAAAGGAAAAATTGCGAAAACTGTAAATTTTTAGTTACATCATGTAATACAAAATATTTTTTTAAATTTAAAACTTTATACCTACAGGTTTGTACGGAACCCTCGGTGCGCGAGTCCGACTCGCACTTGGCCGGTTTTTTTTTACGTCCAACATCACATGGACAGCTTTACTGTGTGTTCATAATTTCATGACCACGGCTTTCAAAAGGGTGAAGGAAACCATCGTGAGGAAACCGGCATGTCCTAGAACCGAAAAATCGAAGACATGTGACGTCTACCAACCCGCACTGGGCCTGCTGAATGGTAGCTTACAGTCCGCTCCCTCTCGATGGGAGAAGGCCTGTGTCCCAGCAGTGGGAACAGTTTAGAGTGATTATGTACATCGCTGGTTGTAATTAATGATGTAATAAATAATAATATCTTAGGACAACCAACACACTGTTATCTGATCCCAAACTAGGCAGAACCTGTACTATGGTAACCAGACAACTGTTAAACATACTTATATACTTCTAAATACATACATATTATAGATAAATTACACCCAGACACATAACAAATGATTGAGCTCATCACACAAACATTTGTCCGGGGTGGGAATCGAACCCACGACCTCAATCTTAGCAGTCAGGGTCACTAACCACTAGACTAACAGGCCAGTCGGATATGCTTGTATAAAGAAAATTATCAGATAACAACAGCCCACATTTTAGCTCTGTTTTACACGATAAAGAAAATTAAAATAGAAGCTTATAATATTGCTAAAAGGTTACTCCGATAATAATATATTTATTAATTTAAATAGTTAACGCCTTAAAGCCTTAAATAAAGTGTAGTACACACAAAATGTCACGTGAACAGATCGTATCATGGCTTCCAGCACTTTTTGACCGATAATTACATATTATAAGCTTAACATTTACACATCTTTGACCTTTTAAATTCAGGCTTATGGTCGTAAGAATACTTTTATTATGTGAAGAAGGACTTTGGAAGCAACTTTGTAGGTTAAAGTTTAACAATTTTAATTACTATTTATTGTTTCTTGATAATTGAGTTTTTGAAATAGTTTTCTTGGTATACTTACTGTATATATAAAATACTAGCTTTAGTCAGCGGCTTCTCGCCCGCATGGAGGTCGAAAATAATCTTACGGGAACGTATTATCGGGATATAAAGTCTACTAATGTTAATAAATCCTATGTGTTAATCCAGGTTATAAACTATCTGTGTGCCAAATTTTGTCCAAATCCGTTCGGCCGTTTTTGCGTGATGGAGAAACAAACGTCCAAACATAGCATTTTTCACATTTATAATATTAGCAGGATTATTTAAACTTTTTGGATCCACGAGTTCGCTGTATCAGGCTTGCTTCAGTGACCAGTAAATTTTTCTTACAAATAACTACCTTCTGCCCGCGACTTCGCTCGCGTCAAAAATTTTTGCTCACCTGACCCTTCCCGTCGCATCGAATTACCTGCCAGTTTTCGTCCATTTTTCGCTGCTGCTCCGCTCCTTTTGATCGTACCGTTATGTTATAAAACCTATAGCCTTCCTCAATAAATAGGCTACCCAACACAAAAATATTTTTTCATTTCGGACCAGTAGTTCCTGAGATTAGCGCGTTCAACCAAACAAACAAAATCTTCAGCTGTATAATATTAGTATAGATGGTAATACATTAACAACACACATACATCGGTGAAGGAAAACATTGCTAAGAAACCAGCATCCAAATTTTGTAAAACAGTATCAGTCACAATATGAATAATTTCATTTTCATATTCATTTATTTATTGTTTGTCACAGGTGAAAATACAATTCTTATAATTAGCATGATAGTATCACTGAAACATACCCATGGAGTGTACAATATTTGTCTGTTACTCAATGTTATTGGCTATGTTAAAAAAAAAAAAAAAAAACAGATACTCTCTTAATTGTTGGTGGTTATTATCCATTGCATTGGTTGGAATCTCATTTTACATTCTTTATTGTTTTTTAAAGCAATAATCCATTGCTTCCTAAATTCGAAAATTTGTCGGTTCAACAACGTAAATAACGCAATGAATGATGTTTAACTATCAAAATTAAATCCATTCTTACTAATAATGTGTTACTCAATTACCCCTCTGGACTTATAATAAAAAAGTCTGACATCAAACGAGCTTGATAAATCAAAAGATTATTTACTCTATAAACGTCATAAGGGTACTAAAAGAAGGGAATTCAATTAATGACTATCTAACGAACGACTTACAAGTCATTCCTAGAGCAAACGAGTCATAAATTCGTCGTAGTACATGTAAACATGTACCTTAGTACATAAAGATAAAATCGATAGCCATTGAACACCTCAATCAGCATCAGACAATGTAACAAAACACGCTTTTTAGACTCGACGTAAATTAATTTACCTACATAAGTTTTGTCATTCCAATAATAATTTACATTTTTAATGATTTCGCTGTTACATTGTAAAACGCAATCACCCAAGATGTGGTTGGAATCATATCCTACAATATTATGCGTCTTGTCATATGCTTGTTTAATTTACACTTAAAAGGAATTGTTAATTTTTCATCTGTATACCTTGGAGTATTTTTTATCCATTTTTTATTCATTCAGCAATCATCATCATCATAGACGAAAAACGTCCACTACAGGATACAGGCCTGCCCAAATTTACGGGGTTTGCCATAATCGCCACGCTTGGCAGGTGAGTTGGCGATCGCAGTATGGTGGTAAAATGCATAGAGAACGCTGCTGCCCATTCTCTAGTAAGTCGCTTGGTCACCTTTTACGACACCCAAGTAAAGACATGGAATTGTGCTATTCTTTATGCCCACCACACGGTCTGAAGAATTCAGCAATAATAAATAATGATCTTCTCTTAGACCTTTAAACTTAACTACTTGTATCGTGCCTTTTTTGGGTGTGTTATGCATAACATAGCAGAAACAGCTTATAATTATCCCACTGCTGGGACACAGGCCTCCTCTCTGTGAGAAGAAGTGGGCCGTAATCCACCACGCGGGCCCTGTTGGTAGATGTCACATGTCTATGAATTTTTGGTACTAGGACATGCCGGTTTCCTCACGATGTTTTCCTTTACCGTTTCCGAGGTAATTAAAGAATTTACATAAAGTTAAGCGCCCTCTGGGTCCGACCCTACAACCTACAACTCGCAAGTCGCAGCCATCACCACTGGGCCATCACTGCTCATCATTATGTTATGTGTTTGCTCAAAACATCTTTAATTAACCCATTCACAATAAATATTGACTCTTATTGAGCTTGACATCTGACGAAACCACATACCTAGAGACATTTTGTGATTTTTTTCTATCTGGTTATGTGTGAATGATGCACGTGACATGAAATACAGGCAGACACGCCAAATACTGCAAGAACCACTGTAGTTTATTACCGACTGACCTAGCTGCAAACAACCTTCACAATTTCCATCGCACGTCAAAAAGTTACCAACGAATAAACACAGCAACCAGTCACGCCGCCGATCATTTATTTTATTAGCAGCCATATTGGATTTAAAGTCAATACTTCGACATTGCAGAGGTACAGTCGGGCTCAAGTAATTTTATAAAAAGTCAACTATTCGCCGCAATTTGTGAGCGCAACTGTACACTGCTTCGTCGCTCCGAGCTTTTTCTGTCCCGTTCCATTTAAATTTCATTTAAACAGGACTGGATCCGCTCTGCAGGCATTTCCAGACATATTGGAACTGCTGTGCTATGGTTATTGCGGCCTTACGGGTTTGTTTTTGAAGTCAGAGCTGCTAGGCTTTGTTTAAAAACGTTTACACATTGTACTTTTCGCTATAAACATTTTAGTACAAAAAAATTTCATAGCTGGAAGGTAACTAGGGTAATCTCGTACCACACTAACAGTAGCAATGAATTTGATTTTGACAGTTAAACATCATTCATTGCGTTATTTACGTTGTTAAGCAGACACATATTCCGAACGTACAAAGCAGTGGATTTGAAATATCCTTCAAAATAATTCAGGTTGTGATTTCAAAGTTAAAGTAAAAACGTTTATTTTAATTAGGCCCAAAAAAGGCACTTTGAAACTTTTGATTCATAGTGTATTACGCAATTAGGATACTAAAACACTTGTCAGTAGGAATCGGTATAGTTAATGAATATCAGGGTTTTAGATTCACTAATCATACTCCTTAGGTACTTTATTTACTATTCGTAATTTATCATGTAAAGAACATAACATAACACCACGCCTTCTCTCCACAAAGGGCTATATAGTACACTCACATGTCACTAGTTATGTTTAAGTCCCATATAATAGGGCGCGATCCTATTACCATCAACCGGGCACAAACCCAGACTCCAAGCTGAAGCTGACCCGGGAAAACCCATTCACACTCATATTACACGTACACTCACACATCTTCATATTCACACACCCTCACTCTCACTCACTCACTAGCATGCCTGCGTGCGTGCTGCATGTTTAGCTTTAATTCTCTTTTTTGCCTAATCCTTACCTACATTTGTAAAAAAAAAGTAAAATATAAATATTTAAGTTGTGGAAGAGCGGAGTCTCCTAAATTACTAGTTGTTTTACTTATTAAAATACAATAATAAACCTTTTTTCATTTTCATTTTTCATTATGTATATTAAAAGTAAAATGTATCAAAATCAACTTGTCCTTAGGTATATACGATGGCAATGGACTTCTAAAGTCAAATAGATAACGGGTTTCCTTTGTAGAAGCCGCAACTAAAATTATCTCCCAGACACAGTTCTATGAAAAATGATGATGCTAGTGCAAATGCTCGTCTGGCCGAAAGGTATTGATTCCTGAACGAACTGCTAGCAGAAAAATATGCTTACATCACATAGCCTTTGTCTCCGCCGCCGAGATGTGAAAGCTATGTAGTGTGGAGAAGGAAACAAAAATCTACAAAGAAGTCACAGGTTAGTGGTTTTTTTATGTATTCTTATTCTGCACACTAATGGCAAATATACCGTTGATAATTTCCTTATCAACAACTGTAAGTAAGTATCACAATAATTCAGAATAAAACTGATTTTACGATTTCAGTTTAAGCCCACATACTAACTTTCTTCAGAGAAAACCTGACAAGAATTTTCTAATCATCCGTCAATTAAGTTTCACCAGGCACAATATAATACACGAATAATAAATACTCATAAAGGTGCATTGTGACCAAGCATAAATTAGTACCTTCAACACAGCTCGGTTTTCAGCTGCATATTTATGTTAATCAAAATAGTTAATGAAGCTCCAATAATAAAATAAATTATGAAGTAATAAATAGGAAAACTATATTAACCAGATTTTATTGAAGCGACAGCAATTATCTCTTTCAGTAAATGTTAATAAACTGTATATTATTTTCTATTAAAAGGTATGAGTAAGTTAAACACACTAGTGTCGGAAAAAGTTGTATTTATTAAGAGAAGCGAAATATTATTAATTAATGTAAATGATGGCAACCATTCACTTAGATTGATCAATCTGCAAAATCAAGCTTTGCTTATCACGGTCTGTTCGAAGATCTGTCTGTCGATGTTGTCGATATTTCTTGTAATATTGAAATATATCGTAGACGTCAGAGAATTGAGACTCTGTCAACCGTATTAATATTTGGATGTTTGGTATATTCTGGAACTCAGAGTTTTTTTTTTGTCATATATTCGAAATTCCACATACATAAAAACATAGTGTGTGTCAAATAAAGAACAATAAGAATTAATTACCACGTTATTAATTTACCGATAAATACGCCGTCACTACTTTAATTCATAATTATACTATCACTAAGAAAAGCAATTACGGCTAATGTTTCTCGAAAGGTTTTTACTATAAATTTTAATGCGAATATTGTAATTTTATGCTTGCACACAATATTTTTTCGATGCATTTATTTCACATTTGCATGTTCTACACGCATTTATGAAACTATTATATAGGCACATATTATTATCAACTAATTACCGCGTGGGTTTTACAGTTTCTTGCACAAGATTTAAATCTTCAATATATGTTTAATCGTAAAATTTCTTAGCTAAATGCAAATTTTATTGCTTATTTTATTACGGGACATTATAATTACATTGGCACATAAAATAAACTTTAAAGGTTTAACACTGTAGCCATAATACAGTTTAAATTAACCTGGAAATTGTAAATAGTTACAAATTTAATTACGGCGGACTCCAAAAATATATTTAAATGTTTCTTTAAGTTTCCTATATCTGTAACGCATTTTGTAATTTCTGCCGTACTTAGATAAAATAAACATAAAATATATAAACTGCAATTTGTAAGAGGAAATGATGCATTTCCTGAGCTGATACGTTAACCACTTAATATTCTATTGAAACAGACAACCGCTCAATGTGGATATATTATTACACAAATCAATCTTATGTTTGAACTATCTACTGCCTGCATATATTATTCGCATTACAGAAACCAAACAAAAATTTCAAAATTAAATTTCAAAAATAAAACGCCCTCTCCACACTCGGACACTCAGAGCATTTCAGGATTTGGAATAAAGGACAAAGCTATAGGTGCAAGCGAGAGGGCAAACGTAATCCACTTATACGTCACGCGCGGGTTGTTCCCATACATTTTTACTGGAGAAAATTCGGGAATACCCTTAATGCATATTAAGCCGGGATCCCGAGTTATTTGCTATGAGGTATCGGGATACCTATTGAAATGAAATTTTCCGCAGTGTGGGTTTTTGGGATAACGAAGGTTCTGCACACTTTTGTAGGTAAGAATGTGACCCTTCCCGAGTTTGGCCGACCGGATTATTGTTTCAAGTACTATATTTGGAATACCGCAAAGCGGTTCCGAAAACGGCCGACTATTTATAGAATTTATGCGAAATTTAATAAATGTTTTTGCGGAATGAGACATTTAATAGTTGCGGTTTAGCAGTATTTTGTATTTTAGCTTGTACATTTTAACATTTTGTAATATAATTCAGTATGCATATATGTAAGCTGTCACGCCCTTTATAGCTGGAGGATTTTATTATGGTACTGTGCTTTTTTACATTTTTAATTTTTGACGTGGCTCATGATGTTCTATGTCTTGTAATGTTAATTATTTCGCCTATCTAATATGGTTCAAAATGAAGTTTCTCTTTTTTTTGTAACTAAAGAGGTCACTGTGCTGCTGGGAGTAGGTATGTTCTGCCACTTTTTCCCAGCTAAAGCACTAGAAAGCGGTGAAAGGCGGGCGTTTTGAGGGACTGTCGTATGTAATTTGGACTTTTTATTTTATGATTTTTTGTAGCTTTTATGTACTAATAATACTTGACAAGGTATACCCTATCCAATGAAAAAAGAATTATCAAAATCGGACTACTCTGTATAAAGTTATGCGTGGTTATACATTACAATCAGTGAGTGAACAATCCATCATCCCCTGTTTTCCAACCCTTAGGGTTTGATTTTGTTTTTCAAATTTATATGGAACCACCCTCGGAGTATACCCTTTTGAATAAAAAAAGAATTATCACAATTGGACTACTATGTAAAAAGTTATACGTGGTCACACATAAAAAAAAAATATACACGTCGAATTGATAACCTCCTCCGTTTTTTTTCGTCGGTTAAAAACAGTGCTGATTCTCAGCCTAATTGGAATAAATGACTTTTGATTTTGTAATGAACGCCGTACTTAACCCTAGATTACTAAACTATCCTACAAATGACGTTGTTACTAAACATTCGTAAAAAATACGACAGGAAAATAAAACAATAAATCTACGAATCATAAATTTTAATTATTTTAGAAATTACAATTACTTATTCTTTAAATTGAAAATAGTTTAAAATTTTTTTGCTCTACACAGTTTGAACTCATATTCATGTAGTGCGCCCTACATCTGGCTCTTTTACATTTCATGCAAAAGTTAGTTGCCATTTTTCTAGCCTTAGGCGGCCACAAGCCACATGTTTTTCTAGAATTTGATTCTTGCAACATTGCCGCTTCAGGAATAGCTTCAATACCTAAGATAGGCAAACTGACAGACGCAATTAGGAAGGTACAGCGAGGTGGGGGACGCGGGAACGACACGAACTTTGTTTTTTCCAGGAATAATGATTTTTCCGTCGTAAATTTTACGATAATTTAGTAATCTAGGGTTAAGTAGATGCCCGATAAATTGAAGTACTATAAATTGATGTACTTCTAACATAAATTAATTCCTGTTAGGCTTGTAATCTTTTAGCGGCAAGTCGTGTATTTTATAGTGTCATTATAATAAGTGGTGAATGCGGGATCAAAACATCTTAAACGCTTATAAGGAAATGATAATATCTAATTACTTTGACCACGCATTAACTGGCTCTACCTCTAATTTAATCGGAGTAAGCGTAGATATAATTTGTGTTATGGCATTGCTTGAAATTATTATTTTATACAAATAATTAACAAGACTGTCTAATTGGTCTAATACTCGCAAGCGCTTCTGCTGATTATAAGGTCTTTTTTTAGCACATGGGTAACTGAAGGAACACGGGTGGGTTTTATTCAGTAAAAGTCTGACACGCCCTCCCGTTCTGCCCAAGAACAGGAGACGTCATTTGATGATGTCCATCCAAAAAAAAAACTTAAGGTCTTGGGTTTGATTCTCAGTTCGAGTATAGTGCTATTGGGTTATCTGTCAGGTTTTTCTCAGTATCAAACCGATGTCTGAAAAAGATGTGTGACCGGGGGTGATGGCAATGTTGCCAAGGTGGATGGACCTAACCTTATTACGATCTAACCTGTTAGTCTAGTGGTTAGTGACCCTGACTGCTAAGACTGAGGTCGTGGGTTCGATTCCCACACAGGACAAATCTTTGTGTGATGAGCACGATCATTTGTTCCGTGTCTGGGTGTAATTTATCTATAATATGTATATATTTAGAAATATATAAGTATGTTTATCGGTTGTCTGGTTGCCATAGTACAGGGTCTGCCTAGTTTGGGATCAGATAACGTTGTGTTGGTTGTCCTGTTGTGTATTTGTGTGTGTGTGTGTATTTAACTTACTTACGATCGGACTATTGCTAATGTAGATATACATTAAAGTACTCAATACTTTAATTGCATTCCACATGTATTCTTAAGTGGTAAACTTATAATTAGATCACATGGACCCTGTCGGGCACAGCAAAGTGAGTTAGGAGAGAGGAAGCATTTGTTAATTTTGTAGCATTATGAAACTTACTATGTAAAATAATATAAAAATAATGATTTTGACTTTTTGATGTTTTAGAATATTAGTATTTATACATTGGTAACCTATTTAACATATAATATTTATACATATAGTATGACCAGAGGGGTAATTGTGGAACTTTTTATTGGTAGGAATTGGTTTAATATTCATTGTTAAAAAACATTCATTGCGTTATTTACGTTGCTGAGCCGACAATTTATTTGAACAAATGACGCAATGGTTTAGAAATAATCTTCAATCCCATTCCGATTCTGATAAATTGTGCGTTTCGCAATTAGGGTGCAGATGTATGTACTAAAACGAGGCAAAATAAGTATGTAAGGATCGTAGCAGGTGGCGTTCCGTAGTTTCTGCCTACACCCCATGGGCAAAAGGCATGAGTTTATGTATGTATGTGTTTAGTAACCTATTTATCTTGAATTATTTGGCATTACAAGCGATACAACTTAAAAAAAACAGTGGGTGCGGAACCATATTGCTTTCGGACCTTTTTAGGGTTCCGTTGCCAAATGGCAAAAAACGGAACCCTTATAGATTCGCCATGTCTGTCTGTCTGTCTGTCTGTCTGTCTGTCTGTCTGTCCGAGTATGTCACAGCCACTTTTCTCCGAAACTATAAGAGCTGTGCTATTGAAACTTGGTAAGTGGATGTATTCAGCAAACCGCATTAAGATTTTTACACAATAAAAACTTTTTTACAAAAAAAAAACAACCGACTTCCTTAAAAACACTTCAAAGTGAAAAATAACTTTAATTTCGCAAGTCGGTGTCTTAGGATATGTATTTATGGTTTTTTTGCCACCGACTTCCGAAATTAAAGTTATTTTTCACTTTGAAGTGTTTTTAAGGAAGTCGGTTGTTTTTTTTTTTGTAAAAAAGTTTTTATTTTTGAATTTTTAGTTGTAGTATCCACCCCGCACTAATTCCAAACAAACAATACATATTTATGCGATTGCAGAAATCGCGGTTGATTTGCTGTCATTTTTTAAAGAGTTCCGGTGTTTATCTCTGGAATTCATCATCAGATCTATATGAAATTCATATGGGACCATTTCGGAATAAACCCCTTTCAAACAAAAAAAGAATTTTGCAAATCCGTCTATATATGACAGAGTTATGGCCGAACATACATAAAAAAAAAAAAAAAAAAAAAATATAAACATCCGAATTGATAACCTCCTCCTTTTTGAAGTCGGTTAAAAATAGAAAAAAAGCAATAATATTTGGGGTTCCCCATACATAGAATTGAAACTCAAAAATTTTTTTTTCATCAAACCCATACGTGTGGGGTATCTATGGATAGGTCTTCAAAAATGATATTGAGGTTTCTAATATCATTTTTTTTTTAAACAATAATATTTGGGGTTCCCCATACATAGAACTGAAACACAAAAAAAAAAATTAATCAAACCCTTACGTGTGGGGTATCTATGGATAGGTCTTTAAAAATGAAATTGAGGTTTCTAATATCATTTTTTTCTAAACTGAATAGTTTGCGCGAGAGACACTTCCAAAGTGGTAAAATGTGTGTCCCCCCCCCCCGTAACTTCTAAAATAAGGGAATGATAAAACTAAAAATAATAGTTTAAAAAACTAAAAAACACGCTTCCATGGAAAACGAAACTAAAAAGTACAAAATAAGTAATCGAAAAAAGCGTGGGGTGCTTTTAAGGTATTTTTTTATTGATATCAGGCACCCCACGCTTTTTTCCATTACTTATTTTGTACTTTTTAGTTTCGTTTTCCATGGAAGCGTGTTTTTTAGTTTTTTAAACTATTATTTATTTTCTATTTTTTAGGGTATTTTGAATTTTGAGACGTATGTCAGCGTAGTTTGTGACAGTTTTTTTGCTGTCCTGGTAACCCTGGCAAGGATAATGGCACAAATTTATGAAATTATTGCATTGTCATCAGTCCTTGACAGGTGTGCAAAGTTTGAATGAAATCTGGTCGTTTAAAGTGGGTCAAAATCGCACTATAAGGAGTCGGTTACAAACAAACATACAAATATACAAACATACAAATATACAAACATACAAGTGAAGCTAATATAAAGCGTGTAAAAAAAAAATATGATGTACATTACCATGAAAACTACCAACGAAAATTGGTTTGAACGAGATCTAGTAAGTAGTTTTTTTTTAATACGTCATAAATCGTAAACCACAATTTACCTTTCATTCAGTCAACTCAAATATAAAAATTAAAAAAAAAAACATTTAATTTCATAAACGATGATGACGAATGATGATGATGATGACCTGCAGGTTTGTACGGAACCCTCGGTGCGCGAGTCCGACTCGCACTTGGCCGGTTTTTTAATGAAAACTTTACGATATTTCATTATAATTCGACATGTGAATACTTTGATCGACTTTTCAATAAATAACCCGGCGATGTTTTTTGTTTTGTAAGGCTAAGGGAAGAGAGGCTATCCGCAGAGAAATTGCGAAACAGACTAACGGTAGGAATAGACTAATATGAGGATATGCTCGCGTAGCATGACCATCGTAGAAATGAGTTTTGTCGACGGAAGAATAGACAAAATTACAGATTGTAGAAAGATTAAAGACAGAATTAAAGATTGTAGAAAGATTTGTACCGTTTTATGCGGGCGTAACATGACAATTCTATCTCTATTCTACCAAGAATATACACAACGCATTTCTACGGTGGTCATGCTTCGCGTGCTGGAAGAGATCGCAGAAAAGAATAAGGCGGCCCATAGTATATTTTGTTGTGTTCATTTGCTTTATGTTATGTAATTTTGAGGTATACAATAAAGTATAAATAAAAATTTAATAAAAATATGGACTTCTTTGGTTTGAAAATTGTTTTTAAACGATCTGATTGCATGAAGCTTTATTTAATGGGTTTGATTAAAATTCCACATGAAGTTTTATTTTTTAAGTTAGTAAAACCCATTTAAACAATGAAAACATGTCCTATACTCTGATTTTCAATTTTATAGACCAAATGACAGCTGTTATTATCGCTTACCTGTCATGTTGACAAAAAGGTCGATCGCAGCTGTAATTATAGTCTAGCAAATGAAAAATCAGAGAGGTACCTAATTGCGTAACACAGTAACAGTAGGAATCACTTTCATATTGACAGTTCAACAATATTCATTAGGTTATTTACGTTGTTGAGCATACAAATTTTTCGAACATATGAAGCAATGGATTAGTAATAAACCTCAAAATGATTGTGGTTGTAATTGATAGTGTGTTACGCAATTATGGTGTGGGCATTGTGGTAATATTCCTCATTAAAAAACCGGCCAAGTGCGAGTCGGACTCGCGCACCGAGGGTTCCGTACAAACCTGCAGGTCATCATCATCATCATTCGTCATCATCGTTTATGAAATGAAATGTTTTTTTTTTAATTTTTATATTTGTGTTGACTGAATGAAAGGTAAATTGTGGTTTACGATTTATGACGTATTAAAAAAAAACTACTAACTAGATCTCGTTCAAACCAATTTTCGTTGGTAGTTTTCATGGTAATGTACATCATATATTTTTTTTAGTTTTATCATTCCCTTATTTTAGAAGTTACGGGGGGGGGGACACACATTTTACCACTTTGGAAGTGTCTCTCGCGCAAACTATTCAGTTTAGAAAAAAATGATATTAGAAACCTCAATTTCATTTTTGAAGACCTATCCATAAATACCCCACACGTAAGGGTTTGATGAATTTTTTTTTTTTTGTGTTTCAGTTCTATGTATGGGGAACCCCAAATATTATTGTTTAAAAAAAAAATGATATTAGAAACCTCAATATCATTTTTGAAGACCTATCCATAGATACCCCACACGTAAGGGTTTGATGAAAAAAAATTTTTTGAGTTTCAGTTCTATGTATGGGGAACCCCAAATATTATTGTTTTTTTTCTATTTTTGTGTGAAAATCTTAATGCGGTTCACTGAATACATCTACTTACCAAGTTTCAATAGCACAGCTCTTATAGTTTCGGAGAAAAGTGGCTGCGACATACTCGGACAGACAGACAGACAGACAGACAGACAGACATGGCGAATCTATAAGGGTTCCGTTTTTTGCCATTTGGCAACGGAACCCTAAAAACAAAATAGATTCCTTGACAAACGTTTTAATATTTTTTTATTGTAAATAGGTCGTTCTTTAATCACGTCATGTTCGAAAAGGAGGTCAGAAGAAAATCAACATTAATCACGATGGATAATGAAATAATCACGTGTATTTCTAAATGAAACAAATTTATAAATGTGTGCTATGTAAAAATATCTGATATTTTCCATAATTTAAAATAAATACACGTGATGCTGGAAGGGAAGGGATGGTAGCCTAAAACCTCACGACGTATGGGGAAAGGAGGCCGTATATTAGACCCGTAGGCGATCAAAAGGATTGTCTATTATCTCAACATAAGAATACCACTGTAATCTCTCCTTATTTGTTGTTAAAATTAATCCTATTATCCTACTAATATTATTAATGTAAGAGTTCCTATGTTTGTCACACAATCACACAAAAACAGACAAACGGATTTGGATGAAATTCGTCACTCAGATTAACCTGGATTAACACATATGATACTTTTTATCTCAGTAATAAGTTCCCGTGGAATTCTTTCTGACCTTCACGCCGGCAAAGTCGCTAGCAAAAGCTAATACGTAAATATTCTTCTTAAATAATCTCAGCTATTATTGAACAAGCAAGAAATGTCTTACTAATACTTATTAATGGTCATTAATAAAATAATATTAATTGCAGCCTGGTTCACAGCGATACTCGGGTTAAGACCCCATCTAATCCGCTCAGAAACATAAGCATTAACGTTTTCTTTAACGATTGACATTAGTATACGTAAACATGAATAATCTCTAATAATAATAAATACGTAAGTATAATTTTAAGTCGGATATATTAGTGTTGGTTAGTATTGATTAGTGTTGGTTAGTGTTGATTAGTGTTGGTTAGTTTATCGTTATGCTTATCATATTGAGAGTATTGGTATACGGTACTTATAACAGAAATATATCTATGCTTATCTATACATTTTTTTTTTGTGGGTGTTAATTCTTCAAATGACCTCTCCCGCTCTGTGTGGAGCGGAAGGGCGTGTCAGACTTTTACTGACAAATACCCACCCGTGTTCCTTCCGTTGCCAATGCCAGGGCCACGGTAACTCTTTCGAACAATTCCACGACCCTGGCAGGCATCGGTCCCAGCAGACCTGAAGGGGTCTACTGGGACCGATGTCTGCCATTGTCGCTGACATCTTTTTGAAGCGCGCGTGGAAGACAACGCGCCGTCGACCCGAGCATGGTCCTCACCGAGCCTGGTCCATACGTCGGCGAGCTACCCTTTTTTTTTTTTTTTTTGGATGGGAAATCATCAAATGACTTCTCCCGCTCTGGGCGGAGCGGGAGGGCGTGTCAGATTTTACTGACTAAAACCCACCCGTGTTCCTTCAGTTGCCCATGTGCCAGGGTCACGGTATCTCTTTCGAACAATCACGTGACCCCGGCAGGCATCGGTCCTAGCAGACCCCTTCAGTACTGCTGACATCTCTTTGAGGCGCGCGTGGAACACTACGCGCCGTCGACCCGAGCTTGGTCCTTACCGGGCGGCGAGCTACCCATTGCTCGCCACCCGCAAGCTCGCGCCTACGGTGGCCGGGAGTCCGCAATCGACTCCCGGCGCCCGGGGCGTCTCCTCCTGCGGCGGCTAGGGACGTGAGGGCGCAGAGACTGCCACTCCCTCACGCGCCCCGCCTCCTCCTTCGCGAGCATTACTGCTTCGCAGAAGGAGGTGACGGCTTCCCATGCCCTCTCGCTCCGTACCATGGCTCGCACCAGGGCCGGACGCGAGAGGTTGCCGCCGCCGATCGCCTCCACGAGGCGAGCTACCCTTGGCTTGGTAGTTTCAACAGCATAGCTCTTATAGTTTCGGAAAAAAAAAATGGCTGTGACATACACGGACAGACAGACAGACAGACATGACGAATCTATAAGGGTTCCGTTTTTTGCCATTTGGCAACGGAACCCTAAAAACACGGGTTCAATATTTTTTAGTGTTATATCGATGTGCAAAGTTTCATTCTGATCGGTGGGTGACAGTTGGGTAGGGTAACGTGTTAGTCTGTGTCCGCGATAACCGACATTTGTGCGGATAAAGTCGCGGACAAAAGCTTGTCATCATCATCTTCATCATTTCAGCCGAAAGACGTCCACTGCTGTACATAGACCTCCCGTAATTTGGGGGGTTTGCCGCAATCACCACGCTTGGCAGGCGGGTTGGCGATCGCAATGTGGTGGTAAAATGCAAGTATATAATAATAATAAAAAAGTATAATTTTAAGTCAGATATAATTAGTGCTGGCCTAGCGTTTTATTGAAGAGACGATAAATTTTAATATCGGTATGCTTATCATATCAAATGCATATGAAAGTAAAGGTATACGGTACTTCGATTTTTTTTTAAATTTTGTCTGTAT
Organism: Aporophyla nigra; assembly: GCA_947507805.1. Lineage (NCBI taxonomy): Eukaryota > Metazoa > Arthropoda > Insecta > Lepidoptera > Noctuidae > Aporophyla > Aporophyla nigra. Next base: position 18,662,823 of record OX382309.1, on the reverse strand, counting down.
GTATGTTTGTTCCGGCTAATCTCTGAAACAGCTTGACCGATTCTGACGGGACACTCACTGCCAGATAGCTGATGTTATATAGAGTAACGTAAGCTTTTTGTCATATTAACACGTTCCAGTGGAATAGTTTTCAACATACACGCGTACGAAGGCACGGGCATAGCTAGTAAAATATCTATACAAATAAATAAAATTGGAGTGTCTGTTATTAATATTAAGATAACCACTTTTTACTAAGTGTAAATGGATGTATACACGGTACATATACCAAAACAACATTTTTGACATCTGTACTTTTGTTTACCTATGTTCTACAAATAAAAATATTTGATTTGTTTTACAATTTTTGTCTGTCTGTCTGTCTGTGTGTTTGTTCCCGCTATTCTCTGAAATGGCTGGACCGATTTTGACGGGACTTTCACTGGCAGATAGCTGATGTAACAAGGAGTAACTTAGGCTACTTTTATTTTAGAAAGATTCTTTTATTTTAGAAAAAAAATAACTGTCTTCGAAAACTACGCTGACATACGTCTCAAAATTCGAAAAACCTTGGCTGAATCCTACGAAATAGATCAAAATAATGTACTACAGTATTGTACACCTTAAAAAGGCCTACAAAAATATCCGCAATGGTATATGTCTACCTCTTAGGGATAACCCACAATAACCATTTTTTATCCTTTACTTTTTACGAGAAAAAGGGCTTATTTACGAAGCGATTTTAAGCAATACAGCATTAATCCTTATCCAATTAAGTAAAAAGCGGGCGCAGAGCAGCTGGCGGGTCGTCCATCCGTTGGCAGCGGCCGGGTAGTACAGGATAAGGAGGATTGTAATTCATATTACTTTGGCTTCATAGTAATTGCGAATATCATGTGTGTTCATTATACTCAAATTAAACCTAATAGAGAGAGACCGCGAAATGGCTTAGGTGTTTAGATTTTTGGATGTTTGTTTCTCAATGATGCAAAGTCGGCTAAACGGATTTAGATCGAATTTGGCACAAAGATATAGGTATTATATCATGGATACGTAACAGATAGAATACCTACTTTATCCCGGTAGTAGGTTCCCGGGTGATATTTTCCGACAGCTATACGGGCCAAGCCACTGGCTATTATTATTCCTATAATTATGTTCGGTGTCTGGTAAATGATTGAGTGTCTGTATAGGTAAAATAGGAGCGTTGAGGAAAACCAGGAAGACTTATATTCAACTAAACCAAGCCCTATGTCGCAGTCTTCTTACTTTGAATACTATTACTCTCATTTAAAAAAAACCAACACACATGATGTTCTCATAAACTATGAATCCTAAGTAATATGAATTATAATACTACTACTACTAATATTATAAATGTGAAAGTATGTATGATTGGGTGTTTGTTTCTCATTAATAACTTACTTATCTTTCCTAAATAATAACTATAATAACTTACTTATATAATAACTTACTTAACTTTTCTGATTAATAACTAAATTTCAATGTAATGATGACCCATAATTTCAAAACCATATTTGTACGCCGGAAACGGCAGAATATTTTGAACGTAATAATCCACATAACAACTTTGTACAATATTCTGACAAATAAATGCTTTCTTTCTTCTTTCTTTCTCAATCACGCAAAAATGGCTGAATGGACCTGAATCGAAAATAGCACACAGAGTCTATATTACCTATATAACCTGTAAGAACACATTCTTATCGCGGTAGTACGTCCTCTTGCATTAATTTCCGACATCGACGCGGGCGAAGCCGCGGGCAAAAGCTAGTTTTAAATATAAAGTAAAATGGAGTAAAATGCTGGTGGTAAGTGGAGTAGATTTACATGGAACGACTGTGTATCAGACCTTTACAACCCAGTTTGCGGGTAACACGATACCCCTTGGTAAGACTGGTTGTCAGACTTACCGGGTTCAGACGACCCGTAACTACTGTCAATGATTCACGAATGAGAGGCGAGACTCACGGCTTGACGGACTTATCGAGGCAAAGAGGGGTCTCGATATATAAAGATGGTCACCTATCCACCAACCAACCGCGGTAAGCAACTTACTCACATCCTCACACTCTCACATACTCTCACAAAAAGTTAAAACCTGTAACATAAACTACAATTTTTCTTTATTTTTCGCTTCTGAAGGTCAATTGACACAGTCCACTCATACATAATATCAATTGAAACCTCTATTGCGAAATCACTGTCTCTTAAGATACAGGATACCCTAGTTTAAGAGACAGAGATCAATCTATTGTGTACAGATTTCTGCATCATCCAAAAGTTTTATGTAAATAAATATAATCTTAGGACAACCAGCACACCGTTATCTGATCCCAAACTAGGCAGAGCCTGTACTATGGTAACCAGACAACAGATAAACATACTTATATATTTCTAAATACATACATATTATAGATAAATTACACCCAGACACAGAACATATGATTGTGCTCATCACACAAAGATTTGTCCTGGGTGGGAATCGAACCCACGACCTCAGTCTCAGCAGTCAGGGTCACTAACCACTAGACTAACAGACCACTCAGGTATAAATGTTCTCTATCTGTATTTTTGGGAAATAAAGATATATTATATTATTATTTTATTTATTATATTATTATTTATTATTAAGCGTAGCTTAACCTGATCGGTTGACTCGTGCGGCTGTTCCTACTTAGCCACGAGACCTTAATTAAACCCCTTTGCTTTATACTAATTTTCATCAACATTTCTCTGGCCTCCCCCAATTTAAGGAGTTTGCCATAATCGCCACGCTTGGAAGGCGGGTTGGCGATCGCAGTATGGTGGTCAAATTCATAGAGAACCATTCTGCCCATTCTATAAGTTGTCTTACTCGCATTTTACTAACCATGACCCGATCCTAATGAAAAGCTGACCCTGTCATCTGAACTCATGAGATTTCACTTCACTTAACGATATGACTGGCCTGTTAGTCTAGTGGTTAGTGACCCTGACTGCAAAGACTGAGGTTGTGGGTTCGATTCCCACCCAGGACAAATCTTTGTGTGATGAGCACAATCATTTGTTCTGTGTCTGGGTGTAATTTATCTATAACATGTATGTATTTAGAAATATATAAGTATATTTATCAGTTGTCTGGTTACCATAGTACAGGCTCTGCCTAGTTTGGGATTAGATAACAGTTGTCCTTAGATATTTATAACTCTACATAAAATCGATTCTAGTGAGATTTATATCAGCAATGAACACCATAATTAGAGACAATTTACTAGTTTTATATAGAATATCTAGGCTTTAATAACTCTCTATAATATTCCTTAGTGGTTCTTAACTTTACGATTGGCGGGGATATTTCAAATTTTATTACTGGTTAATACTAGTGATGGTGAATCAAAGACAAGCTAGATTTGCACAGATTATATATGATATGATTATTATTTCAATACTGAAGTATTAAAGACAATATATGGACTAGTAATTGATAGTTGTTAGGGGTAGTCTGATAACCAGTCTTACCGAGGAATATCGTTTTATTTAGTAATTGGGTTGTGGAAACTGATAGGCTGTAGCTCCATGTAAAATACCTACTGGTATTCAGCTGAATAAGGTAAGATGATTTATTTATTGACACAAAAAATATTAACATTACAACAACCATTTTGCGTAAAGAAAAAATTGTAGGCTATAATGAAAATAATGTAACACGGTTGCATCTGTAGCCGAACTAGGTAAAAAACCTTTATCTCGACTACAGCGCCATACCTCTCTCATAACAGACTGGGAGGTTTTAGCCAACTTTTTTTTTTTCATACACAGTAATTCTATTACAAAAAGAGAATTGATAAGACTTAATGAGAAGTAGAACTTGTAGAGTGTGAGTAAGGGGGGTGTGTGTGTATGTGTGTGTGTGTGTGTGTGTGTAATATATGAGTACAGATAGACTGGAAGAAATGGTTCTGGACGTAAAGAATACCTTCATCCCATTTCTTCGCGTGGGTGTCGTAAGAGGCGACTAAGGGACTTACTAGAGAATAGGCAGCAGCGTTCACTATGCATTTTACCAACCCACTGCGATCGCCAACCCGCCTGCCAAGCATGGCGATTAAGGCAAAGCTCCCCAAATTGGGAGACGCCTATGTCCAGCAGTGGACGTCTTACGGCTGAAATGATGATGATGATGATGATGATGATACAGCTGCATACAGATAGACTGGAAGCCGACCCCAACAAGCATAGTTGGGAAAAGGCTAGGCAGATTTTTTTTTGTTGATAAACTAATAATTGTCCTTCTGTGTAGCATGTACAAAAAATGGAGACTGTTACATACTATTATAATGGAAATACCATTTGAACGACTCTGAAAATACGAGGTATATTTCAGTAACGTCCAATATTGCTAGGTGGCGGCCATCGTAATGTTAGAGAAGTGTGCCAACATTCGTTTGCAAAAATTAATCATAACGCAAAAGTGGTGGCTAGGGTTTCGGCCCGTGTTGTAGGTCGTGGCTTCGCACCCAAGCAGGCACTTTACTATGTGTATTTAATTTCATCACCATTGCTCTCAAAATGGTGTAGCAGCACAGTGACGAAACACATCGGAAGGAAACCATGTCCTAAAACTAAAAGTTAGACGACATGTGACATCTACCACTGGGGTCGCGTGGTGGATTATGGGTCCACTCCATCTCACTGAGAAGATGCCTGTGTCCCAGCAGTGGGATCATTATAGGTTTGATTATGATTGATCTTACTTAACTCCTTGATATGTAATAGCCTCTTTAGCATCATGAAACATGAGCTTCAAGGGCTAGTGCAAATGTTGGGGTTCATTCGAATAACCGTGTCTTGTCAAGCTACGCTATGGTCGGGGCATTTCATTAATTCATTCAATCTATATATTGCTACATTCTACATATTGCTAGCCGCAAACCACACTCTTGTACTGTTGACTGAGTTGCAATAATACATTATCCCATAAACAGAACCGTCAATAGTTATGCAGATAACTGCATCGGTACTGACGGGCGGATAACGTATCGGCTGCAAGCACCATAACGAGCCGTTTCCTTATTTAACCCTGACAAATAACTGGAGTATCGATATTTTCCTCGTTCTTTACCTAAATAAGCGTTAAACCTAGAGACACTTTATTTCTATTTTAAACAACATATTTTTCTACCTGTCCGTAAATCCGAGGTCCACGGGAAATGTTGTCTTAACATAAAATATATGTCATGACCCTCTGCAGTACTATAATTTGTACTGGAAGAATTTTCGAAATCGGATCAATAGTTTCAAACCCTACAAACAAACTTACAAGTTTTAATATTAGTAAATATATGTGTATGAAACGAAGCGTCATTATTTTCTAATATTTTATATAACTAGGCAACATACTCTGTGTCATTTGCCGCTGCAACGGCTTTCAACAAAACATGAAAAAGTTATTTTACATGGAACTGAGACAAAACAAATCGACCTAAAAATTATTTAAAGATCTCACCTTTATTTGATGACAAAACAACTGTGACATTGAGAAAACTTTCTTCGATGTTGGTCATTCTCTCCTTTATAGAGAGTCTTATAGACTTCACGGCAAAGCATTCAAACGTTTCATTCCTGTAGATTTTCTCCAGCTTCATCTTGATAAACCAAGACAAAATTCAGCCAAGTTGCAAACATCTTAAGAGACATTGGATGCTTGTGAAAACAAAATTGACCTTTGCTCCGATTCTATACACAACACAATATACAAACACATATACAACCACACCACAAGTTGTTTATTGACAACCAAAGCAACGCCCACTGTCCGTCAGTAAAGACCACATTAGGACCACTTCACAAATCTTCCGAAAATCAATTAAAATCAACATTTAAATGAGTTTAAAACGATTTAAAAATCAGGCAGTGTGTTCAGCACGACACCCCGACTTGCACTGGTGAGCTAAATGAGAAAGGTTTCCCTATTTCTTCCCATTCGAGAGAGAATATAAAACTCTTTTTCGCCTTTTTTTTTACTTCCAACTTCGTCTTAATATGCCACCCGCTCGGACCTTGGGGTGACGGCTTAAGAAACGTATAGAAGGGACAGATTACAAAAAATATAAAATTGGTCCTTCGAACCAAAAGTTCGAAACCACTGGTTCTTTCGTTAGCAAAATTTTCATCGAATTACTAACGTATCCATCGATGTAAATTAAAAATGTCCCAAGCTTGGTCTTTATGCAGGAGTCGTTGTAATTAAAAGGGATTTCGAACGAAAACCGGTTGCATTGGTCTTGTGCACCAATTAATACGGCTATTATCTTTTATGACATTTTTATGATGATTTTATAGCCTCATTGGCCTCGTGGTGGTATGCATCGCTTTGGATCGGACTCACTTCGAAGTTACCGTGTGGGGCGTAGGTAAGCTAACGTCGTCAGGCATTCCACTTAGAGCAAATTATCACACACAAATAAAAAAAACTGGGATAAATTATTAGAAGCACAACTTGAAATGTTAAGACGTATCATGATCAAGGTCAAACTGCTTGAAAGATTCACTTTCGCTTCTATATTTCTTACATATATGTGTGTTTATTATAAGATGCATTACTCCCAGATTGATAGACCAAATCATTCAAAATGGGCAGAATTTGTACCATAACTAAAATGTCAAAACAGATTCATATTACTAACTTATTGATTTCTTGACAATTCAAGAGTTAAGTTTTGAAGATGGACAAGCAATTCTAAGGTTCCATTAACTTTTCTCTTGAAGCAAGAAATTTGTAACCATGCAAATATTCTAACCTGGAATCCTCAAACGCCTCCAAAGACCACCACATCGCAAGTACTTATTTATTGTTTCAAGGCACTAAAAATAACCATTTTGTCTCAAACCCTTGATCTTAAAAGTGTTAACGGACGTGTATTTGCATTTATTTTGTACATCCCACGTACATATCGTAAATTTGTCCTAAAAGACCAACCACATCGGGTAAAGATATTCAAATATAAACAGAAGATTCTAGAGAAGCATTCAACAATCTCATATGACCTGTAACCTTATGTATGTCTATCTGAATGTCTAAATGTCTAAACCGTCTGCCATACACGAGACAATCTACCGTTAGATCAATCTGTTGACTGCATCGTCAGATTTTTAAATGTGATATATGTGCCCATGTACCGTTATTTACCGTTTATATTGGTAGTTATTGCATCTCGAAAGTTTCACAGTGAGAAGAAAGCAAGTATTTTAATCAAACATAGAATTATTTTTCTTTCCTAAAAATATTGTTGACCAATATCGTATAACGAATGACCGTCTATTTGTTAATTTCAAATAATTTATATTTAGAGGTTCCAAAAATACAAAAAAGATAAGTATCTGCGCCGTATCTTACGTTCTGTGCTCAATTTGGTTCAGTTGTTGTTGGTCACAGTTGTATCCTAACCAAACCCATTTGGTCGGGGTACCCTGCCTAAACTAAGTTACTGCAAACAATTATGAGAAAGAGGCTCAATTATTTAAAAAAGTGTGCATAATAAGAAGTAACATATGTGTACATAATTAGAATGTCAATATTATTTTCTTCGTTTTTTAAATGATATAATACCAATAAACGCATTTTCTTTTCTTTTTCGTTCTTTGATAGGATCAGCTACTTAAATATTTTCCGAAAAATTATTGTTATGGTACCTTCTCTTTTCTCGAATGATTTAAACGCCTAACAAGGTAATGGCCTACCTTTGGTCTGTATTATTTTTATTTTCATTAAATATTCTGCCTACCAATATATCAAACGGTTGATCAAAAGGCGCATGACAACGCAATACGTTTGCTATCGCTTACACTTACTGAATCCATGACTTTAGTTATAAAGTAAGTACTTTATGGAATCTAAAAACGCATAAACTTCTCACTTCCATTCACTTTAAACTATTAACTTTAAAGTGGGTTTTATTTACGTCTTAATAACCTAAGTTTTGATTACTTGGCTATATCGTTTCAGTCGGTGGCTTTAAAATAAATCGTTGTAAGTTATTAAGTTTTAAATATTACCTGGTCATAACTTACAGTATTAAAATTAAAAGATAATGTGTAAAGTGCAATGACACGTAATGTGACCAGACGGGTGTCGTGTCTGCACCCGTAGCATGACCACCGTAGAAATGGGTTTTGTCTATTCTTGGTTGAATAGAGATAGAATTGTCATGCTACGCCAGCATAAAACGGTACAAATCTTTCTACAATCTGTAATTTTGTCTATTCTTCCAAAACTTCTGACAAAAGCCATTTCTACGGTGGTCATGCTACGCGTGCTGGTGGGCAACTGCCCGGAGATTGATGTCGGGACATTGTACATATATTCTAGTTGCGCGGTAAACTTTGCTTGCGCGATGCAGAAATTTGCGTGACGTCAGAGTGATGCGTAGTTCGCATGTGGCGGTATAGATGCCGCTACATACCTTTTTTATCTTTATTTATTTAGAGAGATTATTTTTCTTTCCTAAAAATATTGTTGACCAATATCGTATAACGAATGACCGTCTATTTGTTAATTTCAAATAATTTATATTTAGAGGTTCCAAAAATACAAAAAAGATAAGTATCTGCGCCGTATCTTACGTTCTGTGCTCAATTTGGTTCAGTTGTTGTTGGTCACAGTTGTATCCTAACCAAACCCATTTGGTCGGGGTACCCTGCCTAAACTAAGTTACTGCAAACAATTATGAGAAAGAGGCTCAATTATTTAAAAAAGTGTGCATAATAAGAAGTAACATATGTGTACATAATTAGAATGTCAATATTATTTTCTTCGTTTTTTAAATGATATAATACCAATAAACGCATTTTCTTTTCTTTTTCGTTCTTTGATAGGATCAGCTACTTAAATATTTTCCGAAAAATTATTGTTATGGTACCTTCTCTTTTCTCGAATGATTTAAACGCCTAACAAGGTAATGGCCTACCTTTGGTCTGTATTATTTTTATTTTCATTAAATATTCTGCCTACCAATATATCAAACGGTTGATCAAAAGGCGCATGACAACGCAATACGTTTGCTATCGCTTACACTTACTGAATCCATGACTTTAGTTATAAAGTAAGTACTTTATGGAATCTAAAAACGCATAAACTTCTCACTTCCATTCACTTTAAACTATTAACTTTAAAGTGGGTTTTATTTACGTCTTAATAACCTAAGTTTTGATTACTTGGCTATATCGTTTCAGTCGGTGGCTTTAAAATAAATCGTTGTAAGTTATTAAGTTTTAATTATTACCTGGTCATAACTTACAGTATTAAAATTAAAAGACAATGTGTAAAGTGCAATGACACGTAATGTGACCAGACGGGTGTCGTGTCTGCACCCGTAGCATGACCACCGTAGAAATGGGTTTTGTCTATTCTTGGTTGAATAGAGATAGAATTGTCATGCTACGCCAGCATAAAACGGTACAAATCTTTCTACAATCTGTAATTTTGTCTATTCTTCCAAAACTTCTGACAAAAGCCATTTCTACGGTGGTCATGCTACGCATGCTGGTGGGCAACTGCCCGAGGATTGATGTCGGGACATTGTACGTATATTCTAGTTGCGCGGTAAACTTTGCTTGCGCGATGCAGAAGTTTGCGTGACGTCAGAGTGATGCGTAGTTCGTATGTGGCGGTATAGATGCCGCTACATACCTTTTTTATCTTTATTTATTTAGAGGCATTTATCTTACAAAGGAACAGAACCAGCATATCGAGCTACTACAATCTATCAAATTTTAGATTTTTAACTTTATCGCTAAAGCATTAGATTTTGACTGGCCTGTTAGTCTAGTGGTTAGTGCCCCTGAATGCTAAGCCAACTGCCCGACGATTGATGTCGGGACATTGTACATATATTCTAGTTGCGCGGTAAACTTTGTTTGCGCGATGCAGAATTTTGCGTGACGTCAGAGTGATGCGTAGTTCGCATGTGGCGGTATAGATGCCGCTACATACCTTTTTTATCTTTATTTGTTTAGTGGCTTTTATCTTTCAAAGGTACAGACACCAGCACATCGAGCTACTACAATCTGTCAAATTTTTAGATTTTCAACTTTATCGCTAAAGCATTAGATTTTGACTGGCCTGTTAATCCAGTGGATAGTGCCCCTGACTGCTAAGACTGAGGTCGTGGGTTCGATTCCCACCCAGGACAAATGTTTGTGTGATGAGCATGATCATTTGTTCTGTGTCTGGGTGTTATTTATCTATAATATGTATGTATAAGTATATTTATCAGTTGCCTGGTTACCATAGTACAGGCTCTGCCTAGTTTGGGATCAGATAACGGTGTGTTGATTGTCCCAAGATATTATTATTATTATTTATTATTATTTGGTTCAAGGTTGATTGGGAGAATATGTCAGTTTCGGGTACCTTTATGTGCTGGGGTCTGTACGTCAGGCCCATCATACCCTAAAATACCTTCAGTAACTTGTGTTAAAACTTTAAATTTTCAGCCTATACGATACCGTAACGTCTTCTTAAAGTGGTCCTTTGATGCGCAGTCGCACCATCTTCTCCACCAAAGAGACGTAGTACGCAGTCAGCTCTAACTGTTCGTCGGTCTACGTGGAAGGGGCGGTTGTGTTAATCGCGGCGCCACCCCCGGTCTTCGTTAGTCTAGAATTAATTCGTTGATAAGACGCCGCGCCTCCCAGCGATGTTGTCTTGAGAGCACAGGGCTGCTACACTGAGGAAAACTCTCGGAAATTGCTTGTTTTTGATAAAGGTTTTTGTTTATTTAGAGTATATATAGTACCGTGTGGTGACAGATGTAAAGAATAGCACCATTCCATTTCTTCCCGTGGGTGTCGTAAAAGATGACTGAGGGACTTACTAGAGAATGGGCAGCAGCGTTCTCTATGCATTTTATAACCATACTGCGATCATCAGCCCGCCTACGAAGGATGGTGAGTGTGGCAAATCCTCACAAATTGGGGGAGGCCTATGTCCAGCAGTGGAGGTATTTCGGCTGAAATGGTGATGATGAGTATATATTGAAGTTTATGCGTTACGCGAGGGGTTTAAGGCAAGTATTAACTAAGGTAGATGAACATACAAAGTCTGTCAGGTTCTCTGAAGAAGATAATACATCATATATCTGGAGAGATGATGTGATATTTTGCCTATCTACCTTAATTAGGGCTTAGCCTGTTAGTCTAGTGGTTAGTGACCCTGACTGCTAAGACTGAGGTCGTGGGTTCGATTCCCACCCACGACAAATCTTTGTGTGATGAGCACTATCATTTGTTCTGTGTCTGGGTGTAATTTATCTAAAATACGTTTGTATTTACAAATATATAAGTATGTTTATCAGTTGTCTGGTTGCCATAGTACAAGCTCTGCCTAGTTTGGGATCACATAACGGTGTGTTGGTTGTCCTAAGATATTTATTTTATTTTATTTTAATTTATTGAGTTCAGAAAACAGTTAGGTACTTATCTAATATACCTATGTACAATAACTACTATACGTATGCACATAAAAAGGGTACTTCAGCATAGTTTGCCACAAAGCAAGGCTAATAATAAACCCTTTCAGTAAGACTGTGTCGCTTGTGACAGTGCTAATGCAGCCAGAAATTCAGTGCACTTCAAAGCAAAAATGTAACAGTGATGAAAAAACGACATCATAAAATGCTACAAAGAGGAACCCCGAAAACATTTCTCGTAATAGCACAAAAGGATTCTTTTATTTATGCACCAATTTTCCGAACGTAGCCATCCCTGAAATCCAAGAGCAAATTAAAAAGACGACCACAAAATCGCCTCAGGGGGGACAGGGGGAAATTACACCCCCAAGCCTACGTTGACCCTCTTTAATGAACATTGCACTGCATGCTGTCTCGCTCCCTCATCCAGCATCCTCGCTTGACTCCTTTTTCCATCTCTCTCGGATGGTGGAGATTTCACTGTGACATCAATTGTCTGCGTTGCATTTTATACGAAAACATTTTCGTGCGGCGGGTTCGTTTCTTTAAATATTTGAAAAGGATACGCTTCTGCATGAAATATACTATAGCTAATCGAAACCGTATTCAGTTATTATTAGTTGACATATTTAGCTGGTTTAATGTAACGGTAGTGCGTATCATTCCTATTCTGTTAGATAGCATCTTTGGTCTAGTGATCGCAAGCGCTCCTAGGGTATGAGATTCAATGTTCGATCCCTAGGAAAGCAAAGACTTATTGGGTTTTCTGTCAGGAATCTTTAAATATCTTCCCGGAGACTGGATTTGAGCCCGGTTGGTGGCAAAAGGTCCCATGTAGTAAATGGGGAACCATTTACTACATGGGACTCAAAGCATAACGGGCAAAATGAGGGTGTATGTGGATTTTAGCACGATTTTAAATATACAAATGATAAATGACTTTATTCTTGCAACTAGGTTTGTACAAACACTTTTACACGTCAATCATATTTTTTAAAGCTAGATGAGGTCGGCGTTTCCTATCTGACTACTCTGAAAAGAAAGGCCGAAACAAACTCAGAGGTTACAGTCTCTTTTAAAGTCCAGACATAATCTTGTTCAGATCATGTGAAAACCATGTGTCTGAAGTGGCCTTTTAAGGAAAGAACCACACAGATTGAGTGGACCTGTCCAATCAGTGCACGCATTTGTCAGTAATTATACAGCTCAACTCAGAACTTAAGGAGGTCAATACAAACAATACCAAAGAAAGGACATTTGTGTAGGTCGCAAAAATTACTCAAATTGCTAGACCGTGATAAAAATTAAATGACAAGAAAAGGAAACCAGAAAAAAAATCACTCATTTAGTCTTCACATTTACAATAATTAAAACAATATAATACTTTAAAAGTAAATATTCATCTCATTGTATAAGTAAAATGATTGTAGGTATATAATATTCTCTTAGCAACTTTATATATCTTAGCTTATCGATGTCTATGCAAAGACATATGTATCTAGTACTGTATACAGGTGAGGCTAAAAATGGCAAGATAGTGACTTTCGATTACAACATCGAACTTCAATATAATATTAATTATCACAAACACGCCTCTTACCCTTCAAAAAGACATACCAAACTAATGAATCAATTAAAAACTTCAAAAGACCATTAATCTTCCCCAAGAAATATCTTCAGACCTTAGGACCAAAATGATATATCGTTCAACAGTAAACATAGTACTTATTTCTGATATAAATGTGCCAAGTTAACACGCTAAAGACAGCTGTGGAAGAACTAAAGGCTGCCATAAATATAAGGAGGTAATAGGACATAGGACCAGAATTTATTGGTCCTAAGAATGTGTTCATGCAACTATTATTTATGGTTTAGTCAAGGTTCCTAGTGTTTACAAGATAAAAAGATCAAAGCAATTAACTTCTAGATAAGGTCATACTGAACCGTAATAGATAGTAGATATTTCCAATTCAACCTTTGATAAGAGAGGACCTATGTTTCTATTAGAAAATTATAATAGGTTTTAGAAACTGCTCTCAAAACGGTGAAGGAACACATCGAGAGGAAACCGGCATGTCTTAGAACCAAACATTTGAAGACATACGTAGTAACCACACTGGACCCGCTTGGTGAATTGCGGCCCATTCCCATTCATTCAGAGAAAACGACCAGCAGTGGGAACGATATAGGGATCATACACCGTTTCCAGTGTTTTAAATTTCAATACAGATATACTAAAATAAATAACTAACTATACAAATAAATACAAAAACAAAGGGCATTTAGGCGTCGTGTTTGAAATAAATTCATAAGTAGCCTCTTTTTAACCGACGAAAAAAAACGGAGGAGGTTCTCAAGTCGATGCGTATATTTTTTTTTTTTTAATCTATGACCACGCACAACTTTTTTCTGAGTGGTCCGATTTTAATAATTCTTTTTTTATTGGAAAAGGTATATCCCGAAAGTGGTGCCATGTAAATTTGGAAGAAAATACAACCCTAAGGGTAGGAAAACAGGGGATGATTGATTATTCACTCATTGATTGTAAAGTATGACCACGCATAACTTCTTACAGAATAGTCCGATTTTGCAAGCTTGTAGTAATTAGTAGATTATAAAAAATTATAGAATGAAATCTTTTTAGCAAAAAATTAAACCACTGAAAAGCAAAAAATAAGAAGCCTAAGTAATTTTGAGTCGGTCCTGATAATGATAAGTAGCCTCTTTTCACTACCAGGAAGGGAACCTTCAATACTTAAAACACTCGCTTTATACTCGGATATGTGCTAAGGTAGTCCGCAAAATGAATATTTTCTTGCGTTTTCTCTTTTATAATAAATATAATCGTGAAAAAGTGAATCAATGAGAGTATATGAACTTAGAGAGTGGTATTGATGATGTTAATGATTAATTATAATTCTGTCAATATAAAGTGTTACAGTCGTGAATAGTATTTTATTCAACCGCGGCTTTTGCCCGCGGCTTCACCCGCGTGGTTGTCGGAAATTTTGTTGCGTTAGTTTCCAACCATTATGTCAAAATAATAAATTTAATAATGGTTACTTTGAAAATGAAAGACTTTCCACACATCTTTATCAACTCTTCGGAAGTAGCAGATCAAAAATGCTGAGATACGTATAAATTATTTATTAATCGGCAACCAAAACACAAAATTTGAAAAACTTAGCTTCGAAATTGACTTGAATTCAAACAAATTTCCCCGCTATTTGCCCCCTATTTCACCCCTTTACGGGGAGAGTTTCCTAAAATCATTTCTTAGCAGACGTCTCCTACTCATAATCTACCTCTGTGTCAAATTTCATCTTCGTAGGTCCAGTAGGTTTTAAGATTTCGTGAATAGTCAGTGAGTGAATGTATGAATGAGTGAACTTTCGCTTTTATATATTCAACAACATACAGCATGACATTAGTACCGATTCCCTTGTTCACAAACTAAACTAAATTTAAGTTCAGTGCATCTTTTTCTTTGTATTTCATTAAGAAGAAGACTAAAGAATTTTTTTAGTTTAGTTCTGTCAAATTAATCAGCGCCTGTCACTACTCCATGCAAGTTTAGACGTGATTAAAAACTTGCCTACTAAAATTACGTCAATTTACGTCAAGCGCTGATTAATTTGACAGGACTAAACTAAAATTTATCTTCTGTCCTTTCCTTAATGAAATAGAAAGAAAAAGATGCACTGAACTTAAATTTAGTTTAGTTTGTGAATAAGGGAATCGGCACCACTGACCTGCAAACAGAAAACGCACAAATAATTGAGTGTCGCGGGGTTCCCTGCCGCTTTCCACCTTTACAAAATTCTCAGGCATTCTATTAACCCTAAAGTGTCGAAAACATCTTCAAACACTCACTAATAGAACCCCTTGTTTAATAGCATAACATAATAATTAACGATCTCATGTTATTTCCAAGTAGTTTAACATTAACTTAGTATAAAGGTGACTCTATAAAACTTGCACTATAGTTGCACGTCATTATTGCTTAAAACGTTATAATGCACTATTTAACACCTTAGGCTGCTTGTAAGTTTTAAAAGCGACAATCAATCCTACTATAATAGAGTATTATAAATATGAAATTTTGTATATTTGTTACTCAATCACGCAAAAACAGTCGAACGGATTTGCATGAAATTTGTCACATATACTATTTATAAGCTGAATACTTTTATCCCGATAGTAAGTACGTTCCCGTGAGATAATTTCCGACAACCACGCGGGTGATGCCAGTGGCAATAGCTAGTCATCTATACATATATTAAAAGTCAAAGTAAACTATGACAAAACTTTACATTGAATATGTTTAAAAAACTGTAACTGAATACGAGGTATGTAAATGTTTCTGAGGCCGAAAATATCGTCTGTAGAATTTTTGTCAAATTTGTCTAGATGTATTTTCCCTATTGGCTGAGCAGATTCGGATGAAATTGGGAAAATAAATAATTTATAGCCTTAACAAAGACAGCATATTTTTAGTTCCGATATTACTGTCCTGTGGGATAATTTTCGACCTCGACGCAGGTGAAGTCACTGACAAAAAGTAGTTGCTGCTAAAAGAGCATGCACTATTTAACACCTTTTTTTTTTTTTTTTTTTTTTTTTTTTTTTTTTTTTTTTTTTTTTTTTTTTTTTTGGATGGGAAATCATCAAATGACTTCTCCCGCTCTGGGCGGAGCGGGAGGGCGTGTCAGACTTTTACTGACTAAAACCCACCCGTGTTCCTTCAGTTGCCCATGTGCCAGGGTCACGGTATCTCTTTCGAACAATCACGTGACCCCGGCAGGACTATTTAACACCTTAGGCTACTAATAAGTTTTAATAGCGACAAAAAGTCGTTTATTTTAAAGTGAAGAATGTTTTTTGTTCCGGTAATTAGGAAGCGTATCGAAGGCTTTTAATCTTGCTTCGTGTAGACCTCCGTTGAAATTACTTTATAAGAAATTGTTTTATTGATATTGTTTAGCTTTATTCTCTTTTTCTTTATCACATCTGCTTGAAGTTAATAGCTAACTAGTCTTGTAATTCTAAATTAAACTAGTGGTCGCCTATCAGCCGAAATTTGACCATCGTCATCATTATTTCAGCCGAAAGACGTCCACTGCTGGACATAGGCCTCCCCCCAGCACCGCCATTTCGACCTATTCTGTGCTTCTCGCATCCAACGTATTGCTGCGGCCTTCACCAGGTCATCGGTCCATCTTGTGGGAGACCTTCCAACGCTACGTCATTTTCAATCAAATTTGACCATAATTAATTAAAATTTTAAATTTGAACATTGCAGTATTTACATACATACATAAAATCACGCCTTTTTTGCATAAGAGTAGGCAGAACAAGTAACATGTTACACAACAAACAACAACATCTTTGGAGCATCACCTAGTTTCTAATTTATGTTCTCTTCGAGCTTCGAAAAGGTATATATTTCTATGAATCATAAAAATGAAGAAGAATTACTGACGTGAAACCACTTCTGGTTTAGCACATTTTGGTTGTAGTACAACCGACCTACGAACAACAATACTGTAAAGGTTGTCTGCAAAAGTCGACCTTATGTAGTTCTGGCTGGCAGTAAAATAACTTTGGTTGCATTCGAACCGTCAAGTGAATTTAGAATGAGCTTTCAAATTATAGATGTAAATACGTTCGCACGTATTTTACATGAAGAGACTGCTGACTTCTACAACCCTGTTACTGGATAATACCATACCCCTTGTTAAGACAGGTTCAGCCTTTCAGGCTTCTGACGACCTGTAACAACTGTCAAAGATCTCCTAATGACCACTTACTACGTATAATAGCTACCTACTTATAACGCATTACGAGTATTTAACCTATACACTTCATGTTTTATCAGTATTATTAATGTATTAATAAAAGACGTCCGCTTACCTCAACCTTTACAAAGGGAATTGATTAAAATTGCGAATAGAATTAATCTGTATGCGCCTGCGCCCATCAGATCCATGATAAGGTTAAGGGCTTGTTAATTCACTTTCAAATAAAGAACGAGATACACATCTAACAGATGTGTGGCTTAAAATTAACATCATAATGTTATATTTATTATTAATAATAAGCCCATCAGCGGCTTTCATCTGCCGGCCATAGACAGCGGATAGACAATGAGGCTATTGTGTGGGCTACTGAATATTAAAAAATATAATTAAATGCACCAGCACCTGCTTTGCGATCTACATACCCAGTCCTAAAGGCTATTTATAACCAAATTAATGTAAAAATTAAATGCTGAAAAAGGTAATACGATTTTTAAAACCTTATTTTTTTTTAACCCATCCTAGTTTTCCTTTAGTCAACATAAAAAAGTAAAAAATATATATTCAGAAATATATATGTTTTACTTCTTTTGTGTTACAGACATTTATCGTGCAATATTTTAATGATATAATCCTAAGAAACATAAAGTAATATTAATCATATGTACATGTATAAAACAAAGAGAAAAGAATCACAGGGCATCAAAAAAATCGTCCGCATCGCTGTCAATGATTAGTGCCCATGGCAGCATTGCCACGTTGTATGGCGATGCTGATTCTTTGGTCAAACAATAGGCCAGTCCTCTGGTCTCTTTTTTACTCGTGGTTAACATCAGAATAACCAGGTTTGCTGAAATCGCTATACTAGGCAGTCGGATTGGCGACCATAGTATATAACTTAGACTGGCCTGTTAGTCTAGTGGTTAGTGACCCTGACTGCTAAGACTGAGGTCGTGGGTTCGATTCCCACCCAGGACAAATGTTTGTGTGATGAGCACAATCATTTGTTCTGTGTCTGGGTGTAATTTATCTATAATATGTATGTATTTAGAAATATATAAGTATGTTTATCAGTTGTCTGGTTGCCATAGTACAGGCTCTGCCTAGTTTGGGATCCAGATAACGATGTGTTGGTTGTCCTAAGATATTTATTATTTATAGTATGCTGAAAAAAACTTTTTAACAAAAAATTAAACCGCCGAAAAAAACAGAAAAGCAAAAAATTATAAACCTTAAAATTATGAGTCGGCGCTTTGAATGATCATTGTTCATTGATTTTTCAGCGCCGACTCAAAATTTTAAGGTTTATTATTTTTAGCTTTTCTGTTTTTTTCGGCGGTTTAATTTCATGTTAAATAGTTTTTATTTTGTAATTTTTTGTAGCTTTATTGTACTAATAATACTTGGCAAGGTATACCCTATCCAATGAAAAAAGAATTATCAATATCGGACTACTCTGGACAAAGTTATGCGTGGTTATACATTACAATCAATGAGTGAACAATCAATCATCCCCTGTTTTCCGACCCTTAGGGTTCGATTTTGTTTTCCAAATTTATATAGGACCATCCTCGGAGTATACCCTTTCCAATAAAAAAAGAATTATCACAATCGGACTACTATGTAAAAAGTTATGCGGGGTCATACATAAAAAAATATATATATATATACGCGTCGAATTGATAACCTCCTCCGTTTTTTTCGTCAGTTAAAAAAACTTTTTTACAAAAAAAAAAAACAACCGACTTCCATAAAAACACTACAAAGTGAAAAACAACTTTAATTTCGGAAGTCGGTGTCTTAGGATCTGTATTTGTGGTTTTTTTGCCACCGACTTCCGAAATTAAAGTTATTTTTCACTTTGTAGTGTTTTTATGGAAGTCGGTTGTTTTTTTTTTTTTTTTTTGTAAAAAAGGTTTTATTTTTAAATTTTTAGCTGTGGTATTCACCCCGCACTAATTCCAAACAAAAAATGCATATTTATGCGATAGCAGAAATCGCGGTGGATTTGCTATCATTTTTTAAAGAGTTCCGGTGTCTGTCTCCTGAACTCATCATCTAAAATCTCTCTCGAAAATTATATGGGACCATTTCGGAATAAACCCCTTTCGAACAAAAAAAGAATTTTGCAAATCCATCTATATATGACGGAGTTATGGCCGAACATACATTAAAAAAAAAAACATATAAACATCCGAATTAAGAACCTCCTCCTTTTTGAAGTCGGTTAAAAATACATAAAGAACGCTGCAGCCCATTTTTTTTAAAAGTCGCTTAGTCGCCTGCTACGACACCCACGGGAAGAAATGGAATGGTGGTATCTTTTACATCCGCCACTACATGGAACCAGCTATGGTTGTTTAATACCCACTATAAGGGAGCAGATAAGGTACCTGTTCCTAATACCCACAATGTAAACTAGTGAGCCAATACTTCCACTTTAAAACTGACGTGACTAAAAGCAATTTCGATTTAATATCAAAATACCACTTAATAAGTTAATCCCAAAAGGGCCAACACACCTTCGAAAGTAGGTGTACATGCTTTATTGACCAACTTAATGCTATACAGAATGAAATTGATTCCATCTAGGAGGCGTGGGAATTGTTTAACGTTGCAGGTGACCTGTAGGAGTGGTCATACCCAATTATAGCAGTTATGTTAATGCAAAGATCTGCAAAACTAAGCCATTAGAAAAGCTAACGAAAACCCTTACAGATTAGATGTAATTTAATGAGAATGTCGCTTATTACACACATTTATAACGCCACCTTATCATATTGAACTAAGGCCCTTATAAAATGGCTGCTTAGTGCCTTATAAGATGACGCGAGTTAAAAGGTTAAATGTATCCGTTTATGTGTAGTTGATAAAGGTGGATGACAAAATGGTTAATTGTTACATTGATCAAGAAGCTTAGCTGAGGGGCTCGGTTGATCGAAGGTTAAGCTACGCCTGCTGCGGTCGGTTCTTGGATGGGTGACCGTCCATTACATATCGAAGTCTCTCCGTGCCTCGGAAAGCACATAAGTCTTTGGTTTCGGCTGTCGTTCATAGATCTTTGATGATCGTTACCGGTCAGAAGTCCAAATACCTGACAACCAGTCTTACCAAAACGGTATTCAGTACCTAAACTGGGGTGTGGTAGTCAAAAAGTAACTCTATGTAAAATACCGGTAATCGGCTGTATTAGGTTAGACTGGACGCTGACTCCAACATAGTTGGGGAAAAGCCATTTTTCTGTTCTATGTCCTAAATTATTTAATGGAATCATCATTACATGTAAAAAAAAAGAAGATTTTTGATAAATCATCATCATCATCTTTTCAGCTGAAAGACGTTAACTACTGGACAGAGGCCTTCCCCAAAAGGGGGGTTTCCCTGCGATTACGCTACATTTGGCAGGCGGGCGCGCGATCGCAGTGTGGTGGTAAAATGCATAGAGAACGCTGCGGCCCATTATTTAGTAAGTCCCTTAGTCGCCTTTCGACACCCACAAAAATAAATTAGTCATTTTTAGGGTTCCGTTGCCAAATGGCAAAAAACGGAACCCTTATAGATTCGCCATGTCTGTCTGTCTGTCTGTCTGTCTGTCCGAGTATGTCGCAGCCACTTTTCTCCGAAACTATAAGAGCTGTGCTATTGAAACTTGGTAAGTAGATGTATTCAGTAAACCGCATTAAGATTTTCACACAAAAATAGAAAAAAAACAATAATATTTGGGGTTCCCCATACATAGAACTGAAACTCAAAATTTTTTTTTTCATCAAACCCTTACGTGTGGGGTATCTATGGATAGGTCTTCAAAAATGATATTGAGGTTTCTAATATCATTTTTTTTTAAAACAATAATATTTGGGGTTCCCCATACATAGAACTGAAACACAAAAAAAAAAAAATCATCAAACCCTTACGTGTGGGGTATCTATGGATAGGTCTTCAAAAATGAAATTGAGGTTTCTAATATCATTTTTTTTTAAACTGAATAGTTTGCGCGAGAGACACTTCCAAAGTGGTAAAATGTGTGTCCCCCCCCCCGTAACTTCTAAAATAAGGGAATGATAAAACTAAAAAAAATATATGATGTACATTACCATGAAAACTACCAACGAAAATTGGTTTGAACGAGATCTAGTTAGTAGTTTTTTTTTAATACGTCATAAATCGTAAACCACAATTTACCTTTCATTCAGTCAACACAAATATAAAAATTAAAAAAAAAAACATTTCATTTCATAAACGATGATGACGAATGATGATGATGATGACCTGCAGGTTTGTACGGAACCCTCGGTGCGCGAGTCCGACTCGCACTTGGCCGGTTTTTTTTTAAATAAAGCATAATTATTATAGTGTGTCTGAATATTTGCAAGATAAACTATAAGATTTATTTTTATATTTAGATCTCAATCTCATTATCATCAAACACCAAAAAATATGATAACTAAACAAAATAAAATTTATTTCATTTAATTTTCTGTTTATTTTGTATAGTTTACATGCCAAAGGTAAAATATTGTGATACCAAGACAATTATATCATGAATGTTTACCCAAATTTAGAAAAAAAATATTTCGAATTTAAATGACATTTCTAGTTCAAAGATCAGCGAAAGACTGCGATCAGAAGAAGCTGACTATTTCTCTTCGCTCTGTATTCATTCAAAAATAATTACAAATCTATTTGTACCAGCAAACTGAATAAAATTGTATTGAACATTTGTTTTAATTGCTAGGTATAAGACATAATCTGTGTGTATTCGAGTGCTTATAATTACTGGGTGCCTCTATGTGGCCACACCCAGACACATCATGGTCAGGTTAAATGAAGATTGTGTACTGAGGTTTATCGTTATGAAAACATAGCTATTTGTATCGTAAATATAATTGTTAGTTTATTAGTTTTAGGTCCTTAAGAGGTAATTTTCAATATTCTTAATAGGCCTAGGTTAGGATTTGACGGTAGGAATGTAGGTATATAATTTAAGAGTTAAAAAAAACTTTCTAGCCTTGGTCCAACTTTTTTGGGGTTGACTTTCAGTCTGACTGGATGCAGCTGAATACCTACCAGAATTTTAAGCTTGGTCCTAGCTGTTATTTCTACATCTTGGACAGCCGTTACGGATAGTCAGACGCCCGTAAGTCTGACAACCAGTCTTGCTAAGGGATAACGTATCACTCAGTTATTGGATTATGGAGGTCAGATAGGCAGTCACTACATGTAAAATACTGCTTTAGCTGCCTCCGGTTAGACTTGAAGCCAACCTCAACATTGTAGGGAAAAGGCTAACGATAACGATTGCTATCCCTTTCATACACTAGCTTAATCACTCATTATAAAGTGGTTCTACAACAATATAAAGTTTATTTTTTCTGCTGTGGGTAATGTAGACTGAAACCAGCACAAATTGCATGTGCCTAAATAAAAGTGAAACTATAAAACCATAACAGGAGAACACATAACCTACACCCACACACTTCAATAATTTATTTTTAAGGCATCATTTCCCTCATAAAAGTCAAGCGTAATACACCGATGAAATCGCACTTTCATTGGGTAATCAAAATTTTAGTGTTGGCAACATTGTTAGTTATTAAAAGGTGGCGCAATCGAGATGTTCTCATGAGGTGCAGACCTCCCTGGAGCAAGCACGAAGGAGGGCAGGGGCGTAATCTGCATTTAAATGTTCATATTCTGCTAGGTTATTTATTTGGAAAGTAAAAGGGTTTCTGGCTCAGGATAAGCTACACTTGCCGTGATTAATCCATGGATGGGTGACCTTTACATACCAAGACTTGTCGTACCTCAGAAAGTACGCTAAGCTGTTGGTCCCGGCTGTCATTCAAACACGAAAGTCTGACAGCTAGTCTTACCAAGGAGTGTAGTATTACCCAGTAGCTGGGTTGTAGAGGTCAGGTAAGCAGTGGATCCATTTAAAATACTGGTATTTAGCTGCATTCGTCTTGACTGGAAGCCGACCTCATCATATTGGGAAAAGGCTAGGCAAGTGATGATTCATTAGGAAACTAAAAGTGGAAATAGACAAAAGTAATGACACTTCCATGTGTTTATAACCGTCTAATTTCTGATTGACAGCTTTTGCTTATTTGCACGATCTCAATTAAATGTCAAATTTTATGGCTTATTGTTAGTCAAATATACAAATTAAAAATGATGATTTTTCCTACATTCATTTTTATACAAAAATCGACTGAAGTTAACTATTGTTAACTTTTGAACGATCTCTTTTAAAACTGCAAAGGTTTTATTACCTTTCGCAGTTTTAAAAGAGATCGTTCTGATGTATCTAATAAGCCAGACGCAGATTTAATTTAAAATGAGAAGCTATTTTATAATTGTCTAATTAATAATGCATCGTAAAAATTAATGTAGGCGCTCGCATGACAAAACAATAAAGTGATACTCCATGTTTTTCCTCCCATATCAGCATGGTAATGCACTTCATACATATTATGTTTAGCATAAATCTTAATATTTTACAGTGACACGCAGTTTCACTTACAACTGTCAATCAAACAGTCTTCGTTGCATAAAAATTATTCGAAAATCATTTAGCATAACGATTTGAGAATTGAGACAAGCAATAAAATTACCTGAAAAGGTACACTCATTATTATTCTACACAAGTAATTGATATTTAAATATGAAGAGACAATGTAATATGTAAATGATACTCTGTCGGTGCGTTTAGTGCAATATTATTTAACATGCAGTCCGGCCCTGTCAGATGGTTATCAAAAAAAGAAAAAACAAAAGCGAACAGAAAATAATTTTCGAAGATATTACAATAATTTATAGCTTCATTCCAATCGATTGCTCGCTCCTTGTAAATATTACATTTTTATGGTAAAATCTTTACGTAATTAACTCACGTAGTTTATCAATAAACTCACTCGGGAGTTAATTTACTACAAAATAATTGACTGCTGGGTGCTTCGGCAATTTTCAAAAAACGTCAAAAAACCGGTCTCCTAGGTTAATTGTTTTAGTAAATTAATAAAAGTGTTATAAATGTGTTAAATTTGTGTAATATAGTAGAACCTAGGTATTAACTATTGTATACAGTGAAGAAACAGTGTTTTTGTCGCGAAATATTTCGTACAAAAGGGATCTGAACCGGCTGTCAACTCAACGCCTCAACGGTGACGGATTTCAAATAGTCATCAATCCCGGGGAGTATTTTGTTTTATTTAAGTAATTGTAGTTATGATTTACAGACCACATAACTCCACAAAATACTGCTCAGGTCTCTGAGCTACGTCCATCACACACTGGCACGGTTTATGTCTCCTTTTGTTTGACAATTAGTGGAAGCAAAATTGATGACGAAAACATTCGCCCAGACAATAAACATTACTTATTATACTATACAAAATAAGCACAGTACGGGCTCTTATTCTAATATCTAATCCTCTTAATGTGTCACGAACTTTTCGCATAAAATCAACTTTCCTTGTATTACCTACGAGCTACGTACCTAACTAGTTTTAAGAAAGATATTAACAAGAAAAGCAATGTTTTGCAATAGTATTTCTTTTCTGTTTAACTTTCCCATCTAATTCTAACTAACTTAATCTAAATGTAACAGCTGTCTCTCAATTGATTACTTACTTTATTATTTTATATTTTTCTCCCAAATACCTCCTACTTATCCACTTAACAAAACAGTTTTTCTTGTGACAGTTATTTAGCTGCTTAACTTTATACATTCCAGACTGACAATCATTCAAAATGATGACCCGCAGAGCTACACTCAAGGAGATGGAAGCGAAGCTGAGCGCTACCTTAAAGGAGCTAGAAGCGTCTCAAACTGAGTGCAAACAATTGCTCCAGGAAAGGGAGGACAGTGAAGTGGAAGTGGAAAACATTATTGCTAAGAACTCCTTCCTCAAAAGTGAGCTGGCTGAGCTACACATACTACACATGGACTTAGCCGACCGGCACAGTCAATTACAACATCAAGTGACAACATTTCATGAGTGCAGTGATACACACGAACTGGCTTTAAACCAAATTTTAGAACTAAAAGAGAAATTATGTGAAGCCCATAAGGCCCTATCTCTTTCACAGTCTGTCAAAGTAAGTGAACAGGTTGCTATCACCGATAACCTATTTTATAAATTGGTAGGCAGTAAGTCAACATCAGTGTGTGAGCCAGCTGTATTAATTGATCTAACTGGTGACGACACCATACCATTATGTCCTATTGTTATGAGTCACAATAAATTAAAGAAATATGTTAAAATTAAGAAAATAATTAAACGGTCACAGAGAGCAATTAAAAAACAAAATCTCTTAAAATTAAATCTTTCCCTCAGAAAGGAACGTGTTATCCTTTCAAAAAGTTTAAGTAGTTGTACCCTTGAGTTAGATGAATGTAGGGAAAAGTATGATACTGATATTAATCTCCTATATAAAGATATTCTACAAAAGGAACACTTGCTAAACAATATTTTTGAGAAATATGAGAGGTCACAACAACAACTAGGTGAGCGAATGATTGAGGCTGGGGAACTATTAGACTTAGTGAAGTGCAATGCTGAGAGTTTTGAGTCTCTGACCAATAACCTGTCATGCAGCTGTGCCAACCAAACACCACCTACTCAGCCTCAGCTTGACTTGTCTCCGCCGGTGTTGGTGCTTCCAGCAGAGCCATGTGTTAATAAACACAGTAATAATAAGTCTATATTCTTTTGTGATGAATTAGGTTCAGGCTTTGGAAAAATGTTACTTAATTACCTTAGCCACAGTTTTACAAATCATAGTTATCATAACATAAGTTTCAATCAAATGATTAAAAGAATTGCAAGCACAAACCTAGATACTTATTCCACAATGGTTTTGCTATTAGGTAATAGTACTGGTATTACCAGAAAGGACATAGTGGATGGAGTAGACACCTTACTCAAGTTAAACATAGGGAAGCTAATGTTGTGTGCTTTCCCCTACTCTGATACTTTATCAGATATTGATAATTATTATATTTACAGGTTGAATAGTACTATTCACCAGTTGACATGTTGTCATAGTGACAAATTATTGTATTTTGACACTAATAAATTTGTTAGTGGTTTTAAGTTAACTCAGAGAGCTTTATCTCTGTCTTGGAAATGTCGACATATGATTGCTATGTTGATAGCATATAATGTTAATGAGATTATAGCTAATATAACCAGGAATAGTGTTAGTGATGAGTCTATGTTGCCTAGTTTAACTACTAAATCTATAATACCAACATCCTCGGAGGCCACTAGCAGTCAGATAGAGTTTTCTCGTCCTGCTGGAACTCAGACAGGCATTCTTGACTCTTCAGTTATAGTAGTGAAGGTCACTCCAGATAACTCGTTAAACTAGGTAATAAGACAACAGAAGGTACCCTTTCAAATAACCAATTATTGTTAGGGAATAATAAAAAGATATCTTCTGGCATTATTAGTCATGAAAATAAAAAACCAAAGGGAGTGCAACACACTTTAAAATTGTATAATCAAAATATCCAAGGTTGCTCTTCCAAATTACTTGAAATAGAATTGTTTTTAGAAAACACCAAGTTTGATGTCATTTGCTTAACTGAACATTGGTTAAAAGATCATCAAGTAAAGTCAATAAATTATGAAAATTACTGTGTAGTTAGCTTTTTCAGCCGAAAACGCATGATACATGGCGGATCATTAATATTGGTTAAAAATTCTATCAAATCGAAAGAACGAAAAGACATCATTGGGATGTCTGTTGAACACACTGTTGAGCTGTCCTGTGTTGAGCTTGATAAGCATGTTATAGTATGTGTATACAGACCTCCAAGTTACCAGAATCTATCTGTGTTTGATTCTGTAATGGAAGAGGTGCTAAAGAAACTTAGTACTAGTAGTAAGTCACTGGTCATATGTGGTGATTTTAATATAAATTTATTAGAAAGTAACTCAAATACTTCCAGATTATTAAGTCTTTTTAAGTCATTTAATCTGTCAAATGTTTTTATGGAACCAACCCGAGTGACAGCTTCTTCTGCCACTTGTATAGATAATATTTTTTGTAACTGTGATTACTTACACAAACAAATTGTAAATAAGTTGCCATCTGATCACAGTGGTCAAACAGTAACATTTTGCTCGTACATACCTCTACAAAAAATTCAAATAAGGTTTAGGCCAATGACATGTAAAAATCTAGAGAAATTTAATCATTCTTTGGCCAGTACATTATGTGTTCACAGTTTTAATAATGAATGTGACCCAAATGAGTTCTACGCCGAGTTCTTCTCATTATTAAACACGCAATTTAATGACAATTTCCCACTAAAGACTAAAAGTATTTGCACAAAGTTTTTATTTAGTGATTGGGCAACTCCAGGTATACGTAAAAGCAGAGAAAAACTTTTTGAACTTTATGGCCTAAAGCAACATATGACTAATAGAAGCTTTCATCAGTATGTTGCAAAATATTCAAAAAATTTTAAAAGTGTTTGCAACTTGGCTAAAGCGCTTTATATTAGCAATAAAATAAAATCAGCGGATGATAAAATAAAAACTACCTGGCAAATAATAAATGATGAAACAGGTAGGAAAAAAAAGCGTAATACTGAATTTAATTTAGAGACTGCACATGGCCCCATTAACTCAGATATAGAAATAGCTCAGGAATTTCAAAATTTTTTCGTTAATATTCCCGTTAAAACTACTGAAGCTTTAAATTCGTCACCCGCGCTTTCCGCTGCCTTACTCAAAAAGAATGTAGGGGCATGCCCTTTAGAGTTTAGGTTTCAGCATACTAACCCCCAGGCTATTATAAAAGCTTTTAAAGATCTTAAAATTAAATCAACAGAAGATCTTTGGGGAATGTCTGTCAAATTTTGTAGTTCTATTATTGAAACCATTGCACCCTATTTAGCTTTCATATTTAACACCAGTGTAGACCAAGGAGTCTTTCCGGATCTGATGAAACACAGCAAAGTAGTTCCTTTGTTTAAATCCGGTGATAGTAAAGAACCAAACAATTATAGGCCCGTGTCAGTTTTGCCAGTTCTCAGTAAGGTGTTTGAAAAGTTAATGCTCAATCAAATGTTACGTCACTTCAATAAAAACTCCATCTTTCATGAACACCAGTTCGGTTTCACCAAAGGGCGTTGTACCACCGACGCTGGTGTTACCCTAATAAAGAACATTTTTAACGCCTGGGAAGAAGCACAAGATGCCATTGGAATCTTTTGTGACCTTTCCAAGGCGTTCGATTGCGTAAACCATGAGACACTTTTGCTGAAACTAGAGCACTATGGAATTAGAAATACAGCTCTTGACTTAATAAGATCATACCTGAAGGATAGAACGGTCAAAGTCCAAGTAAACGGCGTAAACTCATTGGGGTCTGAAATGGCAATGGGCGTTCCTCAAGGCTCGATATTGGGTCCATTCCTCTTTTTAGTATACATTAATGATCTACCCCATCTACTTCCAAACCAACCGAAGATGGTGTTATTTGCAGATGACACATCATTGATATTTAAAATCGACAGACGGTCTCAAAATCTTGACGACGTCAATAACTGCATTCTTCAGGTCCAAGACTGGTTTACGGTAAATAACTTGGTACTTAATAAAAAAAAAACCAAGTGCATTAGATTTCAATTGCCTAATGTCAGAGGTAGCGAATGTGACATCTTATTGAATGGGGAAAAACTGGAATTTATTGATCAAACGGTTTTCCTAGGAATCACGCTAGACGAGAAATTACAATGGGGACCTCATATAACATCTCTTGCGGGGCGGTTAAGCTCGGCCGCTTATGCTGTTAGAAAGATAAGACAGTTAACAGATGTAGAAACCGCGCGTTTGGTCTATTTTAGCTACTTCCACAGCATTATGTCGTATGGCATTTTACTGTGGGGTAGGGCTGCTGACATTGAATCCATTTTTATTTTGCAAAAGCGAGCTGTCAGAGCCATTTATAATCTATGTCGCGGCGAATCCCTCAGGGAACTATTTAAAAGGATTAATATTATGACGGTACCTTGCCAATTCATTTACGAAAATATTATGTATGTAAGAAAAAATCTACATCTTTTTAATAAAATAAGCGATAGACATAATTTTAATACTAGAAATAAAGACAAGATAGATCAACCATTTTTCAGATTAGCAAAAGTACATACATCTTTTATGGGATACTGTGTTAAATGTTACAACAAAATACCTTCTGATATATTGCAATTAAATGAAAGGAGGTTTAAAAGTCATATTAAAAGTACACTTTGTAAACGAGCTTATTACAAATTAGAGGACTACATTCAAGATAAGAACGCTTGGAAACATGCTGGTCTCGCTCCATAGGACAGACTTATAGTTTATCAAACTAGTTGCTAACTTAATTGTGTAGATAATATTTATTTTTTCTTCTATGACACTGTTTTACATTCTGTAATTACTGTAACTCACACACTGACAGTTTATATGGGTAGTTCATATAATTGTTTTTTTTTAATTTTTTATTTAACTGCTTTTGTTAATTTATTTTTATTTTCTTTTAATTTCATTTTTTGTGTCTATGTATCCTTTGCATCGTTGTATATGTAAGCGGGCACGCCCTTTATGCCTGGAGGCTTTAGTAAGATTTTAAGTTCTGTTTACGATTTTTGTTTCATTATTCATTTCAGCTTGAGTTTAGTTTTCAATGTTTTGTTGGTATAATGGCGTGTGCTAGCTGACATATGGCGAATAATGTATGTTTTGTTTTATTATATTAATAACTTATACAATATTGTATAGAATCAAGTTCTTCTAACTTAACAGACAGCAGTGCTGCTGGGGAGTTTGTTCCGCCACTTCTTCTTCCCAGCCAAAGCACTAGGAAGTGTCGAAGGGCGGGCGTTTTGGGGGGACTGTCTTATGTGACTTTGACGTTCAAAAAGTGCTGACTCTCAGCCTAGTTTGAATAAATGACTTTTGATTTTGATTTTGATTTAGCCGGGAACTGATATGGGTCACGTTGCATACATTATTTTAATTGAACTTGGGTTTATTTATATAATTAAGGGATATAATCGCGCGGTGGTAGGTAGTGGAAATTAAAAATTAATATAAAAAAAATCGCTGCATTCATTCAGCAGCATATTCAGATAATGCAGTTCTGAATTGAACGCCAAATTCGATAAAAAATCAGTTTGACTTAACTGCATAGATACTGATCACCTGCTAAATATCGTAGAGAAAGTCATACAGAGCTATTAAAGGACCACATTTAGATACTATCAAATTCTGCCTGCACCAACTCTCTATCATCATCTGACTAGCCATTTCCCCACTATCTTGAGGTTGGCTTCCAGTCTAACTGGATGCAGCTGGGGACCAGAATTTTACATGGAGCGACTGCCTACCTGAGCTCCACAACCCAATTGGTAATACGATACCTGTTAAGGAATATGTGTATCCGCGACATTATAATTATTGTTAATCTGTGCAACACTAGAAAAAGTTGAAGATCGATTTAAAAAAAGAAGAGACGTTGGTAAAAAGTGCATGTGGTGTTTTATTTCTTCCAAAGAGCTACCTTGGGTAATAAATACGTGGACAAACCGTTCACAATACCACTTGGTAAGACTGGTCCGACTTTCGGGCTTCTGACGACCCGTAACGACTGTCTAAGATCTACGAAAGACAGCCGGGACCTACGGCTTAACGTGCTTTCCGAAGCACGGAAGGGTCTTGGTATGTAAAGATGGTTACCCATCCACGGACCAACCAGGGCAAGCGAAGCTTAACCTGAACGATCGACCAGTGCGGCCATTATTACTAGGCCACACCAACTCTCTATCACTAACCCTATTCACATCACGGCGCAAAACAGTTCCATAAAAAAATAATCAATATTTAATTTACAATTCGCTTACGTTCGCTCGATTCGATCACGAGCCGTTCGCTTCCCCATTCATCTTTCAACTGTTCCACACTTATTATAAGACGAAATCGATTCAGCGCAAACGAGATCTCGATTCTCGATTCCCGTTCCCATAAATCTTTTTGCGGACGCTCCGGGCGCACCGTAACCGATTAGTAGGTGCACCACGGTTATCTCTGACGCGAGAAACAATTTTCAATGCATTATATAAATTATGACTTCATCGGAGAAACACGGGTCACGACTCACGAGGGTGAAACAACAGTGAGTTGTACGCAAATAGTAGGGCTGCGGATGACTTGTAATTTTGAAAGATTTGAATTCGGAATTTGATTGTTTTTTGTTCATGGTATTGATCGGCAGTTGGAAAAACTCATAAAGCACCATTTAAAGGCTCAGTTTGATCGGTAATTTTCTAAAACGTATGATTTTGAGTACCTACCTATTTTAGAGATCAGAAATACTTAATTAGTTATCTACAGAAATAAGTAAATAAAACGAGCAGGAAACGATGCAATAGCTAAATCAACTGCACGCCTATACCAGAACAACTTTAGTTACTTTACACGGCTATATGACTTCTAAATTGCGGCACAAGTAAAATAAATGATGAGTGATTCAATTATGAAACTTTGTGACTAACCTCGGAAACTACATCTTTTATTGAGTATTCTTTTTCAAAAGAAAAATTTTACATTATGACAAAAAAAAAAACAAACATTCCAAAAAAAAATAACGGTCCTCCGCACACTTATCAAAATTAACTTGGCCACACACGTCGAGGAAAAAAGCACAAATAAAAAAAAAGAAAATCTGAAGATTCTAAATTCAAACATTCTCACGATCTTGTTCGGCCATCTTCGACCATTCAAAAAAGAATGGCGTCGTTTCCGGTTCCTCCAGACGCCATGGCTGGTGACATTAAATTTGATGGCCGTGACAATTGACGTAATTACTTCATTTGTCTTACTTTATTTGATAGTGGTTTAAACGAAAAACATGTGTGGTACAGCAGCAAGTTTTGTAGACTTTTATTTTTATTAGGGAAATAATACGATAAATACTTGGTACTGGTTGGTTACTATTACTATAGCTGTTAATCGTCTAAAATATATTTTGCTTACATACTTGTAATTTTATAGTGGATCAGAAAAAGATTCAATAGATAAGCATTTCCTTTTCAACACTTATCCAGTCAGATCTTAAATTAGCCTCTTTTCCATCGCATAACTCAGCTTCCTGTACATTCTTAGTCATATCCTGAACTATCCTAGCCAGATAGGAAAATAAATAAATTGATTGATTTATAATTTGTTTTCTTGTTCATAAAGATTGATGCTGTTTTACTATCGTTATACTTTGCTATTCAAATAAATGGCGAGAGCAGTGGTGGCCCAGTGGTAACGACAGCGACTTACAAGTAGTGGGTCGTGAGTTCGAACCCAAGCAGGCATTTTACTTTGTGTAAATTATTTCATCACCACTGCTCTCAAAACGGTGAAGGAAAAAATCGTGAGGAAACCGGCATATCTTAGAACCAAAAATTCGAAGACATGTGACGTCTACCAACTCGCACTGGGCCCGCGTGGTGGATTATGGCCCGCTCCCTCTCACCGAGAGGAGGCCTGTGTCCCAGCAGTGGGAACGTTATAGGCTGCTGATGTGATTCAAATAAATGAAAGTCAATAAATTTAGAAGAAAGAAGAACTGATACGTTCAAATAAGTAAGTAGATAGTAGACAGATATACGTGAAAGCAATGTGGCCTAGTGGTAACGCCCCAATCTTACAAGTTGTGGAGTTCGAACCAGGCACTTTAATTTGTGTAAATTATTTCGTCACCACTGCTCTCAAAACGGTAGAGGAAAACATCGTGAGGAAACCGTACCAGAACCAAAAATTCAAAGGTATGTGATATCTACCATTCCGCATAGGGCCAGCGTAATACAGATGCCAGCACATAACGGTACCCGAAACTGTCAAATTTTCCAAATCAATCGTGAACCTAATCCTGTAGCGTTAAAGTTGCAAATCTATTAAAGAAATTTGACAGATTGTAGTAGCTTCAAGTGCTAGCGTCTGTACATAGCCCATTCCCTCTCGAAGAGAAAAAGCCTGTGTCCCAGCACTGGGAACATTATAGGCTACTCATGCTTATTGTATGTAGCTTTATACGCTACGAACAGACAATATTTTCCATTCAAACAATTTAAATCTGAACCGTTAATTTTCAACATTTCATATTTGAAGAAGAACCCGTTAAAAATAATTAAAATACCTGTCTCGCTAACGAAACTATTTTAACTACTTTACTGAATATTTTTACAGAAATAAAAATTAATGAACGGTAGAAAGTACCTACCTCGCCAAATGACCGGCCACATTAAACCTTGATTAGTCAGATGTACGTAATTACACAAATTGGTGAACTCCAACTAATTGCCACGGTACCGCACAGGATCATAAAAATAAGCACAGGGAGGTATTCAACCGCTGCAGCATTCCGTCAATAAAAATTAATCATTTCATTAAAAAAAGTAATAATATTTCTTCGGCGATTCCTCGACTAGTTGTGCTACCATTATTGGTGTTTACATGTACAGTCTGATACGTAATTAGCAGCTCTCACACCTTTTCTGCCGAGTTTGTTGGACGTCATTCAATTTTATCGTGTAATTAGAGTCCATAAAATCAGTAGATGTCGGCGTCAGACGCTAGTGAAGGCGATGCTTCGGCATTTTTAGGATAGCGACCAACATTCCGTGTACAGGGATGTACTCACTTAACTTTTTTATTGAACCACGGTTACGCGTAATAAATCTTAGTAAGTAGGCAAAGTTTATTACACTGTGAAAATATTTTTTCAAACATTCGCTCGGTTAGCAACAACACAACATGTCATTGCATTGTTACATTCTCCAAGCTATTTATTTCCCAGCGTGAACTACATTTTACTTGACCAAAGAGCGACCACATCTATGAAACTAGAACCACAGGCACGCAGAGCATGCAATTAGGTGCAACAATGTCACAGATGTTACGGGGACAAAGCTCTCAACGTTTACTGTCATTACCCTTTTGAGTAGACACATTCTACGTTAAAACGGGAAGATATAAATAGAATTACACATTTCTTTCTGTGTGTAAGAAGTTTATGAATAAAAGTATAATTGAAGCGTCGCACAGTGGGTCGAAACTATGATTTTAGTGACTTAGGGCTCAACTTTGCTTTTTTACTTTTTTCTTCATGTGGATGGATAGAGCTCATTAACCTCAACAATAATTGTTCTGATGTATTTTTTCCTAAACTTTATACTTTGGGTAGAAAAATGTGTTTTGTTATTTTTTTGTATGGAGCGGATCAAATAACCTTAAATTCCTGCTAAGTAGCGTGTGATCCCGCGTTGAAACTTTATTTTTCATATACCTTGTCTAGTCTATTATCATTTGATGCTATTAACGTGTGCATAAAGTTGCAACTCTGCCAAATAAATGGATCGAAAAAAATGAAAAAATATATCGAATAAAAAGCTACATTTTTTACTTTCGTAAGTTCTTTTAAGTTAAATTTGATATGGAATAGTAAGTAAAAGCACGTAATAATACACATAGTTACTTAACAACTAACAACAATACATTTAAAAGGTCCCTAATTAGCTTAAATTTACTAATATATGTAGTATTAGTAAATTTGTAAATTTAAGCTAATCACACTAATCATAATACATTTAAAAGGTCCCTAATTAGCTCAAATTTACTAATATATGTAGTATTAGTAAATTTAAAGCTAATCACACTAATCATAATACATTTAAAAGGTCCCTAATTAGCTTAAATTTACTAATATATGACATGTAGTATTAGTAAATTTAAAGCTAATCACACTAATCATAATACATTTAAAAGGTCCCTAATTAGCTTAAATTTACTAATATATGTAGTAGTAGTAAATTTAAGCTAATTAGGGATCTATGAATTTCAATTTCTTTGTTTTAATGACTTTAACATGTTTATGAAATGTTATTTTAAGTTAGATTTAATACTGAATAGTAAGTAAAGATAGGTACATAATAATACAAATTAGTAAAGGTAAACTAACATTACTACAACTAACACAAGCAAACTAAAAACTAACTATAAACAACATCAAACATTACTATTTCCTTTCAATTATGAGTTTGACATTTATAAACTAATAAAAAAAACAAGAAACTTACAAACTACCAAAAAATCTTATTCACTATCGCTATGACTATCTTGTAAATTATCTACATCAATAAAATCTATATCGGATTCTGTGGGAAAAATCAGCAGAAGCTCTTTGACTTTTGGAGAGAGAACCATTATATTTTGTTTCACCATTCGAGGTCTTAGACTTGTGATCTTTGGATCAGAAGACAAAAGAAGATTGTGTATAATATCCTCATTTGTCGCCGTTCTACTTACCTTTCTAGAATGACTCTCTCTATATTTCCGGAAATCTTTATTACGAGCTTCCGCTGCCTCTTCCGACAGTTTACCTATAGGTATGGCACCAAAGTGCTTAATTATATCACTCCCATGTACTAACAATTTATGTATACTGGAAGGCATATAATACCAGGGATATAAGTGAACGTACAATTGTGCAGTATCTCTACAAAATTCGGAAAACTTAGAAAGATCCACGCTCTCTCCAGATGCAACCGTCTGAAGAATCACATGAAACCTTTCTATTAAATCTTTATCTATTCCTGTTATGCGAGCTGTTGTTTCTGCATCCCTAAAAAATCTTCTGGCAGTATTGCCATCATTGGTTGTGCCTACTCCTTGCTTGACTACGTCAATAAGTAAACCGCATTCTTTCTTAAACGCTTGCTGTATAGCGCTCTTTCTGAGTGACATTTTTTCTTTGTCATCGCCCCTGCAACTCCATTTTTTGAAGTCCAAACGATAAGCTGCAAACAAAAAGAAATATCACTTAAATAAAAATCTCACAAGTAACTATATAACGTGAAAAAAATTATGAACTAATAAAATTATATTTACCGATATGAAGTAAGCACTCCATGCTTCTTATCCAGGCATGTAAAGATGACATTCCATACTGGAACACTTCTTCGTTGTTCTCTTTTTGAGCAAGTGACTCTAAATTGTTCATCTCTGACGGTTTTGCTTTGCAGATATCACAGACAGCTGAAGATGTGTCTGACAAATATGACGATATTTTGCCGTCTATCATCGTCAAGTGCAATTGATGCTTAACTTCAACTTGATTGAACTTGATTGGCTGAAGTCTTTCTATTTCTTCGGTTATGCTAGCTTTTATAGTTACCACTGTTGACTGCGTTTCTTTGGTAAATTTGAACATTATCGGACGGCAATAGAAAGTTGATGAGGGTCGATCGTTTTCCCAAACAATTGTTCCATCACATTGTTGAAGCCTTATAGGAACTAGACTGGCCATGAAGATAGTTGAGTCATCAAACTCTGCTTCAGTCTTTTGTTTATAATTACTTTGACCTGAGGCTCCATCAAAACCCCATTTGCTTATTAGCAGTAACTCAGTTGGCGAATCCAAATCTAAAGTAATCACTTCTAAAAGCCTAGATACCGTCAAGTTGAGTAAAGCTTGCAGTTTAATAGCAGCTCCTTCTTCAGTTATAATTATGTCTTCTTTCCCTGGATAACATTTTGCCTTCGCTTGTTTTATTTTATAATAAGAAGGGTATAAATCAGACCTATTTTCACTTGCTGCTTCTCTTAGGCTTATATACTGCCACTTACTTAATTTAAGTGAAACTAATAAAGACAGTGCCTTATCGGGTGAATATGTACTACTTTTCGGTTTACTTGTACTTAAACACTCTTTAACTTTTTCTAGATCTTCGGGGTGATTTAGTAAATGGTTCATAATTTTTCCTACATCCTCATTTCCGGTGTTTCTTAAACTAGCAATTGTAGTAGCTTTAAGTTCATCCGGGGATAACGAAAGCGATTGGTTAATTTGATCAACGCGTCTTCGTTTTTGCCTGGAGCCCAATTCCTCGAAAGGTTTTCGAGGTGTAAATGTAGATGTCGAAGCTTCTGTAGTAGATGGTGGTAGATTTTCGACATCTTCAGTATTACAAATCTCGAGCCTTTCCTGTTCAGTGTTCACAGCTTCAGGTATCATTCCTTCGGGCCAGTTTATTGCACGTTCCAACCAATCACCATTTTTTCTTACAAACTGTGCTAACGTGCGACTACTTCGTTCCCATCTTGCACTTATATTTGAACAAAAGCGCGTACAGAATTTTTGGAGCTCAACACTGTTCTCTTCGGTCACGTTTATTTTATGTTGTAGGAATTGAAAGAATTTTTGACTATCCGACAGTGACTTGACCTGCTCTCTTAAAATCATAAATAAATCTAAATTGTTAACTAAATTATCCATTATAACGAAAAAGGGACGATCAGAATCACGAGATGTTAGTAGTAGTACGAATAAACGAACACTAGTTAGTATATAATAAATTATGGTCATTTTATACTTCCAGAATCCAGTGACAAACAATGTTTACTAATTTTTCTACTACCCTCATTAACTAATTATCCTAATTAATATTACAGTAATGACTAAAAGTGAAAAACATTGTTTTTTTATAAGGTAAAAGGTTAAGCTAATTACAGTAATTAAACACACAAATAGAAATTAATTGATTTCATATCCACATTTTTAAATAAAGGTCCCTAATTAGCTTAAATTTACTAATATATGTATGTATTAGTAAATTTAAGCTAATTAGGGACCTTTTAAATGTATTGTTGTTAGTTGCTAAGTAATTATGTGTATTATTACGTGCTTTTACTTACTATTCCATATCAAATTTAACTTAAAATAACTTACGAAAGTAAAAAATGAAGCTTTTTATTCTATGTATTTTTTCATTTTTTTCGATCCATTTATTTGGCAGAGTTGCAACTTTATGCATTTGTTTATAGCATCAAATGATAATAGACCAGACAAGGTATATGAAAAATAAAGTTTCAACGCGGGATCACACGCTACTTAGCAGGAATTTAAGTTTATTTGAGCCGCTCCATACAAAAAAATAACAAAACACATTTTTCTACCCAAAGTATAAAGTTTAGGAAAAAATACATCAGAACAATTATTATTGAGGTTAATGAGCTCTACCCATCCGCATAAAAAAAAAAGTGAAAAAGCAAAGTTGAGCCCTAAGTCACTAAAATCATAGTTTCGACCCACTGTGCGTCGCGGCGGGCGATTGCACCACACTGCGCAGCCTTGATCCAACCCTGGCCGCTCTAGGATGCCAAGCGCACCTTCCACGATATTTAAGCGAGTTTAAAACTAAGATTAAAGTTGTCGCCGCAACAGTTTTTGCGCTATTAATAAGCGTACTCATAAAGTAGTTTTTCTTTGTCGACTCTTTAAAATAACAAGCTTAACCTTCTCGAAACCTGTCCATAAATAACAAATAGAAATCGTCGTCGAGATATTTCATGTTTTGCGTGGGATATTTATTATTACGATCAATTTTTTTATTAATTAACGAGAGTGTTCGACCGTTAGAGTGTAGTTAGATTACATCTGGCCCACCTCTTCCCATTTCTCGGCATGAATTATACATGATAGGTATCTAATTTACATCGCATCAAAAACACTTCGTGGCTCTAAATCGCCGATTTGGCCATGTCGGCGATTTAAACTGTAATTTTCCGGTTTAAGCGATATATTATCATAACCTGATGATTTAGTGCAGAAGAGTTAGGCTTTCGATCGAATTTGTAACATAAAAGCCTTCATTATAATGTGAATGCGCGCTCAGAGCCTTAATTCTGTGCTGTCACGATATAGTCATAAAATTTAAAACTTTAACAAAAGAAACGGAAATTGACTGTTTATATTCTTCAGAGGCATATATAAATCTTCCTTTTCTTCACTAACGCCCTTTCTTCTCCATACCAAATCCCGTCATCTCACAATTACGACAACATTTAATGTAACAAAAATCACAATATTCTAATTTAATTTCCTGTTTCTACGTTACCGTTCTAAAATTAATTGAATTAAAGATAACGAAGCGTGAAAGTAACAATACTAAAACGAATCTAACAAAGGCTACAAAGTTGCCACTCGCAAATTATACAAAACATTATAAACGTGAACTATTGATATTCGAAACAATAAGTTATCGTCTTTCGACGCGCCCGCGCAACTAACTAGGGTTGCCCGATTAGACAATCAAAATATCATTGGCCTTAATGTTTACTTTCTGAGTAAATCTTTCCACAAAACCGTGATGAAAAATTGTTTAGGGGTCTAACCAAGGGTTTGATCTTTTTTAAGTACCTACGCATAATAAATGACATTTCACAATATTTCTAGATGTTTCTTTTTTTTCTCGTTGGCAAAACCATTATAGCTGGCAATTCCCCTAGGGTTATCATAATCAGCCTATAGTGTTCCCACTGCTGGGACACAGGCCTCCTCTCGGTGAGAGGGAGTGGGCCATAAAACACCACGCGGGCCCAGTGCGGGTTAGTAGATGGCACATGTCTTGGAATTTTTGGTTCTAAGACATGCCGGTTTCCTCACGATATTTTCCTTCACCGTTTTGAAAGCAGTCGTGGTGAAATAATTTACACAAAGTAAAGCGCCTGCTTGGGTTCGAACTCACGACCATATTATATCAGTCGCGGTCAACACGGTTACCACTGTGCCACCACTACTCTCAGATACTCTCCTAGGGTATTTATTTATTTAATACTTCACGCACACAAATGTACAGAGGCGGACTTAATGCCATAGGCATTTTCTACAGGGTATTTAAACGTATTAATACCAACAAGTTCATCCAACTACGAATTAAACACCTTTTTAAACGCCTCCGTTAACCCTAGTTAAGTTGAACAGCTGTTCAAGAGGTCTGGTAACCCTACAGCTAACTAATGGAACTGATTAGTGCTCGGGTATTGTTTAATTGTTATAAATTACAGCGAGGCGATGCCACTCGTGCGCAATCGCGATTACACCGCGATCTACGAACTAGTGAGGCGACCTGGCGTTGCTTGGATTTAGAAATAGTAAAAGTTGTCTTTTCGATTTTACTGTGTAGCCCAATAGTGGTCATTGACCAGTGGGGTCTAATATTCTGACACTGGTCACTGACCACTGATGTGACAACCACAATATAAGTTACGGTTGATAGAACCTTTCTTTACATTCTGATATAACGGCGGGGTTCTTTGAGCGTTATTTGAGGTTCTTTGAGTTACATTAGTTTTTCTTCTGTATCTTATGTTTCAAAAGTAGGGCTTGCAGCTAAGTCATAAAAGCCGCAAGGATCGATCGATCAGAGGGGTAATTGCGGAACTTTTTATCGGTAGGAATTGGTTTAATATTCATAGTTAAACAACATTCATTGCGTTATTTGCGTTGCTGAGCCGACAATTTATTCGAACAAATGACGCAATGGTTTAGAAATAATCTTCAATCCCATTCAGATTCTGGTAAATTGTGCGTTTCGCAATTAGGGTGCAGGTTCAGCTGGTAGTCCCGGCTGTCAGTCGTAGATCTTTGACCGTCGTTACGGGTCGTCAGAAGCCCGAAAGTCAACCAGTGTTATACTTTCGGGTTTTGCAGGGCCCTTGGAAACTGGGTATGTTAATTTGCTGTAGCACAAACTGACGACTTCTATGCTATTATGAGGAAAAAGACCGCATCCTTATTAGGCAGAATGAGGGCTAGCAGCAACAGTATCCTGAAAACCCTAGCCGAACAACACGATGCACCAATGCTGGGACACTTTGTCAGGTTGCTCGTGCGGCAGGTATGAATATAAATACTTTTATTATTCTAATTAATTAATACTAACCCTTAGTTGATAAGTTTTTACTAACCAGTGGACCAATGTTGTCAAATTAAATAAATAAATAATAATAAAAAAAAAAATACGCCGTAACTGGGTTACGGACCTCAGATAAGCAGTTGCTCCATTTGAAATTCAGCTGCATCTGGTTAGACTGGAGAGTCGACGCCAACATAGGTGGGAAAAAGCTGACAGATGAGATAATTTTGTGTTACAAAGATAGAGGAAAAATTCTGACATCTAAAAGCATTATCAGTATGTGGACCCATCATGGGTCGTGTTTTCTTAAACATGTGGGTAGTTTCACAAAGACGCACTAAAACCTTATTTTATAAATCCCGAAGATGTGAGTTAAACTAAAGGCAATAGTTTAAAAACCCTGCGGTTGCCAGCAAAATGGCGATTGCAAAAAGTAACCTTTGCCTCATTAGAACTTTAGCAGCTTGTCTCTTTGTTAAAATATAACAAAGTTACAGGCTACAAATTTTAAAGTAATTCTAAAAGATTACAAATACAATCCTAACGTATAATCTTTATCATTATCTTTATTTACTATAAAACACAGTCGCATTTCGTGTAGATCTTCTAATGTTCGCAACGGAATTTTAATGCGGTTTTCGTTAATACGAATACGCGGGCGAAGCCGCTAGCAAAAGCTAGTCATTATGAATGCGAAAGTAAGTTTGTTTGTAACAACTAAATTGATTTAAACGATATTTGGCACACAGATAGACCATGACTTCGGTGACCAAGTCACCGGCAACAGTTAGTATTTTATTAAAAAGTGAGTTGTACAATGAAATTAATGATGACATCACCAAGAGTTTATATAAAGTAAAATCATTTTATGTTAACATCTTGAATTACCAGAGCTAATCACCATAAATATATAGTCGGAACGTGGGCTGTACTTAAAGATAATACTCCTTCAATCTACGTTAAATATAATTACACTTATGTCATCAACTTAATGATGATCCGTCGATCACGACTGTCGTCATTCAGAAGTGAAGAGCAAGACCACAACTTAGTTCCAAAAATATGGAAACAGTCGGTCGATTCAATAAGAATCTCACTCGGGCAACTTAGGTGAACTTGAAGTGCGCTGTCATTCCAACTAATGCTAGAGATTGACATTACTGACAGCTCACTTCACCTAAGTTTTCACGATGAGATTTTAACAGAATAGATCGGCTGCAAATATTGCCTCTTAGCCTAACAGACTAAGTTCCTAAAATAATGTAAATTACTAATTTTGAGTCGGCGCCAAACAAATAATCAACGCTGCAGGGCAATCAAGCTGCCATTGTTTCACTTGACGCCGTTATGTTTCTTGGCGCTTACTCAAATTTAGTCATTTAGAATTTTTTTTAAATCTAAAAAGGAATCAAAATCGTCTACTCAGTAAAAATATATGCGCGGCCATACATTACAAACAAAATACGCATTGACTTGAGAACCTGCTCCTTTTTTCCGTCGGTACAAAATTGGAGCACATTTTTAACACGCAAAACATTGTATACCTTAGAATTTCTAACTACGAACTAGCCATTGTCATTTCAGTATACCAATGCACATCATTTTACTCAAGAATTGAGCTGTCTGTTTACTGATAGTGCCAAAATGTTTTTCCAAACTGAAATTCAACTACAATTTTTTATAAATTGGCGTTATTTACCCCTAAGACATCAATCTACCCAAGCTGGTCTTCAAATATGACGTTGACACACATAAATATTCCATCTGCACCACCACGCGGCCACGGTTGCAATTGAGCAATTTTGTAATTTAAAAATCGTAACTCAAACGTATAAACGTACGCACGTACAGACAGGTGCATTTTATAATGAGCTACGAAAATTGTTTCCGATATTTCATTTGGCACGATACCTTGATGGACGGTCAGCAAAATGAGGTGTTACAACCAACATACACCTCCGTGTGGGAATCCATTTCTTTTTTCAAATTGTTCTTTTTTTATTGTTCCCGATTTCCC
The DNA here is from genome assembly GCA_947507805.1 of Aporophyla nigra. Classification (NCBI taxonomy): domain Eukaryota; kingdom Metazoa; phylum Arthropoda; class Insecta; order Lepidoptera; family Noctuidae; genus Aporophyla; species Aporophyla nigra. The sequence continues at coordinate 18,619,812 of OX382309.1, read as the reverse complement.
CTCGGTTTTGTTTTCTTTGAACTATTTTGTTCGGTATTCCGTTGAAAAGAAGTCGGTATGTGTATATGAAGATTCCAGATTGTGTTTTGTGAGACAGGTGTGGGGATTACGTTAAATTAGTGGTGAATGTGTTAATGAGTGGAGATTTATTACTGTAATCTGCTGCAGTTGTGGGAAAGTTTGCTTATTTATTGCTTATTGGTAGTCGTTAGGTTTATTGGTTGTGGGAAAGACTTGCGAAATTATTGGGGCTTGAAGGTTCCAAATAACTCAATGCTTTAGACACTAGACTAAAGCATGACATAGTCGGTAAATATTGGTCAGGCGAGAGAGAGTTGCCAATTCGTAAAGGTACTGTATTTTAAGTTTATGACAGATTTTGTATGGCAAATCAGTCCAAAAACTCACAATGGAGAGACATTTGTAATGGTTGAATGTCGACCCCTGATCGATCACTACATATGTGTAATCGTGGGTTTCTTAAAACCTTTGTCTCAGGACTCGGTCTCCCGACACAAAATTTACATGACCCGCGCAATATCGCACGACGTCGCTTGCGACATTTACGTGTCGCGGGACTTGTTGCTAGTCAATGGTCTGCGAGTATCGCCCTACAAGCTTTGAATATTGAGGAGGCGGGTCACTTTGTACTCCGAGAAATATCATCATCATTTCAGCCAAAAGATGTCCACTATTGGACATAGAACTCCCTCAATCTGGGGGGTTTGCCATAATCGCTACGTTTGGCAGGCGAGTTGGCGATCACAGTATGTTGGTAAAATTCATAGAGCACTCTGCTGCCCATTCTATAATAACTCCCTTAGTCGCCTTTTACAACACCCACGGGAACAAATGTGATGGTGGTATTCTTAACGTTCGGCACCACACGGCACCGTGAAATGTAAACCACACTAATATCGAACAATATACTAATCACCACTGAGTACTATGAAAAAGACAAACTTCTCGCGAAATTGTCCCACAAAGCCGTAGAAACACACCACGAAAATGTCCAGCGATATGTCTCTGCAACATGTCCCCTAGTGAATATGCAACTTTAGAGGCCCTGGCACTCTTGATACTTACTCCGGCAGTACATTGAAGCACTAACCTTTCCCCAACTTCGCAGTCGCCCAATATCTGTCGCGGCACTAACCGAAGGCGTGTAAGCATTAAGTTTAGTGGTCACGAGTCCACGACGCCTGCTTACGACCCACAATACATCTGAAGAGAGACTTCAATGGGCCACTCGTTAACCCCACTACAGCAGATCGTGCGAAGTCCACTAGCGACCCCTACTAGCTGTTTCCACTCTGAAAAGCTAGTTATTGTATCAAAATCAAAAGTCATTTATTAAAATCAGGTTACGAATCAACCCGTTTCGAACGTCAAAATTAAATTCGAGAGCCCTTCACCCTTACCCTTTCGTTACCTTCAGAGAGAGAACTGCGTGAGGAATCTTGGTCATCAACGTGATAGCATTGAGACCATGCAGTGAGCAAGAGTAGAAATAGGTGTAATGCAAAAGAGGCCCTTGTCTTCCAGTTGGATTTCGGCCTGATACAAATAGAGTTGATCAAATATGTACTCCAAAATTATTGTTTACCAAATCCTGTAAATATTGTCTCTCTGTTTTTATATACATGTACATATTAATAATATTATTTTATGTCTGTAAGCCACATATTGCACAATATTTCAGGGGCTATCAAATTTTCGGTTTCATGTTTTATTTCAGGTGCGCTGTAAATTCTATTAAGGAGGATGCGCTAACCTAGCCACTGAAATTCATTTATTTTGCAATTTCCAGGTCAGCGTCAGGTCGATGTTGATTAAATTATGAGTAGCGCTTCCCTCTTAAACTAATTATTTGGCTTTAAGTTAATTTCTGACAGAAATGCAAAGAGAAAGAAAAACTGTGATACTACTTACTAAAACACAACTTATATTAGATTGGGTCTCTGAAAAACTCTTGGATAATGGTCTATCCTTATTATTATACTATTTTGAGAGCTTTGACCCTCCATACAAATAATTCGAAAGAAATAAAATCTTTTACAAGTTTACAACCTAAAGCCAACTAATTCTGAGTTTATTCAGAAAACTAGTTTTTACTACATCAATATAATTGTCTCCAATTATCGAGTAAGAACATCGCAACAGGTAACATAAACATTTAATTAGGAACAAATTTTCACTTAGCAACAATAATCGTGGCCATAAACTGTAATTAACAGTTCATTATTTTTTATTTCCGACAAGCAATTTGAAGCGCGAACTAATTAAAGAAATCGCTGCAATACTCATTAATGATTTAGGTTTATTCATGATACACGACTTTTTTTATTTGATTATGACTGAATTTATTGAATTTGAGTTAGTAAATAACTGTTTATATGAGATTTAAAAATAAATTAGTGAAGATTTTGTTGGAGTCTGCGATCGTCCAAATTCTGTGAAGTTTACTAATATTGAGAGGAGAATAGGACTTCCATTGACTTTCCATTCGTTGCATTAAAGATGGAGGTGACACGTTCTGATGACTAACTTTGACTGCAGCAGACATTTTACAACGGCTGTTTAAGGAGCTCATTCATTACATAATAATTAAACGATCTTTCATGTTGTGCATTAAAACTTATTTAAACTGAAAAATTAATATCAATTAAATCGGGGAAATCGACAAAATATCGTATAAAGTTCAGTTAGTTTAGTTTAGTTTGTGTGGCGGTAGTCGCAAACGAAATATACTGTTTTCCATTGTATCAACGAAATGCCTTCGACCGGATAAACAGGAAAATCTAAATCAAAAGTCAATTATTCAAACTGGGCTTAGAGTCAGCACTTTTTGAACGTCAAAGTTAAATAAGACGGTCCCACAAAACGCCCGCCCTCCACCACTTCCTCACTTCCCCAGCAGCAAAGCTGTCTGTAGTGCTATTCTGTAAAAATCTCACCGTGATAACTTGGGTGAAGTGAGCTTAAAGTGAAGTATTATTAGTGTTAATCCCTAACATTAGAAGAACTGACAGCTCACTTTTAGGTCACTTCACCTAAGATCTCACGGTGAGATTTTAACAGAATAAATCGGCTGTTCAATTAGAAGAAATTTAACTTGTTTTATACAATAGGAAGTAGTCACATGAAATAAAAATATTAAGTTAATTTATGTGCCAACAAAACATTAGAAACTGTACTCAAGCAGAAATAAATACAATAATACAAGCAACAGTACTTTCTTTTAAATCATGATCCTAAAATGGCCATCAATTAGACACACTCACATTATCTTAATGTTAAACTTGGTTGCATTTTTTAAGTGTCGTAGTTTGCAGTCTATCTCTTTACCATAAATTCACCCATTGTCGATCATAACCCAGTCACCAATGGTAGTGGATACTCTCCCATGAGCGTGTCGCGTCGTGTTGGCGATAGCATCATGTCGAAGCGATTTCGGTGTCCAACAACCATAAGTTAAGCAGCTCCTCACACTGCGCTATTGCTCAGCCATTACTTTCGGAAGGGTCGGAATCTTCCGTGGTATGTATAAAAGAATCTGTTGGCTTATGATGCTAGAATTCTTTGAAGGATGTGTATAGATAACTCTTAATATTTGTCGCTGAAAGTTATTGATAAATAGTCTTATATCTGTCATTAAGTTTGTACAATTTTTTTTACACAGCAATCGTATTTTAAAAACTAGATGATGTCAGCGTTTCCTATCTGACTACTCTGAGAAGAAATGCCGAAAAAAACTTTTTAAAACTACTACTACTACTTTTTTTAACTTTTATAAAGTCCAGACATAATCTTGGTCAATCATGTGAAAACCATGAAAATTGGTGTCTGTTACTGGTCTATAGGTAAAAGAACCATCCAGTCAGTACATACATTTATTAGTAATCATTCAGAACATAAGAAGCTCAACAATTCAACGAACAATAACAACGTAATCAGCTAAAACCCTACTACCCCATTTAGAAAAGCTTCTCTTCTTACTATTGAATTTCCACATTTTAGTTATTCACAACTAGAGTACAAGTTTTAATCCGTTAGAATCTTTCATACATTTATTCGAAGATACAATTTGTTACACAAAAATAATAGTTATAAGTTATATGAAATGAAATGAAATGAATTGCACCGATCCCAGCGTGGTTTGACCAGACTCAATTAATCGAATGAACCCCGAGATTTGCACTAGCCCCTAAAGCCTCATGATTCATGGTGCTACATAGGCCATTGCATATCAAGAAGTAGACCGGGGGGCGCTGTAATGGTAGGGAAGACGTGCCCATAGGATAGGAAAGGATTACGAGCCTACCGACTATGCAGCCTTAAGTAAGCATTGGACTAGTGGAGAGAAGGGTGATTTGTCTATAGGAGGGCATCTTTTCACGTCGTCGCCGGCATCTTGATCCAGGTAGAGCTTCACCGATGCATCTTTTGGTGGAGTTAACCGTTTGCTTGGCTCTTTTCTTTGTCGAGGCTTCGCTATGTTCCGTGTTGTTGTTTTCTTGGTCCTCTTCTGAGTTCTCGCTGATATCAGTTTCTGGTTTTTTTGTAGATATCTCTAGCCGCTTTCTTGATCTTATTTCTGTCTCCAGCAGTGTCCCTCCCAAACTGGATTTCCTTGTCGAAGTATTTCATGTCCTGTTTTAGGTTGTCAATTGATGATTTGGGCTTGTACTGCATTGCTGCATGTAACAGGTGTGGTTCAGAGCGTCCGAAGATGTGTGCTGGGTAGTACATCCTGTGGTTCTTGATGCGTTTTGTTATGGTTTTCCCAAGATTTCATGCATTTTCTTCTGTCTCGGTTTGTTCCTAGCGTGTTTGATCGATTCTCTCATGATAACTCGTTCATATATTCTCGGTTTTGAATGGATCGCCTTTGTGAGTGCTGATACTTTTAAGCCATATAACATGCAAGGTACGATAATGTCTCCAACTGTGTCCGTCTAAAACTTGATTCCCATGTCGAAGTAAGTACTCGTATTTCATGTCCTGTTTTAGGTTGTCGTTCCGTGTGTTAGTAGGTCGTTCGACCTTCTTAGATTTGGCCTTGTACTGCATTGCTGCATGCATGTGTGGTCAACCACATCCTGTGGTTCTTGACGCGTTTTGTTACGGTTTTCCGATTAAGATGTGATGTATTTTCTTATGTCCGCAGTTTCCTAGTTTCCTGGTTTCCTTTTACCTAGCTTGGTCAATCAAGTCATGACTCAACTCGTTCATTTCTTCTGAGTCTTGATCTTTTCGCTTTACTGACTGTGATAGTTTTAAGCCATGTCATACACAGTACGATAATCATTACATAAGTCTAACTAGCTTCCAGTCCATCTTTGAGTTTACTATGACTGGTAGTTATGATTTGGCGTTTCTTGTGGCCTGTTGGCATCGTTTCAGTTCTTCCAGCTCATCGGTAATGAGGATAAGGTAGTCCGCAAATGATAATACCACCGGGAGTGATGATGATTTTCTTTATTTCTTTCGTCGTCGGTCTTTCGCATTGTGTTCGATTATCAGTTTTGTTTTATTAACCGTTGGTATATGAAGGCCCTCGGACCTTTTTTTTTTTTGATATCGGTATGTACTTACCCTGCCCTTTTTCGTTTTTGTTTGTTGCTTTTTTTTCCTGTGGAATGTGTTAAGCGTTTGCATGCGTTTTGCGGGGTGTTTTTTTTTCCCCCTAGTCCGGTGAAGCAGGTTTATCACGTTGTCTGCATGTTTCTTGTTCTGATATTTAACCTTTTGGAGTGTTGTCTGGCTTTCTTTTACGTGATTATGTATATTGGAGTTATTCGGTTGCTTGCTTTGTAGGAATTTTGCCTTCTGTAGGTTAAGAAGGGCTAATCGGTGGTCCCTTGAGTAAATTGGCTGAAGAGTCAGAGAACGGAGGTACCGTTAGAATATTCCAGGGTACTTCGATGTTTTCATTCGTTGGGGTGATTACTACATTGCTAGTTTTTTTTTTTTGTTTAACAGTCTTGGTATTTTGGTTTGGTAGAATTTCTATTCAGCGCGTCACAGTTGCATTGTTTATGATTGATATACTTGGTCTCAACCGTTGTTTCATTCGTACCTTTTCATTATTTTTGTGTTTGGTTTTCCCTTTTTGTTTACTGTTCTATGATATTTGATCTTGGCAGTCCCCAAATTATTTTATTGTATTCTATTTGAAGTGTTTCCCTGTTGGCAATATTCATTAATATAGTTGGAATTTTCATGGTGAAGCGTGTGTTGCATCAAACCTTTGCGTTGTATCTTATCGACCAATATGGGCGTTGAAGTGCCGTATTTGCAGCGCTCCTTTACTTGTTTTTCGTCTAAACAAGTATAATACGTTTGTGAAGGATCTGATTGCTTTCTAAGTACAGCTGTTGGGGGTACCTCAAGGGTAGCTGACATCGCGTCCGTATACTTTTTACTGTAAACTGCTTCAATTTGGGCATTCTTTTTTTAATAAATAAAGGAAGTGCGCGACGGGTGGGCGTTTTGGGGGACTGTCTTTTGTAATTTTGACGTTCAAAAAGTGCTGATCCTCAGCCTAATTTGAATAAATGACTTTAGATTTAGATTTTAAAATTGCAGGGCCCCGGTGTGTGTTACCCGCAATTCCTGAGAGGTGTCATTCGTAGTGTGTGGAGATAAACTTTCTTGCATTCATCCCTGTTCCCCGTAGATTGGCTATATGAATGCCTTTACGTGAAAGTTCAGCGTCTACAAATTATTATTTTTTTGGCTCGTTTTGAATCGCCGCGAACGTTTCAAGTTGCAATACTCAGAGATCTGGGCAAGTGTACTTTTTGCGGTTATGTTCAGGTTTCTGGTGTAGATACATGGAGTATCGTCTGCTATTATGTCTCATACATAACGGTGTAAGCAGTGTTGCTTCTCGTTGTTCGTACGTTGTTAATGGGATAACTTATTGGGGACTGTTTGTTTGAAGCTGACGTTTTGTGGCTTTTTCATGTACTTCTCATGTGTTGTACCGGTTACCTAAAGGTCTGGTATAATGTGTGGTGGTATGATGCGTTGATTGAACCTTGCGTTATGTTTATCCGGTTGTTGTTGTATTGTTACTTTGATCAGGACCCAGATATCATAGTGCTTCGTGTAGAGAATGTGTATATTGGCGGATTCTCTCGATCGCCGATAGGTGTTTTTCTGCGTTCTGTTTATGTGTACATTCACATTTACGAGGTACAATTCGGACGCGGTGATGATGGTATATTTGATATACCAGAATGTTTAATTGATTGCACGGTTATGTATTCGTTATCCTTTGTTCCTGGAAAATAATGCTGTTGGGGAGAAATTCCTATATATTATTTAGAAGTGCTAGGCGAATTCTATCATCCTGTCAATGTTCCAAAACATATGTAGCGAGATCTTGACGGATATTCTTGTGATCAAATTAATGTTAAATTATTATTCCCGTTAGATTAAATTGTTTATTTGATAGGATATCTTACTAGACAAACATTTCCCGTCTAACAGTTCCCGTCTTTAGTAACCATTGTAATTGCTTTTGTTTAGTCAAACACGTGTCAAGAAGGGGCTCAAACTGTGTAATTTATGAGCTTGACCTTTTTTTTTTGTTTTGTATCGTTATCTGTAGAGCAAAAACGTGTGGTGCAAACTTAAGAATTCGGGGTATTTTTTTTTAACTCTTCAGTCCACATGTATATTTAAATTCCGGTAACCGTGGCATTTTGCAATACAATTTAAGGCATTTGTTACCGTGGTACACATGTCGACAAATCAAGCCATTCAGTTCCAGCATAAACTGACTTCTCTTTGTACGGAAGCCTATACAATGCGAGGTCTGTTAAAACTGGAAATCCATAGCTTGATATGTAGCTGTGTGTACAATTATTAGATCTTCAACGATATTATGTTTAGTGTTAGAATAATAGCGTGAATTTGTTGGTGTGAAGACACTGGTCCGCAACGGCGGCTTGAGATGACGATGCGTGCGCATATCAACGCCCGTCGTATATGCAGTTTAGCAAACGAATCCCTGTAAAATATTAAGAACGGTCTCACCGGGTCAAACGCCATGGGTTACTCGTCCTCCGGCAGTCAGTCTGCACTACAGCTTGTTGCGCACTTTTGCTTCTTTGTTTTGTTTTATACAAGGTGTAACAGAATAGATGCAAGTTCGCCGAATGGGCCAAAGAGAATTCGACCTTATTTGAAGGCAATAAGACCCAATTTTAAATGCGTAGAGCAATGTTAGGGTCAACCCGATTTTATTAATTATAACTGCTAGCTTTAAAAGGAATAGGTTTTGGTTATTGTAGTATTCTTTTAACTCAATAGTCTAATGGGGGTATATGAGGTCTTGCGTTAATGTTACACGTTGTGTAATCACCCGATTTTACAAATTACGACACAGAGAGACACACACAAAAAAACGCGTTTTTATTTCGAAGTCGGGCGAGCCAACACGTGTTGCGCGCGCGCACAGACGACCGCTTGCGACGAGGGTTCAACTTGAGCTCCCACAAAAATAATAGTTATAAGTTATAAGTGAAATAATCAACAAAAACTTCTTTTGTCTCCTAAGTTAGACCCTCAATAGTAACGTTAGTACTTTCCAAAAGATATAAAACTATTGAGGATAATTGGGCAGTTTAGACGAACAATGATAGCGAAGAAAGGGTAACTAGCGAAAGGTAAGTTACCTCGAGCCGAGCCACATGACGATCGAAAGATCGGGTCATGCCCACCAAACTACCAGGCAACTCAATAAATGACAAGGTACATTGAGGATCTACTGAGAGCGTTTCGTGTCGAATTCCGTTCTGTAATCGGTAACGCCTCAGTGTCAGCAATTGTAGAAAACGATAAGTTGGTAGCCATGTTGACGTGCCTGAGTCGGCCGCTTGTTCTACAATGTCTTTAGGAAAATGACATTATAACAAAGGCAGCGTTGAACATTGTAGAAACAATAACAATTCATTCTACCATTTTGAACGATTTGAACTTGGCTACGAATTTTCTATTCGTTTGTTCTAACCACGTGACTTAACGTTGAGATAATTTAATTCCCATATATTTGAATAGTTTTTGATTAGCGTTAATGATTACAGATTATCAACTTGGCTAGGGGTGCAGAAATAAAATGCTTTTGAATGTTGATAGGTACTGTATTATACAAGGTCTAATTAAATTAGCTTTTAATACTTTACCCACATATGGGTATCGATACCAAAAATTAAATAATTAAAAAAATAACTATTAAAACAGCCGTTACGGGTCATTACAAGCCCGATAGTCTGACAACCAGTCTTACCAAGGGATCGTATTACCCAGTAACTGGGTTGTGAAGGTCAGATAGGCGGTCACTCCATGTAAAATACTGGTATTCAGCTGCATCTGGTTAGACTGGGAGCTGACCCCACATAGTTGGGAAAAGGCTAGGCAGAAGATGATGATGATTAAACTGTATGTCACACTTTTTTTTTGGATTGGAAATCATCAATTGACTTCTCCCGCTCTGGGCGGAGCGGGAGGGCGTGTCAGACTTTTAGTGACTAAACTCCACCCGTGTTCCTTCAGTTGCCCATATGCCAGGGCCACGGTAACTCTTTCGAACGAATCTCGCGACCAACTGTATGTCACACTCACAGCATATTTTCGAATCATTGGTTATATGACTAATCGGTTTCTTCATGACAGATTCCTTCACCCATTTTATTGGTAAATGTCACCACATCTATAAGAACATTAATAATATTATTATCTTGTAATAGAAACTACATTTTCCCTTCACATTATTAGCATACAAGCCACGCATACGTTGCTTGGATATTTTACGTGGCCATCAACAATTTTATGTCCTGGGTAACATCAGAATGTTTCGTGGGAACACACGCTATTACATTATTATTTCCTTCAACTAAAAATTTTACAAGCATTTGTGGATTTATATTATCTTGCTAGTTGTTGCGGTTTCGCTCGCATACAATCTTCAACGGTCTTTAAAAACCTTCAAAAACTTTTTCCCAGTGTCACCGATTCGACATCATGTATGTATGTATGTTCAACTGTTCCGTTTTAACATCTAAACTACTTGTCATAATTGACAAACGAGGTATTTTTGGAAGCGTTTTGATGCTCCGCTAGATATAGGCTATGTGATGTTACATAGCCTATAACTCCATAATAAATGGCGCCCTCTAGAGGACGTAAAGTGATGAGCTAAAAATGTTTTTTCTGTCACGGCTTTCAGATAACAATATTTTCTTGCTTTCACTTGTTAGAGCATGATTTTTCAATTGTCGGATTTTTGTATTTGAACTTACTTTTTAACATTACTATCTGAGCAGTTTTGGCTGTATGTATATCAGTCATTCAAACAATTAGTCAGTAAGCCACATTCACCGTTTCACCTGTGTAAAACGTCGTAGACAACCCTTCAATCAATCAACTCAGCCAATCGCAGTCCACCATTAGACACAGGGCTCTCCCAGGCTGCGCCACGACACTCTTTCGTCCGCCTTCCGCATCCAGTCTGCCCCAGCCACCAATCAACAACCTAAGTGACCGAAGCATAGGCCAAAGCAAGGGCACGTTGCTCGCATAACAGATGGCGGATGGGCCCACGAGCTTCTGGAGAGGTGACCGCATAACGGAAAACGTAGAGTTGTAAGGCCTCCCACAAGAAGGACCGATAACCTTGTGAAGGCCGCAGGAATCCGCTGGATTCGGGAAGCGCAGAACTGGTCGAAGTGGCGGAGCTTAGGGTCCATGCCTACGTCCAGCAGCAGAAATGATGATAATGAACATATATTTTCTGCATGGTATGATGGGTTTCTAAAACATTACTGTAACTAGGACAACGGTACAAAACCATTAAGTCCATAACTACTAAGTAATGCCCATAAACCAGTAACTAAATTGTCTTCTACACAACAATTCCGATTGTCACATTGGCACCTCAGATCTTGAGTGCGTCTGCGTCGTGATCAGTACTTAAACAGTTAGGTGACACCTACAACAGACATTCTGTTGCCCACACTATTGTTAACACTTGAATTTTACCCTTGCCACAATATTAGTAACGTATAAATTTGTAATATTTTTTTGAGGAATTAGGTCAAATTGTGGATTGAATTGAGAGCAGTGTAAGCCCAGTTGTAACGGCCGTGACTTTGAGAGGAAGGTTCGAACCCCACTGGTCTCAAAAGGGTGAAGGAAAACATCGTGATGAAAATGGCATGTTCTACTTCCAAATCTTCGAAGCCATGTGACACCTACCAACCCGCGCTGGGCCCGCGTATTGACAGTGGGTACATTAGCGGCATTATGATGCGTTCAAAATAATAAGTGTAAATTCGATACTTCTGTTTTCAAGAGCTACTGTCAATATTTCAGAAAAATTATAACCATGACATCTCTTGAACGTGGTTTAGATGTGCTGATCTCGTTCAGTTTTAAAATATAACAATGTTAATTAAAACAATGGGAATGGGAAACAATGGGAATGGGAATGGGATGGTGGTTTCTTAAGAAATAAGCAGTAACTTTGTACTCAATTCTATTACTATGCCTTATCACTCTGTATTTTTCTGTGTGTATATAAATAATAAAATAAATAAATAATAAATAAATTAGCAGTTCAAAAATGGTTACTGTCATGTATTGGTAACTCTCCTCAGTTACCATCTACAAAATACCACTTGTATCATAGAATGTAATGTGATAGAAAAAAACAACATTTAGAGTGCTCAGTTTATAATAAATATCCAATTAACATTATTATTTAATTAATTTTACTTGGGGCGGATTTTTCAATCGTCAGGTAAGTTTTGTCTAAGTAATAAGTTTATTGACATGAATGTAAACACAAATGTGAATCCCCTGATCCCTAACCTAGTGTTAAATGTATTACAGGGATCAGTGTCTTCGCCTATCTAACTCACAATGTCAAATTACGGTACAGACGCCAGCACATAAATTTACTACAATCTGTAAAATTTCTATAATAGATTTTCGACTTTATCGCTAAAGTGTTAGGTTAAAGATTGATTGGGAAAATTTGGCACTTTCGGGTAGCTTGATGTGCTGACGTCTGTACTATAAAAATATTTTCATATATAACTTAGGAATGAATACGACAGTTTTGTTGTAGAAAATATATCAAATCGCCATAATTATAGTTCAGATAAAAAAGTAACCATTGAAAAATCAGCCCTAAAAGCTGCTGTAGTTTTACCAAATCGTTTATCTTCGTCTAACATCTAAGATACATATCTATAAAGATAGTTGCACAGTGACAAATTCGAATACTGCAAAGCACAACACTATGCCTCGTTCACACTTTTCGAAACAATCGTCACATCCCACACAGGCTGTCGCAACCGAACATAAATCCTACATTTGACACGCACTCCCTAACCTTTGTTGATATCAATCGTTTGAATATTTCGCCACATGATTTATAGCTAATCCCGAATTTACTGCCAACACTATTGTTTCTAATTTGACTGGTGTGCTGTTGAATAAATCTTAGGCTGTGTTTACAACTTGGATTGCTTTTGTGTGCTTAAATGTCAAGTTATACTTAAGTGAATTTACTTATGCACTTGGACAAACACCAGCCTAAACCTACAATTATACTAAATCCGTCAACAATTTTTGTCTTAATTGGCCAGTCACAAAACAGAGGGGTAATTGCGGAACTTTTTATCGGCAGGAATTGGTTTAATATTCATAGTTAAACAACATTCATTGCGTTATTTACGTTGCTGAGCCGACAATATATTCGAACAAATGACGCAATGGTTTAGAAATAATCTTCAATCCCATTCAGAGTCTGATAAATTGTGCGTTTCGCAATTAGGGTGCAGTTCTTCAAGAGAAAGATTCTATCATACCTTCAGTATCATCTGCCTAGTTTTTTTCCAACTAAGCTGAGGTCAACTTCTAGTTTAACCGAATGCAGCTGGATACCAGTATTTTGCTTGGAGCGACTGCCTACCTGACCTTCACAGCCCAGTTACTGGGTAATACGATACCCCTTGGTAAGACTATTTGCCAGATTTTCAAGCTTCTGACGACCCATAACGACTGTCATAGATCCATGAATGTCCGCTGGGACCATCTGCTTAATATGCTTTCCGGGGCACTTTTTTTTTGGAATGACATCTCGCATGTCAACCTATGAACTTGTCGGCTGCTCAACCGGACTTGCCTGTGGCTACCTTAATAAATGAAGGCCTCCAGCCAGGGCTTAAGAAACTTAAAACTAGAGCAACGACTCGCTAAGGGCACCCCCTGTGGGGTACGGAACTCGGCTTAGGGCATCGCTGGTAGAGGGCAGCGAGGGACGGACTGGATCGGAATTATTAAACATTTCCGAGGCATGGAAAGGTCTTGGTATGTAAAGATGATCACCCATCCACGGACTAACAGCGGCAAGTATACCTTAACCTGCTCGATCGACCCATGCAGCCATTATTACTTAACCACAAGCCACTCCGTTTTACCGAATACCACTTATATTAGAAAGCCGAATCTGGCAGCCAAACCTTAACGAATATTCGGCACATCTCTACACATTTGCCCAAACCATGTATACACAGCCTTACAGATTAACATAATCTTATGGTGCGATTTCATAACGTTTATGTAAGTTACCCATGTAATGTTTTGTAAGATATCTGTAATTTTATTCTCACCAGCAGTGCGTAGGTGACTTGGTAGCGAGTTGTGAAGTAAATCATTCTAAACTGGCCTGTTCAAGAATTAGTTCAACCTTATTATCTCGTGATTAATTTGACTATAAACTGTGAATTTAATTAAGGTTAATGCTTTGTTTTGGGTTATTACCTATAATTTTACGAACATTTAAATCAGAGAAACGTTTAGTGTATCCTCTGATTGAGAAATGCAGTTATAGGGCTTTCAAATGTAGGTAACTTTTGACTGAAGTAAAAGAAGACAGAGCCTTCTTTTCAAAGTAATAGCTGTGGAAATAGTAATTACATTATAAGATACACGTATGGTTGACTAAAGTTGTATTAATAAATAAAAATGTTATTATTTTAGAAACGTAAAGACGTTTTTAAAATAATAACATTTTTATTACATAGCTCGGGATCACGGGTCCGAAGAGAGTTCACTCTGGCCGGTCAATAATGGCAAGTCGGAGACGACGAACTACTGCCAACAACTCGCCACATCATGCTGCCCTGCAGATTTCTGGATCATTATCGGTCAGACTTTTCACTCTAGACCTAATTCGGCAAAATACCGGCACAGACCTAGAGTATATAGGAGTACGCAAGCCCCACCACAACGTCTAGATAGAGATACGGGTTATTATAAGAAAATTGGCACCAACTTAGTTATGTCATGCCATGCCATTCCAAAGCAGAGGGAAACAGGTACAAAAAATAAAGAAAATCAAATGTATTAATACTTAACTTTCCTGCCAACGGCTTTTATGATAAACATACACAATGAAGAAGCAGATTACTTACATAATACCAACACTAGTCCCGAAGATCATCAACAATGATACTTTAATAATAATAGACATTAAAAGCCACAAAGAAATTTTTTATTAATTTTTTTTTACTAAAAGACTAATAAAATTTACCTGAATTACCGGTAAACTAATAATAAAGACTTGATTACTAAACGAGCCGTAGGACGGATCGCAGGTATGACTGACTTCAAGTAGCTATCAGGATAAATAACGATCGCGTGAACGATCCTCTGACTGTCGCGACAGAGTTTGTCAAACTTGTGCCATAGAATAATAAATCTGTATAGAAGCGTACTGCAGATACCGACATGGCTTGCAGAATAAGCAAACTGAAGTGGCAGTAGGTTAGCCATGTTCGTCGAAGGACCGATTGTCAGTGGAGCAGACGAGTGCTTTGTTTTTGGGTGGGACATCATCAATAGAATGTTCCCGCTCTGGGTGGAGCGGGACGGCGTGTCAGACTAATACTGACTTAAACCCACCGTAGCTCCTTCAATAGCCTGTGCTTTATTTTTGGATGGGAAATCATCAAATGACGTCTCCCGCTCTTGGTCGGAGCGGGAGGGCGTATCAGACTTCTACTGGCTAAAACCCACCCGTGTTCCTTCAGTTGCCCATGTGCCAGGGTCACAGTATCTCTTTCGAACAATCTCGCGACCCTGGCAGCAGCGAACCCCTTCAAGGGCAGACGAAACCTGGAGTGGAGACCGCGTATCTGCAAGCGTAGTGCGAGACGCCCACCAGCTAGATGGACCCATGACCTTTAGCAGGTGGCTGGTATAAAATGGATGCGAAAGACGGAGGACTGGGTCTTCGAATTTTTAGTTCTAGGACATGCCGGATTCCTCACGATGTTTTCCTTCACCGTATTGAAAGCAATGGTTATGAAATAATTTACCCAAGTTAAACACCTTTTGGGGTCGAACCTTCGACCTACAACCCGTTACTCACGGCCGTTACTATTCGATACCTACACCACAGTCAGGCGACGACAGATTATTAAATTACGCCCTAAAATGTTATAGTTTTTCTATTATTAAAAGCTTTTATTTAACTTGCGATGATTGTATTTATTGAAACCACTTCCCGATATCTCATTGGGCTTAAATTTGGTGCACATATGTATCTTTAGGGACAATACAATAATATGATACAATAGAGCTGTTCTGATGATGGAGCTAGAAGACGGCCGTAGGAGCTTCTTAAATAAACAAGATAAACCCATCTAGTTTTGGCTCAATTGTTTTGTTTTGGGTATTTTTTAAATAGGCTAAACTATGAAAAGGTTGTGTTATTTTAATATTTTTTATTATTACATTCTTTTTATTTATAACTAGTTTCTGCCCGCGACTTCGTCCACGACAAATTTTATTTTTACTCCCCTGACCCTTCCCATCTCATCGAATTGCCTACCAATTCTCGTCCATTTTTCGTTACTGCTCCGCTCCTTTTGATTGTAACGTGATTTCATATAGCCTATAGCCTTCCTCAATAAATAGGCTATCCAACGTAAAAAGACATTTTCAATTCGGACCTGTAGTTCCAGAGATTACCGCGTTCAACCAAACAAACAAAGTCGTATAGATTGCTATCGATCTGACGAAATTCAAAACAGTGGACAATGTTACAATATCACAATAATATGTCATTCCGAGTGTAAACAATTAGGGTGCCATCATTCCGCCTCTATACTATTCTTATTCTATGCTAGCCCCTAGGGATATGACTACTTTGTTGATTAGTGGGCACGGCAGGGAGACAAAGAAATGTTGGATTACTAATGCTTTTGTATTTCTAGTTTTTGAGTTATCAGCTGATTTATGTACTTATGTTAATCCTATGATAAAAGCCACAGTTCGTGTGTGAAAGATTGTTGGTGTTTATAAATTAATTCGGAAGTCATTTTTGTCTGACGTCATACGTCTAGAATAATGTGAAGTGTGAACCAAGTCGTGTAGGCTAGGTAGATAAAAGGTAATGTTACAAAGGATGTTTTTCTCGTGACTTTAAGTTGCGTCTTACATCTTACGGGTCAGTAAAGAAACGAAAATAAACACTGCCTTATATGGTGGGACCTTTGTTTAAAAAAAGTCAACATCTTATTTAATCGAGGAGAAATTTCCTATACCTTTCTTGGGTCGAAGAGAAAAATTTGTTTACAAAAACTTATTTCTTTATTGAATGGTCTATTTACAATCGTTACACTGTTCAACCAAATTAACACAAGCCAACATTCAATATAATGCGATAGACAAAGCATTTTTTTTACTAGACGTACTGTCCCACTCCTGGGCAAAGCCCTCTCTCAACTTCTACCATATTTCGCGAGCCCGCGCGTCTTTCCAATTTTCACGGAACCTATCCAGCTCGTCCCGCCATCTTCTACATGGTCTGCGGCGTCTCCACCTCACTGTCTCAGGGCTCCAGTTCTGTGCTACTTGGGGCGACAGTTTGTCCAGCATACGGCAAACATGTCGTGACACAGCATACAAAAATATTTTTGGCATGTAAAAGTAAAAATACATAAATATCGCACAATTTATACTAAATTTTAACACGAATAGTTGACAAGTTGAGGTAATTGTGCGTTATCTACATGAAATTGTGATCTAGATATCTTCATTCTTTATTCAGTTAGGTACTAGCTTTTGCCAGCGGAGACAAAAGCTTAGTAACACTAGGGTCATAAATTATCTCACGGGAACGTATAACCTGCACCCTAATTGCGAAACGCACAATTTATCAGAATCTGAATGGGATTGAAGATTATTTCTAAGCCATTGCGTCATTTGTTCGAATAAATTGTCGGCTCAGCAACGTAAATAACGCAATGAATGTTGTTTAACTATGAATATTAAACCAATTCCTACCGATAAAAAGTTCCGCAATTACCTCTCTGGATAAAAGTATCCTATGTGTTTATTTAGGCTATACGCTATCTGGTTGCCAATTTTCATGCAACTCCATTCTGAAATTTTTGCGTGATTGAGTTACAAACATACCAACCTTCACATTCAATATTAAAGTAGATTAGATTTAGGAATAATTAATTCTTCACTTATAGTTTAAGAATATCTGTCCACGAACATTACTGAGAAGCACCGCACGGGCCGAGTGCCCCCCATTCCCTACTACACCCTACTCTTAAGGTAATTACACACTAGGCAGATAATTGGCTCGATAACACTTCATAACCCGCCTGCACTAAAAGTACTAACAACAAAAAAAAGCCAAATTATACACGTAAATAATTAAGTTATTTATGTCCATTTTAAAATTTTAAACGGAAAATGTGAAGTTTGTTTTTAAATAACGACTTCCGGCTCCAAAGTAAATGTTAAACAGCCTACTTTAAAACGAGGTGGAATTCTTCAATTAGCTGTGCACATTGTGGCTGGCAGGCAGGCTTTACAAAATTAAAAACAATAATTACACTTTTAATTGTGATTATTATATTCAACGGTATGACTCAACGGTACGGTAAACCTGTACTTCTTCCTCAATACAATACGGTATAATGAAAATAATCAAAACACCTGCTAGACAATGCGCCTGATCAGTGCCGCCGGGTCATAAGCCACCCATTCCGACACTACTTGACGTAATAAAGCGAAATATTACCCAACGAACCATACGTAGATATTAAAACATGGGCGGGGTTTAATTAGAAATTTAACCTGTTAATAAATTACCGATGGTCTGCCGCCACCCAGGGTGTGGCAACACTCAGCGTATTTCCCTAGAGAAATAACGGCGGTGTTGCCAACGCAAACTCGAATTCTGGATATTTTTGGAACGCGGTCGTGATGTTTATTATGTCATTTCCCCTGAAAACGAATTGTTACCGATTAGTGTCCTGCGCGTTTGTATATTTCCATTTTTATTTTCACTAAGAACTAATTTAAATTTTCTTATAAACGACACTATTTTTATTATGTATACGGTCGCTATATTTTTAAATTAATGGATGTCACTATTATTAGTTTAAATAAATTAATCCATCAGGAATGTTCTGGAAATAAACAGAGAGTAATGGGTTCCATTTAAGATGTTAGTTTGTTTAAGATTCGGGTTTTAATTTAATACCATTGTTAGTAGCTAATTGAGTATCCAATTAAAATAGTAAAAATTGGTTGTAAAACTTGATTTTAGACACAGTTTAAAAGCTTATAAAACATTTTATGACAGTCATGTAGTGTGCTGGAATTATACAAGGTGTTTCATTATTATTTTTATGTGAAGTCGTTCTTTACGCCTTGATTTCGATGTGTGGAAGAATTTTAAATATTTAACTTACTTATTTCATGGTTTCTTCAATTCTTTACTGCTTGCTGTTCAAGTTATTTGAAGTTGCAGAATATAAAGGTTTTTTTTAATTTGTAAGTTTTAAATATAGAAAAAAAAAACAATACGTTTAAATCTTATTTAGAACAAACTAGGTGTCAGTAAGGATTCTTATCTGGAATGTTCTGAATAGCAAACTGAAATCGACATATAACTTGATTATAAAATTTCCATGGATACTTACTAAAACAAACCTAAGCAAAATAAAATGCACGGTTACAAAAATATCAAAACTAATAATCCAAAAAACAAAGAGTCACGAACGTTCCATTCCATTCTCGAACGACATCCAAACTTTAAAAAAAAATCAATTAAAAATATTCCCGCGGCCAGTTAATTAAGTACCGGTATCGATTATTCGTTTAAATCGATAGTATCGATACATGTTATCGAAGCGCCTCTAGCTTCGTTAAGGACGGTGTAATCGACTTAGACATGCATCATGGCTAATTCATGTGTTATTCGATTTTAAGAAACGATAGCTGATGGATTTAGGGTTCCGCGATAGATGGCTGAAATCGTTTATTAGTTTACTGATTTTGA
Organism: Aporophyla nigra; assembly: GCA_947507805.1. Lineage (NCBI taxonomy): Eukaryota > Metazoa > Arthropoda > Insecta > Lepidoptera > Noctuidae > Aporophyla > Aporophyla nigra. Next base: position 18,600,422 of record OX382309.1, on the reverse strand, counting down.
TTTAAGATCTTCTAAAATCTTACTGATGTGAAGAAGAACACAGGTATAGGCAGAAGTAAACCTAGCCACAAGTATAGTACACCCACTTTTACCAGGTTTATATCTCGGTAGCAGTCCAGAGTCTGGAATTGTGCCCGGTTGATGGTAGACAAAATATCCTAAAGGAACAATCCAGTAATACTACACGACCTGATCTAATCCAGTACTAAACCATCTAATAAAAGTGTAATTCTAAGGTAATCACAATATATGTACACAAAATAATAATAAGTACATATTCCACCAATTAAGCTGTAGAGGAAAAGGTGGTAATATGGCCCCAGCATTTTTATTCGCCCTCCTCGATATGTATAGTTTAGAAAATAGCCATCAAGTTTTTTTTACATAAGACCTCAAAAATAAAGTACGGGCCACATTACCACCTTTTCCTCTACGCGATCAGGACATGTAAACTGTGTGAGTGGAATATTGACAACATTCCACAACAATGATTACACTTATTAGACGCTCACGCGAACGTAATAAAATCGCAATGGGATTTTATCTCACACTGGATTTTCAACTTTCGGTGTCGAATCGAGCATTCAGAATGCAATAGAGAGCAGCGTGAGTGACTGTTAGTGCATCAAATACAATCTTTGATTTTCAACTGTCAGCAGTAAGTAGTACGTTTAAGATCCACTACATCCTTGGGAACGTGGGTTGACAGCTCCTGAACGTGCTTTGTTATATTGATACGTACTAATCGCGTTCTGCTTAATTTTTGAATCCACCCAAAGTATTTTGTTTTTCTGCGGAACCCAACGCACTCCACACACGAGAACATGTATATTTTTGTAGCGATACCCCAGCGTGGCCACATATCGCTTAGCTACACGTAATCCAACTCAAATCAAATGCAATTAGAGTAATAACGTGAATAGGAATTACTATAATAACACATTTCGTATAAATATAGTGCTAGCGTTGAGTCGAATGTGTCATGGAATTGATTTGTTGGTAGGTTTATGCTACACCCGGCCTTGCTTGGCACGATTATTACAACTTGACAAACCAAAGAGATTTCTTCATTATCATTTCAGCTGGAAGACGTCCACTGCTGGACATAGGCCTCTCCCAAGCTCTGCCACTTCGACCGGTTCAGTACCTCCCGCATGCAGGAAGTTCCCGTGGCCTTGAAAAGATCATCGGTCCACCTCGTGGGAGGCCTGCCAACTCTACGTCTTCCAGTACGCGGTCGCCACTACGGAACCTTTCAGGCCCAGCACCCATATGTTCTGTGAGCAATGTGCCCTGCTCACTTCCAAAAATCTCTGACTAGATTTTTTTTAAGTTTAATGTATTTAACCGTAAACCTTCCGGAATAAATTCTTTAAATGATAATGAAAACCGCATTAAAAACTAGTGCGCAGTTTATAAGAAAAATGCGGTCACCCAAACAGACGCGTAAAATCGACTTGATTTTGTACTGTCTTTTCATATAATTTTTTAATTATTCTGTGCCTACGTGTGTATGTCACTGAACTCCTCGATTTTTTTTTTTTTCTTTTGGGTATGTGGTTTCCGAATGGTTTAGATTCACAACTGGACCAGGTAGTTGGCGCTGCCATTGAGTTCTACAATAAAGGACATCTATCTGTCTGGTAGGCTAGTTTAGTGTCGATATAGATTTATGTGCAATTGTGTTAATTAAAAGATAAAACTCCTCGGGCATTTCTTGTTATTCCTCATCATACTGTAAAGCTGTTAGGAAAGGTAAAGGATTTTTTATAATGTCGATCGCAAAAACACAAAAAATAAGGTCAATGTAAATCTAATGAGAAACATTAACACGAAAACGTACAAAATTCTCTATAAACTAAAATGTACAACCGTATTGATTTGGGATTCAAAGGTTTCCGAGAATTTCAGATTTCCGATAGATAAGTTTAGGTAAACATTGCTCCAGAATACATAACAGAGTCACCGGCCTTATGGCAACTGTCCCACCGGCCGGCGAGTAACCGATTAGCTGTCTATTGACTATTTTCTCGCTAATGAAACGTATAACAGATGTAGGTCCTGTAACAGTCAAAGCGATACATACAGGAAACAGGGATATTGATGCGCAACCTGTGTTACCATGATATCATTCAGCAAAAGACTGAAAGTTTTCGCTTTATTTAAATGACAGAAAAAAAATTAAGTAGGTACATGATTCTAAACCATCTTTAAAATTACTGTTTGTGTGCAACAAACTTCGTGCGTTGATGTCGCTACCAGACTGTAATAATAGTTGATCGCTGATTATTCACACTGCCTGGCGAGACCTCTCTCCTCTCTCATTTAGCGCAAGACAAGAGCTATCAAAGAAGATTCTCGCTGAGGGACTCTCGCTTGGCGCATAACAGCAAGATACTGGACAGCCATTCTAGTCGCCAACCCTCGTGCACTCGCTCATAGCCAAGAGACAAAACTATTCGAACTACACACTCACTGCGCGTTGCTCGCCAACTTGTTTCTAGTAGCTAGTTTTTTGGCGCAGCCACGGCTGCGCTAATCGTGACGCTCACTTTCCTGTGAACTCCTTAAGTCGCACTCTACATTTTTTATTTATTTATATGTAACTTTTTGTTTGCGATTTGATAGGTATATTGCGTGCCTTTTAATCTGAACTAAATAAGTACATTTTCTTTCTCTAGTCGCTTATCAATTGTTGGTGGAGGGACAGGTGCCTTACGTAAAGTAATCTTAGAATGTTCAAACCAAACAAACGGAATATTGTGTCTGATCCGCTAGGAACAATCACTGTGCAGATTGGCTGTCGAATATTCTGTTGCGAAACCTACAATACTGGCATCATCTCCAATTTCCGTTATGTAAAGCTTGTCCGTCTTTCATGGAGCATATTTTAAGGAACATCACCATTGTTATATGCTTACATCTGTAAACAATACATGAACTGGAGTATGTCAAGTCAAGCTGTGGACTGGGCACAGCATATAGTCAACATTGTGCCTGTTTTCACAATCATTAGGCATTCATTTAGTTATCGCTAAGTGTTTGTTAAAACGGGCATTCGATACAAAGTTAAAATCAGTTTCATCGGCTTGTCATCATCATCATAAACATTAAAGCCAGAAGACGTCCACTCCTGGACATAAGGCCTCCCCCTATTTAGGGGGTTTGCCATAATCGCCACGCTTGGCAGGCGAGTTGGCGATCGCAGTAGGTATGGTGGTAATGGCTTAGGTACGGAATAATAATGTGGGGCAACAGTACAGTGTTGCACCATCACTGTTTACGATACAAAAGAAGTTCGTATCGCAGTAAACATACAACAAATAGATAGCTGCAAACCCCATTTTGTAAGGTTGAATATTTTAACTCTGCCATGCATATATATACTCGAAATTTGCAAATTTGCTCATAAACACCAAGACTTTTACACTAAACGAGAAGACATACAAACACGATACACACTTCAACATCCCGCCTAAAAATACACTCATCAAGCCCTCTGGTTATGTCGATAAAAATATACAATAAGTTACCAGAATCCATAAGAACAGAGAAAAAAAGCCATCTATTCACTAGTAAATTAAAAAAACTTTTATTTAGTAAATGCTACTACAGTGTCAACGAATATTTAAATGACAAATTCCTGAAACTAGTTCAGAAAAGGCCAAAGCATGTATTTAATTTATTTTTAATTACTATTTAAGAATAAGTTACATTATAAGATAATCAATAGGTCCTCATCTCTACCTACTGTATTTTCTTTTGCTGTGCCCGACAGGGTCCACGATTGTTTCGAAATAAAATGTTTTACCACCTAAGCATATACATTGTGGAATGCAATAAAGGATTGAGTATTGAATGTCTAGAGAACGTTGCTGCCCATTCTCTTCCTTATTCTTACGACGCCCAAGTGAAGAAATGGTATGGTGCTATTGTTTACGTCAGACATCACACGGAATATCATGACAATAATTGTATTGCTAATGATAATTTATAACCAGAGGTCAGAGTAGGTAGATTGAAATGGGATCAATGAACTGGCACGTATATATTAGTATGGATATGCCTCCGGGATTCAGGGATTTTGTAATTAATTTCAAATGTAGTAATGTGTACAATAAAGAATACATCAATATAAATAAGAAATGTATAACCTTTTTGCTGTCTTTTTAATAATATATAGGTGATCGGCCTTCTACAGTAAGAAAAAAACAATTTTAAATGTTTATCTATCGCATTCATATAAATTTCTAATGTAGTACCTAGTTTAAAAATCCTTACTTTCACAATATTTGATTCAATCCCGTAAGTACCAAAATGAAATCCTGGAAAAAAGGCTTATCCTTGTTATGATTTCTATGACTATTCATGATGATGCGAGTACGTAAAATCAATCTACTTACTCCGGCCTCTGATCATAACTTAACAACTATTGTGTATTACCCATATTAGCAAAATAAAAATTCTATTCTATTCTAATATCACACCACAGCACCACATCACAACTACATCGGCTTGTAGTTATATCATTTTACATATTTCTTGCCCAGAAGAAGAAAATATAGATACCTACGTTCTATGTGTTACCGGACGTAAAGAAAGCACCAACGCATTTCTTCCCGTTGATGTCATAGAAGGCGACTAAGAGACTTACTAGAGAATGGGCAGCAGCGTCCTCTATGCGTGTAACTACCATACTGCGATCGCCAACCCGCCTGCCAATCGTGACGATTATGGCAACCCTCCCTCCGTTTGGGGGAAGCCTATATCCAGCAGTGGACGCCGTATAGCAGAGATGATGATAATCATGTGTTTATCATCATCAGCCGAAAGACGTTCACTGCTGGACATAGGCCTCTCCCAAGCTCTGCCACTTCGACCGATTCAGTTCCTTCCGCATGCAGTAAGTTCCTGTGGCCTTGAAAAGATCATCGGTCCACCTCCTGGGAGGCCTGCCAACGCTACGTCTTCCAGTATGCGGTCGCCACTCCAGGACCATTCGGCGACCTACTGCCAAGAAATCGCTGACTCGAGCTTTCTTAAAGTTCAATATAAATGTAATATACCCACAAACCTTCGAAAATAAATTCTCTAAATGATGATGAAAACCGATAGATCCAGTTAAGAAGAAAAATGCGGTTACACAGACACGAAAATCGCCTTGATTTGGTACTGACTTTTCATATTATTTTTGAACTCCTCGATTTAGTTTTTTTTCTTTTGGGTATGTGGTTCCTGGGTGGTGTAGATTCACAACTGGACCAGTTAGGTGGCGCTGCCATTGAGTTCTTCGATAAAGGACATCATCTGTCTGGTCAGCTAGTTTACTGTACATATAGATTTATGTGCTATTGTGTTAAATATCATGTATCTAACCACCATACTGCGATCGCCAACCCGCCTGCCAAACGTGACGATTATATAGATAATCATGTGTTTATCATCATCATCATCATCATCATCAGCCTAAAGTCATCCATTGCTGGACACCCCAAGCTCCGCCACTTCGACTGGTTTTATTCTATTCATCCAGCGGGAAAATACTGTAATATGGTAAACAAATTGATTGTATCAAGTGTATATTAATCTTGTGTGATTGATTAATAAATCACGTTTAAACTTTAACAATGATTAATAACTATGTATCTTGATATTTATTGGAATGCTCGTTTGGCGCCACAACGAATTAGACTTAAGACTAATAAATTGCGTTTTAAGTTAATTGACTTGAGCTTAGATAACTGTACAACCGTTGTACAGGGTGTTTGGTGAATCGTGGGCCAAATTGAAATGGTCGACTGGGGGGGTCATCTGCTATCCTTTCAGACCCCTAAACACTTCTCATGCCCTGTGGATGTTTTTTTCTTCGACTTTTTATTGTTTTATTAAAAAAATACCCAAATTTTACATTCAAATACAAATTTAAAAAGAAGTGTAAGTCGTAGACTCTGAATTTTAATTTTATTTAGATGTGTATTGTATTGCAGTACTTTTAAATTAAAAATTAATGACATTAACCATCTAGTTTTTTTATTTTTTTATTTACTCGCAATTTAGTATTTTGTGACTCGATTCACAATTCTAGCGAATTCACAAAGTTGCAAAAAGATTTTTATGGCATGTGGCACATCACAAGCAAGAGGATAGACTAGAGAATTTTTGAGGGAGTTGGATGATCCCGGTCGCTTTTGGTTTTTTTTTTTTCATAGCCATAGCTGTAACATGGACAGCTTTAATTGAAGTCCGAAACTTTGCGAGTAAATTTAAAAAAAAAAACCGACCTAGCGCGAGTCGGAATCGCGCACCGAGGGTTCCGTACAAACCTGTAGGTATAAAGTTTAAAATTTTAAAAAATATTTTCATTATATGATGTAACTAAAAATGTATGGTTTTTGCAATTTTTCCTTTATCTGTGCTATAAGACGTTGGTTCGTACCAAATTTCAAAATTCTAGATCGACTGGAAGTACCCTTTAGGTTTTGATTCCCTTGCGAGTTTCGAAAATTTGCGGCATAAACGGCTATATCTTTTGATTGCGTTATCTTAGAAATTTGATTTTTTGACAGCTCTAAGGGACAGTAAACTTGAGTATTTGATATAAATTTCAGCTTGATACTTCCACGCGTTCCTGAGAAAAAGGGAGACGGACGGATGGACGGACAACAAAGTGATCCTATAAGGGTACTGCTTTTTCCTTTTGAGGTGCGAAACCCTAAAAACTAGATGGCTAATGTCACTAACTTTCAAAAGCACAATATTTTATGTTAATTTAAATGTTATTAAGTAAATTTTAAGTTCAAATCCAAAAGTGATACTCTTTGTCATTTTACTGATTAACATGTAGCGACATCTACACCTACTCATCCGAACTACGCATCACACTGACGTCACGCAAAGTTCTGCATCGCCCAAGCAGAGTTTACCGCGCAACTAGCATATACAATATACCATCATCGGGTCCGCAAAATATACCGGCACAGACCGCCATCCTTTCCTCTTCGCCGCTGAGGCCCGACGCGACATCCCAATCCGACATGGATTGGGATATCGCGTCGAGTTACAGAACAGAAAACGCTTCATCCCAAATAATATCCACCCAATCGTTCAATCGTAAACTGTGATATTTCGTGACAACAATAACTACAACCGATGACCCAAAAATGTCAAAATTTATAGGTATAGGTTTTTCTTGTATAATGTTTAGGTATCAATACCCATTGCGTTTTTGGAGTTTAGATTTAAAATAACCCTTTTTCTTCTTAAATAATACCAAATAGTACGGCCCTGTACCCGAATCCTTTTGTCATCAACCCACAATCAATAGGCTAAGCAGAAAACACACATATAAGATCAAATAACTAAAAAGGTAAGTAGTCTAGAATATTAAAGATCATATTTGCTACTAATCTATCGACCCACATTCACAAAGGAAGCAAGAACACATTACATGTTACAATGAAGGAAATGTACCATAAAACTAAGCTGAGTATTATTACGTCTCTAGACAAACTGTCAGCCCTCGTACACATGGACGTTTCGTTCCCGCGGCGGTTTTTTATCGCACACTGCACTTTCAACGCACTGCATTACGTCATCATCTTCATCATTATTTCAGACATAGACCTCCCCAATTTTGAGAGGGTATGCCATAATAGCCACGCTTGCCAGGCGGGTTGGCGATCGCATTATGGTGGTAAAATGCATGGAGAACGCTGCTGCAGTAAGTCCTTTAGTCGCCTCTTACGGCACCCACGGTGAAAATGAGATAGTGCTATTCTTTACGTCCGAAACCACACGGATGTTGTAAATCGAACAGCGTATTTTTATGCTCTGTTCAATTTTCAAGCATACGCGTCACAAAGCCGAGATTAGAAATCCAATGCGCGATAAAAAATCGTCGCGGGAAAAGGTCACCCGTGGACTTCAGGGGCTAACAATTATTCTTTACTCAAAACGATGACTGGTCTTGGAAATAATTCGGAACGCGTATAAAATAGGCGCCGTGCAGCTCATTACCCACTTCTAGTGGTTCTAACATACGCTGTAGAACTCATAACCGATGCGTAATTGACAACGGAATAGAAATGTTCTATTTCGTAGCATTTTGAGGACTTTTCCTCGAATGGTTCAGTGGAATAAGCGTGCTTATTGGTTTTCCAAAAGACTCTGACGTAAGTTATTACGCGCATAATAAGCGCATATTTAATCGCATATGTGTGACACTGGAGGAAGGCAATAAGATAGTTTCAGTTAGTAAAAATCTATCACGGAAGGCGTATGGTTTTTATATTGGTTGGGAAATCATCAAATGACTTCTCCCGCTCTGGGCGGAGCGGGAGCGTGTCAGACTTTTACTGACTAAAACCCACCCGTGTTTCTTCAGATACCCATATGCCAGGGCAACGGTATCTCATTTGAACAATCTCGCAACCCTGGCAGGAAGGCGTCTGGTTAGCCATAGAATAAGATTAGCACTAATACTTTTACGTACGACCTAAATAGATCCAGAATTATTCGGAACACCAATAGCACATCATGTACCTAATAACTAAGAACTTGTTCTGAGATTTACATCTTTAAATATGCTGAACTGCCTCGTTAATCCATGATCACTATATCTGGTCACAAGGGCTTCTGCTGAGCATGAGGTTCTGGGTTCAGTTCCCAGGTCGGTCAAAGTGTTATTGGGTTTCCTATCTGAAATTTCTTGCCCGGAGTCTGGATGTCTGCCCGTTTGCTGGCAATAGGCCTCCTATTACATGGAACTGGAACATAACTGACGAAATATAGGTGTACACCTCTGCCCAACTCTTTGGGGAAAGAAGGTGTGATATTATGTTAATTAAGATGACAATTTGAAGTATTAATCGACTTTCGTTCCTCTGCTGCTAACACCTAACCAAATGCAAAAAAAAAACTAATATTATAAAAAGGAAAAATTTGTATTTTTGTTTGTTTGTTTGTTTGCAATGGATAAACTCAAAAACTACTAAACCGATTTTAAAAATTCTTTCACCATTAGAAAGCTACATTATCTGCAAGTAACATAGGTTATATTTTATTTTGGAAAAAATAGGGGTCCGTAAGATATTTGGGTTTTTCGGACCCAAGGTGTAAAAATTCATCCAAAAAAGTTCCTTATTAATTTGTCTTCGAAGTACCAGGTTGTCATAACTTGGAAGGAGCTCACCTAACATGGGTGTGTGATAGCTATAAAACGCTTTATGTATTTAATAAAGGGCCAACGAGTATGCGACTGCGCAGCATCTGCACACAATCTCAAATAAAAACAAATACCTCCAACTGCTGTTACAAAATATAATTTATAACTGTAATAGGTCGCCATATTCTACGTAATTGAGTACAAACAGCGCCTGGGGGCCAACTAGTCACTATCTAAGTGACGCACGGGAACAGACAAAGAAAAATTATCCACTGCACTCCCGACATGACACTTACAATAAAAATAAATTAACTGTGCACTCTTCTAATGAGCGAGTAGGGCTGCCATGGGTTTGAAATCTTTATTAAGGCCCTCTTGTAGTTGAAGACGTTTCGGCGAACACTGGCCGGTCGTTGCGAGCGCTTGAGCTGCTAGATTTTGTGTATAATTGTTTCGTGGAGACAAAATGATAAGGAAATTATGCCCAAAAAAGCAATAAAACCTATCTTTTGGTATAAGTTTTACATGGTTTAATGATGGAATCTCTTCAAGGTACACGTTTTAAATGGCGATTTAGTGTCATCTTTATGATTATTTTTTATCGAGCCAATTGTTTTAATTCACGTTTTTAACTTCACACAGCGCTTAACAGTATGTTCAATTTTCCTAAATTTTTTTTTTTTTTACGGAAACTAGCCATTTTGCTAGATTTACAGAGGTTTAAAAAAGTTAAAAAGTACTGCAACCTCTCCTTAATCATTTTCTTTGGTTTTTGATGTATATACTAACAGTTATACTCAAAATAAACTACACTTCAAGAATCATCGTCATTTTCGGGTATACGAACGTGCGATGACGAGTTTTATTAAAGATCTGTTACAACTAGTAAATAAAATAAACAAGCCTGTGTGAGGTTATCAACTGCAGTCATTGTAAAATAACTTGCAATATCAGTATTTTTGTATAAACTTCACAGATGATATCGGTATCTAAACCTAAACACAAATACCACACCCATTAAGTATTAGACTGCTCAATCTGTTTAAGTCTTTTAATTTAATAAACTTGTTTTTCGAACCTACTAGGATCACAGCATCGTCTTCGACTTGTCTTGATAATATATTTAGTGATTGTGATTCCAATAATAAGTTAGTGTTAAGTGACTTAACGTCTGACCACTGTGGATTATTAGCCAGCTTCCCTTTGCCATTGCTTAAAAAGCCGCATAAAATAGAATGCAGGCCTTATACAGTTAGTCGTTGCAACAAATTTAAAAATAATATTGCTCATAGGATTACACCATCTATAGTAGAACACGAGACTCCTAATGAAATCTATGGAGCCCTTTTTGATATTGTACAAAAAGAATACCAATCTACTTTCAAGACCAAAACTATTGACAGTAATAGCACCTCTGTTAGCTTCAACCAATGGGCTACTCCAGGTATTTATAAAAGTAGAGCGAGACTATACGAGTTATATGGTTTAAAAAAATATATATTTGATACTTCTTTTCTAGAGTATGTCAGAAATTATTCAAAGTTATTTAAAAAAATCTGTGCTTTCGCTAAATCTAAATTTTTAAGCGATACCATAAAAAAATCCAGTAATAAAATAAAAACCACTTGGAAAATTATTAACAATGAAACGGGTAAATCGATTAAACAGGAAAAACAACTAGAGATTATGATTAACAACAAATTGGTTAATAAAGCTGCCGACGTAGCTGAGACATTTAATGAGTTTTTTGCCAACATACCTATAACTACGACTTGCTCCTTAAATTCCTCCCCGTCTAAAGCTGAAAACCTTTTGCATAGTAGTGTGCCCAGATGTAGTCGCTTATTTAGTTTCGAACATGTGACGCCTCGGGACGTGGTTAATATTTTTAACACACTTAAGTCAAAAAACACTGGAGATTACTGGGGCATCTCCGTTAAACTGTTAAGTAATATAATAGACATCGTAGCCCCCTATCTAGCTATAACTTTTAATAAATGTGTTGATTCAGGATCTTTTCCTGACCTCATGAAGAGTAGTAAAGTCATACCATTATTTAAAACAGGTAATAAAAATAACGTTGGCAATTTTAGGCCCATTTCTATCTTACCTGCATTTAGTAAAATATTTGAAAAATTAATACTCAAGCAGTTGCTAAGACATTTTAATTTAAATAGCCTCCTTCATAATGAGCAATATGGCTTTACAAAAGGTCGTTCGACAACAGATGCGGGTGTTGCTCTGCTGAAACACATTTTCAACGCATGGGAGAACTCGCAAAATGCTATCGGGGTTTTCTGTGATCTCTCCAAAGCTTTTGATTGCGTTCACCATGACACACTTTTGCGTAAACTACGTCATTACGGTGTTCAAAACGAAGCTCTCAATGTCATAAGTTCTTATTTGCAAAATAGGCACCAATGTGTAGATGTCAATGGAGTAAAATCTTCCGGGCTACTAGTTCAGTTAGGTGTACCTCAAGGCTCAATACTGGGTCCATTATTATTCTTAGTGTATATTAACGACTTACCATTCTATTTAAAGAATATCTGTGACATTGTACTATTTGCTGATGATACCTCACTTATCTTTAAAGTAGACAGGAACAGAAAAGATTTTGATGACGTGAATAGTGCGCTCTCAATGGTTACGGATTGGTTTACCACAAATAACCTAGTTCTTAATGCTAAGAAAACGAAATGTATAAAGTTCGCCTTACCGAATGTTAGGAATCTGGGACCCAATGTCGTTTTAGATAATGAGGTGCTTGAAACTGTACACTCGGCAGTTTTTCTGGGCATAACAGTAGACGCCAAACTTCAGTGGGGATCACATATATCAAGCCTAGCGGGAAGGCTCAGTTCGGCCGCCTACGCCGTAAGGAAAGTTAGACAGTACACGGACGTTGATACAGCTCGATTAGTCTATTTTAGTTATTTTCATAGCATAATGTCCTACGGCATTCTACTGTGGGGCAAAGCCGCGGACATTCAGAATATTTTTGTTCTTCAAAAACGAGCTGTTCGAGCGATTTACCAACTAGGTGCTAGAGTTTCTCTGAGAGATTTGTTTAAAGATATTGGTATTCTTACGGTGGCATCACAATTCATCTTCGCCAACATATTATATATTAGGCAAAATATACACTTGTACACTAAAAATAGTGATATTCATAATATTAACACTAGAAGTAGGGATAAACTACGTGCTCCCTTTCACCGGCTTCATAAGGTTCATAATTCTTTTGTTGGTCTTGGTATTACCTTTTATAACAAGCTTCCCTCTGCTTTGCTAGATTTGCAGTTTAATGAGTTTAAAGCTAAAGTAAAATCCAACCTTTGTTCAAAGGCATACTATTCTATCAACGACTACTTAAACGATAAGAATAGTTGGTCGCTGTGATCAACTCAAGACAATGTTTATGTTCTTTCAATCCAGAGTTAGTCTTCCTACCGACGGTTTATATGGGTAGTTCATATATATATATATTTTTTTGTTTTTATTTAACTGCTTTTGTTAGTTTATTTTTATTTTCTTTTCATTTCATTTATTGTGTATAAGTATCATTTGCATCGTATATGTAAGCGGGCACGCCCTTTATGCCTAGAGGCTTTATTAAGGTTTTAAGTTCTGTTTACGATTTTGTTTTATTATTATTTCAGCTTGAGTTTAGTTTTCAATGTTTTGTTGGTATATTGGCGTGTGCTAGCTGACATATGGCGAATAATGTATGTTTTGTTTTATAATATTAATAACTTACACAATACTGTATAGAATCAAGTTCTTCTAACTTAACAGACAGCTGTGCTGCTGGGGAGTTTGTTCCGCCACTTCTTCTTCCCAGCGAAAGCACTAGGAAGTGTCGAAGGGCGGGCGTTTTGGGGGGACTGTCTCATGTAACTTTGACGTTCAAAAAGTGCTGACTCTCAGCCTAGTTTGAATAAATGACTTTTGATTTTGATTTTGATTTTGAAAGAACTTCTGAAAGGTAAATTCAACGAGAAATTCGCTTATCTACTTATTGTCATGCCTGAGAAGAATTTTTTGTCCTATTTAGCCTGGCAGAAATCAGGTGGTAACGTCCCAAATTTAAAAAGGTTTAATATCATCTCATCTCAGTGGCAGTCAAAATCAAAAACTTGTCAAAAATATAGAAAAAATTGTGGTATTTTTGTTAGATTAAGAATGAAATTAGAATGCAAAAATTCTTAAAAATACAAGAATTGCCTCTTAGTTCTTCAGAAGAAAGCTTTTTATCATATCTTAGCGTGTGAAAATAAATACAGAGTTGCTGGTAACCCTAACTACAAATAGTGTCGCCAGTCATCTTTGATGGGCCGAGACATTTCCCGAAGCATGTTGTAAGAAACGAAGTAAGATGCTTCTAATTTCGTCATTAACTCGTCCCATATACGCGTTCCCACACTGATTTTGTGACGAACGGGCACCTGACACATGGCGCTGTGACTGATGCTCATGACGTCTTCTTTAAAGCTACTGAGATACATAAATGAAGCTATTAAAATGTTCTACAGATATTCTAGTGACTTTTAAATAGGTATAACACAGAATGTGGGTGGCTACGTTTTGTTATTATTGTATTTATTGGTTTATCGTAGAGTAAATGATGTAGATTGCATAAAATTCAGAACCTACTTCTTGGGAGGAGACGCTGACTCCAGTAACACAGGTGCCTTTACCTAGAGCAGGAGTCAAAGCTTCAATTTGTTTGTACTCACTTTTTATTTAAGTAAAGGATGGAAAATAAGCTTAATGGTCATTCATACGGTTAAATATAATCATCATCATCATAATTTCAAAAAAAAAGACATCCACAGCTGGACTTAGGCCTCCCCCAATTTCAGGGGGTTTGCCATAATCGCCACGCTTGGCAGGCGGGTTGGCGATCGCAGTATTGTGGCAAAATGCATTGAGAATGCTGCTGCTCATTCTCTAGTAATTCCCTTTTTTTTTTGGATGGGAAATCATCAAATGATTTCTCCCGCTCTGGGCGGAGCGGGAAGGCGTGTCAGACTTTTACTGACTAAAACTCACCCGTGTTCCTTCAGTTGCCCATGTGCCACAGTCACGGTATCTCTTTCGAACAATCTCGCGACCCTGGCAGGCGTCGGTCCTAGCAGACCCCAACAGTGCTGCTGACATCTCTTTGAGGCGCGCGTGGAACACTACGCGCCGTCGGCCCGAGCCTGGTCCTTACCGTATGCTTGCGGGCGGCGAGCAATGAGTAGCTCGCCGCCCGCAAGCCCGCGCCTACGGTGGCCGGGAGTCAGCTATCGACTCCCGGTTCCCGGGGCGTCTCCTCCTGCGGCGGCTAGGGACGTGAGGGTGCAGAGACTGCCACTCCCTCACGCTCTCCGCCTCTTCCTTCGCGAGCATTACTACTTCGCAGAAGGAGGTGACGGCTTCCCATGCCCTCTCGCTCCGTACCATGGCTCGCACCAGGGCCGGACGCGAGAGGTCGCCGCCGCCTCTAGTAACTCCCTTAGTCGCCTCTTACGACAGCACGGGAGCAAATGTGGTGGTGTTATTCTTTACGACCGGCCCCACAAGGAACAAAATACCTTATCAATTTAGGATTTCAATGGAAAGAACAGTCTATTTACTAGTGGTGCCTAGAGAGGATACCTAGGTAAAATAATTCTGTTTTTATATTCGGGTGAACACTTGGGCAGGTGACGCGCAGGAATAAGGAAAACGTTATAAGGAAAGTTTTGATCATGAATGTGGATGGCCTTAAGATTAACGGAAGACCAAAGAAACGATAGATGGTCTGTGTGGAAGATGATAAGGCTAGAAAGCTACCGAGATGACTACTAATAGAGAAGTATGGAAGAAAAAGACGTTGAAAGTTGCACCGACCACAAATTGGGTACTTGGGGTAATGGCAAGAAAATTGATGATGACTGATTAAAGGCAGGAAACTTTAACCTCTTTATTACTAATTACCTACGTTATGCTCGCATCGTTTCAAACGATTCAGAGCCTTATTTTATCATACAAATAAGGTTAAAGTTCGCTGGTACGCGGGGAACCAAATGTGGTATCTCAGGGACTTACAGGTAGGTACTTCATTAGACGTGACGTAACAGGGTCATTCTCTGTCATAATATGTATAACAAACTTTGTTTTTTTTTTTTTTTCAAATTATTTATGACTGAGGCACAAGTTGTACATCTAACCCAATGATCTATTAATCATTGATCTAACCCTTAAGTCACTGTACTTCCTGCCAGGGTCTCGAGATTTGTTCGTAAGAGTTACCATGGCCCTGACATATAGGCAACTGAAGGAACGCGGGTGGGTTTTAGTCAGTAAAAGTCTCACACGCCCTTCAGCTCCACCCAGAGCGGGAGACGTCATTTGATGATTTCCCACCCAGAAAAAAGTCACTGTTTACTTACTTTCGAGAAGTAAATAAATATGCTAGCAACAATAAATTAAACACAATTCAATGACATATTACCATTCCATTTTTCAAACATACTTGACGGATCTTTCCAGGCATACAAACAGCAAAACAAATCATTTGCCGATTACATATTCCATTGAACATATCACAAATCAAAGTATTAACGATACAAGTCACATTTATGCATAAAATAAATGACAGTGACTGCGACAAACCAATGATTCATCAGCACTGACTCACAGCGGTCTATCATATTAATATTACGTACCTATAACAAAGAAAATATTACGCGCCCTTTGTTTGTTTATGTTCTTTGTCTTAGCTCAAAATAACTTGTACGTGTAAAACGTGTGAGATAATTGCATAACACACTAACAGTCTTTAAATTTGACATTTCAACAACATTCATTGCGATATTTATACGTTGTTGAGCAATTTTTTTTCGAACATGTGCATCAATGTATGTTCCGTGTATTGCCGGATTCCTAAATCGTAGAAGGCGGTTAAGGCGAGGTTGCAGTACTTTTTAACTTTTTTAAACCTCTGTAAATCTAGCAAAATGGATAGTTTCCGTAAAAAAAAAAATATTTAGGAAAATTGAACATACTGTTAAGCGCTGTGTGAAGATAGAAACGTGAATTAAAACAATTGGCTCGATAAAAAATAATCATAAAGATGACACTAAATCGCCGTTTAAAACGTGTACCTTGAAGAGATTCCATCATTAAACCATGTAAAACTTATACCAAAAGATAGGTTTTATTGTTTTTTAGGGCATGGTGAGAAAATATTTTATAATTTCGTTATCATTTTGTCTCCACGAAACAATTATACACAAAATCTAGCAGCTCAAGCGCTCGCAACGACCGGCCAGTGTTCGCCGAAACGTCTTCAACTACAAGAGGGCCTTAAGGGACTTACTAGAGAATAGGCAGCACCGTTCTATATGCATTTTACCACCGTACTGCGATCGCCAACACGCTTGTCAAGCGTGGCGATTACGGCAAACACCCCCATTTGGGGGAGGCCTATGTCCGGCGTGGACGTCATTCGGCTGAAATGGTGGAATCAATGTTTTAGCAATATCCTTCAAAATGAATCAGAGTGGCGTAGTGCTGTCAGAAAAAGGTCAAATCTTTTTATGAATCTGTATTTAGTGCTATAAATGGCTACAGGTATTTCAAAATGTCATATTACGAGTACGGTTCACACTGATATTACTAAAGTTATTTTCATTATCACCCCCACCCACATTAATCCCACGATCGCACAGACGCAAAAATATCACGGCGGGATTTTACCACACCTAAATTCTCCTCAATATTTTTTTTCTAAAGTAATCACTTCAAAATCGTTTCTGAAACCAATCATCGCAAAAATCTGAATATCAGCCACAAAGCTTCGTATATCGCTGAAAATTTCCACCATCTTTATGATATTTCTCATTCAAAATCATCATCATTTCAGCCGAAAGACGTCGACTAGGCATATGCTGCCCCCAAGCACTGCCACTTCGACCGGTTCTTCTGTGGTTCTCGCATCCTTCGCATTCTTGCGGCCTTCACAAGGTCATCGATCGATCTTGTGGGAGGCCTTCCAACGCTACGTCTTCCAATACGCGGTCACCACTCCAGAACCTTCCGCCCCCATCGACCATCTGTTCTGCGAGCAATGTACCGTACCCACTGCCACTTAAGTTTGGCAATTCTTCGGAGTATGTCGGTATTACAGTAGTTCTCCAACGGATCTCTATACCGATATTTGTCATTAAAATGACATGCAGATTTACAAGACAGACAAACACCATCACATCAAGTACCCGAAACTGCCAAATTCTCCCAATCAACCTTGAACCTAATGCTTTGGCGATAAAGTTGAAAATCTATTAAAGAGATTTGACAGATTATAGTAACTTGATGTGCTGGCGTCTGTACAATACAATGTAAATTAAAGTTAACAGTTTTGCACGAATTACTATCTACATACTTACCTCCTACTTTTTACCGACATACTCCATAAAACGAACACCTACCGATCATAGTTTAAATTCCATTAAATATTCAAGAGTTATTATAATTATGTCTTTGATCAGTATCGATGGAGTCTAGAAAATATCCTAGCGATATAAGGTAACCTGGGCAGTAGACCTGGCCATACCTTGCAGAGACGGTAAAAAACATGCAGATATCATGGGCAATCGATCTCGACTTGTGCAAATATAATTATAAATATAACGCGGAGTAATTTGTATCCTGTTTGAGTATTCTGAATATAGATATGTAGGTATGGGACTGAACGTGAAAATACCAAGTAAAATGTTTTATAAACAATCATTTTATCAAACTAAAAAGACAAGTTTTTGTATATTAATATACGAGGCACTTTTAATATCTAGGGTATTAAAGAGACCATTTTAAAGAACTGGCATATAAATATTTATTTTTTCTTTCCGTTTTAATTTATCTTACAAAATAACTCGATGTCACGATTATTGATGTAAAACTACCCTTCGTGTTATATGAAAACTTTGCATTTCCTTAGCTTTACATTTTATTATTGGTATGAAAAAAATTGGCGGAAAAAGCGGGAGGCCTATACCCAGCAGTCGGTGATTACCGGCCGAGATGATGATGATCGAAAAATATATTCAAGAAAAAAAAACCGGGCAAGTGCGAGTCGGACTCGCGCACCGAGGGTTCCGTACAAACCTGTAGGTATTCACGGTTTATGTATAAGGTTTATGATAAACATAAACCTCAAAACAAACATAAACTCAAAAACAAAAAAAAAAATATTTATACATATTTGAGATGATTGAATGAAAGGTAAATTGTGGTTTACAATTTATGATGTATTAAAAAAAACTACTAACTAGATCTCGTTCAAACCAATTTTCGGTGGAAATTTACATGGTAATGTACATCACATATTTTTTTTAGTTTTATCATTCTCTTATTTTAGAAGTTACAGGGGGAGGGACACACATTTTACCACTTTGTAAGTGTCTCTCGCCAAACCATTCAGTTTAGAAAAAAATTATATTAGAAATCTCAATATCATTTTTGAAGACCTATCCATACACACCCCACAGGTATAAGTTTGATTAAAAAAATAAATTGAGTTTCAGTTCTAAGTATGGTATTCCCCAAAATGTATTGTTTTTTCTATTTTTGTGTGAGAATCTTAATGCGGTTCACAGAATACATCTACTTACCAAGTTTCAACAGCATAGCTCTTATAGTTTCGGAAAAAAGTGGCTGTGACATACACGGACAGACAGACAGACAGACATTACGAATCTATAAGGGTTCCGTTTTTTTGCCATTTGGCAACGGAACCCTAAAAAACCCATTACTAAATTAAATAAAACAAAACCATGCCAGATGATTGACACCCTGAACAGCGACGGCACCCACTCACTGCGTGTAGTGTAGTGATGGGGTGGCTCAGTGGTAACGGCTGCATTTTAGAAGCTGCAGGTTCGAACCCAGTCAGGCACCTTACGTTGAGTAAATTATTTCATCACCACCGCTCTTAAAACGGTGAAAGAAAACATTGTGAGGTAACCAGCATGTCTTTTTTTTCTGGATGGGAAATCATCAAATGACCTCTCCCGCTCTGGGCGGAGCGGGAGGGCGTGTCAGACTTTTACTGACTAAAACCCACCCGTGTTCCTTCAGTTGCTCATGGCAGAACCAGCATGTCTTAGAACAAAACTTCAACGACATGTGACGTCTACCAACCCGCAATTGACCCACATAGTAGGTTATAGCCCACTCCCTCTCACCGAAAGGAGGCCTGTGTCCCAGCAGTGGGAACCTTATAAGCTGATTTTGTTACTCACTGCGAACATTCGCTTCATAAATTTTACGTTGGCTTCATGAATTTACTTTTGTTAAACATTTATTCACATTCTTACAGCTCCCAGTGAACGTCTGTCTGTAAGAGAAATATATTCCGAAGACAATGGATCAATTTTCAACAGATCTATCAAAAGGTTTCCTTGTGAACCTGTACCGTTGCAACCGTCTTTAAATTTACGGACACATTTGAGAATACAGTTACAATAATCTTATACGTTTATTCTATTTTCTGTACATATAAATAAAATGTTTGTGTGTAGGTAATGTCGAAATAACAGACTTTTACGAAATGCGGTCAAATCTATACTTCTATACTAATATTATAAAGCTGAAGTTTGTTTGTTTGTTTGTTTGGTTGGTTGAACGCGCTAATCTCAAGAACTACTGGTCCGAAATGAAAAAATCTTTATGTATTGGGTAGCCTATTTATTGAGAAAGGCTTTAGGCTATATAAAATCATGTTACAATCAAAAGGAGCGGAGCAGCAACGAAAACTGGCATGCAATTCGATGCGACGGGAAGGGTCAGGGGAGCAAAAATTTGACGTGTTTTGGGTAACGAAATGGAAAACGATTATAATATTTTTTATTTTATTTATTTCATTAGATATCTTTCCGCAACACGTAAGGTATTGACAGATAATTTTATTTGAGTCTGTGGTAATTTTACCAAATACCAGTTTTTAGGAGTAACATAGGCTATGCTATTCATCTTTTTGTCTCGGTAGCAGTTTTTCGTGGGATAAATTCCGACAGCCACGCGGGCGAACCAACGGGCAAAGCTGGTTCATAATATTCATAGTGCAAAAAGATATATTTTCCAATATTTCCTGAAACTCTATAGCCTGTGAGTCATATTCTATAGAAGCGATCTTTTGTTCAGCAATGAATCACACTTCCACACAATGGTTTCTGTATTGGCAAAGAGAAAATATAATATTTGCAGTATTACGGAAATAGTTCTAAACAATAAAAGATACATAAAACTTTTGTCTCAAAATAATATATGGTAAATATTTACTTTAGTTACCCTTTGTCTTGAAAAGTTTATTTTACCTAAGAACGTATTATTTTCTTAGAAATGGGATTGCCATTTTAGTTTATTTTCTGAAATAATGTGTACAGCACAATTATCGTGGTGTTATTATCATTTTTAATTTGTTACTTATCATATTTACATGGATTAAATTAATAAATATCACATTTTTTGCTGTTAATCTAAGTTTATTCTGTATTCTTTCAATATATAAGAATATTGCAGTAAAGTAACAATCACATGTTATGGCAGTCCTGAACTAAAAAGACTAGTATTCAAACTCTTAAAAGATATAGTATTGACAGCTTTGACAGTTTACAACTCTTGACAAGACGCTTGCACTCTGACCGGTGTTGTTTGGCTCTAGATTGTTTTTCCGTTTTCTTTGAATTTTTACTTGACCCGGATTGTTTAATGGACCCTGATATTTCCCGTGTGTGACCCATGCGTGTGTTCCACGGGAGGTATAGAATTGAAGTTTCTAGTGAACAAATCGATTCCTCTGAATATAATCTTAGAGGTACTGGCGTGTAAACACTAATAAGAGGCAAAATAAGTCACACCATGTTACCAGGAAACAATATTATGTTTATAGATTAATTCAAAATAACATTCCTGGTAGGCACTTAGTACTGCTGTACTTGTTCAGTTGGTCGGCGCACAGTAGGATGTTGCGCTCATGTCATGACGCTGGTCTCTGATATTTAGGATGGGCCAGAAATCAGCAAAATATTTCCGCACCCGCAGAATTTCTTGGTGAAAGAATAAATTGATTTAAAATAATATACGTGTTTTATTGGTTAACCTAAATAACTAGGTCGTTTATTAATGATATTTGATGAATTTTACTAAAAGAAATCTTAGAAATTCTCAGCTTTGTTATTAGATATTAATAATAACAATGAAGAATTATGATTATTGTATATTGATACCTTTTTTTTTCTGGATGGGAAATCATCTAATGACTTCTCCCGCTCTGAGCGGAGCGGGAGGGCGTGTCAGACTTTTACTGACTAAAACCCACCCGTGTTCCTTCAGTTGCCCATGTGCCAGGGTCACGGTATCTCTTTCGAACAATCTCGTGACCCTGGTAGGCGTCGGTCCTAGCAGACCCCTTCAGTGCTGCTGACATCTCTTTGAGGCGCGCGTGGAACACTACGCGCCGTCGACCCGAGCCTGGTCCTTACCGGGTGGCGAGCTACCCATTGCTCGCCGCCCGCAAGCTCGCGCCTACGGTGGCCGGAAGTCCGCTATAGACTCCCGACGCCCGGGGCGTCTCCTCCTGCGGCGGCTAGGGACGTGAGGGTGCAGAGACTGCCACTCCCTCACGCGCCCCGCCTCCTCCTTCGCGAGCATTACTGCTTCGCAGAAGGAGGTGACGGCTTCCCATGCCCTCTCGCTCCGTACCATGGCTCGCACCAGGGTCGGACGCGAGAGGACGCCGCCGCCGATCGCCATTGATACCTTCCTTTTACTTCCTCAAAATCGAATATTATGTACAAATGTACTTACACATCGTTAGAAGTGACACAAAAATATAACCTGCAAAGTCTAAGTTCAAAACTGAATATCTATTAATCTCCGCTTTCTCTAACAAAAAATCTTGCACAAACTAGCGCAGAAAATGCCGCCGAGTTAAACAAGATATTTTTCATTCAGAGACGTAGAAATTAAATTTCAAATAAAATAATGTATGGGAAGCTGCCATTGTTCTTTTTGAGCAATTTTTTTTTTATTGACAGCAAAAAGTCTCGTCACTATACTCATCATTATGAACAACTCGCCAAGCCAGATATCGCGAAAAATATCAGCTGTTTTACATTTTGTCAAATTAAGCGAACACAAAATGTATTGTTTTTTCTCGATTTTAGCTTTCGCCCCATTGTGAACATAACATAACATAAAATCACGCCAGTTTTGCCCGACGGATTAGGCAGAAATGGATCCAGTACACCCAGTTATGACCCATATAATATTGGTGTAGTTGTACTTAATATATAAGGAAAATGTACAGTAAACCTTTTTTTTTTTGGATTGGAAATCATCAAATATGAGAGATGTTCAGTAATTTCATTTACACCCTATATATTCCAGAGGTTTTAAAACCATCACAGCAGCTGCAACCAACAAAACCAACTTCAAAACAACTTATTCCAACTCTCTTACATCTTCATATCTCAGACTGCCTATATTCTATCCAGGCCTATAATCATGGACGCGAGCGACGTCGCCGTGAGCACCAGTCCTAATATAAAGCTGCAATGCAACCGACCGTAAACACAACAAAGGTAGCTATTTCAAACCTCATCGATATTTGCCATCGTGTGAGAGACAGGAATTGTGGGTAATGGTCTTAGTTACTTTTAACATGCCTGTCTCCGCTTTATCAAGAAGAGACATTAAATCAAATATGTATCTCAACATCATCATCATTATCATCATTTCAGCCGAAAGACGTCCACCACTGGACGCAGCCCTCCCCCAATTATTTATTTATTTAAAACACACATACAACTATCATCACAGGCTTTACCTAAGCCAATAGTGTAGTTGTAGTTATAATAGCTTACAATGATTCGACTTACAAGTAACTGTATTATTGTGAACAACCAAGACTAATCTTACAAAATGCGGCCTGTGTGAATTCGCTCAGAGTATAATTTAGTGTGGCTTTGCCATAGTCGCCACGCATAGCAAATGCCAATACATCGCAGATCGCAGTACGGTGGTAAAATGCATAGAGAACGCTGCTGCCCATTCTCTAGTAAGTCCTTTGTCGCCTTTTACCACCCTTTTACCCACGGGAGGAAATAGAATGGTGTTATTCTAATGGGAACAAGCGAAACATATCTCTTCTTTAATATTAATAGAATTTGTATCGGCAAAAAAAAACTGAGAACCCCCGACCCGACCAAATTCCTTCAAAAAGTAAAACAAAATATATACGTATTAGCCCTTTAAGTTTAATAAGACGTTGTAGGTACTATTTTGACCAAAGGATCGTTGTGTCGCAACTGATGAACCGATATTGATAAAACATGCCTTAGTACCACCGCTAGATAACCTACATTTAAATAATAAAACCGCACCCAAATTGGTTCACCCGTTTAAGAGCTACGGTGCCACAGATAGACACGCATAACGGTGAAACTTATAACACTCCTTTTTTTTACCGCGGGGGTTAAAAACTTAGAACACTCCTCTTTTTGCGTCGGGGGTTAATAAAAACCAGTAAGTACATTATCTGTTAAGTTACTAAAAGACATTTGAAGGACAATCTTTAAAATTGACGCAAAATGACGTGGATGATTTGTAGTACCCGACTATAGCAGAAGAACATGACTGGTTTTTGTATTACTCCAATCAACATCTATCACATAATGTTATTTTCAGCCAGGGACACAAAATCTGAGTCCAAAAGCCATATTGGACTCAGGTTCTGTGACCCAGTATAGGATGGATTTAGTACCGCTTATTGATCAAAGAATTCTCTTATATTCATTTTTCATGCATGTGTATTTATTTTTTTATTAAGTTGGATCTAACACTGAGACAACTGCCAACCTTGAATGTGATGTGATTGTGGATGAAAATAATAAAATTATGCGTATATGTCTAGTATTCTGTGAGAGAAAGTATGCAAGGGAGTATGTTCCATTTTAGTTTTTAATTTAGGTAATTGCTTAACTTTATATAATTATTATTGTACCATGTGGTGCCGGACGTAAAGAATAACACCACCCCATTTCTACCCGTGGGTGTCGTAAAAGGCGACTAAGAGACTTACTAGAGAATGGGCAGCAGCGTTCTCTATGCATTTTACCACCATACTGCGATCGCTAACCCGCCTGCCAAGCGTGGCGATTATGGCAAAGTCCCCCAAATTGGGGGAGGCCTAAGTCCAGCAGTGGACGTCTTACGGCTGAAATGATGATGATCATATAATTATTGTCAACCTTTTATCTGTTTACATGTTTATAAATGTGTTGAACCGTTTTAATTAACTATAAATAAATAAATTAGAGATGCACCGAATGTTCGGCCGAATATTCGTATTCGGTACATTCGGCATATTTTTTCATGTTCGTATTCGGCCGAATATTCGGTTGATTTGCCGAATAATTACCGAATATTAAAATTATTGTTCATATAATGAAAAAGAACATTTTATTAAACAGTAAGGTTAACTAATTACTAAATAAGTGTGGTTTATTCCAACAGTTGTACTTAGTTTTTTGTAAATGAAAGAGACACTAGTTTTTGTACCAATTATTTATTGACAAAATAAAAAAGATTAACTAAAACAATCAATTTAAATAAAGTTGTAATAAAAAAAAGCTTCTGCTTTCTTTTACAAATGATAAATTAAACTAAATTAAATTTCTATGAAATCAACAATGAACAAATATACATATCTTCCGTAACAAATACTAGTTCACAAATGAACAAAAAAAATACAAATTTGAGGAAACTTTAAGAATCAACATTAGTAGGTAATTGAAGTTTTAATCAAATTACGTTTTTTTGACGAATGACAATGTTAGCAAAATAAAATCTGATTCTCAGGATTACTATTATGTCTTTTAATAATCATATCGCAAAATTATCGCAGACGTAAACCGAAACATTCGTATTCGGTTGAACCTACATTCGGCGCATCTCTAAAATAAATCAAGACTGTTTTTTTTCTATGAACTAACTACTATTCAAGAATTCATTCACAACAGCTTTGAACACAATATTTATCTGAAGTTCGCGTCGAGTGCTCAGTACTTAAACTGTGTCTGAGTGTTGCATGCGCTACCAAAATGATACATTGCAGACACACTTGTGACTATTAATAGACACGACAAATTAAAACGACTCTAAACAAACTGTACAGTCAGCACTGAATGTAAGTGAGCATTGTGCAAAGTTATAAAAAAAAATCTACTGTTACAGAAAAAGAAATAGATTTCCCTTCAGAGCTTTTACACTGGTAGTTGACAATACTTTAAACTAACTTCGGAATTCGAAAGTAGAAACTCGTCAATTATTTCTCGAGCCGTAAAACTAGACCCGTAAAACCCCCAACTGCTGAATACCTCCCGCACAGAAATTTGCCATAACATGATGATATGAATTAGTAATATTTTCTTGGATAAGTCAAGTTATATTTATTTATTTATTGAGGACCTGCTTCAATAATATAAACAATGGTTAATTTGAAGATTGATAGAGCTTACAGAGTTACTGTTAAGTCGCCCACCCTGGTTTGACCAGACTTGATTTATCGAATAAACATCCAAGATTTGCACTACTCCTTGAAGCCTTTTGTTTCATGGTGCTATAGAGACCAATGCATATCAAGGAGTAGGTCGGAGGCATCACCGTTATGGTAGGAAAGACTTGCACTTAGTATATGGACGGATTGCAAGCCGTACCGGTTATGCATCTTAGATTAGGCATTGGATCAGGAGAGACACGGGTGATGTTTACCTATGGGAAGATTTTTTAAGGACATCGCGTCCAGGTTAATGTAGGTCGAGCTTCACCGTCTCATCTTATGGCGAGGCTCAACCGATTTCTCAGCTCTCCTCCATATCTTTGCTTTTATGTGCTAAATTTACTTACTAAAAATTTTAAATGCACACCCTAAATCGCTCAACGGAGTTAAATAGGATATGTTAGTTTGTTTGTTTGTTTGTACCTCCATCTTCCCTTTCCCGTCCCATTACTTTCCGTGAGTGTTGTAAGAGGCGACTAAGGGACTTACTAGAGAATGGGCAGCAGCGTTCTCTTTGCGTTTTACCACGATACTGCGATCGCCAACCTGCCTGCCAAGCGTGGCGATAATGGCAAACCCCACCAAATTGAGTTAGGCTTATGTCCAGCAGTGGGCGTCTTTCGGCTGAAATGATGATGAAGATGATGAAGTTATCATCTGGGTCAATTAACTTAAATTTTTCTTTTCTTTGTTGCTGACGGAAAATTCCAGCAGTTAGACAGCTTATTTTTAAAATAAAGGAGTATTTCTCAATTCGTTCGACTGTACTCTCGTCCACAATGTCAATCAACGACAGATTCTGAGAAACATTACAATTTATTACGCGACGCATACTTGTCAGTGCCGCAGTAGTTTCTAGAAACTGCTCTATTACACTCTAACCAGAGGACAGGCAATTCACTTTTATGTACTAACATTTGGTCGCCATTGCTGCGTTGCTTGCTCATTATAGTTGTCACTAACTATATCTTGGAACAAGGTCGGGTAGGTTAGGGGCTATTCACATATTTGTTGATGACTGATCAATAAACTGATTGCGATAATGGACATTATGTTAGCTTTAATCGCGTTAGTAAAAGCCTAACTAAGTTGTGTTATTTTACCCGACTATGGTGAAGCAAAAATTAGGGGTTATGATTTTGACCAGTTTGTGTATGTATCTCATAATTCATTCGTTCATTAATTCGTTCTTTCATTAGTTCTTAAGTGCTCATCATAATTTGACAAATGAGGAATTGTTATAAGCGTACTGATCGTCTGCTCATTATAGGCTATGTAACGTCACATTAAATGTAATATGGCGCCCTCTAGAGAGCATAAAGCCGTGGTCGTATGCTACCTAAAACAGTGAGCAACATTCGTTTTGCTCTTAGTAGGACGATTAAAGGTTAATAAAGTAAGTACACCTATTTTGTCAATTTTGAATTAACTAGAGGGGTTGCGAGTATTGGTAATTTTAAACCTAGAACACAATCTACTTCATTTTTTTTTTATTACTGGTTGGTAAGGCAACGGTTGCAAAAAACTAGAACTCTATGATTTTAAACATTCCTCACAATTTATTCCATAGATATATCACTTATCTAAGTAGAAAGTAGCTACTCAGTATTCCTCGAAGAGTTAAGCAGACATGTCCCTATAGTACAGAGGGAGTTCACGGAGAGTTCATACCCATTTAGGAAAATGAACTAATGAACCATTGAACGATCAGTTCAATGGTTCATTCGTTTATTTTATTTTTATTTTCTTTCTTTGTTTAATACTAACATTAGAGTAAGTTGTTTTTAGTATTAACCCTTTACCGCATGGTGGTTCATAAAAGAACCAAACCGTATTATCTCAAATATTTAAAAGTTTCAAACTGATTTTCTTATTTTTTGCATACTGTGTCAAATGCGTCGTAAACGAGCTTCATTTTATGTATAAAACCGCCATCTATGAGCAAGTTATATGAACTACATCCTTCATCAAAGTCAGTGAACAGGTACGAACCGGTGCGGAACGAGTTTTTGATTTTCGAAATTGTGTAAAAAATACAAATCTTAGTGATAGTGCTTGCAAATAAATACTCCAGGAAAGAAAGTTATCTAAATTTTCATACTAAGGTAAGCTTTTATTGTTTTATCAAGTAATAATTACTTATAAGTGGTTATAACTGCATGGAACTTTGGTACAACATGCAGAATAATAGAAATATTCTATCTTCCGTATCTTATTCGTGCCAGCATGCACTAATATTATATTTTAAAATGTAAAGTTATTTAGCTTATTTTGTGATGTACCCTCTTATTTTGTTATTTACGTGGTTTTACGCTTAATTAATCGTATATCTTTTTACAGGAAACTTGCGATATGGATCCACGTCGATTTTACGGAAGTATTCGTACAACTATCCAGGATTTTCCTGAATGTAGGAGCAGTGACGAAGACCTGTCCGAAGATGAACATCGGGTAATAAAATCTCAACATTTACCTCCTCGATATACTTCTGGATCAGGCGAATCCGAATCCTCAGAATCGGACGATAATACTGTTTTGTCCCAATTGCCGTCTTCGTCAAATAGAAGCGACAGAACTGAAAAACCTCGATGGAGGGACGGATTTCTCGAAAAAGTTGAGACCGAAATCGCTTTTAGTGGTAATTTATATTTGCCTGCAGAAATAATGACCTTAGAAAACCCTATTCAATTTTTCAAGTATTTATTTACTGACGAAATGTTCCAGTACATAAAACAAGAAACCATTAGATATGCGATTGAAAAACGACCCGAAAATATTTTTTGTACTACAGCGAAAGAAATTGAACAGTTTGTAGGTATCTGTCTTTACATGTCTATTATACAATTGCCATCAACAAGACATTACTGGAATGAAAGCCTAGGACACCCTAAAATAAACAATGTAATGGCGTGTAATAGGTTTGAGGAAATAAAAAGATTTATACATTTCAACACCAATTCGACGCAAGTACCCAAAGGTCAACCAGGACACGATCCTCTTCACAAATTACGACCTTTTTTGGAGCAACTCAGACAGAGACTTCTGAAGGCAGTTGACGAGCAAATAACACCTACGAAGAGCAGGTCAACTATGCGACAGTACAATCCAAAAAAGCCTCACAAATGGGGGTATAAAAATTTCGTGCTGAGTGGTAGATCGGGATTCAGCTACGATTTCGAAATTTATAGTGGATCTCAAAGGCCTGTACAATCAGTCAGAAATTTACCAAAAATTAGTATTTTGTAGTGACGTAGTGGTTCGCCTTACAAGAACTATTCCTGAAGGAGTCAACTATAAACTATTTTTTGATAACTGGTACACGTCTTTGCCTTTGTTGACTTATCTTATTAAGAAGGCTATCTTACCGTTAGGCACAATAAAAGCCAATCGTATTCCGGGGTACAAAGTTCCTGCAGAAAAAGAATTTACAAAAAAGGGGAGAGGTGCAACTGTTGAGAAACTAGCCACTGTAGAAAATATAGATGTTTTTGTGTTATCTTGGTATGATAATAGAGTCGTCAACTTAGCTTCGACCTACGTTGGAAGCAGACCGTCTTCTGAAGTTCGACGTTTCAATAAAAAGGAAAAGACATACCAAACTATACCATGCCCAAAGGCAATGATGACATATAATAGACACATGGGAGGAGTGGATCTGTTAGACGCTCTTCTTGGTTATTATAGAATCCAAATAAGATCCAAAAATTTTATCACCGCTTATTCTTCCATATGGTCGATATGACTGCAGTAAATGCATGGCTTTTATACAGGCGCAGATTTGAAAATGCTGAGTCGTGGCTATCTTTAGCCGATTTCAAATGCGCGGTAGGTGATGATTTGTGCTATGCCAATAAGCCTGCAACGAGTAGCAAACGTGGTAGACCATCTTCCAGTGTTATGGAAAATAATATACAACAAATAAAAATTAGAGGGCCCATAGCAATAATGCCATCTCAGGACGTTCGTTTAGATAAGATAGACCATTTACCAGTCTGGTCCACTAGACAACGTTGTAAGGTCCCTGAATACAAAGGTAGATCTCATGTGGAGTGCCGAAAATGCAAAGTCAACCTTTGCCTCAACGATAAAAGAAATTGTTTTGAATTATTCCATACTACATAAGTTTTCTCCATATTAGGTTTTTTTTTTGTATGTTCGTTTTCTGCTCATTGTACCAAATTTGATCCAAAGTGGAAAAGTGGAAAATTTTCTAAAACTATTCAATAAAAAGAAAAATCCTGAAATACGTGTCCATTTATTTAGTGTTTCCTACCACATATATTTTTTCTGAACATAAATAAAAAATCATGCAGTAAAGGGTTAACATTATATG
Organism: Aporophyla nigra; assembly: GCA_947507805.1. NCBI lineage: Eukaryota > Metazoa > Arthropoda > Insecta > Lepidoptera > Noctuidae > Aporophyla > Aporophyla nigra. The sequence continues at coordinate 18,570,332 of OX382309.1, read as the reverse complement.
GATTTATTTCTGAAATAAAGATTTTGAATTTGAATAGTACACCCAGATTATGCTAGTTATACTTAAGTCCCGTGTATGTGTACATGGGAGAGTCTATTGACATCATCCAGGCAAAAATAAAGACTCTAGGCAGGTACTGAGAAATTCCAAAAGAAAAACCCAATAACAATTAGCCCGACCCGAGAATCGAACCCACGATATGATACTCAGCAGTAGCACTTGCAACCACTAGACCAACGATACAGCAACGTCATAAATATTTCGTAGATACATCTTTCCTTACCGTATTTAGTTTCCTACACATGATCATATAACTTTCAGAACACTCCTCTCCTACATAATATTCTCCATAAGTTTGGTTCCTAAAGCTCGTACATTCTTGTCTTTGCAACTTGAGTATGGCCGCTCCTTTCAGCGAATCCCTAAGCTCTGCATACACAAGCACTGAAGAGGCAAGTCCATTCACCTTTATGCTTCGTGCATGTGATTCACCTCAATAGAAACGAATTCATGTGCATAAATTCAGAATACAGTCCTAGGAATGTCTAAACTAGGGGCATATGAAAACCCTAATTGACAGTAGAATTGTTAAACAAAGAATACTTCCTTTACCTACAAGTGAAATTAGGCGTATCATAATTACAACGATAATTTTGCTGATATTGACTTATTTGCATTGTCATTCGAACAGTTTAAAAAATGTATTCGTAAAGATCCTTTTTAAATAAAACATAGCTTCAGTTCTTATCTTTTCACATCTAGTTTGTCACAAGTTTATTTCACAAGACACAATAGTTAATCTATAATACACAATTTGTTTGCTAAGTTTGCTTGTACCTTGTTCAAACTATTTTTTTTTTTTTAAGTTTAATTATTATGTGGATAACGATGCTGGTTGCGTTATTACTTAAGTGTTTTGACAATATCTGTACCTTAATATTAAGCATTATTGCGCAATTGTTTGTTATCCTTAAGAAATAACCTAAAATAAAATAATGCCCCAAAAATATAGCAGAAGTGCGATTTTGATTTTCGATTGCGATTTTTCGTAGAGTCTAAACATCAGCTTTGCTAGTAGCCCTATTAAGATAAACCATTCAATCACTCCTCAGATTCCGTGCATTGTTTCCCACAGGTTTCTTCAAGGCATTTCTTAGGACCAGTGTAGCCGCGGCTTACGGCCGGCGGCGGACGGCGCGGACGGTGTGGCGGTGCCGAAAGCAAGCGGTCGCTTTGATCGCGATAGCGGCACCTCTGATGTCCGCACGGCCCGCCTAACGCGATGTATGGAAGCCTATTTACTGGCCAGGGATGGCACTGTTTATGTTACTGATTTTAGTTAAACTGATAGCGTTTGTAAAGGCTGGAATGTAACTGGAGATTTCGCAACGTTGTCCAAAGGATATTTTACTTGTCAGTTTGTTGGAGATTTCTATGACTGTAACGCACACTAGATAGTGTTAAGATAATTACTTACGTTTACTTCTGATGAGATATACTTCGAGAAATTGCACTCAAGTTACCCAGAAATCTTTTCAAAACGGATATATGCCTGAATCCTAACATTTTTACGTTTGTTTATTTTTGGCTTTTTAGCTGGCATCAATCGCAGCCTCGATTATGTGGACTGCTTACCCTAAATGGGTTGGGTATGTAATCTTCAATGTTTGTGTCATCTTATACTTTGATTTTAGGCTTTTTCTCCTACAGATGAGGATAAATACTGAACCTTACTCTGAAGTCTCTCCCTTTTCGAAAATCTCTGACTCTGAACTCGCAAATTCTACTACCAGTCGTACCAAGGGATTTCGAGTTTCCCAATGATTACGTCGTGTAGGTGAAATAGGCAGTTGCTTCATCTAAAGTACTGGTATTCAGCTGCATCCGGTTAGGTGGGATTGAATTTTTTTTTTAGTTCAGCAATATAAAAGTACCTACTCATCTTCTTCATAAAGCAAATATACATTTTACACAAGACAATAAACCATTCAGCACTTGCAGATTTACAGATACAAGATACACACACTCTTTTATTTAACCCATATTGGATTAAATAAAAATAATTTGCAGTACTTTCCTTCTTTGATTAACTGTATCGTACTGTACTGTGTTTAAAACCAAAATATAAGTAAAATATTTGGAAAAAAAAAACGGCAATATATCCAGAACAACAAACTTACCAGCCCTAGAACTCTAAACATATGTAAGTACTTACGTAAGATAGTCATGCTAGTGCCAAAAACATCGTTATGTCACATAGACATAACGGTACAGATCGTTGACACTACAAGAAGCTTGCCAGACCAACTGTACTCCGATCGTGTGTGATACCAGGCATTCGTTCTTTTTCTTTATCTGTGGTTGTAGAAATAGATGCTTATTTTATTTTTTTGTAAGTGGCCAGTGGCTAGTCGCTACTGATTCTACCGTTTCGGACTCATTTAAAAAAAAGTTTTTCTTAGTATGGTAGAGCCCGTATTTGAAAAAAGAATCTAATTGAGATGTAAATAGAAATACAGTTCTTTTTACAAAACTGACAAGTTAATCCCGTGCTTAATTGTAATTTTTGTATTAAGAACTTTACCCAAACCGAAATAAAATTGAAAGTGCAAAACCTATCTCAGAGCTTTAGGCTAGAACTTAAGTTAGATCGCGTTTTTGTAATAAGATGGTTTGAGTTTATGTTTGGGTGTTTGTTACTTAATCACGCAAAAATGGCTGAAAGGATTTTGATGAAATACACAAACAGATACACAAATAGTAGGGGTAAGGAAATAGGCTACTTTTCTGGATGGCAGGCGAAGTCGCGGGCATCAGCAAGAAAAGGCTTACTTTGTTGAGAGCTTGTATATACTTTAGAACTGTATATTTAAAATACAATGCACCCCGGTTGTTCAAATTATCCGACTAAGTGAATAGTGACCTATGAATTAGTAACGCTTCACTTTTTAAGAAGAGAGTAATATTATATATCGTATATAATCATAAGTTTTGACATTCAGAATATAGAAGTGACTCCAATATCGACATAGATGAACGATGATAAAACCGGATGGCCGGAGAAGTCGACTACAGCCCAGGCTCAAATGGTTGGATGGCTTAGACCAAGATTTAGGAAGGTGTGAGAAATCGGAGAGAAAAAGCCGGAAGTAGATCACGTAGAAGAAATATACTTGACCAGGCTAAAACCCACCACAGCTGTAAAGCATTAGATGATGATGATGATGATGAATATGATAGTTAACAATCAAAAGACCCAATATTTTGAGTCATTCAAACAGATTTCCAATAACAGACCAAACCATCAGAACGAAATCCTCAGGAAACTCACCACGTCCAATCACATTAAATAATTTTACCGTCGCCAGGTCGTTACCAATTACTACCCTTCGTCATCAATTCGATTCCTTAATAAATATCAATCAAAACAATCAAAAGCACAGTTTCCAATCAGTTAAATTAACTGCTTCATTAATCTCTTCACACTCGGCGGTTTACGACACACGCACATTAACTCGCCCCATAAACTCCAACCAGAATCGGCAACGACAAACGAAAGGGTCAAACCGAGATCGATATCAGATCGATTAAAACAAATCGATAAGCTTATCCTGAGAATTCTCCTTCTGCGGGATTCATCGCAATAAATACGAGTAGCCTCAATTTGTCGACCATAAAGTCTTTTAAGATGCAATTTGTCAACGTCAACTCGCAATGCGTATCGATGCATCGGAATGGAGCGATCGAGATCGATATCTCGTCTTTGTATCGATGCTGACGATTATCCGATTGGCGATTGTGTAGTTGATTCTGCGCGCGCATGCAACATGAATGGTAAATCGAGGAAGCTATATTCAAATGCAAAGAGGACTGTTTTGTTTATTCAGATTTGGAATAACAATAACCGTTGTAAGAGCGTAAGGAATACAGATGTCTATATGCTGATCATATCCGATAAGTGTCTACTATTATATTAATAGAGAAGATATGTCAACTCGAACGAGGTAAGGTAGATGCCGTATTAATTACACCGTCGTCGCAACAGATATCGTAAAGTTTTATTATAACAATATAATACGTTTACTGTGTACTGTTCGTAAAGGTAAACTGCGTGCTTGTGCTCCCTTCTAATTTCATAATGAATATATTTTTTCCCGACTAAATTATGCCAACTGCATTGCATCCTGTCAATCTGTTTACATTTTGACTGACCACAATTTAGACTGGCCTGTTAGTCTAGTGGTTAGTGACCCTGAGTGCTAAAACTGAGGTCGTGGGTTCGATTCCCATCCAGGACAAATGTTTGAGTGATGAGCATAATCATTTGTTTTGTGTCTGGGTGTAATTTATCTATAATATGTATGTATTTAGAAATATATAAGTATGTTTATCAGTTGTCTAGTTACCATAGTACAGGCTCTGCCTAGTTTGGGATCAGATAACGGTGTGTTGGTTGTCCTAAGATATTTTATATTATATACTAGCTTTTGCCAGCGGCTTCGCCCGCGTCGAGGTTGGAAAATATCCCACGGGAACATAATACCGGGACAAAAAGTAAACCCTGTGTTAATCCAGGTTATAAACTAACTGTGTTCCAAATTTCATCCAAATCCGTTCAGTAGTTTTTGCGTGAAAGAGGAACAAACATCCATACATCGATACATACAAACTTTCGCGTTTATAATATTAAGTAGGATAATAATCAGTCTCTTTTTCATTTGCATTTAAAAACTATACTACTATTCACTATCTAATCTACGATGAATATTTCTTGCTTTTTCAAAGAATTTATCGCTAACACGTGAATGTAACAGGAGATCACATAATGCAGTCAAGCGCTACAAGATGGCGCTAAATCACTTGTCATTAATACTTAGGTAACTCGTCAACCATCCATTTTATTAATATTCTCTTACCGGAAGATTCATTCCTTACTAAACTAACCAAATTGAAAGTTTTATAAATTACATAAATACACTAGCATGCAGTTTAGTTCATTTTAACGATAATAAATATCAGTTCTAACGTGGTTAGGAGGTAACGGAGTATCACCGATATTTATGTTCAACTTCAAAGGCCTGTGACAACGTATGTGAGGACCTCGGCTCTGATCAAATTATCACTAACTAACTTAAAACAGACTGGACATCAAAGGAGAAAGGAAGCGAGTTATTAGTCCTCATCAAATTATAGTCTGATGGACATTGGCGGGAGGGTATAACTGCATCGGCGTGTTGACGTTCCCTAGATTTTTCAAAAGACTCACCTGTCTGTCGTTAAGTGAATTTTGTTCTATTTTGCATGGAATTTATGTTGATATTAATTTCGAAGACTACAGGAGAAGAGAAGACATATTTGACAATGTATAATAATAATATATATAATACAATTACTCACAGCTTTATCATCTCATTTCACGAAACAACATACCTATATTTAAGGCTAGGTTAGATCAGGTTACCAGATATTTCATTGAAAATATACCTAGCACCCGAACAATTTAATTTCTTATTAGCTTATACTGTCCCATTGCTGGGCAAAGGCTTCCTACAGGTAGTTATCCCGTGCCACCTAAAGCCAGTCCTCAGGGTATGCGTTATTTGCTATTTTTAACCGACTTCAAAAAGGAGGAGGTTTTCAATTCGGATGTTTTTTTATTTTTTTATGTATGTTCGGCCGTAACTCCGTCATATATAGACGGATTTGCAAAATTCTTTTTTTGTTTGAAAGGGGTTTATTCCGAAATGGTCCCATATAAATTTCATATAGATCTGATGATGAGTTCCAGAGATAGACACCGGAACTCTTTAAAAAATGACAGCAAATCAACCGCGATTTCTGCAATCGCATAAATATGCATTGTTTGTTTGGAATTAGTGCGGGGTGGATACCACAACTAAAAATTTAAAAATAAAATATCTTTTTTACAAAAAAAAACAACCGACTTCCTTAAAAACACTACAAAGTGAAAAATAACTTTAATTTCGGAAGTCGGTGGCAGAAAAACCATAAATACAGATCCTAAGACACCGACTTCCGAAATTAAAGTTATTTTTCACTTTGTAGTGTTTTTAAGGAAGTCGGTTGTTTTTTTTTTTTGTAAAAACGTTTTTTTGGTATCGGCTTCCGCTCTAACCGGACGCAGCTCCACAACCCTGTAACTGTTTAACCCGATACACTTTGGTAAGACTGTTTGACAGATTTTCTTGTTCTGACGACCGACGAAAGACTGCCAGAAATGCACGAATGACAGCCACGAAAACAATGCCCCAAAGCACGAAGAGGCCTCGGTATGCATCCCTAACCAAATCGAAAGCAATTTGTATCCAAAAAGCAATCACCAAGTCATAATACGGTTCTACGGGGTTTGACTTAAAAGGCAGTTCCTTATATCTGTTTAGGAATACTCGTGCAGGTATGTACACACTTATGTAATATGCATGGACATACATATTAAGCGCACATACATACGTCTAGAAGAACGAGCTCGTTTGAATTCCATAAATTATATTAAGTCTTCAGGTACTTTGAATGAAGTCACTTGCGTAAGAGTTTCTTACGGGAGGAATTGATAGATTTTCGTGTGTGGTTAAATGATAAATGATTTTGTGTCTATAAGCAGGTTTGTACAAACACTTTTACACGTCAATCATATTTTTTTAAACTAGATGAGGTCAGCGTTTCATTACTGACTACTCTGAGAAAAAAGGTCGAAATAATCTTGCCCACATCAGGTAAAGACTACATTGATTGGTGACTGAAATTTGTCACAAATCGTTTATAATATCGTTGATAAGTTCAGCGACTCGACGTACAATACCAAAGAACGGACATTTCGGTAGATCACATAAATTACTCAAACTGCCATTATCATGATTACAACTTAATGAGAAAGAAAGAAAACAAAAATAAAGGACCTACATAGTCATCACATTCACAGTAATTAATACAATATAATACTTTACAAAGTAAATATGCATGTCGTTGTTTTTATAAAAATATCTATGTCATTTGATGCCCATGTAGATCGGTGTCTGAAATCATATTTTGAGGAACACACCGTTTTAAATAGACCTGTCCGGTCAGTGCACGCATTTGTCAATTCTTCTTCGGTCTTCTTTTTTCTGGCTTATTTATTTAAAGACCAATTCAACATAATATCGTAAGAGTAGGAAAGTCCACTTGAATAATCATAACTCAGATAATGTATGAGTTATGTAGCTTTGTTACCAGAGCTGTATTAGAAAAACTTGTATGGTGATGAAAACTAGATTTGTGGCTCAGTAATAAAAGCCGCATGGATCGGTTAATCAAGTTAAGCTACGCTTGCCGCGGTTCATCCATGGATGGTGTCATGTTTTTTGTGGACCTTTTTTTTAACCAACACACCGTTATCTGATCGCAAACTAGGCAGAGCCTGTACTATGGCAACCAGACAACTGATAAATATACTTATATGTATTTCTAAATACGTACATATTATAGATAAATTACACCCAGACACAGAACAAATGATTGTGCTCATCACACAAAGATTTGTCCTGGGTGGGAATCGAACCCACGACCTCAGTCTTAGCAGTCAGGGTCACTAACCACTAGACTAACAGGCCAGTCACAAGCTTTACAGTAGTCCGAGAGCCCAACAACCGGTCTTACCAAGGGTTGTAGTATTACCCAGTTACTAGGCAGCGGAGGTCAGATAGGCAGTCGCTACATGTAAAATACTGGTATTCAGCTACGTCCAGTAAGACTGGAAGCCAAGCCCAACATAGTTGAGAAAAGATAAGGCAGATATGATGATGGTAAAGGAAATTATCTCCTAGAGCGTACACACAATAAGATTTTTTTTCCAAGAAATTGCCATTAAATAAAATCACGCGTGTAATTTCCAAAGGGTTAAGCAGAGATATAAGTATAGCATCCACACCTAAATTTCGCTTATTCATGTTAAAGTCCCATGCAATAGAAGGTGAGCCTATAAGGAAATTAGTCAAACAAATACAAAATAAAATAAAATACAATATACCTTGTGCCTTATAGCCTTGTGACCGTCATCATAAAGTTAAAACAGCTTAAGGGGCTGAAAGCAAAACTTTAATTGCCAGCCACTTGCGAATCACGAAGTCACGAATTCCCATTCTATATGCAGCATGACAGCTGAACATCTAAAAGTATACTTAGAGACAGTAACACAGACTTCGAAGGCGCCATGTTATACAATATCCAATTTACCTAGTGATTAAATCCGTAGCTAAATCTGAAAGGGAAACATTAATTTACAATCAGCTGCAGATCATCCATCATGGTCTGCAACGGAGGAAAACAGTCATAATCCATTTCCTATGACTACTATATTAATTATCGTCCTAAGGCGATCGGTAAGCAACCTCATTGTGGTATTCGTGCCACGGAATAGCTCATGAATGGAGTGCAAGCTGCAACGCAAATAAACTGTATATAATCAGTTTCACACACATGTTCAGCCTATAACGTTCCTACTACTAGGATAGAGGCCTCCTCAGTGTGAGATTGACCCGTAATCTACGCGAGCCCAGTGCCAGTTATCACATGATTTCGAATTTTTGGTTCTAAGACATGCCAGTTTCCACAGGATGTTTTCCTTCACGTTTTTAAGAGCAGCGGTGGTGAAATAATTTATCCACCGCTCGGTTCGGCAATCAACCATTATTGTGACACCGTATGGTACTGCAATCAAGATAATAATAACTTATTCTTTTAACAGCATATGTACAAGTACATCTCTCCACAAAAGGACGTGTTACAGAAAACCGTCTACGATTACTGTCTTATCTAGGCTGATGTCTTTAACTTGACAAATCTAGACTGGTATGATGCAGATGCACCAGAACCCGTTGGTTAGCAGTGAGATGCACTGTTTTTTGCGTCATATAAATGCGTCAGATAATTATATTAATACTAGCTTTTGCCAGCTTTTTCGCTTGGAGCTATGAAAAATTATCCCACGGGAACGTACTACCGGGATAAAAGTATTCTATTTGTTTATCCAGGTTATAAACTACCTGTGTGCCAAATTTCAGTTGAAACCGTTAGACTGTTTTTGTGTGATTGACTAAAAAACAACAAAGCTTGCAAACTTTCATATTTATCATATCAGTAGAATTTAGAAGAATTAAATCGAGATTTTCTTCCTCATATTCACGCATTCCATTTAGTAACTCATCCGTGTCCAAATCGCTATTGTGATCATAAACTCTATACATTATTGCAGCTGCCTCTAAGCTATTCTATAATATATCGCAACGAACTAATGAACGAGCAAAATTTCCACTGTTGCACATAATGCAATAAAAATTAACGCCCAAATAAATCTTGGGGCCGAAGCATTTGAGAAATGTTCATATCCTCCCATTATTTTTCTTTATGTCGGGAGCAAAATCCTAAGTATCAGCGTCAGTACTTTAACGGCTTACAAAGCCATATGTAACTAGAATTAAACCTGTTTAGAGATCACAATTGCTCATGTAGGAAGAAATATCAACTAACAGATTATATAAAGTAAAAAGCTGCAGTAGCTATTTAGAAAGATGAGCACTTAAAACATTGTGCGATGTTCAAAATTTAGTTAGTTTAGTGGTTATTGACCCTGACTGCTAACACTGAGGTTATGGGTTCGATTCCCACCCAGGACAAATCTTTATGGGATGAGCACAATCATTTGTTCTGTGTCTGGATGTAATTTATCTATAATATGTATGTATTTCGAAATATAGAAGTATTTTTATCGGTTGTTTGGTTACCATAGTACAGGCTCTGCCTAGTTTGGGATCAGATAACGTTGTATTAATTGTCCTAAGATATTATATTATTATTATTTACTTTAAAACGCCTTAACTTTTGTCATAGCTATTCCAAAGAAAAGGGGATTTCAATTAGGTAAAAATATCAGAATATCACGGCTTGTCATCCCTAAAGAGTTAAGCAGAGGTAATGTTTAAGTTTTTTGCTTGAGACAATCTTACGATTATATAGGCTGGCTATAATTACATTAATACATTCGAACTGACAGGGAGATCTACAATAATCATTCAAATATTTAAGCATAGGTTTTTTGTTTCGGACGCACACAGATATTCATAGCTGGAAAGACATAAGCATGAAATAAGCGAAATAATTTATAGCTACTCGCACACGATAGTTTTACTAACTGATCCCAGTACTAAAGGACATTTGCAGTCCCACAGTGCCCCATATTTCACCAGTTAAGTTTAAGTCCCATGTAATAGCGGGCCTAGAGCCATCTACCGGGCTCAAATCCAAAACACAGTCTGCTATTGAGAAATTCCTGATAGGAAATCCCAATAACACTGTCCAACCTGGGAATCGAACCCAACATGGTCAGCAGTAGCCCTTGCGAGTACTAGACCAATGAGTCCGTTAAGGTTGGTATATGTAATTTCAAGAAAATCAACGTTAACCCAAAATGGCGATATCCTATTACTGCAACAGTATTAATATAAACTCCTACTGAGTCGATGAGTCCTATAAATCCACAACAGGTCCCAGAAACGAGATATCTCATAGCCAATCGATATCCTAGATATGTTAAATGCAAATTGCGAAAAATACGCCATCGGCATCTCAGAGATTTGTCGGAAGATACGCGCCGTGTTAACGTTGGCGCGTTCCTCTATTTTGCGAATCTGCATATTTTGCGTATACTCTATTCTATGTCAGCAATTTCCAACTTTATATAAATAGTGTTAGTAGTCGTTTTTGTGCGAAGCCTCGTTGCCAATGTGGATGTATAAATTTGTTACTTTATATCCAATATCGGAATGATACGCCGGGTAAACTAGCTGCATCAGATAAAGTGCAAACGGAGACACGCGAGTAAATTATGTGTGCTGCACGTACACAGCCTTGAGGCTTATATTACTCTACAATGTAACACAATAAACTATGTCCTTTTTTAAGTACACCAGAACTAGATTTTCTGCTTTATTACTACGAACCAGTAATAATAAACTACCGCTCTAGTTAGGTATTATAAGAATAACAAATGAGGTGTAAATACGAAAATTGTCATACAAATCGAGATTAAGTTATTCATAGTGTTTATTCAATCAAGTCTTTATTTTCAATGCATCACGGATAATTTTAGTCATTAAAATAAGTGACCAATTCAGACCACGCCACGGTGACATGTCCACTCAACTTGGTCTAGTCATAATCACAGACTACGAGTCTTTATCTGACTATAGTGACAAACATACATACAATCACGCCTTTTTCCCATGGGGGTAGGCAGAAACCACGGAACGCCACCTGCTACGATCTCTACACACTTCTTTTGACTATAGTGACGTGGTTGACTAATTAAAAATACATGTTTCTTTGTCCTGAAAAGTGACATAGAGAAAAGACAATAACAGTCTTCTTTCAAAAGAATGACTATCCACAATGAACTAAAGCATACTATGATTATTTAAAAAGACAAATTAATTTCACTAATTTTCATAAATTTTCTCTAATCTATCTGCCTAGCCTCTTCCCAACTTTGTTGGAGTGGGTGTTAGTCTAACCAGATGCAACGAGATACCAATATTTCAGATACCGCGGCTGCCTATCTTACCTTCACAGCCCAGTTACTAGGTAACACGATACCTTGGCAAGACTCGTTGTCAGTCTTTCGGGCTTCTGACTAACCATAACGACTGTCAAAGATCTGCGAATGACAGCCAGGACCACCTGCTTAATGTGCTTTCCGAAGAACATTGACATCTCGGTATATTATGGATGGTCCCCGGACTGACCTCGGCAAGCGTTGCTTAACCTTGAAGATTGACCGAAATGGCTGTTATTATTTAGCTACGAGCCCCTCAAAAATAAACACATGAATTTTAGTGTGATTACGGTAATTCTCTTTGCCATATTTTTGTAGTCTGCCGACGTTGACACTTTGCTGACTGTTTTTATTTTGTCTGTGCCCGGTTGTCGACAATAGGCTCACCCCCTATAATATGGAATTTAAAAAATAGATATATATATATTCAGGCATCAAAGCCCATAGGGTGTTAGTATTACATCTTACTTAAAAACTATATTATACATGCAGGAACACCAAGAAAAGGAAAATCACAATCACACGAAGGTTTGACAAGCTTTGTTGCCAACATGTAGCTTGTTAAACCTCCCCATTGTAGGCCCATCCAGCCTCTCAGCAAATACTTCCAGAATGCTGTTGCTGCTTTCTCTCACTCGTGATATTACTTAAGCATAATGTGGGTACTATAGATAAACCTCTGCCCTTAGAATAATAACGCTCTGCCTTAAACTTTGGAAAACAATAAGACATTAGGTGTTTCTTTTGGAAAACCCGTGTCACTGGCATCACCGACTAAAGACTGACACATGCAAATCATAACATACATAATTCACATCAAGAATTAGGCAATGACTAACACAGAAAACATGCAAGCATGCACCACCGTTAACTTAGCCATATAGGGGCGTTACACACTTGTTCGGGTCGGCTCATTCGATTCGGCAGTATTTGTTGAAATTAAAGTCGACCCGAAGAAACTACTGCACACTTATTGTGATTTAATTCGGGTCGTGTCGATCGACACACTCCGTTTGGCGAGGGACCTTTGCTGGATCATATTCGGGTCGGATCAGCACAATTTGAGCTAAACCCACCGACTTTTCTCCGATCATCAATCATTCTGCCTAACGTTTTCTTAACTTTGTTGGCCTCTGCTTCCGATCTAACCATATGCAGTTGAATACCAATATTTTACGTGGGGCGACAGCGTATCTAAGTTCCACAATCCAATTATTAGGTAACACGATATCCTTAGTAAAACTGGTTGTCAAACATTTAGGTTTCTGACAAACCCTAACTGCAGCCGGGACCAACGGCTGAACGTGCTTTGCGAGGCACAGAGCACCTTGATATGTAATGCAATGTGTTGGTCACCCATCCACAAACCGACCGCGGCAAGCGTAACATGGTCTTCGATCGACCCGTGCAGCTTCTATTATTTAGCTCGATATTGCTGCCCATCCGTGCAGAAACATACCGACCTGAACGAGTGTGTGCCAGCCCTTAACAACGGTGCACTTAACTGAACTGTCACTTGGCATGTTACCAATACTACCTACTCGCATGATTCAGGGATGCAAATATATTATTAAAACAATAGTGTGACGCATCCCATCTTCGTTGTTTACCATGATGGTAAAATTTATGGCTCAACAAGTGTCGGGTCTACAAGTAAACCGGCTCTGATGTATCTTTAGATGGAGTAAACAGTTGTATGAGTCTAGGTTGATGTCCTTGAGTTAGTGATGTGGTGGTGTAGTGTCGATAACATCGGTATTTTCTCATAAAAGTAGTGCAGTGATTTGGAGTGATTCTGGTCTATGCATATGATGTTCATGTAGGTAGGATTTGCCTGGCAGGAATGCAATACGCATTGTTTCCCAATTCTGGTAATAAATAGAAATTTTGTTGTATCTCTGCTGTATCGGGCCCGAATTACAAATTGAAGGTCGTAAGTTCGAACCCACGGAGACACTTTGCACTTTTAATTTCATCACCACTGCCCTCAAAACGATGAAGAAAAACATGGTGAGGATGGTTATCCATCTGTGGCACATGTTCATGTGAGATCCAACCCGCGCTGTGCCCACATGGTGGACTCCCTCTCACAGATGGGCTGGCTGGATGGCCTGTGTCCCAGCAGTGGTAACATCATAGGCTGATTGTGATGATGATCTAAATACTAACCACAAAATCAGCTAATGAAATATTCAATGCGATATGTTGGTAATTTCTTACAATTTAGACAGTCAGTTCAGTCTTAAAATGTTTTTTTTTTAAATATAAGTAAGGGTGGTTCCCTTGTATTGACAAAAATACCATTTTAAGACTGAACATTTGATATTTCAAAGAGCCATCATGATATTAACATTTACCTTCCTATCCATGAAGCACCTTTAGCAAAAAATCATGATCAGTTCAAAGGAACAAATGTATTCGAGAGTATCGATAAACTCGTGCGCATCACTAGGGTGCAGTTATAACACGTGTAACGTATCGGTGACTAACTTAACTCAGTTTATAGAGCAACTCGACGGTACCTACTGTGGGTACTTGTAAGACCTACTCAGATGCACTCAGGAGTTGTTTTTGAGCTGTGAAGTAAGTATTGCGAAGTGACGTTTTCAATATTTTGATAGACGAGAAATTAGTTGGAGGTTAAATAAAATAATTTATACGTAATAAATAATCGAGGGATTTTTTATCACGCTTTGCTTTGTCTATGTAACGGAATCTTTGAACGTGATTTCCACCCTCTTTTTTTTGTGGGTGGGAAATCATCAAATGACGTCTGCCGCTCTTGGGTGTAGCGGAAGGGCGTGTCAGACTTTTACTGACTAAAACCCACCCGTTTTCCTTCAGTTGCCCATGTGCCAGGGTCACGGTATCTCTTTCGAACAAATCTCGCGACCCTGGCAGATTTTCACCCCCCTTTCAAAACGTCGAATTAATTTGAAACTCTGCACACTTATCAAGGACCGATGACATTACAATAATTTCATAAATTTGTGCCATTATCCTGGCCAGGAACACTAGGACAACAAAAAAATAACGAAATACCCGCTTTTGTAGCTAGCCAAACTAAAAAGTAGAAAATAATGGAAGAAAGTGTGGGGAGTGGTTGATATCAATTAAAAATATTTCAAAAAGCACACCACGTTTTTAGGGTTCCGTTGCCAAATGGCAAAAAACGGAACCCTTATAGATTCGCCATGTCTGTCTGTCTGTATGTCTGTCTGTCTGTCTGTCTGTCTGTCTGTCTGTCTGTCCGAGTATGTCGCAGCCACTTTTCTCCGAAACTATAAGAGCTGTGCTATTGAAACTTGGTAAGTAGATGTATTCAGTGAACCGCATTAAGATTTTCACACAAAAATAGAAAAAAAAACAATAATATTTGGGGTTCCCCATACATAGAACTGAAACTCAAATTTTTTTTCATCATCTAACCCTTACGTGTGGGGTATCTATGGATAGGTCTTCAAAAATGATATTGAGGTTTCTAATATCATTTTTTTTAAAAACAATAATATTTGGGGTTCCCCATACATAGAACTGAAACACAAAAAAAAAATTTCATCAAACCGTTACGTGTGGGGTATCTATGGATAGGTCTTCAAAAATGAAATTGAGGTTTCTAATATCATTTTTTTCTAAACTGAATAGTTTGCGCGAGAGACACTTCCAAAGTGGTAAAATGTGTGTCCCCCCCCCCCCCCCGTAACTTCTAAAATAAGGGAATGATAATACTAAAAAAAATATATGATGTACATTACCATGAAAACTACCAACGAAAATTGGTTTGAACGAGATCTAGTTAGTAGTTTTTTTTTTAATACGTCATAAATCGTAAACCACAATTTACCTTTCATTCAGTCAACACAAATATAAAAATTAAAAAAAAAAACATTTCATTTCATAAACGATGATGACGAATGATGATGATGATGATGACCTGCAGGTTTGTACGGGACCCTCGGTGCGCGAGTCCGACTCGCACTTGGCCGGTTTTTTTCCATTATTTTCTTCTGCTAAGTTTGATATTTCATTAAAAGTGTATGAATTACTATTACTCGTATGAACGCACAGAAATATAAACAAACATGATGAAAAAAAAAATGTAAGTACATAATATGTGTTATATGCAACAGAAGTGCAGGCTCTCTAAAATTAGAACTTTTTATATGCCATTTGTTCAATGGTTCCAAGAAACATATATTTTAATAGTGTCTCTATAATTGAATAAGCTATTTGTTCAATATCACTACATAGTATAAAACAAAGTCGCTTCCCGCTGTCTGTCCCTATGTATGCTTAAAACTTTAAAACAACGCAACGGATTCTGATGTGATTTTTTTAAATGGATAAAGTGATTCAAGAGGAAGGTTTATATACCGGATGACATTTTTTACCGTCTCGACCTTCATATGGTGTGTTGTGTAACTAGAATAGAAGGCAGGAAGGCCTTCAGATTCATCGCAGGTGACTCAAGGAGCGCGGGACGCGGGCGGACGGGGATGCGTGTGCGGCTCGTGCGCCTGCGAAAGAGATCAATGAAGCCTCCTATCGCCCGGCTTCAAAGGGTAGGACCGCGCTACTAAATCATTGATACATGCCACGCTTTGAGTAGGGTGCGTATGATTTGAGTTTCGATAGATTTTAATTGTTTTTTTTTCTTTTTTCCAAATTTCTGTTTTTGTTGTTCTAGTAAGAAAATGTTACTTTAAATGTGTAGTATTTATTGCTAGATCAATTTTATTACATGTTATTCAAAAATAAAAATAATAAAAATTTCTACTCCGTTCACCTATTACACCCATTTTTTTTCAAGACGTTATAAAATGTCACCCGGTATAGGTATAAGACGCGGGTGAAGCTGCTGGCAAAAGCTAGTATATTACAAAGCAAGTAATTTGTACTTTCCACAACCATCTTAGCTTTTAAATCCGTCATTTCAGTGAACAGAAGTCGTGGATTGTAAAATTGATCGTTAAATGTGTACACAAATCGAATTTACGATGTCGTAAATTTACACACATAGATTTCATGCTCACTTTGATTTATAAACATAGGTCATAGGTACAGTTAACCAAAGATGTATGTATAAAAGAGTCCAGTTTCCTCTGCTCTATTGGCTCAAGAGAAGTCGTGAATATCGACAGTGGATACTGTACCAAAATCAAAAGCAATTTATTTAAATTAGTCTGAGGATCAGCACTTTTCGAACTTCAAAATGACATAAGACAATCCCCCAAGACGCCCGCCCTTCACCACTTCCTAGTACTTTAGCTTGGAAGAAAAAGACCATCACTTCTATCTACAAACTACCGAACCATCCTTACAAACTGAGACTAACTGGTAGCTTCCATTACCAGCACCCTAATTGCGGAACACATCTATACATACAATACAAATAAATAAAATTGGAGTGTCTGTATTTAATATTAAAACAACCGCTTTTTACTAAGTTTATATGGATGTATACACTGTACATATACCAAAACAACATTTTTTTAAATTTTTGTCTGTCTGTCTGTTTGTTCCGGCTAATCTCTGAAATGGCTAGACCGATTTTGACGGGACTTTCACTGGCAGATAGCTGATGTAGCAAGGAGTAACTTAGGCTACTTTTATTTTAGAAAAAAAAATAGAATATCACGAAAAAAAAAGAACGAAAAACTTTTTTGTCAGTCGCGGGTATATAACTTGGATTAATGCATTCTTAATACATTAACCGCGGTGATACGTCCTCTTGCGATAATTTCCGACATCCGCGCAGGCAAAGCCACGGGCAAAAGCTAGTTATCAATAAAAATCTGAAAAATGTATTAGAATATTACTAATCCATTGCTTAATATGTTCGAAAAATTTGTCAGGTCTACAACGTTAATAACGCAATGAATGGTGTTGAACTGTAAAATGAAAGCCATGCAGTCACAATATCGTTGGGATTTTAACAGTTGTCATAATATTTCTTGGGGCTACCAGCACCCTAATTGCGAAACGCACAATTTATCAGAATCTGAATGGGATTGAAGATTATTTCTAAACCATTGCATCATTTGTTCGAATAAATTGTCGGCTGAGCAACGTAAATAACGCAATGAATGTTGTTTAACTATGAATATTAAGCCAATTCCTACTGATAAAACGTTCCGCAATCACCCTTCTGGACACAAATCCTAATGGCTTCGCCCTGGAACATTGGACAGAAGAAAAAATCTACCCTACTAGATGATGACAAACTCCCAAAATCATTTAACACTTGCCCAGGCGCCTAACTTAACTCACCGGGAGTGCTTCCCCCCACGTACCCCGGACTACTGGCCTAGCAGTCAGCTGTTCCACGGGCGAATATGCTTGCCCAGTGTGTGTGACCAAAGATCTAAAAATGGCAGCCGAGACCACCGCGACAACGGTTTGACGAGCTTGCCGTGGCATGGAGAAGAGAAAAGAAAATCTGGTCACCTATCCAAGGGCCGGCCCCAGCAAGCATAGCTTTACCTTCGATAGCCCCATGCGGCTGTTATTATTTACCCTCGAGCCCTATTTCTCCTTGCATGTCAAACTATTTCGTTGACTGTACCCACATGATTTATGGAACAAGAAATGGCTACCTCACAAGGTTTATAATTGAATGAAAGCATTTAGTGTCTACCTTTGACATTCCATCAACTATCAATTAGCAATAAATACAAAAATAAACTTAAATGCATATTTGATTTACGATTGAATTCTTGAGAACATTAATATAACTAGGAGTGTATTAATAGTGGTATTAGTAACCCTGGAGATCATAGGATCAAAGTACACAAGGCTACACATAAAGCTATGCATTTCCAGTTCAAGCTGACCTCTCAATTATAATAACGTACCATCTATAATAATTCCAAATGTTTATGTCAATATCTACCTACATAATTATTGTATACCTGTAAGGCAGGACATATTGATACTTTAATATATTGTTAAGACCTGTAATTTACATATGCCCACAATAAAGATACTTTGACTTAGACTTTGACTTTGATAATGTGAGATTAGTTTATACTGGTAATAGCTTAGCATAACTTGATGTGTATCCGTGCATACATATCTATCTGATTTTAGGTTTTTTTTTGCACTGTCTTACTCCTAAGCAAAGGCCTCCCTCCACTTCTTCCAATTATCGCGAACCCACGCGTCTTCCTTCCAGTTTTGACGGAAACTATCCAGCTCGTCCCGCCATCTCCTACGTGGTCTGCCAAGACCCCGCCCCATTGTCTCAGGGCACCAGTTCTGTGCTACTTGAGCTCACAGTTTGGCCCGGCGTCAATTTTAGTTTTACCATTAGGTATTTTTAGTACCAGCCAAGTTTGGAAGTGGACTATTTATTTTATTTATTTATTTAACCATTTATGTACACACATATATAAACAGACAAGAAGAAAAGAACAGAAAAATAAGTACAATGTACAAAAAATTATTACAACTATGTGATACCCCTGTGCCTCAATACGCACATTAACCCGTTGGCCCTGCGCCTGATTTTTCCCCATCGAACTACGAGTGTGAGGGAACAGAGAGTGCCCCTGTGTCTACGTACACACTTATGCACTATAATATCTCCGATACTGTAGGCTAGTCCCTGTTGAAAATTATTGTTATTTCAAGTGAAGTTACTATTTTTATAATGCAGAAAGCTCTTCCTATGTCACTAGAAGTCATAGCTTTGGTACGCACGGCGATAAATCAAGCTATACATTTCCAGTATAAGCTGACATCTCATTGTACGAAAATCCTATACAATGCTAAGTCAGCTTAAACTAGAAATGTATGGCTTAATGAGTAGCCGTGTCTACTATACATAAATTATAAAGTATAATTTCAATAATACAAAATTTCAGGCGGACGAAGTCACGGGCCAAGTGCTAATGCTACTTAATAGTGAACAAAACCACTATTATTAACACACCTAGACGGAGGATCATCAAAGTTTCATGTGTGATTGTAAACTCTTGTCTAAATGAATATTTTGTTAATTGTTATTTTATTCATGTTATGGTTTTGGGGTCGGGACTTCTCACTTTCTGTTTTTCTTTTTCAAAATTATTTATTAACCCCTGACAGAAACAGGGGTGTTATTATTTTAATATGTGTATCTGTGTGTCTGCGGCATCGTAACTCCCAAACGACTAATCCGATTTTGATTTTGTTGACAACAAAAGTTATAGATTGACTTCTTCACTACTTTTTACAGGTATTTTATGTGTTGTATTTTTTTTTAAATAAACAATCATATTAAATACTAAAAAACAGTAAAAACAGCTCTCTGTAATAACAGAATTGTAACTCAGCAAATTAATTCCATTATAGCTTGATACCTAATTGGAAACTAGTTTACATAACGATAAATAAAAATAAAATTGTCAAACAGAAATGCCTATATAGTAAACGGTTGTCATCCGATATTTACTATCAACAACTATAAACATTTCATTTAAAGCAGTATTTTTAGGGTTCTGTGCCCAAAGCGTGCCAACGGGACCTTATCACTAAGGCTCCGCCGTCTGTGCTTGATATCTTTTGAACCGTAATAAGTAGACACTTGAAATCACAAAATGTGTACTAATAAGGCTGCTACAAGATCATATAAATAAAGTCAAAAATTAAAGCAAGAAAGGTCCTCATACAAGAAGGGTATTATTTTTTAATCATCATAATCAGCCTGTTGTTCGTACTGCTGGGACACAGGCCTCCTCTCGGTGAGAGGGAGTGGGCCGTAATCTACCACGCGGGCCTAGTGCGGGTTGGTAGATGTAACATTTCTAAAAATTTTTGGTTCTAGGACATGCCGGTTTCCTCACGATGTTTTTTTTTTCACCGTTTTGAGAGAAATTATTTACCACAAAGTATAGCGCCTGCCGTACCGTACGTACCGTGTGGTGCCGGACGTAAAGAATAACACCACCCCATTTCTTCCCGTGGGTGTCGTAAAAGGCGACTAAGGGACTGACTAGAGAATGGGCAGCAGCGTTCTCTATGCATTTTAGCACCATACTGCGATCGCCAACCCGTCTGCCAAGCGTGGCGATTATAGCAAAGCCCCCCAAACTGGGGGAGGCCTAAGTCCAGCAGTGGACGTCTTATGGCTGAAATGATGATGATGATGGTAGCGCCTGCCTGCCTGGATTTGAGCCCACGACCTATAACTTGTAAGTGGGATCTGATACCACTGGGCCACCACTGCTCTCTTACTCATTCACTCTCATAATTTGTTTTTACAAATAGTGTTAAATATTCTATGGTGCAGTGGTACGGAACCCTTCGTATGCGAGTCCGACTCGAACTTGGCCGGTTTTTGTCAGTATTTTTACTATTCTAACCAAAGCTAAAATAAAATTTTAACCGTAAACCCTTTTAACAACTCAATAAACTTACTTTTATGTCAGTGCAATGAAGTGTGAATAAAAAATATGTTTGTTATTTTATAAAAACATTTTGCTATTAAAATATAAATAGTCTTATCCAAATGAAGTTTAGATTGTTTTATTTAAATTAAAATATATATAACGATCAAACAAATGTGATCAAGACAGATGAAAGAATACGGTTGATCATAATTACTTATTTTATCTTCAGGAAAACTAGATATTACGTTAACATTATACCTTCTTCTATAGGTACCTACTCATTTCAAACTAATTTACAGCCCTATTTTAACTTCAAAATAAAAAATTGTTATTTTAATGGCATTATTAATTGTACTTTAACTTCGTGAAGCTGTTTATTTATATTAAAATCTTAAGGTACATCAATATTTAGATAAAGCAATAAAGAATTGAGTATTGAGTATAAAAAATTAATATTATAAAAATAAAACTTAGATTATATCTATTCTATAAATATACTTTATCGTAGGTAAGTATATCTGTAACAAATCATACTCAAATAGACAATAAAAATGCAACGAACACGCGCTTCTATCGTTCTATAATTATTTATTCTACAAAAGTAAATCATTAACCATCGTGAAAAGCATTCTAAACACAGATGACGAAAGAAGCAACATTATAAACTGCATCAATATTCATAAATAAATAGATAAGGATCGCAGCCATTACATCGTCTGCATCCAATATGAGATGGCGTCACTTCCACTTGTCGAAGCATTTTTTTTTACGTCTTTCAAATTCAGCTCGTACCCTGCTGCCCTCTACCAGCGATGCTCTAAGCCGAGGTCCGTACCGCACAGGGGGTACTCTTAGCGAGTACTTCCTCTAGTTTTAAGTTTTTGAGCCCTGGCTGGAGATCTTAATTTATTAAGGAAGCCACAGCAAAGTTCGGTTGAGCAGCCTCCAACCTCACATGACCTGCGAGATGCGAGAAAAAATTAGGTATTTTAAATAGCCCATCGCGGCAACAAAATATGGTTCAAAACAGCGTGCGTTTGATGTTATTTGAATCGAAACACCACAAATATAAAAGTGAGTTTGCCGTTATAATGAAATTAAAAAATAAATGCACGGCTCAGTAGAATCATGTCGATTAAATTCCCTTTATGTTCATTACATAAATATATTAGTTTACGCGCGCTTGTTTCTGTGTTCTGTTTTACCATTTTTTTTTTATCACGATACTATTATTGTTCTATTATGGTATATAAGAGTAAAAGAGTCATTTTGAGAGCTAACTTTCTGATCTTAGTTTGGACCAAATTGGTACCTTTAAGTGACATAATTGCAATCTGAGACTCAAAGAAAAAGATCGGGGCAAAAGATGAACTGATTCCCGCAGCCGTTATTTCAAAACGTGTGCAGGGAAAGTGTGACAGACGTACAAACAAACCGACGGAACCCTTAAAAGGAGCGGTTTACCAATCGCTGTACGGAACTCGAGTTCGATGATATCAGTAACTCTTGGTATACTGGCTCTAGATCAGATGGCTGTAGTAAAATTAATAGCTAAAATGTACTGTGAGGTAACTTTACGATTAAATGTAAGTAGGTAAGAAGGTACAGACGAGCATAAATATCTACATTTACGTAAGATTCTAAACCGATTTTCTCCTTTAGTATTGATAGAAATTTGATCGTGCTAGAAACATAATATTTTCAAAATCATGTTTTATGAAATAAATCTTCGCTTAAAAATTCCAATCTTTTATTTAAATGAGAAATGCTTTTTAATTTTGCGTAAGTGTACGGTATTTATGCTAGTGACTGTACATAATCAATAAAAATAAAAAGTTTATTGTCAGGCATCAAAGCCCATAGGCAACATTACATCTTGCATTTTTTTTTATTAAGTAGTAACATGGAGGAACAATAAAAAGAAACAAGAATAATACATATTATCAATTATTTATTTTCTTACATATTAAGTATATTTTTTAATATTTTTACAAAAATCTTACAAAAACATTTAAAAATATAAAAAATTGTGACCCATCAGCATCGGGAGCAGGGTCCAAGCTGCCGGTGGTCAGGGCTCTAAAGAGAGGAACCTCCTGACTATGCGTGCCGTATCCAGGAGTAATGCTTTCTGAATCAAGCCCTTGACCCAGCCGCGCAATGAGAGCCTCCTGAGGTGTTGGTCGAGGCTCTTCGCTATTAGGCCATTTACTGTTACGATTATCGGTACAATGATTCAGTCCACATCCCTTATGTCGACAACCTCGTCTGCCAAGTCAGATGAGTACTACTTGATACTTTTTAACCTGCTCAGCTCATATTTTTTTTGTGACGCAGTTCGTCTATTCCTTTTCGGCTTGTCTCTACTATAATATTATAGTCTGTTGACGGTCCTAGAGTAACATTCCCGCCAATTTTCATATTATCATGTTTAAGTCACTAGTCGTTAATGATTGTGTTGCCGCCAGTAGGTAATTGGTGGTCTGTCGAACCTGTCAATAGGTGAAGATGTTGTTCAAGAACAATAATTGTGGATAAGTAGCGCCATCTTAATAGCAATCACCAATTACCACCCGTCTGCTTGGACACAGACTAAAAAAAAACACATTCTCGGAGTACAATAATTACAGAAATTGCCTTTTTTCGCGAATTCGACCTTTTGGCATTTACTGCTCGTTTGCTCGGCGGGACATTTCGGCCGAAGCGACGTTGGCGGCGGAAGCGAATGCTGGTCACGTCAAAACATTATCCGCACCGCTAGTCTAAACGGTCTCCACCATAAAAGGCAGCAAAACGATACGAACAAATAGCCATATTGTTAAAGTAAATTGGTATTTTACAACGCCAACTTCAGTGTCGCGGTACCTTATAAGACCTTGTCAATTTTACTTTTACACCTGTACTTACTTTATAATTTCCACACTGCATTGTGAAGCGTGCTGCACAAACAATAGGGTCGCAAATCAGGTTGTCTTAACGTATTTTGTGTAGGATAAAGTGTTTCTAAAATTAAATGTCATTTTGAATGACAGTTATTACAGCGACATCTAGCGGTCAGATCACGAACGAACTTTGATGGACCTTCTAATAATTTCCGCAAAGACGGTAATTACACGCTTTATATTAGCTTCACTTGTATGTTTGTTTGTAACCAACTCCTTATAGCGCGATTTTGACCCACTTTAAACGACCAGATTTCATTCAAACTTTGCACACCTGTCAAGGACCGATGACAATGCAATAATTTCATAAATTTGTGCCATTATCCTTGCCAGGGTTACCAGGACAGCAAAAAAACTGTCTTCGAAAACTACGCTGACATACGTCATAAACTAAGTTGGTATACGACACAAAGTACGCTGACATACGTCACAAACTACGCTGACATACGTCTCAAAATTCGAAACACCCTAAAAAATAGAAAATAAATAATAGTTTAAAAAAACTAAAAAACACGCTTCCATTGAAAACCAAACTGAAAAGTACAAAATAATGTGCTTTTTAAGGTATTTTTTTTACTGATATCAGGCACCCCACGCTTTTTTTCCATTATTTTGTACTTTTTAGTTTGGTTTTCAATGGAAGCGTGTTTTTTAGTTTTTTTTTTTTTTAGATTGTGTTAAAACCGAAACTCAATTTTTTATTTTATTTGCCGCTGGCAGAATAACTATACTTCACATCCCGTTATTATTAGCAGCTACTTAATACGTACGCTAAAGAACTAGGAAGTGGTGAATGGTGGGCGTTTTGGGGGACTGTCTTATGTCATTTTGAAGTTTGAAAAGTACTGATCCTCAGCCTAATTTGATTTTGAAACGTTTTAATGAATCACGGATACATCACCATTGTTGTAACAAAAGCTCTTTATAAACTAAAATAAATTACACACATTCGCATAAACGATATTTTTTAATGACTTTGTTTACATTGAGGCATTGTAAACAAAGTCATTCAGAAAAATCATAAAAGTCACATAAATATTGACTTAAAAAAATATATAACTAAAATTATCTTGAGCAAGAGTGGTGGTCAATGCTTGTGCCTTCTCTTTGATATTATTATTAATTAAAAGTATCAAGTAGTCCCCAAGCGATCAACGCTTTGGAGTTTTCTGACTAACTGTGTCTTGCCAGAGGGGTAATTACGTAATACACTCAGTAGGAATTACTTTCATTTTGACAGATCTACAACACTCATGGCGTGGTTTACGTTGCTAAGCAGACAATTTTTTCGAACATATCGATACCGGAAATTTCAATTGTCGTAAAGGACATAACGTGTTATGTCCTTTACGACAATTGAAATTTCCGGTATCGATATGAAAGAATGGATTAGCAATTACCTTCTAAATGATTCAGATTCTGATAAATAGTGCTCCACGCAACCTTGTTGGTTGCAGGTCAACTGAGCTAATATCTCTTACTGCCCCGCCAATGTTCAATCTTTGCAAAATGCGTTTTAATTATACCACAAAAAGGTACTTTTTGAAAGTCAGGCTCAGTCACATTACAGAAAAAATAAATTCCATTAATTGGAGTTTAGACTATCCTTTGTAGGACATTGTACCTCGTTTCCCATCCTTAAAATATCGCCCAGTAACAAGAAAACAGAAGCCACATTAAAAACTACAGATATTTCAATAATAAACGAATAAACTACTTCGCTGCATGTACAATGAGTGGTTTACGATCAATTTTTTACTGTCTCCATCGTAACTCAAGAACTGGAAGTCGCGGTCCCCTGCAAATTGTTACCGACTCCTGAGCAACAAAAACATACTTTATTTCGACGCCTCATACATTAAATCTTCTGAGTATGAAATAAGATATAGAAGTACCGTGCAGTTTCAAGCTTGATTGAGATTAGCAAGTCGTAACTTGAGAATTGTGTTACATTGTATGCTTAATATCCACGAATAAACTAAAAAAAAAAAAAAAACTTTTCTGGTTCCATGTGGTGCCGGAATGACATTAAAAATAGTACCATCCCATTTCTTCTCATGGGTGTCGTAAAAGGCGACTAGGGGACTTACTAGAAAATAGCAGCGTTCTTTATGCATTTTACCACCATACTGCGATCGCCAACCCGCCTGCCAAGCGTGGCGATTATGATAAACCGGCCAAATTGGGGGAGGCTTTTGTCCAATAGTCATTCGTCATCGTCATTCGGCTGAAACGATGATGTGATGATAAAATTTTCTGGTTGGTTTCGAAGAATCTACACGTGAACTTTTGTCAGCAGTAATAACTGTAAATGTGGTGTTCCACAAACGATGGGATACCTAATGTTGTGTTTCCGTGTCCTGTTCTCTGCTCGTTATAGGAAAGAATGGACGCTACTGAAGGCGCCAAACTCGTAGGCAAATTCTACACGTGAACTTTTGTCAGCAGTAATAACTGTAAATGTGGTGTTCCACAAACGATGGGATACCTAATGTTGTGTGTCCGTGTCCTGTTCTCTGCTCGTTATAGGAAAGAATGGACGCTACTGAAGGCGCCAAACTCGTAGGCAAATTCTTGGCTGACCCAATTAAAATTGCTTTCGACACGCTTAGAAGACGCAACGTAAGTGGTGGAACAGTACACTGCAATCATCAGTGATTACTGTTTATTTGCACAGTTTGCACTTAGTATTCATGACTTAATTGTATTACACTTTTGGGACCCTATGTTCAGTGATAGTTGATGATGATCAGGGCTCAATTTTGACTTTATTATTTCATAGAAACTTTTATAATACTATCCATTAGGTGTATTTACATTATTATCCATATCTTGTGCCAGTGCCACTGCCTCCTTTGTCCAGTGGTTGCAAGCGCTATTGCTGAGCATAAGGTCCTGGGTTCGAGCCCCGAGTCGGGATGTTTTTGGGATTTTATAGCAGCCCGGAATCTGGATTTGCCCGGTTGATGGCAACAGAGTAGCCCCCTTTGAGACTTAAACATAACTGGCGAAATGAGAGTATACTATAGGTACACCGCTGCCCAACCCTTCCGGTAAACAAGGCGTGATGTTATGTTATGTTTTAGCTATAATACGAATTTCATGCACCACTGACTCGCGCTCTTCAACTTCTCCATACTCTAAGAGTGTAATTCCGTCGCCCGCTGTGCAATGTTTAGGTAAAATGTATTCATGCTAACATACTAGGAAAACATAAATATAATACAAGCGTGAAATGAGGCAAGATCATAAATAGAGAATAGTGTTGCCAATTAATGTAAATTTTGCAATGTCGTCTTGTAGTACAGTTAGGTTGGGGTCTTCACTGATAAGTAATAATTTAGTCTTCCTTCTTACGCGAAATAATAGCGGTTTGCATTCCTACAAATCTGTGCAGTAGAAAGCTATTGTACTGTTTTGTACCGTTAGCCTTACCATGCGTGTTACTAACAACTTCTCCGAGATTTGAGATATAACTTAGTGTGTTTGTAATTTTGTGTCCAGTTTTTGCTTTGAAATCACCAACAGCGGTCTTATGGTCTCAGTCCTCTTCAATTCCAATTCAAGCACATAGCACCAACTGATGTACTGCTTATGTCCGATGTTGAGCATTTTCGCCTGTCTTTAAATATAATTAGAGAATCCAGTCCAATAGAATAATACATCATCATTTTTTTTTTTCATCTTAAACATCGTGTCATACATAAATTGAGGAAGCCCCATAAGTTACAGTATTACTTGTATCGGAGCTGTCTTATTCTTCCCCTAAAGTGGTAGCTTAACAATGATGGCGGAAATAAGATTTAGAGGGTTTTAAGAAAAAGTAAAAAATAAATAATCTGCCTGTATTGTCCCACTGTTGGGCAAACTGGGCCTCCCTTTCTTTTATCCATTCAACTCTATCCCGATCCTGAGACAATGAGGTCCAATCCCTCATGTACGCGTCGAGTTCGTCCCAAAATCTACGCCTGGGTCTTGCGCGATGCCGTTTGACGTTTTCGCAGACCCATGTTGTGGTGAAGAAAGAAGATCTCGGCGTGTATGTGCATATATGTATGCGCGTGTAAGTTAGTGTGCGTTGTCTTTTTTTCAGCACCCGTCCATCATGCTAGTCACAGTAAGGAAGTGGAGAAACGAAAGCGTTTTGTGGCTTTCTTTGTAATATTTGCCATTCGTGTCACGTGTATGACCAGATGTATGAACATAAACGAAACATGAAAAGTATGCAAGAATCATAGCAGGTGGCGTTCGGTAGTTTCTGCCCACCCCCTTGGGAAAAGGCGTGAGTATATGAATGTTTTGCCATTAAATAAGTGCAGATCCTTGGCGTACCGTGTGGTGCCGGACGTAAAGATTAACACCACCCCATTTTTTCCCGTGGGTGTCGTAAAAGGCTTACTAGAGAATGGGCAGCAGCGTTCTCTATGCATTTTACCACCATACTGCGATCGCCAACCCGCTTGCCAAGCGTGGCGATTATGGCAAAGCCCCCCAAATTGGGGGAGGCCTAAGTCCAGCAGTGGACGTCTTACGGCTGAAATGATGACGATGATGAGATTCTCGGCCACATTTTTACAAAATTTCAAAAGAATTTCCGCTAGTATCTTCAAGAATATTTTCAAACCCGTTGAGACCACCATCGACGTCTATGCAAACGGTTTTCTCAGCCTAATCTTTCCTGCTACGGTATTTACATAGATTTTCCTAATTCCTACCACCCAGCCGGCATCATGGCTGCCCTACCGGCTCAAATCACGAACACCTGGCTGAGCCAATAATTTCGCTCACACCACCATTTAATGTTCCATTTAGACCGTCATTAGCCGTACTTCTGTACTTCCGTATGACTACAGATGTCTATTGTCTATGCTCTCGTTATAGCTTAGCTAGTAAATGTTTTTAGTATCTACTATTATAGTTTATGGATTTAAGGATAAATTTTGTGAGGGAAAATTTGGACCAAATGGTCGAATTTCGTTGAGATGCAGTACTATTAAGCCCATAATACCACGGATATAACAAGATCGGGGCAAGATTTTTAATCTGCCTCGCCTTTTCCATGTTGGGGTCGGCTTCCAGTCTAACCGAGTGCAGCTGAATACCAGTATATTACATTGAGCGACTGCTGATCTGACCACCATAACCCAGTTTCAGACATTGTCAGAATTTCGGGTTTCTGAATACACGTAACGAATGACATTCGGGGCCAACAGCTTACCGTGCTTTCCGAGACACCTCACCTTGGTATGTAAAGTTGGTCATCCATCTACGAACCAACCGCGGCAAGTGTAGCCGAACCTGATGGATCGATCCGTGCGTCTGTTATTCTTCAGCCTCAAGCCCTATTATTAAGTTAATAGGTACTACATATGCAAATATTATTCATATATTAATAATTCTTGATGCATATCTATTATGTCCACAAACACAACAGTGCGTCACACAGCTTACTCGTGCGGCCACTATTTAGCTAATCAATCCTCTTAATTAACTTAACACGTGGTTATTAACTTAGCTATTATGTTGTTTTTATTTGAATTTGATAGATAACAATAGTGCTTGATGTTTACTAAGAACTCCAATCCGATTTTCTTTAAAAGTTATACTATAAGTAAGAACGTAGACTAAGACTAGCTAGACCAATCAGTATTTTCACAAGTCATCATAATCTCAGCCGCAAGACGTCCACTGCTGGATTTAGGCCTCCCCCAATTTGGGGGCTTTGCCATAATCGCCACGCTTGGCATACCGGTAGGCAATTTCAGTATGGTGGTAAAATGCATAGAGAACGCTGCTGCCCATTCTCTAGTAAGTCCCTTAGTCGCCTTTTACAACACCCACGGGATACACGACACGACAGGAAAATATTACCTCTGTCGGTACCTACCTCCTACTCAAATTGATATTTTTATTGTTTGAGAGAACTTTTCAAAACATTTGCACGAATTCTCAGAAGACGTTGATGCAATATTTCCTTCAATCCCACCAGTGACCAGCTCGGATAAGAAGCAGCTGTGCATGATTCTCAGTGTCAATTGAGGGTAACTGATTTAATGGTGGCTCTGGCAGATGGCTCACGAATTCCATTCCTCATGGACTATTTTGATCTTTAATCTCTGTGACGTTGTAGCAGATGGACATTATGTTCCAATGTGTCTTGTTATGCATGCTGTTGACGCGTTTGCACTTGAAAACCTACTTACATATGGATCAATTTTGGAATCGACGATTTCTTGAGCATCTAAGGCTTAGTGACTGTTCCTGTTGATCTTAGAGCCGCGAAAAGATGTTATGTGATAATCTATAGACTAATAATAAAGAGTTTGTTTTTGCACGCTAATCTCTGAAACTAGAAGTGGGCGATACGATGTGATGGGGTGGGTCTAAATTTTACACAAACACACATAACATCACGACTTGTTTCCCCGATGAGTTGGGCAGAAGTACACCCACATTTCGCCTGTTATGTTTTAGTCCCATGTAATAGGGGACGAGCCTATTGCCATCAACCGGCCACAAATCCAGACTCTGGGCTGCTACTGAGAAATTCCAGAGAAGAAACCCCAATAACACTTTGTCCGACCTGGGAATCGTACCCAGAACCTCAAGCTCAACAGTAGCACTTGCTACCACTAGACCAACGAGTCAGTTAACGAAGAAACCTTACGCAAAAATAGTTGTAAATTGACGACTGATGAGATTGAGACAACCAGCGTTTTTTTAAATTTTCTATTGGTTATATAATTAGTGCCGTCCCACTGCTGGGCAAAAGCCTCTTTCATAACCAATCCCAATTCTCCTTTTGTCACCTTATCTGCCTAATCATTCACTCCTTTATGGCATCAACTCATCACATATTCATAAGTTTTAATATGACTTTTAGCACAGCCCTATCCTCTTGAAATACAGTATTTATGTAAACAAGTATTCGCTAGCTGCCGCCGACCTCTGGTCAATGATAGGTTGAGATAACCGCTCATAATACCATGTTGTCTTGCAGGTGTGGACCTCACACTAAAGCTGCGCTTGCGACACCGAGGCTTTCTCTTTGAGATATGTAGGCATTGTTTTATTAACTGTAGTTCGTGTTATTTTTCCATAATTATCCATGTAAATGAAAATCTGTAAGTAGATTTGTACAAAAACTTTTACACGTCAGTCGTATTCTTAAAACTAGATGAAGTCGGCGTTTCCTATCTGACTACTCTGAGTAGAAAGGCTGTGACATAATTTTGGTCAATGGTATTTTGAGGAGAAGACCACATAGATTAAGTGAACCATTAAGTGCATGTAGTTAGTAACCATGCAGCTCAATTCAGAACTTAAGGAGCGTAACGCTTGGACGAATAATACGAAAGAAAGGACATTTGGTTGGACAACTATGATTAAAACTAAATGTGAAAATAGAAACCAACAAAAAAAGCATTACCAAGGTAGTCGTCACATTCACAATATTTAAAACAATAATACTTTACAAAGTAAATATTCAGAAGTTTCTTGTAGTTTCTTCCCCTTCTTCTCCATAGCTACGCTTTGGAACAGGCAACTAGCTTAATTTTTCTAAATAACCGACTCCTTTGACAATTCAAAAGTGTTCAACAAGGTTTTTCTTTACGCATGATGATTTAATCATCGACCCTGTTTTTTAATTAAGATACCCAAAATGTATAGAAATGCAGTTCTTTTTTCAAAACTGACAATTTGGTCCGGTGCTAAATTGTCACTTTTGCGTTAAGAACTTTACCCAAATCGAAATAGAGTTGGAAATGCAAAAACTGGCTCAGAGCTTTAAGCTACAACTAAAGTTAGATCGCTTTAGTAAAAAGACGGAATGATTTGAGTTTTTGTTCATTACCATGGATTCATCATCATCATTTCATCCGAAAGACGTCACTGCTGGACATATGCCTCCCCTACTTGGGAGGCTTTGTCATAATCGCCACGCCTGGCAGGCGGGTTAGCGATCGCAGTATGGTGGTAAAATGCATAGAGAACGCAGCCGACATTCTCTAGTAAGTCCCTTAGTCGGCTCTTACGATACCCACGGGAAGAAGTGGGATGATGCTATTATTTACGTCCGGTACTTCATGGATGACACACATGGATTATAAGAGAAGATAATGGACCACGATTTTTTTTAACATGGGTGATTCTCTGTCAAATGTCATACAGTAGTTTGAATTACTGTTGTTCAGGATAGGATAGGAGACGATGATAGGTTGACATAAACGGTAATAATACCTGGCTTGCAGGTGTGGATCTAACAGTAAAGCTGCGCTTGCGACTCTACATCTGATACTATACTATTTGTGAGAAGAGGGTGTACCGAATAACTGTTCTATAGGACAGGAGATGGAGGAAACATCCAATTAAATATATAGGACAACACACAACATAAACACGCTAAGGTACATGGACAACTTTTAGCTTCCTAGGTAATCAGAGATCTGACACGTAGTCATCTGTAAATGAAAATAATGACTGGCATATACGAACACGTTACTTGCACAGTTTAACCTGTGACCCCATAAATTAAACATTTCAAACGAATATTACGAATGCGAATGACCAGCCATTAGTAGGTACCTATTAGTAACTTTTCTGTCAAATAAATTACCCTTAGGCACCATTATGAGTTACTATCTGCATATTTACTTACTTAAGACCTACCACAATTGCGAGGATCGTCTGGAGGACACGGTAGAACATACAGTGGAGGTGTGCCCTGCCTGGGCGGAGCACCGCCGTGTCCTCGTGGAGGCGATCGGCGCCACCCACCCTGGTGCGAGCCAAGGTACGGAGCGAGAGGGCATGGGAAGCCGTCACCTCCTTCTGCGAAGCAGTAATGCTCGCGAAGGAGGAGGTGGGGCGCGTGAGGGAGTGGCAGTCTCTGCGCCCTCACGTCCCTAGCTGCCGCAGGAGGAGACGCCCCGGGCGTCGGGAGTCTATAGCGGACTCCCGGCCACTGTAGGCGCGAGCTTGCGGGCGGCGAGAAATGGGTAGCTCGCCGCGCGGTAAGGACCAGGCACGAGTCGACGGCGCGTAGTGTTCCACGCGCGCCTCAAAGAAATGTCAGCAGCACTGAAGGGGTCTGCTAGGACCGACGCCTGTCAGGGTCGCGAGATTGTTCGAAAGAGATACCGTGACCCTGGCACATGGGCAACTGAAGGAACACGGGTGGGTTTTAGTCACTAAAAGTCTGACACGCCCTCCCGCTCCGCCCAGAGCGGGAGAAGTCATTTGATGATTTCCCATCCAGAAAAATAAAAAAGACCTACCACAAACAATCATCCGTAATTTTAAAAGTAAAGACACCTCTATAACCACACCTTACCAAATCCAAAACCATTTATAACCTAACAACGGCTGCCCTATTACCATATTAAAATAACGGCCCACAATGATATTATTTGCAAACTACAACTTTGATATTTACTAAAGGCGTTTGTATATCAAAATGATTGAAGTCTTTACGCCCCATGACAGCGGCCCGACAGCCATCGACCCTCACTCATTAAGCAACACCATGTATATAAATAAATCTTGAGGTACACCGAGAGCAACAATGCTTCAATACTTAGTTATATCAACCCGTTATAGGCCGCAATCTAACCGCGCCCGAGGCGACGTCGGCCGCGCGATTGTTATCTGTCATTTTCATAGAATCGAAGCCGTAATGGAATGCGTCAACTTCTTCATAATTATGGTAGCCTGGTAGCCAGATAATTATTTATTATTGAACATATTTATTTCAAAAGTTCCGTGGAATGATCGCTGTAATTGTCTGGTCATTTTAAATATTAAAATTCCCAATAAATTGGTCACGATTTCGAATGTAAAGATGGTGTGTTCAAAGAAACGTTCATGCATGTGCGACTGTGCATTGCAATTGGGCATATTCGATCAATAAATAATAATTTCAACGGCAATAATTATTAAATGGTAATACAACATTCAATATAAACACGGATGGTGACCTCACACCTTTGGCTTTTGACCTCATAATGGATCATTTTCACAGCAGCATATAGCGTAAATATGACCCATAAAACGGCGATCAAAGTCCGATAAATCCCTATAGCCCGCACCTAGTGTACCGTGGGGGTTAATAGACAACTAACCTGTGACATTGAGTAGGGAGGCCGATGATTATCGCCAGCAACGCCCTCAGGACTATGGGCCAAGAGGCACCACGTAATAATGCAACTAAGATCATAGCTGCATCATCAAGATTGATGACCTCGCATCCAACGTATGTTCTGCATAATAATAAAGTTTTTCAATCGCTATTGACGTCGTCTGCACCTTTTATGGTACCAACTAGTTGCATGTAAATTGTTCGACAATTATATTTGAATATTTTTTTATCTAGGTGTGCCCTTGGCTTCGCGTCTTCAACTTTACATGTACTCTGAGGTTTTAATTAAACTCTGTGTGTAATTCGACCCAGAAACGTTGTTGTATGATAGATTGTATGGGAACTAAACGAATCATTCTTAATTACAAAGAAACTAACTGCATTTTCAACAGACAAAGGAATTGGATTCCACTAAATTAACATTTGATGAGCCCATTCAAAATCATCTCGCCCTAACAGCAACAGAAACAAAACAAAGGAAGACCGGTAGTTTAATTTCGATGGAAACATAATCGCATCACAAATCGCCAAAAAGGACCACTAAAAAAACGCAAAGGAAAACAATTTAGCCTTCCGACTACCTAGAACGTCATTATCTCCGGTCATAAATCTTCACGGAGTCAAATTGTTCTCATTTCACACCAAATAAGTTACGGGGAAGCGCCCTGCGCGTACGCAGGCGGCGTGCAATTACCCATGGTAATAACGCCGGGGGCGAACGTTGAAATACAATAATTCATTGTAGCACCGTCCGGCCTGTGGTTACCGCCGATTGGTTCAAACCTAACGATAATTGGGCTGTACTTAGCTCCTTTAGTTCGCCTCAATATGCGTCAGTATCCAGTTTTAGGTGAAAAGTTATGGTGGGTTTTTTGTGAAGAATATAGAAATGGACGACGATAAAACTCCATTGTCATTAGCTTCAGCTTAGTAAGGGACTTCCTAGAGAATAGGCAGCAGCGTTCTCTATGCATTTTACCACCATACTACGATTGCCAATCCGCCTGCCAAGCATGGTGATTATGACAAACCGCCTCAAATTAGAGGAGGTCTATGTCCAACAGTGGACGTCTTCCAGCTAAAATTATGATGATGATAACCTTCACCGTTACCAGGAACAAAAGAGAGATGACGAAGTTAGAGGATTTGCATCGAGGGTCCTGCAATTTTTCCGAAGAGAACCATGAAATTCTTTGTATTCTTAAAGGAATGCCATAAAACTGTTCTCACAGAATGCAGATAATCTTTTTATGGTAGATGCACCTTGAGACTTAAGTAGTCCATTATTGCACAGCGTGAAATTAAATACGAAAAAATGTATTATTTAAGTCACATAAAAGCGTGACTAAGTGCGGATTTACGTCTTTTTCTTCTCTTATTACAATACTATAATTTGATGCATCATATGATAGATTAACAAACCCTTTGCTCGAAATCTACAACTGACCCTAGAGGTAAATTATTTTCGCAATCAAACTACTACTTTTATATCTTAATAATATTAAGATTTTAATATTTCAATCCGTCTTGTCTATTTTAAATGAAACGCAACTAAAAGGTCACTTACAAACTTTGAAGTTTAAACCGAACTAGGTTTAAATAAACAATTATTGTGTAAAAAGAAAAAAACTTAGAAACATGTCACAGTTTTTACTTCGTTTTAATATTATCCAGGTTATTACGTAGTGGCAACACTGGCAACGAGTAATATAATAACAATACAACGAGTAGTATATTGTAAGCCCGGCTGCTAACAAATTGATAAGGCTCATGAATAAAGATGGTCGGTCATGCGCAAGAGGTGCTTTCTTTGTCCAGTATACATATACTCCTCCGGACTCGTACGGAATGGCATGCAAGGTGCACGGCGACCTACATATACTCGTACATTTAACTAAATTCCGCGTTTATTTTCGCCTCTAGACGTGATTATCAAACGATCAGGTCTGTTATCCGCACACGATCTTGTAAACTCGTGTCATATCCATTTATCTGTATTCCGCGGAAAAAATACGGTCTTTACATTGTGAGCAACGCTGAACATTTTATTTCCAGCAAAAAGGTAGTTTATTTACAGAAGTATTTCATGTATTTGGAAGGAAAGAACATATAACTGCATATAAGACCAACATAATATACTCACGACTGTTTTCCCCGAAAGGTCTGGCAGAGATGCACTTATAGTACACCCTCATTTCATCAGATAAGTGTCCCAAAGATTAATAGGAGCGAGAATTTTACCAGTACAATACGACCAACTGACTTAATAAATTATTTGGATAGAGACATAAGCTATCCAAATAATTTATGAAGTCAAATGGTGAAAGATATTTATTTTGGTGGAAAATAGCGAACCGTTGACAGGTCCTCGTTAAATAAAAACGTATCATTACCGACCATAATAAATAAAATAATCCAGCTTGCCCATCAAAAATTTAAAACGCGTATTTGTTCAGAATATGAAACAAATACGGCTGTCTCGAAATAAAACATCAAAAGGGGGGAATAAATAAACTAAAAATATAGTCCAATTTTAAATGCAGCCGGTCAATAATAAGCGTGGCATAGGATTATTTCATCGTCCTATAAGTTTCCGCACGTAACCGCGATCAGTCAGCCTGAGCAGGTGCGCGCAGAACCGATCAAAACACATGATTTATACAAAACATCTTACATTCAGCAACAATACGTTAAAATACAAACCTTACAGCTACAAAACAAAGTTTGAAATCAACTGTAAGAGGGACGGTCGTTGGATAATTTAAATTGCGAATTATATATTTTATCGACGTACGCGCACCAAGCAATTGCGGTAGCGACTACCGTCGGTATATGCGTGAAGAATGACAAACTGGTATAGTTTTATACCAGTGACACGCCCCACGGCTTCGCTGCGTATTTCAACGTTGACTTTACTTCATTTAGGAATTGAAAACAATGAGAACAACTTCCATTTTTGATATCAACTAATTGACGGGTCGACGACAAATGTGTAGCTGTGGAAAAAAAATGTTTTTACCACTTACTGCGCGTGCGCTTGTTGATAGGTTCGATTCAATTAACTTGGACTCTGTTTGCCAAGTTGGGTGGATAGGGCAACACTCCTTTCGGATAGTACTGTAAAGAATTGTCTGTAGAGGACGACCTTACGTCGTATGGACTGGCTATAAAATAACTTTAATCACATTGGAACTGTCAAGCTGATTTAGAATAACCCTTCAAGTATATTAGTGGTTTTTTGTTTCGGAAAGACTGAGTAGCATGGCAGGCGCGTTGTTGCAAACATGAAGTAATTATTCCTACCAACCCAGTACCCTGTTGTTTTAAAGTTTGACATTTTTGAAGCATGCTGGTAAGGTCCTCCTGCAAAATCGTGATGAACAAGTCGCAGAAACTGTAAGATAACAGAATGTTTTTGTGAAATTACAGGCAAGACCAGTGCGGGCTGGTGGATGTTGCATGTCTTCGAATTTTTGGTTCGAGGACAGGCAGGTTGCCTCACGCTGTTGAAATAATTTACAGAAAGTAAAGCGCCTGTTAAGGGAAAGCGAGAAAAAGAAGATAGACGCTTTAGAAATATGGTGTTGGAGAAGGATGCTTAGCATAACCTGGACACAGTTTCGAACCAGCTTTTCAACCCTCCAGCAACTTGGCATCAAACAGCGTATTTCTTCCATCGTCCAAAGTCGTATTCTCGTTTTCTTTGGACACATCATACGCTGAGACGACACATCGGTGGAACGACTTGTCGTGCAGGGAAAAGTTGAAGGCACAAGAGCTCGTGGCAGGTCGCCCATGCGTTGGACCGATCAGGTCAAAACAGCACTTAATTGTCCACTTCATGAATGTACGAGAAGGGCTGCAGTACGAGAGGAATAGCGACGGATTGTGAAGCTCGCCACCACACCAGATATGACGACCACGACCACTCTGTCAAGAGTGTAACGACGAAGAAGAAGAAGAAAACGCCTGTCTGGGTTTCTATATACCTACGACCTACTGACTTGTAAGTTGCTGCCATAACCAGTTAGGTCACCTTTATTGACCACACTTGTCTATCCTGTAGATTGTTCACTTGATTATTAATACGGAACTATAAATTGACCTATCAACTCAAGCCATATCTGGCTAATTACTCTTTTATTATGTGTCATAAAATTGAAAACCAATCAATATCCCCTAATAACTTAGACTATGAAAACATCATTCTCTAAATAGTATTTATTTTAACTACCTGTCTTGCCATTTCAAAAGAACATAAAAATCATATAAAATAATGATTCTACACAACATCAAAATGTTATCAAAAATAATTGCCACGAAGATATTTGAAATCGATGGACAAACTGACTTTTATGTATTTATATGGTAGTGATAATTAATCGGTAAGAGTCAACAGCGTAGATAGCCACTGCATCCTGTATTTGCTATTTATTTTATTGGCAACACACATGGCACGCACACATATCATAGACACCGTAAAAGTCTAGCACTAAGCGCGGGCTTTCTTCGGACATCGACTTAGGAGCTGTGAAGGAAATTGTTCCTTGTGATTTGTGCTATACAGTTTGATTATATGGCCCTTTGTTAGCACAATACAGTATCCATTTATTAAATAACATTATTAATGATTTCTTCTACATTTTTTTGTCCATGATTCTGAGTGGATTTAAATATTGGCATGTAAAACTGTCTTAAAAGACCTTACAAATAAACATTTCATTTAATTACAAAACTGAACTTTTTACTAAGTAGAAAATGGATTATTTTGTTTCTCGGTAATGGGACGATGCCACCACAAATTGAATGGATTACGCGATCTAGGCAAAACCAGATCGAGCACTCTTTAAAGTTAATCAAAAGTGTCGATTAAGACACAGCACCTACATAAAACAAGATTACAAGATAGGAATGTTTCAACAAAAAAAAAAAATTGTTCCTATTAAAACAATATGTTAATGTTACGTAAGTAAAGTTAATGTATTGTAAGTGACAGATTATTACAAAAACGATTACTTACAATTTTTTTTAAATACTTTATAGTAAGAGCAAAATTCTTACTAATTAATTACGATCTAGCCAAAAAGGCTAAGAAGCAATTTAACTCTAACTTAATATGTTACGTAATAGATTTTGTTAAAACTAAGAATAGTGTCCATTTGCACTTTTATACAAGTCCGTAACACTTTCTTAGAGTCTAATACAATTTTTAAACACTACACGTGTTGGTGAAGTCTGTGTTTGGCTTCAGCAAATTTTTGGATAATGGTGGTAACGAATTCCATTTTCAGGTCACGGTGAAGGTCGTCATTTCTTATGTACCAGGGTGCATTGACAGCATCCCTGAGTACTTTATTTTGAAATTTTTGGATTATTTTGACGTTGCTTTGTTTAGTACAGCCCCAAAGTTGGATACCATACGTCCATATTGGCATCAGAATATGCTTGTATAGGGTTATTTTTAACCCCCGACGGAAAAAGAGGGGTGTTATAAGTTTGACGTGTCTGTCTGTCTGTGTGTGTGTCTGTCTGTGTGTCTGTCTGTCTGTGGCATCATAGCTCCCGAACGGATGAAGCGATTTCAATTATTATTTTTTTGTATTAAAGGTGACTTATGTGCGAGTGTTCTTAGATATGTTTGATGAAAATCGGTTGAGCCGTTTAAAAGTTGTGGGGGGTGAAAGTGGGGAAGAATAATCGAATGTCTACAAATATACTCGAGTGGGGTCTCAAATTAAAGCGCACTGAAAGATAATATTGATGACTTAATCGAAAATGTTCTTAGCTTCGCTTGATGAGAAAATTGGTGGTGGGAAAATTGGGACATGGAAATCCGATTGTCACGTGAGAGTATCAATGACTACATCTCAGTCTTTGCAATTCTGCTAAAGATGATTTGTCATGTGGGTTATTAAATAGTTTTCTTTGGTCGAGCTCACAAATTGCTACACCATCCAAGGAAAAGGCCAAGCCTATGTAGCCTTAAGCAGAGTAAAAATACTCTACTTAAGGCTACATAGGCTTGACCTTTTGCGAAAGTACTTTTACCTAAGTAAACCACAGCTTTTTCAACTGTCGTCCCTTGCAACTTATATGCTGTAATCGCCCAACATAAAATGATAGGATACATTGTTTTTTCAATATTTCCATATCCTCTAAGACCTTGAAAAGTTACATTATGTGGCCTTATCAGAATCCATCCATTCTCGTCAACACAACTCCGGCCAATAATGGCATCATCAAATTGAATTGATATTGTTTTTGGAAGCTTCCCATCTTCCTGTTGGCCACGGCGAAGTTCTATGTATTTACAACTTAACAAAATCTACATTATAATAAGTATACCTATAAAAAGTATAAAATAAAAAATTAAATTAAAAATTAAAAAAACCCCCGACACAAAAACCTAAGATCCCTTTAAAAAGTAAAAAATAATAAAAAAAACTCAATCTTAAAGTACCTAAGTATGTATTAATAATTCAAAAAAAAAAATACGTTACGTTGGGGGACCGCTTTGCGAGGGCAGACGTCGCGTCGTTGACCGTCGTATCCTAAATGGAATATTTAGACGTAATTTTATAAAAGTTTTCTTCAGTTAGGTAATAGACTATTTGTAATTAAATTGTTAGGTTTGGAGCGGTCCCCCAACGCGACGTACTTTTTTTTTTTAATTATTAATACATACTTAGGTACTTTAAGATTGAGTTTTTTTATTATTTTTACTTTTTAAAGGGATCTTA
This sequence comes from Aporophyla nigra, assembly GCA_947507805.1. Taxonomy (NCBI): domain Eukaryota; kingdom Metazoa; phylum Arthropoda; class Insecta; order Lepidoptera; family Noctuidae; genus Aporophyla; species Aporophyla nigra. The sequence continues at coordinate 18,529,536 of OX382309.1, read as the reverse complement.
GGTTTTTGTGTCGGGGGTTTTTTAACTTTTTAAATTATAGTATGTAATGATAGACAGGATTTCCTTCCGAGTAACCAATTCATACTTTTATAACGTATATCGAGCTCCTGTCTTTTCTTTTTAACCCCCGACAGAAAAAGAGGGGTGTTATAAGTTTGACGTGTCTGTCTGTCTGTGTGTCGGTCTGTCTGTGTGTCTGTCTGTCTGTGGCATCATAGCTCCCGAACGGATGACGCGATTTCAATTATTATTTTTTTGTATTAAAGGTGACTTATGTGCGAGTGTTCTTAGACATGTTTGATGAAAATCGGTTGAGCCGTTTAAAAGTTGTGGGGGGTGAAAGTGGGGAAGAATAACCGAATGTCTACAAATATACTCGAGTGGGGTCTCAAATGAAAGCGCACTGAAAGAGAATATTGATGACTTAATCGAGAATATTCAAGCTTCGCTTGATGAGAAAATTGGTGGTGGGAAAATTGGGACATGGAAGTCCGATTGTCACGTGAGAGTATCAATGACTACATCTCAGTCTTTGCAATTCTGCTAAAGATGATTTGTCATGTGGGTTATTAAATAGTTTTCTTTGGTCGAGCTCACAAACTGCTACACCATCCAAGGAAAAGGCCAAGCCTATGTAGCCTGAAACAGAGTAAAAATACTCTATTTAAGGCTACATAGGCTTGGCCTTTTGCGAAAGTACTTTTACCTAAGTAAACCACAGCTTTTTCAACTGTCGTGCCTTGCAACTTATATGCCGTTATCGCCCAACATAAAATGATAGGAAACATTGTTCTTTCAATATTTCCATATCCTCTAAGACCTTGAAAAGTTACATTATGGGGCCTTATCAGAATCCATCCATTCTCGTCAACACAACTCCGGCCGATAGTGGCATCATCAAATTGAATTGATATTGGTTTTGGAAGCTTCCCATCTTCCTGTTGGCCACGGCGAAGTTCTATGTATTTACAACTTAACAAAATCTACATTATAATAAGTATACCTATAAAAAGTATAAAATAAAAAATTAAATTTAAAATTTAAAAAACCCCCGACACAAAAACCTAAAATCCCTTTAAAAAGTAAAAAATAATCAAAAAACTCAATCTTGAAGTACCTACGTATGTATTAATAATTCAAAAAAAAAATACGTCGCGTTGGGGGACCGCTCTGCGAGGGCAGACGTTGTTGACGGTCGTATCCTAAATGCAATATTTAGAAGTCATTTTATAAAAGTTTTCTTCAGTTAGGTAATAGACTATTTGTAAGTAAATTGTTAGGTTTGGAGCGGTCCCCCAACGCGACGTATTTTTTTTTTGAATTATTAATACATACTTAGGTACTTCAAGATTGAGTTTTTTGATTATTTTTTACTTTTTAAAGGGATTTTAGGTTTTTGTGTCGGGGGTTTTTTAAATTTTAAATTTAATTTTTTGACATGAGCTTTTCAACGCAGCTTGGCGTCGAGAGTTATGCCAAGGTATTTGGCTGTATTACCATAAGGCACATAATTATGAAAATCAAAATGAACATTCCTCTTTAGACTTTTATTGTTCATCATGTACCACCATTCCTAAAAACTTCTAAGAAAATGACCGTCTTCACAGACTCCATACATTCTAATAATTTCAAGTGAATGCCCAGTTAATCACAAAGAGAGTTCTGTAAATATTTATTTAATAAGCTGTAAGACCTGCTCCCGGTCCGCTGTGAAATATCACCAACATAATATTAAACCTGCCAACTGCCCACGCGTGAAACAGGGTTCTGTAGAAATGAATAAGCTAACTAAAGAAAGGAATTGAAAAGTTAATAAAAGAGAAAACTATTTTTGAATAGATAGATAATAAATAATGCTTTTTGTGGCTTCCCGTGTGATCGTGTTAATATTCTAAACTAAAAACGGATTTTGCTATGGTTTCGGAACATAATTTCGATAACTTATTCCAGAAGGTTCTAGTGCACATTAATATTAAGCTTACATAATATTAAAGAAGACAGAAGCAGGTTGACTAAATAATAACGCGCACGTGATCAGGTTAAGCTACGCTTGCCGCAGCTGCTCCGTGGATGGGTGACCATCTGACATACCAAGACAAGGGGTAAGCCTGGAATTGGTCTCAGATGTCATTCTAGGATCCTTGACAGTCGTCACGGATCGTCAGAAGCCAGAAAATCTGACAACCAGAGGGGTAATTGCGGAACTTTTTATCGGTGGGAATTGGTTTAATATTCATAATTAAACAACATTCATTGCGTTATTTACGTTGCTGAGCCGACAATTTATTCGAACAAATGACGCAATGGTATAAAAATAATCTTCAATCCCATTCAAATTCTGATAAATTGTGCGTTTCGCAATTAGGGTGCAGTTTTACTAAGGGCTCGTATTATCCAGTAACAGGATTCTGGAGGTCAGATAAACAGTCACTCCATGTAAAATACTGGTATTCATTTGCATTCTGTTAGACAGGAAGCCTACCCCAATATATGTACTTGGGACAAGCTAGACAGATGATAATGACATAAGAAATCGAGATGTTTTGTCAAGTCGTTAAAAAACGTGCGAAGCAGGGGCGAATCGCTAGTATAATACAAATCATCATCATCATCAGCATTTCAGCCGTATGACGTCTACTGCTAAACATAGACTTCCCCCAATTTGGGGAGCTTTGGCATAACCGCCCCGCTTGGCAGGTGGGTTAACTATACAAATAAATGCAGGCAGGTATTTGTGCAATACAAGAAGTAGACTGGAAAACAACTTCAGACACATATATACATCACTTTTTGATAATAAGTAAGTCATTAGGATCACAAATGCAAATGCCAAACTGAAAAAATTCTAATTAAAAACCCAATCACACTACTCGTAATTGGAAATGTTCAAAATCTTGTCGAAATCTCACTTCGGCGACAGTCAAATGTCAACAACATGTCAAAAAGTATGGAAAGTCGAGGTATTTTTGACAGATCGAGGCTGAGATCACACAGTGAACGTTCTTAAAATTACGATAATTGACTTTAGAACTCTTTGACCTGGGAATCATGTAACAGGGAACGAGCTTGTTGCCAATCGAACACAAATCCGGGCCGCTACTGAGAATTTCCAATTGTACAATTGCTGAAGCATAAATCCTGTATTACACGTGAAGCTAAACAAATAACGTGGCTACAACGCGGGCTTCGTTAGCGACGGGTCAAAGGGCAGTGTTACACAAGTTCGTTACTGTACAGTCGGAGACAAACGTGTAGGAACGGATAGACGGTTTATAAATCTCAATACCAAAAAATTGGATGGGATATAACACAGATTAGTACTAATATTCGTTTAATATAAGCATATACCATTTCATACCAAACTAGGTTCTGCCCGCGACTTCATCCGCGTTATATTTCTTGTTTCTCCGACCTTTCCCGTCGCGTCGAATCGCCTACCCTTCTACTACTGCTCCACTCCTCTTGGTTATAGCGTAATGTTATATAGCTTATAGCCTTTCTCGATAAATAGGCTACTCAACACAAAAATAATTTTTCAATTCGGACCAGTAGTTCCTGAGATTAGCGCGTTCAATCAAACAAAACAAACAAACTCTTCAGCTTTATAATATCTATTAGTATAGATTCAGCACATTTAATCATTTTCCGTTCATTGTGGTAATAAAACTAATATAGCAATTAAACAATAGTTAGGTTAGGTTGATACTTGTTACCCTGTTTCTCATACTGTAGGTGAATACTTGTAGACAGTTTTTGACTCGTTGAGCACTTCGCGCAGACTAGGTTACTAAGCAGCCAGCCATCAGGTGACAAACGTGACTTCATGAAGCCTATTCCAATTTAATAAAACGCGTCGAAAACAATTGTGTTTCAAATGGGCACAAAGCTCGACAACTGTCATTCTGACTTGACATATAGTTCAATTTTCTTTGTTTTAAGCCTAACAGTGATAATTTGCAGGGTTCTTGATGTGCAGGACAAGTAGTTGTACCGTAAATGAGAAAAAATCGCTTGACAGTTCAAAAGATACTCTAGTTTGCATTCGTCTCCATTTTGACAGTTCAACAACATTCATTGCGTTATTCACGATGTTGAGCAGACAAATTTCTCGAAGATATATGAATCAATGGATTAGTCATATCCTTCGAAATATTTAGTATGTTACGCAATTCGGGTACTGGCGGTGCTGCTATAAGAGAGAATGGAAAACTAAAATCTCAGACAAACTAAACAACGAAACATAGGTGTCAGTCTGTCAAACATTTGGTCCAATTGAGATTAAGTTTAGTTTTCTTAGCTTGATCAAATTGATCGACCTTTACGTCCCTTACTTAGAGAATGCACAGCAGCATCGCCAACCCGCCAGCCAAGTGGCGATTATGGCAAATCCCCCAAATTGGGAGAGGCCGTTGTTTAGCAGTGAACGTCTTGCGACTGAAATGATGATGGTGATGATGATACGTTCCTGGAGATCACACATTCTTAAGCGATGTGTCAACGTATTTTTTGCGCAGTGCTATTATCTGCCACCTTGCACTATAGTTAAACCACAAATGACAATGGTGACTATTGGTGACTAACACTTTTGCCGCTGTCTGTACCAGTGCCGTCTCTATTCACCGCACTAATGTCCTCCTTAAGGAGCCGGCGAGATTTACAACGTGTTGCTACAGTAACCGCTTTGTATTGCGTTAATGTAAGGCCTAGTGCTAACAGTATTGTAATGTGACGCTGCTGTTTACTGTGTGTCCCACGGCCTTATTGTGGACTGTGGAGAGTGGTCGTGTACTCATTAGTGAAGACGGAAATGGTGCTAATGTTGATCTTGAAAGGGCAGTCGACTAATAAACCCGATTTACTAGGACAATCTGACGTATTAATATTTGGTAAGACATACTAGCTGCTAATTATGTATCAAAAAGCTTAGAGATATTTATTCTGTCTATTCGATTTTTGAAGCAGTTCAGTGTGGAAACCGTCACATTTTCCGGTAGCTTTTTCTATGCTGTTACAACTCGGTTAAACAAGAAGTTCTTCAAAGGCTTCTGCTTTGATGAATTTTCCCGTAACTAATGTTTGTTGGTATTCAGAGTGCCATTTGGTAGTGTTCTGTATTTTATTTATGTCTCAATGAGCCTATCCCTTTGTCTACGCTGTTCCAGTGTTCCAGTCCAAGGCCTTTGAGACGCCGTTCGTAAGGTAGATAAAGCATGGTGCGAACCATTTTGCGTTTCCTTGTACATTATCAAATAGTGATGTATTTTTTTAAATGTGAGGCCCAAATGATATTAGCTTATTCCAAGAAAGGACTTATGTAGGTTAGAAAACACGTAACAGCCAATACATGTAATAGCATAACATAATATTACACTTTTATTCTCCGAGGGGTTGCGCAGAAGTCTGCTTATAGTACTATATTTCGTCACTTTTTTAAATCCCATGTCGGTGGCGAGCTTATTGCCATCAGCCGGGCACAAATCTAGAATCTGGGATGATACTGAGAATTGTAGATAGAAAACCCAATAACACTTATACACGACCTGGACATTGAACCGAGGACGTCGTGGTCAGCAGAAGCCCATACGACCACTTGAAGACTAGAACGAAGCAGTCCAATAAACTTACGTGAAACAAAAACATTGTAACCCTTTTTACGAAAAATTACGTAGACGGAACTGCAGAAATTTGGCACAAATAAAGTTTATATAGAGAAGGAGTTCAGAAAGCTGATATTTTCATATGAAAAGACATTGAGTTTTAAATGAATTATGTTCGTATTTCGACCACTGGGCGACTCTAGTACTATTTAATACTCCATAGATACTAACTTGAATTTCATAATACATCCCATTCACTAACAAAACACTAGTAGGTACATTAGTATATAACACAATGTAACACCCAGGTTTCACTCACGTACAAACGAACTATCCCATTACTTTAATTCTACGCGTTTTTGCGTCGGATTACGACACCGTTTGAATGGCGACTACGTGTGAAAAAGCCCTAAGTATCTGCGAAACGATCCGTTACTGTTATAACGTAACGTAGCTATATTAAATAACCGTTATTTCCGACTTTAACACATAAATAATAACGCGTGTAGGGTTACCAGAGCAAAAGTTGTGGGAACAAAAAGAAATTGCTCACAGTTCAAGCTTATAAGTCTTAAACTTCTGGCTGATTGTGACTACTGAGCGTGGGAGCTTGATTTCGATTCCTAGTTTAAGAAAAATTTGATTAGTATTTTCCATCAGAGAATTCTTTATAGTATTCTCAGCTATATGGACCGGGCACCTTAAAAAAGTCGCTGGGACAGACTGGAGGCGAAAGGCGGAAGACAGGACGATGTGGCGCAGCCTGGAAGGTACCTATGCCCAGCAATGGACTGCGAAAGGCTGAGTTAATTGAACTCTCAGTAGCAGCCCGGAGTTTAGATGTGAGTCCGGTTCTCCGGTTCTATGTTTTATGTTATAGGGGTTTGGTTTCCGCACTTAGTCCTTTGAGTGGACCATTGTGCGTGGGCTCTGTGTCCGGTTAATATAAAAAAAAAGTATCGCCATCGATTAAGTACCTAAGTATACATACATAATCAGACAAAAATTTGTCTACTGTTAGGACTCAGGCCTTTTTTTTTTTTTTTTTTGGATGGGAAATCATCAAATGACTTCTCCCGCTCTGGGCGGAGCGGGAGGGCGTGTCAGACTTTTACTGACTAAAACCCACCCGTGTTCCCTCAGTTGCCCATGTGCCAGGGTCACGGTATCTCTTTAGAACAATCACGTGACCCCGGCAGGACAATCACGTGACCCCGGCAGGAGGACTCAGGCCTCCACTCCTCGAATGGGAGTGGGCTGTATCACCACGTGAGTCCAGTGCCGGTTGTTAGACGTCACACGTCTTCGAATTGTTGGTTCCAGGACATGCCTGTTTTTTTTTTTTACGTTGTTTTCCTTCACCAATTTGAGAGCAGTGGTGATGAAATTATTTACACAACGTAAAACGCCTGTCTGGGTTCCAACCCGATTAGTAAGTTGGGGCGAACACCTTTGGGTCACCATTGGTGTATTATGTACCTAAATACAACTTGCAAAACATTTACCTATAAGAAAACTAAGTTAATGTAACTAGTGAAATCTCTCTGCCCAATCTTTCGGGTATACAGGCGTTTTATGTACTCCATAAACCCATTCAATTATACTCAAAGCATGTAACCAAAGGCAGAGAGACTGTGTAAGTTAATTCCCATGTTCATCATAAAGTTCTAACTTGGAACACTGACAACGGTAATATTGTACAGCCTGAACAAGTGTAGGTACATGACACCGCTTGAAAGCGAATCATAAAATGTCAAAGCATTGTACAAGAGAGGAAGTTGTCGAATGAACTTACCTAAGAAAACTTAGGACGGATTTCACCAAGGACAATAGCGTCATTGGTGAAATTCAAAACTATCGAGTGTCAGTGGTGAAATCCGTGCTATAAGCGATCAACTAATCTAAACCACGTTCAAGTGCTGTTATTATCAATCTTAGCCAACAATGGTGACACTGATAGCTCTTTAATTTGCGTTTTGGGACGGCTTTCCAATTACATATAATTCGCTAGCTAATCTCGCTTTTAAAAATAAACGGTAGTAGAGCCTAAAAGGCTGAAATTCACGTGAAGGATTTAGTTGAATTTCGTGTTTAGATTTGAACATATACTTCCAGTTTCTGAAAGACGAATCAAAAGTATTTGCGTTATCTAATCAAAATCATTAGAGCTACTGGTTTGGTTCGCCCTCAGGCTAGTTGGAGTGACGATCTTCGCAGGGTGGCTGGTAGCAGCTGGATGAGAGTTGCTGGACATCGAGCACAGTGGCGTGAAATTGGAGAGGTCTATGTCCAGCAGTGGACTGCTATAGGCTGATGATGATGATGCCTGGATTGGTTGACAAAAATCATAATTTGAGCCGAAAGATGTCCACAGCTGGACAAAACATAGGCCTCCCCCAAGCACCGCCACTTCGATCGGTTCTATGTTTCTCGTATCCAGCGTATTCCTGCGCTTCACCAGGTCATCGGTCCATCTTGTGCGAGACCTTCTAACGGTACGTCTTCTATTACGCAGACTCCGCTCCATGGGCCGCGACCAATGTGTCAATATGTGTGTGTGTGGTTGACATAAATACCATCATTACTTAATTAAATCGCTGAAAATTCATTTCACCTTACGTGTGTAATGAAATAGTGTTTCAGGAACAAGTAAACATTGCCAAACAATGTGACAATGCCGCCAGTCTCCTGGTAACATTACCAGTCGACAGCGATGCGTATAAATTTTACGACGCCATGTATTAATTAGTTGTTAAGATATTTAATTGTTTAAATTTATCATTTAATGTGTGCAATTAAATAAGTATAGGTAATTTGTTATTTGGCATATAAATTGTACATCGTTACAATGAAAAATCTAAGGATAAGTCAAGAAACGCTGTTGCACTATGAGGCACATCTAACAAACGACACCCCTAAGCCTAGTGCACACTTATCTTGCTGCATTGCAACTTATCGATTCGCAACGGTAAGTACACTGGTGGCCGAGAAATTAACTGCATCTAAGACAATAAATAATTGTTCGAAATTAGCGTCTACAACGTTGCCAACACTGTTGCGTCCAGTGTGCCCCGCACCTAAGTGGAGCCAAAGAAGCAGATAAGAAAATTAGCCTATATTTTGGATTTCACCATCGATCGTATATCTTAGAACAATAATTTAATGATCAGGATAATAATTTCTTGTACATATCTGTTTTTACTTCTATTTATTGTAGGATCTTGTTATAATAATTCACGTTTATTTGCAATATATTTACTACAAAGGACTGTTATTTAAAGTTAGATGTCATCTAAATGGTTTCTGTTGGCAGAGGTACATTGAAATGTAAAATAAGTACTTACAGCAAGAAACACCTGTGCCATTTGTGCTTCTTGAATTTATTTTACATGGAGATATTATGTACTAAATATACGATATTTTGCTAAGACACACAGGATAATTAAAATTATTTTATTAACACACTGAAGTCCTTATTAATTGGAACTTGTACAGACGCCAGCACATTGTTGATTGGGAGAATTTGACAGTTTCGGGTACCTTGATGTACTGGCGACTGTACATAGTGTCTTCTATGAAGAATCCATTTCTACGCAAAACTTTTCATAATCATTATTATTCGTTGGCACAACATGTCTTTTTCGTACATACTTCTCTATTAGTCGTAGGGTGAAATAATAACAGCCGCACGGGTCGATCGATCAGGTTAAGCTACGCTTGCCGCTGTTGGTCTAAGGATGGGAGACTATCTTTACGTACTAACACCCCTCCGTGCCTCAGTAAGGACGGCTGTTGGACCCTCGTATGTCGGTCATTTGCCCGAAAGTCTAACACCTGAAAGTCTTAGCCAGAAAACACAAATGCAGTCAACTGTATTTGTGTTTTAGAGCGCAATGTATGTGTTACGTGTAAGTTGCTCCAAAATCCGCTAAACAGAAGTGGGACTGAGTTGATCACTTCTGCTGTATGCCCAATAAGTTGTGAGCCAAAATAACCATCACGTCGAGTCCTAACAAAACCAGAAGGCGTCACGGCAGACGTAGTAGAAGATGGCGGGACGAGCTGGAGAAACAAGATCAGTGGTCCAGTTTAGCCCTGGATTGAAAAAGCTGGAATTTCCGGGGGTAGGCCTTTACGATGATGCGGGCTCACAGTAGCAGTAAACTTCTAACAATGTAACAGTCAAAAACACATGACAGACATTCCACAAAGGCGTTTCCATCTCCCATCAAATACCTCACATTTAATCTTAGAAAACAATCTAGCGAAGATTGTATATTTTCCAGCTTCCCTATTCCTTTATACTGCGGTGACACCTAAGCTTTAACTCATGAAGATAACCACTATGAACTTAATTGAATGTCAAAGTTGTTGAATTTATGTCAAAGTTGCAAACCATGAAAGCAATCAGGCTCTAAGAAGCAACGGAACAATAGGCATAAAACTGCAGTTTCAACTAAGGGGCTATCCTTAAATTATGTCACACTTTAAGGAGGAAGGGTCAAGAAAGTGTGACATCGAGTAACAAGGGGATTGAGTAGTATAAATATTACCAACTCCATATAAAATCACACCTGTAATACCCGAAAGCTTTACCTGTAGTACACCCACATTTCACCAGTAATAATAAGTATACCTATATACATAAGCTCACGACTTCCTCCCATGGCGGTAGGCAGAAACTACAGAACGATATGAACCATACGCGTACACGCACGCTGATTATGTGTACTTCGCACCTGACCATTCTGAACAACATCACCATCAATATGATTATGGGAATTCATCTAAAATTGTAAAATATGTAGCGACACACAAATATGACCACATGCGACAAGGACGGGAGGAGGGCGTCGAAAAATCATTCATGTGACGTAATTAACAGATAGCCCCTTACCATGCTCGTGCTTTATGCGACGGAGAAGGGAACCCACAACCTAGCGGTCAGAGGTCGCATCTTTATGAGTCTTGGCCAGTAGGATGAGTTATATCCCCCCATAGATGTAAGCAAGCCTAGCTTGGTAGATATTTATTGTTTCTCCTTTGTAATGGCGTCATTAAGTCCGCTAATTTATGAACTTAGCTTCGAGAAAGCTCGTTCAAAGAGTTTTCTAGTTGTACTTTACTGAGAAAGTGTGAGTATTAAGTTAGTTTACAAGTAGTGATAAGTTAATTGTATAGCTTAAACTTAAAAGCAACAATAACTAATTCCTCTTATAGAAGTTGCTCTTACCATAAAACTGTGCTTTATCAAAAACTTATTGGTATTACTTTAAAGCTTGGTTTACTTAGCCTCTTTATACTAAGTTACTCTAAGTAAGGTGCTATAATCATGCCTTTTATATCTGAGTTATAAAATCAATATATTTTTACTCGACTGTGGGGCAGTATAGACAAGGTTATATTTTTCATGCGTATCTTTATATCTATGCAAATGGGTTTTTAAATGGTTTTTAATCATTGATGTGTTTGTCGATCCGTCTGGGTCTCGCGATGGATTTGTTTTGTAAAATTAAAATGGTCAGATGCAGCTTAGTACCAGTATTTTATATTGGGCCTGCCTATTGGACCCCCGTAGCCCTGTTACTGGGTATCATGATACCCCTGGGTAGGGATGCGCGATCTGAAGCGATCTTACAGAAGATCGATTCATGGCCATACGATCTTCTGATTTTATTAATCGATTACGATCTTCGCTCAGATCGAATCGTATGCGCTTATAAGATCGTATGAAAAAACGTATTAAGGTGAATGCTCAACCAGCCCGCGAAATTCAAATTTGCTTACGTTTTTTGCAATTTACAGGCCAGTGCTAGGTTGTATGTTGATTAAAATGATAAATAGATTAAAAAAGCATTCCCCTTAACTATAACCTAAGCAACGTACCGTACGAACTACAACTGATCGAGTATGTTAGCATTCCCTTCCGAACGTCTGTTTTCTCTCGGTGGCATACCTGCTACCGGCAATAACTTGACAAATACCCTTAATAGGCTAGTTCTAGTGCGTCTGTCTAAATAATTATTTTTGAAAAGTTTAAATGTTATTACGCCGCCTATCTGTTACGACAACGATGTCCGTGGCACACTTTGTAATAATCTATGAAATAGATTAAGTTGAAACAAATAATTTTGAATGCATACTGTGCTTTACATTATTATTTTAAAATTACGATATGATCTTCCGCGATTGATTCAATACAAATCGATTAAAAACGTGAATCGATTTAGGAAATCACGATCCATTACAATCCAGAAGATTGATTCAAAGTAAAAAATCGAGCATTCCTACACCTGGGTAAGACTGATTGTCACACTTTTGGTCATATGACTACCCTTAATAACTGTCGAAAATCTTCAAATGATAGCCGGGACCAACGGTTTAACGTGCTTTCCGAGGCATAGAGGGCTCAAGTTATTTAATAAATGGTTAACATCCATAGATTGGCCTAGAAAAGCGTTCTTTGAACCTTAAATATCGACCCATGTGGTAATTTTTATTTAGCCACGACGCCCTCAGCCCTTTTTCCAATACGGGTTCTGATAACGGTTTCTTAGACTGCGAATTATGGGCTTAGAAACATGCTAAAGCTCTTGAAAATTTGGACCAGAGTCTTCTTAAATAGATGCCTACACTAATTAATATTATAACGAGGAGATATACAATTGTTTGTAATGGATTAACTCAAAAACTGCTCAACCGATTTAAATAAATAATAGTTTAAAAAAACTAAAAAACACGCTTCCATGGAAAACCAAACTAAAAAGTACAAAATAATGGAAAAAAAGCGTGGGGTGCTTTTAAGGTATTTTTTTATTGATATCAGGCACCCCACGCTTTTTTTCCATTATTTTGTACTTTTTAGTTTGGTTTTCCATGGAAGCGTGTTTTTTAGTTTTTTTAAACTATTATTTATTTTCTATTTTTTAGGGTATTTCGAATTTTGAGACGTATGTCAGCGTCGTTTGTGACAGTTTTTTTGCTGTCCTGGTTACCCTGGCAAGGATAATGGCACAAATTTATGAAATTATTGCATTGTCATCAGACCTTGACAGGTGTGCAAAGTTTGAATGAAATCTGGTCGTTTAAAGTGGGTCAAAATCGCACTATAAGGAGTCGGTTACAAACAAACATACAAATATACAAACATACAAATATACAAACATACAAGTGAAGCTAATATAAAGCGTGTAAAAATCCTTTCACTTATGGAAAGCTACATTATCCCGGAGTAACATGAGCTATAAATTTCACACGAGTGAAGTGCTAGTAAATAATAAATGTAGAATAAACTGTAGGTATTAGTTACGTTCACCATCATCATTTCAGCCGAAAGACACTCACAGCTGAACATAGGCCTCCCCCAATTTGGGGGCTTTGCCATAATCAGCACGCCTGGTGAGCACCCGCATGCCAAGCGCGGCGATTATTGCGATTATGGGTTGGCGATTGAAGTATGGTGGTATAATGCATACAGAACGCTGCTGCCCATTCTCTAGTAAGTCCCTTAGTCGCCTCTTACGACCTCCAAGGGAAGAAATGGCATAGTAATATTCTTTACGTTGGCGCCACACGGAAAAATGTTACGTTACCACACCATAATACGTTATCAATTCAGCCCATCAATTGATCAATGAGCACCAGTAAATATGTTACTCTCCCACAGCCGAATTTTACGAGTTTTTACGTGGGAACATAAGTAACTACCAAACAAAGTCGATTTATCTTATCCTCCTAGTCTGGGAGACTGGGGACATCCAAATTACGTAGATAGCTATAAATATCGGCGGCCATTACGGAGCTTTATGTCATCAGCTATAAATCGAACTGTCTGCGCGTGATTGGAATACCATCGAAGGTTGTCACTCCATCAATTCCACGTGTAAGATAAAAATAAGTAGCTATGTGGGTAGGTACAGACTGTAAAATATCCGTTAGTCTGTCGAATGCTTACAGCCATTACGACATACAAATACATATATAGAATAAGAGGGCTGTGCTAAGTAATAACAGGCTCCGCACTCGTCGATCAGAGGACTAATTGCGGAACTTTTTATCGGTAGGAATTGGTTTAATATTCATAGTTAAACAACATTCATTGCGTTATTTACGTTGCTGAGCCGACAATTTATTCGAACAAATGACGCAATGGTTTAGAAATAATCTTCAATCCCATTCAGATTCTGATAAATTGTGCGTTTCGCAATTAGGGTGTAGGTTAAGCTACCCTTGCTGCGGTTGGTCCGTGGATCTTTACATACCAAGACCCTTCTGTACCTCGGACAGAAAGTACAGCCGTTAGTCCCGGTTGTCATTCGTCGAAATTTGGCAGTCGTGACGGCTAGTCAGAAAAGTCAGACAACCAGTCTTAACTAAAGGGTATTGTATCACCCAGTAACTGGGTTGTTGAGCTCAGACAGGCAGCCGCTCCATGTAAAATACTGGTATTCAGGTGCATCCGGTTGGACTGGAAGCCGACCCCAACATGGTTGGGGAAGGATAAGACAGATTGATATAGGGACGAGGTGTAAAAAATAGGAAAAATAAAGTAGAAACTCTATACTGACCAAAACAACATGGTCTTTTATCAAAATTCGGGAAAATACTGTCAAATCTTATTCCACATCAGAACTGTCAGACATACATTTTAGTCTACGGGACTAATCGTGAGAAGCAGTGAGCAGTGCTGACTTAGTGTTACTGGCCGTGAAGTACGAGTTTATAAATCGTAGGTTTGAACCTTGATCTACTTAACTTTGAGTAAATTATTTCATCACCACTGCTCTCAAAACGGTGAAGGATAACATTGTAAGAAAACCGGCATGTCCTAGAACCAAAAATTCGAAGACCCATCCTCGGCCTGCGTGGTGAATTATGGGTCATTCGCTCTCACAGAGAGAAGAGCTGGGTACCAGCAGTGACACCATTATAGGCTGACCTGAGAAAACGTTGAACTAAATTATCTTTGTTCACTCGCCTTGATACTTAATAACAAAATCCAGTGCAAATTAGACAGAACCGATATAACTTCAATAACATATTATCAAAGGTAATATTGTAAACAACTTTCTCGTCCGACTGTACTTAAGTACTGGCTACAAAAAAAACATAAGTGATGATGTGTAAGCGATAGGTCACCACCTATTATTACCCAGTTAACAGTAGACACACACATGTTATTTCCACTGACTTCGCTCGTTGCAATTATTTTAATAGTACTACTTATGAATAACGTTACTACTATGCTATATATTCAGTTTTATGTTTTGAACAGGTATAGGCTACGTGGTGTCGTATTATCCAGTAAATGGGTTGTGGAGGGCAGATAGGCAGACGCTCCATGTAAAATACTGCTATTCAGGTGGATCCGGTTAGTCTGGAAGCTGACTAACAAATTTGGGAAAAGTCGAGGCTGATACGAGAGTTAGATAAGTGTCACTAACTTAATTTTTATATTTAATTTCACCAAACTGCTCTCAAAACGGTGAAGGAAAAGATCGTGAGAAAATCAGCATATCCTTGAAACAAAAATTCGAAGACATTTGACATTTTTAACACGCTTTTATTAGTTTCACCTGTATGTAACTATGTTGTAATCGACTCCTTTGGACTTGATTTTGACCTACTTCAAATCGTCAGATGTCATTTAAACTTTGTAGAATTATCGAGGACCGATGACAATAGAATAACTTCATAAATTTGTGCCATTATCTTTGCCAAGGTTACCAGCACGCTTAGTTTTTTTAAACTATTATTTATTTTCTATTTTTTAGGGTGTTTCGAATTTTGAGACGTATGTCAGCGTAGTTTGTGACGTATGTCAGCGTAGTTTTCGAAGACAGTTTTTTTTTGCTGTCCTGGTAACCCTGGCAAGGATAATGGCACAAATTAGTTTGTGACGTATGTCAGCGTAGTTTTCGAAGACAGTTTTTTTACTGTCCTGGTAACCCTGGCAAGCATAATGGCACAAATTTATGAAATTATTGCATTGTCATCGGTCCTTGACAGGTGTGCAAAGTTTGAATGAAATCTGGTCGTTTAAAGTGGGTCAAAATCGCGCTATAAGGAGTTGGTTACAAACAAACATACAAACATACAAGTGAAGCTAATATAAAGCGTGTAAAAAGCATGGGTTGCTTGATACCAATTAAAATACCTCAAAAATGATTTTCAATTATTTTCTACTTTTTAGTTTGGTTTTCTAACGAAAGGCTGTTTTTTTTTAGTTTTTTTAACTATTATTTTTTTCAAATAAATAGCTAAGCTATATAGGTATTATAAAAATCGGTTCAAATGATGATCTAAATAAAGGTTACTGAAGGCGACAAAACCTTCACATACAGCAAAACTCCACGTTCAAAATGTTTAAATTCATCATCTACGGCCCTTACTAATAAAACATCCCGTCCCACACAAAACAGACAAAGTCCAACTCCTTTGTACGAAGCAGCCATTACAATTATTGCTCGCAGCCCATAAGCTGAAACTATAAGTGCTAGGAACATTAATAACTCGCAGCATGTAATTGCATTAGCTTCTAATCTGTAATTTATTGTGGATCCGGATGTTCAGACCTGTTCGCCCTTAGGCGGTGTGCACATGATACGCTTAATCGCACATCGACGGAAGCAGCGACTGCACCGACCGCGACCGAACGATCTGAATCATACAATCATTCGATCGAACGATAGTAAAAATGGCTACTCGATATCGATAGTGAAAGCATGGGCAGCAGTATAAGCTTTACTATTTCCAGAAACCTTGAAGAGCCTTTTTTTGCATGGGAAATCATTAAATGACTTCTCCCGCTCTGGGCGGAACGGGAGGGCGTGTCAGACTTTTACTGACTAAATTCCACCCGTGTTCCTTCAGTTGCCCATGTGTCAGGGTGACGGTGTCTCTTTCGAACAATCTCGCGACCCTGGCAGGCCTTGAAGAGCCTTAAAAGGATATTTATTTCATGATTCCAGGGATTATGAAACCCTGTTACCATTTTATGCAAAATGCAGTAACGAAGACTAGAGAAAACAAACGCACGCACGCTAGACCAAAGGCGGTGCATTTCAAAGACCCTCCACAGTCCAGTATGACATATATTGTAGATTGTATTCGTTGTAAAATAAGCTAAGAAGGGAACACTACACTGGATTTTAGCAAAACAAACCCAAGAGCTCGATAAACCACCAATACTTAACTGCATTATTCCGTGTCGTGTCGAACGTAAAGAA
Organism: Aporophyla nigra; assembly: GCA_947507805.1. Taxonomy (NCBI): domain Eukaryota; kingdom Metazoa; phylum Arthropoda; class Insecta; order Lepidoptera; family Noctuidae; genus Aporophyla; species Aporophyla nigra. The sequence goes on along the minus strand of OX382309.1, from coordinate 18,512,711 downwards.
TAGGACCATTCCATTTCTTCCCGTGGGTGTCGTAAGAGGTGACTACGGGACTTACTAGAGGATGGGCAGCAGCGTCCTTTATGCATTTTACCACCATACTGCAATCGCCAACCCGCCTGCCAAGCTTGGTTATTATGGCAACCAAGGGGGGGCCACTTTTGGGAAGGCCTATGTCCAGCAGTGGACGTTTTTCGATTGAAATGGTGATGATGACTTAATTACAATCGCAAAGTCGCAGAATACTGATGACAGGACTGCAGACATGTAACACGCCTTATACAACACGACTAGCTGTAGCTCGCGGCTTGGCCCGTTTCAATTAGTCCATGCACTTAATTTAGAGCCGTGCTTCGATTTGTAATACGTTTCCTTAATTATGCACAAAATAATTACTTCATTCGCCGACATTACGCTTAGTTTTCATGCAAATCTAAGGAATTACAAGAAAAATCCAATATCGACTTCTACGGTAACCACTTAGACCATAAACTTTGTGGTTTTAAGGCATTAATTAGATAGTTGATCGTTTGCCTAGAAGAAATACACTGGTTTTACGATTAGAAAAGGCAATTGATTAGCTTAATGACTCAACAATTATTTGTTGGTAAGGCAACAATTTATTTTCTGTAATATAAATGTGATAACTTTTCTTGGGCATTAATTGGTGTTTATTTCTGTCTAATTGGCTGATAATTTAAATAGAGAAAGACGTGATTATTTCAAAATACTAAACGTTTTAATTTTTCAACCAAACCCGTATATTCATTTTATTATATTCAAAGACTAGAAAAAATTACCCAATCTGCACCCTAATTGTGTAACACACGATCACTCAGAATCTGACACCTTTTAAAGGTTATTTTGTTTCCTATGGAGAAGAGCCGACAAGAGACTCCATGGTTACTCTTTTAAAAATAATTGGCAGTTACAATGATTTCAAATCATAGTGTAATACGTATGGGAAGACAGTTTAGGCTGTCAACAAGTACATTCATTAAATTAGTATAGAAGAATCTAACATAAATGATAGTATTTCATATATAAAATATATTATCCTATTAAAATCAAATGTCATTATGGCCATGACAGAAGAGTTCAAATTAGAATTGTTGGTCAAAATTCAAAAGTTGCATCTTATCTATACTTAATACAGATTATAAAGCTGAAGAGTTTGTTTGTTTGGTGAACGCGGTCTGTCATATCAAGAACCTCATGGTCCGAATTGAAAAAGTCTTTTTGTGTTGGGGTTGAGGAAGATTATAGGCTATATAACATCACGCTACAATCAAAAGGACCGGAGCAGCAACGAAAAATGGACGAAAACTGGCAGGCAATTAGATACGACGGGAAGAGTCAGGGCAGAAGCTAGTGTTCGAAAAAACACAACAACGTAAATAACGCAATTAATGTTGTTGATATCAAAATGAAAGCAAAGCAAAGTTACGCAATGACTCCTCTGTCCCCTAGTTCAATAAAAAACAAACAATAATAATGCACTTCTAAGAACCGTAATCGAAAACCTCGATAACATTTCTATCTCTAATCCCAGAGTGCGATGATAACCGTACTTACCGTACTTATATTATATAACTCTACAGCATTAAACGGAGCCCCTAATAAACCCCGGCCAAGCATTACGCGATAGCACTCTGCTTAGCAGTGAGCGCTTCGATTGGAGGCCACAACTGGTCATCACCACACCTTCGTTGCGTAGCGTCACGGTGTAAGAAACTGCAGAAGTTTCAGTTGATCTTTTGGTAGACTTATTTACAACTAGCTTTTGATAGCGGCATCGCCCGCAATGAGATCGGGAATTATGACACGGGAACGGACTACCCGGTAAAAAATTGAATCCTATGTGGTAATCCAGGTTATAAATTATCTGTGTGCCAAATTTAATCCAAATCCGTGCGACTATTTTTAAGTGATTGAGTAACAAAAAAAAAAAAAAAGTTTATTTTGCACCTTTAAGTAAAACAAAATATACACAATTAGCAACACACATAGGCTTAAGGTTATTAAGGTTGAATATTGTAGTTGCAGCCAATACCTAGCGCCCACCCTCGTTATTATTATAGCCGATGATCAATAAGGTGTAAAATGTGAGAAACTGGAATTAAAATTAACAAAGAAAAAAAAAAAAAAAACAGAATAAACGGTGTGCATAGGTGAGTGTAGGGGTAAGTGTGTATACGTGGATGTGTGAGGGTGTGTTTGTGTGTGTATGTGTGTGTGTTTGTGGGTTTGTGTGTCGGGGTTATGAGTATTGTGTGTGTGTGCTAAAGGAAAACTTAGGATATAGATTTCTTACAATAATGTACATCACCAACATATAAAGGTATAAATAATATTCTATTTACCTAGTAGGCAATAATTAAATTTAAAAAAAATAATAATACTAAGCAAGTACTTTAAACAGCGTTTCAGTGATCACACTCTGTTTGCACAAACATCCGACAGTACAAATTTTCACATTTATGCCTGGTAACGTTAGCTAGTAACTACATTACAAAGACATGTGACATCTACCAACCCGCGCTGGGCCTGCGTAGTGAATTTCTATTCCCTCTCACAGAGGGGAAGCTTGTGTCCCAGCAGTGGAGGCTAATTGTGATAGAAATAAACTGGCTATCCGTTTATATTTTACTGGTATTTTTATTTAATTAATTGACAAACTAATTTAATTTTTTAAGCACTACTCACAAATATTGTGAATCTAAAGGTGTGATGACGGTTGGCATCATTTACAGTCAAAAATAAACAAAATATTTCTATGATGCCCTTCAAAAGTAATGTACCTTCTGACTGTTTTTATTTAGGTTGATTACTATGCAATAAGATGTTCTAGATAAACATGGGCGTAAACGCGGCCCGTTAATTTAAACATAACTGTGTGTAGAACAATACGAGTAACGTGGAAATATGCGAGATGAGTGATAGTGGCACTTTGTCGAGCCGGTCTATGAGGCCGCGAGTGCACTGCATGTTAGTTTAAAACTGCCGAGTTTTTAGAAAACATTCGGGTTGATGACATGATAATATACGTGGATGAATTGTGTAAAAGCTCTACATGAAATTGCATTAAAAAAAATCCTCCACATTTTTGGCCTTATTACATCTTTTATGTCACTTTTAAATCATATATTTTTTTCTATGAGCGACTCGCACGAACGTCTTAAAGTATTTCTGGAACTGTCTATTTTCCCACAAATAAAAGTGACACATCGTGCCAAGAAACATCTTAATTTACTCGGCTTTAACTAGTTTACAGTAAACCTGCTTCACACCAGAAATTCTTAAAGGAATTTCATTAGAAATTTAAAATTCTCAGTAATACAGAGCTAATGCTACTCATTACGTACACTTAAACTTTGAAACAGATAAATAAGTAGATATAGGCCGTGCGTAGTATTTTTATAACATTTATGTAAACTCTGTAGCTAAGTATTAACAGCCGTACAGGTCAGTCGATCAAGCTAAGCTACGCTTGCCACGGTTGATCTGTGGATGGGTGAGCATCTTTACATAGCAAGATCTCCGTGATTCGGAATGCTCCCAGCATTCATAGATCTGTGAATGCCGTTACGGGTCTGAGAACCAGTCTTACCAAGGGTATCGCAACACTCAGTAGGAGGAGGTGTGGAGGTAAGATAAGCAGTCACTGCATGTAAAATACTGGTACTCAGCTTTATCCGGTTAGACTGGAAGCCGACCCTAATATAATTGGGGAAAGGTTAGGCAGTTGATGATATATAAACTCTGTTACACAAATCTTTTACCTACCATTCTACATCGAACTAAACAGCAAATGTATTTCCCATAGAACCACAAAATACTGCCTTGAACATGTCCCATTACGAATAGTACATAGTTTATTAAGCAAACACTCATTGAAAGGTCGCAATTCCACTCGGCACTCGGCATTCGGCACTCGGCAGTGATTGCATTTAAACCATGACTTCCTTCACCACTCGCCTAACAGATGACATTGACTCTAAATTCCTTCGAAACCCCATTTATTCCAATTAGTAGCTGGTAATGTTGCTCAGTAAATACTCGGACATAGATCAAATACTTCCATTTAAATTATTATCTATTCAATATACATGTGGCCCTTTATGTGGATTGCAATGAAATGTCTGTTTCGATTTCACTTTCGTTTCTGAGTTTTTTGTAAATGGAGCTATAAATTACTTACATAATTAATTAGTACTTAGGGAATTCCTAGACGATGGGCAGCAGTGTTCTCTATGCATTTTACCACCATACTGCGATCGCCAACCCGCCAGCCAAGCGTGGCGATTATGGCAAAGCCCCCACATTAGGGGAGGCCTTTGTCCAGCAGTGGACGTCTTATGGATGAAATGATAATAATGATTTGAACGAATGACATGTGCTTGGTCGACCCTAAATAAAATGGGGAGAATATTGGAAAATATGTAAGTTTCGCAGCGCCAGTACCCTAATTGCGTAACACACTATCAATCAGAACCTGATAATTTTTAAAGGTATTGCTAATCCATTGCTTGATAAGTTCGCAAAATTTGTCTGCTCAACAACGTAAATGAATCGATGTAGTTGAACTGTCAAAATGATTGGCATTCGTACCGTTAGTCTATTACGCAATTACCCCGCAGTGCTGAGTTACATTTTCTGGGGCGAAAGTATGTTTCTTAACATATCAGCAAACCACTGCGACTACGAACTAATAATAAGGTTTGCTGATATGTTAAGAAATCTCAGCCAATATTATCAAAAGCAATAAAAAAGTAAAATTAGGTATAATATGAAGTATTTATTTATTTTTTACGATCGTGTGACGTTATTGCGTCAACGCCAATTGTCGCTGAAAACAAGCGCTTCGGCTCTATGTCACATACGTAGCATTATGTTGAGCGATGACCGTATAACGTGGATGTGACGCATATTTCTCCCCAACTTGTTCTTTATCTGCGTCATGTTTACCGCAAATAAATGTATTTTCTGTCTTTCTTCTTTTCTTATAAAAAAAATTCGGTTGAGATATGCCGTGGGAAGGACACCCGGTTGCCACAAAATTTCTTTCCCTTTTGTACACTTGGCGAATGAGAATACAGAGCATAACGTGCGATAAGGAATTTCAATCCAAAAAAACGAAAAAAAGACAGAAATAAAAAGTATTTGTTGATAAAGAGAAAGAAAGTGAGTTTCTGTCTCTTTATCAAATAAATCCTTTTCCAATTCCTTCCTCACACAAAAACGACCCAACCAGGAAAGCAGTGGCCCACCCTGAGCACACCTAGCGATGTCTCACAGCTAGATACGCGAATATTTCAATGAATACATAACATGTACGGGCCTTATACGTGCATTATTCACTAACGGCCTGTAATAAAGGCTTATCTTCCATCTGCGTATGCACATACACAATGGTCGGTGCGCGTTCCTTGGCGGAAAAACTCGATGGCCACTTGTGCCGGCGATAATGGCACAGTTATGGCCGTGTGCTGATAATAATGATGATTAATGAAGGAAGAGGCGAGGGTTAGGATTAATTTGATAGCGAAAAAGTGTATGGAGACTTGGGTCCATTCTCACCAAGTGAGCCTAACGGCATCTTACTTCCTTACGATAGCATGTTTTGTTTCGTGTTGGCGATATTATGCTAAACGCACTAAAGATGACAGTGATAATAAATAGGAATTGCCTACTCATTGTTTACGTCTAAAAACAGGAGAATCATATAAAGTTTATACGTAATCGAACATCTAAGATATCTTAAGCTTAAACAAAAACATATCACCGAAAAATAAACGAAAAATCACTCCCGTTGAAAGTCATTGCAGAAATACGAAACGGTTTAAAAGTGATGGCCACTTGTCCAGGCCCTCTTTTCCACATTTTAGTATATCTAACTTCACTTGTATGGCCTGAAATTTTGCATTTAATATGACTGAAGCTATCGGGCTGTGATTTGGCACACACGTTTGGTTCTCGTGACAATGCACGATAAAAACTTTTTTTAATATTTTAAATGGTTTGGGAAAGCCTTTTTTATGTAGAATTAATAGTGGCTTTTATTGTGTATTCTCGAATGGTACCCCCAGTACAAAAACTCAGATAGACGTTTTTTTTCTCTCACAAAGATCATTATCACCTTGGAGGAAACACAACCTGTTTCTTGCGATTAATAAAGCAAAGCTAAGCTAGTCTTAAGATTAGTTGCTTCTTCGCTAGTTCTCTCAAGATAGGCGTAGTAAACTTCTCCTTTGACTAATTGAAGTCATTAATAAAGTGTGTAGCGATCTGTGCAAGGACACAATGGGCCATTGTGTGACGATGCTGGAATTTGATGGTCATTTGTGCCTGTAGGACGTAACGGGTTGATCGCATTTTTGCGATTAAACGAATGCCTAAGAAATAACCAGAAGTGCTCAGTTTATTTTAAGATTATGTAATGGATAATAACTGCATAGAAAAGACGTTAATGGAAAACCTAAAAAAACAATTGTTATGGGTACCTAACAAGTGAGAGTGGGCTGGCCATGTTTGTCGACGGACCGATGGCTGGTGAAGCAGACGACTCCTGGAGGGGAGATCGAATATCGGAACGCGTAGTTTAGGACGCCCCTCAGCTAGATGGACCGACGACCTTAAGATGGCTGGGACCTGTGGCTCAGTTTGGAAAAGACCTATGACCAGCATTGGACTACGATAAGCTGAGTTGATTGATTGAAATTGTGGTTTTTGTTTCAGGCCTGCTACAAGTCACTGAGGACTGATAAGGATTACAGTTGGTCGAAGAAAACTCAAGCTTAATGATGGTGATCAAGTAAAAACATTTTTCTTATCTTGAACATTCGTTTTTGAACAGAAAAATTAACTCTTGAGAATTCTGTCGATAGAACCTTTCACCTCTTTACGAAAATAGTCCGGCTGACGTCCGAACCTTGCATTTATACTTTGAAAGTTGTACGTCAGAGACAAAACTAAGCGGGTGATTCTTAAACGGGCAAAAAAAAATAATTTAAAATTTTACTCGCGTCACCCATTCATTCTCTTCTATGATCCAAAAAAGTACTAAATTATTTTTTTCAGATTTTTTAAGTAATATTTAGGGGTCGCTACAGGCTAGTAAAATAAATAAAAAATGTATATTTTTGAATAGTATTTTTATTCAGTGAAAAAAAATATAATCATTCTGAAATCATATAATTAGTAGGGAGTTATGATAATGAAAAATTAACTATGATAACAATAATTATTTTAATTTGTATTTGGGTACTTCTGTCTAAAATTTTTCACAACTAAAAGAAGGTATTGTTTTTGTTCCTCATCGTTGGTCATTAATTTGTTGTACTCTTCAATTCATGCCACTCCCCGCTCCGCCAAATCATTCACTACTTTCATAGAGCATATAATTTCTCTAGAAGCTTTATATTCTTCATCTTCCTCCCAAAGAGAAGGATCTTTTTTTTTTTTTTAATGCGTATGAAATACCGAGAATTCTAAAAACCTTAAGGTGTTGCTGGTAACAAAGTCTTCTAAATTTTTTTCTTTGATGTGACTTACATCTAAGGTAATCCGCTTAGGGCTAAAGTCTAAACTTTCTTCATTTAGTGTAATAACCATATTTTGTTTACTTTCCAATGAAACTTTGTCATCAAAAAAAGAAAATGCAGCAAGTTCTTCAGAGAGGTACCATAAATGCCCTAGAAACTTCGTTATAGCTTGTTTCGATATCGCTTTGTTTATTTTTTCAAAACTCTTGAGATCTTTTAGCAAGCACAAATCATTCCTTGGTGCTGATGTTGCTACAGGAGCTTGAAACCAGCATCTGACATAAATTATTACAACAAAGACACAAATATCAGAGATCGCTATGAGTTCTTTTTTTGATAATTGAAACTGATCTTTAAACAAAAAAATCTTGAGACAATAAATGGCTTTAGCCATCCATCGAGCACGATGTAGACCAGCTGGCGCTCTGAACGATATTCCCTTATCAGGTACACCGCCCAAAAATATGATTGTAAGATTTAACAACTCCTTATAATCATCTCGAGGTTGATAATCATTTAGTTGCTTCTTAGCGAATAAAATTACACTACTTGCTGCATTTTCGACGTACTGAAAAACTTCAGCATCTGATGAAACTGTACTGATCTTATCTTGATCAATTTTAGGCCAAGCCTTTTTAAAAGTTTAAATATCAATATTTCTGGCCCACTTGATGGACCTAGTGCTTGAATTACCTACGACTGCTTCTAACATTATTTCCGTTATTATGATGTCGGCAAGCTAGCCACAGAACATCTTTTTCCATCTTTGCTCCAATAAAATGCATGCACTGCACCACTTCGTAAGCCGGTGTTGACCGCAGTAGTGTCGAAGCAAAAGCATTTTATCTTGTCACATAAATTCCAGGATTGAATAGTGTTATACACAGCTGAAGTGCACGCTTCCCCAGTTCCATGACAAACTTTGGGAACTGGCAAAAGTTGGTCTACACCAAGTCCTGACACTATTTAGGCAGGCGATCCACTGTCTCGTGACCCGTTATATCTTCAATTAACTTACCATCCCAATGAATAGTAAGTGGTACGTTTGATTTAAATTCTTTCTTTAAAGACTCTGCTATTCTTTGTCTTTGCTTTATACGGTGGCGTCGAATTGAGGACGAATTAATATTAAATTTTGAGGGATTAGTTCCCGCGCTCTTGAGCGTTGAGGTCAGAACAACAGCGGCTTTCCTGTTACTTAATTTGGCATAGTTCAGACTTGCAGATAAACCTTCATCAACGACGTTTATTGAACCACGTTTACGTTTGGCCGGGGGTACATCAGCGGTCGATGGCCCTGCTGTCACTGAGGTTTCCGACGTCGTACTTTTGGCGACCGAACTGCGAGGCGAACTGGCGTATACTGAAGGTTGCGGGGGAAGGGGGCGAGTGTTTTTTTTTTTTGGATGGGAAACCATCAAATGACTTCTCCCGCTCTGGGCGGAAACTAATATAACTAATAAAATAAAATGTATCAAATTTAAAAAAAAATTAAACTATTATTAGATTCTCGGTAGCGACCCCTAAAATTTGATTTAAAAATAAAATTAAAATAATGAGCTCGTTTTTTGGATGACAGAAGCGAATGGTGGGTTGACTCAGTTACTTTTCAAAAGTCGAAAAATAAGAAGCACCCCACAGTACAGTGCGTTGCAAGCCGAATTCAATTCACTTTCCATAATGTCGGCTACTCTGTCTGTAGAGTGAATACGAATTTCCGTGCTACCATCATTACGGTAAAGGAAATTCTTTCATGAAATGCTAGTTACGTTTATCAATCTCATCTGCAGTTCTTGACCAATCCCCTCATCAATTAGTAGACAAACAAAGCCCCCATTACCATTTCAACCCACCTGTACCTAGTCATTACTTATCAGCCAATCAGCGTATCAGGGCACCGCCACACGTCGAAGGTTCGTGCCCTGATGTCATCACCACGCGTGACTTCCTGCCCGCTTGGAAATGGACGCGACCTAGTGGGTGGATCTGATAGGCCGCGATAGATGTAGGCATCTACTATTAGAGCTTGGTTACGTTTGTCTCGTTTAGATTATCTGTGGTCGACGTTCATGTGAAAATAATTAGTTAATTATTTTTAACCGACTTCAAAAAATGTACTAGGGTGAGGTCTCTAACTCTCTATTCTGTTGTTGTTTTTTTGGTATCACAGAAATCCATCATTTTAATTACTTCATTAATTGTTGAAAAGGGTATACTTATAGAGTTGATTCCAAAGCATAGAAGGTACCTATGGAGAAGATCGGCCAAGAAACTCCATGTACACTCTTTTCAATCAAAAATTTTGTTACAAAAAGTTGGTTACATCATTTATGATGAAATTATCAATGTGAGAACTATGTAAAACAACGTGTACAGCCAAAAGCCTCCGCAATTCGAACAAAAATAAAATAACAAATTAGAAATTAAAATACTTATACTAGTTTAACAACTGGATACAAGGATCCACAGTAACTGCAAATACAATTGGGCATTTCAAAATGATTAATCACAATTCGTTCATTATCCTTTTTGTCCTGCAACAAGGGGATGTCCATTACCTTTTACACAAACAAACACGCTACCTCCATCGACTAAATTTTTTAACAAAGTCCAACACTTCAGTCAGCTATCAAACGTAACTAAATTAGCTTCAGAGCATAATTACAGCAATGGCGCTACAAACAGTACTAATTGAACACTGAACAAAAAGACTGGCAGGCGCGATCAACCCTCAAACGGCACCACCGGCGCGCTAGGGGTTGGTCTGTCAGACCTTCGTCAAGTGAACAATTACACCGGTCGAACGTACCCCACATTGTGACCTTAAAAAGCTAAAATACTCCAGTAATTGTCACCGATGGAACAATTTATATGACAGCGAAATGTACGGGTTATAAATATTTTATAGGTGTCAACGCTTAGGTGACAAAGAGTTAATTGTAGGACGCCAACGGTTTTCCAACCTGTCAGTGTCGAGTGCATTGTCATCGGGGTTTGACCCTGGTGATTCAACGGGTTCTTCCTGTGACAGGTTGCTATTATTGGCAATTGGCTCGAGTATCGGTGACTGATCTGTTGTATTTCAGAGAACCGCACCCTAATTGTGTATTACAATTTTAATCAGAACCTGAATCATTTCAGCAACGTAAATAATGGAATTAATGTTGTTGAACTGTCAAAATAGAAGCGATTGCTACTACTAGCTCGAAAGCATGGCCTAGTTTATAATGTTAAAAAAAAAACGAGTTCTTGGTCTTTAATGCTAGCGGTGCTAAATGTCCCGAGTATGTACCCCCGATTAGACTAAATGGGAATGACATATTGCGAGTGTATCAGTTCAAGTACTTGGGGCATTATGTAACCGACGACCTTAATGACCAAGTGCATATTGAGAGGGAACGTAGGGCGCTGGCCAGTCCGATGTAACATGTTGGCTCGTAGGTTTGCATGCTGCAGCAGGGCAGTCAGAATAACGGTTTTCCAGGCTTATTGGCAAATGTTTTACACGTGCAGTCTGTGGACCCAATATAATAATGGGTTCAGGATGTTGATGGATTGCCCCATTTCTGCAGTGCATCAAGTATGTTTGCACAAGCACACGTCGATGGTTTCCACCCATCTGGTCAGTTAGGAATTGTTTCAGTTTAAATAGGGACTTAGTCGAAATCTACACGGACGTAACAAAACCGCTGCGGGACGTTTTCGCCCAGTTCATTTTCATTTCTCGGTGTTCTACGGAGAATTGAGAATTCAATAGAGTGCATCTTAACGTGTCAGGAATCGAACAGTGTGTGTTACTGTCTGATTTTCAACTTAGATTATGGATAAAAAAGTTAGGGAACACAATGGAGAACCAGTTTGAGGTTTTTGGCCTTTTGTTTATCAAGTAGAATGTTCAAGACTTTTGCTATGACAGTGACCAGAGAAATGGGCTTGAAACTGAATTTTATTTTTCCAATAGGCACTACCGTTAAGTCATCAGGCAAGTAACCGTGCCTATCGCACGTGTTAACCTACATCTTATTTTGACTGACTATAATAGAGTTAATTTAACCAAGCTGAGTTTGTGTTAAACGCATAGAACCAACAGTTACGAAATCTGGTATCTCACAAGTATCTGCATGGAGTGTCTACGACGAGTTTATGTCTCACTATAACTCAGAGATACAATCCATGCAGTAAAATGTTTTGCTCGTAATTCAAAACAACGGTGTAATTCATTACGACGCCATCACTATTGTAAAATATACGTTTCTAAGCTTTGCCTACGTGTGAATATTTTCTAAGGTTTGTAGATTTTAAGCACCCAGTGTCATTATTCAAGGAGATACTGAGCTATTTGTGTGTTAAGTTTCATCATATTACTTAGTTGAAGGAGTTGTTTCAACGTCAATCGTGCCTTACAAACTGGCGGAGAAGACCATTTTTTTTCTGTAGGAAACGTGATCAGGGATTTCCTCTTTCTGGAGGAGTCTGGAGAGTTAAATCGGAGTCCTACTGACTACCCCAATAGTTCCTCGTGCTATAGTAGATCCAGAGCCCAGAAGCATTGTATTGTTTTGGTTCTACCATTTTACCTGTATACATCGTTATCTGATTCTCTCACTTACCCGCCACCTGTAAAAAAGAGATACTTACAACTAGGAACCATATTCCATACTTTTTTGAAACAAAAGAAATATCTCCCTTCCATGACCCGATTAGACCCCACTCGACCTGCGCCCGCTCCGCCGCGCCATCCATTCGTTTAATTGATATTTCCCCGTTAGGTGCGCACCTAATTTACTTTCATAAACTCAAACCATTACGTTTTTTACCCGCCATTGCACAATAACACCTATTATTATTTACAGCTAACCTTCAACAGATATTATTAAAGGTGTTTTGCACTAGTTAATACTAGCTTTTGACAGAGGCTTCACCTAAGTTATGTTATGTATTTCTGGAGTTCTACGAATAGACTAATATATCGAAATAACTTTGGGCATAGTACCTAAATGTTTGGCTTCTTGAATTGTTAAAATTACTTAGAAATAAGCTAGAAGATTACTTAACTACTATGAAGTGCAATAAACACCAAATCAGACGGACAGTAAAACGTTTTATTGTAATTTTGAAATGACATATAAGTAGATAATAATGACAATAGTATTTGACGTTTGATTTGACGACGCACGTAATGTAAGAAGGTTAATTATTGGTCAGACTTTACTGTTAACAGTAATGAGTACTTAATTCCACAACATTTTATAGTAAAAGTACATTGTTCCTCTCCCTATCTTCAATCGATAAAGTCCCAAAGTAGGCTTGCAACAATAGCATTTAGTCGTGCAGTACGTAAACAAATTGATAGATCCGAACCGATTGAAATATCGTGTTCCATAACCTTTAAACAAATATGGTCAAAAAGCCATACAATGCATCGATCACTAAACTCATAGATAATATTCATTTTACAGTCGTTCTGTCAATGTTTAACCTTTTGAACGGCGGAGTCATGTCTTTACGACAAAACGTAATCACGACACCAACTCCGCATTATACGTCAAAAATATCACGACGAAGGTTTTGTACCGAGGAATTCTGCCCTCGATAATTGTTGCTAGGTTGTACCTACAGCTATTATAAGCCGATGATCGATTGTAGGACGCACACGCTGACACGCCCGATGTTTCTCAACCTCGCATTCTCGAAGGGCTCAAAATCACAAGTCGTAAAGGTCACGCCCACCAGTCGTAACCTTTCTATTTGATCAGTCTATCGACTCGGAACTTGGACCGCAAACAAATGATACCAACTCTAACGCTTAGCCCGCGATTTTCGACTTTGTGCATTAGAAACTTTGATGTAAGTACAAGAAAAACTAAGTTTGTAAACGTTGGGAAGTTAATGTCCGTGACGCGAGCAGGCCTGTTCATTAAACTGACAAACGAACAAACATACATACACGCAACAACGCTACGTGTGTGTTTATAGCACACTTTTATACTGTTAGCTTTAGAAAGCTCTATTGTCTGGTCGAAAGGGAAATGCAAACTTCATAAGTTTGGAGCAAATAATAAATGTAGCCAAGAAGTGACGCCGTAAAGTGGAAGCAGATTTCATCAGCCACTGAGAGGCAACGACCGTGGTGAGAATGCATAAGATCACACTAAATGGAGAAGTAATCATTAACGAGTAGTGAATTGGGAACCGGTCGCTGCCTACCGCTGCACGTGTTACCGCGACAATGTCCAAAGGGAGGTGATTATCGCGTTCCGTGTACGAAAAGGAAGTGTGCAGGGAGTCCGTTATTGAGCGAACGGTACGCGAAGAATTTCCGCTAAATAAATTACAAAAAGAACTACTGATTACTTGAGAAGCTTCGATTTGTGCACGTGACGGTCGCCGTGTGATGCGTCCGTTGCAATTACGGGAAAATCTACTGCTACCGGCCTAATGGATCTAAACTAACTTCTTTTTCTTGAGAAAATTGTCGGATAAGTATGTCGATTAAAGACGTGCCCGAACATGGATGGATGAACTGGCTCCATCGACACGTGAGAACACAGAATCTCCTTGCATTCCATTAGATACGTATTTTTAAATTTCACACTAGTTTTCTCGTAGATTGCTTTCCCGTTCGAGCAATAAAAGCACTTTCTTTGGCGATAGAATTCAATTAGTGAAAACGGGTATTCGAGTAATGGAACGCGATGACCGTGTGAATCTCATTTAAGTATGTAAATGAAAACTACGGTTAGTCTCACGAGGTGTACAGAAAAGGTGACATCGCCACCACACACACATTTTAATCGTAACCTATAGCACTACGGTATTACTCCTCAAAACGGAGGTAACATTTCATAACTACTATTCCGGATTGTGAAATAAAATAAACCAATAAAACTGTTGAATCCATCAAAATTAAGCAGAACAAAAATGTAAGTGAAATTAGAATTTATATTGATGTCCGTTACCTAGAATAAGTTTATTATATTATGTTATCTTATATTCTCATGTAAGTGGCTCTTTGTCTTTTTGAGAATAAAGTATTTAAACCTATTCTACCCACACCAAAATCACAACATCATAAACAACAATGTTCAAAAATAGAACGACCTCAACAAAACACAATCGAAGTCAATCACCACAATCAATCTTCACAACGATTTCATAACTGACAATCGAACTACCCGCAATCCTAACAGTAGGGGAAGTCAGCTCAAAGCGGCCATAGAAGGCAAAGCGGCCACGATTCATTTTTCGGATATTTGAAGTGAAAGCACGACGTTGCCATTTTGCACGCGTAGTATACCTTCCGCCTCGTGCCGGTCAGTCATTCGGTAGCGGTGGGATCGAGCGGGTGGCGCTTAGTGACGAAAAATACGTTTTCGCGTCATTTGTTAAAATAATACAAGGTAAGTTTGACCTGTTTTGGTCAAACCTGTTTAAGTTTAAATGCTTGCATTACACGTGTATTGTTACTTGTCTATTTGGCTTTGTTTCTTTTGTATTAGCTCCAAAATTTGATAAATAATGTGGGAGTAGTTAATTTTTATAACAAAATGGGCGATAAAGGCAAAGCGGCTCGGGCAAAGTGGCCAGGTTACCGCTTTGCCCTTATTAAAATATTATGATTCGATTGATAATGCTCAATTATTTTGTTTAGATGGTCAACAATTAGAGACTGGGGTACAAACATCTTCTAACAAACCTCCAAGAGTTTTAACAAAACTGGGCAAAAAGCAAGTGGGTCACATTGCCAGTACCAAGCGAGGAAGAACAACGACAGTTATTTGCTGTTGCAATGCTGCGGGTTCCTTTATACCACCTTTAATGATTTTTGCAAGGAAAAGAATGGCACCGAACCTACTGGATGGCGCGCCTCCGGGCACCCAAGCCACTGTCAGTGATAATGGGTGGACCAATGGCGCTGTGTTCTTGGAGTGGCTTCGTTTTTTTATAGATACAGTGCGTCCGACAGCAGAGAAAAAAGTACTGCTTGTCATGGACAATCACGAGTCACATAAGTTCTTGCCAGCTCTAGAACTCGCCTCCAAGAATAATGTCATATTTTTATCACTGGCACCACACACTACGCACCGAATGCAGACCCTAGATTTCTGTGTTTATGGGCCATTAAAAACATATTTTGAGCGAAGTGTGGCGACATTCCAAAAAATCACGTGGGTCGGATAATCAATCAAAAAGATGTGGCTGGTTTGTTTGGAACTGCCTATTTGCAAGCGGCAACAACCCAGAACGCTGTAAGTGGCTTCGAAAAAACGGGCCTGTGGCCTCCAAATAGATTTATTTTTGATGATGCTGAATTTTTACCAGGAACGACCATGGAGAATCTGCCTTGTATAGAAAACCCGACGCAATCTGGTAATCAACAGCAAAGACAGACATTGCCAGTAGATGAAGATCCTTCGAGAACACCGACTCCTACGATTATTGATAACCCGACGCAATCTGATAATCAACAGCAATGACAGACATTGCCAGTAGACGAAGATCCCTCGAGAACACCGTCTCCTTCAATTATTGATCAATTAATAATAGCTGGAAATTATTCGAATGTATTATCTTATTGTGTGTGTGTGTGTGTGATCTATCCTGGAAGAAATTGGGGGAGGCCTTTGCCCAGCAGTGGGACAGTATAGACTAAACAAAAAAAAAATATTATCTTATTCGGTTATCGAACAATTCTTGAATAATGAGCAATCTACAATGGTAACTGTCTCTGAAAACCCACCAGCTGAAAGACCTATTACTCCTATTTTTGATGCCCTAATACTCAATTCCGTCAGAGCAGTTACTCCTAATGCTACTATGAATACAGGTTGTTTAATAATAATAAATAATGTTTTTAATATTTTTTTTGGATTTTTATTTTGTCTAGCACGATATATTTCAACAAAAAAAATTAAATTAAAAATTTAAAAAACCCCCGACACAAAAACCTAAGATCCCTTTAAAAAGTAAAAAATAATAAAAAAACTCAATCTTAAAGTACCTAAGTATGTATTAATAATTTAAAAAAAAATACGTCGCGTTGGGGGACCGCTCCAAACCTAACAATTTAATTACAAATAGTCTATTACCTAACTGAAGAAAACTTTTATAAAATTACTTCTAAATATTGCATTTAGGATACGATCGTCAACGACGTCTGCCCTTGCAGAGCGGTCCCCCAACGCGACGTATTTTTTTTTAAATTATTAATACATACTTAGGTACTTTAAGATTGAGTTTTTTTATTATTTTTTACTTTTTAAAGGGATCTTAGGTTTTTGTGTCGGGGGTTTTTTAAATTTTTAATTTAATTTTTTATTTTATACTTTTTATAGGTATACTTATTATAATGTAGATTTTGTTAAGTTGTAAATACATAGAACTTCGCCGTGGCCAACAGGAAGATGGGAAGCTTCCAAAAACAATATCAATTCAATTTGATGATGCCACTATCGGCCGGAGTTGTGTTGACGAGAATGGATGGATTTTGATAAGGCCACATAATGTAACTTTTCAAGGTCTTAGAGGATATGGAAATATTGAAAGAACAATGTTTCTTATCATTTTATGTTGGGCGATTACGGCATATATGCCGTAATCGCCGCAACTTATAAGTTGCAAGGGACGACAGTTGAAAAAGCTGTGGTTTACTTAGGTAAAAGTACTTTCGCAAAAGGCCAAGCCTATGTAGCCTTAAGTAGAGAATTTTTACTCTGCTTAAGGCTACATAGGCTTGGCCTTTTCCTTGGATGGTGTAGCAATTTGTGAGCTCGACCAAACAAAACTATTTAATAACCCACATGACAAATCATCTTTAGCAGAATTGCAAAGACTGAGATGTAGTCATTGATACTCTCACGTGACAATCGGATTTCCATGTCCCAATTTTCCCACCACCAATTTACTCATCAAGCGAAGTTAAGAACATCATTCTCTTTCAGTGCGCTTTCATTTGAGACCCCACTCGAGTATATTTGTAGACATTCGGTTATTCTTCCCCACTTTCACCCCCCACAACTTTTAAACGGCTCAACCGATTTTCATCAAACATGTCTAAGAACACTCGCACATAAGTCACCTTTAATACAAAAAAATAATAATTGAAATCGCTTCATCCGTTCGGGAGCTATGATGCCACAGACAGACAGACACACAGACAGACACACACACAGACAGACAGACAGACAGACAGACAGACAGACACGTCAAACTTATAACACCCCTCTTTTTCCGTCGGGGGTTAAAAAATAAACATTTCCGAAGAATTTTTGGGGTGGCCTCTATGCCCTTACCACTGTGGCCGCTTTGGGCGACCCCTCGGGCAAAGCGGTTTTTTGACATGTTTTTGTAATCTACAAATCTAAGGCTTATATTTAAATTTGCGCGAAATTTAAATGGCAAATTACAAAAATTAAATAAATTCTCTACCTATTAGTATAAAATTATTTTAAAAAATGTATCGTTTTATAGGTTTTTTCTTAATTTAAAGTTAAGGTGGCCGCTTTGAGCTGACCTCCCCTACGGCTCTCGATCGGCAACCGGCGCAAGCGCAACTAATCTTCCTAGTGTAGGAGCAAGTCAGAAAGCGACAAATAACTGTGCCAACGGCTATCTGTTCTTAATCGCAGGCAGTAAGGAAGCTGTTCAGGCCATTTAGTATAGTCTGGAGCATTTAGTTCACTTCATAGTATATTCGATTTGTGCCACTCCTGGACAATTTAGACCGTAATTCTTGGATGGAGTTCATAGGACCCGCCTGCACCGTTGAGTACTGAGATGCGCATTCTTTGAAAACTTTCTACAAACAAATATTACACTGGTTTCACCCGCGTGATCGGAAATTATTATGTCCCATAGGAACGTACTACCGGAAAAAAGTATCCTACATCCTAACCCAAGTCACATGGTCTATCCGTGTGCCAAATTTCATTAAAGTCCGTTCAGTCGTTAAGGTGTGAAAATATAACAGACAGTAAAGTATGGACGTATATGGATGGGCAGTAAACTTTCACTGCTGGACAAGAATTGATCGACATACATGGTCTTGAAAACTGACAAGATGTAGGATTACTGTCGAAACTATAGGTCAGACTGACAGCTGGACACCATACGTGAGATTTGTCATACTGTTCACTAATACCTTTCCTAGCTAAGTAACTTTATCCATTATCAAAATCGTCATAACCACTTTCACCAAATAAATTTTGTGGAATTAAGGATCTAGCTCACTTCCTGTGATCCAAGAAACTTCAAGGGTCAATCTCTTGGGTACATTACTAGTTGACAGCGATTTGGATGAATTTTCAATACCAAGTTTTAGTTTGTGGCTAAGTAATAACAGCCGCAGGGATCGATCGAACTTATTTACACAAAGACAACGACGACTCAACGACTTCTAACTCGTAATTTGGGGGAACTATTTCATTAACACAAGATTTGTATAATACCTATGTATGTTAGTTTGTAAGGTATGTGTCTATGGGTCATTGTCACCTGAAAATAAATGTTTTATTATTTTTATTATTATTATTGGGCCACCACTACGTCTAATAAAGTGTTACTTCCCTATAATTAGTTTACATTTTCAAATGTCATCAAAAAACCTTCTTCCCAATCATCACAGTAAATAAAAACTTTTTAACAAAAAATTAAACCGCCGAAAAAACTGAAAAGGAAAAAATTATAAACCTTAAAATTATGAGTCGGCGCTTTGAGTGATCTATGTTCATTGATTTTTCAGCGCCGACTCAAAATTTTAAGGTTTATAATTTTTTGCTTTTCAGTTTTTTCGGCGGTTTAATTTTTTGTTAAAAAGTTTTTATTTTATCATTTTTTGTAGCTTTTATGTACTAATAATACTTGGAAAGGTATACCCTATCCAATGAAAAAATAATTATCAAAATCGGACTATTCTGTATAAAGTTATGCGTGGTTATACATTACAATCAGTGAGTGAACAATCAATCATCCCCTGTTTTCCGACCCTTAGTGTTCGATTTTGTTTTCCAAATTTATATGGGACCACCCTCGGAGTATACCCTTTCCAATAAAAAAAGAATTATCACAATCGGACTACTATGTAAAAAGTTACGCATGCTCATACATAAAAAAAAAAAATATACGCGTCGAATTGATAACCTCCTCCGTTTTTTTTCGTCGGTTAAAAACAAAACAGCATCGCTCATCGCTTTTTCCAGACCATGGAGCAATGGAGCATACGCGTCTAGCCGTCAGCTCCACGACAAATAGCGTCGCTGCCGGCTATCAGTACTTAATCGCAGCCTGTAAGGAAGCTGTCGGAGCCATTTAGAAACGTTTTCCGATGATTGCGAAAGCAACTAGCTAATTATTCCTCAGAGCCGTGATGGATGGCCCGCGTCGAGGATTCGCTTATGCAAATACATGTTGCATTAGATTGATGTACGCGTTTGTGTGAGGCTTTATTTATTGGTTAAGCCTTTAACGGAAGATTTATTAGTAATTTGTCATATTGTGATACGAATCTAATAGCTACTGTGTGCTGTTCTGAAGCTTTAACTTAATGAGTACTTAAATTAAATGCATGTCTGTATGGTTGATTGGGGCCAAGTTTTGAACTTTCTAATGAATGTAACCATAATTATTAGTTATAATCTTCTTTGCTAATAATAAAGCTGACGAGTTTGTTTGTTTGTACGTGCTAATCTCTGGAACTACTACTCGGATTTGAAAAAATATTTTGCCACTTGATATCCAAATTCTTGAAGAAAGCTAAGCTAAAGCTATAGTTTCTCTACGAGATTTAATCAGAAATTAAGAGATCCGTAGGAGAACCAAGGTAACCGACATAGCCCGAAGAATTGCTATACTGAAGTGGCAGTGGGCAGGGCACGTTGCTCGCAGAACGGGTGGCCGATGGGGTCGAAAGGTTCTGGAGTGGCGACCACGTACCGGAGGACATAGAGTTGGAAGGCCTCACACAAGGTGGACCGATGACTTTGTGAAGGCCGCAGGAATCCGCTGAATGCGGGAAGCACAAAACCGGTCGAAGTGGCGGAGCTTGGGGAAGGCCGATGTTCAGCAGTGGACTTCTTTTGGCTGAAATGATAATGATGCTAAGCTAAAAACGAAATCGTAGTGCGGGCAGGCAATACGATGCGACGGGGTGGGTCGAGGAACCAAGAAATTTCACGTAGACGAAGTCGCAGGCAGAAGCTACAAGCTAAACTAATTGCTTATAAGTAATATACGCATCGTAAACGGAAAACATAATTACAAGGAACGAACCACCTATGTATTTCGAAGTTCGTTAAGCAAAAATATGAGAAAATGACGGGAGTGAACATCATAGAGGTCTTACACCCAATCACCAACTTGGAATGTCTAAGGTGCCTATTATTTTTAACCCGACTGCGAACCGGTGAAGCACAAAGGAAGGTTATGATTTTGACCGGTATGTATATAAGTGGGTGTGAATGTATGTTCAAGTGTTCCCTCATAACTTCTAAACTACTTGCCATAATTCGACAAATGATGTAATGTTGGAAGCTTCATGATCGCCTGCTGGTTGTAGGCTATGTGACGTCACATTACAATGAATATTGCCCCCTTTAGACGACATAATATGATAAAATACAAAAATAAATGTTTTCAGTGAGCTATATGTTAAGTATCAAATGAAAGGGCTTAATGATCAAATTTCAAATAGAGTTGTGTTTATTGTGAACTAAACCCAAAATTTTAATAAAAAGTAAGTTCTAAAACGAAAACCTGACTAATGAAAACTGACACTCTAAAGGGTAGGAAACAAGAAAATATTGTCATCTGAAGACTGGTCATATGCGACCTCAACAATACATGCTAGCAGTAGTAAGGACAAGGTGGTGACACACGACCACGGCTTTCAAATGAGAATATTTTCTTGTTTAAACTTTTTGGAGCGTGTTTTTTCATCATGAAAAGCACCTTCAACCTGCAAACAAAAACTAGATTTCTATTACTCGTAGATAAGAATTAAGCTGGCCAACGATAAAATATAGCAGATAGCAGATGCATCACCTCTCGCACCTTCAATAATTACAAAATGATTTACTACTTTATTAACTTAAAACATGGTAACAGCACTATGTTAATAAACAGGTTTTGTTCATCGCGTACAATCGCTAACGTAGCCTATTTTGTGAGATAAATAGCTGATGCAATCTTCCAATCAATATGCCAATTATCGTAAACATCGAATTAGGTGCAGCTTTGGGCCGTTAAATACCAGTGCGTTATTGATTTACCCATAATAGAGGACCATCAGTCACTGGGATTTATGGCTGGTTAACGTTTTAAAGGAAACACAGCTTATTATCGAACATCGTTAAATGTATGTTGGTAAGGACGTTCGGTAATTGGGAATGGGTGACTTACCCAAAATATTACGCGCACCCAGCGCGTAATATTTTGGGTAAGTCTATGGATCCCCGATGATGCTCAAGGAATACGGCACTTTTTTAAGAGGCCGAACACAAAATTTTTGGGATTCTACTGATTTACGTGATTTTCATTGATTTGGGAGCAGTGGTGGCCCAGTGGTAAAGGCCACGACTTACGACTTGTAGGTCGCAGGTTCGAACCCAAGCAGGCGCTTTACTTTGTGTAAATTATTTCATCACCACTGCTCTCAAAACGGTGAAGGAAAACATCGTGAGGAAACCGGCATGTCTTAGAACCACAAATTCGAAGACTTGTGACATCCACCAACCCGCACTTGGCCCGCGTGGTGGATTATGGCCCACTCCATCACTCCGATGATGACGTGATTTTCGAAGTCAAATGTGAAATTCGAAGACATGTGACATCTACCGACCCGCACTGGGTCCGCGTGGTAGATTACAGATCACTCCCTCTCACCGAGAGGAGGCCTGTGTCTCAGCAGTGGGAACAATATAGGCTGATAATGTTGACCTCTAATGGACAATGAATTGCTTCTGATTTGGACTACTCAGAACTCTCGTGCATGAAATTAAAACAACAGAAATAAACTTCAGTTCCAGATCAATCCATTTCCCGAAAAAATATGTAAAAAATTAAAAATAATTAGTAGTAAAATATCTTTAAAAATAATTAATAAATGTCGTGGGGTGCTTATTGAGGTATTTTTTAATTGATATAAAGCACCCCACGCTTTTTTCCATTATTTTCTACTTTTTAGTTTAGTTTTCTATGGAAGCGTGCTTTTTACTTTTTTTAAACTATTATTTATTTTCTATTTTTAGGGTGTCTTGAATTTTGAGACATATGTCAACGTTGTTTGTGAAGTATGTTAGTATAGTTTGTGACGTATGTCAGTGTAGTTTTCGAAGACGGTTTTTTTTTTTTGCTATTCTGGTAACCCGGCAAGGATAATGGCACAAATTTATAAAATTATTGTATTGTCATCGGTCCTTGATAAGTATGCCAAATTTCAAGTTAATGCCACGTTTTGAAGGGGGTCAAAATCATGTTCAAAGTTTCCGTTACATACTTACATAGTCAAAGTCAAAGCATTTATTTCAATTAGGCCCAAAAAAGGCACTTTTGAACGTCAACTGTTACATGTATAAAAAGAATTGATTCTAGTTGCCCCTTCCAAAAAGTAGATTCGTATGGAGAAGAATGGGCAAGAAACTCCACCACTCCATACGTATGGATGCTTCTAAGCAAAAAGCATGTTAAAAAGGAGCTCATTCATTAAATTATAACTGAAGCGATCTTTCATCTTATGGGAATGTAGTATTTTAACTGTAAAATCAAGTAAAACAGCAAATGCGACAACATTTCGTATACGACGTCTTAACTTCCACGAAGTCGTCTCTAGCGTACTGCTATGAATTTTGGAATACTAAGACAAAAATTACACGTATATTTTTTATTTTCGTGATATGCGTCAAGTTTCACAGTTCTTATTATACATGACCTAATAACACCACCCTATAACCAGCGGAATGTCAAGACGCTTCTAACGATACCATAATTGTCAAAATATGATAAGCTGTCTTGACAAACCGTGATCTAACTCTAGTTCTAGCCTAAAGCTCTAAACCAGTTTATGTTTTTCCAACTTTATTTCGATTTCGGTAAAGTTTTAAATACAAAAAATGACAACAAGCAGTAAGTTGTCAATTTTGTGAAAAGAACTGTAAGTATTTCAATATCTGTGAGGTTCTTATTTTACAAACAGGCTCAATAGTTTGTTTTGTAATAAGACTATAGCTTTTAAAAGAGCCTTATGAGGGAACAGATGACCAAACCGGTCAAAATTATAACCCTCCTTTTTGCTTCGCCTCGCCGTAGTCAGATATAAACTCCACAAACTAATACACAAGGAACTAATGATATTGTCCTCCAGAGCACAGGTAGCCACTTCGCCGATCGACGTTACCGTGATAATGTTATTGATACTATCACGAAATATTACCATTGCGATCTTTGACATGACTAATGCGATTGTTCTCAGCTTACTCGCAGCTTGAAAGTTGAAACTGATAAGGAAGTACCTGGATGTTCAGACATTCATCACTGGTTTTAATGGAGTTGTTTCTTCTTGGGTTGGTTTGGATCTGGATGGGGTATAGGCACTGCCTATTGTGCAGGCATTAACTGGTTTTTGAAGTTTTCTGAATTGTATTTCAAGAAATGATGTATACCCCCAAAAAATGGCTTCGATTCGGTTCCGAGTAGTCATGATTTTAAGATTACGACGAATCGATTGACGTAAGAAGCATCCATTTCGGTCCATGCTTTTGGTGTCTAGATCACCACAAAGAATCAAGCGTACGTAAATATACCAACAGGATACTAAACACATTACCCTTTGCGTCTCGAATTCGGGTAATTACCTGCATATCTATCAGAGCAAAGTATATTATGTATTATCTATTCTTGTAATTTTTGCGAGTGTTTTTCAATTTCTTCATCTTCCGTTCTAAACCTTATTATTATAGGTACTCCACACATATTCATTTTGTGTAAAAACTACACTTTTCAATAGAAATCAATTTACTTATTCCCATGGAGTATCATAACGTATTATTATAATAATCTTTGTTAATACTCCTTTTTGAAATAAAAACTCAGTTGGGTTTCTGCAATAAAAACAGATTTATTTATTTCTTTCTGTTTACAAGATAAACTGAAGATTACACAAATCAATTAGAAATAGCCTTACCTGCAATAAAAACAGAAAACAACATTAAAAGTTTTTACTTCAGGTGGTTTACAACTTATTGTTTATTTCTAGCACAAATTATAATCTTCAATGCTGAATATTCAGACAGACCACAGAGCAAAATTACCACAGAGTATGTTTCTATAATGGAGTCTATAACGCTGTCGGGAACGCGGCAGATTCAAAAAGGAAGTGACGTCTCGAGTAAATGAGAATCGTCGTTTTCTTTATATCTCCCCCCCTAGGAGGAGAACAATCACATAACATCTGTGTGATTGTTCGTCGTGTGGTCAGCTATCGGAGTTAATTTTGTTATATGAAAAAGATTTGATTCTGATTTCTTGTGTCCGGTATCAACCTCATAGATTGAATTGGAGATCTTCTGTAGGATTTTATATGGTCCGATTCTTATTTCATCCAGCTTTTTCCTGTTGAGGCGGTTCCCATTTTCCACATACACTAAGTCTCCGGCATCCAATGTAATTTCTTTCCTGTGTTTGTTGTAACGTTCTGCATTTTGAGTATGGGACTTCTTGGTGTTTTCATACGCTAATTTCCGATCTTTTTCTAGGTCTTCATTTGTACAATTTGTCTTCAATTCGTGGGGCAAAATATTGACACTTTCACCTTCCATTAAGTATTTCGGAGCGAATCCAGTAACCGTGTGCTCCGTTTCGTTGTATCTTCTAACACATTCCTGAGCTATTGCCGTCCATGCTTTGTTATTTTTGTTCTCGTTTATTTTGCATCTTATTTTATTCACCAGGGTTTGGTTCAATCTTTCATTAAGCCCATTTGAGAATGGGGCGTCTACGGCCGTAAAAATCATCTTAATTTGCTTCATCTTCAAAAAATTTTTAAACTCTTTTGAATTAATGCCAGGGTATTGGTCCGTTAGTATTGTTCCTATATCGTTACTTTCTGTCACTTTCGTTGTTAGTTTTATAAAGTCATTAGCAGTTTGGTTTTTCGATGTTAAAATATAAGCATATCTGGTAAAATGATCAACTAAAAGGTGTAAGTATTTTTTTGTTGATCTTGATCCCCCAAATCCACCAATGGTATCAATGGACATAATATCAAATGGGTTTTCAGCTGGGCCTAAATGTGATAAGAACCCAAATTTAGATTTTTTCCTTGATTTGTTTTTTATACATACAGAACAATTATCGCAAACTTCCTTGATATTCATTATCATATTTGTTGCTGAGTAAAATGGAGTTATCTTGCTGATCATTTGCGATCTTCCCAAGTGACAGTAAGTATCGTGTACTTCTTTTATTAATATTTTACTGAGGTTTTCAGACAATAGAATTTTGTCTTTTGTTTTTGACTTTTTATAATAAATGCCATTTTTTGATATAATGTTTCTTTTCTTTTGCTGTAAGTCCATGTTCTCATTCTGGTCCTTTTTTATGTCTCCGAGACTTATTAGATTTACAACTTCCAGGATGTCGTCTGTGTTATCATTCGGTTCTAAAACTGGATTTCTGCTTAGGCAGTCTGCTTCTTGATTCGATTTTCCAGGATTGTATTTTATTGTGAAATCATATTGAGATAGGTAATATGTTAAGTCTCCTAGCTCTTCATCCGTCCTAGACTTTATGTTCAAGTTTTCCAGAGGTTTGTGATCCGTGTATACTGTGAATTGTTTCCCAAATAGCCAGTGTTGCCAATATTTCACTGCTTCTTTAATGGCTAAACATTCAAGGTATATTGCTTTTTTTTTCTTTTGTGCTTCATTCAATTTTCTGGAAAAATATGCTACAGGTCTATAACTTTTATTTTCATCTTCTTGCTTCAACACAGCTCCAACTCCTTTGATACTAGCATCAGTATAAATTTTAATTGGAGAATTTGGGTTAAAAATTTTGAGGACTGGTTCCGAACAAAGCAATGTTTTAATTTTCTCAAATGAATCTTGACATTCCTCTGACCAAACAAATTTCACATTTTTCCTCAGAAGATTATGTAATGGGTCTGAGATTTGTGCCATGCGTGGGATGAATTTATGGTGATAGTTGATTTTTCCAAGGAATTGTCTTACATTTGTTCTTGTTTCTGGAACTGGAAAGTTTCTCACTGCAATTAAGTAATCTTTCTGTGGTTTTACTGAGTTCTTTTCAATAATATGTCCTAAGTATTTTGCATGATTCTTCGCAAATGAGCATTTTGAGAATTTTAGTCTGAATCCCTCTTTGTGAATTGCTTCCAATAGTCTTGAAAGATGCTGTATATGTTGTGTAAAATTTTGTGAAAATATTAATATATCATCGATGAAAGACACTGCAAAATCAGAAAGTTTGTATTTTCTTATTATATTATTTAATATTCTTTGGAAAATTGCAGGTGCTGTTTTTAATCCAAAAGGGAGGCATGTCCACTGAAAGTGTCCTTCTTGTGTTACAAATGCGGTTTTAGGTCTGTCTTGAATCCTTAGAGGAATTGACCAGAACGCAGAATTTATATCTAAAGTTGTAAAATATTCGCAGTTCACACTTTTTATTATCAAATCCTCAATCAGTGGGAAAGGCTGTGCTTGAGGAGTTATAATTTTATTTAGATCTCTGAAATCTATACACATTCTTGTTTTTTTATTTTCATCTTTCTTAAAAGCCAGAGTAACTGGAGCAGCAAAAGGGCTGTATGACTCCTCAATAAGGCCTTTTTCCAATAATTTTGCAACTTGGCTTTCTATCTCTTTCCTATCTTCGAATGTGCACCTGTAAGGCCGTTTATAACAGTATTTTTCTTCCATTAGATCAATATGAGCCTCATAGTCTTTAACAGTACCAATGTCGTATTTATCTTTGGCAAATACGGATTTATATTTGTCTAACAATTTGTCGATTTCAGACTGTTCATACATATCTAAATGATTCACAATCATCTCAAATTCATCAGTATTCAGATGGGTGTTGAAGTTTACTTCATATTTTCTCACATTGTTTGTTTTTTCTTTTATGTCACCCAACAAAACAGGAATATTGACATTTGTGTGATTCTCAGTCACTTTATTTAAATCAGTTTCATTTTCGTGTTTTTGAAAGTCTTTGTTCTGAGTAATCCTTAGATCTTCAGTCTGGGTCAATTTAAAATTTTCAATACAGTCTAAACCAACCAAAAAATCATAACTGAAATTCTCACTGTCTACAATAAACACTTTGATCATTTTCTCAATATTGTAAATTTTCACTTTTAAGGTTATCATTCCTTTTGTTTTTCCTGCACCATTAATAGTTTTCAAGCTTACATTTTGTAAATTTTCCATGTTTTCTTCTTTAATTTTTAACAATTTTGCATTTATCAATGACACATTTGAACCCGAGTCATAAATACCAGAGATTTCTAATATGTCATTTATTAATAACTTGATTTTTATTAATGGTGGTACTTTAAGTTTTTTGGATCCTCTGTATTCAATTCCACCTCCAATTCCGAATTGTTAACAGATTTAAATGATCCAATTTTTTTGTTTTTGTCTTCTTTCTCTCTAAACCAGCATATTGATTCAGGATGAAAACGCTTCCCTTTGTTTGCCTTTTCACATATTTCACATGGAGCTTTGTCTTCATTTTTGTTTTGTTTATTATCCAAGAAAGGTTTTCCTTTTTTTTCATTTATATTTTTCTTGACAAGATGCTCTAGTCTACTTATTTCGTTGTAAAGATCTTGAGTTTCTTGAACAGTTTCTCGGTCAATCTTGTCGGATACATAATTTGGTAAACCAATGGCAATGAGATCAATCAATGTTTCAGTATCTATGGATTTTCTGATTTGAAGTAGTAACTTTTCTTTTTTCAGGGCATATTCAAGCAAGGAACCTGATTGATATTTGAAGTGAAAGGCATATCGAATAGGTGACCAACCTTTGTTCCCAAAAGTTCCAATGAAGATTTTTTTCCAGTCATTCCATTTTGATTCTATAGAGTATTTCAAAATCATGCTAGTGTACCAGTCAGCACTACACTTTTCAAGGAAAAACTTCAAGATCTCTATTTTTTTCCTATCTTCTGCCACTACACAGCGAACACATTCTTTTTCAAATTGATTAATCCATTGGCTGGCATTGGTGGTTTTTTCATCAAATTTTTCAATCATGAAATCTTTAGCAATTTTATTTAAGTTCTTAACTTCAGAAGTTTGTTCTTTGGATTCTAGAACTTTTTCAAGCAGCTTCTTTATTGTGTCTTCTGAGGTGACTGTGGTAGATGTTTCAGTTGTTTCTTCTGGGATCTCTTCTAAATAAAAATTTTCAAATAATAAGTTACCTTCTTCATCTAAATAAGCCTTTTTCATATTTTCTGTTAAGGTTATCCAAACTTTCCTGAATTGGTTTCTTTTTCCCAATGTGTTTTTCACTCTGCCGTACACTTGTGATGTTATCAATTCTTTGTGTAAACTTGTTGGTTGGTATTCATCAGGTATTGCAAAAGAACGACCATCTTGTGTGCCGATTGAGGTTAGGCACAATATTGTTGTTTTTCCATCTGACGCTCCTCGCATTTTAAAATCAAACCTTAGTTTTTCCATTTTTCTCGAAGTATTCACAATAATGTTGTTTTATAATAATCTTTGTTAATACTCCTTTTTGAAATAAAAACTCAGTTGGGTTTCTGCAATAAAAACAGATTTATTTATTTCTTTCTGTTTACAAGATAAACTGAAGATTACACAAATCAATTAGAAATAGCCTTACCTGCAATAAAAACAGAAAACAACATTAAAAGTTTTTACTTCAGGTGGTTTACAACTTATTGTTTATTTCTAGCACAAATTATAATCTTCAATGCTGAATATTCAGACAGACCACAGAGCAAAATTACCACAGAGTATGTTTCTATAATGGAGTCTATAACGCTGTCGGGAACGCGGCAGATTCAAAAAGGAAGTGACGTCTCGAGTAAATGAGAATCGTCGTTTTCTTTATATTATTATAACGTTTTTTGTTTTAAACAGCTTTCAACACTGCTACTTTTTCAATCGTTTTCATCGCAGGCGCAACCACATATTACTTCTGTAATTACCTGTTTCCAGTTATTTGCACTAAGAATAATATTACGGACCTAGATTCGTCTGGCAGGAGGCGGCCTCGGTTCTGCCGGTATATCAGCGTAATTCAGGGTAAAAGCTAACGATCAAACGTTCAAATTCGTTTTTAGATATATATCATTACCCTCAACAGAGTAACAAACTACGGGGTACAATATACTTACGCTAGAATGATACAAACAGTCCTTAAAGCCTTCCAACTCATTGAAACTTCTTCCGAAAAATATACCTCGCACTAATACGAAACACAGGTTCTAACGGGCCGTAATAAGATTATTTTATTCATCATATAATATTTGTTGAGAAGTTCTTGCCTCTATACATTACACCCCGGAATTAACGCACCACCGAACACCCCAATTACAATATTATGTTTAAATAATCATAATACATTTATATTGAACTAGCTTCTGCCCACGGCTTCGCCCGCGTGGATGTCGAAAAATTCACCATTTCAACCCCCCATTTCACCCTCTTAGGAATGGAATTTCCAAAAACCCTTTCTTAGTGGATACCTACTCCTCACAAAGAACACACCATCCAAATTTCATGTCTCTAGGACCAGAGGTTTAGGCTGTGCGTTGATATATCAGTCAGTCAGTCAGTCACTCAGGACTTTGAATTTTATATATATAGATTTTTACTAGTAGGTATATACAAAAAATTGATTATTTATTAAATTTGTTACTACTGATTGTGGGAGAAAATTGTGGTCACGTTACAAATCTACACACGCACACCATCACATAAGTACGTATAGTCTAGTAGGTACTTCGGCCATTTTGGTTTGTTTTGACAGTATTGTGGAACTGTCACCGTAATTCATTTAACTGTATTTCCTGTTATTCTTGCCAATAAAACTTTTAGTTTATTTTTTATTATTATTAAAAGCTTTTATTTTACTTCACTTGTATGTCCTGGTATTTTGCAATCATTATTTCACCCACTTCGTCTGTAGCTATCAGGCTGTGATTTGGTACACACTTTTGGCACACACGCTCATAACAATGCACGAAAAAACCTTTTTTTTTGTATTTGTATGTTATATAGGCATTCACAGACGTTCGTATACAATGTGCAGCTAAATTAATCCAAATTATGAAAGTAGTTTTCATAATCGTTGAGTGAATCGATATTCCGTAAATTTTACCATAAGTAATTTTTAACCCAAAAATAATGTTTGTTGATACAACACACTGACTGAAACACTGACTTCAGCAGGGTAGCATCAACATAGTGGCTTCAGCTTCATCTCCAAATAACATCAATATATACAATATACAAACAGTGCCATATCCAGAACCACAAACATCTTCAAAGCAAGCAAAACTAGTCGCCGTTAAAATCTCAACAGATATAATATGTTCATCTGTAGTGACAAGTTATTCATTTGCTTACGTCCTATAATTTAAAGGACGTATTCCTAGCCCCAAGTCTTACGTATAAAACATGGTCATTTGCAAAGTCTCGGGGGGACACTGAGCGATCTCCCGGCTAGTTATCACTTATTTTAATTTATG
Organism: Aporophyla nigra; assembly: GCA_947507805.1. NCBI lineage: Eukaryota > Metazoa > Arthropoda > Insecta > Lepidoptera > Noctuidae > Aporophyla > Aporophyla nigra. Next base: position 18,481,425 of record OX382309.1, on the reverse strand, counting down.
TTTGGACAGCCACAGGTATATCTTTACTTACATCCTAGTATTATGTGTCTAAGTAGTACTGTTGGTACCTGTTTACATTTGCTTCTTTTTTAGGGTTCCGCACCTCAAAAGGAAAAAGCGGAACCTTTATAGGATCACTTTGTTGTCGGTCCGTCCGTCGGTCAAGAACCTTTTTGTCAGGAACGCGTCGAGGTATCAAGCTGAAATTTATATCAAATACTCAAATCTACTGTTCCTTGAAGCTGTGAGAAAATCAAACTTCTAAGCTAACGCAATCAAAAGATATAGCCGTTTATGCCGCAAATTTCCGCAAATTTTCGAAACTCGCAAGGGAATCAAAACCTAAAGGGTACTTCCAGTCGATCTAGAATTTTGAAATTTGGTACGAAGCAACGTTTTATAGCACAGATAAAGGAAAAATAAAAGTAAATTTTTAGTTACATCATATAATTAAAATATTTATAATAATATTAAACTAACTACCTCTTTCCTCATGAACGCGTAGAGGTATTAAACACTACAGGTTTATACGGAACCCTCGGTGCGCGAGTCCGACTCGCACTTGGCCGTTTTTTTAGATAGATAACAAATATATTTTATACGCTATTACATGGAATTCATGTTTGGGGGCTTGTGGCTAAGTGTTAACAGAAGGACGGGTCGATGTGAAAACTCGGGTGGATGGGTGACCATCATACCAAGACCACTCCGTGCCTCGGAAAACACGTTATGCCGTTGGTCCCGGTTGTCAATCATGGATCTTTTATGGGTCGTCAGAAGCCTGAAAGTCTGACAACCAGTCTTAGCAAGAAGACCTTCACAACTTAGCTACTGGATTGTGCAGATCAGATAGGTAGTTGCTCCATGTAAAATACTGGTACTTCAGCTGCATCAAGTTAGACTGGAACCTTTTCATACGCTTTATATAAGCTTCACTTGTATGTTTGTTTGTAACCGACTCCTTATACCGTGATTTTGACCCACTTTAAACGACCAGATTTCATTAAAACTCTGTAGACTTATCGAGGACCGATGACAATACTATAATTTCATAAATTTGTGCCATTATCCTTGCCAGGGTTACCAGAACAGCAAAAAAACTGTCTTCGAAAACTACGCTGACACACGTCTCAAAATTCGAAACACCCTAAAAAATAGAAAATAAATAATAGTTTAAATAAACTAAAAAACACGCTTGCATAGAAATCCAAACTAAAAAGTACAAAATAATGGAAAAAAAGCGTGGGGTGCCTGATATCAATAAAAAAATACCTTGAGAAGCACCCCACGCTTTTTTACCGACTTCAAAAAGGAGGAGGTTCTCAATTCGGATGTTTATATGTTTTTTTTAATTTTTTATTTATGTTCGGCCATAACTCCGTCGTATACAGGGTTATTTGTAAAACACCGGCAACCTCTCAGGTCTATGTTACTAACATCATAATCAACAACTTTTGTTCTGTGACTTTTAAAAATTCATCATATTTTAATTCATCAGATTTTCAAACAAAAATTAAAATATTTACATTAAACGCTCTAAATGTTACGGAGTCTATGCGAAGCAAAAGAAAGCGATAGTATATTAGCAAGGGGAGCGGGGTTAGGGCGGCGGGGGCGCTTAAACTTGACCTATTTACAGGCAGCCGATTTTTGTATGAAAATCTGATGCACTAAAATATGATGAATTTTTAAAAGTCATAGAACAAAAGTTGTTGATTATGATGTTAGTAACATAGATCTGAGAGGTTGCCGGTGTTTTACAAATAACCCTGTATAAACGGATTTGCAAAATTCTTTTTTTGTTCGAAAGAAGTTTATTCCGAAATGGTCCCATATAATTTTCATATAGATCTGATGATGAGTTCGGGAGACAAACACCGGAACTCTTTAAAAAATGACAGCAAATCAACCGCGACTTCTGCTATCGCATAAATATGCATTGTTTGTTTAGAATTAGTGCGGGGTGAATACCACAACTAAAAATTTAAAAATAAAAACTTTTTTACAAAAAAAAACAACCGACTTCCTTAAAAACACTACAAAGTGAAAAATAACTTTTATTTCGGAAGTCGGTGGCAAAAAAAAACCATAAATACAGATCCTAAGGCACCGACTTCCGAAATTAAAGTTATTTTTCACTTTGTAGTGTTTTTAAGGAAGTCGGTTGTTTTTTTTTTTTATAAAAAAGTTTTTTTTCCATTATTTTCTACTTTTTAGTTTGGTTTTCTATGGAAGCGTGTTTTTTAGTTTTTTTAAACTATTATTTTTGTAGAACTGCTAGTTACTTATCTAGTCATCTGCCTAGCCTTTTCCCAACTATGTTGGGATCGGCTTCCAGTCTAACCATATGCAGCTGAGTACCAGCATTTCATATGGAGCGACTGCCTATCTGACCTCCACCACCCAGTTACTGGGTAAAACGATACCCTTTGGTAAGACTGGTTGTTACTTTCGGGCTTCTGACCACCCGTAAAGACTGTCTAAGATCTACGAAAGACAGCCGGGACCAACGGCTAAACGTACTTTCCGAGGCACGGAAGGGTCTTGGTAAGTAATGATGGTCACCCATCCACGGACCAACCGCGGCAAGCGTAGCTTAACCTGAATGATCGACCCGTGTGACTGTTATCACTTAGCCACAAGCCCTTGTGTGACGTATCTAGTAAAAGGTTAAAATACTTTGTCGAGCTAAGAGATTGTGAAAAGTCCAATTTCTCAAATTATGTCATTTCCCACACCTTCCAATGCGGAACATGACAATGCTTAAAATTCTTCAAATTTCACCAGACGTTATTTAACTTAAACACGTTAGATAACATAAAATCGGTAGAACTTTAATAAACCTTCCTTGCGAATATATCTAAGAAGCGGGATTAATTAGCTATACCGGCAACACCGAAGAATAACAGGATGATAGCAAAGATAAATATCTAGATTGCGAAGCAGGATAGGAATAAAATAATGCATATTCATGTTGAAATTACACAATAAAGTAAGGTGTTAACTGTGCAACGTATTAAATCATTCTCATCAAGAGTTCGCGGCAAAAGTAAATACAAGTAGATTGGTTATATTACCACCGTTATTCGCAGCTGATTCTGACTTGAAACTACTTCAGACCATAAACGGTTATCTTTCAAAATCTCCTTTGGTAAAATACCTGGTTAATGAAAGCGCATACCTACGTCTTTTCAACACCATTCTGATGTTTTTACGGCACACCTTTCAAGAGTTATAATTGCCATTTTATTTTTGGTCCCTATTTAGCTCGAGAATGTTTTTTTTTAATAGCCCAGTACTTATACTAACCTTGGTGAGCAATGGTAGCCCCGTCTTACGAGTTGTATGTCGTAAGTTCGAACCCAAGCTGGCACTTTAATCTGAGTAAATAATTTCATCACCACTACTCTCTGAAAAAAGGCATGTCCTAGAACCAAAAAATCGAAAACATATGACCAACCCACAATGGACCCGCGGGGCAGATTATAGCCCCTTCCCTCTCGAAGACAGGGGACCAGTGTACCAGCAGTGGGAATATTGTTTTTTTTTTTGTCATAGGCGGATTAAAATCAGCTAACCTTACCTGACTATCACAATCATCATTCTTCTGCCCTTTTTTTTGGATGGGAAATCATCAAATGACTTCTCCCGCTCTGGGCGGAGCGGGAGGGCGTGTCAGACTTTTACTGACTAAAACCCACCCGTGTTCCTTCAGTTGCCCATGTGCCATGGTCACGGTATCTATCTCTTTCGAACAATCTCGCGACCCTGGCAGGCACCGGCCCTAGCAGACCCCTTCAGTGCTGCTGACATATCTTTGAGGCGCGCGTGGAACACTACGCGCCGTCGACCCGAGCCTGGTCCGTGTCCTACCCTCCGTATGCCGATACACAGATCACAACACTATTATTGTCTCTGCTCGATACAGTCATATATTTATGGCCAGAATGGTGGCATCGCTCCATATCCGAACTATTTTGGAGCACACGAAAATAGAACCAGTAAATATTAGGAATAGAATAATTTATGGGCTGTGAAAATGGATGTCTGTAAATAAGACGTAAGAAATCACTGTAAATTAGTCACAGCTCTTATAAAAGGTATTTTATGTCCCTTTTATTTTGTCTTGACATGATGCTAGTTTTTGAAAATAACTCCAGGCTTCAGGTATTATTTGTATCACATGGATTCCCAAGGGAAGAAACGATGTAGGTAAGTACTATCTATTGTAGCAAGAGTTTAAACGCACTTTTAGTAGAAATGACTTTCATTGAGTTATTAACGTTGAAGAGAGATAAAGTACTTAAACTACGACCGGCTGTGTAAATAACAACCTTGAAATTTGGGACATAACACGAAATTGAAGACCATAAATCATGTTATATTTCTTATTCTCGACTTCACTGAAATGTGGCCAGTCTGCATTCAATGCAACTATTGCACACCATCAATATCTTGAACCAAGAATTACGACAAATTATGCAAATCAAAATTTCTCACACATAATCATGGGAACGGGAAACCGAGCATCCTTAATAGTACCTTCATGAGGTCATAATAGCCCACAACCCAGTCACAGACCAGTAGTTACTCTCTATCATACTAAGTAATTTAATGTTATCACATCAAAGTAAAGCTCACGTACCAGTACACCGCAATAAATATCCAGCTGACCTTTCAGCCAAGGTATTTATAGCACAACTCTAATCGCATTGAAATATTGATATTGGACAGTAAATTTCATGCTAATGAGGCTGGCAACACCGACTAGAGGTGCGACCAACAACTAGTGGGTATTAACAAGATGGCCCGTTTAGAATAAAAGCACAGATAATATTTATTGGAGCATAGAGAATGAATGAGTGGTTCGACGGACTGTTATGTTTATATGCATTCGATCAGCGATTACTGAATAATTGAAGATTTTGAGTCTGGAATAGCGGTACAGCATAGCTTTACTAGGTATGCCTATTTTACTACTAGGACTGCGCAGTTATGGCCAGTATATGTTTCATAAAAGTTAAGAGACATGTTACACAGGCTGGCTAATAATGTGGGCTATCAGAACAATTATCGTCATCATCATTATTACAGCGGAAAGACGTCCACTGCTGGACATAGGCCTCCCTCAAGTTAGGGGTTTTGCTATAATCGCCACGCTTGGCAGGCGGGTTGGCGATCGCAGTATGGTGGTAAATTGCATTGAGAACGCTGCTACCCATTCTCTAGAAGGAACAATATCAGAACAATTTCAGATGCGAAATAAATTTATCGGACTCGATTTGAATCTCTGTCAAAAATTGAGAATACAAGTGTGAGATATCATTCATTTCCCAGTCAATTAGCCACAGAGAATACCCATCCCAGAATTCAAATATCTAACTAAATTGCTACTAAGTATTTTGTAATCAAACTTGAGCTACAGTTAATCACCACTTTGGTCCAATTAAGCCAACGAGGTAACTTATTGAAGAATATGATATTTTAGCTGCATACCCCAACACTTTAAAACAATTTACAGATTCTAAACAACATTCTAACAATAATAATATCGTCTAAAATACACTAATTATTGCATTAGAGAGCCAAGGTTGGAATGTTAATATTATCGTAAGGGTTCCTACACAATGACTCAATGACAGATAATTATCACTTAACAGAGCCAACAGATTGTGCTGATAACCGAAAATGGCTACCATATTAATTTATCAAACTGTTCGATAAAACAGCTATCAGCATTGTATAAATCTACGGGCAAAATTCTCAAAAGGCCCACCCTTTGTAAGTATATAAAGTATAATACAAACCAGAATGGTATGGAGAGCTTCAAAGATGAAAGGGCTAGTAGCAACGTGTTAATAAACACGTATGTTACTTTAACTGTTGTATAGGTACCGTAAGCAGGGAATATGATCAAGAACAGTTATTAATGTATGATATGAGATATTTAATCCCCCTACTGAAAAAGGTCTAGACATATGTTTGAATTGCATGATTGATCCTTTGGGCTGACTAAGATTGAATTTCTCGCATACAACTTCATATTACCATACTTCATGTCATATTAGAGAATTTCGTGAGTTGTCGCATCGGCAGACTAGGCTATCAAGAACTAAGTAGATATCTCCTTGAAATTACATTTTTATTCCATCTCGGGAATCAGTGGCAAGAAGTAGCTTAAGAACTTCCCATCCATCAATATAACGTGCAGTCTTCATGGAATTTCTTGCTCGTTCTTCTCTAAAAACCAACTACGCTTTGCCATGGGCTTTTAGCTTTTAACTGACCGACTCTTTAACAGTTCAAAAGTGCCTGTCATTGATTTAATTGAAGTAAATGCTTTGAGTTTTAAGTACCTCGTTTGATCAACTTAACAGTTTAATCAGCCCAAACCCTTACAAATTATATCTTACTGACCCAGTTCTCAAGCCCATCCCACGAACACATTCTACGGGCTCGTTATAGAGAATAACTATTGCATTTACTATTAATAGCTTCGTTTATGTATGATTGATATTGCACAGTATAACCGGGTGCTATGTCTGCAGTGATTTGGTTATTGTTACTTTGTTACCACTTCGATTCATTGTTTATTAATTGAGATGCCTCTCGGGTATGTGATGCGGAGGAATGACGAAAATGTCGTAACGAAAATGTTGTGTATAAAAGTGGATTTCTATAAGATTAGGGGAAGATTATAGTAACTATAAATGGACTGTGTGAAGGATGATATTATGGCTATAAAGGGGTGACTACCGATTTGACGACTAATGGTGAAGTATCGAAGAGGCCATGTTAACATGTAGCGCCAGCTCAAAATAAATTGGCATAAGGGCAGGAGAATCTGACAGAGTCGCGAGATTTGTTCGAAAAAGATACCGTAGCCCTGGCATATAGGCAACTGAAGGAACACGGGTGGGTTTTAGTCAGTAAAAGTCTGACACGCCCTTCCGCTCCGCCCAGAGCGGAAGACGTCATTTGATAATTTCACACCCACAAAAAAATAATGATGTCTCCTTCTACAACAAGAAAAACCCTTGAAGCATTGAAGCACCTTCAGACTAGTAGACTGCCCACGATTATGTTAAGAAGAAGAGAATCAAAGCATTAGGTATCTGCCGGGGTCGCGAGATTGTTCGAAAGAGATACCGTGACCCTGGCACATGGGCAACAGAAGGAACACGGGTAGGTTTTAGTCAGTAAAAGTCTGACATGCCCTCCCGCTCCGCCCAGAGCGGGAGAAGTCATTTGATGATTTCCCATCCAAAAAAAAAAAAAAAAAGCATTAGGTGTGGTTTTGCGCTTGCTTCATCGGAAAATGTTCTTCAGATAAGTGAACTTCGGACAATCGTGAATTCGTTATACCTACACTCTTATTTCACAATCACAGGGGCTTGGAAAGAAGCCTTTTACGGTCCTTGAGAAGTGTCCACAAAGACATAGGACCCTCGCTCCCGTCTACCGTTCACCTTTTTAAGGTCATTGGTCCCATGTTACATTGCTGATTCGTTCATAGGTTCTACTCGTCTCCAGACGACTGGTCAAGAATGCTGCTTAATCTCTTGAGACTGTCACTTATTTACCTTTATCTACGTCCACGTGGCTGAAGAGGCTAATCCTTGATGCAGGCGATCAAAATGATGATGATAATCAGCCTTTATTATTCCCACTAGTGGGACACAGACCGGACGGTGTGGACATGTGGTATCTACCAACCCACACTAGACTCGACCCCCAAGCCACACGACTTGGTAGATCTCACATTAGTTGACTCTTTTGTTCTAGGACATGCCAGTTTCCATACGATGTTTTCCTTCGCCATTTTGAGACCAGTTGTGAAGAAACTATTTACACAAAGAAAAGCGCCTTCGAAACCTACAAATCTTATGTCGGGCCGATACCACTACCCACCACTGGTCCTGAGAATCATTACTAACCTATAATACTTAATATAGTTATATCTAAAATTACACCTATGTTAAATGATTATAGGAATCGATAACATCAATACAACATCATAATCATGAAATATTAATGAGTATGGGCATCATTTCAACTGACGTTCTCTTTATCTTAAATGTTAAATAATTCCAATTATCATCGAAATTACATGATTAGAATGTTAGTTATTGGCACAGACCTTTAACAGTTAAATATTAAATAAGTGAGAAGGTTTCTGTGTTCTACGTAAATGTTTATAATAATGGAGGAATGGTTATTACTGGCTTGTACATAAACGAGGGCTTGACTCGTACTTTCTTTAGTAAATTATAATAGCAATTGGTAGATACTGTGTTTCTACAGGTAATGAGCTCTGTTCCTGCTATATTTAATTATAAAGATAAGTGGCGACATGTGGGTATACTATGGGTACACTTCTGCCTAACCCGACAAGGATAAGGGCGGCGTGATGTTATGTTCTTCATTATAATCGATCCAGTAATTTAACTATTACAAGCGTAGGTACCAAACAGACACACAGAAAACGTCATGTACGGATTGAGACAAATATTTAGCGAATAATATTATTATTTTATTTCTGTAGGTTTGCACAAATACTTGCACATCAATAACGTCGAACGTCGTCTTCGTCTGCTTTATATTTAAAGAATTATATTATATTATATTTTTTAAATTAGATGAGGTCGACGTTTCCTGACCACTCTGAGGAGAAAAGCCAAAACGAAGTTAGACGTCATGGTCTCTTTTAAAGTCTTTTGAGTAAAGAAACTAACAGATTGAGTGGACCCAGCCCAGTCAATAACTTTAATATCAAACGGACTCGAACATAAATGAAGAGACATGGTCATGAATTAAACGAAAACCATTAAACGAAGCCTCCATTTATTTCATCAATTAGTAATTTATTAACTTACATCACTAGTAATAACAATATACACAGTTATTTCTGCTCATACCTATGATTTTACAGCGATGCTATCTGCCACGGCTAAATACAATTATTAATCGATTCCTCTGACCTTTTGTGAAACTAGCACTTACCATTTACTATTGTATTTCAATTAAAACGAAGCAATAAATTGTTCAAAAGTAAATATTTGTTCACAACTACCGTTTATTGTTTTTTTATAGATATTTTAATCCACGGGTATGCTTGTCGCGTTTAAAAAAGACAGGACACACATAACTTTAATTATTATTAAAATAAATATCTATTTTTATTAATCATTAAAAGAACAAAGGGCTATCATGCGTTATGTATAATTTTACAGCACTTAAAATTCAATTTATAATGCATTTAGTTTATAAACTTTTCCTTCGAACAAATGCATAAGTAATTGACAGGTAGAGCCAACTTAATTTGATTAACTTACTTAGCCAGGTGGCCTTAATTGCTTTAAGTGTGTTTTTCCGTGACACTTGGCGCATGTAAATTCGCCCGTAACTATTCCCTAGACAAGCAATCTTTGCATCTAGTACATGTGCTGGGCTAATCTTCTGTTAATCATTCCAATCTTTATCCAATTCCATTAAGATTTTAGTGTGGTACCGAACGTAACAAATACCACCATCCCATCTCTTCCCGTGGGTGTCGTAAAAGGCGACTAATACTAGACTTACTAGAGAATGGGCAGCAGCGTTCTTGATGCATTTTACCACCATTCTGCGATCGCCTGTCAATCGTAGCGATTATGGAAAACCCTTAATTTCTTTTTCAGAGAGGCCTATATCCATCTTTGGACGTATTTCGGCTGAAATGATTATGGTTAAGTTTTCACATTTGAAAATCACACCGAACCAGCCATTTTCAAAATAAAACAATTCATACAGACATACATACAAACGCGATCGGCAGATGTGTTACAGTCTAGAGAAGATCTAAAGGTGCTGGTCGATTTACAATGTCAATTTTATTAATCGATAATTGTATTTTATTTTGAATCGATAAGATCAACAGTTTCGTGTCGAGGGAGTTTTTAAAGCGCACAGCGATTAGTCAAACGCCTCTACGCGTCGAAACAAAGATCCAAAATGAAATATTTTAAATTATGTTTTGACAGTATCAATTATTATGAAACAATAAATATTCCATAGTTTTTATCAACGAAGTCATTTCGCTTTGTTTGTTTACTTTTAATTAAAGAATGTTTGTTTAAAAAGCCGTTATAGAGCTGTGTAATCGATCGCCGCATTTTATTTTCATTAGATAAAATCGGTAATGTTGGATATTTAAATTGCCAGCCGATTTATTGTTCCTGATAATATGTCACGATTTAAATGTATAAAGAAGTATTTTATGTATCTGCTCGTGTGCAAGCGCACTTTAAGTAGCGCGCTTCGTAATGGAAAATAATGCATAAATCGTGAATTTTGTTCTCATTTCTTGTTCGCTACCCATATTTGCATCCATGATTATGACAAAGCTTTTCGAAAAGACTTAATTTGGTTAAACATTATCATTTGGCCGACATATCGGTATACTGCTTCGAGTGTATCTGTCACGATTCGTGCATAAGTTGAGTACTTAATACCGTATTAGCGTGGTATTACAAAATCTCGACGATATTTAACGGTGGTACAACACATGGCGGGCAAAGCAGATATTCAATTTATAATCTCATAAATGGAATAAGGTCGATGCGCCTGCGGCGGCGGCAAAGGTTAATCGGAACACGGCTGAACACGTCACATGGTATTGTGTCGTGGCGCCCTACTATTGAGAAACTGAAATCTGAACACGATTAGATTTATTGCGATATTTCGCTACGATTGATTGCTATCGATTTTCTGTGCTGTACTGTGTGTGACTGATCGCTTCGCGTAGTTCGTGTATTATTGTTTGTTTCTCTTGATTGTGTGGGCGTTGTATACCTACGGACCCCTTTATAGTCAAAAGGGTAATGTGCAGGTGCCAGCTTTTAAATATAAATGGAATTCAACCATTCCGCGTAATCATTCTCATGTTTTTACCCGCGCTACCGCATAACTGTCAGCACATTGCCAACAAAAAGCATGAATTAGATGACAATAAATGAGTCGTAAAAGACAGTACGCTCTTACAACGAACATTTTTTAACATCCGCTCCAGACAGACTCCCCGCCGCGCGACGATCTATCATCCGTGGAACAGCGCTGTTTTACTAGAAAAATAAAAACACAATTGAATAAGCGCTTTTCTATTGTATGACGGCAGCATTAAGGTTCCATTAAATGGCATTAAATATATAGTTGTTAAGAGTGTTGACCGCCGGGGGTCGTGCGCGTGTAGTGCCGCGGCGCGTTGTATGCGGCGCTCGTCGCGGCCACATCGGCATTCTGCCAGTGATCACGCGCACAACTGCATTATTCAGCACAACTCACGCGCCGCTGTCGCATTATACCGTACGATCCTTAACGCCTCGCCTCCGACTCAACCCGCATATGGAGTACCGGAAAAACTTACAATGTCGTACCTATTACATGACAAATTGCGACTATTAGCGTCTCAGCCTCGACGCACCGGCTTTGGCATCGGCTGCTCTAAGTCGCCGATGATTATGGAAACGTTGTTATGCGGTTCGCGGAAACCTTTTTACTGAATGTGCCGTTTGTCGAAGTCACAGAACAAAGAAGTCGAAGTTGTGAGCAGCGCCGGTAAGGCTGTCACAAGCGAGTCCATCTCGCAATGCCTTTTGTTGGGATGTTACTACGGGAGCTGTGAGCTAGATAATTCACCATTTAATAGCAAAGTGCTAAGACCTTGTCCATCTACAGTTGCCAATTGACGTTATTATCTGCACTAACAATGCCTAGATTACCACAGAAATAGTAGGAATGAACGGTGAATTAACTTTGACATTAGAGACCGACAAACGCTTGTTAATACGACGAGCTATGATATTAGTATGCCATACTTACATGACATTTAACAATCATTAAAGTAATCGATGTTTCGTAGAACAATCAGGTAGAATTTTACCTTGAAGTCTTGACTCGTATAGATCGATCTTATGGAAGGCCAAGAACGGAGTGATGAGTGCAAATTGAATGAAGCATACCTACCCACTACTACCCTACTGTCAACTAGCAAAATTGTCTCCGGTGATTGCGCTAGAGCAGCCTGCGATAATCAAATTTTCTAACGTTTTTTACAATCTTCAGGTCAGTGTCATGTTGTAGATATGTTGATTAACATATGATTCGGAACCGAACAAATAATGGCTTTACACAATTATAATAATTCAAAATGATCAATACAACGCTCTAAGTTTATTTAATCCCATTCAAAGGCATTTTTTATGAAATTGTAATGCAATAGGATTACTTGAAGCTAGGTACTTAAGTAGGATACTGCAATGTTTTGGCATCCAGCTCCCGACCTAACGAAGCCCTTTCCGGCACACAACCAGATACATATTACCCGTGACAAAAACATGACTTTATCTTCTAAACCGATGTTCACCTGTCTATACCATGTTCGCAGACCCTTGCTAATGGCACAAAAGTGTACATTCATTTTCATCAAAACTAACAATGGGCTGCTAAAGTCGCCTAATAGACCATTACACGTAGATTTATGCCGGTAACAACGTCTCAGGATTGAGGCATAGTTGACTAGCATTACCATATAAGAAGGGAGAATAAATAACATCGATTTCTGTTGGAGAATTATTCGTTAGATGTTGAAGCGAGTGATCATGAGCGGTGAGTAGGCTTCGATGCGAACACGCGTTTGAATTTAAATGGTTAATTTGTCTTATAGGCCGCTACTTTGTAAAGTAGGTGTGTGCTTTGTTCGTGGATTTATATCTTTGTCCTCTGTGTGCAGGGCTTTTAGAGATCCTGTGACTGCTGAGTTTGAGAATACCTACCTAAGTCATAATCAGTCTATATTATTCCCACTGCGGGGACACAGATCTCCTCTCGGTAAGAGAGAGTATTATACCGAAGTAGGTATAATAATTTAGGTTTCCTTCTTGCAAAGGTTTAAATGTCGACTTTCATTTAGGCACTTTCAAGTAAAGCCCGAGTTTTGTTAGAGTGGTTCGTCCTAGGAACATCTAAATATGTTCAGTGACAAAAGTGAAAATTAGCACTGGTGATTATACCCAAGAATTTAGCCCTATTCGTAATATACATTGCTCAAAAGTAAGCTAGATCGTTCCGGCAAAGAATGTGACCTGGAATACTTACGTACACGCAATAGATTTATTAATCAAGTTGATTTAATCGAACCTTGGTAAAAAAACGCGAATCAACAGATTCGACACAAAAAACATAAGCTAGACCCACCCAGATCTATAGATCAACTAGGCATTTCAAACAAAAACAGAATCATGTTCTAAGTTTTAAAGAAACCGTTACGTTTAAAACATGGAACTACTACGTACTTCAGAACAACTTAAAGTTTTAAAAGTTCTGCAATTTGGAAACGTCAAGTGTAGTTTGTGCTGATATGAATCTTTTATGTATCTTAAGAGTAACAGTAAGCACCCGGAGCACAGTTAACTGATTTTCTAATAAGCCATTAATAATTAATTAATCGTTTGAGTAGAATGGCCAACTGTGTAATGAGTGTTGCGTGGCCATATTAAAAGTTTGGTAGGTACGGTGCCGCAGAATTATTTTGTTGGGTAAAGTTTATGTATAAAGTAAGTATTGAGTTCATTACTAAGTAGGCAGGTTTCTTCTGGTCGATAAAAAACATTGAAGTGTATGGTGGTGCTTTAATTATTCATCGCTGGACATAGGGCTCCACTAGTCTAGACCTGTAAAATCAAGCAATTCTGAAGCAATAAGTATCAGCGTCCCATATTATGGAAATTTCTTATCCCTGTATTGAAACCCAAGGGAAAGGGCAGCTTTGCTGTCCAAAATAAGGTCCCATTTGAATTTCTGAATATCGGCAGAATCCATACCTTATAGATAGCCTTTATGCCTTTTACTTAGCATATCTAGAAAGCAACCGTCACGTTTCATATTGAATAAGCATAAGCAGCGTCAAAGATATCCAGCGATTTATATTCGGAATTATTTATCGCACCGTCCTTTCCAATTCTGAAAACGTAGACGTGTCATTTGTCATCTATTCAATTAACATTACGATGGTAAGTTGCCACTTTAATCAAAGTGCTGGTACTTTAATTTATCCTGTCATAGTAGGTAAGTATTAAATTTCATCCAAGCTATAACCCCACGCGGCGCATGTAAATGAAACATAAATCACTCCTACACTTGGATACACCAATTTATATTAACTTCACTATAGCGGTATTATGCATGGAGTTGGAGTAAAAAAACTGCAATGTAAATGTGTACAAATAGGTGTTTCGCCATTACAAAGTTCTTGAAAGGGTGGGTGTAAATCAAATTAATATGAAATCATTTCTGTAGGTAGGAAGGTACCATGATTCATGATTATACGTCTTTTTCAGATATATATCTACACAATGAAAATGGCATAGCTGAACTTATAGAAAACTATGTTGTGAACACTTCTGATATTTGCCATATCTTTCCACACCTTGGCCATATGAAATGGGGCTCCAATTTCAAATGGCCATCAAGATACGACTACCAGTCTCATTTCATCTCTGAAAAACTAAACAACTTCCTCGAACAGGGTACTTGCAAATAAAATGCCATTACTTTCCGCGTACGCCTTTCTAAAAAAAGTAAAACAAATTTTGTAATACAGATGTCGTTACAACTTACCAGCGGCTTAATCGCCCTGAAAACAATTTCCCAGCGTTTAAACATTGGTTATGCGATATTATAATACATATTCCATGGTAATACGTATTGCTTCTAAAGGTAACTAGAACATACGTCATTTATTAGAGACTGCTACCTTTATCTGGTTGCAAACCTGTGCATTTGTGCAACAAAAAAGAGGTTTTTTAGGTTTCCGAAATGGTGTTACTCTGGACAGGTCATTAAAATTCCGCATAAACTGCAAGAATATCAAGCAGAAGGTATTCTCGCAACAATCTCCTACAACGACTTGTTATATTATGACTATAGCGCCTAACCATCGCATTGGAGCAAAATCACTACGCTGGCACGCCCGGAGAAGATGGCCATTAGCGCCTAGTCATCGGATCGGAGCAGAGTGCACTCACGAGCTCCGGCCACTATGAGAATTATCTATTAGCTTGTGGATAGTTGTGAATGAAACTTCAATCATTTCAGTTCGTCAGTCGATTGGCCGAGTGAAGACAAATAGACGACAGTCTGAAGTCGGATTATGTTCAGAGTGAGGTTTCATATGATGTCGGGGCCCGCGGCCCATCAGAATGATGAATATTCCGGAAGACAAAGAGGCCAAAAACGTTTAGCGCGTCCCAATTCCAAAATCTTTACCGTAAGACAGTTGAAGGTTCCAAGAATTTAATACTTAGAATCTGACATAGCCCTCCACTCAGTCTTGTCAAGGCAACGAGACCCAAAAAGGGCAAATTAGGTTACGCCATAAACTCGTACGCACATCAACATGCACGTTTCGCAATTGATAAATGAGTACGATAACCCACGTTACCCACGTATGTTCTTTGACGCAGAGAATAGAAAAAGCGACCTTGCTGTCTAAAATCACATAGTTGACCTACTGATCCATAAGCTTATAATAACGACCTTTGGTACTGGAGCCACTAGAGGTCAAGATCCTTCAATCATGCTTCTTATATTGGTGAATGTCTCTAATAACGGATTTTGGTTAATTATGAGTGAAGAGCGTTTATCTTAACTCGTCACTTGAATTGTAGTATCACATAATTTTTAGGTCGAGAGGGAAGAGCACAGGGCATGGTCATAGCCTATGGCCTATTTTAACATCTTGGGGTAAGGAGTTTCATTCTTTCTTATCTGGCAGATCATTTCATACAACATTCTGTGCCATATTTGTATGAAATAGATCTGGTAGCAATAAATTAATATCTGCAGGGTGATAAATTGCGTAAGACACTTGACTATTCAACAACTTTCGTTGGGTTATTGAACGTTGTCAAGTAGACGAAGTTTTCAAACGAAGCTCGGGTTTGGGAATGTTCTTCAAAATCATTCGGATTGTAATTGAAAGTGCCTTGAAATTTTGGTGCTGGATTCTGTGCAAAGGGCCTTTGATATTTAAACTTCTTTCTTCTTTTAGTACTCTATGCAAAATCTTATGCACGCCACAAGTAGGTACGTATTATTCTATTGTATATATCGTGTGCAACAACAAATTCTGTCATACCACACAACCCTTACGTCAAAACCTGCATTCCCGACAACCAACCAATAAATAAAACAACAAATCAATTCGACGTCCGTATAATATAAGATATATAATAAAATAAATCCATGAATAATGTACTAGTCCTGCACTAGGTTTACGTCAACATTGAACTGTCCCTTCTCAAGGTCGCAGGCTGCTTGGTACTGCCATTTGAAAGTGTTACTCGCGTCGTAGGACTTTTTCTGTGGAGTAAAAATAAGTATATTAAGTTTGTTTTAATTATAGCTAACTAGGGAACAGCATGCGTAGCATGACCACCGTAGAAACGGGTTTTGTCGACGGAAGAATAGACAAAGTGACAGATTGTAGAAAGATTTCTTCCGTCCGTGATATAAGGATAAGCAGGTACTTAGAAAAATAAATTTTGATAAGAGAGATCTTTAAAAAAGAAATCGTATCCATTTTTTAAACAAGGTGCTCTATTCGAGGGCAAAGCAGTGCGCATTCTATTCAAGATAACTGGGAGACAAATCAATTGCAGAATACCAAAAAAGTTCATTCGAGTCGATTTTAAAATAGACATTAGGGTTTTAGACCTTAAAAAAAAAAACGGAACTATATGAAAGATTTTAGCAACAAACCCTAAACTAAAAATTCTATTAGTTTCGGTGGCATAAAAGTACACAAAACCAAACACACCGAGCCTAAAGTAATTTGTCAACTTATAGTCACTTTTTAAATACTTTTAAGTTCAGTTTATCATCGCCGCACTAACTGTATAGTATAGTAACCATGAATTCAGCACATGATCCTAGCTTCCCAAACAAAGACATTGTCCGTCGGTTTTCGGTCTGTTGTTTTATAGAAAAGTGCCAATACCTACGCGGTGTTTGTAACATTTTGACCACGAACTTTTAAAACATTTTTTTTCTTTTAAATAATCGCCAGATAATTTCAAACTTTTGCTTTAGGCTGAGGCTACAGTAGGTAGCGATTTGCGATGCGACTGGAAGAACGAAATGAGATAAACATGGTATGGCTACATTATAAGCGAAACCAGTCGTGCAAGTGAGAAATTTCCCAATAAATTCCCTTCAATTTCGCTGATATGTTGATGTAGCCGATGCCGTGATTACAGTAATGTTGTTCCGATCGCTTAAAGAAATCAAAGATCGCTAGTAATATTTGATGTACGGTGTAGCCATATACGTGAGCATTCATTGATTTATTTTAATCGCTCTTGTGTCTCCGGACGCGTCGCGGTCTAATGTAGCCTCAGCCTTAGAATCACTGTACTGAACCCGCGACCAATAAAACCTAAGTTGTGCATCAACCTCTCCGCCAACCTGTATATTTTAGGTAGAAAAATTTTGTGATATTTTTTGTCAACTCTACTTGCATTGCAGTTTCAATAAACACAA
The DNA here is from genome assembly GCA_947507805.1 of Aporophyla nigra. Lineage (NCBI taxonomy): Eukaryota > Metazoa > Arthropoda > Insecta > Lepidoptera > Noctuidae > Aporophyla > Aporophyla nigra. Next base: position 18,463,848 of record OX382309.1, on the reverse strand, counting down.
TAATGAGTCAATTATTATGTGTACTCCGTATATAAAACTGATTAGTCTAGTAAATACACAATTCGTTTTATTACCTGGCAACAGGGAAGTAGTAGGCTACAGTAATTAATACTATGCCGGCTAGATTACTGGTCTAATAAATGAATGTAAGTTGAAATTGTTTTTATTGTACTTCTGTTGCTGACTGCGTTTTGCTATTACAGAGTTTTATAGGGCTGTAAAGCCGTCTATGTGGCATTATCTATCACACAGAATTAAATAAGAAGTTGTAATATACAATGCTCATTTCAGTTTTACTGGCTAATTGGAATTTAGACGTGGGTTAATTTTAACCGAAGAGAAAAACAGAGGTTTTCAAGTCACCGCGTATATGTTTTTTTATGTGTAACCACGCATAACTTTTTACAGAGTTGTCCGATTTTGATAATTATTTTTTTATTGGAAAGGGTATACTCTTCAGGCAGTCCCATATAAATTTGAAGTATCCCATAAAAATTGGAAAAGAAAATCGAACCCTAAGGGTAGGAAAAAAAGGAAATGATTGATTATTCACTCACTGATTGTAATCGCGAAAAACAGAGTAGTCAGATTATTAGATCATATTTTCTATGAGGATGCAGGTGTATTTTTTATGCATGTTTTATTATGGAGGAAAATGTCGTGAGGAAAGTTTTGATTATGATTGTGCATGGCTACAAGATTAAAGGAAGGCCAAAGAAACGATGGATGGACAGTGTGAATAAAGGAGGTGACTACCGAGATAACGACTAATAGAAAGAAAAACTTTTTACAAAAAAAATAAGAACCGACTTCATTAAAAAAACACTACAAAGTCAAAAATAACTTTAATTTCGGAATTCGGTGTCTTAGGATCTGTATTTAAGGTTTTTTTGCCACCGACTTCCGAAATTAAAGTTATATTTGACTTTGTAGTGTTTTTTTAAGGAAGTCGGTTTATATTTTTTTGCAAAAAGTTTTTATTTTTAACTTTTTAGTTATGGTAGACACCCCGCACTAATCTAATCGCGTTATTCGTTCATTTGTCGCGCCAATACTTAATGCAAATATAAGACTTATATGGTTTTCACATGGATCCCACTGTCCGAATGGAACCAAATTAAATTAAAATGGGACCATTCGGGAAGCACCAGCTTTCAAATAAAATAAAAAAACATCGAAATCGGTTCACCCAGTCAAAAGCTATGAGCTAACAAATATTTTAAAAAAAATACTGACGAATTGATAACCTCCTCTTTTTTTTTGAAGTCGGTTAAAAATGGAAGAAAAATACATATTTTGTAACAGTAGGTAGCTCTAAAACGGATGGCCCAATTTAACTTCGGTTTCTGGATGATTTCCTTTTTCAAATTGTGGTTTGACCATTTGGATATTTAACCGGATCAACATAAAAATTAAACAAGCTTACTCCAATGACACCATAAACCAATTAAAAGGATAACTAATGGATAATCTGCAGTTTAACTTGTATAATTCAATCTACGCTCGGGGCTACGGTTTTGATCCATTAATCTCCTGTTAAGTGTAGTTTACACGCTTACATTATTGAGGAAGCTATTCGTTAACAGTTTTATTACATTTTTCAATATTTGAAATGATTATGTAAACAGCGCAATTAAATATTTTATTGATGTGACTGTATGACAAATAGTAACCGGTCAAGTGTGAGTTGTACTTTATTATGCTAGTTTGGCAAGTTTTGTAAAAAAAATAAGTAAGATTACAAAGATTAGAGTTAGATAAAAGATTAAAGTTAGATTTACAAAGATACTTTTTTGAGTACTTTTTTCAATAGCTTTGAAAGCAGGTAGCAAAAAATAATATTCAAATTCATGTTGTTTGTTTCCCATCAATGTTCACATTTATATGATAGATGATAATGCCCACATAACGACCCTCGAAAAGCACGTACAGCCGTTGTACAGTCAGCGTCAATAATATCGGGACGAACAGACTGTTCCAAATGATCTAAACAATTAAATATTAAGTCAATGACACGGGGAATGTTTCAGAATGATGACAGTACACGACAACTGTCATTCTGATAAGAACTTTATCCAATTGAGATATAGTTTAATTTTCTTAGTAGTTGAGATCATTTTGAACAGTATGTTCAATGACAGTATCTGACTGTCATTCATAGATTTTAGAGGAGCCCGAAAATCTGACAACCAGTCTTACCAATGAGTATCATGTTACCATACTAACTCAGCTACCGCCCAAACTTCCCACATTTTTATACTATGCACAATTGGAATTGCTCCCAGGTACCTCAATGACTGTAAGACCAAGGTCTCAAACTGGTTATCAACATTGAGTTATGATGAGACTGAAGCATTACTACATATTTCAATCAGTTAAATAAACATAATGTAGCTAAATACATATATTTATAGACTTATACAAGTTTTCCCTATATTTATCCCCCTCTCAACACAAATACACATATCCATAGGTACATTAATAGTATATATTAGTAAATAGTAGTCTTAATATTCATATTTATGTTGTGCTAGTCTTACAACTACTGATATGTGTTCATATTTTAGGCGAGGACGCTGGCACCCTAAACACAAGTTAAATCTTACATTGGGTGCCAGAGTTCATCGCAAACACTCACTCTCTTAGTTGTAATGCTGCATAGTATTTAGATAAGTGTTTTTATACAACCAAAGGTAGTACATTTTTTTTTTTTTTTTTACTATCTTATTATGATGATGCTACTCACCAATAACTTGACAGCTTGCCTGGTGTGTGGGTCCCATTCCACTCTCTCTCCTACTACTGGTTGTTGTATTGGCCCCGAACTCTGTTGTCCTCCGACTTTCCACACCGTCCATAGTGCAAAACCGTTTATGAGTTGTTGCTGTTCTGAACCTGGTTTCCTAAAAAAATATACATTTATTATATGGCAGTTTTGGGTTTATAATTTTTTCACAATTTTATTTTTTTTTCAATTTTTTATTCCAATTCCTTTATTAGTAAGAAACACGGATATCGAGGGATATACCTTGGGGGCGTGGCAAGTGCCGCCTCTATACTATCAATTTGATAGTATTGTCGAACGGCAGCTGTACGCTTCATTCAGTCGCTTTGCAACTGCGTACAGTGCACTATTAATGCGTAAAAAGCCAAAATGCCGAGTTGTGCAGTAATTATTTGTAAAAATAGACCAAATACCATCAACCTGAAGACAAATGGCATGTCCTACCACCGGTAAATAAACAATTAAGTCACTGTTTTATATTTTAAATCAATTTTTAAATGATTTACTGACTTACGTGCGGAGCGACACGAACTAACCCGAACTAGCCCGAATCTTCCCGAACGAAACGAACGTTTTCGACTTAGAGAGGTGCAATCGTTTGCGTGCGGCTGATTTTATCGATATGCGTATTATTGCAGTTGAATATTTTTTACAGAACTCAATGGATATCCTCGTATTACTTGTATAGTAAAACAGTTAAATTACTTATTAATTTAATGTTGTTTGAACCAAATTAAAACATTATAATTCCAATACAGTTATGTGTGTGTGTTACTTAAAGTAATATTATGCCTAAAGATTTTCACAAATTAACAGTTTTTAATTTATTGTACAATATGATAAGTAATATGATAAATAAATATTATATTTCATCCAATTATTTATATTTGGTAAAAAAATTACAATAATTTGTTTTCGAAATACAAAAATATTCAATTTTTTTAAATTTGCTATTTGGTGGTTTCGTAAGGTAAATAGCAAATTAAAAACTATTAATAATATTGCGCAATATTATTGACCGAGTAAGATTAATATTGAAGATCATCATCATCAGCCTATATTGTTCCCACTGCTGGGACACAGGCCTCCTCTCGGTGACAGGAAGTGGGCCATGATCCACCACGAGGGTCCAGTGCGGGTTGGCAGATGTCACATGTCTTCGAATTTTTGGTTCTAAGACATGCCGGTTTCCTCACGATGTTTTCCTTCACCGTTATTGAGAGCAGTGGTAATGAAATTATTTACACAAAGTAAAGCGCCTGCCTGAGGTCGAACCTACGATCTACAACTTGTAAGTCGAGGTTGATACCCAGTGGTATCAACCTCGACTTACAAGTTGTCCCAGTGACACCACTGCTCTGAAAAATAATAATAAATATTGAAGAATGCGATGGTAAAATATTGTTGAAAATAAAAATATATTTTCCGCAACATTATTGTATTGATCACTAAATCGCAAGCCCATCTTAGTCAATCATGAGGCCGACGATCTAAGGTTCGAAGTTTAAATTAGAAAATTCGCGGTCCGTCGCTATTTTGTCAAATCTTTGTCTATAATACTGAGGGTTTCACATTTTATTTTATTTCTATACAAATGTGTTAAAAATGTCATATAACTTGCGTGAACATTGTATTATTACGCTCTCGGCTCCAATCCGGCCTCAGACGTAGTAACAAACTTAGCCCACATAGATATAACATAACGTATTATATTAAAACATTCTTAGTCATAAATTATTTTTTTAAGATTAAGTAGTATATTATTTATTTATACGGCATGATATGTAACAGAGAGCGTTCCCTTTAACCGATAATACAAAATTTTAAAAACATATTCCCATTTTATTTTAGTAAAAGTAAACTATATTTTGATAGATATATAAAAAAAAAAAATATTTAAATAAAACTAAACGAAGTTATTATAATACAATAATGTGCTAAAATTAAAAATCGATAAAAATAATCGACCATCGCTTTCGACTCCCTAATTGCATGCGTGTGCATTGGATGTTCGCAAATAGCAAGTGTTTACAAGTGAATGCCCCGCCCATTCTATGTATGTGTGCTATTACAAATTGATTTAGTGTGGCTGCTTTCTTTTTGGTGTGCGTGTTTAAATTTTAAGTGTGTGTCGTCAGTACACTATTTGTTAATATTGTAATTTTTTGGGTGGGAGATAAGCGGCGACACTAGGATTCCTTACTATTCCGCAATGAAGGCATATCTCTGGATATCTATGGTAAGAAATATAACCAAAAACATATTATAACTTAAATCCATAATAAAAATTAAAACATGATTAAGAAGCCAAAAACTGTAAAGACTGCCGCAAATTGGAGCAGGCCACACCGCATTGAAAAATCCTTCTACATCGCTTTCGTAGATTTTGATATGAGCCAGCCAATATTGCCAACCCTACGGTTTTAACTGTAGATTGGCAGTTTTTTGTAAATATCCCCAGTTTTTAGTTTAGGCCTTCATCATTTGTTTTTTATTTAACATCCTAGCACAAAAAGCATTAAGAACGGTTCTCAAATCGACATAAATTTGGAAATACAAACCAAACACTACCTCAGAGCTTTAGGCTAGAACTCAGACCGCTTTTTTATGTATTTAACGGACTGAATTTTATAACTGTATAGTGTATACATTGTCTTACCTCACTTCAATGACGCCGTCGACCGCATACTTCGGCTTGAGGCGGGTGAAGACGATCGACAGCAGCCGGACCGGCTCCCCGCGGCTCTTACAAGGGTACTCCCATAATGGCTGCGCCTCTATCTCAGCGTCGCTGATCGTACTCGATTTCTGAAGATAATAATAAATAATAATCCATACTAATATTATAAATGGGAAAGTGTGTGTGTCTGTTTGGCCGTCTTTCACGGCAAAACGGAGCGACGATTTGACGTGATTTTTTAAGTGGAGATAGTTGAAGGGATGGAGAGTGACATAGGCTATTTTTTGTCTCTTTCTAACCCCCACTTCCCTAAAATGGGGGTGGAAGTTTGAATGGAGCAAAAAAAAATTGAGTAGGGGATGGAAATTTGAGACTGCTCTCTTATTACCTATATAACCTGGATTAATGCATTCTTAATACATTAATCGCGGTAGTACGTCATCTTGCGATAATTTCCGACATCCACGCGGGCGAAGCCGCGGGCAAAAGCTAGTTCTTTATATTTTTAAATGTTTTTTGTAAAAATATTTTAAAAAAGTAATGAAGATGTTTAAAAATAAATAAACGAAATAATAATGCCAGTCTATTACTGTCCCACTGCACGCTTTTACTTCGAGTTCCACTAGCGTTCTTTTTCTTTCTTTTCGATCGGCTCCTAAGGGTTATAGTATCCCGCCAGGATCGCAAGACCTGCTAGGGTCGCGAAATATGTTCGAAAGAGGCACCGAGGCCCTGACATATGGGCAACTGAAGGAACACGGTTGGGTCTTAGTCAGTAAAAGTCTGACACGCCCTCCCGCTCGACCCAAAGCGGGAGACGTCATTTAATGATTTCGCACCACACAAAAAAAAGGGTTATAGTGTGATGTTAAATAGTCTATAACTTTTCTCAAAAATTGGGTTATCAATAGCAAAAATATTTTTGTAATTCGATTGGTTGTTCCATACAAACAAACTTTTCAGCTTTATTAGAAACTAGATTCTGAACGCGACTTCGTCGAAATAATTTCTTGTTCCCCTGGTCATTCATCGCAAAGTATTGCCCGTCCATGCTATAACTATTCTATCTGACTTTTTTTCTTTCTACTCGGCTCCTTAGGGTGCGCGATAAGTGAGCATGTTATATAGCCTACAGCTTTCCTTTAGGGTCTTACAAATTTAAAAAATATTTATATCTTACTAGAAGTTCCAAAAATTAGGGCGTACAAACAAACAAACTCTTCAACTTGATAGATGGATGGACGGATTTCATATAATTATACTAATTATTCATTTTTACTTCTGAAGATAAACAATTAAAATTTTGTGTTTTTCTATCTTAAATAATTATTTTTAACTAAAGTTTTAAAAGATCATAGTGATTGTTGCCGAAAATCTCTTAGGACAACCAACACACCGTTATCTGATCCAAACTAGGCAGAGCCTGTACTAGTAACCAGACAACTGATAAATATACTTATATATTTCAAAATACATACATATTATAGATAAATAAATCACACCCAGACACAGAACAAATGATTGTGCTAATCACACAGAGATTTGTCCTGGGTGGGAATCGAACCCCCGACCTCAGTCTTAGCAGTCAGGGTCACTAACCACTAGACTAACAGACCAATAAAGATACAGCAAAGATACGGTTTTGTCGCCCTCTATAGCTCAATCTCTTTCTCGCACTGCATGACTGGATCAATGAAGACTTTATTAGCACGCCATGTCATAATAATGACTATATAGCTTTGGAATTTTATTTTTTCATTTCAGGATGGTCTTGCTTGTTCAGAACATTAGACAACAATGTGTCAAATTCGGCACATTCATAAGTAGTACAATTTGTAGTCAACGCAACAGCGTTACTTGGATTGTATCATATTTACATTTAGTAAAACCCAGCCCAGCCTTAAAGAAGAAAAACTGTATCGAAATAGGGCACTCTTTATCGATGTATACTGATGTATGAGCTCATGAAGACTATACTATACTGTAAAAACCGAACAAATCGGAGGATTGCACAAAAATTGTGGCAGACGTTAAGCACAAAGGTAAAATAATAAGTAAATATACCTACACCCACCTCAACTAATCCATCAAACACCGCCATATCGATTCCTTCACACTTCCCCAATGGTGTTGCAATCTTATGCAAGTCTTGAAACTCCACCGGCATGGCCCAGATATCACAACACTCAGGAATGATCGACAAAGAGTTATACAGCTTAGTCCTATATTGAAACAAAACATATGCAATCTTTAGATTCTCCCACGGCAGTATTGCACTCGCAAAATTAGGATCTGCTATCAAAATCGTCAAATCCTTTAATATGTCATCTGTAATTTCGGATATTAAGTGTACTTTCTCAAGATTGTTTGTAGTAATATAGTCTTGTAGAATCCCAAGGTTTAAGTTCGAACTTTCAAGTATATAGACAGCCTTAGCACCAAATTTCGATGCGGCTAAACCCATGAAACTGCTGCCATTCAAGTCTAAAACAACAGAATCATTGTTGATTTCTTCTTTCAATTCTTGCAGAAACTTCTTACTTCGTTTTCCATCGTTTAGGTACGATATGTGAGTTCTTGATAAAGCCATGTGGACTCCACATTCGCAGTTAGGTCTTTTATAGTTAGTTAGTTTATTATTTGCGTTTTCTAGGTAGAACCAGAGTGAGTATTCGTCTTGGCATGAGATCAGGGTTGCTTCTGAGTCTTTCTCTAGGTTGAAGTCTTGTGGTAGGTAGTAGACTGCTTGCATCCAGTGGTCGCGCCAGGGTATTGTGTCTTGTGGTCGTTCAGCTGATGTGTTAGCGTCAGGATGACACCACCAAGGTGCACAGCTGAGGCAGATTCGACCTGGAATTGATAGTTTTGTGGATCAAATTAAATTCCATTTTGTTTTAATCATTATTTTTGGTTATTTAATGTCAGCTGCTTCGCCGGCGTGTATGTCGGATACGTTCCCACAGGAACGTTCTCCCAGTATAAAAACCAAATTTCGTCCAGATCCGTGCAGGTGTTTTTGCGTGATTGAGTAACAAACATCTAAACATACAAACGTTCACATTTATAATATAAGAACGATTCCTCTTTCTAAATAACAATATCATCACAAGTTCAGCTTCATGAACGTGTTTTTAAATCTGTTGAATGAACATATTTATGTTTGACAACTATGAATTAGGTACTACCGGGATAACTCAACTGGCTTCGCACTTTGTAGTTAAATCGTAGGTCATGCGGTATAGAGTTCGGATGTGTTAACGTTTGCAATGCTTTTATAATAACCTATTATAAGACAACAGACCGAACACAAGTCACACGATTTTCATAGAAATAAATCACGCCAAAATTACGTAGCAGACTTCGACAGGTGTTTCTAGACTTGGAGCTAAACCAGTATACACACATCCATAGTTCCCATACTTTTATACTTTTAATATCATAAATGTTAAATAGCTGTCTATCTGGTATGTCTGCACGTCCGGAACATCAAGACGTCGCTGGCCTTCCTTGAGTAGTTGAAATGGAGCGAATAATGGATTTTCCCACCCATACACAAAATACATGCCTTACCCACTTTCGAAGAAACTGGGCACACAGATAGACCATAACCTTGGGATGCATTTCATAAAAACACGTCGTGGGTAAATACTAGTAGGTACCCATATATTTTCAAACTCACCTTCAGTATCCATATTCAGTTCCCACCACATGAACACAACTTGTGCCTTCCCAGTGCCACGGACAGTAAAGTCTTGCTTCACCGTCCGCTTCATAATGATGGGTGATCGTCCTGACCAGTCATAGTAGAACACTGGGATCTGGTCCGATAGCTCACTGAATGCGTGACGAGGTAACTGCGAGAGTTGCAGGTCATGCACAGCGGCAGAACCAGGGCAGTTAATCATCTGTAGCAGGAATATGAAGCTTATTTAATTATCAGTTAATTTCGTGTATGTCAAGATATTAGCAGTGATTATGGTAGTGCAATAGTACCTGATGACCCACTCTGGGATATTTTTTTCGTTTTAGCGGCCATTCGTCTATCATTAATAATTACATATTATTATGTATTTTTATAGTACACATAGGACGAATTTCTTTTAATAACGCGGTAAAGGCGAGAACAATTTAGGTACGGAGATGTAAATCAGGTATTAGAATGTCGACGACGGGAAATAATTATTTTATTTTGGTAGTACAATACGCGCTGCACGTTCAGGTTATCCTAGCCTAGCACTCTCCTTCCGCACCCCTTCTCATGATCTTAGTGTTGATTCTTTTGTTTAATTTTATTTTGCCGATAAACAGAAGAGCTAGTGAATAGTGGTGTATATATCAGGTGGTATCATCCAGAGGATTAATAATGGCAGAAGGACTTATATTTGAAGATTGTTGTACATCAGAGCTGCCAGACGTCCCGATTTTTAGCCCGAAATTAAATGTCCTGCGAGGGACAGGCTGTCCGTTTTTCAAGGACTGCTCGTCGGTGCGGGTGTTATGTGTATGGTAAAGTAACGTATTTTGGTTAAAATACATCTTCTATGACTTCCTATCATCATGGTAAACTTCATATGAAACTTAAATAAAAAGATAAGTAGTAATAAAGTCGATTAATATAAACACGACTGATTATTTACTTTTTTATGTCCCGATTTTGAAGAAAGAATAAGAACAGCTTTTTCATTCACAACATGGCAACACTATAATACATTTATCTTTAAAAAAAAAGAAATGTTTCTAATACTGCCACTATTCAAATAAAATGTAATTCATTCCTGGCTCTAAAAAAAAGTCCTATTCAAGAATCAAAATGTGTATCCTTTGTGTTGTAATGGAAAAAGCCAATGTGTAGTGCTAATTCCTAGCATCAAATGAAATGACAGCTTGAACCTGATCAGGGTTTCTTTACACATTCAGCAAAAACTTTAAGGTCAGACCATAGTTGGTAGAAGGTTACTATCTAGATGATGACAGATTAAACTGAATGACTTTAAAAAAATAGTGGGGGTGGGTGTGGAGTTAATCTTCAGTGGAATAAATTTTAGCTGTAATATAAAATATGATGGGGAAACACTAACTCTGACTTAAAGCATTTATTTAAAAATAAACCCATTAGACACTTTCAAGTAGTCAAGGGATCAGTTAGCCAGACAGATAAAACTTGTTGCCCATTCCAAAGAGTAAGTTCCTAATGAGCAAAACAGGCAACGTACTCAAAGGACAATTTTCTACCTTTTGCGGAGTCTCTAGCACAATATCCAGTTCGGGATCTGCAAGATCATTGAGTTTGTTCCACTTCCACAAGGTCGGACACTCCACCACCTGTGCATATATGACTGCAGAGTCTGGCACCACTATACAGTCTGACTCTAACAGGCACTTGTGGGCATGTGCAAAGGTTGACAGAGCCCCTGAAAATAACATAAAGTCCTTTTAATTATTGTTACAAGAAATTTTAGTTCAGCAACCATGAAAAATATTTAAACTAAAATACTAGGACTGAAGTCTGAAGGGAATAAAATAACTACGAGAATAGGAGAGATGACTTCTTCATTAATATAATAGCATCTTAGGACAACCAACACACCGTTATCTGATCCCAAACTATGCAGAACCTGTAATATGGCAACTAGACAACTGATATATATACTTATACAGGATTTTTTTTGGTGGTTCAGTATCAGTAATAATAGGTTGGGGAAAAAGTTTCTTCGCATTTTTTAAGAAAATTCAAAACATTTTTTAATAAAGTTTATTTACATTTAACTAAAGTATGTAGGTACCATTTTGTTCGATAACTTTTTGCCATCTTGTAGGTAGGGACATGATCCCATTGCTATAGAAATTTTGGGACTTCTGGTCAAAATACCGCGACAAGTGGTTTTGGCAGTCCTCTCGTGATGTTAACCTGACACTGCCTAAAGAATTCTGAAGAGACCGAAACAGGTGGAAATCTGAAGGTGCAAGGTCAGGACTATACGGCGGATGCATTAACACCTCCCAGCCAAACTCTCTTAATTTTTGTTGGGTGGCTAAAGATGTGTGAGGTCTAGCGTTATCATGACGAAAAACCACACCCCTTCTGTTGATTAATTCAGGCCGCTTTCTCTCAACTTCTTGCTTTAATCTCATCAGTTGTTCGCAGTAGAGTTCAGAATCGATGGTCCTGCCTGGTGGTAACAGCTCATAATGAATAATGCCCTTCCAATCCCACCACACACACAGCATCACCTTGTTGCGAGTTAACCCGGGTTTCGCCACAGTCTGTGAAGCCTGACCGGCCTTTGACCACGACCTTTTTCGCACGTTCTTGTCATACGTGATCCACTTTTCATCACCAGTTATCAGCTTCTTCAAAAATGGTTCGGTTTCATTACGTCGTAATAAAGAATGACAAATGAGTACACGGTTCATTCGGTTTCTTTCAGTGAGCTCGTGAGGTACCCAAATGTCGAGCTTTTTTGTGTACCCAGTTTTTTTCAAATGCGCCAAAACTGTTTTGTGGTCAATTTCCAGTTCTTCAGCTACGTCGTAACTACTGGTATGCCGATCTTGCTCCACTTTTTCAAAAATGGCATTCATTTTATCCGTAATAGGGCGACCAGAGCGACGTGCATCTTTGACATCAAAATTTCCGGATTGAAAACGCTTAAACCAAATTTGTGCTACTCTCACAGACACTACACTAGGTCCATAAACATCGCAAAATTTTTTCGCGGCTTGCGTTCCATTTTTACCTTTTTTGTAGTCAAATTTTAAAATGTATCGAATTTCTTCATTAGATTCACTCATCTTGACGGTACGAAAAACAAATGAAAATCACACATTTTCCTAATTTGAATTTGGAATTATGTTCTTTAAAATTTAAACTTTCAATGATACCAAAACCAGCCAGATACAAATAGTATAGCCAAAGAGATTTTATTACAAGTTCATACATACTATAATGCGAAAAGACTTTTTCCCCAACCTAATAGAACACATTTCAATTATTTTTTCAATACTTTTTTTTTTAATTTTATCCGACCTTAAATCAGTAAAGTTTGGCTACATATTTCGTACAATAATATAATATCGACAATAGTAATAGGTTAGTAACCGCACGCCGGCGTAGGTAATTCGAACTTTTTAGAATTTTGACCGATCAAACAGCTGATAGGTACTCGTAGTTACGCTCGGTCTTTCACCTTCGCCGCCACGCGCAAGTTACCATAAAAACCAGTTTCAAAATAAACATCTTTCATTAACAATAACATAATTTTTTATACTAAGATATATCAAAATAAAAATTGCATGGTTACAGTGGCGTGCAGTCCATATAGGCAAAAAGACACTGCAGACCCTAGGGTCTAGACCCTAGATAAGGACTAGTTACTAATATTTCAAAAATAAAAGAATTATACTAACAGTAAGTAATAAAACCATTCAAAAAGTTTAAACGCCTAATGTAAATATAATAGCAACGTTCATACCGTTTTATTTACTACGGCAACGCATTCATATCAGATCGCAACGTAAGCAGGCAGCGAACGATCGTGTCTTTATTTCATTCATAAATGTACGCATGTAGTGGTAATTTCTTCTACATTTTCGTGTCTATACATTGCACACATAAAGCGAATTCCTGCCGCAGGATAACCAATCACAGGCGTCCCTGCGCCATTCAATTGCGCATGGACGCCTGTGATTGGTGAGTATTATCACAGCGCGCTGTGAGTATTATGCGATCAAGTTGAATATGTACGTAGCCTCAGGAACATTACGATTCGCAATGATGCAATTTTATTTGTCAACGTTTTAGTTATCAAAATTTAGAAATTGTTTGTTTACGAAAGGATCCATATTGATTTCGTACATGTGAAGCGCGCTGTTTTATGTTTTTATTTTGATTGAGTTTTCTTGTGATTAATTCATTTACAAACGTTAATATTTAGGTAGATTTGTTGCTTATTTCAATTAGTTTTTTGAATTGTTTTAATTTTTACTTACTACGCTGTTTGTTTGTTTTTTTTCAAAATGTTGTTCGATTGTGAGGTTTGTGTTGAAAATGTGTGTTTGTTAAAAAGTGTATCTAAATGGAAATGTGTACCTGAGTAACGAGAATTATAACCCAGCAAAGAGGTAATACAACTCGTAAGTTTCATAGTAATAATTAAGCAACTAAAACCGGCTATGTTGTTGTTTACACACATTTAATTTTTTTTTTTTCCTTGCTAGTTTAGTAGTTCGAGTACAGTGTGGAATTGTTCGGGATTTGCAGATTTACATGATTACTATCCCGCGGCTTGCTCAAAGATTTTGGTAATTATCGTATTGAGAGAAGTATTACGAAGAAGTTTTTCATTACAACGTATTCTTACGTACCTATTTAAGAAACACACAAAGTCAACAACAAGTACCTACACATCTTTCTGTGCTTTCGACGGAAAAAGAATTATTGGTCGAATGAAGACGCATACCAACTTTTTATGACGATAGTTTAAAATCATATTTAAAAAAGATAGGCGCGTAGATGTCATTTATAAATGAGTTTGTTTACTTTATTATTTCTGCTGTTACCTGTACTTAATTTACCTATTAAATATATTTACATATACGAATCACATGAAGGGCCTTTTTCAACTATCACTCACCTGGATCAGATATTTGAGGTGGCCGAAATCATTTATTAGCATTATCAGGAAATCGCCATTTCAAACTTTTAAACCACCTAGTGAGTTTTTCTTCACTAACTTGAGCAATTACGAAAGACGTTTTTTTTTTGAACTGCCTACCCGATCATAAAACCCTGTGCACGCCACTGCATGGTTATTATAACTCGTTTAATTTGTTAAAATTTGCGCGCTGCTTAAAAACTTATCCTGTATATTTCTAAATACATACATATTATAGATAAATTACGTGTGAGGGTCTGCGCCCCACTGAGCTGCGCATCTTCACGGACGGATCAAAAACAGACAGTGGCACAGGTGCTGGAGTCTTCTCGCAGGACTTCAACATACATATAGCCACACCGTTGGGAGACCACAACACAGTGTTCCAGGCGGAATGCATTGGGATCACTCTTGCCGCTTCAGCCATTATGGCCAGGGCGGTTAAAGACCACTCGATCCGCATACTTTCAGATAGTATGGCTGTTCTGCAAGCGCTGGACAGTCACTCGATTGACTCTGGGCTAATATACGAGTGCCACCAGCGCCTCAACCAGGTGGGTAGCCTCAATAATATAACCATTCAGTGGATAAAAGGACACAGCGGTTCGCTAGGTAACGATGCCGCCGATGAACTTGCCAGAAGGGGGTCGAGCATGACACCGGTGGGACCAGAACCCATCGCGCCGCTCCCCTTTGGGTTCCTACGCTCTCTGGTAAGGAAACGTACCAGGGATCTACACTTTAAGCTATGGGTGGACCAAAGTGAGTGCAGGCAGGCCAAGGAGGCGCTTCCTGCCATCGATGCTCGCCTCACAAAACAGGTCCTCCGGCTAGACAAACGACAGCTGCGTATGGTTACAGCAGCAATAACTGGCCATGGGTCGTTTAATAAACATCTATTTGTCATAGGAGTTACAGACAGTCCGCTGTGCAGGGCCTGCATTGAACGACGAGACAGCAGCGCACGTGCTTCTAAACTGCCCGGCGATCGCCACATACAGGGCCAAGTACTTCGGTAACCCAGGTACCCTACGCGAGATAGTCAGCAACGTCAAAGCGTTGCTGACCTTCCTCGAGGAGCTGGGGTGGATCGAATGACCGATTTCCCACCCGTACGCAAAATACGCGCTCAGACGTGGAGTTGCGGACACCAGCCCGTTCTACCTATTACCTAGATAAATTACACCCAGACACAGAACAAATAATTGAGCTCATCACACAATTTGTCCTATAAAGGGAATCGAACCCACAACTCACAAGGTAGAATACCTTCCACATAAGTTCCCAACTTCTGGTCCTACCTAACTAACCTACTAAAAATATACAAAGTTCTAACAAATCCTGTACCTTCACCAATCAACTCTGTATCAAACACCTCGGTGACTAAGATGTTAGCTTTCTCCTTCATATCACCGTCTTCACCCACAATAAGCTCTGTGGATCTCTTCGGTATCAGTTTTATCTTGTCTGCAACACCATTTATATGGAGAATCTGGGCACAACACTCTGCCATTGGTTTGAATGCTTCACAAGCGACTACGGAATCAGCGCCAGCACGAGCTGCCATTATTGATAGCAGACCTGTACCTGTTCCTGAAATTAAACAGAAATGTGGTCATTTTATTACAGGAATTTGTAAAATTAAAGTTAAAATTCAACAGAAATTGTAATGAAAATCATAATCGCTACAAACCTATATCCAAAACATTTGCTTTCTTTCCATTACTATGCATTTTTTCTATAGCCAGCTGCAGAGCTCTTTGATACTTCTTATTCCTCTCAGTATCGTGCAGCATATCGGCAAATCCAGAGCGCGCTATTTCCTGGTGATAATCGTAGTTCTCATCCTGAACATCCCACTCCGTACTCCCTGTAAGAGGGTTTCTCTTCTGGGTAAAAACTTTCATCTTCGTGGAGACGGAGCTTTTTAACCTGAAACACCGAAACTAAAGTATCAGTTATTTATTCGATGTTAAAAGAAGCCGACAATCACAAAGGTTATTCTCAAACATTTCATACCTTTTCACGGAATAAGTTGTACAAAAATTACTTAATCTCACTAAATGTATTATTCTCATTTATAACAACATTATTTCATCATTATTCTTTAACTTTTACTTGGCTGAAATCACAGCTGAAAATATTGAGCACAGAACAAAAATTCACAGCTCGTCGATTGTTTTCTTCGGCTGAAAGTGACATTGACATTTCAGTTCGGAAATAGAAATAGTTTTACTTTCAATAGTTTTCTCTATGCACAGTAATAATTTTATATTGAAATATCGATATCCCATTAATCCCATGAACTAGATACGTAGGTAGATCGATAAGTAGGTATTATTATTGATGATACTCGCAGTTGCTAATGTAAATTATGTAAATAAAAACTGGCCAGTTATCTGAAAGCATAATTATGTCAATACCTTTGATTTATAGTATATAATCAAAGGTCAATACTATGTCGTTTTGATGTGAGTTGTCACTCAAAAGTAAACAAGCAAAATATGTTTATGTTAATTTACCCCAAAACAAGAATAGAATAGAAAACTATAATATTTTTATCAAATTTTTCACAAATTAGTGCATTGACAATATTATTTTCGAATGGCAGCATGACTCGTAGTTGTCAGCGGTTTGAGCTTTCATTACGACGTTTTTCTATCATGGCGGCCGCCGTCGGTAGGATTTGTGGGGCACGTCTTTTGAGAAATAATGGCATAGTTGCTCCCCAGGTACTGGAAATACTTCTAAACAATTTTTTATACAGTCTAAATTGTTAGTAGGTACCCTTACCGTGGTCAATATGTTACCTATGACGGAGAAGTTCAAGTTCGAAGTGTCACGGAAAACTGCTGTATTTTATTAATTTGTGCCATACTCTGAGCCTCTTAACGTGTTAAATGCATTGATGTGGTGTTCACGACCCTCTGGACCGCATATTAGGACGAGTGTTTAAAATATTTTTTCACGGGCAAGTGATAACCTATTCTGCATTATGTAACAAGTACATAAGAAATCTAATGGAGGCTGTCCCTTGCAGGTTTGTCAGCTGTCCACCAGAGCTCAAGGATGGACAAGGAACAGAAAAATGGTAAGTTCAACTCGATTTATTTTTAGCAAAAGGAAATATTTTGAAAATGTGCCCACGTAATCTTCGACAATACGCATTCGAAGTTATCATAGGTATTGATTTTATCATGTTGTGGTAGTCTCAAGAACACCAGCAAGTTTAAGGACACGCCTTTTTTTTAATGTAGAGACTAATAAAAAGAAAACCTAAGCAAGAACAAACTCAGTCAAATAATTACCAAATTATATATTGTGTAATAATAACAGTATCTTAGAACAATAGGTCGTATTGCCACATAACTGAATTTCATGGATACATCTTGAAGTTAAATTGTATTTTTGCACACACAGTCAACCCTTACATGCATAGTATTTAAATGTTTGAATATATTTGGTACCTTACCTGGAAATAACACAATATCTCCACATCATATATGACAAATAATCATTCTTGTTGCAGTATCAAGGTTAATGATTACTAAATAAACTAGGCTAAATACTCCTAGTCTAGTCTAGTCTCCTAGTCTTTGGTTTAAAAGTTTCCTGCTTATTTTGTTTTTTTTTTCCTGTACAGTGGCTGTCATCATTGGGAGTGATTGGCGGTGGTGTGGGAACCCTACTCTTCGCCCTTGAACAGTCAGTACAGGCTTCAGGGTCAGAAGCCCACTCACCACACCAGCCTTGGAGTCATGACGGCTGGTTCAAGTCACTAGACCATGCCAGGTAAGTTCATAACTACTTATCAACCATTAATTAAAAGTTTGGCAATTAAAGTTACCACCAGACAAGTCAAAGTTAAAATCAATTATACCATTTTAACATTAAGCCTAGTCTCAAATACTCACTAGGTAAATTAGAAAAACACAGAATTTGTATGGAATTTTTTGCCAGGCAACTTAACCAGAAATGATGTTATCTTATGTCAACCACACATAAAATAATTACCCACTTGCACTTAAAAAAGTAATACAGTTTATGATATCACTGTTACAAAAAAAAAACATATGGTACATACTTATACTCTAGAAATTAAAAAAATATAGATATATTCTTGGAATTCAGAATACACAACTTGAAAATGTCTTTTGGGTATAATGAGAATAATGGTTTTTCATGACTTCCTGCCTCTACATGTTTAAAATACATATTCATTACTATCATATTATCATCAAGGTATTATGTGATATCTATTGAGATAGTTATCAGAGCATAATATATTTACATTTTAATATAATATGTACAAAGCTGTCAGTGATTCATCTATGGGTTTGTCAATTTATGTGTACACACAAAAATCAATGACTGCATTTATCTAATGTAAATATTTATGTTATCAAGAAAAGATAACGGGACTTGCTACACTTGACTGCAGCTGGAACTTAGGATTATTGATGGGCCGATTACGAATAATCGCCGAATGTTCTGTTAAAATTTTACTGAATCAAATATTTGGCACATTAAATCGTGCCTCCCAAAAATTCTATTTGATCGGCCAATTCCTACTTCAAGGTATGGAAAATATGAATGAAAAATCTATATATCTGCTATTCTTTTTTTACTTTTGCTTTATATTATCAAATCAATTTATTTGCCATAAGCGTTAGTGCAATTTCGATCTTAACATAAATAATTATACAGATGAAAACCACTTACGTCATAATACTTTGACATGCAAATATATGTTATCATCATCCTCCTACCATACCCTTATCCCAATTCATTTGGGGCTTTGTCAGCATGTGTGTTTCTTCTATACGTCTCTTATCAGCCACACAGCTCTTTTTAATCTCTAATCGAAAATTATACCAGGAGAACTGTTAGTACCAGGACAAAGAGTAGCTATCTGCTAGTGGAAGTCCCGTCAAAATCAACTCAGCCGTTTCAAAAATTTGCAAACAAGAAAATTTTAAAAATAGTTTTTTGTTAGAAGTTCCGTATTTACTTTCATAATTAATTAGGTACGTTTTGGTAAAAAAATCTGTTATTTTTACATTAAAAAAAGAAACTTTTTTTTACAATGTGTACTTATAACATTCTGATAACACATTAAATTATTTCTCCGCCCCAAACAGTGTACGTCGTGGCTACGAAGTATACAAGCAAGTGTGCAAGGCCTGCCACTCACTGCAGTACATCGCCTTCCGAAACCTCGTCAATGTCACCCACACTGAAGAAGAGGCGAAGGCCGAGGCTGCTGACGTGAGTATCATTAGATTAGATTAGCTAGTGATGTAACACAGAACACCATTACCATACATAGAACCTTGTCATAGTATACAATGTCCACGTTCTTAAGAACATTTTTTTTTGCACATTTGATCATCAACGCTCTGTTATGCGCCTAGAGTTCAAAATTGAAGAGTGTTTTTTCGACGCACGGGTATGCACGCTATTGGATTCTAAATTCTCCTTTCAACACCGCGGATTAAAAGACCAGTGCCCGATAATTTTCGCAGCGATATTTTTACGCAAACATGGTCTAAATACTGAACTCAGAAATGACGCGTAAACGACACAAAAGTGATAATTACAGCTAAATATATAAAAAAAAAGTCTGTTAAACCTTATCAAAACACACGTTTTGATAAGGTTTAACAGACTAAAAGGATCACTGCTCACCCATTTTACACTAGCTAATTCGTGTATAGTTGTTGCAATAAAAAAGACCTATGAAGTTTTAATCTACTTGCTCTTATCGACCGCATGGCATTTCAATAAAATTGTGAAAACCACAGATGATTAGGTTGCCAAGCACATTTTATTTTTAACATAAAACATGTTTTTTCCCGTCATTAAAAAAGCAAGAAGTCCAGTACCGTGAATTATCAATAATGGATTGTGATATAACTCCATATAATCGAATTCCTTTGACTGTACGTACATATTCCAAAGCTCTCCACGAAAACTTATGTAACAAAAATGGCGGATTTTTGCGAGAGCACGTGCCTCTCATAGCCTACCCCAATGGAAAATCCACTGAACCAGATATACTGGCAACTAGCCAGGGTAACAACAAACTTGAATATGTACACTTATGTACATACATTTATATGACACACTGTTGTGTTGGAAGCTATGCCTAGACAGCAGTGTCATAATGCAGTCATTAAGTCATTATATTTCGCTGCAAACAATTTTATGTAGTTGCATTGCCAAATATCTAATCTTAATGCATTGACCCCAACTCAGAATAAGAAGTCACTCCCTAACGCATGCAGTATTTTTACAAGCTTTTACTTTCACTTCTCGCATTATATTCTAGATTCCGTTTGAGCAAAATTTTGCGTACATATGTAAATTGAATGACAATTCAATATTATATGCTGATCTGATGATGGAGTCGGAAGGTTTCAATGGGAATTCTGTAATAAAATGACGGAATCCCATTCTTTGTCTCGAAAAGTACTCTGGCTCTAAACAGTATTTAAAAAAAAATTAGAAATATGTAGAATAGAATGTAAACGATTATTTTAAAAAAAAGCTTTTTCATGAACTAAAAAGTAGTAAATTAGGGTAGTAGTTAATTATTAGGTACCTATATAGCTTCAATTTTTTTTAAGGCTATTCTCGTATTATACTGAACCTCACTCAAGAATCAAGCATTACTTAAACCTAGTTTCAATCAATCAAAGTTTTGAGTAATGCTGGTGTTTGAGTGAGGTTTTGTATAAAGTATAAGGCCCACTTGCGCGTTCCTGGGTTATCCTAAATAACTCTGAGATAACAACTAATTCAGGGCTCAAGAGTTTGGAGTAAACCTAGGGTTAAGTTATAAATGATTAACTCACCGATGTGGGCGAGCACTACGCAATTAGCAGAGGTCGTTCGACGCCGCAAACTTTGTTTTTGCACGATTGGTCCCAAAAAATCCAATAAAAAATCATATCTCGCAAAAAATAGCAATCCATGATTTTTTAATTGAGTGGCTGATCTTTATATAATGACTATAAACACTTAGCAGACATTTTGACTTTGATAAGACTGCGTTTTGAAGATTTGTACAGTAGTCAAATTAACTTAGGTATCGAAACTCCACAAACATGATGAATATAGATATCAATTTCACCTTGTATAAACTAGAGTACATAACAATTTTTTTTTTTTTTTTTTGCACAGGTAATGATAAAGGATGGCCCTGATGAGGAGGGCAACTTCTTCGAGCGGCCAGGCAAACTGTCGGACTACCTGCCATCGCCGTACCCCAACGAAAACGCTGCGAGAGCAGCTAACAACGGTACTTAACACTTTTTCACTAGACATAAGGGACTAGCTATTTTTCTAGTGATGCATGTTTGTCTATGTCAAAATTGTCTTACTTCATAGTAAAAGGCGCCATCACTACTAGCGAGAGAATCGCAGCGGTAGTCTGCCATCAAATCCAATAGAAATTCTATGAATGCCCACGCGACGATAGTTTGTTGGCACCGCCTGACTATCGCCGCAATTTTCTCGTCCGTGGAAAAGGCGCCTAATATTTAAGACCAAAAACATTTTTAACACTTATCATTTACGCTCTAACGAAGCTGTGAACGCCAAATGATGTCATCGGACAATCCGAATTGGGATCTAAACGAATATTTGCGTTATCGCGTATCAGCCTATTGATCTAATTGCCTTATAAAATCACAAAAACATCAAGTAACAAGGTCTCCCCCCAAATCCTTTCAGTTTTCTTTTTTGCCATCTCTGCCCAATCAAGTACAACATTAAACATTCATAATGAGTTATTATTATAATTCCTTGACCTACCCGTATTTGTGCATAACTTAATGAAACCCACTCGATCTATATCACGTACCCAACACACTAGTCAGTTTATTATAGGTAATTTGAAAATTAATAAACCAGGACCAACATTGATTGCTCCAGTCAAAAAACTAAAAATAGTTGAAAAACTAAAAAAGGTTGAAAAACAACATCTATTCATGCTGAAGATTCTAATTTAACAGTGTATGTTTAGAATAGTAAATGTCTGACCTAGTGCCAAAAAAAAAAACTAAACCGTAGGCGATGAAGAAAAACATTCATAGTAGTAGTACTAGTACATTTTTTTATTATGAATTCTATTGAAAAAAATATTGGCTTTCGATATATTTATTTTGCTGGGAGAGTATTCTCATAATTTAATTAAAGCACTGGGTTTGATAGTTAACACCGCGCTAACATTAACACGCGCGCGCGCGTGTTTCATTAGCGCGCGTTTAATAAAGCGGATAAATAAACTAGAATAGACACCCATATCTCGCCCACTTTGAAATCGCAAGTTCATTTATTTTATTTCTCCTAATATTCCTAAAAACTATGACACGTTGATAAATTACAGTCTTACCAAGGGGTAACGTATTACACAGTAACTGGGTTGTGGAGATCAGATAGGCAGTCGCTCCATGTAAAATACTGGTATTCAGCTGCATCCGGTTAGACTGGAAGCCGACCCCAACATAGTTGGAAAAAGGCAGGCAGATGATGTCGTTGATAAATTATAACGCCAAATGTACTAAGAAATTTTATGAGGAAAATGCTCTGTTACTAAGAGCAAATAATAGTCGACACCTCGACACCTATGATACGAAACATCGTGATTGGGACTAGCCATTACAGTATACAGCTACTATTTTTATAGAATACAGGGACAGATTACTTAGCAAAGTCCGCAAACATAACTTAAACTTGATAAAATAAAAAGAGTATGTGTTGATGATTTTGTATTGGAGGTCTACAACTGCTGATACTTACTAGAAGTAAGAGTTGAGAGAATCAGTAGTTGTTTTTTTTTTTTTTCTATTTAAATATCATGACAATCATTACGCTTGTGGAGTTAATATAAAAAAAGGATATTTTAAGTAGCTATTGTTGTTGGCACAAAAAATAATTAATTAATCATTAATTTCATGAAAAAATATTTTAATGAACTTAACTTAACCTCCTTAAAGTAAACCCCTCTTATAACTATGTAGATTCAGTGCTACAAAAAATGGCAGTTTTTATCAATAAAACATTTCTCATTGTCCAGGTGCGTACCCGCCCGATCTATCGCTGATCTCCTTGGGTCGCAAGGGCGGTGAGGACTACATCTTCGCGCTCCTCACCGGCTACATGGAGGCCCCAGCCGGAGTGATACTGCGAGAAGGACAGAACTACAACCCGTACTTCCCTGGTGGTGCTATCGCCATGGCACAAGTTCTTTATGATGAGGTATGTATGAGCTAATTTGAAATGCAAATTCAATGATATAATCAGGGCATTCAGGGCCCTTAGCATAAGATAATCATTCAAAGGGTAGGAGGGTAAGTCAAGTTGACAGGACGCTGTAGAAGGGTCTTTAAGGGTTTGGCCAAAAAGGGAACTAAGGCTGCTGTCTTATTTTTCAATACATTATACCCAACAATTCCACAAATGTTTACCAACAGCGCCACGCTATCAGCATTCCCCACTATTTGTCTAGTATTGACCTGCCGTAAGAATATTTCTGAATTATTGGACCACCACAAATAACTCATTCCAGGCGGCCGAGTACAGCGACGGCACACCGGCGACGGCGTCCCAGCTGGCCAAGGACGTGGCAACGTTCCTGCGATGGTGCTCAGAGCCTGAGCTTGACGATCGTCGACTCATGACCATCAAAGCCATCGGCATGTTCTCCATGCTTGCCGTAGTCGCCTACTACTTCAAACGACACAAGTGGTCCACACTCAAGTCTAGAAAACTAGCCTACAAACCTGTCTCTAAGAAATAAACTGCCACCATAAAAACAGTAGTATAAACAAAAGTTTTAGACAATTTTTTTTTTCTATAGGCACAGTAACATGTTAATTGTTTATAATATTAAATTAATTTATTTTTTATTTCATCGCGTTTATTTCTTTCCTCAAGTTTCATTTTCATGTTGCTTCGCTGTGATCCGTTACCATACGTATAAGGTTTGCACACATCATAGGGCGGAGGGAGATAGCCGGGTGCAATTATAATAATGTTGATTATAGAGCATTTCGTCATCGCGTATGTTGGATGATGTAGCACAGTCAAATTACTTAATGTTAGGTAATCCGATTATTGCAGCTGTGCTTGTGATTTTCCAATAAAGTTATAACTGTGAATCAGTGTACAGTTGAATAAATGAGTTATTGAAAATCTGAATTACTGCTTTTTTTTTAACAATTGTTTTCACATTTCCTTTATTCCCAAATTCCACATTCCCGATTTCACAAAAATTTTCGATAAGACACCAAAATAAAATTACAAGTTCGAACGAGCGCAACCCATACTAACATAATTGCGAAAATTATTCGTTTATTCGTATCGGCAAGTGTAGTGTGGGACCACTGTGGGACGCCCGCCCCTCAGCTAGTTGGACCGACGACCTCAAAAAGGTGGCTAGGACAAACTAGATGCGGATGGCGGAGGACAGGGTGTTGTGGTGCAGCATGGGAGAGGCCTATGTTCAGCAGTGGACTGCGATAGGCTAAGTTGATTGATTCGCCTTCACAGCTGAACAAATGTAAAGCACACAAGTATACCCATAACCTTGGTTATGACATAAGGTACTGGGCTATGCCGGTCCAGTGGTATAATTTCCGCTATTGAAACCGTAGGCAATCTTATAAAACTCAGTAATCTGAAGAAAGAAATTAGTTTTTTTTTTTGCGGTTGGTCGCAAACGTTACTGCTTTTGAAATTAGGATTTGTGCTTGGCTAGTGTCTATAGGCTGATAAAATTGGGCCTGAATGCATTTCCATCCAGACATTGCTTCCATGAGTAACGCTGAAAAAGAGTACCGACCATATCTTGAGCAGCTAACAGTGGTGCAGCCACCACTTAGAACCTTAATCTGCTATGCCAATGCACGGGCTTAGAGTTGACGAGAGAATTTCAGGATATATGTATACGAGCATTTTTAGGGTTCCGTTGCCAAATGGCAAAAAACGGAACCCTTATAGATTCGCCATGTCTGTCTGTCTGTCTGTCCGAGTATGTCACAGCCATTTTTTTCCGAAACTATAAGAGCTATGCTGTTGAAACTTGGTAAGTAGATGTATTCTGTGAACCGCATTAAGATTTTTACACAAAAATAGAAAAAAAACAATAATATTTGGGGTTCCCCATACATAGAAATGAAACTCAAAAAAAAAATTCATCATACCCATATATGTGGGGTATCTATGGACAGGTCTTCAAAAATGATATTGAGGTTTCTAATATCATTTTTTTCTAAACTGAATAGTTTGAGCGGGAGACACTTCCAAAGTGGTAAAATGTGTCCCCCCCCCCGTAACTTCTTAAATAAGATATGATGTACATTACCATGTAAACTTCCACCGAAAATTGGTTTGAACGAGATCTAGTGAGTAGTTTAGTTTTAATACGTCATAAATCGTTAACCACAATTTACCTTTCATTCAGTCAACTCAAATATAAAAATTAAAAAATAAACATTTAATTTCATAAACATAAACCTTATGCATAAACCGTGAATACCTGCAGGTTTGTACGGAAGCCTCGGGCCTCGGTGCGCGAGTCCGACTCGCACTTGGCCGGTTTTTTAAATTATATCTACACTAATATTATAAAGCTGAAGAGTTTGTTTGTTTGGTTGTACGCGCTAATCTCAGGAACTACTGGTTCGAACGGAAAAATATTTTAGTGTTGGGTAGCTCATTTATCGAGGAAGGCTATAGGCTATTATGATATTTCTAAATATATACATAACATCACGCTATGACCAATAGCAGCAGAGCATCAATGAAAAATGTTGCTAAAACGGGGGAAAGTTAATATTCCGTTTGAGAGTTAAAGTAACGCAACAATCCTGTATGACGGAATTGTTCCTCTTAAAAAGTTCGATATGTCTATCTTTGGTTGGCTCACTATAACTTTCTTAATTGTAATCGAATCTAAATATTATCAAGCTCAATAGTTTGTTTGGTTGAACGTACTAATATCAGGAACTATCTTTAATGTAGAATAGCCCATTTGTCGCAGGAAGCTAAAGACTATATAACATCACGCAAGGACCCATAGGAGTCGAGCAAAAAGAAAAAAAGTGACGAATATGAAGACCCCGCACATGGCAGGCGATTTGTTGCGACGGGGAGGGTCGGGGGAGTAAGAACTTTAACGTGGATGAAATCGCGGGCAGAAACTACTTTATGTAGACGAGTGTGTGTACGTGCAAGAAACGCGTAAGGAACTTTGGTCTCGAAGGGGTTGTCCCAGCGCTCACGTTTGTTTTTGTAGTTCATGTCAAAAATTTATAAATCCCACAAACAGCATGGTGCAATACTGAATCAGTGTGGGAGACACTTCTTAACTTTCTGGCCCATGTGCCCCTCCTAGAAATACATCCTAAATCCACCCTTGAGTTCATGCCCTGTTGGACGTGATAGCCGTTCTCACTCAGCAGCCAACCTACAAACAACCCATCGAAGTTTCATCTCATCGTAGACCTAGCTATTCTGTAGTATAGTCCAAAAACAATAAAACGTCGTTACAAAGCGATTCACTCGTGCTGATTCTAAAAGAACCCGTCTGTTATGGTTTGACTTATTTTACAAAGAGAACGGGCTACTTTCCTTTTACTTGGGAGTCGGTTTACAGGCCCAGGACTTCTATTTCATTCAATTTCATAAAACCTTATTAATTTAAAAAATATAAATTGTGTTCCGGCCATTCAACTCGAGGCCTCTAGTCGTAGTAGGGATAAATGAAACAGAGTAACATGTATATTTTGCAAGGAACTTGTAGTTTTTATTTTTGTCCCCTGAGCCGGAATGAACTGGAAAATGAAAACCTACAGGTAAGCCTACAGGTATTCAAAATTGACAACTTTACTTGTCAATGTCATTGCAATTTTTGCATTCATTTTCAAATGTCAATGTCAGTCAATTTATCGAACAGCTGATGCTGAAGTTAAGTTATTGTTCGCGACTCAATCATCTAATAATAAATACAAGTCAAAATCGTAATGAAATGAACGCAATAGTCGGTTTGTGCCATTTCTGCGAAGCCCACGGCCCACGGCCATTATTTTGCACTTTCACCACGGACAATGATAAGAATACGACAGAATCTTCAAGAGCCAGTGTTCAGTGCAGTGGTTGTACCTCTCTGGGTCCAGAAACAGTGTTTGTGTCACGAGAGGATGATGGCACTATATACTGCAGCAGGGAATCAGTTCCCAATGCTGATGTCACGTCGTTTTTGCGACAGGCCGCTATCAGGAGCATAACTTGTGAGGTAAGATCTTACAGTGATTTTTCAATGATTACAATACAGTGAAGTATGCAGACAAGGGTGCGAGTGTACAAATAATAAAACAATCGAGTATTCTTACAAAATGAAAGTTACGTACACATTTCCTATCAGTAGATACTTCATCTTATTTTATCTTTAATCATTATTTTTATATTATTTTACATAGTAAGTTTCCTAATGCTACAAAATTAACAAATGCTTCCTCTCTCCTAACTCACTTATTTTGCTGTGCCCAACAGGGTCTGTGTGATCTAATTATAAGTTTACCACCTAAGAATACATGTGGAATGCAATTAAAGTATTGAGTATCTTATTGAATAATTTATATTTAGACACTGTTTAACAGGTAAATTGGAGTAAAGAAGGTGGAGTGGTGTATTTCAATGACACCCACGGCCATGTCTTGAGCCTCACATTCCAGGTCAAAGACACCTGGGCCAGGGGCTTGAAAAGATGGTTCTCCATAGTTGTGCTGATGAAAGACAAAATGCTGCTGTTAAATATGACACCATTACTCTCTGAACATATGCAGGTACAATAATTAGGTTTTAGTTCTTAACTGTACCATGTGGTCCCAGACGTAAAGAATAACACCACCCCATTTCTTCCCGTGGGTGTCGTAAAAAGTGACTAAGGGACTTACTAGAGAATGAGCAGCAGCTTTCTCTATGCATTTTACCACCATACTGCGATCGCCAACCCGCCTGCCAAGCGTGGCGATTATGGCAAAGCCCCCCAAATTGGGGGAGGCCTAAATCCAGCAGTGGACGTCTTACAGCTGAAATGATGATGATGAGTTCTTAACTTGCCTTTATCACTAAGTGAAAATCACAAAGGAAGTAAAATTACTAATATGGTTAAATTTACCACGATTACAATGTGTCTGAAGGTTACAAAAGGCTAACAATGTGTACCGTACTTTTACAGAATTACTACTTTGCTTGCAATTGAGCCCTTGATCGCTTTTTCGATAGCTATTGACTTTCTCATTGGTCTAGTGGTCATACATGCTACTACATGAGCTTGAGGTCATGGGTTTGATTCCCAGGTCTGGTTTTTGGGTTTTTCTATCTGGAATTTTTCAGCAGCAGCCCAGTCTGCATTTGTGCCCCATTCATGGCAAAAGCTTTTCTCCCCATTACATGGCACTTAAACATAACTGGCGAAATGTGGGTGTACTATAGGTACACCTCTCTGCCCAACCATTTGGGAAAGCAAGGCATTACGTTATAAATTTATATTTAATTCATTTATATTTGTTTTGTAGAAAATATCAAAAGAACTGCAAGAATTAGCTGAGATTGTGTTTGATGCTGAACAAAAGGTGTGTTCCCAAAGAGCTCTTAGACTGAAGACTGGTAGAAATGACTTTGTTCAGTCTAGGTCACTGATGCACTTGACTGGTAAGTCAACTATCCATTGTATCTACCAGCTCGACTTGTAACAGTTATGTTTCAATGAAAACAAATGACTTGATTGAAATCAATAATGGCCAATTTATTTCTATCAAGCCAAGTCACAAAGCAAACAAGGTCTAAGATATTACGTCAATCTATATAAGAGCTTCTCTATAATTTACTACCTTATTTGCAGGTGACGAAAATGTATTCAAAAGGCTTCACTCCCACTTCACATGGATGCTAAAAGCTGGTGCTCACACATACTCAGAAACATTGTACACTAGTCAGGACTTACTGGAGAAGTTACAACTGCATTCGGTCAAAAAGTCTTTATTTGAGCCCAGCACCTGTTCTGTGTCTAGTGACAAAGATTGTGTATCACTCAGGCTTTTGGAAAAGTTATTGTCAAAAGCAGTGTTTAGGATATTGATGTACTGTACTTTAACTGGAGTTTATGTAAGTTTGCAGTTCTTTATTTGTACATTTTGTGGTTATTCTGTGAAAACTGTTACAGTTAACTGTAACTAAACTATACATCTTAAAACAGCCTTTCAAAAATGCAGCAGCCTTTTTAAAAATGGGCCCCCATTTTTTTTCTAGGTCTCTTACCACCCCCCTTTAGGCCTGCAGCGCCCACAAGGGGGCATTATCGCCCACTTTGAGAAAGGCTGCCTTAAAATAACTGGTCCAGTCTGCGAGTTTTTATAAAATTCAATTGACCTGCTTATCACTAAACAAGCTTGTGCTCTGACTGCAGGCTCAGCAAAGAAAGGATAGCTCGAGTTTGATCAGGGGTTTTTCCATTACTCAGAATACATGAAGAATGTATTTTTATTCTGAACAACCACCAACAATATTATATTTGAATAAATAATCTCTTTTGTTTCAGATAGTTATAAAGTCAAGTAAATTGGAAGCAACAACCATTACAAGTGGTTTGTTTAGACTACTACCAGTAAATGTTTCAGACAATCCTAGGATAAGGAAAGGCAGAAGTGAAGAGCAGTTACCACCCACTGTATTCCTTTTAGAAGAAACTCAAAATAACAATTTTTGTTTCAAATGGGCAGGATCATTGCCTGCTAAATGTGAGTTTATTTGTATTATGTAAAGGCGCGTACGCACGTACGAACACGAACATAGCGAACACAAACACCAGACCCGAACATTTGGTTCGTACGTATGGACGGCATATTCGAACACGAACGCAAACATAGTTCGAGTCGAGTTCGCGAACAACAGTCGTGAACTCTATCTTAGTAGCCATGACGGCGCCCAGATCGTATACGAACAGTTTTGTTGCGTAACATTTATTAAAGCTCTTCGAACACCGTCCATACAGAACACACTACAAGGATCGCCGCGAACATGTTTGACGAACAGAGTGTTCGATGTTCGATAGTGGTACGCACGTGCGAACCAAGTTGTTGCGTATCATGTAACGCAACAAATTTGTTCGTACGTGCGTACGCGGCTTAAAGAAATGAATGTTTTAATGCATGAAGTAACTTCTGCCCACAACTTCGGTCCGATTAACGGTCAGCATTGTGTTAAAATGCAAAAAAAAAATGGGGCTATCACATTCAAAAATATTTTATCAGATCTGACTGGTAGTTCCAGTGATTTAAATGTTCAAAGGAAAATCAAACCTTTCAGCTCTATTATTAGTACCTACTAACTGCTATTCGCGGCTTCGCACGTGTGAATCTCAGATATTATGCCATAGAAACATGCTACCAGGACAACGAACCAGACAAAAAAATAATTGTGGACCTACTGTATAACTCTCATAACCATCATTTACTAAAAAGCTGTTATTTTGACATTACAAGCAATACTTCAATTTTATTTATTTGTTTAAAAGATAAATCATGATTTTTTTGTGTCCAATGGAAGAAATTTTAGATATGGGAATTTGCTACTAAGACAGGAAAGCGTACTACTATGAAAGCCTATGTTAATCCTTTTAACATCGGCTATCAGCCAGTGAAAGTTCCGTCAAAATTGGAACAACTGATTCGGAGATTAGCCAGAACAAACAGACAAATATCTTAAAATTCCACCGCAGTCCCAGCCACTTTATTTAGGTCATCGGTCCATCTAGTTGAGGGGCGTCCCACGCTACGCTTGATGACATACGTTTATTATAAATACCGTATATATGTATTTCATTTGCATTTATTGACATTGTATCCTATCTATGAGAATATTTTTATTTCAGGTCCTACATTGATGAATAGAATAGAACAATCAATGAATAATGAAAAGTTCAATGATGATGTGCTACATCAACATGTCAAATCCTTACAACTGGAGTGGCTTGGGTAAGATATTCACATTACAAACTTGAAGAATCTTTCTGTCTGCCATTATCCCATGTTTCTTAAGGTCGTCAGATATTGTTTTCATCTTCCCTTGAAACACCCCTAATAAACTCTTAGTAAACCTTGAAGAATAACTAATTATTATGACGTAATAGTATATTCTACCTACTTAGCATTATTCTCCAAGCAAGCTCTGGCAAATGATACCAAATATTTATATTTTTCTTTGTTACAGAATATCAAAAGCAGTAAAAGCAGCTATAGATTCCTCAGGATCAAGGTCTGACGCAGTGGCTAAACTGAAACAAGTTTTTGGAGTGGCACAGCACGATGAACCTCTGTTGAATTACTGGATGTGTGCGTTTTGCAGCTAAATAGTAGTATTTATTTTATAGGAGTAATATATCTGTGATAATATAAATGTTGTTTCATTGTTTTTATAATGATTACGCAGTAGATACTTGTATGATGATTGATTAGTGTGAAGAAAAAATATTTAGATCTTATAATATTCGATTCTATCGTATAATATTAATTATCGACCATATTTAAAATCACTTTCGTCCCTTTCACAGTTAGCATCTTCCAACAGATAAAGCACTCTATTCTACATAAAAAAAAAATAAGTTTTTGAGAGTCGTTTAGGGCTAATGTAATCTCAAGAGTGGGAAGTTGTGGTTTCTTATAATCTAGAAATAATACTAGTAAATTAGATTTGTAGTCCTTATATTAAAGATTACACGTTAGAACGACGGCTAGGCCGCGCGCGCTCGTGTCCCTTTGTGCGCACGTATGGCTTCGTGTGCGAGCGTGGTGCTCCAGGCGCAGGCCCGAAGTGGCGAACAGCCTCGCGTGCGTTACGGCGACCCTGCAGCAGTACGGTCTTAGCGCCGGTGGGGGCGCGCAGAGCCAGTTGATCGAAGGTCAGGATCTCACCTGAAATTTACAAAGTTCGTCTTAATAATAATCAATTTATTTATAAGAAAATAGGTGCATAGGTTTAGCAGTAATGCACTTGTTACCAGTTGAAATAAGAAAGGCATCGGGCAAGGGGCTGTTCATTAATCACGTGAGGCTCGAAAGGGGGGGAGGGGTCCATAAAAAATCACGAAATATCACAAGGGGGGAGGGGGGTGTAGTAACGCATCGGGCAAGGGGCTGTTCATTAATCACGTGTATTTATTTTTAACTTATAATAAAATTAGATGATAGAATCAGATTGGGGAGAGGGGATTGGGGGGGGGGGGGGGGTAAAAAAACATCAAAAGAAGTTTTCGTTTTATAACTGACTAGCGGTGCCCTGCGGTCTGTCCCACATAGGCCTTGATCCTGAGGGAATATGGGGATAAGTGCCTTTGTTCATCCAAATCCATCCAGCCGTTTTGGCATAACAAAGAAACAAACAAAACATCAATATTTTCTCATAGTTAAATTAGTTGAGAATTCCAATGCAGATCTACCAGTAATGTTTGTCTTTGATGACTTACATCAACATAGATACTCATACTATAGGGAGGTTCAAATTACATTATGATTGAATATTGTCTTTATTGGAAGGTTTGGTTATATCCAAAATTAGACCATTATGGAAAGTGTTAATTGGCTAGATATAGCCATTCCAATTACTTAGCCAACAACCGTGTGAGCTCAAATGGGCCTTATAATTCACATGGCACATGTGTAGAGATAGGCATTGGATCCTGAATATTGAGCCTAGGGGAAGGTTGATCATAGCCCACATTTTTTTAAATATAGTACTAGCAGCAGCAGCTAGTTTCGTTGCACTTGATGATGAACCTCATGTTCAATTGTAATGAGTTACGTATGTTTGTGACAACCATTGATAATGTTTGATTGAATGTTAAATGAGCGCTAATCCTGCTAACAAACTGTTACGCAGATTGGCAGGTTTATGAAATGCAACACTAGTTTGGTCAAAATAAATTATTTATTTATTTATTATTACACTAATAGAAATGATTATTTTTTTACTAAAAAAAAAAGGGTTATTTTTGTCCAACAAGATCTCTAGCTTTGTTGTAGCATTTGATACTTTTGTTGTACCTATTTATTGACCTAAACCAGGACTACCGGACCTTGTGGTATTAAATTTGAAGAGATCATTGACTGAAGTTATAGTTCAATACAAACAATACATATTTTATGCAAGATTTGTGTCAAAAACATAGTCTAAATTAATATGGGTCTAAATCATTTGTATGTTGTCGCAAGATCTCAAAATACAGAACTGATCTGTTTATGTTAAATAACTTGTATTGTTACTGTTATATTTACTTGCATGCTGCCTAACCTCACTCAATAAATAATAACAATAGTACATACCTCCAGCAGCCAAAATGCGGGCACGGGCCTTCTCAGTGACGTGCAGAGCGGCGACAGACATCTTAGGCACTTTGTAGAGCCTGACATCGTTGGTGATGCTACCAACCACGACGGCAATCATGCCCTCGCGAGTGGGCTTCTTCATGTGACGAGCCAACCGCGACAGCGATAGCGGAGGTCGGTTGATGCGGCTCATGAACAGCCTACGAAGAATAATTGTGTTGAATTTGGCATTTGTACGCCTAGCCAAGTACCTGTATAGCTGGAAACAACAAACAAGTTTAGGTTAGAACCTGGAGTTGCTCAAAATTTAGTGACATTTTTATAACTTGATAGATACGGAATAGCACTCGGTTAAAATAGAGTAATAAACTTGTACTTACTTTTACAAGCAATCTCAGGTACACATCCTGAGACTTGACTTCGGTGCGCCTAACTTTCCTGTCGTGTTTATGGTTGATGTCGATACCCTGAAATATGTAAAGGAACACATATTGATAACACTGCTCTAAGTAAAAACTACCATGAACCCACACAACACTTTGTATTTATCACGATTTTGAAAGATTTATTTCATTTTCACGGTAACGAAACTCACCATCTTGACAACCGGAAGAAAAAGAGACTATAGACAAAAATGATTGTTGACAGCTGGGTAGAATGCTGCCAGAAGTTAAAAAAATATTTTTTTTAGTCTGGTTTGGATACGACCATAGACAATAAAAAAACGCAAGGAGGCAAAGGAAAACGGAAATATTTTTATCTAAAATGTAAGGTCAGCAGCAATATTATATTATCGCCAGTGTTTGGCAACGGAATGCAAATTATATTAATTTCAGATTATCAACAGCCAACAACAATTAGATCAGTGAAATGGCTTGCATCTTTCCACTATGGGTTAATAAATCGACAAGTTCTACTACAAATCTATTCCTGTAATTTTGTTAATCCGTACGGCATCGGTTAAAATAATACAAACACGATGGATTTATTAGTATTTTTCTTGCCAATTCGGCTCTGAAAAAGTTCGCTAAAGAAAATAATTTCGTATAACGTTGGCAAAAACAACAAAAAGCTCAAACTCAAAACTCAAACTCAAAGTCTTTTATGGTCATAGGTTAACAAAGATGGTGCTTAATATTAATAAATGTATCACTATGTCCTGCTATTGCTGACGACTGATTGCTCACGACTGATTACTAAATAAAATATGAATATTTATTTACGCACGAGTTAGTATGAGTGATAATATTATTCCCTTTATTCATTTTTAAAACTTAAAAATTATATTTTTAAATATTAGAATATAAAATAAAAACATTTAAAAATATAAAAAAAAAATTGCACTCCGGGAGTGCCGGCAGAAGTGAAAACTTGATTATTAACGTTGAGCATGTTTGATATTTTGGAATGGTTAGGGAATAATTTGTTGTTCAATTTCCATATTTTAAGCACTTTATATTCACGAATTTTACGAATACACAACAATGTGATCACTACACAGACGGTCGAGCCATCAGCTGTCACCATCCATGGATGCGCGTGGCACGCTGTAACATAGACGAACATTCGCGCAAGCGCCCTGCGCCGCCTAAACGAAACAGTAGGCCCAGGCATACATTTTCGCCGCGCCGTAGAGAGGGGATAGCTGTCTACTCTCCATCCGTCCTACGCTTTTTCGATCAGGTCACGTGTCCTGACGCGAGCTTAAGATTTTATACCCATTACAGAAAAAGTGCTCAACGCCGCTAAAGAAGTTTTCACTTCAAAAATTGAATGATTAGTTTGAGCGCCATCTATAATCGAGTTGCTGTCTTAGAAAAAGTTATTTGTTACAATTATTTAATTCATAAGTAATATTTATTTTATGGCTTATGCTATATTACGATTTTATTTTTTTAGAATTAGACACACTTTTAATGACATATATTTTACTGTAAACTCTTCGTGTTTAGTAGTTTATATTAGCGTCATCTATGATTCCATAACCATACTAACCAAGGCTAGCCAAGTGATTCGTATTCGTTTTAATAGATGGCGCTTTTCCAAATTAAAACCATCCGTCCTACGCTTTTTCGATCAGGTCACGTGTCCTGACGCGAGTTTAAGATTTTATACCCATTACAGAAAAAGTGCTCAACGCCGCTAAAGAAGTTTTCACTTCAAAATATTAGTTAGATAATATACTATTATCTAACTAATATTTTTATTCCTTTTCTTGATCGACATTATTCTCAGCATTTTTGTGAAGATAAGTGATTTTCATCTGTGCCTCCTAAAGTGTGCTAAATTTTGACCAAGACCGTAGCTGATCGCAATAAGAATTTCGAGATCATCATGTAAAATATGTCAGGCAGCAATAAAATAGCGTAGAAGGAGGTAGAAACTGAAATTTGAATTTGCATGCCATAGGGAATTTAACAAATGAATCACAACTGTCTCCAAGCCTGTCATCGCGACAGATCAAGTTTCGACCGCCGTTTTTTCGAAAGGAATGGAATTTAATTCGAAACATCGAAAATTATCAAAAAATAAAAATTCTGTTCGTACTCCTTCATCCTCGAAACCCAGATTAAGCAAAAAGAAGATAGTTACGCGAAAACGAAAATGCGTGTGCCTCCCTGAAAATTATTCAGTTGTAGAGTTCCCTACGATATGGAATGAACTGAGACAGAACGGTCAGCTGTGCGATGGCACTATCGTCTGCAGGGATATGAAAACAATCCGAGTACATCGGGCAATACTCTCTGCCGTTAGTCCATATTTCAAAGCCATATTTATAAATTCGTTGAAGAAAGGAGAGCCAGAGGAAACGGAGATTTTTGTCGATGTCCCCAGCTATTACATGACCTTGATTCTCGATTATGCTTATACAGGAACATGCACAGTTACAGCAGAAAACGTTGAATATTTATTGCCATATGCGGATCAATTTGATGTTGTTGGTGTTATTCAGCTGTGCTGTCAGTTCCTTTTGCACGAGCTGAGGCCGCACAACTGTCTCGGAATATTCAAATTTGCGAGATATTATTTCTGTAGTGAGCTAGAAAAAAAAGGGAAGTTGTATATAAGACAAAATTTTAGCAGAATACTTAAGGAATGTATTGAATTTAAAACACTTTCATATGATGAATTAGAAGATATATTGAGAGATGACGAACTGAATGTTCGAAACGAAGAAATAGTCTTCCAGGCAG
The DNA here is from genome assembly GCA_947507805.1 of Aporophyla nigra. Taxonomy (NCBI): domain Eukaryota; kingdom Metazoa; phylum Arthropoda; class Insecta; order Lepidoptera; family Noctuidae; genus Aporophyla; species Aporophyla nigra. The sequence continues at coordinate 18,427,144 of OX382309.1, read as the reverse complement.
TTAAAACATGGGTGGAACATGATATAGAAGCCAGAAGAAAATGTATTCCATTGTTACTTATGTGCGTGCGGTTCGGTCACATCAGCTATAAATATTTTAAATCGAAAATATTACAATGGCAGCCGGTTGCCGACGATGAGGTAAGAAAACGAGACATTCAATGCGCAAATCAATAATTTCTAAATGAACTCAGATTTTCTTTTTGTTACACAGAAATGTCAAGAAGCTTTATATCCCGCCGTGGTATTTCTCACGTTGTTGGATTCGAGGCCGGGTACAGAAGCAGATCTTAATGACCCGCTAGCAAGGCCTCGAATACCTTTTGAGATACTTTTTGCAGTTGGTGGCTGGAGCGCTGGAAGCCCCACTAGTTTTGTCGAAACATATGATACAAGGTACTACAACATTTTGTTAATTTGCTTTTGAGTTGCATTCATGGTGAATTTAATTAATTACATCTTGCTCTTAAAAGGGTTGCCGAATTGTCGATTGGATCCCCTCTAAATTGTCTACGCCATATATCACCCAAAAAATTTAAATTTTTGTAGCCCTGTTTTGGCATTATCCAGATAAGTTTTTTCGCTTTATATAAAGAATCCATTATCACGAACAGGGCGGACCGATGGTTTCTTTCGATCCACATGGATCTGACGCCTCGCGCGTATCACGGTCTCTGCACTTTGAACAATTTGATCTATATGATCGGTGGTTTCGACGGCAGCGACCATTTTAACACAGTCCGGTGCTACGACCCAGTGGCGAATACTTGGCATGAACGCGCCTGTATGTATCAGGCGAGATGCTACGTCAGCGTTGTGGCTCACGGTTTGTTGCACAGACTAACTAAGTAGTACAGTTAGAAGCACAGATTTATTAGTACCTCCTGTTAGTTGCCTCTGCTTGATTTGTTCAACTTAATCAAGTGTATCACGATTATCTATGAAAACCAAGATCTTTTTCTTAAAAAAGATTTTTGGTTTGTCGGAATAATGCACCCCTTTCAAACAGTGAATTCAAAATCCATGTATTTTTTTTGTGTGACATAGCATTCAACAAGTTTACCAGCCTATAATAAATCGTGAAAGAATGGAACAATCTTTATTTATTTGTTTAGATGGTCTAATCTACGCATTGGGCGGGTACAACGGTCGCACACGCATGTCATCTGTTGAGCGGTACTACCCCGATAAGAATCAATGGGAGATGACCACACCGATGAACAAGCAACGCTCCGACGCCAGTGCCGCTTCCCTTACCGGAAAGGTAATGAGGAAACTGTTGAATTACCGTCGAACTTTTGTGTCCATTTGTGAAAAGGGTCTGAAATAGAGATGTGACGCAACAGGCGTAGGTGTGGGACTTCGACGGCATTGAGGTAGAAGGTGGTTTGATAAATAAAAAAGAAAAAGGGTTAATCAAGTCAAGGAGGAAAGTTGCTTGCTTCACTTCTCCGCTCTTAGAAACTAGGATCCTACTAGTCCTTAAAACACCGATATCACTCTCACACACTATTTCCACAGCCAGCTTGTCTTGCCGCTTGCATACTTACATAATCCACTTCTTCCCATTTGTCCAGATTTACATCGTAGGTGGATTCAACGGTCAGGAAGTTCTAAGTTCAGCAGAAGTGTTCGACCCTGACACGAAACAGTGGAGCTTCATCAGATCGATGCTCAGTCCGCGCTCCGGCGTCAGCCTCATCGCTTACAGAGACTGCCTCTACGCGCTCGGAGGGTTTAACGGATATAGTCGGCTAAATACCGGTACGTTTTTATATGTTTTTTGTGTACTGAATCATGGGTAGGGATTGCAAAATCCGGATTATTTTCAAATCCGGATTTACAAAGTATAATCGCACACAAATCCGGCGTATCCGGATTTTTCGAAGTTCTCATTTTATAAAAAAATATATATAAATAAACGTGTAAACTCCATACAACGACACTCAAGGGACTGTGCACATTTCGACGTTGTAGGTAGAGAGTTGTCGTTTAATGGAAGGAAGAAAAAAAAAATTGAAAAAAAACCGGACCATCCTTCTGATGCTTTGAAAGAAAGTAAACCAAGTTCTTCAGCAAACTTCTCCGCCTTAGCTTTCACCATCGAACCGACATAGGCATATAGGTAGAATAGGTATTAGGTAGAACGGGCTGGTGTCTGCAACTCCACGTCTGAGTGCGTATTTTGCGTACGGGTGGGAAATCGGTTATTCGATCCACCCCAGCTCCTCGAGAAAGAAGAGAGAGCGTAGGAACCCAAAGGGGAGTGGCGCGATGGGTTCTGGTCCCACCGGTGTCATGCTCGACCCCCTTCTGGCAAGTTTATCGGCGGCATCGTTACCTAGCGAACCGCTATGTCCTTTTATCCATTGAATGGTTATATTATTGAGGCTACCCACCTGGTTGTGGAGCTGGTGGCACTTGTATATTAGCCCAGAGTCAATCGAGTGACTTGCGCTTGCAGAACCGCCATACTGTCTGAGAGTATGCCATAATGGCCATAATGGCTGAAGCAGCAAGAGTGATCCCAGTCCATTCAACCTGGAACACTGTGTTGTGGACTCCCAATGGCGTGGCTATATCTATATGTATGTTGAAGTCCTGCGAGAAGACTCCAGCACCTGTGCCACTGTCTGTTTTTGATCCGTCCGCTAAGATGCGCAGCTCAGTGGGGCGCAAACCCGGCAACCGGCGATCTTCGTGGAGCTGGATTCTGTATTTTTTATCAAAAATGAACGGTTTGGGTATCCGGTCATTTATAGCCTTGGTGATGGGGAACTCATTGTTGAGTTCCTTTTTCTTTATTTTTCCATATGGTGGACACGGTAGAGCGACTAAATCCAAAGCGTCTGCCAACATCACTTATCTTCTCTCCCGCCTCTATTGCGTATATCAGTAAAACTTTTTCGTCAATACACACTGATTTTCTCTTACTTCCCATGTGTACAGTTTGAAAGTTTGTGAGCAACTTGGAATACGATAACGTATAGCTAAATCTATGACCCCTAGTAACAACCAACACACGTGCAAGCAATCCCAATTTGTAAACAAAAGAACTGATTTCTTAGAAAGTTCAGTATGTACAATGCCGACAGTCAGGCTTATTACGGGCTAGGATAATAAAGCGACAAAAGAAACGTACTCAGCTGCGCAGTTTTTACTTTTTATTATTTAATTGTTGTCGTTACTGAGAGTGGGTGTAGTGGTATATAGAGTGTATCATTGTATAGAAGATAAGCTAAACCAATGAAAGTGGAGTGATATCGACTCTTTAGTGAGTTTGTCGTTAAATCGAGTGACGTTACATGGAGTTTACACTGAATTTAGATTTGTCACGTAGTTACGCTCAAATACAATTAATTAGGTGGTTGAAGACACATGTTCTATTTTATAGGTTTCATAAATTCGAATTTATTTGAGGACGGAAAATCCGGATTTTTAAGTCATTTTCGAATTTCGAACTTTCCGGATTGCAATCTCTAATCATGGGATTATAGAGAATATCAGAACCCAAAATCACCATAATTTGCTTTAAATTAGTGTGACATTTCAAGTCTCGTCCAACTACATGGGTAGGTAATACACGATAGTGCTCAATTGACTTAGAGGTTTCAGCGCGGAAATCGAAATGCTACAGCATCAAACGTTTATATCGGTGTTTTCATTTTCCCAAAGGCGAGAGGTTCAACCCTCAGCGCGGCGGGGACTGGCAGGAGGTGACGGAGATGTTCAGTGCACGAAGCAACTTTGCCACAGTGCTGCTCGATGACATGATCTTCGTAATTGGAGGATTTAACGGTAATTTTCTATTTGGATCAAGCAAAATATTTGCGAGAAGTCATTATTATTTTTGACACAAAAATGCCCTGAGTCTTCATTTGTGAATCCCACCTGGTTTTGTATTCCCTAAACCCCCTTCCCACAAAGTGAACCGATGACCTAGTCAAGGTCGCAGAAAACCGCGTGAGGAGAGAAGCAGGACCCACCGTCGGTATGGCGACGCTTTGCGGAGGCCTATGTCCATGTCTGGTAGTAGTCGTAACGACTTTCAGCTGAAATTATGATGATGCAACAGCCCTATAGCTTCATTATTTTTGTCCAGGATCAACTACGATACCTCACGTGGAGTGCTATGACGGTGATACGATGGAGTGGTACGACGCTGCACCCATGAACCTGAACCGCTCAGCGCTAAGCGCCTGTGTTTTAGCTGGCTTGCCCAACGCGCGCTCCTTCTCATACCTAGCTAAGGCCGTGCCCGCCGCCGGCGCAGACCAAGCTCACCACTCCTGACCATCTCTTATACCCACAGAAATACACTCCGCAGCAGCTGCTCCCCATCAATCCTTCGCTTCACCAAAATCTATTAAAACACCAACGTTAATTTAGATATTTTCAGATACATTTTCAATTAACCAAATTGGCCGATTATTGCACCTATCACGGCGGCCAGCAAGCTTTTGTGACTGATAGTATGCACTGTGATATTTTGATTGTACATAGTTTTGTGAATCTTATTTTATGTATCGTAAATCATGGTAGTATGGCCTTATTTTATTGTACAAATCATGTCCGATCATATTTTGTATTTTATAATTGTTTTATGTAAGAATTAAGAACGTAGGCAGAGGCCTTGCGTGAATAATTAAAGGGAATGCGAGTCCCTAAAATAATATTGGTATTTTAGAAATTGTTTTAAAGCGAGGGATTTGTTGCAAATTTTCAAGTTTTTTATAGTATAGTTTGTGAAAAATTTTATTTTCGTATATTTGTGTACAGTACGCGTCCGTGGGAAATCAGAGTGGTCGCGTTTTGGATGATGTGTGTACGATATTGCGGTGGGCGGAACCTTCGTGATATTGTTGTATCTGTGATATTTTTCACTTATTACTAGAGAAAATTCAAAAAAATGTAAAATTATTAATTTTATTTAATTTACTGAAAAATTTACTGTACCTGATTGAAACTTAATAAATTGACAAATAAAGAAAAAACTATGACTATTTTTGGTTTTATTTTCTTACAAAAATATCCACATTTCGTGTGATATTATTAATTTAGGATTGAAACAAACATGAAAATGAAACATTTGGCACAGCGTTATCTTAGTCACCTAAGACATACATGAGACACTCAAAGTTTTTCGAAAATAAAAAGAAATGTTCTATAGGTAAATATGTTTTTATTAAATCTTTTCAAAATACTCTCCACTAGCCTCTATGCAAAGTTTCATGCGTCTGAACCAGTTTTCGAAACACTTTTTCCAGTCCGCCGCCAGACACATCATTTACAGCCTGCTCGAACAGCGCATCTGGCGACGAAAATTGTATCCCTTTGAGCAGATTTTTAATTTTTGGGAATAAAAAGAAGTCACACGGTGCTAGGTCAGGGCTGTAAGGAGGATGACCCAGAAGTTTGATCGGCGTGCTGTCCAAGAAGTCCCTCGTTTTTAGCGCGGTGTCCGTGGGCGCGTTGTCGTGGTGGAGCAGTAGCCCGCGGAGCCCTGTGTTTGGTCGCTTGTTGCTCACAACCACCAGAGAAAACTTCTGCCAAGCATTTGGTAGTATACCATTCGGCGTTGATGCTTTTTTGGTTCCGTAAAGGGATTCACACCAAGTAGCCAGTCAAATTGAAAAAGCTCGCGATCAAAATCTTCCCCCCGCTTCTAGATCGCTTCACTTTGGTAGGCGTTGATTCGTTTTGAAATACCCAAACCGTCGACTGGCGCTTCGTTTCTGGATCGTATTGATAAATCCAGGACTCATCACCTGTAATAATGTCGTAAACACGCCGAGACGAGCCTGCTTCTAATTTATCATGTCACGGCACCATTCCACCCGGGCCTGCTTCTGAGCATCGGTGAGGTTGTGCGGCACCCAGGGTGAAACTATCCTCCTCACGCGAAAATGCACGTGTAGAATCTCGTGAAGGCTTCTCGTTCCAATCTGCAGTATGTGTTGAATCTCCTGATACGTAATTCGCCTATTGTCTATAATAAATGTCTGTTGTCTGGAATAAATTTTTCACTGCTAGCACGTTTTCCTCCGTAACAGCCGTCAAAGGGCGACCACTTCTTTCTTCATCCCCCAAAGTTAGTCGACCACGTTTGAATTCGTTATACCAACGATACACAGTTGCTTTGAAAGGGCCTTCATCCATGAATGCAGTCTATCGTATGATTCGTCCGGTTTCAGGCGACACTTGAAATCGTAAAAAATCATAGCGCGAAAATGTTCCCGGCGCAAATCTATTTTCCAATGAAACAAGATAATTTAATTACCTCGCAAAAAATGTAGAGGGAAATTTTGAAATTGGAACGTACCTATTTTTACTTATAAAGAATCATTATTTTTATAATAGTTTATAGGCCTCTCTCTCATACAAAAAAACTTTTTTTCAAGCCACATGACCGTGTACAGCAGAGTAGTGCGCGGCCATACCTCCCCATACTAGCCTGAATCAACGGGCGGGCGAGAGTGGAGTGCAATCGTGCGTATATTTACTACCGAAGGGGGAAATGGGGAGAAAACGGGAGACCGCCCCCTCCCGCCCGTGCGGAGTTCCCGTCGCGATCGAAACACAACGAAGGCGGTAGTGAACGCGGTCGCTTCGGGGCGCGGTGCAGAACTCGGCAGAAAATAATCGGACATGGAGCTCAAGGGGAAGGTAGCCCTCATTACCGGCGCTGCGGCTGGCATCGGCCTCGCTTACAGCCAGGAATTGCTCAAGCAAGGAGCCAAGGTAAGTCATGTAGAACAATAATCTTCCCAAGATTTCCTCTGCGCATGGCGTAGTTCCTTAAGTAATTTTAAGTTCAAGGTAAATAACTGTTGAATGAAGTATACTGGATGTATGCCAATATTATCCAAGTTTCATACTTAATGTGAGTACCAACGTGGTTAATTGATAAAAGGTGGATCACTCCAAAGTCGGCACTCATTTGTATTGATTTTTGCCGGCGCCCCGGTCATTGGCGTGATTGTTTTCCTTTGAAGTTTCCTTGTACCATTCTAGATGCTGCTATACATCAATATTTACTTCATCCATTGCGGTAATTAATGGTATTGTCTCAAAGACGTTCCTTTGTGTTATCTTAAGCATATACATCTTCAGCGTTAAGTATATAAACATGTTATTATTTATAAGACGGTACGCCTTCAAGACGCAGGAAAATATTTTTTCTTTTTGCTTCGTCGACTCTCAAGATCTTTTTGTATTTCATATTCTCTAACTGCCATATATTGATCAGTTTCCTATAAATAGTAAGTAATTGAACGCAATTACGAACTGCTAAGTAGTGGTGCGCAATTAAACTTCGCGTTCCGATCTAAACACACTGTAGGAAAAACAATGCGAGCATGAGTCATACTATCGATAAGACTTTACGTCCCCACACCTTCGATATAAATAGACACAATGGTACCGATTCCCTTGTTCACAAACTAAACTAAATTAAAGTTCAGTGCATCTTTTTCTTTGTATTTCATTAAGAAGAGGACAAAAGAAACATTTTAGTTTAGTCCTGTCAAATTAAGGTGAATGCCTAGATAGCCCTCGCCATACATTTTTCAGGTGTGGAAATCTCGGTAAATAAACAGTTTCTGCAGAATAAAAGCAACTTTAATGAGACTTAATAATGTATTATGTTCGCATATGGCCCAAATTTTATAAAAAAAACAGTATTTCTAGGAGAATTAGACCGAATAAAAAACGAAAAATCTTTACATGTGTGAGTGACCTGAATCGCGCCATCTGACGGAAATTTATAGAACCACCGAGAAAGTTGGTTGCTGTTGTGTTACGAGTTTACGATTAGTAAACATTCATAATAGATGGCGCTGTTCGATATTCGAACATTTAGACAAGAATTTATCTTTTAAATTCGATAATGCGACGTTGCCATTCTAGTAGCAGCGCTCGCACCCCGCGTTGTTGCCATACCGTCAAAGCGTGATTGCTTGAGTCTTGAAAACTTGCGAATCGTTTCCAGAATATTGTGTTTCTAGCAAGTTAGCGCCGGGCGCGCGGGTTTGCCCGCGCAGTTAACATTTTTTGATTGATAAAATGTTTTTTATTATGGAATGAGAAAGAATGCTTTACATAAAGTGAAAAAAATATCTCTGCGATCTGCCCTTGGTTCACACAGATACAATACTAATGTAATTATTGTATTATCTAGTTTAAATATGTAGTAAGTAGTTACTAGTACACGACTTTCCAGATTTAAAAATCTTTTTAATGTATGTAAGTAGGTACTGATAACATTCTGATACGCTTAGGTACTAATCCATTGGTTTGGGTTGAATAAAATCAGAGAATAGAATTTGATGTATAAGTAAGTTATGACTAAATCAGGCGATCAGCGAAGCTACCTACACAATGGTGAAACGTAGGTACTACGTACATCTATTGATTGAATCATATTTCATTCATGTGAAACCAGCAAGATTAGTGAATACACAGACAAACCACTTTGATTTTTCATAATTGCTTATTTTACTAGTATTATTAGCACACACAAAATGCGTCAAGCAGGGTTGCCAACTTTATTTTTTAGAAGATCGTACCATACATTTTAAAAGATCGTACTTTGCTAAGAATTCAAAAATAAAAATAGTACGCATTGAAATTTCAATAAAATAAATGGTAAACAAATGTGGTGGGTGTTACTAAAACTTCAACGCAAAATTTAACATTTTGGTATAATATTTAAGAATCTGGACACCAATTTAGCAACTAAACTTTACGACGAGGTTTTTTTTATTAAAGAAAAGGGGCTCGGAAGAGACTTTGTCATGAAATCCACACGAAACAATAAACACCAGTATCATTAGAACTTAAAACGGGATATTTACCATGTTTATTATTACTTAAAAAAACTGTGCTACCTACTACGGAGAACCATTCAAATGAGTGCCATCCGTGAAACAGTTTTTATCAGGGCTTGTTAACGTTACCAAATTCACACTATAAGTATCGTTAAGTAACGTTATTTTCATAAAGTTAATATTTTAACGGTAAAACGGGTAACGATACTTTGGTATCGAATCTATAAAATAACGTTACCAATTAACGTTACTAGTATCGATACTTTTACATACATACATACATAGAATCACGCCTTTTTCCCATGGGGGTAGGCAGAAACCACGGAACGCCACCTGCTACGATCTCTACACACTTCTTTTGCCTCGTTTAGGTTCATAAAATTGGTCATACACACACGCCGGTTGCGAGTACTACGCACCTGACCTTTCTGAAGAACATCACCAATAAGGTCCCTATATGTCCTCCTAGGGCGTCCCCTCCCGGTGTTTCCACTCACATCTGCCTTGTAAATACCTTTTGTGAGCCGACCTTCATTCATCCTCTCAACATGACCAAACCATCTAAGCATACTTTTTTCAATTTTTGTCACTACATCTTCTTTTACACCACACCGTTCTCTTATCACATCGTTACTTAATGCGTTGTTGTCAACCTGCGCAACCTAAGCGGAACGCCATGGGCGGCGGCGCTCTACGGCAACATCGCCAATCAAACGGTGCAAATGCAACTTCAATAATGTAGACGAAAGAAAGAGATGAAAGAAAATAAATAAAAAATTAACGGTACTCAGTTACCGGTAAAACGTATGCCAAGTATCGTTACCAAGCATTACGTGACCTCTACTAATAACGTTATCTTCGTCCGATGAAAGTAACGATACCAAATTTTTAACGTTATTCAAAGCCCTGGTTTTTATTGAAAAGTGAAGTGTTTTTGTGTTTTATTGACGGTAAGTGTTATTTTTATGTGCAATGAATGATTTTCAAGGTGATATAGAGTATTATTATAATGGTACAAAAGTGTAAGATTTAGAAGATGAAATACAAAATCAAACGTTAGCAACACTCGTTGATTGTCGTCACATGACATACTACAAATTTCAAATATTCTCTCTGAAAACAACAGCTTGGTGGTGGTGTTATTTCTGTTTCTTGAAACATTTCATAAATAAGATACATTTGCTGTTGTTTGTAATTATTCTTTTTGATTACAGATTGAATTGCAACTGAACTGCCTAAGATAAACCCGACTAATAAACTTGCATAAATGTATACGACATGTGTATTCAGGACCGCGAAAATCACGGAAAAAAGTGCAAGCAGTATTCAAAAGACATCATGGAAGTTCTTTTAGTGATCTATAGTGAGTAAATTAGATTCCCATAAGATTTCGAATCAGATTTACGTGAGTGGAGGTTATTTGATACTCGTTGGTTCGTGTTGTGTCTTAACTGTGTACTTTTAACTGTACCTATTTCATTTATTTATCTTTTATTTCAGTCCACATTCAACTCAAGATCATCATCAGCTGTCCAACCATTCGACAGCTGAAGATACGCCCTAAACCTATTCGCGTGGTATACCAGAAATTCGATACGAAGCCATAGCCTGCAGCTCTAGCTTCAATACAGTTGAATCTGTTACAGAGCAAGTAGAGACTGTTGATTTTGATTGGCCACAACCCGATTCAGAGACTGAAGCTTATCAACTAACTGTGGAAAGAACATCAAGTGACAACTTATCAGGTTTGGTAGGGTACCGTATTGTTGACTTGAAGAAGGTCATATGGTCACAACTTTGATTCTTCATCTGGAATGGTAAGTCCCAACTTGATACCATATTTTTGTGTTCATTACATTAGTACGCTTTTGCTTGTTTGTAGTGATGAAGTTTTTGTTTGACAATACCAAAGTACAACATATTTTACACAATGTTCAGTGTAACAAATATCATTATTTCTTGGTATGTATGTATAAAAATAATGTATTTCTTGGATTGTTTCTTTTTAACAGCTATTATTATTTTGATTCTAGGTCCAGGGTCAATTGCGAATTACCAAAATGAATAAATGTTACTTCATTTGCTTGATATCTGTCACCCAACCATTGACTGTCATAAAAGTTAACCGGGATGAGGAAGTTATCAACGCTATGATGCCGAAGTTGGTAACATTTTTTAAAACATGTGTACTGCCGGAAATTATTTTGAGAAGAGTTGAGAAAAATGCTAAATGTCTAGACATCAAGGAATTAAAAGGTATAAAAATATAAGTCTTACTCATTTCCTAACTTATTCCGCAGGTCTCTGAGGTGTCGGTTCAGTAAGAATAGTCTAACAAAACTGTGTAAATTCATTTGTTGCAGCGAAAACTGCGTCTTCCAGCATTTGATTCAGATCACACGGAAATTATATAAATGGAAGTAAAAAGTGACAAGCAGAAGACTGATACGGCGCGGCGGCGGCGGCGACTGCAAAAAGTAGCGCGTAGAAAAGAAGATATTTTATTATAATATTTATAAGTATCTTTGTATGGTGGTACGAGTCGATGGTTCGAATCCAAGCCGGCACTTTGCTGAGTGTAAATTATTTCATCACCACAGTTCAGAGGAGGCCTGAGTCTCAGCAGTGGGAACATTATAGAATAATTAATAAGCTTTTTGCACGTAGCGATGTATAGTTTGTGTTATTTTGTTAGTTCATAAGATTTTTCTGTGTAGATAAGTTTCACTCATGTATTTAGGTACCAGCCTAACAATTCAATTGTAAAAGAATATTTATTGCAGTTCAAAATTGTATCATAAGTAGGTATTCTTGAAACATAAATAAATGTTATGGTTAGCTAGCAACCCCTTTGTGTTGTTGTGTAAGATACATGTGCCGTTATATATACTTACGTATGATGTTATTTATATTGTAATCTACATACATAATTCTTTCTAATACTAAATTCAAAATCATAATTGTAAATATCAAAATATTTAAAAAAGTATGTTATCTTTGTATGGTGGTATGACTCGATGGTTTGAATCCAAACGGAAACTATCTAAGTAAATGTAGTGAGAGTAAATAAAACGATTAGTTTTATGAAAATATTAACCCCTTTTTACTAAATAAATATTATTAATTTATAGTAAGGTACAATAAAAAGCTTTACAATGTAATAAATAGTCTTTTATTTATTTATTTAGTACACGTCACTATTTACACTTCCATTCCTTCTTCTTCCTTACATTTCTTCCCGTGGGTGTCGTAAAAGGCGACTAAGGGATTTACTAGAGAATGGGCAGCAGCGTTCTCTATGCATTTTACCATCACACTGCGATCGCCAACCCGCTTGCCAAGCGTGGTGATTATGGCAAAGCCCCCCAAATAGGGGGAGGCCTATATCCAGCAGTGATCGTCTTGCGGCTGAGATGATGACTATTTACACATTACAATTTAGGTTCAGTCACATTACTACAACTTATAGGGACAGTGTACCTATATTAATTTCATTTTAAACTGTTTGAATAAAACGACATCTAGTGGTGTCGAAAGTTACTACTATTTACTTTGTATGTGTGTGTAAAGAGTAAAGTCAAGCGGCTAAATCTTTAGAATGTACAAATCTTTGTATGAGACCAGTTAACAAGCACAGTGACTATCTAAAAAAATCAAGTTAATGCCCTAGGTTTCGCATATAATAAAGTTATCTATTAAAGATTTCTAAGTTAGGCGTAAAAATTGAAAATGTTCCAAATTGTGGATCTAGCGCCATCTAGCGACAAAATGGCATCTGAGATAATCATCCATCCACCTTAATCAGCGCCTGTCACTACTCCATACAAGTTTAAATGTGATTAAAAACTTGCCTACTAAAATTACGTCAATTTACGTCCAGCGCTGATTAATTTGACAGGACTAAACTAAAATTTATCTTCTGTCCTTTCCTTAATGAAATAGAAAGAAAAAGATGGACTGAACTTAAATTTAGTTTAGTTTGTGAATAAGGGAATCGGCACCAATGTATAGTTATATATTTAATAAGATCGTTTCCGTTCTGGATAGTTACCGACTTCACAGTAATCTTGCAGGCAAGATTATTGATCATTCAGAAGTACACATACCGAGCACGGGACGCACCTACAATATAGGAGCGTACATATCTACCCAACTTGTTAAAGTTGAAATGTTTTGAAAGTAGATCCACGTAATATCACGCCCGTACCCCCTTGAGCATAGGCAGAGGCGTTATTATACCCATATTTTGTTAGCTCGGGAACGAGCTCCAGACTCCGGCGGTTACCTACTGAAAAAAACTAGATTAAGATGATAAATATTATTGGTAGTTTATTGGTTTAATTAGATAACTCTTACCATATTTTATACAACTTCGACAAATTTTTCAGATTAAATATCTACCTGCCTCATTTTGGTTTTAGCTTTGTCGCAAATGCGGCTTCTGAATTTGAACTTCAGGTTCTCCATGCATACTCTTGGAATTCCACAGGTTTCGATATGTGATATCGATTCGGAAATCGGCGAGCAGGTGGTCGATGATCTTGGCTCCAAGTATGGCCGGAAGAACGTGTTGTTCTGTCGCTGTGACGTCACTGACTACCCCCAATACGAGGGTAAGTACATGGCATCGCGTGCAAATTTCAACCTGTTAGGAGAAAGTTATTTTTAGTCGCTTTGTCGTCGTTTAAAAGGGGAAGACTATCCACTAACGTAACGTTTATGTAAATCTTTTTTTGCTAATATGTGGTTTCAACGCGCAGGAAGAAATATTTCATACTGATCATCACAATTGCTACAATATAGAAAACCTCCATAAACTTATTGGGTTCAGTAACAATTTAAACATTAGATATAAGTACCTACTTCTAAATAGTTGCATGTATACCGATTTCGATGTTTTAGCTCATCATTCATAAGTTTACGTGGTATTTCACCACACCTCTAAGATATGGGTGTAAAATGGACTGCACTAAAATTTGTACTAAAACGATTTTTTACGAGACATTTGACACTTCTTTACTTAGCAAGCCTGTAATAAATAAAATTATTTTGCTAAATTACAGAGGCATTCGAGATGACAATGGAAGTGTTCAACCGCCTGGACATTGTGATCAACAACGCGGGTGTAATGAACGACAGATTTTGGGAACTCGAGGTGGACGTTAATTTAGTAAGTTTCATCTAATTATAGACGTTACTTTATAGCTTCCCAACGATATTTGTGAGCGGCGGAAGTCGCTTCTCTGTTCCTTCCCCCATACCTACCTTTTATTTATTTATTATTGATCTTTATTACGCTGCTCGAAATGGTGGTGCTTGGGGAAGTCCAGCAGTGGACGTCTTTTGGCTGAAATCATGATTACCATGTTATGGATTATGTTTTCTACAAGACTAAATTGATTGCAAACAAGGCATTTTATTACTATACATAAAGAACTTTAACTCAGATCATAATGAAACATTTGTTGGATATTTCAAATTGATCGGGTACCTACCCGATATGGTCAATCGGAAAATCAAATCATCTATAAATTCTTCATTTTGAGCTGAACCGTCAGTCTTACCTTCTCAATCTGCCCCTTTACTCCAGAACGGCGTGATACGTGGCACGCTGCTGGCGTACCGCTTCATGAGTAAGGACCGTGGCGGACAGGGTGGCACAATCGTCAACACGGCGTCCACTGCCTTCATCAGGCCGCAGGTCTCCACGCCCATCTACACGGCTACTAACTACGCCATCGTGGGACTCACCAGGGCTTATGGAGTAAGTATGAACTAATTTCACGTTTGCAGGCCACTATTTACCACTGACGTGCCTACGAACCTAGGGCCAGAAGAGACTGAAGGTCAAGTGGACTAACCCAAACCATCAAATACGCCAACTTTGTTTTCTTTAATCCTCTTTAATATGGTACCGGATTATCTCCTCTGCATCATATTATTTGACAGGCTGAAAGAACCGTCATCTCTCCGTAAAGTACGGTGTTCCACAGGGATTCGTTCTGGGGCCATCTTTGTGAAACATCTAGAGCGGCTGACTTTTATCGTCTTTCTTTTAAAATAAGTCCGTCCTAAAATTCCTTTGCACACCCGTTCGCGACGGTCCAACAGTAAACGCCATTGTAGTGATGTCGTAAAAATTTAAATCTTCGTCGTTTTTAGGATCAGTACCACGTGAATCTGACTGGAGTTCGAAGTATGGTGATTTGCCCGGGCCTGACCGACACAGGTCTCGTCAAGGAGATCCGTAAACAGCTCATGTCATCAGACTATGAGGCAGCTTGGCAGAGGGACAATGCTAGCTGCAAAATGCAGAGGTAAGCTTTTAGTTGCGAAAATAAACAGTTAAAGTTCCATTGAATGTTACATAACGGGGCTTTTTAGGGTTCCGTTGCCAAATGGCAAAAAACGGAACCCTTATAGATTCGTC
This sequence comes from Aporophyla nigra, assembly GCA_947507805.1. Classification (NCBI taxonomy): domain Eukaryota; kingdom Metazoa; phylum Arthropoda; class Insecta; order Lepidoptera; family Noctuidae; genus Aporophyla; species Aporophyla nigra. The sequence continues at coordinate 18,411,887 of OX382309.1, read as the reverse complement.
ATGTCTGTCTGTCCGTCCGTATGTCACAGCCACTTTTTTTCGAAACTATAAGAGCTATGCTGTTGAAACTTGGTAAGTAGATGTATTCTGTGAACCACATTAAGATTTTCACACAAAAATAGAAAAATAACAATAAATTTTGGGGTTCCAAAAATTTTTTTTTTTCATCAAACCTATACGTGTGGGGTATCTATGGATAGGTCTTCAAAAATGATATTGAGGTTTCTAATATCATTTTTTTCTAAACTGAATGGTTTGCGCGAGAGACACTTACAAAGTGGTAAAATGTGTGTCCCTCCCCCTGTAACTTCTAAAACAAGAGAATGATAAAACTAAAAAAATATATGATGTACATTACCATGTAAACTTCCACCGAAAATTGGTTTGAACGAGATCTAGTAGTTTTTTTTTAATACGTCATAAATCGTAAACCGCAATTTACCTTTCATTCAATCAACTTAAATATAAAAAATAAAAAAAGACATTTAATTTCATAAAACATAACTAAACCTTGTGCATAAACCGTGAATACCTACAGGTTTGTACGGAACCCTCGGTGCGCGAGTCCGACTCGCACTTGGCCGGTTTTTCAAAATGATGAACAATAAAACTCCTATCATTCATCTTACTCTTACTAAAAATTAAAAACATATCTTGATTATACAAAAAATCTTAAATTCCCTGACAGGTAACACCCAGCCTTAGCCGCTGGGTCTAGAAGCATGTTTGCGCAAGAGTTCCATATACAGGATCGAAATTAAATTAGCTGGCAATACTTTACCCACGTGTTGGGTATCGAAATCGAAACATAATGAAATTTTAAATAAACAAAAAAAAAATTGAACATGCAAACTGTTTTAAACTTTCAATGATTCTGACATTTACATGACTGTTAAGTTTTGGTTTTTGGAAATTCGTACAAAATTTTCTATATTCCATGAAAAATTACAATAGCTGATCGATTACGGGCCGATTATTGGCAATCGGCCTTTGAATAATGAAAATAAAATAAAAATGTTTTGTTTAATTAGTTTTCCGATATTCAACACTAAGTATTGCCAGTAATTTGATTTGACCCTGTATATAGTGACAATTCATCCTGTAACGGGGTTAAATAGGGGATGAGAGTTTGCGTGGAAGTTCGTCATTTTGCCGAAGGGAAATCTCATCAGCCGTGTGGCTTGCTGTGAGATAAACCTCCTTGAAAACCTAGTAACAAACGAGAACTTTAGAGAACGAGTGATAACTCGATAGTCCCTACTGAACAATTTTTGGGGGTCCTGTAACGTTAGAAATATTTATGCTGGTCTCGATAGTGCTCATGTCCCGCTTAATAATGCAGTCGGTGTAAGGACACTTATTTATGTAAATGAGTGCAGTCGACGCTTGACTGCCACGGTATCTATAAAGTCGGCATCGTCTGCCTCCCAATCGCAGTTTATGCAGCGATTCCTATCATAGTAGTGGCTTTTGAGTTTATTCCAAAAGAAGGGAAGTTAAATTGATTCACAATATTTTATACATGCTTAGTGTTGTTGCGCCATATCTTTCCAGTTCAAACTCTAGGTAGTTGTGTTGAAAGAAAAGGGTTGGCTTTATGGAGGCATTTTTGTAATGAATTAATGAATGAATTATGTACAAAAAATCCTCCATAAACCAATATATTCATAATGTTGAGAATGAGCCTTTGCTAACGGTTGTATTATTTTTCAGCTCGGAACATGTGGGTCGCTCGTTAGTAGAGATCCTGGCGAAGGGTCAGAGCGGTTCTGTATGGGTCGTGGACAACGGAACACCGGCGCGAGAGTGGCGCGGTTAAACTAGTCTTGTAAACCCCTTAATTTATTACAGTGTGTAATTCGCGCATTTTCCATTGTGGGTGGAGGCGTAAGGTAGCTCAGGAAATGATTGTTGGTTACTGTAGGTTGTTGCAAGTATTGAGAAATGAGAAACCAGGGAGAAACGGCGGGGTTAATGAACCCTTGTTTGGTATTGATTAGTTTTAAATGTATTTTAACTATGTATTTTTACTTTCCCAGGTTTGTGGTCACAATGGAAAGTAAAGTAATAACTATTATGGTACTAAGGACACATTCAATAATTTTGTCTTCAATCATTAAGAAACTCTTACTCATTTTAAAGATCGTCATTTTCATACTGTGAATGTGCCTAGTATATTTTATTTTGTATAATGTAAAACTTAGAAAGTGGGGCATATAATGTAAGCTCAAGGAATACGAATACGATAGACTAGGGATATGCTTTGGATCTACTTTATAGGTGAATTCCTTATAACTCTTCATGTATAGGATTGAAAGTGGATACATAACACGTAATAGACGATTGGTCGTGATTGTGTAAATATTTCGTTCTCCTAGTCGTAAAGCCTACTTGCGTAAGGCATTATATTTTCTAAGATATACTTTTAAAACAAAAAATATAATGTAATATGTATTATGTCGTGACATATATCGTGTACTTTAATCTACTTATATTGTATACAAGCAAGTATATTATTAAGCGCATACTTTGTATTTTACCTGCTTTGAAGTGCAAGTTACGGATGTTAAACATTTTGTTTATGTACAGACATCTGCATTTATTAATGTAACTCATTCTTTTAGATATTTAACCTTTTGACCGCGTGGTACACATAAATTACGTCGAGTAGGGTGCAATGTGCAATGAAATAAAACACAATACGTAACGTTTAAGTAAACCTACATAAACGTTTTTGGTTTTTAACCATGCCGCCAGTCGTATAAATACGACCCAGGCAACAGGGGTACGAAAACATTCGTCGTATTAATCTGTGTAAAATTATTGGGGCGGGCAATGAGTTAAATTTACAGGAATATGTAATTAATGCAGGTATCTCTGCTTGTCCTACAAATATTATTGTATGAATGATTAGTTTAATATTTTGTAACATTTTGTATGACATATTTGTTGATTTATTTGGTGACATAGATTACTAAACTACGCTATTTTGCTTATTTGCAATAAAATTGGAAATTTCAATATGGTTGTTTTAAATAAAATTACCTTTTGGAAGATTTGTAGTAAAGTTATATTTTTATATTGATACAATCACCAGGTACAGCTTTTGAGTTACAGGTTTTTACAAATATCAAGTTCCTTGTCAAACTTTATATCAGAATTTTGTACGAAAAGGACTCGCCAATATGAACACAGGTAAAATTAATGATTCGAAATTAACTACAAGAAAATACAATAGTCCTTTTCTAGAACTAATTATTACAAGAATTTTATTGAATTGAATGAACATAGACTTTACTAGTGTTGATACCGTGTTACAATCAGTGTGTGGAGCGGCTCGGCCGCGTGAGACCGCGGTCCAGCCATCAACACGTCTCCTACATGACAATGTGGCAGCAGTCCTTCTATCACAATTATTTAGTACTAACTACAAATGAACGACAGTCAACAAACACTTTACATTTAATAACATGCCGAGGCAGCCTCTAACCCACAATGATTTATATAATTACACATGAAAACATCTGGCCAGCAGGTTTTAGAAACTAATTTATCCTCGTATTATTAATTTACTAACACTTTAGCAGGACTGCTGCATAGACTGTCGCATGTCATCGCGAGTAAATAAATAAAATGGAGGCGCAATGACCGTTCGAGTGATAGCAGACCATTTTAGTACTTTAAATATTATATGGTTAAACCTAAATAGGCACAAATAATCATAACAGGAGGTAAGCTTTATGAAAATATTTATAATTCATTGCATAAATAAAATGTCTCCTACGCAACTTTCATTGCATAGCCTCCCTGAAATTTACAAGTGGCCTCTATCTCACTCACCGATAACATTGGCATCTTTGAATCACATAAATGAGCCTAACATCATCCAGCATTTGGTCGACTTGTGACATTATACAATTCAATTTAGCTGATGCCAACGCCCTGCCTAATAGCGTTATCGCTCACAACACTCCTATACTTACATTATACTAACTGTGAGCCTTCTCAGTGTACCGACATTTTGTTCTGTCGCACGCTTACGGGAAATTCCATCTTTTTCCTTCCATTATATTGGATACAACACTATCACACCAAAACAATGTCCATCATCTGCAATCTGCTCAACATTAAAACTTCCCGCAAAGACATTACTTTTCGAATCAATACAAGACACTTCATCACCAAACTAACACTTTTCCGTCACTTATCCATTTTTGAATAGTCCCTGCTGCGATAAAAAAATTCTTTCGGTGTAGCGGACGCTCTCCAAGAAATCCTACTTAGCTGTAAACAAAAAGAAAATGGCGGGTTAGAAACTTGCCGCAAAAAACTTCACAAAAATCAAAGTTACGTAAATAGGGTTGAAAAGAATGAAACACAAGCGAAAGGTTTCCGAAAGTTGTTCACAATTACACTGTGTCTGGAAAGTTTAACAGGGTAGAAACAGTTGGCGACAAAACGTGATCAACCCTTTGGCGCAGTGAAAACAGTTATACGAAGATTTGTATGGGATTGCAGGTGTGTTTTATAAATTACAGAAGGAGCAATGTGACTATGTATGTTGTATCAGACAAAATAAGATACTTCTGAATCTGTATTCGACGCGAACTTATTATGGGAATAAATGATTAGAAAAGCAGTGGTGCGTACCTGCAGTGGGCGCGGGCTGCGGCATGGCGGGCGCGGCCTGCGTGCTGGGCGCGGGGCCCACGCGCGGGCCCCGCGGGCCCCCCCGGGGCCCTCCTCGCGGGCCCCCGCGCATCGCGCGCCATCTGCCGTCGTCTGAGAAATTGTGCACGTAGTTGCTGAACAGAAAAAACACACACGTTATCAACCGCCCTTGTTTAAGCGATTTAATTCAATAAGTTGAAAAGCTCATTGTTTTCGATTTGATTAAAAAACGAGACATTCGAAGAAAGTCGTCTTGACCATTTAATCTCTCTAATATTGAAGAAAACCTCACTATTCCCCGATATTTTGGACCAGGCTGGGAGCGTGACAAGCGGTCATAGGCCCTTCTTTATGTCTTATAGGCGGAAGTAGACAAAATACAGGCGGCACGTGACTAGAAATAAATCGGTATATGAGAAAGAGGAGACGAGTAGTAAGATGTGCCGTGCCGACGCCACGCCGAACGTGCGCTCCGTCCGCCAGTGTGTGCCCTTAGTGAGTAACTCACGTGTACTGCTGGTGCTGCGGGTTGTGATGGCGCCAGCCGCCGCGGCCGCGCCACGCGCCGCGCCGCGCCGACGCCACGCCGAACGTGCGCTCTGTCCGCCAGTGTGTGCCCTTAGTGAGTAACTCACGTGTACTGCTGGTGCTGCGGGTTGTGATGGCGCCAGCCGCCGCGGCCGCGCCACGCGCCGCGCCGCGCCGACGCCACGCCGAACGTGCGCTCTGTCCGCCAGTGTGTGCCCTTAGTGAGTAACTCACGTGTACTGCTGGTGCTGCGGGTTGTGATGGCGCCAGCCGCCGCGGCCGCGCCACGCGCCGCGCCACGCGCCGCGCCGCGCCGACGCCACGCCGAACGTGCGCTCTGTCCGCCAGTGTGTGCCCTTAGTGAGTAACTCACGTGTACTGCTGGTGCTGCGGGTTGTGATGGCGCCAGCCGCCGCGGCCGCGCCACGCGCCGCGCCGCGCCGACGCCACGCCGAACGTCTCCGAGTTCAGCTTGCGCTCCGTCCGCCAGTCTGTCCTCTGGCTCCTGCCCTTGGACCTGCAAATGTTTAACACATATAAATATGCTCTGTGGTGCACTTCTGAGGGCCTTATAATTGATGCCGCTATTAGCGTGGCCACCTACTGGGTCCAACTCTACTAACAATATAACTTACATAACATTTAACGTTGACTCGAAAAGCAGAAGTACGTGAATAGGCTATTATAGCCAGCTATACACTATGGGGGTGGCTAGACATACAAATTCTTAGAAGCAACAAAATTTTTAGGTTGCTTTATCTTTGATACTTTAAGAGCTATTGCAGATATTACTGCATTTTAATAGTTACCAAAGCGCCCATGCTTAACCTATTTTAGTGACTGTCCCTACTTCACAAGGTCATGAATATGTTTACAAGTAAATAATAAGATCAATGTTATATCTCACCTCTCAACAGCTTCGCAGGAGATGTTGTCAAAGAAACTCTTCGTCTTGTCATACCCTGTGTAACCATTCTGGTCCTCGTCTACTTCCGGTTCGCCTGCGCCGGTTTCATTTCCCGAGTCATCCTTCTTGTCAACTTCGCCCTGCGGTATAATAATTACTTCAGACTCCTGCGAGTGCCGAAAGTAAAAAAAAAAGATTAAAACCATTGCTAAATACATTCGAAACAAATTAAAATACAAAAATAAAAGTTTTGCTCGTTACGTCAAAAAGTGAAGATCTAAAACGTACTTTCAAAAGTTTGTCATTGTTTTCAAATTCTATACAACCATAAAAATCTTGGAAAAATTTAATCTGCGCGGAAAAATGAGGCGAATTTTCGCGTAATATCGTAGTAACGACACAAGCGCCTGATTTTTCGTCCTCTTTGTTACGTTTATCGTTTAGATTTTTCCTTAGCGTTTAATTCATGCTGTTATGCGAGTCAAACCACGATGATTTTAATTAGACACTGTTTCAGAGAAATTCGACAGCGAGTTAAAATCTACTTCTACTACGTCAGTCAACATAGTCTAAGAATGTTTGTAGCCAATTCCCGTAATCAGGAGACTTATGTTCATGTTTACTAGGTCACAAGACGATGATAAATATTCGCAACATTTTAACGCAGAAACAAAGCATTAGAAAATCACTGTAGCCGAATTCTTGTTATTTATCATATTATGCAATTGTAAACTCATTAGGCTGACAAAAAATGTCCGAACTTAAAACGATTGATTGAGCGTGTCGAGAGCTCGCGGTGAATTAAAAAAACAAGAATAGGAAATCAGATTGTTATAGTTAAACCTGAAATGCTGAATTTTAAACCTTATATCTATACAAATCAATGAAATTGCAGTGTCTGTTTGTAATGTCAAAATAATAGATTTTTAAAATGCTTATGAAAATATGTACGGTTTACGGTACTTATAACAAAAAAAATCTTGTTTAGTCCGGCTAATTTTTCGAAACGGTTGGATGGATTTTCATAGAATTAACACTGGCAGATTACGTTATAACGAGTAACATTGGTTACCGGTAGTACGTTCCCGTGAGATAATTTCTAATAAGCACGCGGGTGAAGCCGCGGGCACAGCTATTACATACATAAATTGTTTAATACATTTTCACATAGTAGTTGGCAGAAACTACAGAGCTACCATCTGCTACGATTGTTACATTCTCTGTTTGCTACGTCCATGTTACGTCTGGTGATACATGCGTGCCGATTGCAAGTACTACAAACATGACTTTTTTTAACCTTTATTTATAAAAAAACAAAGTTTCTAAAACATCTTACGTCGTAGATTACGTAGTTACGTCTTATAATAATCAGCTATTTTGCCTCGTTCTTTAATAAAAGCAAATTTTAATTGCTTAATCGTATCGGTATTAATTTCCCATTGAACGTCATCAAATTAATTTGTAATTAATTACTTTAATTCGCGTTAAAATGTACGCTCAAATCAATTAGAGATCGTAATTGGCATGTAACATAATATATCGAGTATGACATAATGAAATTGTACCGCCGCGTGATTAACGATTATGAATAGGACCTGGTTAACATTGGTTTCATGTAAGGGCTACACCACAGAATCGGTCGATGTGGCGGTGCTTGGGAGTCCTATATGATGATGATTTGTAATACAGACTTGGTACCTATTAACTAATATTTTGATGATTATTATCCAATAAAAAGTTTAATATTTTTTAATTGTATCCCTCTCAATTTCTGGACTGTGTACCAGCTTCATAAATTGTATAGTTTTCTCTTTAGATACATAATGGCATGAACATCTAATTTCTTAAAATAGTGTTTTTTGGACTCCTAGATAAGGCCGCGTAGTACCGACCTTTGTTCTATGCAACGTGATGGAACAACGCAACCTATAATAGTTCGAAAAGTATTGTGAACAAAATTTTATATCTCACCTCAACTTTCACCTCGCCATCAGAAATCTTGGCCTTAGCTAGCTGGACGCGGAGCTCTTCAAACTCAGTATTGGCTTGTTCGAAGTCATAATCCTTATCGAACTTGAGCGTGTTTTTGTTGCGAGGAACGAAGCCACGTCCGCGACCACGGGGCCGGCCTCTCCAGCCACCGCGGTTGTAGCCCTGGCCCACGCCGGAGAAGTTTCCTAGGTAGCAAAAGCATTTGTGAGAATTCGAAGAATAAAGACTGATACATACATGCCGTCTGTTGGGACAGGTCAGCTCAAAGCTAGAATGGCTCTTTCTTCAAAAGGCTTTTCCAGACATTGCCCTGCATTGTTAGACTCACATAAAATCCTAATAATATAATGTTTGAACTTTAAAAGAGACAATGACCTCTGAGTTTGTATCGGCGTTTCTTCTCAGGGAACAGTCAGCTAGAAAATGCCGACGCCATCTAGTTTTTAAAACAATGACCATTGAAATGTTGACGTGTAAAAGTATCTTATAAGATCTAATTACAGAAATAAACATTTCATTTCAAAGAAATATGGAGGAGCCGTCGGGATCTGGAAATTGATTGAGATTACATAAGCAATTAACAATGAAACTGATAATCTGTTTTATGCCTGTCTCACAATGGTACACTTGTCCCATTATCTACCCTTATCCCAATTTATTAGGGTTCAGCGCAGCATCTATTTCTTATCGTGGCAAATATTTTTTCACGCGAGAATGGAACCCTTAAGCAGACTCTGATACTGGTACAATGGTCACTCTGCTTGGTAAGCAGATTGGTAAGATGAATGAGCAAACTTTCTATTTTCATTCATCTTTTGTCTTCTATGCTTCTTTAACCTTAAGACGTGGATCCACATTCTAAAAATCATTACCCTTGTGTGCCTAATTGTGGATTCATCTCCAAATCTAACAAACTTTTAAATGAGATTTTGTTCATTATACTTTGGCTTTTTGGGTCTACTTTTCTTTGCATGGAAAGAGGACCGAATTAATCTGTATCGGGCAGCTATCCGCTTTTTGAACAATAAAAATAAACATCCTGTATCACCGCTCTATGTTCATCATCATAATCAGCCAATATTGTTCCCACTGCTGGGACACAGGCCTCCTCTCAGTGAGAGGGAGTGGGCATAATCTACCACGCGGGCACAGTGCGGGTTGGTAGATGTTCCGCTCTATGTTATGGCGCGAAATTGAAAATTGCTACGCAAACATACAAAGGAACGCTCGCCGCTTGCTTGCGCCAGTTCATGGCGGCCGGGCACATGACGGTAATTATTACGAGCGTGGGTCGAGCACACGAAAGGTTAAGGAAAGGACAAGGAAGCCCGCGTAATTAAAATTTCTTACGGTTTTTGCAATTTGCAGGCAACTAGAAAAAAAATAAAAATACTGAACCCTGAACTCCAATCAACGTTTGAGTTCAGCGTTCAAACGGTATACTGCGACATTTATCGTAAAAGTACTAGATTTATCAGATTCTTGCGTCCTTCCATTACAACCAACGCCGCAATTCCATTCAGATTGTAACTTACCAGGCTGGTGATGATGATGAGGCTGTTGGTTCGTTTGCAGCTGGTTGTGCTGATTGTGCTGGTTATGTTGGTTGTGCTGCTGATGCTGCGAGTGCTGCTGCGGCTGGTGCTGGTGCTGCTGGTGCATGGGCTGCTGCGGCTGGTGCGCCTGGTGCGGCACGGGCGCGCCGCCGCTCGGGTAGCGCTGGCGGTTGCGGGAGTTGGTGCGGTTGCGATTCTGCGCCGGACCCTTTTGCGCCTGGCCGTTGCTGCCACGTCGGCTGTCCCGTTGCTGGCTAGAGCCACTAGCCACAGAGCCGACCTAAACATTATATACGTCTTAGTATGGAGTCTAATAGATGTAGGGAACGCAGCCCTGAGATTATACAGTGATGATATATGTATTATATAGAAAAATATATATATTATATAAAAATTATGACTACACAAATGAGTGGAGAATGTTCCAGGTCAACAACTTCAAAGGTCTTTTTTTTGTAATAATTTGTTTTCGGAGAACAGAAAGCTTTAATGATTTTTCTTATTATTATCCTTTGAAAATACCTACTTCAAAATAACTCTTTAGCAGCAAATATTCACATTGTAAATAGAAACAATAACTAAATCAAAGTAATTCAGGAATGCCAACTTGCCTTAAAACATTGATATATATTCACACCACTGCATGAATATACAAACAATATTTAAATGCGGGTCAATACATAACACTAATTTATAAACAGATTCTCCAGCTCATCCTTTCCAATAAAATAATATTAGAAATGGAAGATATCTTAGTCTAACTGGGATTTAAATAAATAAGCAACAATCAATTCACTTGCCGCATGTAATGATTGCGAGAATATCCCTCCAGAATCTGCTGTTGTGGTCTATGGCAAGGCCGCATCCAGAAAAACATTTATTATGTATTTACTTAAGTCTTAATTACTGCTTAATTAACTTAATGTATTGCATACAATTAATCATGCTAACTTATTGGGACTATTCAGACCCTAAGATCCTAACTTAGCTTTTTTATTGATAGGTTTATGGCATGAAGTGGACATTTAATTTTTTGGATAAGATAAAATAAGTTTAAAAGCTTATGAGAATACCTGTGTGCCCTGGTCAGCAGTAGGGCTCTTCCTGTGTGCACTGACAGCCGGTGTTCCCGACCGCGAAGCACTTTGCTGAGATCCTCCTCCAATGAGGTCAAGCATCGAGCCTACAACACATTTCCTTGTACACTCATAGTAGAGAAACAAAAAACAAGAATATTTCACTATGCTAAAAGCAATAGCTTTGATGATTTACAAATTACTTATTCATTGTAATTATTTTTTTTCAATTTTCATACAAGCAACAGACCAAGGAGAAATGACAATGCATGTTGCGATTTTTTTTGTTATTTTTGTAAATGCATGCTGTTGTTGTTGTTAGTTTTTTTTTTCTTTTTTGCATGCTTGGAAAATTATCCATTACCACCACCAGTAGTAGTTCTAATCTTATTATTAGATTATTTAAGAACTCTTCTGTCTTTTATGATTCCTAAAATTCCCACATCCAAGGTGAATAATGTACATGTATTTTATATATGTAAATAGTTATAAATATAATACTAAATTAATATAAATTGAACTGATCTCATCTAGTGGTGTTAAGAATTATTAGTATTTTTTTTAAAATAAAGACATTAATAAGTGGACAAAACAACTCTTCTGACATTTAACCCAATAACTTAATGATACAAAATATATTATCTTGATTCAAAAAATGTTAGAAGAATTAGTGGAATCAGAACTATGTTATAGGTTTTGTTATTTCTAATTTGAAATTGAGTGAATTAAATGTAAACAAATACAAAAATATACAAACATAAATATGTAAGTTCTTTAAACTGTCACACATTCATTGATCCCATATGAGATTAGACTGCATGCAAGTTTGGTGAAAGCACAGGGAGTTGATCATAACTAGATACTTCATTCAAGTAAACCAAACCCAAAATTAAACTACTAGAAAGGTTAGCAAAGTATCTTTTTATGAGACTGCAAAAATCGCAAAGTGGCATGTTGAAGCAGAAGCTAAAATTATCCAAGAGCAAAAACCTTGGTCTTTCACTTGATTGGCGTGATGCGCCACTCCTGAGCCAATCGGACCCGTGACAGGCATGGGCTGGGGTGCCAGCTCCACAGAGGTTTGCGGAGACAACTCACTGGTCTTGTTGAGCTGAGCATGGACACCTCCGGGAAAGCCAGCCATCGGGTGGTACTGGGGGTAAGGTGTCTGCCCGACCACCGGGTGGTTGTATTGCGCCGTGAACTGGCCCGGTGCATTGCCGGCGCTGAGCGTCGGCGGCACAGACATCTGCATGATGGCCGGATCATTGGGTAGAGAGGGAACATTGTTCAGCACTCGGATGTCCTTGATGTCAGAACCACGAAACAAGATGTAATCATACACCTGGCTCTGGGGCGCAACAGGGTACTGCGTCTCTCGATCCTCCGTACCAAATGAACGCACTGCAGACAGAAAAAGTACATTAGGATCGTTAACCTCAAGATGTGTTAAAATTTGTAGGTAGTTCGTTTTATTAGAGAAAAATAGATTTCTTACACTAATTTAAATGCTACTCAATCTTTTACTCTGAAGGTAGTCTTAGATATTGTTCATTCGGGTCATTATTTTCCCATTGCACAGTGGCATCTTGAACATAGTAAAAGAAAACTTAGGTAGATTGATCTAACTGATAACTACCTTCACATCTCAGAAGCCTAGTAAAAATAGAGATACATGTTTAAGACAAAAACGGTGTACCATCCATTAACACCTGCTGAAGAAAGCAAAATTGTAGCATACATAGGACGGTAACAACGTCATCAATGTGAAACCGCGGTCATAGGCGGGACCAACAATTTCACATTGAGGGTAGAAGAAAAACAATGCGATACATTTGACAAAAAAATTATGGAAAATTACAAGGAAAATGCCCAACAATAAACATATTGGACGCTTTACCAAACAATAAACAAAGATGGGCATAAATCGGGAGGGAAAAAGAGAACAGCTTTCTAGAGACGTCGATCGATGTTCCTACAAGAAAAAATAATTATCGCCATGAAATACAGGAAGAAAACATTAAATTGATGACGATTACTGTGAAAGAGGCCTTGTAATAAGATAACAGTATCCATTTGTCAACTTACCGCTAGCCAAAGCGATGGTACATTCCTGAGGATCGACGGTGAAAAGCCGGCCTTCGTAGCGAATATCAGCTTTAGATATTAGGCTTATCTTGGAGCCCAATTCAGGCATTCCAGAACTCATAATGTCACTTTGGAAATAACTCGTCGATGTTAAAGATTTTTAACGATATCGTCGACCATAGAAATCAGCCACCGAACAAAATGACTGACGGGAAGTTGGCAACAAGCGATGCGTTTACAAACAGCTGTAATGAGTGGGGGAACTTTGGAAACACACTATTTGGCTATTAAAAAAAAAACACAACAACAACAAAATATCATTTTATTGAATATCATATCTCAATATATAAAATTATCTCTCTACACACCATTACGAAAGTCATGTAATAAAAACTCTTATCAATAGATACTTTATTATCAAAATCACTGAATCATCAGTAATCCGTCAGATAAAATATTAATTTATTTATATTTGAATTCGACTAAGATAAAAGCAAACATCTTCAGGAATTCAAAACCTCTAAAGTAAGAAAATAAATATTGGAGATGATCAAATCAAATCAAATCAAATCAAATCAAAAGTCATTTATTCAAACTAGGCTGAGAGTCAGCACTTTTTGAACGTCAAAGTCACATAAGACAGTCCCCCCAAAACGCCCGCCCTTCGAGATCGAGAGGGAGATGATAGACCAGTATGTCTAACTGGGCCTTATTATTTCCTTTGCCAAAGAGCATCAACAAACAGAGACATTGAGAAGAATAGGCTTAGGTGGGCCGCATTTAAAAATTGGATAACATTCAAGTTTAACCAAAATTCCACTATTAATCTGAAGTCGAGACGCTAATACAGCAGGCTGTGTACGCACGGCTACAGGTCAAGCTATACATTTCCAGTACTATCTGACTTCTGATCACTCGAAAAATCTACACAATGCGAGCTCAGCTAAAAATGGAAATGTATAGCTTGATGTGTTGCCATGTGTACGACAGCCTAAGCGTTCCACAGAGAGCTATGCTTGGCATAAGAAGACGACAAGAACGAACGACAATCGAAACATAAAACGAAAAACAAACTAAGACGTTTGTACGAAAGGTGTTCGAAATCGGAAAAATAATAATGGGACTCAAATGATGTTGGGTATCCAGATAGGTGCAATTATTAACTAGTACAGTAAGGCTTAACTATGTGGCATCCAAAGATTGGAAGATGAGGTGATCGTATGGATAAACATGATTGCCATTGGGGAAAACCTGGATGAGGCTGGCACAGATGCAGAGATAGGGCATGAAAAAAGAGAGGCCTATGTCCAGCAGTGGACGTCTTTCGGCTGAAATGATGATGATATAATTGGCTAACAAAAACAATACAATGCGAGTAAAGATTTTGCTAGAATAACAGTGATTACCACCATTACAATTTTATTAATAAGTGGATGATTAATAAAATTGTAATAAAATTAATATTATTAATAATAATTAATAATTCATTAATGAGAGAATCATTCACAACTTTTGCTTGATTTAGTCGATTTTAATCACCATAGACAAATATACATTTTTTCGAAATCTAAATATAAAACGTCATCGTAACATCTCTACAAGTGTCCGTTGCGTGCGTTTTGATTTGACGCCTGACGAAAAATATTGTTTCCGTGTTTCGTACTTTCGTAGTATTTTACTGTCTTAAGCGCGGTGTGATTATTTAAGGTACAAAGTGGTCTATGCTACGTTCGCGCAATGATGATAGACACTCCGATAAGTTCTACTCCTGGGCTAGCCAGGATAAGTGTTGGCGGGAGTAGCAATAGTTCAATTAGAAGACGAAGTCTTATTCCGCAGATACGACCAATTGGCTCTAAAAATGAGGTTTGTGGCCTACCAGGTCGAACAATAACATTAAATAAGTTTCATTAAAACATCATTGACCACATTCTCCTTCGCTGTTTACTAACTTACTGAACTAAAAGGCTTTTTGTGAACGCATTCCGGCATTTTATCGAGTTACAAGCTTATTAAATGAGTTATCACTTACGCTGTACCATTATACTGATAGTTCTGATATCACAATGTATTGAGTTAGCTCACTCTTAGTTAGCTCACTCTTAGTTAGCTCACTATTTTTCTGACATAATATAGCAAAGTATGTATGCAACTTATGCGAGGCTTTGCAGAAACAACAGACAGAGAATTCACTTCACTTAAATAAATAAAGCTAACGCTAAATATTGTTTGTATGTAATTGCAAAATATATTCAAATAATGGCATCAAAATAATTAGAAAATTAAAAAAAAATACCACATTATTTGGAACATTATTTTACAGGAACGCAACGATGATGATGCCGAGAGGTCATCACTGGTGGCATCTGAACGTGCCGTGGCCACATCAACGCCACAAACATCATCACCCAGACGCGGCAGGGATACCATGTCTTCATCACCACAGAAAGAGCACTTTCAAGGATGTCTCAAGCTTTATGCTGAAAATGTAAGTTTAGATTTATTAATTAAAAATGTTTTTTATAAATTCTAGGCAGTGCTTTTAATTACCTAGCAAAATTACCAACATAGCGTATGTATTGCCCGTTGAAAAAAAAATTAGCTTAACCTACTTTGTTCAGTCAAGTTAGCCGGAAACATAGGGGTATCCTTACATAAATTTCCAAGAAGCTGAACTTTTGGGATACCATTATAATGAAATTGTGAAAAGTCCCCATCCATCCCAACTGTGCAAAAAAATTATGCACTGTCAAAGTCTGCAAAATTGGGGTTTTGGATTTTTTTGTGAAACGGTCAGGTTTATGATAAAAATAGCTCAAAAAATAATTATAGATCATGCAATGGTGAATGTCTATTTTAACCGGACTAACAGCAATCTTTACAAGTTAAACCCTGCAGCCATAACAATGACAATAAATTTATTTGAACCAGGTCAAATTGAAGCAGAAGAAAATGTAGCTATGAAATTATTGTGTGCTTAGCTGGTGCGCCGAATAGGCCTCAGCATTTGTGTCATGCAACTAGTGCTTTATGCTTGTTTTTTGTTTATGTTGTTTGGCTCACAAAAACATCACAGACTAAACTTTTTATTCCAGAAAATAACAAAAGACAATGCATGGAACCTGCAGCTGATAGACTTCATGACGTCAATGTTAAGGAGACACGATTCTCGCATGGATAACTTACAGACAGCCTCTACGGTAGTGGATGCGTCTGCTAGAATTTACTCATTCAGGGTAGATGCGGTGCATTATGATGTGTTAAAGATGGCTGGGGGACTCAGTAAAGCAGCTCAGGTTAGTTCCCTTTCATTTTATCAGCAAAGTAAACATTCACTCTTAGAATAAAAAAAAAAAAACAACAATCAAAAACCACAAACAGTCATTCATCGTAATGATGTGTGGATCATTGTCACTGGGATAACAGAGCCTTATACCCAACAGTAGGAGATTCCAGGCTTAATTGACAATGATGATGAATGTAAAACTTCAACTTACATAGTCATTTATTAGTAAGGTGTACTTAAAAGTCCTCCATTGGTTGAAAGTTTTTCAGTTGTCCAAGCCCAACTACAAGCATAAGATTTATAACTGCATGTGTATATCCTCATTTTGATTTGTTTAGCTGACTGTCAGAAATACCTCTTGAAATCTATAGTACCATCAAAAATGTGTTTAATTTTCTCAAAATTGTGCTTTTTTCTTAATTTTTCACTTTCTATAGACTAAAAGGGGCAAAAAAGATGATGATAACAACATGGAAGATGAAGGTGCAGTGGATTCAGAGACTGCAGCCCCTACCAAGAAGAAAAAGAAAAAATCCAAGGGTGCCATTGCTTCTAATCCTGCAGTATTTAATGGGGATTTTGATACTAATGATTGCATAGGTAAGGTTTCATTTTTATTGCAGACGTGGGTGGGTGTATAATAGGACCTGAAATTGATCACCATCTTCCTGCTATTGTCCAATGTTATCTAGGCTCCATGCCACATGTTTAACCCCTGTCGACCATCAGTCTATCATTCACTACATTTTCTTTCACAACATCCCTCACACAATCACTTTTATCCGTGCTTTTCTTTGGTCTTTTTTTTAACACACCTTAGTATGAATCTATGTGATGGAATCTTTGAACATGACTTTCACCCCCTTCAATACTTTGGATTATTTTGAAACTTAGCGTACTTATCAAGGACCGAGTCAATACAATAATTTAATTAATTTGTGACATTGTCCTGGCCAGGATCACCAAGATTGAAAAAAAACCCCACTTTTGTAGCTAGCTGAACTAAAAAGTGGAAAATATTAATGATATTTTAATAAATAATAGTTTAAAAAAACTAAAAAACACGCTTCCATTGAAAACCAAACTAAAAAGTACAAAATAATGGAAAAAAGCGTGGGGTGCTTTTTAAGGTATTTTTTTATTGATATCAGGCACCCCATGTTTTTTTCCATTATTTTGTACTTTTTCGTTTGGTTTTCAATGGAAGCGTGTTTTTTAGTTTTTTTAAACTATTATTTATTTTCTATTTTTTAGGGTGTTTCGAATTTTGAGACGTATGTCAGCGTAGTTTTCGAAGACAGTTTTTTTTTGCTATCCTGGTAACCTTGGCAAGGATAATGGCACAAATTAGTTTGTGACGTATGTCAGCGTAGTTTTCGAACACAGTTTTTTTGCTGTCCTGGTAACCCTGGCAAGGATAATGGCACAAATTTATGAAATTATTGCATTGTCATCGGTCCTTGACAGGTGTGCAAAGTTTGAATGAAATCTGGTTGTTTAAAGTGGGTTAAAATCGCGCTATAAGGAGTCGGTTACAAACAAACATACAAGTGTAGCTAATATAAAGCGTGTAAAAAACTTCATCACTCTCTTATTAACATACCTTTGGTCCCTCCTCATCATATACCCATACCAAGACTACCAATTATCTTTTAATTTTTTTTGTGAATGCGTTCACAGCGGAATTTTCACTTGTATTTTATTTACTGTTGTTGAAATCAGCCTGTCAAATTAACATGTTTTTACGTCTTCTTTTCTATCAGATCCGTTTTTCGAGCGTTTGGCGGCGACGACCGGCGATGTGACGTCATCAAACAGAGCATTCAACGCGACTCTGCCCATACACGACAAAACACTCGCTCTGATATTGAGGTACAGTATGAAATCACCAGAAATCAATTTTATTCAAGTAATAATAAGATTAAGTTTTTGATGAACTTCAGATAATTATGTGTAGTGTAAGTCTGGGAATGTTGTAGGACCTATTGCGCCATACGAAATGTAAAATTGTCTACTCATTTTCACGCACAGTAATTTGGTAAATGTTGAGCCAGCTAATCTGGTCCTGCATCTTGAGGATCAGTCTAAAACATCATCATTATCATCATCTGCCTAGCCTTTTTCAATCATGTTGGGGTTGATTTCTAGTCTTACCGAATGCAGCTGAATACCAGTATTTTACGTGGAGCAACTGCCTAACTGACTTCCAAACCCAGTCACGGGGTAATATGGTACCCATTGATAAGACTGGTTGTCATCAGATCTTCGGGCTTCTGATGATCGTTGTTACAACAACTGTAAAGATACATCCTCGGGCCACCCGCGACAAGCGTAGCTTATCCTGATCGACCGAACGGCTAATCAATCTAAAACGTCTGCCTGATAATGTTTTAAAATAACCTATTTACTATTCTAGAACTGACGACCAATTCTTAGAAGAAATAAAGGAGAACATTCCAGAAGAACAAAACATAGATTTAACTGAACATATCACTATAGCTGCCAAGCTACTACCAGCGTTTAAAAACAGCGACCATATATGTGAACCTTTCACTGGGTTCTCTATCTCCAACTGGGATCCAGATACGGAAGACACGTAAGTTTAATTTTTCTCTTGTAATAGAATAAAGGAAATTCATAGGTGTGAAAAATCTTTTTTCAATTCATTGTATGTGTCTGTTACCCAGTGACAATCGTGTTAACAACTGGGTTGAAGAGAACCGGCTGAACTTGTCGCAACAGGCGCTTGCCTTTGATGTGAATGCGGAAGTGGAGCCGATACCACAGGACGAACAGCATAATGACTTGTATGGTATGTGTCTATCTGTATTTACCGAAAGATGCCGTTTGAAATTATAGGCTTGTAAGGCACCTATCCCAAAGTTATTGAGTAGAACTAGCAACTAATAACGAGTTGTTTCTTTGCCAAAGTTCTCCTCTGTGGTGTGAATATTTAGCGATCAGCTATGTAATTCATCTCTTTTACTGACATGGGACCTACAATCTTTTGACAAATGGAATAATTGACGTGTGTGATGTTCGTATATTCCCAGACGACGAGCCCCTGGGCGGCATCGAGAGCGAGGAGGAAGCCGACGTAGCCGTGGCGGCGTGCGTGGCGCGTGCGGGCGTGGCGCCGCCCCTGGCGCGCCTCACCGACATGCGGCCCGGCGCGCCGCACGACACGCGCCTGGAGTACTCCTACTGCGGCGCCATCGTGGCCGCCTGGGCCGGGCCCTCGCACTGGCGCCTCAAGAACAACAGAGGTGAGGCTGAGCTGATACATGCATACAGAGCGAGCAGGAGGCGGGCGTGCTCGTGGCACCCCTCCTATTTGTCAAAGTCATCCAAGTTATGGGAAAGGTTAGTAACAAACGATTGGCTAAATACTTCGAGTCAAATAAACTGTTTACGCCCTCTTAGTTTGGTTCCCGATCTGGAAAGTCAACAAGTGAGGCCGTCCAAGAACTTGAGATTTGTGGAAACAAAGATCACCGCCTTTGTTTCCACAAATCTCGATGGCAAACAGAAGGTGCTGGCGATCTTTTTGGTCTCACCAAAAGCTTTCGACACAGTCTCTACCCGCTCCTCCTCAAGAAGCTGGATAGCTTTGAAACGAGAGGCACGCAACTTAAATTATTTTCTGACTACCTTGCAAATCGCATGCAGAGAGTAAGGCTTGGTGTTATGCGCGGTGATGATCTTGACATCATGTATGGGGTACCACAGGGCATTATCCTTGGCCTCACATTATTTTTGACGTATATTAACGCCCTTTATAATATCAAATTGCATAATGGCATACATAAATCACACACCTGCTCTTTCCAGCAACATAATCCTTGTGCATGTCCTACTCTTAAAAAAACAGCTTTTATTAAATATTTGGGTATTCAGATTGACTTACACCTGACAAGTCTTAGGTTTCGGCCGCACGTAAACAAATATCAATTTTGTTTTTTTTTATTGATGTTTGATTACAAAAATTTACGACATGTGGCGGAAACTAGGCCCATTGACACCTTATACTTTGCAGTAGTTAAGTCAATCTTATCATATTGCATATCGGCATAGCCGCCCTTTTTTACACGCTTTATATTAGCTTCACTTGTATGTTTGTATATTTGTATGTTTGTTTGTAACCGACTCCTTATAGTGCAATTTTGACCCACTTTAAACGACCAGATTTCATTCAAACTTTGCACACCTGTCAAGGACTGATGACAATGCAATAATTTCATAAATTTGTGCCATTATCCTTGCCAGGGTAACCAGGACAGCAAAAAAACTGTCACAAACTACGCTGACATACGTCTCAAAATTCGAAATACCCTAAAAAATAGAAAATAAATAATAGTTTAAAAAAACTAAAAAACACGCTTCCATGGAAAACCAAACTAAAAAGTACAAAATAATGGAAAAAAAGCGTGGGGTGCCTGATATCAATAAAAAATACCTTAAAAGCACCCCACGCTTTTTTTTCCATTATTTTGTACTTTTTAGTTTGGTTTTCCATGGAAGCGTGTTTTTTAGTTTTTTTTTATCTATTATTTTTTTCCGGTAAGAATAACATAACATTTCATGTATCTAGATCCACGATTTAGGCTGTGTATTGTCTGTCCGTGAATAAATTAACTGAAGATTTTCCGTTCCGTCCGGTGCCGGACGTAAAGAATAGCACCACCCCATCTCTTCCCCTGGGTGTCTAACTAGAAAATGGGCACCAGCGTTTTCTATGCATCTTACCAACCTACTGAAATTGCCAACCCACCTGCAAGCGTGGCGATTATGGAAAACCTCCCCAAATTTCGGGAGGCTTATGTTCAACCATCGTCTTTCAGGTGAAATGGTGATGATGATGAAGATTTTTATTAAGTAGATGTTTAATATGTTTTCAGCCTCAAAAATGTCCGAACGCACCCAATCAGTAGCCGGCCGTCTAACCGTGGAAGGCAAGAAACCCCCTCGAACGAAACGCCAGCTGGACTTCCAAGTCGCCGGCTTAGCATTTGACTGCCGAGCAGACCCCGTAGGAGAGTACGAACCCACCCAACCAGCCAAGATCATGATCAGTAGGAAGACGCTAGCGACAGGACATACGTGGAACGAGGCTAACTTTAAAACTCCTATTGATAGGTAAGATTGTGTTCAGGGAGACGGATATCAACGCGCAACGTGTTACCATGTATTCAGTTCATGATGCTGAACCTCCCTACATTGAAATTTTTCGTCGGTTATATGATACTGACTTTATTTCAATAGTTTAAAGATTTAAATTAATTAAGAAACAAAATGATAACCTAAATGAACTAAAACTATTTACAAATTAAAAATTGCGTCGAAAAATCATCCGTAATGTACCCAAGAGACTGCCGGCATTTCGCCTCGCTGTTTCCCTACGTTTGGGAGCCCCGTGTTGTTCTCCTCATCGCTGTCACTGTGGCGAAGTTTTCACCAGTCTAGGACACCACAGTCTGTCTTGCAGCCGAAGTGCCAGTTGATTCTTAGACATGGTCTCATTAATACCCTGGAGTTGTGGGATGTCAAAAGAAACGCCTTTTATTTTGACCATTTTATTACACTTTTCTATTAAACAGCTGATTATTTTAATTTATACAGTAAGGTCCAGAATTTTATGGTGAACCCAAAAATTGCAGAGACTTTACACTTTATAACATAACTCTATTTATTTTACAGAGGTCTAGACGAGTCCCACTTCCGGAAACTCTTCCTCCGTCAGAACGTGATGATGCTGCGCAAACGCGACCTCGAGCAGAGCAAGCAGCCTGAACCGGAGCCGGTCACAGTAGAGGAAGCCAGAGATTATGACTATAACAATGAGAACGATGCGTCGTACTGTCCTAATAATATTCCTGTGAGTATTGTACTCCATTGAAATAGAACAACCGGGAAAAGCAGAAATTAATCTTTTAATTTTAGCACGCTTTTTTTAGCTTGGTATGTATGTATGTATCTATGTAACATGATTTTCATACCCTTCAAAATGTCGGATTAATTTGAAGCTTTACACTTATCAAGGACCGATAACAATACAATAATTTCATAAATTTGTGCCATTATCCAGGCCAGAGCCACTAGGATAGCAAAAAAAAAAAAACAACCGGCTTTTTTAGCTATCCGAACTAAACAATAAAAATTAATAATAGTTTAACAAACTAAAAAACACGCTTTCATAGAAAATCAAACTAAAAAAAATTTAATTATGAAAAATAGCGTGGGGTGCTTTTTGAGGTATTTTTTAATTGATATCTATTATTTTTCTATCAAAGGTATAAAATAATTTTGTGACTTGGAAATTAATGCAATGCTGGTAACAATTTAATAATACGGGTGTGACTGGGTTGTTGGTGCGATGGTTACAACACCCGCTTGTTATGATCGACATGCCAAGCAATAAGGTTCACAATTCCTTGTCCTTTATTTGCAATACGCCTAGCTATGTCTCAGGCAATAGCTGCCAATGATAGCATAGATTCTTTTATACGGGAAATAACAGCCGTTTCTAAATTATTTTAGGATGGCGATGACTGGGGTAATGAAGATGCGACGGCAGCGGGAGACCTGCACGACCAAATGAAAGCGGCCGAGCCTGAAGAGATTACCGACATGTTGGAGCCACCTACTAAGGTAATATACAACACTGTTTTATATGTGTCTGTAACACTCACTTTAAAGAGCTATAATTCAATTGAAAACAACTGATGAAATTTCGACGGTGTAGGTAACCTCTACCTACTTACTTACGCTCTTACAATCTCCATTTTTTCTGTAGGTCGCTAAAATATTCATACCCTACGCGATGCGGGCAAAGAAGGTGGACATGAAACAACTCAAGCACTGCACCTGGAAAATGCTAACTGAGAAGACGCCAGAAGGAGAAAAAGATTTTGTCGAAGAAACAAGTTTCTTTTCAATATACCAGCGGTTACCAAGCAAACTTACACCCAACATGCGAGAATCTCTAAGTGTGCCCTTAGCCTTACTTTCGGTCCTACATCTAGCGAATGAAAAAGGACTGGTTTTGGAAAAACGCGACGACCTGCATGATTTTGGTATATTAGGTCTCATAAAACAATAGTTGGTAGTACGGTTTTTTTTTATAAATATGTATAAATATAGCGTAATTTTCGTTAAAATACGTTTAACCATGAATTTGTATTAAGTGCCAGTGTCCAGCTCTTTCTGCGGTTGAAATGGCGACACATCATAATAAAGAAGTTTCTGTACTATATCTAAGTTAAAATTTGTTTTTTACACATCAACCATCTCGAATAAAAACTATAAATGATGGCGAACCCGCACCAAAATCCAATGTGTAGTTTAGACGTTCTAAGCGTGACAGTGTGACCACAAATACAAGAGTAACCTTGTTAAATACTATGTATTGATTTGTATTGTGACTAAATATTAGATAGGTAGTAAAAATAATAGTTTAAAAAAAAAAACTAAAAAAAACCTGATATATATATATAAAAAAAAACCTTAAAAAGCACCCCACGCTTTTATTCCATTATTTTGTACTTTTTAGTTTGGTTTTCAATGGAAGCGTGTTTTTTTAAACTATTATTTATTTTCTATTTTTTAGGGTGTTTCGAATTTTGAGACGTATGTCAGCGTAGTTTTCGAAGACAGTTTTTTTTTGCTGTCCTGGTAACCCTGGCAAGGATAATGGCACAAATTTATGAAATTATTGCATTGTCATCGGTCCTTGACAGGTGTGCAAAGTTTGAATGAAATCTGGTCGTTTAAAGTGGGTCAAAATCGCGCTATAAGGAGTCGGTTACAAACAAACATACAAACATACAAGTGAAGCTGAAAGGAAAAAATAATAGTTTAAATAAATAATAGTTTAAAAAAACTAAAAAACACGCTTCCATTGAAAACCAAACTAAAAAGTACAAAATAATGGAAAAAAAGCGTGGGGTGCTTTTTTAGGTATTATTGATATCAGGCAACCCACGCTTTTTTCCATTATTTTGTACTTTTTAGTTTGGTTTTCAATGGAAGCGTGTTTTTTAGTTTTTTTAAACTATTATTTATTTTATATTTTTTAGGGTGTTTCGAATTTTGAGACGTATGTCAGCGTAGTTTGTGACGTATGTCAGCGTAGTTTTCGAAGACAGTTTTTTTTTGCTGTCCTGGTAACCCTGGCAAGGATAATGGCACAAATTAGTTTGTGACGTATGTCAGCGTAGTTTTCGAAGACAGTTTTTTTGCTGTCCTGGTAACACTGGCAAGGATAATGGCACAAATTTATGAAATTATTGCATTGTCATCGGTCCTTGACAGGTGTGCAAAGTTTGAATGAAATCGGGTCGTTTAAAGTGGGTCAAAATTGCGCTATAAGGAGTCGGTTACAAACAAACATACAAATATACAAATATACAAACATACAAACATACAAGTGAAGCTAATATAAAGCGTGTAAAAAGAAGGCCAGGCTGGAAGGAATCAGGTCGCTCAACATTAAACCCTCGAAACCGGCTCGACATTATGAGTTTCGAGCTCAAAGCATGGTCGCATTACATGATATATTTTAGCAACAATAATTACCGTAAAACTTCATAATGCAAAATGCATGAAAATATTGCATGTGTGTTGGAGTCGGTAGTTAAATAATTCGAAATCGACAAGCTCACTCGATTTCACTACTACAACTGGAAGGAATGGCCTCATGTTTTGTTTTGACAATGCAGGACATTGTAAATATAATTGATTTTCGTATATTTTGTAGCGTTTTTTGTTTAAGAACAATGACATAACTGCCGTAGTAACATTGTATAGATGTTTTGTAATAATCTCTTTTTATATTTCTACGTAATATTGTAAGCTTTGCCCTTCCTCTTGAATCACTCTGTCTATTGATGAAAACCGTATTAATATTCGTTGCGTAGTTTAGAAGATCTAAGCGTACAAACACGAAATGCGACTTTGTTTTATACTGTGTAAAGATGTAGAATAAAACATCTTCAACAAATACCTACCCGTCTTTTCTTTATAACATTTCACTCCTGTACAGACTGCCTCGTTTGTATAGGCGTCGCGTTACCGCTGAGCATGAGATTCCCGGGCTGGGCGTTTTATTAGGTTTTACCACCTAGAACTTATGAGTAGCAGGTTGGAGTCAAAATCAAAATATTTTTATTTCACTCACCTACATGGGTACTTACGAATGTTTAGATTTGAGCCCGGTTGGTGGCAATAGGCTTGCCCCCCTATTAAAATGGGACTGAAATAACAGGCGAAAAGGAGAGTATTATAGGTACACCTCTGCCTAAGCTTTCGGGGAATACAGGCGTAATGCTAATCTTTATATATATATAATTCTACTGTACGTGTGTATGTCACTGTACTCCTCCTAAACGGCTGGACCGATTTGAATGAATTTTTTTGTATGCGTTTGGGTGGCACCCTGGATAGTTTAGATTCACAAATCAGTCCGACAGTGTGCGCTGCTATCGAGTTCTAGGAAACAGGACAACGTGTGTACGGTCAGCTAGTGTTATGTAAATTTTTAGGCCGGGAGGTATGGTACATTGCCATACAACCTACTTGATGGAAGGGCAAGCTTAAGCCCCGTTTCCATTAGGGGACATTTGTCCCGCGGTGTTCCTCGACGGTCGCCGACGGCATTTTAGTTGTGAGGACGTGTGTCGCTCTTTGTTCTGCAGATATGGTAGTAGTGTGGACCAACAAAACTGTGTGTCTTATTGAGTTATACCAAAACCATCCATTGATATGGGACACTTCTCATGCGGACTATAGAAACAAATTATAAAAATTACGCATGGGAATCTATCGCAACTAAGTTAAATTTACCAAGAATAGAAGTCGAAGTCAAAATCTATACTATGATATTATAAAGCTGAAGAGTTTGTTTGTTGTTTGATTGAACGCTAATCTCAGGAACTACTGGTCCGGATTGAAAAATTCTTTTTGTGTTAGGTAGTCTATTTATCGAGGAAAGCTATAGGCTATATAACATTACGCTACAACCTAGAGGAGCGGAGCAATAATGAAAAATGTTGCAAAAACGGGGAAAATCGCACGGGTAGGCGATTCGACGCGACGGCAAGGGTCGGGGGAACAAGAAATTTAACGCGGGCGAAGTCGCGGGCAGAAGCTAGTATTATTATAAAGCTGAATAGTTAGTTTGTTTGGTTGAACGCGCTAATGTCAGGAACTACTGGTCCGAATTGAAAAATTATTTTTGTGTTGGGTAGCTTCTTTATTGAGGAAGGCTATAGGCTATATAACATCACGCTACGATCAAAAGGAGCGGAGCAGCAATAAAAAATGGATGAAAACTGGCAAGCAATTCGATGCGACGGGAAGGGTCAGAGAAGCAAAAATTTGACGCGGACGAAATCGCGGGAGAAGCTAGTGAAACTGCATGAGAGCCAAGCTCGAGAACGCCGACCACAACGCCTTTTTGCCTTTTTGACTGCTATGCCGGAGGTCGTGGGTTCGATTCCCACCCAGGACAAATGTTTGTGTGATGAGCACGATCATTTGTTCTGTGTCTGGGTGTAATTTATCTATAATATGTATGTATTTAGAAATATATATTAGTATGTTTATCAGTTATCTAGTACCCATAACACAAGCTCTGCTTAGCTTGGGACTAGATGGCGTTGTGTGATAGTTGTGGAATATTATTATTATTATTTATTATTATTAAATTTTCGAAAAAGCCTTCACACATTCGAAAACTGCTAACCAAGCCTAATGAACTTTCCCTTAGTTGCGGAACCCATCTTTTCTTTGGTCGCACTCAACAACACTATCTCCTCGGGCGACATCTTGATCACAATTTCGGTATGTGGACGAGCGAAATGCCGGTCGACACTGTCGCTGTTCTGCGACTGCTCGCGATAAGTCGAGCGACTTTGTCTCCTTGATACATGGCTTAAACCTTACGTGGAGTCCTAAGATGTGATCGCCATGTGACTGACAATGGTATGGGCAACCATCAGGGATTTGAATTTTAATAACATAAGAAATTAGTCGCAAAATATCAGAATTCGTCGGTCACTGTTTCAAAAGTTATAAGGTTTTATTGGTGGCTCATCTGGAGAGAGCTAACCCCAGTTTGGCCCATTTGAATGTCAAAAACTAGGGGATCCAGCGAATATGTTTTCACCCAAATTTAGTCGCCAAATATCAGAATCTGACGGTCACCGGTTCTTAAGTTATAAGCGTTTCTAGGTGACCGATCTGGAGAAAATTACCCCAGGTTGGGCACATTAATATCTAGATGTATAGCGTAGCGATCTATCTGCCAACGACTAGTCATACCTGGCTTATGAATACAGCTTTCTTTGCTGGGTTCAAATTATAGATCAACCTCTAAATTTCGAAACAAACATTCCACCATATGACATCTTAATGAGATATAAATGTGGCCTTGTGGATATTCGCTAGATGCCCTAACTTTAGAGATTTAAATGAGCCAAGCTAGTGTAAACTCTCTCCAGATCGGCCACCAATAACCCTTTTTGAACCAGTGATACTAATTCTGATATTTGGCGACTAAATTTGGAAGAAAACAGATCTTCGCTAGGTGCCATAGTTTTTGAGATTAAAATGGCCCAAGCTGGGGTACCTAAAAGCTATCTCCAGATCGGCCAACAATAAACACTTATAACTTTTGAAACAGTGACCGAAGAATTCTGATATTTGGCGATTAGTTTCGACTAATTAGCGACTAAATTTGGATGCATACAGATCTTCGCTAGGTTCCCTAGTTTTTGAGATTCAAATGGGCCAAGTTGGGGTAAGCTCTCTCCAGATTGGCCATCATTAAACCTTTATAACATTATAACTTTTGAACCAGTTGCAGACTAATTCTGATTTTTGGCGACTATTTTTTTATAACACACAGAGCTGTGTTATACACTCTGTTCTGTTCATTCTGTAATGAACAGAACAGAACAACGATGATGTTACAGAATTCTGTGCAAAAGGGAGAGGGAGGCCTTTGCCCTGCAGTGGGACAATACAGGCTAATTAGATTAGATTTTTTTTATGTTATCAAAATTAAATCTCTGATGGTTGCCATGTCAGTGTCAATCACACTGCTCATTGTGCGTTGACGTCGTAGCTATAGCCGACAATGAGGTAAGTAAAATGATAATGTAATAAAAAATCGATTAGTTTTCTACATAGGTTTAATAAAAAAAAAAACGATACATCTTCCTTTTCCTAGGACATCCGTCCTAAATCTTACAAGATGATTATTAAACAAAAAATAACGACAATCAATATACCTGCGGTATTCGTGGTTCTGGTGACATGTGAAACCTAATGTTAAATGAAGGGAATGTGTTTAATTACAATAAATTACGCCACGTTTATGTATGTACATTTTAAAGGCCACATACTGTTATGAATGAACTCCTTTTTTAGTCATGAAAATCTGCGTGTTTTACCCAACGATACCGGAAACTTAAAATACAACCTAAAAATACAAAAATGAGTATTTATAATAACATTATAAGAAATACTTTAGAGCTACAAACTTTTAATGGTACAAAACCTTTTTCTGTTTTATTTTAATCACTAGGCAATCAAATCATAATAATAAACACTATCTCTGGACAATTAACATGTTTAACATGTGCTAATAATAGTCAGTTATTCGAGTAACGAATAAATCAACAAAATTATATTTATGAAAAAAAAAAAACACGTAAAACTTTCGTACAAAAATAAGCTGCTTTTTACCAATCATGGCTTTTGTCACTTGGTCTGACCAAAAGACGATGCAAAATATAAATGATTGCATGTTTCCAAACAATTCTTAGAAGACACTTTGTTTTGATTCAAATCTATAGAGTATAATACGATGTGTGAAAGTTTTTCGTGTTGCCGTAGTAGACACTACCTCTAACTTGAAATGACGGTCTCTGTTTTAACTTCACTGGGTTCTGTAACTTTTTCCGCAGAATCTTTTAATGGCTCTACCACTTTTTCAACAGAACTTTCCATTTTCTCTAGTACTTTGTTTGCAGATTTTTCTGTCTCGGTTTCTTTAACAGCAGGTTTTTCAGTCTCTGGTTTAATAACTATGGTTTCTATTGCTTTTTCTGGAAGACTTTCTGCTTCTTTGACTGTGAGTTTTTCAGTTTCTTTTTCGACAGGACTTTCTGTTACGTCGTCTGTTTTGCTTGCTGCTTCTTCTGCGGAATTATCCGTTTCTGCTACTTTCTGTACAGGTTTTTCTGTTACAGTGTCTGCTGCTTCTATTGTTACAGTTTCTGATGTCTTTTCTATTACAGGTTCGGCTGCCTTTTCCGTTACAGTCTCTACTGCCTTTTCCGTTATAGTCTCTACTGCCTTTTCCGTCGCTTTCTCTGTGTTTTTGTCTAATTCTATCACTTTATGTTCATATTTGTCAGTGTCAGACACAGTTTTCGTTTCTGATAGGGCTTCTGCAGGTTTGTCCGCTTCTGATACATTTTCTAAAGATTCAGATTTTTCTGTCACTTCTTGCGCATTATCTGCAAGCTTGCCAGAATCCGCACTCGTATTTAAAGACGCATTAGAAGGGGAGACACAATCGCTATATTCATCATCTTCCACCGTCTTTACAGTGTCGGGTGAGTCCTCCAGAGTTTCTGTAGATATATCTTTCTCAGGACTAGTCGTGGTGTCATCTTTCACCTCAACGGCGGCAATTTCTTCACTCAAACTGTCAGCCTTCGCCTCAAAGGATTTGTTCTCAATAACTGTGTGGTTACTCTCCATACTTTCGTCGAGATCAGCTTGTGATGTATTGTGTTCAGACTGCTCATTTACTACCTCTAAGTCATCTGCTGCTTTATGTAATTCATTAGCTGCTTCTTCTATAATTTCGTTAGCTGCTTTTTCAGTTTCTTTTTCGGCATACGTCTCTAGTTCTTCTGTATTATCTGTTGTGGTCTGGTCAGCAGGTTTAATGTCCGAATAAAAATCTTTTCCATCGAATGTCAATTTAACTAGAGCCGGGTGAGTTGTGCTATCCAAAAACTCTATACTAATTGTAGCGTCATCTAAAGTAAGCTCGTCCAGTTTGGTTTTACCACTTTCCATTAAAGCGGGATCGTCATTTGGTACGACCAGACGGCAGCATCTTGCTAACGGTTCTATTGCGGCGAGATCATCAGGCAGTTGCCTGAATTCTTCGCATTTAGCTTTATTTCCATAGTCGATAAAATGCACATGATAACCGACGTCACAAAACTCCAATACTTTTGCTCTGTACCATTGTTCGTCTTCAGCCCAAAACGCAGCGCACACCGACCCTACTTTAAGTTCTGAGGCTGGCTCAAACTCTGGGCTTTCATTCATCTTTAGCGTAACTTTATCAAGATTTGAATTAACGTCATCGAGGTGTACGTAGAATTCGTCCACGCCCGTTACGTAGCAGATTTTGCCCGTGCCATATGTTTCTTGTCCGACGGGAGCGGTTCTCACCGCCGGTACTGTGTCGCACAGTCCGACGAGCTCTTCAGTCACAGATGTTCCTTCATGGAACAGTTCCACGATGGATATGTCACCAGACGCGATGAACTGTACATTAAATATAGTTGCTCCTTCTGCGGCTAATTCGTTAAATTTAGTCTCGGACTGACGCGACCACTTGATGTCGCGAGGTTTCTGCAAGGCACATTTTCTGGAGAGCGCAGGCTTTACTTTGAGTTCATCTGGCAGACTTCTTAACTCATTAGCAATGGATGCGTTGCCATAATCCATAAAAAGGACTTCAGTTCCCTCAGATCCATCCACGATGACTTGCGCTCTGTACCACGCACCGTCTTCAGGGTACTTGGCTGCGCAGATGACGCCTTCCTCTTTGTCTGTCAGTTCCGGGAAGTTTTCTGCGTCAACCATTGCAGCTTCCATTGCTTGTAACTCCGGGGTCGCTGTTTCTAACTGAATCCAGAATTCAGAGGGCGAGTTTACATGGCTGGCGAAGCACGACGGCAAATCGCCACAGTCAGTCTCTTCAGATCTAGTCGCGTAACCCTCGGATACTAATTTATCAGTTAAGTTGAGGCCATTAACAAAGATATCGACATAAGTTGTAACATCTTTCAGGACTATCAGAGCATCTACTGGATTTGCTAAATCGCCGACAAGTTGGGTGAAATAGTCCGAGGAGGATTCTGACCACTGACCTGTGCCAGTGGGGATTGCATTAACGCTAGACTTGACAGCGTAACGTTCCATTGCCTTGAATTTCTCTGGCATCTCCTTTATCAAACCGGGCTGGTTGTCGAGTACGTCTGTGTTGCCGTAATCAATGAAACGAATCGTGGTGATATCAGAATCGGAGTCCAGTATTTCGGCACGGTACCACTGATCATCGGCTAAATACTTGGCAACACACCACGTACCCAACTCAGTGTTCGCAATATCGGTGTAATTGCTCGCATCGCTTTGGAGCTCAGCTTGGATCGTTTCGATTGTATCTACCTTGTCGGCCATTTGCAACCAGAAGTGTCCAGGGGTGTCAATATGGCTGATGTACACTTGAGTACAACCATCAGGCAAGGATGTGGGCTCGGCAAGTGCGGGAGCCGGCGCCTCTTCAACTTTCGGTTCTTCTTCTGAACTTATTTGTGGCGTGGCCAGCTTTTCGTTTACCAATTTCATGGACAAGTCCACGCCGTCTAAATGCAAGCTCGCGAGCCACCCATCCGTGCCTACAGTCAGTGTGACTTGGACTTCCATTTCATTGGTCCATTCCTTAAGTTTCGGAAGTGCGTCTTCTTCCAGGGCTACAAGACCTAGACTGGCGACTAACGCGAGTGCGCACGGTTCATAGAACTTGGGATCAAGTACTTTAAGAGATTCTTTGGGTAGAGTTTCTGTATTGCCATAGTCCAGATACTGTACTTTGACTTGCGTATCTTCGACGCTGATGATTGTGCCACGGTACCAGTTGCCGTCGGCGGAGTGGGCCGCACAGATGCCGTCTACTTCGAAGGTTGTCAGGTCCTCGGGAGTTCCTGTTGAGAAGACAAAATATCCTGAGACTGAATCGAACAAACATAAGTATGGTAGTTGCATCCGATCGGATAGGCCAGTTAGCAATAGATTAACAACAATCTACAGGTAGAAACTTAATAGTCATTAGAACTATTTATTTCTGAGCAGTGCCCTAACGAGGCCCATAATTTTTATCTAGCTGTAACCCTTTTTATAAATTACTAGCTACAGCCCGCGACTTCGTCCGCGTCAAAGTTTTGCTCCCCTGACCCTTCCCGTCGCATCGAATTGCCTGCCAGCTTTCGTCCATTTTTCGTTGCTGCTCAGCTCCTTTTGACTGTAGCGTGATGTTATATAGCCTTCTTCAATGAATAGGCTACGCAACACAAACTCTTCATCTTTATAGTATTAGTATAGATTAAATGCAATAAATAAGATATTATACAATATATTAATGCTGTTCAATCATTGTGAGGTTCAAGATGAATGTCGATGTATTAAAATAATTATTTACCTTGTTCATAGAAATTATAAAGGTCTTCAAGCAATTGAGCGATCCTGTCACCATCGCTGGACTTCTGCAGATAGAACTCATTCAAGTTCTCCGTGTGAACGACGTAGGCCATTCCGAAGTTGTAGTTAAAGACAGCTCTCATGCATAGCTGGATGACTTCGTCGTAGGCGCCCTCATCGGGCTCGAACACGGCTATCTTGTGGCCAGTCACGCAGTCGTATAGAGTTGTGACCAAGCTGGAAAAAGTAACAAGCCAATCTTAGATATATTTTTTTATTTATGAAGGCTTAGAAACTAAGTCGACGGCAGCAAAGTAGAAACGGACATCTACAAAATTGCAATTTTACAGGAGAGCAGATTTAGTAAAAAATAAAGGTAATTTCGAGAGTTATGGACCGATTAACATGAAATTTTCTATGATGCATTGAAATAACCTTCTCTATGAATTGCGTAACAAGTTTTATCGCTATGTCGTTGTTTTACTGAAATAATGTTTTAGAGGCACATTTTTAAATATTAACTGATAGTTTAATGATAGAATGCGGTAAACAATGTCAATTTAATGAAAAAACAAGTGACTGATGTCTTTGTTAACCGACTTCAAAAAGGAGGAGGTTCTCAATTCGGATGTTTATATTTTTTTTTTTTTTTAATGTATGTTCGGCCGTAACTCCGTCATACATAGACGGATTTGCAAAATTCTTTTTTGTTTGAAAGGAGTTTATTCCGAAATGGTCCCATATAAATTTCATATAGATCTGATGATGAATTCCAAAGATAGACACCGGAACTCTATAAAAAATGACAGCAAATCAACCGCGATTTCTGCTATCGCTTATATATGCATTGTTTGTTTGGAATTAGTACGGGGTGGATACCACAACTAAAAATTTTAAAATAAAAACTTTTTTACAAAAAAAAAACAACCGACTTCCTTAAAAACACTACAAAGTGAAAAATAACTTTAATTTCGGAAGTCGGTGGCAAAAAAACCATAAATACAGATCCTAAGACACCGACTTCCGAAATTAAAGTTATTTTTCACTTTGTAGTGTTTTTAAGGAAGTCGGTTGTTTTTTTTTTGTAAAAAAGTTTTTATTGATGTTTCATTCATCTTTCAAAGCTCTGAAGTTAATGCGGACAAATGCAAATGTCCGTTTCTACTGCGATGTTTTTTAAAATCGACTGTAGTTGTCTTCATTTACGTGCCAGATTTTCTTCATTATTTTGAAATTTTAAAATAATTTTAATACAAACTTGTAGATAGATTGATTATAAGCTCATTATTGTAAAAAAATAATTTTCATCAAAATGTAGATGTCCGTTTCTACTTTGCTGCCATCGAAGTGCATACTCATCATTAACCCACAATTATCATAATTATAGATCTCGTATGTTTCTAAAAGTCAAGCATCTCGTATGTTTATTAACCTTATTTAGAACCAACTCAATGTTGTTACATGACTAAGTTCAAATTTTATTGCAGCAAAATTTTCATCTTTATTTATCAACTAGCTTTTGCCAGCGGCTTTGCCCGCGTATTATACATATAAACCTTCCTCTTTAATCACTCTGCCTATTGATGGAAACCACAATTAAATCCGTTGCGTATTTTAAAAGATCCTAAGCGTACAAACACGGGAAGCGCCTGTTTTATACAATGTTAGGATTTCAAATGGTCACTCAAAAATCACCTTAGCAACCCAACACTACAGTAGAAAATTTAGTAAGTTTAATGGTATGAAAACTATCAATGATTATGATAAAACAAAATGCTTACGTGATCCCCTCCACATGGTTGATGTACACAATGACTTTGTTGCCAGTAAGCTTGGTCTTCAACTCCTCAATAGTCATCAGCTGGTTTGAATCAGCCGTGTAGTTGTTCAGACAACACTCCAGTGACTGGTAGTAGTACACACTTAATTCCGTTGGTAAGATCATGATCTGAAAATGTAAAAAGGTAGGTGAAATGTGTGATAAATATGTGAATCTATAAATATGTGACCAATAAGATGATCTAATATGATGCCAGTGAAGGTTCAGTACCTATTGTTTCAGGTGAATTCTCCAACCAGCCCGCGAAATTCAAATTTTCTTACGTTTTTTGCAATTTGCAGGCCAGTGCTAGGTCGTATGTTGATTAAAATATTATTCACGACTGTAAGACATATGTAGTTACAGAATTATGATCATCAAAATTATCAATACAACGCTCTAAGTTCATAAAGCTGTAGGAATGACATTTTCTGTTTTTTTTTTTTTGTTCTTAGGCCTTTATGGACTTTGAGGGTTGTATTGATGATTTTGATGATCATAATTCTGTAACTACATATGTCTTACAGTCGCGAATAATATTTTGATCAACATACAACCTAGCACTGGCCTGCAAATTGCAAAAAACGTAAGAAAATTTGAATTTCGCGGGCTGGTTGGAGCATTCACCTTAATCCATTAATTGCTACCAACGCACCATTTGCGTTGATCGAGATAACTACGTCATGCCACCAACGTACCACATGCGTTCAGTGTACTTAAGAAAAATATTAAGTGGCACCCAGGTGATGTTTTTAAAATTTAAGTGTCAATGAATGGGTTAAAGAACTTGAGTCATTATGTATCACCTCATTTACCCACATTCAAAGCTAAGTCTAAACAGATGCAGTTGAATACCAGTAATTTACATGGAACAACTGCCTATGTTCAGCAGTGGACGTCTTTCTGAACGTTTACCATTTACCATTAATACGACACCCCTGTTGTCAGACTTTCGGGCTTCTGACGACCCTCATCGACCCTTTCCGAGGCACGGAGGATCCTTGGTATGTAAAGATGGTCAACACATCCACGGACTAGTGCAGCTTAACCTGACGGATCGATCCGTCTTTCTCTACGTCAGCTTTTAATACTTAGCTACGAGCTCCGCATATTCAAACAAGTAAATGATTTGATAAAAGATGATTTACAAATGCATTTTGTACTTTCATATTTTGCTCTATATATTTTAGTGAATAAAATCATTCATTAATTCTTCCTTTAACTTTTTCTCCTAATCACCATCCTGCTAGCTAGGCATTTGGCACTGCCCAACGACAAAAAACACAGAAATCGTCGGTGCTTGCAACATGTGAACTTACGTGTACTGTTATTGTTATTACTTACATTTTCCAAAGTAGTAGTGACAGATTTTCCGTAGTCTGGCATCACAGCCTTGATGTTAGCTGGGTCGGAGACATCTTCTAAAATGGCGCGGTATATTTTACCGTCGTGCTTCAACGTGCAATGGACACCGTCTGCGAGGCTGTCTGCCGTCAATGGTGTCAGCTAGAAAACAGAGTTTGTATTATTTATATTAATTCTTTTATGGAGTATGTAGTAGATGATGTGACAATTCAATTTGTTTTATTTACAAAAAGAACTAAGTCCCGGCCTAACTCATGTTACTCCTACTGAAAATCGTTTTCATTCATTCATGAAAGTTATTGTAAGTAATACACAAAATCCCATCGAGCATAACTGTATTTATGAAATACATACATTCTTTGGCAGTAGTAAGTATGCCGCAATATCAGTACTTACTTGGCTAGTGTCAAAGTTGGCAATGGCTTCCTCAACCAACGTTGCTTTGTCCATATCAAGTTGCACATAGAACTTCTCGAAAGACTCCACGTGGGTCACTCGGCAGAGTATCTGCTGCCCGACGATGATGGTCAGGTCGATAGCTTCGTCTAGAACAAATAAGTTTGATTAAATTTTTTTTTTTTTTGAAAATAAGAATTGTAGATTTTTTTTTAAATGGAATAGATGTGATTAAAGTAATATTTTTTTTTCCAACAGAGTAAGAAGTACATATTCGGTCTGTACCTAAAGTACGGTGTAAGGTGAGAATAACGATGAAAGACACACACAATGGTACACTTAATGGGATAATCAATACTGTCAAGCAACTCCAGCACGCGCAGCATGACCACCGTAGAAATGGCTTTTATCTATTCTTGGTAGAATAGAGATAGAATTGTCATGCTACGCCAGCATAAAACGGTATAAATCTTTCTACAATCTTTAGTTTTGTTTTTAATTTTTCTACAATCTGTAATTTTATCTATTCTTCCGTCGACAAAACCCATTTCTACGGTGGTCATGCTACGCGCGCAGCTTA
The DNA here is from genome assembly GCA_947507805.1 of Aporophyla nigra. Taxonomy (NCBI): domain Eukaryota; kingdom Metazoa; phylum Arthropoda; class Insecta; order Lepidoptera; family Noctuidae; genus Aporophyla; species Aporophyla nigra. Next base: position 18,375,114 of record OX382309.1, on the reverse strand, counting down.
CATAGACCTCTCCAGATTAACACTTCAATAAAGCGATCATGTTTCGTTAATAGCTAAATTGAAGTAATACATCAACAATATAGGGTGGCACATCGACGCGCAATCTGTAACCATGAATTCTGTAGATGATTCTAAATACTCAAGCATAGAATTTTTTCGTCGGTTATCATATCACCCACACGGTCAAAATGTATCGAATAGCTTTTTTTTATAACCCGCGAAAAATGTATACACTAAGGTGTTAAGAATCATGTGCCACCACAGGGTGGCAGGAATATCGACGCGCAACCTGTTCCCAAATAAATCTTACCTTTCAAAGTAACAGACGACTGGTGCTCCGATAGTTTAGCGAGCTCTTTCTCCACCAACATATCAGCGACACTCACGCCATTGTTCCACAGCGATACCTTGTACATATCATCAACTTGCTCTTGGAACACGCACTGGTAACGTGGTGCGTTGAAGCACAAGTCCACAAGGCTATTGGGTTTCCATTCCCCATCTATAGGAACAACACCAGATAAAGAACAGCAGACGGCCATTTTTGGCAATTCCATCATCTGTCGATCCATCTGCCATATATCTTTAGCATCAACTAATTGCTTGTTGCCGAAGTCTACATAACGTACAATAAATTTCGAAAATGGCTGCACGGATTCTATTGTCGCTCGGTATAAGACTCCATCGACAGGGTAACGAGCTAATACGGACCCTCCGATGGGGACCTCACCAGTAAATGATTTCACTCCTTTGTATATCTCTGGGATTTTGTGCATCATATCGAGGAATTTGGGTTGTAGTGACATGATTTGGGCGTAGAAGTTTTCGGGAGATATGATCCATGTGACGGAAACCTCGTGTTGCGAGCCGGGTTCTATTGGATCGGACGGAGGGTAAGGGGTGTCGAGTGGTACCGGTTCCGCTAGTTCCTTGCACTGAACATGCGTGAACTTGCTGCGGCTCTTGTACGGAGGGGCCCGGCCACTGTCTTGAGACCTATAGCTCTTTTCAGACTTCTTGTCGTCAGATCCGAACGAGCGATCGGCGCGGTCTCTAGGAGAGAAGTTACTGCGTGGCGGTCTGTCAGAGTTTGGTCGGAATTCTCTCTTTTGGTTCCAGTTTTCTTTTTTATCTCCCCAGTTGTCGCGCCTGTCGCCGCGGTTGTCTCTGTTGTCGCGGTTGTCTCTGTCGCCGCGGTTATCTCGGTTGTCGCGATTATCACGACTGTCGCGATGATCCCTGTTTTCACGGTTATCCCAGTTGTCCCGACGTTCAGGGCGTTCGGGGCGATCAGAGCGGTCATTCCGGTCAAATCGGTTGTCCCGTTTGGGCCTGTTGCCCCAGTCATCAGATCCTCTCTCCGTACGGTCATCGTGTTGACTGTACTTGTTATCCCTGCAACCAGGATAAGATTCTAAGACAAGGAAATATTGCTTTGATATATGTTATTGCATGTTTAATATTATAAAAAAACAAAGCATTAAAATTAGTAAATTAATTGTAAAAGGAAAACGTGAAATTATTTTTTTTACATGAATTTTCAAACATTATTGTGCTGACCACACCAAGCATCTAAAGTGTAACAAAACCTAAAGAATAAGCCGTGAAACTGTACAATTATTACAAAGGAATGAATAAGATAGTACAAAATGTGCTGAAATAAAAACTTACAACACTGTAAGACATCACTGTGCAATGGAATGTTATAAACAAGAGCCGACAGTTAAGTAACGTATTGAGAACGCTCGATACGAATGTGCGGCGCAAACCAAGCGTGGCAAGCAAATAGGGCGAGACAACGAGGACGACGCTGATTCAACTATTAATGCTTTACTTATAATTGCTAGGCATCGCGCAATCTCACATGCTGCAATAATCGTCTGTGTAAACAATAAACTATTGATTCAAAATGAGAACACAAGGCATATTATGTTAATAAGATCTACAACTCATAATGAAATCATATATAAAAATGAAAACTCTGGTAAATAGGAAATACGGACACAAACAATACACACAATGATCGATCAATAAAGCATTAATGTTGTAGGAACAGTAAGCGCAACAGCCGCTGTCAACAGGTGTGTGATGTGTCGTGTTACATACACCTGATACACCACAGTACCGTTTCAGTCGATCCTGTATCGAAGAACCCTTGGCTTGGGCGTTTTGAGCGTCGAGAGAGGCGGCTTCCGCGGCCTGCTTTAGTCTTTTCCCGACCCCACTCGAGTCTTTCTTCCAACCAGGTTTTTGTCCAGGTTTATCGTGCTGATGTTCCGACCTAGGCTTTCTTCTGTCGAATCATTGCAACTGTTTTATCAAACAGCCTAATTCGTAGTTAACGCATTGCATCGGGGAAAGTGGCGCGCTGAATTTTTAACTTATTATGCGTTCAATTTTTTGTTTGGAAGTTACGTAGGAATTGTAAATGGGTAATTTATGCTATCGGAAATAAGTCTACACTTTCAGATACAATTTTAAGTGTTAGGTAAATAATATTTGCAAAATAAAAGTAAACTGAATAATGTTGCTGTTGGGTGTTACATACCTTTCTCTTGGGGTGTATTCTCGTTCTCTGGGGTTGTTCTCCCTGTCTCTATTTTGCCTGTGGGGGGGAGGCTGGAATGTTGATTGCGCAGGAGGCGACTCCCATTCGTCGTCGCCCACTGACGTGACGTTCTCACGAGGTTTCGGGGGACCTCCACGTCTCTCGTTGTAAGGAGGACTGTTCAAAAAGACAAATCTTATCAATATAAGTTTTCATTAGCACTTATAAATAAGAAAGTCACCTACCGAAAATGGAAATTCATTACTGTGTACGTATTTTAATTGTGTCTATTATTAGACAAAGAACACCAGTTTTCTTTACTCCATCTAATATAGCGATCTTAAATATGAGACTCTAATACTACATTACGGAACAATTAGAAGAACTACGACTGAATAAATGGTTAAACGCGCACAGAACCGTTTAGCACGACTGATCACTTTTTCTACTGACAATTTCTCTTGAATCATACATATTAATGTACATGGTCATCTGAGCTGTACAGTACGTTAGTAACTTGATACTATGCATACTTTGAATTTGTGGGGCGCGCATTATGAGTAGAATTTCATTAAAGTACTGCTACTAGCACAAATAAATAATTAAAATTTGATTTATTCTTGTTTCCGTGAAAATATTAAACTTAAAAATAAAATGCTTTCATGCTAAAATGATTTTAATTGTACAAAGACAAGTGTATTGAGAACAAAATCATAACGGGGTTCGCATAGACACATTTGGATTGAAATAATCCGAGTTACTGATTATAATCCTCATTACTCAGGACAATGCACTAATTCATAAAGACAATGCATAATTATTTAAATTGAATGTGTCAATTAGCAATATTTATACCTGTAGATGACGCATGTGCGTGTGTGTTCTATCGATCGATTTTCCGCCATTATTTTCACGAATCAAATCAAAAATAGAACTAGGATAGAATCAACATTCAACAGGGTAAGTTATGTTGTTATTTTATGCAATAAGTATAAATATAGTATGCAGAACTCACCGTTCGCCTCTCTCCGGTCTGCCGCCAAACTTCTCGCTATGTCTGCCGGGGCCAGACCTATCAAAACCTTCCTTGTTGTCTCTGCACACAGAAAATAGAACCACACGTTACGAAATACACTTCTCACACATAACAACATTCCTTAAGAACGTACACGTACTAATAAATCATAATTTTAATCACTAAATAACAGATTACCTATACATTTCTGTAGCTAGACTCGCCGCAACTAAACTCATGGGTTCAAAGAACCGACACGAAGGTCAAACTGTCCATGAATCCTGACTCATACTCTGTTATTACTTTTTTGTTAGAAAATAAAAACTAAACTATTACGTATTGTGTGAGATTGCACCGTCTCGATGGTACTACTTACTCGACGTTCTTATTTCGATTTTAGAGCTGTCATTTTAAGATTCTGTCAAACGGATTAGGTAGGAGATAAGCATCTGACCCAAATTATGAAGAGTAGAAAAACTTATTGGTGTTTACAGGTTGCCAGCCTTTTAGACGATTTCTGGTTGAGACGTCACTCACTTGATTCATAGATTTATTTTTACATGGCCATTTATAGGTGCCCTAAAAACTCCGTCTTCCATCGAAGACAGCTGCGGCGTATTCGATTAGAAAGGTGGAGGACCGACTGTTGAAACAAAATTTAAGAGCGTCTTTGTAAAGAATTGCAGTAAGCTGAATTTAAGATTAAACAATATTTATTTTTCTTAGGTCACATTTCATCAAATAATAAGCAGGAAGTTATTATATGAAACAGAAACTCTGTTTACAACGAGTATTTGTAAACATACACGATACACAACGACTTATCAAGCGATTACGAATTATTCTGATAATCTACTCAAACGATATAAACACTAGCAACTAAATCGTCAAACGCTACTCAATTTTAGTTTAGTCTCTTGTTAGTTAAACTAAGTGGTTGAGTCTCGCGTTTTGATGAGGCGACAATAAGATAACTTATTGTCGTCTCATCAGAACGCGAGACACATAGAAATGTTATTATGTCTATAATTGCGAGTTTTAACCGAAAATTAGAACATAAACATTAAAATAATGGAGTAAAGAGAAAGTACATAGTGCTGGATTTCTGAAAGTAATCAGTTCATCATAACTAACGAAACAGCTGAAAGTCACCTATTGTTAGCCCGCTTCATCCCACTGCTGGGCAAAGGCCTCTCCGCACGATTAATTCTGGCGAAGAATTGATTTCATTTATTATGAAATAGGTACTATATTATAATAGCCTCATCAAGAATCTTAAGGAACCTACTACCTGCGTATACCTGGATAAAAATATGTTAATCCGCATAAACCTGTGTCGCGTATCCAAAGACATTCAACCGTTAACCGGGTCCATATAGGGCCCGGAAAAGCTCTATGCAATCATTATTTCGATGCATCCCTACGTTTGTTTCCCGGAAACTTAGCGTTTAAAAATCCTCGACCACTTTCGTCGGATTTACAGTCTTATTACCGATGACCGTGGGTGGTGCATTCGATATGCAGTCAGCAGCATACGGATACTATGCGGAGCGTGGAGTTCGGTCCGAGTTCATTTGGGTAAGCCGAAATAATGCACCAGAACCGGCATGACGAAACCGTCGAGGAGCGACACCATGTGTGACCAAATTGTCAATATAATATTATACCAAAAAAAAAAAATTGAAAAAAAGAGCTACATCTGCCAACAAACTGCTTTGCAGTTTGGCACAAGTAATAGATTCTTGTAAAACCATAACATTGTGAATAAACACTTTTTCTTTTTCTTTGTTTCCGCCTGATAGAAGACTATTAAATCTCTTCTTCAGGCGCTCAAAGAAGCGCTCCTTCAACGGATGCTTCACGTCAGTAACATTGATGCCTAACGCTTCCGACATATACAAATTAAGAAGCCAAGAGTGCTCGACAGTTTATGTAATCTGAGTTGGGTTTCCACGAATTTCAAAATCTCCCCTCGCTTTGCATACATGACCGCACATTTATCCACACTAAATTATATCCTGCTGGCATTACTGTTTTAGTTTTTAGTTATTTTCAGTATGTCTAGCAGGTGCAAATTGTTGGAAGCAAAGAGTTTTAGGTCATCCATTTATGTACAGGAGGTAAGATATAACCTGACCACCTCTCCTCAGCCGATAGCATATATCTGAATCCTCTAGTAGTGTGCTTAGATGATTCCATGCTAAGCAGAACCAAAGCGGACTCAGACTATCACCCTGAAATAGGCGTCGCTGGTTTACTATTCCTCTGCATATTTCGACATCCTGGATACCGAAGGACCGTCCTCTATTGCCACATACACAACATCAGGAAAGTGCGCAGAGTTGCATCTACTTAACTCCAGCACCTTCATGAGCCATATAAATATGTGGCACCGAGTCATATGCATTCTTATAATCTATCCAACATGTCGACAGTTCTTTTCGGCAATGACGAATCTACAACGGAGTCTACTTTCAGGTCCATTATACTTCAAATGGTATAAACATACTGATAACAGACAGTGAAACGAGACAACCCATTAAAGAAACGCATTTAAATTTGAAATTTCATACTTCGTGTTAGCAATGAACAAATAATTCGATAGCTTTTTGTACTGTCTGAAAGTGGCACGCACAACTTTCCAAAAATACTTGAGACTAATTTCTTTTCTTACAAAAGTAATGATTGTGTTCGATAGCATCTATACAAATAAATAAAATTGGAGTGTCTGTTTTTAATATTAAAATAACTACTTTTTACTAAGTGTATATGGATGTATACATGGTACATATACCAAAACAACATTTTTTATAATTTTTGTCTGTCTGTCTGTCTGTTCGTTCCGGCTAATCTCTGAAATGGCTGGACCGATTTTGACGGAACTTTCACTGACAGATAGCTGATGTAACAAGGAGTAACTTAGGCTACTTTTATTTTAGAAAAAATAAATAATAGTTTAAAAAAAACTAAAAACACGCTGAATTTTGAGACGTATGTCAGCGTAGTTTTCAAAGACAGTTTTTATGAAAAACTTTATGTTAAATACCACGCGGACGAACTCACGGGTAACAGCTATTACCTATAATATAACCTGAATTAACACATCTACCGCGGTAGTACGTCCTCTTGAGTTAATTTCCGACATCCACGCGGGCGAAGCCGCGGGCAAAAGCTAGTTGCAAATAAAAGTGCATATGTCGTAGGATAATTTGATACTTCGAATCTTCGCGAAAATCCTAGGGGTTTTGCGAAAACGCGGATAATTAGACATAGGCGAAAAATTATCAAATCTTACTGGACAAAGTCAGGATTTTTGCGAAAATACTCGTTATTATAGCAATATTGCGAAACGAAACGCTGGCTGTTATGAAATAAGAACGCTGATTGGTCGGTCAGCGCGTTCAATAAGAGATCGTCTCTGATTGGTTGACGTCTTAAATGTCAATCATTTGTTGCCGCACGTTATTTGTTTACGTTTGTGTCTGAGTTAAATTGCAGAAGTGTTTTGTTTTTTATCGTAAATAGTGTACCTACTTTTTTTTTTTTTTTTTTTTGGATGGGAAATCATCAAATGACTTCTCCCGCTCTGGGCGGAGCGGGAGGGCGTGTCAGACTTTTACTGACTAAAACCCACCCGTGTTCCTTCAGTTGCCCAGTGCCGGGGCCACGGTATCTCTTTTGAACAATCACGCGACCCCGGCAGGAGTGTACCTACTTGGACTTAAATAAAGTGGTAAATAAAAGTGCTACACGGATGTACATAGTGTCATTCTTTCTCACCTATTCTAAACCTTCATAACTCTATGATACAATACTTGAAGTTAATCATCGGCAAACTAGGAACCAATTAGAAGTCAGCCAGCAAAATTGTAGCCAATCAGTGTTGAGCACATCAAATCTTACTATAGTAACGAGTATTTTCGCAAAAATCCTGACTTTGTCCAGTAAGATTTGATAATTTTTCGCCTATGTCTAATTATCCGCGTTTTCGCAAAACCCCTAGGATTTTCGCGAAGATTCGAAGTATCAAATTATCCTACGACACATATACGAAGACAGAACGATGGATACAGTGTTAAAAATGATATGCCTATACTCCATTTGTTTAGGTAGTTAACTAAATGTAAACAATCTTAACATGTCGTTTATCTAAAAAACTGTCTAAAAATTTAATCTAAAAATGTTTACAATTAGGTATTTACTTAAACCGATGTTAGGTAAGTAACTTAATTTAAATAATATTTGTTGGTCTTTTATACGATTTATTTTATATAAAAGGACATATCAAGATTGTTTACCTTTAGTTAACTACCTAAACAAATGGAGTATAGCATGGAAGTGACTACCGAGATGACGACTAATAGAGAAGTATAGAAGAAAAATACTTGTGGCCGTGCTTGTGGCGCCGCGCCGAACCCAAATAAATCGGGATAAGGGCACGAAAGTGATAATGACCTAATTCTTTTTTTCGTGTTAACTGTACCTTTGTTTTATATTCTAGCCCCAGTAGGTGGTCATGTAGATTGCGGCATCAGTGCCGTTCTTTAGGTCATGCAAGGTGCAGGGGGATGACGACGGTAGGTAGACAGAATCATAATTCTCAAAGTTTTACTAATGATGACTGTTATAAGTAGGTAACCATTTGTTTAAGTATCGTTACTTCGATAAATATCAATTTCTCACATGTTTCGACTTCAGCGAAGTGAAATGACGACAGTGAAACAAAGAAAAAGTAACAACACACAAGCATTCGGTCCAGATTGCTCTCAATCATTCGAGCGATAGACGTGGAAACGCAATCACCAACTTTTCTTTTTAAACAATGATTGTATAATTACTTTAATTATAATTCGTAACATTGCTATATCATTAAGCCGTCAAAACTTAAAGACTGATTACCTAATTTGATACGTCCGCTTAATATCATGACCGGAGTGTATTATGTGTGAGTAGGTCGTCTTTACAATCCATAATATTGGTGCCGATTCCCTTATTCACAAACTAAACTAAATTTAAGTTCAGTGCATCTTTTTCTTTCTATTTCATTAAAGAAAGGATAGAAGATAAATTTTAGTTTAGTCCTGTCAAATTAATCAGCGGTTGACGTAAATTGACGTAATTTTAGTAGGCAAGTTTTTAATCACGTCTAAACTTGGCAGGCGCTGATTAATTTGACAGGACTAAACTAAATTTTTTCTTTTGTCCTCTTCTTAATTAAATACAAAGAAAAAGATGCACTGAACTTAAATTTAGTTTAGTTTGTGAACAAGGGAATCGGTACCACTGTAAGCATTTATTTTTAGAATTAGCTCATTGTTTTCGCCAGAAACCTAGTGCAATGCGTATTTTTACGGTGCACACGTGTCCAAAAATAGTTTACGTTGCGTAAGATAAGTACCAAACTCCATACAAATTACTTCAGCTGCACACGATGCCGCGATGATAAGTATCGAAATAGATTAGGGGATACCCCCTATATTTATATAAACGTAGGGTCTTGAAATGTAAACATTGGTGCCAGTGGGAGAGAATATTCACTGTGCGATCTACACGACAGCCATATTGTTTTAAAAATGGGGTACAAGGACAAAACCAGTCCGGCCACCTGGGCTGTGAATACACTGTTAACTGGTTTGCCCCTCTACACGCATAAGTATATACATGTACTATAATTTGGTTATTGGGGATTCAAATATGGGTAATAATATGACGGACTGTTTCTTTGGTACCACCGTCTCAGCCCGTGCTTAGGACTATTACGCGAATAATGAAATGCAATTTAATACCAATCAATTGATTAATCATAGTTTATAGATAAGAATAATTCTCTGAGACTCTTCACTCTTGCTGTCATGTTCCATTTCATTAAAAGAACATTTTAGCGGCATTCAATCAAGTGGAATGAATACTTCTTATACCTCATTGCTCCAGTATAGATCAAATCAAGAAAAACCCGTTTAGTAATTTTACTACAGTTATGAAGAACACCGTGCATTATAAATAATGTTATTACCCGATCATTCGTTAAGTTCGATAAAGTCAATCAAGTGGAAATCACTTGGTTTGGAGCTGAATCTACACTGATATGAGCGAAAATAATGTGAAAAGCGGTTCAGCCAGGGATCTTTAGGTGGTTTTTGAGCGTAAACTTGCAAATTCTTATCTTAGTTTATTGTACCGAACAAAATATTGAAAAGTAAGCAACACTATGATAAATTGATTTATGATAACTGTATATCTTAAAGCTATTTTTAGCAGAATTTATACCCGTGGATTTAGTACATGATTCCGAACCCCATGCGTTGAAATTTTTCGTGGTTAATTTAAAAAGAAAATGAGAAATTCCATACATTTGACGGCCTATGTATTGCACTTTACTATGATTTTTTTATTAATGAAAAATTGTACGCCGTAGACCACAATTCTAAAATAATGTGTTGAATTTGATTACAATTTGTGCGTCGATCACTCCTACCACTTTATATTTTAACAATACTTAAGTTTGCGACTGAACCATAATATTACGCTGACGATATGGTCAATCGTACGTCAGGTAGTCGCACATGAAATTTGAAAATCGTACTAACTATAACGAAATAAGGTATCCGTCAGAATGGCGGGTGTATGACTTCCAAAAAAAATCAAAAATAAACTTGCGAGCTTGTATAATATTTAAGAAGTTTTTAAATAGTGTTCCTATATTTACAATTGACGTACATTAAATTCCTATTGTCAAATTTGAAAAAAGTTAATTGAATTAAAATGCACCCGCCAACCTGACATCAGGATGGCGGATTACTTTAAAAAGATGTTTGCTACGCATACAGACACGTACATTTCTACTTATTTTAGTACAAAAACGTACATATTACGTACATTTATATAGTTTATTTTTGATTTTTTTGGAAGTCATACACCCGCCATCTGACGGATATGAAATAAGGGCCCTTCAAGTGAAAATCTAACCATAGTCGTGCGGTTTATTGTACCTGTGAAAGTAAACAATCATGATCTACTTAGCGTTTTTCCAACTATGTTGAAGTCGGCTATCAGTTTAACTGGATGCAGTAGAATACCAGTATTTTACATAGAGCGGCTGCCTATCTGACTAAACAATACTGAAACTACAAACCTGCCGCGGAAGCTGCCGCCTCTTTGCGGTAACTCTTCATTATTGGACTCTCGTGGTGGCCTCCATTCGTCTTTGAAGCTCTTCTCGCGCCTGAAACTCTTCTTCTTTCCATCATCAGAGACCCTTTCTGGAGAACTGAAGGACTCCGGCGCGTCTTTGCGGACGGGTGTAGTTGCTTTGATCTGGTCAGAAATGTTGGTCATGATTGTAGATTTGTATTATTACCTCAATTCATCCGATTTATTATCTCAATTCTCATTGACCCAATGCCCCAATGGGCCGCAACGCATCACAACCCATTTTTTTTACCCCCGAGGAAAAAGAGGGGTGTAAGAAGTTTAACGTGTGTGTCGGTGTGTATCATCGTAGCTCTTAAAAAGCTGAATCGATTTGTATTATTTTTGTTTTGTCTGAAAAATCACATAATCGGGAGTTTTCTTAGCTAATTTAAGAAAATCCGTTAAGCCGTTTGAAGATTATCAGCTATATTCTAGTTGATGATGGGATATGAACATCTTCCCCAGGTTTGATCGAGTCGAAATTTGGTATTTCTATTCCTTCAATAATATTAGAAGAACAAAGTAACCTTGAACTGATGCTGCATCATCACCTGGAACTTGCTGAACACCCACCTATCTCACCAACAGCACAGTATCGTGTTTGGATTCATTGGAAAGGTCTGAATGAATAGTTTATAGATAGATGGTAATCAATGCCCGATTATGGAGTTGCAACGAGGAATAAGGATAATAGAAGACACGTTCGATTGACACATGCTTAGCTTAAATCTGTACGTATGTTTCCCACAGTAAAGCTGGTTACTAATTTATCCTCATTCATCTTTACTGCTAAATCATCGGACCTCGATCATCATCCAGCCATAACCTATTCATTGAGACCTTTAGAATGAGCTCGAACACGATACTCTGCTGTTTGTTGGTGAGATACTTATTATTTTTTGACTTTTTAGAGGTTTTTGTAAATTATTGCATACAAAAACGTGCAGTGCAGACCGCGATTGTAGTTGGTTCATAGAAAACGGACGAGAGTGATGAAAGAGCATATTTGCAATGTGTTGCGATGCGGCGCAGCCCGCCCAAACTACGAAAAACTTTTAAAGGCGTAGTTTGGGCGGGTTTTAGTAAAACCGCGGTAAAATGGAAAAAAAGTTAAGCCCCAAGTTACTGAGTTCCATTACAACTGTAACTGTAACCCTATTTCTTCCCGTGGGTGTCGTAAAATGCGACTAAGGAACTTACTAGAATTTTCTAGTAAGTCCCTTAGTCGTCTTTTACGACGGCAGCAGCGTTTTCTATGCATTTTACCACCATACTGCGATCGCCAACCCGCCTGCCAAGCGTGGCGATTATGTCAAAAAAATCCAAATTGGGGGAGGCCTAAGTCCAGCAGTGGACGTCTTACGGCTGAAATGATTACAACTGTCGCTAGAGACATGCAATGTTGCTAGCCACATTTTCAGGTTTTGTATTTTTTGCCACCCAAAGATGCAGCATAGTTGCAGCAGGTACAACTGTTTCCCAAAATTTCTATATTTTGGTGCTATACCTAAACTAGTATCCAATATTGTATCACCTTGTTTATCTTTTTCCGATTATAAAAAGTGAAATCAGTGCATTCAATAAAGTAATTTTTATACAACCGGTTAGATCAATATAAGTCTAAGAAATTATTACATCAGCTGGGTCTTTCTTAGACAACCTGAGTCACCATTGATTACAAATTATGCAAATGTAGTTTTATTCTTTATGACTAATGATAACATAGTTTCTCTATTATGTCTAAGTAACTTAATACTGCTAATTAAATCAATATCTTTCTGTTAATATGCACATCAAATTGCCAAGAAATAGGGTCAGCAGATAAAGAGTTCTTTTGCATGAGTAAGCAGTAGGTAAACATGTCCTTATTTTACTTTGGCTTTACAAAAATTTGCTCAAACTACAAAATTGGTTTGGAAAACTATTTATTTGGTAAGCCAAAGAGTTCTGCAATGTGAATGAGCAGTAATATTCAACAAATTGTAGAAGAAGTAAGCATATTAACTAAACAAATTGACCTGAATGGGACTTTTATAAATAAGTCATAATTATGAATCTTGTTGGTTTTTCATTCTATAAATGAATACTTCACATACTTCTTGTGCCTATACTATATTGGCCAAAAGAATTGTATTGTGTCTGGCTAGTGTCCACAAATACATGTCTAAGCACGTAATCTGGGTACAAAAGTAACTTATCTTTGGCATATTATTATAGACACAGATCAATCAGAATCTACTTAATTTGAAGAGATAAATTAATTTCACGAAAACAATGTATTAGGTTGGGGAAAAAGTCTTTTCGCATTACAGTATGTATGAACTTGTAATAAAATCTCTTTGGCTATACTATTTGTATCTGGCTGGTTTTGGTATCATTGAAAGTTTAAATTTTAAAGAACATAATTCCAAATACAAATTAGGAAAATATGTGATTTTCATTTGTTTTTCGTACCGTCAATATGAGTGAATCTAATGAAGAAATTCGATACATTTTAAAATTTTACTACAAAAAAGGTAAAAATGAAACGCAAGCCGCGAAAAAAATTTGCGATGTTTATGGACCTAGTGTAGTGTCTGTGAGAGTAGCACAAAGGGAAACGCCCGTTCTTGGCCATGTTGCGCCCATCAATATGGTATATACAAAAAAAATACCCATTTAGTAACTAAAATATTGCTATTACTTATTCGTTATGTAAACTCCGGAATTAAAAGCCGATTTAATAAAAACATTCAATCGTTTATTATCGTATCTTACAGTTCCGGTCGATTGTCAATCCTGTCCTAGTAGGGATGGCAACCATTACTGAAACAAACCCAATCGATACACTAAATAAAACCGGTTACGAAAAATTGATTTTTGGAAAACTTTTCTTTATTATATAGTTTCGCCTTTGTTGTTTTCTTTAGAAAGACCATTTCCGTGCTTCTAAATACGATCTATTAAACCGATTCCATGTCTCCAGATTTTTTATTCTTAAATTGATTTACTGATTTTTCGGTAAATCGATCTCATATCGCATCCCTACATCAATAATTATCGTAATTGACAATTGATTGACATTTCACATTTTGTTTGGTGTTGTGTGTGTTTTTGCGACTCGTGATTATTTTCTACTGCGTTTTTCTATTTGATTTTCGACGATTTTGATTACGAATATGGACCCTGTAACCGCTCCCAATGACGACCTTGGTTTTACATTGGATTCTGTACCCGCCTCCCACGACGACACCGGCTTGCCAATGGATACCGTTCCTGTTTCTCATGACGGACCTGACACGAATATGGAACCTGATTTACACGAACTTACCAGGTTACCACGTAGCCCTCTCTGTGTCAACTGTGGCGTAGATACACGAAGATTTAAGAGATTTACCTTAAGCAATGTGGAAGTTCGGTCTATATTACAGCAATGGATTGCACCACAACAAGAGAGTTACTATAAGAACATAAAAGGTACATACATACTCAGTAACTTATATTGCATAGCTATGTAAGATAGATTTGAATTGAATAATTCAGTTGTTTAGTGACAAGGAAACCATAGAAATGGTTATAGTTTGTTTTGACTCAACCTAAGTTGTATTTTGTAGTTGTTTGTTGTAGTTGTGTATTGTGAACCCAATTCCTAGATGATTTGGTTATCATTTATTTAAATGAGAACGAATAATAAATTAAAAAAACTAAAAGTGTTTTTTTAATAACCTTGAATTTTTATACATGGTTTATAAAAGTCCAACCAAGTTCTATGCAAAAAATAATGGTAGGTTTTTTATCTATGATGTCAGCCCTAATGCCTATAATTTGTTTCTTTCGTGGGCATCACTTGGCCAAAACCTCTTTATTAAATGGGCATTTCCCTTTGGTTTAAGCGTTTTCAATCCGGAAATATTGATGTCAAAGATGCACGTCGCTCTGGTCGCCCTATTACGGATAAAATGGATGCCATTTTTGAAAAAGTGGAGCAAGATCGGCATACCAGTAGTTACGACGTAGCTGAAGAACTGGAAATTGACCACAAAACAGTTTTGGCGCATTTGAAAAAAACTGGGTACACAAAAAAGCTCGACATTTGGGTACCTCACGAGCTCACTGAAAGAAACCTAATGAACCGTGTACTCATTTGTGATTCTTTATTACGACGTAATGAAACCGAACTATTTTTGAAGAAGCTGATAACTGGTGATGAAAAGTGGATCACGTATGACAAGAACGTGCGAAAAAGGTCGTGGTCAAAGGCCGGTCAGGCTTCACAGACTGTGGCGAAACCCGGGTTAACTCGCAACAAGGTGATGCTGTGTGTGTGGTGGGATTGGAAGGGTATTATTCATTATGAGCTGTTACCACCAGGCAGGACCATCGATTCTGAACTCTACTGCGAACAACTGATGAGATTAAAGCAAGAAGTTGAGAGAAAGCGGCCGGAATTAATCAACAGAAGGGGTGTGGTTTTTCATCATGATAACGCTAGACCTCACACATCTTTAGCCACCCAACAAAAATTAAGAGTTTGGCTGGGAGGTGTTAATGCATCCGCCGTATAGTCCTGACCTTGCACCTTCAGATTTCCACCTGTTTCGGTCTCTTCAGAATTCTTTAGGCAGTGTCAGGTTAACATCACGAGAGGACTGCCAAAACCACTTGTCGCGGTATTTTGACCGAAGTCCCAAAATTTCTATAGCAATGGGATCATGTCCCTCACTACAAGATGGCAAAAAGTTATCGAACAAAATGGTACCTACATACTTTAGTTAAATGTAAATAAACTTTATTAAAAAATGTTTTGAATTTTCTTAAAAAATGCGAAGAAACTTTTTCCCCAACCTATTATATTGAGACTCCTTGATCTTCCTCCTACTCTTTAATATTATTGCAACCACCTTATTGTAAATATGTACCTACATTCTAAGCAAATAAATGAATTTAATTCTATTTCATTCTATGCACTTTTTCTAAAAAGTGTTTTAACATTGTGTGTATTGTTTAGATTGAATAGAATATAAACTAAAACAAAATCTTATTATTACTAAAGGGTTTTATGTTCATCTCACCTCATGGGAGCTCCTAGGTTGTGAAAGCTGGGTCATCTTCCTGGCTACGTCCAGTGGTGGGGAGACAGTCTCATCAATCAGTGACACAACCATGGTAGTGGACAGTATGCCTACTATGTGAGCAGTCAGGGTCTTCTCTAATGCTAACATCTCCAACTGGTTAGATGTTTTCGTTTCAACAGGCTTGTTCTCATAACCCTAAGAAGTACAGACAATTTATTCATCATGTTGTTTATGAATTTAATATGAGAGTGAGAAAGTGATCCAATTCTTTTGCTTTTAAATAAGGCAAGTAACTAGCAAATGATACAGTTTGAGATTACATAACAAATCTATAAAAGAAAAGAGTATTTTATCCATAGTAGCAAGTAGATTGCATGCTGAGTGAGAAAGGTTACAAACTAGAAATTTAGAGAAAACAACTCACCTTCAAAGCGCATTTCATAGCCTGAGCTGGTAGTTTCATCAGTTCTGGAGTAATGGTTCTCAGGTCTGACACTTCAACCTCTTGTTCATTACCATAGTCTACATAAACTACAACCACCTTGTTTCTTCTAGTGTCTCTGACCCTCGCTCTGTACCAGTTGCTGTCATCAGGAAAACGGGCACAGCATGCTGCACCCACCGGCAATTCTCCAGGAGAGGAGCTGTTCTCACAGTGCGCACGCACAGCATCCATCACAGCATTCAACTCGTCAATGTGGTCAGACAACTGCACAAAGAACTTGATGCAGCTATCCACATAAGACACAAGCACTGAATGCCGTGAACCCAGAGGAAGCATTTCCATCCATTTAAACTGTAGCTTGTCTTTCATGTTAGCCATCAACAAGTCAAGTACATTTTTATTGTCCAAGAAAAGCTCTCCATACTGTATCAATGGAGGCCCTTCAGGTGCTACCACTTTCAGAATCATCACCTTCCCATTGACTAGCTGTTTGAAGGCTTCATTCAAATGTGGTCCTTTCTCCAAATTCTTCACTCCAGATAAACAGAATCTCATAGCAAAAACATTTGGCTTTACAAACTCTTCAGGTATATCAAAAATGTCATAGTATGATACCATTTCAGTATCACCAAAGTCAACAAAGAATAACTTACATTGCGATCCAGAGAGATTCATCACAATAGCTCTGCATATGATGCGATCACCAGACATCCTGCCCAGGCACACTGTGCCAATCATCGGTGGTTCAGTCAGGCTGCTGTGAGGTCTCTTGTTAATATCATCCATCATATCCTGCAGTTTCTTAGCATCAGTCACAAGCTGCACTGCAAATAATTCTGGCCCTTCCTCAGCATATGACACAAAAACTTTGTGTTGAGAGTTGGCTTCCAACAGTCTGCTTTTATATGTAGAGGACTTCTTGGGAGAAGTAGGTTTGGCAGCTAACATTAGAGAAGGAGGTGGTGTTGTGATATCCACCACTGAGCTTGCAGGAGCATGCTGTGGTTGACGTATAGGAGCTCTTAGGTTCACTGGATTTCTAGAACCCTTGTTAACTATCAATCGTTGACCAATCGATGATGTTGCCTGTATACTTCCATTAAAAGGTAGAGATACATTTTGCTGAATGCGCATTGTTGATGCAGGGTTTGATGGAAAGTTTTGATTCATTAAAAATGGATTATGTTCTGGATAGTTTGAAGCTTCACTTGAAAAACTGGGCTGCCAGTTCTGAATTTGTTGGTTGTCACCTGATAGTTGACGTATTAGCGCCTCTTGCTTGGCTAGAGGTATATTTACGCCAAAACGGATGTTTATAATATGTGAAGACAGATCGGTGCCTTTGAATTGAATCGAAATTATAGGTGCTGTCCGAGTTTGTGCGTCATAAGTCGCCGAATATTCTGCGTAGCAAAGGATATTCTGAAGTTGTAATAAAAGTGGCTCCTCCCACCGTCCGGATGGGCTTACAACTTCAGAGAGGTAATATTCAGTTGCTTGACCACGTAGCTCCAAGAATAGCGGGTCGTAGTTTTCCAGAAAACGTATAGCGCCGAGAGATATTATATCTTTGTTTCCGTAGTCGATAAAATGTACACCAACAAAGCCGGGAGTCACATTATTAGTCGTGTTGATAACTTTAGCTCGATAATACATTCCATCTTTGTATTTGGCGGCACAAATGACACCTTCGTGAATAGCCCCCGCTGACACGGCTCCAATGCCTTTTTCAAGATTATCTCGGGCAGTATCAAATAAGCTTTCTATCATTAATGAAGCCTGATGATCTACCTGCCCACTTATTTTAAGAAAAGGGCCTTCGCCGGATACTTGCGTCACAAAAAGGCGAAACGTCCGCAGGGTTTCGGGAGGCATACCCATTTTTTGAAAATTATAGTGTTATTACAAAAGTACGACTCACACAACTTACTAGAAAGAGGATTATCAAACTCAAGTCTATAGTATCGCACTTTCGCTAAACTTATTTATAAAAAAACACACAACCAACTTTCTTTTCCGTTAACGTTACGTTTTCAATAAACATGGCGCTTTGTCCGCCGCCTTTCAACTTCAACAACCATTTTGAAAATAGAGATGCTACTTGAAAATAGTAGATAAGTAAAACGCATTTAGTCGATTTACTTCCAATTGAATAAATATTTTTTTATCAAGTAGTAACCTCACCTATCAGCAACTTCTATAGCTGCAGTCTACCTGCAGAATCTTAAAATGGTAAACAGTGCCCCTCAACACTAACGATACAGCAGCCACTAATCACTTTTCGAATTAATCAATCGATTAAAGATGATGATATCGAATATCAGATGAATCTCAGAATCAGTAATTAGTTCTATTCGTCTATTATCTACTAGTAAACCACGAATGCAAAAAATTTAGTCACCGGTGACTCACATAAGTCACATATGATTTCGAAAATGTGGTGTGGACGTGACCACTGGCGATGCGACCACTCTATGTACGTTTTTTATAAATCTGCACGAAAATGTATGAGTATTCGTATGTACTTTCGAAATGATTGAATAATGGAAATAATTTAAAAAAGATTATTTTCTTTAAATAGGATCTTCACGGACGGATCAAAAACAATCAGTGACACAGGTGCTGATATCTTTTCGCAGGAATTCAACATGCACATAGCCACACCATTGGGAGTCCACAACACACTGTTCCAGGCTGAACGCATGGGGATCACTCTTGCCGCTTCAGCTATCATGGCCAGGGAAGTTAAAGGTCACTCGATCCTTTTACTTTTAAGCAGCATGGTTGTTCTGCAAGCGGTAAGCAATCACTCAGTTGAGTCTGGGCTGACATACGAAAGCTACCAGCACTCAACCAAGTGGGCAGCCTCAATAACATAACCATTCAATGGATCAAAGTACACGGCAGTTCGTTAGGTAACGATGTAGTCGATGAACTTGCAAGAAGGGGGTCGAGCATGACACCGGTGGGACCAGAACTCGGCTCTTCGGGTACCTACGCTCTCTGGTGAGAAAACGTACCAGATATCAATATTTTAAGCTATGGGTGGACCAAAGTGAGTGCAGACAGGCCAAGGAAGCACTTTCTACTATCGATGCCCGCCTCACGAAACAGCTTCTCCGCTTAAACAAACAACAGTTGCGTACGTTTCAGCCCCCATAACTGGCCATGGGTCGTTTAATAAACATTTCTTTGTCAAAGAAGTAACAGACAGTCCACTGTGCAGGGCCTGCATTGATGACGACGATACTGCAGCGCATGTGCTCCTAAATTGCCCAGTGATTGCCACATATAAGGCTAAGTACTTCGGTAACCCAGATGTCCTACGTGAGTTAGTCAGTAAAACCAAGGCGTTGCTGGCGTTCTTCGAGGAGCTAGGGTGGATCGAATAACCGATTTCCCACCCGTACGCAAAATACGCGCCCAGACTTGGAGTTGCGCACACCAGCCCGTTCTTCCTATCAACATGTCGACAAACTCGCGAGCCAGGTCAAAATACTTCTTTCATAAAAAAAAAGGTCAAGATACTTCATCTGCTTATATTTTTCAGCGTTCTCGAGGTTCTAGTCATGCGGGACCGCTATATTAATAATCATTGACGCTCTAAATGCTCTAATCGATCGATCACTAATATGTTTTATTGAAAACAATAGTCCTATCAGTGATGATAGATCGATACCAATACAACGTTAATATGACATTTTCGTGAACTGCCCGACTCCACAAGACTGTATTTCAGAACAGCTTGGTGTTGGATAATCCTGGCTACTAGGTTGTGCCTTAGTGTCCGTTGGCTAGAAATAATGGATTGATTATTTTTAACACGCTTTCATTACCTTGTATGTAGTGTAGGTATGTATTTATGAAAGCTGTGATTATGATTTTCACCCCTTTGGATTAATTTGAAACTTGCACTTATCAAGGATCCATTATCCTAGACAGGATATTCAGGATTTTATATCTAGAGACCAGGGCTGTAGCTAGACTTGAATTTGAGGTAGGGCAGCAACAAGACGGTTGAAATTTTTCTCTGCATATATAATACTAGCTTCTGCCCACGACTTCGTCCGCATTAAACTTGTTCCCCCGACCCTTCCCGTCGCGTAAGCTCGCTTACCCGTGCGATTTTCCCCGTTTTTACAACATTTTTCATTACTGCTCCGCTCCTCTTAGTTGTAGCGTGATGTTATATAACCTATAGCCTTCCTCGATAAATAGGCTACCCAAAACAAAAAGAATTTTTCGATTCGGATCAGTAGTTTCTGAGATTAGAGCGTTCAATCAAACAAACAAACAAAAAAACTCTTCAGCTTTATAATATTAGTATAGATTATAATTAAATAGACCCATTGCTTCATGTGATGGCGCTTTAAATGCCATCAATACACAGAGAAAAGCATTATTATAATATGAAATGAATGTGCCAAACTGTGGTATGTTCGGAAAAGTTTAGATATCTATTGCTACATTTTTTAATCTATAACTATAAACATACAATCCAATTCTACGTAGGCGGATCAAAGCGAACGCGATTATGAAGCGGTGACACGCGAATTCAACGCGATGCGGTGCGACGCGGCGGCTATGTCCTACGTGCACGCGAATCGTCTCGCACAGCCGCCACAGACGCCGACGTTCAGTGGGCACTGTGGATTTGTCATGGACGGATGGAAACAAATATTATTGGAAAATTCATATGTTAAATATCAAATACTCAAGAAGTATGAACGGCGAAGAAGTGAGACTAATATTGTATACTTAGGTCCCAGTTAATTTGGCCCAATCCTCCCATTCGCGGTATGATTATAACCGGTTGTGATATTTTTTATTCCTTTTATCCTATAATATAGGACGTTCTTGGATAGCATTAATTAAAATTTCTATAAATCCGAAATTATAACAAAAAAAAAAAACGCGACGTCCTGCGTGAGCGATCTAGACGCGAACGCGAAGCGGCGCGGCGCGGCGCGAAAACAACAAACAGTCGAAACCTATTGAAGTGTCCTACGCACATGCGTGCGGTGCGGAGCGGCGCGAAACGAAGCGAACGCGATCAGTTGGCTTGATATTTCCGCGCGAACTGGATGCGGTGCCGTCGTATTTTTTTTTTTGGTTATAATTTCGGATTTATAGAAATTTTAATTAATGCTATCCAAGAACGTCCTATATTATAGGATAAAAGGAATAAAAAATATCACAACCGGTTATAATCATACCGCGAATGGGAGGATTGGGCCAAATTAACTGGGACCTAAGTATACAATATTAGTCTCACTTCTTCGCCGTTCATACTTCTTGAGTATTTGATATTTAACATATGAATTTTCCAATAATATTTGTTTCCATCCGTCCATGACAAATCCACAGTGCCCACTGAACGTCGGCGTCTGTGGCGGCTGTGCGAGACGATTCGCGTGCACGTAGGACATAGCCGCCGCGTCGCACCGCATCGCGTTGAATTTGCGTGTCACCGCTTCATAATCGCGTTCGCTTTGATCCGCCTACGTAGGACGTAGCGTAATAGGTTATCTTCGTTTTTGGTATTTTTAAGGTAGGGCATTGTGATTTTAAGGTAGGACATTGCCCAACAATGCCCCCCCCCCCCCCCCCTAGCTACGGCCCTGCTGGAGACACAGTAATGTGCTGCACCATGTACTCGTACGAAATAAACTTTCCGGAGAGGGAGCCTGAGAAACCGCGATAAAATCCGCAACAACGCAACAGGCGCGCAAATGGAGAAATGCGTAATTTGCGCGCCTGTTGCCGTAAAGCAGTGACCCACCGCAACCCTCTGGTTGTCGCGGCAGCTAGCTATACCCCCTCCCGTATCAGTAAAGTCCGCCGTCCGCGGCACATTCTCAGCGAACCCAATGATCCCACTACTCTCCTCCAGGAGAGTCGAAAAGAGACCAGTACAGTGAGAACAACACACAAACACAGATCGTACCGACCTCGCCGACGAGGTCCGTCGTCGCGACCCCGACTTAATAGTCCCTCCCGACCCTTGCATGAGCCAGCCCGCGATGCTGCGCCTGTAGCTTTAAATTAGCCCCTAAATAATTTAACCCAGATCCAGCATGTCCCTTGCTGCCCTCCCCCAGTGATTGCCTAAGCCGAGGTGCGAACCCCCCGTCGGGGTTACCCTTAGGACTTTCGCTTTAGTTTTAATTTTACTATGGCCCGGCTGGAGGTCTAAAAAGTTTAACTTTTTAGAAATCGCTTTTCAGATTAACTAGGAGACGTCCATCAAAAAAAAAAAAAAAGCCTGTTGCCGTCTTCGGATTTTATCATAAGTTCGTTACCCACTTTGAATAAAACATTGTGTACTGTATTTTTTCAGCAATGAATATAATACAATTGTAGGTATAATCTACAAACTCTTCACTTTACCGTTGAATTGATGTAATAACGAAATTAAATAGGATAATCAATGCTATGGTTGATTTTTTTACCATAGAGTTAGAGATCGTCTCTCGTAGAGAGTAATTTATTCTTTGAATTGTGTCTCCGCTCCGCAGCTCCGCCAGCGCTACTGTCAGTGTGAAACTGTCAACCACCATTAATCACCTAAAACGCGATTTTGTTGTTTTTGTGTAAAATCGAAATTCTCGGGAAACATTAATATTCTATAGAACATACAAGTAGAATGTACTCTTATTAAAGTGAAAATAGACAAGATTCAATTATTATTTAAATAAAATGATTGAGACTTGTTCGAAAAAATGCATGTTATTTGGAACCGTCTGTTTAGGAGTGTAAGATTTTAATTTTCACCTGTTTTTGGTTTCTATTCTATCATTGCAAATCTGTTTTTAAATTAATATTAAATCGGGCTTCAAATCCTACAAAGTAAAGTAAAAGCTTTGTTTATTTGTGCCACAATTCTGTCCTGCGTGTCTTTGTCGCAAATTACTTGGGAATAAGCAAAATGTTTATCATTTACTGATGGGTGTCACTATTAATGAAATAATCATTTGAATTATTTTTCACAGGTTGACGATAGTAGTGCTAATATTAGAGTCTCATTTAGCAGATTCAATGTCCGGCAATTATAGAATGAAGAATAAGACATTTCCTACTGAGAACAACTCAACCTGCTGGATCACTCAACCATATTCTATTATAAGTGAATGTCATCCTTGTTCAGGTAAGTTGTATCCATTCCCTTGTCCTCTTAATATTACACCCAATGATGGTCATTGGAATTCAGAACTACTTTCTTGGGTACGACAGTGCATGCTAATTATTGCATCATATGCAAGATATGACCGAATTTTACACTGCAGGGGACCAATTTCCTTGTATTGTAGGATCATATCTTTTTACTGGTTGTTTTTGTTTCAGACTTTGAAATACGAAGTAAGAGCATAGGGGTTTGCATCCATACCAGTTTCAAGGAAATACTAAAATGTCAAAATGGTGAAACTGTAACGAGGAGGTGTGTGAATGAGTATTTCTTTTTTTTTATTGGAGCTGTGTATTCAGTACTGAATTTTAGTATGCAGGATCAAGATATTTGGGAGTCAATAGCGGAGTGAGCTTGCGGGCGGCGAGCAATGGTTAGCTCGCCGCCCGGTAAGGACCAGGCTCTGGTCGACGGTGCGTAGTGTTCCACGCGCGCCTCAAAGAGAAATCAGCAGCACTAAAGGGGTCTGCTAGGACCGATAACTGCCAGGGTCTCGAGATTGTTCGAAAGAGATACCGTGACCCTGGCACATGGGCAACTGTAGGAACACGGGTGGGTTTTAGTCAGTAAAAGTCTGACACACCCTCCCGCTCCGCCCAGAGCGGGAGAAGTCAATTGATGATTTCCCATCCCAAAAAAAAAAGGGTCAAGATGTATTACTTTTTTAATAGACATTATTTGATATGACTTCTAAAATCAACATCTTTTCCAGTTGTGACCGTGTGGCCTACTTAGATGAGAGAGCTTATTGGAAGTTTACAATATGGTCATTTGCAATTGGAGCAGCGTCTTCAACTGCAGTCATGTTAAGATTACGAGTTCTCAACTACCAAGCGAAACGACGAGCGAGACAAGTTCTAAGCAATGGAGCTATTTGAATAAAAAATCTTGTGGTCGACATTATCTTGTAAATATCCTAAACACATCTGAAGTTGGTTATTATTTGCTTCATCAGCCTATTATTGTTCTTAGCTACTGACTATTTAAGGCCTAGTCAGACATGTAATATAAATACTGATGGCATCTGGCTATGAAAGGACTGATGTTAGACGAAAGACTGGTGACAATTCATTGTTTGCCAAAAGTTAATTTATTAATATATGTGTGCAATTATCATCATACAAGTCAATAAATCGAAACTACAACACAGTTTCGACATTTTATAACTTATGATTTTGTAGTATTAAAAAAACATTGTAAAAATGTTAAAATAAATATTTATTATTCAAACAGTATTTTTAACAGCTCACTTATAACTTTTACATTAACACTGTTACCTAACAAACGATAACATTGCTTCATAGATATATTTGTAGGCAAACTATAAATCTTAGGGAAACACATTAACATTAAAACTTCTTTAGGAGTAAAATACCTTAACTTCAATTCCTTTAAAGATTCAACAAAGTCAATACTAGCAACTTCATTTAAATTAGCTTTCTCATAACATTTTTGTACTATTTCTGGACTTTTATCAGTGAATACTGAGCCAGTGCCTTCGATGTAATGTGTATAAGCTTTTGTAAAGCAACAAGATCTTTTAGAGTGTTTGTAGCAGATATCCAGGACATTTGCACATTTCAGTTTTTTATCTGGTACTAAAAATTCTTCAGGAACATCATCTTGAATTATGGACTCTAATGTTTCAGGCACACCAAAATCCTTTGGTAGACATGTAATCTGCAAAAGAGATAAGAAACATTTAGAAAAGGGTAATAACTGTTTCTCTCTAAATAAAAGTTGTATTAAAACTTACAATGTCATCCTTTCTTTTGAAAGGCCAAGTCAAGCTCTTCCTCCTTGCTGTACAGTAATACCTAAGTCTAGAATTAGGCACACCAACAGTTGATGGACATAGTAGGAACTCTTGGTAAATAAACTGGCATTCTTTTAACTTGTCTATAAATATATTCCTTACAGTGGAACTTTCAAAACCTTTAACATTTTCCATAAGAATATAATCTATATTGTCTAACTGTTCTAATATTCCAATTAAATATAAAAAAGAATTAGTTCTTGGGTCACTGTCATCCAAGTATTTCCCATTTCTTGTAAATGGCTGGCATGGTGGAGACATAAGTATTGTATCAATATTCAATTTTTTTAATTCTTGAGGAGTCAGTTTTTGAATGTTCCTGTTTAGTAAGTTTGTTTCTGGAAAGTTATGTTTGTAGACTTCATTGGCTACTGTGTTTATGTCCACTGCAGCAACTATTTCTCCTTGTAAACCAGATTCTGCAAATGGATGTAGTGATAAATATCAGGGGTTATAAGGGCTACAGTTACTGTTACATGTCATAATTAGTCACAGATATGAATGATAAAAAGGTGTCAATGACCATATTTGAGGATTGTAAGTCACGATCTTGAATAATGGTCACCGACAGAACTTGTGACACGATTTTATCTCAATTTAAAGTAGGGTAGGTAGGTAATTAAAAAAAGCATACGTGGTAAACATACCTTTCCATGCACAGTGCATGCCCCCGATTCCACTATAAAGTTCTAAAATATTGTGTGACATGGTTACGTATTTAGTAAAAAAAAAACTATTACATTTTAATAGTACGTTATTTTAACAACGTAATTGTTTACGAAATCATTAGGTTAGATTGCGATGCAACACAAGCAAGCATGATGAACCTATTGGCATATGACAGTTGTGACATTGACATTTTAAAATTTGACAATTTATGTGAAGGAACATGACATTTGCATGCTACTCTATCCTTCTTCGTGGCCAAATTGCCAAATTTGCCAAACATTATTTCACCGAGAGTATTGCCATTTCCTCTATAAGGTTAGTGCACATTTAGGCAGGCCACAACGCATTTCTAAAATTTGTTTTGGTATTTTACGAATTTAACACAGTTATAGTCTACATATACTAACAATAACGCTGAAGGTTTTTTTTTTTTTGTTTTGGGTTATACATCGTAAGACGATTACACTCCATTTATGTGACTACGATGTCAGGCACGGGCGGGTTTCCGAGTTCAAGTTTTGAGTGATGTTTGGCTATTGCTACAACTACTAGTAGGCGATTTATAGATTTCATTATTAATTTTTATTAGCCGTTGATGTCCCAATGCAGGGCGAAGGCCTCCCTACTCTCTTTCCACGTCTCACTGTCCATAACTGCCAAGGACAAATCTTTATTAAAAGAGTCCAGCTCATCCCGTCATCTTCGTCTGGGCTTTCCGCGATGATGATTTTTAGTCACCAATAAATCTCTTTCACAGAACTAACATTCCTAACAGAAGCTCTTTGGATGCACAAACTAGGATGCAGCGCAAATGTTTGTCGCAAGTTACATTTCGCTTTTGAACAAAAATCGACCTCCGAAAGATGCAGCAGATTGGCAACAAATGCTTGTTGCCAATCTGCAACCAACATGTGACTGGGGTTAAAAACTGAAATCATTATTTATGTGGCAGATCAGGTCAACGTCTACAAATAACCATAGTTTTGCATATACTCAAATATTATTATTATAACAAGAAAACAAAATAAATATATTCTTGAATAAATTAAAAAAAAAAATGCTACTACACAATAGACGAATATCTTTCTGATAAATTTAATAATAATAAATAGACACACATACATGACATATAATAATTAAGTCTTATATAATATAGCACAATGATGTCAATAATAAATAAATTAATTGTAATAATATATTATAATTAACTAAATAATATTAATATTATTAAAATGAAAAAACAAAAATTGTTATTAAAATATAGAAACTAAATATACGATAAAAGCGTAATAAACAATAATAATATACAATTTAATATATTATTGTTAAAAATACAGACCAATATTAAGAATTTACTGGAAAATAATTAAAGCGCTCTTCCTCTATTCTAATTAGAATTTAAAATGTTGCTGTGCCCTACAGGGTCCATAATTGTTTCTACATATATACCCACCATCTGTATACATTATGGAATGCAATAAAGATTTGAGATTTATTAAACAAAAACTAGATAAATATGTATGACGATTAAAAGACGCGCTAAGGAAAAGGGTAATGTCTACCACTGGTAAAAAAATCTCTTACTTTTTATAGTTTAAAGGTAATTTATTATCTTGTGCTTGTTATCTTAAAGTTCCTTTTTGTGGTGAAGTCTGGAGGCAATTTGACGTGGACCAAAACGCGGGCAGAAGCTTGTCTAATATAAACACAAATGCACCCTTACTATAATTTACTTATTATTACACTATAAGCGGCTC
Source organism: Aporophyla nigra (assembly GCA_947507805.1). Lineage (NCBI taxonomy): Eukaryota > Metazoa > Arthropoda > Insecta > Lepidoptera > Noctuidae > Aporophyla > Aporophyla nigra. The sequence continues at coordinate 18,347,433 of OX382309.1, read as the reverse complement.
TAGTTAATTAAAACAAACTTAACTGGCTTATTAGGCCCGAGTTCACCAACTACAACATAACCATTGGTTCCATAACCGTTCTATTAGTATTTAACAGATGTTTACACAAACTGCGTTTTTTTCGAGTTCACCATTCAATTCTAACCAACAACGGTTAAATAACCGAACGTTTTTGAATGAGTGTGTCGAAAATGACCGAATGATCGAATGGTTTAACATTATTTTGTGAATATTGAATTTCAACGTCAATCAATTTTTATTGTCAGTGTGTGTGTGTGTGATTTGTTTGTGATGAAACTAAATTTCTAAGTTTATTGTCGTGTCGTGTCATTTTTCTTTGAATATAATTAGTGAATATTGAAGTTAAATACAAACGTACTGTCAATTTTACCAGTGACGAGAAATCAGTACTAATGGAAGTCGTGATGAAGTACAGATACTTAACAGAAAATACACAAAAACAAAATCATCTAACGCTTCGTTCTCTTCAAATATGTAATTCAAAGCTTCTTGCATCTGTATTTCGTTACTAAAAGTGATGCACAATGCAAATCTTCACGTTAGAAAGCATTAACCGACGGTTAAACTGACTTGGCTCTTAACCAATGGTTAGTGCATGGTGAACAGCAAAATATTGTTAAACAGCCGTTTATGGTGTAAACAGATGTGATAAATTTAACTATCTGTTGGTGAACTCGGGTTCTAAACCCGAGTTCACCAACAGATAGTTAAATTTATCAACGTGTATACGAATTTCTCAGAAAAAAATCTTCTGGTTTAAAATGGATAGCACATAACCTCAATGTATTATTGGGTTTACAATTTGTTTTTTCGTAGTTTTCGTCTTCTAACATCTTTGGAGAATACTAGAGTCCTCTGATCTTTGCAGTCAACAGCTGCGCAACGGGGCATTATGAATTAATTTTAAGTTAAAGAAGTTTCTTGCTTACAATAATGTATGGATAGTTGACAAACTCTTGGTACAATGGCAGCAGCGACATCTGAAGTGAGCAAGAAAGAAACCATTTTTATTACCATTGCTGACTGATGGCTTATTCTTTATATCAACTACACACGCTTGCCAGAGGCCTGGCAGGCGTGTGTAGCTGGCTTAAAACTTTGACGTTTCAGTTAGTGAACTATATAGTGAAGTGATAAGACCTTGATAAGACTATACCATGGTGAATTGGTGATAAAAAAATTAAAATTAGTCATGGCGGACCTAAAGAACGGGAAGGACGTGTCAAACGTCGGCGAGGGTGACTCTGTTTCGAAAGATGTTGTTTATCTTGAAGAAACATTTTACATTCTTTCCAAGAAGAACTCGGTGTTTCGTGTTCGGCTGACTCCTAAAGGTTTGTCTCTAACAAAAGAAACGGACGGTAATTCAAAAGAGCAGACGATTCTGTTGGGCGATATCATTGGTAGCAAATGCATGAGGAGCAAAAGACGACGCCCTGGAGCCGGTTCGTGCGTCTGCAGCTCCTTCGTCGGTAACCAGCAACTTAAAGTTGTGGACGAGAACAGCGGCGATCTCGACGAGAACGATATCAGCGCTTATCTGTACATCTACGCTTACATATTGAAACGAAGCCGCCGTACCTTAAAACGGGAGAGGACAACAATAACACTGCGCTTCAGATCTTTCGATAAATATGAAGATAATAATAAGGAAGCACAGAAATGGAGATCTACAATAAAGTGTTTGATAGCCTGTCAGCCGATTACGTCTGTGCCGCCGACTAATGATAAGAAGTTACTTGTGCTTCTAAACCCGAAGTCAGGGCCGGGGAAGGCCAGAGAGCTGTTCCAGTCTAAGGTGGTGCCTATACTGCAGGAAGCTGAGGTATCTTTCGACCTCCATGTTACTAAATATGCTCAATACGCGCGTGAGTTTGTACGCACTCGAAATGTTTATGGCTGGCGCGCGATCCTGGCTATTGGCGGTGATGGGGTCCTGTATGAGATCATGAATGGTATGTTTGAGAGACTGGACTGGCAGCAAGCACTGGCGGAAGTGCCACTAGCCATATTACCTTGTGGCTCTGGCAATGGACTGGCTAGAACTGTATGCCATCTGTATAAGTGAGTACATTAATTATTAATTCTCGATAACTATAATACACCCATTTAGTTTAGGGTCTGAAGCTTGTAGACACACCCCATATTGGTTTTCTTATTTATTTATACAAGAAGCCATGTCTGTCTGTTTCCTTTCTTTTCATTTGCCCTTCCAAATTATTTACAGGTATTTTCCACTGAGAGTAAGATATTCATAATATGTTCAGTGTATCTAACTTCCAATTAAAAATACATCAACAAGGTATAATGATTAACCAAATCATTAATAATCTAAATACTCAAATTGATTATACTAGTAGTTTTTCTGATAGGAATTATGTTTTAAATTCTTATTGGCAAAAAGTACTGTAAGTCTAAATTATTTACAAATAGGTAGGTACGTATTGGATCCCTTTAAAGGATTATTTAACCATCACTCATACATGATACCATTAATTAAAACTTACCTATGAATTTATATACTTAGTGTGGTATTTTTTTTTTTATATCAACTACTCAACTTTCTAGAATAATATTTCTACCCTTATACAACACATAGTGCAGAAACTTCAACAGAATTTCCTGGATAATGATGACCATGAAACGTTAAAATCAATCATTTTATAAATTTTAGCAACCGGTTTCAGTATTATCTGATAATTTGTAAACTCATGACTCTTACTGATAACATTGTTCAAATTTGTAATAATACACAAATGATACAGATCAACTATAAAATAGTGAACCAAGAAGGTCTCATTGTTTTAATTGTGCATGCGGTGTTTGACCTTGTGTAGGTCTTTATGGTTAAACCGTCAACCTGAAACACTGAAGAATTCTATTGTTTACTGATGTATTGAATGTCAAAGTCAAACATGTTATTTCCATCGCATGCTCAGAAATCAGTGCGGTGAAACCTGAAAAATTTGTCATATATTGATGCTGGAAATTTGAAATGCCGTAAGGGACATTTAAATCCCTGTCCCTTACGGCATTTCAAATTTCCGGCATCAATATATGTTCTAAATGTTGTTGATATTTATGGCTATTAAATCCAATTATTAGAGCAATGGATTTGAATATCCTTCGTTAAAGTGCCATATTTTGAATTTATAAAAATAAATTAATCATGCCTTGTCAATATTTACCTATTTTGAAATCTACAAATCGCATGATAAGAACATATTGAACTGATTAAAGCTTAATAGTTTCCCAACCAGTCTACAATGGAATTACTAAATTATGAAGCAAGATTATGTAGAACATAGTAATGCAATGCAATCAGGTAGTGTTTTTACTGGTTGATATTTCTTTATAATTCATAAAAAAAATACAGGGTGACTGGGTCATTGACGCACAATCCGTTACCTAGGATTCAGTACATGATTCTAAATTCTCCTGTGTTGCAAATTTTTCATTGGTTTATTTTGACCGTGTAGGTGTTGCATTTTTCTATAAAACAGTTCATTTATTTTTTTATTAACAAAGAACAAAATTCTATGCTATCTAGTAATGAGTCTGGAATCGTGCTGAATTCCTGCTTACAGTTTGGGATGAATGTTTTTGCGCACCACCCTGTATTTCTGCAATGGTAGCAGATAAGATTTAAATGAATGAACTTTTATTCACATTTATTTTATATTTTCCTTTCATCATTATAATTCTAAAATATTTTATGTAAAAACGTTCAGCTTTAAAATAAGTTAAGGTCATTTTAGTTTTCATTTGGCAAAAAACCCAACTCAATATTTAAAAGTAAAACATTGGAGATAAGACAAAAAGTAAGAGGTATTCCTTAAGCATTCGCTTTGTCATTGCACATAATATTTTTGGTTGTAAAATATTTTGCAACTGGTAATAAAACTTCAGAGCAAGTAAGTTGCATTCATTCTTTTTGTTGTAATGATGTAAAACTTCCACTGTATTCTTAATAATGGTTTACCTAACATTGTAGATAAGTCTCCAAGATCTAAACAAACAATTACAATAAAAAAGTTATATGCCACAAGGTTACATACTTAGGTCATTTATTCATTTTTATACCTGTACAATAATAGTAGTAAATGAAAATAATAAATAGCAACAGAAATCCATATCATAAAAACAAGAAAGATAAGAAAAACATGTCAATACATTGCATGTCAGCACAAATACACTTTCAATATACAAAAGTGATGTCAAGGAGAACAATAGATTTATTTTAATAGCATGTCAGCATTCAAAACAATACATTTTTTCTGCTATAAGTACATTCCATAATAATTTTATTTGCAAATGTGAGTACATGTATTTTTCTCAAAAACTGCAACAAATTGAAATGTTATTGTTCAGATTTTAGTTTCTGGTCATATTTATTCCATAATATGTGTCCTTAGCCTGTTTCTGGAAAAGATAGTTATATTGCAGAAATTCCAATAAGAAATGGGCAGGAAAAGAAACTAACATTTGTCAGACATACGTTGAATGTAGGTAGGCATTAGTACCGGTATAGGTCACTCCACTAGGGTTATGCTTAACACACTAACTTGCGCTTAGAGAAAAGTATTCCGCTAGAGGAAATAAAATGTAATAAATATCACATTGGCCAGATTGGCCCCATATTATTTTTGAAATACGAAATTTTTGGAACATTGTCGAATAAATAAAAACTGCATATTAGGCTACCTATTTACTTACCTACCTAATCTTACGAAATGTTCAACGAAAATGTTGGCATGTTTTCGACATGTTCAAAATTATTATTGATGATGATACTTTTTATAAGAATCATTAATTGGCAAGCTTAGGTTCTAACTTATCTTTTTTGTCGACTGTATTTTTTTTAAACTAGATAGTAAGTAAGTATTTCATTGAATGATAGACTTATTTAAAAAAAACAAAACATTGTAACCCAATTAATTAATCACTAAGTACCTAAATCGTACTTTCCAAGTTACGAGTAAAGGCTTCTTCACAGAAAAAAAAGAATGAATCACCGCGGTCGCTCACCATCACCTAATTTATTTACCCACTTACTATATAGGTACCTGTATTTTACACCTAAAGGTCCTCCAAATGCGGGTCGGTTAAAAAATCAATTGTATAGTTACCTAAACTGACACTCACTTTATTCAGAATATTTTAAATCCGTAATATAATAATTGCAATCAGGGTGTAAAAAGACAGGACAAATTTCGGAACAACACGATGCGCCAAAACGCTTATAATAGACGTAGACAAAAGCCTGGTGCCGGAGGAAGAACGGCGCTGTCGCTTTCGGCCCAGAAAGTAGTGGCGAATCAAATCAAAAGTCATTTATTCAAACTAGGCTGAGAGTCAGCACTTTTTGAACGTCAAAGTTACATGAGACAGTCCCCCAAAAACGCCCACCCTTCGACACTTCCTAGTGCTTTAGCTGGGAAGAAGAAGTGGCGGAACAAACTCCCCAGCAGCACAGCTGTCTGTTAAGTTAGAAGAACTTGATTCTATACAGTATTATGTAAGTAATTAATAGTATAAAACAAAACATACATCAAATTATGCGTCATATGTCAGCATATCATCTAGACGCGTACCGCGAGGGCTGGTTCAAAATGGCACGGGAAAAGACTTCTGGATGGACTTCGGGGAGGCTTTTTGAGCCGCAGTGAGACAATATAGCCTAAACAAAAAAAAAAAAAACATAATTTGTAGGGTGTGTTCGTACTTCGTAGATACGTTTCGTTGTTTTTTGACACAGCACAATCTACCTTTTAAAAAGCCAAATCTAACTCTTATGTCTATCTTACTAATATTAAAAATGTGAGAGTGTGTATATTTGTTACTCAATCACGCAAAAAACGACCTGGACAATACAATACCCCTGGATTAGTAGCATATAGGATACCTGTATCCCGGTAACATGGACGTAGACCGTGGGATAATTTTCAGCCTCCACGCAGGTGAAGCGGTGGGCAAAAGCTAGTTGTAAAATAATATGAACAGAGTCGGACAGGCACTATAAAAAAAACATTACCTTCTATCACCTTCAATCTGTCATAAAAACAGGTAAGTGCAGTACGTCTGTAGTATTGCAGACTTTGGCCTTTAGAAACTGGTAACAAAAAAACTAGCTCAATCAGGAATTACTAGTTCTTTACTAATTAACGTAATGCTTCTTCTATTCTTAAAGGTGGACGATAATTTGTTAATGATGACGACATAACGTTTTCGACATAATGAGGGTACCTATAAATAATATTGATAACCTACATTATAACGTTATCTACTAGTTATTGTTTCTAATTGATTTATGAACATATGTTCCAAATGACTCAAAACATTTGTTTGTTAACCTTGAATACCTTGCGCTTAAAAATTATGATAATTGTCAGCATTAAGACACATTAAACTAAGTAATGGATATTATTTTGTGTTGTCTAATTGGTTTCAAGGAGATAATTATGTTCTCATTCGTTTTTGCGTGATTGTCTTAAAAATTTAAGTAGCCAGCGTTGTGCGCAGTAGCACATTTTAAACTTGAAAACACACAAGACACATCATCACCAAAAATAATCTGAAACATGTTAAAAGCCTCTTCATAACTAAACCAATAGGTATCCTTCTATACATGACTATAACTAACATCTTTCTGGCTCCTAGAAAAAAAGGTGTGAAATATTCACTTAAGTAGATGACTTCGTACAATGATTTGCAAATCTAAATCTTTTCACTAGCTTGGTGTCGCCAGTAAGGCAACTAACTATCTGTTGTACAATGCTCTAGAGAGATTTGACAAATGATCTCTGATTTCATCACGAGTTCATGACCAACAGAACCGAGAAATTGTACCAAACAATTATCCTACTGGATATTATATCAAGTTTTGACCGGATATTATATAAACACCACTTGTTTGTTTCTATGTACCGCGACAAATTGGCCGTGGTATCAAAAAGCGCTCTCGCAATTATGGCTTATGATGTAAGCAAAAGGGGGAAATGAAGCGAAGGAAATTGCTTGACGTCGCGCGTCAGTCATGGTCGCCTGCTTGCTACAATTTTGTTTTGCTAGTATTTTTACCGTTACTTATAAAAAAGAACGGTTTATTTCACTACCGGTCAGATTTCCTTTAAAGAGACGAGTTTCTTCAGATCGTAATATGTTTACTTACTCAACAGCGAATATTTTTATGTCAGGCTTGCCTTGAAAACTAGAATGCAATTTTACTGTGATTGCGAAAACGAATTTGGATGAGATAAAATGCGCGAATCTGGTCGCTTGTGTTGGGTTGCTGAGAACGCATTTGTCCTCATACCTACCTTGCCAAACGTTAACCTTAGCTGGGCATGTAGGTATCATGAATCCGAGAATGCAGGTAGGGGCACTACTTGGAATACCGGGAGTAAGACCTAGAATCTCTTAAAAGTCGTTTTTTGACGTGGCGGGTAAGAGCGTAGATACAATGCGCGAGCTTACAACACACGAGTTTCATAATCTACGCATACCTACTAACTCCTATCAGGTGGGCACAGATTACGTGCATGACAGATATTAAGTTCAACATGTTTTTTTTCAAGCATAATTATCTTCTATAGTAGTGATAACAATTTCTACGCACGTTTTTTCAATTATAAATCTTATCAATTTCAATAATTATGTATTCATGAAATCGTGTGTAGTTCTCGCGTTAAAATTTGCCAAGCGATTATCGACCGTTTAAATTAAAACTTCATGCACTATATGTTTGCAAATTGCATGGATTAGAAACGGCCCTAAGTATCACAAGGACATATTAATAAGAGTAATAATTTATTCTAACCGGTTGCTTGAGACTGGAACCCCTTAAGAGCACTAACCTCTATGACCTTGGCGATGATAATACATGATGTAGGACAGACTTATACATAATGCATGAGTCGTTCATTTTAAAAATACACTCAAGATTTCCTGTTTATTAAAAGAAAAATCGCAGCAATAAATTAAACTTAACACATCCGTTTTCTTCTTTTTCTAATGGTCAAGGTAATCGGGTCAGCGAAAGTATAATTTATCCGCATTTGTGGTTTCAACCAGCGTCTTCTTAGGTTCTTATAATATACTATACAAATTGAGCTAGAGACTGGCTTGGTGAAACAACAAGAATTCTTGTTTATACAAGTATTTGTTTCTCAAATTAGTTTCAACTCGTTGGTTTTGTCTAACGTTAGGATGTTTGTGAAAATCTGTTCTCAATATTAACATAATTATAATCTATGGATTACGGTCGCCAATTGCTAATCACCTTGAATACATATCATTATCGCATCACCGCGGACGGCTAAATACACGAACAGCAATCTCAGATATTGCATGGACAAGGAAACCAGTCCATTTTTAATTGCGAGGCAAGACGCATATTTTTCCCTTCACTTATTCAGCCCAGTTTACTAAAATGTACTGTAAAATGTAATGTATGGAGGCCTTCACCTCTTCGTTCCTTAATATTCAACTGCGCTTTTTACCAAATCAGTTCAAATGGTAGTTTGATTCATCGCATTCACTTTTCATATCATGCTATGCCGCTTATAATTAAAATATCATTATGACCTCATCATGATAAGTACGCGCGTCACTGAGAATAGTAAGCAGGTACAAAGTAAATACCTATCGTCCAAACAGGGTCAGCACCGACTTTATGGAATATGTCCAACAAGGCTCCTAAAACCAATATAAATCGGCTTGTAGGATTTACATTACCATAATAAACAGCAAAAAACGAACACTTAGATATGCTGTACAAAGTCGATAAACGAGCAAAGGTCTACGATGGTAATAAAAAATAATAGTTTGAAATGAATTACTCATTTGTTTGTTTTCTTAAGACTGTTTTGATGAATAAAGCCGTGACCGTGTACTTTAATAAAAATATTAACTCCTTTGTCAAAGCTGATAACCTAACTGGCTAAGATAAGCTGGAACTAAGATAGGAAAAAAATTGAAATTAAAATATAGCTGAATTCAAACGGCTCAATAATGCGCAGTAAGCAAAATAAGTCGAAAATCAATCAACCAGACGTAATGTTTATAAAGATTTGATAAAAACAAAAATACTTAACGATAAGAATCTACGCAAGACGCAGATAAATACTATAAATACATTTACAAAATATATACGCAATTACGCAATTTTGGTAGTAGATGTGTAATTTAACATAGGCATAAATAACTGGTAAGAATGGGATAGTAAATATATTGAAATACACATGTAGGAATCGGCTGCCCGTGGGGCGCTATCTAATCTTATACATAATCGTAATAAAATATATTGAACGTTTATATCGGTCAAAAATAAAATTTTGCAGGCGGGTTGTCCTCCATTAGTACATTCTTTTTTTTTTTTGTGGCCATCACTAGAACTTCTTAATCGTTTTTGATTGCAAAAAGTCGAAATAACATGCGACGCGTTTTAAAGCTAAGCAGTCTTCTGTGGCGTCTGGACTGTATACAATATTGTACATCATTGTGATGCCTTCAACAGTCTCCTTTATTGTTTCTGACTGAGTACAAGTATCATCATTTCCAGAGTATCTGCATCTGTAATCACCAATGTGTCCAAAAATCGGGCACGCTCCTGGTCGATTGTTGAAAATAAGCTTTTTCATATTATTTCAGCAAATGCTAAGGCAATTGTTGTAATAGCAATTGTTGTCTAATTAAGAGTTACCAAATTCGTAAAAATGAGTTACTCTTGTAAGAGGATAATCGTTTCCAAAAACAGCTTAACTTATTTATGTTTATGGACCATTATTTTAGGAATGTGATGGGAAGGGAAAAACCATTGACGTGACAAAACCGCAAGAGGTTGTTAGTAATTTTGGCTGTTACGTAGAGAAATATTGTACCTAAATAAAATCATCGAACAACGGTGCATGACTGTGTATAATGCCGTATGCGGTGAGACGAATCTCGCGACGGGTATAATGCAATGTTACCTCTTATCGAATTAACCCAAGGCCTCAACTGACTGTTTTCATGTGCACATAGTAATAAGGTAATGAAAAGATTTTCATTACCTTATTTATTACTGAGACTTTTAGTAGTCATTAGAGGTTCTGTTATTTTATCTTATGCATCTATTTCCCTAATTAAAGCTATTAGGGACTGTGTATTGTGCGTTTCTCTAGATGCGTTCTATAACTCAAAAAAATGACACTATAGATAGATTGTCAAAATACATCAGCATAAAGAAACTTGTTACCATTGCTATCACTAATCTTGTTTTTATGATAAAAATGTTAAATATTTGAGCAATATAAGATTTACAAGCATTATAACGCATTTAGCGGTTTTCGACCTTCCAGCCTGTACTTTCCTTTAACAAACAATGAAAGGATATATCTAGTAAATAATGTGGTGGGACTGCAATATAACATGCATCAAAAACAGCAAGATAGCGCGTCCTACTATTTCTAAATTACAACTGGTATTTCATGTGATGTTTACTTAGACGTAATGTGTACTTAATATGCGGAAAATAATGTAGTCATTTTTTAGACTTGGCAGAGAACCTGTACTTTGCCCTCTCCATTTTCAACTCCTCTATCTTACTCGTGCAATGACATATCACTAAATCTGACTCGTGCGTCATATTGTAGTCATGTTTGCTTATTTTTTCTTAATTAATGTTCATTTTTATAGAGACGTGGTCATTGGGAGGTGGAAAACAAGTTTGTTTTGGGTTTACCCTAGGGTTGCAATAATGTTATGCGCATTTAAATGTTATTCTTATTCTTAAGCAAATCCTTAAGATTCATAAGGTCATACCTACATCTTTATGATAATCTTAATGCATTCATATAATAATTTTCCATTCCAAGAACTTCTCTGTTAGACGTAGCTTGGAAAACATAAACTTTAGACATTGAAATAAAATATTTTGCGTTAGGTAGGTTCTTGTAACTATATTCACAGGACAGGGGTTTTAGACAGGCCTGTTGGTCTAGTTGTTAGTGACCCTGACTGCTATGCCGGAGGTCGTGGGTTCGATTCCCACCCAGGACAAATGTTTGTGTGATGAGCACGATCATTTGTTCTGTGTCTGGGTGTAATTTATCTATAATATGTATGTATTTAGAAATATATAAGTATGTTTATCAGTTGTCTAGTACCCATAACACAAGCTCTGCTTAGCTTGGGACTAGATGGCGTTGTGTGATAGTTGTGGAATATTATTATTATTATATTATTATTCACAACTTTTGTAAAAATAGATTCTTTTTTCCAAAAAAAAAAACCTAAAAAAAACCGGCTAAGTGCGATTCGGACTTCCGCGTGAAAAAATGAAGGTTTCCACCAGGACCGATGACTGCCAGGGTCGCGAGATTTGTTCGAAAGAGTTACCGTGACCCTGGCATAGGCAACTGAAGGTGGGTTTTAGTCAGTAAAAGTTAGACACGCCCTCCCGTTCCATCTAGAGCGGGAGACGTCATTTAATGATTTCAAACCCCAAAAAAAGGCACCTCTTCTTATAATTTGCTATAATAGTAACACTATTCTGTGAGTACACACCCCAAACTGAATATTCACAAGTTCCACTATGGATATTGAATAGTAAGGTTTCATAATCGGATAAACTAATTCTGTGATCTACTAACCTACTATTTCTAAGCTGCCTTATTTCAAATATTAATTTCTACCTGTTGTGGGCATTTGAAGTACCAATACAAAGTGTATTCAATCTGGTGTGAAAAGACTTTCAATCTTTAAAAAATAATAAACCTTAAAATTATGAGTCGGCGCTTTGAGTGATCTTTGTTCATTGATTTTTCAGCGCCGACTCATAATTTTAAGGTTTATTATTTTTTGCTTTTCAGTTTTTTCGGCGGTTAAATTTTTTGGTAAAAAGTTTTTATTTTATAATTTTTTGTGGCTTTAATGTACTTATAATACTTGGCAAGGTATACCCTATCCAATGAATAAAGAATTATTAAAATCGGACTACTCTGTATAAAGTTATGCGTGGTTAAACATTACAATCAGTGAGTGAACAATCAATCATCCCCTGTTTTCCGACCCTTAGGGTTCGATTTTGTTTTCCAAATTTATATGGGACCACCCTCGGAGTATACCCTTTCCAATAAAAAAAGAATTATCATAATCGGACCACTATGTGAAAAGTTATGCGTGGTCATACATAAAAAAAAAAAAAAAAAAAAAAAAAAAATACGCGTCGAATTGATAACCTCCTCCGTTTTTTTTCGTCGGTTAAAAAGGGTTAACCTTAGCCGTTGTAGCTATAGGACAGCCTTTCCCAAAGTGGGCGATAACGCCCCCTTGTGGGCGCTGCAGGCCTAAAGGGGAGTGGTAAGAGACCCAGGAAAAAAATGGGGGCGTTGTGTAGAGTACACAATGCCCCCATTTTTTTCTGGGTTACAAGGGGGCGTTATCACCCACTTTGGGAAAGGCTGCTATAGGATAACGTCCTTAGGAGACTGTCCTCAACCTCAAAATCTGTCCATGCAGTTAGCAATTCCTCAAAAAGCTAAGGAGAGTCTCCTACGTAGGTTAATTTTCCTACCAGCAGTAAGGACAGACACCTTAATCGTTGTAGCTACTTACCCTACTAATATTATAAATGCGAAACTTTGTGAGGATGGATGTATGTGTATGTGTATGTTTGTTACCCTTTCACGAAAAAACTACTGGACGGATTTGGATGAAACTTTTACTTTTTACTTTAAATATAGGTTATTCATCAGAATAACACATAGGCTACAATTTATAATGATTTTATGTAATTTTGGTCATAATATAACGATACGTGTCAATTAAGTCGGAAAAAAATCTTCCATCTGAGAGCTATCTTGGCGTGCGCTGCTTAAACCAATGCAGTTACATAAAGATGATGTACCGCAGGATTGTTTGTCTTAAGTAGATCTAAATAAAAGTCCGCGACAGCATTATATCTACCTTTTATGTGCAAGCCAGTACGACCAAAATTGTGAACCATAAATTTAATTTAATTAATATTATAAACGCGAAAGTTTGTATGTATGGATGTTTGGATGTGTGGATGTTTGTTCCTCTTTCACGCAAATACTACTGACCCGAATTAGATGAAATTTGGCACACAGATAGTTTATAACCTGGAATAACACATAGGGTACTTTTTATCCCGGTAGTATGTTCCCGCGGGATAATTTCCGACCTCCATGCGGGCGAAACCGCTGGCAAAAGCTTGTGTGTCATAAATCCACTCTATCTATTCGTCTATTCTCCCGCTGCAGGGATAAACTCTCTCCCCATTTTCTACAGTCCTCATTTTCTTGCTTATATTTTTGTCATGATAGTCCATCTGTTTTGATATTAGGTGTAATGGGACCATTTTTTTTTGTGTGTGTGAAATCATCAAATGACGTCGCTCGCTCTGGGTGGAGCGGAAAGGCGTGTCAGACTTTTACTGACTATAACCCACCCGCGTCCCTTCAGTTGCCCATATGCCAGACCCATGGTACCTCTTTCAAACGAATCTCGCGAGCCTGGCAGGCATCGTTCCTAGCAGACCCCTTCAGTACTGCTGACATCCCTTTCAGGCGACCATTCCATCTATTTCAGTAAGTGATGTGCTAGATCGTTAAAATTGTATATCAGCGGATACGGATCCGAATACGGATATTTGGTGTCTAAGTTTACGGATATCCGGCACATCACTAGTAATAAGTAACAATTACCACTTACCAGACGAATCGTTTATGGAGATTAACTGAACTTAATCTCTTAAAGGATACCCCTTTAAGAGATTTAGTTAACTCTATACAGATAAACTGGGTGGATTTATAAAAGTGCCTAAACAATTCCTAATTGATGTTAATGATCTCTACGTATAACTAAAAAGATAAGAATTTATATCGTCGCCGGTAAACAATTGTGTTTGTTGGACAAAATCATTTTTCTTGTCAGTAATTAAAACATTTACGAGGCCTCTCTGGGATTAACACAATTCCAAATGAATGATTACGGAAGACTTTAATTCAGGTTTAAGCTCTTAATTTCTTTATTATTCATGTATTTGTTTCGTGCTTATTTATTAGCTAAAGCAACTGCCGACTTCAGGACTGCCTGATTATATCTAGCTTAAACGAAATGATTTTACTGGATTTGCCTCAGAAAGTTCGCTCCGCGTAACAAATTGATATTCTGGTATCGAGCCGCATTTTGTTCCTAATTTGCCTTAGTGTTGAAAACTTTCAAATCATTTCCCTTAAACTAAAACAAAACTGATGGATGGTTCGAAATTATGAACAGCAAAAAAGATTAACTTAAGGCAACTGCAACTGCTTGCAGCTGAATTACGAATTTTAGGAGGTACCTATAAGGAGGTGTGACGAGAATGGATAACATAGAGAGCTAGAAAAAGTAGTCTTAAACTAGCGTGAGCAACTGATTTGCAGAGGTGGCAACTTTAGGGAACTGGATTCTAAGGCCCGGCGCCCACTATCGGTGGGCATCGGTGCGGCTCGGTACAGCTCGGGCGCCTTACGGCGGCTTCGGGCGCCTCAGAGCTGCGTCGGGCGACTTCGGGCTGCCTCGGCAGCCGTAAGCATGGCTAAGGACGCCGTAGCTGATTTTGGGTAGCCTCAGAATAGTTCGGGCGGCAGAAACATCGCAGAGCAATCGTAACTTTACGTGAAAACAGTTGTGCGTGTGTATTTATAATGGTGGATTGGGACTTAGTTCTCATTGTTCATTTTGCTACCCGAAGACAGCCTCGGCGTCCTTAGCCATGCTTACGGCTGCCGAGGCAGCCCGAAGACGCCCGACGCAGCTCTGAGGCGCCCGAAGCCGCCCAAAGCCGCCGTAAGGCGCCCGAGCTGTACCGAGCCGCACCGATGCCCACCGATAGTGGGCGCCGGGCCTAACGATCCTCTCCCAAATGTATTGAAATCGTTTGGTATACAGGTGTTATGGTGGAATGACGAAACTAGCACGCATACATACCTACCTATATGAATCCTGAAATCATAAAAGTCCTTTTTTGGGCAGTCGTGTAACGACTAGACCATGATAATGTTTACAACACATTTTATTGACTGTAGGGACTGAAGTACCAAATTAATAAAGATGGGTGGAAATGGGGGCGTACGAGGAACAAATCTGTTACTGTACTTCATGTGTCCAAACACTAACCCGAAAACGTTCTCAACTTGTATTTCTTGACTATTTTGACAATCTCATTAATATTTTATTATTTTGTTCCAGTGAACCTTACATTCCTCAAAACCTAACCGGGCTTACGATGGGAATAGTGAAGGGTCAATCGGCGCCAATGGACGTCGTCAGAATTGAAACGCGAACGAGTGTAAGTACACGTCAGATAATTTGCAGTTGATGCAACATTGTGGCACACGGCGTCTCGGGTCTCCGAAGTGGATATGTTACGTTACAATATTCAATTGAGTACATCCGTCACAACAAACAGCGAGTGTCGCTTCGCGGATACAATTAGCAGCACGTTGATACGGCGCTGTTGATATTTACACTTGCCATTATCTTATAAATTAACTTCGCTTAAACGCCAACCCATTCTCAGCACAATCAACGGCAACGCTAACACGTTCTCTCGACCCAATGACGTCATAAGATTCACTGGTTTCTGTTTTTGAATTCATCTGAATTACTGTTATTTTTTGTTGCAGATTATGTTTTCTTTTCTGTCCGTTGGCTGGGGCCTCCTATCAGACATTGATATCGAAAGCGAGAGATTACGAGCAATCGGAGGGCAAAGGTTCGCTGTTTGGGCACTCGCCAGACTCGTCGGACTGAGGACATATAAAGGTGTAGTGAGTTACGCAAAAATTAAGGATGTGACCAATCTGCCTAAACCAAAACAACCGCTCACCCTCAGTCATAGCATCAGTCAGGACGGCGCGCTCGACTCCCCTGATGCGGAAGCGTTCATTGATGCAGACGAACATTCTGAAGTTTTCGTCAACGCTATTAACGGGAAACAACATCAAAGGGTGGATTCGTGGTATTCTGTCAATTCACGGAGGAGCGCGTTCTACAGCACACGCGGGTCAGAATACCACAGCGTGACGAGCAGCGGCTCTGAAATGCGGTCACCCGTACACGCGTGCATGCACGGCCCTGCTTCCCACCTGCCCTCGCTCATGTCCCAGTTGCCGACGCATTGGGTTCACGAACATGGCGAATTCGTCATGGTCCACGTATCCTATCAACCGTACATTGGGGAAGATTTTTTATTCGCTCCGCGGTCACAGCTTTCCGATGGTATCATGTGGATGTTGATCATCAAAGCAGGAATTTCTAGATCTCAATTATTATCGTTCCTTTTGGGTGTGGGCCAGGGCACGCACGCCGATATGAATAATGAATACGTAAAAATGGTTCCTGTCAGTGCGTTTAGAATAGTTCCGGAGGGGAGCACGGGGAACCTCACGGTCGACGGCGAAGTTGTCGAATACGGACCCATACAGGCTGAAATATTCCCAAACATTATTAATTTACTAGTGCCAGGTATGAAATAATGTCACATTTAAATAAGTAAGAAGTAATCATAAAATGACTGATATAATTATTTGAACCATAACCGAGCCGATGCATGTGCAATATAAGGGAGTATTATGATTCCAAGCAAAGGTGGGAAATATTGGTTGTGTGAGAGACGATATCTAAATTATTTAAATACTTACCAAAAGTTATTGATTGCGGAGGCAATTGAGTTGATCATTCCATGAATGTTGTGATTTATGTTATACAATTTTATTTTAAATTGGTTCAATAACTGAAAATGTGATATAATTTTGTAAGTGAATTACCAAAAGCCTAAATGTGAGCAAATAGCAGCTAGTCGTGGCTTGCACGAATACAATGAATAAGTGCCAAATTTAAGCACTCTAAACACATTCATTTAAATTCTAATAAGGAATTGATCATTTACATTACTTGCTCAATTGTAGAGCAATTGTTTGCACTTTTATTCCTACATAGGATATTATTTCAGCAATCATGTTACTTATAAAACTATTTTAAAATGTATTATCTAATAATATTATAGTATGTAGCTCAAAGCAAATTATATTAATTATGTAATCCTTTATAATTGCATTTTAATGTTACAGAGATCATAATTTACGCTCTCTTGATAGCATTATTTAGAATATTTTAGAAAATCTTACTTTTATGTTCAAAGTAAATTTTCAAACCAAGTTACTAAAGAGAATGCTGTTGCATGCTTTGTATTATCTTTTTGGATGTTCAATTATAATTAACCGTCGAGTTTTGATAATTTGTTATTATATTACAAAAATAGCTTGCCATACTTATAAAGTTGAAAATAATTATTTAACTTGCCTTATCTGATACCTTTACGGTGTTTAGTAAAATGGTGTGCGGTAACTATTAATACATTATAATTTATTTATTAAAAATGTTACAATGGTTTGGGACTGCTGGTATAACTTAATGTAATTTATTTAGCAGTATTAATTATTATAGTAAATATTTTTTTTCTGTGATAATAACTTTTCTGCCATATCCAATGTAACTATGTATACTTTTAAGAATGTGAACGGTACCTATAGCAAAACCCCATATACACAAGAGTTAATTTTCTTAAGACTGTGATAATGACAGTTTGTATTCATTTGATACAGTTATATGTTCTAGTTTTCTCCATTTTGAAATAAAGATATAATGTACAAAAATAAGCAGTTGTCTATAGAATTTAGAGATGTTACAGATTTAAGGTTCATTGTATATATGTCTAGTAGCATTGTTTCAAAGGCATTAACCACCACTACCAGTTTTGTGTACAGCATTTTTTTGCACAAGACAATCATTACCTTTTTATATTATTAAAGATCAGTGTCATTTGCACATTTAATATCTACTTAATATGGTTTGTTACTGGATTATAAATCTTTTATTTTATGCATTCCATAGTTTTAAGTATCTTTGGGCTTTTTAATACTTATTGAGTGTAATAAATATTTCTAGATATAAAATACAGTAGCATATTAGCAAATTTTAATGGATAATGTTATAAATAAAAGTTATATAATTTTCAATTTTATGAAACTGTTGTCAATAAATGATTTCAAAGATTTTGGAGTTTTGTTTTCAAAGAAAAGAACAAGGTGTAGATGCAATAACTTTATTATAATCTATATTTCTGATAGTTAACTAAAATATACTTAAAACTAATGTGACATAATTAGTAATTCCAAATGTAATTTAATGAAAAACCAACACACATTACAAAATCATAAAATAACTGTGATTAATGTGATTATAGTTAACTTACATGGCGATTCACATACCTTTAACTATACTAAATAAAATAATTATAAACAAATTGCCAAAGAACATTGAAGTTAAACATTAAAGTTTTATCTTATTAATCAATTTTCAGTTCATATGCAGAAATAATATGTTTAGAATATCCAAACATTCCACCCAGCTCTTAACATTAGACAGTTATATTCATAAACAGTCTTCATAAAATTAGTAAAAACTGTATATAATTTATCTCAATTTGAGAGAATCAAGACTGTCGAGTAAGTTTTGTACTTCAGAGTCCACCTGTTCGCGGGTGCTGACACGCTCCAGTCTCTGGCAGACTGATTCCAAGTCTCCAGCATCAGCTTTCTGCATCTTCATATACTTAACCATCATTTCAACAACCATACATATTTCTCCAATCAGGTGTCTGGTCTCCTCATAATTTCCAGCCCCACTTGGACGCATCTGAATGAGTTTCAGCTTGCTCTGTGCTAACTGTATTGGGTTGTGCCCATTCTTATCATGTGAACTCACATCAGTACCTGCATCAAGTAGTTCTATGACCACTGGAATGTGATTGGTGCAAGCAGCCAAGTGCAGTGGTGTGTTACCCAATGTATCCTTGATGTTAGGGTTGGCACCATGTCTTAGCAAAGTTCTAATGACATCAACGTAGCCGCGGCATGCAGCCAAATGCAGTGGACTTCTTTTGTGTTCATCTGAGGAATTAGGGTCAGCTCCTGACAACAGCAGTTTTTCCACAAGCTCCGTATTATTAGTAGAGGCAGCAAAACGCAATTTATGGTTTCTTGATGAACAGATAGTACCTCCGTACCTGTATTTCAGCCTGCAGTGTCTGGCTTTAGTAGAACACTTGATTTTTCCAACATGGTCATGAGGCTCGGACAAAAATTCCACTGGCATTGGCTGGCCTGCTTGATTTATCGGTATAGCTGGTGGACTGAATTCTAAAATACACTGAGAGTGATCAAATATTGGATTATCGCTGCTCTCATTACTGGTGTCTACCCCAGAGTCGGCCATGGTATTTGTTCACGCAAGTTAATGTAAATATAGCAACTAAAACTTTCAACTTGGCCTGTTCGTTACACAATATATGATGAATACGAGACAATTAAAATAATAGGTAAGTGAATTGAAGAAAGTTATCTACTCCACTTGTTTATACTTGGCGACGAGCTGTCATTATTTCCCTTTCATCTTTCTTTCACATTTAGTTATCTGGCGAAGTTTCACCTGTTCATATATTTTTTACTGTTGTAACACTGGTCATAGACAATTGATGAACTGGCTGGGTATGCTGAACGAAACGAACTAATTATTAAGCGTGTTCGCTTCACAACCAAAAGATTACAGTTGCCAAAACACGCTGCAAAACCAAGTGCTTGGCAAGTTCACAAACGAAATCACGAAAGGAACGCATCCTTCTTCATCAATGAATGACAGGTGGCGAGCTGACAGCGTATTCGGCCTCGGAAGAAATTTCGAACGTTATTTTTACCAACAATACTGCGTAAATTAAAGACAAAAACATGCAGCAATTAACAGTATTCATGGTAAGTTATAGAATCAGATGTAACGATTGGGGAGTATGTTTTGTTTTGCGATAATGTTCTTAACCTAAAACGTTTTTGCCGATAGGATATTGAAAGTTCACGTTCGTATATCGACGAGCTGTATTCGCCAGACGCTCCGAAGGTTGTGGACGCATTAGTGACGCTGAAGAACTCAGTGATAGGTAGCAACAGACAGAAGAGCTCAGTGATACAGCAAGGAGTAGTACCGCGACTTCTGCAGCTAATGTCTGATGAAACACTGGACCCTAACATAAGAATGGAAGCTACTATCACAATCGGTAATGTTGAAAACTCAAGTGATTTTTTGTTTGGCTTATTACTTAGTATTTAACAACTGTTTATTTATCAAATGCATAAAGCTGGTCTGAGTTTGGGTTAAATTACAGCATATTAAAACAAATGATGCCCTTTTATAGTGTTTTTACTAACCACGTTTTCTATGAAGCTTTTTTCACCTTTTCCTCATGAAATAGTTCTTTAGGTTTATAAAACTTGAAGTTGTTTTTCATCACTATTGTTTTTATTTTATTTTCACAGTTGTTGTGATATTAATGTTTAATTGATCTAACCAGGTTCACTCGCAAAAGGCACACCAGAAAATGTAAGCTCACTAGTAGAGCAGGGTACAGCAACAGCTCTTGTGGAGCTCCTTAAAACAGCACCCGTTGGAACAAAGTTGGCAGAAGCGGGATTATGTGCTCTACGAAGTGTGTTCATGCATCCACCTGCTCCAGTAGCCGCTCTACCAGCTGACATGAGGCTACTGGCGAGGCTAACACGTAAGTTTCATTCATAAAACTTTGTTTCAAGTGATTTGTTTTCTGAAAACTCATATGCACGTTTTTCTCATCTTTACATAATATGAAACAAAGTTGTATTTCATGTTAGTTTGCTGAGATCTTTTAAAGTACTCTATGGATTTTAATGCGGTTTACATTAATAGACAGAGTGATTCAAGAGGAAGGTTTATTTGGATAATATACAGTTGAAGCCACTGGCAAAAGCTAGTATTATTATAAAACAATCCTTTAGTTTTTTTAATCACAAATTTTAGAAATTGGGACTAATTAAATTATCTAATTGCATAATTTGATTTATATAATAGCAGTGTAGCTACGTTCATTAAGATCTATCCTCTTTGGTTATTTCTATAATTTAGAACTATAGTCATTTATAGATGTTGCAACATTGCAAATAGATCTATGCGCCCCTGAAGGTTGTTTGGGCCTATTACAGCAGTAAAAGTTTCTATGCCATAAAGGTCATTGGCAATACTGCAACCTTGCATAGTCAAAAAAATACACAGTTTGAGATGTTGTTATGCAATCTTATAGATGGTAGCCTGGAGAAACTTGATAGGAAAATCTTAATTTTTTAATTCTTCGCATTTTGCATGAAATTATTTACATATAGTAAAGCGCCTGCCTCGATTCAAACTACTCCTAAAACTAATAAGTTTCTTTGCTTCCTTTTCACAAATTGCTTTATTAATCTGTGTCAAGGACTATAAAAAAACAACTTATACATGCTCAATAAGTTGTATTAATTTTAAGGTAGAAAGAATGACTATACATGAATTTAAATAAAAAACATATATAAAGTGTTATGTTATGTGAGAAGCAAAACAAGCAACAGCTTACAGCAATTATGCTAATTATTACATGAGTATGAATGGCTGAAAAGATCCACATAATAATTCTGTTGTCGTGCAGTAGTGTTATGTGTTCAATACCATGATGTTTACTGTGTGAATTCTAAGTAGGCGTGAATTGCACGCGCGTTGCTGCAAGAACCACTAAAGGCCCGTTTACATAAGACGAGTTTGTCGCCCGTTGAGAAGCGAGAAAGACGGAAATGCTAAGATAGTCTTGTAGACGAGTAGCGATTTTTACCTTTTAAAATTTCAAAAATTATTTAAATCAATCTTCAGATCAAAATCACAATTGTTAAAATTTAATCACAATAAATATCATCATCATCATCATTTCAGCCGAAAGACGTCCACTGCTGGACATAGGCCTCCCCCAAGCACCGCCACTTCGACCTATTCTGTGCTTCTCGCATCCAACGTATTCCTGCGGCCTTCACCAGGTCACAACAAATATTTAATAAAAATAATTGATTAATAAAATAATATAAGTAAAATTTTATCAATTAAATTAAAATAAAATAATTATTAAAAGTACGCCTGCCTCTGAGTAATTTGTTTGTTTGTCATTAATCATATATCAATGGTTAATGTATCGACAGTCTAACCTGTTCTCAAATATGCTCAGGATGGTTCTGAAGGTGGTCGGCATGTGCATTTCTGATAAGCAATTTGTGTTGTACATACTGTTAATGCACAAGTTAAGGTTCTGATTCCCCCTGATAACCGATTTTTCAGGCTAGTTAAGCCAGATTTAAACTACTGTCTTGTTAGTAAGGTTTACCTAAAACTTGTTGATATTTTACATAGTTCTGAACAGATGCATTTGATTGGTGTTTTTCGTGTCACGACACAACACAACAGTAATGTGCCAGTGACTTTACTCATCATGTATGTATGTGCATCATGAGCCTTTAGGCTATGTGTATGTTTTTTTAAAATATATCTTAGGACAACCAACACACTGTTCTGATCCCAAACTAGGCAGAGCCTGTACTATGGTAACCAGACAACTGATAAATATACTTGTATATTTCTAAATACATACATATTATATAGATAAATCACACCCAGACACAGAACAAATGATTGTGTTCATCACACAAACATTTGTCCTGGGTGGGAATCGAACCCACGACCTCAGTCTTAGCAGTCAGGGTCACTAGCCTAACAGGGCAGTCAGTATGTGTACTTACACTCTTACAAATATCTAGAAGCTATAGGCTTTTGTTGTAGGAATTAGGTCTGATTAGTCACCGTTGAACCATGAATGTACTAACATATATGGCAGTATGCTACATTATAATTCTCCAATATAATCGATAACATGGAAAGAGTGCTGAAGGCTATAAATATAAAATCTATTACTAAATATTTTTAACCGACGAAAAAAAACGGAAGAGGTTATCAATTCGACGCGTATTTTTTTTTTCTTTTTATGTATGACCACGCATAACTTTTAACATAGTAGTCTGATTGTGATAATTCTTTTTTTATTGGAAAGGGTATACTCCGAGGATGGTCCCATATAAATTTGGAAAACAAAATCGAACCCTAAGGGTCGAAAAAACAGGAGATGATTGGTTGTTCACTCATTGATTGTAATGTATAACCACGCATAACTTTGTACAGAGTAGTCCGATTTTGATAATTATTTTTTCATTGAATAGGGTATACCTTGCCAAGTATTATTAGTATATTAAAGCCACAAAAAAATTACAAAATAAAAACTTTTTAACAAAAATAACGGCGGTTTACCGCCGAAAAAACAGTAAAGCAAAAAATCATAAAACTTCAAATTTTGAGTCGGCGCTGAAAAATCAATGAACTAAGATCACTCAAAGCGCCGACTCAAAATTTTAAGGTTTATTATTTTTTGCTTTTCTCTTTTTTCGGCGGTTTAATTTTTTGTTAAAAAGTTTTTTGTTTTTAAGGATGGCCAGTGTATCTCTCTGTTCACCTTGCTGTTCTCCTGCATCTTCGTTGATTTACTAACAATATCCTTTGCCCATACTTACACTTTTAGAGTTTTTAGTTCTAAGACATTTGGTCCCGGCTGTCATATGTGGATCTTTGACAGTCGTCGTCGATCGTCAGAAGCCCGAAAGTCTGACAACCAGTCTTACGTATTACCCAGTAACTGGGTTGTGGAGGTCAGATAGACAGTCGCTTCATGTAAAATACTGGTATTTAGCTGCATCCGGTTAGACTGGAACCCAATATAGTTGGGAAAAAGGCTAGGCAGATGATGATTCTTATATTTTTCCGCGACCCATAGCGCAGTAACTGTTTACTGAGTTACTGAACTCAGCTCGTCGACTATTTAAATGATAGTTGGGAAAAAGTCTAGGCAGATGATGATTCGTATATTTTTCCGCGACCCATAGCGCAGTAACTGTTTACTGAGTTACTGAACTCAGCTCGTCGACTATTTAAATGATAGTTGGGAAAAAGTCTAGGCAGATGATGATTCGTATATTTTTCCGCGACCCATAGCGCAGTAACTGTTTACTGAGTTACTGAACTCAGCTCGTCGACTATTTAAATGATAGTTGGGAAAAAGTCTAGGCAGATGATGATTCGTATATTTTTCCGCGACCCATAGCGCAGTAACTGTTTACTGAGTTACTGAACTCAGCTCGTCGACTATTTAAATGATAGTTGGGAAAAAGTCTAGGCAGATGATGATTCGTATATTTTTCCGCGACCCATAGCGCAGTAACTGTTTACTGAGTTACTGAACTCAGCTCGTCGACTATTTAAATGATAGTTGGGAAAAAGTCTAGGCAGATGATGATTCGTATATTTTTCCGCGACCCATAGCGCAGTAACTGTTTACTAAGTTACTGAACTCAGCTCGTCGACTATTTAAATAGACACCATGCTGTGGGTCTCCCATAGCACAGCATCATGCTGAGCAAAACCTTTTTGTCACAGTCACGACGTATAGCTGCTTACTACTTTTATTTTTGAGAACTTATTACAGATTAGTTTTGTTTGGAGGAGGCCTGTGTCCCAACAGTGGGAACAAGCACAAACAAATAAACTTGACTTTTTTGTATGCACGTGTTTTAGTGACAAAATAAATATTTTATCTTTCTTTTCTAAAGTTTTATGAAACTGTAATATTTTTGTCAGAAATAGCTTGTGAAGGTTCAACAACAGCGCGCGCATGCGTGGTCCGGATCCTTTCCATCTGGTGCAGCGGTGCGGTGGAACAGGAAGCACTTTGTGGGGCGGGCGCGTGCGGCGCGGCCGCGGCGCTGTTAGTGGCCACCCCAGCCGCGGCGCTCGCGCTCCCTGCGTTGGACCTTTTGGCCGCAATGTGCTTTGAAAATACTGATGTATCAATGACAGCGTTGAATACGAGGTGAGTTCCACATTTATCCTGACATAAGGTGGTAAATCCTATCGGCAAAAATGACGAACTTCCTTAAACCTTCATCCCCTATTTAACCACTTTAGGGAACGATTTTTCAATAATCCTTCCCTTTTGTTATCTGCTATGTGTAAATAATTCGACTATTCAAAATTGAGAAGATAAATGTATGTTTTTTTTTAAAGCTAACATTGTTGTCTCAGAAAAGGACAAGATATTGTGTTTTAAATTTATTTTAGAATGATGTATGTTGTTATATATGTCTTTTTTTTTCCTATGTGGGTAGGCTTAACATACATATGTTACTTTTTAGCTTCCTCATTTAATATTGATTTTAAAATAGTTTATTGTAGTTTTTCACAATATATATGTACTAATTAACTAGTAAACCCACCTTCGCTTTTAAATTTCCTTTCACTTTCACTCTTCCACTACCACAACACTTCAAATTCTTTAACTAAACATGGACAGCAAACTTGTGCACAGTATGGAGGAACTGGAGAAATTGTTTAGCTCCCGCATGCACGAATATGAAGATAAGCTGCAGAGAGCTACAGCTGGAACTGACCCTGTCCACTCGGATCTTGCTGCACTTTCCCTGGACTTCTCCGAGTTTAAATCTTTTGTCTGCAAAACTCTCACTCACTTCAAAACTCAAATAGAACTCCTGTCTTTGAGTCTGGACAGACAAGAAACTGCAATGCGGAGGAAGATTCTGCTGTTTCACGGTATTCCTGAGAAGTCTAATGAAAAGCTGTGTGATGAAATTCTTAACATTATATCCAAGCAACTATTGATTGATGACATTAAGTTGGAGAACTTAGACGTATGCCACCGACTGGGAGCTCCACAGGGCAAAACGAGGCCAGTATTGGTGCGATTTAATGACATGGAGCACCGTCGCTTGGTTTGGGACGGCAAAACTACACTCAAAGGCAGCGGCTTCACCATTTCGGAGTTTCTGACAAAAACACGGCACCAGGTATTTATTGCCGCCCGCAAGCACTTCAATATCAATAGCTGCTGGTCTGCAGAGGGTAAGATTATTGTTTTAACGCCTGACAAGGCTCGCCATAAGATATCGTCCATGGCTGAGCTCGAAACATTAATCGCGTTGTTCCCCGCTCCGGCCAGTGCTGCCGCCCCATCTGATCCCGTGCCTGCAGCTTCTAACTCGCCGGCAGTGGCATCTACATCGGCTGTATCCGCAACCCCCAAAAAGAAGGTTGTGAGGAAGGCTCGTCGTTGAGTTTACCGAGTTGGATGTCCCCTTGCATATCTTACATTGTCTGTTTTGTAACACAATCGTGTAGTGACGGTACACTATAAAATGTTATTGTTCCTTTTGTCAAAATACCCATAATAATTAATTTTAGTTAATTATTTTTCCCGTAACTATGTTTAGCTTGCCGGTATTCGTTTTATTGACATGCATGACATTGACGTGTGTCAGAGTCATGTTTTGTTTTTATGTTGACGTTACGTTTCGTTACACGTTGTGTTCGTCTTAGTCTTTGTGAATGTTGTGGCTGGCGTTATCGAAATTTAATTTAATTTTTATTTACGTCCTTTGTTATTCTAATGTATGCTCTGATTATTATTATTATTTTTTTTCACTAATTTTTTCCGTACCTTAAATTTACGCATAAAATTGTTGTGTTGAAATCTCTGCCAACAACAGCGAATAGGTGTTTTTATTGGTTGAGTGTTTGTTTGCACTTAAGTAGTAATTGTTTTACATTGTTAGTATTATTTAGTTTCTGTATTTCATTTTATTCGTATATAAGTATTTATTTTTAATTTATTTTTTGTTAATTATGATCGATGTCGATATTGACGATGATTTTTTCTCCTGTTCTTCCTCTTCTAGCAGTTTCCTTAGTGCGGCGAGTGGTTCCTCCTCTCCTCTTACCCTCGGCGATCAGATTTCCTCTTTGTTGTCCCACCTTCCCAACAATCTCAACATAGCTCACATCAATGCCCAGAGTGTTCCTGGCCATTACTCTGATCTTCTGGCTTCCTTTAACTGTGCACATATTGATGCTTTGCTCATCTCTGAGTCCTTTCTCAAACCCTCTCTCTCATCTGTCCAGTTTGCCCTTCCTGGTTATGTCCTTATTCGTAATGATCGAACTGGGAAGGGTGGGGGTGGTGTTGCCGTTTATTTGCGTACTGATATTCCCTACAAGATTATCAGCACATCACCTTCTTCCTACTCGGGGTCAGCGGAGCATCTATTTCTCGAAATTTCTTTACATCACACTAAAATGCTCCTTGGAGTCGTTTATAGTCCTCACCTCAGTATCGATTACTTTGACTCGTTTGATACGATTTTAAATGATTTTTGTCCCTCTTATGATCACGTAGTCTTGATGGGCGATTTTAATACTTGTTTACTTAAAAACGACAGTCGTACTCACAAACTCAAATCTCTTTTATCGTCTTTTAACCTTAGTATTCTGCCTCTTTCTGCTACTCATCATTTCCCTAACTGCACTCCTTCTCTGTTGGACCTGATGATTGTGTCGAACTCGAATAATGTATCAGTCCACGGACAGCTCACTGCTTGTTTTTCATACCACGACCTTATCTTTATGTCCTACAGGATTCGCCCTCCCAAGCGTAAGCCGAAATATATTTTCCTTCGGAACTACAAGGGTATAGATCTGGAGGCATTATTGCGTGATGCTGATAGCATCGACTGGACGGACGTCTTGGAGGGCTCATGTATAAACGATATGGTTCACTTGTTTAACAGCACTTTGCTCAGTTTATATGACCGTCATGCCCCCATCCGTAGAGTCAAGGTCAAATATGTTCCGGCTCCTTGGCTTACTGCGGACATAAAAGATGCGATGGCTTGTAGGGACAGAGCCAAGAGAAGGTTTAAGCGTTGTGCTTCTGAGCGTAACCTGAACGCATATAAGGTGCTGCGAAATCGCTGCAGACGTTTGTGTAGAGATGCAAAGAGACGCTACTTTCACAATTCTCTCGACAACCGTAACTCCTCTGAAGTCTGGAAGTTTCTTAAAACTGTTGGTATTGGCAAATCTCCAGGCGTTCCTACTAATGACACAGACGTGTGTGCTCTTAACAAACATTTCTCTCGTTCCCCTGTTACTTTTGATCCACACGTCAAATCAGCTTCATTATACAAACTTTCTTGTTTGCCATTGCCTCAGTGTTCTTCTTTTGAATTAAGGCCAGTGGGTGAAACTGAGGTCAAAAAATCTTTTCTTGCTATCTCCTCTACTGCTGTTGGTAACGATGAACTTTGCTCAAGAATGATTTCTCCTATCCTCCCCTCGCTTCTTCCTGTCCTGACCCACATTTTTAATTTCTCCTTGTTCTCGTGTACTTTTCCTGAAGCCTGGAAACAAGCTCATATCATCCCCTTACCCAAAATTGCGAAGCCAGTCTCACTCACCGACTTTCGTCCTATTTCTATCCTACCGTATCTCTCTAAAGTTCTGGAGCATATTGTTCATCTACAACTTTCTGCCTTTCTATCTTCAAATGACCTACTCTCTCCTCTCCAATCTGGTTTTCGACCTGGTCATAGCACAGTAACGGCACTTCTAAAGGTTACTGATGACATCCGCTGGGCTATGGATCACAAATCTCTTACTTTACTTGTACTTCTCGACTTTAGTAGTGCGTTTAACTCAGTTGATTTCGATATCCTTCTAGGGATTCTTAAATCTTTAAATTTCTCATCTTCCGCCATTGGGTGGTTTGACTCGTATCTTCGGGGCCGCTCGCAGCGGGTTCGTCTAGACGAGTCGTCTTCTGATTGGTGTTCTCTTACCGCTGGTGTACCTCAGGGTGGCGTTCTCTCTCCCCTTCTCTTTTCTACTTTCATTAACTCTGTCACCAGAATCATCTCTTCCTACTTCCATCTCTATGCCGACGATCTGCAGCTTTACAGTCACTTCTTGAGGGATGATGCAGAAGCCGCCGTGTCTGCTATGAACTGTGACCTGGATTTAATTAGTGAGTGGTCGCGGTCTTTTGGACTGCAAATCAACCCTAGGAAATCCCAGGCCATTGTGATTGGCGGCAGATATATGCGGAATAGGCTTGATGTTGCGTCTCTGTCTCCACTCTGTCTGAATGGAGTTCAGATTGAATACGCACACTCTGTTAAAAACCTGGGGGTGATTATGGACTCTTATTTATCGTGGTCTGCCCATGTTGCTCTAGTCAGTCAGAAAGTACACTACACATTCCATTCTTTGAAAGGTCTCCAGAGATTCTTGCCCTTGAACACCAAAATCTCTCTTGCTCAAACACTCATTCAGCCCATCATTGATTACGCTGACGCCTGTTATTTGGATGCCACCGAGGAGCTTTTAAATAAACTTGAGCGTTTACAAAATATCTGTATTCGTTTTGTTTTTAATCTCAGAAAGTATGATCATGTTTCCCAATTTCGCAAGACACTCAAGTGGCTCCCTATTCGACTTCGCAGGAACTCTCGGATATTATGTCTGCTATTCAACCTTCTCCACAATCCTAAAACACCATCTTACCTGCGGGACCGTTTTTCCTACGCCCGTTCTCCAGATGCGCTTTGTAGGTCGCATCTAAGAAACCTCCTGAAGACCCCTCCCCACTCCACTGACTTCTACTCCTACTCGTTCACTGTGCACGCGGTGCGCTTATGGAATGCACTTCCGCCTGACATTAGGGACTGCCAAACAGTTGCAAATTTTAAAAGAAGAGTGAAAGAACACTATCTTTCCGTATCGACATAGTTGTGTTTGTATTTATTGTTTTAATTACAATTTAATGTTATTATTTTAGTAGTCTGTATGTATGTATCTATGTATGTATGTTTGTTTGTATGTATGTAAGTATATTTTTATATTATTAGTTTAATTTTATTAAGTTAATAGTTTTTGATTATATATATTTTATTTTCTCATACTCTTACACACGCTGTCTACATCTCTGTATCTTCTCTCCTATCGCAGGTGTGCTGGAAGAGATTTCTTTAGAAATAAGCATCACCTTTGTACTAATTTTTCTGTTCTTTTCTTCTTGTCTGTTTATATATGTGTGTACATAAATGGTTAAATAAATAAAAATAAATAAATATAAATTTCAGAATATTCTACAGAACTTGGTACCCATTTAGATGTTTTTTTTTTTCAGCGCAGCCAAACACGTATATTCTTAATACTGAACTTGGCTCAAATTTATGTTTTTGATGGAATTTCATTTTTCGAGCTGTGTGTGTTCTGTCAGTAAATGAATTCTAAGATTTTTAGTATTATGTAGTGTGGATGATAAGATCAAATTCTTCTTCTGTTCCATAACTTTGTCTTATATTTTGTGTATCTCTCCCTGTCTCCTTGTTTTGTACTTAAACCTAATGAAATTGACGCATAAAAATTGGGATCAATATAAACATTGCTCTGAACGCATCCCATAAAAAACCGGACAAAAAAATTAAAAAATCGATCTATTGGCTTTATCAAATTGTGTAAATATCGTTTTGTAAGTAATTGACTTCGGCCTCGAATTTGGCCTCGTGAACTTACTGATTATGAATAGGATGCAGGTAGGCTACATTTAGAATTGATTCACAAATAGTTTTTATTACAAAACTTGTAGTGACCTTGGCCTTGAACCGATGAAGAACACGTATCCGAAAGATTTGAACTTCATTAACCTTTTCCGTGTTGAATTTTATTTATATTTATTAGCACTGCTTTGTATACTATACCCTAACTCAACGCATTTTTAACCGACTTCAAAAAGGAGGAGGTTCTCAATTCGGATGTTTATATGTTTTTTTTTTTTTTTTTTTTTATGTATGTTCGGGCATAACTCCGTCATATATAGATGGATTTGCAAAATTCTTTTTTTGTTCGAAAGGGGTTTATTCCGAAATGGTCCCATATAATTTTCATATAGATCTGATGATGAGTTCGGGAGACAGACACCGGAACTCTTTAAAAAATGACAGGAAATCAACCGCGATTTCTGCCATCGCATAAATATGCATTGTTTGTTTGGAATTAGTGCAGGGTGAATACCACAACTAAAAATTTAAAAATAAAAACTTTTTTACAAAAAAAAACAACCGACTTCCTTAAAAACACTACAAAGTGAAAAATAACTTTAATTTCGGAAGTCGGTGGCAAAAAAACCATAAATACAGATCCTAAGACACTGACTACCGAAATTAAAGTTATTTTTCACTTTGTAGTGTTTTTAAGGAAGTCGGTTGTTTTTTTTTGTAAAAAAGTTTTTTATTCTACTTCCTTTATATCCTACTATAATATCATCTATGAAACCGTTTGGGTGTTTGTGACACAATTACGCAAAAACTGCTTATCGGATTTGGATGAAATTTGGCAAACAGTTTATAACCTGGATTAACATTTATTTTTTAAATATTAGCCTGAACTGTCCCACTGCTGAGCAAAGGCTTCTCCCAAATCCCTCCAGGTATCCTTTTCCAGGGCCACCTCGATCCAACCCTTGGAGTACGCGTCGAGGTCGTCTCGCCACCTCTTCTTACGCCGGCCTCGCCGGCGCCGTCCATCCCCAGGCACTCCGTGTGGAGACTATTGCCCAGCGGTCGCTGTGCATGCGGCTGGTGTGTGTACTTTTAATCTCGGTCGTACGTTCCCGTGGGATAGTTTTCTACCTTCACGTGGGCAAATTCGCTGGCAAAAGCTTGTTTCATATCAACCAATTACAGGCAGAAAGATGAAGCTAGTTGCCCATACTGAAGCGTAGTAGGTTCCTATGGAAAAAATGGGCAAAAATCACTACGGACACTATAAGCTGAGTAGTCAAAATATGGATTTTCATCTATTTTAGGGACTTATCAAGTGTCTTCTGCTCATACATCTTCTCGGTCCTAAATAGACTTGTACATTAAGTTTACGTTCAAAAATTCATGTAAGTACAAGTGATAACCTTTATTGTCCTACTTGCAATACATAGCTAGAAAACTAAAGATAATGATTCACTGATTCCTCATAGTCGTAAGTCAAAGGTGACTTCACTCGTCGTCAATGTACAAAGTCACTCGACATGTGTCAATGAGATAAGGAGTGATTATCGATGTAGCAGGTGACACATGTCGTGGCCCTTTGACTTTGTCACAAAGGTCATATGACACATTTTTCAACATCATAAAACGCTTTCGTGATTGACTGACTGACTGACAGAGCAAGCACGGTTAAGCAGCCGAAAACTTCATAGGTTGACCTGCGAGAAGTCATTCCAAAAAAAAAAGCTGACTGACACACTCGATTAGACTTGAGCCACAAATTTTGATCACAGCTAGGGAGCAAAAACCGTGATAAAATGCGTAACTCAAGTCACAGAGGCCGTACTCGCCATTTGCGCAAAGATGCACTATAAAAGGGCATTTCGCTACTCCATCCATCATGAGTCTCAATAGGGAATTAAAGTTTGTAGTCTTTATTTTTAGACCATACCGTCCGCTGCAATTACGTGTTACTTATTTCTACCAACATCATATAAACATTGGCTTAGTATAGTATTTAGGACAGTTAACTGCTAATGTATATATGCATTATATTTGTACATAACGTTGAAAGAGTAAATACATTATACTGAGGGGCTATTCCAGTAATTTTAAGAACTTTCACAATCTGGTCTCAGTCTCATTCTGTCAAAAATACCTCGAATTTCCATTCATTTTTGGCAAGTTTTTGACATTTGACTGTCGCCGAGATGAGACTGCAACTAGCCTTAACGCTTTTAATTATGAGAATTGGCCTCCAGATTGATTGCCAACATTTACGTAAATATCAAGGATTAGCAAAAGGAGCCTATCTCTATTATTTTGAAGCTTTCTCTGGGCTGATACGGCTCTGGGAAGATGTTAGGAACGTATTAGTTTTCATAAAGAAATCGATATTTTCCATCAAATAAGCGTTACGTCAAAGTTGCTTACGTTAATTAATGTTGATAGTTAATAGTTTTCGCCATTGACTCCTCATTATTATTAAAACACTAGTTACTAAATCGTTATTAAATCACGCTGTAACTTGTATCTCACTGAAAATAGTAAGAAAGTAAAAGTGATACTAAGATATACTAATAAACATTAAATCAATTAGCCAGTTGCAGTCCTCAGCTGGACATAGGCCAAGTTGTGCCACAACACTCGTTTCTCCACTTTCCGCATGCAATGTGTGTCAGTCTACTTTTTTTAAAGTCGTAGGTCCACTGTTATAGTCTTTTACCCTTCCCAATTCACTGTCTCCACTTGGTTTAGTCATTACCACATCAGCGTTCTAGCTCTTTAAGCTATGTCGATATCTCTTTTTATTTCCAATTAATTCTTAGCATAGCTCCTTCCATAGTATGCTGGACATCCTTGAGTTTGAGGACCAACCTCACCGTCAAATGTATTCTTATTATTGCAATAAAAGTTTTTTTGCATATTTTACGATGCCAACAGACCACGAGAAACGCCAAATCTTTACTACCATTCATATTAAACTCAAAAATGAACTGGAAATTATCTACACTTATGTATCGAATGGTTAAATGACATCTTATTTTATTTTTGTTAGTAGGTTTGTACAAATAATGGTTATCGTACCTTGTGTGATATATGACTTAAAAGTATCATCACCTACAATGGCGAACCGATGAAGACTGAGAAGATATGAACGAGTTATCATGAGAAACTTGATCAACCATGCTAGGAATAAACCAAGACAGAAGATTTGATAATCTTATATGGGAAAACCGTAATAAAACGTATCAAGAACTACAGGATGTGCTACCTGACACACAACTTCAGACACGCTGAACCACACCTGCAACATACAGCAATGCAGTTCAGGGCCAAATCTAAGAAGGTCGGACGACCAATTTACTCATGGAATGATAACCTAAAACAAGACATGAAATACTTCGACAAGGAAATCAAGTTTTGGAGGGACACGGCCAGCTGCTTTCCTGATCTTATTTCTGTTTCTCTAGAAACAGATATAAGATCAAGAAAGCGGCTAGCGATATCTACAGAAAACCAGAAACTGATAGCAGCGAGAACTCAGAAGACGACTATGTAAACAACAACACGGAACATAGCGAAGCCTCGGCATAGAAAAGAGCCAAGCAAACGGTTAACCCCACCAAAAGATTCATCGGTGAAGCTCGACCTGAATTAACATGCCGGCGATGACGTGAAAAGATGCTCTCCTATAGACAAATACCACCCATCTCTCCATTAGTCCAATGCTTACTTAAGGATGCATGTTCGGTAGGTTCGCAATCCTTTCCTATCTTAAGGGCACATCTTCCCCACCATTACAGCGCCCCCCGATATTGATATGCAATAGCCTCTGTCGCACCATGAAACAAGGCCTTAGGGGCTAGTGTTAATCTTGGAGTTCATTCGATTAATCGATGCTGCGATCGGTGCATTTCATTTCATATTTATTTTGTCATTGATTTGACTTTGTCAAATTTCATTGTTAGTTGCCAAGAAAAGGAAGAGATCTGAATAACGATTGGCATAAGTAATCGTATATTATGTATGCAACACATAAATTATGTGACGATTCAGTTTTATGTGGAGAATTATCGCAGGATATTAGTACTAAAGAACAAAATGAAGGCTAATGTAAAAATGTATGCAAATTAAGAATACATTTTAAGATAAACTCCAGACTTCATGGTTACACGGAAATGTAACGTGAATTTGTGTAAGTTTATAAACCAGTTAAAAGATAATTTGCGTGAGATCCGGTGTTTGTATGTATAGTCGACCTCATAATTGCAATACCGCCTTAAGGTGGAATGTCATTTGTATGTCATATAACTTCAACAGCAATTTTTGCTTTCAGACCAATGTGACAGATAGTTTCAATTCCAACCATAATGAAGTTTTTATTTACAACTTATATCATCTACTTATTACTAACTATACTTATATATCAATTTATAGCAATCACAGCTAAACAATAAAGGTGAAAAATCCTGCCGTGCGATTTAGCCAATCGTTCAAATATGGCGACTAGGCTTGTGAGTTTCACATATTTCTTCAATTAAGCCAATACTTTTTGTCTTGTTTCTTCCTCGCAGGCAAGGTGACAAATCAATCCCAGATCTCCTAACAACCCTCGTGAGTCGCGACAAGCCGCTGCCGGTGGCGCTGTGTGCCGCGCGCTGCCTCACATTCATGCACCGCGCGGGAGCATTAACTGCCGATGATTCAAGGTTAGTACGTGATACTACTGGTGAAAACTGCTTCTCCTTCATTCTTTTTCAGGAATTATGTTCCTGCGCCGTGTTGAACTAGCCCTCGCAGTACGCATGTATCCTGCGTTTACCATTTAGTGCCGAAACATACGCACGTTCTCGACATAAACTCACACCGTCTTCCTATGGTGAAGCAAGAAACTACCGGAAGCCCGCTACCATCCTTACGTAAGAATATGTAAAGA
The DNA here is from genome assembly GCA_947507805.1 of Aporophyla nigra. NCBI lineage: Eukaryota > Metazoa > Arthropoda > Insecta > Lepidoptera > Noctuidae > Aporophyla > Aporophyla nigra. The sequence continues at coordinate 18,312,054 of OX382309.1, read as the reverse complement.
AATATGTGTTTTGGAAAAATTACTTTAAAACAAAGTAACTTCATTTTCTAAAACTTTCAAATTATTGAGTAATTTGAAATTCAACTTCATTTACTAGTTTAAAGTGGACGTTTATTTAATCAGAACTATCATCAATTGGAACCTAGGATTTATATACACATTTAACCCTGCCTTTTACGTCTACCTTAAAAACAGCCATCTTCTGGGCACGATCATAGACCTCATCCATCGCTTTCCATTACGTGTGTTTGAGGTCAAGAGCAGACCCATTCGGAAATAAAAATAGGTAACTTCAAGTATTTCTAGACCAGCCTCAGTGGCGCTGAACATCTTCGTGCACATAATGTATCGTATGTGGAGACTTGTCCTTGAACAATTAGGAACGCAGCATGCATTTATTCTGAATACAAGTCCGGAATGCCAATGAGTAACCATTAAGTGGCACTAATATCTCAATAGTGGGACGGTGCTACTGATTAGTAGTTCGTTATAGCTTTTTATTTGCTATTACAGTCCAGTTTATAGTTAATTAGTAGAAAAGGCAATATGCTGCCATATGCTATGTTAATATCGTGTTTTGTTAAAGCCCGGAATAGCACATACATTGGATAGGTCAAGTGTTAGGTTATCTATTTAATACCAAAACAAATATACATTGAACACATTGCCCGGAGATGCTTTATTATTTAATTACTTGCTGCTTAGTAGTAAATAATTATTTGCTGCTTAGTAGTAAATCTATACAAATAAATATAATTGGAGTGTCTGTTTTTAACATTAAGATAACCACTTTTTACTAAGTGTATATGGATGTATGTATACTCGGTACATACACCAAAACAACATTTTTTAAAATTTTTGTCTGTCTGTCTGTCTGTTTGTTCCGCCTAATCTCTGAATGGCTGGACCGATTTTGACAGGACTTTCACTGGCAGATAGCTGATGTAACAAGGAGTAACTTAGGCTACTTTTATTTTAGAAAAATAAATAATAGTTTAAAAAAACTAAAAACACGCTGAATTTTGAGACGTATATCAGCGTAGTTTTCTAAGACAGTTTTTATGAAAAACTTTTTGTTAAATGCCACGCGGACGAAGTCGCGGGTAACAGCTATTACCTATAATATAACCTGAATTAACACATCTTACCGCGGTAGTACGTCCTCCTGCGTTAATTTCCGACATCCACGCGGGCGAAGCCGCGGGCAAAAGCTAGTAATCTATAAAAATATTCTTGTTACCACAACCATGTAATGCAATCAATCTGCCTAGCTTTTTCCCAACTATGTTGGGGTCGTCTTCTAGTCTAACCGAATGTTGCTAAATACCAGTAGTTTACATGAAGAGACTCGCGTTAGAAAGGCTGAACAGTGTAACCCAGAGAAAGACTACTGTATTTAAATAAACCCCTTATTTATATTCCGAGAGCGTTGGTGGCCATTATAGAATCAGCCGTGACTTACTACTTCTACCCTCCAAACGTTAACTTAAAAACGTGGTGGATTACGGCCCACTCCCTCTCACAAGGAGTAGGCCTGTGTCCAGCAGTTTGAACTTTATATACTGATTGTTTTATGCTTAATATTCCAGAGTGGTGTTCGGCGCTCTCCCGTGCCTGGCCCGACTGTGCACCAAGGACATGCCGGAAGACATCCGCGCGACGGCGGCCGAGACCTTAGCTTACTTAGCAGAGGTATGCGACAGTTGCCTCACGTAAGGGAACACATTATTCATGAATACGCTAGACTACACCTTCATATAAACTACGTACGTTATTTATTTTAAAGTATCTGCACTCTGAATTTTTAAAGAGGCTTTGATAAGCACCCTAATTGCGAAACACACAATTTATCAGAATCTGAATGGGATTGAAGATTATTCTAAACCATTGCGTCATTTGTTCGAATAAATTGTCGGCTCAGCAACGTAAATAACGCAATGAATGTTGTTTAACTATGAATATTAAACCAATTCCTACCGATAAAAAGTTCCGCAATTACCCCTCTGGTCTCACCTCCCATTTCCAAGCCTGGCGAATTATCATGACACTTGGCTTGAATGTCCATGTGGTGGTGGACGTAAAGAATAGCACCAACCCATTTATTCCTGTGGGTGTTGTAAAAGGCGACTAAGGGACTTACTAAAGAATAGGCAGCTGGGTTTTCTATGCATTTTACCACCATACTGCGATCGCCCGAACCCGCCTGCCGAGCGTGGCGATTATGGCCTATGTCTAGCAGTGAATGTCTTTCGACTGTGATGATGGCTCAAATGACGTTTCTGCAAACAATAACAAATCGGCGGCAAAGAGGCGGGGCGCGTGAGGGAGTGGCAGTCACTGCGCCCTCACGTCCCTAGCCACCGCAGGAGGAGACGCCCCAGGCGTCGGGAGTCGATTGCAGACTCCCGGCCACCGTAGGCGCGGGCTTGCGGGCGGCGAGCAATGGGTAGCTCGCCGCCCGATAAGGACCAGGCCCGTGTCGACGGTGCATAGTGTTCCACGCACGCCTCAAAGAGATGTCAGCAAACGGAAGGTGTCTGCTAGGACCGATGCCTGCCAGGGTCGCAACATTCGTTTGTAAGAGTTACCGTGGCCCTGGCATATAGGCAACTGAAGGAACACAGGTGGGTTTTAGACAGTAAAAGTCTGACACGCTCTTCCGCTCCACCCAAGAGCGGGAGACGTCATATGATGACAGCAAGAAAATTACCCGAAAATACTAAAGACACCTTCAGCGATAAAAATGCTTGGCGCTGTAGAATTTGGAGCCAGGTGTCATGCTAATCCGCCCGGATTGTAGTTAAGAAATGTCTTGCCTATGATCTTAAAATAAATGGCTCGACTGATCAAAATATCAAGCATACGAACATTTTTATAAATAGTTTAATTTAATGACCAGTGATTCTTGTCATTTAGGCTAATGGTTTAAATTGAAATGATTATTAGTCTCGTGAGAATAGTCGTGCAGTCATCCGTAGCATCATTACATTACTTCAGTCTTAATATATCTATATATATAAAATTCAAAGTCCTGAGTGACTCACTGACTGATATATCAACGCACAGCCTAAACCACTGGTCGTAGAGAGATGAAATTTGGAGGGTGTATTCTTTGTGAAGAGTAGGTATCCACTAAGAAAGGGTTTTTTGAAATTTCATCCTGAAGAGGGTGAAATGAGGGTTGAATTATCTATGAAACTTTTTATTCTCTGGGTCGACTGACACGCGGACGAATTCGTGGACAGAACCTAGTTATTCTATATTTTGAGTCTGAGTGAGATATTCAAATAAATAATAGTTTAAAAAAACTAAAAAACACGCTTCCATTGAAAACCAAACTAAAAAGTACAAAATAATGGAAAAAAGAGTGTTTTTTTGCTGTCCTGGTAACCCTGGCAAGGATAATGGCACAAATTAGTTTGTGACGTATGTCAGCGTAGTTTTCGAAGACAGTTTTTTTGCTGTCCTGGTAACCCTGGCAAGGATAATGGCACAAATTTATGAAATTATTGCATTGTCATCGGTCCTTGACAGGTATGCAAAGTTTCAATGAAATCTGGTAGTTTAAAGTGGGTCAAAATCGCGCTATAAGGAGTCGGTTACAAACAAACATACAAGTGAAGCTAATATAAAGCGTGTAAAAACAAATAAAGTTACGGATTTTTCTGCAATGCGTCCACGAAAAGGAGTTTACGAAAGACTGTAAAACAAACTTTTCTGGCAAAATGTGGGTATATACATGTATAGTATACCCTTTATCTACCTCTTCAAGGAGTACAAACGTCATGATATATGTTTTACCATTTTCCCTGCTAATTGCAATCATTTCCGAAATTCTAGGTAGACACATCCCTGCAAAGGCTAGCATCGATCTCGAACCACTTGATGACGTCACTAGCAGATATCATCAACTGCCCATCCACGGCCGCCAAGCAAGGCGCGTTCAGATGCTTTGCTTCCCTGGGAGCGAATGACGAAGATATACGGAAGAGGATCATAGAGACGCACGGCTTGATGGTGCATGTTGTCAATGGAATGACAAATCCTGAGCCTTCGGTGAGAATATTTGTTAAAGTTTTAAGTAAGTCTTGAGGTCATATTCAAAGAAAGGGCTTGTGATTTTTTTTAAATCAGAATTTACAGTAGACTTCCAACCAAAAAAAAAAAAAAAAAACACTAAATTGCAAGTTTGCAAGTGTTCTCTAGAATAAAAATGAGCCTTTTGCTAAAGCAGCTAATACCAAACTATGTTTTTTTTGTATCACAAAGGGTGTTGTTAAAACTTTACATAAAATTATCAAGATTTTTTTCTTTATAGGTAAGATTAGCAGCTGTAAGATGTTTACACTCACTTTCAAGATCAGTGCAACAACTACGAACGACATTTCAGGTAAATATTTCAAAATTCTACAATTCCTTATTCACAAGCAAAACTGTGACTTAAAAGCTTATGAAATAAGGTTAAAATTAGAACGAATCGAACGGAATAAAATTATTTTTTAGGACCATGCTGTATGGAAACCTCTCATGCAACTGTTAGGCGACTCGCCCGGAACAGAACTACTTACAGTCGCGTCATCGACACTCTGCAATTTACTCCTTGAATTCTCGCCGGCCAAGGAACCAATGTTGGACCAAGGTTTGTAACACACTTTACTGTCAAACATTCGAAGCGTCAAATGTTTGTGTTTTTAGTAACTAATTGGTGTATTTTTCGTAGGTGCAGTAGAAATGTTATGTAATTTGACGAAGATGCCCGAAGCTGCTTTGAGGCTGAATGGAATTTGGGCCCTCATGAATATGGCTTTTCAGGTAAAATACTGTATAATTCAGAAAATACGTTATAATTTGGTATTTGATAATCTTGAATCTTTGAAAGAAATAAAAAGTATTAATTGATACTCGCACAGGCATATCACAAACTAAACTGAACGCTCTTACTCTCTAATAAATAAAACAAAAGTAAAAGCCAAATAAAAAGTGCCCGCTACGAGGCCAAAAACCTCTATCTCAGCATGATTCACTGATATTTCTTTATCTTTTTTTTTTAATTATTATTCCATTACTTATTAAATTAATTATATGACTATTTGGAACTTAAAAAAATTTAAGTACCATTTTTTTTAAATTCCAAAGTTCGTGAAAATCCCTGTTATAAAACGAAGGAGTGGAAATAACACAAAACTTCCTTGCTGAGAAATCTCGTAAATCCTCCATCCTATTCTCAAGTTTACTTTAAGAAATTGCGGTGTTTCGTATATTGATTAAAAATAATGTTTTACTAATTGCTACACCATATTATTATTATTTCAGGCTGAGCAAAAAGTAAAGCAGCGCATCCTAAGCTGTTTAGGCACGGAGCAGATGTTCCGGTTGCTAGGCGACAGCGACACGCGCGTCATTATGAAGACGTTAGGGTTACTGCGCAACCTGCTGTCGACCAGGCATCATATAGACGCCATCATGAGCGAGTATTCCTCACAAGTTATGCAGGTATGTCCGGTGTAGGGTCTTTTTTTAACACGCTTTTATTAGCTTCATACGTATTGTTACGTAGATCGTAAAGTCTAGAAACATCATAAGGGGCAGTGTTACGTAGATCGAAAAGTCTAGAAACGTCACGCTAACTCCATCTAAGGTGGGGCAGTATTCGAAACTACTAGAAACGACACACTAACGCCATCTGCTATCAAGTAGCAAGTACTACACGAACAATGTACGTAGACGCCACCGCCATCTATTGTTGAATAGCGGGATTAAACAGTTGTCTGTGGAAGTACCTGGAAGCTTCTACGCTACTTGTGAACTGTGGCAATGTGTCGAATGTTCGCGAATGTTCTGCTTGGGATATAAATAGCGGATTGTCGGGCTGACGGGCAGTTCGGCTACAGATGTGATCGAATACGATTCAAGTGATACAGTACAAGCGAGACTTTCGCGGGTCTTTATTTTGTTATATTTACAGTTTATTTTTATTTTTATTTTATTTTATTCAAAAGGAACAACAAACAGCTACAATATAAAACATAGATGTAAGATAAACACAAAACTAGACAATATTGTAGCCCACAACGCTGTTCACAGATTAACTAAAATACAAAACAGTGAAAATAATAATAATCGCTAGGGTTACAAATACATGTTTTTTTTTTTTTTTTTACTACTTAAACTAACTATAAATTAACTACCATGTAAAATGATTTGCTTATGGATATAATAATTAGGAAAGTTCCTTAAGTATAAGACTTTTGAACGTATTGGGAGTACATGCAAAAATGTCTATATGTTCAAAAGTCTTATTGTAGGAATCGACCATTCTGCGAACAGGCGAACGCAAGCCAGAGTTGGTCTTGCAGGTGCCCACAGAAAATAATCTACCAGCTCGTACCTTTCTCTTGTGGACTGTCCTAGGAACCACATAACATAACATATTAGACAATTCAATACAGTCAAATTTATTGCCAACAATATTGTATAAATTCATGGCTTCTAAGTACTTACGCCTATTTTCAAGTGTTGTGAGCTTATACTTTGCACGCAGATCTTGGTATGGCAAATAATATCCATAGCATCTATAATGCATGGCACGCAAGAATTTGTATTGAACACGCTCAATCATTTCAGTGTACTTTTTGTAGTATGGACTCCAGACGAACACGGCATACTCCAGTTGCGAGCGTACGAGACTTTAGTCACTAAATATTTGATTTTAACGAATATAAAAATAATCTGAATTAAATTGAATCGTTTTTCATTGGCTATACACCGTGACATTTTAGTCGTCTTACAAAGCTTGTCCACTCAATGTATCCGGCATAATATACCTCTAGGCGTGATTAAAAAATTGTTACCACTAATTAAGATAATAGGTACTAAGAAAAATAAATAATGCATTAGAATTATAGAGAACATACCTACCCAGCGCACGAGTCGACTAGATCATTCCATCTCTATTTTCCATGAGACAAAATATCAATTTCAAACTACGTCATGCGTCATCATCTATACAAATAAATAAAATTGGAGTGTCTGTTTTTAATATTAAGATAACCACTTTTTACTAAGTGTATATGGATGTATACACGGTACATATACCAAAACAACATTTTTTACAATTTTTGTCTGTCTGTCTGTCTGCTCCCGCTAATCTCTGAAATCGCTGGACCGATTTTGACGGGACTTTCACTGGCAGATAGCTGATGTAACAAGGAGTAACTTAGGCTACTTTTATTTTAGAAAGATTCTTTTATTTTAGAAAAAAACAACTGTTTTCGAAAACTACGCTGACATACGTCTCAAAATTTAAAAAACCTTGGGTGAATCCTACGAAATAGATCAAAATAATGTACTACAGTATTGTACACCTTAAAAAGGCCTACAAAAATGTCCGCAATGGTATATGTCTAGCTCTTAGGGATAACCCACAATAACCATTTTTTATCCTTTACATTTTACAAGAAATAAGGGCTTATTTACGAAGCGATTTTAAGCAATACAGCATTAATCCTTATCCAATTAAGTACCTTAAATACATTGTGGATTTAATATAGATCAATATGGCCCTTTACAGCATGTAATTTAAATGAATATCTTAGAAGATATTAGAGATTTAGCGGGCGCCGTCCCGTCCATCCGTTGGCAGCGGCCGGGTAGTACAGGATCAGTAGGATTGTAATTCATATTACTTTGGCTTCATAGTAATTGCGAATATCATGTGTGTTCATTATACTCAAAATAAACCTAATAGAGAGAGACCGCGAAATGGCTTAGATGTTTAGATTTTTGGATGTTTGTTTCTCAATGATGCAAAGACGGCCAAACGGATTTAGATTGAATTTGGCACAAAGATAATTATGTTATATCATGGATACGTAACAGATAGGATACCTACTTTATCCCGGTAGTAGGTTCCCGGGTGATATTTTCCGACAACTATACGGGCCAAGCCACTGGCAAAAGTACTATTCCTATAATTATGTTCGGTGTCTGGTAAATGATTGAGTGTCTGTATAGGTAAAATAGGAGCGTTAAGAAAAACCAGGAAGACTTATATTCAACTAAACCAAGCCCTATGTCGCAGTCTTCTTACTCTGAATACTATTACTCTTATTTTAAAAACACCAATACACATGATGTTCTCATAAACTATGAATCCTAAGTAATATGAATTATAGTCCTACTACTACTAATATCATAAAAGTGAAAATATGTATGGTTGGGTATTTGTTTCTCAATCACGCAAAAATGACTGAATGGATCTGGATATAAAATAGCACACAGAGTCTATATTACCTATATAACCTGGAATAACACATTCTTATCGCGGTAGTACGTCCTCTTGCATTAGTTTCCGATATCCACGCGGGCGAAGCCGCGGGCAAAAGCTAGTAATGAATAATATTTTTAGTTATTCAAATGTTCATTTTTTTTCTTATGGATTTGTAGTTGTCGTTGGATACATGAAGTGGGCTGCCGTTGTAAGACAATTAAAATGTCACGATGTATATAGAATTTCATTTAACGTATTGAAAATTAATAAGGTAAAATATCCACCAAAATTGTAACGGATACGAATCTTCTCCCTCGCATATCCGCGGATACGGATTTCCGCTACATCACTAGTAACAATAATTGGATTTGAATGTCCATGGAGTTTAACTTATTATAATTGGATTTGAATGTCCATGGAGTTTCATCTTCCTGACCGATGCAACTCCTTGGCAATTCAAAAGTGCCTGTAATTTTAAGGTTCAATTGAAATAAGTGCTTTTAGTTGTGAGTTTCCAAATAAATAAAATAAAACTATCCTTTTCCTTGTCACCAGGCTGTGATAGTAGTGCTAGAGGGTTCCTACCCCGCTGAGGTCAAAGAACAAGCACTGTGCATCCTCGGCAACATTGGGGACGGAGAGAAAGCAAAGGATCTCATTATGGCCAACGAAGACGTCCTCAGAAAACTGGTTGACTACCTGGTAAGAACTCTGTTTTATAATATTCTTCTCATTTGCTTATCTTCTACTCTGCTTTGTACAGTCAAAGAATGAAATAGTTGAGCTTCTTTGTGTTTAATTTAATTTGCACCGTCTTCTGTGAATTTTTTTCTGACTACAACAACATTGTGAATAAAAATGACGTGGAAAATAATGTTTTTGGAAGCGGCTCTACCTTCTCATTCTACGAGTGTATTTGTATAATGATTTGCACCTTATATGCTAAACTTTTAAAATGCCAAATGGTTAGTTTGAGCTGTAGTCAATCGAAAATTGTATCAATTAATTATCGAATCAATGTAATATAACTTAAAAGAACGTGTACTTACAGTCATCAATTAATAGAAATAGAGAATTATCAGTCATTATCGAATCATTTCTTTCGATATTTTTATCCTATGTTCCTTGTGCGAGCACTCAAACTTACTACGGTTCATTAGACTTATTTGTTTTTTTTTTTCAATCGTTATATATTCACAACCATTTAGAACATTCACAATTTGGGGACTATAATATCCCAGAGTCGAGATATGAAAGGATTAAGCACCTTTAGATCCGTTTTTACACGCTTTATATTAGCTTCACTTGTATGTATGTTAGTATGTTTGTAACCGACTCCTTATAGCGCGATTTTGACCCACTTTAAACGACCAGATTTCATTCAAACTTTGCACACCTGTCAAAGACCGATGACAATACTATAATTTCATAAATTTGTGCCATTATCCTTGCTAGGGTTACCAGGACAGCAAAAAAACTGTCTGCGAAAACTACGCTGACATACGTCACAAACTACGCTGACATACGCCTCAAAATACGAAACACACTAAAAAATAGAAAATAAATAATAGTTTAAAAAAATAACTAAAAAACACGTTTCCATAGAAAACTAAACTAAAAAGTATGCATGGTCCGTGAAACTTACAAGTTCCTTCTATAACCCATCTGCCTTCAAAGTGAGATCATTCTCACGATGGATGAGGTCTATAGAACTCACGTTCTATAGACCTCATCCATCGCTTTTCATCGGCGTGATCGATGTCAAAACAGACCGATTCACTTTTTTTTTTTACAATGTATTCATTAAAGCGTACTTAATCTTTCCGTTTTGCGACTGTATCTCTTACTTATAGTTGATTAACGCTCATACACCTCTTTACCGAAAACTTATCAGTTTTTCACAAATCATGGTTTATTTTGGATTTCTGACGCGATCTCAATAATGAACATATCTTACGTCTTCTCCTCTTAGGGAGTTACTACACTTATTGACGTGGTATCTTGTTGAGCCGACCAGAAAGCCAGTCGTAACATCTAGTCGCAGATACAAACTATGACAAATCGCTGCGACAAGAGACAGATGCAAAGAATTACTTTGTCACTATAGGACGCACAGATTGCGCTGGTACCGAATGCGACAAATGTGGACGTGATTAGCTCAAGTCGATTCCGCGTCGACTAGCGTAGGCACTCCCTTATCATTTCAATCGAAAATTCGGAGACTCTAAGGATTAAAGGGTATACGACTGCCCATCCTGCATGATTACTTTGCAAAGACACACGCGTTGACCGACTGTAAGAAATAACAAACATATAAGTAGGCTGTGCTTATTTTAAGGTCTTAGTTTGCATATCTCGCTTTCGAAAATGTACATTGCTTTATTTATTTTTCCTTAGATTTTTCCTTCTAGATTTGGCTAACAAACATGACATGAGTTGCAGTGAATTCATAGTACTGGGTGGATTGAATGACTTTTTAATCGATTTATTGTTCTACAAAATTTCTGCTTGAATGTGAGGAGTGTGACTGAATATATATTTTTCTTAGCTAGTAGAACGGTAGTCCCGTAGCATTTGGAAAAATGAACTTATTAAGAACATAATTATATGCATTTGTGATCGATAAAGGAAAATATCAAAACAGTAAAGATGCGAATGATGAAATTGATGCTATGAGCAAACATTTTATGGATGATCTTGTGATTGATTTTATCATAGTAGAAGTCCACAAACACTTTTGCGACACTTCCGAATTTAACAAAGTTCCTTACCCTGCAATCATAAAACCTATTAATTGAAAGTGATGTGACGTTTCTGTTAAAATGACTCGACGTTCATTTTTGCAAGAATGTCGTTGTTCATATTGGGATGTTGGCCTAGGTCATAGCATCAAAACGGTCCTGGGGGCAAACATCGATCGAGTACGTGACGAGAGCGATTCAATGGGCGATTGAAAAGACGACTGAAGGTATGTGCTTATGTAAAAAGAGTGAGAGAGTGTGTGGATGACAGAACCGTGATAACTGCGATTCTTGCCAAGCAAAAATCGAGCTTAAAAGCGCTCTTGATTGGCAGATAGTATAACGATTTCGAAGCAACAGCAATGTACAAACGCTCAAATGCAAAGGAAATAAATTACGTTGACAGCGAATATAATGTTGTGTGTGGAGCGAGAGTGTGTTACTTTTTGTCTGTGATTGTACTACTATGATAATCATTTAGGCCAAGATCTGGCCGCGCAATGCTGCGTAAATCGCAATGTACATTTCAATGTAGGAATGTATGCTTCGACGAAACGACGTATGTCCATGTCGAAAAATTACGCGTCGGTATTTGTAAAGGACATGCATTGGAAATCGAAGTGTTATTTTTAAAGGAAATGCAATGGAAATCGAAGTTCCGGCGGACCAGTCTTTGCGCTTACGTCTAATCGCGACGTGAATCCGCTTAAAATTTTGCTGGTTATTACAAAAACATTGCAGGTGTCCACCCCAAAGTTCTATTGCGTAATTTGAGCGGGTGTGTCATGGTACTAAAGATCAACTCACATTGAGATAGCTGCGGTGGCGCGAATCGTTGCAAATTATTAAAAAAAATATCTTCGTTATTAAAATAAATAGTATCACTTGAGCTAAGAGTCTCGTAAAGATCTAGCTTAGTTTAGCGACTACACGTTGTGGCGCCGTGCGACTGCTCGCGTAGAAGCAACCTGTTGTAGAATGAAAACTGTCCATGTGCATAACCCGTAACTGCAGCATTGGCGATATTACTTGTCGAGTTCGACAGCTGTTGCCGGTCGCTGCTATTTCAGTGTAATTTGAGCCTAAATTATACGTAATATTTTTGGGAAACAGACCGTGTCTTGTTGTCAATCAAGAACAAAGTTTGACGTTGTTGTTTGGATGGGTGCGCAGGCCCATCCGGAGAGCAAGCTGCAGGAAGCGGCGCTGTTCGTGGCGGGGAACCTGGTGTGGCGCGGCGAGGCGGGCGCCGCCGCTCGGCAAGCGCGGCTGGCCGAGCTGGGCGTGTTGCGCGCGCTCAAGCTGCTGCGCGCAAGGCACGACGCCGCTCATCTGCACGACAAGTGAGTACACTAGTCATACTCTAACTGAACCTGGTGTGGCGCGGCGAGGCGGGCGCCGCCGCTCGGCAAGCGCGGCTGGCCGAGCTGGGCGTGTTGCGCGCGCTCAAGCTGCTGCGCGCAAGGCACGACGCCGCTCATCTGCACGACAAGTGAGTACACTAGTCATACTCTAACTGAACCTGGTGTGGCGCGGCGAGGCGGGCGCCGCCGCTCGGCAAGCGCGGCTGGCCGAGCTGGGCGTGTTGCGCGCGCTCAAGCTGCTGCGCGCAAGGCACGACGCCGCTCATCTGCACGACAAGTGAGTACACTAGTCATACTCTAACTGAACCTGCTGCGGCCGAGCTGGCCGAGTAGAGTCAATTTCACCAATGAAACATTTATTTATTGATACACCCAACGACTTATTCACTAAATCATTACATTAAATATATTATATATCAAAAGCTTTGCGGTGAATTTGTCACTTATAGGTGTGCACAGCACTTGTATAATCAATAATAAAAATTAAAATGGAAATATATGATCCTAGCAAAATTAAAATTTACAAAGTTTACATTGAATTTAAAATGACAAGTAGTTAAATTAAAATACAGTATAATTAAAACATTTAAAAAAATACATCAATTAAATTCTTTAATTATAAATTGAAACTATAACAATACAAATAAATTAGAACATATCACTGACTATATTCCACAACAGTGATGACACTGACGGCTCTTGATCGTTTGCATGTGCTAATCGCGTTTAGTTTCAATGGTGAAATCAGCCCTAAATAGTAAACAATTCTTTAATGGCATAAAAAGGGTACATCTGACTAAGACCTAAGTTAAGTTTAAAGAGAGCCAAAGAGTAAATGTATTTCAGAACGAGTACTCTGCAGACAATACTTATACTGTATCATCCGTTGAAATTGTGACGCTCCGTGAAAACAACAACGAGACGAGATTAAATAATTAACTAGTTAGATTAATTTCTGTTTAAAATACGCGGTGGATTGCGAGACCTCCGTCACGAACCAAGTTTCTTCTGACGTATGATTTAAAACAAAATTGCCTACAAATTATTTTTACTTATTCATATCCGTCGTTTTCTTTGTAGCTAAAGTAATAATTTTGTTTCAGAGTGAAGACGGCTCTGGCGCAGTTTAATGACTTCACATAATGCCGCAAGGGCCACAGGCACAAACGTATGAGACGATAGTGTCTGGTTAGTTTATAGTAACGCTTGTGATTCAGTCGAATGTCGACAGTGAGTTATCCAGTCATAAACCTTATGATATTACGACACTATGTGTAGATGTAAGTATTTAATTGTACATAAATAAGTTCACAAATTGTTACATCGACGAGGAGTGTTATTGAATTTATTTATTTTTTAATTTATCCCGTTAATGTCATCGTTCATTGTGAGTAACTATATTTCATAGCGTGTATGTAACATTTTGACGAGTATCTCTCCCAAAGAAATCGATACGCGTTTCCAACGACGGAGGTGCTAGAACCCCTCTCAAAGTGGATATTTTTGTGAAACAAGCGAAATGTAGTTAAACTACAATAGTGTAATTTAGTTAGATGTTCATATAACGGGCGTTTTATATGCGTTTGTATATCGTCACATCCACGGCAAACTTACGAATCTGCAGTTTTGGTAAAATCGATATTATGATGAAAATCTGTTCGTAATTTCTAAAATATTGACAATCCGTTATTCATTATATAAAAAAGTACCATTTTAAAAACCAAAGTGTACCATGGTACCTATATACCCATTAACAAAAAAAAGAAATCGTTGATATTTACTTTCAAAACGCTCCCCTGTAAAATACATTTTCTGCAGATTCGTAAGTTTGCCGTAGATGTGACGATATTGGAATCATGTTTATTGTTAAACGTTGTCCGACAGTGGATGCCATATTGTTTGTCCATTTTCTTACTTTGATTAAATCTATATTGATTGAATTGTAAAAAGGTTTAAACTGTTTGGTACTTAAACACCAATCACGTGTACTTTATTAGTTTATTGTAAACAGTAAAGTATTGAAGTAAGATAAGGTATTGGTCAAAATTCGACGTTTATTGAATGGATATTAAATTATTGGTGTTTTTGATTCAAGTGACGACTGTTGAAGTGTGGTAACACAAACTAATTTTACAATCAATGTTACCAATTACAAAAATATTTGGAATGAATAAATTATAATCTGTAATGTTTTGTGCCTGTACTAGCTTGGTTTGTTAATAATTTGAAGATTTAATGAATCAAAACTTAGCTATCTAAATTGTAATATATTAAATTAAATATCTATTTAAATTGATTTTCTTTGACCGCTAGAAAGGACTTAAATATTGTTTAGGTAATGCGTTAGGGAATTCTGAGTTTTTAGGAGATAAAAATACTATGGTTATGGCGTCTGGGGTAAACATTTTGGATTGCCCATGGAGCGCAATGGGCTATATAATATTAATATATTTTGTATCCACAGTCGGACGATAGCAAAGAAAATTAAAAACGGAAGTACGAACACTCTATTTCTTGATGTATCCTTAATATTGAAGAATTTGTAAATAAATGCCAGAAAACAAAAACAAGAAATGAGTTTCGTACTTTCTTTAGAGTGAGTCTCATTAGACGACGGTGGCATAGAGAAGGTAGCTTTTGATAACGCATTCAATGTATGACTGTCTATGTAGATAACTAATTCTAATACTTTTACCCTTCTGAGTAATTGCTTATGGGCTATATTTTAATAGATAAGGTACTTGATGCCAACGCTGTGCAGATGTAATCTTCCATTTCCATATAATATATGTATATTGACGTAATTTGGTTGGGCTTCGAAAAGGAGTTCGGACGAGGAATTATAGAGGATGTTCCAAAAACGGCTTACTCTTTCTTAAAGTGTAAGTTTCATTTTTAGTTGTAATTTTGTTATTTTTTGTTATCGACTGTCGATGTTCCTTTTCCGCCTTTTTCAAAGCCAAACCTATCAGTTAGACTGATGTGATATCGACTTACATTGATGTATCTGATGTAAACGTAATTAATTGTCTTCATAGAACAACTTTACAAATTAATTCACACGATTTTCGTAATTCTGATATATTGGAGGGAACAATTTGGACATGGGTAGTTTGGTAACTTGGTTATAATAAGAGCTCCAAAGGTGATTTCCTACGATTGAACCGACTTTGGAATTTAAAATGATGAAGATTTAAATTGAGTTTATAAAAACTCCGTCCTACTCTCATGCTTCATTACCGCGACTGCTTAGATCTAAACGATTGAGCCTGTTTTCGGAAATAAGAACCCAATATGTATATAAATGCTGTTCTTTTTACAAAACTGACAATTTAGTCCGGTGCTAAGTTGTTATTTTGGTGTTAAGATCTTTACCCAAATCAAAATAAATCTGGAAATGTAAAAATTGGCTCAGAGCTTTAGGCTAGATCGAAAGTTAGATCGCATCTTGTAATCAGACTTTACTTTTGACGTTTAGTATAATGTGAATTAATCTGAAAGGTTTGAAATAACGCTGAAAACCATTATGAATAATTAAGTATTTTGAGCAAGGTAGCTTTACATAATTTTTTTGCTCATTTAATTACGTTATTGTTTGAGCCATCCGCGTCGATCACGATGGCCGAATGTTGTACATTATTTTGGTATTTCTATTGGTGTAATTATAATTTTTAAAAGTTAGTGCTTGTATAAAATGTTTCGTTCGCTTTAATATTCTGACGTAATATGTGATTTCACACTTGGTTGCTTGCCAATAGATGGAATAGTTGTTTAAACTATTGTTTCAACTTTATCTTACCTTTTTGCTACTAATTTAAGTCACTATGCAGTCAATGTCAGATCCCTGTGTACCTGTGGTTTTTCTAAATCTGGCTTTAGGTTTTTCTAAATCTGACTTTACGGTCTGGCCAGACATCGTTAGTAAAATTTATTTTTACGGTACAAGTACGTTTTATTCCACTAATGTATGATTACCTAAATTTATAAGTAACCAGAGTCGTCGGATATAGTTGAAGTTAAGTAAAAAACCGATGTGAGCAGTGGTATCGGCCCCGACTTTTATTTTCTGTAAATAATTTCATTATCCCTGCTCTCAAAACGGTGAAGGAAAACATCGTGAGGAAAGCGGTATGTCTTAGAACCAAAAATTCGAAGACATGTGACATCTACCAAACCGCGCTGGGCCCGCGTGGTAGATTACGCGCCACTCACTCTCACTGAGAGGAGACCTGTGTCCCAGCAGTGGGAACAACATAGGTTGATTATGATGATGGTGGTGAAAAAGCCGATGAATGTTTTCGAATAAAATATAACTTAATTAATAGAAAAGAAACGTTCATTTGTCAAATTGAATTTCATTCGAAAACTAAAAACGCATACATGGGAAATGTTAAAAGTGAACTTGTGTTCATTATGTTAAAGTTAAAATTGTAGGTCACGGGCAGGTCTATATTTGGTCGTGCCATATTTGGCTCGGACCTTGACATAGGTCATATTCGACACAATACAACGGCTCTAACCCAAACAAGTGTGAAAGCGCAATATTCATTTTGATATTTTTTTTATAATAAATTATATACAAATTATGTTCAAATGACTGATAGATTAGGCTAATTCTTTGACAAATATATGAGTTTTGATTATTTCAATGAATGAGTCATTTCCCCCATCCATTTCATTTGTGCTCTATTTATTTTAGTCTGTAAATATCTTCTTTTAAATGTACTTTAACCAAGATTTTAATTTTCGCTCATATTTTTGACATTGCGATTTCTGAAATGTAAAATAATATATAAATGACAAGTTATGTTTTTCATGTTAATATGAAGATAATGTGAAAAGTGTTTTTGTTTTATTTTATGCGATTACCAACCCCTTTGCCAGCCGGTCGGAAAAATAGGGAAACTTACTTGTACATCATCATCTGCCTAGCCTCTTCCCAACTATGTTGGGGTCGGCTTCCAGTCTAACCGGATGCAGTTGAGGACCAGTATTTTACATGGAGCGACTGCCTATCTGACCTCATCAGTTACTGGGTAATACGATACCCCTTTGTAAGACTGGTTGTCAGACTTTCGGTCTTCTGACGACTCGTAACAACTGAAACATACTCGTCCATATCTTGGATATCGTCTACTAGCTTCTGCCCGCGACTACGTCCGCATCATAATTTTGCTCCCCTGACCCTTCCCGTCGCATTGAATTGCCTGCAAGTTTTCGAATATTTTTCATTGCTGCTCCGCTCCTTTTGATCGTAGCGTGATTTAATCTCGTTCCAGAACGAACGGACGAACGAACGAACGATTGAACGAACGAACGATTGAACGAACGAACGAACGAACGATTGAACGAACGAACGATTGAACGAACGAACGAAAGAATGAACGAACAAACAAACTCTTCAGCTTATATTTATAGTATACATTTCTCGAACGAAAAGGTACAGAAGAAGCGATAGGATAAGGGCAACGCTCCAGACGCAATAATATTGAACTTGCCTGGAAATTTAACAAGATATTACTGTGTCTCTGGCACTCAATAACACATACATATATAAAATCACGCTTTTTTTCCCCATGGGGGTAGGCACAAACTGTAGAACACCACCTGCTACGATCCTAACATACTAGGTACTTTTGCCTCGTTTAAGTTCATACATCTGGTCCTACACGCATGCCGGTTACCAGTACTACGCACCTGAAGGAAGAACATCAGTCTAAACACTGGTCAGCAAAGTTCTCACAATCATCATCATCATTTCAGCCGAAAGACGTCCACTGCTGAACATAGGCCTCCCCCAAGCACCGCCACTTCGACCTATTCTGTGCTTCTCGCATCCAACACAATACAAAAAACAAAATAAATTTTATATCTAATATTCCTAAAATAACATAACTGGCACTCAACAACTCTACACCTCTCTATGCAAATAGAGTGTTCTGAAACAATAACCGTTCATACCCATTGACCCTCCTTTTATCTACATTGACCAGGTATTGCCGCCATATTTTTTCCGCTATGTCGATAACGGTGGGGCCGCGGAAGGAGGAAGCGATCGTCACGTAGGGTATTATCGGACCTGGCGCGTGGACGTAAATTAACAAATGCCGGGTAAATATATTTATTTATTTCCGATGGTATTTTGTCTATGGTTTCAATGGTTTGTTGTGGAAAATTTTTGTTCGGCTGGAATTTAACCAACTATTATACATTTTAGTTCCATTCTTAGAAGTTAGGCAACCGGTCACCATCATCATGAGCTTATAGAAGCCCACTGCTGGATATACATAGATAGGGTTGCCAGTTTATGATTTCTGGGACAATTTAATTTAAAAAAAACACTTTGTTTTTTTTTTATTACATTTAGTGTGCAGTGAAAAGTGATATGTATAAAATACAGTTATATAAATCAAAGAGAGGCATTTTACCTTTTTTCAGGTCCAAGGTTTTGCCAAAATGGTAGAATTTCTACGCAATTTACGCCAAAATTGATCTGAGTCTGCAGTTATGTTAGACTTTTCAGCAGGCTGAATATTACGAATTGGCTACTTTAGTTATACGGAATCCGGGACAATAAAAGGTAATTCCTGGACCACGGGACAAGATGTAAAATTCCGGGACAATCCCGGATTTCCCGGCCATCTGGCAAGCCGAGACCTACCGAATTGCACGCTCTTTATTCGTTGTTCGGCTATTCTCATTCGGAAACTACCATCGAAGGTTTCTGGTTATGTAACCCACCCTTATTTTATACTCTCTTTATTCATTGTTAACAAGACAACTACAGCAACACAATGACATAATGTACTACATTTTCATCTTCTAGAGGGACTTACGGGTCTTACTAGAAAATGGACAGCAGCGTTTTCTACACATTTTAACACCATACAGCAATCGCCAACCCATCTGCCAAGCGTGGCGATTATAGCATACCCACCCGAATTGGCTGAAGCCTATGTTCAGCAGCCGAAACTGAAATGATGACGATTCTGAACTGCTTACAATGTAGTGCAGTGTAGTACAATGGCAGCCTTTTTTTTTTGGTTGGGAAATCTTCAAATGACTTCTCCCGCTCTGGGCGGAGCGGGAGGGCGTGTCAGAATTTTACTGACTAAAACCCACCCGTGTTCCTTCAGTTGCCCATGTGCCAGGGTCACGGTATCTCTTTCGAATGGCAGCCTTACGTTGTTAACAATGAATAAAAGGAATTTAAAGTAGGGGTTGGTTACACTTTTCAAGTTCTCACTGAAATCTCCTTAGGTATCGTACATATATGATATTCTGTTCTGAAAATTCTACGGTTGCGATAATGGAAAAGTTGTAAGTAGAAGCATTGTTTGCATCTGAAAACTAAGAAAACAAAGTTTGCGGATTTGGAGAACTTCATTTGTTTGTTCTATGTTAGGTACAGGTAAACTGGTGTAATTATTCGTTTTATAGATAGAGAGGTGGTAACCTAGAACTGGCCCGAAGTAAACCGCATAAAGCTTAATTCAAGATTTTACTGAATTCAGTTTTCTGCGAGAAAGTCAGGCGAAACCTTTGAGGATTGTGGTTGGAAAACAGAAGAGGTTATGCAAAGGTCTCTCTGTACACAATGGGTGCCTGAAGATGGATGATGCCGCCGCGGTCGGCCCAGAAAGCGGTGGCGAGATGACCTGGATGGGTGCCGTGACGGCTGGTTCGAGGTGGCGCGGGAATAGAGTTCCTTGAAAAACTTGGGGTACGCCTTTGCTAAGCAGTGGGACAGTATAGGATAAAACAAAACAAAAAAGTTATGAGTTGAGCTACAGGATTACTGACAAATTCGTGCACTGATTGAACGGCTCCGCTCAAAGCTGGGTTCTTTCCTCAAAAGATCACCACAGTCATTAATCTGCATGGTCGTCATATGGCCTAAGATTATGTCTTGACTTTAAACTAAACTGCGAGTTTGTTCATACAAACTCAGACATCAGTTAATTTTCAAATCCGGTGTTTACTACCAGACTACTTTGAGAAGAAAGACCGATTTGTTCTTCTCAAAGGATCTAGTCTGATCGTAAACACCAACCTCAACTCACTTTTTAATTTAATATTTATTGCATTTAGAAATTTGTTTTTATTTATCTGATTATTTGCTGCAGCCGTCAACGTCATCGCTGCTCTCTGTCGCTGAAAACCAGCGCTGGGGTTCTGTCTCGCATAGGGTCACAGCACTGTGCTGAGCAGTGGCCGTTTTGCGTGGATGTGACGCATGTTTTCCCCCAGCTTTTTCTTTTTCTGTGTGTGTTTAATCTTTCTTTGCGCCATGGTTACCGCAAATAAACGTAGGTATTTTTTTCTTTCTTTAATTAGTTTTAAAATAAAACTTATTTTTGACGTGTAATACAAATGTTAAATCAATTCACACAAATAAATATCATTAACTAAAGACCTTAACTTTAAAATAGAAGCTCTCTATAATAGATCTCGAGACTAGGCTCGTAACCTTCACAATCTCGAGATCAGCAGCCACTAGAGAATGGACACGTTTTGTGGTCCACCTCTATTGTGCAGCAGTGCATATTGAGAGCTTTTTGCATATCTTGACCTTCGTTGAATATCGGAGAATAAAATTAGCGATGTTAGCTGTTTTATCCGATTTGATTACATAATTTGAATATAGTTATATACCTACAGTTCGACAGAAAATGGTTGTATTTTAGGTCGCTAACGAAAACGAAATTGGGCCTGATATGTATTATATGCCGAGAACAGAAAATGAGTAAAAAACATTTTTTTGTTCTTTTTTAATTATATTTAACCGTTTAAACTTCAATCTCACGACACTTTATACTTTAGGTATTCACTCATAATTAACAATCTAACTGTTTTATGTTACAATTTTGCGAAAAAAATGCTTTTTTTTTCTGCATCTTCACAGTTGTGGTTGTTCTACCTATCGATTTTTCTGAATAAGTAAATTGAGACTATACATGTACCGGTAGGCCAGGTACCGAGAAAATTTTAATGCCCACGGCTGAAGGTCAAAAAAATTAAATAATAAGTAGATATTGAAAATTGATATTTGTGCCGAAAATTGCCGATAGCCGAGAACGAAGACGACATTTGGTCGGACTCTAATTATAGGTAGGTCTACCAAATAGTGTAAGATATTTGAAACAACGAACCGTGATTGTTTTACTTACGTAAAGGTAGTTTCGTAAGGTTGTGTAAATGTCTATTATAAGGAATCATTACGCAGGTAAAGCATTCACTTTTGTTACTAACCGACTGACGCTACCTTTAACTACCTATTACAGAATCCATATAATAGGGTGAGAAACCAAACCCCGGGGCGTAATTGAGACTTTTAGCCGAAAAATTGGACCATGTCCGTAATTGGTTATTAGGACTGGCCCATACATCCATTACGGCGGTTAAGTGCGGTCTACCAGGCAGCCGTAGGTACTTCAATATTGAAAACCTCAATACCTTTTTGGTAATCAAACAGCTATTAATCACATATTGCTTGCCTAACTTCCATAGTAACTGTACACCTGACAGTCTACACTTTATAGTCGAACTTCGTAAGTTCTTAGAGAACTTATGTAGTCAGCAATGTTAAATTCAATAACTTAGTTGTGACTAAAACGAGTTCAATAACTTTGGGTGGAACTTGCGGGTAGACGAACATTTTGAAGATAACTTTAGAGTTGTGGCAAAGTTCACAATCTTATGTCTTGAAAATTTGAATGTGAATTAGTTATGGAATAGCGTCCTCCCCTATCTGACTTCATGGAATTCATTTCATAGTTAGGCGCCGCACTTCATCATAAAGCTGAAGCATCAACTAGCACAGGCTCTGCCTAGTTTGGGATCAGATAACGTTGTGTTGGTTGTCCAAAGATATTATAAAGAGCTACCTCCTGTTTTACCATTAAGGACGCATTTGATCAAACTTTTAGTTTGTGTCTTAAACTGCGCATACATTTTCAGTTTTTGACAGTTTTTCCCAAAGAGGTAACTATAAACTGATAGACATCAATTTTATCACACGGCGGAATACGATTCTATTGGAACGAAGTTCCTTATGGCGCGTTGCGAAAGGAGGCTAGACGGAAATTAAGAGAAAAAGTTGTAACGACACTTTTTAACCGACTTCAAAAATAGGAGGAGGTTTCTCAATTCGACCGTATATATATTGTTGTTTGTATTTGTTTTGTATGTTGTTGTTTTTTTTTTGTTGTGAGTAGAGAGAGAGAGAGAATATTTTTGTTGAGTGTATACAGGTTTTTTGTATATAATAATTAATAAAAAAATTATAACGATAATGAATCCTGGAAAGGAACTTCGTTCCATCCGGGTGTCCCTTGACACCTCTAAAGTTTTTATTATAATATATCTGACAGCTGAAATCAGCTCTCAAAGTAGCAGGTATACCCGTTCGACAATTCATTCGCAACCCACGACGTAAGTGAAAACAGAATAATTGATGTGATAGGTAGAAAAAGAAGAATAAGATGCACTTTGCAATGTGACTGATACTTTTAACGGCGTGATGTTTCACTTAGAGAAATGGCTTCCAACAACGGTTTATTACTACGTAGTTAGGTACTGTAGGAGCCTTAGATAGATGAAAATAAGGTAGAAGTAGCACTGGCATGGGTAAATCTACTACATTTTAAATTATGCAGTAGCATAATAATAATTCTTTGGCAATTGACATTAGGTACCTGCTAGATATTATCATGCCTTACATTAAAAGAAACAACAATAACAGCTGTACTCCTTGCAACTCTTTTCAGTTAAATGAACATAACAAAGTATCTATATTTAGTGCATGTTTCATTGTTACCATTGTATGAGTAAACAGCATTATCTAATATCAATATGAGAAGCAAAAATTTTGCACTCCTTTTTACGAAAATAACGCGGACGGAGGAGTATGAATAGCACAGTTAAAGCTTGTATGGAGGAGTACAGAAAGCTAATAATGTTATGTTATAATGCATTAGAAAACTACTATTATTAATTAAACAAAAAAACCACACGTTTGACACACAATGACATACACATATAACTCTTTTGTTTTTGGTTAGGCTTTGGTCAAACTGAGAAGGGATTAATATTATTTGTATTTTATGTCTATAGTCTTACTGAATGTCGAAAAATAAATCAAATAAAAAAAACAATAATACCCGCTTCAATGTCTTATAGCGCTCAACCTAAAAATAACCTATAGTCAAATTTTGACAACTATATGTATATATAAGTATCTAGATGTCTTATGGTAAAGGTGCGCTTTGTGTGTCTAACATACCAGTGGTCGGTCGACTGGTCCGAGTTACACAGTATCTAATGATATCCGACCATCCGGCTGCCGGTACTCAGCCCGCCTTTGCTTCTACTGAGTTTTCACTTTGACCATCTCCTTACTGCCACTTTTGATATTGTACGTAGCCGCTGTATGTAGCGTTATTCGTGATCCTTTGTCAATCCTTTAGCAATGCATTTTCAGTTCTAAGTATTTAAACGATTGATTCCAATTTAAAAATAATAGACACAAATGGAGACCAAGATTTCAGTCGAAACCAAACTTATTTCGAAACGCGTATTTCTTCAAAATTGGACGCTAACGCGCCGGTCGTCAACCGCAAATCTTCCTGTGTTAGTTGAACTAACATTGATTTTATGCATTAAGACAATGGTGGTACCTTGTCACATTATGTTAACGGCTATAACAGCTGAGCAATAGGATGAATATAGGTATACAAGCTAGGTAATTTATGTCCATCTAATAGATGTGTGCGGCTGATGGACGAATATACATACATTAGATAGTGTCGTGTAGTTAACTATTCAGTCTGAACTGACTTACCTTCCTAACACCTTCAACATCGGCTATTAACAGTTCGATATTTTCTATCGAGATGATAAAGCACGAGCTAAATCACAAAAAAAAAAAAAACATACACACACACAAACATACACACACACACACACAAACACACACACACACACACACACACACCACACCACACCACCACACACCACACCACACCACACCACCACCACACCACCACACCATACATTTATATGGTCGGAAAATTCGCGCCAATTTCCTTGGCTGACAGATTTAAAAAAAATTGTTTGGCCATAAATAATGATACAAACTTTTATGAATAAACAGTATATTCATGCTACCTTCCAAATCGTTAATAGAAAACGTTTTTGGTGATAACCACAAAGCAAACGTTCAACGTATTTGCCAGAAAAAAATAAACCGTCTAGCAAAGACAGAAAATAATCGTTTTTTTATGCGGCCACACAAAGTAAAGTGATTTTACTCAGGGCGTGAAAACTAAGCTTTATAGTGGCGCAGCTCTAGTGCTCGCTAATGGAGTACCGGGTGACTCTAAGCTGACTAACGAATGATGTAGCTACATAAGTTCAGCTAAGCCGGCTGAGTAAATGTGAGCATTACGCTGTTCAGATGAACGGATAATTTATGGCATAGTTTGTAATTGTATCTGTGAGAAATGGAATTGGAATATAATTAGATTGGTATCCAATTCCATTCTAAGTTTTAGTGTTGTGTAATTTGGATGGTGATTTGAACTGGCAGGTTGCACAATCTTGCCAGTATTAAAACGTTAACTACCATGTCGGACTATGTGTCCATCACTTTTTGTTTCATTCCGGCCTTGTCGGACTATATATGACCGACAACACATACCAAATCTGAATGTTTCGTTGCTGCGTGGCGGCCATGTTTTTGGAATAAATAATGTTTTTATGGAATAAATAATGTATTTAAATTGAAATAACATTAAGTACGTTTTTTGACTTTTTCTGATTTTAAACATGGCAGTTAACGTGTAACCACTGGGCCACCACCTGCTCCAGCCGCGACTTACGAGTAGTAAGTAGGTCGTGAGTTCAAATCCAAACAGACGCATTACTTTGTGTAAATTATTTAATCGCCACTGCTCTCAAAACGGTGAAGGAAAACATCGTGAGGAACCAAAAACCAAAAAACCAAAAAACAAAAACTAGAACCAAAAATTCGAAGACATGTGACATCTACCAACCCGCACTGGACCCGTGTGGTGGATTATGGCCCACTTCCTGTCTCCGAGAGGAGGCCTGTGTCCCAACAGTGGGAACATTATAGGCTGATGATGAGTTAACGTGTTAACTATAATTATTTTGCTTATACTTAAAATAAAAGCTAACTAGGTACAGAATATTTTGTGAGTTGTTATTTTAGAGTTACATAATTTTGTTCTCTAGGCTTAGTAAAAAATAATAGTCTTAAGATAAACGAAGTAAGTATTATATTTATACTACGGTTAGCTTACCTATTTTGGATCTAAGGCTGTAATAACGAAAAGCTAATAAACGTTTAGTGGGCTGAAGAAAGGTAAATACAAACTTATGATAAATAAAATATTAGAATAAAGAAGCGAAGTCTATATTTAAACCCAAGCCGACCTTTTCGAGTATTGGGCTAAGTTTTCCTCAACAGTGAGCTTTTCAGCCGAATATCGATAAAAACAAAACCGGTTTTCTTAGCTTTCGAGCCCTAATTCTGCCAGTCAAACTGACGTGCTAAATAAAAAGCTTTCCGTCATCATTTTAACCAAAGATTTCCCCACTAATTCTTTCTTTGTTTACAAAATGGCGTGGGTGCGATCCCCAACAGGCCTGAGCCATTAAAATAACGGCTAACAATATTTTTAACGAGCTCTAATGGTTAAAGTTAGCTAATGCGTTAAACTTTTCTAATGTTCGTTTTCTCTCGCCCTAGTTTTTCCGATTTTCTCTATCGGATTGCAAAAAGTTTGGTATTGTATTTTTTTCCGATTTATCGAATTAAGAAGTTATGAAGTTTTTTTTCGATACATTGGGTTTCTGTAGAATTCCTCGTCAGTAGAGAATTGTTAAATTGACAGCTGATCAGGGTTGCGAGTATTTTTTAAATCGGGATTTTGGATGGAAAATGACTGCAGCATTGTATGTATATGTTTATGGCGCTGTCCTATTGCCATCGCTCGGGCGATGATGCATCCGTCCGATGAAAATGATCGTGCGACCGTGTGATGATTTACTTACTTACTTTCAAACATACCGATATCTACTGAATGTCTTATTGATGGTCGTGCGATCATGCGATGCGACCAAATTGTTTGATTTTCGTCGCGCGATCATCGACGCGTCGTATTGATCATACGATCGTCCAATCAAACATACTGATCAGTACTAAATGTCCGAATGGCGATCGCCGGGTCGCGCGACCAAGCGGAGAGGAGGCAAGGGAGGGTGGTATTTACAATTAAAGAAATATTGCTTGACAGCAGAAACTGTGCATCTTTACTAAGAGCCATTTCGAGAGTGTTCGCAGAGGACAAAACTCGTCGCGCGATCGGTTTCATCGCACGATGAAATCACATCATCACACGACTGGTGGCAATAGGACATACGTGTTCTCATCGCGTGATCGGTTTCATCGCATGATGAAATCACATCATCACATGAGCGATGGCAATAGGACATACGTTTTTTCATCGCGCGATCGGTTTCATCGCGTGATGAAATCGGATCGCACCATCGCGCGAGCGATGGCAGTAGGACAGCGCCTATGATGAAGAGATCGCAAATATTTTTTGTTTATAAACCTAGCGTACGCTGTATCTTTGTTGCTACGGCGTAGCACACGCGGTGATGCAGCACTGCTACGGCGGTTTCGTAGCAGACAACACATAATTTGCTACGCATCGTGGATTACACAAATATCTCTGTCACGGCGATACCTGCGTGTTTCGATAATAAGAAGACTAGTTTCTATTGCTACACCACTGAAATTGAATTGGATTATTGACCGTTGGCGGAAGGTAAGTGCAGATAGAAAACACGTAGCTTCGTGAGCGTATCGCGGTACGTGTACCGCGAGTGTACGTGCGAGTATCCCCGAAGGCTCGTATCGTGTTGTGTCGTGTCGTATGTTACTGGTCCGGACACGGAACCTCTAGTGGGAGAATATTTGATGCTGTACTGTTCTTTGTTTATATACCTGCACTTTTAGTAAAGAAAATATGCTCTACATTTCTTGTTTGAACTGTCTATGTTACCCAGCGTTTGCACCAAGTTATGAAATATGTATTCTATACGTAGTTCCAAAACTTTACAAACATGGTGAAGAAAAAAGTGTCTGAAACAACGTCAATATACGTTTTAAAATGGATGTAAACTTAGGGTATACATAGAAGAAGAAAGAAAATACGTTTATTTGAGGCAAACATGACGCACAGAAAGACCAAAAACATACAGAAATAAAAATTAGGTGTGGGAAAACATGCGTCACATCCACGCAAGACGGCCATCGCTCAGCATAATGCTGTGACCCTATGCGAGACAGAGCCCCAGCGCTGGTTTTTATTAACAGCCGGCGCTGACGTAATGACGTCGACCGGTGCAGCAAATAATCAGTAAAATAAATACTAAAAACACACATACTTCGGAAAATTTTCAAAGTATCTGTGTGTTTTAAATTCTCAAGGAGTGCAATTTAGTATCAAAACTTCCAAGATTGGCGATCTTCTCTCAACTTCGAAGTATCTAAAGTTTATCTTTAATAACATACGAATACGTCACAGTGGTTTTCTCAAGAAAATATATCTGAAAGACCTCACCCGAGATTACGCCCGTCATAATCTGCGTCAGGCTTAACACAACGTCTACCAAGTTAAATATATATATGTATTTAATCGTGTACGGTCACCAAAAGAAATTAGCAACCAGAGTCGTCGGATGTAGTTAAAGTTTAGGAAGAAACCGAATGAGGTTTTCGTATAAAATTTAATTTCATCGTCATCATCATTTCAGCCCAAAAGACGTTTTCTGCTGGAAAACATCAATTGGTTTCTTACTAAACTTCAACCTATACCCGGGTTACATATCTCTTTTGGTGACTGTACATAATAAAGAGTATTCTATCTAACAGCTACGAACATAATACCTGTGCCTTCTCCAAATATAAATTCCAATCTCAAACGAGCTATACCGACCGATTATCCTGATAATCGTAAAGTCTCCATTTACCGACAGCTGCTCTGGTCGGGCGCAATAATCGCTATGGTGGAACCCCACAGCTGTGACGTCACTCGCGTATTTAGCACATAATCCTACGTATCACGCTCGTAAACAAGGTACCGGGCACATAAGAGCCGTTACAGTGAATATTCACCGCAGTAGACAGTATGCAAATGGTTGCAAGCAGTCCGTGACTGCGCATAGCCTGGTTGTATCTGTGTGTACCTGAAGCTCTGCCTACCCGCAGATTAATGTGCTGTGATCTATCCCACGTCCGTGGAATAACGCTGAGTTAACACGTGCCTACCAGCTATCTGAAATATTGCAGTATTTTTTGTTTTGAGGAAAAATGGTGGTATAATTTGTGAAAGCTTTAGTTTTTAGAGTGGCGTTAGCTTTCAAATTGAGAAAGCTTAAATGGTTTTGTGACTGTAGCTTGTGTCAGATAAACCTGTTGCTATTTTAGATGTAATTGCGTAATACATTAACAGAAGGAATGACTTTCATTTTGACTGAACATCAACAATCATTGCGTTATTTACGTTGCTAAGCAGACAATATTTTCGAACATATGAAGTAATGGATTATTATCAATATCCTGCAAAATGATTCATATTCTGATTGCTGTATTTTTAATCACAGTCTGAGGAGTGCCGTATCTTACTGAATTACTGGCAGATTATATGAGAATTCATAACGAGGACAAACTTTTTACAACTTGGGAACCGATATACCGAAATGTCTCTACAACATATTATAATCTCGAATAGCTATATAAAATTAGCTAAAAGCTATTCGTTAAAAGAAGCTCGATATCGTGACACGGACACCGCATTAGCAGTGCATACTACACTATTCTTGATTTTCTTTTTTTTATTCTGTGCTCTTGATCTTAAAACTGTTTTTGTTTTTTTACTCGAGTTAACTTATATTTTTCCTGACAAACCAAATTTTCTTTATTTTTCTTTTACGTTCAAGATTGGTATTTAAATAGGAAAGTTAACGCTAAGAAAACTACTTTGAGCGTAGTATTCTACACAGTATTATAACGATAGAATTTAATATATTAGTGAGCTTACCTTTGAAATACGGCCAGCTCCGGTTATTTCAATTTCTTGTGAGAAACTCGCAATCTGAGAGGAAAACTACGTCACTGAGTATGAATATGACAAAGCACTGTTTTGAGATCAGCCTTGATCCGAGACACCTTCGGTGGCGTCTGGCAGATATTATCAGCAGTGTCCTCCACTGTCTATTACGTACTTCATCTTCTTAGCGTAGGTATCGTTGGTAAAGTAACATAACACATGTATTTTTTTAATTTATTTGGTCCAATAAGAGCAACTAGATAATAATTCAAATTCAAATTCAAAATATTTATTTCAGAAATAAATCCATATAATGTTAGTAATAAAAACAACTTACTCTAATGTTAGTAATAAATAAAGAAAGAAAATAAAAATAAAATAAACGAATGAACCATTGAACTGATCGTTCAATGGTTCATTAGTTCATTTTCCTAAATGGGTATGAACTCTCAGCAACCTTCGCAAGAGGGGAGAGTCCCACCGATCTGCGAATACATTCAGGATGCCATTGGAGGAGGACCGCAAGCGCTCAACTATGGAAGCGCAGCGCCTCCGCATGATCGCGGCAAACCCGTCGACGCACGCCTCCGCGAACATACCTGACGCGCTACATCTCCATGGCAGTCTTAAAAGCACCCTGAATGCGTTCATCACACTATAAAATCATAAATTGGTACACGTTGACCTTCTTTCAAGCAACCAAATGCAATGCAATAATCAACAATAACTCATCCTCATCATAATTTCTGTCGAAAGAAGAACACTGCTGGACATGGGTCTCCCCCAAGCTCCGCCAC
Organism: Aporophyla nigra; assembly: GCA_947507805.1. Lineage (NCBI taxonomy): Eukaryota > Metazoa > Arthropoda > Insecta > Lepidoptera > Noctuidae > Aporophyla > Aporophyla nigra. Next base: position 18,281,739 of record OX382309.1, on the reverse strand, counting down.
TTCAACCCATTTTGTGCATCTCGCATCCAGCGGATTTCTACCGCCATCACAAGCTCATCGGTCCACCTTGTGGGAGGCCTTCTATGCCTTCCGGTACACGTTCGTCACTCCAGATCCTTTCGGCCCATCGGCTATCTGTTCTGCGAGCAATATGCCCATTGCCATTTAAGTTTGGCAAATTTTCGGACTATGTCGGTTACCTCGGTTGGTTTGTGGATCTCTTCATTCCTAATTCGATCACGTAGGGAAACTCCAAGCATAGCTCTCTCCGTTGCCTTTTGGGTGACTTTTAGCCTTCTAATAAGGCCCGTTGTGAGTGACCACGTTTCAGTACTAAAGGTTGTCACTGGCAACGTGTATTTGTTAAAGACTTTCGCAACAATAAGTACGATGGAAATAATGACTGAGGATAAAATTCGAAACGATTATCCAATCCAACACAATCCCTCCTCCAATACAATTCATGGTATGCTAGTTAACTACTCCACAGCGAATTCATACTCCAACAAGTATATAAAACATAGGTCACGTCTAGGAAATATGCAGCGCTACGTGACGCCTACGTAGCAGCCTCGTATTGGGGGGTAAGGTAGGTAATCGCGACCGATTGCCCTGATAAAATATTAGGTAGCCTATGTGAACAGTATGTGGGTTATGTCCTACAGAAATGTGTTTGCTTTACGGTATACTTGTAGGAATGTTATTGGTATAACTTTTGATAAAGAGTTTATTGGAATATTTCCGTCTGTTTAATACCTAAGGCTAGATCAGGTACGCCATTGTGTGTAATCATGCAAGAGCCACTACTTTTATCATATCCTATATTATGCCGGGCAAACACATTATGTAAAGTGAACGCTTCTGCCCCGTAATTTATTTTCAGTGACAAAAAGCAAAGAAAGGAGAACAACTAGACAGTACACTCAACATTTTTCACAACACAATAAAAGACGGTATTCATTCTTCAAATACTCATGCTATTTGTTTTCCTGTGAGGATCCGAAGCAGCTGCGTGTTTCCTACAACTGTTTGCCGCTTTTGATGCAATACAGTCAGCACAAAAAAACCCGAGTCGAGGTGTAATGATCCATCAACGAGATAAAAGGCATTCACTACGATTTACCACCACTAAGGGTCCGTACACACGCAGTACTACAAAAATTTAAAACGCTTGTGGGTGAACTTAACACCTATGACTACCCCTACAGGGATGGCAGGCATGGTGTTGTGCAATTATTAAGAAATCTGTCTTAGTGAGTTACAATAAGAATGGATCAACACACTAGGTCTTTATATTAACATGGTATAAGTGTCCAATATACCTGAAACCTGACATGGAGTTTTAGGTACTCCATTGTTGTGTACGTTAAGGTTTAGATTGGTTTGGCGAGTAGTTGGCTCAAGGAAACAAGCGTCTGTCTTTGATGGTGTTTATTGGCTACTAACTATAAAAATCTCATAACATCATTTAAATACGGTTGGCGGCTAGCTAATTACTACAAAGAAATGTGGACTGTATGTATGTATAGGTAACCTATTGAAATCAGCTTCAACATGAGCCGCCCACCAAAGGACTTTATGAGTCCTTTCAAAAATGCCATAAATGCGCAACTAACAGTATACATGCAAATTTATCAAACACTAAATGATTGTCTATTCAGTGTTACTTTCTATTGGCAGTGGACAGAGTTTAGTCATAGTTCTCTTTACAATACTGTCCCCGCTCTTGACACTATAAACTCTTGTGCAGCGATCTGGTCCTGGATGTTTGCTCACTATACGACCAAGTAACCACTTCCCTGGTGGAAGGTTCTCCTGCTTGATCAAAACAATATTGCCGACTTCAAACTCCTTTCCTCTTTAGAGCCATTTCGGGCGTTGTTGAAGTCTAGATAAATATTCCTGTTGCCATCTAGTCCAAAAATCATGCAATAACTTTTGAACATACTGCCAACGTGATAACGTGTGAACCTTCAAGTTTTGTAAATTTGGGCTAGGTATAACAATGGGTGCCTCTCCAATTAAAAAATGTCCAGGTGTTAGTGGCTCGATATTCGCATCATCCAAATCATCTTGAGGGCACAATGGCCTCGAGTTTAAACAAGCCTCTATTTCACACAGCACTGTCGACATCTCCTCGAAAGTTAAGTTGCTGGTTAATATTCGTTTTAAGTGGTACTTTGTGGATTTTACTCCTGCCTCCCATAGGCCGCCGAAGTTTGGGCTGTATGCAGGAATAAAATTCCATTGCGTGCCATCAGATGCAAGCGCGTCTGCGATTACTCCAGAGAACTCCAAGCTTGCTTGCTTCCTTCCACATAGTTACCAGCTCCTTATTTGCACCGACAAAATTCCTCCCCTGGTCACTCCATAAATTTGCACACTTGCGTCTTCTCGCACAGAATCTTTTATATGCGCCGATGAACGCTTCTGACGTCATATCTCCAACGAGCTCTAAATGAATGGCCTTAGTAGCCATACATATAAAAATTGATATGTACGCTTTGTGTGCTTTAACTCCTCTTCCCTTGCTCCATAGAATTTGTAATGGTCCAGCAAAGTCGACACCGGAATGCAGAAATGGTCGAGCTGGTGTTACACGAACCTTTGGCAAATCACCCATTACTTGTGTTCTAGCAGTCGCATTCTGTTTGGCACATACTAAGCATCGGTGAACATACTGTTTGACTTGCCATTAATTAATTCCATCAATGAGCTGTATTTTCCAAATTGTTCTGTTAATCTTCTCTCTTCTTGTACCTTTTTGGTCATTGTAAAAGTTTGCATAGTAGTCTTCTTTTCTAGCTCTGTAGATATGGTTTCTGGTTTGGTAAAATAAACATCTACTTTTGAAAGCCATTCTGGCCCCTTCCACCATAAGGCACAAGTTTTCAACTGTGACACTAGTGCACCTCTTGACGCTATATCAGCAGGGTTCTCCTGCGATTGTACGTGGTACCATTGTTCTTTCGGGACGTTGCTAGTTATTTCAACCGTTCTATTGGCAACAAAGGTCTTCCATTTGCTAGGCTCCTTTTGTAGTCAAGCAATGACTATTGAGGAATCAGTCCAAGCAAAAACATTCAGTGATGGGATTTTCATTGCTGTTGAAATTTGTTTCAACAGTCTTGACACCAAAACAGCTCCACACAACTCGTGGTAATGACACAGTCTTCAACAGAGCAACACGAGTTTTTGCTGCAATCAGTGAGGTTTTGACTACGCCATCCGAGTTATGTTCGCGACAATATACAACAGCTGCGTATGCCTTCATCGATGCATCACTAAAACCATGCAGTTGTATGCTGTTCTTCTTTGAACTGTATGTGCCCATTCATCGATCTATTTTGATATAATTGACGTTTTCCATATCGTCGCGTATGGCTTTCCACTTTTCTTTCACAGCTGGAGCGATTTCTTGATCCCAATCTGCCTTAGTTTGCCAGGGCTTTTGAATGAGTATTTTTGTTTGTACGATGCATGGCGCTATCCAACCGAGTGGGTCAAAGAGCTTTTGAACATCTGACAATATACTTCGCTTCGTAACGACATCAGGAAGAGGCACTAGAGTTAGTTGGTATTCAAATTGATCGCTGCCTAGGTTCCATTGTACACCTAACGTCTTTATAGTACCATTTATATTTATATCCATATGCGCATTGATAGATCTGTCCGCTAGATCTATAGATTTTAAAAACTCAACATTACTTGACGACCATTTTTTTAGCTGAAAACCACCTCGTTGTAATAAATTCTTCAATTCCGTGCTTATTTGAATGGCTTGCTCTAAATCGTCACATCCTGACATAACGTCATCAACATATAAATCTTCTTGTAACACCCTAGCAGCTTCAGGATAGTTGACGCTTTCATCTTTGGCAAGTTGCATAAGTGTTTTTACCGCCAAATACGGTGCTGACGCTGTACCGAAAGTGACAGTCAGGAGTCTTAAATCTTGAATGATTTCGGACGAATCGCTTTGCCATAATATTCTCTGGTAATCGGTGTCTTCGTGGGCTACCAATATCATTCGGTACATTTTTTGTATGTCCGATACAAAACACACAGCGTGTATTCGCCATCTTACTATTAGGCTTCGCAAGTCGTCTTGTAGAACGGGACCTGCCAGTAATTCGTCGTTTAGGGAAACTCCATTGTAACCCTTGCAGGAAGCATCAAAAACAACGCGAGTCTTCGTGCTTCTTTGTCGTTCCGGACTATCGCGTGGTGGGGTAAGTAGACGGACCTTTTTGTATTTATTTCATTTTGTGGTACCTCTTCTATGTGTTTTAGGTTTATGTATTCTTCAATAACCCTTTTGTATTCTTCTTTCAGTTCAGGATTTTTGTTCAACCTTTTCTCCAGTTGCAGAAATCTGTTTAGTGCTATCTCTCTTGTCTTTCCATCGGGTGATTTTAAGTTGTCGGTTTTAAAGGGTAATTTAACTATGTAGCGTCCTTCGTTGTTTCTTGCATGTGTGTTTTCATAAATCTCTTCGCATAATTTTTCCTCTTTAGTAAAATCCCTTTTTGTATCGGTTTCTAATTCCCACATAGTCTTCAATAGTTCCTTCACATCAACTTGTTCATTTATCGCCATTAAACATTTTTCTTTTGTGTTTGTTTTAATGCTTATTTCACCAAATATTATCCAGCCGAGGTTGGTTCTCTGAGCTATGGACGACCCCGGCGGACCCTTGATTAGACCTTCTTGTAAAATCTTTGCATATCCCTTGACATCTAGAAGCAGATCAATGTTTCCTGATACTCCATACTTTGGATCTGCTAAGTCTAGATCTGCCAAATGTGGCCATTTGCTTGTTGACCATGTATTTCCAGGTAACTGTATTGTCAAGTGCTTGGTCATCACGTAGGCTTGTATAGGTAATGCGAAATTTGATTCCCATCGTGATAAAACTTCTATTTTCACTTCATGCTTGACAGCGACCTTCATGGATTCCATTCCAGTAATAATACAATTAGTTACCTGTCTTTTAAGTTTTAATAGTTGTGCCGCTTTCTCACTTATAAAGCAGGCTTGTGATCCTGGATCAATAAGTGTCTTGAGCACAATGGTGTGTCCTTGTTAACTTTTTACTATCACCATTGTGGTTGCTAACATTCCTATATCTTTTCTGGCATTGTAGTACGACGCAATCATTGTATTAACTTGCACCTTTTCTGCTACATCTGCATGGGTTGATACAGTCGGCGTTGGTTGTTCAGTTTCAGATGATGCCGAGGTATCCGTCTTCTTTGTTAGATGTATCAGAGTATGATGACGTCGTTTACACATGCGACAGGACATTGGAACACGGCATTTGAAAACCGAATGTCCTGATGCCAGGCAGTTAAAACAGAGCTTGTTATTCTTTACACAATCAAATCGTTCTGAAGGTTGCATCTTCGCAAACAACTTGCAGTGAGAGAGGGTGTGATTCTCTTTACACATTATACAAGTGTTTTCCTTTTCACTGGCTGAAACATGGAATGTACCGCGTTCTTTAGGCGGTTTTTCCCGTGTAGTTGACGTTGAAGGGGGTGTAATTATTTCTAATGCACGAAATTTGCCATTCAGGAACGTCTTCAACTCATTCCACGTAGGTAAGTCCTCTGAATTGCCCTTATAGGCGTACTCTTCCCAGTCCTTGTGGGACACCGGGTCCAGCTTCTGTACGACCAGAAATATGACTATTGAATCCCAGGAGTCGGTGTTCACGTTGGAGTTTTTAAGATTGTCTAAAATTTCAGAAGTTGTATCTAAAATAGACTTCAGTTGACTGGCCGATTGAGTATTCGCCTTTTTTTGATGAACTAATCTCTTCAACATTAAGTTAACTATCAATCTTCTATTGCCGTAACGGTTCTTTAATGTATCCCATGCTTGAAAATAGTTACTTTCAGTTACTTGTATATGTTTAAGTAGGGTCGCTGCTTCACCGCCGATGCTAGTCTTCAAGTAATGCAATTTTTGAACGTTGCTTAGTGACTTGTTATCATGCACTAACGAAACATACAAATCTTTAAACGCAGGCCAGTCTTCATAGATTCCAGAAAACGTAGGTATCGTTATACTTGGTAGTCTCACCTGGGTTTGTGGATTATCTTCATCCGCGTTATCAATGTTCATCGTTTGCGATGATTTCGTAGTTACTTTTTCTAACATATCGCGTAATTTACCCAACAAACACAAATAAAGATCTTCGTAAATAAAAAACCCTTCATTGACGAAATACGATAACAAATTACGTTTATCTCTCGGTGTTATCCTCGCTAAATCTTGATGCGCACTATTAAATGTTTTCCAGTATTCTTCGAGGCACTGAATTCTAGACTGTATGTATCCTTTAGTTAAACGTTGTTTAGGACATTTCCGTAAGTTAATCTGTGTTTTCTTTAGTAACTCTGCCGGATCCTCTAATATACCGAGTGCTTCATCGGCCGTCTTCGACATATTTCACTGAATTCTTCAATGTTAGACACAAAACTCGATCACAACAACGTTTTATTTGGTTAAAATCACTACTATACTCCATTTGTTTAGGTAGTTAACTAAAGGTAAACAATCTTGATATGTCTTTTTATATAAAATAAATCGTATAAAAGACCAACAAATATTATTTATATTAAGTTACTTACCTAACATCGGTTTAAGTAAATACCTAATTGTAAACATTTTTAGATTCAATTTTTAGACAGTTTTTTAGATAAAAGACATGTTAAGATTGTTTACATTTAGTTAACTACCTAAACAAATGGAGTATAATTACCTTGTTTACGCTAAACAATTCACTCGCCGGCTTCTTATCTCTGATGGAACGTGGATCTTTTGTATTGAGTTCACTAATGATCCGGCTCGATTATGACCATTATGTTGTGTACGTTAAGGTTTAGATTGGTTAGGCGAGTAGTTGGCTCAAGGAAACAAGCGTCTGTCTTTGATGGTGTTTATTGGCTACTAACTATAAAAATCTCATAACATAATTTAATTACGGTTGGCGGCTAGCTAATTACTACAAAGAAATGTGGACTGTATGTTTGTCTAGGTAACCTATTGAAATCAGCTTCAACATCCATTATAAAATGGTTTAAGTATTTTTAAGTGGATAATTTTTAATTAATAACGCCACCTATTAATTCTACAGGAAAACAGTATGAATAGTCGTACCACTGTGTACATATGCTAGAAGTACCTACTTACCCATGATATGGCACACACAATAATTGGATACGACCATAGATATCCAGAGATATGCCTTCATTGCGGAATAGTAAGGAATCCTAGTGTCGCCGCTTATCTCCCACCCAAAAAATTACAACATTAACAAATAGTGTACTGACGACACACACTTAAAATTTAAACACGCACATCAAAAAGAAAGCAGCCACACTAAATCAATTTCTAATAGCACACATACATAGAATGGGCGGGGCATTCACTTGTAAACACTTGCTATTTGCGAACATCCAATGCACACGCATGCAATTAGGGAGTCGAAAGCGATGGTCGATTACTTTTATCGGTATTTAATTTTAGCACATTATTGTATTATAATAACTTCGTTTAATTTTATTTAAATATTATTTTTTTATATATCTATCAAAATATAGTTTACTTTTACTAAAATAAAATGGGAATATGTTTTTAAAATTTTGTATTATCGGTTAAAGGAAACGCTCTCTGTTACATATCATGCCGTATAAATAAATAATATAATACTTAATCTTAAAAAAATGTATTATTACTAAGAATATTTTAATATAATACGTTATGTTATATCTATGTGGGCTAAGTTTGTTACTACGTCTGAGACCGGATTGGAACCGAGAGCGTAATAATACAATTTTCACGCAAGTTATACGACATTTTTAACACATTTGTATAGAAATAAAATAAAATGTGTAACCCCCAGTATTATAGACAAGGATTTGACAAAATAGCGACGGACCGCGAATTTTCTAATTTAAACTTCGAACCTTAGATCGTCGGCCTCATGATTGACTAAGATGGGCTTGCGATTTAGTGATCAATACAATAATGTTGCGGAAAATATTTTTTTTATTTTCAACAATATTTTACCATCGCAATCTTCAATATTTATTATTATTTTTCAGAGCAGTGGTGGCCCAGTGGTATCAACCTCGACTTACAAGTTGTAGATCGTGGGTTCGAACTCAGGCAGGCGCTTTACTTTGTGTAAATAATTTCATTACCACTGCTCTCAATAACGGTGAAGGAAAACATCGTGAGGAAACCGGCATGTCTTAGAACCAAAAATTCGAAGACATGTGACATCTGCCAACCCGCACTGGACCCTCGTGAATCCATCACGAGGGTCCAGTGCGCCCACTTCCTCTCACCGAGAGGAGGCCTGTGTCCCAGCAGTGGGAACAATATAGGCTGATGATGATGATCTTCAGTATTAATCTTACTCGGTCAATAATATTGCGCAATATTATTAATAGTTTTTAATTTGCTATTTGGTGGTACACAGCCACACGTACACAGCCCACCTTACGAAACCACCAAATAGCAAACTAAAAAAAAATTGAATATTTTTGTATTTCGAAAACAAATTATTGTAATTTTTTTTACCAAATATAAATAATTGGATGAAATGTAATATTTATTTATCATATTACTTATCATATTGTACAACAAATTAAAAACTGTTAATTTGTGAAAATCTTTAGGCATAATATTACTTTAAGTAACACACACACTTAACTGTATTGGAATTATAATGTTTTAATTTGGTTCAAACAACATTAAATTAATAAGTAATTTAACTGTTTTACTTTACAAGTAATACGAGGATATCCATTGAGTTCTGTAAAAAATATTCAACTGCAATAATACGCATATCGATAAAATCAGCCGCACGCAAACGATTGCACCTCTCTAAGTCGAAAACGTTCGTTTCGTTCGGGAAGATTCGGGCTAGTTCGGGTTAGTTCGTGTCGCTCCGCACGTTAAGTTAGTAAATCATTTAAAAATTGATTTAAAATATAAAACAGTGACTTAATTGTTTATTTACCGGTGGTAGGACATGCCATTTGTCTTCAGGTTGATGGTATTTGGTCTATTTTTACAAATAATTACTGCACAACTCGGCATTTTGGCTTTTTACGCATCAATAGTGCACTGTACGCAGTTGCAAAGCGATTGAATGAAGCGTACAGCCGCCGTTCGACAATACTATCAAATTGATAGTATTGAGGCGGCACGTGCCACGCCCCCAAGGCATATCCCTCGATATCCGTGGATACGACTATGAATAACTAGCTTTTGAACACAGATAAGAGATCACTATTTTTTCCCTATCAAACAAGACAATTAGCGTTTTGTTTTTGTTTTATTACTTCAAGAGCAATCATCAGCGGTGGACGCTCCATCTACCTCTGTTGGAACAACTTGGTATTTCTGAAATATAAAATGTGTAGAACGCAGTGGGTGTTGGCGTTGTTAGCGCTGCACGTAGGGCTGGGGCACTCCTGGGGTGAGTACGAGGACGTAGATAATTTTTAATTGACATACATTACGACTTAAAGGCGGAGGTTTTATATTCAACGATTTACAAGGGTTCCGTACCCAAAGGGTAAAACGGGACTCTATTACTAAAACTTCGTTGTCCGTCCGTCCGTCCGTTTGTCACCACGCTGTATCACTTGATCCGTGATAGTTAGACAGTTGACATTTTCAGTGATTATGTATTTTGGTTGCCGCTATAACAACAAATACGAAAAATAGAATAAAATAAATATTTAAAGGGGCTCCCATGCAACAAACGTGATTTTTTTGCTCGTTTTAGCTCGATATTGATAACGGCAACAGGTAAACGCTTGAAATATTCACAGAATATTTACTTATATATTCAATTTAAACATAAATAATTTAATAAAAATAAAACAAATATTTATGGGGGCTCCCACACAACAAACGTGACTTTTGTGCCGATAATAATACGGAACCTTTCGTGCGCGAGTTCGACTCGCACTTGACCTGTTTTTTTGTATATTATTTCCTACACTGAATAGTTCTATCATGTGCGATTGCTTAAAATTCTGTGTTGTACGGTAGCTTTAAAATATCAAGCGTTTGTATGTTAGTACAGACACTTGAATTTATACAGCAATTGCGCCGAATAGTAAAAAAACTTTTTAACAAAAAATTAAACCGCCGAAAAAACAGAAAAGCAAAAAATAATAAACCACCAAAAAAATTAAAATTTTGAGTCGGCGCTTTGAGTGATCTTTGTTCATTGATTTTTCAGCGCCGACTCAAAATTGTAAGGTTTATTATTTTTTGCTTTTGTTTGTGTTTTGTTGTTGTGTGACGTTTTTGTCGGCGGTTTAATTTTTTGTTAAAAAGTTTTTATTTTGTAATTTTTTGTGGCTTTAATGTACTAATAATACTTGGTAAGGTATACCCTATCCAATGAAAAAAGAATTATCAAAATCGGACTACTCTGTACAAAGTTATGCGTAGTCATACATTACAATCAGTGAGTGAACAACCAATCATTCCCTGTTTTCCAACCCTTTTTTTTTTTTTTTTTTTTTTTTGCTTTTGGAGCTAGCCGACCTAAAAAATAGAAAATAATTGTTCAAAAAACACGCTTCCGTAGAAAACCAATTCTCAATTCCAAATCAACCAATAGAATTCCATTATAAATTATTATTTTTCGTCGGTATTTTGAGCTCGTTTATTTCCGTTGTTAACATAAATAATCTAAGATTATGTCGGTAGGTGTGCATAGGTCCTGCCAGGGTCGCGAGATTAGTTCGAAAGAGATACCGTGGCCCTGGCATATGGGCAACTGAAGGAACACGGGTGAGTTTTAGTCAGTAAAAGTCTGACGCGCCGTTCCGTTCCACCCAGAGCGGGAGACGTCATTTGATGATTTCCCACCCACAAAAAAACTGGCCAAGTGCGAGTCGGACTCGCGCACCGAGGGTTCCGTACAAACCTGCAGGTATTCACGGTTTATGCGTAAGGTTTATGTTTATGAAATTAAATGATTTTTTTTAATTTTTATTTTTGAGTTGATTGAATGAAAGGTAAATTGTGGGTTACGATTCATGACGTATTAAAAAAAAACTACTTACTAGATCTCGTTCAAACCAATTTTCAATATCATTTTTGAAGACCTATCCATAAATACCATACATGTATGGGTTTGATGAAAAATTTTTTTTTGAGTTTCAGTTCTATGTATGGGGAACCCCAAATATTATTGTTTTTTTTCTATTTTTGTGTGAAAATCTTAATGCGGTTCACAGAATACATCTACTGACCAAGTTTCAACAGCATAGCTCTTATAGTTTCGGAATAAAGTGGCTGTGACATACTCGGACAGACAGACAGACGGACAGACAGACAGACAGACAGACAGACATGACGAATCTATAAGGGTTCCGTTTTTTGCCATTTGGCAACGGAACCCTAAAAAGGTATGCATAGGTATACCATACATACTATATTTTAATCGATTTAAGACTATGTCGACGAGGTTATTACATTCACAAGCTGGTGCTCAGTTGACAACAGGGTCGCCAACAGTTAGGTACAAAAAATTTAGGTTGAGATAAATGTATAGAGCGAACTTAGACTTGACTAAAGCCAAGTATAAAAGCGTTTCATACCAAAATGAATCTAATAACTAGTGATGTACCGGATCGCTTTAAATGTATATCCGGGAATACGGATCGAAATACGGATATTTGGTGTTACGATCCGCGGATACGGATCTTCACTTTCTTACCTAATCGGTGTCGATGCGCGTGACCTTGAAACGATAGTTGATGTCACTTGATGCTGGACAGGACATGTTACTTGCATTGCGCGAGTCTTTCTTTTGTTTTATTGATAATAGTTACTTTAGTTAGTTTAGTCACTAAATATTTGATTCTATGAAATCAAAAATAATCTGAATATTAACTTTACTAGTTTTTCATTGCTACCTAATCACCTACTCATAGAATTTCATCTATTTTCTGAAAATTAATAAGGTAAAACATCCGCAAAAGATTCGCCAAAAAGTAACGGATACAGATACGGATCTTTCTTCTCTCTCGGATGTCCGCGGATACGGGTATCCATCATATCACTATTAACCACGAATGTTTTGTGCTGTTTCAATAACAAAGAAAGCAGATGAGAAATAAAGGACAATATTTTATTTAGGACATTCATAGGAAATATAAACAGTATGAAAAACATTCATAACTACCTAACACAATTAACATTAAGAACAAAAAAGAAACCACAGCGATTGTGAACAAGTGTTTCATGTGAATATGAATAGTTTTGCAAATAAGGTTCATTTTTGTATGAAACGCTATTGTACTTAGCTTCATCATCATCATCTCAGCCAAAAGACGTCCACTGCTGGACATAGGCCACCCCCAATTTGGGGCGGTTTTGCTATAATCGGCAGGCGGGTTGGCGATCGCAGTTTGGTGGTAAAATGCATAGAGAACGCTGCTGCCTGTTCTCTTGTAAGTCCCTTAGTCGCTTCTTATGACACCCACGGGAAGAAGTTGAGTTAAGTCGAATTCCCCTTAACAGATCTCTGTCTTAGTGTAAACTAGCGAAACCTAGGTGCTTTTTTTTGGCTTTAAGGTTAGTGGTTAGGTTTAATGGGGATATACTTTTTAGGGAATTTAGTACTCATGATTTTTTTAATGAATTTACTATGTGATTGTGACCAAGTATTTTTTTTTTGGGTGTTTATTCACCAAATGACGTCTCCCGCTCTGGGTGGAGCGGAAGGGCGTGTCAGACTTCTACTGACTAAAACCCACCCGTGTTCCTTCAGTTGCATAGGCCAGGGCCACGGTAACTTTTTCTAAGAAATCCACGACCTTGGCAGGTATCGGTCCTAGCTGACCACTTCTATAATGCTGACATCTCTTTGAGGTGCGCGGGGACACAACGCGCCGTCGACCCACGCGAGTTTTTTTTTTAGTGTGACAAAGTCTAAAATAAAAAAACCGGCCAAGTGCGAGTCGGACTCGCGCACCGAGGGTTCCGTACAAACCTGTAATGTTTAATACCTCTACGCGTTCATGAGGAAAGGGGTAGTAAGTTTAAAATTATTAAAAAAAATATATTATATGATTTAACTAAAAAATTACGGTTTTCGCAATTTTTCCTTTATCTGTGCTATATGACGTTGCTTCGTACCAAATTTCAAAATTCTAGATCGACTGGAAGTACCGTTTAGGTTTTGATTCCCTTGCTAGTTTCGAAAATTTGCAGAAATTTGCGGCATAAACGGTTATATCTTTTGATTGCGTTAGCTTAGAAGTTTAATTTTTTCACAGCTCCAAGGGACAGCAGATTTGAGTATTTGATATAAATTTCAGCTTGATACCTCCACGCGTTCCTGAGAAAAAGGGTCTTGATAGACGGACGGACGGACGGACGGACGGACAACAAAGTGATCCTATAAGGGTTCCGCTTTTTCCTTTTGAGGTGCGGAACCCTAAAAACATACAAACAAACATACAAGTCCAGCTAATATAAGCGTGTAAAATAAAACAACTGTTCTCTGCATCATGATCACGTGGGTATTGCACTTTGTACAGATCACCAGATTTTGTATCATTTCTTTAAAGTATGTCCTTCGTTTAATCGTTAGGTTCCTATCTCAATTGGTGTTAGTATATTCAAAATGTTTCCTTACTTTCTATTATCAGTTGTTATTCACGAGTTTAAGAATTAATTAAGTAGTTAAAATTGTCCGCATTTGTTATCTTATCTGGACGTAATTAATAGAATTCTTCTATCGTATATGTAGGCGTGAAATGTAATTAACTTAATCTTTTTTCATAAAAACAGGAAGAAGGATAATGAATAAATAAAAAGTAATTGGCTATTCTAAATAGTATTTTAATAAAGGTATATATGTCCACACACGCCGCAGGCATAGAACAGAGGTGTGGTGGTACTATTTTTTGAGAAGGACGATAACGCACTTCTTTACGACAGTTAGTAGAATCTACTCGCAGAAAGGATCTTCCTACTAATCTGCAGGCAAAGCTTAATGTTGTCAAACACTCGTCACGTGTGCAGTCTGTCAATCTTTTTAACAAATTACCAGCAGAATTTAAGAATATTCAGAATGTGAACATGTTTAAAAACAAACTTAGGTCTTTGTTAATCAATACAGCATTGACGAATTTTGTAATGACAAAAATCTTAAAACTAGTATTAAATAATCAAATTTAATATGTGTATTGCTCTTTGACTAAGTTATAAATGTTGTTTTCGTATAAGTAATATTTCGCCATTTAATGTACTTCTGACGCATTTAGCTAGGGATTATTGTTAAGTATAAATAAGAATTTTAAAGTAGGAATTTATTAAAAATGTATTAATTTATTAATTTTTGTAAAGATAATATATTATTATTTAATTTGGAGAGACGTAATAACTTCGTTTCTGGGTTAGGAACTTGGTTACTTTTAATACTATTGTTTACGTTCTTCTTTTTGTGTACTGTGCAAAAATTTCAACACAAATGTTTTTTTGTTTATGAAATAAATAACTTGAACTCTAAAAAAAGCGAATTTATATATAAATTTAGCCAAAGAACGGTAAATTATGGAGGATACCACAAGGCAGTGTACTAGGGCCGCCCCTATTTATTGATTACATCAATGACTTTCCGACATCATCACAATATCCTATGACAATGTTTGCATATGATAGCGCTTTACTTTTTAATAGCGACGACGTAAGCATATTAGAGGCTGAAATAAATTCTACCTTACAATCAGTTGTGAATTGGTTACAAAATAATCATTTAGTTTTAAATCTTGATAAAACAGTTTTAATGAATTTTAGACAAAAAGTTTATTATAATCTGGACTTAAATATTAAATACAAGGACAAAATTATTAATTCAATTCATTTAATTATTTATTATCTCTTCACAATATTGGTTTCCTTAAAAAATAACAATGTTTATGACAATATTATATTCCAACATTGTAAGAGACTGGTGCCTGAAGTAGGTTTTTTAAAAAGCCTGTATTACAGGTCACCAGGACGGGGGTCCCGGTGACCTATAACACAGGCTTTTTACAGCAAAACAATAATATAGTATAAGGTTTAAAGACGGTCATGTGAGAACTTAACTAAAGGAACCAAGAAGATTAGGATTAAGTTAAAAATAATAAAAAAATATAAAAAAGACATTTAAAAATGCAAACAAAAAAAAAAAAAAACTAATGGTACACACGAAAAAAGTTTGTTGAAAGTTGAATATAATAGAAAATATTAAAGAAAACATAATTAAAAATGAAAACTTATGGTTCACACACAACAAGGTATTTGTAGTGGCCTGAATGAATGTATGTTGGAGTGTATGAATGTATGTTGTAGGCTATGCATGTATGTTAGAGTGTGGGAGAGCGAGTATGCGGTGTAGATAAGCCACGGGAGGGTCGGAAATCTATTTCAGAATCGTCAAGAGGTTTTCAGTTTTTTGTTTGTCAAGGGTTTTAAGGAATGATTTAACTGTTTTGCGACAGTTAGAGATGGTGTTAGGATTAAGAGTCACATTTAATTTGATGTAAAAAATTGACCAAGGAAGCAAAAAGTTTCTGAGGGAGTGAAGATTTGAACTGCAATGAGGGGCGGACTCTTCCCTTCCGTCGTAGGTTAATGAAACGAATGTGACTTTTCTTGGACTAAACATAGAAAACACTTTAAAATGGAATTCACATATTGACAAAGTATGCAGTAAGCTAAGCCAACATTCCTATGCTTTGCATATGTTAAGTAAAAAGGCCGATCGAGCAACAGTCTTAACGGCGTATCATGGTCTAGTAGTCTCAACATTAAGATACGGAATTATCTTTTGGGGAAATGCCGCGGGTAAAGATATGGTATTTAAGTGCCAAAAAAGATGCATAAGAGCAATATATAATTTGAAAATAACAGACAGCTGCAAACACTTTTTTTAAAACACGAAAATATTAACAATGCCGTCGTTGTACATCCATGCAACGTGTATGTTCGTCAAAAATAATTTACATTTGCTCGAGTAACTAGTCAGCGCCGTTGTGATCGGTTACAAATAGTTGGATCTAGTACTGCGCTGTACAGAAACAGTATCTTTCTGATGGCTCCGAAGGTCTATAACAAATTACCAAAATGTATAAGGAGTGAAGACAATGTCCGTAAATTCAAAAGTAAACTGCAATTATTCCAAATAGATAAGACATATTACTCTATCAAAGAATTTTTAAATGTTAAAATATGATATAATCAGTCCTTTATTGTAATTTACCATTGGCATGCATGCCAAAAATAAGTTATAATTTATTAATTATGTACTAATAGTACATTTCATTGACATTTCTTATAATATGACATTACTCTAGCCCTTTATTATATTTTACTATTGACATGCATGCAAAAATAAATTATAATTTATTAACTATCTATTCATACACTGATGTTTTCTACACGAACGTGGTTTTGTATTATATAAATCCAGAATGTTTATTAAGAAAAACCTCATATAATTGTACACCAATTTCATTGATAGGACATAAGAGCTCGACATAAAATGTATTCACAAGACCTTTATTGTAATACCTGTATTTACAAATAAAGATTGATTGATTGATTTTATAATTATAGGCCTATCTCACTTCTGAGCCATGTCTACAAGCTGTTTTCAAGAGTAATGACGAACCATCTTGCGCGTAGTGTAAATGGCATTCGTAAAACTTCAGTACGATATTATTGATAGTATTGTGATGGTCATGTCATGGTCTTTTGGACGGTTTGAAATGCATTTGTATAACTATACCTATAATGGACTAGCTTTGCCCGCGACTTCATTCCGTGCACGTCGGAAAACAATACTGTGTCGCTTAGATGGTGTTGGTACCAGAGATGTTGCGAATATCCGCATCCGCATCCGCAAATGCGGAGCTTCCGCATTGATTTGGACATCTGCATCCGCATCCGCATCCGTAATAATCATTGCGGATGTTCATGCGGATGCAGATGTTGCACAGGTCGCGACAAGAAACAAAATAGACGTAGCCGGCGACTGGCGCGTGCCGTGCGCACGTGATCATTGGCCAATAGGAGCGAAGATTTCGCTCGGTGACAAGATCCGACGAGATTGTTATTGTGTAATGTGTATCATTTGTTTATGGTAAGTAAATAAGTCTTATGGTTTTGATTAGTTGCGCTTATCGTATAAACATTTAAGGTTTCGAGTGTATTGTAAAATTGTGAATATACACAGCATTGTGCTCTTAAATGGTGGAGCGTACATCGCGAATTTAAACTATTATCACCAACTGCACGTAGATTTTTATTGACACCACCAGCCAGTGTTCCTAGCGAACAATTGTTTAGTAGTGCGGGTTTAATTTATGAACCTCTGCGTAACAAACTAGACCCCGAAAAGGCGGCAATTTTGATATTTATTAAATATAATATTTGATTAAAATATTAATAATTACTCTCTTATTATTTTATTTCTCCACTAACATAGTTTCTTATAATAAATCTTAAGATCCGCATCAGCATCCGCGGATGTGAGCCTGCAAATATCCGCATCCGCATCCGCATCCGCGGATGTGAAAAAATCGGCATCCGCAACATCCCTGGTTGGTACCACTCCCCCATTGAAAAGGAAGAATCTTCCGATCTTGCCTGGTGATCTTGTTGTTCCTGGGGTTCCGTACCACAGCTTTCAAATCACTCACTGCATCTTCAGGGTTTGTAATGAGTGCCACTCAGAATTTTTGCGGCGCTTGATCGAGGCTCATTATCTAATATCTGAGGACCTGCCGTACTCAATAAATTGAATGCCCGTCTGGCGGAGTCTGCTGATGAGGTACGTGTGGGACTGCAACATTATCACGATGAAGAAACGAAAGTTAAAGAAATTTTATCAAAAACATGCAAAATAGCTATGCCAATAATGTATTATTATGATTACTATTGTTTCTGTGTATCCTTTATTCGAGAAACCAAGTAGATAAAATATTTTAAAAACTTGTTTTAATTAAGAACATGCTTTTCTGTATGCGATATTGATCGAAAGAGTACCAACATACAGTTGCCCACGTGAAAAGAAACTCATTTACTGAGATTCATCGGTAATTATGGTCACCAGTTCGGCCTTTTTTTTTGATTTTCGTCACCGGCGGGAGCGCCCTTAAAAACTATGGAGATGACACACGTAACGAAAATTATCAAATTATTTCCACCACTTTTTACTTCCAAAAATCTACACGCCTACTTTAGAATGAATACAGTATATATCCATAGTTAAAATAAAGACTTCCAGTAAATAAAAATACTATCGAGTGCAAATATCAAACAATAAATTTGGAAAGTCGTTAGGAAAAAAATAACAGAAACTCTTTAGTACTTTGAAGTATTTTTTTTATTAATAGTATTTTTTTTAAATGTGATACGTACCTACCTAAGATACATACCCGTTCTTACTTACTCATAGGCAGCAATTTTTATTTCGATCCCGCATGAAAACCCAGTCACAATAGGTAGGTAACTACACTGATTGTCAGTGAGGAGTTCCGTGACAGTACACTTTCTACGCTATCCATGATCAGTTGACTTATGATAGGTACTAAACCGGCCACTGTGTTTCATATTCCGTTCGATTACGCGATAAGAGTTCCATTTCTATGTGCCAATTGGCTACGGAACGCTAAAAATATAGGAATCAAGAACTTATTACACTTCAAAGTTGGTCTGTCGGTTATGAAGATACCTCAACGAATCTTTAGTCATTCTTCAAGAGATTCGGTTGAACAGAACTGAGTGAGAACTTAAGTCACTTCTAGAGAGAAAACCAGAACCAAATATTTCAGAGCCCTGATGTGCAGAAGTGCATCTACGAAATAACTTTATTTCCGACAATTTTATTATTATTCGATCTTCTGTGGAAAATCTAAACACCGCGATTCAGAAAATGAGGATTTTTACACTCAACGCCATCTATTGATTAGTTAATTCAAACGTCGCTCTACATAAATTAAATGTTTAGAATAAAGCTGAATTCCTTATTGATTTTATAAAGGTGTTACTTTTTAAACTAATAAATATTTATCTAACATTACATTATTTATCATCCGGAACACCACATCAATTATTATAATCACTACTTTTATTTAAAATTCTTCTAATCAACCAGCAAGGGAATGCGGTTTTTAACCGACTTCAAAAAGGAGGAGGTTCTCAATTCGGATGTTTATATATATTTTTTTTTTATGTATGTTTGGCCATAACTCCGTCATATGTAGACGGATTTGCAAAATTCTTTTTTTGTTTGAAAGGGGTTTATTTCGAAATGGTCCCATATAAATTTCATATAGATCTGATGATGAATTCCAGAGATAGACACCGGAACTCTTTTAAAAATGATAGCAAATCAACCGCGATTTCTGCAATCGCATACATATGCATTGTTTGTTTGGAATTAGTGCGGGGTGGATACCACACTTAAAAATTTAAAAATAAAAACTTTTTTACAAAAAAAAAAAAAAACAACCGACTTCCTTAAAAACACTACAAAGTGAAAAATAACTTTAATTTCGGAAGTCGGTGGCAAAAAAATCATAAATACAGATCCTAAGACACCGACTTCCGAAATTAAAGTTATTTTTCACTTTGTAGTGTTTTTAAGGAAGTCGGTTGTTTTTTTTTTTGTAAAAAAGTTTTTATTATAACAATATATTCAAAGTTATTCTTTTGTTTCAGACATCGCTGTAAGTCTTGGAGATGAACTCGTATTTTATACCGACGGAAAAATAACAAATATCACAAAATTCATATCCCACAACCTCACAGCGTTAGCTTACGATGAAGTACACAACATGATGCTGTACATCGACAAACAGAGCGACAACGATGCTATATGTGGTTATAATTTACTTTCCATGGAAAACAAATGTTTCATCAAAAGAAATGGTAGTAACATTCACAGTATTGCCTTTGACCCGGCAACAGATACACTATTCTTCACTGATATGAATGAAAAGAGCATTAATTGGATTTCATTAAAACCCGGATCTGTTAACAATGATAACGGAAATCTTTTGATCAAAATGGATGACCGAGCCCCCAGTAATATTGCCGTGGATGGTTGTAGAGGGTAAGTTATCAATGACAGTTTAAAATTAAAAATCTGTTGTATTTCGTGATATTAAATTCAGGTACATTCATTCAAGGTACATTTACTGGACCAACGCAATCAAAGGAAAGGGGGAGCACATGGAGAGAACTCGATTTAATGGTTCTGACAGAGAAGTTCTACCCACCTGGTTGCCATTATTTAACTTGGCTATTGACCCACTAACACAGAAAATGCATTATTTTGATGGTTGTGGAACATGTTCATATGAGTTTTTAAATACAGCAGATCTGAATGGGCAACACCCTATAGTACATTTTTCACATACACATCATTCTGCACCACTTGAGTTGACCGTTTCAAGGGACTACTTGTACTGGGTGAACAGTAGTGAAAGCAACACAACCGTTTGGCATTTACCAAAGAATGCAAGCAAATCTATAGAACCTAAAGAATTTAGTAAGTTCTATAACAAAATACCACTCGGCTTAGCCGCCAACTACAAAATAAAAGATCAAATTCAGGGACTTCAGGATTGTGAACCACTTTCGAGTCTGGTACCAACAATCGCAGTAATTAACGACTCTCTCAATATTCACCAGACAATACAGAAACGAGAGAAAACAGAAACAGAATATGCAACAGCTGTCGAACCGTTTTGTGTTCACGGTATAAAAGTTAATGAGACGTCTCTTTGCAAATGCACACCTGGTTACATCGGTGAGAGATGTGATGTTTCAGTCTGTGTGAACTATTGTTTTCAAGGTGACTGCAGTTTCAATGATGAGGGACTTCCTAAATGCAGGTGAAACATTTTCTGTTCCTTCTGATGGTTTAATTATTAAGCATAAGCATAACGTTCAACCTCCTCTCTATAAGATTGATCAGACCGTAATTCACCACGGCTGTTTCATGTTGGTGGCTGTCATATGTCTTCGAAATCTTGGTTTTAGGACATGTCACTTTCCTCCAATGTTTTCATTTAACTTCTTGCTTAGTGCAGCATTGATAAAATAAAATACTCAAAGGAACCCACGATCTACAATACATAAATTGGGAGGTTACCATCGGGCCACCAGTTTTTGCTTTTTCACTTTAATTTTGTTGAAATAATTGACATTAACATTATTTCAGATGTAATGCTGGTTATTCCGGGGAAAGATGTGAAGTGTACGTGTGTCATGGTTATTGTCTGAACAACGGGGAATGTTCTTTAAATGAGAAGAATGAGCCGGTCTGTGAATGCAAAAAAAAATATGACGGTGATAGGTGTGAGGTATCAGGCTGTCTCAACTGTTGTCCCCAAAGGCAAACCTAGTTTCAGAGAATACGGACTTCCTTAATGCAGGTACATATTACGTTGGTTTAAATTCGTCATCATAACCAACCTATATTGTTCCCACTGCTGGGACACATCTACCACGCGGGCCAAGTGTGCGTTGGTAGATGTGCATATGTCTTCCAATTGTTGGTTCTAAGGCATGCCAGTTTCCTCACGATGTTTTTCTTTACCGTTTTGAGAGCAGAAGTGATGAAATTATTTATACTAATTAAAGCGCTTGCCAAGTTTCGAGCTCATGACCTACGACTCGTAAGTCGGGATCACCACTGATTTTAGAGCTGCTGTTGGATTAAATTAAATGCACTCATTATACTGTTTGACATTCTATTTTATTTCAGATGTAATGCTGGTTATTCCGGGGAAAGGTGTGAATTATGTGAATAATTGTATCTGTTCCCGGAACGAAGAGGATGATCCAGTCTATCAGTGTGTTGGAATAACATGTGAAGCTGTAAAAGATGGCACTTTCCCTATCAACATCACCACTACTCTGCAAAAAGAATCCTTACGCGCCTTCCACGCATTTAGGTTACTCTTGTTTAGTTCGTCTTTAATAAAATGCAATAAATATCCCTACGTATTCATAGTGTTTTATTTTCGGTTGGTATTTAAAATAATTTTAAAGAAACCTTCAAAATAGTATCAACACCTTAGTTTCATGCACAGATCGATGATGTACATATACAAACTCACGCCTATGGGGCGTTGGCAGATGACAAGATCGATGAGTCTGAGTAAAAAGATGATGTTTTTCACAATCCTACCATCTTGAATTTGGGTCTTCGAAAAAATTTCTAGTTAAATATTTATTCTAAATAAAAATGATTAAGAAACTGCCCTATGGCTTGCGTGTTGAGTACTGACGGGTATATTAATTGTTTTATTTATGAAAACCTCATCATCATCATCATCATCATTTCAGCCGCAAGACGTCCACTGCTGGACATAGGCATCCCCTGATTTAGAGGTTTTGCCATAATCGACACGCTTGGCAGGCGAATTGGCTATCGAAAAACTATAATATTCATTTAAGTTAGATTGAAGAAGACTTCTCATCATCCGTCGTGCCAGCGGTGGATTTACCAATAGGCTAAGTAGGCTGGAGCCTAGGGCGGCAGATTTAGAGGGGCGGCAAATTTAGCCCAAATAATAAAAAAAAACTTATAATTATATGTATACACATTACGTTCGTAATCCGTATATAAAAGATTGATAAACGCACTGTAAAAAATAGGTACTTATGCGATCATGAATTTTTAAAATATTCCAATAGCGTTCCAATATTAATTTAAATTTAGTAACTTTTACCCTAATTATAAAAATGAAACTTATTTTTTCTTTTTTTACTCCCGAACAAGCCGGATTCCGTAAAGGCTTTAGCACCGTGGACCACATACATACGCTGCGGCAGGTTATACAGAAGACCGAAGAGTATAACCTGCCTCTTTGTTTAGCGTTTGTGGACTACGAAAAAGCCTTCGATTCGGTCGAAACCTGGGCTGTACTGCAGTCTCTGCAACGGTGCCAGATCTGTACGAAAACGCCACTATGTCAGTCCGACTTCAGGACCAGACCTCGAAACCTATCCTTCTGCAGCGAGGGGTGAGACAGGGAGACGTTATTTCTCCGAAACTGTTAACCGCTGCAATGGAGGATGTCTTCAAGGTTTTGGACTGGAAAGGGGCTGGCATCAACATCAATGGCGAGTACATCACTCACCTTCGGTTTGCCGATGATATAGTTGTCATGGCTGAGACTATGGAGGGCCTCAGTACAATGCTCGATGGCCTTAGTAGAGCTTCCGAAAGAGAGGGTCTCAGGATGAACATGGACAAGACAAAGGTCATGTCCAATGCTCGTGTGATACCCACTCCAGTGAAGATCGGAGACGCTACACTCGAAGTTGTGGATGAATATGTGTACCTAGGACGGACTGTCCAGTTAGATAGGTCCAACTTCGAGAAAGAGGTCAATCGTCGAATCCGACTCGGCTGGGCAGCGTTTGGGAAGCTACGCAATATCTTCTCGTCCCACATACCGCAGTGTCTCAAGACGAAAGTCTTTGACCAGTGTGTGTTGCCAGTGATGACATATGGAACCGAAACGTGGTCGCTCACAATTGGCCTTATTAGAAGGCTGAAAGTCACCCAAAGGGCGATGGAGAGGGTTATGCTTGGAGTTTCCCTACGCGATCGAATCAGACATGAAGAGATCCGTAGGAGAACCAAGGTAACTGACATAGCCCGAAGAATTGCTAAACTGAAGTGGCAGTGGGCAGGGCACATTGCTCGCAGAACAGATGGCCGATGGAGCCGAAAGGTTCTGGAATGGCGACCGCGTACCGGAAGACGTAGAGTTGGAAGGCCTCCAACAAGGTGGACCGATGACCTTGTGAAGGCCGCAGGAATCCGCTGGATGCAGGAAGCACAAAACCGGTCGAAGTGGCGGAGCTTGGGAGAGGCCTATGTCCAGCAGTGGACGTCTTTCGGCTGAAATGATGATGAAACTTATTTGATCTTATTGTCACCATTAACCGGATTGTTAACATGTTATTTAATAGAAATTGTTCGTATTATTTTCAATACTCAATATCTTTATTGCTTTACCATAATGTGAACTTAGGTGGTAATTATATAATTTAGATCATTATGGACCCTGTAGGGCACAGCAAAAGGATAGGAGAGAGGAAGCTCTGTTTTTGAAAATCATTTGGTCAGGAGATGTCGTAGAATAAACCAATATATCGCTTATTTATCTATAAAATGTATTAACATAATTTATATGATTTTTATATAAGTATCTATGTATTATAATAATTCTGTTTATTCATTTATTTGGATTGTTGTTCTTTCAAAAATAATTATTAGTTATATTGTTTAATTTATTAAGTATTTAATTTTATTTATAATTATTGCTGTTTCATTTCATTTTTGTTTTTTTTTTATATTATTTGATAAATTATTATTATATTATGTTTTTTTTTTTAAAACATCATACATACAATTTAGTATCATTAAGTTATTTTACATATACCTATAAATTGCGTGTTTATGATTAATTATTATTATCAATTATCATCATTATAGTATTTATTATCATATTAAATTATATATCTATTATTTATTTTTATCATTTAAATATTCTTCTAAGGAGTAATAGCATTTGTTAATTAGTAATTTCTTAAGATTTCTTACAAATATATTGAACTTTTCTTCATTCTTTATAATGTCAGGCAGTTTGTTGTATACTTTTATAGACATTACATAGGGACTTGTAGAATGCATTTTTAGCTTGGAGGTTGGTATGTTTAGCCTTGATCGGTGCCTAAGTGTGTATTGTGACTGGATGTCTTCGCGCTTTGTGTAGAACTCTGGATACTTGCGGACAAATTTACATGTTTCTAGAATATAAATACTGGGTAGTGTTAAAATATTATGTTTTTGAAAGTGGGGTTTGCAGCTGTCGGTTTGATCAATGTTTACCATGATTCTGACTAATTTCTTTTGTAGAGTAAAGAGTGTCAGTGCATCTGTACTATTTCCCCAGAGAGTTATGCCGTAGCTAAGCCATGCATTGGCATACGCATAATAGGTGGTAAGGGCAGTTTGAAAATTGGTGGTCTTTTTAATTTCGCGGAGGGCATATGAAAATTTTGAAATTTTTGAACGTGTTTTTTGTATATGTGTTTTCCAGTTAATATGTTTATCTATTGTAAGTCCAAGTAATGTAAATTCATCAACAGTCTCCAATAATGTGCCATTAAAGTTGAAATTTAAGTATAGAGGAGCTTTTTGATGAGGGTGAAAAGTCATTAATTTAGTTTTATTGTAATTTATTTCTAAGTTATGTGAGGTCATCCAGTCGCATGTTTTTGTGAGTGTGGAATTGAGTTTTTCTTCTATGTTTGTGTTGTTTTGGCATGAGAGTAATAAGGATATGTCTGTATTTTAAACTGTAAATGCAATAAAAATATTTAACAAAAACAACGTTTACCGACTACACATTATATACTACATATTTTTAAGGCATGCCTTTCGCCACCTTATGATTAGTACATGCTGCTGTTTTTAGGTCAACAGTATACTCGTCACTACCTAGCGGGTTGCAAAAATAATCTAGTAACTGACAGAAATATCACCTAGTTCACAATCATACTAATGACGGGAAAAAGCCGATATAATGAGGACAACAAAATCATAAAGTTGCAATTTCTGAATAAATGTAATTAATATGATTGTGAACTAAACTAACGTATTGAATTTCAAAAGTCAGTAGGGGCGGCAAAAACTGAATAGCCTACTAGCGGCAAATTTGTAAATCCGCCACTGCGTCGTGCTCTTGTCATCGCCAGGGTGCTAGCTGTTCTAGAACCCAATGGCTTGGCACGCGACGCGTGACGGTCGGAAGAGACCACATGGAATGACCATGATGCCTTGGAAGTTAGTCGGCCTTTGGTGTGAGATGCAACATGTGTCGACACCCTTGTACCATCCCATCTTCTTACAATTAGTACGGCGGGATGTGTTGGAGTGGCTGCTGCAGGTGCGGAAAATCTCAAACAGCGCAAAAATTCTAATCTAATTGGAAATTATATGTTCGAGCCGTTTGGGGTTGAAACTCTAGGGCCAAGGGGTCCAAGAGCCTGTCAGGGTCGCGAGATTGTTCGAAAGAGATACCGTGACCCTGGCACATGGGCAACTGAAGGAACACGGGTGGGTTTTAGTCAATAAAAGTCTGACACGCCCTTCCGCTCCGCCCAGAGCGGGAGCAGTCATTTTTTCTTTTTTTTTTCTGGATGGGAAATCATTCCCATCCAGAAAAAAAAAGAAAAAAAAAGGAGGTCTAAGAGCCCATATAGTATTCCGAGACGTTGCCAAGCGGCTGGTCGACTCTTGACGTGCCCAGAGGGCTGGCCTATTTTTTGGCCAAAGAATCAGCATTGCCATACAAGGTGGCAATGCTGTCAGCTTTTTGGGCACGTTTCCTGTTGACAATTCCGTGATATATGATTGTTGCGTTACTTTAACCGTTTACGCAGCGCACGCAACGGAAAAAGAATAATTTTCCCCAGTTTTTGCAACATTTTTCATTGATGCTCCACACCTATTAGTCATCGCGTGATTTTATATAGCCTATAGCCTTTAAATCAGCTTTATAAATCAACGGTTTAGGGGCCAATAGTGATCTATAAGTGGGTTAGTGTTGAGGCGATTGCCTCATAAATCACTGGTTATTCATATGTTTTGTAAACTGTTTGTAGCATAGCTCTAACTTTAATCAGATCACTTGTCTCGCTTGTAATTTACTGTTTCGCATTTGTGACCGAACTGTACCCAGTTTTTTTTTGAGGATAACATATCGCAAGTCAACCTATGAGGTGGTCGGCTACTTAACCGGACTTGTAACTGTACCAGTTCCGTCAGCTCTCTATTTATATGACGAGTTTACATCGCCCCATGATGAATCATGACTTTTCTTAGAATTAACTAGCCAAGAGTTTAGATCGCCTGTGGAAGAACTTTACTCTGTTGTCTACCCCTACGGAAAATGCATGATGTTATATTATAATTGAGAAATTTCGTAAAATATAGAAATAATGGAGCAAAACACTAGATCTTAGTATAAATACGGTATAAGTACGGTATGGTATATACCGCAATATACCTGAAATCTGACGTGGAGTAGGTTCATAATATTAAGAATCTATGGTTTTAGTGGATAATTTGTAACTAATAATGCCACCTATTCATTATACAAGAAAACAGTAAGAATAATGGTGCCACTCTGCTAGAAATACCTACCTATAATTTTACACACGATAGCACTGTAAATACCGTGTTTGTAGTCACAGATAAGAGAACACTATTTTTCCCTATCAAGTTTTAGGGAACCTAACGTTTTGCTTTTGTTTTAATAGCTCAAGAGCGATCACCAGCGGTGGACGCTCCATCTACCTCAGTTGAAACAACGTAGTATTTCTGAAATTTAAAATGTGTAGAGCGCAGTGGGTGCTGGCGTTGTTAGCGCTGCACGTGGGGTTGGCGCACTCCTGGGGTGAGTAGGAGGGCGTTGATTATTACACGCTTTATATTAGCTTCACTTGTATGTTTGTTTTTAACCGACTCCTTATAGCGCGATTTTTTTTTAACTGACTTACGTTACGACTTAAGGTGCGTGATTCGGCGATTTATATCCAGAACAATTAGAACAATTTCAATGAAAGCGCTCGCGACACTTCACACACGGGCGACCTGTCGCGCCCACCTCGCGGGCCCTTCGAGGGTTGGTAGATATCACATGTCTTCGAATTTTTGGTTCTAAGACATTCCGGTTTCCTCACGAGGTTTTCCTACACCGTTTTGAGAGCAGTGGTGATGAAAATATTTACATAAAGTAAAGCGCCTGCTTCATGATCATTTCTGCTTCATGCTTCATCACTAAAATCAGCCAAACAAGGATTATCAAGCAAAGGACGACCTACAATTGCGTGTTTAAAGGATTGCGCAGGTCTGAGACAGAATGACGGAGACAAAATTTTGAACATTTGAACCAAATTTTATATGATACTGTACAGTGAAGAACTGACTGTACAACCTAACGTAACAGTATACTCTTACTCCGATAACATTTCACCTTTTACAGGCTGGAAAGTTTATAAGGCCCTGCGGAGCATGAAATATAGTAAGAATGCAGGTGACGATAGTGTAACCACTGAAGCCTTAAAAGTAGAAGAGCCTATCCTTCTCCCACATATAACAAATTTATTTAACAGTATTTTAAAAACCGGATTTCTGCCACACACATTTTTTCATTCGTTAATAATACTTTTCCACAAAAAGGGTGATAAAACAGACATAAACAATTACCGTCCTATCAGCCTGGTTTCGCACCTATACAAAGCCTTCATTAAAGTTATCGAGAACAGAATATCCGAAACCCTCGACAAGCATCAGCCTCGCGAACAAGTTGTCGAGAAACACACAGAGTTCCAGCTCCCACTTTATATTGCATTCATAGATTATAAAAAACTGGCCAAGTGCGAGTCGGACTCGCGCACCGCGGGTTCCGTACAAACCTGCAGGAATTCACGGTTTATGCATAAGGTTTATGTTTATGCAACTAAATTTTTTTTTTTAATTAGGGTTCCGTTGCCAAATGGCAAAAAACGGAACCCTTATAGATTCGCCATGTCTGTCTGTCTGTCTGTCCGAGTATGTCACAGCCACTTTTCTCCGAAACTATAAGAGCTGTGCTATTGAAACTTGGTAAGTGGATGTATTCAGTGAACCGCATTAAGATTTTCACACAAAAATAGAAAAAAAGCAATAATATTTGGGGTTCCCCATACATAGAATTGAAACTCAAAATTTTTTTTTTCATCAAACCCATACGTGTGGGGTATCTATGGATAGGTCTTCAAAAATGATATTGAGGTTTCTAATATCATTTTTTTTTAAAACAATAATATTTGGGGTTCCCCATACATAGAACTGAAACACAAAAAAAAATTTTAATCAAACCCTTACGTGTGGGGTATTTATGGATAGGTCTTTAAAAATGAAATTGAGGTTTCTAATATCATTTTTTTCTAAACTGAATAGTTTGCGCGAGAGACACTTCCAAAGTGGTAAAATGTGTGTCCCCCCCCCCGTAACTTCTAAAATAAGGGAATGATAAAACTAAAAAAAATATATGATGTACATTACCATGAAAAATACCAACGAAAATTGGTTTGAACGAGATCTAGTAAGTAGTTTTTTTTTAATACGTCATAAATCGTAAACCACAATTTACCTTTCATTCAGTCAACTCAAATATAAAA
The DNA here is from genome assembly GCA_947507805.1 of Aporophyla nigra. Taxonomy (NCBI): domain Eukaryota; kingdom Metazoa; phylum Arthropoda; class Insecta; order Lepidoptera; family Noctuidae; genus Aporophyla; species Aporophyla nigra. The sequence continues at coordinate 18,252,435 of OX382309.1, read as the reverse complement.
ATTAAAAAAAAAACATTTAATTTCATAAACGATGATGACGAATGATGATGATGATGACCTGCAGGTTTGTACGGAACCCTCGGTGCGCGAGTCCGACTCGCACTTGGCCGGTTTTTTTTATATTTGAGTTGACTGAATGAAAGGTAAATTGCGGTGTACGATTTATGACGTATTAAAAAAAAAACTACTTACTAGATCTCGTTCAAACCAATTTTCGGTGGAAGTTTATATGGTAATGTACATCATATATTTTTTTTTAGTTTTATCATTCCCTTATTTTAGAAGTTACGGGGGGGGGGGGACGGGGACACATTTTACCACTTTGGAAGTGTCTCTCGCGCAAACTATTCAGTTTAGAAAAAAATGAAATTAGAAACCTCAATATCATTTTTGAAGACCTATCCATAGATACCCCACACGTATGGGTTTAGAATATGATGTCACTCGGAAAGCTGCCACGCTTAAATGGAATTGAGCTGGGCTCATCTGCTATATGTCAGACGATCAGTGGGCCAAACTTACGACCCGATGGGTCAAGAGACATCGCGGCAGGCCCAGACGGATATGGCATGATGAGCTGGACTCTTTTAATAAAGATTAGTCCTTGGCAGCTCTGGACAGAGAGACGTGGAAAGAGAGTAGGGAGGCCTTCGCCCAGCAGTGGGACAGCAACGGCAAAAAAAAAGAGCCTGCTTTTTTTTGTGGGTGGGAAATCATCAAATGACGTCTCCCGCTCTTGGGTAGAGCGGGAGGGCGTGTCAGACTTTTATTGGCTAAAACCTACCCGTGTTCCTTCAATTACTTGCGGCACTTACCTGACTTCCGTATTCATATAATTTATATTGATTTTACTGTTATCTGTAGATAACTTATTGTTTTTTTCCAATATTTTCGGTTAATTACGTTGAAGCCGTATTTCCCTTAGCCCTCATTTCAACTATATGTTTGAGTACCGAAACCTAGGTGTACGCACGGCCCCACATCAAGCTATACATTACCAGTATAAGCTGACATCTTATTGCACGAAAAGCTTATACGATGCGCGGTTAGCTAAAACTGGAATTGTATAGCTTGGCCTGTAGCCGTGTGTACTAAAATATTTTTCATCTCGGCCTGTTTTCCGCCTAAAACCAAACTAAACCGTCATTGCATTAATGTAGGGTCTTAGGTTAAATAGGGGACATACTTTTAGTGAATGTAGTAGACTAGTAAAAACGAAAAAAATAAAACTAATTTAATGCGCCAAAATTTGAAAATAAAAACAGCTGTTCCCTGCATTATAATCGCGTAGGTATTGCACGTTATGGAGGTCACCAGATTATTATACTCTGCTCTAAAGTATGTTCTTGGTTAAACCGTATCTCGATTGATTTTAGTTTATTCAGTAATGTTTCCTTACTTACTTTATTTTTCAGTTGTTTCACGACCTGTAGAATTAATTAAGTATTTTAAATTTTCCGCATCTGTTATCTCTTATCTGGACGTAATTAATAGAATTCGTCTATAGTCCTATTTACAGAAAATTAAATTGGAAATATAATTAACTGAATCGATTTTCATGCAAAACAGGAAAGAGGAAAATGAACAAAGAAACAGTAATAGGCTATTCTAGAAGGTATTAAAAATATAACTACCAACTTGGTTGTGCCAATTTTAAATAAGTATTGCTTTTATTAAATACGAAAGATAAACAGATTTGTCCATAATTTATATCATACAGGTTCCATTTTTTTTTATTCGCCTCCACTGTCCCACTCTTGGGCAAAGGCCTCCCACCACTCCTCCATCTTTCGCGAGCCCGCGCATCCATTAATTTAGTCTTGATAATTATTATGTCGTAAGAGGCGACTAAGGGACTTACTAGAGAATGGGCAGCAGCGTTCTCTATGCATTTTATCACCATACTGCGATCGCTAACCCGCCTGCCAAGCGTGGCGATTATGGCAAAGCCCCCCAAAGTGGGGGAGGTCTATGTCCAGCAGTGGACGTTTTTCGACTGATATGATGATGATGAATTTTTATGTTAAATATTGTTGACCAAAGCTGTGCCTAGAAAAATTGTCAGCACTGAAAACGCGATGGCTTTTCTTCGTGTTTTTATATTTTCGCTTTATATAGTAGTAGTTAAGTATTGTTTATTTTTTTTTCACAAATATTCTGCTTTAACTAATCAGGCTTGATTACGATATTCATCATATTCTGCGACTTAAATGGCTGTGTAGTTCAAACTTGTGAAATTAATTATGACTTTAATTATTCAAATTAAAAATTATTTAAAATAAATTAGGCGATTATCACACGGCACCGCGCACCGCCGCGGAGAGCGGTGCCGTGTGCTAATCGCCTTAAACACATGCTAGTAAGTCTTTCGTTTAAAGTAAATAAAGGAAAAAGCTCACTGGGCATAAAAAAATACGTCCGCATTATGTTAGTGGGAAAAGTGCCCAAAAGGCTGGCAGCGTCGTTACGTTGGATGGCAGTGCTGATTCTTTGACCTAAAAACTTAAAAAAAAGAACAACCGACTTCCTTAAAAAACACTACAAAGTGAAAAATAACTTTAATTTCGGAAGTCGGTGTCTTAGAATCTGTATTTAAGGTTTTTTGCCACCGAGTTCCGAAATTAAAGTTATTTTTCACTTTCTAGTGTTTTTTTAAGGAAATCGGTGGTTTTTTTTTAACTTTTTAAATAGTATGTGCCCCGCACTAATCTAATCGCATTATTCATCCATTTGTCGCGCACATACTTAATGCAAATTTAAGAGTTATAATATGGTTTTCTCATGGATCTCATAATCAGAATGGAACCAAATTGAAACGGGTCCACACAGGAAGCACCAGCTTTCAAATAAAAAAAAGAATAATCAAAAGTTCTGAAGGAATAAACATTTTAAAAAATACAGTTGAATTGAGAAAGTCCTCCTTTTTACACGCTTTATATTAGCTTCACTTGTATGTTAGTATGTTTGTTTGTAACCGACTCCTTATAGCGCGATTTTTTTTGAATACGGTTAAAAACAGGCCAGCCCTCTGGTCACGTAAAGAGTCAACCGAGTTTTATGCTTGTCGATGTCTCGAAATACTCGATGAGATTTGTTATTTGCATTTTAATTAAAGCGAAGCATGTATTTTGCCCAGTCTTGTGTGTGTGAAACTGTCAAAGTTAAGTTATTGATGACAATAATATTGATTGAATGATAAATAATTTATTATGAATTTTCTATGAAGAGATGACATATAAAATGACAAATGAACAAGAACAAAAATAAAATTGTATTATTATTACTTACAATAGGTATTTAGAGCACTCTGATCAGTGCGCGAAAAAATCCCGCAGTGATTTTGTTACGGCCGTGTGAACGTTGACTTAGAAAAACTTCAATACATAAACAACATCAGATTTTTGGCTATCAGTTTAGTAAAGTGTTATTCTTTTGTTTCAGACATCGCCGTAAGTCTAGGAGATCAACTCGTATTTTATACCGACGGAACAATAACAAACACCGTGAATTTCGTTTCCCACAACCTCACAGCGTTAGCTTACGATGAAGTTCACAACATGATGCTGTACGTCGACAAACAGAACGACAACGACGCTATATGTGGTTACAATTTATCTTCCATGGAAAACAAATGTTTTATCAAAAGAAACGGTAGTAATATTCAAAGTATTGCCTTCGATCCGGCAACAGGTACACTATTTTTCACTGATACGAATGAAAGGAGTATTAATTGGATTTCAATAAAACCCGGAGCTAATAACAATGTTTACGAAAATCTTTGGATCAAAATGGATGACCGAACCCCTAGTAATATTGCCGTGGATATCTGTAAAGGGTACGTTTTCAATGACAGTTTAAAATTAAATAATAAAAGCGTGTTCAAATCAGTAGCATTTCGTGATATTTAATAGTGTTATTAAAATTACAGATATATATACTGGACCAACGCAATCTCAGGAAAGAAGGAGTACTTGGAGAGAGCTCGATTTGATCGTTCTAACAGAGAAGTTGTAATCAGCTGGTTGCCATTATTTAGTTTGGCCATTGACCCACAAACACGGGAAATGTATTATTTTGATGGTTGTGATACATGTTCTTATGAGTTTCTAAGAAGAGGTGATCTTATTGGTCGAAACGGTCATTTACATTTTTCACAAAATCATTTTTCTGCACCACTAGAATTGACCGTTTCAAAGGATTATTTGTACTGGATGAACAGTAGCGAGAGCTTCACAGCCGTTTGGCATTTCCCAAAGAATGCAACTGAAGGTGTTTTACCTAGTCTGATTAGTAAGTTCTACAATAAAAGACCATTCGGTATAGTCGCAAACTATGCCATAAAAGATCAAATTCAGGGACTTCAGGATTGTGAAGCACTGTCAAATCTGAAACCAACAATTACAGTAACTGACACCTCCCTCAATATTCAACAAACAATGCAGAAACAACAGACAACAGACACAGAATATACAACAGTTGACGACCCGTTTTGTGTTCACGGTACAAAAGTTAGTGAGACGTCTGTTTGCAACTGCAAACCTGGTTACATCGGTGAGAGATGCGATGTTTCAGTCTGTGTGAACTATTGTTTGCAAGGTGACTGCAGTTTCAATCGTAAAGGACTTCCTAAATGCAGGTATATGGTAATACCTTCTACTCCTGATTTTTTAGTTTCCATTTTATAATCATCCTATTACGTTCCTGCTGCTAGCACTCAAGCCTCAAACCTCTATGAGAGCGAGTAGGCCGTTATCCACGCTGTTCCATTGCGTATTAGGGGCTTTTCTCGCGATGTTTTCCTTTACCTTTTTGAGTGCAGCAGTGATGAAATATATTACACAAAGTAAAGCCCCTGCTTGGTTTCAACCATACGACCCGACACGTCAGTTCGGGCGGATACCACGGGCCACCGTTGCTTCCAATTAACCATTTTTCCAGTTTAATATTGTTTAAATGACCATCATTGACATTAAAATTATTTCAGATGTTATGGAGGTTATTCCGGGAAAAGGTGTGAAGTGTACGCGTGTAATGATTATTGTCTGAACAACGGTGAGTGTTCCCTAAACGAGGAGGATGAGCCAGTCTGTCAATGTGTTGGTAATCACGACGGAATACGATGTGAAGCTGTTAAAGATGACAGTTTCACCAACACCCCTATGAACTACTCAGTAAAAAGAAACGTTAATCCAGTTGATTTACTGTCAAATTGGCGAAAGCCTACCACAAAAATTTCTTTTGTTGTTGAAGTATAGCCTTATTGAATATACAATTACACAAAGTTGTAACACACAAAACAATTACTTATGTAACCCTTCAGTGATCTGATTTTTGAAAACTTGCAATTAGGTACGTATTCAGGTTACTGTTGTTTATTTTTTGTGTATAATAAAATTAATTAAATATGAGTAGTGTTTTATTTTCTTTTGATATATAGCATCATTATATTGAAACTTCAAAATAGTATACGCAACTTAGTTTCATGCACAGATTGCTGACATACACAAACTCACGCCTTCTCCCAATGGAAGTTGGCAGAGGTTGCGATCAATGAGAACGAATAAAAAGATTTTGTTTTTACAGATTCGTACCGTCTTTTCTAATAAATTTTAAATTAAAATGATAAAAAAATGCGTGATGAATGTTGACGGATTTCTCAATTGTTTTGTTTATGGAAACCTACATGTTATTATCTAACGATTCAGTTATTGCGCTGCTTCATTACGTAATAACAGAACAATAGCACGACGATTCTATAACTCAAAATTTTCATGTAAGAAGTTATAGAAGAAAGCGCTGGCAGTTTCAAACAGGATTTTTTTGCCGTACCCAAAAATAGTCAAAATTGGTTAAGATTTCTTTATTAGTGTCAAAAGAATCCAGTTCCAAATTAGATAAATATTATGACTGCGCTAGAAGGATACCGAATTCCTGACAAAACAAGACTGTGGGTTTACAAACTGAGTGACTACCGTCATAATATCAACTTGTAGTGGCATAAGTTTGATGCTCCATCGTCGGGTATGATAATTTCAAAGGAAGCGTGCAAAATAGTGGGTTGCAAGTTTTCAGGCCGAACATAATTTGGTGCAAACATAGGCCTCAATTGTTGTGAAATCAGTTAAGTCTCACGCGACCTATCACCACGTCTTTTTAACCGACTTCAAAAAAATGAGGAGGTTATCAATTCGTCTGTATTTTTTTAATTTTTTTTTGTATGTTTGTTACCTCATAACTTTTGACTGGGTGAACCGATTTCGATGATTTTTTTTTTATTTGAAAGCTGGTGCTTCCCGAAAGGTCCCATTTATCCCATATAATTTGGTTCCATTTGGACAATGGGGTCCATGTGAAAACCATAAAAGTCTTAAATTTGCATTAAGTATGTGTGCGACAAATGGACGAATAACTCATTATCACGCCAACCGATTTCGATGATTCTTTTTTTATTTGAAAGCTGGTGCTTTTTGAATGGTCCCATTTTAATTTGGTTCCATTCGGACAATGGGATCCATGTGAAAACTAACTAAGTCTTAAGTTTGCATTAAGTATTTGCGCGACAGATGAACGAATAACGCGATTAGATTAGTGCGGGGTATCACCATAACTAAAAAGGTAAATATAAAAACTTTTTACAAAAAAATAAAAACCAACTTCCTTAAAAAAACACTACAAAGTCAAAAATAACTTTAATTTCGGAAGTCGCTGGCAAAAAAAACCTTAAATACAGATCGTAAGACACCGAATTCCGAAATTTAAGTTATTTTTGACTTTGTAGTGTTTTTTTAAGGAAGTCGGTTTTGCTTCCACATTGTTCATAAAAGTCTCTAACTTTAGGTTTAATAAATGAGCTGGTTGGCTTTTTGGGTTAAAAAAATACTTTACAGCACCCCTTGTGTGTGAAGTAATAGGTACCTACTAGGTAGCTATTTTAGGATTATAAAGATTCAAGTATTCAGTCCAGTGAGCTCCAGTACCTACACATTCCAGCGTGTGGCATTATGTGCCTCAGCCATGCTTAATGCGCGATATGACGCTTCGGTTCTCATTTATGAAACTCTGAATATTTGTATTCAGAGTTTCATAAAATTCTTTACGACTAGAAACGGAGATTTTTTCAAAGTACATTCAAAATATTTAGTAAACAATTTTACTTCAAAATAAAAGGGAAAACATCGCGGTTTACATACTATAATACTGTCTAATAGTATAAATATTTTAACACGAAAACTTGTCCAGGAAGAGGGCGGGTGCGGGCTACCGGCCGCATATTTACATAATCTATAATCGCTTGAAAATGGACATCAACGGGAAATAAAGCGTTCCATTTTGACAACCCCATTTCCACCCCACCCCACCCCATTTTTATGTCCACGCAATCACTGTCCATTCCAAGGTTGCCTGGAAGAGATCGCAGAAAGCGATAAGGCCGCCCATTGTATGTTTTTATTGTTAAATTTTTTTAGTTGAAATGTAATTTCTGGTGTACAATAAAGCATATATAAATAAATATAAATAAATAAATAAATAAATAATCCTTGTACAATACAGATCTACGGGATAGGCTTACGTGATATAGGTTTTACGGTCTCCATTGGCTTATGAAGGTGTTAATCTGTCTTTAAATCATAGAGGGATTCGGAATTGTGGGCAGGTTGCGTATGTAAGCTTTGCTTTTGCAAGATTAGGTATTTGTTTTCTAATTGTATCATTTTAGTAATACGGTATTACTAAAATATGTTACCTAAACAATAAGGGATACTATAGATACTGCTTTGCTTGTACGACAAAAGGTCTTAATAAGTACAGATGACATTAGAACCTTCTGGAAAAAATATATGAAAGCCGATAGATGGACACAGACCGCTTCCAAGAATCGCCATAACGACCGATCTGGGGGCTTACTCTTCAATCTAATATTAATTCCAATCTAAAGCCAATAAGATTCCAATCTTAATTTTGCATACACGTGATTCGGTACTCTTGAAAACAATAGTGTCAACATTGGAACAACAACGCCCGATCTCGATACCACTTAGTTCTCCAAAATGGACACCCAATTTAAACAGATTTTGGCGCTAGCGTCGAACTCAAGAATACGAAACGTCATAATTCCAATGGTCTAATGGTCAATCGATCGGAATTAAAATCAAGACTGAGCACCCTGGTCTATCCCGTATCCTTATATTTTAACTGTGGTATTTCATGAGGCATTCTATGCATTACTTTCATCAGTATCGTGCTACTGTGCGCTTTATTATCAACCCCTTCGCAAACTACAAACACGATGACGTGTTAAAAACTTTTAAAATCTTAAGCCTACAAGGGCTGTACTTAATATCGACAGGCGTAGTGCACTCTTCCACTACAGTTGCTAGTTATCCGAACTGGGTCACGCTCGCCACCTGCGAACGGGACACAAGTGTGTGTATTTACATGTTATGATGTGTGTGTGATACGAGATTGGTTTTGCTCTTCATAATGTTAGTGGGAATAAAGGTTTATGTTGTTTATTGGTTTAGGTTGTTTTGTTTTTTTTTCGTGTTAAAGGTTTTTTTTTAAACGAAAGGAGGATTCGATATCTTCATCTGCATATTTTTATAAGAACAATACATAACTGGTACTACTAAAAATTTAAAGTCCGAGGTTAATCAGTTCTTGATTACAGTTTAAACGTTTTTAGGGTTCCGTTGCCAAATGGCAAAAAACGGAACCCTTATAGATTCGTCATGTCTGTCTATCTGTCTGTCTGTCCGAGTATGTCACAGCCACGTTTTTCCAAAACTATAAGAGCTATGCTGTTGAAACTTGGTAAGTAGATGTATTCTGTAAACGATACATTTTGGGGTTCCCCATACATAGAACTGAAACTCAATTATTTTTTTCATCAAACCCATACGTGTGGGGTATCTATGGATAGGTCTTTAAAAATGATATTGAGGTTTCTTATATCATTTTTTTCTAAACTGAATGTTTTGCGCGAGAGACACTACCAAAGTGGTAAAATGTGTGTCCCCCCCCCCCCGTAACTTCTAAAATAAGAGAATGATAAAACTAAAAAAAAAACATGATGTACATTACCATGTAAACTTCCACCGAAAATTGGTTTGAACGAGATCTAGTAAGTAGTCATAAATCGTACACCGCAATTTACCTTTCATTCAGTCAACTCAAATATAAAAATTAAAAAAAAAAAAAACATTTAGTTGCATAAACATAAACCTTATGCATTATGGTACCGTGTGGTGCCGGACGTAAAGAATAACACTACCCCATTTCTTCCCGTGGGTGTCGTAAAAGGCGACTAAGGGACTTACTAGAGAATAGGCAGCAGCGTTCTCTGTGCATTTTACCACCATACTGCGATCGCCAACCCGCCTGCCAAGCGTGGCGATTATGGCAAAGCCCCCCAAATTGGAGGAGGCCTAAGTCCAACAGTGGACGTCTTACGGCTATAATGATGATGATGAAACCTTATGCCTAAACCGTGAATACCTACAGGTTTGTACGGAACCCTCAGTGCGCGAGTCCGACTCGCACTTGGCCGGTTTTTATAAGAAGGACTCTTTTTTGGAAGAATTAAAAGCACGCTTAAAGGGTTTTAATGCACTAAGTCGTTGTCATTAAGAACATAGTAATGTACATTTCCTGCTATGCTCTAGAAATCTAGAGAAGAATTACGAGGAGCGTTGAGGTATCTCAGCAGTGATGTGTCTAAAACTTTTCAATTTTTAAATCTGTATTCTTTCAGGATAAACTAGAGATTCAAACCGTTCACCATCGATTCATGCCGTTGTAAACTGAGTGACTTAGTACTTGTCTAGATACTTTCATTATCATAATTTCACTCTTCCAACGCTACGTCTTTCAGAACCTACCGGCCTCATCGGTCATCTATTCTGCGAGCAATGCGCCCTGACAACTGCCACTTAATTTGGTTATTCTTTTAGTATGGAGTGATGTTATGTGATGTGTTGTGGGGTAAAGTGAAGTCACTTGTGTTAGCATACACAATAATCTAATATTTAATCAATATTATTTGTGGGTTGCAACATTGTTATTTATAAATATTTTATACTTTTAGAGTTGTGGCAACCCACAGATCACTTGTCAAAAAGTAAAGCGGCGCGAAAATACTCTCTCTGGCATTCCGAGCCATTGACGATGAAGGTGGTCTCGAATACGATTTAAAGGTATAATGTACCAATAAACTGACTTGTGCATGTATTCGTTGGTATAATTTTAACACTTGAGTACCTCAAAACATTTTATGCGTCTAAATTAGAATCAATCTTATTCGAAACAAACTTATTATAATGCAGTACTTTTATAGAACACGGGCTAGAAGCCGGAGTGCTGGCACTCGAGTATCGATGAGGGTACATTATTGAACGTTGTGGCGCCCGCCGCTCTGTTCGAAACTCGGGCAGAACTGCGGAGGCTGTAATCTCGTTACAAAGAGAGCGGACAGAATACATTACAGGGTATGAGCTACAAGATGTATTGGTGTATCTATGATAGGTATTTTTGCTCTGTCTGTCTTTTAACTTTTCACGCCTAAACCACTGATCCGATCGTCATGATTTTTTTTTGAGTAATTACCTCTTCTTCTACTTCTTCTTTTTCCTTTCAACAGTTAGTTAGAAATAAGATATCTATAGAACTTTGTGGACTTTCCGAAAACGTTCAACAAGATTTTTTTTTTGTTCAGTAAATGTTATAGAAAATCGCCTTAAGCATATGTTTTCCACCTTAAACCATTAATTAATCAAATGATCTTGAACAGGTAGGTTTACCTAGAAATGATTTAAATTACTTGATTAATTAGGTACCTAAGTAGTAGGTTTTCATTAGCACGCTAATGTCAACTGCCGCGATACGCGACACTAATATTAATGCACTATGCTGTAGCTAATCTAGTGGATTTGTAAACAAAGCCGAAAGAATATAAAGATGAAGACCTGTATATAAGTGGCAGTAGTTATTAAGAGAGCGTTACAAGAATTTATTAAACTAAAGTTGTCGTGGGTAGAAAATACTGTAGCGTATATTACTTGATACTCACAATAAAATGTAAAGTAAACCAAGCATGAATTAACAGTTCAAGTAATTTACACAAAACAATATTGTAGAAATTGTAAATTAAATAGGTGTATAAATAACTACCTGCGCCCCGCGGTTTTACCCGATTGTGTCTAGATGCCGTTGGAATATCGGGATGAAAATGTATCCCTTGTTCTACTCTAGGTCATAGTCTATCTATTTGCCAATCAGTAATTATCAATTTTATTATTCGTTCGGCCATTTTAGCGTGAAAGCGTAACAAACGAACAAAAAATCAAATCTTTTCTGTTTTAATTCAGACAAAATTCGATATAGTTAATGAGACAGAGCTGCTGCAAATAATTTTCCCAGACATTATTTCCAAAGAATAGTGTGCCGATAATTACGTATTTTTTTGTTCTCTGCAGCAATGATATCTACTTAGATTAATACTGGATGAGGCAACGGTTGCTAAAAGGCGCTTCCTAACCTTGGAGGGAATTCACTCAGGCTTTCCCCCGTAGTAACACCAAGTCATTTTAAATTCTAAGACAATGCAGTTACCTACATTCTTAATTTTAACTTTTTTAAGTTGTGTTCAATTAAAAGGTTGGTTAACTTAATTTAAACGTATATGTAGTTTGACGTAGAATAATTTTCAAAAGGAATTTTCAAAAATAATTATTTGGTAATTTTTCAGAAAAACATAAATTGTCATGTAAGAAAATCCGTGCGTTTGTCGACGGCCACAATGCTCGACGTCTTCTTCTGGCTGAAGGAAAGGTCCCAGGACATCCAGCTGCCTCTGAAATGAAGAAAGTGGTACGTCATTATGATCGTCATCATTTCTGCCGAAAGTTATCGACTGCTGGATATAGGCCTCCCCCAATTTGGGGGGGTTTTGCATAATCGTCACGCTTGGCAGACGGGTTGGCGATCGCAGTATGGTGGTAAAACGCATAGAGAACGCTGCTGCCCATTTTCTAGTAAGTCCCTTAGTCGCCTCTTACGACAAAGTGGTACGTATTAGCATCAATTAAAGTGTGAGAGAATTTCTCGAATGTCACTATCAGCAGTGAATATTTATGTATCTACTTCTTCTGTCACCTTCACACTTGTGGAAGTCGTAAAAAGATTAATAAATGTAAAAAGAGTCAAATTATATTAGCTGGCGTTACTTTACCCACGTATCGATGTCGAAAATAATGAAAAAACAAAAAATAAAAGGCCTTGGATGATTGAATACACATGTTAGTCTCATTTAAAAAGCTTTTAACGAAGTTCGAGTGATGGACATGTTTAATTTTTATTTTATTAGTTTTTTCTTTTATCGATATCCAAGATCCAACGCGTAATTAAAGTATTTTCAACTAATTTAATTAGTCCCTGTTTATCACGATATAGAAAGTGGATTCGGTATCCAACCTTATATCTCGATGTACAATTGATGACGTGTACACTAGCCAAAAAACTCTTGTTCTCGCAGGTACCATAGCGACTAGACCCAGAAAGATCGAGAATGTTATCAGAGCTGTGTTTGCCAAGCTTGCAGTTGTATATGAGGACAATCATTTTTAACCGACTTCAAAAAGTAGGAGGTTCTCAATTCGGATGTTTATATATATATATATATATTTTTTTTGTGTATGTTCGGCCATAACTCCGTCATATACAGGGTTATTTGTAAAACACCGGCAACCTCTCAGGTCTATGTTACTAACATCATAATCAACAACTTTTGTTCTGTGACTTTTAAAAATTCATCACATTTTAGTTCATCAGATTTTCAAAAAAAAATAAAAATATTTAAATTGAACGCTCTAAATGTTACGGAGTCTATGCGAAGCAAAAGAAAGCGATAGTATATAGCAAGGGGAGCGGGGTTAGGGCGGCGGGGGCGCTTGAACTTGACCTATTTACAGGCAGCCGATTTTTGTATGAAAATCTGATGCACTAAAATATGATGAATTTTTAAAAGTCATAGAACAAAAGTTGTTGTTTATGATGTTAGTAACATAGACCTGAGAGGTTGCCGGTGTTTTACAAATAACCCTGTATAGACGGATTTGCAAAATTCTTTTTTTGTTTGAAAGGGGTTTATTTCGAAATGGTCCCATATAAATTTCATATAGATCTGATGATGAGTTCCGGAGATAGACACCGGAACTCTTTAAAAAATGACAGCAAATCAACCGCGATTTCTGCTATCGCATAAATATGCACTGTTTGTTTGGAATTAGTGCGGGGTGGATACCACAACTAAAAATTTAAAAATAAAAACTTTTTTACAAAAAAAAAACAACCGACTTCCTTAAAAACACTACAAAGTGAAAAATAACTTTAATTTCGGAAGTCGGTGGCAAAAAAACCATAAATACAGATCCTAAGACACCGACTTCCGAAATTAAAGTTATTTTTCACTTTGTAGTGTTTTTAAGGAAGTCGTTTGTTTTTTTTTTGTAAAAAAGTTTTTTTGATAGCATTTTTGAACTCTGCATCCTGTTGGATTCTTTCAAAATAATGATTAATTTCAGGTATGGGACGAGGAGTTATATGAGAAGGCAGATAAATGGGCAAATAGAAATGAGACGAATGAAGTTCTTCTGCATAGCCACAACCTTGACACCAGTGTCCGTAAGTACATGTCCAAATTGTCCTCATTGTGTTACCTACACACAAAGTGCAATTTAGAGATGGACTTAAAGTCAACTTCTTCTGAATTTATGGATATTATTTCTTCATCTTTGCTATCTTCTCCATACTGTGGAATTTTGGAAAGGGCGCCTAGAATCAATACTATTTTCTTGTAATTTTTGAAGTTCAATAGTGCTTTAATAGGCAATAGGTAGAACGGGCAGGTGTCCGCAACTCCACGTCTGAGCGCGTATTTTGAGTACGGGTGGGATTTCGGTTATTCGATCCACCCCAGCTCCTCGAGGAAGGCCAGCAAAGTCTTGAGGTTGCTGACTATCTCACGTAGGGTACCTGGGTTACCGAAGTACTTGGCCCTGTATGTGGAGATCGCCGGGCAATTTAGTAGCACGTGTGCTGCTGTCTCGTCGTCCTTAATGTAGGCCCTGCACAGCGGACTGTCTGTTACTCCTATGACAAAGAGATGTTTATTAAACGACCCATGGCCAGTTATTGCGAGGAACCTGTTTTATGAAGCGGGCATCGATGGTAGGAAGTGCTTCCTTGGCCTGCCTGCACTAATTTTGGTCCAACCATATCTTAAAATGTTGATCCCTGGTACGTTTTCTCACCAGAGAGCGTAGGTACCTGAAGGGTAGTGGCGCGATGGGTTCTGGTCCCACCGGTGTCATGCTTGACCATCTTCTGGCAAGTTCATCGGCTGCATCGTTGCCTAGCGAACCGCTGTGTACTTTTATCCATTGAACGGTTATATTTGAGATACTGTCCAGCGTTTGCAGAACAGCCATACTGTCGGAGAGTATGCGGATCGAGTGGTCTGCCTTTTAATGGTATATTTAAATAAATGATTTAACTCAGACAAGATTTATGACTATATTTAGAGGGCCTGGGCTTTCTCAAGAACTGTGAAATGTTTAATTAAATAGGCCCTACGAACGTATATAATTCTACCATTAGTAATGTCACCAAATTAATGGTACCAGGCTGTTATAACTTAGTGGGAGGCTACTTTAACTATAAATACCTTGAATATTTTTGCCTTCTAGTGAAAGACACTTAAAATTTTCGATTACAGCTTCTGGAAAATTCAGAACAGGTGAAAATCTATATTGGTACGTTACCACAGACCTCCACTACAAGCTGAATCCAGATAAAGCGCTGGAAGACTGGTTTCTGGAATATAAGAAGTTCACGTTTGAGCCCATGCAAGAGAAACATTTCTCGGCGAACCACCCAGACATAGGGCATTATACTCAGGTTTGTTGGTTCGTCATATTAATAACGTTATCGACTTTAAACTTTTCTGGCAAGCACCATAAATTACTGTTATGATCACGTTCCGTGATGAGTACCAACAGCTGCAAAGATCTTCCCTTGCAACATTGGATTTTTACCCATTTTGTTGACGTCAGGCCAATTCATTGTTTTGTTTTTAATTTGACTGTTATATGCCCTGAATTCCAATTGACGCATAGAATAATCAGCCTATAGCGTTCCCAGAACTGGGACATAGTCTTCTTTTCTGTGAGAGGTACAAGCTTATACAGAATCAGCTACTAAGGTTTCTGAGATACAGGTCCTCTTGGTGAGAGGGAGTTGTATCACTCGGGCCCAGTGCGGTTGGCAGATATCACATGTCGTCGAATTTTTGGTTGAAGGACATGCAGGTTTCCTCACGATGTTTTTCTTCACCGTTTTGAGAGCAGTGGTCATGAAATAATTTACGTAAAGTGCTTGCCAGGAGGTTCTCAATTCGACGTGTATCTTTATATATATAATTCTACTGTACGTGTGTACGTCACTGAACTCCTCCTAAACGGCTGGACCAATTTGAATGATTTTTTTTGTATGCGTTTGGGTGGCACCTTGGATGGTTTAGATTCACAAATTAACCCGACAGATGGCGCTGCTATCGAGTTCTAGGAAACAGGACAACGTCTGTACGGTTAGCTAGTATATATACAGGAAGATTTTTTAGTCACCGTCCAAATTATGATATATTAATATTTTGCGAAAATCATTTAATACGTGTTTTTTCTTTTAGTATCACTCAATACAAAAATATTGAGATATCACATCACAAAGTTATCTATAAAAAGTTAATGATTCTTGACACCGCCGCGCGCTAGGTAATAGTGCGGGCTATTTACCTAGTGCGTATGCACCGCGCTAGGTATTAATTTCGGCGGCCCACCGCTGAAATTAATTGAAAACAATAATAAACAAAGTTGCAAAATTTCCCTTCATACTCTCACAGGCGGCAAGTGTAGTATTATTAACGTTTAACTCAGTGACCACGCAGAGCGGATAATTCTTTCGAGAAAATGATTTAAAATGAAAATTTTATGTATCGTTTTTTTTTTTCAAAAATGGATTTATTGAATGATACCTAATGCCTAAAAAAAATTTGGATGGTGACTAAAAAATCTTCCTGTATATATATTTTATGTGTGACCACGCATAACTTTTTACGTAGTAGTCCGATTGTGATCATTTTTATTTTTATTGGAATGGGTATACCTCGAAGGTGGTCCTATATAAATTTGGAAAACAAAATCGTACTCTAAGGGTTGGAAAACAGGGGATGATTGGTTGTTCACTCACTGATTGTAATGTATGACTACGCATAACTTTATACATGGTAGTCCAATTTTAATAATTCTTTTTTTTATTGGATAGGGTATACCCTATCCAATAAAAAAAGAAGTGGCTTTAATGTACTAATAATACTTGGCAAGGTATACCTTGCCAAGTATTATTAGTACATTAAAGCCACAAAAATATAAAATAAAAACTTTTTAACAAAAAAGTCGGCGCTGAAAAATCAATGATCAAAGATCACTCAAAGGACCGACTCAAAATTTTAAGCTTTATTTTTTTTTTCTTTACAGTTTTTTCAGCGGTTTAATTTTTTGTCAAAAAGTTTTTTAAATTATTTAGTGCTTTCGTGGGTGTTAAACTCATCTCAAATATTTACTTGTTTGGAAATTAAGTAGCGAACACGGGTTAAAAAGAATTATTATAAAAACTTGTGCTTCAAAGTATATTGTAATCTTTCAGATGGTATGGTCTGATAGCACATACATCGGCTGTGCCATATCGAAATCAAAGACTTTGAAACAAGGATGGAAACATTTCTTCGTAGTCTGTGACTATGGACCACAGTAAGTATACGTATTTCTATTTATTCCTTTTCGGTTCTATTTTTATAAAGTGCTACTACTATCTGTTTTCACTAACGCAAGGAAACACCTACAACTCTCGTCGCTGAGCCGAACGTTGGAAATGTAACAGATAACTATTACATTTCTAACGCTCGCCATTATTTAGGAATTGCCCAACTGGGCAAATAAACATTCATGTTTTTGCTGATATGACCTTCAATAATAGCTTAATATATTTTCAGAGGAAATTACATAAAAGAGACGCCTTACAAAACCGAAGCTGGTGCCAGTGGCAAACTCTTATGTGAACACGAAAATTGTAGCCAGCCGTACGGAAGCAAATGTTGAATTTTAAATAAACAAAATGGAATTGTCAAAATGAAAAAGGATTTCGGTTACGTGTGGTATGGCGAGGTTGTCAGACTTTCAGGCCCAGTTTAATTAATTAATGTAATAGTGAAGATTTTTTTATATGTAAGTTTAATATTGACGTATTGTACACTCGGCTACAGTTCAAGCTCTAATTCCATTTTTAGCTGACCTTGCATTGTATAGGCTTTTCCTTCAATGAGATGTCAGCTTATACTGGAAACGCCTAGCTTGATTTGTGGCCGTGCGTACCTGTAAGGAACCGTACATTACTTTACCAACGTACGAGCTGTGGATTTGTACCTATTATTGCAATTAACATGTTAAAATAATATCAATAAATCAATGTTTAATTAATATTCACAGTGCGGTTTGATGATATCATCATTATAGAACTAAACCGTTATCATATTACTAAATATAGGGATCCCGTACAGTAGCCACTCATTAAACTTACAGAATAATTCTCTAAATAACTGTGAAAGCCGCATTAAAATTAGTTGCGTAATATAGGAGATTAACGCGGTCACGATAGTCGACCGGAAACACGACTTTTTTTTTACTATTTACATACAGCTTGGCAAAAAAGAGTCTGGAAAAAATGAGGCCGCCTGTTTAGCAGGTCTGGCCACCCTATATACTAAGACTAAAACTGATAAGATACTTGTTGGTTTAATCAACAAACACGAGATTCCGGGAATTTCTAAACAATCAAGATTTCAAGACTTCATAGGCACACAGGCTTTTACTTTTATTGTATTAAGTAGATTGCGCATTATTTCGCTGGAATAACCTTTTATCTAAGAGATGAGAGTGCCATCATTATAACATAATGAAAACTTATTCAGAATAAAAATACATTAAATCACACTCAGGGATTGCCGATCGAACCCGATACCCAAGAAATAATGTTCAGCAATCGCATTTGCGGCCATCTAGGGTATTCACAACCATTCAATAGTTGGTATGCCTAGGCGTATCATATTTGATATGAATGATAATGAACGAATCCTATTAATGCTGACAGTTGACAAGAAAGCTACTAACAGCTGCTTACTGTCGGAAACTAATCAGAAGTCTGAGACGACCTATAACATGTCGCATTCGAAAGGTACGGGCCATTTCAAATAAACTTGAACAGTTGACTAATAAAGCCGTTAGGTATGTCTGTGTGGGATACATACCACTATCACTACCTACATGACAATGAAAATGAAAGAACACGCTTAAATGTGGGTTTTATTAAAAGAGAAAACCGTGAAATAACATCATTAGTGTATTCCTTTTCGCTGCTATAATAGATTTTTTCCATTAACACTGATCTGTCCGTTTTACATTTCTTATTTATGAAACTAAAAGAGAGTAAAATATTTCTAAGAGGTTCACGGCTCCAATTATGACCCAAGTCTTCTTAAACTATAGGTAATAAATTACGTGGAGTAGGCACCTGAAAAATAATAAATGTAAATTATACTTTTTTTACAGTGATATGCGACAATAGCCTTAAAAAAAAATTGCCTGTTTCTTTACAATGTTGAACTTTTTGTCTAATAATTACACACAGATCAAATCGTCTAATTCTTTCTTCCGCCAACTGTTTTCGTGTTTCTCCAGGTGTAGAAAAAATCCTTAATTTTTTTCTTCTTCATTAACAACTTCTCTAATTGTACTGTGAGATTTACCTTGAAAATTATTGATTCCATGTACATTTTTCAATTTCAAGTATCAACCATTAAGAGTCAACGTACACGCGATTTGTCAAACTAGAAAACATAACCTCAATAATCTATTAGTAAATTTAACAATAAAATGGCTTCAAACTTATAATACCGATAAAACGATAAAACGAAGTATTAGAATGGAAAAAAATGACTGGCATTGACTAAAAGATAAATTTCATTGTCAATCGGACACGAAATTTGTTCCGCTTCCGATTCCGCCAAATATCTTACGAAAACTTGGTAGATCACAGCTCATACCACTACTCCTTATTGTTTATTCATTCTGTATATGTACAAAAGCAATAATAATTGATGGTTAATTAGAAATAAGTGAAATACAACTGGGAACATAACACAATGACAGAGAAGCTACCTATAGTTGATAAACAAAGCAGTGTTGCCGCAAAAAATATATTCTAGTTCCAGTTGTCACCACGACAAACTCTTTTTTGCCAAGCTGTATGTATTTTCTATCAAAAACGGGTGTATAAATAAATATCCTCATTGAAGTCAAGAGTTACTTGTTCTTCCCGATATTATGATCATTTACCTACTTCTACTGGGCTTTACCTGGGAACTGGTTACATATCAAAGGTCTCCAACTTTTTTTTATGTTTTTGTACGAAATTAAGTTTTAAATGTTCTAATTTTAAACACTCTCATGATTCCTGTACCTTTGCGTGCACACTGCCATAAAAAGCCAATTTTCACACCGAAAAAAAGGCTTTTTCCAGCAATTATTTTTGCACAAAGTTACTTAATTTTATGAACAGAACACCCAGATGACGCCTTCGTGAATTCATGGATATAAGAGAGAAGATGTTTTGACGTCAGTTTTTAGAAGAAACCTTAGTAAGCGGAGCAAAAACTTTATCGAAAATTACGTGACCGGAGGAGTTTGAAAAGTGGGAGTGCAGAAAGCATTTTTACACGCTTTATATTAGCTTCACTTGTATGTTTGTATGTTTGTTTGTAACCGACTCCTTATAGCGCGATTTTGACCCACTTTAAACGACCAGATTTCATTCAAACTTTGCACACCTGTCAAGGACCGATGACAATGCAATAATTTCATAAATTTGTGAAATTATGCTTGCCAGGGTTACCAGGACAGCAAAACACTGTCTTCGAAAACTACGCTGACATACGTCACAAACTAATTTGTGCCATTATCCTTGCCAGGGTTACCAGGACAGCAAAAAAAACTGTCTTCGAAAACTACGCTGACATACGTCACAAACTACGCTGACATACGTCTCAAAATTCGAAACACCCTAAAAAAAAGCGTGGGGTGCCTGATATCAATAAAAAAATACCTTAAAAAGCACCCCACGCTTTTTTTCCATTATTTTGTACTTTTAAGTTTGGTTTCAATGGAAGCGTGTTTTTTAGTTTTTTAAACTATTATTTTTTATAATTGTTTTTTAAAATTTAACTAAATTATGGTTGACCTTCGACCACTGCCTGTACTAGTTTGTGGAGCATGCAATTCGTATAAGAAACTAGCATTTTGAGGATGTTGCGCGGAGACAGACTCGCCATCGTGGCCCCTTCTCCTGTTTTTGAAGTGAAAACTTCTTTAGCGGCGTTGAGCACTTTTTCTGTAATGGGTATAAAATCTTAAACTCGCGTCAGGACACGTGACCTGATCGAAAAAGCGTAGGACGGATGGTTTTAATTTGGAAAAGCGCCATCTATTAAAACGAATACGAATCACTTGGCTAGCCTTGGTTAGTATGGTTATGGAATCATAGATGACGCTAATATAAACTACTAAACACGAAGAGTTTACAGTAAAATATATACGTCATTAAAAGTGTGTCTAATTCTAAAAAAATAAAATCGTAATATAGCATAAGCCATAAAATAAATATTACTTATGAATTAAATAATTGTAACAAATAACTTTTTCTAAGACAGCAACTCGATTATAGATGGCGCTCAAACTAATCATTCAATTTTTGAAGTGAAAACTTCTTTAGCGGCGTTGAGCACTTTTTCTGTAATGGGTATAAAATTTTAAACTCGCGTCAGGACACGTGACCTGATCGAAAAAGCGTAGGACGGATGGAGAGTAGACAGCTATCCCCTCTCTACGGCGCGGCGAAAATGTATGCCTGGGCCTACTGTTTCGTTTAGGCGGCGCAGGGCGCTTGCGCGAATGTTCGTCTATGTTACAGCGTGCCACGCGCATCCATGGATGGTGACAGCTGATGGCTCGACCGTCTGTGTAGTGATCACATTGTTGTGTATTCGTAAAATTCGTGAATATAAAGTGCTTAAAATATGGAAATTGAACAACAAATTATTCCCTAACCATTCCAAAATATCAAACATGCTCAACGTTAATAATCAAGTTTTCACTTCGGCCGGCACTCCCGGAGTGCAATTTTTTTTTTTTTTTAAATATTTGTACGGTCTTGTTAGGTCTGTATACGTGACACAACAAGTGCCTATACAGGTTACCATGACATACTTTCGATCCAATCTGGGCGGATAAGATCTCTAGTTAACGAATGGCGTCGTGCCAACAAGAAAATTTTGAACTATGCCAATGCTTTTCCATATCTCGATACTTCAAGTTTCATGCCTCGCTATTCCATAAGTATAAGAATGGTTTTGTCTTTTTTAACCAACGAAAAAAACGGAGGAGGTTGAGTTTTTTTTATGTATGACCACGCATAACTTTTTACATAGTAGTCCCATTGTGATAATTATTTTTTATTGGAAAGGGTATACTCCGAAGATGGTCCCATATAAATTTGGAGAACAAAGTCGAACCCTAAGGGTCGGAAAACAGATACCGTGACCCTGGCAGATACCGTGACCCTGGCAGATACCGTGACCCTGGCACATGGGCAACTGTAGGAACACGGGTGGGTTTTAAGTCAGTAAAAGTTTGACACGCCCTCCCGCTCCGCCCAGAGCGGGAGAAGTCATTTGATAATTTCCCATCCAAAAAAAAAGGTTCGGAAAACAGGGGATGATTGATTGTTCACTCACTGATTGTAATGTATAACCACGCATAACTTTATACAGAGTAGTCCGATTTTGATAATTATTTTTTCATTGGATAGGGTATACCTTGCCAAGTATTATTGGTACATTAAAGCCACAAAAAATACAAAATAAAAACTTTTTAACAAAAAATTAAACCGCCGAAAATACTGAAAAGCAAAAAATAATAAAACCTTAAAATTTTGAGTTGGCGCTGAAAAATCAATGAAAAAAGATCACTCAAAGCACTGAGTCAAAATTTTAAGGTTTATTTTTTTTTAATTCTTAAATTTCAAGAGCTGAAGATACTGGAAATGACTTCTGGACAAGAAATAACCTTTCTCCATAAAGTAAGTTCTAACTTGGGTTTTTTAGCCAGTGTTTGAATTTTGAATCGTATTCGACTGAGGTAAAAGGTCTAAAAACAACATTGATAATTTAGGCTCAGGCTATTAAGTTTTGACGTTTATGTAACTTCTCACGAATTGCCTAAAATTCCCGCGATCGGATTTAAAAGCAAGGAAGACACCTTGGTGAATGTTTGCGGTTTACAAATGTTTAAACACTATTACAAATGTAAAAAAAATCTATTAATGTCCTCAAAATTCTGTAAACCGAGTAATTGTTTCATAACATAACATAACGTCACGTCTGTAATTCCAGAATGGTAAGGCAGAGGGGTACCCATTTTTTTGCCAGTTATGTTTAGGTCCCTTGTCATACGGGACAAGCCTATTGCTATCAACTGGGCACAAATCCAGACTCCGGGCTGCTATCGAGAAATTCCTAATGGAAAAACCCAATAACAAATTGCTCAACCCGGCAAGTGACTTGTCAATTGTGTCAATCTTATAGTATCATGTTAAATGATAGCTCACTTCACCTCAGATAGTCAGATAGGAAGCGCTGGTTTGGTTTTAAAAATATGATTGACGTGTAAAAGGTTTGTACAAACCTACTTCATAACCGGATGCAGTGAACACTGGTATTTCATATGGAGCGCCTGTCTGTCTGAACTCTACAACCCAGTTACTGGGTATTCCGATACCCCTTGATAAGACTGATTGTCAGACTGACGTGCCTCTGACGACCCGTAACGACTGATAATTTGTACAAACATACAGAAATAAAATAATTACCAAGTTTTCACGATGAGATTATTACAGAATAGGCCAGATGTTGCAGTCTAGGTTATGTACAAGAATAATAATCACTTATGCGTTTTATAAGGCCCATTGCGCTATTAGATAATGTATGGACGTATATACGTCCATATTTTTGCCACATGTACTTACGACCCATTTGTCAAAGCACTGTGGAGTAACATCTCAAGGTCAAAGCCGGCTTACAGTACAAAGCGACTTAGTACTCTCCCGGCTTAACTCGGAGTACCCACGTGTACAGTCGACAAAAGAAATGAATATGCAGGCAGGCAATAAGTTGTCCTAGAATAGCATGGCGACGAGGAATTAGGGAAAGTGTAATGACTGCTATTGCCAAGCTAATACGTGACAACTAGGTATTAATAGTATCCATCTAAAGCTGTTGTTTAACCTATGTTGTACGTTTGCCAAGGATGACATGGTAATTAGAGAGTATCTTAAACGAAACATCAAATCAAAAATAAATGAAATCAACATATTTTATTTCACCTACATAGGCACTTATGAAACGTCAGAAGCTAGGATCAAGGTTCCAATGTTAATACACAGTGGTACAATGTTAATAGGTATGGGAGGACAGTGTAGGCCTGTCAACAAGTACCAGGTACTTACTACAATAGAAAATGGTCTACAAATATACAGTCTACAAGGCCTACAACATTCTCACATTCACAAAAAAAAAACTATTTAAATTTAATACTAGATAAATAAAATACACCGTGTGGTGCCGGAAGTAAAGAATAACACCACCCCATTTCTTCCTGTGGGTGTCGTAAAAGGCGACTAAGGGACTTACTAGAGAATGGGCAGCAGCGTACTCTATGCATTTTACCACCATACTGCGATCGCCAACCCGCCTGCCAAGCATGGCGATTATGGCAAAGCCCCCCAAATTGGGGGAGGCCTAAGTCCAGCAGTAGACGTCTTACGGCTGAAATGATGATGATGATGAAATAAAATACATCTTCTCAATAACTATGAATGTTTTCTTACATCAAGCAAAGATGTTTATTTTTACTGCACACCAAACCCTTTACCCAGGTATACACGTGTACATTTTTTGCTCACCGTGTCGTCACACAAAAGACCACAATGAAACATTCATACAGGTAACAACAGAACAAATCCGGAACATGGCTTTTACGACTCAACCTACTTAACCGGAAGAGGAAATGCTTTGAGGGTTTTAAAAGTGGGTTAATTTAAATAATTCGGGGCCGGTAGAGAGCCCGTAACGGGGAATGGTACATAATTAGGTTTAATAAAAATTACAGACCCGTTCCTGAGGTTTATTTTATCATGATTTGTTGTAAAAGTTCATGGGAATGTACTTGGCTCGGCTTTAGCGCAAATTATTGTTATCTTGCTCTGGGGCCCGTTTTTGCGATCTTTTGTCTTGAGTAAGCGATTTGTGGTCTCGGTGCGTTGTCTTTGCAGTATTGTGAGGTGTTATGGGATGCGCAATAAACGTAAAAGCTTTCTTTGTATGTTTGTATAGGTATGCTATGTACTATAAGGGTTTCGCGCCCTTATAGGATATATCGTCATTATCGAATAAAAGGCGTATTTACACGCTTTATATTAGCTTCACTTGTATGTTTGTTTGTAAACGACTCCTTATAGCGCGATTTTGACCCACTTTAAACGACCAGATTTCATTCAAACTTTGCACACCTGTCAAAGACCGATGACAATGCAATAATTTCATGAATTTGTGCCATTATCCTTGCCAGGGTTACCAGGACAGCAAAAAAAATTGTCTTCAAAAACTACGCTGACATACGTCACACACTACGCTGACATACGTCACAAACTACGCTGACATACGTCTCAAAATTCGAAACACCTTAAAAATAGAAAATAAATAATAGTTTAATGGAAAAAAAGCTTTGGGTACCTGATATCAATAAAAAATACCTTAAAAAGCACCCCACGCTTTTTTTCCATTATTTTGTACTTTTTAGTTTGGTTTTCAATGGAAGCGTGTTTTTTAGTTTTTTTAAATTATTATTTCTATAATAATCTCGTAATAATTTAAATCACAACAGTCTGCCTCGTTTTACGACTGTCATACTGAACTTCGAAGTTTAAAATATCGGAGTACTGTATTCATAAAGTTTGAAAGTACGATTTGTGTGAGTTAGAAACTTCGCTAGAACGAATGATAAAAAATTATTCGCGCCTGTAAGACGTACCTACGTAGTTACAGAATTATAATCATCAAAATCGCCAATACAACTGTCCAAGTTCATAAAGCCTTAGGAACAAAAAAAAAAAAAAACAGAAAAAGTAATTCCTACAGCTTTGTGAACTTAGAACGTTGTATTGATGATTTTGATGATTATAATTATGTAACTACATATGTCTTACAGGCGCGAATAATATTTTAATCAACATACAACCTAGCACTGGCCTGCAAATTGCAAAAAACGTAAGAAAATTTGAATTTCGCGTGCTGGTTGAAGCATTCACCTTAATTGACAATGTTCATAATCGCGATGTACGGAACTTCGAAAGCTTGCTATAACGAATGACTGAATTCCGAATTCGATATTCGACATGATGACGCGCTCAGCGTCAGCGTCAGCTAAAAACATTTAGGAAGGTCGGTTGTTAAAGCTAGATGGCTCAAACGTCTACAGTACATAATGTTAGTCTGCCATAAATAGAAATAATGTACAAGATCATTAATTATTATTATATTAGTCTATTTTTAAACGTTGGCTGTCGTAGGGGACAAAATCTTTCTAATAGTTGCGTCGTGGACATTGTCCATTATTTTCTAAATAACGGGTCACAGTTGCAGTAACAGTACCTAATCCTCTTAAACTACTCTTTAAGGTATTCTATAGTAACCATTTTTATTATTTTAATACACCGCAATCAAGCTCGCTCTAATTTTAAGTTTCCATTTTTATTTTTCAAAGGCATCCCTGCAGTACCCACAAGCCACAGCCAGCCAGTAACCACGAGGCCATTAAAATAAAATTAAATACATTTCGGTCGCACCTCGTTTGTTTTCTATGAATATTCCATGGTTATTTGTTAACATCCAGGCTTTGCATCAAACACTTTAATCCCAGTCGTCCTTTGCACTTTAATTTAAAGGGTTAATAAATTAAAATGAGTCTTACTTTTGTGACATTTTTCGTTATGTATTATTCTGTTTTGTTAGTTGCAAACAAAGTTGACAGAATGGCTTCGAAAGTGTTGTTTTTATAGTAATTTATGGGACATATAAATGTAGTGTAATTATTAATTTAAAATCAATAAGAATTAACAAATTAAATCTTCATAATTTCAGTCGGAAGACGTCCACTGTTGGACATAGGTCTCCCTCAATTTGGTTGGCGATCGCCGTATGGTGGTAAAATGCATAGAGACTGCTGCTGCCCATTCTCTAGTAAGTTCTTTAGTTGCCTCTTACGACACACACGTGAAGAAATGAGATGATGGTATTCTTTACGTCCGGCACCACACGGTACTTACGTCTGGCACCACACAAAAAAAAAAAAAAAAATGGATAATAATTGTAATATAATGAACGTAATTTAATCAAAATTTGCACACTTGCTTTCAGGCAGAATACAATAACACTTAGGATATAAGATCTCATCTTCGCCAACAATAAATTAATTGTAAATAAACATTTGATTTGATTTGAAGATTACTGGGTATAGTACATCTTCGTTTATAGTTTGATCACAGTAATCAATTAACATTGCAAATGTTGCAATAGCGGGCCAGGCCATCGACAAATGAATGTTGAGTCCATTTATCTTCTACCTGGCGCTTTTTAGGGTTCCGTACCCAAAGGGTAACCCACGGACTGTTTTCTTAAGCCTCCGCTATCCGCCCGTCTGTCTGTCAGCGGGCTTTGTCTCATGTTCCGTAAGAGGTAGGCAGTTGATTTTTTTTTATAGAATATGTATTTCTGTTACCGCTATAACAACAAATAATAAAAATAAAGTTAAATATTGATGGGTCTCCATACAAGAAATGTGTTTTTTCGGCATTTTTTCCTTTGTGGTCCGGATACCTTCGCTAACTAGTCTGACTCGCACTTGGCCGGTGTTTTTATTTGTCTACCTACCTTCTAACTTACATAAATATAAACATCACATCTACGGATCAAATATTTAACTTAAACACGCGCACTAAAACAAACAAAAACACAGTTTCATGAAAACATTTTGAGTAGACAAAGA
The DNA here is from genome assembly GCA_947507805.1 of Aporophyla nigra. Classification (NCBI taxonomy): domain Eukaryota; kingdom Metazoa; phylum Arthropoda; class Insecta; order Lepidoptera; family Noctuidae; genus Aporophyla; species Aporophyla nigra. The sequence goes on along the minus strand of OX382309.1, from coordinate 18,225,118 downwards.
GATTATTCCGCCATGTTGGATTCGCAGTTACGGCTCTAATAGTAACTGACCCAAACCGCATTAGATTAGTGACATTGGCCGGTGTCTGTCCACACGGTGGAATTGGGCCACATCTTAATTTAATAACGGCCTGACTTCACCGGTACTGGAAAGAAAATTGCTTTAAAAATGTGTCCCGAGTGGGGATAGCATTAATTTTTAATTTCAGAGCGTTTTTTTTATCAAATAATAAAACTTTATTTAATTAAAAAGTTTGCAAAAAAGACTCAGTAAATTTACCCAACAATAGTAAATACCCCATGCAATTTATAGTGCCAAAAAATAAACTAAAAGAATATTTTAATGTTATGATGGTCTGGAATAAGAATGTTAATTTATTCAAACCTGTGATTAAGCCCATAATTTTATATTTAAATTAAATTGGAACATCAAAATTTTAAATAAAACTTATACTTAAAACAACCCCTCTTAGTTCCTCCTTTTCCCTTTAGTTTATAACTCGTACAACAATAGAGCTTGTAAATGGTTTATCGTATAAAATAAGTTAAATAAATATTTTTTTTTAAGACTGTGAATTTAAAAATATATATTTTGTGAGTGTTTCATAGAATCGCAAGTAAGTAAGTATAAGTTCTTGCCATATGTTTAGAACACACTCACTAAAAAAAAAATATGAACAGTGTTGGATAAAAACTCTAATGCTAAATTTTCGGCAACTGCAACGTAAAAACTGTTTTGATAATACAATGCACTTATTATAATTTACCTAGTCTGTTTTAATTTTCCCCACCAGTACAGGTTTTCAGGTTTATGGCAGACCTTGGAACGAAACGACTGAAGTTCCACATTAGTTTATTTCGAATCGACTTACTGGCAGATATCCATCTTATTATTTCTGGATTTTTACCCAGTATTAGGGCCTTAAATTAGTGGGTAAATAGCTATATAATCAATGGATTCTACCTGAACTAGGAATAAACCTCTCGGGTAGAATGAATATGGATGGCGGTAGCAAAGGAAATTCCCTGGAAACTATGATTGGATTAAGTGAATATAATTTCCTGCCAGAGTGGCGGATTTGTTCGAATTAGTTACCGTGGCCTGGCATAGGCAACTGAAGGAACACGGGTGGGTTTTAGTCAGTAAAAGTCTGACACGCCCTTCCGCTCCACTCAGAGCGGGAGACGTCATTTGATGATTTCCTACACAAAAAGGTATTATAATTTAAAGGATATGAGGTTTTAATAAACGAGAGTACAATAATATGACTGAGCACTTGCGGTCTCTGGTCAGAATTGATTCAATGACTCGTTCGGACATTTCATTTGCGTGCATCCCTCGGTCGCTCCCCACTACACGCTCCTGTAAAGCCTTTTACGCCACTCGAGGTGTCTTGATACTTGGTCCGAATATTATTTATCTTCATATATTGAAATCGATTTTAAAATACTTACAGATTGTGTATCTCCTCCAGAGACTTGATAACTCTTCTGGCCTTTTAAGAGGTAATTAAGGAGAGACATTCGTAATCGTCATTTTCATGCTAAAAGCGACGAAGAGGTGTAATGATTACCAGCTCTTATATTTTCTGTTAAGTTAAAGTTCCAAGTGAATAGCAACAGTAACGTGTTTCCAGACTTCGCGACGCAAAGGAGGATAATGTGTTTATCACCCTTTGTATGTATGTTCCTTTGTGGCACTACAGAGACCAAAGGCTTACGCCGATTTTAATGATTCTTAAGTGTTGGGGTTTCAGTGATCCTCAATGAGACTCCCGTATCGAGGTATGATTGTTTAATTAGGTTTTAACTAGGTTTTGCAATATTAATATGCGAAGCGTACAAGTTCGCGTGGGAGGTAAATTTTTGGACAAAAATATAAAATTTATGACGGTTTATGTAAAATATAACCCCTACGGCGCGCGGCGCCTGGCCGTCTAAAACGGCAAAACACTGAACGTCTTCACAATTATAGTGCAGGAGTAAACATTACTCGTAAGTCAATCGAGTTGTCTTAATCTTAAAAGTGTCACTAAAGACATGACAGTAATCACAATTCAACATGGCGACAACGAGATGCCATAATGACGAACTGTGTAAGTAGGGGATAAATCATTGGAAATTGTTTGAAAATCATCTTGAGGCATCTTCTTGGATTTAACAATGAAGACCTTTATTATCTCCGATTGCATGAGTTTGCTTATTCCAAGCTAAGTCTCCATTTTTTTAAAGTTCAATTTTCATGCAGTCGGGTTTTGTGCTCTTTTTCATTCTTTTTAAAATAAAAACAATTCTCATATTTCTAGAATATGAAGCTTCGACCTTTAAAAATAAGTGTACTCAACAACCAAGTATCAACGCCATTAAATCGAAGTACAAATTGCATCTATTTTGGTGATGGCAGCGGATTATAGGATTGGAATCCAGATTGATTATTGGAATTTCCGATCGCTTTATTCAAGTTGACGTCATCCACTAGCGACGTCAATATTACCCACGGCTTATCCCAGTGGAGAGAGATCGCGTAATAAATTGATAGAGAAACACCCTATCGTAGCGGAGAATTGGTTAGAAGCATCGCTAATGGGTTAAATAACTTCATTTGTTTCGGAATTAAGGCTTGATTCGATGGTCTTTGTTTTGATCATCGAGACCTTCGAGTGTTGTTTTAATAAGGTAATAAAAAGCATCCCTATTTTCGAAAAGTGTGCCGAGGATTTGATCTTGATACTTGATATAACCCAACACTTTGGGGCCCGCGTGGTGAATAACAGCCCATCCCTCTCTCAACGAGAAAAGGGCTCTGTTCCAGCAGTGGGAACATTATAAGTTTGTTTTATAGGATAACTACTCAACATAATAGACAAAGGCGTCTTAGACAAACATTTTCATGAGTACTTACATGGTAATGACAGCCTGAAAATCTCACTGTTCCTCAACAAACACAGATCTAAATTGAAACCACAAGGACTTCAGTCAAGTAGGTGCGTGTATCCGAATTGTGGTGTACGTTAATTTGTCACGAAATCCGTCAAATGAGAGGATGTGCAGATGACGTCACGTCTCGTCAAGTGGGCGGTTACAAACAGCTACTTAACCCTTTGACACGTCACCGCTATTTATTTTATGTTCTACTAGCGACACGCCGCTGCTTCGTTTACATGACTTGACAAAACAGAGAGTTCGTTATTTTATGTAAGTTAAATATAAATGTATTAAGCACACAGACCTTCCGGAATAAATTCTCTAAATGATGGTATAAACCGAATCTAAATTCGTTGCGTAGTTTAGAAGAACAACGCAGTCACACAGACAGACACGAAAAGCGGCTTTCCATTAGCACTGGACGCATCAGAGAAGATTAACTTGAATGAGATTTAAACTTGCTGGCTATTCGTCGACTTGCTAGTTGGATTGGCGTTTCAAATTAAATCGGTACTGACGCAAGCGGTAGTTCCGCAAAACACAATACAAAGATTTTAATTTTGAGAGTACAACAATATTCATTGCGTTATTTATGTTGTAGAGCAGATTTTTTTCGAACACATGAAGCAATGGATTAGCAACATCAGCAGTGTGGCAATAAGGGTGTAAATGTGTTGATTAGTGAGTCACCAGTTTAAGTAAAGGCTTACATAGATGAGCTGTGTGTATAACGAGTGGTTTGTTGATGACAGCATTTCGTCTGACAGGGCCTAATTATCCAAACTTTTGGATGGATAGCGCTTGGCGTGTAAGGGATAACACATTAGCGCGACGCAGAGTTTGCTTGCATCTGCGGCGCTTGCAGAACACTTAATATTAATGTGAGTTGGTGCTGTCCACATATTTTAGCTAAGTTTAAAAACAACGATTCAGACGTCTGTTAACAAATTACTCATAATGTGTTTCAGGCCCCAAAGGGACAATTCTCATAATTTTAAGAACGTCTACAGTCTGATGTCAGTGTCATTCTGTCAAAAATACCTCGATTTTCCATACATTTTTGAAAAGTTTCTGACTTGATTGGCGCCTAGATAAGACTGCGACTAGACTTTGAATGTTTTTAATTTCGAGAATTAGCTTTTAGATTTCTGAGAGGCTATTCAAATTAATTATTTGTCAAATCTTATGTCAAGTGATTTGATTGACTGTTGTTATTAAGGATAGCTAATTATAGCAGGTGACATCGGAGCTCATTTATATCTAAGTATTTGTGCGTTTGTTAAGTTTTTAGAAAAAGGTGTTTTGAAATATTTGTTACAAATATTCAGTGTCTTAAACAATTTGTAAAGCCTCCTTTTTGCTTCGCCATAGTCGGGTTAAAACTAGCCTATGCAGTTATGCCCGCGACTTCGTCCGCGTGAAATTATAGGTATCCTATAGCATCGTATCGCCTGCCGCGATATTCCTTCGTTTTTTTGTTTATTTCTGATTTTTTATTCTTGATACTCGGTCCCTTAGGGTCGTAGCGTGATATTAAAATCCTATTATAACCTTCTTCTAGAATTGGGCTATCTTTCCAGAAATTACACCTTACTTAGAAACTTACGAACAAACAAATCAATATTTTCATCACCATTTCAGTCGTAAGAAGTCCACTGCTGGACATAGGCCTCCCCCAATTTGGGGGGCTTTACTATAATCGCCAAGCTCACGCTTGGCAAGCGTGTTGGCAATCGCAGTATGGAGATATAATGCATAGAGAACGCTGCTGCCCATTCCCCAGTTAGTCCCTGAATAGCCTCTTATGACACCTACAGGAAGAAATGGGATGGTGATATTCTTTACGGCCGGGATCACACGGTACGAACAAACAAACAAATATTACCTGTATCATATTAGTATTAAGTAATCTTACCTACAAACATAACATACATAATCAGCCTATATTGTTCCCACTGCTGGGACAGAGGCCTCCTCTCGGTGAGAGGGAGAGGGCCGTAATCTACCACGCGGGTTGATAGATGTCACATGTCTTCGAATTTTCGGTTCTAGGACTTGCTGGATCCCTCGCGATGTTTTCCTTCACCGTTTCGAGATCAGTCGTGATGAAATTATATATAAACTCAAAGTAAATCGCCTGCCTGGGGTCGAAACCACGACCTATATTATAACTCGTAAGTCGGGGCCAATACCATTGAGCCACCACAGCTCTCTGTCGGGGCCAATGGGGTACGTGTAATTATATTCATTAGAACATTACTTCAATTATATTCTAATGAATATAATTTCACGACTCACGTTTTACGTCACAGTTATGTTCATTAAACCCCCTTAAAAACGATTAGCAAATTAAGGGTTACCTTACTTTGACTACAGATATCTTTTTACCTGACTGCGGCGCAAAAGGATGGTATCCAATGTTTTTTACTTCCTTATTTTCGTTCACAAATCACAAGACGATCTGAAACTGTAATCCAAGATAAAGTTAGTCAACGAAAGTCTGTATTTTGTTTGTAAACAGTGGATGTTGTTGACAGTCGCCTGGTTTTTATTCCAGTCTTTAGTGCAGTCGGAATGGACTGGAGAAGCGTTGCGCCATTGTCCTTTCGTTCTAGGGTTGACAAATGTCCGGTATTAGTCGGACATTTTTGTGTTTACCTTTGTCCGGCGAAAAATAAATGCGTCCGGTTTTGCTGAGGTTGTTAGGCCTTTTTTATGATGGGTATTTGTAACTTTTTAGGGGTTCTGTGCCTAAAGGGTGCCATCGGGACCCTATTATTGAGGCCCCTCTGTTCGTCCATCCGTCACAGGGCTGTATTTTTTAATCATACACACTTGAAATTTTCACAGAGTGTGTAATACTCTGACCGCCATAACAAACATTTATAAAAATAAACTAAACTTAAAAATTAAAGGGTGTACTTATTGATTGAGTTTGTTTTGAGGAGGTTTTATTTGATTGAGTAACAAACATTTAGACATATAAACTTTCACATTTATAATATTAGTAAGATAGCAGGATAGCATAAGCTAAAATAATCTAAAGCCATTTTCTGTCCGTCTGTTTTCTGTTTTGTCTGTTTTCTGTTTTTCTGTTTGTTGTAGCTGTAAGTCTCCCATGTTATTTAAATAAATAAATAAATTCACATAAACATTTATTTCACCCTATCTTTTGTTTTTGCATCTAGCAACCCTGAGACAGTGCAGGGATTTTACAAGGATACTAGATAGTGTCATTACTCGGTAGTCACGTCTCCTTTATACCAGATCCGGTGCCTCCACAACTTTAGTACTTACATTCTACGGCAGAGGTGCTTGGCCTACATTCGGACAAAATTAATATTTATTTTAATTTTACTGCCTTCATTTAGAAGTGAGGAAAACAAAGAACGAGAGGCGGCTGACGCTTGAGAGGACTCAGGTGGTGTTGGGAGGATAAACATGCAAGATTATACTACTGCAACTTGGGGAGGAGAGAGGGGGTGGGAGGTGTGAATGTCATTTTTGTTTTTAATAAAAGTGTGTTTTTAATTTATAGTTTCAACATTACCTCCATTACGCGATTCTGAATTTAGTCAAATTACAGTTATTATAACGAAAGGTAAATCTTAAATCGTCTTCTAAGAAAACAAAAGGCCAATTCTCATAATTAAAAACGTTCAAAATCTAGATGCAGTCTCATCTCAGCGACAATCAAATGTCGAAAACTTGTCAAAATTTATGGAAACACGAGGTATTTTTGACAGACAGAGACTGAGATCAGAGTGTAAACGTTCTTAAACTTACGAGAATTGCCACTCTGATGTTAAGAGTGTAATTTCAGACTACTCTTAGAAAGAACATGATCAATAAGGGCATTTACAAACTGATATGAACAATTTGTAGAGCAAAAGAAAAAAAAGTAATGTGAGTGTAGAAAATCTTACCACATTCCCCACAAAATCTCGTCTCTTTTACATATAAAACATCCATCTGACAACATCTCCATGCATACACCTGAGACACCTCAGTAGGTAAAGACGCCAGTACATTAAGCTACCCGAAACTGTCAAATTTTCCCAATCAATCTTGAACTTAAAACTTTGGCGATAAAGTTGAAAATCTATTAAAGAAATTCGACAAATTGTGGTAGCTTTAAGTGCTGGCGTCTGTAAATCGTCACCATTGTTTCCTCCACCTGCGGGTAGTCGCGAAATCATTTTTATTATTTGATGTCGCGCGACTCCTGAATACATTTAAATGCATTATTTGCGCATTATGCATCGAGATGTGTTACCGGCTGGTTGAAGGGATATAAGCAAATATTCAACATGGTAGTGGATCGGTTATTTATAATAACGTTAATATTGATGTTTATAGGCAAGTTAGGTTTTTGAATATAAATGGGCCTACTTTGGTCGGTTGCGTAATATAGTTGTTGGTAAAAACTCGACCTCCTTTTTGGGATCACTCAAATGTCGCTCATAGTAACAGTTTTCAATGTATAGTGTTAATAAGTTTGTGGATCTTTGACGGTCGTTACAGGTCGTCAGAAGCCCGAAAGTCTGACAACCAGTAACTGGGTTGTGGAGGTTAGATAGACAATCACTACGTGTAAAATACTGGTATTCAGCTGCATCCGATTTGATTGGAAGCCGACCTCAACATAGTTGGGAAAAGGCTAGTCAGATGATCATGATGTTGTGTGTTTATAAGTTTCAAACACTGGAATTTGCTATGCTATTATTTATATTGTTAGCCTTTATTCAACAATCTTACATATATGTTTCTTACATGCTAAGTTACATTATTGGACACCAGCCCTTCTAGCCAAGTTACAGCCGTTTCGTGTCGGATTCCGTTCTCCAATCGGTAACGCTTTGGTGTCAGCAATTGTAGAAAACGATAAGTTTGGTAGCCATGTTAACGCGTCTGAGTCGGCCGCTCGTTCTACAATGTCTTTAGAAAAACGACATTATAAAAAAGGATGTAGCGTTGAACATTTTAGAAACGATAACAATTAATTCTATCATTTTGAACGATGTGAATTTTGCTACGAATTTTCTATTCGTTTGTTCTAACCACGTGATTTAACGTTGATACGATTTCATTCCCATACATTTGGTTAGTTTTCGACTAGCGTTTACGAATGCAGATTATCAACTTGGCTAGGGGTGCAGTTTCGCGAAGATTGTGTTGCTTCCCAGCATAGGCCTCCCCTAAAGCTTGCCACAGAGTTCGATCACGTGTCTTCCTTCTCCACGTAATGCCAGCCACACTTAATGTCGTCCTCCAATCTACGACGCTGTCTCCCTTTCTTTCTTTTATAGTGGCTAGGACACCAGTTGGTTACGTCCTTGGCCCATTTCTCCTTCTTGCTCCTCATCATGTGGCCTGTCCACCTCCATTTTAGTTTTTTTATGCAGTATCTCAGACTCGTAACTCCAGTTTGCTTGCGAATTGTTTGTAATTGTATTCTGTGTCTCAGTTGGATATAGAGCATACTCCTTTCCATACTATGCTGGCAGGTCTCTAGTTTGCGTATGTTTCATTCTGTTTGCTATGCTAGATATGATTAATTAAACAAAACTAGCGAAATGTGAGTGTACTCGGGACATTGATTCACAGCTTGGTACTAGAGATTCAGTACATGTAGGTATTCCACTTTTCTATAAATCAGTTCATTTTTTTTTTGATAACTCACGAAATATTTTTATAGAATCATGTGGTGAATTCAAGGTTAACATATGCCCGTGGATGTCCCTGACACCCTTATATACCTTTGCCTGATCTCAGTTGCCATATCAAAATCTCGTGAAAAAAAAGGACAATCGTTTTAACTAAAAGTTAATTTATTAAACCATTATAAAAGTAGCAACAAAACAAAATGCACTAGCAATGTTATAGACTAGAGAGTGGGGCATAGACTAGTTCTGATATTCTCGTCTAGCGTCTAACCTTCAGACGTCCACATATACTTCAAAATCCATCATCCACAGATCCACACCGCCTTTATTGCCAACTGTTCGGAATAAGCGTCCTTCCTCCTAAAGATTTATAGAAAGCAACTCATACCAAATAGCCTTCAGCTATCTACCATCGAAAAAGCTGAAACCGCCAAACATTTTATATAATAGTATAGGAGGAAATCCGAACACGAACACGTTTCCGGCCCGCGCGGCTTAACTAGTTAAACTAGTTTCGCCAACTCTGAGGCTTTCCAATTTGTCCATACCTATCTATGTATCTATCCATTTACGTAGATGGATAGGTTTGGACAAACTGTGAATTAACACAGTTTGTCCTTTATCTATAAATGTATGTAGATGTCCTAAAAAGATTTCCTCAGTCATGAAAATACCGAGGATCTCCTTTTAGGCCATCTACCTTTTAATTGAGTACTAAAAATTAAGCATACTTGCACTGACACAGACACCGCCCCTTTCTCACTCACATATACCAACATACACGTAACCCAAACACACACACAAAATTGTAAATTAGTGTGTTATTTGAGTATTTTATGCATTTTACATTTTTGTTATAGAGCATAGAGCATTTTATTATTATGTAGGCTTTTGTTCAATAATTTTTTTTAATCAATAAGCCAACGTTCTTACGGATGTAAAAATCGTGCCGCGATTTTTTCGCGCACCGAATCTTTACTGTAACACTTAGCGCCGAGAGTTAAAAATCGAACTCGTATGTGTTTTCGACGCGCTGAGACTCACTCGCGCTGCACTTTTTTGGATTATCAATACTCAGTTCAATACCGAGGGTTGATAATCTAGTGCTTAAAAAAACCTCTTCGCGATTATATTACGTCAAAATGTTGACAGTAGACCCCTTGTAGTGAATCGTTAGTACTCTACCGAAATAGTGCTATTTACTACGGCAGTTTGCTAGAAACTTCATAAGTAATAAACATGGGATGTGATATTTTCCGTGATAAACAATTTAAACAAGAGGGATCGAAATTATAATTTCACTTTTATCGTCGCTGGATAATCGCAATAAATTACAAAGACTTATTTAAGCAATAAATGAATCTTATCAATAGCATAAATCTTCAGTCCATGGCGAGATGAACTTTCAACTTCAATGAGAAGCCTACACTTTCAATAAAAAACATTTCGGAATCGCGCATCCCTACTTGTGTGAAAGTTTCACAAATTCTTCGGGCGCCAGGCAGGCGGTCACCGTGGATCGATGCCAAGATATTTTGAAGGTATTTTCAGTTTTGTGCATCATATGTTTCAAATTCTCGGATAGATGACTTATCAGAAACCGTAGTGGTAGGTCTACTGTTATGGCGACAACGTAAAGATGATGACCGATTTAATGACGAATTATCATTTAATCGATTTATCGTTAACTAGGTTTTGCCAGCGGCTTCGCCCGCGTGGAGGTCGGAAATTATCCCGCGGGTACATACTACCGGGATAAAAGGTACTCCATATGTTACTCCAGGTTATAAACTATCTGTGTGCCAAATTTCATCTAAATCGGGTCTGTAGTTTTTGCGTGAAAGAGGAACAAACATCCATACGTCCGTATATCTACACATCCATACATACAAACTTTCGCGTTTATAATATTAGTAGGTTTAAAAAATGTTTATGTTGTTTTATTGACAAACTCGAATGGCAATGGGATATTGCTTGCAGGACAGATGGCCGATGGAGCTGAAAGGTTCTGGAGTGGCAACCATGTAAGGAAGACGAAGCGTTGGAAGGCTTCTCAAAAGGTGGACTGATTACTGGTGACTGGTTGTAAGAATCGGATTGCGGTGCTTGGGCGAGGCCTATGTCCAGCAGTGGCGTTTGGGGCTGAAATTTATTTACTTAAAGGTTACCCACAGCACATATATATACATACAAACATCAATTCATAAGGTAATATTCTAATATATATGCCAATTACAGGTAAACACATAATTGACTACAAGGACGCCAGATTACCGCTTAATTGCTAACTTAAGTCTAGGTGTACACTTAAATAAGAGAAAAGAAATAAAAAGTTACGAAAATAAAATGAAAAACAAAAATAGAATTAAAAAAAAGAAAAACAGTAAATATGATAAGATTATTATGAACTATTAATCTGACATTTCAACTACGTTGTATTGGTGCGTAGGGAGGCCAATATTCTTGATTTAAACTTCACCATAGAGTCGTTATATATATTATATCTGCTTCGGGTATGGACTTACTAAATGAATTAAGGTTCTCACACATCTTAATTAGTGGTGAGTTGAGAAAGAACAATGATGAAGTTTTTTTTCTTGGGTTTTTAGAGATTATTATCAAAGAGTCTCATTAGCAATATTCTGCAATTCGCATCAACGATGCATGAGTTAGGATTGGATAACATATGTGACGCACGATAGAGTTAGTATTTATTAAAATTTTATGCTTAAGTAATAAAAATATCTTACAAAAAGGTTTAAAGCGTTTGGCATTTTCTACCACCTCTCTATTAATATTTCCGCATAAACAGAACTGGTAGTTTGAAATTTTACGTGTAATTTTTGACATTTGGCGCCAACGTGTATTGCGCTATCGGCATAATAGGTACCAGGAGCCTCCCAAAGGTTAAGTGACCTACCTCAGGCGATAGTTAGGCGACGAGCCAAGTTTGACAAAAGTAATATAAGTTAGTGAAGGCCAACCGTTGTTGGTAGTTTTGTTACACTTGAACTTGGCTGCCATTTGCATTTTGTTGGGAGTCAAGGCTCGGGGTAAGGACAGTACCTATTTATTAGTGTTACCCTAATATTTCTTGTATACAAGTAACCGTATTAAATGTTTTTAAATGCTTCTGTTTTCTTGTTTCTAGTCGACAAAACGAAGATATAAAGATCAGGATATCGTTTTAAGTACTCTAAGTGTTAATCTGCGAGCTGAATTTCAACAAAAAATGCCTGGATTTTGATTGAAAACGGACAATAATTCTAAGTTACTATTTTATAATAAGTATTTTTTTAAATGACACGTTGCATGTGTCTCAATTAATGATAGTTTAGAGACCTACCGTTTCTAGGCTCATATAGGTACCTATTAAATCTGTATGTCACTTTAAACTCATTACAAGACTCATCATCGGCCTAGACTTTCCACAACTATATTTCGCCTGGATTCCAGTTTATTCGGATGCTGTTGAGTACCAGTATTTTACATGTTACAGGCAGGCGCTTTACTTTGTGTAAATAATTTCGTCTCCACTGCTCTTAAAACGGTGAAGGAAAACATCGTGAGGAAACCGGCATGTCTTTAGAATCAAAAATTCGAAGACATGTGACATCTACCAACCCGCACTGGGCCCGCGTGGTGGATTACGGCCCACTCCCTCTTACCGAGAGGAAGCCTGTGTCCCAGCAGTGGGAACAATATAGGCTGATGATGATTTTACATGTAGGGACTGCCTATCGGACCGCCACAACCCACACTCAACAGCCCGCAATTTTCCGCATTTTCCGGCCGACCGCGAAAATTATTTGACCACATCCGAATCCGATTACATCCGATTTCGTAATACATACATACAGTTACATACACATGGTACACATACAGCTAAAAAGCTGAAATAAATGAGTTTTTTTAAAATTAATTTTGAGGGTAGATGTTAATTTTCTCATTTTAGAGTAGGCTGTTGAGTCGTTAACTGAATTACTATCCAGTACGATACGATATACCCCTTGGAGACTGGTTGTCAGAGTTTCGGGCTTCTGCAGATCCGTTACGATTGTCAAAATTTCACCAATGTCAGCTGGGACCAACGGCTTAACATGCTTTACGAAGCACATCGGAGTACCAGGAGTATGCAAAGATGGTTACCGATTCATAGACTAACCTCGGCAGGTGCAACTTGATCTGATTGATCGACCTGTGCGGCTGTTATTACTTAGCTATAAGCCTCTCGTTATTACAAGTCCATGGAATCAATTTCAAAAGCCACTTTGATGTTATTTTCTACTGATAACAGTATTTACTCCCAATTATCACAGACTTAATTAATAGTAGACTGTGTGTATTTGTGTGTGTGTATGCCATATAATGTATTTCTATAGGTATTTTAGCACACTGTTAAGTGGAGCATAATGTTTACAATCATGGCGTAGGAAATTGTAATGAGAAAATTACTCTCGGCAATATGTTTATTACTCAGAATAACTTGATTACATCTGACTCACACAAGCGTAAGTTATTTGCTATATATACTATACCATGCCTATAATGTTGAATATTAATCGGAAAATGGACGGAGGAAAATAAATCTACTTCATTATTCCAGCCGTAAGACGTCCACTGCTGGACAAAGAGCTCACTCAATTTGGGGGGCTTTGCCATAATCGCCACGCTTGGCAGGTGGGTTGGCGATCGCAGTATAGTGGTAAAATGCAGAGATACGCTGCTGCCTTTTTTCTAGTAAGTCCCTTAGTAGCCTTTTACAACACCCACGGGAAGAAATGGGGTGGTGTTATTCTTTGCGTCCGGCACCACACGGGAATCTAATTAGATGTTTATTTGCCAAAAATAGTGCTTTCGATTTCCATAAAATTTACATCTCTAGCTAGCTAGCTAAAGGTAGGTTAGGTTTGCATAAAAAAAATAGTGGGAATTAACCTATTAATTAACATAATATGACACCTTGTTTCTCCGATGGGTTGGGCAATGGTGTACCTATAGTCCACTTAAAATTCGCCAATTATGTGTAAGTCCCACGTAATGGGCGAAATTATTATTATTATTTATTTAAATCGAATACAGGTATTCATATTGATGTTAGTAATACTTATAAAACTATGTTAGTAAAACAATTCTTATTAAACTAAAATAAATAAATAAAACACCAAAAAAAAAACGAATTCAAAAACTTATAAAACTAATTTAAATACTTATAAATATTTCCCCTTCCCGCTGCACTAGACCTGCAGCTATGCATACGGGTCCAGTGCCCCAGGAACTGGCAATCAGGCTTATTCACGATTACCCTCAAAATGCTGTTGGTGCTCCCCCGAATCCTTCGCATCAGGGATGCTGTTCTTTTTCGCATAATAGCTTGAAAGCTATCAGTCTCTGCTTCAGCAAACATGCCCGATGCGCTACAGAACCGCGGGAGCCCCAACAGCACCCTGAAGGCGTTATTGTACTGTACTCGAAGAGCGTTGTAGGCCCTCTGCGTATGTCTAAACCACAGGCTGCACGTGTAAAACGATTGGCAAAACGCCTTGAACAAAGTGAGTTTCACTTCTCTAGTACATCGTGCAAACCTACGGGCCAGCATATTGCATCGGACCGACAACGCTCTTCGCTCCCTTTCTATATCACTGTCATCATTCAAGTCCTCAATGGGGCAAAATGGCGTAATGGGCACCAAATAGGCACAGATTCAGACTCCTGACTGGTACTGTGAAATCCTTACCTTTTAATTAGCAATTAGCCTACCTATTATTTCCAACAATTCAACGAAAAACCCTCCTATGTTTCCAAATAAGGTATTTGATACGAATCTTTCGCGAATTCTGTTGAAATAGGTGTTTGCCCGTAGGCTTTGAAATTATTCAGTTAAGCTAACACGTTTCAGGCCGCTACTCTAACAGTATTTTATCTTCTCCAGAACTTTATTTTATTATTTTGCTAAATTTAAATTCAAATATCTATAAGTTATTGTTGTATATGAAGGGCAGAGGGTCATATTGTAAAATAAAAGAGGTTCTTTCAATATTAAGGAACTATTTATTCAATAGACCTTATACGAAACTGCACTTAATCAGTTTCCATAATTATTAATTTAACACCTTATTAAAATAGCCATGACACCCAGTAATACAGTCACAGCATTACAGTTCATATAAAAGAGTATCAATGTACAGTGAGGCAGAGTTATAATAATTGAGAGCAATACGACCTGTGCACCGGGCCACGCCTGAACTTAGAATGCCAATTCGCCGCCGTGCGGCGTCTTTTATACGGAAGTATTGGAGGTGGGGCAACGACGTAGCACGCTACGACGTAGCGCGCTCTAACTCCGCCCACCAGCAATGAGGTGGGAGAATGGCGTAGCGTGCTACGACGCTACGGCGCTATCGCGTAGCCCAATGCACGTGCCACTCACAATATGACGCCGACACGGCCATACTGACGTGCGGACGTCCTCGTACGCTCAGCTGACAATGTCTCATCTAGAACTTGAAAAACTGATTAAGTACCGTTTGGTCATCCTGATTGTTTCTGGTCCGGTCTACTTAGACCCTTCAGATATTTAACCACTTGGTCCAGTCTATTATGACTCTTCAAGGGTTATCTCTTGGTCCGGTCAACTTCTGACCCTACAAGATCAGCCTCCTGGTCCGGCAATTGTTTTGCCCTTCAGGTGTATCCCTTCAGTTAAACTGGACCGGATCAAGCTAGGCCGAACAAGTATCGTTTCTTTAGCTTAATTAACAAATAGCTCAATACTTTGGTTGATTTACAAGTGCTTCTGTTACAATATTAACTGATTCAGGGCCAATAGATTCTACTGAAACAGCACGTTAACCACGGTTTCTACAACCACTATTAGGAGACTGAATATCATCATTGTTAATCTGTTCCCTAGTCTCGTGGACAAGAACATCTATGTTATTTTTCGCCGACACGTCATCCTTATCATAACATTCTGCGAATTCCAGAAAGAATGACTGACCACGGGGTACTTGTAAGTTTTTTGTGAGAGTATTTGTAGACTATTCTTTCCATTAATGTGTTACAATTCGTACCAATCGTTTTCTTCCAAAATAGCGGTGATTTTAAAGGGGCCTTTGTATTTACGGTCCTGTTTCATTTGGTGTCTTTTTTTGAATTTAACAAAGGCAAAATCACGTACTGAAAAGCATTTTACCATAGCTTTATCCTTGTTAAATGATAAATGACTTTATTTTTGCAAGTAGGTTTGTACAAACACTTTTACACGTCAATCATATTTTTTTTTTAACTAGATGTGGTCGGCGTTTCCTATCTGACTACTCTGAGAAGAAAGGCCGAAACAAACTCAGAGGTCACAGTCTCTTTTAAAGTCCAGACATAATCTTGGTCACATCATGTGAAGACCATGTGGATTGGTGTCTGAAGTGGTATTTTAAAGAAAGAACCACTCAGATTGAGTGGACTTGTCCAATCAGTGCACGCATTTGTCAGTAAATCGACCTGTGTCGTATTGGACCAGCTTTTTTTATACCAACAGAAGAATCGGATAATGGTTTCGAGGTTTAAACGAGATCAGGATGATTAGTAGAAACTCTTGTTATCTCTAATGAACCCTTAATACCAAAAATTAATTCCAAGGGCGTGAGCCCTGTTGCTCTACAACGAGTACCAGCTACTAATTGGATATTGTCTACATGATCTTACCGTAAGCTACCAGAATCTATAGCAAACATACTTTTTAAGGTCCTCATGACACGCTCGACCTGACTATTGGCCAGGCAAACCAGTGGATATTAATTGTAATTCGATACGGTTATCTTTACAAAAATTCTTAAATTCAGTATTGTCATATGACCTACCGCGATTTGCAACTATTCTTTTAGGAGCGCCAAACGAGGTCACTGCATTTTTTTTTGTGATTTAATAACTAACAAGACGGATTTTGTAAAGCCATCAATAATCACGGAAAAATACTCCTTGCGCTCGCTTTTTAACACGCTTTTTCCTGTGAGTTTACCAGTTAAATCTAAATGAATTATATGCCATGGAACGGCAAATTTAGGGATTGGATGTTGACCGACCTGCTGGGCATACGGGGGACCTTTGGAAGCCTTACAAGCGACGCACGAACCTCCATAGGTTTTAACAAGTATTGACATATTTTGAAACCAATAAAGATTGTATAATTTATCGAAGATTTTTTTTTATAACCTAGGTGTGTTATTTCGCTGTGTACTCGATTAATTATTTACCATGTTAAAGGGTGTGGCAATATTGGTGACCATTTAGTGGTTTTATAACATTCGATTTTACGATGCCCTGTCTAATATCGATAATGTGCGTGATATTTCAGACAGCAAGTCATTTGAGCGAAATTTGGATATAATGTCTCATATTTCGGAATCACGTTATCTACAGATAACGAAATCCTCTCCAGTTCAGACAAATTTACAATTTTAGCTGCCTTATGAATAAAATATGTGTCAGCATGATTACGTGAAAGGAAGTCTAGATGTGCCATATTTTTTCCCTCTTTATAGATGATATCAAAGTCATATGACTGCAAAATTGTCCACCTATGTACTCAGGGGTTAGGTCCTTTTTGTACTGAGAGGCCTTTAAGGCGTTACAGTCAATAAAAACCGTAAATTTACGCCCATATGGGTTATATCGAAAATATGTGGCTAGGCCATATAAATTGTTGGTACTGAGCAGCAGTGCCTGGAGGAGGGATATTTTTTAGAGCTTCAATCTTATGGGGATTTGGTCTAATTTTTCCAGGGGATATTCCGAAACCCAGATATTCAATTTTCGGCTTTATACATGAACATTTTTTTTAAAGTTATATCTAGAAATCTATTTAAACGAGACAACTTTTTGAACGGTCTCTAATGCAGAAAGTACGTCATCCATGTAGATCAGTATTTTATCGTCATTTAGAGGTTTAAGTCCAGTATTTAGAGCTCTTTGAAAAACCTGCGAAGCATTTCATAAACCAAATGGCATAGTGAGGTACTCAGACTGACCCGTTATGGACGTAAATTTGGTGATCGATTCGATCACTAACTAGTAGTAAAGGATAGCTGTCTGGTCGAGTATTGCTATTGTGTTCCCGGTAATCAACGCACATACGATCGGTACCGACCTTTTTTATTTATTAATAATGTAGGACTCGCGAAAGGCGAAGAACTTTCACGAATTATGTTAGCATCTAGTAATTCTTGTACTTTGTCATTAACGATTCGTAACTCGAGATATGAGGAGTATTTAGTGAGTATTTCAATCAAAACTTCATTTTCTTTACCGGTAAGATCTGTGTCAATAGAATTAATGTCAAGAGACATTTCTAATATAGAGCTAAGATTTGCTTTTTTTTAAGTTAAGGCAGCTTTATTATCCACAACGGATATTGCTTGTCTAAAATGTCGTGACCTATTAATAAGTTAACGTTTTCATTGAAACATTCGTCAGACAATACTTGATATGTAACGTCGAGAAGAAAGTTTTATACCACGGTTGGGCATTGTATTTGGATTGAGCAATTAACATCATCATCAGGAGAGTCTCGTCTGAGTGACTATCGGGAGATACCAGCCTGACGGTACATCTAAATGACCATCAACTTTGATCAGCTTGACGAGAACTGACTTCTCTCGAGAACATTGGACCAATTAACATTATTACAATCAATCCCCTTTAAAGGTTCATGAAACTTTTCACCAGTAAGAAGACCACAGTTACCTTCATGAAGATACACCCAGATCCAGAGTCAAATATGAAAGGAATTGCATACCACTTATTTCCAAAACACCACGCGCTGCTCTGCACACAGGTTCAATTGTTTGCTGGTGTTGCTCGGTGTGGGGATCTCTTTTCTTCTTCCAGCGTTTAAGGAAAGTGGTGACCACGTGGCTAGCCTCACCACATTTGAAGCAGGTTATTCCAGAGTTCGTCTGTGGGGTTTTTGCTAAAACAGGTACCTTTTGAAGCAACGTGCCGACATTCCTGCCTTCGTTGACCGACCTTCCCGCAGAACTTGCAGTTTCCCCGAAATTGAGTTGATGGACAGGACTTTTTCGTGTCTGATTCGGACGTGCCCGGTTCTTCGTTTCTTTCACGGTGAATTTTGTCATCGCACCATAATAGGACAGATAACAGAACCGGTCCGGTAAATTTGCATCAGGAAACTTTTCAACAAGTTTTCCTAACTCGCCTGGGGTTTCTTTGTTATCAATTTATGATTGTGATTAAATTCAAATTATCTTGCATTGTCATGGGTTTGGAAAATTTAGAGACCAGCATTTTCTTAATAGTATCTCATGAACTATTATCTGGATTAATTCTTGTAAAACACATGGCGGCGCGGGTCTTTAGAGAGTGAGCGAGGGCTAAAATAAGGTCTACACCTTCTGGCTTCTTACTGTCGATTACAATCTCACTTAATGCACACCAGTTGATAATGTTGGTTTCAGTTACATCAGGATCGAAAGGAACCAACATCGATTGCATACTGGGTGTCATGTGGCGAGGTGTCAAAGTATCTGCACTTATTTTTTATTGATTCCATACTACCCAAAAAAATTACATTTGTTCCCGTATTAGATTGCCAGCAGTCCCAGATAAAGGTAGGAGTGGGTTTCATCCCACTTCTGATGAAGGGCAGAGGGTCATATTGTAAAATAAAAGAGGTTCTTTCAATATTAAGGAACTATTTATTCAATAGACCTTATACGAAACTGCACTTAATCAGTTTCCATAATTATTAATTTAACACCTTATTAAAATAGCCATGACACCCAGTAATACAGTCACAGCATTACAGTTCATATAAAAGAGTATCAATGTACAGTGAGGCAGAGTTATAATAATTGAGAGCAATACGACCTGTGCACCGGGCCACGCCTGAACTTAGAATGCCAATTCGCCGCCGTGCGGCGTCTTTTATACGGAAGTATTGGAGGTGGGGCAACGACGTAGCACGCTACGACGTAGCGCGCTCTAACTCCGCCCACCAGCAATGAGGTGGGAGAATGGCGTAGCGTGCTACGACGCTACGGCGCTATCGCGTAGCCCAATGCACGGGCCACTCACAATATGACGCCGACATATATAATTAAATTTACGAAACCTTTAAGCTATTTTCCACTTTATTATAAAGCCGTTAAGATTGTTAATTGTATGCACTTGCGTTCATGGATAGAATTTCAAACCATACGAACTTTGAACAAAATTTTAATATTACGATTACGTCGACAGAACTTTGTTGTACAATACGAAGCAATTAATTTTGTCAAGAGTTGAACGTTCGCTTGTTTTATTAAAGCAAAATACCCTAAAACCCTCTCTGGGTATCTCTGTTACAAGAGAAACGTTCTTTTGTGATAATATTTTCATTCTCGCTACTTTTACGGTAATACTTCTGAAAGGATTCATAATTTTACAAGTATTTTGCGAAAGTATTTTGATAAGGGAAATATTTCACTGAACCTCTAGAAAATTATTAAGGTTCTAATGATGCACAGATTTTTAAATGAAGAAGTCTTTTTTAAATCATTATCACATCATCAACATAAACTAAGTGGAAATAATTATTTTAAGGTATTATTTAGGCTAACTCAATGAACACAAATCAAAACTTAACCAAATTTATACGGGGCCACTCGGTAAGGTATATTTTGTCCAACGAAAGAAGATTTTTTAAAATTAGTTTGCTAATGATCGAGTTCTGAGGTAACAAATAAAAAAACAACACAATCTAATTGTGATCTTTCTTCTTTTTTTTTAAGTCGTTTGTGGTACGAGTTCCAACCCACCATCTACAGACCTGCCTGAGAGAGGACTTTTGGCCGAAAGGTGTCTTGTATCGTCGTTTCCGAGGACGGTTATGCGACACCACGTAGCGGAACACGAACGCCGTCATCATTACGTGTTTAGTGATAGTTTGTTTTGTTTTATAGAATATGTATTAGTTTAAAGTTATTATTTTATATTATTTATTTATTGTGTTTTTATGGGCCTAAGTTGCCTGAAATAAAGGATTGTATTCTATCGTATAATACAAGCCTTTTCAATAAATATATTTATCCCATCATGAATACAAGCCTTTTCAATAAATATGACGAACATCGTTACAAGAGGTAACACTTTCAAATCTGATTAGTGTTTTTAAACTGATTTTTCAAACCATATTAGTAAAGTTTATTGGTAAATAACATTTCTCCGCAGTAAATTTTCGATGAAAAACTACTTTAACCAAAAAGTAAAAAGCAATGTGGGCCGAACATTGAAAATTTATGCCCGGGATAAACTGAATCGACAGCATCGCTTTTTATAATACTTTTTTTGTCGGAATTATAAATCGAGTCTCTTGGTTTCATTTATTTTCCGTTTTATTTAAGGACTACTATCACAGGATAAAAGTTTAACCAGTATGTAAACTGTAACCATGAACTAAACATCAGATTCTAGCGTATATTTTATAACAAAAAAAATGTTTTTTGCTCCAATACGTTTTGCCACGTAGGTATTGCACTTTTCCATGAAACAGAAAACATTTTTCTTTGAAAACAGACGATAAACTACACTAGGGGTTCTAGAATTTCATTATCTTTGTCGACTACTTATGTTGTCTGTTCGTATTTAACAAAATTTATAAAAAAAAATCTAGACTTCATTTTTTGCGTGATAATTAACGACATTCGACACCAACATCAAATTATTTAACTAAAGTTAATTTAATAGATACTACATAACCAAAATTTATATTTATAAAATATTTTACTCGGGTATTAAATTTTCATTCCATTCCACAAAAACCTTCCGTTTTAATATGTATTATAAATCGTGAGGTCGCTCAGTTACGAAGGTACAAAGCGACCACGGCGCAACCACACGGCAACCTCCGCACGTGACCACCACGTAAAAAATACCCGGATGTGCCCAGGCATCCGGCGACCTTCCCCGCTGTTCACCGCATCAAAGGAAGGAAACAAGACAAGCAACGCGGAAAAGTCGACGAGTGTAGATGATCGATGTTGCGACATTGCGATTTGTCGGACGACTACTGAAGTTATTATATTGATCAATGTCTTTGACTTGAGACTGACTCGTCTAGATAAGTTAAAGTTATTAAAGCAGATAAAATAAAACAGGTGCTAATATTGCATCCATTTCGGACCTGTATAAAGCAGGTTTAAATACAAGATGTTCGGGTGAATTCCGGCCGATCTATACAGTAAAAATCCCATCATGAAAACTTAGATGAAGTAAATTTAAACTGAGCTGTAATTCCTACTTAAGCTAGGGATAAACAAACACTTCAAGATATGTATACAAAAAACACCAGCTTTCTTAATAGACTAAATATTCAACACTCATCCCTGTGATAAGTTGACGTATCATATTTTCCTCAAATTAAATGACAACTCCAAAACACAATACCGTCATAACCTCTGACATTCTCTCCAAAAAAACGCAAAATCGTACCTCCCTTCGTTGGCCTAACTCACAATTTATGCGCGTACATAGGCAGAGGTAACAAAGCGAGACAACAGATGGTTGCATGAATAAAACAGTGGGGGCCGCCCTGAATATTTGACGTAGTGTGGACCGCCGCTGCCCGCCGAACAACAGTCGTATGATCTTGCAGAGAGAACCTTTTTGTTTTTCGATATTTTGTGTTAGATATTTGGGAGTCAAATGGGAGACTAGGAAAGTACTAATATTAGAGTTACTATGAGTATTCCCGATAAAAATGATAATAAGTTCTTTGCTGATGCTATCCTTTATCTACGAAGAGACATCTCTTTCCATATAATGTTGAGCGTTCCTTTATTAATTTTTGACTTCGCATATTTTCTACAATCTGTCATTTGTTTTTTGTTTGAAAAATAATGGAAGAGACATCATAGATGATCTATGATTTTATGGTGGGCATGCTACGCGTGGACTCTGCTAATTCTGCTAGCTCTGAGGGTGCTCATAAGTATG
This sequence comes from Aporophyla nigra, assembly GCA_947507805.1. Classification (NCBI taxonomy): domain Eukaryota; kingdom Metazoa; phylum Arthropoda; class Insecta; order Lepidoptera; family Noctuidae; genus Aporophyla; species Aporophyla nigra. The sequence goes on along the minus strand of OX382309.1, from coordinate 18,202,539 downwards.
ATCAAATTTTATTAAGGTTCCAACTCAATGCGACCATCTATTCTTTAAATGTTGCAACCTGTATGAATCTAACGGATTATTGAATATTTCTGAATTTAATTATGAAATCAATTTATCTTCCTGCTTAAAGTAGTAGAATAAACTATACAGCTTCTAAAAGATGCAACACTTATAACACCGACCTATAGGTATGTATGCGAAAACAAACAATATAAGTACCTGCACTTCAATTCAGGGCTCTCCCATTTCACCTTTCAATAACCCTTATTAAGACTACCAAAACTAAACACAAAACTAGACCAAACCCTAAACCACTGAACACTATAACAGATGATAGAAATAGTGCGCAGTTGTCGAACAAAAACATTGTTTATCGTCTGGCGGAGATCAAATAGAACCGTTTGGGTATCATATGGGTCGATGCGTTTCAATCCTTTGGCCAACAAATCGTCGCCTAACCGAAACTTATTAATTTCGCTTGAGGTACACTTTATTTCGGCTATTGGGAGTAAATATAGGTTGATGACAATGGGATTTTAGGGAGTCTGGATGTTGAAGAGGTCCTCAAAATCCAAATATTCTAGGTATGTTTACAAACAGTTAGTCGTGTGTCGCTGTGTAGTAGTCTTTTGGGGGTATAAGGAACAGGGTGCAAAGTTCGTGGAAAAGCGAGGATCTTCCATTCTGGTGGGCTGCTGCCCAACGATTGATGTCGGCCATTGCTACATGCGCGGTAAACTCTTCTTGAGCGACGTGGCGTCTGTACGTGACGTGGCGGTGTAGATGCCGCTAGAGTCTCATTCCTACATTTTTCATATTGCCCATAGAACTGTTTGTCTTTGCATCACCTAAAGGTTGACTCGTAGAATAAGCCTATGGCATTTAGTCCGCCTCCATAAATTACTGTGCTTAAAGTAAGTATAACAACGTTATTATACAGTTTGTTTTAGGCTTTATTTAGACTGTGACCTACAGCGAGGTCACTTAGGGGACTAGGTCAAACGTTTGAGTAGGTTGGTAGGTTATTTTTGGATTTTCTGAAAATAATTTACCTACCTGCTCATATATTTTAAAATCAGTTAGATATTGAACAAAATCTAGTTACGATACTGCGTAATAAGCAGCACGAGTCTGGATTTGTTCCCGGTTGATGTCAATAGGCTCGTCCGCACATGGGACTAAATATAATTGGGGAAATGTATACTCAATTTTTCGTGTAAGGGGTGATATTATGTTACGTTTGTGTTAATTATTTGTAGAATTCTTACTAAAAGAGAAGTGAGCAGGTTTTAGTAACTTGCTGAAAATATCCCAAGAATCTGTCGCGATTTCGAAGGCTTTATGTCAAAATTACGTAATAAGCTTGAAAAATATACTAGTGAGCCCACTTTGTGGTTACCTCGGATACTTTTCACAACACTAATTCGTATGGTTTGGTTTATATGAGCTGGAAATATACAATATAATAATATATATTTCAAGAAGCTAAACCAATCAAGCACATCCAAAAGCTCTGTAACTTTAAAACTTACGATTTGCGCATCGGTCTAGACATTGTAAACAGCCATAGCAAACATTCGAAGAGACAATACAGACAGTTCCCATCTCTATCGTATGAAAAAGTTTAATTACTTACGACGGCCTCAGAGTAAGGAAGAACAGAGTGCTAAGATTCCGCTCAGAATTGAATTGTATATTGTGAGGCAGTCGAATATCTTAGCGGATTAAGAAAAACTTACTCCTATGGATATTGTCACGTATATTTTGTTTTGTATTCTAATAAACATCTCTTTACCTAGTGTTAATGGTTTTTGGCCGTGTCATGTTAAAGTATCAATCAATCAATCAACTCAGCCTATCGCAGTCCACTGCTGAACATAGGCCTCTCCCATATTACACCACAACACCCTGTTCTCCGCCTTCCGCATCCAGTCTGCCCCAGCCACTTTCTTTAAGTCGTCGCTCCACCTAACTGCGGGGCATCCCACGCTACGATTGCTGATACGCGGTTTCCACTCCAGGACTCGTCTGCTCCATCGGCCATCTGTCCTTCGACAGACATGGCCAGCCCACTGCCACTTCAGTTTGCTTATTCCGCGAGCTATGTCGGTAACTCCAGTTCTTTTCCGGATAATTTAATTTCTGATTTTATCCTTCAAAGAAACTTCGAGCATAGCCCGCTCCATAGCACGCTGAGCGACCTTGAATTTGTGGACCAACCCGACTGTCAGTGTCCATGTTTCGGCACCGTATGTCATTACGGGCAAGACGCACTGGTTGAAGACATCAGACATTGCAGGGTAGGCGACGAGAAGACTTGACGAAGTTTCCCAAACGCTGCCCAACCCAACTGGATCCTCCTCTTGGCTTCCTTCTCAAAGTTATGTCTACCGAGCTGGATGACTTGCCCTAAGTAGACATACTCCTTCACAACTTCGAGAAGCGAACCCTCGATGTGTTAAAGTATACCGAAAATTAAATATCATTATCATCATTTCAGCCGAAAGACGTCCATTGCTGGACATAGGCCTCCCCAAGCATCACCACTTGAACCGGTTCTGTGCTTCTTGCATCCAACGGATTCCTTCAGCGATCACCAGGTGATCAGTCGACCTTGTGGGAAGCCTTGCAACGCTACGTCTTTCAGTACACGGTCGCCACTCCAGCATGATTTAGCTCCATCGGCCATCTGTTCTACGAGTAATATACCCTGACGAAATGCGTATAAGAGAATAAATATGGAATCAGAATTTGATGACATATATTGCGGTTTATAAAAGAGGTCCTTCAAATGTAGATGAATCTCAGGTGCAACGCAAAGAACGATACACTAACTTCTCCGAGTTCTGAGCTGAGCTATTCGATTACTGACAAATGCGTGCACTGACTGGACAGGTCCACCCAATCTATGTGGTGCTCAATAAAACCATTTCAGACACTAATCTAGATTGACCAAGACTATATCTGCACTTTGTAAGAGACTGCGACCTCCGAGTTTATTTCGGCCTTTCTTCTCAGAGTTGTCAGATAGGAAAACTCCAATCTCATTTAGTTTAAAAAATATGATTGACGTGTAATAGAGTTTGTACTGACCTACTTACAAAAATAAAATCATTTATCATTCCATCTACACTGAGAAGTAGGTAGTTGGTTGACTGTGTATAAGCACTCCATTCCTTCATACTCCATGTCTGCGTCGACGCTACCCACGAAAGCCGGTAACTCGATGCGAGCAGTAAATATTGCATCGCACGTGGACACAGGGGACCCCCAGGATAACATCCAAAGGAATATCAGGTTTAGACCGATTAAAATAACGTCTAGACTTTAATGTAAATATGCTGCTAGTCTTGGGGATAAATTAAGATGGTTTCATGCGACTTTTGTGTGTTTAATCATGTTGGTAGTCGGGTGGGCAGCAGTAATGTTAGCTGGTTTGCGGAAAAATTGGCAAAGTACGTAAATAAAGAGAGTCTATTAAAATATATAAATAGGACTCAAGGGGTGAATTAGACTGCCAGGGTCGCGAGATTGTTCGAAAGAGATACCGTGACCCAGGCACATGGGCAACTGAAGGAACACGGGTGGGTTTTAGTCAGTAAAATCTGACATCTCCTCCCGCTCCGCCCAGAGCGGGAGAAGTCATTTGATGATTTCCTATCCAAAAAAAAAAGGGTGAATTAGAAAATATACTCGTAAACATTGAAAGATTTCTGGTGCGCTCAGCAACACAGGTCAAAGAGAATTTTCGTTCTTGCCTAAAGCTCTGAGCCAGTTTTTCCATTACCAAATTTGTTTCAATTTGTAGTACTTAATATTAAAAGGACAACATATAACCGGAGTAATTTGTAAAAAAAAATGGTTTTTCTAAACATATTGGGTTCTAAATCAAGAACAGGTTTGGTAGTTTGAACCTGATTTAAATAAAAGACTGGTTCTGTAATGATAAGTTAAGGGGGTAACGGTCCCAATGATTTTCAGCACCAAATGAAGACAGGATTGCAGGGAAATCGACGTGCAACCATGGATTCAATGCATGATTCTGAACCTCTCATCGTTGAAATTTTTCGACATGTCATAAAACAATTCTTGATTGCTTTTTGCTTCCTGGATTAGCACCAGCTGTCAGAAGAAATTTAATGACAAAATAAATAAAATATATATTTTTTAAACGTTTTTCTTTTCGATGAGCTATTTATTTTGTCATTTAATTGTCTGACAAGAGTTTATTAACCCTAACAACAAATAACCTACGAGACGATAGTAGTCACCATCATGTTGGAGTAATAAAGGTTTAATTAGAGCCCCCGAGAGCACGTGATGCCGCCAGTAAATATTGAAACCCACTTGTGGACACGGGCAGGCAAGCTCGTAAATATATAATCAGCTATGTTGGGTACACGGCTTTACATTTTTTCGGTTAAATCTCGACTGAATTATGTAGTTTGTGTGTGCAGGGTTTTATGAGGTTAAGGGCCTATGACACAAGGTTCACGAAGGTAATTTACCAGATAAATTAAAAAACCGGCCAAGTGTGAGTCGGACTCGCGCACCGAGGGTTCCGTACAAACCTGTAGGTATTCACGGTTTATGCATAAGGTTTATGTTTATGAAATTAAATGTTTTCTTTTTAATTTTTATATTTCAGTTGATTGAATGAAAGGTAAATTGCGGTTTACGATTTATGACGTATTAAATAAAAACTACTTACTAGATCTCGTTCAAACCAATTTTCGGTGGAAGTTTAAATAGTAATGTACATCATGTATTTTTTAGTTTTATCATTCTCTTATTTTAGAAGTTACAAGGGGGGGGGGGGGAACATTGTACCACTTTGGAAGTGTCTCTCGCGCAAACCATTCAGTTTAGAAAAATGATATTAGAAACTTCAATATCATTTTTGAAGACCTATCCATAGATACCCCACACGGATGGCTTTGATGAAAAAAAAATTTTTTTTTGAGTTTCACTTTTAAGTATGGGGAACCCCAAAATTTATTGTTTTTTTTTTCTATTTTTGTGTGAAAATCTAAATGCGGTTCACAGAATACATCTACTTACCAAGTTTCAACAACATAGCTCTTATAGTTTCGGAAAAAAGTGGCTGTGACATACGGATGGACGGACAGACAGACATGATGAATCTATAAGGGTTCCGTTTTTGCCATTTGGCAATGGAACCCTAAAAATGAACATAATTCGTGAACATGACTGGTAGTTAATGGAAACGCATCCAGTGGTTGTAAAAAGGGCTTAAAAATAATTCATGAGCGACAGCCAGTAATAAATATTTATACTAGCTTCTGCCCACGACTTCGTCCACGTCACATTTTTGCTCCCCTGGCCCTTCCCGTCGCACCGAATTCCCTGCCAGTTTTCGTCCATTTTTCGTTGCTGCTCCGCTCCTTTTGATCGTACCGTGATGTTATATAGCCTATAGCCTTCCTCAATAAAAAAGGCTACCCTACACAAAAAGATTTTTTCAATTCGGACCAGTAAGTAGTTCCTGAGATTACCGCGTTCGACTAAACAAACAAACTCTTCAGCTTTATAATATTAATATAGATTGATAATCCTATGGAGTAAATAGTCCAAAATACAGCGGCCTAATTGAGTAAAAAACCTATTATCGGAACTTGAATGATTTTTAAGGTTTTTAAGGTATTAATTCAGTATCCATTTCTTCATATGTTCTAAAAATGTGTCTTCTCAACAAGGCATTAATGTTGTTGAACTGTCAAAATGAAAGGCATTCCTACTGAAAGTGTGTTACGCAATTCCCCTGCTGTACATTGTTTTACTTATCAGAAACAAATAAACAGCAAAACAAAAACCATCGGGAAATAAGAATGACCGAATAAGAATGTAATAATACAATACTATGAAGGAAATATACTGATAAAACATTATAAATATGAGCCGCAGTATGAATGAGTTTGCCTAAGAAAAATAAGTATGTCAATAAATCATGTTATATGGAGAGACTTTCTTTTGGATCACAGATACTTTTCTGATATACACAGTCGGTTCAAAAAGAAACCGGACTAACGCTGGATAATAAATGCAAATGGAGTTTCCGCAGATCTCTTTATTTAGTTTTCAACGTACATCCCTCCTCTATCTACACATATTTTACAACGCTCGTACAGATGACGGAACGCTTTCGGAAATTCATCCGCAGGAATACTGTTTAAAGTCTTCGTCACAGCAGTTTGAATGGACGAAACATCTTCAAAATGCACTCTTTTCATCTGAAGTTTTACTTTAGGGAAAAGAAAAAAGTCAGCTGGAGCCAAATCAGGTGAATATGGCGGATGATCTATCACTTTAATTGATTTAATTGCCAAAAAACTCCGAACAACAATAGAAGTGTGACTCGGCGCGTTATTGTGAAGTAGAAACTAATCATTTGCTTCAAACATTTCCTTCCGTACCCGCTGTATTCGTGCCAATAAGCGTGTTAGTACGTCTTTGTAAAATTCTCCAGTCATAGTTTGCCCAGGCGTTAAAAATTCCCGGTGAATAATGCCTTGAGAGTCGAAAAACGTAATCAACATGCTTTTCACAGGTGACTGCGTAAACCGAGCTTTTAGCGGCTTCGTTTCGCCCTTTCCAACCCATTCCATGGTCTGATGTTTAGTGGTAGGGTCGTACTGAAAGCACCATGTCTCATCACCCGTAACAATCTTATTCAGAAAGCCAGGATTATCATCAACGAAAGAGAGAAAATCCCGTGACGCGTTGACGCGTTGTTGTTTCTGCTCCTCGGTAAGGAAGCGAGGTACAAGTTTTGCACACACTTCTCTCTTGCCTAATTTGTCATGTACTATTGTGTACACACTTCCTATACTAATACCCAACTGATAGGCGATCATTTTGCATGTCAGTCTACGATCTTGTGCTAGAAGTTGGCGAACATTGTCAATGTTTGCATCGATCGTGCTTGTGGTCGGTCTTCCAGACTTTGCGTCATCCTCAAGCGACTTACGGTCGTTCTTGAATCTTGAAAACCATTCATAGATTTGCGTACGACTCATAGCTTCCTGTCCATATTCATTTCTTATCAGTTTTAATGTTTCTGTGGCTATTTTACCGGTGAGAAAGCAGAATCTAATTGCTGCACGTTGCTCCATCGTGACGTAGTCAAACGACGTCGTACACTTCGCGAGCGTACTGCCAGCAAGCTGATACATATATATAAGTGCGGTAAATGGTGACCGATAGAAGAAAGATTACACTTAAGAGTACTGGTGGTTTCCAATAGATGGCACGATTTATTTATTTTCTATAGCATTAGTCCGGTTTCTTTTTGAACCGACTGTGTATAATACGTATAAATTTATTGGAAAAGCTAAGCGTTGTGCGGCTATGTTTGTATAGGAGTGAGGTTTAACAGTTTCCATAGCAAAGTTAGGGAGATATTAAAGGTTATAATCTTAGTAAATCTAATTATTCCTGCCGCATGACGTAAAGGACTGCCAAACTGTAGCAAAAGAAGAGTAATATTTAATTTAGACTAGCTTTTGCCAGTGGCTTCGCCCGCGTGGAGATCCGAAGTTATTCCGCAGGAACGTACTACCGGGATAAGAAGTATGAGTTAATCTAGATTATAAACTATCTGTGAGTCAAATTTCATCGAAATCCGATCAGCCGTTTCTGCGTGAAAGAGTAACAAACATCCATACATCCCTCTCACCGAGAGGAGGCCTGTGTCCCAGCAGTGGGAACAATATAGGCTGATAATGATGATACATCCATACTCACACACTTTCTCATTTATAATATTAGTAGGGAGTATACACTATGTATCTTCATCATTCTCCTGGCTCTGCTGGCTGGCCTGCCCTTATGCCAAATTTATTTTCGGTAACATGTCTTTTTATTCCACGCTTCTTTATTTGCCGGCATCTCGGTAGTCACGTCCCTTCTAACCATATCATCATTCACACAGTCCATCCATTGTTTCTTTGGTCTCCCCCTATTCTTATAGCCATCAACATTCACACTAAGAACTTTCCTCACGACATTTTCCTCATTCCTCCGCATCACATGTGCATACTCTGACAACCGATTACCACACAACTTTTCAGCTACCGCCGCCACTTTCCGATTTCCTCTCATGTACTCATTTCTTATTCTATCCATACGTGTAGTGCCTTTTTTTTCTCTGGATGGGAAATCATCAAATGACTTCTCCCGCTCTGGGCGGAGCGGGAGGGCGTGTCAGACTTTTACTGACTAAAACCCACCCGTGTTCCTTCAGTTGCCCATGTGCCAGGGTCACGGTATCTCTTTCGAACAATCTCGCGACCCTGGCAGGGTAGTGCCACACATCCTTTCAATATGTATGCATGTAAGGATTTTCTTATATTGTATGTTTTTATTTAAACTAGCTTTAGCCAGCGGCTTCGCCCGCGTTAACTTATCCCGCGGGAACGTACTACAAAGTACCCTAAACTGTGTGCCAAAATTTCATCTAAATCCGATCAGTCGGTTTTGCGTGAAAGAGTCTTCAAACACACATACTCACAAGCTTTCACATTTATAATATGAGTAGGAAGTAGGATATAAAGGTGCATCCACCCGGAGTGGACTTTTGTGGAGCAACGTTTACAAGTGTTGGTGGGCATCAACAGATAATAAAACTGGCCAAGTGCGAGTCGGACTCGCGCACCGAGGGTTCCGTACAAACCTGCAGGTATTCACAGTTTATGCATAAGGTTAATGTTTATGAAATTAAATGTTTAAAAAAATTATTTGAGTTGACTGAATGAAAGGTAAATTGTGGTTTACGATTTATGACGTATTAAAAAAAAAAACTTCTTACTAGATCTCGTTCAAACCAATTTTCGGTGAAAGTTTACATGGTAATGTACATCATATATTTTTTTTAGTTTTATCATTCCCTTATTTTAGAAGTTACGGGGGAGGGAGGGGGGACACATTTTACCACTTTGGAAGTGTCTCTCGCGCAAACTATTCAGTTTAGAAAAAAATTATATTAAAAACCTCAATATCATTTTTAAAGACCTATCCATAGACACCCCACACGTATGGGTTTGATGAAATATTTTTTTTTGTGTTTCAGTCCTATGTATGGGGAACCCCAAATATTATTGTTTTTTTTTTTAAACAATAATATTTGGAGTTTACAGAATACATCTACTTACCAAGTTTCAACAGGATAGATCTTATACTTTCGGAAAATATTGGCTGTGACATACACGGACAGACAGACAGACAGACATGACGAATCTATAAGAGTTCCGTTTTTTGCCATTTGGCAACGGAACCCTAAAAAGTTATAGCAAAAGCCGCAAAAGCTACTCAAAGTTATCCTGTTGCAAAATGTTGCTATTCAAAAAGGAACTTCTGTGTGGATGCACCTTATGAGAATTATTTTATACTGTATGTAGTTTTCCCTTCTACTCTTACCCTCGAAGTCTACATCTATTTTTATCTAAGTCTTATCCTATTGCAGACCGTGTGCTGAAAGAAATTTCTTCAGAAATAAGCGTCATCTTGTCATTCATTTATTCTTGTCTGTTTATATTTTGTGTACATAAACGGCATAAGCATAAATAGTATATAATGTTCCCACTGCTGGGACGCAGGCCTCATCTCTCCGAGAAGGAGTGGGCTGTACTCCAGAACGGGCCTAGTCTGGGTTGGTGGATGTCATTTGGCTTTGAATTTTTGGCTCTAGGACATGCCGGTATCCTGACGATTTCCTTTACCCTTTTGAGGCCAATGGTGATGAAATAATTTACACAAAGAAAAGCGCCTGTCAGGGTTCGAATGCACGACCCACCTCGTGAGTAGCAGTGAAGCGCGGTTACCACTGCTCCTATACGGTAACACAAAAACAATTACTACGTCATTTACTATAGATATCGCTCTATCAACAAGGTCTTTTGATAAAGCGATATAAGCCTTGAAATGTTATGTTTAAATTTATAATAACAACATAAATGCAACTGCAATATTTCGCGACTGTTTCAGTGATATTCCAGGTATTCCTAATTTTCTTTTGTAGATAATCATACATAAAATGCTCAATACTCTTTAACTTTTTGATAAAACGACAATAAAGAAATGAAAACATTAAAGTACATAACTATAAAATTTTACTGCAAAAAAACATATACCTAAATTTAATGAAATTAAAGCAGCCAACTTATGTTTTTTTTTTTAAATTTCTTTTCCAACAAACGGCTGGCAGCCGAGTGTTTTTTACTAGTTAATCTTCAATGAAGGAGGCACGAGGCACAGATAATAAAATCTGGATCTAGTCCTGCCAGTGTCTGCAAGAAACAATGAGATTACCAGGATTTATTAGCGGGATCGAAAATTGCTTGTTTGACGAAACAAACGAAACTTAATCAGTATTACTTTGTAGTAACTAGGTTTAATTTGTATGGAACTATTTATTATACTCTTTTAAAATAGAGGAGGTAATCAATCCAACTGAATCTTTTTAGGGTTTCGTATGTCCTTTCGAGGTATGAGGAACAGGGTGTAAATTTAATTCAATCTCCGTAGAAAAGGGTGGATCCTCCGACCAGACGGGTGTCGTGTTTGGTGGGCAACTCCCCGATGATTGTTGTTTTATTTTTAATGGCATCTCGTAGTTTACCTTGAGAGATCATCGGGTTTGCCTCCGAATTCCTGAATAAATTAAGGCAAGGGCATAAGTAAGGGTGTAACCTTTACTTCTAGAATAATTGTAAAAACAGAAAAGCTAAAAAAATAATAAACCTTAAAATTATTATGAGTCGGCGCTTTGAGTGATCTTTGTTCATTGATTTTTCAGCGCCGACTCAAAATTTTAAGGTTTATAATTTTTTGCTTTTCTGTTTTTTTCGGCGGTTTAATTTTTTGTTAAAAAGTTTTTATGTTGTTATTTTTTGTAGCTTTAATGTACTAATAATATTTGGAAAGGTATACCCTATCCAATGAAAAAAGAATTATCAAAATCGGACTACTCTGTACAAAGTTATGCGTGGTTATACATTACAATCAATGAGTGAACAATCAATCATCCCCTGTTTTCCGACACTTAGGGTTCGATTTTGTTTTCCAAATTTATATGGGACCACCCTCGGAGTATACCCTTTTCAATACAAAAAGAATTATCACAATCGGACTACTATATAAAAAGTCATGCGTGGTCACACATAAGAAAAAAAAAAAACTAAAAAAATATATACGCGTCGAATTGATAACCTCCTCCGTTTTTTTCGTCGGTTAACAAAGTAAACGCAATCGCAAATGCAATCGTGACTTACCACAATTTTGTAAAATACGAAATAAACCCCACACGGTAAAAATATAGAAGATTAGACTAAACATTTTTCTGCAGTCCTTTACAAGCTTTTCAATTAGCTTTAAAATGTTCAAACATTCAGAAGCCAAAACAAATCCCGACAATAAAAATAAAATAAAGATGTAAATCCACTGACGCAAACTAACAGCTAAAATTAAAAATAAAACACTTGGAAAATAAATGCAGAATCCAAATAAAGCTTCCTATGTACTTTGCATTATGAAGCAAAAAGGTTTGAATGTAAAATGTTTTCCTCTCATTGCTTTGGACGACTCGTTCGAGTTTTGTCTTGCAATTTACTGGGACAGTGGCGACTGCTTCTTAGCGTGAACATGGCGGCTTGTATCATAGGAACTCGACGCGGATGCTTCATGTTTTCAAGGAAATAAATTTTGTTTAATTAAAGGGGAAACAGTTTAATAAATCTTTGAAGCTCTCCAGTTCTCGTAGCTTACAAAAGACGATGCTGTCTGAACTATGTAGGTAGGTATATGGTTGGAATACGTTGCCACAAGTGTGTCAATGTTACTTACGCCCATACTCTAATAAATAAAACCATGAAAACTTGTTTTAATGTTCCTCTTTGTCACCTTGGTACCCTACCTTCTTGTACCCTACATTTCTTTTTCCAATATATTTTTTTTAAATACACTCTTCATGTGGGTGCGTTTTTCTCTCTCGTTTAAACTGCAATTTTTTGTTAGGGTCAAAGTGGTTGTTTTTGGATTTCTGAAAACATTCACAGTAATAGTGTAGATAACGAAGGTAAAATGAAAACTAACACAGCTAAGCAGGCTTTAATGGTTAACGATTAATAGTCGACCAACTCTGAATGTACGGTAGAACATATTTTTCAACCGCTTTGTTATGTTTGTTCATGGTATCAATTCATCCCAACTACAGAAACCATCATAGCGCATGCATACTTGGCCGGTTTTTACTCTTACGTAGCGTGGGACTGATGAACTCTGGTCTCTGCCAAATCAATATCTTGTGAGACAAATTATGAAAAGACTCTATTGCAGAGTGCCTTGCAAAAATTATGCGTATGTAAATTCTGTATTATTATCAGAGGTCGGAGTAGGTAGATTGATTTTACGTACTCGCATCGTAATAGTCATAGAAATCACAACAAGGATAAGCCTTTTTTCCGGAATTTCATTTTGGTACATACGGGATTGAATCAAATATTGTTAAAGTAAGGATTTTTAAACTAGGTACTACATTAGAAATTTATATGAATGCGATAGATAAACATTTAAAATTGTTTTTTTCTTACTGTAGAAGGCCTATCACCTATATATTATTAAAAAGACAGCAAAAAGGTTATACATTTCTTATTCATATTGATGTATTCTTTATTTTACACATTACTACATTTGAAATTAATTACAAAATCCCTGAATCCCGGAGGCATATACATACTAATATATACGTGCTAGTTCATTGATCCCATTTCAATCTACCTACTCCGACCTCTGGTTATCATCGACACCAATATTATATCAGCTATAGTTATAGGATCAGCAGTGAGATGAGCAGTTCTGGCCCAGTGAAATCGGCTCCAATTTGCGGGTACTCGTAGTTTGAAACCCTGACAGGCGCTTAACTTTTGGAACGAAGTTCCTTATCGCGTGTTGTGAAAGGGGGCTAGACGGAAAAAATTCTTACGAAAAGTTGTCACGACATGCTTTAACCGACTTCAAAAAAAGGACGAGGTTTCTCAGTTCGACCGTATATATTTTGTATGTTGTTGTTTTTTTTGTTGTGAGTAGAGAGGGAGAGAGGGTAGAGAAGGAGAGAGGGGGAAAGGGAGAGAGAGGGCGAGGGCGGAAGGGGGAGAGGAGGGGGGGGAGAGGGGAAGACGGGGAGAGGGAGAGAGAGAGAGAGCGAGGTAGAGAGAGAGGGAGAGAGAAGGAGATAGGGAGAGAGAGATAATATTTTTGTTGAGTGTATACAGGTTTTTTGTACATAATAAATAATTAAAAAATTATAACTATTATGAATCCTGGAAAGGAACTTCGTTCCATCCAGGTGTCCCTTGACACCTCTAAAGTTTTTTTGTAAATAATTTCATCACCATTGCTCTGAAAACAGTGAAGGGAAACATCGTGAGGAAACCGGCTTGTCCTAGTACCAAAAACTCGAAGACACCTACCAACCCGCGTCCTGGATTGGCCCACTTTCTCTCACAGAGAGGAGGCCTGTGTCCCAGCAGTGGGAATATTATGTAACTGTAGGATCAGCTGCACCTTAATTATGACAAACAGTTTCAATCATAATCTGTGTGTTTTGAAGGCTATTTCAAATCCATTTCTCCATAAGTTGTATACATTTTCTTTATTGTATATTTTTTTTGCCGTATAACAAAATAATATATTAACTTAACTAAAACTATAAATATGTACACAAACTAAAATAAGGCGTCGAAAAATTCGTCCTCATCGCTGTCGACCGGCAATGTACCCAAGAGACTGGCGGCATTACCACGCTGTATAGCAATGCTTAGCCGCTGGCCAAAATAAAAACCAGCCCTTGGGTCACGAGAAGTGTCAACCAGCCGTTTCGATAGTTCTTTAAAGAGGCCATGAGCACTCTGACCCCATGGCCCGAGGGTTCCAACCCCAAACGGCTCGAAAATATAATTACTAATAAGGTTGCAATACTTTCGCCGCTTGAGGTTTTCCGCAGCCGCAGCGGCAGCGCCAGCGCAGCAAACCGAGCTAGGAAGATGGGATGGCGCAAGAGTATCGACACACGTTGCATCCCACACTAAAGGCCTACCCACCTTCCAAGGAAACAAAGACATACCGTCCGGTCTCTTGCCATCGTCGCGTGCCAAGCCATTGGGTTCTAATACAGCTGGAACGCCGACGGTGACAAGAGCTCGTCGGATGATGTCGTTAATGTTCGCGTGCCGCGCTAAGCGACCCGCACTTCAGCTACAAGACAGGCCGTGGTGTCCTAGACTGTTGACAACTTCGCCACAGTGGCAGCGATGAGGAGAACAACAAGGAGCTCCTAGTCTTAGAGAAGCAGCGAGGCGGAAGGTAGTGTCGTCGAGCAAAGTGTCTATGTTCGACGACGGTAGCGCGTGAAGCCACAGACCCGACTCCCATTTAACCACAGCCAGCAGGAGCGCACGCTCTGCAGTAGTAGCAGACGAGTTCAGTAAATTATCTTGTACAACTCTGCAGAGCGGCTCATCCCACCGTCTCTGGGAAAGTGGGTTATCGGGTAGACATTTGTTTGTCAAAAACGAAAAGAACACAATGAACATGGCTGGATCGTCAAAATGAAAGAAAATGCTATCAATTGTCATTTTATAGGTGTTTTACATTTCTTGAATTCATGGCTGCTTACACTTATTGATCTTAATTAAACTACATATAACCATTTTCAACTAACTATCAAGACTGCTTTGGTACTTGATGACTGAACCTAGTTATACAGGGAGGTAGATAATATCGATGCGCAAATTGTAACCATGAAATCAGCACATGATTCTGAAACCCTCTTTTTTTCTGGGTGAGAAATAATCAAATGACTTCCTCCGCTCTGGGTGGAGTGGGAGGGCGTGTGAGACTTTTACTGACTAAAAGCCACACGTGTTCCTTCAGTTGCTTTTGCTCTTTCGAAAAATCGTAACAAATTGTATTCCTGAAATCAGCACATGTTCCTTAACCCCTGGACTGAAATGTTCCTTTAAAAAGCTGCTACATACATTTTTACCACCTGGATATTGCACAGGAAGTCAAGCCTAATCATCAGCATCATCAGCAGCCTATAACGTTCCCACTACTGGGACACAGGCCTCTTCTCGGTGAGTGAGAGCGGGCCACAATCCACCACGCGGGCCCAGTGCGGTTTGGTAGATGACAAGTCTTCGAATTTTTGGTTCTAAGATATGTCGGTTTCCTCACGATGTTTTTCTTCACCGTTTTGAGAGCAGTGGTGATGTAATAATTTACACAAAGTAAAGCGCCTGCTTGGGTTCGAAGTCACGACCTACTACTCGTAAGTTGCGGCCGTTACCTCTGGGCCACCACTGCTGCTAGCCTAATCATGATTGTGGTGAATCCATGGTTACAGTTTGCCCGTTGATGTACACTGTAGACTTCAGACAGGGGGATAGTTAACGAGCGCCATAGTTATCGATCCCCTCAATTAACTTGAGCCCCAACTTGTCCCCTAGAGCTGATCACCCCTCAGTTGACGCACTGTTTTTCCTTCATTTTCCCATTACAATTAAAACTAACACGTGAGAAATAATTAATTATTTAATTAATTAATTATTTCCATACTTATTAGAAGTTGCCATGTATGATAATGATCTGATGTAAACATTTGGTTAGAGACTGCTTTGAACTACATAAGTGATCGTTTCGAATAATTATCTTAGCGAGGTTTTATTCCTAATTCAGCCTAAGACTATATTTTTAACATACAGAACCATAGCAACCAACCTAAGTTTTACAATTACAAACCTTATAACTGGCAATACGAGGCAAAGAAAAACCCTGTGATGTATTATAATTTGCATTTCATAAATAAATATGTTTCAAGACTAGCAAACAATCAAGTGTTCTATAAAACAGCAGAATCACTTAGTAGTGGTTCAACACGACAACATCGAATTAATATCCCCGCGGACAAAGGAGTAATCCTGTTATGTGTTGCCATTTTATAAATGGATTCAAAGCGACTTGTTAAAAGATTTTTTATAGAGAGGTGGAAAAAAGAAGTGTGTGAGGTTAAGTTGAGTGAGTACAGACAACCGTACGAGTTTATTATATAAGTTTATGTTTGTGGCGTTTCATTACATTACTTTTTTAATGCAGTTGGGTTAGGTTAGGATTTTTTTTTGCTTATTGCCTTACTTTGCGATTGAATCTTGATATGTACAGTTGGCTATAAATAAATAATATATCTTAGGACAACCAACACAACGTTATCTGATCCCAAACTAGGCAGAGCCTGTACTATGGTAACCGAACAACTGATAAACGTACTTATATATTTCTAAATACATACATATTATAGATAAATTACACCCATAATCTAGGCTATATATCAAGCTATTCATTTCCAGTTTCAGCTGGCCTCGCATTGTATAGATATTTCGTACAATGAGAAGTCAGCTTATACTGGAAATATGTATATAGCTTGATTTGTCCATGTGCGTACCTATAGTGTTTAACAAACGTAATGGTTTTTTGCCTCACTGGTCTAGTGGTCGTAAGTTCTACTACTAAACATGAATTCCTGGAATCGACTACCAGTTTCCTGGAATAGACTACCTTTTCTTTCTGGAATTTCTAAGTAGTAGCCCAGTGTTTGGTTTTGTGCCCCGTTGATGGAAATAGGCTCGCTGTTGGGATTTAAACATAACTGGCCAAATGTGGGTAAACCTCTGCCCAACACTTTGGGGCAACAAGGCGTGATGTGATGAAATGTGTTTGTTTTATAAGTATTGTTAATCGTCCGACCACCACGTGTCCTCGTGGAGGCGATCGGCGGCGGCGACCTCTCGCGTCCGGCCCTGGTGTGAGCTATGGTACTGAGCGAGAGGGCATGGGAAGCTGTCACCTCCTTCTGCGAAGCAATAATGCTCGCGAAGGAGGAGGCGGGTGCGTGAGAGAGTGGCAGTCTCTGCGCCCTCACGTCTATAGTCGCCGCAGGAGGAGACGCCCCGGGCGTCTGGACTCAATCGCAGACTCCCGGCCACCGTAGGCGCGGGCATGCGGGCGGCGAGCAATGGGAAGCTCGCCGCCCGGTAAGGACCAGGCCCGTGTCGACGGCGCGTAGTGTTCCACGCGCGCCTCAAAGAGGTGTCAGCATTACTGAAGGGGTCTGCTTAGACCGATGCCTGCCAGGGTCGCGAAATTGTTCAAACGAGATACCGTGGCCCTGGCATATGGGTAATTGAAGGAACATGGGTGGGTTTTAGTCAGTAAAAGTCTGACACGCCTTCCCGGTCCGCCCAGAGCGGGAGAAGTCATTTGATGATTTCCCATCCAAAAAAAAGCCGTGTAGTTAATTCACTGTTAAAACGATAAAATATTTTTCAATGCGTTAAACACTGCAGTCTTCTGAAACAAAAGAAGTCCCAATTTAGTCATGCCATTAGTTACTATAAAACCGGCTGCAGGTAATTAACCGGTGCAATACCGGCTCGGAACAAAACCCATTAATTTCACTAATTCTCTACACTACTGGCACGGGTTAGTGACCTAGTGCATAGCGACACTTGCGACTATTCCGACATTTGCAACAATTCCGACCGTTACAACGGTCGCCTTACTATGCAGCACTTACGAGATACATTGTTTCTTAATTTAAATGGAATTACAAAGCTCATAGTGTCTATGTATTCACTTGAGAACTCACTTCACTTATGAACTTGAGTCTGCCAATCTATTCTGTTAAAATCTCACCGTGAGAACTGAGGTGAAGTGACCTAAATGTGAGCTTTCATTCCATCTGTAGTGCTATTCTGTAAAAAATCTCACCGTGATAGCTAGGGTAAAGTGAGCTTAAAGTGAGCTGACATTAGTGCTAATCCCTAGTATCAGATGGAATGACAGCTCACTTTTAGGTCACTTCATCTGAGTTCTCACGGTGAGATTTTAACAGAATAGATCGGCTGATGCTACGGATTGACACTAATGACAGCTCACTTTAAGCTCACTTCACCCCAGTTATCACGGTGAGACGTTTGCAGAATAACACTACTGTTTGTTGGCTAGGCTTTTTAAATACCGAATCTTTTGGGTGTACGTGATAAAATCTTTGTAAAAGACTTTTAAGCCGTGGTATAAACATACAGAACTTGTCTCGTTGATTTATTTTTATTTGTAATACTACTTTTCAATGTTCTCACATTGTCATGTCCGTAAGTGTGTCCGTGGCATCACAGTGGGCCCTATCGGAATACCAGCGCTGCGGTAGTTGTTTTTTACAAATATCACAGCATTATACTGAGATAGGAGCCTTTTTCATCACACTGCAATCACACACATACACACTCACGTACACACATACACACGCACATATATACACACACCCACCCACAGACTAATGATAATAAACAAAAAATACTTATTCATAAAATTTTGTTTAGTAACATGTTACACTAATTGAAGGATATAAAAGACCGGCGCCTCCTGGCACAGGCATCTAAATGCTTAAAAGGAGACGCCACCAACTGTCTAATGTATAACGTGTAATAATGAAATAAAACATTAATGATTTATTTATGATTATGATTTTCTTACTGTTTTATTTTTATATCATTTTATTAATATTCTGTTAGTTGTAGCTTAAATGTAAATGTTTCTATGTTATTCTTATTGTTTTTATGTCCTGTGCTTGTCCCAAATAAAATACTTTTCTTTCTTTCTTTTGGAGTTTCTAGAACAATGAACTTTTTATCTTGTTTAAATAAAGGTCATTAGAAACATGTCAGGCTTGTCAGAGATGTCAGCACATATTGAAGGGGTCCGCTGGGACCAGTGCATGTCAGGGTAGCGGACTTGTTCGATAGAGTTACCGTGGCCTTGGCACAGGCAACTGAAGGAACATGGGTGGGTTTTAGTAAGTAAAAGTCTGACACGCTCTTCCGGTCTGCCCAGAACGGGAGACGTCATTTGATAATTTCCCCAACTAGAAAAAAAAGGATTGTCGAACTTGTTTAGACAAGCAGCATTGACTTCAACTGTCAAAAAACCACCTTCCATCGCTTTATAATGTCAAAATTAAGAGGCAACGGCATGAGTAGGGTTCAACATGTTAAAATGTTCACGAAATCACTACAATTTGTCACGCACCATCATTTGTAGGGATTAAATAAATCTTCACTTAATTAAGTTTACCCGTTCGGAATAATGAAATTGTTAATTATGAATAGGATCATTAGACTGTTTTAATTGGTTTTGTTGTGACTGAAATGGCACTGATATTTCGGAATATTTCAATGTAACTAATGTAGTAGTAAGATAAGCTACTGAAATTGGTTATTTCAATTTCCATTTTGATTGGGTGTTCCTGATACCGCAAGTACTTATTTGATACTAGTTTTTGCACGCGACTTAGCCAGCGTCGAGGTCGGAAATAATACCACGAGAACGTACTACCGAGATTAAAAGTGTTCTGTGTTAATACAGGCTATAAACTACCTGTGTGCCTTTCATCCGAATTTGTTCAGCTGTTTTGCGTGATTGAGTTAAAGCAATGTTCATCATCATCATCATCATTTCAGCCGTAAGACGTCCACTGCTGGACTTAGGCCTCCCCCAATTTGGGTGGGCTTTGCCATAATCACCACGCTTGGCAGGCGGGTTGGCGATCGCAGTATGGTGGTAAAATGCATAGAGAACGCTGCTGCCTATTCTGTAGTAAGTCCCTTAGTCGCCTTTTACGACACCCACAGGAAGAAATGAGGTGGTGTTATTCTTTACGTCCGACGCCACACGGTGCAATGTACGAAAGCAATGTTACTGGCAGGATATTACTATATTGGACATGTTTCTGGGAACTATTATGAATGCATGATATAACTGCATTCTTATGGCTTATAAAGAATGCAATATATATATATATACTTCTTTATAGTACCCAGTGAAGTAGATAATAATAAATAAATAAATATCTTAGGACAGCCAACACATCGTTATTTGATCCCAAACTAGGCAGAGCCTGTACTATGGTAACCAGACAACTGATAAACATACTTATATATTTCTAAATACATACATATTATAGATAAATTACACCCAGACACAGAACAAATGATTGTGCTCATCACACAAAGATTTGTCCTGGGTGGGAATCGAACCCACGACCTCAGTCTTAGCAGTCAGGGTCACTAACCACTAGACTAACAGGCCAGTCAAATGTGTGATGTCAGATAAATGTACTTAGCAGTAAGCAACATTGTATCCAGTAAGTAGTCGATAATAAACGCTTGTCTTGACCTGATGTGTTTCCTTTCGCCTCCATACTTCATGGCGACCTTGCCATACGCGTTCCGGGAACCAAGCTTGCGAGCTATCGGATAGCGGGCGCAAAGAAACATGTCAGGCTTGTCAGAGATGTCAGCACATATTGAAGGGGTCCGCTGGGACCAGTGCATGTCAGGGTAGCGGACTTGTTTGAGAGAGTTACCGTGGCCCTGGCATATGGGCAACTGAAGGAACACGGGTGGGTTTTAGTAAGTAAAAGTCTCGTCTCTCTCGTCATTTGATAATTTTCCCAACCAGAAAAAAAGGGTTGACGAACTTATTTAGACAAGCAGCATTGACTTCAACTGTCAAAAAACCACCTTCCATCGCTTTATAATGTCAAAATTAAGAGGCAACGGCATGAGTAGGGTTCAACATGTTAAAATGTTCACGAAATCACTACAATTTGTCACGCAGTATCATTTGTAGGGATTAAATAAATCTTCACTTAATTAAGTTTACCCGTTCGGAATAATGAAATTGTTAATTATGAATAGGATCATTAGACTGTTTTAATTGGTTTTGTTGTGACTGAAATGGCACTGATATTTCGGAATATTTCGATGTAACTAATGTAGTAGTAAGATAAGCTACTGAAATTGGTTATTTCAGCTTCCATTTTGATTGGGTGTTCCTGATACCGCAGACAATTATTTGACACTAGCTTTTGCACGCGACTTAGCCCGCGTGGTGGTCGGATATTATACCACGGGAACGTACTACCGAGATTTGTTTGTATGTATTCTATGTGTTAATACAGGTTATAATTTACCTGCACGCAAGCTTTCATCCGAACACATTGGACATTTTTCTGGGAACTATAAAGAGGGAATTATGGCTTATTATCATTATTATCAATATTTCAGCCGAAATACGGCCACTGCTGGGCAAAGGCCTCCCCCAAGCTCCACCACTTCAACCGGTTTTGTGCTTCCCGAATCCAGCTTATGGCTTATAAAGAATGTATTATATAAACTTCTTTATAGTACCCAGAAACATTTCCAATACAGTTAATTGAAAAACAGATGTTACTTCATATGATGCCTCTCAATAATGTCTGTTTTTCAATGAACCGATTGGTCAATGCGGCATTGAAATATGGTGTTATGAAATTCTCGCTATGTGAATACTGGTTATTACATGGGTAGAGATTGCAATCCGGAAAAACGGATCCGGTAATCCGGCGGAACCGGCATCATTAAACGTTTACCGGATCCGGTACCAATATACCGGATCCGGCGACCAGATCCGGTGCCAGCAATTTTTGGCGAAATATATATATATATATATAAATAATAGAGCTGTAGCATGAGTAGGTAATTTAAATCCGTTGCGCGTGGTGATCATGTGTGCGAGTCGTTCGACGCCGAGTCGCCTCACCTCACTATGCTGTGCGAGCGAGTACCGACCGCCTCGATCCTCCGCATCCGCATCGTGCCACCGTTTCAGTCTCGTCTCTCTCGTCATTTGATAATTTTCCCAACCAGAAAAAAAGGGTTGACGAACTTATTTAGACAAGCAGCATTGACTTCAACTGTCAAAAAACCACCTTCCATCGCTTTATAATGTCAAAATTAAGAGGCAACGGCATGAGTAGGGTTCAACATGTTAAAATGTTCACGAAATCACTACAATTTGTCACGCAGTATCATTTGTAGGGATTAAATAAATCTTCACTTAATTAAGTTTACCCGTTCGGAATAATGAAATTGTTAATTATGAATAGGATCATTAGACTGTTTTAATTGGTTTTGTTGTGACTGAAATGGCACTGATATTTCGGAATATTTCGATGTAACTAATGTAGTAGTAAGATAAGCTACTGAAATTGGTTATTTCAGCTTCCATTTTGATTGGGTGTTCCTGATACCGCAGACAATTATTTGACACTAGCTTTTGCACGCGACTTAGCCCGCGTGGTGGTCGGATATTATACCACGGGAACGTACTACCGAGATTTGTTTGTATGTATTCTATGTGTTAATACAGGTTATAATTTACCTGCACGCAAGCTTTCATCCGAACACATTGGACATTTTTCTGGGAACTATAAAGAGGGAATTATGGCTTATTATCATTATTATCAATATTTCAGCCGAAATACGGCCACTGCTGGGCAAAGGCCTCCCCCAAGCTCCACCACTTCAACCGGTTTTGTGCTTCCCGAATCCAGCTTATGGCTTATAAAGAATGTATTATATAAACTTCTTTATAGTACCCAGAAACATTTCCAATACAGTTAATTGAAAAACAGATGTTACTTCATATGATGCCTCTCAATAATGTCTGTTTTTCAATGAACCGATTGGTCAATGCGGCATTGAAATATGGTGTTATGAAATTCTCGCTATGTGAATACTGGTTATTACATGGGTAGAGATTGCAATCCGGAAAAACGGATCCGGTAATCCGGCGGAACCGGCATCATTAAACGTTTACCGGATCCGGTACCAATATACCGGATCCGGCGACCAGATCCGGTGCCAGCAATTTTTGGCGAAATATATATATATATATATAAATAATAGAGCTGTAGCATGAGTAGGTAATTTAAATCCGTTGCGCGTGGTGATCATGTGTGCGAGTCGTTCGACGCCGAGTCGCCTCACCTCACTATGCTGTGCGAGCGAGTACCGACCGCCTCGATCCTCCGCATCCGCATCGTGCCACCGTTTCAGCACCATTCGCTTCGCTCGAGGCTATAAATGTGTTTTGTTTTGTCGGTGTTTCGTCAAAATGTAATGTAAGTAAATTAAATAGACATTATTTTATTATATTTACGCGAGCGATAGTATATGTTGAAAAGTGTTTTAACCATTCAACTGCCATCATTGTCAAACGTCTATAATATCAGTTTGCCCGCAGCCTTGACGAGATCCCGCCTCTTTACGGACCACTTGTGGTTAAACCCCAATTTCTCGATATTTTACTATGAAACCCATATAAGATTGTGACTGTTTCGTAATGCGTACAAGTGTTCCTATTCGGTATATGACATTTATGTAATTTGGTTCAGAATAAAACGAGTATCATTCAAATTAAAAACGAGTTTTGTTATTTTCGTCCCATTTTTATCATTAAAGGTCCCAGAAATTTTAGTAAAAGACATATAGACTGAGCTACTTGTAATATCGTAAAAATTTTATTAGTTACCTACACTACTAGATTTTAATTGTTTGCTTGTTGTCTAATCTTAACATCATCATCATAAGCCTATAATGTTCCCACTGCTGGGACACAGGCCTCCTCTCGGTGAGAGGGAGTGGGCCATAATCTACCACGCGGGCCCAGTGCGGGTTGGCAGATATCACATGTCTTCGAATGTTTGGATCTAAGACATGCCGGTTTCCTCGCGATGTTTTCCTTCACCGTTTTGAGAGCAGTGGCGATGAAATAATTTACACAAAGTAATGCGTCTGCTTGGGTTTGAACTCACGACCTACTACTCGTAAGTCGCGGCCGTTACCACTGGGCCACCACTGCGCAGTCACGGCTGTTACCACTGAGCCACCACTGCTTATCTCATCTAATCTTAACATTGGATTGGAAATAAAGTTGATTTTACATACTCGAGTATGTTTTATTTTTTTTATAAAATACCTATATTAAATATATGTTTTCACGTGATTAACTTAGTAACAGTTCATTTTGAATCGAAAAGTGAAAATTATCCTGATTTGATCAATCCGGCCGGATCCAGCCTGATCCGGCCGGATCGATGGGAACCCGGACGGATCCGGCCTGACTGAAAATGACGCCGGATTGCAATCTCTATACATGGGTACTTATGAATCATCATGGGTGTTGCGGATGGTGTCGCGGTCCACCCGACTAATATTATATTTAAGTAAGCTAATTAGTATTAATTACAATAAGAACGTTTTCTGTTACAACTGTGTATATTTCTTTTGATTTTAATAAAACTACCGACGAGAACGGACTGCGCGCGTACGCTCTGATTGGTCAATGCCCGACCTCCGTATCCCGCTTACCACCTGCAGACGCCATATTGCCCTCTGCCCTTTGGTAGTGTCATCCCAGCCGCCGCGCGATCAAGGTGCGATAAACGCGCGCCCGCGCACTCCGGGAGACCTGGGACAACTGAAACAATTTTACTTAAACCATGTGCAGGGAAGTATCTATAGTACGCGCATCCCTCGTATTTATATCGTTGAAAGAGTTGTTATCTAGCTCCTAAATTAAACATAGTTTATATCTATATTTCGAATAGTTAACTTACAATTACATATTAAAGAAGATCGGGCGCAGTGGTTCTATTGACCCCACCCCAAGGACGGTTGAAACAGTATGTAGGGATAATTGAAACACTGAAAATATTTTAGGAACTACTGAAGGTTTTTAATCAGTATTTACCTATTTAATTTACTACTTACTTATTTATTGACATCGTGACAAGTCTGCATCCGTTACATTAATATTTCGAAAATTATAAATGCAAAAACATCTTTAACATACACAACTCAAAATATTTGTTATTTATATAATTTTAGTGCTCTAATTTGTGCTATTGTATACTATTTCACATTATTGAAAAACTTAATATCCTATTGTGCTGTAATGGCACTTACAAGGGGGAGAAAAAAAAGGAAATTCAGTCTCATACAAAACAACTTGTTTCAATCATGACAATGTTTCAATTATGACAATGTTTTAGTCATAAAAATGTTTCAGTCATAACAATCGTTTATTGACCCGTATAGGTTTGCCTCTAATTGTAAAATTTAATTTCAGAGAAGATCAATCAACTTAGCCACTATTTGGCACTTAAAATTTAAAATATTTTTTTGTGACCTTTTACCCTAAAACTGGTCATACATAGGTATGTATGAACAAAAAAATAATCTCCATTAAGGACTAGGTAGAAAGAAGTACAACGTAAAAGAAATAAATAATTCTAAAAATAAAACTTTGTTATTTCATTTATGTAAAAAACTATCCTCTAGTATAAATAATAGTTAGTGGCAAGAATGAGTTTCATAGTTTTCAGAGAAGGAACGAATGCCATTTTGTGGCCTAAAGTAGGCTTTCTTTTACAAAGTAAAAAAAACCGGCCAAGTGCGAGTCGGACTCGCGAGGGTTCCGTACAAACCTGTAGGTATTCACGGTTTATGCATAAGGTTTATACTTATGAAGTTAAATGTTTTCTTTTTAATTTTTATATTTCAGTTGATTGAATGAAAGGTAAATTGCGGTTTACGATTTATGACGTACTAGCTTTTGCCAGCGGCTTCGCCCGCGTGGAGGTCGGAAAATATCCCGCGGGAACGTACTACCGGGATGAAAAGTAGCCTATGTCCTTTCTCAGGCTCTAAACTATCTGTGTACAAAATTCCATTTAAATCGGTTCAGTAGTTTTAGCAGGAAAGAGAGACAGACAGACAGACAGAGTTACTTTTGCATTTATAATATTAGTGTGGATAAATTAAATAGGTGCCTTCTTATTTTAAGCCTTAAGTTATCAAATTACGGCAGTGCTTTTTACCATTTTTAATGATTTTCAATATTTTTTTAACAATCATCTGCAAGGTTTAAAAGTTACTTTTGCATTTATAATATTAGTGTGGATTAAAAAAAAAACTACTAACTAGATCTCGTTCAAACCAATTTTCGGTGGAAGTTTATATAGTAACACATCATATATTTTTTTTAGTTTTATCATTCTCTTATTTTAGAAGTTACGGGGGGGGGGGGGGGACGCACATTTTACCACTTTGGAAGTGTCTCTCGCGCAAACCACTCAGTTTAGAAAAAAATGATATTAGAAACCTCAATATCATTTTTGAAGACCTATCCATAAATACCCCACACGTATGGGTTTAATGAAAAAAAAAAATTGAGTTTCAGTTCTAAGTATGGGGAACCCCAAAATTTATTGTTTTTTTTTCTATTTTTGTGTGAAAATCTTAATGCGGTTCACAGAATACATCGACTTACCAAGTTTCAACAGCATAGCTCTTATAGTTTCGGAAAAAAATGGCTGTGACATACACGGACAGACAGACAGACAGACATGACGAATCTATAAGGGTTCCGTTTTTTGCCATTTGGCAACGGAACCCTAAAAATGAACCAAAAATATGTTTTGAAAAAGTGGAATAGTATGGATTTACTCGATATTGAACTTTCGCAAAGATTTACACGCCTTTTTCAGATACACCATCGTTTTGATACACCAGCCACTTAAATTTCTAATTGTTCTGTTATTAAAAAAAAAAGGTGCATTAGTATATTTTATTAATTATTTACTGTCTAGAAAACACAACTTTCGTCTGTGCAATTGGGTAAAAATGCTGAAGATGTGGGGACGTTTGCAACGTTTCGAACGTCCACAGAAAGTTGTTTTAAACGTACCCGTGTCTCGTCTTCTACTTCAACACTGAATATTTTGTTTTATATTGACTTTAATATTAATCAACAGTAACAAAAACACTCTTAAATAGATAAAGAATACTCTAAAACAAGAATAACTGACAAACAACAAGATTAAAATACGAAAATAACAAAAATAAAAAAATCATGAATACTGACTTTTTAGCGCAATATTCTTCGAGCCGTCCAAAGTTGGACTACGTCGCTCGCTCGTTCGAGCCGTGCTAAACACAAAACCGAAAATGGCCGACAAAGCAACGAACGACGCGTCACACGCGTACCTAGTTATTATGGTTTTCGAGAAATTGAACTTGTTGTAATCATGACCTGTTTTAATTGTCCCCGGTCTACCCTACTCTGTCGGTCGAATTTACCATAAGTTTAGTTTCATTATTTCTCATCACTACCCACCGGCTACAAAGCTGGTCCCTCGAGCCCGATTACTTCGGTGGTGAGAAACAAAACCTGTGAGGCAGGATGTCATTGTTCCACACGCCGCGTGTGGTGAAAACACGTGCACAAAAGAAACGGGAGCAACTGACTAGCGAAGAAGGAAATAAACTTGAAATTCAATCTGACCTGCTGCATAGAAGTAAGAATGCAGCGAACGAAAATATCGGGAAAGTACATTCAGATATCGGTGTGCGCCCATGTGCTATCTCGAGCATGATGCGGCAAGATGGCGGCGAGTGCAAAATATCTCGCAGCTCACGTGCGTCATCGTCGGCAGTACGGCGGTAGCAATTGGAATACGAAGCGGCTCAAGCTAAAGCTAAAATTGAAAAAGAATTGGTCGAAAGGAAATTGGCATTGGACTTGGCAGAGTTGGAAGCTAAATCGCGTTGCTCGAAACCATCATCATCAGCTTCTTACAAAAGCAAAGTGGAGAATTGGCTCGAAAAATCTGTTGCTGAACCCGGCACGTCGCACGATGTCTGTAATAAAGTGATTGTCGGGGGCGGTGAGTGTCACCGCAACGTTGACGGCGACAACATGGCGACGAGTACTCATCGCGCCATTGAAGAGCTGACCAACGCAATAAAAAAAGCTGTCGTCGCATCTAACTCTAATGCCGGCAGCCAGGTGCTATTATCCAGGTTGGCTACCTCGAAGGATCTGCCTTTGTATTTCGGAGACCCGTTGGAATGGATACAATTTCGAGAAGCGTATTATGAGTCGTCACGAGTATGTAAGTACAGTGATATCGAGAATGTGTGGCGTCTACGGAAGTGTTTGCGTGGAGATGCAAAAGAAGCAGCCGCTGCATTGCTAATGGGAGCGAGCTCGCCCCATGATATTATAGAAACGCTGGAATTGCGGTTTGGCAGACCAGAAAATGTCATGCGGCAGCTGATAGCTCAGCTGAAGAAGCTACCACCGCTACCACACTCATACCACGCCGAAATTGTGAAATTCGCCATAAAAATAAAGAATTACGTCACCGCTGTTACAACATTAAAACAAATAGACTATTTGAAAAGTCCAGAATTATTAACAATCGTCATATCCAAATTGCCTACAGGACTCGTCAATAAATGGATTGAATACCTCCACGTCGAGGCCCGGTTGGACACAAAAACGTCAAAATTGGAACTACTGTCCAAATTCCTGTATGAAGAAGCGCAAAAGGTTGCCGAGTCGGGAGTTAGCCACATACAATATCAGAATGACTTTTACAAGAATAAACAACAGGGAAAAAAGCACAACGATCAACATTCCGTGCTAACATCTGTTAAGGTCAGTGACCCCGAGGCTGCCGGCAAGTGCAAGTTTTGCAGAAGAATCAAGCATGCATTGCCGGACTGTAGTCAGTTCAAACGAGCGTTAAAAAGGGACAGATGGCGATATGTTCGAGCAAACAATTTATGTTTCAAATGTCTCTGTGCCCGGCATCCAGATGAGAACGAGTGTACTGCAAAAAACTGCAACGTCGAGGCCTGTGGTGGGGCCCATCACCAGATGCTGCACTGGACGAAGCCAGGAGTGGCGCGCCGTGAAACTTCCGCGCCACCCAACGGTACCACGACGCCTGACTCCGCAAGTGGTTCCGCCGCCACCGCCAGTGAACTCGTCTCACACGCCAGCATCCGCGCCGCGCAGTGTCATGAAGTGTCAGTGTTAAAAACAAAGGTGTCAGAGACAAAAGTAATTCTTAAAATAGTGCCGGTAACCATCCATGGACCCAGGTCAAGTGTAGCCACGCATGCGCTACTTGACGACGGTGCAACAGTGACACTCATCGCGGCCGACCTTGCCGATAAGGTCGGGCTGCACGGGGAAAAGGTCACAATGCGAGCTTCTGGTGCATGGGACTCAGAGTTATTGTGCGAGACTGAGATAATTAAATGTAAAATAAGTAACAGTTATGGTAACAAATTCGACTTGCGAGCTCGTAAACTCAAAGAACTTAACTTGCCCTTACAGTTATTTACCTCTAATGTAAACTATTGTGAACATATTTCTAATAATAATAACCCCATAATATGTGACAGCAATGTAAAACCTAAAATATTAATTGGTCAGGACAATTATGATTTAATTGCGCCTCTTTTCTGTAAAAGGTATAAGCCGGGTGGACCCTACATCACGCAAACATTATTAGGATGGTGTGTACACGGAGCCTGGCAAGCTGATTGTACTGGTAAGCGCGCCGAGCACGTCAACAGCATCGGCAGCGTTGGTGGCGCCGGCGGCGACCCAGCCGCAGCGCACGGTGCGGTGACATCGTGCGTCCTCAGTCACACAGGTAAGCCGGCCGCGTACGCGCTCCGCGACTCGTCCCCGAGCCGCGGCGGCGGCGCGGGCGCGGGCGGGGCTTCATGTTCTGATTTTATTACGTGCATAGATAAACCATTGTGTCAATCAGCTGTCGCTAAAGATACCTTAGAATATAGTATAGACATTGATTTAAACCAATTACACGATTTAATTCGCCGTTCATTTTCTCTAGATTCAATAGGAATTAGTAACAAACCACGTCAGAATATTGAAGAATTACGAGCCGTAAATATCCTTAACGAGTCAGCTCAGTTACTTAACGGTCAATGGTCGGTTAAGCTTCCATGGAAGCGCGATAAATTTCTTATGCCGGACTCCTATCCCGTAGCATTAAAAAGATTACACTCAGTAGATAGACAAATGTCTTCTAACCCAGAATATGAAGTTAGATACCGCGAACGTATTGAACATTTACTTAAAAATAATTACGCACGAAAGTTGACAGAGGCGGAGTGCACATTCGATTCCAATTTCCAAGTCGGACCACGTTTGGTATTTACCGCACTTTGGAGTTGACAATCCAAACAAAAAAAAGTTACGATTGGTTTTTGATGCCGCCGCCAAAAGTAACAATATTATATCACCTAATGACGTTCTCCTTCAAGGACCTGACTTATTACAGTCTTTGTATGGTATAATGTTTAGATTTAGAGAGAACCGTATAGGAATAACAGGAGCCATAAAAGATATGTTTTTACGCATTAAAATACATAACGACGATCAACACGCATTTAGGTTTTTATGGAAAGACAAAGGCAGCGATGTTGTAGATAAGTACGTAATGACGTCACTTATTTTCGGCGCGAATTGTTCCCCGTTTATTGCCCAATTTATCAAAATAAAAATGCTTCTCGATTCAGTCAGCAGATGCCAGACGCTGTGCAAGCTATAAAAAACAATCAGTACATGGACGATTATATTGATAGCTTCTCTGATGAGGAGGTAGCTAGAAAAATAATAAAAGAAATTTCATTTATCCATAATGAAGGTGGATTTAAAATGTGTAACTATCTCAGTAATGTGCCTAATGTGCTAAGCGACATTCCAAAAGACAGTCTTAATAACATAGCAATAAAGTTTAATTTTGATAAACAGTCAGAGCGGGCATTAGGCATATTGTGGTTTCCGCGCAGCGATAATTATGTTAGCTTTAGATCTATCTTTTAAACGTATTCCGCAAGATATTATACTTTTGAAACGAATACCAACTAAGCGCGAAATGTTAAGTATTATTATGTCTGTTTTTGATATTCATGGTTATTTAGGACCGTTTACAATCAAGGGAAGAATATTGATGCGTGAAACATGGAAAAGTAATATTAAATGGGATGAACAATTAAACAATAATTTAAATGAATTATTCTGTAAATGGATTAACCAAGCTCAGGAAATAAATAATATTAGAATTCCGCGTTGTTATTTTTCCGGTGATAGGACGGGTGATAGTTTAGTTAATTTAGAACTTCATTTATTTTGCGATGCATCGCCGAGCGCCAACGCCGCCGTCGCATATTGGCGTCGCGAAGGCAGCGACGGACAAGTCACCGTGTCGTTTATCGCGAGTAAATGTAAAGTTACTCCTTTAAAACCGGTTACCGTGCCTAGACTTGAGCTGCAAGGAGCCGTGTTAGCATGTAAGTTAGCTAGTAGTGTTAAAAAAGAACATCGTTTGCAACCTAATTTAGTTTTTTATTGGACAGATTCGACTACTGTATTACATTGGATTAAAAATAATTGTCGAACGTATAAAGTATTCATCGCCAATAGGCTAGGAGAAATAGACGAGTTGAGTAAGCCCGACGAGTGGAGATATGTGCCCACTGGGGTAAACGTCGCAGACCTGGGGACAAAAAATAATGATTATGTGTTGACTAGTAATTCGGAATGGTTCTCGGGCCCGTCGTTCTTACACCAACCGCGTTCTGGCTGGCCGCAACAACCTGAAATAAAAACAATTAGTGATGATATATTAGAAAAAGTACACGTTGTTCAAGACAATAAAATAAAATGTGACTTACCTGTTCCCGAACCAAGTCGATTCTCTAGTTGGCTGCGATTATTACGTAGTACTGCAACTGTTCTATTGTTTATTGAAAAATGTAAAAAGAGTGAAATTAAGGTGATTAACGAAAAATTAATTAATAAAGCGGAACTATTGTTACTTCGTTACTCCCAAAAATGTTCCTTTCAAACTGAAATAAATTTAATTAGATTAAACAAGGAAGTTAATAAAGATAGTCGTTTGAGATCACTCACCCCGATGCTGGACTCAAATAATTTGTTACGTATGGGCAGTCGTATCGGTAACGTAAAGGGTGTAGAACAACTCACTAAATACCCAATAATTTTAGATGGCAATGACTATATAGCGCGACTAATTGTTACTCAATATCATATAAACGCCGCGCACTCTATACTCCATTTGTTTAGGTAGTTGGCTAAAGGTAAACAATCTTGATATGTCTTTTTATATAAAATAAATCGTATAAAAGACCAACAAATATTATTTAAATTAAGTTACTTACCTAACATCGGTTTAAGTAAATACCTAATTGTAAACATTTTTAGATTCAATTTTTAGACAGTTTTTTAGATAAAAGACATGTTAAGATTGTTTACATTTAGTTGGCTACCTAAACAAATGGAGTATAGTAACGAGATGGTAGTTAATGAGTTGCGTCAGAAATATTGGCTCATTCGATTAAGGCCTACAGTTCGTACTATATCCAAACAATGTTTAGTCTGCCGTTTTAAAAAAGCCATGCCTTTGCCGCCACGTCTTGGCGACCCACCCGAATGTCGTCTTACACATCATCATAGACCATTCACTATGTGTGGAGTAGATTTATTCGGGCCTATAGAAGTCACGGTCGGTCGACAGAGGGCGCGCAGGTACGGCGTACTGTTTACTTGTCTCACGGTGCGCGCGGTCCATATTGAAGTAGTTCCGAGCCTTACTACCGATTCTATGATAATGTCACTTCGTCGAATGGCCGCACGCAGAGGTTGGCCACGCACTATGTTCTCGGATAATGGTACCAATTTAAGAGGGGCTGACACGGAAATGAAAAGGGCTTATAAAGAATTACTCGACAATCAACAAACATTAACAACTGAAGCTCTAAACAAGGGAGTCGAGTGGAAATTCATTCCCCCCGCCAGTCCACATATGGGTGGTGCATGGGAGCGTCTTATTAGGAGCGTTAAAACGGCTTTGAAAGTAGTTCTAAAGAAAAGAGCTCCGAGAGAGGAAACCTTGCTAACCTTTTTGTGTGAAGTCGAGAACACGATAAACGGGCGACCCTTGACTCATGTTTCCGTCGACCCACGCGACCCAGAGTCTCTAACACCCAATCACTTTTTGCTAGGTTCATCATCCAATCTCCCACAACTAGGTATCTTTGACGACAGTGACTTATATCTTAGAAAGCAATGGCGTATTGCACAACGTCTAGCTGATTTGTTCTGGTCCAGGTGGCTCAGAGAAGTATTGCCTATACTAGCGCCCCGCAAGAAATGGGATCGTGAGGGCGCACAGCTAAAGGTAGGTGACCTGGTAGTTATAGTAGACCCCGCTTTCCCTCGGAATGTCTGGCCGAAGGGAATTATTC
Source organism: Aporophyla nigra (assembly GCA_947507805.1). Taxonomy (NCBI): domain Eukaryota; kingdom Metazoa; phylum Arthropoda; class Insecta; order Lepidoptera; family Noctuidae; genus Aporophyla; species Aporophyla nigra. The sequence continues at coordinate 18,169,432 of OX382309.1, read as the reverse complement.
ATCAAGTGTACCCAGGAGCTGATGGACGGGTGAGAACGGTAGACGTTAAGACGAAAACGGGTATTCTCAAACGGCCCGCCTCACGAGTTGCCTTGCTCATAAGTTATGAGTGTCGCAATGACGACAATAAGGGGCAGGATGTTGCCGATGGTGTCGCGGTCCACCCGACTAATATTATATTTAAGTAAGCTAATTAGTATTAATTACAATAAGAACGTTTTCTGTTACAACTGTGTATATTTCTTTTGATTTTAATAAAACTACCGACGAGAACGGACTGCGCGCGTACGCTCTGATTGGTCAATGCGCGACCTCCGTATCCCGCTTACCACCTGCAGACGCCATATTGCCCTCTGCCCTTTGGTAGTGTCATCCCAGCCGCCGCGCGATCAAGGTGCGATAAACGCGCGCCCGCGCACTCCGTACTCTGTCGGTCGAATTTACCATAAGTTTAGTTTCATTATTTCTCATCACTACCCACCGGCTACAATGGGTATTTATGAAACGACCAATTGGCAATAAAGCACCTACGTTCGTAGGTGCTTTATTGCCTATTGGTTGTTTCCTATGAAGAAGAGCCGGCAAGAAACTACACTTATAATTTTCTTATACAATATTTTCAAATTACTGTGTTAAAAGATATGAAAGGATAGTGTAGGCCTGTTTTTTTCTTTTTGTTATGTGGGAAATCATCAAATGACGTCTCCCGCTCTTGGACGGATTGGGAGGGCGTGTCAGACTTTTACTGACTAAAACCCACCCGTGTTCCTTCAGTTGAAAGAGATACCGTGACCCTGGCACATGCCAGGGTCACGGTATCTCTTTCGAACAATCACGCGACCACGGCAGATATTGTAGGCCTGACAACAAGTACCAGATACTTATTATAATAGAAAATGGTCAACCAATGTTCAGTCTAAAAGGTCTACCACGTTATCACATTGATCATCATTACAGCCAAAAGATATTCACTGCTGGACATAGGCCTCCCCCAATTTAGGGGGGTTTGCCATAATCGCCACGCTTGGCAGGCGGGTTGGCGATCTCAGTATGGTGGTAAAATGTATAGTGAACGCTGCTGTCCCTTAGTCGCGTTTGACGACACTCTCGGGATGAAATGGGATGATTATTCTTTAAGTCCGGCACCACTCGGTACACTTCACATTGTCACATTCATAAAAACCTTCGACTACAAGTGTCAAATCATCAGGGACATCTCTGGACTATGTATTGAATGGCGCCAACGAAAAGCCGTCGACTGTGAAGACGAGTGAGTGCCTACCTCTTCCTTCAATACCAATTTTCCTAGTGATTGTGCATGACTAAAGGTTCGCATAAGGCCACAGTTCCATCGAAGGATTTATTTCTCCACAACCATAACAACAATACTTGCATAATGGAATATAGAAAAAAAAAAACCCACCGACAATTCTTATTTACGGCTTTTTCTCTCGTCGTCCTGCAAAGTATCGCCCACTATTTTCAGTCACGTTCTCAATCACAGGATTGCTTGCGGTCGGCTCCGTCCTTATTTATTTCCCACTATATTTTACTACAATGCAGTGGGGGGCTGGATGTCGTATTTCGTTGTGCACTAGTGTTGTGCCTTGATTTTTATTGTAGGTGTTAGTTTATTGAGATGCAAGCGTCTGTATGTTTCCGTTTATTTTTATATTTGACTGGGAATGTTGAATTGCGTACTACACAGTTTTATGTGCTTTTTTTCTACTTGAGTGTACTTAGTATTCAATGTTTAGATGGTATATTGGCTTGTTTCGTTTAGTTTAGTTTATTGGTTCATAAAAGTTTACAATATTCAGGTGTGACACTGGATCCCGCACTAGGATGCCCTGTGTCGCAGGATCCAGTCTTTTTCGACATTACTTATGCTATACTTATACATAGAATATGGAATTACAGTAAACAAAAGCATCGTACTAAAACTACAGACTAAAAGGATTTATAAGTATGATTGCACTGATACAAACTAAAAGGTAACCATAAAAGTGTGTGCATGTGATGGATTTGTGTATGTGAAGAGTTTGTGTATGTATTGTGATGAGTGTGTGTATGATGTTGCTGTTTGGAAGAGACGAGCGTGTGAATGTGAGGATAATGTACTTTAACAGTTGAAAGATAGCAAGTTTTTCGTTTCAGTATAGTCAAGCCCAAGCAGCCACGCCTGAACCTGTTTTTTGCACCCAAAGTTCGTCAAGGAGAAGATGTTGAGCTTGTTAATAACCTTCTCATACAGGTATGGTCCAATACATGAGAAGGCCTTATTACCAAATTTAAGCTTGAAGAAAACTCTGTTCCATTTGGGTTTTCTACGCGTGCGTTGGTCCGTTACGACTGTGGCTGCTGCAGTTTTATGAAATTTAAGTAGGACTGTTAGAATATAAAGTTGGCGCACAGTAAGCACTCTCGTTTCACTATATAACATGTCAGTGAGGTAACGGATTCCTGATGTGCTAGCTGACATATGGCAAATAATTTAATTTAATGTTTTGTGTTTCGTAATGTATACTATTGTATAGAATCAAGTTCTTCTAATTGAACAGCTATGCCACTTTTTCTTCCCACCTAAAGCACTAGGAAATGGTGTAGGACGGGCATAGGACGGGTGTTTTGGAGGACTGTCTTATGTAATTTTGACGTTAAAAAAGAGCTGACTCTTAACCTAGTATCATTAAATGACTTTTAATTTTTGCCGATCTTACTGAATTCATTTGAATTATCCGTGTCTTTTAGCTAACACAATTGTAACTAATATCTAACTTCCGTGTCATGTATTTTAGAAATTGAATAGCCGTTCCAAAGACTTTTGTAAAGCTTCCTACGCGTATAGTCTGTACATTAGCTTTGAATACAAGTTTTTGCGGTAAGTTTTGCTTTGCAAAACGCTATACAAAACTTTTTACGCCGTAAAAAAAACAGTTGACCGTGTTTATGCCCCATACGGCAACTGCACCGTGTTGTAGCGCTGACGTAACTGTCAGCAAGTTTCCAAAGTGATGCATACAACACAGACGACCGTGCCTACACGGCGTATCAACCGTAGTTTTTCACGCCAAGAAAAACGTGTGTCTGCAACGGGTGAGCCGGTCAATCCTTACGTGTAAAACACACTGAATAAGTACTTATTGAGTATCTGAAGCATTGCAATTCTTAAATATTGATACCGTAGGTACGGTTGAGGGCAGTGGTAGCCCAGTGGTATCAGCCAGTTCAAACCTAGCATTACTTTGAACAAATAGTTTCATCACTAGCGCTCTCAAAACGGTGAAGAAATCAGCATGTCCTAGAACTAAAATTTCGGAAACACGTGACATCATCCAACCCGCACTGATTCCCTCTCACCGAGAGGAGGCCTGCGTTCTAGCAGTAGGAACAAATTAGACTTATTATGATGAGGTACGGTTTATGATTGCTTTAGTATCATTGTGACTCAAATTCCCACCGTTGCTTGTAAGAATACCTAATCTCGCGCGGATCGACGCAGAAGAGTTCCGCTTTCAGATAACACTTCTCGGATCAGCTTTAATTATAAAACCTATTCACGTATCATGCACTTGGTATAATTCTAGAAGCGTCAAGCAATCATTTTACATAAGAACGTAACACATCTTCCCAACAAAACAAAAACAATTCCATAGCAATCGGGTTGCTCATTAAAACGCGATGTTATCAGATCTCCAACCAAATGAAATATTATTAAGAAACAAGATCGCTTGGCCTAGTAATCTCGCAAGTTTCACCCGAAGAAAACCGGAGACGCCCGAGAGGTTCCGTTTAAAATATTCAATAAAGGTAAAGTGAGATAGGTTCTGAACACGTTTTCAATTTCCCGTTAACTTCCCGAAAAGCATTCCCTGTGGTATTCGCTGTATTAGGTGGTCTGCAAGCGAGCGTGGCGATGTCAGTTTGCGACTAAATTTCCTGCTGAAGTTGGAAGGCAAAGGGTTAAATGTCAATTGGCTCGGTGCGACCGGTATTGGTCTGTCGGCGTCGCATTGCGGGTGAGAAGACAGCCTTATAACACTTGACCTTTTGGTTTGCGAAGTGGTGAACTAAGTTGTTTTTTCAACCCTCATTAGTTTAAAGTTTAGTTTTAAAGACATGAGCTATTGGTTAGCCTACTTTACCATTCAACCATATAGTACTCCAGACTATATTTCGGCATTGGTAGCCAATCTCAACGGAGACTAGCAATCGGCGCGGGTTTGAGATAGAGAACTGTAAGAATTAGCGGTGGTTGTAAATTAATAAGGATTGTAGTTCTGTATGTACTGAGTTCTGCTCGTTCGCCCGATCAAAGTACAAATTCAACAGGGAAAAATCTAAGTACGATTCACCTTTTTCTCCCGCTGCGGCCACTTCTCAAGCGTTCCTTTGGGTAGAACGTTAAGCACGGAGTCCGGCGCGTACACAAAACACAGTAATGCACAATTTTGTCTTTGGCTTTTTTTTTCGCTCACGGAGTTCATATTCAGATTGTATTAAATAAATAAATAAAATAAAATAAAAAAAGAGTTTATTTCTCACCATCATAGCAACCACGATTACATATTAAAACGAACTTAATACTAATCTCGTATACAATAAACAACAATAATCCAGCAGCATTTGTGGTGGTAAAAGAGGTTTGATAAACAGACTCTATCTTCTGAACTAGGCAAGGCCTGTATCTCAGAAGATAGCGTTCAGCTGACAATTTCATTATTTTGTAACCTAAAAAACATTGTGTGTTTTAAATTATTAATAAATGTATATATATATATATATTTATTTTTATTAATTAAGTATTCAAGCGAACAATAGCGGAAGACTACTTGTTCTTGCGCGAAAAAGTTCCTTGTTGATGGCGCGCTCGTCGCGTTGTCGCAGAAGGATGCGTTATGGAGCGGATAGGTCATAGGACCCAACTAATTCAGTGCAGCCTTGGCGAGCGTCCCGAGATAATCACTATTGGATTTCTCCAATCATACTATATACAGAACAGCGGGAGATATTATAGTGCAAAAATGTGTGCGCAGATACAGGGGCACTCTAATAGTCCTGTGGGACGGCAATCCGACATGACCGGAGGTACATCAGGTGCAGGACCAACGTGTGTTCCGAGGTCCAGGGTACCACACCGCCGCCGACTTGTAAACGGGTGTACTACACAAGCTCGACAAATGGATGTGCGAATAACACTTGTGCGACAAAACTGTACTGCGACTCACCATAGTTCTAATGCACGCTTGTGCGACACACCTGAGCTCACGTAGTACATTCGGTTAGGTTAGGTTAAAACTGTGACTACCTAGCGAGTGGTGCTGCGGCAGCAGCCGGCGAGTGCCAGAAACGACTTGATTAAGTGTGTCTCACAAGCGTGCATTCGAACTAAGGTGAGTCGCAGTACAGTTATGTCGCACAAGTGTTATTCGCACATCCATTTGTCGAACTCACGTAGTACACTCCTTGTAAACTCCCACTCCACTCGACCTTACGTGGGGAATCAATGTACGAAGTATATTGTTTTCCATATATATTTTCCAAACGTAGAGTTGGAAGGCCTCCAACAAGGTGGACCGATGACCTTGTGAAAGCCGCAGGAATCCGCTGGATACGGGAAGCACAAAACCGGTTGAAGTGGCGGAGCTTGGGGGAGGCCTATATCCAGCAGTGGATGTCTTTCGGCTGAAATGATGATGATGATGATGAAATATATTTAACAAGAAGAACAACTTATTGGTCTTGTTGTTATGGTTTACTTTAAATACTTTAGAAGTACAGACGCCAGCATATCAAGGTACCCGAAACTGTCAAATTATCCCAATCAATCTGGAACCTAGTACTTTACCGTTAAAGTTGAAAATCTATGTGTGCTGGCGTGTGGCGTGGCAGTGCTGGCGTCCAGGTAGGTACATTCATATTTTAACAGACTAAAAAAACCGGCCAAGTGCGAGTCGGACTCGCGCACCGAGGGTTCCGTACAAACCTGCAGGTATTCACGGTTTATGCGTAAGGTTTATGTTTATGAAATTAAATGTTTTTTTTTTAAATTTTATATTTGTGTTGACTGAATGAAAGGTAAATTTTGGTTTACGATTTATGACGTATTAAAAAAAAAACTACTTACTAGATCTCGTTCAAACCAATTTTCGGTGGAAGTTTACATGGTAATGTACATCATATATTTTTTTTAATTTTATCATTCCCTTATTTTAGAAGTTACGGGGGGGGGGAGGGGGGATACACATTTTACCACTTTGGAAGTGTCTCTCGCGCAAACTATTCAGTTTAGAAAAAAAACCGGCCAAGTGCGAGTCGGACTCGCGCACAGAAGGTTCCGTACAAACCTGTAGGTATATAAGTAAAAGTTCACCCAACACGACAATCGAGTCGTAGTTTTGGCTTGGTTTTATTTCTGTCTGTGTTTTGTTCTGTTTATTATATGATTTAACTAAAAATTTACGGTTTTCGCAATTTTTCCTTTATCTGTGCTATAAGACATTGCTTCGTACCAAATTTCAAAATTCTAGATCGACTGGAAGTACCCTTTAGGTTTTGATTCCCTTGCGAGTTTCGAAAATTTGTGGAAATTTGCGGTATAAACGGCTATATCTTTTGATTGCGTTAGCTTAGAAGTTTGATTTTTTCACAGCTCCAAGGGACAGTAGACTTGAGTATTTGTTATAAATTTCAGCTTGATACCTCCACGCGTTCCTGAGAAAAAGGGTCTTGACAGACGGACGGACGGACGGACGGACGGACAACAAAGTGATCCTATAAGGGTTCCGCTTTTTCCTTTTGAGGTGCGGAACCCTAAAAATGATATTGGAAACCTCAATATAATTTTTGAAGACCTATCCAGAGATACCCCTCACGTATTGGTTTGATGAAAATTTTTTTTTTGAGTTTCAGTGCTATGTATGGGGAACCCCAAATATTATTGTTTTTTTTTCTATTTTTGTGTGAAAATCTTAATGCGGTTCACAGAATACATCTATTTACCAAGTTTCAATAGCATAGCTCTTATAATTTCGGAAAAAAGTGACTGTGACATACTCGGACAGACAGACAGACAGACATGACGAATCTATAAGGGTTCCGTTTTTTGCCATTTGGCAACGGAACCCTAAAAATATTCAATGCAATGTGCATTGACTATTTTTTATTCAGCTTAACAATTATTCTATGTGAGTATAAAGAGCCTATTGCAGAAATAGACGACGATAAGTTGACGAACAAGTTTCCCACAGTCACTTAACAGCTTCTCGTATCTGTTTACTTCAGCTTGGAGAGACATCAAACTTTATGAATCAGTATCACGGATGGACAAATCGGCTAATGCTGTAACACAGCTTGTGAATATTGCCAACAGCTCGGCAAAATTGCCAACGTTACCGACGTGTCTGCATTCATTCGTCGCGAGCTGAATACAGATAGTTTGTTTGTTCTATTTAAACGCTGTAATGTCACGTCATTTGGTATAAATGTGAGTTCTATTTTTAAAAAAAGTGAAGGAATTGATTTCCCGAATTTTCAGTCAATGAATAGTTTTCTTTCCTTCTTTATTTTGAAATAATAAACATGAATACAACCTACTGGCTGTGTTCATGTTTTTTTTTAAATTCAGTTACTAACTGATGCTCGCGGTTTTACTCGCATTTTCAGTATACAGGGTCAAACTAAATTAGCTTTTGGTACTTTATCCACGTTTTAGGGATCGATTAAGAAAAATAATGGAATAATAAAAAATATGATTCATCATTTGAAAGGCGAAAGGTCAATGACTGTCATCTGTCAGCTATTTTAGCAAACCATAAGCCAACAGAGCATTGGTGGCCCAGTGGTATCGGCCCCGACTTACGAGTTGTAGGTCACACAAAGTGAAACCCAGGCAGGCGTTTCCGCCGCAGGAGGAGACGTCCCGGGCGTCGGGAGTCCATAGTGGACTCCCGGCCACCGTAGGCGCGAGCTTGCGGGCGCCGAGGAATGGGTAGCTCGCCGACCGGTAAGGACCAGGTTGTTTGAAAGAGATACCGTGACCCTGGCACATGGGCAACTGAAGGAACACGGGTGGGTTTTAGTCAGTACAAGTCTGACACGTCCTCCCGCTCCGCCCAGAGTGGGTGAAGTCATCTGATGATTTCCAATCCAAAAAAAGGCAGTTGTTTCACTTTGTGTGAATGATTGCATCAACTTGCTCTCATAACGGTGAAGGAAAACATCGTGAGGAAGCCGGCATGTCCTAGAACCAAAAATTCGAAGACATGTGACATCTACCAACCTGCACTGGGTCCGCGTGGTAAATTACGGCCCACTCCCTCTCACCGAGAGGAGGCCTGATGATTTAAAACCCTTTGCTCCCAACAAATAAATAACAAGCATCCATAGTGAGGCCTTTAGTGAAACGGTGCTTCAAAAATTTTTCTTTTTCTTACGATTTCATGTTTTTTTTTTTTTGGATGGGGTATCATCAAATGACTTCTCCCGCTCTGGGCGGAGCGGGAGGGCGTGTCTGACTTTTACTGACTAAAACCCACCCGTGTTCCTTCAGTTACCCATGTGCCAGGGCTACGGTATCTCGTTTAAACAATCTCGTGACCCTGGCAGGCAGAGATTATGGCGACATTTTGCAGGACGTACTAAACGCTAGATAAAGGAAAACTTGAATTCAATAGTTAATCACTTCTAGTGGTCTTTGTTTGAATTCTCCAAAATGTAATATGCTACCCTCCAGCTGTCTGATGATGGATCTGAATGCTAGATATCGGAACTCTTAAATAGCTACTAGTAAATCCATTGAGTTTGGGCTCATTAGATGTATCCCAACTAGTCCTGTTCATTTGACCTAATGACGATGAGCTGATAAGGGACCTGAACGGAATACAACGGAACCCTTGAATAGCTACTAGTACACATATCGAGTGTCATACTGGATTTCTCCTAAAATGAACAGGACTCGTTAAGACACGTCTAAAGAGCCCAGACTCAATGGGTTTACTAAAAGCTATTCAAGAATTCCGTCATCCAGTGTCCAGGTTAGTTACCAGGTCATCGTCATTAGGCAAAATGAACAGGACTCGTTAAGACACATCTGATGAGCTCACATTCGATAGGTTTACTAGTAGCTATTCAAGAGTTCTGTTATGTAACGTCCAGCCAAGTTACAACCGTTTCGTGTCAAATTCCGTTCTCCAATCGGTAACGTCTCGGTGTCAGCAATAATAATAATTTCTTTATTGCCATAAAAAACAGGTTACAAAAAACTTGAGACCCTGGCTCCAGAGCTAGGTTAAAGTACCTGTATTTCAGGAGCCAGTGACTTCTTCCATTTAGGTTGTTAATATTAATGTTTTATGCAGCAAATGGTGACAAATTTATATTACTTAAAATTACATTCAATACTAATCATTTAAATAAATTACTAAAATAGAATCGTACAAGCAAATTAACATTAAAGAAAATTTGACAATCTCAATAAAATAAAATGAAAACAATTATATATTATTAGAATTATGACAAATATTGATAAAAAAATAATTTGAATTGAAAATTAAAAACAATATTAATAATAAAATCAAGATAAAAACAAATAAAATTAGGGCAAAAACACAATTACAATAAAGAAAGATTAAATAGTAAAACAACACTGATTTTAATTTGGGTGTGCTGATATGAGTGTAAATGTGTGTTAGGGGGTGTGTGTACTTGTGTGTGAAAGTGTGTTGTGTGAGTGTGTGTATCTGTGGGTGTACGTGTGTGTGTGTTAATTGTGAATACCAATTACTTATGTTCTAATAATTTTATATCGATTGCAATAAATTTTCAGTTTCGCTGTAGTCCTGTGTCAGTAGCCAGATCTTTACCTTCTTTTGTGTTTCACGAATCGTAAGGGGATTGATGTCCAGAATTTTGTTCAATTTATTGTTTAGAAAAGGTGCAAGATATATTCGCTGTCTCCTGGCTGACGCCGTATGACAACGCAACGGTTGGCAAACATTTATTCTGGTGCGCTTCTTGTTGTAATCTGTATTAAATGGTGTAGTTCTATGCTGTTTGGTAACAACTTGCAGTATATAAATCTGTCTCACTGTCAGAACTTGGCACTTCTCGTATAGGACGCTGGTGGGAAATCTGAAGGGTCTGAAAGTCATTACTTTAAGAAGTGATCTTTGGGCCCTTTCCAAGCGAATCGTGAAAGTCTTACATGCACCACCCCACACAGTAACACAATATCCCACGACTGATTGCACGAGCGCATAGTACACAGTACGAAGGAGTTGGAAGTCGGCCACGTGTCTAAGTTTTTTAAATGCCCAGACAAGCTTCCGTACACGTGCTGTGGTGAGATCCATGTGTTGTCGCCAGCCAAGCCTATCATCTATAGTCACACCAAGATATTTCACGTGTGTAGACTTAGTGATAGCTGTGCAATTACATGTAGTTGACGAAGAAGCCAAGTTGCAATCATGTAATCTAATATCTAAGTTGATGTTTTTAAGTTTCGAAAAGGAGAATTGGAGATATGAAGATTTAGAGAGGTTCAAGGTGAGGCGGTTAGACCTTAGCCAATAGCTTACTTTATGTAATCCCAATTCGGCGCTTCGTCGAACTTCGTCCCAAGTCCCCCCATGAAATACTAATGCCGTATCGTCCGCGTAGGTAAATATCTTACCGTTTATAAGTGGCAGCTGACACAGGTCATTTATATAAATCAAGAAGAGACTCGGGCCAAGAATACTGCCTTGTGGGACGCCAAAGGTAACCCAAGCATCAGAGCTAATGTATTCTTTTATCTTAACCCTTTGCGTACGGTCACAGAGAAAATCCTTAAATATTTTTAGAGCATTTCCGCGAACGCCGATCTTATCCAACTTGTCCACAAGGAAAGGAATCATAACGGTATCGAATGCTTTGGCCAGGTCGAGGAATATGCCGACACATTTCTGTTTTTGATTTATTTTAGTTGTGACGTGATCAACCAATTGGCTAACGGCATCTTCAGTGCTTTTCCCCGACCTAAAGCCAAACTGGGCTTCCGACAGTATCTTATTGTGTTGCATAAAGTTTGTGAGTCTTTTGTTCAACACCTTTTCTAATATTTTTGATAAGGTCGTAAGAACTGAGATGGGCCTATAGTTTCCAACATCGTCCTTTTTCCCCCCCTTGTGGACAGGAGTAATAAGAGACTTCTTGAACACTTTCGGGAAGACACCCTGGGTAAGACAGATCTCAATTAGTTTAGTTAGATGAGGGACAATAATGTGTTTAGCAAATTTAAGGAACTTGGCCGAAATAGAATCCCAACCAGTAGCACAGTCATTCTTGAGATTTATTATCAACGCTTCAACCTCGGCTTCGTCTGGTGGGAGTAACACGATTGAATTTGGGACGGGGGTTATGTCAAATTTATAACAGTTTTGAACTGATGTAATTTGATCTGCTAGCTGCTTACCAATGTTAGAGAAGAAGGTGTTTATCTCATTTACAGCACTTGAACCACTTTTCTGTGGGACTAAAAGGTCATCCCCAGCAGTTTTTTGTTTGCAGGTGCTGATAATAGATTTTACGGCATTCCATTTATCTTTATTACAATTTGTATTTTGTAGTAAAGACTTTTCGTAATTCCTTTTCAACCTTTTCAGGAGAGCGTTACAAAAGTTTCTATACCGTTTGTATACATGTTCAGCAGATATATTTTGTGGGTTTTATGTAAAGAACTTGTGAAGCTTATCTCTGTGGCGGATACATCGCAGTAAGCCAGGCGTAAGCCAGGGTTTGAGTAATCTTTTCCTACAGGGGCGAGAAATCGTGATCGTGTGTAGTGTTAATGCACTTGAAATATGATCAACAAAAAGAGTAGCGGCATCATTTGCGTCAGAGTCTTCGTTGACAAAAGAAAAATCAACAGTCTGCAAGTGTGCAAGGGCAGCGTCATAATCAACTTTCTTGCTCACATTACTTCGGCTGATGTCAGGACTTAGGCAGCATAGGCTAAGGAGGACTGAGACGTGGTCAGTTACGGTTGAGTCTATCACAAAGGCTGCAGCAGAGACGGATGTATTTAACATAATATGATCCAGACAGTTTGCAAGCCTTGTAGGATAGTTTTGTGCCGGAAGTAGCCCTAGTTCTGCAGTTAGATTTAGGTAAGAAGCACTATTTCTGTCAGTATTGTTCGATTTAATATCAATATTGATGTCGCCAGCAATAATAATGTGTTTAGATTTAATTGGCCGTATGATCGATTCCAATGAATCGAGAAAATTATTCGTGCAGTGTGCTGATGGGGATCTATACACAGCCAATATGTTAATATCAGGATAGACTTGGAGCAAAAGAAAACTAGCGTCATTTGACTTAGGCTCTTCAAGAGTGCATTTTATATTTTTCCTGACATAAATAACGATGCCTCCATTTTGATTGAGTCTGGTCTTGGAAGAAAAAGATTCATAGTTGTCAATAATAGGAATAGGTTTGTGTTCATTAAGCCAGCATTCAGTTAGGATTATAATGTCAATGTCGAAGGAAAACCTGGATAGTTGTGCCTGAAAATTATCGAAGTTCTTGTAAATACTACGAATGTTTTGTGTTATTATTTTCAAAGATTTCTCAGAGCTATGTAACACAGTGTTACAAGTTTCAGGGTCACAAAAATAACTATTTGCCACAGAGATAGTATCTAAATCTGATAAAATTGAATCAAAATTATTAGCCATTGGGAAAAGAATTGAAAACTATGTCACATAATATTATTGGTGCTATATTAAATAAAAAGTGGTGATTAAGGAATGCTTGGTATAGTTCATGAATGATCTTGCTACTTAATATTTTTGCAATTATATTTGTAAGATCCATTAATTGGTAAACGTGATTTAGTGTGTGCATGTGAAATGTATAATAGTGCTGTTGTGTACAATGAAAAGGTGTGTGTTTGGATTTAGTAGATAACAAATTACAATTAATTAACAACAATGTGACAAAGGGCAGTAGATAAAAACCGACTTCATAAATGGAGCAAGTCAAAAAGCATGAGAGAATCGATAGTCATTTGTCCAGACGGAGGCTGTTGATGTCAGATTCGCACTTAACCAATATTTGCTTCTCGCCTTCACTTTTTCTTAGAAAAACTTTACCGAATGATGTCCAGCAAAACCTATAGTCATTATCCTTAGCAAAGTTTCTAGCTAGGTAATAAAGACGTTGTGCTTTAAGGGTCAGGATTTCAGTGATAAATATTGGTTTTAGAGGACCTTCTTTCTTAATGTGGGCGGTATTCAGCTTGTTTTGGTTGTTTTTCTTGTTGAATTGGCGTAGGTTTCTCAAGATGCTATCCTTTGTTGTTGTTGTAGTGAAATCAACCAAAATGGTGGAAACGCCATCCTTTTTATTTAGGCGATAAACGTCTTTTATATCTTGGCGCTGCACGTGGGTTTCCAGGACGCTTGCCGTTTCTGTGACAACTTCACACAAGTCTTCCTTTGTTTCACCTTGCTTTTTTGGGATATTCTTAATTTCAATTTTAGACGAATTCATCATTCGTTCGAGGTTTTCCACTCTATCCTCAAGCTGATTTATGTAAGAGCGGTCAGCTTTTCGTTCCGCTTCCAAATTTTGCAATTTAATCACCATATCGTCATACTGTTGTGAGATATGGTCAACGGAATCTTTTATTCCAGCATTTTGGACCTTGATTTCCGCCATGGCCATTTGAATCGAATTCAGCTTGCTATCTGTCTGTGTTGTGTGAGATTTTAACAGTTCACGAATCTCCTCCATGAATTCCGTGCAATCGTCATCACGCTTGCGCTTGCGTGAATGCCCATTATCAGTTTCACAAGCAATATTTTGGGTGGTCACAGGTGTTTGCGCGATTTTAATGCATGTACTTGCTTGTGCGTCTGATTCACTGCACGTAGGTGTCTTTGGGGGTGTGCGTCTTAGTGGCATAATTATTATTTAATTTTATGTCAATTAAATATATTAAGTTATTAAAAAAGCCTGGTTGTAGAGAAAAAGCTAAGTATTAGGTAAGCGTTGTCGTACAAAAAGCAAAGCGTTGTTAAAAATATTCAAAAAGAATCGCAGGTCTCCAGGTTCGAACTCGGGTCACGTTGGTTGTGAGTCTCAACAGCTTTGTAACCCGCTATCTGTACACATACTTTTATTTTGAATTAACTGTTCTGTTTCTCACCAGTAGGGTCGACAACGAAGATCGAAGTTGATGTTTGTGACCATATAAGGTAGCGTTTCTCGTCGTGGCGATGTGCTCTGACTCACCGGCTGTAGACGAATAGGAGCGTAGCGCGCCGTGTGACTCACTGCTAATGCTTGTTTCTTTGTTCCACTCGTTGTGTATTATTTTGTTTACTAGTTTATATTATGATTATTTCGTTAACTTTGTTTGTAAGAATTTGTATCTTACGCTACAATTAATTTATTTATAATAGTATAACTTGTGTTGGAATTTTAATTAATTCAGTAAAATAAATAAACACTTATCGGAGCGACTCGTAACACGTCTAGCTCTGAGTGCGCGCGGAAGAGAAGTCAATGACGGAAGAGAAGTCAATCAATAGGGAATACGCACGATTTTTTTTTTAAATTTTATTCGTTTCTACTAGTTATTACATTACCAAACATACAAATATCATGTCAAAAATATAAACCATTACGCAAAAAATTAAATATTAACATTACTATAAATTTTGGTCGATTTAAACGCGGCCATTTTGGCGCGCTTGCTCGTGACGTCACCATTACACGAGTTCGATGTCAACAGCAAAGTGTTTGGTTCACAAAATTACTAAAAAATAAAGAAAGTGAGTGAATATCGACTAAATTACCATGGGAAAGCACAAAAACCCATTTTACAAATATTGAGTCGTTCCTATGTGCCCAAATAACATCAACACTGCACCTAAAAAACTATATTTCCTTATGCCGAAAGGTGAAAAACTAAGGAAAAAGTGGTGTAAGGCGATGAGAAGAGACAATGTATCGTGTTTGAGCTGTTTATATTGTTGTGAAGACCATTTCGATGTAAGTAAGACTATTAAAAAAGTTATAAAATACATATATATACGAATCATTCTTACGTTACCTACTTGTTTTGTTTACAAACCTCATCAAAAACATAACCTAGGTTACGAAAATTTGTACAGATATTCTTAAGAATTCTTATTCGATATTCTAACTAAATTAATCCTTATGAATGTATGAGTATAAGTATTACTGATAAATAAAAACATCTAAATTATTAGAGTAAGAGGCAAGTTCGAGACTAGTTTTATTAACCTTTCTATTATTTCTGGGTTTCAGATTGCGCTTTTACGAAACCGGTTTCAGTCATTCTCTAAGTCCTTCTTCACAATTAATTAATACTTTGAACACAAAACCTATTAACTTAATATAAAAAACAGCGACACAATACAATAACAATTATTACTTAGAACAGAAACCGAACAAATAGCTTGTTGACAGCAGACGTCTCGTGTAAAACTGACGTCACGTTTTGTTCCACCAATAGTGTTGCGTTTCGGAAATTTGCGCGGGAATTTTGAAACGACCACTTTTTGATGATTAAATTTCACTATTAAATTAAAATAAATTATAAAAATAATTGTATAGTGTGTTTTCAGTAGCAATAAAGCTTACAAAAAAAAAATTATTTTGTCCATATTTAAGTCACGTGCATATTCCCTATTGTAGAAAACGATAAGTTGCTAGCCATGTTGACGCCCCTGAGTCGGCCGCTCGTTGTATTTATACCAAAGGATTTAGCGTTGAACATTGTAGAAACGATAACGATTCATTCTATCATTTTGAACGATGTGAACTTGGCTAGGAATTTTCTATTCGTTTGTTCTAAACACGTGACTTAACGTTGAGATGATTTCATTCCCATACATTTGATTAGTTTTCGACTAGCGTTAACGATTGCAGATTACAAACTCACACACACACACACATCCACGTATACACACTTACCCCTACACTCACCTATGCACACCGTTTATTCTGTTTTAATTGTTTTTTCTTTGTTAATTTTAATTGCAGTTTCTCACATTTTACACCTTATTGATCATCGGCTATAATAATAACGAGGGTGGGCGCTGATACCTATAATTACAAGATATTAAGTTATCTTAGCTTAGGTATTGGCTGCAACTCCAATATTCAACCTTAATAACCTTAAGCCTATGTGTGTTGCTAATTGTGTATATTTTGTTCTACTTAAAGGTGCAAAATAAACTATTGTTTATTTTTTTTATTTTATAGTCAGACCACCTCGCTAGTACCATGTTATTGTCTTATCATTCTCCTGTACTAGGCACTTTTTGCGTGATGCAGACATTTAATTAAACAGGCAACAATTTTCAAATTTATACTTTCGGATATGGTCTGATGGTTTTTTTTTTCGATGTTTACTTTTTAACCATTGAGACGTTTTTTCCATTTCGTGTACCGGACAAATAGAGTAGCTCATTTACTTAGTAGTTGAAACAAAATTCAGTACGGATTTATCAGAATAATGTAAAATTAACTAGTGTTAGGGGTTTTATTGCCTGTAATGTCCCGGCTATCGGGCTAAGGCCACTTCCTGCAGGCGACTTGGTTATTACTTCATGATATTTCAATGTTGGGAATAAACTTGAATTTGAATTTACTGCTAAGTCAGCTATAGACACATCAGAAAGGCTCCTAAAAAAGGTCGCCGTACGGAGGAGTGGCTATTCTCTGAGTGTTTTTGAATCTGTCACGGTAATCTATACTATATAACATTATAAAGCTGAAGAGTTTGTTTGTTTGTTTGGTTGAACGCGTTAATCTCAAGAACTGCTGGTCCGAATTGAAATACTCTTTTTGTGTTGAGTAGCCTATTTATTGAGGAAGGCTATATGTTATACAATATCACGCTACAATGAAAAAGAGCGGAGCAGCAGCGAAAAATGGGCGACAACTGGCAGGCAATTTAATGCGACGGGAAGGGTCAGGAGAGCAAAAATTTGACGCGGAAGAAGTCGCGGTCATTAGCTCCTATAATAGTTTTCGATTAGTGGAACTGTAAGCTCTTTGTATTCGCACTTTTATTTTGGAAAGGGTGACTAGAATCAATTCTATTTTAATGTAACTGTTGACGTTTAAAAGTGCGTTTTATGTGCCTATCTATATAAGTATATAAAAATTCAAAGTCCTGAGTGACTGACTGACTGATATATCAACGCACAGCCTAAACCGCTGGTCCTAGAGACATGAAATTTGGAGGGTGTGTTCTTTGTGAGGAGTAGGTATCCACTAAGAAAGGGTTTATTGAAATTCCAGCCCTAAGTGGGTGAAATGGGGGGTTGAAATGGTGAAATTTTCGACATCCACGTGGGTGAATTCGCGGGTAGAAGCTAGTTTGAAATAAATCTTTGACTTTGACGATAGCACCACAGCGGCGTGGTGCAGCTCTTTTTTTTACCATCTGACATCGTGCGGGCAATAAGTGTCTAGAAACTGACCAACGTTTCGTTTGGCAAGATCAATCAATAACCATCTTCAAAGTTTTTCTTCATAACCCCAATACACATCTACGCCCAGTCAAACGTTCAACAGTATCTGTATAGGTTTGTACAGAACCCTCGGTGGGCGAGTCCAACTCGCACTTGGCCGGTTTTTTTTCAAAGGTGTTATAAGCATGAAAGTTACCGTTTGTCCACTATGATCAGACGGCAGATAATTAACGATGGTACTACCCGAGGTCCAAAAAATCGGAAATTTGGTTACAGCCCAGAATATGAACATAAAACAAAATGTGCTGTTTTAATTCTAATTCATTATGAAAAGTTAACGAACAGTCAGTACGTTGCAGGATTTTTGTATCTGATCTGAGGGAAAGAACAAGTGGCTACGGCGTAGCAGCCTACGCCGTAGCTGCTCGTAGGCAGCTACGAGAACTAAGTTACATTTTTATTTGTAATCCTAATCTTAGATGTGGGTTTTTTCTCGAATGTTGATTTGTTTTGTTACGTTTGAAATAAATAAAAAAATCTAAATACATACATATTATAGATAAATTACATCCAGATACAGAACAAATAATTGTGCTCATCACACAAACATTTGTCCTGGGTGGGAATCGAACCCGCGACCTCAGTCTTAGCAGTCAGGGTAAATAAAATTGTAATTAAGTTTTTTGTAAATCGGCGTCGTAATTTTCAAAGTGCAAATGTACCTACAGAGTTGTCTCAAAACTCGTCATAATTTTTCTCTAGGATTCTAGATGATTGCAGAAAATATCGGCTTATAACCATGCCCTTGATTCTTCCAAAAAGGCGTCCTTCTAATGATTAAAAAAAAATTAAAACCACTGACCCCCAGTCAGTGGTTTAAAAAAGTTTCAAACAGTTTTAAGAAACAAATTAATTAACTTCGGAAGTCACATTTCGAATAGTGATTTTTACGTATCGTTCTTGAATTGACAATTTTATATTTATAGGCAAAAATATACAGATAAAAATCTGAAACACCAAAATGACTGAAGAAACCTTTACCATAACTGTTTATAGTATATCACCTCCTTTCCTAATAACATATGAAACATTATCAGCCTAAAGCGTTCCCACTGCTGGGACACAGGCCTCCTGTTTGTGAGACGGAATGGTATAAAATCCAATACGCGGGCCCAGTGCGGGTTGGCCGGTTTCACATGTCTTCGATTCTTTGATTTCGGGAGCAGTGGTGATGAGATAAATTACACAAAGTAAAGAGCCTGCTTGGGTTCGAACCAATGACTTATAACACGTAAGTCTGAGTCGATACCGCTGGGCCACCACCACTCCTCTGAATCGGTTGGAATCTACAAAAAAAAAAAAACAGTTTTATAGCTTAGATTTATCGATCTGTTGGATTTGAATGTTCGATGTATATTTATATACCGGGTGACATTTTTTAACGTCTTGAAAAAAAATGGGGGTAATAGGTGAACGGAGTAGAAGCCTTTGGCATATAAATTTTTATTATTTTTATTTTTGAATAACATGTAATGAAATTGATCTAGCAATAAATTTTACACATTTAAAGTAACATTTTCATACTAGAACAACAAAAACAGAAATTTGGAAAAAAAAAACAAAAAAAAAAACATCACCCTACCAGCACCTAGCACCCTACTCAATGCGCAGCATGTATCAATGATTTCGTAGCGCGATGCTATAATTTGAAGCCGGCCGATAGGCGGCCTCATTGATCTTTCGCAGGCGCACGAGCCGCACAAGCATCCCCGTCCGCCCGCGTCCCGCGCTCCTTGAGTCACCTGCGATCAATCTGAAGGCCTTCCTGCCTTCTATTCTAGTTACACAACACACCATATGAAGGTCAAGACGGTAAAAAATGTCATCCGGTATATAACAAGCGAAAATAAAACGCCATACATACGTAAGAATATTTTATTAAAGTCAAACTAAACTACACTAAACTGAATGCCTTCTTAATTGAAAGACGACATCACATTTTCAAAAAACAAAATAGTAAATATGTAGTTGGAGAAGTAATAGAATATTATAATCTATAAGATTACACTTCAACAACAACAGACATTTTATTGGTAAGCTTTCTTATGGTAGGATTGTCTGTTGTTTCTGTATTGTTTGTTGAATATTGAGGGAGTTGGTAGTTTCCGTAATGGTTGGAATCAGATTCGACAGTGCTTCACAATCCTGACGTCCCTGAATTTGATCCTTTATTTTATAGTTGGCGGTTATGGCGAGTGGTATTTTATTGTAAAACTTCATCATCTCAGTAGGTTGTACATCTATCGCTGCGTTCTTTGGTAAATACCAAAAGGTTCTGGAGCTCTCGCTGCCGTCCATCCAATATAAGTAATCCTTTGAAGCGGTCAACTCTTTTGGTACAGAAAGATGTGGATGTACGAACAATCTAATTTCGTTAAAATCAACATATAATTCCAAAGTCAGATCTCTTTTTTTTAGAAAATGAATAGTACATGCGTCACAACCATCAAAGTAATAAATTTTCCGTGTTTGTTGGTCTATGGCGAAGCTAAATACTGGCAACCAATTGATTATAGTTTGTTTTTCGGTAACATTAAAATTAATTCTCTCCATGTACTGCTTCATAGATGAGTCGGGGTTGGTCCATTGAATGTACCTGTAATTTGAATAACACTACTGAATATCAAGAAATGAAACAGATTTTTAATTTTTAAAGGTCTACATTTTTAACTGTCATTGATAACGTACCCTGTGCAACTATCCACGGCAATATTAGAGGCGATCCCGTATCTCATCTTGATTAAAAGATTTCCGTAAACATTGTTATTAGCTCCGGGTTTTAACGAAATCCAATTAATGCTCCTTTCATTCGTATCAGTGAAAAAAAGTTTTTCTGTAGGCGGGTCGTAGGCAATACTTTGAATATTACTCCCGTTTCTTTTGATGAAACATTTGTTTTCCATGGAAATTAAATTATAACCACATATAGCATCGTTGTCGCTCTGTTTGTCGAGGTACAGCATCATGTTGTGTACTTCATCGTAAGCTAACGCTGTGAGGTTGTGGGAAACGAAATTCACGGTGTTTGTTACTGTTCCGTTGGTATAAAATACGAGTTGATCTCCTAGACTTACGGCGATATCTGAAACAATTTAATAACATTTTTCTTTACCAAGCTGATATCCAAATACTCGGAGAGTTACTAGATACCTCACTGAAGTGTCTGAAATACAAGATAATTATAAGTTAAATATTAGAAATATCAGATACTTTTGGAAGTTTTAAATATCAAAATATCTAGATAGAATATCTCGGCTATCTGGGCGTGGTTGAGGAACTTGTGGACAGGTCTCATGGCGTAGTATCCTGACATTTCACAACCTATTATTCTACAAATATTTTAAACTAACTTTTGCCAGCGGTTTCGCCCGCGTGGAGGTTGGAAATTATCCCGCGTGAACGTAATACCGGATAAAAGTACCCAATTTGTGTATCCAGTCTAAAAAATGTTCGATATTCTTGTTCTTTGTTTAGCAAGGTCATAAATAAGAGGGTGCGGTCCCCGGTTCTCAAACATGATTGAAAACCTGGCTGAGGCTATTGCAGTCCACTGATAGACACAAATTTCCGAACGCGTTTGTCTTTGAGGTCGAATTCAAAATCGGAACTTCGAAAGGGCTGGTCTTTGTCTCTCTCTCTTTCTAATGGCGGGAAAGAGATAGAGTGTAAATGTTTCGAACTGTATGATTAACCCAAGGCTGAATAAGATATTCGAGGTTTTCTGAAAACAAAAATTAAAAAGTTACTTTGTCTCTCTTTCTAATGGCGGGAAAGAGATAGAGTGTAAATGTTTCGAATTGTATGATTAACCCAAGGCTGAATAAGATATTCGAGGTTTTCTGAAAACAAAAATTAAAAAGTTACTTTGTCTCACTCAGTGAGCAAAATCGCATTTTGCTCACTGATGTCAGGCAGCAAAACCTACATGTTTGAGCTACTGAAGTGAAAACTATATTATAATTACACTAACGTAGGTTGTTAGGTTAAATGAGGGGCATAGTTTTTAGGGGATGTAGTACCTGTAGAAAAAAACAATTATTACTGTGTGAATGCTCCGTGTGGTGCCGAACGGACCCGTGTGGTGCCGGACGTAAAGAATAGCACGATCTTATTTCTTCCTGTGGGTGTCGTAAAAGTCGACTTAGAGCTTACTAGAGAATGGGCAACAGCTTTTTCTAAGCATTTTACCACCATACTGCGATCACCAACCCACCTGCCAAGCACGGAGATTATGGCGATATCCCTCAAGTTGAAGAAGGCTTAAGTTCAGCATTGGACGTCTTACGGCTGAAATGATGAGTATGATGACTGTGTGAATGTAAATCTCTGAAATATTAAAATAAATACCGGTGTTCTCTGCACTTTGTTGACATCAGCAGATATTACCTATATCACTCCTTTAAAGTGTGTCCTCCTTAGAACTGTTTGCTGTTTTTCCTGTGTTAGATAATGTTAGTTTATTCAAGATCTTTTCCTTATTATGTATTTTGCAGTTGTTTTTCACGAGTTTAACTATTAATTTATTTTATTTTTCCGCATTTGTAATATCTTATCTGGGACGATATTAAAAGAAGTCGTGTATCGTACGAGTAGCCGTGAAACATAATTAACAGAACCTAGTTGTGTGCAAAACAGGAACGAGGATAACGAACAAGGAAACAGTAATAGGCTATTCTAGATTATATTTAATATAGGTATACCTACCCACTGGGTGACAAACTTGTTTGTGCTAGTTAAATTAGTATTATGTATACGAAAAAGCACGATGTAATTATTACGTTTAATAACAACTTTCAAATCTTCATCTGTTAGCTACCAAATATGGGATCTCTCTTCATCGCATTTTTATATTTTAACCGACTTAAAAAAAGGAGGAGGTTATCAATACGACTGTATTTTTTAAGGTTCCGTTGCCAAATGGCAAAAAACGGAACCCTTATGGATTCGTCATGTCTGTCTGTCTGTCTGTCTGTCCGTCCGTATGTCATAGCCACTTTTTCCGAAACTATAAGAGCTATGCTGTTGAACCTTGGTAAGTAGATGTATTCTGTGCACCGCAATAAGATTTTCAAACAAAAATAGAAAACAAGTAATAAATTTTGGGGTTCCCCATACTTAGAACTGAACCAAATTTATTTATTTTTTCATCAAACCTATACGTGTGGGGTATCTATGAATTGGTCTTCAAAAATGATATTGAGGTTTCTAATATCATATTTTTCTATACTGAATGGTTTGCGCGAGAGACACTTCCAAAGTGGTAAAATATGTGCGGGGGGACACATATTTTATCACTCGGTGCGCGAGTCCGACTCACACTTGGGCGGTTTTTTATATTTGTTACCTCATAACTTTTGACTGGGTGAACCAATTTTGATGATTCTTTTTGATTTGAAAGCTGGTGCTTTCCGTGTGGTCTTATTTTAATTTGATTCCATTCGGACAATGCGATCCATGTGAAAACCATATAAGTCTTAAATTTGCATTATGTATTTGCGCGACAAATGAACGAATAACCCGATTAGATTAGTGCGGGTTATCTACCATAACTAGAAAATTAAAAAATAAAAACTTTTACAAAAAAATAACAACACTGACTTCCGAAATTAAAGTTATTATTCACTTTGTAGTGTTTTTTTTAGGAAGTCGGTTGTTATTTTTTTGTAAAAAGTTTTTATCAAATACTTTATTAGTTATCCCAATACCCAATCTTCTGCTTTCTTAACCGTCCTCAAAAAAAAAGGAGTAGGTTATCAATTCCTCTATATTTTGTTTTATGTTTGTTACCTCATAACCTTTGACTGGGTGAACCGATTTCGATGATTTTTTTTATTTGAAAGCTGTTGCTTCCCGAATGGTCCCATTTTAATTTGGTTCCATTTGGACAATGGAGTCCATGTGAAAACCATACAAGTCTCAAATTTGCATTAAGTATGTGTGCGACAAATGGTCGAATAACTCAACATCACGCCAGCCGATTTCAATGATTCTTTTTTACACGCTTTATATTAGCTTCACTTGTATGTTTGTATATTTGTATGTTTGTATATTTGTATGTTTGTTTGTAAGCGACTCCTTATAGCGTGATTTTGACCTACTTTAAACGACCAGATTTCATTCAAACTTTGCAAACCTGTCAAGGACCGATGACAATGCAATAATTTCATAAATTTGTGCCATTATCCTTGCCAGGGTTACCAGGACAGCAAAAAAACTGTCACAAACTACGCTGACATACGTCTCAAAATTCGAAACACCTACTACACTACTAAAAAATAGAAAATAAATAATAGTTTAAAAAAACTAAAAAACACGCTTCCATTGAAAACCAAACTAAAAAGTACAAAATAATGGAAAAAAAGCGTGGGGTGCCTGATATCAATAAAAAAACCGGCCAAGTGCGAGTCGGACTCGCGCACCGAGGGTTCCGTACAAACCTGCAGGTCATCATCATCATCATTCGTCATCATCGTTTATGAAATTAAATGTTTTTTTTTTTTAATTTTTATATTTGAGTTGACTGAATGAAAGGTAAATTGTGGTTTACGATTTATGACGTATTAAAAAAAAACTACTTACTAGATCTCGTTCAAACCAATTTTCGTTGGTAGTTTTCATGGTATTGTACATCATATATTTTTTTTAGTTTTATCATTCCCTTATTTTAGAAGTTACGGGGGGGGGGGACACACATTTTACCACTTTGGAAGTGTCTCTCGCGCAAACTATTCAGTTTAGAAAAAAATTATATTAGAAACCCCACACGTAAGGGTTTGATTAAATTTTTTTTTTGTGTTTCAGTTCTATGTATGGGGAACCCCAAATATTATTGTTTTAAAAAAAAATGATATTAGAAACCTCAATATCATTTTTGAAGACCTATCCATAGATACCCCACACGTATGGGTTTGATAAAAAAAAAATTTTTGAGTTTCAATTCTATGTATGGGGAACCCCAAATATTATTGCTTTTTTTCTATTTTTGTGTGAAAATCTTAATGCGGTTCACTGAATACATCGACTTACCAAGTTTCAATAGCACAGCTCTTATAGTTTCGGAGAAAAGTGGCTGTGACATACTCGGACAGACAGACAGACAGACAGACAGACATGGCGAATCTATAAGGGTTCCGTTTTTTGCCATTTGGCAACGGAACCCTAAAAATACCTTAAAAAGCACCCCACGCTTTTTTTCCATTATTTTGTACTTTTTAGTTTGGTTTTCAATGGAAGCGTGTTTTTTAGTTTTTTTAAACTATTATTTTTTATTTGAAAGCTGGTGCTTTCCGAATGGTTTCGTTTTATTTTGGTTCCATTCGAACAATGGGATCCATGTGAAAACCATCTAATTATAAAAAAAAAACACAATCCGTTTCAGCCACCCTGTATGAAATTTTATACTAAGCTTTGTTATACTTTGATACTATAGTTTTTTTTTATTGTATTAAAACGTAAAAATAATAAAAAAACTCAATCTTAAAGTACCTAAGTATGTATTAATAATTAACAAAAAAAAATACGTCGCGTTGGGGGACCGCTCTGCAAGGGCAGACGTCGTTGATGGTCGTATCCTAAATGCAATATTTAGAAGTAATTTTATAAAAGTTATCTTCAGTTAGGTAATAGACTATTTGTAATTAAATTATTAGGTTTGGAGCGGTCCCCCAACGCGACGTATTTTTTTTTTTGTTAATTATTAATACATACTTAGCTACTTTAAGATTGAGTTTTTTTATTATTTTTACTTTTTAAAGGGATCTTAGGTTTTTGTGTCGGGGGTTATTTTAATTTTTAATTTAATTTTTTTTCATATAGTGAATTGAGGGTTAAAAGGCTATGAGTGTATTTTCTTTTAAATTTTGTAATTGTACAGTATTTTGTATTTCTATTTCAAAAACCTGACATGAAAGTACTTTAAAAAAAATCGGAAAACCCAATTGCGTAAAATTGAACTTTAAAAAGATGGAAACAATAATGTTAACTAATACAAGTATAAGCAAAAGGAGGTTTTGGAAGCTATCAAGGATTTTTTGAAATTCCATCCCTAAGGTGAAGGCTGCAGGAATACGTTGGATGCGAGAAGCACAGAATAGGTCGAAGTGGCGGTGCTTGGGGGAGGCCTATGTCCAGCAGTGGACGTCTTTCGGCTGAAATGATGATGACGATGATGATCCCTAAGGAGGTAAAACTGAGGATGAAAACTTGTATGAAAGTTTATGAGTTTCAAAATTAGTGTCTTCAAATTTTGTGTTAAGGCTGACGAAAATGTATTAAGTTATACATATTTCAGTGTTTTCTATATTTGGTCCCCCGAAAGTGTTAAAAGAGCGATTATGTTGAATATGGAAAGTCCGTCATTTTCAAAGTAAATATCACTTATTTTATTTTTAAGCTTTTGGTTAGAAACGAACGCAACATATATTGGTGTTATTGGAATCTCAAACTTTAAAGGGGTGAAAAGAGGGATGAAATTTTGATTTCACTTTCATTCAATGAATTTTGTAATCAAGTAAAAATAATGCACACGTGCTTCATGTTTATAATTGCTTCGCACATAATCCAAATTCTTAAGTCATATTTAAAATATGTTTATGGCTACCATGGATTATCCTTAGGAGTCAGATATAAAACATCAAAACTGTGGAACGTTTTAATATGTACAATTCTGTAGTACTTTATTTTGATATATCTCGTTAAGCCAGCGTTTGCGTAAGCAACAAAAATTATGTGTTTTACGACATCATTACGAATAATTAAAATTCTAGAATTTTCTCTAGCAAAATATTCTCCTACATTACTTTTGGAAGAGATTCTCAAAATGGCAGTGAAAACTGTATCAACATCCGTTGCGTGTGTTTTGAAGAAGATATCGGAGAAACATATAGACGATAACAGGCTTTATTTTATACAGTTTAGAGAAGATTAACTATCTATATCGTGTTCTGTGTTTGAGAGAATAAACTTGTGTATTCTTTGCTTCATCTTAGAAATTGGCGTAAGTGAAAAGAAGAATATTTTTTTGTCATAAATTAAGCTCTTTCACAACAATTACCCCCATTTGTCTTAGTTGTTACTTCAAAACAACACGTCGTTTTGGCCCGTATTGTTTTGCATGCAAATTGAACATTTGCATTTTTTTTTTAACTAGTCCATGTAGTTGCTGTATAAAAACATGAGTTTATTTATGTTATAAAATAGAAGGAAGTTTCAATGTAATAAGGTGTGACTATGACAGACGTAGTTAATACTCGTCTGATGTGAAATATTAGAAGATAGAATTGATTTGTACGTGAGTTGGTAGGTGGATGAAGAATTGATTTATTCTCTAATGGACGTGTTCTAGTAAAATAAACGTTTTTTTTAAACATTTAGCATTTTCTCATTCATATTTCATCTGGTTATTGGCCCAGAACACTAACCGCTATGAGAAAATAAACAATTGCTCAATGAAATACTGTAGTGCGAAAAGAAAATAAAACTGGTGTGCGTGGGGTCGCCATTTTGAGAGGGAAGAAAATTACTTGTTCGAAATATTAGAGCAATACAAGAAAGCAAGAATGCTTGCAGGAAAGCCTACAGGAAGGAAGAAAGGAAGTAAGATAAAAGTAAATGATGGAGTCCATACAGAACAGTCAAGTTATGAAACTGGAAGTTTCCAAGAATTGGAATATATGGAATTTCCAATTCTTAGAAACTTCCAGTTTTATACTCACCATAGGATAATACAATCGCACATGAAAGAATTAATAAATCAGGGGCAGCAGAAACATATATTAAAAACCGTTGAAAATGAAACCTCTGCTCTTAAGTTCCAACGTGAGTCGGTTAAAAATAATCTACGCCCTTGTACTCACCCCAGGAATGCGCCAACCCTACGTGCAGCGCTAACAACGCCAGCACCCACTGCGTTCTAAACATTTTATGTTTCAGAAATACTAAGTTGTTTCAACAGAGTGAGAGCGTCCACCGCTGGTGATCGCTCTTGAAGTATTAAAACAAAAACAAAACGCAACCAGCGTTCCGCAAACCTAACAGGATAAAAAAAAGTGTTCTCTTATCTGCGACCAATGTGTGTGTTTAATCATAGGTGGGTACTCTAAAGGTTGATTACGAAAGGCGACCTTATGTTGTACAGATCACAATGAAATTAACGAACGTGTGGCGAACAACCCATTGTTCGCCGCCCTCAAGCGCCGCGCCTACGGTGGCCGGGAGTCCGCTATCTACTCCCGACGCCCGGGGCGTTTCCTCCTGTGTCGGCTAGGGACGTGAGGGCGCAGAGACTGCTACTCCCTCACGAGTCCCACCTCCTTCTTGCCCATGCCCTCTCGCTCCGTACCAGGGCTCGCACCAGGGCCGGACGCGAGAGGTCAATGCCACCAATTGCCACCAAGAGGACACGGCGGTGCTCCGCCCAGGCAGGGCACACCTCCACCATATGCTCCACCATGTTCTCCAGAAGATCCTCGCAATGGTAACACCCGCGCATTTCCTCCCGCTTTATCCTGAGTAGGGACCCTCCATAGCACCCATGCCCGGTGAGAATCTGCGTCAGGTGGAAGGTGAGGACGCCGTGGTGCTTCTCTATCCACTTCTCAAAGAAGGGACTTATCGCCGCAATTGTGGCGTACCCAGCGCTGGGTTGCGACAATCGTACCCGCCATGTCGCCATGAGATTACACCGGAGCTCTGTCCGCCGTGTCGCAATTTGTCGTGGCAGCGGAATTTCGTTCCGGCGTTTCACCTCCTTGCGCCACTCCCACATGTGGGCGAGGACCTATGTCTCCAGATCCCATGGCGGCACTCCGGTAAGGAGGCTCACCGCCTCGCAGGAGACCGTGTGGTATCCCCGGACTAGCTGGATGGCCATGACCCTCTGGGCCGCACTCAACCGGCGCGCTGGGCGCAGCCTCAATGAAGGGGCGCCCACACCGGTGACCCGTTAAGCTCTATGGACCATGGAGGAGGCGTTTGGACCCCCCAGATTGGGCAAGAGCCGCTTTAAGGCAGCCCAGGCAGCCAGGGCAGGCTTTCCCCATAGATTTTCGGTCAATTTGGTTTTGATTTGCCGAAAAGATTTTATAACTATCATAGAGTCGTGTATGAATTTAAATTCAACCGGGCAGATTGGAACGTTCGTTCTTAATAAATCAGTTGAGACATACGGTGAGGACTTTAAAGCTTGCGTCATCTTAGATGGTATATTAGTAAAGAAGTTTGTAAATTCTTGAGCGACTTCTATGTTAGGGCTAATGGTACCACGTGAAGTCTTCGGTGTGTAGTCAGTGTTTCGATTTTTTTCCTATTAGTTTCGTTAATTATAACTTGCCAATCTCTTTTTATTTTATTTTCTGCTGATTTGATTTTGTTGCTAATGCGCAGAACTTAAGCTATCTTGCAGGTATTTCTAATAATTTTGGAATATTCAGCAACATACTTGCTGAAAGTTTCAGTGTGAATGTAAAGGCTCAAGGCCATACAGCTCCAACAGTCTTTCCCTACTAATCCTGATACCTCTAGTTGTCCAATCACTAAATAAAATATGCGGGCAAGTATGTTTGTTTCCTTTTCAAAAGTTTTATTGAATTTCGTGTGTACTATTGAAAATAAATCCTGATACAATTTATTCGCATCGCTCATATTATGGTCCAGAACATTTAACTTATTGTATAGAGTACTATTGAATTTATTTAATTTGCTAGTCGTTATTTGTCTAAATTGTATTTGCACTTTTTGCAAAGGTGTTTTAAACATGAAAGTTACCGTTAGTCCACTATGATCAGACGGCAGCTAAATAACGATGGTACTTCCCGAGGTCCAAAAAAGCTGAAATTTGGTAACAGCCTAGAACATGCACATAAATAACAAAATGCTTAAGAAAATTGTAACTTTGATTTTGAAAGTTCCTTAAAGGGTGGTGCAAATCTGTATATAAAATAAAAGTTCTCGGTTATATCCCGAGGTCCTAGGAAACTGCAATTTGGAATGCAGGCTAGGACTGTAATTTGTATCCTCCAACTCCCTTAAAAAGAGGTGCAACTCTACAGAGTAAATAATATAGTAGTAGTGTAGTGTAGTATATTTATTCGTGAGAAATACATTTCTCACGAGTAAATATAATACGTACCTATATAAATAAACAAATGATACATAACTCTTTCTCGTTGGCTACGAAGAAAGTAATTGATGGCGTGCAAGAAATGCCTTTTTAACCCGACTATGCTAGAAGTAAGAGTTATAATTTAAACCTGTTTTAACCTGCCAGGGTCACGAGATTGTTCGAAAGAGATACCGTGACTCTGGCACATGGGCAACTGAAGGAACACGGGTGGGTTTTAGTCAGTAAAAGTCTGACACGCCCTCCCACTCCGCCCAGAGCGGGAGAAGTCATTTGATGATTTCCCATCCAAAAAAAAAAAAAAAAAAAAAAAACCTGTTTTAACAGCAAAAGAAAATTGAGCTCCCCTACAAAAAGCCATAAATTCCTTACAAATTATTTCATGTAAATTAGGTAGTCAAGACTTACATGACGCTTTCACTGTTAATAACTATCAGAACGAATGTAGAGCAAAGCCCTCATATTTCTACGAGGCCTAACTCTACAAATCTTACATCTTGGTCCGTTTCTCTTGCTTGACCATTTCCCTGGTGGGTGAACCCGACTGGTGACCCGTAGTATAATAATAATACAATAAAAACGTTTATTTAAGGGGACACATCTACAATGAATACCTTAACTGTTAAAAATAGCGGTCCGTTGCTACTTTGCCTGAACTAGGTTCATCATCATTCACGCAGTCCATCCCTCGTTTCTTTGGTGTCCTCCTACTCTTATAGACATTTACACATTCATACTCAAAACTTTCGTCACGACAATTTCCTCATTCCTCAATAACAACTTTTAAATTTTCGGTGTCACTTTAGACCTCCTCTTATGTACAAATTTTTTTACATGTATATTTCTTCCCTTTAGGATTAAGGGGAATGTGGAAGTCACAGATAAAGACAAATTAGTATTTTAGCGGTTCTATTTAAGACTTCAAATTGATCTGCTGTCTATGCACAATCATGGGTTATTAAATGTTTTAGTATATGTTTTTGGCAGCCATAGTAATTTAATTTATAGAAACTTAATTTTCTGCTTAACATTTTGTACAGGAATGGGCCTAGGAATGCAACTAATTATTTATTTATTTATAGTTCATTAAAACGGTACAACACCAATATCATTCATTAACATAGAAACAGAGGAAAGGTTGACAATGCTAATATAAATTAAAACAATTACATAAATTAACAACTAATATGGAACAGAAGACTCCCTTGCATACTTTCTCTCACAGAACACCAGACATATACGCATAATTTTATTCCATTTATCAACAGACACATTACATTCAGGGTTGGCAGTCAAAAGGGCATTAAGCAACTTTAATGTACGACAGACTAGGGATTCGGCTCTGGCTACAGTCTTAGATGTCAGTTGCGCTAAAAGATTGTGCCGGCGCGGCGGTTTTGACGGTGTCCGATGTATTTATCGGGCAAATATAACCGGCAGAAAAGGCCTCCAGAGCAGTCGATACGTCCCCGGAACAATATTTCAACTAAGAAATCTTTTGAGGTTGCATTAGATATGCATATATGCATACTATTTTTAGGGTTCCGTTGCCAAATGGCAGAAAACGGAACCCTTATAGATTCGTCATGTCTGTCTGTCTGTCTGTCCAAGTATGTCACAGCCACTTTTTTCCGAAACTATAAGAGCTATGCTGATGAAACTTGGTAAGTAGATGTATTCTGTGAACCGCATTACGATTTTCACACAAAAATAGAAAAAAAAAACCAATAATATTTGGGATTCCCCATACATAGAACTGAAACACAAAAAAAAAAATCATTAAACCCATACGTGTGGGGTATCTATGGATAGGTCTTCAAAAATGATATTGAGGTTTCTAGTATCATTTTTTTCTAAACTGAATAGTTTGCGCGAGAGACACTTCCAAAGTGGTAAAATGTGTCCCCCCCCCCCCGTAACTTCTAAAATAAGGGAATGATAAAACTAAAAAAAAGATATGATGTACATTACCATGTGTAGTTTTTTTTTTAATACGTTATAAATCGTAAACCACAATTTACCTTTCATTCAGTCAACTCAAAAAAAAAAACATTTAATTTCATAAACATAAACCTTATGCATAAACCGTGAATCCCTGCAGGTTTGTACGGAACCCTCGGTGCGCGAGTCCGACTCGCACTTGGCCGGTTTTTTTTTTTGTTTGTTTAATGACATTAAAATACAGAGGTGTTACTTAATTCTAAACTCGCCGAAATGTAATGTTTGATGGCGAGAGTCTGGCACCATGTTGTTCTGTTCTAATTCTAAGTGCATAATGAAACATTAACGACAGTCAGTACATAGCAGGATTTTTATAGCTGATCAGCACGCGTAGCATGACCACTATACAGAGAACTTTGTCTATTCTTGGTAGAATAGAGATAGAACTGTCATGCTATGCCAGCACAGAAACGGGTTTAGTCGACGGAAGAATAGACAAAATTACAGATTGTGGAAAGATTTGTACCGTTTTATGCAGGCTTAGCATGGCGCTTTCATTTCTACGAAGAATAGAGACACTTCTTTGGAAAATTAGAGAAACAAACTGTCACTTTGTAAAGACAAAGTGACAGTTCTACTACGTGACTATACTACTAATTAATTAATTAATTTTGACATCGCACTGTAGAAATCTTTCTACAATTTGTCATCTTATCGTTCGTTTTTCACGATCTTTGTCTACGTCCCTACAAAGGTAGACTATTTCAGAAGAAAGTTTTATATCCAAACTGTCAAAATCACACTGACAACTCTTTGTTGTGTAAGTTAGTGAAGACAATTTGATTCTATAATCGCATTGACTAATCGATTTGATTTAGGTTTAAAACAAAACAACAACCGTAAGGAAATAAATAAAGAAACTTTAGTTAAATGTAGTTTATTGTTGTTAGTTTTCACTTTGTGTGAACTGTAACATTTTCTATTCTTCCGTCGACAAAACCGCTTTCTACGTTAGTCACACTACACATGCTGAGGGAAAAAAGAACGAATGGCTAATCCTAATCTTAGATGTAGGCGTCTTCTCGATTGTTGATTTGTCTTGTTAAGATTGAAATAAAAATGTAATGAAGTTTTTGTAAATGGGCGTCGTAATTTTCTAAGTGCAAATGAAACATTGAAAACTTCCAGACACACCACTACCTACTGAGTTGTTCTCAACACTCGTCTTAATTTTTCTCTTGGATTCTAGATGATTGCAGAAAATGTCAGCTTATTACTTTTCAAAACCCCTGACTGGGCTTTTAAAAAGTTTAAAACAGTATTAAGAAATAAATAAATTAACTTCGGAAGTCACATTTCGAATAGTGAGTTTTACGTATCGTTCTTGAATTGACAATTTTATATTGAATTGAATTGGCAAAAATATACAGATAAAAATCTGAAACACCAAAATGAATGAAGAAACCTTTACCATAACTGTTTAGTATATCACCTCCTTTTCTAATAACATATGAAACATAATCAGCCTAAAGCGTTCCCACTGCTGGGACACAGGCCTCCTGTTTGTGAGACGGAATGGTATAAAATGCAATACGCGTGCCCAGTGCGGGTTGGCCGGTTTCACATGTCTTCGATTCTTTGTTTTCGGGAGCAGTGGTGATGAAGTAAGTTAAACAAAGTAACGAGCCTGCTTGGGTTGCTTGGGTTTGGCTTATAACACGTAAGTCTGAGCCAATACCGCTGGGCCACCACTACTCCTATGGATCGGTTGGAATCTATAAAGAAAACAGTTTTATAGCTTAGATTAATCGATCTGTGGGATTTGAATGTTCGAAGTATATTTATATACCGGGTGACATTTTTTAACGTCTTGAAAAAAAATGGGGGTAATAGGTGAACGGAGTAGAAGCCTATTATTTTTATTTTTGAATAACATGTAATGAAATTGATCTAGCAATAAATTTTACACATTTAAAGTAACATTTTCATACTAGAACAACGAAAACAGAAATTTGGAAAAAAAAAACAAAAAAAAAAAACGATTAGATTCTATCGAAACTCAAATCATATGCACCCTACTCAATGCGCGGCATGTATCAATGATTTCGTAGCGCGATGCTATAATTTAAAGCCGGCCGATAGGCGGCCTCATTGATCTTTTGCAGGCGCACGAGCCGCACAAGCATCCCCGTCCGCCCGCGTCCCGCGCTCCTTGAGTCACCTGCGATCAATCTGAAGGCCTTCCTGCCTTCTATTCTAGTTACACAACACACCATATGAAGGTCGAGACGGTAAAAAATGTCATCCGGTATATAACAAGCGAAAATAAAACGCTATACATACGTAACAATATTTTATTAAAGTCAAACTAAACTACACTAAACTGAATGCCTTCTTAATTGAAAGACGACATCACATTTTCAAAAAACATAATAGTTAAAATGTAGTTGGAGAAGTAATAGAATATAATCTATAAGATTACACTTCAACAACATCAGACATTTTAATGGTAGGCTTTCTTAAGGTAGGATCTTTTGTTGTTTCTGTATAGTTTGTTTAATATTGAGGGAGTTGTTAGTTTCCGTAATGGTTGGAATCAGATTCGACAGTGCTTCACAATCCTGACGTCCCTGAATTTGATCCTTTATTTTATAGTTGGCGGCTATGGCGAGTGGTATTTTATTGTAAAACTTCATCATCTCAGTAGGTTGTACATTTATCGCTGCGTTCTTTGGTAAGGTTCTGGCGCTCTCGCTGCCGTCCATCCAATATAAGTAATCCTTTGAAGCGGTCAACTCTTTTGGTACAGAAAGATGTGGATGTACGAACAATCTAATTTCGTTAAAATCAACATATAATTCCAAAGTCAGATCTCTTTTATTTAGAAAATGAATAGAACATTCATCACAACCATCAAAGTAATAAATTTTCCGTGTTTGTTGGTCTATGGCGAAGCTGAATACTGGCAACCAATTGATTATAGTTTGTTTTTCGGTAACATTAAAATTAATTCTCTCCATGTACTGCTTCATAGATGAGTCAGGGTTGGTCCATTGAATGTACCTGTAATTTGAATAACACTACTGAATATCAAGAAATGAAACAGATTTTTAATTTTTAAAGGTCTAAATTTTTAACTGTCATTGATAACGTACCCTGTGCAACTATCCACGGCAATATTAGAGGCGATCCCGTATCTCATCTTGATTAAAAGATTTCCGTAAACATTGTTATTAGCTCCGGGTTTTAATGAAATCCAATTAATGCTCCTTTCATTCGTATCAGTGAAAAAAAGTTTTTCTGTAGGCGGGTCGTAGGCAATGAGGGGTTCACATCGGCGTCGAGTCGACGATGAAGTACCTAGGACTTGTCCTCGACAGCCGGTGGAACTTCGTTGAGCATTTCCGACGTTTGGCTCCCAGACTGGAGCGGGCGGGGGCTGCCTTAAAGCGGCTCCTGCCCAATCTGGGGGGACCAAACGCCTCCTGCCGGAGGCTCTACACGGGGGTCGTGCGGTCCATGGCCCTATACGGGGCACCGGTGTGGGCGCCCTCATTGAGGCTGCGCCCAGCGCGCCGGTTGAGTGCGGCCCAAAGGGTCATGGCCATCCGGTTAATCCGGGGATACCGCACGGTCTCCTGCGAGGCGGCGAGCCTCCTTGCCGGAGTGCCGCCATGGGATCTGGAGGCAAAGGTCCTCGCCCACATGTGGGAGTGGCGCGAGGTCGCGAAACGCCGGGGCGAAACTCCGCTGCCGCGACAAATTGCGGCACGGCGGACAGAGCTCCGGCAGGATCTCATGGCGACATGGCGGGTACGATTGTCGCAACCCAGCGCAGGGCACGCCACAATTGCGGCGGTAAGTCCCCTCTTTGAGGAGTGGATAGAGAGGCGCCACGGCGTCCTCACCTTCCGCCTGACGCAGGTTCTCACCGGGCATGGGTGCTTCGGTGGGTTCCTGTTCAGGATAAAGCGGGAGGAAACGCCCGGGTGTTTCCATTGTGATGATCGTCTGGAGGACACGGTGGAGCATACGGTGGAGGTGTGCCCTGCCTGGGCGGAGCACCGCCGTGTCCTCGTGGAGGCGATCGGCGGCGGCGACCTCTCGCGTCCGGCCCTGGTGCGAGCCATGGTACGGAGCGAGAGGGCATGGGAAGCCGTCACCTCCTTCTGCGAAGCAGTAATGCTCGTGAAGGAGGAGGCGGAGCGCGTGAGGGAGTGGCAGTCTCTGCGCCCTCACGTCCCTAGCCGCCGCAGGAGGAGACGCCCCGGGCGTCGGGAGTCGATTGCGGACTCCCGGCCACCGTAGGCGCGAGCTTGCGGGCGTCGAGCAATGGGTAGCTCGCCGCCCGGTAAGGACCAAGCTCGGGTCGACGGCGCGTAGTGTTCCACGCGCGCCTCAAAGAGATGTCAGCAGCAGTGAAGGGGTCTGCTAGGACCGGTGCCTGCCGGGGTCGCGTGATTGTTCAAAAGAGATACCGTGGCCCCGGCACTGGGCAACTGAAGGAACACGGGTGGGTTTTAGTCAGTAAAAGTCTGACACGCCCTCCCGCTCCGCCCAGAGCGGGAGAAGTCATTTGATGATTTCCCATCCAAAAAAAAAAAAAAAAAAAGGGTCGTAGGCAATACTTTGAATATTACTCCCGTTTCTTTTGATGAAACATTTGTTTTCCATGGAAATTAAATTATAACCACATATAGCATCGTTGTCGCTCTGTTTGTCGAGGTACAGCATCATGTTGTGTACTTCATCGTAAGCTAACGCTGTGAGGTTGTGGGAAACGAAATTTACGGTGTTTGTTACTGTTCCGTTGGTATAAAATACGAGTTGATCTCCTAGACTTACGGCGATATCTGAAACAATTTAATAACATTTTTCTTTACCAAGCTGATATCCAAATACTCGGAGAGTTACTAGATACCTCACTGAAGTATCTGAAATACAAGGTACAAGATAATTATAAGTTAAATATTGGAAATATCAGATACTTTTGGAAAGAAGTTTTAAATATCAAAATATCTAGATAGAATATCTCGGCTATCTGGGCGTGGTTGAGGAACTTGTGGACAGGTCTCATGGCGTAGTTTAAGACAAGTAATCCTGATCCTGACACTTCACATCCTATTATTCTACAAATATTTTAAACTAACTTTTGCCAGCGGTTTCGCCCGCGTGGAGGTTGGAAATTATCCCGCGTGAACGTAATACCGGATAAAAGTACCCAATTTGTGTATCCAGTCTAAAAATGTTCGATATTCTTGTTCTTAGTTTAGCAAGGTCATAAATAAGAGGGTGTGGTCCCCGGTTCTCAAACATGATTGAAAACCTGGCTGAGGCTATCGCAGTCCACTGATAGACACAGGCCTCTCTCTCGCTGTGACGCATTCTCTGTCCTCCGTCTTCCGCATCCACTCTGTCATAGCCACTTTCGCCAGACACTCCAGGATTAAGCTATGTCGGTAACTACGGTTCTTCTCCGGACGAGGTTATCAATACGACTGTATTTTTTATGGTTCCGTTGCGAATTCGTCATGTCTGTCTGTCTGTCTGTCTGTCCGTACGTACGTCATAGCCACTTTTTCCGAAACTATGAGAGCTATGCTGTTAAAACTTGGTACAAATGTATTCTGTGAACCGCAAAAGATTTTCAAACAAAAATAGAAAAAAAGCAATACATTTTGGGGTTCCTCATACTTAGAACTGAAACGAAGTTTTTTTTTCATCAAACCTATACATGTGGGGTATCTATGAATTGTTCTTCAAAAATGATATTGAGGTTTCTAATATCATATTTTTCTAAACTAAATGGTTTGCGCGAGAGACATTTCCAAAGTGGTAAAATACATATGTGTGAGAGGACACATATTTTACTACTTTGAAACGGGTCCACCCTTTGTGGCAGAATTTTTTTTGACATAATATTATTTTGCATAACAGCGGATAGCATAAACTTCATTTCGCAGAACATCGTTTCGCATACACTCATTTATCATACATTCACAACGCATAATTTTATAAGTCAGAATCATCTTTAGGCATAAATTTTATATCCATAATAATGAAAAAGGAGAACCTTCATATCGCAGAAAGTTCGCAGTCAGAATCGTCTCTTGGCATTATTTCATATTGATAGTCCTTAAAAGGCAGAACTATCATATCTCAGAAACATTACAGTTAGAATCATCTTTTGGCATACATTTCATATCCATAATAATTGAAACGCGATGAGCGTTTTATTACATTACCGAAAAATCATATTCAGCACGCTGCATGCAGACATGCAATCAAGCATACACCATGCATGCAGCATACAAGCAAGCATGCAGCATGCAAGTAAGCATGCAGCATGCAAGCAAGCATGCAGCATGCAAGCAAGCTCACAGAATGCATGCGAGCATGCAACACGCAGCATGCATGCTTTCTGTCACGGCTCCGGCGCTGCGTGGCTCCGGCGGTCCCACGCGAGCTCATCGTAGCAGATGGTTTTACGCTCACCACCGCAGCTTCGGCTTGCTGGCCGGCTCTGCCGGCCAGCCTCAGCCACGGCGGCGAGCGTCAAAACATATATTGAGTTTTGAGACACTATTTTAATTTAAGGTTTAAATGCAATTTTATAGAAATGACAATATGCCTAACGAAATTATTCTAAATGAAATTCTGCCATCTTCATAGTATGCCAAGTGAAATTGTACCAAATAATCGTCGCTCTAAATAAATGTTCTGCTAAACGAAATTCTGCGGAATATTAAGTCTGCCAAAGGTAATTATGCTTAATAAAATTCTGCCATATTAAAAGTATGCCAGCGTAAAGTCGGACATATAAATATTCGGCCAAACAATGATTATGTTAAACATTTTTTATGCCTTACAAATCAATCAAAAGTCATTTATTCAAATTAGGCTGAGGATCAGCACTTTTCGAACGTCAAAATTACAAAAGACTGTCCCCCCAAAACGCCCACCCGTCGCGCACTTCCTAGTGCTTTAGCTGGGAAGAAGAAGTGGCCAACAAACTCCCCAGCAGCACAGCTGTCTGTCCAGTTAGAAGAACTTGATATGAAATATTCGTTTAAAGAAGATTATGCCAAATGTGTTATGCCCCGGCCACCGTAGGCGCGAGCTTGCGGGCGGCGAGCAATGGGTAGCTCGCCGCCCGGTAAGGACCAAGCTCGCGGGTCGACGGCGCGTAGTGTTCCACGCGCGCCTCAAAGAGATGTCAGCAGCAGTGAAGGGGTCTGCTAGGACCGGTGCCTGCCGGGGTCGCGTGATTGTTCGAAAGAGATACCGTGGCCCCGGCACTGGGCAACTGAAGGAACACGGGTGGGTTTTAGTCAGTAAAAGTCTGACACGCCCTCCCACTCCGCCCAGAGCGGGAGAAGTCATTTGATGATATCTCATCCAAAAAAAAAAAAAAATTGTGTGTTATGCCAAATAAAATTCGGAGCGTCAAGTTTCTGCCAGATAGAGGGAACCCCTTTGAAACGCCCCTCCCCCTGTAACTTCTAAAATAAGAGAATGATAAAACTAATACAAATTTAAGATGTACATGTAAACTTCCATCGAAAATTGGTTTGAACGAGATCTAGTAAGTAGTTTTTTTTTTAATACATCATAAATCGTAAACCGCAATTTACCTTTCATTCAATCAACTCAAATATAAAAGTTACAAAAAACATTTAATTACATAAACATAAACCTTATGCATAAACTGTGAATACCCTTGGTGCGCGGGTCCGACTCGCACTTGGCCGGTTTTTTATATTTGTTACTTAATAATTTTTGACTGGGTGAACCAATTTTGATGATTCTTTTTTATTTGAAAGCTGGTGCTTTTCGTGTGGTCCCATTTTAATTTGGTTCCATTCGGACAATGCGATCCATTTGAAAACCATATAAGTCTTAAATTTGCATTATGTGTTTGCGCGACAAATTAACGAATAACCCGATTAGATTAGTGCGGGGTATCTACCATGGTTCACCCTTGTTTGGTCGAACAATGTTTCGTCGAAAATCACTTCGGCGAATTTTATTTGCAATAAAGTCATTTCGTAGAATTATTCATTTGACCGAATAATTCATTGGTAAATTTTTATTTACCATAATTATTTATTTGAACTAATGTCATTTGACCGAATTTTCAAATGAACTAATTTTATTCAGCATAAAATAACACCAATTGAGTGCATGCATGTAGCATGCAAGCAAGCATGCAGCATGCAAGCGAGCATGCATGCAAGCAGGCAAGCAGCATGCAATCGAGCAAACAAGCAAGCATGCAGCATGCCAGCGAGCATGCATGCAAGCAGGCAAGCCGCATGCAATCGAGCATACAAGCAAGCATGCAGCATGCAAGCGAGCATGCATGCAAGCAGGCAAGCAGCATGCAATCGAGCATACAAGCAAGCATGCATCATGCAGCAGGCATGGTTTCTGTCACGGCTCCGGCGCTGCAGGGCTCCGGCGGTACCACGCGAGCTTATCGTCGCAGACAGTTTAACGATCACCACCGCAGCTTCGTCTCGCTGGCCGGCACGGCCGGCCAGCCTCAGCAGCGGCGGCGAGCGTTACAACCACCTGCTCCTCAGCTCGCGGGCCGCCTCGCCCGCGCCCCTCCGCACCTACGCGATTCTAAATTACACTCTAGGGGTAGGGCAAACAAGACTACGTGGAGTCGGATTTACAGCGATTCGTTTCTGTCACTAAAACCTAACTGCATAACATAACACCAATTAAGTATTCGATAAAATAAATGTTATACCACCTGAACATTACATCAAATAAACATTATACCTTTTGATCAATAGCGCAAATGTTGGTATCGCAAATAAATATTCGATGAAATGAAAATTATGTTAATCGATATTATACAAATTGATTATTTTCTTAAACGTTGTTCGATTTAGTAATATTGTATCAAACGTTGTTCGACCAAACAAGGGTGAACCATCTACCATAACTAGAAAGATAAAAAATAAAAACTTTTTACAAAAAAATAAAAACAGCGATTTCCGAAATTAAAGTTATTTTTCACTTTGTAGTGTTTTTTTTTTAAGAAGTCGGTTGTTATTTTTTGTAAAAAGTTTTTATCTCATACTTTATTAGTTATCCCACTACCCAATCTTCTGCTTTTTATTAGCAAGGTTTATAATATATCCCCTTAGAAAAACCCACAGAAAAAGTCAAGCTGCGTCGCGAAATACTTTCTGATCGAAATAGCATTCGTAACACGTAATTATAAAAAAAACACAATCCGTTTCAGCCACCCTGTAAGAAATTTTATGCTAAGCTTTGTATTACTTTGATACTATAGTTTTTTTTATTGTCGTAACGTTGTATGAATATCCACATACTCAATTAATTCATAATCAACGTAAATTCTTAACTTATAAAAATAACACTATTTGGTGTTGTAACGACGACGTGATGTTTTTTGTGACGTCATAAAATGGTGTCATTTGTGGGTATCAGCGAACAGTTTTTAATCGTGCAGTGACGAAAAGTCATGTTTATGCGGGTAGTCTGCATCAATACACCAGTTTTTGGTGTTGTAAACGACGACGTGATGTCCTAGTTCAACCGACAACGAAGTAAAGCGGAGTAAAGCGCGCACGAGTATAAATAGGCTCGCACAGGAGACCATACATTCATTTGATTGCCAAAACTTACTCTGGTTACACGTTCGCAAAATAGTTTCTTTCTGTATTAGATTCTTGCGACATTTTCCCGTGTCCAGACTTTTATTTTTATTAAGTTTGCATTGATTTAAGATTTAATAATCAAATATATATTTCACAAGTGTAGTGTTTATCCCCGTGAAGGGTAAGTTTGCCAAACCAAAATTATTATAACTGCTAGCTCATGTATTGTTTTCTTTACTGAATAGGCACCTACAGACATAATTTATTTTGTGTTCAGATTTTTATTGTCTGTTGGTTTTATTCTTTTTTTTTAAGCCTCGAGTGTGTCATACGCTCGCAGTGCCAATCGATGTTTTTAGGTGAGGATTCTTCTCGCTAATTTAACTATGTGTACTTACCATGTAAACTCCGCTCTGATGAGGACCAATACACACAAACGCCTTAGCGCTTTACGTCCTAGGCTTTCGCTTACGCGGTGAGGTCATCATCAGAGAGGGGTTACAGAGGACATTTATTTACCGCTGGACGTTGATTCCAGGGAACAAGATTGGGATTAATATTCCACTCCTCGACGTTCGTTGAGTTCGGCTGACTCACCCTACCGAACGTTCGAGACCTGCGCACACACTATCTAGCGGCACCCACCTGACCTGTTGGCGCCTTACCATCTCGTCCCTGCGGCCACCTTCACCTCGTGGTCAACTCCTCGGCGTCGCGTCACTCCAGCTACGCGATAAGCCAGGGCAGTACCTAGTGCGCCTACTTCTACAGAACAACTAAGTAACAAGTGAAGGCCTTGTAGTCCACGATCCCTTAATAAACTTATTTTTTTGTAAGCGTTGGTGAGTTTTTTTATTTTAAATACTCCCATCCGTCACATTGTATACAGTCCCCTTTTATGTCCAGGCTCATATAACTCGATTGAATTACTTGCAGAGACACTCCGCAAATAATTCAATCGACTTTTTGTATCGAAAATAAGTTTGCTACAACATTTCTACTATTTATCTATGCATAGTTTACGTCAATCTTGAAGAAATAACTGAACGCAGCCCTCAAATTTTAATACTCTTACTATTCTAATATCTTACTAAGGTTTGATCTGGGACGTTCGCCTGCCGTCATCGCCGCGCCATTTCATTGTGTTGTATTGTTATGAGTGCAGGGCTGAGCAGTATTTGAATTATTTACTTGTTAATGAATAATAAAAACTGCTTTAATTTTGTTAATTTATAAATAGAAAAAAATTAAAAAAAAAATGTTTTGAGACTGCTAAGTTAATTTATTCAATTTGTTAGAGGATCTCTAAAGTTTTTTCATTCTGTTATTTTGCACCTATTTTGCCAAATAATACAGAAAATACTTAAGAAAAAAAACATTGAAATAAAACTTGTTAGCATTCAGAAAAAAAGGAATATTCTATGCGAGCCCCTGGGACTATCTTGTAGGTGTTTACGTAAGTTTCTTTTTCACATAGTGAATTGAGGGTTAAAAGGCTATGAATAAATTTTCTTTTAAATACAGTTATTGTACTGTATTTTGTATTTCTATTTCAAAAACCTGACATGAAAGTATTTAAAAAAAATCGGAAAACCCAATTGCGTAAAAAGTGAACATGGAAACAATAATAAGTGTTAACTAATACAACTATAAGCAAAATGCGATTTTGAGGAAACTATCAAGGAAGGAATTTTTGAAATTCCATCCCTAAAAGGGTAAAACTGAGGATGAAAACTTGTAAGAAAGTTTATCAGTTTCGAAATTAGTGTCTTCAAATTTTGTGTTAAGGCTGACGAAAATGTATTAAGTTATACATATTTCAGCGTTTTCTATATTTTTCCCCCGAAAGGGTTAAAAGAGCGATTATGTTGAATATGGAAAGTCCGTCATTTTCAAAGTAAATATCACTTATTTCATTTTTGTGGTTTATGGTTAGAAACGAACGCAATTGGTGTTACTAGAATCTCCACCTTTAAAGGGGTGGAAAGGGGGATGAAATTTGATTTCACTTTCATTCAGTGAATTTTGTATTCAAGTAAAAATAATGCACACGTGCATCATGTTTATAATTACTTCGCACATAATCCAAATTCTTAAGTCATATCAAAAATATATTTATGGCTGCTATGGATTATCCTTCGGAGACAGACATAAACCATCAAAACTGTGGAACGTAATAGGCAATATGTACAATTCTGTAGTACTTTATTTTGATATATCTCCAGCCAGCGCCAGCGTTTGCGCGTTTGCGCCAGCGTTTGCGTAAGCGACATAAAGTATCTGTTTTACGTCATCATTACGAATCATTAAATTTCTAGGATTTTGTCTAGCAAAACATTCTCATACATTACTTTTGTAAGAGATTCTCAGAATGGCAGTGAACAATGTATCAACACCCGTTGCGTGTGTTTTGAAGAAGATATCGGAGAAACGTACAAACGATAACAGGCTTTATTTTATACAGTTTAGAGAAGATTAACTATCTATATCGTGTTCTGTGTTTGAGAGGATTAATTTTTGTATTCTTTGCTTCATCTTAGAAACTGGCGTTAGTGAAAAGAAGAATATTTTTTTGTCATAAATTAAGCTCTTTCACAACAATTACCCCCATTTGTCTTAGTTGTTACTTCAAAACAACACGTCGTTTTGGCCCGTATTGTTTTGCATGCAAATTGAACATTTGCATTTTTTTTTAACTAGTCCATGCAGTTGCTGTATAAAAACATGACTTTATTTATGTTATAAAATAGAATGAAGTTTCAATGTAATAAGGTGTGACTGCGACAGACGTAGTTAATACTCGTCTGATGTGAAATATTAGAAGATAGAATTGATTTGTACGTGAGTTGGTAGGTGGATGAAGAATTGATTTATTCTCTAATGGACGTGTTCTAGTAAAATAAACGTTTTTTTAAAACATTTAGCATTTTCTCATTCATATTTCTTGTGGTTATTGGCCCAGAGCACTAACCGCTATGAGAAAATAAACAATTGCTCAATGAAATACTGTAGTGCGAAAAGAAAATAAAACTGGTGTGCGTGGGGTCGCCATTTTGAGAGGGAAGAAAATTACTTGTTCGAAATATTAGAGCAATACAAGAAAGCAAGAATGCTTGCAGGAAAGTCTACAGGAAGGAAGAAAGGAAGTAAGATTATAATAAATGATGGAGTCTATACAGAACAGTCAAGTTATGAAACTGGATGTTTCCAAGAATTGGAATATATGGAATTTCCAATTCTTGGAAACTTCCAGTTTTAAACTCACCATGGGATAATACAATCGCACATGAAATAATTAATAAATCAGGGGCAGCAGAAACATATATTAAAAACCGTTGAAAATGAAACCTCTGCTCTTAAGTTCCAACGTGAGTCGGTTAAAAATAATTTACGCCCTTGTACTCACCCCAGGAATGCGCCAACCCTACGTGCAGCGCTAACAACGCGAGCACCCACTGCGTTCTAAACATTTTATGTTTCAGAAATACTAAGTTGTTTCAACAGAGTAAGTGCGTCCACCGCTGGTGATCGCTCTTGAAGTATTAAAACAAAAACAAAACGCAACCAGCGTTCCGCAAACCTAACAGGATAAAAAAGTGTTCTCTTATCTGCGACCAATGTGTGTGTTTAATCATAGGTGGGTACTCTAAGGGTTGATTACGAAAGGCGACCTTATGTTGTACAGATCACAATGAAATTAACGAACGGGTGGCGAACAACCCATTGTTC
The DNA here is from genome assembly GCA_947507805.1 of Aporophyla nigra. Taxonomy (NCBI): domain Eukaryota; kingdom Metazoa; phylum Arthropoda; class Insecta; order Lepidoptera; family Noctuidae; genus Aporophyla; species Aporophyla nigra. The sequence goes on along the minus strand of OX382309.1, from coordinate 18,124,451 downwards.
GCCGCCCTCAAGCGCCGCGGCTACGGTGGCCGGGAGTCCGCTATCTACTCCCGACGCCCGGGGCGTTTCCTCCTGTGGCGGCTAGGGACGTGAGGGCGCAGAGACTGCCACTCCCTCACGAGTCCCACCTCCTTCTTGCCCATGCCCTCTCGCTCCGTACCATGGCTCGCACCAGGGCCGGACGCGAGAGGTCAATGCCACCGATTGCCACCAAGAGGACACGGCGGTGCTCCGCCCAGGCAGGGCACACCTCCACCGTATGCTCCACCATGTTCTCCAGAAGATCCTCGCAATGGAAACACCCGCGCATTTCCTCCCGCTTTATCCTGAGCAGGGACACTCCAAAGCACCCATGCCCGGTGAGAATCTGCGTCAGGCGGAAGGTGAGGACGCCGTGGTGCTTCTCTATCCACTTCTCAAAGAAGGGACTTATCGCCGTAATTGTGGCGTGCCCAGCGCTGGGTTGCGACAATCGTACCCGCCTTGTTGCCATGAGATTACACAGGAGCTCTGTCCGCCGTGTCGCAATTTGTCGTGGCAGCGGAATTTCGTTCCGGCGTTTCACCTCCTTGCGCCACTCCCACATGTGGGCGAGGACCTATGTCTCCAGATCCCATGGTGGCACTCCGGTAAGGAGGCTCACCGCCTCACAGGAGACCGTGTGGTATCCCCGGACTAGCTGGATGGCCATGACCCTCTGGGCCGCACTCAACCAGCGCGCTGGGCGCAGCCTCAATGAAGGCGCCCACACCGGTGACCCGTAAAGCTCCATGGACCATGGAGGAGGCGTTTGGACCCCCCAGATTGGGCAAGAGCCGCTTTAAGGCAGCCCAGGCAGCCAGGGCAGGCTTTCCCCATATATTTTCGGTCAATTTGGTTTTGATTTGCCGAAAAGATTTTATAACTATCATAGAGTCGTGTATGAATTTAAATTCAACCGGGCAGATTGGAACGTTCGTTCTTAATAAATCAGTTGAGACATACGTTGAGGATTTTAAAGCTTGCGTCATCTTAGATGGTATATTAGTAAAGAAGTTTATAAATTCTTGAGCGACTTCTATGTTAGGGCTAATGGTACCACGTGAAGTCTTCGGTGTGTAGTCAGTGTTTCGATTTTTTTCCTATTAGTTTCGTTAATTATAACTTGCCAATCTCTTTTTATTTTATTTTCTGCTGATTTGATTTTGTTGCTAATGCGCAGAACTTAAGCTATCTTGCAGGTATTTCTAATAATTTTGGAATATTCAGCAACATACTTGCTGAAAGTTTCAGTGTGAATGTAAAGGCTCAAGGCCATACAGCTCGAACAGTCTTTCCCTACTAATCCTGATACCTCTAGTTGTCCAATCACTAAATAAAATATGCGGGCAAGTATGTTTGTTTCCTTTTCAAAAGTTTTATTGAATTTCGTGTGTACTATTGAAAATAAATCCTGATACAATTTATTCGCATCGCTCATATTATGGTCCAGAACATTTAACTTATTGTATAGAGTACTGTTGAATTTATTTAATTTGCTAGTCGTTATTTGTCTAAATTGTATTTGCACTTTTTGCAAAGGTGTTTTAAACATGAAAGTTACCGTTAGTCCACTATGATCAGACGGCAGCTAAATAACGATGGTACTTCCCGAAGTCCAAAAAAGCTGAAATTTGGTTACAGCTTAGAACATGCACATAAATAACAAAATGTTTAAGAAAATTGTAACTTTGATTTTGAAAGTTCCTAAGGGAGGTGTAAATCTGTATATGAAATAAAAGTTCTCGGTTATATCCCAAAGTCCTAGGAAACTGCAATTTGGAATGCAGACTAGGACTGTAATTTGTATCCTCCAACCCCCTTAAAAAGAGGTGCAACTCTACAGAGTAAATAATATAGTAGTAGTGTAGTGTAGTATATTTATTCGTGGGAAATACATTTCTCACGAATAAATATAATATGTACCTATATAAATAAACAAATGATACATAACTCTTTCTCGTTGGCTACAAAGAAAGTAACTGATGGCGTGCAAGAAATGCATTTTTAACCCGACTATGCTAGAAGTAAGAGTTATAATTTAAACATGATTTAACAGCAAAAAAAATTGAGCACCCCTACAAAAAGACATAAATTCCTTACAATTTATTTCATGTAAATTAGGTAGTCAAGACTTACATGACACTTTCACTGTTAATAACTATCAGAACGAATGTAGAGCAAAGCCCTCATATTTCTACGAGGCCTAACTCTACAAATCTTACATCTTGGTCAGTTTCTATTGCTTGACCATTTCCCTGGTGGGTGAACCCGACTGGTGACCCGTAGTATAATAATCTATACATCTATACAAATAAATAAAATTGGAGTGTCTGTTTTTAATATTAAGATAACCACTTTTTACTAAGTGTATAAGGATTTATACACGGTACATATACCAAAACAACATTTTTTACAATTTTTGTCCCTCTGTCTGTCTGTCTATCTCTGAAATGGCTGGACCGATTTTGACAAGATTTTCACTGGCAGATAGCTGATGTAACAAGGAGTAACTTAGGCTACTTTTATTTTATAAGGATTCTTTTTGTTTAGAAAAAAATAACGAACAGAAGACTCCCTTGCATACTTTCTCTCACAGAACACCAGACATATACGCATAATTTTATTCCATTCATCAACAAACACATTACATTCAGGGTTGGCAGTTAAAAGGGCATGAAGCATCTTTAATGTACGACAGACTAGGGATTCGGCTCTGGCTACAGTCTTAGATGTCAGTTGCTCTAAAAGATTGTGCCGGCGGTTCTGACGGTGTCCGATGTATTTATCGCGCAAATATAACCGGCAGAAAAGGCCATGGAGCTTCGGGCAGTCGATACGTCCCCGGAACAATATTTCTACTAAGACATGTTTTGAGGCTGCATTAGATATGCATATAATTATTTTTTTATATTTTCGTTTAATGACATTAAAATATAGAGGTGTTACTTAATTCTAAACTCGCCGAAATTTAATGTTTGATGGCGAGAGTCTATTATCATTCCGTCTCTTGTTAGTACTGTCACCATGTTGTTCTGTTCTAATTCTAAGTGCATAATAAAGAGTTAACGACAGTCAGTACATAGCAGGATTTTTATAGCTGATCTGCACGCGTAGCATGACCACTATAGAAAGAACTTTGTCTATTCTTGATAGAATAGAGATAGAACTGTCATGCTACGCCAGCACAGAAACGGGTTTTGTCGACGGAAGAATAGACAAAATTACAGATTGTGGAAAGATTTGTACCGTTTTATGCAGGCTTAGCATGGCGCTTTCATTTCTACGAAGAATAGACACACTTCTTTAGAAAATTAGAGAAACGAACTGTCACTTTGTATAGACAAAGTGACAGTTCGTTTCTAATTAATTAATTTTGACATCGCACCGTAGAAATCTTTCTACAATCTGTCATCTTGTCGTTCGTTTTTCACGATCTTTGTCTACGTCCCTACAGAGGTAGACTATTTCAGAAGAAAGTTTTCTATCCAAACTGTCAAAATCACACTGACAACTGTTTGTTGTGTAAGTTAGTGAAGACAATTTGATTTTATAATCGCATTGACTAATCGATTTGATTTAGGTTTAAAACAAAACAACAACCGTAAGTAAATAAATAAAGAAACTTTGGATAATGTAGTTTACTGTTGTTAATTTTCACTTTGTGTGAACTGTAACATTTTCTATTCTTCCGTCAACAAAACCGCTTTCTACGGTAGTCACACTACACATGCTGAGGGAAAAAAGAACGAGTGGCTAATCCGAATCTTAGATGTAAGCGTCTTCTCGATTGTTGATTTGTCTTGTTAAGATTGAAATAAAAATGTAATGAAGTTTTTGTAAATGGGCGTCGTAATTTTCTAAGTGCAAATGAAACATTGAAAACTTCCAGACACACCACTACCTACTGAGTTGTTCTCAACACTCGTCTTAATTTTTTTCTTGGATTCTAGATGATTGCAGAAAATGTCAGATTATAACTTTTCAAAACCCCTGACTGGGGTTTTAAAAAGTTTAAAACAGTATGAAGAAATAAATGAATTAACTTCGGACATTTCGAATAGTACCTTTTACGTATCGTTCTTGAATTGACAATTTTATATTTATAGGCAAAAAAATACAGATAAAAATCTGAAACACCAAAATGACTGAAGAAACCTTTACCATAACTGTTTAGTATATCACCTAATAACATATGAAACATTATCAGCCTAAAGCGTTCCCACTGCTGGGACACAGGCCTCCTGTTTGTGAGACGGAATGGTTTATAATCCAATACGCGAGTGCCGGTTGGCCGGTTTCACATGTCTTCGATTCTTTGATTTCGGGAGCAGTGGTGATGAGATAAATTACACACAGTAAAGAGCCTGCTTGGGTTCGAACCAATGACTTATAACACGTAAGTCTGAGCCGATACCGCTGGGCCACCACTACTCATATGGATCGGTTGGAATCTACAAAGAAAACAGTTTTATAGCTTAGATTAATCGATCTGTTGGATTCGAATGTTCGAAGTATATTTATATATATAACAAGCGAAAATAAAACGCCATACATACGTAAGAATATTTTATTAAAGTCAAACCAAGCAACACTAAACTAAATGCCTTCTTAATTGAAAGACGACATCACATTTTCAAAAAACAAAATAGTAAATATGTAGTTGGAGAAGTAATAGAATATTATAATCTATAAGATTACACTTCAACAACAACAGACATTTTAATGGTAGGCTTTCTTAAGGTAGGATCTTCTGTTGTTTCTGTATAGTTTGTTGAACATTGAGGGAGTTGTTAGTTTCCGTAATGGTTGGAATCAGATTCGACAGAGCTTCACAATCCTGACGTCCTTGAATTTGATCCTTTATTTTATAGTTGGCGGTTATGGCGAGTGGTATTTTATTGTAAAACTTCATCATCTCAGTAGGTTGTACATCTATCGCTGCGTTCTTTGGTAAATACCAAAAGGTTCTGGAGCTCTCACTGCCGTCCATCCAATATAAGTAATCCTTTGAAGCGGTCAACTCTTTTGGTACAGAAAGATGTGGATGTACGAACAATCTAATTTCGTTAAAATCAACATATAATTCCAAAGTCAGATCTCTTTTTTTTAGAAAATGAATAGTACATGCGTCACAACCATCAAAGTAATAAATTTTCCGTGTTTGTTGGTCTATGGCGAAGCTAAATACTGGCAACCAATTGATTATAGTTTGTTTTTCGGTAACATTAAAATTAATTCTCTCCATGTACTGCTTCATAGATGAGTCGGGGTTGGTCCATTGAATGTACCTGTAATTTGAATAACACTACTGAATATCAAGAAATGAAACAGATTTTTAATTTTTAAAGGTCTACATTTTTAACTGTCATTGATAACGTACCCTGTGCAACTATCCACGGCAATATTAGAGGCGATCCCGTATCTCATCTTGATTAAAAGATTTCCGTAAACATTGTTATTAGCTCCGGGTTTTAACGAAATCCAATTAATGCTCCTTTCATTCGTATCAGTGAAAAAAAGTTTTTCTGTAGGCGGGTCTTAGGCAATACTTTGAATATTACTCCCGTTTCTTTTGATGAAACATTTGTTTTCCATGGAAATTAAATTATAACCACATATAGCATCGTTGTCGCTCTGTTTGTCGAGGTACAGCATCATGTTGTGTACTTCATCGTAAGCTAACGCTGTGAGGTTGTGGGAAACGAAATTCACGGTGTTTGTTACTGTTCCGTTGGTATAAAATACGAGTTGATCTCCTAGACTTACGGCGATATCTGAAACAATTTAATAACATTTTTCTTTACCAAGCTGATATCCAAATACTCGGAGAGTTACTAGATACCTCAATGAAGTATCTGAAATACAAGGTACATGATAATTATAAGTTAAATATTGGAAATATCAGATACTTTTGGAAAAAAGTTTTAAATAACAAAATATCTAGATAGAATATTTCGGCTATTTGGACGTTGTTGAGGAACTTGTGGACAGGTCTCATGGCGTAGTTTAAGACAAGTAATCCTGATCCTGACACTTCACATCCTATTATCCTACAAAAATTTTAAACTAACTTTTGCAAGCAGTTTCGCCCGCGTGGAGGTTGGAAATTATCCCGCGTAAACGTACTACCGGGATAAAAGTACCCAATTTGTGTATCCAGTCTGAAACATGTTCGACTTTCTTGTTCTTTGTTTAGCAAGGTCATAATTAAGAAGGTGCGGTCCCCGGTTCTCAAACATGATTGAAAACCTGGCTGAGGCTATCGCAGTCCACTGATAGACACAGGCCTCTCTCTCTCGCTCTGACGCATTCTCTGTCCTCCGTCTTCCGCATCCACTCTGTCATAGCCACTTTCACCAGACACTCCAGGATTAAGCTATGACGATAACTACGGTTCTTTTCCGGATAATTTCATTTTGATTTTATCCTACAAAGAAACTCCGAGCATAGCTCGCCTCATTGCGTACTGAGCGAATTTGAATTTATGAACCAGCCGAACAGTCATTGTCCACGTTTCGGCACTGTATGTCATTACGGGCAGGACGCATTGGTTGACGACCTTAATCTTTAGACATAGTGGTATAGACCACAAGCGGACTTGATAAAGTTTCTCAAACGCTATTCTACCCAACTGGATCCTTCTGTCTAGTATTTTCCTCAAAGTAGTGTCTACCGAACTAGATGACTTGCCCTAAGTAGTCATACTTTTTCACAACTCCGGGAAGCAACCCATTATTGTGGACTAGACTCGAGATAGTTTTTGAGAGGGGAAATAGTTATTTTCACTTCAGAGCTCAAACATGTAGGTTTTGCTGCCTGAATTCAGCGAGCAAAATGAGATTTTGCTCACTGAGTAAGACAAAGTAACTTTTTAATTTTTGTTTTCAGAAAACCGCGAATATCTTATTCAGCCTTGGGTTAATCATACAATTCGAAACATTTACACTCTTTGCTTTTCCCGCCATTAGAAAGAGAGAGAGAGAAAGACCAGCCCTTTCGAAGTTCCGATTTTGAATTCGACCTCAAAAACAAACACGTTCGGAAATTTGTACTAACTAAAGAAATTTTGCAAAAAGATAATTCTTTTAATGTAATTTATTGAATTTTTAACTTATTGTTGTATTTAAATGAAAATAAGTATTTACTGCAAATAAAACTGATATTTAACCTGTAAATTTATTTCTAGTTTCAATAATGTTACGTAAATATTTTGAATAATAAAATATCATGGGTGCTATTTCCGAACACGCCTTAATTTAAATAAAACAGCGGGAATAAAGTTTCGTAGCTGGCGTAAAGGGTTGAATAAGTTAAAAAATATTAAAATAATCGTAAAATATGAGTGAAACTAGCGACGAGAACAGTATTTTAACACCGAAACAGAAACCTTAACTCCAGATAATCAAACTAAACTCAATGCAACAATAACGTTGTCAAATAAATCTGTTACTTTTAATTTGCAGAATTGCAGTAATATTACTTTTAACTTTTAAAATGTCCCATTTTATTGAATTGGTACCTCTACCTACAATGTTAATTATTTTGATTCACAATAAATAGTTATTTCAATCTATTCCTGTTTATTATTTTATCTCCTAAAGTGTTCTCGCTGCTGAAGTGAAAAGTTATGTGTGTTACACGAGAGCAAAGTTTTTTGCATCTCGTGCATACTCGCTACGCTCGTGATTCAATCGTTGAATCCTTCGCTTGCTCAGGATTCAAAATCAGCACTCGCAGCAAAAAACGACTTTGCTCTCTTGTTGCACAAATAACTATTGTGCAACAAGAGAGCAAAGTCGTTTTTTGATCCTGAGCAAGCGAAGGATTCAACGATTGAATCACGAGCGTAGCGAGTGATTTTAAAGTTGAATCCTGAGTGTGGCGAGGGATTCAAAGGCACGAGATGCAAAAAAAAAACTTTGCTCTCGTGTAACACACATAACTTTTCACTTCAGCAGCGAGAACACTTTAGGAGATAAAATAATAAACAGGAATAGATTGAAATAACTGTTTATTGTGAATCAAAATAATTAACATTGTAGGTAAAGGTACCAATTCAATTAAATGGAATATTTTAAAAGTTAAAAGTAATATTACTGCAATTCTGCAAATTAAAAGGAACAGATTTAATTGACAACGTTATTGTTGCATTGAGTTTAGTTTGATTATCTGGCTGGTGAAAATACTGTTCCCGTCGCTAGTTTCACTCATATTTTACGATTATTTTAATATTTTTTAACATATTCAACTCTTTACGCCAGCTACGAAATTTTATTCCCGCTCTTTTATTTAAATTAAGGCGTGTTCGGAAATAGCAACCGTGATATTTTATTATACAAAATATTTACGTAACATTATTGAAACTAGAAATAAATATTTACAGGTTAAATATCAGTTTTATTTGCAGTAAATACTTATTTTCGTTTAAATACAACAATAAATTAAAAATTCAATAAATTACATTATAAGACATGATTAGCTTTTTGCAAAATTTCTTTAGTTAGTACAAATTTCCGAACGCGTTTGTCTTTGAGGTCGAATTCAAAATCGGAACTTCGAAAGGGCTGGTCTTTGTCTCTCTCTCTTTCTAATGGCGGGAAAGAGATAGAGTGTAAATGTTTCGAATTGTATGACTAACCCAAGGCTGAATAAGATATTCGCGGTTTTCTGAAAACAAAAATTAAAAAGTTACTTTGTCTCACTGATTTCAGGCAGCAAAACCTACATGTTTGAGCTACTGAAGTGAAAACTATATTATAATTACACTAACGTAGGTTGTTAGGTTAAATGAGGGGCATAGTTTTTAGGGGATGTAGTACTTGTAGAAATAAACAATTATTACTGTGTGAATGCTCCGTGTGGTGCCGAACGGACCCGTGTGGTGCCGGACGTAAAGAATAGCACGATCTTATTTCTTCCTGTGGGTGTCGTAAAAGTCGACTAAGGGCTTACTAGAGAATGGGCAGTAGCGTTTTCTAAGTATTTTACCACCATACTGCGATCACCAACCCGCCTGCCAAGCGCGGAGATTATGGCGATGTCCCCTAAGTTGAAGAAGGCTTAAGTTCAGCATTGGACGTCTTACGGCTGAAATGATGAGTATGATGACTGTGTGAATGTAACCATCTCTGAAATATTAAAATAAAAACCGGTGTTCTCTGCACTTTGTTGACATCAGCAGATTTTACCTATATCACTCCTTTAAAGTATGTCCTCCTTTGAACTGTTTGCTGTTTTTCCTGTGTTAGATAATGTTAGTTTATTCAAGATCTTTTCCGTATTATGTATTTTGCAGTTGTTTTTCACGAGTTTAATTATTAATTTATTTTATTTTTCCGCATTTGTAATATCTTATCTGGGACGATATTAAAAGAAGTCGTGTATCGTACGAGTAGCCGTGAAACATAATTAACAGAACCTAGTTGTGTGCAAAACAGGAACGAGGATAACGAACAAGGAAACAGTAATAGGCTATTCTAGATTATATTTAATATAGGTATACCTACCCACTGGGTGACAAACTTGTTTGTGCCAGTTAAATTAGTATTATGTATACGAAAAAGCACGATGTAATTATTACGTTTAATAACAACTTTCAAATCTTCATCTGTTAGCTACCAAATATGCGATCTCTCTTCATCGCATTTTTATATTTTAACCGACTTAAAAAAAGGAGGAGGTTATCAATACGACTGTATTTTTTAAGGTTCCGTTGCCAAATGGCAAAAAACGGAACCCTTATGGATTCGTCATGTCTGTCTGTCTGTCTGTCCGTCCGTATGTCATAGCCACTTTTTCCGAAACTATAAGAGCTATGCTGTTGAACCTTGGTAAGTAAATGTATTCTGTGCACCGCAATAAGATTTTCAAACAAAAATAGAAAACAAGTAATAAATTTTGGGGTTCCCCATACTTAGAACTGAACCAAATTTATTTATTTTTTCATCAAACCTATACGTGTGGGGTATCTATGAATTGGTCTTCAAAAATGATATTGAGGTTTCTAATATCATATTTTTCTATACTGAATAGTTTGCCCGAGAGACACTTCCAAAGTGGTAAAATATGTGCGGGGGGACACATATTTTATCACTCGGTGCGCGAGTCCGACTCACACTTGGGCGGTTTTTTATATTTGTTACCTCATAACTTTTGACTGGGTGAACCAATTTTGATGATTCTTTTTGATTTGAAAGCTGGTGCTTTCCGTGTGGTCTTACTTAATTTGGTTCCATTCGGACAATGCGATCCATGTGAAAACCATATAAGTCTTAAAGGAGATGTTTCATTTTTATATGGGGCTCCGGCCATAACATGTACCTTTTAGCGAACCTGGGAAACTTACCCCTGAATAGAATAAAGTAACATTTTTTTCATAATATCAAATGCATTTTATGTACAAAATAAAAATTAAAAATGTTTGACGTTTGTCCTAAGAGTTAGCAAGTGGTTATTTTGAATTCGTTTAGAAACACACTTCAAAAATAGAGACTAAAGATTTTTGTAACGATGAAATGGTCACACTTAATTATGTTTACTCAAAAATATGTATGAGAGAATAATAGTAATTTATTTTTAACACTTCAAGAATGCACACATTTTTCATTATTTTCTACGTTACGTTGATTTGATGAGATATGATTTCAGAACGAACGAAGTCTGCAAGCAAACGAGACGCCATGTTGAATAAAATATGGCAGTAATGGGAAAACTATTATGTTTTGTACACAACAAATCAGGCTCAAATTCACTAGAGAATATTTTTCTCCAATTTGTGGTATTTTTTCCTGTTTTTCGATAAATGTACATCTGATGGCCGAAATTGAAACATCTCCTTTGCATTATGTATTTGCGCGACAAATGAACGAATAACCCGATTGGATTGGTGCGGGTTATCTACCATAACTAGAAAGTTAAAAAATAAAAACTTTTACAAAAAAAATAACAACAGCGACTTCCGAAATTAAAGTTATTTTTCACTTTGTAGTGTTTTTTTTTAGGAAGTCCGTTGTTATTTTTTTGTAATTTTTTTTTATCAAATACTTTGTTAGTTATCCCCAATCTTCTGCTTTTTTAACCGTCTTCAAAAAAAAAAAAGGAGTAGGTTATCAATTCCTCTATATTTTGTTTTATGTTTGTTACCTCATAACTTTTGACTGGGTGAACCGATTTCGATGATTTTTTTTATTTGAAAGCTGTTGCTTCCCGAATGGTCCCATTTTAATTTGGTTCCATTTGGACAATGGAGTCCATGTGAAAACCATACAAGTCTCAAATTTGCATTAAGTATGTGTGCGACAAATGGTCGAATAACTCAACATCACGCCAAACGATTTCAATGATTCTTTTTTTATTTGAAAGCTGGTGCTTTCCGAATGGTTTCGTTTTATTTTGGTTCCATTCGAACAATGGGATCCATGTGAAAACCATCTAAGTCTTAAATTCGCATTAAGTATTTGCGCGACAGATGAACGAATAACGCGATTAGATTAGGTGCGGGGCATCTACCATAACTAAAAAGTTAAAAATAAAATCATTTTACAAAAAAATAAAAACCGACTTCCTTAAAAAAATCACTATAAAGTCAAAATAACTTTAATTTGGAAGTCGGTGGCAAAAAACCTTAAATACAGATCCTAAGACACCAAATTCCGAAATTAAAGTTATTTTTGACTTTGTAGTGTTTTTGTCTGTTTTTTTTTAAGTTTTTATTAGCAAGGTTTATGTATCCCTTAGAAAAACCCACAGAAAAAGTCAGGCTGCGTCGTGAAATACTTTCTGATCGAAATAGCATTCGTAAGTAATTATAAAAAAAAAACACAATCCGTTTCAGCCACCCTGTATGAAATTTTATACTAAGCTTTGTTATACTTTGATACTATAGTTTCTTTTTATTGTATTAAAAAGTAAAAATAATAAAAAAACTCAATCTTAAAGTACCTAAGTATGTATTAATAATTAACAAAAAATAAATACGTCGCGTTGGGGGACCGCTCTGCAAGGGCAGACGTCGTTGATGGTCGTATCCTAAATGCAATATTTAGAAGTAATTTTATAAAAGTTATCTTCAGTTAGGTAATAGACTATTTGTAATTAAATTATTAGGTTTGGAGCAATTTTGATTTCACTTTCATTCAATGAATTTTGTAATCAAGTAAAAATAATGCACACGTGCTTCATGTTTATAATTGCTTCGCACATAATCAAAATTCTTAAGTCATATTTAAAATATGTTTATGGCTACCATGGATTATCCTTAGGAGTCAGATATAAAACATCAAAACTGTGGAACGTTTTAATATGTACAATTCTGTAGTACTTTATTTTGATATATCTCGTTAAGCCAGCGTTTGCGTAAGCAACAAAAATTATGTGTTTTACGACATCATTACGAATAATTAAAATTCTAGAATTTTCTCTAGCAAAATATTCTCCTACATTACTTTTGGAAGAGATTCTCAAAATGGCAGTGAAAACTGTATCAACATCCGTTGCGTGTGTTTTAAAGAAGATATCGGAGAAACATATAGACGATAACAGGCTTTATTTTATACAGTTTAGAGAAGATTAACTATCTATATCGTGTTCTGTGTTTGAGAGGATAAACTTGTGTATTCTTTGCTTCATCTTAGAAATTGGCGTTAGTGAAAAGAAGAATATTTTTTGTAATAAATTAAGGTCTTTCACAACAATTACCCTCCATTTGTCTTAGTTGTTACTTCAAAATTATAACACGTCGTTTTGGCCCGTATTGTTTTGCATTCAAATTGAACATTTACATTTTTTTTTAAACTAGTCCATGCAGTTGCTGTACAAAAACATGGGTTTATTTATGTTATAAAAAAGAATGAAGTTTGAATGTAATAAGGTGTGACTGTGACAGACGTAGTTAATACTGGTCTGATATGAAATATTAGAAGATGGAATTGATTTGTATGTGAGTTGGTAGGTGGATGAAGATTTCATTTATTCTCTAATGGACGTGTTCTAGTAAAATAAACGTTTTTTTAAACATTTAGCATTTTTTCATTTATATTTCATGTGGCCCAGAGTACTAACCGCTATGAGAAAATAAACATTTGCTCAATGAAATACTGTAGTGCGAGGAGAAAATAAAACTGACGTGCGTGGGGTCGCTATTTTGAGAGGGAAGAAAATTACTCGTTCGAAATATTAGAGCAATACAAGAAAGCAAGAATGCTTGCAGAAAAGCCTACAGGAAGGAAGAAAGGAAGTAAGATTATAGTAAATGATGGAGTCCAAACAGAACTGTTAAGTTATGAAACTGGAAGTTTCCAAGAATTGGAATATATGGAATTTCCAATTCTTGGAAACTTCCAGTTTATACTCACCATAGGATAATACAATCGCACATGAAAGAATTAATAAATTAGGGTCAGCAGAAACATATATTAAAAACAGTTGAAAATGAAACCTCTGCTCTTAAGTTCCAACGTGAGTCGGTTAAAAATAATCTACGCCCTTGTACTCACCCCAGGAATGCGCCAACCCTACGTGCAGCGCTAACAACACCAGCAGCCACTGCGTTCTACACATTTTATATTTCAGAAATACCAAGTTTTTTCAACAGAGTAAGAGCGTCCACCGCTGGTGATCGCTCTTGAAGTATTAAAACAAAACGCTCGGTTTCCGCAAACCTAACAGGATAAAAAATAGTGTCCTCTTATCTGCGACCACAGGCTTGTTATTCACAGTGCTATCGTCTTATTGTGTGTGTTTAATCATAGGTGGGTACTCTAAAGGTTGATTACGAAAGGCGACCTTATGCTATACAGATCACAATGAAATTAACAAGCGTGTGGCGAACTACCCATAGTTCACCGCCCTCAAGCCCGCGCCTACGGTGGCCGGGAGTCCGCTATCTACTCCCGACGCCCGGGGCGTTTCCTCCTGTGTCGGCTAGGGACGTGACGGCGCAGAGACTGCCACTCCCTCACGCATCCCACCTCCTCCTTGCTCATGCCCTCTCGCTCCGTACCATGGCTCACACTAGAGCCGGACGCGAGAGGTCGCTGCCATCGATCGCCTCCACGAGGACACGGTGGTGCTCCGCCCAGGCAGGGCACACCTCCACCGTATGCTCCACCGTGTCCTCCAGAAGATCCCCGCAATGGTAACACCCGGGCATTTCCTCCCGCTTTATCCTGAACAGGAACCCCCCAAAGCACCCATGCCCGGTGAGAATATGCGTCAGGTGGAAGGTGAGGACGCCGTGATGCCTCTCTATCCACTCCTCAAAGAAGGAACTTACCGCCGCAATTGTGGCGTGCCCAGCGCTGGGTTGCGACAATCGTACCCGCCATGTCGCCATGAGATCAGACTGGAGCTCTGTCCACCGTGCCGCAATTTGTCGTGGCAGCGAAGTTTCATTCCGGCGTTTCGCCTCCTTGCGCCACTCTCACATGTGGGCGAGGACCTTTGCCTCCAGATCCCATGGTGGCATTAAGGCTCGCTGCCTCGTAGGAGACCGTGCGGTATCTCCGGACTAGCCGGATGGCCATGACACTCTGGGCCGCACTGAACCGGTGCCCTGGGCGCAGCCTCAGTGAAGGTGCCCACACCGATGACCTGTAAAGAGCCATGGACCGCACGACCCCCGTGTAGAGCCTCCGGCAGGAGGCGCTTGGACCCTCAGATTGGACAAGAGCCGCTTTATGGCAGCCCAGGCAGGCAGGGCAGTCTTTCCCCATAGATCGCCAATTTGATTTTGATTTGCCGATAAGATTTTATAACTATCATAGGGTTGTGTTTGAATTTAAATTCAACCGGGCAGATTGGAACGTTTGCTCTCAATAAATCAGTTGAGACATACGGTGAGGACTTTACAGCTTGCGTCGTCTTAGATGGTATATTAGTAAAGAAGTTTATAAATTCTTGAGCGACTACTATGTTAGAGCTATTGGTACCACGTGAAGTCTTCAGTGTGTAGTCAGTGTTTCGATTTTTTTCCTATTAGTTTTGGAATGCAGGCTAGGACTGTTATTTGTATCCTCCAACCCCCTTAAAAAGAGGTGCAACTCTACAGAGTAAATAATATAGTAGTAGTGTAGTGTAGTTTATTTATTCGTGAGAAATACATTTCTCACGAATAAATATAATATGTACCTATATAAATAAACAAATGATACATAACTCTTTCTCGTTGGCTACGAAAAAAGTAATTGATGGCGTGCAAGAAATGCCTTTTTAACCTGACTATGCTAGAAGTAAGAGTTATAATTTAAACCTGTTTTAACAGCAAAAGAAAATTGAGCTCCCCCACAAAAAGCCATAAATTCCTTACAAATTATTTCATGTAAATTAGGTAGTCAAGACTTACATGACGCTTTCACTGTTAATAACTATCAGAACGAATGCAGAGCAAAGCCCTCATGTTTCTACGAGGCCTAACTCTACAAATCTTACATCTTGGTCAGTTTCTATTGCTTGACCATTTCCCTGGTGGGTGAACCCGACTGGTGACCCGTAGTATAATAATAATACAATAAAAACGTTTATTTAAGGGGACACATCTACAATGAATACCTTAACTGTTAAAAATAGCGGTCCGTTGCTACTTTGCCTGAACTAGGTTCATCATCATTCACGCAGTCCATCCCTCGTTTCTTTGGTGTCCTCCTACTCTTATAGAAATTGACACATTCATACTCAAAACTTTTGTCACGACACTTTCCTCATTCCTCCGTATCACGTGCCCATATCATGACTACCGATTTTCATAACAACTTTTCAATTTTCGGTGTCACTTTAGACCTCCTCTTATGTACTAATTTTTTTAGATGTATATTTCTTTCCTTTACGATTAAGGGGAATGTGGAAGTCACAGATGAATGCAAGTTAGTATGTTTAGCGGTTCTATTTAAGACTTCAAATACATCTGCTGTCTGTGCACAATCACGGGTTATTAAATGTTTAAGCAGCCATAGTAATTTAATTTATAGAAACTTTATTATCTGTTTAAAATGATGTACAGGAATGGGCCTAGGAATGCAACTAATTATTTATTTATTTATAGTTCATTAAAACGGTACAACACCAATATCATTCATTAACATAGAAACAACTGGGCAGCAGCGTTCTCTATGCATTTTACCACCATACTGCGATCGCCAACCCGCCTGCCAAGCGTGGCGATTATGGCAAAGCCCCCAAATTGGGGGAGGCCTAAGTCCAGCAGTGGACGTCTTACGGCTGAAATGATGATGATGATGATGAACATAGAAACAGAGGAAAGGTTGACAATGCTAATATAAATTTAAACAATTTCATAAATTAACAACTAATATGGAACAGAAGACTCCCTTGCATACTTTCTCTCACAGTACACCAGACATATACGCATAATTTTATTCCATTTATCAACAAACACATTACATTCAGGGTTGGCAGTCAAAAGGGCATTAAGCAACTTTAATGTACCACAGACTGGGGATTCGGCTCTGGCTACAGTCTTAGATGTCAGTTGCGCTAAAAGATTGTGCCGGCGGTTCTGACGGTGTACAATGTATTTATCGCGCAAATATAACCGGCAGAAAAGGCCATGGAGCTCTGAGCAGTCGATACGTCCCCGAAACAATATTTCTACTAAGACATGTTTTGAGGTTGCCTTAGATATGCATATATGCATACTATTTTTTTTTTTTGTTTTATGATATTATAATACAGAGGTGTTACTTAATTCTAAACTCGCCGAAATTTAATGTTTGATGGCGAGAGTCTATTATCATTCCGTCTCTTGTTAGTACTCTCACCATGTTGTTCTGTTTTAATTCTAAGTGCATAATGAAAAGTTAACAACAGTCAGTACATAGCAGAATTTTTATAGCTGATCTGCACGCGTAGCAGGACCACTATAGAGAGAACTTTGTCTATTCTTGGTAGAATAGAGATAGAACTGTCATGCTATGCCAGCACAGAAACGGGTTTAGTCGACGGAAGAAAAGACGAAACTACAGATTGTGGAAAGATTTGTACCGTTTTATGCAGGCTTTGCATGGCGCTTTCATTTCTACGAAGAATAGACACACTTCTTTGGAAAATTAGAGAAACAAACTGTCACTTTGTATAGACAAAGTGACAGGTCGTTTTTAATTAATTAATTAATTTTGACATCGCACCGTAGAAATCTTTCTACAATCTTGTCAAATCTTGTCGTTCGTTTCTCACGATCTTTGTCTACGCCCCTACAGAGGTAGACTATTACAGAAGAAAGTTTTCTACCCAAACTGTCAAAATCACACTGACAACTGTTTGTTGTGTAAGTTAGTGAAGACAATTTGATTTTATAATCGCATTGACTAATCGATTTGATTTAGGTTTAAAACAAAACAACAACCGTAAGTAAATAAATAAAGAAACTTTGGATAATGTAGTTTACTGTTGTTAATTTTCACTTTGTGTGAACTGTAACATTTTCTATTCTTCCGTCAACAAAACCGCTTTCTACGGTAGTCACACTACACATGCTGAGGGAAAAAAGAACGAGTGACTAATCCGAATCTTAGATGTAAGCGTCTTCTCGATTGTTGATTTGTCTTGTTAAGATTGAAATAAAAATGTAATGAAGTTTTTGTAAATGGGCGTCGTAATTTTCTAAGTGCAAATGAAACATTGAAAACTTCCAGACACACCACTACCTACTGAGTTGTTCTCAACACTCGTCTTAATTTTTCTCTTGGATTCTAGATGATTGCAGAAAATGTCAGATTATAACTTTTCAAAACCCCTGACTGGGGTTTTAAAAAGTTTAAAACAGTATGAAGAAATAAATGAATTAACTTCGGACGTCACATTTCGAATAGTACCTTTTACGTATCGTTCTTGAATTGACAATTTTATATTTATAGGCAAAAAAATACAGATAAAAATCTGAAACACCAAAATGACTGAAGAAACCTTTACCAACTGTTTAGTATATCACCTAATAACATATGAAACATTATCAGCCTAAAGCGTTCCCACTGCTGGGACACAGGCCTCCTGTTTGTGAGACGGAATGGTTTATAATCCAATACGCGAGTGCGGGTTGGCCGGTTTCACATGTCTTCGATTCTTTGTTTTCGGGAGCAGTGGTGATGAAATAAATTACACACAGTAAAGAGCCTGCTTGGGTTCGAACCAATGACTTATAACACCTAAGTCTGAGCCGATACCGCTGGGCCACCACTACTCCTATGGATCGGTTGGAATCTACAACGAAAACAGTTTTATAGCTTAGATTTATCGATCTGTGGGATTCGAATGTTCGAATTATATTTATATATATGACAAGCGAAAATAAAACGCCATACATAAGTAAGAATATTTTATTAAAGTCAAATCAAGCAACACTAAACTAAATGCCTTCTTAATTGAAAGACGACATCACATTTTCAAAAAACAAAATAGTAAATATGTAGTTGGAGAAGTAATAGAATATTATAATCTATAAGATTACACTTCAACAACAACAGACATTTTAATGGTAGGCTTTCTTAAGGTAGGATCTTCTGTTGTTTCTGTATAGTTTGTTGAATATTGAGGGAGTTGTTAGTTTCCGTAATGGTTGGAATCAGATTCGACAGAGCTTCACAATCCTGACGTCCCTGAATTTGATCCTTTATTTTATAGTTGGCGGCTATGGCGAGTGGCATTTTATTGTAAAACTTCATCATCTCAGTAGGTTGTACATCTATCGCTGCGTTCTTTGGTAAATACCAAAAGGTTCTGGAGCTCTCGCTGCCATCCATCCAATATAAGTAATCCTTTGAAGCGGTCAACTCTTTTGGTGCAGAAAGATGTGGATGTACGAACAATCTAATTTCGTTAAAATCAACATATAATTCCAAAGTCAGATCTCTTTTATTTAGAAAATGAATAGTACATGCGTCACAACCATCAAAGTAATAAATTTTCCGTGTTTGTTGGTCTATGGCGAAGCTAAATACTGGCAACCAATTGATTATAGTTTGTTTTTCGGTAACATTAAAATTAATTCTCTCCATGTACTGCTTCATAGATGAGTCGGGGTTGGTCCATTGAATGTACCTGTAATTTGAATAACACTACTGAATATCAAGAAATGAAACAGATTTTTAATTTTTAAAGGTCTAAATTTTTAACTGTCATTGATAACGTACCCTGTGCAACTATCCACGGCAATATTAGAGGCGATCCCGTATCTCATCTTGATTAAAAGATTTCCGTAAACATTGTTATTAGCTCCGGGTTTTAACGAAATCCAATTAATGCTCCTTTCATTCGTATCAGTGAAAAAAAGTTTTTCTGTAGGCGGGTCGTAGGCAATACTTTGAATATTACTCCCGTTTCTTTTGATGAAACATTTGTTTTCCATGGAAATTAAATTATAACCACATATAGCATCGTTGTCGCTCTGTTTGTCGAGGTACAGCATCATGTTGTGTACTTCATCGTAAGCTAACGCTGTGAGGTTGTGGGAAACGAAATTTACGGTGTTTGTTACTGTTCCGTTGGTATAAAATACGAGTTGATCTCCTAGACTTACGGCGATATCTGAAACAATTTAATAACATTTTTCTTTACCAAGCTGATATCCAAATACTCGGAGAGTTACTAGATACCTCACTGAAGTATCTGAAATACAAGTTACAAGATAATTATAAGTTAAATATTGGAAATATCAGATACTTTTGGAAAGAAGTTTTAAATATCAAAATATCTAGATAGAATATCTCGGCTATCTGGGCGTGGTTGAGGAACTTGTGGACAGGTCTCATGGCGTAGTTTAAGACAAGTAATCCTGATCCTGACACTTCACATCCTATTATTCTACAAATATTTTAAACTAACTTTTGCCAGCGGTTTCGCCCGCGTGGAGGTTGGAAATTATCCCGCGTGAACGTAATACCGGATAAAAGTACCCAATTTGTGTATCCAGTCTAAAAATGTTCGATATTCTTGTTCTTTGTTTAGCAAGGTCATAAATAAGAGGGTGTGGTCCCCGGTTCTCAAACATGATTGAAAACCTGGCTGAGGCTATCGCAGTCCACTGATAGACACAGGCCTCTCTCTCGCTGTGACGCATTCTCTGTCCTCCGTCTTCCGCATCCACTCTGTCATAGCCACTTTCGCCAGACACTCCAGGATTAAGCTATGTCGGTAACTACGGTTCTTCTCCGGATAATTTCATTTTGATTTTATCCTACAAAGAAACTCCGAACATAGCTCGCCTCATTGCGTACTGAGCGAATTTGAATTTATGAACCAGCCGAACAGTCATTGTCCACATTTCGGCACCGTATGTCATTATGGGCAGGACGCATTGGTTGACGACCTTAATCTTTAGACATAGCGGAATAGGCCACAAGAAGACTTGATAAAGTTTCTCAAACGCTGTTCTACCCAACTGGATCCTTCCGTCCAGTATTTTCCTCAAAGTAGTGTCTACTGAACTAGATGACTTGCCCTAAGTGGTCATACTTTTTACCACCATACTGCGATCACCAACCCGCCTGCCAAGCACGGCGATTATGGCGATGTCCCCCAAGTTGAAGGAGGCTTAAGTTCAGCATTGGACGTCTTACGGTTGAAATGATGAGTATGATGACTGTGTGAATGTAACCATCTCTGAAATATTAAAATAAAAACCGCTTTGTTGATATCAGCAGATATTACCTATATCACTCCTTTAAAGTATGTCCTCCTTTGAACTGTTTGCTGTTTTTCCTGTGTTAGATAATGTTAGTTTATTCAAGATCTTTTCCTTATTATGTATTTTGCAGTTGTTTTTCACGAGTTTAATTATTAATTTATTTTATTTTTCCGCATTTGTAATATCTTATCTGGGACGATATTAAAAGAAGTCGTGTATCGTACGAGTAGCCGTGAAACATAATTAACAGAACCTAGTTGTGTGCAAAACAGGAACGAGGATAACGAACAAGGAAACAGTAATAGGCTATTCTAGATTATATTTAATATAGGTATACCTACCCACTGGGTGACAAACTTGTTTGTGCCAGTTAAATTAGTATTATGTATACGAAAAACCGCGATGTAATTATTATGTTTAATAGCAACTTTCAAATCTTCATCTGTTAGCTATCAAACATGCGATCTCTCTTCATCGCATTTTTATATTTTAACCGACTTAAAAAAAGGACGAGGTTATCAATACGACTGTATTTTTTATGGTTCCGTTGCGAATTCGTCATGTCTGTCTGTCTGTCTGTCTGTCCGTACGTACGTCATAGCCACTTTTTCCGAAACTATGAGAGCTATGCTGTTAAAACTTGGTACAAATGTATTCTGTGAACCGCAAAAGATTTTCAAACAAAAATAGAAAAAAAGCAATACATTTTGGGGTTCCTCATACTTAGAACTGAAACGAAGTTTTTTTTTCATCAAACCTATACATGTGGGGTATCTATGAATTGTTCTTCAAAAATGATATTGAGGTTTCTAATATCATATTTTTCTAAACTAAATGGTTTGCGCGAGAGACATTTCCAAAGTGGTAAAATACATATGTGTGAGAGGACACATATTTTACTACTTTGAAACGGGTCCACCCTTTGTGGCAGAATTTTTTTTGACATAATATTATTTTGCATAACAGCGGATAGCATAAACTTCATTTCGCAGAACATCGTTTCGCATACACTCATTTATCATACATTCACAACGCATAATTTTATAAGTCAGAATCATCTTTAGGCATAAATTTTATATCCATAATAATGAAAAAGGAGAACCTTCATATCGCAGAAAGTTCGCAGTCAGAATCGTCTCTTGGCATTATTTCATATTGATAGTCCTTAAAAGGCAGAACTATCATATCTCAGAAACATTACAGTTAGAATCATCTTTTGGCATACATTTCATATCCATAATAATTGAAACGCGATGAGCGTTTTATTACATTACCGAAAAATCATATTCAGCACGCTGCATGCAGACATGCAATCAAGCATACACCATGCATGCAGCATACAAGCAAGCATGCAGCATGCAAGTAAGCATGCAGCATGCAAGCAAGCATGCAGCATGCAAGCAAGCTCACAGAATGCATGCGAGCATGCAACACGCAGCATGCATGCTTTCTGTCACGGCTCCGGCGCTGCGTGGCTCCGGCGGTCCCACGCGAGCTCATCGTAGCAGATGGTTTTACGCTCACCACCGCAGCTTCGGCTTGCTGGCCGGCTCTGCCGGCCAGCCTCAGCCACGGCGGCGAGCGTCAAAACATATATTGAGTTTTGAGACACTATTTTAATTTAAGGTTTAAATGCAATTTTATAGAAATGACAATATGCCTAACGAAATTATTCTAAATGAAATTCTGCCATCTTCATAGTATGCCAAGTGAAATTGTACCAAATAATCGTCGCTCTAAATAAATGTTCTGCTAAACGAAATTCTGCGGAATATTAAGTCTGCCAAAGGTAATTATGCTTAATAAAATTCTGCCATATTAAAAGTATGCCAGCGTAAAGTCGGACATATAAATATTCGGCCAAACAATGATTATGTTAAACATTTTTTATGCCTTACAAATCAATCAAAAGTCATTTATTCAAATTAGGCTGAGGATCAGCACTTTTCGAACGTCAAAATTACAAAAGACTGTCCCCCCAAAACGCCCACCCGTCGCGCACTTCCTAGTGCTTTAGCTGGGAAGAAGAAGTGGCCAACAAACTCCCCAGCAGCACAGCTGTCTGTCCAGTTAGAAGAACTTGATATGAAATATTCGTTTAAAGAAGATTATGCCAAATGTGTTATGCCCCGGCCACCGTAGGCGCGAGCTTGCGGGCGGCGAGCAATGGGTAGCTCGCCGCCCGGTAAGGACCAAGCTCGCGGGTCGACGGCGCGTAGTGTTCCACGCGCGCCTCAAAGAGATGTCAGCAGCAGTGAAGGGGTCTGCTAGGACCGGTGCCTGCCGGGGTCGCGTGATTGTTCGAAAGAGATACCGTGGCCCCGGCACTGGGCAACTGAAGGAACACGGGTGGGTTTTAGTCAGTAAAAGTCTGACACGCCCTCCCACTCCGCCCAGAGCGGGAGAAGTCATTTGATGATATCTCATCCAAAAAAAAAAAAAAATTGTGTGTTATGCCAAATAAAATTCGGAGCGTCAAGTTTCTGCCAGATAGAGGGAACCCCTTTGAAACGCCCCTCCCCCTGTAACTTCTAAAATAAGAGAATGATAAAACTAATACAAATTTAAGATGTACATGTAAACTTCCATCGAAAATTGGTTTGAACGAGATCTAGTAAGTAGTTTTTTTTTTAATACATCATAAATCGTAAACCGCAATTTACCTTTCATTCAATCAACTCAAATATAAAAGTTACAAAAAACATTTAATTACATAAACATAAACCTTATGCATAAACTGTGAATACCCTTGGTGCGCGGGTCCGACTCGCACTTGGCCGGTTTTTTATATTTGTTACTTAATAATTTTTGACTGGGTGAACCAATTTTGATGATTCTTTTTTATTTGAAAGCTGGTGCTTTTCGTGTGGTCCCATTTTAATTTGGTTCCATTCGGACAATGCGATCCATTTGAAAACCATATAAGTCTTAAATTTGCATTATGTGTTTGCGCGACAAATTAACGAATAACCCGATTAGATTAGTGCGGGGTATCTACCATGGTTCACCCTTGTTTGGTCGAACAATGTTTCGTCGAAAATCACTTCGGCGAATTTTATTTGCAATAAAGTCATTTCGTAGAATTATTCATTTGACCGAATAATTCATTGGTAAATTTTTATTTACCATAATTATTTATTTGAACTAATGTCATTTGACCGAATTTTCAAATGAACTAATTTTATTCAGCATAAAATAACACCAATTGAGTGCATGCATGTAGCATGCAAGCAAGCATGCAGCATGCAAGCGAGCATGCATGCAAGCAGGCAAGCAGCATGCAATCGAGCAAACAAGCAAGCATGCAGCATGCCAGCGAGCATGCATGCAAGCAGGCAAGCCGCATGCAATCGAGCATACAAGCAAGCATGCAGCATGCAAGCGAGCATGCATGCAAGCAGGCAAGCAGCATGCAATCGAGCATACAAGCAAGCATGCATCATGCAGCAGGCATGGTTTCTGTCACGGCTCCGGCGCTGCAGGGCTCCGGCGGTACCACGCGAGCTTATCGTCGCAGACAGTTTAACGATCACCACCGCAGCTTCGTCTCGCTGGCCGGCACGGCCGGCCAGCCTCAGCAGCGGCGGCGAGCGTTACAACCACCTGCTCCTCAGCTCGCGGGCCGCCTCGCCCGCGCCCCTCCGCACCTACGCGATTCTAAATTACACTCTAGGGGTAGGGCAAACAAGACTACGTGGAGTCGGATTTACAGCGATTCGTTTCTGTCACTAAAACCTAACTGCATAACATAACACCAATTAAGTATTCGATAAAATAAATGTTATACCACCTGAACATTACATCAAATAAACATTATACCTTTTGATCAATAGCGCAAATGTTGGTATCGCAAATAAATATTCGATGAAATGAAAATTATGTTAATCGATATTATACAAATTGATTATTTTCTTAAACGTTGTTCGATTTAGTAATATTGTATCAAACGTTGTTCGACCAAACAAGGGTGAACCATCTACCATAACTAGAAAGATAAAAAATAAAAACTTTTTACAAAAAAATAAAAACAGCGATTTCCGAAATTAAAGTTATTTTTCACTTTGTAGTGTTTTTTTTTTAAGAAGTCGGTTGTTATTTTTTGTAAAAAGTTTTTATCTCATACTTTATTAGTTATCCCACTACCCAATCTTCTGCTTTTTATTAGCAAGGTTTATAATATATCCCCTTAGAAAAACCCACAGAAAAAGTCAAGCTGCGTCGCGAAATACTTTCTGATCGAAATAGCATTCGTAACACGTAATTATAAAAAAAACACAATCCGTTTCAGCCACCCTGTAAGAAATTTTATGCTAAGCTTTGTATTACTTTGATACTATAGTTTTTTTTATTGTCGTAACGTTGTATGAATATCCACATACTCAATTAATTCATAATCAACGTAAATTCTTAACTTATAAAAATAACACTACTACTTTGGTGTTGTAACGACGACGTGATGTTTTTTGTGACGTCATAAAATGGTGTCATTTGTGGGTATCAGCGAACAGTTTTTAATCGTGCAGTGACGAAAAGTCATGTTTATGCGGGTAGTCTGCATCAATACACCAGTTTTTGGTGTTGTAAACGACGACGTGATGTCCTAGTTCAACCGACAACGAAGTAAAGCGGAGTAAAGCGCGCACGAGTATAAATAGGCTCGCACAGGAGACCATACATTCATTTGATTGCCAAAACTTACTCTGGTTACACGTTCGCAAAATAGTTTCTTTCTGTATTAGATTCTTGCGACATTTTCCCGTGTCCAGACTTTTATTTTTATTAAGTTTGCATTGATTTAAGATTTAATAATCAAATATATATTTCACAAGTGTAGTGTTTATCCCCGTGAAGGGTAAGTTTGCCAAACCAAAATTATTATAACTGCTAGCTCATGTATTGTTTTCTTTACTGAATAGGCACCTACAGACATAATTTATTTTGTGTTCAGATTTTTATTGTCTGTTGGTTTTATTCTTTTTTTTTAAGCCTCGAGTGTGTCATACGCTCGCAGTGCCAATCGATGTTTTTAGGTGAGGATTCTTCTCGCTAATTTAACTATGTGTACTTACCATGTAAACTCCGCTCTGATGAGGACCAATACACACAAACGCCTTAGCGCTTTACGTCCTAGGCTTTCGCTTACGCGGTGAGGTCATCATCAGAGAGGGGTTACAGAGGACATTTATTTACCGCTGGACGTTGATTCCAGGGAACAAGATTGGGATTAATATTCCACTCCTCGACGTTCGTTGAGTTCGGCTGACTCACCCTACCGAACGTTCGAGACCTGCGCACACACTATCTAGCGGCACCCACCTGACCTGTTGGCGCCTTACCATCTCGTCCCTGCGGCCACCTTCACCTCGTGGTCAACTCCTCGGCGTCGCGTCACTCCAGCTACGCGATAAGCCAGGGCAGTACCTAGTGCGCCTACTTCTACAGAACAACTAAGTAACAAGTGAAGGCCTTGTAGTCCACGATCCCTTAATAAACTTATTTTTTTGTAAGCGTTGGTGAGTTTTTTTATTTTAAATACTCCCATCCGTCACATTGTATACAGTCCCCTTTTATGTCCAGGCTCATATAACTCGATTGAATTACTTGCAGAGACACTCCGCAAATAATTCAATCGACTTTTTGTATCGAAAATAAGTTTGCTACAACATTTCTACTATTTATCTATGCATAGTTTACGTCAATCTTGAAGAAATAACTGAACGCAGCCCTCAAATTTTAATACTCTTACTATTCTAATATCTTACTAAGGTTTGATCTGGGACGTTCGCCTGCCGTCATCGCCGCGCCATTTCATTGTGTTGTATTGTTATGAGTGCAGGGCTGAGCAGTATTTGAATTATTTACTTGTTAATGAATAATAAAAACTGCTTTAATTTTGTTAATTTATAAATAGAAAAAAATTAAAAAAAAAATGTTTTGAGACTGCTAAGTTAATTTATTCAATTTGTTAGAGGATCTCTAAAGTTTTTTCATTCTGTTATTTTGCACCTATTTTGCCAAATAATACAGAAAATACTTAAGAAAAAAAACATTGAAATAAAACTTGTTAGCATTCAGAAAAAAAGGAATATTCTATGCGAGCCCCTGGGACTATCTTGTAGGTGTTTACGTAAGTTTCTTTTTCACATAGTGAATTGAGGGTTAAAAGGCTATGAATAAATTTTCTTTTAAATACAGTTATTGTACTGTATTTTGTATTTCTATTTCAAAAACCTGACATGAAAGTATTTAAAAAAAATCGGAAAACCCAATTGCGTAAAAAGTGAACATGGAAACAATAATAAGTGTTAACTAATACAACTATAAGCAAAATGCGATTTTGAGGAAACTATCAAGGAAGGAATTTTTGAAATTCCATCCCTAAAAGGGTAAAACTGAGGATGAAAACTTGTAAGAAAGTTTATCAGTTTCGAAATTAGTGTCTTCAAATTTTGTGTTAAGGCTGACGAAAATGTATTAAGTTATACATATTTCAGCGTTTTCTATATTTTTCCCCCGAAAGGGTTAAAAGAGCGATTATGTTGAATATGGAAAGTCCGTCATTTTCAAAGTAAATATCACTTATTTCATTTTTGTGGTTTATGGTTAGAAACGAACGCAATTGGTGTTACTAGAATCTCCACCTTTAAAGGGGTGGAAAGGGGGATGAAATTTGATTTCACTTTCATTCAGTGAATTTTGTATTCAAGTAAAAATAATGCACACGTGCATCATGTTTATAATTACTTCGCACATAATCCAAATTCTTAAGTCATATCAAAAATATATTTATGGCTGCTATGGATTATCCTTCGGAGACAGACATAAACCATCAAAACTGTGGAACGTAATAGGCAATATGTACAATTCTGTAGTACTTTATTTTGATATATCTCCAGCCAGCGCCAGCGTTTGCGCGTTTGCGCCAGCGTTTGCGTAAGCGACATAAAGTATCTGTTTTACGTCATCATTACGAATCATTAAATTTCTAGGATTTTGTCTAGCAAAACATTCTCATACATTACTTTTGTAAGAGATTCTCAGAATGGCAGTGAACAATGTATCAACACCCGTTGCGTGTGTTTTGAAGAAGATATCGGAGAAACGTACAAACGATAACAGGCTTTATTTTATACAGTTTAGAGAAGATTAACTATCTATATCGTGTTCTGTGTTTGAGAGGATTAATTTTTGTATTCTTTGCTTCATCTTAGAAACTGGCGTTAGTGAAAAGAAGAATATTTTTTTACTACAACTATAAGCAAAATGCGATTTTGAGGAAACTATCAAGGAAGGAATTTTTGAAATTCCATCCCTAAAAGGGTAAAACTGAGGATGAAAACTTGTAAGAAAGTTTATCAGTTTCGAAATTAGTGTCTTCAAATTTTGTGTTAAGGCTGACGAAAATGTATTAAGTTATACATATTTCAGCGTTTTCTATATTTTTCCCCCGAAAGGGTTAAAAGAGCGATTATGTTGAATATGGAAAGTCCGTCATTTTCAAAGTAAATATCACTTATTTCATTTTTGTGGTTTATGGTTAGAAACGAACGCAATTGGTGTTACTAGAATCTCCACCTTTAAAGGGGTGGAAAGGGGGATGAAATTTGATTTCACTTTCATTCAGTGAATTTTGTATTCAAGTAAAAATAATGCACACGTGCATCATGTTTATAATTACTTCGCACATAATCCAAATTCTTAAGTCATATCAAAAATATATTTATGGCTGCTATGGATTATCCTTCGGAGACAGACATAAACCATCAAAACTGTGGAACGTAATAGGCAATATGTACAATTCTGTAGTACTTTATTTTGATATATCTCCAGCCAGCGCCAGCGTTTGCGCGTTTGCGCCAGCGTTTGCGTAAGCGACATAAAGTATCTGTTTTACGTCATCATTACGAATCATTAAATTTCTAGGATTTTGTCTAGCAAAACATTCTCATACATTACTTTTGTAAGAGATTCTCAGAATGGCAGTGAACAATGTATCAACACCCGTTGCGTGTGTTTTGAAGAAGATATCGGAGAAACGTACAAACGATAACAGGCTTTATTTTATACAGTTTAGAGAAGATTAACTATCTATATCGTGTTCTGTGTTTGAGAGGATTAATTTTTGTATTCTTTGCTTCATCTTAGAAACTGGCGTTAGTGAAAAGAAGAATATTTTTTTGTCATAAATTAAGCTCTTTCACAACAATTACCCCCATTTGTCTTAGTTGTTACTTCAAAACAACACGTCGTTTTGGCCCGTATTGTTTTGCATGCAAATTGAACATTTGCATTTTTTTTTAACTAGTCCATGCAGTTGCTGTATAAAAACATGACTTTATTTATGTTATAAAATAGAATGAAGTTTCAATGTAATAAGGTGTGACTGCGACAGACGTAGTTAATACTCGTCTGATGTGAAATATTAGAAGATAGAATTGATTTGTACGTGAGTTGGTAGGTGGATGAAGAATTGATTTATTCTCTAATGGACGTGTTCTAGTAAAATAAACGTTTTTTTAAAACATTTAGCATTTTCTCATTCATATTTCTTGTGGTTATTGGCCCAGAGCACTAACCGCTATGAGAAAATAAACAATTGCTCAATGAAATACTGTAGTGCGAAAAGAAAATAAAACTGGTGTGCGTGGGGTCGCCATTTTGAGAGGGAAGAAAATTACTTGTTCGAAATATTAGAGCAATACAAGAAAGCAAGAATGCTTGCAGGAAAGTCTACAGGAAGGAAGAAAGGAAGTAAGATTATAATAAATGATGGAGTCTATACAGAACAGTCAAGTTATGAAACTGGATGTTTCCAAGAATTGGAATATATGGAATTTCCAATTCTTGGAAACTTCCAGTTTTAAACTCACCATGGGATAATACAATCGCACATGAAATAATTAATAAATCAGGGGCAGCAGAAACATATATTAAAAACCGTTGAAAATGAAACCTCTGCTCTTAAGTTCCAACGTGAGTCGGTTAAAAATAATTTACGCCCTTGTACTCACCCCAGGAATGCGCCAACCCTACGTGCAGCGCTAACAACGCGAGCACCCACTGCGTTCTAAACATTTTATGTTTCAGAAATACTAAGTTGTTTCAACAGAGTAAGTGCGTCCACCGCTGGTGATCGCTCTTGAAGTATTAAAACAAAAACAAAACGCAACCAGCGTTCCGCAAACCTAACAGGATAAAAAAGTGTTCTCTTATCTGCGACCAATGTGTGTGTTTAATCATAGGTGGGTACTCTAAGGGTTGATTACGAAAGGCGACCTTATGTTGTACAGATCACAATGAAATTAACGAACGGGTGGCGAACAACCCATTGTTCGCCGCCCTCAAGCGCCGCGGCTACGGTGGCCGGGAGTCCGCTATCTACTCCCGACGCCCGGGGCGTTTCCTCCTGTGGCGGCTAGGGACGTGAGGGCGCAGAGACTGCCACTCCCTCACGAGTCCCACCTCCTTCTTGCCCATGCCCTCTCGCTCCGTACCATGGCTCGCACCAGGGCCGGACGCGAGAGGTCAATGCCACCGATTGCCACCAAGAGGACACGGCGGTGCTCCGCCCAGGCAGGGCACACCTCCACCGTATGCTCCACCATGTTCTCCAGAAGATCCTCGCAATGGAAACACCCGCGCATTTCCTCCCGCTTTATCCTGAGCAGGGACACTCCAAAGCACCCATGCCCGGTGAGAATCTGCGTCAGGCGGAAGGTGAGGACGCCGTGGTGCTTCTCTATCCACTTCTCAAAGAAGGGACTTATCGCCGTAATTGTGGCGTGCCCAGCGCTGGGTTGCGACAATCGTACCCGCCTTGTTGCCATGAGATTACACAGGAGCTCTGTCCGCCGTGTCGCAATTTGTCGTGGCAGCGGAATTTCGTTCCGGCGTTTCACCTCCTTGCGCCACTCCCACATGTGGGCGAGGACCTATGTCTCCAGATCCCATGGTGGCACTCCGGTAAGGAGGCTCACCGCCTCACAGGAGACCGTGTGGTATCCCCGGACTAGCTGGATGGCCATGACCCTCTGGGCCGCACTCAACCAGCGCGCTGGGCGCAGCCTCAATGAAGGCGCCCACACCGGTGACCCGTAAAGCTCCATGGACCATGGAGGAGGCGTTTGGACCCCCCAGATTGGGCAAGAGCCGCTTTAAGGCAGCCCAGGCAGCCAGGGCAGGCTTTCCCCATATATTTTCGGTCAATTTGGTTTTGATTTGCCGAAAAGATTTTATAACTATCATAGAGTCGTGTATGAATTTAAATTCAACCGGGCAGATTGGAACGTTCGTTCTTAATAAATCAGTTGAGACATACGTTGAGGATTTTAAAGCTTGCGTCATCTTAGATGGTATATTAGTAAAGAAGTTTATAAATTCTTGAGCGACTTCTATGTTAGAGCTATTGGTACCACGTGAAGTCTTCAGTGTGTAGTCAGTGTTTCGATGTTTTTCCTATTAGTTTCGTTAATTATAACTTGCCAATCTCTTTTTATTTTATTTTCTGCTGATTTGATTTTGTTGCTAATGCGCAGGACTTCAGCTATCTTGCAGGTATTTCTAATAATTTTGGAATATTTAGCAACATACTTGCTGAAAGTTTCAGTGTGAATGTAAAGGCTCAAGGCCATACAGCTCGAACAGTCTTTCCCTACTAATCCTGATACCTCTAGTTGTCCAATCACTAAATAAAATATGCGGGCAAGTATGTTTGTTTCCTTTTCAAAAGTTTTATTGAATTTCGTGTGTACTATTGAAAATAAATCCTGATACAATTTATTCGCATCGCTCATATTATGGTCCAGAACATTTAATTTATTGTATAGAGTACTATTGAATTTATTTAATTTGCTAGTCGTTTTTTGTCTAAATTGTATTTGCACTTTTTGCAAAGGTGTTTTAAACATGAAAGTTACCGTTAGTCCACTATGATCAGACGGCAGCTAAATAACGATGGTACTTCCCGAGGTCCAAACAAGCTGAAATTTGGTTACAGCTTAGAACATGCACATAAATAACAAAATGTTTAAGAAAATTGTAACTTTGATTTTGAAATTTCCTTATAGGGAGGTGCAAATCTGCATATAAAATAAAAGTTCTCGGTTATATCCCGAGGTCCTAGGAAACTACAATTTGGAATGCAGGCTAGGACTGTTATTTGTATCCTCCAACCCCCTTAAAAAGAGGTGCAACTCTACAGAGTAAATAATATAGTAGTAGTGTAGTGTAGTATATTTATTCGTGAGAAATACATTTCTCACGAATAAATATAATATGTACCTATATAAATAAACAAATGATACATAACTTTTTCTCGTTGGCTACGAAAAAAGTAATTGATGGCGTGCAAGAAATGCCTTTTTAACCTGACTATGCTAGAAGTAAGAGTTATAATTTAAACCTGTTTTAACAGCAAAAGAAAATTGAGCTCCCTCACAAAAAGCCATAAATTCCTTACAAATTATTTCATGTAAATTAGCTAGTCAAGACTTACATGACGCTTTCACTGTTAATAACTATCAGAACTAATGTAGAGCAAAGCCCTCATATAGATCCCTAATATAAATTTAAACAATTTCATAAATTAACAACTAATATGGAACAGAAGACTCCCTTGCATACTTTCTCTCACAGAACACCAGACACATACGCATAATTTTATTCCATTCATCAAGAAACACATTACATTCAGGGTTGGCAGTCAAAAGGGCATTAAACATCTTTAATGTACGACCGACTGGGGACTCGGCTCGGGCTACAGTCTTAGATGTCAGTTGCGCTAAAAGATTGTGCCGGCGGTTCTAATGACGGTGTCCGATGTATTTATCGGGCAAATATAACCGGCAGAAAAATCCATGAAGCTCTGGGCAGTCGATACGTCCCCGGAACAATATTTCAACTAAGAAATCTTTTGAGGTTGCATTAGATATGCATATATGCATACTATTTTTAGGGTTCCGTTGCCAAATGGCAGAAAACGGAACCCTTATAGATTCGTCATGTCTGTCTGTCTGTCTGTCCAAGTATGTCACAGCCACTTTTTTCCGAAACTATAAGAGCTATGCTGATGAAACTTGGTAAGTAGATGTATTCTGTGAACCGCATTACGATTTTCACACAAAAATAGAAAAAAAAAACCAATAATATTTGGGATTCCCCATACATAGAACTGAAACACAAAAAAAAAATTCATTAAACCCATACGTGTGGGGTATCTATGGATCGTTCTTCAAAAATGATATTGAGGTTTCTAGTATCATTTTTTTCTAAACTGAATAGTTTGCGCGAGAGACACTTCCAAAGTGGTAAAATGTGTCCCCCCCCCCGTAACTTCTAAAATAAGGGAATGATAAAACTAAAAAAAAGATATGATGTACATTACCATGTAAACTTCCACCGAAAATTGATATGAACGAGATCTAGTAAGTAGTTTTTTTTTTAATACGTTATAAATCGTAAACCACAATTTACCTTTCATTCAGTCAACTCAAAAAAAAAAAAACATTTAATTTCATAAACATAAACCTTATGCATAAACCGTGAATCCCTGCAGGTTTGTACGGAACCCTCGGTGCGCGAGTCCGACTCGCACTTGGCCGGTTTTTTTTTTGTTTGTTTAATGACATTAAAATACAGAGGTGTTACTTAATTCTAAACTCGCCGAAATGTAATGTTTGATGGCGAGAGTCTGGCACCATGTTGTTCTGTTCTAATTCTAAGTGCATAATGAAAAGTTAACAACAGTCAGTACATAGCAGAATTTTTATAGCTGATCTGCACGCGTAGCAGGACCACTATAGAGAGAACTTTGTCTATTCTTGGTAGAATAGAGATAGAACTGTCATGCTATGCCAGCACAGAAACGGGTTTAGTCGACGGAAGAAAAGACGAAACTACAGATTGTGGAAAGATTTGTACCGTTTTATGCAGGCTTTGCATGGCGCTTTCATTTCTACGAAGAATAGACACACTTCTTTGGAAAATTAGAGAAACAAACTGTCACTTTGTATAGACAAAGTGACAGTTCGTTTTTAATTAATTAATTAATTTTGACATCGCACCGTAGAAATCTTTCTACAATCTTGTCAAATCTTGTCGTTCGTTTCTCACGATCTTTGTCTACGCCCCTACAGAGGTAGACTATTACAGAAGAAAGTTTTCTACCCAAACTGTCAAAATCACACTGACAACTGTTTGTTGTGTAAGTTAGTGAAGACAATTTGATTTTATAATCGCATTGACTAATCGATTTGATTTAGGTTTAAAACAAAACAACAACCGTAAGTAAATAAATAAAGAAACTTTGGATAATGTAGTTTACTGTTGTTAATTTTCACTTTGTGTGAACTGTAACATTTTCTATTCTTCCGTCAACAAAACCGCTTTCTACGGTAGTCACACTACACATGCTGAGGGAAAAAAGAACGAGTGGCTAATCCGAATCTTAGATGTAAGCGTCTTCTCGATTGTTGATTTGTCTTGTTAAGATTGAAATAAAAATGTAATGAAGTTTTTGTAAATGGGCGTCGTAATTTTCTAAGTGCAAATGAAACATTGAAAACTTCCAGACACACCACTACCTACTGAGTTGTTCTCAACACTCGTCTTAATTTTTCTCTTGGATTCTAGATGATTGCAGAAAATGTCAGCTTATAACTTTTCAAAACCCCTGACTGGGGTTTTAAAAAGTTTAAAACAGTATGAAGAAATAAATGAATTAACTTCGGACGTCACATTTCGAATAGTACCTTTTACGTATCGTTCTTGAATTGACAATTTTATATTTATAGGCAAAAAAATACAGATAAAAATCTGAAACACCAAAATGACTGAAGAGACCTTTACCAACTGTTTAGTATATCACCTAATAACATATGAAACATTATCAGCCTAAAGCGTTCCCACTGCTGGGACACAGGCCTCCTGTTTGTGAGACGGAATGGTTTATAATCCAATACGCGAGTGCGGGTTGGCCGGTTTCACATGACTTCGATTCTTTGATTTCGGGAGCAGTGGTGATGAGATAAATTACACACAGTAAAGAGCCTGCTTGGGTTCGAACCAATGACTTATAACACGTAAGTCTGGGCCGATACCGCTGGGCCACCACTACTCCTATGGATCGGTTGGAATCTACAAAGAAAACAGTTTTATAGCTTAGATTTATCGATCTGTTGGATTCGAATGTTCGAAGTATATTTATATATATAACAAGCGAATATAAAACGCTATAGGTACATACGTAAGAATATTTTATTAAAGTCCAACCAAGCAACACTAAACTAAATGCCTTCTTAATTGAAAGACGACATCACATTTTCAAAAAACAAAATAGTAAATATGTAGTCGGAGAAGTAATAGAATATTATATAATCTATAAGATTACACTTCAACAACAACAGACATTTTATTGGTAAGCTTTCTTAAGGTAGGATTGTCTGTTGTTTCTGTATTGTTTGTTGAATATTGAGGGAGTTGGTAGTTTCCGTAATGGTTGGAATCAGATTCGACAGTGCTTCACAATCCTGACGTCCCTGAATTTGATCCTTTATTTTATAGTTGGCGGCTATGGCGAGTGGTATTTTATTGTAAAACTTCATCATCTCAGTAGGTTGTACATCTATCGCTGCGTTCTTTGGTAAATACCAAAAGGTTCTGGAGCTCTCGCTGCCGTCCATCCAATATAAGTAATCCTTTGAAGCAGTCAACTCTTTTGGTACAGAAAGATGTGGATGTACGAGCAATCTAATTTCGTTAAAATCAACATATAATTCCAAAGTCAGATCTCTTTTTTTTAGAAAATGTTTAGAACATTCATCACAACCATCAAAGTAATAAATTTTCCGTGTTTGTTGGTCTATGGCGAAGCTAAATACTGGCAACCAATTGATTATAGTTTGTTTTTCGGTAACATTAAAATTAATTCTCTCCATGTACTGCTTCATAGATGAGTCGGGGTTGGTCCATTGAATGTACCTGTAATTTGAATAACACTACTGAATATCAAGAAATGAAACAGATTTTTAATTTTTAAAGGTCTACATTTTTAACTGTCACTGATAACGTACCCTGTGCAACTATCCACGGCAATATTAGAGGCGATTCCGTATCTCATCTTGATTAAAAGATTTCCGTAAACATTGTTATTAGCTCCGGGTTTTAACGAAATCCAATTAATGCTCCTTTCATTCGTATCAGTGAAAAAAAGTTTTTCTGTAGGCGGGTCGTAGGCAATACTTTGAATATTACTCCCGTTTCTTTTGATGAAACATTTGTTTTCCATGGAAATTAAATTATAACCACATATAGCATCGTAGTCGCTCTGTTTGTCGAGGTACAGCATCATGTTGTGTACTTCATCGTAAGCTAACGCTGTGAGGTTGTGGGAAACGAAATTCACGGTGTTTGTTACTGTTCCGTTGCTATAAAATACGAGTTGATCTCCTAGACTTACGGCGATATCTGAAACAATTTAATAACATTTTTCTTTACCAAGCTGATATCCAAATACTCGGAGAGTTACTAGATACCTCACTGAAGTATCTGAAATACAAGGTACAAGATAATTATAAGTTAAATATTGGAAATATCAGATACTTTTGGAAAAAAGTTTTAAATAACAAAATATCTAGATAGAATATTTCGGCTATTTGGGCGTTGTTTAGGAACTTGTGGACAGGTCTCATGGCGTAGTTTAAGACAAGTAATCCTGATCCTGACACTTCACATCCTATTATCCTACAAAAATTTTAAACTAAGTTTTGCAAGCAGTTTCGCCCGCGTGGAGGTTGGAAATTATCCCGCGTAAACGTACTACCGGGATAAAAGTACACAATTTGTGTATCCAGTCTGAAACATGTTCGACTTTCTTGTTCTTTGTTTAGCAAGGTCATAATTGAGAAGGTGCGGTCCCCGGTTCTCAAACATGATTGAAAACCTGGCTGAGGCTATCACAGTCCACTGATAGACACAGGCCTCTCTCTCTCGCTGTGACGCATTCTCTGTTCTCCGTCTTCCGCATCCACTCTGTCATAGCCACTTTCACCAGACACTCCAGGATTAAGCTATGACGATAACTACGGTTCTTTTCCGGATAATTTCATTTTGATTTTATCCTACAAAGAAACTCTGAGCATAGCTCGCCTCATTGCGTACTGAGCGAATTTGAATTTATGAACCAGCCGAACAGTCATTGTCCACGTTTCGGCACTGTATGTCATTACGGGCAGGACGCATTGGTTGACGACCTTAATCTTTAAACATAGCGGAATAGGCCACAAGAAGACTTGATAAAGTTTCTCAAACACTGTTCTACCCAACTGGATCCTTCTGTCTAGTATTTTCCTCAAAGTAGTATCTACCGAACTAGATGACTTGCCCTAAGTAGTCATACTTTTTCACAACTCCGGGAAGCAACCCATTATTGTGGACTAGACTCGAGATAGTTTTTGAGACGGGAAATACTTATTTTCACTTCAGAGCTCAAACATGTAGGTTTTGCTGCCTGAATTCAGTGAGCAAAATGAGATTTTGCTCACTGAGTGAGACAAAGTAACTTTTTAATTTTTGTTTTCAGAAAACCGCGAATATCTTATTCAGCCTTGGGTTAATCATACAATTCGAAACATTTACACTCTATCTCTTTCCCGCCATTAGAAAGAGAGAGAGACAAAGACCAGCCCTTTCGAAGTTCCGATTTTGAATTCGACCTCAAAGACAAACGCGTACGGAAATTTGTACTAACTAAAGAAATTTTGCAAAAAGATAATTATGTCTTTTAATGTAATTTATTGAATTTTTAACTTATTGTTGTATTTAAACGAAAATAAGTATTTACTGCAAATAAAACTGATATTTAACCTGTAAATATTTATTTCTAGTTTCAATAATGTTACGTAAATATTTTGAATAATAAAATATCATGGGTGCTATTTCCGAACACGCCTTAATTTAAATAAAACAGCGGGAATAAAGTTTCGTAGCTGGCGTAAAGAGTTGAATAAGTTAAAAAATATTAAAATAATCGTAAAATATGAGTGAAACTAGCGACGAGAACGGTATTTTAACACCGAAACAGAACCCTTAACCCCAGATAATCAAACTAAACTCAATGCAACAATAACGTTGCCAAATAAATCTGTTCCTTTTAATTTGCAGAATTGCAGTAATATTACTTTTAACTTTTAAAATGTCCCATTTTATTGAATTGGTACCTCTACCTACAATGTTAATTATTTTGATTCACAATAAATAGTTATTTCAATCTATTCCTGTTTATTATTTTATCTCCTAAAGTGTTCTCGCTGCTGAAGTGAAAAGTTATGTGTGTTACACGAGAGCAAAGTTTTTTGCATCTCGTGCATACTCGCTACGCTCGTGATTCAATCGTTGAATCCTTCGCTTGCTCAGGATTCAAAATCAGCACTCGCAGCAAAAAACGACTTTGCTCTCGTGTTGCACAAATAACTACTGTGCAACAAGAGAGCAAAGTCGTTTTTTGATCCTGAGCAAGCGAAGGATATGTCCAGCAGTGGACGTCTTTCGGCTGAAATGATGATGATGATGAAGCGAAGGATTCAACGATTGAATAACGAGCGTAGCGAGTGATTCTAAAGTTGAATCCTGAGTGTGGCGAGGGATTCAAAGGCACGAGATGCAAAAAACTTTGCTCTCGTGTAACACACATAACTTTTCACTTCAGCAGCGAGAACACTTTAGGAGATAAAATAATAAACGGGAATAGATTGAAATAACTGTTTATTGTGAATCAAAATAATTAACATTGTAGGTAGAGGTACCAATTCAATTAAATGGAACATTTTAAAAGTTAAAAGTAATATTACTGCAATTCTGCAAATTAAAAGGAACAGATTTAATTGGCAACGTTATTGTTGCATTGAGTTTAGTTTGATTATCTGGCTGGTGAAAATACTGTTCTCGTCGCTAGTTTCACTCATATTTTACGATTATTTTAATATTTTTTAACATATTCAACTCTTTACGCCAGCTACGAAATTTTATTCCCGCTCTTTTATTTAAATTAAGGCGTGTTCGGAAATAGCACCCATGATATTTTATTATACAAAATATTTACGTAACATTATTGAAACTAGAAATAAATATTTACAGGTTAAATATCAGTTTTATTTGCAGTAAATACTTATTTTCGTTTAAATACAACAATAAATTAAAAATTCAATGAATTACATTATAAGACATGATTATCTTTTTGCAAAATTTCTTTAGTTAGTACAAATTTCCGTACGCGTTTGTCTTTGAGGTCGAATTCAAAATCGGAACTTCGAAAGGGCTGGTCTTTGTCTCTCTCTCTTTCTAATGGCGGGAAAGAGATAGAGTGTAAATGTTTCGAATTGTATGATTAACCCAAGGCTGAATAAGATATTCGAGGTTTTCTGAAAACAAAAATTAAAAAGTTACTTTGTCTCACTCAGTGAGCAAAATCGCATTTTGCTCACCGATTTCAGGCAGCAAAACCTACATGTTTGAGCTACTGAAGTGAAAACTATATTATAATTACACTAACGTAGGTTGTTAGGTTAAATGAGGGGCATAGTTTTTAGGGGATGTAGTACTTGTAGAAATAAACAATTATTACTGTGTGAATGCTCCGTGTGGTGCCGAACGGTCCCGTGTGGTGCCGGACGTAAAGAATAGCACGATCTTATTTCTTCCTGTGGGTGTCGTAAAAGTCGACTAAGGGCTTACTAGAGAATGGGCAGTAGCGTTTTCTAAGTATTTTACCACCATACTGCGATCACCAACCCGCCTGCCAAGCACGGAGATTATGGCGATGTCCCCTAAGTTGAAGAAGGCTTAAGTTCAGCATTGGACGTCTTACGGCTGAAATGATGAGTATGATGACTGTGTGAATGTAAATCTCTGAAATATTAAAATAAATACCGGTGTTCTCTGCATTTTGTTGACATCAGCAGATATTACCTATATCACTCCTTTAAAGTGTGTCCTCCTTAGAACTGTTTGCTGTTTTTCCTGTGTTAGATAATGTTAGTTTATTCAAGATCTTTTCCTTATTATGTATTTTGCAGTTGTTTTTCACGAGTTTAACTATTAATTTATTTTATTTTTCCGCATTTGTAATATCTTATCTGGGACGATATTAAAAGAAGTCGTGTATCGTACGAGTAGCCGTGAAACATAATTAACAGAACCTAGTTGTGTGCAAAACAGGAACGAGGATAACGAACAAGGAAACAGTAATAGGCTATTCTAGATTATATTTAATATAGGTATACCTACCCACTGGGTGACAAACTTGTTTGTGCTAGTTAAATTAGTATTATGTATACGAAAAAGCACGATGTAATTATTACGTTTAATAACAACTTTCAAATCTTCATCTGTTAGCTACCAAATATGGGATCTCTCTTCATCGCATTTTTATATTTTAACCGACTTAAAAAAAGGAGGAGGTTATCAATACGACTGTATTTTTTAAGGTTCCGTTGCCAAATGGCAAAAAACGGAACCCTTATGGATTCGTCATGTCTGTCTGTCTGTCTGTCTGTCCGTCCGTATGTCATAGCCACTTTTTCCGAAACTATAAGAGCTATGCTGTTGAACCTTGGTAAGTAGATGTATTCTGTGCACCGCAATAAGATTTTCAAACAAAAATAGAAAACAAGTAATAAATTTTGGGGTTCCCCATACTTAGAACTGAACCAAATTTATTTATTTTTTCATCAAACCTATACGTGTGGGGTATCTATGAATTGGTCTTCAAAAATGATATTGAGGTTTCTAATATCATATTTTTCTATACTGAATGGTTTGCGCGAGAGACACTTCCAAAGTGGTAAAATATGTGCGGGGGGACACATATTTTATCACTCGGTGCGCGAGTCCGACTCACACTTGGGCGGTTTTTTATATTTGTTACCTCATAACTTTTGACTGGGTGAACCAATTTTGATGATTCTTTTTGATTTGAAAGCTGGTGCTTTCCGTGTGGTCTTATTTTAATTTGATTCCATTCGGACAATGCGATCCATGTGAAAACCATATAAGTCTTAAATTTGCATTATGTATTTGCGCGACAAATGAACGAATAACCCGATTAGATTAGTGCGGGTTATCTACCATAACTAGAAAGTTAAAAAATAAAAACTTTTACAAAAAAATAACAACACTGACTTCCGAAATTAAAGTTATTATTCACTTTGTAGTGTTTTTTTTTTAGGAAGTCGGTTGTTATTTTTTTGTAAAAAGTTTTTATCAAATACTTTATTAGTTATCCCAATACCCAATCTTCTGCTTTCTTAACCGTCCTCAAAAAAAAAAAAGGAGTAGGTTATCAATTCCTCTATATTTTGTTTTATGTTTGTTACCTCATAACCTTTGACTGGGTGAACCGATTTCGATGATTTTTTTTATTTGAAAGCTGTTGCTTCCCGAATGGTCCCATTTTAATTTGGTTCCATTTGGACAATGGAGTCCATGTGAAAACCATACAAGTCTCAAATTTGCATTAAGTATGTGTGCGACAAATGGTCGAATAACTCAACATCACGCCAGCCGATTTCAATGATTCTTTTTTACACGCTTTATATTAGCTTCACTTGTATGTTTGTATATTTGTATGTTTGTATATTTGTATGTTTGTTTGTAAGCGACTCCTTATAGCGTGATTTTGACCTACTTTAAACGACCAGATTTCATTCAAACTTTGCAAACCTGTCAAGGACCGATGACAATGCAATAATTTCATAAATTTGTGCCATTATCCTTGCCAGGGTTACCAGGACAGCAAAAAAACTGTCACAAACTACGCTGACATACGTCTCAAAATTCGAAACACCTACTACACTACTAAAAAATAGAAAATAAATAATAGTTTAAAAAAACTAAAAAACACGCTTCCATTGAAAACCAAACTAAAAAGTACAAAATAATGGAAAAAAAGCGTGGGGTGCCTGATATCAATAAAAAATACCTTAA
Organism: Aporophyla nigra; assembly: GCA_947507805.1. Lineage (NCBI taxonomy): Eukaryota > Metazoa > Arthropoda > Insecta > Lepidoptera > Noctuidae > Aporophyla > Aporophyla nigra. Next base: position 18,082,822 of record OX382309.1, on the reverse strand, counting down.
AAAGCACCCCACGCTTTTTTTCCATTATTTTGTACTTTTTAGTTTGGTTTTCAATGGAAGCGTGTTTTTTAGTTTTTTTAAACTATTATTTTTTATTTGAAAGCTGGTGCTTTCCGAATGGTTTCGTTTTATTTTGGTTCCATTCGAACAATGGGATCCATGTGAAAACCATCTAATTATAAAAAAAAACACAATCCGTTTCAGCCACCCTGTATGAAATTTTATACTAAGCTTTGTTATACTTTGATACTATAGTTTTTTTTTATTGTATTAAAACGTAAAAATAATAAAAAAACTCAATCTTAAAGTACCTAAGTATGTATTAATAATTAACAAAAAAAAATACGTCGCGTTGGGGGACCGCTCTGCAAGGGCAGACGTCGTTGATGGTCGTATCCTAAATGCAATATTTAGAAGTAATTTTATAAAAGTTATCTTCAGTTAGGTAATAGACTATTTGTAATTAAATTATTAGGTTTGGAGCGGTCCCCCAACGCGACGTATTTTTTTTTTTGTTAATTATTAATACATACTTAGCTACTTTAAGATTGAGTTTTTTTATTATTTTTACTTTTTAAAGGGATCTTAGGTTTTGTGTCGGGGGTTATTTTAATTTTTAATTTTTTTTTTTTTCATATAGTGAATTGAGGGTTAAAAGGCTATGAGTGTATTTTCTTTTAAATTTTGTAATTGTACAGTATTTTGTATTTCTATTTCAAAAACCTGACATGAAAGTACTTTAAAAAAAATCGGAAAACCCAATTGCGTAAAATTGAACTTTAAAAAGATGGAAACAATAATAAGTGTTAACTAATACAAGTATAAAAGCAAAAGGAGGTTTTGGAAGCTATCAAGGATTTTTTGAAATTCCATCCCTAAGGTGAAGGCTGCAGGAATACGTTAGATGCGAGAAGCACAGAATAGGTCGAAGTGGCGGTGCTTGGGGGAGGCCTATGTCCAGCAGTGGACGTCTTTCGGCTGAAATGATGATGACGATGATGATCCCTAAGGAGGTAAAACTGAGGATGAAAACTTGTATGAAAGTTTATGAGTTTCAAAATTAGTGTCTTCAAATTTTGTGTTAAGGCTGAGGAAAATGTATTAAGTTATACATATTTCAGTGTTTTCTATATTTGGTCCCCCGAAAGTGTTAAAAGAGCGATTATGTTGAATATGGAAAGTCCGTCATTTTCAAAGTAAATATCGCTTATTTCATTTTTAAGCTTTTGGTTAGAAACGAACGCAACATATATTGGTGTTATTGGAATCTCAAACTTGAAAGGGGTGAAAAGAGGGATGAAATTTTGATTTCACTTTCATTCAATGAATTTTGTAATCAAGTAAAAATAATGCACACGTGCTTCATGTTTATAATTGCTTCGCACATAATCCAAATTCTTAAGTCATATTTAAAATATGTTTATGGCTACCATGGATTATCCTTAGGGAACATACATAATACCTCAAAACTGTGGAACGTTTTAATATGTATGTGATGTACCGTCAAATAATTAAATAAATCTGTGCTCCTGCGACCCGCCCGCTTGGCATTACGTTGACAGCAGTCGAGGCGAGCGGACGTGTCGCTAGCACTCAGATAAAAGTATTATCTGTGTTTCATTAAACCACCCAGGAATTAAAGTGAGACATAACATTGGCGACGAGGATAAAGAACGTGAGTAAAATAAACAGAATAATAAAAAGGCGAATGACCGAGATTATCTAATTAGCCATATTTTAATATTGTTTTCTATTTTCTCTTATTACGGAGATTAATAAATATATCGTTTACTAAAATAAATAACTTATTTTAAACGGAAGCAAATTACAATTGATATTTTCGGTCAAAGCAGCCTTAAAATCAGTGCCTGCTAATAGCCTAATACTTATCAATAAAATATTGTTGTGTAGCTGGTGTGCACATTCCATTATAACTATATACCCAGATTGTATAAATCTTGCAGAACGATAACTAATTAGGCCAAACAGATATTCTCAGTGTCATTCTCGACCTACCCACATTATATTTAGTTAAAACTATTTATATTCTTCGTAATACCGCATGCCTAAGTACTTATCTAAACAATAATTATCGTTCATAGAATCTTAATTTTATTTTTATGCAAGTAATAAACGAATATAGTTAAGAAAGAAAACTATTACTATATAATTATTAGTGCACGGATTACTTTAAAACAATCTATTGCGTTTCGTCTTGACTTTGATATTTTTCAATAAGCTACCGACTACACAACAACAACCAATCGTGCCTGTAAGTATTAGCCAAGTCGAACGAAAATGACAAATCACATACTGTACACTATTCCAATGGGTAAATACCCATCTAGTTCCACATATTACTGGTGTAAAATTACACTCGTATATGCAATTCCACGAAATAATTCATGTTCCAACCTAAAAGACCAGTCAAAAAAAAAAAAAAACGCTATCTACGTAAGCATTAGGTATATTACGGTAGATACATACTCGTATGTATTATATCGTGCTTATCATATCGCTATTTAGGTTAATTTGCGTAGTACTTGAAGCAATTTTCCATTCTTGCAGATTGTCCCAACATGTCTCAATTACCGACCATAGAAACTCTCGACTGTGACGGTGATCCGACCTCATTAGGCCATCGGTGGCAAAAATGGAAACGAGGTCTCGAAATCTATCTTCTAGCCTTAGGCATAGAACAGCCCTTAAAAAAACGAGCAACACTTTTACATACCGGTGGTTTAGGATTGCAAGATATCTATTATAACCTTCCCGGTGCACACGTGGAAGAGGGCGCGTCCTCCGATGTTTTCGAGACCGCTATTAAAAAACTAGATGATTACTTTTCTCCGAAGCAGAGTTTTGTTTATGAACGACACGTATTCCGACTCATGAAACAGGAACCCGACGAAAAGTTGGAAAAATTCTTAGTTAGATTACGTAATCAATGTTCCAAATGTGATTTTGCTAACAAAGACAACGCTCTCATAGACCAAATTGCGGAGAAATGTACCTCATCAGACCTTAGAAAGAAAATACTACAGTTAGGAGATTCCGTTACAATAGAAAAGGTTATTTTAGAAGCCAATTCAATCGAAACCGTAGATAGACAGTTAAAGGAATTCCAAGTAATAAAAACTGAACAGGTCAATAGGATTGGAACAAGAACAAACAAAACCCGACCTCAGGGTATTCGCACGGATAATACACGGTGTACAAGATGTGGAAGTGAAAATCACAAATGTGATGATACACGTTGTCCCGCGAGAGACAAAGTATGTGACAAATGTGGCTATAAAGGTCACTTCATGAGTCAATGTCGAACAAGGAAACTCAAGCGTAAAACACCTATTACTTGGGACAAACAAAAACATGACAGTAAAAAATTAAAACCAAATGAACCACAGACCAAGCCACCAGTCAGTAATGTAAACTATATATTTCATATTGATGATGACGCTGAAATAACTTGCCAAGTTGGAGGTGTCAATGTAAATATGCTCATCGACTCTGGGAGTAAAAACAATATAATAAATGATGAAACCTGGGAATATTTAAAATCAAAAGCTGTTGTTGTGTCTAACCAGCAACCAGGTTCTGATCAAGTGTTTATGGCTTACGGTTCAAAAGATCCTCTGAATGTGCTCGGCACATTTGAAGCATCAATTGAAGTTGGACCAGAAACAAAAACTGCAAAATTTTATGTAATTAAAAATGGTAGCCGTAATTTGTTGGGCAAGCATACAGCTACATGTCTTAATGTGCTTAAATTAGGGGTGAGTATAAATCTATTACATACAGAGAATTTTCCTAAATTCAAAAATGTCCAATTGGCTATTGCTATAGATCCATCTGTGACACCCATATGTCAGCCCTATAGGCGAGTACCAATTCCGCTCGAAAATAAAATCAATGATAAAATTGATGAGTTAGTCAAAAAAGACATCATTGAACCTGTAGATCAAGCTACAACCTGGGTTTCTCCGGTAGTACCCATCCTTAAGAGTGATGACACTTTAAGACTATGTGTTGACATGAGATGTGCAAACAAAGCTATTATAAGAGAGAATCATCCTTTACCCACAATGACCCAACTTCTCCCAAAGCTCAGGAAGTCATGTATCTTTTCTAAACTTGATATTAAAGATGCATTCCACCAAGTCGAAATAAAAGAAGATTGTCGGGATATCACAACATTTATAACCAGTAAAGGCCTGTTTCGATATAAGCGCCTGATGTTTGGTATATCGTGTGCACCCGAACATTTTCAGAAAATCATGGAAAGGATGCTTCTGCCTTGTAAGGGCGTCGTTAATTTCATTGACGATGTTATTGTGTTTGGCAGTAACCTAAATGAACATAACGATAGACTAAAGAACGTGTTACAAGTTTTGAAACATAATAATGTGGTCCTTAATGATAAAAAATGTATTTATAACTCGTCAAAAATAGATTTTCTCGGTCACGAATTATCTCCACGAGGCATTAGACCCCTTGATAAGTACGTCAAAACAATAAAATTATTCAGAGAACCTAAAACAGTCGAAGAAGTTCAAAGTTTTTTGGGACTTGTTAATTATATTGGAAAATGGATCCCAAGGTTGGCCACCATGACCGATCCAATTCGAGAAATTTTAAGACACAAACTCTCTAAAAACGCCGACATAACTGAATATTGAAAAGATAAACAAGCCGCTGCGTTTGCGGAGTTAAAAGAAAGTTTAAGTGCCCTTCGCACATTAGGTTTTTATGATCCACACGATAAGACTCAAGTCATGGCAGATGCTAGTCCTGTGGGGTTAGGGGCAGTTCTCCTTCAGATAGATTTACAAGGACCTCGGATCATTGCTTTTGGTCATAAAAGTTTATCTGACGTTGAAAAACGATATTGCCAGACCGAAAAGGAGGCACTTGCCTTGGTCTGGGCAGTCGAACATTTTAATATGTATTTATATGGGCTAAAAGAATTTGAGCTGATCACTGATCATAAACCTCTCGAGGTAATATTTGGGCCGCGATCTAAACCTTGTGCACGTATTGAACGATGGGTGTTACGGTTACAGGCTTACAATTACAAGGTTGTTTATTATCCTGGGAAAAATAATATAGCTGACTCCCTGTCCCGATTATGCCCAAATCATAATTCACATCCACATGATAACGAGCATCACATTAATAAAATCGTGGAGTTTGCTAGACCCATGGCAGTACCAATGGAAATTATCATTGATAAATCTAAAAGTGATGAAGACATTCAATTGGTAAAATTAGCTCTCTTCGGAAATAATTGGGACCCCAAAGTAAATAACTATAAACTCTTTGAGCATGAACTTTGGATGCACGACGATATTTTACTACGTGGTAACAAAATTATCATTCCCACGGAGTTACGTAAGCAAGTGCTCGCATCAGCACACGAAGGACATCCAGGTATCGTTGCTATGAAAGGTAGATTGCGTACTAAAGTTTGGTGGCCTAAAATAGATAAAGACGCGGAAAATATGGTTAAAAGTTGTAAAAGCTGCACTTTAGTATCAGGACCAAGCCCCCCTGTGCCAATGAAGAGACGCGAATTACCTATGCAACCTTGGATTGATATAGCTATAGACTTTTTAGGCCCACTACCCAGTGGACACAACTTATTAGTAGTTATTGATTATTATAGTCGCTACAAAGAAATAAAGGTTATGAAATCTATAACATCGAATGAAACCATTAATGTTTTAAAAGAAATATTTTCCAGGCTAGGTATTCCAGTCAGTATAACATCGGATAATGGACGTCAATTTATTAGCGAGGAGTTCAAATCCTTTTGTTCAGAATTTGGCATCAGGCTTTACAATTCTATACCATATTGGCCACAGCAAAATGGAGAGGTCGAAAGACAAAACCGTGATATCCTTAAGCGCTTGAAAATTAGCCAATGCCAAAAGTCTGATTGGAAGGATGACCTCCTTCGCTATCTCATGATGTACAATAGCACTCCCCATAGTACAACTGGAAAGACACCATCAGAATTATTTTTTAATAGACAATTTAGAGACAAAATCCCTTCGGCTGTAGATGTCGAAAGCCGACGTATGGACCTAGAAATTTACGATAGAGATAAAATCATAAAAGAAAAGGGAAAGTTGATTGAAGATAGGAAAAGGAAAGCAGTAGACAATGAAATTAATATAGGAGAAAAGGTTTATGTTAAAAATATGATAAAAGAAAATAAATTGACGCCCGATTTCAACCCCACTCCACACACAGTAATGAGTGCTAAAGGAGGTGATTTAAATATAAAAAATGATGAAACAGGTCAAAACATAAGAAGAAACATAGTTCACCTCAAGAAAATAGAAGGACAATGGAGAATTCATAATGAAAACGGAAAGGAAGACAATGGTGACGTAGAAATAGACTCGGATGATTAAATTTGGTGTTGTAATAAATTATTGATATGATTAAGAAGTTATTAAGATTATTATTAAAACCAGGATATCAGATTTAAATTATTTAAAAGTAGGTTTATATAAAATTAAGAGTAGTAAGTTATCAAGGGTTAAATTCAAAGTTACTTAATGTGATTAGTTTAAAAATTATTGAAAGGGAAAGATGTGATGTACCGTCAAATAATTAAATAAATCTGTGCTCCTGCGACCCGCCCGCTTGGCATTACGTTGACAGCAGTCGAGGCGAGCGGACGTGTCGCTAGCACTCAGATAAAAGTATTATCTGTGTTTCATTAAACCACCCAGGAATTAAAGTGAGACATAACAATGTACAATTCTGTAGTACTTTATTTTGATATATCTCGTAAGGTTAAGCCAGCGTTTGCGTAAGCGACAAAAAAGTAAGTGTATTACAACATCATTACGAATAATTAAAATTCTAGGATTTTCTCTAGAAAAATATTCTCCTAGATTACTTTTGGAAGAATTCTCAAAATGGCAGTGAAAACTGTATCAAAATCCGTTGCGTGGATTTTGAAGAAGATATCGGAGAAACATACAGACGAAAAGAGGCTTTATTTAAATAGTTTAGAGAAGATTAAGTATATGGTGTTCTGTTTATGAGAGGATTAATTTTTGTATTCTTTGCTTCATCTTAGAAATTGGCGTTAGTGAAAAGAAGAATATTTTTTGTCATAAGCTAAGCTCTTTCACAACAATTACCCTCCGTTTGTCTTACTTGTTACTTCAAATTTATAACACGTCGTTTTAGCCCGTATTGTTTTGCATGCAAATCGAACATTTGCATATTTTTTTAACTCTTCCATGCAGTTGCTGTATAAAAATATGAGTTTATTTGTGTTATAAAATAGAATGAAGTTTCAATGTATTAAGGTGTGACTATGACAGACGTAGTAAATACTGGTCTGATATGAAATATTAGAAGATGGAAATGATTTGTATGTGAGTTGGTAGGTGGATGAAAAATTCATTTATTCTCTAATGGACGAGTTCTAGTAAAATAAACGTTTCTTTAAAACATTAAGCATTTTCTCTTTAATATTTCATGTGGTTATTGGCCCAGAGCACTAACCGCTATGAGAAAATAAACATTTGCTTAATAAAATACTGTAGTGCGAGAAGAAAATAAACCTGGCGTGCGTGGGGTCGCCATTTTAAGAGGGAAGAAAATTACTTGTTCGAAATATTAGAGCAGTACAAGAAATCAAGAAAAGTCTACAGGAAGGAAGAAAGGAAGTAAGATTATAGTAAATGATGGAGTCCATACAGCACAGTCAGGTTATGAAACTGGAAGTTTCCAAGAATTGGAATATATGGAATTACCAATTCTTGGAAACTTCCAGTTTTATACTCACCATAGGATAATACAATCGCACATGAAAGAATTACTAAATCAGGGTCAGCAGAAACATAATATATTAAAAACAGTTGAAAATGAAACCTCTGCTCTTAAGTTCCAACGTGAGTCGTCGGTTAAAAATAATCTACGCCCTTGTACTCACCCCAGGAATGCGCCAACCCTACGTGCAGCGCTAACAACGCCAGCACCCACTGCGTTCTACACATTTTATATTTCAGAAATAACAAGTGGTTTCAACAGTGTAAAAGCGTCCACCGCTGGTGATCGCTCTTGAAGTATTAAAACAAAACGCTGGTTTTCCGCAAACCTAACAGGATAAAAATAGTGTTCTGTTATCTGCGACCACAGGCTTGTTATTCACAGTGCTATCGTGTTATTGTGTGTGTTTAATCATAGGTGGGTACTCTAAAGGTTGATTACGAAAGGCGACCTTATGCTGTACAGATCACAATGAAATTAACGAACGTGTTGCGAACTACCCATTGTTCGCCGCCCTCAAGCCCGCGCCTACGGTGGCCGGGAGTCCGCTATCTACTCCCGACGCCCGGGGCGTTTCCTCCTGTGGCGGCTAGGGATGTGAGGATGCAGAGACTGCCACTCTCTCACGCGTCCCACCTTCTCCTTGCCCATGCCCTCTCGCGCCGTACCATGGCTTGCACCAGGGCCGGACGCGAGAGGTCGCTGCCACCGATCGCCTCCACGACGACACGGCGGTGCTCCGCCCAGGCAGGGCACACCTCCACCGTATGCTTCACCGTGTCCTCCAGAAGATCCTCACAATGGAAACACCTGAGCATTTCTTCCCGCTTTATCCTGAACAGGAACCCCCCAAAGCACCCATGCTCGGTGAGAATCTGCGTCAGGCGGAAGGTGAGGACGCCGTGGTGCCTCTCTATCTACTCCTCAAAGAAGGAACTTACCGCCGCAATTGTGGCGTGCCCAGTGCTGGGTTGCGACAATCGTACCTGCCATGTCGCTATGAGATCACACCTGAGCTCCGTCCACCGTGCCGCAATTTGTCGTGGCAGCGGAGTTTCGCTCCGGCGTTTCGCCTTCTTGCGCCGCGCTCACATGTGGGCGAGGCGTCCAGATTCCATGGCGGCATTACGGCAAGGAGGCTCGCCGCCTCGTAGGAGACCGTGCGGTATCCCCGGACTAGCCATAGGCCATGACACTCTGGGCCGCACTGAACCGGCGCCCTGGGCGCAGCCTCAGTGAAAGTGCCCACACCGGTGACCTGTAAAGAGCCATGGACCGCACGACCCCCGTGTAGAGCCTCCGGCAGGAGGCGTTTGGACTTCCAGATATGGCAAGAGCCGCTTTATGGCAGCCCAGGTAGGCAGGGCAGTCTTTCCCCATAGACCGCTAATTTGATTTTGATTTGCCGAAAAGATTTTATAATTATCATAGTGTCGTGTTTAAATTTAAATTCAACCGGGCAGATTGGAATGTTCGCTCTTAATAAATCAGTTGAGACATACGGTGAGGATTTTAATGCTTCCGTCATCTTAGATGCTATATTAGTAAAGAGGTTTATAAGAAGCACGTGAAGTCTTCAGTTTGTAGTCAGTGTTTCGTTTTTTTCTCCTATTAGTTTCGTTAATTATAACTTGCCAATCTCTTTTTATTTTATTTTCTGCTGATTTGATTTTGTTGCTAATGCGCAGAACTTTAGCTATCTTGCAGGTATTTCTAATAATTTTGGAATATTTAGCAACATACTTGCTGAAAGTTTCAGTGTGAATGTAAAGGCTCAAGGCCATACAGCTCGAACAGTCTTTCCCTACTAATCCTGATACCTCTAGTTGTCCAATCACTAAATAAAATATGCGGGCAAATATGTTTGTTTCCTTTTCAAAAGTTTTATTGAATTTCGAGTGTACTAGTGAAAATAAATCCTGTTACAATTTATTCGCATCGCTCATATTATGGTCCAGAACATTTAATTTATTGTATAGAGTACTATTGAATTTATTTAATTTGCCAGTCGTTATTTGTCTAAATTGTATTTGCACTTTTTGCAAAGGTGTTTTAAACATGAAAGTTACCGTTAGTCTACTATGATCAGACGGCAGCTAAATAACGATGGTACTTCCCGAGGTCCAAAAAAGCTGAAATTTGGTAACAGCCTAGAACATGCACATAAATAACAAAATGATTAAGAAAATTGTTACTTTGATTTTGAAAGTTTCTAAGGGAGGTGCAAATCTGTATATGAAATAAAAGTTCTCGGTTATATCCCAAGGTCCTAGGAAACTGCAATTTGGAATGCAGACTAGGACTGTAATTTGTATCCTCCAACCCCCTTAAAAAGAGGTGCAACTCTACAGAGTAAATAATATAGTAGTAGTGTAGTGTAGTATATTTATTCGTGGGAAATACATTTCTCACGAATAAATATAATATGTACCTATATAAATAAACAAATGATACATAACTCTTTCTCGTTGGCTACAAAGAAAGTAACTGATGGCGTGCAAGAAATGCATTTTTAACCCGACTATGCTAGAAGTAAGAGTTATAATTTAAACATGATTTAACAGCAAAAAAAATTGAGCACCCCTACAAAAAGACATAAATTCCTTACAATTTATTTCATGTAAATTAGGTAGTCAAGACTTACATGACGCTTTCACTGTTAATAACTATCAGAACGAATGTAGAGCAAAGCCCTCATATTTCTACAAGGCCTAACTCTACAAATCTTACATCTTGGTCAGTTTCTATTGCTTGACCATTTCCCTGGTGGGTGAACCCGACTGGTGACCCGTAGTATAATAATCTATACATCTATACAAATAAATAAAATTGGAGTGTCTGTTTTTAATATTAAGATAACCACTTTTTACTAAGTGTATAAGGATGTATACACGGTACATATACCAAAACAACATTTTTTACAATTTTTGTCCCTCTGTCTGTCTGTCTATCTCTGAAATGGCTGGACCGATTTTGACAAGATTTTCACTGGCAGATAGCTGATGTAACAAGGAGTAACTTAGGCTACTTTTATTTTATAAGGATTCTTTTTGTTTAGAAAAAAATAACGAACAGATGACTCCCTTGCATACTTTCTCTCACAGAACACCAGACATATACGCATAATTTTATTCCATTCATCAACAAACACATTACATTCAGGGTTGGCAGTTAAAAGGGCATGAAGCATCTTTAATGTACGACAGACTAGGGATTCGGCTCTGGCTACAGTCTTAGATGTCAGTTGCTCTAAAAGATTGTGCCGGCGGTTCTGACGGTGTCCGATGTATTTATCGCGCAAATATAACCGGCAGAAAAGGCCATGGAGCTTCGGGCAGTCGATACGTCCCCGGAACAATATTTCTACTAAGACATGTTTTGAGGCTGCATTAGATATGCATATAATTATTTTTTTATATTTTCGTTTAATGACATTAAAATACAGAGGTGTTACTTAATTCTAAACTCGCCGAAATTTAATGTTTGATGGCGAGAGTCTATTATCATTCCGTCTCTTGTTAGTACTGTCACCATGTTGTTCTGTTCTAATTCTAAGTGCATAATAAAGAGTTAACGACAGTCAGTACATAGCAGGATTTTTATAGCTGATCTGCACGCGTAGCATGACCACTATAGAAAGAACTTTGTCTATTCTTGATAGAATAGAGATAGAACTGTCATGCTACGCCAGCACAGAAACGGGTTTTGTCGACGGAAGAATAGACAAAATTACAGATTGTGGAAAGATTTGTACCGTTTTATGCAGGCTTAGCATGGCGCTTTCATTTCTACGAAGAATAGACACACTTCTTTAGAAAATTAGAGAAACGAACTGTCACTTTGTATAGACAAAGTGACAGTTCGTTTCTAATTAATTAATTTTGACATCGCACCGTAGAAATCTTTCTACAATCTGTCATCTTGTCGTTCGTTTTTCACGATCTTTGTCTACGTCCCTACAGAGGTAGACTATTTCAGAAGAAAGTTTTCTATCCAAACTGTCAAAATCACACTGACAACTGTTTGTTGTGTAAGTTAGTGAAGACAATTTGATTTTATAATCGCATTGACTAATCGATTTGATTTAGGTTTAAAACAAAACAACAACCGTAAGTAAATAAATAAAGAAACTTTGGATAATGTAGTTTACTGTTGTTAATTTTCACTTTGTGTGAACTATAACATTTTCTATTCTTCCGTCAACAAAACCGCTTTCTACGGTAGTCACACTACACATGCTGAGGGAAAAAAGAACGAGTGGCTAATCCGAATCTTAGATGTAAGCGTCTTCTCGATTGTTGATTTGTCTTGTTAAGATTGAAATAAAAATGTAATGAAGTTTTTGTAAATGGGCGTCGTAATTTTCTAAGTGCAAATGAAACATTGAAAACTTCCAGACACACCACTACCTACTGAGTTGTTCTCAACACTCGTCTTAATTTTTCTCTTGGATTCTAGATGATTGCAGAAAATGTCAGCTTATAACTTTTCAAAACCCCTGACTGGGGTTTTAAAAAGTTTAAAACAGTATGAAGAAATAAATGAATTAACTTCGGACGTCACATTTCGAATAGTACCTTTTACGTATCGTTCTTGAATTGACAATTTTATATTTATAGGCAAAAAAATACAGATAAAAATCTGAAACACCAAAATGACTGAAGAAACTTTTACCATAACTGTTTAGTATATCACCTAATAACATATGAAACATTATCAGCCTAAAGCGTTCCCACTGCTGGGACACAGGCCTCCTGTTTGTGAGACGGAATGGTTTATAATCCAATACGCGAGTGCCGGTTGGCCGGTTTCACATGTCTTCGATTCTTTGATTTCGGGAGCAGTGGTGATGAGATAAATTACACACAGTAAAGAGCCTGCTTGGGCCGATACCGCTGGGCCACCACTACTCATATGGATCGGTTGGAATCTACAAAGAAAACAGTTTTATAGCTTAGATTAATCGATCTGTTGGATTCGAATGTTCGAAGTATATTTATATATATAACAAGCGAAAATAAAACGCCATACATACGTAAGAATATTTTATTAAAGTCAAACCAAGCAACACTAAACTAAATGCCTTCTTAATTGAAAGACGACATCACATTTTCAAAAAACAAAATAGTAAATATGTAGTTGGAGAAGTAATAGAATATTATAATCTATAAGATTACACTTCAACAACAACAGACATTTTAATGGTAGGCTTTCTTAAGGTAGGATCTTCTGTTGTTTCTGTATAGTTTGTTGAACATTGAGGGAGTTGTTAGTTTCCGTAATGGTTGGAATCAGATTCGACAGAGCTTCACAATCCTGACGTCCCTGAATTTGATCCTTTATTTTATAGTTGGCGGCTATGGCGAGTGGCGTTTTATTGTAAAATTTCATCATCTCAGTAGGTTGTACATTTATCGCTGCGTTCTTTGGTAAATACCAAAAGGTTCTGGAGCTCTCGCTGCCGTCCATCCAATATAAGTAATCCTTTGAAGCGGTCAACTCTTTTGGTACAGAAAGATGTGGATGTACGAACAATCTAATTTCGTTAAAATCAACATATAATTCCAAAGTCAGATCTCTTTTTTTTAGAAAATGTTTAGAACATTCATCACAACCATCAAAGTAATAAATTTTCCGTGTTTGTTGGTCTATGGCGAAGCTAAATACTGGCAACCAATTGATTATAGTTTGTTTTTCGGTAACATTAAAATTAATTCTCTCCATGTACTGCTTCATAGATGAGTCGGGGTTGGTCCATTGAATGTACCTGTAATTTGAATAACACTACTGAATATCAAGAAATGAAACAGATTTTTAATTTTTAAAGGTCTAAATTTTTAACTGTCATTGATAACGTACCCAGTGCAGCTATCCACGGCAATATTAGAGGCGATCCCGTATCTCATCTTGATTAAAAGGTTTCCGTAAACATTGTTATTAGCTCCGGGTTTTAACGAAATCCAATTAATGCTCCTTTCATTCGTATCAGTGAAAAAAAGTTTTTCTGTAGGCGGGTCGTAGGCAATACTTTGAATATTACTCCCGTTTCTTTTGATGAAACATTTGTTTTCCATGGAAATTAAATTATAACCACATATAGCATCGTTGTCGATCTGTTTGTCGAGGTACAGCATCATGTTGTGTACTTCATCGTAAGCTAACGCTGTGAGGTTGTGGGAAACGAAATTCACGGTGTTTGTTACTGTTCCGTTGGTATAAAATACGAGTTGATCTCCTAGACTTACGGCGATATCTGAAACAATTTAATAACATTTTTCTTTACCAAGCTGATATCCAAATACTCGGAGAGTTACTAGATACCTCACTGAAGTATCTGAAATACAAGGTACAAGATAATTATAAGTTAAATATTGGAAATATCAGATACTTTTGGAAAAAAGTTTTAAATAACAAAATATCTAGATAGAATATTTCGGCTATTTGGGCGTTGTTAGGAACTTGTGGACAGGTCTCATGGCGTAGTTTAAGACAAGTAATCCTGATCCTGACACTTCACATCCTATTATCCTACAAATATTTTAAACTAACTTTCGCCCGCGTGGAGGTTGGAAATTATCCCGCGTAAACGTACTACCGGGATAAAAGTACCCAATTTGTGTAGTCTGAAACATGTTCGACTTTCTTGTTCTTTGTTTAGCAAGGTCATAATTAAGAAGGTGCGGTCCCCGGTTCTCAAACATGATTGAAAACCTGGCTGAGGCTATCGCAGTCCACTGATAGACACAGGCCTCTCTCTCTCGCTGTGACGCATTCTCTGTCCTCCGTCTTCCGCATCCACTCTGTCATAGCCACTTTCACCAGACACTCCAGGATTAAGCTATGACGATAACTACGGTTCTTTTCCGGATAATTTCATTTTGATTTTATCCTACAAAGAAACTCCGAGCATAGCTCGCCTCATTGCGTACTGAGCGAATTTGAATTTATGAACCAGCCGAACAGTCATTGTCCACGTTTCGGCACTGTATGTCATTACGGGCAGGACGCATTGGTTGACGACCTTAATCTTTAGACATAGCGGTATAGGCCACAAGAAGACTTGATAAAGTTTCTAAAACGCTGTTCTACCCAACTGGATCCTTCTTTCCAGTATTTTCCTCAAAGTAGTGTCTACAGAACTAGATGTCTTGCCCTAAGTAGTCATACTTTTTCACAACTCTGGGAAGCGACCCATCATTGTGGACTAGACTCGAGTTAGTTTTTGGGGCGGAGAAAACTATGTCATAATTATATTAACGTAGATTGTTAGGTTAAATAATGGTCATAGTTTTTAGGGGATGTAGTACTTGTAGAAATAAACAATTATTACTGTGTGAATGTTCTGTGTGGTGCCGAGCGGTCCCTTGTGGTGCCGGTCGTAAAGAATAGCACGATCTTATTTCTTCCTGTGGGTGTCGTAATAGTCGACTAAGGGCTTACTAGAGAATGGGTAGCAGCGTTTTCTAAGCATTTTACAACCATACTGCGATTACCAACCCGCCTGCTAAACGCGGCGATTATGGCGATGTCCCCCAAATTAAGTCCAGCATTGGACGTCTTACGGCTGAAATGATGAGTATGATGACTGTGTGAATGTAACTATCTCTGAAATATTAAAATAAAAACCGGTGTTCCCTTCACTTTGTTGACATCAGCAGATATTACCTATATCACTCCTTTAAAGTATGTCCTCCTTTGAACTGTTTGCTGTTTTTCCTGTGTTAGGTAATGTTTGTTTATTCTAGATCTTTTCCTTATTATGTATTTTGCAGTTGTTTTTCACGAGTTTAATTATTAATTCATTTTATTTTTCCGCATTTGTAATATCTTATCGGGGACGATATTAAAAGAAGTCGTGTATCGTACGAGTAGCCGTGAAACATAATTAACAGAACCTAGTTGTGTGCAAAACAGGAACGAGGATAACGAACAAGGAAACAGTAATAGGCTATTCTAGATTATATTTTAATATAGGTATACCTGCCCACTGGGTGACAAACTTGTTTGTGCCAGTTAAATTAGTATTATTTATACGAAAAAGCGCGATGTAATTATTAATATTATTATATAATACTTTGTTATCGAAATAGCATTCGTAACACGTAATTATAAAAAAAAACTGGCCAAGTGCGAGTCGGACTCGCGCACCGAGGGTTCCGTACAAACCTGCAGGTATTCACGGTTTATGCATAAGGTTTATGTTTATGAAATTAAATGTTTTTTTTTTTAATATCTGAGTTGACTGAATGAAAGGTAAATTGTGGTTTACTATTTATGACGTATTAAAAAAAACTACTTATTAGATCTCGTTCAAACTAATTTTCGGTGGAAGTTTATATGGTAATGTATATCATATTTTTTTTTTTAGTTTTATCATTCCCTTATTTTAGAAGTTATGGGGGGGGGACACATTTTACCACTTTGGAAGTGTCTCTCGCGCAAACCATTCAGTTTAGAAAAAAATATATTAGAAACCTCAATATCATTTTTGAAAACCTATCCATAGATATCCCACACGTATGGGTTTGATGAAAATTTTTTTTTGTGTTTCAGTTCTATGTATGGGGAACCCCAAATATTATTGTTTTTTTTTTCTATTCTTAATGCGGTTCACAAAATACATCTACTTACCAAGTTTCAACAGCATAGCTCTTACAGTTTCGGAAAAAAGTGGCTGTGACATACACGGACAGAAGACAGACAGACAGACATGACGAATCTATAAGGGTTCCGTTTTTTGCCATTTGGCAACGGAACCCTAAAAACACAATCCGTTTCAGCCACCCTGTGCGAAATTTTATACTAAGTTTTGTTATACTTTGATATTATAGTTTTTTCATTGTAAACAGTCCTCGTTTGTGTCCAGAGGGGTAATTGCGGAACTTTTTATCGGTAGGACGTGGTTTAATATTCATAGTTAAACAACATTCATTGCGTTATTTGCGTTGCTGAGCCAACAATTTATTCGAACAAATGACGCAATGGTTGAGAAATAATCTTCAATCGCATTCAGATTCTGATAAATTGTGCGTTTCGCAATTAGGGTGCAGGCTCTTATAATTCGACTGAATTACTTGCAGAAACACTCTGCAAATAATTCAATCGACTTTGTGTATCGAAAATAAGTTTGCTACAACATTTCTACTATTTATCTATGCATATTTTACGTCAACCTTTAAGAAATATCTGAACGCAGCCCTCAAATTTTAATACTGTTACTATACTAAGGTTTGATCTAGTAATGATCGCCTGCCGCCGTCGCCATTTCATTGTGTTGGATTGTTGAGAGTGCAGGTTGGGCGGTATTTGAATTATTTTCATGATCATGAATAATAAAAACCGCTTCATTTTTGTTAATTTTTAAATAGTTAAAAATAAAAAACATAGATTTTTTGAGACTTATAAGTTAATTGATTCAATTTGTTAGAGGATCTCTAAAAAAATTTCGTTTTGTTATTTTGCACCTATTTTACGAAACAATAAAGGAAATAATTAAAAAAATAAACACTGAAATAAAACTTGTTAGTATTCAGAAAAAAAGGAATATTCTATGCGAGAACCTAGGACTATCTAGGAGGTGTTTATGTAAGGTTAGTTTTCACATAGTGAATTGAGGGTTAAAAGGCTATGAATGTATTTTCTTATAAATACAGTAATTGTCATATATTTATATACAGTAATTGTTATATGTATTTCTATTTCAAAAACGTGGCATGAAAGTATTTAAAAAAAATCGGTACAACAATTATAAGCAAAAGGAGGTTTTGAGGAGGCTTTCAAGGACTTTTTAAAATTCCATCCCTAAGGGAGTAAAACTGAGGGTGAAAACTTGTAAGAAAGTTTATCAGTTTTGAAATTAGAGTCTTCAAATTTTATGTTAAGGCTGACGACAATGTATTAAGTTATACATATTTCAGTGTTTTCTATATTTTGTCCTCCGACAGTGTTAAAAGAGCGATTATGTTGAATATGGAAAGTCCGTCATTTTCAAAGTAAATATTAGTTATTTCATTTTTATGGCTTATGGTTAGAAACGAACGCAACGTATATTGGTGTCGTTGGAATCTCAAACTTTAAAGGGGTGAAAAGGGGGATGAAATTTTGATTTCACTTTCATTCAATGAATTTTGTATTCAAGTAAAAATAATGCACACGTGCATCTTGTTTATAATTGCTTCGCACATAATCCAAATTCTTAAGTCATATTTAAAATATGTTTATGGCTACCATGGATTATCCTTAGGGAACAGACATAATACCTCAAAACTGTGGAACGTTTTAATATGTACAATTCTGTAGTACTTTATTTTGATATATCTCGTAAGGTTAAGCCAGCGTTTGCGTAAGCGACAAAAAGTATGTGTTTTCAACATCATTACAAATCATTAAAATTCTAGGATTTTCTCTAGCAAAATATTCTCCTAGATTACTTTTGGAAGAGATTCTCAAAATGGCAGTGAAATTTGTATCAAAATCCGTTGCGTGGATTTTGAAGAAGATATCAGAGAAACATACAGACGATAACAGGCTTTATTTAAATAGTTCAGAGAAGATTAAGTATCTATATGGTGTTCTGTTTTTGAGAGGATAAATTTTTGTATTCTTTGCTTCATCTTAGAAATTGGCGTTAGTGAAAAGAAGAATATTTTTTGTCATAAATTAAGCTCTTTCACAACAATTACCCTCCATTTGTCTTAGTTGTTACTTCAAATTTATAACACGTCGTTTTGGCCCGTATTGTTTTGCAATCAAATCGAACAATTGCATATTTTTTTAACTATTCCATGCAGTTGCTGTATAATAAATAATAGTTTAAAAAAACTAAAAAACACGCTTCCATTGAAAACCAAACTAAAAAGTACAAAATAATGGAAAAAAAGCGTGGGGTGCTTTTTAATGTATTTTTTTATTGATATCAGGGACCCCACGCTTTTTTTTCCATTATTTTGTACTTTTTAGTTTGGTTTTCATTGGAAGCGTGTTTTTTAGTTTTTTTAAACTATTATTTATTTACTATTTTTTAGGGTGTTTCGAATTTTGAGACGTATGTCAGCGTAGTTTGTGACAGTTTTTTTGCTGTCCTGGTAACCCTGGCAAGGATAATGGCACAAATTTATGAAATTATTGCATTGTCATCGGTCCTTGACAGGTGTGCAAAGTTTGAATGAAATCTGGTCGTTTAAAGTGGGTCAAAATCGCGCTATAAGGAGTCGGTTACAAACAAACATACAAATATACAAACATACAAATATACAAACATACAAGTGAAGCTAATATAAAGCGTGTAAAAATATGAGTTTATTTTGTGTTATAAAATAGAATGAAGTTTCAATGTATTAAGGTGTGACTATGACAGACGAAGTAAATACTGGTCTGATATGAAATATTAGAAGATGGAATTGATTTGTATGTGAGTTGGTAGGTGGATGAAGAATTCTTTTGTTCTGTAATGGACGAGTTCTAGTAAAATAAACGTTTATTTTAAAAAAATTAAGCATTTTCTCTTTAATATTTATTTCATCTGGTTATTGGCCCAGAGCACTAACCGCTATGAGAAAATAAACATTTGCTTAATAAAATACTGTAGTGCGAGAAGAAAATAAAACTGGCGTTTGTGGGGTCGCCATTTTAAGAGGGAACAAAATTACTTGTTCGAAATATTAGAGCAATACAAGAAAGCAAGAATGCTTGCAGGAAAGCCTACAGGAAGGAAGAAAGGAAGTAAGATTATAGTAAATGGTGGAGTCCATACAGAACAGTCAAGTTATGAAACTGGAAGTTTCCAAGAATTGGAATATATGGAATTTCCAATTCTTGGAAACTTCCAGTTTTATACTCACCATAGGATAATACAATTGCACATGAAAGAATAACTAAATCAGGGTCAGCAGAAACAAATATTGAAAACAGTTGCAAATGAAACCTCTGCTCTTAAGTTCCAACGTGAATCGTTTAAAAATAATCTACGCCCTTGTACTCACCCCAGGAATGCGCCAACCCTACGTGCAGCGCTAACAACGCCAGCACCCACTGCGTTCTACACATTTTATATTTCAGCAATAACAAGTTTTTTCAACAGAGTAAGAGCGTCCACCGCTGGTGATCGCTCTTGAAGTATTAAAACAAAACGCTCGGTTTCCGCAAACCTAACAGGATAAAAAATAGTGTTCTCTTATCTAGGACCACAGGCTTGTTATTCACAGTGCTATCGTGTTATTGTGTGTGTTTAATCATAGGTGGGTACTCTAATGGTTGATTACGAAAGGCGATCTTATGCTATACAGATCACAATGAAATAAACGAACGTGTGGCGAACTACCCATTGTTCGCCGCCCTCAAGCCCGCGCCTACGGTGGCCGGGAGTCCGCTATCTACTCCCGACGCCCGGGGCGTTTCCTCCTGTGGCGGCTAGGGACGTGAGGGCGCAGATACTGCCACTCCCTCACGCATCCTACCTTCTCCTTGCCCATGCCCTCTCGCTCCGTACCATGGCTCGCACCAGGGCCGGGCGCGAGAGGTCGCTGCCACCAATCACCTCCACGAGGACACGGCGGTGCTCCGCCCAGGCAGGGAACACCTCCACCGTATGCTCCACCGTGTCCTCCAGAAGATCCTCGTAATGGAAACACCCGGGCATTTTTTCCCGCTTTATACTGAACAGGAACCCCCCATAGCACCCATGCCCGGTGAGAATCTGCGTCAGGTGGAAGTTGAGGACGCCGTGGTGCCTCTCTATCCAATCCTCAAAGAAGCTTTGTATTTTTTTGAAGTGAAAACTTCTTTAGCGCCGTTGGTTGTGATTTGAAACTCAATGAAACGAAAAAGTGACAGTAAAAAGAGAGAGACATAACTTCATAAGATTTAACGTGGGAGAAAATGAGATAGGAAATACATGACGTCATGACCATGGACGAAAGAAATATGGATACGGCAAATATTGTCACATCTGAACTTCAAAAAATTAAAACACATTAAAAACGTTTTATGTACGTGTACATATTAGAATTTAATCAAAAATGTTTTATGTACTTGTACATATTATTATTATTTCAAGTCTATTATCCTACCTATATATTATTTATGTAAATACGGAAAAAATAAATGAAAACTAAAAAGAAAAGAAAATTATAATTGCGATAGCACGACAAACAGTGATGCTGGTGGGCACCGGTAATGCCGGCCCAGGCAATGGCCAGTCATTGTCCATAAACCTGGAACAAAAGCAGTGTTGTAGTACCTGAATATTTAGAGATAAATGAAAATCAGAAAAGTCCGTAAGTTACTAACATTGCCGGTGGCTGCAAATCATGTCAAGTGGTGGTGGTGGTGCCCTTCCACCACCGCGTCCTCTGGCATGCGAGCTGGAAAAATACAAAATTTCAGTTGCATTAACAGTAATATTACATACCTACATATGTGTCCAATATCTTCTTTTTTGAGGTCGGTTAAAAACAAATCACCCAAAAATTTTACCATTAAAATGTACGGAAGTCATATCCACACATTTCATCATCTGTACAAAACACAATGTCGATTTTAGTGTCACCTAAAATTCCCGGTTCAACAATCGAGTTCCTTCATCTTTTTAGTTGCGTATTTTTCATTACAATGTTACGCAAATATCTTATTAATGCATAATAACAATAATACAATACATAGTAACCTAAGTAACGTCAATAGTTTGTTATCAATAGTAGAATTATTACTCGTAATACTGCGAAATCCGACGCCGGCCGCGGAAAAATGGCGGCAAAATGGATGACGATGTTTGTTTAACTAACTATTTACGTGCAAATCTTTGTCAAAAACACAATCCTGGAAAAAAAAAACTGTATTTTACTTACCTGTCCATCTTACATTTCAACAAAAACACTTCACACACGCAGCTTTGCACTTAAAACTTAATTATAATCGTACGGATCACCACGCTCATCCAAATGTTTATGTCAAACTGTCAACCTTCGTTGGCGCGTTCCAGGGCTAAGATAAGCGATTATATTACATTGTCCGTCTATTGTGTACTCACTCGTCCATGCATAACCATCATAAATGCAGATTATCATGCTAAATTCTGTAAAAATGAAACTTCGCCGCTAATCGATGAACCATCGCGACCAATCGCGACTGACAGATCGAGTTATTTTTGTTGCGATTAAGATACTTCATCATTTTTGACAGATGAGAGGCGTTTGTGCGCGCACGAATTCGTAGTGCAAAGCTTGAGTAAAGGCATCACAACAACCGTGGTGTTTTGTATACGTGTACGTAATATAAATTTGTAGTTTTTTTTTTTTAAATCATTTTTATTAAAATTCTTCAAATATGCCGAAAACGAATGCAGAATATTGTCGCGATAAATCGATGTAATATATACGAATAATAAAATGTAAAATATTTTTCAAACTTTGTATCACTATAATCATTACTAAAGCCTACAATTATCCTCTTCCCGTAATTTTACATTCGTATCATTCTTGAAGCCAAAAATTTTGAAGGTTTTTTTGTTTATAACTGATTTTTTATTTTATTAAGTATTGTTTTTTTGTATAGTTTCTGTGCGTGTCCCAATAAATACTTTTTCTTTCTTTCTATTACGGGAAGGACGTGTTGGTTGACGACCTTAATCTTTAGACATAGCGGTATAGGCCAAAAGAAGACTTGATAAAGTTTCTCAAACGCTGTTCTACCCAACTGGATCCTTCCGTCCAGTATTTTCCTCAAAGTAGTATCTACCGAACTAGATGACTTGCCCTAAGTAGTCATACTTTTTCACAACTCCGGGAAGCAACCCATCATTGTGGACTAGACTCGAGCTAGTTTTTGAGCGGGGAAAACTATATTATATTTTACTAACGTAGGTTGTTAGGTTAAATGAGGGTCATAGTTTTTAGGGGATGTAGAAATAAACAATTATTACTGTGTGAATGTTCCGTGTGGTGTCGAACGGTCCCGTGTGGTGCCGGACGTAAAGAATAGCACGATCTTATTTCTTCCTGTGGGTGTCGTAAAAGTCGACTAAGGGCTTACTAGAGAATGGGCAGCGGCGTTTTCTAAGTATTTTACCACCATACTGCGATTACCAACCCGCCTGCCAAACGCGGCGATTATGGCGATGTCCCCCAAGTTAAGTCCAGCATTGGACGTCTTACGGCTGAAATGATGAGTATGATGACTGTGTGAATGTAACTATCTTTGAAATATTAAAATAAAAACCGGTGTTCCCTTCACTTTGTTGACATCAGCAGATATTATATCACTCCTTTAAAGTATGTCCTCCTTTGAACTCTTTGCCGTGTTTCCAGTATTAGATAATGTTAGTTTATTCAAGATATTTTCCTTATTATGTATTTTGCAGTTGTTTTTCACGAGTTTAAT
Organism: Aporophyla nigra; assembly: GCA_947507805.1. Lineage (NCBI taxonomy): Eukaryota > Metazoa > Arthropoda > Insecta > Lepidoptera > Noctuidae > Aporophyla > Aporophyla nigra. Next base: position 18,059,650 of record OX382309.1, on the reverse strand, counting down.
TATTAATTTATTTTATTTTTCCGCATTTGTAATATCTTATCTGGGACGATATTAAAAGAAGTCATGTATCGTACGAGTAGCCGTGAAACATAATTAACAGAACCTAGTTGTGTGCAAAACAGGAACGAGGATAACGAACAAGGAAACAGTAATAGGCTATATTCTAGATTATATTTCATTATAGGTATACCTACCCCATGAAAATCTTGTTTGTGCCAATTTCAAATTTGTGTAATTTATACGAAAGAACGAGATATATTTTTATGATAAATAAGATCCATCAAATCTCCACCTGTTTACTACTGAATATGCGATCGCTTTTCGTCGCGTTTAATAAATTCACGTACTTTATTCTACTACAAAATTTTCTGCTCTTAATTTTCAAGGTTAACCATGATAAGATCCCTTTAAATAACCCCACAGAAAAAATCAGGATGCATCGCGAATAATTCGTGATCAAAATGGCATTCATAACTTGTAATTACATATTAAAGCGTATTTGTATTTCAGTGACTTCCAAAAATGTAATTGGTAGGTATTTCAAATACGTTAGGTATTTGAAATGTTGAGGTATTGTTTGGGATTTTTGACAAAATTAAAACAAAATCCTATAAAAAATCTATCTCTTTTTTGGTCAAATTAGTATGCTTGTAAATTCTCTGCTAAAGAGCTCTGTAACTAAATACTAGTACCATATTCCAAAATGACGTAAGCAATATAAAACTTTCAAGTGTGCAAGTTAAAGTCGTTCGTACATCATTGACGACAGTTTATTAAATTAACCCTTAATTCACTTCCTGAGTACCAGGGACTCACTTATAAAGTTGAAGAGTACTTGTTTCGTATGGTTTAGTGGCTATCTTCTTCCTGTGGGATAGGCACGGCCTACTGTTGTAGGATTGAATCAACATTTTTATTACAAAAACCGTGATAAAGTGCGTGACATAGCCCATCACAATGACCCAGTCCGTTCACAATGTACTGCAAGCCGATCCCTTGGGCGAAGCAAGCCAAATACTTTGGTGTGATCCCCAACCACTACTTTATCTTCAGTGAGCACATAAGGACAGTTCGTTCGCCGCGGTAATACGCCCTATCATGACTTATGCAAGCGTCGTCTTTGCGCACGCGAAGCTCCACCTCATCCATAAGATACAGACCCTTTAAAACCGTTTCCTTAGGAAGGTTACTGAAGCACCCTTCTATGTTTGAAACGAGAATCTCCATCAAGAGCTTAGAATACTCATCATTCAGCAGCTCATGAAAGGCCTTTCCAAGCGTTTTTTTGACTCTGCTGTGAAGCACCCCAATCCCATTATCGCGACAGCCGGCCGCGCGTTACACTCCCTCCCGCATTAGTACGATTCGCCGACCGAGGCATACCCTAATCATTCCCAATGCAGCTACAATCCTTCTCCAGGAGAGTAGTAAACTCACTAGCACTCTAAAGATACACTAACGCAGACCGCCGTCCTTCCTTCTTTGCCGCCGAGGCCCGCCGTGACGTCCCATAGTATTTGTTTTAATTGAAATTTGTCTAATATTTATTCTTATACAAAACTACCAGTAACTTGTAAATTAAATATGATTTATTCAAATAAAATTTAAAATAGCTCTAGATGATCTCTTCTTTTTTTTTAAACTTCTAGCCTGGCTGCGAGGTTTACAATGTTCCGGATATTCGTCACTCGGTGCTGACCTCAGTGATTCAGGTTAGCCCTTGAGGGCTGAGCCATTCTTCACAGCTGAGGGACTATCTTTTGCGGCGGTCGTTTGTGCGCTTGGCCAGCTTGGGGGAGAGGAATTTGTGGTCTTTGGGGTAGCCCCGGTAGCTGGTCCTTCGGGCGGAGTAGCCGGCCGTGCCATGCTAACCTAGATACTTGACACATCTAGGGATCGCATAGCAGTGGGACTGGCTATGCTCATTGAGGAGAAGAGGGAAGGGGCAGCCACAACTATGTTTTGGGCCTTGCTGGCCTGAGACGAGGTACCCTTATTCCAATTGCCTCTCTTTTCCACGACTTAGTAGTCGTCTTCCGGGGAGGGCGAGGTAGAGCGGGCATCGTCAGAGTCCGAGAGCGGGACTGAGGTATCATTACTCTAGTGATTCTCCGAAGGGCTGAGGCTGCCACACGCAGTTGCGGTGCGTCCATAGTCTTGGAAACAATGTATGTATGGGGGTTCTGGCGGACTCCGAAGGATTCTGAACAATGGGCTTTAACAAAGTCGCTTTTGAGATAAGAATTTCCGCGGAAGGCGGAGACGGCGGCCTGTCCAAAGCGTCGCTGATACCCTGGGACGAGAACAGGGATTGTTGGAGCTCCACGAGCTCTTTGTCATATTTGACGCCGACGTGGGTCCTTAAAAGAACCTCTCTAACGAAAGCTAATAAAATAGCGTCTGACATAGTGTTAAAAAAGGGAACTACTGTTCCGATCATAGGGAGCGTGCGAATCCCGGGGATGGGTGACCCTCCCTACCTCATTATGACCGTACAGGCACCGTAAGATATCCGCCAAGGACCACAAAGCTTTGGCTTTCGCTGAGGGTTTAGGAAAATCTGCGACAAATAATATTTGATGACAATCGAAACACAACAATGCCGCCTGCAAAAAGGCAGCTATTGTTAGAACAGTATCATAGTCTCTATGAGAATCGTTACGACAATCGTTCTACGGATATGAATCGTCGAATCGCGCGCGACCGTCGCGTCGCGCTAGTCTGCACGAGCCTTAACGCGATTTCCCACCCGAAAAAAAAGGTGTAGGTAACGATATTGGGCGGCCGCGAAGTAAGTCACAGTAGTGTAACGAGCAGGTAGCAGCTGGACCGATCACTAGGAAGGTCGCGACGAATTGGCAAAACCGTTGTCATTGCAAATCTATGGTTTCTCTTGCTAGGCACGTAGTGGCATCATCTTGTGGAAATCACCGTCTTCGAGGATGGAACACCCAACGGAGGACACCATACGTTGAAATTATGACGGTAGCCAGTCAGTTTATTTTAGGGCCAACAGCTTTGTTTTGTCAGTGGATCGGTAAATTTATACCGTTATTGTTTTATCTACTTATCTACTGTCAAACTGAATTCTTTAGAAATTAATAAAGAAACTCTGAACATTTGTTATTTTATATACCGTAAAAAAAATCTTGTTTGCATCTGCTAGGTGCTAGCAGTCAGCACAATCTATTTCAAATCAAATCAAAATATTTTTATTTCATATAAACCTACATGGGCACTTATGAAACGTCAGAAGCTAGGTGCACGGTTCCAAATAGTTGGTTCCTATGGAGAAGAGCCTGCAAGAAACTCCACGGTTACTCTTTTAAAAATAATTCGTTTTTACAATTGTTTCAAATTACAGTGTTAATAGTATGGGAGGACGGTGTAGGCCTATCAACAAGTACCAGGTACTGAATAAGATAGAAAATTGTCTACAGTCGACAAGGCCTACAACGTTCTCATATTCACAAAGTATAAAATAATCTACATAAATAATATTATTTCATAAATAAGACATATTACACTATTTAAACCAAATGTCATTATTGCCATGACAATTAATATGAAAGAGTACAATGTACAATTGTAGGTATATAATTTCAAAAATGAGTAAAAGTGAAAGAATGTAAAAACTGAAAAACTTGAATACAAAATGTACATCGTCATTCGGGAGCAGTTAATAGACGCAGGTCATCCTGTAATGAGCTACCAGGGAAGCCACATGTGCAGAAGGAATTATTGCCAAACTTCCTTGTCTTCAACGTAGTCTTTTATCTTATAATATGCTTTTTTGTTAAGGACACGTTTGATGTGTGATTTGAACTTTCCATAGCTAAGTTCAGTAACAGACTTTGGCAACTTGTTATAGAAGCGGATACTGTTTATAAGAAATGATTTACTAGTTTTAGTTAATCTAAATTTTGGTATCACAATTTCATTTTTACTACGCGTATTTATGTTATGGAAATCGCTTCTTATTTTGAAAAGGCCTAAATTTTTGCGAACATACAAAATACATTCAAAGATATAAAGAGAGGGAAGAGTCAGTATATCAATTTCTGTAAGTTTCTAAGAGACTCTTACATATTATTAAGAAAATTAAGAATCGACATGCTAAAGTCGTGTCTTGCCTGCGCCGCGTTCCAATGCGGACGTGTTTGCATATTCTGTGTATTGACTAGCGCGGCGCAAGCTGTCGCACGTAATTTTCTCGCCATGAGTAGTGAACTAGTGGCGAATGAGCTGCTGGCGTTCCTGCAGCAGAAGCTGGATGTGATGGACGAGGGGTCCGCTGTCCAAATCTGCGCAACGAACTTCAGCGAGGACGACATAGCTGCTGCCAAGCTGCTGTTGTTTAATGTGTTGAACAAGCGCGACCAGATGGTATCCCGCCGGCGTGACGGGACTAAAAGAAGCCTGCAAGACATTATCACGCTGTTCAAGGAGACCGACCCGGACGACGTGCCGACGTTTGTGGCGAAGGAGCTGCACAAGCTTCCTCCTGTCACTTTCGACCACGTCGATGTTACTAGCCTTCTAAAGGACATCGTTTTTCTGAAGGCCCACCTCGCGGATGTTATAGCGAAGTTAGATGCATCCCAAAACACCGTCGCCGATTTGCGCAAAGAATTTACAGAGTTGCGCAATAGTGTGGCGGTATTTAGGTCATCAGTCGATGTGTCTAACATAAACATGTGTCGCGGAGCCGGCCTCGATTTATCGCCGTCAAATTCCGCATCAGCAGTTTCGTCGCCAGCGCATCCGTCGTTTGCTGAGCTTGCAAAACGTCCTGCCCGCGTGCCACGCAGCCCCGCGCCCGTCACTACGGCTCCTCTATGCAGCGCTGCCCGAACCCCTCGCCCCGTCTCGCTGCCAGTGTCTGCAGCTCTGACGAAACCCTCGCAAAAGGATTTTGCTAGCGTCACTGCGAGAGCCCCAGGCGTTCCATCTATGGAACCTAAGCCAGATGATGAGGGTTTCATGACGGTGTTAAGGAGGAAGCACCGTTCGCGAACCAACAAGAACCGCTGCGGGAAAGCTACTGCGAAGTCCGAAGTCAGCTTGCGCGCTGCTAAGCCGAACATTCCCGTGTACATTTCCCGCCTACACTACACTACTAAGGCGGAAGACATTGTGGAGTACGTACGCCAGAAGACGAAGTACATGCCAAGGGTTCAGTTACTGGAGTCACACCGCAACGTCATCTTCAAGGCGTTTGTGGTGCGTGTACCGAATTGCTATCTGCCCGTCGTCATGGACGAAGACTTTTGGCCACAGGATGTGGTGTTCCGTCGCTTCCACGGACAAGTGCCACAGGACAGCTCACAGACAAGCTAACTAAAAAGTGAAGTGCTACTAACATAGTTTAGTGTACTATTATTAACATACGTTTTTGTATAATACTTATGTATGTTAGTTTGTAAGGTATTTGTCTATGGGTCTTTGTTACCTGAAAATAAATGTTTTATTATTATTTCGTTTATTTAATTTTACAAACATATAAATTATATTTTTAAATATTAAAATAATAAAAAACATGTATTATTATTATTTCCTTTATTTCGTAATATACACATATTAATTATATTTTTAAATATTAGAAAAACGAAAGTAAAAAAACATTTAAAAATATAAAAAATAGTAGGCCACCGGTATCGGGAACAGGGTCCAAGCTACCGGTGGTCAGGGCTCCAGAGAGAAGAACCTCCTGACAATGCGAGCCGTGTCCAGAAGTACCGCTTTCTGAATCAAGCCCTTGACCCAGCTGCCTAACGAGAGCCTCTTTAGGTGTTGGTCGAGGCTCTTGGCTATCAAGCCATTGGCAGTGACGACTATCGGCACAATGATCGCTGAATCCACATCCCACATGTCGACAACCTCGCGAGCCAAGTCAAGATACTTGATCTGTTTATCTTTCACGAGGTTCTCGTCTTGTGGGACCGTTATGTCAACAATCATTGTGCGCCGCTCTACTCGATCCACCACCACTATATCAGGCTTATTTATGACAATAGTCCTATCAGTGATGATGGATCGATCCCAGTACAATGTGATATGTCCATTTTCTAGAACTGGGTCGGGCACATACCTGTAGTACGGCACTTCCGATTCCACAAGGCTGTATTTAAGAGCAAGTTGCTGATGGATAATCCTGGCTACTAGGTTGTGCCAATGCAAGTATTCTTCGTTAGCTAGATGAGAACACCCGGAGATTATGTGCCTTATTGATTCGCCTGGACGGTGGCATGCCCGACAGATGTCAACCGTGCCGTCTTTCACAATAAATCTCCGGTAATTGTTCGTCATCATAACTTCGTCCATAATTGCACAGACAAAACCTTCGGTTTCCCCAAAGAGGTCACCGAAACGCAGCCAGGCTACGGACGCTAGTATATCTACATCGGGTCCATGTAAGGCCCGGAAAAAGCGTCCGTGGAGCTCCTTACTCTGCCATACTTCCATGCGTTCATTAGTGTCAAGTATTAGAGGTTTGCGCCAGTTCTCGTTAGCCAAGGAGAGCGGGGTGAGGCCCTTGTCAACCGCGTCCACATCGCGATGCATCCCCACGTTGGTTTCTAGAAAATATTCCCTGAGACTGCATATCTCGCGATTGTGGAGAGTCTTAGCGTTTAAAAAGCCTCGACACTTTCGCGGGATATACAGCCTCATTACAGATGACCATGGGTGATGCATTCGATATGCAGTCAGCACCGTACGGACCCTCCTGTCCAGGGCGTCGAGTTCGGCCTGAGTCCATTTGAGTATGCCGAAAGAGTACGTCAAAACCGGCATGACCCAACCGTTGAAGGCGCGCACCTTGTTTCCGCCTGATAGAAGACTATTAAATACTTTCTTCAGGCGGCCAAAGAAGCGCTCCTTCAACGATTGCTTCATGTCAGTAACATTGATGCCCAATGCTTCCGACATACCCAAATACTTATAGGTTTCGGATGCGGAGAGGGCTCGGAGGTTTATGGAATCCGAGAGTTGAGTTCCCGCGGATTCCACAATGTCGCCTCGCTTTACATGCATGACCGCACATTTTTCCACACCAAATTCCATCCTGATGGCGCTACTGAAGGTTTCAGTTACTTTCAGTAGCTCCATCAGTTGAAAATTGTTGGGGGCAAAGAGTTTAAGGTCATCCATGTAAAGGAGGTGAGATATAAACTGACCACCTCTCCTCAACCGATAGCCTATACCTGAATCCTCCAGCAGTGTGCTCAGAGGATTCAGGGCTAAGCAGAACCAAAGCGGACTCAAACTATCACCCTGAAATATGCCTCGCTCGATCCTTATCGGTTCGCTGTTCCTTTGGATATTTCGACATCCTGGATAGCGGAGGATTATTATTATTATTTAATACTCCGTAATGAAGCAGCACGATAACTGAGCCGTTAGATAGTATGATGTTGGCTTTTATAAATGAAACGATAATACAATCCGTCCGTATCCATCACTCGGATCTTATTCCATTTCTTAAATAATTTTATCTTAAAATTCATCATTAAATTTTTACCTGAAAATCTTTCTAGAACACGGGTCTGAAGTCGGTAGGAATTTTAAAAAATAGGCTTATCACTCAGACTCAGCGATCTATGCAAAAAACTAAGTTTTGTTATCTTGTTGGAGGTGCCCCAAGAAACAGACTAATTGTCTAGTTTGGGGGCTTCCCTGTCAAATAATATACTGTAACTAGCTGTAGGTAATACTTAAGCTACTCATGTCGTCTCAACTTGATGTTGACCTATGATTGCTTACTGTAATACCTGGACAATAAAATATTTTGTATTTATAGTTTTTCTATCTGTATAAGATTTTGCCCGCAGCTTCGCTGGCGTTAATTTAGAATTCGACAATGAATTCAGGTTGCACTCTGCTTGTAATAATATAGTTCAATCATGATTCGACAGACACGTGGCACCATGTATTGTCATAAGAACGTTATTTTTGTTTTCCTCGAGAACCTTTTTTTTGGGATTAAAGGTACCACCCTATTTCCGTTTCTGTACACCTGACAACCTATATGCAAATTTCAGAATGATCGGTTTAGTGGTTTAGGCGTGAAAAAGTAACAAACAAACAAACAAGTTATTGTCGCATTTATAATATTAGTTAGCTGAAAATATGCTAAACGAAAGTAAAACACCACACATACATATATTTATTGCAGTTTATTAAAGACACGAACGAATCAACAATAAACTAAATGCGTACGTAATTGAAAGTTGATCGGCAGCTTTATGATATTTATAAAAGCAGATAAGTAAATATTTGCTCAAGTAATTGAATATTAATTTAGATTATACTTCAACAACAATGGAAATTTTTGCGCTACGCTTTCGCAAATTTGACAGAAAATCAACTAGACTAAGGTTTCTCTTTGCTGAGTAGTTAGTAGGAGTATCTGTGACAGTGAATGTGCCATCTTTAACAGTTTCGCATCTTGTTCCCTCGTGGTTGCCAACACATTGACATACTGGCTCATCCTCCTCGTCCAGGGAACAGACACCGTTGTTCAGACAGTAACCATGACATTCGAACACTTCACACCTTTCACCGGAATAACCACCATTACATCTGAAATAATGTTAATGTCATTATGGCTAATTTATTGATTTTTTCTTCAGGCTATACTGTCCCACTGATGGGTAAAGGGCTCCCCTAAGTTCCTCCAGGAACTTTTGTCCCACATCGCCTCGAACCAGCCGTCATAAATAAAATTAAACTGGAAAAAATTAGATCGGGAATAGCGGTGGTCCGGTGGTAACACCCCTCACTTACGAGTCGTAGGTCGTAATTAATTTCATCACTGCTATATTCAGAAAGATAAAGGTAAACATCACAACGAATGCGGCTAATTCTAGAACCGAAATTTCTAAAACATGTGACAGCCACCAACAAGGGACATCGTGGTGGATAACGGCCTACTCGCTCTCAGAGGGAAGAGGCGTGAGTCCTAGCTGCGGATACGTAATAGGCTAATTATGCTTATGCTTAAACAAGGTTACCCTCACAAGGAATAGAAAATGTTTTACCTGCATTTAGGAAGTCCTTCATCATTGAAACTGCAGCCACCTTGCAAACAATAGTTCACACAGACGGAAACATCGCATCTCTCACCGATGTAACCAGGTGTGCATTTGCAACCAGACGTCTCACTAACTTTTATACCGTGAACACAAAACGGTTTGACAACTCTCGTATTTTCTGTTTCTGTTGTCTGTTGTTTTTGTATTGTTTGTTGAATATTGAGGGAGTCGTTAGTTATTGTGATTGTTGATATCAGACTCGACAGTGCTTCACAATCCTGAAGTCCCTGAATTTTATCCTTAATTTTGTAGTTGGCAGTTATGGTGAGTGGTATTATACCGTAGAAATTAGCAATCTCATTAGGTTCTACATCTCTTGATGCATTCTTTGGTAAATGCCAAATGGTTCTGGAGCTCTCACTGCCGTTCATCCAGTATAAGTAATCCTTTGAAACGGTCAACGCTTGTGGTGTTGAATAATGGGAATGTACGAAATATAACTCACTGTGTTTCCCATTCAGATCTGCTTGATTTAGAAACTCATAAGAACATGTTTCACAGCCATCAAAATAATACAATTTCTGTGTTTGTTGGTCCATGACCAGGTCAAAATATAGCAACCATGTGCCTAGAATTTCTCTTTCGGAACCATCAAACCGAGCTCGCTCCATGTATTCTTCGTTGCCTACGTTTCTGTTGGTCCAGTAAATGTACCTGTAATTTGTATATCACTATTAAATAACACGAATTACAATGACTTTGATTTTTCTTCTGTCATTTGTAACGTACCCTCTACAGCTATCCACGGCAATTTTACTGGGGATCCGGTCATCCATTTTGATTAAAAGATTTCCGTTAACATTGTTAATAGATCCGGGTTTTAATGAAATCCAATTAATGCTCCTTTCATTCGTATCAGTGAAGAATAGTGTTTGTGTAGGCGGGTCGTAGGCAATACTGTGAATGTTACTACCGTTTCTTTTGATGAAACATTTGTTTTCCATGGAAGCTAAATTATAACCACATACAGCGTCGTTGTCTCTCTGTTTGTCGACGTACAGCATCATGTTGTGTACTTCATCGTAAGCTAACGATGTGAGGTTGTGGGAAATCAAATTCACGGTGTTTGTAATTGTTCCGTCGGTATAAAATTCGAGTAGATATCCGTGACTTACGGCGATGTCTGAAACAAAAGAATAACATTTATTTTACTTAGGGCCGATTTTTCATTCCTCAGATAAAAGTACCAATAGCTACCTAAATAATAAAGTTATAAGACTCTTTATTCATCTGATAAGTGATTGGTGCCGATTCTGTTGTACAAAAGACTCTAAACTAAACTAAAAATCACTAAAATTTGGTTTATTCCTGTCAAACAACGATTTCCTATTCTGAAATAGACTAAAGTGGCACAACTTAAATATATTTTTGTTTGACAGCACTAAGATTGCACTGAATTATTAGTTTCGTGAAAATGACAATTTTGCTATTCTGAGTTTGCCGGTTTTAACCAAAAATTTAGACTATAATAATTTATTTTGACTAAATCTGACTATTTTTAATCGCGATTAAAAAGGTGTGGAATAAAACTAGTGGTCATGAACAAAAATTCACTCCAACGCCTCGCCTTCACGTGCAAAAACAGTGCTGTATTTTTTCTTTTTTCTTTTGCTTATATCTCGAAAATGGCGTGTCCTATCGCAAAAATAATGAAGTTTTCGACCCCCTTTGTTAACCCCAGAACATATAAATCTCAACACGTGGGTAATATATTTTTTATATTTTTAAACAAAAAGTGAAAAATTCCATACAAAACACGTCCAGGCTGCCCCCTTGAGCGCGCCTTCGTCTCTAAAAAATTCATTGCGTAGCGCACAGAAGTATCACGTTGCGAAACCAAAAGAAAAAAAAACCTAATTGATTGTCAAATTCGTTTTTAGTCGTGTCAAAATAATTTTTAAATTTAGAGATTTTTTCTTGCAGAATAGCGTTAAAATTCTCATAGCCAAAAATAAGGAATTTTAGAGATAGTTTAGTTAGTTTAGTTCGGTGTACAACAGAATCGGCACCATTGTCAGTTTTTCAATCGTTATTTTATTTCGGAATAACTATCTGACCGAATATCACATCTGTGAATACGCTAACTTCAGGGAGGTGAAACAAATATACAAAATAAACGAATGTTAGAACGGGACGGACTATTTCATTGTTTACTGTCAATGGTATTAAAAAATCTGCGGTAGCCAGATGTCCCTTTTTTACGTTGAAAGGTTGTTTTTTTGGTTGTGTGGTATTTTTATTTGTAATTTCATGATTTCTTATTGTATTAAAATAATCATGTAAAGCAAAGCTGAATCCCACACTTTAAAGTGTTCGACACTCGGTCTTACATTTTTTTCTTTTCTTTCATATTCTTTCTTTATTTTTATTCATATACTTATATTTATTAATTATGACTTCATCCTCAATTGCCATTTCGCCAATACCATCGCAAATATCCATTTTAATCAAATACACTTTTTAAAAACGAAAACTAACCCAAAGTTTAGTAATGCCAACGTCATTTATCAATGGAAAAAGCGGTTATCTGGCCGTCAAAGAGCCAAATAGATTTATTCCTCAGTTAAGGGAATTATTCAACGAGTAAAGCTTATTTGACGATGGAACAACACAGTTTTTTACTATCTATTGAATAAACCCTATCTGACTGTTTATCTGAGGATTGAAAAATCGGCCCTTAGTTGATAGCTAAATAATCAGATATGTACAAGTAACCTCAAAAAACAAATGGCACAAAAAAAAAAACATAATTTGATTAGTGAAGTGTCTGTTAGCCATCCACGTCGACTGCAAGCGTGTAATTTTTGTGGATCAACTTAGATATTTTTATCGAAATTCCATGAACTATATATGGAGTCATTTAAAGTTTTGAACAAAGTGCGAAGTTTTTGTTATTGACACCACACACGGATATCGAGGGATATGCTTTGGGGGCGTGGCACGTGCCGCCTCGATACTATCAATTCGATAGTATTGTCGAACGGCGGCTGTACGCTTCATTCAGTCGCTTTGCAACTGCGTAGACAGTGCACTATTGATGCGTAAAAAGCCAAAATGCCGAGTTGTGCAGTAATTATTTGTAAAAATAGACCAAATACCATCAACCTGAAGACAAATGGCATGTCCTACCACCGGTAAATAAACAATTAAGTCACTGTTTTATATTTTAAATCAATTTTTAAATGATTTACTAACTTACGTGCGGAGCGACACGAACTAACCCGAACTAGCCCGAATGTTTCCGAACGAAACGAACGTTTTTGACTTAGAGAGGTGCAATCGTTTGCGTGCGGCTGATTTTATCGATATGCGTATTATTGCACCAAATAGCAAATTAAAAACTATTAATAATATTGCGCAATATTATTGACCGAGTAAGATTAATATTGAAGATCATCATCATCAGCCAATATTGTTCCCACTGCTGGGACACAGGCCTCCTCTCGGTGACAGGAAGTGGGCAATGATCCACCACGAGGGTCCAGTGCGGGTTAGCAGATGTCACATGTCTTCGAATTTTTGGTTCTAAGACATGCCGGTTTCCTCACGATGTTTTCCTTCACCGTTATTGAGAGCAGTGGTAATGAAATTATTTACACAAAGTAAAGCGCCTGCCTGAGTTCGAACCCACGATCTACAACTTGTAAGTCGAGGTTGATACCACTGGGCCACCACTGCTCTGAAAAATAATAATAAATATTGAAGATTGCGATGGTAAAATATTGTTGAAAATAAAAATATATTTTCCTTGTATTGATCACTAAATCGCAAGCCCATCTTAGTCAATTATGAAGCCGACGATCTAAGGTTCGAAGTTTAAATTAGAAAATTCGCGTTCCGTCGCTATTTTGTCAAATCTTTGTCTATAATACTCACATTTTCACATTTTATTTTATTTCTATACAAATGTGTTAAAAATGTCGTATAACTTGCGTGAACATTGTATTATTACGCTTTCGGCTCCAATCCGGCCTCAGACGTAGTAACAAACTTAGCCCACATAGATATAACGTAACGTTTTATATTAAAATATTCTTAGTAATAATATTTTTTTTTAAGATTAAGTAATATAATTATTTATTTATACGGCATGATATGTAACAGAGAGCGTTCCCTTTAACCGATAATATAAAAATTTTAAAACATATTCCCATTTTATTTTAGTAAAAGTAAACTATATTTTGATAGATATATGTATAAAAAAAAAAAAATAAACGAAGTTATTATAATACAAAAATGTGCTAAAATTAAATATCGATAAAAATAATCGACCATCGCTTTCGACTCCCTAATTGCATGCGTGTGCATTGGATGTTCGCAAATAGCAAGTGTTTACAAGTGAATGCCCCGCCCATTCTATGTATGTGTGCTATTAGAAATTGATTTAGTGTGGCTGCTTTCTTTTTGGTGTGCGTGTTTAAATTTCAAGTGTGTGTCGTCAGTACACTATTTGTTAATGTTGTAATTTTTTGGATGGGAGATAAGCGGCGACACTAGGATTCCTTACTATTCCGCAATGAAGGCATATCTCTGGATATCTATGACACCACACGTGAACAAGGTATTGCCAGTTAATTCAATTTGACCCTGTATTTGAAATACCGAATACTTTTTTAATGATATATGAAATACTAGATACGAAATACTTTTATGTAAACTATGTATAAGTACTATATCTATATATATAAAATTCAAAGTCCTGAGTGACTGACTGACTGATATATCAACGCACAGCCTAAACCGCTGGTCCTAGAGACATGAAATGTGGAGAGTGTGTTCTTTGTGAAGACTAGGTATCCACTAAGAAAGGGTTTTTTGAAATTCCATTCCTAAGAGAGTGAAATGGGGGGTTGAAATGGAGAATTTTTCGACATTCACGCGGGCGAAGCCGCGGGCAGAAGCTAGTCTATATACCGGATGACATTTTTTACCGTCTCGACCTTCATATGGTGTGTTGTGTAACTAGAATAGAAGGCAGGAAGGCCTTCAGATTCATCGTAGGTGACTAAAGGAGCGCGGGACGCGGGTGGACAGGGATATGTGTGCGGCTCGTGCGCCTGCGAAAGATCAACGAGGCCGCCTATCAGCCGGCTTCAAAGGGTAGGACCGCGCTCCGAAATCAATGATACATGCCGCGCATTGAGTAGGGTGCGTATGATTTGAGTTTCGATAGATTTTAAATTTTTTTTTTTTTGTTTTTTTTTCCATATTTCTGTTTTTGTTGTTCTAGTATGAAAATGTTACTTTAAATGTGTAGTATTTATTGCTAGATCAATTTAATTACATGTTATTCAAAAATAAAAATAATAAAAATTTCTATGCCAAAAGCTTCTACTCCGTTCACCTATTACCCCCATTTTTTTTCAAGATGCTAAAAAAAGTCACCCAGTATATAAAATTCAAAGTTCTGAGTGTTTGGCTGACTGACTGAATGACTGATATATCAACACACAGCCTAAACCGCTGGTCGTAGAGACATAAATTTTGGAGAGTGTGTTCTTTGTGAAGAGTAGGTATCCATTAAGAAAGGGTTTTTTGAAATTCTACCCCTAAGACGGTGAAATGGGAGGTTGAATTTACTGCGAAACTTTTTATTCTCTGGGTCGATTGACACAAAAATCGGTACACATACTCTCCAAGTATAATTATGAAATAAACAGGATAATTTTTTATCCAGTGCGCAAACTGTAACCATGAATTCAACATATCATTCTAGACCCCCCAGCGTAGAAAATTTTCGTCGGTTATACAAAAAAAAGTTTTCTACGCTGGGGGGTCTAGAGTGATATGCTGAATTCATGGTTACAGTTTGCGCACTGGATAAAAAATTATCCTGTATGAATCACAGTTTTTCCAAAATCATGCCCTTACTGAGTCAAAAAGGTCTTCGAAAATTCGAAAAAGTGGCGTGGCGTAGCGCTGTCGTCACCGGTGTCCAATCTCAACCAAGGTATCAAGAAGTATCAAATATGTAACTATTAAATAAAATTAAATAACTACACTAACTATTCTTTGAAAGAAACCTATGTAACTTTATAAGTAAAAACTTATTGGTCACATACTTTCCATAATACTTTACGCACTAACATCTAAATCTGTTCGTTCAGTGAGCAATAGTGCAATTTTAGTTTAGTTTATTAAAGTAAAACATAATGACCAAGCCACAATCATCAATGAAATTCTTTTCAGATCGTTCGAAGGAGTTTAAAATCATTTTAAAGCGGTGGACTCGAGTGATAAACAACGATGACGCCATACATTACCCGGTTGAGTTTCTTAACACATTGAAGTCTCCGGTCTCCCAACTCATTAAAATTTAGAGATGGCGCCACAATTATGCGATTGAAAAATTAATGTTGCGAGTGAAAATATTGCAACGAAATGCTGCCTCGAGCAACTAAACTGACAGGTTGTTGCTGAGGGGAGTTTGTGTTTATTCCGAGGATAGGAACTATCGGGTAAAGCAAGTTCACTGAGGTTTAATTCACGCGTCTTAAAATAATCATTCGGTGGTGGGTTCCCGTTTCTTTACCAATCATGCCCTGGCATCATAGGTAAAGGTTTTGGAATAAAATGTTGAACGCCACTCATGGGTTTCGGACCCGAATTATGTGGTGGATTATTCCTGGGTGGTAATTTGAAATTATTACTTTGAGGGTGATAGTTGGGTAAAGGTGCACGGAACATTTGTTGTGTTCGTGTAGGCATACGATTTTGATATTGGTTAGGCAAATTGAACTTGAAGGCCTGAGCTTTTTTTTTTTTGGATGGGAAATCATCTAATTCTTATGACTTCTCCCGCTCTGGGCGGAGCGGGAGGGCGTGTCAGATTTTTACTGACTATAACCCATCCGTGTTCCTTCAGTTGCCCATGTGCCAGGGTCACGGTATGTCTTTCGAACAATCTCGCGACCCCGGCAGGCATCGGTCCTAGCAGACCCCTTCAGTGCTGCTGACATCTCTTTGAGGCGCGCGTGGAATACTACGCGCCGTCGACCCGAGCCTGGTCCTTACCGGGCGGCGAGCTACCCATTGCTCGCCGCCCGCAAGCTTGCGCCTTCGGCGGCCGGGAGTCCGTTATAGACTCCCGGCGCCCGGGGCGTCTCCTCCTGCGGCGGCTAGGGACGTGAGGGCGCAGAGACTGCCACTCCCTCACGCGCCCCGCCTCCTCCTTCGCAAGCATTACTGCTTCGCAGAAGGAGGTGACGGCTTCCCATGCCCTCTCGCTCCGTACCATGGCTCGCACCAGGGCCGGACGCGAGAGGTCGCCGATCGCCTCCACGAGGACAGGCGGTGCTCCGCCCAGGCAGGGCACACCTCTACCGGATGCTCCACCGTATCCTCCGGACGATCCTCGCAACGGAAACACCCGGGCGTTTCCTCCCGCGTTATCCTGAACAGGAAACCACCGAAGCACCCATGCCCGGTGAGAACCTGCGTCAGGCAGAAGGTGAGGACGCCGTGGCGCCTCTCTATCCACTCCTCAGAGGGTACCGCCGCGATTGTGGCATGCCCAAAGGCCTAAGGTTGAGGTTGATAACCACGCTGTCCTACTGGAGTAGGCCAATTAGGTACTAGGGGTCGCGGAACATTGAATGTGTTAAATGGCATAGCAGGCACAATAGAAGGTTTAAATACTTTAGGTGCGCTCTGAGCCGTCTGAGCCCTTGAGGGATCATTGCGTTGCTGCAGGTATATAATGTTTAATTCTTCCTGCACGAACTCCAGAGCTTTCTCTATGGTTTCTGGGCGCATGCACCGTATACGTGAGCTTAAGGGTTTCTTTAGTCCACGTACAAAAGTCTGCATGGTAACTTTTTTATAAAGCGTGCGTTTTGCCTCGACAGTCGTCTGGATGGTCTCGTGTAACGTCACATAGGTCATTATAGTACTAAACAACGGCATTGGTCATAAAATTCCTGAGGGGTTCTGTTACCCTGTATAGCCAACGACAGGTCATTGTATAGAGCCGTTTCGTCTCTCTGGTCAGAAAAGTTATTAATTAGAGCTGATCTAATACCTGCCCAAGTTTCAGGAATGCTATTCGAGTTAATAGTTAATGCGGCAGGCCCTGTGATTTTATTATAATGCCATTTAAAAGACACAGATTACCTAGCTCACTGCCTGGTTCGGGGCTTGCATATTGTGATACTATCTGGTCGCAGATATTAATAAACCTGGTCAATATGTTAGGGTTTCCGTCGAAATCAGGCACAAGGCGTAAGGCCTTAAAAATTACGTCGGGGTCGTATGGCATGTTAATCTATACATCTATACAAATAAATAAAATGTGAGTGTCTGTTTTTAATATTAAGATAACCACTTTTTACTAAGTGTATATGGATGTATACACGGTACATTTACCAAAACAACATTTTTTTAAATTTTTGTCTGTCTGTCTGTTTGTTCCCGCTAATCTCTGAAGTGGCTGGACCGATTTTGACGGGACTTACTTTGTAAATAACGCAATGAATGTTGTTTAACTATGCATATTAAACCAATTCCAACCGATAAAAAGTTCCGCAATTACCCCTCTGTACTACCCGCTCTGCGCCCGCTTTTTAAATCTCTAATATCTTCTAAGATATTCATTTAAATTACATGCTGTAAAGGGCCATATTGATCTTTATTAAATGCACAATGTATTTAAGGTACTTAATTGGATAAGGATTAATGCTATATTGCTTAAAATCGCTTCGTAAATAAGCCCTTATTTCTCGTAAAAAGTAAAAGATAAAAAATGGTTATTGTGGGTTATCCCTAAGAGATAGACATATACCATTTCGGACATTTTTGTAGGCCTTTTTAAGGTGTACAATACTGCGGTACATTATTTTGATCTATTTCGTAGGATTCAGCCAGGGTTTTTCGAATTTTGAGACGTATGTCAGCGTAGTTTTCAAAGACAATCATTTTTTTCTAAAATAAAAGTAGCCTAAGTTACTCCCTGTTACATCAGCTATCTGCCAGTGAAAGTTCCGTCAAAATCGGTCCAGCCATTTCAGAGATTAGCCGGAACGAACAGACAGACAGACAGACAGACAAAAATTGTAAAAAATGTTGTTTTGGTATATGTGCCGTGTATATGTATACACGGTACATATACCAAAACAACATTTTTTATGTATAGATGTGAAAAAATGTATGATTGGATGTTTGTTTCTCAATCACGCAAAAATGGTTGAATGGATCTGGATCGAAAATAGCACACAATTACCTATATAACCTGGAATAACACATTCTTATCGCGGTAGTACGTCCTCTTGCATTAATTTCCGACATCCACGCGGGCGAAGCCGCGGGCAAAAGCTATAGTCTCTACAAATAAATAAAATTGGAGTGTCTGTTTTTAATATTAAGATAACCACTTTTTACTAAGTGTATATGGATGTATACACGGTACATATACCAAAACAACATTTTTTACAATTTTTATCTGTCTGTCTGTTTGTTCCGGCTAATCTCTGAAATGGCTGAACCGATTTTGACGGAACTTTCACTGGCAGATAGCTGATGTAACAAGGAGTACCTTGGGCTACTTTTATTTTAGAAAAAATAAATAATAGTTAAAAAAACACAAAACACGCTGATTTTAGAGACGTATGTCAGCGTAGTTTTCAAAGACAGTTTTTATGAATAACTTTTTGTTAAATACCACGCGGACGAAGTCGCGGGTAACAGCTATTACCTATAATATAACCTGAGTTAACACATCTTACCGTGGTAGTACGTCCTCCTGCGTTAATTTCCGACATCCACACGGCCAAAGCCGCGGGCAAAAGCTAGTTTCAAATAAACTACTCAAATTATAATCTAATTCACTTTCTTTATCTCTATTTATATCTACTATATGTCGGCGCGCCTGTCGCGATGCAGGTTCCCGAGGATATGATCTTCCGTGATGGAAAATCTTGGACATAAAAGTAATTAGGAATAGATAGGAAGCAACACGAGAACGATTCTAGTGTACTCACATATAATTTATCTCTGGTTCTTTTGCATGAATCGAAGTCTGGATTTTCCTCGGCTCCGCAGGGTTACCGTAGATTCAGGATACTCATGAGGTGACTTGATAGCCGCCCAAGTGATTCGCGGTGGTGGTTATCGATATGAGATATTCACGCGCTTCGCGAACCGGCCCGCGAGTATCCTACCGACTGCGCCAATTATTATACGTAAGCTGCAGACGATGGATTGAAAAAAAACCGAAGTTATTTTAAAACTAATTTATTTTTAAAGGAAATTATTACAATTAAAGTTGGCGAAACCTATTCGATGCTAGAATACGGAATGCCAAAATTACATATAAAATTAATTAAGTGCCAAAGACGCGGCGACTCGTGCCTGGACGGATGTCATCGTTGCAGTTTTTATGCGCTCGGCGTAAATTGATGAATTGCTAGGACGGCGATATCCATTAGAAATCCATACTTAACAGGCGTAAAAACAAATAAACAGGTAGTTAATAAACAACAATACCAACATCAAGGTCAGCAAGACGACCAGTCACCACAAGCAGCACCCGTTCACGAGCATAACGCAAAGATCAGCCATTACCCATATGATAATAAAATTAATGGATTCAGCGATCATTGTGCCGATAGTCATCACTGCCAATGGTGTGATAGCCAATAGCCTCGATCAACACCTAAGGAGGCTCTCGTTAGGCAGCTGGATCAAGGGCTTGATTCAGAAAGCGGTACTTCTGGACACGGCCCGCATTGTCAGGAGGTTCCTCTCTCTGGAGCCCTGACCGCCGATAGTTTGGACCCTGTTCCCGATACCGGTGGGTTACTAATTTTTTAAATGTTTCTATAATTTTTGTATCCTAATATTTAAAAATGTAAATAATATGTTGAAATAAGTGAAATAAGGAAAATAATTCTAACTTAAAATTGGCATTGGTTACCATGTTGGTAATTATTTATTATCATCATAATCAGCGTCTATTGTTTCCACTGCTGGGACACAGGCCTTCTCTCGGTGAGAGGGAGTGGGCCGTAATCTACCACGCGGGCCCAGTGCGGGTTGGTAGATGTGACACGTCATCGAATATTTGGCTCTAGAACATGCCGGTTTCCTCACAATGTTTTCCTTCACAGTTATGAGAGCAATGGTGATGATATTATTTACACAAAGAAAAGCGCCTGCCTGGGTTCGAACCCACGACCTACAACTTAAGTAAGTCGGGGCTGGTACCACTGGGCTACCACTGATCTTTGTAGTATATTTATTTTAAAATATAATCTTGAATAGCCTATTATTGTTTCTCCTATCGTTATCCTCTTTCCTGTTTTGCATGAAAATAGGTGCAGTTAAGTATGTTTCACAATTTTGCTGTATATACGATAGACGAATTATATTAATTACTTCTAGATAAGAGATAACCAATGCGAAAAATTAAATTAATTAATACTTGAAGTCATGAAAAACAACTGACAGGTTTATGTACACAACACGACGCGATCAAAATTTAGGAAACAATGTTTTAATTTCAAATTTCAGAGTTGGTCATCACTTACTAAAAGTCTTTACTTTTTGCAAGTACTTCCCCTCCCTTCCCTTTAAATAAAATATGTCGTTCATTTCACCTTGTAACGTTGTACATTAATTTTATTTATGATTATTATATCTGGTTTTGAAGCAGATAAATCTTCTAATTAATAACAATTTCTATCGAAATAAATTTTACATAATATAATAGTTTATGCTTGTAACTGCCGCCTCTCTATCCACTCCTCAAAGAGGGGACTTACCACCGCAATTGTGGCGTGCCCAGCACTGGGTTACGACAATCGTACCCGCCATGTCGCCATAAGATCACACCGGAGCTCTGTCCGCCGTGCCGCGATTTGTCGCGGCAGCGGAGTTTCACCCCAGCGTTTCGCCTCCTCGCGCCACTCCCACAAATACGCGAGGACCTTTGCCTCCAGATCCCATGGTGGCACTTCGGCAAGGAGGCTCGCCACCCCGCAGGAGATCGTGTGGTATCCCTGGACTAGCCGGATGGCCATGACCCTCTGGGACGGACTCAACGCACCGAATGGCAGTGCCCGCTAGCCCAAAAATGATATTGACAGACAGTTTAAAGAAGTCAGAAGACGACGTAACAAAAGGCATTTTGATTATGAAGGGGAAGATGAAGCTCATGAATTTAATGCGTAAGAGATTATCAAAATAAACTACTTTTATGTCATTGTCGACAATGTGCGCGCAAGCTGCCATCCTAGATTTGAGGCACTTAAACATCATGAGAGCATATTTGGTTTCATGTATAACATAAAAAGATTAAAGAAAATTAGTGATAGGTAGTGAACTTTTCAAGCATTGCAGCGACTTGCAAATATCTATGACAGTAGGAGAATCATGTGATATTGATGGACAAGAATTTTACGAAGAACTGAGTATGTTCTTCCGTATATATGAAGACAACGACGATATTAACTCGGTGTTGAAATACATAATAGAAAAAAAAAACGGAAGTTTACCCCACTATCGAAATAGTCCTGCGAATTTAATTATTGCCACCACATTTGTTACAGTTGCGTCTGCTGAAAGGAGTTTTTCGAGGCATAAAATGAGGCTTTCGATGATGACACAAGATCGGCTTTCAGCAATTGCTATTCTTTCAATCGATAATGAAGTAGTTCATTAAATTATTGTGCTTTAATCAAAGATTTTAGTCTTAGGAAAAGCCGCAAACATTAATTTTAAAATGTATCATCTCTGTATTTGTTAATTTTATAAATCTTTCAATGTAAAATATTTTAAAACTCAAATTTTATTTATTTGTAGCATTTCTCGTCAAACATGACAAATATCTAAACCAAACAAGCAGAATTACTTTCGCATCACATACTTTTCACGAAGGACAAAGGGCCTCGCAAAGACCTGCCGCCCGGAGCCTCGCAATGGATAAGGCCGCCGCTGGCTCTAGCTATCAGAGATTATATACTTGCCCGCAGACTCTCCCTTTGCTCAAGCAAATATTACGCTTTTCAAGGCGTATTTTCAGAGCTGGAAGTCTGTAGGTTTGTCACACTAAAAGATCGTTTTATGCCCTGCACTGCCAGTATAATATTATCTTGCGCGCTAAGGATCAGGCTCGGGTCGACGGCGCGTTGTGTTTCAAGCGCGACTCAAAGAGCAGCACACACTGAAGGGGTCGGCTAGGGCTGATGCCTGTCAGGGTCGTGGATTTGTTGGAAAGAATTACCGTGGCCCTTGCAAAGGCAACAGAAGGAACACGGGTGGGTTAATAAGTCAGTAAAATGCTGACACGCCCTCCTGCTTCCAAAAAAGGATGAAGTTGGGGTTACCACGTACGCGAGCCTGATCCTTACCGGGCGGCGAGCTACCCATTGCTCGGTGGTTTTCCCTCTCACCCCGTACCATGGCCTACACCAGGGCCAGACGAGAGAGGTCGGCGCCGCCGATAGCCTCCATGAGAACACGACGGTGCTCCGCCCAGGCTGGGCATATCTCCACCGTATGCACCACCGTGTCCTCCAGGCGATCCACGGAGAATAAACCGACCTAACATTACCTCTGCGTGCGTCGACTACGCTCACGCTAATCACCACTGTCTCCATAGAATGCAGCCGCAGGCAAGACAACCTCCATAGATGACCAGCGAGACGTTAATCCCAAAAAAAAAGACTACTGAACGGACTTTCGCTTGCAAATCAAAATAACGGCCAAGCACGAGCCGGTTGCGTAAAATTGGGTATTTATTTCTAAAAATCTCGACATTATTGACATAAGTTTGACTGTGTGTTTTATGGTATGTACATAAATAATACAGGTACATAAATTTATCATCTCAGACACGGGTCTGAGATGATAAATTTATGTACCCTTTACCTTATCTTCGAAATCGGCAAACGCCCCATTTGTCTTGGTAGTTACTTCAAAATTATACACACACCGTTTTGGCCAGTGTTACAATAAAAACATTGTATGATTATTATTATTTTTATATTCGAAGTAATTTCTGTATGAAATCAACTGCTTGTGTATACCGACACACGAACACTTGATTCAAATTAATCAGTGTAGGCCGTTTGATACTTTAAAAAAATTGTTTAACTTACGATATGACTTAAGGGCGGAGGTTTCATACCTCTCTCTCTCTTCTCCCTTTGCCCGTAGGTGGACCTAAGGGCGATTTAAGAGTCGGAACCTCAGTCAGTTAAAAATAAACTACGCCCCTCGTACTCACCCCAGGAGTGCGCCAGCCCCACGTGCAGCGCTAACAACGACAACACCCACTGCGTTCTACACATTTTATATTTCAGAAATACTAAGTTGTTTCAACAGAGCTAGATGGAGCGTCCACCGTTGGTGGTTGCTGTTGAAGTAATAAAACAAAAGCAAAACGCTGCTTTTCCTCAAACCTGATGGAATAAAAATAGTTTTCTCTTAACTGCGACCACAAACTTGATACTCACAGTGGTATTCTGTTACTGTGTATGTGTGTACTGTAAACCATGTTTATAGAAATACCTAGTATGATTCTCCAGTATTTTTGTAATTTAGTGTATTTCTCAATTATAGCATGCCTGCAATCGGGTAGACAAGGGCCCTAAATTGAATTTATATTTTATATATATAATAGATCGTAAATGATTATTCTGTAAAAGGTTGGAATTAAAAAAACTTATATGTTATTTGAAGTTCTTAAATAGATATTTCATAGACGATATAAATAAATAAATAAATATATGTTAGGACAACCAACACACCGTTATCTGATCCCAAACTAGGCAGAGCCTGTACTATGGTAACCAGACAACTGATAAATAAACTTATATATTTCTAAATACATACATATCATAGATAAATTATACCCAGACACAGAACAAATACGATAGATGTATCTTTACTTATATTATAAAGCAGAAGAGAGTTTTTAGGGTTCCGTTGCCAAATGGCAAAAAAATGGAACCCTTATAGATTCGTCATGTCTGTCTGTCTGTCCGTCTGTCCCAGTGCGCGAGTCCGACTCGCACTTAGCCAGTTTTGTTTCCTTGTTTGTTTGGTTGAACGCGCTAATATCAAGAACTGCTGTTTTGAATTGAAAAATATTTTAGTGTTTGGTAGTCTATTTATCAAGGAAGGCTATATAACATCTCGCTATTACTAATAGGAGCGGAGCATCAATCAAAAATGTTGTAAAAACTGGGAAAAGTTATTCCTTTGGAGAGCTTCTATTGTGTGCGCTGCGTAAACGGTCAAAGGAATGCAACAATAATGTATGACGGCATTGTTTCTCTTGAAAAGTCCTAAAAACAGTCCGCAGTAGCATGTCTATCTTTTAAGGTTGGCACACTATAACGTTTTTAATTGTAATCAAATCTAAATATTTTAAAGCTGAAGAGTTTGTTTGGTTGAACGTTCTAATCTCAGGGACTACGTTTAGTGTTGGATGGCCCATTTATCGAGGAATGCTATAGACTATATAACAGCATGCTGGAACCCTTAGAAGCCGAGCAAAAGTAAAAAAAGTCAGGATTACGATGACAGCGCATGTGCAGGCGATACGGTGCGACACAGGGAGGATCAGAGGAGCAAGAAATTTAGCGCGGATGAAGTCGCGAGAAAAAGCTAGTTAAATATAAATGGTTTTTATTTTGACTTAAAAAGGCTGCTTCACTAACGACGATTCTATAAATGTCGAACCAGTCATTTTTATCAGACTTTTCTTTTTACAAAATGAAAATACATGTTTATTATCTTAAAATTGCAATTTTTAACGTTGTTATTAATTTAATACTTATACTATTTTGACGCCAGCACATCAAACTACCTGAAACTGAAACATTCTGCCAAACAACCTTGGACCTTATGCTTAAGTGATAAAGTTGAAAATCTATTAAAGTAATTTGACAGATTGTAGCTTGATGAGCTGTTGTCTGTTCATATTTAATTTTAAAGTAACAAGTTAATTAAGACGTTTTTCAGATGTTTAAGTTGACGTTAAGTGTAAAAATGTCTAATAAAAGATTTTACATAAAGATTACAAATGAATATATACTAAACTAGCTTCTGCCCGTGGCTTCACTCGCGTGGATGTTGAAAAATATTCCACAGGAACGTACTACCGGGACTAAAAGAACCCTATGTGTTAATCCAGGTAAACAATGTCTTATCGCACTACTTTTTTTTTGTGGTTGTGAAATCATCAAATCACGTCTCCCGCTATACGGTGGAGCGGGAGTCAGACTTTTACTGACTAAAACCCCACCGCGTTCCTTCAGTTGCCCATGTGCCAGGGCTACGGTGCCATTTCACTTTCTTATTGATGGAATTTCAAAAAAACCCTTTCTTAGTGGTTGCCTACTCTTCACAAAGAACTCACCCTCCAAATTGAATGTCTCTTCGTCTCGGACTTTGAATTCTATATACATACCAGCTGACCATACAGACGTTGTCCTGTTTCCTAGAACTCGAGAGCAGCACTACCTACCGGGTCCAATCTGAATCTAAACCATCCAGGGTGCCACCCAAACTCATACAAAAAAATCATTCAAATCGGTCCAGCCGTTTAGGAGGAGTTCAGTGACATACACACGTACAGTAGAATTACTAAAATACCCACTAACAAACATGAATGAAAACAAGATTAGCTCATAGCTCCCACCGAAAAAACTTTCTGGTTATACAGTTTCATTCATAAGTTCATAACTGAATAAGCACAAAGGCTCGGGAACTTTAGAGGTACGGACGGATCCCATTTCTTTTATATTGCGCGTAATAGATCAACGGTTTAGTGGCCAATAGTGATCGATAAGTGGGTTAGTGTTGAGGCGATTGCCTCATAAATCACTAGTTATTCATATATTTTATGATGTTTCTGTAGATAGATCTACTATCCTATCCTACTAATAATATAAACGTGGAAGTTTGTATGTATGGATGTATAGATGTATTGATGTTTGTTCCTCTTTCACGCAAAAACAACTGACCCGATTTAGATGAAATTTGGCACACAGATAGTTTATAACCTGGATTAACACATAGGGCACTTTTTATCCCGGTAGTATGTTCCCGTGGGATAATTTTCGACCTCCACGCGGGCGAAGCCGCTGGCAAAAGCTAGTTATGAAATATACACATAATATTGATCGCTATAACCATTGCTATATGGTTCGAGCTATCGCAATTTGTAATATGTTTAGAACATAACCATAACCCATAATGTTTCCGCTGGTGAGGCACTGGTCTGCTCTCTGTCAGAGGCAGTGGACCGTAATCCTCCACGAGACCTAGTGCGGGTTGGTGGAAGTCGGATGTCGAATTAATTTGAATATATCTAATATATACATAGGACAACCAACACAACTTTATCTGATCCCAAACTAGGCAGAGCCTGTACTATGGTAACCAGACAACTGATAAACATACTTATATATTTCTAAATACATACATATTATAGATAAATTACACCCAAACACAGAACAAATGATTGTGCTCATCACACAAAGATTTGTCCTGGGTGGGAATCGAACCCACGACCTCAGACTTAGCAGTCAGGGTCACTAACCACTAGACTAACAGGCCAGTCAATAATAATTTTCACCTCGAAAAGATTCTTTTAATTCATTTTACGACCATAGTGGCAAACCGCCCCCCCCCCCTCTTGGGTGAGGCCTACGTCCAGCAGGGAACGTCTTTCGGCTGAAACCAATTATTTTCAAAGAGTTACCGTGGAGTTTCTTGCCGGCTCTTCTCCATAGGAATCAACAATTTGGAACCGTGCACCTAGCTTCTGACGTTTCATAAGTGCCCATGTAGATTTATGTGAAATAAAAATATTTGATTTAGAATTATGAAGATGATGATCCGGTAGAGTGTATATTTTCTGTTGTCACCATTTGTTTTTTGGCATTTTCGCACAAGAGAAGATGTGATATAGATATGGGAAGTAGGTACTAAAATTGGTGGTTTGTCATGAGAAATTGTAATTTTCTTTAGAATAAACGAACCAGAAAAAATAATACTTTCAATATTACCAATTCTAGTAATTTGGTTTTTAATTTTTAAAATAAATAAACACTAATTTAATATATTATTCAAGCATTTTTTCTTGCAGCTTTCCCTCGCTACGGAGAGGTGAAAAATTGTGTGTTTCACTCGTCAGCAATGTATTCCTCGTCTCGGACCTTGGAAACCAACTTTAATACAAGTAGGTACTTGCGCTACAAAACAACTATGCGTAAAAGTGTATTTTGTATGGCTCCTAGATTATACAACAAGTTACCAAAGGCATACAAAGATTTAAATATAAATAGTTTTAGTAAAAATATGAAGAAACTTTTAATAAATAAGTGCTATTATAGTGTTGCTATGTATTTTAGACATTTTTAGTATTTTTTTATTTTTTTGTTTAATTTAATGTGACTTTATTTTATTTTTAATTTTATTGTATAATTCTTTTAATAACATTATTATTGTATTTGTACGCCTTTCTAGGCAAAACATGTTGAAACTTTTTTCTTTGTAATCACACCTACTGATTTTAAACCTACACGTGTTTCTGACAAATAAATGCATCTTATCTTATCTTATCTTATGCAACATTAAAAATAACTATTTTTAGTTTATTGATTTGTAGATTGCTACAGTACTACCCATACCTCTTCACAAAAATATCTAGGAGGAAAATACATTAATCCATATACTCGTTAACTGTGCAAAACCCCATGTTTATGCAGTGTGGTAATTAGGTTATCTCATTAATAGTACCTACAGCAGTACATACAAGTTAATATATTTCTGTAAAATAATAAAATACGATCGGCATAATGTTGTAAAATATTAGGTATACCTAAAAAACGGGTAGGTGCCGTGAGTATAGCGTTAATTATTGGTTTTTGTAGTCAAGACTTCCTTAAGCGCATTGAGCGGTCTTTGGTCGGGGTTTATGGGTTATCTTCGAGCACGTCAGCGACATGGTATTGTTAACATCTCTCCGTCTATTTTGTAAAAAATATCAGCGTGAAAACTAAGGCGAGGTAACTTTAAGCTGCCAATTCCTAGCGTCAGATGGAACGTCAGCTAACTTTATTTCAAGATGAACCAAAAACAAAACCAGGGGCACTACCACCTACCTACCTTTACCTACTAGTATTATTTACCTTTTTTTGTGGAGCATTTCGGCGTGTTTTCAAACTCTTAAACTTCGACCTGCTGCTAGGCTCTTTTATTTAGAACTAGCTTTTGCCAGCGGCTTCGCCCGCATGGAGGTCGAAAAATATCCCGCGGAAACGTACTACCGGGATAAAAAGTAGCCTATGTCCTTTCTCAGGCTCTAAAGTATCTGTGTACCAAATTTCATTTAAATCGGTTCAGTAGTTTTAGCAGGAAAGCGAGACAGACAGACAGACAGACAGAGTTACTTTTGCATTTATAAAATTAGTGTGGAAGTGTGGATAGTGTGGATTGCTTCTTAATTTTTTACATTTTTTCTCACATATGACATATTAGTCGCCTTACAAAGGTTGTCCACTCAATGTATCCGACATAATATACCTCTAGGCGTAATTAAAAATTGTTAACATTAATTAAGATAATAGATACTAAGAAAAATAAATAATGCATTCGAATTATGAAACCTCATGTTAATAATGCTTACGTATCATACGGTAGAGAACATACCTACCTAACGCACGAGTCGACTAGATCATTCCATCTCCATTTTCCATAAGACAAAATATCAATTTAAAACTACGTCCTGCGTCATCATAATGAATAATATTTTAATTTTTTAGTTATTCAAATGTTCATTTTTTTCTTATGGATGTGTAGTAGTCATTGGATACATGAACTGGGCTTCAGTTGTAAGACGATTGAAATGTCACGGTGTATATAAAAATGTATTTTTATATATGCATTTTACTCTATCTACCGCCGATTGAGCCAATGAAAATTCAATCTTACAATAAGGCAATAAGACACAAATTTAAAAGTATAAAGTAATGCTAAGGTCAACTCGGGTTCTTAATAAGAACGATTAGTTAAAAAAAAGTTTTGGTCTTTGTATTATGCTTTTAACTCAATTCTCTAAATTAAAACCTCAGTTTCAGAGGGACATTAGTCTTTGCCAGATACACTAGATGGCACCAGTGCGTCGATTACTCAGAGTGAGAGCGAAGTTACTTGTGAAAACTAGAGACGGCTTTCTAGTTTTTTAATAGAACATAATTAATGATTTTCAGCTGTTTTGTAGACAATGAAAATAGCCGCGATTGAAAATAATTGTTCTATGATTTTTTTTTTAATCCTTTTCATCTTGATTGATCATTCGCGTATTTTTGGGTCAAATAACGTGTTGTTATTATGA
Source organism: Aporophyla nigra (assembly GCA_947507805.1). Taxonomy (NCBI): domain Eukaryota; kingdom Metazoa; phylum Arthropoda; class Insecta; order Lepidoptera; family Noctuidae; genus Aporophyla; species Aporophyla nigra. The sequence continues at coordinate 18,030,211 of OX382309.1, read as the reverse complement.
GAGGCTTATGTAATAGCAACCGTATGGACCGATGGATTAGGTTAAGCTACACTTGCCGAGGTTGTCCCGTGGATGGGTGACCGTCTTCACATACCAAGACCCTTACATGCCTCGCAAAGCACGTTAAGCCGTTAGTCGCGACTGTCATTCCTGGATCACTGTCAGACGCTACGGGTCATCAGAAGCCAGAAAGTCTGACAACCAGTCTTACGAAAGGATATAGTGTTACCCAGTAACTAATGAGTGGACGTCAGATAGAAAGTCACTCCATGTTAATTACTTGTATTTGACTGCAACCGGTTAGACTGGAAGCTTAGAGCTTAGGAAGGTTAGAGCGCATACAAAAAAGATTTTTATACCATCTTGCTTACCGGGGGGAATAGCAAAAAAAGTGCCGAGCTATGCAAAACGACTAGAAAAATTTAACATGACTACACTCGAAAAGCGCAGAGATAAAAACGACCTGATTTTCTTATTCAAAATTCTTCACAGCAAAATAGATTGCCCACAGCTCTTAAGTAAGTTTAGTTTTAACCTACCACATAACTACCCGCGCCACCCAATCAAACTATTATGTCCCAAATTTCACAAAACTGTTTTAGGGTCGAACTCCACAATCCCAAGACTTTGCAGGCTTCTCAATAATTGTGATGATGCTATAGATATTTGTTGTACATCAGTTCATAAATTCAAGCACCAAGTCCACCAAAAATAATCAACACTACACTGAACTATGTTACTCTTAACCTATATATTTAAGCTTTTAACTGTCTTAATAATAAGAATGTCTTTAGTATTAAGTATGTTTATAACTGTAAAACCACTGTAATTAATTTTTAAGTAAGTTCATATATGCTGTGTCTATCGCATCATATTGTACACTTGGTGTGTATTATAACTTGTATTATTACATTATAAAGTGTAACAATTGTAGATAGACCAATAAATAAATAACCCCTACTGATTTGGAAAAGGCTAGACAAATGATGATGGTAAAGTGTTATACAATACAATACAGGTCAGGTGCGTAGTACTCGCAACCGGTGTGTGTGTATGACCAATTGTATGAACCTAAACGAGGCAAAAGGAGTATGTAGAGATCGTAGCAGGTGGCGTTCCGTGGTTTCTGCCTACCCCCATGGGAAAAAGATTTGATTGTATTGTATTGTTATAATGAAAAAAAAAACAATTTTGTAAAGCTTTGAGAGCTCTTAATTAATAAGGCTGGAAGCGCAGTTATTAGATAAGGGCACTACCCTTCTGCACACACATTAGACCATCGTAACCTCAGTGCGCGGTCGTAAGGAAATATTGACATTATCACCCTTACCACGCAAATGGTGACCCGTATCTACACTGAAAGCATAAAATAACTAATTCTCAGATAAAATGCTGTAGTGGTGCCAAATTCAGCAGCCGAGCGTACGCTAATGACATTACAACTCATCATCATCATCATCATTTCAGCCGTGAGACGTCCACTGCTGGACTTAGGCCTCCCCAAATTTGGGGGGCTTTGCCATAATCGCCACGCTTGGCAGGCGGGTTGGCGATCGCAGTTTGGTGGTAAAATGCAAAGAGAACGCTGCTGCCCATTCTCTAGTAAGTCCCTTAGTCGCCTTTTACGACACCCACGGGAAGAAATGGGGTGGTGTTATTCTTTACGTCCGGCACCACACGGTACATTACAACTATTGCCTTTAAACTTAACTTATATTAAAAGTCCTAGGATTTCTCAAACGAAGGAAGAGAATTTCAATTAAAATAAGTAGAATGCAAATGGTCAGGCGTCCATGGATTCTCAATAATCTCCGTTGAAAAGCATCGTTAACAAAAGTCACGTAGTTGCCAACAATAAGGAAGTTATCTTCACAAGTATATACGTACGGCTATAAAATTCAATAGCGGCTATATTTTGACCTTTATGTCTTTCCGATAAGGTTGTTAATGCTAACACTTAACCGTTTGAGGACGAGAGCCCTTGATGTCCTTTGAATGTCTAGACTGAATGGGACTGTTAATTCTTTTTCCATTGTTATTCAGAAATTAATTGTGTTATATTTAATTTTCAAAGCTTAATATGTTGAATGGAAATTCTGTCAATTCGTGATGGAACTAGAAACTAGTGATGTTCCGGATATCCGTATCCAATACTTTTTTGGTGGATCTTTTACCTCATTAATTCAAATTTCAATACTTAGATGAGATTTTATGTTTAGGTGATTAGGTAGCAATGAAAAACTATTAATTTACATTCAGGTAATTTTTTATTTCTTAAAATGAAATATGTAGTAACTAAACTATAAACAAAACAAAAGAAAGACCCGCGCAATGCAAGTCAAAATGTGTCTTGTCAGGCAAAGCGTCAAGTGGCGTCAACTATAGTTGCAAAGTTACACGCCTCGACATCGATTGAATAAGAGAGTTAAGATCCGTATCCGTGGATCTTGACACCAAATATCCTTTCGGATCCATATCCACGGACGTACTTTTTTAACAATCCTGATTACACTGAACTACAAACATGATTATAGAGTCTTAGGACAACAGTATGACTTTGTTTTTTCTCCATTTTCATTACTACGAATCACTAGCTTTTGCTCGCGGCTTCTGAGTCAGGTACCTGTGCCGCTGTGCGCCAAATTTTATCGAAATCCATTCAGCCGTTTTAGCACGACTGCCTTACTTACTTTTGTCCCGTCGCCGTCGATTCGATTTGTTTTAATATAAACGGAACCCTAAAAACAAAATTCTCATGAAATATTTGACGGAAAGTTTTCCGAAGATGTGTACGAAAGTTGGTGGAATCGAATTCTGAATATCTTTCAGAAGTTTGTAAGTCGAAGCATACATTCTGAGGAGAATTCGAAAGTATATTACAAATCTTTACCTGAAATTCAAATTGAGAATTACTTTTCGAAATTTGACTTAAGAAAGTACCCTCTAAAGTCTATAATTATAAATAGTTAATGAGGTCGTATACGACTTTTTTTCGGTTTTCGCTGATTTACATGAATTTGCAGTTAAAATTCTGTATTTCAAAGTATAAATATTAATGCACCACATGAAAAATTATTTTAGTAATGATCTAATGAATGAGCTGAGCTACCTTTTTATTCTTATAATTTGATTTTACCTTTAGTTTTTTTTTTTTTTTTTTGACCTGTAGAAGCACGTCTGTAAAAACAAATGAATCAGCAAAATCAACAAAATTTCGTATGCATTCTAAAATATTTCGTGGTAGAATTTTAGTACAACTTTAAAAGCTAGATTATGCCTCATAGCATATTTGTAAGTGCGATTGATTCAAATTTTTACATCGTCATCATCATTTCAGCCAAAAGACGACCACTGCTGGGCATAGGCCTCCACCAAGCACCGCCACTTGGACCGGTTATTATTAATGGACACCGTACTGATTCTACTTTTGCAGCTTCCTATTCAATGGTAAAAAACCGGCCAAGTGCGAGTCGGACTCGCGCACCGAGGGTTCCGTAAAACGTTGTAGTACCTTTAAAATTATTAAAAATATTTTTATTATATGATGTAACTAAAAATTTATAATTTTCGCAATTTTTCCTTTATCTGTGCTATAAGACGTTGCTTCGTACCAAATTTCAAAATTCTAGATCGACTGGAAGTACCCTTTAGGTTTTGATTCCCTTACGAGTTTCGAAAATTTGCGGAAATTTGCGGCATAAACGGCTATATCTTTTGATTACGTTAGCTTAGAAGTTTGATTTATTCACAGCTCTTAGGGACAGTAGACTTGAGTATTTGATATAAATTTCAGCTTGATACGTCTACGCGTTGCTGAGAAAAAGGGTCTTGACAGACGGACGGACGGACGGACGGACAACAAAGTGATCCTATAAGGGTTCCGCTTTTTCCTTTTGAGGTGCGGAACCCTAAAAACAACCCTTAGAAATATTATCATCATCAACACCCAATAATGTTCCCACTGCTGGGACACAGGCCTCCTCTCGGTGAAAGGGAGTGGGCCATAACCCACCTCGCGGGCCCAGTGCGGGTTGGTGGATGTCACATGTCTTCGAATTTTCGGTTCTAAGACATGCCTGTTTCCTCACGATTTCCTTCACCGTTTTTCTTCACCGTTTTGAGAGCAGTGGTGATGAAATAATTTACACAAAGTAGAGTGCCTGCTTGGGTTCGAACCCATGACCACCACTGCTTTCCAGGAATGTTATACTGCCATTAAAACAAAAATAATACTTACCAAAAAGTTCGTATAATATTACGAGCAAAAGAAATTGTTATTATAACTCCATAACCTCGGTTCACATACTCTCACGAATTCGATAAAATATTTTTCTTGTGAATCAAATTGAATTTCGAATTCCTATGACCCAGTTTCTTTGGTTCAACCGAAATTATATCCTTTATTTTTATTCGTATTCTTTATACGAATTCCAAAACGTAAAAGTAAAATTATTTTTCTTGTGTGCATAGCAGATTTGAAAAAAAAGCTCGAGGAAAGAAAAAGGAGTTACGATTACGTTAATTGGATTGTATTTTCCTCATGCTTATTCAAAGAATTTATTTCATACATACTTTTCCAAAGATCATAATATTAATGTGAGTAAAAAAAACATGAATATTTTATCAATATGAATAGCAAATATGATTAAAAAACAAAACTGCTGCACATATGCAACCTTCAACGCAATGATTCCCAAAGTGATCCAAGTGGACCCCCGGGGGCAACGGGAGATCCGACGGAGGTCTAGGTTGGCGTAAAAAAAAAAATCTATGTAGGCAGATAGGTAATAAAATCTTCACCGAATTTCTAAGCATGGGGTCCACCGAAACCATTCAAATTTTGAAAGTGGCCTACGAGAAAAAGTTTGGGAACCTCTGCTCTACGGCGTAGCGGCCTACGCCGTAGCAGCTCGCACGCAGCTACGTGAACCAAACGTAGAAGTCGTAAAGTCCAAAGATTTAATTTAAAAGTGGCTTTGGAATCCAAACCATATACAGGAAGATTTTTTAGTCACCGTCCAAATTTTTTCTAGGCATTAGGCATCATTCAACAAATCCATTTTTGAAAAAAAAAACGATACATAAAATTTTCATTTTAAATCATTTTCTCGAAAGAATTATCCGCTCTGCGTGGTCACTAAGTTAAACGTTAATAATACTACACTTGCCGCCTGTGAGAGTATGAAGGGAAAATTTGCAACTTTGTTTATTATTGTTTTCAATTAATTTAGGCGGCGCGCGGGGTGGGCCTCCAAAATTAATACCTAGCGCGGTGCATACGCACTAGGTAATAGCCCGCACTATTACCTAACGCGCGGCGGTGTCCAGAATCATCAACTTTTTATAGATAACTTTGTGATGTGATATCTCAATATTTTTGTATTGAGTGATACTAAAAGAAAAAACACGTATTAAATGATTTTCGCAAAATATTAATATATCATAATTTGGACGGTGACTAAAAAATCTTCCTGTATTTAGTTTTCTTCTCTCTTGTTATTATTTTAACAAAATATAATGAAGATTTATGTAAATCGGCATCTTAACTTATTTAAGTTTATATTATTATGTTAATATCGTCTGCAAGCTAAAGGCGTTCTTGGAAATCTTCATTAGTTTTTTTTATCGTACTAGATATTATGAATCATCTTGCTTTTTATTAGGTTGGGGAAAAAGTCTTTTCGAATTATAGTATGTATGAACTTGTAATAAAATCTCTTTGGCTATACTATTTGTATCTGGCTGGTTTTGGTATCATTGAAAGTTTAAATTTTAAAGAACATAATTCCAAATTCAAATTAGGAAAATGTGTGATTTTCATTTGTTTTTCGTACCGTCAAGATGAGTGAATCTAATGAAGAAATTCGATACATTTTAAAATTTTACTACAAAAAAGGTAAAAATGCAACGCAAGCCGCGAAAAATTTTTGTGATGTTTATGGACCTAGTGTAGTATCTGTGAGAGTAGCACAAAGGAGAAGGGGACTTCTGGGCCCAGCAGTTAACTAGTTGAAATGTGTATTAAAAAAACCGTTATATTTTTCTAAAGGAAATCACAGAATATGGTACCATGTTTCTACCTAGAAAGCGAGAAAACTTAAATTAAGTTAATGAAACTAAATAATCGATTAAATAATGCCTGAATTACTACTCATCGATTATGAATAAATCGGTAAAATCTGAGAATATGTATGAAAATCGAGTGTCGAGTGCATATCATGCTTTCGTGGAATTGATAGAATCGATTCATAGTGATTTTTTTCTTCCGGCAACACTTGTGCTTGACATCCGTCAGTCAATGACTGACAGATGCACTCGTTTGTTTTCTTTCGTTCTGAGTGCGTACGTATTTTCCTTGTTTTATTGTTTAACTCCACGACCCCGGCTTTGCATATTATAACGGACTATTTGACGGATCTTGCTACTCTAAATTACCTGGCTCTGTATTTTGGACAACTGTTTACGCCTATCGATTGGATATTGATGACATGGATTGCTGTGTAAACCTCACTTTTACTATAATTCATATAACTTGGTTCCTGGATAGCCAAATTTCACCAAATTTTCAGTGAGGCCTTGTTATTATATCGTGTTACAAATAAGGCCAGTTTGATTCAGTTAACACCTGGGCCCAGGAATGTATGGAGTCATTCCCTTCTCCTTTGGTTTAAGCGTTTTCAATCCGGAAATGATGTCAAAGATGCACGTCGCTCTGGTCGCCCTATTACGGATAAAATGGATGCCATTTTTGTAAAAGTGGAGCAAGATCGGCATACCAGTAGTTACGACGTAGCTGAAGAACTGGAAATTGCCCACAAAACAGTTTTGGCGCATTTGAAAAAAACTGGGTACACAAAAAAGCTCAACATTTGGGTACCTCACGAGCTCACTGAAAGAAACCTAATGAACCGTGTACTCATTTGTGATTCTTTATTACGACGTAATGAAACCGAACCATTTTTGAAGAAGCTGATAACTGGTGATGATAAGTGGATCACGTATGACAAGAACGTGCGAAAAAGGTCGTTGTCAAAGGCCGGTCAGACTTCACAGACTGTGGCGAAACCCGGGTTAACTCGCAACAAGGTGATGCTGTGTGTGTGGTGGGATTGGAAGGGCATTACTCATTATGAGCTGTTACCACCAGGCAAAACCATCGATTCTGAACTCTACTGCGAACAACTGATGAGATTAAAGCAAGAAGTTGAGAGAAAGCGGCCGGAATTAATCAACAGAAGGGGTGTGGTTTTTCATCATGATAACGCTAGACCTCACACATCTTTAGCCACCCAACAAAAATTAAGAGAGTTTGGCTGGGAGGTGTTAATGCATCCGCCGTATAGTCCTGACCTTGCTCCTTCAGATTTCCACCTGTTTCGGTCTCTTCAGAATTCTTTAGGCAGTGTCAGGTTAACATCACGAGAGGACTGCCAAAACCACTTGTCGCGGTATTTTGACCAGAAGTCCCAAAATTTCTATAGCAATGGGATCATGTCCCTACCTACAAGATGGCAAAAAGTTATCGAACAAAATGGTACCTACATACTTTAGTTAAATGTAAATAAACTTTATTAAAAAATGTTTTGAATTTTCTTAAAAAATGCGAAGAAACTTTTTCCCCAACCTATTATACTAATATTTCACTCATAAGAAACACTTTGAGAGATAATCAGAAAAGTTGACGCAATTAGCGAATAGTCGCTCTAGTTTTAAGTTTTTTAAGCCCTGACCGGAGGCCTTTATTTATTTAGGTAGCCACAAGCAAGTCCGGTTAAGCAGCCAACAACCTCATGGGTGTTAACCCATCATCATCATAATTTCAGCCGAAAGACGTCCACTGCTGGACATAGGCCTCCCCCAAGTACCGCCACTTCGACCTGTTCTGTGCTTCTCGCATCCAACGTATTCCTGCGGCCTTCACCAGGTCATCGGTCCATCTTGTGTTAACCCATGCGACATATAATTTATAAAAAAAAGTTATTTCATCTGTAAACTTAGCCCAGGTAGCATGTTAGGTACAAGTCGGAGGCCATGGCCTTTCATGGCCCCCGGCGGGCGCCGCCGGCCGGATCACACATCGTGGTCGGGGGGTGTCGGATCGCTGTCGAGTCCACCATGAAATATCTGGGATTGGTGCTCGACAGCCGGTGGGACTTCGGCCCCCACTTCCGGCGGCTGGCGCCCAAGTTGATGGGCGCGGCTGGGGCACTGTCAACGCTGCTTCCCAATCTGGGGGGCCCGAGCGCCGCCTGTAGGCGGCTCTACGTGGGGATCGTGCGATCCATGGCCCTGTATGGGGCCCCGATCTGGGCGGCTGACCTGACGGCCGGCAGCATCGCTGTTCTGCGAAGATCGCAGCGAGCGATGGCCGTCAGAGTCATCAGGGGATATCGCACGATCTCCTACGAGGCGGCCTGTGTAATGGCTGGATCCCCACCGTGGGACCTCGAGGCAAAAGTACTCGCGTCACTGTATCGGTGGCGCGAGGAAGCGCGGGAGCGAGGCGAGCGACTGACGGAGCGACACATGGAGCTTCGTCGGTCGCAGCTCCGCGCAGCCCTGGTGGCGAGCTGGCAGGACAGGCTTTCACGCCCTACCGCCGGCCTCGCCACCGTCGAGGCGGTCCGGCCAGAACTCGGGCCCTGGCTCGGGAGGAGGCACGGCTCCCTGTCGTTTCGGGCGACGCAGGTGCTCTCGGGGCATAGTTGCTTCGGGAAGTACCTGTGTCGCATAAACAGGGAGCCGGACGCCCGGTGTCACCACTGCGTCGACTGCCGGGAGGATACGGCGCGGCATACGCTGGCAGAATGTGCCGCTTGGGAGGAGCCGCGTCGTGTCCTCGTCTCAGAAGTAGGCAGTGACCTATCGCTGCCGGCCGTGGTCGAGTCCATGGTTGGCAGCGAGGAGTCCTGGGACGCGGTGGTATCCTTCTGCGAATCAGTCATGTCGCAGAAGGAGGCTGCGGAAAGGGAGCGGGAGATATCTTCCGCTCACCCAGCCCGCAGCAGGCGCACCGGGCGTCGGCGGAGGGCGGACAACGCCCTCTTCCAGCCCCCCTAAATGGGTCCAGGGGCGACGGATCTGGGAACATCCGTCGCCCCCTATTGCTACGGACCCGAGATGGTGGCGCGTAGTGTTCCACGCGCGCCTCTCTGTGATATATGGGGGGGAGTTTAACACCTCACTCCCCCCCAACGTGAGGAGGCCCGCAAAGGCGGGCCGGCACCAGTCGGGGATCGCGGAAGACATATTGGTTCCCGTGGTCCCTGACGTAGGTGTGGGACGGAACACCGGGGTGGTTTTAGTCAGTAAGAGTCTGACAGACCCCTCCGCCCACCCCAGGGCGGAGGACAACCATGAGGATTTCCACCTCGTAATCAAAAAAAAAAAAAGGTAGCATGTTAGGTTCTGAATTTAAACGCAGTGCTGGAAGTCAAGAGTTCAAAATGCAACAGTGTGTTTTTATGACGCGCTAGAATTCACTCCTAACACTGAGAGTTGAATATTCAGACCACCATAAATAGAAAAAAAAAATACGTTAGAAAACGCCTGTGCTATCTTGGCCTTAAACCAGATTTGTTTACATAAAATCTATGAATAGAAATAAAACCATACAACACAATGAACAAAATAATAATTTTCCGATAAACTATCATTTTTTTCTGCAGTTTCATTTCAGCACAAAAATATGTTAACTACCGTCCGATGTAATCGACTTGACCTCAATACCGGATAAAACCAGTTCGGTCCGGATAAAACCGGTTATCTTTTGATTACAATCGTCTGCGCTCTAGCTTATTGCCTATAGATGGTTCAAAGGATGTGGAATTTGTTTTTGAATTGGCCGTTTAGAATTTTATTCCATGTTTGGTTCAGTAGGTAGGTAGGGAGAAGGGCTTGTAAAAAAGTAATAACAACAGTACAGGTCGATCAAAGAGGTAAAGCTACGCTTGCCACAGTCGGTCCGTGGATGGGTTATCTTTACATACCGAGACAGCTCCGTGCCTCGAAAAGCACGTTAAGCCGTTGATCCCGGTTGTCATTTGTGGATTTTCGACAGTGGTTTCGGGTCGTCAGAGAGGATCTGACTCGTCTTACCAAGGGGTATCGTGTTACTCAGTAACTGGGTTGTGGAGATCAGATACCTAGTCTTTTCATGTAAAATGCTGGTACTGCTGGTAAGACTGAAAATCGACCCCTTCCTAATCGGGAAAAGGCTAGGCAGATAATGTTTGGTTCAGGAGGTATTAATATGCGCCGGGACTCGATAGCTGACTCCCCGCCACCGTAGTAGGCGTGAGCTTGCGCGCGGCGAGCAATGGGTAGCTCGCCGCCCGGTAAGGACCAGGCTCGGGTCGAAGGCGCGTAGTGTTCCACGCGCGCCTCTAAGAGATGTCAGCAGCACTGAAGGGGTCTGCTAGGACCGATGCCTGCCGGGGTCGCGAGATTGTTCGAAAGAGATACCGTGACCCTGGCACATGGGCAACTGAAGGAACACGGTTTTAGTAGTAGTAGATGATTTCCTATCCAAAAAAAAAAATAAGTCAGCAAAAGTCTGACACGCCCTCCCGCTCCACCCAGAGCGGGAGAAGTCATTTGATGATTTCCCATCCAAAAAAAGAAAGGAGCTATTAGTATTATTGAGATAGCAATAAGAGCTTGTAATATTATAGTTCTTCTGCAGAGAAATAAGGGTTCTTATGGTGAGGACGACTATAGATCACGTTAGCTCCTTATGTGTTACAAATGTCAACTTACTAAAGACAATATACTTCATACTTAATCATTATTTTGATACTGATTAATTTACCTAAGCCATGCAAGTCTTAAATAAACTTAAATCAATACGTCAATTTGCCGTGTGACAGCCATTGCATATAACTGTCAAAAATGACAGTTGTCATTTGCATATACGAACAATTTAATTTGGTAGTCAATTACCTTAAAAAAATATTTCCTTGACTTTTTAGGGACTTACTTTTTAGTTACTTACTCTTTAGGGACTTTTTAAGGAAATTATTCCACGTAACGTGCTAACGTGTACGGTGTGGTGCCGGACGTAAAGAATAACACCACCCCATTTCTTCCCGTGGGTGTCCTAAAAGGCGACTAAGGGACTTACTAGAGAATGGGCAGCAGCGTTCTCTATGCATTTTACCACCATACTGCGATCCCCAACCCGCCTGTCAAGCGTGGTGATTATGGCAAAGCCCCCCAAATTGGCGGAGGCCTAAGTCCAGCAGTGGACGTCTTACGGCTGAAATGATGATGATGATGAACGTGCTAACGGGACGTTATAACATCAGCTATCTGCTAGCGAAAGTCCCGCCCCGGTTCAGCCATTTCGGAGTTTAGCCGGAACAAATAGACTGGCTAACGAAAAAGCTGTTATATTGCTGTTACAAACAAACACTTTACATCTGTGTATATATGAATGAATGTATATTTATAGATTAGCTTTGACCAGAATTCGGCCACTGCGGCAGACAGTGTCAGTGTGACGTTGGCCTCGCTCTTTTAAAAGGCTATTTTTAACATACACTGGATATAAAATAGCCCTCTTTGAATGAAAATCGAGAGCCATGAAATTCATTGCCATTAAATAGAAAGCGGACCATAATATACTAAAATTAGATGATTGTTTGTTGAAAATTACGTGATATTGAAACCTACAACAAGTTAGATTGCCTTCAAACTAAGGTGCTTTACACACATGGAGAATAAATGTTTATCAAATTGACACACTGCGTAAATTTTCCGTGTTATACTCATATTTTAACAACTGTGATTCGTTGACAGGTGTATGTACACATACAACTGTCAAAGAATGACACTTGTTATTTAAACAGGGTCTACCAACAATTTGGTTAACAATTAAGAGGAGGCCGAAGCAAGGTTGCCTGCTTATCGTAAATTAGATTTTTAATGGAATTCATAAGGCTTCGGTATAAAATTAAAACAGTAATAGTAACTACACGATTTCCAAACTTTTTGTGGAATCAACAACAATAAATTTTATCGATTGAAAAATTCAATTATCACGCATTTCTGATTATTCCCTTGTTTTACACAATTGCGGGGTGGAGTGATCAATGTTCTATTCTTTTGTTTCTTTGAACACGGTACGGCTAACATTCTTCTCATCGCAGTACGTTTAATTTTATATGCATTTCTATGAAAGTTTGAAGTCCTTAGAAGCTTCTTTTTTTTATTGTTATATGCAAAAAAATTACGACCGCACCGCGCTTTGTGTGTAGCATCCTTTACAGCTTCATTATGCACAGTGACTCTGTCTGGTTGTGTTTGAGTTTAGTCTGTTGGTTTATTTGTGTTGTAACCCAAAATGAATTCGGTATTCTGGACAGACCAGAGAGAAATTGCATAGTGAGATTCTTTCATTTATTATTTACTAGCTTCTGCTAGTAGGTCTAAGTCTTCTAGTTCGTCGTTTTGTCTCTTTTTCGTTCGTGGTTCGTATTCCAACCCACCATCTGCAGACCTACTTGAAAGAGGACTTTTGGCCGAAAGGTGTCGTATATCGCTGTTTCCGAGGAAGGTTACGCCTTCGTCCGCGTCAAATTTTTACTCCCCTGACCCTTCCCGTCGCATCAAATTACCTGCTAGTTTTCGACCATTTTCGTCGCTGCTCTGCTCCTTTTAATCGTAGCGTTCTATAACCTTTCTCAATAAATGAGCTACCCAACACAAAAATATTTTTTCAATTCGGACCAGTCGTTCCTGAGATTAGCGCGTTCAACCAAACAAACAAACATACAAAACAAACAAACTCTTCAGCTTTATAATATTAGTATAGATATATGTATAATATTATTTTGTGTATTTTTTTCTATGGACCTCAATAGCCTGATCATAAAATGATTATTAAATTTCTTGCTCCCCCGACCCATCCCGTCGCATCGAATTGCCTGCCCTTGTGAGGTCTTCATAATCGTGATAAGTTTTCTTTTTGCACGGCCCCTAAGGGTCCTAGCGTGATGGTATATAGTCTATAGCCTTCCTCTATAAATGGGCTATCCAACACTACATGTAGTTCCTGAGATTAGTACGTTCAACCAAACAAACTCTTCACCTTTATAATATTACTATATAGTATATTAGAATAAATGTTGATGAAAGATTTCTACACCAAATAAAAAGAGGACACACATTTTAATAAAGTGGGTATCAACTTCTACGTTTAAAGTAGCATTAAGTGATAAGTTTGTGCAGGAAATATAAATAAAGTAATCCAAATAAAATAAGCCCTTTTCAAGAAATGAACGTGCTTCACCGAGCCCGCGATATTGTCAATCCTATAAAAGGGCACTCTAATAATATCCACAATACAACGTCAAAGAAAGGATATTCAAAGATTTATATGAAACAAGATAATCCTTTCAAAGCGGAATAAATCGGACACAAAAAATCATAAAGCAATATAGGCTGATATTGTCAAACATCGTTACGTGTTTCCGATATATACGACTGGTTGAACTTTTCATATTGCTTTTATCTTTTTTATTTATTGGCACAGAGAGGCACGTACCAAAATATCAATATATAAAAACAATAGACGGCAAATGTTCGACCATAAATCCAAGATACAGCGATTTATCAAAATGTCAAAAGATGCACACACACCTGTGTAGCTGTGACCTAATTCTACTTAGAGACCCATCCTTATTGGAAACCTTTACAAGGGAAAAAGGACCTTAGTACCGCTTTATAGCGTTTCTAATGTATTTTATGGGGCGTTAAGTGGAATTTGGGGCATAAAATGTAGCCGTGAATCCCTAGAGATGAGCATCGTCATCATATTTCTGTTCTGACGTCTATTCTCGAGGTAGATCAGTTGAGAAAGAAGGTACAAAGTTTTTTTTGTTTTGCATTAGGGAATTGGTACAGTATACCCAAAAGACCGATATTTAGATCAAAGAAGCTCTTTGATCACAGTATTTTTGAAAAGTCTAGACTAAAAGCATATTCTATTATCGTGAAATATATAAGTATCCTATCTTTGAAATTTCTGGGGAATACTCGTATGCTGTCCGAAGTTACGTAGAGGTACGATAGTAACGGTTTTGTTTCATTTTAATCTCTTAGGGACGATTTTCCTCTGACAACCGCATTGTGTAATTCCCGAAAGTTTGGCAAACTTATTACTGTGCACGAAGAGTTCTTTGTGTTCTTAAAATATAAGGCCTTTTGTTCTGGAGTTACCATGGGCGTAGCCACGGTGGGGCAGGGTGGGGCGCCTGCCCCACCCTGGCTCTGACCTGTAAGGTACCTAACGAAACCTAAAAAAATAAATTATCTAGGTACTAACTACAATACTTAATATCCGTAAGAAAGTTCACACTCGACAGTCGAAAAATGCTATCAAAACAAAAACAGGGCGATTCATCGACACATCAAAAAAAAAGAAAACCGTGTCAATGTGCACGATCACAGCGGCAGTTTCATAGCTGAACCTCAAGTGATCGCTGACGCTCTAGAAGTTGATTTTACAATGCCACGCATCGCGAAAAGACAGACGCACCGTGCAATCCTCTGGCAGAGAGTCCTACCCAGTTTTGGAAACGATTGTTAATTATTTCCTACCTAGACTCGCTAGTTATGTCATTGGAAGAGCGTTTCTCTAGTTTCTAGAAAATGGAGTTTGAAAGTTAAGGTTACAAAAAATAATGTTCTACTCGTTTGTTACATAGATTTTTCCACATGGATCCCAACACATATATGTATCAATGTATCACTAACATAACCGATACTGTACTACCAATATACAAATAGTATTAAAATTAAAAAACTTAACATAATAATTATGAAAAAATCGACATACTTAAAAAAAAAAACAGAATTTTCGCGAGTTTTATAACTTAAGTGGTAGTTTCCACAGCGAGGCTGGATTGTGGTACCACTTGTGGGAAGAAATAAATATGGCATTGAATGTTCTGAAAGACATGGAAGTGACAGAACTGATAAAGGATACAAAAATGTTTGATTCGAGCATCAAAATTGCGCTTGCTATGTTACTGGCCCAAACTACATAGAAAAAAAAAAACCCTGTACGACCTGTACAATAGAGAGGTCTTTCAGTAGGTTACGGCCTGTCAAGACGTGGCTTCGCTTCACCATGAGTGAAAATCGTCTGAGCTCTCTCTGTATGCTGAGTGTTCACAGGATGAGGACACCGAAGCGAAAAATAAATTGGAAGCCGAAGTACACCGAAGTGAAGTTGAGGTTCTGCCAGAACCCACGCCGGCTTCTCTTAAAGAAATATTATGAAGTTAGTTTTGTTTACTTACTGTACCTGAAAGTACTATCTATAGATAGATATAAACCTCTAAATTGACTGATTAACAAATTGGCATACGCCCAGAGCCCATACGGCTGAAGTTAGAGATATTTTTGGGGATGGAAGATTTCGTGGTGTAGGTAGGTGAGCAATAAGAAAATGTTTTGGATAATTTGAATTATACATACAGATACAGGGTGCTATAGGGTGTAACCTATTTGTATGAAAAAATTAACAGGGGTAAGACCGCGGGTATAATTTGCTAGTTACATATTATTTTAGACTGCTGCCCCACCCTGAGCCCATAGCTGGCTACGCCCATGGGAGTTACGGTTTATGACATAAATAGAAACCTGATAACAAGTATGTAGGGAGCAATGGTGGTCCAGTGGTAATTAAATAGCCCCGATTACGAGCTATAGGTCGTGGGTTCGAACCTAGGCTGAAACTTAAATTTGTGTAAATAATTTCATCACCACTGCTCTCAAAGCGGTGAAGGAAAACATCGTGAAGAAACCGGCATGTTCTGGAACCAAAAATTCGAAGACACGTGAGAACTATCAACCGGCACGGAGGTTGCGTCGTTTTCAGCCCACTTCCCTCTCGAAGAGAGGAGGCCTACACAGGATTTTTTTTTAACCAGTGCGCAAATGTTTTTTTTGGTGGTTGAGTATCAGTAATAGAACACATTTCAACTATTTTTTCAATTTTGTTTTTAAATATTTATCCGACCTTAAATCAGTAAACTGTGGACACCCTAATATGATATTGACAATAGGAAAAGGTCAGTAACCACGCGCCGGCGTAGGTACTTCGAACTTCTTAGAATTTTGACCGATCGAACAGCTGATAGTTACTTGTAGCTACGCTCGCTTGTTCACCTTCGCCGCCGCGCCGAGGCCACGTACAAGTTACCATAAAAACCAGTTTCAAAATAAACATCTTTCGTTATCGATAACTTAATTTTTTTGTACTAAGTTATATCAAAATAAAAATTGCATGGTTATCATAACTCGTTTGAGTTTAATTTGTTAAAATTTGCGCACTAGTTAAAAACTTATCCTGTATATTTATTTATTTTATTATTTATGTACACACAGTAAAAAAACAGAGTGATAAGACATATTAAAACAATTGAGTACAAAGGTACTGTTTATTTCTTAAGAAATTGTTGTTTGTGGGCAGTGGGAATATAATGGGCTGATTATGCTATTATACTAAAAAGTGTGTTTTTATGGCATGTCGCTGGTCATTGCTAAGAGGTTGTCGGCTGCTTAGCTGGGTTGCCTCTGGGTACCTAAATAAAGTGAGGCCTCCAGCCAGGACTTAAAAACTTAAAAGCTAAGCGACTACTCGTACACGCGCACCCCCTGTTGGGTATGGACTTAGGGACGGCTTAGGGACGGCTTAGGGAGTTGCTGGAAGAGGTCAGCAAGGGATAGGCTGGATCGGATTACAGAAGTATGTATGTACCGTCAAGGGCATACATACTTTCAATAGTTTTTTCACACAATACATAACACTATACTATTTCTCCCCATTTTTTTTTGCTACAAAATCGCTTATTGAATCTTGCGCAATTAATTGTATTTTTACTCGTGACTGCACTTCTATTAAAACCTCGGATTTTCCCTAACTAATGATATAGGTAAGTTCATTCAACAAACTGTAACTGAATTATTACAAGATCATTTTTCCATAATAACGTTCTTTTTAAAAGTTACGACGGTGTAAAAATAACCGCCATGAGAAATCAATTTCGCTCATTCGTTCACTTCAGAACTTAGTCGGATCGTTAAGCAATTGATTCGGTTCAATTCGTTTTTCTTTCATTCTTTTCCAGCGGATGCCAACGTAGGAACTTTTAAACGTTATACGTACAAATACTCGTACGGGAAAATAAAGTAAGAAATCTTTGAAATATCTTAAGTGCACTGTAAGGCTGCGGCTTGTAAAACGACAGCGGGTTGACACTGGCTTGGTGCCGACGAGCGGAATGATGGCGCAAGAGTAAATACACGTTAAATAGAGGTACAGAGCTTCAGCGAGAAATGAGCCGTAGTGGCCCAGTGGTAACGTCCATGACTTACGAGTTATATTTCTCAGGTTCGAACTCAGACAGGCGCTTAACTGTGTGTAAATTATTTCATCACCACTGCTCTCAAAAAGACGAAGGAAATCATCGTGAGGAAACCAGCATGTCCTAGAAAAAAAATCGAAGACATGTGAGATCTACCAACTCGCACTGGGCCCGCGTGGTGGATTACGGCCTACTCCCTCTCACTGAGTTGAGGCCTGATTTCATTGACTTATTATGCTACAGCGCTTCATATAATGTTGGTTCGATAGCGACATTACTACGGTACTAGAACTATTTGTAGGTCTAGTGGTCGCAAGGGCTACAGCAGAGCATGGGATCCTGGGTTTCATTCCCAGGTCGAGCATAGTGGAGTCGATTGCGGACTCCCGGCCACCGTAGGCGCGAGCTTGCGGGCGGCGAGCAATGGGTAGCTCGCCGCCCGGTAAGGACCAAGCTCGGGTCGACGGCGCGTAGTGTTCCACGCGCGCCTCAAAGAGATGTCAGCAGCAGTGAAGGGGTCTGCTAGGACCGGTGCCTGCCGGGGTCGCGTGATTGTTCGAAAGAGATACCGTGGCCCCGGCACTGGGCAACTGAAGGAACACGGGTGGGTTTTAGTCAGTAAAAGTCTGACACGCCCTCCCGCTCCGAGAGAAGTCATTTGATGATTTCCCATCCAAAAAAAAAAAAAGGTCGAGCATAGTGTTATTGAGTTTGCCCGTCAAAAATTTCTCAGTAGCAGCTTGGAGTCTTGATTTGTGCTCGTGCATTTGGTAGTTGGTGGCAATAGGCTCGTCCCCTATTATATTTATTTATTTATATATTTAGGATCTCCAACAAAGGATACACATTACAAAAATCACAGTTATAACGGTTTCTTTTACGTGTGCTCCTTCAATTACTGGAGACCACAGCATGCACATATAACTAGGTAAACGATAAACTAAAAATTAAAATTAGAGAAAATACATCAAAATGTAAGCAAAATATAACATAAAAAGATTTAGAAATAAAAATTGAAAATAAAAAGTGAAAATAAAAATTGAATAAAATGAAATTGGTCGATATGATAATAATTTTACATTAATTGTTGACGTCAATTCAAAGCTGAACAGAAATGTACCCGGTTACTGCGGTGGTCAAATTCCTTTTGTATTTCGAAATGGCGAGGGTTATGTCTAGGTTAAAATGCTTTGACAATTCATTGTATTGCCGACAGAGTCTCGGGAGGGCGGCGAAGTGTCCTAGATTAGTTTTAGATCCTGACACGTATAATAGGTTATAGCTGCTTTTCCGCGGCAGACGAGATGACCATTCATTTGTAGTTTACCTAGTAGTTCGCCACAGACTATGACTCCGCTGAATATTTTGTGCAGTAGTATTAGGTCTGCCGTTTTTCGTCTGTCAGCAAGTGAGACCATTTTGTAGTGCCCTAATCGGTCTTTGTAGCTGATATTTTTTTTAGATAAACGATCGCTGTAACACAGATGATATAGGAAACGTCGTTGGGCACTTTCCAGGTATTTTATGTAAAAATCGTAGTGAGGATTCCAAACCTGGATACTATATTCAAGGATTGGCCGAACCAGTGTGTTATATAGCTTTATTTTGGTAGATGCCTTTTTAAAATCTTTGCTGTTACGTAATATAAATCCAAGGATTTTAAACCCCTTCGATGAAATGTTTTGGATATGTTTGTCTAATTTTAGTTGTTTATCTAGTAAGACTCCCAAGTCGCGTATTTCTTCTACTTGTCGAAGTTTTTGTTGGCTAATCGTGTACTTATTAGATTTGACAGTTTTGTTACGACTAAATTGCATGTAGTACCATTTTGAGACGTTAAGAAGCATTTTGTTCGTTTTGCACCAGTTCTTCAATCTGTTCAGATTTTCCTGTAAAAGGGTACAGTTGAATTCAGTTACTATTGGTTTCAATATTTTCATGTCATCGGCAAAAAGGTAGAAATTTGAATGCCTAAATCAGTGCGTGATGTCGTTTATGAAAATGTTGAAAAGAATTGGGCCTAAATGTGAACCTTGCGGAACACCGGATGTTGCTTTGAAAGACTTTGAGTGATGGCCGTTCATGACAACTTTTGAAGACCGGTCACTCAGGTAAGACTGAAACCACTTTATTACATGGGACTTAAACATAACTGGCGAAATGTGAGGTTACTATACACACGAATGTAGTTAGGCAGAGGAGGGTCCTCTGCCTAACTACATTCGTGTTGTTCCTATGTAAAGTTACAACACAAGTTAATGAGTCTGGGACTTGATGTCTAAAGATAGCCGACATTCAAATTCTATTTGAGAGAATCAAGGCTCGTTCAGACTAGCGCGACGTGATAGTCATGCCTAAATCGGCGATTTATATCCGTAGAACAATTTCTATGAAAACGCGCCGGTCAACACGGTCATAGAAATTGTTCTACGGATATAAATCGCCGAATCGCGCGTGACTGTCGCGTCGCGCTAGTCTGCACGAGCCTTAACAAATGCAGCAGAATCTTTAGCTCCTGTTGTACCATACAAAGCGTGGTTCATACTAGCTTCGGCCACGATCTGCTGCATCTCTGACGTAGTAAAATATCTATCGCAGTACTTACGACTAAATGAAGATACTCGCGGTGACGAAGGACATGTGCGATTCTGTAGGTACTACTCGCCATCTTGTCTTCCCGCTACACATCATCTGCCTATTCTTTTCCCAACTATGTTACGGTCGGCTTCCGGTCTAACCGAATGCAACTGAGTCTCTGATCTTAGTTTGTGAAGATTATCCATCCATGTACCAGCCGCGGCAAGCTTAGCTTAACCTGATCGAAGAACCCGTGCGGTTGCTATTACTGAGCCACAAGCTCCTCTACATCCCACTACAATTAAGGGCTAATTTCAACAATAAAACTAAACCGCGTTGAAGAGCTGTAAGTTTCATCATCAGCCTATAATGTTCCCACTACTGGGACACAGGCCTCCTCTCGGTGAGAGGGAGTTGCCCATAATCCACCACGCGGGCCCAGTTCGTGTTGGTAGATGTCACATGTCTTCGAATTTTTGGTTCTAAGACATGCCGGTTTCCTCACGATGTTATCCTACACCGTTTTCAGAGCAGTGGTGATGAAATAATTTACACAAAGTAAAGCGCCTGCTTGGATTTGAACCTGCGACCTACAACTCGTAAGTCGGGGCCTTTACCACTGAGCCACTACTGCTCATCAATTAAGTGTCATCATTGTAAAGGAATATTATCTCGGATAGGTCTTGAACATAGTTTAGATGCGTCCAGTTTCATTGGCAAAAATAGTCCTGAATCCGTAGACCCACCCGCAGACAGACCAACTTTAATTGTATTTGCACCCGCGTCCTCCATGGCGCAGCGCGCACCCTTAAAAAGTTGTTCAGTAAAATGAATTTGCAGTACACACCAACCTACCTAAGTAGGATATTCTAAAGGAGTATCGCAAACCAGGAGTAACATGGAGAGCGCATTTATTATGGGCTAAACAAACTGCGGGCTACTTATACATGAATGAGTTGCTGGGGAGAGGACTGGACTGAGGGCCGTTCTGCAATTTGTTGGGGCGAAGAATAATTATTGCAGGAGCTGGTTCCGTAATTTATGTAACGTTATGGTCTTGAGATGGAGTATAGCTTGCTTGGGAAGGTTTGAATACAGTTGAGATGTTATACTTTTGAAAAGTATAATTTGTAGATACGGGTAGAGCCTACCGTATTCGTAAATCTACGATGTGAATGGTGTATGTCGAGGTGATTTCCAAAAAATAATCATTTGTAATTTTATATCTTCAAAGAAACAACCCAACCCCCGCCTTCTGCCAAGGTCGCGAGATTGTTCGACTGCCAGGGTCGCGAGATTGTTCGAAAGAGATACCGTGACCCTGGCACATGGGCAACTGAAGGAACGCGTGTGGGTTTTAGTCAGTAAAAGTCTGACGCGCCCTCCCGCTCCACCCAGAACGGGAGAAGTCATTTGATGATTTCTCATCCAAAAAAAAAACCTGCCTTTTTTTTTAAACCCCCCCCCCCCCCCCCCCCCCGCCTTTTCAACTTTGATGGGTTCAGCTTCCAGTCAAACCTATTACAAATTAATATCAGTATGTCGTAGATTATAAAAATTGAAAGATAATGGTCTGATAAGTGTTGTACTAAGATTCGCTAAGGGGGGCGGCACGTGTGTGAATGGACTGCAAGATGAGCCAGTCTTGTGAGGACAAAAAACGAATGCAGACTTCTATTTCTCCTAAGCGAAACTGTCGGACCTTTAGGAAATTTTGCGAGACCGTTAATAGTATTATACTGTGATCATAATTCTGAAGCGAAAAATTATTTGCTTTATCATCGTGTTTCATGTAAACATGTGCTACTTCCATATCACCGAATCAAGAGGATAACTGCGCTAGCGCACAACCATCGCTGACGCCGACAATAAATTTACATGGAGTGACTGCCTTTCTGACCTCCGAAACCGTCACAAAGGTAACACGATACCCTTTGTATAATAATAGGGAATATGCAAATATAATATTTATGAAAATTTTATGATTTAAATGTTAAAAAAGTATAAAAGAAGGGCCACTACAATGTTTTTATTTTATACTAGCTTTTGCCCGCGGCTTCGCCCGCGTGGATGTCGGAAATTAATGCAAGAGGACGTACTACCGCGATAAGAATGTGTTATTCCAGGTTATATAGGTAATATAGACTCTGTGTGCTATTTTCGATCCAGATCCATTCAGCCATTTTTGCGTGATTGAGAAACAAACACCCAATCATACATAGTTCATCTATACATCTATACACAAATAAATAAAATTGGAGTGTCTGTTTTTAATATTAAGATAACCACTTTTTACTAAGTGTATATGGATGTATACACGATACATATACCAAAACAACATTTTTTACAATTTTTGTCTGTCTGTCTGTCTGTCTGTCTGTCTGTCTGTCTGTCTGTTCGTTCCCGCTAATCTCGGAAATGGCTGGACCGATTTTGACGGAACTTTCACTGACAGATAGCTGATGTAACAAGGAGTAACTTAGGCTATTTTTATTTTAGAAAGATTCTTTTATTTTAGAAAAAAATAACTATCTTCGAAAACTACGCTGACATACGTCTCAAAATTCGTAAAACCCTGGCTGAATCCTACGAAATAGATCAAAATAATGTACTACAGTATTGTACACCTTAAAAAGGCCTACAAAAATGTCCTCAATGGTATATGTCTATCTCTTAGGGATAACCCACAATAACCATTTTTTATCTTTTACTTTTTACGAGAAATAAGGGCTTATTTACGAAGCGATTTTAAGCAATACAGCATTAATCCTTATCCAATTAAGTACCTTAAATACATTGTGCATTTAATATAGATCAATATGGCCCTTTACAGCATGTAATTTAAATGAATATCTTAGAAGATATTAGAGATTTAAAAAGTGGGCGCAGAGCGCGTTGGCAGGCGCCGGGTAGTACAGGATAAGTAGGATTGTAATTCATATTACTTAGGCTTCAAAGTAATTGCGAATATCATGTGTGTTCATTATACTCAAAATAAACCTAATAGTTTTATTTCAAGTAAGAGACCGCGAAATTGCTTAGATGTTTAGATTTTTGGATGTTTGTTTCTCAATGATGCAAAGACGGCCAAACGGATTTAGATCGAATTTGGCACGAAGATATATTATATCATGGATAACAGATAGGATACCTACTTTATCCCGGTAGTAGGTTCCCGGGTGTTATTTTCCGACAGCTATACGGGCCAAGCCACTGGCAAAAGTACTATTCCTATAATTAAGTTCGATGTCTGGTAAATGATTGAGTGTCTGTATAGGTAAAATAGGAGCGTTAAGAAAAACCAGGAAGACTTATATTCAACTAAACCAAGCCCTATGTCACAGTCTTCTCTGAATACTATTACTTTTATTTTAAAAACACCAACACATGATGTTCTCATAAACTATGAATCCTAAGTAATATGAGTTATAATCCTACTACTAATAATATTATATATGTGAAAATATGTATGATTGGGTGTTTGTTTCTCAATCACGCAAAAATGGCTGAATGGATCTGGATCGAAAATAGCACACAGAGTCTATATTACCTATATAAAACATCGAATAACACATTCTTATCGCGGTAGTACGTCCTCTTGCATTAATTTCCGACATCCACGCGGGCGAAGCCGCGGGCAAATAATATTATAAATGTGAAAATATGTATGATTGGGTTGTTGTTTCTCAATCACACAAAAATGGCTGAATGGATCTGGATCGAAAATAGCACACAGAGTCTATATTACCTATATAACCTGGAATAACACATTCTTATCGCGGTTATACGTCCTCTTGAATTAATTTCCGACATCCACGCGGGCGAAGCCGCGGGCAAAAGCTAGTCATATATATAATATTATTAGTAGTAGGATTATAGCTCATATTACTTAGGATTCATAGTTTATGAGAACATCATGTGTGTTGGTGTTTTTAAAATAAAAGTAATAGTATTCAGAGTAAGAAGACTGCGACATAGGGGTTGGTTTAGTTGAATATAAGTCTTCCTGGTTTTGCTTAACGCTCCTATTTTACCTATACACTCAATCATTTACCAGACACCGAACATAATTATAGGAATAGTACTTTTGCCAGTGGCTTGGCCCGTATAGCTGTCGGAAGATATCACCCGGGAACTATCTGTTACGTATCCATGATATAATATTATATCTTTGTGCCAAATTCGATCTAAATCCGTTTGGCCGTCTTTGCATCATTGAGAAACAAACATCCAAAAATCTAAACATCTAAGCAATTTCGCGGTCTCTTACTTGGAATAATAATATTAGGTTTATTTTGAGTATAATGAACACACATGATATTCGCAATTACTATGAAGCCAAAGTAATATGAATTACAATCCTACTTATCCTGTACTACCCGGCCGCTGCCAACGCGCTCTGCGCCCGCTTTTTAAATCTCTAATATCTTCTAAGATATTCATTTAAATTACATGCTGTAAAGGGCCAAATTGATCTATATTAAATGCACAATGTATTTAAAGTACTTAATTGGATAAGGATTAATGCTGTATTGCTTAAAATCGCTTCGTAAATAAGCCCTTATTTCTCGTAAAAAGTAAAAGATAAAAAATGGTTATTGTGGGTTATCCCTAAGAGATAGACATATACCATTCAGGACATTTTTGTAGGCCTTTTTAAGGTGTACAATACTGTACTACATTATTTTGATCTATTTCGTAGGATTCAGCCAGGGTTTTTCGAATTTTGAGACGTATGTCAGCGTAGTTTTCAAAGAAAGTTATTTTTTTCTAAAATAAAAGAATCTTTCTAAAATAAAAGTAGCCTTAGTTACTCCTTGTTACATCAGCTATCTGCCAGTGAAAGTCCCGTCAAAATCGGTCCAGCCATTTCAGAGATTAGCGGGAACAAACAGACAGACAGACAGACAGACAGACAGACAGACAAAAATTGTAAAAAATGTTGTTTTGGTATATGTATCGTGTATACATCCATATACACTTAGTAAAAAGTGGTTATCTTAATATTAAAAACAGACACTCCAATTTTATTTATTTGTATGTATAGATGTATAGATAATGTTGATTTTTAACAATAATTACGTATTAAAAATGACTTGAAACGAAACGTATTTCAAAACACCAATCAGCGTTTAGTGACGTCACTCCTGTTACGACAACTTGTTGAGGTTATGGTTGTAAAAGTGAATATTATTTTATGGGAATATTAATTGTTGGTAGTTGGGATTATCAAAGCAGACTCCAGGAATTTACCAAGAGTTAGTGTTGACATGAGATCTTTTTTCAGAAAAAGGTTTACACATTTTAAACTTTTACCAATTATCGACGTCGATCTCAAACTGTAAAATTAAAAATCTACTATAGACAAGTTTTGTAAGTATTAGGTAGGTAATTAACGTATTTTTACGTACAAGCAGATTAACTAAGCATACTTGTATAACAAGTATATTCGCCTTATGACGTATAACACACACGACGTATAACAAGTATATTCGCCTTATGACTTACGTCAAAGTGTTCTTCACAGCATCTTTGGAGAATTTATAATTGTCATTTCTTTTTGCAGCTTGATATCACTTTTTCCTCAAGTTTGGGTTAGAACGTCTAGTCAAAAACAATTTATTTGGAAACTTTGTTGAAGTAGACACGGATACATGGGCACAAAAGATGAGTCAACACGGCTTTTTTTCGGAATATTAGTGGTATTGTTATGATCACCTGATGTTGATGGATAGTGCATTTTATTTTTTTACAAAAAATATTTCGAAAGTCGAAAAGTATGCAAAAGTATGAAAGCCAGCGACGAACAAGTACGACCAGTGACAGGAATGGCGTCATCGGAACTATAGGCCCGTTTTCGTGCGAAAATTTAAACTGTCAATTTAAAACCGCATTTTTTCCGATAAATTACAATGTTTTAATTTTTTAATATATTTGTGGTCTATTCTACATGGAATTCTTTAAAGTGAAAATAAAAATATTGCATGTTCCCTAAATTGTAATTGTCTTAACCTTATATAAAAATGAAAACCGCATGGAGACCTGTTTCGTAGTTAAGAACAAAGCAGTCAAATTGTTTTGTCTTATAGGTAGTACTGTAGAAGTTGTTTGTTTGAGACAACCTTACGATTGTTTAGGCTAGCTATAATTACTTTAATATATTCGAACTGTCAAACAAATTTAGAAGAGAATAAGACATGAGTAGACAGTAAGTCTGAAAGTGGCATCGTTAGCTGAAAAGTTGACTGGGAATCGGTTGTTATGGTATGGTCACGTGATACGGAGTAATGAGGAAAATGTCGTGAGGAAAGTCATTCATGATAGCGGACTCCCGGCCACCGTAGGCGCGAGCTTGCGGGCGGCGAGCTACCCGTTGCTACCCAGTAAGGACCAGGCTCGGGTCGACTGCGCGTAGTGTTCCACGCGCGCCTCAAAGAGATGTCAGCAGAACTGAACGGGTCTGCTAGGACCGAAGCCTGCCGGAGTCAAAGTCTGACACGCCCTCCCGCTCCGCCCAGAGCGGGAGAAGTCATTTGATGATTTCCCATCCAAAAAAAAAAGGAAAGTCATTCATTCATCATCATTTAAATTATGATGTGGATAGAAAGGGTGTGACTACTGAGATGACGACTAATAGAGAAATGTGGAAGAAACTGACATGTTGCGACGACCCCAAATAAGTTGGAATAAGGGCAGGAGAGTGATGAAACTTTAGAAGGGAATAAAGAAAAAGACGATTTATGAGAGATCAGGCTCACAAGCCGAAAAACAAAGTTATAAATACGATTCGTGGCACGTTGTCTAGGAATAATTAACTTTATTCCTCCACAAAAGAGTTATTTTATTGTTAAACCCCGGTACGATGGACCTCTGCGGTCCCACAGTATTTCTATTTATTATTTTATTGTAGGTAATACGTAGATATTAGTATTTATTTTATTTTTCTTTAATAACAAGACAACACACGCATGTATGCCAGCCACAACATTCATGGCTTTTTGGTCCTTGTTTTTTTTTTGTTATTTATTTTTATGGTGTCCAATAAAGTATATATAAATAAATAACACTTTATGGGTTTTTTTTACTTTCTCAATTTATTATTACGGACACACACATCCCAAGTGTTTTTTTTTAAATAATAATAATAAGTTTATTAGTCTAGCGTATGGTACTCCTGCCAGGGTCTCGAGATTCGTTCGAAAGAGTTACCGTGGCCCTGCCATATGAGCAACTTAAGGCACACGGGTGGGTTTTAGTCAGTAAAAGTCTAATACCTTCCGTTCCACCCAGAACAGGAGACGTCATTTGATGATATCTCACCCAACAAAAAGCTTATGGTACTCGTGAGTAAATCAGCGTCAGGCGGTACCACCTTGTGTTTTCATAAGAAATATTATAATAATCTGACATTATACTGAGTTCATGCTTAACATTGTTTTTGTGTTATTTTTTTGAAGTTTTAAAGTTTCCACTAAACCCATTTTACTTTCTTTCATTGGAGTTTTGGGCTATTGACTACCCGCAGTGGCGGACTAACAGGGGGGCGGAAGGGGCGGCCCGCCCCGGGCCTCCGGTCTTTGGGGGCCCCCAAATGCCTCCACGTTCCCCTGATCAAATCCTAAACAAGACTTTAAAAATGTGCTTGGTACCTACATCATTTCATCAAGATCAAAACACTACAGCGAACTAGACTTTTTACACGGTACTAATATTCTTTTAACTTTGCTAAACGCGTCCAATACGCTGGGGGAATTCCCGTCTTTGTAGCGGGTACTATTACCCAGGAATCCCAGAATGAATGAAGTGCAAATAATTCACTCTTGTGCGCTTACATTTCACACATTCACTACATTCTATTTACGCCATCTATCATGTGCAAACTCACTTCTCTCTCTCTCTAAGGAAAATACCGTCAATCTTTGGCCAAACTCCATCAAATTAAACAATTTTGCTTTTCGTCAGGATCGCAGGCCATAAACACTAAATAGCTTATACTTTGGTTTGTGAGCGTATGGGCGTAATTGCAGCCAAGACACGACACCGGTGTGCACGCCACAATTGCGGCAGTAAGGCCCTCTTAGAGGAGTGGATAGAGAGGCGCCACGGCGTCCTCACCTTCCGCCTAACACAGGTCCTCACCGGGCAGGAGTGCTTTGGTGAGTTCTTATTCAGGATAAAGCGGGAGGAAACGCCCGGATGTTTCCATTGCGTGGATCGTCTAGAGGATACGGTGGAGCATGGTGGGGCATATGGTGTAGGTAGGTGCCCTGCCTGGGCGGAGCACCACCGTGTCCTCGTGGAGGCGATCGGCGGCGGCGAGCTCTCGCGTCCGGCCCTGGTGCGAGCCATGATACGGAGCGATAGGGCATGGGAAACCGTCACCTCCTTCTGCGAAGCAGTAATGTCGGGAAGGAAGAGGCGGGGCGCGTGAGGGAGTGGCAGTCTCTGCGCCCTCACATCCCTAGCCGCCGCAGGAGGAGACGCCCCGGGCGTCGGGGGTCGATTGCGGATTCCCGGCCACCGTAGGCGCGGGCTTGCGGGCGGCGAGTAATTGGTAGCTCGCTGCCCGGTAAGGACCAGGCCCATGTCAAGGCGCGTAGTGCTCCACGCGCACCTCAAAGAGGTGTCATTAAACTGAAGGGGTCTGCTAGGACCGATGCCGCCAGGGTCACGAGATTAGTTCGAAAGAGGTACAGTGGCCCTGGCATATGGGCAACTGAAGGAACACGGGTGGGTTTTAGTCAGTTAAAGTCTGACACGCCCTTCCGTCCAACCCAGAGCGGGAGATATTAGATGAAGTCCCATCAAAAAAAAAGACAAGACACCGGAACAGGCAAATAATGTTCAATCTACAATGGGTCAAGAGCGATTGGTTAATCTAGCTGTGCTTTCAAAAGAAAGCAAAATTTCCAAAAAAAGTCGATTTCACAGAAGTTATTGAGGAGTTCAGTAAATTGAAGGCACAAAAACACATAAGTATAACACGCTACAAAAAATTAAAAAAAAACTATCTTTGATTTATTTTATCAAATTATTTTTTTGTCGATCGATTCGTATTTTTTTTTTCCTTACCCATATCCATTCCATATTGTAGGTATGTATGTGTATTTAGCCTAAATAATTTAATTCGAACTTTAATTTAACTTGCCAGATTTTAACGAAATAAACATAAACACTTATTTATACATACAAATGTGAACTGAATAAAAAGCTTGCAAAACTACATTTTTTTTAAAGCTGAGGGCCTCATTCAGTTTTGCCGCCCCGGGCCTCTGACGGGCTTAGTCCGCCACTGACTACCCGTAAAGATTATAAACCGGTACCGTGTGGTGCCAGACGGTACCGTGTGGTGCCGGACGTAAAGAATAACGCCACCCCATTTCTTCCCGTGGGTGTCGTAAATGGCGACTAAGGGACTTACTAGAGAATGGGCAGCAGCGTTCTCTATGCATTTTACCATCATACTGCGATCGCCAACCCGCCTGCCAAGCGTGGCGATTATGGCAAAGCCCCCCAAATTGGGGGAGGCCAAAGTCCAGCAGTGGACGTCTTACGGCTGTAATGATGATGATGATGAAAGATTATAAAACATCTACTAATTACAGCGTTCCGTATGTCGTGTGGTGCCAGAAGTGAAGAATAGCACCATCCCGTTTCTTCCTGTGGGTGTCGTAAAATGCGAATAAGGGACTTTAGAGAGTGGGCAGAAGCGTTCTGTAAGCATTTTACCACAAGCTGCGATCGCCAACCCGGTGACGATTGTGAACCCCTCCTTAATTGGGGGAGGCCTTTGTCCAGCAGTAAACGTCTTTTGGCTAAAATGAGAAAAATTATGACTAATGACTGTCGGGACAACGGCTTAATATGCTATCCGAGGCACGGAGAGGACTCAGTTGTAATGGATGCTCACCCATCCAAGAATGGACCATGGCAAGCGTAGCCTGATCTTCGATCGACCCGTGCGGCTGATATCATTTAGCCACGATTCCCTGTTTTATTTATATAAATCATAGAAAACTAATTCACACAAAAAATAATTCATGAAAATTCCTACATAATATTCGAACTCGGTAAATCATTTTTTTTTAAATCTTATCTGTTTAATTTCCCTAAGGAACGTATATTTTTGTTTGATAAAAATATTATTTATCTTATTTTATCCTTCCGTGGTTATATTGCGATCCATCTAATAAATGAAAAAAAAAAGTATCTAAGTTTTAATATGTCTTTTTGACTGGAAATCTCCCAAGTGAATTTCAGTAGGTATATTATATCCTGAAATTCCGAACCAAAAAAACCTATATCTTATCATTTGAAGACTTTCCAAGGAAATAAAAATAAACGAAACAGTAGAGAACCTGTCTCTCAAATCACTTATTAATAAAAACTAAAAGAAGGTGTGAAAACAAAACCTTGTTTACCGCCAGTCTGGCATGCTATGGCCCTGTCACAGAATACTTAACAAAGCAGAAGGCGAGAACGTGCATAACACCGAGACAATTAAAAGTCATGTTGTAGGTAGAGTGTTACATTCATTATTCGACCCTTTTTTAAATCATCAATGACGTCTCCCGCTCTGGGTCGAGCGGAAGAGCGTGTCAGACTTTTACTGACCTGCCAGGGTCACGAGATTGTTCGAAAGAGATACCGTGACTCTGGCACATGGGCAACTGAAGGAACACGGGTGGGTTTTAGTCAGTAAAAGTCTGACACGCCCTCCCACTCCGCCCAGAGCGGGAGAAGTCATTTGATGATTTCCCATCCAAAAAAAAAAAAAAAAAAAAAAAGACTTTTACTGACTAAAACTCAGGGCCACCGTGACTCTTTCGAAAAAATCTCGCGACCGTGGCAGAATTATTCGACCCTTCGTTCTCAAATAGCAGTCTCTGTTATATGTTATGAAAAGTTACTGCGTTTGACAGAAAGGATGTAACCGACATAGCCCGAAGAATTATCAGTCTAAAGTGGCAGTGGGCAGGGCACATTCCTCGCAGATGGCCAATGGGGCCGGAAGGTTTTGGAGTGGCGACCGTGTACTGAAAGACGTAGCGTCGTAGGCCCTCCCACACGATGGACGATGACCTGCTGAAGGCCGCAGGAATCCGCTGGGTGCGAAAAGCAAAGAATCCGTCGAAGTGGCGGTGCCTGGGGAAGGCCTATGTCCAGCAGTGGACGTCTTTTGGCTGAAATAATGATAATGGCAATAAAGGTTAACAATTATTAAAAACAATATACGCTATACGCGTGTGGGAAGATAGGCAGTTGCGGGATGTTGTCAGCGTCAATAATATCGGTACGAACAAACTGTTCGAATTTATCTTAACAACTATGGACATTAAGTATTAACTCAATGACACAAGGAATGTTTCAGAATGAAGATACAATACGACATTTTTTATTCTGACAAGAACTTTATCCAATTGAGATAAAGTTTAATCTTCTTTGTTGTTGAGATCATTTTGTACAATCTGTTCGTTTTTATATTTTTGACGCCGACTGTATGCGCTTTCTGGTTTGTTCTGTATTCCGTGGGCTAGGTATGCCAGCCCCCCAACGATTTCACAGGTTCGCCAGACTATTGCAATCGTTCGAAGCGTCCCGCCAATCATTTCAATCAGCTTTCAATCATTTTCTAGCCTCCCCTCGCTAATACGTTTTGACGGCAATTTTTTTCTATTTTTCTTTTCACATTCCGTCGAGTTTTCTTTTTCATTTATAATTGTGATTCATTTTGGCACCCGTTTCACGTCAATTTATTGGAATAAATGCGAAGTGAGAGTTTTTGTGAATCGTTGTTTAACCGAGTGTAATAATCACGGGAAACTTTTTTGTGGTGAAAAGGGATTTTGGTTTGAATAATATTGTAGTGTTTTGGGTACATTAATTTCAGATTCAGGTTTTATTTAAAACTCGAAGTATAGAAGCCATAAATTGAACAACAAATTAATTCTAATTAAACTTAAATACATATGATAATGGACGCCTGATGTACGTACATAGGTAAACTCTAATCTGCACCTAGCTTATACCACATGACTTGACGTATAGGTCTAATGAGTTAAGAAGGCTGCGCCGGGTATGGGGAGGGTTCCGACACGTATTTTAATGAACTAATTGCCTTCCAAATAGGATTTGGAATCAAAATGTCAATCTGTTACCTTCTGGCGCTCTTGCTTCATAATTAGATAAACTGTAAGCTTCATAGTTTTGTGATATTAGTTAAGTACTAACATAGGTTAAGACTATTGTTACTAACCCAATGGATCTTTGCTATCGGAAATATGTATATATATATATAGGCACGTGTAAGATATATCAGACTATATTTTACATGTGGCTAGGAAGTTAAGACTTCCTAATTAGGTACTTAGAAAGAAATAAGTCACTTAGTAATTCCACTCACGTCTTAGGGGCCATCCATAAAGTACGTCTCACAAGTTCCATGATTTTTAATGGTTCATGAATACACTGTTCGACGTAAAACGAATAGATGGCCTGTTGCATTTTTTCAAAAATATTATGAATATTGTTGCTGTTGCATCGCTGGTAATATGGAAAAAAAAATATCCCACTTGGAATCAACATAAAAATAATCTCAAAGAAATTTTTTTTTACGTGAAGTTGCTGTTGAATTAGTGACACCTTATATAAGAACGCGAAGCAAGACAGGACTGACCACTTATCACCTAACAGCTATCCAAGACGTAGTGGGATCAGATCAAGAAGGTGGACATTCATCTGAGCCTGCCGCGAAAAGAAAAAAACCCTGTCACATCTGTCCTTCGAAAATATCTAGAAATTCCAAACAATGCTGTGACAGGTGCAATCTCTAGGTTTGCTCAGAATATTCCGTAAAAAAAACTTATTTGTAATAACTGTATTAATGAATAAACAATTAAAATGTAATTTACGATCAATAGTAATAAAACCCATTACATTTGTTTATTATTTTACTTCATATACCTAGGATTTTGGTAATGTGTTTGTTGGACACTACTGGTCAGTTACGTTACAAATGTATACTGGGTAGTTAAGAGTTAATAGTACTTTAAATATGTAAGTATATTAAATTTTGAAATGTGATGTCACAAAATTTAGGGCCCCTCCCAAGTCCTTGTCACACAATGTCACAATTCGTCGACCTCCTCCCCCCTTAACGTGTGACGTAATTTATGGATGGCCCCTTAGGAAGACGTACAACTGGAAGTGATCAATTTTGTGTGAAGAATGATATGAAAAAAGAGGCTGTGAGTGATAGCGTGGAGGTGGACAGGCGAGATTAGTTGTAGAAAACGTATTGCGCCGATCTTAAGTAACATCTGATAAGCAGGAAAATTATGATGAGTATTCTATCTCAATAAAGGACATTGCCAATTTGTGCGCTGAACTTGCAAATTTAATCGACTTTGGCTAAAAACTTCTACAAACTTTCAAAAATTTAACTCTTAATTTCACAAAGTACACTGTGAGAGAGTATGTATCTGCCAGGGTCGCGACATTTGTTCGAAAGAGACACCGTGACCCTGGCACATGGGCAACCGAAGGAACACGGGTGGGTTTTAGTCAGTAAAAGTCTGACACGCCCTCCCGCTCCGCCCAAGAGCGGGAGACGTCATTTGTTGATAACCCAACCACAAAAAAAAAAGTGAGTATGTATAATATTCGAAGTCTCTGACTTAAAGAGGAAGGCTGAGTGAGGTAAGTCCCACCTATAGGAACATTATTCTTATGGTACGCACGGGATATCAGTAATCTTTTTTTTTCTTATATTTAAGTGAAGGCATTTCCTAATATTTTGCTTCTACATGGCTCATTTTCTGCCTAGCTTTTTCCCAACTATTTTCGGGTAGGCTGTCATCCTTATCGGCTGCAGCTGAAGACCAGCCTATCTAAACAGCGATTAGCCTACCTATCTGAGGTCCACACCCCAGTTACTGGGTAATACGATACCCCTTGGTTGACAGCATTCGCGCTTCTGATCCACAAATGACAGCCGGGACCAACGGCTTCACGTGCTTTCCAAGGCACGGAGGGGTTTGGAATGTAAAGATGGGTACCCAGCCACGGACTAACCGCGGCAAACGTAGCGTTACCTGACTGATCGACCCTTGCGGCTGTGATTACTTAACTGCAAGCCCCTCTCGCCTCTACATGAATGGAACCAATCAAAAGAGCAACTATGCATCTATCCATCCCATCCTACGGATGAAGGGTTCAATGGCTCGATAGTAAAAGTGGCACAAACATTCAGAAGGACGCTAATTGCTTCAACGAGAGATCCTCTAGAGATCAAAGCGATATGGTTGCACTCGGGATGATTGGCGGCTCTTTGGTAAGCGGTTACGAATGAGGCTGTATGTCAAGTATTTAAAGGGAAGTTTTGAAGAAAGTTATTCATATTTGTAATGGAAAATATAGAGGATGTGCTAGAAAGGTGTGTTAAAATTTAAGGGTATGGTACAGACCAAACTGAAGCAATTTTTACATGTGACCAGTATAGTAATCGCGAAAGATTTTTCATCTGCCCTATACATATTCGACCCAAATGTTGTAATTTTGTTTTCGTACACGTCGTTTACATTTACAAATGTGACACAAAAGGACAAAGAATATTTTCATTCTTTACTTGTAATCTTTTTAAACGACTTCAAAGGAGGAGGTTCTTTTTAGGGTTCCGTTGCCAAATGGCAAAAAACGGAACCCTTATAGATTCGTCATGTCTGTCTGTCTGTCTGTCCGAGTATGTCACAGCCATTTTTTTCCGAAACTATTAGAGCTATGCTGTTGAAACTTGGTAAGTAGATGTATTCTGTGAACCGCATTAAGATTTTTACACAAAAATAGAAAAAAAACAATAATATTTGGGGTTCCCAATACATAGAACTGAAACTCAAAAAAAATTTTTTCATCACACCCATACGTGTGGGGTATCTATGGATAGGTCTTCAAAAATGATATTGAGGTTTCTAATATCATTTTTTTCTAAGCTGAATAGTTTGCGCGAGAGACACTGCCAAAGTGGTAAAATGTGTCCCCCCCCCCCCCCCGTAAATTCTAAAATAAGGGAACGATAAAACTAAAAAAAATATATGATGATAATATATGAATGAAAAAACTTAAAAAAATATACAATGTAAATTACCATGTAAACTTCCACCGAAAATTGGTTTGAACGAGATCTAGTAAGTAGTTTTTTTTTTAATACGTCATAAATCGTAAACCTTTCATTCAGTCAACTCAAATAATAAAAAATAATAATTTCATAAACATAAACCTTATGCATAAACCGTGAATACCTGCAGGTTTGTACGGAACCCTCGGTGCGCGAGTCTGACTCGCACTTGGCCAGTTTTTTCCACTGTATTTTTCTTTTTTTTATGTATGTTCACCAATTTCTCCGCCAACTGCGGACCGATTTCAAAAATTCTTTTTTTAATGGATTAGTTATACTTCAGGGGTAGTCTCATATAATTTTATTGGCTTTGCTTTGGTAGTTTTTGCGTGTGCTTCGATAGTACGTATTTAATCCAATTAATTTATCGTGATGATATTCTAATATTTCCTGTCACTGCTGTTGACCTGGCCAGTAGTGGTGTACGAATTAATGCGAGGTAGATACTATACCTAAAAAGTGAAAAAAAAAAAACGTTTTTGCCTAAAAAACAACCGACTTCCAAAAAAAAAAACACTAAAGTGAAAAATCACTTTAATTTCGGAAGTGGGTGGCAAAAACCTAAAATACAGATCCAAAGAAACGGGCCAAAAAATTTTTTGTGGGTCCATTTCATGAAATAGAACTCACATGCAAATACTGTAAATTGTTACTACAGTTATAATTTTGAATATTTGCATGCTATGTTTAATATTGGCAAAACATGTCTGCTCTATTTTTTTACTATAAGACCTTTTTATACCGTGTTTTACTCAAATAAATGAATAAATTAATACTCATTCCTAGAACAGTAAATCTAGTAAGTTCGTCCAAATATATTT
Organism: Aporophyla nigra; assembly: GCA_947507805.1. Lineage (NCBI taxonomy): Eukaryota > Metazoa > Arthropoda > Insecta > Lepidoptera > Noctuidae > Aporophyla > Aporophyla nigra. The sequence goes on along the minus strand of OX382309.1, from coordinate 17,994,266 downwards.
CCAAAGCACATTTTTTGCACCCGATTCCACCGCTCAGTCGCTACGTCAAAATTGTTAATCCTTAAACCAAGCTCGAAGATAAAATCTCAGTAATATCATCATTAGTACCCCTTGTACTCGAAACAGTTCAAAGCGTACACGTAAAGATTAGTGTACTTGCCATGATTGGTGCGTATGTATGAAAGTATGTCCCTACCGATGAAAGTAGAGTGATTCTAAAGAGAGTGTTCTTGAGATAAGTTGTTTTTTTTTTTTGTGAATAGGATGCTAGAAATTGTTCGGTTTAGTAAGGGCACGGTAAACTTTAGCGTTAAATTGTGGTTTAGTTCGATTGGTATATAAGAGTGAGGCTTGTTCTTTTTTATTTTTGCAAAATGCTGTGAAATCATGTTATATTTTGTTTTTTTTTTTTTTTTCCCCGTTGTAAAGTTTAGATCATATTCATATTCTTTAAGTACTTAATAAGATTTTAAGGAAAGCGGATTCTTACATTTATTTTGGAAAAACTAAAATTTTATCCGCTTATGGATGGCAATTTATGAGAGTGATATAGTCACTGGTGATGGTATATTTCAGATTGTCCGACTAATCAAAGTCTAGTTAAATTCTTTATCGGTGACCTTCCACGTGACCTCAGGACCTTTATCGCCTTCTTTCCCTAAAGCGATAACCCCTCCCCCTCCCCCCCCTTCCCCTCTACACGTCTTTGTGGTTTAATCAAGTGTTCATAGACATAACACAGTGCACGTGCAATGTCTCCTATCGTGTCCTCGCTTCATTACACAAGTAATTTAATATCACAAGTGGAAGTTTCCTCTCGATGTTTTGTTTTACTGTAAGACGGAAAACCTAAGGAGGAAGACATGCAGAGTTTGTTTTTAAATAAAATCTGTTTAATCATTCATCATTCGTCTGTAATTCCATTGTTTTATTGTAGGTTGTTTATAAAATTACGACTCGCCCCTGCTTCGCAGCGTTTTACTTCTTAAAAAAATATCTTTACTACAAACTGGTTTTCGCTGTCTTCTGCGTCTCGGTTTCACCTTACCGTCTAACAATGTTATATTGAGTTTTCCCACTCGGGAGTTTTCGATCGCAGCTGTAATCTAGCATCATTCCTGTCACTGTCGTGCAACTATTAAAATACAAGAGTACAATAGAGATGGGCACATGTCTTAGTTCAAAACGATCTCGGTCGGTCGGTCAGTCTGATCTCGCCCTAAATCTATGCCCGATGAATGGTCTTAGCTTCATTTCTGAGGCTATGGTTAAAGGCTGTCTGAAATATAAATATTTTATATCTAGTTTAGACACAGATATTCAAAATCTGTTCATATAAACAAGTGTCATAAAGTGTTTCATCGTACTACTGAATTATTGTATATTTTTGAACAAATAAATTATACTTAAACTTATTTAATTCTACCAGGTTCATTCAAATATCACGTTTAAAATAACGGTCTTCCTAAAAAGTGATTCTCAGAGTTTTACGAGGCAAGTGATATTTTTACGTATCATAAAATCTGTTGATAAGGATTTAATCTTTGTGTGAACTGTGTGGAAAGTAATAATTTTCTTTGCTTTTACAACTGTGTTTGTATTCATAACGGGTTTAAGAGACTTCTTAATAAGTTTGTGGGTGAATGGCTTTTATGGAACAAGGAATCTATTAAGGTTTTGGAAATGGAGAGAGAGAGGTTTATGTTGATTTATGTTTGAAAATAAAAGATACAAATCTTTATTTATCTTCTGTCTGGACCCATTTCGGTGGCCCTTTAGTAACAGCCCCGACTTACGAGTTGTGGTTTTGATTCAGGCAGGCCACTGCTCACAAAACGGTGAAGGAAAGAATCGTGAGGAAACCGGCATGTCCTAGAACCACAAATTCAAAGGCATGCGTGGTAGATTAGACAGCAGTGGGAACAGTATAGGTTAATCATGCTGTACCCATTTTATAGCCAAGTGTCTTATTAACCCCCAACGAAAAAGAGGGGTGTCTGTCAGTCTGTCTGTGTGTGTGTCTGTCTGTCTGTGGCATCATAGCTCCCGAACGGATGAAGCGATTTCAATTTACTTTTTTGGTATTAAAGGTGACTTATGTGCAAGTGTTCTTAGACATGTTTGATGAAAATCGGTTGAGCTGATTAAAAGTTGTGGGGGGTAAAAGTGGGGAAGAATAACCGAAAAAATATACTCGAGTGGGGACTCAAATGAAAGCGCACTGAAAGAGAATATTGATGACTTAATCGAGAGTGTTCTTAGCTTCGCTTAATGAGAAAATTGGTGGTGGGAAAATTGGTACATGGAAATCCGATTGTCAAGTGAGAGTATCAATTACTACATCTCAGTCTTTGCAATTCTGCTAAAGATTTGTCATGTGGGTTATTAAATAGTTTTCTTTGGTCGAGCTCACAAATTGCTACACCATCTAAGGAAAAAGTCAAGCCTATGTAGCCTTAAGTACAGTAAAAATAAGAGACTTAAGGCTACATAGGCTTGGCCTTTTGCGAAAGTACTTTTACCGAAGTAAACCACAGCTTTTTCAACTCGTCGTCCCTTGCTACTTACATGCTGTAATCGCCCAACATAAAATGATAGGAAACATTGTTCTTTCAATATTTCCATATCCTCTAAAACCTTGAAAAGTTACATTATTATTTTATAAGGAACGTAACAATATCAACCTTTACAAGCACCATATTATCATGTTTTTTTTTGTGCATTATCAATAACTTTCTTAATAATTGTGCCAAACATTAATTGGCATGGGAACTATATAGACAATGAGTAGATATTTATCTTGGTCCACGGTCAATATGAAACTGAAAAAATTTGGTCATCGACGTGACCATATGACAACTGATATATTTTGGGCCCTACATTTACCAAAAGTGGATCAACGGCCCCGTAAAATATTGCATAGAATATTTATACCTACCTTGTGACAAGTTTACTTGATGCACCCCACCTTTTACAGTAGGTTAAAGTTGTGTGGCTATAAAGTATGTTGCTTAAAGAGTGGAACAGTGCATAAGTAATGAAGGGAAGCTGACCCACAACCCTTGGGCCACATACAGCGTTTTTACGAGTCTGGTGAAGAAACGACGAAAATGTCTCGTTTACCATGTTTTAATACACTTCATTTTTGAGGCTATTTTTTCTCGGAGAATGTTGTTTTTAAGTCGGTTCAAATACATTTTTTTATTATCTTGTGTTTAAATGAATAAGTTTGTATTAAATAATACTGTATCAATGTGTAGTTACAATTAAATAACATCACAATCAGCCTATATTGTTTCTACTGCTGGGAAACAGTGTAAAAAAATTGGAAGACGCGTGACATCTACCAACCACTCGGGCCAGCGCGGGTTGGTAGATGTCACATGTCTTCGAATTTTTGATCCTAGGACATGCCGGTTTCCTCACTATGCTTTCTTTCACCCTCTTAAGTGCAATGGTGATTAAATTATTTACAAAACGTAAGCCAGGGCCACTACTGATTCAACAATTAACTATATGTAACATATTTTGTGCCTATTGATTGATACGATATCATAGAACAAAATTTTGAGGCAATGAAATAGATAATTTATAATGAATTCAATCTTTCTGAGGTTTCTAGCTAAATTGACGCGCGTCAGTACCTACCCACGTTTTTAGAAATGAACTCATCCTATAAACAAAACATAATGCAGATTTATAACTATGGCACAGTGAGGACAAGGCGTAGGTAATTTATTTCCGGCTGTAAGACGACACATGTTGACGCGGTGTGGTGGGCGTAGGCAGAAGGTGAGCTTAATTAACTCTGTGAGTGATGACCAGCCGCCCTTATAATATGTCAGTGTCTACACATGTCTATATTAAAGTGTTATTTCAAATATCAGGTTACAAACACGATGATCCATGAAGTCTTTACCTTAGGTAAACTATCGGTTATATTGTTATATTCTAATCTCTCTATACAGGTAAAGAGTCAGTGTGTAACCTACATGTTAACATACAGTATGGCCGATTTGCACTAAACTGCGACAACGGCTAAATTCATATCTGGGAACGGTTCATGCCTAAAATGCCCAGGCGGATGTGTCTTGAATATAATACTTACCAACTTTGTACCTCCCTATCTGAGGAATAGGCCACGTACCGTGGGTAATGCGGATAGGGATAAAATCTCGGCAGAAAAAAGAAAAGAAAGAAAGAAAGAAAAATTGTGTATTCTGCACAAACAAAACGCACATTATAAGATAAAAATTGAAAAAGATAAATGCAACGTAGCCAAAAACCCCGTATTTAAGTCAATAAAAAAATCGGGATTTTTTCGCGTAGGTACTGGATCTTCAACGGTGTTTAGCGAAAAAAAAAAATGAAAATCGAACACTGTTTTTCGACGCGCTGAGACTCACTCACGCTGCACTCTATAAGATTTCCAACGCTTGAAAATTCAGTCTAATCTAATTTAATCTAACTAGCCTGTATTGTCCCACTGCAGGGCAAAGGCCTCCCTCTCTCTGTTCCGAAATCCAGTGCATGATAAAATCTCGTCGCGAAAATTATCACGAACGTGGGCTTGTCTTTGTCTTTGAACTTACCAAAACTATCTACTGTCAGGGGTTTGTGGCTAAAATAACAACTTCAAGGGTGGAAGCTTCATGGCTGCCAGGGTCAATAGCGGACACCCGGCCACCGTAGGCGCGAGCTTGCGGGCGGCGAGCAATGGGTAGCTCGCCGCCCGGTAAGGACCAGGCTCGGGTCGACAGCGTGTTCCATGCGCGCCTCAAAGAGATGTCAGCAATACTGAAGGGGTCTGCTAGGACCGATGCCTGCCAGAGTCGTGAGATTCGTTCAAAAGAGGTACCGAGGCCCTGGCATATGGGCAACTAAAGTAACACGGGTGGGTTTTAGTCAGTAAAAGTCCGACACACCCTTCCGCTCCACCCAGAGCGGGAGACGTCAGGATGGGTTACCATCCATTATAAATATCGAGTCCCCGCCGTGCCTTGTAAAGCACGTTAAACCATTCGTAGATCTTTGTCAGTCGTTATGGGTGGTTAAAAGCCCGATGGTCTCACAAGCAGTCTTACCAAGAGGTATCGTATCACCCAGTAACTGGGTTGTAGAGGTCAGATAAGCAGTCAGTCGCTACATGTAAAATATTGGTATTCAGCAGCACCAATTAGACTGGAAGCCGATTCCAATATAGTTGGGAAAAGGATAGGCAGGTGATGACTGACTCCAGTAGACTAGTAAAGTAATGTACTCAGACGGCGCGGCGCGTAGTGTTCCACGCGCGCCTCAAAGAGATGTCAGCAGTCTGCTAGGACCGATGCCTGCCAGGGTCGCGAGATTGTTTGAAAGAGATACCGTGACCCTGGCACATGGGCAACTGAAGTAACACAGGTGGATTTTAGTCAGTAAAAGTCTGACAAGCCCTCCCGCTCCGCCCAGAGCGGGAGAAGTCATTTGATGATTTCCGATCCAAAAAAAATGTACTCACATTTCGCACAAAAATACTCCATGAAAAATATTCCACAAAAAATATTTTCACATTTTAAAAGCATCAGCGCACTTTACATGTTTACCATAAAAAAGGATAACACATCATATATTTATTTTATTTTTTTCATGAAAAGCTTTCTATACTGGTATTGAATAAAAATCCGTCAAATGAATATAAAACGCGATGGCGTGACAAAGTTTTCAGCAAATAAAATGTATTCGTTAAAAGCTGAAGTTAATTCAACAATAACTGTCGTTCTGAATATCTGTTTGGTTTGTAAACAACTCGATTAAACATCTATTTGTCATTTTCTGAAGATTTGTTGTCAATGGTATCAAACGATACGCTGAACGAAGTAAGAGATAATTTATTTAAAACTAGTTGATTTCTGGTCTACCAAACTACAACGGTTTCTTACTGAAATTGTTCGCAGGTATATTTAAAACTATAGGCCCACATAACATAGAATAGGGCATTGAGAGGCAGAAAAAAAGCAAATCATAACTGTCTTCCGTTGACATGACTGTTGTATGAAATGGCTGTAACACGGCAAATTGACATTGGTTTTATAAGCAATTTATTTATTTACCAAGCAAGGCACACCAACGACATATTTACAAAGATGCACATACACACACTTACACACACACATAGACACACATTACACACACACACATTTGCATTACATGATGACGGATCTTTAGTACTGTGTTAATATGTACATAAGATTCTAATTAAAAGGTGAATTCGGTGATTCTATTCGAATTTCCCTGACTACCAACATTAGTTTTGAATCCACACAATCTTTGTGTACACAATATACTACCATCTAAACCTTGGACACCGATAAACTAAGTATTATGTTCGTTAATTACCCATAAAGAAAACTTAAATTTGCTAGAACAAAAATACAGTTATACATTCCAATATAATAATTTACCTTCTTTGTTGAGCTATCGCTATGATGCCATAGATGTATGAATAATTTCGCGAATACTAACCGTCTATTCGAAAATTAAAGAGAAAAACCCATTAATTAAGTTTTAATTAAACCGTGGAGTTAAACCTAATTAAAATATATTACAAATCGGATCCCTTTTACCGACAAAGAGAATGTTTGTGACGGCTGACCGCGGCCCATGTACGGAATTACAGGATTAATACAATATTACAAGCTTTCCATTCGTTTGTACATTTTATATGAGGCAAGCACAATTAAGGTTTGTTTTATTTTAATTATTAAATGGAAAATCAAATGAAATCAAATTTTATATTTAATGAGGTGGTTATTATTCTCTTTGAATAGAAAGAAATTAAATGAATTAAAACACTGATTATGTGGATCTAATGTAGAGAAGATTTTCTATGTTAAAGAAAAAAATTTAACTTTGTAAACTTTTAGAGAAAATTGGCACGGAACTGCTATACCCTCCAACTATAACAGAAATAAACTTCAGTTTAAAATCAATCCATTTCGTAGAAAAATAAAAGATTTGACAGTAAATAATCTTTTAAAACTACTTCAGTCTCGCATTATAATAAATAATAGTTGTAAAAAACTAAAAAACACGCTTCAATTGTAAACCAAACTAAAAAGTACAAAATAATGGAAAAAAAGCGTGGGGTGCCTGATATCATTTAAAAAATACCTTAAAAAGCACCCCACGCTTTTTTTCCATTATTTTGTACTTTTTAGTTTGGTTTACAATGGAAGCGTGTTTTTTAGTTTTTTAAAACTATTATTTATTTTCTACTTTTTAGGGTATTTCGAATTTTGAGACGTATGTCAGCGTAGTTTGTGACAGTTTTTTTGCTGTCCTGGTAACCCTGGCAAGGATAATGCCAAAATTTTTTGAAATTATTGTATTGTCATCGGTCCTTGACAGGTGTGCAAAGTTTGTATGTAATCTGGTCGTTTAAAATGGGTCAATTTCGCGCTATAAGGAGTCGGTTACAAACAAACATACAAATATACAAACATACAAATATACTAACATACAAACATACAAATATACTAACATACAAACATACAAGTGAAGCTAATATAAAGCGTGTAAAAAGTAGCTCATTCATTAGACAATAATTAAAATGGTCGAATGGAGTCAAATGGACGTAATGTCGTGCATTAAAACTTATGGAAATAAACCATTTTAACTGTGAAAATACGTTTGTAAAATTAAGTAAATCTGCGAAATCGACAAAATTTCCTTTCCGGCCTCTTAACAATAAAGTTATTTTTGAATTTCTTTGAAAGGTACCACTTGTCGCTTCGTATGAAGAGGGCAAGTCGTCAAGCTCAAGGCCACTAAACACGAGTGGTGGTTCCCGTAAAGAAAGCGACCCACGAAAAAGTCTATACCTAATAATATAATCTTCGTCTTAACTCTTTATCACAACGGTCCATTTTTTAAATGAAGAAGACTTTTTTGGTTGGGAAATCATCAAATGACATCTCCTGGCAGAGGCGCAGAGGGAGGGCGTGTCATACTTTTACTGAATAAAACCCACCCGTGTTCCTTCAGTTGCCTATATGCCAGAGCCACGGTATCTCTTTCAAACAAATCTCGCGACTCAGACAGGTGTCATACAGGCATTTTTTATTTGTCATTCATTCTGGCGATAAGATTACTCCATTTAAACAGTCAATGAAATTTAGAAATGGAATACCAGAAACAAATAGTAGGTTTTATTTTGGCTGACAAGAAATATAACATTAAATTAGACTCGTAGAATTATTTTCTAGGAATAATAACAATAAAAGTTGCTCAACAAACGTGTTTTATTACTCGATCCGGTACATAGAACCCATAAGACTCCTACAGTGCCTAGTCATCTTGAAATGAACTCAATATACCAGATGCCTACAATCATTGATATACAAAACACCCTACAATGAAACTACCATTACATATCAAGACTTCTCCGTTCCTTAGAAAGCACGTAAAGAAGTTGGTGCATTCGTAGGGACCGCGAGATTGTGGGAGAGAACACCAAGGTGATTTTAGTCAGTAAGAATCCGAAGAATCAGACAAACCCCGTTGCCGACCCCAGCGTGGAGGACATCCATGACAATTTCCACCCTGACATAAAAAGGCTGCCATTCGAACATCTTTGGACGTCGTTACAGATAGTCAGAAATCCGAAAGTAAGCAGTCTTACCAGAAGGTATCATGTTACCCAGTAACTGAGTTCATCATCATCATTTCAGCCGTAACACGTCCACTGCTGGACTTAGGCCTCCCCCAATTTGGGGGGCTTTGCCATAATCGCCACGCTTGACAGGCGGGTTGGCGATCGCAGTATGGTGGTAACATGCATAGAGAACGCTACTGCCCATTCTCTAGTAAGTCGCTTAGTTGCCTTTTACGACACCCACGGGAAGAAATGGGGTGGTGTTATTCTTTACGTCCGGCACCACACGGTACAGTAACTGAGTTGTGGAGGTCCAATAGGTAGCCACTCCATATAAAATATTGGTAATTAACTGCATAGTTAGGAAGAGGCTTGGCAGATTGATTGTGAATACAACTAAAAAGTTTCTACAACTATCTCAATGTCATGTAACATTTACTACTAAGTTATATCGAAGCTGATTAACATACAAGTCCATCTAATAGAAAAATATGTGACTTTTCCAATCAATGTTACTCGCAGTAATACACGGGAACAGTTTGCTATCGGCATAACTAAAAGTTGTTTGTGCCGTGAAGTTGGTCCATGTAAGTGCCGCCATGTTGGCTCGCTCGTCGTGACGCTCTCTACTGGATACTGCAAACACGTCAGGGATACACGGTGGCAAAGTTTGTTGGAATACGCTAATTAATATTTGCAGCGATCGCAGTCGTTATAGAGACTTTACAGAACCACCAATTCATATGTGTCAAAAGGTAAAACACTTTCCAATTTTGAATAGGTTCGTTCTTCATCTTCTGTTACGTTAACAAGTAAGAAGTGATTACCCATTAACTGGATTGGGTAGTAAAACTGCCTTGCCAACTATGTTGAGGTCGGCTTGCAGTCTTACCGAATGCAGTTGAATCCTTTACAAGGAGTGACTGCTTATCTGACCTTCACAATCCACTCACTAATCACTTTTTCTTGTAAATTAAAGAGAAGACACTGTCTAGGCCTCTGTAACACAATTGTATCAGAACAAACGCACTTCTTATACATTTAGTTAAATTAGCACAAGCAATAAATTCAAATAGCTACGTCAACCATGTGAATTTAATAAGCATCACCTGATTGTATAATGGTCAATAAAACTTAACTGCATTATTAACGTATTACGGCTTCAAAATACGCCATTTACCGTAATTACCGTAAACACAGTCACCGCATATCCGACATTTTGCACGTACTGCGGCATTATCAATGACTGCACATTGTCGTTGTACGAATGTATCAGTTGATAACTGAAATAATCATTTCAGTGTTAAATCTCTTGTCTTTTTTTTCTGGATGGGAAATCATCAAATGACTCCTCCCGCTCTGGGCGGAGCGGGAGGGCGTGTCAGACTTTTACTGACTAAAACCCACCCGTGTTTCTTCAGTTGCCCATGTGCCAGGGTCACGGTATCTCTTGTCTCATCTTTATCATTATTTCACCCGAAAGACGTCGCCTGCTAAACACAGGCGTCTCCCAATTTGGGAGGCTTTGCCATAATCACCACGCTTGGCCGACGGATTAGCGGGCACAGTATGATGGTAAAATCCATAGAGAACGCTACTGCCCATTCTCTAGTAAGTCCCTTAGTCGCCTTTTACGACGTTGACAACCACGAGAAGAAATGGGATGCTGCTTTTCTTTACGTTCGGCACCACACGGAATCTCCTTTCTATAATACACAATAGGAAGAAGAGGCAAGGGGCATCTTCGCGCAAACTGTTGACCTAAATTCAGCACACGATTTTCACCACCCAGCGCGCGGTGTTGAAATATTTCGTCTGTAAAAATTCCGCTGTTTCTTACAAAAGTCAAAATTTGGTATTTTTACACTAGTGGTCAAAAATATCAACTTTCTGCACTACTTCTCTATGTAAACTTTGCCAGCGCCAAATTTCATACTTCTCCGTCCACGTAATTTTCGTTAAAAAACCGGCCAAGTGCGAGTCGGACTCGCGCACCGAGGGCTCCGTACAAACCTGAAGGTATTCACGGTTTATGCATAAGGTTTATGTTTATGAAATTAAATGTTTTTTTTTTAATTTTTATATTTGAGTTGACTAAATGAAAGGTAAATTGCGGTTTACGATTTATGACGTATTAAAAAAAAACTACTTACTAGATCTCGTTCAAACCAATTTTCGGTGGAAGTTTACATGGTAATGTACATCATATACTTTTTTTTGTTTTATCATTTTCTTATTTTAGAAGTTACAGGGGGGGGGGGACACATTTTAACACTTTGGAAGTGTCTCTCGAGCAAACTATTCAGTTTAGAAAAAAATGATATAAAAAACCTCAATATCATTTTTGAAGACCTATCCATAAATACCCCACACGTATAGGTTTGATGAAAAATTTTTTTTGAGTTTCAGTTCTAAGTATGGGGAACCCCAAAATGTATTGCTTTTTTTCTATTTTTGTGTGAAAATCTTAATACGGTTCACAGAATACATCTACTTACCAAGTTTCAACAGCATAGCTCTTATAGTTTCGGAAAAAAGTGGCTGTGACATACACGGACAGACAGACAGACATGACGAATCTATAAGGGTTCCGTTTTTTGCCATTTGGCAACGGAACCCTAAAAAGGGGTACAAAACGGCTCGATCTAGTTGGCAAGGAATACAAGAAAAAATATTAACAGGCTTTTACAACATTGTTTTCCAAAAACTTTCAGTCAGACCCACATATTTCAACATTCGAAATTACATTTGGAGATATCGTTGGTCCCAAACTGGGCACAGCCTGTATCCTGGGCACCATAGACTTAAAAAAAAAAACTTGGTTACGGCCATATAAACTTCATAATCAGCCTTTATTGCTGCCACCGCTGGGACACAGGCCTAATATCAGTGAAAGGGAGTGGGCCGTAATCTACCACGCGGGCCCAGTGCGGATTGGTAGATATCACATGTCTTCGATTTTTTGGTTCTAATACATGCCGGTTTGCTCGCGATGTTTTAGTTCACATTTTGAGAGCAGTGGCGATGAAATTATTTACACAATTAATGCGTAATTTAAGTCGGGGCCGATACCTCTGGGCCACCACTGCTCCAATGTAAACTTAGCTGGGCCTACTATAATAAATTATAAACACCAATAAAAGCCAAATAATGGCCCGAGGCGTGTCCTTCTTGTTATTTAAGCGTGTTTTCAGCTGAAACGCACACAATTTTTCCTCGTATATTGACTCAGGTAACTGGAGCCACGCGAGACCGACGATTTGGTAAATAACGTCTTGAAACGATCGCTTGCGGTGACCAACATTTAGTGAAAATATGGGACGAACAAAATTCAGTACCTACACGAACGTAAATGTGACACTTTGAGCATTTTGTTTTTTGTAGGAAATCATCAAAGACGTCTCCCGGTCTGGGTGATGCGGAAGGGCGTGTCAGACTTTTACTGACTAAAACCCACCCGTTAGCCTTCAGTTGCCCATGTGCCAGGGTCACGGTGTCTCTTTCGAACAAATCTTGCGACCCTGGCAGGATATGTTGAGCTTTGAGAGCGCATCAAACTTCTGGCGCTAGTTGAAGCATGGCGGCCCTGGCTAGAACGGGTGGTTCGCGATCTAATTTAGGTATTACTTTCATACTATTACAACAAATAAATTTTTAGAAATTTTGAAATTAATATGTTACAAAGAAACAAGTAGTTTTGTTACTAAGAAAAAATATGACCTTATGTGAAGTATTTACGCCGTACTAATATTTGGTGTATGGTGGTGTATTTAGTGTTTTAGACATGATTTTGTTTTTCTTTTTCTTCTCGCCCGCAATACACCTACGCCCAGAATATAATGTTCAACAAACAAGAAACTAGCTATTATCGAACTCCTGTACCCAAAAAAAACGACTGATTTTTTTATAAAGAAAATATCTTTATCTTGAATTTTCAAGAAATAAAGACACAATAAATTCAATTTTGAATACTCAAATCAGAAGTGTTCATTTATATTTTACATTCAAACTCCAAGATAACAAAATTAACCATTAAATTAATGTAAACATTTGACGCGGAATCAAAATAGAACACCTTACTAATGTTTGATCAAGTTTGCGTCAAAATTTTAATTATAGAGTGTGTCATTAGGGAGAGTGACTATGGATAATAGAGATGAGGAGGTGTCTCGTCTAATCAATCTTGTGTTGTTCGCTGACACATGAGATCTTGATAAGTTACCGTGTATTGTTAAACGTGTAATATTTAGTCTTGGATACATACACATATATTAATATACACATTTATTAAGTGGATAGTTCGTGGATATTTATACATATTATACACACATTTTTTAAGTGATATTTATACATATTATACACACTTTTTAAGTGGATAGTTCGTGGATATTAATATATTTTATACACACATTTTTTTAGTGGATAGTTGTTTACGAAATTCTTTTTTAGAGGTGTCAAGCGAATCTTTGTAGCTGTTATGATTCGAAATAAAAAATTAAATAACTTGCTGTTGTATTTCGTAATCAAAATTGTACTACTTAGCTGTTTCCTAGGACTTATATTTTACAATGTATCAAAAAGAATGTCTTCCAAGAAATAACATTTTAATTTTAAAAATAGTTTGTTTTTTTGTTTTGTTTCTTGATTTTATTAACTTTAATTTTCTCTTTTTGCACTTAACGATAGGTACTTATCCAAAGTAACTCCGCATTATTTTGTATAAATAGGAAAACATATTAATTTAGAGATCCCTGGCACCCATAACACGAGTGTAATCTTAGCTTGGCTGCTAGTGGAGATTCAATTTAAAAACCTTTGCAGAAACTTGAAATAAAGTTCTTATTTATTTCATAAATTGTAACATGTTTCTATCAATTAGCGTTTTCTTTCCCTAAATACAATAAACTTTAAAAGAAAACGTGAATTAAACTAAATTTACGTTTATATTAACCAGGACTATCAACGAAGACTATGGTCACCCTAACCCGCATCTTTTAGTCCGCAACCTCTTAGTGCGCGTTTTAGATAAAGCAATCGTTTTAAAAGCTTTATTTTCCTTTCCTTCTCATTGTGCTTCCTTATACAGCTAATTTTGAAGACATAGCGGTATTATCGAATCCTTGCCAATGCCTTGTTCAATGTTTTTTTTTATATATTTAAATAGATACGAAAGAACTTTGAAAACGGAAAGTAGGAACAATTTCTAAAAAAATACTAAATTTTCAGGAAAGCAAAAAAAAAAACTATTTTAGAAAAGTACGCTGACATTCATGTCAAAATTCAAAACAACTTAAAAATAGAAAATAAGTAACAGTTTAAAAACTAAACAACAGGCTTCAATAGATAAACAAGACTTCTACGGAAGCTTATTTTTTAGTTTTTTAAACTTTTGTTTTTCTTATTATTCGGCTCTTAGGGCCGTAGCGTAATGTTAAATAACCTTCTTCATGAATTGGGCTATTAAATGCAATTTTTTTTTTTAAATCTGACCGGTTGTTCCAGAAATTAACCCCTATATACAAAAACAGGCAAAAATAAATTTTACCTTTCTATACTAATATTATAAAGCTGAAGAGTTTGTTTGTATGTTTGTTTGATTGAACGCGCTCATCTCAGGAACTACTAGTCCGAATTGAAAAATTCTTATTGTGTTGGGTAGCCTATTTATTGAAGAAGGCTATAGGCTATATAACATCACGCTACGACTAAAAGGAACGGAGCAGCAACTAAAAATAGTCTAAAACTGGCAGGCAATTCGATGCGACGGGAAGGGTCAGGGGAGCAAAAATTTGACGCGGAAGAAGTCGCGGGCTGAAGCTAGTTTAAAATATTAGTAGGTATCTATACTACTAGACGATAGACGGTGTGGTACGGGACGTACAGAAAAACACCATCCAATTTTTTCCCGTGGGCATCGTAAGAGGCGACTAAGGGACTTACTAGAGTATGGGCAGCAACGTTGTCTATGCATTACCACCATACTGCGATCGCCAACCCGCCTGCCAAGCGTGGGGATTATGGCAAACCCCCCAAAACTGAGGAGGGTATGTCCATCAGTGGATGTTTTTCAGCTTAAATTACGATGATGATGAAGATACACAAATACAACAAACAAATTTAACCTTTTTATAATACTAGCTTTTGCCAGCGGCTTCGCCCGCGTGGAGGTCGGAAAATATCCCGCGGGAACGCACTATCGGGATAAAAACTACCTTATGTGTTAATCCAGGTTATAACCTAATTGATTTCCAAATTTCATCCAAATCCGTTTAGTAGTTTTTGCGTGAAAGAGGAACAAACATCCATACATCCACACATACAAACTTTCGCGTTTATAATATTAGTAGGATTAGTAGGAAGTAGGATTAGTACATATAGACAAGCCATTATTTTTTTTTTTGGTGGGACATCATCAAATGATGTCTCCCGCTCTTGGGTGCAGCGGAAGGGCGTGTCAGACTTTTACTGACTAAACCCACCCGTGTTCCTTCAGTTGCCCATGTGCCAGGGTCACGGTATCTCTATCGAACAAATCTCGCGACCCTGGCAGAACAGACAAGCCATTTGAGAATCACTTATAAACAATCATGAAGTCGCAAAATATTTCTAGAAGTGTTTTACTCGTATTTTTGGAAAGCTTTTCTCTACTTACCTATCTACAACACTTTGTTAGCTCTTACGTCTATTTTTAGCTCCACTTTCGCTCCTAAGTATGTAGGTAAGTGAAGTTCTTGTAAGGCTTAAGTGGAGTAGCCCAAGTGACTCGTTAATTACATCGGCCCACGCACGTGTACTATAAACTTAAGTAATTTTCCTCACATTCCTCTGCGTTTTTAGTTTATAAATAGTCAAACAAATTCGCATATTAAAAAATCTCAAATACAAACAACTGACTTAAAAAAAAAAACCGGCCAAGTGCGAGTCGGACTCGCGCACCGAGGGTTCCGTACAAACCTGCAGGTCATCATCATCATCATTCGTCATCATCGTTTATGAAATGAAATGTTTTTTTTTTTAATTTTATATTTGTGTTGACTGAATGAAAGGTAAATTGTGGTTTACGATTTAAGACGTATTAAAAAAAAACTACTAACTAGATCTCGTTCAAACCAATTTTCGTTGGTAGTTTTCATGGTAATGTACATCATATATTTTTTTTAGTTTTATCATTCCCTTATTTTAGAAGTTACGGGGGGGGGGACACACATTTTACCACTTTGGAAGTGTCTCTCGCGCAAACTATTCAGTTTAGAAAAAACTGATATTAGAAACCTCAATTTCATTTTTGAAGACCTATCCATAGATACCCCACACGTAAGGGTTTGATGAAATTTTTTTTTTGTGTTTCAGTTCTATGTATGGGGAACCCCAAATATTATTGTTTTAAAAAAAAATGATATTAGAAACCTCAATATCATTTTTGAAGACCTATCCATAGATACCCCACACGTAAGGGTTTGATGAAAAAAAAAAATTTGAGTTTCAGTTCTATGTATGGGGAACCCCAAATATTATTGTTTTTTTTCTATTTTTGTGTGAAAATCTTAATGCGGTTCACTGAATACATCTACTTACCAAGTTTCAATAGCACAGCTCTTATAGTTTCGGAGAAAAGTGGCTGCGACATACTCGGACAGACAGACAGACAGACAGACAGACAGACAGACATGGCGAATCTATAAGGGTTCCGTTTTTTGCCATTTGGCAACGGAACCCTAAAAACACTGTAAAGTGAAAAACAATTTGAATGAAATCGGATTTTAGTGCAGTCCACACAAATTATATTAAATACGTATTATCGAGCTAATGCAAAAACGATCCATACAAAGATAACAAACTTAATATGGGACCACCCCTGAGAGAAAAAATATAAACATTTGAATGTAAGTATTTTTCTCACTGTCGCATTCTTCGGATAAAATAATTACAAATACAAAATGTTTATTTCTGTACTAGTATACATTATTTTATGACTGTAGCCTTATTTTAAACTTGATGACGCCTGTGTTAGTAGATTCTAAGCTTCCATAGCTTTAGCTGTTTGTACAGCTTAAAATGTTTGTTTGTTTTTTTTTTTTTCATAAATTATTTTTAGTTTCTTGAGTTACATTTTTACGTTATAACTAGACTAATATATTTTTCTCGATCACACGTTGAGTGCTTTAGTGTCATTCAAATAAACTATAATTATACTAATATTAATTCAAACTCGCTTGCTCTTTCATTAATGTGGGTGTGTTGGGTTTGCGAAATGCGTGATGTGTGTGGGGTGTTTGATGTGTGTATGAGAGAGGATGTACGTGCGGGAGTGGCGGTGCCAGTATAGCTAATTTCCAATTATTGGAACAATAATTCAATATCTGCATACGTGCGAGATCTTAACCATTCTATTAGCATGTTCTTCGACTTTATGACGATCTTAAGTAGTTAGTAGTATATGTCTTGTCATAAAATATAGTCTTCGATCGATAATTTTCATCATTTCAGCCGTAAGACGTCCACTGCTGGACTTAGGCCTCCCCCAATTTGGGGGGCTTTGCCATAATCGCCACGCTTGGCAGGCGGGTTGGCGATCGCAGTATGGTGGTAAAATGCATAGAGAACGCTGCTGCCCATTCTCTAGTAAGTTCCTTAGTCGCCTTTTACGACACCCACGGGAAGAAATGGGGTGGTGTTATTCTTTACGTCCGGCACCACACGGTACCGATAATTATAGATACCTACTATCTGTCTATCCACCGACAATCACACCCATCAAATCGTAACACAGCAGCGCTGTTTGGCAACAGAAGTAGGTAAGAACTTCCCCGAACAAGCGCCTTTACAAATGGCCTTACCACTCATGTACTAAAACTAGCCCCCCACTGATCAGAATCACAAATAAGTAGCATGTTCCTTTCAAATTGATTGTTATGTAGAAAGAGTTTTATTGTTCTCCCGCGGTCCATTTACGACCCTATGTGAGCCGTTACTGCTTCTTGATCGCGGATTTTCGCCGAGCTAGCTTGCTTGTGTATGTTGTTTGTAATATTAAGGGTAAAGACATGTAAGAAAGAGAGAAAGAAAAATAAGTGAGACTTGATGATAAAGTTATAAAATAAGCTGTACCTACAAAAGTACTAAAGTATAAGCATTGTTTTTCCAAATGGCGTTGAGTTTGCGCGAATATCTTTTTTCATCATCGAGAAATTTGATTTTGAAAATTTCTAATTTTTATATACATGAATTGTTTGAAAAGTTGTATATCGAATGTATATAAAAAAATATTTATACTTTAAAGCATTGTGTGTATTTTTTGTATAGCTTAATTTGTCGCGATGCTACATAACCGTGAAAACACGCTAAAATCGTGTTTTTTGCACTTTTAGGTTAGGATATCTAAAAAAATGTGATGTGATGGAGCAATTCCGAGACCGAATTTGAATTCAGTGACCCAAAATCTACGGGGAATGACTTCTCTCATTCAAGGAGCAAGACTCACGTTGGCCTGAGTTATGAGTTAAGCGGATTACATTTCTTCAACACATGTTTGTGAAGAAGAACAGCTCGTGACTAAAAACATCTGCACGGCTCAATAGAAGGTTAAACTACGCTTTCCGCGACTGGTTAGTGGATGGGTGACCATTCATAACATCGAGACTCCTCCGTGTCTTAGAAATCAAGTTAAGCTGTCGGTCCTGACTGTTATTTGTACATTTTTTAACAGTCGTTACGAGTAGCCAGAAGCCCGGAAGTCGGACAACCAGTCTTGCCAAGGATATTAACCTGTAACTGGGTTGTGGAGGTCAGATAAGCAGTCGCTCCGTGTAAACTATGTATTCAGCTGCATTACTGGAAACCGACCCCAGTATATTGGGTTGGTAAGAAAGTCTTGCGACACACGACATGAGTAATATATAAAACATTTTATTTTAACAATAAACAATTATACAGTAATGTATGCTCCCTCTGCATCTACAACTCGTGCCTAGCGCTCTGGTAGACTTTTGCACGCCTGCACTCCAGAATTCTTTGCGTTGTGAATTAAAAAAGTCGACCAGTGTATTTTTGAGATCCGACTACTATTAAGTAAGGAAAAGTCTGAGCAGATTGATTTTTTGCTCGAGGAGAAATACAGATACTACTTACTCATGTGTGGCTCAAAATGTTTAAAAAGTCTAAATCCTTGTTTAAAAACTACTTACAGCCGACATTGACCATGACCATACCATAGCACCCTAATCAAACGGTATCAGAAATCTTGTTAAGAGTCTTGTTACAAGTATTGCCTTATACACTTGACAAAAACAACTATCTATAATAATAGTACAACAAACGAACCAATAAATACAAGCAACACGATACACGGATCCGACAATAAACCAGCAAACAGGGACATGTTTACATCACTGGCAACAGGAAACAATAATGCTCTGCCAGCACCTATTGGTACCTATACCCGGATCTGTGATTCAATCGCCGTCTTTGCTGCACGTGTATAACCCCCAGAGATATAGTTCTTCTGTTCCAGAGGTGACGGGCAACTCGAGGGCGACAGTTGCCGAACACGATGAAGCATTTAGTTGTTGGCCACCTCACACCGGACCCTAATCTGTATAGTCCTCACATTTTCTGAGCATGATAAGGTTTTTTTTTTTGTTTTTTTTTTTTTTTTTTTTTGGATGGGAAATCATCAAATGACTTCTCCCGCTCTGGGCGGAGTGGGAGGGCGTGTCAGACTTTTACTGACTAAAACCCACCCGTGTTCCTTCAGTTGTGCATTTGCCAGGGTCACAGTAGCCTTTGAACCCTTGATTTCCTACCTACTGCCCAAGAGGAAGCGTCTTGCTACTGTGACCTCTGAATTTGTTCCGGTGTTTCATCTTAGATTAGGTAGGGAAATACCGAAATCATCAAGTTACTTATGAAAATAATTTTAAGAAAAAGTATGTCCAAAAACTAAAACTTGACTACTGAAAAATCACGCTCCAAAAAATATGAACCAGTTGTGGTCGTATACCACCCAAACTATACTTTAGAACTGTAGTAAGCGATAGTAGCGTAAACGATAGTAGCGTAAACGATAGTAGCGTAAGCGATAGTAGCGTAAGCGATAGTAGCGTAAGCGATAGTAGCGTAAGCGATAGTAGCGTAAGCGATAGTAGCGTAAGCGATAGTAGCGTAAGCGATAGTAGCGTAAGCGATAGTAAGCGAAGAGCGCAAAGTAGCAAACTGCTGTTTAGAGGTTATGAGGGAACAGATGAACACACTTACTTGACATAAATACCCACATTCATACATACATGAACTTATCACCTTTTTGCGTAACCGTAGTCGGGAAAAAGATTGTGTTTTCCTTTCGACGTATATTGCAGATATGACAATTCACAGGAATAAAATATGATTTATCGTTGCTGTAAGCTATTTTCTATCTTTCATCGCTAAAAATAGGTCGGCGCTGAAATTGATCGCATTTGGGAGAAGTATTAACGATCTCTTACAATCAATAGTTCTAGAAATGACTTCAAAAACAAACAAAGACGAAGCGCTCACAGCACAATTTCCAACAAATGTTGCTACATCTTCAGATATTTATGCTGCAACTTTATGTGGCCATGATGAAACAATTGTCTCACACGCCACAGCTCGCCACTTTAAATCGCCCGGATAATAGGACCATAGAATGTGGCTCTGATATCCCTAACATCTGCGGTCTTTGTGCCGAATGCCGAGCGGTTTCAAATCCTAGCACAGTCTATTTTGTGTGAATGGATGTTTGCTAGTTAAATCAGGGAAAGTGTTAAGTAGTTTACCACCATGCAATGTGGGGTTTTATGTATTGAGTGCATTTAGTATCCAATTGTCATGTCTATTCTTGTGCTAAATGTTATTAATCACCTATTTGGTTTATGCTCCAGTTGTGAGTTTACAGGACTATGTATTTATTTTACACTTCTCTTTCTCAAGTCGATTAAATCGACTTTCATTAGTAGAATTTTTATCGTCAAATCAATATTGAATTTTAATGTTTTCGGTTCTGTTTGGATTCGCAGCTAGATTGGCAGACATTTCTAGCCATCAAGGACGAAACCTGGATGAAGTTGGTACTGGAGCTGGGATTGGTACTAGCGAAGCTAGGCCTACGGCCAGCAGTGGGGGAAATCGGGCTATGGATGCTGATAATAATGATTTGAACTCAGATAAGGACCGATAACGATAATCAGTTAGTAGAAATTGGTTTAAAATGTTTATTGTTGTGAATTACTGTACGTGCTATTTGTAAAGCGATTGAGAAAAAATCATGTCAAAGAATAAACAAATAAAAACGTTACAGTATAAAATTTTGTTGCGCGAGGACGTAATAAATAATATCTAATAATATCTTAATAATATCTTAGGACAACCAACACAACGTTGTCTGATCCCAAACTAGGCAGAGCCTGTACTATGGCAACCAGACAACTGATAAACATACTTATATATTTCTAAATACATACATATTATAGATAAATTACACCCAGACACAGAACAAATGATTGTGCTCATCACACAAAGATTTGTCCTGGGTGGGAATCGAACCCACGACCTCAGTCTTTGCAATCAGGGTCACTAACCACTAGACTAACAGGCCAGTCCAAAACACACAACAGCAACTAACAGGTCAAATCCATCCAATTTCTTCCCAAGGTGTCGTAAATATAGGCGATTATGGGACTTACTAGAGAATAGGCAGCAGCGTTCTCTATGCATTTCAACACCATACTACGATCGCCAACCCGCTTGCTAAGCGTAGCGATTATAGCAAACCACCCCCAAATTTTGGAAGGCCTGTGTCCAGCAGTAGACGTTTTCTGGATAAAATGATGATGATAATAATGACGAGAGTATCAAATTAATAAGCTATACCTAAATCTAGGCACCCCACCTGTTCATAATCAAAACAATAGTCAACCCTGTGATTTAATCTCCTCCTGTCAGTCCTCCCGGTCCCATAGGCCTGCCATGGTGTATCGATCACGTCACGGCGCATCCCATGTCGTGTCACGTTTGGATCGCCGAACTACGTCAAGGGTGCTACACCATACATTTAACTGGTTACCGTATTTTGTGCGGTTTGAACATTTTACGAATAGGATTTTTTTTTGTCGTGTGCGGACGTAAAAGGGATGTTTTTAGCTCTGTTATAGTAGACTGTGTATTTCTTGTTGTAGTATTATTTTAGTTCGTTCCAAATGAGAAGAACTCTCGAGGTTCTTGATGAATTAAGGAGTCTCTTTTTAATTATATTTAGCTTTTTTCCGAAACTTCGCCCGCGTGGATGTCGGGAAATATCTCACGAGAATGTGAATTAAAGTAAAGGTAAGTAAAGGTTATAAACTCTCTGTGTACCAAATTTCATCCAAATCCGATCAGCTGTTTTGTGGAAATCCGGAACATACATTCTGACAAACGGACAAACATTCTAAATACTAGATTATTTTTTTTAATTCCGACACTTCCTAGCAATTACTTTTTTCAAAAACAATCAAAGTACAGTTTTCAGTTCGTAACTACTCTATAAAATATATAAAGATGACTAGCACTTCGACTGCGACTTCATCCGAGTGAAATGTATAGCTCATGTTACTCAATAATAATGTAGCTTTCCATCGGCAAAAACAATTTTAAAATTGGTTAAGCAATTCGTGAGTTTATCCATTACAAACAATTTTTCAAATCTTTCCTTTATATATTTTTTATTTTATTTTATTAATTTTAAGAAAACCTACAGCTAATACATTCGAGTAATTAAAAGTAACATGTAGAAAAAAGCCAATTTCAAGTTTCTACTTATATACCTTATATGTATGAATTTTCAAGACGGTACAAACTGCGTGAGAGTGAAACAGAGACAAATAAAGGGAATAAACAAAAATTAAATAAATATTATTAGTGTACTTCTCCCTGTTTAGTCTAAAAAAATAATGACAATAGAAATTTATACTTTTAACAAACATAATAGTCACCTACACTATAACCTCAAACGTTACCCAAAGTTATATTGAAACTACAAAGTAATAGTACTAGTAACATTCTCGAAACTACAAAGTTTCTGTGACAGACAACCCTATTCCCTTAGATGACTGATGCTCGGTCCCAGAGGGACGTAAGTAGTTCAAGTAAATACGTTATTTTAACCCCAATCACTCCAGGGATCTTCTTTGTGACTTCTGTAGAGCTGGGAGAATGCGTGGGGCAATTTTCTTTTGAAGAAGGAAAGTTGATGTTTTCTTTTGTAGGGGGAAAGTTAAATTAATGTAAAAGGCACGTCATATTGGCATAGTTCTCCACTTCTTATGTATTTTATATTTTTGGGTAAAGGTTACCTACATTCCTTTTGTTAATTTGTTTGGATTATTTAAAAACGAAAAGATTTTAAAAAAATAATGTAAGTGTCCTTTTATTTCTACAATTTTAACCAACTGTCAAATTCAATAGTAGGTATATTCAAAATTTGAACTCTAGGAAGAGAACTACTGGCTATATTTTCACTTTGTCGCTCTCGTACTTTATTGTCTGAGTTCACTCATCTGCCTAGCCTTTTCCTAACTATGGTTGGATTCCAATCTAACCGAAGCAGCTGAAAACCAGTTTTTTATATGGAGCGACTCCACAACCCAGCTACTGGGTAATATACCCCTTGGTAAGACTGGTTTTCAGACTTTCGGGCTTCTGACGACCTGTAACGACTGCCATAGATTCAAAAATGACAACCTGGACCAACGTATTAACGTGTTTTCCGAAGCGGCGAGGTCTTCGTATGTCAAGATGATCCTAAACTATCCACAAACTTACCACGAGCTTAACCTGATCGATCGATCCGTGTGGCTGTTATAACTTAGCCAAAAGCCCTTCATATCACTGTGTATCTGAATACGGAATGCTCAGTCCATTTATCTGTATATGGCTTGTTATCAGGAACGAAGTTTCTTACACAAAACCCTTGGAGAAACAATTAATGAAAGTCACGATCAGTTCCGAAATTCTACAATAAATTCGATCAAACAAGTTGTTATCCACTATCAAAACATATTTACCTGTGTCTAAGCTTGTCTACTAAACGCGTTTTACATATACAAGCTGCTTAGTCAAATCGTTCAAAGTACGTGACGCGTCTTTACACGCATAGCAACAAATCTCTTATATATTGAGATGACAGCGTAACTAGAGAGATTGACGTGTTTCACGGCGACTCACTTGTAAACACGTGACATCTACGAACAGTATTGACGTGGCAGTAGACACCTTCATTTTTCTTGTCAAGAATTTTAGGAAGAATTTTTTAGGCTTAAAATATCTTAGGACTGATATTTTCAACGTCATATTAATTGTACCCGTGGAATAAAATACAAAATACACTAAATAGATGTCAGTAAAAAAAAAAATCTTTCCTCGGAGAGGTACTGCTATTTCGCAATGGGAAAATCAGACCTTAACCTTATGAAATAACTTGAAAAAATACTGTGTCAAAGCAACACACTGACATTGACAACAATTTGAGGTTACAACGTGAAGCGAGGGATGTCAGACAAAAGTCACTAGCAAAACACTTTGTTTACGTTAAGAACTTTATATATCACACTCAATAATTAATAAATACGCCCTATGATTAATTTTGTAACTCAAGTGGAGCTGATTACGATTTGATAAAGTTGTCAAATACAACACTAATGTAAACAAAACCTTTCGCTACAACTGTGTTAACATTTTAGAAAGTAAAATAACAAAATACTGTTCACAAATTGCACAAAATCCCGTCCAACAGCGAGCCTACAGCGTGACGCGTGACACGAGATTGATATGTGACGTGTCACGGGAACTCGCTGCAACGTGTTTTTAGAACTCGATGGGTACATACAAAGCTTGCAAAAAGTGTGGAATGAATTTGATTAACTGATTTCACGCTACGTGGAATAAAATTGCGGTTACTACTTGTCGATGCTGTACATTATAACATGAAATGATCATATTTCAACGGTTCCATAGTAATAGGCTATTGTACAGCTATTACTAATAGCTATTGTTAATGCAGAGAAGTAGGTACCTTATCAGACTGCTTGTGTAACCTTGCGTAGTTAGGTAAAATTTAAGAATATTATCCTACTAATATTATAAATGTGAAAGTTTCTATCAATGTCTAGATGTTTGTTACTCAATCACACAAAATCGGCTGAATGGATTTAGCACACAGATACTTTATAACAGGGATAAACACAACAGAATTAGTTAAATTCCGCTAGTCCGTTATATTCGGGATATTTTCCGACATTCCCGCGGCCGAAGTCGCGGTGAAAATAAAGCTATTCTAAAATGTAAGCAACGAAACATGACCCTAGCGCATTCGCTTAGTCTAAGTCACCTTCACTGACTTAATTTCTGAAAGTAAGTCAGGACCAAGGTTAAGATGTTTTTCGCCATTTAAAGTCTGGTTATTCACCTTTGTTACATAAATTATATTAACTGCCACTTACATAAATTGTGTTATTGTAAAAATATTTTAAAATAAAGTAAGTAATTCGAATGATTGAAAGCTCTTTCGATAAATGACATTATTTTATTAAATGAAAATTGCGAAATCAAATAGAGCTGTAATTTGCTTAATCTAGTTTAACATTTTAAAAAATAGATAGATATTCTCTTTCGTTTCTTCGTGTTATTAATATTTTATAATTTAATCAAATAGGTGCACGTTATTCGAGAAGATTTGAAGTCGACGTTTTGTTAATATAGTGCTCAGAGGTGGCAATCATTGCTAATGCTTTTCAATTATGTATTAACGTAAAGCAATCTTAGAATGAGTAACATTTTCATTAGGGTTTACGTTTTTCTAATTTCGAATTGGAATAGTTTAAAGCGTAGATAATTTATGAATGATAAGTATTTCACCATAAAATCATTCCCAAATGAATGAATGAAAATGTTACCGTTTATTCTAAATCAGTGATTTTTTATTCTATTCCATGAATTTCTACCTACGATTCAATTCTATTACATGGGCACTTCATTCTAATTTTAAAAATTCTATTTCAAATCTTGCAATGGTTATTAGGTAAAATCTGTTTTCCCCGCTGTTCTACCGGTTGTCAGTCCCGGGGAAATCAGTTCGCAGCACTAATTACAGCGCCTGGCTCCGGGACGGCTAGGGACGTCAAACGCGGCGTCTGTTCCCGGCGTTTTTATAGAGTGGCGGCGAACGTTAAAGCTTCAATGAACGCTTTCAAAAGAGGTTTTTATTAGGATGTTATGACTCAAAGGTTACAGGTTTAGGTAATCATTTTAGCGTTAACGTGAGTATTGGGGTTTTTTAGGTTAATGTTTGATTTATTCTTAGTTTTGTTAGGGATTCTATGTTTTTTTTTTTTTTTTTTGTTTTAATTTGCTTAATCCACACTTCCACACTATCCACACTATCCACACTAATATTATAAATGCAAAAGTAACTCTGTCTGTCTGTCTGTCTCGCTTTCCTGCTAAAACTACTAAACCGATTTAAATGAAATTTAGTACACAGATAGTTTAGAGCCTGAGAAAGGACATAGGCTACTTTTTATTGCGGAAAAGGGGTTTTAAGGGGTTGAAAGGGAGGATGAAAGGTTGTAGGGAAGTATTGTCATTTTTAAAGTTAGAATGATGAAACTTTTTTATTTGGTTTTTATTACATAATATATATTTATGAATTATATTTAAAATTTGTTAAATTTTTACCCTTAAGGGGATAAAATAACAATAGGGAATAGGGGATGAAAGTTTGTACGATTTTAATTGGACTTTTATTGGCAGGTAGATGATGTAAGTTACTCCAACTTAGGCTACTTTTATTTTAGAAAAATACCTGGGTTAATTTCCGACATCCACGCGGGCGAAGCCGCGGGCAAAAGCTAGTAATGTATAAAGTGTCAGAATATGTTTTTTACATAACAAAAATCTTTTCTCTTATACTTTATCTCTTTTTCTTTTATCTTACACATTACATAAAAAATACAAATTTTCCATGATTACTACCATTCCCGTTTTATTTTTGTATAGTCATCGAATAATGACCACTTTCCATATTCTCTTTGTAAAAGTTAAAATGTTAATTAACGCCCATAAAAAAGATTCCTTCAACAATCCACTGAACAGAACGAAAAATACATTAAAAATCTTTTTGTGGCGAAGTTGTTTTTATTAAAAATGTTTTTCTTTTAAAATTTTATTAATAGACGAAGCGATACGGCTTGGGATTGGGTGAAGTTTTGCAATTTGCCAAGAGGTTCTATTTGTACTGCCACGTAAGAAGTTTATTATGGAAGTTGGGCTTCGACTTCGGCTTGTTATTTTGGTGAGTTCATGCCTCAAAAAACTAAGACCCTTTGTACACAACAAGGTTTGTAAACGTACGGCGTATAAACCGCGCCGTAGAAATAAAGTGTCCATCAAAAAGCTTCTGTAGTGATCCATAAAATAATTATTGAGCATTCTTCTCACAAACAATGATCTTGTTATTCAATTTTAAGATTTATGTATTTGTTTTAATGATAAATTATATTATTTCTGTGAGTTGGTTTGTACCAACACTTTTATACGTCAAACATATTTTTTAAAGTATATGAGGTCGGTTTTTCCTATTTGACTACTCTGAGAAGAAAGGCCGAAACAAATTTAGAGGTCACAGTCTCTTATAAAGTCCAGACTTAATATTGGTCACAACATGTGATCGGTGTTCGAAACAGTCTTTTAAGAAAGAGAGTTAAATGTTGAACGTTGATATATTTATTTTTTAATCTAATAATGTTACTGTTATCATTATAAATCTGTTATTTTAATTCATCATCATCATCATTTCAGCCGAAAGACGTCTACTGCTGGACATAGGCAAGTACCGCCACGACCGGTTCTGGTTCGGTTTAATTATGTCATCATTTCAGCCGTAAGACGTCCACTGTTGGACTTAGGCCTCCCCCAATTTGGGGGGCTTTGCCATAATCGCCACGCTTGGAAGGCGGGTTGGCGATCGCAGTATGGTGATAAAATGCACAGAGAACGCTGCTGCTAATTATGTAGAATGAAATATTTGTTATTATTGTCATACAGGAATTATCAAATATTATTAAATTACTAGCTTACTTACTACCCGCGACTTCGTCCGCGTTAAATTTCTTGTCCCCCGACCCTTCCCGTCGCGTCGAATCGCCTACCCGTGCGATTTTCCCCGTTTTTGCAACATTTTTCATTACTGCTCCGCTCCTCTTAGTTGTAGCGTGATGTTACATAGCCTATAGCCTTCTTCGATAAATAGGCCCAACACAAAAATATTTTTTCAATTCGGACCAGTAGTTTCTGAGATTAGCGCGTTCAATCAATCAAACAAACAAACAAACTCTTCAGCTTTATAATATTAGTATAGATTATGATTTAAACTATTATTTTAGCTTTATAATTTGTAAGTAACTATTGAACTCGCATATGCAATAATAAGGAATTTATTTTAAATGTTCTGCGTAAACAATATTGTTGGCTAACCTCAATAAACATAGACTGACGACCTTGCCAACACTCGGTGAATAAACCGTAGTTTTGTACGGCGAGAAAAAAGCGTGTGTACAAAGGGCCTAGAACTTTCTAGTTTTAATTGGGGTCTAGAAATTTTAAAAGAAATAGACGAAGCCACGGATTTAACTTTCGACGTTAAGTTAGAATCTTTAAAACACCTAAATTAAATATTCCATCGACAAATATTGACCCAGATCTCCGTTTTTTTCAACTCAGGAAATATTTTCATAAAATATTCATTGAAACGTGACGTCATTAAGTCAGATTTCAGCAGCGACTGGCCGTAGATTACATTAATGACTTGTCATCCGACGCCCCAAGTTTCCGGAGGCCCGTTTTGATACAAAAAATGGCCTCTGCATTTTTATCCGGGTCTCCCCGATTAATTATGTATTACCTTCAAAGAAAGTCAGTAAGCCAATAATTCTTTGGAGTGTTGCCTTGGTTTTCTCGAGGCGATGAATTATAGGAGCAACGTCATTTATCTTTTTGTTCATACACTAGTACCTGTAACTTCAAAGGTACAGGTACTAGCATGGGGGTATTTAGTGGATCGTGTGGGGGAACAAGTGATCCTTCAGACGGGAGAGGCTGGGGGGTAAAGCTTCGTATATTTTGCGTAATGTTCACAAATAAATATAAAGCACGCTCTCGAGCTCCCCTACGCAAGTCGGAGCCGCACTGGTAATATATGTTTACTGAAAAAGAAAAACTTGAAATTCACGGAAATATTTTATGTTGAACTTTGATGTTTTTCCGTGCGAAAATATTATGAATATCACGATGAAAGTTTATACTTTTATCCGTTTATCATCTGCCCTTTTTTTCTGTATGTTTTTGATCTTATATAGATACGGATTTTGTAGTTATACAGGATGTAAGGGTAAACACCCATGGGTAGTTTGACTTAAATATAAAATAACAGAGCGAGTTAAAAAAATAAAATATTTTCCTAAAAAGGTTTAGAATGAATTTACGCGCGAGAAATGAGCAACGCTACGACGCGGCGTTACGTGCGCTCGTTAGCGAGATTGACAGCTGACTGACTGGGGTCGCGACCCGTGCGTCGGCGTCGGGCAACGCGGCGTATTGACGCAAGTTTGTTGCCCTCGCGCATAGGGTGAAATGTTCTTGTGGAAAAAAGCAGATTTTCTTTAAAAAAAAAAGCTTGTTTTTTTCATTGGTTTTACGTTTATTAACGAAACCAAATCACTGGTTTCAAGGATAACGGTGTTAACCCTTACATCCTGTATTAGTCAGTTTAGGGATACAATATTGTTTGTTAGTAACAATAATGAACGGATTAATTGATCTTCACAAATAGTCCAATATGAGTTTGTAATCTAATTTCAACTCCAGTAACTCAGTTATAATATCGAATATATCTTTGCCGTTTGCTGTAATTAATTATTCAGATTGCGTTTGACAGGATTAGTGATCAATCGTTGGGCTCCGTTTAAGATTTTCGGGCCTGCTGAGGAGATTATCTTTAAGAATGATAGGCGCTTAAACCTTAAAACCTTTCAGAAAACATTTTTTAAGCTGCTTTAACACTAAATTTAAAATATCATTTTGTAGTCGTTTATAATATTATTTGGAAATATAGAATAATATATAATAAATTGATGAGAGCGACTTGTGACTAATTAATAACAGCCGCACAGGTCGATCAATCAGGACAAGCTAGGCTTGCCAAGGTTTTCTTTTTTTTTGGATGGGAAATCATCAAATGACTTCTCCCGCTCTGGGCGGAGGGAGGGCGTGTCAGACTTTTACTGACGAAAACCCACCCGTGTTCCTTCGGTTGCCCATGTGCCAGGGTTACGGTATCTCTTTCGAACAATCTCGCGACCCTGGCAGGCATCGGTCCTAGCAGACCCCTTCAGTGCTGCTGACATCTCTTAGAGGCGCGCGTGGAACACTACGCGCCGTCGACCCGAGCCTGGTTCTTACCGCCGCGGTTGGTCCGTGAATGTGTAGCCATCTTTTTATATCAAACCTCTAAAAACACGTTAATCTGTTGGTCCCAGCTGTCATTCTGACATCATTGACAGTCGTTGCGACTCGTCCGAAGTCCTAAAGTCTGACAACCCTTAACAAGGAATATCGTATTAATCAGTAACTGGGTTGTGGAGGTCAGATAGACAGTCACTCCATGTAACATACTGGTACTCAGCTGCATCCGGTTAGACTAGAAGCGGACCCCAACATTGTTGGGAAAAGGCTGGGCAGGTGATGATATGATAAATTGATGTGAAAACATAGCTCTTAAATTAAGACAAACACACAACAGAACCACATAATGAAAAAATAAAGCTACACGACAAAGCACGGGAAAAGATACAGCCTTTCATACACCAGATAAATAAGTGACTTATATGCTGCAGAAATATTTAATTTAGTAACGTAAGAAAATACCGAGATGAGGACAAAGATTAGGGTAACCCGAGGAGATCGTCCTTCCGTCCTCCTTTGAGGAGGATGATACGCGCACGAGCAAAGTACCGAAGATTTAATCGTGAAACACCCTCCATCAAACTGAGATACGTTATGTAGGAAAATATTACCAAAATAAATCATACCTACTCATACAATTTTTATCATGTATTTTTTTATAGAGGGTTACACGGTTTTTGTATAGGATAGTAATCGGTAGTCATTTTTTAGGCTACACTATGGGTAACGGATTCCATGGAATGATAACATATGTTTTACTCCACTACGGCGAATCAAAAAAGAAGGTTAGTATAGTAACCGGTTGACCGGTATGTGTGTTACTATGTATGTATCATCATCATCATCAGTTTAGCCGAAAAGTCAAAATATACCGTGTTGGGAATCAAATGTATTACTTGTATACAAAATTTTGTAAAATTATATTTCATCCCCATTTTCACCCCCTTAAGGGTTGGAATTCCTACAATACTGATATACGTTACATCTGCCTAAATAATAAATATAATGATGTTTACCTTGGGAAATGAAAGACTTTCCACGTGCAACTTCATTCCCCTTTTCAGCTCTTTGGGAGTTGAATTATCAAAAACGCTGCGATACGTAAATTAATTTTTAATCATCAGCCTAAACACATTTTATTTTTATTTTTATTGTTTTGAGCTGTTTGGGGTTGAAACGCTAGGGTCATGGGGCCCAAGAGCAAGTCTCTTTTTTAAGGAAATTTCTCATCGTCTGGCCGACACTTCACGTGACCAGAGGGCTTGGTCATTCTTTTGCCAAAGAATTAGCATTCAACGTGGCAATGCTGTCAGTCTTCTGGGCACGTTCCCGGATGACAGTGATGCGGACGAGTACTTCGACGCCTGAGTGTCCTGGTTTTTTTTTGTATAGTTAGTGATATATTTTAGTATCTTGCCTACGAAGTAACTAGATTCCACGACACAGGGAATCCTAG
This sequence comes from Aporophyla nigra, assembly GCA_947507805.1. Classification (NCBI taxonomy): domain Eukaryota; kingdom Metazoa; phylum Arthropoda; class Insecta; order Lepidoptera; family Noctuidae; genus Aporophyla; species Aporophyla nigra. The sequence goes on along the minus strand of OX382309.1, from coordinate 17,962,671 downwards.
TGTGGGATCTAGGGAACCACTGTAAATAACTATTAAGACAATAAATACTTTTACTGAAAAACTATTCATAATCAATAAAAAAAACCGGATATAACTAACTGACGGACTTTCATCCACCCCTATTTCACCCCTTAACGGGGGAAAATCCTTTCTAATTAATCAGTGAGTGAATGAATGTTTAAATGAGTGACTTTTCGCTGATATATTATACACCGACATTTCGCCAATAATGCTAAAACCCCTGTTGTATGGGGCGAGCCCACACAACCCCAGACGCCAAGATGCTTCTGAGAAGCTTCATGTAAATAACACAAATTGACATGGGAATTGAACTAGGGACCTCATGGCTCAGGAGAAGTGCTGGTGACCCCCCAAAATCTTGTGCCGACCGCGCTTGCTAAACACAATGCATTTGATATCCACCCATGATATCAATTGGTCCACATACATAGCATAACACTGGTGGAAAGGGGTCCACTAAGCAATGTTTTTTATATGGAAGTATACGTGCTATGGATGAGAACTATGGATGCGGAAGAGATGTCTTCCCTACTGTCGATGGATCGCATAGTTCGAGCTGCGCATCTTCATTGCACAGCTACTCCGTGGTGGCGCATCTTCTTAGCACATCTTACTCGCTCCGCTAAACAGCTTAACATTAGTAGAAACGGTCTCGTAGCTTTGTAACTTAGCTTTCACAGCCTCGAAGCATAATTGCATTAATGGTAAATGATTTTATTTCTGTAAGTGGGTTTTTACAAACACTTTACACGTTAATAATAGCTCATCTCTGTTGGAAAAACAGCCTTAGTCACACATGACATAGAATAACCGTAGTCGTGTTAAAGCACGTCTTGTAGTGACAAGATAAGACTCGCAACTGAGACACTGATAACTTTATTCTATTGAAAGGGCCCTTTAGATCTCTATTGAGCGAAGGTATTACAGATATCTCGCCAAGGAGCGCCATTATTATCTTCCAACCTAGATCACACACAAAGAAAACTTCACAATAGACCCTTTAACGTTACTTACCAACCAAGCGTAAAGGTGATTCGATAACAAGCTTAGTAGCAGTGTTGCCAGTAATTATGGACCATCCTCCCGCAATTTACCCGATAATGAGAGGAATCACCCCTGTACCGGGGAGCATTGTTGATGAACGAATGAATGAACGAAAATGATTGAACGCGGACATTGCAGCGTTCGCAAAGGGTAGGGGAGGGGGTAATAGGATTCAGTTTCCTGTTTATCGTTCCCCTGAAATAGGTGTTGAGTATAATGAGTACGTGATTTGTTGAGAGGTAATTTGTAATTGGTTGTTAGATGTTTGAGGACAACAGATGCTTAAAGTAAATAACAGCGTTCTCTCTGGTTTGTCGCAAAAAATCTGTAAATTTTAAAGTCATGGCGATTTTAATACAAAATGTCGTATTACGATGTATTTTAAGGGTAAAATCCCTGCCAGAGTCGCGAGATTTGTTCAAAAGAGGTACCGTGGCCCTGGCATATGGGCAACTGAAGGAACACGGGTGGGTTTTAGTCAGTAAAAGTCTGACATGCCTTTCCGGTCCACCCAGAGCGGGAGACTTCATTTGATGATATCCCAGCCACAAAAAAAAAATGGCGGTTGTCTTCACGGGTCTTTCATATATTAATTTTTTGCCAGTTTTACATTCCTATCGATATAATAAAAAGTCACACCTTTTTCCCATGGGGTAGGCAGAAACTACAGAACGCCACCAGCTAAGATCCTTACATAGTATGTATTAATGACTAAGTACTCGGAAAAAATTGTTAGACGTTAGTTAGTTAGATTAGACCAGAAACCGACCCCAAAAAAGTTGGGAAAAGGCTAGGCAGATAATCTATATATATAAAAATGAATCCCTATTTCCCTTGGTCACGCCATCACGCGTGAACGGCTGGACCGATTTCACTTTTTTTTTTGTTGCGTTTGTAATTGTCAGGAGAAGGTTCTTATGAAAGAAAAAATTTTAAAAATTGCGCGGAAAATTAGAAAATTTAAGTACACTAATTTAAGAATACTTAACAACCATATAATAGGACAATGTAAACTTTTTTTTAATTACAGGACAACGTCTGTCGGGTCAGCTAGTGACTCATAAAAATAACCATAGCCAGTAATGTTGTCTACTACAGTTCGTTTTAATAATATTTGGTTGCTCCGTAATACTTTTGCTTGCTCACCTTAAAATTTTTGCCAATTTTTTTTTTTCATATATACAGGGTTATTTGTAAAACACCGGCAACCTCTCAGGTCTATGTTACTAACATCATAATCAACAACTTTTGTTCTGTGACTTTTAAAAATTCATCATATTTTAGTTCATCAGATTTTCAAACAAAAATAAAAATATTTACATTGAACGCTCTAAATGTTACGGAGTCTATGCGAAGCAAAAGAAAGCGATAGTATATTAGCAAGGGGAGCGGGGTTAGGGCGGCGGGGGCGCTTGAACTTGACCTATTTACAGGCAGCCGATTTTTGTATGAAAATCTGATGCACTAAAATATGATGAATTTTTAAAAGTCATAGAACAAAAGTTGTTGATTATGATGTTAGTAACATAGACCTGAGAGGTTGCCGGTGTTTTACAAATAACCCTGTATATTAATGTGCTAGCAATACTGGTATCGTTATCAAATAAAATATTACAAGTATCGGTGTTGTGGGCCAAAATAACCTACAAACTAAAATAGCCTGAACGTCTCAGCTGACCTCGTAGAAGATAGCAGGATGAGCTGGAGAAAACAAACAACCACATTACCACTTTTTTTTTCACTGGGTGGGAAACCAACAATTTACGTATCCGAGCGGGAGGGCGTATCAGACTTTTACTGACTAAAACCCACCCGTGTTCCTTCAGTTGCCTGTTCCAGGATCTGGATATATCCTCCGAACATATCCGCGATGCTGGCAGGCATCGATCCTAATGGCACGGTGCCATTAGGATCGATGCCTGCCAGCGTGTGCCATTGGCAGTGTGTGCCATTGGCACCCTTCAATGTTTGTTAACATATCATTGAAGCCCGCGTGGGACACAACGCGCCGTCGACCTGGGACCACATTAGCCCTGGATCAAACCAACTGCAAATCATAGGGAAAGACCTTTGCCCAGCAGTGCAATGGGATAATTCCGCCTAAAAATAACAGTATCTTCACATAACTCACAATCACTACAAAACCAAACGGCCATGACAGTGACGTATTCGCCGCCGTTCCGGAACAATGATCGCTCGAATCGTCCGGATTTGTCGTCTGTTACGATATGTAGCAAATTCCCCCGGGATTGTATGTTACATCACTACAAGTTGGTCCAGGATTGCAGTTTCCAAGTACAAGTGGCAGTGACTTTGGCGGAATACCGTAGCTGCTAGCGAAATGCGGCAGATTTAAACTTTGTAGAGATGTACAGACATGAACTGAGAATGTGAATTAAGAACGGAGGATGGAGTTTACTTCTGCATTGCAGTTTAATTAACAAAAACAATGTTCTTCAAAAGGCTTATCTTGTTCGAGTGTCAGTCATTTAATACAAATAACAAATATGTTCAATGTGCGTAATTGTCTAATAATAACAAATTATTTCTTTCAGTGTACAGAAAACACCCGTTCGAAGCGCTAGAACCATTAAATTTTGCATAAGAATTCTATTAATTAAGAAAGTGAGTAACAAGGGCAGATTTTTGAAAATTCCTCCCCTAAATGGGTTATGATGGAGGTGAAAGTTTGTATGGAATTTGAAAGATCGTCTTTTTTGCAGATCCATATGCCTCGTATTGTAACACTTTTCTAGCTTAACAAGTACTTTAATTTTAGCTTAAATCAACAGTTTGCTAGAAGAGTGGTTGCCGATATTAAAATCCGTAATTTTAATTGACACTAGCTGACCCAGCAGGCGTTGTACTGTCCAAATTTTCAATAGCTCATACAAAACTCATATAGCACAGCCGCTAATGTGTGACCGTTCGCCTTCACCACTGTCTAAGGAAACCAAAGGCGTATTTATCATATGTTCCGTATGGTTCCGAACGTAAACAACAGCACCATCCCATTACGTCATTCAGGTGTCGTAAAAGACGACTAAGGGACTTACTAGAGAATGGGGAGCAACATTCTATTTTACCACCATACTGCGATCACCAACCCGCCTGGAAAGCGTGGCAACGTCCACTGCTGTACAAAGACGTCCAGCAACCTCTTTCAGTTATAAGGATTTTTTTTTTTTGGATGGGAAGTCATCAAATGACTTGTCCCGCTCTGGGCGGAGCGGGAGGGCATGTCAGACTTTTACAGACTAAAACCCACCCGTGTTCCTTCAGTTGCCCATGTGCCAGGGTCACGGTATCTCTTTCGAACAATCTCGCGACCCTGGCAGGCATCGGTCCTAGCAGACCCCTTCAGTGCTGCTGACATCTCTTTGAGACGCGCGTGGAACACTACGCGCCGTCGACCCGAGCCTGGTCCTTACCGGGCGGCGAGCTACCCGTTGCTTGCCGCCGCAAGCTCGCGCCTACGGTGGCCGGGACTCAGCTATCGACTCTCGACGCCCGGGGCGTCTTTTCCTGCGGCGGCTAGGGACGTGAGGGTGCAGAGACTGCCACTCCCTCACGCGCCCCACCTCTTCCTTCGCGAGCATTACTGCTTCGCAGAAGGAGTTGTCAGCTGCACGGATCACTTGTCATATACGAACCAAAACGGGATATAGATTCAATAAAACGGTTCAATATTATTTACTCTAATGGATTCTCTTTTTTTTACATGAATAAGTATTTCGGGTAAACATTTATTGATTTTGTTGAGCTCATCTCTCCTCATCGCCATTCCATCAGCCTCAAGGATTTTGATCAACAGAACAAGAGACGTATTTGCATTTTCTTAAATAACATCGCTTTTATCTTTGTTCAATTAATGTCTGAAAGTTATAAGACTACTTGCTTTACCTTATCTTTCCATCCCTGCAATGCTGTCAGATAAATCTGATTATAACACAACGGCACGCTTATATTCGCCTAAGGGTTAGGCAGAGCTTTATCTATAGTACAGACGCCGGCACATAAAGCTACTACAATCTGTCAAATTTCTTTAATAAGTTTTCAACTTTATCGCGAAAGTATAAGGTTCAAGATTAATCGGTGAAATTTGACAGTTTGGGTAGCGCGATGTGCTGGCGTCTGTACTTCCACATTTTGCTAGTTATATTTTATCTCACGGGTTTATTTAAAGCCCTATTAGGGGCGAGCCTATTGGCATCAAACAGGCATAAAAACCCAGACTTCGGGCTACTAATTCCTGATGGAAAAACCCAATAACAGTTTGCCCGACCCGGCCGTGATTGAATAACACACAAACAATATGAATAGCTTTCATTTTGACAGTTTGACAACATTCATTGCGTTATTTACGTTGTTCAGCTGACGACGTTTTCAAACATTTGAAGCAATAAATAAGTAACATCGCTCAAAATAATTCATATTGGGATTGATAATGTGTTACGCAATCAGGGTTCCTGGGAATCCAACCCAATACCTCACGCTCAGAAGTATCGCTTGGCACTTACCACTAGACAAACTAAGTAGTCCTCTAATTATCAGATGTTACCTACAAGAACGGTACCGTGTGGTGCCGGACGTAAAGAATAACACCACCCCATTTCTTCCCGTGAGTGTCGTAAAAGGCGACTAAGGGACTTACTAGAGAATGGGCAGCAGCGTTCTCTATGCACTTTACCACCATACTGCGATCGCCAACCCGCCTGCCAAGCGTGGCGATTATAGCAAAGCCCCCAAATTGGAGGAGGCCTAAGTCCAGCAGTGGACGTGTTACGGCTGAAATGATGATGATGATGATGACCTACAAGAACAGTGGTAGCCCAGTGATATCGGCGAAGACTTTTTAATGTCATGACCAATGCTCTCAAAACAGTGAAGGAAAACATCGTGAGGAAATCAGAATGTCTACTAAGAACTATGTCGAAGACTTGTGACATCTACCCAATCTTCACTGGGCCCGCCTGGTGAATTATGGCCCATTTCCTTGGCCTGTGTCCCAACAGGGGCAACTTTATAGGTTGATTATGTAATTATGTATGTTATATACAAGATGCAGTTTTGAACCTGCAAAACATTTCAGGAGGTTGTTATGAGACTCGTAAATAATCATATAAAAATACGATATCAAGTCAATAATCAATAATACTTTTTATTTTCGATTTTTCAATTTTATTGTTTTTCAGAATAACTCTGGATGGGGAGCGCGCCTTTGGATCTATGAAAGAAATGTCGATTGCGTTTGTTTGTGTATAAGAATAAAATGAAACAAAAAACCTGCCCATTTTATTGTTGATTCGGGTCGAGAATCACTAACATAATTACCTCCTGAAATGTTTTGCAGATCCAAAACTGCGCCTTGTATATTATGTAATATATGATTATGTAATTATAATATTTGTAATCTAACTCTACTGATTCCAAGTAGTTTAGATAACAGATCAGACAGATTTGTGATTTATTCAACCATTATGCACACATATAAACAGACAAGAAGAAAGAAGCGGAAAAATACGTACAGAGGCTTATTTCAACAGAAATCTCTTCCAGCCTACCTGCGATCACAGAGAAGATACTAAGAGATGTAGACAACGTGTGTGATAGTACAAGGGAAAACATGAACTCAAATATCTAATTCAAAACTCTAATTATATTATACTAGCTTCTGCCCGCGACTTCGTCCGCGTTAAATTTTTTGTTCCCCCGACCCTTCCCGTCGCGTCAAATCGCCTAGCCGTGCGATTTTCCCCGTTTTTGCAACATTTTTCATTACTGCTCCGCTCCTCTTAGTTGTAGCGTGATTTTATATAACCTATAGTCTTCCTCGATAAATAGGCTATCCAACACAAAAATAATTTTTCAATTCGGATCAGTAGTTCCTGAGATTAGCGCGTTCAATCAAACAAACAAACAAACTCTTCAGCTTTATAATATTCATCATCATCATTCATCATTTCAGCCGTAAGACGTCCACTGCTGGACTTAGGCCTCCCCCAATTTGGGGGGCTTTGCCATAATCGCCACGCTTGGCAGGCGGGTTGGCGATCGCAGTATGATGACAAAATGCACAGAGAACGCTGCTGCCCATTCTCTAGTAAGTCCCTTAGTCGCATTTTACGACACCCACGGGAAGAAATGGGGTGGTGTTATTCTTTACGTCCGGCACCACACGGTACATAAACACGGTTGTTATTAGTATAGATTAACATATAAAGTATAACACACGTTTGTAAAAAAATAAAATGGCACACCGACCCGGGCGAGACAAATTAAATTGAAACACTATACCTAAGCGATGAACAAGGGTATTGGCCACGGTTAGGGGACGAATGTCAAACGGATAGCCTCAGGGGAGGGCGGACACAACCTACCCTTATTTTATCATACCCCTGAAACGTATTTTCAGAAGTTAAGAAAATTATGGTCTTAACCACACCGTAATCGTTTTACCGTGTTTGTTTTACACCGCGGTACAATGTATTGGGGCTTATGAGAATTTATCGGTAGTAAAGTAATACAATGTTTCAGTTTCAGCTTCTTGTGTAATGCACTAGTTTACAGTCAACTCAGGTATTGCATGAAATAGGTCGTAAACTGTAAACGTAGCGTGTTGTAAAATGTTCGAGAGTATGATGCGAATTCGTAGTCGCTTCGTAGCTGTGTTGCTACGATTAATTTGCTACGTCGTAGCAGATGCTACGGATGTTTACGTAAAGATCAGTCGGTTGGCTCAGTTTATCCAACCATAACGGTTTGGTTATCTGAGTATAATCAGTAGGATGTACTATATTATTAATACTATTTCTAAAATTAAAATTAGGAATGTAGTTTATATGACATAATTTTGAATCAATAGATAAAAAGATTAAGCAAATAATGAAACTTTACGTAGGTACCCAAACTTTTTTTTCCAAAAAAGATACTGTAACGCCTGTGCATTTTTTTTTTGTGGGTGGGAAATCATTAAACGACGCCTTTTGAAGATACTGTTATATTTTTATCGTTTGGAAGTAGTAGCTATGAAAGCTTATCTTTCGTTCTAAAGGTAATTCCTAAAGTAAACCCTAAAATAACATCATAAAATAATCCGGCAGGCTTACCAATAAAGTAATAAAAAATTAAGGTGCCGTATATCAAACAGGTAACCCTCGCACTCCTTGGGGTCACATCGGGGGTATATATTGTCGCAGGTAACGGGTTGACTATAACATTTAATATTTACAGCACTACTGGGAGATATTGTCCACTATTTATATTTAATAAACTATTGTCGAGGTATTTTTTTAATGGAAAATTGGCAATTGAATTTAGACAAACTTTATAAGCAAAAATACTAAACACAAGTGATAAAGTGTTCTTTTTTTGAAGAATTATTTATATTTAGGTCTACTAAATCCCACGACACAGGAATTCCTAGTGTGGGGTTATTTACTTTTTTTTTTGGGATCTCCAACATAGGATACACATCTATACTAAAATCATAAAGTTGAAGAAAGTTTGTTTGCTTGTTTGGTTGAACGCGGTAATCTCAGGATCTACTGGTCCGAATTGAAAAATTATTTTTGTGTTGAATAGCCTATTTATTGAAAAAGGTATATATCGAGGAGACTATAAACCATCATGATACGATTAAAAGGAGTGCCAACGAAACCCGATACCATGATGTAGACGAAAAAAAATATCTCCACTTGACGTGTAAAGGAAGTAACCTAAAATATGTGTTAGGGTTCTGTTGTCAAATGGCAAAAAACGGAACCCTTATAGATTCGTTATGTCTGTCTGTCTGTCTGTCCGTCCGTATGTCACAGCCACTTTTTTGCGAAACTATAAGAGCTATGCTGTTGAAACTTGGTAAGTAGATGTATTCTGTGAACCGCATTAAGATTTTCACACAAAAATAGAAAAAAAAAACAATAAATTTTGGGGTTCCCCATACTTAGAACTGAAACTCAATTTTTTTTTCACCAAACCCATACGTGTGGCGTATCTATGGATAGGTCTTCAAAAATGATATTGAAGTTTTTAATATCATTTTTTTCTAAACTGAATGGTTTGCGCGAGAGACACTTCCAAAGTGGTAAAATGTGTGTCCCCCCCGTGTAACTTCTAAAATAAGAGAATGATAAAACTAAAAAAAAAATATATGATGTACATTACTATGTAAACTTCCACCGAAAATTGGTTTGAACGAGATCTAGTAAGTAGTTTTTTTTTTTGAATACGTCAAAAATCGTAAACCGCTATTTACCTTTCATTTAATCAACTCTAATATAAAAATTAAAAAAAGACATTTCATTTCATAAACATAAACTTTATGCATAAACCGTGAATACCTACAGGTTTGTACGGATCCCTCGGTGCGCGAGTCCGACTCGCACTTGGCCGGCTTTTTTTCTTTCTTTCTTGATTTTACGTTACAACTTTGTGGGCGTGATTAATATTTATATCCATGCCAAATTACAGCTTTCTAGAACTAAGAGTATCTGAGATAAGCTAAGAGTACTGGTTTTAATTAAAAACAAGTATTTTCTTTTCGTAATTTATTTTAAAATGAGAGTCAAGTTCAGTATTAAGAATATGCGTGGTTGCCCACTGCGCCGAAAAAGAATTATGATCTTAATGAGTGCCAAGTTCTGTAGATCATCCTTAAATGTATTTAAAACATTCTAAAATAATTTTAAAACACAACATTTTGGCTCTTTCTGATAAAAAAATGTTTACTATCCATATTATAATTTTAACTACTCAAATGTAAATATTCCATTTATTTACACAAAGCAAATAACTTAAGATAAATTGATCTCGAGCTCGGGATATGACTTGGCTACTTTTCACATATAAGTTATCTTATATTACAACTTATAATGTATCATTAATAATATGTACATGTATATACAAAGGAGATAAAAGAATCAGAGGGCATCAAAAACTCGGCTGCATCGCTATCAATGCAATGGGAAAAGAGCCCTAAAGGCTGGTAGCATTGCCACGTTGTAAGGCAATGCTGATTTTTTGGCCAAAAAATAGACCAAAGATATTTGTAATTAATCTGATAATATCTTTTTTCTTGCCTAACTTAAACAAACTTAACCTTTTCTTTCATCCTATTCTTCATCAAATCACAGTATAGGAAAAATAAGATTTACTTCAAGATTTTTCTTCTCAGAACCTTTACAGATTTCCCGCAATCCTAGCCAAGAAACGAAAAAAACAAAAAATAATTAGTTCTACTGAGTTGCTATTTTTACGTAGCTATAATAAGGAAAGTATAATCTTTTTCTGCCTCATCACCAGGCTTGAGATTAGGATATTAATCATTTTAAATCGAGCTTGCGCTGGAAGTAGGTCATCAGAGGTCACAGTACCGACCGGCGCTCGAGAAAAAGGAAAGGTCGTAATACGATGACAAGCTTTTTAGAGAGACGCTTACTTGCAATATTTTGCTAGGAAATAAGAATAATTAAACCAACGACACGATAGATGGACTGTGTAAAAGAAGATATGTCAAGGAAGGGGTAACTATCGATATGACGACACACGAGCGGATCGCGTCGACATCATCTCGGTAGTTACTCCCTTTCAAGCCATATAATCTTTCACGCAGTCAATTCATCGTTACTTTCTGCTGTCGACACGCGTTGGTCTAGGTATGTTATCACCTCGAGGCAAAAGTACTTGTGTCACCACGGCGTGTCACTGTATCGGTGGCGCGAGGAAGCGCGAGAGCGAGGCGAGCGACTGAACGAGCGACACATGGAGCTTTGTTAGTCGCAGCTTCGCGCAGCCCTGGTAGCGGGCTGGCGGGACAGGCTTTCACTCCCTACCGCTGGCCTCGCCACCGTCGAGGTGGTCCGACCAGTACTCGCGCACGGCTCCCTGTCGTTTCGGGTAACGCAGGTGCTTTCGGGCCATGGATGCTTCTGGAGGTACCTGTGTCGCATAAATAGGGAGCCGGACGCCCGGTGTCACCACTGCATCGACTGCCAAGCAGAATGATGAGCTGCTAGCAGAATGTGCCGCTTGGGAGGAGCCACGTCGTGTCCTCGTCTCAGAAGTAGGCAGTGACCTGTCGCTGCCGGCCGTGGTTGAGTCGATAGTCGGTAGCGAGGAGTCCTGGGACGCGGTGGTATCCTTCTGCGAATCAGTCATGTCGCAGAAGGAGGCTGCGGAAAGGGAGTGGAAGATATCTTCCGCTCACCCAGCCCGCAGCAGGTGCACCGGGCGTCGGCGGAGGGCGGACAACGCCCTCTTCCAGCTCCCCTAAATGGATCCAGGGTTATGATCCCCATCCGTTGCCCCCTATTCCTTAGGACCCGAGATGGTGGCGCGTAGTGTTCCACGCGCGCCTCTCTGTAATGTGCAGGGGGGGAGTTTAACACCTCATTCCGCCCCTAACGTGAGGAGGCCCGCTGAGGCAGGCCGGCACCAGTCGGGGATCGCGGAAGACGCATTAGTTCCCGAGATCCCCGACGTAGGTGTGGGACGGCACACCGGGGTGGTTTTAGTCAGTAAGAGTCTGACAGGCCCCTCCGCCCACCCCAGGGCAGAGGACATCCATGAGGATTTCCACCTCGAGATAAAAAAAGGTATGTTATCACAAACCAAGAATCCTTCGTACCTCGAAAATCAGGCTTAGCAGTTATTCCCAACTGTCATTCATCGATCTTAGTAAGTCGTTAAGGGTAGGCTTTCCGAGTATACCGTATACCGCCTACTGCTATTAGGAAATACCCAATAAATACTTTGCCCGTCCTGGGAATCGACTCAGGACCTCACGCTCAGCAGTCGAGCTATCGACCACGAGACCAACAGGGTTTAGTTAGTAATATAATATTTACATAATATACAAGGTCTTACAATTTATTACTCATCGACAAGTTAACACTTGAAATAATATTAATTTCATACTCAAAACGATCTAGAAAGTGACGAGTACTTTTAATATTAGATGCAGATTTCAGGCCTGAACTAGACCCGGTTGTAAATATGCCACGTGGGGCGGCCCCCCTATTTACTGCTCAAGTAGTCAAGCTTCAACTCAAAAGGTCGCGGCCCTGACATAAGGCTCGGAAATAACTTAATGCAGCGCGGATGAAAATCAGGACGTGTTTAGTAGTAATATATTGTGAAGTTTTGAATTTTATTATATGGTATCGTTGAGCTTCTGAATTATCGTCAAGGGATACGGAGGTACGGTCACTGGTTGCATGAGGCAAAGCTCGTTTGGATTCTATACATTGCTTTAAAAATAAATAATAGTTTAAAAACTATAAAAACACGCTTTCATAGAAAACCAAACTAAGAAATAGAAAATAATGGAAAAAGCGACGGGTGCTTTTTGAGTTATTTTTTATTGTTTTTAGGTCTATCAAGCATGTGATGATCGTAGCAGTGGTGGTTCTGTAGTTTCTGCCTACCCTCATGGAAAAAAGGCTTGAGTTTATGTGTGTATGTATCTTCTTCTTTATCCACATCCACACTATATAATTTATTTATTTATATATACTTTATTGTACACCATTAAAATACAAAACAAATATTATAAATATAATAATATTATAAATGCAAAAGTAAGTCTGTCTGTCTCGACGGCGCGTAGTGTTCCACGCGCGCCTCAAAGAGATGTCAGCAGCACTGAAGGGGTCTGCTAGGACCGATGCCTGCCGGGGTCGCGTGATTGTTCGAAAGAGATACCGTGACCCTGGCACATGGGCAACTGAAGGAACACGGGTGGGTTTTAGTCAGTAAAAGTCTGACACGCCCTCCCGCTCCGCCCAGAGCGGGAGAAGTCATTTGATGATATCCCATCCAAAAAAAAAAAGTCTGTCTGTCTGTCTCGCTTTCCTACTAAAACTACTGAACCGATTTACATGAAATTTGGTACACAGATAGTTTAGAGCCTGATAAAGGACATAGGCTACTTTTTATTGCGGAAAGGGGGGTGCGGTAATCTCAGGAACTACTGGTCGGAATTGAAAAACTATTTTTGTGTTGGGTAGCCTATTTACTGAGGAACGCTAGATAACATCACGCTACGGTCAAAAGGAGCGGAGCAGCAAACAAAAATGGACGATAACTGGCAGGCAATTCGATGCGACGGGAAGGGGAGTGAAAATTTGACGTGGATGAAGTCGCGGGCAGAAGCTAGTTTAGTGTAAAATGAAGTCACTTCCGCTGTCTGCTCGCTTAGATCTTTAAACTACGCAACGGATTTTAATGCAGTTTTTAGCAATAGATAGAGACGTTAATATTCAAGAGGGATGTTTATATGTCTAATACGCGAGCGAACCCACTGACAGTAGCTACTATGCAAAGAAGATAACAACCGCAGCTTTATCGCAATAACATGGCAAGGACAACAATGGCTATAAGTTTTTCTTCAGTCTTTTTTACTCCTTCTAAAAACTGAAGCAATTATTTCAGTCGAAAGTATTTAACTACTAGAATCCGAAATAGACGTCTATTTAATGTTCAGAAGCGATGAGTTCTTTGTAAACAGTTAAATAGGATCTAAAATTCGATTTCTGTTGAGAATTTAATAAAACTCGACTGTAGAAATATTTTCATTTGTTTTCTCTCAAACTGAGTTTTCATAAAAATATGTCTCCACTAGCTTTTGCCAGCGGCTTCGCCTGCGTGGAGGTCGGAAATTATCCCGCGGGAACATACTACTGGGATAAAAAGTACCCTATGTTATTCCAGGTTATAAACTATCTGTGTGCCAAATTTCATCTAAATCGGGTTAGTAGTTTTTGCGTGAAAGAAGAACAAACATCCATACGTACAAACTTTCGCGTTTATAATATTAGTAGTATTTAGTACAAAGTAATATTTACTCATTGTATTATGAGATACATGTCTGATACGTGTTGTGTGTGAGGAAGACTTCCACTGCTAGACATAGGCCTCCCCCAAGCATAGCCACTTCGACCGTACTGTACTTTCCACATCCAACCGAATTTTGCGGCCTTCACCAAATCATTGACGTTCGTTTTGACGGTCAAGTGCTGACTCTCAGCCTAGTTTGAATAAATGACTTTTGATTTTGATTGGTCCATCTTGAGAGGGATACATCTTTTTGAATTAAGTACGGTCTACTTTATCTTTATATATATACTAGCTTTTGCCAGCGGCTTCGCCCGCGTGGAGGTCGGAAAATATCCCGCGGGAACGTACTACCGGGATAAAAAGTAGCCTATGTCCTTTCTCAGGCTCTAAACTATCTGTGTACCAACTTTCATTTAAATCGTTTCAGTAGTTTTAGCAGGAAAGCGAGACAGACAGACAGATAGACAGAGTTACTTTTGCATTTATAATATTAGTGTGGGTAGTGTGGATAATTCTACTGTACGTGTGTATGTCACTGAACTCCTCCTAAAGGGCTGGACCGATTTGAATGAATTTTTTTGTATGCATTTGGGTGGCACCCTGGATGGTTTAGATTCACAAATCAGCCCAATAGATGGCGCTGCTATCGAGTTCTAGGAAATAGGACAACGTCTATACGGTCAGCTAGTAATTATATAATTCTGAAATATATTCAATGGCATTCAATGCATAGCCTAAACCACGGCGTTCACAAGAAGCATGAAGGCTTTCACATTAGATCCTTAACGTAGGTATATTGAAAGTGAGCACATAGCCCCTCGGCGGTAACGAAAAGATTGTAAAATTCACCCCTTGAAGGGGTGAAAAAGGACATTAAAGTTTTAATGGAAGTTAATCATTTTTAAGGATGGCGAAGCCAGGCACACGGGTTGTAACTTATATAAGTAATCTATACATCTATACATATACAATATACATACATACAAATAAATAAAATTGGAGTGTCTGTTTTTAATATTAAAATAACCGCTTTTTACTAAGTGTATATGGATGTATACACGGTACATATACCAAAACAACTTTTTTTTTGTCTGTCTGTTTGTTCCGGCTAATCTCTGAAATGGCAAGACCGATTTTGACGGGACTTTCACTGGCAGATAGCTGATGTAACAAGGAGTAACTTAAGCTACTTTTACTTTAGGAAAAAATAGGATCTCACGAAAAAAAAAACGAATATAAAACTTTTTTGTTAAATACCACGCGGTCAAAGTCGCGGTGTATAATATGACAAAGTTAAATTCTCAACATTACATTCATTGTTTATTCTCTGTTTATTAGAAGCAAGCAACATTTTTTTACACTTTCAATTTTCACCAAGCAAAACTAAAGTTGTCGCAACATTGAAATAGGTGCCGCTGTTTTTATGTCATTTTGAGCAAACGCCATAAGATGGCGCTGTCACACAGTTTTTAGTCGTGGTGATTCGTATAAAAATCATAGATGGCGCTAACGTAGATTTCTATTAAACGTTTTTTTTTAAATTATTTATTTTATTTTAATAGTTTATTACAATAGTTGGGATTTGTTGGGTAATTTAAAAGAATATAACGCGTAGTTTCTCAATATTTATAATTATCTAGACAAATAAATAAAATTGGAGTGTCTGTTTGTAATATTAAAATAACCGCTTTTTGGTTAATATACCAAAACAACATTTTTTACACTTTTTGTCTGTCTGTCCGTCTGTTTGTTCCGGCTAATATCTGAAATGGCTGAACCGATTTTGACGGGACTTTCACTGGCAGATAGCTGATGTAACAAGGAGTAACTTAGGCTACTTTTATTTTAGAAAAAAAAATAGAATATCACGAAAAAAAACGAATGAAAAACTTTTTTGTTAGTCGCGGGTCCTATATAACTTGGATGCATTCTTAACACATTAACCGCGGTAGTACGTCCTCTTGCGATAATTTCCGACATCCACGCGGGCGAAGCCGCGGGCAAAAGCTAGTAATAAATAAGAACGTGTGCCTTTGAGGCGTAGAAATTAAGCATAGAACGACTAAATTGCGGTTGGTAGCCTGTCACCTCCAAGCGTTACAAGCAACCAATTTACTTTCGTATCGTTTGACACCTTTCTGCGATTTGACAGTTCTTGACACCTACTGTGACGAATAAGGTGCGAAAATGATTTTAAGATTGAAACTGTCATGTTCTGTTTCCACACGGGGATATAGTTGGTCGAATGAAGACATTTGCTATTTCTGAATACTATAAAAGGTACTGAGAGTATAAGTCAATAGACTGTGCAATAATAGGCAGGATGTGAGACCCCGATCACATCATATTTTTTAACAAATAGCAGGGAAATTATTGGAGACCAGTGGTGCCGGCATGTCCTAGAACCAAAAATCCCAAGATATGTGACATGTACCAATCCGCACTGGGCCCTCGCAGTAGATTACGGCCCACTCTCTCTCACCGAGAGGAGGCCTGTGTCCCAGTTGTGGGTACGGTATATCGACGCTAGAAAGGCATATTGTATTAACGACCACTTTGGTCAAAATTGAGTTATTTACACTGTTGGAATCGGCAGATTTTTCTCTTTCGAATGGTCTAGGTTCCAGTTAAATCCGAGCACTTTTGTGGTCGTTAATACAACGGTGATTTCAGTAATTTTCGTATTTAATTTTGTTTTAAATCCAACCATTTTCGTCAATTGTTTCATAAACCGTACATAACGTCAAAAAATGGCCATAATACATTTTGCTTTTTTTTTTCTAAATAAAGATTTGATGTTAAAACACTTTATCTAATCATTTTTTTTATTTTTTTTATCAATAAACCTTTTTACTAATTGGCCACTTTATCCAATTTTGAAAATAAAACAATTTATTTGCGTGTACTTTTTTGTTTATTTTCCGTTAATACACTGTACCTTTCAGCTAATTTCAATCACTTGGACGTTAAGCGCATTTTGTCGTCAATGTTCAATAGCAAGTTGGTCGATCATACATTTTTACCTGAAACGGTTTTGACGCATCGTTAGCATTTAAGCTACTTTAATTTAAGCAAAGTTTTTTGTATTAAGTAAGTTAAGCCTACTTAAAAAATCTTTTTTGGGTGAAAAAGTGGTGGATAAGCTGTACTCAAGGAGCGCATTTTATGCTCACGAAGCGCTGCGTATGAGGTCTGGCCGTTGCGAGGGCGCTTCAGTCGACCACGCACTGTCGATGAGGGCGGTCACGCACGAATTGCCCGCTGATTCTACTCGAAAATTGTTTTCACTTAGGAGTGTAAAACATAAATTTATCATGGCGTCTGAACGATGCAAGAAAATATTAAAAAACGTTGGACTAAGAAGGAGATTAGGGTTTGATATTGAACCAAATTCAGCTGATTGTGAACAGGTTAGTGTAAATCTTAAAGTACTTACTAAATCAAAATGCATGAAGCGAGTACTTACGTATTATTAAAAACCTACATTTTACACAAATCGTTTTTTTACTTTAGGACGAAAACGTAGTAGCAGACCAATCGAATATTATTATTGAGGAAACCATCAATTAAGTATGTATGCTATTTACCTACTATAACTAGGTTTTGGACCTTACCACACTTATCTACAATTGCGTAGGTACTTAATCTACCTAACCATTTTAATAAAATGTTATTAGTACCTTGATAATTTTTATTACGATTTCGATTTTTTATTATTCATGTCTTTCTTACACTGTTTGCATTGTTTATTTCAGGATATTGGCCACTATAATTACTTTAATCAATATTCTTCGCTTAAACCGCTGTCGCCAACAATAATAATAGATAAGGATTTATTTAAAAAAATAATTTATAAGTTTTTAAAATGAATAAAGGAAAATAAGGATTGTACTCAGGATGATGTAAGTCTATAAGTTCTATGTGGATACCTATTTGTAAGATCAATTAATTACGATATTATTAAACAATCTTATTATTATTTAGCATCTGTTGTAAAATACAATTTATATTTTTTGAAATCCGGGTTTATTGTTATAGGTACCTATATTATCTTCTGAAAAATTTAAACACCAGACTACCTGGTTTGGTGCTAAGATTAGAATTTAATGAACTTATTTACAACTTATTTTCAGGATTGTGATTACATTGAAAACTCTGATACAGAAAAAACTTACGAAACTTTCAATAATATTGAAATTAGCAGCCAAATAAATATTGATCTGATAGATGCAGTAACTGTTCAGGTAAGTAGTACTTTTATTTAGAAGTGATTAATGAAAATAGGTTGTTATTTATTTTTATATTTATTTGTTCAATTATAACTTATCAGGCTTTCGATGAGGTTACAAACTTTGAGGCTGAAAACATTATGACTCAGGTGGATGAACCAGGAGTGGCTGAAAACATTGTTACACAGGTGGATAAACCAGGAGTGGCTGAAAACATTGTGACACAGGTGGATGAACCAGGAAATGCAGAGGTATGTAACATTTTGATTCAATTTTAAGCATTTTATAGCTTATGACTGTGCAGTGTATGTTATGTATGTTACTGTATCAGATCATGAAAGCATGTTGTGCTCATAGAACTTTATTTTCAGAAAGACACACCTGCAAAAAAAGAAGTACTAAGAATTGTTACATTTAAGAAAAAAGATTTAGATAATATTTATATAAAATACAGCATGAATGATACAGCAGCTGCTGAAAAAGTTGAAGTTATTGGTAAGAATAGGCGTCCAGGAGATAATTTGTATAAAAACAGACTTCCTATTCCTAAACAAAAATATGCTGATTTGGTAAAGCTTTGTAAAACCTTTGCTATCCCACGTAGGTATCATGACGAGTATCTAAATTTGCAAACTTGCAACGCTAAAGAATTGTTGCCAGACACTGATATAGAAGACGTTGACGATTGAAGTAAGGTTTTATTATTCCATGTGATTGACCATGACATTTTAATTTTTTTAATTTTTCGTGATTATGTTTTCCCTACCCGTTTCCGAATTGAACACAGTGTGTTATTGTTTTTTATTCGAGTATTTTTTTACTTTCTATTACACTACCTAGTTAGTACCAATAAAGAGTCTACTAGAAGCATTATATTATTATCGGATCTATTGAGTTATAATTATAAACTATTATTGTTTAATTGTTGAAACATCTGTATGATATGTTTCATAGGACTGATTGATGTCAAAGTTGAGTAGTTTAATTAAAATGTATAAGTTGCTTTATTTTTTGTTGCAATAATTATTATACGAACATCTGCATCATTTTCATGTGACTGATTGATCTCAAATTTGAGTAGTTTTCTTGTTTAATTATAAATGTATAAGTTGTTTTTTATTTTGTTTTGTTGTGAATAACATGTAGGTAACAAAAGATTGAATTTTCATGTGACTAACAGTGATCTCAAAGTTGATTTAGTTTTTTTTTTGTTTATAAAGAAGCTGTTTTACGTTTATGTTGTCACTTATCAACTGTATAAGTTTGTGAAGTGTGCTTTTGTATAATAAACAATGTTATACTTCTTTATTAACTATCTTTTCTTCTTTAACTATTGCTAAAAAATATAATAATATTGGGATATAATACCTTGATCCTAGATGGAACTAAGTTTAATGAGTGAGATTAGATTTTTTGGTTTTCATCGGTTGAATATGCTCGGTTTGATAAAACATTTTATTGGAATATTAAAGTTTACCAAATAGAACGTAAGATACTTTAGTTGTAGGTTGTATGCAGCTATTCGATCGTTAAAACATTTTTTACAGGACCTCTAATGTTGAAATTGTGACTTAAGTCAATTTTACCGAACCAAGATTATTCACAACCTTGTATTATCTCCTAAAAATATATCAAAAAACTTATGTAAATTTTTTTTGACTTAGGAATTAAATAATAAACATATTAAATAATAACTATTCTGAGTTTCATCAAGAATACTCCAGTAGTTAATTTACTATGATTTTTTTTGTGAAAAGTAGAACTTCAAATCAATTTATTGAACAATTTATGCAAAGGTCGTTAATACAATTTGCCTTTCTAGCGTCGATATGCTGATTTTGCAGGGAAATTATTTGTTTATCAAATAGCAGTTTTTAAAGGCGGTTAGCTAGTCATAAAAGCGTGGTAAATGCCTGTTTGTTACCGTGGATATATGAGGAAAAAGATAAATTATTTTATTTCTGTAAGTAGGTTTGCACGAAAACTTTTACTCGCCAATCATATTTTGCAAACTACGATGTCGGTATTTTTATCTGATTATTCTAAGAAGAAATGCCAATAGAAACACAGAGGTCACTGTCTCTTTTAAAGTCCAGACATAATCTTGGTAAGATCATGTGAAGACCTTAGAGATTGTCTGGCATGGTCTTTTCAAAAAAAAAGCCGCACAGATTGCGTGGAGATGTCGTGTATGTCACAGAAACGACTATAAATTAAAATTTCAAAGATTATAAAGAATTGTTATTTTTGACTTCTAAAACAATATTTGTTATCTCTTGTTAGATCTAAAATTTTGGTAATTATCTAGCAACACGCAGACTTTTTGTTGTAAATAACTTAATTATAAAACTAAAGTTTGTTAAGGATCAGAAATGTCTCTACAGTAATAATAATAATATATGTTAATAATAAATAATAAAATAATAAATATAAAAATATAAATAAATATAAATAATAAATCTTATACACATATAATTTAATTATGCTTAACATCAATTCTGTCTTCATTCTAACCTTTATGTGGAGAAGAGTAATTAATTTCATTTCATAAGCTACGTAGTCGAAACAGGAACCCTTATAATTTCATCATGTCCATTCGTCTATCCGCCTGTCGCACCCTCGTAAAATTCTAAAGTTTTAAACGATTTTGTATGAAACTTCTTTACGTTTGAACCATGTAGGGAAACGGAACGGAGCCTTACATTGTGCGTAGTTTGACACGCACTCGCACTTTTATTTTATAAGCTGTTATCAAATACGATTTCAGAATTTTTGGGCCTATATCCAGCAGTGTAGGTACGTCATTCGGCTGAAATTATGATGATGGCTTGCAAGTCGCCTGGTGCAAAATTCAAATATTCATACATTGCAAAGATATCAAGAAAACCCTCTGTAACAGACGGACAAGAAAGTGAGATTATTAAGGCTTCGATTTTCTGGGCGTCGGGAGCTGCCATGGACTAGTAGACGCAAGTTTGCGGGCGGCGTGCAATGGGTAGCTTGCCACCCGGTAAGGACCAGACTCCACGCGCGAAAGAGAAAGAGATGTCGGTAAACATTGAAGGCATCCGCTGGGATGCCAGGGTCACGCATTAGTCGAAGGAGTTACCGTGGCACAGGCCACTGAAGGAATACGGGTGGGTTTTAGCCAGCAAAAGTCTGACACGCCCTCCTGCTCCGCCCAGAGTGCGAGACGTCATTTGAAGATATCCCATACAGGACAAAAAAAGTCTTCGATTTTCATTCGTGCGAAACCTTAGTAAAATAAAAATCTTTTAAAGTAAAATGAAACTAATTTGAAACTTCATAATAACTATTTCCTTCAAAGCTAAAGTTTCCTTCAAAGTCTTTCACAGACATTGTTTACCAAAGATATTATAATTATCGAAACTTAATTAAGTTCCACTACAGCTCGCCAATGCCTCGTAGATAATTCAGTTTCGATCAAATTGTGCAAAGCTTTCAGGGTGGCACTATGTTATAACCACAGAACGTAGAAATAAAGGAGAGGCCACGTTTTAAGTCCCGTCAAAAGACTAATCGGGTGGTTTGAAAATAGTACATTAGGAAAAAGCTAAAAAGAATAGCGGATAAATCGGGAAAACTAAAATGAATTTTCCATGGGAATTTTATAGCATCACCATTCAGCCGAAAAATGTCCACTGCTCGACATAGTTTACTTCCAAGCATGCCACTTAGGCGGGGCGCGTGAGGGAGTGGCAGTCTCCAGCGCCCCTAGCCGCCGCAGGAGGAGACGCCCCGGCGGTCGGGAGTCGATAACTGACTCTTCCGGCCACCGTAGGCGCGAGCTTGCGGTAAGGACCAGGCTCGGGTCGACGGCGCGTAGTGTTCCACGCGCGCCTCAAAGAGATGTCAGCAACACTGAAGGGGTCTGCTAGGACCGATGCCTGCCAGGGTCGCGAGATTGTTCGAAAGAGATACCGTGACCCTGGCACATGGGCAACTGAAGGAACATGGGTGGGTTTTAGTCAGTAAAAGTCTGACATGCCCTCCCGCTCCGCCTAGAGCGGGAGAAGTCATTTGATGATTTCCCATCCAAAAAAAAAAGCATGCCACTTCGACCGATTCTGTATTACTCGCATCCAGCGGATTCCTGCGGCCTTCACCAGGTAAGGAATTTTATATGAATTATTGTAATTCTGAAAAGACGACGTCTGTCAGGTGAACCAGTCTATTATATAATTGAATGTACAATAATATTTTACGTAAATCAAAATGGGAATTCTTTGGGATTCGATTAAATACAACTCAAAGTTAATTGACGCACTTCCATGCCAATTTCCCCATTACTAGTAACTTCGACATAACCCTCGCGTGATTCGTACACGAGAGATAACCAAGCTACAGGCATTGTTACTTAAGGGTTAATTGATCCAACGTGATTGGTGCTTTGTCGTAGCTCCGCGCCTAACCACGAAGTAATTGATTTATTGCCCACCGCTATAATATTGTTTGATTCCAGCTGGATTTAATGGAGGATAGTGGTTGTGTAGAACAGGAATTAGATTAAGTAAAGTATACTTACTGTTGGGGTGAATTTGTATGTGTTCATTAGGCGACTTGAAAGTTTTGATGTTTATAACT
This sequence comes from Aporophyla nigra, assembly GCA_947507805.1. Classification (NCBI taxonomy): domain Eukaryota; kingdom Metazoa; phylum Arthropoda; class Insecta; order Lepidoptera; family Noctuidae; genus Aporophyla; species Aporophyla nigra. Next base: position 17,939,935 of record OX382309.1, on the reverse strand, counting down.
CGATTTTTATATCTTTTAATGACAAATGATTTTATTTCTGCAAGTAGGTTTGTACAGACGACAACACATCAAGCTACCCGAAACTGACAAATTCTGCCAATGAACCTTGAACCTATAGCGATAAAGTTAAAAATCTATTAAAGAAATTTGACAGATTGTAGTAGCTTGATGTGCTGGTGTCTGTACATACAAACACTATTACACGTCAATCATATTTTTAAAACTAGATGAGGTTGCCGTTTCCTATCTGACTACTATGAGAAGAAAGTCCGAAACAAACTCAGAGGTCACAGTCCTTTTTAAAGTTCAGACATAATCTTGTTCAGATCATTTGAGGATCATGTACATGGGAGTCTGATGGACATGATAATTATGACGTTCTGTCTTTGTCTCCTTCCTTCCCGTGGGTGTTGTGGTGTGTAGGGTGTTGAAGGTGACTAAGGGACTAGAAAATGGGAAGCAGTGTTCTGTATGCATTTTGCTACCTGCTTTCAGTTGAAATGATCATATCTTTTTAACAGTTTTTTATTGTTTTTTTTTTTATTACTGTTCATTACTTTGATTACGTCTGATGGAAAATGATCGAGGAGGTCTATGATGGAACCAGCTTGCCAAGAACTTTATTGTTATGGCGACAGACTTAGATAAGATAGTGGAAGCTAACCAGGCGGACTAAGATAAAGACCTACCAGCAAAAAAACTGACCAACCTCGCGTTTCCACGCAAGGTATTTTTGACTGATTGAGACTGAGATCAGACTGTGGACGTTCTTAAAATTACTAGCATTGTCTCTCTGATCTTCAAATTGCATAAAAACCTAAAAAAAAAATATTTTCACGGGTTTTATTGGTGCAGAATCTATACTCTGTACTTACTTACTTTAATTAATTTATCTAGACACGCGGCAGCGTGTCAAGCCAAGTTCAAGTAACAGAACTGGCGAGCAGCACCGTGATATTACACGAACCATTTGGAGCCACTTTTGAACCCCTCATAACTCAAAAAATATTTCACATAAACGTGTCGAATTTGGTTCATATATTGGAACTTGCGAGATACATATGTGCTCCAAATTTCATAAACTCATCTCAAACAGTTATTTATATATTAACGTCCAAAAATCGTCATTTTTATCACTGACTGACCTACAGATCAAAACTCTAACCCAGTTCCAGATGACCTAGAAAGTTCAAATTTGGCATGCAGATAGGTAATTAGGTGAATACAAAGGAATAAATCAGAATCTGGTAAATTTTTATCATTTTATTATAATTTTTCACTTAATTGATTCTATTAGGAACACTTATATACTTAGTGCCTATAATAACTGTATGTATGCAAAAAAAAATGTATGAATCAGCAATGAGCAATCAAAACTTATTACAGCCGGTTTTTATGTGGATTTTAAGGTCTTCACGTGAATATATAACGAGTTGAATACCACCCTTAACTTTTTTAATCCAAATATTTCCGTTTTAGTACTTATAACTAAGAGTATAGTCGACTTTCGTATTTATTACGTTATTAACTGGGATTTAGTACTAATTATTGTTTCAATATTTACCGCACATCAATAGTGTAAGATCATTATGTACAAAAAGTAATGATATCCCATAAAAAACATAAATGTGAAATGAGAGCCAAGTTCAATATTATGATATATGCCTTGGTTGTTGACTTCAACAACAAAAGAAGTGAAATCTAAATTTGTGCCAAGTTCAATGGTCAGTCCTGAAATTTATTTATAACTACATAAAATATCATTTCTTCTTATAACTTAGGATAATATATTGTAGCCTAAGGTCTGACTTGGCTAGTTTTCATATACGAATTATGTTATAGCCTTCGCAAGTTCTAAGCCTGTTACTTGTCGGTTCTTATTTTAGTATTCCGAAAATTTGGTTTACTGGTAGAAACTAGCCCTCGAACATAATAATTCGTATATGAGAACAAGCCAAATCAGACCTTAGGCTACAATATGTTATCCTAAATTATAAGAAGAAATGATATTTTATGTAGTTATAAAGAAATTTCAGGACTGACCATTGAACTTGGCACCCATTTAAATCGCACTTCTTTTGTTGTTGAAGTGAACAACAAAGGCATATATTGAATTTGGCTCTCATTTTACATTTATGTTTTTTTATGGGATAAATTATTAACTAATTCATTAATACTAATATTATAAATGAGAAAGTAACTCTGTCTGTTACGCTTTCACGACTAAACCACTGAACCAATTTTGATTAAATTTGGTACGGGTAAATTTGAACCACAAGAAAGGGCGTAGGCTACTTTTCATTCGGCGACTTCGTCTGTGTCCGCGACAGCCCACATTTTACACAGACGAAGACGCGGACAAAAGCTAGTACTTAAACAATATTTCTTTAATTTTTAGGGTTCCGCACCTCAAAAGGAAAAAGCGGAACCCTTATAGGATCACTTTGTTGTCCGTCCGTCCATCCGTCCGTCCGTCCGTCTGTCAAGACCCTTTTTCTCAGGAACGCGTGGAAGTATCTAGCTGAAATTTATATCAAATACTCAAATCTACTGTCTCTTGGAGCTGTGAAAAAATAAAACTTCTAAGCTAACGCAATCAAAAGATATAGCCGTTTATACCGCAAATTTCCACAAATTTTCGAAACTCGCAAGGGAATCAAAACCTAAAGGGTACTTCCAGTCGATCTAGAATTTTGAAATTTGGTACGAAGCAACGTCTTATAGCACAGATAAAGGAAAAATTGCGAAAACCGTAAATTTTTTGTTACATCATATAATAAACAGAACAAAACACAAACAGAAATAAAACCAAGCCACGAAACAGAACAGAACTACGACTCGATTGTCGTGATGGGTGAACTTTTACTTATATACCTACAGGTATATACGGAACCCTCGGTGCGCGAGTCCGACTCGCACTTGGCCGGTATTTTTTTTCTTCTCTTCTTAACTTTAGTGCATCCTCTTTAAATTCAAACTGAAAACAACAATCATTTCATTGCGAAAACGTTAGCATGTTACAAACGGGTCCTTATTAGTAATGGGACTTTGGTACAGCTAATGGGTTTGTCTGCTATTTGTATTGTTGAGCTGCTCCAAACGAAATAGCTCGTTTTCATGCTATTTATTATTATGATGGAATTGTTCCATGAACTAAGTTTAAGTGGCAGTATAGCTTATAGATCCGTAAGGAGGGTTCTAATGTTTTAATTCAAATAATATTGTGAGCGGTTTTCCATTCTTTTTCGCCACTGATCACTGTGAATACTTGATGCATTTTTTTCGAATTTGGCAATTTGTGTTACATAAACAAACCAATGATTCGTCATTGGTTTGTTTATGTAACACTTCCAAATAAACACATTACACATGAAAAAAGTCGGAGACGGTGGATTTTCGTTTTTTGCCACCGACTTTCGATATAAAATTATTTCTCACTACAAAGTGTTTTTTCCAGCACGGGGTTGTTTTTTTTTTATCGGAAAAGTTTTTATTTTTCCCTTTTTAGTTATGGTAACTCATCATTCATCATCATGATTTCAGACGTAAGACGTCCACTGCTGGACTTAGGCCTCCCCCAATTTGGGGGGCTTTGCCATAATCGCCACGCTTGGCAGGCGAGTTGACGATCGCAGTATGGTGGTAAAATGCATAAAGAACGCTGCTGCCCATTCTCTAGTAAGTCCCTTAGTCGCCTTTTACGACACCCACGGGAAGAAATGGGGTGGTGTTATTCTTTACGTCCGGCATCACACGATACGCCACGGTACGTTATGGTAACTACCCCACACTAATTCGTATACCACTACTTACTATATAAGCAACAGTACCAGGAAGCAGTAGAATGTCATCTAGATATACAAATTGAATAATTAACGTATTATCGAGGCGTTAGCCAAAAACTCAAGCAAATAAATACAATTTATATGGGACTATACCTGTGGCATACCTTGTCTACAAAAAAAAAATATAAATCCATCCACAATTGGCGGAGATATCGCGGAATATATATACAAAAAAAACATACAGACGAATTGAGAATCTCCCCCTTTATGAAGTCGATTAAAAACTACCCATGCAAAGTTAATAGGGGGTCCATCTATCCATCAAAACCTCCACCGCATTACATAATAATAATATTAAATAATATTAAAAACTTTATTGTTCAAGAACTGCTATGTGAATAGTTCTATACTCTACGGATACCATTACATCTGAGTCACTACAAGGATCCAGCAGAATATCAGCGTCAAGTATATTTGCCTGACACATGCTGCGCTGGACTCCCATTTGGTGCCACTCTGAGACGCACACCGCACATTTGTATTCCACCGCACGTTATTTTCATTTTTTATATTTTAATTTGTGACACTAAGTGTCAGCATCACTATTTTATGTCTTCCTTTTTAGGGTTCCGTTGCCAAATGGCAAAAAACGGAACCCTTATAGATTCGTCATGTCTGTCTGTCTGTCCGAGTATGTCACAGCCATTTTTTTCCGAAACTATAAGAGCTATGCTGTTGAAACTTGGTAAGTAGATGTATTTTGTGAACCGCATTAAGATTTTCACACAAAAATAGAATAAAAAACAACAATATTTGGGGTTCCCCATACATAGAACTGAAACTCAAAAATTTTTTTTTCATAAAACCCATTCGTGTGGGGTATTTATGGATAGGTCTTCAAAAATGATATTGAGGTTTCAAATATCATTTTTTTCTAAACTGAATAGTTTGCGCGGGAGACACTTCCAAAGTGGTAAAATGTGTCCCCCCCCCCCGTAACTTCTAAAATAAGGGAATGATAAAACTAAAAAATATATATGATGTACATTACCATGTAAACTTCCACCGAAAATTGGTTTGAACGAGATCTAGTGAGTAGTTTTTTTTTTAATACGTCATAAATCGTAAACCACAATTTACCTTTCATTCAGTCAACTCAAATATAAAAATTAAAAAAAAACATTTAATTTCATAAACATAAACCTTATGCATAAACCGTGAATACCTGCAGGTTTGTACGGAACCCTCGGTGCGCGAGTCCGACTCGCACTTGGCCGGTTTTTTTTTCTCTTGTTGTATATTGGCACTTTGTACCTACTTAAGCAAAATTGTAATCACGTTAAATTATTATTTAATTGTGCTTTGTATGTTGTTATGTCTTTTGTGTGCACCAAATAAACGATTTATCTATCTGTCTACATCTTAAAAGACAGCCCTATTTCACAATTCTCTTTACCTAGCTCTAGTAAGTCCATTTATTAATTCAACGTAGATTACAAATAGAAGTGAAGTGCTAGCCAAACATGGCGCCCCGTTCAAACCCAGTACAGGCTTCCAACGAGGTTTTAATCCTTTTTTTTTTCAGGAAACAAGTGCGCAGTAAAACTCGTACATTTCGATTCCACAGACGACTGATGTAAACTAAGTTTGTGTACAAAGGGAATTTTAGTGAAAGTGGAGTTTTTAGCGCCTTTACACTGCTTCTGGCGCTCAAAAATGTTTTTGCTCGTTCTTTTCGAAAACGACGACGAGAAAAAAATATTATGTTGTAAGACTTCCTTAAGGTAGCCCGCAAATTCAAATTTTCATACCTTCACGAATCATATTTAATTGCGCGGGCTACCTTAAGCGGATCCTACCTAAATAGATATTTTGAAAAGCAGTAACGATACATTTTATTGATAGTTGATTTCAGTAGGTACGTACAGTTAATCGTACATCAGTGGGAACAATAACACATTGTCAGGGCCTTCAGTTCGGTTTAGCAAGGGCGGTTTTGTAGTGGAAATGTTAACAAAAATGTGCCACAGTTTTTTCAGTATTTTTTCGATCTAAGATTTATTTTATATTTTTTACACCAAACTTAATCGATGTCATTCCACTACAGTTCTTCCCATGGGTGTCGTAAAAGGTGACTAAGGGACTTACTGGAGAATGGGCAGCAGCATTTTCTAAGCATTTGACTACCATACCTACTGCGATCGCCAACCCGCCTGCTATGCGTAGCGATTATGGCAATGCCCCTCAAATTGGGAGAGGCCGATGTCCAGCTGTAGCTTTTTACGACTGAAATGATTAATCGAAGTTTCTGCATTACAAAACATTATAATAAGCAATTTCTGTTTATTTCCTTACAAATAAACCCTCATAAATACCTTCTCACTGGTAGATATAACACCTAATTAAGACCCCCATCTATCGAAAATGCTGAAAGGCTTAATTTTCACTCGATAAAGGAAACAATAATGTTCACAAACGCTGTCTCGCATTCACAGAATGCAATAAAAGTCTACATTAAGTACAGTAACAATCAATTAACGGCACCAACCCCAAGATTACTTCCCCTTAAAACGTAATCAAATAAAAATACACTTTCTACTTTAGGTTTAAAGTTCAAAGTTGTATGAGGGACGAAAAATAATTTCAATTGGTTTTCTCCAGCCTTTGATTGCACAGTGAGGCTTTTAAAGCCAAATAGTAAAGCTGTCACTATCTTTGGTTGAGATTTAAGCCTGGTGAGGACATTGTCCTTTGTTCGATGAGAAATAGATTCGATTTTGCCCTGAGATGCGTTCACTATTTAAGTTATGATTATTTTGAAAACTTTGAACCCCTTTTTATAAAATTATGCGGGTGAAGGAGTATGAAATGGAGGCGATCGGCGGCGGTGACCTCTCGCGTCCGGCCCTGGTGCGAGCCATGGTAAGGAGCGAGAGGGCATGGGAAGCCGTCACCTCCTTCTGCGAAGCAGTAATGCTCGCGAAGGAGGAGGCGGGGCACGTGAGGGAGTGGCAGTCTCTGCGCCCTCACGTCCCTAGCCGCCGCAGGAGGAGACGCCCCGGGCGCCGGGAGTCGATTGCGGACTCCCGGCCACCGTAGGCGCGAGCTTGCGGGTGGCGAGCAATGGGTAGCTCGCCGCCCGGTAAGGACCAAGCTCGGGTCGACGGCGCGTAGTGTTCCACGCGCGCCTCAAAGAGATGTCAGCAGTACTGAAGGGGTCTGCTAGGACCGATGCCTGCCGGGGTCACGCGATTGTTCTAAAGAGATACCGTGACCCTGGCACATGGGCAACTGAAGGAACACGGGTGGGTTTTAGTCAGTAAAAGTCTGACACGCCCTCCGCTCCGCCCAGAGCGGGAGAAGTCATTTGATGATTTCCCATCCAAAAAAAAAAAAAGAGTATGAAATTTGCACAGTTTTAGTTGTTATGGACAAAGAGCGCCTAAACCGAATACTTTTATACAATAATGCATGTTCAAACGTAAAATTCAAATAAATTGTAGTCAAATTTCGACCATTGGATGATCACTAGTGAAGATATTTGCAAGAAAGATATTTTAAGATTTGGGCACATAAAAGTAAGAATAAGAAAGGAGCATTTTATAATGGGCTGGTTAACATTCGTAGCTAAGTATAACCTGATTCAAGTTATCTGGACATGTTATGTATGTTCTGGGTGTTAAATCATTATTATTAAACTTGTCATTTCTTCCCGTGGTGGGTGTTGTAAAAGGCGACTAAGAGACTTACTAGAGAATGGTCAGCAACGTTCTCAAAGCATTTTACCAACATGTTACCGCCAATATGCTTGCCAAGCGTGGCGATTATTGCAAACCTCTCTTTTGCGGAGGCCTATGGCCAGTGGACGTTTGTGAAATGATGATTAAACTTATCCGATGTACATTTGCTTGATCAATATGAGAAAAAGTTTACTAGCCATTGAAACTCTGTTTTTACACGCTTTATATTAGCTTCACTTGTATGTTTGTATGTTTGTTTGTAACCGACTCCTTATAGCGCGATTTTGACCCACTTTAAACGACCAGATTTCATTCAAACTTTGCGCACCTGTCAAGGACCGATGACAATGCAATAATTTCATAAATTTGTGCCATTATCCTTGCCAGGGTTACCAGGACAGCAAAAAACTGTCTTCGAAAACTACGCTGACATACGTCACAAACTAATTTGTGCCATTATCCTTGCCAGGGTTACCAGGACAGCAAAAAAAAACTGTCTTCGAAAACTACGCTGACATACGTCACAAAATTCGAAACACCCTAAAAAATAGAAAATAAATAATAGTTTTAAAAAAAACTAAAAAAACACGCTTCCATTGAAAACCAAACTAAAAAGTACAAAATAATGGAAAAAAAGCGTGGGGTGCCTGATATCAATAAAAAAATACCTTAAAAAGCACCCCACGCTTTTCTATTATTTTGTACTTTTTAGTTTGGTTTTCAATGGAAGCGTGTTTTTTAGTTTTTTTTATTATCTCCATCTCAAATTAAACCTTTAAAGGTAAACAAAAACATCTGCAAACTCTTCAAAACGGAAGACAATCCGACCCAATTTAAAATACGACAAATCAACCGTCTGTAGGTGCAAAGTTCAGACTAAAAAGAATTGTCAGCACCCCGGGGCCGTTGTCAACACACTTTGATATGCAAAAGCTACTTAACGAGAGCAAGTCTTAGACGCTGCGTGTTCTTCTGCCACAGTTTGTATTTGAGTAAGGAATTCTAGAGTTCAATTTGGTAAGAGGAAAATGGAGTTTGTGGTGGGTTCTTTATATAGGAAGTTAACAGTTGTTTATTTTACATAACGTCACAAAGTTAATTTATCAGCCTATAATGTTCCCACTGCTGGGATACAGGCCTCCTCTCGGTGAGAGGGAGTGGGCCCGAATCCACCGCGCGGGCCCAGAACCGGTCGGTAGATGCCTTAAAATTTTTGGTTTTAAGACATGCCGGTTTCCACGCAGTATTTTCTTTCATAGTTTTTGGAGCACTGCATTTGCATTTTTTTTAGCCAACGTAAAGCGCTTGTCTTGGTTCGAACCTACGATTTACAACTCGTCATTCGCGGCCGTTACCACTGGGCCATGACTGCTCTCGCAAAGTTGGCTAATGGCGATCAATCCTCGGGCAGTTGCCCACCAGAAATGATACCCGTCTGGTCGCGGGGAGGGAGGACCTTCCCTTTTCTACGGAGGTTCAGCAAACTTCACACCGTGTTCCTCATATGAAGAGGTATGCCTCCAAAAGGTAGTAATACATATAGGATTGACATATATGCTTTTAGACACGGAGAAAATATAAGATGAGGTGAATAGTTCGAGAACGTTAATCGATACCGGCGATAAATTATCAATAGGTATAGAATCGACAAAATTATTAATTTAAGCATTTATTCCTGAGTATTCAGAGACAAGATATCGAATCAGTAGCACCATTGAATAGATAAACTCCAGTTACGAAACCACCAGTTTAATAAACTTTTAAACCAAAATGTCACAAGTCCAGTTGGTAGTACAATCAATATTATTTTAAACTAGCTTTTGCCCGCGACTTCGTCCGCATAAATGTCGGTTATCACGGACGCAGACAAAGTCGCGGAATAAAAAATAGCCTAGGTCTATTCTTAGGGTTTAAACTAACTTCGTACCAAATTTCATCAAAATCGGTTTAATGGTTTAATCGTGAAAGCGTAACAGACAGATAGAGTTACTTTCGCATTTAGAATATCAAAAGTATTAGTACAGATTAGTATAGATTGACACACATATTCATTTAGTAGAATCTTCATCAAGTTTGTGCTCAACCCCGTAGGATAATTCGAAAACTATTTAGGTTGGGCTGTTCCGTATCTCCCGTTCACTTTTCTCTAAGCTTCCGAGATCCTCAATTTACCCTCTATTACCGAACCGAATGCCCCTATTTGCCCCTCTTTGCCCCTATTTGCCCTCACCGTACTTGTTCTTAACGTATTTGTCTCTACAGGCATTTCTCTCAAGAAATAATAGAGATTTCCCGACGAGCCTCAGATTGGCAAAATGGGCTTGTAAATAGATTGAGCTTGGCTGAGCAATATTTTGTGAGTTAGACGCTCGTCTCTTAGATTTTTTGTGTTTAGAAAATAAAAGGGGATAAAGTTATAGTTTTCTTCTCTCGAAATGATAAAACGAGGATGTGGGCGGAACTGTTTAAGACACAGATGTGATCCACATTATTCCTACGAATATTATAAATGTGAAAGTTTGTAAGTATGGATGTTTGTTCCTCAGTCACACAAAAACTACCGAACCTATTTGGATGAAATTTGGCACACAGAAATTTTAAAAGTTGGATTAACACATAGTTTACTTTTTATCCCGGTAGTAAATTTCTGTGGGATAATTTCAACGACGCCGCTAGCATAAGCTAGTTTGTTTTAAAACTTTATCCAATACTTTTACTGTATGTATACTTCATCAATGTTCCAACTTTATGAACGTACACGTACAAGACAGTAACAACAATGAACGACATAGAAATGAAGGTACCTACTTATCTATCATAAGTACATAAAAGCTATACTAAAACAAAACTCGTAAGCATCTAAATATATTTCTATTCATTTTATTAACAACAAAATAATGTTTCACACTAAGCACGAATAGTTCGTAAAAACAGCACTTAATATCAATGAAAAACATCACATAACTAACAATAATTACCGTATAATAGCCATAACCATATATACCTTCCAATAATAGCAACAAAAATACACGTAGAAACACCCTGAACAGACGACCTTAATTTTTTTCAGCACACAGCCTGGAATATCCTCCCACACAAGTGAAACAAATAAGGCAGAGTACAAAGTGTTAATGTAGGCTTTTTGTTACGCTGTGGTTCGAGAGTTATGTGGATGGGTCATCCCTGTAAGAGGACTTAATAAAATGGCCACATGTTACAGTTTGTCGGGGCAACTCTCGCAGAATATTGATGAAAACATTGTGAATAGCACAAATGCTGACGATATTGCACGATTTTTGTAGTTACTTTGTACGACTTTTTGGCTATGCGGAATATACTGTGCCAGAAAAATAGTGATGTTATATAGATTTAGTAGAATTCGTATTTCAAATGAAATCAAATTATTTTATTCCACATAAATCTATAAGGGCACTTATGATTCCTATGAAGAAGAGCCGGCAAAAAACTGAATGATTAGTCTTTTAAAGTTTCTCACAGGCTTGGAATTACTATGTAAGTAGTCTTTTCAGAATCGTTTACTAAATTAATTTCTGTCATTTTAATATAGGTAATATTTTGTCCCAAAAATAGTTAAAACTATGTAAATAACAGTCACACTTCTGCTTTACAGTCAAAATATACCAAAATGGTCAAAATACCTACTACAGTGTTACAGTTCAGTCATTATGTAAAACCGCTAAACATCGTTCAGTTGTTTTATATAGCAGAGCTGTTATGTAAAACAACTAAATAGTTATTTTGTAAAGCAACAGATTCGACGATCCATTTGCGACATTTATACCTAAGTCCATTTGATCTTTGATGGATTTCGTAGGGCCTATTACTGTGACAAAGTGACGTTTGAGTACGAAGCCAACCTCGACAAAAACAAAAATATATACAACAATACTGCAAATAAAATGTATACGCTAGTAGAATAAATAAATATTTGGCCACAAATCTAATGATATATTCCACACTAGCTTTTGTCAGCGGCTTCGCCCGCGTGGGTATCAAATAAAATATCCCATGGGAAAGTGCTATCGGAATCAAAATTATCCTATGAGTTAATCCAGATTATAAACTATCTGTGTGCTAAATTTCATCCAAATCCATTAAACCGTTCTTTTGTGATGAGAAAAACCAAAATACAAACTTTCACATAGTAGGATATATATTCCGAGACACAAAATTCCCATTCGAACGTACGGAACCCATTGGTTTACAAACATCATGAATAATTGCAGACATGTCGTCATTTAACGAAACTTTTGCGAGGTAAACATTATCTTCATTTATGGGTCTTCCACGGTTTGGAATCAAAAGAATGTCGGAGGATGGGAACATGCAAATCAGTAGATATTGATTTTTTGGGATGTAAAATACCTCTTGTATATAGCTGCTATTTTCGAATTTATAAGGCAGATAATACTGGGTTTTATTTTGTTATTGAGTATGAATGTCGATGGCTATAAGAGTAGAGGGAGATCAAAGAAACGATGGATGGACTGTGTGAGCTATGATATGGATAGAAAGGGGGTGACTACTGAGAACTAATAGAGAAGTGTGGAAGAAAAAGACATGTTGCGCTGACCAATAATAAATTGGGATAAATAAGAACAGGAGAATGATAATGATAATGTTTTCGTAATAAAAACCATCAGCAAACACATATCCCGAATCTATAATACGTATTTAAAAATAAATCTCATAGGATATACAACAAGAATACGGCTTTAAATACTCGACGGACACCTTGTTGGACTAGTGGTCTCATGTGCTACTCCTGAGCATGAGCTTCGATTCCTTAATTGGGCAAAGTGTTATTAGCATTTTTCTATCTAGAATTTCACAATGCCTGGTTGATTGTAATAAGCTCGCCCTCTGTTATATAGTCTAGGGGTGCGCCTCTGCCTAACCCCTAGAAGAATACATGAATAATGTTATGTTTTTTTTAATTTAAATCTGTTTTAACTATACGTTGCTAAGTAATTTCAATGTTAACCAATTTAACTGCCCCTCGTAACCAGACGATAATGTTCCCAAAGTTGGGACACAGCCGTCCCAGAAACGATGGCAAGGGTTTTACCGCTACTAATACTGAGCTTTAATACCGAAATGGCTCTGTCTGTTTGTCTGTTACATCTTCAAACCTTAAAAGCTTTGGATGAAAAGCACACAGATAGACAATGACTTGTATTAGGACAAAGGATATTTTCCATTTCGACAATACTTTCCCACGAGAAAATTTTCGACCTAAACGCGGATTGAGCCGCAGCCAAAACTACAATTTAATAATTTCAAGATTAATTTCCTCCTGGCTCAGCTTACAGATAGGAATGCTTCATAAGTAGGCTTCGTGGAATAAAAATGGATTACCCTCGCTAGAGCTCTAGAGCTAAACTATATTAATAAGTGCAATCTCGAATGCCATTTATTTGGCGGCGCAGCAAGTGGCGCCATCTAGTATTGTTACGAAGTTACTAAAATCACCAAAAAGGTCGGACAAGAGGGACACTAGCTGGTGACAGTCACTCTTTCAGAGCGTCACATCAATGGTTACGTGGCAGCAGTCTTCCAATGACAGAGATCGTGGAAAATAAATTAAACATTTGAAAGTCACATCTACCAACGTAATTGTCCATTAAATTTGCTTTATCGGATTTGTATCTGTAATGACGGTGGTTGGGGAGTTATTATTACATTCTACTGGTAAAACAGCGCTGATGACGTTGACTTTTGTATCCCACGAGACCACTGTGTGCCCGAATACTATACCTGGCGAAGGATGTTATTATACCATAACAGAGATGATATCAGGGAAGCCCTGTCGTACCAAGTCCGCAAAAAACTATTAAACGGCACAACCCGGATGATATTGAAGCTACTGAATCAATAATAGGATGACCACTTTTGGTAAAGGCTGTCCTGCCCATTATATACCTATAACGGAAACATTTTTTCGTTCCGGGCTAGATAATCCTAATGGATGTCATCCGCCGGGTGGGTGGAGGGCTACCGGACTTATACTACCTAAAAACCACCCTAATATTTCATTCTCATCTCATCTCATCTCATCTCTCTTTCCACGATAGCCAGCGACAGCCGGGGGGCTGGTGTTGCCCGCCTTTGCGGGCCACCTCAGGCTCGCGGAGGGAGTGTGGTGTAAGACTTCCCCTGCGATGTCCGCAAGGGGCGTGAGTGGAACATTACGCGCCGCCGCCTCTGGTCCTGACGCGTCCCTCAGTATCTAAACCTTTTTGTTTTTCGGGGTGTAAATCCTCAAGGATATATTCCTCCGCCCTGTGGTGAGCCAGAGGGGTCTGTTAGACTCTTACTGACTTGAACCACACAGGTATTCCGTCAACCTACGTCGGGGACCACGGGATCTAATTCATCTTCCGCGATCCCCAACCTTCTTAGGGGGGAGTGAGGTCTAAAACTTCCCCACCCGTACTTCACAGAGAGGCGCGCGTGGAACACTACGCGCCGCCATCTCGGATCCTCAAGAATAGGGAGCAACGGATGTCCCCGGATCCGTCGCCTATTGACCCATTTAGGAGGGCTGGATGAGGGCGTTATCCGCCCTCCGCCAACGCCCGGTGCGCTTGCTGCAGGCTGAGTGAGAGGAAGATATTTCCCGCTCCCTTTCCGTAAATTCTTTCTGCGACATGACTGTTTCGCAAAAGGATACCACCGCGTCCCAGGACTCCCCGCTACCCACCATCGACTCGACCACAGCCGACAGCGACAGATCACTGCCTACGCTTGAGATGAGGGCACGGCGCGGGTTCTCCCAAGCGGCACATTCTGCCAGCGTATGCCGCACTGTGTCCTCCCGGCAGTTGACGCAGTGGTGACATCGGGCGGCCGGCTCTCTGTTTATGTGACACCGGTACTTCCCGAAGAAACCATGCCCAAAGAGCACCTGCGTCGCACGAAACGACAGGAAGTGACCGTGCCTCTTCTCGAACCAGCGCTCGAGTACCAGCTGGACCACCTCAATGGTGGCGAGGCCGGCGGTAGGGGGTGAAAGCCTGTCCCGGCAGCCCGCCACCAGGGCTGCGCGAAGCTGCGACCGACGAAGCTCCACGTGTCGCTCCATCAGTCGCTCGACCCGCTCCCACACTTCCTCGCGCCATCGATACAGTGACGCGAGTACTTTCGCCTCGAAGTCCCAAGGTGTGGATCTAGCCAGCACACAGGCTGCCTCGTGCGGATATCCCCTGATGATTGTGACGGCCATTGCCCTCTGCGATCTACGCAGAAGCTAAAAATAACCTAACCGGACTATGGTAATTTATGGGGACTATGAAAGGCCAATAAACGTCACATCGTCGCCCGTGTTCTTTTTATTACTTTGAATTTTTATCTATAACATAAATTTCTGCACGACAAATTACGACGTACGGGACTCCCAAATCGTCCGAAACTGCTACAATTTTAATATCACGACAAATAAATAAAAGTAGGTACCTACCTACAATGGTCTATACCCAAACAAGATATTAATATTCGGCTGATGATGCCAAAGAGTTTTCATATGTAAATTCTTTCGCGCCATTTATCCGGAGGGCAGAGGCACGCAAAATGTAATAAAATGCAATAAAAGCGATTTAGTGCAGTTTTTCCACCCTTTCGAACAGTCGTACACACCCCAATATTTTGGATCATTGTCGTTACTCAACCCTTATCCGCTGTGGATTTATTTCTCTGCTAAAAGGTTTCGCGGGGTTTAGAGAAAAGAGAAGGTTGTAAAACAAATGCGGTGTTTTAAGAACGTTGCCCTATAATACAACTTATAGCGGTGTTGTGGGTATCGTGGGAATGTTTAGTAACACAAATGTCACAGGCGTAAACAACCAGGCCCAGAATAATCTAGTAGATACAAGGGTATTTACTTTGTCATTAGATCTAAGTATTTGTTCCGTGTGAGGATCGAACTCGGCAGTATATTGGGATAAGATTATGTTTCTCATCATAATCATCACCATCAGACTATAATGTTCCCACTGCTGGGACACCGGCCTCCTCTCGGTGAGAGGGAGTGGGCCATAATCCACCACGCGGGCCCAGTGCGGGTTGGCAGATGTCACATGTCTTCGAATTTTTATTCTAAGACATGCCGGGTTCCTCACGATGTTTTCCTTCACCTTTTTGAGAGCAGTGGCGATGAAATAATTTACACAAAGTATTGCGCCTGCTTGGGTTTGAACTCACGACCTTCGACTCGTAAGTCGCGGCCGTTACCACTGGGCCACCACTGCTCTATGTTTCTCAGTAAGGCTATATTTAAAAAAGATATTGTTACTATTTTTAATTAATTAGTGATATGTTTTAATTTTTATTGATATCGTTCTTTCGAACAACGAGTAGATTTTGTTTATTAATATGTGGATAACGTTATGAGTAGTAAATAGGTAACAAACCTCTATTATTAAGTTCTCACCTATGTCTACTTATTATTACACTGCTGTTTGTTGTCCCTAAATAAATAAGTAAATAAGCTAACATCATATATATTCCGTGTGGTGCCGGACGCAAAGAATAACACCGTCCCATGTCTTCACGTGGGTGTCGTAAAACACGACTAAGAGACTTACTAGAGAATGGGCAGCAGCAGTCTCTACGCATTTTACTACTATAATGCGATCGCCAACCCGCCTGCCAAGTATTCGATTATGACATACTTACCCCCCCCCCCCCCCCTCACGAATTTGAAGAGGCCTATATCCAGCAGTGGACGTCATTCGGCTGAGATGATGATGATGATGATGAATATAAACCGGAAGAGTGTGAAGTACCTAACTTTATATTGTAGTACATAACTTTATATTATACAATACTTGCTATCATTATATTGTTATTTACATAAGTTTTAGAAATAAAAGTAATTTTATTTAACAGCATCTGCATGACCACCGTAGAAAGGGATTTTATCGACGGAAGAATAGACAAAATTACAGATTGTAGAAAGACTAAAGACAGAATTAAAGATTGTAGAAAGATTTGTACCGTTTTATGCTGGCGTAGCATGATATACACTGCCTATTTGGTGTAATAAAATAAATAAATAAAATTAGTTTAATTCAAGTCACATGACTCATATTCAGACAAATACATACTAAAAGGATACAGACAGGATAACAAACACAGACATAAGGAAAGAAGAACACTTACAACAGAAACATGCCTGCTGCAACATTTCCGGACATATGGACAATCCACTCTGTCGGCTATCATCGCTAGGACGGTGTTGGGGCTGCCCCGCACTCTGCGCACCAGAGACGCGCACCGCTTGCGCATCGTCGCGTGAAAGCAGTCGGAGCGCGCCGCCGCCGCCGCGTACATGCCCGAGACGCTGCAGTGGCCGCAAGCATAATGGTCGCAAGCAGTACTGCTAAGCATGCATTCTGGGTTGCGTAACATGTTATTCGTTATACTATCTGGAATTTCTCAGTAGCAGTCCTGAGTCTGGAATTGTGCCCGGCTAGTGGCAATAAGCTCGCCCCCTATTACATGGCAATTAAACATAATTCCCGCCATTCCTGCCTAACCCTCAGCGGAATACAGGCATGATGTTACGTGTATATATTTGTTTAAAACTAGAAGATGAAACAGGTTTAAAGCAAAACTTTAAACACGTTCAAAACCATTACTTATAAAAGTTTCCCAAGATAGATTTTTATCTTCTTATCTTGGAAAAGTTTCACTACTTTTTTCTCAAGACTCAAGATAATACTTAAATAAATCCATTTATCAACCTCAATGGCCGTACTGAAGACGAGGCAGCTTCTAGTGGCTCCATTTTTCTTTAGCAAACGACGCGTGAGAATTAGACAGACATTTGTGAGTTCCCACCAAATATTTATAGGCAGAGGCTGTGCCTGCGAGCTAGACGCGGGTTAGCCCGACTGTGATAAACTGAAATTGCTTTCCCAAATACCTGCCCTCAATAAATATAAAGCACGTGTCTGCTATATGAGTATACGTCCTCCAAAATGCCTCGCCCACTCGAAAATAATGATGCAAAATGGAATTTCATGCACACGCCGTCTTCCCGCGGCTAGACAGAAAATGTGAAATATTGACTGCACCGGGATGCGCCCCGGGCCACAAGACGATGTACTGTATCCGCGGTATTTCATGCAAATCGCAAAATCCGTTTAAAGTCTCCAATTGAATTCACGCCGATTGTGATTGCAAGTCCCCAGGATTAAGGTCTAGGGAGATTCCATCAGTATTTTTGCAGGAAATCAAAAAGTATTTATTGTATTTTATGCAAACGTAGGTTTTAGATGTCCATGTTGGCTTAGGAATGGAAAATAATCGAATTTATCGATTGCACTTTCTTCAAACTTATATTGGATTGTCAACTTGCTGAAAGTCGGTCAAGAGGGGGAAATGGGGCTAAGAGACACTATACCGGTGCATAAGTGTATAGATAGAAACATTTCATATAGAATATTCACACTTCGCACACTAGAATACTGAATGAAGGTTTAGGTACTAAAGAGATAAGTAACCAGGGTCACCGGATATATTTGATGCTTAGCCACAAGCTGATGGACTTTTTGAACGTGTTTTTTAATTTGCCTACACTGTCCCACTGCTGCGCAAAGGCCTCCCCCTCCAGGCATCCCTTTCCAGAGGGGTAATTGCGTAACTTGTTATCAGTAGGAATTGGTTTCATATTCATAGTTAAACAACATTCATTGCGTTGTTTACGTTGCTGAGCCGACAATTTATTCGAACAAATGACGCAATGGTTTAGAAATAATCTTCAATCCCATTCAGATTCTGATAAATTGTACGTTTCGCAATTAGGGTGCAGGGCCACCACGATCCAACCCTTGCAGTACGCGTCTAGGTCGTCTCGCCACGTCTTCTTGGACTGGCCTCGATCGAAATTTAGTTTGATAAATATAAAGATAAATTAAAAAACGACCGTGTGGTGCCGGACGTAAAGAATAACACCACCCCATTTCTTCCCGTGGGTGTCGTAAAAGGCGACTAAGGGACTTACTAGAGAATGGGCAGCAGCGTTCTCTATGTATTTTACCACCATACTGCGATCGCCAACCCGCCTGCCAAGCGTGGCGATTATGGCAAAGCCCCCCAAATTGGGGGAGGCCTAAGTCCAGCAGTGGACGTCTTACGGCTGAAATGATGATGATGAAAGATAAATTTATTTTAATTTGAAAACATCCATCAGTTTCTTACTAAACTTCAACTATATCCGACGAACCCAGTTTTCTACCTCTTTTGATGTCTGTACAAATAAAATCCAATCGCTCAGGTCGTATCTCTTTGTTGCAAAACATAACTCTTAATTTTCAACAAATTCTGATTCAAATCAATGAAACAACACAAAAATCTTTGTTTGAGTCATCCAAAAGAATTTTCTCACAGCAGAAGCCATGGGCATGGCTAGTAAATTGTAAAAAAGACGGACATTAGTGCAATCTCATTCCTTTATTGAGCCATCAAACTGTCAGCGGCAGGAAATTTCCAGCCCCAGGAGGCCGCACCTGCCCCCAGGATACTAAAAAGTCGTGCAAAGGGTTGGCTATTAAGGGTGGGCACACACGAGAGATATTTAAATCACGCAAGACATACGCACTCTTCGCGAATCCATCACTTTTTTTTTTTCAAACTGCATGCGAAAGATTAAAAGTCGGGTTTGCTTACCAATGTGAGTGCACTCCTTTCTTTTGTTTTGTTTTTTCTGGGTGGGAAATCATCAAATGACTTCTTCCGCTCTGGGTGGAGCGGAAGGGCGTGTCAGACTTTTACTGACTAAAACCCACCCGTGTTCCTTCAGTTGCCCATAAACCAGAGCCACGGAATGTCTATCGAACAAATCTCGCAACCCTGGCTGGATGTTTGTGCACCCCTATACTCTATTTATTCTCCATCCAGGGAACGAATATTGAAAATAATATTGTCCCCTGTAGTTTCCAAGAGGATGCAGCGATGGCACGGCGTATTTATGCAGGTTAAATAACTTTTCTGCATAACCTGTTTGTGTTACGGTTTTATTTAGTTTTCGTGACGTTTGTTTTTGTTACGAGTGTACGTTTATTTTTGTTACGTTGCGAGTGGTGGAATTTTTAGTTTTCGGTTGTCGAAGTATGTTTTGGAAGCACCTGCTGAGACAGGCAGTTGGGCAACTGTGAAGTCTCCATAGAGTGCTATTGAGTACTTACTTAATACTGAAATTGTAACAAGGCAAACGAAAAAAAATGTTATCGACGCGTCAGCTTCTTCACCGAACCACGACTTGATTCGATGACGAATGCGTGAGAAAGATGGCCGAATGTTGTCGACGATTTATATTTATTTGGAAAAGACTTCATGACGTCACGTCAGCCGCCTGACAGCGCGTCAGCAACCGAGCGTTTAGTAGAAGGCGTTGACGAGTTTATAGAGAGTGGACGAGTCAACAACTGTCTACGAACTTTCACATCCATAATATTCAGTAAGGCATTGACATTTATTTTAACTGACTGTTCAATCTAAGTAGGTACAGACGCCAGCACATCAAGCTACTCAAAACTAACAAATTCTGCCAGAACCTTGAACCTAATGCTTTAGCGATAAAGTTGAAAATCTATTAAATTTTGACAGATTGGTGCTTGATATGCTGGTGTCTGTACGAACAAAATCACATTAAAATAACTGTACATTCATATTTCATAATATTACATGTCTTATTTTTATTCGGAAAGTAGTTTTAACCTCATTTCGTATTAAATAATTTAGTGAACCAATCTAATCGCACGGCAAAGTCCGAGATAATGGAAAATTTTCCCGAGAGCATTGCAATAAAAAATAACTACATAGTTAGGTACCTACTGGAGTTGTTACGTTGTTGGGTTGGTGGTTACATTAAACGAATAAAGTCACATTTTCACGTTAGCAATATTATCGAAGTAAAGAAAACATTTTTTAAACCAACTTTTTGCTACTACATCTTTGTAAGCAACGCAAAAGTTAGAGAATGATCTAAACTGCCCAAAGAAAATGCTTAACCACTTATTATTAAAAACTCCAACTAACGTACCTAGCCTTTTCACAACTATGTTGCGATTAGCTTCCTGTCAAACTGGACGAAGCTGAATACGAGTATTTTAAATGGAAAGACTGCTATTCTAACCTCCACAGTGACTGGGTAGCACAATAGGTACTCTTTGGTAAGACTAGTTGTCAGACATTTTAGCTTCTGACTGCCCGTAAAGTTTGTCTAAGATCGTCGAATGACAGCCGGGACCAATGACTTATCATGGTATCCGAGGCAGAATGGGCCTCGATATATTATAACCAATGCTGGTGGTCACCCATCCACGAACCGACCGCGGCAACGATCGACTCTTGCGGCTGTTAATAATATTTAGGTAGGAGCCCTCAATGTGTACAAAATTACCAAAAGTTCAAAATGAATTTCACGTCTCAAGAATGTCAATAATTAAAAACGTGCTGCTCAATCATGTAACTTGCCATGGTGATTTGGCATCAGTAACTGAAAAAATAACAACACATTTGACAGATGCCGCCAAAACAACATGGCCGCCACAAACTGTCAACATCGACCCGCCCTATTTGAAAGACCCTTTATTTGTTTAAAACTGAAGATGAAACAGGTTTAAAGCAAAACTTTAAACACGTTCAAAACCATTACTTATAAAAGTTTCCCAAGATAGATTTTTATCTTCTTATCTTGGAAAAGTTTCACTACTTTTTCTCAAGACTCAAGATAATACTTAAATAAATCCATTTATCAACCTCAATGGCCGTTCTGAAGACGAGGCAGCTTCTAGTAGCTCCATTTTTCTTTAGTAAACGACGCGTGAGAAGTAGACAGACATTTGTGAGTACCCACCAAATATTTATAGGCAGAGGCTGTGCCTGCGAGCTAGACGCGGGTTAGCCCGACTGTGATAAACTGAAATTGCTTTCCCAAATACCTGCCCTCAATAAATATAAAGCACTTGTCTGCTATATGAGTATACGTCCTCCAAAATGCCTCGCCCACTCGAAAATAATGATGCAAAATGGAATTTCATGCACACGCCGTCTTCCCGCGGCTAGACAGAAAATGTGAAATATTGACTGCACCGGAATGCGCCCCGGGCCACAAGACGATCTACTGTATCCGCGGTATTTCATGCAAATCGCAAAATCCGTTTAAAGTCTCCAATTGAATTCACGGCGATTGTGATTGCAAGTCCCCAGGATTAAGGTCTAGGGAGATTCCATCAGGATTTTTGCAGGAAATCAAAAAGTATTTATTGTATTTTATGCAAACGTAGGTTTTAGATGTCCATGTTGGCTTAGGAATGGAAAATAATCGAATTTATCGGTTGCATTTTCTTCTAACTTATATTGGTTTGTCAACTTGCTGAAAGTCGGTCAACAGGGGGAAATGGGGCTAAGAGATACTATACCGGTGCATAAGTGTATAGATAGAAACATTTCATAAAGAATATTCACACTTCGCACACAATACTGAATAAAGCTTTAGGTACTAAAGAGATAAGTAACCAGGGTCATCGGATATATTTGACGCTTAGCCACAAGCTGATGGACTTTTTGAACGTGTTTTTTAATTTGCCTACACTGTCCCACTGCTGCGCAAAGGCCTCCCCCTCCAGGCATCCCTTTCCAGAGGAGTAATTGCGTAACTTATTATCAGTAGGAATTAGTTTCATATTCATAGTTAAACAACATTCATTGCGTTATTTACGTTGCTGAGCCGACAATTTATTCGAACAAATGACGCAATGGTTTAGAAATAATCTTCAATCCCATTCAGATTCTGATAAATTGTGCGTTTCGCAATTAGGGTGCAGGGCCACCACGATCCAACCCTTGCAGTACGCGTCTAGGTCGTCTCGCCACGTCTTCTTGGACTGGCCTCGATCGAAATTTAGTTTGATAAATATAAAGATAAATTAAATAAATAATAGTTTAAAAAGACTAAAAAACACGCTTCCATGGAAAACCAAACTAAAAAGTACAAAATAATGGAAAAAAGCGTGGGGTGCTTTTAAGGTATTTTTTTATTGATATCAGGCACCCCACGCTTTTTTTCCATTATTTTGTACTTTTTAATTTGGTTTTCCATGGAAGCGTGTTTTTTAGTTTTTTTAAACTATTATTTATTTTCTATTTTTTAGGGTATTTCGAATTTTGAGACGTATGTCAGCGTAGTTTGTGACAGTTTTTTTGCTGTCCTGGTAACCCTGGCAAGGATAATGGCACAAATTTATGAAATTATTGCATTGTCATCAGTCCTTGACAGGTGTGCAAAGTTTGAATGAAATCTGGTCGTTTAAAGTGGGTCAAAATCGCACTATAAGGAGTTGGTTACAAACAAACATACAAATATACAAATATACAAACATACAAATATACAAACATACAAACATACAAGTGAAGCTAATATAAAGCGTGTAAAAACGACCGTGTGGTGCCGGACGTAAAGAATAACACCACCCCATTTCTTCCCGTGGGTGTCGTAAAAGGCGACTAAGGGACTTACTAGAGAATGGGCAGCAGCGTTCTCTATGTATTTTACCACCATACTGCGATCGCCAACCCGCCTGCCAAGCGTGGCGATTATGGCAAAGCCCCCCAAATTGGGGGAGGCCTAAGTCCAGCAGTGGACGTCTTACGGCTGAAATGATGATGATGAAAGATAAATTTATTTTAATTTGAAAACATCCATCAGTTTCTTACTAAACTTCAACTATATCCGACGAACCCAGTTTTCTACCTCTTTTGATGTCTGTACAAATAAAATCCAATCGCTCAGGTCGTATCTCTTTGTTGCAAAACATAACTCTTAATTTTCAACAAATTCTGATTCAAATCAATGAAACAACACAAAAATCTTTGTTTGAGTCATCCAAAAGAATTTTCTCACAGCAGAAGCCATGGGCATGGCTAGTAAATTGTAAAAAAGACGGACATTAGTGCAATCTCATTCCTTTATTGAGCCATCAAACTGTCAGCGGCAGGAAATTTCCAGCCCCAGGAAGCCGCACCTGCCCCCAGGATACTAAAAAGTCGTGCAAAGGGTTGGCTATTAAGGGTGGGCACACACGAGAGATATTTAAATCTCGCAAGACCTACGCACACTTCGCGAATCCATCACTTTTTTTTTCAAACTGCATGCGAAAGATTAAAAGTAGGGTTTGCTTACCAATGTGAGTGCACTCCTTTCTTTTGTTTTGTTTTTCCTAGGTGGGAAATCATCAAATGACTTCTTCCGCTCTGGGTGGAACGGAAAGGCGTGTCAGACTTTTACTGACTAAAACCCACCCGTGTTCCTTCAGTTGCCCATAAACCAGGGCCACGGAATGTCTATCGAACAAATCTCGCAACCCTGGCTGGATGTTTGTGCACCCCTATACTCTATTTATTCTCCATCCAGGGAACGAATATTGAAAATAATATTGTCCCCTGTAGTTTTCAAGAGGATGCAGCGATGGCACAGCGTATTTATGCAGGTTAAATAACTTTTCTGCATAACCTGTTTGTGTTACGGTTTTATTTAGTTTTCGTTACGTTTGTTTTTGTTACGAGTGTATGTTTATTTTTGTTACTTTGCGAGTGGTGGAATTTTTAGTTATCGGTTGTTGAAGTATGTTTTGGAAGCTCCTGCTGAGACAGGCCGTTGGGCAACTGTGAAGTCTCCATAGAGTGCTATTGAGTACTTACTTAATACTGAAATTGTAACAAGGCAAACAAAAAAAAATGTTATCGACGCGTCAGCTTCTTCACCGAACCACGACTTGATTCGATGACGAATGCGTGAGAAAGATGGCCGAATGTTGTCGACGATTTATATTTATTTGGAAAAGACTTCATGACGTCACGTCAGCCACCTGACAGCGCGTCAGCAACCGAGCGTTTAGTAGAAGGCGTTGACGAGTTTATAGAGAGTGGACGAGTCAACAACTGTCTACGAACTTTCACATACATAATATTCAGTAAGGCATTGACATTTATTTTAACTGACTGTTCAATCTAAGTAGGTACAGACGCCAGCACATCAAGCTACTCGAAACTAACAAATTCTGCCAGAACCTTGAACCTAATGCTTTAGCGATAAAGTTGAAAATCTATTAAATTTTGACAGATTGGTGTAGCTTGATATGCTGGTGTCTGTACGAACAAAACCACATTAAAATAACTGTATATTCATATTTCATAATATTACATGTCTTATTTTTATTCAGAAAGTACGTTCTAACCTCATTCCGTATTAAATAATTTAGTGAACCAATCTGATCGCACGGCAAAGTCCGAGATAATGGAAAATTTTCCCGAGAGCATTGCAATAAAAAATAACTACATAGTTAGGTACCTACTGGAGTTGTTACGTTGTTGGGTTGGTGGTTACATTAAACGAATAAAGTCATATTTTCACGTTAGCAATATTATCGAAGTAAAGAAAACATTTTTTAAACCAACTTTTTGCTACTACATCTTTGTAAGCAACGCAAAAGTTAGAGAATGATTTAAACTGCCCAAAGGAAATGCTTAAGGGGGATGCAATGATGAAAGTTGATGAAGTTCAAAGCTATAGGAATGACTTTTTCTCTTTTTTTTTGTTCTTAGGCCTTTATGAACTTGGAGGGTTGTACTGGTGATTTTGATGATTATAATTCTGGAACTACATACGTCTTACAGTCGCGAATAATATTTTAATCAACATACAACCTAGCACTGGCCTGCAAATTGCAAAAAACGTAAAAAAATTTGAATGTCGCGGGCTTGTTTGGAGCATTCACCTTAACCACTTATTATTAAAAACTCCAACTAACGTACCTAGCCTTTTCACAACTATGTTGCGATTAGCTTCCTGTCAAACTGGACGGAGCTGAATACGAGTATTTTAAATGGAAAGACTGCTAATCTAACCTCCACAGTGACTGGGTAGCACAATAGGTACTCTTTGGTAAGACTAGTTGTCTGACATTTTAGCTTCTGAATATCAGTAACAACTGTCTAAGATATACAAATAACAGCCGGGACCAATGACTTATCATGGTATCCGAGGCAGAATGGGCTTCGATATGTAATAACCAATGGTGGTGGTCACCGATCCACGACATGACCGCGGCAAAGATCGACTCTTGCGGCTGTTATTAATATTTAGCCAGGAGCCCTCAATGTGTACAAAATTACCAAAAGTTCAAAATGAATTTCACGTCTCAAGAATGTCAAATAATTAAAAAAGTTCAACGCGAATATTCAAAAATATTGAAAAACTTTTCTATCAACTAGACTAGAACTAATGAGTTTCAGAACTTTTTCCAAGAATTCTGCCCTTAACACCACTGTGCAAATGCATGAAACAAAACATAAAACGTTGAAACTATGGTTAGTTAGGTACACACGCGGCGCCCGGTGCGCTTAACTGTGCGCGTTATAAACTGACTCATCCAGTGCCAGCCGTGCCCACTCTCCTCTTTTATACGAAATCAATATTAATTAACGTGTTGTTTTTTGTATTTACAATTTTTCATATAGACATGACATGTGCCCACATTTAAGGTGAAGGCAGACGTACGCGTATGAACAATGGTGACGCTGTGGTAACGGTCCCAACTTACAAGTTGCAGGTCGTGAGTTCGAACCTGTGCAAGCAGTTTGCGTAATTTATTTCATCACCACTGCCCACAAAACGGTGACGGCAAATATCGTAAGAGAACCAGAATGTCCTAAAACCAAAACTCGAAGATATGTGAAATCTACTAACCTGCACTGGGCCCGCGTGGTATATTATGGCCGACGCCTTTTTATGCCCTCAGGAGGCCTGTGTCTCAGCAGTGAGCATATTATACGCTGATTGTGCAGACATAGGATTACATTAGTAGCTATATTTGTTTAAAATAGCTTTCATGACTTGTGTCCAATGAACTCATCTATGAATACGGGAACGAATAAAAGGTCAAGAAAAACCCATTGAAAAACACATAGGTTTACCTCATAGGTACATCCTAATAATATTTTAAACGCGAAAGTTTGTATGTATGGATGTGTGGATGTTTGTTCCTCTTCCACGCAAAAACTACTGAACGGATTTGGATGAAATTTGGCATACATATAGTTTATAGCCTGGATTAACACATAGGGTACTTTTTATTCCGGTAGTATGTTCCCGCGGGATAATTTCCGACTCCCACGCGGGCGAAGCCGCTGGCAAAAGCTAGTTTCAAATAAGTCGGAGAAATTGATTGTTATGAAAATTGAGACCCTACATCAATTTGGCTATAACAACATTTCATACAACTTCCAAAGACTGATTTGAATATACTGACAATAATTTTATTCAGTAGATATTATTAGCCATTAACTACTCTGACGTTACATTACCTACGCTTACGTTAAAAAGTAACTTACATATTCCAGACTAGCTTTTGCCAGCGGATTAGCCCGCGGCGAGGTCGAAAATTATCCCTCATGAACGTACTACGGGATATAGAACTATCCTATGTCTTAATCCAGGTTATAAACTATCTGTATACCAAATTTCATTCAAATCAACAAACTTCCATATTTATAAAATTATAGTTACAAGAAGGATAGTAAGATTGATAGGAAATATCCAAAACTATCCTTACACGTAAAAGTGTTTACAACCAACCCTCACGCTTCCTGCCGGGGTCACGAGATTGTTCGAAAGAGATACCGTGACCCTGGCACATGGTCAACTGAAGGAACACGGGTGGGTTTTAGTCAGTAAAAGTCTGACACGCCCTCCACCCAGAGCGAGAGAAGTCATTTGATGATATCACATCCAAAAAAAAAAACCCTCACGTTTGGCTTAGAAGATTTGCAGATTCAGTATAAATTCCCAGTACACAAGGAATTGAGGAGCTCCTTTGAAGCTTCATAAGACAGTCACAACCCTTGGAGCGTGAGTTAAACAGATTCATTTGAACTCCAATCTTGGTAGCGTCACCCTACCACAGTCAGCTTCAAAAAGATGTACACGTAAGTAAGTATCACCATCTGCGTAGCCTTTTTAACCCAACTACGTCAGCTTCCAGTCTAACCAAATGCAGCTGAATACCAGTATTTTACATGACGCGATTGCATATCTGAACTCTACAACAAAATTATTGGGTAATATGACACTTCTTAGTAAGACTGTTTGTCAGAATTTCGGGCTTCTGACGACCCTTAACGACTGTCGAAGATCTACAATCGGCAGCCAGGACCGATTCGCTTTTTGTCGATATATGTAGTTATAAGTAAGTATAAGGAAAACAACTCTTTCAATTGTCTTAAATGATTGTTTCCTATTAAGGTATCCATCTGGAGCCACAAAATATATAGCACATTTGATATTTAACACATTGATAAAGTATTATGGAACCCAAAGATTTAGAGTTAGACGATCAAATTAATTATTTTCAAAGTATACATCTTTTTGAGGCAGACTGTACATGGATAACCTTCTATAAGGTGACATCTTAATTAGGTCACCCTCCCCGTGACACGGACAGAATTTCACGGAGAAAGTTATCTGTGGGAGATGAAATGATTGCGCAATTCAAAAATAAGATTAGATTACTGATTTATTGAGTTGAATAAAATTTTTAGTCGTGAATAACAGAGTTGTTTTGCTTTGGTGAGTCGTATCGTGACGTTATGGATGTGGGTGAACTTGGAAGGTCATTTTCTAACAGAGCAAAAAAAATTTTAAGTTCTATTCGCATGCAGCTGATTTCTAGAGATTTTTTCACTTTGTAGTGTTTTTTTTTTTTAATTTGTTTATATATTTTTAGTTTTTTTTTAAATTACTTATATTCTTCTATCAGAGTCTCAGCAACCGCATCAGCGGCGCCAGCACAGCCTGCCGTGCTTAGGAACATGAGATGGCGCAAGCGTGTTGACATCGGTTGCGTCCCACACTACAGGCCTACCCACCTTTCAAGGCAACAACGTCATGCCGTCTGGTCTCTTCCCATCGTCATGTACCAAGCCGTTTGGTTCTAATACCGCTGGTACGCTGGCGGTGACAAAGGCTCGTCGAATAATATCGTTGATGCTGGCCTGCCGTGCTATGCGGACTGCGCTCCTGCAGCATGACAAGCCATGGTGCCCTAGAGTGTCAACAGCTTCACCACAGTGACAACGATGCGAAGCAACACAAGGTGCGCCCAAGCAGAGACACGTACCTAGCCGAAACGATTTGTGGAAGCGCCTGAAGCCACAAGCCTGACTCCCATTCTCCCACAGCCAGTAGACGGGTAAACTGAAAAGAATTAGGTGACGTTTTAATTAGGGTATTCCGTATTATATTGCAGAGCGGCACGTCCTACTGGCTCTGGGAGAACGGTTTGTCGGGCAAAACCGTAATGGGACAAGCCATTTTCCAAGCATTCATCAAACACTGTAGTTCTAAATCAACCAGTGTGGAAAATAAAATATTCAAGGTTAATTTAGCGGTACTGTGGACCGAGGAGAGGAACGTTGGTAAACTTATACTTGAAATTTTGCGGACGCCGAGACCACCCAGGTGAATGGGAAGTGTGGCTTGCTGCCATGCTCGGTCGTCCAGAGCCACATTTAAGATCGAAGTTAGTGTTTCTAATAACTTGGTCTACTTTTTCTTAAAATTGTGGGTGCTTCCATAGATGGGAGGACCGAGAGAGGGCTATATGTTAATTTTGGTCCAAAGCTACTGTACCGAATGAAAATTTTTATCGTAACTTTTTCTGTCAATTCTGCATTTTACTCCCGGATTAAAAATCCGGTTTCACTTTCCAGGGTAAAAATACCAAAAGGAAGTTTAATTATATAACATATTTTTCTGTATTAGCTAAAACCTGCGCAGTCATCAGCATTATCATAATTTATCGGCTTTTACTTTTTGTCTAAAATGTTGGGAACCAATCCGAATGTCCTGTTAAACACTTCGTTTTATTTTAAGTGGGAAGTTCCAGGTTCTGCTTCAGTAATTTCGATTTTTCATTTAATTTTCAATTTAGCCAATTTCCTCTTTCTTGCTTCCAATGAAAGGTTTTTGTCGCAAGTGGCAACAAAACAGTATTATCAAATCAAATCAAATTTATTTCGGATTAAAAGAAGAATTATGTATGACTGCAAATTATTTTACTTTTTCTTTGTGAAGAGGTTATTGAAAAATTTCTTCGTGAAGAGGTTATTGGGTAGTAGAGCTTGATTAGGAGTGAAGTTTTATTGTATTCAGTCTGAAAAAGAAAAGTTTGAAATAAAGCAATGTCGAGACAGGATGGCATCCCTATGAACATGTACTCAGTAGTCGTCAGTTATTTAACAAAAATGCTGTTAAAGAGATCTAGAATCGTATGCTGAATCCATGGTTAAAGTTTTCACGTCGATATCCCAACCACTCTGTATCTTAATAACATAGGTCTTTACAAAATGAACTACTTTGAAAATATTTTCAAAGGTATACCTACCAATTTTACTTTATTATAGATTCATAGCGATGGTTGTTCCAAATATAGTTCAATACTACGCACACACAACCAATTTCATAATCAGCAAATATATCACTTAACGCCTAATTTACTGATACAGAAATAGAGACGCAAATATGTAGAAATTGCGTCACTAGTCAATCATGTAAACTATTGTTAGCTCACCTACATTGATATATCGTTTATATGTAGAATTGTGTTTATTTATAGCATTGGCAGGTACGTTCACATCGATGTAAAGTTATTTATACATGTTTTTTCTTTGGTTAGGTGGAGCACCGAAATAGGCGAGTGAATTATGGGAAATGGCTAAGCCGATGCTGGTGACAAATCAGAATCTGAATAATTTTATCTATACTATCTTTTTATAAATAATTCTACTGTACGTGTGTATGTCACTGAACTCCTCCTAAACGGCTGGACCGATTTGAATGATTTTTTTTGTATGCGTTTGTGTGGCTCCCTGGATGGCCACAAATCAGCCCAACAGATGGCGCTGCTATCGAGTTCTAGGAAACAAGACAACGTCTGTACGGTCAGCTAGTATCCTACTAATATTATAAACGTGAAAGTTTGTATGTATGGATGTATAGATGTATGGATGTATAGATGTATGGATGTTTGTTCCTCTTTCACGCAAAAACTACTGACCCGATTTGGATGAAATTTGGCACACAGATAGTTTATAACCTGGATTAACACATAGGCAAGGCTTTTTATCCCGGTAGTAAGTTCCTGCGGGATATTTTCCGACCTCCACGCGAGCGAAGCCGCTGGCAAAAGCTAGTTACTATAAAAAAGCTGAAAAAAATGTTTATTTGGTTGAACGCGGTAATCTCAGGTCTGAATTGAAAAAATCTGTATGTGTTGTATAGCTTATTTATTGGGAAAGGTGGAAATTTATTGAAGAGACTATAAAACATCACGCTACAATCAAAAGGAGGGGAGCAGCAAGGAAAAATGGACGAAAACTGTCAGGCAATTCGTTGCGACGGGAAGGGTCAGGAAGTAAAAAGTCTGCTCGATAACGGAGATAACGCAATGAATGTTGTTGAACTATCAAAATGAAAGACATTCTTACTCTAAGAGCCATGCCTCACCGGGAAGCCATGCCGACGTCGCCAACTAAATGTATTCAGCAATATGGCGGGTGGCTCACCTGGCGTTCACTTGATTACGCCAGCCGACCATACATTTTGTTAGCTTCGCGACCGGACTGCACCGGCATTGATGGCGTCCCAGTGAGCTATGGCTCTTATTCTCTTATACCCACTCTCACAACCACTCTGTAAGAGATGTACGCACCTCTCGACGATCTGCCGGGGTGTTCTGTAAAAGCACGTAGTGTAAACGTTAACGTCATCACTTAAGTGAGCTGGGTTCCGTCACCCAACTGAATGACGACCCATCTCTACCAACCCGTTTTAGCAATGGGTATACATCAGTAATTGGGTATCACGAAACCCTGGGTATCAGGTCCCTTGGTAAGATAGACAATCGCTACATATAAAATACAGGTGTTCAGCTGCATCCGGTTAGACTGGAAACAGATCACTCCATAGTTGGAAAATGTCTAAGCCGATTGATTGCCTTCTTCGGGCACCAGTCTCTTACAAATGTTATTATGTATTTTTAATTAGTTTAAGCACTTTATGTACCTACCTGCAACATTTATGATGAGAAAATTAATTTAATTTAATTGATATTGAAAACTTAAGTGAAGTGTACGCACGGGCACACATCAAGCTATACATTTCCAGTATAAGCTGACATCACATTGTACAAAAAACCGAATGCGAGGTCAGCTAAAACTGGAAATGTATAGCTTGACCTGTACGTGAGTGCTGCTAGCATCGGGTGATTTTAACATTAGTAAATTCTAATGGAGGTGACAATAGAGTGATGTGAGTGGTACTTTGATTTCTTTGGTTCACAGAATACACTGAAAGATAGGTGGAGTGCTTGTTCAAACAATTTCATCAAAGATGACGTAAATTAAAATACCGTTAAATCTAGTAAAGCGGCGCATGGATTAGCTACACAGGAAACAAGAAAATGTAACACTATTTTCAATATGGCTAAGTTAATAAACAACTCGATTATTGCAGTGGGGAAGTGATTCCCTTCTTCACTACGGCAGCCGGTTCAATTTCCGAAATAAATAAACATTTCAGTGTAACCAGGAGTTTTCCGGATCTTCTCCTAAGCGTGTCGATGGCAATAATAAAAAGATAAATTTAGTTTGGCCCAAAATTCAGCAACGCCAATACTATTCGCTAATGCAGCCATTAATGCCTCACCCTCGCGTGAACAGGTGACAGGGCACACGGTGCAAGAAGAGAGGTGAACCATTGTCTGTGGAGAAACTCCGCATACATACCGGAGGTCTGAGCCATCCATGAACCCCGATTTGCGAAGATTGTCCTCGCTTCAACCTCAAGTAGGTTGCGGTAAAACCTTAAAACCTTAAACAGATTTCGTACCAAATCTGTTTAAGGTTTTTCAAGTAGGCCACGGTAACTTGTGCCCGGATGTGAGGCTCTCTGATAGTCCCGAGTAGTAACTAGGTTTTGCCCTGAA
This sequence comes from Aporophyla nigra, assembly GCA_947507805.1. Taxonomy (NCBI): domain Eukaryota; kingdom Metazoa; phylum Arthropoda; class Insecta; order Lepidoptera; family Noctuidae; genus Aporophyla; species Aporophyla nigra. The sequence goes on along the minus strand of OX382309.1, from coordinate 17,907,343 downwards.
ATGCAAAATAATATCTACATAAGTAAAATCGGTTGTGGCGTAACATTTTAATATTAACTTGCTTCTGCCCGCGACTTCGTCCGCATCAAATTTTTGCTCCACTGACCCTTCCCGTCGCATCTAATTGCTTGCCAGTTTTCGTACATTTTTCGTTGCTGCTCTGCTCTTTTTGATCGTAGTGTGATAGGCCATCCAACACAAAAATATTTTTTCAATTCGGACCAGTAGTTCCTGAGATTAGCGCGTTCAACCAAACAAACAAACAAACTCTTCAGCTTTATAATATTAGTGTAGATTAAATAAGGAGGCGAAGATCAATAATTGCCCGATTCTTTAGTTTTTCTGAAGCAGTGTTGTTTCATTTTAATTAAAAGGCGACCTAGTGCAGTTGTTACTAAAACTTTGCTCACAAAAATAAATGACCGCTATGCAGTGAATTTATCCTTGAAAGTTTTTATTTGAGTTATGAGCACATTTTAATGCAGTTTTTTATCCAATGCTCAGAGAGTTTTTATCATGAAATTAAGTAGCTCTTTAAGTTTTGTAGCCCTGAATGAAAGGGTGATGTTCAAAGAGGAATCCATCTTCTTTGAAAATCACTGTTTCGTTAGTAACCATTGTCGACGTTTGTCGTTTCGATATCTAAAGGACACGGTATCAGGTTTTATGTGTGGATTTTGCAGATGCCAAGGTCTAGCCAAGTCCTTCTTCTCAATGAAACCCATCATTTCAGCGATGTTTTGGACACATCCAATTATCAGTTGCGTCTCATTTTCACTGAAACACTTTTTAGTTAAGGTGCTTTCGGCCAAATCAAAAGCAAAATCTGATTTCGATTCTTTAGACCGAAATCTCTCCGCGTTCACCAAAACCACGATATCTCACAAATTACGTATCGTAGCTTGACGAAACTAATGCCATTGAAATTATTATTAAATAAGCTACCTGATTATTGAAGAGTTTGTCCAGTTTTACCTTGTAATATATTGTTAAATCGACGTTGAAAATAGTGTGAGTAATTTTTTCCCCGGTTCTTGTACAAAAGTCGTTATATTTATGAAACTAAAGCTTTATTTCCAATAGTTATTATTTATTTAATATCTACATTATTTACCAATAATCAATTGAAAAAACAACAATATTTATGCGTTTCTAAACATTAAAAAAATATCGATTGAATACTTGAAGTTGTAGCGTAAAATAGCTGTATCCCCCATATATTATCGCTCATTTAAAAGCCCAGCCAAAGGATTGATTACGTAGTATCAACGTTCAAGCGACCACTTAGCATGATTAGTACATGGTAGCGGATTCATTACCGCTGCTCTTTTCTCCACAATACGCCCTCCTGATTAATGGTTGACCAATAGATGGAACAGAAGAATAGGGATTGCCTGTACGTTGTCAGGATAATAATTAGCCTTATGTAGGTGATTAATACTGGCAAATCATGAGTTTCAGATAAGAATAATGCCCTTATCTCATGCATAACATAACCCTAACTTGAATTAATATATTTGGGGTAGCTTCGGCTTCCAGTCTGGCTAGATAAGGGGGTTTATCAGTATTTTATGAGGACCAACTGCCATTTGCCCTCACAAACCGATAAGTTTGGGTCTTTCGTTTTATTTTTATTTTTGTACTCCTTCCTGATTCTCAAAATACATTTAATGCCAAACGAATACCATTTAAAATAACCGAAATAATACAATAATATAATTCTTTGTCAACTCTCGAATCAGCCTTTTCACACCCATCCCGAATTTTCATCAAAATAACATTTAAAACAAATATCTTCCCCGGATCCATAGATTTATAAAGAGGCAGACGTCTAGGATGAGAATATTTCCTGTCGTTGATCGATTCAGCCAACAAATTGAATTACCAGGAGTACACGGAGTACACGAGCACCAGACGAGACGCCAAATTAAATGCTCAAACTGATTTTCACGCTCCGCTAGTTCCATAAAGGAGTTATAATATCTAGCACAACTTTGTATCGTGGTACAAGTAGCGTGTAGTGCAGACAGTAACTTTGTCTAGCTGCCCAATCAGAAGCTCTATTTATATTATTACAGTGTTAGGAGAAACTATATGCATTGGGACTTAAACAGTCAATTTAAGAATCACCATCTACAACATCTGCCTAGTCTTTTCCCTGCTGTGTTGGGGTCGGTTTCCCCGTATTTTATATGGAGTAATTGCCTATATGGCATCCACAAGTAACTGGGTAATACGACACCTTTTGACAAGACTGGTTCTCAGACCTGAAACGACTGTCAAAGATTCAAGGATGACGGCCGAGACCAACGACTTAACGTGCTTTCCGAGCCACGAAGGGTCTTGATATGTCAAATTGCTCATCCATCCAAGGACCAAAAGCGGGAAGCGTATCTCAACCCGATCAATCGACCCGTGCGTCTGTTATCACTTAGCCACAAGCTACATTCAGGCGATTCATATCTGTATAGGAATCGCGTACTATAAAAGCCGGGGATGCGTAAATATAACTATAGTAGTACATACCTACCTATTACTGGCGAAAAGTTTTCATAATTTTATTAATTTCATGCAAAAACATTCAATACAGAGAGCCGACACAAATGTATTGTGTACCTACAACAAAATATCCGTATCGCAAAACTTCTCGTTTCAAATTCAATAGGGGTTGTATTTGCACATTTTTTGTATACCAATAAGAGTTCCTATTCATCCCTTTTCTATACACTTATCAAAAACAAATTCTGCGTCAGAGGAAAATACATTTTTCCTATCAAAAGGGAAGAGGGTGTGTTTTTTAAATTTCTTCATTTCAATTTCCATAGGACGCGTTTTTTGGAATCCGTTTTTAAGGGATAATCCTTTTTAATTTTCGCTGTCAAAGGTAAATTTTGTTACTACCTATTCTTAATTATTATGTTTTTAATGAGGACTTTGTGTAAACTGTGCCTTTCAAAAGTAGGCGGGTCATTCCGTAGTTTCGTGCAAAACAGATATCCAGACTAATTTACCTATGAATATTTTATTTATTTTTAATTTTTTAATGCTGAATGGGTAAAAACACAGTTACTTTAAAAGGAGTATCGATAATATCACAATTTTGTTAATTAATATTATCAAAAAAGCTAACAAAACTTCGTGTAAAATCATTCCTCTCTGTTTCCAACTAGGGTCCTCAGCGGATGTTTTGATGTTTACTCGTCTACATTTGAATTGACGGCTTAAATTAATACGGTATATTTAAACCAAACCTCTGACCTATTGTTTAATTATTTTGATTTTACAATCAGCTTAGTAATAGTGTAAAAAAAACTGTATTTTCTAATTGTCACAATAAAAACTTCATCACCATCCGTACTCGGAAACTTCATAATTTTGGAGATGGTTTATTTGGTCACTAATACAGATCAGGTGACAACGTGTTTCTACTGGTCAGTCAGACGCGGGTAACAACACAAGGCGGACGTACGCCTATCGCCACAATAATTATTTACGTTCTTCGTATTGTAAATAGTGCTTCGTCCAGAAATAACTTCATCACATTCCTGCTAATTCACAAGGTACTGTGGTAAGCAAATTATTGCAAATACTTGATTTGTTTATCTCTCAAATTGATTTTGATCGTATTTTATTATTGAGTTTCTAATGTTTTTGGTAATGAAATAGTTAAACAAAACGTTAGTTATTTTCATTCATCTCTACTTCATTACCATCAAAAATTTGATTTTATTCTGTTAACTACGAGCATGGTTAATTAGGAATATATTAATTTACTATTAAAATGTAATATCAACATGAGACACATGTTTTTCCAATTTTTTTTTTTCTTATATACTGTATTTTATTATTTTCAGTACTAATATGGGGAAAACTCGTAAATAGTTGTCCAGAGAAGAAAAACTGGCAAAAGATAGGCTACGTAAATGAGAAAAATAGTCACAAATAAAAATTGATCCTTATTTATATAATCTACAGAAAGAAAAAGAAAGGAAAAGATATTTATTGAGAAAAGAGAGGAGTAAGATCTGTAGCATTAAAAACATGACTCCTAGAACACAACGAGAACAAAGAAGGCGTTAGCGAAAAAATTCGCAAAACTACTTGGAAAGGAAGGAAAAAGAAAGTAGATTACAGAGAATATTGTTACAAAACTCACCACCCCAGAGTGAGTCAAAAAATTATGTAAGTCTAGAGCCTCCCAGACCACTTCCCCTGATGCTGTCTGAACCAGGACCCAATACAATCACACATTCTTTATAATAATATGATTACTAAATTAAAAGATTTGTACAATAATATATTATAACTAAGGTGACATAGAACTAGCAAGAATCTGGGCATAGTAAAGGTGCTCCGGACGGTGTTGGTGCAGTCGTTAGACGAACTGCTGATAACTTTGTGAAATATGGTGGAGACGTTGGCACTTTTGAACATTTTTGGGCTTTAGTAACCAAAAATATACCAAACGTGCACTTTGCGATGGTAACAGAGAGCGATATTGACGCAAGAATATTTCCAACACATATTTCAGGATTTAAAGGAACAATGAAAGTACATCAAGTAATTTGGACTGCTGATAATATTAGAACCATTACTTTACGACGTCTAAGTTGTTTCGAGTGTCAAGATTGCGGCATTCCGTGCATTCATAACAAGCATTTGGGCTTCCTTCATTTTAAGAGCTACAACTACAGCAAAGAAGAGAGAGTTGATGTTGATGAGATTGATCAGTGCCCTCAAAATGAAGGCACTTACATCAATGATGATCAGTCTTTATTAAGCATAGATACACTTAGCACTTTTTTAAATAACATGGATGTATCAGAGGTTATCATAAACTTACAACCTCTAGAGGGTCCAATCGATTTACAGCTCTCGCTTTTACTGAACGTTCCACCTACAACTTGGACTGTCTTAAAATCTCCTAAAATCAAGATTTTATCTGATGTATGAATAATTTGGCAAAACCGTAAATTTTATAAGATCCCAAATCAAAAACGAATCACAAAATTTTTGAAGTATTTAATTCTGAACACCAACGGCAATTCGAGACTTATGTCTTATCAAATAAATCTGAAAAATAAACAAAGACTACAATAAATATGATGGTTTACAGGATTATAGTGACGATTTAAATATTTTTTAATTATAATATTTATGATTGGTTTAGCTTGATCTGTTTTACGATCTAAATTTAAGGTTGACTAGAGTAACATTGAAGAATGATTGTCGGTAGACGTGTTAAGATTGTTTGAACATTTTCAACACATTCTTTATAATATTAAGCAATCCTTTATTACGTTTTCGTTTGTTAAAAATTACATGTCTATTATATTTTGTTTACTGTTGATTATCCATTCCATATTAATAATAATGAGTATGTTTATAGTTTTTTAAGTCTTTATTTGTTTAAAATTAATATGTAATTTTGCGGCAGAGACCAATGAAAACTACCTATATAGTTACCTACTATTATTATTGTATTAGCTATTATTACGTTGTAGTCAGTCAGTATAGGTAAGATTTAAGATGGAGTTGACAACTGTTTAAGGGCCTTTAATTATTAAAAAAAGTGATCGTGCTTCCGTCCACGAAGTTAATTTATGAGACTGATTAAAATGAAAATCTGAATTTTAATAAAATACGGTGATTATTGAAATTAAATTGTTTTATTTCGTTATTTTAAATTACCTTCTTTTACGGTTAATTACCATCCTAACCTATTCCAGAACTGTTTTACGGTACATAATTACCATCCCGACACATATCATTACCATCGCGCCCTAGTTCATTACAATCCTCTCACTTTTCATCGCCTTCCAGGTGTTAAATTTCAATTGTTATTTTCTCCAAAGCTAAACAAGATAATATCGTGCCTACCAGTTTTAATGACTCTGGTGACAATTTAAACTCGATTAAATCAATAAAAAACATAAAAAATAACATATTTTTTTCATTCCGTGGAACGTTACGATTTGCACGAAACGACGGAATGACCCAGGCGTTGTTAAAACATGTAAAATGGTATTTGACTTAAAAATGTGCGATATATTTGACCAAAATTGCCGGAACTTTAATGTAGGTTATAGTTTTACCTACACAAAGAGAATAATAATAAAGTTCTATGTCAAAATGCGAGAACGACTCCCGTTTTATATTACAGATTATCACGAGAGAGAACGACGAGTAATATCGTCGTAATTATGAAACTACGTTATTCACTTTTTGACCAACTTTGACGCCAACGTTGGCGTGTTGGTTGATTAAAATTTTATTACGAAATGTCGGGGCGTCTGAAGTTTGGCGAATTGCCTTATAATTGAGTTCACCGTTAATTTGTACGTGATGTAATTATTACATTATTTCTGCATTGTTTTAAGATACTTGTCGCTTTTTGGCTGATTTAGTCTTGTTATTGTGAGGACAGCTGAGGGTTTCGGGTTGTTTTCTGTTGCTGTTTTTATTGTTTTTTACTCTTAAATTAAAATAGGCTTGCTCTGCCGCTTAGGAGGGGCGCATGGCTTAGTAATAACAGCCGCAAAGGTTGATCGAAGGATGTCCAATGGATATTACATATCGAGATTCTAGAAACCTCCATATCCCGGAAAGCACAGGTCGAGGCTGTCATTCGTATAGCTTTGTCAGTCGTTCCGGCTAGTCAGATACCCAAAGCTTGACAACTAATCTTACCAAGGGGTATCGTGTTGCCTAGTGTACAGGATAAGTTTTTAACCAGTGCGCAAATTTTAAATAATTCAACTTAAACGAGTTATAATAGGTAATCACTAATCATGAAATTTTTATTTTGATAATATATCTTAGTACAAAAATATTAAGTTATCGTTAACGAAACATATTTATTTTGAAACTCTTTTTTATGGTAACTTGCACGCGGCGCCGGCGCGGCGGCGAATGTGAACGACCGAGCATAGCTACTAGTAACTACCAGCTGTTCGATCGGTCAAAATTCTAAGAAGTTCGAAGTACCTACGCCGGCGCGCGGTTACTGACCTATTACTATTTCGATATCATATTACGTCTTACGTACACAGTTTACTGATTTAAGGTCTGATATATTTTTTTTTTAAGTATTGAAAAAGTAATTAAAATGTGTTCTATTACTGATACTGAATCACCAATAAAAATTTGCGCACTGGTTAAATAACTTCCTTTATGTATAACTGGGTTGTAGAGGACAGATAGGCACTTTCTCCACGTGAAATACTGGTATTCAGCTGCATCTGGTCAGACTGAAAGCCGACTCCAACATTGTTGGGAAAAGGCTAGACAGATAGATATTGATTTCTCTGCAACTTAGATACTTGGCGACTTATGATTCAGAATAAAATTATAAAGCTAACTAGGTCGTCCGGGAAATTGTCACATAGAAATCGTGAAACATAACAGAAAATAAAAAAAATAAAAAATATAAATATGTTAGGACAACCAACACACCGTTATCTGATCCCAAACTAGGCAAAGCCTGTACTATGGTAACCAGGCAATTGATAAATATACTTATATATTTCTAAACACATACATATTATAGATAAGATAAGATAAGACATAAGATCATAACATCACACCTTGTTTCCACGAAGGGTTGGGCAGAGGTGATCATAGTACACCCACATTTGGCCAGTTATGTTAAAGTTCCATGTAATGGGGGGCAAGGCTATTGCCATCGACTGGGCACAAATCCAGACTCAGCGCTGCTACTAAGAAATCCCAAATAGAAAAAGCTCACCTGGGAATCGAATCCAGAGGGGTAATTGCGGAACTTTTTATCGTTAGGAATTGGTTTAATATTCATAGTTAAACAACATTCATTGCGTTATTTACGTTGCTGAACCGACAATGTATTCGAACAAATGACGCAATGGTTTAGAAATAATCTTCAATCCCATTCAGATTCTGATAAATTGTGCGTTTCGCAATTAGGGTGCAGTCTCACTAGACCTACGAAGCAGTCAGCCTGACAGTCCAATAATTCCGTAATGTTACCAGGTTATCAGGTATTTTTTAACCGACGAAAAAAACGGAGGAGGTTATCATTTCGACGCGTATATTTTTTTTTTGTTTGTTTTTTTTATGTATGACCACGCATAACTTTTTACATAGTAGTCCGATTGTGATGATTCTTTTTTTATTGGAAAGGGTATACTCCGAGGGTGGTCCCATATAAATTTGGAAAACAAAATCAAACCCTAAGGGTCAGAAAACAGGGGATGATTGATTGTTCACTCAGTGATTGTAATGTATTACCACGCATAACTTTATACAGAGTAGTCCGATTTTGATCATTTTTTTTTTCATTGGATAGGGTATACCTTGCCAAGTATTATTAGTACATTAAAACTACAAAAAATTATAAAATAAAAACTTTTTAACAAAAAATTAAACCGCCGAAATAACTGAAAAGCAAAAAATAATAGGTAAACCTTTTTTGCTTTTCAGTTTTTTCGGCGGTTTAATTTTTTGTTAAAAAGTTTTTTTAAATATAGCTCTTAAAAACATTTTAGTCACAAATATCTGGTAAACTTACTTCGTAATCTTTCTTTACGTTAAACACAGTTTTCCCTAAAAAGTTTTCACTTTTATACCACTAGAAACTTGAATATCCTTCAAAGTCAAGTTGAAAAGAACAAAAGAGCGTCACTAAATTGAAAACAACGCGTCGATATGAAAAATAGACTCACGGCATTATTAAAACAGGGTGACACGATGAAAACGCTAACGGAGCGGAGCGGAGCCGAGCGGAACGGAGCCGAGCGGAGCGAAGCCGTGCAGAGCGATGTTTTCCACTCTTCATGTGCCTATGTAATAAAACTAAGCCACAGACATAATAATATTTTTCGCATCATAAATTTGAAATATTGTACTGGCAAACTTTTTTGAAACGCCTTAGTCTTGAGGAAGTTTCATTCATATAAGTCAGTAGGCAGACGCTCTATGTAAAATACAGATATTCAGCAGCATCCGGTTACACTGGAAGCCAACCTCAAAATAGTTGGAAAAAAGCTAGGCACATGATATGATGACTTTCATGTTAAATATTACAAAAGATGTATCTGTTACGGCTAAAGATGGGTGTGAACATAAACTTAAGATTAGCCGACTAAACTTAGGTTTATCTTCGAGGAGATGTTAATGTTAGTTTCTTCTATCTTTAGCCGGCTAAACTTAAGTGTAACTGGAGGCCCTTGGCTAAAAATGTAGAAGGAAATGAAAAAGGAAACAATGTAATAATGTTTACTATTTTGACACGAAAACTTTTATTAAAAAATAATCACTCATTACGTGCAATCAACCGCAAGGAAAGATGACGCAATACTAAACAAAAACATTGCCACGTGTAGATACGCGAATTTTTCCGCACTGCCCCCTCAAGCCCTCCGCCGCCGGCCCGGCGCGTCCATCAAATACATTTTTAGCCGTTTTGTTTCGGTTAATGTGCACATTAGCCGGCTAAAGATGGAATATCACGACGCAAAGTAACATGATATCGAACTTTAGCTGCTTCTCGAAGATAAACCTAAGTTTAGCCGGCTAATCTTAAGTTTATGTTCACACCCACCATCACACATCATCATCCCACATCTAATATATCTTCCTATACTTCCTATTTTCTTTGTCCATGTGGTGCCAGACTTAAAGAATAGCACCAGCGCATTTCTTTCCGTGGATGTCGTAAAAAGCGACTAAGGGACTTACTAGAGAATGGGCAGCAGCGTTCTCTGTGCATTTAACCACCACACTGCGAACGTCAGCCCGCCTGCCAACCGTGGCAATTATGGCAAAACCCTTTCAATTGGGGGAGGACTATGTCCAGCAGTGGACGTTTTCGGGTGACATGATGATGATGACATATCTTCCACTACCTTTTTTAGAAATACAGGAGACGTAATAGGTACATACATTTCGGCAATCGATTTCTACATTATATCAAACAGCCCATCTGCGTACCTAAAACGTAACGCTAGTCAACAAGCCAAATAATAGGTTGGGGAAAAAGTTTCTTCGCATTTTTTAAGAAAATTCAAAACATTTTTTAATAAAGTTTATTTACATTTAACTAAAGTATGTAGGTACCATTTTGTTCGATAACTTTTTGCCATCTTGTAGGTAGGAACATGATCCCATTGCTACAGAAATTTTGGGACTTCTGGTCAAAATACCGCGACAATTGGTTTTGGCAGTCCTCTCGTGATGTTAACCTGACACTGCCTAAAGAATTCTGAAGAGACCGAAACAGGTGGAAATCTGAAGGTGCAAGGTCAGGACTATACGGCGGATGCATTACCACCTCCCAGCCAAACTCTCTTAATTTTTGTTGGGTGGCTAAAGATGTGTGAGGTCTAGCGTTATCATGATGAAAAACCACACCCCTTCTGTTGATTAATTCCGGCCGCTTTCTCTCAACTTCTTGCTTTAATCTCATCAGTTGTTCGCAGTAGAGTTCAGAATCGATGGTCCTGCCTGGTGGTAACAGCTCATAATAAATAATGCCCTTCCAATCCCACCACACACACAGCATCACCTTGTTGCGAGTTAACCCGGGTTTCGCCACAGTCTGTGAAGCCTGACCGGCCTTTGACCATGACCTTTTTCGCACGTTCTTGTCATACGTGATCCACTTTTCATCACCAGTTATCAGCTTCTTCAAAAAATGGTTCGGTTTCATTACGTCGTAATAAAGAATCACAAATGAGTACACGGTTCATTAGGTTTCTTTCAGTGAGCTCGTGAGGTACCCAAATGTCGAGCTTTTTTGTGTACCCAGTTTTTTTCAAATGCGCCAAAACTGTTTTGTGGTCAATTTCCAGTTCTTCAGCTACGTCGTAACTACTGGTATGCCAATCTTGCTCCACTTTTTCAAAAATGGCATCCATTTTTTCCGTATTGGGCGACCAGAGCGACGTGCATCTTTGACATCAAAATTTCCGGATTGAAAACGCTTAAACCAAATTTGTGCTACTCTCACAGACACTACACTAGGTCCATAAACATCGCAAATTTTTTTCGCGGCTTGCGTTGCATTTTTTACCTTTTTTGTAGTAAAATTTTAAATGTATCGAATTTCTTCATTAGATTCACTCATCTTGACGGTACGAAAAACAAATGAAAATCACACATTTTCCTAATTTGAATTTGGAATTATGTTCTTTAAAATTTAAACTTTCATTGATACCAAAACCAGCCAGATACAAATAGTATAGCCAAAGAGATTTTATTACAAGTTCATACATACTATAATGCGAAAAGACTTTTTCCCCAACCTAATATGAGCTAAAAATATATCTACCGAAACCTTACGTACTTAGGAACCTCTACATTCTAGAAAAATATAAAAGCATTGACAGAAAGCTTTCGTAAAAAAAGTAAATATGGACACAAAATAAGTACTCAGATAAATGTAACCTGGAAAGAAATACCTACTGAATAGCTTTCGCTCGTAAATCGTAGGTACAGAGCGCGGAAACCTCGGCACCCCCCAGGGCGATGGAGAACCCAGTGACTTACAAAATACTAAGAATAAAATCATAAATAAGTGAACAGCAATCTGCACACCGACCTTCTTTCCTGGTTTGTGATTACACTGACCGATTTACAGTTCCAGGTATTACGGCCATATTCATGAGGGCGAAGATCTATTTCTCGACAGTCTTAATCACCATGTGTAGCACACAGTGGCAATGTATTCCAATTTTAAAATTCAAGATTATGAATAACATTGCATGGCCTACTTTTTGGCACCCCCATCTAGGTAAAGGAACAAAAATAGGACCAGTGGGTGGGTAGTGCATAAAGTATACTTACATAGGTAAAGTACTTTTCATTTCAGGAAATACCTTGTTGTACTATATTTTGGTAGCACTAAAACCACATTCGCAAACAATCTCGCCACGATATTTTTTACGTCTACTAACTCCAACATTAGTACCTACTCGCAGAAAAACAACACAAAATAAATAATCATTTTCCCGAATATATGTATTTCGGTATTACAAGATTCCCTCTTGTTAATTCGCCGCGTGCGTGTTATTCAGCTATCAAGTGTATATCTACGCGGGATTAACGACATGTTCTAACCTCTAACACTTTCTGCCGGGGTCGCGTGATTGTTCAAAAGAGATACCGTGGCCCCGGCACTGGGCAACTGAAGGAACACGGGTGGGTTTTAGTCAGTAAAAGTCTGACACGCCCTCCCGCTCCGCCCAGAGCGGGAGAAGTCATTTGATGATTTCCCATCCAAAAAAAAAAAAAAAAAAAAAAAACCTCTAACACTTTATTAGTTTGTGTTGCCATTATATTATCATTGCAAGTAAATGGGTTGTCCGTTAAACAAACTATAGCAATCGTCACCTGGAGAGTTACGAACCATAATAAAATGAATTTATATCCTGCTGCCAGCGTGGAAAATGTGGAACTACCCTCTTTCGTATTATTTATACGTTTTTCTTTTTGGAACGAAGTTCCTTATCGCGCGTTGTGAAAGGGGGCTAGACGGAAAAAATTCTTACGAAAAGTTGTCACGACATGCTTTAACCGACTTCAAAAAAAGGACGAGGTTTCTCAATTCGACCGTATATATTTTGTATGTTGTTGTTTTTTTTGTTGTGAGTAGAGAGGGAGAGAGGGAGAGGTGGACAGGTGGAGGGAGGAGGGAGAGGGGGAGGGGGAGGGGAGGGGGAGGGGAGGGAGAGGGGTAGAGAGAGAGAGAGCGAGGGAGAGAGAGAGGAGGAGAGAGAGAGCGAGGTAGAGAGAGAGAGGGAGAGAGGGAGAGAGAGATAGGGAGAGAGAGAGAATATTTTTGTTGAGTGTATACAGGTTTTTTGTACATAATAAATAATTAAAAAAATATAACTATTATGAATCCTGGAAAGGAACTTCGTTCCATCCGGGTGTCCCTTGACACCTCTAAAGTTTTTTTTTTTTTGTTTGTGTATTGTAATAGATTGGGATAGACTGTATGCGGAAGTAGGAAAACAGGGTGTTGTGGTGCAACATGGGAGAGTCCTATGTCCAGCAGTGGACTGCGATAGGCTGAGTTAATAAATTGATTGTAGGTAATATGTAGAACGGGCTGGTATCCGCAACTGTACGTATGAGCGCGTATCTTGCGTACGCATTGACTGATTGTAATCAATTTATTCAAGTAGGTACGGTCATTAAAAGAGATAAGTAACCAGGCTCGTCTGATATAGTTGAAGTTTAGTAAAATACCGATCGATGTATTCAATTAAAATTTAATTTATTTGATGGAAAACAAACAGTTTATTTATCTATTAAATTTCATTCCAAAACATCCAACGGTTTCTTTATCATCAGCAGCCTATAACGATCCCACTGCTGGGACATAGGCCTCCTCTCGGTGAGAGGGAATGGGCCATAATCCACCACACGGGCCTAGTGCGGCATGGTAGATATCACATGTCTTCGAATTTTTGTTTCTAAGACATACCGGTTTCTTTACGATGGTTTCCTTTACCGTTTCAAGAGCAGTGGTGATGAAATAATTTACAAGAGTATAGCGCTTGCTTGGGTTCGAACTCACGACCGTAGCCGAGTCGTAAGTCGCGGCTACTGGGGCACCACTGTTCACATCGGTTTCTTACTGATCTTCAAATATATCCGCTGACCCTAGTTACTTATCTCTTTTAGTGACTGTATATAATGTTGATTTTGATGGTAATGGCTTAAAATTACACAAGCATGTTTTATTGCAGTTAACCAGCCACAAGCCAAGATAATCTTTCACTACAGTGATTCTACCAAAACACCGAATTACAAACACAATCAAAGGTCTCCTCACAATAGTTCGCATTAATCCGATTAAGCTTAGTACAAATTGGACTGCAACTAGCTACAATTAGAGAGGTTACAGGGGTTAGTAGTGTATTTACTTACATTTGGCATTCTGAACATTGCATAGATACTATAGATAGGCACAATTAAGAGGTCTCAAACTCCAGTTAGTGTTAGTTTGACTAGGTACCCACATAAAGCCTAAAAGAACGTAACTCTTGGCTTCACCAGTATGGTCATAATTTTATTGCTAAGCAATAAGTACCCCAGCTTTTGTTTTGTACATGAAATAAGGCTGAAAATGTTCTCGTAATAATTATGGGTACGGAACAGTCAAATTAATAAATCTCAATTAATTGCTATAGTGGAACTTTACAGACTTGGTGGGTAATATAAGTTGGTGTTGCAACTACACATCATCCACCTCGTATCCTCGACGCAAGCGCTACAGATGACCATGAGTTCCTGTGTTTTAAAGGTACTTGTCGACCAAACTGTTACTGCGTTTTTCTAACTGGAATTTCTCAGTAGCAGGTCAAAGTCAGGATTAGTGCCTGACTGTGATAGGGTCGCCCACTATTACATGGGACTTGAAAATAAGTGGCAAAATGTGGGTGAAGTATATACAGATATACTTATGCCCAAAACTTTGGTGGAAACAAGGCGTTGTGTTACGTGACCCACTCATAATTTCAAGGAACTACACTAGTATCAGCCGTTGACCCAATAATCAGGTAGCCGAGTGTGAATTCAGTCTCTAAAATACTGCAAACCAGTGTAGACAGACCTTACAAAAGAAATAAAGCCAAGCTCTCATTTACTACTGAAATTAGTCACAGTGAGCGAACTTTGATTTATCTCAAAGCTTTAGCAGATACAAGGCGAAATGAGAGATTCGCCAAAGAGCTCAGCGAACTGGATTAGCCGCTATCTCCTTTATCTGTGAAAGTTAGGAGTTAGGAGCCACCTGAATAATTATGTTCATTCAGACTCCTTAGTTTGAAAACATATCTATATGTTTATCTTTGCATGTACTAATATTATTACTAATTAAACTCGCTTATCGTGTTGGTCGATAACTATATGATCGTGTCTGTCATTCTGTGTGGTGCAGGACGTAAAGAATAACACCATCACATATCTTTCCGTGGGTGTCGTAAAAGGCGACTATGGGACTAACTAGAGAATGGGCAGCAGCGTTCTCTATGCATTTTACCACCATACTGCGATCGCCAACCCGCCTGCCAAGCGTGGCGATTATGGCAACCCCCTTCAAATGACAAGCACCAATAATATATGGCCCCTACAGCCCGGCGGTCCGTAGCGGTCAAGAACACGGTGAGGCAAAGGGTGCCCCCCAAATTGGGCGAGGTTTATTTCCAGCTGTGGACGTCTTTCGGCTGAAATGATGATGATGATGATTATGATGATTGTGTCTGTCTGTGTGACTGTATTGTTCTTCTTAACTACGAAGCAGATTTTAATTTAGTTTTCACTGTCATTAACAGCATATACCAACATACATTTATTTTTTCGACTGCCTCGTTGGTAGGTCCCGCTACTACTGAGCATGAAGTCCTGGGTTTGATTCCCAGGTCGGGCAGTGTTATCGGGTTTTTCTATCTGGAATTTCTCAGTAGTAGCAGTCTGGATTTGTGCCCAGTTGATGGCATGAGGCTCGCCCCCTATTACATGGGACTTAAACTTAACTGGGGAGATGTGAGTGTACTATAGGTAGACCTCTGTCCAACCCTCGGGGAGACAAGGCGTGATATTATGTGATCAATTATTTTATTTTATTATTTATTAACACAATAAAATACATATTATACGACACAGTTATATATTTTGAGTGAAAAGGTGCTGATTTAAAAAATATTATGCTTACATACTTTAAATAATAGTTTTTACTTCATACTCTTTGTTAATTTATTACATTATTTTTGCACTTTCTAGTCTGAAGCACAGGTTCAACTTAGTTCAGGCATATGAGCAACTCTGCCGTATTTTAATTATTAAGTTACTTTTTTAATTATTAAGTTACTTTGTAAATGTGCCCCTTTTTATAAATAAACAATTATTATTATATTATAATTAAATCTTGATATTTTGGAAAATCTTCCAAACCGTGCGAAGCAGGGCCGGGTCGATAGTCTACCGTATAATTACTATCCATTCTTGTTAGCGCGTAGACTAATGGAAGTCGTTGTACAAGTTTTTTAATTACAAGCTATGTCATGGATGAAAATTGCAACAACGACATCACAATCTTGTGCAAGAAGATTCTTCTAGCAACTCTAAATAAAAAAACCGGCCAAGTGCGAGTCGGACTCGCGCACTGAGGGTTCCGTACAAACCTGCAGGTATTCACGGTTTATGCATAAGGTTTATGTTTATGAAAATAAATGTTTTTTTTTAATTTTTATATTTGAGTTGACTGAATGAAAGGTAAATTGGGTTGGTTTACGATTTATGACGTACTTATAAAAAAAAAACTACTTACTAGATCTCGTTCAAACCAATTTTCGGTGGAAATTTACATGGTAATGTACATCATATTTTTTTTTAGTTTTATCATTCCCTTATTTAAGAAGTTACGGGGGGGGGACACATTTTACCACTGTGAAAGTGTCTCTCGCGCAAACTATTCAGTTTAGAAAAAAAATATATTAGAAACCTCAATATCATTTTTGAAGACCTATCCATAGATGTCACCCCACACGTATTTCGGTTTGATGTTTTTTTTTTTTTTTTGAGTTTCAATTCTATGTATGTTTTTTTTTTCTATTTTTGTGTGAAAATCGTAATGCGGTTCACAGAATACATCTACTTACCACGTTTCAACAGCATAGCTCTTATAGTTTCGGAAAAAAGTGGCTGTGACATACTCGGACAGACAGACAGACATGACGAATCTATAAGGGTTCCGTTTTTTGCCATTTGGCAACGGAACCCTAAAAACTAACATTGAGAGTATGATGTAAGTAGAAAAAATTCAGTATATTAGACCCAATATTCCAGGCCTAAAAATAATACTCATTATCATCTGCCTAACCTTTTCCCAACTACATAAATTGAGGACGGCTACCAACTAGCCCGATGCAACTGAATACCAGTATAATGTAATGGAACTGCTGCCTATTTGACCTCCACAACCCAGTTACTGAGTAATACGATACCCCTTGATAAGACTGGTTGTCAGACTTCGGGGCTTCTGAAGACCCGTATCGACTATGTAAGATCCACAAATGACCGCCGGGGCCAACGGGTTCAAAAATCAAGTCATTTATTCAAATTAGGCTGAGGATCAGCACTTTTCGAACGTCAAAATTATATAAGATAGTCCGCCAAAGCACGAAAGGGTCTTAGTCTTGCAAATATGGTCACCCATCCACAGACCAACCGCGGCAAGCGTCGTTTAACCTGATCGATCGACCCGTGCCTCTATAATTACTTAGCCCACCAGCCTCAAGGCCTAAAAATAAGACTACAGTACCTATGTACTAGTGTAAGCCTACAAGTAATGCCAATCACTTAGACACATAGATACCTAACAACGCTATACGGTTATCAAATATTTATATTACCTTCTAACATACCAACGTCAATCGATCGTTATTAATGAGGCACAAGTTTTCTTGGAAAGCCGTCTACATATATTTTAAGCCCCCGACGCAAAAAGAGGTGACCGTGAGGATGGCTGGACCAAACGAGATAATAATATGTACATGAGACCATGTACACTGTTTAGTATTTGCTACTATTTGCTACCTTTAATGAAATATTTGCTACTATTTGCTACCTTTAATGAAATATTTGCTACCTTTGCGATAAGAAATATATCAATGAAATAAAGTGGTCAGCCATTCTGACGTCAGGTTGGCTGACCACATCCAAGTTCTCATAGTTTTAGCATTGTATTAACCGCGTTGCTAATGTCAATATTTACTACCCATTTGCTACCTTAACATATATTTTTTACGTAACTTTAAGAAGCTCATTTATAAAGTTATAATAAAAAACGATTAAAACGCCTGTACATCAATTATTTAGATGTCTTTTCGTCGTATAAATGCTAACAATGTTTCGACACAACGATCGTTTGATCAAATTCTCTTCTTATCAAACTTATAGACCCAATACTTAGCTTTTATTACTTTTTATATAGGTTTTGGTTTTGGTCGGGGGTTTTAATTTTTTTTTAAGTAACTTTCAGTGATCTTTCGATGTCACATGAGGGGTTGCTCGTTATGTTTTGCGTTTATAAGTACTTGCATGACACTTAATGCTAGTTGTATGCCATTATACCTCGAGGAACTTTGTCTCCTAAAACACAGGCTTATGGCCTAATTTAGGAGGCATCTGTTTGCCCTTTAATGTGAGTCTATTGCACAATATTCTCCTAATCTTTGTGTACTTATATATGTTATTCTATGCGTACAAAAATAATTTTAGTATTATATTATCATTATCATTTCAGCCGTAAGACGTCCACAGCTGGCCATAAGCCTCCACCAAAGGTGGGATTTGCCATAATCGCCACGCTTGACAGGCAGGTTGGCGATCGCAGTATGGTGGTAAAAGGCATAGAGAACGTTGCTGCCCATTCCCTAGTAAATCTATTAATCACCTCTTGCGACACATAATTGAAACCAAATAACTTCCCTTAAAAATATTAGGGGCCCGAAACATAATGAAAACGAAAATATTATTTCAGTTAATAACTGCATTTTTATCGCCCTCTCCATAATTTCGAGGGGTGACAATTAGGGCGGAATATCATTTAAATTGCGGTGGGTTTTGATTGATAACGTCGCACCCCTGTTTGGCCAGAGGTGTGATAATTCAATACTTACCTACTTTTTAGTCACAGATTGGTAGATTAAACTTTAAGGAATTTTTGGAGGAACTGATTAGAGGAATGTAATTTAATCGTTGCTAACAGCTACTTGATAGGTATTAAGGCGAAAGCGCTAGGGTGGTCCCGGGTAAAAAAACTTTCTTCCATTTTTTGTTGCAATTTGCTGGTTTCATGAAGTGTTCATATATTTGTCCAATTTGAACTAAGATTTGTATTAGTGGTTTTAATTATTATACTTCGGCAAATGACATTTTTTTGTAACTAGACAACCTGATACTGACAATTACTGACCTGCAAATTGCAATTTTTTAGTATACCTATACATCTTCCACGGTCTATCCTAGCCCGTTTCCATTAATGTCCGGCGTATTTACTGTTTAATAATTCTGACACTCATTTTGTAGAATGCTTCCTTCATATTTGTACGTAGCCGAGCTCTTTCCGTCTGCTCCATGAGTCTGCCAATTGGGATGTGCGCGTTGACCACATTGGACACCTATATAAAATTCCATAGCATTTACAAGCACAACTCATATCAACGTTCAAATTCTTGACTAATTTCCTTCTTGATAATGTAAGTAAAAGACTCTTCAGACAGGCGCGATGCGACTCTTGTAGAACAATTTCCATGAAGTTAACGTAGAAATTGTTCTACGAGAGTCGAGTCGCGCCTATTAGTGGGAGCCTTAAAGTCAGATTTTTAATTTGCTAGAACAAAATGAGGGCTACGATCGATCGAATATTTTAAACAGATAAGACGGTTTTAAGATAGAAACACTGCCAATGTATAAAATGTGTTAAGTAAAGAATGTATGTATACAGGGTAAGTTTTTATCCAGTGCGCAAATTGTAACCATGAATTCAGCATATCATTCTAGACCCCCTTGCGCAGAAATTTTTGTCGGTTTTACAAAAAAAAATCTGCTGTTTCATAGAAAAATGCAATACCTACACGGTTAAAATGTATACAACAGCTGATTTTTTTTATATCCTACGAAAATTTTCTACACTGGGGGGTCTAGAATGATATGCTGAATTCATGGTTACAGTTTGCGCACTGGATAAAAAATTATCCTGTATAGTGGGCAAAAGGGACTTGCACGAACTATATGAGCAGCTGACTGATGTAGGTAAAAAGTCGATCGCAGCTGTCTTAATGGTGTATCATATAAAAAATCAGAGTTCTGTGGGTTTTCTTCGGTCTGGTTTTTTGACTTGATTTACGCTAGAAACCTAAAAAGGGATGCTGTTTAGATTCTCCACGAAAACTTAAAGCTTATAGCACTTTTCTGCACTTTTCTTAGCTTAGAAGTTTGTTTTTTTCACAGCTCCGAGGGACAGTAGACTTGAGTATTTGATATAAATTTCAGCTTGATACCCCCACGCGTTCCTGAGAAAAAGGGTCTTGACAGACAGACGGACGGACGGACGGACAACAAAGTGATCCTATAAGGGTTCCGCTTTTTCCTTTTGAGGTGCGGAACCCTAAAAAGAAATGTCTACTCAACAACGTAAATAACGCAATGAATATTGTACACTTTCAGTGCCCAGTACCCGCTTCCGGGTAGAACGATAATTCGTTCGCATGCCCACAACTCGCCTCCGAGTCCTACGTATAAGTAGTTATGTGTCTAGCGACCATGCCGAGCACCCGCCTAAAAAAAAACACAAAAATAAGCTAGGTGTGAATAGTGTGTACTTTTGAATAAGTCTTTTTTCAACTGGGCACTGAAAGTGCTGTCAAAATTAAAGCTATTACTATACTCCATTTGTTTAGGTAGTTAACTAAATGTAAACAATCTTAACATGTCTTTTATCTAAAAAACTGTCTAAAAATTGAATCTAAAAATGTTTACAATTAGGTATTTACTTAAACCGATGTTAGGTAAGTAACTTAATTTAAATAATATTTGTTGGTCTTTTATACGATTTATTTTATATAAAAAGACATATCAAGATTGTTTACCTTTAGTTAACTACCTAAACAAATGGAGTATAAATGTTACGCAATTACCCCGCCGATACTAGAAAACGGCTACTGGCTGGCTACCTCTTCATCGTCAGCAATATTACGAAAATTAGAAACATTTATACAAAATAACTGAAATAGGTAGGTTACTTACCTAGGTTGAATACGCCTGAATTAATTCATTAAGCGTTCATCCGGCCGAGCCCTTAGCTGATGTAATATGAGGGGCTCGGATGGCTCAGACTCTAGGTTCATATATACGTGGCGCCAACTTTCATTGGCCGAATTATATGACTCAAGCGTTGGCGACCAGCCAGCAAGCGGCGCCAGAAATTTCACGGCTCTCTTCACTTTGTATGAGAATTAACCCAGACATTATCATTTTATTACTCTTTTTTTCCTTTTTAATAATATTCATGCTATGGTTATGGTTTTTAGAGCAAGAAAACGGCATAATGAGGTCGGAAACGTAGTAACAATAAAATAATACGGTTAACTTTTACGAATCTCATTTCACCGCAGCACCATCTTGTATAATTGAATTTAATGAGAGCGTCGATAAGTCGCTCTAATTAAGCTCGTTATAAATGGAGTTTGAATCGGCAGAGGGGCAATTTCGGGGGAAGAAAACAAGGCATTTCATTAAGAAATAAAAACTTTTATTATTATCAGTTCAAATATCGTATTTACATTCTTTTAAACGAGTAAAAGCACATTGTTTATACAATACAAAAAAAATATTTAAAAAAAATCGTAACTAAATCAGTAGCGGGACAATTTCGTGATACGTAAAATAATAGAACATAGTTAATCGAAAATAACCTAGGATAGTTAAAAATTAAAATAAATCTCATAATGTCCGTGTACTTCGGAACTCATACAATCGGCAATGGCAACTCGTATAGGACTGTCGTAACTAAGAAATCGTAACAACTAACTGATTAATTAATAATACCTATATACAATTCGTTCGCAACGAACGTGTGCCTTGCGGCCTCGGTCAGTACATCGTACAAATGCAAATTATTATGTATACAATAGAATTTCCACTATTCTCAATATAAATGCTCGACGTAATCTCGTATCGTACATCTGTGTGCCTCACTCAACGGGTGAATTATTTACTTTGCAACCCTTACTCGCTAGAGCCGCGAGTGCGTCTGAACCACGAGTGCGCTCCGTAAATTGAATTGCTAACGAATTTTATTACTACATTAAAACGGCGAATTCTGAAGACTTCCATCGGATATTAGGATATATTCTATATATAAATTTGATTAGATTAATGAATTAAACTTCGATATTCGAAAGTATCTACACACGTCACAAAATAACAACACTATCTAAGGCATCGGGCGGCGGGTTACGTCGCTTTGTTATTAAAACACGTCAACAATTCAACAATCAAATAACGAACGTATATTACAATAAACAATTATTTGACGAACCCGCCTTCAACGACTTCAAAACTCGCCGACTGTTTCTTCCACACTCGTATTTCAGTTGCACTTTGCCGCCCTTCCTAAGCTACATACAATAAAACTCAACAAACCATATACACTGAAAATATTGCGTTTCACATACTATACAATTTACGTACTATTGGTGTTCGGAACCGTATTATGAATTAACTACTCGATAGTGCCGGGGGCGGCTCCCGAGTTTGTGACGTAACAATTTTGTGCTCAAATTTAGTTAAATTTTGTTTAATTCCGCTAAGTGCAGCCCCCGGCACTCAGTGTAAACGTCTCTAAAGCTCGATAAAGACTACACTAAGTTGATCTATTCTCACTAGTGTTTATTTTATCTCCGCGCACACTGACAACTGTATTCTACCTACTACTCAATTCTATTACTTATTATCAATTTTTGTCGCGTATTTTGGCAGTGCGTTCAGTGCTATTCAATTGTTTTAAGGCTTTTTTTCGCTTAGTCTTAGCGTAGGTAACATTTATTTGATTTTTATTGCTATTCGTCACCAATTTTATTTACAGAAAATGATATTCGCGTCTAGACTAGCATTAGTTTTAAGACTACGTACGAAATTACCTTTATGCGATACTAATGTCTTGATTAATTTTACATTTCCCGGATTCTATGAAGCGTTTATGTTAATTGTTGGCACAAATTCCGTTCACGTTTTTGTAGGGCTACAATCTATTTTGAAATCACAGATAACTTGTTTCTGTCGCTATCTAACAAGACATAGAGAATATCGCATTCATGTTTCGTCTTATTTTAAACTGTCAAGTTGCCAATGCGCCGGTCCTACGTTACTTACACTGCACTCCTAACCTTACGTCGTGGGGACCACTAAAATTTTACTAAACTGGTTAATTTCACTAGTCTTTAGTCTTGACGGAACCTATTTCCATCTACTCTACCTCGCCTCGCACAGAACAATGATTAGTATATTATTTATATAAATCGTCGAATTTCCTATCACGTTACAATTTACAGTAGGACGGTCCCACACTTGATTATATTTGAGATCTGCGAAGATTAAATAATTTTGGTAATAGATGATCTCCGTTCAATTCACATGGTATCACTGGAGGCGGCGCGTGGGCCGCGACACATCTCCTCGCCACACTAACTTTACTATTTGAGCACCGTGGAAGGAATGTGTGCATAAGATTTAGATAAACGCCAAGATTCAATGGAAGAACCTCTACCATGAGTTACGATGACTCGATAACCGCTAGTTCGAATAGCCTATCAGCCTATTATGTGCCCACTACTGGGAAACAGGCCTCCTCTCTGTGAGAGGGAATGGGCTGAAATCCATCACGAGGGCCCAATGCGGGTTGGTAGATGTCACATGTCTATATTTTTGTTATAGGACATGCCGATTTCCTCAGTGTTTTCCTTCACCGTTTTTGAGAGCAAAAGTGATAAAATCTCAGGGTTCGAACCTCGTAAGTTGCGGCCGTAACCTCTGGGCTACATCTCCTCCCAATCGCTAGTTGGAATAAGCATCAGAAAATAGCTAATAGCAACCAATATTTGATTCAAGTCCAATCGTAAACTCATGCTAGAAGCTCAATGATAAAACCGTATAGTTTTCATAAGACTGCATTAGTTAACTTCATCGACAATTATCCCTTAATAAATATAAATAAACATCTTCAAAATTTTTACCAAATTATGAGCATATATTTCCAGCATAAAAATCTTTTTAAAATAATACGTCATACTCTTCTCAATTATAGATATACATGGCACACTGCTCTGTTTATATATTTATAGTTATAATTCATACACTCGTTACCTATCAGTTTACCTTGTCACCATAGAATAATTGAATTATATGGATGGATATTCCGTTGGAAGCTTAACAAGCACTAATAGAATAATAGAAAGGACAAAGCCATCGACGGACGAACAAACAATGATGGGGGGAAGAGGGGGGTTTTTGAAATCAACTGAATACTGTTGGCATTCGATGCCAGTTCGAGCGATTCCTTTTTTTTAAATCTAGACGATAGAACTATCACGAAATGTTGGTCCGACGGAGCGAGTCAGTCAGAACGTGACGCCTCCTGGTGCAGTATAGGGATCGCGGCGTAGGCGCCGGGCAGAACGAAAAAAGCGTAATTGATTCGACTAAAGGGCTCGTGCGCTAACTCTCACTTGATGGTCGCGTGCCGCGTCTCCGGGTGCAGGCACACGCCCTCCACTGTGAATATTGATACCTCTGTAACAATGGAAAACATGTTTTAATCGAGTGATTTTTTTTTTCTTTTTTAAGGACAAAAATATTTATTCATAAATGAAAATAAATAATAGTTTAAAAAAACTAAAAAACACGCTTCCATTGAAAACCAAACTAAAAAGTACAAAATAATGGAAAAAAAGCGTGGAGTGCTTTTTAAGGTATTTTTTTATTGATATCAGGCACCCAGGGTTTCTATTTTTTAGGGTATTTTGAATTTTGAGACGTATGTCAGCGTAGTTTGTGACAGTTTTTTTGCTTTCCTGGTAACCCTGGCAAGGATAATGACACAAATTTATGAAATTATTGCATTGTCATCGGTCCTTGACAGGTGTGCAAAGTTTGAATAAAATCTGGTCGTTTAAAGTGGGTCAAAATCGCGCTATAAAGAGTCGGTTACAAACAAACATACAAATATACAAACATACAAGTGAAGCTAATATAAAGCGTGTAATAGGTAAAATAAAGTATAAATTTACATTTACATATTATAAGTGTGAGAATAGGTTTGTTCATAAAATTTGCCATATCTTTTTCATCTTTCGTCATTATTTAACGTTATCAAATATGTAGTTATGAAATGTAATATGTACGTATCGACGCTTGAAAGGCAAAATTGATGCAATTTTGCCTTTCAAGCGTCGATATGACGACGATATATCGACATCCGCCAAAAGCAACGGATAGTCCGCGACGGACGATCCACGTGTTTGTGTGTTTTAAAATCAAAAGACACCGGTACATAGTGCGGACCGTCTATTGAACAAGTTATTTATTTAGGATCTCCAACAAAAGATGTACACAATACATTCAAATCAAACGAGATAAATTACACTCAGACACAGAACAAATGATTGTGCTCATCACACAAAGATTTGTCCTGGGTGGGAATCGAACTTGACTTAGCAATCAGGGTCACTAACCACTAGACTAACAGGCTAGTCAAAAACCTTTCAGCCGATGAAAGTGAATAGTTTCCATGACTCACCATCGGGCAGGTCGCGCAGCCGCGGCGGCAGCGAGGCGAAGTATGCGTGGTGCAGCGCGCGGTGCGCGGGCAGGCGGCGCGCCGGGTCGGGCTGCAGCAGCGCGGCGGCCAGGCGCTCGGCGTCGCGCCCCGCCTCGCGCAGGCGCGGGAAGGCGCCGCCCAGCGCGCGCGCCGGCGCCGCGCCCCAGCGCGCCACGTGCGCGCGCAGCCCCGGCAGGCGGCTCACGCCGATCCAGCTCTCCTCCGTAGGAGTGCCTACCACCTACGGTTACATATTTTTATATTACACTTGGTGAAACTCGACAAATGAAAGAGTCAAAGTAAGAGAGGGTCTCATCGTCATGATCCATATGCCTTTTTATTTGAGGCGAAACAAAATGCAAGAGCCTAACACAATTAATTTTTTTTTTTAATCGAACTAGACTGAAAGTCAGCACTTTATGAACGTCAAAGTTACATAAGACAGTCCCCCCCAAAACGCCCACCCTTCACCACTTCCTAGTGCTTTAGCTGGGAAGAAGTGGCTCAACAAACTCCCCAGCAGCACAGTTAGCATCATCATCTGCCTAGCCTTTTCCCAACTATATTGAGGTCGGCTTCTAGTCTAATCGATGCAGCTGAATACCAATATTTTACATGGAACGACTGCCTATCTGACCTCCACAACCCAATTTCTGGATAATACGGATACCCTTGGTAAAACTAGTTATCAGACATTCGGGGTTCCGACGAGTCGTAACGAGTATCAAAGATCCACATGAAATGATCCAAATGAAAGATCCTCAATTAAAAATTAAAAGTATCAATCCACAACCACCTTATAAAATGGAATAATTCACAGCATTTCGACTTACTCTAATGTCCGTATTATAGAATGTCACTCAATACTCAAACATTACTTTAAACTATATTCATACTTACTATTTTATTGGTTGAAGCTAGTTTTAATTCACAGTTGAGTGTTAAGTAACGTTCTATAATTCGAGAGTTTATTTACCTGTTAATTTGTAATAAAGTACACAAAGAAAAGAAACTGAATAATTGTTATCGATATCCTTAACCTGTATTAAAAAGTTACCAAAATGATAATGACAAAAGAAGATATACACAAAAGTTAATTATACCTTAAATATTTTATCTAGTTGGTCGTGTGTATCCCTGACTCCGGGAAAGGTGGGCACTCCGCAGAGCATCTCCACGAATATGCAGCCGACGCCCCACATATCCAGTGACGTGGAGTACTCCGTGCTACCCAGTAACACATCTGCACAAAACAAATACTTATTGGTAAATCGTCTTTAAAAACTACTGCCTCTTGTAGCTGTTGAACAAGTGGCATGAACTGAAAACAAAATCGTGAATACATTAATTCACTAAGACATAATGCACAGTCTAAACACCTGGGTTTAAAAACTTGAAATTGTCCACTAGTGTCTTCAGGTCACCACTAAAGAAGAATTTAGAAAAATGTATAGAAGGTAGAAATGTAAAAACGTTAAATGAGGGTTGGAAGTTCGGCAGTTACGTCGATGACAAATCCCATCGGGCGCAAGGCTTGTTATAAGTTTTAGTTCAATATTGATGAGTTCTAGAGAGGAATTTCAGCACTTGGCAGCGTACAAAAGAAAAAAATCAAATGGTACGCAGGGAAGTCCAGCTTTTGAATAGATTTACTAAAATAGGCTTTGATGAATTTCAGTCACTTATCTAAGAAGCCGTTGAGATGTTGATACCGAATTAAGAATACCAACTAAACGTCTAAAACGCTACTTTTTCAGATAAATAAATAAACTGTCTAAAAGACACTTCACAACAATTTAGCAGACTCTTGGTAAGGGTCGTGAAAATGCCGAGCTGAATATAAAAATGAAGATAAATGACGACTCGTGACAGCCATAAAAGTATATTTAGGGATAGTAGGCGACATTCAATTCTCAGTGTGCCAGTATACAACGTAAATTCACATTATATGGTTGGCAATAATATATCACTATTATTGATATGTTTTCAGAAGCTAAAAACAAACTATAAAGTATTCATAATGACTCTAGTAAATGTTTTGTAAACATGGAAAGCATCAACATGCAAGAATTTTGAATAAGAGGTGAGACAGTACAGTCGATAATACAACGCATCTATACCAACTTCACATAATTATGGTACTTATTCAATATTTACGACTTACATAAATTCAGATACAGTCACAATTAATTATAAGCTTCGTCTTTTTATAAGCGATAGTGACCATTCTTTCTAGCAATCTAGGATAAAATGACCGTCATTTCTTAATCTCCATTACATGTGCCTGGTTTCTATGACGACGTTTTTTTACATTTATATGTATACTAGCTGACCCAGCGAACTTCGTATCGCCTAAGATTCAAAATGTTGTAATAAACCTTCCAAGTTTGACAACCTGGTACGCGGTGGTGATCTGGTAAGCGTTTTCTAGCTGATACTCATATGTTTGGGTAGCTCCTACTCGGTTATGATAACCTGTTACTTCGAAGGCATAAAGCGTTTTCTGGCTGACACTGCTGTTTAATAAGCTCATACCAAGTTATGACCGCCTGGTACCTCGAAGGCAAAGTTTTTGTCATACCACGTTTTATAGTGAAATGTATTCTCTTTGACGTTTTATGTCACATCACACGAGAACGCGGTCGAAGGGGATAAAAAGTATCCTTTGCCAAAAGCAAAAAAAAAAAAAAAAAAAAGTATCCTATGTCCTTCTCCTGGCTCTAAACTACCTCCCTGCCAATTTTCAGCTAAATCGGTTCAGCCGTTCTTGAGTTATAAGTGAAGTAACTAACACGACTTTCTTTTATATATATAGATATGTATGTATGAGTACATTATGAACGTCCAAACTTCAGATATAATGTGTGGAAAAGAAACTGATTTTCAGACGTCTTTACTGACGGAGTTACTGAAAAAGTTGTGGGTAAAATGTTTGTCGTTTAGAATCTCCGTTACATGTGCCAGGTTTCTACGACGTTCTATCACTAGATACTTGTGTTCAAAATATCTGCCGGAAGAAATGTTAAAGCGCCATAGTCACTTACGAGGATTTTTATGAGAATTGTGACGAGTTGGCCGCTCTTAAACACATCACTCCGCACAAATACCGCAATCAGAATAACAAATTATGCTGCACTTCCCCAGTTCGCGTGACAATATTACTGGCGACACCCGTTAAACCGTATTACAGTAAAGTTTTCAAGGAAAGCATTAGTTCTAAATATAAACAGAGCCTGTCACTTCTAATTTTACTAAGTCTGTTACTAGAAATTTTCATAATGGTTTCCTCCAGGAAGCTTTTAATGGTTGGCTGTAAAATATGAGTAGTACCCATTAAGGTTTTAAGCCAAGACAAATTCGTAATTGAGTTTCTGATGAAAGAGTTAATGGGCTGCTTGAATATTGTCTTCAAAGCCACGAGAAATATTGTAACATTCATTTTCAAATGACTGCTTTGTCAGTTAACTAAATAAGTAGCATTCATCATTAGGAAAGCCGTTGAACGATAACATTATTTTTAAGGGGAAAGCGGAAAAATAGCCCGCGAAATTCAAATTTTCTTAAGTCTCTTGCAATTTGCAGGTCAGTTTGACACTGATCTGCAAATTAGAAAAAAAACATGTAATTCCATGGAATGATTTTTCATGAAATAGTTATTCAATGGAATTCAATCAATTTTGAGTGGTTGTTTTGAATTATTATAATTCTGTAAAGCCATATTTATTACAATCGAGATCATATTCTAATCAACATACAACGCAACAGTGACCTGCAAATTGCAAAACACGTAAGAAAATTGAACCTAAACCCGGATCCGCCACTGTTAAACGGTCACAAATCCAGACTACGGACAGCTACTGAGAAGCTGACTCGCTGGTCTATGCATGAAACCTATAAAAATTGCTCCTTAATAACCATCTACAGGTAAACCAGAAAATATATGCGTTTCGGTAATCTTCGCCTTTCCGAATATCTACGACCATCGCACCACAGTTAGGAATTGCAAAGAGTTGTTAATTTACAGTTTTATAAACATAACAACACAAAACAGTCCAGTAATGCATGATTGTAACAGCTCTATATTATATCTCATCATGCCACGTTCGTATTTCCGAAGATAGACGATGATTACCGAAGCGGGTAGTTCTCTTTGGATAGCTGTACTTACCAGGTGGCCGGTACCACAGCGTGACGACCTCGTGCGAGTACGTGTGGCTCGGTACGGACTTGGCGCGCGCCAGACCGAAGTCCGCCAGCTTCAGTTCGCCGTGAGTGCTTATTAGTAGGTTCTGAGGCTTCACGTCCCTGTGCCAAGGAAAAAGAATTGTTAGATATAATGTAAACTGAAAGAGTAATTAAGTAACCTCGGTGGAATTAATGAGTTCAATCTCAACCTCTATATTTTGCATCTTTGCAGTAGATTTTTCGACAAAACTCTTACATGATAAGAGCTAGCAAAGTTTAAAGGGTGGCAGGGATATTGACGCAAACTACAACCATGAATGCAGCACACTATTATAGAAACCGTGGCGTAGAATGAAAGAAAATGTAGAAATGCGGGGTTAAGATTAATGTTCAGAATACATGGTAACAGGGCTTACTCTTCAACCTAATTGTAATTCCAATCTAATGCCAATACGATTCCAATGTTAATTTTGCATACACGTAATCCGGTACTCTTGAAAACAATAGTGTCAACATTGGAACAACAACAACGCCCGATCTCGATTCCACTTAGTTCTAAAAAATGGACACCCAATTTAAACACGTTTTGGCGCTAGCGTCGAACTCAAAAATATGAAAAATTCCAATGTCAATCGATCAGAATTAAAATCAAGAGTAAGCACCCAGGTTGCGCGTTGATGTCCCTGCCCCCCTGTATAATACGATGTATCAAGAGTGTTGCCAACCTCCAATTATTTTCCACTTCTGGAAAATAATTGGAGGTTGGCCTTCATCATCATCATTCCAGCCGAAAGAAGTCACTCCAAAAAAGCCTCTCAAAAAAAAAAACTATTCATACTGAAGTAACGATTTCTTCGAACATTACTGAAACCTGTACATTCTCTCAGTCCTTTTACTTACAATTTCTCTTCCCCATCTACTGTCTCTTGTTCTTCTCTAGTTTATCAGTGATTGGCCTTCCTTCACTAAAACCTGCACTACACTACTCGAGAAAGTCGATCGGAGTTCAGCGAATAAGGTGTAAAAGGGCACTTCGATTCGCTTCGTGTAATCTCGGCTCGCCTCGGGCGTCTTCCAATCGTTGTTGGTTTTGGCGCTCGAGTCAAAGGAGTTTAAGCGTTCCATAGTTTTTAGCATGAGTGTAAAGTTACGTACTTCGGACTTCGTCCAACCTCAACCGGTACATTGTCGAAAAACTTCGCGAGTAGTGTAGTGCAGGTTTAATTATTAGCTATCTGTATCTTTGCTGTAACTGTAAGTTATCTGAGATATAAGAAAACTCTTTTACGTAAGCTATGATCGGCTGACCAAGACCTCGACAGCTAATAATAAATTCACATGAATGTGATTTGCCAACAGATTTTTTTTTTTTGCATGGGAAATCATCAATTTACTTCTCCCGCTCTGGGCGGAGCGGGAGGGCGTGTCAGACTTTTACTGCCTAAAACCCACCCGTGTTCCTTCAGTTACCCATATGCCAGGGCTCCGGTATCTCGTTTGAACAATCTCGCGACCCTGGCAGATTTGCCAACAGATTAATTAGGCTTCTAAAACGGGGAAAACCTAATTCTGTTCGAGCACAAAAATATGAACAGGTAAATATATGTATAGTATGTTTTCAATGAACGACTGAGAGAATAAGGTCGTAATTTGATTACGAAGGGACCGTTGTTCAGTTTACCGTCAACTGAGAAATGGATTGTAATTGAATTTTTCCTTTATTTTCTATTACATTATTGAAACCATAATTAAAATGGGATCCTAACTCTTAAGAACCGGAAAATTAAATCAAAATTAAATTACATTCTTATATCAAAGCTAATAGTTACAAACCCCAGACATTTAAACTTTGCAACATCAGACCATGAGACTTTCAGCAAGGCAACGTTCCGAATTGTTACTACAACTATTCTATGTTTCTCATCTCCGCATATTAATAACAATATAAGCTAATACTCTCGTTATTACAGGAAGAGCATAGTTTTAATATTATAAACAGCGAATGCACAGTATAAGCACGCCATTGTTTACCTTCGCCTCTAGCAGACGATATTAAAATAGCCGAGGAAGACCTAAATATTACGCTAGCTAGATTTTTAAACCAGCCTGTTTTAAAGTCAATGGCTGAACAGACATTGATAGTTTTGTAAATGAAAATTGTTAGCATGCAGTGAAAAATATTATCAACAATGTTGAGTAAGAATTTCGTAAATGTTTTTGGTCTGTTTTCTGTTAACCTTTTTAAAGTTTATAAGCTACCGTGCACAGAAAATAATCTACAAATAAAACCCAACATTGCGTTTCACTCTACATAAGTTTAGAAGTCGCAATAAGGTGCTTGTCTCCCAGTAAGGACTTTTAAACAAAATCTGTCAAGTAAGGTTTTAAACCATGATAACATCGTAAAACATGAGCTCTTAACTCCTTATCCCTAAAGCAGGACCAAAACCAACTTCCCTTGAAAAATAAATTCTAGCTCTAAATATACAAAGCATACAGAGTGGCAGGGACCGACGCACATACTATAACCATGAATTCAGCACAAGATTCTAGCCCCGTAGCAAAGAATTTAAAAAAAATCTGTTGTTTCATAGAAAATTGCAAAATCTACGCGGTCAAATGTATGCCGACCACGGATATCGAGGGATATGCCTTGGGGGCGTGGCACGTGCCGCCTCGGTACTATCAATTTGATAGTATTGTCACGGCGGCTATACGCTTCATTCAGTCGCTTTGCAACTGCGTACAGTTCACTATTGATGCGTAAAAAGCCAAAATGCCGAGTTGTGCAGTAATTATTTGTAAAAATAGACCAAATACCATCAACCTGAAGACAAATGGCATGTCCTACCACCGGTAAATAAACAATTAAGTCACTGTTTTATATTTTAAATCAATTTTTAAATGATTTATTAACTTACGTGCGGAGCGACACGAACTAACCCGAACTAGCCCGAATCTTCCCGAACGAAACGAACGTTTTCGACTTAGAGGTGCAATCGTTTGCGTGCGGCTGATTTTATCGATATGCGTATTATTGCAGTTGAATATTTTTTACAGAACTCAATGGATATCCTCGTATTACTTGTATAGTAAAACAGTTAAATTACTTATTAATTTAATGTTGTTTGAACCAAATTAAAACATTATAATTCCAATACAGTTAAGTGTGTGTGTTACTTAAAGTAATATTATGCCTAAAGATTTTCACAAATTAACAGTTTTTAATTTATTTTACAATATGATAAGTAATATGATAAATAAATATTATATTTCATCCAATGATTTATATTTGGTAAAAAAAATTACAATAATTTGTTTTCGAAATACAAAAATATTCATTTTTTTTTTAAATTTGCTATTTGGTGGTTTCGTAAGGTGGGCTGGTTTCGTAAGGTGGCCCACCTTACGAAACCACCAAATAGCGAATTAAAAACTATTAATAATATTGCGCAATATTATTGACCGAGTAAGATTAATATTGAAGATCATCCTCATCAGCCTATATTGTTCCCAATGCTGGGACACAGGCCTCCTCTCGGTGAGAGGAAGTGGGCCATGATCCACCACGAGGGTCCAGTGCGGGTTGGCAGATGTCACATGTCTTCGAATTTTTGGTTCTAAGACATGCCGGCTTCCTCACGATGTTTTCCTTCACCGTTATTGAGAGCAGTGGTAATGAAATTATTTACAGAAAGTAAAGCACCTGCCTGAGTTCGAACCCACGATCTACAACTTGTAAGTCGAGGTTGATACTGGGCCACCACTGCTCTGAAAAATAATAAATATTGAAGATTGCGATGGTAAAATATTGTTGAAAATAGAAATATATTTTCCGCAACATTATTGTATTGATCACTAAATCGCAAGCCCATCTTAGTCAATCATGAGGCCGACGATCTAAGGTTCGAAGTTTAAATTGGAAAATTCGCGGTCCATCGCTATTTTGTCAAATCTTTGTCTATAATACTGAGGGTTTCACATTTTATTTTATTTCTATACAAATGTGTTAAAAATGTCGTATAACTTGCGTGAACATTGTATTATTACGCTCTCGGCTCCAATCCGGCCTCAGACGTAGTAACAAACTTAGCCCACATAGATATAACATAACGTATTATATTAAAATATTCTTAGTAATAATATATTTTTTTTAAGATTAAGGAATATATTATTTATTTATACGGCATGATATGTAACAGAGAGCGTTCCCTTTAACCGATAATACAAAATTTTAATAACATATTCCCATTTTATTTTAGTAAAAGTAAACTATATTTTGATAGATATATAAAAAAATATTTAAATAAAATTAAACGAAGTTATTATAATACAATAATGTGCTAAAATTAAATATCGATAAAAATAATCGACCATCGCTTTCGACTCCCTAATTGCATGTGTGTGCATTGGATGTTCGCAAGTAGCAAGTGTTTACAAGTGAATGCCCCGCCCATTCTATGTATGTGTGCTATTAGAAATTGATTTAGTGTGGCTGCTTTCTTTTTGGTGTGCGTGTTTAAATTTTAAGTGTGTATCGTCAGTACACTATTTGTTAATGTTGTAATTTTTTGGGTGGGAGATAAGCGGCGACACTAGGATTCCTTACTATTCCGCAATGAAGGCATATCTCTAGATATCTATGATGCCGACCCTAAATAAATTGGTTGCATTTTTTTTGGGCGGCTTAACAGTATTTTTCTTGTATACTTCTTTATTACTCATAATCTCAGTAGTCACTCCCTTTTCAGTCTTATCATCTTTCACACAGTCCATCCGTCGTTTCTTTGGTCTTCCCCTTCTCTTATAGACATCGACATTCATACCCAAAACTTTCTGCACAACATTTTCTACATTCTCCCGCATCACATGCCTAAACCAAGACAGCTGATTTTCGCACAACTTTTCAGTTACCGGTGACATTTTCAGACTTCTTCTTCTCTTTCCTCGTCCATGCCACACTTTATTGTAATTTTTTTTTGTGAGTATATTTGTACCTTCTTTCTCTCTTTTCATACCTGTGTAAAACTCTTCTCCTGTGACAGTATGAGAGTCCTCGCAGCAACTGGAACATGTACAGCCTAACATTGTGGTGGTTCAGCCCCCCAGGATGCCTCTCCATGTATTGTGATAAATCCGTGTCCTGGGAGAAGAAAAAATAAGTCAGTATAGTTTGTTGCATGTCTATTTACTGTCACTTTTGACGTGGTGATAGGAAATATACAATTCTTCTCCTCAATTCTTCTACTCAGCCACAAAAGAAGAATTGTATATGATCCTGTGTTTTACATTTTATGTTTTTGTTTCAATAATTTAAACCATTAACAAAACACGAAATTATTTTTCCTGGTGTTAGAATATTCTGTGAAAATATGACGATTTCGGAAGCTTTATTGATGTTTCGAATTATCGTAATTTAAATAATATTGAATTTTGCGGGAGACTCTTCAAATGTTACCAACTACCCTCGTACAGTAGACTGAAGATTGTCACCTCAGTTTGGTCTATAAATTGACTTGTCACACATAAAATGGTACCGTGAAATATGCCAACATTGCCCCCAAGGGAAACTTTGCCCGAAGGACCATTTTTAAACATATCTTTGATTTGTGAAAATATCTTAATATTATGTCAATATTGATTGACTTTGGTCGAAAATAGGTTATATTTATGACAATACTGACTAAGGTGTTTGTTGCTAGTGTGGCTTAGTAACTCGTGGGAACTCTTCGAATGAGGTGCGTGTTTTTGCGGGCCAATTTTAGTGCAAATTTGAAAGTAAATTCTCCGAGATGGTGAAAACATAGGTTACTTTGCTTTATATCACATTGTAGAAAATTATTTGTAGATTGTATTAAAGTAGTGTCATTGCTCAGGATCTTTCAAAACGAAAGTTATGTTGATGGGCAAAGTTATCTAGTAATGTTCCAACCTACGATTGACAACATTGCCCGCCATCAAAAAAGGCTTTGGGTTGGCACATTACGAAACTTAGTATTTTTAACCGACTTAAAAAAGGAGGAGGTTCTGAATTCGGATGTTTTTTTATTTATTTATTTATAGCGAAGCTTATTTAATTTTAAACATATGTATTTCACTAAAAAAAAACAAAGATGACTTTAGTTATTGGGTACTGTGAGAAGTATTTGTGTTTAAATAAATTAAATCGTTTATTTATAAAAAGGACACATTTTTGTGGTTTAAGCAGGCGTTGGTCTTATGTCTGTATGTTGTTTAACTTTAAAAGTATCTATTTATCTATATATGTATGTATATCAGCTCTGGTTCTGCCTCTGGTACCTATTATACAGGCTCTGCTTAGTTTGGGGTCAGATAGCCCTGTGTGAGAACGTTTTACTTTTATTTACCAAAATACATATTCTTTGTAGATACGAGAAAAAAAAAACAGAATAATTTTACCATATGCCAACCCTAGCACTTTTAAAAGGCAAAATATGGATTGTATGAAAAAGATAAAAAATGTCAGGGTAACATTGCCCAGTCATTTTAGTAAGAAACTTTTCATAGTGGCGTTTACATTCCTAAAGTAAACGCTATGTTTATCATAGTTCTTGTACTGGTTTTTATGTCATCTGCTTACAAGCCTTACTTGCGTCAAAAATCAATGTGGGCAAAGTTGGCTAAAAGTCCAGTTAACTTTGCCCGCCAACAAAATCGCACAAATTTTGGATTAAATGTTGAAAAAGAGTAAATTTAGCTACACTAACACATGCATATGACCTTACAGTTGTAGTTGATGAAAGAAAATATTACGTCTCCATAGAAAAATCCTATTAAAATTGTAAAAAACCGAAAAAAGTGGGCAATCTTGGCATGTTTCACGGTAATGTTTTCGTTCTTTTGTTGGCATTGTTATTTCTAGCTGGGAGCATACAAAGGATTATTTAGACGATACTATGCTCTTTACAAACAAAAGTCAAGGATCTCGTTATGTAGAAGTATTTACAAATAGGTATTAAAGTTGGGTGTGTTCTGACAGTGTAAAAGTGAAACTTGACGTAAAGCGTCAATTCAAACAAAAACAGTATTTACCATCAGCCTGGACACTTTAGTTTCACTTTCAAGTACTACAAAGACGAATTTTATATACAAAACGTAGGTAATAAAAACGGTGAAGAAAAACAAAATCTCTTTTACATAGAACTGCGTCATCTTGAAGAATAAATAACTAGTAGAGGTCGTTATACACGAAATAAACTTTAGTTATAATTCTCAATGGTAATCGAATTTCAATTGATATTGGAAAGAAAGATACGTAAAACGAAATTGAATTCGTGAACAGACTGCTGGTTAGAGATATTTGTTTTTATTATATTTTGGAGATGAAAGATCAATGAACTATGGAAAGTATAGTGTGGTTTATTGGCACATTTTCCTGTTAGTCTTTGCAATTACTTAACAGGAAAATATCTGAAATGAATAATACCTACCTATTACATTCTACTTTGGAACAATCGGGAGGCAAAGAAGAATATGAATACTTCACTAGAAAATACTTT
This sequence comes from Aporophyla nigra, assembly GCA_947507805.1. Lineage (NCBI taxonomy): Eukaryota > Metazoa > Arthropoda > Insecta > Lepidoptera > Noctuidae > Aporophyla > Aporophyla nigra. The sequence continues at coordinate 17,870,275 of OX382309.1, read as the reverse complement.
GTGTGTGCAGTAAATATTTCATGTGATCACCTATGGAAACAGCTTTCAAAGTTTGGAACAAACAATAAATCAATTTTGACAACAACTGAGCCTCTCACAAATTGTGATCTTCGTCTTCTAAATATATTCTACTCTAGCCACACGTAGTAAAGAATCACTCACCACAAATTCAAACACGAAAGTTAGCGTCTCCCTGGTGTGCACGATGTCGTGAAGTGTCACAATGTTGGCGTGCTTCAACTCTTTGAGTAATGAAGCCTCCCGGATGGCTGTGAACGGCGCCCCCTCTTCTTCTTGCAGTCTGATCTCTTTCAATGCTACCACTTGCTGCGTTAAACTGGGACAAAAGAAATATTGATGGTTAGATACTTAGGGGTTAATTTATAAACATTGCTTAAAGTTACAGTTTACTTTGAATATTTTTTTGTAAATACAGAGTATAAAGTAAGAGTCACGACAGGATCGGTCAGCAGACACGATTATTTTAGCAACGGCGATAGATTAAGTGTCTATTTGGTAGCTCAATACAGCAACTGAACGCTTACAACGGATGCCAGTCACACTACTCGATCACACCACTTGATGCTCATTTTTTTTTTTAGCCGTGACCCAAGAAATAGATTATTCAAACCTAAAATAGTGTAGATGCAGTCGCCAGATCGCCGATGGTAAAAGTATCGTGTTTGCTCTATCCCTAAGATAACAAGAAGCGAACTCCAATAACACGCCGTTTGTGTCTGATTTTGAATAGCTAGTCCTTTCGACTTAAGGTTCCCTTTGAGAAAACTCCTTATTATAATTGTCGGTTCATGACAATAGTAATAACGTTTCTGATGGCAGACTCGCGAAACAATACTAACTACGTCCACAGCGTTTTGTGCTAACGGCACGTTTAATAAAATAAAACAAGTGTGCGGATTATTTCTCATTGTTTGTACCGGTCGTGGTCACGACTAGGCTAGTTCACACGTTAGTCTAAGCAACATAAATAATGCAACGCTGTGCCTCATTTGCATCGCATGCTCTAGCCATTGAAATTGGAGGCATGGAAAAGTAAACAATTTATCGCACCTGTCGACCTACGACTATGTGTAAAGAAAACTAGGATAGGAAGTCCTCGTATGTTTTATTACCGGATATAAGCAATTATGTCAATGTGTCTGTTGCCCACTGATCAGGAAACTACGCTCATTAATATGCTAGACGTCTTGACGTCGTTAAGAAAAGTACTACCCTGATTAAGGCATTACAATTTAATAACTTTCCGTCGAGACACAAAATTAAATCCGCTTCAAAGCTTTTTGTGAATTTTGCTTTACACATTAATACCTAGTTAGCGTCAACGTAAATGCTTATGCTATACGTAAGTGAAATATAAACTCTGCTACAAATTCCTTTGGGTACTAGCTTTTAGCTTCAGAAATTTTAAGACATTTATGAGGTGCGAGAATGTAGTTACCCGATCTCAAGGCATTCTTCAACTAATTTTGTAAGAGCTAGTTGAACTACTCTTGAGCATAAAACAGAGGACGTGCAGAACTCGAGAAACTGTTATTATGATGTCGTCTCACCATAGTGATGTAAGGAAACTTGCAGCGCCATGCATACGACAATTTGGAGTTGAATACGCTTATTACCGCTCAACTCAGTGAGGTGAAGCACTTCATTCAATATTCACGAGCAATGAACACAGTAAGTTCCGTTTGACTTGGCCCACTCGACCTGACCCAGCCGCGAACCACCGGGGTTTAGCATATTAATTCGTGAAGTAAAATATACGAGAGTTTTTAACGTAAAATTTTATTTGGCGTGAGTCCTATATTAAAATTAACGAGCCGGAATGCGGAGATAAATAAATCCGGAAAAAAATATTCAGCTGATACGTCCATTGGACTTTTGTAAACATTATTTTTAACATTCAAAAGCTCTCGAAATGTTTGTGGTATTTTGATACAAAATTGGATAACGGCTTGGTACTTTACATATCGAGTGACTTCAAAGGCGAATTTCAAAGTGGGAACGCTAGAGACTATGATAAGTGCGCCACAAAGGCGACATTGTTGCGAAAAGTACGAACTCAGATGCGGATGACGACAGAACACGAGAAAATAACTTTTTTTTTTCATGAAGACGAGAATTGAACAAATGTGACCATTCTCACCATAAAGGATGAAATGGAAATGCGAGATTGTAAGACTTTGAATATCTTAGAAAGTAAAGATTTATACAGATGACTCCGATAAAGGATGGATAGGATTCCAGAAGACAAACTAAAGATTGTTCAATCTGCGATAAAGACAAACAAATGTTTAGTAATATCTGAACTGTTTAATGTACAATCTATTTGAGTTAATAAAGTCATTAAAAGCAAGGCCTTTTTGAAAGCTATCTATCAGACGAGGAAATCTTTAGTAATAGCGAAATTTTCTAAAAATGTGTCTCGGCCGCTCCACTCCAGTTATCCCCTTGACGCATATTTAAATATTGATGTTCGTAACGAAATGTATAAATATTTATAAAGCTGATTACTTTTACTGTGGAATAATTAATTTCCTTGTGTCAATTACGCAACTTCCTTATTGTGCTGTGTGATTAAATTCAAAGGAAAATATTGCCGGAAGTTGTTTTTGTTTTGGTAAAACATGACTTGTACCTTCTTCTATTGTATAGGGCTACATGATAATAGGTCATTGTTCAATGATAAAAACATTTACTGGTCACCAAGGAGGAGCTGGGTTTGACAGCCCAAGATTTGCTGGACGTATTTTATAGCGTGTATTATAATTAACGCAAGACCTCTTACAGCCAGGTGTTTCCATTGCGTGGATCGTTTGGAGGCCACCGTGGAGCATACTGTAGAGGTGTGCCCTGCCTGGGCGGAGAACCGCCGTGTCCTCGTGGAGGCGATCGACGGCGGCGACCTCTCGCGTCCGGCTCTGGTGCGAGCCATGGTACGGAACGAGAGGGCATGGGAAGCGGGAGGCCGGGCGCGTGAGGTAGTGGCTGTCTGACTGTCACGTCCCTAGCCGCCGCAGGAGGAGACGCCCCGGGCGTCGGGAGTCGATCGCGGACTCCCGGCTACCGCAGGCGCGGGCTTGCGGGCGGCGAGCAATGGGTAACTCGCCGCCCGGTAAGGACCAGGCCTGCGTCGACGGCGCGTAGTGTTCCATGCGCGCCTCAAAGAGATGAAAGCAAACTGAAGCGGTCTGCTAGGACCGATGCCTGCCAGGGTCGCGAGATTCGTTCGAGAGAAGTACCGTGGCCCTGGCATATGGGCAACTGAAGGAACACGGATGGGTTTTAGTCAGTAAAAGTCTGACACGGCTTTCCGCTCCACCCAGAGCGAGAGACGTAATTTGATGATATCCAACCCACAAAAAAAAAGACCTCATACGCCCCATTAGAGTATTGAATTAAAAGCATAATACAATGACCAAAACCTTTTTTAAGAAAAATCGTTTTGATCCTAGCATTACTTTATGAATTGAGTCTTATAGCCTTGCAATAAGATTGAATTGTTTTGGCTCAATCAGCGGTACTTATGGCAAAATACATATTTATTGAAAAAATACCTATATTAAAAATAACTGAAACCGATTCTGTAGTCAATTATGGACAAGCTACTTTCAGAGATTGCGTCCATTCTGTTACACCTTGTATAAACATCACCATTCATTCGGTAGAGTTGTTTAATAAATAAATAAATATCTTGGGACAACCAACACACCGTTATCTGATCCCAAACTAGGCAGAGCCTGTACTATGGCAACCAGACAACTGATAAACATACTTATATATTTCTAAATACATACATATTATAGATAAATTACACCCAGACACAGACCAAATGATCGTGCTCATCACACAAAGATTTGTCCTGGGTGGGAATCGAACCCACGACCTCAGTCTTAGCAGTCAGGGTCACTAACCACTAGACTAGCAGGCCAGTCAAATAACCAAATACTGATGTTCCATGACAACACGCCTTGTTTTCCCGAAAGTATGGGCAGAGGCGTACCTATATTTTGTCTGATGTTTGGCAGTAGCACTTGCGACGACTAGACTAACGATGCAGTCAAATCCACACTAATATTATAAATGCGAAAGTAACTCTGTCTGTCTGTCTCGCTTTCCTGCTAAAACTACTGAACCGATTTAAATTAAATTTGGTACACAGATAGTTTAGAACCTGAGAAAGGACATAGGCTACTTATACTATTACTAATAGACTTTTTATCCCGGTAGTACGTTCCCGCGGGATATTTTCCGACCTCCACGCGGGCGAAGCCGCTGGCAAAAGCTAGTATTAGATAAATTATTCGTGATTTTATAGAAAGAATTACTTAATGATATAAGCAAAAGAAATAAGAGTAGAAAAACACCGAAAAATGTTGGGCGCTAGACTTTGACATCATACTTAGTTATAATTAGCTCGTTAGGCTCCGCTCTGTAACTCTCAAAGGAATCACTACATATTTTCCCGGGACAGAGATTTGTGTACTTCTTACATTAGTTTTTTACGTTTGTCGTTTGCATAATAAGCACATGAAGTTCTCGTTTGACCCATTCAGGAAAATATAAAAAAAAATAACTTTTAAGCACTGTACATCTTTGTCTCTAAGGATGTAATAAATCTTGCGATTTCTTGTTTCGGGTGTGTTAAGGGTCTTGCAAACAGGTGCGTCGCGTGTGTGATTCTGGTAGAACAATTTTCATGAACTTTTTGTAGAAATTGTTTTAGTCGCGTCGTGACGTTCTGCGGGAGCCCGAATTATTTTTGTTGTATTTCGTTGTTTATCCATTTGATATGTAGTCGATATTCTAATAAGCTGTGTTTCTAAAAAATCAATCATACGAAGATCATCACTAGAATAGATAACTTTTGTTGAACTATCGACCTCCGAAAGTGCATCAGATACGATACGACAGGCACGAAATGTTTAGTATTTTTTTATTTGCCTATACTATCCCACAGCTGGCCAAAGTCCCCAAGTCCTTTTGTACCTATAGTGAAGAGAATTAATAAAAGACACTCACTTGCTATAACCTTTATACACTGTGGCGTAGGAACCCTCACCCAGTTGCTCGAGTTTTATGTAGGCTTCGGATTTCCCGAAAGGAGAGTCACCCTGTTGACAGACAGAAAACATTCATTAATCAACTGAAGCACATCGAAATACATAATCCTGTAATTTACGACACCACACAAACATATTAGGATTATGACATAAATTGGGTAAAGTTATTGCAACGTTTCAGTCGCTCATTATAAATTGAATATGTAGTTTAGTAGGGATGTCGAATGAGTGGGTTTAATTTAAATAATAGCTAGTACTTTATCATGCATTTGTATCGTACGTCATGAGAATAGGAGTTAAATGATCGTTTGTCCTCTATCAAACCTTCTACAAGTAGCTGAATAATAAATTACAATAACAAAATATTTAACACCAGACGCAAAAAGAGGGGTGTTATAAGTTTGACTGCTATGTGTGTCTGTCTGTGGTACCGTAGCTCTCAAACGGGTGGACCGATTTGGGTGCGGTTTTTTATATTTGAAAGTAGTCTTTCTAGCGGTGGTCACGTTACACGACGATCCTTTAATGAAAATATTAACTACAACTTCTAGGGTCATCGCGGCAGGCCCAGACGGAGATGGCGGGATGAGCTGGACTCTTTTAATAAAGACTGGTCCTTGGCAGCTCTGGACAGAGAGACGTGGAAAGAGAGTAGGGAGGCTTTCGCCCAGCAGTGGGACAGAAACGGCTAATAATAATAACTTCTAAGGTCATTTTTCTTTTACTCTTTAGAGATTTTGTTTTAGTCGGGGGTTTTTTTAATTTTAAAATCAACTTTTCTCGTACCATCATCATCAAAATTTCAACCGAAAAACATTTATTACTGGGCATAGGCGTCCCCCAAGCACCACCAATTAGACTCAAGACTGGCTATGCTTCTCGCATCCAGCGGATTCCTGCTGCCTACATCAAGTCCACCTTGTAGGAGGCTTTCAAACGCTACGTCTACCGTTACGCGGTCGCCACTCCAGAACCTTTTGGCCCCATCGGCAATCTGTTCTACAAGCAATCTGCCCTGCCCACTGCCACTTAAGTTTGGCAATTCTCGTATAAATAAATAATAATTCAAAGTAAAACAGCATCGTAAGAAGATTTTAGCTTTAACTTCGCCCATTTTACTAGCGCATAAAATCCCAGTAAGCACAACAGAGGTTATTTGTAACTATTCGTTTATATTGTGAGGTATGGCCACTTAGAATATTGTAGAAAACGGTACACTGCACTCCTTTCTTCGTCCCTAACCAGTTTAAGATGGAGGCTTCGGGTAGACCATGAAATTAAAATTTTCCTACGTGTTTTGCAATTTGCTGGTTGTATGTTAATTAAAATATGATTTGACTATTTCATGAAAACTCAAAGAAATTAAATAACTTAGACGCATTGATTATTTTAATGATTATAGTTATATACGTACGGCTTCACATCAAACTATACATTTCCAGTATAAGCTGGCATCACATTGTATGAAAAACAGCTAAAACTGGAAATGTATAGCTTGACCTGTAGTCGTGTGGACAGCTATATTTGTTACGGTCGCGAATCATATTTTGTTCAACATACAGATTGACATTGACCTGCAAATTGCAATAAACATAAGAAAATTTGAAATTGCTGGGCTACCCAGGAGCTTTCACCTTAAGGAGTACCAGCGAGGAAATGCACCAATAGTTTTGATCCATTTTGAAAATCGAGCAATACCATTGGAAATCCACCAATGGTGCTTCCTCGAATAACTCTGGTGGTAAGCCAACCTGACCTTAAACATTTGACTTAGCGAATGCGCCTCCGCAGAGTTGCATGCCCGAATAGAATTCTAACGATTAAATGAACGCCTTGGAAACATAACCGACGGTTATCTGTAACTAAAATACTTGTGTTCGTGTTAGAAACGTTAATAGGACGATTTTAAGTGGTTGACTCTTTGATAAACGTTGGTTGCACCGGTTGCACGCAATGAATTTAATCGCTTTTATTTAACTAGTGGGATTGAACATTAACTAAAGAATTTGTGTCTCGTTTAATAGGTAATATCGAAGTGTCTTTTGCTTAGCCATAATTTGAACAGAGTTATTTCCTAATACAAAAATAACTTAAACGTAATTACTAGGTTTAAATGACGGCGTCTACATACGGTCAACAAAAAACAATGACCATCGTCAACGACCGTATAAGCGAAATTGCGGGCAAAACCTTTGTTCAAGCACAAAGTATCACAAATGACTGGTGTCCCAGAATTACTCGCCGATCTAATCGCACAATCTATCAACGTCGCCGTTGGTCCTACTCAGCCTATTTGTAAGCTAGCAACACTACGCCCTACCGCCCGGCGAACATACACTAACATTTATCATTTTTCTTTTATATTTATGTGCATGCGGACGTGGGAAATGGAAGTGAAAATAAATATGGAAGTGAGTGTAAAATCTATTTGTTTATGTGTATATGCAGAAACAATAGAAAACCGTTTTAGAAATTCTACCTGACAGAGATTGGTATGTTAAGAGAATGTTTGTAATCAAGTTTGTGTAGTTCACGTTGTTTGCAAACAAATTGACTATAATACCTGAGATGAATCTCGCGTTATGTGGTTTTCTCTTTGCGTACCTATGACGTACTATAGTTTTGAGACATTTTCATCATTAATTTATCTTTCACTCTCACATAACACGCCACAACACAAACGTTACGTTCAATAGTTACGTAATTTATAATTCCTCTTACCCCAAAGGCACTAAACCGCTTGGTCCGTCGGTTGGAGTGGTCGTGAGGCCCTAGAAAGGCCTCGGACTTGGGCCTGGGCGGTCGCTTCGGCCTCATGACTACCCTGGCGTCCTCCCTGGCACCTTCGTCGAGGAGTTTCGAGTCCGAAGACACGGACAGCTGTCTTCTTACGCGATACTCGCCATTACCACCGCCGCCGCTCCATTCTGTACAACAAAACATAAATTGCGTTAATTATAAATGAAAAATTAACTTAGATTTCCTAACAGAGATCGTTTGATACTTTAAGTAGTCTTGGTAAGTAAAATCAAAGGTATCAATCAAGGCCATGGCAATTAGATGGCAATCAAGTAAATTAGTTCCGTTTGGTGCCAGAGGTAAACTTCAGCACCATCCCATTTCTTCTCGTGGGTGTCGTAGAAGGCGACTAAGGGACTTACTAGAGAATGGGCAGCAGCGTTCTCTATGCACCTTAAGACAATACTGCGATGGCGACTCCGCCTGCCAAGCGTGGCGATTATGGCAAACGTCCCCTTGGGGGAGGGCCTATATGTATGCAGCAGTAGACGTCTTTCGGCTGAAATGATGAAATTAAATGAAGCTACACCGTCCGTCAAATTACGTGTTGCATAAAATTCGTGACCTCTGAAAATCCTTCACAAATCTTGTAAATGAACAGGATTTGTGTCAGGATATTGCCAACAAAAAAAAACCGTTTCAAAATTACAGCTGGTGTGTTAAAGTAATCGTTCTTTTGATAAATCCATCCCACCGCACCGTCATTGAAATATTCGCTTTCCTCCTTACGTACATATAACGTAGCTTCGAAATTCCCCCGCATCAAAATGCCTCACGATACAATCATCAACGGCACTCTAAAATACAAACATTTTCATTGAAAGCTTCGGCAATTGACAGAATGAGAATCCCGCCAGAAAATTCCCCGCAAGCACTTAGGAAGCAAATTAATTCACGAGAAAATAAAAAATGGCGTGTTGATGCGACGTTGTTTGAAAGAAGCTATTTTTCTCGCGGCCGTCAATATCCTTGGGTATCGGGAATCGAAACACTCTGATGGCCCGTTAGCGTCACAAAGACGCGGCATCGATGCGACGGATGTAAACGCGAAACGAATAAATCATTCGCAGACATAGAATCGTTTGAAGAAGAACAAATCGATTATAGAGGCAATCGATCACTATGATTGAAACGAGCAAGAGATAAAACGATAGTGTCCATTTATTTGAAGTTTTCAGCGGGCAACTTGACTTAAAGCACCCTGAAGCTATGAAGATAACTTGTTATAAATAAATTTTATATTAAGTAAGTTACAGAACCAGGGCTGTAGCTAGACTCGAATTTGAGGTAGGGCAGCTTTGGTTACAGGTAGGGCGGAAGTAAAAAATACACTAGTCACAAAAATTAAAGGATATTAAAAAAAATCCAAATTTTTGGGTGATTCTCAACAAGCTGTAACTCCGAGGAAATGATCATACAGCAAAAAAATAAAAAAAACACATTGTAGTTCAATGTATCTAGTTTTCAGATACGGCCACGATTTTTTTTATCATGTTTGGGTCTGGAGAAATAACAAGGAAACAATAAAAAAAAAAAAAGTTTTTCTCGTCTAAAAAATGGTATACGGGCTTCAACATTTTTTTTCCAGTTTTTACTCATAACTTCTTTTAGAAAATTTAATGCCCTTTAATTTGAAGTACACAGAATGCCTTAACGATACTTTGCCGTGGAGTTATCGTTAGTCGAAGCAAAAAAGTACTTTTTAACTTTGACAATCAATAACTCTGGAAATAATGATTGTATACAAAATCGAAGGAGGGTTTTGGAAACTGCACAACATTTTCTTTAAGATACCTTGAATGGCTTTTGTCGAAAGTGTTTTTTTGACTTGAAAGCTTTGACTGAAAAAAGACAAAAATTCGCATAATTAAGTATATTTGGATAACTTGGTATAACTTTGGATAAAATGGATGAACGAAAGATATCGTGGGTAATTTTTCAACCCCAAAGTGTCCCCTAAAACTCCTGAAAAATTCAAAGCGCTACGATTCTTTTTTCATAGTGCTCCGAAGCTTCAAGTTCTTTGTTTTTGCAAAAATCACCATTATGAACAATTTTTAAGGTTCCGTTGCCAAATGGTAAAAAATGGAACCCTTATAGATTCGTCATGTCTGTCTGTCTGTCTGTCCGAGTATGTCACAGCCACTTTTTTCCGAAACTATAAGAGCTATGCTGTTGAAACTTGGTAAGTAGATGTATTCTGTAAACCGCATTAAGATTTTTACACAAAAATAGAAAAAAAAACAATATTATTTGAGGTTCCCCATACATAGAACTGAAAATCAAAAAAAAAAAATTCGTCAAACCCATACGTGTGGGGTATCTATGGATAGGTCTTCAAAAATGATATTGAGGTTTCTAATATCATTTTTTCTAAACTGAATAGTTTGCGCTAGAGACTCTTCCAAAGTGGTAAAATGTGTGTACCCCCCGTAACTTCTAAAATAAGGGAATGATAAAACTAAAAAAAATATATGATGTATTTATTACCATGTAAACTTCCACCGAAAATTGGTTTGAACGAGATCTAGTAAGTAGTTTTTTTTTAATACGTCATAAATCTTAAACCACAATTTACCTTTCATTCAGTCAACTCAAATATGAAAATTAAACTTTATGCATAAAACGTGAATACCAGGTTTGTACGGAACCCTCGGTGCGCGAGTCCTACTCGCAAATGGCAATTTTTTTTTCTCAAAAATCTTTTTTTCTCAAAGATTTTTGAGAAAAAAAACTAATCAAAATCGAAATTGTTTTTGCAAAAACAAAGAATTTGAAGCTTCAGGGCACTACGAAAAAAGCGTAATCAAAATCGAATTTTTCAGAGATTTTTTAGGGGACATTTTGAGGTTGAAAAATTACCGACTATATTCTTCGTTCATCCATTTTATCCAAACTTATACCAGAGGGGTAATTGCGGAACTTTTTATCGGTAGGAATTGGTTCAATATTCATAGTTAAACAACATTCATTGCCTTATTTACGTTGATGAGCCGACAATTTATTCGAATAAATGACGCAATGGTTTAGAAATAATCTTCAATCCCATTTAGATTCTGATTAATAGTGCGTTTCGCTATTAGGGTGCTGTTATCCAAATATCCGTAATTATGCGAATTTTTGTCTTTTTTTCAGTCAAAGCTTTCAATTAAAAAAAAATACTTTCGACAAAAGTCATTCACGGTATCTTATAGAAAATTTTGTGTTGTTTCCAAAACTCTCCTTCGATTTCCTATACAATCATTATTTCCAGAGTTATTGATTGTCAAAGTTAAAAAGTACTTTTTTGCTTTGACTCACGACAACTCCGCGGCAAATCATTGTAGAGGCATTCTGGATACGTTAAATTAAAGGGCATTAAATTTCCTAAAAGAACTTTTGATTGAAACAATGGAAAAAAAATTTGAAACCCGTAGACCTTTTTTAAGACGAGAAAAAATTTGGACATTTTTTTTTTGGTTGTTTCTTTGTTATTTCTCCAGTCCCAAACATGATAAAAAAAAAACATGGCCGTATCTGAAAACTAGATACATGGTGCTACAATGTACTTTTAATTTTTTGCTGTACGATCATTTTCCTCAGAGTTACAGCTTGTTGAAAATCACCCAAAAATATGTATTTTTTTTTTATATCCCTTCATTTTTGTGACTAAGTATATCATAATTGATCTGCTCTGAAGCACGGGCTACTAAATCAATCAACATCACCTCTAGGTCAGTGATGTACATTCAATAGCTATTCATAAACAAATAATTTCTGTGACAGAACATGAGCATGGATAAGGACAGCTATTAAATCCTCAATGATGAAGAACAAGCGAACAAGACGGTTGAAATTTTTCTCTACATTGGCATATTATAATTAAATAGACCCATTGCTTCATGTGATGGCGCTTCAAATGCCATCTATACACAGAGAAAATAATTATTATAATAAGAAATGAATGTCCCAAACGATGGTATGTTCGGAAAAGTTTAGATACCTATTGCTACATTTTTTTATCTAAAACTATAAACATACAATCCAATTCTAATAGGTTCTCTTCGTTTTTGGTATTTTTAAGGTAGGGCATTGTGATTTTAAGGTAGGGCATTGCCCCACAATGCCCCCCCCTAGCTACGGCCCTGTACAGAACTCGAGAAACTTCCTCATGTCGCCCAAATATAATTTTGGTGCGACATAACAGTGATGAGTAGGTACGTCAATTTCGCGTGCGGCATAAAGCGTATCCAGGGTACTGTATAAGTGGGTCACGGGGTGGCATGCCCGGGTGCGGTAGATACTACCCCCGTAAGGGACTACGGACCGATTCAGGGAAACCCAACGATAATTTTATTGGCGAAGTCCCTATTGCGCGCTCCTATTAACTCGATTCAAATATCGGGATCAATTCGATTTGAAGGGACGAAAAATTATAAAGATAAATAGGGGATGCCAATTAAAAGTTCTCGGAATTTTCAATTAGACGCGTATTTTTAGTACCATCTCCCTGATTAATGATTCGACGTACCGACTGTTTTTAAGCTTCTGTTGACCACTTACTTAATTAGTATAAATGAGCATCTTTTTACTTTGGGAGTAACCTCTCAAAAAGGGTTAAAAACAGACGTAGATTAATTATAGAAATGCAGAACAAGATGCCATTTTAGATGAAATTACAGCCACTGCAAGTGGTCCAAAAGACGTGCCTGATCTACACAATTCATGAATTTTAATTAGTAAGAAATGAGCATCTTTTTATTTTATGACTAAACACTAAAATATGGGTTCAAAACAGACGTAGATTAATTACAGAACCAATTACCAATTGAGATGACATTTCAGTCCAGTTAAAGGACGATCCTCGTCTACACATTTCATGAACATAACATAACATCACGCCTTGTTCCCCCTAAGGGTTGGGCAGAGGTGTACTTATAGTACACCCACATTTCGCCTGTTATGTTTAAATCCCATGTAATAGGGAGCGAGCCTATTGCCATCAACCGGGCACAAATCCAGTCTCCGGGCTGCTATTGAGAAATTCCAGATAAAAAAAACCCAATAGCACTTTGCCCGACCTGGGAATCGAACCCAGTAACTCAAGCTCAGCAGTAGCGCTTGCTACCACTAGACCAACGAGGCAGTCATGAACACTTTCACAAAAATTTAAAATAATTCTTTCGTTTTGAATAAACAAGTCGTTGCGTACGCATACAAGCTATAATAAGCACTTTGACCCTTACTGACATAAACGAGAAATCCACAGATGACAGCATGGTGGAAAGATATTTGTCAGTGCTTTGAATTATAACAATTTAAACAATATGTTGTAGTACCGTGTGGTGCCGGACGTAAAGAATAACACCACCCCATTTCTTCCGCGTGGGTGTCATAAAAGGTGATTTAGGGACTTACTAGAGAATGGGCAGCAGCGTTCTCTATACATTTTACCACCATACTGCGATCGCCAACCCGCCTGCCAAGCGTGGCGATTATGGCAAAGCCCCCCCCCCCCCCCAAATTGGGGGAGGCCTAAGTCCAGCAGTGGATGTCTTACGGCTGAAATGATGATGATGAAACAATATGTGTTACAAAATAAACGCCAGAATGAAGTCCAGAAAGTAGATTGTTTATAATTGACTACTGAATCGATTTCAGTAACTTTTAATATATTTTTTTTTTTATTCAAATATATCGTATTTTGCCATACGTGCAGTGATAAGACACAATAAAAAAGAGCAATGCTAGGGTCAACATGATTTAATTTCAATAAAAAAAATTTTTGGTTATTAGAAAGAAAATACGCTTATTTAATTCGTTTGTTATGCTTTTAACTCGATACTCTAATAAGGGTGTATGGTCTTGCGTTAATTATGGTACATATTGTATAACACAAATAAGTATGTAAGATACACACACATATAATATATTACGACGCGAGCAATAGAACTGCTGCTGCGATATACAAAACGCCAGTATATCTGTTCTGGAGTAATTTTCTTCGAAGGTTCCGGGTTATAAAACAGTAATATCACCATTATGCTTCCATTTAAGGGTCATATGTCGTATAATCCTGTTTTACGAGCAGTCTTTTCATGCTGGTTCGATGCATATTGGGTATTTACTACGGTACGAAATGAACGTACACATCATTTTTTCATAAGCCGAAATAAAAAATGTTTATCGGGCCTTAAATCCTCGTGTCATTCCGGCCACTCCTTGTTCAGTATTTTCGTAATTAAAATGGACAGGGATGTTTTACGCTATGACACGCGTTATGTAGGAAACAGTTTAGCAATTAGGTTAATTGTTAAAGCTTCTATGTTAGTTGACGTCAACACGGACGTTATTATATGGCGCCGAGAGTCGAAAATCTAACAGTGTATTTTTTTTCGACAAGCTGAGATGCACTCTGTTGGATTCTAAATGCTCGGTCCAACACCGAGTGTTGAGAATTCTTTGCGTGATAAAATCCCGCTGCGATATTTTTACGTTCGTGTATACGTCGACTAATGCTTGGAAAATTTATTCAGCAATCGTGTTGTGAGTTGAGTTACACTAGGATAGACGCGGAAGTGTCCATCATAACTAATCTTGTGACAGATTGTGTGGCATGACAGACAGGTTTACGCGGCAACGCCATGTGAAATTGTCACATAAACAGGCAGAATTGTGTTTTCCTTTTCGTATCTGGTTGCTTTTTGAACATTTAGGCTTTAGAGCACAGAAAAAGCTTTTTTATATTCTTGATTGCAGTGTTCCCTTCGAATACTTGAAAACTTTTCCTCAATCTGTATTATCAGATGTAGAAAAGGTTCAGGGAGCTTCAGAATATTTCTGTCACAAATCATAGATTATTCCTTTTGATCGAGTTACCCAGTGGATCTCTTTAGGGAACATACACAGAGGATTTTCCTTCTCCCCGCTAATTCAATAAACGAGTTACTCGACACGATGTGACCCAATTAGAAAACTTTTCGAATTACGTGGGAACAACATACCAGGGCGGTTTCACTTGATCCACATTATGTAATATTAATAACAACTTTCCTGACCTTTAGCTAGATTGAATGTTTTTCAACCGTCAGTCAACGTGAAAGTATCGACATCGTTAGACCATAGAGTATTAAATGAAGCGTTAATTAATTAAATTGCTGCAGTGATTGTGGGTTAAATATTGATGGATTTTACAGTTTTAAAGTACAATACAATATGAAACGAGCCACAGACGTGCAGATATCCAAAATAGTAAATTCCGCTTTAATAATTGAGCGCAAGTAATGTGATTAATTATCAAATTAACTGTTGCGGCAACGTGCAATGGTTACATTTCATGTTCGCTCGTGCGTTCAATTTACGTGCATTGGTACTATATATTGTCTATCTGAGGCCTTATTAGAGTTGCGTGGAAAATGTATAATTTTTTACATAAGAGTAAAAACGAAATATATTGAAATTTATCTGTATCATGGTTATTTATAAAGTTAATACATCCGAAGCTGTTTTTGCCGAAATTTCATACCAAACATAAATCAATCGTTCGTACCGTTTTTGTTTACCAAATGGGACAAGTAAAGAAACATACACTGTATTACAGAGCCTGTTTGTCTTCTATACGGCTCCCTTCCCCACAGTCTCGCATGGAAAGTGTTATAAATGGGCAGATCCGTAATGAGGTTCGCATTACAGGAGAATTGTAAGGGGTCTGTGTTTTTATTTTTGTTTGCAGAAACTGTTTTGTTTACAAATGTTTTCTATTTATGTGTACGGAACACAAGCATTATTTGTAGTCGAAAACGTTATGCTGTTTTTTGTAGCGAGATTAATTACTAATTGCGAGCAATTAAATTATACAAGGTGTAACTGTGCAAAGTAAACTTTCACCGGCTTGAGACGAATTTTATAACTAGAAAAAATTGTAACACTTAATTGGGGAAATCTGGGTGCACTATGTTAAGGTACACCTCTGCCTTACCCTTCAGGGTTTAAAGGCTATAAATAAAATGTTCTATTTTTAGGGTGTTTCGAATTTTGTGTCGTATGTCAGCGTAGTTTTCCAAGAAAGTTTTTTGCTGGTAACCCCGGCAAGGATAATGACACAAATTTATAAAATTATTATACTGTCCGTCCTTGAAATATGCCAAATTTCGAGTTAATCCGACGTTTTGAAGGGGGTCAAGATAATGTTCAATGTTTCCGTTACATAGCCACTATACTAACATACGTTTGAAGCGTATTAAATAATCACATTAACCACGTAAGTATTCCCTATCCTGTTAGTAAACGTTATCATATGAATTCATAATGAGTGGACTAAGCCGTCTAAGGATTACGTGTTCGCCTTTGAACCCAGATTTCGTCTACTTACCTTACTTAGGTAATTTTTCTACCTTCTACATATTCAAGCTAAAACCAGTGTCCACTGAGTTCGCCCACGACTGTGTGTAAGTAGCTTTGTGATCATTCTTACATCATATAATCGTCTGGTTCATATTCTATAACCAAGTAGGAGGGGTGTATGCATTATTCAGATAATGTTAGATCCCGATATTGCTAGATATTATTTGGTAAGAATCCTAACATAACAGCTCAGCTCAAAATATATTTTCAATGAATTTTAAACTTACAATTATGGTTCAAACCGTGTGGTGCCAGACGTAAAGAATAACACCACCCCATTTCTTCCCGTGGGTGTCGTAAAAGGCGACTAAAGGACTTACTAGGGAATGGGCAGCAGCGTTCTCTATGCATTTTACCACCAAACTGCGATCGCCAAGCCGCCTGCCAAGCGTGGCGATTATGGCAAATCCCACCAAAAAATGTACCGGTCAAATTGGCGATGCATGGAGGAGGCTCATGTCCAGCAGTGGACTTATTTCGGCTGAAATGATTATGGTTCAAATGGTGATTTAGTACACATTACATAATATCACGCCTAATTTCCCCGATTTTTAACGTGACAACGTCTTATAATTCGACGGAGCCGGCTGCACCCACGAAAAAACATGACTCATGCGGCGTTACCTCGCTCTGAGGCGTTCCATTTAAGGCTTGAAGTGCAAGCGAGAGCGCGCATCAGTATTTTCTTATGACGTTGTCACGTTCAACTATCGTCAGTAAACCGACTTTACAGACAACCGATTTTTAAACAGAGTTGCACCTCTGCCTAACAATTGTTGTGGTAGATGTGCTATGATACACCATAGCACACCCACATTTCGCCAGGCCCTAATCCAGATGCCGTGCTCCTATTGTGAGAGCACTCTTCATGGGAAAAACCCAATAAAAAAATTCCGGACCTGGGATTCGAACCCAGTACCTTAAGCTTACCAGTACCAGTTTCAATGAGGCAGACATTTCTCTAGTATCTAGTGTACAAAAGCAATAAATCACCGTTTATTAAAATCTTATTTTTCAAAGAGTTAATTAATCATAAATCTGTGCATGCAACATGTACATTAAGCGACAATATCCCTAAGGCTACCGGAGTGGCCTTTAAATCGAAAGGTCATCGGTTCGATTCGTTGAACCGTTGAGGTGATCACACTCCTATAAGCACATTCACCTATTTGAAGGCTGGCTTTATCGTAGCCTTTTTTTTATTAGAAAGGGTATTATTAAAACGTTGTATGATGGTATGAACCCTCATTAATTTAAATATTTTTTAACGAAACTCATTAGAATCATTATCCATCCAACCTAAATTATAAGTAATCTTCTCTGAATACCTTATTTTCAAAAAAATGCTGCGTCAGCCATTAAGGTTCTCTGTTCTCAAAATACTGAAAACCTGGCTAACACGTTAATACCAAAAACGTTGTATTTTAAAAGTTTGACCTAAACTCACAAACATCACGTACCTAACCTACAATCAACGTTGTATTATGCCCTAGTACACTATAATTTGATCTAATTATATCATTTCCGTGGCCAAAGCAATTCGGGAATTTCAATTAGTTTCCCATTCATAACTGGCATTAGTACTTAACCATCTAGCTAAATGGACAAACAGTCACATTGATTAAATTATCTAGATCGTTACCTCAAAGCGCGCTAGTATCTGGAGTATCTATCAATCAATGGAATAATTTAATTTGTGGGGGTAACGATGATACACTGGGGAAATGTCAACGAGGAAATAGTCAACTACCGTCATTTGATTAACAAAGAGAGTGCTAATTTGAGATGGGGCGTTAAGAACAGCCTTAACCGTTGCAACTACAGGAAAACGTTTTTAGTGGACCGATCCCTACTTTCACAGATATTGTAAAAAAAAACTGGCCAAGTGCGAGTCGGACTCGCGCACCGAGGGTTCCGTACAAACCTGCAGGAATTCATAAGGTTTATGTTTATGAAATTAAATGTTTTTTTTTTTTTAATTTTTATATTTGAGTTGACTGAATGAAATGTAAATTGTGGTTTACGATTTATGACGTATTAAAAAAAAAACTACTTACTAGATCTCGTTCAAACCAATTTCCGGTGGAAGTTTACATGGTAATGTACATCATATATTTTTTTTAGTTTTATCATTCCCTTATTTTAGAAGTTACGGGGGGGGGGACACACATTTTACCACTTTGGAAGTTTCTCTCGCGCAAACTATTCAGTTTAGAAAAAAATGATATTAGAAACCTCAATATCATTTTTGAAGACCTATCCATAGATACCCCCCACGTACGGGTTTTGATGAAAAAAAAAATTTTGAGTTTCATTTCTATGTATGGGGAAACCCCAAATATTATTGTTTTTTTTTTTCTATTTTTGTGTGAAAATCTTAATGCGGTTCACAGAATATATCTACTTACCAAGTTTCAACAGCATAGCTCTTATAGTTTCGGAAAAAAATGGCTGTGACGTACTCGGACAGACGGACAGACGGACAGACAGACAGACAGACATGACGAATCTATAAGGGTTCCGTTTTTTGCCATTTGGCAACGGAACCCTAAAAAGAAATCACGATTAAGATAGGGTTATTTGATGAGGTACTATGACTAAAATGTTTTCCCTCGTCTCAAAGAAACGAGAATAACATCAGAAGAGCGCTTAAATCATAACACTGCATATTACGAACAACACTAGAAAAATAAATCAGTGCAAACAAACATAAAAGTGAAGCATCACAAGACAGTGGGTGACGTGAAACACTTGTTCTAACGCATGCCCCATGGTTGTTTACTCATTCATGAAGTTCTGTAAGAACCCCCTTCGGCGGGAAAACCATAAATTGTTTACATAAACTAGTGGGCGTAGCGGTCGAGGGTTGGGTCTAACAGACTTCAGGATTTTACGAAAAACAATCAGAGGTAAACAATGTTACAAATAGAGCACTGGGGTGACCATCAATTATAGTGTTCTGTTGCCATAACACGTGGATATTGCAAAAAAAACACGAAAAAGTTTTAACGAATGATTCTCTGGTTTCAACAAGTTTAAATTGAGAAGCCATTCGATATCGCCGTTCTACTAGTAATAATTAAGAGTAAACAATTTTACAAAAAGAGCGGTGACCATCGCCTGTAGTGTTGTGTTCCCAAAACACGTGGAAATTGCAACAAAAAAAACATGAAAAAGTTTTAACGAACGAATCTCTGGTTTCAACAAGTTTATATTGAGAACCAATTCGATATCGTCCTTACTACCAGTAGCACATGTACCGATGTACGTTTAAAAGTGCACAAGAGAACCGTCAAAACTTCTATTCCCGCATGTTACGTTGCTTAAAGTTTTATGTGATAGCGAAGCAAAACGATCACAACTTTAATAGTTTGTAGTATGTAACATGTTTAAAGCGAGGAAACTCCCTAGATTTAATACAGATATTGCGATGAGCGATTTAAATAACAAAAGTTACAATTTTCCCTGTGCATTATGGTGGAGAACGTCGGGATAAAGCAAACTTTGAAAATGTGTAGACCGCGTCGAGAGGTTGTCTGTTGAATACATTTACTTCACTGAGTATCACACAATATTTGTCATACTTGTCAAATCTTTGCAGTTACAACAGAAAGCCATTAAGGAATGATTAAATTAATGTTCTAGTCTGTGATTTTATACTGGATTATAGTATTACGAAATCTACTTAGAAATTAAGTGTGAGATACTAAATTGAAGTGGCCTTTAGAGGATTTAATCTCAGTGTGGATTCGGTTTATCGTTTTAGTTGTACGGCAAATGTTTGCAGTACCTACATGTGTGGCTAAATATAATATATCTTTGTATATTATGTTACATAAAACATGGCTCAAAATTATGTAACTTTGATAACGGTATTTCGGTAACAGGTAATGTTATATTTGTATCCTCATGTGCTAACACTTTGACCTTTTGTGGTTTTACTCTTATCATGCATACGGATATACAATTAATACTTTAATATTATAAACACGAAAGTATGTCTGTCTGTTACGCTTTCACAACTAAACCACTGAACCGATTTTGATGAAATTTGGTGCGAGGTAAGTTTGAACCACAAGATAGGACTACGTTTCATTCCGCGACTACGTCTGCGTCTGCGATAACCGACATTTACGTAGACTAAGTCGCGGGCAAAAGCTAGTACGCCATATTTGTGAAATTGTTTGAATCTTTTGCTTGTTGCATTATTGTTTGGCCTATACGAGAGGAACATTCCTTGTTGACATAATCCTAACGTGTGGAAGGCATGTGCCCTCAGCCCTGCACTGTGTATTTACCGAAGTTTATTTACATGTGTCATACATCTTCGCCGCCATACGCCATGCTTCATTTCGACGCCATTTACTTCAACAAAGTCGTTTGTACACGTAACATACTTAAATGATTGATAAATAAATCCGATTTAAGTTATGTGTTTTTATGTTGAAACTGAGTGACTTTCACAAACAAATCATTCTTTATTATACGTCAGAGGGTGACAGAATAAGGGAATGCATTTTGAGAGTAATCGATTTACATCAATCTTTATTTGCTTTTTTTTAAGTTTACGACCATGTGGGTTGTTTATAATAAATTTACTTTACAGTTAAACCGTATTTAAAACGAAATTGACATTATATCCCTTACAAAATAAACCACTTACTATGGGATTCGTTTTAATATCGACAAATGCAATGTCAAGACCAATTAGGTACCTGCCGTTGGTAATAAATAATTGGTCTTGACATTGCATTTATTTGTCCATATTAAAACGAATCCCGAAGGTAGTCTTTATCAATCGAATAGGTGCACATCCAAGTTTTTTTTTTTTTTACAAATAAACGTCTAAATTAAAAGTCTTTTGGCATGCTGAAAGAATTATAAGTAAACAACGAAAGGCTGAAGTTACAAAGTTACGCCAGCATCGAGACTTTGAAAGCAGTTAACTCATAATCGAACACCCAAATTATTGAACACTCTGTATAAACAGCATTTAAAACTTTTTCATTGATGTTGGCGAATATTTCGACTACCGTTAATTAATTATATATTTTTGATGGAGTTTGAGGCATTTCTGATTCAGGGAGGAGTATCAACAATCCGTCCAGTGGTGAAACCCGTATCAAAATCCGTTCCGCAGTTTTTGAGATTTTACTTTCAAACAGACAGACGCGGCGAGAGGACTTTGTTTAATAATGTACTAGATTTTGCCAGCAACTTCGCCCGCTTATTATACATATTAACCATGGTCTTGAATCACTCTGTCTATTGATGAAACCCGCATTAAATCTGTTGTGTAGTTTAAAAGATCTAAGGGTACAAACGCGAGGAACGACTTTGTTTTCTATATGTTTGTAATGTATCACTTACAATTTCCTCCGTTAGCAAACAAAACTAATAGCTGTACTAATATTAGAAGTAAATAGTACTTGTTAATATCTACCTGTAATGATTAGTAACAGGCAGGTAGGTGGGAACACGAAACAACAACGAACATTTCTCTAATTATCTTAATTAACAGCTGCGTGTAAATGTCCGCTGTAGACCGTTGCCCTCTTATTACCATATCTTCATCAGGAGATAAACCAGTTTTTATCTTCAGCAAAAACCGGGAAAATAATATCGTAACGAGATTACGTAAACATGGAATATAAAGGGCAGCTCAGATAAAAACTTTCTTTCGGTAAAGAAAAATCTTTTATGAATTTATCGCGAGGAACCCATAATATTTTGTACACGAATGAGCGTGAAATAAGTTTCTCTTAAAAGATATCGTTTTCAAAATCTAATTCCCCATTGTAGAAATGTAGACAGTCCGAGTAAAGGGAAGGAAATCATGAAAATAGCTGATTCAGTAGAAGTAACAATGAATTTTGGGACACGCTGTTTTGAATTTTCATCTTTTATATTTTCTTTATAAACTGAACGCGGGAAAATGGGGGATGTTATTCATTTTAATTTCTATACAGTTTTGTATACTGGCCAAATCGTTTTTAACCGACTTCAAAAAAGGAGGAGGTTATCAATTCGTCTGTATTTTTTTTTTTGTTTGTTACCTCATAACTTTTGACTGGGTGACCCGATTTTGATGATTATTTTTTTTTATTTGAAAGCTGGTGCTTCCCGAATGGTCCCATTGTAATTTGGTTCCATTCGGACAATGGGATCCATGTGAAAACCTTATAAGTCTTAAAATTTTATTAAGTATTTGCAGCGTCAAATTAACGAATAACGCGATTAGATTAGTGCGCGGTATCTACCATAACTAAAAATATAAAAATAAAAACTTTTTACAAAAAAATAATAACAATCAACTTCCTAAAAAAAACACTACAAAGTGAAAAATAACTTTAATTTCGGAAGTCTGTGGCAAAAAACCTTAAATACATATCCTAAGACACCGACTTTCGAAATTAAAGTCATTTTTCACTTTGTAGTGTTTTTTTTTTAGGAAGTCGGTTGTTATTTATTTGTAAAAAGTTTTTTCTATATAATTTTTAAAGGAACAGTTTATCACATCGATCGCTTCAAATTGTTTACTGAGTACGTAAGTGACCATTGTTTACTTTACATACCTATGTCAAATCTAAAGGGCCTTTGTATACCTAGTCATTTGAGCGTAATTACGGGTAACAACACGTAAATCAGCGTAAACCGCGGTGCTTTCATGAATGTATCTAGAACGACGATTAACGTGATTGTGCCCTTATGCAGTATGAAATAGAGTAGCAATTCAGCTAGTGTGGTTACAGCTGTTACAAGTGTGTTTGACGTTCACGGTAACATGTGTTCGAATACAGAATACGTCATTAATGCAACATGCGAGTAGGAAGTAAAGGAGACTGAGCAAAAGTGATCTATGGTCCAATAGCGTAACGGTTTTGATAATTGTGGAGGGATACCTCCTCATCTTTACCGTTGTGCAAAGGGGCATCAAAATCTGACCCAGAAATTTTGGGGAAAATAAACTTTTATCATTTACAAGGCTAATTTACAACGCTAGGTTACAACGGCTACAAGGGTACCTACCTTAACCGTTTTAGTAATAAGACAACGGTGTGAGTAGAGTCATTATCTTTTAAACAATCAAACACAAATTATGTAAAATAATGAAATTAAGTACAGTGCAGGTATATAAAAAAAAAACAACTTTTATCTATTTCTTTTATGGTGCCAATCGGTGCACTTTCGCAAGAGGATAAAATACGTCTTCTATGCCAACTGATGTTTGAGCTTATTAGAAAAGTCAAAAACATTCCATTTATGTACATACTAAAAGAAATTGATATTGATCCTTAGACTTTTTCGCATACAAATTCGGTCAGTCTCCTTTAATATTCATTTAGATCCCACTCAAAAAATGAATTTGTCATTGGAAAATCATTGACGACATGACGTCCACCGGGATTTCCAATTGACCACCGTGCACCGTCGCGGTCCACCATTAGTGCATAATTGTCTCCGACTCCACTTTTCTTATTACTCCTTAGTGTGCACTTTATTTAGAACACTACACTTGCTGATTCATTGTAACAAACACTTGTTTAAATGTGGGCCATTTCATTCCACTGAAGTGTATGTACAATCGTCACTTTCAAATCTAGAACAAGGAAACCGCTTCTGTGTAATTGTACATATTTATTGCTCTAGAGATTTTGAGAGTCGATTGAATTTTATAGCCGACGGGGATATATCCCAACTTTGGCGTGCTCAGTAATTAAATTGTAATAATTTTATTACTAGACTAAGCAAAGTCTGAAGTTTCTTTAACTTTGAATAATTTTGTTATGCAGATTATGAGTCACTCTGTTTAAATCATGATTCAATGGCGGAAATTGTCATCAAAATTCATGAGAATCCTCATTCGTAAAAGGGTGAAATCATAAAAAAATACTATTGGAAATCAGGTACTAATTTAAGAAATGGGAGTACAAATTGGGGTAAACCTATCATTTTGAAATCACCTACAAGAATACATTCTTGCTCAACACAACCGAAAAATGCTGTGCAGTTTGGAATGACGTCTTATATAAGTTCATAAAGTACTGACCATAATGGGGCTCTTTATCGTGTGGTATGTTCCCGTTGGGCTCGAGCCGGTCGAGGCACTCCTCGGAGTACCCGTTGTAAGGCAACTTCCCACGACCACCACCGTTCTGCTGACGCCCACGACACTCGCTGACGTCACCGTCAGGCTCGTCTTTTGTTGCTGCAACAAAATGAACACACTGTTAATAAAAATCAACAAACACAAAACAATTTCCCCCACATCCATGCAGCGCTGCGAAACAGAACCTAAATTAATTGAAACAACGTTTTGTGCTCCTTTGATAGTGAGCTTTCAAAAAGCTCATACGGGAAAATGGTTAGTGCCGCTGCAATTTATTTTATTCCATTGACTACCGAAACTCATTCAGAATTTGGTGAGCTGAGTCACGAAACCGTATATAAAACCGTAAATTAATTATGTACACGAACGCTTACACAGTGTATAATGGTATTACTTCCCGGCTCGGTTCAAAGCCAAGATCATTACGGGTTGACAAACGACACTCGGGTTTCAATTGAGAGAAACTTCGGCAAAGCCCATTTCGGCCACTCGACGGATGAATTTAATAGCATTGTGAACCCAACAATGAAGTTAACTACAAATATTTCAATGCGGCGTCGGCAATTAAATGCAGAGCGATAATGATGGCCGGGGCTACAAAGGCAAGGCGGAACTTACTAGCAAACTTTTACAAACTATATTCACTGAAATAACCCCGGAAACCAGAAACAGTAACGAGAGAAACGGACAGTAATTTGTCTGCATCTAGAGACTCATTAGTGGAAATGGGAACTAGAGATGAAGAGTACAAAGGGCCAACTTGACCTAAAAATGTGGATAAAATGTAGTACAAGTGCAAAAAATAGGAATGTGTCTCGACCAATGAAAGCAACAAAAATAAGGAACTTACAATTGCAAGAAATTGTTGGCGTAATTTCAGTAATGATGCGGTAGATCGTGGGTAAATAAATTGCGCATTATAATGTGCCAGAGTTCCCGATCGAACTCAATTGTTGTAGTATGAGCAGGCACCGTTTTGACAGCTTAATTTACTGAATAGCATCAATGAATATATTGGGCAGCGACGCGCGACCACGACATATTGCATTTACATCATGAATGTTTAAATTCCGCTTCATTTTTGATTGTTATAGTTAAAATATGGCTGCGGTGTTCTGTATGAAAAATTAATCGATCAATGAATTATTAAAAGCTTAATATTTTATTTTGTTTGGTTTCATAATTATTAACTAGAGTTCGAGGAGTCAAAAGATCGAAGTAAAAAGTTGGAGTAAAGAGTTGGAGGAGTAAGAAGTGGGAGCAGAATCGAAGTATCTACCTGACTTGACCCAGTACAATAACTAATTTTCAAATAAGTTAGCAACTAATTTGCATATAACAAGTCTCCAACTTACCCTGGAGCCATACTGTTCTACAGACAGGATATGAAGTGACAACTGGCGCCAAAGGCCACCAAACTTTAATTAGCTGCACCCCGGAACTTAGCCGGCAACTTGGCATGGCTGTCTTATTATTTTATAGCACATAGTTGGAACATAAATTGTCTGTTAAGCATTTTATACGTTAAAGGGGAAACTTCACCTATGTTGAAACTCAAAAAATTTGCATAGTTTGGCAGTAAGAAAAGTTGTGGAACAATGTAGAAATTTTATCAACATTATGGCGAAAATTCTGTTAAAAATATGAGCGGCATCCTACAGAAATATGTCATTTATTCTCTAATCAATATGCAGGACCGCAATTACATGTGGAACTCCATTATTACAGGGGACGTACACTTCAGCACTTATTCATGACAAATTACGCGTACAATTTGCCGCAGCCTCGATTGCAAATTAGTAAATTAAGTGAGCGCCTCGTGCACATTAATTATGCATTCCCCACAGTTTCGTGCATCTCCAAAAAAAGAAGTAGCCATCTGGCGTCTCAAGGCAACACGGGCATACTTTCTTGACCAAAATATTATCCATCATTTTGGCGCCAGTAATAACTTTATACATTGTTTTAAGCGCTGCCCATATTCATCGTGAATGCAAATTAGTGGATACTTCTGCGGTTGTAACTTTAAACGCACATAAAGCCAAGAACATGTGGAACGTGAATATAACTTCCATGCAAAATTTGCGTCGAGATTGCGAACACAGTCTTGGAACAACGAGGCTTAACTTTTGTCTCAACCGCTCACAATTCACATGCAGCTGTTTGCCGGGGAGAGACACAATTTCTATAGCACTATTTTACGTAGACACAAAGTAAGGCGACAACCGGTGCCCCGGGGCGGTCGGGTTTAATTGAGACGCGGTTGTGCATTCCTCTTGCGCAACTCACGTGAAACAATTTTACACACACAATTTATTCTCTTTAGAGCCACGTACCCTGCATTGGGTCAGTCTCGTAAGCCTCGGGAAGACCAGAACGAGCGGAAAGTTCCGAGTGGAATAACTCACGAGAGTCAGATTACGGTATTGAAATAGTAACAACTATGTGTTCACACGGATAATTCGTACAAACATCCCATGAATGTAGCGTAAATATGCTAAGAAAACAATGGTTATTGGTTTTTTCCGGGTTGGATTATCGTGGGATTAGAAGTGAGTCGGCTAACAGCACGTGCGGTAGCGATAAGCTCCCTCTTATATGTGGTGTTGTTGAGAACAATGTGCACAGCGCGCACGTTCGTGCCGACGCTAAGGTTCCGTCGTTCGTCTCGATGCAATTAGATAGGTGAGCTTTGTTTCCGTGTTTCACCTTCCCCAGTTCCGGCAGAGAAACTCTTTATCACTCCCGACGATCAATCACTATTTCCTCGAGCCAGATAAGGGATCGTCTGATTTGTCAAGTAAGATTGCATTTTCGGAAGGGGAAATCTCAGCCAACTAAATGAATGAGAAGTAATTGCGAATCTGCGACACTGAATTAGAACTAGGGAAACTCGAGTTTACTTTGCCGCTTCCTCGCTACAGAATTATCGTTCTCATCAAGACAGCTATCTTGCATCAAGTGGCAGTCATGGATGTAATAAAGCGTAGATTTGCTCTCGGCTCGAGCTCTTGGATAAAACAGCTATTTCGCCGCCGCATTACCGCTGCGTCGAATACGAGAAATTCCGGCACACACGCAGAATAACGCGGTACTTGCTTTTGTAAAATCACGTCTTTGTCTTAAAGTTAAAATTAAACGCAAGTTCTAGTAACGTTATAAGCTCGTTATGTCGACGTGACTCATAAATTATAATACCACGATCACGAGCGTAACTCGGAAACTATTCGACTTGAGGTCATAACACATAACTTAGGTGTTTTATTGTCGTTTGAAACAAAGGCACCGTATCGCACGTAACATACTGTTTGAGAACACTAAATAAACGCAGACTCCACCTACAAGTTTGTATTAAATTTACATGCTACGTAAATATTTTCTAAACCGTACCTAAACTACTATTCCCCGGTGTGTTTAACACAGTAACAATTTGTAATTCTGTCCCGAAGCTATTTTATAAAACGACAAAACTTGCAGATTCTAAAGCAAATATAGTCAGTTGGCTGTTATGAGCGACAATCTGTTCTGCTAAAGCGGACGAGGAGAGGCCATAACACGGTAATACTGCATTTAATATCAAAGATGGTGTCCTATTACGGAAATGAATAGCATGACCAACGAGCTGCGACCTTGCGTACACTGCGGTTTCATCATTATTAACTGGAAGCATGTATTTTATCGTATAGGTTCAGGTATAGGGTAACGCAGTAGATTTATAATGTGCCCCAGATATTTATTTGGAATATTTCTGGAATGTAAAAAACATAAGCAGTGGAAAACAAACGAGGTGTTGCGATACCGCTGCAGTAGACAAAGGACATCGTAATTTTCAAATACATAAAAATATTTGGAATTAACTGGATTCCACACTGTTTTATATCTATTGACACAACAAACGCTACACGTATACCAGACAAATTAAATAATAAGTACGATTAAAAGAACCACTCAGAGGAAAAATAACGCTATGGAGATTTAAACAATGCAACCAACTTTATTCGAATCTTCAACCCACCATTACTTAAAAGAGTAACACTGGTTGAAAGAGCAAACTTCGTAAGTTTGTCGGAAAAACTTTCAAGAAAAATAACACTCCGACAATGAGCGTAAGAAAAAAACAAGTTCATAACAAAAATTTCCTCCTTCAGCATAGTAGGCAAGACGGATGGTTGCCGCAAGAGATTACATTTTTACTTGGTTTAATATAAAGATGAATTCCTGCAACATTCTGCGTCGCATATTATTCTCAAAGAACCATTCGTTTGCTCGCTGCCAGATTGCATTTGCAAGTAAAAATATTAACGTTACGAACGCTATATCACAAATGTGATTCATATACTGTTTAAAGATCTAAAAAACTACCCATCTATCACAAGATGAATAACAAACGTTCATTGCATTTTATTTTCTCGATCCACGTAACAAATAAAATTGATAGATAAATATTACTTTCAAGACGATGATGCTGTAGACTTTAAAATGGGTAAATATTTTTTTAAGAAAATCTTTCGTCAGGAGTAGTTTTTTAGTCGTTAGCAAGTTGGCGAACAAACGAACAGTTAACGTAAATTAATGAATCACTACGTCGACGTAACGGCCAGTTTTAGCACTTTTAATGAGAAAAAATGTTGTAAGTTTTATACAAAGGGTTTAGAGGGTACAATATCAATATGCCTGCCTGCCTGCCTGAGCCAGTGGGTTGTAAATTTGAGTAGGGTTAGACACACGTCATCGTGTCAAAAATTGAGTCTCGATTTGGATCTCATTAAAGCATGGGTATTTGCATGCATAAAAGTAATCACGTGTCAGTTAATATTCTTGTCAGTTTGTTATATAGATTTAACTCATCCGCTGGAAAATATCTGCTTACTATCAAACGTAGATCGTCTGTGTTTTATTCTAGTCTTCTACTTTGCTTTTATATGTCTGGTTAAATAAATCGCATGTCAGGTTTCCAATATTTCTCAATGTCAGATCGTGATCCTGTTCAGTTTCTTCGAGATCAGACATTACTCATATTGCCAAGAACGATTAAAAGTCAAACAAGTACCTACAATATAATCTGTCATACTTGAAGGTACACCTTGAAATTACGTAAACTAATGTAACCGCTGATTGTCTATTAGATAAGCATAATGATACTTAAGTTGATGACACATATGGAGATTAGATTAAAAGACAAAGCATTTAAGAGCATAGTAATGATACTGCCGAAGACATACTCTTAACATAAATTCCTGCGATTTATTCAAGGCTTATAGATTTGAAACTGAATAATACTGAAGAGTACAATACAAATCGAATTGTTCGATAAATTTCATACTGTTTTCTATAGGCTGGATTACATGAAGTCATACGACAGGATGTCAAAGTTGACGAGGGTTGTAGTCGCGACCCCTGCGGTCAGCGTCGCTTTCAACGGCGACGGCTTATCGCGAATTTCCGATTGGATCGATAACCACGACTTGGTGATCTACCTTACAACTCAGTTTGTTGATTGTGCTTGTGCCAAAGTTGACAAAATTGTTTATTTGGATGGCGGGGATTTGCTTCGATAGAGGTTTCATAACTTTTGACATAGCAGTAATAGGGTTTATCGACTTTGGAGTTATCAAAGATAGAGTGGTGATGATTGTCTACGATATACTTGCGCAATGAAACTAAATATTCACTACCACCAATGTATTGAGTGATTTAAGGTTTAGTACAGAGAACCGGGACGAATTTTGAGCGCTCGATGAAAGATCCGCCCGACGCGTACTTTTACCCTAGTAAATGAGAATGCGCAAATCGATCCCTAATCTTAAATCGAACGCTCAGTATTCAGACCATTCACGGTAGAAGACTAGAAGCACTTAGGTACTAGAATATACATTTGCACTGTTAAAGATATGGGATACTATAAACCTTCGTAGACCACAAGCCACACAGTAATAGTCATAACAAATAAAGGTGATTGTAGTGTACTATGTAAACAGGAAGAAATAGCTTACATGACTCATGAACGAATAATCACGTGTTTCAAAATTTTACGAACTACACGGAAAATAAACAACGCAAAACTGCATTTTCTTTCACGCCATTCGCCGTGGTAATACCAATTAGGTAGCGCTACATTGACGAGCATTGTGACCAAGGTCTAATAAATATTCTAATAATACTGAAACAAAGGCGTTCAGTATTTTCACGGGTCAGGGCGTCGGAAAATGTTAACAAAATTAGCTCAGACGTTTAACGGCTTGCGGCATCACAATTGGGTGGCACGAAAAGGCGGGGGGCGACATTTCGCGCGCTTTCCCCGTCACCGGCGATGTAGGTCGAGCCAACATCTAGACTAGACCTGTTTGCCTTACTCTTTCTGGAGTGTGACAGCTCACTTAACCGCCATTACAAATATATTTCCCATAACTCTGACGTGCTAAATGCGTCCGCATTGTCATTTTTGTAACTGAATTAATTAGTACCTTGTTGTGACGTTCGAAGGCAAACACGAATCGTTAACATGTGTATACTATCATTTATCATCGATCTCAACCATTGTTTCCAAGATATAGGTATATATATATAACACTTTTCACTGAAATAAAAGAAGCTTTATTGTCAGAGCCAGATCTCTCTTAATGCTTGCTGTTAGTTTGTATTGCAATAAAATGGAAAGTTAAATAGCCCTTGATACGTTTTTCCCTTTCTACGCACTAAACAGTCGGATGCCTCTGACTGACCTGAGACATCAGTTACGGGAAAGTAACTCGCTCAAAATGAGATTTCTTTCATTTTTACATCTTAATTAAAATGTGAATGAAGATGTGCTAAGAAAAGATAAAAAAACATAAGCCTTGTACCTTTACAATATAAATAAAAAGAAAACGTCCATAATAGAACCGAAACATTTTGACCGTTCTATTTTCCCCTTTTTGAAACGAACTCCCTGCGCAATTGAGAAGATGGCCTAAAGAACCCTTCCACGAACGCGTCTACTCGATAAGATTGGGGCTATTCAGAAAATAAGCGTCAACAAACAACAATAATACGACAAAGTAAATGTCGGACGATAAAAAGTCAATTGGGAGTTTCTCGTCTTTGGGTAACAGCGATAAGCTGATTGTACAACAGTTTGTTTGTGGTCACTATGTTGGGCCAGAATTTATAGATCTATATCTATAGGGTATGGTTTGCAGCGTTTCAAAAGAAATGGTGTGCATTTGTAATAAATGTTGGTGTGTTTTGTGATAAATAAATTATAGACAGTTTCTACTTCCTTTCTGTCCTAGCGGTTATGCTTAGACCATTATTATTTAGCCAAAGTGTACATAAAAATAAACAAGCATAAAATATCACAACGCCAAAACTCTACAAAACGAAGGAGGAAGGAAGTATGTCACGGAAGTGCACACTTTCCATATCTGAACACATTTCCATACGTCACATAAATAAAACTGGTCTAAGTATACATCCCTGAAGCATCCCTCAAGTAGCTTGTGGCAATACTAAAATCCATTACGTAATGTAGCCGACCTATTTCCCAAGGACGGGTGGGGGACCCAGTGTCGCAGACGAAAAGGTTAAACTTCACACAAACGCCACCCACGACTATAAACGACCGGCACGGCTTATCTAGCAAGTGTGAGTTTGGGTAAGTGGACAAATTTACATGGGAGTCATATGATTACCATAATTAAATTACATGTTGCCAAATGTTGTTGATGTAGGGGGAAACTGGATGTTAGAATAACGAGCAGTAAATTTCAAATATAAATTTTGCTACTTAACCGTAGAACAATTTAGCATTCCGAAATGATGTATCTGTTGCGAAGTGTTTTAACACTAATGTGTAGAAGACATATTATAATTAAGTTTTGGAGAGATCAAATGTTTTCATAAGGGATATCTTTAAGAAATCAGGAATTTAATTATACAAATAAATAACGTCAGACAGACAAGATAATAATAAGATAGGCAGACCAACATGGTTGACGACGCCTACCAAGCGATGGATTGAGGTATTTTTACTATGTCTATGGAATTTAATTTTGTTTTGCCTTGAACACCTACCGGACAGGGTAATATCGATTCAGCGAAAGGTTAGGTAAGGGCGTGTGGACAATGTAGATTTACTTTGTTCATCATAATTTCATTACAAAAAATCTAACAGAATAAAACTAAGGAATAATGTAAAATGTGCAAAAATATAAGAATCTTGATATTTGGTTAAGTGTACAGTGAAGCAGGTACGTAAACCTGGTATTACTCCCGTGTGCTCGACAGTCAAGGGCCGTCTGTTGGCCAGTGTGGTATGTGGACCTTACCTTCGCATCGTTCAATACATAACATGGAAGCCACGCTCCAGTGATTCGGAAACTCGTCTCCTTGATATTGATATCTAGCCATGTATTGAATTTGCTTATTAAAATAACACTATTCTGTATCTTTTCAAGAAATAGTTGATATTCTTTTCGCAGAGACTTCTTGGTATTTTGTTTTCCGATAAAATTACGTCAGAATTTACTTCAACACGGCTACGACGCAAAATAGTGAACATCGTGTAATTAACAGACTAATTTGACGAGGGATAGACGTTTAATGACATGCGTGACAACAATTGGTGTCGAGAAACTAATAAAAACTTTCCCGAGAAAGATGCGCGTAAGAAGTCAGGGACAGTCATTAACCCGGCTGTAAACAATTCAGGCCAAACAATCGGCTCGATGATGGGAGGGGACACTTGGAGCAAACAGACGCTATTACCGGAGCAGACGAACATGACTCACCAAATTAAAACGCACTGACAGACGGACGTTTTGCTCTGATCACACAGAACTTCTTCGACGAATTTAATTACATCAAAGACACGCTCATAATTGTCTCTAACATTTAAATAACAAACCCAGAAATGCAGCAATGACAGACAATTTGATTCGAAGCTAATTTTGTACTATGCTGATGATTTGCCAAGCAAATAGCGCAAGAGCAAAACAAGACACAAGTACGATGAACTCGATAAAATGAAACCAACGCAGAATATTGCGATCGTAGCAAAGGGTAACTATTTGTGGAAAATTATAGAAGAAATAAATCAAGGAACGATAATTCAAGAGTAAACTGAGTAAGTTATGGAAGCAATAAATTCCGCTGGCCGGCGGCGATCACTTAGCGATTGCGCTTTGTTATCGTACGAGCGAATAACAAGATATAAACACTACGTGTGACCTGGGGGCTTACTCTTGAAATAAATCCCAATCTCGATCGTATGCCAATCCGAATCCAGTTTCAATTCCAATCTCCAGAAAATTGGCACTCTTGAACGAAATCGAGATTGAGATTGGAATCGACTGCATGTTCGACTACACTGATTGACATGGGGTGGCCATAGAAATAAAAACGTTAGCTACCAAATTTAAAAATATTGAATAACTCGGTAAATCTATAAATAAAATTGTTCTGATATTTATTTTAACATAAAATATCATCAAAGTGTTCTTTGTTTGCATTGATATGTATTTTAACACAAATTACTTAGGCAGAAATGGCTCATTGTGAATGTCATTGCCTACGTTTACGTTTTGTTACATTAAAAATAAACTTCCCGCGCATTTGTCATCCACTTGAAAGTTCCTACTTGTTAAAAGCTGTGATTTATTAGTATTATGAACGATATAGGTCTAAAGTTTTAAAGCGATGTTATCTAAAAAATGTCGAGTGGTTAGTGTGGAACGTATTAGAGAACGCTTTTATGCACAAGTTCAAGTTATTTGTACTGTAAGTATTCAATCGAGGAAGACGAAAATATCCAGGTAAGGCCACAATTCTATTAATTATTGTAATTCTTTTAAATTGTAATTAATAAAAAGTTTGCTTAATACAAACATTTATTGTTCTTACAGTATGAGTAGGCCATCACATCAACAGCTGGAGACCCTTGTGGATTTCCTGGTACAGAACCCCGGAATTGCCAAGGGGCTTTTGCGCACTGCTCAAGCTAAGCAGCAGACAAAGCAAAAATGGAACGAGATAGCAGTATCATTAAATGCACTAGGCGGTGCGCAGAAAGATGGCAAAGGCTGGGCTAAGGTACTGTCTACACACTAATTAACATTTTTTCACTTAATTTTATAACAACAGTTACAATAATCGGTACATTTATTTCCTTTTTAGTATTGGGCTGACAAAAAGTTTACCCTGAAGAGGACTTGTGCCCAGCACGCACAGTCGATGAGGCGTACAGGGGGTGGAACTGCAGACAATTTGCCTGCATTAACACCCATTGATCAACGCCTATTAGCAGTGATGGGGGGCCTTCAATTTGCTACAGGAGACAGCCATGTTGCTGCCAATCCGTTTCCATCCACAGTAAGTCAGTTGAGTTATAAATTTTCATACATAAATTGTAAACTCTCAAAAACTTGAAAAATAACACCTTCAAAATGAAGTACATAAACTGTAATTTGTTAAATAATTGCAGAGCCAAAGCCAGAATGACATCCAGTTAGAAATTATCGTTCCAACCGAAGAATTTCATATGGATGCAAATGAATTGGAGTCTCGTGCTTCTCCTGTGCAAAATGTGGAGACTGAGAGAGGTAATTTCTTTCAAACTATGTGTGCCATATGAACTATGCGCCGTGTGAACTATGTGATAAAACTTAAATATATGTTATTTTATTTGTCAGTTACAACACCAAGACAACATAGTCCTAGAAGGAGCAGCCTGCCCACGGGACAGTCTATCCGATCAAGGACTATGTTGGATCAAGATCGGAAGAGATTCGCAGAGATAGAGAGACGGAGGGTTGAAGCAGAAACTGTCACAGCGAGGGCCTTATCTCATGCTGTAGAACAGATGGAGGGACTCTCAAGAGCCATATCAGAAAGCTCTCAAACTGTGGCAAATGCCCTCAACAACATTGCTGATGTCCTGAGACAAAATAGGCAGTAGTTTAAGCTATTATTAGGTACTTTAGCGTTTAAAGTAGGTACTAGTTTAGAGTTAGATGTTAAATTGTGTATTATTATTGTTTAATAAATAATAAAAGAAAGTAAAATAAGACAAAAGAAGTTTATTTATTTAATTAAGGTTTAGCAACAGTTGTTACAGAAAGTTGTCTTAAATCTAACTGCACAACCAATTACTGGCAAACACCGCATGCAAAATGCTCTTTGTGATTATAACTTAAATTTTAAACATCTAATGTACTTAAATTCTAGATAGTTATATTAAAAAGTAATACTAATTACGTCTGACAAACCCCGATAAAGTTTCATTCAATAAGGATTTTAATTACATATTATGAAATCAAAAGTCATGTATTAAAATTAGGCTGACAAACAACACATTTCGAATGTCAAAATATATAAGACAGTCCCCCAAAACGCCCACCCTTCATCACTTCCTAGTGCTTTAGCTGAGAAGAAGTAGCGCAACAAACTCCCCTGCAACACAGCTGTCTGTTTAGTTAGATATACTTGATTCTATACAAAGATAGGCAAAGTAATAAACATAACAAGACACAGAACATTTATTAAATAATTTGTCATATGTCAGCTAGCCATGCCAATATACCAACAAATAAAATGAAAACTTAACTCAAGCACAAAGAACAAAATTATAAAATGTAAATAAAGCATAATACCAAAATAAACGATGAGAATAAGTCTAAGTAAGTTCTTACATAACAAAATAATAATATTAATGGAGACGCCGACCTATCCACAGTTCTTGAACAAGTTGTGCACGAACCTCGAGGCCTCTGCGTAGCTCAACAGAGGCAGAGCCCCGATCTACCTCTAACTCACTCTGTGCCAATTGCATTTCTCCCATGGGTGGTGCGGCATCCTCAATATCATCCAGACCCAATCGTGCTCGGTTGCAAATGTTGTGTAAAACAGAGCATGCATTTATAATTTTAGATGCTTTGTCTGGATGATAATGAAGAACTCTATGGCCCAGAAGACATCTCCATCTATTTTTTAAAACCCCAATTGTCCGCTCAACAGTATTGCGAGCCACACAATGCAAATTAGTGTAATACTCTTCAGCTGAGCCTGGCGGTGCGTCCAGTATTGGGGTCATCATATATTCCCTTTGAGGATAACCAGAATCACCTGCAATCATATTAAAATTACTTAGTAATTATTATTATACCCATATAAACCAATTTGAACAACTGTATGAAATGCTTACCAAGTAAAAAAACTCTTTCTCCTGCATTTATTAAATTTCTAATGTGATTTTTTACAGGATGTTGGTTCCAAACAAAAGTATCATGCGAGGCTCCACCGAATGATGAGTCTACACTCAGTATATTGAGATCTGCATCACAAATCTGTCAAAGAAATACTTTTTATAGAAATAATGTTACAGTTACTCAAATAGAATAACTAAAAAATATCCAAACTAACTCACAATTAAAACATTTCTTGAATGGTAACCTTTTCTGTTGTAAAACCGCTCTTCATTTTGTGATGGTCTTACAATAGCCACATGAGTACCATCAATACATCCTGTGACTGCAGGTATTCTAAATTTTTCATAAAACCTAAAAGTAATTTATTATTAGCTTATTAATCTTAAGAAATAAGTAGAAAATAACATCAAATATCAAAACAACATATCAAAAGTATTGAATGGTAGGTACTGTTTAATATTACTAAGGTAAAAAGAAGTATGTACCTTTGTTTAATAAAGTCTCGCTGTCGGCGAGTATGTGGAAACTTTAGCCATTTATTTAAAATCTCATTCGCATTAAGAGCATTTGTAACTTCTCTTATTGCTCTAGAAACTGATTGTTGAGACATCATTGTGCCTTGTGTCCCACCTACTAATCTTTGGTAGCTGCCTGTGGCGTAAAATGAAAGAGCCACCAAAACCTAAAAAATATAATTATGCAGTATTATTTACTCATAAAATACCTCAGTAAAATACTATGTGAACATGGAATTGGAGTTGACCATGGAGTTTACGAACCTTGTATTTCCTTGGTATGTCGCTACGCCGAGTAGGCTGGGGCATCAACGGTTCCAAATCCTTATAAATCTCTTCGAAAAGCTTCTTATTTACTCGGTAATTTTTCCGAAATTCATCATCAGTCATGGCAAACGCGCTGTCTGCATATCGCGCCATTCGTCTCAAATTCCGCCTTTGCCTCATGTCTAACTTATGAGCATTGTCCAAAATATCACAAATAAGTTCTAAACGTGCCATTATTCACAATAAAAACTTCACAAATCAGTCAGAATAACAAACTCGATCCCAAAAAAAGTAGCCTTTTTGTAATCGTTCAACTTTGATTAAAACACGATTTCAAACTCGATATGTCAATGTCAAAATCTCGTCAAGAGTACCGAAAAGGTGCATTCGTTCGAGTAAAGTCGATTTCATTTAGTTCCAAAAAAATCCACCTAATACGATTTCAATCGAGCGCTAGTGTAACATTCAAGCAAAGACTATATAACCACTTGACTGCGCATACAGTGCCCCGACGCTCGAAAACTATTAGTATTTTGTCGCCTATGCATAGGCTGCGGTTCAAGTAGCCATTTTAGTTGTGACCAATTGTTAGACCTCTGTGCACGCTAAATTATTGCAAACAATATAACTAAATCTGCAATTATAACGCATCAAAAAACCTTCATGCGCGGTGAAGTGGTGTGAGAAACATTCCAAGACTTCTAGTTACAAAAATGATCGCATAACTTTTCATCAGTAAATAAACAGTACGAAAAATTATTGTGATTTAATCAGATTATGATCCACCGTAGGGGTCTATTTAAAATGGTGGTTGGGTAAGCCAGCACACTGTGTGAGTCCCGCGTTGATGTCTTTTGGAAAAGTCTCGTTCTTTCATTAGACAATTCTAATGCATCTATCCCTTACTTTCACTTTGTATTTTTATCGTAAAAATTAGTGCTGTTTCCTTTAATAGATGAAAGTCTTTATCGAAAATTTAAATTAAAATGAATGAAAATTTTATTCAATTGAAATACTGTGGCTTCTTTAGCTTCGTTTTGACAATCCGTTTGTAAACTGGCGCCAAAACTACCGTGGCCATAGTACCTTCTGCCTTGGGGATGATATTCGACACCGTTTCTGATTGCTATTTCGTCGAATATGATAGTGGCGAAAGTTTTGTTCTTGGATTCTCTAGTTTTCATTTTATTAGTGATTGATTTTGATTAAATATGATTTCTTTGACTTTAATTGAGTATTTATCACAATTTTAAAATCCATTTTATCGATATCGACTATTTTCCCTTAATGAAGTAGAGCAGCCCTACGATGGGCATACCTACGCAACTTGACCTTGAATTGACCAATTGCAGCCGCACGTTCTTCCTCGTCCCCCGGCCCGCAGTGGTGAGTCGTGTGCTAAGCAGAAATCGGCCTATACGCTCTCTAGTGGTTTTATTCTCTTTGCATTCAAGAGTGCGAAATGACAAGTTTTCGATCACAATTTCAAATTTGAATTGAGATCGAGTGTCGAGAGTAAGCTTACTGATACTTGATTTAAATCGACTGTTCATTACATTCTGATATAATTGACAGAAATGCCTGCTAACACATCACAGTGCATAATGATAACTGTCTGAATATAATTCATTTCTGTAGACCATTAGTCAAGATAATTGCAGTAAAGAGCATTGTAAAATGTAACGGTTTGATCATCAAAAATGATGTCAGTGCATCGAACCCTACGCACAAGACATTACAAGGTGCTTACGTAATAACCGACAGTTGAGCAACAGACAATTGACTCAATAAAGACGAAAACACTCAAGTGGGCAAGTATCACTATTAATGTAGCATTAGGGACACAACCACTTCTCAACAATTGCAGGGAATTGAACACGTTGTCGTAACGCATTGTACTTTGACTAGGAAATTAACAAGCGAAGCTGAACCGCCATGAAATACTAAAAAGTAAAAAATACAGTAGACGCCTTTACAAAAGCATCTGAATAGGTTGAAGACAATGGGGCGGGTCGACAAAAGGCCGTTCGTCCAGGCTTCGCGGTTGTGATGCAGGGAACACAATACAGTTCCTGTGCGG
Organism: Aporophyla nigra; assembly: GCA_947507805.1. Taxonomy (NCBI): domain Eukaryota; kingdom Metazoa; phylum Arthropoda; class Insecta; order Lepidoptera; family Noctuidae; genus Aporophyla; species Aporophyla nigra. Next base: position 17,830,862 of record OX382309.1, on the reverse strand, counting down.
TCGAGTGGCTCAATATACCCGCATATAATAAGCGAAGAACATTATTACAACATAGTGAAACGTTTCCCTTTTAAATTATTGCCTTGGAACTAATCGTCGGTATGAGCGTGGATTAAAATTTAAACAGTTATCTAAACAATTAAAATGTCGACGTCGATGTAGCGAACGATGTTTAAGGAAACATCTACGATTACAAATACTGGAAATAGAAGCAATACGATACAGGGTGTCAAGGAACTAATAATGCGAGTCGGTGTCTCGTCTCGTACACTGACGACGTGGCTCCGTCGAGCAAGCAGGGCAAATAACTATTATCAATGAAACGCGCGGAAGTCTGCTATCAATCAACGACCAGATAATGGAGATGTTCAACCCCCGTGACGCACACCGGAAGCTGGCTATTCGATGGTTTGTCGCTACTTTTCGGCAATTTTATTATATGACATGGTGATACATTTTGGTTCAAATTTAGTCGCGAAAAACACCGTGAAAAATTTCACTTTGGGTAAAATCTAAGGAGCATGTTAATATGCGACTAGACCGAGAAATTTCGTACTGTGTTTAAAGCATTGCTGTTACAATTTTAATAAATTCCTATGCAAGTATAATTCATTCTTCACAATTAGTCGTTGTCACCGGCAGGCGGGTCCGGAGTGCCCCGACGTACTCCGATGTCTCCGTTTATGGAGCCGGGTCTAGTATCGTCGCACGGCTGATTCACGACTCGAAGGTCGCTCCCACTACAGCGCTTCCGTTATTACTCAGTGGGCTGAACACGTTCCGAACACAACATCACGCAATTGACAAAACGACAACAACAAAATTAATGTAGTTGCATGTAAATTCGAAATGTAGGAAGCAGGAGACGGAGCGAAGGGCGTATACGAAATCGGCTCGAAAGACACCATAAATATTTAAGTCGTTGTTTGTACGTCAGTACTTAAATATGTAATGCAATCCGAAGTCTCATTTATTCCCTGGCAAACTGTGGTAAATCATTCGATACACATGTAAAGTAAGAAGTGCAGTAAATTTTTCATGTCAAAGATTTCAATCGTATCAAAAAATTCGGAAATATTTTTGTTGTCTGCTCGTAACGGTTTTATTGCGGGATGTATAATATATTTTATGTTGTTGTTTCTTTACTGGTTACAAATTACGCTGAAGGTAGACTGAGGTTGCGCAGCGTAGGTAGTCATGATGCGATCAAGCCTTACGTAACATAACCGCTGTGATTCATACGTGGTGTGTCGCCTAGTTTTATTGTAGGTTATGTATAGCTGTTTACGACTACATAAACGTTAAGTTGTTAATAACTGTCAGTTTACAAACAATAGGCATGGCGAAAGAGCGGCTAAAGAATATAAATAGAAAACTCGTCACGAGACTAGAATTGAACATTACAGCGTGTATTTTAACAATAGACCGCCAATTAATTTAGCGCGATCGATTGGTAGTTACTGGCACTGTTTTTGCGAACTCATTCCAATCTACTTGGCCTGGAATGAATTGAACAACTACTTCTATCAAGATACAACCCTCATAAATAACTAACCACAACTGAACTATCACATAAAGATTAGCAAATAGATTAACGTGACAAATGTAACTACCGAACAATTAATAAAACAAATAACATTGATATTCAACAACTATTAGTTACTTAGCAAACCGTTTATTTTTTCGTCAAATAAATATATTGTGAGCGCAGTGCTGTACAAACAGTAGGAACTGGATGCCAGCCGGCGATTAATAATGTTATGTGTAAATAACATGCGACAACTGAAAAATATTGATGGAATAGTAACAAGGTAATAACAGTAAGTAAAGAATCAGTAAAGTTTGTAAACGTTTCAAAACAGATCGTTTTGTTATGTAATGGACAATCTCAATGTTTCAAATCTAAGCTTCGCGTATAACATTTGTGAACATTGAAGTATTCTTTTTATTGAAACTGAATAATCGAGACAGCTCCCGCAGCAATAACCAATTTCACCAAAATGTACCCATTTCAAATTCTTCAAAACGTTGCTTACTGTATGGCTTTTTGCAAGACTACGTCATCCATATTTTTATGACAAAAATAAATGCCATCTAATTTTTACTTAATTAATAATTTCGGTATTTAATAATACCAAAAAAAGCCTATGTTATCAATAACTCGGAATTCAGAACGCAATGTCAAAAAGCGTGGCGATATATTTTCATTGAATATTGATAACATTCATCAACAATGCATGGTTATCAACTGTATCGGTTCGGATTGTATTTTGCGACGCAGAATTCCGTCTAAAATCGTACAACAATGCTGTTAGTGTTATCATTTTAATGACTGTCCAGCTGATGACAACGAGTCGGTCATAGCCAATCATAATATTGAAATATTTGTCTCATTTGAAAAGAATGTTGTTTTTTTTATGGCATAGCTATAATCCTGAAACAGGGACTGAAAACGGAGTAAACCTTGAAGAAATATTTCAAGAGATTCTCGCTGATAATGAGACTACTGTTATTGGCTTTGCAGAAGCTGAATGAAGTGAAGAGCCTCATAATGAGATCTGAATCCATCAATGACGATTTTCCAGATGATGATGATTATGGTCTTGATATTTAAGCATTAGAAACGGTTGAACTAACGTTAATGATATTGCCATCTTATAATGGACTGTAATAATAAGACACCGGAAAATTCGATAATGAAAACCATGGTGAGAGGAAATTGCTTGGTGTAGTTAAATATGCAATAAAGACTACACCGATTACGGATGCATCAAATCTGTAGGTAGTTTTGGGTAGATATCCCTATATCAACCCAACTACAGATTGTCCCTACAGAAGGTCTATTTTATAAAGTGTTACCAGCTCACGCACGTATCCTTTGAAAAATCTTCATTAGCTGATGGATTTGCGTCCCGCAAAAGAGCGAATCGTCCATATTTATCACGCTCAGCTGACCACTGTCTGCGGATTCTGAATGTACTATCAAAGATTTTACCCTCTCAGACGCGTCTATTTGTGTGTTGATAGTAGTTGATCCTGCTCCTACCTACTTTGTTCCTACTACTTACCATAAACAAATTCGTACTTGAATAGTTGACCGAATCACAGTCGACTTCCTGCGTCACGTCACCGTATGCGATCAACCGTGTCACTGCTCTGTTGTTACTGTGACTGATAAGGGAGGGCCGAGGCTACAGCCAATGGGTGCCTAATCTGTGATCATTGATCTATTACGTGATTCTGTTTTTGGAAGCTGAATATTGAATAGTATATATTTAAATGAAACAATAACAGGAACGATTCGTGATATGAAGACAAAGTTGGAGGAGTGTCCATTGTCTGTCAAGAAATTTTAATAATGCGTGGAATCAAATATTTGTAAAGTCTACTGGTATCCGTGAAGATGATTAGGTAATGTTCTACAATCTGCATGACAAGTTCTACTATATCGATTATTTTATGATTGCTATAGTATTACTCAGGAAGAGTAAACTATTACGCTAATGGTCCCTGACTGTTTATAACAAAGGTTAATTGGTTCCAGAGCATTAGCAATACTCGAAATTTATATCTTTGTTAATTTTGACGGCTTGGCTTATCCATTAACAAAATAGAACACGCGACGTTTAAAAGGAATAACAGGCCCTCGTAAATCTTCCTCAGAAAGATCATAATTGTATTAAAATGTTTCTTTATTGTTGGCAACAATACCGTATTGTAAGAAGAAAAAACGGTAAATAGGACCAATTTAGGAAAATACAAGGCAAAAACAGAATGAAATATTAGCAAAGGTCGACATTCGACAAAAGACAGATAAATTGTTTATTTACGATAAAAATAGACGTAACATTAACTTAAAACATCCATTTAGTTTACCGTTTAGTTAAGTCAAAGTAAACAGAGGCCGTGTTATTACAAAAAAATACTTGGACGTTAAAAGCAACGAGAAAGTCTAGATAAAGGTTTCGTTTCAAATAAAAATATCTAACTGTACCTACTGATAAAGTAATGTTGACTTGTACAGAACAAGAATTTCTCAAAATACGCCAAGAAATTGAAAGTTTCCCGAACTATAAATAGGGAGTAACAGATCGATGAGAAGTTCAACATTTGTACCTGTCTGTTATAAATATACATACGAAACGAACCGACGAAGGCCAGATATAACAGCCACGGGTAGTTCAAAACATCAGATACCATCATTTGTAACATATCGTTGTCAGTTGAGAAACTGCCAAATGAAGTAATGGACGAATGGTACACTGGTAGCCATAATTAACTAACTGCTAAGTGGCGAACGACCTATTTCCATCACTTTTCGGAAACGATCAGATTCTATATTAAGCATCCTAGGAATGGGAAAGCAAATCATGGTATTTAGCTGCCTGTAAAGCTAATGTCAACAAATATTTTTAATAAAAAAAATATCAATGAGGAAAACCTCTATTCAAAAACAGAAGTTAATGAAAGCAAAAGAAGAATGCTAAAACAACGGAAATAAACATTAAACATGTATTGTCTCTTAATGACGCGAAGTTAGATAACAGAAATGATAACTTTACTACATAGAACATAGAATTGGTCACTTCACTATTCATTCTGTAAAAGGAAGTAAATCATAATGACACTTCACACTTCCTTACACAGATAGCACATAACAGTCCTAATGCAGATCATATCACACTACATTTTATAGGTATGTGAAACACCTTAAATGTTTACACAGCTGTACTCCATTTCAATAATACAATACAAATGCATATAATATATATGCGGTATTGATGTAACTGACACATATAAAATATGTACTATGAAGTTAATATTAAATTGCCCGCTAAATCGATTTAACAGCAAAGATGATTTGTTTACTGTACCGAAAAGATAGGGGCAAAATATAAACTATAAGATTTAAAAAATATTAAGTACGTAAATATAATATGAAATGCCTGTGAAAGAATGCCTGTCAGAAAGTATAATTAATAAAACGCGAAACCAGCTTTAGGCATGTACAGTGGTATTCGAGATCCCTTTAATGGTTTTTTAGATAAAGACTTCTTCTGATGTTTAAATCTCTAGAGGGTAAATAGCCCCTTTGAGGAAAACGACGTCATATTTAGAGAATGGCAGCATTGTGCTGTGTAAAGATTACCAACTGTTAATCTAACTTTAACCTGAATTTATTAAGATGAAAAACTTCGCAAAGTAGATAAGACGATCACACCCATAGGATCTATAGCCATCTATCATCTAGGATACGCGAAGTAAAAACTAGTGTCATCCCAAACACTAAAGTGACTTAAACAACTCCCAACGAGAAAACGAAACTTTGCTTTTAACTTAAACATCGAGAGAAAATCAACTAGAGCAACTGGGAAACGAGAGCAGAGTAAAATATTCGCTTCCCTTTTCATTGAAATACGGACCCGTCAATATAAAGAAAAGTAAGTAAACTATAACATCAATAGACACGAAGCAAGGTGCATTAAACTATGCACGGCAAAATGAGGATCTAAAAATATCACACAGGAGAGTTTCATAACAAGGTTTCAGTACTTCAGTACTCCGATATCCGAGTAATGATCGTGTACTTATGTAATACTAGTAGATATTACGGCTTCGCTCAGGAAATCCTTGGAAAAAGGTAAGGGGCTTTAATGTATTCTTGGAACTATTTCTGATATATCCTCAGAATTTGATACTATACATATCACAGGTGATCATAACAAAACTATGAATCACAACGAAGTTGATTAAGTCATGGAATAAATAAATGTCTAGAATGAGCCAAAGGCTCAAATGAATACAGCATTCATTATGACTGACACAATCTTAAGTGGCCCTATAAGGACAGTGATAAATCATTACACACGTATTAATAGATTTACATATTAACTTCCCGATGATGAAAGAATTACGAACAAAGATGAATCAACAGTTTCTATTAATCTTACTTAAGCAAGCAAAAAACAAAGTTGTAAATATACCGAACATTAATGTAGGATAAGAATGAAATAGGGTTATTGCAGATTTCGTAGATAGGAATAAAGAGGTTGTCAATTTCACTGCGGAATCCGATTTTATCAACTTTCGCCTCAGAATATCTGCCTGCGCCATCCTGGCTTTACTAACCGCTTTAGCCCTAATGACAGCTTCGGAAGTTGGCGCAAGTATTTTGGAAGCTTTCACATGTACGTAATCTATTCTGTACGTACCTAGACAAGCAGCAATACATTTACGTAATATGCAAAATGTTTTTCATGATATACCGTTAGTATAAGTACTTACGAACGATCGAATCGAATTACTGCACGAACATGGCTGTTAAAGTGGCGTGGGTGATCGAAGATGTGTATTTGCATCGTAGATTGCATGCAAGCATCGAGCATCTAAGAAACTCGCCCACACTACGTGAGCTTACCGTGTATAGTATAATATTCATATGAGAACAAGTGTACCAAATGATCCCTATTGTGTTCATCCTGGTATGGAAATAGAAGCAAACGAGAAAATACAAAGCAGGAGTTGCGCTACGTCGGTTTTATAAAATGAAAGCTAATGAACGATGACATTCTGCATTGTATGACTTTTGTTATTTAATTTAATGGATAACGGGTAAATTGTATGTACGGGATTGATATAGGTACTGGTTTCCCTCATGTTTACTAATGTGAATGGGGATGGGCATAAATTCAAATCAATACATTCATTCAAACCATTTACAGACACTATAAATTGTCAAGAAGTGGGTCAGTCAGCAAAATAAAGATGATAAGAGTAGAGACAAAGAAACAAATAAAATATTATGTGAAGGATGATATGGCTAAAAAGATGATGGGTAACTTCTAAGATGAAGGCTAATGTGATGAATGGAAGAAGAATACATTCTGCGCTGGCCCTAACTAAATTGGAATCAGGGCAGGAGAAGATGATTCATGTTTACCAGTAATGTGATGAATGGAAGAAGAATACATTCTGCGCTGGCCCTAACTAAATTGGAATCAGGGCAGGAGATGATGATTCATGTTTATCAGTAATGTGATGAATGGAAGAAGAATACATTCTGCGCTGGCCCTAACTAAATTGGAATCAGGGCAGGAGATGATGATTCATGTTTATCAGTAATGTGATGAATGGAAGAAGAATACATTCTGCGCTGGCCCTAACTAAATTGGAATCAGGGCAGGAGATGATGATTCATGTTTACCAGTAATGTGATGAATGGAAGAAGAATACATTCTGCGCTGGCCCTAACTAAATTGGAATCAGGGCAGGAGATGATGATTCATGTTTACCAGTCAACGCGACCTATTTGATTCGCAAAAGTGCTCTCTCCCAGGTTGCGCCACACGCAGCGTTGTACATGACGTGTGATTGATTACTTTCATTAGCCAAATTAAAACGAGAGATAACTAATTTATCGTGTATCTGGGAAAAGCCGATGTAGCTTTGCCGCGGTCACATACCAGACTTAATTGTTTAGTAACACACAATACAATACAACTATTTATGAAGTTTTTAATTTTGAAAATCACCAAATTGCCCTCAGCAATATTAACTTGCTCACTAAAAACAATACAATTCTCAAACGGTTCATAACCTTTGCTAAAAATTAAGAAGTGAATCGTTTTAATTTTGTTTGTTGTTTATCTTTTCGTTGTGTCATGTCATTATTAATAACGTCAGAGGCGATATAAATAGGCGTTATTGTGTATGATAGTTTACGCAAACCGATCGAATGATCACGAACTATATTCATGACTACAGGTTTTATTACGAGTGCTACATAATTGGCCGCATTAGTGTCATTAGGCGTTATTTTTAACGTGGCCCGAAATAACGCTCTAATTAACGCGTCATGCGGTCATATTTACCTAAGTCGACTGTCACCGAAATTTATTTAATTAGCGCTTGTTAAAACGCTATTTTTAACACCTGCTAAATAAGATAAGTTGGTGCTTACCCATTTTTAAAGAAATTTATCGTTTCAGATTTTTCATTTCTTTTTCTTTAGTATCTTGTTGAAAGAAGAATTAAAAGTTTGCGGCCGTTAAATCAAGTTTTCTTTGTGCTAAACAATCGATACTGTTCGCTTTATTAGTTTAAGTGGCAATAAACTGCAGCACCTACTCAGTACTTAAAACAAGATACTATTTGAGTAGCCTTATCAACAATAATAAAATGCCTTATCTTTACTATGCACTGAATCACTGCAGTAAACACTTTTTGGCGCCAACGCAAACCATAAATATGTAAAATTAAAATAAATCTTCTTTTTTTAACCCTAACTTTTTAAACTTCAATCTTTCACGAAGGAATTGAACTTGTCCCGCCATTTCTCTCGAGTCCTAACGTCTATGCGGTGTTTGATAAAATGCTTAAACTTACTCTTTGCCTTTTAGTTGCCGCCTGCAATGAAACTTCACAATGTCTTCAAACATTCACACAAGGATGCACAAAAGTTATGTATGATATTAGAGAAAAAGATTTTTTGAAACCAAAAGAAAGTTGAAAATAGAATTTGAAAAGCAAAGAAAATTGTTTTCTAACGCGCGAAGCCGCGAAGATAACCTACTTGGTACAGCACACAGAGATAACTAACCGGCAGTGCGTGCGAGATGTAGATGTAACTCGCCGTATCTTATCCGAGTTCTATAAATACTTAGATTATCTGTGCTAATCGGTACGGAGTGACGCTCGCTTGTATGTCCACTGAGCCGGCACTGATACGATTTTACGGGGAATACCTAGGGAACACCCATAGCTGTGGAGAATGTTATACGAGCATAGATAAAAGAATGACTTTCGCAAATTGAAAAAAAAAAAAATCTGTGAAAATCCAAATCTGCGAGATTAAAAACATTTTCGGATGACTCAAATAGCGGGAAAACCTGTAGGATTACCTAGTTAAATCCGAGACGCAGAAGTTTTTTTTATCTTCTCATTCAGGAGTCTCATGTCCGTTTAACTATAATGAAACGCTAGTCTGTGTTGATAGATTTTAAAAATAATTTATCAACACATTTTCCACTCTAAGCCCCCATTTCGTCAAAAATCAATTACAAGACGAATCTCGGTGATAATTCAAGGCAGTATTCTATTTGCATCGTCTACCGGTTGAGTAAAAATACTTAATTGATTTCAACCCGCGTGATGAATACTTGACATCCCATAGACACGTTCACAAGCCAGTTCCCGCCAGGTGGCGTTAACTACCGCCAATCAATATCCATTGCTGTGGAACTCACTAGCTTTTTAATTAGCAAGCCGATCCACAGAATTAATTAGTATAATTAACAGTTCTATGTATAGCTTTTGCTGGAATAATACTGAGAATGTACTGTGAGATCTAGACTTAGAAAGTATTAGGAATCAGTTCTCACGAGACTTGTATTTTGGTATCTTGTAAGAAGAATGGTTAACACTGCAGTACTAATGTCTTATTAGCGTGTTTTCCTTTGTAATCCTGGTGGCGCCATTCAAATTTGTAGCAGCGGAAACTTTGATTTTTATCACGTCAGACTTACTAAAGTAAACGCTAATCATTACATTCTGTCAAGTCTAAGAGATCCCGATATCTTTCGACTTTGCTGTACTAGGTAACACGCCTTTTACGTAGAAAGCTAAAACCATTAAAGCGACATTCCTTCATTGTCGCGTAGACAGACGGATCGATTTCGCAGCACATGCTACACACCCATGGGCAATGGCTTTATTAAACTTATAGTGTCCTCCATTGTTAGCCAAGCATCAAATTAACTAGATACGAACACCGATCAGGGAATATAAGTAGGAATATCTGATGCACTTGTCCCACCACCAGCGATTAACGATAGGCGACTAGAGCTAGCAAATAAACACGAGTTGGCGAGCAGCGAGTGCGCTCTCAGCGAGTTTTCTGCCCGCCAAGCTAGCGTTGCTGAGCAACTACTCTCTTTGACAGCTCTTGTCGCTCCCACAATAAAGTACTCACCGGCTGCGTGTGTGCGAACAGTCAGCGATCAACTATTAAAGTCATCATCATCTACCTAGCCTTTTCCCAACTATATTGGAGTCGGCTTCCAATGTAATTGGATGCAGCTGAATACCAGTATTTTACATGGAGCGACTAGGCAGTTGTTCCATACATAAGCAAGTAACTTCCACAACCCAGTTACTGTATAATACGATAACCCCTTGGTAAGACTGGTAGTCAGACTTTGGGGCTTCTGAGGACCCGTAACGATTAACTATTAAAATGTGTATCTCTTTTAGTTATACGGATCCTAAAATCTTTTACACACGTTTCTCGAGCGAGCATATCGTTCATTTCTTCGTGGGCGGAAGGACAGGTGCCTAACAAGGGATTTACAGACGATTTCACATATGAAAGAAATATTCACGGTCTGTCAGTCTTTCAATTCTATCTATCACTTTCATATATGATATAGGTGCTTGAAGTGCTATATGATATTGGCACCCGCTTCCGAAATATCCAGCTTTGAGTAGGGATCGTTTCGTGTAGATGGAGCTATATTAAAGTATTGTAGTGCCACTAGAAATATATGATATAATATAATACTTACATAATCTACCGAAGCTAAGGGAGAGGCGCTTTCTAAGCTTTTGCATTTTGCTCATTGCACCACCCCTCTTTTCTCTCATTGTCACGCCTGAAACAAAATGGAAAATACGTTTAGTTATGACGAAATATGTTAACAAGAATACATTGAAATAGATAATTCATACGTATATTGAATTGCCATGCCATAAACATAAAACTAAATCCTTTCGAGGTCTCACGACCTCTATACTGGGTGACTTTTTTTAGCGTCTTGAAAAAAAATGGGGGTAATAGGTGAACGGAGTAGAAGCTTTTGGCATAGAAATTTTTATTATTTTTATTTTTGAATAACATGTAATTAAATTGATCTAGAAATAAATACTACACATTTAAAGTAACATTTTCATACTAGAACAACAAAAACAGAAATTTGGAAAAAATAAACTGTTTTTTTTTTAAGTCTATCGAAACTCAAATCATACGCACCCTACTCAATGCGCGGCATGTATCATTGATTTCGGAGCGCGGTCCTACCCTTTGAAGCCGGCTGATAGCGGCCTCATTGATCTTTCGCAGGCGCACGAGCCGCACACGCATCCCTGTCCACCCGCGTCCCGCGCTCCTTTAGTCACCTACGATGAATCTGAAGGCCTTCCTGCCTTCTATTCTAGTTACACAACACACCATATGAAGGTCGAGACGGTAAAAAATGTCATCCGGTATAAGTATTAATAATACTGTAAGTGTGATGATGATGGTACACATTTTCTGATAACAATTAATCATTATAATCGCCCAGCAGCTGGAACGCTTAGTACTAGAATTAATGATAATCGTCAATTACGATAATTAGATAAACCGTAATAAGTGAATGATTCAGGATGACGTTCCGACCCAATGACGTCAACTTGCATTATTTCCATCAATCGGGATCCGGGCCAAAACAGTTAGCAGTGACTTTAATTAACATAATAATTGTAAACGAATTAATTAATAATATGGTACAATATAGAGGGGGTAACAAGCGTTACGGATAGCGGTTAATTACTCAAGTTTATAAGCCGCAGTCACGCCAGTCCTCTGGTTAAAGCCCGCCTGACATGCGGCTAGTTAGCAATCCAATAGACTGAGCCAGCTTACATGAACAGATGAGCCAGTACGCTTATCACAAGGCACTGGCTTCAAAACACATCTTATACTGAAGCCGTAACGAGCTATCTCGTAACTGTACTTGCTTGCTTATTGTCCAACGAACTTAAACGAGCGTCCAACGGCACTAGCCTTTACTGGCGTCGCGTGTAAGCTAAAATTACACGTTCTAATTAACTTAAGTTACCTCTCATGTGCTTTGTACACAGATCACAAGCGATACAGCATGCAACATATAGTTTGCAACCATATAAAATCTTTTGCTGGTATTTAAAACGTCATTATAATAGCGATTGCCATCGTTGCTGTACAAAAGATCCCTTATGCGATAAATCTAGTTTTAGGCATCAAAATGTTGGTCTTAGATTGACTTGGATAGAATCCAAGTATGAAACATAAGACAATTGATCCATTGAAATGTGAATAGTACGTTAAAGGGAGGAGTTAGTTCGCAATATTTCAATCCACGTAATGTTTCGGAGAACTCGGAAAAAGTAGTTGCCTTGCTTTTTCCAGTGACAAATGCTTCCTCTATGCAAAGTTTCAGAATAGCAACACGAGCACGTAGTCCGTTGGTACAGTTGCGTAAACGGTAAAACTCAGTATGTATTAAAACATATTATTTTCATGTACGAAATATATAAAATAAGTAAAAAAATCCATAATAGTTTTAATGGAAATCAATAGAAATGAAGTCATTATACCTCGGCTTGATTGAACGTTTAATATAAAAACTGGCTAAGGTATGTTTTATAGGCACTGTAACTATATAACAACAGAGCAAACGTGTTCCATAGTTCTAGTTTTAGTGAACAGCACGCGTAGCATGACCACCGTAGAAATGGGTTTTGTCGACGGAAGAATAGACAAAATTACAGATTGTAGAAATATTAAAGACAGAATTAAAGATTGTAGAAAGATTTGTACCGTTTTATGCTGGCGTAACGTGACAATTCTATATCTATTCTACCAAGAATAGACAAAACCCATTTCTACGGTGGTCATGCTACGCGTGCAGATACCTACACAAGATGTCTTATTTATATGTCCAAAACAAGTGGCATTGATAAGTGTGGTGGATGCATTTCATGAAAATATTGTGAACTTTTTTTCTTTGGTCTTTATATTTTATTAATTTTCATTAATTTCTTCATGATTTGCCAATACATTTATGATGACGCTTACGTATTTCTTAATTTTATAGATTCCTTTATACAGAGCTAGATGGAAGATTTTGAAGAGTCCTTGTTTGATCCATTTCAAACAAGGACATTTACCTACAAATGCATTCAATAACGCCAAACACTGGGTGCATTTTCGACCTACTTCTTATATGCATATGAAACCGAATACAGATTTCAGCCAACACCATAATTTATTGGAATGCAATGAATATTTTATCACCTAACGCGCAGTTTTCACGTCATAATCGAACTGACGCAACAACACACCTTGAAAACATATTGAATGCACTAACCATTGATAGAATAATCAATGCAGTCGCACTCACTCAATCATCAACACAAGGCTCACAGATAATACAATCAATCGCGTTGTACAATGTCTACCTAACTAATGAACGAGACACTCCATTTACCAAATTAATTAGGAACGTTACGAGACATGTCTCATAAATCAGTCGAAGAAAAAGAATTGCCTAATTGAATTACTTCGTTGTATGATTCATTGATATTGGGAAAAGGTATAGCCATAATAAAGATCGATTTATTAATTCCAAAATAGTAGATATTACTTTTTATATGGTAACATACACATGTTGCCATCTAAAAAAGTGATATCATATTGCATACTTGCAGCATCGTGCAACTTTAGTTGCCACTGTTCGAAAGTGCACGTATTATCGATGACACGTAAGCAAACAAAATAGTATGTGTGGTACGCGTTCAATGCTCCTATGTATGTCGGGACGATATCGTCCACAATTTCACGACAACTACTACGGAATTACACTATTGGTGTTGTAAAACGGCGAACTTTTCCAACTTTGACGTAGCCGGCGACATTTTCTTTGTAATGATTGGGCGCATGCTCATTGACAGTGTGCCAAGAATGCCGGGCGCCGCGCCGTCGACGCCACGCTGCAGCCACGCCTCATCTTCGTCAATAACAACATTGTCAACAAAAACTTTACTTCCATTTACTTCACCACAAATTCAAGCGATGCAATCGAATTTCAGTAACATATAATTTAGAATTTGGAAATCAAAATCTATAAAAGTCAACGTTCAACGACCAATATTTATTTATATGGAGGTTTTGAAGCAAGGTTAGCGTTCTCAAATAAAATTTCCTGAGAAACGAGCGAAATCCGTAAAATTGTATCGTAAACTTTACTCTCAAGAATTTCGTCTGGTTTCCTTCAGTGTGTTGGCTCAAGGCCCAGTGTAAGTCCAGACCGCAGTCCGCAGTCATCAAGCTCTATGAGACGAAGCGAGTAAGTCTTAATGCACTGACCTAGAAACGCGAATTACTGCTGTATGAACACCTCTCATGTCACGTCGTCGCACTCAATGATAAAGACAGATTTTACGAACTTGGCAAATGGAAAATTTTATAGATCCTCTTAGATTTCCAATTTATTGGACAAGCTTCTTACTATCTTAACTGTGAAAACGGATTTAATAGTACTAATAAATCACAGCGATATTACTGCTCTAGGGACAACGAATCGCATGTTAGATACTACCTCGAGTGTGCTGGAAACGAATTTATTTATAGCAATGTTTGCACACGTGGGACAATAAGTTTTACCTGTCGGACCAAACACGACAAACAATGTCCGGGTTTGTTATGCTACGAGATTATTACGGCGTGTTGATTTATGGTCGTGTTATCGAACGATAAGGTTCAGTATTGTATGACGAATGGGGTTAAATTCGTCCGGCGTCAGTCAACAGCCCTACGCTTCAGGCTGCTCAAACATGACCACCATGGGTAAACAGCCACGATGTCAACGCTATCTAATCTGGGAAGCGTCTGGAACAATATGTACAGCGTGGGTTACACATACATTACCAATATGCAGTGTTACATCACGCAGACGTGCTTGCTGGGCACGTGCAATCGTTAAATGTATCGATAATTTCCATACCTAACAAATCGATCGGTAATCGCAAATGAATTACATAAGGGCTTGAGAAATTCTGCTTTGGATACTACAGTGCAGTACGGACGGATAAGAGTTCTGAAATGTAATGTGAATATTCTGATAGAGCCCATTATTGACAGAACGATAAATAAGCTCATTATTCATGCGTATGAGTGCATTTAATGATAACCTGCGCTCATATCGTATTTCACTTAACAGAACATTCTACCTGCCAATTGAAGGCTATTATCCATAATAAACGATGTTAAAAGCTCAGAAACGTTTCAGTGAAAGTCGTTTATCAACGGATTAACGATTCATAAATCAACCGCAGTGTAAGTACTCTTCATTTTGCCGCAACATCCTGGGCACTGAGAGGAATTGGGCATACACTGCTCCCTGGCAGCTGCACAGCAAACGTGTCGAAATACGACACAATTGACTAGGTGCGCATCCATTGATGGTTTCGTTACAGCCGTCTTAGGAACACTCAATCCACTTACGGCAATGCATCCCCGCATGGGTGAATTTCTCGGAAGGGTTATGTTGAACGTAAGGAAGTATATATTTATGATGGTAAGCTGTGTTTACATAGGACAGTCGTAAAGTTTGTTCCGGACTATAAAACTTATTTCTTAGAAAGGAGGACGGTTCCGTGACATGTGGCAAATGTCTTTCAGAGGTCTTAAAGTATTTTTGCAAAGGGATTTTAGAGTGACACAGCATTATAAATTAAAGTACCACCAAGCATTTTGGCACAGTTTTAAATATTACGTATTCATGTCGACGTAAGTGTTATAGAAATCAGTAAATAGATGAAATGAGCTAATAACTGTTCCGCATGCCGGGACTGTCCAATGAACTCATTCCCGACGCCCACGCCCTGTTGTCCACGCCCGTATTACTATGCGACAAATATCAGAACAGGCTCTGCAGATAAACATTATTTCCGTGAATATTCCGTGATTTATATGAACTCTAATGTTAGTGTCGTAACGCACGAATACGGCGTAAAAATATGTCATACCTTGATTAAAATTATCATTTTTCAATAAATTCGCAAGAATTGCTTACGTTCAGTCTGTCACGTTACATAAAACAACAGATGAGATCAACTGTGCTAAAATATTTTCATTTCGGACTCGTACAAATCTCTGAACAAACACGTTCAATACTTAAGACGTTTTGATATGAACCAAGGACTTGTGAAGGCGACGAAACAAGAAAATCGTGAAGAGAATTGAAGACAAGCGCGTGGGCCTACGCCTACATGTAGACCGTGAAATAAACAACATGCTGTTACAAGAATTACAACACAAAACAAACGTACATAGAAAATATCGTAACGTTGACAAATATGTAATCATCGGATGTCCGATAAACGAACACATTGATTCATATTCAATTTAACTGATAACACAGAATGTTTGTGCAAGCTTATATCATCGATACTGTGAACCTTATCATTACTATGTATTACCTATGATTCAAATTTAGATAATTTGTACACAGCATTTAACCCAAACAGAGCTTGAAAGTTAGTAAGATACACCAAAAGTGGGTAGTTTAATGAAGTTAACGGTAAACCACGTACAAAGTATAGGATTTCAATATTGTTATGCTCAACTAATGACAAATCGTTATCCCATCGTCTGCAATTTCCGCAGTGACCTACTTCTCTCTAGTTATATCGAGTTCAGCAAGATTAAGCAGCTGTTACCTCCCGTCTTTGTCTCTTTAACAGATGATATTCAGAATGATAGGCACTATGCTGTCTAATATGAGCAATTATATATTTTTGGTGTCAACTGACATATTTTTTTAATTCAATTACATTTTCAAACAAAAAATCATTCATGACTTAAGATGATAGCTTTGGAAATCCACCCGTTCTCATATTTTTTAAACAAACTAGCCCAGTTTTACGAGATTTCCACTGGTGGTATGCAGCAATAGAGCTTGACTAAGTAAACTGAAGCCAGCGAGTGTGACAAAACGCGGCGGGTTATCGTGGCCGACGTGCGAAAGTCGTTCGTCGACCTTGCCGTGAGCGTCGCTGACTGCGGTGCGCCCGCGCATGCCGCGTGCCATTCCGCCTACTGCACACGGCTGTACACCTAACATAAACTTACCAAACCGCCTGCGCATACTGTCCTAAGTGACCGAGAAGAAAAACTCAAGACTAATAACATCGAGCAAGTGTTTCATAACAATGATGATTGAGCTGTGTAAACAAAAGCTAAAAATAGGCGCCAAAGCAATCCATTATAACAAAGAATTTCCTGCATTTCCAAGACGTACATACACGTCGTTATATCGAAATGTTTAATGACGTTGCGACACGGACAAGCGAACCCGATCAATCAACTACGTTGAAACGTATTCCCACATAATGAGTATTTCTCTTTGCAGTGAATATTGACTTTAGTATGACAGCATATCAGTCAGAAAAATATTAATTGTTAAACGTGTTACAGTTACAGACCTTGAATAAGAATATGTATTAAATTAAATAAATAAGTAAAGTAATTCAAATTTCGGCGACAAATAACGTTAAAATATCTGTCGCCCTGGAATTTACTCGCGAGATTTGGAATTCGGCAGAATATTAAAATAAACTTTAATGGATCTAAGAGCGTGTTAAAAATAAACAGTCGGCTATATCGAAGACAGTATAATAATAATTTGGTCGTAAGATTATTTCTAACTTTTACTGCCAGAAGAAAGAAATGCCGATCTTTGCTATTATCAGATGTAAGGAAAAATGTAAATACAAAGCTTATTTACGATATCTTTATAGTTGTAGATGAATAGTAAGATATTATAACAGATCTAGCACCAGTAATGCCAGCAACTGAAAGAGCGTTTGAACTGAAGCCAAGAATACGATTCCAGTTACAAGCACATAGGAACAGAAAACCTAATACTATAATATTAACGTGCCCCAGAAGTTTGTTGCTTTATGAAATAGCCCTGGTCGCGCAGTCAGTTGGAATTATATAATTTCTTTATTGCTTTCCCTAATGCAGTATAAATACGTAAAATCCCAATATGTTTTCCTTGTTTTGTGGTGACAAACGTCAGTACTTTATCCAATAGTGTTTCAAAAACCGTACTTTTACCTAAAAAGGCACTACACAATATTATAATTTTAACCTCTATAAATCCCCTGATAATTCAAATCTAACAAAATAATGTATAGTTTGTTTACAAAACCGAAAGATACCAAAACAAAATCAATATAAAATTCTCTATGAAGATTCACTCATTCCACAATATAAATTGTTTGTTTCTTTTACCAATATCTTTCCGTTAATACTAAGTGCGAAGCGAATACCGTATTTATTTAAACTAGCTGATATCATTATCTTCATTCATTAAATGAATATTCCAAGAGGTAAATTAGCAACAGTATCGGTTAATTGGATTTCCTGACAGTTCATTGACAAAGACATTACTATTTTTTCTTCAGAAAAGAGTTTAACGACAGTCAAAATACAGAGACTTAAAGCTCGCAACAGTAGAACTTTAGGAATTTTACTACACGCGGTATTTTAATTTACCCATTCCCTACTGAATTAGATTATATTCGCAATTAAACTCTTAGTTCTTATCAAAAGTCTTCTTCCAGAACAATAGTGGCTACTAGACAAACAAGGCTGATGACCGCATGTATCATTTGCAGGAAAATAAAGTATGTTAGAGGAAGTAACAGACGATGAACGTGCTAAAATATGATGATGTGTCAGATTGGTTCATGCGTGGGTCAAATCTAGGTCTTGAAGCCGGCACATATTCATTTCAAACTGATGATTCACGCAATCGGTGTTCCAAATAACGTAATACTGATTGACCTGACTCATGACTTAGAAGTATAGTGATGATTCCCTTCGATCATTCCACGATTCTGTTTATAATACTTCTTCTAACATTAGTCATTACTGCACAGACTAGTTTACGTGGATATAAATCTACCGTTCAAACAAAAACAACACGAACAGTTTGTTTTTAAAAATGTGGTTGATCTGGCACTATGATTCATAAAAAGTTGAACAATTCGCTTTATTCAATGAACACGCTTTTATCAAAACGTTTTCAGAATTGCTCGTAAAGAACTTGCATTTTTAAGTTGCATAAATAAACTGTAAAGCAAAAAGACTGTACAGTCAGACCTTGTGCAGTTGTAAATATTATTTCAGCCAACATTCTGTGAGAAATCCTATATTATTTACGTGATTTCGCAATGCCATCAAGGACAATAAGATAGCATTGTTTTAGCAATGACGAATACTACGAAATATTACATTAAGTGCTAATAAAATAATAAAAACAAGCAGTCGTTAACAAACACTATATTATTATCAAGGTTGAAAACCCAGAGAACTCATTTACAGAGATTTAATTTATTATTTGCTACGCGTATCTGTTACGACATTTCAGGAGGTAAGTAACTTAAGTTTCATTTACTTCTTTGTTAACTACGAATTTGATTTTGCGAAGACTAAACTCGAGAGCAAGACCGACAAAACAATAGGGCAGAGCCAATAACAACAACATAGAAACAATTGTCATACATAATTCTATATACCGTCCATTAGGAGCAAGGTGACAACCGTACAATGGTCGGACGATAAAACGAAACGACCCATTCTTGAGGAGACCATAACTATAATAGAAGATGAAGAAAAAACGCAATCCAACTCGGAATCAGACGCCGAACGAACGTTACGTCAAATACGCCCGAAGAATATTAATTCGCTTCCATTTTAATTTCTTATTGAGTTGCAGGTGTTTCGGGGCCTCAACCT
This sequence comes from Aporophyla nigra, assembly GCA_947507805.1. Taxonomy (NCBI): domain Eukaryota; kingdom Metazoa; phylum Arthropoda; class Insecta; order Lepidoptera; family Noctuidae; genus Aporophyla; species Aporophyla nigra. The sequence continues at coordinate 17,811,256 of OX382309.1, read as the reverse complement.
TTCATTAAATTTAAATCGGCTAGCGCACCACAATCGGTACCTGATAAGAATTGCTTAAAGGAAATGCAAATGCTCGCACACGTATCGGAACGTTTATATGGTCAACGACCGACAGTTTGATTTCACGAATATGGAATTTCTGACGTTATCAACACTAGTAATCAAAAGTTTGATAAAGATATGATAACAGTGACACACAAACATGAATAACGACCAAGTAGGAAATTGCAAATTGTGAATCCGCGTTCACATTTTAAATTTAGCTCAGTCTTGTCACATCGCACAAACTAAGTTGCGCAAACTGAAGACGAATGTATTCGTATGCTAAGATGAGCAAGATCGAGAAACTGAAACTTTATCTTACAAAGGAGCCCATTGAGGTGCGAGTGCACGAGCCCCGACCTCGAACCTGTGACCCTGCCCACAATGCGAACAATTGTAATGTAAATGCGGATTGAACCCGTTGTACCACTCGTACTCTGGTACCGATTGTTGTCGAAGTTCGCACCGAATGAGCTCGTAAGTCATTTCACGTGGAAAACGACGTTGAGCGTCGTGAATCGCAGATACGCACACGTATCACTACCGTTACATCTCTCTGTGTCAAAGCGGAAGCTAACGTATAACTTACCGAGAGTAGGTTTGAAATATACGTAGCTGTGGTTAGTTGGTTTGTAGTGCAAATACTTAGTTTCCACGAAGAAGTAATAAGACTAAGATGCTGCTCATGCAACTGCAAGGAATGACTATACCTATGATTCGTTTCATTAATAACAAATCGATAATTTACCACAAAATCGGTTATAATTCTCAATACTGAGGCCAATGAACTAAACGACCTCAACCATTCAGTGCAGACAAACAATTATTTACACCTGCTTCCCAAGTAGACATAACAGAAGTTAGTAAATCTGCATTCTCAGTCACCCGACCGCCATCCACTTTCATAATTCCCACCAGCTTTTTAATAGACGCAATAATTGATCCCATGCATTAAATACATTAAGTTTTTCACTCATTCTCAGATCGGCGTGGAAAGTCACGGTGAAATCTAAAAGTAACTCTTTTTCATCTTGAATAATAAAAGGCAAGACACTCGTGTTTGCATATTAAATAATGCTCGTGTTTCCATAAATACCAAGCGTGTAAATTATTAGTATCTTTTTTTTAATCCGATTATATTTAGACAGGTTTATAGAACAGTCAAAAATATCGAATAAAATACGTCATATGTTATCAAAATCATTACGCAAAGTTATTTATGAATTCTTAAAAGAAGTTCTGAGACGTGATTGTAAGGATTTGTATGATATATTGCGCATTTAAAGTGAAGGAAAAAAATTAAGCAATACAGTCAGGTGAGATGAACACACTTACGAAAACCAAGAAAGCGAAACAACGTGCATTAACTGTCGTTAGTCAAGATCATTAATTATCACGCGATATGATTATGATAGGCGAGGCTCATTAACTGTTACTAAGGCTGATTTTCTATTAAAACATTACACAGATTTACTTACTACCACTAAGATAAGATAAGACAAACTCTCGTATAATATACTACGTTATCTTAAATATGATGATAATATATTTAGAACGTTAACAGTCATTTGCTTAACCTAAAATGTCATGAAGCACACGAATTCACCTAACGACCAAAATGCTAAAACTCTGCCGGGTGTGAAAGATAAAACATGAATGCCAGACATTGAATAGCATATGAATAATTATTCAAAATAGATACAGCTCAATAGCAAATATTAGTACCTACATTATCTGAATACAATAAGGCCGATGTTAGTATACGTACTACGTAGCATTATTAACAAATCACGACGAGAAACATTGCGTTGATTTACAGCACAATCTACGGCCTGTCTCTATCCGCTATCTCAAATGCAACGTACATTCGAACAAGTCGATTTCGTGACTGGAGCAGATATAAAGTATATTAATGCAAGTGTTACAATAGTTTCCATATCATTGTCGGATGCCGGCGGGCCCGTCGAGGCGTGGCCAAGTCGACGCCGCTGCGTGCCCAACCGACCGTTCTGCGCTCTCCCTATGGATTTCAGAATTATGGGATTACAGCGTTTAGAAATCCGAGGAGGATTAGTCATTTGTAATTGACTCTTCTACGTTAGCGTGATTTCGATATATTTCTCATTTCCGTCGACCTTCTTCGTGTAATTCATATGATTAAATAAAAGAAACCTAACGTGATTTATCTAATGTTCCGTTTATATTTTGTAATTAACGAAAGTCACGTAACAGAGCAATAACACAGCTGGACGGAAAATCTGTTTTATTTGTGTTTCCTTGAACTCGGAAAAACTAAATAAAACAAACGTAGGCGGCTGCGTAGGTTTGATCCAAAAACCGACCCTACTTTATATACCACATAATACCGAAGTTATAAGAGTCTAAAATAGTAGGGTCTTTATCAGTCCGTACTACATATTCAGCAAAATGGGTCCTTATTATGTCTTAACAATAACGTTCCACACTTTTGTAATGCAGGGACGTTGTTAATATTCCAACATGCTACAAATTAACATTTGTACAGCTCGTACAGAAATATTATCAGTATGTATTTTCTCGTTCTTTTAGCTGATACATCATTGTTGTAGTAACAGAAAACTAACGGCACATCGGATGAAGCACGAGCGAAGAAGTTTTTGCTGTCTTGAAAATTGCCTATAATTGCTCCTAACTACTTCCTAGAGTAACGTAAACGCGTGTCATGGACAAACAAACCATGCAAACCTATCTAGGTAAATACCTGACTGACAACGTAGATGAGTACAAATTGTTCCGACCTCCCAAGGTCCATTGTAACGAACATTTTGAATCTAAGCTCTAAACATGCTTAGATCACAGTTCCAATTCGTGCACAATTCAACAATGTTATTACAGAACAACTAAAACAAAGCATTTCATTGAAAACATAGATCGTTAGTATTCGGTGAGGCCGTTTCAATTGAATGCGCTTTTTGCATTATATCGGCGTTCAATTCGGAGGATATTATTCTGTGAACGGTGCTATTTAATGTACGGTTTGTTTTCCATTTGCATATGCTATTTCTGGCCATTTCGAGTGTTTTATCAGACAGGAAATACTATTAGTGGAACCTTGATTAGCTAAAAAACACGAAATGTGTTAATTGAGTCGATCTTATGACACAAATTTATTAAATTGAGAATGTTTTTCTATGTACATCTTTTTATGCGATAAAACTTATCCTAAGTTTCGAAGTGTTTTTAAGGACCCTTGTCTCGATCTCGGCCGGACTAAAGAAAATTGGGAACAAAGCAAACCGAGAATAGTACTGCCGAAGAACGACTGGATAATAAAGTAATAAGGTTGGTATTTCTATGTAGAAACAGGTAATAACTACAAAATCTCGCAACAACACATGTGTTTCGAATGCAACTGTGTAACTTCTTATTAACGGTCAGTACGGCCAGTGACAAAAACTAGTCGTGGCGGGAACTCGGCGCAAGGTAGCGGCCATTGGGAACGGCATTCGAGAATCTTTAGAAACAGTGGTGATTACAGCTGCTTCACACTCGAGTAACCACTGTGTAATGGAAAACTTACCGTTGTGCGATATAAGTCGGAAGCGCATTGCAGTGGCAATAAAAGTTTAGAATTCCTATTCCTTCCAAGACTTGATTGCGAGATGATAATTCTAAACAGGATAATTTCAACTCTACTTCGTACCAACTTTAAGGAAATATAAATTTGCGAGACTTAAATTTCGCCTATCTATAGGAGGAAATCGTGATAAGAACACCTGATTGAATTATAGGCAAAAGGAATTAATCGTACTCGTCCTCACGGTCGTCGACCCGAGGCGCCGGCCAATCGCACCTGCGCCTGCGACGCCTGCTCCGAACTGCCGGATAAGGCGGATGCCACCAAGGCCGCGAGCTTTTTAGCCGCTGACTCACTCTCTACCAACTCCTACCGTACAACGAGTTTTTACCATTTCCGCATAGCATCATCAGGTTATGACTATCTATAAGACATCTTTAATACGACAAAACCGGCATCGGCGTGAATAAACTTAATGACGTAAGACAAAAGAGAACATTATGAATTATTTATACTCTCGTGTTCTTTTATTTTTCTTCTTAAATGGCCATTGAAGCACTGCTCGTAGCCAAACGAAAGAAAATAAAGACTTAAATATACTTTTGAGTGTTCCGCACTCCCCATCCTTTTCCAATCGCTTCGTATTGTTTTAGATTAGCAAGTCCTTTCCTCGTCAGACAATACACCATTCAAGAAAGCGTTTAAGTGTACCAGTTTTGGATTCTCTTTTTGACGGATAACACCGTAATGAATGAACGTTGTTTGCAAAAAAAGAAAGTATACTTTCACGAACATTTCGACCAGCAATATCATCGTTCACAAAATAATACGAAATAATTCATTCGATTTCTAAACAAACAATTTACTAGTTGCTAATAGATGCGAAATTACTTAAAACGAATATTGGCTAACCGTGAATGTCTTCAAATCTAGATTTAAAAGCAAGAGCTGTAAAGTTTGGCCTTCACGGAACAAGAATTAATGCATTTTTGTTCTCATTGTGAATTATTGTTGAAATCGCATACAAAAACTACAACAATAATAAACGGTCTGTAGTTCTATTCTTATAATAGCGCCGTATATTCACAGTAAATCATAACATTATTAATAGCTAAATAATAGTTTATCAATACATACTACATTTACTACACTTACATAACGTGAACAGTATATTACGTAAATAAAACAATAAACATGAACACGGTTGTGTTCAGTATGTAGATATAGTAAGTACAGTTTGACACGTAATACTTGTAATAAGATAAATACGCATCGGGTATTTGAATCACGATAAGTGCAGCAGTAAACTGAACATGAAGGGGAGCTACATCAGTATACTTGCATCTAAGTAGCTACCTGCCAAGAGATTGTTTTACAATTCTCGCAGTAGTGCAGACTGTAGACACGTTTAAACAAAAGAACTACAATGAGTGTTATGAATTATGATGGAGGTATAACAATCACAGTGCTTCATCACACTGATGTGATGTCAATACATAACGAGTAAGTATAGACAATTGTTGGGCTATTAAAATACCAAGCAGATATTTCTTTCTAAAATCAAGTCGAAACTTTCCATATTACTTACCTTCGGAAATCGTGGGCAGCACGTTGACAAAGTTAACAATCCCGACGCCTGTTAGTTGACTCATTCACCAAAACTAACTTAAAACGAACACTTGAAAGTAACGTCTGCCTACAAACGGCGATTATTGAAAACAAACAACGTAAAACGGTAACACACTTGACACCTTATCACGTAGCCCACATAGATAAAGTGGTAAATTAAGTTTTTGGCACTTCAGATTTCTGCAATCATGTCGCAGCAACGGATGCAATCCTCAGTAGAAGTAGAAAAGTACAGTAAAAATTAGAAATTACCACAGTGGCTGACCACTGCGCACACTTTTTCCATAATAAGCGGGAGAAATGGTAAACTATCACATGAGAGCGGCCTAGATTTTTGAGTCGCGTGGGATGCGCGTACGCCGTGTTGTCGGTGCGAAGCGCCGGGGCTTACTGGCCGGCCAGACAGACAAGTCAAGCCAACGCCCGTTCACCAGTTCACCTACTCTTATCTTTCGATGACTGTGTATGTGGTGGTACTTGCTTGCTTATTTCTCGCTGCGCTTACTTGACTGGTTACTTATACTGCATCGAATGTAGATGTATGTTTATGCTGCCGCGGTGCATGGATTGCACTAAGTCCAATATTAAACGAGAAAGGCACAAAAAGGTGTTCTACAATTATTTGCCTCGTTTTCTTTACGGCCTTTATTAATCACGATGAATCGACGATAAAAATAAGGGTATTTGCGCGTAGAGAAGATAAATAGCTTGATTAAAGTATCGATTCTCGAATTCTTTTAAACGCTGCTTTGTTGTCATTCTGGATTTATGTGAAACGGTTTCATAAAACTCTAGTAATTCGTTCCATCCATTCGAGATCGTTTGGAAGAATTGTTGAAGTTAAATCACAAAGATGGATGGAAATGTTTGTAAGTTTCATCTTTATAATCGCATCGTTACAACTAAATCAAGCTAAGTAATTGATGGACGATTCGATAACTAATAAGGCAGAAAAAGAATGCAATGTATAAATTCAACAGCTCTTTCATCGATTAATTAATTAAACCTATGGGAGTCGACTGCTGAACCTGTATTTCCAAATAACATCATAAGAACGCATAAGTGGTAGGTACTGACGTTCCTACCCTAAAAAATACTGCAGGTTTAGTTAGACCAAAATGACTTCAAATCAAATCAAATCATTTATTCGTAACTCGACTCCATACATCCACATTACATTTATGTGAAATCATATATCATTTTTGAAAATATATATACATAACATTTTCCTTATTGACAATTCCTGGGAGATTCAGAATTCCCAGAAACGTTATCTACCTAATAAATATTGTCGTAGTTAATAGGATGATAACGCGAATCAGTCATGAACAATCACAGAGATCGGAGTCAATACGATGATTAAAAATTAAAGTGCAATTAATATAAGGCCGATAGACTCAGACTACGTCAATTTCAAAATTATTTACTATCTGAATCACAAATCGCTAGTGCGAGGTCAGAATGAGAAACTAGACGCTAGTATGTTCAATGTTAATTTTATACAATAAGGAAACATTAGGTATAGGACGCAAAGTTAAATAGCTTACAATATAATTGCTTTTAGTCATTTTTATTGAGATCACTATGATGAGTCGTTTCTAACGTATAGGGAAGTGAAAGTACGAGACACGCTTGACTTTGACATTATTGTTCCTTCTTTAGCGCTTCGTTTTTTGTTTGTGGTTTATTGGGCTAAGTCATTCGTCAAATGTTTTCACACGAATAGAAATGTGTCGGTAATCCCAGCAGAACGTCAGTCATGTGATCGAACACCTGACTTTTAACCGCCCATTCACTATACTTGAAGAGTCCCAAGTCGCAATGGTCTGGAAATTCAGAGGTAAAGTTCTTTGTTTAATTTTGCAGATGATCAAGACGAGGTCAAACCACCTGATCCATCTTCCGTCCTACACATGAATTTGATCGAAGAATTCATAGCCAAGCAAATCATCGTATGAATTCATTCTTTGCTAGCAGACCTGTGCCCAGAATCATTGATCACAAAACCAAAGTCACTTTGTTGTGACATCAATTCAGGAAATCGTAAAGATAGCGTCGGACGACACATTATTGAGGAAATATCAAAAAGCTCGTAAAATTCGGATTCGATTAGCTCATAGTCGTAACTCGAAATGGACTAACTGTTATGTAAAGTGGATTACGATACATTAGATAATGTTTAAATAGGTAAGAGGAGCTATAACTTGAAGTAGCCGATAGTACTAATGGTACTCCTGGGTCCTACTAATAGTATAATCATTGCAAGAAAAGATATCATAGAAGACCAAGGTGAAGATGGCGAGACGAGCTAGAGTCATAGCGAAAAAACCAAAGAAACCAGAAAAAAGAAATGTGCGGGAAACCTTAGAACCTTTGGGAAAAACACATAATCTTCTTTGTCGTTGTAAAAAATGGCCGCTAGTCTATTTAAATAAATCTTTGTGAAAAGGAACCAAGCTTTATTGTCATTCCAGAAAAGGTAGATCTAATCCGACTAGAGTACGTGGTACGAAGTATCGATGTGATATTTCCAATTTGATGAGAAACATAACCGTTGTTTAGTTATCGATCGCCGATACATTTCATACTATCATTAAACTTTCATGAGACGTAGAAGTGGCGGTGGCAAGATATTCCGCCTCTGCGGTAATATGGGCCAAGACGTTTACAAATATTTTATTTTCATTTGGTTTTTGAGTTGTAGGCAGTTCAGTTTCTAGCAATTGGTATTATAGTTATCACTAAGACTTCAGATTGAAAATAGCTAAACTAGGCATCGATATAATTATCGCACCGTGCGCATCTTATTAATTTTTATAAATAACAATGAAATACTGTTCGGTTGTAACTTGATTTTGGTATAATCTCAAGATTATATTTAAATTTCAACGTCTTTCGGGACAGCTAGTTTACAATAAATAACGTAGGGTAAAGTAAGTCACAGTCAAATCACACACAAATGTTTGAGATGGGAAAATTTTACACAAAATTTGAGGTGAAAATATCTATAATTCAACTACAGTGCTAATCCTCATCAATTTTTCTTTTGTTAAAATGAAGAACTTTATTTTTAGTACCCATCATTCTACAACGACTACGTCTAGTGTCGGCTTAACGATAAATAACGTAAGTATCTACATAACTCAATGGAGTAAGTACCTCCATATTTTCCCCCGGCCATAATTTAACGATACATCAAAGCGCATCGTACCTGTAGGATAAACAATTTCAACATAAAATAATTTTATGTCTCCATAAAAGCATATACTACTCACTTCTTTTCGAAGTGCTGAACCCATCTTCGTGGCCGTTGCACGTCCTATCTTCATCATATTCGTAAACCTTGAAACTTTCGAATGAATACAGCTTGACGCCTTTTCTTCTCTTCCTATTCGCAAAAGCTTTCCCGGTTCTAAGTGCTCGTAACAAAACGCCCGAATCAACTAATTTAAATTCAATGTTCTGTTAACCGCACAGTTCAAAAGTACACACAACTTAACCCTCGAAACTGAGGGTTTCAGTTCCACAAACGACACTGGTCACCAATAACGTCAAAGAGAACTTTCGTCCGTTACACCACTTGGAGGCTAAAATGTTTACAATCACCTTTACTAAGACGGAAGCCGGCTTACGCACGAACTATTGTCAAAACAGAACAATGGATCCAACGATAATGTTTGATATCACAACAGGAACATTCGGAATTCTAAAGAAGTTATAAGTTCGCGATCGTAGGGACTCGGGAGCTGTCAGTTGGGCGGGAGCGCTCGTGAGGGAGACCGCGTGTCGTCTGGCTGGGCTGCAGTGCCCCTGCCCGCCGCGCCGGCGCCCGGAACTGTGTCAGCAGACGCGGCGCCCAGAGCACCCCAGCACCCCGGCCTTTCATGAATACACCTCTCTCTATGTTTGACGCATCAATACATTCGTTGCCGTAGGCTTGGCAAACTACATATAATTGCCGCATCAATGTGAATATTTTTGCGGTGAATTAGGAATGTAGAAGGTAAATCCTAGCGTGTTTAAGAGGCCGTACACGACTTTTTGTCGATATTGCTGATTTACTTGATTTAACAGAAGTGCTTTTACAGTTTAAATACTGCACATAACATGAAAGATCGTTTCAGTTATTATCTACCGAATAAGCTCCTTTTTTATTTTTGTCGAGAACTAAAATGCGAGACTTAGGTTATTTTGAAGGGGAATTACTGCCAATCCTGTTTAATTTTTTAATTTTATTTCGGGAATTAGATTGACCTTGAACTGAAATTTATTTCTGTTGTGTTTATTTAATGAACGAGAGTTCTGAGTAGCCGTAATCGAAACCAAAACATTGCCCATGTTCTCTAAAATTTGACAATGTTACATCTACTATGTTTTTTTTTTTAATATGAATGTATAAGTGTTATAAATACATTGCATAGATGACTTTCACAATAATACATTGTTATATTTATATTCTACTTAGGCGTTAAAACGATTCGTATATAGGTGTTATTCTAAACCTCTTACCGCAGTTTAGAAAACCGACGCTGGTTTGAGGTCAATTAATCAAAATCAAAAAAAGTAGCAAATGCATGAATTTGATCAAAATTGAAATGATCTTACATATGATTAATTAAAACTGATGGAAATACAGTATTTTAAGTGCAAAAACACCTGTATAAAATCACGTATACCATCAAAATCCGTAAAATTTCGTGTAAGGCCTCTTAATGCTTCAATTAAACTTTAATACTAGGAATATAGTCTATTCAAGGCGTAAGAAAACAAAGCAGAATATCTCATATAGGATCAATGACCACAGTAATAGTTTCGGAAATTTAAAAAGGATCGGTCGGAGGATAACTGGACTTTCTTTAAGGCTGCAAGGAATCGGTGTAATCAGATGATACGCAACGCTAAACGCCGGCACATCCTAAGTAATATCAGTTCTTCTTCTCCTGCCGATATTTGGAAGTTCCTTAGAACTTTAGGCATCGGCAAGTGTCGAGAGACAGACCTTCCTAGGACAATTGGTTTGGACGATCTAAATCGACATTTCTCCACCGTACCAACTTTAGATAGTCTAACCAAAGGTCAAACTCTCGGCTACCTTGCCGGTCTGACGTGTCCAAATATCAACCCCTTTGTCTTCACTCCAGTTGACCCAGGAGAGATCAAAAAGATTATCACATCCATTAAATCCAAAGCCTGTGATGATATCAGCCGCCACATGATAGTGACGGCTCTTGATCAACTCCTCCCTGCGATATCCCACATCATTAACTTTTCCCTTTACACCGGTGTTTTCCTTCCCTGTGGCGTAAGGCTCTTGTTTGGCCTTTGCCTAAGATACCCAATCCTTGTCTTCCTACTCACTTTCGCCCAATTTCCATCCTTCCCTTTCTTTCAAAAGTGCTCGAGGCCAGCGTTCACAAACAATTTTCCCACTTTATTCACCACAACTCCCTCATCAGTCCATTTCAATCCGGTTTCAGGCCTGGGCACAATACCGTTTCAGCTCTCCTTAAAGTGACTGACGATATAAGGCGGAGAATGGAAGATACTAAAGTTACAGTGTTAGTGTTGATTGACTTCTCTAATGCTTTCAATACCGTCAGTCACGAAGTCCTTTTATCCATCCTTTCCTATCTTATGGTCTCTCCAGAGGTACTGGAATGGTTTTCCTCTTATCTTCAGGGACGGCAGCAGTCTGTTTCTACTGGAGACTCTTCGTCGAATTAGTGTGATCTTGCAGCTGGCGTCCCTCAAGGCGGTATATTATTATCTCCTCTTTTGTTCTCTATTTTTATTAACCTCATTACCACCGAGCTTCGAGCTGCGTATCATCTCTATGCTGACGACTTGCAGCTTTACTGCCGGACAAGTGTTGACGACATCTCCAATGCGATTGAGGAGCTAAACCGGGATTTAGATCGCATAAAAAACTGATCAGATCGATTTGGGGTGGCGGTTAACCCTACCAAGTGTCAGGCTATCATAGTTGGGAGCCCTTACAATATGAGGAAGCTGACTGGCGTAACTGTGCCACCTGTAATCTTCGACACTTTCATCATCCCGTTTAGCTCCGATGTCAAGAATCTTGGTCTGCATGTCGACACTTGTCTTGACTGGCGAAAGCAGGTCACGACTGTCAGTCAAAAAGTCACCGGAACGTTGCGGTCGCTCTATCGGTTGAAAAACTTACTCCCATCATACATAAAAGCAATGCTTATACAGTCCCTGATATTTCCTATAATTGACTATGGCGATGTGTGTTACTACGACTTGAATGCAGATCTCCTCAATAAACTTGACCGCCTTCTCAATAATTGCATTCGATTCGTTTTCAATCTTCGTAAGTATGACCACGTATCCGCGCACCGTCTGCTTTTAAAGTGGTTACCCATTCGTCAGCGCAGAGAGTTGAGGGCTCTGACAACGCTGTTCTCTATTCTCGACAAACCTGGGCATAAATATTGAATTTGTGAGGTCAAGTAAGAAGGAGTAGTATCCTTCTTACTTGACCTCACAAATTCAATATTTATGCTCTGCCCATACTAAAAGTCTTCGGTCCACCAATAATCGTCTTCTACGGTGTCCTTCTCACCGTTCTGGCTTCATTAGTTCTTTTTTCTTTGTCCAGGCGGTTTTTCTTTGGAATGCGCTCCCTCTGAGCATCAGGACGGCAACCAGTCGCTTATCTTTTAAAGTGAAAGCTCGTGAACATATCCGTCAGAAGTTGACAGAAACATATCAGCGTTGATTTGCTGGATTTGTTTTCTCCTCTACCGATCGTTAGTTCTCCTGACCCAGTTTATTTTGTTTATATGTATGTATGTATCTATGTATTAGTATTTATTCTTGTATTTTATAGTTGTTTCCGATATATCTATCCCATTTGTTGCACCTGCCATATTTTGTCTCTGCATCACCCTAAGGTTGACTGGTAGAAAATGCCTCAGGCATTAAGTCCGCCTTGTACAGTATTTTTTTACTTGTGCATAAAGTTTTAATAAATAAATAAATAATAGGGTCATTTAAGTCGATTAACTGCCTAATAATCCTAGCCGGTATAATACTTCAAGCGACCCAACCATTTTGAGTTTGCCTTCCCAACTGTCATATTTATGACGCCTCTAAGCGGAATTCTTTACTGACTCTAGAAGCCGTTAAGTGAGGTACTTTTCGTGCCATTCCCCTCCCTCTCCCCTTGGCTTATTATGTACTATTTTTAGACCGAACTACGAAGAAATCTCCTCTTCGTTTTAATGAATGGCGTCTTCGGCAGCTTGATTTTGTAAAGCTAGGCAATCATCCGTCAACCCACCAGTCATATACTTAGTGACGTTAGATGACACGAGTTATTTCTCTTGAATATATGTAAATACCCTTTCAAGTATCATTTACACATGATAACATGCATTTTAATCACGTCATACACAGATTTTCTTTCACAAATACCTGATGGTAAGCAAATAGGTTGAATTAGGAGTACTTAGGACCCCCCCAGTGGGTTCCCGCATTGACGAGGCGGGGGGGCTCAGTAGCCGTGGTTTAGAACCCCACGGTGAAGCTAAGAGGAACCCGAGGAGGGGCCGCTCGTCAGGGCTTTTCCGCTCAAAGCCGACGACGTAGCGGCCAACGCGGTGTCGTTTGGCGACATCGCGAGGGTTGGAGGCCGCGGTGGGAGAGGAGTGCCGGTATTGAGGTGCGCCGCTCTCCCTACCTACCGCGGCCTGAACGGGGTCGCCACCGTCCGATGGCGAACGCGGTGGGGCCGCAGGGGAAGAGGAGTGTTGGTATAACGTTGGCCACTCTCCCTATCCCCTGCGGCCGAAAACTGGTAGGCGGCGGGGCCATAGTCCTGACCCGTCGCAGGGGGACCAAGGGTGTCATTCAAGGGGTCGTCTGGCGCCTATATGCTAATTGGTCCCCGGGGTGGTCACGGCGTGTTATGTGTTCATGCGCGCCGTGAATGGGGGTATCCCTCAGAGGTGGTTCCGGCGACGGACAGCCGCGGCGGGTTCGCGGAAGAGTTTTTTCGTTCCCGTGTTCCCGCCATAAGCGGTGTAGGAGGACACCGTGGAGTTTTAGTGGGTTGGAGTCCCACATAACTGCGCTATTTCCCCTTAGTAGCGCAGTATGCATGAGCATTTCTCCACGATAAAAAAAAAAAAAAAAAAAAAAAAGGAGTACTTAGGAGTCCTATGTCAATACATTTTTTCCTGGAGTGATAACCCGATACGTAAATGCGAAAGAGATAGCACAAAAAAATGCCATAGTAATTTCCACTGCGCTAAGGTAGCCGAAATCAAATTATCTTATGTTTTATACTATTTGCAGGACAGTTTAAGGTAGAATGTTGATTAAAATATGATTCGCGTCCGTAACACGTACGTAATTAAATTACAAATAATAATAGTCATTAAACTTATCAATACAATCCTCTAAGTTCATGTAATCCCATTGAATGAGTATTTCATGAAAAAGTAATTCAATGAAAAGCTATGTTAGTTACGGTAGATAAGTCTACAGGATAAGTTTTTAACCAGTGCGCAAATTTTAACAAATTAAACTTAAACGAATTATAATAACCATGCAATTTTGATTTCGATATAACTTAGTACAAAAAAATTTAGTTATCGTTAACGAAAGATGTTTATTTTGAAACTGGTTTTTATGGTAACTTGCGCGCGGCGCCGGCGCGGCGGCAATGGTGAACGACCGAGCGTAGCTACAAGTACCTATCAGCTGTTCAATCGGTCAAAATTCTAAGAAGTTCGAAGTACCTACACCGGCGCGTGGTTACTGACCTATTCCTATTGTCGATATCATATTACGAAATATGTAGGGTGTCCACGGTTTACTGATTTAAGGTCGGATAAAAAATTTAAAAAAAGTATTGAAAAAATTGTTGAAATGTGTTCTATTACTTGATACTGAACCACCAAAAAAAATTGCGCACTGGTTAAAAAAAATCCTGTATTTTAATCAACATACAACCTGACACTGACTGAATCGTAAGAAACACCAAATTTCACGAGCTACCCTGGGGCATCCATCTTAACACACTTTTTAACCACTGCTTTTTAGAAAGCATTTAAATTACTCAAGAGGTATTTGACAAGACTATCATAGACTTGTTCATAAGCAACCATTAAATAAGTTCTCAATATGCATTTCATGGAACTACTTGCCGTTGACTGTAAACATAACGAGTTTATTAGAGAATCGTTAAATAAGTCTTCAGAGCAATTTTATAGATCAATATAATAGATCTAAAGAAATGAGTTTTACAATATAATTAAAAGAATAGACTGGTAATAAAATCAAATAGGGCTTACGGCTGCCAAGTGCTTTTAGTGTTGTTTTAAAGACCTATTTGATGTTTACAAAATTAAAAGGGTCTTTATCGGTAACCAATTGACGAGTTTTACCGCTTTTTGTCTGGCATAACCAGTGTAGCCAAACACGGAGCTTTAAATAGACAAACAGGTCTGTCTGCGCTTATTTCTTTATCAGACTACTTTGAAACCCTTATATATTTTTTGTCTCACTACAGGCTTTTATGTCACAAAGGAACTGATTCACAAAGTATAGTGCTCTAGTGAGGACGAATGTGTCTAGTCTGTTGAAGTTGGAACGGATAAGTTGAATAGTACTCAGTAATTGTACACAGTCTGGCACAGTCCATTGTTGCCGACTAAGCACTGACAATGACGTGTCTAGGCTATTCATCGTCTTTTATACCGACATAATCTCGGGTAGGTATGTGTATTTCCAAAATAGATCGTACCTTTCGAACTGCAAGTTATTTCGCTCTATAAAGGCTCGTACAGACAGGCGCGACATGTCGCGCGACCTGTTGCGGAGGCGATTCTGCGATAAATCGCGACGCAACACCTTTCACACTGGCGCGACCACTCATGCGCGAATCGCCCGCGATTCGCGCGCGACGAGCAGCGCGACAGCTTTTAGTACATTTTGTATGGCGTCGCCGCGTCGCAGCGATTTCGCGGCGATATCGCCGCGACGCCACACAAATGGTATAAATGGCGGTACAATCCGGGCTGAGTTCAGTAGTAACGCTACGTCCTACGTAGGCGGATCAAAGCGAACGCGATTATGAAGCGGTGACACGCGAATTCAACGCGATGCGGTGCGACGCGGCGGCTATGTCCTACGTGCACGCGAATCGTCTCGCACAGCCGCCACTGACGCCGACGTTCAGTGGGCACTGTGGATTTGTCATGGACGGATGGAAACAAATATTATTGGAAAATTCATATGTTAAATATCAAATACTCAAGAAGTATGAACGGCGAAGAAGTGAGACTAATATTGTATACTTAGGTCCCAGTTAATTTGGCCCAATCCTCCCATTCGCGGTATGATTATAACCGGTTGTGATATTTTTTATTCCTTTTATCCTATAATATAGGACGTTCTTGGATAGCATTAATTAAAATTTCTATAAATCCGAAATTATAACCAAAAAAAAAAAAATACGACGGCACCGCATGCAGTTCGCGCGGAAATATCAAGCCAACTGATCGCGTTCGCTTCGTTTCGCGCCGCTCCGCACCGCACGCATGTGCGTAGGACACTTCAATAGGTTTCGACTGTTTGTTGTTTTCGCGCCGCGCCGCGCCGCTTCGCGTTCGCGTCTAGATCGCTCACGCAGGACGTCGCGTAAGCGATTTTAATCAGAGGACGACGGCAGGTATGTGGGTGTTGGCGAGTCGTAGGTTCGATTCCCTGGTCGTTCGACATAGGTACCTACTTAAGTTAGGTAATGTCACATAACTCAACCCAACTAGGGGTACCTAAGCTTGAAGTACTTTTACGTACTAGTTGTTTAAAAACTGGCCAAGTGCGAGTCGGACTCGCGCACCGAGGGTTCCGTACAAACCTGCAGGTATTCATGGTTTATGCATAAGGTATATGTTTATGAAATTAAATGTTTTTTTTTTTTTAATTTTTATATTTGAGTTGACTGAATGAAAGGTAAATTGTGGTTTACGATTTATGACGTATTAAAAAAAAACGACTTACTAGATCTCGTTCAAACCAATTTTCGGTGGAAGATTACATGGTAATGTACATCATATATTTTTTTTAGATTTATCATTCCCTTATTTTAGAAGTTACGGGGGGGGGGGGGGCACTCATTTTACCACTTTGGAAGTGTCTCTCGCGCAAACCATTCAGTTTAGAAAAAAATGTTATTAGAAACCTCAATATAATTTTTGAAGACCTGTTCATAGATACCCCACATGCATGGGTTTGATGAATTTTTTTTTTCAAATCTTAGTGCGGTTCACAGAATACTTACCAAGTTTCAACAGCATAGCTCTTATAGTTTCTAAAAAAGTGGCTGTGAAATACACGGACAGACAGATAGACAGACATGACGAATCTATAAGGGTTCCGTTTTTTGCCATTTGGCAACGGAGCCCTAAAAATCAAGATTTTAAGTCTAGGTGCTTAGGTGTGAATCGTTGATTTTTGACGTACTTTTTAGTTTCCAATTCATGTGATTTGTGTGTCCGATACAACAATTTTTATGAGGAGATTACATATTGTGATTATGAAATCTTAATTTACACTCTCGTAAAATACGCATAACTGGCATAATGTAGTTGTAGGTACTATACGTACCGTTACCTCTGTGTAACCCTTTGGGGAATGCAGGGGCGATGTTATGTGTGTGTTTAAGAAATATTCAGTAATAACTTAATATGTCCAATGAGTAGTGGTGGCCCAGGTGGTAACGGCCGCGACTTACGAGTAGTAGGTCGTGAGTTCAAACCCAAGCAGGCGCATTACTTTGTGTAAATTATTTCATCGCCACTGCTCTCAAAACGGTGCAGGAAAACATCGTGAGGAAACCGGCATGTCTTAGAACTAAAATTCGAAAACATGTGACATCTACCAACCCGCACTGGGCCCGCGTGGTTGATCATGGCCCACTCCGTGTGATTTTCCCGGTTTTTGCAACATTTTTCATTACTGCTCCGCTCCTCTTGGTTGAAGCGTGATGTTATATAGCCTATAGCCTTCCTCGATAAATAGGCTACCCAACACAAAAAGATTTTTTCAATTCGGATCAGTAGTTTTTGAGATTACCGCGTTCAAACAAACAAACAAAGTCTTCAGCTTTATAATATTAAAGTATAGATTCTAGACCTACAACTATGTAGTTTGAACCCAGTATTATTGGTTGTCATGGCCATAATGACATTTGTTTTAAATAGGTTATTATATTTTATTTATGACATACCTACTATCATTAAAATAGATTCTTTTATATTTTGTGAATGTGAGAAGGTTGTAGGCCTTATAGGACAGTACGCAATTTTCTATTTTATTAAGTACCTGGTACTTGTTGACAGCCCACTTACGAGGACAGTTCCTCCCATAGCTATTAAAACTAACACCTAACCTAAGTAGCTACAAATGTCGATCGACCAGGGTATCGAACCTAGGACCCCAAGCTAAGCAAACACGCACCGACCTGCCTTCGTCCTATGACGAAGATCGTCTACTACAGAGCTCAGCTTGGATTGCACCGTCTTTTATACTCTCATGTCGCGTCGCGTCGCGGCCGCGAATTCGCGGCGATATCGCCGCGACGCCATACAAAATGTACTAATAAGCTGTCGCGCTACTCGACGCGGCGCGACCGTGTCGCCGCGCGACAGGTCGCCCCTGTGTGAACGGTCGCGCGCGTTTTCATAGAAATTGTTCTACGGATATAAATCGCCGATTCGCGCGCGACCGTCGCGTCGCGCTAGTCTGAACGAGCCTTTATTCGTTTTAATCTGAAGAAGCTAATTAATCACCATTTTCTTCACAATTTATAAGCTAAAACAAAGCCCATAACCTCCTCAGAACTGAAGTCCCGTATAGGGGACAATTTTTCGAGTGTCGCCTCCTAGTGGCGAATGAGTTAAATTTTAATATAATAATGACATGAACTTGCAAACAGATGGCGCTTTTACCAGATCCTAAATCTAAGTAACTAGCGATCTCGGTGTTTTTGTTTTGACGGAGTAATTGCGAGAGCGCAATAACAGTTGCAAATATGGCAACACGAGGTAAGTTTTTTTTTGTTTTTAGATAAATTAACGCACTTAGTTTGTAAAATCAGTGTGTATTGTGTTGTTTAGAGTATATGAGATTTAGGAAACACTTTTTGTTTGTGTTTTGTCAAATAATTTGATTGTATTGTTTCCTTACGTATGTTGGTCCCTTATAGGGGACTCTGGGTTCTAGTCCTTATTTTTTTATTATTATTTGTTGTACTATTCTGGTATATTTTTAATGCAATATTTATTTTCAGGATTAAATGCCGAGGACATAGCGACAATTCTGGAATTCAATGATAATGACTCCATCATTGATGGCTTTTCTGATGATGATGACGACCCCGTATTGGCTTTTACTCATGATCCAACCGCGCAAGAAGCTGAAGAAAGTAGTTCCAGTGAATATTCAAGCGACGACGAAGTGCCATTATCCACATTTTCAACTACAGAGCCTTCTCAAGCTGCAAATCGTCGAGTATATTGGAAGCACCAGGACAGTTTTGCGCCATCTTCCTCAGGAATTTTTTGTCAAACTTTAGCCAGCACTCGGGTCAGAGTATTGCAAACACCTTATGAATATTTTACTAGATATATTCCTGAAAGAATTTATGAAACATTCAGCGTCTGTTCCAATCAAACCTATTTGATACAAACAGGTAAAAACCTAGGCACTACAAAAGATGAAATAAAAATCTTCTTCGGTGTATGTTTCGCGATGAGCTATTTGCGATTGCCAAGAATTAAGATGTACTGGATGGCTAAGACTAGAATCCCAATGATAGCTGACCGAATGACCAGGGATCGATTTTTCAAAATTCTAACAAACCTGAAACTAGTAAACGATTTGGATGTAAGTTCGGAATCCAAACAAAACAAGTTTTGGAAAGTGCAACCCTTGATTGAAACTGTAAGAGCAGCTTGCCTAGAAAACCCCAGACCTCAAGAAGTTAGTGTCGATGAGCAGATGATACCATTTTGGGGTAAAGTATCAATGCGACAATTTATCAGGGGAAAACCTAACCCTTGTGACATGAAAAACTTCGTGTGTACTGCTCCAGACGGCATACCCTTGGATTTTTTTTTGTACGAGGGCAAAGGCGACACCATACTGTCAAACGATGAAGCTGAATCTCTGGATATTGGAGGAAAAGTTGTTTTGAGACTGGTTCACAACTTACCTGAAGGCACAAAATTATACATGGATCGTTATTTTACGTCAGTTGATTTACTGGACAAACTACGTACAGAAAAAAAGATGCAGGCAACAGGCACTCTTAGGAAAACTAAAATTCCTAAATCATGCAATGTTAAGACCGACAAGCAATTGAGGGACCAAGGACGTGGTTCTTGTGATCAGTTGGTACGCAATGATGGCCAAGTAGCATGTTTGAAGTGGTTTGATAACAAACCGGTAGTATAGTATGGCATCATCTGGGGATTCTAAACAACCGGAAAATAAGTGCAGGCGTTGGTGTAAGAAAACGAAGCAATATATTGAAATTGATAGGCCGTTTGCTATAAAACAGTACAACGAAAAGATGGGAGGCGTAGATATGCTGGATAGAGTAATCAGTTTTTACAGAAACTGCGCACGAACCAAGAAATGGACTATTCGTCTAATTTTTCATTTTTTTGATTTTGCTGCGGCTGATGGTTAGTCTACAGAAAAGAGGCTCAACTGTTAGAGACTCCTAAAAAAAGACACTCTAGACTACCTAGAATTCAAAGCAGACATAGCAAATTCATTACTTTACTTCACTCCATCTCGAGAACAAATACAAATGTATGAAGAAGCAGTTACTGCAGCAGAAACACCAGAAGGGTCTACCAGCCGTAAAAGGAAATATGTGCTTCAGCCCCCTTTGCAGTTAAGGACTGCCATGGCGGGACATTTGCCAATGATAGCCGAGTCTGGAGATCACAGATGCCGCTTGCCAAGTTGCAAAAGCAAGAAAGCAAGGGTATATTGCTCAACTTGCAATATGCATTTATTGGTGGTAGGGCGAAACTGCTACAAGCAGTACTACGAAAATGTTGGTCTTTAAGAGATATAATGCTAACCACTTTTCTTCTAAATTTTCTATAGATATGTTAATAAACGTTGATTATCTTGTATGATTTTTCAGTTTCATTACCAACCTTTTTTATAACATGTAAACCGACTGTCCCCTATAGGAGACATGCAATAAAAAAAAAAACTATAAATACTAAAATCATCAAACACTCTCATTATGCTTTTTTGTGGGTCTCTAAGTAAGCCTGAAATAATTCTATTCAAGTAACATTCAAATTAATATCTCAGGACTGAGGAGGATAAAACGTCCTACATTGCCACTAAAGTGTTAATTTGTATTGCAAATTCTTGTAACTGCTTAGAAACTTTAATTACAAGAACTATTCCAAACTCCTAAACGAACAGGATATAACCCAAACAAATTGGAAAGCTCCGTCCAGCCAAATAGCTAGTGCTCTTATAAATAAATAGCAATCTGGCCAACCAACCGGCCCAGATTGTATTACAGAGAAATATCAGACCAATGAATTAATTTGCGGGTAAACCAGCTATATGATGTAGGTACAGTCGCAAAGCTCTTTCTATCTTATCAGGCTAACAGATCGACCTCTGACATTTTGAAGCGAGCATTACAGGCCACCAACCTGGGAAATGTTATTTCGAACTGGGACAAACGCTGTGTTTACGTTAGCAAGTAAATGTCGTCTTATTTTATACGTAAAGCTAATATACTTGGAATTTCTGACTCCAGCGATACATTAAATATTTAACGACTGACAAAGCTCTTTGTGTAGCATACCTGCTTTTCACTTGCAGTACAGCCAGATCTGTAGTTAACGTGTTATAAATTTATAGCTTAAATAAGATAGAAGCTGTATTTTATAAAAGTGATGTAACAAAATGAAGGAGCTACTTGTACAGTTATGCCATGTTTTATAAGGTATTCCGGTTTTTAAACAAGTAAATTTCTTAGTGCGAAACTTGAACAGACTTTGTCCCCATACCTGCGAGCAAGGTCGACGAGTGTTGCGGCGAGTATACTGTGCACCACGACAGGTGTCTGGGAAACCGCAACACGAAATCAGGTGTGGGGTGCAGTAGTACTTACCCTCTATTCATATTATTATTTTCTTCACATTTAATGAGAACGAGTTACGGCGTTTGTACATAAGCTAGGTACTAAGTAAAGAGACCAGAGGGGTAATAGCGGAACTTTTTATCGGTAGGAATTGGTTTAACATTCATAGTTAAACAACATTCATTGCGTTATTTACGTTGCTGAGCCGACAATTTATTCGAACAAATGACGCAATGGTTTAGAAATAATCTTCAATCCCATTCAGATTCTGATAAATTGTGCGTTTCGCAATTAGGGTGCAGACTCTGCTGGGAGTTTGTTGCGCCACTTCTTCCCAGCTAAAGGACTAGGAAGTGGTGAAGGATGGGCGTTTTGGGGGATTATCTTATGTAAATTTGACGTTCAAAAAGTGCCATCTCCTCTCAGCCTAGTTTGAATAAATGGATTTTGATTTTAGACAAATTGTTTGCCAATGCAAAATGACTGAGGTTTTCAAGTATTGTTCGGAAAGAGCTCAGTCTTCAGTCCGCAGAACGTAATAGAAAGGCACATTCAATTTGAGCTTACTATGGTCGAATCGCTGCTAGAATCGACGGTTATATCCGGAAAACTTAGTGGCATAGGTTTCGTAATATAAATCAACGATTTAGGTAATTTACGTGCGATCGGATGAAAGAGCAGCGTTTCCGCCGAAAAGACCTTTGGTCGGCCACATATTATAAATTGTCAATGTGTCAACAAAATACGT
The DNA here is from genome assembly GCA_947507805.1 of Aporophyla nigra. Classification (NCBI taxonomy): domain Eukaryota; kingdom Metazoa; phylum Arthropoda; class Insecta; order Lepidoptera; family Noctuidae; genus Aporophyla; species Aporophyla nigra. Next base: position 17,789,116 of record OX382309.1, on the reverse strand, counting down.
TCAACCCGTGATGCTGAAGTGAAGATAAGTCGGTACTGACGTAAAAGCGATAGAATTTAATTAGCTAGTTTTTGCTGCACATACGTAATGAAAGTTCACTATCTGAGCTGCTGACCTTTCGTGACTCGCTTTGTTTTCTTTATGTAATCACAGTTGACGTACTTCAGTAATTACTATACTAGAGTTATTTTATAATTATGTTTATTTCCGCAAGAGACGTAAGTAGTTGTATACGAGTAGTGTTTTTATACGCCTCGTTAGCGACAGAATAAAGATAAAGAACTCTCGGGATTGGTCTAAGACCCTTATTTGTTTGTTATTCCGTTGTCTATCTTACGGTAGCTGCTAGTCCTGAAGGGTAGGCTGTATGAAGAGGGTTATTGTTCTTGTTAAGTCTTACAGTGGTGACTTACGTAATACTACTTTTTACCTTTAGTGGGTGTTCTTTTATACATCGACACTTTCCGTGCCTTTAAATAGATAACTGCTAACGTTGCTAGTGAGAATACTTGTTGTATGTAAGACACTCCATAAAATTCTGATGCACCTGGGCGAACGAAAATATACTGAAATCGACCCCAATAAAGCTTGGAAAAGCCTGGGAAACTTTAACTCCTAGTAGGTACTAAAACCCCAAATACGTTCGTGCTACCCTTCGCCTATGCTAATACGGCACTAAAAGCCGGTCGTGATATCGAGCCTTAGGGCCCGAACACACATACCACAACCAAATCACGTGTACGGGCGCTGATTTTTATGAAAATGAGTAGTCTATACACACGGACCACACGCTTGGCCGTAAAAATCAAACGCGTGGGCGATACCGGCCACATCAAGGCGACGTCGCAGCCACAACGTAAGCACATCGCAACTACGGGCGACAAAGAAACTGCAAAAAGTTGCAACGACAGTATTCACACGTAACCACAGCTTGGCCACATTTTTTCGCTGCAATGTGATGTAGTTTTGGTACGTGTGTATGGCCCCTAAGAGCTGTAAGATCGATATGTCGGGAATAGACACGCGACGCGAATCAAACGGCCACCTTGACCCGGTTACCGTCAAATGTTACCCTCGCTCATACGATTCTGGTAACAATGACGCGACTGATGTGACTAAAGAGTATTTACTGTATTTTTGACCTGCCAGTCACTTGCCTGTTGTAAGGTGACTTTACTATTGTTTGGCTCTTGTTTACCATACAGCCATAAGAATGGTGTCTTTAGATGTTCAGAGGCACTGACTGATCAATTCAATGTTAACCTAAAAGGACACAGCACTGAATTATTCAACAATTGAATTCTGATAGTTGTAATCAGACTACAAACAGACTAATTATTCATTACAAATGATTTAATCAATTGTTAACATCTATAATAGTCAGATGGATAAATAATAAACATTATACCTACGGAACATTATGAAAAGAGGAAATAATATTGTTGACCTGCAAAGTAGGTATGGTATGAAAAACCAAAATGTCGTTTTATAAGTATATAATAGAGAAGAATGGTGTGACTAAAGGTAGGAGGCCACTTGAAACAGTAAGGAGACCAGTAACAAATAAATGTTGTAATTTACAACCTAATGTTATTATAATCTCTAATAACTTATTTGCTCAACATAAAAAATATATCAAATCGTATGACTTGACCGCAACATGCTATTTAAAGTGCTAATATATTTTCGGATTAACAATGCAGTCTTTTGAATAATATTTGACTTCAAATAATGAAATAATGCGACATGGTTTGTACTTTTTAGCACTTAAAAGGTGGTTGTATTTTGGCTTTATTAATCTTGTAAATACTTTCTCACATGACAAGACGCTAAATGTTTTGTTACTCATGTTTACCAAAGGATTGTATTCAGTACATTAATTAGCCTGTTAAACTATAATCTCTACAGTGAGAAGGCTGGCTGAATAGATCACACTGATTTATTTTTCATGTTCACCATAAATAATAATATTTTGATAGATAGATCCTAAACAACTTTCATAATACCACAGAGTAAGTAAATAATCATTAGCAGCAGAACATGACTGTTTTTAAATAACTGAATATGTTTGTATACAATGCTGGGCTGGCTCACTATGGATATCATGTAATTATCATTAAAAATCACATCTTTCTACAATTTGTAAGTTTAGATGGTACTATACAAAAATAGAACAATATCTTATCTTGATTCATAATAAAGCAAACATACTGGCAAGTGGCAAGCAAAAACAAAAAAAACTTACAATCCACTATGACCTGAATATTCAAAACGTGAATCGGACGTTAATCGCGTGCGTTACATTTTGAAAGTCTAGTGCCTGAATACAAATGTCTAGTAATAATAATAAACTAGGACATTGGTGATTGACATAATTAGCATTATTTTGTACTTTTAAAAACACAATGCAATCACTAAATTAATTTAATTCCTATGCTAAAGTTATAAACTAACAGCAAGTAGTCATTTCTGATTTTCATTCTACAAAATTTTAAACATTAGTAAACTTGAAAAGTATCTTAAAAACTTTGGTATAAACAAAAAACAATGAGTTCATAGGGTATAACGAACATCGGAAGCTATTAAGTACGACGAATGTTTAAAATTATCAAGAGATAACAAAGCTAACTAAATATTATATGCAATAGCAAAATAAAAAGCACATATAGTTAGGTGTCAACCAAACTTACCATCTTTGACGTTCTTCGAAGACTGTGACGATGACACACCGGGGATAGTTTTGTCAGCACAGTACATTATAATTATTTCCACACGATTGTGTTAAAAAGCCACTCTCACCTAATAAAATTGTACATATTATTATCAAGACGATTTGATAACACAATACATTCGCACTAACGCGAAACGCGGCGGCCATTCCACATTCCGGTTGTAAATATTCGTGTCATAGACAAATTAGACAACCTTGTATCACAGATTATATTTTTCTGAAAACAGTATTTTCAAAAGTTTGATGAAGAATTTGTGTAGAATTTCTTAAATCTCAAAACTTAAGATATTTTAATTTTTTCTAAATTGTTACACAATTTCAAACTATTCTCAACTTTTGTAAACCTGTTTTGAGTTTAAGATCAAACCCACGACAAGGTTCGGTAGCTGCTTAAAGTGTATTTTAGATATAAATAAATAAAATTTAGCCGTAGAAAAATATGCAGACTCATTTTCATTGATTTAAATAGTAAAGATACGGTCGTCCGAACATTTGACGGACGCGGTCGCCCAACAAAAAACACTAACGTCATCTATTAGAACTAGTATGAACTACGATGTCAATCCGCGTGGTCTGCTCCTAGACGTAACCTTGTAAGAGCGGGGTGTGGTATTTGTCGAGGTACAAAGAAATAAAAAAAAACCTTTTATTTTTGAAAATTTATATTTGTTGCAGTTTTTTGGTGTTATTAAGTTTTCATTCGCCTTCGAATAAAACATTTTTTTTTTAAATTATTTATAGTAATATTATTAAATCTTTCCATTTCATCGGCTACCGGCTACAACGAGCGCCGCTGCAAAGTTATGTCGTACTTTTACGCAGCTTCGCTTCGTCTTTGTCATAGGTTGAGACAAATATGAAAGAAAATTGTTTTAAATAATGTTAGCAGTGGATTTAATGATATATTTTTAACTTACCGGTGATATGAAATGTTATCATTTTTTTTATTGTGCTTTTTGTCGTAGTTCACGCAACCCTTCACGGCAAAACTTGGCATTTTTGCTTGCAAAATATACGCCGAAGACAGCCGATCGCGTTCTAGTTCACTTCGATAAAGGGAAGACCATTTTGGGACCAAGTTCGAGGCGTCATTGTAACATGCGGTCCGCCCTGTCCTTACGCAGTAATATAATATGTCAATGCTCATTTTTCATATTTTTTTACCAATTCTGGCCAAGTTGCATACTTCTAAAGTAGTTTCAAACTGTAGGGTATTTTTTGCACTTGTTGTGACCGATATTTATGACTTCATTTACAGAAAACGATGTTTTTTCTTATGATACAAGTGCCGGTGCTTGAGGGAGAGGCTATGTCCAGCAGTAGATGCCATTCAGCTGTAATGATTACGGTGATGATAAATTATTATTATATCTAAAGGTAACACAGAAAGACATGTTGCGCCGATGCAGGAGAATGACGATGATCTAAATGTAACACGTAACACACAGTAAGCTGTATAAAATATACTTGAATAGTAATCCAAAAATAAAAACCTTTTTGGATTTCAAGTGGCTCTATGGAATTAATGTTACAAAATGGAAAACGCTTGATTCTTGGCAACAATCGTTCAGCCCTTCTCATCAGCTGTCAAAGATATTATTCTAAATGTCAAAAGTGTCAAACAATTCGGCTTCTATTGAATTATTTTAGTTTCAGAATTTTAATTTATTGATTCCTTACAGTGAAAATTCGTTTCATTTTCCATTTTCCAGTACAATGATGCAACATCAATACTGGGTAACAAAAAAGACTGTGCTAAAAAAACTAGGAACCAAAGAAGATGAGTGTATTGTTGCGTCCGATGCCGAGCTTGATGCTAAACTGGAATTATTTCGATCAATATCAGACAGCTGCTTACAATTACAGCGGGTATTGGACCAATATCAAGAACGATTGTGTATTTTGGCTCAAGAGGAGAATGCTTTAGGGAAGTTTTTGCGAGACTCTGGAAAAAATGCGGATGCTTCGGGTAAACACATGGTATCTGCGGGCAAAGCAATTTCATATTCTGGACAACAGCGTTTATCAGTGCGGGGGCCGCTATTGAGGCTTTATCACGAAGTGGAGACGTTTCGAGGTCGCGCTGTGAGCGACATGCGGGCAACTGTATCTGCTATGGAAAAAGCCAGAATCGAGTACCGTGCTGCCCTTAGCTGGATGAAGTCAACGAGCGCACAGCTAGACCCCGATACAGGACGCGGCCTTGATAACTTCCGAAAAGCGCAGCGGCAAGTACGAGAGAGTAAAAAAGTGTTTGATAAACTGACACTGGATGTCCTGCAAAAAGTATGATTTAATTCATTTATGAATGTATTTGAAGTTATTACACAGGAACCTAAACGTTATGATCAAAATTCAATAGTGATTGATAAAATATTGCTGCAATAGAAATTGGTTTATAATGGACACACAAAACCTACAAATAACTATATATTCCCTATTTTCAGATTGACTTGCTGGCTGCAGCGAGATGCAACATGTTTTCCCATGTTCTATCTAACTATCAAACTTCCTTTGTAACATTTGCTACTAAAGTGTCCCAAACTTTAGTAGCAACTGCAGACACAATGAATGCTGCACCGCTTTATGAATTTTCTATACTGAAGGAATTATCTCAGACCTTGGGTGAGGCAGAAAGCAAGCAGGATGTCACACCACAGGATAAAGATCAAATGCTATTTTTCCAGGTTAACATGACAACTAATGCTTATTGTTTTGGCTATTACATAATAATGATTTTATTTCTACTGTGTAATTCCACCTTAGACATGTTGGTAAGACAACCTTTAATAATTTGCAAATACTTCTATTTGAATAACATTATGTTTCCACCAATGACCACATGCGGTAAAGTATTATTATTATTATGAAGGAGTCACTGAATTTCATACATTTTTATTAAATTAATGGAAACAGATTACCAGAACTCCTTTTAAACATGAACTAATGTTTAATTCCAGGATGAATTCAAAGATGATAATCCAGAAAAAAGTAATGAACCTAAAAATGTGAAACCCAAAGCAGACAACGAAAATGAAAAGCAACCGTCCAATGAGAAAGAAGCCAAACCAAGCACTTCAGTGAACCTGATTGATACAAGTTGTTTGGAATCTGAGTTATCTAGTGGCAATGCTGGAACACTGTCTGAACTAGCCGGGCTACAGATGGATTGTGGAGATGGGCAAAGGAGTTTAGGAACATTTTTGCCTTCTCAGTTGTTACAGGTAATTAAAAATTCTTAACTACTTTAAGATTTTTTTTGCTTTGCTTTAGAATGGGGTTATCAGAATTTATGTATGTATGTAAAGGTACGGAGGCATGAGAAATCTATACTAATATTATAAAGCTGAAGGGTTTGTTTGTTTGTTTGATTGAACGCGCTAATCTCAGGAACTACTGGTCGGCATCGAAAAATTCTTTTTGTCTTGGGTAGCCTATTTATTGAGGAAGGCTATAGGCTATATAACATCACGCTACGGTCAAACGGAGCGGAGCAGCAAACGAAAAATGAACGAAAACTGGCAGGCAATTCAATGCGACGGGAAGGGGAGTGAACATTTGACGCAGACGAAGTCGCGGGCAGAAGCTAGTAGGATGTAAAGTATCCTCCGACCGTACCATATTGTATATTATGTACAGTTACATTATAATATAGTACAGTTTCACAGTAAACTGTTCTTGCACAATACAGGATTTTGCGTGTCATAAATGTGATGTGTAGATCGCATGTGGCGATGTAGATACCGCCACATCCTTCCCTTCCGGAGACCGGAGGCCAATAGTGGGTTCAGTCTTGTATCTTGCGATTGAGGGCTAGTTAAGGTTACAGTGACAAGTCAGAACCGGGTGACGCATAATTCACGGCGAATCGGAATTGGAACTGTCTGTTTTTTTTTTATTGATTGATTGATTGTGAGGATCCCAACGTGTGGCGATGTAGATACCACCACAATGTTTATGTTCAGTAGTAGTACATAGGCTATTTAACTGAAGCACTGACATCAAAATAATTCTACATTATCGGCCAATTTTTGGGTTAAACATTTGTATAGGTGCACTAAAAAATAACTTCAAACCTATGAGTAGTTACTTCAAATTTTAATGAGCCTGACTCATTAAAATTATGTGTAGGCCAGTCCCCTTTATTATTATTGCATATTGTGTACAGCCTGTGCAGTGTAATTATTTACATGTAGTAAATAATTACACTGCACAGGCTTAACATGCGATAGTTCTATTTGAATTTGTGTTATCTGAAGTATACAAAGTATGAATCACCAGCAATCATGTCATCCTTCATTCTCTATCAGCATTGTATGTAGTAACATGAATCTAAATTCAGGTCATATAACAAACTCTCTTCAACCAAGCACTAATTTCCAAAATATAAGTTTTTAGGTAGTTTGGAATTCAGGAGTTTATATACTTTTAGCAGTCTATTCATATCGTTGTTTTTATCGTAGTTCAACAGTGGTCGCCCAGTGCTAATGGCAACTACTTACGAATTGTAGCTTTACTTTGTGTAAATTAATTCATCACTAATGCTCTAAAAATGGTAATTGAAAACATTGTGACGAAACAAGTACGTCATAGGGCCAAAATTTCGAAGACATGTGACATCTACCAACCCGCATTGGGCCTGCTTGGTGGATTTCGGCCCACATTTTTTGAAAAGAAACGTAGAAAATAACATTTAAAAATATAAAAAATTGCGTTCCACCGATATCGGGAACAGAGCCTCGAGAGATGTTGATCAAGGCTTTCGGCCACCATCCCATGGGCCAATACAATCAGCACAATGACAGCAGAGTCGACATTCCACATCTCAACAACCTCGTGTGCTAACTCGAGATATTTAAATTGTTATTTTTATTAATTACAGAACTCATCCAGCTTATTGCAAGGTCCAATGGCTCCTGTGTGTAGCAACAACGATCAGGTACCAAAGTCTCCACAGCAAACTTCCAAGCCTACTCCGAGTAAAGCTATCCCAAAGAAAGATGATAAAGCAGCCTGGTTCAAACTCTTTGCTGAGCTGGATCCCCTTGCTAACCCTGACAATCTCCCAGGTTCCAACGCCAATCATAGCCATGCAGCCTAATCAGTTTAACGAAATTTTTTAGGCAAAAGAGCTTAGACTTAGTTTGAAAAAAAAAAAAAACATTTTAGCAGAACACCTAAATAAAAAACAAAACTATTTTTGGTTAACTTAGAACTCTGGTCAGTTCAAATGGATAATTTTGTTTCATATGGCACTATTTTTGAAGAGTCATAATGTCCCTTTTCTTCATCCAGATGGTTATGAGTATGACGCGTCAGCCAAGATAAGTTATAGTTAGTGTATGTCTTGAAAAACTATACACAGTGATATATAAGTGATTTAATTGATGTGAAAGGAGGTTTTAATAATATATATACATATAGGAGAATTTTGAGAATAAACAAAAGTGTATTTGGTTTTAGAGATAACTTCAATTAGTACAATGAATGTATTACGTAATATGCTCATTAGCTTACACTATTTATAATCATGTATTTTATGTACATTTTATAATATATTGTACTATGCTCTCTACATCATTATCTTAATCACAATGATCTGTTAATGTGACAAATAAACTTGATAATCGAATATATCTTATTTGATAATTTAGTATTCATAGTGTATAAGTTGTATTAATTTTGTGTGATTGAATTCCTGTTTAAATTGTTAATTGGTAGGTCTAGAGTTAAATATTGTAATGAACTACTTAATTTTATAACCAATGATTAGTGTTATTCACTGAATTTTTGTTTCATAATTTTATGCTGAAGTATTATTTATAACTTTACTTTATTTGTGTTAAATATCTGAAGCGAACTAATTCCCATTCCAAACTTATTCCAAGATCTATATTGATAGTTACTAATATTCAGGATCTACAAAGATTGACAGTAATTTTTCGCACTGGTTTTTTGTTTGAAAACTTTAGACCAAGCATATTTGACAATAAATACACATTACCGATCTAATGCTGTATATCCTTGTATTAAACTTGTAAAACATCAACGAAAAGAAAATCGTATTTTTCTGTGAACCGCATCGTTTTTGTAATCAGTTTTGAAATCGATCTAGTCATTTGAATTTATTTTTTCAACTTAATTATACCAAAAATTTTAATGCTTTATTGTTTATATTCTTTCACGAATTATGTTGTTTTAGTTGTAGACCTTCGTATTTTATTTAGTTATGTGCATTCCATATTTGATCTATAAATTAAACATAAATGTAACTGCATAAGCGTTTAATTTGATCCCATATTTACAATTTATGGCGTTCAGGGGTCTAGACTCCTGCCAGAGTCGCCCTGGCACATGGGCTATTGAAGGAAAACGGGTGGGTTTTATGATTTCCCATCCAAAAAAAAAAACAGGGGTCTAGACTCGAAGACTTGAGATACTTAATTTAAAATTAAATTGATTAGTGATTATTTTGTTTATTTCTACATTTTCTCCAGTTTGACTGATAACATGCAGCTAAGTAGTAGTCTAAGAGCATATTAAGTTAGTAGAAAAGTTGGGAGACATTTTTGATTCTTCATCATCATCATCGAAAGATGTCCAATGCTAGACTAGGCCTCTGTTACTTCGACTGGTTCTAAGCTTCCCGCATCCAACGGATGGTTCTTCAGTTTGAATGAAAAGAATAAGGACTAATATTTTATTTTATTTTTAAAAGTATTATCTCTGGTCGGGAAAAAAGGCGCGGGAACCTTGAAATAATAGGCGGTCTTTTTTTTTACTTCTTGTAATTTTACTTTAATTTTAATTTAGTTTGTACATATTTTCCTGTTTTTATTCTACTTACGATTAACTTAGTTTATAAAACAAGTAGTTCTTATAAGATTTAAGATGCCTAAGAAAAGAAAAAAACCTAAACAAGATCCTGGTGAAGAAATTGTTACTGGTCTTCCGGATTCATCTTCGGAGACAAGTGAGTCTGACTACGTTGACTCCTGCACTGCGGAAGAAAAGGCTACAGAGAAGTATGCCCCGTATAGGGTTACAGACTACAGTCGCAGGTACCCTGAGGATGCCGTAGCTGGGTATGACTTTATTGTATTTATCGAGAGCACAAATGAAGAACAACCAATAGGCCAAAGAGATATGATGTACCTGAGTGGATCCTTCACTAGATTTGTTAAGGACGCTATAACATTTTTGAATCGCTCAAGTTTAGGTATCTGAGTCGCCACACAACAACATTACGCGCACGCACACATTGAAACCATTGTCTGCTCGATTTTAAACATTAGTTAACTAATCTTGATACTCGAAGGTATTATTTATTTTATTTTACTAGCACTGTTGAGTCAAATTTGTAGTAAAGTAACTTTACTATCTGCATTTAGTGACAGTAAATAACTTTTACTACCATGATCATCAATATTTTTGGGGTAACGTATAATTTGACAATTAAAAAAAAACGAGGTGTAACAATAAAATACTTTAACAATATTTTTGGGTAATAAACAAATATAACTGATGGTGATCGTAGAATATCGTTGTAATCGTTGAAAATATACAGGATATTCCTTAAAGAAAACTAAGCAAAAATTGTGTGACGCGCGACCCTCACCTTTGAGATTGCAGCGCGTATTCAGATTTTTTTATTTATGTAAATAATTAAAGTTACGTTAAATATTGTGACTACATACTAGCAAAACCCCCAAAATTGATACCCATGTCGACATTTCATCATAACAGTACATCCGCCATTTTAAATTAAATATCGAAGATTTTATAATCCCTACCCCCCATATGGATAAAGATCTTTTTATAAAAAAACAATACCCGCCGTATTTGGATCAAATTTGGATGAATCATTCGTAATAACTATCCTAAAATTATCCAAATTTGATAGCTATGCCCACTTTTTATTTAAAAAATTAAAATATTCGTCGTTTTGAATGAAAAACTTGTGGGGTCGCCTTTTTTTGGCTCCAAATGTAATTTGTATGGAGTTTTCGGCTTCAGCACCTTCGAAAATCTTGAAAACGACACCCATGATGAAAATTTTGAAAATTTTCGTAACCACCATTTTTGATTTTGAATCAGATTCAGCACCCTTGTTTACCCCTACCGCAAGCTACATTAAAGAATTTCGTTCCAAAAATGGACGACACTTGCATAATTTAATTACCACGTTGAAAATATAACTTTTTATTGAATAATTATCCGCCATTTTGAATTCTTGAAAATGAATACATAGTCATAATTACCCTACCTCAATAATCCCAATAGAATTTGAGTTATTTATTTCTAAATCAAGTTCTGATAATAAGTTTGGTACTCATAGTTTTGGTCCGAAAAGTATCAACATTTTTCAACCACAGTATACAGCACGGCACTCACTTTATTATTATTTTGATCGTATTTATTTTGTACAAAAAAGCGATACGCCCGTGCTTCCTAGGGCGCGTCTGAGCGCGGAATGAGAAGCCGCTAGTTTAAAATGTATGAAGAAAGTTGAGAACGTTCTTTATTTTTCTCATAAATAAAAAAGTTATGTATTTAATTACAAAATATTTAGGCAAAACGTAGAAGATTATACTAGCCACAATTTGTTGTCATTTTGAAGTTAAAATATGCAGTTGATCTCACTATACAGGTACCTTTCCACTTTCCAGACCCCATTATTTTTCATTTTCTTCGATTATTGCGGTGGGGAAAACGTATTTTTGTGAAAATATTGTATGGGACTATATAATTTTTATGGTACCATAATGGAGATGAATAAATTATCTTTAATTAAAGACCATAATTGACTTCGCAGTTGAGATTCCTCTTGATGTAATTGGTACTGGAAAACCACCGATATTTGTAGAAAAATGTTATAGCGTCCTTAAAGGGATTAAGTACTTGAAAAAAATTAACAGATACAAAATCGGCGTAGTTTTCGATCGCCCGAATTTAGCCAATTCATTCTTGGACAATGTTACTTTTCTGAGAGAACAGTCGATCAAAGCGTCGATTCCGGCTGGAACGACAGAATTGTCTGGAGTTATCACGTCAGTACCTACGGATATGTCAAACAAAAAAATTTTTAAGGCAATATCAAGTTCAAAAAAAAATATAAGCGTTAGAAGAATAATGAAAAAAGTTAGAGTAGGTAGCTCATCTGAACTACAGCCTACCCAAACTGTAGTTATTACTTTTGCTTCATCTACATCTTTACCAGATTACGTTCATATTAAGATGTGGCGGCTTTCAGTACTGCCCTATATTCCACCAGTCAAGCAGTGTTTCCGTTGCTTACGTTTTGGGCATTTAGCCAAATTTTGTAAAAATTCGCAAAGATGCTCAGTATGTACTGAGGGTCATTCCTTCAAGGAGTGCTCTGTACCTGCTGAAAAAGCTGTATGTGTTCATTGCAAAGGTAATCATTTATCCATATCTGGCCAATGTCCCATTAAGAAAAGAAAGATTGCTGAAAGCAGAAATACATCGAAAACCCCTTTTTCGGACTTATTTAATAAAGCTAATTTCCCATCACTGAACAAATCGGAACATTCGACAGATATTATAAACTTGATGTTGTCTAATAGCACAGCATTAAGTTTGTTGACAGAATCTATTGTTAACTTGATTAAGTTAAATAAAACACAAAATGAAAGTATTTGTACACAAACTATAACATCTGCTATTAGAGAGACTATTAAAGGTAAAAATATTATAATATAAAATTCACTAACAAAATTTTAAATATTGCTCAGTGGAATGCACAAAGTTTGCTAAGTAATAAACTACAGTTTCAGCAGTTTCTCTATAATAATGACATACATTTAGCTTTAGTTTCAGAAACATGGTTAAAACCACACATACAATACAACATTCGTGGCTATACCACAGTTAGGAATGATTGTGGTAATGATCACAATGGTGTTGCTATATTTATACGTAATGGCATTGAATTTAGATTATTAGACACATATTTTGACGATTCTATTCAAAATATTGCAATTAAAATTAAAATGAATAACAAATACATTTCAGTAGTTAGTTTTTACAGTCCTGGAAATTGCAGTCCTACTTTTGAAAAGAACAAATTTGATTCACTAATAAATAGTATACCTAAACCATTGATAATTGCTGGGGACTTTAATGCCCATCACACTTTTTGGGGTTGTTGTAGTGACGACTCTCGTGGCAGAGCTATAATGAATTCCATGGATGAAAATGACTTGATACTCTTAAATGATGGTCAGCCAACTACTGTAGGGTCTCATCTATGGAGACCAAATGGTCTTGATTTAACTATGGTTTCTTCTTCCTTGGCTTTGTCTTGTGAATGGCAGGTTTATCAGGATTCTATAGGCAGCTATCATTTGCCTACCATTACAAAATATGTTATAGATACTGCTAATGATGTGGATCCTTCTAATGTTTCAAATATTCCTCTTCATTGTAATCTGAAATTAGTTGATTGGTCTATTTATAAAAAGATTGTAAATGACATGATGGAAAGTTTTCAGTATAATAACTCGAGTCATATTGATACATATAATAATTTTTGTTCAATAATTCTACAAGCAGTTCAGATGTCAGTAATCAGTTTTAATAAAAACAATACCACTTGTGACTCTCGCAGATCTAGGAGGAAGCTTCGACTCCCTTGGTGGAACGAGAAGTGCACTAGAGCTGTACAAGATTGTAAGCAAGCATACATCTTATTTAAATCAAATCCTTGTCTAGACAATTTTATAAGTTTCAAACATATGCAAGCCCGAAAAAAACGTATCCTACGACAGGAGCGTCGTGCATGTTGGTTAGAGTTTTGTCATTCTATTAATAGACTCACTCCAATGAGTCAAGTTTGGGCAAAAATGAGGAAGTTAAAAAATGTTTCTACAAATAGCAGTTTGTTTTCTAGTTATGAATGGATCTCTCAATTTCTGCATAAGTATACTCCTGATTCAGTTCAAAATTTTTACACAGTCAGTCACAATAACTTAAAAAATTGCACAAATAATTTCATGGTGGAAACTTTTTCTATTGAAGAGCTAAAATCTGCTTTAAGATCAAGAAGAGATTCGGCATGTGGCTTAGATTGGCTCTCATACAAAATGTTAAAATTATTAAATTCACACAGTTTGTCTATATTTTTAAATATTTTGAATTCACTTTGGCATTGTTCTATTATTCCTGAGGAATGGAAAACAGATTGTTTAATACCTATCCTGAAACAGGGTAAAGACCCTAACAGCGCTGACTCATATCGTCCTATTACTCTAAGTTCGTGTGTTGGTAAAATATTTGAACAGCTTCTAAAACAACGTTTGATATTTTACATTGAAAGTAATAGTCTACTACCTTACAATCAATTTGGCTTTCGATGTGGTCGTTCTGCTCGGGAAAGTCTTAGTCATTTATCTCTGGATATACACAGTGCTCTTGTCGAGCATAAAATGTTGGGATCTGTTTTCTTCGATATTGTTGGTGCTTTTAATAATGTAAATTTAAGTACATTGTCATCCATTCTCCTTTCACTAAATGTTCCTGAAAAAATAGTAAGTTGGATTTTTGAGTTTTTAAATGAACGTAAATTGTATGTAAAAGTCAATAATCAATTAATAGGACCTAGGTATTCTTATAGAGGAGTTTCTCAAGGAGGAATATTAAGTCCTCTATTATTTATTTTATATATTGCTAGATTAAATAATGTGCTGGGTAGTGATGTCTGTAATTTACAATTTGCTGATGATTTGGTTGTGTATTGTTCAGGAGAAAACCTTAACAGCATTGAAACAAAACTCAATGCTAGCTTGGAAAAATTGGGACATTATTTTGAAAGTCTCAGTTTGGAGGTCAGCTATGAGAAAAGTAAGGTTGTTGTCTTTTCCAAAAATGTTGTTGGTTCTACTAGTATTAAAATTTATTACAATAATAGCCTTATGTTAGTGGATAGTTCCATAAAATTTTTAGGTGTTACTTTTCTCAGTAATTTTAAATGGAATGTGTATGTTGATTACTTAGCAAACAGAGCATTAAAAGCTTGCAATATTTTGAAATCTCTCGCTGGCACTTATTGGGGTGCTGATCCAGGGACATTACTGATTTTATATAAGTCCTTAGTAAGAAGTCACTTCGAATATGCATTTTTTTGCTATAGTGGTGTACAAAACCTAGTAGAAAAACTAGAAAAAGTGCAAAATAGATGCTTACGTATTATTTTGGGAGCTATGTGTTCAACACCTATAGTGTCAATGCAAGTCGAATGTAGTTTGCCTCCATTGATAATTAGATTCAATTACCTCAGAACAAAATTCTTCATTAAGATTTCTTCTATCAGTGATCATCCTCTTCTATTGCAGTTAAAGAAGGCTATTAATGGGATCAATCCCCCTTTTCTAGTACAAGGTTTATCTGAAATTTTAAAAGATTGTTCTAATCAAAATTATTTTTCTAGCTCCATTTGGCCTTGTTATTTATATTCCTATGAATCAAAGTATTGTCCATTTAAAATAGTAATTAATGAATCTTTGAAGTTTAAAGAGGATGTTTACAGAATGCTTGAGGAATGGAATGGTTACAATCAATTGTACACAGATGGCTCAAAAAATGATAATGCTGTATCTATGGCTATTTATGATGTTCAGGCTTGAAGTGGGTTTGGAAATAGGTTGTCTTCAGTAGCAACTGTGTATACAGCAGAGGCTATGGCAATACTCAGTGCTTTAGAGTATATTGAGACTAGGCAAGAAAATAAATGGATCATTATCACTGATAGTATGAGTGTATTGAGAGCACTAGAAAATCCCAGTTGTAATGCAAAAACAAGTTACATAATTTATAATATCAGAGAAAAATACAATAATTTACATAAGTTCAAAGATATCGTCCTTTTCTGGACTCCTTCACATATCGGGGTAGTTGGAAATGAACAAGTTGATTACCTGGCTAAATTCATTGTTAATCATCATCAGGAATGTCCAATTTTGCATAAGCCCATTCCAAATTCAGATGCGTTGACTTATTTCAAATCAAAACTGGCACGTGAATTTCACAATTTCTGGCAGCATGTAGTTGAAACCAAAGGAAAGTGGCTAGCTGAAATTAAAACAAAGATTTCTCCTCCTTGGTTTACAGGAGGAAATATCTATCGGAACAGAAAGTTTTATACAACGATTTGTCGTCTACGGCTAGGTCACTGTCGATTTAATGCACATCTGTTTAGAATTGGCATTCTGTCTTCCCCAAATTGTGATTATTGTAATTCTGCTATACAAACATTGGATCACATTGTATTTGATTGTCCTAATTTTGCTCTTCAAAGGATCATTTTAGTTGATCGCCTGCTAGGTATTTATGAAAATGCTGAAGATATCCCGCGCTCGCTTCAGCAACTTTTGACGAAAAAAGATTGTTTTTTACCAATTTACGATTTTATTGTATCAACTGTTGATGAAATTTGAATTTGACAACTACTACACTTTTGACATAAAATTATATGATATTGAGATAATAATAATAATAATAATAATTTATTAGTCCAATGTTACAATTATTACCTTATTATTAACTTAACTTAATGGTGGTCTGTAACTATTAATATTTATATTGATCTTTACGGCGGACCCCAAACTAGGCGGCGCCTGTATCTTGGGATCCAGAGTTGTGACACATATAGTAATACAGTTTTCCACTGGTCAGAGTGAGAAATGCAATTGACTATTTAACCCTGCGTGTGTATACTGGGACTTTAAAGGAACAGTTGAAATTTCGAACTCAAAATTCTTTCTTGCCGATAGAGGGCAGGCTCCAGTTACCCTCCCTAAAAAATCTAGGTCGTAGTAGGGACTAAATGCCTATGGAACCACCGGTTCCGACATTTTATCTAGAAACGCCAGTGAGTGTAAGTCGCTGCCGTTCCCTGAAAGGGTCAGTGTACACACCACGTCAGTATTTTCGAAGGTAAATGGATGGTGTTGTATTTTTCGTTATCGTAGTTTTTCAGTATTTTTTTTAATACTGAAATAAATGTTGCATGTATTTGACGCTGTTGCGGCTTTTGTTAACTAACTTTAAGGATGGGGAAACTAGAAAAACGGGAAAGGTGTTCTGTCTGTAATTGGAAAGAGAACAAGAAAACACTTTACTGTTGCGTCTTGTGCGAAACGCCGGTTTGCGAGGACCATCGACTCCATTTCTGTAACAATTGCGCACAGTAATTTCGGTTTTTCAGATGATTATCTTTAGTGTATCATTTCTTTGTATTTTGAATAATAAAAAATCATCTTTGTATCGTAAAATTACCTTTTCGTTTATTTTATGACATGCATGAATCCATAAAATATTCCCCACATTCAGGTGCTCAAATAATTCAACTTTTTGGAAACCACACAAAAAACAGTGTATTCTTTTGAAAGTTCATAGTCTAAGCTATAAAATTCTAGAACCGTTTTTTTAAATATTTGTTTATTGTAGAGTTACGAATTTGTTAACAAAATTCCGTTTTTCCCACTTTTTAGACGATTGTTTTATTTTTATTAACAACGGTTTTTAACTTTTGAGTTAGGTAGCTGCTGGGCCATGTAGTAGACACTTCAATAAGTAACCCAGAATTTATTCAGATTTTTTGGAAGCCTATAAAGCTTTGTAAACTCGACTGTTCCCTAAAGTACCCAGTGTACACACCGTGCACCAAAAAATATAGTGTACACACGCCGGGTTAAAACTGAATTGAGAGATCAGAGTGAAACTGAAATTTAAATCGTAAATTATAAAAAATTAAAATAAAACTTAATTTGTACTAAACAGCACATAAAACTAAAATATTAAACAATTTGTTAGACAATTAAAAAAGTTAAACAATAAAAATAAAATAAAATGTTAGAAAATCAAATAAAATGTGTAAGTGTGTTAGTGTGTGTGCGTGTGGTGTGGGTAAGTATCAGTGTCTGTAGTAGGAATAGGATTCCTTGTGTGGGTTGAAGGAAGTGAGAATGTTTTCAGATTCATCGTATGAAAGTCCTAATAGCCATAGTTTGATAACTTTTTTGCATGAGGAGAGGGAGAGTTCTTTTGCAGTACAAGGTAAACTGCTGGTGACCTTGTTATACACAAAAGTGTGTAGATAGGCGGGACAGCGTCTTGTTAAGAGAGATGTGGTTCGTTGTAGCGGGATGTGAAAGACACGTTTGGAAGTCAATGAGTGGTAGTCAGGTCGGATTTTTAATGTTTTGTGTATGCGCAGGTATGCATTGAGAATAAATAGTTGGCGGACACGTAGAACTTGGAACTCGTTGTACAGTGAGTCAGTGGAGTAGAAAAATGGTTTTTTTAAGATAACTTTTATAACAGCTCTCTGGGCTCTTTCAAGTTCAATCATTATCGTTTTCCCAGCTCCACCCCAAATGGATACACCATACTGTATGATGGACTGGCATATTGCGAAATAAACCATTCGTAGGATGTCTTTTGGAGTACGGTCTCTTAGTTTCTTAAATATGTGTATAAGTTTCCTTACTCGGCCAGAAAGAAATTGAATATGGGGCTTAAAAGATAGATTCTCGTCAATAAGTAGACCTAAATAACGAATAGATTCTGTCCGGTTAATACACTCGCATGAACAGTTTTCGTGTGATGTGTTCGGATGGATTTGACAAGTGTGGAATTTCAAAGTGAGGTCAGGAGGAGGGCTAGATAGATGTGTTTTGGAAAATGTTATAAGTTTGGTTTTCTTTATGTTGAGTGTAAGTAAGTTATGGTCGAGTGTTTGCGCTACTGTTGCTAATCCTTCTTCCGCAAGGCAGTAGACCTGTTCCCAAGAGGGAGCGTGAAATGTGATAACCGTATCATCTGCGTAGGCTATTAGTTCCGAATTTGGTAGAGTAAGGTTCAGTATATCGTTCATATAGATTGTAAAAAGTGTTGGACCTAGTAAACTGCCCTGCGGAACTCCAAAATTGATAGGAAGTGGACCACTTGAGTGTTCACCAGATTTAACATATTGTAAACGATTGGTAAGGTAGCTGTCAAACCATTCAAGTGGTTTTCCTCTTATCCCTATTGTGTCTAGTTTTTTGAGGAGTAGATCTGTTGAAATTGTATCGAACGCTTTAGCTAGGTCTAAAAAGACCGCCATGCAGCGTTCACCTTTTTCTATAATTGTTGAAATGGAGTTTGTTAGCAACGCAGCCGCATCTTCAGTTGATCTCCCTTTTCTAAAGCCAAATTGTCGCTCAGAAATTAAATGATGTTTTTCAAGAAAATTTACTAAACGGGTGTTTACAACCTTTTCCAGAATTTTTGATAATATACTAAGGAGTGCTATTGGTCTATAATTTTCTGGTTTATCCTTAGGACCGCTTTTATGTATTGGGCTTACTGCTGCGACCTTCCATTGTTCAGGAAATACTCCTGTTTCCAGGCTGAGATTAATAAGATGGGTTAGAGGTGTTATAATTAAATTTTGTATTCTCTTTAAGAGTCTTACACTGATTTTGTCGGGACCTGGGGAGCTATCGTCTTTTAACTGATTTATTAAGTTTGTGATTTCTATTTCGTCAGTGGGATTTAGAAAGAAGGAGAAAGGTGATGTATTTGATGATGAGTATTTGCTAGTGAGGGATGTCTGGGTTTCTGAGAGTCTTGTCAGTATTGTAGTAGCCAGGTTATTCCCTACGGATGTGAAGTATGAGTTGCATTTGTTGAGAGACTCGACAGGGTCAGAGGAGCTTGTTGCTAATTTGCATGCATTGTTACTTTGGCCTCTAGGATCGTACATAGATTTTAGAACTTTCCATAGCTTTTGAGAGTTTTTGTTATTCTCTAGGATTTGTCGACTGTCGTATTCAGTTCTAAGTTTTCGTAGGAGATTATTGCAGAAGTTTTTATAACGGTGATAGATTAGTTTTTTTGTCTCATTTTCGGGGTCAGATCTTAAAGATAGATGAAGCCTGTCGCGGTGACGTATACATCTCATAAGTCCGGGTGTAATCCAAGGCTGAATGTTTAGTTTGCTTCGGGGAATTTTAACTTTGAGTGTGTGTGTTTCTATTAGATTTGCTACGATTCCGGTGAAAGAGGCAGCGGCAGAGGCCACACTGTTTTGATTTAGTGTGTCAGTCCAGTCAATTTTGGCTAAATCTGTAGCTAATTCATCCTCGTTTAATTTAAATACCCAACGATTTTTATTGAGTTTAATGGAAGTATATTTGATAGGGATGTGAGCCATAGCTATGTCGTGATCTGTGATAGAGCTTTTGCATACTATTCCTTTGGGCCTGGTATGGCTTTTGACGAATATATGATCAAGACAAGATTTTTGTCTAGTGGGTTTGGTTATGACAGGTAATAGCCCATACGAGGCCAGAAGGCACATGTACTCGTGATGTTTATTATTTGTGGTGCAACATATGTCTATGTTTATGTCGCCGGCGACAATTACAGTTGGTTGCTTTGTCGTTTTAAGAAAATTGTCCAAAGCAGCGATAAAGTTTGTTAGGCTGGTAAAAGACGGTGATCGATATAGCCCCAGTAGTGCTACTTTATTGTTCAGAATTAAGAGAAGGCTATCTGTATCCTGTATTGTAGGTTCGATTAAAGTGACCTCATGGGTAATTTTCGTGTATATGACTATACCACCATTTTTGTTGTATTGTGTGTTTGTTCGAAATACATTGTAACCTGATAGATTTTCCAGAATTGAGCCTTCGCTTAGCCAACATTGAGATAATATTAAATAAAACATGAAAGAAGACTCGGCTCCGGTCTAACAAAAGGTACTGAACTTGAATATATTAAAAGAAGACTTGGCTTACGCCTAACTATTGGTTATTGAAGACATTGATAAAAATAAGACTTGGTTTCGGCCTGACTATTGGATATCGAAGACATTGAATAAAGAAGACATGGTTTCGGCCTTGATTATATTATAGAAAGACAAAAAAGAAAAAAAAGAAGAATTGGAAGAAAAAGAAAACTAAATCAGACTTGGCTGTATGGGCTCAGCTCCCTTTGCCTGTCCCAAAGAGGGACGAAAAGAACCAAAAAAAAAAAATATCTCTGGTCGTCTACAAAGCTTTAGTGTCACTGTCAACTTAACCAGACGCCAGTCCATAGACTACGTCTGTTCCTGTCGTTGTCACTTGTCAGTCAGTTGCAGTTGTCAATCACATCAGCTGGCTGACCTCTGCGCCAGAATTGAGCGTGTTATTTTACAAATTGTGTAAGCTGTAAAATTAAATTTAAATTGGCACTATCGAATTTATTGACTTCTGAAAATCCAAGATTATTTCCTACATAATGCTGAATTCAAGTAAGTTTTCTTTTTCTCGTAAATTCTAATGTAGTGTCGCAAGCAGTGACATTCTTGTAAACATTATTTTTCTCGTGTCTGAAGAAAATATTTACTTTTTGTAAATTGTTAGTTTTCCGTGGTCTTCTGGGGACGGAAGAAGCTCCTACTAAAGTAATTGAGGTGCGGTCAGACAACTACATTTCAAGGCCGATACATTACCGAGAAGACTCTATATTACTGTATGGACCAAAGAATCCGCCTGATGGCAAAAATTCGAAAGACAAATACTATGAAATAGTTCTTCATAAGCCTTTTACCGAGAGTTTACATCAGATGTACAGGTATGTTATTATTCATGAGTTTGACTCATTGGTTTTGTGCTAATTGCCAATTGTTTTATTTTTTTTGGCAATCTCTATAGCTTATTACTAATGGGAATAATATTTAAATTATACTGCTACAGAATGAGAAAAGGTGAAGAGGCCTAAGCTAGGCTGTAGTAATTTCTTTTAATGTAGTGTGTAAGGATTTATTCATTGTTTCATACAAATAATTCAAAATAAGAATGTTTTAAGTTATAAGGTTATAAGAATGTTTTAAGTTTAACATTATATTTCATATTCTCATTCAGCCTTTTGTGATCACCAAGTATGAGAACTGTGTTAAAATAAACAATTCTATCTCTCTTTCTATCAATATTTTGAAACATTTAAACCAAAAACATGGACTATGTATGTGAGAAATCATTTTTTTCTTTTATATGTGTGTAGAAAATAAAATTATCTACATAAATATAAATAAAAACTAAATTACAGTGCAACAACTGGAAATGAAGGAGAATCGTAATGAACATAAAATATCTTATATAATAACTTATTATTATGTGAGATATTTTGTTAATATTTGGAAAAAAGCCATGAAAATAAATGAGAAGTGATATTAACAATATTTCACATTTCATCAGCCTGCTATCAGATCAATATTACTAACCTATTTTATTTACTATCTTTGGATTAGGCATGTCACTGAAATTATGATAATAATTATCAGATGCCTTTTTATGCATAATAATATTACAAACATAGTATCATAATAATAAATGGGCTTTAGCCCCTCATATGCCTACCAAAGGTCATGTCACAAGGTACCGAGGACCCTATAAACAAAACCTAAATGACCTAACATGACCCTAAATGTAATAATAATTGTTGTGTTCTTTTATTTCCGTTGTAGTTTATTTCTAAATGTAATAATAATTGTTGTGTTCTTTTATTTCCGTTCTAGTTTATTTCGGGCTAAAACCTTAGAAGAAGCCGAAGGAAAATTCATTGTTTACAAAGAGCGAATACCAATATTTATCAAGATTACCAAAGAAGTAAGTATAATTTAATTTAATACTGTATTAGAATTCTAGATTTCAATATAAAACCAATTATATTTGAAAAAAATCTTCTACTTGGCACATGATTAGCTCAGTAAGTTTTCTCTTCGTAAGGTTGCCTTTGTTACCAGCCGGCACTGGGCTCGCATGGTAGATTACAGCCCATTCCCTCTAAAAATAGGAGGCCCATAGGCCTAGGACATAGCTCAGCAGTGGGAACATTATAGGCTTATTTCTTGTAGTGTTGCCCAGTAATCGTTACCCATTTATAATGGCAATGCCTTTCAATTTGACAATTCAACACAATTAGTTTCATAATTTAAATTGCCGAGCAGATGAATCTACTGTACATCATATTGAAACAGTGCATCACGTGAGAAAGTGTGTTATGTAATAATGGGGTGCAGGGTCTAAACTAACATGGGTTTCAGAGGGTGAAAAAACTGAGACTAGAACTGCACTTTGCATGAAAAATTGACCCCAGGGAAGAACCCCAGGGGTGCTTCTGCATTTATTATTTTCCCCAACCATACTAAAAATTATAATACAACCAAGGCATTGCATTGGCTGTTGCATTTATCGTAGTGCACAGTCACTAATACTAACTCGTTAAATTTATAACCATTGTCCATTACACACGTACCTAAACAATTAAGTAGATTTAATCGAAGTAATTCTCAACATTCAAATCATCATCATCATCATACTTCTCTATTAGTCGTCATCTCAGTAGTCACCCCCCTTGCTATACATATCATAATTCACACCGTCCATCCCATCAAATAAAGCATCACCACTAAGTAGGTAATAGGTAGAACGGTTTAGTGTCCGCACCTCCACGCCTGAGCGTGTATTTTGCTTAGACCAACCTCTAAATCTATATAATTATATAAAAGAAAGTCGTGTTAGTTACTTCACTTATAACTCAAGAACGGCTGAACCGATTTAGCTGAAAATTGGCAGGGAGGTAGTTTAGAGCCAGGAGAAGGACATAGGATACTTTTTTATCCCGTTCGACATCATTCCCGTGTGACTTGACATGTAACGTCAGTCACTATAAAACGTGGTACGACAAAAACTTTGCCTTCGAAGTACCAGGTGGTCATAACATGGTATGAGCTTGCTTATCAAACAGCAGTGTCAACCAGAAAACGTTTTATGCCTTCGAAGTACCAGGTGGTCATAACTTTCTGCCAGGGTTGCGAGATTTATTCGAAAGAGTAACCGTGGCCCTGGCATAGCCAACTGAAAGAACACGGGTGGGTTTAAGTTAATAAAAGTCAGACACGCCCTCCCGCTCCAAAAAAGGTGGTCATATAGCTTGGTATGAGCTAGGCAGAACGGGCTGGTGTCCACAACCCCACACGCGTAAGGTATGTGGTATTATTAACCAGAAGTTCCAGCTAGCAAACGCGTTGTCTTTAAAATACCATAAGCATAACTGGGTAGGACCTCACATAACCCGGCACTCCAGCAAGGAGGCTCGCCGCCTCGCAGGAGACCGTGCGGTATCCCCGGACTAGCCGGATGGCCATGACCCTCTGGGCCGCACTTAACCGGCGCGCTGGGCGCAGCCTCAATGAGGGCGCCCACACCGGTGCCCCGTAAAGGGCCATGGACCGCATAGGTTGTCAAACTTAGTAGGTTTATTACAACATTTATTGAATCTGAGGCGATACGAAGTTCGCTGGGTCAGCTAGTATTACATATATTATTATCGAATTAATGCAATCTCAGCATTAATGATATATTTGTAATAGTACATACTAACTAAATATTCTCCATTGCAGTGCACAGTGGCAATTCTTCAGAAACTCTGCGACACATTATCAGCACACCAGTCATGGACGATCGCTCACATGGTCGCTCACTTTGGTCTGAGTGAGCTGTTCAATGATCCTGAGGTACAGAAACACATTGATGGCATTGATCCATTGACTGGAGCCACACCTTTGATGGTAAGTAAAGTAATAAACAGTATTATCATTTGGCTGTATAGCGTAGGCCATATATTTGTAGAAAATGCAGTTATCCCCGACCCATGCTATTTCTTCGCTTAGCATTCTTCTGACCTATTATTTTTGCTCGGGTCCTGGTGAGATGAGGGTAGCTCATTATGTTTGATCTTTAATTAATATAATTAATCGTTTTTGTTTTGTTAATTTCAGATGTTAATTTTATTAAAAAATCATTTAAATTTAAAATAAAATAAAATTCGGAACTGCTGATTTAATTCAATAATTATTTCTAGATGAAAATGTTAAAATATGTGACGTCACACTAGGGAGGAGGGTCTCACAAATGTGACCAGCTGTGACAAGGACGGGGGGAGGTAAAAAATCATGAAATTCGTGTGACGTAATTTATCGATGGTCCCTAATAGGAGGCAAATAATAAAGTACAGTAATTTGTACCGACGAGTAAGCCCAGGTTCGCACCAGGGACTTTTCTTGTAGCAATTTTTTGGCGCACTGAATTTTCATCGCTCTGCGAAGTTGAAAATCCCATTGCGCGATAAATCCCGCTTCGATTTGTTTACGCCGTAGAAACGTGGACTTACTGGTTATTTTGTTGTTCTCCAAGGCGACTAAAGAGGTCAAATGGGTTTCGGAAAACACAGTAAGAAGCTGTGTCATAAATGCGTTCGTTCTCAGTAGTGAGTACTTATTTTCCAAAGCGTCTAAAGGTCAGTTCAGCCTCACTGATGCAAAGTTAAGTAGTCAACAATGATGACTCAGCCTTACTTGGTTAAGTGTAATTGCTCATGGTAGGTAGTTATAGGGAAACACAATTGTATGCTATGTTTTTTTGTTGCCTGTTCTTTTATCAATTATTGGTTTCTGCTCACAAGTTCGTTCGTCAACTTCGTTCAATAGCTACATCTGCCGCCCGCGCTGTTAGTTCGCTTAGAGTTCTTTCTGACTTTTTTGCCTTTTGTTCCGTTCCGAAGGGAATAGAATAAAGTTTATTGTCTCCAGTATTACAACTAGTACACACATGTACACAAAACTATAATACTGGAAGCAAAGGTTTAAACTTCAACATTATGCTTAGGTCCCCCTAGCGGGTTGCTAAGCGCTGGTTTTCAGCTTATACCCTTGGCTCTTGTGTTGTTAAATACACAATATTTCAATAAAATTCTTCGAATTGGGCTATTAAAGTGAAAGTATCAGGGCAGCCTGCCATTAAATCCGATTTAATGACTATTTCATGAAAAAATAATTCAATAGAATGAAGTGACGATAGAAGGTTGTATTGATGACTTCATTATCATCATCATTTCAGCCGAAAGACGTCCACTGCTGGACATAGGCAGACAAGCACCGCCATAATATAACTATCTATACTTATACTATTTACTATACAAGAATGCTGCAGTTTTGAACCTGCAAAACATTTCAGGAGGTTGTTATGAGACTCGTAAATAATCATATAACAATACGGTACTAAGTCAATAATCAATCATAATTTTTATTTTAGATTTTCGATTTTATTGTTTTTCGGAATAACTCAGGATGGGGAGCGCGGCTTTGGATCTATGAAAGAAATGTCGGTTGCGTTTGTTTGTGTGTGTGAAACCGCAGTTTAAGGACACGTACAGACTGGCCGCGTTTAAAAAAGGGAGTTCACACTTACCGATTTCCGTAAATAAGAATAAAATGGAAAAAAAAATACCTGCCCATTTTATTGTTGATTCGGGTCGAGAATCACTAACATAATTACCTCCTGAAATGTTTTGCAGATCCAAAACTGCACCTTGTATATACTATTATACTATATATATAATATTATAAAGCCGAAGAGTTTGTTTGTTTGGACGCGTTAATCTCAAGAACTACTGGTCGGAATTGAATAATTCTTTTTGTGTTGGGTAGCCCATTTATTGAGGAAGGCTATATGCTATATAACATCACGCTACGGTAAATGGAGCGGAGCAGAAAACGAAAAATGGACGAAAACTGGCCGGCAATTCGATGCTACGGGAAGGGGAGCGAAATATGACGCGGACGAAGTCGCGGGCAGAAGCTAGTAATTATATAAAGCCTAGGTTTCGGTCGAGAATCATATATTTTAATCACAGACCTGCATA
Source organism: Aporophyla nigra (assembly GCA_947507805.1). NCBI lineage: Eukaryota > Metazoa > Arthropoda > Insecta > Lepidoptera > Noctuidae > Aporophyla > Aporophyla nigra. Next base: position 17,762,631 of record OX382309.1, on the reverse strand, counting down.
TTGCAAAAAACGTAACAAAATTTTAACATTAAAAATAAACAATTTTTCAAATCCGGTGTGCATTTCCAGAGATAAGCGCGTTCAACCAAAAAAAAAAAAAAAAACAATCTCTTCAGCTTTATTGTATTAGTATAGCGTGTTAGCGATTGATAAATGTAGGGACATTTTTTCATTTACTTAATGAAAAATCTTTCTGTTCTATTTTTATTAATTAAAGTCGAAAAGAACTTATCAATATTTCTGCAGTGAATACTGGCAAAAGTTATATTTATTTATTCAATGTTACTAAAAAGGGAAATTCCCTACACCCCTTTTCAGTGTTCACTTTCCTCCTTTGGACTGTAAATAAGGATTAAGGATCCCACAAACAGGCGCAACGCGACTCTCGAGAACAGTTTCTATGAAAACTTCACCGAAATTGTTGTACAAATGTCGCGTCGCGCCTGTCTGAAGAACCCTTTAGTATTATACTGTCAGAAAGCGACTTAATAGATGAAAACCATTACAATTAATTATAATAATTTGTAGCCAACAATACAGTAGCATGTACGGCTGTGTCCTAATTAGCGTAGACTGAGATAATAATCTGATGTCATATTTTGTTCGTATAATATTTTCGTTGCTACATACATACCGACGTGTATCTATTTAAACTTAGTATCTAACTGTCGCTCTCTCCTCTTAAAACCGATAGGCGAGCGGTAAGCATCCGAAAACCCGTAATTTTTCCAAGTTTCTTTCATACATTATTTACTTTATTAAACAGTGCCTACCAGTCATGAAAATGCAGTATAAATATGTGATATTCTAGGTTAAGTACTATCTATTTGTCTACCGGCATATCCTAGAACCAAAAATTCGAAGATATGTGACATCTACCAACCCACAAGGGGCGTGCGTGGTAGATTACGTCTCATTCCCTGTCACCGAGAGGAGGCCTGTGTCTCAGCTTTGGGAACCGTATATGCTGATATTATGTAACTATCTGTGTGCTCAAATTTCATCCAAGTCCGTTCAGCTGTATTCATCAATTAAATGAAATGGGGACTAGCGGTCAGGGCCATTTCCTTCGAAGATAGTATTGCATGGAGGTAGTTTCCACAGTTGTTGTAATCTCCTTTTCTTTGTAGTATACTACCAGCACGCGTCGCATGACCACCATAGAAAGAACTTTGTCTATTCTTGGTAGGATAGAGATAGGAATGTCATGCTACGCCAGCATAAAACGGTACAAATATTTCTACAATCTTTAATTTTGTCTATTCTTCCGTCGACAAAACCCCTTTCTACGGTGATAACGGATAACTTAAAATAATAATATTTATTTACCTCTCACAACTATCTTTACGGATCTTAAACCTAATTCGATAGTGTGGCTATGAAAGCTGTATGGGCGTTTACAAAATCTTTAAACGCCAATTTAAAATATCTCCCCGTTTTTCTCCGAACTTGGCTTGACACGCTGCCATGTGTTTAGACTTAAACGTACTGAAGTCTGTTACAGTATTTTGAATGAAGAAAGTGTCCATAGAGTTCTTTGCCCGTTCTTCTCCATAGGATCCTATTGCACTTTGGGATGACTTCAGCTTTTTCACTGACCAACTCCTTTTCAATCCAAAAGTGCCTGTAACTGGTCATATTGAAATAATTGTTTTGAGTTTGAACGTTTATTTTTCTCTTGTTTCAGGTGGCCGTGAAAACATGTAACGTGCGCATGGTTCAAAGTTTAGTCTCACTAAACAGTTCCCTCGACGTTATCGACCTTGAAGGCAACACGGTGTTCCACTATGCAGCCGCCAGCAACAAAGAAATTATTAATGTGAGTTATTGATTTTTCTATTATTAGTTATTACTACTTTTGTTTGTCAGTTACTCATTTTCACTGAATAGCAGACTTTAATTTAAATGCATTGGATTAGAACCTTTAATTGCCATCAAAATAATATTTTTCGCTCTTTTCAGTACTCTAAGTTTCGTCGTTTTAAAAACGACTTTATATGAATAGTTTTAAAGATGAGTTTTGTGTAAAACGTTATGCTGTGTATTTCTATCGGTGAAGTTATACAAACCTATTATGACATTGATTGACGTTTCCGCTTACATTTGACTCTCGAGAAACGTAGTATTCTGTTTGCTAGGCGTTGGAATTTCAGTTATTTGGCAAATGGCCACGTTTCGGAACTCGTATGAGTTTAACTAAACTACAAGAAAGGATAAGGATCTAATCTGCAAGTGTATCATTGACTAGCTTCTGCCCGCGACTTCGTCCGCGTTAAATTTCTTGTTCCCCGAGCCTTCCCGTCGCGTCGAATCGCCTACCCGTGCGATTTTCCCCGTTTTTGCAACATTTTTCATTACTGCTCCGCTCCTCTTAGTTAAAGCATGATGTTATATAGCCTATAGCCTTCCTCGATAAATAGGCAACCCAACACAAAAAGATTTTTTCAATTCGGACCAGTAGTTCCTGAGATTAGCGCGTTCAATGAAACAAACAAACAAACTCTTCAGCTTTATAATATTAGTATAGATTTTTATATTATGCCCTTCACATTTTATACATAATATCACGCCTTGTTTCCCCGAGAGGTTGGGCAGAGGTGTACCTATAGTACACCCATATTTCGCCTGTCATATTTGAGTCCCATGTAGTAGGGGGCGAGCCTATTGCCATCAGCCGGGCAAAAATCCAGACTCCGGGCTGCTACTGAGAATTTCCAGATAGAAAAACCCAATAACACTTTGGACCTCATGCTCACTACGCGCTGGCTACCATTAGACCAACGAGGCAGTCCCAGTCACGTTGACTAAATATCTGATAATGTAAACATACCGTGTGGTCAGGCGCGGTCCGAGGGGGGGGGGGTTGAGGGGGGTCCTAGGGGTCATGACCCCCACCAAAGACAGTCATGCTGTCGAAACCCTGAACGATTTGCCTGTTTTACTATCTTAAAATTGTTCTCACTTGAGCCACGGAGACTCCGATGGACATTTGCATTTGCCGGGACATCATGCTGATCTGTAGCGCTTGCGACTACTAGACCAAAGAGGATGTACCTTCCTAAAAATATTCTTCAGTACTCATGCCCCCCCCCCCCCAAATGTTAGGCTGCTACCGCGCCTGCGTGTGGTGGGACCCTGGTGACCTGCTGTACAAATATTCCTAGTGCGTCTGAGTCTGTAGTTTGTGAGAGACTGGTGTTTACCAGCCCCTTGCTCAGATTTTGTGAAGATCGTGGAAAGACCTGCACAGATTTGAGCAGACCTATCGAGTCAGACGTTAGTACACCTAAAATTCGCCAGTCATGTTTAAGTTCCATGTAAAAGGGGACAACCTTAGGGTCATCTATTGCTCTCAACCAGGCATAACTCGACATTCCACCACCCTTATTGCGTAACGCACTATCAATGAGAATCCGAATCATTTTGAGAAATATTACTACTCCATTTCACCATATGTTCGAAACTTTTGTCTGGTCGACAACGTAAATAACGCAATGAATGTTATTGAACTATCAACGAAAGCCAAATTTTGTACTCGTAGTGTTACGCAAACACCCCGCAGGCCTTTCCTTTGTGAATGTTTCTGAATAATCATGTTCTCACCGTTACCATGAATCTATAGTTAATATCTTTATTGAAATTAATATCTATAGACTTTATTGAAATTGGCCCTTGTGGTTAAATAATAATAGCCTCACGGATCGATCGATTAGGTCAAGCTACGCTTGCTGCGGTTGGTTCGTAGATGGGTGACCATATTTACATATCAAGACTCCTCCGTGTCTCGGAAAGCACGTTAAGCCGTTGGTCTTGGCTGTCATTTGTTGATCTTGGACAGTCGTTACGAGCCGTCAGAAGCCCGAAAGTCTGACAACCAGTCTTACCAAGGGGTATCGTATTACCCAGTAACTGGGCTGTGGAGATAGGTAGTCGCTCCATGTGAAATACTGGTATTCAGCTGCATTCGGTTAGACTGGAAGCCGACCCCGACACAGTTGGGAAAAGGCTAGGCAGATGATGATGAAACTTTATTGAAATTAATATCTAAAAACTTTATTACTATAAAAGAAAATATTAATGAAAGCTGTAATTAAGAGTATTTTTTACTATAAAAGAAAATATTAATGAAAGCCGTAATTAGGAGTCACACTGAATTTGTACTTGTGCACAACTTGGTGTTAGATAAAACATGTCCACATATATACAAACACGTAGATAAGAATGTATTAGTTAGATATGGCTAATAGCAATGTGTCATCGATGGCATGATAATATTGAATACTCTCACTCTTTCACTCTTCTGATAAATCGTTAGTGATTATTGGACTTTGTGCTTGAATATATTCTAACTGAGATACGACAGCGACCTTCTTCCCTCGAGCCACGATTTATACGAGAACTAGTTTGATGGTTTGATGGAATAATTTTTATCTTTACATAGTATAATATAAAGTAGCTTTTCGTGTTTGTTCGCTTAGATCTAATTAAGTAGATACACAACGGATTTTGATGCGGTTTTCACCAATAGACAGAGTGATTCAAAAGAAAGGCTTTATTTGTATAATACACGGGCGGAGCCGCTGGCAAGAGCTAGTAGAATATAATACTCTTTATTATGTGTGAGTAGAATAGAGTTACACTTATTGGCTTGATGATAAACGACATAATAATATCTTAGGACAACCAACACAACGTTATCTGATCCCAAACTAGGCAGAGCCTGTACTATGGCAACCAGATAACTGATAAACATACTTATATATTTATTCACGGTGGAGCATACGGTGGAAGTGTGCCCTGCCTGGGCGGAGCACCGCCGTGTCCTCCTGGAGGCGATCGGCGGCGGCGACCTCTCGCGTCCGGCCCTGGTGCGAGCCATGGTACGGAGCGAGAGGGCATGGGAAGCCGTCACCTCCTTCTGCGAAGCAGTAATGCTCGCGAAGGAGGAGGCGGGGCGCGTGTGGGAGTGGCAGTCTCTGCGCCCTCACGTCCCTAGCCACCGCAGGAGGAGACGCCCCGGGCGTCGCGAGTCGATTGCGGACTCCCGGCCACCTGCACCGTAGGCACGAGCTTGCGGGCGGCGAGCAATGGGTAGCTCGCCGTCCGGTAAGGACCAAGCTCGGGTCGACGGCGCGTAGTGTTCCACGCGCGCCTCAAAGAGATGTCAGCAGCACTGAAGGGGTCTGCTAGGACCGATGCCTGCCGGGGTCGCGTGATTGTTCGAAAGAGATACCGTGACCCTGGCACATAGGCAACTGAAGGAACACGGGTGCGTTTTAGTCAGTAAACGTCTGACACGCCTCCCGCTCCGCCTAGAGCGGGAGAAGTCATTTGATGATTTCCCATCCAAAACAAAAAAAAAAAAAGGACAACCAACACAACGTTATCTGATTCCAAACTAGGCAGAGCCTGTACTATGGCAACCAGATAACTGATAAACTGATTGAATGATAACTGGTAACTGTTGGTTAATGTATTCAAGCCTTTATCATCTCACTATTGGACAAATACTGCCCATGACAGCCAACTGTCTGATCCAGGGCAAATGTGGACCAGTAGCTAGAACTTACGTTACCAAAACATCGTGAGGCAACCGTACCCTTCGATGTTTTTTAGAACCAAAAATTGGAAGATCGATATCCACTAATCCACACCTGGCCCGATCTGATTTCTCTCACAGAGAGGAGGCCATTGTCCCAGCAGTGGGAAAGTTATAGGCACTAAGAAATTGATGTCGTGGTAAAAATAATTTACCAGAGATTATGGGGGAGCCGCGGTGGCCCAGTGGTAACGACGACTGTTGTATGTAGGCCGTAGAAAAGCACAATGCTTCAGTCCCACTCAACAAGCTCGGTATCGCTCGATGGGTATATTATAATCATAATTGATGCAATGACGATTGTAAGATCATAAAAATTAAGTTCGTCACTTAATATTTATAACTGGCTTCTGCCCGCGACTTCGTCCGCATCAAATTTTTGCTCCCCAGACCCTTCCCGTCGCTTCGAACTGCCTGCCAGTTTTCGCCCTTTTTTCATTGCTGCTCCGCTCCTTTTGATCAAAGCGTGATGTTATATAGCCTATAGCCTTCCTCAATAAATAGGCTACCTAACACAAAAATATTTTTTCAATTCGTACCAGTAGTTCCTGAGATTACTGCGTTCAACCAACCAAACAAACAAACATACATACAAACAAACAAACTAACAAACAAACTCTTCAGCTTTATAATATTAGTATAGATTATATGCTTATAAAAATTATTTTTATGTAAATGACTTAGTGTCTCTTTTGACAATCTTTTAATCTGAACAATACAAATTTCCGTGTGGTGCCGGGCATAAAGAATAGCCCTATCCTATTTCTTCCCGTGGGTGTCGTAAGAAGCGATTAAGGGACTTACTAGAGAATGGGAAGTAGCGTTCTCTATGCATTTTACCACCATACTGCGATCACCAACCCGCCTGTCAAGCGTGGCGATTATGGCAACCACCCTAAATTGGAGTAAGCCTTTGTCCAGAAGTCTTTCGGCTGAAATGATGATAATGAATAAAAATTTCATCATTTGCAAAAGCTGACCCCAGCTGCCCAAATTGTTCGTGGTTCAAATTAAGCGTTGCTTGTTCCAGGCGTTGGCTAGCAAGAGTCCTACATCCCTTAACGTGTACAACAAGCAGGGCTACACCCCGCTTCACACAGCATGTCTGGCAGACGCACCCGACTGCGTGCGCGCACTTATGTTAGCCGGCGCCGACGTCAACTTGACGGCCGCTAAGAGATCCACCAGCTTACTACCAGGTATATTGGCAGTAAAATCACCAAGTTTCTTTACTGTCCTGTCAATTCACACTCTAGGAAAGATAGGGTAAGCAGTAAAAATAAAACCTAAAGGGGGTCAACCTTTTCATTCCTCGACTGTACGTACGACTGTGTGCGAGGCGAGCTTTAGTCAGGTGTTGAACATCAAAAGGTAAATGTTTTTGTCAGTAACAAAATTTCTTATGGCTGCTTACTTTTTGGTTTTGGTTTCCTTTTTTCTTCTTTTTTATTCCTTATGTAAATAACTCCACCTCTTTGCACCTGTTTGCACTTGTACACTAAGTACTGTTTGTAGTTGTACACTTTTTCCTTAAACACGCTGCACAATGCAACTCTTTACAGTAGTCCAACGGAAGGTGATTTTTGAAGTAGTAAATCGTTGGTCTACTGTTAAGTAGTAGCACTATGCTTTAACGCTTTGTGTGTGCTTGATTATTTCTAGTTCGTGGCGAAGGCAGCATGACGGTTCTTCAGAAATCTGCATCCATGCTTTCAGGTAGATAGTCTATGATTTTTATTTATTTAGCAGCACCAATGTGTCAATCAAACGGGTTTACTGCGCAAGCCTCCGTAAGTTAATAAGAACTGTAATGTAAATAAAGGGGATCAACCTTTTTAGGCCTCGACTGTAGATGCTTTGTTTTTGTGTGAGCTTTAGTCAGGCGATGTCAACGTTATGATAGCTCAGAAATCTATGATTTACGAACATATCCGCAGGTAAAAGTTTGTTTTTCAATAACTAAAGTATCAGTAGTATAGTATGATGGGATAGTAGGTATGAAGGGTTGCGGTCTGTTGTTTCTGCTTACCTCATGGGAAGAAGGTGTCAGTTCACATTTTTCTGTTAATAAAGATCCCGGGCTCTTCTTAATTTATTGGTTTTGGTTAACTTTTTATTTGTTACTAACGAAGCCTTAATAAAACTTCAACCTTTCTTACCTTACGTTAAGAAAAATTCGTAGTTGTGCACTTTTTCCTTAACTCCCAGCTTTAAGGTACAATTCTGATGAAATGAATAACAGGCGGCAATTTCGCCATGTACTAATGTGTTTTCATAGGCTTAGTCCACATTGTCATTGCGGTACGTGAGCGGGCCGTTAGTGCTACAGCGATATCTACACCGCCAAATGCGAATTACGCATCACAATGACATTACGCAAAATCCTGCATCGCGCAACTAGCATATATATGTCACCGTAAGATTGCACAAGTTAAAACACGGGAAATATATGTAAGTTAGGCTACGTTCGGTGACTAACACGACTAACTTATTTATCATTCAAACTGCACTTCTTTCGTTAATCACGGAATAATTTTACTTCCATCATCATCATCATTTCAGCCGTAAGACGTCCACTGCTGGATTTAGGCCTCCCCCAACTTCTCCCTTACTTCCACAACAATGTAATTTATTACTATTTCTAAAGCTTTGAGTTATTTTCAACGCGAAAACTAGTTATAATCACCAAAACACTGTTTGTTTTTATTCGACAACAAACGAATTGACAAATGACGTTCAACCAATTAGCGCGCGAGGTGCGTTTCGTCGCACGCCATTTCACAGTTTGACGATTTCACTTCGCGATATTGTAAGTAAATTACGACGTAAATTCGTGTGGTGCCGGACGTAAAGAATAACACCACCCCATTTCTTCCCGTGGGTGGCGTAAAAGGCGACTAAGGGACTTACTAGAGAATGGGCAGCAGCGTTCTCTATGCATTTTACCACCATACTGCGATCGCCAACCCGCCTTCCAAGCGTGGCGATTATGGCAAAGCCCCCCAAATTGGGGGAGGCCTAAGTCCAGCAGTGGACGTTTTACGGCTGAAATGATGATGATGATGATGAACGTAAAATAATACGTGAAATAATACGTGAAATTGTGAGCAGTATGTTCCGGTTCACAATATTTCGAAAGATTACAATCTCGCTAGTTATATTGTAATCTAACGGTTCTTACAATTTTACGCTGACATTTATACAACGTCCCGACATCCATCGTCGGGCATTTGCCCACCACACACAACACCCGTCTGGTCGGGTCCATCCTCCTTTTTCTATGGGGAAGAATTAACTTTACACCCCTTTCCTGATGCCTCTATAGTGCCATTGTGTTATAAGATGTTTTGAAAAAACAATATGGTGGCATTTGTTCCGATTTTGGCCGACTGCCAAAAGATCCTGTCATTGCGATATCCTGGCTTTGCTGCTGCGGTTTACGTTCGCCTTCGGAATTGTACCTTATTGCAATCTACGTATTGCTGAAATTACTACAGTAGTCCAATGTGTGCTGTTTTGTAGTTGCACTATGCTTTAACGCTTCGTGTGTGCTTGCTTATTTCTAGCTTACGCCGAAGGCAGCAGGACGGCTTTTCAGAAATCTTCACCCATGCTGTCAGGTAGATAAACTATGATATTTATTTATTTAGCAGTACCCGCAAGCCATATGAACTGTGTTGTTAGTAATGAAAGGTGCTCAACATTTTTATCTCTTGACTGTAAATAGTTTATTTCGTGTGTGGCGGCGAGTTTTAGTTAGACGACATCTACGTAATGGCTGCTCAAAAATGTAATATTTAGAAACACATACTCAGGTAAAAGTTTGTGTGTCACTTTAACTAAAGTATCTTCCCATGTTCTTGCTTACTTAATTGGTTAATTGATTTTTGCTAACGTTATTTCTTCTTTTCTAACGTAGTTTGTATAAAATACCTCAGCCTTTCTTAGGGGCCATTAATAAATTACCCCTCCGGTCAAAAAAATGTGACATCGTGTGATAAAGAAGATGGGGACGAGTTGTAGACTTCGTGTCGTCAGCTATAAAAATCTGTAGCAGTTACATTCAAATATCTTGAAAATCTACATATCAATATTGTAAAAAGATTTAACATAAAATAAAATCTATACAGTCGTCCAGACCGTATTTCGGCCATGGCGGCCAATCTGCGCAGAAACAGAAGCATTCAGTCTTCCCTCACTCTCATAGTCCGATGGGACGGCAATCCGACACGACCGGAGATAGATCAGGTGCAGGACCAACGGCTTAACGTGCTTTCCGAGGCACGGGGGTAACACCGCCAACTGCCAAACTCCGGGCTGTGTGACTAAGAAATCACAAAGCAAAACACTCACACAGAACAAAATATATGACGTTAGTGTGATAAGAAAAAAAATCATGAAATTTGTATGACGCAATTTATAGATGGCCCCTTACTTTTCACTTAGTTCTTAGTTGTATTCTTTTTGTTTGAACTTACAGCTTAATGTAATGCATAACCACAGTTCCTTAATCCTCTGTTTCGTAGTTGCACTATGCTTTAACGCTTTATTTGTGCTTGATTATTTTTCTAGCTTGCGCCGAAGGTGGCGTGATGGTTGTTCAGAAATCTTCATCTATGATATCTGGTAGGTAAACGCCTTTATTTATAAATTTTGCTTGAAGTTAAGAACGTTTAAACGTCAAAAACGTTGTGGGTTGCAGCTGAAAATCAGCGTCAGGTAGCACACCTTGTGTTGTCATCTGACATTATGGTAAGCTGAGGCCCTTTTGGCATTATTATTATCTTTTGCTTTTTATAGTTTTATTTTAATTAAATAATGCCAATAAATACATTTTTATTTCATTCAGAAATGTATGGCTAAGAAGAAAGTAATGATAACCTACTTAACTTTAAGCGACGTTTATAAATAAACCTAATGGTCTTTATTTTTACTATTTATTTTCGAAGCAACAGCAACTAAAGGATCACTGACAGAATTTATCAGCACAGAAGGATAATTGCGTAACACACTAACAGTAGCAGTTTATTATGACAGTTCAAGAATATTCATTGCGTTATTTACGTTGTTGAGCAGACAAAGTTTTCGAACATATAAAGTAATGGACTAGCAATAATATTCTTCAGAATTATTCATAGTGTGTTACGCAATAAGGGTACAGCTCTTTAATTAGTGAGATATTATTTGTTATCGGATCATACTATTTTGGGAAGGTTTCAGACCAACAAATTGAAAAAGAAACGCGAAATTTCTATACGAGCCCCGATTTACTTTGACTCTTTCTGTGTCAAAATCACCTGTCTGGATATAATAATATTCATAACGTGCGTTTCATCAAATGATTACATTTTTCAATCACCATAAATGTACTTTAAACTTATTTTTTTAAATAACTTTACAACTAGTCCTTTGAAGCCACGCAACGAATCAAAATAACACTGTATACATTAAAAAAAAAATAATTAAGCATCCTTCCTCTTAATTCCAGGCATTGTAGGCGACCTCCTTCACGACAACCAGCCAAAATTGTACCAACAGGACATGAAGCACGGTGGCACTCCCATACACTGGGCAATTTCCCGGGAAGTTATCGAAGCTCTTGTGGAGAAAAACTGTGACATAAATGCCCTCAACTTTGATGGGAGAACAGCCCTTCATATAATGGTATTACGTGGCCGTTTAGAGTGTGCCATAGCATTATTGTCAAGAGGTGCAGAGCACTCCATTGGAGACAATGAAGGCAACACACCTTTACATTTGGCCGTGAAACAAACGAATATCGCAATAGTCCAAGCGTTAGTTGTGTTTGGAGCTGATTTGGAAGCGAAGAACAATGCGGGGAACACCGCTAGACATGTTGTACCTACTGAGATGTCGAACAGTAACTATGATAGAATATTGTATGTTTTGCATGCGGTTGGTGCTAAAAGGTAAGATGGATTTTGGTTTATTTAATTTACATATTATATGTGTCATAAATTTTTAATGAACCATTGTCCATTACGGATGGCATACTGGCAAGTCACAGCTTTTTATGTGGTATAAGCCAGTGTATTCCCTTTAATTTTGAACCACAGTGAGCTTACTGTTGCGGTTGAGATTTGTTAGATTTGCTGGGCATTTATGATAGCAAGTAGGCTGGATAGTGAGTTTGTGAACCACTGCTGCAAGGTTTCAGCTGGGCCTGTCACCTTGCAGCAGTGATATCATAATCTGTTTCTGTTTTTGTCTTTGTAAGTGTGTTACTAACATAGTTTGTAAGTACCTTGTTACTAACACTATGAGTCTTGATGCTCGAATTAAATGATTAAATAAATAAATAAATTTGTGAACAGGAAACGAATGTTGCAACCACTGCGCTTCATTCATTCTACAATTTTATCCGTTTTTCACACCACCATTTTGGTAATGTAATTTTAACCTAAAGTAACTAAGTATAGCGTATAATGTTGGACTGGGTTTCATTAAAACCCCCTAATAATGTGGTAGGAATTTGGAATCTACAAAATAAAAGTTTACTGTTAAAAAAAACTAACATATTCTTAAATCGAATTGTGTTTTATAACCTCACACATACATATACATAGGCATTTACGAAACGTCAGAAGCAATAATTTCAACAAGTTTGAAAACCCGAAGTCATTCCTCAGATGCGCTCCAGAAGTGCCAAGCTGCGGTCCTAGCTGCTCAGCTCGTGGGGACTACAATGGAGTGCCCCCACCGCCGGTGGCCAGGAGCTCCACTCGAGATCTCGTCACTCAGATGCTAAACGTGGCTGCCATGGAGAGAGCTGCCTGCTTCGATGCTAATCAGAAACAAGGACGGTAAGTCTGAAAGCAGGGACCATCGCTGGAGCATCTATGCGACCTTCGTAGAGGCTAACTCTTGTCGCAATGCTCGCCTAAGAACGTCTATAGTCGCATCCTGAAGGACAATTCTCTTGATTAAAAACATTCAAAATCTAGTCGCAGTCTCATCTCGGCGACAATCAAATGTCAAAAACGTGTCAAAAATGTATGGAAACTCGTGGTATTTTTGACAGATTTAGACTGAAATCAGACTATGAACGTTCTTAAAATTACGAGAATTGTTTTCGAATACCTTAACTCCTACTCGTACGAGTACGGTACCGTGTGGTACCGGACGTAAATAATAACACCACCCCATTTCTTTCCCGTGGGTGTCGTAAAAGGCGACTAAAAGACTTACTAGAAAATGGGCAGCAGCTTTCTCTATGCATTTTACCACCATACTGCGATCGCCAAACGCATGCCAAGCGTGGCGATTATGGCAAAGCCCCCCAAATTGGGGGAGGCCTAAGTCCAGCAGTGGACGTCTTACAGCTGAAATCATAACTGGGGGCCTACTGTTTAAGTCCGTCAACGAAAACAAGGGACGGTCCGCAAGTAATTGGAAATATCGGAGTGAACTTTACACCCGATTAATTAACTTTTCGGAAGGGCATAAATACATCGGGAGGGTACGACTGCCAAATCGTGGTGTCTTCATTCTTATTTCGGGCTCCGAAATAATCGAATGTTCGTACGCGATACGGAGTAGGAATCATCCGTAACTGCGACCGAAACCTCCTGAATTGCTATCGCAAAACCACTCATTGTGATGATTAATATTATTCAGGGGTTATCTTATCAACGGAATCGGCCCAACATCTGTTAAAATAAAAAAGCTTTTACATTTCTTGTTTCGTAATCAGTGGGTCAAAATACTTGTATTCAAAACGTTTCAATTTTAGTTGATTACAATCTAATTATGGCTAAAAAAGATTAAGAAATTTGTCGATTATATTTGATAGAGGCAAGATTTTGAAAAATAGGCGAGCAGTATAAAGCAGTGGTGGCCCAGTAGTAACCGCTGCGACTTACGAGTTGTAGGTCGTGAGTTCGAATCCAAACAGGCACTTTACTTTCTGTAAATAATTTCATCGCCACTGCTCTCAAAACGTGAACTGAAACATTGTGAGAAAACCGGCATGTATTAGAACCAAAAATTCGAAGACATGTGACATCTACCAACCCGCACTGGGCCCGCGTGGTGGACAATGGCCACTCCCTCTCCCGAGAGGAGCCCTGTGTCCCAACAGTGGGAGCATTATAAGCTGTTGATGGGCGAGCCCGGCCTCTGTGATGGGTTCGAGTCACGCATTTACCACGGTTCTTGCTCCCAAACTGTGTTAAAAATGTATGACTCAGCCCATCACAGTAGGCCGCTTTCGCCCCACTACTCTGGTTTTTGAAAGCCACTAACCCAACAACCGTGTACCGTGTGGTGCCGGACGTAAGTACCGTGTGGTGCCGGACGTAAGTACCGTGTGGTGCCGGACGTAAGTACCGTGTGGTGCCGGACGTAAGTACCGTGTGGTGCCGGACGTAAGTACCGTGTGGTGCCGGACGTAAAGAATAACACCACCCCATTTCTACCCGTGGGTGTCGTAAAAGGCGACTAAGGGACTTACTAGAGAATGGGCAGCAGCGTTCTCTATGCATTTTACCACCATACTGCGATCGCCAACCCGCCGGCCAAGCGTGGTGATTATGGCAAAGCCCCCCAAGAGGAGGCCTGAGTCCAGCAGTGGACGTCTTATGGCTGAAATGATGATGATGAACCCAACAAACTATTCAAGTTCAGACGGTGTGAAGAAGTTTATCCACCCACCATACTTAAAATAAACCAAACGCACACACTCCAAAATTCTACTAACCAATTCCTAAACCTTTTCAGATTACTCTGCCTAGATGGCGGTGGTATTCGAGGCCTGGTCTTAGTCCAAGTGCTCATCAGCTTAGAAGAAGCCGTTGGCAGGCCAATCGTACAATGTTTCGACTGGGTGGCTGGCACCAGTACTGGAGGCATCCTGGCTTTAGCTTTGGCCAGTGGAAGGTCTCTGAGGGATTGCCAGAGACTGTATTTCAGGATGAAAGAGTTCGCCTTTGTTGGCATGAGGCCGTATCCTTCGGAAGCGCTGGAAACTATTCTGAAGGATTGTTTGGGTAAGTTTGTTAATGGATCCGTTCATGATCATAAAGAAAAAATAATAGTTTAAAAAAACTAAAAAACACGCTTCCATTGAAAACCAAACTAAAAAGTACAAAATAATGGAAAAAAATCGTGGGTTGCTTTTAAAGGTATTTTTTTATTGATATCAGGCCCCCCACGCTTTTTACACGCTTTATATTAGCTTCACTTGTATGTTTGTATGTTTGTATATTTGTATGTTTGTATGTTTGTTTGTAACCGACTCCTTATAGCGCGATTTTGACCCACTTTAAACGACCAGATTTCATTCAAACTTTGCACACCTGTCAAGGACCGATGACAACGCAATAATTTCATAAATTTATGCCATTATCCTTGCCAGGGTTACCAGGACAGCAAAAAAACTGTCTTCGAAAACTACGCTGACATACGTCACAAACTAATTTGTGCCATTATCCTTACCAGGGTTACCAGGACAGCAAAAAAAAACTGTCTTCGAAAACTACGCTGACATAAGTCACAAACTACGCTGACATACGTCTCAAAATTCGAAACACCCTAAAAAATAGAAAAGTTTCGTTCATTTCTCTTTGCTGATCCGCTCCTTTTGAGCATAGTGTAATGTTATATAGGCTTCCTTAATGAAAAGGTTTCTCAATTCAGACTAGGAGTTCCTGAGATTACCGCGTTCAACCAAACAAACTCTTCAGCTTTATAATTAGTATAGATAATATTAGTATAGATGAAACTTCTTCCTATCTAACCTCCGCAATCCAGTTCTGAGCAATATGATACTCCTTGGTAAGACTGGTTGTCAGACTTTCTGGCTATTGTTTTTCCGTAAAGACTGTCACAGAGCCATGAGTGACACCGGGACAACGGCTTAGCATTCTTTCCGAGGCACCGAGGGGTTTTAGTATGTAAACATCTTTACCATGTCACCCATCCACGGACTGACCCCGGCAAGCAAAGCTTAACCTGGTCGATCGTGACTATGATCCACGAGCCCCTAAAAAAACATAAACATGATGTAATAACTTAAACATTTGTACTGAGCGGTTTTTATGTTTATTTTTGAGTAACATCGTAAATCGAGTATTTGGGCCGTTGACTCTTAAATATTGAGTTTTGTCTTGCTTAGATCCTTAGAAGTGTTGAAGAAATGGAAGGTCACAAGTTTTCTAAAGTGACAGAACTATGTTAATTTCTGCTTCTGAGATAAGCTTTTAACTTGAGCGAAAGCTAAGTTTTTTGTGTATCGTAGGTGCAACTACGGACTTAAAAAACTAGAATTAAATGTTATACCACCATTGTTAATTTAATCAAATAATCTTCTTCTGGCTTTTAAATTTAGAATCACCATCCTTCAGGTGTATTTAAGCTTCTCTCGTCTTCTCTTTTCATATAAGCCCTAGCACCTACGTCGCAACTATTTTTTCATAACATTTTAGCTTTAATTTATTTCATATTTTGATTCATCATCATCATCATCATCATTTCAGCCGAAAGACGTCCACTGCTGGACATAGGCCTCCCCCAAGCACCGCCACTTCGACCTATTCTGTGCTTCTCGCATCCAACGTATTCCTGCGGCCTTCACCAGGTCATCGGTCATCTTGTGGGAGGCCTTCCAACGCTCCGTCTTCCAGTACGCGGTCGCCACTCCAGAACCTTCCGACCCCATCGGCCATCCGTTCTGCGAGCAATGTGCCCTGCCCACTGCCACTTAAGTTTGGCAATTCTTCGGGCTATATCGGTTACCTTGGTTTTCCTACGGATCTCTTCATTTCTGATTCGATCGCGTAGGGAAACTCCAAGCATAGCCCTCTCCATTGCTCTTTGGGTGACTTTGAGCCTTCTTATGAGGCCCATTGTGAGCGACCACGTCTCAGTGCCATATGTCATCACTGGCAACACACACTGGTCAAAGACTTTTGTCTTGAGACACTGCGGTATTTGGGACGAGAAGATATTGCGTAGCTTCCCGAACGCTGCCCAGCCGAGTCCAGTCGAGTTCTATGCAATCATTCGTAAGCGAAGCGCTTCGCTGCTGACACGCGTGCGGGGCACCGCAAACGGCATCCTTGACGCGTTGGCGAACAGATGGGATTCTCCACTGTTGTAGCAGTAGATGAGTGTTCATGCAAAGGGCGCTCAGTCCGGCGCATGCTTAAATTAATTTAATAAATTGAAATCTGTACTAATATTATAAAGCTGAAGAGTTTGTTTGTTTGTTTGATTGAACGCGCTAATCTCAGGAACTACTGGTCCGAATTGAAAAAATATTTTTGTGTTGAGTAGCCTATTTATCGAGGAAGGCTATAGGCTATATAACATCACGCTATTACCAAGAGGAGCGGAGCAGTAATGAAAAATGTTGCAAACACGGGGAAAATCGGACGGGTAGGCGATTCGACGCGACGGGAAGGGTCGGGGGAACAAGAAATTTAACGGGAACGAAGTCGCGGGCAGAAGCTAGTTACTAATATTAGTCTAAGTTTATTGTTACTAACACCTATGGATCTTTTAATCCGAAATAAATTTGATTTGATTTTGATTTAATTGTTAAATTGGTACAAAGTAAATGATTAATAAAGCATAAGTATAAGCAGCCTTCAAAGTTCCCACTGCTGGAACATAGGCCTGCTCTTCTCCTACTCTCAATATAAACGAAATAAATTGTTGAAACTAATTTGATGTTTTCTTTCTGTTTTAGGCACAGAAACAGTAATGGCAGATATTGAACACCCGAAGCTGATGATTTTAGCTGTGCTGGCTGACAGAAAACCTGTGGATTTACACATATTCAGGAATTACAAATCAGCACAAGAGATACTTGATGATCACAATGGAACTATAAGTAAATAATTAATACTTTACTGATCATTTTTTTTAAATGTTATGTTTAAAAGTAATCGTCCACATATTTACAACTCTCGTTTTTGCACGTTTTTATGAGGAATTCATAAATCGGAACTTGCAAAAATAATAATAATTATGCATATGCACCAAGGAGGCGGAGGATAGGATGTTGTGGCGCAGCATGGGAGAGACCAATGTCCAGCTGTGGTCTGCAATAGGCTGAGCTGATTGATATGCACCAAAAATAATGTCAACACAATATGTAACGACCATATTTTATGGATTATTTTAACCTCTAAAGAACCTGCATGCCTTCATGTTCAGAGGTATACTGTTCTTTACATGTCAATTTTGTTAGTTAAGTGCTGACCAGACAATGGATAATTTATCAGTGGCGCTAGAACGTACGGAAATCCCGGCAGATTTTTCTTGTACGTATTGCATAGATTTGCGGACGGTGTCCGCGGACAAATGATCCATCGTCTTAGCAGTTTAATCTGAATATACCGGATAAGTTTTTATCCAATGCGCAAACTGTAACCATGAATTCAGCATATCATTCTAGACCCCCTTGCGCAGAAATTTTTCGTCGGTTTTAAGAAAAAAATATCAGCTGTTTCATAGAAAAATGCAATACCTACAGGGTCGAAATGTATGAAACAGCTGATTTTTTTTTAATATCCGACGAAAATTTTCTACACTCTAGTCTAGAATGATATGCTGAATTCATGGTTATAATTTGCGCACTGGATAAAAACTTACCCTGTATATTAAATATCAGTGTCCTAAAACCTTGTTTCCAGGCCCTCGCGCCGAAGCCGGTGACCAGGCCTCAGTGGTGTCCCTGGCGGCTCCGCCCCCTCCTTCCGAACAGCTGGTATGGCAGGCTGCGAGAGCTACTGGCGCTGCGCCCTCCTACTTCCGAGCCTCGGGCAGGTCAGTGAGCTTCCTAACAGGCCAAACCCACGCTTCTTTAAAGTAATCAGTCGGAATCTATAATGGCTTCAATACTCGACACTTGATAAAAAATTGTTAAAGGTGTAATTGGAACAATTCAAAACCCTGAAAACGGTCATTATATGATACTAATTATAATCAACAACTTACTAACAGACCAAATTTGAAATCGAGAAAACATTAATCTGATCCTGATGACAAATGTATGGAACAGCAGATTCTTGTTGACGAATTCCATATAACTTTTAAAAGTTTTAAAATGGCAGACAACGAAGCTCTTTGGCCAGACATAGGTAGCTTATTCGTATTCATTCGGAAGCACGAAGATTGCCGAGGTGCAAAACTTCAATAGTATTACTGTAATATCCAAAAGTATCAACCGTAACGATAATTTTATTATTAAATACCAGAAGGTAGCGATTATTTTATGTTTAAAACATACTATATCCTTACAGATATTTAGATGGTGGTCTGATGGGCAACAACCCCACACTGGATGTACTCACAGAACTGACGGAATTAAACCTAGCATTAAGAGCAACAGGACAACAAGAAGCCGCTAAGAAGACCGTCCTTAAAGTAGTGGTGTCGTGTGGCACTGGTAAGTAATCTTTGCCTTTTATTTTTTAGATACTGATGCAGTTACAGGCACATTAGGAATTTCTACTTCATCTCCAAGATTGGCAGCGTCTCTGCAAACGCCATAGCGTGGCAAGCTGTTTTACTAGGCCTTAGGCTGACACTACACTGTCCCGGGAGGAGTCGCTGGAGACTCTGAACAGGGACCCGTGGGGACGGTCCTACAAAGCGGTTCGGGAGAAAATCCGCCCTTGGGCTCCCCCGCTAACGCAGAGTTTCCGGCCCCAGCTTGTGGAGGATGTGGTGAGCGCTCTGTTTCCTTCCCAAAGGGAACATAGTCCCCCACCTATGGTTCCGCCTCCTGCGGTGCCCGATGCGGACCACACCACTGACGACGAGGACGATGCTCCAGAGAGTGGAGGTACGTAGGCTAAATACCAAGAATACCGCCCCAGGACCCGACGGAAGCCGTCACCTCCTGCGAAGCAGTAATGCTCTCGAATGAGGAGGGGGAACGCGTGAGGTAGAGGCAATCTATACGCCCTCATGCCCCTTGCCGTCTTAGGAGACGCCCCGGGTGTCGGGAGTCCATTGCGGACTTCCGGCCAATATAGGCGCGGAATTACCCTTGCCCTTGTTAAGGACCAAACCCGGGTAACGGTTCGTTGTGTTCCACGCGCGCCTCAAAGAGATGTCAGCATTGTTGAAGGGGATCGCTAGGACCGATGCCTTTCAGAGTCGCGGATTGTTCGAAAGAGTTACCGTGGCCCTGGCATAGGCAACTGGAGGAACACGGGTGGGTGTTAGTCAGTAAAAATCTGACACGCCCTTCCGCTACACCCAGACGCTACTACAGAGAGAACTCATTTGATGATTCCCCATCCAAAAAAAAAGCCTGACACTACAGCAGAATTAACCAATAGGGACCCTATTAATTAAGTTTGGTTTGGAAAACTTCGCAAAGTCTTTTCGTCGCCAGTCCCGCAGTGTTTGACGACTCAAGTGTTCAGCCATTGCGTCCTGCCTATAATAACAAACTATGTCGAAACTTGGATACTGACAGTTGGTGGAGCGGAAGGGCGTGTCAGACTTTTACTGACTAAAACCCACCCATGTTTCTTCAGTTGCCTATGTGCCAGGGCCACGGTATCTCTTTGGAACAAATCTCGCGACCCTGGCAGGAACGGGCTATGCTCAGAGTTAATTTGAAGGATACAATCAAATACGAAGTTACAGAAGACAGATTACAGACAAGTACAGACACAACACCCGTTTGGTCGGCGGAAGACCATCCTTTTTTTATAGAGGATGAGTGAACTTTACGGCTCTGTTCCTCGTACCACTATCAAACCATAAACCAGCACTCGTTTTCTTATTCGCAGGTCTGATACCCGTATCGAAGTTAAAAGATATAGACGTTTTCAAACCTGAGAGTTTGTGGGACACCGCTCGGCTCGCGTGGGGATTGTCAGCGATCGGAGGTCTACTTGTTGACCAGGTAAGATTATACTTAGTTTTACTGCAATGTGGGTAACAGTAACAGTTCAACAGTTTAAAAATATGAGGCTAAACGTTTGACGACTACGCAGGCCATAGTCTTTGGTATCGCGTATTAAATGGTGATGGTCGAGCGTAACCAAGGGCTAATAGCTCTATGACAATTGCTTCATATGTTCGAAAAAAAATTCTGCTCAAGAACGTAAATAAGGCAACAAATGTTGTTGCACTGTCAAAGTGAAAGCCATTCCTAGAGTAAGTGTTATGTATTTAGACTTATGTCGTAACAACGGACGGAGAAACTTGCATCTTAACGGGGGAAACCAGCACCCTAATTGCGAAACGCACAATTTATCAGAATCTGAATGGGATTGAAGATTATTTCTAAATCATTGCGTCTTTTGTTCGAATAAATTGTCGGCTCAGCAACGTAAATAACGCAATGAATGTTGTTTAACTATGAATATTAAACCAATTCCTACCGATAAAAATTTCCGCAATTACCACTCAGTTTAGACCAATCAAAAAATCGAATAGTAAACTACTCAAAAATATGTGGTCAAAATTTGAAAGAAAAATTCGCATTATTCCCGATGCTATGAGCACTTAACCTCTCATACTATGGGTCACAGTTTACATTCTGTTCCTTTTATTTTAAATATAAGTTTATATTTTGATGATATGAGCAAGAAGAGGGATTACTATATAGCTGGAATAGGTGATTAACCGGTGAGCAGTTTATATAATTAATTACTGCCTTGAATTTTCCTTCGATTTCGCTACATTTTATTTCAAACACGTTTTTCTCGAAACAACTTTTTTTTTTTACTGGTGGGCATTCTAGCTCAAAAACTTATTGACCAATCGTTCTGAAATTTGTTGTGTGTATTCTTTATTCAATTCCAATCCATATGAACCTAATTCTGGGATTATATTATTATTAAAAATATATTTTTTTATGAAAAAGATATGAAATAATATGGTATAAAAACATGACATAGTGTTCAAACACCTCAAAAACATGCAATTTTCATTTTTTTTAAATCACAATAAGGTTCATATTCTTAGCAAATATGTTGCTAAAAAAAAATTGTGATGATTACAGACAAAAATTGCGACTTCAGGAATGCCCACCAGCAAAAATACTCCAATGGACATCACGTTCTAACGCCACTAATTCTGGCGGAAATTATTTGAAAAAAATCTGAAGTGTACTTTAAAACATGAATAATATAATACCCTCCAAGTATAAACAATTTCTAATTATTCCTTCCCTGTTTAAAAAATTCACGAAAAACACCAAAATTTTATTCCTTCCCTGTTTAAAAAATTCACGAAAAACACCAAAATTTCGGCCTCCTAAACTGGTTTCCCCCCTTAAATCCAGTTGCAGTAAATTTCGGATATCCGGTTAAATATTTATAGGATCCATATTAAACGGCCTTGGTACTTTGATTAATCTTCAACTTATTATAGTTCCTATCTTTTATTGTCCTCACTTTTCGTATTGTTTCCAATAATTTTTTTTTGTTCCGTGTGCTCCCGGACGTAAAGAATAGCACTATCCCGTTTCTCCCCGTGGGTGTCGTAAAAGGCGACTTACGGACGTCTTTCGACTCAAATGATGATGATGATGATGAAATTTTCCAAGAGTTAGAAAAAAGCAAATGATTGGAAGTCATACATTACCCCAATCTTAAAACATCTAATGATACATTGTAGCTTTCATGTAAATCGACCCTGAAACTTCTTCGAATATATTTCGCTATTTCTAATAGTTTCGGATAGCTATAGCCAGCCATGCGCTCTTGAAAAACTCAGCCTGTATAGTCCACAACCTCGTATTGTCTCCATGTTGTTGTCTGCAATAAACGGTATGTTCGCAGGCGACACAATCAGACGGTCGCGTCGTAGAGCGTGCCCGCGCGTGGTGCAGCGCGGTGGGCGTGCCGTACTACCGCTTCGCGCCGCAGATGTCGCGCGACGTGGCCATGGACGAGCGCGCGGACGACACGCTGGTGACCATGCTGTGGGAGGCGCACGCCTACATGCACGCGCACCGCGACCGCGTCGCCGAGCTGGCGGCGCTGCTCAGTGATACGGAGCATGGTGAGCTACTCTATATACAACGTGTAACAGATGTCGCGCGACGTGGCCATGGACGAGCGCGCGGACGACACGCTGGTGACCATGCTGTGGGAGGCGCACGCCTACATGCACGCGCACCGCGACCGCGTCGCCGAGCTGGCGGCGCTGCTCAGTGATACGGAGCATGGTGAGCTACTCTATATACAACGTGTAACAGATGTCGCGCGACGTGGCCATGGACGAGCGCGCGGACGACACGCTGGTGACCATGCTGTGGGAGGCGCACGCCTACATGCACGCGCACCGCGACCGCGTCGCCGAGCTGGCGGCGCTGCTCAGTGATACGGAGCATGGTGAGCTACTCTATATACAACGTGTAACAGATGTCGCGCGACGTGGCCATGGACGAGCGCGCGGACGACACGCTGGTGACCATGCTGTGGGAGGCGCACGCCTACATGCACGCGCACCGCGACCGCGTCGCCGAGCTGGCGGCGCTGCTCAGTGATACGGAGCATGGTGAGCTACTCTATATACAACGTGTAACAGATGTCGCGCGACGTGGCCATGGACGAGCGCGCGGACGACACGCTGGTGACCATGCTGTGGGAGGCGCACGCCTACATGCACGCGCACCGCGACCGCGTCGCCGAGCTGGCGGCGCTGCTCAGTGATACGGAGCATGGTGAGCTACTCTATATACAACGTGTAACAGATGTCGCGCGACGTGGCCATGGACGAGCGCGCGGACGACACGCTGGTGACCATGCTGTGGGAGGCGCACGCCTACATGCACGCGCACCGCGACCGCGTCGCCGAGCTGGCGGCGCTGCTCAGTGATACGGAGCATGGTGAGCTACTCTATATACAACGTGTAACAGATGTCGCGCGACGTGGCCATGGACGAGCGCGCGGACGACACGCTGGTGACCATGCTGTGGGAGGCGCACGCCTACATGCACGCGCACCGCGACCGCGTCGCCGAGCTGGCGGCGCTGCTCAGTGATACGGAGCATGGTGAGCTACTCTATATACAACGTGTAACAGATGTCGCGCGACGTGGCCATGGACGAGCGCGCGGACGACACGCTGGTGACCATGCTGTGGGAGGCGCACGCCTACATGCACGCGCACCGCGACCGCGTCGCCGAGCTGGCGGCGCTGCTCAGTGATACGGAGCATGGTGAGCTACTCTATATACAACGTGTAACAGATGTCGCGCGACGTGGCCATGGACGAGCGCGCGGACGACACGCTGGTGACCATGCTGTGGGAGGCGCACGCCTACATGCACGCGCACCGCGACCGCGTCGCCGAGCTGGCGGCGCTGCTCAGTGATACGGAGCATGGTGAGCTACTCTATATACAACGTGTAACAGATGTCGCGCGACGTGGCCATGGACGAGCGCGCGGACGACACGCTGGTGACCATGCTGTGGGAGGCGCACGCCTACATGCACGCGCACCGCGACCGCGTCGCCGAGCTGGCGGCGCTGCTCAGTGATACGGAGCATGGTGAGCTACTCTATATACAACGTGTAACAGATGTCGCGCGACGTGGCCATGGACGAGCGCGCGGACGACACGCTGGTGACCATGCTGTGGGAGGCGCACGCCTACATGCACGCGCACCGCGACCGCGTCGCCGAGCTGGCGGCGCTGCTCAGTGATACGGAGCATGGTGAGCTACTCTATATACAACGTGTAACAGATGTCGCGCGACGTGGCCATGGACGAGCGCGCGGACGACACGCTGGTGACCATGCTGTGGGAGGCGCACGCCTACATGCACGCGCACCGCGACCGCGTCGCCGAGCTGGCGGCGCTGCTCAGTGATACGGAGCATGGTGAGCTACTCTATATACAACGTGTAACAGATGTCGCGCGACGTGGCCATGGACGAGCGCGCGGACGACACGCTGGTGACCATGCTGTGGGAGGCGCACGCCTACATGCACGCGCACCGCGACCGCGTCGCCGAGCTGGCGGCGCTGCTCAGTGATACGGAGCATGGTGAGCTACTCTATATACAACGTGTAACAGATGTCGCGCGACGTGGCCATGGACGAGCGCGCGGACGACACGCTGGTGACCATGCTGTGGGAGGCGCACGCCTACATGCACGCGCACCGCGACCGCGTCGCCGAGCTGGCGGCGCTGCTCAGTGATACGGAGCATGGTGAGCTACTCTATATACAACGTGTAACAGATGTCGCGCGACGTGGCCATGGACGAGCGCGCGGACGACACGCTGGTGACCATGCTGTGGGAGGCGCACGCCTACATGCACGCGCACCGCGACCGCGTCGCCGAGCTGGCGGCGCTGCTCAGTGATACGGAGCATGGTGAGCTACTCTATATACAACGTGTAACAGATGTCGCGCGACGTGGCCATGGACGAGCGCGCGGACGACACGCTGGTGACCATGCTGTGGGAGGCGCACGCCTACATGCACGCGCACCGCGACCGCGTCGCCGAGCTGGCGGCGCTGCTCAGTGATACGGAGCATGGTGAGCTACTCTATATACAACGTGTAACAGATGTCGCGCGACGTGGCCATGGACGAGCGCGCGGACGACACGCTGGTGACCATGCTGTGGGAGGCGCACGCCTACATGCACGCGCACCGCGACCGCGTCGCCGAGCTGGCGGCGCTGCTCAGTGATACGGAGCATGGTGAGCTACTCTATATACAACGTGTAACTGATGTCGCGCGACGTGGCCATGGACGAGCGAGCTGAGCGAGATGATCACTATGGATCAGAAAACGTAATCATCAAAAGTCGCATGTAGTTGAAGATAAGTGAGAAAGCGATGGATGATTTCAAATGTAAGTTATTCTGATAAGTGAACTGTTTGTTTTCTGTTAATTGTAAGTTATTTTATTCGAAACTTTACATATTTCTTTTGGTGACCCTACCTGTGGAAAAGGCTTGGAATAGGTACCAAAATTGGTGAGAGATATGGATTATGTTTACACTCTAATCACATCGTTTTGGAACAAAAATTATGAATTAGAAAATTTTTATTCACACTTAAATCTGTGAAGTTTCACCCATAATGTGAATTGGAACAACAATATTTTTTACCTAATATTTTGTTACAGAATCAACTTCAAAGCATTGAGAGACAGAGCACCATAGAGCCAAGCAAAGCTGTACGTAAATAAGTATTGCGTACCTTTTAGTGATTTATACACATAATACTGAACTTAGTTATAATAATAATGATAAAACTTTGTCTGACATAATATGTAAAAGAACATAAATTGGCAGGGTTTAGTTAAGTAAACATATAAGTTGTGTATGTATATTTGAATAAGAAAATATTCTTTTTTTGTTTTGCTCTGACAACTAGAACGAATTTCTCGTAAACAATATTTGTTAGTTTTTTAACATTCCTAGTAGGAATACAAGGTATTTAACTTCTTTTTCCTTTGTTTTGTCTCGATACTTAATGTAGGTAACACTTTCTTATCGATATCGATACTTTTACATCACTAAGCTGTCTTACTAATAATGACACAACGCACTTCTTACGACTCACGTTTTTTTTTCTTCACACTAAGTAAAATGTTGTCCAGTAAAATTGTGAGAGAGTAGCGCATAACTGAATATAGTTATTGCAAATTACGAGCGCGCGTCATGTGACTTATGGGGTATTGACATAAGCTTCATTTTACAATAATCGACGTGCACTCGGGAAAGGCAACAACTATTCCATTTTACTACTATCAAGTTCATTTATTTTAGGCAGCTTTCTTAAAATCTAAAAGGTGTTGTTAGATATACGGGTGCTTAGCATAATATGATAAAAAATGTGCAATATTTTTCTGTTATATTAATTTAAAATTTTACATTATTATACTTGCTTAGTACTATGTCCAGCAGTGGACTGCGATAGGCTGAGTTGATTGATTGATACTTGCTTAGTATTTATGAAGTGTACTACTAAGTGTTTAATATCTTTTGTTGTTACGTAAACAAATTATAAAATAGAAATAGTTGATGTATTATTGTATAATTCTTATGACCTATAAATTCTATTGTAAATGGCAGCACTGTTAAAAGGTGTCATGCTGTGCAGCAGAGCCACCATTTTAGAAACCGATCAATTATATCTTAAAATGATGTACGTCAAACGTACATGATGTACGTATACCGTTATCGCTGTACGTGCATTAGGTAATCATAAAATCGACATTGATTGTGGCTCTGCTGGAGAGCATACTCTCTAGCAGAGCCACACAGAACATGTACTCAGGAAAGATAAACGCTACTTTTTTTAATGAAAACTGTTGTACGAATAGAGTTTATTGCGTACGTAAAAAAAATATCATTATTAGACAACGGTTTTATTTATTTTAACTTGACAAAAAAATTATAGAAAGCGCCTGGTAATTTTGTGACAGCAAAATGTTTTGTAGCATTTGTGATTAGGCGCATAATTATAAATATTATGAACGAGGAAAATGAAAATGTTATTGCTTACTATTATCCTACTAATATTATAAATGCGAAAGTTTGTGAGGATGGATGTATGTGTATGTGCAATAAAGACGCGAAGCGCTTGCACATGGTCGCATGGAAACAGTCCGTGCGCGCAAAGCGCAAGCGCTGCAGTAGTGAGGCAGACCCAGTACCGCTCTGAAAGCGGTGTTAAATTGAATGTGGAGGGAACTGTAGCTTATCTGTGTGTAATTTGCCCACAGGCTGCAGGTGTACATGGACAAGCAATAAGCTCGGAAAATATTTATTTTCACGTCATCCGAGCAACGCGCGAACCTGCGGGCCAGCATATTACCTCTTCTGGATAAAGCCCTCCGCTCCCGTTCCAAGTCAGCATGGTCCCTGAGGTCAGCTGTGACTAGGTATTTAAACTGATTTACCCTGTCTAAGGGTACACTATTTAGACGAATAGGTGGTACATAGTCGGGGCATATATTACCACCAGCCTCAAAGACCATGTACTGACTTTTCCTAATATTATAAACAATTCCATGTTTAACAGCGTAATCCTCACATGTCGCTATAAATCTCCTCAGGCCTCAAAAAATAAGATAAATATAGCTGCACTTTCTATGAAAAATTTTGTAAAGTTAAAAAAAATAAAACCGCTGTCTAATAATGATATTTTTCAGTACGTACACAATAAACACTATTCGTACATCAGTTTTCATTAAAAAAAGTAGCGTTTATCTTTCCTGAGTACATGTTCTGTGTGGCTCTGCTAGAGAGTATGCTCTCCAGCAGAGCCACAATCAATGTCGATTTTATGATTACCTAATGCACGTACAGCGATAACGGTATACGTACATCATGTACGTTTGACGTACATCATTTTAAGATATAATTGATCGGTTTCTAAATGGTGGCTCTGCTGCAGAGCATGACACGTTAAAAGAGGTCGTACTTGTGTATTTCAATCAGTGTTGCCATGCTTTGATGTTATGTGATTGTGATTATAATTATAACATAGTATTCTTAATGAGATTTATACATTATGTTGATGGTATGTACAACATAATGCATTCCTTATATCCGAAATTCATACATAAGCCTGTCTTTCACAATCTATCGTAGTTATTATCTTTTATTTATACATTATATTGCCATAATATATTGCATTTTCTTTATTTATTAAATAAATTGATACCCATGTGAATAATCCTTGACAAACTAGAATAATAATATTTAATAATACACTTTTCTTGTTATGGCTTAGAAAATAATAATAATGGTCTTCACTAAAATTAAGCGTGATTGTATTTTATAAAATAAAATATTTACCTATATTGGACTAAAATATAAAGTACTAAAATTAAATGCAGTCTTGTGCACCTAATTTCACGCCATATTTTTCAAAAGCAAAAGCTAAAATTTTTTAAACACGACTAAAGTTACCATAAAGCAAATTAAAATTGAGCTTTTGTTTTATTAGTGAACAATGCTAACGCGATCCATAGGACGCCATTTTTTTAAAATTATTATTGAATGTAGACTCAAAATTTATTGTGTAGAATTAAGAAAAAAAAATAGACTACTGGTAAATGTAGTAGAATGTTGTATTTGCAATGAAATTATTAAACACATAAATTGCTGATAAGACTAGTATATTACGTAAAGATTCCTTATATTTTATTTTTATTATTAATATGTGCAATGTTTAAAATGTTCTTGCGATACGATTGAGAAATCGCATGTGTTGTTTTTTTTTTTAAGTATAAATGCAATATTGATGACAAACAACCAGTTGTCGATGTTATGTTATGTCTCATAATAAATAAATATACTACTGCTGAATGTATGTGCTGTATGTGTATGACTGCTGTATGTGCAATGAAATTATTAAACGCATGAATTGCTGATTAAACCACTACATTACGTAAAAAGTTATATTTATTAATATATTTAATTATATATATATGTACAATTATTAAAATGTTGCTTGCGAGACGATTGAGTAGTGGTGTTTGTTTTTATAAGCAACCAGTTGTAAATGTTATGTGATATCTCACAGTAAATAAATATACTACTGGTATATGTAGCAGAATGTTGAATCTGTAGAGAGATTAACACATAAATTGCTGATAAGACCAGCATTTTACGTAAAGATTCTTTATATTTAATTAATATATACAAGGTGTAACAAAACAGATGCAAGTCCTTGAAACTAGTTTGTTCATAACTGACTACTGAATCGATTTCAGTAATTTTTAATATAGGTATTTAATTCAATAATTATTTAAATTGCTACACGTATCGCCGATCGAGCCAAAGAAAATTCAGTCTTATTTCAAGTAAATAAAACTAAATTTTAAATGAGTAAAGTAATGATACAGCAATAACAGTAATGGTGAACTCTTCATAATGACAATTAGTTCAAAAAAATAAGTTCTTGCGTTAATTATGTTACACTTTGTATGCACAAAATTTGGATTGTGAGACGATTGAGCAATCGAATACGTTGTTTTTTTTTAAATATGTATGAAATATTTATGACAAATAGCCAGTTGTAGATGTTATGTGATGTCTCATAAAAAAATATGTGTCACTCGACCACAATCAATCGAAAAGGAAGTTGTTATTATTATTCGGATTAACATTTTTTCTCTGAGAAATTCATTTCATGCACTGTCCATTTTTGCTTATCATTTCCTCGTATGGGAAACAAAAGTTGCACAACATTGTTTACATAACATGTTTTCGTGTTGCCGGTTGGTAAGAGTAAACGTCCTGTTTTAGGCGAAAGCGCCGGGAAAACCCGGGAAATTGAATTTTTCTTCTCAGTACAAGATTGTATGTTGATCATAATAATGATTCCCGACTGTAACATTTTTTTTTTCCGGCATTATAATCATTAACATTATCAATACAACTCTCTTAGTTCAAATTCCTTTATTGAATGACTACTTATTACTCAGATATTTTAGGCCAATTCTAACTTAGTGTTGTATTGATGATTTAAATTTTTAAATTATTATATTTCTGTAAATACACATCTGTTAAGGTCGCAAATCATATTTTGATTAAAAACAAACTGATTTAACGATAAATTCCAAAAAAAAAATACTAAGAAAAATTTAATGACGCAGGCTACCTTAGCGTTAGACGCATCCTTTTTGTCCTTTTATGTATTTCATTCACGTCTGCAGAAAATGTATCAAAACTGAAAAATTAATTCATTAGAAAGCCGATCTAACGATGTTGGATTCTGGCACTCGAAATCTTACTTGTACCGAATAAAAGGAGCAAATTAACGTTTATTCCTATTTACTTTTATCTGTGTCATGTTTAGAATGTAACAGAAATCATCATTCACTCGACTGAAGCATCTTTTGTTTCCCATAAATCCAGTGGGGCGAGCACGGCCTTTGTGAGAGACTTTAGTCACACAATTTTATCACAGTTTAGGAACAAAAACCGTGATAAAATATATGACTCAAGCCTATCACAGAGTAAGGTCGTATTTATAACATTTCGTAAATTCTTTATTGGTTGTCTTCGGGTCCCCTTCATTGTCATTATCGATAATTGTTTCGTGATGTCTTGTGCCTAGTCGTTGTTTATCGTAACATACATGTATATGGGAACGTTAGAGATTATATTAAAATAAAGAAGTATTTATTCAATGTGATAATAGTTCAAATAGAGGCTCAAGTCGTCGAGAAATGTTGGTTGTGTAAAGCACAACTATGTATGATTTGTAAACGATACGATGTTTAAGAAGCCTATAGTGTATGCACTGCTTTATGTTGTACTAATAAACTGTTCTTCGACCAAATCGACCGTGTCTCCAAAGCCCATGTTTGTATCTTCTTAGCTATATGAAATAAATGGAGTTGTCAAGCGAAAACGGGTTTTATTACAATGAAACAAAGTTGTTTATGCAAGCTCTTTAATTTAATATAACTAATCACAATATTCACTAACTTAGGCTTATACCAAGACTCAATAATATCACATTTCTCATGTGGATATTATCAATCCACGACTAAAACTAACTACTAAAAAAGTAATTTCTAAATTGTCTAAGTACTTAGCTAAGTACCACCAATATAGGGCAAATTAAGTAATAGTGCCTCTTCATAAGTTCAGCTGCAATGGTTAAACTAATTAATTGTAGTGGCAATTAAGTAACTTGGTAAGCAGAGTCTACAAAATATTAAGTACAAGACACATAAGTTACTTTGTTATTGTTATTAAAAGTTGTGTTTTTCTCACAGCTAGAGGTAAGTACAAATCAATTTTCAGTAACTTGAGATTCCGTGCTAAACAAATTAATGCGTAGGAACAGTCAGCACCAAAATTATACAGTTAAAAAACAAAATACAATCCAACTCAACAACTGTAGTAAAATATATATTTGTCACTACTTTGCAAGTTTACTAAATAAATATTTTTTTAAATAAATAAATCTATATTGAGGTACTCGGATAAATATTTTTAGAATTACTATAGGAACGCAAAATTCTTATACTAGAAGCCTAAACAAGGGTTACATCGTTCAGAACGATCCGAGGCTTGAACCTGGGACTATGGACTCATCAGCACATCACTAACATAACTTCTTAAGGTATATATCCACACATATTAGGGCCCTGCCCGGGACAAAACAAGGCCCTGGCACACAGGAGGTCTGGTGCCGGCCCGGACACGGGCGAGTGTAAACCCCCTGATAGAGCACGGTCCGTCCACCTCCCTAATATATGTGCATAGACCCTTAATGGTACTATACCATACAGGCGTCCTTTATTAAAATTATAAAAAAGGCCGATAGTCGCTAGTCCAAGGTAGCTAACATTAAATCGAGAACTGAGGCACCGCGCTACAAAATAATGAAACAAAACTTATTCACACTGCTTACCACCACTTTCAAACTTGTATAAAATTTAGAATTTCTCACTCATTTTTTTTTCACATATTTTGGCAAAATAAAACTGTCTGCAAGCAGCTGACATAGTTTCAATCTTACAATGACTACATACTAAATGAACAACCTTACACGCCCTATATGTTTCTACCATCAGTTTGAAACGTTTCAGACTGTACTAAAACTTTTGAGCCACAGTTTGTCGTTTTAAAGGCAGTATTGTGTGACCTTTAAAATAAGTCTGGGTTGGTGAGTTCTAAATTTAAAAAAGTACTCGTTACTGGTAGACAGGAGCATATAAAATCACTGAGATGATCCTAATTAATTTTCACTGTCAATTTAATTTAATAAGTTCGTCTTAGCGTTAAGATCATGAAAATTAGGAAAGATCACTCTCCAGGCAAAAACAGTATTGTTCACATTTTAAGAAGTTTATAAATAGTCAACAATCGCTGTAGGTACTTTCAGTATCATGGAAGAACACATTTTATTATGGAACACATAATGACCCAGATATTTTTCGGTATTTCTTGAAATCACCGACATAAGAATGTCCATTGGACCATTGTGTGCACAAGAACCGCTAAAAGCTACAGGCTGATGTCAAATTGGTGGTTTGAAGATTGAACACAGAAACGGAATAAGACGTTTAAAAATAAAAGTCTCAAATTATTCTTAAAGACGTACAGTACAATACAACCCATAAGTTTCTTGATAATTTTCAATGAATTTTTTACAATTACATGTCGAAAATGATCAAAAAAATAATAATAATTAGATAATTAAATAAAAAATGTCCATATTAATTACTAAAAAATTTGGTAACAGTGATTATAAAATAATAACAAAAATCTGTACAATTAGTACACTATTTTTATTTCTTTATAAATGCTACGTTATATTTTGTATCGAGACCATTTCACGTTATTGTATAGGTTTGCCGATTATATATTTTCTTTCAAAATATCGTATTAGGAAGCAACCAATTCGTTATACGAAACAAATAAACTTTGGCACAAAGTCACTAAAACTTAATAAATAAAGAAACGAACATAAAATTCGACATGTTTTTCAAACAACCATGTTTAAATATAATTTACTAATAACATAGCAAGGATATTCTTTCGAAACAAAAATGGAAATAACGAAAAATCGACTCAAATGCCCATTTCAATAGGATCGCTGTTAAAATTAGCATGTATCGGTAAGTTTTCTGTGAACTTAAAACATCGATATTTTAATCGTAAGTTAAAGCACTAAGTTAACAAGAAGGCACTTGTGAATGCGAACAAAATAACGACTTACCGAAGGATGAAAATTTTATCCAGGATCCTCAAGGTTTACGTATTCACGATATGCGCCTGATTCCACTAAACCCAAATAAATAATAACACCTAAAATCTAGTTTCCATGCACTCAGATTTTAGCAATCATACACAGCCCTTAGATCACGCACAAAGATTAATGTAATCGTTTATGTGTATCTTTTTCTCCCTCCTTTAATCAAATATCACATATATGTAAACCTTTGGCACAATATTATAAGGAATATATTCGTGTCGGAGTAACTATAAGTACTTATGTTTATATCTAGGCATACTTGGCCTCTCATATATATTTCTCATTTCAAATCAAAATTCCAATAGTGCAATCATTTCTTATCGTCGTTTCGATTTAACTAGACACAGTTTATTGTCAGGTACAATTGAAGATAAATAAAGAACGTAATAAAGTTTTAAGTACACAGTATGTAACAGCCTGTATAAAACATAAAATGGTGTATTTGTGCGTTGGACGCAAACTGATACTGCTTTTTATCACATTTGCTTTAGCACCTGTAACATCACAGTCTGATTTTATGAAAGGGTCAAACTTTTTTACTCCATGATATTTCAGCATTATTTTTTTGGCTAGAAGCTGTAAAGCCTATTTTCCATAATTCCCGAATGATTCCTTATGTATATTGTGCCTTAGTGTTATAGCCAAAGTATTGTACGCCACTCAAAAAAGTTCTATAGATGTTAGTATGGGTCGTCTGGATATTCCATATTCGCGATCAAGTTCTTCTTTTCTTCCTTGCCTGGTTTTGAGTCTAGTAAAGATGGCCGTATCGTTGATCGTGGCTCGAAACAGGGCTGCAACAAAAAAAAATGGAATTTATTATTTTTAGTTCTTGAAGTCTAGGTTTTTCTCTCTGCAGCCCACAGAGCACGGAAGCGCCGCGCCGGCAGCGTCTAGAGTTGGCAATACTACTATACAGGATGGCAGAGACATCAACGCGCAACCTGTAACCGTGGATTCAATGCGTGATTCTACATCAACCCCTGCATTGAAATTTTTCGCCAGTTATAAAAAGAGATTGCCGTTCCATACATTTTTACCGCGTGGAAACTGCACTTTTCTATGAAACAGCTATAAAAACCGGTTGGTGCTTCACTCTAGGTGCGAGAATCACAGAACCGGTCGAGGTGGCGGTGCTTGGGGGTGGCCTATCCCCTACTGAAGACGTCTTTCGGCGGAAATGATGATGAAGAAACAGCTGTCTTTTTTTTTCACAACCAACGTTTTGAATCTTGTGCAGTTTGCGCGTCGAAATCCTAGCCTGTAATTGGCGGTCCCGATTGTGCATTGACCGCTCAATTTCGGTCACGGACCGCCATTCAAAGCTGTGACTTTATATACGTCAATTGTGTTGTAGTGCGAGTAAATGGTGACACGCTTGCTTTATAGGGAAAGGTCTGACAATGCCACATCTAGCAGCGACCGCTGAAGCGCTTCTGTGGTACAAACTATCTCCGTAAGCGTAAGCCCTCGCACCCACCGTCCACTTTTTAACGCAGCGATTTTGATCGCGCACTGGAGTTTCGACGCACTGCCTAACGCAGAGAATTGAACACCCAACAGTGTAGTAACGCGGTATTCACTCTGTTAGATTCTCAGATTTCAGCCCAACACCGAGAGTTTAAAATGCAGTGCGTGATAAACAGAGGTCGGAATTAGGTAGAGTTATTTATGTACTTGCATGTTGATATTAATATGGATCTTCCCGGGATTTCTAATAGACAATTCCGTGTGACCAACAATATTACAAATAAGTAATAATGAAAACCTCAGAGATAGATAAGACAAATAAAACAAAGATAATTAACATACAATTTTTATTAGTATTAAATTCACAATACAAATTATTAATAGTCTTAAGCAAATTCTCATACTTATACTTCGCCTTTTTTATAAATAGATCACGGGATTCTTCTGCTCTTCAAAGTTAAATCCGGGATTTGGAGCATATCCACTTTATTCTTTCGTTGTATGAAATCAGTGTAAGTACATAAATAACTCTACCGAATTCCGACCTCTGGTGATAAATAATCGTCGCGTTAAAATGCTTGCTACCCAGGTAGGGTTAACGCACTTATAATCACAATCCCTTTCATTTTTATTCAGTATTCATTCCGTTATTTACATTAACGAGCAGAAGAATTTTTTCAAACATTTATGGAATGAAGGTATGGATTTTGTATTCGGAATTTTTATCGAAATAAACGGAATTGTGAGAGTGTTACTCAATTGGGTGGTGTCAATCACCTTAGTTTATGAGCATCTAAAGTCAGAGAAACGTATAGTAAGCAAAATAACTACGAACTTAAATTGTCCGTATACTTTTTCAAATGTCATTCTTTTTTTGACGACAGTTGTATGAAATAGGTAATTGACGCCAAGTGTCAATTTGCTGAAGTATATTAATTCCCATAACTATATTTAGAACTTTAGATTTTTCGTCGATGTCCGTATCACCCAAACCCTGTATAAAGCCGTTCAGTATTGGGTGAATTTGTTATTAAGTTATATGATAAGTGGGTTAAATTCTTGTTAACAAACGCAAGACAACTGCATTCTGAAAATCATGCGACAAACACAAAATAAAAGTTTAGGTAGTATCTTTAATGTATCAAGCACCACTACCATTATTTTGTAAAGAGTTTTTTTAGAAGACAACTTCAATAGAATTAAAAAGACTAAACCAAACATAAAACTTTTTCTCCAAGATTTTTAACCAATTATTTGAAAACCTGAGTAAGCCCACATGTTGATTACTGACAAATTCATCAAAAACTAAAAAAACTAACGGTAATTAAAACATTAATAGAGTTAGTAAGCAAGTGCACCCAAACATGCAAGCAGTAAGATCAAAATGTGAACCTTAAACAGGCGGCTCAAGGAACAAACTTCAAAAATCATTGCAGCTTGCTATAGCATTATCAACCTGTGTGGAATGTCATGGGTACATTAAAATCTGCATGCTAATATAGCACACTGGTTAAAAAATAAACTAGCAATATCATTAACATTATATCCTCCTGTAATGCTTGCGCAGACGGGTGCAACGCGACTCTATAGTTGGACTTTTAATTGTATTCAGTTACTTGACAGTTCAAAGAAAAATAATGCTACCGTACTAAAACTAATAGTGTTGGGGTAGTGAACGATTTTGCGTAAAGAATGAATGATAAAATTGGCTGATGAGATGTGAAATATAAGAATAATTAATAATTTTATTCATAAAAGTAATTTCTTTTATTTTCTTCTAATAGAAACAAACTAAACATAAAAATCGTCTTCTTTTACTTTTGTCATTTTATTTCCTCTGGCACCATAGACCTAGATCTAGATTTAATAATGTATATCGTGTTTTTTAGATAAGTTATAAAATTAAAAATTTCCATGTTAGTAGCATGTATAAAATTAAAATTTTCATTCAATTTCGTTCATTCTTACACCAACTATATTTTTCTTCTTCAACTGTCAAGTTACTGAATCCATTTAAAAGTCGAACTATAGTAGAACAATTTTCAAATGGAAGTTTCATAGAAATTGCTCTACTAGTTTCGCGTTGCGCCTGTCTATGTTTAAAAGGTAACACAATTAACCGAATTATACAAGCTGTAAATAAAATAACTGAAAACCTGAAAAAGGCTCAATGTGCTCATCAATAGGAGCTATTTTTACTATGGGACCAACCAATATAACCACTATGAACTTCTAAGCTTTATTCAAAATCTAACCTAGTGTTCCTTAATAAATTCAAATAATTCATTAAACGAAAATTGTGCCAGAAAGTCTTTTATATCTTTAAAGATTATATTCAAAACAAAAACGCTTGTGACTGAGCTGCTCCAATGTTTACGTAGGCTTTTTTTTGGTCACTTTTGATTAATTTAATGATATTATGCGCTTTGACATATATGACGATTATTATTTATGTACACAATGACTTGAATATTTACTTTGTGAAGTATATATTTAATTATTATGAATGTTAGGACTGACTATGTAGGTAATACTTTTATTCTCTTTCTCAGTTTTTAATGATAATCTGGCAATTTTAACTCTATGCAACCTACCTAAATGTCCTTACTTTCGCATAATTGGTCAAGTCGTTTAGCTCCTTCAGTTTTGAGCTACACGATTCCTGAAAAATGCGAGCATTGACTGGGGGCCATTCAAATCTATATAGATCTTTTCTCAACTGGCCATTTCAGTATTTGAAATTTTGTTCGTTTTAATCTTAATAATTGTCTCGCAGTTTGAGTACTTTATGCGGCCTACCCTAATTGTCTTTTCTTTTATATTGTCTGTCGAATTCGTTGAGGTCCTTAAGTTTTTCAGTTGACCTGCACGATTACTGACAAATGCATGCACTGACTTGACTGATCCACTTAACCTGTGTGGTTCATAAAGAAAAAAACTTAAAAAAAAGACTATTTCAGTCATAGGTACGTGGTCTTCACATGATCTGACCAAGATTATATCTGGACTTTAAATGGGACTGTGACCTCTGACTTTGTTTTGGATTTTCTTCTTAGTGTAGTCAGATAAGAAACGATAACCTCATCTAGCTTTTTAAACATGATTGACGTGTTGAAAGTATTTGTACATACCTATTTACAGAAATAAAATCATTAAACCCTGAAGTCGCGAAAAAATCTGTTCTTACATACATCCTGTCGATTCATGCAAACACAAAAGGAAACTGCAGATTATTTTTGGGTTGATTTTGGGGTTGGTCTCATACTTAAAGAGGTCCATGAGGACAATGATCCCTTTTCGGTTGAGGGTAACCAAAAACGAAGGCTTATATAACTTGTACAGAACAGTGTCACTACGACAGGTACTATTTTTTCAAGAATTCAGGACAAACACAATGAGAACAAAACAAGATACGCACATAACAGACACAGGAAGCCGTGAGTATAAGCACAATAACAGATTACCCAGTATATCTCAGGTGCATCCTTATTTAGTAACGCACTTCAAATTACAATCTCTTTCATTTTGACAGTTTAAGAAAAATATTGAGCGTTAACATAATTGAAGCTGATGTCGATTCGTCGATGAAAACTATTGAAATTAGGAGTGCGATAATTAATAAAGATGCGAGTGTGGATGTGACAATTAATTACTTATGATTGTTCCTGTTTTTAATTCTCTCTAAAATAATTTTAGGAGCTGAGAGCCCATTTTAAAGTGGTGTTTGTATGTTTTCAAGAAATTAATTAGTAGGTGGTGAAGTTGTAGATAGTGTTATCTCGTTTTCAAGGATATCATTTTCATCTTCTCACGGTAATTTTGTCAACAATTAAGATAACTATTGTAGAGAAATACGAAAAAGTTTTGTTGTTGATAAAAAAAACAACCTCAAAAATTGTTTGAAATCTTTGGCTTCAATGACCATAAAGTAATGCCAGAAATAAAACAATTAGGTAAGCCATTCTTATTATCGTTCGTTAGCCCGCGTACCCACGGACGTAATAAAACCGCGGCGGGATTTTATCGCGCTCTGTATTTTCAACTCTCGGTGTTAAACCGAACATTGAGAATCCAACTGAGCGCAGCGCGATTGAGTCTCAGCGCCGCGAAAAATCACAGAGTGCGATGCGTATTTCCATTCTGTACAAGGCCAAAACGCAACCATAGGAATCTGCTCGCGTATATTTTGTAATGCATTTTTTAAACTTGTGATTACAATGTATACACGAATTTTGCGTACTACTTGTATATAGTTTGTAACGTAGACGCGCACGTGCATCTTTCCAATTTATACAAGGCCAGAATGCCACCATAGGAATTTGGTAGGACTTCTGATTGCCGGGCTTCGATTTAAGGGGTGTTACGCGAGGAGGGGGGAAGTGTATAGCCTCTCCTGTGAAGGAAAAGTTTCGAACCCCCCCCCCATTTTTGAGAAATTTGTTTGTTAATATTCTAACCTAACTTTCGAATTTTCGTGTATCGATATCGATTTAAAGGCCGGAAGAGGTGTGGGGTTGACGAATAAAATGAAGGGGAAGTAGCAACGCTCGACAAGAGACTTCGCTGACAGGACTCGTCAACAGAATCAAGGCGTTTCCATAGGAGGTCGCAGTTTTAACCTAACCTAACCTAAACTCCCCAAACCATGTCGTTTCTGACACTCGCCGGCCGCTCGTCTATACCTACAGGTTTAGTTTGCATGCGGAGTAGCACTGTATATTACGGAACAATTTAGTTACTTTGGCCACTACAAAGTATACACGAGTATTTGCGTACTACTCTTGTATAGATTGGAAGACCTTGATTAAAAAGTGATTTCCAATCTATACGCGACTAGTTTCACACCCTTGCGTTCTAGCCTTGTACAGATTGGAAATACGCGAGTGCGATTTTCTATTTCGTTAAGCAGTCCTCTGAAGATCCAGCGCGCATCAAAATCCCACCGCGAATTTATTACTTACGTTTGAATGTGGACTAAATCCAGCCTGCTCTTAAGGTCGAAATTCCCGAACGCACGAAACCAAACACACGTGCGTGTGCGTCATTTAATTCAACAACATACGCCTAACGACATTATATTTGAAAAATACGACACGATAGTTGACTAATTTACGTCGCGTGGACAGTTTATACGCGGACACGTGATTTTATTCAACAAATATGAGAGCGTGCCAACAACAGACAGGTACGGATATGTCCAAACATTGCTATATCTTTGCCAGTACACCATACTTTGCATAATTTTAAGTATAGCGACCATTTGTCTCCTTCCGTTAGTGGGGCGTCAATGTCAATTCGTATTAAATATGCGTAAGTAGTAAATACGTCTACACTCTACGGTGCCACAACTTATGCTCAGTTTCTTAAGTGCCCGGTACCCAGTCATGGGTCTGAGTCATGGGGGTGGCCCCCATGACGCACCCAGTCGACCTTAAAGAAGACAACCCTCGAAATTAAAATGTTCTTAAACAGCGGAAGAGCAACTGCATTTATAAGACCTCCAAAACCCAGTTACTGGGGAACACGATAGGACTTTTTTTTTGAAAGGGCGTCTCATAGTTGATCTAGAAGGTCGTTACTATTTAACCGGGTTTGTCTGCGAATTCCTTAGTAAATTAAGGCCTCCAAACAGGGCTAAATAAACTTAAAACTAAAGCGACTACTCGCTGAGGGCACCCGTGTGGGGGTACGGACCTCGGCTTAGGGCGTCGCTGGTAGAGTGCAGCAAGAGACGGG
Source organism: Aporophyla nigra (assembly GCA_947507805.1). Lineage (NCBI taxonomy): Eukaryota > Metazoa > Arthropoda > Insecta > Lepidoptera > Noctuidae > Aporophyla > Aporophyla nigra. The sequence continues at coordinate 17,722,135 of OX382309.1, read as the reverse complement.
CTAGATCTGAATGATATTATTTAGGGACGAATTTAAAGATACAGGCTCAGTTACGGGCTGGCACTTCGTCGAGCAAGGGTCGGGGTGGAACACGATAGGCCTTGATAAACCTCAGCAGTCAAGGAAAAGGTGCAACTTTAAAGCGCCCATGTGCAACATATAACTACAGATTACCCACAAAGAAAACTTGTTGAAAAATATAATTCGACCGTTACTTAAACGACACGTGACATTTTTAAACAGAAACGAAAGCGTAGCAACAACACGGAAGCGATCAAACATTGGTATATCGACGACAGTCTGTAAAATGCTTGTCTGATATTTGAACAAGTGACTTCATTGTGAACCGAATGTCGTTTTAAATAATATTACTTTCCTCAATATTAATTAATGCTGTTTCATAATTATCTGCTGTTTAATAAAAAAATTGTCGAATCATGCTTACGAATATAATTTTTTTTTTTTTGTATCAGCAATGTTTACGTGACAATATTTATAATCTGATTTTCTTGGACAAAAATTCCCACAGATTTAAATCAATTCCCCGATTTAAAAAATGACCTCAGGCCTAACTAAATGAGGAAGTTCGGGCACAGGTATTAGTGTAGATGGCGGGATCGTAACTAGGTTCCTTCGGCCAACAAAAACATTGATTCCGTTTTATTTCATTATTTCAGTAATTTACATATTTTAAATCAAGTATTTTACATGCAAAGTATCAGAGTTTAAAACCTTAAATATTTCCTCGTAATTACATTCTTCAAAATGTTTCCGACATAACTTCGAACTTCTTTCTTTAAAAAAATCTCAACAACAAGCTTAAAGTCTACAGTCTTTTTCATAATTTAAGGGCTTTACAGAAAATGGTCGAAAACAACAAGGCTTCATTTGCCCAAAAATAAAGAAAACCACATCACGCCTTGTATTTTTATTATTAGCTTGTGTTGGAAACTAGCTACTATAGCGCCATTGTGACAGTTGCTTTCCCCATTACTTTACGTTAAATGTAATGGAAATATTTTTGCCATATGGGATGTAATTGAAATAGTTAAAAAACTTTGAGTAATTTCATATGTCATGATGAAACGGTAAGTATGTTGTTTTTGTTACACTATCTACAACTTAAGTTTTACCTAATACTAAAAAAACACAAGCAATTACTGTAATCATATCATTAAAATTTCTAAAACATCTCGCGATCCGTGCTAACTTGAAGTCAATTTAAATGCTAAAGTAAAGATGGTAGGTACTTACAGTTTCACAAATGTTCATGTTACAACAGTTTTCAATGGTGATCTCACACTGGTCGGGGCGCGCAGTCATCGGTGTCACATTTTTGTTCACAATGATACGCTTCTTGATCCTGAAAATAATAAAAACATGATGTTTTAAAGTTTTTCACTCGCTTGCACCCGTAATCATCAATCAATCAATTTATTTATTTTCTCACCACAATATTAAAAAGTTTACAGGTCCATATTATTAAGTCTTAAGCTATTAATACACATTACAATATTAAATGCATATAGCGCTAAACGAATTTTAAAACATAGTTCTATTTCTATCAATCGTTTGAAAATGACAGTGATAGACTGATGTTTCTTCGGTGCATGTGGGCCTTAATAACGAAGGAGAGAATACAATTCTGTATGAATTTACAGAATATAAAGCAGGCAATTTACGGTCTGTTTTTGTATACAAAATAATTACTTAATAATACAGGCAAGGACATCGACGCGGGAACTGAAACCATGAATTCAGCACATGATTCGGAACACCCATGCGTTGAAAGTTTTCATTCGTAAAAGAAAGTAGCTTTTTTTTGTGGGTGGGAAATCATCAAATCACTTCTCCTGCTCTGGGCGGAGCGGGAGGGACTGTCAGACTTTTACTGCCTAAAACCCACCTGTGTTCCTTCAGTTACCCATATGCCAGGGCCACGGAATCTCGTTTGAACAATCTCGCGACCCTGGCAGTTCGGAACACCTATGCGTTTAAATTTTTCCTTAAAGAGAACCGCCCTAAAAAGAAACGCCAAAAAAATGCTTCCGACTGCTTTGTCGGAAGCATTTTTTGGCGTTCTTTTCTTCTCGACACAGACTTCTTCTTGAGACTTCGATACAGAATCAAAAACCCTATTGAGCTGTATAGAAATTTTATTTTCGACAAAAGTGGCCTTTCGTTTGTTTTTTCCTTTCCACCTTCGATATTGCACTCAATATCGAACATATTGTATATTCATTGAACTTAATAGTTTGCTGTGGCTTATATCAACTACAACTCCGTGAGTAGGTAAGGTACAGTTTGAAAATTGTTATTACTTAAATTATTTTTAGGTTCTCCTGGCGTCACGCAAACCAGTTTACAAAAAGCTGCCAACGTCATTTAAAGTAAGATAGTATTTATTAAGATAAAAACAAGGATAACAATGAAGGACGGAGTGCGCCAACGTATACCACTTGCGTCACACAATTCGCTCGCTATAAATGTGGTAATTTCTGCATTTCCAAGATAACCCCGCATGCGCCACAACTGATATAAACATAATTATTTATCCAAGTCACTTTTGGTGATCTTTAGCATAATTTCCTAAAGTAGTTTACCTCTTTACTTGTACGTAAGTTCTTAAATATGAATCATCTGGATCAATTTGACTAACCTTTTCCCAAATATGTTGGGGTTGGCTCCCGGTCTAGCCGAATGTAGTTGAATACAGAATAGTATTTTAGAGACATGGAGCGATTGCCTATCGGACCTTCACAACCCAGTTCCTGGGTAATACGATACCCCTTGGTAAGATTGACAGTCAGACTTTAGGGCTTCCAACTATCCGCATAACGACTGCCAAAGATGTACAAAAAAAAGCTATGGGTAAGCGGTTGCCTAACGTGCTTTGTGAAGCACGGAGGAGTCTCGATCTGTTATGGATGGTCCACCCACCCACGAACCGAACGCCTAGGATCTATCGACCCGTGCCGGCTGTTATTATTTAGCCACGAGCTCGCTATCAATCATCGGCATAGTGAAGCACCTGCATAATTACAATAAATGAAATCGCGATCTACTTTTGCTTGCCCTTGTGGCCTTGTCCCATTTTACTTGGTGTTGTAAACGTTCTCTTTCTTTGGCCCCTTTTTTTTGTGGGTGTGATATCATCAAATGACGTCTCCCGCTCTGGGCGGAGCGGGAGGGCATGTCAGACTTTTACTGACTAAAACCCACCCGTTTTCCTTCACCTCGCGACCCTGGCAGGTTTCATTCTCCCCTGCCAGCTGTCACGTTATCATTCACTCCATTATCATTCATTCAATCATATCATCTACCTACAATTGATTTCAAATAAAAAATATAACAAACCTCGGCCTTCTCCTCAATTGTAGAATTTTGGTGATGAGCACAGCACACGCCAGACAAAGCATGCCACATAGGATACCCAGGATTATGATGATAGGGTCTCTGACGGGGTCCCAGCCGTCGGCATAGCCCTCTATGACTGTCCGAGTCGAAAGTTGATCCGAGTTGAAATTATCTGAAGGCATTGGTGACCTTGAAATTGCTTGAGTGTCATTGCACCTGAAAATAAAGAATTCCAATGTTATTCGTTTCATTGGGTAACTGTGTTTAGTTGAAAAAACAGAAGTAAACTAGTGAAAAGGGAATCTAAGTCTTCGCCAGAAATTATAAACAACGTTTTTTCTTTGCTATTTTTTCATTGCTATTGAACATTGAAAACAGTGTCTATTCAAGATATTCCCCTTTTTTGTGGTTCTTTTTTCTCATGCGTTGGACAAAACTAAGCAATTCTACGTGAATGATTTGTTCTACTTACTGGCAACTTTCATTCGTTTCTGCTTTTGCTGGCACCTTTGAAGTATTAGAACTAGTAGTAGTAGAAATGGTGGCCTCGGTGGTAGTGGTGAAGATTTTAGCTGCCTCACATCTTGAGCCTTCGTAATCTCCCATGCAATGACACACAGGCTCACCCTTTTCATTCAAGGAACAGGCACCGACGTTCAGGCAATAGCCATGGCACGCGTTAACCTCACACCGTACACCAGAATAACCGGCATTACATCTGTAATAACGAATACATGAAACAGGGTACCTTAATTTTAAGCAAGGGCACCAACAGAAGGTTTAAAAATAAAATGTTTACCTGCATTTAGGTTGACCCTCATCACTGACGCTACAATCGCCTTGGAAACAATAGTTTTGGCAGACTGAGATATCACATCTCTCACCCGTGTAACCAGGTGTGCATTTGCATAGAGATTTACCGCTAACTTTCATGCCATGGACACAAAACAGGCCTGCATCAGTAGGAATGTTGAAGGAATCGTTGATCGCCGAATTGTTTTGTGGTAGACTTATTAGTGCATCGCATTCATCAGTTCCTGCAGTCTGATCCTCAATTTTATAGTTGGCAGCAATACCGAAAGGTGTCTCACCTTTAAAGTTACTAATCTCTTTAGGTTCCGCATTAACAGATGGATTCTTTGGTAATTGCCAAACAGATTTGTAGCCCCAGTCCACCCAGTAAATGGAATCTTTCGACACGGTCAATGCATTTGGCTGATGATGTATTCCAACAAATAATGTTGTTCTATTCTTTCCACTTAAATCGGCACTTTCAATAGAATAGTGTATACCTTCTCGATCATCCGCCCAGTATATTTTCTTCGTCTGTTGGTCAATGGCCAAGCTGACGGGCATGTAAATATTGCTGTCAATAACAATTTCTCGTTCCGAGCCATTAAATCTAGCTCTCTCTATTGTGGGCTTATTGGTGTTAGTGTTGGTCCAGTAAATATACCTGTAATTTGTAAATCACTATAAATTATCACGCAATTCAGTATGTTTTTTTTTAGTTATTAAACTGTCATTAGGAACATACCCTCTACAGCTATCCACGGCAATCGCTCTGGGAATCTCATCATCCATCTTGATCAAAAGATTTCCGTAAACATTGTTCTTTGATCCAGGCTTTAAAGAAATCCAGTATATACTTCTTTCGTTTGTGTCTGTCCAGAAGAGTAATCCTTTGACTGGATCGAAAGCGAGACCCTGGATATTTTCGTATGCTTTTCTTTTGACTAATGATTGGTATTTCTTACTAGATATATTAAAACTAAATATAGAGGCGTTGTCGCTCTGTTTGTCTACGAATAGCAGCATGTTGTGTACTGCATCATAAGCCAATGCTGTGAGGTCTCTAAACTGAACGCCTTCAGAGTGTGTTTTGTTCCCATTCGTAAAAAACTCTACTTGATCTCCTGTAGTCACGGCAATATCTGGAACAAGAAAGAAAAAATAAAGATTAAAGTTGATAATATACCTATACGTTAATAACATTCTTAAAGGGTCAGGCGCCGTATAAACTGAGAGAATTTGTCTTTAAATAGATAACGTTATTGCCGCTTTTCCAGGCGTCTGTCATTTTGAAAGGGAATTAGGTATCGTGAACAAATAGACGAATAAAAAATCCATTATGTAATGTTGTAATTGCAAGTGCCAATTCTCACATTATTTGGCAGCGCTGCAGCAGCTGTCGCGTGACTTACAAACACCGATTGCGGAGGTTAGTTACATCTTACATAACGCCAGCGTCTAGTTCGAACTCGAGGCGCTTGTGACTCAGATTTATGATGAGCAAATAGGCAACTAATTGTCTCTATTACATCGGCAATTGTTGCTATGGTATCCGAGAAGCTAAGTGTATGTCTTCTACATTACATTGTAAAGATTCCTTAGAAATTACCAAGGTAGATATCGTATCGAATGTATGTATTATACGGGACTCGGTGGTCCGGACTAGACCGAACCGGACATAATAGTTCCTACTTGGCTGCTATCTCTAAAACGATAACCAAATCGTGTCCAAGTATTAAGTATCTTCACTCAATGAACGTCTGGCATTCTTTTATTAGTTTCCGACAAAAATATCTTTGTGAGACTAGGTTATACTATTTTTGGGTCTAGATTATATTTATAAGTGTAGGTTTGCACAGGTCATACGTAGTAAGGTATTTCAAGTATGTGAAACTCCCATTTAGCAGTCTCGTGCAGGGATGTAACGGAGGTGGTTTTATCGGAACCAAAGTCGGATCCGGAGGTTTCAAATTTGGTTTGTCGGAGTCGGAACCGGAACCGAAGTCGGAGTCGGAGTCGGAGGCGGAGGCGGAGGTGCAGGTCCAATACCAAAATCCAATACCTTTTACGAAACTGAAGGGGAGATCTTGTAAAGCACTCATTTCCGAAATCAATCTGTCCATTTCTATCGATTTAGGATTAGAACTACACCATTTTTGATTCTTCATCAAAGTGTCTTTCAGGGTGGTTTGTTTTTTGGCCACTTGAAACGGTGTTGAAGTCGAAGACTGTACTGTAGTCTTCTTTTCAGTTTCCAATTTATTGAATTTTTCGTATTCATTAGCATGTAAAGACTTTAGATGACCTTTTAAAGAAGTTGTCGTACCTCCTTTTCGTGAATATACCTTCAGATATATCTTACATCTTGCCTTGTCCGCGCAAACTTCCTCAAAGTAGTAAATTACACTTTTTTTCGGTTTAATTATTCTTTTCAACTAGATACTAATGTCTATTTGTCACAAATCGACTGTAAACTTCACTATAAACACGATTAAGTTTATATTATTTGAAGCACAACGCAAACTCGTTAAACGTAAACAAAACAAATGACCGAGTAATCGACAGTAAGAAAGGCACGTGTAACGAAGGGAGGGAGGGGCATTTCTCGCACGACAAGCACAAACTATTTTGTACCCGCTGCCCGCGGTAAATTCGCTATCTCTTCCGGCGCCGCTGTGCTTCAACCTCCGATATAACCTCCGGTTCGAAAGTATGAGAACCGAAGTCGAAGTCGGAGGTGTAATATCAATCGGAAGTTCCGACTTTTCGGAATCGGAACCGAAGCTTCGTAACATCTCTAGTCTCGTGACATTCTCGATGTTAAATAATACCGACGTCACTCGACAACACATGCATATATCTTTATATTTTCTTCACGTCAGAAGCTTACGGCCTTTATTTGCATATGATTTTATCTTGACGCGAGTTTTGCCCGGAGAAATACGTTTACGGTAATTTCCTACTAGTGAAGATGGTAGATAAATGCAAACCTTTTGCAAAACTTGTATCTGAAGAAAAAGTCATATTTTAGTTAGACTTCGCGTGTTCCCCGAACACGTAAGCTGACAAAGTTGTACAATATGAACGAACCGATTATAATTTAAAATAACGTATGTTATTGAATTTCCATAGAGCCTAAAGACGAAAGTCTTCAACCAGTGCATCCTACCTGTTATGACCTACGGAGCCGAAACGTGGACACTCACGGTACGGCTGGTCCACAAATTTAAAGTCGCTCAGCGAGCTATGCTTGGAGTATCTCTGAGGGACAGAATCCGGAATGAGGTGATCCGGCAGAGAACCAAAGTTGTCGACATGAAGTGGCAATGGGCCGGCCACATTAGCCGTCGAACCGATGACCGTTGGGGTAGACGTGTTCTTGAGTGGAGACCGCGAATCGGCAAACGTAAGGTAGGACGCCCTCAGGCTAGGTGGAGCGACGATCTTCGCAGGGTGGCTGGTAGCAGCTGGATGAGAGTTGCCGAAAATCGAGCTAAATGGCGTGCAATTGGGGAGGCCTATGTCCAGCAGTGGACTGCTATAGGCTGATGATGATGATGTTATTGAAAAAAGTGTCCGTAGAATTTCATGCCCGTTACTCTCCATAGGAAATAAGGGCTTTGGAATGAACAACTAGCTACATCTATTTAAATTACCAACTCCCTTTGACAACTGAAAAGTGTTTGTAAACGGTTTTATTGAAATAAATGCTTTCAGTTTGAAATACATTTCAAACAAAACTTTTTATTTATGAAGTCTACAGTTTTATTTAAAAAATAGTTTTGCAAACAAAAGGTTACGGACCTTGATCTACAACTACTTAATGTCGACAAAATCGTGCATGCAAAAGTGTTCACACAAACGTTGCATCGATTTAAATGATTCGATTGTTCAGTATCGTGAAATATATTGTCTTGCAGTTCATAGTGTCGATTTAAATGCTAATCGCTACTAGTGCCAGTCAAGTATTATGAATTAACTATTAGTGAAGTGTACCAATCGCAATTAGTCGGTTTAAACCGAGCACATTATGGATGATGCGCCATCCCATGATGGCTCAAATCTTACTTTTTGTTGCGTGCAGGTCACTGTCAGGTTATATAATATGTTGATTAAAATATGATGTGTCTGTAACTTTACAGAATTATAGTCCTTCAAATCATCAATGCAACCTTCTAAGTTCACATAATCCTAATTGAATTACTTTTTTATGAAGTGGACTAGTCTAGGTTACCTAAGCATATATGCTTCTTCATGACTATGTTCATGTGCGATTAACAGGATACCTAACGCATTTATTACATGCTCACAATCGAAGAAAATGTATCTCACTGCGTCGAAAATACACACTATCTATTCGATTTTTTACTCTCTGCGCGGAGCAGTGCGTAGAAAATCATCAGCGCGAAAAAATGCCGCCGCGATTTTTTTACGACATACATACTATAATTAAGTGGATGACGACTTTTCAGCCAAGTAGATGATTTGGAAACGCGCATCATTATTTGCTATAAGAAGGTCTTTAATGTTACTATTCCAAGTAGTCACGTTAATTTGCCAACTGCGAATTGATTTCTCTTATCAAAACATGACGACCGCCACGATGCGATGGTCGCCAATCTTAACGATCAAGGTCGCAGGTCACTCACGGTATGTTGATAGTCTTCTGGTAAATAATTAAGGCCTTATGCAGCTAATATTTTATGTGATTAGTACGTAATTTATGGAAATGGAGGAATGAAACCTTTTCAATGACAAGATTTCATTCGTTCAATGACAGGCCTGTTGTCGTACCCAATGTATGTTGTTTGTAAAGTATTCGGGGCCCGAAGGTTTGCAACCCCGATTTTTAAGCAGCTTTTTTGTGCTGGGGAAACGCAATCGGGTGAATTTGAACAGCAATAGGTGCAAAAGCAATTGATTGCGATGCTTTACGTAAATGGGTCGTTCTTCTTTTCTACCGACAGTGAAACGAAGTTTTTCTGTTTTTTTGGTTTTTGAACTATCCATAATTGTGGTTTCTGCGTGGGATAAAAAAAAAAATTACATCTGTGTTTTCATTAGGACTAATAAAAATTTTCTTTCCGATATTTTTTTTAAAATGTTGTTTTAGAAAAAAATTATGTGACCTTTTTCTGTGGAAACCACATTTCGGCTTACCAGTCTGTCACGGCATTCTACGGGAAAAAGACGTATTAAATATGCTGGTTCGAAAATGACATAATATTAATATTTGAATCAAATTGAAAACCGTAAATATCAATACTCCAACAAGATGCCATAACAAGACGAAGGACAGACCGTTGTCGGTAGAAAATTAGAACGACCCAAATATGTAATATATTGAAACGGAGAAAAGAAACTTTTAAATGACAAGGAATCATTCATTCAATGACAGACCAATGTATGTTAATTCTCTGTAAAGTATTCGAGGCCCGAAGGTTTGCAATCCCGGTTTTTAAGAACGTGCTCGGAAATTGCAATCGGATTAAATTCAATAATAGAACAGCAATTAATTGCGATGCCTTACAACTGTCACTGTTGAACTAATTGAATGGAACTGACAAAATTACTATGTCAATGGGATTGAGAGTCCTATACGTGGTGAGACTGTCCAGTTATTTTATTGTGTATTGAAGAGTCTTTACTCGTGTTTAATATGATTCTTTTAACAAACATTCCTTTGTGATTTATGACGAAACACTGCAATAAACCTTTAGTATTAGTTATAATAAAACAATGCTTCGAACAACTCTTAGGTACCTAATGTATGCCCAGTTATTTTAGTTTTAACACCGTGGGTGGGCTGTATGCGACGTGCATATTTATTTCATTTTACCTTTACGACCGATTTATCTGCAAATCGTCCTCATATAAATATGCGATGACACCATTTCTGTTACGTACTATTGTTTTAGTTTCTAAAGTGCTAAAACTACATAGTTACAAGGCTTTATTGGCTTTGAATGAACATTGACAGGAATTGTTGGTGAACCTTTTTAACCGACTTCAAAAAAAGGAGGAGGTTATATGTTCGACTGTATGTATTTTTTTTTTTTTTTTTATGTATGTTCACCGATTTCTCCGCCAATTGTCAACCGATTTTGAAAATTCTTTTTTTATTCGTAAGGGTATACTCCTGAGGTGGTCCCATATTAATTTTGTGAAGATTTGATGTATACTTTTTTTGTGTCTATTTCTTATCACCGTCTGTGGAAATTGTATTGAAATACAAAATGCCGCCGGGTTTTGTTCCGATATCGCCGGGTTTTGGCCACACAAAAAAGGATCCTAGTCACAGGTCCTAGTAGGTCGTGCCAGGGTCGCGAGATTTGTTCGAAAGGGTTACCGTGGCCCTGGCATATGGGCAACTGAAGGAACAAGGGTGGGTTAAGTCAGTAAAAGTCTGACACGCCCTTCTGCTCTGCCCAGACGCAGGAGACGTCAGTTGATGATTTCCTACCCAAAAAAAAAAAGGTCCTAGTAGGTGCAGAGCCTATGTATATCTGTTTTTTATTCGTTGCGGAAAAGATTTTTACGTACGGTCTTATTTAATTAAAGATAATGATTTAGGTTTTTTTTCTTTTTTGTAGAATGTGGGAAAAGTGCAGTCAGTTTATTGATTTATGGTTGACTACCTATCCACATTAGTCGTAAATATTGCTTGTACCTACATAACATCTTGAAAACTTCAGTAAGGGTGTAGGCGGGCACTCCTTATACATAAGTATTGTATGCGCATGCTGTACCTATTTATTTGTTCACACTATAATAACAGTAAATATGAATATGATAACAGTTGATATTGAATCCACACGTAACTACTGACACACCTATATGCCCTTCATGTAACAAGTACCTACAAGTGAAGTCTTGCATAATCTATCGGTATTAATATTAAGAAGAGGCATAATCTTTGAGTGTGTATGTAGGGGGTAATCTTCGAAACTACGGATTCGATTCCGGAAATTCTTTCAGTAATGGGAAGCTAAAGTACTGCCTAATATTATAGAATAAAACTTTTTAACAAAAAAATTAAACCGGCGATAACACAAAAGCAAAAACAAATAGAAGCTTTACAAGTAATTTTGAGTCGGCGCCAAACAAGCAAATTAATGAATTAATTTGATTTGGTTATTTCTATAAATTTAAGGTAATTTAGTGATCTTTGTTCATTGACTGTATAATTTTTGGTTAAAAAGTTTTTATTTTATATTTTTTGTGTTTTTTTTTATTATCTTCTAATTACTTGCTTGAAAAAAAAAAAAAACTAAAAAACACGCTTCTAACCAAACTAAAAAGAAGAAAATAATGGAAAAAAGCGCCTGATATCAATAAAAAAATACCTTAAAAAGCACCCCACGCTTTTTTTCCATTATTTTCTACTTTTTAGTTTGGTTTTCTATGGAAGCGTGTTTTTTGTTCTTTTTCTCTGTTAATTCTCAATGTTATATTTAACACCGAGAGTTGAAATTCCAGTACGCAATATTTTATCGACCGTGCGAACGTGGGTTCTGGAGCGGCGACCGCGTACCGGAAGACGTAGAGTTGGAAGGCCTCCAACAAGGTGGACCGATGACCTTGTGAAGGCCGCAGGAACCCGCTGGATGCGGGAAGCACAAAACCGGTCGAAGTGGCGGAGCTTGGGGGAGGCCTATGTCCAGCAGTGGACGTCTTTCGGCTGAAATTTATTCGGCTTTATCTGGGTCTCTTACCACCTCCCTTGGCCTGCAGCGCCCACAAGGGGGCGTTATGGCCCACTTTGGGAAAGGCTGGTCTATAACTTTATCACAACAAGACTATTGCTGTTCCGAAACCAAAGACGGTTGAAATTGTCTGTCTGCCTTGGATGGTGTTGATTTATAAAAGATAATGTATAATGTTCAGTCTTCCGTCTTTAAATATTTATATCAGAAACCATCTTCATTGAAGGCTGATGTCATTAAGGAGGATGCGGTAAACAAGCCCGCGAAATTCAAATTTACATCAGTTTTTTAGCGATTTGTAGGTCAGTGTCAGGTTGTATGTTGATTAAAATATTGACGGTTGAAAGGCTTATTTGCTGTAAATCATTATAAAAAAACTAGTGAGTGGATTATGGTAAATATAATACAGTTTTTTCCAAAATCCACTCTTGAGTTCTTTTATAATGACTTTTTTATTCGAAAAATAAAACTTTGAATCACTATCCTGCAACTTTCAGTAAATGTCGCTTAGATCAAATAGCCTTTCAACCGTCGAATGATGATTCGCGACCGTAACAAATATGGCTTTAAAGAAACGAACTAATGATAATATGATTAAATGAACTTAGAGGGTTGTATTGACGATTTTAATGATTACAATTCTGTAATACATTCGAATTACGGCCGCGAATCATAATATAGTTTTTTCATCATACAAGCTGACTGAGTTCAATTTAGAAAATTTGATAATTCATATTTGTTTGAAAGGTTCGGTCCCATTTAAATATGGGTGATCTGAGGAGTGATTTTTGAGTAACTTTCAATAAAACGTAAAACACCCACTTTGGGTATGTTAGGATGTTATTGTTGTTGTTTACAATAGTAAGAAGTGGTTTACAAATTTCTGTGGTATCACCACAGCTAAACAATGTAAAATAAAAATCGTCTTACACAAAAACAACCGACCTTATCATTTCACATCATTATTCTTGCCTTTTGTTTGGTATCTAACGTAAAATGTTTTGCTGAAGATTTCATTAGAAATTGCCAAGGTAGCAAACAAGAAACAATACTGTGAACGTGTACGTTGTTGTGCGTATGCGTACGCGCATACTTACAAAATATTACGTCACCAGGGCTGTCACTAAACGGTGAAATATTTAAAGTATTTACCTACTTATTTGTTTTATTTCATCGTAAATTATGTACTTAATATGTATTATCATTACAGAGATAAGTTTTTGTTGATACTAGGATTGACAATTTTAATCACTTACATGATACTCTAAATACTATCTGAGTATCAAATAAGCTGGCACAAGATTACAAATATCATGACAGCCACTAATAGATTTCCGCTATTCGTCATTAGGAGAAAGTAAAAGTATATGGAAACATACGGTTTTTATAAAGCAATTTGTTGACCCACAAACTCACTTTTACTTAGATTTTTTTTAAGCTCTGTTTATACGGTTTTATTAAATTGATGTCTACTCGGACGTAATAGAATGACGGCTAGATTTTTTTGCGCACTGTATCTTCAGCGCACTGCGTTGAAAAATCGAAAAGAGTGCAATTCAACACGTCAAAAATACAGTTTCATTTTCGATACTTGGCGCTAAGATCGATTACGTACGCGAGAAAACCCCGCCGCGATTTTATAATGTTCGCAAGAGCTAGCTGTTGGCTTATTGAAGAACTATTCGAAATTATAGGTGTGTAACAGTTAGGACCGATGCCTGCCAGGTCGCGAGATTTGTTCGAAAGAGATACCGTGGCCCTGGCATATGGGCAACTGAAGGAACACGGGTGGGTTTTAGTCAGTAAAAGTTTGACACGTCCTTCTGCTCCACCCTGAGCGGGAGACGTCATTCGATGATTTCCCACCCACAAAAAAAAAAAGGTTTGTAACAGTTAAATACGTACTTTGTGGGAAAACTTTTTCTGTTGCCATACTAGTGCGAACCGAGCATTTTTAGCAACGTCTCAATGTCAAACACATGCGCAATGTCAACACAAAAAAATACAGATAAAATACAAGATAACGAGTTATTATTGACAATAAATACTTAATTTACTTTTATATCACGTGTCTAGATAAGTAGACTTATTTCTAGACAATGTGCTGCATTCCAGCCCCAAAATTACATAAAAAGAATACAAGGTCAGATTATCTGGGTAATCGGTGATGTAGGTGACTGATGTCAAGGTTATTTTTTTTGGATGTGAGTACTGAGGAGGTTGACGTTCTTGGCGTATTCAGATCGATGGTCCCTATTAACAATGTCGCAAATTCCGCAAAAAGACTACTGTTCAGTAGAGCAGTTAAAAGTTTGTTTTGGCGATTAAAAAAAAATATAAGACTGTGGATGTTCAAATTTGCACTGATTGTTTTATGTATTGTTAAAAAGTGAATATTGGTAAAAATGCATAACTGACATTGTTAATAGCGACCATCGAGATGCGCTACGGTAGCGCACCAAAATTCTTTTTTTTCTTACGGTTTTTTGCAATACGCAGGTTTGCAATAGTATCAGGCTACTGTACCTACTAAAAAAATAAAAGCTTTAGGTAACATACTATACTGCACTTGATTTTTCCCTGTTTGTTCCTATCTAGGCTTGATACAACGGTTTGATTGTTTCGCAAATTGTGACTTTTCATTTCTCTAACAGTAACAGAGTTAACTTGCGACACAGTAATATTTGTAAAGAAATTGATGGCGTATTCCCCTAAGCAGCATCGATTTTATGCTTTAAATTGTATCGTCTATATTACAACTATGTAGAAACCTATTTATAGTCTTAGTATTGTTTTCAACTCTTAGAACAAAATCAATCTGCCTAGCCTTTTTTTCCCCAACTATGTCGGGGTCGGCTTTCAGTCTATGGATGCAGCTGAATAATTAAAAAATAACAGTTTTTTTTTTTCATGGAGCCACTGCCTAACTGACCTCCACAACCCAGTTACTTGGAAACACGATACCCTCTGGTAAGGCTAGTTGTCAGATTTTTGGGCTTCTGGGTACCCTTAACGGCTGAACGTACTTTCAAAGGCAGGGAAGGTCTTGATATGTAATTAATCAGTTTTGAACCACCAATGGTCACTCATCTACAAACCAGCTGCAGCAAACGTTTGGCCACAAGCCCCTCTTACTCAGCTCTTATTACAGTGCCATTAAAAGCTGTGTGGTTCGAAGAACCTCGAGATGAGTCGGAACCTATCTACTACCTTTAAATTAATACCTATATCGTTGGTCAATCAACGTTTGTAAGTTCGCCATTTCGAAATCTTCGTTGCATCTCTGATCTCAGGATAAAATATCAAAGATTTATGACTATTTCGCATAGTGTTCAATTTGACAGAATTTGGAATTACGTCCTTATTCTCGCAAACCAGCGAATTATAACAAACGCCACTCCAGCCAGCCACGGGGTGGGGGTGGAATTTGAGAAGAGCTGCTGTGAACCTGACAACAGGGGCTCGAAACAGTTAGGCCCGGCTTCAGGCACGTGTGACAAGGATGGCTTCGTGAAGGTGGAGAGGAAGAAGAGGAGGAAGCCTCCTAGTCGGAACCAGTGCGGGACCGCGCTTGCAGGACCCAATATGCTGCTGCGTCCAGCTACACCGACGACGCAGCTCTGTGTCCCGTCTACATTACACCACGAAGGTTGAGGAGATCGTGGAGTATGTACGAGTGAAGACTAACTGGACCTTGAGGGTCGAGAAGTTGGAACCACGCCATAACACGAACTTCAAGTCTTTTGTAGTGCGAGTTCCAACTCTTCAAATCGAGACCTTCCTCAAGGAAGAGTTTTGGCCGAAGAGTGTCGTGTATCGGCGATTCCGCGGAAGGCTACGCGACACCACGCAGCGCAACACGACGCCGTCACTTCGTGTACAATAGTTTTATGTTTACATTGTTTTTATTTGCGTGTATGTTAGTCTGTAAGGTATTTATGATATGGGTCTTTGTAGCCCGAAATAAATTGATTTGATTTGATTTAACGCTTAGTAATTTTAGATAATACCTACGCTTCATTAGCAATGTTACTGTTGCCTAATAGTATAAGTTTTCTTACGAAAAGTTAAAGGCGATCATAATAAATTCTACTATTATTTGGTTAATTAAGTACTACCAGCGGATTTGTGGCTAATCTAATGGGAAAAAATCAGTTTTCCTGTTTGTCTAGTAACTTAGCACCTATATGTTTTTATAGAGAGAAGAATAATTCTCATGTGTATTATGCGTATACGCGTATCAGTAACCACAGAACTGATAATTGTGTGTCGGTAACCGTATAGTTACTTAAAAAGTGAATATTAATAAAAAATATCTAACTTCACCTTAGTATCTAAAATTTTCTAGGTACGTATTACGTTAATAAATAACATAATGTAGAACATATTTTTTTATGTATTTTAGACTTGTTATTCGAAAGAAACAGAAGTTTCAGTAATGGTCTACAATGTAGACGACTCTACATAATTATTAAAAATAAATAGGTACCTGTTGATATTTATGCATACTTACGTATGCCATAAACCGATGAAATGTATTGGATAAAATAATAAAACTGCGCATTAATAACACCTATTTAATATTATTTTGCTCAAAATAGTGCAAGTCATTTTTGTATCTCATTTTTAAATTCAATGTAGACAAAAGACAAATAGTAGACTTTCGCTTACATTTTTTGTAGTCATATTATTCAGATAGTTATGAACGTATTCATGAACATTATTATTATTTTTGAAATATGTATAACCTCAGCATAAAACCAGCAAAATAGGTAAGTGCCTACGACAGCATATCTGCCTAAATTATGAAGGCCATCTGAACCGTAGCGGTAAATTACATCATTTACTTAATATTTAAAGTATTTTCAATGTAAATAAAATAAAGTAATTCAAACAGTTAAAAGTAGGGTTACCATAAGGGCAGGAGAATGATAAATAATATAGTTTGTTGCCACCAAAGGCACTTAATCGTTCATTATAATACAGTTAATACAATAGAGTCCTTTTTACAACGAACTATATTATTTCAATGTCAAAATCCCTTTTAAAGTTTCCCCTTTCCGTGTGGACGACGCCTAAAGGGTTACGTTTTTGATAACACACAATGATTACTCTTTATATTAATTGAGGAAATAAATCAATTATTTCATATTACCAAATTACCAGTTTCAGTACATACCTACCGGAAATAAATTGGTAATAGCCATAAAAACAAAAGTTATGGTACGTACTGTCACGTGCGTAATACCTTACAGTTCGCAAAATTCAAAAACGCATTTCTTTTAAAGTATTGATAGTAATTTTATGGTGTTATGAACATATCGTTCTTGAGACCTTCATCATTTCAGCCGTAATACGTCCACTGCTGGACATAGGCCTCACCCAATTTGGGGGGCTTTACCATAATCGCCATGCTTGGCAGGCGGAGTGGCGATCGCAGTATGGTGGTAAAAGGCATAGAGAACGCTGCTGCCCATTCTCTAGTAAGTCCCGTCCCATTCTTTTTTGGAATGACGTCTTGCAGATCAACCTATGAGGTTGTCGGCTGCTTAACCGGACTTGCCCGTGGCTACCTTAATAAATGAAGGCCTCCAGCTAGGGCTTAAAAAACTTAAAACTAGAGCGACTACTCGCTAAGGGCTCCCTCTGTTGGATTACGGACCTCGGCTTAGGGCATCGCTAGCTGGATGGGAATGATCGCGAACTACTCTGGCGTATCCGCCTTAATTCACGAGAAAATCCTGTGTAGAGTATTTTTGCTCGTGACTGTACTAGTAGTATTTTAAACGGGGTTTCAAGAACAGAGTCGTATTTATATCCGTTTATTGTACATACGTAGGTACTTATAAGTTGTCGCCACACCAGTATTTCCAAGTAAGTACGTATTATGTTAATTAGGGCTGCTAAGTTCGATAAAATAAAAATAAATTAAGATAATTTCGGCTAAATTTAGTTCCAGTTAGTTTTTCTTTTTTCATTAATAAAATCTAGGCAGTTGTTGTTTTTTGTCGACCTCCGTGGGAAAAAAGCGTGAGTTTACTAAGAAGTTTATTAAAGCAGACTAAACGTAGATATTCTCACGATTTCTAAACATTACGCAATTATTTTGTTCGTTTAAACCTAGATTTGATGGTGTGTACCTACGCTTCAATTTGTATCAATTAAATCAGACATTTACATTATGTGATCTCAAACATTACTGACTTCGGTGAAGGGCAACATCGTGAGGAAACCTTGACTCAGAGTATAATATATTAGGTTGGGGAAAAAGTCTTTTCGCATTATAGTATGTATGAACTTGTAATAAAATCTCTCTGGCTATCATTGAAAGTTTAAATTTTAAAGAACATAATTCCAAATTCAAATTAGGAAAATGTGGGATTTTCATTTGTTTTTCGTACCGTCAAGATGAGTGAATCTAATGAAGAAATTCGATACATTTTAAAATTTTACTACAAAAAAGGTAAAAATGCAACGCAAGCCGCGAAAAAATTTTGCGATGTTTATGGACCTAGTGTAGTGTCTGTGAGAGTAGCACAAATTTGGTTTAAGCGTTTTCAATCCGGAAATTTTGATGTCAAAGATGCACGTCGCTCTGGTCGCCCTATTACGGATAAAATGGATGCCATTTTTGAAAAAGTGGAGCAAGATCGGCATACCAGTAGTTACGACGTAGCTGAAGAACTGGAAATTGACCACAAAACAGTTTTGGCGCATTTGAAAAAACTGGGTACACAAAAAAGCTCGACATTTGGGTACCTCACGAGCTCACTGAAAGAAACCTAATGAACCGTGTACTCATTTGTGATTCTTTATTACGACGTAATGAAACCGAACCATTTTTGAAGAAGCTGATAACTGGTGATGAAAAGTGGATCACGTATGACAAGAACGTGCGAAAAAGGTCGTGGTCAAAGGCCGGTCAGGATTCACAGACTGTGGCGAAACCCGGGTTAACTCGTAACAAGGTGATGCTGTGTGTGTGGTGGGATTGGAAGGGCATTATTCATTATGAGCTGTTACCACCAGGCAGGACCATCGATTCTGAACTCTACTGCGAACAACTGATGAGATTAAAGCAAGAAGTTGAGAGAAAGCGGTCGGAATTAATCATCAGAAGGGGTGTGGTTTTTCATCATGATAACGCTAGACCTCACACATCTTTAGCCACCCAACAAAAATTAAGAGAGTTTGGGTGGGAGGTGTTAATGCATCCGCCGTATAGTCCTGACCTTGCACCTTCAGATTTCCACCTGTTTCGGTCTGTTCAGAATTCTTTAGGCAGTGTCAGGTTAACATCACGAGAGGACTGCCAAAACCACTTATCGCGGTATTTTGACCAGAAGTCCCAAAATTTCTGTAGCAATGGGATCATGTCCCTACCTACAAGATGGTAAAAAGTTATCGAACAAAATGGTACCTACATACTTTAGTTAAATGTAAATAAACTTTATTAAAAAATGTTTTGAATTTTCTTAAAAAATGCGAAGAAACTTTTTCCCCAACCTATTATGACTAAAATCGCCAATCTGTATTGAGCAAGTGTGGTGACCAATGTTCGTGCCCTCTGTATATGAGAAGAGGCCTTTGCCCTGCAGTGGGCCAATAAGTCCACTTTACAAAGCACATAAAGAAATCGCGACAGGATTTTTTCGCGCACTAGCGTTTGAACGCCGAAAGTTGACAGACTGAATCAGACTGAAATCGGACTGTTTTTTCGAGGCACTGGGATACACTGTTCGATGCTCAATGCTCGGTTCAACACATAGAGTTGAAAATCCAGTGCACGATAAAGTCCCGCCGCGTATTTACTACCTTTGCGGGTACGTGCACTAATAGACTGGTATTATTATTTTAAATCAGATATTTGTTTGATCAATCAATTGAAACATTCAACAGCCCTAGTTACGCCTATTATGATAAATTATTCAATCGACGCGGAATTGTTCAATGAATAAATTCCGTGTCAACCGAGCTCCTGTACAATAGTCGGAGAGTTGAACAACCGGATATGGGCAAAAAATAACTGTATCTTAAGTTTATCTCGTTTTAATACTAGTTTTGATGACGTTATCAGAAAACCCTGGTGAATAAGCGGAAACCACCGATATTTCTGAAGATATTTAGTTGGACTGGATATTTTGGTTTTCGGGGAGATTTGATTTCCTCCTAGTTGGTAAATCAATTATCAAGGTGATTAATCAGGTCATCATCTGCCTAGCCTTTTCCTGTTGAGGTCGGCTTTCAGTCAAACCGGATGCAACTGTATACCAGTATTGTAAATGGAGAGACTGCCTATCTGAAGACCACAACCCAGTTACTACTGGGTAATACAATACCCCTTTGTAAGATTGGATCAGACTTTCAGGCTTCTGACAACCCGTTACGACTGTCAAAAATTCACGGAAGACCCCAACCAACAGCTGAACGTGCTTTCCGAGGCACGGAGGAATTTTGGCATCTAAAGTTGGTCACCCATCTACGGACCAACCGCGGCAAGCGCAGCTTAACCTGGGATCCAGAACAACCAGTGAACCAGACAAATATCTTCGTAATCGTTGTTGGTCTCCGCTTAATCACCAGGGTTTTGTGATAGTCCCTCAGCACATAATGGGGGTATTCCTACTGTGCCAAGAATGTCTCACGAAAAGCTTGTTGATTCCAAAGATAACCATAAAGTTTCCACGGACGCAAGTTTTACCTGATATTAACTCAAACTCAAATATAGGTTAATTGTGTTACGGATTGACGTCTTCCCGCCGCGCCGTGACAGCTAGTTTAAAGGCTCCCGCAAACAGGCGTGGCACGACGTTGGGACGCGGCTCTTCTATGAAAACTTCGCAGAAATTATTCTACCGCTATACCGGTGTCACGTCGCGCCAATCTGCGGGAGCTTTTAATGAAACGCATGGTAGGAAGCCCGGATGTGCCTAACTCAATCATCGGGAGATATTAGATTGAACCTACCAGCCCGCAAGTCCTGTGACCCCGATCGATTGAACGATGACCTGGAAAAGTTAACTCAAACCAGCGAGAAATCTATTTAAAACCTCTATATTAGGTTTCTGCTACATCCGTCAGGTATTTATTCCAGAAACTTTTAGACGCACTAGCTTCGCCCTCGTGGATGTCGGAAATTGTCCCACGGGAACCTACTACCGTGATAAAAAGTATACTGTGTTAATCCAATAAACTATCTGTGTACCAAACATCCAAATAAGAGTTGCTTTTTTTGCATGATTGAGTAATGGATGGAGGATGTTTTTTTACTTAATCTGTACTTGGGGGAAGCCATTGTCTGGGGACATTTATCGCCAACTATTTTTTAGGACTCACTCCCCCCTAAATTGAGGAGGCCCGCAGAAGCGGGCCAGGAAGAGGACCGGAGATCGAGGAAGTCACATTAGATCCCATGGTCTGCGACGTAGGTGTGGGACGGAACATCGGGGTGGTTTTAGTCGGAGGACATTCCTGAGGATTTCCACCTCGAGATAAAAAAAGGCCATTGCCCAGAAGTGCAACACCACAGCTGGGCAAAACCCTCCCCCAAGTTCTTCGATGAACTCTTTTCAAGCGCCACCTCAAACCAGCCACAGGGTACGCGTCCCATTCATCATCCAAAGCCGCTATCACACTGGCGTTTTACGAGCGTTGGCGGTTCTCCAACGTCTGCGTAGCGCCAACGTTGCGTAAACGCGACGTTAACAGCGCTAGTTTCTAGTGGCAAGCGTTAAATCCGCTGAACGCATCGTTAACGTCGCACTCATGCTGCGATTTGAGGTGTACAATCAGATACAAAATGGATTCCGACAAGGAAACACTACTGTTGGCTTTGCTACTTCGACGAAAATTACGTTAAAGAAAAAGAAAAACTCATCGACAATTTTAGGAAAATCCTTTATGGTATTGGACCATACCAATTACAAGAAAGTAAATATTACTATTTTGTTGACTTATAATGATATGTAATCGCTAACCCAAGCAATCATGCACCCGAGCAAGCATGGCTTTTATTGCCTGTTCCTCCTGTGATGAAGAAGCCTTGCAGGACCATTATTATGAAGTAGACCTATTATAGCAAAGTAGGACAATTATAATGAAGAGTACCATGTTGTTACTTTGTTTGTAACAGACTAAACACTACTCGCGGCGTGGTTGGTGGTTGTACCTGTTGCCAAAAAACGCAAGAAACTCGCGACGTTAACGTCGCGTCTGCGCAACGTTGGCGCTTTACCACTAGAAACTTGCGACGTGAACGTCGTGTCTGCGCAAAGTTGGCGCTGCGCAGACGTTGGAGAAGCGCCATGGCTCGTAAAACGCCAGTGTGATAGCGGCCCAAAATCGCATGTTAATAATGAATTATTTTATCGTGCATACCGTTGTCAAATAATTCAGCAGTTATTTACCTCCGTAAATTCAACGTGTTGCGATTAGATAACCTTAAACAATTATGTTTTACTTTTATTTTCATGTCCACAACCTGTCTTGTGGCAGTCAGTGTCGATAAGATACGCGTTATTTCGTAACACACCAACAGTAGGGATGGCTTTCATTTTGACAGCATTTATTGCGTTCTTTACGTTGTTGAGAGGACAACGTTTTCTAACATGCAATGGATAGCGATATCCTTCAAAATGATTCAGATTGGGATTGACACCGTGTTACGTAATTAGGGTGCTTCAGCTGGATAAGGCATAAGATTCTATTTTTAGATAGACATAAATACAAGTCTTAACATTTTTTAAACAACAATGTAAATGGGAAATGTTTGAGTTCTGAATCTTATGAAGACTTTACGGGTTGATATAGGTACCTACTATGACTCCTGAGTCGAGCTAATTACAATGGTAGTGATTCTGTTGTGCACAAACTAAAATTAATTTAGGCTATTGCTGTAGTTTTCCTCCTAATGAAACAAGAAAGAGACCAAAATAAATTAGAGCTGTCAAATTGTAACTACTAAGAGATTTTCTTCGATACAACTATAACGACATAAATACGACATCTTACTTAAAATGACGCCAAATTCAAGGCAATCGAGACGTAAATTAGTCGGACTGTTCTAAAACTTCTAAAGCTTCACTTGTCTTTTTCCTTCGCGGTGTGTCAGTAAGAGATAGCTATACTCTTATTTTAGTAGGTGGTGAACAAAAGAATCAGCGCCAACGCCAACACGTATTTGAAAATACTACATTTTTACAGTCAATAATAAGAAAAATAAGACTAGAAGAGATTAAGATCTTGAAAATAAAAGACAGAAATAATGTTTTTTTTTTTTTTTCAAAAACAAGTCCTTCTCATTGAAAAATAGAAATAAAAAGATAAAAATAGGTTCAGACGATTCAATGTTACGCGCTCAGTAAATATTTGTCTCGGCTTGAGACTGCAAACAAAAAATATCGGGGCTAATATTTTTTTTTTTCTACATCCTATACTGTCCCACTGCTGGGCAAAGGCCTCCCCCAAGTTCTTCCAGGACCTCTTTTCCAGCGCCACCTCGAACCAGCCGTCGCGGTACGCATCCAGGTCGTCTCGGGACTAATAAACATAATTATAACGATACCTATTAATAATTGCACCATCAGCTATTACCTCCTAAAATGGGAAAAATAGGACACGTTTTTTTGGGGGTAAATTTGTAATGATAATAAAATTAATCCATTCGTATCGATCATTATTTAGAAACAATAACGAATTCCTCGTAAAGCCAAATACGGGATTTCCCTATTTAAACCAAATTGTTTACATTCCAAATTCGAATTTGGCTGAAGTAAGATATAATAAGTCTGTTCACGAAAGGGAACGGATTCCCCGACTATTAATTGTAAATTGTTTATAGTTTACAAAATAAACAGTGAAACTTATTTGCACCATGGATTTCCCAGAAATCGTTAACGTATACCAAAATATCGCTGAAGCAATAATATAAATTAAACCAACAATGGTGTAAGTCACTAACAAACCTTCCTGGATAGAATATAGGTACCACTAGCACTATTAAACTTTCTTGTTTATTATGGAAGTTATCAAAATCTCCAAAGATATCAAAAATACATCATCAGCCTACGGAACTTCACTGCTGGACAAAGAGCCTTATATTTTTATTTTGGTTTTGTTTGTTAATATATAATTGCCAGTGTCGTAACGCAGATCTATTTGTATTGTCTTTGGTAATGTGTTTAACCCCCAGTCCCTGACATCAACAAGCAATGGATAATATTGTATTTTTTTACTTGAATACGGGGCTTTTGCCTATCTTGTAATGTGTGCATTTATTATATCTATTTTAATTTTAATTTTCATAAGGTGTTTTGAACGAGGTGAATAAATGATTTTTCTTTCTTTTCTCCAATCCATTCAGCTCAATTCTCAGTAACTGTCATTCAGCTGCTGCTCCACCTAGGGTTGCCACCCGTACTTTATAATAAAGTATTGTACGTTAATTCACATATGCTTTACTTTATATTCTATACTTTATGAGAAAAATAAAGTACACGAAAATACTTTATTTTGCAAGATTTGATTGCTTTGGGATTTTGAAAAGATTAGTCGTAAATACTTTTTGCAACATGAAATTTATTTGCTGCAAACTGCAAAAAGCAATAAAAAATATGTTTTGAAACAAAGAAAAATAAATCGTACTTTATTTTTATACCATGTACTTTTTTTTCTTACCTTTAATAACCAAAGTACTTTAATTGCATGAAATAAAGGTGGCAACCCTAGCTCCACCTAGCCTTGGCGTTCTACCTTAGTGGCCGGCACGGCACGGCATGGTATGGCAAAGGATTTTATTACTAATCAAGTTATTTTGAATCTTATTTCAATCAGTTTAGAGTTCATGTTACTTTATTTCGATACCACGATGCCGCGACGTGCCGCGGGATGCTGTGGCATGACGCGAATCGCCCGACCGCGGGATGCTGCGGCATGACGAGTTATGCCGTTTCATTCCACGGGTTGCCGTGGCACGCCATTGCATCTCGCGAGACGTATGGGTCACTTTGTGTCGAGGAATTATGATTGCTAAGCTAGTTGAAATAAGGTTGTAACTTGTGCACCTTAATACTAAATCCCAGTCAACTATAACGACACAAACAACTTCGAATCCGCGCGGAGCAAAACTGATTGATGCCAGAGTGGTTGGGCTTTCAGCAGAATGCCACGGCATGCCACAGGATACCACGGGATGCCACAGCATGCCGCAGCACAATCTGCCGTGCCATGCCGTGCTATGCCGGCAGTGAGCGCCGGCCCTTACGTTTGCCGATTCACAGTTTCCACTCAAACTTGCTTATTCTGTGTGCTTTGTCGACAACTTTGGCTCGCTGCCCGATCACAACGTCCCGGATTCGATTCCTCAGAGCTAGCATTAAATTCTAAAAGCCAATTCCATACATCACTGAACGAATTTACTTGACTATACATTCGTATGGTCCAGCGTACCGTGAGTGTCCACGTCTCGACTTCGTATGATATAACAGGCAGGACGATTGAAGACCTTAGTTTTTACGCTACAACTAATTGCTATTTCCAAATTACAAAAGCATACAAGTACGACGGCACGTATGTCAATCAATCAATCAAGATTTTAGCACCTTGATAAGAGTGATTACAATCAGGAAATGATTTATTCATAGTTGTCATGTTATTTTTCGATACAAAACTGTACCCGTGTAATTTTATGACATTTTTATTGCTAGCTATGATAAAAACCTTGACTTAACTGTATGTGACATATCCAAGAATCGATAAGACAGTATGTTACTATGTATTTATAATAACGACTTCCTAAGAACTAGTTTAGTTTACTGATTATTATTTTAAAAAGCTATTTATGTTTTAACTGGCTCAGCCCAGTAAGTACGAAATACTTTTCTTTTACAGACAAGGAATGAATAAAACGACCCTGCGCGCTGGTTCTTAAGGTGGAATATCCAGGGTAAGCCGTAATATTTTCAAATTTTGAAACGTTTGTTCAGTGTCAGGCTGTATGGTGAACAAAATATGATTTGCGACCGTTACACGTATAAGTATATTAACAGACAACCCTCTTAGTTCATGGTATCCCCAGTGAATGATTTTGTCATAAAATTGTAATTCAATAGGGTTAAATGAACTTAGAGGGTTGTATTGAAGATTATAATTCCGTAAAGCCATTTTTGTTACAGTTTGCGACTTTCCTATTCCTATACCTACTTATATTTCCTATCCTATTTACCATACAACCTGGCAGTGATCAGCAATTTGCAAAAAACGTAACAAAATTTGAAAACGCATTTCCAACCCGTATTACCCAGTAACTGGGTTGTGGAGGTCAGATAGGCATGTATAATACCTACTGGTACTCAGCTGCATCTGGTAAGACTGGAAGACCACCCCAACAGTTGGCAAAAGGCAAGGCAGACGATGTCGTTACTTCGGTATCTATCTAAAAACAACTCCTGAAAAAACCGCGTGGCCTTGAACACGAAGTAATTGACCCACAAATAAATGAACAAGTGACGGTCAAGGTCAAAAGTAGCATGGCATGCGTCAGACTTCGCCCAGATTCGTGTGGACTTAATGTCCACACACTCTGTAGTAAGCACACGCCAATTTAAAATAAATAGGTAGGTGTTGTTATTTACTAAATAACATAGCCAATCTCTTTTCTTATCAGCTTACTTAATTAACTGCACAGCTAATTAGCTTCTAAGGAAGAACACTGCAATCTCTTATCAGAGTGACCTATTGTTTCCCGTTTCCCATCGATCATGGGCCATGTTGGTGCGTCGTGGCGTTGGCGTACGTGACTAAGCTCATGTACACAGTCTGGTTTCATCTTCCAAGCTTTTGCTGTCGCTAAGAAAGATATTGAATTACATCGAGTATACTAGTGAGCTACAATCAGTGCTTACGCCTTATGCCGTGGAATTGTCTGTATTGAATCAATAACAATTATCTACTTATAGTTGTGTTTCGGCTTTTAAGGGTCATATTTGAACTAGTATGTACAAAAACTACCCTATAGTACGCCATGAAGGCTCTCCACCAACAGGTGCGAGTAGAACCATTTCCAGTAGAAACATAGAAATTGTTTTCGTAGAGTTGCGTCGCCGTCGCATCGCGCTAGTCTGCGGGAGCCTTACAGGAGATGTACAATTTTACCAAAGTTTTTTTGCAAAGGTGCGGGCAAACCGTTACTGGGTTTCCTATCAGGAATATCGGGTTGGTGGATGAGCTTAGGTATCCCGGGAAGGGTAAATTTTCTGCCATTTTAGCAATTTGCATGTCAGAGTCAGGTTGTCTGTTGATTAAAATATAATTCACAACCGTAACACATATGTATTTATAAAGGGATAGTGACTAAAATCATCAATACAACCCCATAAGTTAATTTTATTGGTCATGAAATAGTCATTCAATGGGTTTAAATATGGGCTTACTATAGGTGCTCTCCACCTCTGCCGAACCTCCAAAGGTTTAGACAGGGTTATTACAGGCGTAAAGTTATGTTATGCAATTGACCGCTTATTTTTACACCTGATGTATAATTTATTAGCCGTAAAATATTTTTATTAGCGAAAGTACCAACTCATAAATGCATGTAGATAATGGAAGAGAATTTGCCACGTGGTCGCCCTACCCCATTTAATTTGTTTGTGTTGATAAAAAACGTTGCATTTCGCGATATATGAATCATATAATATCTAAAGGTGACCTATGCTTATCTTTATTACGAAATAATAGTCAGCCTTTTACAAGTTATGAAGACGAAACTCAGGTAACTTTCAATAAAAAATAAATAAGTAGTCGAGGTATAACAAATTGCATCGTGCGATAAATAAAATCTAAGCACGCGAATTACAATGACGACTAACTTATGTGCCTAAGTAAATTATAGTTCTGCATTTTTTTAAATCAAATTGATTAAACATGATTAAGGTGCGCTAAGAAAGCCCGCGAATTTTTTTTTTTTGTATCAACGAAAAAAATTATCACATTGTAACATTACCCCCGACGCGTCGCGTGTGTCTGTGGCATCATAGCTCTTAAACGGGTGAACCGATTTGGGTGCAGATTTTTTTTCTATTTTAAAGTAGGATTTCTGACCGTGGTTGGTTCTTAGACATGTTTTTATCAAAATTGTTAACGTTTCGACATGAAGATCCTTCGATCAAAATATGACCTCCATCACTTCTTTTTAAACTTAAAGGGCCAGTCCGTCTTTTTTTTACTTTTTGAGGTTTTTGTTTTGGTTGGGGTTTTATAATTTTTAACGCGACGATAAATTATCGTTAACATCCACGCCGACGCCAAGGCATCCACTTACACAGGGAAGTAACATGTATGTGGAAATAAAAAGACGTTTTAAAATTTCCGTCCTCGATAACGATTAACGTGCTCGTATTTCCATACATTTTGTGGCCAAAACGTCTACGGTAAAGACTCCCTCAGTCAGGCGCGACACGACTCTAGTTGAACAATTTTTATTAAAACTTCATAGAAAATTAATCTACCAGAATCAGGTTGCTCCCTGCTGTGGCAGCCTTATAACTGTGACGTTCGAAATGATAAAAGCCCACAACGAGTGGGAGTATAACTGTATAAGTGGCACTTGGGTTCGTGAAGCGTATTTTCACATTATATTCACACCCTTTACAAGGATCTTGGGGGTTATTTGCGTCAGTTGGCATTCGCCATAGTGACGCCCTTTCCCCCACTTGAGATAAGCGCCATCGAGCATCGCCCAACAAACATTACTGTGGCGTAAGGATAGTAAGATTCTTACTTACATACTTTTACGTATTGTGTGACTGACACTAATATCTCAAAAACTAAGGCACCTAGCGAAGATCTGTTTTCTCCCAAATTTTTTCGCCAAGTCACAGATTTCATCATCATTTCAGCCGTAAGACGCCCACTGCTGGACTTAGGCCTCCCCCAATTTGGGGGGCTTTGCCATAATCGCCACGCTTGGCAGGCGGGTTGGCGATCGCAATATGGTGGTAAAATGCATAGAGAACGCTGCTGCCCATTCTCTAGTAAGTTAGTCGCCTTTTACGACACCCACGGGAAGAAATGGGGTGGTGTTATTCTTTACCTACGTCCGATACCACACGGTAGAGTCACAAATTTAGTCGGTGTCTAATTGAAAAGATATTAACGAGTTCAATGTCTCAATACATTGGCAAGCAAGAACAAAATACTTTAAGTAGATTCTAGTCAGCATCTATCTACATAATAATATTATGTAGATAGATGCTGACTAGAAACTACTTGTATGATGTCACAATTATGGTGGAATGTTTGTTTCGAAGATTTTTTTTGCTCTTTTTACTTTCATTAGCCAACAACTTATTAAAGTATTGCGAAAATGATTTAATTTTAACCTATTCAGGTAAACGAAAAGTACAGTCATAGCAAAAATACTTTTCGTAATGAGTATTTTATATTTAGTTTGTTTGTATAATACTATACCTAGTAGCTAACAAATGTTTTGTAAAATAGATTTGGATTATTAGCATCAAAACAAATTTTATATATCGAATGATTGATTTAGTAACTATTGATTTATTTGAAACGTATCTCTGGTATCTTACTATTATAAAACATACCAACATTTTTAAATTGTTATCAATAAATATGTGATAGAATTATTGTTTTTTTTTTTAAGATAAAATATAAACATTGTTTAAACAATCATCTTCATTTATCACTTAAAAACCATTTAAACAAAGTTTATCACAAAGAAACAATTTCGCTGCGACTCCTCGTGACCCAGTATGGACTGTAAAGTGTTATGTAAAACACAGTACATATACTTACCTATATACATAATGTACAATGATAAGGCTAAATGAACAATAAGGCTACGTCAGAGTTACACAACTGAAGTTAGAGAAATATGGCTTCTTTCATATATTTGAAAAGCTTGCATTGTTAGGCTCACATAAAATTCTACTAATATATTGTTTGGACTTTAAAAAGACTATGACCTCTGAGTTTGTTTCGGCGTTTCTTTTCAACTAACAGTCAGGCAAGAAATGCTGGCACCATCTAGTTTTTTTTTTTAATATTAACCAAAAAATATTAACGTGTAAAAGTGTCGTATAAGTTATAAGATCTTGTTACAGAAATAAACATTGCATTTCATTCCGTGAGTACAAATAAAAATTTATAAATAAAATAATTCCGGGAAAAATATAAAAATAAGTCTATGTCAGGGTCCTTCCTTCCCTCTCCTAAATTTTTAAACTATTAAAATACTGCGAAGTGATTGCGTAACACACTTACAGTAGCAATGGCTTTATTTTTAACAACATTCATTGCGCTATAATACATTGTTGAGCAAACAAATTTTCCGAACATAGGTAGCAATGCCCTCCAAAATGATTCGGCTTATCACACAGCACCCTAATAGTTTGACATAAATAGTGTTCAAAGAAGTAAAATATTTTAAACTTATATAAAAATACATAGGTAAGTAAGATATAATTTAAAAATAAAATATTATAATATCACCAACCGCCATTACCTACCAAGAAATACCTAATTAATTTTTTCCCCATTTTCCTCTTTCCTTTACTTATTTAAATAATATTAAATGGGTAACGTTAATCAATAGGATTGGTGTTGCTGCGGTGCCATAATAATATATAAATAAATATTAACTGATGGATTTCCCATATTTGAACTGAAACTATTGTAGGTACCTACTGGACTGCCTCGTTGGTCTAGTTTGTCAAAAACGCTATTGCTGAACATGAGGCCCGATTTCTAGATCTTTTTTTTTCTGGATGGGAAATCATCAAATGACTTCTCCCGCTCTGGGCGGAACGGGAGGGCGTGTCAGACTTTTATTGACTAAAACCCACCCGTGTTCCTTCAGTTGCCCATGTGCCAGGGTCACGGTCTGGTCACGGTATCTCTTTCGAACAATCTCGCGACCCTGGCAGGTAGGCACGATTTCTAGGTCTGGCAGTGTTATTGGGTTTTCCATCAGTGATTTCTTAGCAGCAGCCTGGAGTCTGGATACGAGCCCAGTTGATGGCAATAGGGTCGCCCCCGATTACATGGGACTTAAACATAACTGGTGAAATGTGAGTGTTTTATAGGTAGGTAGATACACTCCTACCTAACCCCTTTGTGGAATACACGCGTGATACCTATACCTCATCCTATGCTAATATTTAACCTAATACTTATCTATAACAATCTAATCACAGTCTCTATAAAAACGCTACAATTTGGAGCAGTGCTGTGGTTTCATACTTTTGGGTTTGTATAATTTTTGGGGATTTTAAAGTCCCTATGAAAACTTGTGGGCTTTGGCATTTTAAGCAAACAATATTTTATGAAGTAGTTTTCTAGTAAAAATCACGAAATAAATACGTGCGTGCTTACAACTACTTTACTTACAATTTTCTTTTTAACCAACGAAAAAAATGGAGGAGATCTTGAAGTCGACGTCGTCGATATATTTTGACAAAAACAACATTATATTGCGCTCAAAAAAAAAATTCTACTGACAACGTAAATCGTTCATTTCCTTCAAAATGATTCATACTATGATTAATAGTGTGTTGCGCAATTAGGGCGCCGATAATTGCACGTAAACATGATTGGCAACTTAACAAACTTATAAGATTTAATTAGCAGTTAAACACAGATTAACTGCGATATTATTGGTGACGTCAGGGTTCAAAAATCAAGCTGCGAACGTGATCAGAAACAAGATGCAAATAAATAATATTTACTTTCATAATAATATCATGATAGGACCCTACTATCAATTACAATTATCTGTGTTATTTTCCCTGTTTATAAATTTTTGGGAGAGGTAGTGGGTGTGAAGAAGTGTTTCAGGAGACCGTAAATTCAACACCTATCTTGAAAAAAGGTAATATAATTCGAAAGTGTCATTGTCTTCCTGCTCTTGTGGTCGACGTAACACGTTTACTTCTTCCATTTTCCGCTGTCAACCGACTCGCCATCATTCACTCCCTTTTCTTTCATATTATTTCTCAAACATTCCATCAAATAAAAAACACACATTCTATTAGAAAGTGTGATGAGCCGAAGTTTAAAAAGTACAGTCACCGTCATAAATACTTGAAGAACCCTCACAAAAAAAAAAACTGATATTAAATTATTATTTTGCTAAAGATAATTTGAATGAGTAACGCTGCGTGAAAAACCTGATATAAGCTGGCTGATTATTATTTTGTTTAAGATAAATTTGGATTGAATGAGTAACGTTGCGTGACACTACTAATCTGGGTGTGCTTGACAGCATAATTACCTAATACGTTTCCAAAATAAACTAATATAATAAGGTTTTTAATTACAAAGCTACAGTTTAACGCTATTGTAAGTTTATGCCCACGACCCGTTACCAATGTCCTATACGGATGAGCCTTTAAAAAATATTCGACGCGAAAGCATGGCAAGCAGAACATCAATTTATAAAAATAATAAAATCTTTATTGTCACAAAAAATGTGTACAAAGAAAGTGATGACACGTACGTTTGTGTTGTCCCTGCCACCATAACAAAAATAACTAAAATACCAAGAAAAAAAACTTGTGTGAAACTACTTTCTTTTACTTACACATCATAGAGATTCTTTAACTGTTTTTGACACATTGACAGCAGGATCATTAGGTCCAAAGGTAAGTTTTGTGCTCCAACGTCATAGTGTATTTGTTGTCGACCTAGGAGATAATAATGATAGCTAGGTCATAGTAATAATAGCTTCCCTGAAGCTGCCATTGCGCACACATTACACATATAGGAAGCTACATTCGTTAGTGACTTATTGTAATATACTGTTATGGCTCATATTAGAAATTAAAGAACTTGACAGGAACGTATAAAGAAAATTAATATATTTATAAAATATTTTTATATAATTGAATTAATATATTCTAATATCATAATGCTGAAGAGTTCATTTGTTTGGCTACAGGAGATTTGAAGCTGATAATCTCTTCATACTTAGTATAGTACACCATCTCACTTCAGACAAAAAATGTATCTAATCAATGTTCCACTTTTACGTAATTACAATTAAAAGCTCCCACTTAATTAAACTTCCTTCATACTTCAACATTCAAGAGCTCTTTAGAAGAACAATTTAGAACCTTGCAACCATTAATGCCACATTTAAAAAAAAAAATGTCTACTGTTATCTCTTATCAATAGTGATAAGGAATAAAATACTTGATATGTGAGTTGGTTCAACTTGACTATGGAAGTACTGATAACATGTGATTACACGTAGTAGTAAAACTTTTATATTATATGAATCAATAATTGTTTTTCAAGGCATGTACGCATGTACGCAGGGCCACAGATCAAGCTGATACATTTCTAGTAAAAGCTGATTTCTCATTGTACGAAAAGCCTACACAATGCGAGGTCAGTTAAAACTGGAAATGTATAGCTTGATGTGTAGCCGTTTGTACAGATAACGCAAACTTGCAAGAAGAACATGCAAGGAAATATTTATGAATTATGATATGGATAGAAAGAGGGGACTATTGAGATGACGACTAATAGAGGAGTGTGGAAGAAAAAGACATTAGCGCCGACCCCAAATAATTAGGGATAAGGGCAGGAGAATGGCGAATACACACAAAAAAAAATATGCGAACAAATTAAATGTATGAATTATATTCCAAGTCGCAGACTGTACGTAACTACGTACCTTAAATACTTTTTTTTATTTTTTATTATATAAGATTTATACATTTAAAGCCTATAAAGTTAAGTTTTTTACTCGACGGAGCACTTTTGTTTGTAACAGTACCGAAGTAAGTACAATGTATTTATAATGTATTATTTTATTAAGTATTTAATTTTATATGTTCAATTCAGCTTTTAATACGTTGTAATAATATATTTCATGTTTATGGTTAGAAAAATAACTAGGAATAAATAATGTTACTTAGTATGCTTTTATTTAAGCATTTTAATTTATTAATTAAGAGATTCCAAGTTAAAAGTAATTTATTTAAACTAGCCTGAGAGTCACCACTTTTTGAACGTCAAAATTACATAAAACTCCCCTAAACGCCTGCCCTTTTAGCTGGGAATAATACAGAATTAAAAAACAATACTGACATATTATATTTCTAGTTATTTTAACAACAGAATGTTTAAAGTGATCACTCCAATGAGTCTGTTGTTTGTTGCTTATTTTGTACAATGTGCGTGTATTATGTTAATTCTGATACCTAAAAATTTAATTTAAATTTCAGATAAAATTCTTCACATTCCTCGTTAACTCGTTTTTCAATCATTCTGATAAGTTCCACCCACAGCCACATAATATTTCCACCAATTAATACACGAACTGGAAAGATAAATCTGAATTCTTCCAGTAATCATAGAAGTGTAATTATTGGAACAATTATTGTGTCATTGATGGTCGAGAAACATCGCGAGCACGCGAGGCGTCCTGATTTAAGAAATCCGTATTTAATTGCTCAACAATCAGTCTACAACCTTTAACTTTTATTGTCATCAGAAATCATTAACTTAGAACTGGGGCACGGCCGGTGCATAACATTTGTGTGTAGACTTTATCATTATCACTGAAAATTGTCGCAGTAATCGTTCAAGTTTGTTCTTGTGCCAATTTTTTTATGTAACGAATGTCGACTGTCGTGCGTGGTCAGCGTGACCGCGAAACGATTTGCGCGAATACAGTTCCACATTTAAAATTGCGTTCGGGTATCTTCGGAAAATTCCTGTCGTTACCTGCGGGGTCATTGCATAACACACATACAATGGCTATGTCTTTCATTTTGTCAGTTCAACCATGTGCATTGCGTTATTTACGTTGTTGAACAGACGTATTTTTTTTTTCAAACATAAATACAGTGTATTGTCAAAGAATATTATGCACCAAAGGATGAATTTTTACTTTCACTGTACCTAATACGTTCCTGAATTCCTTTTGCTCAACTAAAAACATTATACAGGGTGACTCGTAATTTAACGTATTCCGCTCAGGACTCAGTGTGACCCATTTGCAAACAATTAAACACCCCATAATACATCTTTATCTTTATCTAGAATCCCATACTAAAAAATAGAGATATGAGAGTGTTAGCTCTATTATTTCGTAAAAAACTTATGCCTGCTTTAGAGGCTTCAAAAAATCGTTTTTTTTTTTTTTTGCATAAATGTCTTCCCAAACTATCCAAGAACGTGTCCCTAAAATTTCAGAAGCAAATTCAAAATATTTTCGGAGTTACAGAAGAAATAGTGAGCAAGCGTCGAGCAGGTATACGAGCGGCCCTATGGAAAGGCCGGATCGCTCGGAATGCTCGCGCTCTCTGCCCCTCGATCTATTATATTATCTAAGGACGATCTGCTAACGAGGTGTTTAGGTGGACACACACAAAATGCGAACGAGTCGTTCAATTCCACTGTGTGGCGCATCGCACCTAAACACCTTAACTTAGGCATTAAAATCGTCGAGATTGCTGCTTACATCGCTGGAGGAATGTTCAATGAAAGCTATAGTACAGCATTAAAAACCATGCAGTTACTAGATTTAAAAATTGGACAGCAAATGCAATAATTTCGCCAAGGGAGCCGACAAGGAGCGCGTCACCCGACAAAACAGGCGCGATTCATTTTCAAGTAAAGGCCAGAACAGCAAAATTGATTGTTTTCGAGATTAAATTCTCTTCTAGTTGAACCTAAAAAACCTTAAGAAAGTTATGATTAACCCACTTTTTAAACAATCTAAAGTGATTTTTTTATCAATAAAATGATTTTTTAATTTGCGAAAAATTGTTGAATTTCTCACTTTTTGTTGAATTTTCTTGGTTTAACTAGAAGCTATACTATTGAAAATATATTTTTTTTTTTGGTTTTTTTGTTTCAGATGGAAATTGCGACCTGCATCTTTCCCGCCGCACGACACATGCACACTCGAGGCGCCTCGGCGAAATGCTTGTACCAGGCATAATATGACATATATTTTAATGAAAACATTCGAAAAGACTGTTGAAATATATAAAAATAAAACCTGAAAGTTTCGTTTCAATCGAATATTTCTTTCCTTCCCAAAAAAGTCCTCGAAAAAATCAATTTTTTGAAGCCTCTAAAGCAGGCTTCCCCCCTTAAGTTAGTATAATTTCATTAACCTGGGAGAAAACAGAGGAATTACGTTAGTCTAGTACAGAATGAACCCCAACAACCACGTGACCGCGTTTTTTCTATAATAGGTAAGTAAAAAATTTCTATTTCACTGTGTCAGTAGATAATTTTAAGTAGGTTTAGGTTTTAAGAACTTGTCCCGCGTGGTGGATTACGGCCCACTCCTTTCCATAAACAGGCTTGTGTCCCAGACTCAGCATTGGGAACACTAGGCTGATTTTACTATGCTAAGGCATTGTTAGTCGTACCTACAATATGTACATACATATGGAGCAAAATGCCGCCGAGTTCAACGACACGCATGGCAATGAACAAAAATTTGCACTTACCTACCTAGTTCGTATACTGGTTTCCATATATCGCACACCTAGATGAAGAGTGGCACAACTCAAAATAATACAAAATCGAGTTATTGCGATTATCGGAATCAGCGTCGAAAACTACACCAACTCCAAAGACACCTGTGTACAAACTCCATTCATAAAAAACTAGATGGGTCTGTAAGTCAGTCTTTTTGATTAGCCCACGGTCACCCTCCACCAACAACAGTAACGCATCACCAGTTACGACATGTCAGCCGCAGGGGAAGTTGCTGTCAATACGCACACAGAGTAAATTATTTCCACTTAGTTTTGTATTCGTAGCTAACCGCAGTAATCAAGCGTGAATTATTTTGAGTTGATTTTGTATTCGTGATTGCATCGGTCTTGTTTCTTGGGTGTTCTTCAAATTATTTCCACTTACCCCAGTAATATGGAATCAATTTCAGTTGATAAAAATATTAAACAAAGATTTAGTCACAATTACTAATATAACACGAAAAATAACAATAAAAAAGTTATACGTGTATTTGAAGGTAAGTAATTGAGCAAATTAATATCTTAGTAAAATAATATACAGCATCATACACCAATAATTTAAATCGGTCAAATAGAAAACGAGTAAAACGTTTTTCGCACTTCCTGAAAAAAGAGGCATTTTGAGTTGTGCTACTCTTTATCTAGGTGTGCGATATCATGTTTATAAAACATGTAAATAAATAATCATTTCCTAAATAATCTATGTATTTACCGTGAGATACAATTTTTTTTATTTTTAAATTATTAGGCAGAGTGCAGGTAGGTGCTTAAATACCTATTGTGTAACTTATCATCTTGGACCATTGCGGAAATTAGGCCACAGAACTCCTTTACTGAATAAATCCACGTTCGCATGGACGTAATAATATCGCCGCGCGCTGGTAGTACTGGATCTAATGGATTTTTTTTATATCGCACATTTTCTCGTAACACATCTATCTGAAATTGGCAGAATTAACGACATCGCCATTGCTTGGTATATATAGAAAAACATAAAGAACATTTTAGTGAATGTGAAAACCTATTTAATAAATTTAAAAAAAACTGTCCCAAGAATAATATACAGCGTGGTGGTGCCATCGACACGCAACCTGTTGTACCATGGATTCAGCACAAGCTTCTATACCCCTTTGCGTTAAAAATTGCTGGCCGGTTATTAATAAAAAAAAATACCGCGAAGCTATTGCATTTTGAGGAACCAGCTGCACCCTAATCGCAAAACGCACTATCCATCAGAATCTGAATCGGATTCAAGATTATTTCTAAAACATTGCGTCATTTGTTCGAATTAATTGTCGGCTCAACAACGTTAATAACGCAATGAATGTTGTTTAACTATCAATATAAAACCAATTCCTACTGATAATTACGCAATGAATGTTGTTTAACTATCAATATAAAACCAATTCCTACTGATAATTACGCAATTACACGCGCATTAAAAAAAAAAAATAACCGTAGAAAATATTGCAGTCCAGTCCAGAATCATGTATTGAATCTATCTATGGTAACAGGAAGCGCGTCGTCCATGTCACCATGTATATTGACACGATATGGCAGCCGAGAGGCAGTTTTAGCTAGTGTTTAAATAGATAAAATATTGTATATATATCTATGATAATGATTGATAACATTACTTCCTAACACGTGAGATTATAATGTTACACCTATTATAAAATAAATCCACGCCAGAGACACTCAAAATGATTATTTCAAGTGTATAATTACTTAATTAGTTATCTAAGTATTTATAATAGAATGGCTTATTTCCATAGCGATGACCTTGACTTGTTTGCTCTTACATACATAAGCACATAAATATGTATCTCTTCCCACAGGGGTAAATGATGAAAAAAAATTTTTTTTAAATGTGTATTTGTAAAAATTTTTAATCGTGTATTCTTTTTTAATTAAATCCTGAACCTAATTGCGTAACACACTATTAATTACAGCTTGAATTATTTTGAAGGACATTGCTAATCTCTTGGTTTCATAAGTTCGAAAAATTTGTCTGCTCAAAAACGTAAATAACGCAATGAATGAATGAATGAACTGTAAAATGAAAGGCATTCCTACTGATGTTGTTGTTGTTACAGGTTCCGATCCACTCGGTCTATGGCATAAACCGAATTTAGAATCGAAAAATTAAAATAGCTTAGACTAAGCTATTACATTTTTTCTGTTGTATCACGAACATCCATCGCTACTGGTTTAACTTAAATGAAAGACAAAATGAGCGTAAGGGGAGTCTACCAGTTTAAGGTACGCAGAGCGTGATGCGACGGTTAAAACGTTAAAGAGTAATTGTGGAGTTTCTTGCCCATTCTTCTCCAAACGAAACTACCAGTTAGAAAATGTAAATACAATAAACTCTTATTTCTTGTATATTTTGACGGTCAAAAGTGCCTTTTATGTGTCTGTTAGAAATAAATGATTTGACTTTAACGATCAAGAACTCTACATTATTTAACTGTAAAACTGAACTGATTTCACAATCATTAGCTAGTGAAGTCTCCTTGGACAAAATTGCAAGGTTCTGTTCGCGAACCGTCACGATTAGTTCACCTGACATAATTCGCATAATTATTGGCAAATCATTTACCTCTACTACAAACACTTACGCCTTCTTCCCATAGGGGTAGACAGAAACCACAGAAAGTCATCTGTTACGATCCTAACATACTCCTTTTACTTCGCTTACTTTTATACCCTTTTCTGTGGGTGGGAAATCATCAAATGACGTCTCCCGCTCTGGGCGGAGCGGGAGGGCGTGTCAGACTTTTGCTGACTATAAAACCCACCCGTGTTCCTTCAGTTGCCTATGGGCCACGGTGACTCTTTTGAACAAATCTCGCGACTCTGGCAGGTACGTTTATACACTGGTCCTACATGCACACGCACGCCGGTTGCGAGAACTGCGCCCTAACAAACATCCACCGTTCGCACGCATGTAAAAATATCCCGGCAGGATATTTTCGTGTACTGGGTCTTCAGCGCACGGCTAAGTGCCGAGAGTTGAAAATAGAGTGTTTTTTCGACGCGATGGATGCACTCTGTTGAATTCTCAATGCTCGGTTCAACACCGAGAGTTTAAAATCTAGTGCGCGATAAAATCCCTCCGGCCATATTTTCAGATCCTTGCGAACGTGGTCTTTCATTTCACTGTTTAGTTTGTGCAGAATAAACAATTTTTCTTTCTTTCTTTTCTGTTTTCAAAGCAACCTACCAACCCGCACTGGGCTTGGGTGGTGGATTACGGCCCACTCCCTCTCAACGAGTGGGAAGTCTGTGTTCCAACAGTAGCAACATTATAGGCTGATTATATTATGTATGTTATCATATATAGGGTGTAATTTATCTATAATATGTATGTATTTAGAAATATATAAGTATGTTTATCAGTTGTCTAGTACCCATAACACAAGCTCTGCTTAGCTTGGGACTAGATGGCGTTGTGTGATAGTTGTGGAATATTATTATTATTATTATTATATTCATCATCATTTCAGCCGTAAGACGTCCACTGCTGGACTTAGGCCTCCCTCAATTTGGGGGGCTTTGCCATAATCGCCACGCTTGGCAGGCGGGTTGGCGATCGCAGTATGGTGGTAAAATGCATAGAAAACGCTGCTGCCCATTCTCTAGTAAGTCCCTTAGTCGCCTTTTACGACACCCACGGGAAGAAATGGGGTGGTGTTATTCTTTACGTCCGGCACCACACGGTACTGTACGGTATGTTATATTCATAGTATATTTTACCGTTTCTCGAACTCTATTTTTGATATATTCAAATCAAAGTTCTCTCATTCTTTAACAGTTGTATGAAATGGCGAATACACGGCCTACTGACTTGACGTAGAGTATCAATTTGCTTAGCAATTAGTTTCCCTGCCTGAACTCAATGAAAGGATACGTAATAACGTTTCAATGCTAAACGTAGGTAAGCTCATTTAATTTGAGAAGGTTTATCTCATTTCGAAGTAACTACGGTTACACAATATATTTAAAATGTAACGGTCATTTAACTAGGTAATCTCACCCGATGACGTAACAGGTATAGTCTATACAAATAAAATTGAAGTGTCTGTATGTAATACAAAATATGGCTTTACATAATTATAATCATTAAAATGATTTACTGATACTTACAAGTTACGGTCGCGAATAATATTTTAATCAACATACAGAATTGCAAAAAACGTAAAAAAAAATAATTTCGCGGCTAACCTGTAGCTTTCGCCTTAAATATGTAGTTTTTTTGTTAATTACTTTCTTTCTTCACTTTTTTTCTTTTAAAAAGATAATGATAATATTTTAGGTCATGATGATATTACATAAAATAATTATTAGATTCATTACGTATACCTGCAAGTGAAATCAATAATCACGTTGCATGCAGTGAATTAACTGTAATTTTATTCAACGTTTTGCAGTTTTAGGCCTTCAAAACTTGAAAATAATGTTTTATTTTTTTATTCTTACGGGAAAACATTGTTCTGCTGTCCTATAATTAACAACCTGTTTATTTGCAGAGTTCCGTATGGTGCATGACATTAAGAATAGCATTATCCAATTTCTTCCCGTGGGTGTCGTAAAAGACGACTAAGGGACTTACCGGGTATGGGCAGCAGCGTTCTTTATGCATTTTATCACCGTACTGCGATCACCAACCCGCCTGCTAAGCGTAACGACTATAGCACTCCCCCAAATAAATGAACCGGTCGAAGTGGCGGATCTTATGGGAGGCATAAATGTCCAGCAGTGGACGTCTTTCGGCTAAAATGATGATGATGATTTGCAGAGAAACAATTATTTTTCTGGTAAGATTCTTGTGATCGGCCATTCTGCAGAGTCCATTTTGGAAATATCGCGGCAGCTTTTTCGCACACTGTATCGTCAACGCACTGCTTAGCATCATCATCATCTTCATTTCAGTCGAAAGACGTCCACTGCTGGACACAGGCCTTCCCCAATTTGGGGGGTTTCCAATAATCGCGAAGTTTGGTACATAGGCGGTAACGGTGGACATAGGCGAGTTGGCGATCGCAGTATGGTTGTAAAATGCATAGAGAACGATGCTGCCCATTCTCTAGTAAGTATCTTAGTCGCCTTTGACGACACCCACAGTACAGACAGACAGCATAGAGACTTGCAAATCGCACAGTGTGGTTTTTTCGACGTGCTGAGTTGCAGTTTGTTTGATTCTCAATGCTCGGTTGAACACCGACAGATGAAAATTGAGTGGTTGAAAAAAATCCCGCCATGATATTTTTACGTCGGTACGGACGTGCTCTAATAAAAGTGATGTATTTATTTGATGTTTCATTATAATACCAATTTCCAAATGCAACTTTGTTCAGAACAGATGTATCGTGAAGGGAGAAAAGAAAAAACAAAAAAAACTCAGCTATTCGTATGTCGGACTACGCTCAGTGAAGGGTTCCGTAGTTGAGATGCATGCATTGTATTGAGTTCGTTGACCGCAAAAATAAGTTTGTATTCCATAGTATTTGTAGAAAAAAAACTATGAATAACAATGTTATTACTACGGTTGTTACCCTATACTCTCAAAAATTGATTGAAAGTCACTTAGAAATGTCTTATGTATTTCTTTTGAATAAGGGATCCAAAGATACTCCACACGCTTATTTACGCTGTTTTTTTTTTCTTGCCTCGGTTACATGTTTGAGGAGCCCCCTGAGCCAAACATAATGGATTTTTTTTTCTTAACTTCACTAACCATTGTTAAGCAAAGAATGCACCTTCTTTCTTTCATCGTTACAGTGCAATTAGTCTCAGAGTCAAATGCCTGTGTAATATTCAACGACCGACTGACGAACATAACGAAATTGTAAGGGTTCCGTTTTGCTATTTGACTACGGAACCCTAGAAAGGGACTGTAGCACGTGCAGAACCAACATTACTCCTTATTAGAACAGATGTCATTATAAGAGGGTGAATTTTGTTGTCCATGGTTGCTAGGCTACGGTAATTAATCTGCACCGGTAGGTTAGGGAGGATTCATCTCTAGGGAGGGTTCTTTTAAACTATACCTACGTAGAGTCGCAAATATTGGGACCAAAATCGATCCAACGACAGCAATTCTTTGCGGTAGATTTCTTTCCTTAGCTATGTCATCATCTTCAGCCTACAGCAGCCCACTGCTGCATTAGCACATAGGCATTTCCAATTGCACGCAATTTTTCTTGATTCTCATCAACTCTCGTCCAGTTGTCACCAGCCAGCTTGCGGAGATCGTCGCTCCATCTAGCCTGAAGGGCGAGCTACCTACGTTTGCCAATTCGCGGTCTCCACTCAATAGCATGTTACCCAAATGGTTATCGCCTATCCCGGCTAATAGGGCCGGGTCGTTGAGGGCCTAGCTGATTCTGTGAGCCAGATTTGTAGGAAAATTCGTTGTTTTTCAAGTCATCCCAAATCTATATCTATAGTTAATAACTTAATATTATAAATGCGAAAGTAACTCTGTCTGTCTGTCTTTCACAACTAAACCAATAATCACGCCGATCAAAAGGTGTTTAAAAAAACACTTAATCATTTTGTGCCGATTTTAACAAATTATAATTAATTAAGGAAACGATTCATTATTTTAACTGAGTTTGAGGATACGAGTTCTAATAATATGTTTCTATTATGAAAATAGTCTTTATTGCTTTTGACATACGGTATATTTTTAAGTACAATAAATAAAGACGTATCTGGCGATATAGCTATTGGTAACTTTAATGCTCTAGTTTTTTATGATTTTAGTGGAAATTAGTTTGAGTTGATAACATTATGTTGCTATCTCGGGTATTCAAAGCATCAACCACCACACCTATTGCGTAACAAATATTTTTTTGACAATCCGAAAGATTGTGAAAGAAATACTAATCCATTGCTTCTCGTGTTTGAAAAATTCGGCTGCAGGACAACGAACACCGAACAATGAATGTTATTGAATTGTCAGGGGGTATTGTTACAGACGGCCATTACTGTAATGTCAACAGATATATTGTGGTGTGCACAAACAAATACGTAAATAAATACACACGTACTAAGTTTGTTTACTAAATACTCTTATACATTGTATGCTGCTAGAGTCATACTTATGTCGAATGTTTATTATTTTTGAAAAATTGCTAATATTAAACATAAATAACGCGAATAAGTACAGAAATAAATTATTTCACTGTGCTTATTGCTGATTTGTCATGATTTAATTTACGAACATTGAGCTTTTTTAGGGTTCCGTTGCCAAGTGGCAAAAAACGGAACCCTTATAGATTCGTCATGTCTGTCTGTCTGTCCACCACATTAAGATAT
Source organism: Aporophyla nigra (assembly GCA_947507805.1). Taxonomy (NCBI): domain Eukaryota; kingdom Metazoa; phylum Arthropoda; class Insecta; order Lepidoptera; family Noctuidae; genus Aporophyla; species Aporophyla nigra. The sequence goes on along the minus strand of OX382309.1, from coordinate 17,678,433 downwards.
TCACACAAAAATAGAAAAAAATATATATACCTATTTGGGGTTCCCCATTCATAGAACTGAAACTCAAAATTTTTTTTTTCATCAAACCCATACGTGTGGGGTATCTATGGATAGGTCTTCAAAAATGATATTGAGGTTTTCAATATCATTTTTTTCTAAACTGAATATTTTGCGCGAGAGACACTTCCAAAGTGGTAAAATGTGTGTCCCTCCCCCCCGTAACTTCTAAAATAAGGGAATGATAAAACTAAAAAAAATATATGATGTACCTACATTACCATGTAAACTTCCACCGAAAATTGGTTTGAACGAGATCTAGTAAGCAGTTTTTTTTTAATACGTCATAAATCGTAAACAACAATTTACCTTTGATTCAGTCAACTCAAATATAAAATTTTAAAAAAAACCATTTAATTTCATAAACATAAACCTTATGCATAAACCGTGAATACCAGAAGGTTTGTATGGAACCCTCGGTGCGCGAGTCCGACTCGCACTTGGCCGGTTTTTAGGGTTCCGTTGCCAAATGGCAAAAAACGGAACCCTTATAGATTCGCCATGTCTGTCTGTCTGTCTGTCTGTCTGTCCGAGTATGTCGCAGCCACTTTTCTTCGAAACTATAAGAGCTGTGCTATTGAAACTTGGTAAGTATATGTATTCAGTGAACCGCATTAAGATTTTCACACAAAAATAGAAAAAAAAACAATAATATTTGGGGTTCCCCATACATAGAACTGAAACTCAAATTTTTTTTTTTCATCAAACCCTTACTTTTGGGGTATCTATGGATAGGTCTTCAAAAATGATATTGAGGTTTCTAATATCATTTTTTTTTAAAACAATAATATTTGGGGTTCCCCATACATAGAACTGAAACACAAAAAAAAAAATTCATCAAACCCTTACGTGTGGGGTATCTATGGATAGGTCTTCAAAAATGAAATTGAGGTTTCTAATATCATTTTTTTCTAAACTGAATAGTTTGCGCGAGAGACACTTCCAAAGTGGTAAAATGTGTGTGTCCCCCCCCGTAACTTCTAAAATAAGGGAATGATAAAACTAAAAAAAATATATGATGTACATTACCATGAAAACTACCAACGAAAATTGGTTTGAACGAGATCTAGTTAGTAGTTTTTTTTTAATACGTCATAAATCGTAAACCACAATTTACCTTTCATTCAGTCAACACAAATATAAAAATTAAAAAAAAAAAAACATTTCATTTCATAAACGATGATGACGAATGATGATGATGATGACCTGCAGGTTTGTACGGAACCCTCGGTGCGCGAGTCCGACTCGCACTTGGCCGGTTTTTTTCCTAAAAGAATTGAGCGTAGGTGTAGCTCTATAAAACCCGCTTTACATTTGGTCAGAAATTAAATTTACTAGGAAGAATTATAATAATATAAGTAGTGTTAGTTTTTTAGAAAAGAAACACAAAAATCTATTTACTGAATCAAATATTTAAAAAAAAGAAAACGTAAATAAACACCAATGTAGGTATTAGCCCAAAAAAAATTTCTACACGCATCTGTGGGATTATTAAACAAAGATGACAATTCATGATTTCCTTCAAAGAAATCAACATCGTCTGAAGATTTCCCGCCTGCTCGATACGCCCTACAGTCGCCCTCGTTTATTACACTGTCATTAACCTACACTCAGCCTACACTACTCTTATATAATGTTGAGCCTAGTAGTGATATATATCTAGTACTTTCATTAATTAAACTTGCAACCAATAAGAACAACTACACGAATAATCTAAGATTATTATTACGGACAAGTTCCAATTCTAGCGGAATACCGGTAAATTAAATAAGTAGGTATCTTATTTATTTTATGAACGTATCATCTAAAATTCTAACCTTTATAGACTTAAAATAAATGAACAAAATAACGTTAACTACAACATCAGCGTTCAGTCTGTGTTTTGTAAGTAATTCCTATCATTTATTTCCAAATTTCAGCAATGCAATACGGCTAAATATAATCGACTACCGCACCGATGTTTCGCGACGCTTCGTAGAACATCTTCACGCGGCAGGGTTCCCGCGGTACGCTAAAAGTGGCCTACGTGACTGAGGGCCGCCGTGCAATGGCGCCTAGTGCCGAGCGAGATGCACCCTTATCGACATACTCGTGGCCACAATATTTGATACAAAAATTCCGTAAGCAATAAATACCCAGAATGTTTATTATTCTACGATATCGGAACAAACCTCAAGATGTTATATAACGCTGTACAATATAAAATAACACGTGTTTAAAACTGTCTGATCAGCTGATCATCCTCTTTTACTCACCCCAGGAGTGCGCCAACCCCACGGATAGCGCTACCAACGCCAGCACACACTGCGTTCTACACATTTTATTTCATAAAATACAGATCCGTACAGTTAAATGCACATTTAGTTTGCAATACGTTGTACGAGTTTCACTGGAGGTAGATGGCGCGCGCGACACTCGCGACCACCTCCGTCTGTTGCTTTTGAGAAACTAAAGTAAAACGCCGGCTCGGTTTGCCGCGTACGCGTACACGAAACGAAATCTAAATAGGTCCATTGAAAAAATCGCGCATGACAGTGATGGCGATCTTATCACAGACAAGGACGGTTTGTCAAATAAAAAGTCTAGTCTTTGCGCTAGTGTTATTTATATTCCTATGAATCAAAGTATTGTCCATTTAAAATAGTAATCTATTGAATCTTTGAAGTTTAAAGAGGATGTTTACAGAATGCTTGAGGAATGGAATGGTTACAATCAATTGTACACAGATGGCTCAAAAAATGATAATGCTGTATCTATGGCTATTTATGACGTTCAGGCTCGAAGTGGGTTTGGAAATAGGTTGTCTTCAGTAGCAACTGTGTATACAGCAGAGGCTATGGCAATACTCAGTGCTTTAGAGTATATTGAGACTAGGCAAGAAAATAAATGGATAATTATCACTGATAGTATGAGTGTATTGAGAGCACTAGAAAATCCCAGTTGTAATGTAAAAACAAGTTACATAATTTATAATATCAGAGAAAAATACAATAATTTACATAAGTTCAAAGATATCGTCCTTTTCTGGACTCCTTCACATATCGGGGTAGTTGGAAATGAACAAGTTGATTACCTGGCTAAATTCATTGTTAATCATCATCAGGAATGTCCAATTTTGCATAAGCCCATTCCAAATTCAGATGCGTTGACTTATTTCAAATCAAAACTGGCACGTGAATTTCACAATTTCTGGCAGCATGTAGTTGAAACCAAAGGAAAGTGGCTAGCTGAAATTAAAACAAAGATTTCTCCTCCTTGGTTTACAGGAGGAAATATCTATCGGAACAGAAAGTTTTATACAACGATTTGTCGTCTACGGCTAGGTCACTGTCGATTTAATGCACATCTGTTTAGAATTGGCATTCTGTCTTCCCCAAATTGTGATTATTGTAATTCTGCTATACAAACATTGGATCACATTGTATTTGATTGTCCTAATTTTGCTCTTCAAAGGATCATTTTAGTTGATCGCCTGCTAGGTATTTATGAAAATGCTGAAGATATCCCGCGCTCGCTTCAGCAACTTTTGACGAAAAAAGATTGTTTTTTACCAATTTACGATTTTATTGTATCAACTGTTGATGAAATTTGAATTTGACAACTACTACACTTTTGACATAAAATTATATGATATTGAGATATTGAGTTAATATTAAATAAAACATGAAAGAAGACTCGGCTCCGGTCTAACAAAAGGTACTGAACTTGAATATATTAAAAGAAGACTTGGCTTACGCCTAACTATTGGTTATTGAAGACATTGATAAAAATAAGACTTGGTTTCGGCCTGACTATTGGATATCGAAGACATTGAATAAAGAAGACATGGTTTCGGCCTTGATTATATTATAGAAAGACAAGAAAGAAAAGAAGAATTGGAAGAAAAAGAAAACTAAATCAGACTTGGCTGTATGGGCTCAGCTCCCTTTGCCTGTCCCAAAGAGGGACGAAAAGAACCAAAAAAAAAAAAAAAAGTCTTTGCGCTAGTATAAAAATCGGCTAGTATCGAATCTATGTATGTTTGTGTTATGTAAATAATTGTATGGGGATTGGGTCATTGGGATTTCATTTAAATACAGTAGTCCTATCATGTGAGAACTCGGAAATAAAACTGAATGAATCTATACAAATCTTAATTTATTTAATTTTCGTTGTTAACAGTTTTCGTTAGCAATCGTTATCTAATCTGGCTAAACAATGGTAACTAGGTCAAATTGATGGTCACCAATTAAAATAACATAAAACGGATCACAATAATTAAAGTTAATAAACGGAAGTAAGTGAATGTTACATTAAAATAAATGGACAATGGTTAGCAAAAAAATCAAGGACTCGTGAAATTGCAAAATATTTTGGTGGGATTCATTGCAATTTATTTTATTTGCCAAACAAAGATGCCATTAATTGTAGACCAGGCAGGTACCCTTTTGGGCTTCACCGAAGTTGAGGAAGGATAAGCCTTTTCAAAACCATCACTAAAACGTAAATGACAATTAAAAAAAAACTAAGTAATATAGGCGCCGCAAACGTACATTAGTAACGTCAAAATAGGTAAGTACATATGTGGTTGATTTTCATGCCTCGATAAGTATACCTAAGTAGGAAAAAAAACAATAAGCTATCCAATAAAGTGTACCGTGTAGTACCGTGTAGTGCCGGACGTAAAGAATAACACCAACCCATTTCTTCCCGTGGGTGTCGTAAAAGGCGACTAAAGGGACTTACTAGAGAATGGGCAGTAGCGTTCTCTATGCATTTTACCACCATACTGCGATCGCCAATCCGCCTGCCAAGCGTGGCGATTATGGCAAAGACCCCCAAATTGGGGGAGGGCTAAGTCCAGCAGTGGACGTCTTACGGCTGAAATGATGAATGATGATGATCCAATAAAGTTGATTAATGACGTAAAATCTATTTCTCACTTTATGATTCACTCGAACATCACTTAATATGCTAATATTGGTGCCACTTTTGGTGGTTTGAGTCGGGATTTGACCCCATTCAAATAATTGCACATCACTGCTTAACTTTAGACTTGGTGATTTTTAATTAAAGCTCTGTCTGAGTCTAAAAAAAATCAAGTAATTACTCCTAATGGCCTGTTTATTCTATTACAGTGGTGGTCCAATTGTAACGGGTGTGGCTTACGAGTTGTATGTAGGTCGAGGGTTCGATTAGAAACCTAACAGGCGCTGAATGGACTGTAAAAATGGGCTTATATTACAGAATAGACTAGTTGATTGATTTAAACATCATCATAAAAGACGACCACCGCTGGACATAGGCCACTCCCAATTTGGGAAGTTTACAATAATTACTACCCTTGCCAGGGGTTGGCGATCGCAGTATGGTGGTAAATGCATCGACAACGCTGCTACCCATTCTCTAGTAAGTCCCTTAGCCGCCTCTTACGACACCCACGAGAAGAAATGGGACAGGCGCCTAGATCTGTGTAAATTTTTTCAACACCACTGCTCTCAAAACTGTGAAGGAAAACATCATGAAAACGGCCCACTCCCTCCGACAGCGGCGTGCGTCCCAGCTGTGGGAAAATTATAGGCTCTGTACTACGCTTGACCAAAAGCCTGTCCTGAAAAAACAGACTCTTACTCATTGAGTTATAATGTACTACGAAGTACATATAACTCAATGCTCTTACTCTTCAATCTAATTTTAATTCCAATCTAAACCCAATACGATTCCAATGTTAACTTTGTATACACGTGATTCGGTACTCTTGAAAACAATAGTGTCAACATAGAGACAACAAAAACGCCCGATCTCGATTCCACTTAGTTCTCCAAAATGGACACCCAATTTTAACACATTTTGGCGCTAGCGTCGAACTCAAGAATACGAAACGTCAAAATTCCAATGTCAGTCGGTCGGAATTAAAATCAAGAGTAAGCACCCTTGTCGGACCACGCACAATGAAGGGTTCCGTAGTTGGAATGAATTTATGCCTCGAATAAATTTTATTTCGGATTTGAAAAAATGTTCTCCCATAAATCGATATACCTACATCACGGTCAATTCTACAACTTCAAAAGGTAAGATTGTGTTAACAAAAAAAAAAACGGTTTTCAGCCTTTTTCCTTTACTTGTGCTGTGAGACCTTGCTTTCTGTTAAATTTCATGATTCTAGGTCACTGGAAAGCACCCTATAAGTTTTGAAGTATTTGCGAGTATCAAATTATGTCGCATAAAATGCGTATTCTTTTTATTTATTTGGAATAATTTTCTTAGAGCTCCTAATGTTTGGAGCATTTTTAACCGTTGCCCGTATTTAATATTTAATTTCAACTTTCCTGAGAAACTTATCTTTTTCTCTTTGGTATTGAAAGACAGACTAAGAACGGATGTACAACAAAGTGATCTCTTTCAGGGTTCCGTTTCTTTCTTTTGAGGTAGGGAACCTCAAAAACAAGATGATTTGATTGAGAGATTCTTGTATGGCTCTGATTGCTGAGCCTTGAAACTACGTCGTATCAATGTTGATATAACAATTTGACAGCTGCTGTGACGTGTGCTGTTTGTGATTCGTCGCGTGTGATTGCCACGTGGTGTTTTAGAAACAAGATTTATATCCAAAACACCACGTGACTGCTATATGCCTGACCTTCTCACAACATTTTACCCCAGATTCAGTACATGATTCTGGACGCCACTGCGCTGAAATTTTTCGTTGAAGAAATAAATAACAATTGTTCCTAAAAAAGTGTAATTAATATCTACGCGGTCAAAATGTACAATATGGAGCAGGTTATTTTTATTGTAATATCTTAGCGACGAAAAATGCCAACGCAGGGTGATGTGACACGCCCTTCCGCTTCACCTAAGAGCGGGAGACGTCATTTGATGATTTCCAACCAACAAAAAAAAAATTAAAAAGCGTGATCCAGAATCATGTATTTAATCTATCGTGACTGTTTTTGCGTCCTATGTTTCATTTCATTCATTTCATTTATTCATAAACAATTTACATTGTGTTGAATATTTACACATGCATTTAACATAAAAATAGAAAAAAAATTAAAATACAGAGAACAATAAACTATTAATTATCCTCCCAGTGAAATTCAAATATTCGTAGTGCAATAACAGTTTCGAATATAATGCCAAAAACAATTTTAAATGTAATGTCAAACAGTTTTCAATAAGCGTTCCAGCCACCCTGTATGACTGGAATCGGCGCATAAGGTTTTTCTTTTCTCGAAGCCACGTATGGTGGTGTGCGAGTCTATCAGAAAATTGATGACCGTCAATACGAATTTTCAAAATTCTTTCTTAGAGCTCACCCTTACAACTTGGTGCTTTTTAAGGTATTTTTTTTATTGATATCAGGCACCCCACGCTTTTTTCCATTATTTTCTACTTTTTAGTTTGGTTTTTATGGAAGCGTGTTTTTTAGTTTTTTTTACTTTTAATTTTTTAAATACATTCTTTCATAGACAGACAACGCACAGCCTAAACCGCTGTGTAGAAGCATGGCCATTTACTTTGTGTAAATATTTTCATCAACACTGCTCTCAAAACGGTGAAGGAAAACATAGTGAGGAAACCGGTATGTCCTAGAAGCAAAGACATGTGGTATCTACCAACCCGCACTGGGCCCGCGTGGTAGATTACGACCCACTCTCTCTCACCGTGAGAAGGCCTGTGTCCCAGCAGTGGGAACAATATAGGCCCCGGCCCCTATTACTTAAACATAACTGGCGACATGTAGCTGTACTATACATCTCTGGCCAATCTTTAGAACAGGTCTGATGATAACGTCATGGATACGGTAACGGGCGGAGAACCCAAGGTTGTGGTTTTGTGGCAGAACTTGAACAGAACTTGACCAGCATTGAACTTGGTTCCATTATACAAGGTGTAACAGAACAAGCCCAAGTCCTGAATGTACTTTGTTCTTAATTGACTACTAGATCCATTTCAGAAACTTTTAATGTCAAGGTAGTCATCATTTCAGCCGTAAGACGTCCACTGCTGGACATAGGCCTCCCCCAATTTGGAGGGGTTTGCCATAATCACCACGCTTGGCAGGCGGGTTGGCGATCACAGTATGGTGGTAAAATGCATAGAGAAAGCTCCTGCCAATACTCTGGTAAGTCATTTAGTCGCTTTTTACGACACCAGTGAGAAGGAATGGGGGGAAACTTTTCATTACGGCTGGCACCACACGGGCTGGCAGACTCAATTTTAAATACTCATTAAATAAGGAATTTCTGAATCAATCATATCGTTATGAGATTCAGTAATTATCCTATTAGTTATTACTACATAGTATAAAACAAAGTCGCTTCCCTCTATTTGTCCCTCTGTATGCTTAGATCTTTAAAATTACGCAACGGATTTTGATGCAGTTTTTTTAATAGATAGAGTGATTTAAGAGGAAGGTTTATACCTACGTATATATTTATGCAGGCGAAGGCGCTGGCAAAAGCTAGTAACTTATAACGTACTAGATTTTTATAAAATTTGTGATATAGGTAACGGATATGGGCAGTGTCATTAACAAACGTAAGACAATGTCACAAAACAAGATCTAGATCACATCGATAATGGCTGACGGACTTCCGGTCACGAGTCAACATTTCCGGCTCCACTTCCCTATTGCTCTGAGATTTCCGAGAGCCGAGTAACTGGCTCTTAAATAACTAAAATAAAATAAAAGCTGCAACAAGTTCTCTGTGAAGGATTCCATTACGGACCAATAGGGCCGATTTCCCCATAGCAACTAAACGCGATCAGTTTAAGCTATTTGGGCTAATTCACTCCAAATTCAAATTCATGTATTTGCTAGAACATAGGTTTACAACGTATAATCGGCTCCCTTATATTCTACCATTACAAATGGTTTGTAAATATTTCATGTTGTTCAATAAAATAATCAAATAAATAAGTAATACTTACAAAAACTAAAAAAACACGCCTCCATGGAAAACCAAACTAAAAAGTAGAAAATAATTGAAAAAAAATACGTTGAAGTAGCCCACGCTGTTTTAGTTTATTTTTCTATGAAAGCGTGTTTTTTAGTTTTTTAAATTATTATTTATTTTCTTGTTTTGAGTGTATTTTAGTTTTATTTTAATTTTTTTAGTTCGGATAGCTACAAAAGAGTGTTTTTGATTATTTTTTTTTGCTATCCTGCACCCTAATTGCGAAACGCACTATTTATCAGAATCTGAATGGGATTGAAGATTATTTCTTAATCATTGCGTCATTTTTTCGAATAAATTGTCGGCTCAGCAACGTAAATAACGCAATGAATGTTGTTTAACTGTCAATATGAAAACAATTCCTACCGATAAAAAGTTACGCAATTACCCATCTGGTTACCCTAGCAAGGATAATGGCACAAATGTATGAAATTATTGTCATTGGTCCTCGATAAGTCTATTGGTTACAGACATAGTTACTTACATAAAAACATAAAGGTGAAGCTAAAATAAAAGCGTGTCATAAAGACAGCAACGACAAAACAACTCAAGCATTAGGATTTTTATGATACAAATGAATTAATTCAGATAAAAGTGTCAAAATAAGAATATTGTGATTGTAAATGTCATAACTATCTGTTTATATAAAATTCAAAGTCCTGAGTGACTGGCTGACTCATGACATCACAATATCTTATAGTACTCTTGGCTGATATATCAACGCACAGCCTAAACCACTAGTCCTAGAGACATGAAATCTGCCCTACTGAGCGCAAAAGCGGTATCTCAAAAAAATCGTAAAGTTCATTTTAATGCCATCGGATAGCTTTAATAAATACGCATCTAATGAGCTGACGAAGGTGACGCCTTCTTATAACAGAGTATTCAATTTTTAAATTACATGATGAGATAGAGAAAACTTTGTAAAGGGTTTTATCATATATTTTAAACAATATAGCGCTAAAAGGCTTAGTTCATTAAATGCGTATTTTTACAGCTATCCGATGGCATTAAAATCAACTTTACGATTTTTTTGAGATACCGCTTTTTCGCTTAGTAGGGCAGTAATTTGGAAGGTGTGTTCTTTGTGAAGAGTAGGTATCCGCTAAGAAAGCGTTTTTTGAAATTCCATCCCTAAGAGTGTGAAATGGGGGGTTGAATTTTCTGTGAAACTTTTTATTCTCGGGGTCGGATAAGACATAGCAAGCAGTGCGATAAGACATTGTTTACCTGGATTAACATAGGGTATGGCTGTACTTCACTCCTCTGGGATATTTTTCGACATCCACGCGGGCGAAGCCGAAGCAAGTTATAATTTCACACTGCTAAATAAGTAACATTTGCAAACTTGAATTAATTATTTTAAGGTCTATGCCAATATTCTCGAATTGAGGCCTGTGTTCCAGCAGTACGAATATTATAGGCTGATCCCTAAAAATAAATATGATAAATTATGGTGAATTTAACTGTGCTCAACATATTATATTCTGTATGAGATATCTTTGTTGGTAACCTAATTCATTCTTTATTTCCATGGAATATGGGTAGGCCTTTAGTGTACGATACTCTTTCGCCATCCCATCTTTCTGGCACGGCGTGCTATGCTGGTACCGCTGCTTCGGCTGCGGAAAACCTCAAGCGGCGTAAGTATAATAACCTTATTGGTCATTATATTTTTGAGCCGTTTGGGGTTGAAACCCTCGAGCCATGGGGTCCGAGTGCTCTGGGCCTTGTAAAAACAAATCTCTAAATACTTCCTGTGACCCAAGGGCTGGTTTTTGCCTTGGCCAGAGGCTAAGCTTTGCCATACAATGTGGTAAAGGCGCCAGTCTCTTGGGTATTTTACCAGTCGACAGCGATGCGGGTGAATTTTTCGACGCCTTTTTTTAATTTGTAATTAGTTTTAGGTAATTTAGGTTATAATTTTATTATGTAATTAATTTAAATCTTAAGTTTTTTATATAAGTTTATAAAATAAATACGTAGCCTAATTCATTATTATTATAATTTTATCTCTAAGGACATTAAATTTTGTAAGTACTTGCATAAATTGCATTGTGACTATGACGTATTTCCTACTTGAATTGCCAATTAAGGTTATTCTTATGTGATTGTCGCTTATGATTAAATATTATACAGGGTTGAACTATATTAGCTGGTTATAGGTACTTTGCCCACGTGCTGGGTATGAATATCGGAAACGAATGTAAATATAAAAAAATGAACATTTCATCATTAATTCAATAAAATTGTTATATTTGTTCAATTGATTAAAAATTAGATTGTTTCAAAAATTTTTAGTCCAGACCTGATGAAAGCTGATTGACATTCGTGATACAAGTTATTGTAGTAGGACTTAGTACGAGTGCAAAATAACTTCTCCGACACCTTAGTGCACGTACAAGACCAAATATATTTATAAGGATACTAGCTTCTGCCCGCGACTTCGTCCGCGTCTAATTTCTGCTTCCCTGACCCTACCCGTCGCATCGAATTGCCTGCCAGTTTTGGACCATTTTTCGTTACTGCTCCGCTCCTATTGATCGTAGCGTGATGTTATATAGCCTTCCTCGGTAAATAGGCTACCCAACACAAAAATATCTTTTCAATTCGGACCAGTAGTTCCTGAGATTAGCGCGTTCAAACAAATAAACATACAAACAAACAAACAAACTCTTCAGCTTTATAATATTAGTATGGATTTACTGAACTCATTCTTTTAGTGATAAAGTTTTTTGGGGTTACGTACGAAACTGGTAAAAAGGAACTCTTATAGTGTGACTTAGTCTATCACAGCTGGATATCTCGAGGACCACTAATGCTATCAACTTGAAATTTGGAATAGGCACGTCTATAAAATCAAGTAAATCAGCGAAATCGACAAAATTTCGTATACGGCCTAAAATGAACATCTTAGAAGAAATCACAGAATTACAATGTTATTGTTTATGTTGATCAAACATTCAATGTTGCAGGTTTAGATTTATGTTTTGACAACTATAAGTAGCCCTTTCACATGTAACATCTAATCAATATGAACAATCTTCTTCTTTCGTGTCGGTGGTACTCGTACACTTTATATAGCTTAACTGTCCCGTTGGTCTCGTGGTCGCAAGCGCGACCGCTGAGCGTGGGGTCCTGGGTTCGATTCCCGGGTCGGGCAAAGTGTTACTGGGTTTTTCCATTAGGAATTTCTTAGTAGCAGCCCGGAGTTTGGAAGTTGGCGGTGGATACCCCCACGGAGCAAATTGCTCCGTGGATACCCCCGTGCCTCGGAAAGCACGTTAAGCCGTTGGTCCTACGCCTGATCTCTCTCCGGTCGTGTCGGATTGCCGTCCCATCGGACTATGAGAGTGAGGGAAGAGTGAGTGCTCCTGTGTCTGCGCATACACTTGAGCACTATAATATCTCCCGCGCCGATGGCTAGTCTCCGTTGAGATTGGCCGCCGTGGCCGAAATTCGGTCTGGAGGACTATATATAGCTTGAGCCCAGTAGGTGGCCACGTTTATTGCGGCATAAGTGGCATTTTTGAGATCATCTGAGGTGCAGGTGAACCATCAACTAAATTAAAAAAAAAACATCGCAAAATTCCCCATTATATGTTTAATTTATAAAAGCGACATCTGTTATCTCATTAGTAAGTTATTTGAGTTCGTGTGTTGGTACTTTCCGTTGGTTTGATCATCAATGCGCGACTGCTATTGCGGTTTTCAGATGTAATAAATAGATGGCGTTAGTAGTATGAAACGAAAAAGATAATTGAGGTGTGGAACAAAAGGTGTCATTTACGTATTTTGCTTGATTAGGTTTTTTTTTTAATCGGCTCAAAATGTTAAATTCTATCTGTAACTCCCAAGATTTTGTTAAAAAATGACTACTTTCATAGAAAAATCGATCTGAACTGCTGCTTCCGGAACAAAAAGTTAGGTACATTTTTATTCAATCACAGTGACTTGAATTCAAAAAGTGACATATTCTTAAGAAATTCGTTTGAAGAGTCATTAGTCGGTTCAAACCGGGTACAGTACCGAAAATAAATGCTGTGTGATTTTGTATAGGAGGGTACAGGATAAAAAAAAATTAAAAAGCAAAAAATAATAAACCTTTAAATTTTAAGTCGGCGCTGAAAAATCAATGAAAAAAGATCACTCAAAGCGCCTACTCATAATTTTAAGGTTTATTATTTTTTGCTTTTCAATTTTTTCGGTGGTTTAATTTTTTGTTCAAAACTTTTTATTTTATAATTTTTTGTGGCTTGAATATACTAATAATACTTGGCAATATGGCTTTATTGGATAGGGTATACACCCTATCCAATAGAAAAAGAATTATCAAAACCGGACTACTCTGTATAAATTAAGTTATGCGTGGTTATACATTGCAATCAGTGAGCGAACAGTCAATCATCCCTTTTTGCCGACCCGGGTTCGATTTTGTTCTCCAAATTTATATTGGACCACCTTCGGAGTATACCCTTTCCAATAAAAAAAGAATTATCACAATCGGATAATTATGTAAAAAGTTATGCGTGGTCATTAAAAAAATATATATAAACGCGTCGAATTGAGAACCTCCTCCGTTTTTTTTCGACGGTTAAAATCACATGTAAAACCTTCAAAAAATTGAACAGCATTTATGTCCGGTACTGTACTGAGAAGGAATTGGGACACTTCATGAAAGGTGCTAAAAAGAAGGATGTCGAAAGTTTATTAAAAAAGCAGTTTGGAGAAGACGGGAAAAATGAGCCTTCATTAAAATGGTATTGTGATATTTTGTATGAAAGTAATGTCGGTGAAAATGACAATGAAGATAATGAAAATTGTTGTGATTGTTTGGAACCTGATTGTGGAGAATTACCTACATGTATAAGAAATGAAAATACTTTGTGTGAATCTATTTTTATTTTCATACTGAATGTTTCACAAGGTAACATATTTTAGACAGTGAGTTTCAAAAGGTGACATTTTACAAAATTATTGAATCAAATAGTGACATTTACAAGCTATTGCATCAAAGTGTGTCATTTGATATCTAGTTTATATTTTTTTTTCCAAATTTCAAAACCAGCAAGATAACCTTAAGAATACATTAAATTGTATACAATAATTGACACATAAAAAGTTAATTTAAAAAAAAAATTGCTTAGATCAACTTGAATATTTATTTTCTCAATTTACTCAAAAAGTTGAAAACTGTTAATGACACCTTTTGTTCCACACCTCCTCAATTGATAACATTACAATGTTTCAAGATAGCGTCCGAAGTACGATCGAGCTTCAAACAAGTAGATTTTTTGAAAGTGCTGGCTGAATAGTTCACAAGAAAAAAAAAAATCGAAGTACAAATACTAAAGCATACAAACATTTTTAGCACGTTGCCAAACTTTTTGGTTTTAATTTAACTCACCGATTTTACCTGGAAATCCGGTAATAAGGATAAGAAAAGATTGTAAACAAAATATTCGATGTTTTTTTTTATTAAAATTAGGGAAACACATGGTATAGGTTGATTTTACTGCGTAGGTATCCTCCTATACTATCAATAATGATTGTTATCGACGATCTGATGATGGAGATGCTGTAGACGGAAACTAAAAAGCGAGTAAAAAAAGTATAATAATATTTATTTTTTTGAGATTTTTCGAGCTTATAGGAAGTATTGAAAAAATTGGAGGTTTTAATAAAAAATAGTATTTCCCACAGTTCTCTTAGAGTGACACCCACGGAATAAAGGTGACACCTCTATAAAAAATGTCAGTAATGATTTATTAAACCTATTTACATATTATTTTATTCACTTTTAAATCAAAATACTCGAACACTTCGAAAAAAAAATAGTATGAAAGTTGTTATTCAAAATCCACAGCTGGATATCGTTTAATTTACATACATGTGACACTTATGTCGTAATATCTTCCATGGAATATGTGAATTCTTCTATTTTACGCAGATCATGTAGCCATCATCACTAGTCATCATCATTGTCTTGGTTATTGGTATGAAACAGCTTGTGAAAATTGGTAACTCCCTGTAAATACAATTATAAGCTCTTGTTCAGATAGATGTGGAAAATCTAGAAGTTCAAGAGTATTAAGATTTTGTAGATTCGACTTCCTTCTATTCCATCGTTGTTTTTTAATTTCTTCAGCTAAACTATTTAGATAAACCGATAAAACTATTTTTTTTAAATAGTTTCTATAGTATAAGTCGAATGTACAAAATCGAAATACTCTTGAACTTCTAGATTTTCCACATTTATCTGAACAAGAACTTAAAATTGTATTTACACGGAGTTACCAGTTTTCACAAGCTGTTTCATACTTAGCTGAGGTGATTGATGATCAGGGCAACCTATATGTACAATATATTAAGCAAACAACAAATTAAATTGAAGCAGAAGTCAAATCTCGGCACATAAATTGCAAAGTCTACCATATTTACATAGTCTATGTTCCTAACGGTATAGGACATCAAGCATTCAACGCTATTTTTGTGACTGTCCCAATGGCAACCGTACTGTGGGTTGCTGCTCTCACATGAGAACAGCAACCCATAGTAATATATGATAGCAGCTACATAGCTGCTATCATATATTACGAGTATTTATCATTTGCGAGATATTTGTCACGTATAATACGATCTGCGGAAATACTATCAAGTATATATTTGCCACGGACATAGTTCCAGTAGTAATTAACCAAGATAGTGATGATGACTAGTGATGATGGCTACATGATCTGCGTAAAATAGAAGAATTCACATGTTCCGTAGAAGATATTACAACATAAGTGTCATATGTATGTAAATTAAACGATATCCAGCTGTGGATTTTGAATGACAACTTTCATACTATTTTTTTTCCGAAGTGTTTGAGTGTTTTGATTTAAAAGTGGATTGAATAATAATAGGTTGGGGAAAAAGTTTCTTCGCATTTTTTAAGAAAATTCAAAACATTTTTTAATAAAGTTTATTTACATTTAACTAAAGTATTTAGGTACCATTTTGTTCGATAACTTTTTGCCATCTTGTAGGTAGGGACATGATCCCATTGCTATAGAAATTTTGGGACTTCTGGTCAAAATACCGCGACAAGTGGTTTTGGCAGTCCTCTCGTGATGTTAACCTGACACTGCCTAAAGAATTCTGAAGAGACCGAAACAGTTGGAAATCTGAAGGTGCAAGGTCAGGACTATACGGCAGATGCATTAACACCTCCCAGCCAATCTCTCTTAATTTTTGTTGGGTGGCTAAAGATGTGTGAGGTCTAGCGTTATCATGATGAAAAACCACACCCCTTCTGTTGATAAATTCCGGCCGCTTTCACTCAACTTCTTGCTTTAATCTCATCAGTTGTTCGCAGTAGAGTTCAGAATCGATGGTCCTGCCTGGTGGTAACAGCTCATAATGAATAATGCCCTTCCAATCCCACCACACACACAGCATCACCTTGTTGCGAGTTAACCCGGGTTTCGCCACAGTCTGTGAAGCCTGACTGGCCTTTAACCACGACCTTTTTCGCACGTTCTTGTCATACGTGATCCACTTTTCATCACCAGTTATCAGCTTCTTCAAAAATGGTTCGGTTTCATTACGTCGTAATAAACAATCACAAATGAGTACACGGTTCATTAGGTTTCTTTCAGTGAGCTCATGAGGTACCCAAATGTCGAGCTTTTTTGTGTACCCAGTTTTTTTCAAATGCGCCAAAACTGTTTTGTGATCAATTTCCAGTTCTTCAGCTACGTCGTAACTACTGGTATGCCGATCTTGCTCCACTTTTTCAAAAATGGCATCCATTTTATCCGTAATAGGGCGACCAGTGCGACGTGCATCTTTGACATCAAAATTTCCGGATTGAAAACGCTTAAACCAAATTTGTGCTACTCTTACAGACACTACACTAGGTCCATAAACATCGCAAATTTTTTTCGCGGCTTGCGTTGCATTTTTACCTTTTTTGTAGTAAAATTTTAAAATGTATCGAATTTCTTCATTAGATTCACTCAACTTGACGGTAAGAAAAACAAATGAAAATCACACATTTTCCTAATTTGAATTTGGAATTATGTTCTTTAAAATTTAAACTTTCAATGATACCAAAACCAGCCAGATACAAATAGTATTAGTCCAATAATAATATAATAATAATAATAATAATATATTCCACAACTATCACACAACGCCATCTAGTCCCAAGCTAAGCAGAGCTTGTGTTATGGGTACTAGACAACTGATAAACATACTTATATATTTCTAAATACATACATATTATAGATAAATTACACCCAGACACAGAACAAATGATCGTGTTCATCACACAAACATTTGTCCTGTGTGGGAATCGAACCCACGACCTCCGGCATAGCAGTCAGGGCCACTAACCACTAGACCAACAGGCCCAATATAGCCAAAGAGATTTTATTACAAGTTCATACATACTATAATGCGAAAAGACTTTTTCCCCAACCTAATATATAAAAAGGTTTAATAAATCAATACTGTCATTTTTTTATAGAGGTGTCACTCTAAGAGAACTGTGGCAAATACTATTTTTTATTAAAACCTCCAATTTTTTCAATACTTCCTATAGCTCAAAAAATCTCAAAAAAAAATAATATTATAATACTTTTTTCCTTCTACAAATTCCATTTGACCACATTCGATTTGATCCAGTAGATCCCGTGAAAAAAACTTTTTTTCCGAACCCTCAGTTATAAATATTTTTGTGATTATCTTTAAAAATATTAATGATAAAGCGGTAAAAACGCTATATTATTGCACAGTTCCAGTCACTAAAAAGACAACGTAAATAAGTCCCAAGATCTAGAGAGGGGGCAATTTGGCCATGCTTATCCCGGTATACCCTTTGGCGGTGGCGTCACACATCCGAAAAAGCACCGAGTAAAATAATGGCAGTTTCATTGATATTTGTTGCCTAAGAATAGCCTACAATGTTCCCACTCTTGGGATACGGGCCAACAGTGGGAACATGTATCTCATTGCCCTCCTCTCGATGAGATGGAGTGAACCAGTTTTTAACCGACTTCAAAAAAGGAGGAGGTTATCAATTCGACTGTATTTTTTTTTTAAATGTTTGTTACCTCATAACTTTTGACTGGGTGAACCGATTTTGATGATTTTATTAAATTTGAAAGCTGGTGCTTTCCGAATGGTTCCATATTATAATTTGGCTCCATTCGGACAATGAGATCCATGTGAAAAACATATAAGTCTTAAAGGGAATTGCTCAGTTTGTTAGGGTGCTCTGGCCTGACGTGGAAATTAACTTTACTAATAAAGGATTTTCGTTTTCTATATTTAATACCTAATAGAAATGGAATATAATAATAAAGTTGCAGCAAGTTGCAAAAATATGCCAATTCTGGCATGTACAATATTTTGATCTTGTCTCCAAAAACTTATATTACGAGCGTTTATTTTACAAAGATAATAGTGAAAATAAGCATTTCCTTGTAAAATTGATTATTTTCCTTGATTATAACATAGCACAAAACATAAAATCACGCCTGTATACCACGGAAAGGGTAAGCAGAGGTGTATAGCGGTGGTGATGTGGTGTTCCTTGATTATGTGTTAACTTATTTATGCAAGTGTAACATGCAGTAGGTATAATTTTAATAGTTGGTAAATAAATAAATAGTTACACGACCAGGGATCTGTGGATAAAATAAAACAAGTAGGTATTATTTAATTCAATTGTTTTCATCGGAATCGTATATAATTAAAATATTATCTAAAAACTGGGCAGGTGGCTTAATATTATTTTGGTATCTTGCCCAGCTTAAATACCATATTATGGTCATGACGTGAGCGCAGCAACCCACTGTTCTTCGGCTTACAAGGCAATTGCAACAATATTGGGTAATTGCTTCTCTGCCCTGTTCACAATTATTATATAAAATATAAACAAAATATATTTTTCGGTTTATGTGCCTGCTTTGAATTTTGTCCCTTAATAATGTGCAATTGTCTGACAAGGGTAAACCTGTTTACCTAACTGTCATATTTTAAATTGAAAGATTTTTTATGTAATCTATGATGCCTTGTTTATGTTAATTTTGTACGCCATATATTGACAAAACATAGTGCACGTATTTTAGACAATATTCTACTGTAACTTTACCGATACAGAAATTGTTGAAGAACGCTGCAGATGAATGCTTTAGACAAATCACAAAAGATGCCCTAGGCTTCGCATTTATCATCCCATGCATTTAAAATATGTCTTAAGACTTCAAGGACCCGTTGTGAAACCGAACTGTGTGCTACATAATCATCATCAGTCATCCTATAATGTTCCCACTGCTGGGACACAGGTCTCCTCACTGTGAGAGGTATATTACCATAATCCACTACGCGGGCTCAGTGCGGGTTGGTTGATGTCACATGTCTCCGAATTTTTGATTCTAAGATATGCCGGTTTCCTTACAATGATTTTCTTCACCATTTTGAGAGCAGTGGTGATGAAATAAGTTACACAAACTAAAGTGCCCAGTTGGGTTCGAACTCATGATCTACAACCCGTAAGTCACGGCCGTTACCATTGGACAACCACTGCTTCATCTATGCCATCTTATCTTGCTATGTAATCATTATTGTTTATAAAAAAAAACTTTGAAATTAGTGTATTTGAGAAAATTGTCTACAATTTTCTCAAAAGAAATTAGTATAGGAAGGTAGTGCGTTAATAGGTCTATATTAAGGGGGGTCTGATGTACCAGATTTAAACAAAGGTATTATTATGTTATTATTCATAAGGTCAGGAAACTTCCCACAATCGAAACAATGACTAAGTATAAGAGCTGAAGTAGATGCTACAATGTCAATTATAGACTTAGCGACTTCTACAGAATTACGTCACTTTATAAAGTTGACCGAAAGAGTCATCCCACTGAGCTGTCTGTGTGCAACTTATAATAATGAGACAATAAAACATCATTTTTGCATTATTATGTTATAACAAGTTCGATAAAAATTTAAACTGAATGAAATCAGATATTAACACATTCAGTAGATACACATATTGGTAAATGATAGCCAGAAACTTTTTGAAACATATTTATAAAAACAGCCTACTACATAATAAGTAACAATTGGATATTAGCTTAAATTTCAACAGTTACAGTTATTTTTGTTGAAGGAGGTTTTCGCCAACGCGACCATAATTCAGCTAGAGTTTGGTTTCCATTGGCTGAGTCGTACATAGGGACGTTGTTAATAGTGTCATATTTAACAGCTTCACATCTTGTTCCCTCGTGGTTACCAACACATTGACAGACTGGTGCATCCTCTTCGTTCAGGGAACAGACACCGCTGTTCAGACAATAACCATAACACTCGTACACTTCACATCTTTTCCCGGAATAACCGGCGTTACATCTGAAATAGTAATATTGGAGTTATATGGTCGCTGTAATATAGGTAAACATGGTTATTTAAAACAAAAATAAACAAGAAAACAGAGAAAAAGGAAAAACGACAAATTAGGAACCGCGGTGGCCCGGTAGTAATTGCTCTGTGTCGTAGGTTTAAAACCAAGCAAACACTTCACTTCGTGTAATTACACTCTAAACGGTGGAGGAGAACATCATTTAAGGTGAATGCTTCAACCAGCCCGCGAAATTCAAATTTTCTTACGTTTTTTTGCAATTTGCAGGCCTGTGCTAGGTTGTATGTTGATTAAAATATTATTCGCGCCTGTAAGTCATATGTAGTTACAAAATTATAATCATCAAAATCATCAATACAACGCTCTAAGTTCATAAAGCTGTAGGAATGACTTTTTTTTTTTTTGTTCTTTAGCCTTTATAAAGTTGGAGGGTTGTATTGGCGATTTTGATGATTATAATTCTGTAACAATTCTGACAATTCTGTACATACGTTTTACAGGTGCGAATAATATTTAACCTAGCACTGGCCTACCGTGTGGTGCCGGAGTACCGTGTGGTGCCGGACGTAAAGAATAACACCACTCCATTCCTTCCCGTGGGTGTCGTAAAAGGCGACTAAAGGACTTACTAGAGAATGGGCAGCAGCGTTCTCTATGCATTTTACCAGCATACTGCGATCGCCAACCCGCCTGCCAAGCGTGGCGATTATGGCAAAGTCCCCCAAATTGGGGGAGGCCTAAGTCCAGCAGTGGACGTCTTACGGCTGAAATGATGATGATGACTGGCCTGCAAATTGCAAAAAACGCAAGAAATTTTGAATTTCGAGGGGTGGTTGGAGCATTCACCTTAACCAAAATGTTGACATATCACAACAACCAACACGCAATGGTACGGCATGATGGATTATGGTCATCTCCTTCTCAATAAAAGGAGGCCTGTGTCCTACAGTGGGAACGTTGTAAACTGATTATTTCCTTGTGATTAAACACCAGAAGGAATGGAACATATTATATTACCTGCATTCAGGAAGTCCCTCTTCATTATTGTAACTGCAGTCACCTTGCAAACAATAGTTCACACAGACTGAAACATCGCATCTCTCACCGATGTAACCAGGTATGCATTTGCAAAAAGACTCATTATCTTTTATACCGTGAACACAAAACAGTTCGGCAACTGTTGCACATTCTGGTATCGGTTCTGTTTCTGTTATCTGTTGAATTCTGACGGAGTTGGTTGTTGATATCAGACTCGACAGGGCTTCGCACTCCTGAAGTCCCTGAATTTGATTATTAAGTTTGTAGTTGGCAGCTATGCCGCGTGGACTTTTGTCATAGAACTTCCTAATCTCTTTTGGTTCTTCATAACGCATTGCGTTCTTTGATAACTGCCAAACGGTTGTGTAGCTCTCGCTACTGTTCATCCAGTATAAGTAATCTTTTGAAACAGTCAACTGTTGTGATGTAGAAAAATGTGAATGTGCTAAATGAATTTTTTGATTTCGTCCATTCAAATCTGCTACAATTAGAAACTCACTCGTTTTGTAACCTTCAAAATAAAATATGTTTGCTGTTAGTGGGTCCACGGCTAGGCTAAAGACTGGTAATTTTTTGGTAATAACTTCTCTGTTGGAACCATTAAATCGAGCTCTTTCCATGTACACACCTCCTGAGATTGTGTAGGTCCAGTAAATGTACCTGTAAATTGAATGACATTATTGAATATCATGAATTGCAACATAATTATATTTTTTTAAACTTAATTGTAACGTACCCTTTACAGCTATCCACGGCAATATCACTAGGAGTCCGATCATCCAACTTCATTAATTGGTTTACATTGTTAGAAGCTCCACATTTTAATGAAATCGAATTTATGCTGCTTTCATTAGTATCAGTAAAGAATAGTGTTTCTGTTGCCGGGTCGAAGGCAATACTTTGAATGTTACCACTGTTCTTTTTGATGAAACATTTGTTTTCCTCAGAATGTAAGTTATAACCACATATAGCGTCGTTGTAGCTCTGTTTGTCGACGTACAGCATCACATTGGAAAGTTCATCGTAAGCTAACTCTGTGAGGTGGTGGGCAGGTAAATTCACGGTGATTCTTTTTATCCCGTTGGTATAAAATATGAGTTGATTTCCTTCAGTTACGGCGATGTCTGAAACAAAAAAGTTTCGTTTTACTTTACCAAACTGATAGCTTCAAACAAATAACTCAAGAGTTGTGTAAAACGTTTAAATCATAACCGGACGGGGTTACAGACAACAAAGAAAATAGTGTGACAGAAAATTTACATTCTATTAACCTATTTATTTCTAAGATCAGGTAATAGTTTATGAAGTATTGTTCTCAGACACCGAACATAACGTAAATACACGGAAGAAATACACAGCTACGCATATCTTGATAATATTCAGTTATCCTTTAGAAATAGCGAGAGAAAGTAAGTGGTTTACATTTAGTTGAGCCTTAAGCAAGTTGAATGAACTTCTTACCAAAAGTATGTTAGTCACTAAATACTACTTAATAAATTTAATTATTTTTTTTTGGTATTTGATGACCCCCCATAAATATAATATTAAACGATTGTTTGAAAACATTGCAAAAGCCAATTATTTTTAAAGGAGTGCGAAATTCTTGCCAACTTCTCGATAGGAAACGATCAACTCGAACCGTGCACCTAGCTTCTGACGTTTCGAAAGTGCAGCTGTAGGTTCATCAGCCGCCAGGGCAGATTCAAGGCAAAGAAAAATATATTACCTGGTAAATTGTCTATAGTTCATAGTTCTCACAACTGTTGCAATTATATTCACAAAAGAGATTGGATTGGATTTCTTTTTCCTCTTAAATTTTGTTTTTTATTTGTTTCTTTCGTTAATAATTGTTTTTTATTTTATTTTATTAAGTATTGTTTTTTGTATAGTTTCTGTGCGTGTCCCAATAAATACTTTTCTTTCTTTCAATTCTAGTCTTAGAATCTTTAGCAGCTCCAACTGTCTTTTCAAGTGTTAATCAATTAGTTGTGGTTGTCAAGCACCAGCTGCTGCGTGTATGAAACAGCAGCAAAAGCAACCTAAATGTAATTGCTGCCCGTTTTGACTGACCAAAATCATTGGATAAGGACAGGCATTGGCATCAGTTAGGTAAAGGGACTAACCCTAGGTAGGTTTGCCCTTTAATGTGACTTTATTGTACAATATTCTCTTAATCATTGTGTACTTACACATGTTTTCGAGTCTGTACAAATAAACATTTTATTTTTTATTTATTTTTTCTAACAATACTAAGATAAATTTTACGTCCAATTTATGTTACTGACACTCTAACTTTTTTATGATTTTTATGTATTTCGTACTTTTATGGAGATTTCTCTGAAATAAATAAATAGAATTGAATGTATAGGTTTTACACTATTCCGCACAACTGCTGTATAAATAAAAACAGCTTCCTCCCGCGGCTTCGCCCGCGTTTTGAAAAGAGTGTGTCTTCTTTGTCCTTCTCGAGGATTCAAAGTATCGTCATACCAAATTTCATGATGTTTTTGTTGTTGTTGTCATATCGCCCGCCCGCGCTGGAAATTCGTTTTCACTTTCTGACTTTTTTTGCTCTTCTCCTAAGGGTCGTAGCGACATATTAAATAGTTTATAACATTCCACAAGAATAAGGATATCAACTTAGCGGGCGGCGAGCTACCCATTACTCGCCTCCCGCAAGCCCGTGCCTACGGTGGCCGGGAGTCCGCTATCGACTCCAGACGCCCGGGGTGTCTCCTCCTGCGGCGGCTAGGGACGTGAGGGCGCAGAGACTGCCACTCCCTCACGTGCCCCGCCTTCTTCTTATTCTTCGAGCATTACTGCTTCGCGAAGGAGGTGACGGCTGCCCATGCCCTCTCGCTCTGTACCATGGCTCGCACCAGGGCCGGACGGGAGAGGCCGCCGCCTCCACTAGGACACGGCGGGGCCCTGCCCAAGCAGGGCACACCTCCACCGTATGCTCCACCGTGTCTTCCAGACGATCCACGCAATGGAACCACCCGGGCGTTTCCTGCCGCTTTATCGTGAACAGGAACCCACCAAAGCACCCATGCCCGGTGAGAACCTGTGTTTGGCGGAAGGTGAGGACGCCGTGACGCCTCTCTATCCACTCTTCAAAGAGGGGACTTACCGCCGTAATTGTGGCGTGCCCAGCACTGGGTTGCGACAATCGTACCCTCCATGTCGCCATGAGATCACACCGGAGCTCTGTCCACCGTGCCGCGATTTGTCGCGGCAGCGGAGTTTCGCCCCGGCGTTTCACCTCCTCGTGCCACTCCCACATGTGCGCGAGGACCTTTGCCTCCAGATCCCATGGCGGCACTCCGGCAAGGAGGCTCGCCGCCTCGCAGGAGAGAGACTACCCCTTACATACAAACTAACAGACAAACTTATTTTACCATATAGAAAATTATAATATTGTATTATTAGTATCGATTATCTCATGCAGTAGACACCTACCAACCTAGGTACATCATACAGGTAAGAAATTGCGGGGAATTTTTTTACGTATTAACAAGCTTTTAAAAATCTTAGAAAGAATATCCTCCGGCGTTAAGCCCTAAAAGTAGGTGTAAAATGAACTATGATCCTCGTACTTACCCCAGGAGTGCACCAGCCCCACGTACAGCGCCGCCAACGCCAGCACACACTGCGTTATACACATTTTACACTTCCGAAATACACAGTTGTTTCAACAAGGGTAGACCCACTGCTGGAGACTGATCTTTTGATTCTGAAGCCGAATGCTAGTTTGCCGCAAAATTAATAGGTCTTTTCGGAATGGTGACAAGAGACGGTAGATATGAGTACCCGTTAATATACCTAAGTGGAAATTCTTCTCATCACAAAGATAACTCGGTGACCCCATCGGGAATACCGATTTATTTTTTAAGTACCTAAATATTAAAATTTACAAAAACAAGCGTTTTATCTACTGTATGACATATTTCTATTAATAGCTATCGATTATCCGCAGCTTCAACCGCGGGATGGAAGTCGGAAATTCTTCCACGGGAACATAGTACCGGGTTAAATAGTACATATTTTAATCCAGGTGTATCGTATTCAACAGACTGACAGTTAGCTTTACATTTAAGAACGAAGTTCCTTATTACACGTTCTAATAAAAGTTTCATAAAACTAAAAACACGCTGCCATAGAAAACCAATCTCTTCTCCTTCTAGAAATGACCAGAACTGTCCCTTTGAGTTAAAGAAGTACAAAGAAGAGAAGGCGATCGGCAGTGCGCCGTAAACGAGATTTTCTATCAGTTCGGTTTTGAACCGTGTAGACCCGAGAAGAAAGTCCAATGTCCTTGAACGCTATCACGCTTAGCGAAAATTGCAAAGAGGACCTCATTTAACATCTCTTGCGGGCGGCTATGTTCTTCCACTCATGCTGCCAGAAAGATAAGACAGTTAACATAAGGTTGGGGAAAAAGTATTTTCGCATTATAGTATGTATGAACTTGTAATAAAATCTCTTTGGCTTATACTATTTGTATCTGGCTGGTTTTGGTATCATTGAAAGTTTAAATTTTAAAGAACATAATTCCAAATTCAAATTAGGAAATGTGTGATTTTCATTTGTTTTTCGTAACGTCAAGATGAGTGAATCTAATGAAGAAATTCGATACATTTTAAAATTTTACTACAAAAAAGGTAAAAATGCAACGCAAGCCGCGAAAAAAATTTGCGATGTTTATGGACCTAGTGTAGTGTCTGTGAGAGTAGCACAAATTTGGTTTAAGCGTTTTCAATCCGGAAATTTTGATGTCAAAGATGCACGTCGCTCTGGTCGCCCTATTACGGATAAAATGGATGCCTTTTTTGAAAAAGTGGAGCAAGATCGGCATACCAGTAGTTACGACGTAGCTGAAGAACTGGAAATTGACCACAAAACAGTTGTGGCGCATTTGAAAAAAACTGGGTACACAAAAAAGCTCGACATTTGGGTACCTCACGAGCTCACTGAAAGAAACCTAATGAACCGTGTACTCATTTGTGATTCTTTATTACGACGTAATGAAACCGAACCATTTTTGAAGAAGCTGATAACTGGTGATGAAAAGTGGATCACGTATGACAAGAACGTGCGAAAAAGGTCGTGGTCAAAGGCCAGTCAGGCTTCACAGACTGTGGCGAAACCCGGGTTAACTCGCAACAAGGTGATGCTGTGTGTGTGGTGGGATTGGAAGGGCATTATTCATTATGAGCTGTTACCACCAGGCAGGACCATCGATTCTGAACTCTACTGCGAACAACTGATGAGATTAAAGCAAGAAGTTGAGTGAAAGCGGCCGGAATTTATCAACAGAAGGGGTGTGGTTTTTCATCATGATAACGCTAGACCTTACACATCTTTAGCCACCCAACAAAAATTAAGAGAGTTTGGCTGGGAGGTGTTAATGCATCCGCCGTATAGTCCTGACCTTGCACCTTCAGATTTCCACCTGTTTCGGTCTCTTCAGAATTCTTTAGGCAGTGTCAGGTTAACATCACGAGAGGACTGCCAAAACCACTTGTCGCGGTATTTTGACCAGAAGTCTCAAAATTTCTATAGCAATGGGATCATGTCCCTACCTACAAGATGGCAAAAAGTTATCGAACAAAATGGTACCTAAATACTTTAGTTAAATGTAAATAAACTTTATTTAAAAATGTTTTGAATTTTCTTAAAAAATGCGAAGATTCTTTTTCCCCAACCTATTATGAAAAACCGCGCGTTTGGTCTATTTTAGCTACTTTCACAGTATTATGTCGTAAGGCATGCTGCTGACATTGAATCCATCTTTATTTTACAAAAGAGAGCTGTCAAATCCATTTATAGTCAACATCGGTGCGAACCCACCTGGGAACTATATAAAAAGATTATCGAATGTTATGATGGTACAGACACCAGCGCATAAAGCTAGTACAACCTGTCAAATTTCTTTAATAGGATTTCTACTTTATTGCTAAAGCATTGGGTCAAAATGGATTGGAAAAATTTGACAGTTTCGGATAGCTTGATGTGGTGGCGTCTGTACCTTGCCAAGTCCTTCATGAAGATATAATGTTATTATGTAAGAAAAAATCGGGCGAGATCTTTTTAATGATATAAGTGAAAGACATAATTTAAATACTAAAAATAAAATAAATCATCCACTTTCCAGATTAGCTAAAGTACACACATATATTAATGGGGTACTGTAATAAATGTTACGACGGAATACTTCGTGTCATATTACAATTAAAAAATATAAAGAAAATTTAAAACTTCATTTTAAGTACACGTAAACAAGCATATTGCAAATTATAGGATTATATTCAAGATTAGAATGCTTGAAAACATTTTGATCCTGCTCCATTATGACAATCTAGAATCAAGAAAGAATCAAACTAGTTGCCAATTATTTAAATTTCACATGATAACTTTCGTTCTTTCAAGTCGTTTCATAATAAACACACCTAGACACGCGGTAGCGTGTCAAGCCAAGTTCGAGTAACAGAACTGGCGTACAGCCGTGTGTAATATTACACGAACCATTTGGAGCCACTTTTGACCCCCTCATAACTCAAAAACTATTTCACATAAACATGTCAAATTTGGCTCATATATTGAAACTTACGAGATACATATGTGCTCCAAATTTCATAAACACATCTCAAACGGTTATTTACATATTAACGTCCAAAAATCGTCATTTTTATCAATGACTGACCTATAGATCAAAACTCTAACCCAGATCCAGCCAGATGACCTAGAAAGTTCAAATTTGGCATGCAGATAGGTAATTAGGTGAATACAAAGGAATAAATCAGAAAATGGTAAATTTTTATCAATTTATTATAATTTTTCACTTAATTGATTCTATTAGGAACATTTATAACAAAAACCATTTGGTATTAATTTTGTTACAAATTAGTACCTACTAATAATTTATGTACAAAAAGTAATGACATCCCATCAAAAAAATAAATATGAAATGAGAGCCAAGTTCAATATTATGATATATGCCTTGGTTGTTGACTTCAACGACTAAAGAAATGAGATACAAATGGGTGCCAAGTTCAATGGGCAGTCCTGAAATTTATTTATAGCTACATAAAATATCATTTCTTCTTTTAACTTAGGATAATATATTGTAGCATAAGGTCTTTATTTATTTTTATTTTTTTGGATGGGAAATCTTATAATGACTTCTCCCGCTCTGGGCGGAGCGGGAGGGCGTGTCAGACTTTTACTGACTAAAACCCACCCGTGTTCCTTCAGTTGCCCATGTGCCGGGGCCACGGTATCTCTTTCGAACAATCACGCGACCCCGGCAGGTAGCATAAGGTCTGACTTGGCTAGTTTTCATATACGAATTATATTATATCCTTCGCAAGTTCTAAACCGGTTCTACTTGTCGGTTCTTATTTTATTATTTCGAAAATTTGGCTTTCTGGTAAAAACTAGCCATCAAACATAATAAATTGAACTTGGCTCTCATTTCACATTTATGTTTTTGATGGGATTGTTCTTACTGTTATCTTGTTTTACTTCATTTTGGTTCACCGAGATAATGAACCAGCAATTTAACTTGAAACCATTAAAACGATAACATTGGACTTATCATTTCACTATTAGTAATATCAGTGACTAGGTCAAGGGGTTACTTTTGGGGAAACCCCTCTATCACAGTATAAATAAAGACGGTATGAGAACTATGTCTATTCATTGCATTCATTAGGGTTGCCGTACAATTCGATAGGTTCCTGTTTCGGATAAGGCGGAAAGAAATGCCCGAGTGCTACTAATGTGTGGATTACCTGGAGAACACGTTGGAGCGTACGGTGGAGGCCTGCCCTGCTTGGGCCGAGCATCACCGTGTCCTCACAGCGATCGGCGGCGGCGATCTCTCACGACCAGCGCTTGCCCAGGCCATGGTACGGAGCGAAATTGCATGAGAAGCTGTCACTTCCTTCTACGAAGCAGTAATGTGAAGGAAAAGGCGGAGCGCGTGAGGGAGAGGCAGTCTTTGCAACCTCACGTCCCTAGCCACCGTTGGAGATGGGCGAGGAGAGAGAGGAGGGGCGTAAGGGCGCATAGATTGCCTCTCCTTTATGCGCTCAGCCTCCTCCTTCGCGAGCATTACTGCATCGCAGAAGGAGGTGACGGCTTCCCGTGCCCCCTCCCTCCGTACCATGGACCAGGGACGGATCGCCGCCGCCGATCGCCTCCACAAGTTCACGGCGGTGTTCTCCTAGGCAGGGCAGGCCTCTACCGTATGTTCATCGTGTCCTCCAGGCGATCCAGACAGTGATAAAACCCAGGCGTTTCCTCCCGCCTTATTCAGAACGGAAACCGCTCGAAACAGCCGTGTCCGGCGAGGACCTGTATAAGGTGGAAGGGGAGGACGCCGTGGCGCTTCTCTAGCCACTTCTCAAAGAGATCAGACCCTGCCTAAGAGACCATTTTGGACTACAGTTCTGGTTAAGACACAACCAACGAGGTCAAACGCAAAGACGATATCTTATGTAGTTGATGAGTTCCTATCGCCATGTGCGAGCACTACTATCAGCCCAGCTCCATGGTATATTATTTCTTCACTGTAGTTATATAAGTGTGCCGAGTTCACCTAAATAAAATGCCAGGAAATATTTGAAAAATGGATGACAATCTATACAAATAAATAAAATTGGAGTGTCTGTTTTTAATATTAAGATAACCACTTTTTACTAAGTGTATATGGATGTATACACGATACATATACCAAAACAACATTTTTTACAATTTTTGTCTGTCTGTCTGTCTGTTTGTTCCCGCTAATTTCTGAAATAGCTGGACCGATTTTGACGGGACTTTCACTGGCAGATAGCTGATGTAACAAGGAGTAACTTTGGCTACTTTTATTTTAGAAAGATTCTTTTATTTTAGAAAAAAATAACTGTCTTCGAAATCTACGCTGACATACGTCTCAAAATTCGAAAAACCCTGGCTGAATCCTATGAAATAGATCAAAATAATGTACTACAGTATTGTACACCTTAAAAAGGCCTACAAAAATGTCCGCAATCGTATACCTTTGTCTATCTCTTAGGGATAACCCACAATAACCAGTTTTTATCTTTTACTTTTTACGAGAAATAAGGGCTTATTTACGAAGCGATTTTAAGCAATACAGCATTAATCCTTATCCAATTAAGTACCTTAAATACATTGTGCATTTAATATAGATCAATATGGCCCTTTACAGCATGTAATTTAAATGAATATCTTAGAAGATATTAGAGATTTAAAAAGCGGGCGCAGAGCGCGTTGGCAGCGGCCGGGTAGTACAGGATAAGTAGGATTGTAATTCATATTACTTTGGCTTCATAGTAATTGCGAATATCATGTGTGTTCATTATACTCAAAATAAACCTAATAGTATTATTCCAAGTAAGAGACCGCGAAATGGCTTAGATGTTTAGATTTTTGGATGTTTGTTTCTCAATGATACAAAGACGGCCAAACGGATTTAGATCGAATTTGGCACAAAGATATATTATATCATGGATACGTAACAGATAGGATACCTACTTTATCCCGGTAGTAGGTTCCCGGGTGATATTTTCCGAAAGCTATACGGGCCAAGCCACTGGCAAAAGTACTATTCCTATAATTATGTTCGGTGTCTGGTAAATGATTGAGTGTCTGTATAGGTAAAATAGGAGCGTTAAGAAAAACCAGGAAGACTTATATTCAACTAAACCAAGCCCTATGTCGCAGTCTTCTTACTCTGAATACTATTATTTTTATTTTAAAAACACCAACACACATGATGTTCTCATAAACTATGAATCCTAAGTAATATGAGTTATAATCCTACTACTAATAATATCATATATGTGAAAATATGTATGATTGGGTGTTTGTTTCTCAATCACGCAAAAATGGCTGAATGGATCTGGATCGAAAATAGCACACAAAGTCTATTTTACCTATATAACCTGGAATAACACATTCTTATCGCGGTAGTACGTCCTCTTGCATTAATTTCCGACATCCACGCGGGCGAAGCCGCGGGTAAAAGCTAGTTCGTAAATATAAAGCATGTAACAACGAGAGGCCTCGGTGTCGCGGGACTGTTGGAAGTTCATTTTGCTCGTCAAGCGTCACGAAACTTTTGTTACGCAACAAAGTGTCGTGACGATCGACTTGTTACCCTTTACCTATTATTTTAGTTTTCGATATGTTCAGTGTAAGCAGGTTATTCTTAAGCCACTCACTGACTGTATCGAAACCCTTCTAAGCAAGGCAATATGCCTCTTCCCAGTTGTCCGACTAAAATACAAGAGCTGTATAATCCGCATAGGAAAAAATTGCACCGCTTTCCAGGCTGAGGCTACACAGGTCATTCATATAAATTAAAAATAAACTGGGGCCAAGAATTCTGCCCTGTGGCACGCCAAAAGCTACACTCAAATCGGAGCTAGAGTAGGTTCCAATTTCAGCACTATGTATTCTATTACTAAGATAACTCTGAAACAGGGATAGCGGGGTATCTCGTATACCTAGGCATTCTAGTTTGGATATTAAAATGGAAAACGGGACGTCGTCGAAAGCCTTTGCGAGATCCAGGAACAATGCAGCACAGTTCTTACCGTTTTTCAAGTTTCTGAGCTATGTGATTAACCAGTTTGTGAACAGCATCGGATGTAGATTTTTTTTTTTCGAAAGCCAAATTGGAGATTGCGAGCCTCCAAATATGAAACCAGCCTTGTATTTATTATCTTTTCCAGTATCTTAGACATAGCAGGCAGAACTGAAATGGGCCTATAATTTTCGACACGGTCACGATCTCCAGATTTAAAAACAGGGTAAAGAATTGCCTTTATAACCGATGAAAAAAAAACGGAGGAGGTTATCAATTCGACGCGTATATTTTTTTTTTGTTTGTTTTTTTTTTTATGTATGACCACGCATAACTTTTTACATAGTAGTCCGATTGTAATAATTCTTTTTTTATTGGAAAGGGTATACTCCGAGGGTGGTCCCATATAAATTTGGAAAACAAAATCGAACCCTAAGGGTCGGAAAACAGGGGATGATTGATTGTTCACTCACTGATTGTAATGTTTAACCACGCATAACTTTATACAGAGTAGTCCGATTTTGATAATTCTTTATTCATTGGATAGAATATACCTTGCCAAGTATTATAAGTATATTAAAACCGCAAAAAAATATAAAATAAAAACTTTTTACCAAAAATTTTACCGCCGAAAAAACTGAAAAGCAAAAAATAATAAACCTTAAAATTATGAGTCGGCGCTTTGAGTGATCTTTGTTCATTGATTTTTCAGCGCCGACTCATGATTTTAAGGTTTATTATTTTTTGCTTTTCAGTTTTTTCGGCGGTTAAATTTTTGGTAAAAAGTTTTTTTGAACCAGTCAGGACTCAAGGTACAGGTTGCAAACATGTGTCAGCGGAGGTACAATAACGTTTCTATGTCGTTTTAGAAAACTAGAGGAAATACCATCCCAGCCGACTGCAGAGTCACTCTTAAGTGAAAGGATTAAGCGTTCCACCTCTTGCCAGTTGTCTTGTTAGTTACCAAGGCGAAATAGTCCTGTGACACAAAGATACAATGTGATACAAAGTTTCTAGGAATAAGTATTGACAATACACTGACATGGATAACACATTTAGAATATATCTGTAAAAGAATGAATTAATCCTCATTTACTCTGTATAAACTCTCGAAAATTGTTAATAAAGAAGCCATATTAACTGCTTATCACGGACTAGTTGCACCAGTCCTAAGAAATGGTATTATACTGTTAGGTTTTAAAATAATATACTAAATTATAATATTGTCTTAGTCGATTATTGGGACTTTTGATTTATAATACTGGCAACACTAGTTTTGAATTGGCGCGGTTTTGAGACAACGGTTGGGAACACGGGGTGGCACTCGGCCTATTCGCTCGGAGCCTGAATCGAAGACGGACGTAAGTTTTGTTACTATAATACTCTTAAATATTAAGTACTTATAACATTGTAAACATTTAATAAAGAGTAGCGATGGAGTATCTTGTCCTTCTTCTCCAACCGTGTGATTACTCTTTGGAACAGACAACTAGAGTCAATTATATTTAAAGGTATGCCTTTTTGAAATAAATGAGATGAAAATAACACGTAACACATTGTATCATCGAAAGGTCCACCCTTTAGATGATACAATGTGTTACGTGTTATTTTCCCTACCCAATTTTATACTATAATATATATCTTGGGGAAATGCAGTCGATAAGAAATCTGTATTTAAAGCTCAAAAGAAATGCATTAGAGCAATGTGTAATGTGGAGAATACTACTAGCTGTCAACCCTACGTAAAAATCTTGAAAATTCTGTCACCCTCTTCGCTATACATATATGAACTAAACGTTATTGTAAAATCGAAACCAAATTATCTTATATAAGACTGCTTTTAAAAGCTACTATTGACAATTTACGTGCCAAAAAAAAAAAACTATTAATTAGTAATTGATATACGGAATTGCAAGTCTGTTTGGTTTTTTTAAATTTTATTTTCAACGTTTTATTACAATATACAAACTTACACTAAAATAAATATATTAACATACAAACAAACATACAAGTGAAGCTAATATAAAGCGTGTAAAAAGGTAAGAGCTCACTGGGCATCAAAGAATTCGTTCGCATCGCTGTCGGTGGGGAAAGGAACCCACCGAAGCACCCATGCCCGGTGAGAACCTGCGTCAGGCGGAAGGTGCGGACGCCGTGGCGCCTCTCTATCCACTCCTCAAAGAGGGGACTTACCGCCGCAACTGTGGCGTGCCCAGGTTGCGACAATCGGACCTGCCATGTCGCCATGAGATCCTGCCGGAGCTCTGTTCGCCGTGCCGCGATTTGTCGCGGCAGCGGGGTTTCGCCCTGGGCGGCGTTTCGCCTCCTCGCGCCACTCCCACATGTGCGCGAGGACCTTTGCCTCCAGATCCCATGGCGGCACTCCGGCAAGGAGGCTCGCCGCCTCGCAGGAGAACGTGTGGTATCCCCGGACTAGCCGGATGGCCATGACCCTTTGAGCCGCACTCAAGGCGCGCTGAGCGCAGCCTCAATGAGGGCGCCCACACTGTTGTTCCCTTGAGATAATTAGCTATCTCTATCACACAGTTGAAGCCGCGGCCCGGGCAATAAATAGTTATTAATATATACATCGCATACAGTAGATAAAACACTTGTTTGTGTAACTGACAATGTTTACTTTAAAAAATAAATCGGTATTCCCGAAGCGATGTTCTGGCAAAATATGCTTACGATGGTCAAATATGGCGTCATACAGGAAAGAGTAACTGAGTTCTAAGTAATCTTTGTGAAGAGAAGAATTTCCATTTAGGTATATTAGGGTGAAATGTTATCTACCAGGCTCTTATCAACGTTCGGAAAGACCTATTTATTTTGCGAGAAACCAGCTTTCGTCTTTAGAATCAAACAGCCGGTGGATCTACCCCCGTTGAGACAACTTTGCGTTTCTGAAATTAAAAATGTGTAAGACGCAGTGTGTGCTGGCGTTGGCGGCGCTGTACGTGGGGCTGGCGCACTCCTGGGGTGAGTACGAGGATCGTAGTTTATTTTTCTCCTAATTACGGCATAAAGGCGACAGATTTCAATTCTACAATTTTTTTAATGTACCTATGCTACACGTCAATGACACTGCTGAATCTGCGATTTCTTCATTCGATGATGTAGGTACCTTTGTTAATTATAGCAATTGTGCGGAATCATTTTAATCAGCCACTAAGGTGCGATATAAATGTCTTGCTGGTGGTGGCGCGTGTGTTGGATAATGATCCAACACTTAATGAAGTTCCCTTCATAATGGTTGAGCTAAGTGGTGCTGATCCATACGTCATGTTCGTGTACGGGCGCCATCAGTAGAAACCAGTCATCTCGTAGCTGCCACGGCTTATTTTAATTTCTGAATTGTTATTTTATTTTTGTTTTGATTGCGGACACTTTTAGTGCGCACGTATTCTTACATCGTTTTCACATTGATAATTTCATCACAAGTGATGTAACCTACTACATATTTGTAACAAAATTTTTGATTGTAAAGGGTGTCCATGGAGTTTCTTGCCCGTTCATCTCCTTAGTTACGTTTTGGAATGGGCAACTACTTTGATTGTTCTGACTCATGACTCACCACCATTTGACAATTCAAAAGTGCCTGTAATTGGTTTATTTGAAATAAATACTTTTTAAGTGGCCAGTAGCACAAACGAGCTTGTAATCACCACGAGAAACTGCCATTTGCGTATTACCTACTTACAATTATTTTCACTTACTTATTAAATACCAAAAATTAATCTCAGACATAGAACATAATGTAATACACTGAAATAATATAAAGTTACTGTATAAACATATCTCGTTCATCATTTCAGCCGAAAGACGTCCACTGCTGGACATAGGCCTCCCCAAAGCTCCGCCACTTCGTTTTGTGCTTCCCGCATCCAGCAGATTCTGCGGCCTTCACAAGGTCATCGGTCCACCTTGTTGGAGGCCTTCCAACTCTACGTCTTTCGGTACGCGGTTGCCACTCTAGAACCTTTCGGCCCCATCGGCCATCTGTTCTGCGAGCAATGTGCCCTGCCCATTGCCACTTCAGTTTAGCAATTCTTCAGGCTATGTCGGTTACCTTGGTTCTCCTACGGATCTCTTCATTGCTTATTCGATCGCTTAGGGATACTCCAAGCATAGCCCTCTCCATCGCCCTTTGGGTGACTCAGCCTTCTAATAAGGCCCATTGTGAGCGACCACGTTTCAGTTCCATATGTCATCACTGGCAACACACACTGGTGAGAGTCTTGATGAGACACTGCGGTATGTGGGACGAGAAGATATTGTTTAGCGTCGCGAACGCTGCCCAGCCGAGTCAAATTCGACGATTGACCTCTTTCTCGAAGTTGGACCTACCTAACTGGACAGTCTGTCCTAGGTACACATATTCGTCCACAACTTCGAGTGTAGCGCTTCCGATCTTCACTGGAGTGGGTACCACATGAGCATTGGATATGAACTTTGTCTTGTCCATGTTCATCTTGAGACCCACTCTTTCGGAAGCTCTACTGAGGTCATCGGGCATTGTACTGAGGTCCTCCATAGTCTCAGCCATGACTACTATATTGTCGACAAATCGAAGGTGAGTGATGTACTCGCCATTGATGTTGATGCATCCTTTCCAGTCCAGAACCTTGAAGACATCCTCCAGTGCAGTGGTGAACAGTTTCAGAGAAATAATGTCTCCCTGTCTCAACCCTCGCTGCAGAAGGATAGGTTGCGAGGTCTGGTCCTGAATTCGGACTGACATAGTGGCGTTTTCGTACAGACACTTCATTCAGCACCTCAATGTACCGATAGTCGATCTGGCACCGTTGAATAGACTGCAGTACCGCCCTGCAGGTTTCGACCGAATCGAAGGCTTTTTCATAGTCCACAAACGCTAAACAGAGAGGCAGGTTGTACTCTTCGGTCTTCTGTATAACCTGCCGCAGCGTGTGTATGTGGTCTACGGTCATATCTCGTTATTTTGATAATATTATAATAAATTATTTTTGTTAATAATAGCTAGAGCAAGTAAGTGGGTTATTATATTATGTGTAGTTGGGCCTTGGCTTTCCTGAAAGTCTTACAGTAGACTCCGAATTCTGGTAGGCTGATGTAAAGAAAATCTGCTCAGGTGTAGATACACAGATGAATTAGCCCTGGACTGTAAATGTGCTGCTGTCCCATAATCAATGGGGCACTTACTCGTAAATCTTGTTCAGCGTGTCCTGTTGTTTGCACACTACAGGAGATGATGGACGCTGCTGAAAGTGCCAATGTTTAGATTGCTATCGACACGCTAAGAAGAAGATTAATTGATCCTACATTACTGTTGAACCTGTGTTATAACTTATAACGAACAAAAAAAATAAAACAATAATAAGCTAGATGATATTATATGAAAAATTTGCGTTTTGCAATCTGTGTGAAGCTTTATACAGAATTTTAAATATGTTAATAACTGCGGAGCAGTATCGTTTTCTATCAAGCTATAGTTTTACCATGTGTGGAGTTCACAAACTTTACAGTGCATATTAATAACGATAATATCACCTACTCATGCCATGAATTTATACTCACATATTATCTACTCACCACTACGTCTCACTACAAAACTAGCTGGAAACAATTGCGGCAGCCACTCAATTGAATTCTACGGTCGTAAACAATTTATATACCCTCAAATCAACTTTAAATAAATATATTTATTATTATATTGTCTTACCGTTTCTAATCTGGAATTATTCTGATGGTAATCAAGAAAACTCAAACCCGGAATTTATTTTAATTTCGTTAACGTCTACTTAGTGGTTCATTTAGCTTTCAGCTCGTTACATTAAGTATTATACTGTCTTGTTTCAGACATCGCTGTAAGTCAAGGAGATGAACTCATATTTTTTACCAATGCATCCAAAACAGAAACCGTACGTTTTAAGTCTCAAAACCTTACAGCGTTAGCTTACGATGAAGTTCACACCACGATGCTGTACGTTGACAAACAGAACGATAACGATGCTATATGTGGTTATAATTTACTTTCCAAGGAAAAGAAATGTTACATCAAAAGAAACGGCAGTAATATTCACAGTATTGCCTACGACCCACCGACAAATACACTATTCTTCACTGATACAAATGAAAAGAGCATTAATTGGATTTCATTAACACCTGGATCTAATCACAATATAAACCTTTTAATCAATATGGATGATCGTATCCCCAGTGATATTGCCGTGGATAGCTGTAGAGGGTACGTTACCAATGACAATCTGAAAATTGATATCTATTGCATTTTGTTTTATTCAATAATATCATTCAAATTACAGGTACATTTACTGGATCAACACAAACGTTACAAACCGTGAGTACATGGAGAGATCTCGATTAAATGGTTCTCAGAGAGAAGTTGTGTCCCATGATAACCCAGTATCGAGCCTCACCATAGACCCACGCAAAATTTATTATTGTCAGGAGTCTGATATCTTGGCTATAAGTTTGAACAAAGAACGGGGTCCCAAATATATCAGCTGTCATTCACGTAATCATTCCGAACCAAAAGAGTTGTCTGTTTCAAATGATAACTTATACTGGATGATCACTGGCGTGAACTACACAACCGTTTGGCAAGAAACTATAAACAGAGACCATGATAAACCACAACTTATTAGTCTGATTAGCAAGTTCAATAATAAAATACCACTCAGTGTAGTCGCTAACTACAAAATAAAAGATCAAATTCAGGGTCTTGAAGATTGCGAAGTCCTATGGAGGCTGATGCCAAAAATACATAAACAGACAATAGAATTTTCAAGAGTTGCCAGACTATTCTGTGTTCACGGCTTAGAAGATGATGAGACATCTGTTTGTAAATGCTCACCTGGTTACATCGGTGAGAGATGCGATGTTTCAGTCTGTGAGAACTATTGTTTGCAAGGTGACTGTAGTTTCAATCGTAAGGGACTTCCTGAATGCAGGTGAATATTTTCTACTCCTCCTGATAGGTTTTATTTTTAAGCATAGGGAACCTGTAACGTTCTCACTGTGAGGGCAAATCCGATGTTTATGAGAACTTTTGGCTTGAAAGAGAACATCCCGCTATTCATTATGATGTTTAAGTAAGTAAGTCGGGGCCGTTAACCCCGGGCCACCGCTGTTTCCAAATGTTAAATTTTTCCTATATCTCTTTTCATAACCATGTGTGACATTATTACTATTTCAGATGTAATCTCGGTTATTCAGGAGAAAGATGTGAAGTGTACGCGTGTCATGGTTTTTGTCTGAACAACGGTGACTGCTCGATAAATGAGAAGAGAGAGCCGGTTTGTCACTGCAAAAGAGATTACGTAGGTAACAAATGCGAGGTATCAATATGTCGAAACTATTGTATCCAAGGCCAATGCAGTTTTACTCAAGAGGGACTTCCTACATGCAGGTAAAACAAATGTTACTCATTGTGAAGTTGTTTAATTAAGTTATACCCGATTTCACATAACCAATGTTTCAGATGCATCGCCGGTTATTCCGGGGAAAGATGTGAAGTGTACGCGTGTCATGGTTATTGTCTAAACAGTGGTATCTGTTCCGTGAACGCAAATGATGAGCCAGTCTGTGAATGCGTTGGTATCCACGAGGGAACAAGATGTGAAGCTGTTAAAGATGTCAGTATTAACAACATCCCTACGTACAACTCAGCGAAAAGAAACCTTACTATAGGGGATTTGTTGACGAATTGGCGACAACTTACTTCAAAAAATAACGTAACTCTTTAAGCTTTTATTCAATGACTATTACTTCATTTTAGTCGACGAATTGATTAAATACATTTGAGTCAGCTTCTGGTTTTCATTTATCAATATATGTATTTATCGACGGCATTCCGATAGCAAAAAAAAACATTTTATTTCAGACCAAATTATACGATAACGAAGTCATGGGAATTCTTGAACTTCGCCATGCATTCACTTAGTTTTATACATTATATTATATTTTACCACGACATTTTACCATGGAACGCTACACATTTCAAAACGCGTAGAAATTCTTTAATTTTATTATCATAAAAACTTTTTTACAAAAAAAAAACAACCGACTTCCTTAAAAACACTACAAAGTGAAAAATAACTTTAATTTCGGAAGTCGGTGTCTTAGGATCTGTATTTATGGTTTTTTGCCACCGACTTCCGAAATTAAAGATATTTTTCACTTTGTAGTGTTTTTAAGGAAGTCGGTTGTTTTTTTTTTTGTAAAAAAGTTTTTATTTTTAAATTTTTAGTTGTGGTATTCACCCTGCACTAATTTCAAACAAACAATGCATATTTAT
Organism: Aporophyla nigra; assembly: GCA_947507805.1. NCBI lineage: Eukaryota > Metazoa > Arthropoda > Insecta > Lepidoptera > Noctuidae > Aporophyla > Aporophyla nigra. The sequence continues at coordinate 17,638,087 of OX382309.1, read as the reverse complement.
GCGATAGCAGAAATCGCGGTTGATTTGCTGTCATTTTTAAAGAGTTCCGGTGTCTGTCTCCCGAACTCATCATCAGATCTATATGAAAATTATATGGGACCATTTCGGAATAAACCTCTTTCGAACAAAAAAAGAATTTTGCAAATCCGTCTATATATGACGGAGTTATGGCCGAACATACATAAAAAAAAAAAACATATAAACATCCGAATTAAGAACCTCCTCCTTTTTGAAGTCGGTTAAAAATCAGTGCTCTGTACGCCTAACGTTCTGTATGTTGCGTCTAATTTATGGCATTTATGGCCGTCCTGCTGAGTCCACAATCCGTCGTTTAATCAATAAATTTGACACTATCGGGTCGGTGATCGATAAAACAGTGCCTGTACGTCGAAGAAACGCAAGATTGTTGGAGAATATTGTTGCCATTCGGGACAATGTGCGAGAAAACCCCTGACAGTCTATTATTTGGAGCGACGAAAATCCATCAGGTGCCTCTACACTCCGAAAAAGTAAAGTCAAAGTATTTATTAGTGTGATTTTTGGTGATACAGTAGGTCTTATAGTTAGGTAAGGTGAGCTCAAAAAACTACCCGTTAGGGCATACACTATTTAACAATATAAAAAAGTTTAAATCGATTTTACATGCAAAATAACTGAGATTACTATTACATATTAAATTACTAAGCATACATCCAATTTGAAATATAAATATTTAGAATACGATTAAAATGGCAAATTATTTAATTTTCATGCATAAATACCATTTAGTTTACCAATTACCATTTACCAATTATCATTTAGTGTACTATCAAAATACAGGCCTGTTGGTCTAGTGGTTAGCGACCCTGACTGCTATGCCGGAGGTCATGGGTTCGATTCCCACCCGGGACAAATGTTTGTGTGATGAGCACGATCATTTGTTCTGTGTCTGGGTGTAATTTATCTATAATATGTATGTATTTAGAAATATATAAGTATGTTTATCAGTTGTCTAGTATCCATAACACAAGCTCTGCTTAGCTTGGGACTAGATGGCGTTGTGTGAAGTTGTAAAAAAAAAAAAAAAAAAATTGTCAAGAAGGAATTCGTCAATGGTATACCTATTAGGTTGGGGAAAAAGTCTTTTCGCATTATAGTATGTATGAACTTGTAATAAAATCTCTTTGGCTATATTATTGGACTAATACTATTTGTATCTGGCTGGTTTTGGTATCATTGAAAGTTTAAATTTTAAAGAACATAATTCCAAATTCAAATTAGGAAAATGTGTGATTTTCATTTGTTTTTCGTACCGTCAAGATGAGTGAATCTAATGAAGAAATTCGATACATTTTAAAATTTTACTACAAAAAAGGTAAAAATGCAACGCAAGCCGCGAAAAAAAATTTGCGATATTTATGGACCTAGTGTAGTGTCTGTGAGAGTAGCACAAATTTGGTTTAAGCGTTTTCAATCCGGAAATTTTGATGTCAAAGATGCACGTCGCTCTGGTCGCCCTATTACGGATAAAATGGATGCCATTTTTGAAAAAGTGGAGCAAGATCGGCATACCAGTAGTTACGACGTAGCTGAGGAACTGGAAATTGACCACAAAACAGTTTTGGCGCATTTGAAAAAAAATGGGTACACAAAAAAGCTCGACATTTGGGTACCTCACGAGCTCACTGAAAGAAACCTAATGAACCGTGTACTCATTTGTGATTCTTTATTACGACGTAATGAAACCGAACCATTTTTGAAGAAGCTGATAACTGGTGATGAAAAGTGGATCACGTATGACAAGAACGTGCGAAAAAGGTCGTGGTCAAAGGCCGGTCAGGCTTCACAGACTGTGGCGAAACCCGGGTTAACTCGCAACAAGGTGATGCTGTGTGTGTGGTGGGATTGGAAGGGCATTATTCATTATGAGCTGTTACCACCAGGCAGGACCATCGATTCTGAACTCTACTGCGAACAACTGATGAGATTAAAGCAAGAAGTTGAGAGAAAGCGGCCGGAATTAATCAACAGAAGGGGTGTGGTTTTTCATCATGATAACGCTAGACCTCACACATCTTTAGCCACCCAACAAAAATTAAAAGAGTTTGGCTGGGAGGTGTTAATGCATCCGCCGTATAGTCCTGACCTTGCACCTTCAGATTTCCACCTGTTTCGGTCTCTTCAGAATTCTTTAGGCAGTGTCAGGTTAACATCACGAGAGGACTGGCAAAACCACTTGTCGCGGTATTTTGACCAGAAGTCCCAAAATTTCTATAGCAATGGGATCATGTCCCTACCTACAAGATGGCAAAAAGTTATCGAACAAAATGGTACCTACATACTTTAGTTAAATGTAAATAAACTTTATTAAAAAATGTTTTGAATTTTCTTAAAAATGCGAAGAAACTTTTTCCCCAACCTATTAGTTGCATTTTTCAATCAAAAAAATATTTAGTTTCCGTTTAAATTGTGTCAAGTTTAGATCTTTAATGTCATTTGGTATTTTATTGAATATTATAGGAGCCATGCAGAGGATGCTTTTGTGCATAAGGGCGGTGTTTGAGGCTCTTAGACATAGTTCGTGTCGATATTCTTGTCTTGTCGATCTATAGCGTTGCTTTGAAGCTTTTTTAAATAATTCATTGTTTTTCTTGACGGACAATGCGGTCTCGTATATGTAAAGGCAAGGTAACGTTAGTAATTTTTGAGATTTGAAATGTGGTTTACAACTTTCCGTTGGTTTAAGACTAAATATCGATGTAATGCACCTCTTCTGTGCTTTAAAAATGTTATTTTTTTCGCAGGAATTTGCCCAAAAAATTTTTGAAACCCTTCTGTTCCTTCACCAAGATGTTGTGTTTCGTGAAAAAGGAATTGATAAAGTATCGGATGATGATAAAAAAAAATGTGACCTAGAATAGATGGTATGAATCTCACAAACATTTGGTTCCAACAGGATGGCGCCCCTTGCCATACTGCACGGTAAACCTTAAATTTATTGGATCAGAGGTTTGCGGGCTTCGTCATCTCGCGTCGTGGTAACATCAACTGGCCACCGAGATCGTGTGACTTAACACCGCTCGACTACTTTCTGTGGGGCTACGGGAATCTCTAGTCTATGCAGATAAATCACAGGCAATTGCCGCCCTGAAGATCAACGTATTTCGCGCTCTTTATGAACTGAAAATGAAAAACAAAATAGGTCCTCCAGCATACACCTCCTACAAAGAAGTAGTGGCAGCTATTTGGCTGATATTATATTCCATAAATAATGTCATTGAATGCTCTTTGAAACAAAATAATAGTTGTGGCAATATCATTTAAACAGCTTGTTTTATTTCATTTCTAAGTTCGAGCGCTCTTAATGAAAAACCCTATATAATGTTCATGTGAGATAATTTCCGACCTCTATAAGATATCGGCAATAAGTAGTTATTAATATAAACACGTCATACAGTAGATTAAACACTTATCAGTGTAAGTTAAAATGTTTACAACAAAAAAAAAAACCGTATTGTCGATGTGTTACTTTTGCAGAACCTGAACTTACTAAAACAAAATACCTATGACGCCATATAAGAAAAGGTCATCGAGTTATCATTGTGATCAGAAGAATACTACTTATTTATATGAACAGGAATTCGCGCTCGGCTTTACAATCAAAAGAGCTGACACCAGCGGTGGGTCTGTCTTTTGAAATAACTTTGTATTTCGGAGGTTTAAAATGTGTAAGACGCAGTGTGTGCTGGCGTTGGTGACGCTGTACATGGGCCTAACGCACTCCTGGGGTGAGTACGAGGATCATAGTTTTTCCACTCTAATTACGGTGTATCGGCTGAAGATTTTCTTTGTACAATGTTTATTAATGTATGCAACTACTTACACTGACACCGCTTGATCTGTGAAATCTTAATTCTATCTGCCGCCATCTTCGTTACCCCCTTTTTATTTTTTGGATGGGAAATCATCAAATGACTTCGCCCGCTCTGGGTGGAGCGGGAGGGCGTGTCAGACTTTTACTGACTAAAACCCATCCGTGTTCCTTCAGTTGCCCATGCGCTAGGGTCACGGTATCTTTGTCGAACAATCTCGCGACCCTGGCAGGCATCGGTCCTAGCAAACCCCTTCAGTGCTGCTGACATCTCTTTGAGGCGTGCGTGGAACACTACGTGACGTAAACTCGAGCCTGGTCCTTACCGGGTGGCGAGCTACCCATTTACCCGCCGCTCGCAAGCTCGCGCCTACGGTGGCCGGGAGTCTGCTATTGACTCTCGACGCTCGAGGCGTCTCCTCCTGCGGCGGCTAAGGACGTGAGGGCGCACAGACTGCCACTCCCTCACGCGCCCCGCCTCCTTCTTCGCGAGCATTACTGCTTCGCAGAAGGAGGTGACGGCTTCTCCTGCCCTCGCGCTCCGTACCATGGCTCGCACCAGGGCCGGATGCGAGAGTTCGCCGCCGCCGATCGCCTCCACGAGGACACGGCGGTGCTCCGCCCAGGCAAGGCACTCCTCCACCGTATGCTCCACCGTGTCCTCCAGACGATCCTCGCAATGGAAACACCTGGGCGTTTCCTCCCGCTTTATCCCGAACAGGAACCCACTGAAGCACCCATGCCCGGTGAGAACCTGCGTCAGGCGGAAGGTGAGGACGAAACACTCAACCGGCGCGCGCGCTGGGCGCATTCGTTACCCCCTTACAATAGAAAATTATATGACTTCAATTTTAATTTCTTCTACGTCTCTAACCCCAAGGTTTATTTGACTATCGGGTTGATGTTTTTTTATGTCCTGTTTCCAGATATAGCCGTGACAACTGAAGATCAAATAGATTTTTTTGCAAATGGAAACAAAATCTACTCTGAAAGCGTTCAATTTAGAAGTCTCACAGCATTAGCTTATGAACCAGTACACAACATGCTGCTATTCGTAGACAAACAGAGCGACAACGCCTCTATATTTAGTTTTAATATATTTAGTAAGAAATACCAATCATTAGTCAAAAGAAAAGCATACGAAAATATCCAGGGTCTCGCTTTCGATCCAGTCAAAGGATTACTCTTCTGGACAGACACAAACGAAAGAAGCATATACTGGATCTCTTTAAAGCCTGGATCAAAGAACAATGTTTACGGAAATCTTTTGATCAAGATGGATGATGAGATTCCCAGAGCGATTGCCGTGGATAGCTGTAGAGGGTACGTTCCTAATGACAGTTTAATAACTCAAAAAAAAAACATACTGAATTGCGCGATAATTTATAGTGATTTATAAATTACAGGTATATTTACTGGACCAACACAAACACCAATAAGCCCACAATAGAGAGAGCTAGATTTAATGGCTCGGAACGAGAAATTGTTATTGACAGCAACATTACCATGCCTCTCGGCTTAGCCATTGACCAACAGACGAAGAAAATATACTGGGCGGATGATCGAGAAGGTATATACTTTTCTATTGAAAGTGCAGATCTAAATGGAAAGAATAGAACAACATTATTTGTTGGAATACATCATCAGCCAAATGCATTGACCGTGTCGAAAGATTCCATCTACTGGGTGGACTGGGGCTACAAATCTGTTTGGCAATTACCAAAGAATCCATCTGTTAATGCGGAACTAAAAGAGATTAGTAACTTTAATGGTGAGACACCTTTCGGTATTGCTGCCAACTATAAAATTGAGGATCAGACTGTAGGAGCTGACGAATGTGAAGCACTAATAAGTCTACCACAAAACAAGTCGGCGATCCACGATTCCTTTAACATTCCTAGTGATGCAGACCTGTTTTGTGTCCATAGCATAAAAGTTAGAGGGAAATCACTCTACATATGTACACCTGGTGGTAGTCGTGAGCGATGCGATGTTTTAGTCTGTCTGAACTATTGTTTCCAAGGTGACTGTAGTCATGATGTTGAAGGTCACCCCAAATGCAGGTAAAATGTTTTTCAGTCCTTTTCTTTCTTTGTGTATCATATTATAATAACTTTGATTGACAGTTTCTTAACAGACGATGATATGAGTCCTATAGAATCAAAAGCGGATATCTGCATTTTGACTAAATAGTGGTAATGAAAAAAAAACGTTTGTACTTAATTAGGTGGTATTTATTAAATAATAATTGTTTGTTTAGGTATCTTTAGTTATTGATGCTATTAGAAAAAACACAAAAAACGATGTGAAATCAACATCAAAGACGTAGGTGACGAATCTTTTTTGCACATAGCCGGCTTTGATTCTAAACATTGAAGATGGCCGTATTTGATGTTAAGCCTATTGCTGATTTCCGTATTTGATCCCAACTGAATTTCAGATTGCCGTATTTGATTCTAAAAAAACGGAGATAAACCAAGGGTTGTCAATAACATAAAAATGTAAATTATTAAGTTTTTAATTAAATATATTAACGTAACCCAGGGTTTAGGCAGATTAAAACATAAAATAAAAGTTTTTTAATACGCGCGTATCCAAGGGCATTTTTTTATGTTTTTGTTCATGTTTATTATCATTGGAAGATGTTTAATTAAGTATTGAACATCTTCCAATGATTCCTCACAAAAATCCTTTAATTTTTTTATCGTGTTCGCTCATCGTTTCCGGCAAAGTTTTTGATGAATACCTGAATTAACAAAATAAAAGTAAGTAACTAATTTGATACAAAGAGGCAGTTTGGGAGAGGTCTACGTCCAGCAGTGGATAGCGATAGGCTGAGGTGATGTTGATGAAGTAGTTTTATCAATTTTACAAAAACAACTGATAGCATGATTGTTTTGATGTAGATCCTCTACCTAATCTACGAGTACCAACAACTAACTCTTTATTTTTTATTTAGATATGTTTGTCTTCAAATTCAGCAAAACAAAACAAAATAACATGCACAAATGTACCAGTCCAGCAATGCGAGATAATAAAAGTATTAGATTAATTTTATAAAAGAAAGTGCGAACCCTACACAAGATACTTACCTCTTTCTCTTAGCTACATTTATTTTCCAATTATCCGGATCCTTTTGGCGTTTTCGACCAAAACGACTATTCACAGGTGTTGAGTGGCAATTCATGATTGTAATTTCATAGAATCTGTTTAACTGCAACAGCAGAAACTTTAATAAATCAATAAAATCACAAAGCTCAAAATAAGTAAAACTCGTGCACCGCCGTGACAGCATGCAAACATAATGGACGCCTGTGATTGGTCGAGCGAGCAGTTTGCCGTATTTGATTTTGAATTTTTACAGAAAGCCGGATTTGTCACTAATCTGTGACTTTTGAGTGGATTCTTATGAAAGATAGCCTTCTCTGGTATGGACCTGAATAACTGTTAGAAAGTATTTAAAATTTTGAGTGTTACCTTATTTACAGTTCGTTTTTACCAAAAACGTCAGTTAGCCGGATTTGATTCTATAGGACTCATATATAAGTATTTACTTATAATATCATTGTTTTCAGCATAGGGCCTAGACCATGCCTAAACAAAGTAGCATTCCATCTATTGATAACGTTGATGGAAAGTCAAAATTGTATGGGTCAAGCTCCCAAGACCTGCCATTAGCTGATAAGCTGCCGAAATCTTAAGTCAATATTGTTCAAAGTCGTTGTAGAAAATTAATAATAAAATTATTGTGCTCACTTACTTATTACGTTATTAAATAAAAACAAAAACAAAAAAACAGCTGAATACCAATAAACTGCACTAGAAAGTGAACAAAATAACTTTAATTTCGAAAGTCTTCGGTTATTTTTTGTGTTATCGTTTTTGGAAATCGACACTAACCTTTTAAACCGACTTCAAAAAAATGAGGAGGTTATCGATTGTATTGTTTTTTTTTTAATGTATCCTCATAACTTTTGACTGGGTGAACCGATTTTAATGATTCTTTTTTTGAAGCTGGTGCTTCCCGAATGGGTCCATTTTAATTTGGTTCCATTCGGACAATGGGGTCCATGTGAAAACCATATAAGTCTTAAATTTGCATTAAGTATTTGCGCGACAAATGAACGAATAACGCGATTAGATTAGTGCGGGGTATCTACCATAACCAAAAAGATAAAAATAAAAACTTTTTACAAAAAAATAACAACCGATTTCTTTAAAAAAAAACACCACAAAGTCAAAAATAACTTTAATTTCGGAAGTCAGTGGCAAAAAACCTTAAATACAGATCCTAAGACACTGAATTCCGAAAATAAAGTTATTTTTGACTTTGTAGTGTTTTTTTTTTAAGGAAGTCGGTTGTAATTTTTTTTGTAAAAAGTTTTTCCTAATGAAAAAACTCGGTTATAATAAGTTAAGAGGTCCCAAAAAAGTATAAAATTTTTAATGGAATTACAATATTTCTCATTAACATTATTTCAGATGTAATGCCGGTTATTCCGGGGAAAGATGTGAAGTGTACGCGTGTCATGGTTATTGTCTGAACAGCGGTGTCTGTTTCCTGAACGAGGAAGATAAGCCAGTATGTCAATGTGTTGGTAACCACGAGGGAACAAGATGTGAAGCTGTTAAATATGACACTATTAACAACATCCCTACATACGACTCAGCGAAAGGAAACCTAACTCTAGCCGATTTATTATTACATTGGCGAAAACCTACTTCAAAAATGTTCATAACTGTGGAAGTTTAAGCAGTGTCCCGTTGTTACTTATTTTTTGTTGTTGGAAATTGTTTTAAACCGTTTCATAAAGTTTTTGGTTATCATTTATCAATATAATAATGTATGTACCGACTGCTGTTGACTATGATGATAAATTTTCTCGAATTTTGGAAAATTCGAGAAAATTTATCATCATAGTGAAGTAAAGTGGACTTTGTCTTGTATGTTATTCAGTTTATATTTTTGCTAGTCTGTCAATGTGCTGGCAATCACGAGGGAATAAGATGTATAGTTGTTAAAGATTTCACTTTCACCAAGACCCCTGAGTATTACTCAGCGGAAAGAAACCTAATTCTATCTGATCTACTGTCGAATTGGCGCAAACCTACTGCAAATACTTTCAGTTATTGTTATAGTAATCTTTTTGATTATTAAATTACTTATGCTTTTTATATAATTACTTGCTTTTGAATCTAAACTAAAATTAAAAATACAAAAATAACTCTGTCCGTCTATCATTCTCACACCGAAACCCCTGTTCGTATTTCGATGAAATTTAAGAAGGTATTTGCCATGGCCTCTTGGGGAAGAGCAAAGGCTATTTCTTGTTTTCAAAATAATCCTAAAACGGAGTTATTTAAAAGTAGTTTGTATCAGAAATTAAGCATTTCTTAAGTTAGGGGAATTACATTTTTCATTTGTGCCTTAGGTTTTTAATAATCACCTTCCCAAGGGGTAAAATTCTGCCAGGGTCGCGAGATTGTTCGAACGAGATACCGTGACCCTGGCACATGGGCAACTGAAGGAACACGGGTGGGTTTTAGTCAGTAAAAGTATGACACGCCCGGGCTCCCGCTCCGCCCAGAGCGGAAGAAGTCATTTGATGATTTCCCATCCAAAAAATAAAAAAGGGGTAAAATTAATCTTGATTTTTTTACATCTTGATATTTAAATAATTGGAATTATAGTCAGTAAAACCCGTGTATCTTGAGGTATTATTTATTGGCATACATTTATATTGTTACACCCGCTTAAAATGTGAATTTAAGAAATAAAATAACTTAGCTGATATGTGGGTCGTAGTCTTTAGCGGCGCTATAGTGTTTCAAAATAATGGTATTAATATTTTTTTTAAACTAGACATGTCTGTAGAATCATAAACCCTGTTTAGTAATATATCATTTGCATTTATAATTAAGCTGCCACGCTTAAATGGAATTGGGCTGGACACATCTGCCGTATGTCAGCGCGACTGCTGAGCGTGGGGTCCTGGGTTCGATTCCCGGGTCGGGCAAAGTGTTACTGGGTTTTTCCATTAGGAATTTCTTAGTAGCAGCCCGGAGTTTGGAAGTTGGCGGTGTGATACCCCCGTGCCTCGGAAAGCACGTTAAGCAGTTGGTCCTACGCCTGATCTCTCTCCGGTCGTGTCGGATTGCCGTCCCATCGGACTATGAGAGTGAGGGAAGAGTGAGTGCTCCTGTGTCTGCGCATACACTTGAGCACTATAATATCTCCCGCGCCGATGGCTAGTCTCCGTTGAGATTGGCCGCCGTGGCCGAAATTCGGTCTGGAGGACTATATATATATATATATATATGTCAGACGATCAGTGGGCCAAACTTACGACCCAATGGGTCCCGCTTAATGGCAAGAGAAATCGCGGCAGGCCCAGACGGAGATGGCGGGATGAGCTGGGCTCTTTTAATAAAGACTGGTCCTTGGCAGCTCTGGACGGAGAGACGTGGAAATGTATGTGGGAGGCCTTCGCCCAGCAGTGGGACAGAAACGGCTAATAATAATAATTTATAATTTATCTGTCTGCTACCTTTTCACGCTTTAACGGCTGTATGGATTTGGATGATTGGATTCATTTAGTTTTTAACCGACTTCAAAAAGGAGGAGGTTCTCAATTCGGATGTTTTTTTTTTATGTATGTTCGGCCATAACTCCGTCACATATAGACGGATTTACAAAATTCTTTTTTTGTTCGAAAGGGGTTTATTCCGAAATGGTCCCATATAAATTTCATATAGATCTGATGATGAGTTCCAGAGATAAACACCGGAACTCTTTAAAAAATGACAGCAAATCAACCGCGGTTTCTGCTATCGCATAAATATGCATTGTTTGTTTGGAATTAGTGCGAGGTGGATACCACAACTAAAAATTTAAAAATAAAAACTTTTTTACAAAAAAAAAAACAACCGACTTCCTTAAAAACACTACAAAGTGAAAAATAACTTTAATTTCGGAAGTCGGTGGCAAAAAAACCATAAATGACCATAATGAACCAGATCCTAAGACACCGACTTCCGAAATTAAAGTTATTTTTCACTTTGTAGTGTTTTTAAGGAAGTCGGTTGTTTTTTTTTTTTTGTAAAAAAGTTTTTTGTCTTTTAAATGCAAAATGATCTTTTCTGAATGTAGGTTCGTACAAACATTTTTACACGTCAATAAAATGCTTTTGGTGTTCTACTGTCGTTTGGCAAATCACACAATTATACATACCACGGTCGATTCGTGGATGAAAATGTATTCAAAACGAACTCATCTGAAATGCGTTGTTCTGTCCACAAAAAAACCCCATTAAAAAAGACAATTTTCAGTTTCATCCAAGTTCTCGGGTAACGTTTCCATTTTTACCAGACTACAGCGAAGCAAAACGTTTATGATTTTGACCGAGACGTATGTATGTGGGCATGTATATAGGTATGTAGGTTCATCTGTTCCCGCGCAACTAAACTACTTGTCATAATTCGACAAATGAGATAGCGTTGGAAGCGTCTTGATCGTCCGCTGGTTATAGGCTATGTGACGTCACATTAAATACGACATTATGGCTACGGCTATCTTCACAACATCACTATGAATATGTTTTAAAAACATTGCATAAATAAATATTAAATAGTTTGAACATAACAATTTCAGATGGGAAAAAGAATCATGTTCAATCTTGACCTGATTTTTTTTTAACGCGTCTAGTTATGTAAAATATCTTAAAAAATTGCAAATTTTTTGCTGATTTCGTATCACATAATTGAATTTTCAAATAAAGCCAGGAAAAAAAGAAATTCTAAAAAATGTTTATCATTCTCAATAGACTTTTTGAAACGTAACGTGTTTTACACACGTTTCATTTCACATAATACGAAAAAACTTGTTCGTTCATGTGGTTAATAAATGTTCAAAATAACGAAGTGGTATTTTTTTTACTTCACTTTTTAATTAATGACGAGCTATGATTTTTTATAGTTTTATATTAGGGTGTGGAAAGAATAAATAAACGTACAGTTGATAGGGCGCGTAAAACGAACTTCTTTACGTGAATGACAGGCTGTCACTTGTTTGACGTTTTGCAGTCGTTCGTTTGCTGTCACTACGTATTGTACTGAGCGATTTTGGATTTTCTGATACCCTAACAAGTTTTGCATTTTCCACGGACTCCGATACCTACCACATACGATTACTTTGGCCTGTGTTACACGGATACCGATTTAGTCCTTTTTGTTGGGATCTAGACGTTGTCGCTTTTGTTGGAAAGAGCTATGGACATGAGCCTTCTACGAGATGGCTTTGCCTGCAACATAAGTGTTAATACGCTTCGGCGTTATCGAGCCCTTCAGCTTCATAGCAGAGTCATCTCGCTAATTAGCAGTTGGATATCTCCAGTAATAGTAAGTATCAATCAAGATAGATAAACAATCAAGTACCTAACTATTTAGTATCCAGTCAACAGATGCTAGTGGAATGATTGTTTTATAAAAAAGGATTGATATCTAAATATCAATCCTGTACAAAAAATATAAGTGCTAATGTATATTTTTCAAGTTTTATGAAATATAGAACTAGTACTACTAGAAATAGGTGACGCCCCTAAGACAAACCGCTGACCGAATGTGCTAGTTGCATGTAGCTTTCCCCCATGTTTAGCTAAAGTGTTCTTTTAGGCAGCTGTTTAAAGCGAAACATGTAAAAATACAAATTAAATATACTTATTTCCATCATCATCATCATCAGCCTATAGCAGTCCACTGCTGGACATAGGCCTCCCCAATTGCACGCCATTTAGCTCGATTTTCGGCAACTCTCATCCTTATTTCCATTGCAGGCTTTAAAATCTCATAATTGATTTGTTATTCAGGTAATGGAAGAAGATTACATTTGTAAAGAGTGTTTTGATGAATCCACGAAGACTGTTAATGCTCAGATTTATAAAAACAATGACTGTGACCCATCTGCTGGTTCATCTCGCCGTGGTCATACTTAAGTATGCCTCGTTTGTCGTCGATCATTGCTCAATCGTCAAAGTGACCACATTCTCAAAGAAAACTTGCACTGTAGGTTATGGCGCATGTTATGACTTTGGTGTGGTACTTAGGCTGGGCTAGGCATGAAACTAACATTGTGGCTCCAGCGGCATTTTTAGATGAAATGGTTGTACAAGAAGACATTGAATGAATAATAATAAATCAAATCCTGTTTTTTTATTTAATTTTCCCGACCTCTCCAAAAACATGCAGCACTTAATTATATATTTATGTCGTGATGGCCCAGAGGTTAACACCTCACCTCATGCACGAGGCGTGAGTTCAATACCGGGCCAATGATTTTTTTTTTTTCAATACCTACGTAGGAACTACAGTGAAGGAAAACATCACAAGAAAACCTGGACATGTATAATTAATCAATGAAAGTCAGAAATCGCCACCTCATCTTGACCAAACGTGGTGATTACTGCTCGTGCCTTCTTTGAATGAGAAAAGACCTTTGCCCAGAAGTGGCACAGTATAAGGGCTGGTATTATTATTTACTTTATCCGGACAGACAAGGTGAATCAGCCTCTCAGAGTTCGATGGCTAAAAGCATCGTCCTCCTCTAGGAGGACGATGTCAAAATCTGTCGTCGAAGTGGACCAGACTCTAGTCTGGTCCACTTCGACGACAGATTTTGACCGATATTTCAATGAACTATACCTAAACTATTGTAACTTGCTGTAGGTAGTATAGAAACAAGGATGGCTTAACATCACACGTGAAGTGTTTAAAACTCAGCATCGTGTGAGTGAGTGCAACTCTCTCAGCGATTAACAAATAATTTCATTTTAATAATCATCTAGTTTTTGAGGTTACAACAGTTGTCAAACCTGATCTGAAAGCTGTAAATCTATTATAACCTCAAAAACTTATTTACGTAATAGCATTTTTCCCTGGCCTCTAAATAAGAAGATGATAACTTATTGTGTTATTATAAACAATAACTGATTTTATAGAACACTATTTGTAGGTAGACGCGACCTGTAAAACGAATCAAATGACAGGTCATTCAATGTATGGAAAGTGGGCATGATTCTTTCTTGTTTCATACTTTTATACCGTGACTTTTCATTAGTCGGGTTTTAGTTTTTTTTTCCCTTAAATATTTATTTGGACTATAACGAACACGGCATGCCTGCCGACGGCTAACGGCTTGTATCAGCCATCGTGGAGCTCACCCCTATTTTAGGGTGATCAACGACCTGTCACAACATGCTATCAGATCTGCAGGACATTTGCATAGGCCATATTCTAAGTACTCAAAACCGCCAGACAGTTAAAAAGTCATGTATTCAATCTAGCCTGCATTGTACTCACATTGACAGACAGCCTTCTCTTTGAATACCATCAAAAATAATGTAACATATATCAATAAATATAAAATAAAATTATTATTCGCTCACACAGCTCATATACAATAGTTTGTTTCTTGGTCTGGTCTTCCAGACCTGGCGAGTTCACCCCAAACGATGTATTCTTCGCGAGGTTATGTGACGCCGTCTTAGGTATATCCATATTAAGTGGCTCCGTGGCTACCACCTACAACGGCTACCACCCTTGAGAGAGCCTTGCGCTTGAGTCGCCCGCCGGCGTGAACTTACGTGAACGCCCCCCAAAACCGAGCGAAGTATGGACTAGCGTGTTGAGTAGGTCAAATTATTTAATTTATTTGTTAAAAAAAAAAGACTTGATTCACTAACCGCCTGTTTTATTATAATGAACTTAAGATATTTCTGTGAAACATTGGACATGACCAGAGGGGCTAGAGGCGCCTGCTTAGGTGTAAAAATCAATGTGCAGCAAATATTGTTTTATTTCTGCAATTGTTGTATTCCATAGTTAACACACAAAAAAGTTTCACGAGACTAAAAGGTAAGGAAACTGTGAAAAATAAAGATTCAAAGATTCTGAAAAATTCTATTTTTCGATATAAGATGGCGACGTTGACTAGACGTTGTGGTTAGACTTTAAAAATGATTTAACACGATTCGACACATCATCTAGGTGAAAAGTTTTATTTGCATACCGTCAAGAGGGCATACGAACACGCGGGTTGGCCGCTGAAGCATTCAGCTCCACCTTTATAGGCGGGAGTGATTGATTTTATTGTTTTTTTTTTTTTGTGGGTTGGAAATCATCATATGACGTCTCCCGCTCTGGATTGAGCGGAAGGGCATGTCAGACTTTTATTGCCTAAAACCCACCCGTGTTCCTTCAGTTGCCCATATGCCAGGGTCACGGTATCTCTTTCGCGACTCTGGCAGGCATCGGTCCTAGAAGACCCCTTCCACACTGCTGACATCCCTTAAGGCGCGCGTGGAACACAACGCGCCGTCAACCCGAGCCTGGTTCTTATCGGGAGGCGAGCTACCAATTGCTCGCCGCCTGCAAGCTCGCGCCTACAGTGGCCGGGTATCTGCAGTGGACTCCCGACGCCCGGGGCGTCTCCTCCTGCGGTGGCTAGGGGCGTGAGGGCGCAGAGATAGCTTCTCCCTCACGCGCCCCGCCACCTCCTTCGCGAGCATTACTGCTTCGTAGAAGGAGGTGATGGCTTCCCATGCCCTCTCGCTCTGTATCATGGCTTGCACCAGAGCCGCCAATCGCCTCGAGGACACGACGATGCTAGGCGGTGATTGCTTAACATCATATCATATTTATGTATATGTCGCAGGTTTTTCATAAAATTAGGTTTTTGATCAAAAATCTAGATTTTTGATGAAAAACCGGATGATGACACATTTTAAACTCAATTTCATCAAAAACCTGTAACAATCCAGATTTTTGATCAGAAACCTGAACTAGTTTGGGTTTATGATCAATCTGATATACATTGCCGTTGACAGGGACTTAGAGACTTCCCCTGCTTTTGTTTCGCCTGCGCTCGCGCGTGCCCCACCCTTTCCCCGCTTCTTCAGTCACAAAATACGACTCAGACGGGCAACCCGCGTTCATTTTTGCGACAAATAATTACTTAAAATATAATTATGTGAATAAATCTCATTAATATTGTGCTAGGGCTTACGACAAATGGCATTTATTTCATTTAAATAGATTTATCTGTCATAAAACCAAGCAAACCCGTGATTTTGACAAGATCTTTATCATAAACCCAAACTAGTTCAGGTTTTTGATCAAAAATCTGGATTGTTACAGGTTTATGATGAAATTGAGTTTAAAATGTGTCATCATCCGGTTTTTCATCAAAAATCTAGATTTTTGATCAAAAACCTAATTTTATGAAAAACCTGCGACATATACATCGACAAATCCAGGGTTATTGCCGACACATAGCTAACATTTCCTCACCCACGGTTACCGGTTCTCTTACTCACCATTCGAAGCCCAGCAACGTAATCTTGGAAGGTCACGTTAGTATTCTGTAAGCGTGGTACTCCTCTCCGGTAGAGTCAACCCAAATAAGAGCCACAGTCAGCTTTTGATAATACAAAATAATAAAGCTTATTTTATTAGAGAAGGTATGAGGATTAAACTGAATAATAACACAAGTATTTGAACGAATGAATTATTTAAATTTTCATACATAGATGGTTATGGTACCTAACACACTAAAATCGAAAGCGGTCGAGCTGTGATGGACGATTTGCCTCACTCTGGTAGGCCATCAACGTCTGCAAAAGAAGTTCACATCGCAAAGGTGAAGGAAATAGTGACTGAAAATCCTTTTTCAAGTTTTAGAGAGATAGCCGCCAAATTTTCTGTGTCTCACTAGCCCATACAATTTTAAATAATCATTTGGGTGTGCAACATCTTGCCACTCGGCTAGTACCAAAATACCTGAATTTTCTCTTAAAACTCAATCGCATAAGAGTCGCTGAGGATTTCGCGGAAAATTCTGACCCTACATTCATGAAACGCATACTGGTGCTGAGACGTGGGTTTACGAGTTTGACATGCAAACTTGTCAACAAGCTTCGGAGTAGCGCTTTCCCACTAAACCGAAACCGAAAAAACCACGCCAAAGTCGATCAAAAGTCAAAGCCATGTTGACTGGTTTCTTTGACTACCGCGGTGTTATGCACTCGGAATTCTTGCCGGAAGATCAAACGGTAAATAAAGAATATTATTTGAGCGTTATACGGCGTTTAAGAGAGCAAATTGTGGAAAGAAAATTTTTGAATTTTGCACCACGACATTGCGCTTTCGCACAAGGCCATCATTGTGAACGAATTTTTGACCAAAAACTCAACAAATACCATCGAGCCACCTAAACCACCAGATGTGGCTTCAGCCGACTTTTTTCTTTTTGCTAAACTCAAATTACCACTTCGTGACAGCCGTTTTCATTAGGTGATGACTGGAAAATTCGTTGGCGTGAGTGTATCGTTTCTGAAGGAGCATAGTTTGAAGGTGATAAAACAAATTTGGATGAATAACTAAAATTTTGTGTATTATTGATATTTTCCCGGTACTTTCTTGACAAAGTAGTACATAGTCCTTGTCATAAAATTCACTTGATCGGAAATCACACGATCTTAATTTATTATAGTTTCCCGGAGAGTAGGGATACAACGGAGCGTCAACATCAGGTACAGCATTTATGAGAAAAGTAGAAGCATTGACATACTGTTTTTTCAGATATTTCAATCTTGGCTAAAGTCAGAATAATGTGACCATGATAAATTAGATCTTAATTTTTAATTCTTAATGTAAAAACTGTAATCGTGCACATGTTCCCTAATCCAAAGGCTGGAACTGGTCAAGTCCAGTCCATGTCCATTTAAATAAAAGTATGTTTATTGTTGCGTATATTGTCCTACTAATATTATAAATGTGAGAGTTGTGAGTATGGATGTATGTTTGTTACTCTTTCACGCAAAAACTACTGATCGGATTTAGATGAAATTTGGCACACAGATAGTTTATAGCCTGGATTAACCTTAGATTACTAAACTATCCTACAACTGACGTTGTTACTAAACATTCGTAAAAAATACGACAAGAAAATAAAACAATAAATCTACGAATCATAAATATTAATTAATTTAGAAATTACAATTACTTATTCTTTGAGTTTAAGAGAACACATAATAATGAAAATAGTTTAAATTTTTTTGCTCTACACAGTTTGAACACATATTCATGTTGTGCGCCCTACATCTGGCTCTTTTACATTTCGTGCAAAAGTTAGTTGCCATTTTTCTAGCCTTGGACGGACACAAGGAACATGTTTTTCTAGAATTTGATTCTTGCATAATTGCCGCTTCAGGAATAGCTTCAATACATAAAGGTGTCTTCAGACAGCGAGCGGGGCGTGACGTGACGCGACGTGGCGGGGCGCCGGCGCGACGCCGGCGCGGCGGGAGCCTTCACACTGCGGGCGCGATCACGTCCCGTCCCGCCGGCGCACAGTGGATCGTCCCCATACAAGAGGTCGGACATAGAATCAAAAATTGAAAAAGTATTTAATTTAAAAAAAAATCAAAATATACAGTTGCATTCCTCTATTAAAGAACAACACACCTGTGCAAAACACACAAAAATAACTATAACTAGCAATGAATTTGATAAGCTAATTATGACATGAGCCAATCACACTGCAGAGCTTAAGGGCTGTGAACATAGTAATTACAATAACTCATTAGATTAAGCAAGTACTGGTAGTCGTTACTTAATGACTCATTAACGCTTTTGTTATGTTGCAACAAAAGCGTTCATAAGTCATTAAAGTCCTCAAAAATGCACCTGTTATTTAAAGAACTACTTAGTGATGACTAATTCTCAGTAATAAGTATACTTAATGTACCTCCATTCCATCAGTAATACACATACAAAGATAGTTACTATAGGCAAAATATCTCGGTAGGGGCACTCTGGGGGCACCATGTGTCCTTGAAGAAAATGTGGCATAAAATGGGTAAATAACAGTAGTGAAATCCACAAGTCGAACAAAGAGGGAATCATGAGATACATACATTTTTGTGTTCGTTTCCATACAAAAATAAAAGTTTTCATCGAATAGCGCCTAAAGTGCTGGTCAAATAAAAAAAGCGTAGAACAATTTTTGTTGTACTTTAATAGAGAAATGCAACTGTATATTTTGTTTTTTTTTTTTTAATTAGATCCTTTTTCAATTTTTGATTCTATGTCCGACCTCTTGTATGGGGACGATCCACTGTGCGGCGCCGCGCCGCGATTCATTCATTGAAAAAATGTTGAGCGATTCAGACGTGGAAACGCTCTTGCTCTTATTTTTTAATGAAGTATCTAACTAATATCACAAAAAAAAAAAAATATGGTTAAATGCTTTAAATATGAGTATGCTTAGTCAAGTTCACAATATTTTTTATACTATAAGCCAAGACAGTCTAAAAAATCACAAAAGTTCGTTTCACTAAATTGAAATCACATGGTAATTATGAATTACCTTTCTTATCTCGCGATTTGCAACCCACTGTGCGGCGCCGCGCTGTCTTGTCACGTGAATGATCAAAAAGTTACAAAACAGAAAACCAAATCATTTCAATTGTTAGGAAGTTGGTCCTATGCTTTAAACCGAACTGTTTAAATTTTTTTGCCTTTTCAATAAGATTTAACGGGTTTCTTAGATTAAATGTATCAAATTATACACTTTAAATTAATTGAGTTTACTTACTAAATAAAGGATACAGTCATTGTAATAAACAAGCTTGCGTCGTGTGACTCTGATCACATTGGCATAAAGTTCAAATTCAATTGATGCACGTGCGCTAGTTGTTTGAAACTGTACTCGTAATGAAAATGTTTTAGTCAATCACAGCTAATGTCGGCGATCGCTCACTTTCATTCACTATCCATTACTCGTATCAACTAACATACAAAAATGTTATTAAATGTAAGACGCAGTCAATCAATTTAAAACTTGTGATACTTCTGCAATTTATCGCCATCCTGCCGACGCACGGTGGATCGAAAATCGGCTGTAGAAGACATAGGATCTCGATTTCTTAAATGTTATTTTTTTTGCTGGAAATGACTTCTGCTGATCATTACTATGTACAAAAATGACACCCGAGTTAATTCTGCCCAAAAACGAAGGAAATATATTTTTTTTTACGAAAAATTTGTATGAAGCTAGTATGAAAAATCGAATTATCTCCTAAACGGCATGTTTAACCGTAATATCCTTGGAGGTGGTCATAGTGCTAATTATTTATGATTTTTTGGTTGCCGATTTGACGAAAAATTTAATGCCGTTTTTTAAAAAAAAATCGGCAAAATATTTTTATTTATTTTTACATGTAAAACGATCCCTTTTAGTGTCCAAGTTAAAAAGTTCGATATGTTATTAACCCAAATATTAAGAACACACAAAACAAGAAAAAATAAATAAAAAAATTGCTGTTTTTTTACACATTTTTATTAATTTAAATAAAAAAAGATTATCAAACTCTTATTTAAGTAACATATAAAGTTATATTATATACAAAATAATTTAATTTAAGGAATTAATACTAAGCATTTGTAAAATAAATAAAAAAAAAGACAAAATATCATTAAATATTACAAAAAAAAACCCAAACAGACTCAAATACAAATTTACAAATAAGTACATATATATTTTTTTTACAAATTTTCCTTATCACTCTCGTTGTCAGACTCCAATTCTAAGTCAGCATCCAGATTGGATATATCCAAAAACTCGAACTCAGTTTCCTGAAATTGAATTAAGTCGAGAGTTTCAGCAAAAAAGCTCTGCTTTTTCTTGGCATCTAACTTAGGCCTTTGTGCACTTAGCAAAGGATCCGAAGAAACAACAAGCATATTTAAAATGTCTTGATTGGAATCCTGCCTGCTTCTTTTCCGCGAATGATGTTCTCGAAACCTCCTAAAATCTTTGTTTCGAGACTCTGAGGCTTCTTCCGAGAGAGTCCCAATCGGCACAATATTATTTTTCTCAATTATGTCAGCCCCACGGATTAATAATTTATGAACGGTTGACGACATGTAGTACCAGTCGTATAATAATACGTACTTTTCTGCTGTTTTGCGGGCATAATCTCTAAATTTTATTATATCGACCTGCTCTCCAGATGTAATTGCTTGTAAAATTACAGCAAATCTTTTGATGAGGTCTTCATCCAAACCGGTTATAGCTGCGGTTTTATTAGGAAACTCAAAGAATTTTCTTGCAGTATTCCCATCATTGGTGGTTCCCGAGCCTTGTTTTACTATATCAATCAACAGATTGAGCTCATCTTTGAATTTATTTTGAATTATTTTCTTCCTTGTCTGTAGCATTTCTTTGTGCTCATCACTTCTCGCTGCCCACCGTTTGAAGTCGAGCATGTATGCAATGTGTAACAGACATTGCATACAATTTATACGGGCGTGTAGGGATGACAAGCCAAATTCATACAGGTCAGAACACACAATTTTTGATGTTACAGCATCTAAGCGGTTCATTTCTGTAGGTTTTGCTAAGCACAGGTAGCACGATGCATTTGATCTAGCTTCAGAAAAGTAAGTGCAAACTTTAGCGTGGATCATCGTCATCATTGATTCATGAGTCACCCTATTAATATTATTGCACTCTGTGGGGATAAGGGCCTCAATTTCTTTATCCATTTGTTTTTCAGCTCAAGGACAACTGCTTCACTCTCCTTTACAAAAGTAAACTGAACTGGACGACAATACAAAACTGAGCATGGTTTTGGGTTCATCCATAAGATGTTGTTTCCATCTGTCAGTTTAAGTGGCACCAAGGAGGTCATGAAAATGCTCGAGTCATCTTCCTCACCCTCCATTTTCTGCTTGTATCGGCTTTGGTTAGAAGCACCATCAAATCCCCACTTGGATATCAGCTTCAACTGCTTGTTATGCTCTCCCTTAGAAAGGCTTTGAAGGATTCTTGTAACTGTGATATCAAGTAAAGCTTGAAGTGTAATCCTAGCCGATGAATCAGTAACTGTCACTGATTGCTTCGGAGGGTAGCAATCAAGCTTAGTTTGTTGCACTTTATAGTAAGATGGATAAATATCCTTAGCACCTTCCCGAATGGCAGCCTCTCGCAACGTAATATATTGCCACTTTGAGAGTTTTAGCGAAAGAAGCAATCCAAGCGCCTTTTCTGACGTAAATATGATTGTTTTCGCTGGTTTCTTAAACGATTCATTTAATTTAGCGGCTGCTTCAGGATTTTTCATCATGTATTCGATGACAGAGGCGATATCTCCATGCCCTTCTTCTTTTAAACGTGCTGCAGCTGCATATGCCAATTCACTGGAATCTTCGCCTGTGTGTTCATCAGATCTTCTCTTTTTTTGTTTACTTCCCAGATCTTCGAATGGTTTACGGGATCTTTTCGTCATTGTTCCAATGGACGTTGATGTCGACGGTTCTGGAGAGACTGAGGGCGCTCTTGGTATCTTATCAACACTTGGTTCTTGATTAACTAAATTTTGCACAAAACTCGGCCAATCAATATTTGCTCTCAACCAATTCTCGTACTTTCTCCTGAAATTATCAAGGAATCGGTTGGATTTCTGCCACCTTTGTAAAGCGGCTCGCGTAAATCTCCGACAAAATTCTTTGAGAACAACACGATCTTCGTCAGACAGGCAATCGCCTATGCGGGATACAACTGCACTGAACAATACTTCATGATCAAATGAAGTACTCTCACTTCGTAGAAGAACAAACAAGTCTAAATTCGTGATTAAACTTTCCATTCTAAGATTTTATAGTCGCAGATTTAGTGTTAGCAGTTACACAGTTGTGAACAAACTAAATTATAAAACAAAACTGTAGCCCTTTTATTGCAAAACGCCAATAATTAGGTAACTACCCTCATTAGTTATCTTCTCATTAGCTAATGAAAATTTATAATTGTCACTAACTATTCTTAGAACTCATAGCACTGCTAACTAACAAATTAGCTTACTTATCAGGAAAAGTTGAATGTAATCCATAGTTGGCATTGTCGTGAGATATTGAAAATTATTAAATCACCTATAAAGACTCATTAGAAGACCTAATCAGTGTAGTTACTTAATCACTTCTTTTCGGACTCATTAGAAGAGTAAACAATTGGTAATTTGGTTGTATGAAAAGTTTTAAAACTCATGATGTGTTGATAAATATCTAGCTCAAGCATAGTTGACTACGTGTGGGTGTACTATAAACCTCTGCCAACTCCTTCGGAAATATAGGAGTGATGCTATTTTATGTTACGTATAGTTAAAAGTCCGTGTTCTTCAACATAAACACTAAAAGGAATCGTTTCATATGAAAAAACAAATGAAAATATTTTGACGATTTTTAAAAAAAAAACGGCATGAAATTTTTCGTCAAATCCGCAACTAAAAAATTATAAATAATTAGCACTATGACCACCTCCAAGGATATTACGGTTGAACATGCCGTTTAGGAGATAATTCGATTTTTCATACTAGCTCCATACATTTTTTTCTTATAAAAATTATAACTCTTCCATTTGTGCACATATTTACTTCATATGACATTTTATAGAACAGTAATGATCAGCAGAAGTCATTTCCAGCAAAAAAAATAACATTTAAGAAATCGAGATCCTATGTCTTCTACAGCCGATTTTCGATCCACCGTGCGACGCTGCGCTCGCGCCCCGCTCGCGGCACGCCGGCCTCTGAGTTGTATTCCGACTCGGCGCGGCGGCGGCGTGGCGCGTCGCGCCGAGCGCTCTGTGTGAAGTCGTCCATAATATCTAGTACATTACAACTACTCAGCGTCGCGTCGCCGCCCGCTCCCGCCACGTCGCGCCCGCTGTGTGAAGACACCTTAAGATAGGCAAACTGACAGACGCAATTAAGAAGGTACAGTGAGGCGGGGCACGCGGGAACGACGCGAACTTTGTTTTTTCCAGGAATAATGATTTTGCCGTCGTAAATTTTAAGATAGTTTAGTAATCTAGGGTTAACAAATAGATTTCTTTTTATCCCGGTAGTCCTTTCCCGCGGGATAATTTCCGACCTCCACGCGGGCGAAGCCGCTGGCAAAAGCTAGTAAAAAATAAAGAGAACCTAATCTAAAGCCGTTCTCGTTATCAGACGGAGACTATTTACATCATTAACTACTACTTGAACTTAATAAAAAAATAATTGCAATCATCTCAAACAGTAAGTACCTAAAGAAAAAATGTTTACTTTTGATATGAATTCGGTTTTCCCGATGAGTAACGACTTAATCAATGTATCTTTTTCTTGTGTTTGAATGGCAACCCAGTCACAGTTGGTATGCAGTTAATGAAATGTCTTAAAGTTAATAATGAACATTTCAATGTTTTTGGTATTACTTCAACGACAGCGTGTCCTCCAGCCGATTGGTTAAAATTTTCTGGATATCACATCCTGTCTCACCCCTCTGAGAAGTTGGATGGGGCTGGTTTTCTGATCCTGAATCTGGTCAATCATCGTGGCAGCGTCATACAATCATATCAACGCTTCGATGTAGCGCCAGTCAATTCGACATTATTGCAGAGAGAACTGCCACAACTGCCTATATTTCGATGGATATTAGGATTTATTTGGAGTCGAAGGCTTTCTCGTTGTTTGCAAATGCCATACCCAGCGGCTGGTTGTACTCCTCGATCTTCTGTATAAATAACCGAACAGTGTGGATCTTTATCGGCACTAGTTAAGTGTTTAAACGAGAAATATAATAGACTAGCATTTGCCAGCGGCTTCACCCGCGTGGAGGTCGGAAATTATCCCGCATGAACGTATTACCGGGATAAAAAGTACCCTATGTGTTAATCACGATAATAAACTATCTGTGTACCAGATTTCATCTAAATCCGATCAGTAGTTTTTGTGTGAAAGAGTAACAAACATACATCCATACATCAATACATCCATACTCACAAACTTTCACATTAATATCGTAATATTGGTAGGATATAACTAACGGTCTTGTCTGCTAAAGCGCTCGACAGGATACAAAGCATAACGTGAACTCAAGGATCACCCTAAGAGTCACTGACGTCAGCAGCGCGGGTGTAATTTTTTTAACCATTGCTCTATGCGAACACTCCCGCCCGCGTACCGCAGGTACCCGGCCTGTTCTAAGTCGTGAATATACAAAGAACGAAGCAATAATTAATTGTAACGTTCCGTTACAGGGTGGCTGAAACTCGTCAAGTTTACCAGCCACTCAGCAGCATGCCAGTCTGTTGGCGAGATGGTTTGTGACGACTCTCGAGAAGCTTGTATCCGTGGCTCCGAAGTAAAATGGGTCCATAGTTGAAATAGTGCAAGGTTTTGTCACCTTTTTACCGGAACAGAACCACTGCACCTCTGCTTCATACTTTGGGCGTTGTATCCTCTCGCAGAATTGTAACTGCGCTTTAGAGAGCGCTTTCGTTATTTCATAATCTCCAGGTGTTGTGTCCTTATTGTATTTAACTGTTCCAGAACCACCCTAATCTCACCCTGGGATGTCCTCCGTGTATTGGTGCGATAATTTGGGTCGATGGTCATCTGCACTATGTTCCGCTCGTATCGTTGTCTGCGTTGTTCTCGAGTATGGCGGACTTCAACGTCACAATTTTGCCATTTTTAACCGACTTCAAAAAAAGGAGGAGGTTATATGTTCGACTGTATGTATTTTTTTTTTTTTTTATGTATGTTCACCGATTTCTCCGCCAATTGTCAACCGATTTTGAAAATTCTTTTTTTATTCGTAAGGGTATACTCCTGAGGTGGTCCCATATTAATTTTGTGAAGATTTGATGTATACTTTGGGAGATAAACGAAGGAACTCCTCAAAAACAAACAGTACACGTAATGTGATTTGGATATTGTACTAAAGATCAAAAATAATTGCTGGTTCTATCTATCCATCCGTGGTGAACTAATTATAGTCTTCGAAGATACCGCATGGAACTCCTCATCGGTGAACAGTACATATAGGAACTTACAGTGAAAGGTTAGAAGGTTAGGGGATAATTCTTTGAATATTATAGGCACGTTTAGACCGTTACTTGTATTCTTATATTCCGTTGAGCTGATGATGGAAGGTACAACTCCTTATCGATCAGGAGTTAGAAGATATCTTGTCCTAAATAGACATACTCGTTGACATCGAGAATTGATTCCTCAGCAGACACTAGAGTGGGCTCTTACCCACTCTACTGTCTGCTTAATAAAAAAAAAGCAGCCTTAATCATTTTGGCCTGGCCATTTATTATATTTTTATACAAATTTACAATTGCCTTAATCGTTGCATTTCACGCAATGCTCTTTCGTCATGCGGTTTCTTGAGCAATTTGTTTGGCTCTAAGTCGCAAAGAGCAATACCATCCAGAGTCTTTACACGACTTAGCGCAACATAAACTTGGCCTTTAGCAAAATTTTTCTTGCCTAAGTTAATCACGGCTTTGTTTAGGGTGGTGCCCTGAAGTTTATGCACCGTTACCGCCCAACTAAGGATCAGCGGCAGCATCCTCCGTTCAACATCCCCATAACCTTTTGTTGCCTGATATGTTGTTGAAACAGGCGCTATAGCAACTAACCCCTCAGTGTCTTTCACTTTTGTGCCAATAGTGTCATCATCAAATTTTATAAAAACTGAATCGGGTAACTCGCCTGATTCTATTTCATCGCGACGAAAGGCAGGCTATTTAAACTTAGAGACAATCCCCATTGCCCCGTTAACCAGGCCCTCAGTAACAGAAATGTTACGTCTCAACATAACTCTAGAGCCTATGCCAAGTTGCAATTCGTGCAACAAACCACCACAGTTATTTACATCTGCAGGAATAACATTAGATGGTGGTCGTTTTCCGTAGGTTGCTGCCTCTCGTGACTCATCGATAGCACGCAAGATGTAAACGAGACTTGACTGAAGCAGTTGGTTCGTCATCTTAGTGTTATAGTTATCTACCAATTTAAGAGTTGGAAAAATCCTTACTGCAGCACCATCTGTGAATTCACCAATCTGTTCAACTCGCCGTCTTTCACACAAAAGTTGCAATTGTGAGATTGTGAGCTCACCAAATCGCAAGTTATTTAATAAATCAACAAATTCCATATATTTTTTTATGTATGTTCGGCCATAACTCCGTCATATATAAATGGATTTGCAAAATTCTTTTTTTGTTCGAAAGGGGTTTATTCCGAAATGGTCCCATATAATTTTCGTATAGATCTGATGATGAGTTCCGGAGACAGACACCGGAACTCTTTAAAAAATGATAGCAAATCAACCGCGATTTCTGCTATCGCATAAATATGCATTTTTGTTTGGAATTAGTGCGGGGTGAATACCACAACTAAAAATTTAAAAATAAAAACTTTTTACAAAAAAAAAAACAACCGACTTCCTTAAAAACACTACAAAGTGAAAAATAACTTTAATTTCGGAAGTCGGTGGCAAAAAAACCATAAACACAGATCCTAAGACACCGACTTGCGAAATTAAAGTTATTTTTCACTTTGTAGTGTTTTTAAGGAAGTCGGTTGTTTTTTTTTTTGTAAAAAGTTTTTCAGTTCTAATTTTCGTCAGATAAGACCTCCCCGCTTGTCTGCGTTGTCCTCGAGTATGGCGGACTTCACCGTCACCATTTTGCCATTCTCAGTATTAAATTTCGTCAGATAGGACCTCCCTAATTTCTGACCGAACACTTTTGACCTTCACGGGTGTTAGAGCACCGAAAGTCGCATCGCGTCAGCTTCCTAATAATTAGGTTTAAGGCCCTCTTACATGATGATGAAAATGGCTGCTTGGATGATAAGATAGCTGTAGTATTTCCCTCATAAGTCCGAGAATCACAGAGAAAAGTTTGGACACCTCACTTTTCTGCTGTGACAGGAAAAGTCTGGGGGACACGTCTCGCAGTGCTTTGACCACCTCGGCGACCTTTTTGTCAACAGTACCTGCGGTGTCCATCAGGGTTAATCGAATTTTGTAATAATAATTCGAAATTTCCGGATCCTAGAACGGCTTGAAGCTGCGTAGGTCGGAAGGTAGATCTTATTATGCGGATTCTCTCAGTTCGAAAATTGATATTTAAAAAATTACGTAAACTTTCCACTAGGTTCATATTTATAAAACTGGATGTAATCATCCAAATGTTGTAGCAGTAATACCTTGATACAGGAACTTTTTCGTTATTTGTCGTTACTTTGGTTATATCTTGATTGACCTCAAGCACTCTTGCTATATGTATGTGTTGTGCAACTTCAACATAGTATGAAGTTCTGATGGTTATTCCGAGAGAGCTACAATGTTGTCCGCAAACTTAAGGTGTGTCAACTATTATCCAACTATCTGTACTCCCATATTTATTTAGTTTAATTTTCTGAAGTCCTTTTCGTCAGTTATCAGTTTTTTCTTAAATGTGGGCCTTTTTTTCCGTTTGTGTGAAGTGATCAAATGACATCTCCCGTTCTGGGCGGAGCGGGAGGGCGTGTCATACATTTACTGACTAAAACCTACCCGTGTTCCTTCAGTTGCCCATATACCAAGGCCACGGTAACTCTTTCGAACAAATATCGCGACCCTGGCAGGCATCGGTCCTAGCAGACCCCTTCAGTTTTATAAGAAAGGTGGAACCATAAAAAAACGAAATCCGCAAAAACGAGAGGTGTTGAAGTCATGACGAATGTGGAAACGGATTTGAATGAAACCTGGCACACAAATAGACCATGTTCTGGATTAATAAGCACATGGTTTTTATACCGGTAGTATGTTATTGTGAGATAATTTCCGACCTCTATCACGCAGTGTAGCCTCGGGCAAACGATAGTTATTAACAGAGACTTGTTAACTTTAAAAAATAAATCGGTATTCCTGACGCGATATTTTTACAAAACGTAAACTTAAGAATACAAAATATGGCGTCATACAGGAAAGGGTCACCGAGTTATCTTTGTGATGTGAAGAATATCCACTTAGGTATATTAACGGGAGCTCTTATCTACCAGACTCTTATCACCATTCCAAAAAGAACTATTTATGTTGCAAGAAACCAGCGCTCGGCTGTAGAATCAAAAGAGCCACAACTGTGGGTCTACCCGGATAGAAACAATTTCTGAAGTGTAAAATGTGTAAGACGCAGTGTGTGCTGGCGTTGGTGGCGCTGTACGTGGGGCTGGCCCTTTCCTGGGGTGAGTACGAGGATCGTAGTTTATTTTCCCCTAATCTATACTAATATTATAAAGCTAAAGAGTTTGTTTGTTTAATTGTTTTGTTGAACGCGCTAATCTCTGGAACTACTGGTTCGAATTTAACGCCACGGCCAATAGGAGTGGAGCATCAATGAAAGATGTTGCAAAAACGGGGAAAATGTATTCCATTTGAGATGTTCCATTGCGTGCGCTGCGTAAACGGTTAAAGTTACGCAACAATAAGGTACGGCAGTATTGTTCCTCTTAAAAAGTTCTAAAAAAAGTCAAGAATAGCATATCTTTTAAGGATTGCTCACTATAACGTTGTTAATTGTAATCAAGTCTAAATATTATAAAGCTGAAGAGTTGGTTTGATTGAACGTACTTATCGCAGAAACTACGTTTAGTGTGTGATAGCCCATTTAATGAGGAAGGCTATATAACACCACACTAGGACCCTTAGGAGCTGAGCAAAGAGAAAAAAGTCATGAATATGAAGACCTCGCACGGGGAAGCAATTTGATGCGACGGGATGGGTCGGGGGCGAAAGAAAATTGACGCGGACGAAGTCGCGGGCAGAAGCTAGTTACGGCACAAACGCGAAATATTTTCATTTTACCTTTTTAGGGTTCCGTTGCCAAATGGCAAAAAACGGAACCCTTATAAATTCGTCATGTCTGACTGTCTGTCTGTCTGAGTATGTCACAGCCATTTTTTTCCGAAACTATAAGAGCTATGCTGTTGAAACTTGATAAGTAGATGTATTCTGTGAACCGCATTAAGATTTTCACACAAAAATAGAAAAAAAACAACAATAATATTTGGGGTTCCCCATACATTGAACTGAAACTCAAAAAAATTTTTTTCATCAAACCCATACGTGTGGGGTATTTATGGATAGGTCTTCAAAAATGACATTGAGGTTTCTAATATCATTTTTTTCTAAACCGAATAGTTTGCGCGAGAGACACTTCCAAAGTGGTAAAATGTGTCCCCCCCCCCCGTAACTTCTAAAATAAGGGAATGATAAAACTAAAAAAAATATATGACGTACATTACCATGTAAACTACCACCGAAAATTAGTTTGAACGAAATCTAGTAGTAGTTTTTTTTTAATACGTCATAAATCGTAAAACACAATTTACCTTTCATTCAGTCAACCCAAATATAAAAATTAAAAAAAAAAACATTTAATTTCATAAACATAAACCTTATGCTTAAACCGTGAATACCTGCAGGTTTGTACGGTACCCTCGGTGCGCGAGTCCGACTCGCACTTGGCCGGTTTTTTTGCTTTCAGTTCGTTACATTAAGGTTTTTTCTTCTTGTTTCAGACATCGCCATAAGCCAAGGAGATGAACTCGTATTTTATACCAATGAATCCCAAACAGGCATCGTACATTTTAAGTCCCAAAACCTCACAGCGTTAGCTTACGATGAAGTACACAACATGATGCTGTACGTCGACAAACAGAACGGTAACGACGCTATATGCAGTTACAATTTACTTTCCATGAAGAACAAATGTTACATCAGAAGATTCGATAGTAACATTCACAGCATTGCCTTCGATCCGGCAACAGATACGCTATTTTTTACGGATACTAATGAAAAGAGCATTAATTGGATATCATTAAAACCTGATTCTTCCAACAATGAAAACCTTTTAATCAAGATGCATAACCAGATCCCCAATGATATTGCCGTGGATAGCTGTAGAGGGTACGTTACCAGGAACAGTTTAAAAAACATGATATGTTGCATTTCGGGATTTTCAATAGTGTCATTCAATTTACAGCTACATTTACTGGACAAACACGGGCATTAGAGGGGAGGACTACGTAAAAGAGGACAAGTACATGGAAAGAGCTCGATTTGATGGTTCCGAGAGACAACTTATGGACCAAAATCTGCCAGTATTAAGTCTCACCTTGGACCAACAAACACAAACAATTTTTTATGTTGAATGGTATGGTGAGTTGATAGGTAGTGATTTGAATGGCCAACTCAAAAGCTTAATAATGTTATCTGATTTAGATGAATATAGATCAAAACAATTGACTGTTACAAATGATAACTTATACTGGACGATTAGTGGCGTGAACTACAATACAGTTTGGCAATTACCAAAATCCGCAATGAGTGGTGAAGATAGAAATGTAAAGCCAAAAGAGATTAGTAAGTTCATAAATAATATACCACTTGGTTTAGCCACTCACTACAAAATTAAAGATCAAATACAGGGGCTTGAGGATTGCGAAGTCCTAAGGAGTTTGATACCAAAAATCAACAACCACTCCCTCAATGTTCAACAGATAGCAGAAACAGAATATACAAAAGTTGCCGAACTGTTTTGTGTGCACGGTACAGAAGTTGGTGAGACATCTGTTTGCAAATGCACACCTGGCTACATCGGTGAGAGATGCGATGTTTCAGTCTGTGAGAACTATTGTTTGCAAGGCGACTGCAGTTTCAATGATCAGGGACTTCCTAAATGCAGGTAAATATTTTCTAATCTTTCTGATTGTCATGGCTTCTATAACGTTTCCAATGCCTGGACAGGCCTGCCTCTTAGAGGGATTGGGCTAGTTGGTTGCTGTCACGTGTCTTCGAAGTGCAGGCTATGGTAGTGAAAGTTTTACACAGTTGAAGTGCCTGCTTGGTTTCGAGCCCACAATTCCTTTATCTCTTTGCGTCAAATTTCGTTTAAAATAACCATGTTTGACATTATTACTATTATTTCAGATGTAATCTCGGTTATTCAGGAGAAAGATGTGAAGTGTACACGTGTCATGGTTTTTGTCTGAACAACGGTGACTGCTCCATAAATGGGCAGAATGAGCCGGTGTGTCAATGCAAAAGTGTTTATGTAGGTGATCGATGCGAGGTATCAGAATGTCTAAACTATTGTATCCAAGGCAAATGTAGTAATAATCAAGAGGGATTACCTACATGCAGGTAAAACAAAGTTTGATTATTGTGTAGTTCTCCTTGTTTAATTAAGTTGTACCCGATTTCACATAACCAATGTTTCAGATGTAATGCCGGTTATTCAGGGGAAAAGTGTGAAGTGTACGCGTGTCATGGTTATTGTCTGAACAGCGGTGTCTGTTCCCTAAACGAGAAGGATGAACCAGTCTGCCAATGTGTTGGCAATCACGAGGGAACAAGATGTGAAGCTGTTAAAGATGTGACTATTAACAACATCAACTCACCAAAAAGAAGCGTAACTCTAGGTGACTTATTGTCGAAATGGCGACAACCTTCTTCAAATTGACCGTAACTGTATAAGTCTTTGTTTGTGTTTTTGGTTTTTTGAAATTACTACTAAACTTCTGGTTACCATTTATTATAATATGTGTTGGTGTTCCGATGACGTCTCTTGAAGTCTCTTGAACTTTTGACTTCGCATTGCATTCATTTCTCGTATTTTATTTTAATAAAAATCATTAACATAATGATAATTTATGCAAAATTTGATGCTGTATTTTGTCATTATCGTGTTGCACAAAGACTGATCATACCGTGGGATGACTCTCCAAACATAATCAACTACTTATACAAAGGTAAAAAGTGTCTATAATGTAGTGTATATAAGCGGAACCAAATTGCAAATGGGGGAGGATTCGCCTTTAGGATGACTCGTGTGTCTGTCTGTCTGGCCGTTTGCCATAGCCAATTTGCTCTATATCAATTTTTTTTTCATCTTAACCAGTTGGTTAAGATGAAATTGGTTACAAAGATGATTTTCGACCCAATCACGATATCCGATCCCAATGTGTCTCTTAAGATACAGATTTCCTAGTTTAAGAGACAGGGTTTATTATTTCTCTTGTATGCGTAGACTTTTTTGTAGACCTAAATCTTCTGTACACCAGCTATGTTTTTATGCTTACTGTATTCTATCGCTTTGTTTTAAACTGTCTTTGTGTTTTATTTGGATAAATAAACTATTTTTTAAAATCTTGTGTGATGTAAATAAATTCATCTTAAATATGGGGTCACTCTTTCTGGGGGGTAGTAGGAAAATCAGTTTTGCAAACTGTACACATAAAATGGAAGGGCTGCCCGGCTGTTGTGAAAATCTCCAATACATATGATAATTTTAATATTATTATTTATAATTCGATATACAGCTTAGGATTAGATTAGATACAAACACCATTTTTTATGTTTTTGGGGCTAGGCTCAAATCCTAGGCTGTATATCAAATTATAATAAATAAATAAATATCTTAGGACAACCAACACATCGTTATCTGATCCCAAACTAGGCAGAGCCTGTACTATGGTAACCAGACAACTGATAAATATACTTATATATTTCTAAATACATACATATTATAGATAAATTACACCCAGACACAGAACAAATGATTGTGCTCATCACACAAAGATTTGTCCTGGGTGGGAATCGAACCCACGACCTCAGTCTTAGCAGTCAGGGTCACTAACCACTAGACTAACAGGCCAGTCTAAATTATTATTATTACATTTATAAATGTAATTATTACTACATTTTTAAATTTCATTTTCTCGCAAACTATTGAAGTCAGAGTTTTGATATAAAAACCATTTTATAGCAAACTAGCTTCTGCCCGCGACTTCGTCCGCGTCAAATTTGCTCCCGTGACCCTTCCCGTCGCATTGAATTGCCTACCAGTTTTCGTCCATTTTTCGTTGCTGCTCTGCTCCTTTTCATCGTAGCGTGACGTTATATACCCTATAGCCTTCCTCAATAAATAGGCTACCCAAGTATACTACCCATTAGTATAGATTTCATCCATTACGTTTAAAATGTTTGTTCATAATACATTTGTAACGGTTTTAACATTAAAAAAAAAACCAATGAAACGTGAGGCTTTAGGGGCTAGTGCAAATCTTGGGGTTCATTCGATTAATCGAGTCTGGTCATCAACCACGCTGGGATCGGTGCATTTCATTTCAGAATACATGTTAAGGTTTTTTTCGCCTATTTACATTTTTTTATAACTGATTTTGTCTCTTCAGGCTCTAACTCCAGTTTCGAGCCGGTTTGATGGAATTGCAGTCTGTAGAAGGTGTTATGTGGCTACTGACCAGCCTCCCGAGCTCATCTCAGGCGAGCTTAATCGGGTTGAGATCATGACTTCTTGATGGCCAAGCCATCAAGTTGAGACCAACCTCCTGAATGTACTCCTGTACGACCCGAAAGTTGTGTGGCCGGGCGTGATCCATTTATTTATTTATCTCCACCCAGAATGGGAGACATCACTTGATGATTTTCCACCCACAAAAAAACGGTGCCACTTTTCTATGGCCACTAGGTTTGTGCGAAACAAGCACAGAATGGCGGTGACTACAGGCCTCATGGCTAAGTTTTTAGGGTTCCGTTGCCAAATGGCAAAAAACGGAACCCTTATAGATTCGCCATGTCTGTCTGTCTGTCTGTCTGTCTGTCTGTCTGTCTGTCTGTCCGAGTATGTCACAGCCACTTTTCTCCGAAACTATAAGAGCTGTGCTATTGAAACTTGGTAAGTGGATGTATTCAGTGAACCGCATTAAGATTTTCACACAAAAATAGAAAAAAAGCAATAATATTTGGGGTTCCCCATACATAGAATTGAAACTCAAAAATTTTTTTTTCATCAAACCCATACGTGTGGGGTATCTATGGATAGGTCTTCAAAAATGATATTGAGGTTTCTAATATCATTTTTTTTTAAAACAATAATATTTGGGGTTCCCCATACATAGAACTGAAACACAAAAAAAAAATTTAATCAAACCCTTACGTATGGGGTATCTATGGATAGGTCTTTAAAAATGAAATTGAGGTTTCTAATATCATTTTTTTCTAAACTGAATAGTTTGCGCGAGAGACACTTCCAAAGTGGTAAAATGTGTGTCCCCCCCTCCGTAACTTCTAAAATAAGGGAATGATAAAACTAAAAAAAATATATGATGTACATTACCATGAAAACTACCAACGAAAATTGGTTTGAACGAGATCTAGTAAGTAGTTTTTTTTAATACGTCATAAATCGTAAACCACAATTTACCTTTCATTCAGTCAACTCAAATATAAAAATTAAAAAAAAAAAAACATTTAATTTCATAAACGATGATGACGAATGATGATGATGATGACCTGCAGGTTTGTACGGAACCCTCGGTGCGCGAGTCCGACTCGCACTTGGCCGGTTTTTTTTTTAGGGTTTCGTAGTCACCCTATTGTTTCGCCGTGTCCGGTCATCATTTTGTCCGCAACTTAATTCAGAGACTCTAACTACTAGAAAGCTGTAATATTAGTCACGGCAAATAAAATCATGACAAAAAAAATTGGCTACGCTACGCGTAAACTACTTTTTTTTTTTAACAGGTCTTCAATGAAATATGGTTTAAAGTGCTCATTTTTGTAAGAGTCAACTGCACTGCCAGGGCTAGCTAAAGGGTTGTTTTTGGATGTGTGAAAAAAAAAACACGGTAGTATAACGAATTTAAAACGAAAACGATCACAGCCAAGTCGGCTTTACAAGCTGACGAGCCAACCAACTTACATTTACAGTTGGAATGTATGGTAAAACATGTTGTTCGACCACCGTGTTTAATTTGTTCTTGGGATAAATTCATTCCAACTACGGAACCCTCCACTGTGCGTGGTCTGACATGCACGTGGCCGTTTTTAGGGTTCCGTTGCCAAATGGCAAAAAACGGAACCCTTATAGATTCGTCATGTCTGTCTGTCTGTCTGTCCGAGTATGTCACAGCCATTTTTTTCCGAAACTATAAGAGCTATGCTGTTGAAACTTGGTAAGTAGGTGTATTCTGTGAACCGCATTAAGATTTTCACACAAAAATAGAAAAAAAAAACAATAATATTTTGGGGTATATATTATGTAGTATACATAGAACTGAAACTCAAAAAATTTATATTTTTTATTATTCATACGTGTGGGGTATTTATGGATAGGTCTTCAAAAATGATATTGAGGTTTCTAATATCATTTTTTTTCTAAACTGAATAGTTTGCGCAAGAGACACTTTCAAATTGGTAAAATGTGTGTCGTTCCCCCCCCCCCCCCGTAACTTCTAAAATAAGGGAATGATAAAACTAAAAAAAATATATGATGTACATTACCATGTAAACTTCCACCGAAAATTGGTTTGAACGAGATCTAGTAAGTAGTTTTTTTTTTAATACGTCATAAATCGTAACCCACAATTTACCTTTCGTTCAGTCAACTCAAATATAAAAATTAAAAAAAAAACCATTTAATTTCATAAACATAAACCTAACGCATAAACCGTGAATTCCTGCAGGTTTGTACGGAAACCTCGGTGCGCGAGTCCGACTCGCACTTGGCCAGTTTTTTATTTGATGTTGCATGGTTGTTTATTTTGGCTCATCTATTTATATATATTAATAATACGCGAAGCAAAAACTTTGTACTCCTTTTTACGAAAATTACGCGGACGGAGGAGTAAGAATTTTGAAGATTAGTAGTAAAGACACAGTTAAAGCTTAAATGTGAGTGCAAAAAGCTAATCTCCATATATAATTGAAAGTCCTGAGTGACTGACTGATATATCAACGCACAGCCTAAACCGCTGGACCTAGAGACATGAAATTTGGAGGGTGTGTTCTTTGTGATGAGTAGGTATCCACTAAAAAGTTTTTTTTTGAAATTCCATCCCTAAGAGGGTGAAATGGGGGGTTGAATTTTCTGTGCTTTTTTTCTCTGGTTTTGATAAGACAAAGCAAGTAGTGCGATGAAACATTGTTTACCTGTTAAAACATAGAGTACTTTTAATCCCGGTAGTACGTTCCTGTGGGATATTAATCGACATCCAAGCAGACAAAGCCGCGGGCAGAAGCTAGTATTTTTATATAATAAAGGCATTGCAAATACATTAAGTTGTAAATGAATTATGGTTGAATTTCGATCACCGGGCGACCACTAGTTTACATTATTAGGTATGTAGTAGTTTTAAGAATAGATTCGAAACTAACTTCTTCGGTAAATCAGTAGGCTACACGTCAGAAGTAATGAAAACAGAAGAGTATGTTGGGGTCACTTCGGAGCCGGGAAAAGACCGAATGGATCAAAGTCCCGGCCAATTTAGCAATATTTCTTAATGCTCAACTGTGTACCACATCATTTAATATTTACGGTCTTGTAACAGCGCCAAACTTACTCCTACCAATATACAAACATGAATCTATACTAATATTATAAACCTGAAGAGTTTGTTTGTTTGGTTGAACGTGGTAATCTCAGGAACTACTGGTCCGAATGAGAAAATATTTCTGTGTTCGGTAGCCTATGTATTAAGGAAGGCTATAGGTTATATAACATCACGCTACGATCAAAAGTAGCGGAGCAGCAACGAAAAATGGGGGAAAACTGGCAGGCAATTCGATGCGATGGGAAGGGTCAGGGGAGCAAAAATTTGACGCAGACGTAGTCGCGGGCAGAAGTTAGTACTTTATAAACTGATCACTTATTCTATAGAAACACCATACTAGGTACGCTAGGTCAGCTTTATGTGTCAGTTTATATTTATTTAGCTAAGTAAAACAAATCCAACGAATTTATTTTCAGAAAGTACGCATTTAGACCTTTCATTTAAAACCAAATAAGATATACCTATTAATCGTAAAATATATTTGTTCAGTTACACTTTACATCCGCTACAAGCCGCCATGTTGGATTTTACTTCACGTTATATAAACTATAACCCGCGGTACAGCATGACACTTCCAACGATATCTCGTTTGTCAAAATACAACGAGAAGTTTAGGAGTTATATGAGTGAGAGAGATATTTCGTGCAATTTAACTCAAACTGATTCCCCTAGTAATGGTGATATAAATAAAATCCGCTCTGATTTAGTGAAATTCTTGGAATTGGAAGAGATTAATTCATTCAGAGGAGGAAGGTGTTCCTCTTTTATGACGACCAAGGAACCCAGTTTTAGTGAGTCTTAGCAAGTATGCCGTTTGATTCTTTGCTGCAGCTCAGACACAAATTCTTTACTCTAACGAGTCCAAAAATGCTGGCGTACTTGCAAAGACACACTAAAGCTGGGTTCTTTGGTCGTCATAAAGGAGGAACACCTTCCTCCTCTGAAATGGAGATTGGGAAGATTCTTCGCCTTCCATTACGAAATCTGTACGATTTACGCCTTAAAAATATGACTTAGCAATGATGATGACGTGCGACTCCGACTATGCGAAAACCGAAAAAATCACATAGATGTCTTGATTACATTTTTATTTTTATTTAGCTTAATGATATAATGATGGCGTCTTTTATTTGGG
Organism: Aporophyla nigra; assembly: GCA_947507805.1. Classification (NCBI taxonomy): domain Eukaryota; kingdom Metazoa; phylum Arthropoda; class Insecta; order Lepidoptera; family Noctuidae; genus Aporophyla; species Aporophyla nigra. The sequence continues at coordinate 17,599,815 of OX382309.1, read as the reverse complement.
GTTTATTTCTAAACTTTCTTTCTTTTTTTAAAGTATGTATAGACGGCGTCTTTTGAGCGCATCATACTTCCACATTTTTGTTAAACAGATAATTCGTAAATAAGTTTGTAGAATTAGGCTTACTCTTGACAAACCCGTGTTTCTCACGAATTAAATGATACATTTTGGGATGGGCAATCAAGATTTATGTAGGCTTCGACTTGGGCTAGGCTTTTTCTAACCAATCTAACCATCACCTCACTCTCCCCCTAACGTGAGGCACCAGTCGGGGATCGCGGAAAACATACTGGTTCCCGTGGTCTCCGACGTAGGTGTGGGACGGAACACCAGGGTGGTTTTAGTCAGTAAGAGTCTGACAGACCCCTCCACCCACCCCAGGGCGGAGGACATCCATGAGGATTTCCACCTCAAGATAAAAAAGGGGGTTCCTCTAACCATGTTGGGGTTTGGCCTACAGTCTAACCGGATTACCAGATGCAGCTGAATGCCAGTATTTTACATGAAGAGACTGCATATATCGAGCAGAAGCAGTGCTGGCCCAGTGGTATCAACCCTGACTTATAAGTTGTAAGATAAGATAATTTTTATTTGTATTTAAGACACAAGGCATATAACACATGTAGACAGTAGGTTGTACAATCGAGTCTAACATTATTGGCAGATTTCCGGCCCCTAAACTAGGTACGCAGACCTGTATCTTAGGAGTCGGACATGTTTCAGCTTCCATTTTATATGATACAACACAACCATGACATTTCAGTTACACAATTATAAACAAAGCATGTACACAAGTCAGCAACAGGTGAAGTGAGTGTTTGTGGTTGTAAGACGTTAAATGATAAATGATTTTATTTCTGTAAGTAGGTTTGTATAAACACTTTTACAAGTCAATGAAATGTTTTTTTTAAACTAGATGAGTTCGGCGTTTCCTAACTGACTACTCTGAGAAGAAAGGCCGAAACAAACTCAGAGGTCACAGTCTCTTTTAAAAGTCCAGACATAATATTGGTCACAACATGTGAAGACCATGTAGATTGGTGACTGAAATGGTCTTTTGAGGAAAGAACCACACAGATTGAGTGGACCTGTCCAGTCAGTGCAAGCATTTGTCACTAATCGTTTAGCTCAACTCGGAACATAGAACATAAGGAGCCCAACGCTGTGACGAACAATGTTACTGGTTCTAATCCAGGCAGATGCTTTATTTAGATAAATAATTTTATCACCTCTGCTCTCAAAACGGTGAAGGAAAATATCTAGAGGAAACTATGCTAGAACCACGAATTTGAAGACATGTGACATCTACCAACTCGTACTGGGCCCGCGTGGTAGATTACGGCCCACTCCCTCTCACCGAGAGGAGGCCTGTGTCCCATTAGTGGGAACAATATAGACGGATTATGATTATTTCGACTGGCCTGTTAGTCTAGTGGTTAGTGACGCGGACTGCTAAGACTGAGGTCGTGTGTTCGATTCCCACCCAGGACAAATCTTTGTGTGATGAGCACAATCATTTGTTCTGTGTCTGGGTGTAATTTATCTATAATATGTATGTATTTAGAAATATATAAGTATGTTTATCAGTTGTCTGGTTGCCATAGTACAGGCCCTGCCTAGTTTGAGATCAGATAACGTTGTGTTGGTTGTCCAAAGATATTATTATTATTGCATATCTGACCTCTACAACCCATTGCAGTTACTTGGTAATACGAGATATCCTTTGGTAAAACTGGTTGTCAGACTTTTGGGCTTCTGAAAACCTGTGACGATTTCATAGCTCTGCGAGTGATAGCTAGGACCAACGGCTAAGCTTTTTTAGGGACTGAGGGGTTTTGATATGTTATAAATTACCACCCATTAAGGTCAACTCGGGGAAGACCGTCGGGCGGATAGGACCGTACATTAAGCAATGCGACGAATTCTGAATAGCTACAACAAAGCCAACCCAAGATTTTGTATCTTGGGTTGGCTTGGTTGGCACTTTCAACTGTTGTAGTTTCAATAAATTAACATAGACGGCGCTATTTACAACACAACGAGAAAAAAATATTTCTATTTAGTCGGGTTATCAACTTGCAACACGACCAACACAACGCAAAAATGGCAAAAAAAAATTTTTTTTTTTCAGTTCTTTTTCTTTATATATATCAGGATTTGTGTAGGTAAGTTCATTAATGATCAATATCTTTACCTAATTATGACATTAGAATACATTAAAACATATTTTTTAGGAAGTTACATTTGGTGAAAAAAATCTAACGTCAAAGAGGAATAGTGGAGAAGTTCGTCTAGTAGTTGGAGGGAAAGATCGGCATAGTGCCGACCTTCGCCGAAACCAGATGCCATAAACCTTTTACACTTTAACAAAGGCCCTAGGGGTATAAGCATAGTGAAATTGCCCCAACCGCGTTCCTGAGAAAAATATTTTTTTCAGATTTGTATATATTTTATCATTTTCTCAAAAACCAAATGCGTTAGAGATCTGAAACTGTCAGGATCTTATTATCTTATTAGTACCTAAAAATCCTCTTAGTATCTTGCCGATATCTTTCAAGGGCAATTTCACTATGATGATACCCCTAGGGCCCTTTATAAAGATAACTGATTCGTATTTTTTAGCTTCCAGTGTAGTGAGTAATCATAAGGCCTTAAATCGATAATCGATATTCGTGTCAATTGTCGTACCGTATCCTACTCTTAGGTTCATCGTTTTCTCAGTCGTAACGATTGAACGAATAATAGGTACCAAAAACGACGATATCGATCAATCCCTACTCTTAGTTGCAAATTTCAGTGACAGTACTTCAATTTTACAACAACCTTGTCCATCCCTGTCAGCCATTGTTAGCACATTCTACAACACTTATTAGTTGTAAATAGCTGCAATATGAATACAGTTTTGATGTCAAGTATTAAAACTAAGTTAACAAGTACTCCTTAGTTCCTTACTAAGAAATGGGCAGCAACGTTCTCTATCCATTTTACCAAAATACTGCGATCGCCAACCCAGCTACCAAGCGTGGTGATTATGGCAACCCCCCCCCCCCCCCCCAAATAGAGGGAGGTTTATGCCCAGCATTGGATGTCTTTCAGCTGAAATGATGATGATGATGACAATGCATAGCCAAAGCACTAGGAAGTGTCGAAGGGCGGGCGTTTTGGGGGGACTGTCTTATGTGACTTTGACGTTCAAAAAGTGCTGACTCTCAGCCTAGTTTGAATAAATGACTTTTGATTTTGATTTTGAATGACCACCTATCCAAGAAACAACCTCGGCAAGCGTTGCTTAACCTTCGACCGACCATACAAAGAGTAGAGACTAGTGACACGGGAGCAAGAAACGTACAATTGTCCTCATGAGAAGCAGCAGGTCCAGACCCGAGGCCTTCATAAGCAATTTCCCATTGCTAGCGACGAAATTCTTCTTCGAAAGAAACAAAACTATGCATTTATTGTGTCTCACACAAGAAGATCACATACTAAACTAAACGCACAATAACAAAAAAATAACAAAAACAAAAATTCTTGAAAAAAAAAAAGAAAATACAGAAATTCCTGTACGAGGCCAAAAGCTCCTACTTCAGCATGATGTTGCGACTTTAAAAAAAGTGTCGCAGAGCTGGTGTTTGGCTGAAAGCGTACATACTGAAGGCTCCTGTATACAGACGCAACGCGACAGCGCGACGCTACTCGAATAAAACAATTTCTATGAAAACCTCGAAATTGATCCACTAGAGTCGTCGGGTGTTACCGGTCTGCGGGAGCCTTTATAGGATGGTCACATAAAAGAGTTAGTTTCAATAATACGTCTTTTTTCCAACTTTTGTATTTTCAGGGGTGTAACTACGCTGTATCTGCCGTATCAACTCCGGTCTCCTCACGATGTTTTCCTTCACCGTTTTTAGAGCAGTGGTGATGAAATAATTTACACTAAGCAAAGTGCATGGGTTCAAACTCACGACCTTACTACTCCGAAGTCGCGGCAGCCAATTACTGACTGAACGTTGTGTTTTGTTGTGCAAAGTGTAAAAAATATCTGTTCCACGAAAAAATACAAAAGTTCGAATACGGTCGACGGACTTTCGCCCATCGTATGACGATTTATTTAATACTAGCTTCTGTCCGCGACTTCGCCCGCGTCAAATATTTGCTCCCCTGACCCTTCCCGTCGCATCGAATTGCCTGCCAGTTTTCGTCCATTTTTCGTTATTGCTCCGCTCCTTTTGATTGTAGTGTGATGTTATGTAGCCTTCCTCAATAAATAGGCTAACCAACAAAAAAATATTTTTTCATTTCGGACCAGCAGTTCCTGAGTTTACTGCGTTCAATCAAACAAACAAAAAACTTTTCAGCTTTATAATATTAATAAAGATTTTTTTTCTTGCCATTACTTTCCTATATTCATACCTACCCAACACGTGAGTAAAGTATTGCCTGGTAATAAATTTGACCATGTAGATTAAAACCCGTGAAAAGTAAATTAAAAAAATAATAGTTTAAAAAAACTAAAAAATAGAAAATAATGGAAAAAAGTGTGGGGTGCCATATCAATAAAAAAATACCTTAAAAAGCACCCTACGCTTGTTTTCCATTATTTTCTACTTTTTTAACCGACGAAAAAAAACGGAGGAGGTAATCAATTCGACGCGTACATTTTTTTTTTTTATGTATGACCACTCATAACTTTTTACATAGTAGTCCAATTGTGATAATTATTTTTTTATTGGAAAGGGTATACTCCGAGGGTGGTCCCATATAATTTTGAAAACCAAAATCAAACCCTAAGGGTCAGAAAACAGGGGATGATTGATTGTACACTCACTGATTGTTATGTTTAACCACGCATAACTTTATACAGAGTAGTCCGATTTTGATAATTCTTTATTCATTGGATAGGGTATACCTTGCCAAGTATTATAAGTATATTAAAGCCACAAAAAATTATAAAATAAATACTTTTTACCAAAAATTTAACCGCCGAAAAAACTGAAAAGCAAAAAATAATAAACCTTAAAATTATGAGTCGGCGCTAGAAAATCAATGAACAAAGATCACTCAAAGCGCCGACTCATAATTTTAAGGTTTATTATAAAATTTTTTTTTTTTGGTAAAAAGTTTTTATAGTTTGGGTTTTCTATGGAAGCGTGTTTTTTTGTTTTTTTTTTTGAAAACTATTATTTATTTTCTATTTTTTAGGGTGTATCGAAGTTTGAGACGTAAGTTAGCGTAGTTTTCCAAGACAGTTTTTTTGCTGTCCTGGTAACCCTGGCAAGGATAAGGGCACCAATTTATGAAATTATTGCATTGTCATCGGTCCTTGACAGGTGTGCAAAGTTTGAATGAAATCTGGTCGTTTAAAGTGGGTCAAAATCGCGCTATAAGGAGTCGGTTACAAACAAACATACAAACATACAAGTGAAGCTAATATAAAGCGTGTAAAAAGAACCCGACTACTTAAAAATACGGTGTAAAAAGTTTGAATCAAGAAAATATTCTCAACTGGAAGCCGGGGTCGTATGCCACTTGGCTTTGAAACTTGTTATCTATCACTTGGTACTACTGTAAGAATCTTAGAGGAATGTTCTAAGGTAAGAATCAAATCAAATCAAATCAAATCAAAAGTCATTTATTCAAATTAGGCTGAGGATCAGCACTTTTCGAACGTCAAAATTACAAAAGACAGTCCCCCCAAAACGCCCACCCGTCGCGCACTTCCTAGTGCTTTAGCTGGGAAGAAGAAGTGGCCAACAAACTCCCCAGCAGCACAGCTGTCTGTCCAGTTAGAAGAACTTGATTCTATACAATGGTATATAGTAAAACATTAAGAGACACAAATTAAATTAAATGATTTGCTATATGCCAGCTAGCCAACCCAATATACCAACAAATAAAATGAAAACTACACTCAAGCATAAGCAAAAAAAAATATGTATATAGAAACATGGCTGCAAAAATAAAAAACTGGCATAAAGGGCGTGACAGCTTACATATGCAATGCTGAATGTTCACATAGCTGTTACGACCTGAGTTACAACTCGAGGCCACAAATGATAAACTAGGACCATCGACGTAAAATAAATTAAACAGGTAAGTAATATTAATAATAATATCAACATCAAAGTCAGCAAGACGACCAGTCACCACAAGCAGCACCCGTTCACGAGCATAACGCAAAGATCAGCCATTGCCCCCCTCGCCATATTTGAGGGAAGGGGGCAACCCGACCCCCGACGCTACCGCAAGCATTGACATCTAAGGGAGCATGACGAACTTGCTGCCGGTTGCTCAAGCAAGAATTGAATGATTACTTGTCGAGGTCGCTAGCAAACCACATTATGCAATACTAATAAAATAAAATTGGCATAAACAGGAAAAAAATATGGAAACAATTATATTGAACCTAACACTAGGTACGCTAATACTGGAGAAAGAACATAAACATTGTCTTGAGTTAATCACAGCGACCAACTATTCTTATCATTTAAATAATCGTTGATGGAATAGTACGCCTTTTGACAAAGGTTGGATTTTACTTGAGCTTTAAACGCATTAAAAGGTAATTCTAGTAAAGAAGGTGGTAGCTTGTTGTAAAATGTTATACCAAGCCCAACAAATGAGTTATGCACCTTATGAAGCCGGTGAAAGGTAACACGTAGTTTGTCCTTACTTCTAGTGTTAACAGTGTGAATATCGCTGTTTTTAGCGTATAAGTGTATATTTTGCCTAATATATAAGATGTTGGCGAAAATGAATTGTGATGACACCGTAAGAATACCAATATCTTTAAAACAGTCCCTTAGGGAAACTCTGGCACCTAGCTGGTAAATTGCTCGAACAGCTCGTTTCTGAAGGACAAAAATATTTTGAATATCAGCTGCTGTACCCCACAGTAGAATACCGTAAGACATAACGCTGTGGAAATAACTAAAATAGACTAACCGAGCTGTATCAACGTCAGTATATTGTCTTACTTTTCTGACGGCGTAGGCAGCTGAACTGAGCCTTCCCGCTAGGCTTGAAATATGAGGGCCCCACTGAAGTTTGCCATCCGCTGTTATGCCCAGAAAAACTGCCGAGTCTACAGTTTTAAGCACCTCTTTATCTAAGACGATGTTGGGACCTAGATTTCTAACATTCGGTAAGGCGAACTTTACACATTTGGTTTTCTTGGCATTGAGAACTAGGTTATTTGCCGTAAACCAATCGGTAACCATTGAGAGTGCACTGTTCACGTCGTCAAAATCTGGTCTGTTCCTGTCTACTTTAAAAGTAAGAGATGTATCATCTGCAAACAGTACAACGTCACAAATACCCTTTAAAAAGAATGGTAAGTCATTGATATACACTAAAAACAAGAATGGGCCGAGTATAGAGCCTTGAGGCACACCTAACTGAACCGGTAGCCCGGCAGATTTTACACCATTAATATCTACACATTGGAACCTATTATGTAAATAAGAATTTATTACGTTTATAGCTTCGTTATGGACACCGTAATGACGTAGTTTACGCAAAAGCGTGTCATGGTGCACGCAATCAAAGGCTTTGGAGAGATCACAGAATACTCCGATAGCATTTTGCGAGTTCTCCTATGCGTTAAAAATGTGTTTCAAGAGAGCAACACCCGCATCTGTAGTTGAACGACCTTTTGTAAAGCCATATTGCTCATTATGAAGGAGGCTATCAAATGAATGTAAGCACTAGTGATGTGCTAGATCGTTAAAATGTATACCCGCGATTGCAATATTTCTTCGTGTTGTGCCGGACGTAAAGAATAGCAACATCCCATTTCTTCCCGTGGCCGTGGGTGTCGTAAGAGGCGACTAAAGAACTTACTAGAGAATGGGCAGCAGCGTTCTCTATGCATTTTATCACCATACTGCGATCGCCAACCTGCCTGCCAAGCGGGGCGATTATGGCAAATCTTCCCAAATTGGGGGAGGCTTATTTTTTTTAAATTTTTATTTGCATCAGACACAACGATCCATAATTTAGTTTATTTAGACAAAATACACACCACACAATACTAAAATATACTAGACAACATAAAATTTAACTTAATACAATATTTTCTTGCCAACTAAAAATATAAAATGTCAAATTATATATTAAATTATATATTATTATATTATGTCCAGCAGTGGACGTCTTTCGGCTGAAATGATGATGATGATGATTTCCAATATTGGCTTAATTCTCATTGTACAAAAGCAAAAAATAATAAACATTTCAGTCATTTTGAATCGGCGCTTTGAGTAATCTTTGTTCATTGATTGTTTGGCGCCGACTCAAAATGAGTGGAAGGTTTATTACCTTTTGCTTTTCAGTTTTTTCGGCGGTTTAATTTTTTGTTAAAAAGATTTTATTTTATAATTTTTTGTGGCTATAATCTACTAATTACTACATGCTTGTAAAATCGGACTATTCTGTAAGAAGTTATGCATTACAATCAATGAGTGAACCATCAATCATCCCCTGTTTTCCTACCCTTAAGGTTGGAAATTTCTTTCCAATTTTACATGGGACCGCCTTTGGGATATACTTTTTCCAATAAGAATTATCAAATTCGGTCCACACTGTAAAAAGATATGCTTGGTCATACATAAAAAAAATATATACGTATCGAATTGAGAACCTCCTCCGTTTTTTTTCGTCGGTAAAAAATGCTAGCCGTGTATACCTATCGTTTTGTTAGGGTAGGTATTCTTTTTAGTTCATGACTTATCCCCTATAGGATGCCATATTGAATTTAAGTTGACGTCACATAACCAGCGGATGATCGAGACGCTTCCAACCATCTTCCAACGATAACTCATTTGATAATTATGGTAGGTAAGTGGTGTAGAAGTTATCAATGAGGGAACAGATGAACATATATCTATATACGACCATACTTTCTTTTTTGCCTCGCCGTAGTCGGTTAAAACAATTGCCATTTTATTCTAGGATTTGTATTAAACAAATCCTAAAATAAAAGTAGCCAGAGAACATGACTATCATAGATGACAGTGTTCTAAATGTAGCATTTTAAACTGTCGAAAAACTACGTTTAGTGTTAACTACGGTTTAACTCCGTCATATCCAGAAATGCAAGTGCACCAAAATGCAATTTCGTGGGCACACCGCGAGGTGTACCAGCTGTCTCTTTCTTACGCAAAGGTTTCTGCTGTGTGGGAATGCGCTAGAGATATCAGGTAGCTGCTCGCAGGCTACGCTGGCACGCGCGACCGCGCGGCACGTCAGTTAGTGCAGTGTCGCAGGCCGAAGTGGAGGTGTTGTTCGTTACTCATTTTTCGTTCACAAATTACGTATTTACAAACTTTACCGTGTTTTGTTTTTGATAGTGACTCCATTTATTTATGAATGACAACCTGAAACGTGATCACAGTGACTTTTAAAACAGTTTAATTTCGTTTATCATTTCTGGACGACGTTAAACTATTGTTTTAATTTCAGTGTTAGTTAGTTGGTGTATAACCTTGTGTTTGTTGATTGACGTGTGTTTTTTCGGAGGGAGTTTATTTTGGCGCGTATGATGTAAGCGGCGGATGGTGCCGGGTTTGACTCCCGTGTCGATATGGGACAAGCGAGGTGTTAAATACAGAATATGCATACTTCAATAATGATGGTGAGTAATTTAATTGGATCAGTTGCACTATAAGCGTGTAGGTAATATGAGGCATTTAGTAAATTGTGTTGTGTACTTAACATTTATCTGCATAAGTATGCCTCGCAAGTGCAATGATATACCTACGACACTTGTGTCCAAAGCATACTATTTACATTGAACATCCTTTCAGTTAACTATAATACTACTTTTACTTCTAGGCCAGTGACCTAAATAATATTGATTTCTCTAACAATAAATTATGATTCTTTGGCCAGATGTTGACCGCGGGCAATGAATGGTTCGGAATTCCAAATATAAATAAAAAACCATACCAGTATTAGGTATCAAAACATTTGAAAATCGAAACCTGTTTGGTATCTGTCAAAAGCAAAGTTATTTGTAAACACGGTGTGGCAATGGAATCGTAAACAAACAACCTTGTTACCTGATATTAGCGGTACATGAATTAATACCCGGTTCCACGAAGTGACATTTATAAACCAACTAGGAACAACAGTGATGTGTGCTATCGTTCGTTGGTATAAATTAAAAAATTGCATCCGTTCCATGTGACATTTCAAATGTCAACAGTGTTAGGTTCGTGGAACAAATGACTATACCTACAACGTAACTATTCTATAAAAAAATCGAGGGAATACTCATATTATGTGTAGAATGAGTAATATTTTCTTTAAAACTACGCACTCGTGAACAACAAATAACTACTCTAACGAAATCTTGAACTTAATGCTCCCTCGTCATAATGAAATAATTGTGACATGTTTGAAATACCTATACGGGGAGTGCTCAAAATTGTTTTTCTATCTTCAAAATCATCTAACACAATTATCCTCTTCAAAGCGTCTAGCGTTTTTAATTTTTCACTAAAAGTCATGCACAATGAAAAACTTCACGTCAGGCAACATATAAACCAATGGTTAAACTGAGTTGGATACTTCGTTTAAGTTAACCTCTCGATCACAGTATAATCAGTGGTTAGTGCATGGTAAACACCAAGACATTGTTAAACAGCCGTTTATGGTTTAAACAGCTGTTTTAAAGTTAACCATCTGTTGGTGAACTCGGATCACAAATCGCAGAGGTCACCCAAAAAAGCTGACATGGGTGTGGAGACACGTTTGCTGCATGTCAAATGCATTGTGGGCTAAGGCCATAGTTCCCTGAAGACGTTCAGCAGCATCATGGAAGAGCCAGCCGTAGATGGCAGGACGAACGTGACCCTTTTGCTGTATATGAGTCCTAATTGGTCCATACTGGCTCAGGGTTTATAGTTGACTAGCTTTTGCCCGCGGCTTCGCCCGCGTGGATGTCGGAAATTAACGCAGGAGGACGTCCTACCGCGGTAAGATGTGTTAATTCAGGTTATATTATAGGTAATAAATAGCTGTTACCCGCGACTTCGTCCGCGTGGTATTCAATAAAAAGTTTTTCATAAAAACTGTCTTTGAAAACTACGCTGATATACGTCTCAAAATTCAGCGTGTTTTTAGTTTTTTTAAACTATTATTTATTTTTTCTAAAATAAAAGTAGCCTAAGTTACTCCTTGTTACATCAGTTATCTGCCAGTGAAAGTTTCGTCAAAATCGGTCCAGCCATTTCAGAGATTAGCCGGAACAAACAGACAGACAGACCGACAAAAATTGTAAAAAAAAATGTTTTGGTATATGTACCGTGATACATCCAAATACACTAAGTAAAAAGTGGTTATCTTAATATTAAAAACAGACACTCCAATTTTATTTATTTGTATAGATAAACCTTTTTAAACCAAATTCCGAGGTTTAAAAAACTTTTTAAATCGGTGTAAAACCGTATTATGTATAACTTAAAAAAATATGAATTTATGTAATGTCATACATATTTTATTTTTTAGAATAAGACAGACTGAAAATACACGTTGTCATATTGTTTAGTGTATTCATTAAAATACTAGCTTTTCCAGCGGCTTTGCCCTTGGATTATACATATAAACCTTCCTATTGAAACACTCTGTATATTAATGAAAACCGCATCAAAATCCGTTGCATAGTTTTAATGATCTAAGCATACATAGGGACAGACAGAAAGAAACGACTTTGTACGACTTTGTTTTATACTATGTAGTGATTATTTTATATGATACATTTAAAAATATATTGTAGCTAGCTAAGAATCTTTAGAAAATTGTCTTATTAGGTTTTCAACTCAGTCACTGCATATTTTTAGTATCAGCCGCAAGACGTCCACTGCTGGACACGGGCCTCCCCCTATTTGGGGGGCTTCGCCATAATCGCCACGCTTGGCAAGCGGGTTGGCGATCGCAGTATGGTGGTAAAATACATAGAGAACGCTGCTGCCCATTCTATAGTAAATCCCTTAGTCGCCTGTTACGACACCCATGGGAAGAAATGGGGTGATGCTATTCTTTACGGCTGGCACCACACGGGCTGGCGGGCTCAATTTTAAATACACATTAAATAAGGAATTTCTGAACCGATCATATCGTTATAATCATCATTCATCATCATCATTTCAGCCGTAAGACGTCCACTGCTGGACTTAGGCCTCCCCCAATTTGGGGGGTTTTGCCATAATCGCCACGCTTGGCAGGCGGGTTGGCGATCGCAGTATGGTGGTAAAATGCATAGAGAACGCTGCTGCCCATTCTCTAGTAAGTCCCTTTGTCGCCTCTTACGACACCCACGGGAAGAAATGGGGTGGTGTTATTCTTTACGTCCGGCACCACACGGTACATCACACGGCACATCGTTATAATAAGATTCAGTAATTATCCTATTAGTTATCATCGAAACATAGTATAAAACAAAGTCGCTTCCCTCTATCTGTCCCTCTGTATGCTTACATCTAGACTATTCATACTAAAAATGTTAATTGACCTTGATATATCCTAAATTACGAAGTAGGTGTGGTCAAGATCACTCCGTGTGAAGCCTCGGCCAGCGATCGAGATTCCAGACTATAGGCCCTGGCATAAAGGCAACTGAAGGAACACGGGTGGGTTTTAGTTAGTAAAAGTCTGACACGCCCTCCTGCTCCGCCCAGAGCCGGAGACGTCATTTGATGATTAACCACCCACAAAAAAAAAAGCTATGAAACCATAGGTTGTAACGAGCATCGGCACAATGACAGCCGGGCTCACATTCCACATGTCAGCAACTACTGTCGTGTGCTAAGTCGAGATATTTAATTTGTTTGTCTTTATTATCATTGTTAGGCATCTATCATCATTATTATTTAGTAAACTACCCGATACGGTCATATTACACGAATGACTGTTTCGTGCAGTTTATTCATTACTACTTTAATTGTAACTAAAATAAACACGAAACTGCGCTCTAAGACACAAAACGTAGACGTCACCGAAAAAGCAGCCAAGCTCAAATGCGACTGGGCCGGACATGTTTGTTGCATGTCGGATGCAATGTGGGCTAAGACCACCACAACATGGGTCTCCGGAAACATCATAAGGCATCGCTAAAGACCCAGGCGTAGATGGCCGGACGAACACGACGCCTACATGAGGGATTGGTCCTTATTAGATAGAGTTAAGTGTAAAAAGCAAAGAGACTTTACCCTGCAGTGGGACAATACAAGCTGATTATTATTACTTTAACTGACAGTGGGCACCTACCTATGGGACCCTCCAGTGGTGTGGTGAAAAGTTCTTCAGAAAACGTCAATTTCAACTTTGAAGAAACTGTCCAACAGAAAAATAGAACATCATTCAAATAAAATAGAAGAAAAAAATGGCCGAAATTCTGCTTTAATTCTAAATTCAAATTCGAATTTCAAATGTACGCAAAGAATGATAAGGATATATCACAGAACAGATAAAGAGGTCCTCTTTATCTCTTCTGTGAGTGTGAGACCTCTTTATCTGTTCTGTGGGATATATCTTCTACTGCTGTTAAAAGAAAGTAACAGTAAAAGCCAATTTCGATGCTTCAAAATGGCAGACTGATTGTGATGTAAAACGTAACTAGAATAAATAATGCCTGCAGACCGAAACAGTCACTCGCTAATGTAGGTTATCGTATTTACATAATGAACGTATTCTAGCAGTTCATCAATTAGCACAATAACTGATAATGAGGTGACCATCCATGCCTCAAAGAGATGTCAGCAAAACTGAAGGGGTCTGCTAGGACCGACGCCTGCCAGGGTCGTGAGATTGTTCGAAAGAGATACCGTGAACCTGGCACATGGGCAACTGAAGGAACACGGGTGGGTTTTAGTCAGTAAAAGTCTGACATGCCCTCCCGCTCCGCCCAGAGCGGGAGAAGTCATTTGATGATTTCCCATCCAAAAAATAAAAGGTGAAATACCGAGAACCGTCTACTCCTCAGAAAGCACATTAATCCGTTGGCTGTCATTCTTAGATCTTTGAAGGTCGTAACGGGTCGTCAGAAGCCCGAAGTCTGATAACCAGTCTTACCAAGGAGTATCGTGCTACCCAGTAACTGGGTTGCGAAAGACAGATAGGAAATCGCTCCATGTAAAACACTGGTTCCGTGTGATGTGGGATGTAAAGAATAGCACCATCCAATTTCCTCCCAATGGTGTCGTAAGAGGCGACTAAGGGACTTACTAGAGAATAGGCAGCAGCGTTCTCTATGCATTTTATTTACCACCATACTTCGATCGCCAACGTGCCTGCCAAGCGTGACCATTATGGCATACCCCTCCAAATTGGGGGAGGCCTATGTCCAGCTGTGGACGTCTTACGGCTGAAACGATCATGCCAGTACTGGTATTCAGCTGCATCCGGTTAGACTGAAAGCCAAATTCCAGGATAGTTGGGAAAAGGCTTACTAAAACATTTTTGCGCGTTGATATCCCCAGTGTTCTGACAGATGTCAAAAAAACATGCAAGTTTCACAACACTACCAAACCAACAACTGATAGTTAAGTCAACTAAGAGCTCTTACACACGAGTGTCATGTTGCCAACGGCAAAGGTAACTGTTGCCGTCGACATGCCATCTTCAAAGATCAGCGTCATCATCGCGTGTCGACGGCTGCAGGTACCTGCCGTTGGCAACATGCCGCTCGTGTGTAAGAGCTCTAAGATTAAAGGCAACCGCGTAATTACTGCCTTTTTTGGTTACGTAAGCAGCGTCTGGGCCGCCGGTTATTGAAACTGGTTGTATAATAATGCAATGTCATGTCACAGAATAAATAGGATGTTGCCATAAACTGACATCTAGGTATAGCTAACAGAGAGTTAACTAACGGTAGACTAATCAGTTCGTAAAAAAAAGTTTCCAAGGATTTCCAAGGCACGGAGGTGATCAGGACACAGAGGATTATTATATTTATAAATAGAGATATTTAATCTTATTAAGTAAGAAGAGCGTAGAACAGGCATTCCACACTCGTCTGCCGCTGCGGTAGGAGCGGTACGGCGGGCGCTAGCAACATGGAAAGCTGAAATTTTGCTGGCATCAAATATGCACATATTATTATATTAGTCACAATATTTACGTCCTTAGCGAAGTTCGCGTGATAGCAGTGTGTACAGCATTATTGCCTTGATAAATAGTTTAATTAACACTTTATTGCGCTGCAAGGTTACTTCTAGCGGAATTATACCAGGTGCCGCGAAGTAGGAGGAAACCACTTTAATTATGGATATGAGGGTCCTTTCACCATCATAATTTCAGCAGTAAGATGTCCACTGGTGGATGTCCAAAATTATGGAAGGCCTATGTAGGTCTCCCATAATTGGGGGGGGGGGGGGGGGGTTTGCCATAATCGCCACACTTGGCACACGGGTTGGCGATAGCAGTATGGTGATAAAATGCATAGAGAACGGTGCTGCCCATTCTCTAGTAGTTGCCTCTTACGACAACAACGGGAAGAAATGGGGTCATGCTATTCTTTACGTCCGGCACCACACGGGACCTCCTCTGTACCACCACATTCTAACAACGTATCCTACATCGCGATATCAGAGTTATCCAAGAATTTTAAAAAATAATGAAATTCTTTGAATTATACAGGCATAGCATGAATTCAGCACATGATTCTAGCTCCCCTAGAGCAGAAATTTTTCTTCGTGGTGAAAATGTATCGGCCCCTTCTTACACGTTTGTAGGTCGTGGGGTCGAACGCTTTTCTTAATGTAAATAATTGCATCACTACTGTTCTCAAAACCGTAAAGAAAAACATCGTGAGGAAACCGGCGGGCGTGTCCAAGAATAAAAAAATCGACGACATATGACATCTACCAACACGCACTGGGCCCGCGTGGTTGATTACGGCTTACTCCTTCTAGCGGAGAGGAGACCTGTGTCCCAGCAGTGGGAAACATATTGGCCGATTATGAAGTGTTTAGTAAAACTTCGAATGGAAACAATGCCAACAATATGTCACACACAAACGTTTCCTACGTTTCCGTAAACTTGAATAATAAAAAAAAATACTACAGACTCCACAATGGTGAGATAAAAAGGAAGTGTGTATGACCTTGCGTACTCATTTGTTGGCAACACTGACCAGAAACACGGCGCTGTATGTTATGTAACACAGCACACAGGTGTCGGTGCATTATTTTTCTTGGCAACATTGGTTTTTGTTTCCTCTAAAATTATACTAGAATATCTAAGCGTGATGGGTGTCAGAAACAAATTAGGTTGTCTGGTTGCCACATTAGAATTTGGATGGAAAGTAATTCCAAAATATCTGGTTGCTAATTTTATTGTAAGATGCAGATTCATCGGAAGGTAAATTCGTGTACATATGTACGTATTTATTTATTTTAAGTGGAAGTTTAGGAGTTATGGGGGAAAGATGAATATACAAACATACATAGCGGCAAAATTCATAACCCTCGCCGTCGTTGGGTAAAAAATATGGTCATTTGACCTATCTTCAATTGGTCAGGACAAGGAGTATATAAGATCCACCCAAACTTCCTCCAGAATTCATTATTTATCTAAGATATCTTGGATTCAATTACGAAATTCACTTCGAACTAAGAGAATTCATTAAAAAAGTTTAGCTGGATCCGTTTTGGGGTGCTTAACGGGTCATAATTCACGATTGGGGAGCTAGGAGCACCTCCGATACAATGGAGAGCCCCCTCGGGCGCTACAACAAGGTTCAATGGAAATATTTCTATACTATACAGATGTTTGGGGTTCGCCTATTATTCGTTTGTTCTGTAATTATTATTAACTTGCATTTATTCGCCGTTACATTCTCTAGTAAGTCCTTTAGACGTCTTTTACGATAATCATAGAACGAAATGGGATGGTGCTATTCTACGTTCGTCCGGTACCACACAGAGCAACACCAAGACAAACTGCGTAATTCCTAAGTGTTCCGACACTGGTACGCACGGGTACATATCAAGCTATTCATTTCCAGTATAAGCTGATCTCTCATTGTAGGAAAAAAGGATTGTGTGGTTTTTATGAAACCACGGTAAAAGTGAAACTTTTTTTCACATTATAAAGCAAAGCAAGCAAAAGCTTAATAAAAAGACTTAATTTAATATGGTCGCTTCCAGTCTAACGGATGCAGCTGAATACCAGTATTTTACGTGAAGCGACTGCCTATCTGACCTCTACAACCCAGTTACTGAGTAATACGATACCCCTTGGTAAGACTGGTTGTCAGACTTTCGGGTTTTTGACGAGCCGTAACGACTGTCAAAGACCTAGAAATGACAGCCAGGACCAACGACTTGCTTTCCGAGGCACGGAGGGGTCTTGATATGTAAAGATGGTCACCCATCCACGAATCAACCTCGGCAAGCGTAGCTTAACCTAATGAATCAATCTATTAGGCTGTTATTACTTAGCCATAAGCCATAGAAAACCTAAGTGAACATAATATTGAATCATACAAAGCTCTAGAAATACTTATCGTTTCGTATTTCAGCAGTATTCCCGTATATTTGCATAGTAGATATTCCGACATAACAAAATTTCCATATCAAATAAGAAAAGCAATTCCACAAACAAGTGTTTGTCTAAGGAATGGTCCAGACGGGCAGCTTCATTTCAACTTTGTGGCAAGGGTCTCCATTACTGATATTTCGTACTCAGTCTAGACATATTATAAACACTCTGTACAAACAAACAAATAATTTTTAAATATCTGTTTGCAATGTCAGAAACATAGCCTTTTTCTAAATAGAAGAAAGAAAGAAGGAAAATACGTTTATTTGCGGCAAACATGACGCACAGAAAGACCAGAAACATACAGAAATAAAAAATAAGGTGTGGGAAAATATGCGTCACATCCACGCAAAACGGCCATCATAAATGCATACGAAAGTATGTTTACGGTACTTAAAACAAATCGATGATCAAAAAGCTAAGAAGATAAAAAAACAAAATTTAATTATGTTTTGTCTGTCTGTTTGGTTCCGGCTAATCACCGAAATGGCTGCACCGATTTTAATGAAATTGGTATGGGGATACTTTAAACCCAGGGGAAGCCGTATCGGAGAACAACTGGAACAAACACATAGACGGTTTTTTTGTTATAAGTACTGTACATACTTTCATGTGCATTTCTAAGCTGTTGTTTTGACATTACAAACAGAAACTACATACATGTATAGAATTATAGATATGATTTTCCTGTATTTAAGCAGCAGGTACTCGTCTGTCTGACACAAAAGACACAAAACCCGGAACTGTCAAAAAATGTAAACGATGGTGTCGTCTGGCCACGACGTTACAGAATCGAATGCGGATAGCCATGGCTATGAAATATGCAAATACACTTATAATTCAAGACGTGAGCTGTACGCGTGGCGCCTCGATGCTAATCCAAAGTTAAGTGGGCTCAAGTGCTTAAATGTAGGCATAATTAACTTTCATCAAGAGCATCATTCCTCAAGATATCTGAGAGAAAATTCTCGTAATTTTAAGAACTTTCGCAGTATGATCTGTCTTAATCTGTCAAAAATACCTCGAGTTTCCATACATTTTTGACAGGTTTTTGACATTTGATTGACGTCGAGATGAGACTGCTACTAGATTTGGTGTTTTTCATGATATTCTTATGATTTGGTTTAAAAGATAATTTGCTGTAATAATCATCACCCCTTTCTTCCCGTGGGTGTCGTAAAAGGCGACTAAGGGACTTACTAGAGGATGGGCAGCAGCGTTCTCTATGCATTTTACCACCATACTGCGTTCGCCAACCCGCCAGCCAAGCGTGGCGATTATGGCAAAGCCCCTCAAATTGGGGGAGGCCTAAGTCCAGCAGTGGACGTCTTACGGCTGAAATGATGATGATGAATAATCATCATCTGCCGAGCCCTTTCCCACCTTTATTGGGTTCGGCTTCTATTCTATTCGGATGCAGGCAGATAAATACCAGCATTCTACTTGGAGCGACTCCTCAACAACCCAGTTACTGAGTAACACGATACCCCTTGGTAAGACTGGTTTTCAGACTGTTGGGCACCGGACGCGGACCCGTAACGACAGTCTAAGGTCTACGAATGACAACCGGGGACCAACAGCTTAACATACTTTCCGAGGCATCCAGGGGTTTCGATATTTATTTAAGTAATGGAATGTCATTCTGGAATATAAGAAAATCGAAATGGAATTATTAATCAAAATATTTTCGAAAAAAACACAACAAAGTGAAAAGATACTGATGAAAATATTTACAAATAAAAAACACAACTTGAAAACCTCCTCCATTTGAAGTCGGTTAAAAAGGACAACAACTTAAGT
Organism: Aporophyla nigra; assembly: GCA_947507805.1. Classification (NCBI taxonomy): domain Eukaryota; kingdom Metazoa; phylum Arthropoda; class Insecta; order Lepidoptera; family Noctuidae; genus Aporophyla; species Aporophyla nigra. The sequence continues at coordinate 17,580,477 of OX382309.1, read as the reverse complement.
CTTACTTTACCGGATAAATGCTGTACAAAATGCAGTTTATTTTGAATTTACACATGTTTATAAATCATCTCTAAGTGATTCATTTGATTCATGTTACGGCGCCTTGCCACGTAAATCAGATGAATCACCAGACAATTCACCTTTACTGATGTAATTTTCGTTTATTACTAACACCTACGCGTCAACTTTCTCTCAAATTATATTGTTACTAGCTTCTGCCCGCGACTTCGTCCGCGTCAAATTTTTGCTCCCCTGACCCTTCCTGTCGCTTCGAATTGCCAGCCAGTTTTCGTCCATTTTTCGTTGCTGCTCCGCTCTTTTTGATCGGAGCGTGGTGTTATATAGCCTATAGCCTTCCTCATTAAATAGGCTATCCAACACAAAAAGATTTTTTCAATTCGAACCAGTAGTGCCTGAGATTACCGCGTTCAACCGAACAAACAAACTCTTCAGCTTTATAATATTAGTACAGACTAGCTTCAGGCCGCGACTTTGTCCGCGTTAAATTTCTTGTTCCACCGAACCTTCCCGTCGTTATATGTATAACACAATATTGTTACTATTATTAACTCACTTTTTACACTACACTAATTCAAAAGGTTCAGTTCTTTTTAGCCTTCGCACTAAGTCTGTGTTGTCTAGCAGCTGTACGAATGACGGCTCCGCGATCAACGGGTTTCCAAGGCACGCCTAACCATAATCAGCCATATTGTTCCCACTGCTGGGACACAGGCCTACTTTCGGTGAGAGGGAATGGGCCGTAATCCATCCACCACACCGGCCCAGTGCGGGTTGGTAGTTGTCACATCTCTTCGAGTTTTTGGTCCTAAGACATGCCGGTTTCCTCACGTTGTTTTCCTACACCGTTTTGAGAGTAGTGGTAATGAAATGATTTACACAAAGTATAGCGCGTGCCTGGGTTCGAACCCACGACCTAGAACTCGTTAGTCGGAGCCGATACCACTGGGTCACTAGTACTCAACGCCTACTGCAAAGTAATAGATTCTTATTATTTGATACTTACTAAAAAAACGACACGTTTCGTTTCAAATACGTTTTCTACGCCTTTATAGACTTCTTTATCATTATTATCTGGACAGTAAGAAATAAGTTTGTATTGTTTTCATTTTATAAAAGGTAAGAGACTTCGGCTTTCAGACGAAAATTCCACACGGTTGAGTCTTAAAATGTTATCATTCTACATTTCGTAATCTTCACACGTTGCAGATAAATATTGTTATTTTTCTCGAAATCCATCTTCTTCGGCGATATCTTCATACATCTACAAATAAATAAAAAAACAACCGACTTCCTTAAAAACACTACAAAGTGAAAAATAACTTTAATTTCGGTAGTCGGTGTCTTAGGATCTGTATTTATGGTTTTTTTGCCACCGACTTCCGAAATTAAAGTTATTTTTCACTTTGTAGTGTTTTTAAGGAAGTCGGTTGTTTTTTTTTGCAAAAAAGTTTTTATTTTTAAATTTTTAGTTGTGGTATTCACCCTGCACTAATTCCAAACAAACAATGCATATTTATGCGATAGCAGAAATCGCGGTTGATTTCCTGTCATTTTTTAAAGAGTTCCGGTGTCTGTCTCCCGAACTCATCATCAGATCTATATGAAAATTATATGGGACCATTTCGGAATAAACCCCTTTCGAACAAAAAAAGAATTTAGCAAATTCGTCTATATATGACGGAGTTATGGCCGAACATACATAAAAAAAAAAAAAAAAAAAAACATATAAACATCCGAATTGATAACCTCCTCCTTTTTGAAGTCGGTTAAAAAAGGTATAAAATGACTTCATACAAGGTTTATCAGCTCTTAATCCTACTTATATTATTAACTAGCTTTTTCAAGCGGCTCTGCCCGCGTATTATATATATAAACCTTCCTCTTGAATCACTCTGTTTTTTGATGAAAACTGCATTAAAATCCGTTGCGTAGTTTAAAAGATCGAAGCGTACAGAAACAAAATGTGACTTGGTTTTATACTTTGTAAAGATGTTTCTTTTTCGATGTTTTTTCCCAATCCAGCAAAAACGGCTGAATGGATTTATATGGAAAAAGGCACACAGATAGTTCATAACCTAGATTTATATATAGGGTACCTTTTATCCCGGTAGTACGTTTCCGTGGGATAATTTTCAACCTCCTTTCGGGCGAAGTCGCTGGCAAAAGCCAGTTAAAAGTAAATATTAATAATGAATAATGACTCTTTAGGTGCAGTAAATAATAAACCAATATCATGTCGATAAAAAACTGTTGACTTAGATAGTGCAGTCCTTATGTAAACGTTTACCTGTAATTTTTATCGTATCGATAACTCGCTTTTGGGTGAGCCCGATAAGACAGAAGTCGCCAAGGACAAATCGATAAAGTTCTTAGACTCAGATAAGAGCACCATTAGTGTGTTTTGTTTGGAAATTAAATATTATTTGAAGTAAAAGAAATAAGTAAACTAAGTTTCCAAACTAAGTGTGTACCGTGTGGTGCCGGACGTAAAGAATAACGCCACCCCATTTCTTCCTGTGGGTGTCGTAAAAGGCGACTAAGGGACTTACTAGGGAATGGACAGCAGCGTTCTCTATGCATTTTACCACCATACTGCGATCGCCAACCCGCCTGTCAAGCGTGGCCATTATGGCATACCCCTCCAAATTAGGGGAGGCCTATGTTCAGCAGTTGACGTCTTTCGGCTGAAATGGTGAAGATGTTGATGATTAGACCATGGCTGGTTTAATATAATACGCTAGATTCAGCCCGCGACTTGTTCCGATGTAACATTGTATCGTCCCCCGCGATATTACTTATTTCGTTTTCTCTTAGCGTTTTCTATTTATTTTTTTATTTTCAGGGTCGTATCGTAATATTAAATAGCCTTTAATCCTGCCCAATAATTAGGCCAGCAAATGAAAAAAAAAAACATTTGCCCAGTTTCGGAGATTACCCCCTACCCTACATACAAAACAACAAATTTTATTATCCTAACTAGCTTCTGCCAGCGGCTTCGCCCGCGTGGATGTCGAAAAATTCACCATTTCAACCCCCCATTTCACCCTCTTAGGGATGGAATTTCAAAAAACCCTTTCTTAGTGGATACCTACTCTTCACAAAGAACACACCCTCCAAATTTCATGTCTCTAGGACCAGCGGTTTAGGCTGTGCGTTGATATATCAGTCAGTCAGTCAGTCAGTCAGTCAGTCACTCAGGACTTTGAATTTTATATATATAGATAAATAGTAGTATTATAAATGTGAAAGTTTGTTACTCGATCACTTAAAAACGGCCGAACAGATTTGTTGGCATTTGGCACACAGATACCTACTTTATACCCTGGATTAACACTTAAGGTACTTGGTAGGTACTACGTTCCCGTGGGTTAATTACCAACCACCACGCGAACAAAGCCGCAAAAGCTAGTTAGTTTAGAATAATGATTAAATTGACGTTTCCGCTTTAATATGGGGTTTTTGTTATGGAATGTGGTTTGACTAAGGGTCTCGCCCTTAGTAAAATCACATTTTAAAAAAATCTTACCCAATCAGTTTATTACTATAAGGTGACCCAGTGGTAACAGCTGCCAATTACGAGTTGGAGGACTTGGGTTTAAAACTTTGAACCCAGGGAGATACGTACTCAGTTCATTTTCATCATTTCAGCCGAAAGACGTCCACTGTCGGACATAGACCTTCCCCAATTTGGGGGGTTCGCCATAATCGCCACGCTTGGCAGGCGAGTTTTCGATCGCAGCTCTTAAAACGATCATGGAAAACATCTTGAGGATAACAGCATGACTTAGAATGATAATTCGAAGACATGATGTGATGTGACATCTACCAATCGCTAGTTTTTATTTTATTATCCTAGGGGCAATGGACAATTCTATTTCTACCCGTGGGTTCGTAAGAGGCGACTAAAGGATGTACTAGAGAATGGGCAGCAGCGTTCTCTATGCATTTTACCACCATACTGCGATCGTCAACCCGCCTGCTAAGCGTGGTGACTATGGAAAACCGTGGGTGTCATAAGAGGCGACTAAAGGATGTACTAGAGAATGGGCAGCAGCGTTCTCTATGCATTTTACCACCATACTGCGATCGTCAACCCGCCTGCTAAGCGTGGTGACTATGGAAAACCGTGGGTGTCATAAGAGGCGACTAAAAGACGTACTAGAGAATGGGCAGCAGCGTTCTCTATGCATTTTACCACCATACTGCGATCGTCAACCCGCCTGCTAAGCGTGGTGACTATGGAAAACCGTGGGTGTCATAAGAGGCGACTAAAGGACGTACTAGAGAATGGGCAGCAGCGTTCTCTATGCATTTTACTACCATACTGCGATCGTCAACCCGCCTGCTAAGCATGGTGACTATGGAAAACCGTGGGTGTCGTAAGAGGCGACTAAAGGACGTACTAGAGAATGGGCAGCAGCGTTCTCTATGTATTTTACCACCATACTGCGATAGTCAACCCGCCTGTTAAGCGTGGTGACTATGGAGGCTTATCTCCAGCAGTGGACGTCTTTCGGCTGGAAGATGATGATAATTATCAGGGGCAATGGACCGTGGCCTAACCGACATGTTCTGAACAAGATCAAAAAACTTACTCGAATTTCAATAACACGACTAGAACAAATTGAACGTTTTAAAATTAAATCGCGTATAAGTAATTGGATCCGTCGTACAAAATAAAAACATGGACAAATGATTTGACTACCTAATTCCTGCTAAGTCCCTTTTTTGTCAGCGACTTTTTTTGCATGCGTTTTTGCTTTCAAATGAAGCTCATAGTTACATTTGCTAAGTCACGTAATTTAAGTTATATGAATATCTTTCCTGTATTGCTTTTATTAAGACCCCACCTCGAAAATAGATGATAGTTGGATTGTTTCCCCCGCACGCGGGGAGTGGCGGACCTATCTTCATTGGTCAGCCGACACGTCATCGTCACAAACTTTAATGACTTATTTTACCAGTGGCCAAAAGTGGAACGAAGGAATTATCACTGACCGAAATTTAAAAACGTTACTTAGCATGGCCTTTCGCTAAGAATTATTCTTGTCACCGTCGCACAACTGTTTAAATAACAATGCAAGATAAAGACGGCAAAATATTAAAAAAAAATGAGCATGCCAAGTGACGTTAATTTGTCTCGGTCTTTGAAATTTTTGCGCATAGTAAACTATGGAGTAGACAACTAATACAAAATATTTAAAAACCTGAAACTTAAATTTTGATTAATGATATGCATGGGTAAAATTAATTGAAATCGAATAATGGTTTCTTATAGAATTAGAGGTCCTGATTAACAGAAAAATAAACAAAAAATTCCATCACGTAAGGTTTTGTAGAAATCTTCATAAATGCTACCATAGTACAGATATGATAGGATAACAATTATTATTTTCGGAAGGGCTTGTGGCTAATTTAAAACAGCTGCACGAGTCGGTCATTCAGGTTAAGCTACGCTTGCCGCGGTTGGTCCGTGCATGGGTGACTATGTTTACAAACCACGTTAAGCCGTTGGTCCGCCTACCAGGGTCGCGAGATTAGTTCGAAAGAGGTACCGTGGCCCTGGCATATGGGCAACTGAAGGAACACGGGTGGGTTTTAGTCAGTAAAAGTCTGACACGCCCTTCCGCTGCATCCACAGCGGGAGACGTCATTTGATGATCTACCATCCAAAAAAAAAGCAGTTCGGCCCGACTGTCTTTCGTAGATCTTAGACAGTCGTTACGGGTCGTCAAAAGTCTGACAACCAGTCTTACCAAGTGGTATCGTATTACCCAGTAACAAGGTTGTGGAAGTCAGATAGGCAGTCGCTCCATGTAAAATACCGGTACTCAACTACATCCAGTTAGACTGGAAGCCGACCCCAAAATAGTTGGGAAAAGGCTAGGCAGATAATGAACAATTATAATTTTCGACTGTTATTTTACTTGTTGGTAGTTTAAAAAAATATTTAGTAAATGTGATTGACCGTCGACTGATTGATTTCTCTATCGACAAAACCGAGCCACAGCTATTTACAGAACCAGAATTAAACAAATAAGTGCGAAATTAGATCTTTCTAAAATTGCCGCAGAACTTTTAAGATCTCGACTCAAAGAAAAAAAAATTGGTTACGGGCACTACTTTTCTATATTATATAGAGAAATAGATGTAGAGAAAAAGCTTTTGTCCCAATTTTTGCTCAAGACGGTGATTCAGTTTTACTGTAAAGATATAAACGGGCTAATGAAAATATTTAATGTCAAAGAAGCTTCAGTGACAAGCAAATAAGGTATTACAAGGATTTATAACAGTTTATTTCGTGAGTCAGGTTAATGCTAAACGTCATGAAAATCGAAATGTGTAAGTAGTAGCTTTGTTTGTAATTTTCAAAAAGGTAAATTTTGCATACCTTTGTTATTTACGATATGAAATTAAAAATATCGAACTAATCTTCTAGAGGTATATAAATAAAATGGATGTTGGTATATAAGAGATTATAAACTCCAACTTCGTTTCACCGATCACCATACATTTGCGTGGTAAAATAATTACCCTCCTTTGAGCCGCAGTCAGTTATAAAACCTCACCTTTTTCACACTTGTAATGCTACTCTATTCCTTCGTTGTGCTCTTGTATTTATAGTGTCAGTACTTGACATATAGATATATTGTTGACGTACTTCAAACCTAAAAACTAATCATATATTTTAATTTATTTCTAAATGAACGATTATTATAAGTTTTTGGGATAAAACAGACGTTCTTCTCTAAAAAAATAGGGTGTTAACTCAATATTACTTTACAAAGTGAGAATAGATTGTTGCTGTAATGCTTTAGTGAAGGTGGTGAATTCCTCTTGTTATCATCATCTTATTGGTATTGAATTCCTGCAAAATGAATTAATTAATTGCCCTGTGCAGGTACTCCTAACCTTGAAGGTACTGTTCAATTTTAGTTTTTGGTTCTTCCCATTTTCATACATAATCAAGGTCGTCACTAAATAGTAATAGAAAAAGAATGTTATATTATTCACAGTCACAAAAATAGACACATACGAGTATACAGTGTAAATATAAAGTTTTTGGAAAGCCAACATTTATTATATTAAATATTTACAGCAAAATACTTCACTACTACCTTTTTCTGAGGACATTAATATTTAAAAAACGTAATTTTGATCGCACCGATTTGTAAAAAAGTGACATAGATCCGTCGTCGATGAGCCCTACTGGGCGACTGATTTATGAACGAACGAGAGTGATGACACTACTTATTATAGGCAAAAAAAGAGATGGCGATAATGTGTATGCGCCTGGAATAAAATAACGTATGTGCCAAAACGAATCGCCGTCTTTTATGAATGAAAAGTGTTATTAAAACGAAAACTGTTTTACAAAAACTTAGATAAGATTATTATCAATGTTTTAAAGTAAACTATGTTTAATAAATCTAACGCATTGCGCCTTGAGGCTAAAAAAATCATAAACATGGATAGAACTTTGCGATTTTTTTGTATCGAGAAAATTTTATCGTATCGTGTATTCCTTTTACAGGATACTAGATCATATAGTCAAAAATCATACACTTTAATATTGAGTTCGGCTATCGTACGGTAAGAAAGGTACACTTAAAAGAAAAAGCACGGTTTTCTCAATATGTCACCTTAAGACTGATACGAATGTATATCAGCTTAATCCGTAGACTAAGAAACGGTTCATAAGTAACTATATGTATAATTTTTAATAAACAAATTGTGTGTACATTGATGACGTAATTTAAAAATGAAGTAAAAATTGCTAATTGCTATCATTTACCATTTCTATTCATTTATTAGTGAAGTCATTTATCAAAATTATTCTATGTAATTTTTTTTGAATTAGTCAGTCAGGAAACAATCTTAACATAATAATATGCTAACACAGTTATGAAAGTATGGAATTAAATATTTTACAACGCATTGTCACTAGCTGTTAATAAAATTAAATACCGCCTACCCTTTTCCACCTATATTGGGGTCAGCTTCCAGTCTAACCGGATGTAGCTGAATATTTTACTTGTAGGTTCTGCCTAGTCAACCCAAGTATTGATTAACATAATATCTCTTGGTAAAGACTGGTTTTCAGACTTTTGGGTTTCTGACAATCCGTAACGACTATCAAAGATCCACAAATGGTAAATAACCGGAACCCGAAGGATGGAGATATCTATACAGGGTGTGACGTAAGTGGTCCACCGTTCAGGATTCGATGAACCAGATAATTAACTATAACAATTCAAAATTTTAACCATTTATACCCAATTATTTTTTTTACAAAAACTGCTCTTTGACTTGATGGTGTGTTAAAAATTGGGGTTAAATTTAGAGAAGAACCAACTTTTTCTTCAAAAGAGCTGAATTTACATATTTTTTTTAATTTATCATGATAGCTCTAGTATTCAGCAGTAATTAACAGAAATCAAAATGAAAAAATAATGGTTTTTGTTGAAACTACAAACAAATATGTAATAAAAGGTAGAAATTTCGTAAATAAAAGACAAAAATGAAATATTTTCGGAACCCTTGGGTAAAAATGTTTAAAATTTTTAATTGTTATAGTTATTTAACTGGTTCATCGAATCCTGAACGGTGGACCATTACTTACTCCACACCCTGTATGTCACCCAATCATACGCATACGGCATCATATATATTCATATGGCACACTTAAATGTTAGTTTATAACATCGCACTTTACACTTTTTATTGATTTTCTTTTTAATTATTGTTTTTTGTTAATTAAAGTATTTTTTTGCTGTATTATTGTGCCTTTGAGTTTGTGCTAAATAAATGTATTTTCTTTCTTTCTTTCAATCAAAAACAACCAAATACAATGGTCACCCATCCACGAACCGACCGGGGCATGCGTAGCTTAACCTTTGATCTACCCGTGCGGTTGTTATCATTAAGTTCCTCTATTAATATAATGAGTCATCCTGAAAAAAAACCTTGCATTTTTCATCCTATTAATATTAGTGTCGTGCCTAGAATTGCATGCCCAAATAGTGTGCGATCCCTGGTCTATAAATTATAATAATTGTCAGTAAACTAATTAACAGTGAATTGTGGTCAACCGATAATTAAGTTAGTTCTGTTATTTATGTAAATTTCGATAATACTGCTGGTATTCAGGATATTATACAGCATTCTGAATATTGAGTGGTCTGTGATTTCAATATTGATGATGCAACAAATATTTTTAAACGACGAAAGAAAAGGAGTATATTTTTATATTTATTTTATGTAAGTATGACTTACAGCGGGACGTGGAAAGAGAGTAGGGAGCCTTTTGCCCTAGAAAGCCCTAAAAAAAGTATGACTTTGTACTGAGAAGAACGATTTTGGAAATTTCAAAGTTAGTATTATTTAAAAAAAAAAAAACTAAATCCACCCCTACCTGAGCATGGACAAAAATACTTTTTAGTGAAAAATTAAATCAACCAAAAAAATCTGAAAAGCAAAAATAAACCTTTTAGTCTAACTTAGTTACACTAAAAGGTTTTTGGGGTTTTGAGCTTAGGCTCTGAAATGATTGTAAATGACTTATTTCGACGAAATACTGTTTCTAAAAATGTATGACGTCACACAAATATCACCTGTAGCTGTAAGTGACCTGTCACCAAAGAGAATATAACCACTAGAGAGCGTATACGCCGATTTCTGCTTAGCACACGACTCACCACTGCGGGCCGGGGGAAGTGGAAGAACGCGCGGCTGCAATTGGTCAGTTCAAGGTCAAGTTGCGTAGGTATGCCCATCGTAGGGCTGCTCTACTTCATTAAGGGAAAATAGTCGATATCGATAAAATGGATTTTAAAATTGTGATAAATACTCAATTAAAATCAAAGAAATCATATTGAATCAAAATCAATCACTAATAAAATGAAAGCTAGAGAATCCAAGAACAAAACTTTCGCCACTATCATATTCGACGAAATAGCAATCAGAAACGGTGTCGAATATCATCCCCAAGGCAGAAGGTACTATGGCCACGGGAGTTTTGGCGCCAGTTTACAAACGGATTGTCAAGACAAAGCTAAAGAAGCCACAGTATTTGAATTGAATAAAATTTTCATTCATTTTAATTTTAATCTTCGATAAAGACTTTCAGCTATTAAAGGTAACAGCACTAATTTTTACGATAAAAATACAAAGTGAAAGTAAGGGATAGATGCATTAGAATTGTCTAATGAAAGAACGAGACTTTTCCAAAAGACATCAACGCGGAACTCACACAGTGTGCTGGTTTACCAAACCACCATTTTAAATAGACCCCTACGGTGGATCATAATCTGATTAAATCACAATAATTTTTCGTACTATTTACTTACTGATCAAAAGTTAAGCGATCTTTTTTGAAACTAGAAGTCTTGGAATGTTTCCTAAACCAGTTCACCGCGCATGAAGGTATTTTGATGCGTTATAATTGCAGATAAAGTTACATTATTTGCATTAATTTAGCGTGCACAGAGGTCTAACAATTGGTCACAACTAAAATGGTTACTTGAACCATAGCCTATGCATAGGCGACAAAATACTAATCGTTTTCGAGCGTCGGGGCACTGTATGCGCAGTCAAGTGGTTATATAGTCTTTGCCTGTCACACACGAGGCCAACAACCATGAAAGTCAAGTTACGTAATTTATGAGTGACTTCTAGACGAGTATCAGGCGAACGCATGCGAACGGAAGCGCCGGCGCACCCGCGCGTCTAATATTAACACATCGAGTAAAAACCGCGCGGCAACGTAAACAGTTTACATTTAGCTGGTGGGTACTTGGCGACAGGAAATCGATTAATATGAAAAGTTATTAATTACAAGGCGTGAGCCCGATTGGACGTCTCATGGCTAAAATGTCGAACCGCCACGCATTTTTTTTTTGGAATGACGTCTCGCATGTCATCCTATGAGGTTCTCGGCTGCTTAACCGGACTTGCCTGTACCTTAATAAATGAAGGCCTCCAGCCAGGGCTTAAAAACGTAAAACTAGAACGACTACTTGCTAAAGGCGGGGTGCCTTTAGCTGTGGGGTACAGAACTCGGCTTAGGGGATCGCTGGTAGACGACAGCAAGGGACAGGCTGGATGAATGAACTTCCATACAATCTTTCCTGCCCTATTTAACCCCTTAAGGAGATGAATTTAAAGAAATTCTTCTTTTGAGCTCACTTTCCTTATACAGGGTCAAATTAGCTACCGAAACTCCCCAGACGTGATAGTGATGACACACGTCATGTTCACTCTTGCTTTGAGGTCATTATCATCATCATTATTTCAGCCGAAAGACGTCCACTGCTGGACACAAGCCTCACCCAAAGGGGGTTCACAATAATCGCCACGCTTGTCAGGCGGGTTAGCGATCGCAGTATGGTGGTAAGATGCTTAGAGAGCGCTGCTGTCTGTTCTCTATAAGTCCCTTAGTCACCTCTTACGACACCCACGAGATAAAATGGGATAGTGTTACTCTTTACGTCCGGCACCAAACTGTACTAGGCATTGCTTACTTACAATATTTTCGAACAAAAAGTTTATTATAATATTTTTAACAAGCCCATAATGTTATCTCCTGTCGTCCTTTCGGAACAATCAAACAGAAGTTATCCAACAGAGTTCAAGAACGTTATCAAAGGGTGACAGAGATGAAAGGCCCGACTTCCATCCCTCTCTAACTTCCTAGAAGAGTTTGTAAATACAATCATGCGCTTGGGCCACCTGCAAGTAGGGTTACCATCCGTCTGAATTTGTCCGGACATGTACAGGAGTTTAGCTTTCTATACGGACTTTGTCCGCCCTTCTCAGTTACCCAGACTTTTCGTCTTAAGGTGGATACTCTAAGGTAGTAAGTAAAATTCAAATATTATTACGTTTTTGTAATGAGCAGTTCAGTGTTACGTTGTATGTAGATTAAAATAAGATGCGCAACTGTAACAAATATGGCTTTACAGAATTATTATAATTAAAATCATCAATACAACCGTCGATGTTCAATTAATCTGAAAATAATTATAATTCTATATAATTTTGTTCAACATACACAGCCTGACACTGACCTGGAATTTGCAAAAAAATAAAAATAGATGAATTTCGTGGACTACCCTGGCAGTTCTTTAATGGGATTTTCTCCAGAATTCTTTAGAAAAAAATATTTAAAATACACATAGGCAGTCATGGGGATGGGGACGCTAACAGAAATGGAAACTTAAAAAATGCGTAGCTAAAAATTATAGTATCCACTGTTGCCAGGTGCAAGTCAGTGACAGTAAGCTATAAGATTTTCTTCCTATAAAAAATCGCACAACGCGCAAAAAAAATTCACTTCAATAATTTAAGGAAAAATAACAGATTAAAAAGTAAATAAAAATGCCCGGGCATTGTGCAACTGTCTGGCTTTTTGTTAGTAGTCCAACTTTTTCAATTAAAAAATGGTAACCCTACTTCCAAGTGTACCTTCGCCATGCGGATGCGCCGAATGCCAGACATTCATTACTATCATTAATATGCACTATCAGGTGTGATCGTCGTTTACATTGCTTTTAAATGAGTTCTATAATAGGTTTGTACAAAGAAAAACAATTGAACAATAATTCCTATAGATGTAATTAAATGATTTAAATATACAAGGTGTAAGGAGCATCTGCAACAGTTACGTGGATGCAATAAGGTAGCCCGCGTATTATTCTTTTTTACATTTTTATGCCTTTTTCAGGTCAGTGTTAGGTTGAATGTTGATTAAAATAATTAAAAAAACCGGCCAAGTGCGAGTCGGATTCGCGCACCGAGGGTTCCATACAAACCTGTAGGTATAAAGTTTCAAATAAAAAAATAAAAAAATTGTATGATGTATCTAAAAATTTACGGTTTTCGCAATTTTTCCTTTATCTGTGCTATAAGACGTTGCTTCGTACCAAATTTCAAAATTCTAGATCGACTGGAAGTACCCTTTAGGTTTTGATTCCCTTGCGAGTTTCGAAAATTTGCGGAAATTTGCGGCATAAACGCCTATATCTTTTGATTGCCTTGGCTTAGAAGTTTAATTTTTTCATAGCTTCAAGGGACAGTAGACTTGAGTATTTGATATTAAAAATTTCAGCTTGATACCTTCACGCGTTCCTGAGAAAAAAGGTTTTGACAAACGGACGGACGGACGGACAACAAAGTGATCCTATAAGGGTTCCGCTTTTTCCTTTTGAGGTGCGGAACCCTAAAAACATACGGTATATGGTCGCTAATCACCAGTCACATGTTCAACATACAGCCTGACAGACAGTCAGGCCTGGAGTGCAGTAGTGACTTACGAGCTGGTTTTGAGTTCGAACCCAGCCAGGCTCTTTGTAATAACGATGTGTATAACTGAACTTAAACGAGGCAAAAGGAGTATGTAAGGATCGTCCGTTCGATCGATCGTTGTGCTTCATCAACCTTTCCCTGTTTATTTACAGCCTGTATAATTATTTAGTACCTACCTATATCCTGAAAATAATACGGATTTAACATAACCATAAATATTATACAACATTGCGTACATTACATTTGTGCATTATTACGTACATTGCGAGAAAATTATTTATTTCCGTCGGGATTTCTCAATCGCCTTCTCTTTGTTCATATTTGTCGAGTACGCATTTTATAGAACCTTGGACATATTTGCCTTTATTTTAGTTGCGAGCAATGGTGGCCTAGTGGTGTCGGCCCCGACCAGCACCCTAATTGCGAAACGCATAATTTATCAGAATCTGAATGGGATTGAAGATTATTTCTAAACCATTGCGTCATTTGTTCGAATACATTTTCGGCTCAGCAACGTAAATAACGCAATGTATGTTGTTTAACTATGAATATTAAACCAATTCCTACCACCTTCCTTCCTACCTCCTATCCAGACCATCGCCACTGCTCTCAAAACGGTGATGGAAAACATTGTCAGGAAACCGGCAAGTCCTAGAACCAAAAATTCAAAGACATGTGATGTCCACCAACCAGCAATGGGCCCGCGCTGTTGATTACGGCCCCTTCTTTCTCACACAGTGGAGGTCTGTGTCGCACCAGTGAGAACATTATACTATAGGCTCATTATGCTTAAAATTAACAGACGTTTATACATCAAAAAGAAAGTTATTTATAGAATCGTATCGAGGCTAGTAATAACAGCCATATGGGTCGATCGATTAGGTTAAGCTACGCTTGCAGCGCTTGGACCGAATTTACATTCCAAGAACCCCCCGTGCCTCGCATAGCACAGCTGTCCTTCGTTGTTTTTGACAGTCGTTACGAGTCGTCAGAAGCCCGAAAGTCTGACCACCAGTCTTACCAATGGGTATCGGAACACAGTTATCAGTTACTGAGTTACAATTCTGGTATTCAGCTGCATCCGACTGACTGGAAGCCGACCTCAGCATAGACCCCAATCGTATACATTTAATTTCTAGAATCTTGAAGTTTGAACAAACGGTGTATTCTTAGTTGTCCGAGTGCTCAAGGCTTTTTGCTCTGTCAACAATATTGTAAACTTTCCTGTTAGTTTTCTCGGGAACTTTGTTTTAAAGCTATACCGTGTTGCATAAAAAGTCTTGTGTATGTGTTGTGTAGGTATAAGAACTCAAATATTGATTTTTTTAAGCACACGCTGTGCACGAAGGTTATTTCAAATTTTGGACAGTAATATCAGCTATAGGGTTTTTTTTTTTGGATGAGAAATCATTCAATGACGTCTCCCGCTCTGGGGGGAGTGGAAGGGCGTGTCAGACTTTTACTGACTAAAACCCACCCGTGTTCCTTCAGTTGCCCATATACGAGGGCCATGGTACCTCTTTCGAACGAATCTCGCGACCCTGGCAGACTGTAGGCATAAGAACTCAAATATTGATTTTTTAAACGCATGCTTTGTACGATGTTTACTACAACTTCTAGACGATAATTTCAGCTACATTTCTCCAGAGGGGCCATTCTGTAACGCACTCACATTAGAAATACGAATAGCTTTCATTTTGACAGTTCAACAACATTCATTGCGCTATTTACGTCGTTCAACAGACTTTGTCGTACTTATGAATCAGCAATATCCTTTAGAATTATTCAGATTCTGATTGTGTTATGCAATTAGGGTGCAACAATTTTTTAATGACTTTTTCTAGAGTCGTGTCATCATTATTACAGTTTAAACAAATATTTAAATGATAAACCCTTAATGTCATGTAAAATACCTCCTCATCTCTACCTACTATATTTGTTTTGCTATGCCCAACAGGGTCCACGATTGTATTGTAAGCTAATTTTTATCACTTGAGCATTTACCTATAGGTAGTATATCTACTATTTTATAGTATCAAGTTCATCTAACTAAACAGACAGCGGTGGTGCTGGGGAGTTTGTTGCGCCATTTCTTCCCAGCTTGGGAGTTTGTGCTTTAAGCACTAGGAACTGGTAGGGGCGTCCGTTTTGTGGGACTGTCTTATGTTATTTTGACGTTAGTAAAGTGCGGACCCTGAGCCTAATTTGAATAAATGACTGTTGATTTTAATTTTATACACACTTGGGAATGCAATAAAGTATTCAGTATTGCGCTTCGATGGGAGGTCACAGTGTATAGTCAAATTTTTTATGGAGCCATGCATTTCAATAAAATTAGTGTAGGTTCGTAAGTACCTACTTAACTAAGTTAGTATATTTTAGACTAACAAATCTTTTATTAAATCAATAGGGTCAAATTAAATCTTAACGATTTCACCACGCTTAAGTGGGTAGCTAATTGATAAAATAATTACTTAACTATTTTGTTGATATTATTTAATCTGTCTGTAATAATAACTTTTATTATTAATTTGTAGTAGTTTATCTATTAATTGGGGCTAATGTGCGATAAGCAACTATAATAAATAACAATCCTTGACTTTATTTTTTTATTGATAGGATATTATTGGACAAAGTAGGTTATTTAATAAACTTAGAATATCAATTTACATGGTGGTCGGGACATAGACGTGCAAAAGGAAATCATGAATTTAGCCCTTAATTTCTAGACATCCTTTTATTTTCTGGATGGGAAATCATCAAATGACGTCGCTCACTCTGGGCGGAGCGGGAGGACGTGTCAGACTTTTATTTACTAAAACCCACTCGTGTTCCTTCTGTCGTCTAGCATTTAATGGGGCCTAACCAGTGGTTATTTCTGTCCACAGCATCTAGTAGTAGCTCTCTTCAGCAGAGTTCGTTAATTAAATTAATAATTTTCGTAGTAATCTGTTGTCAATTCTATACATGGCAAGTACTTTCAATTTGACGTATTCCTTACAGGAAGTGAGCAAATAAATAGTAGTCACCTTTAAAAATTATAAGTTTTTGTCGTTATATTATGTTATTAACTCAATACTCTAATTGTGGTGTGGCCTTGCGTTATTTATGTTACATACTGTAAACATCAATGACCAACATTATATTCAGTCGTTACGTGATCTATCTTATCTCCCATACTTTTATAGCCATCTTGACCAAACACACCATAAATGCAATATCATACTGTAGCCGGGCCCATAAGTAAACACCCCATATCCACTGGGCTATCGATTGCGAGTGACGTCACTTCTTCCGACTGTCCGACTCCATGTTTGATGTTTGCTGTCACATATATCTGCATGCCTTTGTGACACATCTCGAAACAGTCCGATCGGATTACTCTGTGGAGCTATTGTTTCTATTATTGAATCTACTTTGTGCCTAAAGAGCGCACTGCACTCACATCGTCATATTGCTTTTTAACACACTTTAATTCGCTTCATACATAATGTTGGAATGTGCCTATGTGACGGAAACTTTGCACATTATTTTGACCCCATTCAAAACGTCGGATTAACTCGAAATTTGGCATACTTATTAAGGATCGATGACAATATAATAATTTTATAAAGTTGTGCCATTATCCTTGCCAGGGTTACTAGGATAGCAAAAAAAAACTGTCCTCGAATACTACGCTGACATACGTCACAATATTCGAAACACAATGAATTGTATAAATTATTAATTGCTCCATAAACGGGTGAAGACACTGACTTCTATAACATAGGTACCACCTAGCTCAGGAGTCAGGGCTTCAATTGATGTTGTCAAACCATTTTATATCAATAAATATATTTTTTTGATGAATAATAGTTTAAAAAAATATTTACACGATTTACTTATTTGTAGTTTCTAGTAAGTATATGTTTCAGTATGTGTAGTCTAATGGGTTAGTATTTTAACTTAAGTATAATTTAGTGTAATTTCAAGTTTTGTTCGTTTTATTTTTTTCTTGTATTTGTGTCGGTCTTGCGCTATTTTGCTTCAATTTGAGCCGGCGATTTTTCAATACCACCAAACCCTTCTCACCCACACTTTTGTGAAACATGCGGTATAGACTATACTTACATCATACTAGATAGCCACACATTTCGTCAGAGATATCCCAGAATCGTTTGAGTCTAGTTAGCTATCAACTAGTACATAAAACGTGTCGAGTTGCCAGGTTTTTAGATTGCAACAGAGCTCACTATGCTAATTGGGCGTGAGTCCACAACTGGGTTGTATGTACAAACCACTCTTGGCTATCATTTACTGATTGAGATACTACATACCGTGTTCCGGTATGCGAATAATAACGAATCTTATTTTTTTCAACATATACAGCGTGATACTGACCTGCAAATTGTAAAAATAACGTAAGGAGATTTACATTTTTCTTTTTTATTTTTTTATTTTTGTTGGGATATTATCAAATGACGTCTCCCGCTCTGGGTGGATCAGGAGGGGTGTCGTCCAGACATTTTCTTCTTTCCTTCACTTGCCTGTACCAGGGCCACGGTAACTCTTTCCAACAGATCTGCAACCCAGGCAGTTCGTGTGAAACCCTGGCGCTTTCCCCTTAAGGAACTAGTGCTCCAAAGTTCAATAACTTAGGTTTACTTAATACATTTTATTTTTGTCATCATTCGAATTGAACCCGGGCCCTCTGAATCTCTGGTCCTATCACTAAACTACAGAGGCCGTTCAAAATATGAGTTGCAAAAATAGTATGAAGATTGGGTCCGTTTTTAATCACATTTGCAAATAAGTAGGTAAGTTGCAAAATTGTAAGAGAATCCGTTCCTACACCCACCTCTATTTTCTACCTTTGCAAATAAATAAAGTGTATCAAAAGCAATCTTACGAGTAACAACAAACATATACAACATCCACCAAAACATGTGTGGTACGCGTCATCCATCATCATCCATCATACATCAGCCGCTCACTTCCCTACACTAGTGTTACTTTACTATGCTATATATTGTAACTATGTTAGTGTTATGACTCATACAACCGGCCATTGTTTTGCGAAGTCTAGGTGTCTGGAAAGTTTGAAGTCTTCTTCTTGTGATAATAGACCAACACATTTTTTTTTTTGGGAATTACCTGTATTTGGGCTACCTATGAGGTTGTCGGTTGCTTAACCGAACTTGCCTGTTACCTTAATAAATCCAGCCAGGGTTTAAAGTGACGAGTGACTACTCGCTTAGGGCACTCCCTGTAGGGTACGGACCTCGGCTTATCGCGTCGCTGGTAGAAGACAGCAAGGTACGACCTGCATCGGAATGATTAAAGACCAACTCAAATGTTACTAAACCAATTTGTTGGAATTTGGATAGGACTTTTATCAGTAGCAGCCCAGAGTCTGCATTTGTCATGCCCAGATGATGGCAATAGGCTCGCCCACTATTACTTGAGACTTAAACTTAACTGGCGAAATATGAGGGTACTATAGGTACACCTCTGCCCTTCTTTTTTGCGTAGGAATCATCAAATGTCGTCTCCCGCTCTGGGTGAAGCGGAAGGGCGTGTCAGACTTTTACTGACTAAAACCCACTCATGTTCCTTCAGTTGCCTATGCCAGGGCCACTAACTCTATCGAAGAAATCCGTGACCCTGGCAGGAAAAGTACACCTCTGCCCTTCTGCTGAGGAAAGAAGAAGTCATATTATGTTATGTAAGTAGTGGTAAAACCGGCAGATTAATAAGTTACAAAACTACCGTACAAAATCGTGACATATACACAAATTTACTTAGTGTATAGACCATGTGGTATGGTGCGGGACGTAACTAAGACCACCATCCCGTTTCTGCTCGTGGTTGTCGTAAGAGGCGACTAAGGCACTTACTAGAGAATGTAAATTTTACCACCATACTGCGATCGCCAACCTGCATACCAAGTGTGGCGAAAAGATTGGGGGAGTCCTATATCTGGCAGTGGACGTCTTTCGCTTAAAATGATGACATAGCCGTTATATAGACATTCTGTTCATCAAAGTATGCAATTGAAAATGATCTTTAGATAAAGCGGTTACGATTTTAAATCGTTAAAAACCTTTAATCTTTATGACCTACCCTTGAAATTATTTCAGGATTTCAACTACATTAAGGTTTCACTTCTGAAGTGTTTCGTGGAATCAAGTAATTATCAACAATGTTGTTATCACGCTTTAGTAGAAGTCGCGTGTTTGTAGCCATTTGCAATGCTCTGAGTAAGCCATCTTGTATTTTAATCTTTGTTTCGCGGTGTTTCGTGTAAGGTCAGGTTAGTAATACTACTTGCATTATTGTTTTAACTAACGTATAGAGAACTGAAAACTGAAAGTTTGCTTTTAAATAATGTTGGAAACCAACGCGGTCATAAAGACAGACACGAAAAGCCACTTTAATTTATAATTTATAAAGATGCTATTTTATATTTTACTAGTTTCTGCCCACTACTTCACCCGCGTCAAATTTTTGCTCCCCTGACCTTTCCCATCGTATCGAATTGCCTGCCAGTTTTCGTTCATTTTTCGTTGCTGCTCCGCTCCTTTTGATTGTAATGCGATGATATATAGCCTATAGTCTTCCTCAGTAAATAGGCTACCCAACACAAAAATAATTGTTCAATTCGGACCTGTAGTTCCTAAGATTACCGCGTTCAACCAAACAAACAAACTCTTCAGCTTTAAAATATTAGTATAGATCATTAAAAAAATCTAGGATGTTTTTTTTGGTAGGCTTTTGTCTTAATTCTCTCTTCTATTTCTAACACTGGCTTCGGTAGTAAAGTGAAAGAGAAGTATTTTTTTGCATTAAAGCTCCTACAGACAGGCACGACGAGACAGCGCGACGCGATTTTAGTAGAATAATTACTATGAAAATTCGCCACCGTCACGTCGTCGTCGTCTGTGGGAGCCTTAACTAATTCAAAATAATACTGCTCTTTCACTTCTAACAAAGCCGTTGTTAGAAATTAGCAAACCGTAATTTTCCTTTTAATTCAACAGTGCCGAAATACCTTCAAAATAGTAAACCATTATCGCCAACAAACGAATTTTATTACGGCTAGTTATCCACGGTAGAGTAAACACGAATTCATTTCACTATCGCGTTCGATTTCACTGCATTCTCCCGCGGCGCGTGCGCCGATAGAACGGAGCGAAATGTGCATAAAAAAACCATTGTTACTCTCGTTTTAATGTGTGAAATCATGCGCTCGACGGTCGTTATAGGAGTTTTTTTAGAAACACTACGTAGTAGGTTTAATCTACTTTATGTTTGCAAATAATTTTGACATTCCGACGGAAAAAAGGCGTGTTATGAGTTTAACGTGTGTATCAGTTTGTGGCATCAGCATCGTAGCTTCTAAATCGCTGAACCGATTTTGTTTCTTTTTTTGGTTTTGTCTGAAAGGTGACACAATTGAGAGTGTTGTGAACACCCACAACAGACGATAGCCCAGCAAGTATTAATGTATGCTATTGTAGAAAGGATGACATTTTCATTAGACCGTCCCCCGTAGACACGACTTACACACTACTTTTCGCATCTATGTTGGGGTCAGCTTCCAGGCTTAGAGGATGTAGCAGAGTACCAGTATTTTAGATGGAGCGACTGCCTATCTGACTATGATACCCCTTGGTACCACTTGTTATCAGAAATTCGTGCTTCTGACGACCGTTCATCATCATTTCAGCCGTAAGACGTCCACTGCTGGACTTAGGCCTCCCCCAATTTGGGGGGCTTTGGCCATAATCGCCACGCTTGGCAGGCGGGTTGGCGATCGCAGTATGGTGGTAAAATGCATAGAGAACGCTGCTGCCCATTCTCTAGTAAGTCCGTTAGTCGCCTTTTACGACACCCACGGGAAGTAATGGGGTGGTGTTATTCTTTACGTCCGGCATCACACGGTACGACCCTTAGAGACTGTCAAATATTCACGAATGAGAGCCGGGACCCATCTTATTGTGCTTTCCGAGGTACGGAGATTCTTGGTAAGTAAAGATGGTCCCCTATCTACGAACCTACCGCGGCAAGCGTATCTTAACCTGTTCAATAGACCTGTGCGGCTGTTATTATTTAAATACGAACTCATCGTTCACAAATACTTCAGTAAATGTATGTACTAACTCATATACGTTATGTTATGATACATTTTTTTTAACTATTTAGAGGTTATTGCTTGTTGTCTATGTGGAGATTTGTATTTACTAGCTTTCCCTCTCAATGAAGGCTGTGTTATTAGTTAGCACAATAGACTAGATAATGATCAGCGTCGTCGGTGTACAGGTATTTCAGTAATTGCCAATCAGTCCCCGGCGACCTTTAGTCAATTACTTTCGGTTCAACGGTCCGGAGAGAGAGAAGTTGTGAAAGACATCAAGGTATACATCCTGATGTACTTAGGAATGATAGGTATACTGAGATTCACTTGTACTCCCCACCATTTTGATATTTGACTAGCTACTAATTGCGTACCACGTGTCAATTGAATCTGAGAGGTTTGTCGCAAAAAAATAACAGCGGCACGGGACGATCGATTAGGCTAAGCTACACTTATCGCGGTTATTCTGTGACCACCTTTACATACCTAGACCCCTCGGAAGGCACGTTATGCCTGCCAGGGTCGCGACTGCCAGGGTCGCGAGATTTGTTCGAAACAGATACCGTGGCCCTGGCATATGGGCAACTGAAGGAACACGGGTGGGTTTTAGTCAGTAAAAGTCTGACACGCTCTTCCGCTCCACCCAAGAGTGGGAGACGTCATTGGATGATTTCCAACTACAAAAAAAAGGCACGTTATGCCAGCTGAAACTAGCCATCGCCGCGGGAGACATTATAGCGTTTGAGAAAACGCAGGTGCACTCTCTTCCCTCATTCTCATACTCCGATAGGACGGCCATCCGACCGGAAAGAGATCAGGTGCAAGGCCAATAACTTGCCATACTAGCCGAGGAATGGGGGTCATCGCCAACATCCAAACTCCGGGCTCAGAAATTCTTAATGGAAAAACCCAAAACCAGTTTGCGCGACCCGAAAATCGAACCCAATACAGAACAACAGGCGCTCTTGCGGCCACGCCACCCACGGGCATGTAAACAAAGCCTAATTTACTATTGTACTGATTCTCAGTCAATGGGAAGTAATTATCATGTGACTAAGTGGCGGCTCTTTCATGATTTACGAGTTTGTAGACAAGCAAATATACTGACGACCTGTGAATAGAAACTTGTGAAGTGTCTGTTATCGCAGGTCATTTACATGTCTCCAATTTTAAAATGTATGCTTCTCTATGATACATAGAAATATGTTCAACAATGTGGCAACTCTATATCAGACTCATAGTTCGTGCTTAAATAAAGCCGTTTAAGTATCGCCTAGTGTTAATGAAAACGGTCATAAGTTACATAAGCAAGTGAACTTGACAGTTCTCGAGGTCGAGAACACGCGTGACATAGATATAACAGATGTTTGACTTAAAACGGAGACGTTTTACATACATATTCATTGCATTTTGATTGATTTTGTAAATATTTTTGCTAACGATAATAATACAGTTCGTCTTGGCGTCAAATATAGATCTAGAGTAGGTAGTATTCCACCAACGCCTTTATTAGGTCCTGCAGTGTGACCTCTGAAGGTTCTGGGGTGTAAAGAACCCATCTACAAGTAACTGAATATTTTCAGGACCTCAAAATATTCCAGAATGTATATTATGGAATTATTTAGTTTAATAGACAACTTCTTAAAATATTATAAATTTTTCTTTTACCATCTTTCTTAAAGTACGTAAACTTTTTACGCAGGCGGATTTTTTGATTTTTAACACGCTTTTGTAAGCTTCATACGTAGGTATGTATGATTTGAACAGAATCTTTGAACGTGATTTTCACCCACTTTAAGACATCACATTAATTTAAAATTTTTCACACTTATCAAGGACCGATGACCATAGAATATTTTTATACATTGGTGCAATTAACCTACCAAAAAAAAATAACAAAAAACACACTTTACTTAATAGAAAACGCAACTTAAAATTAGAAAATTAGTAAAAAAAATACGATTTAAAGATTGAGTGATTAATAAATAAATCATTTTGGTGGAAAAAAGTCTGGTGTTCTTCATATAAATTTACCTGATTTTCATCAAAATGATTTTCTACTATTATTTTTATTAGATCATGTTTCATCCATACCCATTAGGTCGGACTAGTTTCACAAACTAATATAATTTCACCCTGTAAAGGTAATTTTGGTTACTGATCACAAAAGAGAGTCCAGCCTCCTATATTTTAACACAGCCTCTTCTATCTATCTATTACCTCGGGGAAAAATGCGGCTATTTTTTGCGTCGCTCGTGTACCTATAGCCGAAGACAAAAGAAAAATTGAAGAGTTGTTTACAGTCAATGTGTTTAAGATAACCTTGAGAAGCTCTTAGCAAAATTCGATTTTATACGACGACGGTATTGTAGGTTTTTTGAAGATCAATGTCTTTTCATTTGTTAGTAGAACGTGTAATTTCATTCAGTCAACGACACACACATACATATCGTTTGAGCAATTTGTGCAGGTTTCTGTCTTACAATGAATTGTTTAACTAATAGAGTATGGGTGAACAGTGTGATTATCGAAATGACGACTAATATAGCCCCAAATAAATTGCGATATGAATATTTTTTTTGGAATGACATGAAAATAAGGCCTGACAACAATAAATGAAGGCCTCCAACCAGGGCTTTAAAATTTTAAACTAAAGCGACTACTCGCATATGGCTCCCTCTGTGGGATACGGACCTCGGCTTAGGGCATCGCTGGTAGAGGGCAGCAAGGGGCGGGCTGGGTGTTAATGATTATTGTTTAGGGACAAATTTAAAGCTACAAAACGACTACAAAAAGATGTTGCTTAGCTACCCTTAACTACTAATGTCACAGTTACAAAGATTGAATTAAAATAAAGAAACTCCCAGTTTCATACACAGAAATACTGGAATCATAGCTACTAAAAGAAGTAGAAACAGAACAACTACTCGTAATGATATTCGTAAGTAGTAACCGAAGCGACCTTGCATTGTTCTCAAAATAATAGTTTGAACGATCTTTATACAATCTTAACGATCCGGTTGGTTTTACAATCAGTAGATTACTGATAATTGCGAACATTGACTGGACAGGCTCAATCTGTGTGGTTCTTTCGTCAAAATATCATTTCAGACACCAATCTACATGGTCTTCACATGATCTGACCAAGATTATGTCTGGACTTTAAAAGCGATTGTACCCTTTTTTTTTCGATGGGCAATCATCAAATGACTTCTCCCGCTCTGGGCGGAGCGGGAGGGCATGTCAGACTTTTACTGACTAAAACCCACCCGTGTTCCTTCAGTTGCCCATGTGCCAGGGTCACGGTATCTATTTCGAACAATCTCGCGACCCTGGCAGGAGCGACTGTACCCTCTGAGTTTGTTTCGGCCTCTCGTCCCAGTGTAGTCAGATAGGACAGTCTAGTATTTAAAATATGATTAACGAGGAAAAGTCTGCTTACAGAAATCAAATAATTTGTAATTCTGCAAGATGTTACACAATAGACGCAAGTCCTGAAAGTAGTCACTTCATATTTGACTACTGAATTGATTTCATCATTTTCAATATAGGTTTTCTTCAATGAATTTGTATTTTGACATACCTACCGTCCGATAGACATACCGCCACCAGCACGCGCAGGATGACCACCGTAGACATGGGTTTTGTCTATTCTTGGTAGAATAGAGATAGAATTGTCATGCTACGCCAGCATAAAACGGTACAAATCTTTCTACAATCTTTAATTTTGTCTTTAATCTTTCTACAATCTGTAATTTTGTCTATTCTTCCGTCGACAAAACCCATTTCTACGGTGGTCATGCTACGCGTGCTGTAAACATTACTGCCGCCAAAGAATATTCTACCTTATTTTTAAGGCTAGCCAGACTATCTTATTTTTAAGGCTAGACTCAATTTTAAATGCATGAACTACTGAATCACACAAACACGAGTTTCTTAATAATAACAGTTAACTTTAAATACAAATAAGTTTTGGTCATTGTATATTGCTTTTAACTCAAAACTCTACATGGGATGTATGAGGACTTGCATTGATATGTTACACAGTCTATATTCCTCATTCTTGCATCTATTCTCAATATAAGCTTGTGTGATGGTTTTGTAGTTTTTTTTAGTAAAACTGGTCTTCATCTCGTAATACTGACCTGACGTACCGGAAACTTAGCGGACGTATCTTGTGTACAGAACCAGTTAACTAATTTGACCTAGTTTGACGAATAGCATTCTTTGAATCATGTAGCTACAAGGTTCATTTGGCGTTTAAATGACATTGGCAGGGCGTTGTTGGTAAACATTTTGTCAAATTGTTTTTAAAAATCAAAATGACTGCGTTACTTACGATTTTTGGCACGTATATAGTTCTGTTGTATGATAAAAATACGCATAACTGGCTTCAACTTCATACCTGCACAACAGTTCTTTTCCACAGTCCTTAGTAATTAATCGCACTCCATTCTACCACATTTCGCACAAATCCGGTTTCCGGGCTGCTAGTGTGTAATTCCAGATATAAAAATTAAAAACCCTATATCATTTTGCCCGACCTGACAATCGAACGCACGATATTCAGCAGTAGCGCTTGCAACTACCAAAGCAACGAGTCAGTAAGTTTTAAAAGAAAATTTTTGGTTTTTCTAATTTGAGCTTTCGGTTGCTTTTCTTTTGTTTTTTTTTTTGCAGTTTTACGATCTGTCAACTGTCGATCTGACAGTTTGTGTTGACTCCTACCCTCTCCTACCTTTTCGGAAAAATTCGGAACTTTTTGTTTACGTTAGTTGAGCTTCGGCGGTCACCCATCCACGAACTAACCGCGACATGCGTTGCTTAACCTGATCGTTCGACCACTGCGGCTGTTTTTAGTTAGCTACGGGCAAATTCCTGTACACAATATACCTACATATATTTTGTACAATTTTGGAATTTTATTCTGAAATAAAGAGAGTATTATGTATAGAGGAAACTGAATATAAAACCCCAAATAAGTATCAAAAGGTTAATGTAAAAAGTTTTTCCATTACCTACATGTTAATATTAGGTGTATTATACTACGTACACACGGCTACAAGTCAAGCTATAATTATCCAGTATAAACTGATCTCACATTGTATGGAATTTCCGTATAATGAGAGGTCAGTTTAAACTGGAGTTGTATAGCTTGACCTGTAGCGGTGTGTACGTTGTCCGTCAACCTTGACAGTCACTAACGGTGGGATGAATTAGTTTGTAAACAAGAAGTTTCTCAGAAGTTAAATATTTTGACCTTCCTCACAATTTCCTGGGCAGACGATACAAATGGAATGTCTCCCCAGGAAATTATGAGTTACGTGTAATGCCGAATGATAATCGAAATCCAAAATCGATGTTTCGTCTTTATCGTCGTTCCCAAAAGCATCGTAATAATGATTGTAAAAGCCAATTATTTTTAAAAGAGTAACCATGGAGTTTCTTGCCGGCTCTTCTCCATAGGAAGCAAACAATTGGAACCTAGCTTCTGACGTTTCTTAAGTGCAAGGGAAGGTTTATGTGACAATATTTTGATTTGATTTTGAGTACAGAAATAATTTCAACATACGTAGTAGATATTATAATTTAGAAAAAAATATAAGTATAGGTAAAAGAAATTTAGAAAAAACTAGAAACGAAATTATTCGGAAAAAAAACTGGAGTTACCAACATAGCTAGCAGAGTAAGCAAGCTGAAGTGGCAGTGGGCTGGCCATGTCTGTCGAAGGACCGATAGCCGGTGGAGAAGACGAGTCCTGGAGTGGAGACCGCAATCGGCAAGCGTAGTGTGGGACGCTCCCCAGCTAGATGGACCGACAAACTTAGGAAAGTGGCTGGGGCAGACTGGGATGCGGAAGGCGGAGGACAGGGTGTTGTGGCGCAGCATGGGAGAGGCCTATGTACAGCAGTGGACTGCGATAGGCTGAGTTGATTGAATAGCAATATGAAAAAATCTTTTAGTGTAACTAAGCTGCTAAATTAATGTAAATGACTAATTTGAGTCGGCGCCAAAAAAACAATTAACGAAAACCAATCAAGCATCTTTTTAAGGCGCAGTCAGGCGCGACGTGACACCATTAGAAAAATTTGTATGAACAAAACATTCTTGGTAATTGTTCTACCTGCCTATACTTGGTGCTTTATACTCCTAGGCTCCTCCGTTTTTAACAACCGACGCAAAAGAGGGGTGTTATAAGTTTGGCCGCTATGTGTGGCACCGTACCTCTTAAATGAGAGAACCGATTTCAGTACGTTTTTTTTTTTTAATTTAAAAGCAGGCTTTTTAGCGGTGATTCTTAGACATGTTTTGTCATAATCGGTTCAGCCGTTTCCACACGACAATCAAATATTACCTACACAGATACAATACGCATTTTTTAAAACTATTTAGAGATTATTTTTCGGTCGAGGCTTTTAAAAAAATTCAAAATTTAACTTTTTTCGTTAGTAAAAGCAAATAATCCTAACTAATATTATAAATGCGAAAGTTACAAGCGGAACAAACAAACTTTTTCTTTTCTACAGCATGTTTTCTTTTTATTTCGTCATCTAGACAATCTGAAGATTAAGTAGGTATCTACTTAAACTATCCCTACTAATATTATAAATGTGAATGTAAGTTTGTTTGTTACGCTTTCACGTGAAAACTACTTAACCGATCATCATGAAACTTTGTACACATATTCTTGGAGGTATTAGAAGTTAAATATGATACTTTTTATGAAAAAAAAAATCGTTATTTTTAACGCGAGTGAAGCTGCGGGCAGAAGTAAGTAATAATATAATAAAGAGAAAGAGAGAGATATTTTGTATTGTTTGTCTTCCACACTAAAACGGCTGGACGGATTTGTATGAATTTTGACACACGGATAGACCATGACCTGAATCCTAATTGCGAAACGCACAATTTATCACAATCTGAATGGGATTGAAGATTATTTCTAAACCATTGCGTCATTTGTTCGAATAAATTGTCGGCTCAGCAACGTAAATAACGCAATGAATGTTGTTTAACTATAAAAATGATAGTTTAACTAAACTAAAAAACACGCTTTCATAAAAAAATCAAACTAAAAATAAATAATAGTTTAAAAAAACTAAAAAACACGCTTCCATTGAAAACCAAACTAAAAAGTACAAAATAATGGAAAAAAAAGCGTGGGGTGCTTTTTAAGGTATTTTTTTATTGATATCAGGCACCCCCCGCTTTTTTTCCATTATTTTGTACTTTTTAGTTTGGTTTTCAATGGAAGCGTGTTTTTTAGTTTTTTTTAACTATTATTTATTTTCTATTTTTTAGGGTATTTCGAATTTTGAGACGTATGTCAGCGTAGTTTGTGACAGTTTTTTTGCTGTCCTGGTAACCCTGGCAAGGATAATGGCACAAAATGAAATTATTGCATTGTCATCGGTCCTTGACAGGTGTGCAAAGTTTGAATAAAATCTGGTCGTTTAAAGTGGGTCAAAATCGCGCTATAAGGAGTCGGTTACAAACAAACATACAAATATACAAACATACAAACATACAAGTGAAGCTAATATAAAGCGTGTAAAAATTAAACCAATTCCTACCGATAAAAAGTTCCACAATTACCCCTCTGGGTAAGGACTTAGGCTAATTTTTACCCTGAATCGCAGACGAAGTCACGCGCAACACCTAAGTATTTAAATAAAAGAAACTTTTAGATAGAATTGTGAAATTCTTGCGTTGTTTTCACTTAGTTCGTCTCGTTCTAATTGTGGTTAGTATACATTATTTTAACTGTATACAATAATAGAGATGTTGCAGACTTAATCAAATCAAATTGTTTTGATGGTTCATGGGCATTAAACAAAAAAACTATTCGTCTGCTTTTTGCTAGTATCTATTGTGAGTAGCGTACCTACGTAGTCATTATTTTCAATGTCACTTATATGCACAACCTTGGTGATATCCAGCGGATTTTGAAGCAATTACATCATATATTTTAGCAAATATAACGATGTCAATGCCAACAGCTCTATATTTTATGCCCCATGACCTAGGGCAGGGCTCACCAATAAATTTTGCTCGGGGTCCGTTTTAAGAAATGAAATGATCATCGCGGTCCGCACCACATTTTATAGAAAAAAATATTTATTAAACAAATGTATTTACGGAAATAAAAAAAGGTATTTGTTAGCTCGTTACTTCACCCGGCCGTTTTTGGATTGACGTCAACAAAGATAATGCGGGGGATACATTTTTACTAAATTACGTACTCTGTAGTGCAAGATGCTGTGTTCTCGCGGTCCGCACAAAATGGTTCGGAGGTTCGGATGCGGACCGCGGTCCGCCAGTTGGCGACCCCTTTTTTTTTTTTTTTTTTTTTTTTTTTTTGATCACGAGGTGGAAATCCTCATGGATGTCCCCCGCCCTGGGGTGGGCGGAGGGGTCTGTCAGACTCTTACTGACTAAAACCACCCCGGTGTTCCGTCCCACACCTACGTCGGGGACCACGGGAACCAATATGTCTTCCGCGATCCCCAACTGGTGCCGGCCCGCCTTTGCGGGCCTCCTCACGTTGGGGGGGAGTGAGGTGTTAAACTCCCCCCCATACATCACAGAGAGGCGCGCGTGGAACACTACGCGCCACCATCTCGGGTCCGTACAATAGGGGGCGACGGATGTAGTTGGCGACCCCTGACCTAGGGTATAACATACCATCACGCCTTGTTTTCCGAAGGGTTGGGCAGGGAAGGGACCTTACAGTACACCCACATTTCACCAATTAAGTTTTTTTTAGACTATACTGTCCCACTGCTGGGCAAATGCCTCTCCCAGGAACCAGGATTTCTTCCAGGAACTATTATCCCGCGCCACCTCAAACACAAATATTAAAAAAACCGGCCAAGTGCGAGTCGGACTCGCGCACCGAGGGTTCCGTACAAACCTGCAGGTCATCATCATCATCATTCGTCATCATCGTTTATGAAATTAAATGTTTTTTTTTTAATTTTTATATTTGAGTTGACTGAATGAAAGGTAAATTGTGGTTTACGATTTATGACGTATTAAAAAAAAACTACTTACTAGATCTCGTTCAAACCAATTTTCGTTGGTAGTTTTCATGGTAATGTACATCATATATTTTTTTTAGTTTTATCATTCCCTTATTTTAGAAGTTACGGGGGGGGGGACACACATTTTACCACTTTGGAAGTGTCTCTCGCGCAAACTATTCAGTTTAGAAAAAAATGATATTAGAAACCTCAATTTCATTTTTAAAGACCTATCCATAGATACCCCACACGTAAGGGTTTGATAAAAAAAAAATTTTGTGTTTCAGTTCTATGTATGGGGAACCCCAAATATTATTGTTTAAAAAAAAAATGATATTAGAAACCTCAATATCATTTTTGAAGACCTATCCATAGATACCCCACACGTATGGGTTTGATGAAAAAAAAATTTTTGAGTTTCAATTCTATGTATGGGGAACCCCAAATATTATTGCTTTTTTTCTATTTTTGTGTGAAAATCTTAATGCGGTTCACTGAATACATCCACTTACCAAGTTTCAATAGCACAGCTCTTATAGTTTCGGAGAAAAGTGGCTGTGACATACTCGGACAGACAGACAGACAGACATGGCGAATCTATAAGGGTTCCGTTTTTTGCCATTTGGCAACGGAACCCTAAAAAAATAGCTGGGGAAAATATGCGTCAAATCCACGCAAAACGGCCATCGCTCAGCATAATACTGCGACTCTGTGCGAGACAGAGCCCCAGCGCTGGTTTTCAGCGACCTACTGCAAAATTGTCATTACTGTTCTCAGTTATTGTTGTTTTCAGTTGTTTGTCCTTTTTGATTATTAAATTACTTTTTTTTTGTTTAGCCTATACTGTCCCACTGCTGGGCAAAGGCCTCCCCCAATTTCTTCCAGGAACTCTTGTCCCACGCCACCTCAAACCAGTCGTCGCGGTACGCATCTAGGTCGTCTCGCCAGCGCTTTCTGGGCCGACCGCGGTGGCGACGTCCATCTTCAGGCACCCATTGTGTGCAGACCAGCGGTCATCTTGCATACGGCTAATGTGACCCGCGCAGTCCCATTTGAGCCTGGCAGCCTTTTTGCCTACGTCTGTTATACCCGTTTTGAAACGCAGCGTTGTGTTGCGAATTCTCTCTTGTCTTTTTACACCCAGAATACTGCGTTCCATTGCTCTTTGATAAACTCCAAGGCGGAGTTATGATTAAGTCCCATATAATAGGGGCCGAGCCTATTTCCTTCAACCGGGCACATTCCAGACTCCAGCTGCTACTGAGAAATTCCAAATAGAAAAATTCAATAACACTCTGCCCGACCTCAGAATCGAGCTTAGGAGCTCATGTTCAGTAGTAGCGTTTGCGACCACTAGACTAACGAGGCAGGGCATATTTTGGCACCGTAATATTAGTCTTAAGCTTAGCTGTTCTCTGCCGGGGTCGCGTGATTGTTCGAAAGAGATACCGTGACCCTGGCACATGGGCAACTGAAGGAACACGGGTGGGTTTTAGTCAGTAAAAGTCTGACACGCCCTCTCGCTCCGCCCAGAGCGGGAGAAGTCATTTGATGATTTCCCATCCAAAAAAAAAAGCCTAGCTGTTCTGTGGCGGAAAACCAGATCTTCGCGGAGACTTTCACCAGGTCATCAGTCCACTTTTTAGGATACCTTCCAATGTTACGCCTTTCGGTACGCAGTTTCTACTCCAGAACCTTTTGGCCCTATCGAAAATCTTTTTTGCGAGCAATGAGCCCTGCTCACTACCACTTAAGTTTGGCAATTTTTCGGGCAATTACTGTTGACTTGGTTCTCCTGAAGATCTTTTCAATTCTGATTCGATCAGGGGATCTCTATGCATAACCCTCTCCATTGCCCTTTACATGACTTTGACAGCCCCAACTAAAAGTTAAGACTAACTTAGTCACTCTACTAAGTTACACTAAATGGCATAAGTTATAGTCAACTTCAGTATCAATTACTAGAACACAATACCATATTGTCGCAGTTAACTTGATTTATATCAACTTGACGTACTTTAGATTCAAGTTAAGGCGAGTAAAGCCTTTTGTAAAATGTGTCAATGTGGACCGCATGCGTCGCTTGGCTTATGTGCTCGTAGTAAATCAGTCTATCTATGTACCTTATTAAGTGATGTTGGTGCACCGTGTTTTGTTGCATAATGGTGGACGCTTTGGAGGCGCTGCATTACGGTGCATCTTTACATACTTAGTATAAAAAATAATAGTTTAAAAAAACTAAAAAATACACTTCCATTGAAAACCAAACTAAAAAGTACAAAATAATGGAAAAATGCGTGGGGTGCTTTTTAAGGTATTTTTTTATTGATATCAGGCACCCCACGCTGTTTATATGTATATGTTTATGTATATGTACACAACAAAGTCAAAAATAACTTTAATTACGGAATTCGGTGTCTTAGGATCTATATTTAAGGTAAATTAAAGTTATTTTTGACTTTGTAGTGTTTTTTTTAAGGAAGTCGGTTGTTATTTTTTTGTAAAAAGTTTTTATTTTAACTTTTTAGTTATGGCAGATACCCCGCACGAATCTTATCGCGTTATTCGTTTTTATGAAAGAGATGAATATGAGAAAACCCTGTTCTACTAGATTCGCGTCGTGCCTGTCTGCGAGAGCCTTCAGCTGAAAGACATCCACTGCTGAACATAGGCCTCCCCCAAATTAAGATTTTTTGACATAATCACCACGCTTGGCAGGTGAGTTGGCGCTCGCAGTATGGTGGTAAAATGCATAGAGAACGTTGCTGCCCATTCTCTAGTAAGTCTCTTAGTCGCCTCTTACGACACCCGCGGGAAAATATGAGCACAGAACCATAAAAATCGAAAAAGCTTTGCTTTGGAATAATTAAATTATAGGCTTAATAATTTTAGGCAACTATTTAATAACGACGTCAGTATTTTTTTTTTTAAGTTTAAGGAAAATGTTCAATGCCTAGAGGAACTGTTTCTTACTACAAAATAATACAAAACAAAACCAAGACTTGGGTTTTAATTAATACTGTAGGGGAGTTTTTATACTGTCGGGGATTGCCCAAAGATGTTAGTCATCGGTCAAGCAACTGTGTGGACAATCACGTTTATAAATTATTCATGTAAATTATTGGAAGTAGGTAAAGAGAACGGAGTTTTTTTTTTTTACCTGATTAGATTAGGTACCGTTAATCCCGTAAACGTGTTTAGAATAAGATTTATTTATTTTTGGTTGGAATGATTTACTGATCCATTGAATCAGAATGACTAAAATGTTTTTATTTTTTCGGAAATATGTTATATGTTAAGTCACTTTAACCATTTAACTTTCACACATGAAATAAAAGAGAGCTCCCTTTATTATGTACAAGCCCAGTGGCGGTTAATCACAGACAACACACATTCACACACATGTATACGCTACAATAACTTATCTGATTTTTTACTTTCTTCATTTATTATTACGGAAACACTCTTTGTATTTATTACTATTGCGTATGGCACTCGTGGGTTGCAGGTTGAAAATGGATACAGATGGCACACCTTTTTTTTTTTTTTTTTTGGATGGGAAATCATCAAATGACTTCTCCCGCTCTGGGCGGAGCGGGAGGGTGTGTCAGACTTTTACTGACTAAAACCCACCCGTGTTCCTTCAGTTGCCCAAGTGCCAGGGTCACGGTATCTCTTTCGAACAATCACGCGACCCCGGCAGAGATGGCACACCTTGTGTTGTCATCTGACATTATGCTGAGCTGAGGCCCATTTGGCATTATTATCATCACTGTTTTGATTTTCTGCTTTTTTATAGTTTTATTTTAATTATGTAAAGCCAATGAACACTTTTTCTTTCTTTCTTTCTCAGTAGTATCGGCCCAGAGTTACGAGTTGTAGATCGTGAATGCAAACCCAACTAGGCACTGTTCTTTATGTGTATAAATTCGTCACCTCTGCTCTCAAAACAGTGAAGAAACCGTGAGGAAACTGACATGTCCCGGACCCAAAAATTCGAAGACATGTGACATCCAACAACCCGCACTGGGCCCGCGTGGTGGATTAAGGCCCACTCCCTCTCACCGAGAGGCGGCCTTTATCCCAGCAGTGGGAATATTATAGGCTTCTGTGTAGGGCAACGACCTCTTCTCATGCAAAGTAGGCACCAAAATTGAACACCATGCACACTGAAAGGGAGTTAATAATTTTTCTTAATTATTTTATGATTTTGTTACAGGTACGTTAACTACAGCTGAACAAGACAACAAAAAGGTTTCTATTTATTCTGCAAACTAATTTAGAACCTATTTTTGGCCAAAGAATCAGCATCGCCATACAACGTGGCATTGCTGCCAGCCACAATGACATTTATTAAATGTCTGTTAGCCTGTTTAACAAGTAAAAATCGCACAATTAAAGAAATAAAGTACCTAACCCTAAAATATTTAAAACAACCTTACATATTCAAAAGATGCACCGTCTAAACTCGAACGAGTTATAAGCAAGTGCATTCAATATTTACCTGATAAGGAGGTGAGCACACGGTACAGTCTCATGTTGTTAAAAGATAATGTGTAAGTCCCTATCTTGGAGCAATTTACTAGAACATTACACGCTACAACACAAAATAATTGATGTCAACGGATGCTCTTGTTAGGTAACTTGAGGTAAATAATGTTAACTTGAGCTAAATTATGTAGTTAACTTAGCAAAGTTTATGGTCTTAATTTGGTTTAATGTTAGGATTAAACTTAGGTTAGAGTGATTGAAAGTCTTGATACTTTTTGGAATGAAAATGCCACATATTAAATCAAGCCGTGTGCTCTTTCAACCCCTTTAGGGAATCATTTTTTGAAAGGGTGCCATGGCTTATTAGCTCAGCCAATCGATCAGGTTAAGCTACACTAGCCGCGGTCGATGCGTGGATGGGCGACCATCTTTGCATAGCTGGTCTCAGCTGTCATTCGTAGATTTTTGACAAATCTTTGACAATCGTTTAGTAACCAGCGAGATATATGTATAATTAGACAAAGACAGTAGGTTATTCCTGTGTATGTTTAATTAGTAAGCCGCGACCCTGCCAGGCATCGGCCATATCAGACCTCTTCAATTTTGCTGACATCTCTTTGAGACGCGCGTGGGAAGCCTGTAACTTGGACTTCAAATGGCCTTCATATATTAAGATAAACCTTTTTAATATATTAAGATTATGCTGTATTATGGAAGAGCGGAGTCTCCTTACACAGGCATTGTTCGCTTTAATGGTGACTCCAAATACGAAGCCCTTTTTTGTAAACTGAAGCATTAATAAAATCCTTTTTTTTTTCATTACCTATGTTAAAAAGAAGTACCCAAGGCATAAAATATATTTAAATTAAAAATTGTTTATATAGGCCTCCCTAGGCTTCTCCATAGCTCACGGTCATGAGTTATTCTTCTCCATGTCTTTACCGCAGTCATTTTTAGGTCGACTTCCCATCCTTCAAATGTTCTTCCTTTTTCCCCACTTTCCTTTCGTAAGCCCATAAATAAATAAATCAAAGCAGCGAAATTTTTGACAGCTACCCTGCGATGTTGCCAACTTTCATAATGTACCCTCTTAACAGAGTCTCGTCCCTTGAATCATTCATTAAAAATTAAGTCCTAGTCTATCGGCTCTCCATAACTCCGATAGATTACTCCAGCCAATCACGATATGATTAAAAGATAAGTATTGAAATTACACTGACCTGTTGCTAAGCGATTAATCTGTCCAATCTCTATAAATCTCTGTCGATAAGGGCGTTTATTTATTTTATTAAGTCATAAATACGTCACCGAGGCACGTGGTTGGAATGGAAAATGTTTTTCGTTGTGGGGTTTTGCGATAATCTTAGTAGCTTTAGTATTTTAAAAACAAACACATAATTTTTTCCTTTATTTTACTATCCATACTTATAAATTATATTTTTAAATATTAAAATAGAAAAGTATAAAGAAACTTAAACATATTATACAAAAATAGAAGCCCAGCGGTATCGGGAACAGGGTCACACAGGGTTACCACTGAACCAACACTGCTCTCACTGTGCCTTAGTGTGCCCAGAGCTTCATACAAGAAAGTTTAAATCTGTTTTGTAGTGGTAACTTTTTGAATTGCTAAAAAATGCGTAATAACGGGGATATATGACACACATTCTGGAAACGCGGTTGCTAGCTCTTTATCAGGTATATTATCCAAAGTATTGTTAAAGTTAGCTTCAAGTACCTAACTTTGCTCTGAAACTTTTACTTTTCTTCGTATGTGGAAAACAGGTTCTTTATGAAGAGCTCGCTGACCATATACCTACAGGGGATTTGATTTGCAACCTGTTACCATAGATAAATTCAGTGCATGATTCTGAAATCCCTGAAACGTTGAAATTTTTCGACAGTTACTCTAAAGACTAGCAGTTGCGTACATTTTGACCACTTTTCTACGAAACGGCAGATTTATTTTATTGGTCCGTATCGCCTAAGTGTCCTTTGTTTTTGTATTTATTTGTATAGTTAGTTATTGATTTTAGTATATCTGTATTTTAGTGTTTAGCCTTCTGTAATAAATTGTCCTTTTATTGGCAAACTATGAAAAAGCAGTTGCTGGAAGAAATGCTCGGCTGATTAGATCTATTTACGTTAAACAAGACGTTTTTAATTTCCTCATAATTGGCTTATAATGTTCCCACTGCTGGGACACAGGCCTCCTATCGGTGGGAGGGAGTGGGCCGTAATCCACCAATACCAGTGCGGGTTGGTAGATGTCACAAGGCTTCGCATTTTTAGGGTTCCCTTATAGGATCACTTTGTTGTCCGTCCGTCCGTCTGTCAAGACCCTTTTTCTCAGGAACGCGTGGAGGTATCAAGCTGAAATTCACATCAAATACTCAAGTCTACTTCTCTTGGAGTTGTGAAAAAATCAAACTTCTAAGCTAACGCAATCAAAAGATATAGCCGTTTATGCTGCAAATTTCCCTAAATTTTCGAAACTCGCAAGGGAATCAAAACCTAAAGGGTACTTCCATTCGATCTAGAATTTTGAAATTTGGTACGAAGCAACGTCTTACAGCACAGATAAAGGAAAAATTGCGAAAACCGTAAATTTTTAGTTACATCATGTAATAAAAAATAATAGAAAAAATGTAAACTTTATACCTACAGGTTTGTATGGAACCCTCGGTGCGCGAGTCCGACTCGCACTTGGCCGGTTTTTGTTTCTAGTTCATGCCTGTTTTCGCACGACATTGTCCTTCACCGGTTTAAGAGCAGTGGTGATGAAATTATTTAATCCAGACTCCGGGTTGAAACTGAGAAATTCCAGATGGAAAAGTCCAATAACACATTTCCCGATCCGAGAATCGAACCCAAGACCTGATGCACAGCAGTAGGGCTTACGACTACTGGACCAATACGCTCACGACTACTAGACCAACGAGGCAGTCTATATTTACGTGACTATCTACCTATTGTTACGTACTTTTACACACGTACCTACATTACATAAGGCCGGGTATCGAATCGCCATCAAATAATTACAGTTGTTGGTATTCGCAACTACCACTGAGCTATTAGGAGGTGAATGTTAACCTCAATAGCGGCTAATAGTTCATGTAAGTACCAGCTGTGAACTGACATTTAAAACAAAGATGGCAGAAGGTCCATTGTACAAATTCCGATGTGGCTAATTTCAAAACATTAGTTGGTATACTAAAACGAAATCTGAGCAGGGCATTGTTAACTGGCTAGCCTTTTTAATCGACGCGGCAGATCGATCCAGTTGCCATTATTTTGCTTGACAAAAGACCTACCGTAGACCGATTCTGTAGTTCTTGCATCCAATTTTGTATTAAAGTTTTTTTTAAATAATTTTTTCTATGCTTAATGGTGCATTTCGAACCACCCAAGTTTGCCCTTTCCAAATAAAATATGAATTCTGAAAATCAAGTAAAAAAATATAAAATAGTATACGCGTCGAATGTAGACCATCTACTTTTTTATGTCTTTCAAAAACACTAGATTATTCACATCAAATCAAATTAAAATATTTTATTTCACATGAACCTAC
This sequence comes from Aporophyla nigra, assembly GCA_947507805.1. Lineage (NCBI taxonomy): Eukaryota > Metazoa > Arthropoda > Insecta > Lepidoptera > Noctuidae > Aporophyla > Aporophyla nigra. The sequence continues at coordinate 17,541,950 of OX382309.1, read as the reverse complement.
ATGGGCACTTATGAAACGTCAGAAGTTAGGTACACGGTTCAAATTGGTTGACTCCTATGGAGAAGAAGCGACAAGAAAGTCAATGGTTTCTCTTATAAAAATAAATAGATTTTACAATGATTTCAAATGACAGAGTTAATAGGTATGGGAGGACAGTGTACGAACTCAACCGGGCCTGTAAACAAGTACCAGGTACTTACTAAAATAGAAAATGGTTTACAATTATCTACAGTCTACAAAGTCTACGTTCACACATTCATAAAATATAAAAGATTGTACGAGTACATACATGAATTACTAGTTACATCTCTACACCGGAACAAAGTAGCTTCCCGTGTCTGTACGCTTAGATCTTTTAAACCACGCAACGGATTTTAATGCGGTTTTTTACAATAGATAGAGTGATTGAAGATGAAGATTTTTAGATACAATACGCGGTTGAAGCAGCTGACAAAAGCTAGTAAAATATAAAAATCTATTTAAATCAAATGACATGATTGCCATGAAAACCATTAATAACGTTCTACTAAGTACTGACCATGCCTTCTGCAGTTAAATATTGGATGTCATTGAGGACGCAGACTTCCTGTCGGTACCCCACCGTTATTATCTTTATAGTTTACGATATACTTACGTATGTATCGTAAACTAGCTTATCATAGGTTTACTTGAAAGGGAAATGTCGCTCGCTTGATTAACCACAGTGATGTGAAACACTGGTTCTAAAATTAACCTTATTTATTTAACAGTTTATGTGCACACATAAAGGGGCTTGGGTATAAGTCCTAGTCGCTGCATGGGTCGATCAGTCAGGTTAACCAACTCTTACCGCGGTTGATCCGTGGATGGGTGACCATCTTTACATTCCAAGACCTTCGTGCTTCGGAAAGCTAGTAAAGCTGTTGGTCCCGGTTGTCATTCATAATAATAAAAAATATCTTAGGACAACCAACACACTGTTATCTGATCCCAAACTAGGCACAGCCTGTACTATGGTAACCAATATACTTACATATTTCTAAAATATACATATTTTAGATAAATTACACCCAGACACAAAACAAATGATTGTGCTCATCACACAAAGATTTGTCCCGGGTGGGAATCGAACCCACGACCTCAGTCTTTCCAGTCAGGGTCACTAACCACTAGACTAACAGGCCAGTCATCAGGTCAGTTCATGTATCCTTGACAGTCGTTACGTGTAGTCAGAAGCCCGAAAGTCTTGACAAACCAGTCTTACCAAAGGGGGGATTATCCAGTCAACTGGGTTGTGAAGATCAGGGGGCTTACTCTTCAACCTAATTTTAATTCCAATCTACTGCCAATACGATTCCAATGTTAATTCTGCATACACGTGATTCGGTACTCTTGAAAACAATAGTGTCAACGTTAGAATAACAACAACGCCCGATCTCGATTCCACTTCAATCAATCAATCAACTCAGCCTATCACAGTCCACTGCTGGACATAGGCCTCTCCCATGCTGCGCCACAACACCCTGTCCTCCGCCTTCCGCATCCAGTCTGCCCCAGCCGCTTTCCTAAGATCGTCGGTCCATCTAGCTGGGGGGCTTAGTTCACGATTCGATTCCACTTAGTTCTCCACAATGAACACCCAGTTTAAACACATTTTGGCGCTAGCGTCGAACTCAAGAATACGAAACGTCAAAATTCCAATGTCAATCGATCGGAATTAAAATCAAGAGTAAGCACCCTGACCAGCCGTCACTCCACGCTTAATCCCTGCAGTGGTCGCGCGGATTACAGTTGTAATCCAGGGTTAATTTGTAATACTTAAACAGCCTCTCCAGGCACAACCACGCATCGGCAATGCGCGAGCGCAACTGAGTGGCGGCGGGGACTATCGAACATAAAATACATGGAGTCTCGGCTAACACACTTGAATTGTTTTTGAAATATTTCATTTTTTTACTACCCTGGATTACAATTGTAATCCGCGCGACCACTGCAGGGTTAAATACTGGTATTTAGCTACATTCGGTTATACTAGAAACCGACCCTAACATTGTTGGGGAAAGACTAGCCAGACTGATTAATTCATTGACTAGTTACAATACAATAAGCATTTGCAATCTTCGTATAGAATAACACCATTCCATTTCTTCCAGTGAGTGTCATAGAAGGCGACTAAGGGACTTACTAGAGAATGAACAGCAGCGTTCTTTATGCATTTTACCACCATACTGCGATCGCCAACCCGCCTGCCAAGCGTGGCGATTCTGGCAAAGCGTCCCAAATTGGGGGAAGTCTATGCCCAGTAGTGGGCGTCTTTTGAAATGATGATGAGTAAAATTTGTATACATAACATAACATCTCGCCTTGTTTCCTCGAAGGGTTGGGCAGAAATGTACCTATAGTACACCCACATTTCGCCTGTTATATTTAAGTTTGTAATAGGGGGCGAGCCTATTGCCATCAGGCGCGGTCGCAGCCTAACATTTTGGGGGGGGGGGGGGGGGGGGGGGGGGTCACCATGATTACTGAAGAATATTTTTAGGAAGGTACATCCTCTTTGGTCTAGTAGTCGCAAGCGCTACTGATGAGCATGATGTCCCGGGTTATAATCTTTTTGCAAATGTCCATCGGAGTCTCCGTGGCTCAAGTGAGAACAATTTTAAGATAGTAAGACAGGCAAATCCTTCAGGGTTTCGACAGCATGACTGTCTTTGGGGGGGGGGGAGTCATGACCCCTAGGACCCCCCCCCCCCCCCCCTCGGACCGCGCCTGATTGCCATCAACCGGGCACAAATCCAGACTCCGGGCTGCTACTGAGAAATTCCAGATGGAAAAACCCAATAACACTTTGTCCGGCCTGGGAATAGAATCCAGGACCTCATGCTCAGCAGTAGCGCTTACTACCACTAGACCAGGGTTACTCAAAGTGGGGTTCGCGAACCCCTAGGGGTTCGCCATGCGATGGTAGGGGGTTCGTGACAAAATTTTAAATGGGTGACTGGCAGGCGCATGCGAAAAGCATGAGGGCGCGCGCGCGACTGTCGCTCGCTCGTGGCGTGACACGGTGCGCGTGACATTTTATTCAATTAATAAACTTTATTTTATTCTATACAGTATATAACTTTATTTTATTCTATACAGGGTTATTTGTAAAACACCGGCAACCTCTCAGGACTCTATTACTAACATCATAATCAACAACTTTTCTTCTGTGACTTTTAAAAATTCATCATATTTTAGTGCATCAGATTTTCAAAAAAAAATAAAAATATTTAAATTGAACGCTCTAAATGTTACGGAGTCTATGCGAAGCAAAAGAAAGCGATAGTATATTAGCAAGGGGAGCGGGGTTAGGGCGTTGGGGGCGCTTGAACTTGACCTATTTACAGGCAGCCGATTTTTGTATGAAAATCTGATGCACTAAAATATGATGAATTTTTAAAAGTCATAGAACAAAAGTTGTTGATTATGATGTTAGTAACATAGACCTGAGAGGTTGCCGGTGTTTTACAAATAACCCTGTATAGTAAATACAATAAAATAACGTTTATTAAGATGACAGCGAACCCCCAACAAGAAAAGAATAACATTGTATATAGTACGTACAATGTTATTCTTTTCTTGTTGGGGGGGGGGGGGGGGGTAGGGGGTTCGCTGTCATCTGGAAACTTGAATGGGGGTACGTGGAGCCAGAAGTTTGAGAAACCCTGCACTAGACCAACGAGGTACAACGAGAAACTACTATAAATACCTAAATAATAATGACCTGTATTAATAGACATGTTAAGTATGACTTGTTAACCTAAGCCCCTAAGTATCATAATAGTGTAACACTACTGGTGTTAATGACACAGATGCGATCGCCTATAACCTTAATAGGTATTACGTGTCAAATAGCGGTAAGGCACTTGTCCCACGGCCACCGAGCAGCGACCGGTCAGTGAGCGACGGTGATTACTCGCAAGTGTACGTATCGCGGGAGCCTCTTAGGGCTCTACACACGAGCAGCTTGTTACCAACGGCAGGTAACTACGACACGCGATGATGACGCTGGTCTTTGAAGATGGCATGTCGCCGTCTGCTGCCGACACGTATCGACGGCAGCAGTTACGTTTGCCGTTGGCAACATGTCGCTCGTGTGTTAGCTCTTAGCCAGTATTCTGCTTGCCAAGCGAGCGTCATTGAGGGTACTTTCTTTGATATCTCTCTTCGCTGGCGCCGGTATCAACAGTCAACGATCCATCAAATAAAGAATCATTACTTGAACACTTCGAATTAGTATTCTTGTTCGCCATCTTCCTTTTCTCTTCTTCCCACACATACTGTCTCATTCACGCATCGCTACATTCATCATGTTCTATTTATTGCATGGTGCGTTCGGAATTAACATCTTAACTGGGATAACATCACGCGTATCATTCCCGACCGAATAAGCAGTGGAAGTACAGTACGTTTCTTGAGCGAGAATATCTTTGATCGCTAGTCACTTCTTTGTTGACGGTGGGATGGGTGCCTAAGTAAAGTGGACATCGTGTTACTCATTCACGATTAAGGACAATGGAATTTAATGACTCGGTTGAAACGGCAGTAAGAATATAACAGTTATATTATGTCAACAAACATTTCGCCCGCAACTACGTATTCGTAGATTTCGTAATTTCCCCTAAAATATATTGTCCTCACTTCAACGGAAAGACGTCCACTGCTGAACATAGGCCGCCTCTAATTTGGGGCGGTTTCCTATAATCACCACGCTTGGCAGGCGGGTTGGCGATCGCAGTATGATGGTAAATTGCATAGACAACACTTTCGCCTCTAACGACACCCACGTGAAGAAATGGGATAGAGCTACCCTTTACGTCCGGCACCACACACGATACACTATGTTACATTTTTTTTTTTTTTTTGGATGGGAAATCATCAAATGACTTCTCCCGCTCTGGGCGGAGCGTGAGGGCGTGTCAGACTTTTACTGACTAAAACCCACCCGTGTTCCTTCAGTTGCCCATGTGCCAGGGTCACGGTATCTCTTTCGAACAATCACGCGACCCCGGCAGGCATCGGTCCTAGCAGACCCCTTCAGTGCTGCTGACATCTCTTTGAGGCGCGCGTGGAACACTACGCGCCGTCGACCCGAGCTTGGTCCTTACCGGGCGGCGAGCTACCCATTGCTCGCCACCCGCAAGCTCGCGCCTACGGTGGCCGTCAGTCCGCAATCGACTCCCGGCGCCCGGGGCGTCTCCTCCTGCGGCGGCTAGGGACGTGAGGGCGCAGAGACTGCCACTCCCTCACGCGCCCCGCCTCCATGTTACACCCCTTAATCCTTTACGAGGTGTTTGAAAAAAGTACCACTAACTTTACGATTTAACTGTATAAGTATTCTATGTAATGTATAAGTATTATATTAAACTCAAGGCAAATCATTCAAATAAGCTCAATTCGCGAATCCGCCCTTTAAAGGTTGAAATGCAAAATTTCCCGGTCCTACCCCAAAAGTTTCGCCTGTGTGTTGATATTTCCGTCAGTCATTCAGTGAGTTTCTCCTTTTACTTTTGTAGATAGATAACAAGCATTTGTCAGCGGCATCGCCCGCGTATTATACATGAAATATAAATATTATTCTTGAATCACTCTGTCTATTAAAGAAAATCGCATTAAAATCCGTTGCAAAGTTTAAAAGATCTAAGCGTACAGACGCGGAAAGCGACTTTGTTTGATACTATGTAGAGATGTGAAAGTTTCTGTGATTGGATGTTTAGATGTTTGTTACTCTATCACACAAAAACGACCGAACGGATTTGGATGAAATTTGCCATACGTATTAACGGGTTAACACATAGAACACACATTTTGTCCCGGTAGTAAATTCATGCCAGTGGGATTATTTCCATGCCGTTTGCCGCTGGCAAAGCTAGTAAAAAATATATTTTAAAGGGAAGTCTTCATTTCGATACAGACTTTGTCAAATTACCTTGAGTCCACGTAATCGATTGCATGCCTGAATTAGAAAGTCAACAAGAATTTACTGTTTTTTTTTCTTCATATTCTTAATCAACACGTCTTTTGTAACAGTCGTCAACCTATCTGATTGTTTTTGTATTATTTCGCTTAGCTATTAATTTTATTGTCATTTACGTAATGCTAAAGCTGTGGCGAGAAATTGCCTCCCTACCCAGCCTTTTCGTCCATCTGCTGAAAATCTTCCTCCTTGATATGAGGTGCCTTGGCTTCTTACACTCCGGACCCGAGTTTTGCCGAAGCAAACCTGCTCAGCACGCGTAGCATGACCACCGTAGAAATGGGTTTTGTCTATTCGTGGTAGAATAGCGATAGGATTGTCATGCTACGCCCGCATAAAACGGTACAAATCTTTCTACAATCTTTAATTCTGTCTTTAATCTTTCTACAATCGGTAATTTTGTCTATTCTTCCGTCGATAAAACCCATTTCTACGGTGGTCATGCTACGCGTGCAGGTAGAGATTCACAGATGACTCCGCCCTGGAGTGTAAATGTGGTGCTGTCCCTCAAACAATGGGACATTTAATATGGTCACCAGCGTGTCCTGTTGCCAATTTACAGAAACTCATGGATGTTACAAAAATTTTGGACTAGCTCTACAGTATTATGTTCCCGTGGGATAATTTCCGACCTCCTTGTGGGCAAAGCCGCTGCTAAAAGCTAGTATTAAACAAATGTTTCAGCTATGTTAATGCAGCATGAAACAGTACGAATGCATTAAAATTCGTGCAAAAACAACAGACTGCGATGATTCATAGCTATCTATGACATTTCCCTCCCACAGTTTTTGTGATTAAAGTGAAATCTGTCTCAGTGTGGCGACTATAAACTATGCCATTTAGTGTTTATAGCAATTGGGTGAAAGGCTCTTAATTTTATTGCTATCCAGAATCGAGGTGGGTAGATAGGTGTGCCGCGGCTCTAACTGGAGCAATTTCTATGAAGTTTTCATAGAAGTTGTTGCGTCTCGCCTTTCTGAGAGGATCTTTTAACGTCCAAATCTGAAGAAATGATTTTTTTGTACACTAGTTTTAAATGAAATAACTGATAACTTAAGAGATCCTACAGACAAGCGCGACGCGACGTTGCAACGTAATTCTGGTAGAGCAAATTTCACGAGATTTTCATGGTAATTGTTCTGGAAGAGTTGCGTAGCACCTGATGCGGTAGCTTTTTTTTCACTTTGTTGGGGTTTGTTTTTAAAAGCTTTTATATAATTTGCAATGTATGTATGTATGTTTGTTCGGGTAAAATCTTGCTACTCAATTTTTGTGGAAGTAGGTTGTTAATTGTTTTTACTTGTCCTGTCCGTCTGTTGAACAAAGCCTTCCTTCATAACTTATCCTTTCATCTTCGTTCAGGGATAATACAGGTATTTTTTGCTTAATATGAAAATCGGTTAATAGTTAAATGTCTATAGGAGAAAGTAGGTAATTAGTAATGCCTATAGCATTACTTACTTTTAAACAGAATGTATAATATTATATATGGCTGTTAAAATGCCTTAAAACTAATGAAACAGGCAGTCAAGGCTTTTTCCCTAGCTTTACTTTCATTATACAACTTAGTAACTATAGAGGTATTTCCGCGAACAAAGTGGATTAACCCCTCATTTTTGAATAATCTACATTTGTACAAAATATTTAATTAAAATTGGAATGAAAGTAAAAATAAAGTTGTGTACTCCAAATATTGGAAATAGTTTTGAATTTGGTTTATTGGTCGATAGGTATTGAAATGACAGACTCGAAGGTGTGCATGACTCAAAAATTAAGAATTTTGAGTTAGTTCCCTTTAGATCTAGGGGTGCGATATGTAAAATTTTGTCGCTGACCGTACTAATTACTACGTACATAATTGCAAATATTAATGACCACTTAGAACTATTAATCCTAGTCGACCTCCTACCGTATCAGGACAATGAGAACGGATACAAACCACGTGACCTTACTTAGGTCCTTACTTAGGACGTAGTAGGTGCTACAATTTTAATTAAAACCATAATGAGATAAATGAAGAACACGATCAATTATTTAAGTCCTTAATCAGTCAATAACATGATTTAATTGGCGGTATTTTGTTGAGTTGAGTAAAAGTTGAAGGGCTTGGGTTGGAACCCTGACATGCGCACTTTACTTTGTGTAATTAATAAGTTTAAATTTAAAATGTTTGATTTCTCTTAGACATGTGTTTTTATTCCGTAAATGAATTTTTAAATCATACTTTTTAATATAATATAGTTATCAATGACATTAGTACCTTTACATGATTATGAATTCTTGGACATTGTAGTTTTAATTTTGACATTATGATTTATATTTTCGAAATGACATATATTTTTGATTAAACAATTAATACTTTGACATTATAAATAATGCATGTACCTATTTTATTATTTAATATTTCTACGCCAGCAATGGTAGTATATGTGAAACAATGTTTAATGTAAGATCTTAATGTACCATATACTGAGAAATAAATAAATTGAATTGAATTAAATAATTCCATCACCACTGCTCTCAAAACTTTGAAGGAAAACATCGTGAGGACACCGGCATGGCCTAGAACCACAAATTCGAAGACATATGAGACATCCGCCAACCCGCACTGGGCCCGTGTGGTGGATTACGGCCCCTTCACTCTCAAAGATAGGAGGCTTGTTTCCCAGCAGTGGGAACATTATAGATTTATTATGAGTTTTTCAAAATGGTAATATTCCTAAACCTTTTTAACTAGTTATAATGATTTTGCTGAGTTTGTTTTTGACCACATTTTATCATTTGCTCCAACTTTTTACCTGGCTACTGTTTAAAATCCGCAAAATATTACTTCCCACAAATATTACAAATGTGAAAGTTTGTGAGTATGGATGTTTGTTACTCTTTCACGCAAAACCGCAGATAGTATTTAGATGAAATTTGGCACACAGATAGTTTATAACCTGGATTGGAATTAGGTTACTTTTATCCTCCGCGTGGGCGAAGTCGCTGGCAAAAGCTAGTCATAAAATAATTTTCAAGGAATCTTTTTAGGAATTCACGCTACGTCGTCCTCATATCTTCCAACAGTGTTTCAAGCTCTGTTTATTTAGCTCAAGTTAGCGTCTGATTAACATTGAACTACGTTTAAAGTTCCTAGAAAGTCAGCACAAACCTCGACTGATAAGGCCTGATAAGACGGAGAGCTGTTCAACGTGTTTATTTGTTGTAATTCTTGTCATACTTACAGATAAATAAAATAAAATATCTTAGGACAACCAACACACCGTTATCTGATCCCAAACTAGGCAGAGCCTGTATTATGGCAACCAGACAACTGATAAACATATTTATTTCTAAATACATACATATTGTAGATAAATAACACCCAGACACAGAACAAATGATGCTCATCACACAAAGATTTGCCTTGGGTGGGAAACGAACCCACGACGTCAGTCTTAGCAGTCAGGGTCACTAACCACTAGACTAACAGGCCTGTTGCGGATATTTGCCTTTGACTTAGTAATTAGAGCCGCAAGGGTATCGATCGGGTTAAGCTACGCCTGCCGGGGTTGATTCGTTGATGGATGACCATCTTTACATACCAAGACACCATCTTGCCTCGGTTAGCACGATAAGCCGTTTTTCCCGGCTCACGCCAAGTCCTAGGAGGCGTCTCAGTTTTTTTCATAGTTACCTAAATAATAGGAAAACACAATCTTTAAGTTTATTGACTGGCCTGTTAGTCTAGTGGTTACTGACCCTGACTGCTAAGACTGAGGTCGTGGGTTCGATTCCCACCCAGAACAAATGTTTGTGTGATGAGCACAATCATTTGTTCTGTGTCTGGGTGTAATTTATCTATAATATGTATGTATTTAGTAATATATAAGTATATTTATCAGTTGTCTGGTTACCATAGTGCAGGCTCTGCCTAGTTTGGGATCAAATAACAGTGTGTTGGTTGTCCTAAGATATTATCATTATTATTATTATTTAATTTTATCCGCCTCAGTCAACCCTACCAGAAAAGGTAGCAATTTTGCACGTTCTTAAAAGCCTCGGCTCCGATTCTTTACTCATGTGCCTCAGTCCGGTTTCTAGGCGAGGCTTCCAGGCATATTTTCGGACGAAATTGTCGATAGTACAGTCATCATCATCATTTCAGCCGTAAGATGTCCATTGCTGGATATAGGTGTCCCCCAATTTTGGTGGGTTTGCAATAATCGCCACGCTTGGCAGACAGGTTGGCAATCGCAGTATAGTGTCAAAATCGTTACAGGCACTAAATGGATAGCACTGGTACATGTTAGGAGTAAGAAAGGGAGGCTCCATCCTAAAACCATAACACCCGTAATGAAACTGAACTCTAACGTAGTGGCAATTAAGTGCAATTAGAAAACTCTACACTTATCATTTTATGGAAGAACCATAAAAGCCTCATTTCAGTCAATATAAACGTCCACCGTCATTAATTTTAATAACTAGAGTACTGAAGTAAACTTTTGCCCATAAAAGTGGAATAGGAACTCAAATAACTTCTGCATGATTGCTGTCGCTGACTCGTGACCTATATTCTTAATGCATTTATAGGTCCAGGTTGCAGGTCTAATTGAATTAACTCCAGCTGATTGGGTAGTTGCAAATTAATTTTGATTGGCGATTTTCATGTACCTGTTTGCTGTAGAGTCAATGATGGAAAGGGCTCATGCTAAGTATAAACAGCCCTACGAATCGTTTGGTCTGAATCTGGGTTACTTACTATCTTTACATACAGAGACCCTTTCGTGCTTCATAAAGCACGTTAATGTGCAGATCGTCATTTGTGAATCTTTGACATTGGTTACGGGTTGTCAGAAACTCGAAAATCCATCCACTCTTCCAAGAGGTATCGTATTTACCAGTAATTGGGTTGTGGAGGTCAGATAAATAGTCCATGGAACATACTGGTGATCAGCTACATCCGGTTAGACTGGAAGCCGACGTCAACATAGTTGGGAAAAGGCTAGGCAGATGTGTCCATAACATATTACTTTTCTGGGGGCGATATATCAGTGCCTGGGGAGGCCTATGTCCAGCAGTGGACATCTTGCGGCTGAAATGATGATTATGGTGATTATCTTTAATTATGTAATTCAATTGCAATTCCAACCACACAAATGTATTGAAGACGATATCTGTGCATAGGGTTGCCACCTTTTTTTCTTGCAATTAAAGTACATTGGTTATTATAGATAAGAAAAAAAGTACATAGTCTAAAAATAAAGTACGATTTATTTGTATTTATTTAAATACGTATTTGTTATTGCTCTTTGCAGTTTGTATCACATAAATTTCGTTTAACGAAAAAGTACTTAAGACTAAATCCCAAAGAAATCGAATCTTGCAAAATAAAATATTTTCGTGTACTTTATTGTTCTCATAAAGTATAGAGTCCAATTATGTGAAATAACGTACAATACTTTATTATAAAGTACGGGTGGCAACCCTATCAGTGCAGTACGTATAGGTGATTCGTAATAAAAAGCTATAAAAAAAGCTCATTCCGACCTAAAATCGAATTCAGAACTACACGTTCATCCATCGACCTCCTAAAGCGGTAATATTTCATCCGAACAAACTAATTTCTCCAAATTTTGGCAGTGTCCCAAAAAAACAACAAATGAAAAATACAGGACATCACCTGGTTTCCCGGTAATATGGCCGTAACACATTGTCGGTGGATGGGTCATTATTTATACTAGCCAGCTAAGCTAGGTGGGCCAGGACAGGACATATATTACCTCCGTGCCTCGCCTGCACCGAGTAATATAATCTTCTGCTTGACATGTGTAAATATTCACAAAGCAGGCGTATTTTTCCTGGGTCTGGATGAAAATGTGGATAAGGGGCTTTGGTTGTATAGTTCTTTTGAGTATGTTAGAAAGTAGAAAAATAGGTTTTAGTAAACTCTGAACTATTTTTGGAACTAAGGTACCTTTCGATCGCGGTCTCCCGGCCACCATAGGCGCGGGCTTGCGGGCAGCGAGCAATGGGTAGCTCGCCGCCCGGTAAGCACCCAGGCTTGGGTCGACGGCGCGTAGCGTTCCACGCGCGCCTCAAAAAGATGTCAGCACCACTGAAGGGGTCTGCTAGGGTCGAGAGATTATTCGAAAGAGATACCGTAACCCTGGCACATGGGCAACTGAAGGAACACGGGTGGGTTTTAGTCACTAAAAGTCTGACACGCCCTCCCGCTCCGCCCAGAGCGGGAGAAGTCATACGATAATTACCCATCCAAAAAAAAAATGATACCTCTCCAAGACACAGGTTTTATGTCTCTGCAGCAGCAATTAATATGCGGTACTTCCCCACAGACAGTGACCCACTTTCCATCCTGCGCCGCATGCCCTGTCACCTGTGCATTTGATGATATTATGACTGCGTCAGTGAGCGAAGTTCACTCGGCTGAATTCTGGGCCAAAGATGTTTGAACTTTTTGCCATCAATGCGTTAAGACGAATACGAAGAAGATTAGTCAACCGTTTCCTCCAGCACCCTATTTGCGGCACAATTTGAATCATTTTAAAGGATGTTGCTTCATATGTTCGAAAAAATTGTTAGCTCACCGAACGCAAAAAACGCAATGAATGTTGTTGTTGTTGTTGTTGTGTTGTCCTTAGTACCTAGATGTTGAGCTACCTAGAGGATGAGCTCAAACTTACAGCGGGTCCTAACTGGAGGAGAGTGGCTCGTGACAGAATTCAATGGAAAATGCTAGAGGACGCCTTTGCCAAGAGGCATGGTGAATTAAAAGACATACTTTAACTTATATAACTATAAAAACTAAAAATAATTCAGAATAAAGAGGCATATTAATTAATTAATTAAACCTATATGTTATTAAAGGGAACTAAGAGGTGATTCCACAAGATGGACCGATGACCTGGTGAAGGCCGCAGGAATCTGTTGGATGCGAGAAGCACAGAACCGGTCGAAGTGGCGTTGCTTGAGGGAGGCCTATGTCCAGCAGTGGACGTCTGTCGGCTGAAATGATGAGGATGATGATGAAGAGGTGATTTGGTCACTAATCCATTGTGATTTCCAGATTATCTTCGTGTCTTTAAAGCTTGTCATGTTTTAAGTGTAACCATCTTTTACAGAAATGAAAAAGAGGCTGTTATCAGGAGATTTCTATAATAAAATACCTACTCTCAATTTTAACAATAATCAAATAACCTTGATTGGACCGAAACTCAGATCCGAGTGAGTTCTCCAAATGATTACGCACGAAGTCGTTGCTAATTCGAAAAGTAAATTTGTTTCCTTGTTTATCGAGGAAGGAAAGAAAACTTCCAAGGATCTTAAGGGTTTCGAACTTTACCGTATACAACAGTTAAAGGAGATTCAGAAAAGGTGTCTTTCATGGACTAGTTTTTTTTCCTTATGCATCTCATAAAAAAATACAAATTCGTTCATAAAATAGTTCGTACTCAGTAAAAAAAAAAAATGTAGAAGTCTCTCCCGAACTCCATCCCGATATGGTATATATCGGGATGGAGTTCAAAATTTTTTTTTACACCATTAAAATACAAAAAATAAAACGAAAACAAGATACCCAAACACTATTAAAAAAAAATGCAATATTGTAGCATGATTTTTTGAAAATCGAACAGTTTATTTTTTCGACGTGTTCCAAGTAGTCCGTTGGATTCTCAATGCTCAGTTCAACACCGACAATTCAAAATCCAGTGCACGATCAAATCCTGTCGCAACATGTTTACGTTGTGTTGTACGTAAATGTATATTTTGTTTCACCAACTCTAGATATACTTACATCATCATTTAAGCCGAAAGACGTCCATTGCTGGACTTGGACACCCTCAATTTGGGGGACTTTGCCATAATCACCACGCAAGGCAGGCGGGTTCTGCCAGGCTCCTGAGATTTGTTCGAAAGAGATACGTCCTGGCCCTGGAATACGGGCAACTGAAGGAACACGGGTGGGTTTTAGTCAGTAAAAGTCTGACATGCCCTTCTGTTCCAGCCTAGAGCGGGAGAAGACATTTGCTGATTTCCCACCCACAAAAAAAAGGCAGGCGGGTTGGCGATAGCAGTATGGTGGTAAAATGCATAGAGAACGCTGCTGCTCATTCTCTAGTAAGACCCTCAGTCGCCTTCTACGAGGAAGAAATGGGGTGATGCTTTCCCTTACGTCCGACACTACATAGTATATCTCCATACAAACTGTTTAATTTATATTTCTTCATCTATCAGATATACAGGCCGTGCATTGCGAAGATGTCTCATATACTTGGAAAACTAAAACAGACTCTTTGTTTACCAATAGAAAGAAAGAAAGAAAGAAAGAAAGAAAAAGTATTTATTGGGACACGCACAGAAACTACACAAAAAACAATACTTAATAAACATAAAAATCAATTATAAACAAAAAAAAACAATAACAAATAAAAAACAAAATTTAAAAGAAAAAAAACAGAAAGTCCTGTGCGAGGCCAAAGGGCCCCTATCTCAGCATGATGCTGCGACATTTAAAAAAAGTATCGCAGCGCTGGTATTCTGATAGGACCCAGTGTGTTGTGATGTCACGAACGAATACAGAAATAAATAAATTATATTAGGATAACGTATGTGTGTAAAGTAACATAAAATAAAATAAATAAATAAAAAATATGTCATGAATGATACATTGAGCGTGCCAGTACCTGACGTAGCATCAAGTTACTTGTCTATACCCTAGCGTGTCAAGATATGTGACACTCTATGGCATCGAACAAACAAACAAACCAACTATAAGGCATCGTTATGACAATTGACAAGTAAATAGACGCAGGCGCCGACGACGCTACCGTAAAACAAGGGCAAAACACAACTTAATTGAATGAAAGTGAGTGATAAAGTGTTACGACCGTTTTGAAATACAGTCCTTTTGTGGCAATAGAAGAATTAAAGATAAACGAAGGTTATAAGAGAACAGAATTACGGTTTTTACAAATGACAAACGACAAGAAACTAGGTACTAGAAACAAACCCAAAATGCTTAACAAATACTGTGGTGCCAATATTATCGCTGCTAATCACAGGCCACCAATGCCAGCTGCGTGCAGATCAAGGGTAAGTTCAGAGTATGATATCTTTTTGAAGCTGTAGTAAGTGCTGTTGGAATATGATTTTGAAAGAACTAACTGTCTTTATAGCACGAAAGGGCGGTGGTAGGTCGTTCCAGCAATGAGAGGCGGCGAATTTGAAACAACCACGGAATGCAGCAGTTCTGTGCGTTGAGGCCAACAAGAGGTACGAAGATGCTCTCGTTTTAATTTTGTTTACATCGCGCGACCAACACAACTTTTTATATAAATAGTCTGGTTTCTTTGTGAGAATTGTGCCGAAGAGCAGGGTAGCCAGGTGAAGCTTTCTGCGCGCTGACATTCTCATCAAATTACCCTTATTCAAAAATGGAGTAATGTGGGATCGGGGTGGGACATTGTAGCAGAATCTTGCACAAGCATTTTGCACCCGCTGTATCAGTTTTTCGCTTCTGCTGAGAATGCACGCCCCATACACAGTGTCAGCGTAGTTCAGCTTGGATAGAACCAGTGACTCACACAGCATGACACGCATATCCACACTTATGTAGGGACGGACACGGTACAGGAGCTTGAGTCGGTAGAAGCAGTTTCGCACAGCCTCCATGATGTGTGTTTCGAAGTGGAGCTGCCCGTCAAATACTAACCCAAGATTACGAGCCTCCAGAACCCTTTCCACATCACAACCATCAATCCTGAGGTCCAGATTGCAAGCGAGCATTTTGTTCAGGAAATCCCGAGATCCCATCACAATATACTTGGACTTACTTGGGTTCAGGACCAAGGAGTTTCTTCTGGACCAAGCAGAGATTCTCTCCAAATCCTCATTGATTTTTTTAACAGTTTCAGCAGTATCCCGGGAGCGGAAGGAGAGGTATAACTGCAAATCATCAGCATACAGGTGGAATTTGGTGTTGATCATACAGTTGATAATGTCAGCAGTGTAAAGAATGAAGAGAAGCGGACCAAGGATTGATCCCTGGGGTACGCCCCTGTCCACGTGCCTTGATCCAGAGGACATGGTATCTCCGCTGCTGTCACATGTCACCTGGACAAACTGTGCTCGATCACTGAGGTAACTTCCAAACCATTTGACCGTTTCAACATCACATCCATAGTACGACAGCTTGGAGAGAAGAAGTGAAGTGTTAATAGAGTCGAAAGCACGCGAGAAATCTAGCAACACCAGCAGGGACCCCAAGCCCTGGTCTCTTGCTTCGAGAATGTTTCCAACTACATCCAGGAGAGCTGTCGCTGTGCTGTGTCCCCTGCGAAATCCGGATTGAGCCAGTGGTAAAATACTGTGTTGCTCAAGATATGCTCTAAGCTGGTCTGAGACAACTCTTTCTAAAATCTTAGACAGACAAGGCAGTAGGCTTATTGGACGAAGGTCTTTTAGGCTAGTGGGGTTAGATACTTTTGGGATTGGTCTAACTATTGCCGTTTTCCACAGGTCAGGGAAAGAGGAGGTGACTATAGATCTATTGATAATAGCTGTGATGACTGCAAGTGTTCGAGGAAGTGTCAGCATAAGCATCTCCAGAGAAATTTGATCCGAGCCCTGTGCATTGGACTTAAGACCACGCAAGATCCTCAGCACCACATTCTCCTGGACGGGTTCAAGCCGAAAATGACTGTTACTGTATCTATGGTGCTCAAAATATGTTAAATCAGCAGTTGTGACCTTATCATTGCCAGGTACATCCAAAAAGTGTTGGTTGATAGCTTCTGGGTTGTTACAGAAATGTGGTAGACTATGCTCTGGTTTTTTAGAAGTGGTTATAGTTGATTTAATATGTTTCCATAATTTCTTTGGATGCTTGATATTATTATTAATGTATGTTTTAAAATATGCACACTTCTCACTGTCAAAAGCGGCTCTGACGAGGTATTTAAACTCTTTATAGGATTTAATGTGATGTTCAGATTTGGTTATTTTAGACTTCAAATGGCACTTGTCACGCAACCTCATCATTTCCTTAACTGTGTCAGTTATCCAGGGATAAGATTTCTCTTTAATTAAGACCTTTTTAAGAGGAGCATGCAAATCAAATAGTGTCAAAATGTATTGATTAAACATTGCAACCATGGAGTTCACATCTTGAAGACTTATAATATGTTCCCAGTCCATTTTATTTAAGTCCTCATTAAAAAAGTCAGGAAGGATGTCTTTAAGTGGCCTAAAGGTAGTCCAGTATGGAGCAGGCTTCTCTAGTTTAAAATTAAATTCGACACAAATAATTGCGTGGTGCCCTAGCTCTGGTATGTGTGATACTGAGACCCCACACACACGAGCGTCAGTGCACACAATATCAATTAGTGTTTCACTATGATCTGTGAAATGGGTTGGCTCGGTAACTACTTGTTTTAGCTTGCAGCAATGTATAAAGTTATTTAGAAGTTTCGATTTGTTGTCAGTTTGATTTATTAAATTAATGTTAAAGTCACCAAGTAAAATTACCTTGTCAGCGTTTGCAAAGGAGGAGAGGGAATCCGTAATCGCATCCAGAAAAACATTGACATCAAGCCAAGGCGGCCTGTAAGCTGTACCGATGATTACTGAATGCGAGTTGACGTTAAGCCGGAGCCACATCTGCTCGACCTGCGGCGCGGGCGGGTGCGGCGCGGCCCGCACGCGCAGCCCGCGGCGCACATAGAAGCCCACGCCGCCCCCGCGGCCGCCGCGCACGGTGCGCGCGCGGGGCACGTGCCGCAGCCGGTAGCCCGGCACAGTCGGCGCGCGACCCTCCTCGCCCTGCCTGAGCCAGGTCTCATTTATAGCCATGATGTCCACTGACAGGCCATCCATAGCGACCAGAAACTCATCATGACGCGATCCTAGCGACCCTGCATTAAATAATCCAACTTTTAGATTTCTTGTCTTAAGCATTTTTGTAGATAATGGTGTATATACTACTATGTTTATTGTAGATTATGGTATTGGATGTAGTCTTATTATGTAGTATGGAGTTTTGCATTATACTGCCATGAGTAAGTATACTACAATACATAGTGTTAGAGGTCATTCGTAATGTTATAAAGTGTAATGTTATATATTTTACAGAAAAATACCTTTTCCACCCATGTGTAACAATATAAAAAGTCCATAAAAATAAAAATATTATCATAAATATTGGATACGTAATAATAATTATCGGAAGTGTGATACTTATAATAAAATATACATAAATAATCATCTGTAGTGCAGCTGGGCCACTAGAAGAAACCAGAGTATACTGAGACAGGAAAACAGCTGACCTCGCACAAGCAATCATCAAAAAGCGAAGCGTAAACAAAACATATAAAAAACAACATAAATAAATACACAAAGTACTGTGACTGTAATTGGCCAAGCAATCAGACATCCTTTGCAGTAGACACCTCACCACCAAAAACCCGCACAAGGTCGTCCTCCGAGCGGATGCAGTGTGTGGGCTTTCCGTCACCCTGCTTAGCCAGGATGCGACCAAACTTCGTCCAGGTAAACCTCCACCCGAGACGGCTGCCAGCTTCACGCACCCGGAAAAACAATTGTCTATTGATTTTGGTGAGCCTCTCGTTCAGAAAGAAGCGCCGTGGGGGTGCAGATAGTCCTAGGTCTGCGGTGGTGGCTCCGCGCCGCACGCGCGCGCTCTGCAGCAGCTCGTCGCGCAGTGCACGGCGCGCCAGGCGCACCACGATGCGCCGCCCACGCGCTGTCGCCGCCACTGCTCCTGCTGGGCTCGCTCTGCCGGCTGGACTCGCGCCGCCCGCCGAGCCCGTCTGTGCCTCTCGTTCGGCTCGAGGGCCCACCCGCTGTGCGAACACTATATCCCGCTCGTCGAGAGTCACCCCGAGCTTTGCCGCCACTAGCCCGATGATATGCAATATATTTTCCCCAGAAGTCTCTGGGATGTTGGCGATCTCCAGGTCGGAGCCCAGTAACTCCTGCTCGCGATCGTTGAGATCAAGCTGCAATTGTGTTACCACGCGCTCGAGCTGGCTTACTTTGGCATCTGGCAATGAAGCACTCTGCCGACTTTCTATAGCCTCAATCCTGGCTTCCAGGCTATCAACTCGTTCGGTACAGACGCTCAACGACGAGTGCAGGCCGGCCATCTCACGACGAAATTCCCGCATTTCATCGCGAACCTCCCGCAGCTCGGATCGAAAGAGTCTTATTTCCTCGCGAAGAGTCAGCTGGGTATCTGGCGAGGGCTCCCCATCAGCACCCTGCTCGCTACCAGCCCGAGACAGTACCTTGGCCTCGGCAAATGGGGGCTTGGTCATAGTGTCCCGAACCTGAGTCGCCGCGACCGGTGACCTGATCATGCTGCCTTTGACTGGTGCAGGAGCTGCTACCGCTGCCGTGACAAGATCCACTGCTGATCCCGACTTTAACTCGACAGGGGCTACCGCCGCTGTTGACGATGCTGCTGGACAACCACTACCCAGGTCCTTAACGGGGTTGGCGCTGTTGTCTCCCCTGGGCAACTTTTTACTGCACTCAGGGCACAGCCAGTCGCAGCTAATCTGATTTGAATCAGGTAGTAGCAAGCAGGCGAGGTGGTACCTGTTGTGGCACGCCGAGTTGCTACACTTAGCGCCCCCTTTTGCCGAAAGGAACCTACCACAGGCAGCACACTTCACCATAGTACGGCTAGGAGCAAATAGATGGCGCAGGTTGTTTTAGGGCTCTTTTGCAACAATAGATGGCGCCTGCTACACAACAGAATATAGATCCACAATACACAATCTGTGGGCTGTACTTGTCAAAAGTTGTAAAATGACACTTTTTGGGGGTACCGGTGGAAGAAAATAAACAAAAAGTAACTGCAACGGAAAATAGTTACTAAAATTAAAAAAATTAAATTTGCGGTTTTACACTACCGAACTGTTGTTCAATTGCTTTTGTAACAATCACTCGCGTTTGGAACACTACAGTGCCAGAGTACACACGAATTTTACTCTAAATTATTAGGTGTTTTATTTGTTATCCGTGTTGATACGAACAGCTGATGTTTACCGAAATCCGTACGTGACGTCACTATCATAATAGCACATTTCGCTCAGTATCTTCAGTTAATAGTCTACCTAATGGAATGACCTGTAGGTTCCCTTTGGCTTGAGTACTTTGCTCGACAAACAAGTGCCTAAAGGGACTCCTCGCTGTTGTGTTTCGTCCTTTTCTGTCTAGACCTTTAAAGGTGTCGGAAGCAATGAAAACTAAATGAAAAAAGGCGAGGCCTCTTTGTCATCAGTATTTTTTCTCAACACGGAAATCTATACTTTTATTTTTATATATTTTCTACTTTATTTTACTACTTATTCTACTTATTAATATAAGTAGGAATATATTATAAAGTATATATATCGCGACTTAACACCTTTCACACTGGTGCGACAACTCGTACGCGAATCGCGCGCGACGAGCAGCACGACAGCTTTTAGTAGATTTTGTATGGCGTCGCGGCGAATTCGCGGCCGCGACGCCACAGTCGCGGCGCGACAAGGTCGTCGCGGCTGCGAACCGACGCCACACAAAATATACCTTATTTTGTCGCGCTGCTCGACGTGGAGCAACCGTGTCGCGGCGCGACAGGTCGCCCCTGTGTGAAATGTCGCGCGCGTTTTCATAGAAATTGTTCTACGGATATAAATCGGCCATTCGCGCGCGACCGTCGCGTCGCGCTATTCTGAACGAGCCTTAACGCGGAGTAAGTCGCGGGTAGAAGTTAGAAAGGTGTTGTCATATTTAAAGACCATTAAACAGAGACGCATCGCATAAGACAATAACAAGGAATGGCTTTCATTTCTGACAGTTCAACAACATTCATTGCGTTATTTACTTTGTTGAGCAGACACGGTTTTCGAATATGTGAAGCAATGGATTGGCAATTATCTTCTATATGATTCAATTAGTTTATAACCTGAATTAAATATTAACACTTCGGATTTTTTTTTAACCCGATTGTACGTTCCCGTGGGATTTGTTTGGCAAAAGAGTGTGTACATAATTCTTTCTCTGGAAGCACAACATGAATAATTTACTACCAATTTATACGTTCTAAATACTATACCCGTTGTTTGTATAGGAGTTTTTCTACAACTTTAGGGATAGCCCAATGTGGCTGTGGAGGTACTGAAACTTTTACCATTTGCGGCTATACAGAGGGTTCGGCTATGCGTCCAAGTTCCTCTAATCTGTAAAACATTCCCTCCTGACCGTATGTCTGCCTACAAAAGAATTTATTTCGTAGAGTGGTGGCTCTGGAATTTGGAACAGAAAATAATATTACTAAAGCTAGAAACCTTGAGAGCTGTGTTTATTTGATACTAGAATTCCCAGGTGATTTTCTAAGTGTATGAAAACGTTTGTTGGTTTGTTTTAAATGTCTAGAGAGCTGTACCGTGATACTTTAGACATTATTTAGTCATATTTTTGTTTGCCTCGATGTTCTAGTAGTCACAAGTGCTACTATTGAGTAAAAGGTTCTAGGTTAGATTACCGGATCGGACAAAGTGTTATCGGGTTTTGTCCATCTGGAATTTATTAGTAACAGCCTGGAGTCTGCATTTGTGGTCACAATGACAATTGGCTAGCCTCCTTTTTATATAAGGCCTATGTAAAAAGGAGGCTACCCATTCAGCCAATCATTTCAGCCGTTAGCCATCCACTGCTGAATATAGGTCTCCCTCAATTTGGAGAGCTTTGCAGAAACCGCCATGCTTGGCAGGCGGGTTGGCGATCGCAGTATTGTGGTGAAATGCATAGAGAATGCTGCTGCCCATTCTCTAGTAAGTCCCTTAGTCGCCTTTTACGACCACGAGAAGAAATGTGGTGATGCTTCTATATGTCTCGCAGCATACGCACTACAAAAGGACATAGGACTTAATACATGGCGAAATGTGTGGGTGTACTATAGTCCTCCTTTTCCTAACCCTTGGGGGAAATCAGGCGTGATAAGTTACGAATATTTTTTACACGAGACTTTTACTGACTAAAACCCACCCGTGTTCCTTCAGTTACCCATATGCCAAGGCCACGGTATCTCGTTTGAACAATCTGGCGATCCTGGCAGGCATCGGTCCTAGCAGACCCCTTCAGTACAGCTGATATCTCATTGAGGCGCGCGTGGAACACTACGTGCCGTTACAAAATGTCACTTAGGTTTTAATTTCTATAGTACTATCAACCTTTTGGGAGCTATCTATGGTCGTGACAGATTGCCATCCTATCGGGCTATGAGAGTGAAGGAAGAGTGAGTGCCCCTGTGTCTGCGCACAGGTGATGGCTAGTCTCCATTGAGATAAGCCGCCATGGCCGAAACACGGTCAAGAGGACTATACATACAATACCGTTTAATCCATCAACAATCAATATTTCTTCTTTTAATAGATATTAGACAGTCGTTCACAGTAGTAGATAAAAATTCGACGAGTCTCCTAAGTATAATGTTTATTGCCGTCCTTGTGCTCAACGATTGCTTGTCACTTGTCAGTAATTCACTCAGTAAAGGCCACGTTTACTCTCATTTCCCCCATTTAAGCACTTTTATGGCTGTGTCAAGCTCATTCCATTACGATGCAAGTGTATTTTCCACCACCAACGACGCCTAATGACCATTATCAAACCCTTGCATCAGATAAATATTGTTTAAAAGCCTCTCGAGAGTCCCAAGAGTTTCGCTAAAGGATACTCCTGTTAAAATCTGCTTGTTTCCAAGTTTACTTCGAGAAAGTGTTTATTTTTTGTTTTTACAAAGAGATTTTCAATGTTTTGGTTGGTTTTGTACCTACAGTTTGTTGAGAGGAATTTGGGTAAAATTCAACCCTTTCTATTTAAGTTTTTACAGAATTATATTTTTTGTGTTGGCTTATTTATGTAGGAGACGCACAACATCACATTTTTATAAACTTGTAAATTTAGTTTTGGTTTCATATTAGAACGTCTCCATACATGACAGTATGGAAATGCCAGCTTTTGCCAACGCCTGCGCTGCTATACCCGCAAATGGTAAAAGTTTTAGTAAGTATCTCCACACACATGGGAGTATCTCAAGTGTTGTGGAAAAACCAATACAAAAAACAGGTACGGTGTTTGGTAGTAAATTATTAATGATGTGCTTGCAAAGAAATTATCTACACACTAGCTTTTCTCAGTAGCTTCGCTCGTGAAAAGTATCCAGGTTAAAAACTATCTGTGTGCCAAATTTCATCCAAATCCGTAGTACGGCCATTTTTGCGCGACTGAGTAACAAACATCCAAATATACTATATAATCTAGATATCCAAACATACAACCTTTGACATTTATAATATTAATAGAATAGTAGCATATATGCCAATTTATACCGCCATCAACGTTATATATATAATAGTAATAATATTAATATTTATTTCACCGCGAACCCTACAGCCGATGGCGAAATCAAATATTCAAAACAGACAGCAAAGTAAAATGCAATATTCAAAAAGGCAATATTGTAGATAGAAAGCATTATACCAGAGGGACAGGCGAATAATGAGGGTCGAAAATACCCTAAGGAAAGACTTTTTCACGCCCTGACGCGTTTATGGGTTTATCCTATTAAAATTTAATTCATTTAGCACTCTTTTTTTAGATTATTAGTTTTAAAAACTTTTTTGCAAAAAAAAAAACAACCGACTTCCTTAAAAACACTATAAAGTGAAAAATAACTTTAATTTCGGTAGTCGGTGTCTTAGGATCTGTATTTATGGTTTTTTTGCCACCGACTTCCGAAATTAAAGTTATTTTTCACTTTATAGTGTTTTTAAGGAAGTCGGTTGTTTTTTTTTTGCAAAAAAGTTTTTATTTTTAAATTTTTATTTGTGGTATTCACCCTGCACTAATTCCAAACAAACAATGCATATTTATGCGATAGCAGAAATCGCGGTTGATTTCCTGTCATTTTTTAAAGAGTTCCGGTGTCTGTCTCCCGAACTCATCATCAGATCTATATGAAAATTATATGGTACCATTTCGGAATAAACCCCTTTCGAACAAAAAAAGAATTTTGCAAATCCGTCTATATATGACGGAGTTATGGCCGAACATACATAAAAAAAAAAAAAAAAAAAACATATAAACATCCGAATTGATAACCTCCTCCTTTTTGAAGTCGGTTAAAAAGAGGTTCTGTTTATTTGATTACAATTTGTGTTGGAAAACAATGCGGTCTGCAATCATTCTTGCATACATGTTTGTATGTTTATTCTTGTATCGTTATGCTTCAGCGAAACGATAATATAACTATATTTGATTGTTTATTCAACTGGTTTATTTATTTACTCAGCTGGAATTTTAAATACTCGTTGAAAATGAATATAATGCTTCTTCGTCAAAGAATTTTGCTTTAGCTTCTACCAGCGAGTTTATCTGCGTGCTTTCACAATTCTGTATTGAGTAATTCATCATATGCAAGCGTTTTCCCAACTATGTAGAGATCGGTTTCCAGTCAACCGGATGCAGCTGAATACCGGTATTTACATAGAGCGACTGCTTATCTGACGTCCGCAACCCAGTTATTGGGTAATACGATACCTCTTGGTAAGTCAGGGTAATTAACACCAAAAAATTGCAATAGATCTCAAGCCGGGTCTTTTGCCGGGATAAAATGTAGATATCCTATGTCTACGTTACAAATTATCTGTGTGCCAAATATCATAGAAATCCGTTCAGTCCATCCCCAAACATTCACGTTTATAATATTAGTAGGATTACAAAAAAAAAAACCGGCCAAGTGCGAGTCGGACTCGCGCACCGAGGGTTCCGTACAAACCTGTAGGAATAAAGTTTAAAATTAAAAAAAAAAAAAAATATTATATGATGTAACTAAAATTTACGGTTTTCGCAATTTTCCCTTTATCTGTGCTATAAGAAGTTGCTTCGTACCAAATTTCAAAACTCTAGATCGACTGGAAGTACCCTTTAGGTTTTGATTCCCTTGCGAGTTTCGAAAATTTGCCGAAATTTTCGGCATAAACAGCTATATCTTTTGATTGCGTTAGCTTAGAAGTTTGATTTTTTTACAGCTCCAAGGGACAGTAAACTTGGGTCTTTGATATAAATTTCAGCTTGATACCTTCACGCGTTCCTGAGAAAAAGGGTCTTGACAGACGGACGGACGGACGGACAACAAAGTGATCTTATAAGGGTTCCGCTTTTTCCTTTTGAGGTGCGGAACCCTAAAAAAAAAGCCTATCGTCCACAAATGGCAAACTTCCTTTCAAAATAACCAACCTCCTTTCTCAGCTGATAATACCGTCTCACTTAGTTAAGTGTCGTTAAGGCAACCTCCAGACGTCTTGTGTTCCCATTTACCGTCGAATTAAGCACATTCCCGTTTCTTACGGAAGATATAGCTGACAGTGCCGTCCTTAGGGAATGCCGTATCTTGGAAGACGTTCTAACTGCTTCATCTGTTTCTCTGGAATGAGGATATCGGCTGTAGGTTGCCTAACGAGGCGGCTGTTATCGCAAAAGATTGCTGAATAGACGAAAAAGGTTGATAAAGATTCCCAAAGGTGTGTCGTTCAAGCTTTCCCTGTTTGGATGAAAAAATGAAGACTGAGGAAAAGAGTACCTAGTGGATTTTTGAATTTCGGGCTCGGAGATAAGAAAGGTTAATATTTGAGGTGTCGAAGACGTTAATTTTAAAAATGGAATTCGGA
Organism: Aporophyla nigra; assembly: GCA_947507805.1. NCBI lineage: Eukaryota > Metazoa > Arthropoda > Insecta > Lepidoptera > Noctuidae > Aporophyla > Aporophyla nigra. The sequence goes on along the minus strand of OX382309.1, from coordinate 17,516,210 downwards.
GAACAATAATTTCAAAAACCAGATGTCGTGTTCATTCTCTCAGGTCCTTTCAAATTCTGTCAGCTGCACCATATTGGATAGATTGTTCCATATTTGATAGGTTTTTAAAGATAATTCTGTTCCATGTTTTCATTTCGGCATGATAACAAATGCTTAGGTATAAAACTCCAAATAGTATCTTTTGGGTGATCACAACGTTGGTTGCCGCGTAAACGGAATGACAGATAACAAAATGAAGACCATGCTTGTGCAGACTTTGATTTTCCCAATCATCGACTATGCTGACGTGTGCTACTTTGACATGAATGCGGTTTTGCTCGATAAACTCGACAGATTGCTCAATAATTGACTGGCCTGTTAGTCTAGTGGTAAGTGACCCTGACTGCAAAGACTGAGGTCGTGGGTTCGATTCCCACCCAGGACAAATCTTTGTGTGATGAGCACAATCATTTGTTCTGTGTCTGGGTGTAATTTATCTATAATATGTATGTATTTAGAAATATATAAGTATGTTTATCAGTTGTCTGGTTACCATAGTACAGGCTTTGCCTAGTTTGGGATGAGATAACGATGTGTTGGTTGTCCAAAGATATTTATTATTATTATTATTATTAATTGTATCCGATTCATATTTAATCTCAGGAAGTATGACCATGTGTCGAGCTATAGGTCTGAGCTCAAATGGATGTCTATTCGCCAAAGAAGAAGTTTGCGTGCTTTGACTACGCTTTTCTCCCTTCTCAACTCTCCAAATCCTCCTTCTTATCTTATGTCTAACTTCCAATATCTATGTTCTTCTCACACTAAGAATCTGCGTTCATCTAACAATCTTCTTCTACTTTGTCCTTCTCATTCTTCTGACTTTGTTCATTCTTCCTTTCATATTCAGTCCATTCTTCTTTGGAATGCGCTTCTTCTCGATATTAGGACGGCCACCAGTCGGTTTGCATTTAAGCGGAAATTGCAGAGTTATTTTCATAACAAGTAGCGTAGAGTCATCTCAACACTTCTCTACCTTGAATTTGTATCTGTAGATTTATATATACATATATATTATAAGTATGTATTATAGCAAATATGTATGTATGTGTATAATTAGTTGATAACCTATTTTAGTACTAGTGTTTTTCTCTTATTTATAATTCATTATTATACATTTTTCACTATTGTTCCTCTCAAACAAAGCACCTGCCATGTAATCTCTTCACCACCCTTGGTTGACTGGTAGAGAATGCCTATGGCATTAAGTCCGCCTTTGTACCTTATTTTGTGTGCAAAAAGTTTAAATAAATAACTTATAGAGCGGGAATAGTACGTTTAGTTTCTGCTTTCAGCTCTAAATATGCATTTGGTTGTCAAATGGCGTAAGTAAGCTGGAATGTATGTTTTATCGAAATCGAAGCCCACGAAAAGTTATTAATAAAAAAGTCACAAACTGCTTTTTACCCAATCTTAACTACTATAACTAATATTAACTACCTACGTCTTACGGAATACCATTAAACATCTTATGCGAGACGGTTCGAAGTAACACAATCACAACACAATTTCTTATGCCAATCAGAAGAACACGCAATAGATATTATTATCATAACAACTCATTGTGCAAGTAATTCTCAAAAGCACAGTTAATTTTTTCCTAATAAAACTAATGCGTATTTATCAGGGTACAATCAATATGGCCTCGCGTCCGAAATCGGCCACACACTACAATCAATCACAATTTAATGTGGACCTTTCTGGCTCTTATTGGTCGATTTAAAGCGTCCAGTCACTTAGACCCTTGTATAGATCTGCTTTTGTTTAATTAAGGACAAATTAGGGAGCTCCCTATGCTGGTTGGTCATCGTTGCTGATAACGTGGACTCCTTTTCAATTTGGAATGCGGTTGGTCCCAAAGGCTATCGTGTTATAGCAATCAGACATCATAATGAGTCTTTTACAGATGTGATGACCCTTATCATACAGTGTTGTTACACCTTTATGTAATTTAATCTGTAATGGGGGTAGTTTGTTTGCTTTCAGTAGGTCAACTGTTGCTAGATAAAGTTCATTAGTTTATCTAGCTAATGTAAGAGCTTCCATTAGCCAGATTGGCTGACGCTTTACTGGTAAAGATCTTAAATATTTTTCGTCTGCGATTTTTTCTACAAAGGGTAATTTTTTGTAGTAGTTTATCCCCTATTCTTTTCAAGTATTGTTTTGTCTTCTGCTTTTCGTGTCGATATTACTCTTTTTCTTCATGCTTGGATTGAGATGAGTTTGTGGCCGAAGGATGACCTTAAACATGCCGCGATGTCGATGTGCAGATGAACATCAGTTTCTGTAAAGTGCTGACAACAGGACATGCTGGACATGATGTCGAGTTGTTTGTGGAACAGCATCACATTCACACATCAGGGTGCAGTGTAAGCCTCAAAAAGATGGCAGCAAAAATTGAATCCCTTATTTCTGTGTGGAAAATAGAAATAATTTAATAACTTTAAACTAAGAGACAAAGTTTTAAACAACTTTCAAGACCACTGCATTTTCCAGCTGAAACAAAAGAACTAACGGATTCTGAACAAAACAATGTTCCGTCTACTTTTCCTATGTTCCGGTAGTTTCCAGCTGTGTAAGGTTCGACCGGGTTAAATTTTTACAATCCGAATTTACCTTTACCCCGCAGTTAGGCAAGGGATGCACGGGTACAATGAGGATGTTGAATAAAACAGTGGACTAAGCAACAAGCTTTAACTAAAGTGTTGGCTTCTTGGAGCGGAAAAATGAGATTTTTTTTTTTCTTAAAAAGGGCTATGGATTTGTTATTAAACCGGCAAGAAGGAGGTTATGCAGTCAACGAAATTTTGTATTTTTTTTTGAGGCTTTATATGGATTGCCATACGGAATGGATATTTGCATTCAACTGTTTTCATTAGGTTGTACCTGAATTTAAATACTTATCTAACTATTTAAAAACGCTTTTCTAAAAGAAAGAAAATAATGTTCAAGAATTAAACACCAGAACTCGAAAAATCAACGAATTCATCGCAAAGAATTCATACGTTCCCGGAATATTCAAAGAGCTGGCAACACTCGCCAGTACATTTATACGCTTAGGTTGCTTTTCTTTCTTAACACGGTTTGTTTTGGTCTTTTCCCTAAGGTTGTCAGCTACAAAATATATGAAACCCTTCGTGAGGAAAATAAAATGATAGTATTACTTTAGTTAGGGAACTCCGTTTCTTCTGAGTTTTTGAATACTGCCATTTTTGGAGTTTCTTGTTTTATCTGAAGGGCTTGTAAATAAGTAATAGGTAATGCTGATGGTCCGTGGATGGGTGACCATCGTTAAATATCAAAATGCCTTGGAGCGCACGATCAGCTGTTAGTCTCGTCTATCATTCGTCGATATTTGACAGTCGAAGTCTGACAGCCAGTCTCACCAAGGGGGTGTCGTATTACCCAGTAACTGGGTTGTGGAGGTCAAATAGGCAGTCGATTTTTGTAAAATCGTATTATTCAGCTGCATCCGGTTATACTGGAAGCCGACACCAATAGTTGGAAAAAGACAGATGGTGACTTGTTTTATCTGATGGACAGCTTTTGTATCTATACTAATATTATAAAGCTGAAGAGTTTATTTGTTTGGTTGAAGACGCTAATCTCAGGAACTACTGTTTCGAATTGAAAATTTCTGCTAATATGAACATACGATTGTAGAAAGTTTGTGTATTTCTGGGTTTGCAGAAGTCGACCTGAACTGTCTCAATCACAAAAGCACGTAATAAGGATGCCTGTTAATCGCATGTAGCTGGCATGGTATTCACCAATCAGAAGTAGGAGCCACGCAAGTTACTTGCATACTTTTGTGCAAGTTACAGGCACACAACATAACATCTCACCTGTGTTATCCAAAGGATTAGTCAGAGGTGAACCTATGTACTACCCACATTTCGCTACTTGTGTTTAAGTCACATGTTATAGGGAACGAGCCTATTTGCATCAACGGCGTACATGCCAGGCTGTTACTGATAAATTCCTGATGGAAAAACTCAATCACACTTTGTCCGACCCGGGAATTGAACTCAAGACCCCATACTCAGCAGTAGTGCTCGCGACCACTGGACCAACGAGGCAGTCATCATCATCATTTCAGCCATGAGACGCCCACTGCTGAACATAAGGTTACCCAAATGGGGGCTTGCCATAATCGTCACGCTTGGCAGAGGGATGGCGATCGCAGTATGGTGGTAAAATGCATAGAGAACGCTGCTGCCCATTCCCTAGTAAGACCCTTAGTCAATACGATCATCGTCATAACAATCTATCTGGAAAGGTTAGGATTCCATCTTGCATTATTCACAAACGTTCCTAAATCATTCATAAAATTCACAAGTCTTACTCAATCAAACATAAATAAGTAATTTTCATCTTGAACTGTTCATACTGCGTATACAATATTCATTTCGTCTTGATTTAAACTCACCGTCTTTCTAACTTTAGTTATAGCCAGATCTGAGCCAGTTTCTGCATTTCCTCTATTTGAGTAAAGTTCTTAATACGAAAATGTCTACTTAGAACCGGACTAAGTTCTCAATTTTGTAAAATGAGCTGTATTTATATACTATATTGGGTTCTTTATTAAAAGTCTAAAGCTCTAGCCATTTTTTGCATTTCCTACTTTATTTCGATTTGGGTAAAGTTCTTAAAACAAAAATGATAATTCAGCACCGGACTAAGCCGTTAGAATTTGTAAAAAAAAAAAACTGTGTTTTAATTTAATTTAGGTTCTAATTTCAAAAATAGGCTGGATGGTTTAAGCCTACTAACCTAACCTAAAGAAAAATCTTATTTGTAATAGGAACTTTACAGATTCTCTAATCTAGACTACCTGGATATTATGTAACAAAACTAATATGATCAAGAGAAAAAGACAGAGATATTTTGTACATTTGTTTGTTACGCTTTTACGCTAAAACGGCTGCACGGATTTGCATAAAATTTGGCACATTGGTAGACCATGACCTGGATTAGAACATAGGATATTTTATCCCCACGAGATCGACACTTATACGGGTGAAACCACGGAGCGCAACTAGTCATCAATATATGTTTAGGACAATGTATGCAGGAAAGATAATATTTATTACTTTCTGGCCCATGTGGAACAGGTATTTTAACGATGTCCCTGGTAAGAGCTTCCAGATTATCTTTAGGTTTAAGGATAATATATTTACAAGTACTTAAGAAACGTTAAGCATGGTGTTTTTGTCCTTCTTGAACTTCTTTTGTTCTTGCTGAACTCGCCCCATATTACATGGGATATTCCTGGAGAAATGTGACTGTACACCTCTGTCTAACCCTTCAAGGATAATAGCCGTAACGTTATATTGTTTTATGAATTCTAATCATAATCTACACCTATTTCTTCGTCTTATTTCCTATAAATTAACAAATAATTTAGTCAAACTAGGCTGAGACTCAACACTTTTTCAACAGTTGACAGTCCCCCAGAAATACCCGCGCTTCACCATTTCCTAGTACTTTAGCTGAGAAGAAGTGACTCAACAATCTTGCGTTTATTGTATTACATATTGAATACAAACAGTATAATATTCATCATAGGGTCCTACCCTTCCCCCAAGTTTTTGGGGTCGACACTGCCTTCATACAATATTATTAATCTGAGTTATTATTACACATTCCAAATAAATCATAAAAGTACCATCTGGCTACTTAAAAATTTGATAATCCTATCGCTGTCCCTTGCTCTCCCATCCCCGTGAAAAGGACGGGCTCTCTCTATTATAATCGAAATAGTTGTCGCGTTTTAATTCCTCTTTATGTCGGTAATCGCATTTCTATGAGGGTACCGGTTTGATATGGAATGTATAGATACGACCCTAGCCCGTATAATCTGCAACCTTATTATTAGAAGAGAATTTAAAAAAACTTTTTTCGTCGGTATAAATTCCTCTGAAATATATTTTTACTACACTTAAGTGTGGATTTTGTTTTCAATTTTAAATGCAATCAACTTTGAAGTATAACCTTTTCCAATAACAAAGAATTTTCAAAATCGGGCTAGTGCATGAAAAAGTCATTCAGTGGGATTAAATGAACTTGGGTCGCTCGCAAAAGTTTTTTTTTTTGTGTTTGTCATCTTGCAGGTCAACCGATGAGGTTGTCGGCTGCTTAACCGGACATGCCTGCAGCTCCCTTAGTTTTAGGCCTCTAGTCAGGGCTTAAAAAAACTTAAAACTAGAGCGACTACTCGGTAAGGGCCCCCTTGTGGGGTACGGACCTCGGCTTAAGGCATCGCTGGTAGAGGGCAGCAAAAGACGAGTTGGATCGGAATGATTAGCTCACAAATCATATTTTAACCAAAATACAACGAGACGAGACACTGACCTGCAAATTGCAAAAAAAAAACGGAAGAAAATTTGCATTTCGCGGATTCCCATCTTAACTTTTAAATCCACAGATGCAACAAACATTCTATCGGTTTACAATGACGTTCTACATTTACAAAACGAGCATCAAATTCAAATTTTATTACCACCCTTATTTACAGATTCGATATTGATTTGACGATAAAATGTTCAACTGAATCGTTCAATTCAATTCAATTCAATTCATTTATTTATTGTAAAACATAGGTACATTATTAGTTCTTATTTGGTAAACATTGAGGGCGCTATGTTTTGCCTCTAGGGCGTACAAAAGTAGACATACATGCAATATAATTAAACATGAAATTAATTTAGACACATGAACTACAATTAAACAAGTACACTAATAAGATCGCATTAAGAATTTTCAATCACACTGAACAATGTCAATTACATAAATTATGTGTAGTGAGAAAAAAAATTAAAATAATGAAAATAAAAAATAAATGTCCGCACTTTTCTAAAAAATGTCAAGGAATTTGAACGATGTTATAAATTAAGATGTCAATATGGAAGATAATATAATAATTGTAAAATAAGAAATGTCAGAAATTTTATAACAGCGTGTCATTCAAATATTCAGTGATTGAATAGTAGCATTTTTGTATTAAAAAAATCTTTAATTTTCTTTTAAAGTTCTGCAAATTTTCATTCTTAATGCTATCAGGAATTTTATTGTATATAACCGGACCCATGCCTAAAATACTTCTCCTTGCTAGTGCTGTTTTGTATTTACTTGTACGCAACATGGTTTTGTATTGGGATCTAAGTTGAGCGGTTCGTTTTCTCGTGTCTACTATCGCAGGAAACAATTTCAAATTAAGTTTGACAAACACTGCTACTTCAAGTATATATAGGCACGGGAAAGTCAAGACTTTTAATGATTTAAAGACAGGCTTACAGCTATCAGTAGTGTTTAGGCCTACCATACATCTTATACATCTTTTTTGAGTTTTAAATATAGTTTCTCTTTCAGCACAGTTGCCCCAAAATATTATGCCAAAACTCAATACTGAGGAAACAATGCCATGATATGCTATAAGTACTGTCTGTAAATTAACTTTCTTTGCCAGGATGAAAAGAGCATAAGCAGATTTACTTAGTCGTGCACATATGTCGTCTGCCTGCATTTTCCAAGTTAGTTGGCTGTCAACAAGAATGCCAAGAAATCTTGCTACTTTTACCTCTTCTACACTTTGTCCGTTATATGCAACATTTAAATGGTGGGGTTTTAGCCTTTGGTAGAAATGCAATAACTTGGTTTTTTTAATATTAATAACCAAGTTATTTCGGTCAAGCCAATCAATAATTTTTATAAGCGTGTTATTTACATCGTCTTCATAAGTTAGATTATTGGAACATTTAATTATAGCTGTACTGTCATCAGCGAAGAGAATCATTGGATGCTTTATTTGTTGTGGCAGGTCATTAATATAAATAAGAAATAATGGTGGCCCAAGCACACTGCCCTGTGGTACCCCATAATGAAGTTTCCTACAGTTTGATAAGTATTTTATTTCCCGTTTCGTATTTAAATTGACTCTAGTTATTTCCGTATATTGATTGCGGTCACTCAAATCGTCACTCGTTAATCCAATATTGGATTCTCGCACCCCTCCGGTAATTTCTCTGACCTCACATTTTCATCGGAATCCCCTAATTTACACTTAGTAATGGCAGGGTGCCTCGTTGGTCGCAAGAGCTACTGCTGAACTGATGTCCTGGGTTTGATGCCCCAGGTCGAGCGAAGTGGTTTTGGTTTTTCATACGCTTTTGTTAGCTTGGTATGTATCTAGGAATATTTAAACATGATTTACACCCCCTCTAAGACACCGAAATAATTCGAAATTTTGTTCACTTATCAAAGTTATCAAAAAGATAATACAATAATTTCATAAATTGATGCCATTAACCTGACCAAAACAAAACGAGATTGTGGGTAGCCGAACTAAAAAATTGAAAATAAATACCAGGCACCATATCAATTCCGAGTCCGGGCTCCTACTGAAATCTCTGATAGAAAAATAATAAGTAGTTTAAAAACTAAAAAACGCGATTTCATGGAAAACCAAACACAAAAGTAGAAAATAATTGAATAAAAGCGTTGGGTGCTTGATATCAATTAAAAATACCTCAAAAAGCAACCCAAGGTTTTTTTTTTCATCGCTCTCATTCATCATCAGCAGTAGTGGTGGCCCAGTGATAACGGCTGCGACTTACGAGTAGTAGGTCGTGAGTTCAAACCCAAGCAGGCGCATTACTTTGTGTAAATTATTTCATCGCCACTGCTCTCGAAACGGTGAAGGAAAATATCGTGAGGAAACCGGCATGTCTTAGAACAAAAAATTCGAAGACATGTGACATCTACCAACCCGCACTGGGCCCGCGTGGTGGATTATGGCCCACTCCCTCTCACCGAGAGGAGGCCTGTGTCCCAGCAGTGGGAACATTATAGGCTGATGATGATTCATCATCAGGCTAATTGCCATCGTTCCTTGTTAAGTGTGCAAATTTTAGAAATTTTCAAATTAAAATTTGATGTCTTGATTGATGTAACATAGCTGGCGAAATGCGGGTATATGTAGATATATGTAGATACATCTCTGCCTAACTCTTCAGTGAATTCATACTTGATGATATGACTGTTATTGGTGGCAGCTTTAACATTTTGTGAATATCGCGTTTTGCACACACTTGCTCTTACTCTGTGTTTTGAAGCCGAAAAGTAATTTGAACTTGGAATATTTAATACCCCAAGTCGTATAACTCGTATATTCAGTTACTTTATTTACGGATTCCTTCAAGAGGCCTTGTTTCCTCTCTCGGTCTTACTTAGATGTGTAGGTAAGGAAAACATCTAAATATTTTCTTCCTAATAGCCTTTGTTGTTAAAATTCTTTAGAATTCTTTCAGCAATAAGAGAAGCTTTGTTATTTTTTCATCTTATTTACATGTCTATTCTAGCATTCTTAAGTAAAAGTCTGGGTACAGAATTTCAATAAAAATCAATAGGTACAGGATTTCTTTAGACTATCCATTCCGTACTTTAGTTAAGTCCAATATCTATTCAGCTAATAGAATCAGTATTCTATTAAGTAAATAGCATTCGGTTCAGTTAAAGCCAGACTCAAAATAAAAAGCAATTCAATTCCAATACAAATGGGACCATAATAAAATCACATCCGAAATTAAATATTAACGATTCGGAATCGGGAGGGAAATGTGAAAAGCAATAAGGGCCAAATTAACGTATCCAATTTATGGTAGGGGCATGTATGGGAGCTGATTATTTATTCAGGAGAATTTCGTGGCTCCTCACCTTATGCAGATTAGGTTGGTACTTTAAGGCCTCGGCCCCGGCCACCGTAGGCGCGAGCTTGCGGGCGGTGAGCAATGGGTAGCTCGCCGCCCGGTAAGGACCAAGCTCGGGTCGACGGCGCGTAGTGTTCCACGCGCGCCTCAAAGAGATGTCAGCAAAACTGAAGGGGTCTGCTAGGACCGATGCCTGCCAGGGTCGCGAGATTGTTCGAAAGAGATACCGTGTCCCTGGCACATGGGCAACTGAAGGAACACGGGTGGGTTTTAGTCAGTAAAAGTCTGACATGCCCTCCCGCTCCGCCCAGAGCGGGAGAAGTCATGTGATGATTTCCCATCCAAAAAAAAAAAAGGCGTCGTCCATATTGAAATGTGCTTGAGTATATTGGCGTGGCTAGCTGACATTATGGCAAATAATTTAATTTAATGTTTTTGGCTCGTACTGTTAATCTTTTGCTAAATAATATTATCAACCCGCTTTTTCCCGTGGGTGTCGTACTAAAGGACTTAATAGAGAATGGGCAGCAGTGTTCTGTATGAATTGTACCACCATACTGCGATCGCTAACCCGCCTGCCAAGTGCGGCGATTGTGGCAAAGCCCCCCAAATTGGGGGAGGCCTTCTTCAGCAGTGGTCGTCTTGCGGCTGACATGATGATAACTGTTAATACTTGCATACCTACTATTGTACAGCATCAAGTTTTTCTAAATGAACAGTCAGCTGTACTGCTGGAGAGTTGGTTGCACCACGTCTTGCTAGCTAAAGTACTAGTAAGTGATGAAGGGCGGGCGTTTTTGAGCACTGTCTTATGTAAAGGAGATGTTTCATTTTCGGCCATCAGATGTACATTTATCAAAAAAGAGGAAAAAATACTACAAATTACTGAAAAATATTCCCTGGTTAATTTGCACCTGATTTGTTGTGTACAATAAATAATAGATTTTCAATGATTATCATGTTTTATTCAACATGGCGTCTCGTTTGCTTGCAGACTTCATTCGTTCTGAAATCATGTCTCATCAAATCAATGTTAAGTAGAAAATAATTAAAAAATGTGTGTTTTCTTGTAGTGTTAAAAATAAATTACTATTATTCTCTTGTAAATATTTTTGAGTAAACATAATTAGGTGTGACCATTTCATCGTTACAAAAATCTTTAGTCTCCATTCTTGAAGTGTGTTTCTAAACGAATTCAAAATAACCACTTGCTAACTCTTAGGACAAACGTCAAACATTTTTAATTTTTATTTTGTAAGTACATAAAAACCATTTGATATTATGAAAAAAATGTTACTTTATTCTAATCATGAGTAATTTACCCAGCTTCGCTAAACGGTACACGTTATGGCCGGAGCCCCATATAAAAATGAAACATCTCCTTTGACGTTCGAAAACTGCTGATTCACAGCCCAACTCTCTGTGGTTGCAGTGCCGCGATCTGGTGACTGCAGTACATTACGAGTTGTCGTAGTCTACATAGCGTTTACATTATCTAACCAAAACATTATCTGGAGTTTTAGAAACTGTGAACTCTGAGTTTGTTTCTGCCTTTCCAGTCAGATAGGAAACGCTGACCTCATCTGGTTTTTAAAAATATGTTTGAGGAGTAACAGTTTTTGTTAAAACCCACTTACAGAAATGAAATCATTTATCTTTCATTTATCGTGGCATGTCCGTACTCTGTGGTCACTATATTTATCATCATCACTCTCCTGCCCTTATTCCAATTTATTTGGAGTCAGTACAAAATGTCTTTTTCTTTCACAATTCTCTATTAGTCGTCATCTCAGCAGTCACCCCATCTCTATCCATATCATAATTCACATAGTCCATCCATTGTTTCTTTGGTAGCCCTTCTGCGGTTACTACATAAAAAAAAACACAAATAGCGATTTTATACGTTTGTTACTTTGCACCCGCCTCAACAACCGCGCTGCTCCTCACCCTGGCCGAAACCCAAGTTTGCCAACTTGTCGTACTGAATAATATCTTTTGCACATCTGTTAAATGTTCGGTCAGTTACTGGAGGATTTTCGTTAATGAAAGTTTGAGAGTGAATGATCGGTAATTTTTTCGTCTTCGCTTATGTAGCTTGCTGTTATTAGGGTTTTGACCTTTTCTGTTCTAGTTTTTAGTTGTTTTTAGTTTAAGGAGGGTGCGCTAATTTAGCCCGTAAGTGTATTTGCAACTGGAGGTTAATTTCAGGTTTTATATTGATCGATCGTAACAAATATAGCTTTACACAATTATAAATCATTAAAATCATCACATAACAGCGACCCCTAAGTTCCTTTAATGCCATTGAATGACTTTTTCATGTAATAATCATGTAGCGACATCTATACCGCCACATGCGAACTACGCGTCACACTGACGTCACGCAAAATCATGCATCGCGCAACCAGAGTTTACCGCGCAACTATACAACAGCATGTACAGGATAAGTTTTAAACTGCGCAAATTTTATTTTATTTTGATACATCTTAGTACAAAAAAAAAATAAGTTATCGTTAACGAAGGATGTTTATTTTGAAACTGGTTTTATGGTAACTTGCGCGCGGTGCCGGCGCGGCGGCGAAGGTGAAGGACCGAGCGTAGCTACAAGTACCTACCAGCTGAACGATCGGTCAAAATTCTAAGAAATTCGAAGTACCTACGCCGGCGTGCGTTTACTGACCTATTACTATTGTCAATATCATATTATAAAATATGTTGGGTGTCCACAGTTTACTGATTTAAGGACGAATATTTTTTTTTTAAGTATTGAAGAAATAGTTGAAATGTGTTCTGATACTGAACCACAAAAAAAATAATTGCGCACTGGTTAAAAAAAATCTTGTATACGACGTCGCGACATCAATCGATTGTTCACTAGACACGACACTGGTCTGGTCGTAGGATTCTTCCTTTTCTACGGAGGTTCAGTGAACTTTCACATTCTGTTCCTCATACCTCCAAAGACATTTCGCGGGCTACCCTGGCCCTTCCCCGTTCAGAAATCTAGCGCCCTTTAACTGGCCGTGATAGCCGAATTGCGTACAATCAAAGGACGCAAGATTTGTAATATTCCTATTTCAAATATTCCGTGGTTACACACACTGCCTTTGTTGTATAAAATCCAAAAAGCTAAGCGAAATGGTTCCAAAAGTTTGCCTTCCTGCCTTCACATAATTTTACCATCGACGTTCATAGAAGCGATGAAAAAAATTTTTGATGGAACGACCGCTTTTCCCTCAACTAAGTTATAGACTTAAGTTACTTACTTTAGAAACAGTATTCATTAAAGTGATGGTTCCAGATTTACTTACCCTAACTTTCAGACTTCTATCTTTTTCTTTTGTAAAGTTAAAGTTGGGTTTGGTCTTGCTTCAATATTGGAGAATGATTAAGTTTACTGAGCAGAGTTCTACTGTTGATTTTTATCAAACTTAGAGGATTGTAATGATGATTTTAATTCTGTAAAGCCAAATGTGTTATGGTCGTGAATCATATTTTAATCAACATAGAACCTAACACCGAGACCTCCAAATTGCAAAAAATAAAACGTAAGAAAATTTGATTTTTGCGGGCTACGTTAACGCATTTTCCTTCCCAGGCTCCTATTGATTATTGAATCGTTCGTGTTATTACATTATTACAAAGACAATTTTATATTTTGTGGTGGGAAATATGATCATCAAAAAACTAACGAAGTCAGCTCACGATGTCTGTTTTTCTTTTCTTTTGGGAATGACGGACTTGCCTGTGGCTATCTCAAGAAACTAAGGCCTCCAGTCAGGTCTTTAAAACTTAAAACTAAAGCGAAAATAAAACGAAAACTTAAAGATCACCCTCTAAAAAGTGTGAAACAAGAATGAAAAGATTTTCATCTGAAATCCATAGTATTTTTTTAGTTCATCACTTAATGTACTCTAGAGAGCGCGTCAATTTAATGTGTCATATAACCAGCGGGAAATCAAGACGAATTCAAGGATATCTCATCTGTCTAATATTCATGAGAAGTTTGGAAATTATGAGGGAACAGATGAACATATATACCTACATACATACTGGTCATAATCATGACCCTCCTTTTTGCTTCGCCGTTTGGATAAATATAACACTCTATATACTTATATTTTTAAGAACCGATTTCACCACACTTCATGTAACCTTTCCAAAGGCTTTAATAACATATTATAGAACCAACAGCTGAATTCGTTGTCAGACTAAACAAACATTAGGCATGGACTTTGTCAAGAATGGCACAGCGAAATAATATCCGGCGGCGCGTGCGTCATATTGCTGTTGCAACGAAATGTTGCCACTTTATAATACTGTATTTTTTAACCGACTTCAAAAAAAGGAGGAGGTTATATGTTCGACTGTATGTATTTTTTTTTTTTTTTTTTTATGTATGTTCACCGATTTCTCCGCCAATTGTCAACCGATTTTGAAAATTCTTTTTTTATTCGTAAGGGTATACTCTTGAGGTGGTCCCATATTAATTTTGTGAAGATTTGATGTATACTTTGGGAGATAAACGAAGGAACTCCTCAAAAACAAACAGTACACGTAATGTGATTTGGATATTGTACTAAAGATCAAAAATAATTGCTGGTTCTATCTATCCATCCGTGGTGAACTAATTATAGTCTTCGAAGATACCGCATGGAACTCCTCATCGGTGAACAGTACATATAGGAACTTACAGTGAAAGGTTAGAAGGTTAGGGGATAATTCTTTGAATATTATAGGCACGTTTAGACCGTTACTTGTATTCTTATATTCCGTTGAGCTGATGATGGAAGGTACAACTCCATATCGACATATATAGATGGATTTGCAAAATTCTTTTTTTGTTCGAAAGGGGTTTATTCCGAAATGGTCCCATATAATTTTCATATAGATCTGATGATGAGTTCGGGAGACAGACACCGGAACTCTTTAAAAAATGACAGGAAAGCAACCGCGATTTCTGCTATCGCATAAATATGCATTGTTTGTTTGGAATTAGTGCAGGGTGAATACCACAACTAAAAATTTAAAAATAAAAACTTTTTTACAAAAAAAAACAACCGACTTCCTTAAAAACACTACAAAGTGAAAAATAACTTTAATTTCGGAAGTCGGTGGCAAAAAAACCATAAATACAGATCCTAAGACACCGACTACCGAAATTAAAGTTATTTTTCACTTTGTAGTGTTTTTAAGGAAGTCGGTTGTTTTTTTTTGTAAAAAAGTTTTTTATTATTTAAGTTTTAAAATTGTATTTCTTTTTACTCTTAATTTGCCTTTTAATATTGTGTTATTTATTATTTATAGTATTGTTACTTCTTTTTACTCATGATTTGCTGCACCGTTCGACGTCACACGTCAGCGCCGGCTGTCGCTGAAAACCAGCGCTGGGGCTCTGTCTCGCATAGAGTCGCAGTATTATGCTGAGCGATGGCATATTGGCCGTTATTCAGTGGATTTGACGCATATTTTCCCCAGCAACTTTTTTTAAAAATTATTCTTGTATTCAGGTTTTCCTTGCGTCATATTTACCGCAAATAAACGTAGTTTCTTCCTTTCTAACTTAGGTGACATTCAAAACCACTGCAGGCAATTCAAATTCATCTGATTATTATATTTCAAGACCAACTTTTTCGACACCGTAAATCTTTGACTTAAAAAGTTTTAAAACCAGATACGCAAGCGAAAGTAAACCACAGATCACTCAGGTATACTTACCTAACCGGTCAGCTGGTTAAGAAATCTTAACTTAATAATAAACGTGATGTTATGGTCTGGGACCCAATTGGCGGCTGACACTAAAATAGGGTGACACCATAAATACGATAACACCTTTGTGTCAGAAATGTACTTGTTTTAATACCCTCGTTTATTCCAATTGTTATGTCGAAATGTGGGTAGGGTGAACCACTTTTGCGGTGGGTCTGATGAAAGGGCAAAGGGGATATTGGTTGATAGTTAAATATTATTCATACGAATATTTTATTTCGCCACACTATCCTTTTTCCTTGCAGCCTGTCAGTTTTATGGTGTTAATGCAGTATGTCTTTTTTACTAACTAGGTTGAAAAGAGGGAGGTTCTCAATTCCATTGTTTTTTTCATGTTTGTTGCCTCAGAACTCCTTCATTTATAAATCTAGAACTAACAGAGTAGTTCCAAAATGTTTAGTGGTTTTTGAATTAGGTTCAATGAAATGCGTATTTATTTCACTTACTGAATGTATATTGATGACTAGATTTTGTCAGCGGCTTCGCCCGTGTCGAGGTCGGAATTATCCCACCACGTACTACTGGGATAAAAAGTATTTTATGTGTTAATCCAGTTAATAAACTATCTGTATTCTAAATTTCATCCAAATCCGTTAAGTAGTTTTTGCGTGAAAGAGTAACAAACTTACTTATATCAACTGTGAGTCTAGGGTCTTCACGCTGTCAACGATAAAATTCAGTAACTAGATAAATGAATTGAAGAAGTTATATTACAATTAGAGATGTGCCGACTATGACTTTATCCGACTAGTCGATTAGTCGGTTTTAAAGAGGCCGACTAATCGGCCGACTAGTCGGCTAAGCCGATCATGGTTTCGGGGATAATCGGCCATTTCTGAGACGCTCCGTTTACAGCTTATTTGCGCGCAAGTCGCGTCTCGTTTCAAGTAAGTAATATTAGAGACTGATTACCAAAGGAAATGTTAGATACTTTCGGTTTAAAGACATTTATTTCTCAAAAAACAAGAACATTACAGTTCACTTAAAATATTGAGAAATGTAAATATAAAACTAAAAGTAAGTGTGATTCTCTGTGCTCACAATAAAGAATTAGGCAATAAAGGTTACAAATGTTACAATTGATATTGTTAGTGTTGTATTCTAACGTATTCTTCTAGGGCTTTTTTAAATTGAAATATGGTGTCACTATTGGTTATGTCATCAGGTAGTGCATTATACAGTTTTGCTCCCTCGTACAGTATATTTTTCCTTCCATAGTTAGTTCTGGGTTGTCGTAATTCTAGTTTGTGTCGTCGTCTTGCGTTGTATGTGTAAGTTTTCTTTTTAAAGTTTAATTGTGAATGTGTATCTTGTGTTATGATTTTATGTATTAGAGTGCATGTTTTAAGTATGTATAATTGGCTAATTTTAAGTATTTTTGTATCACTGTAAATTTTGGTTGTTGGTGTTAAATAGTCATAGTTATAAAGAGTTTTTATTGCTTTATTTTGTAGAACTTGTATTTTTGGAGGTTTGATTTAGCTGCAGTTCCCCATATTTCAACGAGATATTCAATATGGGGTCTAACGAGAGAGTTGTAGATCAATGCGCGAACTTTTTTAGGGATGCAACTAGACATTCGGCGTATCGCTCCTATGAGAGGAGATATTTTAGACTTAATATGATCAATATGGGGTCTCCAAGTTAACTTTGTGTCTAAAATGAGACCTAAATATCGTTCGCTGTTTGATTTTGTTATTTTTTCGTTGTTTATTGTTAGTTGTATTTGATCGAGAATTTTCTTGTTTTTTGCAGCAAAAACCATGTATGCGGTTTTTTTTGTGTTAATAGTTAGTAAGTTTGACAGGAACCATTTATTTAAAATATTCAAATCACTTTGAGCGTCTTTTACCATATCAGTTAAGTTGTGGCCAAAGTAAAATAAACACGTGTCATCTGCGTAAAGTGTGATACTGCCCGATGTTTTAACACTGTTGATATTGTTAATATAAATCAAAAATAACAACGGCCCTAGAATAGATCCCTGTGGGATTCCGTATGTTAATTTGGCAGGTAAACTTTCGTAATTTTCAATTTTAACAATTTGTTTCCGATTTTCTAGGTACGATGTAAGAATTTTATGTGCGGGCCCTGATATACCTACGTCAGTTAACTTATTTAAAAGCAAATTATGACTAATCGTGTCAAATGCCTTTTTTAGGTCTATAAAGATACCTAGGGCATACTGTTTGTGGTCTATAGCATTTTTTATTTTAGTAGTTAAATCTATGGTTGCTGATAAGGTATTTGATTTTGGCCGAAATCCATACTGTTGCTCAAAAAAGAAGTCTATGTCTGTCAGATAGGTGTAAACGCGATTGTAGATTATTTTTTCAAAGATTTTGGAGAGCACTGGCAGTACGGATATCGGACGGTAATTGCCCGGATCAGTCTTACTTCCAGATTTTAAGACCGGGGTTACCCTAGCAACCTTCAGGCTATCGGGAAATATCCCTTGTTCGAGGCATTTATTTATGCAGTCAGTTAAATTGTCTAGTATTAGGTTTTTGATGCATTTTATGTCTTTTACAGTAATTCCATCAATTCCGCTACTTGTATTAATATCTAAGCTGTCGATGATTGTACTAATCTCTTTTTTTGTGCATGGTTCTAATGTTTGTAGTGTATGGGTTTGTGATTGTGTTTTATTCAGTGTGGTATTAATTTGTGTATCTGTTATTTTATTGGCTAAGATTGAACCAACTGTGGAAAAGAAAAGGTTGAAATGTTGGCAGATTTGTTGCCCATCTGTTATTTCTTCAGTTTCAGTTTTTAGCTTTGAAGGAGCATAGCTATTTTTGTGTCTATTATTTGCTAACGTATTGATCAAGTCCCAAATTTTCTTCGGTTGTTTCTGACACTTCTTAAAGCTGTCGAGGTAATACTTTCTTTTTGTGTTTCTTATTGCTTTGTTGGCTTCATCTCTTATTTCTTTAAATTTTAATTCGATTTCATTGTTGTCAATGTCTTCCTTGTGAGCGCCCCACGCCTCGTTGCGTTTGTATAAAACATTTAGCACGTGTTTATTAATCCAATCATCTCGAGGTTTGTTTAGAATTTTAACTTTTTTTATTTTGTTTAGTTTAATTTGATTTGTGATGAAATCTTCCAGTCTTTGATAGTCATACTCTTCATTATTTAATTCGGCTTTTTCAACTGATTTGTATAACATACTGTAGTCTGTTGCTAGGTATTCATGTTTTAACTTTTTTGTGACTTTAGGTTTTTTTAGTTCCAAATACATCTGTTTATGGTCCGATAATGGTGTATCAAGTAAGGTCATGTGAAAGGTATCTCCTTGAATGTTTGATGAAACGTGGTCAATAATGGTTTTCGTAGTTTTCGTTTCACGAGTACAGTAGTTGCTGTCTATGTTATTTAATATCTGATATCCAGACTCGTTAAGCATACTTGTGTAGATATTTGATTGTCTGTCGACATTTAATAAATTGATGTTGTAATCGCCGAAAACTATAGCTTTTCGCTTTTTTTCCAGTTGCGAAGCATACGTTTCTATAAATTCGTTCAAGTTTGTGCTGGGTGGTTTATAAACCAATCCAATGTGCAATCCATACTTTTCCAAGTGAATCCACAGATATTCGTTTTGACCTTTACTACATTTTTCTGTAATTTCGTATTTTATGCTATTATGTATGTATGCGGATACTCCACCTCCAATGCGCCCCTTTCTGTATGAATATACATGTGAATAGTTCGGAATATGTAGAAGGTTAGCTTCGGCGTCTGATTTTATCCAAGTCTCAGTGATTAAAATAATATGAGTGGTAGTCTTTATTGACTTTAACATGCATTGCAGTTGATCTAATTTATTAACTTTAACTAGGCTTCTTATATTTGTGTAGAAAAATTTAAGTGAACTTCTCTTCGTACACATTTCTTCGCAACAGGTAACATTTTGATAAGTGATGTTTGAGATGTTTTCTACATAATCTATAGTTTTAGTACTTGCTTCGGTTATTTTTAGTTTTTTGAGGTTGATTTAATAATTTTAGGAACCCCCCCTATGTATTTTATTATGAGGTCGGTTTCACCATTTTGTTGGCGTTGTTCTAATTCAGCGCGAAGTTCCTTCATATACTGTTGCTGAAGTGGGGTTTGGTCCGAGTAAATGCGAACTTGATCCATAGCATATTTGCTATTATTGCGTAAGATATGTATCGCAGTATCTTGCGATTCAAAACACACTTTTAGCGATCGATTTTTGTCGGGAATATACTTACCCAGTCTCATTATGTTACATGGGTTCGGACATTCTGGGTAATTAGATTTAATAATGTGCATGACCTTGTTTTTGTCATGTTCGAGTCTGGCGGTTCTGTTAGAATTATTTATTTCAGGTATACCCACAAAAATTACGTTTTTTTCTCGGCGATAGCGGTCTTGCAATTCCAATATGGTACATTCGTAAGGCGTTGGCGGGTTTTGATTTAGAGCGGGCGCGTTGGCGGATTTAAGTTGAGAAATAGCGGTTTCAAGTTCTGTGATTTTTTGTTGGTTCGTATTGTTTGTTGACTTCAAGTCTGATAATTCTTGTTTTAGAACGTTTTGTTGTCTGATTAGAGATTCCGAATTTAGTTTAGTGTTTTTTATCTCGTCTTTTATTTCCGTGATTTCTTTTTGTAGTTGTGAGTAATTTTCTTGTTGTGTTTTTGCAAATTCCTTAAAAAATGACATTATCTCCATACGAAAATCCTCAAGTCGATTTGTGTACTCACAGTCATTATCGGGTTGTTTCTTTTTTCTGTGTGTGACATTTGGAGTTTCCTCTAATGTACGTTGATCGGGGGTTGACCCACCTCCGCTGGCGCTTGTGGCCTTGCAACCATTCGGCGATCGTAGTAAACTCATGTTTACTTACTTGTAGGTACTCGCCGCACAGTAGGGTCTTGGAGTGAGTGAGTTAAAAAATATCACCGCTCTCTTTCCCTCGCGGGGGTGAAGGGCGCCGCACGCGTAGTTGAGCTTAGGATGCCAATTGCAAAACGATGTAAACTAGTCCAGCACTGCTTTTGTAATTGTGATTATTAAAGTTCACATTTAAGGATCTAATTACACTGACACGTGAAAATAAATTGCACTGATTTATAAAATGAACACCTTGTAACACGTCTGTTCGCGGTGAGCACGAGAGAACTTTACGTTTCAGAACTTGTAAAACTGATTCTAAAATAAAAATGTTTTTTATTTTATTTTATGTAATTCCTCCTATACACTTTTTATTGAGAAATAAGTAAATACAAAGTAAGAAGGCAGATAGTCGGCGCTCTTTGCCGAATTGTAGCCGACTACGAAAGTGGCCGGATAGTCGGCTTTAAAGACTATTCGGAACAATTGGTCAGGCTATTGAGGAGATCTTCAAAGAAGATCTATTTTTGTTTAACTATTAGGCAACAAAAATTATTGCGTCTATTAATGAAAGATTTGTTCCTTATAATTTCTAGACTCAGAGACCCATGTAGGGTAGTAAAAATTACTATCCTTCGTCTGTCGGGAATACTGAACAATATGATTGTAATCTAAAAATCACTAAAAGAGCTATTGTTTGGTAGGTAGGTTGGCCTCTTTGGCATTATAACATATACGAAGTTATATTAAAATTCCATACCTTATTTTTTACTCTTTATGTTAAAATTAGGTTTACTAGATTTACTAAAATAAAACCTTTTACTATAAAAGCAGAAACCAGTAACATACGTTTCGTTACACTCATTGTGAGAACATGAATTACTTTTAAAAATTCCAGACTTTTGCTAGCTGTAAATTGTTAAAGCTGAATAATATTAAAAATGTAAAAACTTGTTCGCTGCAGGATATTCAGATTCAGTTCATTAAAATAATGAAAGCTGGAAAGGTCTTTTGAAAAAAAATGTAGGACGGCTAGGTATTATGCATACGCCAAAGGCTTTTTTAAAATACGTTGAGTGATGGTAATGATAATAATATATCTGAGTAAAAAGAGGTAGAGCAGTGGTGGCTTAGTGGTATCGGTCGTGGGATCGAATCCAAGTTTACTTTGTGTTAATAATTTCATCATCACTGCTCTCAAAACAGTGAAGGAAAACATCGTGAGGAAATCGGCATGTCCTAGAACTAAACATTCGAAGATATGTGACTCTACCAACCCGCACTGGGCCAGCGATTACGGCTCACTCCCTCTCACCGAGAGGCCTGTCCCAGCAGTGGGAATATTATATGCTGATGATGATAATGATGATGACACCACCACCACCACCACACCACCACCACCACCCTCCACCTACACCATTGAATATAACTACAAAAATAAGGTCTGATTTTTTTTTTTACTAAAAGAATATGCCTGTTGTGACAAAAAATCATAAAGTAAAATTTAATGGAAGTAAGATTAGATGGTCAGATTGAGATGAGTTAAAGGTGGTGACGGTGGAAACACTGAGATGCCCTAGAAAGACGTATAGTGACCTTATTGGTGATGATCTTCAGAAAGATCAGGTGCGTAATCTCGCAACCGGTGTGCGTGTATGACCAGATTTTATAAACGAAAACAAAGCAAAAGGAGTATGTAAGGATGTAGGTTTTGTGTTGTGCGTTCTGCCTACCCCCAAGGGAAGAAGACGCAAGTTTATGTATGTATGTTATACTAACTAGCCGAGTGATCTCTATATCTTCCTTAGCCTTACCGAGTCTCCAACGGCTTAAGGCTAATAGGATATCGATAAGACCGATTAGAAAGTCGTTTACCTCAGCCATAATTAATCGATACTAACATCTTTACTTGCGTACGACGTAGACTGAGACAAATACACTTAGGTTTAGTCAAGAAAATTAGCAATCTTATTATAAAACAAGGATTTTTAAGTAACGGTTTAAACCATCGATCCGTTTTTTTTTGTGGGTGGGAAATAATCGAATGATGTCTCGCGCTCTGGCAGGAGCTGGAGCATGTCAGACTTTTACTGACTAAAACCCACCCGTGATCCTTCAGTTGCCCATGTGCCAGGGCCACGGTAACTCTTTCGAACAAATCTCGCGACCCTGGCGGCTAACCATTGAGCCTGTGTTTTAAATAATAACCACTCCGTATTTTTCCCACTATATCAAAAAATCATCATCATTGCTTAAATGACAGAGATGGTTCGAAAAGGTGACATGTCGCCTGTATACGAG
Organism: Aporophyla nigra; assembly: GCA_947507805.1. Lineage (NCBI taxonomy): Eukaryota > Metazoa > Arthropoda > Insecta > Lepidoptera > Noctuidae > Aporophyla > Aporophyla nigra. The sequence goes on along the minus strand of OX382309.1, from coordinate 17,493,528 downwards.
AAATTGTTTTAAAAAATTGCTTTAAATTATATCTCCTTGAAAGCATATGAGTCATCATTTGCCTAATCTATCTAGCCTTTTCGCAACTAAGTTGGGATCGGCTTCCAGTCTAACCGGATGCAGCTGAATTTCAGTATTTTACATGGAGCGAATATTCCTCTGACCTCCACGACCCAGTTACTCAGTAACATGAAATCTCTTGGTAAGATTTATTGTCAGACTTTCGGGCTTCTGACGACCCGTAACGACTAATAATATAGGTACAGTCAGAATAATATCGGGTCGAACAGACTGTTCAAAATGATATAAAAGCACTATGAAAATTAAACATTAACTCAATGACATAAGAAATGTTTCTAAATGAAGACAGTACAAGACAACTGTCATTCTGAAAAGCACTTTGTCCAATTGACTAGAAGTTTAATTTTCTTTGTTGTTTGAGTTCATTTTGGGCAGTCTGTTCGTCCCGATATTTTTGACGCTGACTGTACCTATCGGATTTCTTTTTTTATAAGGACTCAATGGTTCGAGGTGGTGCGGGACAAGAGTTCCTGGTAAAACTTAGGGGTGGCCATTGCAAAACAGTGGGACAGTATAGGCTAATAAAAAAAGGACACTATGAAGTCGCTACTAAAAAAACTATATCTGGTGTAGATACCTAGTAACGTGTAAACAATACTTTCAAGTAATTAGTCGATTGGATTAAAATCACTAAATTTCACTAACATTAAACAGGTGCTCCTTTAAGAACCGGTGACGTGTAAATGAACTTCAAGAGATTAGCTAACCACCTAAATGCTACGTGGGGTCGAGAAGGCCAGTACAGATAGTAATTAGAATTTATTTTCATCGTGAATTTCAGTTAAATTTTTTTTGATTTATCATCACGGAGTTCATGGCGTGATCCGGTCTTCTGTCTGTGTTTTTGTTTAGAAGGCAACCTTTATCTGCGTGGAGGCTCATTTATAAATAATATAACTGTCAGAAGTTTGACAGCTGAAATAATGAAGTGATTTCGAATTGGTGATGAATGTATTATTCTGTTTGGCGATTAATTTGTAAACAGGTGTGTTTTTCGAGTTCAGAGTTTGTTTAATTTTCGAAGACATTTAAAATATTTTTATTGGTTGTGCTTTGTTTTCAAGCGTACATGTTTGCGTATAAAATTAAAGTAGGAACCAACGAGATGGTTGGTAGATTCCTACTTTTTGGTCGTAAAGTTTATCGCTAGATTACGTCATTGGATCTAGTCTAGTCTGGTCCCAAGCGCTACTGCTGACCATGAGGTCACGGGTTCGATTCCCAGGTTGGCAAAAGTGCTATATATAGGGGTTATTAGTCGAAATTTGTGCCCAGTTGATAGACATAGACTCGCCCCCTATTACATGGGACTTAAACACAAGCGGCGAAATCGGGGAAGCAAGGCGTAATTTTTGGTAGTTTATCGCGTTTCGCTTAGATTGTTTGGTCATTTGAGGGGATGAACGTAAGACGACTAAAAAAAGGTATTTACTATGTGAGAGAAAACGCCGAGAGGGGCTTGGATAGTGAAATGAAATTGTCAGAAAGGTCAGGTGCGTAAACCGGCGCGCGTGAACGAAAAAGAAGCAAAAAGGAGTATGTAAGGATCGGACCAGGTGGCGTTCTGTAGAAGAACTTCAGAAGTTTCTGCCTACTCCCTGAGTTTGTATGTATAATATATAAAACAACAATTAATGAGATTCAATAACTATTAAACTGTTTACTTTACTTTTCGCTTTATATTGATTCATCGAAATTGGATTGGCTGCTTACCAGCTTTCACAATATTTTATATTGTAAATTACATCTATTGATTAAATCATTTGCAATGGGATTTAATAAGGCAGCTGTTGATAAAATAAATATATTTACATTAATTGTTACTAGAGAATGGGCAGCAGCGTTCTCTATGCATTTTACCATCATACTGCGATTGTCGACCCGCCTGCCAAGTGTGGCGATTATGGTATACCCCTCTAAATTGGGGATGTCCAACAGTGGAGGACTTTCGGCTGTAATGATGATGCTGATGACATTAATTGTTATTTATGTGGGCAGTAGGTAGTGGCGCAGTGGTATCGGCCCCGACTCACGAGTTGTAGGTCGTGGGTTACAACTCAGACAGGCGGTAACTTTATGTAATAATAATATCTTAGGACAACCAACACACCGTTATTTAATCCCAAACTAGGCAGAGCCTGTACTATGGTAACCAGACAACTGATAAATATACTTATATATTTCTAAATACATACATATTATAGAAAAATTACACCCAGACACAGAACAAATGATTGTGCAAATCACACAACATTTGTCCTGGGTGGGAATCGAACCCAGAACCTCAGTCTTAGCAGTCAGGGTCACTAACCACTAGACTAACAGGCCAGTCAAAATAGCTTCATCACCACTGCTCTCAAAACGGTGAAGGAGAACATCGTGAGGAAACCGGCATGTCTTAGAACCAAAATTTCGAAGACATTTGACATCTACCAACCCGCACTGGGCCCGCGTGGTGGATTATAGCCCACTCCCTCTCACCGAGAGGAGTCCTGTGTCCCAGCAGTGGGAACAATATAGGCTGATGATGATGTTTGTATTTCATTAATTTCGAAACAAACTACCTCTGTAGTGGAAATCAGACACAATAATAAACATCATTTCAGCCTAAACACGTCCACTGTTGGACAATAGGCCTCGCGTAGTAAATGATAATACTCCTAAAAAATCCATCCATCAAGTGTGATCGAAGTCAAGAGCAACTCATTCAGAACTCAAAAAAAAAATAAACATAGGTTTTTCTTTCAGCAATCTATCACTATATGCGCTTATCAATAAACATTCATCGGCTGACAAGAAACAGATACGAAGTTTCAAGTCTCAGTGACTTATTGCAGTAAATATCGAAGTGAAAACTTATCAAGTATGCCACAAGTTAAAGGTTACAAATTTTTTCCGACAAATAAAAATAATTTTGGGGAGTTTGTTTGTTACTTCCTCCCAGCTAAAGCACTAGGAAGTGGTGAAGGGCGAGCGTTTTATGGGACTGTCTTATGTTATTTTGACGTTCAAAAAGTGCTGACTCTTAGCCTAGTTCGAATAATTGACTTTAAATTGATTTTGATTATAAAAATTTCATTGCAACTGAAATTTTGCTCATTTTCGCACACCTAATGCCAACTTCAACAATGCAAATGAACGCGGTTTAGATTTCTGTTTGCGTTCATGTTCATTGTTGAAGACCGCGTTCTAGAGCTGTCAGTGTCAGTCTTCAATAAGAGTAAAGCCAGTGAATCATGACATGGAGAAAACCATAAGCTGCTTTATATCGTACTCGTAGTCGTGGGCGACAAATAGTGATAAATAAAAATGGTTTATTTAAAAGTACACCTTCTTAAACTTAACTACTACCACTCGCACTAGGTCGGAAATACCCGTGTTTTTGGCGGGTTTTCTCGATGCACCTTATAAATTGTGTCGTACTGTATCGTAGAACGGTTTCACTGACACTAATAATCTCCGACAGCGACTCGATATGTGACATTTGTCATCAATAAGTGAGTGAGTGTGTGAGTGTGTGTGTGACTGTGTGAGTCCCCAAGACCCGTCTCACCACTTTCACGTTCGCATTTACGGGTTAATTCGAAGCCTATATACCTACTTACAGCTTACGTAAGTAATAAGAATCGGTGGAAAATTTATGAACCGATGCTGAAATTAAGAATTTTGCATAAATGAGTTGCAGTTTTTTTTAATTAATTAATTTAATGACGATGTCTGTCGTTTATATTTGGTGTTGCGAGATTATAAAGTCAGTTAATCATTATTTTAATTTATCATCAGGACATTAACTGCGCGGCATGACAGTTTGTCAGGACTCCTTGTCAGTTCCACGGTTTCTGCATATTTGATAAAGACAGGATGTCAGAATGAGACGTTAATCATTCAACCTCTGAGACAGATGGACAAGAAATTGATCTTATAAAGGTTCCGTCAGTCAATTTAAATTTTGAACTCTAATATTTGTGACTGTACGCGTAATCTTAACGTAAATAAAATAAAATAGCCTTTTATTTCTTGCCGTTTGAGTTACAAAAAATAATATACTACATGTATTCATAATATTATTACATTCCTTATTTATAATTATGAAAATAAGAAAAAAAAAATACAATCTTGTTACATTGGGTTTCACTACACCTATTAAAACATTCAATAATAAACCTGTGTTACTTCTGATACGAGTAACAAATTAGTATGATTATTTATTTACTTTCATACATTTAATGGAAGAACCCCTGTCAGACAGTAGACAGTGAAGACTTGGAGACCTCCTCCAGAGATGACCACCGGTCTTTCTTTTTCTATTTTTATTTCTTATTTTAATTGTCTAAGGTTTTTCTGATTAGGTACTTTTATGATTCCATCAATGAGCTTTATCAAACAGCTGAAATTTGGAGGTTTATGTTTAAAATCTCAAAAATAAATACGCGAAAATATGCTTACTTATCTGAAAGTGTCGTTTAAGAAATAATCTCTCTGATTAAAACTCTCCCTAGAATGTATCCTAAGTAACTCCAGAGTTCCAGACGAATTACCTTCACATTCCGGTTAAAATAAAAATCAGTCATAAGTTCCTCTAACAGAGAATTTTGAAGCTTATTGCCTTTTATTGCGAGAATTCTGATCTTTATTGCTTCCAGAGTGCTGTGCTGACGTAATTTCGCAGTTCACTATTTATAGTTTTTAAAGACATGCCTGAGTTTAACGAGCACTTGCATTGTTGGGTGTAGTCAACTGTACGGGAGGAAATATCAGTGACTGATTTAAGTTCAGTCAGGGCTGTCGTAAAAGGGACTTGGAATAGACGCTATATGACTTCCTGTAAGAAGGAATAGGCTTGTGGCTAAGTAATATCAGCTACACAAGTAGTACTAGGTTCCCTTACGTCCCTAGCCGCCGCAGTAGGAGACGTACCGGGCGTCGGGAGTCAATAGCGGACTCCCGGCCACCATAGGCGCGAGCTTGTGGGCGACGAGCAATGGGTAGCTCGCCGCCCGGTAAGGACCAGGCTCGGGTCGACGGCGCGTAGTGTTCCACGCGCGCCTCAAAGAGATGTCAGCAGCACTGAAGGGGTCTGCTAGGACCGATGCCTGCCAGGGTCGCGAGATTCGTTCGAAAGAGTGACCGTGGCCCTGACATATGGGCAACTGAAGGAACACGGGTGGGTTTCAGTCAGTAAAAGTCTGACACGCCCTCCCGCTCCGCTCAGAGCGGGAGAAGTCATTTGATGATTTCCCATCCAAAACAAAAAGTACTACTAGGTTAAGCTACGCATGCCGCGGTTGGTCCGTGGATGGGTGACAATCTTAACATACCAAGACAAAGCCCATTAGGCCGTTGTACCTAACTGTCATTCGTGATTCTTTGACTGTCGTTACGGGTCGTCAGAAGCACGAAAGTTTGACAAGCAGTCTTTCCAAGGAGTATCGTTGTTCCCAGTCACTGGTTTGTGGAGGTAAGATAGGCAGTCATCATCATCATCATCATTTCAGCCTCATTCTTGCCATAATCGCCACGCTTGGCAGGCGGGTTGGCGATCACAGTATGGTGGTAAAATGCAAAGAGAACGCTGCTGCCCATTCTCTAGTAAGTCCCTAAGTCGCCTTTTAGGACACCCACGGGAAGAAATGATATAGGCAGTCGCTCGATGTAAAATATTGGTATTCAGCTGCTTCCGTTTAGACAGGAAGGTGACCCCAACATAGAGGGGGTAAGGCTAGGCAGAGATAATCATCAGGATTTTAGCCGAAAGATGTAAAGCTGGACACAGACCTTCCCCAAACTCCGTCACTTTAACTGGTTTTGTGCTTCCCGAATCCAGCGTATTCCTGCGGCCTACACAAGATCATCTTGTTGGAGGCCATCCAACTCTACGTCTTCCGGTACGCGGTCGCTAGTCTAGATCCTTTTGGCCTATCAATGATGATGATGTCTTGTATATAATGAATTGTGAGTACCTTCGAATATCCCTTAAAAGACAAAGAAAAAAAAAACTCACGACCTTCTTCTACAAATAGTATTCCTATTTCAAACTCACTCTCGCGATGAAGCGACAAGCGACAATAACATACAAACTTTTGGTCCCAATTGCAACCCGTCAGATTTACACCCCCATTCTAATATACATGGTGTTGTAATAAATGGGAGTGCCGCGATCTACGCTCTCTGCCCTACTAACTCATTCATGGCTCCCTGCGTTTATGAATGGCTAAAGTTGCCCGTTTTCCCGCGTTTGCGCAAATTTTATGGCAATGACGCCTCGCGGGGTAATGTCGCCTTGACGTACGGTTTTCTTTTTTTTGCGCTCGTGTTTTGTTTTTTTATTGTGGAATTCTTTTTCGGTTGAGTTTGTAGCTTCGAGTACCTATTTAGATTTTCAAGGCTATCTTATCTTACAGGATTGTAGGAATTTGTTACTAATGAGCTTAAGATCTACAATCCCTTAATTACTTAAGTAAACATTTTCCCGTCTCATCTTATATATTTTCTTCAGTAGTAGTTACCTAATATCTTGGGTCATTTGCTCCTATAGCCCGTTTAAAATTTTCGGAACATTAAATAGCCAGAACTTTGTGAACATTTATGAGGGAAGATTATTGAGTTCGCGAAACTGGACTAAAAGTTATAAGTGGTGGGTACCTAATTGACCTTTTTTTCTGTTCGTGAAATGGCTTCAAACTCCGACTTCGGTCAGAAAACAAATTACAAGTGAACTCTTGAGAACTGTCAAGGAATTCATCAGCTGACCGCCTAATGCGTAATTTGACGTACAATCGTACAATCAGTCACAACATCGTACCCTAAATTTACAAGCTAGCAAAGAGTAATTTAGTAGGTCGTGGAAAAAAGTTTTTTCGCATTTCATAGTATAATTTTTTTAGTAAAAGCTGTTTGGTTTAACTGTTTGTATTTGGCCGGTTTTGATACCTATGAATAGCAACATTCTAAAAAAGAAAAATAAAATACTCATGAAACTTGGCAGATCGAAATGCAAAAGCAGTCTTTTGTTGGTGGGTAAAAGAGAAGAGGTACTGGTCATCTTATTCTTGTCATCCGATAAGTATGATCACTGCTGGGATATAGGCCACCTCTCTGCGAGAGGGAGTGGGCCGTGTTCCACCACGAGCTCATCCCTTCGTCTCCTTTTACGTCATCCACGGATGAACCACGTTTGTTGTATGTAAAGTGTTAATAAAAGCCGCTACAACGCTAGCAAGCGACATCCCACAAACAAAACTAGAAATGTATTTGGCAGAGTTGCGGCAGAGCACCGCTGCTCTAAATCCGCTTCAAGCGTCAAGCGTCGGTTTCGCAACACATCTGTCAGACGCTGAGATACCGCATTCCGTAAGGGTCGTGTTTCGCGGTATATTGTCACGGGTGATGAGAATACGAAGTCATTTTATACATAAACACACGAAATAACATAAACAGGTATTTAATAGTTAGGTTCTGGTACAAAGTTCGAATGCTAAAGGTGAAAATCGTGAACAGATTCACGTTTTTTGAACAAAAAATTCTGTAGACGGGTATAAATAAGACAAGATTTCAATGCAGTTTTTTTGTAGTTTTCAATAGAATACAATGCAATTTAAAAGTCATCAATCTACCACGAACGTAGTCATTCCAGTTCTGAACGGCCATTCTCATTTTTTTCTACTCCATATATTGGCTGGCCTTCAGCATCATGTAGTCTGCCAATTTCGATTCTTACACATATTGAATATTTATTTTATCCTCATACACAAAAGACTACCAACTTGTAATAATATCAACTTTGACCATGAACTATGACATCGAGAAGTGTTGATGCTCATTGAACTGGAACTCATACGTTCTATGTCGTATCATATTACTATAGTAACTGCCATCACTGTTTTCTCACTTCCTTTTTATTACATTAAGATTATCATAAGCTCTATTGATTGATCTACCCTTTGACGGGAGCTTCCATTCAGCTGTCATTTTCTTAATAACTAAACCTTTTTATAATACCAAAACATTCTAATTTTAAAAATGTCTTTCGAACAAATTTTCAATAGGAACAACGTTCAAAATCTTAGCTTAATAAAGTTTCATATATGTATTACCAAAACATTCTAATTTCAAAAATGGATTTCGAAAAAATCCTTAGCGGCTATCTTTTTAATTGGAACAACATTCGAAATCATACTGTACGTCATCGCAGGTGGCATAAAACGCTTACTGCAAGAAGAATTTTGCAAATATCATCAAATTCTAATGTGATTCTTGCTTACACTGCAAAGGAATATGAGCCTGAAGATACCGCATACCTCAAAGGTCATAATACTTGGATATGTCACGGACGGTTGAATAAAACGAGCGCTCTTTGCTTCGGCCTTGTTCGACTATATAATTGTAATGTGAACTTTTGATTTATAAGAGTATTGTTCTCATATAGTGTTGATTTGTGAAGAAATAACAACGTAATGCTTGATGATATATTGTTTTTGGAATATATCATACATCAGTATACTATTGCGAGAGAGAGTCCCTTGTTATATGTGGATTGAAGGAGATAGGTATCTATTAATCTATAGGTGCTTGTGGTATCGGGGCGTGTGACCCTAAAAAGGGACTCTTTATAGCCATTATCCTGTTATTAACTAGTGCCCCAGTACTTGCCCTATATGAAGGGTAAGCTTTATTATATCATGTCCGTCAGTACTAGCACTTTCTTCAAAGTATTTAATTCTTCTAGGAAATTATCTTTAAATCTTAACTGGGACTCTTGCAACATAAATAACTCAACCACTTGGTTTAATTTCGTTTCCTCCCTCATTTAAATCTGAGGAATTGTCTCTGGATGTTTCGCTACGCTTGCGTGTAACCCAACTCCTGGCCTACTCTACCCAGAAACATACCAACTTAAAATTTTACATTTTTGTTTGGCATCAAGTGTTGTTTTTATGTCGTCTCTGCGAATGATGCTGCTATTAAACCTAGCAATGTATTGTGCTGTCGAGATGGTGTCGGTGATTTCGTCCGTATTCACGGTTACGTAAAGTGTGTGAAATATAGGGCATTTCTCAATGAAACTGCATGTGTAGATGTTGGTTTTTGTTGTTAGCGTCTCGTGGTACTGATGCAACAGGCTTTTTTGTTTTGCCGGCGGTAATAAGGGCGATTCTCACGGAGGCTAGACTGCTTTTGAGTTGATGGTAACTGTGATGAGACGTAACGTATTATTCGAAGTTAACAAAAGACTAAAGCCTTTTTACATTGCAAACTGATACCAAAGGGAGAAAAATCATTCGATAAATTCTCTTTGCCAGATGACTGAACTGAATTAAGACAACATGTTCATAAGACAACATGTTTATTTAAAACTCAAACTCAAAGTACTTATTTCAAATTAACCAATTACAGGCAATTTTGAATTGTCAAGGGTTCGGTCAGTCAGAAAGATGAAGCTGGTTGCCCATTTCGAAACGTAGTTGGTACCTATGGAGAAAAACGGGAAAAAAACTCCATGTACACTCTTTTAAACCAAAATATTGTTTAAAAAAATTGGTTAAATAAATCACTCATGTTCAAATTAGCCATGTGAGAACGATGAAAAAGGCAAGTAATAAAATAACAAAAAATAATAGTTTAAAAAAACTAAAAAACACGCTTCCATTGAAAACCAAACTAAAAAGTACAAAATAATGGAAAAAAAGCGTGGGGTGCTTTTTAAGGTATTTTTTTATTGATATCAGGCACCCCACGCTTTTTTTCCATTATTTTGTAGGTACTTTTTAGTTTCGTTTTCAATGGAAGCGTGTTTTTTATTTTTTTTTAAAACTATTATTTATTTTCTATTTTTTTGGGGTGTTTCGAATTTTGAGACGTGTCGACGATGTCAGCGTAGTTTGTGACGTATGTCAGCGTAGTTTTCGAAGACAGTTTTTTTTGCTGTCCTGGTAACCCTGGAAAGGATAATGGGACAAATTAGTTTGTGACGTATGTCAGCGTAGTTTTCGAGGACAGTTTTTTTGCTGTCCTGGTAACCCTGGCAAGGATAATGGCACAAATTTATGAAATTATTGCATTGTCATCGGTCCTTGACAGGTGTGAAAAGTTTGAATGAAATCTGGTCGTTTAAAGTGGGTCAAAATCGCGCTATAAGGAGTCGGTTACAAACAAACATACAAATATACAAACATACAAGTGAAGCTTAATATAAAGAGTGTAAAAAAGCAGTGGTACCTAAGAGATGACCAGTCCCTACTCCAGCCCGTCTACTCAAACAGCATCAAATGTCTTATCTCCAAAGCGTTCAACGAATATTAATTTGTAACTCCAACAAAAATAAATCGTCAGCTTCAACTACATAACTTAACTATCAGATAAGAATCGATACTACATCAGCTCAATCGAAAAAGGCCAAAGCAATTTGCATTCGAATAAATTAATGCCATATTGCAAAACGGTGCCATATTCTTGAGGGTAAAATAATTATATTCACGGCACGAAATCGCTGAAAATGGCGTAAGATTACCTACTACAATTCGGATCGATTTGATAAAAAATCCCATCAAATCAGGAAGTGGATCTTTCTTCTCAAGTCGGTGGCAAATGGGAGCTCTTCAATTTATTCGCTTATTACTCTTGGGACCAGTTTCATGAGTGTCATAGTGTAAATGTATTGGAGATGTGATAAATGTGGTTTTGCCTTTTTTGTTACTAATACGTAGTGTCGTTGTTTTCGTAGTAAAATAATGAGTCAATAATTGGGCACTCTCTATTGTATGTGGGTAAGGTTCAAAGGATGAATTGTAGGTTTGAAATAGGTAATTAGCCTCAGATTTTATGAACGCTGTTTGCCTGCCTACCTACAGAATTGCATGTAACTCAAAGCATTTATCAATTAAACCACCACGGGCACTTTAAAATTGTCAAGATGACAGTTAGTTAGTCAGAAAGTTGAATCCAGTTGATCCAAAACGTAGAGCTCTATGGAGAAGAACGAGCAAGAACCTCCAAGGACACTTTTATCAAATATATCTTCTAGGTAGATAAGTAGTTATTTAAACCTAAATAGACATTTAATATCACAAACAACTCTTCTTATAACAGAAAATAAACAAATGAGAATCATAAAAAGTGCCAAAAAATACAGAGCGAAATTAAATCGGGAACAATATGGACGGAACAAAAAATTGCATTTAAATTGAACGCGTCCAGTTCGCTTCGATGGCGGCCGGACGCCGGTAATCGTTCCCCATTCACACGAAACTTATGAATTTCGTTAACTATTGAACCAATTATATTTCCATGAATAGTTAAAAACATATTCGTCAGAGTTGCCTTTATGAGTTTTTGGCTACGTTTTTTTTAATTGCAGTTCTTGCCGGTTTTGATGTGTTGGCTACATTAATTGCAGTTTTTTGCCCACTGTGATTTTCTGTGTGTACTCAATTCTCCTAATAAAATAAAAAAGATGTTACTATAAATTATGTTATGTGCTGTTCACAATGCTATCTTTGTCAGTCGTTACGACTAGTCAGAACGCCAAAAGTTTGACAACCAGTCTAACCTAAGGTAATTGTTACTCAGTAACTGTGTTGTGGTAACTTAGGCAGCCACTTTATGAAAAATAGTGAAATTCAGCTGCATTCGGTTACTAAACCCAAGCCGATCCCAAAATAGTTTTTTTTTTTTAACAAAAATGTGGGTCAAGGTACCATGCACATTTTTGTTGGTGCTTTACCACCATTTGCCAACAAAACAACTTTGCCAACCTTTTCTTTCCCAAAAAATAATTACTCAATCACAAAATCTCACGTATTGTTAATTGCCAGTTGTACCTTGCGTGGTTACGAAATCAATATTACGTAAATAATTAACCCTTCAACGTAACAGCGACATGTCTCCATACTTTTTCTCATTATCGATATTATTACTTACATCAACGCTGTCGTCATGGGAATTCTTGTCCGTGGTCAATCGGACCGGTTCCAACTCAAGCACCTAGTAGAAAGGGACAGGGGTCACTTTCCCATGAATCGATGGGTTTTTGCTAAAGCTTAATGGCCATATAAGATTCTTGCTATGGTATCTTTTTCTCTGCATCGTCGGAATTGGCGTGGGATCGTGAGATATGAAAAGATGACCGTCAATTGGTAGTGAACGGGTTATGTGATCTGTTTGAATTTGGAACAGAAATATTTACAATTTTTTTTAATTTTTCGGTTTAAAAAAAAATCTGTGGCCCATTTATACACATTCAATATTTTGATTCGACTACGGCGCCTATGCGTGCCTTATTCAAACCTTCGTATGGTTAGTCTATGCTATCACCATAGACTAAAGACACTTTGTATTCTTCAACTACTCTCGCTAATATACCAACGTTTATTTTAACAACTTAACGACCTATTGTGTCTCCATTGGAACAATAGTTGATGCCAAATATGCCAGATGAGTCTACACGTTTGTCTGCCAAGTCTCAATTTTATAGTCAGAAGATACTTGCTATCGGCGGAGTTGATAGATTTGGGCAATTTATTTTTAAGGGAGTAAAAAATGATGTCCGATCCACGAGTAATGAATGTTGCTAAATGATATTACACCTAGTCTTAAGTCTTGTCAGTCGTGTTTAACTACCATTGAGAACTGACGTACCGATCGCGCGCGCGTGCTCTAGTTAAGAGTATTTTGCAGACGCATCACAACACCGTCGTCGCGGTGTACGTCGAGCTATCGGGGCCACCGCGATGACCCAGTTACAAGTGCGGAAATCGTCATGAAGTGATTCTTATAATTGTTTAGGTGTCACGTTCGCCTTAAAAGTAAAATAATATGGCTGCAAAACAGTCTATTAAAATAAAAACCGACCTGGAAAGACAGTTGTATGACTGTTACATCCAGGAGAAAACGGACAGAGAAAACCTGCAACAAATGGTACGTCAACTGAACGGCCACATACAAAGCTTGCAGGAACAGGTACAAGATCTGCAAGGTCAATTAAATTGCTTAAAAGCACGAGAAAAAGAAGAACCCTCAGATAAACAGGCCAGTGTGGCCATAACACCAGCTCAGCCTACTATAAGTGAAGTTGAGTACTGCACGGATGAGGATGAACTTGCCAAAGAAACTGGGTGGATTAGGGCTAAAAACAGGAAGAAAAGGAAGTTGAACACCTCTGTTACTCCACCACCGCCACAACATGCTAAAACTAGCGCTCAGCAGCAGCAAGCTAACAGCAAAGAGAAGACAACCACTAAAAAGATTCTAGCGCCGCCGCCGATTGTGGTGGACGGTGTTAAGAATTACCAAACATTCTACGACTTTTTGACTGAATCTCAGCCAGTAGAAACATTTACCGCGAAAATGTTAAGCGGTGATAGTTTGAAAATAAATGCCAAGACTGAAGAGTCCTACAGAGTTATTTCTCGGCGATTAACCGAAAATAACTGCTTTTGGCACTCATACGAGGATAAGCAAAATAGGCCAATAAGAGTTGTGGCAAAAATGTTGCATTCTTCCTGCCAACCGGATCGGATTAAAGATGATTTAACGTCGCAAGGATTCCAGATAGAAAATGCAATTAACAAGCTTAGCTGGAGAACAAAAGAACCGCTGAACATGTTTATTTTATCGTTCAAGAATGACGAAGAACTCAACAAAATATACGGCATTAAATATATCCTAGGCTGTAAAGTGGAGATTCACCCCCTTAAAACGTCAAAAATAATACCGCAGTGTAAGAGATGCCAATCTTATGGTCATACACAGAAGTATTGTGCAAAAGAGCCAAGATGTGTTAAATGTACAGGGAAACACCTCACAGCTGATTGTAAAAAACCAGCACAAGAAAAACCTAAGTGTGTCCACTGTGGCTTACCTCACCCAGCCAACTACAGAGGGTGTTTAGTTGCCAAGGAGATGCAAATGATGAAGAACAAACACGCAAAAAGTAATCCAAGTAGCAACACTGCCGTTAAGCAAATTGTTAGAAACACTGACAAACAGACAACAAAACAAAGTGCGCAGTTTGCACAGACAACAACAATAACTGCACCTTCATCCAAAAGTGCCTCATATGCACAAGTAGTAAAACCAAGCATACCATCAAGCCTAGACGATAAGCTCAACCAGATCTTGAAGTGCATATCCTCATTTGACAAGAGACTAGAGAAATTAGAATCAAGTACTGTACAAAATCAATAATGAATAACACACTTAAAATAATGGCGTGGAATTCCAACGGACTGCTGCAACACCAACATGAGTTGTTAGTAGTCCTAGACACAGAAAACATTGATGTGTGTTTGATCTCTGAAACACACTTCACTAAGCAGTCTTTTGTACAGTTTAAAGGTTATAAAGTGTATCACTCGCTGCACCCTAACAACACGGCCCGAGGAGGTAGTGCAGTTATTATTAAAGAAAATATCTGTCATTACGAACAGAGTAAATACGAGGAGCTGGACACGCAAGCTGTGGCGGTATCAATTAAAACAAAAAAGTTTAATGTTACAGTAGCAGCTGCATACTTTCCCCCAAGACACATGATAAACAAAGAACAATATGTGAACTTTCTCAGACTTCTTGGACCAAGATTTATATTGGGCGGGGACTTTAACGCTAAGAACACTCATTGGGGATCGAGACTAACTTCAACTAAGGGAAGACAGCTTTTTAGAGCAGTGAATGACATGCGTTGTGAGGTCATAAGTACTGGAAAACCTACATACTGGCCGACTGACCCCCAGAAACTTCCAGACCTTATAGACTTTTTCATTGTCAAAAATATATCCACCAATTACCTTAGTGTGGAAGAGGGGTATCATATGAACTCCGACCACTCTCCGATATTATTAAAACTGAGTCACAAAATATTACTGAGACAAAACCACCTGACATTGGAAAATAAGTTTACAGATTGGGAGAGTTTTAGCATAGACTTACGAAATATAATTGACCTAAAAACTTCATTAAAAAGCAAAGATCAGCTCGATTTTGAAGTAAACAAGTTTGGCAACGATATCCAACAATGTGCATGGAACAACACACCACAGTCAAATAAAAAATGTAAAGGAAATAACTACCCAAAGGAAATTATAGACCTATTATATGAAAAAAGAAATCAAAGGAAAATATGGCAGCAAACTAGATTTCCGAAAGACAAAACTCTGTTGAATAATCTATCGAAAAGACTACAGAGAACAATAAAAACCTTTCAAGATGAGGCTCTCAACACTAACCTACGGCAGTTAAGCAGTGATCATACAACGCAATACTCTCTTTGGAAAGCAACAAAGTTGTTGAAAAGGCCAGTCACATCAATTCCCCCAATCAGAGATGATAATGGAAAGTGGGCCATAAGCAACGAGCAAAAAGCCCTAAGATTTGCACATCATTTAGAAGAAACCTTTCAGCCAAATGACGGGTCTGTAGAAAACCTGCAAGTTCCCGATATTCTGCAAGATCAAAGAATTAAGCTTGTGACCCCGAAAGAAGTTGCAAAGGAAATTCAAATGATAAGCCTAAAAAAGAAATCCCCAGGGTATGACCTTATTACGGGTGAAATCCTAAAACATCTCCCTCGTAAAGCTATTGTTAAACTTACAAGGCTCATCAATGCTGCATTCGTACTAAAGCATGTTCCTGAGCCATGGAAAGTTGCTGAAGTGATTATGATTGCAAAGCCCGGCAAACCACCTCACGAAGCATCATCATACAGGCCCATATCCCTGTTGCCGATACTATCAAAGCTGTTTGAAAAATTATTTTTAAAACGCCTAAAACCGATTATAAGCGAGAATAATTTGATCCCTGACCACCAGTTTGGTTTTAGAGAGAAACATTCTACGATAGACCAAGTACATAGAATTACCAACATCATCGAGAGAACGCTTGAAGATAAAAAAGTTTGCTCCACCGTATTCCTAGACGTGGCACAAGCTTTTGATAGAGTTTGGCATGAGGGTTTGATGTACAAGCTAAGACTAATGCTGCCTAATGATTTTGCCGATATCTTGCAATCATACATTACAAATAGAATGTTTAGAGTAAGGCACGAGGATGCTTTTTCCGAGCTAAAGATAATTAAAGCTGGTGTGCCCCAAGGTAGTGTGCTGGGACCAGTGCTCTATTTGCTGTACACGTATGATTTACCAGAGCTCGAAAATAATACAATTGCAACCTTTGCGGACGACACTGCCATCATGGCGACAGGATCATGCCATACGGAAGCAATCGAAAAGGTACAAATCGCTCTAAATAAAGTTCATGATTGGGCACAAAAATGGAGAATCAAATTGAATGAATCAAAGTCGCTTCATATTGATTTCACCAACAGAAATTGTGACTACCACCCAGTCTTCATAAATGGTCAACGAGTGCCATACGCAAATACAGCCAAATACCTTGGCATAACGCTTGACGCGAAACTGCGCTGGAAAGCGCACGTCAAAAAGTAAAGGCAGGAACTAGACATGCGCTTTAAAAACATGTATTGGTTGATTGGACGGGATTCCTGTCTATCAATACACAACAAAATACTATTATATAAGCATGTTCTTATGCCAATATGGACATATGGCATCCAACTGTGGGGATGTACTAAACCAACCAACATCAAAATCATCCAAACATTCCAGAACAAGGTACTCAGGAGTATAGTTAATGCTCCCTGGTATATAAGAAATGACGACCTCCATCGTGACCTGAACATGGAACCCGTCACCAAGATAATACAAAAATATGCTGAAGCCCATGAACAACGACTCCATCATCATGTGAACATCGAGGCGATTCAGCTGTTAGACCAAACGAATATAGTGCGAAGACTAAAACGAACAAAACCTTTTGATTTAGTGTAGTGTAAAAAGTGCAGAAATAACAGTGACAGTGACACACATAATAACACATGAACAAAGTGTTTATAATATCATCATACCAGACTCTAAGAAAGTGGAACGGACTTGTGTAAAGTACAAAGGACACTATTCTAAGTTTTAAAATAATCATCATGTATAAAATTAAGTTAGATTTAAATTGCTTATTAGTCTTATAGACTAGATTGTAATTAATTATTAAGAACGGAGTTCTTTATAATAAAGGATAAAAAAAAAAAAACCTAGTCTTAAGTCTAGAAGTGGTCGCGAGCGCTATTGCTGAAAATGACATCCTTGGATTGATTCCCAGGGTGGGCAGTGTTATCGGGTTTCTCCAACAAGAATTTCTCATTGGCAGCCCGGAGTTTGTATGTGTGCTGTACGATTGAAAGTATTTATGTCGTAGATAACTCATACATCCATTATTATCTATTACTAGCTTCTGCCGCCCGCGACTTCGTCCGCGTCAAATTTTTGCTCCCCTGACCCTTACCGTCGCATCGAATTGCCAGCCAGTTTTCGTCTATTTTTCGTTGCTGCTCCGCTCCTTTTAATCGTAGAGTGATGTTATATAGCCCATAACCTTCCTGAATAAATAGGCTACTCAATGCAAAAAGATTTTTTCAATTCGGACCACTAGTTCCTGAGATTATCGCGTTCAACCAAACAAACAAACAAACTCTTCAGCTTTAAAATATTATAATAGCTTCTGTCCGCGACGTCGTCCGCGTTAAATTTCTTGTTCCCCGACGCTTCCCGTCGCGTCGAATCGCCTACCCGTGCGATTTTCCCCGTTTTTGCAACATTTTTCATTACTGCTCTGCTCCTTTTAATCGTAGCGTGATGTTATATAACCCATAGCCTTCCTCAATAAATAGGCTACTCAATGCAAAAAGATTTTTTCAATTCGGGCCACTAGTTCCTGAGATTATCGCGTTCAACCAACCAAACAAACTCTTCAGCATTATAATATTACTAGCTGACCGTACAGACGTTGTCCTGTTTCCTAGAACTCGATAGCAGCGCCATCTGTCGGGCTGATTGTGATTGTGAATCTAAACAATCGAGGGTACCATCCAAACGCATAAAAAAAAAAAACATTCAAATCGGTCCAGCCGTTAAGGAGGACTAGTTCAGTGACATACACACGTACAGTAGAATTATATATATGAACATACGTACAGATATAGAAATTAAGTATGTATGTATATTCGTGACACCTTCCATTGCCTAGCCATTTTCCAACTATGTTAGGGTCGGTTTCCAGTCTAACCGGATGCAGCTGAATATCAGTATTTCACATGGAGAACTGCCTATCTGACCTCTACAACGGCACAGCCCAGTTATTGAGTAATACGATACTTCTTAGTATTGTCAGAGTTCGGGAATCTAATGACCCGTAACAGCTGTCAAAGATTCACTACTGACAGCCGAGACCAACGGCTAAACGTGCTTTCCGAGGCACGGAGGGGTTTTGGTATGTAAAGATGGTCACCCCATGCGCGTACCGCGGCAAGAGTAGCTCAACCTGATCAATCGATTCGTGCGGCTAATAGCCACGAGCTCCTAATAACTCAAATATCCATTTTTCTTCTTCTTCTTTCGTGTCGATGGTACTCGTACACTTTATATTGTTTGAGCCCAGTAGGTGGCCACGTTTATTGCAGCATCAGTGGCGTTTTTGAGATCATCTGAGGTGCAGGTGAACAGGCACTTGGGACACTCCAGCAGGTGGGTCATGGTCTAATCAGACGTACCGCACTCGCACAAGGTGTCGGTAGAGTCTATAATCCCCCACTTTGACAAATTGTGTCTACAGCGGCCTACCTGGGTACGCAATCGATTGAGAGCTTTCCATATAGGCCATTGCAAATCACGGCCGGAAGGCAAGTGTTCCTGGGGTTCGACGAAGTCGGGATAGTTGTGGTGATATGTGGTGATGGTGATAGGTGGTGTATAGTTCTCTTGCCATAGTTTGGTCCTCACAAAGGGTGGTTTGTCCTGGATGGCCTGCGTAGAGCGTAAGATGCTCTTACGACTTTTAAGCCTGCCTGGAGTCGTCTTGTAATCGTAGAGGGGATGTCGGGAATCAGATTCTTGGTTCTTTTTTTTCAGCGCGCATGCGACATCCCTTCGTACGGCAGGTGGTGCAATTCTGCAAGCGGGTAGAGCTTATTTCCAAATATCCATTATTTTCTCGTAATATTAGCTATCTATGCATGTATATTTATTCATTACACAACACATACATAATATAAGACGCGTCCTTCATAATATCAATTTTGTATATTAAATCATTTAACCAAATGAGCTTTTGATTAGAAGTTTCAATATGAACAACTCTACTATACAATTTAAAGCCATTAAAAATATTTCAATACCGGTCCTTGTGTATTGAAAAAATAATTTTCTGGGGCCGTACATGTTACTTGAGTAATAAAGATTAGAACACACGTGCGGAATAAATTAGCTAAAAAAACTGGAAAGAAAAAACACGATAAAAAAGACATTACCGCCAAGGGAAGCAAAGATTTAAATCGTTAGATTCGGCCCTACCGCAACAAAAAATTCGTGCTTCTGTCAGTTTTGTCACCTGTTGACACCTCTGGCACACAATGTCGCAGTGACTTGACTTTGACTGCCATGGAAACTCTGTCTATCTAAGGTGTTTGATGATGTGTGAGCTGACTCACCATCACACAACACAAAGCGACTCTATCTATATCTTTTATCGGGTACTGTGTTAAAAGTTACAACAAAATCCCTTGTGATATTTTGCAATTAAATGAAAGAAGTTTTAAAAGTCATAGGTATTAAAAGTACACTTTGTAAATGAGCATATTACAAATTAGAGGATACTATCCAAGACAAGAATGCTTGGAAATATGCTGGTCTTGCTCCATAGGACAGTCTTACGGTCTATCAAACTGGTTGCTAACTTACATACATATGTAGTCCAAACATTGCTACAAGTTCAACTGCACACACTTTTATATTTTTCCTAAAGAGAAAACTTGCCCTATCTATCTAAATATAGTCAAGAATTTATCTTCTTTCAAGACGAGTTATGACCGTATACGACCGTACAGAATTGTTGCTAGTTGGTGCATAATCAATGCGTCATTCTTGAGTGTATAAGTGTATGTGTTGTACATTTCCCACAGATGGTCAGCTTACGTAAATAACGCCAATACAGGTACGTACTACATTCACGCTCTATTCATAACATTCCACTGTTTAACGTGTTATAGTAAAAAACTACACGTGTTGGTGTGTTATTGAAATGTGGCAGCTGGCAGTGGCGTGCACTACATCATCATTTTAGCTGTAAGACGTCCACTGCTGGACATAGGCTTCTCCAATTTGGGGGGCTTTGTCATATTGCCCACGCTTGGCAGGCGGGTTGGCGATCGCAGTATAGTGGTAAAATGCATAGAGAACGCTGCTGCCCATTCTCTAGTAAGTCCGTAAGTCGCCTCTTACGATACCCACAGGAAGAGTCACCAAATGTCATGTCACCATAAGTGACATTACATTTTAATGTGTATCCCGAAATAATTAAGAAAGTAACTAAATTATCGTACCTAAAAGAACCCCGCGTTTGTGTGCCTAGACAAGAACAGGCGGTCTAGTGCATAGCTAGTGCCTACCAATACAGTAAAACAAAGCACGCCACTGACAGCTGGAAAAGGTTTATGATAACTGTAACGATGTCTGTGTGACGTTGGTTTTGGTTGGAGTTTAATTTGCTTGGATGCACAACTAGGCACGCTAATAATGAATTGATCAAAAATCGTTTTATCTATGACCAATTGACAACAAACACAAAACACAACAACAACAACAACAACAACATGTGTGTGTGTTGTGTTTTTCATAACATACTCAAAACATTTAAAGTAGAAATTACAAACGATGTACATTTTTAGTAAGTATAGTAAGAAATAGTACTAAATAAATAATAGTTTAAAAAAAACTGTGCTTTTTAAGGTATTTTTATTGATATCAGGCACCCCACGCTTTTTTTTTCATTATTTTGTACTTTTTAGTTTGGTTTTCAATGGAAGCGTGTTTTTTAGTTTTTTTAAACTATTATTTATTTTCTATTTTTAGGGTGTTTCGAATTTTAAGACGTATGTCAGCGTAGTTTGTGACAGTTTTTTTGCTGTCCTGGTAACCCTGGCAAGGATAATGGCACAAATTTATGAAATTATTGCATTGTCATCGGTCCTTGACAGGTATGCAAAGTTTGAATGAAATCTGGTCGTTTAAAGTGGGTCAAAATCGCGCTATAAAGAGTCGGTTACAAACAAACATACAAGTGAAGCTAATATAAAGCGTGTAAAAAGGCTTATAAAAGGTATTTCAAGGCATAAGTGAGTGGAAAAGCCGGGAGGGGACGCTCTAATAGGACATATCAGGTAGAAACGTCATTTGCGTGGTTTTCGCAACCGGCATACGTGTATGACCAGTATGTATGAGCCTAATAGAGGCAAATGAGTATGTAAGGATCGTCGCAGGTGGCGTTCCATAGGTTCTGCCTCCCCCATGGGAAAAAGAGGTGAGTTTATGTATGTATTTATATGTATAGTATAAAATAAAAGTATATGTTTCAAGTGTATGCCTTCAGGCGACGTCTGTGTACATGTTAATGAGTGCGCAGACGGACTTGTTCAGGGTTGTCACTATCAGTGATAGTGACTTGATAAACTAGTTAAGATTAAACGCTGTCACGTAATCGTTGGCGTTCCTTCCATATTAACGTATTCCTGTGTTTTATCTTTCATTAATTTCATTAGCGCAAATATCTTTTCGCAATATGTATAACCTACAGCTTCCAGTATCGTGACACTCGGTTAGTTCTTTCCGTAATAATAAAAAATAATGAAAACAATGAAAAAACATCACAACGTGACCGCGATCTCCTAAAAGGGATGAAACTTTCGGAATTCGGATTTTGCTTATAAATTCATAAAGACATAGTAAAAAAAATATATTGAATCTTTTTGTCGTTTCAGTGTACAGTTTCATTTCGATATGAAAATAAACAAAAAATCACAGGTTCGAATTTATCATTTCAAAATAAATCCTTTCAAACTTTAAGTAGTTTCAAAGAAAATAGGAATAATCAAAACTTGAAAATGGTTACGTAAAATTTTCCTCTAATGATGCCCAAAAGTCGATCAAATAAAGTGACGCCCTACGTTTTAGACGCCTAGCCTAGCCTATTTATCAAACTACAACTAGACTCAAGTTACTGATTACTTTGTATAAAAGAACTAGAGATGCGCTGAGTACCCGTTTAATACTCGGTACTGTCGGCCCTTTTGGTAGTACTTGGTATTGGCCGAATAACTCAGTTCGATTACCGAGGTAGTCGAAAAGAAATCATAAACTTATAACCTGACGTCTTTACAGTATGAATGTAGATTAATAATTGCAGAAAAGTCACGTTTAATAGACAAACAAAGGGTCTCCTGGTGATAATTAATGTTCGCTTAGATATTGAATAGCACTTTTCGGGTCTAAACACTAGCTATTGCTATAGAAACCAATTACTCGTAGCGATGTCAAAAACTTGCTAAAACCTTTGTTTTTGCTCCTTGATGGGTAATCCTCATGGATGTCCTCCACCCTGGGGCGGGCGGAGGGGTCTTTCAGACTCTTGCTGACTAAAAACCACACTGGTGTTCCCTTCTCTCAAGTGAATTGAGGATCATGGGAACTTGTTGCCCTTTCTCGAAACCTGGCTTTGCGGGCCACGCGTTGTCTAAACCGAGTTACTCTGCAGATTACTCGGTCCGGAAAATATAATACCGAACAGTACTCGGTACCTGTCTAGGTACTCGATAAAACTTGTACTCGGCACATCTCTTAAAAGAACAGTTCTCGAGAACTTCGTAACTTTATTTACAGCCGAGATGCTTTATGTCTCACTTAGGCTTCTAGAAAATCCTGCAGAGTCGCGATCCTGAGTAAATCAAGGTCAATGTCTCTACATTTTTGAATAAGGAATTCTGAATTCCATGAATTCGTAAAGTTTCATAAGATAATGTGAGAAACTAAAATCCGACTACTGAAAAAACACACTCCAGAGAGGAAATGGAAGATGAAAATATAATTTATCCGTGGACTTATGCTAATTTGCCCTAAAGCTTATGATCGCATACTTCTATTATAATGTTTTGTTTAGATAGCATACGACCACGGCTTTCAGATGAAAATATTTTCTTGTTTCATACTTTTTGATATCAATTACTATACATAAAAAAAACTATGCTTCATCATCATTACAACCGAAAAACGTCCACTGCTGGATATAGGCCTCCCTCAAATTGAGGTGGTTTACAATAACCGCCACGCTTGGCAGGCGGGTTGACGATTGCAGTATAGTCGTAAAATGCATAGAGGACGCTGCTCCCCATTCTCAAGTAAATCCCTTAGTCGCCTCGTACAGCACCCACGGAAAGAAATGGGATGGTGCTATTCTTTGCGTTCGGCACCATATGGAACAAAACTATGCTTAATCCTATAGACGTTGGTTATAACCAATATTATTAGCAAAACACGTTACTGAATGTCAACAGTACCTAGCGTAGAGAAGCCTAAGAGTGAAGTGATTGTTATTACTTCAGAAATTAATTTTAGCCAAAGTGCGGGCGGTACTCGAGTTGCGGTTGAGTAGGTGACAACCCTACCTTACCTCACTACGATAATGTAATGAAGGGGTCGTTGCCCCACAGATCGTATTCATATCTGTTTTTGCCATACACTATAGTTTTTGTATATCATTTTTATATGAGCAATTATTACAATGATTTATTATTGATTGGTATAAGTTATAAATGGGTTTGACGTCATCACATAATGTGAAGGATTAAAGTTTTATTTATAGTTTTAAGCAATATTTCTGGTTAAAGGCTCGTACAGACTATAAGCGCGACGCGACGATCGCGCGCGATTCGCCGATTTTTATCCGTAGAACATTTTCTATGACCGTGTCGCGGCGCGTCAGGTCGCCCCTGTATGAACGGTCGCGCGCGTTATTAATAGAAATTGTTCTATGGATATAAATCGCCGATTCGCTCGCTACCGCCGCGTCGCGCTAGTCTGAACGAGCCTTAATAGCTTAATCATTGATTGTGGTCAATTTCGTGTAGACATCTAGATTTGTAGAGAAAGTGATTTGATGTGGGGTTTTCGTTTTATTTATTTATTTAACCGTTATTAATGTACATCCTTATAAACAGACATGAAGAAAGGAACAGAGAAGTACAGGATTCGTGCCCGGTTGATGGCAAAAGCCTCGTCCGCTATTACATGGGACTTAAACATGCGAAATGGCAACAACAACAACATGGTACAACTCTGCCCAACCATTCGGGAAAATAAGGCGAGATGTTATGCTATGCAATATCTACCCTACAGTCACCGGAAAATTTCGGTTTTTAAAACTAGTAGTACTAGCAAAACCTAACTTTTAATGTCAATCCAGGTGAACGAAGCTAGTTTAGACTCTATAAAATTAATGAAATGAACGAGTGAGCTAAAGCCGGCGCTTCAATTAATTCTCTAGTAGCCATTACTAAGTGATTGGCTGTTAGTACTCTTAGGCAGTGTGCACAACTACTGTAAAACTGTTTTGTAAAAGACAGAACAATTTTTGGTACACACACATAAACTAACGTACCGTGTCGTGCCGGAAGTGTACCGTGTGGTGCCGGACGTAAAGAATAACACCACCCCATTTCTTCCTGTGGGTGTCGTAAAATGCGACTAAGGGACTTACTAGAGAATGGGTAGCAGCGTTCTCTATGCATTGTACCACCATACTGCGATCGCCAATCCGCCTGCCAAGCGTGGCGATTATGGCAAAGCCCCCCAAATTAGGGGAGGCCTAAGTCCAGCAGTGGACGTCTTACGGCTGAAATGATGATGATGATGACATAAACTAATGCCTTCTTCCCAAGGTAGAAATTACAGAATACTACCTGCAATCTTTGCATACTTTTGCTTCGTTCTCGTCGATCATCGCGTGTGTACTCATGCCGGTTGCGAGTACTACGCACCTGACTTTTCTGAAGAACATCACCAATAAGGTCTGCATATGTTCTTCTAGGGCATCCCCTCCTGGTGGGTGTTTCCACTCACCACTCAGCCATTCATGCAGCCTCTTTTGGTTTGGTGAAAAGTTGTTTTTCAGCAGACTCAAGAGTATCGAGCCGTTTTCTTTGACCCCTCTATACCTCGGAAAGTACGTCAAGCCGTTGGTCCCGGCTGTCTGTGTGTGTATGTTTTGTGGATCTTTGACAGTCGTTACGGATCGTCAGAAGCCCGAAACTCCGGCAACCACTCTTACTAAAGAATATCGTATAATCAGTAGCTGGGTTGAAGAGGTCGGATAGGCACAGGCGCGGTGGCAGCCCAAGATTTTGGGGGGCAGGGGTCACCATGAGTGCCGAGGAATATTTAGGAACGTATACCTAGCGGGCGAAGCGAGCTCGAAAATTTTAACAACCCGCCTCGTACAGTCTAGGTTTTGTTTTATATTTTATGGCTTAAGTAAGTACAGTTATAAGTCATCATTCATCATTTCAGCTGTAAGACGTCCACTGCTGGACTTAGGCCTCCCCTAATTTGGAGGGATTTGCCATAATCGCCACGCTTGGCAGGCGGGTTGGCGATCGCAGTATAGTGGTAAAATGCATAGAGAACGCTGCTGCCCATTCTCTAGTAAGTCCCTTAGTCGCCTTTTACGACACCCACGGGAAGAAATGGGGTGGTGTTATTCTTTACGTCCGGCACCACACGGTACAAGCACCATACAGTTATAAGTATATTTATTTAAAACGGTTGTGTATCATTCAGGTTCTCGACAGCTTGGATGCTTTGCTTTGCTTTGCTTTGCTTTGGGGGGGGGGGGGGTCATGACCCCTAGGACCCCCCTCGGACCGCGCCTGGATAGGCAGTCGCTCCATGTATAATACTGGTATTCTGCTGCATCCGGCTAGACTTGAAGCCGATTCCAACATATGCTGGGCATATGATAATGATGATATACCCTGTGGTTTAGATGCGTGTCTGAACACAGCCTTACCCTGAAACCGCGAGTAGTACAGGGAATTAAAGGGCCCGTCAGAGTATAGAATATTCAAGTAGTTGAAATTGTCAAGTGTGACGGTGTTAATTTTGGTTCCTGTGGCCTCGTTGAGCGCGGAATATGAAGTTGACACATCATATTTCGAATTCCTGTGTAGTAACTAATGGATCTTTATTAATTGATTATATTAGGTACGGTTCACATAACATTATAGAAGGTGGCATCACATTGACATGGAACGTGTGACGATGGATTCAGTATAATTCGAAACCTCCCACCCTTTTTTTTGGTGGGAAATGGGCGAAGCAGTAGTGTTAGACTTTTACTGTCTAAAAGCCACCCGTGTTCCTTCATTGTCTGTGCCAGGACCTCGGGATATTCTTTCGAACAAATCCGACCCTGGCAGAACCGGCCCTGCGTTGAAATATTACGTCAGTAGTTCTCAAAAAAAAAATTCGTATTCCATACATTTTGAACGCGTAGTTTACTTTTCTATAAAACAATTAATTTTTTCATACAAATTTTTCGACCATGCGAAGTGATGGGTATCCTTCAAAATGATTCAGATTTTTATTGATAGTTAAATAATGTCCCTATTTCGAAAATAAAAAAAGAAATTTGCTATTTACATAGTTATGTTAGTGTATTGTCTATTTAATAGAAAAATAGTTGACTACAACACGAGCAGAAGCTAGTAAAAAGTAAAACTGAAATTAAACATTCCTTTTGCACAAACAAAGCTCTTTACACATAAAAGAATTGTAATCGAAATAAAATCCATTATTAAAATATTTTGTTTTCATTTCAGGTAAGGGAAACTCCGGTAAACACCGCTGTATTTGATGCTGTTGCTAATAAAATAAAGGTAAACGTTTATTTGCCAAGTTTTATGTTCCTTGTTTACAAGGATATTGTTCGCTTTGCTTTATACATCTACAGTCAAACAAAACGAAAGGTATGTAGGGATAAGTATACCTGCAAACTGATTTAGGTACTGTAAAAATCTCACCGTGCATTATGTAGGTAAATTGAGCTTGATATGAGCAGTATGAGCTGCCAATAATGTCAATCCTTAGCATCAGATGGAATGACACTACAAGCTTACTTCGCCTAAACTCAGATTTTTACAGATCAACAGGTAAGTAACTTGCAATGTTGTACGCAGGAAAACTTAAGAAATCTTTTACCTATCGAAAACAACATTATTCCGGAGTAACATGAGCTATAAATTTGACGTAGACCAAAGTCGCGACCGTTAATCTCTAAACTAAAGAGAAAAGATTATATTTTTGGGTATGTTTGTTTGGTACGCTTTCACGCTAAAAGGTCTCAACGGATTTTTATGAAATTTGGCATGGATGGATGACAACAATCATTTTATACCGATGTACCTCCACGATCGAGATTTGTGCGGTGAAACCCTGGAGCGCAGCTAGTATTACTATATCGTGAAAAACAGAATATTTGGGTTGTATACCTAAGTCTATCGTTGACTGTACCTACGTAGCAAAATAATGAAAGTGATTTAGGCACTGAAAAATCAGTAGCTACCATTTTATGGTTGTTGTTGAAAACTTATTTTAGTATCTATCAAAGATACAGTTTTTTATATTGCATATTATTCGTTTCTGAATATATTATGAATTAGTGCTGAAACTAAGGAAAACCATAATACCTACAGATGGCCACAGTTTAGCTGAAAAATCAACTCAAAATCAATAGTGTGTTTTTAACACTATTGTAGGTGGCTAAATAATCCGATCGATAGTTAAGCTGCACTTGTCGCGGTTTGTCCGAGGATGGGTGACCATCCATTACAGATCGAGACTTCTCCGTGTCTCGGAAACCACGTTAAGCCGTTGGTCACGGCTGTCATACGTAGATCATTTGACATTCGTCGTAGCCCCTACGGGCTACGACGAATGTCAAATGATCTACGTCAGAATAGTATAAGTCAGAAACTCAAAAGTCTGATAACCAGTCTTACCAATCGTCGGGTAGCCTTTACCCAACTATCTTGGGGTAAGCTTCCAGTCAAGCCAGATGGAGCGAGTGCCTATCTGACCTCCACAACTCAGTATCTGGGTAATATGATACCCAACGAGACAGTTAATTAAACGTATATCTATACTAATTTTATAAAGCTGAAGAGTTTGTTTGGTTGAAAGTGCTAATCTCAGAAACTCCTGAACGAACGTTCTAAAAACTACGTTCAAACTGACCGATTCGTTTAGTGTTGGGTACAATATTTATCGAAAAAGGCTATAGGCTATATAACATCACGCTAGAACCTTCAGGAGGCGAGCAAAACCAACAATATGGAGACCTGGCATGGGCAGGCGATTCGAAATGACGGTCAGGGGCGCAAGAAATTTGACACGAACGAAGTAGCTCGCCGAAGCTAGTTTTAGTAATAAAAAATAAGCTTTAAAATACTTCATCGTCATCATCATTTCAGCCGTAAGATGTTCACTGCTGGACTTAGGCCTCCCCCAATTTGGGGGGCTTTGCCATAATCGCCACGCTTGGCAGGCGGGTTGGCGATCGCAGTATGGTGGTAAAATGCATAGAGAACGCTGCTGCCCATTTTCTACTAAGTCCCTTAGTCGCCTTTTATGACACCCACGGGAAGAAATGTGGTGGTTGTGAGGTTTATAGGTCTCACATCTATTTATTTGCTGGATTGGAGGAACTACTATTCGGTTCACTTATTAAAACTCACTTTAAAACTTGAAGACGTATTTATTTCTTTAATCAGTCGCCCATGGCGTGGTTCTTACAACTAACTTAAAATTCGAACATGCCTATATTTATAGTTAAAACACATAGGTGCAAGTTGCGCCGACTGCGCCGAGTTATCAAATTTTAAATTATCCAATGACATAACTAATTAAGTTTTAGGTTTTTGCGATCGACTCCGAGTCCACCAATCAGAGGCAGGCAAGAGCGTCTCGAGGTTTGGACAGGTTTCGACACGTTCTGATTTGACCAAACTTGACTCCGGAATAGATCGCAATTACAAAGATTCTTAGTTCCTAAATTGAATAGAATCAAACTATATCTAAACTAACTTATAGGTGCTATTATTTACATTGATCATACATAGATACATATTATTACAGTACATAGAATGTATATTATCACATAAGCGATCTATGCTATGGGTGTCCTGTACAATACACATTATTACTTAATCAATCTATGGGCGTCCTGCACATTCCTCCCGCCGTGCGTCGTCCGCTGCTGGCGTCGCAGTCGTAGCTTCCGGTGCAGGATCGTCGTGGTCTATTGATAGCACCACTATCTTCTTCACTGGACGTCGCAGGATACCTCCTTTCGTCGATACGTCCACTGTGCGCACCACTCCATCAGGGCCGGGGAATGTAGCACAGATGCGTCCTCTGATCCACATGTTTCTTGGGAGGTTGCCATCTACGATGAGCACTAGGTCGTCGACCTTGGGAATTATGCCTTTAGTGTGTGGCTCTCTGCGATTCCTTAGTTCTGGGAGATATTCTTTCAGCCATCTGGCCCAGAATATATCGGCGAGCCTTTGAGCTGCACGCCAACTGGCTCGTAGACGTAAGTCACTGTCGTCGAATTCCCCTGGAGTCGCGATGCGACCTGGACCGCCCAAAATGAAGTGATTGGGCGTCAATGCTTCAGGATCTTCGGGGTTCACTGACACGTGTGTAAGTGGTCGGCTGTTCACTGTGTGTTCGGCTTCGATGAGGAGTGTGTTGAGCACTTCTTCGCTCGGGAACCGCTCGTTCATTGTGGTGGCTAGTGCTGTCTTCACCGACCTCACCATACGTTCCCAGGCGCCCCCCATGAATGGTGCCCCAGGTGGGATGAATCGCCAGTCGATCATCTTCTTCGACGCTTCCTCTGCTGTAGCCGCGAAGATGGCTGCTCGCAGTTCCTTTTCGGCGCCGTGAAAGTTCGTCCCGTTGTCGGACCACAGCTGTGCTGGACATCCTCGACGTGCCATCATACGTCGTAAAGCCATGATCGCTGAATCTGTGTTGAGCGATACCACAAGTTCAAGGTGTATGGCGCGCGTTGTCAGGCACGTGAATAAGGCAACGTACCTCTTCTGATGACTTCGTCCCACTGTGATTGTTAATGGTCCGAAGTAGTCCAAGCCGGTGTAAGTGAATGGCCTCTGATGATGTGCTAATCGACAGGAAGGGAGGTCCCCTGTCATTGGTTGAGGGGGAGAGGCTGCCTTTATACGACATCGCAGACACTCGCTTATAATGTTCTTCACAGTTGGTCGTAGACGTAGCACCCAATGTTGCTGACGACACTCGTTGACTATGGTCTCTGTACCCGCGTGATGTAGTTTACGGTGGACGTGTTCGATCCATAATCGTGTCGTGGCGTGGTTTCCATCTAGGATCATGGGTTTCTTCAGGCGCTCTGTGATGTCCGTCATGGCGGTTATTCTGCTTTTCAGACGAATCTCTCCTTCGATGAATTCTGTGCACAATGGGTGTAGGCGACTGCTTCGTGAGATGGGCTTCTTGTTCTTCAGGGCTTCTATTTCTTCCTGGAAGGATTGTTGTTGTGAAGCTCTCAGGATCAGACTTTCGGCGCGGTGTAAGAGTTCAGCAGTGAGAGGTAGGTGATTATTTGTGACCTGTAGTCTCTTTTTCGGTTTGACCCGCACCATCTGCTCACCCCTTCTCCAATCAGGGTCGTTGCTATTGTTCTTCTTGGTTCTCTTATAGTTAATATTCTCCCCTGATTGGCCGCAGAGTTGCAGGAACTGTAGAACTCGTGCTGTGGCTCGTAGGTACCTCTCCCAGCGCGAGAATCTATTGACTTTTGGTATAGCCTCGCTGAGCTGCACTTTCTTGTGTACGACGCTGCAGGTTCTTTCTTCTCCTGTGATTATGACAGGGTTCTTCTCATCAGCTGGCCATGTATCTGGGGGTCCTCGGAGGAATTCGGGACCGTGGAACCAGCGGTGATCTGCATCATAGTGTTCGGGTACATCTCTCGTAGCGTCATCTGCTGGGTTCAATTTGGTCGGGATCCAGCGCCATTCGTTGGTGGAGCTATGTTCTTCGATGGCTGCAATGCGGTGAGCGACATATGGTTTGTAAGACCTGGCTCCAGTCCTGATCCATGACAGTGTAGTTCTGCTGTCGCTCCAGAACGTGGTTGATTCTGGTACTCTTTCATGTTCTTCCTTAACCGCTGTCGCCATTCTTGCACCAAGCACTGCTGCTTGCAGCTCTAATCTTGGAATTGACATTAGCTTCAGTGGTGCCACCTTGGCTTTGGCCGTTATCAGGCAGACGTAGGTTCTTTCGTCGCTGGTGACCGTTCGCCAATATAATGCTGCTGAGTATGCAGATTCGCTTGCGTCGGTGAATATGTGCAGCTGTAGTGATTCCGTAGCGCTGAAGCCTGGATAAGTTCGGGGAATGGAGACAAGTTCAAGTGCTCTGAGATGAGCGAGCCATTTCCTCCAGCTTGCGGCTAGGTCACTGTCTAGGGCTTCGTCCCATGCTGTTCCACGACGCCAAACTTCTTGCAGTATTTGCTTGGCTCTGATGGTCACCGGCGATACAAGTCCCAATGGGTCGAATAAGGACATGACTATTCGGAGGGCTTCCCTTTTAGTAGGCGTGTCGTTCTGTAGGACGTTCTGAGGTATGCGTGTTAGGTTTAGATTGAAGGCAAGTGAGTCTACTATTGGTCTCCATATCAGACCGAGAACTCGTTCTGTCTGGATGTCGTCTTCCAGCTTGATGGTGTTTTCAGTCTCGGTTATCTCCCCTAGTGCTTCAAGAAGGGCGGTAGAGTTTGATGACCATTTCTTGAGTTCGAAATGTGCTTCGCTGTGAATGCTACGCACTGCTTGTGAGACTCTTACTGCTTCTTCTAACGTGTCGAAGCTGTTCAAATAGTCATCCATGTAATGTTTCCTTTTGATGGCTTCGACTGCCTCTGGTTGGTCATGTTGGAATCTCTCGGCGTTTGTGTTCTTCACATATATCGCTGTAGCTGGCGAGCAAGAGGCTCCGAAGATCAGCGACTTCATACGGTATTTTTCAGGTGGCTGGTTGTCTCTTCGGTCTCCTCGCCATAAGTAGCGGAGAGCGTCCCGGTCTTCTGGTCGAAGTTCTATTTGTAAGAACATCTCAGTAATATCAGCGGTCACGGCGATTGAGTGCTGACGGAAACGCATTATTACTCCTGGTAATGATTGCAGAAGATCTGGACCCGTGAGCAGTTGATCATTTAACGATATTCCTCTGGTCTTGGCTGCAGCGTCACAGACAATTCTTAACTTGTCCGGTTTCATTGGATTGAAAACCGCGAAGTGAGGTAGGTACCAAGTCCTATGTTCTGACGTGGTCGATGGAGCTGGTTCGGCGTATCCCTTTGACACTAGTGCTTCCATTTGTTCATAGTACCTCTTCTTTAGTTCTGGATCTTTATCGATTTTCTTTTCCACACTGATGAGCCTGTTCATAGCGCTATCGTAGTTGTCTGGCATTCTTATGTTCTCCTCTCGCCATAATAGAGCAGTTTGGTACCGTCCTTCTGTGGTCCTCCTCGTATGGTGCTGTAGAATACGAAGTGCCTTTTCATCCGGATCATTGATGGGTTTCCTTGGATTGACTTGCATGTTATCCATTGTGATGTATTCCTTCACAAGTTCATGAAGATCGTCGTCTGTGTCAGCATGTCTGATGAAGTTCACTGTGTGGCCAAGCGCTCGTGTGTGGCTGCCGTGCAAGACCCAACCGAGTGGCGTTAGTGATGCCACTGGTTGGTTCTTCTTTCCTGTTTTGATTTCTATTGTGATGAGAAGATCCCAGTTGTCTTGGCCGATCAGGAGTCTGGGTCTTGCATCTTCAGTCACTATATCTTTGGCTATGCCTCGAAGATGTTCACAATCCCTGACTGCTTCTCCAGGTATCCTCTGTGCAGCCAACTCTAGCTGCTTCACCGTTCTTGCCTGTAACTTGCGTTCAACTGTGTGACGTCCCTTGATGCAGAAGTTCACTCGACGAGATGTCACGTCGATTGTGGGTTCGCCATCGAAGGATGATATACGTAGTGGTTCATATGATCCTTCTGCTCCGATCTGACTGGCCAGGCTCTCGTCGATAAGTGTTACCGTGGAGCCATCATCCAAGAGCGCGTAGGTATCCACAGCTCCCGCCGGTCCAGAAAGGTGTACTGGTATTATTTTCAGGAATGACACCTTAGGGGTCCACGCTGAATGTACCTTCTCTTGTTCTTCGTTGGGGCACTCGGGTTCTTCTTTCTTCCTGTCGGCGTGTAACATCTTGTGATGTAGGTGGACACAGTCGTTTATTTCGCATTTCTTTGGTTTACAGCTGTGTTGCTTTGTTCTGTATTTGAGGCAACGAAAACACAACCGATTCTTCTTAGCTATGTCCCACCTAACATCGACAGTTGCTTTCTTGAATTGTTCACATTCTATGATGCTGTGTCCCTGTCGTTCACATAAACCACACTTCGGCTTGTTAGTTTCTTGCGTGGCATGTACCCGTTGCTGGCGTCGCTGCGTGTTCTGTTGAGTAGGTTGTGCGGTTGCAGCGATGTTTTCAGGCAGGGCGTACGGGCTGCATATTTCAGCTTCGATCTTGATGAATCGGGTGAACTTCAGTAGATCAGGTTCAGTTCTGGAGTTCATCGCTGAAAACTGGTACCACTGTCTCTTCAAGGTAGGTGTGAGCTTCTCAACAATAGCTTTAGTTACTTCGGGATTGTAAAGATAATGTCCACAGTTCAGTGCTTGCAGAGTTCCAACTATACTTTCAACTTTAGTAGCGAAGGTGCAAACATCACGCGGAGATTCGGTGAGGCGCGGTAGAGTTCGTAGACGTTCTATCTCAGCCATTGCAATTGAGTCTGAACGTCCGAAGCGTAGCTCGAGTGATTTCATAACTTCACTTGGGTCTGCATTCACTATTAATAGACCCTGTACAGCTTCCTTGGCTAGACCTCGAAGGCTTCTTCTAAGTCTGGACATGTTCTCCCCTGCTGTTAGTCTATGTGCCGTCTCATAGTAGGCGGCGCGAAACGTGAGCCAGTCTTGATGAGCTCCGTTGAAACAGGGTAGTTCGGTGTATCTCGTGGGCTGCTGGTACTGTGTAGATTGCACAGCGTGCGTGATCGCAGCAGCAAGTTCTTTCAAGTCCGTCCTTGGTTCTTGGACGGTCATTGTTGTAGGCTGACGTGCGGTGTGCGTAGATGGCATAGACTGTGGCACCCGGGTCCCGGCGGCGTAGCCCGTCGTGTAGTCGTGATGTGGTGCCGTAGTGTAGATCGGTTGCCATGATGTGTTCGTAGTTACGTACGTCGAGTTCTGTGGCCAAGGAGCGGCGGGTTCCGCCGACGCTGACGTTGGTTGCGGCTGCGCAGGCACATAGTTCGGTTGCCAGGATGCGGTTGTGTACACTGGTTGTAGGTTCGGGTGTGGCTGCATAGGCGCGGTGTTCTGCTGCCAGGCGGCGCTCACTGGCAGCCGGTTCAGGTGCGATTGTTCGATCGCAAGGTTTGACTGCCAGGCGGCGATCACTGGCGGTGGGTTCAGGTGCGGCTGTTCAGTCGCAAGGTTCGGCTGCCAGGCGGCGGCAGTGCTCACTGGCAGCATGTTCTCGGGTTCAGTAGTGCTGACTCCCGCCGGTAAAGTCGCCGGGATGTTCCAGGACACGGCAGCGTTCACTGGAACTGCAGGTTCGGTCGACGACTTTACGTTAGATTCATGTGGTCGATCGGCGATAGCGAGTAGCTGACTTGTTTGTAGCCACGTAGTCACTCGTTGATCATTGCCAGCTTCCGAGGCCACTGAGGATAGATCTTCACCGGTAGATTCAGCTTCGACCTCGGCAAGGCGTGCGGTTGCTAGTTCTACTAACCTTTGTGCTAGCTCCGCCTTGGCTTTAGCTACGCGACGCGATTTCGACACTTTTTCACTCGTAGACTTCATACGGCGACCACTTTCTTTGTTCTTAGGTTCATCGGCGACTCTTTGTTTAGCTGTGCGTTTAACTGTTGACTCGGTCGCGGCGGGGGCCTCCGATGTATCAGCTGTCGTTATCGTAGGCTCCGTAGTGGTCGTCTCAGTCGTAGTCTCAGTAGTGGCTTCTGTAGTGGCTTCCGTAGTGGTTTCAGTCGCTGCTTCATTTGCTTTTTCAGTAGCGGTTTCGGTTCGTTCTGTAGCTGTAGTCGACGGTTGTCTACCCTTTTTCCCTGTAGACCTCGTAACTGGCATTGTTCTTGATGAGTTGTTATAAATATTCTTCAAATAAGTTCACACTGGAGTCTTGTTTAATAGCGTTTTCACTCGAATCCGGCTCGCGAAGGACCAGACAATGTGAGGTTTATAGGTCTCACATCTATTTATTTGCTGGATTGGAGGAACTACTATTCGGTTCACTTATTAAAACTCACTTTAAAACTTGAAGACGTATTTATTTCTTTAATCAGTCGCCCATGGCGTGGTTCTTACAACTAACTTAAAATTCGAACATGCCTATATTTATAGTTAAAACACATAGGTGCAAGTTGCGCCGACTGCGCCGAGTTATCAAATTTTAAATTATCCAATGACATAACTAATTAAGTTTTAGGTTTTTGCGATCGACTCCGAGTCCACCAATCAGAGGCAGGCAAGAGCGTCTCGAGGTTTGGACAGGTTTCGACACGTTCTGATTTGACCAAACTTGACTCCGGAATAGATCGCAATTACAAAGATTCTTAGTTCCTAAATTGAATAGAATCAAACTATATCTAAACTAACTTATAGGTGCTATTATTTACATTGATCATACATAGATACATATTATTACAGTACATAGAATGTATATTATCACATAAGCGATCTATGCTATGGGTGTCCTGTACAATACACATTATTACTTAATCAATCTATGGGCGTCCTGCACAGTGGTGTTATTCTTTACGTCCGGCACCACACTACTAAAATACTTACGTTCAATTAAATATATTCGTGTCGTGATATTGCGATAGTTATAAATCGTGCTCTCCATTGTACGGGCGCCCGAATAAGAACATTATCACATTCGTCACGGACCTTCAATGCCATGGGCCAGATGGTATACCTTGATACTTAGACGTACTTACCTATTCACGTTAAGCTTAGATGATTATGTAGCTGGATACGGTATTTAGTACGCACGGCGACAACTCAAGCCATACATTTCCAGTATAAGCTGACTTCTCATTGTACGAAAAACTTATACAATGCGAGGTCAGCTAAAACTGGTTTATAGCTTGATGTGTAGCCGTGTGTATTAGCTGTAGAGTCGTAGTGTATATTTTTTTTCAATTATTTTATATTCTTTGTTAATGTATTTAAAGGGGCAGAGCCGTTACTACGGAACGGAACCATGTTTTTTACGTTTTTTTATAATTTCTAGGTCAGTGTCAGGCTGACACTTTTTCTTGTGACTTTTTCTTGTAATAGTCATTCAATTTGACTTAATAAACAGAGAGTTGGGTTGATTTTAATGAATCATCATCACCATTTCAGCCGAAAGATGTTTTGCCATAATCACTATTCGTTGGTGATCGCAGTATGATGGTAAAATGCATAGAGAACGTTGCTGCCCATTCTCTAGTATATTTATTGGTTCCAAAACATGCTAACCTTTCCCATTCGATACCTACATTTATGTAGCTAGAGCTACTGATTTATGAATAAGAATGTTATTAATAGCTTGGCAATGTTCCATTTTATACTAGTAGTTAATCTGTTAGAAATACTTTAATATAATTTTCAGTTTAAATCTGTTTATATTATAAGTTTATTACAACATCAGTTTTGACATTCAACATCAATATTTATAATAATATTAATAACGAAACTTATTGGAAATGATCGACGATTATCTACTTACTCTTTCGGATAAATTAGTACAGTCAGCAACAAAGCTCCATACATTTCAATATTTTAAGAAAATAATAAAACATAATTTTTTTCTACAATGAAAAAAGAAGCAAAATTTAAAAAATAATAATATTTATATTTACTAATTACGACAGTTCAAAGTTTAAATTTTGTCTTACCTTAGGGTATCGTGTTATCAAGTCACTCCATGTAAAATATTGCTGCGTCTGGTTAGACATAAACTGAACGGAAATTGATCCCGAAATAGTAAATAGTTGGTAAAAGGCCAGTCAGAGATAGCTACTTAAAAAGCTAGAAAGCAGTTTATCAAATAATTTTCTGACCATTTAGATGATACATAAAAATGACTGTGTTTATGGATTTTTTTTTGCTGACCGGACCAACTATACCCGGTCTGTTTTTTTCTAGATCTTTAATAAAAAGAAAAAAAGAAATACATATTATCATATCCATCGTATCCATTCTTTCCTTCTCTGTCACTAAGAAGTCGGTCCGTCGGCTGCTCGTGTCGAAGTAATCACAAACAATTGTTATTGTTAACACACACACACACACATACACACTATACCTACGTAGGTACTCGCATTGTGAGGCGAATGAACTCCGAATCTATTTTATAATTTATAATCGAAGCTGCGTCGTGGCGTGCCAAGTAAAACAATGTATCTGGCGTATCAAATGCTATAGGCATTAACGGAATTACCTACTTGTTTGTTTATAGTAAAGACGATTTAAATTTATTTTATTTTAGGTTTTATATTTAGGTTTTTTTTGGTACCTTTGTTGCCATCTTTTCGCAAATCTTCTCATGCTAAGTAAATAACAGTGGCAGGAAGCTATTATAATTATAACATCATCGATTAAATACTAAGTGGGAAAACCACTAATCATAGTTCGACTAAATTAATGTGTTAACTCTATAAGCTGCAGTCAGTAACCTTTCAAATAAAAGAACTTTTTTTTTAAATCGTATTAAATAACGGATTTCTGAGCTATTATTCAATCATTTATTAGTTACCAACCTACATTACATCCATGGCTATTTTAAAGTTATTAGTAATAAAAAAAGGTCAACTAATAATTCGTTATCTGTAGTTACTTACAATTCGTTCTCATAAAACACGGTCATTATCTTCGCAATATAGTTCTATAAATACACCATTATTTACACATCAGCAATTAAGCTGTTATCGTCAATGACAGCTGATAGAGTGATAATAACAATCGATAGTCTGTGCGAACGTTCATCGAACTCAAACAAAGGACTAAGAATTAATTGATAAGAATTATCTTTCTATAAACGATGTAAAAATAACCTTAACCGAGAGTCACTTGTTCTTCCCATTCATCATTTCATGGCCTCCCCCCAACTTCGGAGAGTTTGCCATAATCGCCACGCTTGGCAGGCGGGTTGGCGATCGCAGTTTGCTGGTAAAATGAATAGAGAACGCTGCTGTCCATTCTCTAGTAAGTCCCTTAGTCGCCTTTTACGTCACCCACGGGAAGAAATGGGGGTTTTTAATTACGCCTTATTTTTAACTGACTTCAAAAAAAAGGAGGAGGTTATCAATTCGACGCGTATATTTTTTTTTGTTTGTTTTTTTTTACGACCACGCATACCTTTTTACATAGTAGTCCGATTGTGATAATTCTTTTTTTATTGGAAAGGGTATACTCCGAGGGTGGTCCCATATAAATTTGGAAAATAAAATCGAACCCTAAGGGTCGGAAAACAGGGGATGATTGATTGTTCACTCATTGATTGTAATGTATAACCACGCATAACTTTGTACAGAGTAGTCCGATTTTGATAATTCTTTTTTCATTTTTTCATTGGATAGGGTATACCTTGCCAAGTATTATTAGTACATTAAAGCCACAAAAAATTACAAAATAAAAACTTTTTAACAAAAAATTTAACCGCCGAAAAACTGAAAAGCAAAAAATAATAAACCTTAAAATTATGAGTCGGCGCTTTGAGTGATCTTTGTTCATTGATTTCCCAGCGCCGACTCATAATTTTAAGGTTTATTATTTTTTGCTTTTCAGTTTTTTCGGCGGTAAATTTTTTTGTTAAAAAGTTTTTTTGTATTAATAATTTCATCACCAATGCTCTCAAAACGGTGTATTTGTTATGTTTAAGACCCATATGTTGGGCACAAATCTAGACTCCGGGCTGCTACTGAGGAATCCCAGATAGAAAATCCCATCTGTTCGCGTAGCATGACCACCGTAGAAATGGGTTTTGTCGACGGAAGAATAGATAAAATTACAGATTGTAGAAATATTGGAGACAAAATTAAAGATTGTAGAAAGATTTCTACCGTTTTATGCGGGCGTAGCATGGCAATTGTATCTCTGTCCTACCAAGAATAGACAAAACCTATTTCTACGGTGGTCATGCTACGCGTGCTGCACTTAGCCCGATCTGGGAATCGAACCAAGGACCTTATGCTCAGCAGTAGCGCTTGCAACCACTGGACCAACGAGGCAGACAAGTATGAATAATAATCTAAAATTATAAAATGAGCCAAATAATTAATGTGTAGTTTCTTTGTGAGAACAAAGCAAGGAAAATTAATTATCGAAACTTCAATAACACGTCCCAAATAAGGACTTATTGGTGCCAATTAATAACGGATAATAATATTGAATTTGTATTATTATGAAGCTTTTACAATCACTCAATATGATGAGGTACTTATTATGACAGAATTCGCGATATTTCACGTTGAATTAATCATTTGAGAGCCGACATAGATTATTTAAGAAGTACTATTTCGCCAAGTATTGATATTTCGCCAAGTGTATATATAGGTAAATGTATTTCTGGAAAAGCAAATTTAAGTACCGTATGCAACATCTTCTATGTCGAAGACATGTGACATCTACCAACCCGCACTGGACCCGCGTGGTATATTACGGCCCATTCCTTATCGAAAGAGAGGAGGCGTGTGTCCCAGCAGTGGGAACAATATAGGCTGATTATGTATGTATGTTATGTATGCAACATCTGCGAGGTAATTGCGTATGTATTACTAATAATAGGAATTGTTTCCATTTTGGCAGTTCAAAAACTTTCAGCAAAATTCATTGCGTTATTTACATTGTTGAGCAGACAAATTGTTTGAACCATATGAAGCAATGAATTAGCCATGTCCTTCAAAGTGATTAAGATTCCGATTCTAAAATACTTTTTCTCTTAGAATTCGTCTAAAATCATGAAATGTATAATAAAATCAATGAAAAAAAGGAGCCCATTGATTATCTCTTCTTAGAGCAAAAATATTAACATTAAGAATTAAATAAATATCAATAATAGTCTGCCATTAACATTTATACAATCTAGAAAGATAAAAGAATCAAATAAAATTCTATTATACTATTCTTTAGGCCCAGCGTCTACGACGCTCCTCAAAACTAACGTGTAAAGGCGCGACTCGACATTTGTAGAACAATTTCGATGTAGTTTTCATAGAAATTGTTCTGCGAGTGTCGCTTCGCGCTGTCGTATCGCGCCTCTTTGTGGGTCTAAGTCAAGTCACCAATGAGTAGTCAGAATGTCACAGCACTAGTACTTTATTATTTTGTATAGGCGATTCGCTCTAAGTTAATTTTATAAATACGTAACAGACAATTTTGGCACGTTTGACAAAAGGTAAAGTGCATAAAATTGAAAATGTGCCAATTACATAATACGTATTTCTGGAGGTGTACATTCGCCCACAAATAAATTAACTTTGTGCGAGTCGCCTATGGACAATATTATATTATTATTATGAATATGAATTTGACGTATCCAATTTTGTGTGTTGAAATTTATAGTAATTTTGTATTTATAATTGAATATTTTATAGTTATTTCTAATATGGGTTTTATAGTACCTGAAATAAATGTGTGTTTATTTTTTTTATTGTTTCAATTCGCCCGATTCCGAACAAGCCAACATTCTGGGTACTCATTGGTGATTTGAGTTTATAATTGGGGGTGTAATTATTTTTGAGTGCCTAGCGTCGTGGACGACGGGCCTTAGTCTAAAGCTAGACTAGACTAGTAATCTGCTTTGTAAATCTTAATTATCATGGCGGCGGCGGCGTGTCTAAATTAGCTGGCACAATAACTTCCATATATACATAGATAAGAACAAACTATGTACTTGTATTTTATTTAAAGACTTAATTAAATACGATGTCTATCGTTGTATATTTTGTAGGCTATAATAATCTTTTGAAACAATCAGAGATATTATTAATATTTTTTTCCACATTAAAAAATTATAGCTAGTCAATCTTCTCAGATGTGATAGGAATTGATATCTAAGAACGAAACAAAAAAAAAATACTGTCCTATTTACTTGGGAACCTATTTTTATTTATGTTTTTAGTGTTGGAAATCATCAAATGACGTCTCCTCAGGATGGAGCGGGAGGGTGTGTCAGACTTTTACTGACTAAAATCCACCCGTGTTCCTTCAGTTGCCTGTTGCCAGGGCTACGGTAACTCTTTCGAAAAAATCCGCGATCCTGGCAGATACCTGGCAGTCCAACCTTCTGAGCTGAACCATCTCCAAACCCAAGTGGAAATTGAATCTCGTAGAGCAGGGCTATCTCAAAAGAACTGCAGCAGGGAGTGGATGTGGAGCTGTGCCACAAACTATGCTCCACATACTATTCTGCCAAAGACTATATAACCACTTGACTGCGCATACAGTGCCCCGACGCTCGAAAACTATTAGTATTTTGTCGCCTATGCATAGGCTGCGGTTCAAGTAGCCATTTTAGTTGTGACCAATTGTTAGACCTCTGTGCACGCTAAATTATTGCCAATAATATAACTAAAACTGCAATTATAACGCATCAAAATACCTTCATGCGCGGTGAAGTGGTGTGAGAAACATTCCAAGACTTCTAGTTACAAAAATGATCGCATAACTTTTCATCAGTAAATAAACAGTACGAAAAATTATTGTGATTTAATCAGATTATGATCCACCGTAGGGGTCTATTTAAAATGGTGGTTGGGTAAACCAGCACACTGTGTGAGTCCCGCGTTGATGTCTTTTGGAAAAGTCTCGTTCTTTCATTAGACAATTCTAATGCATCTATCCCTTACTTTCACTTTGTATTTTTATCGTAAAAATTAGTGCTGTTTCCTTTAATAGCGAGAAAGTCTTTATCGAAAATTTAAATTAAAATGAATGAAAATTTTATTCAATTGAAATACTGTGGCTTCTTTAGCTTCGTCTTGACAATCCGTTTGTAAACTGGCGCCAAAACTACCGTGGCCATAGTACCTTCTGCCTTGGGGATGATATTCGACACCGTTTCTGATTGCTATTTCGTCGAATATGATAGTGGCGAAAGTTTTGTTCTTGGATTCTCTAGTTTTCATTTTATTAGTGATTGATTTTGATTAAATATGATTTCTTTGACTTTAATTGAGTATTTATCACAATTTTAAAATCCATTTTATCGATATCGACTATTTTCCCTTAATGAAGTAGAGCAGCCCTACGATGGGCATACCTACGCAACTTGACCTTGAATTGACCAATTGCAGCCGCACGTTCTTCCTCGTCCCCCGGCCCGCAGTGGTGAGTCGTGTGCTAAGCAGAAATCGGCCTATACGCTCTCTAGTGGTTTTATTCTCTTTGTATTCTGCCGTCTGTGCCCCCCATCATGCAGACAAAGTGACCTCTGCGTTGCCACCGACAACGCTGGTAAAGGTGAAGTTTTAGGCCAACAAAATTTAAACAACGAGAAAGACGCCTGTGAAGTTTTGGTAACCAATTTCATTTGAACCGTACTAATCATAAAGGAACAACCTATCTGCTTATTAGGTCAAATGATCAGTTAGTTTTTTTTTTTAACACGCTTTTATTAGTTTTATATGTATGTTAGAATGTGACGGAAACTTTGAACATGATTTTGACCCCCTTCAAAACGTCAGATTAACTCGAAATTTGGCATACTTATCAAGAACCGATGACAGTACAATAATTTTAT
This sequence comes from Aporophyla nigra, assembly GCA_947507805.1. Classification (NCBI taxonomy): domain Eukaryota; kingdom Metazoa; phylum Arthropoda; class Insecta; order Lepidoptera; family Noctuidae; genus Aporophyla; species Aporophyla nigra. Next base: position 17,450,563 of record OX382309.1, on the reverse strand, counting down.
AAATTTATGCCATTATCCTGGGGTTACCAGGATAGAAAAAAAACTACGCTGACATACGTCTCAAAATTCAAAACACCCTAAAAATAGAAAATAAATAATACTTGCGCTTCTATAGAAAACCAAACTAAAAAGTAGAAAATAATGGAAAAAAGCGTGGGGTGCTTTTTCATTTTTTCAAACTATTACTTTAAATTTTTATTTTGAGTTACTACGAATAATACCTACGTCATGGTCAATCTCCTTTCACTCTAGCAAAAATCCAAAACAAAACGATTTTTTCGCTTTACTAATCTCTTTATGGGACGTTACTACTCGTTACGCTCAGTTTTTCTATAAAAGCAACAATCCAATGCTGCCTTGCCTTTTATTGTAATAGCGTGATTTTATCGTCCACTTCGCCGTTTGTGTTTACGATAATACGATCATGTGGCTGAATAATAATATTATATTTCGTATTACTTGTATTATTATTAAACTTCGTTTAATGGATACGGAACTTTTACGTTTACTACCCATTTATTAGTAGGTATAGCTGTAGCTCGTCAGCTTACCGCAGCAGTAAATTTAAAGAAATAAACATAATGACAGTCGCCTCATAATATGCACTCCGTAGCGATTATGGCAAATCACCCAAAGTTTTGGGTTGGCAATCGCTATATGGCGGTAAAATGCGTAGAGAACGCTGCAGCCCATGCTCTAGTAAGTCTCTTAGTCGTCTCTTGCGGCACCCACGGGAAGAAACGGGATGGTGCTATTACGTCCACACGGAACACTGTAGCACTTCATGTTGTTATTATTAAAGTGTGGAAATACTGTCAGTCAATTTATATTTAGAAAGTTTTATTTAAATATGTCAGTGCCATTAGTTACATTTGTCATTATTTTTTATTATTTGCTGAATTTAAATTATAGTTACAGTTGTATTGGATGTAAAAAAGTATCTTCAATTTAAATGAAAGTAAAATAAAATAACAAAAGTAGCAAATGCTGATCATAGTCCAGCACCCTAATTGCGAAACGCACAATTTATCAGAATCTGAATGGGATTGAAGATTATTTCTAAACCACTGCGTCATTTCTTCGAATAAATTGTCGGCTCAGCAACGTAAATAACGCAATGAATGTTGTTTAACTATGAATATTAAACCAATTCCTACCGATAATAAGTTCCGCAATTACCCCTCTGGTCATACACGCTCGCCGGTTAACAGTACTACACACCTAACCTTTCTGAAGAACATCACCAATAAGGTCACTATATGTTCTGTTAGGGCGTCCCCTTCCGGCCTGCCCAGTCACATCTGCCTTGTAAATAGGAACCTTTTGTTAGTCGCCCTTCATTCATCCTCTCAACGTGACCAAACCATCAAAGCATACTCTTTTCAATTTTGGTTCCGCCAAATCTAGAAGACAAACGGGCGGGTTCGTGAAGATAGAAGTGGTGGAGGGATGTCTTTGGCCATGAGTGATACAGCGATGCCTTAATATAAAGAGTGTTTTAATCATCAAGATACACATCTTGGTAAATAACAAATCATTTTTTACAAAAAGTAATTTTCCAAGACCGTTTCTCTATTTGGCAATGTTAATTCACTGGCTTATTAAAACCATACCTTTCATGATCGAAATCGCAAATGAAAACAACAGATTTCTAAATAAAGCAATCATTGCGTTTATTGACCACACAAATGAATCAATTTATAGATGTATGCAGAAACAATCAAACACACGAACAAACAAGTTATTTGCTCACATAAGAAGAATCGTAATATAATTGATCACGTACCGAGCGAGCACCGGTTCGATGTAATTTCAGTACAACTTTCACTTCAGCGCACGCGCCGATGCCGCTGTCACTGATTGGTTCTGAGTATTACTTATGTCACTTGCTATTTGCAAATCTTATATTATTGATGCAGCTGTTGTTTATGGCAATATAACATCTATACTAATAATATAAATGCGAAAGTAACGCTGTCTGGCTTTCACGACTAAACCACTGAACCGATTTTGATGAAATTTGGTACGGGGTAAATTTGAACCACAAGAGTTGAGTCTGCGATAACCGATATTTACGCGGAAGAAGTAGCGGGCAAAAGGTAAGTTAATAATTACGACTTTTAGTTAATAACCTACACAAAAAATAACCGAGATAAAACTTTAATATTGACAAACTTGGGTTTGTGACTAAGTTACAACAGCTGCGCCGATCGATCGATCAGGTTAAGCTACGGTTGCCACGGTTGGTTCATGGATGGGTGACCACCTTTAGATACCAAGACCTCTCCGTGCCTCGGAAAGCACGTTAAGCAGTCATAAGCCCGAAATTCTGACAACTAGTCCTCACCAAGGGGTGCCGTATTATCCAGTAGGTATTTGGGCTGTGGCGGTCAGATAGGCAGTAACTCCATGTAAAATACTGTATTTAGCTGCATCCGGTTAATTTGGAAGGCGATCCCCAACATAGTTAGGAAAATACTAGGCAGATGGTGAAACTTGGTATTCAATTTCCTATCCATTCTTTCATGTAAATTTCTTATACAAAATAGTTTAGATGTTTTTTTTTTTTTTTTGTTGAAAATTGCACATCGCATAAAAGTGTGTTTCTTTATTTTTCTTGACTAAGCAAATAATAACGTACGATAACAAACTTCGTTCAAAAAAAAAAAAAAAAAAAGATACCGTACAATTTCAGTAGGTACTACAGCCACAGGTCCAGCTTTCACTGCGAACATGCGCAGACGCCGACGCCGACGCCGGTGTGTCACTGATTAGTTGATTACTTCGTGATACCGCTTGCAAGTATTCATCTCAGTCGAGTTTCTATTGCTAATCGCTTATTTGATTGAGTTGCCTACTTAGCCTTGGTACAGACAGCAAAAGTGAAAATAAATTTGTACGACTCTGTAAAAATACATGAAAAAAATAAAATACAAATATACTGGTCGACTTGAGAATCTCCACCTTTTTTTCGTCTGTTAAAAAGTGGTTAAGCAGCTCAGGTAGTTAACTTGCAACTAGAGTCCGACCGAATTTTGTTTTCGGTTCGCCATTTTTGGCAAATTCGATTTCGACCGAAAAAAATGACGATAGTCTCCTCTTGTAGCTAGTCCTATCCTAGTCCAGTCTTTGACATTTGTCCATAATATAAAGGGAACTTTTTGGTAACAAACAATATTTAATTTTGTTTAAAGTGAAAATCCCTAAGTTTCTACCGAGTGTGTCTTGCCATCGTTTAAAAAGTCACCAAAAATATTTGTAAAGCAATTTAACTATTAGCTATCAACTTATTCCAATCACAAGTCTATAGAAGTTGTAGGTGTAAAGGAGATGTTTCATTTTTATATGGGGCTCCGGCCATAACTTGTACCGTTTAGTGAAGCTGGGTAAATTACTCATGAATAGAATAAAGTAACATTTTTTTCATAATATTAAATGGTTTTTATGTACAAAATAAAAATTAAAAATGTTTGACGTTTGTCCTAAGAGTTAGCAAGTGGTTATTTTGAATTCGTTTAGAAACACACTTCAAGAATGGGGACTAAAGATTTTTGTAACGATGAAATGGTCACACTTAATTATGTTTACTCAAAAATATGTATAAGAGAATAATAGTAATTTATTTTTAACACTACAAGAATACACACATTTTTTTTATTATTTTCTACTTAACATTGATTTGATGAGACATGATTTCAGAACGAACGAAGTCTGCAAGCAAACGAGACGCCATGTTGAATAAAACATGGCAATAATTGAAAAACTATTATTTTTTTGTACACAACAAATCAGGCGCAAATTAACCAGAGAATATTTTTCCCTAATTTGTGGTATTTTTTCCTCTTTTTTGATAAATGTACATCTGATGGCCGAAAATGAAACATCTCCTTTGCTTAACAATTAAATTAATGTCCACGATTGTACAGAACCTATATCTACAGAGTTGTGATAAAATATGACTGCTTGCCTGTACATCTAACTGTTTTGCTGACTGTATCTACTTACCATATCATTGTGGTGACTTGTGTACCTAATGATAGTTTCTCCATGATTCGAATGTAATGATGTTTCTAATACTTATGGGAGAAATATTGTGTTTGTATACAATTAGTTTATTTACTTGAATGATATGGTTTATAGGGCGTTTAATGAATAGTTTACCTACTTGTAATGCTGGGGTATTTTACTGCAATTAGTAGGACCAGCACTGGATGACATTGATATTTCGATGCCTTCCATGGTTTATTCATTTCACAATTTTTCTCGTTTCGTTTTCTACCGTTGCCGACGCAGTCATTTAGGTCCATTAAGGTCATTACGAGATCGTATAGTCGATTCTCGTGTAGGTGACAAGGCATGCGGTGCAAGATGGGTGGTGAGCCATTGTCTGTGGAGAGACACCGCATACACCGGTGGTCTGAGCCGTCCATGAACCATCACTTGGTTGTCTTTGCTGCAAAGTTGGGTACAGAGTCTATTTAAGGTTTCCTAAGTAAGCCACAGTAGCTTTTGCCCAGATGGGAGGCTCTTTGATGTGTCGATTAAGAAATCAAGAGGCTTAAGCAGTACTTGTCAAATATCACATCTTCCTGTGGAGGGTTTGCCATCGGCTGGACTCAAACAACAAATTCATTTTTTTTTTGTTGCCATAGCCATTTCTCACCACAGATACGGTAACCATAATCAGTCGTAGTTAAGATGTTCCTATTACTGGGACACAGGCCTTTTCTCGGTGAGTATTAAAAAAATAAAATGTTTATTTTGCACCTTTAAGTAAAACAAAATATACACAATTAGCAACACACATAGACTTAAGGTTATTAAGGTTGAATATTGGAGTTGCAGCCAATACCTAAGCTAAGATAACTTAATATCTTTTAATTATTAATTAAATATACAAAATAAAGCGCTTGTCGGGGTTCAAATCTATGACCTACAATAAATAACACAATAATATATCGTACGCCAAAAGTTAGTGTCTTGAATAAGGAAGAAATTTGTAGTGAGAAATATCGTTTTCCATTTTGGGATACGACCGTCAAAATCTCCAAATTTATTACGTATGAATAAAAATTCATAAGTGGTGAATCACTTCTCTCCACGAATGTACACTGGGAGACGCATACAGTATACTTGCGACACATAAAATGAAGTATCTATTGAATATTTTTGTACAAACTGACCTATATTGTATAGATTTGATTGTATACCTTATTGAGGCAGTGGAACTCATCCTCTGTAGAAAACGGAGGTCCTCCGACTAGACGTGTGTAGACAAGTGCCGAACTATTGTTCTCATCATCATCATCTTTTTAGTCAAATGACGTCCACTGCTGGCCAAAGACCTGCCCCAATTTGAGGGGGGTTGGTTCATTTAATTTTATTTCATAATCGCCACGCTTGGCAGGCGGGTTGGCGATCACAGTAAGATGGTAAAATGCATAGAGAACGCTGCTGCTCATTCTCTAGTAAGTCCGTTGTTCGCCTTTTACGACACCCACGGGAAGAAATGGGGTGGTGCTGTTCTTTATGTCCGGTACCACACGTAATTCTATTGATGTAGGAAAGTTGTATATCATATTTTAGTTGCGCGGTAAACTCTGCTTGCGCGATGCAGGATTTACCGTGACGTCAGTCTGATGTGTAGTCCGCATGTAGCGTTGTATATGCCGCTACAATCTAATGGGTCCCAAATAGGAAGTCTTTCAAATTTCTCCATACCCTCCAGCTCGAACTTCTTACTCTTTTCTCCACCAAATTAGGATAAAAATTACTTTAACATATTTTTTAGCATGACGTGCATTTGCGTTTGTTAATTCTGCCTTTTTTCTGTGGGGATATCTTCTTGTTCTCCTACCAACTGGTATCATTTGGCCTGTTAGTCTAGTGGTAAGTGACCCTGACTACAAAGACTGAGGTCGTGGGTTCGATTCCCACCCAGGCCAAATCTTTGTGTGATGAGCACAATCATTTGTTCTGTGTCTGGGTGTAATTTATATATAATATGTATGGATCAGATAACAGTGTGTTGGTTGTCCTAAGAGATTTATTTATTTATTATTTTTATCATCCCACTATCACAAACGAGCCTCACCGCCTTAAGGCACGCATTAAACACTGCGCCCCGTCTCTTGTAATACCCTGCATCTGTAAAACGAAGCATCCTTCTACCAAACGTGTGACGTGGACGTTGTATAAAATATTTTATTTGGCGCGGTAAACTCTGCTTGCGCGATGCAGAATTTTCCTTGACGTCATTCTGATGTGTAGTCCGCATGTAGCGTTGATACTGCTACAGTCAAATATGAAGTGTATCAGTTTTCGCGATACCTGGAGATTCAAACTTGTTCCATTAATTTTTTAGCAAATTAGGATAAAAAATACTTTAACCATTTTTACAGTACGACCTAATTATCTGATTATTTTTGTGGGGATATCGTCATGGTCTCCTGCCAACTGGTATCGACCCACTGTCCCTAGCGAGTCCCACCGCCAAATTCAGCCGATCCCACGAAAGCACGTCCTCCGAAAAGGCGCGCAGTTAACACTGCGCCCCATCTCTTGGAATACCCTGAATCAGACAAAACCAAATAAAACAACTAAATAGAAGTAATTTGTCTTTTTATGATGTCAAAATAACAGCTTTTGCGAAATACTTACAAAAGTACATATGTACGTACGGTACTTATGACAAAAAACATTTTTGTTTGTCTGTCTGTGTGTTTGTTCCGGCTAATCTCTGAAACGGCTGGACCGATTTTGACGGGACTTTCACTGGTAAATACCCGAAGTTATAAGGAGTATCATAGGCGTAGTACTTTTTGTCTCGCTAACATGTTCCCGACATCCATACGGGCGAAGTCAGGGGCAGCACCTAGTCAAAAACATAAAAAAAACCTTTTTGTTTTTCATTCCACAAGACACACGAAGCACCATAAAAGTGCGTAAACAGTGTGGAGTTACGTCAATTTCCTAAAGGTTGCTCAGCGGAAATGTACCGATATGGGTGGCCAGAGAACACGGCTTCGCTCTCAGCCGGAACGAGAGCCGGCCGTTTGTAGCCCGGGAAACTTCGCCGGGAAGCGAAAAAAGAAAACGGATGGAGAAAATTTTGTCATTATTTTTAGCTGCACAATAAGCGTGAAAAGCAGCGTGTTGTGGTTTTTATAAGTATTTTTTTCTAACTGTTCTTTCATTATTTTCATTAGTGTCGTTGGTAAGCGATCATTTAAAGAGATGGACAAGCCTGCTATAGGTACTACTAATATTATGAAAGTTTGTATCTTTGGATGTGTGTTACTCAATCACGTAAAAATGGCGGAACGGATTTCGATGAAATTTGGCAGGCAAATCGATGATAAACTGGTAACAGACAATTTCATGTGCTAATGCACATATGATACAATTTATCCCCGAATTACCTTTTCGTGGGATACTTTCAGACCTCCATAGGGCCGAAACCGCTGGCAATCAAAAACGAGTCAAAATGTAGGGAAATTAGTCAGGTACGTAGTAGCTACTCGCAACTGGCGTAGTTTCTGCTAACTAACTCCCATGGAAAAAGTGCGTGACTTTATGTATGTGTATGTGAGTTGGACAACCAGCTATAAATTATTGAAGTTAAAAATAAACAGCACGGTATTATGGTTTTCACTGCGTGTTTAATTCATGGTAGGTATCTAGGTGGATACGGAAAGGTATCTACGTTAGTCCTAAAAAAAACTAGAGGTCAACGTAACCAGACGACCACCATTAAATTAAAACTGACAGAATTAGACAAGCAGAAAACGAAAGTACTTGACATGATATAAAGTTATCACGCGACGCACTTCTTTTTAATTAAAATTAACTTGCAGCCCTGCTGTCACCACAACCTTTTAATTTAATTTTAAATTAATTAAAATCAACACTTCTGTATGTTTATGTTAAAAAGTATATGTAAAACAAAGTTTTCTTAATAATTTAATATTAATAATCAGCCTGTATTGTCCCACTGCGGGGCAAAACCCTTCCTTTACATTTTCCACTCAACTCTATCCTGAGACAATAAGAACCAGTCCCACATGCAGGCGTATTTTTCTTAACAGCCCACAAATAATTCAACCACAGTACGCTAAATTGAAAAGCAATCAAATACAATCAACGACAGAACATAATTTACAAAATCAAATCAAACTTAAAAAACCACTTCAGTCGATCTACTCCCAGAATCTCACAGTAAAACTAAGGTGAAGTTAGGTTAATGTCAGCTGTCATAAGTCATTCCACTCCATCAGCGGGGTAACTGCAAAACCGAAACAGTATAAATCGCTTTATTTTGACATTTCAGCAGCATTCATTACGTTAATAGCATGTTGAGCAGACAGATTTTTCAAGCATATGAAGCAATAGCATTAGATGTTTTTTGGCGGTCGTCAGAAGCCCGAAAGTCTGACAACCATCATGTTACCTGGCAACTGGGTTGTGGAGGTCAGATAGGCAGACACTCCATGTAAAATACTGGTATTCAGCTGCATCCGGTTATACTGGAAGCCGACTCCAACACGGTTGGGAAAAGGCTTGGCATGATGATGAAGCAATGGATTAGCCATGGGTCATATTCGTGTACTCCAAAAACGTGTGGAAACGTAGACCCACATCGACAGCGTTTAGCTATGTAACCGCCTATACAAGCAAGCCACGCATGTATCAATGACGTCAATTCATGCTTAGCCTCTCGGTGGGTTGCAGTGGACACAACCACATACATTTTCTTACAAAGCGAAGCTGCGTAGCCTCTCCGTGCGCCGCGGTGGGCCCGCGCTTTTAAACTGATTCAGATTCTGATTGACACTGTTGACAGCTTACTTCACGCTCTCTCGAACTACAGTACTGGAAAAAATTAAGGGAACAAAAAATTTTTCAACATTATTAGGCAATTTTCAATAGGCCGTAACTTCGAGAGAAATGGTCGTACAAGAAATAAAAAAAGCAACCGTAGCTCCAAGTGTCTAGTTTTTGGACTAGAAATTTAAAATTTTATAGCGTCATTGGTTTTTGAGTAATCTTAGAAAAAACAGCAACAAAAAAAAAACTTTTTTTTTTTGAGTATTTTGTTTTGATATTAGAAACATTGTTTATTAACAAATATTCCGTAAATTTTAACAAAACTGGAAATGTTGGCTACAAAGATCCCAGTCTGTTATCCGAGAGGTATGGCGCTGTAGTCGAGATACAGGTTTTGCACCTAGTTCGGCTACAGATGCACCCATGTTATATTATTTTCATGATAGCCTACAATTTTTTTTTTATCTACGCAAAATAATTGTTGTAATGTTAATATTTTTGGTGTTAATAAATAAATATAAATAAATAAAAATTTAAAAAAATCTACGGTCGTGGAAAATTTGTTTTTTCCTCAACCACTATAAGAATCGGATACTTTGTTCATTTAGCTTTAATTTCTTTCTATAGGAACCTTGATACCTCTACTTTTCGCCGAGATATCTGTCTTCAAATGGAAAAGAATCCTTTTGTCTTTGATATCGATATGTCAGCTCCCGATAATCTACCTCTAACCCTTCTAATCCAAAAACTAGACACTTGGAGCTACAATTTCCTTTTTTTTAATTTTGTTTACGACCATTTCTCTCGAAATTGCGGCCTGTTGAAAATTGCCCAAACATTTTGAATTTTATTTTTGATCCCTTAATGTTTTCCAGTAGTGTAGTACTTTTACTTGATGACATATTCACAGCTGTGCGCAATTTTACATATCCTAGTAGGTATTCCACGCGGCCATAATCCCTGTAATACGTTCTGTCATCATAACCAGCCTATATTGTTCCCACTGCTGGGACACAGGCCTCCTCTCGGTGAGAGGGAGTGACCCGTAATCTAACACGATGGCCCAGTGCAGGTTGGTAGATGTCGCATGTCTTCGAATTTCTGTTTCTAGGACATGACAATTTCCTCACGATGTTTTCCTTCATCCTATTGAGAGCAGAAGTGATGAAATTATTTACACAAAGTGTCTGCTTGGGTTCGAACCCGCGACCAACAACTCGGAAGTCGGGGCCCGATACCACTGGGCCATCACTGCTTTCACACATAATACGTTTTGTGTGGCCTGTAAATAATTCAAGAGAATTCAAAAGGAGTAAAATCCACGTGTATCAGTACAAATGTTTCAATATTCACGACGGTGCGCCCATGTGGGCGAGTAGGTGACCCTGTAAGTGTGAAGGATTTAAATTTTTGAGTGGACTTTGACACCATGACCGTGGTAGTGTAAACACTGGTTAGCTGTTTAAGTTAACTGCTTTTACGTTGGTCAGTTCTTGGAGTTATTGGCGTTGTGTATTGTATGAAGCGAACAAAGGAAGCTGCGTTTTCGGCCATTTCTAAAATCTTGATTCGGCCATATTTTTGGTTTTGGCCGAAAACCAGACGAAGTTCAAGCCGAAAATCTAACAGTTGTTTAATAACGATCAATCAGTATAAGTAATAGATGATATTTTGTATCATCTAATAGAGTTATTGTGATTTATTTCTTTTAAGAGTCTTTATTTTGCTCTATATTTTCTAAGTAGAAAAAAAAAAACACGATATTTTTTGTCGATTATATAAATCTTTTTTTTGTTTTCGGTTTCATTTTCGATCGTAATCTAATGTGTATATAACGTGTATGTAAAATCAGATCAACAAGGGCGAATTTCACCAAATAATCTAACGCTACCAACACATCTAAACTGCGTTCAAGACTGACAGGTCGTTGTGTCAATATTCTACAACAGCTGTCAGTGTCATCAAACACTGACAGCTCTAGAACGAGGTTTAGATTAGAGAATAAGCTCCAATTTACGTTATGAGTATATTTTAAGAAATATGGTATGTTGGAAGTTATTACTTCATTTGTTTATACAGACAATGATGATATGACGTAAACTAGATTATGTCACGGATAGTGCGTAGGTTTAGGTTTTATTCTTCTCGAAGAGGGAAACATAAAATTGTTATTAGGTATTCTAATTTTAGTGTAACCGTGTAGTATGATTGAATAATAAAAATAATCACAGTTTGGTATACCATAGAAATTCTTCTTCCCAACCATTGATTAAAAAGAAGAATTAGTAAGGCCGAAGTGGCAAGGTGACCCACGAAATTAAAATTTTCTGACGCTTTTTTGCAATTTGCAGTTCAGTGTTAGTTTGTATATATAATCGACAGACACATATATGTTCGACAAACAATACTAAAGATTACTCAAACTGGCAGATCATAATCAAAACTATCAGAGAAAAGCACACTTTTTTTAGTTTTGTGTCCAATTTTCAGCTTAGTGCCATTGCTTTTTTTTTGTGATATCATCAAATGACTTCTCCCGCTCTGGGCGGAGCGGGAGAGACATGTCTACATAGACTTTTACTGACTAAAACCCACCCGTGTTCCTTCAGTTGTCCATGTGGCAGGGTCACGGTATCTCTTTCGAACAATCTCGCGAGCCTGGCAGGAGTGCCGTAGCTTCAAAAAGTATTAGTGAGTCAGTCCTGTCTTAATAAAAGAAAGAATTTGAAGAAAACTGACGAGGGTCGGCTATAAAGGACTTGACTGTCTGTACAATATATACAAAAAAGAAGTTCTATGGTCTGTACCTAGTAACTAAAGAGATGCGACCACTGAGATCCCGTTCATCTATATTTATTTATTTAGTTTTTATACAGTGCAGGATATCCTATCCTAGTGGGAATGTTGTTTTATGGATTAAAACCTTTGCTAGTCCCATATAAGCTTGCGAGCCTGGAATAGTGATTATTCGATGAATATTTAAAATCACTTACAGGGAACTGGGTCCAAGTCTTGATTCGTTTTTTTTTATTTCTGTTATTTTGTGTTTATGCTACCTTCACGCGTAGGGTGTATTCCCTAAAGGGAAAGCTAGGTACCTATGTAGGTACGTTTTTACAACAGCCTTTTTGTGGTATGAAATTCTGTTTTACGACGAAGTCGCGGGCAGAAGCTAGTTTTAAATATGTATACAGGATAAGTTTTTAACCAATGCGCAAATTTTAACAAATTAAACTTAAACGTGTTATAATAACCATGCAATTTTTATTTTGATATATCTTGGTACAAAAAAATTAAGTTATCGTTAACAAAAGATGTTTTTATGGTAACTTGCACGCGGCGTCGGTGCGGCGGCGAAGGTGAATGACCGAGCGTAGCTACTAGTACCTACCAGCTGTTCGATCGGTCAAAATTCTAAGAAGTTTGAGAACCTACACCGGCGCGGTGGCGAAGGTGAACCACCGAGCGTAGCTTCTAGTACTTATCAGTTGTTCGTTCGGTCAAAATTCGTAGAAGTTCTAAGTACCTACGCCGGTGCGCGGTTACTGACCTATTACTATTTCGATATGATATTACGAAATATGTGGGGTGTGCACAGTTTACTGATTTAAGGTCGGATAAAAAATTTAAAAAAAGTGTTGAAAAATTATTGATATATTACGGATACTGAACAAAAAAAAAAAAAAAATTACGCACTGGTTAAAAAAAAATCATCTAGATATAGATTCCGCCATAGCTGTCGATATACCGACATAGCTTGCAGAGTAAGCAGGTTGAAGTGGCAGTAGGCTGCTCATGTTTGTCGAAGGACCGATGGCCGATGGAGCAGAATCCTGGACCGTGTATCGGAAAACGTAGTGAGGGACGCCCCCCAACTAGAAGGACCGGTGACCTCAAAAAGATGGCTGGGACAGACTGGATGCAGAAGGCAGAGGACAGGGTGTTGTGGCGTAGCATGGGAGAGGCCTATGTCCAACTGTGGACTGCGATAGGCTGAGTTGATTGCGTTGCTAGATTCCGCAGAAAGCTTGCTGCAGACTGATCTGTTTTGGTAGATAACATACAATCAGCGTTTACATTTACCATTGACACACTACCACAAATTAAACGAATCATACACTAATGATACCTACATATGAATTAGTACAGTTCAAAATATAATTAATCTGTTCAATGTTCATCGCAATTTGATTTATGAGTAAGAGCTGATTTCACCAATGAAACTGATCGCGATCTGCACTTCTAATCTTCGTTCAAGAGCTGTCAGTGTTTTCATTGTTGGGGAATATTAACATTGACAGCTATTGAACCTAGTTCTAAGTATCTAATCTAATCAGTTAAGTGTATTGGTAAGTCACAAGAGCTAATACGAAAATAGATCAGCTGTTTCATACATGCTCTCATACCAAGCTTTGTTATGATAGGACCTAACATACTGTTACGAACTGGACTTCGGGATGAATAATTTATATCAATTTACACCTAAAACACCTAAAAATATATTGGAGTAGTCACAAATATAGTAATCAGAAACTTCGTTTAGAATCACTTGTCTCTCACTTGCAGTTCACTGCTTCGCATTCGTAACTGAACTGACTCGCAGTTTCTCAGGAATGATATCTCGCATTTCAATCTATGAGGTTGTCGGTGCCTCACTAGACTTGCTTGTGGCTACCTTAATTAATTAAGGCCTCCAGCTAGGGCTTAAAAACTTAAAACTAGAGCAACACGCTAAGGGCACCCCCTGTGGGGTGCGGACTTCGGCTTAGGGCATCGCTGGTAGCGGACAGCAAGGGACGCGCTTGATCGGAATGAGTCTGACTTGCAGTGCCGCAAGCCATCTAAATTTTTAGATAGATCGCGAATGTTCGTCTACTTCTGCTATTCGATAATAGATGGCGTTTTCTGTCCTACGTGACAATACTATAGTATGCCGCTTGTCTTCGCTGAAGGGACGTTTTCGCTAGAAGCTAAACGGTAGGAAACCAAACAAGAGAAGTACACGTTTTACAACCAACAAACAACATAGTATACAAATACCAAAACACACGCGCTCATTTCAATCTGGGTGAATTGCACTCCAGAATAAAAACACCAAAGAAATATGCGGGTCAATGTAACGTTTGAAAATCTTATCACGTACTAACGCCGACATTTGGGAAATGTCAGCTGCATAAAGGGCGGGAAAGTGGCTGTACAATAAGAACTTATGTTGATCGGCTAAATGAACATTAATGTAACAGAAGGTTTGTTTTGAGACAATTCAACCTGTACAATGGTTGAAGAGAAGAGTAACCATGGAGTTTCTTGCCAGCTCTTCCCCATAGGAATCAACATAAGTGCCCATGTAGGTTTATGTGAATTAAAAATATTTCAGTTTTGAGAACATTAAGAAAAATTGATTGCTTAAAATTCCACAAATAACTTCATTGTTTGACAATTCACTAACGGGTAAGTGCTCATACAAACGAGCAGCAGGCGTCAACGGCTGAAGCAGTTGCTGCAAAGGGAACTGCAGCTGCCGACACTCGTCGACGGTTGCAGTTGCCTATGCAGTTGACGCGTCGTGTGTATGAGCATAAAGACGGTCGGCGAAACACGATCCCATCCTAAAACTAAAACTAAATACTAATATTAAAAATGCGAAAGTAACTCAGTCTGTGTTTCCTTTTTGCATTTAAGCCATATAACCAATCGCTATGTATGCTTGATAGACATACCAGTCAGTCTAGTAGAAATAAAGAAAGAATGACAAAATAAGCTGCATCAATTCAAGCAGATAAAGTTAGGATTAGTTTATTTGACTCAGGCTGACCCACCACTGCAGTTAATTATAAGAAGAAAATTCGTTTAATTGCGTTTAACATGACGCAGAGAAAGAACAGAAATAAAAACTTTTTTACAAAAAAAAACAACCGACTTCTTTAAAAACACTACAAAGTGAAAAATAACTTTAATTTCGGAAGTCGGTGTCTTAGGATTGTATTGTATTTATGGTTTTTTTGCCACCGACTTCCGAAATTAAAGTTATTTTTCACTTTGTAGTGTTTTTAAAGAAGTCGGTTGTTTTTTTTTGTAAAAAAGTTTTTATTTTTAAATTTTTAGTTGTGGTATCCACCCCGCACTAATTCCAAACAAACAATGCATATTTATGCGATAGCAGAAATCGCGGTTGATTTGCTGTCATTTTTTAAAGAGTTCCGGTGTCTATCTCTGGAAATCATCATCAGATCTATATGAAATTTATATGGGACCATTTCGGAATAAACACCTTTCAAACAAAAAAAGAATTTTGTAAATCTGTCCATATATGACGGAGTTATGGCCGAACATACATAAAAAAAAAAAAAAAAAAAAATATAAACATCCGAATTGAAAACCTCCTCCTTTTTGAAGTCGGTTAAAAAGAACAAGTTGGGGGAAAATATGCCCCATATCCACGCAAAACGGCCATCGCTCAGCATAATGCTACGACCCTGTGGGAGACAAAACCCCAGTGCTTGCAGCGACAGCCGGCATTGACTACGAATAGGGAGGAACAGAAAAAAGGGAGAACGAATGCTTTTAGAATTTTGTTGACATTATCATCTCGTAAATTGTTAGTAGATAGTTAGTTAGTTAGTTAATCATGCTTTAGCAGTGGTGGCCCATGTATAACAGCCGCGACATACGAGTTGTAGGTCGTAAGTCTGAGCCCAGACAGGCTTTGTGTAAGTTGTTTCATCGCCACTGCTCTCAAATCGGTGAAGGATAACATCGTGAGGAACCCGTCATGTCCTACAACAAAATATTGGAAGACATGTGACATCTACCAGCCCGCGCTGGGCCCGCGTGGTGGTTTACAGCCCACCCCTCTCACAGGTAAGGGGGCGTCCATTAATTACGTGAGGTGTTCTAGGGGGGGAGGGGATCAAGCTAAATCTTTCCAAATCTCACCTAGGGGGGAGGGGCAGTCTTGGCAAATATCACGTAATTATTTTTCTCCCAGAAAACGGTGTAAAATTATTTCTACCATAAAATATGATCAAATTTGAGACGGTAGTACGCTGATAAAAAAATTAACTTGACTCAAGAGCCAAAATCTTGAACCAAGAATACTATTTTGAAGAAAATGATTATCTTGAGTCAAGAGAATAAATTCTTGAGTTAAGAAATTATGCTTGGTCTAAGAAAATTTTACTTGTTTTTGTTTTTTTTTTTCTCAATAATCCAACACGTTTACAGCCCAAATAGAAGATTTGAAGAATCTCGCGTAAGATTAGGGGGGGGGGGAGGGAGTTGAGGAAAATCTTACGATATCTCACCAAGGGGGGTCGAAAAAATCTCAAAAATGCCTCACGTAATTAATGGACGCCCCCTAAGTCTGTTTCCTGGCAGTTTTCTTCTAGAATAGCCACTTTATTGAATACTAACAAGTGAAACTACTATGTTACCTGTTCGGCCTGTCCCCAATCATCAAAAGCACCCAAGTGACATTGCTAGATAGTCGGACATTGTAACAATTCCGTGGTAGTCCGTGACTTTATTCTGTAATGGTTACTGGACTCACATTCACATCGTGTTTGAATCGATCTTTTGATAAAATGCCTTAAAATGATAAATGATTTTATTTCTGTAAGTAGTTTTGTACAAACACTTTTACAAGTCAATCATATTTTTAAAACTAGATGAGGTCGGCGTTTCCTTTCTGATTACTTTGAGAAGAAAGGTCGAAACAAACTCAGAGAACGTATTCTCTTTGAAACTTCAGATGTAATATTAGTCAGATCATTTGAAGACGGTGTAGACTGATGTCTTAATTGATTAATAATTGGTTTTAGCTGATGTGATTTTCAGTATGTTCATTAAGCATAATTCTCTGGATGCCATTTCCTCTCACTCAAATAGTTCATACTTAATCACCCAAATGAGTAAAGTAGATACTTAATATTGCAGGTCTATGTCCCAAAGACCCCAACAGCATGCAGTCCCAAGCAACAGCTATTTAGTTTGACTCTGTTGGTTGTGCAATAAAGATTATTCCATCAAACCGATCCGTAATCCACAAGGGATTTAATACTGACTAACAATTCCAGCTGCACTCTCTGCTTACCCCCCAGGGCCCTGTGCTAAACAATGCAAGTTTGTGACTACATTGTGTTGCGGCCTGTGACCCACTTACGGAGCCCGACAAACGACCACAGCCCACAGGCGTAATCTTAGAGTGTGTAACGAAGCAACCTAATTAGAACAATACGCATAGTAATTAACTTAATGTGTATATGTGGTGCTGGAAATGCTTGTGTTTCTGTTAAGAATTTCGTTTTGGGACTTCCTTATCACCTTCTACTTTGAGCTTCGCCGGTAAATGGATTTTTCACCGAGTTTAGGTAATTTGATTATCGGTGTCTTTTTAACAAAATAATTTACTGATGAACGAGAAACTGATAAGCAAAAAATAAAAACCTTGTAGTCAAACTAGAGCTCCTAATTTAATGTAAGTAAAGAATTTTGAGGCGTTTTCTCGATCTGTAGGATATTTATGTATGTTGGCTATTTTAATTAAGCAAAATTACTTAATTAACAAACATAGAAATTAATAGAAATATTAGATTTTCGTTCCATTCGACATTCCCAGTGGACCTCGAATTATTGTCCCAATAAATGTTCAAATGAAGCTATAAATGTATGTCCATTAAAATCTGTTCCCACGGGCTTGTCATGTTCAGCTTGGACAATGTCACAATGGATAAAATGTCATATTTAGTTATCGCTGAATGCAATAATGTCCGACTATTCAGACTCGAGAGCGAAAATGTAATGAATTTTGATCAGATTTTAACGAACTAGTGTCGCTCGCGGATTCACTCGCGTACCTAGTTATAGTTTTCATCGATAAATGTGAAGATTTGTCTTATGTTTATTCACCGAAAGATATAAATAATATTGTTTAAGTTTAGTAAAATTTAATCTAATTAATAGAAAACAAACAGAATCATTTATCAAAATAAATTTTATTCGAAAACATACATGGGTTTCCTCATCATCATCATCATTTCAGCCGAAAGACGTCCACTGCTGGACATAAACGTCCTCCAAGCACCGCCTGGGTTTCTTACTAAAGTTAAACTATATCCGACTAACCTGTTTACTATATCTCTTTTAGTGACTTTACAAAATGGACATATTTTAGTCAGAGACACTCCGTTAAAGAATTCCTGAAAAACATAAGCTATTTTATACAGTTTAGTTCATCATCATCATCATTTCAGCCGTAATACGTCCACTGCTGGACATAGGCCTCCCCAAATTTGGGGGCTTTGCCATAATCGCCACGCTTCGCAGGCGGATTGGCGATCGCAGTATGGTGGTAAAATGCATAGAGAACGCTGCTGCCCATTCTCTAGTAAGTCCCGTAGTCGCCTTTTACGACACCCACGGGAAGAAATGAGGTGATGCTATTCTTTACGTCCGGCACCACTCGGTACAATTACAATACAATACAGTACAATTTAGTTGCTTATAGCTAATTAGGTATATTTCTATAGGACATGAAATTTTCTTTCCTCATACAAGAATTTGAATGTCCTTCTTCAGGAACCAAGTTACTTCACTGTAAATTAGATAATGTATTTTCTAGTCTACGTGAAGATAGCTGCTTGTACTAGAACCAAAAATTCGAAGACATGTGACATTCAACAAACCGCATTGGGCCAGTGTGGTGGATCTCGGAGGAGTTTGTATGCGAACATTAAGAGGTTTAATACGTCTATGCCATACGAGAATGAATACAACACAAACAGACAGAGAGACTCGCATTTCCCATTTTCTCATTAACTGTGGTTAGGGTTGCCAGGGGTCCGGATAAAGCCGGGCACAGTCAGGCTTTAGGTTGTGTGTCCGGCCTGTCCAGCTTTATGTTAGGCTTTTCAAAGAAAATATTTGCCTTGGTTTCTACTCGTTTAATTTTATTTTAAGATTAAATAATTAAAGATGTCAGGCCTTTTTACCTGAATGTTCGGATAAACTAACTGATTGGTCAGGCTTTTCGGTTTTAAGACCTGGCAACCCTAACTGTGGTGTGTCTGTTATTGTGAATATTTGCTAGTAAAATGTTCTAATGTGGAATGTTTATTTCGAAACGTTTCATTTCGGAGCTAACTACCACAAAGCGAAGAGAATTTAATTTAGTTTCGCGTTGTTTCATTTGGTTTACATGGGAATGTTGAAATTCGTGTCCATATATGAGTTGCATTTCATGACAAAATATGCACATTGGTACCTGTAGTCCAATATCACTTGTTTATTTATTCGTTGCATCAGCCATTATGAAATATTAAGTTATTTTATTAATATCAGTCTCAGTAACATTTTATTTGTGCGCTAACCCCCAAAGCGAGGGTTATTCATAGTCCTTCGAGCCGGATGTGGCAAGGGCTGTACCAGCGAAGCAGGTGAGTTCTCCTAATTGGACGGGAGAATCACCAACCCCATATGCTCCTGCCGAGCGATCTTGTATGGTGAGAGAAAGCAACATCGGATCCAGTTGCAGGAGATACGGAGGAAGTAGTACCATTCAGCAGCAAGACATTATCAATTATATTTTTAATTATTAGAATATAAAACATTATCAATTATATTTTTAATTATTAGAATATAAAACATTTAAAAAAATTATATAAATATAGTGGTCCGTCGGTATTCGGAACAGGGTCTAAGCTACCGGTGATTGGAGCTCCAGAGACAGGAACCTCCTCATGAAGTGAGCCGAATCAAGGAGTACTGCCTTCTGAATCAAGCTCTTGATTTACCCGTTTAACGAGAGCTTCGAGAGATGTTGATCGAGGCCGATACGACAATCGCCACAATGATAACTTTAATATTCTGCTTATTGAATTCTGCACAATATTAGAAAAAGAAGTCTTAAGAGGACCGCGGCGAGGCCAGTTTATACCGGAAATGTACAACTTGATATGTCGTCATGTATACATTTCTATGATACCCAACTCTGTGGGTCAACCGTTGTGTTCTAGCCAAAACTAAACGTGATTTGGGTCCCAAGTGTGTCCATGGATTGCTGACCGGGAAACTATGATCACTAAGAACTCTTTGTTTTACACAAAACCCTTTGTTGGCTACAAACAGGCTTAGTTCGGATCTAGTTGGTACAGTCAGCGACAAAAGTCGATTTGCGGTTCAGTTATTTTTTCTTAAAACTTGAATAATTTCAGCCGAAAGGAATCCATAGCTGGACATAGAAATTTGGGGTGAAAACTTAAATATTTATTTAAAACTAGCTTCTGCCCGCGACGTCGTCCGCGTCAAATTTTTGCACCCCTGACCCTTCCCGTTCCATCGAATTGCCTGCTAGTTTTCGTTCATTTTTCGTTGCCGCTCCGCTCCTTTTGATTGTAGCGTGATATTAAATAACCTATAGCCTTCCTCAATAAATAGGCTACCCAACAAAAAAAGATTTTTTCAATTCAGACCAGTAGTTTCTGAGATTACCGCGTTTAACCCAACAAACAAACAAACAAACTCTTCAGCTTTATAGTATTAGTTTAGATTAGAACAGAAGAAATATTTAAAAAAACATTTGCTGCTGTAACTGAAAAGCAATGCTAAATTACAATGTCTCGAAGAATTTTGTGTTAAAAGTTTTATCACTTTTCAAGATCTTGGTAATCTTTTGTATTGGAATATTTTAGTGTACGGGATCAGAAAAATGAGAAATGATGTTAAGATTTTATAATAAGACTAGCTTCTGCCCGCGGCTTCGCCCGCGTGAATGTCGAAAAATATCCCACAGGATCGTACTACCGAGACTAAAAGTACCCTATGTGTTAATCCAGGTAAACAATGTCTTATCGCACTGCTTGCTTTGTGTTATCTGAGGAGCGGCGCTCGGATTGATAAATGATTGCTGTAGGATAAATAAATCCTAAAACCTAACAATAGTAACGGAATATATAACGGAACGACAAATTACCTACTTGTATGCCAAATTTGAAGGCAATTTTAAAGCGAAAATATAAAATCCTCTTTATTCCCTACATTTTTGTTCACAGGCAGGGTACAGGTTACTATATATTTTTGAGTTTATTCTTAAAGTACCTCTTTATATACTACTCAAGAAGTTCTGCCCTCAGGTGTTGATACAACCGGCTGCTAGATGAGCTCACTCTCGAGCATGCCACGGAAAACTGGCCGTGCGAATAGTAGTCCCCTCTAAGATCATATCCCGTTGTTTTCACGCAACCTGGTCCCATTGCACCACTTGGCCGGAATATATGCATGTAATATAAACAATTAATGTTGTTTACAACGAAATAATATACCTACCGCAGTTTTCTTTGTAAGCATTATTTATTGTTTTCCCTTCAGGTGCTAGAATCACCAGGCTGCTCCGTGAGCTTACTTTGGAGCAGGTCACGTATAACGTACCATGTGAAAAACAGTTTCCCCTTAAGTATATAGTTCTATGTTCATGGCAAGCAGACTTTGAAGAGAAACTGCGCGCTTCTGAACTCGAAAGGGTAGTTCGATGGTGTTAGAGGAATCCTCGGAATAAATACAGACTCCTCTCGGGAACAACCTGTCAGTATAGTTGCCTCGATAACGTTGCAATGTTTTTACACACAACCTGGTGTCATTGCATAATTTTGGCGGTTTTAAATTACGCAGCAACATAACTGGGCGCCAATTCTCAATTTTAATATGTGAGTTGGGTGACCAGGAGGCTTCAATGTGTTAAGAAATTCAACCGGGTAAAGTATGGCACTCCTGTGTCCCAGCAATGGAATCATTATCGGCTGATTATGAAAGTATGGCGTCATCGTTGTTTATCTCTGAGTCCACTGATTTATAATGATTTTCAACTCCTTTGAACGATCTCAAAATAATTTAATTGTTGATTGTGGCCTAGTCGTTTTATGGTGTTATGATGGCACGCTCTCACGACCAGGTCTGCAGGTTTATCAATACTAATATTATAAAGCTGAAGAGTATATCTAAAACTACTTGAATTGAATTATTTTTTTAGGTGTTTGGTAGCCTATTTATCGAGGAAGGCTATAAGCTATATAACATCATGCTACGACTAATAGGAGCAGAACATCAATGAAAATGTTGGAAAACGGGGAATACTTATCCTTTTGAAAGCTACAGTTGCATGCGCTGCATAAACGGTTAAAGTAACACAACAATCATGTATGACAAAATTGTTTCTCATAAAAGTTCTAAAAAAATCCGTGATAGTATATGTCTATCTTTTAAGGTTGGCTCACTATAACGTTTTTAATTGTAATCAAATCTAAATATTATAACGCTGAAGAGTTTGTTTGGTTGAATGTTCTCATCTCTGAAACTACGTTTAGTGTTGAATGGCCTATTATTTGAAGAAGGCTATATACGTATAACGTCACGATCGGACCCTACGGAGCCGAGCAAAAAGAAATAAATAATAGTTTAAAAAAACTAAAAAACACGCTTCCATTGAAAACCAAACTAAAAAGTACAAAATAATGGAAAAAAAG
Source organism: Aporophyla nigra (assembly GCA_947507805.1). Classification (NCBI taxonomy): domain Eukaryota; kingdom Metazoa; phylum Arthropoda; class Insecta; order Lepidoptera; family Noctuidae; genus Aporophyla; species Aporophyla nigra. The sequence continues at coordinate 17,428,223 of OX382309.1, read as the reverse complement.
CGTGGGGTGCTTTTTAAGGTATTTTTTAAATGATATCAGGCACCCCACGCTTTTTTTCCATTATTTTGTACTTTTTAGTTTGGTTTTCAATGGAAGCGTGTTTTTTAGTTTTTTTAAACTATTATTTATTTTCTATTTTTTAGGGTATTTCGAATTTTGAGACGTATGTCAGCGTAGTTTGTGGCAGTTTTTTTGCTGTCCTGGTAACCCTGGCAAGGATAATGGCACAAATTTATGAAATTATTGCATTGTCATCGGTCCTTGACAGATGTGCGAAGTTTGAATGAAATCTGGCCGTTTAAAGTGGGTCAAAATCGCGCTATAAGGAGTCGGTTACAAACAAACATATAAATATACAAACATACAAATATACAAACATACAAACATACAAACATACAAGTGAAGCTAATATAAAGCGTGTAAAAAGTCACGAATACGAAGAACTCGCCCAGGCAGGCAATTCGATGCGACGGGGAGGGTCGGCCAGCAAGAAATTGTATGTGGACAAAGTCGCGGGCAGGAGCTAGTCGTGAATATTACTAATATCTGGGTAGATTTTAACTATTAGCTCTTCTATAATGGTCAGAATTGTGCCTAACTCTGTAGGGATAATTAGTTTATCGATGCGACGGGGAGGGTGGGGAAGCAAGAAATTGTATGCGGACAAAGTCGCGGGCAGGAGCTAGTCGTGAATATTACTAATATCTGGGTAGATTTTAACTATTAGCTCTTCTACAATGGTCAGAATTGTGCCTAACTCTGTAGGGAGAATTAGTTTATTATCGACATCTTCGAAACCCTATTTAACTTTGTAAGGGGATGATTTTTGAAAAACTGTGATACACGTATCTCATAACTATAATTGAAGAGTATGTGTACTAATTTTTGTGTCAATCGACCCTCAGAATTAAAAGTTTCACAGAAAATTCAACCCCCCATTTCACCCTCTTAGGGGTGGAATTTATAAAAACCCTTTCTTAGTGGATACCTACTCCTCACAAAGAACACACCCTCCAAATTTCACGTCTCTAGGACCAGCGGTTTAGGCTGTGCGTTGATATATCAACAGTCAGTCAGTCAGTCAGTCAGTCAGTCAGTCAGTTTCTCCTTTTATACATATATAGATGAAATTATTCCCCTTTAGCATACATTTTTCGTGAAGGCTCCTTCATAATGTAAAAGCGCGAAGCGACGTTGCGATGTGATTCCGATACAATAATTACCATGAAGTTTTCAAAGAAATGGTTCCTCTAAAATCGTGTCCCGTTCTCACTTTGCGCCAGTCTGCGTGAGCCTTGAAGCGTCATATTAAACATTGAAAATCAATGAAGATTATTGTTTGTACTACAAAGATACTATAAAGCTACTGTTGATACTATAAAGATGAAATGATTTTTTGCTCTATAAAGATTAAAATTGATAAGTTGTCTTCATTTCTAAATCTAATAAAGATGAAATTGCAAAACCATGACCCTCCTAGTAACTAAAACATGACTACACTCAAAATTTCTTAACAACAATAGTTATTTGTGCAACAAGAGAGCAAAGTCGTTTTTTGCTGCGAGTGCTGATTTTGAATCCTGAGTGTGGCGAGGGATTCAAAGGCACGAGATGCAAAAAACTTTGCTCTCGTGTAACACACATAACTTTTCACTTGAGCAGCGAGAACCCTTTAGGAGATAAAATAATAAACAGGAATAGATTGAAATAACTATTTATTGTGAATCAAAATAATTAACATTGTAGGTAGAGGTACCAATTCAATAAAATGGAACATTTTAAAAGTTAAAAGTAATATTACTGCAATTCTGCAAATTAAAAGTAACAGATTTATTAGGCAACGTTATTGTTGCATTGAGTTTAGTTTGATTATCTGGGGTTAAGATTCTGTTTTGGTGTTAAAATACTGTTCTCGTCGCTAGTTTCACTCATATTTTACGATTATTTTAATATTTTTTAATATCAACTCTTTACGCCAGCTACGAAATTTTATTCTCGCTCTTTTATTTAAATTAAGGCGTGTTCGGAAATAGCACCCATGATATTTTATTATTCAAAATATTTACGTAACATTATTGAAACTAGAAATAAATATTTACAGGTTAAATATCAGTTTTATTTGCAGTAAATACTTAAAATATTTTCGTTTAAATACAACAATAAGTTAAAAATTCAATAAATTACATTAAAATAAAATACATAATTATCTTTTTGCAAAATTTCTTTAGTTAGTACAAATTTCCGAACGTGTTTGTCTTTGAGGTCGAATTCAAAATCGGAACTTCGAAAGGGCTGGTCTTTGTCTCTCTCTCTTTCTAATGGCGGGAAAGAGATAGAGTGTAAATGTTTCGAATTGTATAATTAACCCAAGGCTGAATAAGATATTCGCGGTTTTCTGAAAACAAAAATTAAAAAGTTACTTTGTGTCACTCAGTGAGCAAAATCGCATTTTGCTCACTGATTTCAGGCAGCAAAACCTACATGTTTGAGCTACTGAAGTGAAAAATTATTTATTCAGTCAATTCAATTAACAGCCTTTTTAAAAGCGATTAGTTATGAAGTATCAAAGTTACTACTACGTTCCAGTTCAGGCCAACTAGTATTTCCCGAGAACGGAACTTTAAAATAAAACTTTAATGGCCTAACTTTCCCAATTACTGGGACTCCGTTTTAATGGTAACCGTGGGATAGGGGCAGAATACTTTGGGAAAAAAGGTATGAGGAACATGCATTATGCAAGTTTTTAGTTAGGGCCGTAGTCGATTTGGCTGGATTTGGGGTCCAGATGGGAAATTTGGCACACGGATCTTTTATAATATGGATTTACATGTAGGATGCTTTTTATGCAGGTAGTACGTTGCATATATGCAAGACGGCATGTGTGCCAAAATTATCTAAATCCTTTCAGCTGTTTTAGCTTGAAAGCGTAACAAATAAGGTATTGAATAACTACACTCAAATCATGTGGTATAAAGGGGAATAAAAATAAAATAATACGAAGGGAAATTAATTTAATACTATTTATTAAATTCCCATTCGTCCCAACAGTGGGACGCCTTGGGAATAACTGGAAAACGCGATTGAATTTAGCATTGCTAAATATTAAATATAAAACTTTAACAGCTTAACTTTTCCAATTACCTCCGTTTTAATAGTTACCCTGGGATAGGGGTAGAAAATTTTGGTAAAAGATGTATGAGGAACATGTTTTATGCAAGTTTTTTTTTGTTAGGGAAGGCGTTTTGGCGGACTGACATTAGCATAAGGTTTATTTAGAGCGACGATTATTTGGTACAATTGAATTTAGTATCCCTAAAACATGTGCCTACCGCACTTCTCATCCACAATAGTATACTAATAACTTGCATGCCAATAGGACAATCTTAGGCCTGCCGCGTCAATTCACTAAAAATCTCAGCTAAACTGAGCTGTCATTCCATCTGATGCTAGAAATTAACAGCTCATTTCAAACTCACTTCGTCCAAACCACGGTGAGATTTCTACTGAACTGGGTGCTTACTCTTGATTTTAATTCCGATCGATTGACATTGGAATTGGAACTTTTCGTATTCTTGAGTTCGACGCCAGCGCCGAAATGTGTTTAAATTAGTGTCCATTTTTTAGAACTAGGTGGAATCGAGATCGGGCGAGTGTTGTTGTTCCAATTTTGACACTATTGTTTTCAAGAGTACTGAATTACGTGTATGCAAAATTAACATTGGAATCGTATTGGCATTAGACGGGAATTAAAATTAGGTTGAAGAGTAAACCCCCAGATTGGCTGATCGTCTGAAGTTGTTCTGGCGTAGTCTGCAAGCTTGTTCTTGCTACTTCTTTTAAAGTTACAGGCACGTGTATTCACTAGTGACTGTAAACAAATACTAGATTCTCCATCATCACGTTAGGTAACTTTCCATTTTTTTCCTGATAAACAAAAAGAGGATTATTTTTGTTTTCCACCTTTCTGACATGTCTAAGAACCTACAAGAAGTACAGTATGCAAATTGACGACGGAATGCCAGCCGGTGCGATATATACTGTGTCACTAGAAATGTAAAGTTAAAATAACTCACCCGTAGCACGTGTGTGACATGCTTTATAGTCTGAGGTACAGTCAAGTGCAGAATGTATTTTCAGTCAATGAAGTGAAAATATAAATTGATATTTGTGTTAGTAATATTTTGAGATATCGACAACAAATGAGCGGTAACAATCGTAAATACAAATAGTTATGTTAGTATTTTAATATTTTTCGTTACAAAAAAAAAAAAAAATGTCGATGTACAACTATCTAAAATAAATGAGTAACATAAAACATTTTTTTTAATTATGAGCCATGTGCCTTCATACGTTTTATTCGGGGTCAGATGGTCTAAAGTTTTCATGCCAAAAAGAGCCATCGGTCCCAAAAGTTAGGGATTGCGCTGAAATAGTATTGTAACGAAAAGTTTCCGAACCATATTAGCAAAATATTGACATCACATCAGTATCGGATTACGCCAAAACTTCCAACTATTGGAAACGTTTGCTGGGTCAACTGTATTCAATATTTGAATAAATATTTAAAGATGTTAAGTAGAAAATATATTGTTTATGTTTCATTAGCCATTTGCCGATTTCAAATCATGAGAAAAATTTGAATCTACCAGAAGTTAATCTGTATTTAAATAATCTTCTGACAGTTTTTTATTATAAAACAATAAATAAGCGCAACTTCCTTACAAACAAATACCCATATCCAATCTATAAAGCAAAACAAATAAGGAATCAAACGTAGCTAAAGTTATGCGCTAACTTAATATGGACAAGACGTACACAGCAAAAACTGGAACGAGACGTGATCACCGTCTTTATTGCTTTTCATATCATGTGGATTTAAGCTAGGCGTACATTATAGCCGCGGTGGGCCGCACCGCAACGCAGTACTTAATTGTCTCAGACAGTTTCAAATTTCGAATATTCAACTGTTTCAACTTCAGTGCAATGAGGCTCGCGCATAATAATATATGAGTGGGACGCGCCGCAACGCAACGCATTGCAAACATTCTTGTGCATAACTTTTAGACATTTTATATGAACTTTTGCGAAAAATACGAAAGGCCGCATCGCAACGCAAAACAGCACCCTATTTGCGTAACACAATATAAATCACAATTCTGTTTTTTTTTTAAAGGATAAGTATTGTAAATCCATTGCTTCATATATTCGAAAAATGTGTCTTCTCAACAAACGTTAACGCTATGAATTTTATTAAATTTTCATAGTTAAACCCATAGATATCCAGAGATATGCCTTCATTGCGGAATAGTAAGGAATCCTAGTGTCGCCGCTTATCTCCCACCCAAAAAATTACAACTTTAACAAATAGTGTACTGACGACACACACTTAAAATTTAAACACGCACACCAAAAAGAAAGCAGCCACACTAAATCAATTTCTAATAGCACACATACATAGAATGGGCGGGGCATTCACTTGTAAACACTTGCTATTTGCGAACATCCAATGCACACGCATGCAATTAGGGAGTCGAAAGCGATGGTCGATTATTTTTATCGATATTTAATTTTAGCACATTATTGTATTATAATAACTTCATTTAATTTTATTTTATTATTTTTTTATATATCTATCAAAATATAGTTTACTTTTACTAAAATAAAAGGGGAATATGTTTTTAAAATTTTGTATTATCGGTTAAAGGGAACGCTCTCTGTTACATATCATGCCGTATAAATGAATAATATATTACCTAATCTTAAAAAAAATATTATTACTAAGAATATTTTAATATAATACGTTATGTTATATCTATCTGGGCTAACTTTGTTACTACGTCTGAGGCCGGATTGGAGCCGAGAGCGTAATAATACGATGTTCACGCAAGTTATACGACATTTTTAACACATTTGTATAGAAATAAAATAAAATGTGAAACCCTCAGTATTATAGACAAAGATTTGACAAAATAGCGACGGACTATTAATAGCGACGGAATATTACTTTAAGTAACACACACACATAACTGTATTGGAATTATAATGTTTTAATTTGGTTCAAACAACATTAAATTAATAAGTAATTTAACTGTTTTACTATACAAGTAATACGAGGATATCCATTGAGTTCTGTAAAAAATATTCAACTGCAATAATACGCATATCGATACAATCAGCCGCACGCTAACGATTGCACCTCTCTAAGTCGAAAACGTTCGTTTCGTTAGGGAAGATTCGGGCTAGTTCGGGTTAGTTCGTGTCGCTCCGCACGTAAGTTAGTAAATCATTTAAAAATTGATTTAAAATGTAAAACAGTGACTTAATTGTTTATTTACCGGTGGTAGGACATGCCATTTGTCTTCAGGTTGATGGTATTTGGTCTATTTTTACAAATAATTACTGCACAACTCGGCATTTTAGCTTTTTACGCATCAATAGTGCACTGTACGCAGTTGCAAAGCGACTGAATAAAGCGTACAGCCGCCGTTCGACAATACTATCAAATTGATAGTATCGAGGCGGCACGTGCCACGCCCCAAGGCATATCCCTCGATATCCGTGGTTAAACCCATTGCCCCTGTTAGTTGTGTGTTACACAATTAATCCGCTGTGGAGAGCGATCCGCCACTGGCGTTGCGCTGCGGCCCGGTGCGGCCCAGCACGGCCCGCCCAAATGTGCGCGAGCCTTTATATCACAAGTTGTATTTATTACAGCACCAGCCTGTTTATTATATTGTTAATAAAACATTATTCCATGGAGAAAGGTAGAACGTTATTGATTAAGAATTAATGTGGGAGAGTGTGAGAATGTATTGATTTTATATTATTTATTGTGTTTTCTTTATATGATTTTTATGTTTATAATAAAATCATTTTATTGTAAGGTCGGGATCTTATTGTGAATGAAATTACTTACTAGTACCTACAAGTACGTAATTTGTTCAGTACCTACTGAACTGGAATTTTACAACCATACTGCGCTCGCCAACCCGCCTGCAAAGCGTGGCGATTATGGCAAAACCCCCCTAAATTGGGGGAGGCCTATGTCCAGCAGTGGACGTCTTTTGGCTGAAATTATGATAATGATGGTGAGGTACTGAACTGAACGTTTACTTTTATGCGGGATTGGCTGGAGAAGGCAACATACAGGAAAGACTGGAAATCTATGGAGGAAGACTTTTTCCAGCAGTGAGACCATAATTTTGTAAAAAAAAAAGAAAAAGTACGTATTTATTATTTAATAGGATTATTATGAGAGATAGAGGGAATGAAAGAGAGTCAATTATAAACGTCTTTTAATTTTAAATAATGGTATATAAAATAAGAAGCATAGATAGAGGCTCGTAGCCCATACTATTATCTTATATCATAATTATTATGACCAAACAAAATGCGCTTCCGTGAGAATTTAATATACAGGAAGGATTCAAACCTGTTCAAATTCTCACCATGCTCTCAACGTTTCTTTAATGTTTTCCCTTTTATTGTTCCATTCCAATTCGATTATATTTTAATACAGGAATCAACAAGTAACACCTGTGAGGAATATCGATTATTACACAATGAACACTGAATAATATCATAAGATCTTAGCAGTAGAAATAGTCATAACTCGGGTAAGTGCGAGGTTAAAAAGACAAAGGGGTTTCGTAGGTGCACAAAAAACTTTAACCATCATCTCAACTGTTGTAGGTTGCTACTGGACATGGACAGGACATTAGCACGCTCACTACTGAGCTTGATTGATAATCTCATTTGTCTATTATTTACCATATAACGTTTTTTTTTTTGTATTTTTAGTAAATATAAATAAATAAATAAAATATATATATTTTTGTATTGCCTTGCCTTCAAATCTGTGTAAGTTGATCAAAATATTTATTTAAGAATTTTACTACCTACAATTCAAAAGTTTCTTATTGTTGTGACGCCCAAATTTGATCCGTTTTACCACGGAACCCTAAAACCATGAGACGTATAAAACAGTGTATAGTTATATCAAAATTATGTAAATGACATAACAATGGATGTTCCTATGTATCACGAGGCCTGAATAGGAATGTGATACCTATTAGCACATAATGGAGCACTTATATGCAGTTGCATTGTTACAATATTTGTATGAACGCGTTTGAATGTGTTTATGAATGGTTATGTTTATTTTTCATTGAAGATGACACTATGGTTGATAGTCTTATAGGAATGTACTGATTTCTGATAGACTTTGATGGTACACACGGCTACATAACAAGCTTGTCATTTGCAGTTTTAGCTGAGCTCGTATTAATACATTTTTCGTACAGTGAGAAGTCAGCTTTTACTGGAAATATGTAGGTATATGTAGGTACCTTGGTTTGTCGCCGTGCGTACGATTCTGTGTAGGTACACATTTAACGTTGGGAAATGTATTTTTCCATAACCACGTTGCGATGGCCGACGGAGTAAAGTTGTGACCGTGTGGTAGCCAAGGTTAGGCGAAATTAACCAGGGCTGTCCAAAAGCGCTTTGGGTTGATGATATCGTCAAAATCACGTGAAACATTTGAATGAGGGACGCACGGTCTTATACCCAGCAATGAATGAGCAGAGAGCATTGATAGCGCAGTGGTAACTGCCGCGACTTATGTGCGAGGTGTAGGTCGCAGGTTGTAACACAGACAGACGCGTAACTTTGTGTAAATTATTTCATCACCACTGCCCTCAAAAGTCTGAAGAAAAACATCGAGAAGAAACAGACATGTCCTAGGACCAACAAAACGAAGACGTGACATCTTCCAATCCGCACTGGGCTCGCGTGTTGGATTATGGCCCACTACCTCTCGCCGTAAGAGGTCTGTGTCCCAGCAGTGGGAACGTTGTAGGCTGATTAGTGGGTGATTCCGGACTGAAATGATGATTAAAAGCTTTTTTTTTGTTGGTGGGATATCATCAAATGACCGTGTCTCCCGCTCTAAGATGGAGCGGAAGGGCGTGTCAGACTTTTACTGACTAAAACCCACCCTTGTTCCTTCAGTTGCCCATATGCCAGGGCGACGGTAACTCTTTCAAACGAATCTCGCGACCCTGGCAGATAATTAAGAGCTAAGAAGATATTTTTTTAAATGAAATGATTGCATACCGTTAACTGGCCATAGTAAAGTAAATTAAAAATAAACCTCATTTAAACGCAGTTAAGTCTAAAATTAGATATTCATTGGATACATAAATTATGATAATTAATTTTGATGATAGACTTATAAAGAAACACCTACGTTTTATTACTATTAATTTGTAGTCTGTGCGGCCTTAACCTAGATATTGAATTTCGGCCTTAGTCAATGACGGTCTGAATTTAAACTGGTTCTATTAATTTTTGTTAGAATAATATTATTTTGTTATATTTTCAAATAAATTTATAATAAAAATTATTTAAAATCTTAGTACAGTTGCGTAAAAAATGCTTATCAAAATTAAGAACACATTTTAATTCTATATTCTATGAAAGTCACGTTTCATTGTAGTATTTAATAGATTTCTTAAGAATTAAAAGAGATAGATCATGAACTATGTCAATACAAGATAGCTAAGCAATCGAATATGTGTTTAAGCCTATGGACGAAGTATTGCGTTGTCATTCCCATACCTACTAATCTAACTAGCCTGTATTGTCCCACTGCAGGGCAAAGGCCGATCTCCCTTTTCCACAGAATTCTGTCTTTTGCTAGTGCTGGCCAGTCCTTTCGAGGAGTCAAGCTCGTCCCGCCATCTTCGTCTCGGCCTGCCACGATGTCGTCGAGCGTTTAGTGGGATCCAATTGGTGGTTCTATTAACCCATTTGTCATCAGATATCCGGCAGATATGTCCAGCCCAGTCCCACTTGAGCTGGGGTACAGTGTGTGATAAATGATAAACGTGTACATATTAGCTCATACGCCAATTAATGTAAACCAAAGTGGATACAACTTTGTTAAATAGTTAAACACGTAGCCATGACAATCTGGTAACAAAGTCGGCAAAAAAAACAACGTATTCCCAACAAATTTATGTTGACAAAACTTCATAGAATCGATATTACATTAATATTCTACACACTGTAAATAATTTGACGTCAGCAAAAATAAACTTCACTTGGATTGACGACATGTCTCGAGATTCGATAAGATCGTCACAGAATTCAATAAGACCTATTTCATGTCATCGCTTGATGCCCTTCAAGGCTTATCACGTCCAATTACGAGTGTCGAGATGTCACTCCACTTGATTCGGATGAGCCAGTTACTCCAGTTAGCTACTTCGCGTGATAACTCGCCAAGGTTGGGACAGTTCTTTAAACATTGCGGAATGTAAAGTCTTTAAATTAAGTACTTATTGTAGAAGATTTAGGACTGTTTAAGTTTGTTAGTTAGGACATTCGAAATTTTTGTCTGAGAAAAGGTACTTGTATCTAATGGTGACGCTACAAATGTTCATACAGGTACCTTTAATTGGTGCTAAATTTAAAGGTATAATGCACGTTAGTATTACATCAATTTTTATGCTACAGCTACATTGTCATGCGAGCGCGCTGTACATCTCGCTGTATAGCAGAGAGCGCGCGAAGTGTTGTTTGCATTATCACGACAATGTAGCATTAGAAAAACTGAGATTACAGCGTCACCTTTTTTTTTATTGGATGGGAAATCATCAATTGACTTCTCCCGCTCTGGGCGGAGCGGGAGGGCGTGTCAGACCTTTACTGACTAAATCCCACCCGTATTCCTTCAGTTGCCCATGTGCCAGGGTCACGGTATCTCTTTCGAACAATCTCGCGACCCTGGCAGGCGTCGGTCCTAGCAGACCCCTTCAGTGTTGCTGACATCTCTTTGAGGAACACTACGCGCCGTCGACACGAGCCTGGTCCTTCTGGTCCCAGGGCACACCTCCACCGTATGCTCCACCGTGTCCTCCAGAAGATCCTCGCAATGGAAACACCCGGGCGTTTCCTCCTGCTTTATCCTGAACAAGAACCCAACGAAGCACCCATGCCCGGTGAGAACCTGCGTCAGGCGGAAGGTGAGGACGCCGTGGCGCCTCTCTATCCACTCCTCAAACATGCAGCGTCACCTTGACTTTCTAAATTCTAGATAAAAATTACATAATCGGGTTCACATCTTAATGAAATCACAGATAAATGTAGTTCATTTAAATAAGTATCATAGCATCAAAAAACTTCTGTAGTATATACTTCTCCAAATTCAAAACTTAAACAGTGACCTAAGATCTCGCTAGACTTCCTCATTTCCCATTCCTAAAACTAATTTAACTCTAAACAATACTAATAATATCCAAATTACGTCAGAAGCCGCGGCTCTTAACGACGGACAATTAAATCTTAGTTTAATGTATTAACCGTCTGCTAGTAACGGTTCTTTGAAAGTAGGACTCAAAAGTCGCGAATAATTTTAGGATTTAAGCATGCAATTTATTATCATTATTATTTTCCCACGTATGTTTATGTTCCGTTATGAGAAAGAGATACAAATCAAATCAAATCAAATTGAGTGGCTAATAGCTAAACAGTGACTCGAGTCCATTGAAGACAAACTTCACTTGCTACAGACAGTTTGTGGATGAGTGACCATCCAGTGCATATTGAGACTAGGGTAGCCACCTTTTTTTCATGCAATTAAAGTATTGCTTTGGTTATTATAGGTAAGAAAAAAAAGTACATGGTATAAAAATAAAGTACGATTTATTTTTCTTTGTTATTATATTTCAAAACATATTTTTTATTGCTTTTTGCAGTTTGCATCAAATAAATTTCAAGTTGCAAAAAGTATTTACGACTAATCTTTTCAAAATCCCAAAGAAATCAAATCTTGCAAAATAAAGTATTTTCCTGTACTTTATTTTTCTCATAAAGTATAGAGTACATTTATGTGAAATAACGTACAATACTTTATTATAAAGTACATTTTACATTAAAGTATAGAGTACATTTATGTGAAACTAGCTGACCCAGCGAACTTCGTATCGCCTAAGATTCAAAATGTTGTAATAAACCTTCCAAGTTTGACAACCTGGTACGCGGTGGTGATCTGGTAAGCGTTTTCTAGCTGATACTCATATGTTTGGGTAGCTCCTACTCGGTTATGATAACCTGTTACTTCGAAGGCATAAAGCGTTTTCTGGCTGACACTGCTGTTTAATAAGCTCATACCAAGTTATGACCGCCTGGTACCTCGAAGGCAAAGTTTTTGTCATACCACGTTTTATAGTGAAATGTATTCTCTTTGACGTTTTATGTCACATCACACGAGAACGCGGTCGAAGGGGATAAAAAGTATCCTTTGCCAAAAGCAAAAAAAAAAAAAAAAAAAAAGTATCCTATGTCCTTCTCCTGGCTCTAAACTACCTCCCTGCCAATTTTCAGCTAAATCGGTTCAGCCGTTCTTGAGTTATAAGTGAAGTAACTAACACGACTTTCTTTTATATATATAGATAACGTACAATACTTTATTATAAAGTACGGGTGGCAACCCTAATTGAGACCCGTCTGTGCCTCGAAAAGCATGCTAAACCGATAGTCACGGCAGTCATTCGTAGATCTATAATAGTCGTTATGGGTAGTCACAACCACAGTGACAACCAGATTTACCAAGGGGTATTGTGTTACCCAGTAACTAGGTTGTAGAGGTCAGATAGGCAGTTACTTCAAATAAAATACAGGCATTCATCTGAATCCTGTTGGAGTTGAAGCCAGCCCCAACGGAGTTGGGGAACAGCTAGACAAATTGATTATGTGCCGTTAACGTTTCGTCATTCTTTAAAAGATATTGACATACTTATATTCTGTATTGCCCAAATATTAACTTGATTCTGAACATGTGACGAACCAAGTCATTGTTAATGACATTTGCTAGTCGCACTCATGTATGAGACTTTCTCACGGAAATTACGTCTTCAAATAATAGCGTAAACAGGAAATATAGAAATTATTACGCGAAATGCGAATTTTACGAAGTAATTAGAATTTATTTACTTTTCGTAATCGTTAATTACCTTCTAAATAAATGGAATGGTAGTTTCATTTTACAAGTGCGTACATAAAATGTTCGAAAGTACCAATACGAAGCCACAAAATCACAGAAAAATTGTACACTGGCCATAAATAATATTCCATAGCAAATCATTCAAAATTAATTACCTACAGTACTCATTTAACCATGACAGCTGGCAAAAAGTTAACGAACAGTCGATTCATAAGTTTTTTTTGTAACACTTTTGTGTCCGACTGCCCTTGAGGGTGTTCCATATTTGGGCCTCTTTGAATCATGCGATCTAAATACAACCGGCCAGTGTTTTGTTATAATGTTGGTATAATGTGTTAAGGGGTGGACACAATGATGTATGGGATTATTTTTTGTGTGTGTAGAAATTGAAGCCGCATCTGGCGTCGTCGTCGGAACAAAAAGATTGATATTGCAAAAGGGTTACAAAAATAAAATAATATGGGTTGTTTTTATTCGACCTTTTTAATTAGATTTTTTCTTGTGGTTCTAATGGCTATGAAGTAAGAATGAGAAAGTTATTATTGTTTCTTGTAAGTTTAAAAAAAAATAATACGTTTATAAAAAAACTTTAAGTTTTATTTAACCATATATGTACACAAACATCTATGACAAGAAGAAAATAACAGAAAAATATAAAGGCGATGCTTATTTATAAATAATTCTTTTCCTGTTTGCATGTTATTAATGTTATTATTCTACCAAGTAAACACAGTTGCAGTGGAGACTATGTTAAATGTTATTATGAACTCACCAATACCATTGTTTATATCAGAAACCTAAACAACGTATAAGTGGCGCTACTTCATAATAAAACAACTAATCCCTTTTGTATTGACCTTCGATAAATGACGTAATACTCAGCTGCAATGGTTTCACTTGTCCAGCCTTATTTAGAAGTCTAGGCAGAAACCACTAAACTAAATACTGGTTAATAGTGACTACCATGTTTATGTACTCACTCGTTGAATTATGAGTATTATGACAGTTCTCTATAATGCTGTCATTTTTATGACACATCTTTTTGAAGTGTGAATTCTTTGATAATAAAAAAACGTGAGCGTCCTTTAATATTTAAACCAATGATACAATTGTATTCTGTCATTCCTATAGATATCATTTTAAAATAACTTAATTGTTTAACAATTACTCTTTCAAACATTTAAAGCGAATACTATTTTATTCTTACCAACCTAATCCGTGTTTATCCCAGAATTTACATTTATTTAAATAAACTCGTTTAGCAAAAACTAAAATTAAAGTGTCACAATGTCGGGAGCAGATACACATTATAATAAAATTTAAATCTATACTAATATTATGACGAGGAAAGATTTTTTTATTTGTAATATTTTATGTAGGGCATATACGGAGGAGGATGGATACACATCACGAAACGACGCTAAGGAGCCGAGTAAAAAAAGGCAGAAAGAACGCAAATGGAAAACGTTATAAAATCGCGGATAGGCAATGCGATACTTCTGAGATATATTATAAGATTATTTTAAAATGAAACAAGAAGTTTGACAATTTTTTACTAGTTCTAATCTACTAATTAATCTATGTTTATTATTCTACTACTACACAACGTAAGGTCCAGTTGAAAATCAGCGGCAGTAAGACAATTAGTGCCTGAACTAATTGTCTGGCATATCTGAACTGGGTCTATTAAAAAAAATGGACACACAATTTTTTTTTTAATAAATGTGTTTTTTCTCTCTCTTGTAGACAGTGCGTATTTATGTGCCAAATAGACATAATTATATTCTTTCTTTCTTTTTTAAACTTTCCACAAGTCATACAACTCCACACAAATCTTCACCAGTGTGTACAAACCGTTACAATGACGTAAGTACGTCAAGTTTGCTTTTAATCTTAGCATGTGGCAGTGGTACTGTGGTAGTCCCACTCCCACGTGGGTCCCATACAACGAGTGTTTAGTTTTGTCATCACTGTAGTCATTGGGTTGACGGTATTTTATTTGTTCATCTTGTTTCGGTTTTGATGTAGTGTTTGTGTTTTTAATTATAGGACAAATTAGGTACGAGTCGCACCTTAAGTAAAACAAGGAAGAAACCGAAGAAGAGATGTACAACAGATGATGTTTGTAAATTATCCTATGAGATCATAACTACCAAGATAAAATGTATCCTATGTCCTGAGTAGGATCCTAGGATCATACTGGTCATGGTATGGTGGTCTACCTGTGTACCTTTCATCCAAATCCTTTAAGGTGGTATATGGAGAATGACGTACTTTTTCATTTTAGCGTACCTTCGAAAAGTTATGACAAAGATAGACAAAAAAAGACAGAAGTCACTTACGTGTTTTTGAAGTGAAAACTTATTAAACCATGTTGAATGATTTTATGGTAGAGGCAAAACTTATTGATTCCCATCACCGACATGCTGATGTTTGAAAACTGTATATTTTTGTGTATGTGTTACTATGTATTTTTCCAAAGTTTCTCTTTTGTCGGCAGTCCTACTACAATATTTATTTTTTTAAATAAATAAATAAATATCTTAGGACAACCAACACACCGTTATCTCAAACTCAGAGCCTGTACTATGGTAATCAGACAACCGATAAATATACCTACTTATATATTTCTAAATACATACATATCATAGATAAATTACACCCAGACACAGAACAAATGATTGTGCTCATCACACAACGATTTGTCCTGGGTGGGAATCGAACCCACGACCTCAGTCTTTGCAGTCAGGGTCACTAACCACTAGAATAACAGGCCAGTCAAAATAGAAGTATAGATTTATCATACTGACTCATTACAAGAAGTTCTAGATCTTGTGAACAAATGATTTGCATAGCGTAGGAGATGCACTAGAATTTGCGTCTACGCATTGCTTTATTATTCAAACAATCTAAATACATAACTAAAAAGGTCAGAACTTCTCTGAACCTCAGCGATCTAAAACAAAGTGATTCGGTATTCAGAGTGATTTCGGCGCAATCGCAATTGCTTTTTTTGTGGGTGGGAAATCATCAAATGACGTCTCCTGCTCTGGGAGCTCTGGAGCGAATGCGTGTGTCAGACTTTTACTGACTAAACTCACCCGTGTTCCTTCAGTTGCCTATGCCAGGGTCACGGTAACCGTTTCGAACAATTCTGTGACCCTGGCAGGAATCGCAGCTGCTGAGCATAAGATTCTGAGTTTAGTTACCAGGTCGGACAAAGTGTTATTGGATGTTTCCAAATGGAATTCTCAGTCATTGGGGTCGCAGGGAGATCGATGCCCAATCTGTTAATACCAGATTTCTGCGATCCAGATTCAGATTCTGGATTCAGTACATGACTCTGGACATCAAAACGATTTCATAGAAAATAGCAGACCTACGCGGTCAAATTTTAAGGTGTCATAAGCATTTTTTCTTCTTACTGACGAAAAATTACAATGTAGGGGTTCCAAAATCATTTAGGACCTGAACATATGGTAACAAGTTACGCCGATGTCTCTCTGTGCCACTCTGTATAAATTCATATATTTACCAAGACTTTCCAAAAAGAACATTTTACTTAGTAGGTAACCTAATAATCATGATCTTTATCTTTTATTTTATCTTTTTGTACTTAATACACGACACACTTACAAAAACATATGAGTAAATATAACCATTAAATGCCGTACAAAAGATTGCTCAATATAACATTTTGTATGATATTTTTCCTCATCCATTGTACCCGCGTTTGTTATTAAGTGGCATATACACTTGTACACGATTACAATGCGTTGTTTGGGCGGTTTCCAAACGGTTATGTATTCCACTTGACCTGTAAGTAATGCGGGTTCTGCACGGCTTTGTTGCTGTGATGTAAATTATATTGTAATGAGGAAGCGATGGCTTTTTGATGGTTGGCTGTCGAGTTTTTTTTGGATGTAAAGAAAATTCTGTTTTTTTTTTGTACTGCAAGGCACTTTTAATATTGATAGCAGAGGTGGCCCAGTGGTATGGGCCCCGACCTACGAGTGGTAAGTCGTGGGTTCGTACTTTGTGTAAATAATTTAATCACCGTACTCTCAAAAACGATGAAGGAAAACATCGTGAGGAAATGTTCTAGAACCAAAAATTCGAAGGCCTGTGACATCTAGCAACCCGCACTGGGCCCGCGCTGTAGATTGCGGCTCACTCTATCTAACCGAGAGGAGACATGTTTCCCAGCCGTGGGAACAGTATACGCCTGTCAGTCGCCTGGGTTCGATTCTACGACCTACAACTACAAGTCGCGGCTGTTACCACTGGGCCACATTACTCATTCATGTAATTACAGCTATCTAATATCACACATAGAAAAGATATCATTACATTTTATTCGCAGCTTCACTAAAGTCCAGACAAGATGGAGAAATCTAATTAGGTGTGCACGAACGAACAATCTCTTAGATGGACTTGCCTTCCGTGTCGTGTCGTCCTAATAAAAATATTTGTAATTAACACGTAGGCGTTATTTATTTTGTTCTCGTGTTATTGTATGTTCTAGGTCATTCGACTTTATATAGGGTGGTACCGTGTGGTGCCGGACGTAAAGAATAACACCACCCCATTTCTTCTCGTGGGTGTCGTAAAAGGCGACTAAGGGACTTACTAGAGAATGGGTAGCCGCGTTCTCTAAGCATTTCACCACCATACTGCGATCGCCAACCCGCCTGCCAAGCGTGGCGATTATGGCAAAGCTCCCCAAATTGGGGGAGGCCTATGTCCAGCAGTGGACGTCTTACGGCTGAAATGATGATGATCATGATAGGGCGGCCCGCTTTATCATCATTTTAGCCCGGAATCAGCCTATGATGCGTAAATGCATTCCGTATTTCAAAGATATAAGAGATAATATCCCATACGTTTCCGTTCCTTGCTGTCATTTGTCGATCATTGAGTCTTTACGGGTCGTTAGAGTCCCAAAACTAGACCAAGGGGTAGAGTGTTACATTGGCCCTGGCACATGGGCAACTGAAGGAACGCGGGTGGGTTTTAGTCAGTAAAAGTCTGACACGCGTGGAGCGGGAGACGTCATTTAATGATATCCCACCCAAAAAAAGGGGTAGAGTGTAACCCAACAACGACAATGTAGACACAGTAATCTGCCTACCCATTTTCAAAATACGTTGGGGTCAGCTTTCAGTCTAACCGAATGCAGCTGAATATCCGTATTTCCCATGAAGCGACTGCCTATCTGACCTCCCTAGACCCTTTGGTTACTATGCAATACCTTTACTCTTTAGTAAGGTAAAACTGGTTGTCAGACTTTCGGGCTTCTGACGACCCGGAACGAGACACAAAGATCCAGAAACGGCAGCCGGGACTAACAGCTTAACGTGCTCACCGAGGCACAGAAGGGCTTAGTATGTAAAGATGGTCACCCATCCACGGCCAACCGCGGCAAGCTTAGCTTAACCTGGTCGATGGACTGTTGTTTTGTAGCGTCAAGCCCCACAATGAAGATACAAGCAATGGAATGTTTTTCATTGAGGAAGTGACGCTATCGCAACTAGATCCTGACTCTCCTTTATAAGTATTGGCCTCACCTACTAAATCAATAAAACGGCTATAAATAACATGGAGACATCACAAAGGAGCCAGTTATCTTGTGAACGGGTATCATTACTACATCACACCTACTCGGCTATATCAGTACAAAGACTGTTGTTGTGTTGACTAAGGGATCCCTGCTGTTTGTAAATGATAAATAAGTCAATAAGCTAGTAAGTTTTTAAGCTGGATGAGGTCGGCGTTTCCTATCTGCCTGCTCAGAAAAGAAAGGCCGAATCAAACTCAGAGGTCACAGTCTCTTTTAAAGTTCAGACATAATCTTGGTCACATTATGTGAAGACCACAGATACAGTGTAGATAGCCGTCTGGAATGGTCCAATCTTGGTCACATTATGTGAAGACCACAGATACAGTGTAGATAGCCGTCTGGAATGGTCCACTCACTACACGCATTTGTCACTAATCGAGCAGTTCAACTCAGGAGAGGATATTTGTACAAAGGAGAGACCTTGAAGATTGTAAGGTAGTGACCACAGCAACAGCTGTTCTGTGGTAGTGACAGAAGCGTCTCCTTCGTTTTGAACACGCAAGAGAAAATGTGGCATTCACACCCATACTAATTACAAGTAACTGTGTCTTTGTCTGTCTGTCAATCTGTCAGCCTATTTGCCTATGCAGATAGGAAGACAGACAAACATATAATATGTCTGTCCGTCTTCTGTCTGTCTATCCATTTTCGTTCTGACTATCTGTAAATCTGGGAGCAGGGGAGCAGTGGTGGCCCAGTGGTAACGGCCGCGACTTACGAGTAGTAGGTCGTGAGTTTGAACCCAAGCAAGCGCATAACTTTGTGTTAATTGTTTCATCACCACTGCTCCCAAAACGGTGAAGGAAAACATCGTGAGGAAACCGGCATGTCTTAGAACTAAAAATTCGAAGACATTTGACATCTACGAACCGACACTGGGCCCGCGTGGTGGATCATGGCCCACTCCCTCTCACCGAGAGGAGGCCTGTGTCCCAGCAGTGGGCACAATATAGACTGCTGATGATGATCTGTAAATCTATATGTCTGTCTGTCAGTGAGTTCAACTATCGGTCTGTCTGCCTATGTCTTCTGTCTTTCTATTGTCAGTCTGTCTGTCTATCTGTCAGTCTGTCTATTAGGCTATCTATTTATATGTCTGTCTGTCTATTAAACTGTTTATCTGTTTGTTGTTGTGTTGTGTTCTGTACACACCTTAACGGCTGAACGAATTTCGATGATATACTTATTTAGGTAGACCATGACGTGAGTAGGACATATTATATTACTAGCTTTTGCCAGCGGCTTCGCCCGCGTGGAGGTCGGAAAATATCCCGTGGGAACGTACTACCGGGATGAAAAGTAGCCTATGTCCTTTCTCAGGCTTTAAACTATCTGTGTACTAAATTTCATTTAAATCAGTTCAGTAGTTTTAGCAGGAAAGCGAGACAGACAGATAAACAGATAGACAGAGTTACTTTTACATTTATAATAATATTATAAGTGTGGATAAGTGTGGATTTATCCAGATCATACGATCGAGGATAATTTCCGCGGGAATGGAATAATATCTTTTCCATTCAGGAATCGAAACCGCGACCCGTTGGAAGAAAGGAGTGAACCAATGACTTGACCTCTTTGATTTATTAAAATAATTAAAATTATTTAGAGAGGTCATGTTAGGTCAAAGCGTCATCCTTTTTAGAGATACATATTTCCTCATATAAATATGGAAATTAAAATCGCTAATTGTTAAATTACCTGCTGTGATGAGTAGGTATTTAGCGCAGAGGTAAATGACTCTTTTATTGCATTTGTTTAGTTAGATAAATATGTAATGCGTCATTTTTCTTCCGCAACTGGTTAATGACCTCTCTGCGGTTGTGATAAAAACCTTTGTAACATAGAATGATATACCTGTTATCATTAGTGTTATTCATTTACCTGTTACTGTAGGTGCCCCGATGGTCTCGTAAGCGCGACTGTGTATGGGGTCCTGGGTTTGGATCCCTAGTCAGGCAATATGTTATTCCGTCAGGAATTTCTCAGTAGCAGCCCGGAGTTTAGGAGTTGGCGGTGTGATACCCCCGTGCCTCGGAAAGCTGTTCAGCCGTTGGTCTTGCCCCTGACCTGTCTGCGGTCGTGTCGGATTGCCGTCCCATCGGACTACGAGAGTGAGGGAACAGAAAGTGCACCTGTAGTATAAAGTCTCCCACGCCGATGACTAGTCTCCTTAATATTGACCATCAAGCCCGAAACACGGTCTTGAGGACCTCTCACACACAGTCACGATCTTCTTACCCATAATTTGGGGCCGATACCACTGGAACACCACAGGGACACCACTGCTCTATACATAACGCATGACGTCAATCAACCAACAATTAGGTAATTAAAATACTGCTAAACTAAACATAAATGAGTCAAAAGTAACGGCATCAAAATGCCGATGGGCAGACGTATTCCGGGAATCAACTGAAAGTGTGTCTCTAATCATCGCTCAGGAATGTCGCAGGCGCACGGACAGACGATTGTTCATACTACCCGTCTAACCGTCTTTATACATTGACATTGTGTCATTTTTTTTTTCAACCAACACTCTGTTATCTGATAAACAGACAACTGATAAATTATACTTATATATTTCTACATACATACATTTTATAGATAAATTACACCCAGACACGGAACAAATGATTGTGCTCATCACTCAAAGATTTGTTCTGGGTGGGAATCGAACCCACGACCTCAGTCTCAGCAGTCAGGGTCACTAACCACTAGACTAACAGGCATTGGAGAGATAACGTGCACGTACTGTTTGTAGGACGAGCACGGCCTACTGTTAGGCTTTTTTTTTGAAGTGAAAACTTCTTTAGCGGCGTTGAGCACTTTTTCTGTAATGGGTATAAAATCTTAAACTCGCGTCAGGACACGTGACCTGATCGAAAAAGCGTAGGACGGATGGAGAGTAGACAGCTATCCCCTCTCTACGGCGCGGCGAAAATGTATGCCTGGGCCTACTGTTTCGTTTAGGCGGCGCAGGGCGCTTGCGCGAATGTTCGTCTATGTTACAGCGTGCCACGCGCATCCATGGATGGTGACAGCTGATGGCTCGACCGTTTGTGTAGTGATCACATTGTTGTGTATTCGTAAAATTCATGAATATAAAGTGCTTAAAATATGGAAATTGAACAACAAATTATTCCCTAACCATTCCAAAATATCAAACATGCTCAACGTTAATAATCAAGTTTTCACTTCTGCCGGCACTCCCGGAGTGCAATTTTTTTTGTGATGGGAAGTCATCAATTGACCTCTCCCGCTCTGGGCGGAGCGGGAGGACGTGTCAGACTTTTACTGACTAAAACCCACCCGTGTTCCTTCAGTTGCCCATATGCCAGGGCCACGGTAACTCTTTCGAACGAATCTCGCGACCCTGGCAGGCATCGGTCCTAGCAGACCCCTTCAGTGCTGCTGACATCTCTTTGAGGCCTACTGTTAGGCTTGACTCACACATTACATCACAGTTTGGGAACAAAAACCGTGATAAAATTCGTGACTCAAGCCTATCACAGAGGCCGTGCTCGCCCCGCTGGTGGGTGACGTAGGTCTTTTGAGAAGAAGGTTTTGGCATTTTGCTAGCTTATTAGTCGGTTCGCACGAAATATCTCGGCCGAATCAGGTGAATCGTCATTTTTAAATAATATAATATTTTCTACAGGCGACTCGCACGAAATTGATTTATTTATGAGAGAATCGACAAATCCAGAAATGTTTATAAAGCAATTTTCTACATTGATGTGATCCAGAATTACCACGTAAAATATAAAAATACCGGCCAAGAGCGAGTTGGAGTTGCACACGAAGGGTTTCACAAGGTGAAATATCCCGAAAAATACACGTTTCTTGTATTTAAATTTTTAACTTTGTTTTCATTTTTATTATTCGTGGTTTTAGCGGCAATAGAAATACCTATTCTGTGAAAATGTCAACTATCTGCCTATTAACGGATCATGCGACAGCCCGCTGACAGACAGACGGACGGACGGACAGCGGAGGCTTAGTAATAGGGTTCCATTGATTGGACGGAACCCTAAACAGAACAGTCGAATTGAGAACGTTTTTGAAGTCGTTTAAAAACAATACACGATCGATTTCTTCACTGCTTATAAGAATTCGAACCAATTCTGAGAAACAATATGTTCGCGACGAAGGAATGCAGTCTGTTGCATAAGGTGCAATGTTTCTAGCAAACGTAAACAAAACTCAGCAACATGATACACGGCTTGTACTCTCGTGCTTTGGTTAAACAATCACTTATACAGCGTTGTGTAACAATGGGTACTGTTACTGTCAGTACAAGAATTTTGGTGGGTCTGACTGAATCTGTCTAGTCTTTTTCTAACTTTGTTGGTGTCGGCTTCCAGTCTAACCTGACTGCCTATCTGACCTCCACAGCTCAGTTACTGGGTACCCCTTGGTAATAGTGGTTGTCAGACTTTCGAGGTACTGACGACCCGTAATGATACGGAGAAATGATACAAAGATACGGAGGGGATTTGATATGTAAAAATAATAGTTAAAAAAAACTAAAAAACACGCTCCCATAGAAAACCAAACTAAAAAGTAGAAAATAATGGAAAAAAAGCGTGGGGTGCTTTTCAAGGTATGTTTTTATTGATATCAGGCACCCACGCTTTTTTTCCATTATTTTCTACTTTTTAGTTTGGTTTTCTATGGAAGCGTGTTTATTAGTTTTTTAAAACTATTATTTATTTTCTATTTTTTAGGGTGTTTCGAATTTTGAAACGTGTGTCAGCGTAGTTTGTGACGTATGTCAGCGTAGTTTTCGAATACAAGTTTTTTTGGTATCCTGGTAACACGGGCAAGGATAATGGCACTAATTTATGAAATTATTGTTTTGTCATCAGTCCTCGATAAGCCTACAAAGTTTGAACGAAATCTGGCCGTTTAAAGTGGGTCAAAATCGCGCTATAAGGAGTCGGTTACAAACAAACATACAAACAAACAAACATACATACAAGTGAAGCTAATATAAAGCGTGTAAAAATGGTCACCTATCTACAGACCAACGACAGAAGCGCAGCTTACCCTGATTGTTCAGCTGTTTACTTAGCAACAAGCCCTCCGTCGTAATGTAGGAAGTCTCAGTCAGATCATTGAATAACTATCTCTATGACTAAACTGTATAAAGTTGCTTCTATGTTGAATTACAGGAAGGGCATTGCATGTGTTGGTTGCAGGAGACTAATTTGGAGTAGACTATACGCAATGAAAGTTGGAAGTAGCGTTCGCTAAACTCTGTTGGCAATTTCACTAATCAAACCAAACGCGATCTAAACCGCTTCCAAGAAAGAGCTGTCAGTGTCATCATTGTTGTGGAAATTGACATTGACAGTTCTGAGACGCACTTTAGATAATTTTGCTGATTGGATTTAGTGTCATTGACCCTAAATGTCTCGACCAGTTAAACATCATCCTCATTTCAGCCGTAAGACGTCCACTGCTGGACTTAGGCCTCCCCCAATTTGGGGGGTTTTGCCATAATCGCCACGCTTGGCAGGCGGGTTGGCGATCGCAGTATGGTGGTAAAATGCATAGAGAACGCTGCTGCCCATTCTCTAGTAAGTCCCTTAGTGGCCTCTTACGACACCCACGGGAAGAAATGGGGTGGTGTTATTCTTTACGTCCGGCACCA
Organism: Aporophyla nigra; assembly: GCA_947507805.1. NCBI lineage: Eukaryota > Metazoa > Arthropoda > Insecta > Lepidoptera > Noctuidae > Aporophyla > Aporophyla nigra. The sequence continues at coordinate 17,403,938 of OX382309.1, read as the reverse complement.
CACGGTACCTACACGGTACACGGTAGTTAAACATATGTACTGTATTTGCTCCCAATTCGCCGACAAGCTGTTGTGCAATTGAACAAATACTGCATAATTGGCCTACAATGTTCCCACTGCTGGCACACAGGCCTCTTCTCTTCGAAAGGGAGTGGGCTAATCTACATTACTGGCATAGGTAGGTGTCACATGTCGTCCAATTTTGGCTCTAGGATATTCCGGTTTCTTCACGATGTTTTCCTTCACCGTTTTGGGAGCAGTGGTGATGAAATAATTTACACAAAGTAATGCGCCAGTCTGGGTTTGAACCTACGATCTACAACTCGTAAGTCAAGGACAATATCATTATCATCAACATCCTATAATGTTCCCACTGCTGGGACACAGGCCTCCTCTCGGTAAGAGGGCGTGGGCCATAATCCACCACGCGGGCCCAGTGCGGGTTGGTAGATGTCACATATCTTCGAATTTTTGGTTCTTAGACTTGCCGATTTCCTCACGATATTTTCCGTCACCGTTGAAGGGCGATACCTTTGGAAGTAAACACTTATTACTGTTAATTGTGGTTTTAAGAAACTAATAAACAAACCATACCTACTCTCTACTGTTGCAAAATATGCAACATGATAGATAAATAAGTAACTAACAGAGTTTGTAAAATTACATTCGGTCTTAGTCGGTTTAATCAAGCGTGTGGTGTTAAATTAATCACTTGAAACATACGTGAACTACCACAGATTACCTACTGAACCATTGCATAACACGTATACGTAGCTTACGTAATATAATCACAACAAAAGAGCTATATTAAAGCAGTCATAAGGTTTCAACTTAGGGTTCACGTGTACTAGGCTACAAGAAATATATCGTCAGCTGCATATTTTCTCGTAGTTCCACGAGGAAAATGAACGGTAACGAGGTCGAAACCCAACTGACTAAGTGGAAGGTGATAATCATAGGAATAAATAGGGTGAAGGAAAATACTAGGTTAGGTACTGGCAGGTGCTTATATTTCCATTCTGACTAAACGGCAAATGTTGTTTGTGCCTAAAGAAATAGCTATGGTACCCATTGTTTTTGGAGATGTGGGGCCCAATATGGACTCAGTACGGCTCACATCTCTACAAATTCTCTTGTCACACTCGAAGTAACTATTTGTAAAATACCTACGACACAGGATACAATTATGAATCTATCGTATCGAGTCAAAGTTAATACTCAAACAAACCATTAAAAAACGTTCATAAAATTATATTCGCCACAATAAACTTCTTTCTTTGCACAGATACAATAAAAATCTATGAGAATGATCATCCGACTATTAATTACTGTAAAAAGCTACATATATTATCTTTATTTTTCTCTCTTCACAAAAGTTAATATGGTTATAAACATAGATACAAGAATTATAGCGTTTAAGGTGAATGCTCCAAACCAGCCCGCGAAATTCAAAATTTCTTACGTTTTTTGCAATTTGCAGGCCAGTGCTAGGTTGTATGTTGATTAAAATATTATTCGCGACTGTAAGACGTATGTAGTTACAGATTTATAATCATCAAAATCACCAATACAACCTTCCAAGTTCACACTGGCCTGCAAATTGCAAAAAACGTAAGAAAATTTGAATTTCGCGGGCTGGTTGAAGCATTCACCTTAAACAAAAATGCACAGATATGATCCTTTGTGAGAGCCTGGCGTCCATACTAGGCGACCCTGTGTGACGTATTACCAGACTTAAACTTAAGATAATCGAAACTATCTTTGACATGCTGCTATTCATCATCATTTCAGCCAAAAGATGTCCACAGCTGGACATAGGCCTCTCCCAAAAAGATTCGCCATAATCGCCACGCATGGCAGGCGGGTTAGTAACCGCAGTTTGATGGTAGAATGCATAGAGAACGCTGCTGCCCATTCTCTAGTAAGTCCCTTAGTCACCTTTTACGACATCCACGGAAAGAAATGGGATGTTGCTATTATTTACGTCCGGCCTGACACGGAGAATGCTATCGCATACCGTTAAAACCAACGGTCTATCTCGTAACTATAATTCCTACTCCCAACTAAGCCACTACAATATTACCGGCTAAAAATGCTGAAACAATAAACAAGAATTACTCAACAGCTAGAGGTCAAATTGTGGTCTTGGAGAAAATCACGGCTGTGTCCATTGACGCCAATTTATTGTCCTCCATAAATAAAGGCCGCCACTGTATCAATTAATGTTAATTTAGATAGTTCTCGGCCTGTGGCTTTGGACGAGTTCGTCTGACGTTTGTTGCTTGAGTTGTTGCTTACTCGGAGGCCTGTGAGTTATTAAAGTGGATTATATGTGGGTTTTTGTTGGGTTTGGATAAATAATTCTGATCTTTGCAGGTATTATTGATATTGCCAAACGTGTTACAAACAGTAATTGTAAAGTACTTTTTTCAAAAATGACAACTTATCACCGAACAAAGCTGTCTTTTTAGGGTTCCGTTGCCAAATGGCAAAAAACGGAACCCTTATAGATTCGTCATGTCTGTCTGTCTGTCTGTCCGAGTATGCCACAGCCATTTTTTTCCGAAACTATAAGAGCTATGCTGTTGAAACTTGGTAAGTAGATGTATTCTGTAAACCGCATTAAGATTTTCACACAAAAATAGAAAAAAAACAATAATATTTGGGGTTTCCCATACATAGAACTGAAACTCAAAAACTTTTTTTCATCAAACCCATACGGGTTGATAAGGGAATGATAAAACTAAAAAAAATATATGATGTACATTACCATGTAAACTTCCACCGAAAATTGGTTTGAACGAGGTCTAGTAAGTAGTTTTTTTTTAATACGTCATAAATCGTAAACCACAATTTACCTTTCATTCAGTCAACTCAAATATAAAAATAAAAAATAAAAAACATTTAATTTCATAAACATAAACCTTATGCATAAACCGTGAATTCCTGCAGGTTTGTACGGAACCCTCGGTGCGCGAGTCCGACTCGCACTTGGCCAGTTTTTTGTATAAAGAACTGCGTATCTATAACAGAGGTTCTTAATTCAACAACTGGCTGTTGGTTTAAATAAAATAAATAAATAAAAAATAAAATAAAAATACTTTATTTCAGACATGAATAGTCCATAGGTTGGTTAGTGATGGTAGTAACAGAACGTACTTAAAGCTTATATTAGTATTGTTAGTAAGGACACAAAATACAATTAAATTGACTGAACCCGCCTTCAAGGCTCAGTGTGGAAGCTTCATAAGTATGTCAAAGGCAAGTGAGTGATGACATTACTTACTTATACATACCTATAGCTACTTCCACCCAGTGCCGTTGTATAGGACAGTCTGGCCTGTTAGCAATCATATTCAGGATGCCGTTCCGAGTGTTACGCAAGCGATGTAGCAAGGATGCCGCTTTTTTACGCATGATAGCGTGAAAACCGTCTGCGCGAGCTTCGGCAAACATGCCCGAAGCACTACAACGCCGCGGCAGTCGCAACAGCATCCTGAAGGCGTTGTTAAATTGAACGCGCAGGACGTTGTAGGCTCGGCTTGTATATGACACCCACAGGCCGCTCGAATAAAAGGACTGACAGAACGCTTTAAACAGGGTTACTTTCACGTCTGTCGTGCAGCGAGCAAACCTGCGGGCGAGCATATTGCTCCTAACCGCCAACGCCCTGCGCTCCCTCTCTATATCGCTGTCATCGCGTAGGTCACTAGTGACAATGTGGCCTAAATACTTGAACTTGTCAACCACGTTTAGTACCACGCCATTGAGATATACCGGAGGTACACGGCGGGGTTGTTGTTTTTGTGTTTTAAACACCAGAATCTCACTCTTTTTAGAGTTGTATTTAAGGCCGTGCACCTCAGCATACGTCTCGCAGATCGATAGCAGCTCTCTCAGCCCACTTATCGATGGACTGAGCAGGACCATGTCGTCCGCGTAACTTAAGTTATTGACACAAGTGCCGTCTATGTGACAGCCGACATGTGTGCTGCTCAGTCGCTCGATAAGCTGGTTCATATACAGGTTAAATAACAGAGGTGAGCTTAATCCACCCTGCCTTACACCACACTCCATTTTATACACATCCGACAGAGTATCAACCCATCTCACCCGGTTAGTCTGGTGATCATACCAGTATCTGAGGAGCGCTGTGTATTCCCCCGGTACACCCATGCTCCTCAACCTGTCCCACAGCACATCATAAGCAACGAGATCGAAAGCTTTCGACAAGTCGAGGAAACACGCGTAGACCGGCGTCTTCCGCGAGGTATAGTACTTGACTGTGTGTTTCAGGCTAAGTATGGCACTTTCTGTGGACAGGCCCGCCCTGAACCCGAACTGGGCATCATGCACTTCGACGTGTTCAGAAAGGCAGCCATTCAACACACCGTCAAGTACCTTAGCCGTAGTGGTGGCAAGTGAGATGGGTCGATAGTTATTAATATCGGATGTGTCGCCCGTCTTGTTTTTAACAATGGGTACCACTGTCGTCCGAATAAGCGATTCAGGCAGACAAGAGTGACCGAGGCACAGCGTAAAGAACAGAGAGAGCACTCTAGGCAAATGCACACCCGCATACTTAAAATGTTCTAAACTGAGGCCATCGTGACCCGGCGATTTTCCATGTTGCATTCCGGAAATAATTTTAGCAACTGTCTTAGCTGGTATTTTGGTAATCCGCTCGGTCACAATATCCTCAGAACATCTCTCGTCACAAAACCCTGAATTCAAGGGTGATCGCACAGAAAAGTGGTCCCTAAAAGCATCAGCAATATGCTTGCGGTCAGACATGCCACCGACGCTCACCGGGAGACTCGGCCTCACATTCATTTTGTTTGTGTTTTTCCAAAACTGTTTAAAGTCCTTAGCGGTATGGTTAGAAGCAAGCAGATCCATTTTAAGCTGATCTTGCCTGTCTTGACACCATTTAAGTTTGGCTTTGAAAATACGCCTTGCCTCCGCCATTTCACAAAATAAAGGGCCACTGGCCGGGCGACCAGCCATCGTCCAAACTTGGAACCGAAGTCGGGCCTCACGATGAGCACCCGCGACATGCCTGTTCCACCCTGTTATGTAACCACCTTTCCTCCAAACCTGATCTGAACCTGATCTAATTTGAAATCATGTTCAACCTGATCTAATTTGAAATCATGTTTTGTTATAAGGGGCCCGGGTTTAATGGTCTCAGATTGTTTCAAGAATTTCTGAAAATATGGTAATCACAATCACTTTCCTCTATTCTTAATAACTGCGGCAAAATGATTATTCTCATGACTGGTGTAATGTTATACAGCATTTTTATCTATGTGCTATCGTTCACTATGAAGTTCCAAATAATGAATGTTCCAAAAGCCAATTATTCTCCTAACTTAATGAACTTGTAAGTACTTACCTCTTTTACCTTTCAGCTGAACACAGGTAATACTCATAGTAGATCATCCAGTTCTATCTACGTTGGGCCTCAACGGGTCGGACCTAATTACCAGCGTCCGTTCTAATAGCTCCAGATGCTTTGTCCATCCATTCGGCTGGTGCCAAATAAATTGTAGGCTCACCTACTTCAACTGTGGAAGGAATCCTGTTACCACCAGTTAATTGAAACACTGTGCTTACATCCTTAGTTGTTTGATTATTATTCACGTATCACCAAATTAATAATGAATTTAAATTATCTTCTTTTAGTTTAATTGTGATCTCTTAAACCATGTTCATAAAGGACTTATTTGACTAAATAATCTATACTAATATTATAAAGCTGAAGAGTTTGTTGGTTTGTTTGATTGAACACGGTAATCTCAGGAACTACTGGTCCGAATTGAAAAAATCTTTTTGTATTGGGTAGCCTATTGACCGAGGAAGGCTATATAACATCACGCTAAAACCAAGAGCAAAAACGCAAACGCAAAAATGTTGCAAAAACGGGGAAAATCGCACGGGTAGGCGATTCGACGCAACGGGAAGGGTCGGGAGAACAAGAAATTTAACGCGGACGAAGTCGCGGGCAGAAGCTAGTGTTTTATACTATTCCTCTTATTTGTTCTTGGGTCGACTATATTCTAGATCTTACTAGCCGAAAACTTCGCCACTATTATTATGTCGGAGTACTGGGCTTAATGAGTATGCAGCGCATCTCCAATTTATACTATTTATTTATTTTATACGTGTTTACCACTTCAATTCTTTAAGTAAACTTCACCTGATTACGTTTACCTTTGCTAATGTGTTTTTTATCTTTCCAGGTACGTTGGCTGCACTCATTCTGAGGTTTGTTTTTATGGCGATAGTAGATAATGTCCCAGTGACATGCGACTACGGGTATGTACATTGTTACTGCCTTCACCTATCGGGGCGTTGTTCACCTTCTGCATAGCAGATTCTTAAAAGATATGCGTCTCTTTACCTATTTGTTTGTTTGAAATGGCGAAATTTTAAAGGAGTGCTATTGCTGAATATCCTTTCTTCATTTTGACATATCTTGAGAATAATATACAAGCTAACACGAAAATATATAAAGAAATCAGTGCACAAGTACGTATATAAAACCTAACTTGCTTGTAAATAATAGCCTGATTAGAAGGCTAGTAGTCACCTAAAGAGCAATGGCTATGAAACCAAAAAAATAAAATCAAAGTCTTCTATTCAAATTAGGCTGAGGATGAACACTTTTCGAACGTCAAAATTACAAAAGGCAGTCCTCCAAAATGCCCCACCCTCACAACATCCTAAGAAGAAGAAGTGGCGCAACACACTCCCCAGGAACACAGCTGTCTGTTTATTTAGATAAACTTGATTCTATACAATATGCTTGAAGTTTTCCTATGTGATCGAATCAGGTCCTCATTCCTGATCCGCAGGCAAAACAACAAGGTACGGCAAGGAAACTGAAATGTGGCAGTGGGCAGGGTGTGATGTGTCTTAAAAGTACCTACCAGTTTAAAAAAACACTGTAGGTACCTACAGTAAATAGTTATATCAACTGACAATAAAAACGATTTACTTAGTAAAAATGTTAGCAGTAAAAATTAACTTAAAAATAATTAAAAGATCTAATTAGGAATTTAATTACACTTTATCCGAGTGATCTTTCATCCAATTTTCAATTCCGTATTCTTCAAACATGCATAACAATCTCTTCTAAAATCTAGATTAAAATAGCTAATTACATGTTAATTCAGTTGCGACGATCTACGTAAAATATGTAAGTTAGGTGCGTTTGTAAGAAAAAGCAGCAATGTTGTTACAAGCAGATTGTAATCGTGGGAACGTCTGTACCATTGTTAAGTAAGTTATATAATTGTATTTCTGCCAGCTTCTGAAGGTTATGTATATTATTATGTGGGTTGACTTCAGGCTTTACTGATCAGGTTTTTTTTTTGGGTGAAAATCATCAAAAAAGGTCTCCCGCTCTGGGCGTAGCGGGAGGGCGTGTCAGACTTTTACTGACTAAAACCCACCCGTGTTTCTTCAGTTGACTATATGCCAGGGCCACGGTATCTCTTTCGAACTAATCTTGCGACCATGGCACGGCCTGATTGATCAGGTTAAGCTACGCTTACCGCGGTTGGTTCGTAGATGGGTGACCATCTTTACATACCAACACCCCTCCGTGCTTTGAAAAGCACGTTAACCGTTAGGTCCTGGCTGTCACTTATGGATCTTTGACGGTCGTTACGGGTCGTCAAAAGCCCAAAAGTCTGACAATCAGTCTTACCAAGGGGTATCGTATTACCCAGTGGGTTGTGGAGGTCATAGGCATTCGCTCCATGTTAAATAATGGAAGCTGACCCTAACATACTTTGAGAACGGCTAGGCATATGAGGTTCATTATAATATATTAGGCACAATATTATTTTATAGTTGAGTTATAGTGATTATTATACCTATATATAAGGTGTATCTATTCATACACGAAGTATTTTAAGAGGCACACCTTTAGGTGGTAAAGAAGCTATAGAAGCAAAAAGAAATTTATTATCAAAGCGTTTTTGAATTTTCGTAATTTTGACGTTTTGCATAAAACCTTTACTCCAAATTCTATAAATGGCCCGCCTGATGCTGCGAGGGCGGCGACAGGACAGCGCGAGCGCGGCCACTATAGAAACTAGAGTAATGGATGTTAAAAATAAGAAGGAGCCAGTATTTATTATGTGCGTCAAATAATTTATAAATATTAAATTTTGTAAAAAATACATTTCAACAAATTTTTTTTTCGTTGCTATAGCTTCTTTACCACCTACAGGTGTATCTCTTTAAATATTTCGTGTATGGATAGATACACCTTATATAGTTATAGACATAAAAGGCCAAATGTCTAGAAGAAGTAGTCTTCTGGTGAGTTACTGTTAGACGGTGGGCATTTACAATTGCATGCCATTCAGCTCTATCTTCTACCATTACAGAGAGGTAACTTAAGTGGGGAACTTGTCTACATTTTATAGAATAACTCACCTTTTTGCTTCACCGTAGTCGGGTTATTAATTAATGAAAAAAAAAAAGGTTTTGACAATCAGAAAGCTTAGCTAAACTATTATCGAAGAGACACGTAATCATGCTAGTCTAGTACGTTACTGACCGCAATGATAATACACAGTTTAATAAGCTACGAAGTAGGTTATACAATAATACCTCTGTTCTAAAATGAATAAGAGGAATTAGGGCAATTAATGGACGGTTTCAGCCAAGAAAAAATTGTTTTACAGGCAAGTTTATTAGTGAATTCTTTCGTATGAAGCATGAACTTTTCCTTAAAGAAGAAACAAGGGAGTTAATATGATTGTTGTATAAATGGTTGGTCATCATCTTCTTCATTCCAGCCGAAAGACGTCCATTGCTGAACATAAACCTCCCCCTCAAAGGGGGCTGTGTCATAACCGTCACGCTTCGCAGGCGACTTGGCGTCCACAGAATTTTTTTTTTTTTGTATGGGAAATCATGAAATTACTTCTCCCGCTCTGGGCGGAGCTGGTCAGACTTTTCAGACTTTTACTGACTAAAACCCACCCGTGTTCCTTCAGTTGCCCATGTGCCAGGGTCACGGTATCTCTTTCGAACAATCTCGCGACCCTGGCAGGCGACCACAGATGCATAGAGAACGCTGCTGCCCATTCTCTAGTAAGTCCCTTAGTCGGTTTCTACAACACCCACGGGAAGAAATTCGATGATGTTATTCTTTACGTCCGGCCCCGGGAACGGTTCGTATGTTAAAGCAACTGACCTAGAGTGAACATTTAATATCGCAATAAATTGTTTGTTTCCTAGATAGAAAGGCTAGTAGAACACTTTAATCTTCAATAAAAACTTTTACCAAAAAATTTAACCGCCGAAAAAAAAAAAAAAAACCTTAAAATTATGAGTCGGCGCTGGAAAATCAATGAACAAAGATCACTCAAAGCGCCGATTCATAATTTTAAGGTTTATTATTTTTTTGCTTTTCAGTTTTTTCGGCGGTTAATTTTTTTGGTAAAAAGTTTTTATTTCATAATTTTTTGTGGCTTTAATATACTTATAATACTTGGCAAGGTATACCCTATACAACGAATAAAGAATTATCAAAATCGGACTACTCTGTATAAAGTAATGCGTGGTTAAACATAACAATCAGTGTGTGAACAATCAATCATCCCCTGTTTTCTGACCCTTAGGGTTTGATTTTGTTTTTCAACTTTATATGGGACCACCCTCGGAGTATACCCTTTCCAATTAAAAAAGAATTATCACAATCTGACTACATTGTAAAAAGTTATGCGTGGTCATACATAAAAAAAACAAACAAAAGAAAAAAAAAATATACGCGTCGAATTGATAACCTCCTCCGTTTTTTTTTCGTCGGTTAAAAATGTCTCATATTTTTCGGTGAAACTGCGTTTTCGGGCCAGCAAATGTAATATCTTATAGTGCAGGCAACGTTGCAAATAAAAAGCTTCGCCATAAAACCAACTAAAGAGAGTTTTAAAAGACAAACTCTGCCAAATTCCTGAAACAAGGACGCTATGCCAAAAACTATGAAACTGGACGCTGTACTTGATGTGACACAGTTTCTTTAAAGTTTATTTTTCTTTTAAAGTAGAATAAACATATTTTCGAGACCGTCGTCATGCTTTAAAAGTAAAGACAGGGAACAATTTGACTGCCATCTTAAATCGTCCTTACAATCTTATCACAGCTGTCAGTTGTCACCCTTTGACAATTGTATATAAGCTAGTGGCTATAACACGGCAAATTTACATAGCATGTCAACTTGCTTAACAAATTAATTTCCTGTACGTACTCGTATATGCAATTGCAAGAATTTAGTGAGCTCGTAAAAGTATTACGATATTTTTTTTCAAGGAATAATGGAGCAAATGGGACACTGTTTTTCATAAATCTTATAATAAATGGGCTTCCATCATATGCCTCGCCTTTTCCATTCTATGTTGGGGTCGGCTGCCAGTCTTACCCTATAACGCTAAGTACCAGTATTTTACATGGATCGACTGCCTATCTGACCTCTACAACCAGTCACTGGGTAATACGATACCCCTTGGTAAGACTGTGTATCAAACTCGCCGGCTTCTAACGGCTGACAAAGATCCACGCCATCATTCATCATCATCAATTCAGCCACAAGACGTTCCTTGCTGGACATAGGCCTCCCCCAATTTGGGGGGGTTTGCCATAATTGCCACGCTTGGCAGGCGCGATGGCGATCGCAGTATGGTGGTAAAATGCATAGAGAACGCTGCTGCCCATTCTCTGGTAAGTCCCTTAGTCGCCTTTTACGACACCCACGGGAAGAAATGGGGTGGTGTTATTCTTTACGTCCGGCACCGGCACTGGCCAGTTAACGGTATGCAATCATTTCATTTCAAAAAATAGCTTCTTAGCTCTTAATTATCTGCCAGGCTCGCGAGATTCGTTCGAAAGAGTTACCGTGGCCCTGGCATATGGGCAACTGAAGGAACAAGGGTGGGTTTTAGTCAGTAAAAGTCTGACACGCCCTTCGGCTCCACCTTAGAGCAGGAGACACGGTCATTTGATGATATCCCACAAACAAAAAAAAAAAAGTTTTAATTCTTTGGTAATTCAGTTCATTATAATCATCATTTCAGTCCGGAATCACCCACCAATCAGCCTACAACGTCCCCAATGCTGGGATACAGACCTCTTCCGGCGAGAGGGAGTAGGCCCTGCTGGCTTGGTGCTATTCTTTATGTCCGGCATCACACTGAACAAAGATCTACGAATAGAAAACCAATAAATAGAACTTAGTATTACATTTTCTTTTCTCTTGTCAGAAGTCATTTCTAACCGATTTCAAAAAAACGAGGAGGTTATCAATTCGTCTGTATTTTTTTTAAATGTTTGTTACCTCATAACTTTTTACTGATGATTCTTTTTTTATTTGAAAGTTGGTGCTTCCCGAATGGTCCCATTTTAATTTGGTTTCATTCGAACAATAGGATCCATGTGAAAACCATATAAGTCTTAAATTTGCATTAAGTTTTTGCGCGACAAATGAACGAATAACGCGATTAGATTAGTGCGAGGTATCTACCATAACTAAAAAGTAAAAAATAAAAACTTTTTACAAAAAAAAATAACAACCGACTTTCTTAAAAAAAACACTACAAAGTCAAAATTATCTTTAATTTCGGAAATCGTTGGCAAAAAAACCTTAAAAACAGATCCTAAGACACCGACTTCCAAAGTTATTTTTAACTTTGTAGTGTTTTTTTTAAGAAAGTCGGTTGTTATTTTTTCTAGTTGTATGTTGTAGGTAAAGTAAATTCCGTAGATTGTGGTAAATACAGCTCATAATCTTATTCAAAAGCCTCGCGCGTGTTGTCTGTTCTGTTTTGTCTTAATTACTTCGTTGAGTAACAGAAAACAAAGATTATAAATGAAATAATTTCCTCAATTTAATGTGCAATAAGTTGGCTTGGCAGAACCTGCGCGGAACAAAAATAATTGTTGTATGATAACAACTTGTTTTTTGTAAAAAGTATAATACATTTTAATTGATATTTTTTAATGCTGAGGATGGGGCTTGGGATTCGCTCTGTTGGAGTTGCAACTCACGGCGCTTAACAGAGCGTTGAAAATTCAGTGCGAGACAAAATAACATGGGCTTCTTAGTGTGTAAATAACACCTACATACCTAACAATAAAACTTCACTTGGATGTTACAATGTCCGAACTTATCCCATTTTAAGCGACTATTTACAGATAATATTCATCGTATAGGGTCCTTCTGGGGTCTTCTAGACAACCTTTAGTTCCTTGTCATTATAAAATGGGCGAGGCAAAACTACAAAGATTTAACAAAAATCAAAGGATGAAATCGTCGAGATTTTTTTATTCATTCTTTTCCAACTAACTATAAGTAGGTACCTAGTTACAAACAACACTGTACAAAGTATCTCGTTTTGGGATATAGTCAGATAGCGTTAGAAAATTAGGTCCTAAACACTCACAAAGAAAGCCGAGTCTATATAAAGATATTTTCTGTTATCAGCTTTACAGACAGTAATAGTTTCGGTACGCACCTCAAACTGAGATTTACTCAACGAGTTTCCTAATCTAAGTAACCTGCCTAGTGCCTAAATAAAGCGTTCTTTTGGATTTTCAACTTTCAGTGCTGAGCTGAGCGTTCAGAATCCAACAGGGCAATAACATTTAGGTGTTTCTTTAGTGTTAGTGAAAACGGGTATAAGCGTTCCTATCTCCAAACTGTTTAGGCTGTATCGTGAGGATTCCTGAGCTCGTTTTCGAGATAAAACTGATATAAAAATAAATGTGGACGTCAACGTATTTCCTAAAAGTTAGAATCAGGATTTTCACGTTCTATCGTTGCCTCGTCTTTTAGTGAATACAAATGTCGGTATTCTGATTTTTAGCTGCAAATTCTCCGTTTCTGAAACTGAATAAATTATTGTGATTTAGCATCAGCATGTGTTGCGGTTTGTTTTGGCTTGATTTTCTTTCGCAGCACTACAAACGAAAATCCGGATGGATGGATGGATAACACAACTGGCTGCCTATTTAGATTTACGTTTGTCCTGCAGATCGTACTTGTAAGGCTCTCGCAGAAAGGCGCGACGCGATGGTACGATGTGAATCTGGTAGAACAATGTTCATGAGGTTTCATAAAAATTGTTCTACTAGAGTCACGTCGCGCTGACACGACGCTACTGTCTGCGGGAGCCTTAGCACTTTTCACTATTTTAACTTTTCAGCTTCATATTGCTAATCTAATTACTTGTTTTCTGTTCAGTAATCCTGTCTGTTTTTCAATTTCATACGACTGCTTTTAATTTAAAACATTTTAAATCCCGGGACCCGAAAGTGTTTAAGACTTTTTTATTATCATCATCATCATCATCATTTCAGCCGAAAGACGTCCACTGCTGGACATAGGCCTCCCCCAAGCTCCGCCACTTCGACCGGTTTTGTGCTTCCCGCATCCAGCGGGTTCCTGCGGCCTTCACAAGGTCATCGGTCCACCTTGTTGGAGGCCTTCCAACTCTACGTCTTCCGGTGCGAGGTCGCCACTCCAGAACCTTTCGGCCCCATCGGCCATCTGTTCTGCGAGCAATGTGCCCTGCCCACTGCCACTTCAGTTTAGCAATTCTTCGGGCTAGGTCGGTCTTTTTTATTCGGTTACACTTAATTGCTTTCTGAATCATCACCTGCCTAGCCTTTTCCTAACCATGTTGCGGTCGGCTTCTTGTCTAAACGGATGCAGCTGAATAACATTATTTTTAACCGACGAAAAAGAACGGAGGAGGTTATCAATTCGACGCGTATATTATTTTTTTGTTTGTTTTTTTTTTTTATATTAAGTGACTGCCTGTCTGACCTCCACACTTCAGTTATTGGCTAATACGATACCTACCCCATGATAAGGCTGGTAGTCAGACTTTCGGACCCGCGAATTGCCGCCGTGCTTTTCGAGGCACGTAATGGACTTAGTATTTAGAGATCTATCCACGAATATATGTAAGCACGGCGGCAATTCAAGAAATACTTACATTTCCAGTATAAGCTGACTTCTCATTGTACGAAAAATGTATCCAATGCGAGCTCAGCTAAAACTGAAAATATATAGCTTGATATGTAGCCGTGTGTACATAGGTAACTTAAGTTTAATTTATAAAACTCAAAATGAATACAAACTAACGTAGCCATGGTACAGCTAGTAGTATCTAAACCCATGGAATCCCGCTGCATACCGTACTCCAAAGACAGCAGCACCATCCTCCCTGATAACGTTATACCTGCCATTGTATCTGAACTGACACGTGCTGTGACACAGGTATAGATACTCTGAGCTACGGAACCACGTTCATAGCTATTTATTGACAGGATCTTCCCGTGCAGCTCTATAAAGTAAAGTTACATTTTTATGTTGCTGGCTTGCCTTGTGTGGTTTGGGGTTCCTTGGCATGAAATGGTTGGTAACAGTAAGATTGTTTATTTAGGTATTCAATATGAAAGTATATACGGTACTTACATCAAAAATTCATTTCTTACCTTCTGTCTGTCTGTTTGTTCCGGCTAATCTCTGAAACGACTGGACTGATTTTGAAGGGACTTTCACTAGCAGATAACTGATGTAATAAAGAGTAACATATTACTTTTTGTCTGAGTAGGACGACCCTGTGTGATAATTTCCAATCATCACGTGGGCGAAGCCGCGGGCACAACTAGTTAAAAATAAATGTTGAATTTGACTAATTAACTTAAGTTAGTAAGCCTCGTCGAGACTACAAAACTAAATATTGTAGTCTACATCTACACTAATTATAAAGAAATAAAGTTAGTTTGTTTGTAGGAAAAGTTTCTTCAGTTCAACAAGCCAGTATTAATATTGTATCTTTATTGTAGCATCCCCATCAAATACAAAAAACAACTTATTTAACCCAAAGACTTTGTCTCTAAAACATACAGAACCACCACCGTCGTTACAAATCGTCCTTACCAGGATATTTATAGCACGTGCAATATAAACAATCCTTGTGTTGTGTCCCGGTCCCGGCACGGACCGGGAGCGAACCGGACGGCCGGCATCCGGCACGGCTTATCGGCCCTGTAGCGGTCGCGTAGACGCTTCTGTATTTCTGTAATACTAACCCTTTTCGATAGCCGGGCTTCCGATACGCGCTCGTAAAAAAACGAACGGGTTGAATGGTGCTTCGTCGAACTATATTTGGGAAGAAATCTAAAAGAGGGTTCGGGGTTGGTAAATAATATTTTGTTTTGTTTGCTAGCAAGAATAGATTTGCCCTGCTTTTTTATATATTAGCTTTATTTCTGATTAAACTATCCATATTTGTGTAAGTATTTGTACTTCAGAACTAAGTTAGTAAACTAAAGTTAATACTTTAGTTTACTAACTTAGTTCTGAAGTATTATAATACAAAAATATATCCCATTTCAAAAAGGAGGAGTTTTCAATTTGTCTGCATGTTTTTTTTTTAATGAATGGTATATTCCGCGATTTCTCTGGCAATTGTGAATGGATTTCGTAAATTAGAATTGACGAAATCCATTTTTCCGAATTTTAGTGGATAGGGTATGCCGCAGGGTCCCATATACCTATGTATTTTTGACGTTAGCTTCGATAATATGTTTTCATTCCACTTTGTATAACTAGATGACATTCAACTGCTTCCTGTCACTGTTGCTTAATAGTATTCTAGTGCTATACGTATTAGTGTGAGGTAGGGTAATTCCAATTCGTAAAAGTGAAAAATAAAATCTTTTACAAAAAAAAACTGACTTCCGAAAAAAACACTACATAGTGAACAATTAATTTTGGAACTCGGTAGCAAAAAACTAAAATACAGATGCAAAGACATTGGGTTCCGAAATTAAAGTTATTTTTGACTATGTAGTGCTTTTTTTTCGAAAGTCAGTTTTTTTTTTTGTAAAAAGTTATCTTTTCCGTTAGTTATGGTACCTACCGGTGATTTTTTGGAAGCCATTTTTTTTTATAACAGAGTTAAAAATCTGCGTATTTGAAAGAATAATCTTGTCTTTAATGGCTGACATACATCAGACATCCAAGTGATGCGAGGCAAAACAAACGAAAATGTTTTTCTTAAACAGCGCTTCGGGACTCACTCTCGTCGACGTTTGACAGGGCCTTATCCAAAAAGAAAATACACTTAAGACTTCCCATGTTTTCCTCCAAGACACCATACACGGATCAAAAGAAACTGAAATTCACAGTATTTACTCTCATAAGAGTCAATCTTTCACAATTTCCTACACTACACAGTAATTCCATTACGACACCCGTCCTACATACGAACAATGAGACCTCACACTTTCGCACGTACCAAATTAAGAATGATTACATGTCGCGCCGGTGACTCAGTGCCACATTTGTTTGTAGTACACCGCGCGCATTGTATGCAAATCAACGCGATATATTAGAATTGGCGAGAGGTTCGTGATAATGAGTTTTTAATAGCTGGGTTGGTTTTATAGGGTACAGATTGGATGTGTCGTTTAGGGAATAAATGATTGATGATACGTGATATTTATTTTGGGTGTATTAATTCTGAGATGATTGGTTTTTTGGGGGGACTTGTCGCTCAGTAATACTAGCCGCACGAGTCTATCAATTAGGTTAAGCTACGCTTGCCGCGGTTGGTTCGTGGATGGGTGACCATCTTAATGTATCAAGATCACTCTTTAAGTCGTTGGTCCTGGCTGTCATTCTGACAGTCGTTAAGGGTCGTCAGAAGCCCGTAAGTGTGACAACCAATCTTACCAATGGGTGCTTCGATCATTTTTGATCGAAGAATGGGTGTTACCCAGTAACTGGGTAGTGAAGTCAGATAGGCAGTCGCTTTGTGTCAAATATCGGTATTCAACTATATCCGGTTAGACTGGAAGCTGAATCCAACATAATTGGGAAAAAGCTAGCTAGAAGATGAGGATGATTGATTTTATATTGACAGATTCTGATATAAGCGCGGGCGAAGCCACGGGCACCGCTAGTGTGCCTATAAAAATCTTCCATCTGTGAAGAAAACGAACAGACTTCAGACCAGCCATTACAATCCATACAGAGTAATTTAAGGCGCGGTAAAATGCAAAATTTTTGGTACACATGGCTCCAAATCAAGCTATACATTTCCCGTTTCATTGTACAGTGAGAAGTTAGCTTATGCTGGAAATTTATAGCTTGATTTGTCGATTGCGTACTTGACAATTGCGCATCACGGCAACAATAAGGTTCAAAATGTGCGTTTCATGTTAGTTGAATCGAATGACCACTAAATTAATCTTGCATTTTTATTAAATTAAAAAATAAATGCAGGACTCAGTGGAATATTTTGGGGACTTATTTATTTGATTGAATTCTTTTTATTATCATTAAATAAAATATGACAGCTTGCGCTAAACATTTTGAGAATGATATCCCGGGTAGTACTTTTTTAAGCTCTGATTTCATCATCATCATTTCAGCCGAAAGACGTCCACTGCTGGACATAGGCCTCCCCCAAGCACCGCCACTTCGACCTATTCTCTGCTTCTCGCATCCAACGTATTCCTGCGGCCTTCACCAGGTCATCGGTCCATCTTGTGGGAGGCCTACCAACGCTCCGTCTTCCAGTACGCGGTCGCCACTCCAGAACCTTCCGACTCCATCGGCCATCCGTTCTGCGAGCAATGTGCCCTGTCCACTGCCACTTAAGTTTGGCAATTCTTCGGGCTATATCGGTTACCTTGGTTTTCCCACGGATCTCTTCATTTCTGATTCGATCGCGTAGGGAAACTCCAAGCATAGCCCTCTCCATTGTTCTTTGGGTGACTTTGAGCCTTCTTATGAGGCCCATTGTGAGCGACCACGTCTCAGTGCCATATGTCATCACTGACAACACACACAGCTTTGATTTACGATTGTTTTATCATGATATTTTATTTTTCTTTGAAATGTTTGCGAATAAGTCTTTTCTTTGAGCATTTGACATATTACAATATGTACCAATACGCAGAACTGTCGACAAAAAACTAAGCGTTTTACGGTTTCCTACATTCGGGCAGCGCCTTAACAAACTTTCTTCAACACTTCCAATTATTACTTTTGCCCAAGAAGGTCCTAATTGCCTATAAACAGGCAGATAGCGACTAGGAACATCGAGTTCGTCCATTACCATCGACAAACGATCATTGCCTCGATAATGCCATATCGAGTCGGGTCTCGCAGAAGCCGTCTGTTTAAGAAAGCTAGTAATGAGTTTTTAGTCAAACGACGTCGAGGCCGAATACTGAGAGTGATATTATTGCCGACCTGACTTTTCTACCCGTTTTTTCTCATTTAATCTGAAGCTCTATTTTTAACACGCTTTCATTAGCTTGGTATCTATACTAATATTATAAAGCTGAAGAGTTAGTTTGGTTGAGCGCGGTAATCTCAGGAACTACTGGTCGGAATTGAAAAAATATTTTTGTGTTGGGTAGCCTATTTATCGAGGAAGGCTATGGGCTATATAACATCACGCTACAACCAAGAGCAGCGGAGCAGCAATGAAAAATGTTCCAAAAACGAGGAAAATGGCACGGGCAGGAGATTCGATGCGACGGGAAGGGTCGGGAATTTATCGCGTACGAAGTCGCGGGCAGAAGCTAGTGGATGTATGTATGTAACGGAATCTTTGTACGTGATTATCACCCCCTCCAAAACGTCGGATTAATTTGTAACTTTACACACTTATCAAGGACCGATGACAATACAATGTTTTCAAAAAAATTGCCATAATCCTGGCCAGGATCACCAAGATTGAAAAAAAAAAACCGCTTTTGTAGCTAGTCGAACTAAATAGAAAACGCTTTTTTGCATTATTTTCTACTCTTTAGCTTGGTTTTCGATGAAAGCGTGTTTTTTGAACTATTATTTATTAAGGGACAAGCTTCAGGACCACTAAAACAGTTTTGATATTAGGTAGGTTCACCTTTTCAAAATTGTTTTAGTTTGATCTTAGACTATAATACTATAGTCGGGCTTTGGGGGTTTTGGTTACTTAGGTCTGGTTGTTCTAGCAACTGATGAAAATTAAAATGGATATGAAATACAACACAGATGTATTTTTCCCGTCTTAACATAAATATGTATAGTCGGATAAAATAACACCATTAAGTTTAGGTATAGTCTGCGACACACATCAAATATCGACGCCTCCCACGCATAAGGTCGTAAGGCTAAAAAGTCTTTTTCTCAGGAGAGCATTTTTCGTATACGTTTATGTGCGGGAGCGTTTAAATGTTAAGACCTTTATCCATTTAAAAACTCATTATTTATATAAGATATTAAAATTTGGATTCTAGTAATAGATAATACTATACAAGATTGTTGTAATGGCACAAAAAAACGGTTTTAGTCAAAAACAATGTTCCGACCATCTGCGTGGGAGCCATCGATATGTCCGTTTTCTGGATATAACTAGTGTCAAGTATTCTTCGATCGAAGCAAGTATTACTTAAATTTCTCTCTTCACTCATATTTCAGTAATTCCAATTATTGATGATTGACAAGAAAGTTATCAAAAGAATTTGAAGAAGAAAATCTACATGGCGAACCCATGTTTACATGACTAACTTGAGCTTTATACGAGCTAACAAAGCTTAGTACAAATCATTAGTTTACTGATTCAAGGCGAGTTTTCGAACAGTCAGAAATTGCTGTTGTTCATTCACGTAATGATGAGGAAAAATAATACAAATTAATGACTTACTAAAGTTGTGTTTGATGATCTGGGAGTTTGGGAATTCTGGAAAAGAAGGAATGCAAGAAGAGTAGAAGTTTACGAAGGTGCTTTCACCAAACCGCTTACATGCCGTCACTGTTCAAAGTAAATCGTTAGAATTACATAAAACACTCTACCAAAACTAATGACCAACTGAAGCTCCATTTTAAGGCCTGCATATTCTCTCGCAAGTGTCAAAAAAGAAACAAGATGTCAGTGTACAGCGGAAATATTAATATTTATTTATGTGAATAATTTTGAAACAAAACACGACTTAAAAAACCGGCCAAGTGCGAGTCGGACTCGCGCACCGAGGGTTCCGTACAAACCTGCAGGTCATCATCATCATCATTCGTCATCATCGTTTATGAAATGAAATGTTTTTTTTTTTTAATTTTTATATTTGTGTTGACTGAATGAAAGGTAAATTGTGGTTTACGATTTATGACGTATTAAAAAAAAACTACTAACTAGATCTCGTTCAAACCAATTTTCGTTGGTAGTTTTCATGGTAATGTACATCATATATTTTTTTTACTTTTATCATTCTCTTATTTTAGAAGTTACGGGGGGGGGGACACACATTTTACCACTTTGGAAGTGTCTCTCGCGCAAACTATTCAGTTTAGAAAAAAATGATATTAAAAACCTCAATTTCATTTTTGAAGACCTATCCATAGATACCCCACACGTAAGGGTTTGATGAATTTTTTTTTTTGTGTTTCAGTTCTATGTATGGGGAACCCCAAATATTATTGTTTTAAAAAAAAATGATATTAGAAACCTCAATATCATTTTTGAAGACCTTCCCATAGATACCCCACACGTAAGGGTTTGATGCAAAAAAAAATTTTGAGTTCCAGTTCTATGTATGGGGAACCCCAAATATTATTGTTTTTTTTCTATTTTTGTGTGAAAATCTTAATGCGGTTCACTGAATACATCTACTTACCAAGTTTCAATAGCACAGCTCTTATAGTTTCGGAGAAAAGTGGCTGCGACATACTCGGACAGACAGACAGACAGACAGACAGACATGGCGAATCTATAAGGGTTCCGTTTTTTGCCATTTGGCAACGGAACCCTAAAAATGACTAAACACAACAAAAACATTTTAAAAAAGCTGGAGGAAAACATGCGCCACATCCGCGCGAGACAGCCATCGCTCAGCAGATAGTTTTCAGAGACAGACAGCCAGCCATTTTCATTTTAGGCTTCTTTTTCGGCCGAAAATAAGAGCCTAAGTTTTTTTTTTCGTTTACAACTGAAGATTCATTTTGGTTCGGACACTACCCAGAAAGCCTGCACTTCACCAAAAGTTCAATATGAAGTCAGGGAAATGAATTGTTCGGCCAATTACAATTAACTTAAATTGTACGTACATTGAAATCACAAAGTAGAAGTATGAATGGCTGTAACACGGCAAAATGGAGTAGGGTATCAATTTGCTTTACAATTATTTTCCCATATTGCTTCTACTCAATAACATACATCAATTTACAAGAAAAAAAAAGTTTAAAAAAAATAAAATATTTTCGACACTAATCTAAAATTCTAAACACAGTATAGGTACATAAAATAAATGGAGTAGACTGGAGCCTAAACTAGGGCAGCCCTGTATTTCAGGACTCCAGGTCTTCCTCCCGCGACGAGTAAGTTGGTACGAAATTACATAATAGGTTGGGGAAAAAGTTTCTTCGCATTTTTTAAGAAAATTCAAAACATTTTTTAATAAAGTTTATTTACATTTAACTAAAGTATATAGGTACCATTTTGTTCGATAACTTTTTGCCATCTTGTAGGTAGGGACATGATCCGATTGCTATAGAAATTTTGGGACTTCTGGTCAAAATACCGCGACAAGTGGTTTTGGCAGTTCTCTCGTGATGTTAACCTGACACTGCCTAAAGAATTCTGAAGAGACCGAAACAGGTGGAAATCTGAAGGTGCAAGGTCAGGACTATACGGCGGATGCATTAACACCTCCCAGCCAAACTCTCTTAATTTTTGTTGGGTGGCTAAAGATGTGTGAGTTCTAGCGTTATCATGATGAAAAGACACACCCCTTCTGTTGATTAATTCCGGCCGCTTTCTCTCAACTTCTTGCTTTAATCTCATCAGTTGTTCGCAGTAGAGTTCAGAATCGATGGTCCTGCCTGGTGGTAACAGCTCATAATGAATAATGCGCTTCCAATCCCACCACACACACAGCATCACCTTGTTGCGAGTTAACCCGGGTTTCGCCACAGTCTGTGAAGCCTGACCGGCCTTTGATCACGACCTTTTTCGCACGTTCTTGTCATACGTGATCCACTTTTCATCACCAGTTATCAGCTTCTTCAAAAATGGTTCGGTTTCATTACGTCGTAATAAAGAATCACAAATGAGTACACGGTACATTAGGTTTCTTTCAGTGAGCTCGTGAGGTACCCAAATGTCGAGCTTTTTTGTGTACCCAGTTTTTTTCAAATGCGCCAAAACTGTTTTGTGGTCAATTTCCAGTTCTTCAGCTACGTCGTAACTACTGGTATGCCGATCTTGCTCCACTTTTTCAAAAATGGCATCCATTTTATCCGTAATAGGGCGACCAGAGCGACGTGCATCTTTGACATCAAAATTTCCGGATTGAAAACGCTTAAACCAAATTTGTGCTACTCTCACAGACACTACACTAGGTCCATAAACATCGCAAATTTTTTTCGCGGCTTGCGTTGCATTTTTACCTTTTTTGTAATAAAATCTAAAATGTATCGAATTTCTTCATTAGATTCACTCATCTTGACGGTACGAAAAACAAATGAAAATCACACATTTTCCTAATTTGAATTTGGAATTATGTTCTTTAAAATTTAAACTTTCAATGATACCAAAACCAGTCAGATACAAATAGTATAGCCAAAGAGATTTTATTACAAGTTCATACATACTATAATGCGAAAAGACTTTTTCCCCAACCTAATATTACAACTAGAGGTGTAGTTAATAAATAATTACATGGTTTGTGTTTGGGTAAGTGAGTGTGTGTGTTGTGTGTTCATGCGTGTGTGTGTTGTGTGTGTGATGAGTGAGAGTACTGTTACTCAATCAAAACTAAAAATGTTATAAAACTTATTGAAACTCTCATTAATTATAATCAGACGGGTAGGTAAGTGCGTCTGCCAGGGTCGCGAGATTTGTTCGAAAGAGTTACCGTGGCTCTGGCACAGGCAACTGAAGGAACACGGGTGGGTTTTAGTCAGTAAAAGTCTGACA
Source organism: Aporophyla nigra (assembly GCA_947507805.1). Lineage (NCBI taxonomy): Eukaryota > Metazoa > Arthropoda > Insecta > Lepidoptera > Noctuidae > Aporophyla > Aporophyla nigra. Next base: position 17,380,941 of record OX382309.1, on the reverse strand, counting down.
CGCCCTCCCGCTCCACCCAGAGCGGGATAAGTCATTTGATGATTTTCCCTCCCAGAGATAAAAAGGTTCAGGTAGTTGTTGTAAATAATAACCGTACCTTATCTCTACTCTTATTTCCTTTCCGTTTTCCGTATTTTATTTACAAATCTACTGTTTTCTCTAATGCTTTATTTAAATCCTTTGTTTCCTGTTTCCGCTTTACCTTCAGTAAAGAAAGGATTACTTTCTTAACTTATATTTAAGTTGTTTTTACAAAGAGAGTACCTAATCTTGTGCCGTTGTCTTTTGGTTTCCATTGTAAAATTTCATACAGGTAAAAGAATAATCGAAACTAAAATAAAGCTGAAGAGTATGTTTGTTAGTTTGAACGCGATAATACCTGGAACTACTGGTCGAATATGCAAGCATCTTTATACATCTGATAGCCCAATTCTTAAGAAAGGCCATGTAACATTACGCTTTGAATGTTAGGAGCCGAGCAGACTGAAAAAAAGTCAGAAATAATTTACAGTGAAAACAAATTATACGATGCTACGCGGTGGGTCGGGTAGCAAGAAATGTTACGCGGACGAAGTCGCAGGCAGAAGTTAGTAATATTATAAAACCAACTAGTAAAATAAGATTTGACAAAATTGCAACCATAATATGCTAAGAGAGAAGTACTAAACAAAAAAAAGAAGTTCTAAAAAAAAAAAACAATTCAAGATGGTATAAGACCTAGAAAGCACAAAACACCCGGATAATATAATAATCCGCAAAGGATTTAAGAATAGTGTCGAATATCCATAAAGTAGGGGAAGCATTTTCTGGATAATAACAAAAGCGGGGTAATTTATCATACTATTCCTGTAGACTTCGGCATATAGGCCACAGCGGGCTTAGCAGGGATGTAAAAATGATTTAATGCCTATCTGTCTTATCCACACGAGAAGAAAAGGTATTATTTTGCAATCTCACTCCTGATCGGTAAAAGATTATCAGGTCGAAATCGATGCTTGATTTGCAACGTAATGTGATCGAAGAAAATGGTATGCTGGAAGGCTTTTGGTCGATAGACCATTATTTAGAATGAGGTTAGGTAATATTTACGTTGATTATTTGTGAAGTTTATGAACGATGTCATCGGAACCTTTTGTTACTAACACATAACATCATGCTGGAATCCACGACGGAATTGACAGATTTTGTCCCATGTAATAGGGGGCGAGCCTATTGAAGCAGGCGCTGATTCAGATTCCGGACTGCTGATTACCCCGCTAATCCGTAAATTATCGTAGCGTCTTAAACAAACACCACAATGAAAGATAGAGAAAAGTATTTATTGTTACTCGCACAAGAATATCATAGCCTAAACACAATCTATACTAATATTATAAAGAGGTAACATTTGTTTGTAAGTTTGTATGTAGGACCCCCTACATACAAACTTGTTGTTTGTTTGTTTGGTTGAACGCGCTATTCTCCGGAACTGCTGGTCCGAATTGAAAAATTCTTTTTGTGTTGGGTAGCCTATTTATCGAGGAAGGCTATAGGCTATATAACATCACGCTAAAACCAACAAGAGCGGAGCAGTCAAGAAAAATGTTGCTAAAACGGGGAATATCGCACGGGTATGCGATTCAACGCGTCGGGAAGGGTCGGGGGAGCAAGAAAATTAACGCGGACGAAGTCGCGGGCAGAAGCTAGTTTATAATAAAATTAAAACCGTATTTCATGGGACTTAAACATTAGTTGCAAAATGTTTACCATAGGTAAACTTCTACCCAAGCCTTCCCTCTTTCGTCTTCCCGAAGGGTTGACGTGATGTTATATTAAAAAACAAATCAAAATAAAAACAAATAGAGTCAGTTCCGTACGAGCCCAAAGCATTATACGCTGCGACATTTAAAAATAAGTGTAGCAGCGCTGGTATAAGCCATTAAAAAAATTCAGTTAAAACCTGAACTAAATCTCGAAACTTCATACTAATCCGAAATGTGTTTAAAGTGAGTTTGTTTGTTTGTTACGCTAACTTGGCGCAGAGATAAACAATTTCCTGAAGGTCATGAAGCAGATAGACTACTATTTATCCTGGATCGCCGACGAAGTCACGGGTAACAGCTAGGGGCTAGGCTATACTTAGGAACAAGCAGAGAGGAAACAGCAATGTTTACTTTTAGTAATGATGAACAGTACTATTAAAACTTTAGCAGGAACTAACCTGATGCATTTGAAGTTTCCGCAACCAAACTTTTCCTTCACTCGCAGGTAAATAGCCAAAGTAAAACACTATTCCTGCAGAGTGAATTGTGAAGTTTCCCTAATGTTTTTAGCCTGCAAAATAATGATCTTTAGTCTATTTATAGAATGAAAAGAGCTTATTGGTAACAATATTTTGATTTAGAAGTGTCCATGGAGTTTTATGCCCTCTCTTTTCCATAGGAACCCTTTTTTGGGGGGTTTTGGGAACAAGACGGCGAGTGTAGGTTTTTACCTCAATAAAACCACCCCGCTGTTGACTATCTACACAGAGAAGGGATAACGTTACTTCTCAGAAGACCGATCTGAAACCTCTCTGATCGCTCTGCGTAGCACCTGTTAGGGCACATCTCTGGGCTCATTTCCATAGGAATCTACTACGCTTTGAAAGGGGCAACGAGCTTCACATTCCTAACTGACCGACCCCTCCACAGTTTTTGTACAAAAGTGCCTGTAATTGGTTTAATTGGAATAGTTTAAAGCCCTATCAATTTACCAAATGTAAGATACCTTTTTCTAAATGACCAATAAAGTAAAACTAATTTAGGTCTTAAGTAATTTATGTCTAGAAAAAGTCTTAAGTATAAAGAAATAAATTCTTGTGCCGAGGTATTTTTTCTGAAAAGCTTTGAGAGTAAAGCGGGACTTGAAATAAAATGCTGAAAGCTTCGGAATAACGTTGGTAAAGAATATGATCCGATTACGGTTGGCTTGTGATTATTGTGTCTATGATTCTTGTTATTCGTTACTAGCTGACCAGACAGACGTTGTCCTGTAATAAAAAAAAAGTTTACATTGTCCTATTAAATGGTTGTTAAGTATTCTTAAATAAGTGTTCTTAAATTTTCTAATTTTCCGCGCAATTTTTTTCTTTCATAAGAACCTTCTCCTGACAATTACAAACACAACAAAAAAAAAGAAGTGAAATCGGTCCAGCCGCTCACGCGTGATGGCGTGACCAAGGGAAATAGGGATTCATTTTTATATTATAGATGAGAACGTAGAGCAGAAAGAATGGTACACAATTATCTTCAATGACTCATCTTCACTAGTCGATAAGAAGGAAAGAATACATTTATTTGCGGCAAACGTGACACAAAGACCAAAACATGCAAAAAAAAAAACAGTAAGAAAAATTGCACGCAAAACAGCCATCGCTCAGCATTATGCTATGACCCTATGCGAGACAGAACCCCAGCGCTGGTTTTCAGCGACAGCCGACATAATGAGAGACGATGATGACGACGACGCGACATAATGATGACCTGATACGCCAGTCGATAGCCTGCAGGCACTCCCCGCATGCGGGTAATGACAATTGAAAGTCAGAGTCGATAACGCGGTTGGTACACCGTCTGCACGGAATCTACGTAGAGGGTATAGTTAGTAAAAAAAAATCATCAATCGATAAAAAGCGTGCGGAGACTCAGACCCAATGGATGAAAGCAACTGCCAAACGTGCAAGTTTTCCGTATAACGTAATTCGTTTCCTGTTGACTAATGAAAACGGTTTCTCAAAAATGGTCCCCATGGCATGCTTTACAAATATCCCACACATATGAGAAGCCCACAAATGCAGATCCTATTGACCAATTAAAATGAGCCTAGGATATGCGTAAAAATAGAATCTACACTATAAGTGTTGATTGTGGTTCAGATTCAGCGCACAACGCCACAAATAAAATTAACCAAAAAATAGCACAATCAAAACAATAAACTTAGAAAGGTACAAATAAAGGAAAGCAGCTAATAATAACAAAATAAAAACTCGCCAGAGAAACAGAAAAGAGCGTAAAATTTTATACTCTCTATATACCTATATATAACACGGTACATCTATCTCACATGTACCCTTTTCATACAAATACAGTATTTTCCATACACTGTCTAAAGGAAACTGGTTCTGAAGGTTCCGTACCTAATTTGAAATCACTTGAACGTGGAATTACCTTATGGAGTACAGACGCCAGCACATCAAGGTAACAACTGTCAAATATTCCCAGTCAACCTTGAACCTAATGCTTTAGCGATAAAGTTGAAAATCTTTTAAAGAAATTTAACAGATTGTAGTAGCTCGATGTGCTAGCGTCTGTACCAAGGAGAGTTGCGCAGGCGGCGGCGCAGGACTAATGCATACGATTAAAGTGTCGTTATTTTAAAATCACTAGTCGTCAGTAAGACAGAATAAATAATAACAGTATTACCGTCATGTCTTGCGTGACCAGGGGACGCTATATTAATCACATACAAGCACTTCGCCCGCGACTTCATCACCATCGCATGCCCGCGCTGTTACTTCGACTGGCCTGTTAATCTAGTGGTTAGTGACCCTGACTGCAAAGACTGAACCCACGACGGGTTCGATTCCCACCCAGAACAAATGTTTGTGTGATGAGCTCAATCATTTGTTCTGTGTCTGGGTGTAATTTATCTATAATGTGTATGTATTTAGAAATATATAAGTATATTTATCAGTTGTCTGATTACCATAATACCACAGGATCTGCCTAGTTTGGGATCAGATAATGGTGGGTTGGTTGTCCTAAGATATTTATTATATATTTATTTATTACTTCATTTACACTTAGCGTTCTTTCCGACTTTTTATTTTCATTTTGCTCGACTCCTATGAGTTGTAGCGTGAAGTTAATTAGCGTGTATCCTTTCTCAAAAATTGGACTATCAAATGAGAAAAGAATTTTTGAAATCCGACGGGTAATTCCAGGTATTACTCTCAAACTCCCGATATTACAAACTTTACCTCTCCATAATAGTGTATACAGGCATCCCCAATGTTTTTTTTTTAAATCACTCTTTTGTTATTCTTGCTATTTGTGCAAGATTGAACGATAAACAAACCTGCAGAATTCTCATATAAAACACAGCTTGAAAATCTCGCCATATTTTATTTCTCGTACAATATGCAAGATAGACCGCAATATTCTGAATGCAGAAAACCTTACTCCGGTAATACTTCCGTATGCAATATTTCTTACGCGAGGAAAATAAAACGTAGGCATTAAAATCATATCTATTTTCTAATAATAAAGCTAAAGAGTTTGTTTGTTTGAACTCGATTATCTCTGGAACAACCAGTCGTAATTGAAAAATTCTTTTTGTAGTTTATAATCCATTTTTGATATAGGTTAAAGCAATGATATTCTAATAAAGCGAAAACGGAAAGGGAGAAGCGATGCGACGCGGTGGATCGGGCGAACGAAAATTTTTACGAGGGCAGAGTCGCGGACGGAGGTTAGTTGGGTATACTTACGGAACCCTAAAAAGTAAGGTTTCGCTTCACATTTCGCCAATAATTTTTATTTGTAGAACAATTTGCGAGTCTGATACGTGTTACGTTACATTTATGGTTGTTTTATTATATTTTCTGGTCGAACAGTTTTAGTAATTGTCGATACTTTAGCTATTAGGGCAGTTTGGCATTTTTTGTTATGTCGTTAGTTCTATTGTTATGGAATATGTTATGGTACCAACTTATGGTACGGCTGTACCGCTTTAAACGGAACTGGATAGCCTCCTACATTGTATTTATTACTTACTCAATTATACAGGGTCAAATTTCATCCAAATCCATTCAGCTGTTTTTGTGTGATTAATATTAGTAGGATCATTTAAAGTGTACGTGGTCGCACAGTCGCCGAAATTCGACCATAATTCATTTTAAACTTAATTTATTTCTAATGCATTATTATGTTAAAATACTAGCTTTTACCAGCGGCTTTGCCCGTGTATTATACGTATAAACTTTCCCCTTGAATCGCTCTATCTATTAAAAAAAAACCGCATCAAAATCCGTTGCGTAGTTTTAAAGATCTAAGCATACTTAGGGACAGACAGAGGGAAGCGACTTTGTTTTATACTATGTAGTGATTAGTTTTCTGCTTTCTTTCTTTATTTACATATAAACTTTAAATATGCCAATTTTCATACTCCACCGTATGCGTAATTTTTTTTTGAAAAAGTACACAGAATGAAGAGAGAAGACCTGAAATAAAATTAAATGAGGTAAGTTTAGTTTAATTTAAAAACATATCCTCGCTTCATTCTTAAAAATTTAAAAGCGACGATACTTAAAACTTTCCAAAATATAATAATATCTTAGGACAACCAACACACCGTTATCTGATCCCAAACTAGGCAGAGCCTGTACTATGGTAACCAGACAACTGATAAACATACTTATATATTTCTAAATACATACATATTATAGATAAATTACACCCAGACACAGAACAAATGATTGTGCTCATCACACAAAGATTTGTCCTGGGTGGGAATCGAACCCACGACCTCAGTCTTAACAGTCAGGGTCACTAACCACTAGACTAACAGGCCAGTCAAGACGAAATTAAGCGCTTACAAAAATTAACTTGCTGCAGTGTGTAAAATTACTGCTTTTATACGCAAATTCACAAGAAATATGGCAGCCGTAATGAATTCATTTTTGCAAAATGCTGTCTTATAGCCCAAAAGAGATATTCAGAATGAAAATTCTAGAGATTTATGTTGGTGAATTAAAGTAATAAAATATTGTTGGTAACGCAACAGCTGCTTGTATGTCATCTATATATATGTAGATATATTTTATACATTGTATAGAAAAAATGCTTTTCGTGTTCGTCGGTCTGACCGCTTATATCTTCTAAACTATACAACGGATTTTGTTGCGGCTTTTACCATCATTTGGAGATTTTTTCTGGAAGGTTTATGTAATAAAACAGTCTAATTTAACTTAAATTTTATAAATAAATTTCGATGTTCTGTCAAATCGCAAAAAACCATTTCGAAGTGGGCCGCGAGTACTTTTATAGTGTAAACGGTTTACTAAGAATAAGGATAATGTGTGAAATAAATGTTTATTTATGTAAGTAGATCTTATAAGAAACTTCTAAATGTCAATATATTTTTTTTCGTTAATATTTTTGAAACTAGATGGCGCTGGCATTTCCTACCTGACTGTTCCCGAAGAAGAAATGCCAAAACACACTCAGAGGTCATTTTAAAGTTCAAACATTATATTATTAGAATTTTGTGTGAGTCTAAAATGGCCTTTTTAAGAAATAGCCATTGCAGCTTTGAGCTGAGCTGTTCCAACAGACAGCATGTTTGTATCACTCATTGTGTAGCTCAACCCTATTTTAGGGAGCTCAACGACGCGTCCTATAATCACATAATCCCAAGTATAATCACATAATGTAGTTTATAATATCAAATTACTACCAAATCACTATAATCTTGTGAATCTTTATGGAAATCGACAAACGTTATGGCGGCCTAGATGATCTCATTTCGCTCTGTGGCGGACCCTTCGGATATAAAGGTTATTTCATGGTAAGGGTTTTTGTATCAATTGAATAAGCAATTTTATGGGATTGCGAGAACTGCATTATGGAAAGTTTTTCTTTGTTTTTCTCCTTGAGAGGCTTTCTCTTTATCAACGTAAATGTATCTTTGAACTATAAATAGTGGAACTAAAAAATCTCATCCCTGGTCATGACAAGGGAAGTTTTTTTTTCTGAAATTGGTGAATTCTACTATTCACGATAACTGCTGCGCGTGGAGGTTGGAAATTATCCCGCGGGAACATACTACCGGGATGAAAAGTACCCTATGTGTTATTCCAGGTTATAAACTATCTGTGTGCCAAATTTCATCTAAATCGGATCAGTAGCTTTTGCGTGAAAGAGGAACAAACATCCACACATCCATACATACAAACTTTCACGTTTATAATATTAGTAGGAAGTAGGACTAGCTTCTGCCCGCGACTTCGTCGAATTTCCTGCTCCTCCGACCTACTTGGTCGCATCGAATCGCTTGCTCGTGCACGTACTTCGTATTCATGTTTTTAGGGTTCCGCACCTCAAAAGGAAAAAGCGGAACCCTTATAGGATCACTTTGTTGTCCGTCCGTCCGTTCGTCCGTCCGTCCGTCTGTCAAGACCCTTTTTCTCAGGAACGCGTGGAGGTATCAAGCTGAAATTTATATCAAATACTCAAGTCTACTGTCCCTTGAAGCTGTGAAAAAATCAAACCTCTAAGCTAACGCAATCAAAAGATATAGCCTTTTATGCCGCAAATTTCAGCAAATTTTCGAAACTCGCAAGGGAATCAAAACCTATAGGGTACTTCCAGTCGATCTAGAATTTTGAAATTTGGTACGAAGCAACGTCTTATAGCACAGATAAAGGAAAAATTGCGAAAACTGTAAATTTTTAGTTACATCATGTAATAAAATATTTAAAAAAAATTAAAACTTTATACCTACAGGTTTGTACGGAACCCTCGGTGCGCGAGTCCGACTCGCACTTGGCCGGTTTTTTTTTATTCGGCTCCTAAATGTCCTATCTTGATGTCATATAGCCTTTATAGCCTTCTTTGATAAATGGGCTATCCTACACTGAAGTTTGTTTTTCAATTCGAACCCTTAGCTTTATAATATTATTAGAATATTAGTATACATATTAAATCCTTTTATGCATTCTTAGTATTTTTGTGTATTCTTATTACTTTTGTCAGATATGAAGATATATACTGCAGTATCGTATTCGCAATAAAGTCCCATATTGTGTTCCTTGAGACCCGAGACGCGCCTACGCCACCATTCAAACCGTGTTACATTTTATGTGTCCCCTTAACCTACTTCAATGGAGCATACGGCGACAATATAAATATTTTAATAACTTTTACATTGTACAGTGCCAGATGTGGGTTCAATACAATGTTGGAACAATGCAGCGTTGTTTTATTCATACATTTTTGTGTTTTGACTGCCAAGGAGGCCGGAGGCCAGAGTTTACCGGTTTACGTGCACTTAAAGTGTAGAGTACAGGCTTGAATGAATACGTACGAGTGGAAAAATGGGTTGTTAGTTCATGATTAGTTTTAGAAATAGATGTGAAAGATAAAAATAGGCGTGAAAACAAACAGCGGATTCACACGTGTGTTCCAAAGGTTAAACTTCGGAATGAGGGCAAACTTGGTACGTTTATTTAAAAATAGTTTTGAGTTTATGTTCAGTGTTTTTCGGGTATTATAGAGATTTGTATGGTCGTGATTAAGCTGTGGTAACAGCCGAGACTTACGAGTAGTTCGTGAGTTTGAACTGAAGCAGGCACTTTACTTTGTGTAAATAATTTCATTACCACTGCCCTCGAAACGGTGAAGAAAACATCGGTAGGAAACCGACATGTCTTTTTTTTTTGGATGGGAAATCATAAAATGACTTCTCCCGCTCTGGGCGGAGCGGGAGGGCGTGTCAGACTTTTACTTAGGTACCAAAACCCACCCGTGTTTCTTCAGTTGCCCATGTGCCAGGGTCACGGTATCTCTTTCGAACAATCTCGCGACCCTGGCAGAACCGACATGTCTTAGAACTAAAAAATCGACAATATGCGACACATTGGGCCCATGTTGTGGGTTATGGCCCTCTCTCTTTCACAGAGAGGAGTCCTGTGTCCCAACAGTGGGAACACTAAAGGCGATGGATGGGATGGGACGGACAAGATTAAAGAATCTTTACATATGTAAAGCTTTAGTCAAAGCATAGTGACACTATCTGAAAATTATGCGACGAAAATTTATGTTTTCCATAAAACTTACTCGATGTAATTTCGGCCTAATATGTCATACTTATGTAATCTAGAAAAGCATTGCAGTCATAAACACGCTGCCTTCACGTACTTTCAGCAGATGTGTTGCTAAATCTTCACTAAAAACGATCCGTACAATATTGGAACCCGACAAATAGAGGTCGTGAACCCGCAAGATAAAGTTGGAACAATACTAAAACCTAATTGCCTGTTGTATCTCGTACTTCACAGTTTTATTAGGCCCTAAAATCCTTTGCATCCTTAACATCTCAACGACGTATAAATGCGTCATTTACGATTATTATTTATTGTGATCTATCTTTATACATAAATATGTATAATTCTTCTGTACGTCTATATGTCACTGAACTCCTTTAAGGCGGCACCGATTTTGATGTAATTTTTTGTGTTTGACGCATAAAAAATTGCATCAATTCAATCATTGGTTTTGATTTGCAATTAGACCGTTAGATGGCGCTGTTCTAGCAGGATAACTTCTGTCAGGTCCGTTAGTACTTATTATATGTATAAGCCTAGGCATTAAGTCCGCATTTGTACCTTATGTGCGAGAAATTAAATAAAAAAGTAAGAGAAGATTAAGAGTTTGTTTATTTTTTTATTGTTTGAATGTGTTTACCTCTGGATCGACCTGTCAGATGTAAAAATATATGTCAGAACGCAAAACCAACCTTCCTCAAGAATTGGGCTGTCAGTAGTCCAATTTTTGAGGAATTTTGGATAATTAATATCACGCTACGCCCATTAGGAGCCAAACAAAAAAAAAAGCCAAAATGAACGTAAAGCAAAAATGAAATAGTGCGTCGTGTTTGGTTGTGGGCCAAAACTTCACGCGGACGAAGCCGCAGGCAGAAGCCAGTGTTACAATAATGGCGGCAGGAAGCGTCGCATGGCTTCGTAAACATTAAGTCGATGCTTAATGATTATGACGTCACTTGAGTCCTTAATGACGAGATGGTGTAGTATTGTCAACGGCTGCTGTAATGTAGATCGTAAAACCACATCTTAGACGTATTTAGACTTGAATATCTGATAGATTTCAAGCTTCATACAGCCAGGGAAATTAATTATATTTCAAACTAGCTGCTGCCCGCGGCTTCGCCCGCGTATCACTACATAGTATAAAACTAAGTCACTTTCCTCTGTCTGTCTCTATGTATCTTTAAATCTAAATGCTGTAAACTTACGGTTTGATGCGGTTTTTTTTTTAAATAGATATCTTAGAGTGATTCAAGAGGAAGGTTTATACGTATAATACACGCGCGAAGCCGCTGGAAAAAGCTAGTTATACATATAAAACTTACTCTTGAATGACTTTGTTTATGGAAGAAAACCCGCATTAAAATCCGTTGCATAGTTTAAAAGATCTAAGCGCACAGACGCGGGAAGCGACTTTGTTTTATACTATGTAAAGACTAGCACGTTATCCGCGTGAAATTTATAGTTCGTGTTACTTAGGAATAATATGGCTTTCCATAGGTGAAAGAATTTTTAAAATCGCTTCCATAGTTTCTGAGTTTATTCATTACAAACAATTATATCTTTCCTCTTCATAATGTTAGTGTTGAAGATGTACGTCAATATGGCGTGTTACAGTCATTTCATACACCTGTGAAAGAATGTCTGTCAAGTTTCAAAATACGCCCGTATTTTGAAATTACGTCTGTCATTCTTTCGTCAATTTCGTTAGTAGTCAATTTGATAAACAATTTATTTTCCTGACTTTACAATCGCACTGCCAACTACGCTAGTCGAAATTGTATCTACCGGTTTTTTGAGAACGTTATCTTTGTTTCTGAAGTAAAATTAATTCAATTAGTTTACTGTTTAATAATATTAATATTAAATATACTTAAGTGATGTTGCGAAACTTGGAACAAATGTTCTGATTTAAAAAAAAAATTGTCGTAGGTAAGGGAGTCCCCACTTTTTGTCTCTGTTCTTTAAAGTTTAGGCACATTAGTTCTACCTATTCCGATCACTGATGATGAGGCATGGATCATCGATGTCTCATTCATGGTTACCCATCCACAAATCGACCGCAGATAGCGCAGCTTAACCTTTGATTGACTCGTCCGTCCCGTTATCATTTAGCTATGAGCACTTCTCGACCACAGTTAATTACCAAACCTATTTATTTTGCCAACAAAGCTATCACAACCGCGAACTAGTTGAAATCGTTATCAACTATGATTTATAATTTAATGCAGATTGGTTTACAACGATATCGTCTACACGGACTATTATTCAGAGCTCTGAACTACGACCCCATTTAATTAATTACCCGACTGCGCCAGAAGGAGGGTTATATATTATGCAGTTGATACGCTCATTTTGTGATTGAATTTTAAGAATTCAGAGCAAACCAGAGCACTGGTGGCCCAGTGGGTTCGAACCCAGTCAGGCGCTCTACTTTGTGTAAATAATTTCATCACCACTGCTCTCATAACGGTGAAGGAAAACATCGTGAGGGAACCGGCATGTCCTAGGAACAAAACGGTGAGGGAAAACATCGTGAGGTAACCGGCATGTCCTAGCAACAAAACGGTGAAGGAAAACATCGTGAGGTAACCAGCATGTCCTAGCAACAAAACCGTGAAGGAAAACATCGTGAGGTAACCAGCATGTCCTAGCAACAAAACCGTGAAGGAAAACATCGTGAGGTAACCGGCAAGTCCTAGCAACAAAACGGTGAAGGAAAACATCGTGAGGTAACCGGCAAGTCCTAGCAACAAAACGGTGAAGGAAAACATCGTGAGGTAACCGGCATGTCCTAGCAACAAAAAAAAAAACGAAAATATGTGATATCTACCAACCCGCATTGGGCCCGCGTGGTAGATTACGGCCCAGTCCCTCTCACCGAGAGGAGGTCTACGTACTAGCACTGGAAACAATATATGCTCATTATGATTATGAGAACAAACCATTGTGCATTGAGCAGAGAAAATAGAGTAACTGTTTGAGGAGATAGTAGATCCCAATAAAAACATTAAGTTTCATGTAAAAAGTTGTCAAGACGAGACCATATGGCTCGCACTGTCAGAAAGTTATCAGATCTCATGTAGAGCCAAGCTTCTAACTCTACACGCTCTAACTCTACAAGCGCTAACTCCACAAACTCTAGACCTTAGTCAAAATATGTGGCTTGGCTATTTTGTAACTACAAGATCTATTGTATAACAGAAAAGTGAACAGTGAATAATTTTTACCTTACACTGATGAGACGTTGGGGTACGGAATTCGGCTGAGGGCATCGCTGGTAGAGAGCAGAAAGGTATGGGCTGGGTCGGTGGACCTACCGCGATGTCACCATACGTCGTTTGATATTCGGAAAATGTGTCCAACCCAATTCCATTTTGGCCTAAATGCCAATACTAAGTACCTATTACATGAATGCATTACTAGCCCTAAATAGTTCAACCTAATAGTCAACACACGGAAACTCACAAAGTGGTAACGGACGCAACAGTTGCATCGCAAATGTCGGAAGCAATCGATTTGCGGCGCTCTGGGAATGCTGTGGACATTCGGACATTTGAACAGGACTGGACGGACCCACATGTGAGACAGGCGGGGGGACCGGGGTGAGTGCAAATAGTTCGTATTGGTTGAGACACATATTCCGTTCATTACGGATGAATTTTGCCTAATGCAAAGCGATTAGGTAAGGAGTACATTTCGATACGGTCGTGCGATTACCTTTAGCTCGTGTTGTTCTGTAATCTTTTGAATATTTTCTTGATGTATTTATGTGAATATGAGCATTATGATTGGTGTCAAAATACTAGAAGTACACGTTATTACCTGTAGCATCTATTTTTCCATACGTAGGTACTTAATTCAGGATAACTTCTTATATTACTTATTGTGGTATATGTAGGAGAAGTTTACTAACTTCCTATTTTTGGCGCAGCCGTGAGGCACACTCTAATACTTGTTTGTCATCGCACCTTACACTTTTATGTTTAAATTGTTTTTTTTTTGTACTCTGTCTAGTCTGTGCTAAATAAATGTATTTTCTTTCTTTCTTTCTTTCTTTACTATTTCTATTCTACATTTCTTCTTCAATGAGATTTAAAAAAAAAAATCGCATTAACTCGTATTAGGACATCATTAAACAATTGTTTCTTGACGCTACCCGCTTGAATAACCTAACCCTTCTTCTATTCTTTTCTGTGCACTTCAATTAGATGGAAGATCAGTGCATTTATCTATTTAAAGTCCCAGCTCCAACATTTGGTATCACTAACTCATTAGCAAGTCGATCGACGTCAACGGTACTATAATCCGATCAGGATATTTACTATGTTAATTAGACTCGTATCGGAACTACTGGTACCCGGGTAGAATACCAATGGATTTACCCGGCACATAGAGCTTCAACGAAAAGTTAGCAAATCTTCCCTAAACGTCTACTATCGTACAATACACAGACAGCTAAGACAAGATGTGTGGCAGTGGTGCCGATTCTGTTGTACAAAATTATCTAAACTAAACTAAAAATCACTAAATATTCCTGTCAAACGACGATTTCCTATTCTGAAATAGACTAAAGTGACACAACTTAACTATATTTTAGTTTGACAGCACTAAGATTGCACTGAGTTTTATTAGTTTAGTAAAAATTACAATTTTGCTACCCTGAGTTTGCCGGTTTTCACCAAAAATTTTCACACTAATAATTTATTTTAACTAAATTTGACTATTTTTCATCGCGATTAAAGACGTGTGGAATAAAACTAGTGATCATGAACTAAAATTCACACCAACGCCTCGCTTTCACGTGCAAAGACAGTACTGTATCTGATGTTTTCCTTTTCTTTTGCTTATATCTCGAAAATGACGTGTCCTATCGCAAAAATAATGACATTTTCGACCCCCTCTATTAACCCCGGAACATATAAATCTCAACACGTGGGTAGTATTTTTTTTATATTTTTCAAACAAAAAGTGAGAATTTCCATATTCCCTTGCGTGCGCCTTCGTCTCTAAAAAATTCATTGCGTAGCGCACACAAGTACCACGTTGTGAAACCAAAAGAAAAAAAAACCATGTTGATTGTCAAATTCGTTTTTAGTCGTGTCAAAATATTTTTTAAATTTAGAGATTTTTTCTTGCAGAACAGCGTTAAAATTATCATAGCCAAAAGTAAGTAATTTTAGAGCTAGTTTAGTTCGGTGTACAACAGAATCGGCACCAATATCTAGCAAAATTTGAAAAAAAACCTACATGGGCGGTTGAAAACATGCCACAAGCACGGTTTCAATTGGTCGTTTCGTATAGAGAAGAGCAGGGATGAAACTCAACGGTTTTTATTTTAAACTTATCGACTTGTCCAATGTTTTCAAATTTTGGTATTAAAAAGATTGAAGAGACTGCCTCGTTCGGTCCACTGGTACTACAAAAACTACTGCAAAGCATGAGGTCCTGGGCTTAATTCCCAGGTCGGGCAAAGTGTCATAGGGTTTTGTATCCTGCCTCAAAAAAAAAAACGTGCAGAAAAAAAAAAAACGTGGCTCA
This sequence comes from Aporophyla nigra, assembly GCA_947507805.1. Lineage (NCBI taxonomy): Eukaryota > Metazoa > Arthropoda > Insecta > Lepidoptera > Noctuidae > Aporophyla > Aporophyla nigra. The sequence goes on along the minus strand of OX382309.1, from coordinate 17,365,556 downwards.
TAAGCATACAAGTAGCACCTGATATCAAAAACTTGCTACATATTAAATAAAATAGGTTTTAGAATGTCGAAATGTCTATCAACCAAGCTAAGAAAAAGCTTTTTAGGTAGCAACACGCCATCTTGTCTAGCACCACAAAAAATCTAATTGTATGAAGAATTGTCAATCTCAACCTAATTTTTTACTGACAGTCTGACAATGCTATTATATGCAAAAGATATAAAAAACTTTATAACGTTACATGAAGAATAAAAAAAATAATACGCGTCGACTTGAGAACCTCCTCCGTTTTTGTGGTCGGTTAAAAACCGTCGTACCGTTTCCTCATTGCCGTCGCCCACGATCAACTATGAAAGTAGATTAGAAGCACAGATAATTAAGTGTACCAAGTTTTTCGAAATAGCCTACTCATTAAGCTTAATTTGACTTAAATAAGGCATCTCTCTCATAAATTTAGATGGGCGAGTCCGGGCGTGTATAATTAGTTCGTGTTAAGTGGCCTTTACATTTGGGATGCTGAAAGAGCATTAAATATTTTGACAATAATATTTTTTACATGATGAGTTCGACTGTCTTTTGTAGATTTTAGACGGTCCTCACAGGTCGTCAGAAGCCCGAAAATCTGACAACCAGGGTTACCCAGTAACTGGGTTGTGAAGGTCAGATAGGCAGTCGCTCCATGTAAAATACTGGTACTCAACTGTATCCGGTTAGAATGGAAGCTGACCCCAACACAGTTGGTAAAAGGCTAGGCAGATGATGATGACATGATGAGTTTGACGTTCTTCAGATGTCGAAAGCCTTTTGCCAGCATTTGAAATGCTTGCTCCCAGTAAGTATTCATAATAATAACATCTATACAAATAAATTGAAGTGTCTGTTTGTAATGTCAAAACAACAGGTTTTTTTCTAAATACATAAAGTATTACACAGTACGTATGAACTTTTTGTCTGTTTATTCCAGATAATCTCCCAAACGGCTGAGGCCTGTGCGTCAAAGGACGTGCTGTTTGACAAAGACATCGAAGTCAATAGTTATGTTTTGTCTAATTTATTTATATTGTTATTAGTTTAGTTTATTTCTTTATTTTCTTTCTTTCCAACGCAATGTACAGGCAGCTTTATACAAAACAGTGCCAGATTAGGGCACAGAGTAGGTGCTAAGAAAAATCAGACTAATGAGCCGAGACCACGGCTACGGCGGCTGTATAGGTGAAGTGGAGTTGAATTGTCTTCGTTAGTTTCCTTGTATGTTAAGAAGTCAGTTTATAAGTGTCTAGCATTACTAGCTCAGTAGGTAGTCTACCTAGGAGCCTTGGATATAATCACACGAGTTTCATGATTTTTTGAGCTTCCACTGTTTTGTCATAGGTGGTAATATTTTTGTGACCGCTCCACCCTTGGTCATCACCATCATTTCAGCCGAAAGACGTCCACTGCTGGATATATATGCCTCCCTCAATTTAGTGGGGCTTACCATAATCGCCACGCTTGGCAGGCGGGTTGGCGATCGCAGTATGGTGGTAAAACGCATAGAGAACGCTGCTGCCCATTCTCTAGTTAGTCACGTAGTCGCCTTTTCCGACGCCCACGGAAAGAAATGGCGTGGTGTTATTATTCACGTCTGGCACCATACGGCCCCTCCACCCTTTGGTGTGGCATCATTTAAAAAAAAATATAAGCATAACATTTTAATAAAACTAGTAATATTTAAAAGATTTCGTTTGAGTTGAAGTTACAGATTTAATACTTCAGATTCTTCCTTTCTTCACATGCTTCCTCTCCTTTAACGTGCGACGTAAGTTACAGATGGCCCCCTATTTGTCTAGAATGGTTTGAAGCCTAAAACCAACTGGGTTTAGACGGGATTGAAAATCGGTCCGTTGAACCGGAATTTGTACTGAGAATTCTGGACGGATGGAATTCCTTTGATTTTGAATAACGAGACGTTAGTTAGATTCGTGAGGGATCGTAAAGCAAAATTGAGTGACTAGAAGATGAATCATGATCGACGTGCAATAAAGGCAACTAGTGCATAAATAATTAGTTTTTATTTTGAAATGTAGAATTAACAATATTTAGGTTCTAACTCATCAGCATCATCAGCAGCCAATAATGTTCCCATTGCTGGGACACAGCCCTCCTCTCGGTGAAAGGGAGTGGGCCATTATTCACCACGCGGGCCCAGTGCGAGTTGGTAGATGTCACATGTCTTCGAATTTTGGGTTCCGGTGGGTACCGGTTTCATCACGATGTTTTTCTTCATCATTTTGAGAGCAGTGGTCATGAAATTATTTACACAAAGTATAGCGCTTTTTTGGGTTCGAACTTACGACCTACTATTCGTAATTCACGTCCGTTACCACTGAACCAACACTGCTCTAACTCATTGACACGTAAATGTACAGCTGAGTAAATGAACATGTTGAGCTCCCTAAAATAGGGTTGACCTCCACGATACATACATGCCGTCTGTCGGGACAGATCAGTTGAAAGCTGCAATGGCTCTTTCTTTAAAAGGCTCTTCCGGACATTGTTAGACCCTGCATTGTTAGACTCATATAAAATTCTAATAATACAGGGTTACTGGTAACTCGACGTATTCCTTGCAGGACGTCATAGTAGGGTTAAAATGCAACAAATTAAGCCACCAAATGTTCTACCGAAATCAGTAGTTTTTGAATTAGTTAAGAGTTTTAGTTTTTTTATGAAAAATCGCAGATTAAATCATTTGAAACCAATTTAAAAATGATTTACGGCGCGACTGTACTGAAATTTAAGTTATTATCATAGTTGACGCCGTAGCAGACCTTTGTTAGTAATTAAAAGTTCAATAATGCCTAAAACTTTGGCAATATCACTAACCAAACATTAAATTTTTTGTAATTTTTGCTATTACTTCATAAAAAATGTAGTCTAGTGCAAAAAAAAAAAATACTACACCTGGTGTACAAATTACTAGGAAAATATCCTTGTCTTATCAGTTATTCAGAAAGGTATGATTGTCAATACTTTTGCATGTGTGCCAGGGAAGAGAAGAGTTTTAAGGGGGGCAGGTAAAATTGCGAGACGGTCAACCTATTGTTTCGTATTCGTATTATTCGTAGTTTTTACCTGCGCTTGAACTCCAACCACTCGGGGAGCTTTGTGATTGGTCGCTATTGTTCTCTCGGCATGACAGGGGGTGCGATTTTGCAAAATTTGGTCGTCAGCGTTAGTTAGTTTCAACGCTACGTCGCGCAAGCTCGTGTTTTGTTACTGGCTATTTCCCTAACTGTTGCTGCGTATCTTGCTCTTGTACTGTGCTGTGCCTTCATAAGCGCTGACTATGGCTGCATATTCTAATCCTGAATACGCTGATATAATGTACTGTTACGGACTTTGTGACGGTAACGCTGCTGAGGCGCGGCGAGAATATCAACTTCGCTTTCCCAACCGCTGACTCCCCCACGTTAGTGTCTTCGGATCGACTTATCGGCGAATATCTGAAACTGGCAGCGTCCAAAGAAGCAGGCAAGTTGACACTGGTCGTTCCCGGAGATACACGGCTGAGGACGAGGAGCTTATTCTTCAACGTTTTATTGACGATCCTAACACATCGACAAACATCGTAGCGCGTGAGCTTGGTATGTCACAGTGGAAAGTCTGGTCTGTAGTTCACTTGTCAGGCCAACATCCATACCATTACCAACCAGTCCAGTCATTAGAAGAAGGAGATCCGCCGAGACTGCTTGAATTTTGTCGTTTTATGCTAAGTGCCGACGCCGACAGCGAAAACTTTTTAAAAAACATTCTGTGGACCGATGAGTCATGTTTTGATCGTGATGGTATCACAAATTACCACAACTTACATTACTGGGCACCGAAAGCAGAAGCAAACCCTAAAAAACTGAAACCAACCGCATCCCAGCGAAGGTTCTCGCTTAATGTTTGGATGGGTATTATTGACGACAAATTAATTGGCCCACATTTTCTACCCCGAACACTAAATGGGGAACTTTATGAAGATTTCCTCAGAAATCATTTATCAGCACTGCTCACGGATGTACCGGAAGAAAGAAGAGCAAACATGATTTACCAACATAACGGATGTCCAGCCCACTTCCGAATCACAATTCGACAATTGCTGGATGAAAACTATCCAAACCGATGGATAGGGCGCGGTGGGCCGATTCCGTGGCCTGCACGAAGCCCTGATCTGACGCCGCTAGACTTTTACGTCTGGGGTCATATGAAAGATCTAGTTTATGTGACCCCAGTAAATTCAATTGAAGAACTAAGGGAGAGAATTACAAATGCGGCAGACCAGATGAGGGCAACAATCACCTCAAGAATAACAAAAACCGAAGTAAGGAAGCGAATAAGAACATGTATTCGAAACCGAGGGCAGCACATCGAACAAGACGTGTGAAATGTGTGTAATTAAAGTTTTTAATATTGATTAAAAAGAATAATAATGTTCACGATTTTGTTTTTGATTTTTCGAATAATCACCTTTTTGTGAAACGCACGCCTGTACTAAATCAAAAACGATTTTCATAATGTAGTCCATGATTTTGTATTAACTTTCATACCTTTTTGGATTGCTGATAAGACAAGAATATTTTCTTAGTAATTTGTACACCAGGTGTAGTATTTTTTTTTGCACTAGACTACATTTTTTATGAAGTAATAGCAAAAATTACAAAAAATTAAATGTTTTGTTAGTACAGTCGCGCCGTAAATCATTTTTAAATTGGTTTCAAATGGTTTAATCTGGGAGTTTTCATTAAAAAACTAAAACTCTTAACTAATTCAAAAACTACTGAATTTCGGTAGAACATTTGGTGGCTTAATTTGTTGCATTTTAACCCTACTATGAGGTCTTGCAATGAATACGTGGAGTTACCAGTAACCCTGTATAATGTTAAACATTAAAAGAGACCATGACCTCTGAGTTTCATTCGACGTTTCTGCTCAGGGAACAGTCAGCTGGGAAATGCCGGCACCATCTAGTTTTTAAAATGTTGACGTGTAAAAATGTCTTATAAGATCTACATACAAAAATAAACATTTCATTTCATTGCAGATTCTTAAAAAACAACCAGTTTTTAAAAGCAGAAGGCGAATCATATTTAAACTTAAGTTTTTTCAACAATTTCACAAAAACTATCAGCTCACGGTGACAAAAAAACATTTCAGTTTTACAGCAGACGACACACTTCGTGCATAAAAAAAAACGTTTTTAAAAAAAGAAGGAACGTCCATTTTCTTTTCTTTTTTCAACCATAAAGTATTTTAAACTTTACGATGGGCCCAGCATTATAGGAAGTGGCCGGTGGCACAGGTTCACCGAGATTATCTCTGGTTAAATTGTGCCATAACCATAAATATTTTTTTTTTGCTTTTTATACGGAGGGTTTTTCCTTATGCATACTTTTAAGAATATTTGGGGTTTGAAGAGAAAAATCTTAGAGAATTATGTTTTGAAGCCTCTCTTGGAAAGGTTTTCGATTTCAGCGAATTATGCGGGTACTTCATTTTGTTCTAGAGTTATTTATCTTATATTATTCCATGAAATCAAAAAACCTTCACTTCTTTAGATCTAGACAGCCTCGTTGGTCTTGTGGTCGCAACTGCTACCGTTGAGCATGAGGCTCTGGGCTCGATTGCCGGGTCGAGCAAAGTGTTATTGGGTTTTTCCACCTAGAATTTCTCAGTAGCAGACCAGAGTTTAACCAAACCCTTTGAGAAATACAGGCCTGGTGTTATGCTATAAGTAATACTTTCCTCCTTTCATTGGCGAAAGCCAATAGATAGTTACTGCTTTAATGAAGAATCTTTTTGGTATGAAGTTAAAAGCAATCTAAGCAAAGCGATTGTCAATTTTTATGAAGCTACTAGCTGACCCGACAGACGTTGTCCTGTCTCTTTGATGATATTTGAGCACGCATTCTGTCAATTCTATGTCAAATGTCATAATGTTACATTAAAAAAGTTTACATTGTCCTAATAAATGGTTGTTAAGTATTCTTAAATAAGTGTTCTTAAATTTTCTAATTTTGCGCGCAATTTATTAATTTTTTTCTTTCATAAGAACCTTCTCCTGACAATTACCAACACAACAACAACAAAAAAAGTGAAATCGGTCCAGCCGTTCACGCGTGATGGCGTGAGCAAGGGAAATAGGGATTCATTTTTATATATATATAGATTATCTTCACAACAGTAAGTAACGTTACCATTCCGTATTCGCAATTTAAAAAAGGACAGGTGATCAGGTCACATAGAATGAGGCCACTTGAAACGCTAAGTGCGCACCTAAACATAAAGATACATAGCAATAAATAACTCCAACACCGCTTACTCAGCGCCTTGCACCTGCACTTAACAGCGTCTTCCATCAACGGCCATAAAACAATGAGTGTGCTTGTATGGGTAGCATTAATGCTAATGGGCTTATGACGTCACCCTTCCTTCCTGTCTGGACGTCACACCTTATTGTGGACGTTGGGGCTGTGGATGTCAAAGTTTTAGACAGGTTCAGAAATGTTAAGCAAGACTAGAAGGCTAATAATAATTCTCGTAATTAAAAACGATGTCGCATTCTTATCTCAGCTACAATCAAATGTCAAAACTGTGTGGAAACTCTAGGTATTTTTGACAGATTGAGACTGAGATCAGACTATGAACGTTGTTAAAATTTTGAGAATTATCTTCTGGAGTTAGGATTGTTTTGAAAATGGAACTGCGCGAACAAAGCGCATTCTTTTGTTTTTAGAACATCCGAGATTCAAAAAACGGTTTCGGAATCGACCTTTTTCCATTTGACGTAGCTTAATCAGCCCATATTGTTCCCGCTGCTGGAAGACAGACCTCCTCTCAGTGAGAGAGAATGGGCCGATGGTTCACCTCTTCGAATTTTTGGTTCTAGATCATTCCAGTTCCCTTACCAGGTTTTCCTTCACCATTTTGAAAGCAGTGATCATGAAATAATTTACACAAAGTTAAGCGCTTGGCTGGGTGCGAACCTACGACCCACTACAACTCTTAAGTCGGGCCCGTAACTACTGGGCTGTCGTTTGACGGGGCTTAAATGTTAAATTAAAAAGATAATTACTCTTTTATTTTAAAATTTAAGCCCCGTTTACACGTTGCACACAATAAAACTGTAGCAACAAATGATATGAATCCCATTAATCGCGAAAACCTATGTGAAGTACATATGTAGCTTTAAAAGCTTCTACTTAGCCCGAAACAACAAACGTTTATTCTCAAAGAAAATAACGCCGAAATAAGCCCTTTTGTATATTCCCTAGCCACTAATACTATTAGGAGACTATAAACTCGTCTAGACCTAAGAACTATGACCCCTTTGAGAACCACTGACGTAGACACATTAAATACGTTACCAGCGGCTTGGCAAAGGGTTCCCTTTGTTCCTACTTTGTGACGTTGCGATACAATGCATCGTTGTCTATGGCTGGCAATCGATAGTGGCGGAGATAAGCGAAAGGAATGGAAAGTAATATTAGAATAGATTGACTCATAGCTTACCAGTTTTATGAAGAAAAAAAAACTTATTTTTTTTTTAGGTTTAGATTTAACTAAATCATAACTAACTTGTAATTTTGATAGAATGTCTGCCTTTTATTATGGCAGTACTTTTAATTGTGGAATAGATAATCGTGGTGACAAATAATATTAATATACTCAGCAGTGAAGAACGGAAAACTGAAACTAATTACTGAATGACACAAAAAAATATAAGTACGTTTTATTAGAAGTTTTTTCGTCGTTTTTACGCCAGATAATGGAATGAGAATTCTCAACATTTTTATTTAAACCCCGAAGACTGTTGTTGAATTAAGAACCCAAAGTGTATAGAAATTTAGATCGTTTTTGCAAAACTTAATACTTAGTCTGGTGATACGTTGTCATTTTTGTATTATTGCCTTCCCTAAATCGAAATAAAGTTGAAAATGCAAAAACTGGCTCAGAGCACTACCACTAAAGTAAGCTAGCTTTTTGTTATAAGACGCGTACATATATGTTTATATGAATCCCATGTTCCTTCCCGCATGAGGATGTCCTGATTAGGCTCCATGTAATATCCCAAAATTAAGGGTTTCTCTTCTAGCTTCTGCGGTTAACTGCTAATGACATAATTCGACCCTTCTCGACCAAAAATATAATTGGGCCAACGAATAACTGGATATTTTCCCGCCCAAACCGTGGCCATCTTTAACAATTAAAAGTCAATGGAGTCAGTTGATTTCAAGATGCCGTTGTCTATGGATAGCTAAAAGTTAATTCGAAATTCAATTTATTTTGGAATTGTTTTAATTAACATGTTTCTTTTTCAAATTTAAAACCACTAACTATTTACACTACGTACCGAATAAAATGAATGGATAGATATACATTACATTCTCTTTGGAATACGATTTTTTTAAACATTTTTTTACGAATGCTTTATTTTGTTTCAGGTAAGATACGTTTGAAAACTCCTTGGAAAGCGAAGAGCACCTTCAAAATCTAACATCCTGGGTTCCTTCGTCTACATTTGTGTAATTATAAAAGATCAAATTCATCTGCATTCTTTGCTGCACCAGACAAAGAAAACAATATACAAAGAGGGTATGGGATAATATTAACAGGAAATGGTAAGAAGCTGCATGCGTAGCATGACCATCGTAGAAAGGGGTTTTGTCGACGGAAGAATAGACAAAATTACAAATTTTAGAAAGATTGAAGACAGAATTAAAGATTGTAGAAATATTTGTACCGTTATACAGCTACCTCCACAAGTTACATCTCGCTATGGAGGCGTTGCCATTGGCCCACGCACCCAAAGTACTGTTATCTGTTTGTGTGAAATACCTACCTACTGTAACTTAGTGTAAGTCCAAATTACCTTTTATCAAGAAAGTTAAGACACTGAAACATTTGCTAACATGGAAACAACAGTATTTACCGTTATCCAACGACAAAATAAATGTCGTTACAGAAAAGCGAACTAATCGAAAGACACCTAAAATGGTACTTACAGAATTTATGCGCAGGGTGCGCATAAATTCTGTAAGTAGGTACTTAACAATATTGGTGGATTTTACAGACCCTCAACTTTCAAGTATTGATGAATATATCTCTATTTTAATTTTTAAGTAATATTGTAAATGTGCCCATTTTTATAAATAAACGATTATTATATAAGTACCATAAAGTAAATAATTATATTACCAATTAAAGTGCCGCAAAAAGCAAAAAAAAAAAAAAAAATATGTATTTTTGAAAAATCTATCTGATCAGCTCTTTTTAGGGTTCCGTTGCCAAATGGCAAAAAACGGAACCCTTATAGATTCGTCATGTCTGTCCGTGTATGTCAGAGCCATTTTTTTTCCGAAACTATAAGAGCTATGCTCCTGAAACTTGATAAGTAGATGTATTCTGTGAACCGCATTAAGATTTTCACACAAAAATAGAAATGTGTTTCCCATACTTAGAACTGAAACTCAAAAATGTTTTTTTCATCAAACCCATACGTGTGGGGTATCTATGGATAGGTCTTCAAAAATGATATTGAGGTTTCTAATAACATTTTTTTCGCGAGAGACACTTCCAAAGTGGTAAAATGTGTCCCCCCAACCTTTTAACTTCTAAAATAAGAGAATGGTAAAACTAAAAAAAATATATGATGTACATTACCATGTAATCTTCCACCAAAAATTGGTTTGAACGAGATCTAGTAAGTCGTTTTTTTTTAATACGTCACAAATCGTAAACCGCAATTACCTTTCATTCAGTCAACACAAATATTTTTTTTTTTTTTAAAGCATTTAATTTCATAAACATAAACCTTATGCATAAACCGAGAATACCTGCAGGTTTGTACGGAACCCTCGGTGCGCGAGTCCGACTCGCACTTGGCCGGTTTTTTTTGTTTTAGTTGGTTGCCTATATCAGACAATCTGCCTCTAGCCTTTTCCTAACTATGTTGGGGACGGCTTCTAGTCTGCCAGAAACAGATGAATAAAACTATTACACATGGAGCGACTGCCTATCTGACCTCCATAACCCAATGATTGGGTAACACAATACCCTTTGGTAAGACTGGTGTCAGAAGCCGAAAAGTCTGATAACCAGTCCCAAGTCGACCGGAGCAAGGACAATCTCCACAGGTGAGCGTTCACGGACGCCTGAGATCTGAAGTGTATATGCGGCTTCTCCCCACAGACAGTGGCCAAGTTACATCGCATGTTCTGTCACCTGAGGATTTGAAGATCTTATGACCGCATCAGTGAGCGGAGTTCGAGAGCTTAATTTTAAAGGGGCCAAACATGTTTAAAAGTTTGGCATCGGTATACAAACAAGAAGTACTTAGCAATTTAAAAATAATATTTTACAGTTTCAACACAAAACGACTTCAAAATATTATTGTATTTATATACGGGTAATGAGGAAAAACTTTTCTCGGTATTTTAACGCATGAATTAATTTCCAAAGGTTCTTTTAAGTCCTAATTATAATGAAAAACTACTGGTTTGTTCAATTAATAGAATTTTCCCGTAACATTCCTCAAGTGCCGGGGGGAATAAACAGTTCTCTTTGTTTATATATGTACCAGGAACACGCAGCCCTAGTTAAAAAAGGGCAAAAGCTGTAATGTTAATTAACGTATTGTCCTGCAGGCTGCAGCCCAGTGGGACAATTATAAGCTGCTACATACTAATTACTTGAAGGGCTTGTGGCTAAGTAATAACAGCTGCACGGGTTGATCGTTCTGGTTAATCTCTGGTCCGTGGATGGGTGACCATGTTTATATACCAAGACCCTTCCGTGCCTCGGAAAGCACACTAAGCCGTTGGTCCCGGCTGTCTTTCGTAGATCTTAGACAGTCGTTACGGGACGTCAGAAGCCCGTAAGGCTGACAACCAGTCCTTACCAAGGGGTATCGTATTACCCAGTAACTGGGTTGTGGAGATCAGATAGGCAGTCGCTCCATGTAAAATACTGGTACTCAGCTGCAACCGGATAGACTAGAAGCCGACCTCCACATAATTGGGAAATGGCTAGGTAGATGATGATGACTTACTAATTACTTTCAGCGTTGGCTCTTAACAAATCGTGCACGGCTGAATTCCACTTTTCTACATGCGTATTCATTACACGCTTTATATTAGCTTCACTTGTATGTTTGTATGTTAGTATGTTTGTTTGTAACCGACTCCTTCTAACGCGATTTTGACCCACTTTAAACGACCAGATTTCATTCAAACTTTGCACACCTGTCAAGGACCGATGACAATGCAATAATTTCATAAATTTGTGCCATTATCCTTGCCAGGGTTACCAGGACAGCAAAAAAACTGTCTTCAAAAACTACGCTGACATACATCACAAACTAATTTGTGCCATTATCCTTGCCAGGGTTACCAGGACAGCAAAAAAAACTGTCTTCGAAAACTACGCTGACATACGTCACAAACTACGCTAACATACGTCTCAAAATTCGAAACACCCTAAAAATTAAATAATAGTTTAAAAAAACTAAGAAAAAACTAAAAAGTACAAAATAATGGATAAAAGCGTGGGGTGCCTGATATCAAAAATACCTTAAAAAGCACTCCACGCTTTTTTCCATTATTTTGTATTTTTTAGTTTGGTTTTCAATAGAAGCGTGTTTTTTAGTTTTTTTAAACTAGGTTTTTTTTTATTATACACTAAACTTACCACACTAGCGACCCGCAGAAACAGTGCAGGCACGCATTTCAAGCTGATCGGATCTGGCTACCATTATCATCATCAATTTCAGCTTCAAGACGTTCAAGTCTGGACACAGGCCTCTCAAAAATTGGGAGGGGGTTTTGCCATAATCGCCACGCTTGGTAGGTGGATTAGCGATCGCAGTATGGTGGTATGCATAGAGAACGCTGCTGCCCATTCTCTAGTATAGTCCTTTAGTCGCCTTTTATGACACCCACGAGAAAAATGGGGTAGTGCTATTCTTTACGTCCGACACCACACGAAACGATCTGGCTATTCTATTTCGTAATTAAAAGCTTAGGACGTTTCTTTATCTACCCTACCCTAGCCTAATCAAAGTATAATATTATTATTTTGAATGTAAGGACTACAAGTATGTGCATTCTTTTCAGTTAGTTTTAATGATTGTCTGCTGTCTACTCAACCTCTTTGGCATCGTTCGTCGAGGCGTTGAGCTCTGTAAGTTCTGAGTTTAGCTACAGGATTACTATTAAATGTGAGCACAGGGACCACACCGACTATACAGTTCCCACTCAGATATCTTTGGTTCTTTCCTCCAAAGACCATTTCACACACTAAACTACATGATCCTCACATGTCATGATCTGACCAAGGTTATGAAGTTCTGGAACTCTGGACTTTAAAGAGTACCTCTAAGTTTGTTCCGCTGTTTTTCCTCAGAGTAGCCGGACTGTGTCAATGATGATATGGATAGAAAGAAGCTGACTACTGAGATGACGACTAATAGAGAAGTGTGAAAGAAAAAGACATGTTGCGCCGACCCCAGGTAAACTGGGATAAGGCCTGAAGAATGATAAAAGATGATGAGTCGGATCTAGTTTTTAAAATTTGATTGACGTGTGGAAAGTGTTTGTTTGGCAGAAAAAAAAAAACATTAGTCAACCCTCAAACTCCGATCATCAAAAATTCCCGTAGTTAACACTACGGCGGCGACTTGACCCAGCTATAGCCGGGTCACCTCTAGTTGCGTGCGGCCACGCCTGCACTTTACGGTTTCTTTATCAGCAGTCACTGGCTCACCCCTAGTGGAGACAGAATAGGTCATGGACGATTACTGAGACGCTTGCTATTGAAAGGGTTTTCGTGTTTTTGTTTGTACTCTATCATAGTTTGTGACATTGGGGTACTATTTCATCTATGCCTCAAGTTAAGAGATTTTTTTGTGATGTATCCATATCTTCTATGAATGTTCTGCGTAGCTGTTTCCCAACTATGTTAGGATCGGATTCCAGTCTAACCGGACGCAGCTGAATACCAGTATTTTACATGGAGTTACTGTCTATCTGACCTCCCCAACCCAGTTACTAGGTAATACGATACACCTTGGTAAGACTGGTTGTCAGACTTTCGGGCTTCTGACGACCCGAAACGACTCAAAGATACACAAATGACAGCCGGGACCAACGGCTTTACGTGCACGTTCACTCTGATTTAAGTACGTCAGCACATAGAGCTACTACAATCTGTCAATTTTTTAAAATCGATTTTGAACTTTATCGCTAAAGCATAAGGTTCAAGGTTGATTGGGAGAATTTAACAGTTTCGGGTACTTTGATGTGCTGGCGTGGCAATGAGCGATGCCTATTTCGCAAAAAATACTCATGCATCTCTGCAGCTCGTGTTTAAAACTACTAGTTTCAAAATTGATGGCAGTAATACAAACAAAATGCTTCTTGTCAGAGATATAGTTGACTATCTATAACAATAGTACAGCTGATAATACTCTCACAAACACAATGCAAGTGACTGGGAGCCAGGGTCGCGGAATTGTTCGATAGAGTTACCGCGGCCCTGGCATAGGCAAATGAAGGAACACGGGTGGGTTTTGGCCAGTAAAAGTCTGACACGCCCTCCCGCTACACCCAGAGCGGGAGACGTCATTTGATGATTTCCCAAGAAAAAAAAAAAGTGACTGGGGTAATAGTACCCTAATGTAACAACATTCTTACACAAATAAGTACTTAATTACATAAACTAAGTGACCATTCCAATTTAAAACATAGATCTTTGATATAATCTACTCATTATTTGAGTTTTAAATCCTAGAATTCTAATTTCATCTCTTTATTGGTGGTTGTCATGGCAATCATGTCATTTGGTTTAATTAGGTTTTTATAATTTATTTATCTGGAATTTAAAATAAGTAGTACGTTTTTGATTTTGTGAATGTGAGAACGTTTTAAGCCTTGTAAGCTAGTTTTGTAGACCATTTTCTATTTTAGTAATTACCTGGTACTTGTCGACAGGCCTACAATGTCCTCCTATACCTATTAACACAGTAGTTTGAAACCATTGTAAAAACCAATTATTTTAAAAAGAGTAACTGAAGAGTTTCTTGCCGGCTCTTCTCCATAGGAATCAATCAGTTGGAACCGTGCACCTAGCATCTGACGTTTCATAAATGTCCATGTAGGTTTATATCAAATAAAATATTTTGAATTTAGAATGGACACGTGCATAGAGTACTCGCAGCCGGCATCCGATTATAATCGATAATTATCGTCACAAATCAAAAGCGTTTTGGAGAAATTGTAATTTTAAATGTGCGGTACTAAGTTTTGAAGTCCAGTGTAACATTAGGATCTTATCAGCAGGGTAATTGCGTAACTCACTAGCAATGCCCTGAATTTTGACAGATCAACAAAATTCAATGCGTTGTTTACATTATTTACGTTGTCGAGCGTTGTAAGATCTAGTACGCGAAAAATCCCGTCACAACATTTTCACGTACGTGGGACTTAGTCATCATTTTATGTACCGACTATTTTTATATAAGCCCTAAGAAATATTTTCTTCTTAGAAAAAGCCTCTAGGGACCCCAAGTGTGTGCGTGGCTACATGTTATAAAGTCGAAGAAATTATTAAGGTACGAGCCGGGACCGTTAGACCCTAGAGCGCCTATATTTTTCCTGAATATACGCTGGTTAAATATTTATGTGTGATAAATATTAATATCCCGAGAGGCGAGTTTATCTAGGCTCTAGGATAAATACTGTCACTTCGGCACTATATTTATTAAATATGTAGCAGTTTGGATACCAATTTCAATTTGTATCTAATTCAGAACGTGTTTCGAAATACGTACATCGATGTATAGACCGCGGCCGTATCTTACCGGTGGTTAGAAAGGTAAGGCGCGTAGAAACAAAACACTAAAAATTTATAGCTATACTTTTATGAGATACTAGGTTCTGCCTGCGGCTTCGCCCGCGTAGATGTCGAAAATTCACCATTCCGACCCCCATTTCACACTCTTAGGAAAAGAATTTAAAAAAAACCCTTTCTTAGTGGATGCCTACTCCTCACAAAGAACACACTCTCCTTTCATGTCTCTAGGATCAGCGGTTTAGGCTGTGCGTTGATATATCAGTCAGTCAGTCACTCAAGACTTTGAATTTTATATACAGGGTAAGTTTTTATCCAGTGCGCAAATTGTAACCATGAATTCAGCATATCATTCTAGACCCCCTTGCGCAGAAATTTTTCGTCGGTTAAAAAAAAAATCAGCTGTTCCATACATTTTGACCCTGTAGGTAGGTATTGCATTTTTCTATGAAACAGCTGATTTTTTTTTGTATAACCGACGAAAATTTTCTACACTGGGGGGTCTAAAATGATATGCTGAATTCATGGTTACAGTTTGCGCGCTGTATAAAAACTTATCCTGTATATAGATAGATATTTTGAAATCAATTTTTCATATATAGTCAGAAAAAATAATTGTTCAACAAATTACTAACAACTTTACATCGTCCGTCTGTTTAAATCATTATCTGTCATTCTTTGATAGTTGTATGAAATGGCTTCATCTCAATAATTGACCTACCTACCGCGTTAATATTATTTATTAAGTATATTACATGGATTACAGATTTAAATTAATAACGAAAAAAAATTATAACCTAAATTAACTAAAACTATTTACAAATTAAAAAAAACACCGTCGAAAAATCATCCGCATCGTTGTCTACTGGTAATGTTTAATTCAAAAAACAATTAATTTCCCTGACCGTACTTTTGATATAAACTCAGCATATTTCTTGTATGAAAAACAGCATAGTAACATACCAACATCAAAATTTATTCAACCACGACTAAAATTCGCACTCATTATATTTAGCTTCCATTTTTTCACTTTTCGCCAGTCACGGTAGGTAATCTTAGTAATTCATACAAGCATGGCGTGCTTTAGCTTCATTATACATGAGTGGCCATAATGCCAATGAGTGACACGCAAAACAAAATGGAGTGAAAACTTAACTATTGTAAGAAGGGCTTTAGCCGTCTTTAACGGCGATTCTGAGGCTGGTAACATTTTAGTAGCACTAAAGTTTAGTCGGGTCTAGCGCTACTACAATCACCACTTAATCTAATTAAATTATAACAGGACACCTGGTACAAAAATTATGTTAAACTAAGCACTGTTACTGGATTAATTGTAATTTTAGTTGTATGTAATTTAATTTCTATTTTTTTAAATGGGAAATCTTTTTGACAACTGACAAAACAATTTCAACGCTAGGCTAAAAATACTAAATCATCATTTCAGCCGTAATACGTCCACTGCTGGACATAGGCCTCCCCCAATTTGGGGGGCTTTGCTATAATCGCCACGCTTGGCAGGCGGATTGGCGATCGCAGTATGGTGGTAAAATGCAGAGAGAACGCTGCTGCCCATTCTCTAGTATACATATACAAAAAATACTAAATAGCAAAAAAATAAAGTAGTAGTTCAATATACAAAAAAAAAACAAAATAACAAAAAAAAAAAACAACCAAACTGGGTTCAAACCTAACATAACCCATACTACAGCAATTTACTACAAAATTCGCTATGAATTAGAACATCAAACCAACTACACAGTGTACATTAATTCCAAGCTCTATTGGTCAAACGCCGAAACCTTTCGGCCTAGGATAGGCAATGCAATACCCGAGAGAACCATTTACTAGCTAGCCTAAAGGCATTCCAGTTTCATAGGACGTGTTCCACAGCTCCACTGTTTCCAATTCAGCAAATGTAATTGGTAAGTTGGTTGTAGATGTATTAAGGTGCGTCTAGACAGTGTGTGGCACGTGTTTCAAATGTTATTTGTATTGTATTGTAAATCGGGCAAATTATCCCAAAGGGGGGCAGCAGTGGACGTCTTTGGGCTGAAATTATTATGATGGTGATGTAAATCGGGCTGGTATCAGCAACTCCACATTCGAGGTGCGTAAATAGTGTTACGTAGATCGTAAAGTCTAGAAACATCGTGCTAACTCCATCTCAGAAAGGGACAACATTACGTAGATCGAAAAGTCTAGAAACGTCACGCTAATTCCATCTAAGGATGGGGCAGTGTTGAAACTTCTAGATACGACACGCTAACGCCATCTGTTATCAAGTAGCAAGTACTACGAACAATTGTACGTAGACGCCACCGCCATCTATTGTTGAGTAGCGGGATTAAACAGTAAATAGATGTCTGTGGAAGGTTCTCGAAGTTTCGAATCTACTTGTAAAATGTGGAACAGTGTTGAATGTTCGCGAATGTTCTGCTCGGGATATAAATAGCGGATTGTCGGCCCGATGGGCAGTTCGATTTCGGAAGCGAGCGAATACGAATCAAGCGATACAGTACAAGCGAAACAAGTGACTCTGTTTGACTATTGCGATATTGTGACTGTTTAATTAAACTGTGGTGTGTTTCGATAATTTTGGCTTAAATTAATTTATCCCGAAACCCAGCTCGTAACATTTGGTGTCAGAAGTAAGGGATAAATTATGCCAGTTTTACCGAAGGAGGACACGGAAGGTATTCGTACCAGGAGTCAGCGCCAGCAGGAAGTGGATCAGAGGCGATTTGAAGGACCTTCAAGACAGACATCTGGGGGTAATCAGCCGACGACGGAACCAGTTTCCCAAGCGTCTGGTGTTCCTACAGCATCACCAGCTATGGATCTTTCTGCTCTGATGGCGATGCTACAGGAGCAGGCCCGTCGACAGGAAGAACAGGCCCGCCGACAGGAAGAACAGGCCCGCCGCCTACAGGAACAGCTGCAGCAGGACAAGGAGGAACATGCTCGCCGACAGGAAGAACAGGCCCGCCGCCTACAGGAACAGCTGCAGCAGGACAAGGAGGAACATGCTCGCCGACAGGAAGAACAGGCCCGTCGACAGGAAGAACAGGCCCGCCGCCTACAGGAACAGCTGCAGCAGGACAAGGAGGAACATGCTCGCCGACAGGAAGAACAGGCTCGTCGACAGGAAGAACAGGCCCGCCGCCTACAGGAACAGCTGCAGCAGGGTAAAGAGGAGCAGGTTCTCCTTTTGAAAGATCTACACGTGACATTTGGCAAGGACATCAAAGCCATGAAGGAGACTGTTCAGGTACATGAAAATCGTATATCCGAGGCCGAAGTCCAGATCGCTGATATAAGAAAAGCGGTTGGAGTTCTGAAAGCTGAAGGCCGGACTACGGCTCCGATAGTTGCTGCACCTTCCGTGCGCGGGTTTAAAGTGCCACCCTTCGACGGAACATCTTCCTGGTCGGCATACAAAATTCAATTTGAAGCTGTCATGAATGCAAATGGGTGGACAAAAGAGCAGGCCATGACCGCGCTTACTTTGGCCCTTCGTGATCAGGCCTTAACCGTGTTAGAGGCTCTCGGCAAAAATGTTACCTACGAGCAGCTCGTTGAGGCGTTAGAGGCCAGATACGGTGACGCGCACCTGGAACACGTTTTTCGTGCGCAGTTGAAGGATCGTGTGCAGCGCAGTGGTGAAAACCTGCAGCAGTGGGCCCTAGAAATAGAAAAGCTGGTTCGAAAAGCGTACCAGTCTGCGCCTGCACTCATCGATGGGACTCTGACTCAAGCATTCATAGATGGCATACGGGACCTGGAAGTAAGGGCTACTGTAAGACTTGGACACCACGAGACACTCAAGGATGCCTTGGCCCATGCGTTGGAGGTGGAGGCAGTGAGGCAAGATCATCGAGCCCATCGCATCAGGGAGGTTGCAGCATCACCTGTCCGTGACCGTCCGAGGTACAGCCCTAAGTGCTACACTTGCGGAGAAAAAGGCCACCTTCGGTCAAGTTGCCCGAAGCGAATCACAGCTAACGAAAACCAGACCCAAGAAAGAAAGGCGGCAGATATCACCGCCCAGCAGCAGGAAAACTAGTCAACGCCAGGACCGCGGGGCGGGTGCTGGCTGGTGTTAAAATAGCCCCAAGAATTTCGGTCTCACAAGCCCATGATGGGAACACCCTAGTCATAAAAGGTGAAGTGAACGGAAGACCATGTAAGCTGACATTGGATACTGGAGCTTCTCGCACGGTTGTCAGTTCCCAACTAGCGAATCG
Source organism: Aporophyla nigra (assembly GCA_947507805.1). Lineage (NCBI taxonomy): Eukaryota > Metazoa > Arthropoda > Insecta > Lepidoptera > Noctuidae > Aporophyla > Aporophyla nigra. The sequence continues at coordinate 17,346,441 of OX382309.1, read as the reverse complement.
TTTTCTTGGGGACTTATTCGGTAAGCATGATGGCGTAAATTTAGTAACAGCTACCGGTCAGCACATAACCGTCCGTGGTGAGAAGGAAGTGGAGTTAAAACTGGGAAACACTATCTACCGGCATAAGGTCATCATGGCTGACATAGTGGACGACTGCATCCTAGGTTTGGACTTCATGCGACAGCACTGTTGTGAGATCGACGTTAATCAAGGAGTCCTAAAATGTGGGTCAGAAGAAGTCTTCATGGAAGGTGCACCATCAGGGAAAGTGTACTGCTTGAAGAAGATTGTTCTTTCTCCCCGATCGGAAACAATAGTTCCTGTTAGGCTCCCACATAATTCCGGGCAGAAGAACCGATGTATTCTCATTGAAGGATTGGATGAAAACCTTCCATGGAAGATTGCGCGGACCTTGGTAAAGGCAAGCGGAAATAGACCCTAAAGACAAGGAGAAAACCGCATTTTCTACGGGAAAGGGATTATGGCAGTTTAATGTCATGCCATTCGGATTATGCAATGCTCCTGCAACATTTGAAAGGCTAATGGAGCTAGTTCTCACGGGACTAATTGGAGACGCCTGCCTTGTCTATTTAGATGACATCATCATCGTGGGCCGCACATTCGAAGACCACCTCCTAAATCTGGAACGTGTTCTATCAAAAATCCGAGGAGCCAATCTTAAGCTAAGTCCAAAGAAGTGCTCATTCTTCAGACAGCAAGTAAGCTTTTTGGGGCACTTGGTTTCGAAGGAAGGAGTGCAAACAGATCCTGAGAAAATCGTCGCCGTCAAGGAATGGCCAGTCCCGAAAGACAAGACGCAGGTCAGGGCATTTTTGGGTTTGTGCTCGTACTATCGTCGGTTTGTCAAGAATTTTGCTGACATTGCCAAACCTCTTCACAAGCTTACTGAGGAGAAGAGACCGTTCTGTTGGGATGAGAACTGTGACATCGCATTTCGAGATTTAAAGGAACGTTTGTGCAATACCCCAATTTTGGGCTACCCTGACACAGGAAATGAATTTATAGTTGACACGGACGCAAGTAATACTGGAATTGGCGGTGTGTTATCTCAACGGAAAGGAGATTATGAAGTTGTGATAGCTTACTTCAGCAAATCTTTATCAAAACCAGAAAGAAATTATTGTGTCACGAGACGCGAACTTCTTGCCGTAGTAAAGACATTGCAGCATTTCAGCAAATACTTGCTTGGACACAAATTCCACCTGCGGACTGACCATGCTGCATTAAAGTGGTTGTTGCAGTTTAAGAACCCAGAAGGACAAGTGGCGAGATGGATTAAACTGCTACAAGAGTATGACTTCGCAATTGAACATCGTAGTGGGAAGTCTCACGGTAACGCGGACGCTTTATCAAGAAGACCTTGTCCTGAAGACTGCAAGCATTGTGTCAGGCAAGAAGCTAAGGAAACAGTACCTGTCAGGATGCTAAGAACGGACCTTAGTGACGAATGGAAGGAAACCCTACAGCATGCTCAGCAAAGTGACACAGATATCAGGCCAATTTTCGAGTGGATTAAAGCTAATGCTCCCAAACCGAAATGGTGTGATGTTGCAGCGATGAGTACCACCACAAAAAGTTATTGGGCACAGTGGGAGAGCTTGGTGATCCAAGATGGTGTCTTGTGCCGAAAATGGGAAAATGCTCGAGGGAATAGCTGTCACTTGCAAATGGTAGTCCCAAAAACGAAGGTACCAGAAGTTCTACAGCTCTACCACAATGGTTCTTCAGGAGGTCATATGGGAGTAAGAAGGACTCTGTTAAAGATCCGAGAAAGATTTTACTGGATCCATTGTCGAGAGGATGTGGAAGACTGGTGTCGCAGATGTACCAGTTGTGCAGCGGTAAAAGGACCACACACACGCAGCAGGGGTGCATTGAAAGTGTACAACGTAGGAGCCCCCTGGGAACGAATAGCATTGGATGTCGCTGGGCCATTTCCTGAAAGTGAAAGTGGAAATAAATATTTCATGGTTGTCATGGATTACTTCACCAAGTGGCCGGAAGTCTTCGCCATCCCTAATCAAGAAGCTTCAACAGTCGCTGATAAATTAGTCCACGAAGTCTTCTGTCGGTTTGGGGTACCCTTGGAAATCCACAGCGATCAAGGAAGGAATTTCGAGTCTCAAGTGTTTCAGGAAACATGTCGGGTTATGGGTACTCACAAAACCAGAACCACTTCATACCACCCACAATCTGACGGAATGGTGGAGAGATTTAATCAGACGTTGGAAAGATATTTGGCAAAAGTTGTAGCAAGCAGACAAAAGGATTGGGACAAGCACATACAACCGTTTCTTCTGTCATACCGAAGTGCAGTTCACGAGAGTACAACTGTGACACCAGCCTTCGCGAACTTTGGAAGGGAGTTAAGGTTACCAGCTGATCTAATAACCGGCATTCCGCCTGATTCACCACGCAGTATAACAGATTATGCAAATGATCTGCGCAACAAGATGAATGACGTATATGAGCATGTCAGAGAATCAGGCCAGCAGATGTCCGAGAGAATGAAAACTCGTTATGATCGAAAGATGAACAATACTGGCTTCGACGAAGGTTCGCTAGTGTGGTTGCATAACCCTGTGCGCAGCAAAGGGAAGTCCCCTAAACTACAGGCAAAATGGGACGGGCCGTACCGGATTGTGACCAAGATCAATGACGTCACTTACCGAATACAAAAGGGTTTGCGAACTGCGCCTAAAATTGTTCATGTAGATCGATTGGCACGATATTACGGGAATAATGATGCTCGGGACGAGCATGTCTAAGGAGGGGGCAGTGTTACGTAGATCGTAAAGTCTAGAAACATCGTGCTAACTCCATCTCAGAAAGGGACAACATTACGTAGATCGAAAAGTCTAGAAACGTCACGCTAATTCCATCTAAGGATGGGGCAGTGTTGAAACTTCTAGATACGACACGCTAACGCCATCTGTTATCAAGTAGCAAGTACTACGAACAATTGTACGTAGACGCCACCGCCATCTATTGTTGAGTAGCGGGATTAAACAGTAAATAGATGTCTGTGGAAGGTTCTCGAAGTTTCGAATCTACTTGTAAACTGTGGAACAGTGTTGAATGTTCGCGAATGTTCTGCTCGGGATATAAATAGCGGATTGTCGGCCCGATGGGCAGTTCGATTTCGGAAGCGAGCGAATACGAATCAAGCGATACAGTACAAGCGAAACAAGTGACTCTGTTTGACTATTGCGATATTGTGACTGTTTAATTAAACTGTGGTGTGTTTCGATAATTTTGGCTTAAATTAATTTATCCCGAAACCCAGCTCGTAACAATAGTAAGCCACACCAGTGACGCACGCCCCAAACTGAGAATTGATTTATGACATAATTATAATAAAATGGCCGCGCCCCGCGATTTCACCCGAAAATTCTCGACTCCGGGAGAATATCGGGATAAAAAGTATCCTATGTCCTAATCCAGGTCATGGTCCACCTATTTGCTAAATTTAACAAAAAATCCGTTTAGCCTTTTCAGTGTGAAAGCGTCATCATCATCAGCCTATAATGTTCCCACTGCTGGGACACAGGCTTCCTCTCGGTGAGAGGGAGTGGGCCATAATTCACCACGCGGGCCCAGTGCGGATTGGTAGATGTCACATTTCTTCGATTTTTTGGTTCTAAGACATGCCGGTTTCCTCACGATGTTTTCCTTCACCGTTTTGAGAGCAGTGGTGACGAAATATTTTACACAAAGTAAAGCGCCTGCTTGGGTGTGAAACCGTAACAAACAAATATACAAAAAATCAAATCTTTACACTTAATAATATTAGTTTAGATAACTACCTTTTGCCGCGGAAATTATCCCACAGGAACATACTACCAGGATAAAAAGTAAACTTTGTCTAAGTCCAGGTCATGGTCTACCTGTGTGCAAAATTTCATCGAAATTCGTTCAGCTGCTTGAGCGTGACAAAACAAACAAACTAACAGAGTTACTTTTACATAACATTACATACTCATAGTATAGATACCTCAAATAAACGGATACTACTTTCTTTTCTTTATTTCTGTGACTTAAAACTGTGACTGGAAGCTGACCCCAAAATAGTTGGATAAAAGCTAGGCAGATGATAATGAGTATTCATTTAAAAAAGTAAACTACAATATTATGTTATTGTTTTCCCAAATCCTGCTCGAATTCTGAAATCAGAAAAACTGTCTTATTTTGTAAACATAACATCAAATACCAATGTTATTCAAGCCACAAATCCTTTTAATGAACCTCTGTGTCTGTAGAGGTTCATAATCCACATATTCGTATCAGTATCGCGTTTCAAAAGAATCATTAATGGTAACGGTTTTTTTCGAACCTCACATTTATAACGAAACCAATACAGAATGATACATTTTCATTCCTACATTTTTAATGAAAGATTTATTTTGCATACCTCGCTGTTTTTGTGTAGAACAAACGATATGTATACTTACAAAATGGTGGCAAGTGACAAAGTAAAATGATTATTATATCAAATGCCGTTAAGAGTTGACAAAATGTTTTTTCTAGTCTGCGTTTTCCATCTTCTGGGCAAAGGCCTCTCTCCACTCCTTCCACTTTGCATCTGTTAGTAGACAAACGACTACTTCATCATCGTCATCATTTCAGCAGAAAGAACTCCGGGACGTCCTTTTAAGGGAGTTCTTTTTAAGCTTCGCCACTAAGACCGGTTCAGCCCCCCTAGCCAAGTTACAACCGTTTCGGGTCAAATTCCATTCTCCAATCGGTAACGCCTCGGTATTAGCAATTGTAGAAGACGATAAGTTGGTAGCCATGTTGACGCACCTGAGTCGGCCGCTCGTTCTACAAAGTCTTTAGAAAAACGACACATTGTATCAAAGGATTTAGCGTTGAACATTGTAGAATCGATAAAAAATCATTCTATCATTTTGAACGATGTGATCTTGGCTACGAAATTTCTATTCGTTTGTTCTAACCACGTGACTTAACGTTGAGCGACTTGTGTTAACGATTGCAGATTATCAACTTGGCTAGGGGTTCTGTACTTCTCGCATCCAGCGTATTCCTGCGGCCTTCACTACGTCGAAGGATTGCGTTCTGCCCACTGCCAGCAATTTTTTTAAATTCTTCGGATTACGTCGGTTACTTTGGATCTCTTACATCCGTAGGCTCTTTATTCAAATATTTATCATTCATATCTTGAAATATATCCAACAAAATTTTTCTTATGTTTTTTTAGAGACAGTCTCATCTATAACAAGCAGGAACACGTTTGCATTTTTTTTTAATGACTATTTACTCACCAACATACGTATTTTCTTCTTGTTCTTAAATGTTTACTCGCCAAACTGTCTAGTTTGATGGCGAGAATCACTAGTTATTAATTGGACGTAGTTTAGCAAAAAGGACCCAAACCACACATTATAGTCAGTAAAAACGACCTAGCTAAAAACAGCTTTATTTTTCATACACTTAAACTTTAGAACCAACGGTGTGGCGCTTCTTTTTCTTCTAACAGAATATGTTAATATACCATTACTAATATAAAAAAAAAACATGTTAATATTTCACTGACAAAAACATAAACCTCTTGAACTACAAAGGTCGATATTTCAAAAGCAACTGGGTGTGGATTGAGTCCTTTCTGCTTAACTTTGTCCAATTATTGGTCGGATTAATATCCAAGAAACGAACTACTACCTATTTTTGAAAGTCGGCAAAAAATGAGAAGGTTCTCTATTCGTCTGTATATGTATGTTCTGTTATATCTCTGGCAATCTTGGAACTACTACTTACCTAACTACTCTTGTTAAAAATAATATGCGGTGTGTAAATGATAAAGATATTCAAACATACATCTTTAGTAGGTAGATGTCTGTTTTACGAGCTGATGAGCATCAAACTTTCCACGTCTCGATGCATTTAATCGAGTGTGAAACTATTTGGCATCCAAGTATGCGTGTGCGCCATTACTCGCTCGATATAACAGCAGCTTAACCATCTCGTCTTTAAATAGCTACTGACTTATATCTTGTTAAATCTATCATCAAAGTTTGCATAAATCTATGTTTAAGCAACATGCGATGTGTTTTTTGTCGGTAGCTTAACCTGACATGCTCAACATTTGATGCTACATTTTCGATCATATATAAGAACTAGCTATTGCCAGTGGCTTCTATAGTAGAGAGGTCGGAAATTATCCCGCGGGAACGAACTACCGGGATAAAAACTACCCTATTTATAAATCCGGGACATAAACTATCTGTAGGCAAAATTTCATCAAAATTTGTTTAATCGTTTTTGCGTGAAAGAGTAACAAATATTCATAAATCCTCAGTAACTTTCACATTTAGAATAATTAGTAGGACAAGCCGTGCTGGTGTAATGGTTTCAAAGCTAGTAAGTCCAGGAGCAGGCAAAATGAGATCAACAAACCCAGCGAGTCACCTTTTGACGCTAATCTATATATATAAAAATGAATCCCTATTTCCCTTGGTCACGCCATCACGCGTGAACGGCTGGGTGATTTCACTTTTTTTGTTGTTGTGTTTGTAATTGTCAGGAGAAGGTTCTTATGAAAGAAAAAATTTAAAAAATTGCGCGGAAAATTAGAAAATTTAAGAACACTTATTTAAGAATACATAACAACCATATAATAGGACAATGTAAACTTTTTTTTAAATTACAGAACAACGTCTGTCGGGTCAGCTAGTGACATATAAAAACTGACAACTTTTAATGGCGACCGTGACATAAGTAATGCACACAACGCACTAAGGGCGGCACGAATTTTATTAGCAAGGTCGTGTCTAGATGTTGTCGTCGCGGCAATTCCGTGCTGTGTCATCATCATGGTCATTGCAGCCGAAAGACGTCCACTGCTGGACATCAGCCTCCCTCAATTGGGAGGGTTTGCCATTATCGCTACGCTTGGCAATCGGGTTGGCGAGCGCAGTATGGTGGGTAAAATGCATAGAGAACACTGCTGCCCATTCTCTAGTAAGTCCCTTAGTCGCTTCTTACGACACCCGCGGGAAGAAATGGGATGATGCTATTCTTTACGTACGGGACCACATGTCTGTTATCAATTACTTCTTAGTGGAGATCGTGGGTGAATGAAATGATAATAGGCTTACTGGTCTACTATGTTGGACTGAATATAGCAAAGAGTTGGTACTTGAAATTCTAAAATGCTCATCTATTTCTGACACTAACAGTACCATAATAACAGTACATTCACCTCTGAAAACTTCCTTCAAGAAAATATGTAGCATATCTATACTAATATTATAAAGCTGAAGAGTTTGTTTGTTTGTTTGGTTGAACGCGCTAATCTCAGGAACTACTGGTCCGAATTGAAAAATTATTTTTGTGTTGCGTAGCCTATTTATTGAGAAAGGCTATATAACATCACGCTAAAATCAAAAAGAGCGGAGCAGCAACGAAAAATTGACGAAAATTGGCAGGCAATTCGATGCGACGGGAAGGGTCACGGGAGCAAAAATTTGACGCGGACGAAGTCGCGGGCAGAAGCTAGTTTTATATATTTCAGAGCTTTACCCAGCATTCTTTCGTTACCTACTCTATTGACATTACAGACTTGAAAAATAACATAGAAAATATGGTCCTGAATCGTAAAAGTCTGTGTTTTCGTGGCTTGGATTTGTTATGTAAGTGCCAGTAAGGCATTGACCTTAGGATTCATCTCGCGTAGGTACAAGTCACATGCGGGCTTGTCATTACAATATTGATCGGTGTATAGGGTTGGCGGGTGATAGTTTCTTTATGGTATTTTTTATGCTTATGGTTTTAAATATTATAAATCCATAGTACTGTTTAACTGTTACTGGTTTTTTCTTATCTGTGAAAATCCTGACTTGATTTTTCTTAGTCGTTTTCGGGTGACCACTGTAAACTTGCGTGCGCTGTGTTGTGGGTTCCATAGCACGGCATCGAAGCCTTCTTGTCACTGCTGACTATCTAGTAGCTCTGTGTTCGTAACTATTTTGCTTTGTTTTCATAATTTTTAGGTGATATTATCCTGTATGCCCTTGTTTCTATGGAGAATAAATCTATTTTTACTTTCTTTTTTCTTTCTTCCAAAAAATAAGCTGCTAAATATGAACAACCACACGGGTTGGTTGAAGGTTAAGCTACGCTTGTCGCGGATGGTTCATGGATGGGTGACCATGCATTACATATCATAAAATCCTAACCACCTACCTCCCACTTCGTTTACAATAAACTATTTTGTATTGAAAGTTGAACGATATTCCTACAAATGCAGCAGGTCTCAGCTCTGTATAAATAAATAGTAGTAATATAGTAGTAATATAAATATAGTGTAGTAATATAAATTGATTTGATACCGATATTGTATCGAAACGAAATCGAAAATCGTATTCCGGATGGAAAAATCCTTTCGCCAGCCCTATCAATATCGCTTCCAATACGCGCGGGAGATATAAAATTTTAACAGACCGCTTTGGGACGGTTCCTAAAGCGACTGCACGGCAAATATGTCCGGATAACACAGGTTTTCCGACCTCTTTATCCGGGAACTATTTTTCTCTCGTGGCGATTCGAGTTGTATGAGAATAGTACGTGAGTTCAAGTAAAGCAGCCTGTTAGATATTAGTGTTGACTGCACCATTAAGACACAAGGGCAGGACTCGACTGTCTTAGAATAATTTCAAAGAAGTTTTTATAGACTACGAGAGCCTTTATGCGCCTTTATGCGAATTAATATATATAAATATATTAATACATGAAGCAAAAACTTTGCACCATTTTTTATTTGACGATAATTACGTGGATGGCGGAGTAGCAATTTGACACAGAATGTTTATATGGAGAAGGCTGTCATAAGATCCATGATCTTTGACAGTTGTTAGGGGTCGTCAGAAGCCCGAAATTCTGACAAACAGTTTTACTAAAGGGTATCGTGTCATGGAGGTCAGTCTCCGCAACCCAGTTACTGGGTAAACTGGGTTGTGGAGAGTGACCTCCATGTGAAATATTGGTATTCAGCTGCATACGTTTGGAATGGGAGCCGACCCCATCGTAATTGAGAAAAGGTTAATCAGATGATGATGGAGAAGGAGCGCAAAAAACAGTTTTTTGTTGTACACAATAACTGCGTTACAAATATATTAAGTTTTAAACGAATTATAGTTAAATAAAAGCTATAACAAATATTTTAACTAAAGAGTATATTAGCTCTATGATGCTAAAAACAAAGAAAGTTATATACTTAGATAACAAAAATCTGTGTGTTCAGTGATGGTGAAAAGCCGTCATATTCTTGCCTTCCTTACCTCAGTAAAATTCAGGTAAAATTCCAAGCACAATCCGCTTATAAAATTGCATACCCCGTAAAAGAAAAACGTACGATTCTTATTCCAAATATTCCAATTTGATACTAAACCCGTGCCTCTTGAATGAAAGTAAAGTCTCCCAATTTTATATAGGGTTACTTATCTGTGGAATCTTTGTGTGTTTTACGTGTGTACACCGTGCTTTATTTATTGTCTTTTAAAAGGGGAGCCAGATAATGTAACCGACGACTTAGACTATTCGAAATTTGAAGTAAAACAAAAGATGAGTTTGGCTCAAACTGTACAGATCGAACATGACATAGTCGAAATAAGTGAACTGTTTTCAATATGAGTATGCAAACAGGCTGTATCATCTGCCTGGTCATTTTCCAACTATGTTGATGTCGGCTCAGGTATAGTCTAACCTGACTGCCTATCTGACCTCTACAATGCAGTTACTGAGTAATACGTAACGACACCGCTTTCAGCATGGATATCGTTTTCATGGTTTTCGAGGGCGCTGAAACCAATAGTGACGTTAAAATAAAGTTTGAGTGTTTTAAAGATAGACTCAACATCGTTACATTTGAAGTTGAAGGTAAAACCTACCCACACATATTTGTTTTTCACTAGTATCTACAGATCGTAGTGAAAAAAAAAACCTCTCGCAATCTTTGGGTTAACATTTTTGAAATCCACATAATCCGTTCGGATACACTAAAGGGCTCAACGTTGGAAGACGATAAAAATGTCACGGTGTTTATGTGAATTCTCTGCGTGTATGTGTGCGTGCTCAAGGCGAAAAGCTATGGCTGTAATATTCATTCATTAGTGACGGCCATCCGTCTTACTTATAGGGATGGGCGCACGTTATCGATAGACAATTTTATTATAATTATATTATATTATTTTCGACACTTTTCGACAGTTATAGTCTCATGCAATAGAAGGCGAGCATATTACCATCCACCGTATTCAAATCCAGACTCCGGGCTTCTACTGAGAAATTCCAGATGGAGAAACCCAAAAATACTTTGCCTGACCCGGGAATCGAAGTCAGCACCTCATACTCAGTAGTAACGCTTGCGACCAATAACCAATAAGCAGCTAGCCTAAAAGCCTATTTTCTTATGGCATTGTAATAATCACTACAAAAGCTTTTATGTAATCAAATTTAAATCTATATTAAAACATTCGTTAACTTTAAATTAAACAATCAAAGAACAATGATTGAATAACATAGAAAATCCAATCAAATTTATTCATTAATTAACTTTAAAAGTTTCTGAATATAAATGTAATTTCTAAGGCAAATAGAAAATAAATAGGACGTTCCATTTTACCTGATTTACAGCTGTGGTTGAGGTGATGGAATGTTTTCATTCGTTAGCGGGCTCAAGTACCTAGTGCACTGGGTCATGCGGACTATGTCCCACTTCCCACTACTGAAATAACTTTGGGGTTCCGGGTTTTTTTGCTCGGTGAAATTGTAGAGGGTTTTTGTTGTAAATATTTGAATGGAGAGGATGTGGATTTTCTTTTGTTGAAAACTGCTCCTTACATAATTCTGTTATTAATGACAATTCAGTGTATGAGGAATATGCTGTTTATTGCTTAACTTTTATAAAATCTAATTAATTTCTTCGTGAGGTGATAAAGAATTTTAAGACTTAATGATCATATTGAGTCTGTATCATATTCAATTACAGGTATATAAGTTTGTTGTTAACTCATACAGTTATGTCTTATAGTAGACTACTCACAAATTTTCCGTCATTAATTGAGAGTACAATCTGCGTATATTCAATTACAAAATTACACACACAACGCCTTACATAATTGCGATGTTACAACATTTACATGACAATGCGTGCTAACGAAGCAATCGATAAACAGCTCGAATGTGCACATCACTACTCGTCGCAGTCATCGCGTCGAATATAATCTCACCTTTTATTCCTGGCGCGCGACAAGAATGCGTAAACAAAAATTCCCGCTATTCCACCAATTCGTGGAATTGGACCGGGATCATTTGGGGGTATCCCAGGATGGCCTTGCCACGTCCCTAATAGTCCATTCTCTAGGACATTCCAGTCGACCTGAGCTAGATTACACTGGTATTACTCGAGCAATAACTGCGATATGTAAGTGTCAAATAGTAATGTTTTTATCGTGTGAGAATATTTTAGGTTTAGGTTTAACGTTTTACACATAGTGTTGATCTCTTAGAATTCGAGATTACATAGTAAGCTTCTCTTTTATTGGCCAATTGGATTTCTTTTACTTTGAAACGTCAGCTTACGTGAGATAATTTTAACACGTACTCATCGTCTGCCAAACTGTATTTTCTGTCTTTTCTACTTTAAAAGCTCCGTAAGTGTCTTAGAAAATATTCATACATTTGCTTACGAACGCTTGTTGTTATTTTCTGTGTGCTATTTGTTGTTGGTGCCATTCAAATAAATCGTTCCGTCATTAGTGGGCCCGCTAATGAGGGAAGCCGAGTCGTCTTAAAATATGACATGCTTTCATAACGCGACACAGCGGAGGAATGCTCGGGAATTGTGCCCTTTTCTTTAGTAATTAACAACGAATTATGAAAGGTTTTAGTTGCTATGCTTTTAGGCTTGAAATAATTAGTTTTGGTTTATGAAAATGTGATTGTTATGAGGATAATTTAAAGTTTAATTTAGCTTAATTCATCCTATAAAAAACAAAAATCCATTTTCTTAGATTTTGCTGTTTGTAACCAGTAACCAGTAAACGGGATTTAACCGCCCTAAACGATTACGAAGACACCGACACTATTTTAGCACTGAAAATAGACGTGTGTTTTTGGGACTGCAGTGTAAAGCTGAGCTAGACTTGCTTGTTAAAGTTGCACAAGTCGACAGCTCGAACACGATGGTGGGTATTAATAGGCATGCTATGCTATTTTATTTATTTATTGAAATTGACGATGGCTTAAAACGAAAACGAGTGTCAAATTTTACGAAACACACCTTTGGGCGTATAGATAATAAGAAAAAAGTACTGGAAGCATTTACTCAAAATACAATTATTTGAATTCTTGAATAAATAATCTAGCCCTGTATGGTAAAAATTTTGCCAATTTATAACTCCAGGAGTTATTTATTTACGCCCAAAGTTGCGTTAAAATTAGTTTTGAACGTTTCAACGCTCATAGTTTTCAATCCATGGTTTTTTTTTTGCCAATTCTTTTTCTGTACAGGGCCAGATAATGGCGGGACAAGTAGATATAATGTTTAATTTACACTGCCAATTTGGTAGACATGTGACATCTACAAACCCGCACTGGGCTCTCTTGGTGGATTATGGTCCACTCCCTCTCACCGAGAGGAAACCTGTGTCTCAGCAATAGGAACACGGTAGGCTGCTGATGATGATGACTGTAAAACAGTGAAATAGACGCCATACGACGCTAGTGTGGAAAAAACTAAAAAAAACCGGCCAAGTGCGAGTCGGACTCGCGCACCGAGGGTTCCGTACAAACCTGTAGTGTTTAATACCTCTACGCGTTCATGAGGAAAGGGATAGTAAGTTTAAAATTATTAAAAATATTTTACTTATATGATGTAACTAAAAATTTACGGTTTTCGCAATTTTTCCTTTATCTGTGCTATAAGACGTTGCTTCGTACCAAATTTCAAAATTCTAGAACGACTGGAAGTACCCTTTAGGTTTTGATTCCCTTGCGAGTTTCGAAAATTTGCGGAAATTTGCGGCATAAACGGCTGTATCTTTTAATTGCGTTAGTTTAGAAGGTTGATTTTATCACAGCTCCAAGGGACAGTAGACTTGAGTATTTAATATAAATTTAAGCATGATACCTCTACGCGTTCCTGAAAAAAAGGGTCTTGACAGACGGACGGACGGACGGACGGACGGACAACAAAGTGATCCTATAAGGGTTCCGCTTTTTCCTTTTGAGGTGCGGAACCCTAAAAACTAGTGTAACCTTAAAGGTTAAATATGTAAGGCTTTTACCCAACACGAGTTTTAGTCATTAGTAAATGAAGTTTGAAAGTCTGACAATTAGTCTTACCAAGGGGTATCATATTAACCAGTAACTGAGTTGTGTTGTGAATATCAGATTGATAGCCGCTCCTTGTAGAGTAAGTAACTGGTATTTAGCTGCATCTGGTTAGACTGAAAGCCAACCCTTACATAGTTGGGAAAAGCTAGGCAAATTATTAAAGACTTAACTACTTAATCCCATGTACGTGTGGGGCAGGGGTTGAAAGGATTTTCGAGCAACGTCAACACTTGTCATCCATAAGCTGCATTCATTCATTGTGAATATAAAGTTCATTCAGCAAAAAATAATACAAATTAAAGAAGTTTATTTTATCTTTTACACAGGGTATGTTTAAATCTTTATCTATTAGCTTTCCACTTTAAAAAGCCGTGTAGATACAAACTTTCAAGCTTTTTGTACATTGGAACATATGTACGGAGAAGCGTTTTCAGGAAAACTATACGTTTTTCAATTTACGAATCGTTAAACGTTCTGCAAAGGACACTCCTTTTCAAATATGGTTTCTTCTTCATTCGGAGTCATTTATTCAAACTAGGCTGAGAGTCAGCACTTTTTGAACGTCAAAGTCACATAAGACAGTCCCCCCAAAACGCCCGCCCTTCGGCATGCTGTTGGATTCTTAATTCTTGGTTCATCACCTAGAGTTGAACATCGAACAGTGTGTTTATCGACGCGCTGAGATGCATTCTGTTGGATTCTTAATTCTCGGTTCATCACCTAGAGTTGAAAATCGAACAGTGTGTTTATCGACGCGCTGAGATGCATTCTGTTGGATTCTTAATTCTCGGTTCATCACCTAGAGTTGAACATCGAACAGTGTGTTTATTGACGCGCTGAGATGCATTCTGTTGGATTCTTAATTCTCGGTTCATCACCTAGAGTTGAAAATCCAGAGCGCGATAAAATATAAATCCATGTGTAAATTAAATTAGTGTGTATTCTTAGAAATATAAGAAAGTCCATACTAACGTATCTATTAGCAAGTTAGAATATAATAATAATCCGAAACTAGGCAGAGCCTGTATTATGGCAACCAGACAACTGATAAACATACTTATGTATTTCTAAATACAAACATAATTAAAGATAAATTACACCCAGACACAGAACAAATGATTGTGCTCATCACACAAAGATTTGTTCTGGGTGGGAATCGAACCCACGACCTCAGTTTTAGCCAAAGACTATATAACCACTTGACTGCGCATACAGTGCCCCGACGCTCGAAAACTATTAGTATTTTGTCGCCTATGCATAGGCTGCGGTTCAAGTAGCCATTTTAGTTGTGACCAATTGTTAGACCTCTGTGCACGCTAAATTATTGCAAATAATATAACTAAATCTGCAATTATAACGCATCAAAATACCTTCATGCGCGGTGAAGTGGTGTGAGAAACATTCCAAGACTTCTAGTTACAAAAATGATCGCATAACTTTTCATCAGTAAATAAACAGTACGAAAAATTATTGTGATTTAATCAGATTATGATCCACCGTAGGGGTCTATTTAAAATGGTGGTTGGGTAAACCAGCACACTGTGTGAGTCCCGCGTTGATGTCTTTTGGAAAAGTCTCGTTCTTTCATTAGACAATTCTAATGCATCTATCCCTTACTTTCACTTTGTATTTTTATCGTAAAAATTAGTGCTGTTTCCTTTAATAGCTAAAAGTCTTTATCGAAAATTTAAATTAAAATGAATGAAAATTTTATTCAATTGAAATACTGTGGCTTCTTTAGCTTCGTCTTGACAATCCGTTTGTAAACTGGCGCCAAAACTATATGGCCATAGTACCTTCTGCCTTGGGGATGATATTCGACACCGTTTCTGATTGCTATTTCGTCGAATATGATAGTGGCGAAAGTTTTGTTCTTGGATTCTCTAGTTTTCATTTTATTAGTGATTGATTTTGATTAAATATGATTTCTTTGATTTTAATTGAGTATTTATCACAATTTTAAAATCCATTTTATCGATATCGACTATTTTCCCATAATGAAGTAGAGCAGCCCTACGATGGGCATACCTACGCAACTTGACCTTGAATTGACCAATTGCAGCCGCACGTTCTTCCTCGTCCCCCGGCCCGCAGTGGTGAGTCGTGTGTTAAGCAGAAATCGGCCTATACGCTCTCTAGTGGTTTTATTCTCTTTGGTTTTAGCAGTCAGGGTCAGTAACCACTAGACTAACAGGCCAGTCAAAAATAAAATATAAAATATAACTGTTCCGAATTTCTAACAAGGGTTGTTATTAATATGTGGAACAACACAGACGTTTGGTCAGCCATATTGGCAAGAGATGAATGCGTGTGCGCACAGTTAAAAGCCGGATATGTCAATAGGAAGCATTGTTAGTTGTTACAGATTTATGTTACAAGGAAATACTGTATTTATTCGCAAAATTTGCATGTCTTTTTCGGTATCTCGTTACACAATAGTCGCCCCTTGTCAAATATTGGTATTCACCTACATCCGGTAAGTCTGGAAGCTGACCCTAAATTTGCTAGGCAGATTTTGAGTATCTTGTTACACAAAAAGCTGTGATATTTCTGCTAGCATTTATATTTACAACTTTTACGCAAATATTTCTGTATTTACCTGAGTAGATTTAAAAATATGTCTTTATCATCATATTTTATATAACTATTTATAGTGGCATGACGATGTTTGGCACAATCCTATGCCCAGTAGTGGACGTCTTGTTCGAATTATGATTATGATGCTTTTCTTCACAAATCGGTAAAGTAATCCTTATAAACTTCATGCCCCGATTGGGTTACCCTTTGTCCGGCCATGTTCGGTTTTTAAAATAAAAAAATGTAATAAAAAAATGTGTGATGATTTGATGAACAAAGAAATAACTGAAAGGTAAAATGTCGGGCTTTTTGTCAGGACTTCGTAATAATAGGCCTAGTAGGCACCATTTTTTGTCATACTACGCTATTATGTTTTAAATAGAAAGCTAGTCCAGGTGAAGCAACGTGCAATTATATTTAATGAACATTTCAATTCCAGCCAAGTCTCGTCCGTAAATAGATCAGCTTGTAAGTTTCGTGGGTGGCGTAAATTGTGAGTCAGGAACTATGACTAAGGACGATGGGCTAACAGCACCCACCACTGTCTACCAAGATTATTCATTATTACGAGAATATAAACGATAGATATAAGAACTCTGCAACTCAGCGATCATTGTGCCGATAGCCGTAACAACCAATAGCTTGATAGCAAAGAGCCCCGCTCGACCAACACCTAAAGAGGCTCTCGTTGGGCAGCCGTATCAAGGGCTTGATTCCGAAAGCGGTACTTCTTGACACGGCTCGTGTTGTTAGGTGGTTCCTCTATCTGAAACCCTGACCGTCAGTAGCTTGGACCCTGTGCCCAATACCGGTGGGATATTAAAAAAAATATTTAAATGTTTTTATACTTTTATATTATGATATTAAAAATATAATTTAATAGGAAAATAAAGGAAATAAGAATATTTCACAGTCTGTCCATCGTTTCTTTGGTCTTCCCTTACTTCCTGGCCTATACATACATTCATACTCAAGACTTTCTCATGACATTTTCTTGATTCATTCTTACTATCTGTTTTCATGATACCCTTACATCTCCCACGCTATAAAAGAACGAGACAACAATATAATACAAGATGTTTACAATATTAATTTCCATATGCCTACGTCACAATCCCAACATTCTTCTCATGAACAAGTTCTATAAATAAATCTGAAACTTGTATACATTCTATCGCTGCATGGGAAACTGCACCGCTTCCTGCAACGTCAGAGAATGAACCCACGTCCCACACGTTGCACGTGCGGACATACGACTCCTAATTAAGATATATGGACGGGAACAGAGCAAAGGATGAGCATGACCCGGCGTAATGTGCGTCACGAAGTATTTGACACCGAAATTACTCAGTAATCAGCATTTGGTTTCCCGTTTCATAGCCTGTTGCAGATTTTGTTATGATTAAATTACGCCTATCTAAGTTCGTTGACTTATTTTCAGTGACATAAATTACGCATCATTATTGCACAGAACATAACGTAATTTCGGCCATTCGTTTACCTACATTACGGTACGAGTAGTTTACGACGTCAACAATACGTAAACAGGTGAATTTTATGAATCCGAATGCAGCGTCATTTCAGCGACTGTATTCACGTTCATCTAGTCCCACCCTAAACATGAATCAACTGAAATTCAATGTTGCCAACTTTGATGTTTATTCACAAAGACTTCAAAGAATTAGCACGCTTCCAAAAGTGACACTTCTTTGTTTACGAAATCTTCCACTGTCTGCTGAAGGGTTATTTAGAATTTGTGACGAAGAGGCCCAGTTCGTACGTAATGGAGTTTAAAAATAAATAAAGCAGTTAATATTGCTCAATTCCTTGAATGTGTCTTTTTAGGGTTTTTTTTTTTAACGTTCTGAGACTGTAGCCAAAACATGATTAAGCCGACTTGATAAATGGAGTTCAGGAAAAACTTCATGAATCGATGTTTTAAAGGGACTTTGAAAGTTTTTCTTACAACATTGTTCTGCTGTTACATACATACATACAATCACGCCTTTTTCCCATGGAGGTAGGCAGAAACCACGGAACGCCACCTGCTACGATCTCTACACACTCCTTTTGCCTCGTTTAAGTTCATACAATTGGTCATACACACATGCGAGTTCTGCTGTTATTCATATTTAGAATTGAACGCTTTTTCATTTAAAACTATTTATTTTTCCTCTAGCTTTTTTTTCGCAAAAAAAAGCAAAATAAGTTGGGGTCGGCTTCCAATGTAACCGGTAACAGCAGAATACCAGTATTTTACATGGAGCGAGTGCCTATCTGACCTTCACAAATCAGTTACTAGGTACCCCTTGGTAAGACTGGTTGTCCGACTTTCGGGCTTTTGATGACCCGTCACGACTAACAGGCGGGACCAACGGCTTAACATACTTTCCGAGGCATAGAAGAGTCTTGGTTTGTAAGGATGGTCACCCATCCACGTACCAACCGCGGTAAGCATATCTTAACCTGATAGATTGAACCATGCAGCTGTTATTACTTAGCCACTCTTATCTGATCTTTTTTTTATACACAAGAGTCACTGAAATCATTGGCTCATAGCACAGAGTTTCTTAAGTCTTCCATTCATACTTTGAAAGTATCAAACCGTAGAAAACAAAAGTCATGGGAAGTGATAACGAGCAAACACCAGAGATAATACCATCGGGGGCTATATTTAACACAACGTTAAGATCGAGTCGCGAATGATAAGCGCAAACAAAAGATTAACTTTCACTTGTTCGCCAACTTGATCCAGATTCGGTCCAGTTGTAACTGAAAGTAAAATTAATTTATCGTTTTTCTTATCTATTCGCTAGTATCCTTTTCCTCAATAGCTCCTAAAGAAAGTCTTTTAGTCACCTCGCCCACTCACAAAACGTTCAGAACTTCTGATTCTCTGCAGAAAGTCGGTCTTTACTTTAGCCGTCTAAGTTCTAAACGAGAAAGCAGTACAATGAAAGGTATTGTTCAAAATTGGATTCAGAGAAAATGATCCATGAACCACATTGAGTCTTAATCCAAACTTATGAAACTACCATTTCAGAATCTATAGTAAAAATAACAATAAACTTGTGAACAAATGCCAGTCCAGTCCAATACACTTAACTTTATGGAAGCAACGAACTTCGTAACATTATCATGAAAGGAATCCAGATTGTTGACTATTATTTAACTTCTATACGAGATTCAGCACTCACGTATATTAAAACAAAGAAAAAAGTTTCAAACAAGTTTCTTCCTAAAACCATGATCGGTGTTGCCGTCGACAAAATGAAAAAAAGCAATAAATAAAAGCGATTTTGTAGCGGAAATGCGTAGTTGCGTGTGGCGTTTGTCACTGGGCGGTCGTGTCCAAGTCCCGGGGACATCAGTTAGGGAAGACAGATTCGTCTTTAAGATGGATCGGTGACCGTTCACATGGTGAAGTTCTTACGGCTCGAAGGAAATATTATTTGGATTTGATCAAATTATTTACACACAACATTAGATTAATGAACGAGGTGTGATACAGATGTACGAATACTAATGGTATATTGTGTTAAATTAAGTAGATAAAGCTCAAGATAGAGTACCTATTAAACAGATGCAGAAACAATGACAGGGTCTTTGAAGTAGGTCGATTAAAAGTTTAAATTACAAACTTTGGCTAATAAAATGAAAGAGATTCACCCGACCCGACGATACCAAACTTATGACGTAATTTTGAATATTCAGTAGCACATTCCTTCTCGCATTAGTACCGCGAATCAAAGCCATAAACGTAAACAAATACCCAGAGTTGGATGCACTATACATTGTTTTAATTGGCCCACTGGCCTCTTTATATTAATGAAACAAGTGTCAAGCGATCTGTGTTCATACAGCTACTTCACAAATACTAGATCAACGATGATCAAACAAAACGTTACATCACTAGAGAACAGCTAATCTATTTTTGATCGCGGCCTCAGCTGCTATCACCTGAGCTTGCCTACATTCTACGACGACAACTCATTTACTCTCATCTTAAGTATAACGGGCATTTCTTTTTACTTCCTCAATAAAATTGTTACGAAATGGGGCACCTTCAGTAGATGGAATCGGTTCCCAATTTTCTGCAACATCAATTTGTTCTTTACTATTTACGATATTATGTCCATTGCCAAAAAAGATGTTGAATTTTACTCCTTGATTAGAAGCCATGAAATCCAAATGCCTTAGTTCGTAGACAAAACATACGCCAGATCCTTTAGTTAAAAGGGTTATTAATATGTATTCTGTTGTAATAACTCGTACAAATTTTACGTACCGTGCCATAACTGGCCCTAACTTCGATTTCATTGCGTTCTGTGGCTCCTTAATTATTCTGACAAGGTATAAATCGGTCCCCAACTCTGTCCTATTTTTAATGGAGTGTATCTGATGCGGTCTCCCGTACAGCCCGCCATTTTTCAGGCTTAATTAAATAGTGTCTATTCCAATGGAGTTGTTGGGTTAATTTGTTTAGACGTCCGTCAGCCCAACGTGACGGATACGGAATGAGATTCTAAAAATAGCCCATCTTTGTTGGACCGAATTAATTCAGGAGATTCCAATCTATTACAAAATTAAAAAGGGTTTAAAATTCCTGTTAGAGAAAGGAAAAAGGAATTCTGTATATTCGAAACAACCACTTAGACAGAGTCGTTTGCAGCTAGCTTCACCAGCATTGAAGGCATTCCAGACGATATTGTGTTGTTCGTGATGCATTTTATAGCGAATAAAAAGAACGCAACCAATGCTTCGACGCGGCGTATTTTTGGCACAAGAATCGCATTCACATTCGTATGTTTTGGACGAGTGCGGCTTTGGGGGATCGTTTAGCAATACGCCAGGGTAACAAAAAGCTGCATCGTTTGCGCGTTTTGGTAATATACATTCAAAGTAAGTGCTGGCAACAAAACATTTGTGATACTAAATGGATTCCAAACGTTGTATGTAATTCGAAATGTTTCGCAGAATTTGCTTTCTTTTGAAGGCATTAACAGAAAATGTGGAAGTAAAATTGAAAAAGCAACTTTGTCTTTAGACCCCATTTTCTTTAAGTATATTTAAAGCAGAAAATCGAGTGATTTGATTGGCTGTTGTAATTTCACAATCGTAATAGGAAACATCAATTTTGGCAGCAGATTTACTGATCAAAGACTACCAGGATTCCAGAAATCCGATATAAGTCCATTCATTGGAATATCCATCATTTAACCGTGCTTCTTCAATCGTTCAGAACTATTTTGGTCGGTTGTTCGCAGTCGTATATTTGCAGTCTGTACTATAAATCTCCTCGAAGTCTTTACGATCCCAAGATTGATACTTATAGAAACAATTCCAACTAAACATACGTTTTGCATCTACTTTTCAATGTCCCTTTTATCAGCGTACAGTAAAACATGTGTTTTGCAGATGTACTGTAAAAATGTTTCGATATTGAATTTATCATATTTGAATGCTCCATTCGTAACACATTTTTTTAAATATCGTTAGTCAATTCATTCAGTTCGTGAATATAAATCATAACGTGCATAACTAACACTCAATGAAATATGTCGGCTCAATCTAAATTAAGATAACCTGCTATTCAGTTTTGATTTCACAACCTATTGCGCTTTGCCTAACAGTTAATTTATAAACGTTGCTGCAGATACATCAGTGGATCGACACGTAAACAAATTATCGTTAGTCTGTTTTCATGATATCCGCTGTTCTCAAATAGTTGTCTGCTACAGTGACCTCGTCTATATCTCAAACGTAGTTAGAGCAACTCTATACTGAATAGTGTTTCAAAATCAACATCGTGCACTTGACTCAGCCGAGTTATATTTGGATCTCCCTTCGGTGCTTTCTTCACTTCATTTGCTCCCACCTTTTGCACTAACTGAACTTGTTTTACACTACTTTTCACCTATTTAGGAGCGTTCGCTTTAAAGATTTTGTCAAACTGCTGTATTACCAAATTCAAATCTCGCGTGATTAAGAAATTACGTGTCCGCTTCTATTTGGTCCAGGTATAAGATATTTCTATCTTTATTGCGTTCCAAATATTTTTATTGATATGTTAAAATGTCGCACGACTTTTTTTTAGTTTAAGGTCTCTGATCTTTGGCCGAAATACAAAGAAAAGTCCGTTAACATCCAAACCTAGTAATCATAATAATTTTCTCCCACTCCGTGTTATCTTTGAAACCTAATGAACGCCTGTCGACATCTGAGCTCGTTATCAATAACATTTAAATAAAGTTAATATAATGCGAGTTATTCAGTGCTAACGACACTTCCTATACACACGTCTATTTTCATAACATTAGTCTAAAAAAAAAACATCTGAAGATTCCTTTCGACACGAAAATTGCATCTGAATAAAAAAAAGTGTTGTGAGTGTATTAATAGCTAGATTTGTGGAGCATCGCCGCCTGTGTTATTATAGCGAAGAAATATAGGATAAGACGCGGATCTATCTGTAGTTGGCCGAAATTATCGCGAGGCGACGCGCGCGCATCGTTGCCGTTGGCAAGTCGCACGCGCAGCGTCCGCGGTGCGCCCGCGCTCCCAAAGCTTCCAAATAAATATTTGTTTGTGTCGTTGTGATATAACATATACAAGTTTTCGTACGTGTTGTAATAATGTTGCATTAATGTTTCATCAATAATTAGTAGTGTAATTATTACACATCTACACAGTGCACAAAATACTAAAGATTTGCAAAATAGAGGAGACGAAAATACAATATTACGTGTGGTCGGAGTGTTCGTTTTAAGCAATATTTTAGTTCAATTAAGAGACTAATGACGATGCTCAAAGACTGAAATAGTGGAACACGGTGGAAGTTTTCAGTGCAATAAATTAATAATAGTACCTATGATATTATGTATATTATGTGGTTGCTAGTGTGTGTAATATTGTGTTAAAACATACGGTAGGACTAACGTGCCAAAAGTACGCAAGTGGGTGTGGATATTTGTAAATGTTCTTTAAATAAGTGTTTATTTTATAATAAAATAATAATGGTCGCCATGCTCGAAGTAGCCGAGAGGAGAAACAATGAATATTTCAGATCGTTCTTACCTGTAAGTTTCATTTTTAAACATTTGCATAAAACACTGGCATAAAATAACGACGCCTACTGACGTTTAGAGTGTTTTTAAATTCCGAATAGAACAAGCCTCGTTTGATACTGAACCTATTCTTTTTTCAAACACTGGCCTTAAAATTCCGAAGCCACGGCCAGTATTCGAAAGTGATTAGGTGTGTAACCCTGGTTTCCGTCGAGCTTTTGTCGAGTTTCGAATAGGAATCAAGTGGCCGACCTTTCAGTAATATTAGTTTGTACTTCAGGACACGTAGAACGGATATCGACTAAGGCCCTGTTTCAGTATCCGTAAAGGCGAGGTCCAACTGATAATAACTCAA
Source organism: Aporophyla nigra (assembly GCA_947507805.1). Classification (NCBI taxonomy): domain Eukaryota; kingdom Metazoa; phylum Arthropoda; class Insecta; order Lepidoptera; family Noctuidae; genus Aporophyla; species Aporophyla nigra. Next base: position 17,323,068 of record OX382309.1, on the reverse strand, counting down.
AAATGAACCACATTTTAGTACTTATGTGAACTGAAACTTAAGTATCTGGAAGCAATGAGCGGGGCTCGAATTTAAAACGATCCTCGAACATATTCCACAATTTCCATGAAATCTCGATTATAATCTGAATGTTTTCACACAAATATGTAGGTACTCGAATCTAGCTTCTAATTCGAGATTCATACTTCACCATATTTCTCGAATACGTGCCTAAGACATCACTGTTTAGGTACTGGGTTCACAATCATCTCGATATTACGCAGATGGCTTTGAAATCCACAATACTGTTTCCATAACACATTTAAAAGATAAAAACAACGTAAACGTGACATAATTTACGCTAAAGATAACCAGCTGATACACTGTGTTTTGTTTTCATTATCCACTGCTAATTAATGAGCTTTGATGTAAAACAAACAGATTAAAACATTGGGTTTTGGCAAGTAAAATATTGAATCAATTATTGTTTCCATTTTTGGTTTTCATCTGCTGTTTATTAGGTCAGTGTAGACCCAATCAGTCCTACGCATTCCTAATTAAGGCAGTTGAAAGACTGAATTGTTGAACGTTGTATATTAGTAAGTATTATGTAGTATAACTACTTAGTTCCTTAGTACGTAGTTCTGATGTTATAGACTGTGGAAAAGTATTTTTGAATTCCTTGTATTTTGTTATCGTTTCATACTTCGTATAAATAACTTCGCAGAATAAGACTTCCGTGAAATATATTTAAATAAAAGAGACTTATTGTTTACCACTGCAGATTTATCGTTCTCCTTGGTCGAAATTACTCTGATCTTTAACCTGAGATAAAATACAAAAAAACAATTAAAACGTTTCCGTTTTCGAGTCTATAAACAATACAAATTCATAGTATTCATAACATTTGACACCATGCCAAACTAACGACCTTCGCAAATTATACTACTAGACAGCAGGGCGAGGTACTTATTTTCTGGTGAATTGTCGTGACTACTAACGTACACGCGAAAATATTTTTTTACTGGCCTCACAATTACTCTCTAGGTTGTATTATGCGAGTTTTTATAAATGCTGTAATACGAGGAGTAAGAGCCATTTGAATAAAGTTTTAAATTTCAATGTCCTCTTGTGCCTACTTCATCCGTAACATAAAAGTAATTCAGTTTCTCTCTCATTTCAGGCTGTTAACTCCCCACCGGTCCCTCACCGAGACATATCGGCACCAGCGGCGACGTACCGTCCCTACACAGAAGAATATGCCACCGTCCAGCGCCGCGTGGAGCGGCCCGCACAACCAGAAGAAACTGAACGAAAGAAAGACAAAAAATGGTCCATTGGAAAACTATTTCGACGAAAGAAGAAAGAAGATGAAAGCGAGGAGTCCTCGGAAAGTGACGAAGGAGTCAGCACACGCTCCCCCTCGAAAAAAAAGTCTAAGAAGAAAAAGAAGACTCCAGCAGTCAACAATTTTGACCACATAGTTATAAGGGATTCAAGAAGAGCACAGAGTTTAGCCAAACCGAACCTTAGAGATGTTACCGATGACGGTGTGCTGTCCGACCCATCGGCTGGCTTCATCAACTACCGAGCTAAAACTCAAGAATTGTATGGAGCTTCCAAAGAATCCCTCAGCTTAAGAGAAGACAATTCGAATAGATCCTTAGGACCATCTTTGGAGACACCCTCTAGAAAATCAAGAAAAGGCAGATTGAAAGCCAGAGTCGAAGCACTAAGAAATAGTTTGAAGGGAGAGTCGAGCAGTGAAGAAGAATCACTCAAGTCATCAAATTCATCATTGATGATTCGATTTAGAAGTGAAGATTCCTTAATGCGTTCACGTGATAGCTCATTAAACAAAAGGTCGAGAAATGCAAGGAATGAGAGATATATCAAAAGGTTATCTCGCGATGAAGAAAACCAACTGAATAAAGAAGCCGAGTTATTACAACAAGGTTACACAAAAGCTGAAGTTGAAATGTTGACAAGAACACCGACTAGTCAAAGTAGTGGTTATGGGACCTGCAAACGAGACCAAACACAAAATGTCAAAACAGAACAGTTATACGCTAATGATGTTAACCGCCGTCCTATGAAATCCGAATCAATATCATCATTCCCTTCGACACAAAGTTACCCATCATCCATCAACTTTAATGCGAAAGTTAACAATGAACATATTAACTATTCCATACCTACTAGTAACATAAATAGAGAAATGCTTTATGCTAATAATAACCGAGAAAGAAGTGTCAGTAACCAGTATGAGAACCCGGAGAGCGTCATGTGTGTCAAGTTTCCTTTGGGAAATGTAACAAATGTTAAGAGAGAGGAGAAGGCGCCTCCTGTGCCACCGCCCCGTGATATGCATCGAAAAGTCGCAACTCCTATATCAATGTACTATGAAAATAACCCCATGGTAGCAGATAGGATAGTAAATACACAACAGAATACTATGCATGGCGTCCCTAATAATGACTTCGAAAGAGTTATGAGACGAAGTCAGGAAAGGTCATTAAGTCACAGCTTCAATGGATTGCGACGACCTATATCGAACTCCGAGGACCACATTGCAATGCAAAATAATGAATACATACAGAACTTCCAGATAAGGAACGAACAACCTCGAAGGCCAGCTTCAGTATCAGCAGAACCAAACCATTATGGGCTCTACGCTAATTCACCGCATTGGAGAAAGTCTGTAGGCCCCACAAATATAGTTAAACCAGAACCAGTCCAATTAAAACATGACTATCTGTACTATGCCGATCAAAGCCCCAGATCTCGGAGACCTATTAGCGTTAAAACAAGTCAAAATGGTTATGAAAATCAATACTTAAGTGACTCCCAAGCTACTCAAAATGTCGCTGAGAGTGTGTATCGTCGACCACGCAACGCATCAGAGTTTTGGAAAAAAATTGACGATGCCGAAAGACAGAGACGGCAGCAAAATGTTTACGCAAACTCGAGAAGCAGCAGTGACTTTTCAAACAGTACGCAAATGAACAGAGTGACTCCGTATTTAGAACAAAATAAACTGGGCCAAGAAAACTCAGACATTCAAAATAAAAACAAAACTCCTTTTAAAAGTTCTTCTGTTGACACAACCGACGGTGCTAAAGTTTGGAAGGCGACGACAGAGTACAAACGATCTGTTACAGTTGACCCACCAAAAACTGTTACATCACCGACTTCAAAAACACACGTTAGACATAAATCTGATACGTATGTTCCCAGTATTTATCAAATGCCGTCTGACGATGAAAAGAGTTCCGAGAGACGAAAATCCACTAACCTTGACGATGCGCTCAATGAATTAGAAGCCATCTACAATAGCTTAGGTTTAGGCGATGAAGATTTATTAGATAGAGCTGAACGACGTGAGTTAATGACCCCGAAGTTCAACGACCAATTTAATGACTGGAATGGAAACGATGACGAGATCCAACTGCGAAGTCAGCCAACGACGCCTTTGAGACGTGCGCAAAGAAGGTCGACATTACCTGACAAATTGCAAGATGATATGGCATTTAGACGGATGAATTCCTTAACAAAGGAAAAACCTAATTATAAAGATACACAATCGCAAATAAGTTATATGTTAGCTTCACCTGTTTATGTGCCCTACGCATCCGATGATGACAGGCAGTCCGAACGAAACGAGCCAGATATAGTTTATGACGACGTTGTTTACCGAAATATTAAACAGACTAACAGTCGTTTAAAAACGATGGACCCTCAACCGCCATTTGGCATACCCATAGGGCCAGTATCACCAGCTCCTCAGAGTGATTATCTTCATGCAACACCAGAAAATAAGGGCCGTTCACGATTTATTCCAAGAAGATCACCGGACCTTGTGTCTGATGATTTAGCATATAGAAGTTTGAGGAAGGATAATAGGCATTCCTCACATTTTAATGGTGAAGATTATACTGGTCTAATCAATAACAATCATTCTTATAATGAGTATCCTTACACTAAAGACTCTGCCGCTAATCTTAAGAAGAAGAGAGCTGTGAGATCTCTTTCCGCAAACATATTCACCATGATACAAAAAGAAATTGACGATGCGTTGAACATGAGTAAAATGGCTACGTTACAAAAAACACACAGTAATAGTGACGTCATGAAAAGGCTGCGTAATACATTCGAAAATAACGACAACGAGCAGGACCACTACCCTCGCAACAAGGTAAAGCAAAGACACAACACTGTCAGTCTATTTGTCAATAACACCCATGCACCCACCCATCATTTCGCAAAAGACGATTCATTCATTCATAGTGATGATAAGCACCTTGCTAAGCCACCATCTTGTGATAAGTCCAAAAGCTCATCGCCATCAAACAGATCTCCCCAGGCATCCAAACGTTCATCAAAAGATGAGTTTCAACAGGTTCTTAGCATGCTAGCGCAGGAAGCCATGGACACTAGTAACAAGTTAGGAGTAGCATTAGCAGAATTGGATAAAAACAGAAACAATAATGAGAAGAAATTAGACGTCCAGAGCCGAATTTCTGATAGTCGGCAAACCTTTTTGAATGGCTTGACTTGTAAATCTACGGAAGATATTACACCTGAAGTGAAGCATGTTAACGTTCGTTCAGAAGTTATAAGTGAACAGAAAGATGACAGACCAGTGACCAACGTCAATAAAGATTCTAAAGGAAAGAAGACTGAAGATAGCCTTTTGGCCATATCAGATCAGTTACACAAAGTCGAAGACCAGCTCAAGCATAGTTTCGAAAAAGAACTTAACTTTGAAGATGAAAGTATAAAACTTTCGAATTATATAGCGAAAGCTGAAGAACAATTGAAGGCTCAAGAAACCACGGTTGTGATACCAGAGAGTAAGCTGATACCAGACGTTGTCCCGTTAACGATAAAAGAAGACGCGGTGAAAATAGAGACGGTAAATGAAATAGAAAATAATATAAACAATATTGAGCTGAAACCACCAGTAATCAATTCCTTAAACCCTTTTTTGAATACTGACTATAAAATTAAAGAAATTAATGAAATTAACGCCTTCAAGGAGTTAAAAGACGGAATATCTGATTTAATCGCTGGTATTAGTCAAGTAAATGAAAAATTATTTACACAGAATAAAGGACCAAAATTGGATAATTGTAATAATACTAATACAGAAAAAATTACTGGAATTACCGAAGCTACTGAAAAGCTGAACCAAGTTTCACAAAATATCCGTAATCAAGAAGTTCATAATAGGGCTTCCGTTAATCTGTCTATATACGAAGACGATTTAGAAGCAAAGAAGGATGCTGCTGATTCAACAGAATATAATTCCTCTGAAGAACTGGCGACGATATTTAAACTAGAAAGTAACGCCAAATCACGGACTGGCAACGAAAGTCAAAATGGCTCTGAAAATAAAATTCGCGACGATTTAAGTTCGCCTAAATTGGTTCAGACAATGAATCAGCACCTGAGAAGGTTGTCTGTAGACCAGACAGATGATTGTACTCCTCCTAGTCAAAGCAACACACTGCCAACGAACGTAGTTCCGTGGAGAACTAAAAGGCAAACTCACAATTCACAAAAAGAAAATAGAGGTACGTGGTCCATTCTCATGCACGGTGTACTGTTTTCACTGTAACCATTTTGCATCCAGCTTTTTGTTGTTCATTTTGTGTTCACAACTCCGTTGTTTTTTAGTTGCCTGTACTAACTAGTTTTTTTTTTATTGTATGCGTTGTTTTTGTTGTTTCGACAGGCGATAACACGCAGTCGAAGCGCGATTGGCACGACTCTGGCACGTTGATGTTAGCTTGTACCTACACTATGATGTTCTCCCAACACCTGGCAGATTTGGACTGGCTGACGCTGCTCGGTTTGCTGCTCGCAATGATCACAATTATCGCTATGCTAATAATATAACATACAAATAACAATGTAACTACAAAATTCTAAGAGATGTACCGACTTGTAGACCTTTTATTGAGGAGTAACGCTTGTGATTAAGGAAGTGAGGGATGCGCTAAGGTAGCCCGAGAAATACATAATTTTCTTACGTTTTTTTTTTTTTGCAATTTGCTGGTTAGTGTTTATGTTTATTAAAATCTTGTTCCCCGTTACAAATATGGCTATACAGAATTAGAATCAGCAATACAACCCTCTAAGTTCACACAATGGAGGCTACCTTGACGATTCCATCTTAAGGCTTGTATTTGAAAAGCTGTTCTTGCGTAGAATATGTCTTCGAACGATTACATAGTACGTTACCATACGCATAACGCACAGGAATTTATTTTTCTATGCTCTACTTTTTATTATTAATTATTTGTTCGAGGTCTTATCCTACGCGAATAATTAATATAGAATTACTATTGATATTATAAGTTGTTCTGCTGTCGGTATATCTCTATGCAAAACGCGTTTAATGGCCTATTAAAAATACACTTATCCTTTATTTTTTAAATTTAGTTTACTGCATTGATATAAAGTAAAATAAAATTGTATGTATTATCTTATTTTAAAACAATATTATTTTATAAATTTTAGCTGTGATGTTCATTTTACCTTTTACTTAATGTTAGTAATATTTTGTTTGTATCTAAATCTTACGTTTATTAATTTTTTGTGCCAAAATCCACGATCAATTTGTTTTTAATATTTTGAAAATAATAATTGCTTTGATTGTTTGAAATCGCATGATTTTCAAATGTATTTTTATGAACTTGCATGATTGTTGTGTATTTTCTTTATTAGTGCTTACATGTTATAACGTTTAGGCGATACGTAAATAAGTTTAAAATTGTGTTTATGACAAGAGACTAATTACTTAATTAGATGAATCAGATGGCTAAGTTTAGCAGTATGTTGATTTACTCCTTTTTCAAATGTATATCACAAATCAAATCAGTGACATCAAACAACTAAAAGACACACCACACGTCACACTGTTTTTTTAAATAGAGCTGCGGTGCCTACACCACAAACAATGACATGAGGAACATAATGTTCATCATTCGTAACAGCTCGTTTGGTTATTGAAGTTTAGTCATTATGCCTAGTGATATTAATAAAAGAAAAAATTAATCCTCAAAAAAATAAATTACAACCCCATATCTACTGATATATTAGTATTAGCACTATCCATAATCATTAGCATAACTGTTTCAACATAATATTGAAAAGAAAAAAGCGTTGTGAATAATGTCACGAAAAAAAGGGCACGAGGCGCGTCATAATGCAAACTAATCACTCCATAAATGGCGACTAAAGTCTATGGTCAGTGAAGTAACCCAGGATTTGTTTTCTAGGTGAACATTGATTGCCTGCAGTGATCTACTGAGTGACTACGTTCAATTTAACCTGCGTACTTCGACGATATTTTTAAGCTATTTTTAATTTATATCTAAGCTACCTTCTGTATTTTATTCTGTACCTAGTTGTATGACATTTAAAACTTTACTATGTTTATGTAGAGGCTTCCAGATACATTTAAAAAAGCGTTATTTATGTGAAGAGAAGAGTTATAATTTAAATAAAATGTTTCAGTTTTAAATTGCGTTTTTATTACCTTTATTATAATCGTCATAATGGCTCTCAGATAAAATTAACGGTGACAATGAACAAGCTTTAGAGACTGATTGGTGATCGCAGCAAGTGGGTATGTTGACCGTCTTGAAATAAACCCCAAGTCTTTCGCTAGTAGATTTTTAAACGCAAGTGCAAACTATCCACTGAAATTACTAGTGGTTCTATTCATTTATTTCTTTACTTTGGCATATTACATTACCGCAACGGCAAACCTTCACAGCTCAATTTTAATAAGGCAGAATTGAGTGTCGCCATCTATGTTAAAAAATAAGAACTAGAACAGTTCTACCTAGTAGCGTCATCTGTTCAAATACATTTAACTTACTGGGCAAAGTGTAAACGATAATATCTTCGTATTTTATATATATTTTTTAATAGATGGCGCTGTATACAATTACCGATTGTCGGCGATTGTCAATCATTGACCATAGATGGTACTGCTAGCTCCGTACTAAAAATAAATAGTTTTTATTTGCAATTTTTTCCCAAATTAAATAAGTAAGTGTATTCATTTCAATTTTGTTTCTAGTTTCTTTTTAAAATAGATGTAAAAACAATAATCAATCATTATGGAACATTTTGATTTCACTCAGTCACTGCCTGTGCGTAACCGGTTTCGTGAAATAATGTGGAACGACAAAAAAAAATATCCCAACTGTCACTAATGTCAGATTTTTCGCAAGAGTGTATCATACGCGTGTTGTGAATATTATTTTACAAAAAGCCTTTTATTAATTTTGATTAAAATTGTTATAACTAGTTTGTGGAATTAAGCTATTGCGAAATTTTAGTCTTTAGTGTTTTACTCTTGTTATATGGTGCCGTTGCACGTGTAAATTCGTACGAACGCTGGATGGCAACCTACTTTGTTCCTGTTGACCTATGTTTGCACTGTGATTGTTTTAAAAGGTAACGGTTTAATTATTTCTATTGTTTTGTATAAAACTATTTAAAACACTCTTCTAGAACTTAACATAGCTCATGTTGTTTGTGTAATTTATTTATTCCAGTGAAGTTTAGACTTTTTCTCTAATGTTTTCCTCCGATAATCAACAGTTTTGCCGTGTTATCTTTATTCGTTTTGTTTTATTATTATGATATTGGCGACACTCTGAATTCGACCACGTTATCATGTGGCAAAATCTATCCGTTTCGGTTAGTTTAGTGGAGAATTTTCATTGTGTTTCATTCATTCCAATGTTGTAATCACTCATTTCCTTGGTGTTGTTTGTTTGTTTTTAGACAAATAACAATAACAGTTTTATACAAGTTTGAAATGGCGGTAAATATTTTACCTTCAAGTGAATGTTTTGATAGTATTTTCTTATATAATTTTTTATACTTACTTACTTAATTTTGATAAAATTTACACTTAACCCAAGATTGTTATTATTACCTACATGCATCTAACATGGTTTTATTATAACCATAACCAAGTAAGTAGGTAATAACTTGAGTTAACTTTATTAATATCAAAGTGATGTAATGAGATGTCAATGAATTATTCATGAATACAACAACTTAGTAATGACATTCATCATTACAGTGCATTAATTTTAAGTCTTAGCAATACCTATCACTACCTGTATGATTCTTACAATAAGTTGGAACATCATGATTTTAAAAGAATTCAGTTTTATTGTTAGGTTTAGGAAGTATTTTGCGGGGAATTCTACCTAACTTTAATACCTACAATAAGTCTTATCCTGAAAATAAATTTTGAATTTTTAACAGTTTTTCCACAGTCAGATGTCAATTTTATTCCACGGATAAAATATATCTGACTTTGGTAAAATTAGCCCTTATAATTACACCTAAATTCTTCCTAATAATCTTTAATCAAAACACTAATCAAAGTAGAACATTGTGACTTCAAAAACAATCGACAGAATTCCACTACTAATTTATTCAACCTAAAAATGTTGACAAACAAATGAATGACAGATGTCACAATCATCAAGGTCAGTAAATGATTGGTTAGTGTGAGGAAATGACAAATCTTGACGGCCAATGGAATGGACAAGGGACCCTGCTTCTATATTTAGCACCAAATTGACCGCTCTTGTACGGAGATCCTGTTGCATATCCCTTCCTGAGTTGTGATTGACCAACAGCTATTTTGGTTTGCCTTGTCATCTTCTTTCAAAATCATTGTTTGTAATGTATCCTAAATTAAATACTAAATCATAGCATTGATTGTTTGGTCTTTAGAATTAGGTCGAGGTAATAATTATAATATCACACACGGTGCTGCACGCCAGTTCTGTTACTTGAACTTGGCTTGACACGCTACCGCGTGTCTAGATCTAAACAAGTTCAAACTTTTTATCAAGTTAGTAGATATAATTAACAAACAGAAGTCAAACACTTCATAGCAAAGAACTCAAATTATTGCCTTGCTGCAATACCATTAAAACTTAATCAAAAATTATTAACAATAACATTAGGACTGCAAGACTACAACTAAATATTCAAATGAAGACATTATTCACATTTTGAGAATGAAACAATGAGTAACCTACTAAATAACTATACAAAAAGTTTTTAGATATCAATGTGGCATGTATGGCTCCTAATTGTAGTTCTAAGTGAGTTGGGTTTGGGACTAAACTTTCCAGACAATCAGGTTATTTCCAGAAAAAGTATTTTCATATATTTTAATCCATTATTCCGTTCATATAATTTAAAAACATTGAGTTTTTTCATAATTTCATTAGTACAGTAATTATACATTTTAAAAATGGTGTCAAAATAATTGAAGACAATTAACTTAAACCATCAAAGTAAAAAATTCGCCTTGCCACAGAAAAGACCACACTACTTTGAAGTGTGTAAAAACATACTTAGCTTGTCCAAAGTGCTTCAACTCGCATTGATATTAAATGATTTACTAAAGAAATCGACTGAAAGATAAACTTGTGATACAAACTATAATCTGTCATTGTCTGCCACTTCTGTAGAAGGAAAGAGGTCTCTGACTTCATAAGAAATACTTCAGATCGTCCTCATGATTGATAAGGGAGTAATCTTATCACCAGTCTATTGAGTATATTTTCTATTTTACTAGCATCAACAATAATGAATTATTATTATAACCAGTAACAGGTATTCTGGTTCAAATATAGTGTTTTTGATTTCCATATTATGCTATGTGGGCACTCATGAAATGTCAGAAGCAAAGGGCTTGGTTCCATTTGGTAGTTTCTTTGGACAAGGGTTGCCAAGAAGAGTAACTCCATACCTATTATAGTTACTCTTTTACAAATAAATTGACTTCTACAATATTTCCAAATTATGGTGTTAATAGGTATGGGAAGCCAGTGTAGGCCTGTTAACAAGTACCAGGTACTTAACAAAGTAAAAAGTTACCAACGAATCGAGGCGACGAGGAACATTCTCAGATGAACAAATTAGAAAACAATCTATTTATGAGATAAATAAAATAATGAAACCTAGTTAATTCTGGACTGGGATACTGGTTAAACACTGGTTTTTAAAATAAAGACTCTGTTAAGGTGAATGCTCCAACCAGCCCGCGAAATTCAAAATTTCTTGCGTTTTTTGCAATTTGCAGGCCAGTGCTAGGTTGTATGTTGATTAAAATATTATTCGCGATTGTAAGACGTATGTAGTTACAGAACTATAATCATCAAAATCACCAATACAACCCTCCAAGTTCATAACGGCGTAGGAACAAAAATAAATCAAAAGAAGTCATTCCTGCAGCTTTATGAACTTAGAGCGTTGTATTGATGATTTTGATGATTATAATTCTGTAACTACATATGCCTTACAGCCGCGATTCATATTTTAATCAACATACAACCTAGCACTGGCCTGCAAATAGCAAAAAACGTAAGAAAATTTGAATTTCGCGGGCTGGTTGGAGCATTCACCTTAAGTGTCATTCAGTCATTTGTACCGATTCCCTTGTTCACAAACTAAACTAAATTTAAGTTCAGGGCATCTTTTTCTTTGTATTTCATTAAGAAGAGGACAAAAGAATTTTTTTAGTTTAGTCCTGTCAAATTAATCAGCGCCTGTCACTACTCCATACAAGTTTAGACGTGATTAAAAACTTGCCTATTAAAATTACGTCAATTTACGTCAAGCGCTGATTAATTTGACAGGACTAAACTAAAATTTATCTTCTGTCCTTTCCTTAATGAAATAGAAAGAAAAAGATGCACTGAACTTAAATTTAGTTTAGTTTGTGAATAAGGGAATCGGCACCATTGTAACTTAAAAGACATAAACAGAGTAATTGTAGACAGATTTTTACAACATCTTAAAATTAAGTATTTTCTGAGGATTTGGAGGTAAGAGACATTCAATAAATTATGTTATATGGATTTCTTAACATCTAAATCCATTTGTTATCGGTATGTGATGAAAGATACAACAAAATTTCTTCATGCAACATACATTATATTTAGTATTGTGATGTCATTTTCGCTCAGATACAAGGTGCGTCATTTAAATTGTATGAGTTAAAATAGAAGCAAATTCTTGATAAACACTCAACGATTTATTACTTACTATCTTTTACGCCTATATGTGAATTTACTGAAATGCTAAAGGAGTATGTTGTATTCAATTCTTATCTAATTGACTCAGCTGTATCGTCTTAATTTATCTATTTGCTGTGCTAATTAATCAGATGTTTGATGAATTTCAGTATAGTATTTATGTTTACATCAGCAGTCTATAACGTTCCCACTGCTGGGACACAGGCCTCTCGGTGAGAGGGAGTGGGCCATAATCCACCACGCGAGCCCAATTTGGGTTGGTAGATGTCACATGTCTTCGAATTTTTGGTTCTAAGACATGCTGGTTTCCTCACGATGTTTTCCTTCACCGTTTTGAACGCAGCAGTGATGAAATAATTTACACAAAAGCGCCTGCTTGGGTTCGAACTCACGACCTACTACTCGTAAGTCGCGGTCGTTACCACTGGGGCACCACTGCTATAACTACTGCTACTAGCTGCTGTTCATGTTTATGAGATGAAATTAATCATAATTATCATAAACAAAACAATAACAATACTGTGACAAACATTACAATGCCTAACATGTACAACAATACACAATTTACAAAAAAAGATTTCACCATAAACGTAATCGGAGATAAAAGTTGTATTGTTAAGTTATAAATACCGACAAAAATTCACGCAATATAAGATGAGATTGTCTTCCTTCCGTAATAAGTGCTCACTGCTCATAATAAAACAAAAGATGTTCGCTATTAAACAAAATGGAGAGTTTTAAATGTACGTTTTATTTGGAGTCTTGAGGAAAATGTCCAGCATCGTTTGATGCCGACTTGCTTGTAAAAATGATAATTGTTTGTCGAACTTGACCTACACCTGGTCTTATTAGGGTTTTACTAATGCTATCTTTAGAATTACTGATCGTATATGGAACACGATATTGCGCTCTAAGAAAAAAACTATAGACGTTGCCCAAAAAGCAGCCAATCTCAAAAGGGACTGGGCAGCACACGTTTTGCATGTCGGATGCATTGTGGGCTAAGACCACCACAACATGGGTCCTCGAAAATGTCAAACGGCATCGCGGAAGACTCAGGCGTAGATGGCGCAAGAAACTCCACGCGTATATGAGGAATTGGTCCTTATTGGCTCAGAATTGAACTGAGTGGAAAAATAAAGAGAGCCCTTTGGCCTGCACTGGGTCAATACAGGTTCATCATAATCAGCCACTACTGTTTCCCCTGCTGGGCTACAGGCTTCCTCTTGGCGATAGGGAGTGGGCCGTAATCCACAACGCGTGCCTAGTGCGGGTTGGTAGATGTCACATGTCATCGATTTTTTGGTTCTAGGACATGCCGTTATCCTCGGTGTACTAAATTACTTACTTGACATACGATTTAATGGATTAATGAAAAACTGCAATCAACACATACAACATAATACTTACATTGGCTCTGGCTGATGGCGTCATGAAGCCACGCAGTGCATAAAAAATACAATGAAATAATAACCACAGACCGCAGGAATTCCAAACAGCAGAAGCTCATTCTGTTGTTTTATTGCGGTGGGTTTAGCTTTATAAACAAGAAAAATTCACTACTGGCGCATTATACGTATAGAATTCTTACTGACAATAAAACTATTCAGGCACATTAAGTGCACTGAACTCATCAAACTTCTTGACCCAGACGTCTACATAATCAGTCAAAAGAATGTCCTATAAAATACATATTTAAAATTTCTTCTCCGTATAGATGAGGCGCTCGAGTACTGATAACGCAAGGCCTTATCTAATCATCAGTTTTGTTCCAACGATGACTGCGTATACTCCAATGCATGCGACCGTTACGAGAATACGCCTCCTTGGCAAAGAAACCGTTGTAATGCAGCTGCATTAGCTGTTCCACCAGAATATCGGTGTTTTTAATAACATCATACTAATGTAATAAATGTAGATGGTATTGTTATGGGTTCATGTAGAGACGACTGCCGTTGTTTATACGGTACATTATCGTTCCTTTTACTGGGCATTTTTGAGCTGTTAACTTCCACAAGCTCAGATTGCTCATGTGGGATTTATCCTCTTCTTAAGAAGGTTTTTTCGCCTTGGGTTGACCGTTCCCAAAACTGGTTTTCGCAACGACGGGACCTCCAATCCCGCGTTGACCAGTTTAAGGCCTTTAGAGACCAGGATGTTTTCTTTTAAAAGCAATTTGCTTGTAATGTGCCTACTTCGGATGTTTTCGCCGAAGTTTTGTCATTTGTGAGCCAAATAGGGGGAGCTTATGTTGAGGCCTTGTGCCCCGAATGGATTTCGGTGCGCCTATGATAAGAGAAAATGTAGAAATTATTTCAGAAAAAAAAAAATACCGCACTAATAGGAAATTTCGTTAGCAATCAAAATTGATCCACTGCGTTTTAATTTGTCTAAAAATATCTCGTATCTCCCAGTCCAAATTAGCATTCAGCTGATAATGTCATCCACAAAAGAAATGCCTAGATTATATTTCAGTTGCCACTGTCGTCTTTTATAACAGCCATTAAGACCCGCCTATTGTTAGCTTTTGTTCTAAAAACGTCACAGAAACTGATTTCATTTAAGTTTAGTCTTACGGTCCAGGCTCCTGACTCGCCAGACAATGAAATGTCATTACCATTTAGCTAACTGGAGCACTTTGCGGATTGGGGATTTAAAGAGATGTCCAACTATAAATTTGTCGAATTAGAGCTAACTTTGAACAGCTGTCACAACTTTGCCAGAGCAAGAGACATTACATGCAAGTTCTAGCTACATTAATTTCCTTTTGCATTTTTTCGCGATGCAGAATGGAGCCGCTCGCTTCCTTATTCCTTTTTACAGTAAGATAAAAACTCTACTGCTAAAAATAAAAGATTAAAATCGGCTTGATATATTTGCTACTGAGGAATTCAACTTACGCGGTTGCATTCTAATTATGCGTTTACCGTTTATGCAAATTGGAGCACCACAGTTGGCCAATATCTTTTAATAATCCTCTTTGGATAAAAACTCATCCATGAGCCCATAAATTCAATAATAATCACACCGTTATGTGTTTCGCCTTGCGCCCACGGCCAAACTTTCAGATAATGCAACAATACAACCTCAAAATCAGAACACATCCAATTAAGTCAAAACAACATCATAAGCCTTCTGTAATTGCACCCCACTGGTAATTCACGATACTTGAATTGAATAACGCAATATCCGATAGATACCTAGGTATATCGATATGCATGCAGTGTTGTAGTGGTCAGTGCAACGATCGCAATGATCGACAGACCGTTAACTCACTACATGTAGGCAATAATAGCTGTTTCCGTTCGAACGTTGCGTTTTCTTAAGTTCTGGGCTGGAGAAATCAAGTGTTTGTCAAGGAAATTGCATCATTAGCCGACGAATGACTATAGCAAAAACTTCTTTCAAATCATCCAAGTTTGAATTCGCCTTATTTGCTCGTCCTTCGGTCTGGATTCAATTTCCACATTGTCTCGCCCCAAAACCTTGAAACTGACACTTCTCGCAAACATACTAAGCCTAACTTTGTGCGAACTTGTCCTAATGCTTTCTCGGTTATTCTCATAAGTCTACAAACCTAGTAACGGAAAAAAGGCGTCGAGATACAGCTAGTCATAACTTATTTTTGTGCATATGACATAGAATCATACATACTCAATAAAATCTGTATTTGTCTGCTACTTATCACGGAGCTCCAGTTGCCAGTCATTTGTGGGATACATGTTACTTGACTTCTGATTGGTCCTAGGCTAATAAAACCTGCCACCTTGCCTTATCGTGATCTTTGAACTTAACACGCTAGAAGTCAGCGAAAGTGATACGAATGTCTGGCTGTCAAGTACTGCCAGGCGATATAACAGTGATCCGGAAAGTACGAAAATGTTATCGTCGTGTCTGCTAAATACAGAATTCTTTATTGTTTTGAAGGTGAAGTTAATAGCGATTAAATATATCATGTCAATGGACAACCTTCAGTAATTGACTACCTGAGCATTGATGATCTCACTGTAAAATCATAAACAATACGGATGGACCATATTGTTTTTTGTTTTATTTACCTATAATACCTGGTAAATGCATCCCCATACACTTCTATAATCTCTCTGTGTCTCTGCTGCCTTCTCTAGCTAATCTATCAAGAATAAATCAAAGTCAAGTGATTTATTTCAAATTATCCTATGGTATTTATCTTCCTTAATCTTTTCCATATCATGGTAAAACTTATTGATCATGCAAAATGTGCAGGATCTTCCATTGTATCAGCTTTGTGGACCTTAGATGCCTTTCCCATTGTAAAAATTCGATTAGATTTGGGGTACGATGATACCTCTGAGTATTTCCTTGATTATTCTATAAATAATTGATCCTAGAATATATTTGATGTTAAATCACTCTGATATTTTAGCGTTTCTAAACACGGTACACATGTTGCAGTAGTTAAGTTTCGCCATGACGAGAAGATCAATGTACGTGATAAATGACTTTGTCTATTTATATTTATGTTTCTCTGCGTAACTGTCGCTCACCACAGATTGGTGAAATTCCATTTAACGGTAGAAACTGTCTGGTGTTCAGCTTGCTGCTATTAAATTGAATGTCTACTTGATAAACTTGTGAACGGCCTCTTGAGTTACGAATACGAGAATGAGTAATGTAGCGGCTTATCTCTGGATGTTTTCACTCTTCTTGTGATTAGAATTTATTGATAGTTTTTAGCCTCGATCCATATCTAATAAACCGGTTGGTATCACTACTTACGGTTGTTGAAATTCGCTTCAACGTCTCCTGTTTATGCACTAATCGCTCGAAACTACCGTCTATGATCCGTTTCCAGTTGGCACGCTACGAAGATTACTAGATGCCTTTAAACAATCTAATTCTAGACTAGCTACGAATTGTCCATAACGTTTTTATTTTGGTTTTCCGAGAAAAAGAGAATTGTTTTTGTAATTGCTGTGCTCAATAAAAGTGGAGTAGCAGGTCAAATAGATCTTCAAAGGAATGAAATATAAGTTTGATAAAACGTTGAGTAAATGTTTGAAGGTATCAAATGAAGACTGTGTCGTTCCGTCTCGAGTGGTGAGTCAACAGTTCTGGGTCGGCGGACGGCGCGGAGCTATCCCGGAGAGCGAAGTTGGCCACGTAATTGGTTCCTCGGAAATTGACTAAAAAGTTGATCGCAAAATGAATCGTTATGTGAAGAGTGTTCTTTTCAAGCGCTCTCTATACTTAGATTACTTTGAAGAGGGCTTTGTAGGTTTATTTTTATTTATTCTCAATTCTGATTCATACAGGATACGGCTTTTTAAATCTAAATATGTCAGCACTAGTACTGAAATTGCAGTTTTTGAAGAATGAAAATATGCAGGGCCCGTTTCCAGTTTAATTAAAGTAATTAAAGTGGAAACGGGCCCTGCATATTTTGTGTGAATTTAAGATGAGAATGCAATTAACTCACGTAGTAAACGACACAACATAACAATCACAAACTAACATAATTCCGTTCATTGTTATACAGAGAAGGCCCGTTGTTAGAAAGTAAGAATTCTCAAGGGACAGCCCGGACGTAATAGAGCAAATTGTCGCCTACCCTCCGGGGATGTTTAGCTAGTTTCACACAGTTTTCTACCAATGCTAATATAGGAAGGAGAAACTTCTAGAAAGACGAGACGAGCTTAGATGTTCTAAGGACCAGTTTGAGATAAAAATTGAATTTTACATGTGATTTCAAATGAATCGTGCAGAAATTGCAGTTTTTTAGTTTTTGGAAAAGAACGTATTTCTATGTGAGTCTTATCAATTTCTACACGACTATTAATAGCACTCAAGGCGGGTAGTCCGTTCATAGATCAATGACGTGCAAACACAGCGTCTGATTCACTGAGGAAGGTGACACTTAAATCAACTTGATTTTTCTTGATACGAGTAGGACATGAATATTTAGAAATTAGGCTAATTATAGCTATTTTGAATTTCATTTGATTCAGTGACAAAAAATATTTAGATATAATGAAGCCTTCTGCCACTTCATCTTCGTCATAGTCCGTATCAACTTTATTGGTATCAGATGTGTCCCATAGCTAGGTGATTGCCCAAAAATTAAATTATAAAGTCAGCACAATTATGTCACAATCATAAAACAAATTCGAACATGACATCAACAGAAAAAAACTATTTCAAGTGCAGATATCATGTATTGATCGATAATTTGTTCTCATTGATAAATATGGATTTGATCGATTAGCTATGATTATAAATGAAAGAGTTTTTATTTATTCTCATTGTCACTGCCCACGCAAGCAAAAACCTGTCCAATATGATAATCAATTGGAGTTGAATGAATTTCTACATGTTTATTGGCCAGATGTTGGCAACACACTTTCTCCTTTATGTTTGTATCACTATCCTCATTTTCTCCCTTATGTTATGAATTTATGATAACCCAGAGAGCCCTAAATGTTATAGTTGGTGGGTTAGTACTAGGTCTATTACATTACATGTCAAGTTGAAAGTGGTTTACTTTTTCTCTTAGAGGAGACCATTATGTTATCAACGACCTGTTATATCGTGGTAAATAGAGAAGGCACATTCACATGTGAATGTGAATTGGGAAAGAGGTTTTAGATAGGCAATATGTTGAGAAAAAATCATCTGTATTGGAGACCAATTCCAGAAGCAGTAAAGCTAAACATGATAGAAACACTGCGATACCGAAGAGAACAGACGGTTAGAACAAATGGTCTGGCAGAACTCATGGTGTCCATGGTAGGCCTAGTGCTTTGATACCCTTTACTCAGGTCATACGAATAACTATGAGAATAGTAAGTAGACCCGATTAAATCAACAAAAAAATATTTAAAATCTACTGTATCAATGGCGTATGAAACAATAACTCGCAAATTGGCCGTTATATATTACTTTTGAGACACTGCAATTGCTAGTAATAATAAGGCATTAACATTTTTATTATCCATATATGCAAGTGTTTTTATCTTTGACTATCAGTAAAAAATGTATCCCCTCAGTTGACTTGCTTGATAAAGAGTTGATATATTCTGTTTTCCTTTAATCCCCGACTCGGTATGGTAACTTTTTCCTTTTATATTTCGTAAGCCAAGTGTATTTTAGTTCTGCGAAATAAATATTCTCACAGAAAACCAAACATTGAGTGTAAAAGTAAATGTATCTAATAAAATACGATATTTAACACCTCGTGTTAAATATATATTCACGTTTTATTTGCTCATGTTGACGTTTTCATCATCTTTAAATGGTTGGTGTGTCATTTTTTGCGTAGCTGTTGGTTGAGTGTAGAATGCATCTTTTATCGCGGTTTTCTTCGAAGGCATCGGTATCCAGCAGAACCGGCTTCCGCATGACGTGTGCCGTGCGACTAATGGACCGCTTCGTGCCAGTAACGCTCCTCGCGTCGCGGTAACAGGTGCGCTCAACCTCCTGCGCTGTTCTGCCTCCCTGGTAGTCTGCCGAGACAACCATAACCTATATACGAACTTTGTGTCTGTGTTTTGTGTTGAAAAGGGTTTTTTTCTTGTTTCTTTACTCAAAAGGTACAGTTTCCATTTTTTTGTTACAACTATTTTATTTATCATTAATTACTTATTTATATGGATCATCAAATCGGTTATCCTTATGTAACTGATCAGTCGTTGACCCATTCCGGCCGGCTGTTCGAGAGAAAGTTGCAGAAGTTATATTTTACTCCCCCATCAACGATATGTTTTTCTTGGCGAAAACGAGTTCTGTTTGTTTGATAACTTCGAAATTAACTTAAAGGAGCCATTACTACTACTTGTTTAAGTTGGTTGATTGAAATAACTTTGGTATCTAGGCATTTCGCAATTCAGTTAGCTGCAAAGTTAGAAGTTTTCAATTTATTAGTAGTCTGGTTGTTTGCACGTTGTGAAGGCCATGTGTGTATGTTGTGTAAAATATTATTTAAGTGGCAAACATTCCACGTTATCAACTGCCTAAAGTAAACAGTTGGAAATATTCCTAGCTTATTAATTAGTCTTGATTAATATGAATTTCTTCTTAATTTACATATCTCCGGATCCGAATCTAATATCTTATCAGCCAGTTTATTCTCATCTTCCTTATCAGTTCCTGCGTATTCAAGAAAATAAATATTTATCTGAAACAGAGCATTAAATCAACAGTTTTGTATCCAGTCGCGGCCTTTAAGGTTACAGAGAAAAAAAGCAAACACGACGAAAAGTAAGATGTCGCGTTGTTACTTAAATAGCCGTGTCGTTGAACCTGATTGTTGCTTGATGAATGCATTAAATAAAACTTACGGTAATATTTATTACATATTGTGCGAAGGCATTGAATATAATGAACTCATTAAATTGGGTTAGTAGTCGATTCGCACGAAAATTATTCGCACGATCGTGCGAATCGTCCCCTTTCAATAAAAATATTTTTTTAGTAGGCGATTCGCACGGAAGTATTTAAATTGTGTGCGAATCGACCCCTTCAAGAATTAGTAGTATGCGATTCGCACACACCTATACTTTATCGAAAAGTTTCAAGAAAAAAGTACTATCACGTACAAAATGCTTTCTTTTAATACAGGACACAAATAAAACGATTTTTAAGGAAATCAAGTTTTTATATTTTACTTTGTATCATATCTTTTTTTTTTTTTTTGTATGGTTCATTGGGTACAACCGTAACCTTACAACTACAACAACTTAGTGAGGTAGGGTTGCCCGGTTGGCTCAGAGTCAGAACTGATTTTCTATTGTGCTCCAGCTTATGAAGGCGTCTAGATCTTATACACTGTATCAAAGTTATCGTAACACATTTGAACTATAGAACATTTAAATAATAAATAATTGCGAATACCCTGTTTATATTATACCTGATTAATAAACGATGGTCCCGTTTCTTTGTATGGGATGGGGCATCTGTACGTAAGTATTATGGTTATCTGTAGATTCGGTATAAGGCAAATGCCGGTGCTTTTTACCGGGGTAGGATTAAATATAGGTACTATTGTTTTGACTTGGGTTTATTTATTATCTACTCTAAAAGGATTAAAATACGCAGAAAGATAAAATATATTTTTGGCAAATCCTACCACTACTGATTTATTGCTTAACTACTTCTTTGTGCAAGTGCTCAAGCGCCATGTACCGGCAATATTTGTGGTAAGTAAAATACAAAACAAAGGGCTACTCGGCAAGCCGCAATAAAAATTAATCCCCTGGAGCTAATAAAAAATATTTCTTCATTATTTTTGGGATCTGCTATTGTGAGTACTTAAGGGCGTTTCTTGTTATTAGTTTCTTTGTTATCTTTAACAGTTAGTATTATTTGTATAAAAATACACCGGCAATTTATTAAATCTCTCATTTATGGTGTTCATATTATAAGTTTTCATATTAAATACTGACAAAACTTTTCATCTTACCTCTTAACTAGTATTTTGTGCCTGACTGCGATGCGAATAGAGAATTATTGAATTTTAATATTAATATTCTAGAATATTGTACATGACTGTACTTAGATTTTTATTCGCACATTTTGTTAAGTGTGCGAATCGCATACTACTAATTCTTGAAGGGGTCGATTCGCACGCAATTTAAATACTTCCGTGCGAATCGCCTACTAAAAAAATATTTTTATTGAAAGGGGACGATTCGCACGATCGTACGAATAATTTTCGTGCGAATCGACTACTAACCCATTAAATTCACATATTACAAACAGGTGAAAGGTGGTAAAAACTGTACTAAATACTGCTCAGAAGTTTTGGGACTATCTGGCACGTACAAACAAATGAGGTCGTTAACATGGTTCTCAATTTGCATTGAGTATCCTAGAAAACACTTAAGATGTTCTGCAGTGCAGTTTGTCTTGAATATAAGATAAGCATATCGTAGTTTTGAGAAAGTTGTACTGTTGCTCAGAAGATAGGTAATTAGCAAAATCGATGGATTCTATATTTAAATGAAGCTAAGTCTATGCTAACCAACTACTCTTATATAGCTTTTAGTACCTCTCTACTACGATCTCGTACCTTGGTGTTCAGTGCCAGCCCCATAAGGGAATACAAGCAAAATGTCGTAAAAGCCACCTCCCATTACCTCGCTTCGACTCTCTCGCCTTATTAGCGTAAATGTACTACGCGACGTAAGTGCCCGACAGCACCGGTCTAGCGATAAGGGGTGAGAAAAATTGTATCTGGTGCCTATCTACATGCTGGGTTGGGTTTGTTAGCCTTAAGTGCGCTTGGAATGCGAAAGATATAGAATAGAATTTTTGTCTGGTCCAATGTTGTGGTTTGAAGATGATTTTAGATAAGAAATGCCAGTATTTTTTAGTAAGCATGAGTTTTTCCCTAAACTGTCCTAGGCTGTCGAGGAGTTGTAAATAATGAATGAATCACAGCAAAATGAAGAAGCAATCCTGTGGTAATATTGACGTAAATATAACTAGTATTTATTTCAATATTATTTTTGGTAGCGGCGGTAATATGTCAGTGGCAATCCTTCAGGCCGATACAGGATGATATCCTGATTAACACAGATTTTGAAAATATTAAACGTGTTTAACTAGGTATATCTAAAATAGATCAATAGTATAGTCAAGTAAAATAATTAAACGATATTATGATAGCTACCAATAATAATTATGTCTATCGAAATAATTATTATGAATTGCCAGTATAATGTTCGTACGATTGATAGTGACTTCCTCATGCCAGCCGTCGAAGTAGATCAAGTAAAAATTGCTCGTTCAAATGAAAATCAGGTTAATGATAATTTACGTCTGATAGATAGTTTAATAGGCAATAATGTTGAGCCTAAGGTTGTAATAAATATTCTATACATAAAATATTATGTTTATGGATATATCGTGTGTTGCTAGCGGGGATTTGTAGTAGGTGATTGAAGCATCTTTTAATTAACCTTTTTTTTTGCAGAAAACAAGATTTTTATCTTTCCCTTTTTATTCTTCTGCCTTCTAGCCTTATGAATATTTTATAAATTCAATAAGAAGCTACTTGTGGTTTAGGAGGATGGTATAATAAGAAGGGCGGTAACCGACATAGCAATATTTTCGTTCAACGGTTCTTGACTGGGAACTAACCAAAGGCGTTGATCGTCTTACTTCATTCTATTATCATTAACACAAGGTGTCTCCAACCTATGTGATCTTGCTTACAGTCAGTAGTGTTACATGTTGCCTCCCTTGGAGAAACGCTAAGTAGGTGTCTTGTATAGCTTCCGTTCTAAAGATTTCTCAGAGATTATCTGCATTATCTGTTCTGAAAATATTTTCTTCAAAAACCTAGTTCACAAATGAGTTTACATAGCTAACATGACCTACCTAACGGTGCAACTTCTAAATAATTGTCAACGGTACGGAATCTAAATATACACAATGATTCGGGTCGTGCTGAATCATAATGCTGTTTTGAATACATTGTGCTCTAGACGTCTGTTTTACGCCAATTGTTAAATTAGGATGGCATTCATTAATGTAATTTTTGTGGCTATTTAAATATTTCAATTCTAGGTTGTCACTTACGCAAATGAAATTCTATTCTTTACGATATTACAGAGATAATTATCATACAGCTCTGCACCGTCTTTATTGCAATTTGGATAAACACAATTTCAGTTACATTTCCATCTTGTTATGTCGTAACTGCACTCGGGTTTCCAATTGGATGTTTCAGCACTTAGCGACGTTTTTTAACAAAAATACAGTCGCAACTAGATACTTCAAATGTGGCTCCTCGGATTAGGTGGACTCTGTGCTTGTAAGATGGAATCCAGCCAAAAATTGCACCCACGAAGTTTAAGTTAGTAGTTTTTTGGGGACAGAATGTTGTTTTCTATTTATTTGCGGGAGATAGAGCACGTTCCATGTTACGTAACGGTTTGATTTTGTGTTTTCTATACGATCCTATGGGAGTATGAAATCATGTTAGTTTGAAATTTTGCCAATGCTGCAGAACCATGAAAACTGGTCTGTAAATCTAGGCTACAAAATTTATAGACCTTGAAGAAGACGTGTTGCCTTATGCAACTCTAGGTCTCCAAATTAAGGCGTATCAGGTTTTGGAGGCAGCGTTGCATGTTGCATAAAAGAAGTAAACTGTTCAGACAGCTAGCAAGGACAATAATAAAATGTTGTTTCAAAAATGTGCAATTAGATTATTCCCATCTCCTGATCTAATCTTTATGTTGTCTGAAATAATATCAAAGGATATTTCTCTTAACAATGCAAATAAATTGTATCGCTCCGTAAATTCGTTTCAAAGTCGACATTTTCATATTGAATAAGAATTACCATTTCAAAGCGTTGATTTAGTCCTACTTTGACTAACAAGGGTATTTACGTGACTTTAATACTGGATTTAGCTGTTTTAGCCTTCGATGTATATTATGTAGGTATATTTTAAATTAATGGTATACACTTTAACCCACTTCAGCTACAACAGTATTGTTTGTGTTGTTCCTTGCGTCACTTACGCAACTTTAACTATATGCAATTGTATTGATGTTGTGCAGTAATACTTTTTTATTCATTCATTGACTAAGAACCACTAAAGAAGTGTGTTGCCTAACAAATCTAGGCAGGAGATATACCACAGCCATACCCGCCGCGATGGCTTTTACGGGTACCGATATTTTATTAGTAAAATACTACTTTCTTCTCCGTTTGTTATCTATATATCCACGATATTTTATTTTATTAATAAATGTTTTTAATCGATTGTAGCTTCAATGCCTAATATAGCCAACGGCTGCGCCATTCAATGCCGTGTGCCAAAAAAAGTCGTGCCCACCACTTACTGTAAGTTACCGTATAAATTAAGCGAGATCTTCCAAGGCGAGACGGGCTTTCGATAAAATCCGGTCCGGCTTTACTTTTATTTGTGGATACTGATGTCCACTCCACAAGCCTTATTACGCCCGTATTCCACACTCGGGAATAACTAGCTGTACTAAAGTTTACCGCTTTTACAACAAACGAAACGCTCCTCTCGTCTGCAATTTGCAAAACAATTTCCCTGAGGTGCATTTTATTTTCATATTTTCGAAATTAAATGCTGTTGTCTTGAAAACAAAAGCTAAATGCAGTTGTTGTACTTTTGTGTCTAATTCTGAAAATTATTTCTTGTCTGCTAGAAACTTTCTATGACTTCAGAAAATCCTTTTTTGCAATGCCTTCCAAAAATATTGCGTGTCTTGAGACTGACTACATTAGGTGGTACGAACGAGGTCATTGTTCCCATTAAATTGCCCACCAGATACAAAATTACTTCATTCATTCTTTAAATGGTTGTATGTTATTAAAAACGTGAGTACTATGGCTTCGATTTCAGCTCAGTTAGAGTGTAAACCATAGATATCCGTGGTGTAAACACTCGACACCGGACAAAATGAGGTTCGGTCTTTAACGATGTGTGTTACTTTGATCAACATGATGTTTGGCGCGTGTCGCGAAACTAATCCATGTTGCAACGTGCCCAGCATGTTGGCTGTCTTATGCTCTCTGATCTAAGTAATGGTCCTGTTTTCTCAAAGCAAAAAGTCGAGCAACAAGTCTGTCTGACTCATCGGTTCGGTTTACTTAACAACCGCGGTTTCAGCTACGTGATCCACTGACTTGCCTGTATGTATGATTTACATATTCATTCTATAAGATATATGATCTGAGAAAATATTGCGTTGTGGGATGCTGCCATCTCGTTTGAGCATCGTCGCAATATTAAAGCGAAATTCATCCTTCTAGAAATAACGGTCCGTTGCGTGAGAGCTTAACAGATTATTGTTGATATATCATAATCTTTGAACAAAGAAAGCACTGGCGTTACATAAACTTGTTGTTTGTTATTGTACGGAAGAAGAAAGTCCGCACAGTGGATAGTTTGCGTCCTTCTTCATTTTTACGAGACGTGCAAATATTGACGAAGAGCATTATCGCTTGTGGCGTGTCACGACAGCGTCATGTTAGTCATGTCTCAGTTTTAAATGGAACAGTGATAACAGGTGACACACAAATCTATACAGCTGTGACTTATAAATCTGGTAAACAAAGACTTTTTTTATAAATATAACTTCGTTCTACTTAAGTTTCTTGAAGCATGCTAAAAGATAATCTTTAGTACTGTATATACATACCTGCGCAGTTATGTGCTTCGTGCATTTTAAAATTCTTTGCACGTGAGTCCACAGGCAGAATCTAATGCAAAAGACAAATAAACTTCAATTATGAATGAGAAAGATTGGTTTCGCTTTTCAAGTTTTCGATAGATCACGTTCGTCTTTGTTTACTCTCAGTATTTGATTTTATTGCATGTCATATTGATCTTTATGACTGCTAACGTAATTCCTTTCTTACGTAACTGGATTTGCTTAAATTTTACTTGTTAGGTAGACCGGGTCGGGTTAACTTCGTCTTTCAGCTATCAAATGTATTCGAGCTTAGGGTATTATATTGGCGTGTTTTTCCGAAGGAACGTGGTTTGAATACGCATTTATTTCATCAACCGCTGTTCGTACCTAAGAAAGCTTTTTAATCTCTAGGCTTCTTATTTAATCCTTTAACTCAGATCCAGTTACCTTTATGCAAACAGTTAATGCCCAAAGATTTATGTTAATTTTATTATGTAAACGTTGCGACAATTTCTTTTTGGCTTTTTGCATTATTATTAAGCGATTTGACTTTAATGGGATCGTATTAAATGTCTTTTGATTGGAAGTGACGTTTATTTTTTCCGGGTGGTCGTTAGCCTTTCTCTCCGGTGGATATCGTGTATTGCGGAAACATTCAAATCTATATCTATTACGTCATCCGTTTAAAAACATTTTCCTTTCATCCCAGTCATTAATCTAGTATCTGTTCATTAAGATAACATAATATCTATTGTTGTTGGAATGCCAAGCCAGGGCACCAGACACCAGATCTCAGTTCATTATTGCCAAAGATTGTATCTGTTTCTTTCCAGTCGACGGTTTTTGTCCAATTTCGCTAATGTAGCAGACAACAGTGCTTTCTGTTATCTCGATAACCGTTCAATAAGTGTTTTGCTGTGGTAAATAGAACTGAGAAAAAATCTTTACTTAATACAAAAAAAAATGATTCCCAACAGTTTTACGGTCAGTTCTCAAGTTTCAAATAAAGTGGAAGATTCAAACCATTTTCAGAGCAGCAAAATTGTTTCCTATTTTTCAAAAGTTTTTTTTTGTGTGTACTTTCGTTGATTTCTTCATCATGCATTAAATGATTCAATTATGAAACATTGCCGCACACAACATCAAGCTTAAAATATGTGAACCAAATGGCCACACATTGATCGAATGCTTCATGTAAGTCAAGTATAAGATGCGTAAGCCTACTTTAAGAAAGAAACATATCTTCTCTCATTCAGAAAAACATGACAAATCAAGGCTTTTACATCTATTTTATGCACTATTAAACGTGTAAGTTTTTTCAAATGTTATGCATTGATGTCATCTTCGTTCACTGCTCTAGCAATGCGCATCCGCGTGGTTGTTGCCCATTAGCTATCCTCATAATACAGTCTTGAGCCGTGTGAATCAGACTGTGAGAACAGCACGCTATATTGATGCTTCGTACGGGGTTACACTAGTAAAACAGGAATTTTCGCAATTAATGTACTGTACTGTTAGTTCTTCTAAGGTTTCTGAGCTTTTTGCGCTGATTTTGAGAAACACTAATTTCTTGGTGCTAAATAGACGCTTCGGGTAGCTTTTCCGTCGATATATAAGTTACTTTATATCATACCTTGAGAATATACTCATATAAGTATTAGTATCAGATGTTTATTGACGAAATGAAAAACGGTTGAAATTCAAGGTTTTCTTAGCAAATTGAATCAGAGATTACCAAGAATGTTCGGTAGTATCCATAGGTTTCCTACGGTATCGTAAACTAGTTCCAATGGAATAAAACCGAATCGATACCAATCGACCTGTTTTCTAATTCGATAGACGTCGTCAATTTTGATGGATTGCTATTGAACGTTATCTAATAAAATAATGTTTAGTCAAAGATAAAAGAAACAATTCAGAAACTTGGCTCCTACGAAATGAATTCTATCTATGACCTTCAAGGTGGAATAACATTTTAAGGGCTTTGAGTCTTTGACACGGATCCAATCCATTAGCATCGATTTAGAAAACACTTTCTTCGTTTAAAACTGAAGCGCACGGATGCGTTTGTCGTAGTTATTCAGATTATTTGGAAGCGAAAGGGTTCATTGGTATTCAGCAGCGTGATTGCGTCCTTTCGTATCCGTCAGCACTTCTCAACTGGGTGACATAGCTTCCGACGGTAGCCGGACGCAGACGAACACGAATGATTGAAAACTAATGCGTAAGTGATTCCGGTGTTCGGGGAGGATACATATTGGCACTTGGATATCTAATATCTTTCTTGAACTTTATAAGTTGTCTTAAGAAAAGCAGTAAAGTGGAAGTTTTATGCGTCCGAATCCGAATTGCATATACGTGATACGTTTGTAAATAGGGAAACTAAAACTGAACAGCGCATGCCTTCCCTTCTACTTAAGTAAAGGGCCCTTATTCATCTCATGTAATGCTGAGAAACTACCACCCTAGTATAATGGGTACACGAGTGATGGCTGAGTAAACATTGTTAGATATAATTATGTGTCAGTCGATGATGGATGCTTACGATGTATCCACAGGGTAGTTCATGACTGACCTGAATAATTGAGCGTTAGAAACTAAGGCCGGACGACAGTTTGGGATTAAGCTAACTACCTCGGAGAGGTTCAATAAAGATCTAATTGATGGTAGGGCATCTCCTTATATCAAGTTTTATATTGTCAATCAATCTTCCTAACGTTTTCTCATGTATATTGAGTTCGGCTTCGAGTCTACCGTACGCAGCTAAACCAGTATTTTACACGGAGTTACTGCCTATCTGAACTCTAAAATCCATCAGTTACTAGGTGATACGACACTCCTTGGTAAGACTTGGTTGCTAGATTTTCGGGTTTCTAACTACACGTAACGATTATCAAAGATCGACGAATGACAGCCTGGAACAATGGTTTAACGTGCTTTGCAAGGTACGGAGGGGAATCACGGATCAACCATGGCAAGCGTAGCTTAACCTGATAGATCGACTCTTGCGGCTATTATTACTTAGCTACGACCTTGATGTATATGATATTATTTCAAAGTTGCACTATTTGTCCTTGTGTTTCTCTAACACCCTTTGTTAATATATGATTAAACGACAACTCCCTTTTCTTTGAAATTGAAACCATTTACTTTATTTAAACTTCTATGTTTTCCTCTTCCACCTTCAAAAGAGGAATCCTGAAATGCTTCCCTTTTATATTCAACAGGAAAAACAATGTTTAATAATACGGTCGCATCTGATGTAACTTATTTTCGCCGTTTCTGCTCCACGTGGCCGGAATACACCCCGTCTCCCTTATTAAAGATATTGTTACCGACAGATGTTGCTTGTCGTTTACCTATAAAACCTTCCAGAACTTTCCTCGAGTTATGAAGCCATAATGCGTATACTTTAAAGGCTCTCCCCGGAGGTTGTACCGCTGGAACTTCGGATAAGACAGCTTCTGTCAAACTTTTGTGTTTGCTGTTCTTTGCGTTGTTATAAAAATTATGACATTTCTCTTGGGATTTTTTTATAGCTTAGAGTTTAGAGTTATCACTGATGTCCCATCTATTTTAGTTCATTTTGAGAAACGATCATCCAAAAGGAGTTTTCTGTTTTCGAAACCTTTATCATTTCTTAAAAATACTGTTTCAATTTGATCACAGTTCTTTACCTTTAAAAAAATATTTGCATAAATTTCTCATTTGTCTCCTCTCCCACCAGTTGTCTCCCCCAAATGTTCAGTGGGGAGGTCATTTACTTTGAAAACCGCTGTGTTTAAAATAAAGATACGGTATTATGGTCCATAGTTTCGAAGCTGTCTAGACTACAGAATGGCTCTCGGCAGGAGTGTTTGTTCTGCTTATTACTGCAGAGCTTAACTTGTGCTAAAGCCGTGTACACATTTGGGATTGGCTGATGCATGCTCTAGTAGCTTAGTGTCACGTATTTAGCAACTCTTGCTTGTTAAAGATTAGAGGTGTACGTCTAAGCTTCTTTGGGGCTTCTTGGAAAGTATGTAGATAGTAAATTTATTGTGTTTAAATCTTCCTAAAACATAAAACTTAAGGCCTAATAGGCTGCTATTAGGCCTATATTTTTTAGAAGAACGCCCATTGTATATTTTGATATTTTTTGTTATGTATTTTTGTGGTGTCCAATATCGTTGATATAAGTATGTAAATAAAAGTTGCCTTACCTTTTCATGAGTCGGCTTCAAAACTTACGGTATATGGCATCCTTTTATGCCATGTATTGATCTTAGAGATTTGTTCAAACTATTTGCCAAATTGCCAATATACATTTACTTTTACTAGTGTTCTTTTTGTCTTCAATACACGCTGGCCCCTTTTCTAAGCTTAATGTGGTCTGAAACATTTTTGTCACACAATACAAAGAAATGGCACATAACAAAAGCCATACTGCCATACGCATTTTATCATAAAATTCTAAGCCATAATACATTTTTACGAGTGATAACAACACATTACTTCGTGCCATTTGTTTACGAGCACAATGTCAATGTCAATTACAGTTTGTCGTGTAGACACTGGCGTTTCTAAGCCTAGCCGAGGTCGTGACTGGAAACGTGGTCTTGCTTAAAGGCTCCACCTGTATCAACCCACCAAAGGAAAATAACCTCTAACCTGCCAACCCCAAGATCGAAATTCCCATGAAAGTGAACGAGTAAAATGACTCATCAGTACAGTCACGAACAGCAATAAGTTATCATTTAAAAATGGGATTAAAGGGTCTGTTTTATGTTACAATAAAAGCTTAACGACATGTAGACAAGCGGCGCTTTTCTAACTGTATTTTTTGTTTTACATGCCTTGATATTTTTGGTAGTAAAAGTGTTGTCGTTTGAAATGAAGCCTGGATTCGCGTTAAGCTGATAAATTACGTATCCGTTTAAAGTGTGGATTAGTGGAATCGATATTAATCTAGGTAAAGCTTAAATGACGGTGTCGACTAGACAATTATGTTTAACTCTCAGTTAAAATGCAATAAATAAGTACTCGATTTTTCTTTGATCACATAAAATACTAGCTTTGGCCCGCGACTTCGTCCGTGTCAAATATTTTTGTTTTTAACATATAATATGCATGGAGCATGGTTGCGCCCACCCGTGATATTTTTTCGTTTTGTATCCTGACTACTCCTGACTCCTTAGGGCCATAGCGTTATATTTAATTGCCCATAATAAAACTAATATTCTTGAGGAAGAATTGGACTATCAAATGCTAAAATAATGATATTTTTCAATGGGAAAAATTTCACATGAAAAGTCGTAGTGTTGAACCCTCAATTCTCCAAGAATTAACCAAAATCAGAATCAACTGTAACTTAAGTATTAAATCCTCGAATGTCAAGAAACCGTGAACTCGGTTCTTGTTTATCTATATTCTACTATTTATTTACATAGTAACGATCGTATAATATTGTAAATAGTAATGGAGCAATTTAATTCATGGTTGCTCATAGATAAAGCTGTCTTGTATGTAAACCAAGGCGATTGTTGATAATAATGACAATATATACTACTTACTAATAACTAGCTTTTGCCAGTGGCTGCGCCCGCGTATTATATTTTACATGTAAACCTTCCTCTTGAATCACTTTATCTATTAAAAAACCCGCATCAAAATCCGTTGCGTACTTTTAAAGATCTAAGCATACATAGGGACAGACAGCGGGAACTGACTTTGTTTCATACTATGTAGCAGGGGCGTAGCTACCGCCGTATCAATGATAGAGCCCCGTCGTATAGCAAGTAAAAAAAAAAATTATATGAAATAATAATGAACGAAAACATAATGAAAATAAGAAATGTAAGCATGTACGCACGGCTACAGGTCAAGCTATATGTTTCCAGTATAAGCTGACTTCTCACTGTATAAAAAGTCTATACAATGGGAGGTCAGCTTAAACTGGAAATTTTAGTAGAGTAGCAGTAGAGTTATTCATTAAAAAAAACATTATATCTCTTTGAGCTTGGCCGCAATCGGGTAAAAAGGGGGCCCCGCACATACAGGGCCCCTTTAGAACTAGCTACGCCACTGCTAAGTAGTGATAAATACAACCATGAAGTCTGGTTGGAAGCACGACAGCTGTTTGGGAGTCCTGTGGGGTAAGCGTAATACGCTTACAGTAGCAATGGCTTTCATTTTGACAGTTCAACAACATTAATTGCGTTATTTACGTTGTTGAGCAGACAACATGTTCGAATATTTAAAGTAATGATTGAATAAAAATATTTATTTAAATAAATAACATTGAAGTGTCTGTTTGTTATGTTAAAATAACAGATTTATTCAATGCAAGACAACATTTTTAATTTTTTTTGTTTGTGTGTCTGTCCGTCTGTTTTGTGCTAATCTCCGAAACGGCTAGACTGATTTAGACGGGACTTTCACTGGCAGATAGTTGATGTTTATAGTCTACTTTTTGTCCCGATAGCAGTTTTCTGTGGGATAATGTCTGACATCCATGCAGACGACGCCGCGGAGACAGCGCCTTCAAAATTATTCAGATTGTGAAGTTACGCCATTATGGTGCTGGATTTAATCCCCAGGCTTTATTATGAATTTCTGAGTAGCAGGCCGATGTCTGATCTTTTGCACCGGCTTGTAGCAAAATGCTCTCCCTGGATTATCTCTGCCTTATCCCATTTCATTTGGGGTCGGCTCTCCTCGTCATTCTTCGCCAGATATTTCGGTTCTGGGTCGTCGAGTCATTCACTTGGGCTTGCTTCAGGTCATTGTTGACTACAGACATCCAAGCGAGAAGGGGTCTACCTCGACTTTTTGGACCTGAATTTATGTCGAGGACCCGCCCTGGATTATTATGGAACTTAACTGACGAAATGTAGATGAACACACCTCTGCCAAACCCTTTGGAGAACACCTAACGGACTAGCTATATAACGGTGGCATAAATGTGATATTAAGTACATGTTAGTCGAAGTAACATCAGACCTGAATCCAAACGGTCTTTCCCACTTAGAATGTACTGTTTTAAATGTCAATGTCTCCAGTGTGGGTGGTTGAGGCCTCGAAGAGAGTTAGATCTGATAGGAGCCGTTAATATAGCCCAGTTAAGTTGACCCTCATAATTATGATCCTGTTTAGAGCTTTAAAATACAATCGCCCCAAAATAGGATCAAATGAGGGTCAAGTAAGTTTTGACTGGTCTAAAAGCAGCTTACTAAGAACCTGAATCACCTGTTGGCTAAACTTGGAGTAGTCTTTTCTTTCTTAGGAGTAGCCTTCTTTATTTAATACTAGCTTCTGCCCTCGACTTCGTCTGCGTCAAATTTTTGCTCTCCTGACCCTTCCCGTCGCATAGAATTGCCTGCCAGTTTTCATCCATTTTTCGTTGCTGCTCCGCTCCTTTTGATCTTAGCGTAATGTTATATAGCATATAGCCTTTCTCAATAAGTAGGCTACCAACCACAAAATTTTTTTTTCAATTCGGACCAGTAGTTCCTGAGATTAGCGCGTTCAACCAAACAAACAAACAAACAAACTCTTCAGCTTCATAATATTAGTATAGATTTTGGCAGGGTACTATGTAGACGTTTGTTTCTGCTTCTTAAGCAGACAAGCATGCTGCGATGGCAGTGGAACGCCATCCTA
The DNA here is from genome assembly GCA_947507805.1 of Aporophyla nigra. Taxonomy (NCBI): domain Eukaryota; kingdom Metazoa; phylum Arthropoda; class Insecta; order Lepidoptera; family Noctuidae; genus Aporophyla; species Aporophyla nigra. The sequence goes on along the minus strand of OX382309.1, from coordinate 17,289,194 downwards.
GTAGTTTTTTTTAAATCTAGTTTTCATATGAGCTTTTATTCTCGCAACTTTGTTCAAAATTAGGCATCTTAGATTGAGACAAAACATTTCAAGATCCTTTTCTTGTTATTCTGTCTACTAATTTGTGTTAGAGCAGGTACCGTCCAAATATCAAGTTTCTAAAATTAGTCGATGGCTCTATGCGTTGGTGTCAATCATTTATTCAGTCAATCACCTTTTCTTCTCTGAATATCAAATTATATATTTGTAAGACTTTTTTTGCTGTTTTTATACAGCATAAATATTCATAAGTAGGTAGGTAGACTACTATTTTGGGTGGATTACGTCATAAATGTTTGGATTTGTGGTTTGTGATCTGTCAAATATGGTTGTTTCCAAATACATACAAATATTAATTAATCCTTAATAATAAATGTAACCACAGCATATTCCTATCATTGTGTAGTGGCCAATTATGAGTGAAAACACGGAAATTATCATTTATTAACATTAAATAGGGTTTCCTAATTTAATTCTGAATGTTGTTTTTTACAATGATTGAATACTGCCCATTTAAAGACGTATTAATTCTAGCCAGGTATCCAATTAGATTATACAGGTATGGGTATCAGTGGGTTCTGCCAGGGACGCAAGATTTGTTCGAAAGAGTTACCGTGGCCCTGGCATATAGGCAACTGAAGGAATACGGGTGGGTTTTAGTCAGTAAAAGTCTCCCGCCACACTCCCAGAAGCTCCGCTCCGCCCAGAGCGGGAGACATTACATGATGATATCCCGCTGACAAAAAAAAAAAATTGGTATCAGTTGGTACATACCTTTCTGGTGTACATTTTTTGTCGCATTATCTACTAATTCTTCGTTAATTTTACTGTACCGTCATGTCTGTAGCCCTCAATCAACCACAATTGCAAATAGACACATTAGCCTTTGTTGTTTAGTTGCCTTGGCTTCCTAGAAGTCTTTAAATGGACTTCGGGCACAGGTACGCCGAAGCAAAGAAAACCTGCTCAGGTGGAGATTCACAGATGAATCAGCCCTGGAGTGTAAAACTGGTGGTGCCCCACAGACAATGGGGCACATAATAGCGTGTCCTGTTGTCTGTACGGTACAGGTCTTGTGGACGCTACTGAAAGTGCGTAAAGCAAGTGCAAGTGCAGCAAGTGCGCAGTGTCAAAAGCTCGTAGCCATATTCTGGGCTGACAGTATGTAGACTGATGTCGACACGCTTAAAAGAAGCCTGTGAATGTAATAATTTACACATACATATCTTACTTATTGACCAACGCAAATAACTCCTTTCAAATAAGAGTCATATTCAGCTTCATTTGGCAGACCACAAGCTAATCAACGGTAATTAGATGTCAAATGCATGTCATATAACAACGCTGCGGTAGAGATTTAAGGCGAGGTCCCATTTCTGTACATCGATATGCTACGCTATGCTTCGCTATGTATGGAAATGTTGGCGGGATCGTCCTCTTCTTCTTCTATATATCTCTCCTCATTCGGTTTAGTGAATATTCCAAGATCACGCTGCGTACAGATGCTTGGATTGTTGAAGTCACCTATAGTAGCCCGTAGTCTGCTCGGGTGTGTCACCGACGCGGTGCATGTTCTACGTTTACCTGCCAGGCTCGCGAGATTTGTTCGAAAAAGTTACCGTGGCCCATATAGGCAACTGAAGGAACATGGGTGGGTTTTAGTCATTAAAAGTCTGACACGCCCGCTCCGCCCAGAGCGGGAGACGTCATTTGATGATTTCCCACCCACAAAAAACAAAAATGTTTCACGTACAGCACACGGAGGTGTAACTTCAAGACATAGTCGTATAATATTAACTAAGGTGTTTGCATGCTGCTATGAAACCGTAGAACTATATAAATGGACCTACGCACGAAGCTAACTTGCGGAGCTTCTGCATGCATATCTTACGAAGGAGTAGAACTGCACCTTTATTCCGACGCTGAAACTGTTGCCCAACCATATTGGCTATTAGTTTAATTAACAGCGGTTAAGGGTTACGTTAACCGATTCCAGTTAACTGCACTAAGTATAGTTTGAAACAGTCAATAAGCGGGTTATGCGCAATATGGTGGATGAAGTTAAGCTCAGATTTAGATGTTCATTTAATGCATGTTTTGAAGAAGCAACTGTTATTATTATAGTAAAAACTTCCATCATAATCCGTCCATAATCAACCTATAAAATTACCACTGCTGGGACACAGGCCTGTAGAGATACAGGGAGTGTGTCTCTGCAGTGCGGATTGGTAGATGTCACATGTCTTTTTGAATCCAGGACTTGCCTATTTCCTCTCGTTAAAACTTATACGGTGAATTAAAGATACAACAATATATCTCAGAGTAAAGTTTTATTTCATTTTAAAAACTACCGCGTGTGGTGTTGACTAATTATGACACACGAAACGAGCTGCGTCAAATTGCAATATCAAAAGCGACTCAGTGTTCGACGGCATCTTTGCTGTTTTAAAACAAACTGAAATCTTTTCCTTCTCAAAACATGAATTCTAATAAGTCTGGAAGGACGTCTTCTTTCTCAAGAATAGAGCTGTATATATCTAGAATGATAACACACGCCTGTATGTACTTTCAGGACAATTGTTACTTGATGTAATATTCTCCTTACGTGACAATGGAACAAAGCCTGTCGGCCCGGTCACAAGAAATGAACAAACTACGATCCAATGAATCAAACATCATTGTTTGTGTTCTGCGATTTGCCCCCGACCTTACATCTACAGTTATATTACTCACGCTGATTATGATAACAATTTACTATGGATATGGTGACTAATATATTCTATTTTCTATTTCCAGGTCACCACAACGCAAGCCTTAGTCTGTATTCATCACTGCCAACTATTCCGCCCTACAGCGCGCTTAATGCCGCCATGCTAGACAAGATTTATAGAAATTATAATAAAGAAGCTCAAGGGTTTAGAAGGTTCGAGAGGTACTGGCGTACGTGACGACGACGGGAGAGCAAAGAGGCCGACATGAGTCAGTCGCACGACGAGGCCCGCGCGGCCAGGATACAGAAGTATAAAGAGGAGAGGAGAAAACAGCTGACGGCTAGAACAGCGACGCTATTTTCTGCTAACGTCACTGAGAGGTGAGTTTCTACTGATATAGAAGATTTCTGATATGTGAATGTTAATTAAGTAATGATACCTATTACTTTTATGATACGTAAGATTTACTAAATGTATTTTTTTGTTAATTTCAGGCGCCCGAAAAGATCACCCGACTTGACGCCCTCAGACGACGTTGCTGCTCATCTTAAGTCTTCCTCGGAGCTAAATCTTAACACAGCTTCAACTTCAGTGCCTATAAGAACAACGCGTACGTCACGTCTCAGAGCTGCTGCTGCAAATCTTTCCGATTCCGCGCCGTCTCCAAGAAAATCTAATAGAAGCTCATCAGTACAATCTTTACTTGAAGACGCCAAAACGAAATCACCTAAAAATTCCAAGTTACTAGATAGAGATAAACGATCGAGCCGAAGACAAAGCAATGAAAAAGAAAATGTTAAAAGTGCGTCTTCGACCCGCTTCGATAAGGAAATTGGTGCTATTAAGACGAAACCTAAACATTCCATTAATAAAACTATTTTAGAAAAAGACAAAAATAATTTTATAGTGACTAGTCCTAAAGGAAAGAATGTTGACGAAAAGCGCAGTTCTAAATTAGATGAAAGTAGAAACAAGAATTCCATAATCGAAGAAAAGAAATCGAATAGTGAGATATACGAAAGAAAAAACGAAAAACCATTACGAGTCAATAGTGAAGAATTTTTTAACGATATTGTAAACGAAAAAGACATGTCTAATAGTATAGATGACGAGAAAATCGACGATTTATTTAATGATCTTGTTGTTGATGTTGAACACCAGAATGGTATCAAAATTAAGATTAATGATCAGATTCAGGATCATGATGGGCTCAAATATAGTCACAATAGTTGTATTCCTGCCGCTGATAAAGCAATAGAAGTTAATAATGTTGATTATGTAGAAGATAGTGTAGTGCCAAAAGTGAAAGAGGATGTAGGAGGCCTACTAGGGGCTGTGTGTGTGCGCAAAGTGGAAAGGTTCAGTGAATTGCTCAGCAACTTGTGTTCTCCTTGCGAGGCAGACATATTGTTCGAAGACATCTTGGTCGAAAATGGAATTGACGGCGACAATGATCTGGTAAGTTGAAATAAGTACAATAGTTATGTCCCTTTCTATGGTTTGATTTTATGGTATAGTATAAATATAAGAATATGACTTAGATTAAGAATTTTCTATTGTGAAGCGCTACTATGCATAGTTCATTGCAATGAATGTGATGTTATGTGACTCGGAATCTGTTGTAACAATAACTGGATGTTTATTTAAAATATTCACATGTACCATCTCACTTTCATACTTGATTCTATGTGAATACCACACTTCTAACATTAGAAAAATCTACATATTTCTATCCGTGACCAGTACCGGGTGTTTCTAATCAAGCTATTGTTTTAATTCATGGGAAATATAATACATTTCAATTGTGTTTTCAACTAATACGATATTAGTCATTTCACACTTATTATTTGCGGCTTTTATAATAACATTACTCAATGCCATTGCATATTCATCATCGTAACATACTCGAGGCCTCGAGTCATCTACAAAATTTAATATTTAAATGAGGCACTTTGTGGGAGATTGATCGCGAGCGAAATTGTCTTCATTCATCAATTGTTGTCGGCCATCAATATTATCAATTAGTATCAATCTATGTCTAAAATGTACATTAGCCTTTTGAGCGTCATAACTTTGATATAATATTGTACATCAGTGCCCGCTTTTGCTCTCCACTATCAGTTCTTAGAATTGGTAATGGAAAATTTTATACTTATATCATCATTCTTCTCTCCTTAGTTTATTCGGGTTCAGGACGACATGTATTCTTCGATATATGTATTCATTACCATATTCTACCATCCGTCATATCAGTACTCGCCTTTTCTAAAGTATTGTTATGACTAACTAATCTAATATTCAGTCTGCCTCCTCATTCAAAGTCGTGCATTCATGTTCAAGTCCAAGGTTTCGCATGTATAACAGTAGTGAAATAATATAACACCCTGTTTTGGCATGTCTTGAATGGGCCTGTCTGCCACTGCTTTCACTAAAATGACGTAAACCTACAATAATAAAATAAAAACAACTTTTGAGTTCTTCCACACAAAGATAGTTTTTATAAAAAAATCATTGCTTAGATATTTTTGAATAAAAAATTCGTCGTATAAAAATCATACATCTGTATCTACACGTCAACGGTGAAGAGGTTTCAAAGACAGATGATTAATTTCATTTCATTGCCAAATAACTTTACTAAAGCTTTTATTGGCTTGTCTACCATCGTCTACAACTAGTTTCTAATCCTAATTAATATTATTCTTCTACACTAGTACAGTTACTTTCTCCACTAACAAGTTTATCTAGATTCTACTCAGTTGATTGCTTATCAGACTCTTTGACTAACTTTATTACTAGAGTTTCGCGGGAAACTGTTTCTTGAGTTCATCTTATCTTGTTACTCTATTTATTCTGTAGGAGTTAATTTTATTCTTGTAGAAAATTGTTGCTTTCTTGAATAAACAAATTCACTGTAATTAAAATTATGTTCGAGACACTTATCGACATATTATAATTATTTTTTATACGTCACTGCCTTGGTGACTCGTACAGTCGTATTCTTTGTTCTTCTTATAATTGTTTAACGTAATTACTTATTTATAAACTTTTTATTATGGCCGGTAATCCTGCATTTGATCGTAGGAATAATATCATAGTCTATTGTAAAATTCCATAATGGACAAAGGTTGTGGTGGAATTCCGGACGTTTTTTTTTTAAGACAGTTCAATCCTTGATCGTATTCTTTTATTTTAGGTTTTAAATATTACTTACGTTAGTTTGCATCTCATTTAGACCTAATTTTAGACTTACTCAATTATTACTAGTTAGTGTATTCTCGTTGAACTCACAAACCCATTCATAATTTTAGTTCTACATAAACATATATTCATGAATAAATTCTTTATTTTAATGGATATTCGCAACAAAAACATTAGCACTAATAAAACAAGTACTAGTCTAGACAGGACCAATTTAAAATCTGAGCTAGCAATTTAAATATAAATAACATAATCTAATTAAAGAGGACCGCACCCACAGTGCTATCACTTCAAAAATGGCAATAATACCAACACACCTTCACCTCTGCCATTGATTATCAACTTGATAATCTTCCTATGTGGAAACATTAATTCTTTCTTGGTCCTCTCGTTAAACTCAAGGTTTTGTCGGCCATTCTTATGTAATCACCTTATTTTCTTGAAAGCTTGTTTTTTCTTTCATAATATTTGTAATATCTCCGAAGTTTTCCTTATTGCCTGAATTAACATTATTATGTCTTAAAGCGTTTTTGGTATGTTAATTTCGATTGGATGTCAATGGAAAGTATGTTTTAATTTAAGTTTTTTTTTTTTAAATAAATTCTCTTGAAGTAACTGACGCGTTTTTTTTTTGTTTGTTGAGTCTTGTTTCCGAAAATACTTAGGAATTTTATGGATTTTTGCTTTTGATGTTTGCCAGAAATATCAGAACGAAGTTCCAGATATCTGACAGCTACTTTAAATTCAATATCAAAGAATTTTGCATACATACAGCATCTCCTACAACTCCCGATTTCCATTTCAATTTTCCAAGAAATTCTATTCCGTCCCCTCGACCGTTCAAAGATCAAAGAACGAACTGTAGAATATATGATTGAATCATTCAATTGTTTTTCTAGCTAGACCACTCAATGGCTTCGAGTGAACACGATCGTCGTGGTTTAATGCTTCCTCTCCAGTGGAGCTAAGAGTAAAGAGATGCATTCCCCAAAGTCCCATCGAGGTGTGTAGTACCCCCACATTTCGCAAGTTATGGTATTACATAATCAACCCATAATGTTTCCACTGCTGGGCCTCCTATATTTTTGAGAGGAAGTGGGCCGTAATCTACCTTGCCGGCCCATCGCCGGGTGGTAGATGTCACATGTTTTTGAATTTTTGGTTCTAGGACATGCCGGTTTCCTCATGATGCGGCCCTTCACTGTTTTTTGAGCAGTGGTGATGAAATTATTAACACAAAGTAACCCGCCTGTAAATTAATGATAACAGTTATTGTAAAGACTTATGTAAAATTAAGCATTTTGCTATCAGTCGGGCACAAAGCCAGGCTTCAGTCTGCTTCTGAAAAATTCATAACGAAAAACCTTATGTCACAACCTCTTTTTCTTTTGATCGCAATGCGAAGCAGTCGCGCTACCAACAAGCTTCTGATTTCGTGGAGTTTACGGAGACACTCCGCCTCTCTGCTTCCTGGCTCTTCTGTATTATTAGCCTACAAACTTCCTACTGCTGGGACTTTTGGGAGAGGATGTGGGTCGTAATCCACCATGCGGGCCCAGCGTGGGTCAATCGCTTACTGTTTATTGGCCCCTAACGGCCCATAACGTTCCCACTGTTTGTAGACAGGCCTCTCGGTGAGAAGGAGTGGGCCGTATTCCACCACACGGGCCTTGTGCGTGTTGATTGCTTACTTATTATCAGCCTATAACGGCTATAACTTTCCCACTGCTGGGGCACAGGACTTTCAGTGAGAGGGAGTGGGCCGTAATCCACCACGGGCCTAATGCAGGTTAATTGCTTACTCATTATCAGCCTATAACGTTTTCACTGCTGCGATACAGCCTTCACAGTGGGAGGCAGTGGGCCATAATCCACCACGCGGGCATAGTGTGCGTGTTGATCGTTTACTGATTATCAGTTCATAACGTTCCCACTTCAGAGGCGCAGGCTACTCTGTGAAGGGAGCGGGCAGTAATCCGTGGTGGATAACGGCCGACCAAGTGTGGGGTGGTATCACTTATTCAGCTCAAATAGACATGCAGCCTTCCTTCGCAATCGGGTCAAGTACCCATGATCGCTGCATATGGCGTTGTCGTGAAATTACATGTAAATTATCGACGCTTCATTTTAGCTCCATTTATGGCTGACGAGGCCTAGATAGTACAGCTTGTGAGAAAACCAGTGTTTGAGCCGTGAGATATAAATATACGAAGATTTCATTGTTTGAAGTAAATAAATTAATTGTATGTGAACGAGGTTTGGTTTTGTAGGAAAGCAGTGGTGGCCCAGTGGTTTCGGAACCGACTTACGAGATCTAGGTCGTGGGTTCGAACCCAGGCAGGCGCTTTACGTGTAAATAATTTCATCACCATTGCTCTCAAAACGGTGAAGGAAAACATCGTGAGGAAACCGTCATGAACCAAAAATTCGAAGAAATGTGACTTCTACCATCCCGCATTGGGCCCGCGTGGTAGATTACGGCCCACTCCCTCACACCGAGAGGAGGCCTGTGTCCCAGCAGTGGGAACAATATAGGCTGATGATGAACGAGGTTTTTGTAATTAAGGGTCGCGAGATTTGTTCGAATGAGTTACCGAAGCCCTGGCATATAGGCAACTGAAGGAACACAGGTGGGTTTTAGTCAGTAAAAGTCTGACACACCCTTCCGCTCTACCCAGAGCGGGAGAAGTTATTTGATGATTTCTCACCCACAACAAAAAAATCACCAATGAAACTGAACGCGGTCGACACATCTAAACTACATTCAAGAGCTGTCAGTGTCAATATTCTATAACAAAGATGACACTGACAGTTGCCCATGTGCCAGGGTCACGGTATCTCTTTAGAACAATCTCGCGACCCCGGCAACTGACATGTCTTGATCGCGGTTTAAAGGGGTAATTTCGTAAATTTAAGAACGTTCACAGTCTGATCTCAGTCGCAATCTGTCTAAAATACCTTGAGTTTCCATATATTTTTGATATTTGGTATGAGACTGCGACTACATTTTGAACGTCTTAAATTACGAGAATTGGTCTTCTGATGTGCTGATCGCGTTTAGTATCATTAGTAAAATCTGCTCTATAGAATTCGATATGGAGGACACAAATAAGTAGGGTGATTTTTGTTTTGGTAAGTTCCTAGATTATGAAGTTGTAAGTCTCGTTTTCATACTTATTTTTACTTTCGAGTTCTTTTTGTTTATGTTTCGCTATTTTAACACGCTTTTATTATTTAATGCAAAGTGGTTATAAAACCATGTGATTTTTACTAAGTAAGTAACTTTTTTATTATTTTTCTAATTTCGTATGTCAAATAATGGCAGTTTCTTTCGAGTTCCTAAATAAGTTTCAGGGTTTTATCTTGCCTGTCTGTTTTCCTTTGAAAAAGTTATTCAATTACGAAAGATGTCTAACTGTCGTAATTTTTTTTGTACTTTCGTTTCGATTATTTATTGTCAGTTTTTTGTAGCATTGCCAACAAGTATGCTGACATGCTAACACCATTGTTCGAAACTCGGCCGCCTTGATTCGAATCCCTTAACTCTTTAAATAATTCCATGGAATAAAATTAAACATTTTTCGAAGTATTGTAATTTCATTACATGGCCTCCCACGCTACTGAATGCAACATCGACCTTAAACGGTGACTTTCGACCGGCGCAAAAAAAGTTCTGTCGCTAACACTCGTATGTCTTATTCTATATGATAATAGGGACGTTTTCAGCGTGTTGCGTAAATAAAGAGGTGCCTTAATAACCTGGTCAAGTGAAACAACACCAATTTTGGTAGCGCCTACAGTGTTAATCGATTGTATTGTGTTGTCTGCAAGGAGTCCGGCTGACATGCCGCCGACCTCGTCACCCCATTGCGAGATCAATTCTTATTTGGTTACGATGCTAAAGAATACGGCCTCTTACTTGCAATGACATGTTTAATTCAATTTTGTTTGAGCAACATTCGCTGGGCGAATTAGGATCCTCTGCAGTGGAGTACAAGTGGCAATCTCTTTGAATACCATTTAAATGAAATAAAGATACAATAATCCTGTATCTCTCAGTGACAACGGTTCTTGTACTTCATATCCTGCTTTCTGCCCGTGACCTCGACCGCGTCAAATTTTTTGGCTGTCCTGACCCACCCCGTCGAATGGTATCGCCTGCCCGTGCACGTACTTCCTATTTGTGACTCTTTTTTTTTTCTTTTTGCTAGAATCCTAAGGGTCCTCGCACGATGTTATATAGCCTTCCTCGATAAATGGGCTATCGAACACTAACTAATTTTTCAATTCGAACCAGTTCATGAGATTAGCGCGTTCAACCAAAGAAACAAACTCTTCAGCATTATAATATTTCTGTAGAAGTGTAAATTAGCTACTTACTCCGAAAGGCTCCCAGGGGCTCGGGCAAAGTTATATTCGGTTTTGCAGTCTGAAGTTTCTCAGTGGAGAGATTGATTTGTGTCCGATTGATATCAAGATTGATTGATTAATTACAAAGAGACGGCAAGAGTGTGGGGTTATTAAATCGAACAGAGGTTCCGCATGTAGTTAGTACTCAGTGAGTGTATTCATATAAGTACTCAAACCCTAGAGCGCACTACTTCGTCATTGCCGAGAAAAAAAATCCTGAAGTTTGAAAAAAGTTGTTATTTGTTGTGCAAGTTGTCGCCAAATTTGTGTTTTTCTTGTTTTTATGATAAATATCATCCAGATTTGTGTATTGTTAATGATGAATGATTGAAAGGAATTGTTTATAACAAGTTATTAAATTTCAATAAAAAAAAATTTTTCTTGCACCTTCATTCGATTTAAGAACCCCACACTCTTGCCGTCTCCTTGTTAGTTTTACTAAGGCTTAAACATAACTGGCGAAATATGTGTGTACTATAGGTACATAGGAGGAGAGTAGTGGTGGCCCAGTGGTAACGGCCGCGACTTACGAGCAGTAGGTCGTGAGTTCAAACCCAAGCAGGCGCATTACTTTGTGTAAATTATTTCATCGCCACTGTTCTCAAAACGATGAAGGAAAACATCGTGAGGAAACCGGCGACATGTCTAAGAACCAAAAATTCTAAGACATGTGACATCTACCAACCCGCACTGGGCCCGCGTGGTGGATTATGGCCCACTCCCTCTCACCGAGAGGAGGCCTGTGTCCCAGCAGTGGGAAAATTATAGGCTGATGATGATGATAGGTACATATCTGCCAACCCTTCAGGGAAATAATGCGTGATATTACGTTGATGTTTATGATCCTGTATGTCTCGGCGACGGTTCTTAACACACTTCATAATCAATTAGCTACCTTCTACTAATGACTCACACTAATCAGAGTGTCATGATCATGAATGAATAAAGGCAGAAACATACTTACGTGTCGTTGCGTGTCGTGACGCGCCAGAAGCATATCGGTTTCATACATTTAATATGGTTAGGGACATATTTGCATGTCGTGTCGTGTCGCAACACGTTCTGTCGAATGTATGAAACTGCATGCTTCTGGCGCGTCACGACACGCGACAGTGTGTTTCCGCCTTTAGTCGACCTTCTGACTAACATAAGATGACAGAGTGAATTAACTAAGACAAGTCTACTCTAACATTTCAATAATAGTTTAAAAAACTAAATAAAACACGCTTTAATGAAAACTGTACTAAAAAGTAGAATCATTATAAAAATACCTCAAAAAACACCCCACCCATTTCTTTACTTTTTTTGTGTTTGGTCTTCTTGCGTCGTGTTTATCGCAAATAAACGTATTGTCTTTCTTTTTTTCTTATTTATTCATCACTCTTAGATCCTTCATTACCGTGTGGTGCCGAACGTAAAGAATAACACCACCCCATTTCTTCCCGTGGGTGTCGTAAAAGGTGACTAAGGGACTTACTAGAGAATGGGCAGCAGCGTTCTCTATGCATTTTACCACCATACTGCGATCGCCAACCCGCCTGCCAAGCGTGGCGATTATGGCAAAGCCCCCCAAATTGGGGGAGGCCGAAGTCCAGCAGTGGACGTCTTACGGCTGAAATGATGAAATGCTGAGATCCTTCTTTTTAATTAATTTTCGACTTTTTAGTACGGTTTTCTATCAAAGCGTATTTTTTAGTCATTTAAACTATTACTTATTTATATAAAAAATTTTAGTTCGGCCAACCACAAAACCGTGTTTTTAAAAAAAAAAAATTGTTGGCCTATTTATAGCACCAATTTAAGAAACTATTGTCCTGTCATCGGTCTTTGATAAGTGTGCAAAATATCAAATTAATCCGATCTCTTGAAGTTGGTGAAATTCGACTTCAAGATTCCGTGACATATAAATAAATCTAAATAAATAAATATCTTAGGACAACCAACACCGTTATCTGATCCCAAACTAGGCAGAGCCTGTTCTATGGCAACCAGACAACTGATAAACATACTTATATATTTCTAAATACCTACATACATATTATGGATAAATTACAACCAGACACAGAACAAATGATCGTGCTCATCACACAAAGATTTGTCTTGGGTGGGAATCGAACCCACGACCTCAGTCTTAGCAGTCAGGGTCACTAACCACTAGACTAACAGCCCAGTCAAAAGATAGATACAGGCGGATATATCTAAGATAGATACAGGCGAAGCTAATAAAACCGTGTTAATTAGAAACGACGAATATAATGACGATAAGCATTCAAGTTTGCATCATTGACTTTTACACAGTACCTCACACTAGGATTCCTTTTGTCGTGAGGCCTAGTATCGTATCTACTCGAAATACTACTATTTATGTTGCATCGCACTTCGTCTATACTTAGAGCTTTGTGCCAAAGCCCCTAGTTCTCTCGGCTCCAAATTGTCCATTCCATTTTCACCGGACCCTCTCCATTGCATGCATGCCTTTACAGGCGACAAAGGAACATCACAAACGCTTTGGGAATTCGCTGGCATTAATCCGCCTGTTGTCATGTTGATGGCAATACAGAATGTATAAAATATTGCTGTGTTCGATGTCAAAGGAGTTGTGATCTATTGTGGAGGATTATATGGACTATTTTATATTGATATTGAGTAGGCTTGGTATAGACTGCAGTGATTCCCGAAGAGGCCAAGGTGAACCCTAACGGGTCCACGGGAGACTAGATGAGGGTCTACGTTGGCGTGAAAAAAAATAATCAATGTAGGCAGACAATAACAGACTCAAAAAATTTACAGAGTTAAATAAAATTGAATATGGGAATTTTTTGGGAACCTCTGAATTATAGACGTTTCTTCCCCTTTTTCGTTGACCGACATACTAAGAAAAGTAACTTAACATTTAAGGTTAGTACTTGCTTTTAGCTGAATGGGTATGTCAAACTGCTTAAAAAAGCTAATGATCTGGTCAAGTCGCTATAGGCGGCGGTTAGATAGTGTAATATCAACTACCTTGTTGGTCTAGTGGTCCAACCATGAGGTCCTGTGTTCGATTTCCGGGCCAGGCAATGTATTATTGGGTATTTCCAGTAGCTGCTTGGAGTCTGGATTTGTGCCCGGTCGATAGCTAGTCCTTTAACTCGTTGAGTGCCGAACACAGATTGATGGTTAATCCCATATGGCCACAGATTTAGAGCGCATACAAAATTGTTAGGAGCAAGCACACGATATCGCGCGATCGGCACTCAACGTGTTAACATAAATGGAAAAATGTGGGTGCATTATTACACCTCTGCGTAGCCATTCAGGGAACGGAGGAGTGATGTTATGTTATCTACTGTAATTTCATACTACTGTTACGTGATGATTAAAGCTACAATAGCTTTAACTGTTACCGTATATCAATCGACTATCTTGACTTTACATACACTGTCTAAGAGAGCCCATGGAGTGTCTTGCCCGTTCGTCTCCATAGAAACCTTCTACAGTTTGGAATGGGAGTTAGATTCATTTTTGTGGTCAACTTCTCGACAGTCAATTATTCGTCCAGGACAGCCAATAGAGCTATCTCGGCTTTTAGAACGTATTTATTATTATAAGCCATTAATGTCCCACAGCTGGGCGAAGGCTGCCCTGCTTTCTTTCCACGTGTCCTAAGATACCATAGACCAATCTTTATTAAAAGAGTCCAGTTCATCCCGCCATCTCAGTTTGGGCCTGCGGCGTTGTTGTTTGCAATTCAGCGGGACCCACTAGGTCGTAAGTTTGGCCCATTGATCGTCTGAAATACGGCAGATGTGTCCAGCCCTATTCCATTTAAGCGTAGCAGCTTTCCGAGTAACATCAGTTATTTTAGTAATGGAATGGATTATTGTAAGCTGTGCTCTGAGTAAATTAATTATCTCCTACAAATCCTGGCGAACTTTCCGAACAATTAAAACATAACAGAAGTGTCAAAATAATGCATTCCCACATCCATCACGAAAACTGTCACCACAAATATTTTAGTCCGTTGCGTGATTTCATGTCGATCAGCTTGGATAGACATGTTGGCAGCTTGTCTTTAATTGATGTATCTTTATTTTAACACGCTTTTATTAGCTACATTTGTATTTATATTGTACTAGTTTCTGCTCGTGACTTCGTCCGCGTCAAATTTTTGTTTCCCTGACCCGTCCCGTCACATCGAATTGCCTGCCAGTTTTCGACCATTTTTCGTTGCTGCTCCGCTCCTTTTGACTGTAGCGTGATGTTATATAGCCTTCCTCAATAAATAGGCTATCCAACACAAAAATATTTTTTCAATTCGGACCAGTAGTTCCTAAGATTAGCGCGTTCAAACAAACAAACTCTTCAGCTTTATAATATTAGTAAAGATGTAACGGAATCTTTGAACGTGATTTTCACCCACTCCAAACGTCAGATCAAATTGAAAAATTCTTGTTATAAATTTTTTGTCAATTTGTTATCGACCAAAGTAGTTAATAAGAAAATACTGTAAAAAGCACCCAACGTTTTGTACGTTGTTTTTTTTTTTAATCACTATTCTGGGCTTCGCCCGCGTGAAAGTCGGAAATTATCCTGCGGGAACGTATTACCGGGATAAAAACACTATGTGCTAATCCAGGTTATAAACTATCTGTGTGCCAAATTTCATCCAAATTCGCTCAGTAGTTTTTGTGTGAAATCCTCCCAAAGTTTTACATTTGGAATATTAGTAAGACTTTAATGAAGATTATTTCTACTTATTTGTTAGGTTTTTTATTAAAGCAATTTTTTTTTACTATTATTTTTTATGTACTGATTTAGTCTGCCTCGTCAGTTTTTAAAAGAACTTGTGTTTCATGAATTTTGATCCAGTTCAAATTATATTGTGCGTGACTAAATTGGCAAGCGATTCCGCATTTTTTCCTAGGTATCTGTTTGTTGTTCAGAAATTAACAAATTTATAGTAAAAAAAAACCTATTTAATAGTGCAGAGAGTTAATTATAATACGACTAGGTAGAAATCCCAAAATTAGGTGGTGGTACTCAATCTTTTGTTAAGAGGGATCACTGGTCTGGCCCACATTTTGAATCATATCCAAAATTAACACGGGCTTATGTAGTTTATCATTCGGGCTTATATTCTCGTTAAACACAGAAGGTAATAAATGTTCATATTTTTGATATCATCCATTGTACCTACATGGGTTTTACTCAACACTAATGAATTGCATTTTATCTCTGACGCTGATCCCTCGCATTCGAACCATTATATCTCCATTTTCACATATTATGCTTTCGACGTTATCTCACTTCAATTATTCATGATCGATGCGTTGTTCTAGTAGCTCTATCACAATTATTCAAAGGGACTCTGTTACAGATAAATTCGCTTTTAGAAAAACTCGACGCATTCAGACTAACAAAAGGTTTCATGAGACATTAGTAGAATCTTATGAATACTTGATTACGCTTGGATTTGGAATAAGATAAGAAGGTTCGTTTTATCTTAGTTTAATGTTTGTCTCATCTTTATTCGTTTCTTTTGCTACAACGTAAGTATTACTCCGACTAGAAATTTAACAACTAAAATAATATTGTGTCATTCTCATTACTTATGCATACGTAATTTTTTTTCTAATTTTACACATTTTGTGGAGGTGTTACGCACTTTTACTTTTTAATCTCTCTAAAGCAAAGTGTAATTATAATTATGAACTGAATGAATTTAAGGTGGGCGATAAGATACCTCGCGAATTTTAAATCTTCCGTTTTTTGCTTTTTGCACGTCAGTGTCTGGTTGTATTTTGATTTTAATATGATTTTCCCGTCCGAATCAATAATGCCTTTACATTTTTATAATCATTAAAATTATCAATACAAGAGCGCTGAAGTCATTCAGACGATTAAATGAACTTAGAGCATATAAATATATGATTTGATTGATTATAATTCTGTAATTACATAAGTACCTGTTACCGTCGCGAATCCTATTTTAATCTACATACTATCTGACACTTACGAACATTCGGATTTAGCTATCTACTCTGGTGCTTACCCCTTAATTCAGTATATAATCTTATCTTTATAGACGTTTTTTATCCCTTTCTTACCGAAGCATATATTTATTTTCTACTGTCCAGTTCTAGCTATCTATTTCACATTAGTCATGAGTCACATCTTGGAATTAGTCAGTTCCTTTTTATTTTACAGAAACTCGTCGACAGTTTCCGTCCTGCGGTTTCTCAGACTTCTTAACAAAGTTTCAGTCATCTCATCTGTTATTCTTATTATACTAAGTAGCTGAGATCACTCTAATATAAATACTATGATTTTGTATTACTTGTAGCGTTGAATCATTGTTATTTAAGTTGATGATCATTAATGCGTAGGCGAGAAAAATATGGACCTATGTCAATACTTGAGGTAAACCAATTGGTTCTTCTCTAAATATAAATAAAAAAACTAAAAAACACGAAGCGTGTTTTTTAGTTTTTTTTTTTCATTCATTGAAAACCAAACTAAAAAGTACAAAATAATGGATAAAAGCGTGGGGTGCCTGATATCAACAAAAAATTACTTAAAAAGCACCCCACGCTTTTTTCCATTATTTTGTACTTTTTTGTTTGGTTTTCAATGGAAGCGTGTTTTTTAGTTTTTTTTTAACTATTATTTATTTTCTATTTTTAGGGTGTTTCGAATTTTGAGACGTATGTCAGCGTAGTTTGTGACGTGTGTCAGCGTAGTTTTCGAAGACAGTTTTTTTTTGCTGTCCTGGTAACCCTGGCAAGGATAATGGTACAAATTTATGAAATTATTGCATTGTCATCGGTCCTTGACAGGTGTGCAGGTTTGAATGAAATCTGGTCGTTTAAAGTGGGTCAAAATCGCGCTATAAGGAATCGGTTACAAACAAACATACAAACATACAAGTGAAGCTAATATAAAGCGTCTAAAAAAGTGTGTACGGGGACATCTACCTAAGTTTTGCATCCGCCCATCTATCTGACTGATTGAAATTATGGTACTTATCTAATCCTATGTGATAACGTGAAAGTCATTCCGGATATTGGACATTTCGACCTCGAGTTTGGATTATAGAGATGACACAGCTTTAATACATCTTCCGTATCGACGACGTCGTGACATATGAGGTGACACATTTTGAGATGACGGTCCCCGAGGTCTGGTTGCACCCTAATACCTGTCGAATGGTTCATGTTGAAGGTCTGCCTGCCAATGTATTTGATCATTAAACCAATGAGTCCCGTCTGGTGCTGGACGTAAAGAATAGGACCATTTCTTCCTTCGGGTGTCGTAAGAGGCTTCTAAGAGACTTACTAGAGAATGGGCAGCAGCGTTCTCTATGCATTTTATCACCATACTGCGATCGCCAACCCGCCCGCCAAGCGTCGCGATTATGATAAACCTCCCGAAATTGGTGCAGGCATATGTCCAGCAGTGGACGTCTTTCGACTAAAATGATGATGATGGTAATTAAACCAATGCAACAGTATTAGAAACGTTTACTTAGCAAGTACACGTTCCGGTTTCCGTGCAAGTATCTTCGCTTCTTTTCACTCGTACTTGGAAGCAGTAGTTTAATTACACGCTATATTAGAATAATTATCGTGTATTAAGTTTAGTGACATTTTCACGAGCTACGGTTAACAGCCCACTCACATACATTATAGAAATTTAATTAGCATGATGAGTTTATTGTTGCGGGACACGATTACAAAGATATATATCCGCAACGTGCAAATTTAGTACTTACCTGAGTACTTGGTGTCACGGTATGATGGTGTCAGTTCATCCAATCAGCTCTCCCCCATCCAATGCAGGACAAAAGTATTTCTAGGTACCGATCTCTGTAATACTAACATAGCCATCCCATTTCTTGGAGTTCCTAAAGGATATATCGGATGTTTACCATCCGTACGAAGCCGTAAACATTTGTTGAGTTGATTCACTGTAGGCTTATTATTATTATTAGTGGTTAGTTGTTGTTTTGTTATCTAATTTAGATTCTAAATCCGAACTCGACAAAATCGATAGTCATTTATAGCTTTAGAATCGATGTTTCCACTCAGTTAACTAGGCTTAGCGTCTCTCATTTGACTCGACCTCATGTCCGCTGCAAGAAAATATTTTGTTTGTGGGAAAGTGCCAATATAATCATTAATTTTGTTTTGCATCCTGATTGCTGATTGGGAATACCCGGTGTAACTGTAAATAATACGTAAGCAGTATTGAATAATTTACGCAAGTGTCCTGTAATTGCGGAATGTTGTCTTATCTTAGGGACTGTTGTTGACTGTTAGCAGTCATCTGCTATGAGTCACTTTTTGTTGAATTCGCTATATTGGACCAAATCATTGTCTTATCTCTAGTGTCTCACATACCTACTGTTTCAGAAAGGGATTTCATTAGGTACATAAATTATACGACGGAGATCTTTGTCATTGTAGAATTGCAACCAGATGTTCAAATCAAAGTACAGACCATACGGCACATTATGAATGGTCGTACCGAAATCGAAGTGAAAGAAGTTGCGCGGGCGCTGTTCGTGAGCCCATATCGCAGTTGCGAACCCACTTCGCGCGTGTTTACGCGCATCGGCGTCAGCGCATGTCTCTATTGTCGTTTGTATCGTGATTACTGTGCGATTTTATTTATTATTTGGTTGTGTGTCATACTTGTTACATCGTGTTGTGATTTGATTCCTTGACGAACCAGTGATTGAAAGTTATGACAGTTTTCCCTGTGGAAGTTTTTCATGAAAGTTGATGGCGTCGAAATCGTCGTCATGACGATTTCTACTATTAATTACATCTTTATATTGCTCATAATCTCTAATGATGTCACGATAATCAACACCTTGGCTCTCTAATTTATCCGCTAATGATTTTACCTCCACAAGTAAACGTGTGTAGCAGTCTATTACAGTTTCAGTTGAACGTTTCCGTTTATTGTGAGACGACATTGAATTAACCGATAACTAAATACGGGCATTGTTGTCGGAAGTAGGAGTTAATCAGTAACCTCGCGAATAGCGCCTTGTATGGTGAATTAAGTATGGCGTCGTGACGCTCTTGTCACGTCTTTAATATTGATGCTAGGAAATGAGTTTGATCATGCAGTCGATCCTATCTTTCAAATTAAATAGATAATAATGTTTATTCTTACTCCAATAAATTCTGTATCTTTACTATCTTCGAGGAGAGTTCCAAATTGCTTGATATATACCAATTTTTGAAAGGCCATTCTTACAAATCAAAATGGCCCTAGTAGTCGTCCTTGCAGAAATGCCAAGGAGTCAGATAACTACTTATTATTTATCGTCTCTATTTCTTTTTATTATGACTATGTTTTTCTTTAAGAAGTGCCTAGCCTAAGTATCGTACAGGATAGGGACGTGACTCAATTTGTGAATGCATTACGTACATGTGGGCTGAACTGTATGTCGACATGATTCCATCGACTACCTCAAGTGCTCAATTAACCAATACAGTTCCTGTTTCTTAAAAACAGGTTGCTTATATATTCAATATTTAACTACATTTCCATTCGAAATTCCATCCTCTTTATCCAGTTCACCTGTGCCGCATTCTCAGCTTTCAGGTTCTATTTTCTTGTACAAGTTAAGTACAATTTTACAATAACCTTGCGACTTTGTGCAGCCTTTATTAATTCTATTCGGTGGCAGTAGTTTCTATGTAATTTATAGTTCCTTGTCTAACGAAGTGTCATTTAATTAGATCGTGATAAGTTACTTGGTTCCTCTCGCCCAGAAGTTAATTTATCATAAACTTTCAAGTAGTGAATGTTATGTCGATACAATCATTTATATTTGCTCAAACATTCATTCAAGCTTGATGCACTAACAATTTGTAAAAATCCTTTTATTTTTTTCGAATTAATAATGTATGCATACAAAGCATAGAAGTCGGTTTAAAATAACAAGAAAGAGTGTAGTTGGTTTATTTAAATCATTTCTTGTTTATTATTCATAGTTATTTAATGAAACCTGCGTCGCCTACGCAATTACCTACCTAAATATCTGGAATACTTTGTCACAGCCCCATAATTTTAGTTGTTACTTGCTAATTATGTAAGTAATTTATTATGACAGGTAATTACTGAAAAGACTACACCACCCTATCCGTCATTCTATTTAATGCTTCAGTGGAACATGAAATTAAGGCAATCGTAAGAAATAACTACAGCGTTATGTGCCTACTTGTTTACGTATTTAAATACATAAATGAACGAATTATGCGTAAAGCATGCAAATCGATGTTACTTATAAGGCCCTTGAACACTTTTATTAGATAGAATTAAAATAAATGCTAAGCCACATTTACAATGACAAGGTTTTTGTGTTATGAATTAATGGATTCAACCAGGTCTTAATCTGTCAACTGCTGGACATGGGTCTTTCCCTAGTTAAGCACTCTTCATCTTACGGCTATCAACAGAGTAGATCCTCACTTAAGTAATCATCTTAATTAAAATTAAGATCTCCATTTTCCAACAATGTTTTGCTAAGCAACTATAGTATTACTGTGTTAAGCTCTTAAGAGTCCCTTTACTTTATAAAAGTATTTTACTCTGTTGGTACGAATACTGTTAATTCTGCAAAATCCTTGTCTCAAGTTTGTAAAAGTATATGGTCCTCTGCTCCGGAGAGAAAAGCCATTCGTCAATCAGTTACTTACCTTCTGTAGTACTTAATTGAATAAGAATTATTTTTGGGATTTTCACACATTTAAAGTTCAACTTAAAAAATGGTTCTAGTAACCCGCTTCTTTATACCATTCATAATAATCATTGCAATGTGCCGATTTTTTTCTTCTTCAGAAACTAATTTAACATATTTATTGAGCACACAATCGTTTAGTTCATTTCGTCTGAACGTGTTCAAATTTCAAGAGTAATACTTGATATCTAAGTTTAGTATTACAAATTTGCATAGCACAGATAGTTCGTTGGCTTAGGTTACGCAGATCAGACAATCTATCTAGTCGTTGAAGGTTGTCCTGCCACAGACAGAGATCTAAGCCGTTTCGAAACATCTGGTTTGCGAGCTTACATTGTTCGCAGGTTTAGAACTAATTTAACTAGTTTCACGCTTCTAGCTGTAAAATAGGTTGGTACGTCAAATTACGAAGAGTATAAAGCGAAAGATTTGATACTCCAAAGAGTTGAAATAAAACTTTATTTAAAAAAACTTTTTTACAAAAAAAAAACAACCGACTTCCTTAAAAACACTACAAAGTGAAAAATAACTTTAATTTCGGAAGTCGGTGTCTAAGGATCTGTTTTTATGGTTTTTTTGCCACCGACTTCCGAAATTAAAGTTATTTTTCACTTTGTAGTGTTTTTAAGGAAGTCGGTTGTTTTTTTTTGTAAAAAAGTTTTTATTTTTAAATTTTTAGTTGTGGTATCTACCCCGCACTAATTCCAAACAAACAATGCATATTTATGCGATAGCAGAAATCGCGGTTGATTTGCTGTCATTTTTTAAAGAGTTCCGGTGTCTACCTCCGGAACCCATCATCAGATCTATGTGAAATTTATATGGGACCATTTCGGAATAAACCCCTTTCAAACAAAAAAAGAATTTTGCAAATCCGTCTATATATGACGGAGTTATGGCCGAATATACATAAAAAAAAAAAAAAAATATAAACATCCGAATTGAAAACCTCCTCCTTTTTGAAGTCGGTTAAAAAAGATTACGTTTAATCTTCGAGAGTTTCGCATGTCCGCGTCTGTTGTGCAAACTACTATCTTTGTATCTACGAAACCCACATCTTCCCACTACTAAAAGTTGTGTTCCTAATTGATCTTTTTCGCCTTTTCTGGACTCAAGCCAGGATTTCTACTCTGCATCATTACTTGGTCATTCTGTTTTTGACGTCATACTGTCATAGTGGTAACAACTATTTTGAATATCTGCTTGCACTCCTTGCGTGATCCCACCTATCAAAGCACTTTGTTCAGATCCACTTGAACCGTTGACATCTAATATGTATTTACATTATCTTCAATCTTCATCTTGATTGTAAATATTCTTTTGGAAATTAAAGTTGCCAACAGTCAAAGGACTAGCGACCTAGAAACAGTGACTGAGTATTTGAACCAACGTCCTTGACAAGTCTTTGTCTGGTACTTAGTTGAGAATTTGTGCCAACTTTAGTGGAAAAATATTAGTAAACATAACATTCTACTAGCAAATAAGCGCTTGTAACTTTGTCCGTACATTATTCGGTCTCTCAAACTAGTGTATGACTTTGTCAATATTAGGTTCAACTTGTGTTTGTTTGGTGCCCTATTATATTCATGCTTGAAGTTTTTTCGACTTGGATTATATGTCATTTCTATTCTTGGGTACATTCTACTCTTGTATTCTGAAAGGTCAACTTTGTTCGTCATCGTTGTCCTTGATTTCATGAGATTTGCTCAAAATTGATTCTGTTCTTGGAATCTGAATATGCTAAGAAGACTAAGATTTGAATTCAATTAGTGGTAAATTAAACGAAGATCAATTTAAAGAAAAAAAAAATGGAATTTCGTTTAATCTCTCGTTTATCTTTGTTATTGAAAGGGGTTCTTATCCACATGGATATGCCAACTCCAACGTACCTTATTAACTATTTAAAATAACTACACACTAAATGTATAAGGAAAGAAGAATCTTTGACTAGACATCTTCACCAGAACACATCTCTTTGCAGTCGCCGATCTAGGATTTGCTAAATGATTCTGAACAATCCCAACCTCCAAAATGCTTTAATTAATCTCTCTAATCTATGATTATCGTTCATTCTTGCTCTTAACCAATTCTTGATCTTCAATTGTGTCCGTTTCGACTGCTCGGCCATAGTGTCGTAAAAGAAAAACGACTACGTCTACATTACGAAGGAATTTGTAAAACTCTAATAGTGAAAGTCGCAAATTCGTAGAAACAATATTCAGAAAGTTACAAAAGTTTAACCGTGGCCGCGCGGTCGGCGCATGGAGAACCTCGCGGCCGCGCAGTTCTCTTAAACAGAGCTTAGTAGAGGTCCCATTCTTACTATCTACATTTTCTACGAAATAGTATCAGTGGTTTGCAAAAAGAATGGGACCTCTACCAAACTCTGTTTCAGAGAACTGCGTGGCCGCGCGGTTCTCCATGTGACGACCGGTCATGGTTAAACCTTTGTAACTTTCTGAATATGGTTTCTACGAATTTGCGACTTTCACTGTTAATGTTTTACAAATTCCTTCGTAATGTAGACGTAGTTCCTATTCTTCTACGACACTATGTCCGAGCAGTCGAAACGGACACCTTCAATTTCGTCGCATATTTTACAATTACCCGACCTTTCGCATAAGGAAAGCAAACTTTGCAGATGGATAGTGCCCAGAACGTAGCCTAAGTGCTAATTTAACATAACTTCTTCTCAAACCTGTGTCGTATTTAAACCATGGCACGAGGAGGTTCTTTGAATTACTTTTTACCAAAATTCCTTTCACTTTTGAGTTTTATCGAAGTAATTCTTCCATGAATCAAAAAACAACAGCTTAAACTTTGTGTAATATTTCCCAGTTATCTGTATGTCTTTTCGTTACCCATCTCCACCACCTAGAATTAGAATTTCTTGCCAGAAAGCCTCATCTCTAAACGAATCCAAATCCGTCTAAAAGCTTTATTTATCCTACAGCCCGAATTAATGCTGTGCCCGGCGTTAAACATTTCCGAAAAACCTCTAATTACACAAGTTCTTTCAATGTTTCCTTAGTACGTCCAACTAAGTTGAGTTGGGGAGGCAATATGGGAAATCAGAAAGGACTATTGTCTGAAGTTTCCGTAAATGCTTGCTGTTCCAATTGTTTTCAAGAGTTCTTTGTGGAATGTTTTATTTTCTAAAGCTTTAACTAAAACAATTAAGCGAGAGAAAAATATACAGGCAGGGATACGCCCAACCTGTTACTCACCATGGATTCAGTATATGATTCTGAATCTCCAGCGTTGAAATTTATCGTCAGTTATTTAAAAGAAAAAAATGTTCAGCGATACGTTTTGACATGAAATACTAGTTTTTTTTTTTTTAATATAACCTATGAGAAATTTCTCAAATCAAATCAAATCATTTATTCGTAAACATAGGTGACAATTATATACAAGATCTTAAGGATTAGGTAGTGCGCTATGTTCTGCGCTAAAGGTCCTAGAAACATGTGCTGAGTTCATGGTTTCAGCTTGCCTTCTGCCACCCAGTATATTTTTCTTATCCTTAATTACGTACGAGTATTTCTGCCCAGTTAATGCCCACCCAGTAGGGACAATAGATGTGTTTCCAAGTTAAGTAGGACAGCAGAAGCTCTATCTAAGTTCAAATTTTCAATCAAGTACTAATCACCTTCCTACTCAAACATAGACGCTTTCTATCAAGCGGTCCTAACAAGAAACCTATAATGAACAGTTGCTTCACAGCTGTTACTTACACTAACTTTGATGGTTCCTGGAAATGACAAAATAGACTACAATCTATCGGACTCATATTGTAAAGCAAAGCTTTCGTAGACTTTAATTATGTTCTGAATAATTATTTGTTACTTGAGATCCTGTATATCGGTTTTACTTAATGCGTTCAGCTCTCAGAACGGGATCGCATGGAGAATGCAGTTTGTGTGGGCTAAGACGAGGCAAGTTAGTCCCCACAAGTGACTTTACTTAAATATGACCGAAGTGTCCTGGGTAGACATCCGTCCTAGACGTCTTTTTCTCATAAATGATTTTATTTCTATAAATATATATTGGCCTCTCTTTTCTTGAGCCAATCTCCACGCTCCTGTGCCAGTCTCATACAGGTCTTGCCCGCGATGGCAACAATGTCGTCCGCCCATCACGCCATCTGTACCCAGATTAAAAGATTAACTTGCGGTCTTGTCTTTTCTAGTGAATAATTACTAAAAACTAAATCGTATCGTATTACCCAGTAACCGGGTTGTGGAGGACAGATTGTCAGTCCATGCAAAATACCGGTATTCAGCTGAATCCGATAAGACTGGAAGCTGACCCCGACATAGTAGGACGGATGATGACTTACTAAAAATAAAATGTTAAACCTCCAAAGACATGATATCATTAGGAAGAGTTATGAGCAATTTCAGTTGGATCTTAGGTGAAATCGTACTTTAGTCGAAACGTGAAGTGAATAAGTGAATTGGACTCTTAATTCTATGTGAAGCATAAAGTTAAAGAGTCATCCGGATTATTATTCAAAATGAGGATTTATTTCAAGGAGTATAAGGTTAATAAAATGGTGAGTTTTTTGACTTTATATTGATCGGGAAATTATGGTGCGCTAAGTAATCATAATCAGCCTTAAATATTCCCACTGCTAAGATACAGGCTTTCTAGCAGTGAGAGGGAGTGGACCACCACGTGAGATCAGTGCAGTTTGCTAGATATAACGTCTTCGAATTTTTTGGGTTTAGGACGTGCCTATTTCCTCACAATGTTTTCATTCACTGTATTGAGAGAAATTATGAAATAATTTTCACAAAGTAACACGCCTGTCTGGGTTCGAAACCACGACGTCCAACTCGGTAAGTCGCGGCCGTTGCCACCGGGCCATCACTGCTTCCTGCCTGCTCCATGGTGGGCTTGCTAACATGGAAAATTAAAGTTGCACCATGTTTGGAAATACTTAAACGATAATGGCATTGCTATAAACTGCTTGGGTTGCCGAGACGTCATAGTTTATTAAGTTAAATAATCAACCAATTTCACAATATGGCTCAATTAAGTTACGTCTCTATGCCCATCTTAATACTATTTCAAGGTGAATGCCACAAGTCATTGGCCATTTTTGAAAGTCGTAGATAACTTACTTAATCCTTGTGGTAACCCAAAAATGTTTTAACTTAATTATTGTTGACAGCGTGTTAACTGAACTAACTTGATAAGCGCAAATTGTATTAGAGTTTTGACTAAATAATATTAAGGATTTTGGACAGGACTCAAGGGGAATTGAGACTTAGTCCACGTTCCAGCAAACATAATAATATTGCGGTGAGATTTTTTCGCGTACTCAATTTTCAACCCACTGTTTAGTACCGAGAGTTGAAAATAGAACAGTGTGTTTTTTTCAAACCGCTGGGATGTACTCAGATCCTCAATGCACAGTTCAATTGCCAGGGTCGAGAGATTTGTTCGAAAGAGACACCGTGGCCCTGGCACATGTGCAACTGAAGGAACACGGGTGAGCTTTAGTCAGTAAAAGTCTGACACGCCCTCCCGTTCTGCCCAAGAGCGGGAGACGTCATTTGATGATTTCCCACCCACAAAAAAAAATGCTCAGTTCCACACCGAGACTTACAAATCTAGTGCATGATAAAATCCCGTCCCGATATTTTTACGTCGATGTAGTGCAAGATGCAAAGGTTAAATTCTCTCATTATGCAAATATTACGGGTTTTGCACACAGACTCTTACTAGGATAAGGAGTCTCCCGGAGTTTCTACACATATTGAACTGCTCTCAAATCCTTGAAACTCAGTACTTAAGCTTTTGTGAAGTTAGCGCACACTGTTCTTAAAACTTAGCAGTATTAAATTAAACAGTTCCCACGTACTATTCTGAATTCTGAGAAAATAGTATCGCATAATTGGTTGAGACAACCTTCTAACTTAATACTTATTTTCCTAGCCTTTTATGTTATTGTGGTTATAGGAACAACTTATCTTGAAGCCTTAAAGTTGACGCTTTCAATCGATTCTACCTATTCTATATCTTCAGATACTTAATTTTCTTTAGTTACTTTAGTTTTGCGAAACGATAAGTAAGCTTCACGTATTTACGTAAAGTTTTTGTTACTCTGATTTACTTAATACTAGTATCTGCCTGCGAGTTCGTCTGCATTGACTTCTTTACCTAGATCACCATTCTCCTGCTTTCATCCCAATTGACTTGGGGTCTCCGCAACATGTCTTCTTCCTCCGTAATACTCTATTACATCTCGGTAGTCATCCACTTTCTAACCGTATCACCATTCATACAGTCCATCCATCGTTTCTTTGGTCGCCCATTAATCTTACAGTCGTCGATATTTACCTAGATAAAAAGTCCTAAATATAAGGTTATAAACTCAGATGACCTGTGTGCCAAATCCATTTAGATCAGCCGCTTTTGCGTGATTTAGTAACAAATATAAACAGCGTCACATTTATAATATTAAGTGGCACAGTTAAGAAAAAGAAATATGTCAAAATATAGATACGAAGTAATTCGTCTTAACATGTGATCTTGCTTCAACTCAATTAATACTCATTCATCTCATATTAATACCGAGAATTCGCATCAACGAAATGGATCATCAAAACAACTTGATTAATTTCATTTCGGTATCACGTAGCGAGGCGTTATTAGTATCACTATTAAATTAAAGCCTTTTAATCTTCATTAAGTTAGACGAGGGCTGATCAAATGAGTAAATAGTGGTTCATTAAACTTCAGTTAATGTAAATCTATGTATACCTATATAAAAGCGAAAGGTCACTTATTCAAACATTCACTCATTGGTTAATCACGAAATCTCTAAAACTACTGGACCTACGAAGATGAAATTTGGCACAAAAGTAGACTATGAGCAGGAGGCGTCAGTTAAGAAAGGATTTTAGGAAATTCCCACTGTAAAGGGGTAAAATAGGGGTTAGAAGTTTGAATGAATGTCCGTCAGTTTTGAAACTAGGTTCTTCAGATTTTGTGGTCAGACTGGCGTTTAAAAACTTATTTATACGGATATCGGCGTTTTTGATCATTGTACGCCCAAAGAGCTGTAAAAGAGGATGACGTTGCGTGTCTAGAGTCCTTCATTTTCAAAGTAAACATAATTAAATTTATTATTTAGGCATATGGTTGGTAACTAACGCAACAAAATTTCCGACATTCACGCGGGCGAAGCCGCGGGCAAAAGCTAGTAATTTATATTGAACGTATTTAATTTCTCAGTTTAAACTTTGGAGGTCAAGGGTGTTCGATGTTGGATTTTCTTTTTAGGTAAAGCAAAATTGCGGAAAATTAAGAATGAAATGTTAAAAGAAAGTATTTGCACAGTATTCTGTTAATATCACGAAATATATATTTCTTGCACCGTTTACACGAAAATGACACTATAAATAAAAGGAAAAAGTGAAAAATTCAGGCCTACCTTATATAATTGTATATAAATCTTCGTGTTCGCAACGTTAGAACTGATGTTTTATAATACCAATTAATGTAATTACTACAGTTGCTGATAATTATATTTAGAGCCTATAAATATTCCGTTAACAGGTAAGAAACATGCGATTTATAGTACTATCAAATGATATGGTCCTAATCATAAACTTGCATTTATATGCAGTCCGTTATTTATTAAGATACTGTTCATTAAGATACTGTTCTAACTAACCACTGGTACAGAACACCGCGATCTCGCAATGAACCAGCTAGAATGACCTGCAAGGCACCACGGAAAATCTCACCGCTCACACTTTCCTTCATAATCCAAAGAATTAATAATCCTGATCCACGGCTCGTCAAGCAAAATATTATTTTGATCATATACTTTGGTCTAAAAATACATTTGCCCGATAGCCTTATTAACGCAAGGAATATTGTTGAATTGCCAATATTAAAATCATTTCAATAACGGGAATAGAGGCAATAAATTTGTTTAAAATCTTATCTAAACCTAATTATAATAAAATAGTAACCTAGTCAAAACTGTATATTGAATACATCTCACATTAATACGTACATGTATGTTTGTTTGTAACCGACTCTTTATAGCGCGATTTTGACCCACTTTAAACGACCAGATTTCATTCAAACTTTGCACACCTGTCAAGGACCGATGACAATGCAATAATTTCATTAATTTGTACCATTATCCTTGCCAGGGTTACCAGGACAGCAAAAAAACTGTCTTCGAAAACTACGCTGACCTACAACACAAACTACGCTGACATACGACACAAACTACGCTGACATACGTCACAAACTACGCTGACATACGTCACAAACTACGCTAACATACGTCTCAAAATTCGAAACACCCTTAAAAATAGAAAATAAATAATAGTTTAAAAAAACTAAAAAACACGCTTCCATTGAAAACCAAACTAAAAAGTACAAAATAATGGAAAAAAAGCGTGGGGTGCCTGATATCAATAAAAAAATACCTTAAAAAGCACCCCACGCTTTTTTTCCATTATTTTGTACTTTTTAGTTTGGTTTTCAATGGAAGCGTGTTTTTTAGTTTTTTTAAACTATTATTTTATTGTTATTATTCTGTTCTTTTATTATTATTATTTTCCTGTTTTATATTTGTAAACCTACCTTTAATGCATGTCATAACGTTAACCTTAGTGTCTAATTTTGTCTATCTCGCTTCCAAATCTTATTCCCTGTAAATAGAGAGGTCTGGCTCTTGTGATACAGGAACTCCTAGTACAAGAGCCAGGGCTACGATGATGTCTGTAACCTGAAGTGAACAATAAATAACTTATAAATTAACTTAATCATTTGAAAAAAAAAAAAAAAGTAATGATACGAGTTTCGGGATCGCGTTTGATGCCGAAAATATCTTTTTATTTATCCGTGCTCCGGAACGTTGCAAAAACAGCACGTACAACATATAGGATTTTTTTCCCGTGTGATATTTTCCGACAACCACGCGGGCGAAGTCGCGGGCTAAAGCTAGTTTAAGTATCACACATCAGGGAATTTGAATTCTTATTAACTTCTTTTCGTGTCGATGGTATTCGTACACTTTATCCTATATCGTTTGAACCCAGTAGGTTACCACGTGTATGTATGGCGGCATAAGTGGCATTTTTAAGATCATCTTATTAATTTAAAATGTTTCTATTATTCCAGCGTTCCAATGGCCCGGAGTGTACTCCTCCGTGCCGGCGCGCGCAGCCATCACCGCGAACCACAAGCACGCCAAAGCGAACTCTTGCGCAGCCTACTGTCAACAGTGATGCTTCTGGTGAGTACCTAGTAATTTAAGTTGATTTTATTTTTCTTCTTTAAACGATTTTTCAATGAGTTCACTTAAGAGGAAGTTACTAAAAACAAATGGATTCTATAAAAATATTGGGATTTGTATAAGTTGCTCATGTCACCAAAGGCATATTTTTTGTTTAAAATTGACGTCTGACAGATCTACTGTGGAAAAACTGTCGAAAAATCAATATTAATTTTCAGAATGAAACTTATTCGTCTTTATAAAGGTAAAATTCGTCCTTACACAAACATATCCACAACTCAGGATTAATTACAATAAAAGCGGACGGTTTTTCATAAAATAGCATTTAAATGTGAAAGTTCGGAATACGGCCAAGTATCAAGACAAATAACTTTCAAGGCTCTAAACGCAACATAATAACAATTTACATGTACGCACATACATTGTGAAATACATGGCGATTTACTGCTAACTTGTAGTCGTATTAAGAGCACAATATTCACGCGTTCTCATTGTCACCATTTGTCTTGCAGTTAATTTGGTTTCGTTTCGACAAAATGGTACTCTTGGCGCTGCACGCCGGAGTAAAGGATTTCGTAAATTATCACTGAGTTTAAAATTCTTTCGTGACAAATCGGTGCCGTGGCGGCTTTTAATGCTCACGCTTTCAGCCCCCACAGAAATCATTAAGGCCTTCATTTGTTTTAATACTATAATTAGAAAATCTCGTAATTTTTTACTTTCATGTTTCCGTGGGTGTTATGGACCCTCCAGTGTTCGAATTAGGGTTGAGATTAAACAGGGGTTTTGCTGCTCATTTGCAATAACCGTTGGATTTCATGCGTGTGAAATGCAGTTTAGCGGGTTATTGCAGAGCTTAACCCTTCATTTCATTAGCAGGTGAAACTCTAATTACGTTGATGATAAGGAATTTGAATCTGGATGAATGACAGTAGGTGTCAACTCAATAATGACACTAATGTGACATATATTTGTACCCTAATTGCGTAACACACCTGTTAGTAACCGTTTGAATCACTTTGAAGGATACTTATTATTTATCCATTGCTTCATAAATGTTCCAAAAATTTATGAGGAATTTTCAAAATGAAATCTATATCTACTGGTAGTGTGTTACGAAATTATTTATCTGATTAGATAGTAGCTCATTAAAACCAAAACCGTCCTTTTGGTCACAATTAATTTCTAACTGTTAAATTTAAGCCAGATGTTTCAGTCACGTCTCTCACCAGGTACAATGACATCACAATAACAATGCGTTTCGACCTGTCAAAGATACGCCCTCAGTCTATTTATGCGTGCTACCGTCCGGCCGTGACCGCAGTCACGTTGACACGCCAAACACCCGGTCCGCACACGTAGGGTTGAAAGTACCTAAAACGTCCCTTCAACCTCCTTTTAGTCCGGGACATGTTGATGTCCCACGCACGTCCCTATATTCCGATCTTTAAATGAATCGGCCCGATTTGCAAATTTTATTATACGAATTTTGTTCCCAGAATTTAAAGTGGGGCGGGTTAAACGAATTGTTTTAACTTTGAAAGTGTTTAACAAAATATCGTTTAACAGTTATGCGGATTCTCTGTTACTGTTAAGCTTTGTGGAATACCTTTTAAACGTTCAACAATTCTTTGATATAAATTGCTCGCGATGTTATTTTCTGTTTAGGTTCATCGTCATACCATGGACGTTAGTTACATAAAGATATGGCTTGTTATCTTCCCAGGTGGCACGGTCATATCTGGATAAGGCAGCCCTATTGTTATCGTGATTATTGGCACGCGTAACCCTTTAGCCTCGTACTCTTTGCATTAGAATTCGAACCTTACACAGGTGTAATCTCCTACAAATACGTTTGGTTCGTTCGTAGCTTTGCTAATAGAAAGTTTCTGTCTGTTTTCACTTCCAGCATCAAACTAGGCAGTTTGAGGAATTAGTTTGGTTATGGATTCTCAGTATCGTGTTCGTGATTATGTGTAATTGTTGATTGAAGAAGCGGTATCTCGAAAAACACATTCCGGCTTGTACTAATTAAATACCATTGTTATGCTCTCTTTCGCACTTATTGCAATAGTTAAGTAGGCAGGCAGACTTAATCAGGAAATTTCCAGTGTTTTGTTAGTTTCTTTTAAGAAAGCATCGATTTTATTTTATTTCATTATCGTCATCATCATCATTTCAGCCGTAAGACGTCCACTGCTGGGCATAGGCCTCCCCCCAATTTGGGGTGTTTTGCCTTAATCGCCACGCTTGGCAGGCGCAGTGTGATGGTAAAATGCATAGAGAACGCTGCGGCCCATTCTCTAGTAAGTCCCTTACTCGCCCTTTTTAGGACACCAACGAGAAGAAATGGCGAGATACTGTTCTTTACATCCGAGACCACACGCATCACGGAGATTTTATTTACATAATAGTAAGTCAAGCACTTAGACCGAATTGAAGATGATGATGAGGATGTCGTAACGATAACAATAGTTCTCAGAAAGTGTTTCGTATCGTGTCACTACATATGAATCGAAACAGATTAATTGGATAGAAAATTAAACTGCGTGTCTATCAATTTCGCTTCGTTTAACGTATCAATTAGAGCCATCGATTGCCGACGTGAGGTGCGGTTCTTTCTCGGTTTTTTAACCTGAAGTGAAAGGGAAACTCTTGTTAAATAATATACCATTTATAGACGTACATTTCCAGATAGTTCAATGTACAACTACGTTAGCCATTCTTAGGCTGTTATTCCACGAGACATATGCAATACTACGTTGCCATGGAAGCGTTTGATATCTTCCAATCATATTTATTGGTCTTATGTGGTAGGTACCGGGTTCGACTAAGCTATGTTCTTTTTACACGCTTTATATTAGCTTCACTTGTATGTTTGTATGTTTGTATATTTGTATGTTTGTATGTTTGTTTGTAACCGACTCCTTATAGCGCGATTTTGACCCACTTTAAACGACCCGATTTCATTCAAACTTTGCACACCTGTCAAGGACCGATGACAATGCAATAATTTCATAAATTTGTGCCATTATCCTTGCCAGGGTTACCAGGACATCAAAAAAACTGTCTTGGAAAACTACCCTGACATACGCCACAAACTAATTTGTGCCATTATCCTTACCAGAGTTACCAGGACAGCAAAAAAACTGTCTTCGAAAACTACGCTGACATACGTCACAAACTACGCTGACATACGTCTCAAAATTCGAAACACCCTAAAAAATAGAAAATAAATAATAGTTTAAAAAAAACTAAAAAACACGCTTCCATTGAAAACCAAACTAAAAAGTACAAAATAATGGAAAAAAAGCGTGGGGTGCCTGATATCAATAAAAAAATACCTTAAAAAGCACCCCACGCTTTTTTTCCATTATTTTGTACTGTTTAGTTTGGTTTTTTTAAATAGAAGAATGTGTGCTCTGGCTGGGACCTATGGATGAGAGAATGGTACTGTAGATACGTCCTAGCACGCGACGGCGCATCTTCGTAGCACATCTTATTGCTCCGCTACACAGCATTAGTGCAAACGGTCACATAGTTGTGTAGCTAAATTCTACAGAATAGCTGAATAAGCACATCTCTGGTGGAAAAGCAGCCTTAAAGAATTTCGTGTTCGTGTCGATATTTTATCCATAGAAGTTCGTGTAGTCAATTTATTATTCAAATGAGCTCAATTTATAGGCCACAGGTAGAACTAGCGAGTTGACGTGCAGCCTAGCTCCGAGTCTGGCGTCGTACGTGTGAGCCACTTTACCATGAATTATTGAAGAGCAGTGGAGCAGGAATATTATGATCGTGGCCTCTAGACTCCAAGCCTTAGGGAGCAAGGTTGTTTGTCTTAGAACGATCGTATCAAGTTTATGCAACGGGAACAAGAGCTAAGACGTCGCTAAGTACGTTCCGGTGGAGTAAGTAATGTTTCATTAAGCTAACATCGTCCCACAAGTGCTGTTTTATCGTATACATCGATCCTTCTTCCCTATGTGAATAAATTGAATTAACTATGCCGTCTAGTAATATATCTAGAACCTCAGAGTAATTTAGTTTTCCAAATATGGAATTCACTAATCTACATATTGCCTTGACATAAAAGAGGAACTGAGTGTATTTTAAGGTAGCCGTCTGAGTGAACCTATTTCTACCGACGACGTTGGAGTTAGAAAGGGTACGAACTGTTCGAGAACTTTGAAATAATTTTAATTACGAAAGCGACCTTGATACTGATCAAAGATGTTCTAAAGTAGGAAAACCGTCTTCGCAAAATGCTTACTGAGTCTCTTCACTAATTAGAATGAGACAAGAGTTATAGCGTTTTTACAGCGCAACGGCAATAACCCGACTCAAAATTAACTGAACATTTTTCCTACGGAAGCATTTCAAAGAGAGTAGGTAATATAAAATGGATATATTTTCGCCATAAAATATGTCCGCCGAGTGTCCTTTTACGAGTATAATTTAATAGCAGTCCTGAGGCATAACGTGTTCTGGATGTATCAAGATATTAAATATTATTATATTCGGCTTTATGGTAAGGGAAGCGTGTTTGAGATGTCTAACCTTATGTCTGGAATCAGGCCTTTTACCTAGAAGCTGGAGAAGAGATGGCCAAGAGGTTACGGCCGTGATACGAGTTGTAGGTCGTCGGCTCGATCCCAGACAGGCGCTTTACTATGTGTGAATTGTTTCATCACCACTGCTCTTAACATGGTGAAGGAAAATATCGCGAGGAAACCGGCATATCCTAGAACCAAAAATTTGAGAACATGTGATATCTACCGACCCACTTCCTCTTTCCAAGAGGATGCCTGTGTCCTGTGTGGGAATATTATAGGCTGATTATGGTAGAGGATAAGATAGTCTTCTACGCTTGAATGGTACTAAATACTAACAGCGAATCTATATTTTTCTGTCATACAAATGAGAGTTCTTCAAAAGAAAGTATAAACTTGTAAAGCCAATAAAGAAGTTCAACTTTCGTTCAGCGAAAGCTTTTTCAACTTGTTAATGATCAACTAATATTTCATGCGTGTGATAATCGTTAAATGCTGAGGTCAGTACAGGATAGTCACAGAAACGGGACAAGGCTGTGGCCCTCGACTGAAACAATAAGAATTTAAAAAAAGTAACAAACATGAAAGGGTAATAAAAATTATGAGACTGTTGTTTTCTATAAAAATCTTGTTTTAAATTCGTCCGTAAGTAATAATCATTCACATCCAGCCTGTCTTTTGCTGCCCTCTACCAGCGACGCCCTAATCCGTGGTTCGTGCCCTACAGGGGGTGCCCATAGCGAGTAAGTCGCTTTACTTTTAAGTTTATAAGCCCTAGCTGGAGGCCCGAATTTATTAAGGTATTCGCGGGTATAGCATCCACCATTTCTTCCCGTGGGTGTTGTAAGAGGCGACTACGGGACTTACTTTTTACTACCATTTTACCACCATACTGCGATCGCCAATCCGCCTGCCAAGCGTGGCGATTATGGCAAAGCCCCCCAAATTGGGGGAGGCCTATGTCCAGCAGTGGACGTATTACGGCTGAAATGATGATGATGATGATGATTCGCGGGTAAACCCGGTTAAGTAGTAAGGACCTCTCAAGGTCAACTACGAGATGTCATTCACAAAATGTCCTTAACTTGGTAAGTATTATGACATTGCAGTTAAGAGAAAAGCACTAGTCCATTATGGAAAGTAGACGCAAAAAAATATACCTTCCAACCCACAACACAACACAGAACTTTCCCCGGCAAGTAAAATGCCATCTGTTTTAAAATTTTCAGCTCTAGCTAGCATAAAACACGAGCAGTTAAACTACACTGCGGGACACGTTAAAACTGAAAACCAATTGACTGAAAACACGTAGAATATCGTACATGCCAGTATATTTTACGTATTTTATTTGTATTGTATACTGGGAGAGCTGGGGGTGAAGCAAAATTAATGCACGTGAAACCTGAACACGAACTGGTCAGGCGTTAAAAGCGGGCCAAGGTTGGGACCTTACCTGACTGGTCCTTGATAATAGAATGCTGCATACGATACGGAACAAAATGAACGTTTAGCTCGAGGACACTGTCGTGTTTTTAATAGAGTTAGCAAACTTCTACCAACTGACTGAAGGTATCAGCTAGCTGTTATGAAATGGCATTTTTGTAAGTAGATCTTTTAAGACATTTTTACACGTCAATATTTTAATACTCCCGGTCCCTGAGTGGAAAAGCCGAAACAAACTCGGAGGTCTCTTTTAAAATCCAAACATAAAATTTTTAGGATTTTATGGAAGGTTAAAACAATAGAGCGCCATGTCTAGAAGGGCGTTTTGAAGACAGAGCCATTGCAGCTTTAAGCTGACCTGTCCCAACAGACGGCATGCATGCATTACTCATTGCGTAGCTCAAGGGTTTTTAATGGACAACGATCCGTCACTAGACGTTGCCAAATCTGCAGGACGTTTGCGTAGGCCATATACAAAATACTCAAAACCGTGAGCGCTTCAGGAAGCAAAAGACAGTTATATTTTGGTGAAAATGGAGAGGAAGAAAATGATTTTCCAAGTGAAATCAAAACGATTTAAGAGAGGAGGCGATAATGGGTATATCTTCCTTTTGCCTTCCACTTCAATGATAATTCGTAACATCTACTATATTAGAAGCTTTCCTATGTCCACCTGTCAACGTTCACAGACAGGTTCGATGTAGATACAAAATTCAGTCCGGGGGGTCCTGTCAAACTCCATACGCTTGACACGTGTATTAGATACAACAGGTAACTCTGGCCTTTAAACTAGGCCAAGGTCTTACCCGTCCTTCACACGACTGCATACGTAATAGAATTAACGTTAACCACAGTATAATGTTTGTGGCTTTAAATTTCATTTAGAAGCTCATTTCATATAATATCTTTACTGGGTCTGTTTATACTGCAAGGTTTTATAGATTTAGGAATCTGCTCATGAGCCTTGGCTTTTTAATAAAGATTTTGTATGTCCTGGTTTTTGTTCTTGCTTTGAATATAACATGTGAATTTAGTTTAAGCTTTAATGTTACACTGATTTTTTTCTTTCTCTTATTTTTTTGGTAGCGGTGTTGTGCTGTTCACACTCTTTCTTTCTTTCCAATCTGTTCCTATAAGTGATGACTTGTAATTGGCTATCAGTCTCACACACTATTTTGTATTCTGTTTGTTTTAGCTGTAAGTGATCCAAATTTATTAAATAAATATCCTCAGGATTGAGAGCGTGAAGTGTATGAAGCGACTCATTTTGAAATCTATCGCGGTGGGTGACTGATGATCCTAAATTATAAAGAGTGCACCTGAAATATTTTGAGCACATTTCTTGCCTGTATCCTTGGATGTATCGTATCTATCCAATCTATAAAAGAGTTGGCTTTTCTCTTTTTCTGTATTCAAAATCTAAATTTTATCTATTATAGGTAACCAAAAAAAAAGTGATACGTAGGGATGAGGAAAATGGCTTAAGGAAAGTTTTGAGTATAAATGTCAATGGCTATAAGAGTAGGGGGAGACCAAAGAAACGATGGATGGATAATGTGAATGATGATATGGTTACAAAAGAGGGCTAATTATATGACGACAAAGAATTATTAAAGAAACAGTTATGTGGCGATTACCCCAAATAAATTGGTATAAGGGCAGGTATAAATGATCTATGAAAAAAGTTAGCTTTATTTTAATCCTTAAAGTTAATATTATTCGCTTCTGTATTTCTCTATCTCCAAAAACCACACAGTATGTGGGTCGGTGGTGATAGGTTGTTGGTGAGATAAACAGTTCATCAGTTTAACCTGCCCACCTACGCCTGACTTTTACCGTAAAGATCTGTTCAGCTCAGTCGCTACACAGAGGGTGGTTTCCGTTAGGCCTTTAATCTAATGCCAAAGTTTTTGACTTAATGTTTATATAACCTTTTACGATTTTTTGATGAAATGATTCCTACGCATCTGGCAACTTATAAAATGTTCTATTAAGTTTAAAATTAATTTCTTATTTCCAACGTATTCTGAATAGACAAGAATTAGCATGGTCTCAATTCGGTTGCATGTCTAATAAAAAAAAAATCATTATTACCTCAGAACTCCGTCATTAATTATACGATTTGAAAAAAGTCATTATTTTGTTTAAAAGGGCTACAGAGTGCTCCCATATATGTATACATTTGGACAAGTTCTGATTAGTGGTTTTTGAGTATAAGTACATATAAATATAGCAATCAAACGTATTTTTTTCACTTAGCTAATGTCGATGATATTATAATAACTTCCTGTTATTCTTATTTACTTAGCAAGTGAAGGTATACGAATTTGTGTCGGGTGGGTACGTACTACAACTAAAATGTGACAAATAAAAAAAATATTTAAAAAAACAACAACTGTTTTTTTTTTCCTTAAAAGAAAATACAAAACCATAGAAACTGACTTTCGAAATTTAAGAATATCTTTTTTCACTTTGTACAATTTTTTTTTTGTTGTTTTTTATGAATACCTTTCTAATACTCTTGAAACATTTATGTCACATAATCACATAACTTATTACTCAGAACTCAAGAACGATACATTTATACATGAAGTTTTTTTGTTATGAAGAAGCGACGGTTAATAATTCAAAATTTGAAATAGATATGTATCCAAATATTATACTTTTATGAAGACGCTAAATGTGCCCCACGACTGCTCTCCACTGGAAGTTATTAGATCGCCGAGAAAGCACGTGTAATAAGAATTTTCTTCTCTGAATTGGAAAGAGTTCTTAAGAAATGTACAGACGCCAGCACTTCAAGCTACCCGAAACTGTCAAATTTTCCCAGTCAATCTTGAACCTAACACTAAAGCGATAAAGTTGAAAATCTATTATAGAAATTTGACAGATTGTAGTAGCTTTATGTGCTGGCGTCAGTATATAAAAGCGACAGTACAATTGTATATGTAATCTTTAACATTCATAGTACGTGAGTAAAGAAATTAAGTAGCACGCTGCGACTGTGACCTTGACGAGGATGAATTTAAGGACTGTGACAAGAAGCTGTACCCGAACAGTAAAAACGATTCCCAAGAGGAAGCCGAAGTTAAATGCTGTGTCCTAGTTCATAAAAATGTGATCGGACTAGTCAATTTTAAAC
Source organism: Aporophyla nigra (assembly GCA_947507805.1). Classification (NCBI taxonomy): domain Eukaryota; kingdom Metazoa; phylum Arthropoda; class Insecta; order Lepidoptera; family Noctuidae; genus Aporophyla; species Aporophyla nigra. The sequence goes on along the minus strand of OX382309.1, from coordinate 17,249,686 downwards.
ATGGTTTTCCTCATAGACCAGTAGAAATGGAATGCTATGGAAATGTTTGCAGTCACAACAGTCAGCTGGTGGTGAAATATTTCACTAAGTGGAGGAACAAATTACAGGACAGTAAAGGCTGGAAAATTTCTGCCCAGATACACGCCATGTCCTCGTTACGGAAACAAATTAAAAAGTTATTTTAGCCACACAAATAAAGTTATTCACTACGATCTATGGTTTCGTTGTAGACATCGCGAACCAATACATACAGAACCAAGGACTCGGGATTTATTTCTATTAAGGTGGATACGCTGAAGTAACTCGGGAAATTCACAGCTACTCTAAGTTAATTCAATCCCATTGAATAACTCTTTCATGAAAAGTATGGTCATATGGGATTAAATGAACTTAGTGGGTTGTATTGATCCTGTCAGGGTCGCGAGATTTGTTCGAAAGAGACACCGTGGCCCTGGCACATGGGCAACTAAAGGAACACGGGTGGGTTTTGGTCAGTCGGTGTCGGTGGTGGGCGTGTCAGAAAGTCTGACACGCCCTCCCGCTCTGCCTAAGAGTGGGAGACGTCATTTGATGATTTCCCACGCACAAAAAAAAAGGGTTGTATTGGTGATTTTAATGATTATAATTCTGTAAAGCCACATTTGTTACTGTCCCGAAGCTTATTTGAAAACACAAACAGTCTGACACTGTCCTGCTTTAAAAACGTAAGAAAATTATGATACCGCGGGCATAGAAAACATACTGATCTTAACAGCAAGTTTACTCTGTACATAATAGAATATTAAGTTTCCAAGTATACCTTGGGTTCGAGGTATTAAGTTAAGTACCATACAAACTTTACTTCCTATAGGAAATTGTTCTAGGTTTAGTCTGCACCGTTGTGCAAGTTTGTAAGTCTTGAGTGAGCTCTTTCCTTACATTGTAGTGTACTTGACTTTTTAAGTAGGTTACCTGTTATGAAGTTTTGAAGAAACATCGTGCAAGGGAAATTATGTTCCTCATGTTTAAGTTGGCATACTGTATCAAAGAAAGAAGCCTGCCAGGCTCAAATAGGATTGGGCGGGACATATCAGGCGCGATGAACTCTGGGCAAAAGCCTCAACAAAATGCGTGCCTAGGTATTGACGCTGCCAGGGGCCAGCCAGAAAGAGATAGCGAGATAACCTGATCCACCACGCAGGCCCAGTGCGGGATGGTAAATGTCACAAGTCTTAGAATTTTGGTTCTAGGACCTTCACTGGCCACCACTGCTCTTACATCCTGTGTAACAGTTCCGATCTAAAAGTGGACGATCCATACTTACGGCATCGGAATTCTTTATTTTCTGAGTAAATCATTACTCACAACTAACTAACAAACAATCCTTTCCAGAAAATCTATTCACCGCAAATAGAAGCCTCCCAAAGGTATCACTATCTGAACATCAAAAGATTAAACCTGATCGTAACTGACGGATATTACTTCCTACGGATTACGGGCCATAGATCAATGAATCAATGGATTTTGGCTGTCAGGAATACGCTTCAGTAGGCCCAAAGCGCTTTCGTGATAGTATTGGCAATATGTGCATAAGTAAGCGTTGTAAACGGTATAAAAGAATAATAAAATTATGTTCCGTGAATTCACTTAGTTTCTTTATGAATTTAAATCTTTTGTTTGTCGAAAATATTCCGGTCATTAGTAATGTTAACTTGGTATATACTCTCTTATCTTCCTTGTGTTTTCCTTTATTGTTTGTACCAAAGTTTTTCTTCAAGGATATTTTGCTGTTCAAGTCTCGATAATTTGGCTTCTGCCTTGGTCTTGTACTTTTTAGAGCTCACATTTTCTATGGTTCTCATAATACCGCCATCACATATGTAAATAGCGGTTTCTGTGAAGCTAAATTCCGACCGTTTTCTCAGCGAATAAGCTTTGAATAGGGTTGCCTAAAGCTAGACTGGAATGCTCTGTTATTTTACGAGTGTTCGAATCCGAATTGGATGGGGTGCAACACAAGGGTTAAAGCAAGAGGCAAGCAAAATTGGTTTTGCTAGATGAAAAGCATCGCTTGCCTTTGTATCTCAAAGAGATGAGCGCGGCGTGGTTATAGTGTAACATTCATAGCTAGAATTACAGGTAAAATTTTTAGCTCCTATTTAGTATTACAAGACTTAATTTGTGTTTAAGGTGAATGCCTAGATAGCCCTCGCCATACATTTTTCAGGTGTGGAAATCTCGGTAAATAAACAGTTTCTGCAGAATAAAAGCAACTGTAATGAGACTTTATAATGTATTATGTTCGCGTATAGCCCAAATTTTATAAAAAAAACAGTATTTCTAGGAGAATTAGACCGAATAAAAAACGAAAAATCTTTACATGTGTGAGTGACCTGAATCGCGCCATCTGACAGAAATTTATAGAACCACTGAGAAAGTTGGTTGCTGTTGTGTTACGAGTTTACGATTAGTAAACATTCATAATAGATGGCGCTGTTTGATATTCGAACATTTTATCTTTTAAATTCGATAATGCGACGTTGCCATTCTAGAGGCAGCGCGCGCACACCGCGTTGTTGCCATACCGTCAATGCGTGATTACTTGAGTCTTGAAAACTTGCGAATCGTTTCCAGAATATTGTGTTTCTAGCAAGTTAGCGCCGGGCGCGCGGGTTTGCCCGCGGAGTTAACATTTTATGATTGATAAAATGTTTTTTATTATGGAATGAGAAAGAATGCTTTACATAAAGTGAAAAAAATATCTCTGCGATCTGCCCTTGGTTCACACAGATACAATACTAATGTAATTATTGTATTATCTAGTTTAAATATGTAGTAAGTAGTTACTAGTACACGACTTTCCAGATTTAAAAATCTTTTTAATGTATGTAAGTAGGTACTGATAACATTCTGATACGCTTAGGTACTAATCCATTGGTTTGGGTTGAATAAAATCAGAGAATAGAATTTGATGTATAAGTAAGTTATAACTAAATCAGGCGATCAGCGAAGCTACCTACACAATGGTGAAACGTAGGTACTACGTACATCTATTGATTGAATCATATTTATTCTTCTATTCTTTTATAATTCATGTGAAACCAGCAAGATTAGTGAATACACAGACAAACCACTTTGATTTTTCATAATTGCTTATTTTACTAGTATTATTAGCACACACAAAATGCGTCAAGCAGGGTTGCCAACTTTATTTTTTAGAAGATCGTACCATACATTTTAAAAGATCGTACTTTGCTAAGAATTCAAAAATAAAAATAGTACGCATTGAAATTTCAATAAAATAAATGGTAAACAAATGTGGTGGGTGTTACTATAACTTCAACGCAAAATTTAACATTTTGGTATAATATTTAAGAATCTGGACACCAATTTAGCAACTAAACTTTACGACGAGGTTTTTTTATTAAAGAAAAGGGGCTCGGAAGAGACTTTGTCATGAAATCCACACGAAACAATAAACACCAGTATCATTAGAACTTAAAACGAGATATTTACCATGTTTATTATTACTTAAAAAAAACTGTGCTACCTACTACTGAGAACCATTCAAATGAGTGCCATCCGTGAAACAGTTTTCATCAGGGCTTGTTAACGTTACCAAATTCACACTATAAGTATCGTTAAGTAACGTTATTTTCATAAAGTTAATATTTTAACGGTAAAACGGGTAACGATACTTTGGTATCGAATCTATAAAATAACGTTACCAATTAACGTTACTAGTATCGATACTTTTACATACATACATACATAGAATCACGCCTTTTTCCCATGGGGGTAGGCAGAAACCACGGAACGCCACCTGCTACGATCTCTACACACTTCTTTTGCCTCGTTTAGGTTCATAAAATTGGTCATACACACACGCCGGTTGCGAGTACTACGCACCTGACCTTTCTGAAGAATATCACTAATAAGGTCCCTATATGTCCTCCTAGGGCGTCCCCTCCCGGTGTTTCCACTCACATCTGCCTTGTAAATACCTTTTGTGAGCCGACCTTCATTCATCCTCTCAACATGACCAAACCATCTAAGCATACTTTTTTCAATTTTTGTCACTACATCTTCTTTTACACCACACCGTTCTCTTATCACATCGTTACCTAATGCGTTGTTGTCAACCTGCGCAACCTAAGCGGCACGCCATGGGCGGCGGCGCTCTACGGCAACATCGCCAATCAAACGGTGCAAATGCAACTTCAATAATGTAGACGAAAGAAAGAGATGAAAGAAAATAAATAAAAAATTAACGGTACTCAGTTACCGGTAAAACGTATGCCAAGTATCGTTACCAAGCATTACGTGACCTCTACTAATAACGTTATCTTCGTCCGATGAAAGTAACGATACCAAATTTTTAACGTTATTCAAAGCCCTGGTTTTTATTCAAAAGTGAAGCGTTTTTGTGTTTTATTGACGGTAAGTGTTATTTTTATGTGCAATGAATGATTTTCAAGGTGATATAGAGTATTATTATAATGGTAATTAATTACCCTTAAAACTTTACAAAAGTGTAAGATTTAGAAGATGAAATACAAAATCAAACGTTAGCAACACTCGTTGATTGTCGTCACATGACATACTACAATACAAATTTCAGATATTCTCTCTGAAAACAACAGCTTGATGGTGGTGTTATTTCTGTTTCTTGAAACATTTCATAAATAAGATACATTTGCTGTTGTTTGTAATTATTCTTTTTGATTTCAGATTGAATTGCAACTGAACTGCCTAAGATGAACCCGACTAATAAACTTGCATAAATGTATACGACATGTGTATTCAGGACCGCGAAAATCACGGAAAAAAGTGCAAGCTGTATTGAAAAGACATCATGGAAGTTCTTTTAGTGATCTATAGTGAGTAAATTAGATTCCCATAAGATTTCGAATCAGATTTACGTGAGTGGAGGTTATTTGATACTCGTTGGTTCGTGTTGTAGTCTTCGTTTACAGCCATTTTTCCTTGCAGCCGAAAGCAAGCGAAGGAACAACAAGCATGCAAGCATGGCGTAACAAGAAACAGAAGGTAGTGGAAGAAACCGCGGTTTGCCCTGTTGTATTTAGGTACCTACAGACCTATCAATATTTTTCTGTCTCTCAACACTGTTTTTTTAACATATCTTTTATTTCAGTCCACATTCAACTCAAGATCGTCATCAGCTGTCCAACCTTTCGACAGCTTAAGATACGCCCTAAACCTATTCGCGTGGTATACCAGAAATTCGATACGAAGCCATAGCCTGCAGCTCTAGCTTCAATACAGTTGAATCTGTTACAGAGCAAGTAGAGACTGTTGATTTTGATTGGCCACAACCCGATTCAGAGACTGAAGCTTATCAACTAACTGTGGAAAGAACATCAAGTGACAACTTATCAGGTTTGGTAGGGTACCGTATTGTTGACTTGAAGAAGGTCATATGGTCACAACTTTGATTCTTCATCTGGAATGGTAAGTCCCAACTTGATACCATATTTTTGTGTTCATTACATTAGTACGCTTTTGCTTGTTTGTTGTGATGAAGTTTATGTTTGACAATACCAAAGTACAACATATTTTACACAATGTTCAGTGTAACAAATATCATTATTTCTTGGTATGTATGTATAAAAATAATGTATTTCTTGGATTGTTTCTTTTTAACAGCTATTATTATTTTGATTCTAGGTCCAGGGTCAATTGCGAATTACCAAAATGAATAAATGTTACTTCATTTGCTTTATATCTGTCACCCAACCATTGACTGTCATAGAAGTTAACCGGGATGAGGAAGTTATCAACGCTATGATGCCGAAGTTGGTAACATTTTTTAAAACGTGTACTGCCAGAAATTATATTGAGAAGAGTTGAGAAAAATGCTAAATGTCTAGACATCAAGGAATTAAAAGGTATAAAAATATAAGTCTTACTCATTTCCTAACTTATTCCGCAGGTCTCTGAGGTGTGGGTTCAGTAAGAATAGTCTAACAAAACTGTGTAAATTCATTTGTTGCAGCGAAAACTGCGTCTTCCAGCATTTGATTCAGATCGCACGGAAATTATATAAATGGAAGTAAAAAGTGACAAGCAGAAGACTGATACGGCGCGGCGGCGGCGGCGACTGCAAAAAGTAGCGCGTAGAAAAGAAGATATTTTATTATAATATTTATAAGTATCTTTGTATGGTGGTACGAGTCGATGGTTCGAATCCAAGCCGGCACTTTGCTGAGTGTAAATTATTTCATCACCACGTTCAGAGGAGGCCTGAGTCTCAGCAGTGGGAACATTATAGAATAATTAATAAGCTATTTTTGCACGTAGCGATGTATAGTTTGTGTTATTTTGTTAGTTCATAAGATTTTTCTGTGTAGATAAGTTTCACTCATGTATTTAGGTACCAGCCTAACAATTCAATTGTAAAAGAATATTTATTGCAGTTCAAAATTGTATCATAAGTAGGTATTCTTGAAACATTAATAAATGTTATGGTTAGCTAGCAACCCCTTTGTGTTGTTATGTAAGATACATGTGCCGTTATATATAGTTACGTATGATGTTATTTATATTGTAATCTACATACATAATTCTTTCTAATACTAAATTAAAAATCATAATTGTAAATATCAAAATATTTAAAAAAGTATGTTATCTTTGTATGGTGGTATGACTCGATGGTTTGAATCCAAACGGAAACTATCTAAGTAAATGTAGTGAGAGTAAATAAAACATTATTTTTATGAAAATATTAACCCCTTTTTACTAAATAAATATTATTAATTTATAGTAGGGTACAATAAAAAGCTTTACAATGTAATAAATAGTCTTTTATTTATTTAGTACACGTCACTATTTACACTTCCATTCCTTCTTCTGCCTTACATTTCTTCCCGTGGGTGTCGTAAAAGGCGACTAAGGGATTTACTAGAGAATGGGCAGCAGCGTTCTCTATGCATTTTACCATCACACTGCGATCGCCAACCCGCTTGCCAAGCGTGGTGATTATGGCAAAGCCCCCCAAATAGGGGGAGGCCTATATCCAGCAGTGGACGTCTTGCGGCTGAGATGATGACTATTTACACATTACAATTTAGGTTCAGTCACATTACTACAACTTATAGGGACAGTGTACCTATATTAATTTCATTTTAAACTGTTTGAATAAAACGACATCTAGTGGTGTCGAAAGTTACTACTATTTACTTTGCATGTGTGTGTAAAGAGTAAAGTCAAGCGGCTAAATCTTTAGAATGTACAAATCTTTGTATGAGACCAGTTAACAAGCACAGTGACTATCTAAAAAAATCAAGTTAATGCCCTAGGTTTCGCATATAATAAAGTTATCTATTAAAGATTTCTAAGTTAGGCGTAAAAATTGAAAATGTTCCAAATTGTGGATCTAGCGCCATCTAGCGACAAAATGGCATCTGAGATAATCATCCATCCACCTTAATTAAAAGGACTATGTTAAACTTAATTTTCCACTTCAAAGTAGCTTTTGATCTAACGTATTTTTCTGAAATGATATTAGATTAGCAGCCCTACGTCACAGCAAGGCCGACAAGGTTGTTATGCCCTTTTATGTTTATAGATCAGAAAGTCAACTGTTCGTGAATCATTCGGGCCGAAACTTTATAGTTACGAGTACATGGAGCTGTGTGCGTGTGTGTTTAGGAAATGGTACCTATGATTTATACTCCTCCGTGGTCTGACCTAGCTACTATGAATCATGGTACGATCAGCTACCTACTAAGTACTGGTTATGACTTATGACCCTTTAGAGGTAAACATTCATCACAGAAAGGTCAAAAGAAGGGAGTGTTTTGTTTCATTCTTTTAAAAAACGGAGACATGATTCACTTGCTCCTTCCATACTAATTTTAAGAATAGTTTAGTGTAAGCCCGACTTAAAATATCAAGTGTCTTCACGTGGGGGCTTTAAATTTTAACATGAGTGTCTAAAAATATGCCTTGTAAACTCGATACTTATTTTGGTTATCTATGAAATATTTACCTATATAATCCATGAAACCCTTGACTTCTATTTATAACTGATCTAGATATTTAGGGACCTATAACTAATTCCCACGCGAAAGTTAGATTTGTAACAGAACTAAGGTCATATTTTAACAGATTAATTCCCTAGCCGATCTTAGAAGCACAGATCAAGATAGCCCTGAAAACGTATGTTTTAGTTAATTTCCCTTTAGATTTAACAGCTGAGAAGGGAAAAATATGTGATCTAAAAAAACATGATTCTATACAATAATACATCCATACTAATATTATAAATGGGAAAGTGTGTGTGTCTGTGTGTCCCTCTTTCTGAGCGGAAAACGGAGCGACGAATTGACTTGATTTTTTAAGAGGAGATAGTTGAAGGGATGGAGAGTGACATAGGCTACTTTTTGTCTCTTTCTAACCCCACACTTCCCTAAAATAGGGGGTGGAAGTTTGTATGGAGCAAAAAAAAATTGAGTAAGGGATGTAAATTTGTGTGAGATTCTTTAACGCGAGCGAAGCCGCGGGCAAAAGCTAGTTTGAAATAATGTTACTTATACTTTCTTTCATAATACAATTACATCACGTAGACAAACAATATTTTATCGAAATATAGAATGGCTCACGGGAATTATATTTCGTTTCAATTACGCTGTATTTACAGAAATGTATTTCCTTCGTAAACTTTTAGGAGTTTTATTTTCATTATTTTTCTGTTGTTTGCCTCAAAAAGAATGAACAATGCATGAGCATTACTGTTTTCCCTAAAGAGTTTAGTCTTGCTATAAGTAATACTGTTTCAAACTTGGCTCCTACTGACTTATTACAAAGACAATTTTTTTTCATAACTTTATACCGTATAAATAGTTTGAAATAGCTAAAATGCAGCGAGAAAGTGTGTTCATAAATAACTGAAAGTATTTTCTTTGGATAAGGAAATCCTTTGCTCTAGAGTGGGTCAATTCACTGGACCTGGGACTATTATAGACCATCATCTGCCTAGTCTTTTCCTATCTTGGGATCAGCTTCCAGTCTAACCAGCACGCGTAGCATGACCACCGTAGAAATGGGTTTTGTCGACGGAAGAGTAGACAAAATTACAGATTGTAGAAATATTAAAGACAGAATTAAAAATTGTAGAAAGATTTGTACCGTTTTATGCTGGCGTAGCATGACAATTCTATCTCTATTCTACCAAGATTAGACAAAGTTCTTTCTATGTTGGCCATGCTACGCGTGTAGATGCAGCTGAATACCAGTATTTTAAATAGAGTGACTACCTATCTGACCTTGACAACCCAGTTACAGGGTAATTCGATACTTCTTGGTAAAAAGAAGAAGAAAAAAAGAGTCTTGGTAAGACTGGCTATCAGACTTTCGGGGTTTCTGGTGACCCGGACTGTCAGAGATTTACGAATGGCGGCCAGGACCAACTAGAACCAGTGCTTTCCGAGGCACGGAAGGGTCTTGGTACGTAAAGATGTGCAGCCATCCACAGACCAACTAGCGGCAAGCGTCGAATGAATAATGTTTCGGATTTCCTCACGGAACACATCCGTATCAGTTTGCCTAGACCGATCATCTGAAAGATATCTCTTTACTTAATTCAGCAATAATTGAATAAATTAAATAGGGTGAGTGGGGGCAGTAACATCGAACGCATTTTTGATGAGATGAGCAGTGTTGTATTTGAAGTCTGGTAGAACAGTACATATTAGCTTATGCTAAAAATTTATTTGTAGTTAGTAAAGAGCAAAGAGTTTACTTTTCTATCAAATTGATAACATCCAGTTAAATCAAGTCCAAGCGCAAAAAAAAAATGTTTGTATCACGAGAATGAAACAGGGGGAAGATGAAAATATGATGGGGAAACATCGAAATAGTTACTAAAATCCCTACGTACGGTACTAGTAACGGACACGGGGTAAGATTAAAAAACTCGATTAAATTACATAAAAGTCACTGCGCAGGACATTTGCACTTTACACACATCCATCCACTCAAAGCGGAAAACGCTTACTCAGATGTGCGACGTAACAAAACGGCGGTCTTAACAATGTTGCCATCACTGTAAAAACTGCACTAAATTTGGCGTTATGGACAACTTTTTATCTTACCCCGTTTTTCATCTTACCCCCATTCACCCTAATAGATTATCACATCAAGAATCGGGAATAAAACCATCAATTCAAAAACAAAGCTCGCTACCCGCATCTGCGATTAAATAAACGAGTAGGCACGTCAGCATAGCTTTTAAAAATACAAATGTTTATTGTATGAATGCATAATTTTAAACGCACGTGTTGAACTTTTAACACGCGCCTATCATTTGAAAGTTGATCCTGAATAATATGTTACCATTATAGAATTCATCTAAAAGTTTAATATGTCTGAAGACGTCTGTAGGTTGCTCGAATTATGGAAACTTTTCCGCCATAGGAGGTACGGTTACATAGTAATGTGTGCTTTAAAATTCATCACAAAAAGGTGAGATTTGCAAAGATGGTCATGTTGTTTGTCCCCTTATAATCTCACATTAAAAACTGAATGCCACGTGCACCTAGCTTTAGAAAAAACTTTACTCAAGTTGCTTTTGTCCTATTGTTTCTATCCTTTTGTGTCTAACACTCACGTGCAAATACATTATTTCCATTTCAATGTTTTGTGTTTGGCATTTGTACGTTTTCTACGTCGGTAACAGAAGTCCTTGTATTCAAACTACAAACTTGGACCACATGAAACCGAATGAACGAAAAGTTATACCGAACTGAAGTTATCGATGCTGTTTTGTTTTGTAATAAAACCCACTTAGCTATGTTCTATTTTAGCTGTGTTGAGAAGCATTAAAAAGCCACTTCGTCTATCTATATCCTTCGTTTTTCTTGCATCCACCTGTTAACACTAATTTACATAGGTCACTGACATGCGAACTTGAACCGCAACTTAAACGAGTCTAGAATATCACGTCTGCATTTTTTTTCCCTTTCTCTGCTTGGGAGGTTGGTTTTATTTTAGTTATATCATTTACGAGAGTATTATAGCATCGACAAATCGACATATGTTCGGGTAGAGAGGCGCGTGCTCGGGCGCAGGTCAGTCGACGCGGTTCGTTTGTTGCGCGCGCTTATCTGATCCATTCTGATCGATGATTGGATCGTGTCGTGTTTAGTATGTGAGTAAATTGCAGCATGTGAAGCGAGACATTCTTGTGTTTCTATTTACGTTTTGTTAGTTAGAAAAATATTTTAGTCAAAATTGAAAAATTAACGTTTTGTATTTTTAGTCAAAATTGTTTTATGAAAAGATACTCATTAATCATTTTAGTGTCGAACTTTCTTTAAAAACAAACACTAATTAAATCGTGTAATTTCGCCGGTTATTTGGATCTCGACTCCCGCGCATGTGCCAAGCGGCCGAGGCGCATTTCTTTAGTGTCGACCGATGACACCGTGCCGTCCGTCTACCCCACAGTCTGTTTTATACTTTTTGTCTAAAATACAAAGAGTTACCTTCAGTCGTCTATAGATAGTTTGAAAGTGATCTTTTTCGTCTGTTCGCTCCGTGTTTTGTTTATCAACAAGATGGAAAGGTTACTGGTGCAAGACGGTCCTATTGTGATATCCTGGATTGTTTTCCTCCTCCTCATCTGCCGATGTTACTACCAGATCCGCATGATCAAAGTTACCGGTAAGTGGTTTTGTTTTCTTTCTGGAAAGTAATCGGGTTTTCACGTGTCAGTGTGACTCATTTACACAACGGAAACATTGTTTTTTCTTTGAATACATGATCGATGGTCATTTGGTGAAAGTAATAATGTGTAGTGTTTTTTAATTAAAAATATAACGTTTTCTTTGAAAGCCAATTACATAAACAAGCTGGGAATTAAAGTGGTTTGCAGTTGAAAGAACAATTTACATAAATAAATTAGAAGTTCTTTAAGGATTCTGATTGCTTTAGTTTTGCATTTTCATCATGAAAATTGAAATGCTTTATTAAAAATAAAATTTATTTTGATGTAGTAGGTAGGAGAATAATGTAGATATGCGATATTTTATTGACCAACCCGCACTGGGCCCGCGTGGTATATTACAGCCCCCTCCCTCTCACCGAGTGGAGGCTTGCGTCCCAGCAGTGGGAACAATATGGGCTGATTATGATGATTATGATATTTTATTACGTCTATAAACTATGGGCTTATTGGCCCATTCGTGTTCATTTACTTGCTTGAATTTGTCGAATGGTCCTTTAAATAACACAATATTTAGATACTATAGGCGATTCACACGTAGTTTATTTATTTGTGGGCGAGTTGACGGTTCCATAATTGGGAAGTTTTGTATTGAATGTAGGTAATAACGTTGGTGTAATTTTTCCTTAACTTTCGTTGCTCAACGTTTTATTCAAAACATGTCAATTGGTATGTATATCTGGAGTTGTCGATTCGCCCACAGATAAATAAACATCATGCGAGTCGCATATAGAAAACGTAATATTATTTAAAAGTGTCGATTCGGGCGATTTCATTCGTGCGAGTCAACTAATAAGCCAATTATGAAATCAAAAGTGATTAGTGAGAACTGATTTCTACATATACACTTCTAAGTTTTAAGCAATAAATTAAAATAAACTACAGTAGGTAATTAGTTAAATACTTTAATAAAGACGATAAACAAATGTAAAACGTATCTAATTATATGTTGGTTTCTTTATAAGTTTTAGAGACTAAATTTAAATTAGCATAAACAACATTAATTATACGGTAATCCATCCCTGTGGCATTTTCAACCGACTGTGCTGCCATCTATCACGGTTTAACACCAAAACAAGTTTGACAGTTTCGCCTTTTTATGTGCCCGTGTTTTCGTCTTCAGTGGATTTCTTTGGGAATAAATATATGTCTCTCTTTTTACTGACCGTTTCTGTCCACCTTTACATAGGTATTTTTGGCAGAATTCGCAAAAGAACGTGTATTTACAAAGTACACAGAAAACTTGTATCTTCTTTACCTATACATAGTATAAAACAAAGTCGCTTCCATTACGCTTTGATATTTTAAACCACGCAACGAATTTTAATGCGGTTTTATCAATAGACTGGGTGGTTCAAGAGGAAGGTTTATATTTATAATACGCGCGCGAAGCCGCTGGCAAAAGCTAGTTATTGTAAATAGTCTAAAACAAAACTACGTTACAACGTGGTTACGACAGCTTTGTCATAGATCTACTAGGTAATAGTGTATTTAAACTTCTCTCGATTAATTATTCAGTACGCAATCAATAGAAGCGTCCGAATCAATCGTATTCAAATTAAAGTTCGCTCCACCAACTGAATCAGAAAGGAATATCAATTTGAAACTAATCGAATGATTCGAATGTTGCATCGAATGTTAATTGAATGTGTCGTAATCGTGTCGACACGGGAAAAGCCGGCTATACATCTATCGATTTATCGTTAGAACACGATTAACTATGTTACATGAAGAAACAGTGATCATTTAAGTTCTGAAAATGAGTAGGGGCTTCCCAACAAACAAAAATTGCTCTTGTAGTGGCTTATATTGCCAAAAATAATATTCTTATAGGAGCCGTATTATCGCTAATAAGGGTGCGTTTGGGCACAAATTATAAAGACAATAACCTTATACCTCCCTTTTAGTTGCTTTATTGTCCGCTTTTTTTCCTTATACGTGTTTTACTATGGTTCGATACAAGGGAGTTAAATTCATTGCGGCAAATCAAAGGCTCTTAAAAAGCCATAGGCCCTTATAGCCGTCTGTTTATGATTCTGCAATAAGTCTTTTTCTTAGTGATTTACATTTTCGTAAAAGTTTCGCGAATAAAGAGAAACGTCAACCATTTTATTAAAAAGAGAATGGTAAGTTATTATTTTATGTAGTTTATTTACCTGATTTATGTGCTCGTTTATAGTGAAAAGTGTATGGGAATTCAAATGCATGATAAAATGTGGTACGCAGTGTCTTATAGTATCAACCCGCCCTTGAATTTTAGCTGTTTTTGTGCTACAAACGTTATTAATTATTTAGTCATGTTATAAACAGTGCTATTATGAGAGCAAAACGATTCGCACATCGTCTACAAGGAGTCTATGAGAGTGAAGACTTTATAATGGCATCATTTCCTGTTTATGCTATCGCCATTTTGCATATCGTTAGGGTTCCTTTCTCACGAACTAAATCCTGTACCTAGCTAGTCTTGTTCCCATACATATAAAATTTATGTTTCACTATGGTTGGGTTGGCTGGAAGAGATCTCTTTATAGGGATAAGCTTGCTTTTGTGCACTAGTTTTAAGTTTGAAATTTAATTATAATTGTAAGTACACAAAAAAAGATTTTAATTAAATATATTATATGTTTGTCCGCAGATATTGCATTGGTTTCAGTAATGCATATTACTACTTTATTTGTTTTGAGCAATGTACGCGCATCCAATGGCATTTTGTTTGGCATTACATGATGCAATATTTTTAATAGGTCACTTATAGCGATATGGGAAATGTTGAATTTCACTGCCCATTCTCTGATTTCACTACGAATATCAATATTCTTCAACTCTTCATTTAAAAATATTATCATTGTCATTATATTATTATTGTCTATATCAATATCGCTACAATTATATTCTTCTTCACTGGTTTCCTTTTCATTCTTATTTTCTATAAAAAAAACCTCTGCGGAACAACTGGCTGATTCGTTAGTATCTGCTTGGTCTTTTTGTAGTATCATAGGAGTAGAGGTGGTGGTTGTAATGTTCAAAACCATGTTTTCGTAGACTTTTTTTTTACTTTTCTTCTGTAACCACCGCTCCTTTTTAACTTCTTCCAGTCTTTTGAATCCATTTTTTTAATGTAAATTCCCCTCCGTAATAAATTCACACAATCTGCTGTACTTCAAAATGGCGAATCTAGTTATGTAAAACATTTTAATGTGACCATATAGAGAATAATATCTTTATAATCACTGTATAAGGGAATACGGATTGCTTTCACCCTTGTAAATATCACATAAAATGTTAAAATTTGTTTGTTGGATAGACCTCTTATCAAATGCTCCTATAAGTTAAAAAGCATCATAATTACCTTGTGCATTACTTTTCTAAGAATAATTGACCATATTAAAAGCCTTTATATGACTTTGAATATTATATGGCTAAAAAGCAATGTAACTAGCCTCTATAAGAAGAACACATTTTGAACCCTTATTGTAGCCATATTAATTGTATTTATTAACCTTTACCCAGCCAAATTATAAGAATAAAGGTAATATTAGCCAAATCTTCTAATAATGTGCTACTATAAGGAACATTGACATAATAAATGCTCTTTTATAACAAGTATAAGAGTTTAGACCTTATAGACTTAATTTTATAAGCTTAGTTTGTTTGTTGGGTTATGGCTATTGTAACAGCTGTACGGGCCGATCGAACGTTAAGCACAGCTTCTCGGTTTGTGGGTGGGCGACTTTTCATTACGAATGACGAAAGCAATTTAAGCCGTTGATCCTGGCTGTCATTCGTCAATCTTTGAAAGTTATACGGATAGTTTGATGCCGACTAGACCGATTCCTGCAATTAAAAACTTCTTGTTTAAATCTTATCTCATCCCAGCAGGCGTAGCATGACCAATTCTATCTCTATTCTACCAAGAATAGACAAAGTTCTTTCTATTCAACTCGACATCTCTTCGGCTCGAGCACGGGGCGACCCGTAGACTTCGGTTTCTACGAAGACAAAGACGGTTATTCTTTCCATAGCAAGAGAGTGGTAACGAATGTAATTAAGGTGGGTCCGCTAAGGACTTTTTCATTGAATAGTCATACTCCACAGTATTAGACGATCTTAAAGTATTGTATTGATGATTATAATTATAATAATTTAATAATAAATAATAATTTCTTTAATAAATTAATATAATTCTGTAAAAAAAAAATACTCCCAACTGAAACTCAAACTCAAAAGTAGAGAAAAATTATTCGCCATGCTCACGTTCGTAGAATTTTGTCGACTGAAGAATAGAAATATTTTCTCTTTTCAGTTTTAACATCGCTGTGCTTAAGACGATAGAAATCTTGGCATTTTGTCTATTCTTCCGTCGACAAAACTTGTTTCTATGGTGGTCAGCTACGCGTGCAGCAATATTCAATGTCAAAAACTATTAAAAAATATCGTTAAATTAGAGGTATTTTTTGATAGATTGGGACTGAGATCAGACTGTACGATCATAACATTACGGGAATTGCCTCTCTGAAATCTGATAACCAGTCTTACCAAGAGGTATCAGTAGTGTGTTACCTAGTAACTGTGTTGTGGAGGTCAGATAGTCAGCCGTTCCATCTAAAATACTGGTATTCAGGTGCATCCGGTTGGACTGGACCCCAACATGTTGGGAAAAGGCTAGGTTGATAGAGATCTGCCGATAAATTCGTCTAGTAGATTTTCATAGCTTGTAGTTACGTGACTCACTAAGGATTTCGACTTTCATTACCAACTGTGACTTTTTTTTTTTTTTTTGGGTGGGAAATCTTCAAATGACGTCTCCCGCCCTCCTGTCAGACTTTTACTGACTAAAACCCACCCGTGTTCCTTCAGTTGCCCATGTGCTAGGGCCACGGTATCTCTTTCGAACAAATCTCGCGACGTTGGCTGGACCAACTGTGGCCCTAGTGTTCTTTACACCATTTCGATCGATGCGTTATCGACCGCTTTCGGCGCTCCGATTGGTCCTGGTTTGGTGAAGGACCAATCGGAGCGTCGAACGCGCTCAATGCGTTTGAACGAGATGGTAAAAAGAAACTCACACTAGGGCCACTGAAATCGATACGTCTGTGTTTGTTTTACGCAAATGTCCGAGGTGAGGTACAATACACACGAAAAAATGTTTTAGGCTTTTACCAGACTGGGTTACCTTTGACCGTTTCGTAAACACTATTTTTGTTTAGACTCGATAGGCAGTGTAGGTATTTCATAGCATTTTCAAACGCTTCATTTGAGGGTCGAACTAACTGTTTTAATTAACGGTGGTTGCAGCCGACTTTATTTTCCGGTGTTTAATTTTAATATGGAAATGTATTTACCGATTGCGCATCATCATTATTATTGACTACTCCACTAGACTTTATTTAAAACTAGTTTCTGCTGACTTCATCCACATCAAATTTCTTGCTCTCACGACCCACCCCGTCGCATCGAATCTCCTACCGGTGCGAGATCTTCGTGACTTTTTCATTTTGCTCGGCGCCTAAAGGTCCTGTCGTGCTGTTATATAACCTAGCCTTCCTCAATAAATGGGCTATCTAACACTACAAGAGTTCTTCAATTCGAACTAGTAGTTCCTGAGATTAGCGCGTTAAACTAAACAAACAAACTCTTCAGTTTTATAATATTAGCATAGACTAGCTTCTGCCCGCGATTTCGTCCGCGTTAAATTTCGTATTCCCCCGACCCTGCCCGTGCGATTTTCCCCGTTTTTGCAACAATTTTCATTGCTACTCCGTTCCTATTGGTCTTAGCGTGATGTTATATAGCCTTCCTCGATGAATAGGCTACTCAACACAAAAAGATTTTTTCTATTCAGACCAGTAGTTTCTGAGATTACCGCGTTCAACCAACCAAAAAAACAAACTCTTCAGCTTTATAATTGTGGGCGCTGCAGGCCTAAAGGGGGGTGGTATGAGACCCAGAAAAATAATGGGGGCGTTGTGTAGAGTCTAGACAACGCCCCTATTTTTTTTCTGGGTCTCTTACCACCCACAAGGGGGCGTTATCGCCCACTTTCGGAAAGGCTGGTATAGATTGAAATTGACGTTTTTCAGTAATAACCTAAGCAGGGAACACCAGAACCAGTGTTTACCGCTTTCTCTAATAAATTAGTGCAAAATGATGATATTTTAATCGGTTTTACATATATAATTATGTATGCCATGCAACACGCATATAATATCTATATTGTTTTATAGCCGTCATTTGGCTGACAACAGAAACGGGTTCATCGGTGCAGACATGACATACTATGAAAATAGACTTCCCACGTGATGCTCTCATTATTTTAATATGACCTCAAATTAAAAAGAATATTTTCTTTTCTTTCCAGTTTTGTTTTTCGACTTCTTTCTTAGTCTAGTAGTAGAAGTGGTAGGTCAGTGGTATCGGCCCCAACTTATTAGTTGTAGAGTGTGAGTTCGAAGCCAGGCAGAAATTTTACTTTGTGTCATAATTTCAGCCGAAAGACGTCCACTGTTGGACATAGACCTCTGCCAAGGGTCCCTCGTCCCCCTTTTACGTGAGATTTTGACATAACTGGCAAAATTTCGGTGTACTTTAGGTACACCTCTGCCTTATTTTTCGTGGAACACAGGCGTAATGTTATGTTCCTTTTCTATGCCATTGTTGCCAGGAAGCAGTAAAAGTAAACATTTTAATGACAGTTTTCTAACTAACGGATATTATTATGCGAAATATTATGATGCAAGTTTTTGAATACCAGCTTTAACCGGGTTACATTTAATCATATTTCGGTCGCTCAGTAGCCAGTGTTTACTCTTCCGTGTCAACGGCTTTAATTAAAATTTATGAAGTTATAGAATGTTAGAATAACGCAACATACAAAACATTTTGTTGTTTGTTCGGTACCGGACGTAAAGAATAGCGCCAACCCAATTCTTACCGTGGGTGTCGTAGAAGGCGACTAAGGGACTTACTATGGGGCAGCAGCGTTCTCTATGCATTTTACCACCATACTGCGATCGCCAATCCGCCTGCCAAGCGAGTCGATTATGGCAAACACCCCTTTGGGGAGGCCTATGTTCAGTAGTGGACATGTTATGGCTGAATTCATGAAGATGAAAACATCAAGCCTGTAATCTCCAATGCATTAAGCAGAGAGTGTACCCACTCTGACATTTCGCCAGTTATGTTTAAGCTCCATGTAACAGGGGGCGAGCTTATAACCTTTCACCAGACTCCAGGCTTAAATGATCTGCCAGGGTCGCGAGATTGTTCGAAAGAGATACCGTGACCCTGGCACATGGGCAACTGAAGGAACACGGGTGGGTTTTTGACAGTAAAAGTCTGACACGCCCTCCCGCTCCGCCCAGAGCGGGAGAAGTCATTTGATGATTTCCCATCCGGAAAAAAAGAAAAGAAAAAAGGCTTAAATGATAGAATTATTAGGTTATAACTTCGAATTAATTATTAGAACCAATATAATTAGTGCTACACAAATGAAATACGTTCAGTTTGTCGTTGTAATTAATCAAGATTAATTTGCCGTTGGTTAGTGATCTGTAAAATTAATTGGCACCTTTGTCTACATTCAGAGATGTTTAAAGCGATATTACAATTATCATGGAACATTTGCAAGACAGCAAACTAATTTGTTCTTCACAAACATAACGCAAAATACAAATAAAAAAAAATATACAAAAAGTACCAAAAAGCCAACAAATAAAAGTTAAAAATTTGACAACATTGTCCATTGCTTGATGCCGGAGCAGATAACAATTTATGGTCACACAAAGACCCATGACAATACACACTGTGTAATTTAATCAGAGTGAAGACTCTGGCAATTGTCAACAAACAATCAAAGAAAGAAAGAAAATGCATTTATTCAGCCCAGACTAAAAGACACACAATAGACAGCAGATTTAAAAAAAAATATATAAACCGAACATAAAGTATTGTTACGTAGATCGTAAAGTCCAGAAACATCGCGCTAAATCCATCTCAGAAAGAGACAGCGTTATGTAGATCGAAAAGTCTAGAATCGTCACGCTAATTCCATCTAAGTATGGGGCAGTGTTCGAAACTTCTAGATACGACACGCTAACGCCATCTGTTATCAAGTAGCAAGTACTACGAACAATTGTACGTAGACGCCACCGCCATCTATTGTTGAGTAGCGGGATTAAACAGTAAATAGATGTCTGTGGAAGGTTCTCGAAGTTTCGAATCTACTTGTAAACTGTGGAAAAGTGTTGAATGTTCGCGAATGTTCTGCTCGGGATATAAATAGCGGATTGTCGGCCCGATGGGCAGTTCGATTTCGGAAGCGAGCGAATACGAATCAAGCGATACAGTACAAGCGAAACAAGTGACTCTGTTTGACTATTGCGATATTGTGATTGCTTAATTAAACTGTGGTGTGTTTCGATAATTTTGGCTTAAATTAATTTATCCCGAAACCCAGCTCGTAACAATTGGTGTCAGAAGTAAGGGATAAATTATGCCAGTTTTACCGAAGGAGGATACGGAAGGTATCCGTACCAGGAGTCAGCGCCAGCAGGAGGTGGATCAGAGGCGGTTTGAAGGATCTTCTAGACAGACACCTGGGGGTAATCAGCCGACGACGGAGCCAGTTTCCCAAGCGTCTGGTGTTCCTACAGTATCACCAGCCATGGATCTTTCTGCTCTTATGGCAATGCTGCAGGAGCAGGCCCGCCGACAGGAAGAACAGGCCCGCCGACAGGAAGAACAGGCCCGCCGACAGGAAGAACAGGCCCGCCGACAGGAAGAACAGGCCCGCCGACTGCAAGAACAGCTGCAGCAGGACAAAGAGGAACAGGCCCGCCGACAGGAAGAACAGGCCTGCCGACAAGAAGAACAGGCCCGCCGCCTACAGGAACAGCTGCAGCAGGAAAAAGAGGAACAGGCCCGCCGACAGGAAGAACAGACCCGCCGACTGCAAGAACAGCTGCAGCAGGACAAAGAGGAACAAGCTCGCCGGCAAGAGGAGCAGGTTCTCCTCTTGAAAGATCTACACGCGACATTTGGCAAAGACATCAAAGCCATGAAGGAGACTGTTCAGGTACATGAAAATCGTATCTCCGAGGCCGAAGTCCAGATCGCTGATATAAGAAAAGCGGTTGGAATTTTGAAAGCTGGAGACCGGACGGCGGCTTCGATAGTTGCTGCACCTTCTGTCCGCGGGTTTAAAGTGCCACCCTTCGATGGAACATCTTCCTGGTCGGCATACAAAATTCAATTTGAAGCTGTCATGGAAGCAAATGGGTGGACAACAGGCCAGGCCATGACCGCGCTTACTTTGGCCCTTCGCGACCAGGCCTTAACTGTGTTAGAGGCTCTCGGCAAAAATGTTACCTACGAGCAGCTCGTTGAGACGCTAGAAGCCAGATACGGTGACGCGCACCTGGAACACGTTTTTCGTGCCCAGTTGAAGGATCGTGTGCAGCGCAGTGGTGAAAACCTGCAGCAGTGGGCCCTAGAAATCGAAAAGCTGGTTCGAAAGGCATATAAGTCTGCGCCCGCGCTCATCGAGGGTATACTAATTCAAACCTTCATAGATGGGATACGGGATCTGGAAGTAAGGGCTGCTGTAAGACTTGGGCATCATGAGACGCTGAAAGACGCCTTGGCCCATGCGTTGGAGGTGGAGGCAGTGAGGCATGATCATCGAGCCCATCCCATCAGGGAGGTTGCGGCTTCACCTGTTCGTGACCGTCCGAGGTACAGCCCTAGGTGCTACACTTGTGGGGAAAAAGGCCACCTTCGTTCAAGTTGTCCGAAGCGTAATACTGCCAACGAAGATCAGACCCGGGAAAGAAAGGCGGCAGAGGTCACCGCCCAGCAGCAGGAAAACTAGTCAACGCCAGGACTGCGGGGCGGGTGCTGGCTGGTGTTAAAATAGCCCCAAGAATTTCGGTCTCACAAGCCCATGATGGGAACACCCTAGTCATAAAAGGTGAAGTGAACGGAAGACCATGTAAGCTGACATTGGATACTGGAGCTTCTCGCACGGTTGTCAGTTCCCAACTAGCGAATCGTTTTCTTGGGGACTTCTTCTGTAAGCATGACGACGTAAATTTAGTAACAGCTACCGGTCAGCACATAACCGTCCGTGGTGAGAAGGAGGTGGAGTTAAAACTGGGTAACACAATCTATCGGCATAAGGTCATCATGGCTGATATAGTAGACGACTGCATCCTAGGTTTGGACTTCATGCGACAGCACTGTTGTGAGATTGACGTTAATCAAGGAGTCCTAAAATGTGGGTCAGAAGAAGTTTTCATGGAAGGTGCACCATCAGGGAAAGTGTACTGCTTGAAGAAGATTGTTCTTCCTCCCCGATCGGAAACAATAGTTCCAGTTAGTCTTCCACATAATTCTGGGCAGAAAAACCGATGTATTCTCATTGAAGGATTGGATGAAAACCTTCCATGGAAAACTGCGCGGACCTTGGTAAAGGCAATTGACGTTGCAGCCGTACGCATACTGAACCCAAGTGAAAAGGAGCAAGTAGTCAAGAAGGGTACGTTGATGGGTTCCTGTGGGGAAGTAGCTTGGATGCGTGAATGCCAATATCAGCCTTCTCAAAATAACACCCAAACTGCAAGATTTAACACGTTAAATCTTTTAGAACACTGTCGTAAAGATTTATCGGAAGAAGAAAGAGAGAAGGCTAGGAAGATGCTACTTCAGTATGCAGACATATTCTCCAGAAATGATGCTGACATAGGAAAGACTGGATTAGTTCAACACAGAATTAATACCGGAAATGAGTTGCCAATACGACAGCGACCCAGAAGACTACCAGTGGCAAGAGAAAAGGAGGTAGATACCATGATTAAAGAGATGGTAAAGGATGGAGTTATAGAGCCTTCGTCTAGTCCTTGGTGTTCTCCTGTGGTCCTGGTGAAAAAGAAAGATGGCAGCATGCGGTTTTGTGTAGACTATCGTCGATTGAATGACGTTACTAAAAAAGACAGCTATCCACTGCCCCGGATCGACGACACACTGGACACGCTGTCAGGAATGAAGTGGTTTACCACGTTAGACCTAAAAAGTGGCTACTGGCAAGTGGAGATAGACCCTAAAGACAAGGAGAAAACCGCATTTTCTACGGGAAAGGGATTATGGCAGTTTAACGTCATGCCATTCGGATTGTGCAATGCTCCTGCAACTTTTGAAAGGCTAATGGAGCTAGTTCTCACGGGACTTATTGGAGACGCCTGCCTTGTCTATTTAGATGACATCATCATCGTGGGCCGCACATTCGAAGACCACCTTCAGAATTTGGAACGTGTTCTATCAAAAATCCGAGGAGCCAATCTCAAGCTAAGTCCAAAGAAGTGCTCATTCTTCAGACAGCAAGTAAGCTTTTTGGGGCACGTGGTTTCGAAGGAAGGAGTACAAACAGACCCTGAGAAAATCGTCGCCGTCAAGGAATGGCCAGTCCCGAAAGACAAGACGCAGGTCAGGGCATTTTTGGGTTTGTGCTCGTACTATCGACGGTTTGTCAAGAATTTTGCTGACATTGCCAAACCTCTTCACAAGCTTACTGAGGAGAAGAGACCGTTCTGTTGGGATGAGAACTGTGACATCGCATTTCGAGATTTAAAGGAACGTTTGTGCAATACCCCAATTTTGGGCTACCCTGACACAGAAAATGAATTTATAGTTGACACGGACGCAAGTAATACTGGAATTGGCGGTGTGTTATCTCAACGGAAAGGAGATTATGAAGTTGTGATAGCTTACTTCAGCAAATCTTTATCAAAGCCAGAAAGAAATTATTGTGTCACGAGACGGGAACTTCTTGCCGTAGTAAAGACATTGCAACATTTCAGCAAATACTTGCTTGGACGTAAATTCCACCTGCGAACTGACCATGCTGCTTTAAAGTGGTTGTTGCAGTTTAAGAATCCAGAAGGACAAGTGGCGAGATGGATTGAACTGCTACAAGAGTATGACTTCGCAATTGAACATCGTAGTGGGAAGTCTCACGGTAACGCGGACGCTTTATCAAGAAGACCTTGTCCTGATGACTGCAAGCATTGTGTCAGGCAAGAAGCTAAGGAAGCAGTACCTGTCAGGATGCTAAGAACGGACCTTAGTGACGAATGGAAGGAAACCCTACAGCATGCTCAGCAAAGTGACACAGATATCAGGCCAATTTTCGAGTGGATTAAAGCTAATGCTTCCAAACCGAAATGGTGTGATGTTGCAGCGATGAGTACCACCACAAAAAGTTATTGGGCACAGTGGGAGAGTTTGGTGATCCAGGATGGTGTCTTGTGCCGAAAATGGGAAAATGCTCGAGGGAATAGCTGTCACTTGCAAATGGTAGTCCCAAAAACAAAGGTACCAGAAGTTCTACAGCTCTACCACAATGGTTCTTCAGGAGGTCATATGGGAGTAAGAAGGACTCTGTTAAAGATCCGAGAAAGATTTTACTGGATCCATTGTCGAGAGGATGTGGAAGACTGGTGTCGCAGATGTACCAGTTGTGCAGCGGTAAAAGGACCACACACACGCAGCAGGGGTGCATTGAAAGTGTACAACGTAGGAGCCCCCTGGGAACGAATAGCATTAGATGTCGCTGGGCCATTTCCCGAAAGTGAAAGTGGAAATAAATATTTCATGGTTGTCATGGATTACTTCACCAAGTGGCCGGAAGTCTTCGCCATCCCTAATCAAGAAGCTTCAACAGTCGCTGATAAATTAGTCCACGAAGTCTTCTGTCGGTTTGGGGTAC
This sequence comes from Aporophyla nigra, assembly GCA_947507805.1. Taxonomy (NCBI): domain Eukaryota; kingdom Metazoa; phylum Arthropoda; class Insecta; order Lepidoptera; family Noctuidae; genus Aporophyla; species Aporophyla nigra. The sequence continues at coordinate 17,225,201 of OX382309.1, read as the reverse complement.
CCTTGGAAATCCACAGCGATCAAGGAAGGAATTTCGAGTCTCAAGTGTTTCAGGAAACATGTCGGGTTATGGGTACTCACAAAACCAGAACCACTTCATACCACCCACAATCTGACGGAATGGTGGAGAGATTTAATCAGACGTTGGAAAGATATCTGGCAAAAGTTGTAGCAAGCAGACAAAAGGATTGGGACAAGCACATACAACCGTTTCTTCTGTCATACCGAAGTGCAGTTCACGAGAGTACAACTGTGACGCCAGCCTTCGCGAACTTTGGAAGGGAGTTAAGGTTACCAGCTGATCTAATAACCGGCATTCCCCCTGATTCACCACGCAGTATAACAGATTATGCAAATGATCTGCGCAACAAGATGAATGACGTATATGAGCATGTCAGAGAATCAGGCCAGCAGATGTCCGAGAGAATGAAAACTCGTTATGATCGAAAGATGTACAATACTGGCTTCGACGAAGGTTCGCTAGTGTGGTTGCATAACCCAGTGCGCAGCAAAGGGAAGTCCCCTAAACTACAGGCAAAATGGGACGGGCCGTACCGGATTGTGACCAAGATCAATGACGTCACTTACCGAATACAAAAGGGTATGCGAACTGCGCCTAAAATTGTTCATGTAGATCGATTGGCACGATATTACGGGAATAATGATGCTCGGGACGAGCATGTCTAAGGAGGGGGCAGTGTTACGTAGATCGTAAAGTCCAGAAACATCGCGCTAAATCCATCTCAGAAAGAGACAGCGTTATGTAGATCGAAAAGTCTAGAATCGTCACGCTAATTCCATCTAAGTATGGGGCAGTGTTCGAAACTTCTAGATACGACACGCTAACGCCATCTGTTATCAAGTAGCAAGTACTACGAACAATTGTACGTAGACGCCACCGCCATCTATTGTTGAGTAGCGGGATTAAACAGTAAATAGATGTCTGTGGAAGGTTCTCGAAGTTTCGAATCTACTTGTAAACTGTGGAAAAGTGTTGAATGTTCGCGAATGTTCTGCTCGGGATATAAATAGCGGATTGTCGGCCCGATGGGCAGTTCGATTTCGGAAGCGAGCGAATACGAATCAAGCGATACAGTACAAGCGAAACAAGTGACTCTGTTTGACTATTGCGATATTGTGATTGCTTAATTAAACTGTGGTGTGTTTCGATAATTTTGGCTTAAATTAATTTATCCCGAAACCCAGCTCGTAACAGTATCAAGAATTCAAGAGTGATGTTATAAACTCGCAATAAAATGTCTCACTTCTGCAAAAATGTCAGACAACTAGTGCCTGACGCTGGTTTTCTACAGGACCTGGAATGAAAACAAAATGTCGATTGCAGAGTAGAATAAAGTAATTCTATCTACCCTCGGATTATTTTTTTAATGTACTGTATCTGGATCCAACAAACGAAGTAGCAAAAGTGCCTGTTAATTTCTCCAACAAAGCTAAATGCTTCTGTGCTAGTTGTTTTACCACAATAGCTTAACGAGTACTTAGCGCTTTCAGCTTACTATCTTTCCACTGCAAATCCTGTGTCATTTAGCCAATGCAAATACTGCTTTCACGAGAGTACCCGAAACTTTCCGAACTCCTTTCGTATTTCACACTCACACAACAAAGACGTTTTAAATAAAGAACAGTGCTTAGGCTATCTAAAGAGTAAGTTTGCAGAAGTCGTTCGTTCGTCCAGGACGCCAGACGTCTCGACGTTCCCATACTGTTGAATGTAGGTGACCTCGTTTCCGTCGCGGCGCTGCACCCGATGCGGATTACGAAATTGCATACTTTGACGTGGTATACCTACTTAGTAGCTGATGCATATGTGTTCAAGTAGCTACGGAAACAGAAAACTGCTAGAAGAATAAATATACTTTACACATAATATAACATAATATCACTCCGTAAATCCTGGAAAGACTATGCTCACGTTTCGCTATGTGTTTAAGTCCCATCTATAATATTATAAAGGTGAAGAGTTTGTTTGTTTGATTGATTGAACATGGTAATCTCAGGAACTACTGGTCCGAATTGAAAAAATCTTATTGTGTTGGGTAGCCTATTTATCGAGGAAGGCTATAGGTTATATAACATCACGCTACAACCAAGAGGAGCGGAGCAGCAATGAAAAATATTGCAAAAACGGAGAAAATCGCACGGGCGATTCGATGCGACGGGAAGAGTCTGGGGAACATGAAATTTAACGCGGACGAAGTCGCGGGCAGAAGCTAGTTTAAAATAATAATTATGAAACTTAATAACAGATAAATATATAATACTTAAGTGATATAAAAAATACGTTAATTTAATAAGGTGTACCTTGGTATTAGTACACTCAAACTTCGCCAGAGCTTAGTCATAAAGTTTCATGTAAAATAAATATACCTAAATAAATTGAATGCCCAAAAATACAAAAATTACTTACGTAAAATAAATATACTCTATAAAATTGAAGGCTGAAGGAAAACGTACGTGATGCTTCTTAAGGACATTTCTTTTCTGTTAACTTTCCTTAAACACGAAATTATTATCTCGCTCTCCCATTTTCGTCAAAGAAATACGGCCGTTTCATTTTGATTTCACGATGTCCTGAGCTTTGAAAAATGTTTGAGATAATCCAGTGTTTTTACACGTGGTCGTCTCGCCTCAAGGACCAGCCAACAAAACAAGTCTGTATTGTTGGCGCAATATTATGTACTTACTTTTGTTTTGCTTCTTATCTTCAGTAAGTAACATAGATACTTATGCTGAAATAATGGAAAAGCTCTACAGCTAGTTCTGTTTTTAGAGCTAAGTTCGCCAATTCTAACTTATCCTTTAAGAGGGAAGCGCCAGGGTAGCCAATGAAATTCATTAGTTTTTTGCAATTTGCGTTTTTTTTTCAGTATTCCAATTATTAAAATCTTCAATTTTAAGTTCATTTAATCCCACATAATTATTATTTCTTGAAATAGTCATTCAATATGATAATTTTTATTATTACAATTCTGTAAAGCTCTGTTTGATACGGTCGCGAATCTGCATACAACTTGATAAACCTGCAAATTGCAAAAAACGTAAAAACTACATTCCTTGCCGCATCCACCTTAAGTAATGTCAGACGAACCCATTAGATGCCTCAATAGATATCATGTCTCGAAGAAATATCTTTTCTATTATATTTTTACTATACACAAAAGAAGTACATACACAGTATGTCGGATTGACACACGATACAATAGCGTTATTGGAGAAGGCTATGTAATAGCTGGCCGGCGCCTAATTAGTAGACAATTACTCGGTGACGAGAGTGTTCGATTAATTACACGTAGTTTACCTTTCAGAGGTAATTGACCGATGGACTGAAAGCGCCTTGTTACCAACGGGTAAACACAACAACAATGGTGGCCAGGTGATAACGGCCGAGATTTGAGTGCGATTAGAAGGTCGTAGATTTGAACTCAGTCAAACGCTTTACTTTTTAACCGACTTCAAATAAAGGAGGAGGTTATCAATTCGACTGTTTTTTTAAAAATTTATGTTTGTTACCTCACAACTTTTGACTGGATGAACCGATTTTGGTCCATACGAGAAGCACCAGTTTTCAAATAAAAAAAAATTGCACTCCGGGAGTGCCGGCAGAAGTGAAAACTTGATTATTAACGTTGAGCATGTTTGATATTTTGGAATGGTTAGGGAATAATTTGTTGTTCAATTTCCATATTTTAAGCACTTTATATTCACGAATTTTACGAATACACAACAATGTGATCACTACACAGACGGTCGAGCCATCAGCTGTCACCATCCATGGATGCGCGTGGCACGCTGTAACATAGACGAACATTCGCGCAAGCGCCCTGCGCCGCCTAAACGAAACAGTAGGCCCAGGCATACATTTTCGCCGCGCCGTAGAGAGGGGATAGCTGTCTACTCTCCATCCGTCCTACGCTTTTTCGATCAGGTCACGTGTCCTGACGCGAGTTTAAGATTTTATACCCATTACAGAAAAAGTGCTCAACGCCGCTAAAGAAGTTTTCACTTCAAAAAGAATCATCAAAATCGGTCCAGTCAAAAGTTATGAGGTAACAAACATAAAAAAGATGCATTCGAATTAATTACCTCCTACTTTTTTGAAGTCGGTTAAAAATGGAGGCAAACAGCCAGCATTGTAAAATGCTGTGATCTTTCTTTAAGGCTCCGTGCACATAATTAACTCATTTTGGCCAATTTTGATCACTTGTTGTGAGGTAGGGAAGAAGAATATTCGTTTTTTTATTTGTTATTATAAGAGATGAGTTCTTAATCTTGTACGTGGCGGAAAGGGATTTTTCAAAAGACTTATAGCATACTGATAAATCAACAATACCCACAACCCCTTTTCCGAAAAGTAACGAACGAGTGACGTTTGTCTTCGTTTTACGAAAAACTGCAAAGGATTCTTTACATTAAAAAAATATAAATAACATCATTAAATGGTCTAATTGGACGTGGCGGAACCACTTTTTTGATTTTAATACGAAATATAGCAGAAAAAAAATGTTGATATAACGTAATTTTTGGGAAACTTCTCGACAAATAACTATTTTTTTCTATACCTTAGAAACACTTTTATGAAATTTTAAAAATTACATATTAAACTTAAGTTAACTATTGAATAGAATCCAAATTTTATTTTATTAATTAACATAAACTTAATTTGTTAAATAAAAGTCAAAGTGAACTATATAATCGATCGCGCAAAACCAATCCCGCCAGTAACGACCGGGCCTTCCCAGCGTGAGGACGTATCACTTTGCACCGCAGGAGCCCACGTGATCTACGTAAACATATTCCAAATATTGTACGCCAACTACCACATTTTGGTCCGGTAAGTATTAATTTCTTTTTTAAGTTGTTAGCTTGTGTATTTTTTTGCTTGTTGCAAAATGTTAATGTCTTACAGAATACCGGTGTACGAGTGTCCGTAAATCTTCTCATCCTTATCGGCTTGACCGATTTTGGTGATTTTATGTTAATAATTTTTGCGTCATCTGGATCATTCTTAGCTTTTGTTGAAGTTGGGTGAACTGTCGCACGACAACGTCTGCCTACCGAATCCGCTAGATAGTAGATATAACTAAATATTTATATCGCCCTACATTTATTTCTGGAACGAAGTGTTTTGACGCAGCTTCCGGTGAGAGAAACTTGTAGAAATTGTCATGTAACAAAAAATGGTAAAACATCTTTTATTTTATAGTAGAAAAAGAGATAGCTTTTCTGGTTTCAGAGGGTGATGAAGGCAATAGTGAGGTGAAAATAAAAATCCAAGATGGCCGCTGCAAAAATTTCGAAATTTTTTATCAGAGGTGTCGTTTTTATAGTTTCCGAGGGTTCTGAAGCCAATGATGAAGCGAAAATAAAAATCCAACATGGCGGCTGAAAACATTTCTAAATTTTTGTTACAGGTGTCGTTTATATAGTTTCCGAAGGTGCTGAAGCCTGATGAGGTGAAAATAAAAATCCAAGATGGCGGCTGAAAACATTTCCAAATTTTTTGTCAGAGGTGTCGTTTTTACAGTTTCCGAGGGTGCTGAAGCCGATGATGAAGTGAAAATAAAAATCCAAGATGGCGGCTGTAATCATTTCCATTTTTTTTGTCAAGGTATCGTTTTTAGGGTTCCGTTGCCAAATGGCAAAAAAAGGAACCCTTATAGATTCGTCATGTCTGTCTGTCTGTCTGTCTGTCTGTCCGAGTATGTCACAGCCATTTTTTTCCGAAACTATAAGAGCTATGCTGTTGAAACATGGTAAGTAGATGTATTCTGTGAACCGCATTAAGATTTTCACACAAAAATAGAAAAAAAACAATAATATTTGGGGTTCCCCATACATAGAAGTGAAACTCAAAATTTTTTTTTCATCAAACCCATACGTGTGGGGTATCTATGGATAGGTCTTCAAAAATGATATTGAGGTTTCTAATATCATTTTTTTAAAAAACAATAATATTTGGGGTTCCCCATACATAGAACTGAAACTCAAAAATTTTTTTTCATCAACCCCATACGTGTGGGGTATCTATGGATAGGTCTTCGAAAATGATATTAGGTTTCTAATATCATTTTTTTCTAAACTGAATAGTTTGCGCGAGAGACACTTCCAAAGTGGTAAAATGTGTCCCCCCCCCCGTAACTTCTAAAATAAGGGAATGATAAAACTAAAAAAAATATATGATGTACATTACCATGTAAACTTCCACCGAAAATTAGTTTGAACGAGATCTAGTAAGTAGTTTTTTTTTTAATACGTCATAAATCATCAGATTTGATGACAAACATGAAATTCGTTATACACCTTCCAGAACAACCTAGGTCATCATCATTAGGTAAAATGAACAGGACTCGTTGAGATACATCTAATGAGCCCACATTCGCTGGGTTTACAAAAAGCTATTCAAAAGTTCCGTTATCCTTTATCATCAAACCAGCTCGAGGGTATCACTTTATTCGGTTATCATGGGAATGCTTACATTTCGGAGAATTCAATCAATTCTAGTGGACTTTCCACTACAATGGACTATTTTTTGTTTTAAATTTATTTAATTCGATTGTCCCTTCATCTAGCGTCATCAATCTTGTATTAGGAATCACCAGATTCATCTATACCTATTAAAGGTCGAATAATAGTCGATTTCCAATATTTTTTTGACCATTGATAACCGTATCAAACCATAATGATTTGGATGTAAACTATCAAACCTTATAATCAGTGAAAAAAAAATCATTCGTTTTCATCCAAAATTTATTTGAAATTTTCTATGTGTAACAGTCGATTTTGGATAAATACATGTGAAGAAACAAGATAATGTAATATATACATATAAATGTTCATTATACCACGGAGTCTTATTTTTTTTGACTAGGTCGTTATCTAAATTCATCGGTTTCTGGCCAGTACAATAAAATAACAATTTTATAGGTAAAGCCCTTTTTTTTTTTTTTGGGATGGGTAATCATCGAATGACTTCTCCCGCTCTGGGCGGAGCGGGAGGGCGTGTCAGACTTTTACTGACTAAAACCCACCCGTGTTCCTTCAGTTGCCCATGTGCCAGGGTCACGGTATCTCTTTCGAACAATCACGCGACCCCGGCAGGCATCGGTCCTAGCTGACCCCTACAGTACTGCTGACATCTCTTTGAGGCGCGCGTTGAACACTACGCGCCGTCGACCCGAGCTTGGTCCTTACCACCCGCAAGCTCGCGCCTACGGTGGCCGGGAGTCCGCAATCGACTCTCGGCGCCCGGGGCGTCTCCTCCTGCGGCGGCTAGGGACGTGAGGGCGCAGAGACTGCCACTCCCTCACGCGCCCCGCCTCCTCCTTCGCGAGCATTACTGCTTCGCAGAAGGAGGGGACGGCTTCCCATGCCCTCTCGCTCCGTACCATGGCTCGCACCAGGGCCGGACGCGAGAGGTCGCCGCCGCCGATCGCCTCTACGAGGACACGGCGTTGCTCCGCCCAGGCAGGGCACACTTCCACCGTGTGCTCCACCGTGTCCTCTAGACGATCCTCACAATGGAAACACCCGGGCGTTTCCTCCCGCTTTATCCTGAACAGGAACCCACCGAAGCACCCATGCCCGGTGAGAACCTGCGTCAGGCGGAAGGTGAGGACGCCGTGGCGCCTCTCTATCCACTCCTCAAAGTAGGTAAAGCCCTTATGTTCAAATTTAATTGTTTTGTATTTTCTAAAACTTTATCTTTTATCCCAATCCAATTCCAATTCGCCTATTCAATTGATTTTTTTTTGAATGAAGAATATATTTAATTACAAAATTATGGAAACTACTCGTATTTATGTAAAACACTTACCTCAACATTATCTAATCTATCTATTTAATTGTACCTACATGTACCATTTTTATGCTTATTGTGATAAATATACTATTAAAATGTACACAAACATTCCAGACTTTTATTTCTTAACAATACCTGTATTACTTAAAAAATAAAACCACTATAGTATCAAAACTTTTTAAGCGATCACTACGCTCGATCTTTAGGCATGTGTGCGTAAACGGTGCACACAAACATAGCATAGCAGGAATTTACCTAAACTCGAGCGAGTGAATTATGTGCACGGGCTCTTAAATAAAACTAATTGGAATACGAGCGCTGTCATTTCCAATAAGTAAAGCTCCGGTGAATTCTGTAAAAGAAAGTCTTTTGTGCTCCACAACTTCAGTAAATGTTGAACACTATTTTCTTAAATCTCGAGTTCCCGACCGTTCCTTTATTCTCGATATAGGTAAGTCATATAATAAAATATGTTGTATTGAAGTCCAAAATTGTGCATTGGATATCTATACAAATAAATAAAATTGGAGTGTCTGTTTTTAATATTAAGATAACCACTTTTTACTAAGTGTATATGGATGTATACACGATACATATAATACCAAAACAACATGTTTTACAATTTTTGTCTGTCTGTTTGTTCCGGGTAATGTCTGAAATGGCTGGACCGATTTTGACGGAACTTTCACTGGCAGATAGCTGATGTAACAAGGAGTACTTAGGCTACTTTTATTTTAGAAAAAATAAATAATAGTTAAAAAAAACTAAAAACACGCTGAATTTTGAGACGTAGGTATGTCAGCGTGGTTTTCAAAGACAGATTTTTATGAAAAACTTTTTGTTAAATACCTACCACGCGAACGAAGTCGCGGGTAACAGCTATTACCTATAACATAACTTGAATTAACACATCTTACCGCGGTAGTTCGTCCTCCTGCGTTAATTTCCGACATCCACGCGGGCGAAGCCGCGGGAAAAAGCTAGTTTTAAATAAAAGTCACTTGAAAAACCGCGACTTACGAGTTGTAAGTCGTGATCTGTACCCAAGCAGGCACTTTACCTTGTGTTAATTATTTCGTCACCACTGCTTTTAAAACGGTGAAGGAAAACATCGTGAGGAAACCGGCAAGAATTTCTTACAACCATAAATATGAAAACATTTGCATTGATTATAACCCTCTCACCGAGAGGAGGCCTGTGTTCCAGCAGTGGGAACATTTTTGAGTGGCCTGTTAGTCTAGTGGTTAGTGACCCTGACTGCTAAGACTGAGGTTTGAGGGTTCGATTCCCACCCAGGACAAATCTTTGTGTGATGAGCACAATCATTTGTTCTGTGTCTGGGTGTAATTTATTTATAACTAGCTGACCCGACAGACGTTGTCCTGTCTCTTTGATGATATTTAAGCACGCATTCTGTCAATTCTATGTCAAATGTCATAATGTTACATTAAAAAAGTTTACATTGTCCTATTATATGGTTGTTAAGTATTTTTAAATAAGTGTTCTTAAATTTTCTAATTTCCCGCGCACTTTTTTATTTTTTTTCTTTCGTAAGAACCTTCTCCTGACAATTACAAATACAACAACAACAAAAAAAGTGAAATCGGTCCAGCCGTTCACGCGTGATGTCGTGACCAAGGGAAATAGGGATTCATTTTTATATATATAGATATGTATGTATTTAGAAATATATAATTGTATGTTTATCAGTTGTCTGGTTGCCATAGTACAGGCTCTGCCTAGTTTGGGATCAGATAACGTTGTGTTGGTTGTCTTAAGATATTATTTATTTATTTATTACTAGCTTCTGCCCGCGACTTCGTCCGCGTTAAATTTCTTGTTCCCCCGACCCTTCCCGTCGCGTTGAATCGCATACCCGTGCAATTTTCCCCGTTATAGCAACATTTTTCATTACTGCTCCGCTCCTCTTGGTTTTAGCGTGATGTTATATAGCCTATAGCCTTCCTCGATAAATAGGCTACCCAACACAAAAATAATTTTTCAATTCGGACCAGTAGTTCCGGAGATTACCCCCTACATACAAACTTACAAACAAAAAATGTTACCTCTTTATAATATTAGTATAGATATAGATATGCGGATGATGAGGGCACACTGATAAATTTACAAGGAACCTGGATTATCACAAAGTGAAGGTAAAAGAAAAGAAAGAAAGAATACCTTTTATATAAACACAGTTCGTGAAACACAAAATACAATAGCAAAGTAAAAAAAGTGAAAATAAATAACGAAAACAGTGTGTGCCTCGCGGCTGCACCAAAAAGGTTAATTTCAGTATTAATGCCAAAGAGATGCTGTCTGGCGCTGGTTTTTTAATGAAGCTTTTGGGACAAGTGACGAGGAGTACAAACAATTTCAACATCCCTTATATATAAATTGTATATTACTACTTTTTATACGTAACTTTTAATTCCGATAATACGTCCCCGTGGGATATTTTACGACATCCACGCGAGCAATGCCGCGGGCAAAAGCCAGTGTGATGTAATGCTCCACAGCTCCACAAAATTCTCCACTATTTTCCAATTAGTGACGTAATGTTTTAACTGTCTACCATTTATTTTGTTCACATTTAACTGATGTTCGCTATAAAATCGCTGCTGAGATCGTATTTAACCCGGTCGAGTCAATAATGTTCCGTATAGTAACTACAGGTATCAAATAGCCAATTGGGTCGCTAAAAATACTGTGTGCATTCACTATGCAGTATACTGTTGCGAACGAAATATAAATTGCGTGGTTTAATCTTTTATTGCTGTTAATTTTTCACAGTACAAAAAATTGGGAGGGGCTTTATAATCAGTCAATATTATTCCCACTGCTGGGAGGGAGGGGGACATAATCTACCACGCAGGCCCAGTGCGGGTTGGTAGATATCACATGTCTTCGAATTTTTGGTTCTAGGACATGCCGGTTTCCTCACGATGTTTTCCTTCACCGTTTTGAGAGCAGTGGTGACGAAATATTTTACACAAAGTAAAGCGCCAGTAAGCTCTTGGGTTCGACCCACGACCTACAGCTCGTAAGTCGGGGCTAGTACCACTGGGCCACCACTGCTCCTACCGGAGAGGCTTCATCGATTAGGTTAAGCAACAGTTTCCCTGGTTGGCCCATGGATAGGTAACCAACCGTCTTTACATACCAAGACCCCTCCATGCCTCGGAAAGCACATAAATTCGATAGTCGCGGCTGGCATTTGTGCATCTTGAACAGTCGTCTACGGGTCCCTGAAACAGTCAATTGCAATTGAACAATTACCATCAATTGTGATTGTAGTAATATTGTCAATCGTTTAAATTGCATTTGGTTGACGATCAATTTGCGCATGATTCTCTATCGACGCCATCCAAACTGATATCGCGATTGATCTTTTCAGAGACCCTTTGCGGGTCGTCATCATCATTATCATTTCTGCCGAAAAACGTTCACTGCTGGGCATTGGCCTCCTCCAAGTTCCGCCACTTCGACCGGTTTGGTGCTTCCCGCATCCAGCGGATTCCTGCAGTCTTCACAAGGCCATCGGTCCTCCTTGCGGGTCGTCAGTAACCCGAAATTCTGTCAGCCACTCTTACCACGGGGTGTCGTTTTATCGATAATTGGGTTGGGTCAGATATTCAGTCGCTCTATGTTATATACTGGTTATAGTTGCATCCAGGCAGACTGGAAGCTGAATTCCATATAATTAGGACAAGGCTAGACACATGATGACTACATGAAAGGCGAATGTTGTTTACACTAAGGATGTTAGAAAAAGATAGTTTAGAAAATATATGAGGTTGTTGGTTCAGTTCAGAACAAAGCCAATACATAACTTTTATCTTTCCCAACCAAGTATCGAAGTCGACTAAGTATCGAAGTCGAAATATATTCGAACAACTGTATCCCGTTAAGCAATTAACCCACAGATAAAACAAGCAATTTCGTTTTCTAAGTAAACAGACGTTAATAAAAAACTTTTAATTGAGGTTTTATTGGCCGCTCCTAAAACGTGACCTTTTCTAGAAATATACCACTTTGTTACAGTGATTGTTCTCTTAATTGAAACATTGGTTTTAAATTAACAAAATTATTTGGGTTACCTGCGCGTGGGCTTCAAATATGAAGTTTATTTGTTCTTTAGCTAAGTCTTTCAAAAGATAAAAAAATAAATAAATAAATAAACTTTAAGAACATGAATTATGAAGCCTTTTGAAGGAATACGTGAAAATGGTTTTAAATTGTTTTAATTCGATCATGTGGGGTAATTGTGTAACACACTGACAGTAGGAATGTCTTTTATTTTGAAAATTATTCAACATTCATCGCGTTATTTACGTTGTTGACAGACAGCAATGGATTTGCAATAATATCCTTCAAAATTATTCAGATTCTGTTTGAAAGTGTTGTACGCAATTAGATTGCTAAGTACTTACATTACTAGAGGTATTTTTTGTCTGATTGTAAGAGGTGAGCTGAAGTCTACGGAAGTGGGTACTGATCTTCTTCCTTTCTTATAGATAGCTACACTATTTGCGAGTGCCATAGGATGTGTTTTATTTCACCGCAGACAGAAGTCACGTATATTTACAAAGAAGAGCACTTCAGCCTAAATACAAAACCATCACAGCCCATGCTGTCCCACTATTGGGCCAAGACATCTTTATTTCCAAACTATCTAGTAATTCAACGTACCAAAGCTAGATTTAATGATGCTACCTTACATCGTAAAACATGGTGTACGTGAGTGTATGTGCTGTGTGCACTTATCGCCCCACGTTGGGCTATACTCCGCGGGGCACGTGCTCTCAATGGAAACCATTTAGCATGTGCCTTTAACCTATTTAATTACTAAGCTTGGGTGGCACGCGACCTTTTACTTACTATGTTTAATTATTTTAACCTAAATAAATGTGTGCTTCATTTTATTGGTTTTATTTAATGACTCACGACTTCTCCGCATGAAATTTCTTGTTTTAACATAAATTAGGGTATCATATATATAGTGCACTTCGCCCACGAATTCGCGTAGATAAAAAAATAAAATAATTTTAACTTGATGATTCACTTACATTCGTGTCATGTTTCAAGTTTATTTACGATAATGATTTGTCATACAAATGAAATCCTTCCTTTTCAACCGTTATAAGTCAAATTAACAAAGTCCCTTTCTTAGTCCTCCCCTACATCATAAAACTTTTTAACAAAAAATTAAACTGCCGAAAAAGTAAAAAAGTTTTTATTTTATATTTTTTGTGGCTTTAATGTACTAATAATACTTGGCAAGATATACCCTATCCAATGAAAAAATAATTATCAAAATCGGACTACTCTGTATAAAGTTATGCGTCGTTATACATTACATCAGTGAATGAAACAATCAATCATCCCCTGTATCCGACCCTTAGGGTTCGATTTTGTTTTCCAAATTTATATGGGACCACCTTCGGAGTATCCCCTTTCTAATAAAAAAAGAATTATCACAATCGGACTACCATGTAAAAAGTTATGCGTGATTATACATAAAAAAAAACAAAACAAAAATATAAGTACGCGTCGAATTGAGAACCTCCTCCGTTTTTTCGTCGGTTAAAAAAAAAACAAAAAAAAATATATACGCGTCGAATTGATAACCTCCTCCGTTTTTTTTCGTCGGTTAAAAAGGAAGCCGTATGCAAAAAGTTCCTAGTCATAGAAGTTTCATCTATGCGTTGATATAATGTCAGTTAGTCTGTTAATACTTTGATATAATAGATAACTGATTATGCCATATCTTTTATAAGTGTTAACTATATTAAGATATTTCTTGATTTGACTGCTTCTTTGGTCTAGTGGTCAAAACTGTACGTAGCTTTCCATTAGTAAAATAATTTTCGGAATTGGATCATCCCCATCGTACAAATTCACAAATTTTACGTCTAAGTATATAAATATTTGTATAGATTAACCTAGTTCTTCTTTAGCTTAGATTTATTTCAGAAAGTTGGAAGCTAATAAACTTTGATATTTTGTCGTCACAAAATATCAAAGTTTATTAGCTTCCTGTTTTGTATAGTTTTTACTCGGAAAAAAAAAACAGAAAATATTGAACTTGCACGAACATTACATTCAGAAATATGTCGTACTCGTTCGACTAATTGCTCATTTGTTTCAGTTGTAGTAAGTTTTATGTAAGTGGCAGTAAGTTTTCAAGATTTGGCTTTAAAAACTCGCAGTTTCCAAACTCAATTTTTAAACCCCTAACAAATCTCATTAAAAGTTTAGTTTCTGTTTCGAAAGCTGCTCTTATATGTTTAATACCAAAATGGTTATTTAACCTAAATGAGTTTATTTAAACAAGTAGATAAGGTAATGTAAATTCTTGTTATTTTAATCTGAAGTTGCAAATCATCTCATACTAAACAGTAATCGACAAAATATTGAAACCATTAGACATTTATTCATTTGCTAAATCGCAGCTTTTCCAAACTAAACCCTTATTTATTTACATTTAGGAAACGAACACCTTGAACTATTCTCGGATCACAATACAAAAATAAACCTTATGTGTATCATACAATAGTGTTCATGTTCACTGAAAAGGAGTTCAACATCCGTCTTATTATTTTCCGATTAGGCAGCTGTGACATCACAGCCACACTGCCCATTGGTGCGGCCTTCGCGGCCGGTCAATGCCCCCTCACTCCGACGTACCGTTAGCAATGCAAATGGATCGGGATTTGTGTACATTTCGTATCGATAAAATGATACACGATATCGATAGTGACGTCATATATTGTCATTAATATTATCAGCGTAGCATTTTCCCAATAGCAGCTGATTGCCAGTATTTTACATGGAGCAATGCCTATTTGACCTCACCAATCTAGTTACTGGGTAATACGAGATCCCTTGGTAAGACTGGTTGTCAGATTTTTAGGCTTTTGACTACCTAACTCATCATCATTTCAACAATAAGACATTCACTGCTGAACATGGGTCTCCGTAAAGGGGAGTTTTGCCATAATCGCCACGCTTGGCAAGCGGGTTTGCGATCGCAGTATGATGGTAAAAAGACCTAAGTACCTGTCTAGATCTTCGGATGACAGCTGGGACCGCCGGCTTAGCGAGCTTTCCGAAGCACGAAAGGGTCTCGTAAATGTAATGTAATGGATGGTCACCCATCCTTGAACCGACCGCGGCAAGCGTATTTTAAACCTCGATAGACCCGTCGAGCTCTTATCATTTTACCACGAGTCCTTCATTTATTGTCATGAATAGAAACCATTCGATATAACAAATGTTGCTCTTAATCTGGAAAACTGGAACGAAAGTAGGTCATCGTGCATTTTTATTGTAGTACGATATTACCGTGAACTTTTGCAGGGTTACTAAGAAATTGTATTACAAATTGAGACTTAATAAGTGTAACAGTGTGCTCATAGTTGTTAGGTATATCTATCTAGGACTGATTAAATATGAAAGTAAACTTTATTGTGGTTAATAAATAAAATGCCAAAAAGAAAGTTTCTTACTTTTGGTACCTATCAGCAATTAGAAAAAGTGTACACAGATATCTTATAGCTTTAATGACTAAAATAATTTATTAAATGAAACTAATCTAACTAACTTATTTATAATCAAATAAAAACTTTTATATCTGCAACGAACTTGACTCCAAGATAAATACAAAGTTACTTTCAAGTTACACTAAGATATAATGAAATGAACACCACTAGACAGTAAATAACTTCATAAACTTCACTAATGAACTTCTCAGTTTTCATCTAAGTAGGGGGGAAAAGTAAGTTAAGAGAAAAAACTTAGTTTAGTTTAAGGTAGCTACGGACTTAGAGACATTCTACAATAAATCAGTTTAATTAAGTTCAAAACCCAGGTTATAAAAAAAAAACCTATAGGGTCGGGAAGGCCCGCTGCTCAAACTTTATTTTTGAGCACACTAGGCTTCAGCACCCTTGAAAACCATGAAATCGACACGCATGATGCAACAATTTGATAACTTTCGCAACTGCCATCTTTGATTTTCATTTTGATCTAATAGAGATCAAAATGAAAATCAAAGATGGCAGTTTCAACACCCTCGAAAACCAAAATAACTATCTCACTCTATCTTTGTCTCTTTATTATATATAATAAAAAGTCGCATGTAGCGTAATGCTTTTTGTTTACATTACAATTTCTAAGTTTTACTCCTACGGCAAGCTGCGTTAAAGAACTACGTTGCAAAAATTACAAAAATAGAAATAACCTTTACCTAGTCCAATTAAACGCGTATTTAACTAACATTAACAAAACACACTTCAACGCAAAATTAATTGTAATTGAATTGCCCTTCAAAAAGCGCGCGTTTTTGCCATTAGTACGCGATGCAATAATAAAAGTTTATTCAACAAAAGACCGTGAAGTCTATGGTCTGTACTCTATAGCGTCATAGGTCATTGATAACCGAACTGCGCCTTCAAAGATATTTTCGTTGTCTTTGTTCATGATCCCATTGTTTATTAGACTTTCGTTTGAAGTACTATTTTTCACGCTAACAAACAGGTAACATTGGATCAGAAATTAGATGGATCTTGTTGTGCTAACTAGTAATTGTTTTTCTTCACATCAATCTGCAGACGCTTCCATTGCTGAACATGGACCTTTTAAGACAGCCAGGTCGAATAATCAGCCTATAGTGTTCCCACTGCTGGAACCTAGGACTTCTCCCTGGTAGAGGTTGTGAGCCGTAATCCAGCACGCGGGTTGGTAGATGTCACATGCCTTCGAAGTTCGAGTCTAGGATATGCAGATTTCCCCAGTATGTTTTCTTTCGCCGTTTTGAGAGCAGAGGTGATGAAATAAATTACACAAAATAAAACGCCTATCTGGATTTCAACCTACGACCTTACAACTCGTAAGTCACGGCGAAACCACAGGGCCAGCACAGCTGTCATTGCAACATATTTTCTGGGAATTAATTGCTCGGAAAAATGAATTACTTATTTGAGTTATTAACACATAGATTTTAAGACTATCTTCCCATGATTTTATGTGGTTAAGTTTTGGCCCTCCACCAAACGACAATAAATGACATGATAAAAATCCTCCTTTTTGCTCAGTTCACAATGTGCATGTTATCTATAAATATAAAATTCAAAGTCCTGAGTGACTGACTGATATATCAACGCAGAGCCTAAACCGTTGGTACTAGAGACATGAAATTTGGAGGGTGTGTTCTTTGTGAAGAGTAAGTATCCACTAAGAAAGGGTTTTTAGAAATTCCACCCCTAAGAGGGTGAAATGGGGGGTTTTTTTAAAGGCGCGAGCAAAAGCTAGTGTTTTATAAACAAAAAGTCTCAGTAGTTATATTCTTTGTATTTCCCGAAGGAATTGTTGAAGGAAAATAACAAAATTTAGATGATTTCCTTTTGTTTGATAAGTTTACGGAGAGACGTTGTGAAATGTATAAATGTGCTGCTTGACTGGGCCATGACATTTTCTACCATAATAAAGAACTTTATAATACAGGTAATACTGTTTCTTATTCCATGAAATATGTTAAAGGAAAATCGAATAATAGAAATTACATATCACTTGGCAACCAAGTCCATAACATGGGAAAATATTTTTATTATAATTTTACACGTTGATGTGTCAGACGCGGTGTTATTAATCAAGGAATGCTTTGTCACTACGCCTAATTAATAAAATACAAACTCTTTTTATGGAAGCTTCCAAAGGTAACAAAATTATTATACAAGCTGTATAAAAATACCATTACATTTTGCGGTTAGATATTATATTGCCTGATACAGAATTATACAAGGTGTTTAAAAAAAAGAAAAAAATATAGTATCAATTTAAAAGGGTAATACAGAATATAAAATTAAACATACGTATTTACCCTTTATTAAGATTAAGATTACACCGAAGTGCCGACTAAATTACTTGATACGAGTCTTCCTGTTCCCATTCGCTTAATGACCCAGGTTCGATCACGTACATGCAACTAAACTTGTTTGAGATTTCATTAGCAGGTATCAGGATGTAGTGTACAATTACCAACCGTTGTGATGGGATCGACTATGAAGGCATAATAGTACAGTTACAATCACGATAAGGTCGTTTGTAAAGGTTGTTTTTTTATGAACAAAGATGTGGCATTTATATTTGTTTAGTTATGGTTGGTTTTGGTTTTCTAAATGTCAGTTTCAAAAGCTTATATAGAGTGTTTTAAAACTCAATTCTGATATCGGTCAAAAACATTTAAAAAATACTTAATACATTCGAAGCGAAACGTATAAAATACTAGCTTCTGCCCGCGACTTTGTCCACGTTAAATTTCTTGTTCCCCCGACCCTTCCCGTCGCGTCGAATCGCCTACCCGATTTCCCCCGTTTTTGCAACATTTTTCATTTCAGCTCCGCTCCTCTTAGTTGTAGCGTGATGCTATATAACCTATAGCCTTCTTCGATAAATAGGCTACCCAATACAAAAAGAATTTTTCAATTCGGACCAGTAGTTCCTGAGATTAGCGCGTTCAATCAAACAAACAAACAAACTCTTCAGCTTTATAATATTAGTATAGATTATTCTGTCTCTGTCCAAACGATTGACAGAAATGGAGCGCATTCTAAATGCATAATTAATGGTATGTGGTGTATGCCTTAAGGGAAAGCGTCAGGCTAACGCGCAAATTTCAAATATTCTTACGTTTTTTACAATTTACGGATCAGTTTTAAGTTATAAATATGTTGATTAAAATACTCATGATTTACGACCCTTAAAAAAAAAGTCTTTACAGAATTATAATGAGTATCTAATAACAATCCCACTCACCCGCCACACATACAAAAATGTATCGCAATATGAATGCAGACCGAATTTTCTTAGCCACTTCTGTTAGCCAAACCCACGCGTGACTCAATCAGTACAGGTGGCAATATAAAACGTTCACACTTGCAGTAAGGGTGTCAGACAGATAAAACAAATATCATATAAGTTTCAGTAACACAGTTTGCCTGCAGTGAACGGACTGAAATATCGTAGTTGGTCTGTGACAAGAATAATCCTTTAATTTAAACTGGCGGTATAAATGGAGCATTTGATATGCTCCCGTTTCCTACATAAGTGACAAACTGGGTTTCAGTTACGGTCAGGCATTCATATGAATATGATACTTACTGCTTTGCTTAGAATTTTGGGGGATTGTCAATTTTGAGTTCATTTATGATCCTATTGTATGATATTTCATGAATCACATTGAATAAGTTTCTATGAACTTAGAGGGTTGCATTGATGATTTTAATGTTTTATCCTTAAAATACATACCTACTTTGTACGGACGCGAATTTTGTTTTGTTTAACATGCAACCTGACTATGGTCTGAAAATTGGACCGATTTAAGCAAAATGTTCCAGCCCACAACCCCGACAATTTCGAGTTTTTGTGACTTATGTACTCCAAATAAGGTATATTTTAAGATATCAAAGACTCATAAGGTTTGCAACATTTTTGCTTAAATCGGTCCAATTGTAAAAAAACGTTAGAACATTTTAATTTCGCGGGCTACTTCGCGCTTGTTCCATAACAATAAAAACACCTGTACTTATACCCCTTATTGAAGCGAATAGCAACATGTCACGTTCAAGTCACTTTGAAACGTTCTTCCGCGGATTTACGCTCATTAAGAATTCTGACGTAACTAACCTAAATTGTTTTAGAAGTTGCTTAGAGCCGGCAAAAGGGGCCATCTTAATAAATCAACGTAAACGTCTCGTGTTATTTAAGATAACTTAAAGCTAACTTTGTCCCTAAGCTCACCAATTTATCTAAAACTCTTTTTAATTATTAACTTAACATGTCAGTTTCATACTTGGCTTACGTAGTGTACCTTTGGGTAGTTTTATTTTAAGTACGTTATTTCTAATTTAAGTTTCGATGGATTTATGAGGACAATTTAACACACTTGCTTGTTTGGTTTTAGCAAAAGGAGTAGGCCCACTCCGTATAAATTATGTTGCAGACTTTATGCGGTAAATGAAAGTATGAGAATATTTATAGTAAGTCCAAAAGAAAGTACAAATGGGTTTTTGCAGACGCTGTTTCATAAAAATGTATTTTTCTCGAGAAGAGCTAATTTTGCCATAGGCAGGTCGATCTGAAAAATTAATATGACATTATGAATGACATACATTTACCTGTTATGTTGCAAGATGACTTAGTTTATCTTATATTAAAATTAAGTCATATGGTATAATTGACTGTAGGGGTCAATAATTGAAGGTATTTTTATTTTGAATTCCCACTTTTATATTTACTTTTAGTTTGAAATAATGCTCGGCTGTCGAAAATTACAGATCAGCACTCAATTAGTTATCTTACTTAAATATACTAAGGTCTCATTCTCATTGTAGGGAAATTCCTTGCCCAAATACCGATAATTTGAAGCTGCTTGAGATAGCTGGAATTTCTCTGAGTATTCAACGTGACACGACGGCTACCTACTCATTTATTTAAGACCATTACTCAGTAATTACTGAAGGGAATTATAATTTATAGGTACGTACTATTATCTTAAGCTGGGGCCTAGTCCGCTTAGACTGAAAATGCCTGTGAACTTACGAACAGGTTTACAAATCTTATTATTGTAGGAATATGCAGAGAAAAAAAAGAGCTTTTTTGTTATTTAACAAAATAACACTACAAAGGGAAAAATTGTTTTAATTTCCGAAGTCGGTGGTAAAAAACTGTTTCAAAGACACCGATTTATAAAGGTACCTATACCACGCCAATTCGTATACAAGTACTATGTAAAAAATAGTGACAGAAAATATAAGAATATCATCAAAATACACAACATGTATTAAATATGTACTATCGAAGCTAACACAAAAACAACTCAAGCAAAGTTTATACAGACGAATTGAGAACCTTGTCCTTTTTGAAGTCGGGTTAAAAATATAACAGTATGTTTCTTTTCAATAAACGAGAAAATAGTTCAAACACTTGCGGAAAAAAAAGACAGTGAAAAAATAAGCTGGAACGGTCATTATTTATATAACAATGTTACACAAAGCTAGCGAAGACTGGAATAATAAAATACTACAAAAGAACGTGATGGAGTTATTTTAATTAATGGAAATCCTGGAGTAAAGCGTTAGAGGAAACTTGCAGTCGTAAGGCATGTTTGTGAGTCTAGACTAGTCTGAAAGCGTTGCCCACTCCCCTTTACGTTAATATTTAATTAATCTAGAAATTCCGTCTACTTCCTTAGAACGGAAATTAGCTGTCGCTTCTCTTGGTATTACTAAGTTATACGCAAAGGTAAAAAGTTCTGGTAGTACCGATGTTTTTATATATTTACTTTTCATGATTGGAAAGTGTGTGAAATTTCCACAGTTCAAAAAAAATTACAAAATTTTGAATTTTTTGTTCACTTCAGTCTGCTTTCATTTCTAGGAAAAAGGTACTTAGTTCCTTTTCCCAGACGCTAAGTGTTCAAAATACGGATGCAATTAATTAAAGTTTTGTTCGGTACAATAACCACGGTATTTTTTATTCAGTAACGAGAAATTCGAAACATTTCCAATATAAAAATTGTATCGAAAAGTTTTATAGAGGGCCAAAACAGAATACTGATGCCTACTGTAAAAAAAAACATAAAATTTTTACGGTTCGCCATGGGATGTTGCGTGTCCTTTTGAGTAATGAAAATGACAGATAAACAGACTAAATAGAATGGGGAATGGTATTGATTATATTTAATGTTTTCATGAGCAATTACGTAGGAATTGAATACTTCGAAGCAAACACTTCTATTCAGAATGTAATAGGGTTGCATTTTAATGAGCACTTATGCATTGTCAGTCTGTAGCTTATCAATATTTGGATTTGTTAACCAAAATGTCTGTGAAGTCAGTTGGTCTGCCTCTTTCAGTGGGAATATTTAGGTTTTGAAATGAATATGATAGAATTCTTTAATATATATTTTTTTATTCAAGTTTGTGAGTCTTAAAATAATAATATGTATAAGTAGGTATATAGAAGGAAAAGGATCATAGGACATCAAAAAATTGGGAGACACTGATTCTTGAAAAGTTTCTTTTAAGCAAAATTGCTATCGGAACCTGAAGGCGGAAAAATTATTGATCAATGACTGTGGGCGGGAACTCATCAAAAATACCCTACCCTTTTCAAAAAGAAAATGTGTGTGATAGACTATAGATATGTGATATATAAGAGAAATAGGCTGCCAAGTCAAGTTATTAGTCACGTGGAGTAAACAACAAGGCAAAACAATTTGCCTCTAATAACACAAATAACATGTTTGCCCATTCTGGATACAAACTACCAAATGCCTGTCTATTGTCTGCCAATAACTAACAAGCTTCGTTTTTAGGATGGGACATGACCGTAAACAATGTTATCTTGCCACGTGCTATTTTTAGCGCACTATAGATAATATCACGGCCGTCTTCGGCGTTCTGCGTATTATATTCGATGAAAGTGTTAAGGGGCGGGCCTGACTCGGCTTTGTATTCCCCATCAGATTGGACGCGCCTTCAAAGGTTTCTTGCTAAAATAATTGGTCAGAGTTGAAGGTCGGACCGGATAACATCTCGATGTAAACCATTTCTATTCCACACTGTAATTTACGAGCGTTTCTGCCGTCCGATTTGTCCGTCCCGTGTCAGTATTATTCAAGGCTCTCGACTAATCCTTCTATCTGATCCACTTGCCCATTATCACTCGCTCATAAAGCTCCAATGTATATACAACTGTAAATCCTGTGGTTGTTTCCATTATTAGGGCTAATAAATTGCCCCTAGGTTGAATTGCGTCTACGGTCGAGTGCGGTTCTATTACGAAGCAACAGAGCGGTTGTGCATTCTGCATTGCCCGCGCCCTTGGGCTACGAACTAGGAATCATGTCCATAATGGCCTTGGAAACTATTATAATTTACGCTGTTCTCAACCCTGGAAATTTCTGAACACTTTAGCCTAGAATTCTCTCTCCAGAGAGCGGCCCGGGGCCATTGCTTTGTTTATCTAACTTCCTGAGATGCTAATGGATATACGCTTCGCAGCCAAAAATGCAGGCTATTTCCTGTGAAAATATCTCTCTCTTTTAATTGGTATCTCAGAAAAGTTTTGTTTAAATCTGGGAAGTGGGAAGTTGTGTACACCCAAGCAGCAAGCCAAGAAATTTTATGAAAATAATGTACTCTAAAAGCTCTGGTTAATTTATAATGTTCTCGTTTTTAATATTTTCAAATTCTATGCTGCGAAGAAGCTGTCACTTTTCTTCTTTTGAAGTCCTTTAGTTTCTGCCTATCCACATGGGAAAAGACGTGAGTTTATTTATGTATGTAATTCCTTTTCGAAGTTTCTCTTGTAAATAATATGGTAGTCCTTTTATTTGCGTACTTAGCAATTATGTCGATCTATCTAAACGAGCACCCATTGACATAGTTACAGCATCTGGTAGAACTGGATGCTGCTCACCTCGTTACAGCGTTGTCACATTTTGATTTTATTGTGTTCGCCTTGTGGAAATTGGATTCGCATTGCGGTTGTGCATTGTCGATAATGGGGACAAGTACGAATGTAAACTGGCACAAATGTACAAGTATGCTTCAAAATGAAAAAACACTCTATCAAGTTGAAATTTTACGCTGTTGTGAATGCCATGGGGACATAATAATGATGGATGGGAGGATATGAGCGTTCGAAGCTATCCCACGTCACGTCTGATACCGCATCAATTAACTGTCGTACTCGTACCTCTTGGTCGCACCTGATGGCTTTGCACTCGAACGACACGAGTCCGCCAAGCCAGTTGTCTACCGACCGCGTTCGGAGTCGCACGCCCTTCGTCCTCGGGCGCGTCATTGTAAACGCGACCCTTAATCTTTAAAAATATTTTTAGTTCACGGAAATCGCGTGTCGTCTACGGTTCTGTGTTGTTCCAATTCGAGAGTGCACAAAGGAAGTTTATACTACTTGAGAATCGAACGTTTTGTACGTCGATGGGACGTAGTGTTTACAGTAATACCATAAGGTGAGTTTGTTTATAAGTACGTCGATCAGCTGTGAAACATAGGACGGCTCTCGAGTATGTTTATGATACTGTCATATTTGAGCCGCTGGTATTTAAACATTTGATGAGGTTGAAGTGTTTTTAGTGACTAGAGGTTGTTAACTGCTTCAGTTACACGTGTGTTTTGAATGCCTTTCGAGTGTGAGACGTGTTTAGCCAGTAAAAACAGGAAGTTATTGCAGACGAACGTTATCTTACGTCAGTTAGTGAATAAGTTACGACTTGGTTGAAGTGTATCGGTGCGATTGTTAGTTGTAAATTGTAATTAGAGTAGCTGTTCGGAGAAGAGCTTGAGCAAACCATTCGTAATAAACAGTTACATGTTATCTGTACCTGTTTCTTAATTATCTTGTTAATTTTCATTATATTTATTTATATTGCATAACGGTTAGCGTGTGTATGTAAATGTCTGCAGTCATGCAGTGGAGTATTTTGTTGTTGTTAGTGTATTCTTCTGGAACCATTCATTCAATGTCGCGTGCTTTGATTGCTTACAAATTCATAGAAATGAACAATGTTGGTAGTACAATAATATTGACATAACATTTCGTTCTCTACGACTATTTAATTCCTGAAACGGAACAATCTTAAACTGTGATATTTCGTCTATTTTAGATCAGTTGTAGGTTGTAGCGTTTATCTCTTATCTCCTATCTTCAATTGATATCAGCAGCTGATAAAACCAATCACATATGATCACGCACACACATATACAAGGTAACTGTACTCTTGGATTATATCATGGCTTAATTAAGGAACTTATATGTACCACGGAAGTGGTTTCGAAAGGGAGATGCTATCGATTGAGTTTCTGATCTCGTTAGGAACAAAGTCTGTGTATAGTGTTCCCACGTTATTGTCTATGATTGAACTGATAACCTATAACTCTGATTATGTATGGTTCAACTGGTTGCGGGTTCGTTAAACACTCTTTTATTTTTATTATCTGTGGCAGCGCTTCGTTGCACAGCTAGTCGAATTAACTAAACCCGTTTGTGGTATTGTTTTATTTTATTTTTAGACGTCCGAAGTTTGTTAAGCATTACAATTAAGTTTTTATTATAACCAAGTAATCACTTTATTTGCACCTTACAATATAGTTGAAGATTTTTACGCAAAACGTAAAAATAAAAGTAAAATTCGTATTCCATCGCAGTAGTAAAATATCATTTGATATTTCCCTAAACTACGTAAAGCCGTTCAAGTTACGATATCTTTCACATTTCAATCAAAATATTGCGGAATCGTATGAAAGGTTTGAGTGTACGAAAAATATGATATGCCACCGTAGTCCCCCAACATCTGTATTTTGCTGAATCGTCCGTATGAGTGCGAGATACAAGATACGAAGATGGGATTAGAATTTATTTATACAACGTGTATCTTTCATATTTTCTCTTTGATGGATTGACTTCGGACGGTATTGATATTTATGTACGTATGGTGCAAGGTCGGGTTTAAGTGAAGTAGGTACTAACTTGATGTTTATTCGAGTTTATTGAATGGAATTGCGAAAACATACGTGTGTTATTTCTATAGTAGTAATAACATTCTGTGCCTGAACTTGTACAAACAAACTGAATTCTAGAGAACTGATTTTCCAAATGGCGTTGAAAACTGCATTAAAATTGCAGGGTACCAGAAAAATTAAAAATTAAAAAAAAAAAACAGTACCTACACTTGGACGAATTTGAGTGAAATCGTAATAACTAAGTCCTTGACTAGACAAGAACTTAATTTTCTTTAAAATCTTGGTTAGATATGTATTACTTTTTTTATTTCAATTTGATAAAGGGTTATTGAAGATTACATAACAGCATTTTTTTAATACAGCAATATTTGTAGGTGCAGTTAGCAAAATAGCCCCACAAGGTGTCAAATTTTTAGTTTAAAAAAAAATGCCATTTATTTTTTTAAATACCCAGAGGGGATTTATTTTTTATATTTCTGGTGACCCTTGTTACCACCCCTATCACCCTCCTTCCCAGCTACGTAACCTTTTGGGACACCCTGTATAAAATTCAAAGTCCTGAGTGACTGACTGACTGATATATCAACGCACAGCCTAAACCGTTTGGTTCTAGAGACATGAAATTTGGAGGGTGTGTTCTTTGTGCGGAGTAGGTATCCACTAAGAAAGGGTTTTTTGAAATTCCATTCCTAAGAGAGTGAAATGGTGAATTTTTCGACATCAACGTGGGGGAAGCCGCGGGCAGAAGCTATTTTAAATAACATAATAATATTTTTAAACTGTTATTCTACGTAGCCTGTCGCATCGGTACCCGAGGAATAGTTATTAGATTATGTGGGTTGCATTTCAAATAACAAACCAGGAATTCCTGTTAACACTTCCAATTGCAATGATAACGGAATTTATTAGATAAGGCTATGTTACGATTTTATAGTGTCATTCACTTGCGATGTAAATTGTATAGTTTATGTTGCCTATCTTAATTATGATAGGATATTTACACGTTAACTGCCATGGGTAAAATCAGAAAAAGTCAAAAATGTACTTAGAGTTATTTGACTTTAAGTCGATTATTGATTAAAATGTGTCGGACATATAGTCCGACATGGCAGTTAACGTGTTAAAGACTATTCACACTGTTCCGCGTTGTGCCGGACATAAAGAATAGCACCATCTCATTTCCTCCTGTGGGTGTCGTAAAAGGCGCATAAGGAATTTACTAGAGAAAGGGCAGCAGCATTCTCTATGCATTTTACCAACATACTGCAATCGTCAATCCGCCTGCCAAGAGTGGCGATTATGACAAAGCCCCCCAAATTGGGGGAGGAACAACGGTGGACGTCTTACAGTTGAAATGATGGTTGATGATGATGATGATGACTACTAGCTTCTTGCCCGCGACTTCGTCCGCGTCATATTTTTGCTCCTGTGACCCTTCCCGTCGCATCGAATTGCCTGCCAGTTTTCGTCCATTTTTCGTTGCTGCTGCGCTCTTTTTGATAGTAGCGTTATATTATATAGCCTTCCTCAATAAATAGGCTACCCAACACAAAAATAATTTTTCAATTCGGAGATTAGCGCGTTCAGCCAAACAAACAAACTCTTCAGCTTTATAATATTAGTATAGATTCAGACGTTCGGTTTGCTATTTTAATACCAGAC
This sequence comes from Aporophyla nigra, assembly GCA_947507805.1. Taxonomy (NCBI): domain Eukaryota; kingdom Metazoa; phylum Arthropoda; class Insecta; order Lepidoptera; family Noctuidae; genus Aporophyla; species Aporophyla nigra. The sequence continues at coordinate 17,198,169 of OX382309.1, read as the reverse complement.
CTACAGGCAATAGTTGCAATAGATTGATCATACATTTGCAAAAATTCTCGTCATTTCAACATGTTGAATAACAAAGTCAAGCTTTTTTTAAAGTTTTATTTACTAAATAATAAAGTTGTATTTACTAAATAATAAAGTTGTATTTACTAAATAATAAAGTTGTATTTACTAAATAATAAAGTTGTATTTACTAAATAATAAAGTTGTATTTACTTTATCTAGTAAGACGCTTATGTTGTAATGTAATTAATCATCAGTAATTATGTTACATCAGTTGATATAATTATCTATTGACTAATTGGATCGATGTGTTACTTGATTGGACTTGCCAACAAGTTGAGATTGTTTCAGCAAATAATTTGGCATACGGACATTTTCTTAACACAGCCAACCGAATTTACGGGATAAAATATTCTTAAACACTAATTATTACCGGATGTATCGCCTTTTCAGAAACTCACTCCTTCCCATGGGGGTGGAGGCAGAAAGGTGTATGAACCGATCGTAGCATGAGGCGTTCTGTAGGAAGGCACCTGCTATTAAAGAATCGCTTCTTTATTTCTTGAAAAATCTCTATATCACTTTATTTCACAGAGAAGCTTCGTGCACATGACCTTTTCTCTACAATTTCCACTAACGACTCATGTAACTTGTTTCGTAATAACGTTATAAAGAGGTCGAATTTGTGAGTATGTATGTATGTAGGGGGAAATATTCGGAACCACTGATCCGATTCTGAAAATTCCTTTACTAGTGAGAAGCTGAAGTGTTGTCTAGTTTCATAGTATATTTTTTATGTTGAAACCACAAATGTATTCTAGTATTTAATTAATTATCATAAGCTTTTCTAAAAGGAAGTTGAGAGTTGCCAAATAATTTATTCCTCGTGTATTTTTATTTATTTTAAAACAACACTAATATCTCTCTAAGTTAAAAGATAAAAGCGTCTGTCGGATGCATTCTTGTGGATTTATCTATTTCAAAACGAAATAGAGAAACTTTAGATATCTTTGTTGCATTTGAGATGCTTCGTTTGGTAGATTGATGTTAATTCATTTTATTTGCTTCCCAATTTAGTGCTTCGTTTCATTTGTAGGCTGGAATATAATGTCGTCATAACATTGCTTTTATGGCTTTCGAAATTGTGTCATTTAAATTTAAGTGTTGCCATCAAATTAAATGCACAGACATCGTAGTCATTAATAAAATGTCATTCATTGAATTTAAAACTAAAATAATATACAATGACACGAATATTAAAAAGGCAAATCTGTCAGGTTTACATTTAAAATTAAAATAACGGTTATATAGAAAATAAAATGTCCAGAGATTATCTGAAATTCATTCTTTCAATATTATAATATCTAATATCCATTAGGGATTCTTAGATAATAAAAATAAAGTAAATGTCAAAGCTGTATTTTCATATCGTAATATTTTAGCAACGAACTGTTTCGTGTAGCCTAACACAATAAAGTCATAACTAAGTTATGGTGTCAGTATTATTATTTATACCTTGGTTTGCCAGCTCAAAATAATATAACATGTGGTAAGGTAGATGTAGAACCAAATTACCTTAAAAATAGGTACGTGTTATAACCTCTCTGGCATATAGGTAATTCGATATTTATGTTAGTACTTAAATAATTTTCTGCCGAGGATTTTTAGACAACATCGTAATAGAATGGGTTAGGTTATTCTGTTTTTTGGTAAGTGAGTACAATACGGTCTTGCTAGGAACATTTTCTTCGCGGACTTATCATACAAAGAGTTGCTTAACCCATTATCAACCTAGATAATGTTCCCATAACTGGGACGCTGGCCTTCTCTCAGTGAGAGCAAGTGGGCTGTAGTAATCCAACCACCCGGGCCTGTGTGCGGGTAGGGAGATGTTACATTACTTCGAACAGTTGGTTCTAGGACATGCCGGTTTCCTCACGATATTTTCCTTTACCGTATTGAAAGCAGTGGTGATGAAATAATTTACACAAAATAAAGCGCCTATAATATCAAACCTATCGCTCTCCAAAGACTAAAACAAAGATTGATTTAATTCGCACAAAGTAAATTTGCTAAGCAAGCAGTCAGTCGTTCTTAACCGTTCATTAAAACTTCCATCGCTCCCTTAACTGTCGTCGGATATAAGATAACGATCGTTTTACTTTAACGCTTAATTAAACGACAGTTTAGTTCAATCACGACACCTAATGACCCCTTACATGGTACGAAGGAAATGCATGCCAATTGTGGTAGGTTATGGTTTGTCGCTGAATAATTACCTGCCTAGGTTAAAAGAAACAAAATAGGGCCTGTTAGTCTAGTGGTTAGTGACCCTGATTGCTAAGACTGAGGTCGTGGGTTCGATTCCCACCCAGGAAAAATCTCTGTGTGATGAGCACAATCATTTGTTCTGTGTCTGGGTGTAATTTATCTATAATATGTATGTATTTAGAAATATATAAGTATGTTTATCAGTTGTCTGGCTACCATAGTACAGGCTCTGCCTAGTTTGGGATCAGATAACGTTGTGTTGGTTGTCCTAAGATATTATTATAATTTGGTAGCGATATTCGAAATTCAAAGCAAGCACGTAACTATAACCTTTCAGATCCACTAGACAAATTTGTCGGCAGATCTCAATCCACCTAGCCTTTTTCCAACTATGTTGGGGTCCGCTTCCAGTCTTACCGGATGCAGCTGCATACCAGTATTGTCCATGGAGCGACTGCCTATCTGACCTCCACAACTCAGTTACTGATACCGATACTCCTTGATAAGACTGGTTGTCAGACTTTCGGCCTACTGACGACCCGTAATGACTGTCAAAGATCTACGAAAGACAACCGGGACCAACTATTTAACGTACTTTCTTGATATCGTCGGCTAAATAAGCTAAATTGCTAACTCCCTCTCATACTACTTGTCAGAAATAAGAAAAAAAGAGTTTAAAATTATAATTACTAACCGACTGCAATATCTAAATTCCAGTTGGTAGATATTTTACCATTACCTATTATTACACCATTTTTTTTTAATTATATTAATATTAAATACACTTTAGGGCCTAAAATCGGAGTTAGCATTTTTTACACTTGCAATTTTTTTTTTACTGCAATAGGTTTAGGAGTTATCAAATTTTAATATCTAAGTAATTCTATTGAAAAAAAAAAACGAATTTACTTAATAAGTTTCGTTTATTAATAAAAGAGATAATTAAACATAAATGAAAAGTTTATAAAAAAATGCAGTATTTAGTAATGCGGTAAATTATCATAAAATTCTCGAAAATCTGCTGGCAGGACTTGTTTAATTTGTTGTAGGTCGTTGTATTTTTTAGCTTTAATTTTGAGTCTACCTTGGTGTAAATTTTACATTTCGTCAAAACTGATTGCTGAAAAAAATCCCTTTCTCTGGGGCAGCAGTGTCCATGGCTCACTGAACCGTAGTTTGTACGAGATATCCCCCGATGGAGAATACATCAGCCCACGTATATCGGTGACCTTAGGGTCTCCCGCCGAACGGCCTGGCCGAATACTTTTATAGCTTGTTAAACTATTGAAAGCTTTAAAAAAACCATGTTCCAAATATTTAACATAGAATTGGTTGTTACGGGCGGACTTAAGGCGCGGACTGACTACGATTTTAAATGCTACAACTACATGCTACAGCTCCAACAAATAAGGTTGAAAATTGAATAAATATTTGGATTGACGATGTGACTAAGCTGCGAATTGGCATTTATTTTACGGTTTTATTTAGATTATTCGGACTACACACATTAAATTAAATAATTGTCTGGTTAAAGTTTTAAAGTAATGTTTATTCTATTGAACTCTTTTAAAAAAAATGTTGTTATCGCTGAAAATACAGAGATGTTCGACGTCAAAGTTTTTTTTGTGAAACAATTTTTATTGGGAATATCAAACAATTTTTCACTATTCTATTCGGTTAGAATTTTTCTTTAAACCCTTCTCTGTCCACTGTATTTTTTGTGTCGTATATTTTCATTGCGTTACGTCATACTCGATTGTCAAAGACACCAGTGATTTGTGAATATTGAGGTAACACCGCGCCTTAATCATTTGAACGTAGTCTGCGGGTACATTTACAATCCTGTTACGCATCCTTCGTTCTATTGAGGAATGCATAGCATCTACCTCCATTTGTGTATGTCCGACTTCTAAATACTTTTGTTCGATGGTTATTTGGTTTTTAACTGCCAAATTTTGAAGGGCGTTTGATAAAGTTACATTGCGGTTTTGGTAACCACAGCCATCAGAATAAATAATAACACATACATCCGTTTTGTTTTCAACTTTTGAGAGAATCTTTTTTTCAATAAAATACGTCCAAATAGAGGCAAACTCATCTGCATTTAGCCCTCCTTCCGATTCGTTCCACACAAAACAATAGCCATCTTTAGTGATGTTATCGTAAAAGCACAGATTATGTACTTGCAGCTTGGTTTTGTAGTACAATGTGCTGACATTGGACTGAGGTAAGCTTTAGAAATAAAACTCCGCAACTCACTCTCACCAAACTTTACGCTCGAACAAAATGGCGTCGACTGGCGGGAGTTGTCAAAATTGCGCGCGTAGTTTGAAAGGCGCGGAGTTAGCATAAAATATTGCGGCACGATAGCTGTGATTTGAGGTTAGTTTGTAGCGTTAGCATCTTTGACGATTACGCGTAATTTTTTTCTTTTTGATTTGGTACCAAAAATTCAGTTTAGACAAAAATGGAGTTAGCAGCTTAGAATACTTAGCCGACGATATGTAAAGATGGTCACCCATCGAACGTTTGTCGCTAAATAATTAATGAAATTCAACCTTATGATTATGCAGTTAAGTGCACGTTGTTTGGAATGCGGAGCGAGGGCAGGTCAATAGTCTGGGAGCTGGACTTATTTATTGTTATGTTAAGTCATTATTTGTGAAACTTATGCGAGTCAGACTAGATTGGGAAAATAAATACTATTTATAGTGTCTAGCGCGTTTCTGACAACGCCTAGGTCGCTGGGGTCTCGGTGAACAATAAACTCATCGTTTTTTTTTTAAAGTAACATACGTATTATCGAAAACGAATAGACTTAAAAAAAGCATCCCTTGGGCGAAGGTCAGGATCATTTACATTTTTTAACAAAGTTGGAATGACATTTTTTTTTCTTTGTTTTTGTTATCAATACCGAACACGTGGGAATTTTGGTGTCTGTCTGTGTGACTGTGTTGTTCTTCTAAACTATGCAATGAATTTTGACGCGTTATTCATTCTCACTATTTCCGAAACACACTAACCGTAGGAATGGCTGTCATTTTGATAATTCCACAACATTCATTGCGTTATTTACGTTGGTTACTTAGCTGGGCAGACAAGCTTTTCGAATATAATGATGCAATGTATAAGCAATATATTATTGTAGTATGGTATTGCAATTAACCCTAAACTAGTCATTTGACCAGCTCAAATGTGATTGCAAGTCAACCCAGACGTCGGATTGACAGATCATATTAAAAAATAAATAATAGTTTACAAAAACTAAAAAACACGCTTCCATAGAACTTTTTTTCAAAACTATTATTTATTTTTTAGGGTGTTTCGAATTTTGAGACGTATATCAGCGTAGTTTGTAACGTAAGTCAGCGTAGTTTGTGACGTATGTCAGCGTAGTTTTCGAAGACCGTTTTTTTCCTGTCCTGGTAACCCTGGCAAGGATAATGGCAAAAATTGATGAAATTATTGCATTGTCATCGATCCTTGACAGGTGTGCAAAAGTTTGAATGAAATCTGGTCGTTTAAAGTGGGTCAAAATCGCGCTATAAGGAGTCGGTCTGCCAGGGTCGTGAGATTATTCGAAAGAGATACCGTGACTCTGGCACATGGGCAAGTGAAGGAACACGGGTGGGTTTTAGTCAGTAAAAGTCTGACACGCCCTCCCGCTCCGCCCAGAGCGGGAGAAGTCAATTGATTATTTCGCATCCAAAAAAAAAAGGAGTCGGTTACAAACAAACATACAAACAAACATACAAGTGAAGCTAATATAAAGCGTGTGAAAAGGATTAAACTTCTACTACAAAAACGTAGATACCAAATCGTCCTTGTAACAATATCTCTCGTTAACTAGGGGATCAATGCATGTCTTTACCGCCGCGGGACCTTTGATACCACTGAGAAAACTTTCCAGACGTACTATTCCTTTGCACTCAAACGGAACCTTTTTATATTATCTAGATAAAGTTACGTGTGTGACTTTATTTAAAGTATATTGAACTTGTGTTTTGTATTTATTTTCTCACATACTTAAAACTGTGAAGGCTCTTGCTAGCTCTTAGAGGACTGCGGTTGTTTAATCAAAAGAGGTTAAAATTATTAGGTTTATATTCGAAGGGAATGTGTTTACATCAACACACAGAATTTCACTGGCCTCAATAAAAAAAAAAAATTGTTTGTTAGTATATCGTATTCGAATTAATTTGAAAGTTCATTCCAAAAACCAATGTTTGAATGCCATTCGAATATTCGAGCGTTTGAAAGTTATTTTACCGCCATCAGCCTATACATCATAAGGTCGACTTTTGCAGATAACCTTTACCGTACTTTATTCGTGACGGGATATCGTGAGGACGAAACATTTACTTGGAGACTGTTTTTGATATAGGGAGTACCTATTGGGTGGGAAACTACTGCCATCACTTTTCCTTTATTACCCGACTACAGCTAAGCAAAAAGGAGGTTAGGATTTTGACAAGTATGTATGTTCATCCCATCCATTCCCTAATAACTTCTAAAATACTTATCATAATTTGACAAGTGTTGGTATCGTTGGAAGCGCCTTGATTGTCTGCGCACCCTCCGGAGCACAAAGTGATGAACTAAAATGTTGTTACCGTGTTTTGTTTCAATGAAAAGGCTTAGTTACCACGTTTTGATATAAATATTGTTAGCTAAACCAAAAATAATTTGAATAAGAAGCAAGTTCAAAAACTACAACAAGACCAATGAAAAAAACAACCTCTAAAAAGTATAATATTCAAAGCATACGATTTTGGCTTTCAGATGAGAATATTTTCTTGTTTATGAATACATTTTTCATTCCGAACCTACTGAAAAGCAGAAATTAGTAATGTAATATGCCTCCTTTGAACTGAGGTAGGTAATATGATTGCACCACAAGTCGGTTCACCACAATAGTTCAGTGGGTCAAGAAAGGATTTGAACCCGACCTCTTGATAGCTAGTTAACACATTAGCCGTCTGCCATTGTAGGGAACAGATGTTTGTTATTTCACAAGAACTTAAATGTATATTTCTCTGCGCAAAAATGATAGTTTTTAAGATTTATAAATAAACGAACTACCTGAATCAGAGACTTCGTTCAAAAGTAGCCTATGTTACTCCTTATAACATTAGCTATCTGTTATTGAAAGCCGTCAAAATCGGTCTAGCCGTTTCAGAGATTAGCCGGAACAAACAGACAGACAAAAATTTAAAAAATAGTTTTTTTGATGGAAGCTTCGTATATATTTTCATATGCATTTAGTGAAAAGCTTTTTAATTTAAAATTACAAACAGACACTTCAATTTTATTTATTTATTTTTATAGATTCTTTCAGTAATTCGGTCCACGTTGTAGCCAAATTTAATTCAAGGTCCTTTTTCCATTGTTATCTAGATAAAATGTTTACCATTTTATAAGTGTATTAAATAAAATGTAACCGGATAATCAAATAGGTACCTAGGTACCACGAATATCTACTTTAAGTCTAGAAAATATCATGTTTGTCTACGAAACTGGAGTAAACTGATATTACTTCGACCTTCATATTTTGTTTGCACAACTTTTCGATATTAATTCGCAAGGGAGACAACTAATTTCAATTTTGTTGATTACGGATCCAACGTCCAATGGATCCATACAAGTTGTAACAGAATAGAAGCAACTCCTGAAAGTATTTTGTCCATAATTGAGTACTGAATCGATTTCAGTAATATTTTTTACAAAAATTATGTTGTTTGTTTGAAACGAAATCCAAGCTTATTTTAAGGCAATATGACTTAATTTTAAATGCATAAAATAATGCTGGGGTAGATACTATTTTCATAATAATAACAGTTAGCTTCAGAAAATAAAGTTTTGGTTATTGTATTATGCTGTTAACTCAATTCTTTTCTTCTTAGTTACGCGTTTTATATGCAGTATTATAAAGAGGTTTGTGAGTTTAGAAGTAGTGGATAATCCTCGGAGCTTCTAATAAGATTCCGAAAATTCTTGCACTAACGGGAAACCATTGTATTGTCGCGTGTCACTGTTAAATGTTAAAAAAAGAAATTTTATACTATAACTCCAACAATACAAAGTTAAAAATGGTAGGTACCTATGTTGAAACTTGAAATCAGTATCTAAAATACAATGTGACAAGCGTAGCTTCATATTTATCTCAAGCGAAAAAGAAAAAGATAGCCATTGTCCTTCAAATACTATTAACAAATACCAACTTGACATATATTAGTAGAAGATAAGCCAAAAACACCTTGAAAACTAAAAGAAAATGCATAAAAATAATTACTTTTAACTTAGCATTATCATCTTCTAAAAGTATATGTAAACATATTGTTAATTTAGGTATAATCACCTCATTATCAGGTTGTTTGTCTATTAAACACTATGTAATGGTTGCGTATCTATGCTTAGATCATTATTAATAGTATTGCTTATGATAAAGCATAATAATGCTATCATAATCACTTGTTCTTCGATAAACAGTCCTTGTTAAGTTAAAATGTATTACTGGTTCCTTATGCGGTTTCTTCCATAATTATGTATTTTAATGGTAATGGAACATCTTTAATGGTTTATGTGCATATCTATTAAAAGTCAGGTTAATTATTAAGGCGATTCTGCTTTAAAATCCCATTCGTTCCATTAATTGTAACTATCAGGATATAATATTATCTCATTACTAGCCTCTGCCCGCGACTTCGTCTGCGTCACTTTTTTGCTCCCGTGACCCTTCCCGTCGCATCGAATTGCCTGCCATTTTTCGTCCATTTTTCGTAGTTGCTCCGCTCCTTTTGATTGTAGCGTAATGTTATATATCCTATAGCCTTCCGCAATAAATAGACTACCCAACACAAAAAGATTTTTTCAATTCGGACCAGTATTTTCTGAGATTAGCGTGTTCAACCAAACAAACTCTTCAGCTTTATAATATTAGTACCTATAGATAGTAAGTTTTAGTTTTTTACAATATGTTTGAGAGATTTGTTAAGTTAGTGGAACGTATCGTTTAAATTAAAGAGTTGATGACAGTAATGTGTAAGTCCCGAAATAAAGTTTCCATCATTATTCTTCTTTCTTCATCTGAGAGTGCGTTGACTTTTTCTTTCTCAATTTGATTCGTCTCTACACTGACTAGTGTTACCAATTCATCAATATCAAATTGTTAGTTTATTTTGATGGTCAGCAAAAATAATTCGTCGCGTCAGTTTGGTGGGTGACCCGCAAAGGGTTCGCCCGGCCGATGTACCGTTGGCAAGGCTAGACGTCTCTGTGACGAGACGACAGGCTTAAATTGTATATTTCAATGAATATATTGCAAGCACACATTCTAGACAAAATTATCCTTTATATAAGTCTGGCGTTGACTTCAAGATTGATTTTGTAGTAGTCTGACATGGCCCGCCCATGTGTCATTATGGATGAAGCGATTCCACTTAATGAACTCAATGGCACTTTCAATTTCTAAAGCGTTCTGCTTATTATCATTACATTTTGAATATAATTCTGATATAATAGCTACCTAAGAATTCAATCTTCCAAGTTGACATTATATAACAAATTTGTGTAATAGTTCGTCTTGTGAATATGGAAGCTCTAAAATATACTATTTAGATTGTAGGTTACAAAACTTTGCTACAAGTATTCGAGACTCCACAAGGGTACTCCAATTCTCATGAAATGGTAATCATTTGCTTAACAGTTACTTCATCAAACCACGAATTATGTGGTAGTAGTTCATCATGTGTAAATTTTGTTTCATCCAATTCTAATCTTGGTAGAGAATTTAGTTTAGAAGACTTCTCCTAAACTTAAATGTTATTTTAAAGATCAGCCATATTGGGCCCAAAATCAAAAGTTAGCTTATCATATTTTACTGTTTCGCCGAATCTCTACAACTAGTCCTTCGTCTTGAACAAGTACTAGGACATCTTGAACAAGTACTACTAAGACAACAAATCTCTACGAGTGTTCCCATCAAATTGTTTTTGCATATTAACAAAATATTAAGGTAACCTTTCATTTATTTTCGCCTTTCTATAGTTACATAATATATTAAAATTTATACAATAAGATTTTTCAACTTTAAAAAACAGTTAAAAGAATTAATGGTCGTAGAGATTCTGCTCGTTAGTAAAAAATGATATAGGACTTCCCCGACCAGTGTCAACACATTGTGTCAGGGTAACATTTTTTTTCTCCGGCATTTTCGGTTTAAGGGTCCAATTTTGTATGAAACGTGACTGGACTTCATTTTGCACGTAGTTATGAAATATTTATTTAATCAAATTGGCTTTTAAAAGCCAATGAAATCTAAGCTTCCCATTCACAGCTGTTATTTTACTCTGAATAGTGTCTTATCTACCTGTCTTTGTGACCTCATCTATCGCCATTGAAATTTTGAATAGCTGGTCTTAAGCGTAGTTCCCATGTAATTTAACAGTGGTTCACAATTCTTCCAAGGTCATTTTATTGTTTGTTTTAATGTATTTCTGGCTCGTTACCATTGCATTATAAATAACAGTCTATAATCTGACGACACGAATCTACTTTGTTTAATGTTTGACGATGCTCTTCAAAACTTTTGAAATTTTAAATTCTAGTCTTGCAATATTTGACAGACTGTTAACTTTCGTCTAAAGATAAATGGAAATAAGGGTAAACTTTTTCATTTACTTGGGCAAAGGCACACTGACTCTGGTCAATGACTGTCTGAAGCGAAAACGTTGAGTGATGGTCTATAAATTAGAATTTATAGCCCATGAATTAGAATTTACAAAAGGTATTCATGAAGCTAAAATGCATTGACTGATTGAATTTTTTGAGTGCCTCGTGGGGTAGTACTCTAGTGTTCGGGTACGATTCCCAGGGCAGGCAAAGTTCGAAAGAGTTACCGTGACCCTGGCAACTGAAGGAACACGGGTAAGTTTTAGTCAGTAAAAGTCTGACACGACCTTCCGCTCCACCCAGAGCGGGAGACGTAATTTGATGATTTCCAACCCACAAAAAAAAAGGGCGGGCTAAGTATTATTGTGTTCTTCTCTCATAGCATATCTCAATGGTAGCCCAGAGTCTGGATTTGTGATCGATTGATAGCAATAGGTTCGCTTCCTATTGGCGATAATAATGTGAGTGTACTGTAGCTACACACTGCCGAACCCCTTGGGAATTAAAGGCGTTATGTTATGCTATGCTAAATTAATTTGCTTAGGACACCAAACGCGGACCTTTTTGTATTGTTTTCGACGATCGCTGTTTACTGTTTTCCATTGGAAAATTTGTGGTTTACCCTTGTCTCCTGTTGGGAGATAAATGAGAATTGTATTAAAGGAATCGTGCAAGGTCATGATAACAGAACCACCCATATATCTATATACAAATAAATAAAATTGGAGTGTCTGTTTTTAATATTAAGATAACCACTTTTTACTAAGTGTATATGGATGTATACACGATACATATACCAAAACAACATTTTTTACAATTTTTGTCTGTCTGTCTGTCTGTCTGTCTGTCTGTCTGTTCGTTCCCGCTAATCTCGGAAATGGCTGGACCGATTTTGACGGGACTTTCACTGGTAGATAGCTGATGTAACAAGGAGTAACTTAGGCTATTTTTATTTTAGAAAGATTCTTTTATTTTAGAAAAAAATAACTATCTTCGAAAACTACGCTGACATACGTCTCAAAATTCGTAAAACCCTGGCTGAATCCTACGAAATAGATCAAAATAATGTACTACAGTATTGTACACCTTAAAAAGGCCTACAAAAATGTCCTCAATGGTATATGTCTATCTCTTAGGGATAACCCACAATAACCATTTTTTATCTTTTACTTTTTACGAGAAATAAGGGCTTATTTACGAAGCGATTTTAAGCAATACAGCATTAATCCTTATCCAATTAAGTACCTTAAATACATTGTGCATTTAATATAGATCAATATGGCCCTTTACAGCATGTAATTTAAATGAATATCTTAGAAGATATTAGAGATTTAAAAAGTGGGCGCAGAGCGCGTTGGCAGGGGCCGGGTAGTACAGGATAAGTAGGATTGTAATTCATATTACTTTGGCTTCAAAGTAATTGCGAATATCATGTGTGTTCATTATATACTCAAAATAAACCTAATAGTATTATTTCAAGTAAGAGACCGCGAAATTGCTTAGATGTTTAGATTTTTGGATGTTTGTTTCTCAATGATGCAAAGACGGCCAAACGGATTTAGATCGAATTTGGCACAAAGATATATTATATCATGGATACGTAACAGATAGGATACCTACTTTATCCCGGTAGTAGGTTCCCGGGTGTTATTTTCCGACAGCTATACGGGCCAAGCCACTGGCAAAAGTACTATTCCTATAATTATGTTCGGTGTCTGGTAAATGATTGAGTGTCTGTATAGGTAAAATAGGAGCGTTAAGAAAAACCAGGAAGACTTATATTCAACTAAACCAAGCCCTATGTCACAGTCTTCTTACTCTGAATACTATTACTTTTATTTTAAAAACACCAACACACATGATGTTCTCATAAACTATGAATCCTAAGTAATATGAGTTATAATCCTACTACTAATAATATTATATATGTGAAAATATGTATGATTGGGTGTTTGTTTCTCAATCACGCAAAAATGGCTGAATGAATCTGGATCGAAAATAGCACACAGAGTCTATATTACCTATATAAAACATCGAATAACACATTCTTATCGCGGTAGTACGTCCTCTTGCATTAATTTCCGACATCCACGCGGGCGAAGCCGCGGGCAAATAATATTATAAATGTGAAAATATGTATGATTGGGTTGTTGTTTCTCAATCACACAAAAATGGCTGAATAGATCTGGATCGAAAATAGCACACAGAGTCTATATTACCTATATAACCTGGAATAACACATTCTTATCGCGGTTATACGTCCTCTTGCATTAATTTCCGACATCCACGCGGGCGAAGCCGCGGGCAAAAGCTAGTTTATTATATAATTGGTTCAATAGACATGATTTTCAAGACGTCTGGAGAAAAAACAATATACGTAATGTGAGGTCAGAAGTTACTTTGACTTTATTATTATTTGTATTTCTTCTAGATATTCCTTTTGTAAGACACTGTCTAGTTTTCTGATACCACCGACCGGGGAGCAGTCGTGTAGAAATCTTTGTGTATTCAACCCTCGTATCTGACACTATCTGCTTGCTTTGTAGTTTTACTTCGCGAGAGTATTCTCGGTTTTAATAAGTGAAAAATTTCTGTGTGAGCTTGCTTTTAAAGTGTCCACAGAAAATGAGTTTTATGTTAAAATAACTCTTCTTTGCTCTTCTACGTAATATTTTTGATGAAATATGCTTTACATTTATATTTCAGTTCAGTGTGGTGTTAATGTAGGTATTGCATCAAAAACTTTCAAGTTGGTATTTCAACCAACTTCAAAAAGCAGGAGATTCTGAATACGGTTCTGTTTTATTTTTATTTTTCTGCAACAGACGGAACTCCTTTATTTCTGAACTGAATTAATTAATTCTTTGAAAGGTAAGTATACACATATAGAGTGGCTCCATATAAATATGGTAAATTTCTGATTTGGTCAGTCTTTGAGTTAACTTTAATAATATAATATATTTCCACTAAGTATAATATGTTGATGATGGTATAATAACTTCCAGTCATTTTTATTTACTTACTTACAGTGAATATATACGAATATGTGTGGGAAAAAATACAACTAATATCCGCAAAGTGAAAAATAATTTTAATAGTTCTTAATACTACATAACCGACACCAAAGTAATGGTTGCATGCAGCCCAGAATTCATTCCCTTTTATGTACGAAAATATTCCAACAACGCTGCTTGCTATATACGAGGTTCGTGTTTTTTATTTATTCGTGCTTTTACACTACACCAAACTGTATAATTTCTATCCACATCTGTATTTGCACAGCCTGTTTGTTTGTCAACCCTCTCACACTCCAAAAACACTCTTATTTTGCTACTGTTTGAATTTATAATTGAAAGGCAACCATTCAGCTTGGTTTTACAGTGTAATAACATGCCTTATTATTTTCTGCATTAATGGAAATAATATTAAAAGGCACGGATAATTGTATTCGTTGTCGTACCAGTCAACACTAGGATTTGTTTATAAGCACGTATATGGTGACTAGAAATAGATAATCTTTGTAAATAGGTACCCGATATTGGTAATTACTAATTACAAACGATACATAATCTAATCAGCCTATATAGTTGTCGTTGCTAGGATGCAGACTTCCTCTGTTCGAGACAGAGTGGGCTGTAATCTACCACGCGGACCCAGTGAGGGTTCGTAGATGTCACATGTCTTCGAATTTTTGGTTCTTTCCTCGCGATGTTTTCCTTCACCGTTTTGAGAGCAGTGGTGATGAAATAATTTAAATAAAGTAAAGCGCTAGCCTTAGTTCGAACCTACGCCTATACTGTCCTCCCATACATATTAACACTGTAATTTGAAACCATTGTAAAAGCCATTTTTTTTAAAAAGAGTAACCGTGTTGTGTCTTGCTGGCTCTTCTACATAGGAATCAACCAATTGGAACCGCGTGCACCTTGCTTCTGACGTTTTAGAAGTGCCCATGTAGTTAAGTGAAATAAAATATTTTGATTTGAACCTACAACTCATAACTCGTGGCCGTTACCACTGGGCCACAACTACTGACAAAACATAATCCTCATGCAATCACCATGTTTATTTAATTATGCAGCAAATAATAAATGAATAGGAAATGACACAAGTAATGATTTTGTCATAAAATAAACCCGTTTGACGTGACATCACCGTAACAGACGCACAATAAAGCGCATAATCCTATGCAAATCCGTAAACGTTGGTTTATGAAGTAATCGATCGATACATTATAAATTAGGGTCGCTTTGCTTGTATGTCTGTGTGACTTCGTTATTCCTATTTATGATTTAATTTCTGTAAGTAAATACAAACTCTTACACGTTAATCATATTTTCAAAACTAGATGAGGTGAGGACGGATTTATCTTGCAACGTTCGTAAGTAAGTAATCTTTTCTTCAAAATTTGTAAATTATGTTTTTGCTTTAATTACGTTACGGATTTTGTTGCGGGCTTCACGTTTTTGCTTTAATTACGTTACAAGAATTTATTCGGGAAATTAGCTGAACAATTAAAAACTATTGGTCGTCGGCTTTTTATGGAATTTGGCAAACAGATAGTTTATAACCTACATTAATACATTGGATCATTTTTAACCCGATAGTACGTTTTTGTGTGATAATTTCTGATGTCAACGCAGCCGAAGCTACTGGCAAAAGATAGTTTAAAAACGAAAGGTGTCGCTGTTTCGTAAATTTGTTAAAATCCAGCGAAGCAGGGGCGTGTCGTTAGTCCTACTAATATTATATGTAAGTATGAAAGTTTGTATGCTTGGATGTTTGTTACTCAATCACACAAAAACGGTTAAGCGGATTTTGATGAAATTTAGCACAGGAGTAGTATATAACCTGGATTAACGCATATTATACTTTTTATCCCGGTACTAAGTTCCCGTAGGATAATTTTCGACCTCCACGCAGGCAAAACCGCTGCCAAAAACTAGTACAAAAAATAATTAAAAGCAGCACTAATGATTGCGCTCTTAATTCGAATAATTTCTCAAATAGGTCATGCAGTTAACTGTGGAAACTCGCTGGTAAGGTCACGCCTTCATCAGCAATTTACTAATATTAGATCGCGTCCTCACGAGACCAATGCTATGCGAGTGTGCGAGGAAAAATACTCGACTAACTAATAAGAATCCTTTGGGAGAATGATGAGTTAGGGCCTGCGCACACTGGCGGCTACGGTAAGGTATTTTATGCGACGAATAGAAGTATCACTTAGCGCCAACTTTCCCGCAAACGTAATAAGTTCTCGGCATGATTTTTCGCGTACTGTATCTTCACCATATCACCATAAAATGGTGGAAATGAGCTCAAATTGCAAATGATTACGTTTGTTTGGACATTTCATTTTCCGCCGGAACCTTAATAGTCAGGCAATAAAACTGAAATTTCAAGGGCAACGATGCCGCGATATCCTTAGACATTCCGCTGCCGCAAAGTCCTTAGGCATCCATCACTGAAAATTCAATTTTGTAATTAAACACACAAGTCATATTTTTATTCGTCACATTAAAACCCCTTTTCGTACCGTACCGACAGTACGCGCAGGCCTTTAAAAAAGGGCAAGTTGACCACAAAATGTCTTATAAGTAGGGGCGGCGGCCCGTAAAATTATTTGTCGTACGTAAGTGTCGTAACTCGTAAATAATGACTCGGATGTGGGCGGGATTAAGTTCCACACGAATTTTCTTCCACCCCGGAAAATTTTGCGCAATAATGTTACTGGGTTTTCATTAGGCTTGATGTGACGAGGAATATAAACGCGAAGCCTGTCCTAATTAGAAATTACATTCATAGTTATTATTCACCTATTAATTTCAATTCAGTTGTTCTTATTACTCTGCCATTTGTCAACTTTTTTTCCATTAAGAGGCGAACGACATTTATCTTTCGGAAGAATAATTTTATTAAAAACTTGGCGTCTTATTTCACAGAACACGATATTTTTTGGCTTCATTGCGTAAAGAGATAAAATGATATGACTGATGGATGTAAAAGCGTGAATAATAAGGTTCGTGCGGTCGTAGACCCAAGGGAATCCTTAACTGTATCCGAAAAGAAAACAAAGGAAAACTTGCCTTATGAACATGCGCGTGTGGTAAAATCAACTATCGTATCATTAACATATTCGTGAAATTAATTCATAACAACACACACACACACAGACATAATCACACACTCACGCACAGACATAATCGCACAACTTCACACACTCTCGTACACAATCCCACAACTCTCCATAAAGCCGTACTCGCCGTATGATATTTATATGGTGTAACGCTATAGTACACCCAGACAATGTTACTCGGCTGGAGACCTGGTGTCCTGAAACACAGGTTTTGGCCTAGCTTGGCTTACCAGTCTCCCACAATATTGTAATGTGTATTAATAGCTTAATACAAAATTATATGAACCTGTAACAATATTGTGGTGAGAAAATAAATAAAATTGTATTGTATTGTGTATACAAAAAACTTAGTTGTCTCGCAGAGCCTGTCATATCTTTAGGTGACAACTTTGCTTGGCGTCAAAGGTGTTAAAAGTCAC
Organism: Aporophyla nigra; assembly: GCA_947507805.1. NCBI lineage: Eukaryota > Metazoa > Arthropoda > Insecta > Lepidoptera > Noctuidae > Aporophyla > Aporophyla nigra. The sequence continues at coordinate 17,180,670 of OX382309.1, read as the reverse complement.
ACATTTATCTCCAACAAAATGAACTTTATTGTCAATGATAAACTTTATATTTACTTACGACACATTAAAATCAACGCAATTTAATCAAAATCAAATTAATCATTGAAATGACTCGATCGCGTCTTAAATAGGCAGTTTTGCTATATTTTCGTAACATTATGTCGAGGTGAACGTCCGTCTGAACGGGCTACGAACTTGCGACCCCGCGTCATTGAAGCTATTATTTTTACCCGTGAACAGGGCCGCCTACTTCGGTATCTCTCTCAGTTTTCACTCTATAAACATAGCTACAACCTGCTCTAATGTTCGTGGGTAGATAGAGACGAAATGCATTTCGGTTGTTTTGAAAATCAGTTGTTCTTGGTTAATCAAGCTGTCAGAATTTGTAATGTTATTTATTACTTAAAATGTTGTCCCGTTAAAGTGTTCTTGTTATTATGGGCTTTAGATTGAGCGTTTAATTTAATACTTCGTTTCTATTATTAAGAAGAACATTTTTTCTATGTGAAATTTTATAGCTTAATTCTTGATAGTGGCGATTAAATATTGATATTAATAATCTAATGTATTTAATGAATTCACCATCACATTTTTAACTTACACGAAAAAGTTACTACATCAACGATTCCAGATCGGATTCATCGATTGCAGGAAGAACTTGTAACTAACGATATTAGTCGACTGCGCCACTAACTTATCCAGTAAAGAGGAATCAAGTTTAAAATGCAATCTAGCTCTTTAAAGCCTTTCAATCGTTAAAAAACCTTCAGTCGGTTTCCTAATTACATTTTAGCGGTTCATCATTAAGAGAAATGCAGTTAAGCCTTGACCTGAGTCACATAAAAGTAAATGGCGTCCGTTTTACTGCATGGAAATAAATGGTATAATTCGTAATTAATTTTACTGTAGAACTTAATGTGAAATTACGGAGGTATTGCGCTCAGCGCCATGTCAGCCTTCAGTTTTATGGAGCGAATATTTATGGGTGTCTGTTTGGATCCCAAAGTTTAATGGTCTGATGATTTTATTGGTACTGGGAAATAGGCAGCGTATAAGTATGTATATGAAAGGTGTGATCAGGATTAAGGGTGTGGTATAGACCATCAGAGTGAACAATTTTTCCATGGGACCAACATGACAATCACGAAAAAAATTATAAGCCTCGTCTACCGGGTCATATTTAATCTGCTGCAGCAGCTCACTTACACGTGTTGGGTATCGACACGATCGATATCGAAAAGTAATTAAATAAATAAAAAACAAAAAATCATTTGATGGGAGAAGGTGAAGGTCAATGCCCGTAATCGGTCAGCTATTTTTGTAAGTTCACAGTTGTGCTGCTGGGGGGAGTTTGTTCCGCCACTTCTTCTTCCCAGCTAAAGCACTAAGAAGTGGTGAAGGGCGGGCGTTTTGGGGGACTGTTTTATATTATTTTGACGGATTTTTAGTGCAGAGGAATCAAGTTTAAAATGCAATCTGATATTATGATCTGATGTTTTTTTTATAAGCACTGTTTATGTGTATATTGATAATGGGAAATAAGCTGTGTATATAATATATATATGTCTTTCTGCTTACGATAAATATCATGTTGTTGGTGAAGCGATTAACGCTACAGCTTCGTCAATTTCATTAATCTTCATCAGCTGAAAACTCGTGTGGGATTTCGCTTCGCCAGAAAATCATTCATAAATTATGAAGACTCGATAATCCAGTTATAATCTTAATTCAGTTATTTTATTACAAACATGTTTCACTAACTGTTGAAATTGGATCACTGAGAATTGTTTCGTAAAATATTCCGACGAAAGATACCTATTTAGATTAAATAATTTATACATGATCCCTCAATCGCAATGAGCAATTACGTATTCAATAAATATTAACGTGATGAAATTCTGAATTCGTAGCGTAATTAAAATCTGATTCAACGTTAGTTTCATTTGACACTTCGTTGGAAATGGTTCAGTAAACAAAGACAGTTACACATTTGTTTGTCCACTCCAAATGAAAATATCTAAGATACATTGTCTGAAACATATAGCAGTGTTGCCCGCACTAAAAGTAATAGCGATTCTCAATACAACAGTGAACGGACAGAATTGATAGACGACGCTATATTTTGCGGAAAACACACAGTATTGGACACGACACACCACAACGACAAAGGTTCTCAAAGATTTACTACGAACATTTTTGTAACCCCGGTCCGGTTTTAGTGCGGTACATCCGTGCAATATTAAGGTGCCCTCGGATATGCTCCTAGACAGAACAGTCGATATTCCATTTCTTAGTTTCATTTTTCAGAAGATTTCAAAGATAACATTTTCATTGTGACAGTAAAAATAGAGCGAGTCTGCGAGTCAACGATCGAATTGCATTTCAAGATTGAACAGTCACGTTTGGGCATTGTTCTTTTGTACAATTGTTTACATATATACTGAAGATTCATTAGAAATTGTTCCTTTTGTCTCGTCAGCACATGGCCGAGTTTACTAAACTGTTTTGGTGTAACAATCTATTTGGCAACATACGCTGCCGTGTTCTTATTTGGGTTGAGGGAATGGTTCCCTTTAATATTGCCTCTATGGCCTCTTCTAAGACCATTGCAATACGTAAAGCGCCTAGTGGTTTACGTGCATTCATTCCGGTTTACGACGATTTTATTGTTCTCTCCTTTTATCGTTTATGTAATCTTATGTGGAACATGTTTATGAGATTCTATTCAGTGTACTCACTCACTGAGTGCATTTTATGACTTGTGAATATCGAGCACTCTCTTTTATCTGGATCGAGCTAAAATGAGATGGGCTAACATCTTTAGAATATCTCTCTTTGAATCCCACGTCAACCTCGCTCATTGCTTCCCTTCTTCAGCCTTTAACGATGTCATCGTCCTTTCAGATATCTGCCTATCCGTGTCCCATATCCCGAAAACTCGATAAGCATTTTTATCGAGTAACTATTGGAATAGAAGAATATTTTGCAAGACTTTCTAGTTTTTATCGCAATAAGAACAGACACATTCTGTATAGTTCAGATAACGAGAAAAGCAAGGTTAATAGCTCAGTCAGCAGTCTCCTTTATTGTTGCTGGTGTGTTTCTATCCGTTGCTCCTAATTAAATTTACTTTATATCCCTCCTCCCTCCTTATGTATTAAGAAATAACGTTTGTCCAGAGAATAAGCATTGTTTTTAATAAAAACTTTTATGCCCTTATAAATTTCAGTCATAAATAACAAAATATTATCTGTTCAGTACATACTAATAATTTATAACATCGTAAATCTGAAGTAATAATTGCCCAGATCCAGGTACTTGGAATGCTGCCAGAAACGCATAGAAAAGATATCTTAGAAACTTGTTCGTACGAAAGTATCTATAAATCGAAACTGTTTTACTTTTCAATTATTTCTGGACAGAAATATATGGGTTTAAATTCGATTCCAATCAAAACAAGCGTGGTGGAATTCCTTGGAAACGTATCTAAAATGGTGGTTGGAAACTGCTACCGGCTACAGTAAACTGTTCGTTGCTTGGCTACGAAATAATTTGTCTTGGAGCCAAGTGACTTGATTATCACTTGTGCTAACCATTGTTTTAATTTTTATGATATGCTGTCTGGCACTGCACAGGTTCCTGGAAAAGTATGTTGTATAAACGTCAGCATATTAATTTTAAGATATGCGAAACAACAATGAATATGGTAAACAGGATGAGTCCACAAAATGTTGACATTGTTATCAGATAATAGTTAAGTCATGATTTGTGATATCAAAGTGCAATGTCAACAAAGGATAACGTCAGTACAAGTCAATAAAAAAAATACCATATTAAAGGTGAATATACCACGAGCTCCTTTCTTGTGGCTAAATAATAACAGCGGCAGGGGTTGATCCACCTGCTGCCAGGGTCGCGAGATTGTTCGAAAGAGATACCGTGACCCTGGCACATGGGCAACTGAAGGAACACGGGTGGGTTTTAGTCAGTAAAAGTCTGACACGGCCTCCCGCTCCGCCCAGAGCGGGAGAAGTCATTTGATAATTTCCAATCCAGAAAAAAAAGGGGTTGATCCAAGGTTGCTGCGGTCGGTTCGTGGATGGGTGACTATTTATAACATATCGAGACTCCTCAGTGCCTCGGTAAGCTCATAAAGCTCTTGGTGTACATCTTTGACAGTCATGATACGCGTAGTCAGGAGCCCGAAAGTCTGACAACCAGTTTTACCAAGGGGCATCGTATTACCCAGTGACTGGATTATGGAAGCCAGGCAGCTGCTCCATGTAAAATACTAATATTCAGCTGCATCCGGTTAGAATGGTATCACCAACAAAGTTGGGAAAAAGCTAGGCAGATTGAATGAATAATACTTGAATATGTCTTAGACTTAAACACGGGTATAAATTACTCACGATCCACCCGTGTTACCTACTTGATGTGAAACCGAGAGAGTGATACACTTGCACTTTTATAGTAGAACGGTTTTATAGTATTACTACGATCCGAGTTTATTGGTACGAGAACCACGTGTAGCTTCGGATTGGGGTTAAAGATTGCTCATAACTGTCACTTAGCTAGCGGAGAGGAAATAATATTTAATTAAAAGTAAAAAAGATAACAACGTCGAGCTGCTTCGTTTCACTTTCAGTCTGTGGAAAGTTTGCGTAATCGGAAAAATTCCAGGCGTTTAGTTACAGACGTTTTGTAAATATTGGACTTGCTACATATGTAACTGAGTTTTTGCTGCTATATATATACTGTTGTGTATGGTTTAATGAATTTTGCTGTGATCGAATTTGGCCCTACAGTGGGTGCTTACGATGCTTTGCATCCTTAGTGAAACCCTTATGAGGTCCATCTGTTCTCTTTCTAAAAAGATCTGAGTAATGCGGCTTACCTAAACGTCCTTTCTTTGGTATTGTTCGTCAAATCTTTGAGCTTCTTAATTTCTAAAATAGTTGAGCTGCACGATTAGTGACTAATGCGTGCACTGACCCGACAGATCCACTCAATCCGTGTGGTTCTTTCCTCAAAAGACCATTACAGACACCAATCTACATGGTCTTCAAATGATGTGACCAATATTATGTATGTATTTAACACTGATTCAACAAAACTGTCCTTTTCCGCTTCTGCTCACCCTAGTCATATGCTACTTGGAGTCAGGGCAATGTGTTTCTGTACGAGCTTGAAATCTCGGTTTTATCTCGACGACATGATTGTGAAAAGGATAAAGGTCAAATCCACACTTCGCACCCCGAATAAGATATTATATCGGATCATCAATAATTCCTGACTGAGCAGTCCCACACAATTGCTTTTCTCCCGTCAAATTATCGTGAAGCGTGAGTCGTGGTCAAGGTATATATTGCAATGGATATCGGCGCGGTGACTTCGGGCTGGTGACCTCAAACTCACCCCTGTTGACTCATTGTGGTTATTTGCTTTGCTTACACACAAATCAGTGTTGTTATTAGGTACACTAATCTACCTGTATTGATTTAGGATAGCGTTTTATTAAGTTTTTGGTGTTTGGTTGACAAATATTTTTGTTTACACATCTGTTTTATGTATTGTTTTTTCCGATGCAGAATAAGCCAGCTCTTTATCAACTCGTGGCCTTTGGAAAAAGTTGTTAATTAATAAGGTTTTAATGTCCTTCTTTTTGTTGGTAACAGCGAACTTCGATCACAAATCCGTCCACCAAGCACGGTGGCTATGGTAATCCTCTTTGACCTTCAACTTGGTGGGCAACGGAACCCACACGAGGTTCGATATTACAATCTTTTACGACGCCTGTGTAAAGACAGCAAGGTGGCAATTTAAACGTGACATGTTGATGTTTATCCATCACTTTTTATAGGTAATTCACTCCTGAAGCGTAACTTTTTTAGGTACAAGTTATATTTATTTTATCCAGGACTGAAATATCGCTAAAGGGCAACAACATATTCATAAATTACAATCAATATGCCGAAGCGAGGCGTGTGATTTCCTTGCGAACGCTCTTTTGGCCCCCATATCCTAATCTGTCATTCAGATGTCGAAATACGTTTTTGTATTCGTATTTTCCGAATACACAGTGTCGTATCCATACCAAACACCTAACCTAAATGGGATGTCATCCTACATCATGAATGAGATTAGGTGAGCTGTCTGGAACTCCGGAGGTAAATTCGGTATCCTTTATTGTTTATCCACATTAATTAGTTAGGAAAGGTTTGTTCGTTTATGAGTTTGTTTGTAGGAAGTCTTCTCTGGAACTGCTACTCAGATTAGAAAAAAATCTTTTTGCGTATAATAGCCCGATTTTTGAGCAAGGTTATGGGCTATGTAACATCACGCTACGACGCTTAGGAGCCGAGCAAAGTTTAAAAAGAAAGAAATGCTAAGTGTAAAACCAACTAAACCAAGTAATACCGCGGGCGGGGGATGGTATACCACGCGACGGGTCGGTTGCCAAAATTTCACGCGAAGTCGCAGGCAGAAGCTTGTCTTGTGTGTGTGAACAGTGTGAACAGTGTTTTGGGTTTGTCACATGATTATATTCAAATACCTGAAGTAACTGAAATTAAAGTAATTATCCAAACTAATTATGTAATATTCTGAAACATCTGTGTACTCTTTAATGATATTATTTGTTTTGACGTAATCACTGCGGTTTTGACGCGGTAGGCGGCTTCAGTTAACCGTGACCTGTAAACTACGGCGCCGCGTTATTAAAAATAATTCCCGCAAAATGTGCCTACCGCCTTTTATTAACAATGAAGCTTCTAACAAGGACGATAAAGCTTTTTAGTCGCCGATTTCCATACCTATAATATATAAGTTCCAATCCAAAAACTAGACACTGAGCTACAATTAACTTTTTTTATTTCTTGTACGACCATTTCTCTCGAAGTTACGGCATGTTGAAAAAGATTTTTTTTATCTCTCTTATTTTTTCTAGTAGTAGGGGATATCTAGTTTAAATCTAAAAACTAAATATATAACACTAAGAAGAGAAACACTCACTTATTTCATTTGAACCGGTATCCTATGACCACCGCGCAGCGTAAAAGCTGAAGTAGACCGGCATGGCGCAATTGTAGTGGATGAAGTTTTCATAGAGATGCAAAATGAAAATGGTGACTTTCAAAAGTGCCTTTTATGTTCCTATTTGTTAGTTTTTTTTAATGGCTTTAATAGAGTCGAGTGGAATTGATTAAAATGTCTTATTAATGTATTTAAAACAAATAATAACCGAGAACATTAATCATACTCTATAAATTTCCCCAAACCCCATTTTCGCACAATTTTCGTATGTGCGATAACAATTTCAAAGTAAATAATTTGACGTATTTGGAGCTCTAGTCGCTTTTAAACAAATACCATTAATGTACTTCGGACATGCTAACATTGTTTTTCTTTTTTCGGAATATCATTTCGCAGGTTAACCTATGAGGTTGTCGGCTGCTTAACCGGGGCCTCAAGCCAGGGCTTAATAAACTTAAAACTAGAGCGAGTACTCGCTAAAGGCATCCACTGTGTGGTACGGACCTCGGCTTAGGGCATCGCTGGTAGAGCTAACATTGGTTTTCGTTACATCATATTTCAACATATATTATTCAACATGTACTAGTAAAATTACGTGTCTGTTTACTTTGAACCTATGAAGTCCCCAATCGATGATACGATATTAATTGAAGTGCATACTAGCTTTTGTCTGCGACTCCGTCCGCGTAGAAGTTTAAAATTATCCCACGAGAACGTAGTACCGGGTAGGTTTATAATAAAACTAGCTTCTGCCCGAGACTTCGTCCGCGTCAAATTTTTGCTCCCCTGACCCTTCCCGTCGCATCGAATTGCCTGCCAGTTTTCGTACATTTTTCATTGCTGCTCCGCTCCGTTTGATTGTAGCGTGATTAGCGTTCCTATAGCCTTCCTCAATAAATAGGGCTACCCAACACAAAAAATATTTTTCAATTCGGACCAATAGTTTTTGAGATTACCGCGTTCAACCAAGCAAACAAACTCTTCAGCTTTATGATATTAGTAAAGATATCGAAATAACCGAACGATAAATATTTAAATTCATTTATTTAAAATTCCAGCTATCGAAAAGGTATAAAAAACATTTTTTATTTTCAAACCCATATTCAAAAACTTGTTCTTTTTACTGATTCTTTTTATAAATGTATTAAATTATGTTAGGCGAAATGTACTGTACTCCTAGTAAGGTACTGAAATATTGTAATTTCCAAAAAAAATCTTTTTTTGCAATTCTGACATCTCTAATAGGTACCGGGATAAAAATGTAAAGATATCCAATGTCTTAACCCAAGTTATATACTACCTGTGCGCTAATCATCGAAATTCGTTCAACTGCTAAGGCAACATACAGACAGACAGCGTTACTTTTGCATGTATACTATTAGCATGAATTTTTACGCGTGTCACGCCTTTTACAAGTATTCGTTAGTGCTTTGTAGGGTTCCGTTGCCAAATGGCAAAAACGGAACCCTTATAGATTCGTCATGTCTGTCTGTCCGTATGTCACAGCCACTTTTTTCCGAAACTATAAGAGCTATGCTGTTGAAACTTGGTAAGTAGATGTATTCTGTGAACCGCATTAACATTTTCACACAAAAATAGAAAAAAAACTGTAAATTTTGGGGTTCCCCAAACTTAGAACTGAAACTCTAAAATTTTTTTTTCATCAAACCCATACGTGGGGTATCTATAGATAGGTCTTCAAAAATGATATAGAGGTTTCTAATATCATTTCTTTCTAAACTGAATGGTTTGCGCGAGAGACACTTTCAAAGTGGTAAAATGTATGTCCCCCCTCTGTAACTTCTAAAATAAGAGAATGATAATACTAAAAAAATATATGATGTACATTACCATGTAAACTACCACCGAAAATTGGTTTGAACGAGATCTAGTAAGTAGTTTTTTTTAATATGTCATAAATCGTAAACCGCAATTTACCTTTCATTCAATCAACTCAAATATAAAAATTAAAAAAAAAAAAACATTTCATAAACCTTATGCATAAACCGTGAATACCTGCAGGTTTGTACGGAACCCTCGGTGCGCGAGTCCGACTCGCACTTGGCCGGTTTTTAATTAATTTCGGCTGTAGTAATATATTTATTACGGCGCATTGTTCATTTTGTGGAACGGTAGGCATGACCAAAAGTGATGAGTAGACTAGTGGAATATTCTCAAAAATAATGTTTTTCCTACAGTTCTGTATTCATGATAGAAACCATAAATAGTCATCTTTATATATATAATTCTACTGTACGTGTGTATGTCACTGAACTCCTCCTAAGCGACTGCACCGATTTATATGTTTTTTTTTTTGTGGGTGGTCGAGTGGATCCCTGGATGGTTTAGATTTACAATTGGACCCGATAGGTGGCGCTGTTCGCACAGAGCAACGTCTGTCAGGTCCGCTTGTATATGTAAATATAAAGTCACATTTTGTGCTTGTACTCTTAGATACTTTAAATTACGCTCCGGATTTTAATGCGGTTTTCATTGATGGGCAGAGTGGTTCAGGAGGAAGGTTTATATGTAGTTCTGAAAAGCTAGTATGATATAATAATAAATTTGTATTGTTCCAAAAACTGTGTTACATATCGTTTTTCCACCAGTTGTTAATAAAAGTAAATTTAGATATACATATACCTTTTACTTTTATTGTTAGAGGTGTGGCGATAATATAAAAGTACTAAACTACTACATACATATTAACTTCATATCACTTGATTAAATTAATATTCTACTGCATTAAACTTTTTGACATTTTATTGTAATTTGGATACATTTTAGGTAATTTCTTAATTAAAACCAACTTAACTGAAAATTCCGCTTGAGAAACTATGAAAGCGAATCCTAATCTTAATTTTAACTTGAAGCTTACATTTAATTTGAAATTGTGTTTGTAATTGCGTAACTATGTATAAGACAAAACGTACTTACTGTAATGTATAAAGCCCTATATAAGCTTGTAAAATAAAAGTACCCTATTACAGTTTGTTTTTAATTACATTTTAATAACTCTAACAGAAACACACTACTGTCGAAAACTGGGTGTGCCTGCATACTAAGTCCTCGGATACACGGACGTAAAAATACCGCGGCGGTATTTTTTTCCCGCACTAGATCTTGAACGCAATGCTTAGCGCCGAGAGATGAAAATCGGACACTGTGTTTTCGAGACGCTCTTTGTTGGATTCTAAATGCTCGGTGCAACACCGAGAGTTGATATTCCAGTGCGCGAAAAACCCACGCTGCGATATTTTTTGCATCCCTGCGAACGTGTTAAGGTACACCTTTGGCTAACCCTTCAGGATGTTACAGGCGTGATGTTATGTTTATATACCTCTTCTTCATCATCTCTTCAGCCGTAAGGCGTCCGCTGCTGGCCATAGGCCTATTCCAATTTAAGGGGGCATTGCCAAAATCGCCACGCTTCGTAAGCGGGTTGGCGATCGCAGTATGGTCGTAAAATGCATAGAGAACGCTGCTGCCCATTCTCTAGTAAGTCGCCGTTTACGACATCCACGGGACGACATGGGATGGTGCTGTTCTTCACGCCCTGAACTACACGGACGATGTCGTATCTACTGCTAACTATTTTTTTTTTTTTTTGTGGATGGGAAATCGTCAAATGACGTCTCCCGCTCTAGGCGGAGCGGGAGGGCGTGATAGACTTTTGCTGACTAAAACCCACCCGTGTTCCTTCAGTTGCCTAAGCCCGGGCCTCGGTAACTCTTTCGAACAAATCTCGCGACCCTGGCAGGGTCCTAACTCTTCCTACAGTTGCATTACACTTATTGTTGACGTGTTGTCAAATTTAACTGACAACTTGTTAATTTTATTATCACCGCTGTTGTTTGATCAGGTTGTGGTATTAATGCCTCAATGGTACTAATTAATTACTAATGAAGGATGTATATCTGCTCGGTGTACCGAGTAGCAATTAGTAGATTGCATGAAAACGATCTGACATTCATAACGTTGTTTTGGTCCTATCAGTCGAAGTTTACATCGACGTAATAAAATCGCGGTGGGATTTAATCGGGCACTGGATATTCACTCTGGGTGTTAAACCGAGGGTTGAGAATTCAACAGAGTGCAGCGCGAGTGACTCTCAGCGTGTCGAAAAAACACAGTGTTCGAATTTCTCTCTCGCGCTAAGCAGTGCAATGAAGAGACCGCGTGCGAAAATAATCCCGCCGATTTTATTACGTCCGTGGAACCTAGGCTTAAGGTGGATGTGCTTTCATTAAATGACGACTTTCGCTCTTGGGTGGAGCGGAAGGTCGTCTCAGACTTTTACTGACTAAAACCCACCCGTATTCCTTCAGTTGCCCATGTGCCAGGGTCACGGTATCTCTTTCGAACAAATCTCGCGACCCTGGCAGAGGTGGATGTGCCAAGTAGCTTTCGAAATTAAAATGTTATTACGTTTTTTTTACATTTTATCAGGTCAGTTTCAGGCGGTATGTTGATTTAAAATGAGAATTAATATGGAGGATAACAAACCAGATATTAAAGATGTTATTTATAATAGTAAAGTCAACATTTCTGTTATTAATCGTTACAATGTTTCATCGACTAACGAACACTTCAGAATCGTAAGCTACGATATTTTTGATCCCTAAATATATGCATTATTAGTCTATAGCTATACAGTTCCCACTGCTGCGTCACAGGCCTCCTTTCAGCGAGACGGGAGTGTGCAGTCTACCACGCGAGACCAATGCGGTTTGGTAGATGTCACATGTCTTCGTATTTTTGGTCCTACGATGCTTTTCCTTTACCGTCTTAAATGTACTTGACTTGACACGCTACCGCGTGTCTAGATGCAAAAATATAACTTCCAACTACTGCAAAATTCTCTCAACACTCACAACCCTGCCAAAAGTTGGCAGTATTTATACTTTAAAAGCGAAGTTATAACTTTCAACTTTTTAAAAGCCAAAACTTTTTACAAGTGGGTGTGTGTAACTGGAGCAAAAGATTTCAAGATGGAAAGTTTTTTCTCTCAAAAAATGTATGTACTGAAATTGGGGCAAACTAGAGTTATAGGAGTTTAAGGAATGTTTATGTTTCTGCTTTCATAATAAATGTGTCGGCCACTGAAGATACTCTGCCTCATAACGATATTTATATCTCGGATGCAGATTTTGGGATTTAATTTGTCTGGTTACGTCAGCCATTGGACTGATTGCATTGTTTTCTACGTGTTTGGTCGATGATTCGTATTCGTATTCACGCTTCAAAATTAATGTTTTGCGCATTTCATTGGACGCTAAATTATTAATAAGTATAATACATTTAACATTTATGTGACTGATAATTTTAATTACATGAGCACCTACTATTTCCTATTTTAGGGCATTGAGGTCGCCCGCGCAATTGTAGATCAGTGTCAGGTTGTTTGTTAATTAGAATTCGCGACTCGAGAATCAATAACTAGTGGTCGCCTAGTACTCGAAATTCGATCACAATTCATTTAAATGCATCATTTAAAAAAATATAGCTTTCTTCACTCCTCCATATAAACTTTAACTGTGCCAAATTTCATACTCGGGTTTTCACAAACGGGGTACGAAAGTTTTTGCTTCACGTAATATTAAAATCATCAATACAAATTCTTTTGTGCATTTAATGCGATTGATCAAGTTTTTCATCAAACGGGGACTTTGTACTTATTTCTTTTGTTCCATCCACGGTAATTAATTCATTAACTATCTGCTAGAAGTGTTTGTTTGATTATGATTGTTCCCAAAAACTTCTTAGTCGTAACGGTTGAGTTTGGGCGACCAAATTGTGGTGACACAATTTTTTTGTTAGAGCTTTCGTGATATTATTTCTGAGATTTTGTTTGTTTCGGGGAACATTTTATATTCTGATGATACGTGATCTTTTTAGGATTCCGTACCTCAAAAGGAAAAAACGGAGCCTTTATAGGATCTTTTCGTTGTGTGTCTTTGGCAAGAAGCAAGGGCTCACAGCACAGCTAAAGGAAAAAGTCCGAAAAATATTTATTTCTAACTTAATCTAAATTTTTTTTTCGATCACTTTATATCATATTTTTCAGTTTATCGATGTATTGTTGTAGGTACATATTTTTCAACTGCAACGTTAACTTTGTTTTTGGGATTAATTCATCCTGACTACGGAATCCTTCACTGTGCGTGGTTTTTTTTGTCTCTTACTTTGCAGATTTCTTTGTCAACGTAAGGATTTTTACCAAAAAGCTTTCTGAAATAAGCAAAAGTTATTATTAGTTAGGCACAAAAGGAAAAGATAACGGTGAATTGGCACGTTCACCTACAACATTAACCTCACTTAGGTCCAGAAGAACAGCCTTGAGAATAATTCGCACTACCCTCTTTGTTACTGACCAACATTCAACGAGAAAATAATCTGAGGGATAATTCTCGTAATTTTAAGAACGTTCACAGTCTGATCTCAGTCTCAATCTGTCAAAAACACCTCGAATTTCCATACATATTTGACATGTTTTTGACATTTGTTTCTCGCTGAGATGAGAGTGCGACTAGATTTTGAACGTTTTCAATTACGAGAATTTGCCTTCTGATCTTCTGAAGTAAATATTGGTAAATTAAATAACAAATACTTGTATCCTGGTTTCTTTTGTTATTATTTACTCTGTTGGCTATTAATTGCCTTTTCGTCGTATATTTCATAGAATATGACATCTTCCAAACAATATGTCATACAAGTCTAAGAAGTGTCCGACCAAAAATGGATTTTCAGCCGAAAACGAAAAGGAAGCTTCGGCTTTAGTCTTTTTTCGGCCAAAAAGAAGAAAACAAAAGTGATTTACCCAGACATGACAAATATATAAATTAGAGTATATAACACTATAATTTCATTAGGGGATACAATTTTTTTTTTCTTGAATTGATTGATTATAACCAAATTGTTTTTTTTTTTTCATTTCGGTTTTTATGAAACTTTTGCTGTTTTATGGCCGAGTCATGTTTTTTTTGGCTGAAAACGAACCGTTTTTCGGCGATCACTACAAATCTCAAATCTTTTTTGCCTTTCATTATGTATACTCGTACCTACAGGTGATGGGTATTAATAAAATAAAAACAATTATGGACCCTGTCGGGCTTAGCAACACTTTAAATTATTAAGTAGAACAAAGGAACTATTTCTAAGCCTTCTCAATAAGTACCCAGCCAATGAAAGAATTTCTTGGAATTGCCATATTACCTAGTTACGTCGACTTGGCGACATTGTTGATATTCAAACGAGCGGAAAAACATGGCCTTCGATATTCGAAAAGCTTTGTTAAAGCCCGAACAGTTGGCCAATCAAGTAGCTGGAAACCTGAATATGTATCTCTAATTGAAAATACAGAAAAGGCTCACATAATATAACGCTTTGTTTCCCCGTAGGATTGGGTTAGAGGTGTACCTATAGTACACCCACATTTATGTCCAAGACTATATCTATCTGGGCCAAATAGTCTCCTTCAGACACTCCCTCGGTTCTTCAGACACTCCCTCGGTGCTTCAGACAAAGAAGTTGCTTGACGCACCGAGAGCGCCTGGAGGAGCTATTGGTCAATGAAACATCTCCTGAAAGGAGATCTAACACTATGTCTCAAACAGAGAATTATGGATATGTGTATTCTCCCCATTCTCACATATGGTGCTCAAACCTGGTCTTTGACACTGCAGCAAAGGTCCAAGCTTGAAGTTTGCCAGCGACCCATGGAGCGCAGTATCCTGGGTGTTCGACTGTCAGACCGTATAAGGAACACTACACTGCGCGCCAAAATCAAGCTCACAGATGTTACCCAGAAAGCTGCCCAGCTCAAGTGGGACTGGGCCGGACATGTCTGCCGGATGTCATCAACAAATGGGCTAATAGAACTACCAACTGGATCCCACTAAATGCACGACGACATCGCGGCAGGCCGAGACGAAGATGGCGGGACGAGCTTGACTCCTACCGAAAGGACTGGCCAACACTAGCAAGAGACAGAAATGTGTGGAAAAGGGAGAGGGAGGCCTGTGCCTTGCACTGGGATAATATAGGCTAGTTAGATTAGATTAGACACTCATATTTGACCAGTTATGTTTAAGTCCCATGTAATAGGAGTCGAGCCTATTGCCATCAACCGGGAAAAAATCCAAACTCCGGGCTACTATTGGGAAATTCCATATAGAAAAATTCAATAACACTGTCCGAACTGGGAATTGAACCTAGGATCTTTTGCTCAGCAGTACCGCTTGCGACCTTGAGACGACAAGGCTCGATATGAATTTTAGATACCTACGACCTATTTGAATCCAGTGAAGTGTATTTTCCCAATATCTAGAAAATATATCCATATTTTTCTTTGATTTGGCACAAATTCTATTGAGTTAGGTAACAGTAGGTAATGGTTTTCTCTACATTCAAATAATAGAAATATTTTCTTTGATTCGAAATTGCGATAGGCAGAGCCAGTATTGGTAGAATTAAAGAGAATATTTTGTTGAACCTATCTGTATAAGTAGGTCAGCTCTCCGATATTTACTAACTTCACAAATTTGATTAGGACCTACTCGTATGCCCAGCTGTAGACATGTCACAGATGTAGGTACTGTACGCAACAGCAGGTTATTTCATATTCAATATGAAATAACCTACTGTTGCCTACCAAAGAGAAGTATCTTTATTTGATTCGGAACGTAAATTGTAAGTAGTAAAAATAATATTGTCTGTATTATAATACGAAAGTTCTCCGGTAATTCTTCAGTTACTTCTGTTATTTAATTTGAACCTACTAACTCGTATACCCAGCTGTAGACAGTTGTAGGTACGGTCACCAAAATAAAATTTAACTTGATAAAATTAACTTTGTTTTTCTATTAGTTAAATTTAATTTTATTCGAAACTATCCATCGGTGTCTTTCTAAACTTTTCCGATATCAGGCGATCCTGGTCACTTATTCCTTTTGGTGACTATAGAGTAGGTCAATGGTATTAGAACCAGTACTAAGTATAAGTTACACCCGAATTGTGTAACACACTATTAATAACAATCGGCATTATTTTGAAGGACACCAATCCATTGCTTCATCTGTTGAAAAAAATTGTCTGCTCAATAACGTAAATAACGCAATGAATTTTGTTGAACTGTCAAAATGAATTACCTCTCTGGCTTTTTATTCAATTGACACACGTACACACGGCTATACATCTAGCTATACATGTCCAGTTTTAGCTGACCTCGCATTGTATAGGCTTTTCGTACAATGAGAAGTCAGCTTATACCGACCGAGACCGATTTTAAGTCATAGTAACCACAGACTTGCCGTCGACTATACAATGAGATAATTCAAAATTATAAAAGCTTTCAAATCTCTAGAAGTTATTTACAAGGCAGATGTGACTGGTCACGCTGAAAGGGGACGCCCTAGGAGAACATAATATAGTGACCTTATTGGTGATGCTCTTCAGAAGGGTCAGGTGCGTAGTACTCGCAACCGGCGTGTGTGTATGACCAGATGTATGAACTTAATTGAGGCAAAAGGAGTATGTAAGGATCGTACGTAGCAGATGGCGTTCTGTAGTTTCTGCCTACCCCCATGGGAAAAAGGCGTGATTTTATATATGTATGTCAATTCTCTAGAATGGGCAGTAAGCATTTCAATTTTAATTAGTTTTCCGTAATGTTTTTCATATATCACTTCTCTTATAGCGCGTAATAACATTTGATGATTCAACAGTCGTGTCGCGGATGTAATTCGAAATATTTTATTGCGTTTCTTGTGAATGAATCAAATAAATAATGTTTATTTTATTATTTACGACGCACTTCTGAAATTCTCGTGTTGTAATCCATATGTTTGCAATAAAAATCTAATTTGTTTACAGACTTCAAAACTAAGTTTGGGTTTCAAAATGGTGGACCTCTATCTCTTTATTTATTTATCAACTCTAATGGAAAGCTTGAACTTTATTATTATAGTAGAAAGTTCTCCGTTGAAAAGTAGGTTGTTTAGTCAAACTTTAAGATTAAAACTAGTTGTTAGGCATGATGACTATTAAATATACATTTATGTTTTGAACTGAGAATAAATACAGATAAATTTTCAGTTAAAAACATTATTAATAGATTTGCTTTAAAGGCTGGAGGAAAATGTTATTCTTTTTTATTATTTTCGATTCGAATGAACCATACTTTATTCCTTAATAATTAGTTATCCAACTCTACAACGTGTTCCTATTGATATCCATATAGAAACAACTTGCATACAAAAAAGAAATAAGCAATGAGTTTCTTATTTCTTGAATACGGGTGTAACTTTATTGATATCACCAGTAAATCATTTTCATTTTAACCAATAATTACATTTAAAGCTAAGAAGTTGCGACGTTATCATATTTCACGTAAGTGTTTTACATAAGTAATAGTGACGTCGAATTATTTTGTATGGAAAATTAAAACTAACAAAATAATCATATGACACGAATACCAGTTAATTCTTTGACGTGGTCTTATTAATATCCTAGACAACTTATACTACTTTAGTCTACTACTAGAGTTCATCATTCATTCATTTCAGCCGTAAGACGTCCACTGCTGGACTTAGGCCTCACCCAATTTGGGGGGGGCTTTGCCATAATCGCCACGCTTGGCAGGCAGGTTGGCGATCGCAGTATGGTGGTAAAATGCATAGAGAACGCTGCTGCCCATTCTCTAGTATGGCCCTTAGTCGCCATTTACGACACCCACGGGAAGAAATGGGGTGGTGTTATGCTTTACGTCCGGCACCACACGGCACTACTAGAGTTATGTGATATCAAAAGGAACACCTTGTATAGAGTTATTCAAATATCAGATTAGAACAAAAGCACCCGTTACACGTGGCCAAGCTTATCACGCAGTGACTGGTCAAACTCGGACGTTCCTATATACAATATAGTACGTTATATACTCATTATTACATACATATTTTGTACTCTGTCCAACAAACGAAAGGCTCGTCATATAACGTTTTGTGATGATTTAATGAAGGACATTATCTTGTCAACTTGTTTGTTTTCATGTGTCTGTTTTTGGGAAATTCTAGGAAAACATTTAATGTTTTCTCTTTCCTCTTCTTGTCTTGCTTTGTTAACTCTAAAATCACAACGGGCGGAACGAAAAAACATATATTTTCGGCATCTCCATTAAAACGCATTGGCCCGTTGTTTATCAAAATTAGAACATAATTATAACATAATAAAAGAAATGTCATAGTTATAGTTAAAAAAAAAAAAAATATCTTAGGACAACCAACACAACGTTATCTGATCCCAAACTAGGCAGAGCCTGTACTATGGTAACCAGACAACTGATAAATATACTTATATATTTCTAAATACATACATATTATAGATAAATTACACCCAGACACAGAACAAATGATTGTGCTCATCACACAAAGATTTGTCCTGGGTGGGTTAATATATATAAAAATGAATCCCTATTTCCCTTGGTCACGACATCACGCGTGAATGGCTGGACCGATTTCACTTTTTTTGTTGTTGTTGTGTTTGTAATTGTCAGGAGAAGGTTCTTATGAAAGAAAAATAATTAAAAATTGCGCGTAAAATTAGAAAATTTAAGAACACTTATTTAAGAATACTTAACTACCATATAACAGGAATGTAAACTTTTTTAATGTAACATTATGACATTTGACATAGAATTGACAGAATGCGTGCTCAAATATCATCAAAGAGACAGGACAACGTCTGTCGGGTCAGCTAGTAGTTAATAATATTTAATTTATTTTGTTTTGTTTTTGGTATAGCGCTATCTTCTTGCATTATTTCGACCTCATTGTTCTTAATTCACCTCTCCACTTTATTCAGTCTCTTTAGTATACAAAGTCCTAGTTACGGACAATTTATAGAAAAGCCTTCGTTGGATAGAACATTGCATTTATCTTGTTCAATTACATCTGGAAATCGGACTAAATGATTATCGGAAATGCAATTTCGAGGGCGATTTACTACCCTAAGCGCAAAAGACTTCTAGTACTTGGCTTCAGAAATAACTCACTTAAAGCTTATCCAATACTTCAGTTAAGCTGTACTTATAAAATACTAGCTTTTGCCAGCGGCTTCGCCCGCGTGGAGGTCGGAAATTATCCCGCGGAAACATACTACCGGGATAAAAAGTACCCTATTTGTTACTCAATGTTATAAACCATCTGTGTGCCAAATTTCATCTAAATCGGATCAGTAGTTTTTGCATGAAAGAGGAACAAACATCCACACATCCATACATCCACACATCCATACATCCACACATCCATACATCCACACATCCATACATACAAACTTTCGCGTTTATAATATTAGTAGGATAAGTAGGACTAGCTTATTCCAGCAGCACGCCCGCGTGAATGCCTGAAATTATCCCACGCGAACTTATTACTAGGATTTAAACTACCGTATTATATAGGCTCTCCCTCTCACCGAGAGGAGGTCTGTGTCCCAGCTGTGGGAACATTATAGGCTGCTGATGATTAAATAAAGTATCTGTGTACCTTTAATTCCAATGTTTATACGGCGCGCACACAAGTAAAGCTCTCCTACTCGGCATGATTTTTTTATGAAATCTTTAACAATAATCGTCATATATCAACTTAGTTCAAAAACACCTTAGTTAATTATACGCCTAAACCTTAACCATGAATCACTGCGTTCATTCTTGAAAACCGTATGAAATTTCGTTCGGCAGTTTTTAAGTTCATCACGTTCAGATAGACAGACGCGACGGGGGGACACGACAAATTTTTGTAACGTCAAAATTACTATACTGACAGCCGGTTGAGCCAAAGAAAATATGTTTTATCAATATCAAATATACTTAGTACTCATAGTCTCAATTTAAAATAAGTACAAAATGCTATGGTCAACACGATTTTCTTAATAATAATAGGTAACTTAAATAAATAGTTTTTGGTATTTTGCTCTAATTTGGGTGTATGAGGAACGCAAGAGCGCTAATTATGTTATAATAGGTATTGTATCTACCTTATGGTATGAAGCAAAAACCTTACTTAATTTATCATCACCTAGTTCCCTCATATTATCATGCCTCTCACGACTTGCGTGGAAAACAGAATACACCTTTTTTCCCGAGATTACCATGGAAAATACATTATAGTTTCTTGATATTTAGGTACAACACTATACCTATTATTATTGATGAGCACAATGAACCGATAGTGTATTACTGACCCAGTTGATAGTTATGTTTGCAAAGTGGGGGGTACTGCATCATATAACCTAGTGGGTACTTGACACGTTCGCGTACGCTGACTAAAGTTTGATAACACCTCGTAAATGTTGTGATTTCCAGTAGGTAAGTGTGATTTGATTGGCGGTATTATTATTGTCGTTAATTTACACATACATGAATTCACGCTTTCTTCCTTTAGGGGCGAGAAATTATAAAACAGATTCATCACCAATGTTCGCGCATTGGTTGTATATGTGTGTTCGGCACGAATCTTGAAAGCTAAATTAGAACCAGTTCCCGTAGTCCGATTGGGCTCAAATTTGGTGTACAAAAGTATCTTCGGTGACAATACAGTAATATGGCCCCATGCAGCTGTTCTGATGATGGCACCACCGATGAAGCTTGTTTTGTTTACAATTTTAAAAAATCCGTTTAAGAAAGAGACGAAAATAAAAAAGAGCCTTCAAATTTTGTGTAACTATGAATTTCGTCGACGCAATTACAACAAAATAAATTCATCCAAAACAAAAACTAATCCATCTAAAATCAATCCAAATTCATGACAACCAAGACTCGATTTAGTTTAACAGTTTTAAAGCGTCACTTGTCTTTTTCTTTCGAGGTCTGTCGGTAAGAGATAGCAATACTCTTTCTTATTTCAGTTTAGGTTGTGAACAAAAGACTCGGCACTGTAGTAATCCCCACGATAGAGATCGGCAACAAATTGTAAAATACTGTTAACTCTGGTAGGTTGAAGGCACTAATTAAACTTTAATAAAGGTGCCATAAACCATTTCGGAAAGTAAATCTTATTTAAAATACGGACGTTAAAAGACAAAAGACTTTGAACAGCAAATCCTTTTCATTCGTTTTTATACAAGCAAGTATTGTAGGGATGCCTGATTAGATTTCTTCTAACTTGCTTGAAAATAAAACTTTGGCATCGCTAGAACAAATTTGTGATTAATTTGTCTACTAGGTACATACACTATGTGTTTGCATTTTCCGATTTAACCAGCTAACTTATTGCCTCGCTAAACTTTACCCAGTTTTTTGCATAGGAAAGTAGCTTTTTCATACTATGTTGCTGCAGCTAACTCCTTGGATTTATCTTCAGGACGTTCAATGTTTTTTTAAACTTAATCTTAGAATTTCGGAAACAATACAGAATTTGCAACAATTCCCAGTTAATTTGTATTGCTCCCGAAATTCTTAAATAAGTCAAGAACTTTAAGACTCAATATGAAAGGTGGCCAGATGCAATTTCCCATTCATGTGGTACCCTAGAAAAATCTGTGGGAAGATTTTGTAGATATCTGTATCCTCATAAGTGAAGTTATAGAAATGATAAAAACGAAGAAGTATCGTATAAGGTATATCCCACTGTACTACGGGCATATAATCACCCTATATAAAATTATCGTAACAGATTTTTTAGCCTATCAACAGCCTGTACCCATGAACTGGGTACAGTACCAGCCACTGGACTGCTACTGAGCTATTCCGGATGGAAAAATCCAGTAACACTTTGCCTTACCCGGGAATCTAACACAACACTTCATGCTTACACCAAATACTGTTATGACGAGAGGGTGAAAATGGGGTGAAACGAGTTTCTATTCATTGTTTTTGCTCTATCAACTTTTATGTTTGTGTAATAATGAATGCTTTTGTAGTATTAAAAGCATGTAAATATTGTTTGTTTCCCTACTGCATACAAACACTCAAAGAGAATGCAGAAAATTGTTTGTTTGCTATGAAATATGTGTATGAAGCGCGGCCATAAATCGTTTAGAGATTTCAAACATGTTTCAGTAGAACATGAAAATATGCGAATGTAAGCTTATGTCTTATTTATTTTGTAGGGAGATTTTACATGCAATGTAATACACAAGTACACTTTTAGATTAATGGTACTGTTTTTGCAGCTATTTAAAATAAAGCTGTATGCTCCTTGTTTTTATTGAGTGTCATTAATTATTCAAGAATGTCTATGTAGATAGATTTATGTGAAAGATGTTCCTGATCTTTCTTATTTACAAAATTGGGTTAACTGAAAAAGTACCATATATCTCTCAGTTTGAAAGCCTGTTTTGGTGTGCTACGTTTCAAAGTTTCAGTTCTAGTTTGAAAGTTTTATGTATGCGCATATAAATTTACTTCTACTGCAATAATTACTGGCGCCAAATAATGGTTAATACATTACCGTGAAAGTACAACCCGATGACGTCACTACGTAACTACGAATTAGGACGGTATGTAGGACAATAATCGCGTGACCCGGTTTGCGGGGCAAGTATTTGAAAAAGGAACATAATGTAGCTCTATGGTTGTGTTCCTGTGGAATTCGATTTTCTTTCCTTACAGTTCTGTGACGGGCCGAAGGAACCCGATGACGTTTCGTGCTAAGTCGCTGACACGAAAATCGCTTTGTATTTTATACTAATACTAGCTGACCCGACAGACGTTGTCCTGTCTCTTTGATGATATTTGAGCACGCATTCTGTCAATTCTATGTCAAATGTCATAATGTTACATTAAAAAAGTTTACATTGTTCTATTAATGGTTGTTAAGTAGGTATTGTATGTGTATTGTATATGTATGTTCTTAAATTTTCTAATTTCCCGCGCAATTTTTTAATTTTTTTCTTTCATAATAACCTTCTCCTGACAGTTAAAAACACAACAAAAAACGAAAAA
This sequence comes from Aporophyla nigra, assembly GCA_947507805.1. NCBI lineage: Eukaryota > Metazoa > Arthropoda > Insecta > Lepidoptera > Noctuidae > Aporophyla > Aporophyla nigra. The sequence continues at coordinate 17,157,698 of OX382309.1, read as the reverse complement.
GTGAAATCGGTCCAGCCGTTCACGCGTGATGGCGTGACCAAGGGAAATAGGGATTCATTTTTAACCGACTTCAAAAAAAGGAGGAGGTTATATGTTCGACTGTATGTATTTTTTTTTTTTTTTTTTTTTTTTATGTATGTTCACCGATTTCTCCGCCAATTGTCAACCGATTTTGAAAATTCTTTTTTTATTCGTAAGGGTATACTCCTGAGGTGGTCCCATATTAATTTTGTGAAGATTTGATGTATACTTTGGGAGATAAACGAAGGAACTCCTCAAAAACAAACAGTACACGTAATGTGATTTAGGTTATATTAGGATTTGCAAAATTCTTTTTTTGTTCGAAAGGGGTTTATTCCGAAATGGTCCCATATAATTTTCATATAGATCTGATGATGAGTTCGGGAGACAGACACCGGAACTCTTTAAAAAATGAGAGGAAATCAACCGCGATTTCTGCTATCGCATAAATATGCATTGTTTGTTTGGAATTAGTGCAGGGGATACCACAACTAAAAATTTAAAAATAAAAACTTTTTTACAAAAAAAAACAACCGACTTCCTTAAAAACACTACAAAGTGAAAAATAACTTTAATTTCGGAAGTCGGTGGCAAAAAAACCATAAATACAGATCCTAAGACACCGACTTCCGAAATTAAAGTTATTTTTCACTTTGTAGTGTTTTTAAGGAAGTCGGTTGTTTTTTTTTGTAAAAAAGTTTTTATATATACAGATTTAGATATTTTTTCTTAGCAACTCAATACTTCGCTTGTTATGTCAATATACATACATTACAGACAGGGCAAATTCTACGAGAGCCCTGAAATTATATATCAGTAAAAGTCTTACGCAACTTTAAAGAGAGAGATGAGAAATTCATCAAATTTAGTGCTTTTAAGCAAATAAATGTTTATGTTTTCATAGAAAGAATAACAATAAAACCTTTCAAATTAATTCCAACGTAATGTCGTATTGACTTGCGATGACTCAAAACTTCGGTTCACTACACAAAAGAAATAAACGCCATATTTCAAGCTTCGTTCCACATTAATAAGTACTTATCACCTTGGCTGGTACAAATCAATGCGGTGGGCAATTTAACTGACACGAGGTGACATTTTTGAAACACTTAATAAATAGGATGTCAAAAATAATAGTTTCCACAGTCTACGATATCTAAAGTTCTAAATAATTTATTGTACTAATGTCATTATCAACAGCCGCACGTATCGATCGATCAGGTTAAGCAACCTTTGCCGTGATTGGTGTATGGATAGGTGACCGTCTTTACATACCAAGAACCCCTTCGTACCGGCTGTTAATTTGTGGATTTTTGACAGAAGTAACTGGTCGTTAGAAGCCCGAAAGTCTGACAACCAGTCTTGCCAAGGGGTACCACCTACTAAAGGATCTGATCTTTATCTCTCAAATAAAACGATGATTATAATGATATAAATAGATTTATTTCTGACAAGTGTTCGGTTCAATCGACAAAACACGAATGCCTACATTTCACCTCACTTTAAAACGTCAAAAAATTCAAACAAGTGTTGTCATTCTTAACTCTGATTCGATACAATTAAATAATCGATTAAATATTTAACTAGAATTATAAAAATAAGTACTATTTTAATATGTTTCTAAATTTAATACAATTGCATATGGTATTCATAATATTTTACTAGATAGGATACTATCAAAATACCCACATCTTAGCTAATTAACCTTACAACTCGACCATCCTGTGTAAGTGAGTCCTCTCACTTGTTTGGTGTAAACTTTAATAATCACTAATTTGATAACACTTAATAAAAAAAACAAAATATAGGTAATAACTTGATTCTGATTACATAGGTACATACTTCTGTAACTCTCATTCTTCAATAATAATTTATATCACAAGGTAAATTCTTTACTTTACAGTTCAACTAATATTCTATATTTTTTTTTTTTTTACAATCTATGTTTGTCATATATTCTCATCACAATCAAATTTTCAATGTGTCTTTATATTCATGTTACATCTAAGTTTTTCTCAATTTAGCTTATCTTTTTTATCTAACTCACAAATCTTAATCAAAGTTCAAATTCATGAAGCTGGATCTGCTTCTCATTCTTTGTTTCTTGCACAATCTGTCACGATCTTTGGTCAACTGTGCGGCACCGTTATCTTGGTACCATTCATGATCTGCACTAACCTCTATGACAAATTGTGCTCAAATCGTATAATCTTACTCACTATCTTGCAATCATATTACGTGCGACATCGATTTCTCAATGCCATTCATTATCTGCACTGATTGCTCGTGTATAGATACCTTAACAATGACACGCAATTCCTACTCATTTTCACCAGGGAAGTTGATTAACCCATGTAATTTAGGTGATTATTGTCGCCGAAATTAAATAATTACATTGTTCCCATCTACTATGTAGAGTAATCGATCACTCTCTTTCTACCTCCATTTCTGTACTCTCACTCTGATCACTGTCAGTGCTCTCACTGCCATAACCTTTAAAACTCATCCAGGGATGAATTTTATCTAGCGCAACAACATTTTCGTACCGCTTGTTACCCTTTCTGGTTAATGGGGTATCTTCGACGAGAAATCTGTCATTAGGTAATATTTTGAGGATTCGATAGGGACCTTGGAATTTGGGGATGAGCTTATGTGATTTTCCTACATGATCCTTGTCTATAACTGTTCTCTCTACCCTAACTAAATCACCTACATTATATTTTGTCGGAGGTTTCCTATGCTTATCGAACTGTTTTTTAGCATAATCTTGTTGTTTTTCTATCCTTTCCCTAGCATTCGATCTCAGTTTAAGTAACGCATCACCATCGATTCGTTCAGTTGTTTCAGCAATTACGTCACTCAATACGTTTTCCGACGCATTCGTCAATCTACAACCGAACAATAGCTCAGAGGGACTCTTCCCTGTTGTCTTATTAATAGTGGTATTAATACCTAATTGTACGTCACCGATGTATTCGTCCCATAAATTGTCATTTCCATCATGACATTTCGTACTTAGAGCATCAGTTATGGTTCGGTTAAACCTTTCCACCTGTCCATTTGCTCTTGGAGTAGCTACTGCATTCAAGATGTGCTTAATTTTTAAATGATCTATGAAACTCTTAAATTTTGCACTTGTGAAACAAGAGCCACGATCTGTTATAAGACGAGAAGGAACACCGAAATAACTAAAATGTTCCTTGTATACCTTGATCGCCGTAGTCGTCTTAGTATCTTTAACAGCTCGTATATTAATAAATTTTGTAAAAGCATCTATAATAACAAGTAAGTACATGTTGCCTCTCTTAGAGCGAATGAATGGGCCCAGGTGATCGGCATGAAGTGTATGGAATGGTTTCTCCAACTTAGGTATTGGATGGAGCACTCCTTCTTTGGGGCCACCAGGTGCTTTATGATGCGCACACTCCAAACAAGCTGAGACATATTTCTTAGTAAACCTACGCATTTTTGGAAACCAAAATATGCTTCGGATACGACTCAACGTTTTTTCGAAACCAAAGTGACCCACCTCATCATGGTTCATGCGCAGCACTTGCCACCTACAACCCCTCGGAACTACCCATCGTAATCCTTCGTCTAAAATTTTATACACATAACTACCTTTTAACATATAATTCTTACGCACGTCAGCTACAAACTTAGTCTGCTCGTCTTCTAAGATCTCTTTTATACGTTTTATTTCGCTATCATCACCCTGTACCGTAGCGATCCAATCACAAACGTCTAGGTGTAGAACATCAAAAACATGCTCCGTATCCACATCGGTTGGGTCACTCACAGGCGCACGACTGAGCGCGTCTACGTGAGCCATACGCGACCCAGGTCTGTACTCAATTTCGCAGTCATACTCCTGAAACTGGATCCACCAGCGGGAAATTCGTGGTACAAGATCCCTCTTAGTTAAGGTAGTGCGAAGTGCGTTACAATCGGTGACTATTTTAAATCTTAGCCCTAGTAAATAGACTCGGAAACGATTTAGAGATGCGACTACTGCTAAAGTTTCCAACTCAAAGGAGTGAAATTTTTGCTCGTCTACTGTAGTTTTACGACTGTAATATGCCACTGGCCTCAGTAAGCCGTCAATACCTCGCTGTAGGAGAATCCCTGCGATACCTTGTTTCGACGCATCCGTATGAATTTCGGTTTGTAAAAGAGGGTCGTATAAAGCTAATATAGGGCGTTCAACTAATTTTGCTTTCAGAACTCTAAACGACTCCGCCTCCTCCGCCGTCCATTTCCATTCGAATTTAGATTTTAACAGGTCTGTTAGTGGACGGGCAACAAGAGCGAAGTCCTTTACGAACCTTCGGAAAAAGCTAGTAAGGCCGATAAATCGTCTGATATCATGAACGTTTCGCGGAATTGGGAAGTTTTCTATAGCTAATGTTTTGCGCTTTCCTGGACGTATCCCCTCACCACTAACATGAAATCCTAAGAACTCTAGCTCAGTACAGAAAAAACTACATTTTTTTATCTTAAGCGTAAGACCTGCGTCTTTTACAAGTTGGAGCACATCCTCTAGCCGTCTCATTCCCTGATCAAAAGATCGCGAAGGAATCAATATGTCATCCATATAAACGATCGTATAACTGACTTTCGACAATATTTTGTTCATTGCTCGTTGAAAAATTGAAGGAGCATTTGCTAAACCAAAAGGCATGCGTTTAAACTGATATTGCCCATCGGGAGTAACAAATGCAGTCTTTTCTTGTGATTTTGCCTCAACTGGAATTTGGTAATAGCCAGATGCAAGGTCTAAACTTACAAATAAAGAATTACCAGCTAGCCTGTCAAGTTGATCATCGATTAAAGGTAACGGATAGTGTTCCTTTTTTGTTTTATTATTTAATGCACGATAATCAACGCATAATCTACTATCGCCAGTCTTTTTCTTTACCAGTAAAACAGGGCTAGCGTAAGGCGAGTTTGACTCGCATACTATGTCTGCATCGATCATTTCTGTTACCAAAGATTGAACCTGTCTACGCTCCGGAAAGGAGAGCCTATACGGGCGATAAACTACAGGTTGCGAGTCACTTAATTCAATTTCCATTTGAACTACATTAGTCAATCCCAGGTCTTTTAAGTTATCCGAGAAACACGTTTCATACCTTTTGAGTAACTCTTTTAATTGGTTGACCTCATTTCCACTAAGCTGTTTGCCATAATTGAAAGCAGACTTAGTCTCAGCATTATCAAAATCTAATAAATTAATACTCAAGTTATTCCTGGAGTAATGAGCTCGTGTAATGAGCGTATCCCTATTCAAACAAACCGCACGGTCACTAAAGTTTTGCACCAGTATCCTAACCTCTCCATTTTCTATTTCGTATTCACCAGGCATCAGGTAATATTCGTTCTGTGATATGCCGCGTAACGAGCCTCTAACGTGAACTACACCCGAATATTTGTGTGTACAAATACACGGTAATGGATACATTTCTTTAGGAGGTATCACAATATCAGTTTTCAAACTTAATTGTAATTTAACTGATTGGTCACGTGAAAATATTAATGAATGTGTAGTTTTCGTTATGACTATGCCTGGTTTCTCTGTGAAATTGTGCCCAATTAAAACTGAATATTTAATAACGCTATCATCAACGATGTACGCGTTGACCTCTTCCACAATACCTTGAATTTCAATAATGACGTTTGATACGCCCACTGGTATTACTACACCCTCACCTATTCCTCTCATAGTCGGTAAGTTGCTATCAGTCCACGTGATTCCCCTCCTAACAGCCTCACTGTGACGAATCAGCGTACATTGGCTACCCAAATCTACGTAACCTTGAATAATTTCACCGTTGAGTTTTAGATTGATTAAATATTTAGTGTCATTGGTATTATTTTTTTCAATACGCATCACGTCTTTTTCTTGAGGTTTATCATTTTTATTAGCGGAGTCAGAGGGTAATCTGGGACAGTTTATTGACAAATGACCTAATTTTGCACAAACGTTACACTTCAATATCTTTTTTGTGCATCTAGAACTGTAATGTCCAGGTTCATTGCAGTTAAAACATACAATTGACGCATTATTATGTGACTTCGAAGTCTTATTTTCGCTGCCATTACTCGTCTGCTTAGAACTATTACTAGATAATAAAGAGGTAGTGTTGCTACGTTTATCAAAATTAACCCTTGACCTATCTTGTTCACGAAGATGTTGCTTGATTGATTGAAAATATGTGAGAACCTGCTCCGGTTCCTGACATTTTGCTGCTTTCGCGCCTAATCTCAGTGACCGGTCCTCAATCCCATATAGTAGGCAATCCACCGCACGTTTACCATGTATTTCGCATCGATTTAATAAATTGATTTTTTCATAGTAATAATGTTCCAACGAATCATTAAATTTCACACGTTTTGACAACATCTCGGATAGTAATTCAGCGTAGTCTTCACTGCTCGGAAATGACTGTTCCAGTTTATCCTTCCACTCAGACCATGAATACGACATAGATGGAAGGGCCTGGTACCACGCTTTGGCAATCCCTGACAGTTTAGGCAAAGCGTAATGTATTATCTGATCGTCGCCCCAACCATAGAGCCTAGCACATTCATCAACTTTATTCATCCACATAACTATTGTCTGACTCTTTACCATAGGGTCAAAATCAGGAATTACATTGCCTAGCATAGGAAATTTATTACCCTGAGGTCGACTTTTGGTTAACGCTTCCACTAGAGTAGCAAAAAACGCTTGCGTGTCATTATTAAGAGTATTGGTATTACTCACGTAACCAGGTAGTGGAGGTGTGCGTCGCTCGATGCTGGATTCTGAGCGCCTGCTGCGGCCTCGCCTACTGCGCCTCCCATCCAAACCCCGGCTGGAACGAAGTCGCCGATGCTGCTCATAGCTGCTACTCCGACTGCGATATCCGTCATGGCTGCGACTCCGGTTCGGCTGGTGACGGCGTCTCATAGGCTGCTCACGGGAACTGCGGCCTCCACTACGAAGGGATTCCGACGAAGAATCGCGATTGCTCGATCGCTGCCTGCGTTGCTTCCGTTTATGCTTAGTGCTGGTTCTTGTTTCTCTGCTCCGGTCACGGCGACGTTTACGCTCATTACTCTTGCGTTTAGCTCTAGTTTTATACATTATTACTCTGATAATAACCAGGGGCTAGCGTACACAATTTAAAAAAAAAAAACACGTGGCAACTCGTGAACACGTTGTTACGGAATATTTCTTCAAAATTGTAGGCGTAATTCACTAATCCCACTTCTGAGATAAAGGATCTGATCTTTATCTCTCAAATAAAACGATGATTATAATGATATAAATAGATTTATTTCTGACAAGTGTTCGGTTCAATCGACAAAACACGAATGCCTACATTTCACCTCACTTTAAAACGTCAAAAAATTCAAACAAGTGTTGTCATTCTTAACTCTGATTCGATACAATTAAATAATCGATTAAATATTTAACTAGAATTATAAAAATAAGTACTATTTTAATATGTTTCTAAATTTAATACAATTGCATATGGTATTCATAATATTTTACTAGATAGGATACTATCAAAATACCCACATCTTAGCTAATTAACCTTACACTACTAACTTGTTGTGAAGGACATTTAGGTAGTCGCTCCATGTAAAATACTGGCATTCAGCTGCATCTAGTTAGATTAGAAGTCGACCCCAACATAGTTGGAAAAGGCAGGAAGATGATGAAAATGTTATCATCTATTTCCCCCCCCCCCTTTTTTTTGGGTGGGAATTCATCAAATGACTTCTCCCGCTCTGGGCGGAGCGGGAGGGCGTGTCTGACTTTTACTGACTAAAACCCACCCGTGTTCCTTCAGTTGCCCATGTGCCAGGGTCACGGTATCTCTTTCGAATAATTTCGCGACCCTGGCAGGCATCGGTCCTAGCAGACCCCTACAGTGCTGCTGACATCTCTTTGAGGCGCGCGTGGAACACTACGCGCCGTCGACGCGAGCCTGGATTCATCACAAGTACTTATGTACTGCGAAATAAACGGCTTCGTTTTCCTTTCTACTTTTCAATCGTTGTTATTGATTTATAAGTCTGTTAAATGCCCTTTGTTGTGGTACCACTGAGCTATGCTTAGTTTTTACTGCGTCTTTTTAGATGTTCTTTTTATGTGGAAGCAGTATAATTTTGCATTAAATCTTCACGGAATTATAGTCTGCAACGCTGCACGAACGTTTTTAAAGACTCCAGTTTATTTCAGCTGTTTTCTTTCAAGTATTTACTTTGCTTAAAGCCCGCTATTCTTGGTAGACAAACTTGTGCAACATCATTATGTGGTGCAGAAACATGATTCACAGATTAACTTAAGGCTTTAGCAGACCAGCTCGATGCCACTCTAGGAGATCAAATAGCCATAAAATTTTAATCGATTTTTTACTATTAGAGTTGCGGCATGCTTGTCTGCAGAAGCTTTCATACCATGTTGCCAGCAACATAGATGATACCTCTACACAAAAACGTGTTGCTTAAACAATACGTAATATATACACAGTGTTAGTGTGTGTGTTGGATCATTAAGTTCCCTTCAAAATGGTTGAGCTGAATGGTGCTTGTCCATACCTCATTTTCTTGAACGGCCGCCGACAGTAGGGATCGGTCATCTCTTAGCTGCCACGGCTTATATTAATTGCGGAGGTTTTTAATTGTACACGTATTTTTACATCGTTCTCACATTGATAATTTCAACATAAATGATGTAAATAATAGAACAAAAAAATATATTTGAGAACTGTGTCCATGGAGTTTCTTGCCGTTCTTTTCCACAGGTACCTACTACGCTCTCGAATGGTCAACTAGCTTCATCTCTTTGACTCACCGCCCCTTGGCAAAAGTGCCTGTAATTGGTTTATTTGAAATAAATGCTTTGACTTTGAATAATGTGCAACACTCGTTTGGTTACCATGAATGAGGGTTTATAGAATGTCACCCTCAAAAATCTCAGTCGAAACAATAACATCTTAGTAGAAGATTAGTTACACGACATTCAAGATCAAACGTTAAGTGGTCCATGCTAAAATGAGTACCCACATATCAGGTATCATCTAATGGACCGGCCAAGATAAGCTGGCAACGCTAATAATGATGGACAGAGCTCTTAATATATATTACGGAGATGCTCCAATCTCGGATAATACGGGTAATAAGGTACGCTTCAATAGAAACGGTTCCAACCAATATTAGGTTGGGTCATCTATAAAGACGGCGTCTTGTTAATACCCAATAATATGTATGTCTAAGATACGACAGGAATTCACTGAATATAATATATTTCTTCTCTACTGAAGATAGAGCTAAATGTATCAAAAGGAATATGTAGTGTCTCGTATGCCAACCTATGAGGTTGTCGGCTGCTTAACCGGACTTGTCTGTGGCTACCTTAATAAATTAAGGTCTCCACAGCCAGGGCTTAAAAACTTAAAACTAGAGCTATTACACGCCGAGGGCACCCCCTGTGGGTTACGGATCACGGCTTAGGGCATCGCTAGAAGAGGTAAGCAAGGCCGTTCCTTGTTCCTTGATCGGAATGAAATGATCCTAGTAGGTTGGGTTCTGTAGTTATGCCTATCCCCATGGGAAGAAGGCATGAGCATACATAAACTGACATACATATATACACGATTTACACCATTTGGTTAGCATCTCTTGATTGTACAATAATTGTTTTGAGTAGGAAATGTGGAATGATTCCTAAACATTCAAGAGCTGTTATTGTGCTGATTAAAGGGATTATCGCCTTTCAGCAGGGTTGAGATATTTATTCGATTCCTAAATCATCCGGTCCTGACAGAATGGTGTCGGGTTAAAGCCAAGTACTTACTTCGTGCGAATTCGCAGCCGTCCGCAAGGCTTTTCAACTTACTAGTCGGCTCGCACGACAAATCTCGCCCGCATCGAGTGAATCGTCACTATTAAATAATATAATATTTTCTATAGGTGGCTCATCATCATCATCAGCCTATAGCAGTCCACTGCTGGACATAGGCCTCTCCAATTGCAGGCCATTCAGCCCGATTTTCGGCAACTCTCATCCAGCTGCTACCAGCCACCCTGCGAAGATCGTTGCTCCACCTAGCCTGAGGGCGTCCTACCTTACTTTTACCGATTCGCGGTCTCCACTCAAGAACACGTCTACCCCAATGGTCATCGGTTTTACGGCTAATGTGGCCGGCCCATTGCCACTTCAGCTTGCTAATTCTGTGAGCTATATGCTATAACTTTGGTTCTCTGCCGGATCACCTCATTCCGGATTCTGTCCCTCAGAGACTCGAGAGAGAGATAGGTGACTCGCATGAAGTTAATCTATTTGTAGATGAATCGTCAATTTCAGAATTTTTTATTAGGCTACGGGCAGATTTTGTATTTTATATGATAGAGTTAAGAGTACTTACCTACGTTTTCTTTAACTTTTCCTTTTTCTTTAACGATTTATTCAGAATGTGCCAGTTGCCTGATACGAATTTCTGGAATTGTCTTATAAATGAACTCCGTGCGATTCGGGCGAGTGTTTTCGTGCGAGTCGACTATTAAGCCGGCTTTTCCATTGTTTGTATTATGCACCGACTAGTTTCTATTTTTCTGCTTAATCCCTGACTCAGCGTAGACTTATGCTACTTCTTGGAAAGCAGCTGTTATCAGTTCTGCATAGCTACCTACAGTAATGAATTGTAATGTATTCGACCGCAGCGTGGGTCGCGTAGTAGCGTAGGTGTATTCAGAAATCGCACGAATACAATACCATACAAATATTCAAAGTTTTACGAAAGTCTTTGACCAGCGTGTGTTGCTATGGAACCGAAACGTGGTCGCTCACAATGGGCCTTATTAGAAGGCTGAAAGTCACCCAAAGGGCGATGGAGAGAGCTATGCTTGGAGTTTCCCTACGCGATCGAATCAGAAATGAAGAGATCCGTAGAAGAACCAAGGTAACCGATATAGCCCGAAGAATTGCTAAACTGAAGTGGCAGTTGGCAGGGCACATTGCTCACAGAACAGATGGCCGATGGGGCCGAAAGGTTCTGGAGTGGCGACCGCGTACCGGAAGACGTAGAGATGGAAGGCCTCCAACAAGGTGGACCGATGACCTTGTGAAGGCTGCAGGAATCCGCTGGATGCGGGAGGCACAGAATCGATCGAAGTGGCGGAGCTTGGGGGAGGCCTATGTCCAGCAGTGGACGTCTTTCGGCTGAAATAATGATACAAAGTTCTCTAAAATGAATGCAGAAACTAAAATTTCCCTTTTTAACCCATGCTTTTGTGCCGCTTCACGGTCACTCACAATAATGGTATTCAACGCGACGAATCGAATATGAAACGAATAATACAGGGTAGCAAGGACAATGACGTGACGAAAAACCTGATTCCATGAATTCAGTACATAATTATGAACCCCGCTGCATTGAAATTCATCATCGTGATATCAGCCGAAAGACGTCCATTTCTGGACATAAGTTCCCCCCTATAGGGATTGCCATAATCGCAGGCGGGTTGGCGATAGCAGTGTGATAAATCCCATACCCGACGATACCCACGAGAAGAAATGGGATGGTGTTATTATTTACAGCCGAAAGCACTTGGAACTGAAATTATTCGTCGCTTATTGCTTGGTGTTCCGTACATTTTGACTGCATTGGTATTTATTTCTATTTTATCAACAAAAAATTTCACCGCGAAAGGGTCTGGGAATCATGTGCTGAGATCATGGTTACACTTTTGCGCATCATTGCCCCTACCATCAGGTATGATATCCAGTGATTGCATCAAAACATTAATCAAACTTTTTATTTCACAATGCAATCGCAAAATTACTGAGAGAACTTTTCCAATTTCAGCATGCCTGACTCGTACGATGCATTTCATAAAAAATACAAACAATCAGTCTCGTGAGCACTGAGTTCGCTACGGTATACACAACACGTATCTTAGTATAGCTGGGATAGTGGGATTTAGTAAAGGAATACTCGCCTAAATATTAACTTAGTTTTTAGAAGAGTTGCTTTTAGAAAAAACCGGCCAAGTGCGAGTCGGACTCGCGCACCGAGGGTTCCGTACAAACCTGCAGGTATTCACGGTTTATGCATAAGTTTTATGTTTATGAAATTAAATGTTTTTGACGTGACAACGTCTTATAAATTGGTTTGCCGGGTGACACTTCAAGAAACTGCGTTACGCTCCGCTCACGTTATGCGCTCACAATGAGAGCGAGTGAGAGGCAAGCGTCCCTTCCACTCGGGCATGGTTAGCCCGCCTAAGAGCGAGAGAGACAGAGCGAGAGAGAGAGAGTGAGAGAGATAGGCATACACACCGGTTCATGTCTTGCGCTTCTATTGTGATTTTAATATTCACATTAAAATTATTTTACCACTCAAAGTCGTTGTCACGTAAAACTTTCGCCAGTATACCGACTTTACAGGTAACCAATTTTTTTTTTTTAATTTTTATATTTGAGTTTGTCTGAATGAAAGGTAAATTGTGGTTTACGATTTATGACGTATTAAAAAAAAACTACTTACTAGATCACGTTCAAACTAATTTTCGGTGGTAGTTTACATGGTAATGTACGTCATACTTATATTTTTTTTTAGTTTTATCATTCCCTTATTTTGGAAATTACGGGACACACACACACACACACACATTTTACCACTTTGGAAGTGTCTCTCGCGCAAACTATTCGGTTTAGAAAAAAATGATATTAGAAACCTCAATGTTATTTTTGAAGACCTATCCATAGATACCCCACACATATGGGTTTGATGATTTTTTTTTTTTTGAGTTTCAGTTCTATGTATGGGGAACCCCAAATATTATTGTTTTTTTCTTTCTATTTTTGTGTGAAAATCTTAATGCGGTTCACAGAATACAGCTACTTACCAAGTTTCAACAGCATAGCTCTTATAGTTTCGGAAAAAAGTGGCTGTGACATACACGGACAGACAGGCAGACATGACGAATCTATAAGGGTTCCGTTTTTTGCCATTTGGCAACGGAACCCTAAAAAGTGTTTCAAAAGGTTTTTAAATAATAGTCTGGAGTATTCTCGGCTACGCTGGGATAGACTTATCGTTCATCCACTACGGTCGCAGATGCTACTAATATCATATTATCCCACTAATATTATAAGGGTGAAAGTTTGTATGTTTGGATGTTTAGATATTTGTTACCCGACAGAACAATTGAACGGATTTTAATGAAAAGCGCAGAGATAGTTTATAACCTAAATGAACACAGAAGATTATAATCTTGATAGTACGTTCCCGTGGGATACTTTCCGACCTGCCCGCAGGCGATGCCGCTGGCAAAAACTAGTATTACAAATGTGAAAGTTTGTATGTTTGGATGTTTGTTATTCAATCACTCAAGAACGACCAAAAGAACTCTGGAGTAACATAATCATATATGTCTACTTTTGACCCCAGTAGTACTTTTCTGTTGGGTTGATTTCCGACAATCGCGCGGGCGAAGTTATTGGCAAATGCTAGGTGTTTATATTAGTGACTAGCTTTTGCCCGCGGCTTCGCCCGCGTGGATGTCGGAAATTAACGCAGGAGGACGTAGGTACTACTGCGGTAAGAATGTATTAATCCTGGTTATATAGGTAATATATACTCTGTGTGCCATTTTCGATCCAGATCCATTCAGCCATTTTTGCGTGATAGAGAAACAATCACCCAATCATAAATATTTTCACATAATTTATAGTATTAATAGTAGTAAGTAGGATTATAATTCATATTACTTCGGATTCATAGTTTATGAGAATACATGTGTGTAAATAAAACTAATAGTATTCAGAGTAAGAAGACTGCGGCATAGGGATTGGTTTAGTTGAATATAAGTTTTCCTGGTTTTTCTTGACGCTCGTATTCTACCTATACAGACACTCAATCATTTACCAGACACCAAATCGATCATAGGAATAATAGGAACAGTACTTTTGCCAGTGGCTTCGCCCGTATAGCTGTCGGAAAATATCACCTGGGAACCTACTACCGGGATAAAGTATCCTATATGGTAAGTATCCAGGATAACCGAAAATCCAAATCCATCCAAAAATCTACACATCTAAGCCATACTTCGCGGTCTCTTACTTGGAATAATATATACTATTAGGTGTATTTTGAGTATAACGAACACACATAATATTCGCATTTACTTTGAAGCCTATGTAATATGAATTACAATCCTACTTATCCTGCACTACCCGACCGCTACCAACCGGGACGGACGTACCTACGGCCTGCAAGCCGCTCCGCCCCCGCTTTTTAAATCTCTGATATCTTCTAAGATATTCATTTAAATTACATGCTGTCAAGGGCCATATTGATTTATATAAAATGCACAATATATTTAAGGTACTTAATTGGATATGGATTAATGCTACATTGCTTAAAATCGCTTCGTAAATATGCCATTATTTCTCGTAAAAGTAAAGGATAAAAAATGGTTATTGTGGGTTATCCCTAAGAGATGGACGTATACTATCGCGGACTTTTTTGTAGACCTGTTTAAGGTGTATAATACTGTAGTACATTATTTTGATCTATTTTGTAGGGTTCAGCCAGCGTTCGCAACGTAAGCGCAAAAAAATGAGTTTATTAGTGACATCACATTAGAAACCTCTAAAATTATCAGCGTTTATTTACTACATTATGCATGTTATACGCATATAAACCTTCCTCAGGAATCACTTTATCTATTAAAAAAACCCGCGTCAAAATCTGTTGAGTAGTTTTAAAGATATAAGCATACATAGGGACAGACAGACTGCAAAGTGACTTTATTATTTTATATGTAACAAACTTTCATCCCCTATTCCCTATTGTTATTTTATCCCCTTAAGGGTAAAAATTTAACAAACTTTAAATATAATTCATAAATATAAATAAAAGCCAAATAAAAAAGTTTCATCATTCTAGCTTTAAAAATGACAATACTTCCTAACATCATTTCATCCTCCCTTTCAACCCCTTAAAACCCCTTTTCCGCAATAAAAAGTAGCCTATGTCCTTTTTCAGGCTCTTAACTATCTGTGTACCAAATTTCATTTAAATCGGTTCAGTAGTTTTAGCAGGAAAGCGAGACAGACAGACAGAGTTAGTTTTGCATTTATAATATTATATGTGTGGATATTAGTGTGGATGTAATAAAAGCCAAATAAAAAAGTTTCATCATTCTAGCTTTAAAAATGACAATACTTCCTAACATCATTTCATCCTCCCTTTCAACCCCTTAAAACCCCTTTTCCGCAATAAAAAGTAGCCTATGTCCTTTCTCAGGCTCTAAACTATCTGTGTATCAAATTTAATTTAAATCGGTTCAGTAGTTTTAGCAGGAAAGCGAGACAGACAGACAGAGTTACTTTTGCATTTATAATATTAGTGTGGATTAGTGTGGATAGTGTGGATAATTCTAAATACATGTTATAAATAAATTACGCACAGATACAGAACAAATAATTTATCGTGCTCATCACACAAAGATTTGTCCTGGGTGGGAATCGAACCCAGGACCTCAGTCTTAGCAGTCAAGGTCATAGTCGATTTGGTGTAGCGGTATCAACACTGAGTTGAAAGTCGCGCCAAGTGTCCCGAGTTCGATCCCAAGCAACTGAAATTCTTTCACAATGCACGGTTGGCCTAGCGCGCCAGGCGTCCGGCACCAGTCGGGGATCGCGGAAGACATATTGGTTCCCGTGGTCCCCGACGTAGGTGTGGGACGGAACACCGGGGTGGTTTTAGTCAGGCCCTGGCATATGGGCAACTGAAGGAACACGGGTGGGTTTTAGTCAGTAAAAGTCTGACTCGCCCTTCGGCTCCACCCTAGAGTGAGAGAAGTCATTTGATGATTTCCCACCCACAAAAAAAGCAGTCAGGGTCACTAACCACTACACTAACGGGCCAATCATAATTATTAATTATAGCTTCTGCCCGCGACTTCGTCCGCGTTAAATTTCTTGTTCCCTCGACCCTTCCCGTCGCGTCGAATCGCCTACCCGTGCGATTTTCCCCGTTTTTGCAACATTTTTTATTACTTCTCCGCTCCTCTTAGTTATAGCGTGATGTTATATAGCTTATAGCCTTTCTAGATAAATAGGCTACCCAACACAAAAAGATTTTTTTAATTCGGACCAGTAGTTCCTGAGATTACCCCGTTCAATCAAACAAACAAACTCTTCAGCTTTATAATATTAGTATAGATAGCTGTGCCCGCGACTTCGTATACAATCTTTACTTCGTACTTCAAACCAATGACCAAAGTTGACCAAACGAAACCAATAAGATAAGCCAATACTTTTTTTTTCGACCAATTTAGAAAATCGATAAACCAAGCAACCAAAGAACTTTTACGACACACGCAAGAACTTCTAAGACACCTAACAAAACCCAATTTGCCTAGTAAACACGGTGGACGTCATTCTCACGCGGAAAATACACCGCGATTCAGAAAATGACGTCATTTGCACAACGCCATCTATCGGATTTGGATTTCAACTATCAACATTAGTACTATACTGAATTGCGTAACGTAATATTTTACTTCTTGAACTCACTAAATTAATCATATCTTTTGATAGAGTGAACCGATTTCGATGAAACAAAAACTAAGTTAAACCTCAAGTTGCGTATAATGTTTGTATATAAACATTATCAGCATTGAATTCGTAGATTTTACGTGATGTGCGCACAAACAAACAGACAAACCGACAAACAGACAAACCGACAAACAGACAAACAGACAAAAATTTCAAAAATGATGGAAATGGGTTCTGTTACTTATCTTTTCACATGCTGGCTATTTTTTGTTTCAATTTCTTCAATGTACAAAAATTATTTTTCTACAGATTTATTATATGTATAGATTTAATCGGTAACACGAAAGATATTTCAAGTGTATGAAAAAAAAAAAGAACTTATATTGTGGACGAAAACCGCATCGACCACAGCCTTCGACATTTCGCACGTGATTGGAGGTCGTTCGACCACGCCAGGATTGCCAGGGCTTTATAGGAAATTACCTGATGGCTTTACCGGCTTTGTCTGCGAATGTACAGGATTATGGCTACGGTACGAGATAACTACCAGAAGCTTTTAAAAAAATACAATACCTTTTTCGCCGGTATTACCTGCCCTTTTTTACGTAAATAGATTAAATTAAAAGGACGTACCTAAACATGTTTACCTCAAACGAGAACGTAAATATGTTATTTAAATTTATAAACGTTAAATATTTAAAGCCGATTTACATATTACTTTACCACATGTATGCATTAGTAACGTTTGAGAAAACTTGGGTTTGTAAAGTGTCTAGAATAATTTTGTAAATACGCATTACTTATTCACGCTTAGATAGCAATCTCCTGCGGACCAATCTTGAAACATTTTTGGAAACGTCGAGATAAATATTATATCTATCTGTTTGAATCACCGCAGAGGTATGCATTCCTATCTGCTCAATCGTTTCCCAATCTATCATGTGAACAAACTGATATCGTGTCATGTTCTTCTCTTACGTGACCACAGTACCGATCTCTAAAAATTGTAGCACGAAACACAATTTCGATCTTCAATTTCACATAATGGAAGTGTCTACATAATACCATGCGGCGTGCGTTACCTACTTACAGCAACAATGGCATCGTCCGCCATATCGCGCGAAACTACACACGAATCAACGCTTGGGCACAGTCAGTGAACCTCCGTAGAACAATACACACGTGCGGGTCAACAGCTTCCTCTTCCGTTCAAACTCGTTGACCGTGATTAACTTTCTGTATTTTATAAGTACGTACAATAAAATAGTAACAGATTGTAATAAGTGTTTTTCTATTTGTTGCAGGAAGCGTCGCAAAACCTAGATCTCGCCGACTCCTTGAAGCACCACACCCCAAGACTGAAAGCTCACTGCCGTCTTCCAAAATATCTCCTAAAACTACTTTAAATTTATCTTTTGGACTCAAATCGACTCCGCTTAAATCTTCACCCTCAAATTCCACTCCTCAAAAGACTTATGACAGGCGTCGAAGTCCAGAATCAGGTTCCAAACCTAGTTGCATACCTCTTTCCAAGAAATCCACTGATAGAAATTTACGGACGTCTACATCACCGGTTAAGCAGGACTTAACTCGAGATACAATATCTAGCAGATCTAAAGCTGAATTGCCTAGAAGTAGAACTACTCGAAAAAGTCCAGAAAAAGCCAAGAGTGACACAGAAAACAATCGTATCGATCGAAGACATCGAGCTCAAAAAGATAGTGAAAGTCTTAGCGAAAAATATCATTATTCAAAGAAAAGACTGACTAGTTTAGAAAATAATTCTCCAAGGAAATTGAATGAAACTAAAAACGTTTCGCCTAAAAATCTTTTGAATGGTACTTCCCGAGCAAGTCAAGAACCAAATGCTTGTGGACTAGAAAATTCTAAAGTTACAAAGATGTCGACGCTTCACGAAACTGTTAGACCGCATAGTTCTAGACTTTCTCAGGAGATGGACAGCTTAGCTGCGTTGACTAAACAGACATTAGATAGGGTTAACAAATTGTCGAATAACTTAACTAGTAATAAGATAAATTTAGACACATCTGAGCCTCGTTTTGACTCCATATTCGCACCGAAATCCGAACTTAAACACACCAATCACACATATAATTATGGTTTAATTAACGAAAGGCCGGTACATAACAGAGGAGTTACGGAGAGGTTAAGAGATATAGACACGGCAGCTCAGAGACTGATTGATTTTGAAAAGCAGAGTGCAATGTTTTCTGATCTCAATAACGATACGTCTAGTCAAAGTCGCCGTCTTGATACTTCGTCAACGTCTTGCAGTCATACACCCGTGTCTATCTTAAAACGAAAGTCTATTCACGAAGACAGTGTTACATCTAACACTACTAATCAAGCTATTGCATCTCCGCCGGTTACATTTTCACCCAGCGTCGTTGAGCCGCGAAACGGTCGATCTGACAGCAAGCAGCGACAAGGTATTTTAAAGAAACGCCGAAGCTTGGACGAGTCTCAAGTAGCTCGGAGGAGGTCCTGTAGCCCCGAAGTGTCCTTCGCTGAGGATGGCTCTATAGAAACAAACAAGTCCATATTGAAAAATAGGCGATCATCTCTGGAAGATGTTGTCAGGAACAGATCGCCCGATGGTCAAATCCAAGGGATACTAAAAAGGAAAATGAGCCGAGAAGAAGAACAGCATCATACTGACGAGTTATCTCAAAGCTCACCAGAACCCCATGGCATATTGAAGCGAAAGTCTAATTCTAGTTCTAGTAGCAGCACTGCATCATCCCATGTTTCTATTGCTCAAGCTGTGTTATTAGCAGCAGCGGGTGGTGCAGAAATAATAGAAGACGATAAAGAAACTGTTAGACCAATACTGAAGAAAAAGAGTTTTTCAGAAGAACGGCCATGTCTAGAAGATATCCTATCCGATACACCAAGACCCATACTTAAGAAAAAATCGACCGAGTTTGATGACTACGATTTCGACCTGCCCAAAAAACCGATCCTAAAGTCATCGAAAAAGTTGTCTGGAGACGAAGGACATGCTTCTAGTTTCGATTTGAGCGAAGACGACCGAAGCTCCCGAAGGCCTTCACTCCTACGCTCCAGGACATCTGACCACTCGGGATCGGAATGTGAAGCAGCAGTTAGACCTATTTTAAAGCAGAGAGGTTCGAGTTTGACTAGGGAACGCAGCCAATCGCCGCGCCCACGGCTCTCTTTTTGCGCGGACAACGATGCGAACATTATTAGTGTGACGAATTTCAGTTGCGACGCGAACGACTTGTCGGCGGCTGGACCGCGACGAGTGTTGAATCTCGCGCCCGCGCCTAACCCGGAAGAGTTGCCGAGTGCAGTGCTCCGGCGGAGGAATCTTCGACCGAAGGCAAATCCTCGATCGAAGAGTCTCGCGTGTGATGTGAATGATGAGTTACTATCTATACTGAACAACCGCCGGTTAAAGGTTGAAGAGAATTGTGAAAACGGATTTTGTGAACCCTGGAATCGCAAGCTTAACGACGCAGTCGGAGAGGTTAACAAACCAAAATCTTTTCCATCGATTGCCTCCAGAATAAAGTCCATGGAACAAGCACTAACTAAAGATCTCTTATCACCTAGAGAACAGCCCTCAACTTCTAGGGCAAAGACTCGTGACAAGGAACGCTACAAAACTCAGCCCATCACTGTGGAAGAGATGCGGTCGATAACGTCCAGGTAAAACTTTGTTTATTTTTACTATTTTAGCAAGTTTTAAATGTGCTATGTATTTAGATCACACGAGATTCAAAGTCATTGCATCTGTCGAGATTCATCCCACTCACCAGAACGTGTACTAGCGTATTTATTGTTTGTTTGTGATCACATTTTAAATAATCATTAGTGTTGTCTCTGTCTTGATAAGTGATGAATTTCTTTTCTTTTTGTTTATACTGGAATGCGTTCCTCTCTTATTGAACTGACATCGTTAAATATGATTTTCTTTACAAAGGTGATTGTGCTGCCGGTGTTCGAATCTAAAAGTTGGCCCGTCGCCATTATTTTGATGGGTGAGCGGCCCACGCCACACGTGGGTTTATCATCGAATGTTTTGTTCCAAACACTATACGTTTCACTGTCCAGATGGTTAGTTAGTCATCGTAAAATGTTTTTATTTTCTTGTTCATGTTTGCATTATCATTTCCTACCACTGCAAATGGAAGTTTCACATATACACGGTGTAGGTTAATAGAACACGTGGAAAAACAAGCTTGTAATAAGTAAATAAAGAATTCTTCTATTTGTTAGTTCAAGCTGTAGATTGTTTCAATATTTGTGAAAGCTCTACCGAAGCGCATGTTCAAAGTAGGAACTTAATTTAAATTCAAACAAATGTACTCGCTTCTCTAAGGTTTCTCTATTAATCAAGTTCAAGCCTTTGAAGGTTTAATCCTTTAGCTCTAATGAGAATTCCAGACGATGTTTTCGTAATTAACTGCTTTATGAAAACCTTACACAAACTTTGTGTTAATTTGTGTTTTTCGTCGTTCTGACATCACCTCCGTTGCCTCAGTTTGCTGTTTGATTCACGCTCGCAGTAGACAGCGTAAGAATTAAATTTGGACTGTGCAGAAACGTTAAATTGTTTGGAAAACTGTTTTCGTACTTCAATTTCCGGTGCGCGAATTCTTTGGAAGCAGCAATGCATCGTTTAATTTGGGATTGTCCGCTCAAAGAATTGTACACGTAAGTAGTCCATTATTTCTTCCAACAAATAAGTCAACTACGATAGATCGCTAGCAATAAAGGTCTTCGACAAAATTCGATCATAATACTCATATTGTTTACTTGCGCGTAATTAAAATAGAAAAATTGGTTTTGTTTAGGTTGCTGTATTGATGATTTGATATTCCGTAGCCATATGAATTCCTCAAATGGGGTATATTATAACTGAACTCGTGTGAACCCACATAAGTTTAACTCATTTATTTGTACCATTTGGGCCATCACCAGTACGAATAAATTAGACCATAATTCGTTTAAAACCTAATTTATTTCTAATGCATTATTATTTATAAATACTATCTTTTGCAAGCAGTTTCGCCCGCGTATCATACATATAAACTTTCCTCTTGAATCACTCCATCTGTTGGTGAAAACCGCATTAAAATCTGTTATGAAGTTTAAAAGATCTAAGCGTACAAACACGAAATTTAACTGTGCCCATTTTCATACTCCTCCGTCCGCGTAATTTTCGTAAAAAGGTATACAAAGTTTTTGCTTCACGTATTAATTTCTAGATTCTATGCTGATTTTATGTTAAACTATATGAACACCACACTAAAATCTGTTGCGAAGTTTAAAAGATCTAAGCGTAGAAACGCGGAAAGTAACCGTTTTATATTATGTAAAGATATTTTTCCAAACATTCTCCGCACAAAATTAATGTAACGATGATATTTGAAAAGATACGTCGTCAAAAAGATCCTCATGAAGATGATTCATTGTTATTGAAATCCATTGAAATGATTATAATGGGACGAATGTACTTCATGTTGTATTTTGTTCCCTTGACTGTTCTTGACAAAACATCTTTTTATAGCTTTGGCATTACCTACTTAACAAATGCTACCGCATTATTCATCTCGCGACTTGGCGTTGTCGCGAAGAACTATAATGAGAATATATCCAAATATGCCATCAGTCGTTTCGAACTGATTGCCTTCTTCATCTGTTGCGTTGAATCAACAGTTGTTTCGATCAAGTAGCTTTGATTTTCTTTTCGATTTCATTCAGTCATTCTAATAAACATTGGTTCGACATGGTGCTGTAACATTCGCCGAACGGGCGGTGTCTTGATGACGGAAATAAGCGCTCCAGTCGTTAGTGGGTCAAGCACTATTTCTGGCTCTGTTGTGCTTCAAAGCACGCATCAAGAGTTTTATGAGCGACCCGGCTGTGCGCCTGGCTCCCCGCGCCCTTAATGCCATCCATTGAAATGCAGCTATCGTCCGATGTGATCTACATTTCAAATTGCACTATTATAGAATATTTCAGCATTCTTTCACTGCGCATTCTGTCCCGTACTATATTCGTATTATGATTCGAAGCACACCACTGAATACCATATGGAAATGTGTGAAAATGTGGAAGTAAATATTGTAGTAGTACCTGCGTAACCATAAAAAACAAGTCATCGTAAATTATGAACGCCACTGCAACAGTAAATCGCATTGAGATCGAACCTCGATCGATAACATTCAGATCGAAACAGACATTTATATTTAGATTATATTGCCGATGGTGTCAAACTTCCCTAAAACGATAGATCGGCGACGCCGATCCAATCACTCACGCCATAATTCATCGAAATTTATGAAGGCGAGCTGAAACGGCGACCGTCTCTTTCTTATGTACGGGTGTGTTCTACTTTAAAACGTTTCTTTTCTCATTTCGCAGTTTGGAGCCGGGCCAAGCGCGTTTCCAAGCGTTCGGCCCCGCGGGCTGTAGTTTTCCGAGCCAACCCGTCGAGTCCGGTGTTGCTCCCTCAACCAGGGGCCCTTATCCCCTACCGGGGGAACCCGAACGAGATCCCTTCGCAGACTTCGCGCAGGCTTTGGACTCGCCACCCTACGGCGTGAGCTCGTTCAGTGCCAAGTCTCCGACTGCAGCCAATTGTTTCTCGGACGGCGGCAGTACCAAGGACGACAGCTACGGCGAAGCTACATTTCTAGACTTCGAAAACATCGACGTGAACGCTGCAAGAAAACAGTCGACATTGGATGAAATAGAACAAGAAGTGAACAAAGTCCGCGTCGCGCTGGACGAGGACAGTCGTGCCCTGGAGGAGGACGAGAGGCAGCAAGCCGAGGCCGACAACTGGAGCCTGAATGTGTCTTGTGATAGTGGTGTGTACAACCGTGCTTCCTCCAGAGATTCTGGGCCTCATTCCGGTGAGTGTTTCTCTCAAATTCATAAAGGACGTTGGGCAATTGGTTAGTTTATTAAACTCGTAAACTTATTTTTATCGAAACGGGCGGGCAGAGATGTAATGCAAAACATCGTTAGGCTGATTTAGTGCGTCCAAGAGTCCCAACTGTCAGTGTCATAAAGTAAGCATGTGAAAGCGATCAGTTGTGTCCGGCGCAGCCGGCGTTAACTTGCGGTTTGTTTACGTTCTGTTTGGTAAAATTAGATTTACCGAATGCGCCGCTATTCGTATTAGGTCGGTTTTGAAAATAAACACAGTATAACCTTGCAGATGTCTCTCGGCCCACTTATTTGGGTCAATGTAATGCACGTGTTCTTTGTCAAACGTCATTGCATTACTTGAAGGTAGATTAATCGGTTATTAAGCGATTTGTGTCGTTTTTTTGCGGAATTCGTGGTTGACATTGAACAAGTGAAAAACGCTCGAATAGGTATAATTGAACACTTTCGATAGCTTGCTCTTGATATGCGGGCGTGGTATTTCCTCTCTTTGACAGTATTTTTCTCAATATTTCAGGCGAGGAGCTTGGCTTGATCGAGAGCCAAGAGATCAGGGAGAATCACGCGACGAACAGCAGTAGCAACGAGTGGTCTTCTTCGTCTATCGAGCGTGGTCTTCTCGCGATGGACCGTGAGAGGAAGTCTACCGAGACGGAGGCTCCACGGAGTCCCGAGGAAGCAGCAAGTGATGATGAAGGAAGGGAGCCCACCGGGTTCGCTCTTGGCCTCGTCAAGAGCAACAGTGTGGTCGCTCGCGCCAGTATGTGGCAACAGCTGCAGCAACAAGCCAAAGGTAATATTTACTCTCGGTCAACCTATATAAATACATCGTAAAACAGATGTTCTTAAAAGTAAACTTGGTATATACTTCATATTCAGTGAACGTAGCATGGACATCGGTAGCACATTTATAGATCTCTGTTTTATAGAATCCAATATATCCAGATGATAGGAAACTTCATAACCATGAGTCATATTTTATAATTTATTTCTAACCTTGCCCTAGAATAATCTTGTGCAATGTTCGTTTCAGGAACTCCAAAACCTTTGCTTCGCCACTGTCGCTCCAAGTTAAAGGAGGGACCTTCAGTGGCGGACAGGTTCAAGAGCCAGCCGATTTCCTTCCCGGCGCCCGACGTCACTCCGACCGTGCCCTCCGACGAGGCCCTGCCTCTCCCTGAGTCCAAGAGCACTGCCAACGTGTTAGACAGAGACGAAGATGGTAAGTCTCCACCTATTTAATGGTAGAATTAATACGCAGTTCCAATTTTTATTTTGAGTTCGTTTAATTTTCAATATTATTATTTTAAAGTCGTTCAAAGGCATGTAAAATTTGCATTACATACGAGAACCGCTTC
Source organism: Aporophyla nigra (assembly GCA_947507805.1). Classification (NCBI taxonomy): domain Eukaryota; kingdom Metazoa; phylum Arthropoda; class Insecta; order Lepidoptera; family Noctuidae; genus Aporophyla; species Aporophyla nigra. The sequence continues at coordinate 17,132,810 of OX382309.1, read as the reverse complement.
CTGTCTTATGTATCGTCGGCTTTTGTTTCTTTTTTGCATGTCCTCGACTACTCTACTATGTGTATGTCCCGGGCTCTATCGTAAACACACAACTGCACAATGTTATGTAAATACGCACAAATTCACCGGTGACAGCTAAGTTAGACGAAGACGATCCGGCGAAGATGTCCCTCTCGGAGAAGATGAAGATGTTTAACTCGAAGCTGACGCACAAGCCGCCCGTCGCGGGTGCCGTCCGGGCGAGGGACGAGAGGGCCGCGAGGGCCAGCCGGCTCCGCACCATGCCAGTCCTCGCCAGCCAGCTACAAGAGGCCATGGAGCAGAACGAACGCCTCACCAAATCCCTGACCCACGAGGATGTACCCCGTAATAATGATTTTCAATTGAAAATGGAGCTGTTCCGTTCGGCCAGCGCCAAGAACACGTCTTTAGAGTATATTATGAGGCAGAACGCCAAGTTTAAGAGCTTAGGTCTGATTTGTTCATTATTATGAGTTTGATTTTGTCGTTTGCTTGAAGTTTCGCTTCTCTGGGTTCGATTGGTACTAATAACACCGTAATATTGTAGTCGTAAGGTTTTTTAATAATGTGCATGATGTTTAAATATTGCACGATTTAATTGCACGTTTTAAGGTATTAATTATTTTAATAATATAGGTTGATTACAATGTTGTTGTGGTGTGGTTTCGTATTATAACTGTTATTTTTCGAGTGGTTTTTAAATGACTGATTACTGAAATTGCAGAATTATTTTGTAGGCGAAGCGTACATAACGTTACGAAGCTTAAGTAACAATTACACTTGAGTGCATGCACCGCTGAGCGTGATCCAAATAATCCGTCACGTTTTGAGATAATTACATTCATCATAATATTTAACAGACCACAGTATGTTTTATTTTGAGCTGAATAATCCAGTTACTCATTAGCCTGCTCGATGTTACTCATCAATATTATTATGCTGTGTATTTCGCACGAATAACTTTTATAAGACAGTGTGTAGTTACGTCAACTGGTCATGGAATATGTCAAAATCCATGAGGTCGCTACGTAAGGTCGCGACAGATACGTAGGCGGGGACGGGACGCCATTACAAGATTTATTTTAGTTTTATTTTTGTCTAATGTTACATTGTGTTCTTACATTATTTATTGCCTCACATTTCTCTTTGTGATGTATTCGAAATTCTTTAAATACTAAACGTTGCAGACAAGAAAACATCAAAAAGATTACCGTTCCTTTTTTTAATATGAATTTTCTAAGGTACTATTGTAACAAATACCACAAAACCAATCAATAAGTGCATTTTAGACGTTACTGAAAATATAAACGATATTTTTTATAAATTTACTAGTAAGTGCAAATACATTTAAAATGACAACTACCGTTCGTCGCCTCGACTTAAGAGCTTCACTAATAAACTATTTATGACTGATATTACCATCGCTATCCTACACGGTGCTTTGTAAATACGGGAGCATACTTCTACCTACCCAGTTTTTAAGTAAATTCTTATATTCCAGACTTAGACGATGATTCCCCGACGGAGCGAGCACAGCGAATGATAACTCCTGAAGTAAGGGGCATCCTGAAGTCTGGCTCCACTGTAGTACCTCCGAGACCCAAGACCTTGGCTAAAGGAGAAAGCTCAGAGGTTTGTACAGTTAGTATACAGTTGTTTAGTATTTTATTTAGTACTTTAAGTTAACTAACACAATTTTGCATTCGCTCTTGACGAATAGGAGACACCTGTTAAAAGACGTGCTTCTTTTAGTATCCGTCTTCCTATCGATTTTGCTACTAAATCAATGCTGCATTGTGACATTCTTGTGGCTAAGTAAGGGCCGATCGTACAGGTTAAGCGACGCTTACCGCGGTTGGTCTATAGATGGGTGACCATCTTTACATACGAAGACCCTGACGTTCCTCGGAATGCATTGTAACCCTTTGGTCCTAGCAGTCATTCAAGTCATTTATTCAAACTAGGCTGAGAGTCACCAGTTTTTGAAAGTCAACACATTGACAGTCGCTACGGGTCGTTAGAAGCCCGAAAGTCTGACAATCAGTAACTGGGTTGTGGATGTCAGATAGACAGTCGTTCCATGTAAAATACTGGCTTTCGGCTGCATTCGGTTAGACTGGAACCCAACCCGTTGCGTCTTGGTGGCTTTTTGCCATGCGTTGTATAGTGATTCTGAAAAGCGACTTAATCCCTGGTCGGTTTAAAAAAAGACCATGTCTGCTATGACCCTAACACACCTCTGGGTGTCTTAATGGTCTCCATGACCTGGGTGCTTACTCTCGAATATAATTCCAATAGATCGATATTAGTCAATCGTCAGTTGGTTGAGTTAAACGTCAGGGATTGGCTAGACTCAGTGAGTCCAGCCAATCACTGACGTTTGACTGACAATTCCAATGTCGATCTATTGGAATTATATTCGAGAGTAAGCACCCTGAGCTGCAACGTTATTGAATAACTGGTTATAATCTATTAAGAAACCACACCGATAAGGCTAGAAATAAAACGTAGCTAGCAAAGAAACAAATGCATGCGTTTAGTTTCAAACCTTTTTCTCTATCTTTCTAGACAAGCCATTACAAGAAGTGCAAAATATATTTTGATCAGTTGTAACTCTCGAGGTTAGTAGAGGTAATACTTCTGTATTGTATCTCAATGTAGTATCTATTTTAAAAAATAATACATATGCTTGAATGTAGTCTATTCATTGTTTTGTATGTAATCAACATCACTATTCTTAATTACTCGTGTTAGTCCACCTGTTTGTATTTACAAGTATAAAAATATTTAAATAATAATAGTGCGTGCACGTATTAGACATGAAACTTCTATAAAAACAAAGAATAAGCAAGATTTAGTAGAGGAGACAAAGAGAGTTATATCTTTCTTCCCTCTCATGTAACGAAATGTGCAAAAACGTGACGCGTTCTTGAAATTGAACTCTCAATTCTCGTCCAATTATTGAATGAGAGGAGGGAGAGCAGTTGTAGCCCAGGTATCGGCCGCTAGTTACGAGTTGTAGATCGTAGGTTTGAGGTTACTTTGTGTAAATTATTTCATCACCACTGCTCTTAAAACGGTGAAGGAAAACATCATGAGGAAACCGGCATGTCTTAGAACCGAAAATTAGAAGACATGTGATATCTACCAACCCGCACTGGGCCTGCTTGGTAGATTACAGCCCACTCCCTCTCAAACAGAGGAGGCCTGAGTGTAGTGGGAACATTATTGTCTGATAATGTATTGAGTTGAGGCCTAAGAAGTTTCACATCTATACTAGTATTATAAAGCTGAAGAGTTTGTTTGATTGAACGCGCTAATCTAAGGAACTACTGGTCCGAATTGAAAAAATCTTTTTGTGTTGGGTAGCCTATTTATCGAGGAAGGCTATAGGCTATATAACATCACGCTACAACCAAGAGGAGCGGAGCAGTAATGAAAAATCTTGCAAAAACGGGGAAAATCGCACGGGTAGGCGATTCGACGCGACGGGAAGGGCCCGGAACAAAAAAATTTTACGCGGACGAAGTCGCGGGCAGAAGCTAGTCAATAATAAATAGTTCATACCTTATCGTCCTAATTTTAAACCCGTCAAAATCATAGTATCATAATATAGTACAGACCAATATTCATATGTTCTTAAATAGATCAAAGTACTTTAGCAATAGTCAATAAAAATAGCCCAGTAGTAAGGTTTGTGCGTAACGTTTGTGGTATGCAACGGTTACTATTTTGGCTCAAACATGCACTATTCGGTTTTCAATGTAAATTGTTATTACTAGGTGCCAATGTTAGACAAAGGTCTTAGATATGATTCATTATTTGTAGGACATCCGTCTGTTGGAATACGTTAGTTTGACATTGATTAAATAAGTAGATACTCCGGATATTGTATAGTTTTGATCCCAAGCACATGGCAGTTGAACTGCAAAAATCTCCCTTACTGCTACGACATAAAGGCACTGTCAGTGTTAAATATGTTGGCACTATTAACATTATGTGATGGCCAAAAGACTTGGTAAATTGTTAAAACTTGCAAACTATTTAGAAACAAACTAGATTTCCAAGCAATGCAATCTCATTAACATATTTTGTTCTTATTTCAGGGTCTAAAAGACGAAGGTATCGACAGCTCCTCAGATGAAGACTCAGTCTCAGCCTCAAGCGTGTCATCATCAGAGAAGAGCTGTTCTTCATCCGACAGTTCCGATGAGCTGCCAGATCCCAAACCTCGAAGATTCCAACGCAAACCTAACAAATTGAAAGCATCCCGAACAGAATCCGACATCCCAAGACATCCCGAACCATTCCCCTGTAAAATAAAACTACCAGGAGCGAATGAGTTAAAGGAACGTCTAACACAAGCCAAGAACCCAGACGTGAAAATCCCGATGCTCGCGAAACTTGGAAGAAAACCTTCTGAAGAAGCAAAAACTGAGGAAGATTCTACTCGATACAGGAGGTTTGTCAAAAAGATTGATGAGCCTATACAACTTGGCAAATTACGAAGGCCTGCAGAGAAAGTAACCCCGCCTGCACAAGAAGTGCCACCTCCTCAAATCCTGAAGATTTCTGCGTTGAATCAGGCGGCGAAGGCCAAGTTCTTCGGCTTGGATCCGGGAAAGAAGGAGAAGACCATCGATGAGTTGGCTGCTGCCGTCAGAAAGTACATTCCACCCGTAAGTGACCATATACTAAATATATAATTTTAATTGAATCACTAACAGCACGCGCGGAAATACAGAGCCAAAACCAGTGGGTCTTAGAGCATGTTTACCACAACATTTTATTTTTACCTGACTGCGGAGGGGTAATGTGCTCATTGTTTAAAGAAACTGAGCAGTGAGGAAGATTTATCAAAATGTATCCCCTTATAGGAGTTGAATTAGGATCGATAGTGAAATTCCTCGAAGACTCTCTCGTTGGTCTAGTCATCGCAATCGCTAATGTCGAGCATGCGTGCTGGGTTCGAATGCCAGGTCGGGCAAAGTGCTATGGGTTTTACCATTGGTAATTCTCAGTAACAGCCCGGAGCCTGGACTTGTGCTTGGTTGATGGCAATAGATTCGCCCCCTATTATATGAGACTTAAACGTACCAGGCGAAATGTGGGTGTACTATAGTTACACTTCTGCCCAACTCTATAAAGAAACAAGGCTTGAAGTTATGTGAAACTGAAGTCAGTCAATTTTGCCGATGAGAAATCCCATGTGAGAACGCTGTAGGCCTTGTAGACTGATGACACTGTTCTCCCACACCTATTAACACTGTACTTTGAAACCATTGTAAAAGACAATTATGTTGGAGTTTTTTTGCTGGCTCTTCTCCATAGGCATCAACAATTTAGAACCGTGCACCTAGCTTCTGACGTTTCATAAGTGCCCTTGTAGGGTTATGTGAAATAAAATATTTTGATTTGATATGATTTCTTGCAAAAATCTCAGCTTGTTATATTACTAATATTGTCTTTTATTTATAGGTAAGCAAGTCGATATCGATACACACGATGGAGGTGCCGGGCTCGGGCAGCGACGGGGAGAGCAGCGGCGGTCGTGAAGTGCGACATATCAACAGCAGAGTTAGACACAGGTTAGTTCCGTTTAATATTAGCTTAGTTTACGAAAAACTGAGGCCGAAAGGTTCTAGAGTAGCGACCGCGCACGAGAAAACGTAGAGTTGGAAGGCCTCCTACAAGACCGATGACCTTGTGAAGGCTGCAGGAATCCGCTGGATGCGGGAAGTAAAAAACCGGTCGAATTGGCGGAGCTTGGGGGAGGCCTATGTCCAGCTGTGGACGTTATTCGGCTGAATTGATGATGATGAAAAATTACTGATTCTAGAGTTATGTTAGGAGTCGTGTGTCGGTTTATATTCGTTGGCAGAACGTAAAACAAACTGACGGGCTTAAATTACAAACAGTTACATTAACAAGGATGTTGAGAAAGAACATTTTAAGAAATCGCAGTGGTAAATGCTGGTTGTACGTATAATGTCGAATTGTGAAAGTAATTCGAAGATTTTTTTTTAACTTGGTAATATATAGGATATTCTTCTCAATTTTTGTCGTGACCACAAGTTGAAAGCTAATATTCACGTAAATAAAAACGTTTAAAATCTAGTCCCAGTCTCATCTCGGCGACAAACAAACGTCAAAAACTTGTCTAAAATGTAAGGAAACTCGAGCTATGTTTGACAAATTGAGACTCAGATGTTTGACAACATCTTTTGAAGCATCAAGAGCTATCTACCTTATCGCATTAATTCGTTAAACTGTAAGGCCGATGCCCACTGAAGGCACTGCACGTCGTCAAACGATGTTTTGCCGCTGTTGGTTCTTGTGTTAACAGTGTACTGTAGCGCTAGTTTCACGTCCAGCATCTCATAATACCGTAGTTTAGGGACAGATGTCGCCACTGTGTAAGTATGCGAACAACACTACAATAGTGAATACTATACTATATTACACTTTATCATACAACGACATGCTAAAAGTTTTGTACTAGAAATTCTATACCCCATGTAGGTCACAATCTCTCGGCATTCTCGGCAGGGTTAAATTAAATTAGCAGGCAATACTGTACCCTTTTTTTAATTTTTTTTTTTTATGTCTACTCGCGCTCTGGGCGGAGCGGGAGGGCGTGTCAGACTTTTACTGACTAAAACCCACCCGTGTTCCTTCAGTTGCCCATGTGCCAGGGTCACGGTATCTCTTTCGAACAATCTCGCGACCCTGACAGGCATCGGCCCTAGCAGACCCCTTCAGTGCTGCTGACATCTCTTTGAGAATACTGTACCCTCGTGTTGGGTTTCAATATCGAAAACGAATAGACCAAAAATAAAATTCTTCATTCGAAGGACCACGGTCAGCTGATCGATCAGCTGGTTTTGTACATTTTCGTGCTACATTATGTTTTTTTAAACTATAACATAAACAGTCGTTTGATTGCCTAACATTCATGTTCGTGTCATTTTTTTGATCCAAGTAAAAATGCGTTTTTTTTTTTTAAATATTTTTGTATCAATAGTTTTTAATGTCTACACCCAACGCGAAGGTAAAGTACTGCCGGCAATTTAATTTGAACCTGTGCAATGAATTGAAAATCTCTTGAGAAAAAAATGCTCTTCAGCTTTTTTTATCGACCCGTCGTCCGTCCAATATTGCAATCAGGGTTATTGTGGAATAAAAAACCAATCGTTTTAAAATTACATAAACTGCACGCCTGTGGTTATAGCATATTGCCCGATGCCAAAATTATGTTGTATGTCCCTTTTCATTCGGTGGGAACAAATTTGCAGTAACCAGACAAAAAGCCGGAATCAAGGGCTACTTCTGAGAATTTCTGAATAGAAAACAAAACTTACATCAGTAATTATGGTAGTTGCAAAATTAAGTATTTTATTTAATTCAGTTTTGCTAAAATTTCTATTATCAAAATTCGTTGCGACATACGGTTATTTATCGCATCACATATTTGCTTACTCTCCTGCTTAATTATATCGACTAGTCTTCGAATACTACTTCATTGTTTATTGTCAGGGTTAGAGCGAAACAAAAAGAAAATATATATTTGAATTTACATAAACAGCACTTTTGTAATATATTGCCAGGCGCCAATTATGTTGTTAGTCCCATTTAATTCTGTTTGTTCGCGTTAACCAGGCAAAATTCCAGAAAAATCTAGATTTCCGAATAGAGAACAGAAGACTCCATTAATAGCAAATGTGACAAGTTCAAAATTAGTTCAATATATTTTTGTTTTGGTAACAAATCCCAATCTGCGATTTAACATACAGTTTATTCATCGCGTCACACATTCGTAACGTAGAATACACGCTCGCACAGAAGCACTTTCTTATAACATAATTTAAATTTGCGACTAGATATGCAAATTCTACTAACACGATATAAATCACAGTATATAAATTCTCACGCGTTCTCATATTTTTGCACTAGAAGTATATCATACGATACATCACACCTGTAATACAAATACCTTTGTAACGATAGCCAGGTAGATAGTCTATCTACTATACTGAATCATAATAAAACAAAATGTTACCACGAAATAAATAGGTTCAGAAGGTCAACTTTGTATTAGAGCGAAAACAGGCGTACATAGACGCGTAAGTACGGTACGCTAGTTTGCACTCGCTGTATGTAGAGCGTTTCTATTTTATTTGCTAGCTGCGCCCCGCGGTTTCACCAGCATTACTCTCGAACTCGTGGGGGAAATATCGCTAAAAAAGTGTCCTGTGTTATAATTCAGGTCATGGTCTACCCATGTACTAAACATCATAGTCCGTTCAGTCGTATAGCGTGAAAGCGTAGCAAACATACAAAAAAAAATCTAATCTTTTCTCTTAAAATTGACAAAACAAGTTGGTACGTTATCAACGTATAAAGAAATGCAATTACGAAACACGAACATTATTTATTTAACTATCATGTATCCACTATTTCGCAGAATCTTAAGCACTTACGACGCAGATCTATTAACACACGCACATCTGTGTATGCATGCCTTTTCGCTAGTTGTATAAAGTCGACCTTCTGTACAGGTTGTGATGTTGTGATGTCACACAAAAAATGAGGTAACTAACACATTTGTACTACTTGACGTAATAATGAATTATTAGACAGGCCTTACACATACATGTGTGGTTTTACGTAATTAATTTATTAAAATGATATATCATAATGAGGATTGTGGCATCTGTTGCGTATCAAGGTCGTTGGATTTTGCAAAGTTAAACATATACAATGAAATATATAGAAATGTGTTGGTTTTCATTATAAGCGAAGTCGAAATTCACACGGGTGTAATAAAATTGCAGCGGAATTTTTTCGTGCAGTTAAAATTACGATCTATCGCTTGGTTATCAGGAACCCACTGCTACCTCGTGGTAAAAGCTAAACTTTGATGGACTAGTAATGAGTACAACCACAAACTAAATAATTATCGGCAATGTTTGTCAGAACTTCCTGCTTGCAATTTCCTGTGCTTTCATTAACTTAATTGATTAGTTCTGCTCTATCTATTGTATATGCTTAGGACTGTAGTAGTCTTAATTTAATTTGAGGATATACAAGTAACGTAAACAAAAGGAGTAATACTATTTAGTCTACTAGTAGTCTTTACTAGGTCCTCCATCACAAACATATACAAATTATTTTTAAATTGACTTCGGACTCCGGTAGGCCTCAGGTGCCTAGACTCAGGTGGAGATTCACAGATCCGCCCTAGAGCCATATTAAAAGTTACTGAAATCGATTCAGTATTCAATTATGAACTTTAAGGAGTTACGTTTATTCGGTTACACTTTGTAGATTGCTATCGACACGCTAAGAAAAAGTAGATAAGTATCATAAAGTCTTGTTAACTTATTATTAGCTTTAACAATATTACGTAAATTGTCGTAATAAATGCAAATGTAAGTATCTAGTTTGTTGTTACAAATTATAATATTTAACCGACGAAAAAAAACGAAGGAGGTTATCAATTCGACGCGTATATTTTTTTAAAGTTTTTTTTTTATGTATGACCACGCATAACTTTTTACATAGTAGTCCGATTGTGATAATTCTTTTTTTATTGGAAAGGGTATACTCCGAGGGTGGTTCTATATAAATTTGGAAAACAAAATTGAACCCTAAGGGTCGGAAAAAAGGGGATGAATGATTGTTCACTCATTGATTGTAATGTATAACCACGCATAACTTTGTACAGAGTAGTCCGATTTTGATAATTCTTTTTTCATTGGATAGGGTATATCTTGCCAAATATTATTAGTATATGAAAGCCACAAAAAATTACAAAATGAACAAAGAGCACTCAAAGCGCCGACTCATAATTTTAAGGTTTATTATTTTTTGCTTTTCTGTCTTTTTCGGCGGTTTAATTTTTTGTTAAAAAGTTTTTTAAATATGTCTTGTTACCGATACATATCAATGCCTATAATAATATAATTTAGTTTTCGGTACCTGCTTGTTATGATATGATTATGGTTATAAATATGGATGTTTGATCTCTTTATCCGTAAATTAGAGTTACTCAAGTTCACTCGGTTGAAGTCTAGAAATAAATAAAATACCTCCCGAGCCATTTTTACACGCTTTATATTAGCTTCACTTGTATGTTTGTATATTTGTATGTTTGTATATTTGTATGTTTGTTTGTAACCGACTCCTTATAGCGCGATTTTGACCCACTTTAAACGACCAGATTTTATTCAAACTTTGCACACCTATCAAGGACCGATGACAATGCAATAATTTCATAAATTTGTGCCATTATCCTTGCCAGGGTTACCAGGACAGCAAAAAAACTGTCACAAACTACGCTGATATTCGTCTCAAAGTTCGAAATACCCTAAAAAATAGAAAATAAATAATAGTTTAAAAAAACTAAAAAACACGCTTCCATTAAAAACCAAACTAAAAAGTACAAAATAATGGAAAAAAAGCGTGGGGTGCTGATATCAATAAAAAAATACCTTAAAAAGCACCACACGCTTTGTTTCCATTATTTTGTACTTTTTAGTTTGGTTTTTAATGGAAGCGTGTTTTTTAGTTTTTTTAAACTATTTTTTTTATTTTTTATTTCAGACCGGTAAATGTCATTAGCGTCACATCGTCCATAAGTTATAATTCACTCTTGTATAGAATGATAATAATTCATTTTTGTCATGTAAATTATTTCTAAATACAGTACCCACTTTGTTGCAGTCAAGTTTGGTAAGTCGAAAATTACAAACCAAAAACTTATGCGTAAAAAAGCTAAATAAAACACTTTTCCATGAATGTAAAACCTGTTCACTTGTTGCCTATTTTCACAATAAAACTACAACATTAATATATTGCAACCTCCCATAAACTGTTCGCAGGAACATAAATTATTAAGTAAACATCGAACGGTATTGAAATAGAATTTCAATCTCACATGTGGCCGGGCTCGTCTCCGATTTTAATTAGATTCTCGATTGGTTCCATTTAAAACTAACGCAACATATTAGAAGAACGCATTCTGACGTCTATGAGTATTTATAAGATCAACTATAGGGCACTTGTCTTTTAATAGGTACTAGCTTTTGCCAGCGGCTTCGGCCGCGTGGAGGTCGGAAATTATCCCGCGTGAACATACTACCGGGATAAAAAGTACCCTATGTGTTATTCCAGGTTATAAACTATCTGTGTGCCAAATTTCATCTAAATCAGGTCTGTAGTTTTTGCGTGAAAGAGGAACAAACATCCACACATCCATACATCCATACATACAAACTTTCGCTCTTATAATATTATATAAGTAGGATTATTTGTTGGTGTATTGGGTTGCCTAGGCTACATAATGGCAAATAATTTAATTAAACGTTCTGTGTCTCGTCATCGTAAATACTTTGTCTACCTACTATTGTATAGAATCAAGTTTATCTAACTAAAAAGCTACAGCTTTGCTGCTGAGGAGTTTGTTGCGCTTCTCCTTCTTCCCAGCTAAAGCACTAGGAAGTGGCAAAAGCTAGCGTTTTGGGGACTACCTTATGTAATTTTGACGTTCAAAAAGTGCTGATCTTCAGCCTGATTTGAATAAATGACGTGTGTTTTTGATTTTATCGCATAAAAGTTGCGGGTAGTCAGAAACCCAAATGTCTGACATTCAGTCTGACCACGGGGTATCGTGTAACCCTGTGAACATGGACTGACTACTTATCTGACGTAGGCAGTCGCTTTATGTAAACTACTGGTATTGAGCTGCACCCAGTTAGACTGGAACCCGACCCTAACATGGTTGGGAAAAGTCTAGGCAGATTGATTGATTTACAAGTATTAACAGATTTAAATAACTACTCATCCTAAAACCACTTAACAATTGAATTGATATTTGTAATATTTTGATGCAATTTTTTCAGACAATGAGCGTTTTTGCTATTGTCTTGTCATCCTAATATCCTTGTAATATTATAAAGGTAAAAGTTTGTATGTTTGTTACTCAATCACGCAAAAACGGCTCAAAGGAATTGGATGGAATTTGGCACACAGATAGTTTATAATTTGAATTAACACATAGGATACTTTTTATCCAGGTTTCGTTTCGATCGGATAATTTTTGACCTCCTCGCGGGCGCAGCCGCGGGCAAAAGCTAGTAATTCATAAATCGTTTACGACATTTGATAAAACACAATATCGACTTGTTCCTTTTCATATATTTATGTATTTACCGACCTCAAATACCTTTTTTAAGCTCTGTCTCAATAGAGCTTAAACAAATCTAACTGAATTATATAAATTATGAAAATGTATTGTATTCACAAGTTTTGCTAAAATGAAGGCGCACAGAATTAGTATAGTCATCCATAACATACTCCATACTTGATACCATTTAACAGTTCCGTAGACGCGCTCTATAACTTCTAAATACTCCAGTACAGCCACAACCGGTTCGATTCCGGCTTAGACGAAGCCGCTTTGATGAGCTTATACCCCCATGTGCTATCATTTACTTGCTTAGGCTTCGCTAGGGTCGCTAACCCGAGGCTAAGAGCAGTACCTAGCAGTTAGGGCATGATGGTGATAGGCATTAACAGTACCTAGGCCACGTATGTAATTTGTATTCTGAGGTTTATCTATACGATAAATGGTAGGTTGCGTGAATGTAGGGTATGATAGGGGTACTGAAGTTAACCGTAAATATGATTTCTGTTTATGATTTCCTATCGTTAGTAAGTATAGAAAATAATGAACCTTATGTTGAAATTTGAGGTTTTGAGGGTTTTATTGCTGAGCTTTTAGTGAGAAGTAGTGGCAGAAGAAGTAATTAAACAATAATTTTCATGTCAAATAACTAGCTACTTAACTCTATGACGTATATGGAGCTGTAAATCTATGAGATTTGTCTCCATGAAGAAAAACGACAGTACTTAAAATTCGAAGACGTAGCGGCTAACCAGCCCGCACTGGGTCTGCGTGGTGGATTATGGCCCACTCCCTTTCTAAGATGTGGTCTCTGTCCTAGCAGTAGGGAACGTTAAACGGTGATAATATTTTGATTTAGATAGAAAATGTTGCAGGATATTGCCGATCAAATTAGAAACTTAATAAGACCTTCCCATCCACAGTAAACCGACATTTATCAGCAAACTCACTCATCCATAGATTTATCAATAACCATAATCGTCAGTTATCGACGCACGACGACCGGGTTAAAGAAACTTATCAATTACATAGGTACCTGTATGTTCGAGTCAAGAATAGAAACAACCATAGGTTTTGGAGCAACAGTAATACCGTTACATGCGAACTACACACGTCACGCTGAATTCTGCATCGCGCTAGAAGAGCCGCGCAACTAGCACAACAACTTTCCGACGTAAATTGTCAGCCTACCACGGCACCCGTCTGGTCGGAGGATCTTCTCTTTTCTAAGGAGGTTGAGTAAACTTTACACACTGTTCCTACTACCTCCTAAGGTTGAAATTAGGTTTTTTTTATTGCTGAGCTTTCAGTAAAATATTCTTGCACTAATTAAAGGTCAAACAAAACTCTAATAACATGAGGTATTCTGCTTCATCTTCGTCGTTCCGTCAATGCTGAGGATCGCGACTTCAAACAACGCGTCTTCAAGTTAAATGGTATTTTACAGTCTATGGAACTCTAAACCTTTTGTCATAGAAAACTACATAGATAGACATGTCGCAACACTTAATCGATCAAACTAGAAACCTAGCAAGAGTTACCTCCCCTTAACCCATAGTTATCAGCGAACTCACTCATCCATCGATCGTTCGATAATCATAACCGTCAGTAACAGCGCGACGGCCGGGTTAAGGAAAGTTATCAGTTCCACACCGACCGGCGACGCAGTCGGGAAATCGTGTGTAACAGCGCATAAAATTAATGTGACTTACTAACATTTTCTAAGCTGACAAATGAGATTTCACTTTTCTTTTGTTTTAGTTACGTCATTTAGTTATATTGGGATTTGTCGCGTCAAATTGGGGGATTTGTGTTATGAAACTGGCCCTTTATTACGTGGTTCGACCGAAATTATGACAACAAGCTGTGTACAGAAGTAACTAGCGCCTTAACTTTGCTTTGAAATTAAATTTTTCAGAACCTTGCATGACTTAAATACATACATAAACTCACGCCTTTTTCCCATGGGGGAGACAGAAACTATAGAACGCCATCTGCTACGATCCTTACATACTCCTTTTGCCCCGTTCAAGGTCATACATATGGTCATACACGTTCGCCGGTTACTAGTACTACGCACCTGACCCTTCTGAAGAATGTCACCAATTAGGTCACTATATGTTCTCCTAGAACGTCCCCTTTTGGCATGTCCAGCCGCCCTCCATTCATCCTCTCAATATGACCAAACCGTCTAAGCATACTCTTTTCAATTTTTGTCACTCACATCTTTTCAACCACACCGTTGTCTTTGTACGATATAATTATGTAATAATCGGATTTACTAAAAGGCAAAAGGATCGCTACCTATTACAACATGGGACTTAAAGACATGTAGTGAAATGTGGAGCTAATGTGGTAGATTGACATATCCCTACCACTTCAGGGAATTCAGGTGTGCTTTTGCAAGCTCTAGGATAACAAATCAGAAGCGTAGCTCAACCTACGATTTTTTTTTTATCTATTTTTTTTTTACACTACAACAATCTGCAAAATCCATTTCATTTCTTACTATAATTTGACTTCTAACAATTCAAAGTAAAACTAAGTCTTAACGAATTACTTTTATATACAGTTTTCCGTACCCAGCCTATTCAGGCTTTTCTAATCACGTCCCTAGTTTTCACCGCACAGTTGCGCGGGCGCAGAGCTTTCCATCGAAAGCGCTTTCCGCTCGTTTGGCTTTAGATATCGTCAAACCGATGTAAGCGCTTCGCTGGTTTGGGAGACGGATAGAAAATTAAGTAGGTAGTCACTTTGTATGGCAATTATTTTGTGATAAATTGATGTTTCGCTTGTATTTGAACCGATGATGCGTGTGAAGGTAGGTAAGACCGTTTCATACTGAGAAGTCGGTTCTGCTTTCAACTTTTCTGACAACTGACTTATAGAAAGTCGTTTTCGTTTAGTTGGTGCCAAAATGGGCCCCTTTTTACAAGCTTTTATTTAACTTGCAATGTGAAATATACCTACAGTAAGTGTTTACCTAAGTGAATTTATTTAGATCAAATCTTGTAACTGAATTTGAAAACAGTTGTCCCCGACCGATTGATCTGAAGTTTTTCATACATGTTTAGTTTCGTTGACAATGCATGGTTAGCTTGAGGGTCGTCATTCTGAATCCAACATTGAGGACTAGTTAAAAGCTTGTCTTTTTTGGAAGATTACTCACCGAAGCTGCCTTGTGAAGGCGAGTAGTCAGTCTTTCGAGATGGCAATAAAATACTGAAATACGTAAAATTCTTCACATGTGTCTTGCTTCACATAGAGAGCAGTGGTGGCCCAGAGGTATCGGCCCCAATTTACGAGTTGGGTAGGTCGTGGGTTCGAACCCAGGCAGGCGCTTAACTTTGTGTAACCAATTTCATCACCACTACTCTCAAAACGGTGAAGGACAACATCGTGAGGAAACCTTGTCCTAGAACAAAAAATTCGAAGACATGTGACATTTACCAACCAGCACAGGGCCCGCGTGGTAGATTACGGCCCACTCGCTCTCACCGAGAGGAGGCCTGTGTCCCAGCAGTGGGAACAATATAGGCTGATCATGATGATGATGATAATATGTCTTGTAAAATTTTATGCTGAACAGTCCCGGGGTAATGTCGTAATAACTAATCTAGTAAAGTGACATCACTGTTTATAAATAAATGTAGCACAAATCATAACACAAATAACGTATACCTAACGTTATTTCCAAATCAATTTCGTTATTGCTACTGTTATCTCACTGCTACCCAACTAACATATAAATATTCTAAACGCCATAATGGCACGAAACTCACATTCTTGTAAAAAGCGTACAATTTACAACATAATAACAAAGTATAACGGCTACCGTACATTTATTATCAGTTACCACGAAACTAAACGTAATCGGTTTACTACCAAAAATGGGCATTGTCTAACATAGCTCGCGTTCATACTACCCGCCAACCCACACAAGCAATTCTGATACTTATCTAGTCGGTATAAAGCTGAGTTTACAAAGTGTCGGTAGCCGGCCGACTGGCACAGTTGCTTCCTTGCGAAATGCCTAGGAAGTTGACTCGAGCTAGCCATGTATGGTGAAACGGATCGGTACTCAAGTACAGGTAGACTTTGCCTTGATGTTTTATAGTGTTGATTTAGAACTGTACTACCTATTGACCAAATTGTTCCACCAAAACTGACTCCACCTTTTGTAGCAATGAGCAAGTAGAACTTTAGGATTCATTGCTGGATTAGAGGTGGGTAGCAAATGTGGCTGGATGATTGATTATGTGGTCCTGAACGTTGTGTATGTTGCCTACAATGATTTCAGTCGCTTCCGAGGTTCACTGATGCATATATACCTAATCGGCATAGCACAACTGAGGGAGTCGGCCATAATCCACCACGTAGGCCCAGTGCAGGTTGGTAGATGTCACAGGTCGTCGAATTTTGGGGAATCCTCACATATCATCCTCACGATTTTGTCCATCACCATTTTGACGCATATGTGATACTTAATGACTGATTCCGCACAAATCTAAATTCAGAATTGAAATCAATAATGAACCCAGAGAGCATGGTTTTAAAGTGCGGTCTAATGGCAAATCTAACTTAAAAAAAAAATACATAATTATATTTTTCCTTTTACAAAAATCTCAGAAAAAGTTCGGAATTCGTGCGTGATTGCGCTCATTTGGCTCGCCGCATGTTACGTGGAATCGATTACCAGTTGTCATAAGCAAACCATGAGCTTCTGTAGTTTCGAGTATATGCCAATTGAAACCTTCGGGGAATCACATTAGGGAACTTATGTAAACATTGAATATTTTTGGGTAATCGTGGTTAAGGATGACTAGGTTAGAACTAGGGATGCTCGATTCTTTGCTTTGAATCGATCTTCTGGATCATAATAGACCGTAACTTCGTGAATCAATTCACGATCTTAATCGTATTGTATTGAATCGATTTTACTCGCTCTCAGAAGATCGTATCATAATTTTATAATAATAATGAAAAGCACAGTATGCATGCAAAATTATTTATTTACAAAGTGCGAAATACTTTGACAGATAGACGTAATAGGTTAGATCCAGTGCATCTGTTCAAATGATTAATTTTGAAAGTTTTAAACATAGACAGCGGGAATCTGTATTGTGTAAAACATTTTTTATACTTTTCGAAATAATAATTTAAAAGAGAAAACAGACGTGCGGAGCCCATGCTAACATAACAGAAAAGTTGTAGTTCGTACTGTTTAGGTTTTAGTTGATACGATTTCCTCATACGATCTTCTAGGTCATACGATTGGATCTGGAAGAAGATCGTATCCTGTTGAATCGATTAAAAAATCGGTAGATCGTATGGCCATGAATCGATCTTCGGAAAGATCGATTCGGATCGGGCATCCCTAGGTAAAAAAAAAAATGGGGGTAATAGGTGAACGGAGTAGAAGCTTTTGGCATAGAAATTTTTATTATTTTTATTTTTGAATAACATGTAATTAGATTGATCTAGCAATAAATACTACACATTTAAAGTAACATTTACATACTAGAACAACAAAAACAGAAATTTGAAAAAAAAAAACAATTTTTTTTATTAAAATCTATCGAAACTCAAATCATACGCACCCTACTCAATGCGCGGCATGTATCATTGATTTCGGAGCGCGGTCCTACCCATTGAAGCTGGCTGATAGGCGGCCTCATTGATCTTTCGCAGGCGCACGAGCCGCACACGCATCCCTGTCCACCCGCGTCCCGCGCTCCTTTAGTCACCTACGATGAATCTGAAGGCCTTCCTGCCTTCTATTCTAGTTACACAACACACCATATGAAGGTCGAGACGGTAAAAAATGTCATCCGGTATACGGCGCGAATATCTCTTGTCATCATCATCATCATCCACAACCCGTCTTCACACAATACTAGGCATTTGCCTCTCTTGTGCCAATCCCCACGCTCCTGTGCCAGCCTCATTCAGGTTGTTCCCGCGATGGCAACAATGTTGTCCGCCCATGTCGCCGCCAGACGACCGACATCTCGTCTTCCAGTCCTTGGACGCTACTCTGTTACAGGGAATATCTTATGTAGTGATACATTATTACTTAACTAGCTTCTGCCTGCGACTTCGTCCGCGTTAAATTTCTTTTTTCCCCGACTCTTCCCGTCGCGTCGAATCGCCTACCCGTGCGATTTTGCAACATTTTTCATTATTTCTCCGCTCCTCTTGGTTGTAGCGTGATGTTATATAGCCTTTCTCGATAAATAGGTTACCCAACATAAAAATAATTTTTCATTTCGGACCAGTAGTTCCTGAGATTAGCGCGTTCAATCAAACAAACAAACAAACAAACTCTTCAGCTTTATAATATTAGTATAGATTACACCTTCAGACAATTAGACCATTGACAGTTACGACTGAAATTGGATCGATCAGGGTGCATACTCTTGATTTTAATTACGATCGATTGACATTGGAGTTTTGACGTTTCGTATTCTTGAGTTCGACGCTAGCGCCAAAATGTGTTTAAATTGGGTGTCCATTTTGAAGAACTAAGTGGAATCGAGATCGGGCGTTGTTGTTATTCCAATGTTGACACTATTGTTTTCAAGAGTACCGAATCACGTGTATGCAAAATTAACATTGGAATCATATTGGCTTTAGATGGGAATTAAAATTAAGTTGAAGAGTAAGCCCCCGGGTTGGAGGACACGATGGAGCATACGGTGGAAGTGTGCCCTGCCTGGGCGGAGCACCGCCGTGTCCTCGTGGAGACGATCGGCGGCGGCGACCTCTCGCGTCTGGCCCTGGTGCGAGCCATGGTACGGAGCGAGAGGGCATGGGAAGCCGTCACCTCCTTCTACGAAGCAGTAATGCTCGCGAAGGAGGAGGCGGGGCGCGTGAGGGAGTGGCAGTCTCTGCGCCCTCACGTCCCTAGCCGCCGCAGGAGGAGACGCCCCGGGCGTCGGGAGTCGATTGCGGACTACCGGCCACCGTAGGCACGAGCTTGCGGGCGGCGAGCAATGGGTAGCTCGCCGCCCGGTAAGGACCAAGCTCGGGTCGACGGCGCGTAGTGTTGCACGCGCGCCTCAAAGAGATGTCAGCAGCACTGAAGGGGTCTGCTAGGACCGATGCCTGCCGGGGTCGCGTGATTGTTCGAAAGAGATACCGCGACCCTGGCACATGGGCAACTGAAAGAACATGGGTGGGTTTTAGTCAGTAAAAGTCTGACACGCCCTCCCGCTCCGCCCAGAGCGGGAGAAGTCATTTGATGATTTCCCATCCCAAAAAAAAAGCCCCCAGGTTATACTACACTTGCCGCGGATGGCCCGTAGTTAGGTCCATCGTTATACCTTTTCCTGCTTCGGAAAGCACATTAAGCGCGGCTATTATTTGCGGATATTTGACAGTCGTTACGGGTCGTCAGAAGCCCGTAAGTCTGACAATCAGTCTTACCAAGAGGTGCAGTATTATCTAGTAACTGGGTTGTGAAGGTCATATTGGCAGTCGCTTCAGGTAAAATATTATTATATTTCCCCTTTTCTTGAGAATTTTCAATGTGCTCGGAATCTAAATCTACAGATTAAATATTTATAGAGATACTTGTACGATTAACGTAGCTGTCATCAAAACTTCTTTATGATTCTGTTCTCGAGCATAAAAGTAACAGTCATTACAGTACGCAACACACATTATCTCTGATGCCTTCATACATAATACGAGGTAGATCCAGCATCCGGGCTCCCAGTTACCTCACATTTATCTCCGGTCTTTGCACATTATTTGCTGCATCGGAGCACACTGTATTAGCACAGAATATTAGTTTAATAGTGTAGAACGTGTGTACGTATGTCGTGATGGCCCAGTGGTTAAGGTCTCGGCTGTCATACTCGAGGTTGTGGGTACAAATCCGGACAACTATCAATGCATATAGGTTTAGGTTTTTCATATGTGAAAAAAGTGTTGTAAGTTCTTTTAGACATCCTTGCCAAGAAGGAACAATCGTGTGACAAAACCTGGGCTGGTATAAGGAACCAACGGGTCATATCAGCCACTTTTTTATCACGGTTTTTTCTCCTAAACTGTGATAAAAATGTGTGACACAAACCTATCACAGAAGGCCGTGTTGCTGTGCCCTGTGCTGCTCGCAGATGTACAGTGTTATAAGTACCGCCTACATATAAGTCCTCTCATATACTTTTATATAGTAAATAGATATCATTTTGACATATGAATTGATTTGTCTGTAAAACTTCAATTCTTTAGTATAGGTCTATATAGAGGATGTTTAAAGATTCAGGTTAGTCTGTAATCGGTAACCCATGTTGAGCTAGTGTGGTGGTCAATGCTCGTGTCTTCTCTGTGTGACAAGTAGCTTGTGGCTTGCTGTGAGACAATAATAGACTGTTGTTATAACGTAGAATGGTATACATTTGCAATGTACAAGAATCAAATATAAACATTGCCTTGTCATAAACATCCGTCCGTGTGCCAAAATGTTTGTTGTTTCTACTAAATAAACTATTTGTCTTTAATTATAAATTGAATAAATATTGGTAATAGATTCGGTGGTTCGGTTATCGGTTCCCCTTCTCACTTGGATGTCTGTAGTCAACAATGACCTGAAGCAAGCCCAAGTGAATAACTCGACGACTCTCAACCGAAACATCTGGCGAAGAATGATGAGGAGAGTCGACCTCATATGAAATGGGATAAGGCTAGGCAAAGAGAGAGAGAGGTAATAGATTCGGTGCTGGTTATTCAAAATATCTTAAAGTCTGCCTTGAAATATTTTCCTATATTCCAATGCTATTCGTTCAATGGGACTATGTTGAGCCTGCATAAAAGGCTTCCAGTAGATAACCAACTGCCATGGAATAGACCTGTAAATCTCTTAGTCAGAAGCCACATGGGCCGCTACCGACCAAAACGTAACGGTTTTCTTATTAATGGCATCTCACAGGTCAATCTAGAAGGTTGAGGCTGCTTGAGTGGGGCTTGCCTGAGGGTGTTTAAAAAAATCAAGGCTCTCAGCTAGGTCTTAAAAACTAAGCTACTACACGCTATAGCCACTTCATGTGAGGTACGGACCTCGGGTTAGGGCATCGCTGGGAAGGGCAGCAACGGACAGGCTGGATCGGATTGAAAAAAAAAAAAAAACATTGCTGATGAAATGTAGTGTACCTACTATACCTGCGCTTACGCCCAAAATACAAGCATGACGTAATGTTTATTATAAATGTAAGATTTGTAATATCCACTTACGTAACTATTAGGTAAGTACCCACATCATACACAAACAAACAAACAGATCCATACTAATAAAACTGATCATCAATTTAAAAACAGAAGCATAGATTTGCGCATCAACTTTAAGTGTAGCATAAATCTTGTGCCACAGATAAAACGCAATTCAAAGTAGGTCAAGTATGCTCCTGGCTGAACAATAAGCATCTGCGTCTGAGCATCCGATGTTTTGCAACAAATCACCGGTTACTGCCAAAGTACTGACTGTTCTTGGTACTTCGCAGTTGCAGGCAAATACAAATGTTTGTACTGGAGATAAATGGTTTACGTTTGTATGTAACTGTACCAGAGGATGCCACTGAGTTTGATGAGAATTTTGAGGTTTAATTTTCGAAATCTGAGTTGGTAAAATATTTGTTCTTTCTCTCGTGTCGGGAGAACTATAATATCGGCCAGTCATTTAACACATTTCTAGAACCTATCATTGGCGCAGGCGTATACTTCAGTTTATCCACTCTACACACTAAAGCATATTAAAATGCCTCCCCAAATATTTTTCCGCTCCTTCATGGTAAAAACCATGTCAGACTTATAACGCTCACATGGAAGAGAAGGGAAACTCTTGAAGTTTTGAAGACCACACGGTCTTGTCAGTTCATTGTTTGGTAATTTATAGAGCAACACAAACAGGAACAGTAAGTGCTCAGCAAGTATTAGTAACAGCAAATAATGCTGAAGAAAGCTAAAGGTTTGATCACACGTACTACAACCATACCACGACGACAATACGCAGGCGAGCGCTAATTTGTATGAAAAATAATAGTTCATTCACAAGGACCACATTTGACCGTCATTATCAACCGTGTTCTGCCGATACCAACCGCGGCAGTGCCACGTCACAGCCACATCGCAACCATAAGCGACTCAGCGGTCGACCACATCGCAACCATAAGCGACTCAGCGGTCGACCACATCGCAACTACTAGCGACAATGCAAACACTTACAGCGACACTGTTCGTGGCCACTGTTTGCCCTGCCCTCATTTTGTCGCTACCATGAGCTGTGGAATGGTGCAAGTACCCTTATACCCTTAATACTCGATTTTGGAATGTTTTTCTTTCCGTTGTCCCATAGCACGCTTCTTGAAATGGAACTCCTTGCACACTATAGATGCACCCACGTTTCTAAAATATTGTTTACTCATTTCCTTTAAGGTGAATGGCTTAGGAACAAAAAAACAGAAAAAGTCATTCCTACAGCTTTATGAACTTAGAGCGTTGTATTGATGATTTTGATGATTATAATTCTGTAACCACATATGTCTTACAGGAGCGAATAATATTTTAATCAACGTACAACCTAGCACTGGCCTGCAAATTGCAAAAAACGGAAGAAAATTTGAATTTCGCGGGCTGGTTGGAGCATTCACCATAAAGATAGCTTTCAACGACGCAAGTTCTTTAGATGAAACTCAGAAATCTTATAAGCACCATAATCGATATGTAATCCTCATGAAACTTTCCTCCAATCAGAGTCTAATGACAAAACTAATCGTAAAAGTACATCCATCAACTCTATAATTTACTTCCTATGTACATATAATAAATCTTGGTGTTGTAAGCTCACAAATAATTAACGGCGATCGCGGCCATATTGTGTGGGGAGTCAATCAAAATCTCGTCGGTAGGTGACACGGCGACGAGCTTTCACTCCTGCGCATACATTAACCTGGGTGTCGTTAGGGCGCGCAGTTTTATGGTGCTGCGGTTTGGGATGAGCAAAATGGTGTTGTTCTTACACATTTTTTTTTTTTTTTTTGTATATCATAGGTTTTATAATCTAAGTCTTGTGTTTATCACTCGTATGCTTGATGTATTTTGGAAGGTGGTTTAAAGCATCAACTAATTAATACCTTTTTCAGTAAACATACATAACACCATTACGCCTTCTTTCCCGAAGGGTTGGGCAGGGTTGTACCTATAGTCATCATCATCATTTCAGCCGAAAGACGTCCACTGCAGGACATAGGCCTCCCCAAATTAGGGGGGTTAGTCATAATCGCCACGCATGGCAGGCGGATTGGCGATCGCAGTATGTTGGTAAAATGCACAGAGAACGCCGCAGCGCATTCTATAGTAAGTCCCTTAGTCGCCTCTTACGACACCCATGGGAAGAAATGGGGTGATGCTACCTATAGTACACCCACATTTTGCCAGTTTAGTTTGAGTCCCATGTAATAGGGGGTGAGCCTATTGCCATTAACCGGGCACACATGCAGACTGCGGACTGCTACTGAGTAATACCCAATAACATTTTGTCTTACTTGTGAATCACACCCAAGACCTCATGCTTCCTGCCAGGGTCGCGAGATTAGTTCGAAAGAGGTACCGTGGTCCTGGTATATGGGCAACTGAAGGAACACGGGTGGGTTTAGTCAGTAAAAGTCTGACACGCCCTTCCGCTCCACCCAGAGCGATAGACGTCATTTGATGATTTCCCATCCAAAAAAAAAAGACCTCATGTTTAGCAGGAACGCTTACGACCACTAGACCAACGAGGCAGACAAAATAAGTTTAGTAGAATTAAGATCCTCCAAAACTACTGTGTACTTCAAAGACACATTTAACTATATTCTTATGATAGCTTGTAAAAAAATTCTATACTTATTCAAAAAATCCTCGAAGTCTGTCTTGGCAGCCCTAAGGCAGTTTACCTTCTGCCTTGATAATCTCAAGATAATATGGATTTCATGAGTCATACTGAGTAACAAGAACCAGTAGCCTTTCCTCATTCCCAGAGACAAATTTGGACAGGTTTCACTCCTTTGTTCAACCCTAATGGGCTCCTTCAATTGTTTCAACGCCAAACCATTTTTAGTTTAGAACACATCGTTTGTCAAAAATGTGAGTTATATCTCGCTATCTATCATAATCAGCCACATTGTAATATTCGGGCATTGTTACTTACTAACTAGTTCAGTGTGCCAGAGCCTCAATTTTTGTTACAATTACGAAACTAACGTCTTAAGTTTACGTGTTTAATTAGAGTGATTGCCTGAAATTGGAGATTTCGCGATATGGTTAGGTTGCAGCGATTTGTGTTGACTTTTGATGATTTCCTATTTGTTTTTACTTGCTTTTCATCTTCAACTGTATTCCAATAGCAATTCTATATTTAATTTACCACCCATGGCGTTGCCTCTTCTTCCATTCATAACCATAACCCACTTTCCATTCATTTTCTGCCCCAAATAGAAACCTAGAGTCTCACCATTCCCTGAAAAGTGTGACAACCCAATAGGAGAAGCAATTTGCCACCCAGTTGTACGAAGTAGGTACACGCACCTACATGCAATTATCCATTACACAATAGCACAGCACAATGGGCGTGACGGTCGACTGGTGCGCACGCGTGGCATACAAACCCAGCTCCGAATACCGCATGCGCATACGCGACCACTCTCGTTTGAAATTAAACGATTTTTAATCGCAAACACATGGTGTACGAAGTAAATACAAATATAATACAGAAGTCGAAACAACACTATTGTATAAAAACCTTATCTGATTATACCGACAAAGAGAAATTGCTAAAATTTTTTGCGGTCCGCCCTTTGTGGATTTGTTCAATCAACCGAAAAAGCGAAAGCTACGATAACGTTAACAACATAATTGCAACTGTCAACTTGAACTCGCTAATCTCGCTTTCATATTAATAAAGTAACCATTTCTAGACTAAACATAAATCTTAATTTAAAACCTGCCGATTTGGAGATGCAAAAAATGCAGAAAATAATAAAATCACTTTTTTATTCATATTCGAAAGCTCTCGACTACATATTAAAAGCTATAAAAACGGTTAGAAGTAAAATCTAATCAATTTCGTGTATACTTTCATAATGCAAATTAAATAATCACTTTTTCTATTTCCTTTTTTGGGACTGGACAACAATAAAATCTACTCGAAGCTGTTTTATTTGAATTTATGGTCGCATAAACAGAAGATGCAGTCTTCAAACACGTTTCTCGGCGTATATACTCCTAAGTGGGTGCGATCTCCAACGGAAATATCATTTAGCAAAGGGAAAGGTTTTATTATTGCCAGTCTGAGCAGAAGCTTAAAATTAACACAAACGAACCGTGACTCACCGACTTTATCGCAGATTGAGATAATTCACATATTAACATTATGTAGGTACTCCACAGTTTTTTTTGTTGGTAAAGGATTTTTTATCATACTCCGATGACATCATAGTATGTAGTCAGTTAGATGAGCTATGGTTAACATTCCGGTTTTATTAGAAACAAATGGCAAGAAATACTCATTGTTTATGGTTTGTTTAAAAGAGAGATCACGGACAAGGTTAACGATTATTGTGATGTATATAGAGGGCGTACAATCGGAATGGTTACTTCTGTAACAAAAGCAGACATCATTTGTTTATGTACTTATCTGCTCAAAGTTCATAATATAATTAGACCAAAAAAGTGCGTTAAAGCGACCTTTCAGGTTTCTGTTATAGTTCAATGCTCTTGAACTAAGACAAATGGGAGGTCGATATTCCACTGACCGAGTAGCACAAAGCCTACAGTTCAAAGTTGAAAGGCTGAAACCGAACCAAGAACTTTTCTAAAATCACTGCGATAAACGAAGATAAAGTAATGTCAGTTTCAATTTATTTAAAAAGCATACTATACAGTACTAACACTTGTCAGACATTGCCATATAAGTTAACCTGGGGCTTGTAACGTCGGTCTCTTCCGTTATGACCATAATTATTTGCAGGAAATAAATGACTTAATCCAGTCGTTTTGCAATAAGTTTTTCCATAGAAATAATATACGACTCCTAAGATGCTATAAAATATAAGATTCAATTTGCTGAACTTACATTGATTTCAAAGAAGTGACGGCTAGGCCAGTGAGTATTTCACAAATCAGTTATTCAAATGCACATTATAATATATATAATTGAAATATTACAAAATCTTTTCTCGTATCTAACGAGGAAACATAACACGGTACCAACTGAATTTATAATATTACTAGACAGTAGTACAGTTAGTATACATTAGGCTTTTGCAATTTTGATGTAATGCGGTACCGCCAGACTGCACTTTATGCATGTTTAATATTACTGCGGAAAAAGAGTGTTAGCTCTCCTGTCTAGTCTTGCCAGACATTTCGACAATAAGGAGACTTTAATTATCCCCTTCTCACTATTAAAAAACTCCAGAAGGGATAAACTTTTAGGGTTCACTCCTCCAGACTTATCTATCGATTCTGACGCGGTCATAAATTCAAAATCCTAAGCTCAAACCCACCCGCCCTGAGTCTAGACCAAGTCTAGACTAACCTTATTGAAAATACAACGGCACCCACGGCATTCGTTCCGTGCGTCCTGTTCAGTTTACCTCCAAAATCACGATCGGGAAACACTCGAGATAACTTCTTTTGTATCCGCATTCGTACCGCAGACGTCTCGCATGTGAGGGAAGCTTATTTTATCGTCTAGACTGCTTTAAGTTACAATTATATTACCACTTTCCTATATAAATTCTGCAGTGATATAGATAATTTTGATAACTTAACCTTTGTTGCCACCGTAGATTTTTCACCAAATGACAAAACCCATGTCTCGGTTGCTCTTTAGCTTTTTGCACTTCCGTCCATCGCAATCGATCGCAAACCAACAAGCAACCGTCATTCAACCGTATCTAACGTTACGTCACTCTCGATAATACTAACGAGTAACTAAGCGTGATTTTTATTTTCCGCATCATAAGTGTCGTAAATGTCGTAATTAGAAACAACACTTTCGATTTCGACAGAATTGTGTGAAACGTTAATGGCGATTCAGTGCGCGCTCGTTTCTTACGTTGTAGTGCGCAATACTATAATACTACTCGTATATTTTGGATGTAGGTTAATGTACAAGATTGTAGTCACGGTTGATGGGATACCCGCGTGTTTTACGCTTTGATTCTCAAATTGGGACTCTGACGACTCTGTGTATTGATTTATGTAATTATTGTTTCAGGTATGTTCCTTCCACTCCTTCAACCATATCAAGTAAGTTAGAACGAGTTTTTTCCTTCCTCCATCGTGGGAATATTGTAAAAGTTTCGAAATTATCCGGCATTCTAAACGGCCACATAAAAATATACTATTTTGAATGTTCGCTGCAGTCAGTGTATCTTCGAGAGTCATTGATTCCGGAACATTGATAAAAACTGGATCGTGATGCCCGTCTCGCTCTTCTGGGTCGAACTCACGCATTTTTCCCACGTTTCCGTCACTATAAGTCACGACCCTTTTTTTTCTAAATCGATATACTATTCATGAAGATAAGAGTTTTGTTTATGACTGGTCCCGGAGCATCTTTTTGTACCGTTCGAAGTCAAACTCATTAGTGTTCTAATTCGGGACAAATTACTGTACCTTTACGTACAGCTATTTCGAAAATTGGGGTAACATACAGCAAATACAAGTCGAACCGTGTCATATTTTTTCCAAGCAAACACCGCTCGTGATGCTAAATAAAGGTTAAAGAGCAAAACAAGAGGTACCTAGTAACCAACCATCCTCGGCCCAATCAGGTAAAGACATTTCCAATAGCAGTAAATGTCGAAGCGTCGTGGTATTTAAAGTGCCATGTTTTGCAAGCGCACGTGTACAAGACGACGACGGGTAAAGGTCAGCCGGTGAATAGACACGCTCCGGCAGATGCTACGCGCACAATATACACATCTTATACAATAATAACACATTCGTGTAGCAGGAAGAATGAGACAAAATAAACGGAAAGCTCGCTACTATTGAATGGGCGAGACATCAGACAGATAATTGTACAACGTTACTGGTAAATTAACATTGGTAATCGAAAAACATGTTAATGTTGCGTTAAAGAGAAGAGTTATTAATATTTTTGAAATCTAAAAAATTCTGTGAAAGTTTTAACATAATTTCCAAACACATTTCACCAGATAATACCCAGAATTTATATCTATTGTCTTCAACTATGCCCGTTGTCTTTGTTAAGCACAGAATTTTCTTCGTCTACGCGTGTTTGCTCTAAGCCATTGTATTCCACCATTTATCCTGACATCGATAGCCTCAGTGGCGAGGTCTTCATTGTTTATTCATTACAATAAGGCGCTATTGTTTATTGCTAATGTTATATCAGAGGATGTAACTCCACTTGTTTTCATTACTTACGATTGTTTTGTCGCCTTATTTTGGAATTCTACGCGTAATATTTACCTACACGATTGTGTTAATGAAGTTTGTTGTTAGTGTCGTTGCTATCATAAATAGTTCTGGTTGCATTTTGTTATGAATATTGCTTTGAATGTTGACTGCGACTACGCAATTGTAGTAACACAATGGATTGCGTTTTGCTCGACGGAAACTCGTGAGATTTGGGAATTGTTTACATTGTTCCCTAAACCAGCTTGTTCTGTAATTTTATGTTATCCCGTTTCCGATGTTTCGTCGTGGATTTGGTTTATACAGTTTAATTTTGAAGGTTGTACAATCATTTTTTATTACTTCATAGCTTTTATTAAAAAACCGGCCAAGTACGAGTCGGACTCGCGCACCGAGGGTTCCGTACAAACCTGTAGGTATTCACGGTTTATGCATAAGGTTTATGTTTATGAAATTATTTTTTTTTTTTAATTTTATTATTTGAGTTGATTGAATGAAGGTAAATTGCGGTTAACGATTTATGACGTATTAAAAAAAATTACTTACTAGATCTCGTTCAAACCAATTTTCGGTGGATGTTTACATGGTTATGTACATCATATAATTTTTTAGTTTTATCATTCTCTTAATTTATATAGTTACAGGGGGGACACATTTTATCACTTTGGAAGTGTCTCTTGCGCAAACTATTCAGTTGAGAAAAAAATTATATTAGAAACCTCAATATCATTTTTGAAGACCTATCCATAGATACCCCACACGTATGGGTTTGATGGAAAAAAAAAAATGTTGAGTTTCAGTTCTAAGTATTATAACCCAAAATTTATTGTTTTTTTTTTCTATTTTGTGTGAAAATCTTAATGCGGTTCGCAGAATACATCTACTTATCAAGTTTCAACAGCATAGCTCTTCATCACGTCCCTGGCGTCACTGATAAGTTACACTGTGTACATAATATTTTCAGAGAAACTCGTATTAAAACTATAAATGCAATAAACCTTAACGATAAAGTAACGTTAATTTAACGTTTAACAGAAAATAATATCATAAATTATTTTCATCAAGTCTTTAATAACATAAATAATAGTTTAATAAAACTAAAAAACACGCTTCCATTGAAAACCAAACTAAAAAGTACAAAATAATGGAAAAAAAGCGTGTGGTGCTTTTTAAGGTATTTTTTTTTATTGATATCAGCACCCCACGCTTTTTTTCCATTATTTTGTACTTTTTAGTTTGGTTTTCAATGGAAGCGTGTTTTTTAGTTTTTTTAAACTATTATTTATTTTCTATTTTTTAGGGTATTTCGAATTTTGAGACGTATGTCAGCGTAGTTTGTGACAGTTTTTTTGCTGTCCTGGTAACCCTGGTAAGGATAATGGCACACATTTATGAAATTATTGCATTGTCATCGGTCCTTGACAGGTGTGCAAAGTTTGAATAAAATCTGGTCGTTTAAAGTGGGTCAAAATCGCGCTATAAGGAGTCGGTTACAAACAAACATACAAATATACAAACATACAAACATACAAATATACAAACATACAAACATACAAGTGAAGCTAATATAAAGCGTGTAATAAAAGAAAGAAAAACGTAAGTCCAGACTTCATAAAATTCAAACGATCTCCCAAAGTAGAAAAATCAATCTACAACGTTTGTACGACCACATGAGGAGATTTAAGGCGTGTTGTTTGTTTACATATCTTCGTAGTACGTCCATGTGTAGGTAACGGGCCGTTAAGATACCGCGGCCGGGGCGCCTACACCGCACCGGCACCAACAGCGGTGGCCGCGGCAAGCCCGAGCTCGAGCGTCGCAGTCAGTCGCGCGCGGTACTCTCGCACGCTCGCACACCGCGTCCGACGCCGGCTCCGCAAGCAACAGCTGATCGCGACCTCTACGTACTACATAAACAAACATAATTACACAAACTATACCGAAGCACTAGCCCACGAACACATAAAAAATTGAGCTTTAACCAAATCCTAGCAAGAGACAGTGTGGCAACTGCAGCGCTCCGAAACCAGATCGATATCCCGAAAACGGTCCTGCGACCTCCTGCGATAGAGCTCAGCAATACTTCCGTGCAATAATAACCTGCAATATTAATGTTAATTTTTTATTATTAGAGACATTTAATTCAGTGATCTCGTTGATAAATAATAGTCTGTGTAAACCGCAAGAGTTCGTCTTACAAGTGCTGTGTCCGTGAGAATGGATTTCCTCTACTGACTTTGATATCAGGTGGTTTTGCTACATCTTCCACTTCATTGTTCAACCTGAGTGAGTATGTTGGATATTTAATTTGTCAGTTCCGTTTACTGCTACGTACTATTGTTTACTGTATATATGCAACATTCGTGTTACATCTACTACACATGTTTTGCATATTCCTTATCAGTCACTCAGTATTCTTGCATTACAAATGCTAACATTTGTTGTTGGATTAGAGATTATCCGTTAACGAAAAATTAGCAACGATTATCAAAATATTTATGTTAGCTATGGGTAAATTCGTTATGGGATACAATACAGCCAGAGGCAAATCGATTTTCAATATTACCATCCAAATTTTGTGGAATGCAATTTTTACACCAAGTTGGTTTCGTATTTAGTCGAATTTACATCCTTGACATAACTTTATCAACAGATACCGGCTTGTAGCCGCGATTTAATTGATTGATACATAAACTACTATCTATAGGTATAATGGCTCGTAAGTTTTGCGCAGTTTTCTGTCCCTTTCGACTGTGTTGTATTGTTGCGTTGTGTGTGTGACTGCAATGCACCCTTGGGCGGTCTCTGTCGCGTCCCGACTCCCGTCCCATTATTCCCGGGGTTGACTGTGAACTTGAGGGGTGCGTTACCCTCTAGCTGCCGGAACCGACGGCACTGCGCGGTCGTCAACCCAATCACAGAAAATTTATTTGTAAAAACAAATCGATTGCGTTTGTTATCAAACCAAAAGTGATCTAGAAAACGAATAATCGTTAATGTGTCCAGTTCATATCGATCTGTCATGATTTGTTAGTACTCTAAGAACTGCTATGATTAATTGCCATGCAATTAGCGTAATCTACTGTTTTGTTTCGTTTATGACTCAATATCTTTAACCCTATCAGAAACACTATAGTACTATATTGTTTACAACAGATATATTATTGGCAACTTGACAGGTGACCTTTTGTAACTTTCACTTGTGCCAATTTTCGCTTGAATTGAAACTTACCTTAGCTGAAGCGAGTCCTTTAGTATCTGGTATCACATTTGTCGCTGCATTGTTTTCGTCATGTCATTGTTTTATAATCTAAACACTCGACACCCAACCTCGAACAAGATCAAGAACTTTCACTATCAACGTGAATTATGCATTAGGAACTGGCATTGTTAATATGAAACTGATCTCGTGCTACTGGTCGTTATTAGGATCAACGGGCTTAATGCCAAACGAAGAAAGTTCATTAATAAATTCGAAATCTCCATCTAAAAATTATATCTGCGATATAATTTTTAAATGATAGCGACATAGTTTTCGAGCCAGAACAATTTTGATAAAAATATGCAAGAATTTTTATATTGTTTTGATAAATTATTCATCTAGGTATTAAGATTTCAAATTATTTTTGGAGACTGAACCAACAACAAAAGCTTCTGTGACTTTCTAAAGCACTAGTTAAATATTACTGTGAATAGTTTAAATGTACGAAAGATATATAGAACCGACGCAGCGCATCAATTGGGTGTAAATATATCAATATAAACTCAAATTGATTGTAATTCAGCGCACGTAGTTGCGTACGCCGGAGACTCAACGTCTGGCAGAAAGCGGTCAGATGTGTCTCAGTTATCATCAAGTTTCACCTTCTTTTGTATTCCAGGAAGTTTTCTCAGGTGTGAAGAAAGTACATTTCCCGTACATCGTATATTTCCGCATACGTTATTCGCACTCATCACTTCTCCTTTGACCCAAAAAGGCTTGTTTAATGTCAGTTTTATCGGCATTTCGTCTGTCTGGTACTTTATGTAGCGTTTGAGATAATGTCATTTGAATGTTCGTGGGCGACTGACTGCTAATCC
The DNA here is from genome assembly GCA_947507805.1 of Aporophyla nigra. Lineage (NCBI taxonomy): Eukaryota > Metazoa > Arthropoda > Insecta > Lepidoptera > Noctuidae > Aporophyla > Aporophyla nigra. Next base: position 17,100,094 of record OX382309.1, on the reverse strand, counting down.
GTTTGTTAAATCTCTAAACTTGCATGTTGCTGCTTACACACGAATTGTGTGGCAACCTTGGTTAGATATGGTTTAAGTTTAATATTCTTTAGGGAAAGGTATTCTATTACTTTGAAGGGTGAATTAGTCTTCATGAGTCATATTTTTTTGCATTGCCTGTAGGTCACCTGTTACCAACAATCGTTGCAAAGTATTATGTCGTGTTCGTGTTCTTTTGAGCGTGACCCTGCTTTTCCTCGTTTTTACTTTGCTTAATTAACTGTGTACTTTATTAGCATTGCATTCAAGTTCAAAATCCATCATCATTGCGTTTTAGAATACATAATTGGATGCCACTTTGAATCTTAAATTATTACTGTGTGGTTAATTTACAACTATTATATTGTATTGTTTATTTTCACGGTTGGCTGGATATTTTCTTTATCATTATTTACGCTTGTGTTTACATTGTACACAACTTGTGTTTTTACATTATTTACTATTACCAATTGAAGCTCATCATTTCCAAGGTTTTCTATTTTAATATTTATTTTTTGTTTAATGGATTGAGACTGACTACTCGGAGCGTTTCCTGTCACGTTGTCTGGGGTTCGCCTACCTATTGCAATAAAAAACTACTTTCATATAATTCCCAAGCCAAACATTCATCACGTTCGGTATTGGACAATTTCTCCATAACCAAGACTGCAAATTCTTTATTTGGGTTTATCCCACAATTTATTATAATAACAGCACAGTGATATTTTGTGGTTGAATCTCTTTGTTACCAGTAATAGTCCACGTAGCAGACTTAGTCACGTCGTCGTCTGCGATTTGCAGACCGATTGTATTTATTAACCTTCGCGTGTCCCACCGCTGGCTGTCTTGTAAATTCATCTTCACGTCTAATAAATTCACATCGATTTTAACTAAGACATTCGTTCCACATTGTTAATCTGTCATCATTGGCTCTATTAATTTGTCAGATTAGTTTATGCTATTTACAGTCCTTGTTTTATCATGTACGGCTAGTATTGGTTTAACGAAGGTGTCAATTAGTTTGAAATTGACATATGATTTCTTCATTTTTACCTGAGTTTTGTATGCCATGTCATGTTGTTTGAAACGATGTGATCGAGGTATGGACGTGCGAACGTTGTCAAATGCGCTGTCCTTGTTCTGAGCTCCTTTCAGTTTCGTACGTTATGTTATATCTTTAATGCTTTCTCTCGACTAAGACGTGAGAAACATTGTCAAATAGCTGTCAGATCGTTTTCATTTAAATCTCGTGTGTGTTGACTTTGTCTTGTTCTGTTTTCTCGATGTTCAATTCGTGCAATTGTCTGTTAATAATAATTGCTTCATCAATACATATTCATAAACGAAACCTATTTCTATTTTTGTGTTTTCCACTTAAGGATCCTCGATATATATTAAAATAACTTCTTCATTTATTAAACTCTCCACTCGAAACCTCAAGTATAATCCTGAATCGTCTTAGTCATCTCGAGTGGCATCCATTAGTGGATAGGTGTGGTCCAAATTTAGGATAATGAGCTCTGGTGTTATTGTCACGGCAATTAACTACTAGGCCGGGGTTCGCTTCCGCAGACTATTTCTAGATCGTTGATTGATAGGTGCAGCCAACTCTATGAGGGGTTTTGTTCTTATTTTAGTTTTTGTGGAGTTCATTAGTCGAAAAGTGACGTTATAACTACATTCAGCCGTTGGAAGTTTATACCATAAGTGTTTTTCTATATCAAGACGAGTTTTATTATCTCATTCAAACATTTTATTGGACACAAAAGGAAACTATTGAGTTTCATTAAAACATGGAACACTACAAACAAGCTGGTCATATACAACGATCGAAGCGTCGCGTCGTTACTTAGAATACATACTGTTCTTACTTAGATACTGTTCTGAGAATCTTATCTAACAAGAAAAGAAAAACAGTTGATTGAAAACAAAGTACAGGCGATAAGTAAGACATTAATTAGAAACCGCTGATATCCACTGATTACTATCCAATCAAACTAACCTGTTAGAACATAATCAATCAACATTGTGTTTGTTTTTGTCGTGTAGTGTAATTGGTTCGATAGCTGTGCCATTAAAATGTCGTTAATATGTGTGGATAGCTCGGAGAAATGGCTCGGCTCACCGATGTTGCCACGCCCATGACTCAAGCGCGTGCGCCTGTTAAATGTCGTAATAAATATCTAGATGCAGGGCTTTTAAACGACTGGTTTTTTCCAAGTGCGTTAGGAATTTCTGATTTTGTTCCTTTAAAAGTTACAAACGTATTGATTTAGTTATTTTGAAATACTTAATGAATTTGATTACGATTTCTGTTTAAATTCTATCTAGTTGCCTCGTGATTATTGAAATTATTTAAGGTAAGGTTTATATTTCTTTGGCTTATGAATACAAAATACTTCATTTAACTGTTTTCCTTGTTCTAAATTGTATACTTTGATCAAGGAAAATTAAGTCTTACTTCAAAATTAGGAGTTTATTTAAGTGTTTGATTTACAATTGTCGATAAATCGAGGTTAATTGCTCCAACGTTGTTGACATAATTATTTATCTTACACGTAATGGTTATCATTTTTGATCATTTAGATTTGACTGCAATATTTAATCAGCTATTATGCAATATTAATTACTTGACGTCTTACCTATCTGGGTTACGTATGTAATCTGTATTTTGACGACAAAAAATTACGTACGCACTTTTTAATTTTCTATGTTTAACATTTCAAGAACACCTACACGTTTTTGGTTCGCAAATGATATCCGATTTAGTAATGTGGCTTTGAGTATTGTTTTGTTAAATTTGCTTCGAATATTATTATTGTTCCAAAATCCGTTACCTCTTGATTTGTGTTACACTTGAACACATAGGTTCTTCTACGTCACTTATTTACATTTAAAACTGACATATGACGAAAAAATATTCTTGATTTCATGGCAAATTAATTTTGTTTAAATTGTGACGTAGACCGTATTTGGGTCAATCATTCCTACATAACATATAGCGTGACTAAATTTTAATTGATGTATCTAAAACAGTTCTTGATCAAGGTGATGTTTGTAAGGTAAAATGTTCAAAGCGCCAATGTTTTATGGATCGTGTGCAGAACTATTTATTTGTTAATGCCATAAATGCACTTGGTCAATGGTATAGATAGACTATGAATGGCTAGTAATTACGCCTGTGTCAGAGACCATGACTTACAATACATCAGTTGCAACTTAAATGGTCTTTATACAATATAAAGAAGTACGTACCTGGGCAGGTTGTATTTGTAGGTACGCTGTTGAATCATCCGGTATGTGCAAAATTAAACCTAATTTAGGTAACAATCAATCATAAAATTACTTCCTTTATTTACACAATTTCCTGTTACTACATACCACCAAAATATTACAAAAGCCTGGACAAGATGAAATGGTGAAAATAGTTGCATTTTAAATAAACAAAGCAACGAATGCAAGCCCGCAGAAGCGTGAACCATGCTTATTCCGATAGTAACGGTATACGTGTGAACGGGGTCAATTAGGGTCGTCCGTAATTACTGTTTGTAGAACCGAATCCAGTGTTAGCGAATAATGTTACCATTTCGCTAATATTAGTGGTGTGCCATTCATACGGGTAGAGGTACCGTCGAATTCGGCTTGCAGACCACCATTTACCGCTATGATACGCGATACTAATCATGCAGTTTAGAGTTTTCATGGCAATTTCGTTAAACCGGTGATGTATAGTATATAAAATCAAAACTGTCTTCAATTATGTATGTATATTTAGAATAAAATAAATAAATAAAAGTTTAGTAGGAACAGTTTGGTGTACACATCACAAAGAAACGAAGATGCTACGAAACGAAGCTGCAAAAGTAAAATTACTTGGCGCAGCTATTATTATCTGGGGGAGTGTAACACCTCACTCCCCCCCTAACGTGAGGAGGCCCGCAAAGGCGGGCGGGCACCAGTCGGGGATCGCGGAAGACATATTGGTTCCCGTGGTCCCCGACGTAGGTGTGGGACGGAACACCGGGGTGGTTTTAGTCAGTAAGAGTCTGACAGACCTGACAGACCCCTACGCCTACATTAGGGCGGAGGACATCCATGAGGATTTCCACCTCGAGATAAAAAAAAGCTATCAATGTCTAACACAAAATACATTCAAAAGACTCATTCCAGACTCTCAGTTCTTTAAGGAAGTCTTTGAAGATTTACAACGTTTGCCACTACAAAGTTTTGTATAACTAGAATTCTTGCAAACCTAAGTGATTTACAAAAATTCAAGTTATACAAAACTTTGTTCATTCGTACTTAAATATTTGCCTTCGTGAGATTGACGCGACCAATAAATTGTATGCTTGTTAAATCCATTTGCATATCAATGCAAATACAAGATACCTGTATGTGCCAAAAAACTATTTGAACTAGCATTTATCACTAGAACAGCTGGACAGTATTTATGTAGTTAACAACTTAATAAATCATAATTATGTTAATTAATCGAATAATTAGTTGAAACGAGCGAGTAGCTGTCAAGTTAGCAATCGATTTAATCGGAACATCGCTACTTAACTCGAATGCAACTGTACGTGCTCTGATAATAAAACTATTGCTTTTGTTATATTTCACTGAATTCTAATTTCAATCCTCAATAATATCGTCAGTGCATTTCTGAGTGTTGTTTACAGCATTTTTGGCGCTTGATTCAACTTTTAAATGACTGCTCACATTTTTTTTTATTTATCACAATGAAGACCTACTTCGTTAAAAGGCAACCTCCTCTAGTATAAAGGCAGAAAAATACATAATTCAATTTGCTTTGGCACTAAATACATTCACACTAAAGTCTCTTTTTACCAGATTCGCACAAATATACAAAAAACCTTTCATTACAGTTACTCGATTGTGGTACAAATTGCCTTTTTTATCGCTCACCAAATGTAGAACGTAAAAATGAGTCATGTGCCAATAGCTGTTGATTTTAGATTTGTTTGCTAACATCCACCTACCCACATAGATAGATTAATCAAACATCACAATAATCTAAACAATAACTTCGTTAATGTCCCACGTAGTTTGAACGGACAGTGGTAATTGAATCATTTTGTTTTAGCACTCGTAATGAAATTCTATTGATGTGTGGCTCTTTTATGGTCATGTCATGAATGAGAACTAAACGTAGTCTCGTAATGAATGCTTCATTTTGCTGCTCACATTCATTCATCGCAACATTGACATCGCGCATCGTATATAAAATAGGTAAGAGTTTTATGAATGGCAGACTGATATAAAATAAATGAGGCTACTTGAAAGGGTAATAACTAATAAGTCTAAGTACAAGTGAAGTCCAATATAAACATTGTATCAATACATTCAATACCGATTACCAGTAATTAAACATCCTACCACAGATATGTAATATTAACAGGATGCAGAACATACGCGTTCCGATTTAATAGACGTATACCTACACTTAGATAACTGATAATATTAATAAAATAAGTAAGAGATAAATCTAAGCTTTTATGTCGGAAGGGTTCAAGCACCTTGGTTAATTTCAAAGTGCTTATAACATTGAACGAGTTTAATACTAAATATAATTTCATGCCGGTAATTGTATCTTCAGCATAAAATTCTGGTCTTTTAATAACGCTGTCTAGCAAAAACTTGCTCGGTTTAATCAGATAGATACGCAAAAGCACCATTTACCTTATAAACGTTAGACAGAAAAATACCAAGCGACAGAATCAGAAAAGTAAATTCCCAAGAAAACCATCAAATGTGTGAAATACTCCTACTTGTATTTCCTTTTCGTTTTGATAAAGCTAACGAAGTCAAATCGTACCATCATGAACGATAGTTATCATGTAGATGTCAAATGTCATAATTGTCATTGCATAATGTGGGTAGGTGCGCCGCGCCCATCAACACACGTTATATTGAGAGTTTGTGATGCGTATGCGTCACAATATGTTGTGCTTCAGAAGTGCAACGTCTTTTATTAATGCCTGGATGCATCATGATTTGGATACTTTGTATCAACATGGTGTGGAGATTGTTGGAATGATATGTCACACCACTATATGATTGCGTTTTAGGTGAACATAATTGTATATCATTCCAAGTTCACAAACCCTTGGTCTGTAACTTACAATCTTGCTGGCTACCTACCATTATTATTTCGGTTTTAGCAATATTCTCAAATACAATATGTCTTTCCAAGAGAGAGAAGAGCCTATACAATGTCAAATCTATCATCCAGTAAAATTGTTGACAATAATATTCCAATATTCTCACATTCATACGTGTACCATTGTGCCTATCTAGTCGGGGTCAGTGTGAATAAAAGAGTCGTGCCTTTTGTCTGTCCGTTTGTACGCTTCCGTTGTGAAAGCCGCTTTCACTCAATAATGTAGTGCAGTTATGAGTCTGACAGGTCAAAGGGTCCATGTTATGGTCAGCGTTTTATATTTTAGTGGTACTAAGAGCGTAGGAACTAAGCTCAAAAGTTGAATACATGATTTTTGGGTCTTTTAAAGTGTTAGCTCGTTACTCGAGATCTACATTTATGACAATACAGTCTCATTGTCATAATTGTAAATCTCGAGCAAGTTACTACTGTATTTGGGGTCCGTGCAACATATATATCTTTTTCTTTCATATTTCTCTATAAGTCGTCATCTGATTTCGGTAGTCACACCCATTCTTTGCCTAGACATTATCCTTCACACAGTATATTTTGGTAAGTAACAGTTAGCTAGACTCTTTCATAATTTTTGTCATGCACTATTAAAGGAGATGCACTAAGGTAGACCGCGATATCAAATGTTCTAACGTTTTTAATTAGCATGTCAATATCAGGTTGTAACAAATATGGGTTTACAGAATTATAATGCTATGCAATGGTATTATATGAACTTAAAGTCTTGTATTGGTGATTAAAATTCTGTAATACATGCGTGTTACGGTCGTGAATCATATGATGTTCTGACACTGACCTTTGAAGTTAAAAAAAAACGTAAGCCTTAAAACGGTCAACTTCATTGACCGATAACTTTGTAACAAGATATTCAATCACTTTGAAAACTCTTACTTCAAAGATTTCCACTTTCTTTGCATATCGCACAATGTTAACGGTCTATAAAGTAAGTTGTAAACATAGTTAAAGTATTATCTGTCCATCGAAAATGGACGTGGAGAAGTAATTACTGTCATAAAGACTAGACACTGCATTATGTTGATTGATAAAAGATTATATCTCTTTGCAACTAGGGAAAATAAGACTGTATAGTATTTACCTTACAAATCTTACAATATGCACGTGAGATTCATTAACGCATAGCAATTTTATTGGCTGTAGGTAAAATGCAAAAGATGTATATCTATTCAAAACAGTGGTAGGATGATGCATCGTTATTTTGTATTCAACGGCTAACAATATTGCGTCGTATGGACAAGCATTAAAAGTTTTACTTTGTAGATTTAACGTTCTTAGGATTTTCTATCTCATAGAAGTTTCTGTAATATTAAAGATTTATGGCGTAATTGATGAGGTATCAGTGAAATTTGTGAGAGTATTCCGATGGGGGTTACTAAGCATATTTTTGTAATGGTATCTTGTTTTATTTTCTGGGAGGATGATACGACTGAATATGAAAAAGAAAAATACTCAAGTTGCTGAAATACGTCCTCCTAGAGAGCATATTTAACTTATTGTGAGACAGTACCCAATATACGTCATAGGTATTTAAGACCCGCGTCTTTTCATTCACAAGTAACTTATACTTTCATGACTACGCTTACCTACTCATTATCATTTGACACCGATCCAGTGTTGTCTACTTAATGATTCATGTTATCTAATACGTGATATTGTTTGTGTTCTTGCTTATTACCTAATTCAATGTTTCTATAGTATGTCGTAACCAGAGCGAGACGTTGTTGTACCGTTGTGTTGGAAACAATACTGTTTGTCACCCTCATTTATAAACCGACTTCCTTGAATACGGCCTTGTTAATAGCAAACGATTTGATGTATTTATAAACAAAGACAATTGAATAACTATCTAGTTATATGTCAGTGGCTTAAGAAAGAAATACCAAAGAACAGATGCAACGGTTAGTGTGAAACTTGAAGGATGATATTTTTAGAGAGGAAGCTAAAAGGTAAGGTAAAAAAACCGGTAAGTGTTGACCCTAAATACATGGGTATTAAGGAAGAAGATGAACCTAGACGTGAATGCATCCTTGATAGAACTCAATGCTAAAAGACTTACGGGAACACACAATAAAAAAGTGTCATATGAATGCAAACAAAGAAATGAAACGCAATGCTACATAATTATAACGACGTTCTGACGTATAACTTTGAAATTCTTGTCTGGTAAGTGACAAGTGATGACAAACACTTCACTGGTCAGCGCATCCTATACTGTTATTGAAGGAAGATACATCTTGCATATTCATATCGTGGACTCATTGTATCTAGACATATCATTAATCTATAATGAATGTTATATCAATAATATACAGACAGATGATTTAATTGAATATAATCCAAGTATGGATGATGTCATTTAATTAATAAACATAAAAACTGCATCATAAGTCCGCATATAAAAATATTTTTGTTTTTTTAAGATTAGATAGGAATTCTAAGATAAATTCTATTAAGATTCCAAGCTCCCTGAAGATATTGCAGTTTGCGAGCTTATGTTAATATGTAGAAATAATCTTACTGGCGGCAACTATATGTAATAGCTTTGCAGGTTTCTTGGTTATTTCTAATGCACGGTATATCCACGTTTTTAGTGCATTAACCGAACGATGAACTAATGTTAATAGGTTGGCTACTGCAGTTACAAGAACCCTTTGATTACTAGCTACTTCTATATTTATAGCAGCTTGTAGTTTATTGATTATGATCGACTTATTTTGTGATGTTTTTTCCCCAATTAAGACAAAAGGGTCATGAGTATATGTAAATATTTTTCTTCCGCTTCCTCTTTTATATCTCGCATTAGTCTTTCAATAAGACTTTGCGTTACCATATCAGAATATGAGAACAGTGTAATATTAACAGTGTTCTAAATGTAAACATACTGTAAGAGCCTACTCTAAAAAAAATCTGTCTTCTTTTGTTTTGTTTCTATAACAAATCATCCTCCCATTATTCAAAATGTATTGCTTCCCGTTAAAACAAGGTATGTAACATGAGCCGTAAGTCGGTCAAAGAGGACGAAGTGTTAATTGAAAATGCCTCTGTTACAGTGTATTCTCTTTATTTATACGTACTCGTTAAAGGAAATTAGCGAGTCACCGCTTCAGCTAAATGGCTGATACTTTGTTATAATCTGTGTGTCTGGAACGATTTATTTTGTTTAGTTAGTAATTGCTATATTATGTAAACTTTTGATTGTTGAGGTAAACAAATTATGATTTTGACGGTTTTTTTGTAACATTCAATCTTATATTTTGCTTAGACAGATTTGAAATCCACCGCGTATCGGCAAGCGTAGCGTGGGATGCCCCCCAGCTAGGTTGACCGACGACCTAAGGAAAGTGGCTGGGGCAGACGATGCGGAAGGCGGAGGACAGGGTGTTGTGGCGCAACATGGGAGAGGCCTATGTCCAGCAGTGGACTGCGATAGGCTGAGTTGATTGAGATTTGAAATCTAAATAATTATGATTAATGTAAAATCGTGCTGCGTAAATAATTAAATGCATCCATTTGCATTTAAATGCTGATAGCAAAACGCAGTTCGTGCAAACATAATGCTTAATAGCAGTTTATAACTAAACGAATTAAAAAGGTGACAAAAACTTTAGCACTAGATTTATTGGCAGAGACTGTGTTAATCAATAAGCGGTCATTCACCTCAGGCCTATATTGAGAGCAAAAAGTTTTGCCATTCATAGTAACTTCGTGTTTAGGAATCAAGTTAGTGTCGTAGTAAAACTTTAATAGTGCTATTTTATTGTTAGGGTATTTAAAACCAGTGTTTAAAGAGGAACTTGCGAAATTAAAAGTATCTTACATCATTTGCAATTTGCAGGTCAGTGTTTTTTTTTTTTATCTTTCATCATTAATCATCAAATGACTTCTCCTGCTCATGGGTGGAGCGGAAGGGCGTGTCAGACTTTTACGGACTAAAACCTACCCGTATTCCTTCAGTTGCCCATATGTCAGGGCCACGGTATCTCTTTCGAACAAATCTCGCGACCCTGGCAGTCAGCGTCAGGTTGTCCTATGTTGATTAAGATATAATTCGTAGCCATAACAAATGTAGTTTTTTATGTAGATAACATACATAAACTCACGCCTTGTTCCCATGGAGGTAGGCAGTAACTACAGAACGCCACCAGCTACGATCCTTACACACTCCTTTTGCTTCGTTTAAGTTCATATATTTGGTCATACACGCACGCCGGTTACCAGTACTATAAACCTGACCCCTCTGAAAACAGTATTAAAATCATCGACCCTCGTAAGTTCATTTAATCCCAATGAATGACTCTCATGAAATAGTAAGAGAACTTAGAGGGTTGTATTGATAATTTTAATGATATAGTTCTGTTAATACATGCGTGTTACGGTACGTGAATCATATTTTGTTCACATCGATCACTAATAAAGAACTAGTGATCGATGTTTGTTCATCATAGAGCCTAACACCGACTTGCAGGTCAGGTGCATTGCAAAAAGCATAGGAAAATTAGAATTTTGTGGGAAATCCTGGCGCTTCTCTTTTAAGTATTTTTCTACTACTTTTAGCCCATTACCATTACTAGGCAACAGATAAACTCGTAAATACGACTGATAGACGGGCTTTTCCCTCTTATCTACAACTTCCATTAACAATAGGTACGCTTTCAAACAAACGTCAATAAATACAATCGCTAACCCTTCCACAGCCGGCAGGTTGTCGTGCCTGATTGGTTAAGTAACAGGTCCCGACTGTGGGTGGCGGATGTGCCACTAACGGGTTGACTGCAACCAAACATTATTGTATGCATACATTTACTGTTGCTCCAGTGAGCACAGTTTCTGGCTGTAAATGTGGCATGTTTTGGTTTTCTAAAATGACTTCTACCTCTTTGGTCTAGTGGTCGTAAGCGCTACGAGGTCTTGGGTTCTTTGTTATTTGGTTTTCCACCTGAGATTTCTCAGTAACAGCCCGGCGGGCGGAGTCTGGAATTGTGAACTGCTGATCGCAATAGGTCGCTTTCAGGGAACTTAAACATAACTGGCGAAATGCGGTACTATAAGTACACCCTTGCTTAAATCCTCGGGGAAAACAGGCTTTATGTTACCCTCTCTACACACAGCCATACCTCTTTGATAGTCCCTTCCTAAGGATCGATATATTACATTAGGTACGTACAGTTCCTACCAGGAAGTATACCGAAGTCTTCAAGTAATGTGTGTAGAATACTTAAATGTAGGTTTACAGATAGACCGACATATGCTGTTGCTTCTGTATGACACTTAATTACCACAGGAAAAACGTAAATTAAAATGATTATAGGAGGAATGATGGGTGTGTCTGTACCTAAATTATGTACCTTATTGTCCATATTAGACGCATCGTCATTATCTGCCTAATGTTTTCCCAAATATATTGAGGTCGGCTTCCAGTCTAACTGAATGCAGCTTAACAACTGTATTAAACATGGAGCGATAGCCTATCTGACCTCCAAAATCCAGTTACTGGGCAGCATGATACCCCTTGGTACGCATAATTTCAGCCGAAAGACGTCCACAGCTGGACATAGGCCTCTCCCAATATGGGGGATTTCCAATAATAACCGCGCTTGGCAGGCGGGTTGGCGATCGCAGTATGGTGGTAAAATACATATAGAACGCTGCTGCCCATTCTCTAGTAAGTCCCTTAGTCGCCTCTCACGACATCCACGAGAAGTAATGGGATGATGCTATTCTTTATAACCGTCACCATACGGACACATACCTGATGAAACAATATGTTTTGGTTATTAATCGCTGACTTGCCAAGCCAATGACTGATGAAGTGATGAATAAGCATGAAGTAATTCATTATTTCATTGTTTATAAATACATAGCTAGACGTACGGAGCAAAATGTCTTAACCAATTATATTATTTAACCAATCTCCTAATCCAACTTTCTCTTTTCCTCTTAAAGGTTAAAAGCTCTGACAAACAAGAACTAGATACTGAAGCTAATTGATTCTCATTACGAATCACAAAGGAATTAATACTATCTAGAATGTGACATTGAATCAAAGGTTACGACGTGATACACTCGCACTTGACCATTCACTCTAAGTTATAATCACCTGTGCTCTGTGTGACAGAATAAAAATAAATGCAGAAAGTGAACTCCAATGCAAAGGTTTAGTTTACTGCAAGCTTCGCCGCGAGAGATCACTGAGTGAAAAGCGACCAATCGGTGACAAGACAAAGCACTTAGCGTCATCTACGCAGAACTAATTTGACACTGGCATATCTTTTACCCATTCCTCAGTGGCTTCTTACCTTGCCAGTATCGCTATCTTTAGCCTCAAGAAAATATTACCTATCTAGGTTGATAATGAATTACCTTTTTTGATAAATAAATCCCAATATGAAAGCTGAACGTAGGGTCTCAGAACGTAGTCAGAAGAAAAGTTATAAGGAATAACGTCGTGTCAATTTAATTTTAATGTAACAAACACTTCAATATGCACAACAGACGGTCCATTATTTAAAAATCTCATCGTGATAACTTAGGTGAAGTAAACTGACAATAGTGTCGAAATGACAGCTCACTTCAAGGTCATTTCATTTAAGTGTTTTACTGTGATATATATTTTTTTACAGAATAGCACCGCAGCACTAATAACCTAGGTCCGGTGTGATGTGATTTTCTATGCAAAACAGGGAAAATGGGCAGTAGTTTCGCATTTTAAATGACTTGGACCATTTAGACACACAAACACGTGGTCACTTTGTAGTAGTTTGTTGTAACAACAAGACCTTCTGTTTCCACTTTCATATTTAGTACTTCAACCGTGATTCATCACGGGAACTTTAGTTTCTTTCGTCTGAACCGGTACTCGCCAAGGAAAATACGATCATAACATTTACAAGACGCTGACTCACATGTGTTTGTTGTGCTGAAATTTTGCGAAATAAAAGATTATGTGATAACGCTCGGTGCTATGATCACACGCGTTTTTTTTTATCACTTATCAAACAATCGTAATTATGCTAATTGTGATAATGGCAATGAATATTTTGAGGGGATATACATAGAAAATTACCTACTGTTGACTTGACTAAAATTATAAAGAGAAAGACCATTTTTTTGTATTGTTGTTTGTAACGCTAAAACGGCTAAACGGATTTGAATGAAATTTAGCACATGGGTAGAGCATGACCTGGATAAGGACATAGGATACATTTTATACAGATATTCTCACGGGATCCAGACTTATGCGATCGAAACCCCGAGGCGGAACTAGTTCTAAATAGTTTGACTAATGACATGGATTGAAAAGCCCGGCAGGTCTGTCCTATCAATGTCAACATCCGTTGTTTTATGATAAAAATGTATATAATCGTAGATTGCGTAATTGCGAACATAAAACATTATATCTTTCCTATGTACAACAAATAAAAATAAAATCCCTTCTTCGCATTTACAAGTTATTAGAAACCTCGTTAGCCATCGTAAATTAATAGCCGCTTTCATAGGAACAGGCGATTTGATGCAATAAATTTATGGCGTACAGATAAGCTGACCATAAATATGGGAGTCCTGTTAACAGATGATGTAGGGCCGTGTGTGGAGGTAATCAGCTGGGGGCCTGGCACCTGCTGGTTGTAGGAATTGATTGCCTAGTCGCGGTGCTAAGGTCATCGACCGCGCGCTTCGGTTTTTTCTATTTGTGTATTGGCGATTTCCTTCTTGAGTTTGGTCGTGAACTGTTAACGTTACAAATGCTTTATTTGCCCACCTACTATTACGAACTAATCTTTCCTAGTTTTATCAACAATAAACTTCATATTATTTAATGAACAATATTGTTTTTTTTATTTTTTATTAAATAGTACAGTCAGTGCCCTGCATTGCTTGACCCCTTCTGCACAGAAGAAATGAGGAAGAGGGAACAGGTAATGCAGGGAACTGACTGTACCTAATTTTTTTAATGTTGAACTATCAGGCTTTCAAAGTTATGGAAAAATCGCGTCTCTCCGGACCGAAATAAAAATAATGACGTTAATTGACGATTGCGTGATTCCGTGCCTGTCTTTGCTTTAGGTAGACCTTATATCCGGCTACTAATTGGACGTATCCATGGCTTTATATAAACAAAAGGCCTTCTCAATTCACAAAACAAACTAAGCTCACATTCGCCTTTGATAAAATCATAAACCACGGACGCCCCCGTCTCGTGGGGCACGGCGAGGCTGCGACAATCTAAGTTTATTTCAAGCCCAGGCGGATTTCGCAACAAACCGTCAAGATTCCAGTGTACCTACAACCTACAATACAAGGACTGTTGAGCATTTATCGGCTATTAAGACATCTGTTCATTTAGGGCCTGTAGGTGCCTCATAGAATTGCTAATAGTTGAAAGGTGAGTTATGAAACGGCGTAGGCGCACGACAGGTTGTTATTACGTAAGTTAAACCCTTCTATGTTGACTAGATTGGTACGTAAGTACCTATACAACCTGTACATGTTTGTACAGTCAAGTGGAAAATTATTGAGCGAAAGGAGATGTTTCATTTTCGGCCATCAGATGTACATTTATCAAAAAAGAGGAAAAAATACTACAAATTAGGGAAAAATATTCCCTGGTTAATTTGCGCCTGATTTGTTGTGTACAAAAAATAATAGTTTTTCAATTATTACCATGTTTTATTCAACATGGCGTCTCGTTTGCTTGCAGACTTCATTCGTTCTGAAATCATGTCTCATCAAATCAACGTTAAGTAGAAAATAATTAAAAAATATGTGTATTCTTGTAGTGTTAAAAATAAATTACTATTATTCTCTTGTAAATATTTTTGAGTAAACATAATTAAGTGTGATCATTTCATCGTTACAAAAATCTTTAGTCTCCATTCTTGAAGTGTGTTTCTAAACGAATTCAAAATAACCACTTGCTAACTCTTAGGACAAACGTCAAACATTTTTAATTTTTATTTTGTACATAAAAACCATTTGATATTATGAAAAAAATGTTACTTTATTCTATTCATGAGTAATTTACCCAGCTTCGCTAAACAGTACACGTTATGGCCGGAGCCCCATATAAAAATGAAACATCTCCTTTTAAATCGTTTTTTTCTAAAAGTTTCGATGAAAATGTTGAAATATTAGTACAGCTACATAGTAATGGGTTTTATACTTTCATCGTACTACCTGAATAGGTGGTGGCTCAGTGGTAACGGCCGAGTGACTTACAAGTTTTAGGATGTAAGTTACAAACTAGACAGGCACTTTGTATAAACTATCTCATCGCCACTGCTCTGAAAACGGTGCAGAAATTTTACGATAACCGGCATGCCTAGAACCAAAAAACTTTTTACAAAAAAATAAAAACCGACTTCCTTAAAAACAAACACTACAAAGTCAAAAATAACTTTAATTTCGGAATTCGGTGTCTTAGGATCTGTATTTAAGGTTTTTTTGCCACCGACTTCCGAAACTAAAGTTATTTTTGACTTTGTAGTGTTTTTTTTTAAGGAAGTCGGTTTTTATTTTTTTGTAAAAAGATTTTATTTTTAACTTTTTAGTTATGGTAGATACCCCGCACTAATCTAATAGCGTTATTCGTTCATTTGTTGCGCCAATACTTAATGCAAATATAAGACTTATATGGTTTTCACATGGATCCCACTGTCCGAATGGAACCAAATTAAAATGGGACCATTCGGAAAGCACCAGCTTTTTTTTTTATCGAAATTGGTTCACCCAGTAAAAAGTTATGAGCTAACAAACAATTAAAAAAAATACAGACTAATTGATAACTTCCTCCTTTTTTTGAAGTCGGTTAAAAATTTGAAGTCATGTGACATTTACCAACCCGAACTGCATCCGCGTGGGGGATCATGGCCGTTAAAGGCTGATTATGTAATGTACATATGTTTAATATTCCACAATTTCTACAAATAGTTCACCAAGATAAGGCTTTTTAATTTCGCTCGTTCAAATACATTTTTACATGTCACTGTACCATTTCATAACCCGCGACACATCGGTATTTCTACGTACCGCATTATCCGAAAGAATGTAGGTGTTCTAGAGAAAGCGAACATAATCTGACTCCTAATCAGTCTTGCAGTATTTTAATTGGACCCCACCAATGAGCGATTAGTTATGCACATGTAATACATTAGAGAAATATGTACAGAACATTAATATTACTTGTAAGTTGATTGACTGTTAGTGCATGTGTAATTAGAGAGTCAAAGATATTGTTTGATTACGTAGATCGAGATTCTTTATTGTTCATTCATTCACTGACGGACAACGTACAGCCTAAACCGGTGACTCTCGAAGCACGAAGTTTTATACAAATCTTCCTTTTTAAAACGAAGATTTTCTGCAGGGGGTTCTGAAAATGTTTCTTGCTACAGGGGTTGAATAAGGGATGAAAGTTTGTATAGAAGTCTACCGATAAAATATATTATCTATGTTTTAAAACGTGTAGCAGTAATTTTAACGACTAGTTTGAAATTTAACACAGTTAAAGTTTATATGGAGAAGGAGAATAATATGTTTTTATTACGACGACTTCTAGATAATATTTTAAGTTGATTGACTGAGTGGTTATGTAATAAAATATAATAAAAATATTTTATTGACAGGCATCATAGGCCCATAGCGTGGCAAGTGACTTAAAACTATGTTAGCAGTAACAACTTAGGCCCACAAATACAACATAAAAACATTGTAAACAAAAACGAATGCAGAGACGTATTCTCTGATTACGTATATCGAGATGACGTAAATCGATTCGATAAATCTTACCTTGATTGACGTACTCTAAGTGCTATTTAATATGTCCAATGTTTAGACTCGCGGTCAAAGCCTTTATAAGCCTGACAGGCGGAGACCTAGTTTCCATTACTTATTATGCATATTAGATAATGCTGAATTACCCGTATTCGTGACCGAGTGGGCGACTAGAGTGGACAGAATAGTTTATTTACCACCTGTTACATTTAAATCGTAACAGATGTTATCATAACAAAACATCGCGGCTTGTTTCTCCAGTAGTTTGTTGGGCAGAGTTGTGCCCACATTTCGCCAGATATGTTTAAATTTCATATACTAAGGAGCGAGCCTATTCCCACCATCGTCATTTCAGCCAAAAGACGTCCACTGCTGGACATAGGCCTCCCCTAAGCACCGTCACTTCCACCGGTTCTGTAGTTATCGCATCCAGCGGATTCCTGCGGAATTCCCCAGGTCATTGGTCCAACTAGTGGAAGGTCTTCCAACGCTACGTCTTCCAGTACGCGGCCGCCACTCCAGAACCTTCCGGCCCCATCGGCCATCTGTTCTGCGAGCAAAGTCCCCTACCCATTACCACTTATGTTTGGCATTTCTTCGGGTTAATTCTCTCTATTGCCATCAACTGGGAACAACTCCAGACTCCGGGGTGTTAATAAGAAATTCAAGGTAGAAAAACTCACTAGCACTTTGCCTGAACCTAGGAGCTCATGCACAGCAGTAGTACTTTTGCGACCACTAGACCAATGAGGCAGTTAGATATTATTATTATCAGTTATCATCATCAGCATCGCCACTTCAACCGATTCTGTGCTTCTCATATCCAGTAGATTCCTGCAGCCTTCACCAGGTTATCGGTCTATCTTGTGGGAGGCCTCAGTTATCTCACAAATAAATATTTAATGGACCATTGACCATTAGCAAACGATGACGCAACTTCTCAATCAATGAGGCAATTAAAGACACGCTGTTCTGTTATATTAGAAGTACTTAGTGCTCTAAGCGAAGGGCTAGCACTCATTATGTACTGGCACGTTCGTTGAACCTAGGTTTATATTTTAAGATCATTAAATGATAGAACTCGGAAAATATGCAGGAACGTATTTTTATTCACCACTTTGACACAGAAGATGGCGCGAGAGAGAAAATGGTGTTGCCAACATAATACAAGTAAATTATGCAGTTAAGCCAACAAGAAAATATAAATGGTTGCGTTCTCAGTTACTAACAATATTGTTAGCCGGTAAAGGATTTTAACTTAATCAATAATAGACATAATTATAACTAGCGCTTTTATGTCAGATGGCCTTTTCTGGAAGTAAAAAAAGTTAGTAAACTTAAAACTTTTTCGACACATAGAGGCCAAATCCTACTAAAATTTTAAATGTGAAAGTGAGTATGGATGTATCCTGCCAGGGTCGCGAGATTGTTCGAAAGAGATACCGTGACCAGACCGTGGCCCTGGCACATGGGCAACTGAAGGAACACGGGTGGGTTTTAGTCAGTAAGAGTCTGACACGCCCTCCCGCTCCGCCCAGACCGGGAGAAGTCATTTGATGATTTCCCATGTATGGATGTATCGACGTTTGTTACTCTTTCACGCAAAAACTAGTGATCGAATTGATATTAAAGGAGACGGGCATTTCTGGGCCAAAATGTAATAAGTGGAGAAATGGTTTAAAAAAAGCTTATATTTTTCTATATCAAAATCTGAAAAATCAACTCAATTTACAATCTGGAAAATGAGAAATCCTAAAATTAAGTTAAGGTTCCCAAGTAAATGGAATATCGATTAAATTATAATCGATTAACGTTCATACTATTTAAGAAGATGCCTTCACCAGATGATTAATTCAATTAAAATAATTAAATCTATTAGAAATAACATACTGCACAGCTTAAATCAATTAAATATTTATAAAATTAACATAAATTGATCCACGTTTGTTAATCGATTAATGTATGTTTAGTCTGTGCTAACTCTGACATGACATGCATGACGTAACGCTGACACTCACTCGTTTCATATTGTTTATTGCATGTGCGTATCGTGTTTCCACCCATAGTTTTATTGATGTTTCCTCAACCCCTGCTTTCATTCTACGGACTTCGGAGCTACTTTCTTGTATGACCCTTGCCTTGCCACCATACCCAACACGGAGAACCCCGCTTAAACGTTGGACTTGGACTTGTCATTTTGGATTCTACGAACAGCCTACTGATTGGAAAGCGACACCATGGATCATTCAAGTTCAAGTTACTAGGTAATACGATACCCCTTGGTAAGACTGGTTGTCAGACTGGGCTTCTGATGACCCATAACGACTGTCTAAGATCTACGAAAGATAGCTGGTACCAACGGGTTAACATGCTTTCCGAGGCACGGAAGGGTCTTGGTATGTAAAGATGGTCACCCATCCACGGACCAACCGCGGCAAGCTTAGCTTAACCTGATCGGTTAACCCGTGCGGCTGTTATTACTTAGCCACCAGCCCTTCTATAAATACTTATATAATGATTAAGAATAGAGAGAATAGTAAAGAATAGCACCACCCTATTTCTTCCTGTGGATGTCGTAAGAGGCGACTAAGGGACTTAGAATTGGCAACAGCGTTCTCTATGCATTTTGCGACCACACTGTGATCGCCAACCCGCCTGCTAAGCGTTGCGATTATGGCAAACCCCCCCGAATCGGGGAAGACTTATGACCAGCAGTGGACGTCTTTCGGCTGAAATGATGATGAATTATAATAATATTCTTTATATTTAACACCCCAACTGTATTTTAAAGAATGAGAATCGCACTTCAAAAATCAGCTGTTAAGTGTAGATTGTAACGTAACCTCACTTTTCCTAAATCTTATTTAAATTGGTTCTCAGATTGCCAAAACCTCCAAAATTTTCAGTGATTGTTTAATAATATAGTACCTATCAATAGACACCAATTTCATCTTTTTACATCCAGGCCCAAGATTGTATGAAAGCGTATCCGTCTCCTTTGGCACACAGATAGTTTATAACCTGGATTAACACTTAGGGTACTTTTTATCCCGATAGTACGTTCTCGTGGGATAATTGTCTACCTCCACGCGGGCGAAGCCGCTGGCAAAAGCTAATTTTACATAATTCGACAATTAAGTACAAGCATCGTGATGCGATTTCGATTTACAGACTCATTCAAATTTTGATTTTCCGAAGGCTAAAACAACCTAAGAACCATAAGTACGTCTATTAAATCTATTATTTAATACCTGAGTTATAACTTCGAAGCAATGTTATAACAGGCTTCAGTAATACCGTAATACGTCATCTCTGCATCGTTACTTGCAGCGATTCAAGGCCCCGTACTCAATACTTATCGGTAGATTATTAATGCTTTGTGTATCCGATCGTTCTGTACCATAGGAGGCAAATGATTCTCTTATTTATGCCCCACCTAACTATGGACATCACCACTTAACAAACAAACTAATTTGACTCCAAACAGGATTTTGAAGATAAGAATCACGATTTTTAAATCGATTTCTAACGAGATTCGATATTTCGAGATTTTCTTATCAAGCACTGAGATAAGCGGTTTCCTCAATGAAATATTAAACTGCAGCTGGTTTCCGATTCCTATATTGATAATAATGTTGCTAAATAAATATCGATTTATTAACTCGCTGCCACTTTCCAAAGCGACACGGTTTTGGACGTTAATTAGCCGAAACATGGACTCGATTTTCCATCGGCCACTGCGCTGATAGCCAATCGGGAGGCCTGCTAATCCACTTAGCGGCAGCATGGTGCATGGTCCGCTTGCGGCTATGGGAAAATGGCCGGAAAATGATCGGAATCGTATCGAGTCCGTGCGGTCGACCGTGCACGGAAATCGCCGAGGGGCAGACGGGACCAGACGGTTGATGAACTAATTATGAACGATAGTTATATTAGTGATTCCGGGATGTGCTATGTTTTCCAGGGTTGCGGACTTGTTCGATAGTTACCGTGGCCCTGGTACAGGCAACTGAAGGAACACGGGTGGGTTTTAATCAGTAAAAACCTGACACGCCCTCCCGCTCCAAGAGAGCGGGAGAAGTCATTAAATGATTTGCCAACGAAAAAAAAAGGATGTGCTATATTCATAATAATTCTGTTTTAGGCAGTAGCCAGACTTTTATTTCCATAACCATTTGTTTAATCTTTATATCTGAGTCTAAACATAGTTTACCTAGATGTAATAAGTACATATACTTTGAATAGCTAAGTAGTCGTGGTCGGCCTGAATCGTACACCTGCACGTACAAGTAATCGTGTCGTATTATTTATTGTTATGAAACATATAATAACTATAAAAGTTTCCCTGTGTCGTTCTCAGTAAAAATATATTGTGTATGCACGATATTTTGTATTAGTTTCTTAGGTAGCTATGTTTTTGCCAAGTGTGTAGCACTGAGGACAAAACACTATCTATATTTTTGACAAAAAAAAAAACTTCCTAGAGCAGGTGTAACCACAAAAATCACGTAACTTTTAGACTATTTGTATTCCTTCGTAATTTGATAGTCCAGTTCACAAAGGTAATTGTCTAACCGCAGCTCAAAGATAATTTGATATTGAATTACAGTAGCATCATTATTTCTGACCTTGATCATAGAAAAATAAAACTATAAATGTATTGTTTCTTCTTTAGACAAAATGTCGTGCTTTTATAACGTTGAGAATTTGAGATAAAATCTATAATAACAAAATGAACGTATAGTTACAGAAGTTTTTACGCTTCAAATAAAGATCTTATCGACCTAGGCAAGCTACTCTCGAACTTCGGGCGAACAATGTCCCATAGAGGTCCCAAAAAGCCAGAAAATATGAATAACTAGCTTCTGCCCGCGACTTCGTCCGTGTTAAATTTTTTGTATCCCCGACCCTTCCCGTCGCATCGAATCGCCTACCCGTGCGATTTTCCCCGTTTTTGCAACAGTTTTCATTACTGCTCCGCTCCTCTTGGTTGTAGCGTGATGTTATATATCCTATAGCCCTCCTGGATAAATAGGCTACCCAACACAAAAATATTTTTTCAATTCGGACCAGTAGTTCCTGAAATTAGCGCGTTAAATCAAACAAACAAACAAACTCTTCAGCTTTATAATATTTAATACATAAACTGTCTGTCTCGTTGGTCTATTGGTCGCAAACGCAATTACTGAGCTATGTCGGTGAGGTCGGTTCGATTCCCGGGTCGGGCTAAGTTATATTGCGCTTTTCTATCCGGAATTTCAAAGTAGCAGCCCGGTATCTGAATTTGTGCCCGGTTGAAGGCAAAGGCATATAGGCTCGCCCCCTATTGCATGGGACCTAACTGACGAGTTGTAGATGTAACTTAGGTAGGTACACCTTTGCCTAAATAAGTTGGAGAAACTTCACAAGATGTTTTAACGTTCGAGGAACAACTGTAAAATGTTTTTATTTCTTCCTCGTACAAAAGATTCCTACATTAGCCGTTCTAAACAAAATTCTAAGATAAAGGTCAGAAGTAAAAGGTTGGATAACTCGAGTCTAGGCTAAGATAAACAATGTGCCTCAACAATTTCTGCGTGACTTCCTATGGAGATTGCCCGAGTAAGGTCAATACGGTATTAGGAGTGAGCTAGCTGAGCAATAAGGCCGACTCAAGATATAGTATTTTTTCTTTGTATCTTGTTACACCAAATATGGAAAATAATCAAGACGATGGCACGAAGATGATTCCAAATAGTTATTGTAATATTTTTTACTCGTTAGGTGAAGAATACCAATTTTCTGTAATTTCCTCCTTTTCCAGTATCATTTATTATTGACACAAACTAAGCTTAACTAGCTTACAAAACCAGTCACATTCTTACACCTAAACATATAATATCTGTTTTAATCTATTCTGCTGTTTCACTAAAACACGGATTTAAGGAGGACAACAACTCTCTAATTCCCTTTAATCCCATTGAACGTCGATTTCATGATATAAACTTATATAATAGGATATGATCCACAAACAGCCCTCTCAAAGAGAGGACGTCTGTGTCCCAGCAGTGGGAACATTACAGGCTGATTATACTGTACCATAAGTTGGACCAACAATCTGCACTTGCACCATCTGAACAGACTTTACACGATACAAGTCATTTGTTGCTTCAATTGCATTGTATGCCACCATCGTGTAAATGATCCTTTACATTTGTAAATATTACCTTCCTAACACCTGCTACTCCTAGTTACATCAACACCGATACCATTACACTGTCTATGTAACAATGTGACACTCCATTTACATCACACAACGTTTTCTCCTTACTGAAATTACATACTATGACAGTATCGTTCGTCAGTGAATCTCATGGGTGTAGTTTACTCAACAAGCATCACCGTTTGGCTTCGTTGTGAAACCTGCACGGTGCAGTGGGAAGGGAAGTCCCTTTGTTGACAAGACAGTTGCTCTTGTTGCCGCGTTGAAAAATTGCATATTGTTTTATGGCAACCGTCAGCGATGTGGATAACTGGTTCAGCTCCAGGAACTCTTAAGATTTGATGTGTTTAAATATGTCTCTACGTTTATACTCTACTACGCTTTTGCCTTCGTAGATTTCGAGCAAAAATTAAGTCTGCATGTTATATACTTTGCAAGGCTGCAAAGTTTCACGATGAAGTTTCTTGCCCATTCTTCTCCATACAAAACTACATTTCGGAATGTACGACTACAATAATTTCTATTTCAATGTAAATGTTGACGTTCAAAAGTGCCTTTTATGTGCCTATTTAAAAGAAATGCTTTGATTTTGATCCGTCAAACATTGTTGGAGTTTATCAATCTCATGTCAATCAAAATCAATATCAACCTCAATTTTTATCCTCATCCATTTTGTGGTTCTTCTTCAATATTATTAATTTCGTGAGATATCAAGATGCAACTGCATATGCGTGTGAATTTTCCACTGGAGACTTCCATAACAAACGATTAAAAAAAAGACTTTTCGGAAATATAATATATCAAGAACACAACTATTTTCAATAAAGTTTATATCTGTAGTAAACTAATTGATGAGTAATTAAGCGCGGATATCAATAGAGTATACCATAAAGTTTTCCTGTTTTGATGGCAGGAATGTAGGCAAGGTAATGATAACATTGTTTTATTCCTTTTATAGCAAAATTGACCGCAAGGTTAGTTAGTCAATCTGGAAGGATTTCCCAGGTTTTTGGTCGACCCTACGATATTGGTAAACTTAGTAGTACTAATATAAATGACAATACCTATGTGTGTAACTAACGTAGCGTGAATGTTATGACAAATACTTGATAGTATTTGCGTAAATAATAGTTTTATTAGTTCTCAGAGCTTCTTCATCGACGGTACGGTCCCTTTAATCACCCATATTATCGCATATACATTCGCTTTAGGCATCATACTTATTGAGACCCAAAACAAAAATCTCCACACTGTCTTTATTATGATGCTTTGCATCTGCATACCAAGTCTCATATACCTAATTAAAATCTCGCACGCATCATATCAATTTGAATGCGGAACACGGAAGGTAATTCATACGATGTTATAATTATGCGTGTGCGCTGTTTCAGTACTGATGTGATCTTGTTTTTGTTGCAGGTACGTATCCATTGGCATGGCGGCACTGACTTGTCCCTCCGATCTCAGGTACAGTACAAACGAAATACTTTTCCAAATATTCTTACTAACTTACTAGTTTTCTCTAAAAAGTATTTTAATATGGCATTTGAGTCTTTAGATTATCCGCCTAGAATGCTAAATAAAACTTTTACGCTAGGCGGAATATCTCAAGTTTTATTAAGAAGAAGTTTATGAAAATGAATTTATTTTTCTTTTGCCCGACGCGACATCTCGAGTCTGCAGCATTCGTGATCACGAACTTAGTAGTTTTTTTTTACAAGCACTTTGAACGCCGAGCAAATTGTAATTAAGGTGACATATTGAGAAAACCGTGCTTTTTCTTTTAAGTGTACCTTTCTTACGATACGATAGCCGAACTTAATATTAAAGTGTATGATTTTTGACTATATGATCTAGTATCCTGTAAAAGGAATACACGATACGATAAAATTTTCTCGATACAAAAAAATCGCAAAGTTCTATCCATGTTTATGATTTTTTTAGCCTCAAGGCGCAATGCGTTAGATTTATTAAACATAGTTTACTTTAAAACATTGATAATAATCTTATCTAAGTTTTTGTAAAACAGTTTTCGTTTTAATAACACTTTTCATTCATAAAAGACGGCGATTCGTTTTGGCACATACGTTATTTTATTCCAGGCGCATACACATTATCGCCATCTCTTTTTTTGCCTATAATAAGTAGTCTCATCACTCTCGTTCGTTCATAAATCAGTCGCCCAGTAGGGCTCATCGACGACGGATCTATGTCACTTTTTTACAAATCGGTGCGATCAAAATTACGTTTTTTAAATATTAATGTCCTCAGAAAAAGGTAGTAGTGAAGTATTTTGCTGTAAATATTTAATATAATAAATGTTGGCTTTCCAAAAACTTTATATTTACACTGTATACTCGTATGTGTCTATTTTTGTGACTGTGAATAATATAACATTCTTTTTCTATTACTATGTAGTGACGACCTTGATTATGTATGAAAATGGGAAGAACCAAAAACTAAAATTGAACAGTACCTTCAAGGTTAGGAGTACCTGCACAGGGCAATTAATTAATTCATTTTGCAGGAATTCAATACCAATAAGATGATGATAACAAGAGGAATTCACCACCTTCACTAAAGCATTACAGCAACAATCTATTCTCACTTTGTAAAGTAATATTGAGTTAACACCCTATTTTTTTAGAGAAGAACGTCTGTTTTATCCCAAAAACTTATAATAATCGTTCATTTAGAAATAAATTAAAATATATGATTAGTTTTTAGGTTTGAAGTACGTCAACAATATATCTATATGTCAAGTACTGACACTATAAATACAAGAGCACAACGAAGGAATAGAGTAGCATTACAAGTGTGAAAAAGGTGAGGTTTTATAACTGACTGCGGCTCAAAGGAGGGTAATTATTTTACCACGCAAATGTATGGTGATCGGTGAAACGAAGTTGGAGTTTATAATCTCTTATATACCAACATCCATTTTATTTATATACCTCTAGAAGATTAGTTCGATATTTTTAATTTCATGTCGTAAATAACAAAGGTATGCAAAATTTACCTTTTTGAAACAAAACTACTACTTACACGTTTCGATTTTCATGACGTTTAGCATTAACCTGACTCACAAAATAAACTGTTATAAATCCTTGTAATACCTTATTTGCTTGTCACTGAAGCTTCTTTGTCATATTTGACATTAAATATTTTCATTAGCCCGTTTATATCTTTACAGTAAAACTGAATCACCGTCTTGAGCGAAAATTGGGACAAAAGCTTTTTCTCTACATCTATTTCTCTATATAATATAGAAAAGTAGTGCCCGTAGCCAATTTTTTTTTCTTTGAGTCGAGATCCTAAAAGTTCTGCGGCAATTTTAGAAAGATCTAATTTACGCACTTATTTGTTTAATTCTGGTTCTGTAAATAGCTGTGGCTCGGTTTTGTCGATAGGGAAATCAATCAGTCGACGGTCAATCATATTTACTAAATATTTTTTTAAACTACCAACAAGTAAAATAACAGTCGAAAATTATAATTGTTCATTATCTGCCTAGCCTTTTCCCAACTATTTTGGGGTCGGCTTCCAGTCTAACTGGATGTAGTTGAGTACCGGTATTTTACATGGAGCGACTGCCTATCTGACTTCCACAACCTTGTTACTGGGTAATACGATACCCCTTGGTAAGACTGGTTGTCAGACTTTTGACGACCCGTAACGACTGTCTAAGATTTACGAAAGACAGTCGGGCCGAACTGCTTTTTTTTTGGATGGTGGATCATCAAATGACGTCTCCCGCTGTGGATGCAGCGGAAGGGCGTGTCAGACTTTTACTGACTAAAACCCACCCGTGTTCCTTCAGTTGCCCATATGCCAGGGCCACGGTACCTCTTTCAAACTAATCTCGCGACCCTGGTAGGCGGACCAACGGCTTAACGTGGTTTGTAAACATAGTCACCCATCCACGGACCAACCGCGGCAAGCGTAGCTTAACCTAAATGACCGACTCGTGCAGCTGTTTTAAATTAGCCACAAGCCCTTCCGAAAATAATAATTGTTATCCTATCATATCTATACTATGGTAGCATTTATGAAGATTTCTACAAAACCTTACGTGATGGAATTTTTTGTTTATTTTTCTGTTAATCAGGACCTCTAATTCTATAAGAAACTATTATTCGATTTCAATTAATTTTACCCATGCATATCATTAATCAAAATTTAAGTTTCAGGTTTTTAAATATTTTGTATTAGTTTTCTACTCCATAGTTTACTATGCGCAAAAATTTCAAAGACCGAGACAAATTAACGTCACTTGGCATGCTAATTTTTTTTAATATGTTGCCGTCTTTATCTGGCATTGTTATTTAAACAGTTGTGCGACGGTGACAAGAATAATTCTTAGCGAAAGCCCATGCTAAGTAACGTTTTTAAATTTCGGTCAGTGATAATTCCTTCGTTCCACTTTTGGCCACTGGTAAAATAAGTCATTAAAGTTTGTGACGATGACGTGTCGGCCGACCAATGAAGATAGGTCCGCCACTCCCCGCGTGCGGGGGAAACAATCCAACTATCATCTATTTTCGAGGTGGGGTCTTAAGTTCGAGTAAGAAATATTTATTTACACGAATGCCGTTCGCATAATTTAGTTAGGAAATGAATTCGAACGGTTAAGCCCGTTTAAAGATTAAAAAACTAGATACCTAGAGAAATTCATTTATTGGAGTTCCTCAAGGGTCGACGCTCAGTCCTATCTTTCTTTCTTCTGTTCATCGGAAAAAGGCAATCGTCGTCGAACATTTTAAGTTAAATCAACGTAATAGCTTCTTATATTAGTTTGCCTATTAGTACGTTTGTTTACGAACCGGTTCGTGGACCCAAAACGTGTATAGTTACGTCACGGCATTAACATACGGCATACATGCCTATGATAATGTTCTCGTTCTGCCTTTAGGAGTCGGTTCGGTGCAAGTATCGTCTACATTATATATTCTTTAGGAACAATATTTAGTAGTTGTTGTTATGATGTTGGTAGGCGTTTCATATTTTGTACGGATGTCCCATGTTTTAACCTTTCTAATATCAGAAAAGGCGTGTTATACTGATTTAGATACTATAACAGATCCCTGCTTAGTTACCTGGTTTCTTTCCTTATTTATACGTGAGCTCTGTGGAGTCTAATTAATTGTTTCTTACTTAATCGAAATTCCATACAGTTTCATTTATCTTTGCCGTTATCTACGCAGTCTTTAAACTCTTCCTCAGGCAGCTCTTAGTTAACAAACTCGACCATTCCTGTTTTATACGCTCTCTTATAATGAAATGAATCAAACTTAATTGATTGCGGCCATTTTGTTTATTATTCGAGTCAAACCTCTGTGGAGCCTTCATTAATATCTGATTGCGATCTAACTTATTGGGCTAATGGCTGATAAAATAGCCTTTGAGTTGACTTCTTTGGACTATGATTGGGTTATGGCTCATTGAAAATCAATTCTGTAAGATTTCTCATTTGCTCCCATTAATTGACAATTTATCATGCCTTTGTGGAATTATTTCTAGCTTCGGTACCTGTAGGTCAGCGAAGGGCTTTCACCTTTTTGTTAAAGAAAAGCGATTTCTCCTTTTTAGAAATGTTTTAACGCAAGTTATTCTCCAAAAACTTCAAGAAAATTCAACCACTCCAGTTCACCGTGGAACATTGTACTTTAGGTACCTAGTTGAAGTCAACGGTAGACCATAAACTTACCATAATATTTTAATTTCACCAGGATGTTTCCTTTAATATCAGCCATATAACATGTTAGCAATATTGAGCACAGGTTGCGACATATGTTCGTACCTCCCCCAGTAAGTTTGAAATCACCGTCACGTGAGGCAGGATGAAAAAACCGCACTAACCATTTCCTCCACACGCATGCAAGCAAATATCCTGCAACATAAATACATATCGTGTCTTATTATTGCGCAAATTAGCATTCCATGACCTGACGCAATATGTTAGCTAAAACTGAAATAATTTAGGCAACACCATTGACTTTGAAAATAAGAACGAAGATGAAACGACATGGATTTTAAATTTCTTTGTTTATAATTTTTTATGTAGGAGATAATTATATAACTACTACAACCGCGAACGGGTAGTGGTATACGACGCGGTGGGTCGGGGTCGAAATTTCACGCGGTCGGAGTCACGGGCTGAAGCTAGTAAAACATTAAACGTCCTTTTGACTGGAGGCAGAGTAGAAATTGTGTTTTATACTGTGGTAGACACAAGCAGCCAGCAACTCGGTTCTTCAGAAGGTGGATATACTATAAACAGTTAAATTGCCGTGACAGTAGGATATGTTTCATTGTGTACAGCTGAACATAATGTAGATATTAATAAGGGACACTAAAATGGTTTGGCTTCTCTATCATCCTTCTACAATTTTTTTCTCAACCATGAATACGAAACTAGCCTATTGATTAGTTAGAAAAAAGCAGAGGCTTGTGGCTAATTTATAATAGTCGCACCGTTAAGCTGCCCTTGTCACGGTTAGTTTGTGGATGGATAACCATCTTTACTTACCAAGACCTCTCCGTGCCTCAGAAAGTACGTTAAGCCGTTGGTCCCGGCTGTCATTCGTAGATCTTGGCCGTCGTTACGGGTCTTCAGAATCGCGAAAGTCTGACAACCAGTCTTTCCAAGGGGCATCGTATTACCCAGTTACTGGGTTGTGAACCTCAGATTGTATTTAGCTGCATCCAGTTAGACAGGTGGCCGATCCCAACATATTTGGGAAAAGGCTATTCAGATAATGATGTCTAGTTACAAACATAGTATGTTATCTACGTGTGTCCCTAATTCCCGTCTCCATAACATAATGTTATGTACCTATTACATGATCTGGTTAAACTATAGCCGTGTTGTTTTAATGGCTGCGTATAATTTCACCGCGGCTGTGCTCATCCGGTGTGGCGGGTACTGAGTTTTATCTCACAGCATCCGGGCGGCTACTGTTGTGTGTGACGCCATTTGCGCATTTTCCTACGTCGCTTTTCACGAGAATTTATGGTTTCATATCTCGTTTATTGTAGTTTTGACTTTTGAGAGGATTTTATTACAGGCAATGTTTAAGTGAACAAACAGACGTACCTAATAATATCGCGACGGTTCTTTCGCGCACTCGATTTTGAATGCACCGCTTAGCGCCGAGTGTTGAAAATCGAACAATGTGTTTTTTCGTCGTGCTGAGATGTACTCTGTTGGATTCTCAATACTCGGTTCAACACTCACAGTCGAAAATCAATGCACGACAAAATCTTACCGCGATATTCTTACGTCCGACGTGGATAGCGTTTTTTGTTTTGTGAAATCCGAAATTGCCTTAACTATTTGTAAAGCACGTCCACTTTGACTTTGAAGATCTTTCTTCATAAAATTCTTGGAAAGAGGGTGCTTTTTGGGAGTCTTTAGTCATATAATTCAATGTTGTTATATTTCGTAAAATCCCTTTGCCTGGTACAAAAGAGCCGAGCCATTAACATAACATATCTGTAGGTATGTATGGTATAACACGATTTAATTAACGGGCTTTTAATAAAGCTTACCTGACCGCTAAACTCACATATTTACGTGAAAATCCCAGCGAGTGAACCGCGAATAAAAATATTCAGAAGCTCCACTTTGTGGATTTTTTTTTTGTGATTCAGTGTCCATGTTTGTTTTCACAAACATGGACACTGAATCAAAATGAAATATCACTAATATGTGCTGTTCTGTTCTGATTTTCCATCTGGCATTATGGTCAAATCATTGGGTTGGTTCACATCAGCAAAATGTGATTTGAAACAGCTATAGCTTACAGTACTGTAAAAGACTGAATATCTAATAAGCAGTTGCTTCAGGGTCTCGACCTTTATGAGCTAGTGCTTTATTGCTGGAATGTAAAGGACAGACACAAGCAAAATCAAGCTTTTGACACTGCATTTTTTTTTAAATTACTAAGTCGACTACTTTGATAGATTTACCAAAAAAAAAAACTGTCAGATTTTCGTATGTCGTGACCATAACGGTTGTAATTCAGTAGACTTTTCTCGCAGAAGTGTGGGCCTTCTGTACATAATTTTATGCAAGACAGCACAAAATGTAATCTTGCAGTAGAGTGCGGTGCATCCGGGCGTGTGCTTCCGTTCCGGTGCGCGGGAAATCAACCTATCCGTGTGACACGTGCTTACATGGTATCAATATCCTTTGTGCTAAAAATGATGGCGAATTTACGAGCACATATTAGGGATGCATTTTGAATACATTCCTAAAATGTTATAGCGATGGTTTGTGTCTAGACACTGCGTTCTTTTGTCTAGAGTTTCTATTGAACCCGATCGTTCGGATATCCCGTATCGTAACGAAGTAATCAATACATTATTTTGGTGTAGTTATTGAAACTTTGAGACAAGACAACATTCTGTGCAGTGTATTTACATAATGTATCGAGCTAATCAGATATCGGAGCAAAACAGAGTTCTGTAACATGTGCACGACACATATGAAATAGTCATCATAATCAGCATGTATTGTTCCCACTGCTGGGACACAGGCCTCCTCTGCGTGGGAGGCAGTGGGCCGTAATCTACCACGCGGGTTCAGTGCGGTTTGGTAGATGTCACATGTCTTCGAATTTTTGGTTCTAGGACATGCTGGTTTCCTCACGATGTTTTCGTTCACCGTTTTAAGAGCAGTGAAATAGTTCTGGG
Source organism: Aporophyla nigra (assembly GCA_947507805.1). Lineage (NCBI taxonomy): Eukaryota > Metazoa > Arthropoda > Insecta > Lepidoptera > Noctuidae > Aporophyla > Aporophyla nigra. The sequence continues at coordinate 17,068,196 of OX382309.1, read as the reverse complement.
CCAGAATTATCCGCTAAATATGCGTGCATTTCCACATCACTGCTGCATATTTTAACCCGAACCTGTCGATTTAGTTTCGGCTGTTACTTTGTCACAAATTGTTACTCAATTTGACCCGTCAGGTATCATTAGCATGGTTAAACCCGTGTGACGCATGTTACGCACCAGTTATCTGAAGTATTTCGTGCCTACGTGCTGATGGGAACATAGGAATAATGTGAATAAACTTTTCGTTTATAACCGCAACATTCAATGTATGACTTTGAACTAGCCACAGTGTCATCGAAATAATGTCTAGGTTTTTCTCTATGACTTGTACAAGTATAAGAAGAATGAGATGAAATTATGCATTTCTAACCGACTTCAAATGAAGGAGGAGAGGCTTCTCAATTCGGTTGTTTTTTTTCCTGTATGTTCCTTCAGAACTCTTCAGGAGAAAAAATATTTTGACTGAAAGCAGATAATAATAATGCTTACATAAAGAACCCCATATAAAACAAAACAACTGAATTCCAAAAAAAAAACATACTACAAAATGAAAATTGACTTCAATTTCGGAAGGCAAAAATATCGACTTCCGAAATAAAAGTTATGTTTTACTTAGCTTTTTTTGGAAGTTGGTTGTTTTCATAAATCTAAAGATCTGGTAACAATCATAAATAATAAATAGGTACACTAAGCGTAAAACTCGACGCGAATTAAATTTACGCACAGAAGACAGATGTATTTCTGGAGCGCAGTAATCATCATCAATCATGTAGTGATATGCAAAATGAAGTTGTAATCAGGGTTCGTTTAGCTCCTCAACGGAAACACCATTAAAGCGCAAACCAATATATTTAAGCATTCTGCATAAAAATACTAAAACAACTCGCATCTTTTCGCCATAGAACATCTCGCAACTTAACTAGCTAGAATCTATTCATTCATCTTCTTTTAAACATCCCTTACTTTAGTAATTACTCGAAAAAAGTCTTTAGTAATAACTCCAACGTTTTCTATAGACTGCATTCATATAAGCAAGCTGTAAGATATAGCTACGGAACCACGAAGTCTGAAGGTTTTTTAATCTTGAATTTTCCCCCATGGCGAGCCAAGATGAGACGGTAGTCTTCATTTTTATCCTCAAATGTATTCAGATGAAGATTTGTAAGCTTCTCACGTATAAGATGCTGTGTTTCGCGTATTTTGCACCCATGTGTGGTTTCAACGTAGTGGTTAGCAGTCATATGGGAATGATGCTGTCGAGTTTAACGCCTTTTGTATTTACTAAGATTATTTAGCGGACGGTATTCATAAATGTTGGTGTGTAATGGTGTTATATTTTGATATAAGTATTGAAGTAAATACATACAGGGTTTCAGAGACACTGACGCACAAAATGAAACCATGAATTCAGCACGTGATTCTAGTCCCCTTAGTATTGGAAATATTGGCCGGTATTAAAAAAAATCTGATGTTTCATAGAAAAGTGCAATACCTATGCGGTCTTAATGGCGCAACAGAGCAAATTTTTCTATAACCGATGAGACATTCCGCAGTGGGATTCAGAATCATGTACTGAATCCATGGTAACAGGTTTTGTATCCCTCCCTGTATAGTGGTTTTATTTGAAATTAAAATACATGTGAATAAATAGGAATCTTAGGAATACCACGTGAAATATTTCCTAGAATAAACAGTATAAATCAGCTTCTGTTACGTTGTTATTGTCCCTTAAAATTCAGTACACAATGAAATACGAACACTAATTTACCACATGACCGCCTTTCAAAAAGCTTATAGCAACAAATCTCGTTTCCTAATCAACTGTATGCTGGCCGTCAGGCGCGTCATTACTCATTAGTCTCGGGACGTCTGCCAATCCTACGCGTAATTTGTACTAACGAGACGAAACATTACTGAATATGGCATTGTTTTGCTGTGTTGATATTATCTCTCTTTGTGAGAACATTGTTCTTAGTTATTAATATATATGTAGGTAGTATTATAATTTGATTATATAGCATAATTTTAAAACCATGTTTGTACGCCGGAAACGGCAGAATATTTTGAACGTAATAATCCACATAACAACTTTGTACAATGTTCTGACAAATAAATGCTTTCTTTCTTCTAGTTATTACCCACTTAACTAATGTATCTGGGTATATTATTGTGTAGTTATGCGACAAAGATACGAGTAGAAACTATAATGTACTACTTGGTCTTTAATTTTCTTTTAACCGTTTTGAATGTAAATATTTAAACTATATTGTAACCAGAGAAGGAGCGCTTTACGCAAACTTTGCGAACAGTGCATATTTCAGAAAGCGCTTACAGAGCAATCCTTTACACATGTTCCACAATTTTCATAGGTAGTCCTGTCTCTTTCCCTGCAGCTATAAAGCGCAGTGCAGCTTTAGTGTCAAATTCTCATGCATAATCTCAAAACATTCCGAAACCTTTAGGGAAATAAGGCACAGACATTTTAAAAGCCCCTGGCTGTATAACTTTGAAATAAACACTAAATTGTATTCCGTTCCTACACTAGTCCCTAATATTTCCTTGTTTCACTCGCAATATAATCATAACAAGGCTTTGTGACGGCTACCGGTCTCATAAACTTCATATTTTTCTCTCACAGCGTACAAAGAACGGAGGGCTTTTAAGATTTTCACTACCCTTTAGTCTAGACGGGGTGGGGGGTACAATGAGGGCTTACATTCAGCTGAGCTCCGCATTTTTCCGCGTCTTATTATTTTTCCGAAATACATAAAATGTTTTTGTTTTGCTGTTTCTTTTTTGGATGTTTTTGTTGATTGAACTTATTTTGGGTAGAAAGTGTATAATAGGTATCTACATACTTTATTGAAAACAATAAAAGTACATTTACAAAGTCAGTTAAGACGGCGCATCTATTTATGTACGTAAAATATGCATTGGGCAGCCCTTTTCTGTTCCTAATGAGCATGACATGTATGAATGATGATATAATTACAAAGGGGTTGGCTACCGAGATGACGACTAATAGAGAAGTACGGAAGTAAAAGACATGTTGCACCGACCCTAAATAAATTGGTATAACGGCAGGAGAATGGTGAATCAGCCTTTAATGTTCCCACTGCTGGGACACAGGTCTCCTCTAAGTGAGAGGAAGTAAGCCGCAATCCACCAGCATGCTTAGCATGACCACCGTAGAAATGGGTTTTGTCGACGAAAGAATAGACAAAGTTACAGATTGTAGAAAGATTAAAGACAGATTAAAGACTGTAGAAAGATTTGTACCGTTTTATGCTGGCGTAGCATGACAATTCTATTTCTATTCTACCAAGAATAGACAAAGTTCTTTCTATGGTGGTCATGCTACGCGTGCAGGCGGGCCTAGTGTGGGTTTGTAGATGGCACACGACTTTGAATTTTTGGTTCTAGGACATGCAGGTTTCTCACAAAGTTTATCTTCACCATTTTGAGAGCAGTGATGTCGAAATAATTTACACAAAGTCAGTTAGTGTTACCGATTGCTCCAGCACAACTTAAGATTTGTAGCTTAGATAAACTTCTCGTTAGTTGAGCCTGGTTTCCAAATGATACCAACTGATTCTCAAGATTGCTCGAGCTTCCTTAAAAGGGCATTAAAATGGTATAATCACGATCTTTGATAGCACACCCACTCTGGAAATAAGGCATTAATTGCTGTTATATATTTGGTTAGACAACTTTGTAACTTTGTTGCGAAGATTATGCTTAAAAATCGGTGGACGTATTCTCTGATCGAAATTAAGATGTTATCTATGAAGGCAGATGAGGCTGTTTATCTTTAGTAGCCAGTCAAACGTGTAATAACTAAGAGGAAATAAAGATATGACTTGTATCTTTAATTTACGTGTATCTATCTATAAATAGTATTAAGCAAAGTTGCTGTTCGTTCTGTTCATTTACGTGTATCTATCTATAAATAGTATTAAGCAAAGTTGCTGTTCGTGTCTACCTGTGTGACGGCTTAATTCTTCTAAACTACTCTATCGATTTTGATGCGGTTTTCACTGTCATTTAGGTAATTTATTCCTGAAGGTTTATACATAGGTATTCATGCGAAACTTAATTATTAACCAACAAATAAATAGGGTGAGCTTCTGAAGTCGACACGTTTAGTTTTTATCTTATGTATGATCGCGCATAACTTTTTACTGAACTGTCCGATTTTGAAAATTGTTTTTTTTTATTTTATTGAAAAGGAGATACTTTGAGGTATGAGTCAGCGCAACAAACAAAGATATCAAGTAAAACAATGGCAGCTTGATTGAGCAGCAGCGTTGATGTGTTTGTTTTACGCCGCCGATTAAAAACTTGTACTGTACATTCATTTAGGAGCTTAGTGATACTAAAAAGATAACATTTTTATCAATAACTTCTTTTAAAAAAGAAACCTGAATGCTTTGTGAAGTCACAAAAACCACGCGACGCAGCAGCGAGTAGCCAATTTTTCAAGAAAACTCTTCAGTAACCACCACATAATCCTAATGGATAAAATCGATCTAACTAGTCAAGCTATCTATTTCGAAGACGTAACTAATCGTTGTGAATTTCAACACGTGTGCCGGAAAGCTAAGAGCTCTCGGAATAAAGTGCACCTTTCTAATTCATTGGTTGTCGTAGTGGCGAGGTGATGAGATGCTGGCGTACCTTACCTAGTAATTATAGCTCCATGTTCTGAAGTACTGACTGATGCACTGTAATGAAAGGATAAGCTAGGGTTAGGTATATGAGAGACTAGACCTACGCCCGCGATTTCGTCCGAGAGATTTCGTATCTCTCCCTACAAAACGGAACACGCCCTCCAACTGTTTTTAAAATGAGCTTTTCTTAATTGTGTGATCTTGTTATCTAGAATCGTATTCAGGTCAATTTGAAAAAATTGGTTATTTGAAAATTATTTTTCCTATTCCAACTTTTCTTATTATCGCTTTTCAGCCAGAAAGTAGTTGACTTTGAAAAAACGTTTGTGAAAAATTCTATTATATAACTCATGGTACTTATACCAATACCAGTACTTATTTTTGAGTTAATCAAGGCACGCAGTTAAATCCCCCGCTAACATTTACTGGGTAGTAGTTTTTCATTCCGTCACGAGAAGACTTTACTACGAGGGGTAAATAGTGAGATGACGGCTTTTAGAGATATGTGGCCAAATAAATTGAGAATAAAGCAAGAGGTTAATTTTAAATTAGGGAATTCTTGATGTGCACCGCTAAAAGGCGAGATGCAGAGGTACAGCGTTACCTAGTAATTATTGCACTTCGCTCTGACGCACTGACTAATGCACTATAAAGAAAGGATAGCCTGGAAATACATGAGATGAGGACTATAGTAGATGGTAGTAAATTGTTGCTTAGATAGAGTGTGGACGTCGACTATGAAATAAAGGTCTCCTCATAGATTGCCTCTATAAAAAGTCGTAAAAAATGTGGACGAAGTTTGGTGATTCTAGGCAAAAGTAATGGTACTGCATACCCTTTGGCCTTAAAGCTTTGTTGGAGAAAATGATAGTGTAAATAAAATGTTATTTCTTGTGCTATAAAAAGCCCAATAATAAATTACAAGTAGTTAGGTATATCAACATCCGTAATCACTAAAAGTAAATGATTATGGAAGACCGATTCATAACTTTTGATTGCAAACACTGTCTATTCCCATAGATATTATATAGAAACTGTAACATTTCCATGACTATCGGAAGAACATAAATACACGTGATGTCATACGCTGTCAACTGGGACGCGACTCCTTCCGTTTCCTGTGCTCCGAATGTAAACGTCATTTCCATATTCAGGAGACATTTCTAAGTGAAACGATGTCTACGGCGAATTTTGGGTTGAATTTATCTGATATTTGCTATAGGAAAGTCCTGCTTATGATAAATATTTGAAATAAATTGTTGTTATAATCATAAATCGACATTCTCTTTAGTAAACGAGGAAATGGGGCTTTTACGTTAAAGGCTCCCGCATACAGGCGCGTCTTTTGTAGAACAATTTTCATAGAAATAGTTCTACGAGATTTGCGTCGCGCTGTCGCCTCGCGCCTGTTTGTAGGAGCTTTAATCCTGACTTTGTATTTTATTTAGTACTGTTGTGTAATTCTATCTAATTATGGCTAATTGGTCGATTTCCACGAATTTTGCTCGCATAAACTGATAAAACCACAAAAAAAAAATTGTCGGTTCGCCCGTTACGGGCTAGTAAATTCGCAAGTCCTAAGTATAATCGATGTCAAACTCGTGCTTACTTTTACTTACCAATCAAACTCAAAGTCAAAAACGTTTTTGCGAACTAAGTGCACCAAAAAACAGTGTATAGTGTGTAGTGTAAAATAATTACCATATGTTGAACCCAAAGTAACCATATCTCTCGCAATCCCATTCTTACTAATCCAACTAAAACCCCTTTTGTTCAGTCTCATAACAAGAGAAGCTACCAGCTGAAAATGTCTACAGGAAACAGTCGACACACGCACGCGTCAGTTTGCGCTGGCTGATATACCCGGGTAACAAAGGCGTGGAGATGAAAGGACAACGCTATACCGTGGTCCTACTCGCAAAGCTTTGTTTGTCTGTCGCATTCAACCAGCCAGCCAGATCTATATTATCTTGTAATGACGGAGGTGACTGGGCTTTCAGTTTTGATGTTTGACAAGCGGATGGGACGTTTCCGGGCGTAACTGTCAGAGTTGGAGAAACTTTTCGGACTGAGGTCTGTGGTATTGGGACTGACAGTTGACGTCGAGTTAGTTTTGGGATTGTTTCAGTTGTGGATAGTACTGTTTAGAACTTTACAAACTGATTAGGACGGTAGCAACGTATTAAATTTTAGCATACCTACTTATAGCATTCTAGTTGCGCGGTAAACTTTGTTTGCGCGATGCAGGATTTTTCTGTGACGTCACTGTCATGCGTATTTCGCTTGTGGCAATGATGATGGCGCTACACTACTTTTGATTGATTTCATTAAATGTCAACTTAATACTTAGCCATGCCACACTACCAGTACACAAGAACTGTATGCCACCTGATTATTGAATTAAAACTTCTAGCCAGGGCACTTGCAAAATCTCCTCTTTTCATCTCCTTTAAGGACGAATTTGCAAAAACCCCTTCTTAGTGACCCTACAATATGCAAGAAAGCCGTGAGCAAGTGTGCAAAATTTCACATTCCTGAACTAAGTCCGTTTCTCCTCTTAAATGTATAGATGAGGATTACGGGAGTTTATAATATATAGCATGTTAGTTGCGCGGTAAACTGTGATTGCGCGATGCAGGATTTTTATGCGACGTCCAAGTGTCAGGCGTAGTTGGTATGTGGCGATGTATTATAGATGGCGCTATAGTACTATTGTTTGATTATAACACATTAAAAGTCAAGTTAATGCTTAGCCATGACACAGTACCAACAAGAACACAAAAATTGTGCTTTTTTTTTTGTAAGTGTTAAATCATCAAATGACGTCTCCCGCTCTGGGCGGAGCGGGAGGGCGTGTCAGACTTTTACTGACTAAAACCCACCCGTTTTCCTACAGTTGCCTATATGCCAGGGCCACGGTAAACAATTGTGTGCTAACAGCTGTTTATTTTTAATCAATCGAACACGTATAGTCAATAAACCCCACTAAATTATTTAAACGTTTCAACCCCTATCGTCACATCAGCCTATTTCCATAATATGCAGTCTATTTACGGGTAGTGGTATTTCGTGGGGGGCTATTCCGGTGGTAGTTAATCACGTATCACATGGGGGAACAAACAACATATCGGAAGTTTCCGAACCATAAAACACCGGTAAATTATCTTACCTTAATTTGATGTATTAGTAAATGGTGGTGTGTGTTTGGGAACGGCATTTAGAAATTAGTTTCAGTAAATAAATAAAACAAACTGCCTTGTTAGTCTAGTGGTCGCAACCGCTACTTGCTGACCATAAACGTCCTGCCTTCAGTTCCCTGGTCAGGTATTATTGAGTTTTTCCAGTAGGACTTTGTTGGTAGCAGCCCGGAGCCTGGATTTGTTTCCGGGTGATGGCAATAGGCTCGCCCCCTATTAGGTGGGTCTCGAAAATATAACTGGAGACATGTGGTTATATACTATAGCTATTCCCCTGCCGTACATTCGGAGATTACCGGCGTGATGTTACGTGTGTGTGTTGAGTAAATAAAACATAAATAAATAGATGGAATAACCTACTTACTTTTACCTGTTTACTATTTGTAAAAATAGACAAACAATAATAGTTATTGGACTTAGCTTAGACGTGATTTTAGTTTAAATATCGACATTACCTCCACCATGTAAGGTGTCGATAATCAAAACTATTCTTTATATTATGTAGCAAATGTTTTAATTTAGCGCACAAGAATTTTTTACTGAACATAATTATAATATGACGCCTGCAATCCCCAAGATTCAGGCAGAAATGTACCTATACTACAGCCATATTTCGCCAGTTATGTTTAAGTCCCCGTTTGCCGCCCACCGGGACAAATAGCAAATCTGCTACTCAGAAGTTCCTGGTGGAAAACCTAATAAAAATTTTCTCGACCAGCACGCGTAGCATGACCGCCATAGAAACGGAATTTGTCGACGGAAGAGAAGACAAAATGATAAATTGTATCGTAGAAAAATTGAGTAAAACTGAACAAAAGAGATGATTCTATTCTTTAGTCGACAAGAGTACGATGTCAAGTATTATGACTTTTTCTCTTTACTATTGATGAGATAGGAACATTTTTACAGAATTAAAATACATAAGGAACTTTTTTGTTCTTGGTAGAATAGATATAGAATTGGTCATGCTACGCCGGCTGGGGAGTAAACCCAATACCTCACGCTCACCAGTACTTGCGATCACTAGGCCAACGAGGCAGTATCAGAAATAATTTGTTTGTTTATAACACCCAACTTGTCCAGTAGGCTATCATCATACGAGATAACGATTATTGTACTTTTATCACGTCTTTCAACAGTTTTTTTATTAAATCATCAACGCTGCATATTTCTTATCATATTTCCTAAAATCATATCGATTAACAATAAGTTTTATTTATCACATAATGGCATGATATCATTGTGTTACAGTTTATCGATAAAACGTCGATAAATTCGATGTTTTATTGCGCAACGTATTGTCGTTGTGGTTGCGTGAGAGTTGCAATTGTTCATGAATTATGGTATCGCTTTGTATTCGTTGTCAATTTTGTGTTCTGAATCATAAAGTTGATATTGGGATTGCTAGATTGAGCCCTCGATATGTCTATTTACTTAAAATAATAGTTTTTTTTTTCACATTGTCTCGGTTTACAGACACTTACCTAGATGCATAATATGCAGACGGCAGCTGGCAAATGGTTTTTTAGGTCGTCTAGTTGTACAGTTTCCAATTCTCTTTGTTACTGCATATTGCTAGCGAGCTTACAAAGGATTCAAATGAATCTTATTGTAACAATCAATATTTGTGCGTTGTTTTTTATTCACGGAAAGGTATGAAGATTGATTAATTCTTACAAATACATTCTATTCGAGTTATTACCGTTTGAAATTGTTACAGCAACTGGTAGCAATTGCTGTGATACATAGATAACCCAGTTTCAATATCTTTCGAATCGGAAACTACATTGCAATTAAATACAGATAAACCTTATCTGTCGGTTTAATTTGTATTTACTATTATTCAGTTTGTTTTAATGCGTGGTATGCGTTCGTGTTAATGAATTATAAATAATAGAGTGAATATATCGTCTTGAGTTTTTTTTTTTGTGAAATAGTGAAGTTAATAATGTGTATTAATTTGTGTTGATAAGTGTCTCATTAGTCTTATTAAAAGTCACATAGAATCGTAGCTGGAATAGTTGCCCTGATTGACAGCAGTGTTTCCCAATAAAATTTAATACGCCAAAATGGTTATTTGATTAAATTATGTCAACGAAATTGATTGGTATATCACACCATATTTAGACTTACGCAACGTTTTAAATTCTTTCCTCTAAAGACACTGCCCTACCAACATGAACAACTCAATTGAAATTAATGACACTGCACACGACAAATACGGTTAACCAACTGTGCATAATATCTCTATAGGACAATTTATCTTCATAATGTTTGTGGCGACTCGTTTTTCTTGGCCTGCAGTATAACGCGACGTACATAAGGCCGAAATAATATCGCGGCGGAATTTTTTCGCGCACTGCAATTTCAACTCTCAGCGATGAACCGAGAAATGAAAATCTAATAGAGTGCATCTCCTGCCTGGGTCGTGAGATCTGTTCGAAAGAGTTACCTTGGCCCTGGCACATGGGCAACTGAAACACGGGTGGGTTTTAGTCAGTAAAAGTCTGACACACCCTCCCGCTCCACCCATAGCGGGAGACGTCATTTGATGATTTCCTATCCACAAAAAAATAAAAATAAACATGCTGGTGTTAGTAAACTTTACTTCAACAATTTCAGTATACTAATAACCAATTATTGTTGGTCTGTCACATACAGAAGATTGTGGTTTGAGTGGTTGAAAGGTACAGGCCATATTACACTGGTTTTGTGTGCTCTGTGTTTAATTTACGAGTGGTAGCGATGACACCCACGAACGGCGCGCGGCGATTCGATTCATTTACCTATGTACTTTATTCAAAGAATGTGTCACACGATTTTCAATTCTATAGCAGTATTTAAAGTAGGTAGTTTTTGTAAAATGTTGATAGGACTCGTCGCTACCCTTGGTAGAAACCGTATTGATCAACATTGAATGTTCTCGGTATCTCTTTCTACTTTTTTATTCGCATGGATTCTCTTTGAGCAAAAATATTAACCGGAATTTATCTTCAAAAACAAAGTGGAAAAAACATATATTGGTTTTCAATCTCGCTAGGTTTTATTATAAAATATGTTCTGGAACGTTAAAATGCAGGGAATGGCATAAATTCGCGACCGATAGTCGAGTCGAAATGCCACCGTTCGGCTGTAGTATCGCATTTTCTGCGAAACTGCGGAAAAGCCGACGTTCGAAGGCTGTATTTCAGCCACGAGAGGCTTTCTCGCCATAGTGCACACACACACAACTAAGTATAATTCATTTTCACAAGCTTTGTGTGAGTTTTAGGTAAAGCTTGCTTCATGGTACGATATAATTGGTTTAGGCAATTAGTCCGTTGTTTAGGCACTCTAAAACGAGGGACCCTTTTATGGGGTAAGTGTCAGTACCTACTAGGTATTTGGCATTCGATCGGTCTGGAAAGTTTTGACCATTACTTCCGTTGCGATTGATAGTGATACTTGTTTATAAGTTGTAAACGAAACGTTATGCTTACCAAATAAATCATGAAAAATTTTCTTCATGAAACAGCTGATAGACGTTTTAACGCACGGTCTTACTTAACTACGTGCTATCAAAGTTGTCTTTTATTTGATTGATTAAGGCTATTTAAAATGTATTAATATTAAAAAAGAAACTTCCAAAGAAATCTCTTTCATATTTATTTAGTAACTTAGAATGATGAATTATTATGTACTTAGTACCTTGCATTCAAGATTTACTTTAGATTAGATAGATAGATTTAGTTTGATTAACTGTATAAAATATGTGAATATAAAAAAAAGTTTCAAGAAAAATCTGTTTCAAATATTAATTTAACAAGTTAGAATGAATACGAGTAGTAGTAAGTCTTTTATTGATTGATTTCCTGTTTAAACTATGAGAAAGTAAAGAAATTTCCACAAAAATCCTTCCTCAAATAATTCAGCTCACAATCTAGAATGAATAAATAGTAGGTAGTAGAAGAAAATACACTTGAAACAGTTGCCTGAAGTTCTTAGAACCAATTTATGTCCATTTCCCTTAATTTACTAACAGTCTGAAATAAAGAACAGCGTCCCTAATGTATTCAGCCAAACGAATCGTATGTCGAGCCCTGACTGCGACTTAAGGCTTCCACAAACAGGCGCGACGCGACAACGCGATGCGACTCTCTCAGAACAATTTTTGAACAGCCCCGTTGGTCGCATGGTCGCAAGCGCGACTGCTGAACGTGGGGTCCTGGGCTCAATTCCCGGTCGGGCAAAGTGCTATTGGGTTTTTCCATTGAGTATTTCTTAGTTACAGCCCGAAGTTAATAAGTTGGTGGTGTGATACCCTCGTGCCTCGGAAAGCACGTTAAGCCGTTGCTTGGTCATGAGCCTGATCTCTCTCCGGTCGTGTAGGATTCCCGTCCCATCGGACTATGAGAGTGAGGGAAGAGTGAGTGCACCTGTGTCTGCGCACACACTTGTGCACTATAATATCTCCTGCGCCGATGGCTAGTCTCCGTTGCGGTAGACCGTTATAGCACGGTCTAGAAGACTTAATAGAGAAATTTATATTTCATGGAAATTATTCTACAAGAGTCGAGTCGAGTCGCGCCTGTCTGAACAAGCCTTAAAGAACGACACAGCAGGCGATGCCCTAACATTTCCTATACGCGTCTATTTGTGCACGGAAAACACGTCTACACTGCACCGTTCCCTTTCTATGTCTGCGTAGCTATGGGAAATTCTCGTCTGGAAATTGATAGTTTACCTATATGCATCTACCCTCGTTATTTACTATGGCGGTCGAAATCCATTTACCTAAGCTTGCCAGGCCGTTAGCTTATGATGAATTACTTAGTCGATTAAGATGGTTAAATCGGTTTAGGTGAATGGTTTTAAAGACACGATTTGTGATGGGTTATAATTATTATGAACTAGCTCGTGTCCGCGTCAAATTTTGTGTGCTCACATGACGTACCTTTTCGTATCGAATTGCCTGCCCGTGCGAGTACTTCGTATTCGTTTTACTCGGCTCCTTAGGGTGCTAGGGTGATGTTATAAAGCCGATAGCCTATCTTGATAATTGGGCTAGCCAATACTAAACTTTTCAGTTTGAACTAGATATTTCTGAGGTTTGAGCGTTCAACCAATCAAACTTTTCAAACTTTATAATCATTTTATTAGTATACATAATCACTAAACTAATTTAACAGACAGCTGTGCTTTTGGGAAGTTTGATGCGCCACTTCTTCCCAGCTATAACACTAAGAAGTGGTGAAGTGCGGGAATTTTGGGGGACTGTCTTCTATAATATTTACGTTAAAAAAGTGCTGACTCTCAGCCTACTTTGAATAAATGACTTTTGATTTGGATCAAGTGGAAAATGATAAATTGCAGTGCAAGTCACATAGGTCGTCATAATCATTCTCTTGTTCTTTATACTAATTTATTAGCATGCCATAATGGTAAAAGTTGCTTCTAAACATAACATTACGCCTACATTCTCCACAGGGTTGGGCAGAGGTCCCATGTAATGGTGAACCTATTGCCATCAACTCGGCACAAATCCAGAATCCAGGATGCTTCTGAGAAATTCCTGACGGAAAATCCAATTGACACTTACGACTTTGGTATTGAACCCAGTAGCCTCTAATAAGCTTTATAATAGCTTTAATAAACTTAGTTTCTGTCTTCTGCCAAACAATAAACAAGAAAAGAAAAACACGTCGCTAATATCAATAATTCAGCATAGATAATATTATACAATAACAAATATAACAAATATTCCTAAATCATGCCAAAACACGATAACAACAATGACCATGAAGAATAACTTTGAAAATATTCTCCTTCATTTCCCGAAGAAGCTCTCCCTACTAAATAACGTACTTGAAACATTAGCATAGGCATTCGGCACATAATGTACAGACGCCAGCACACAAAGCTATTACAAACTGTCAAATTTCTTGAATAGGTTTTCAACTTTATCTCTAAAGCATTAGGTTCAAGACTGATTGGGAAAATTTAACAGTTTCGGGAAGCTTGATGTGCTGGCATCTGTAAATATCGTGACGTTATAGTGCGTTTAACCAGTGTTGTGCTAATGAGTCGCGTCTCCACCCCTTTGTTTATATGCACTATAGCGTCAGACTCAGAGCTCTAAGCTGTACACCAGGCAGACAAAGTTTCGTTGTTTAATATCCTGTGTTATGTGTCCTCCTTGTTAGTAGCTGTGTTCTGTGCTGTATTGAGAGGCTTTCGATAGTTTGACAAGTATCAGCAGTATGGTGTTGGACAAAGCGGCTTGGCTTGGACATGTTTTGCACGTTGTATTTGTGTTTGCTCGTTGGTTGGTGAGGAGAACATGAGGTCGTGGGTTCGATTGCCAAGATTGGGCAATGTTATTCAATAGCCCTTTTTTGTGGGTGGGAAATCAGGAATTGACGTCTTCCGCTCTGGGCAAAGCGAGAGGGCGTGTCAGATTTTTACTGAATAAAACCCACCTATATGCCATCAAGAATTCCTTAGCAGCAGCCCTGAGTCAGTATCTGTGACCGGTTGATGGCAATAGGCTCGCCCCTTGTTGCATGGGACTTAATTATCTATAGGCCTTACTCATCGGAAATTAAAGGCTTGATGTTATTAGTAAGGTTTAAAATATTATACAGGAGTATAAGGTATCTTTGTCAAAGCTAACCAGTGAACTTGATTAGATTTCAATGCATTTGCATAATTAGACAGCATTGATTTCCGTTCGTATAATCGATTTCTTTGGGTTTCCCAGCTACACTACCCTGCTACATTCTTAAACCACTATAAAGGCTCTCACAGACAAGTGCGACCCGACTTGATTCGAACAATTTCAATTAAAACTTCATGGACATTGATCCACTACAGCCGCGAGGGAGATCCTTTAATAGGACAAGATTTCTCACAAGTTACCGACACCATATCCTTTGCTTGCATCCTTTTTCCTCGCTCAAATTACTCTGTGCATAAAACTTCATTAGAACACAGGTGTTGAAATTAATTTGTGTACTTGGTAAAGTGCACTGCATCGCACTTCCTTTAGTGAAGCACTAAAAATTGCAATTAATTAAGTGGTGTACATCGCAAACTGTGTAAAGACGTTAGGCTCTCTGCACACTGTTAAGCAGGGTAGCCGGCGACGACAACGAATGAAAGAAAAATGAAAATCATTATTTCGTTATAGATACATGTGTATATAAAAAAGGTCGAGGTCAAGAGCAGGTCCATTCAGAAATAAAACTACAATAAATGTAGCTCGAACAAAAAAAATGTGTATAAAGAAATGGAATTTCCAGTTGTCACTCATAAACAAATGGATAGGTAAACCGTAACCCAATTGCGTAAATCGGTGTCAGTGACAATTCGAGGATTTTCAAGAATATTCCTAGTCTATTACTGCATAGATTTCATAAATTCGTCAACAAAACAACGTAAATAACATAATTAATGACCGAGGCTGAACTGTCAAAATGAAAAACATTGGGATCAATTGTAACTTTGTGTATTACGAAATTACAAGGCCGCGCGAAATCTGACAGCTGTTTGATAGCTGTCATACTTATCGGTTTGCTGCCGGACCGGCAACCAGCAAGCCTGAAATGGTGAATAGAGCCTTAGGTTAAAGCTAGTGTACCTTACTGTCTACACGAACACGTTGCATTGACTTTGAACTTTACTAGGAGTAACTCGAACCAATATTTATTGGATAAAGCTCGAACGCTCGACGACCGGCAGTCGTGAATTTTTTTATTTACGCTGAAATGAATTGTTTGGGTATTTATTGCGATAGTTTTGTTGTATTTTCAAATGCAGTGAACTCTAAATAATGCATTCATGACTTTAGGCTAGCAGACTTTTCCTGTGATTATAATTTTCGGATCTACTGTTAATTTACCATGACTGATTTAAAAAAAAAAACACTTCCATATCTATAGGCTCTAACATCACACAATATTGTTTATCCTACTAATATGATAAATGTGTTTGGATGTTTGGATCTTTGTTATTCAATCGCGTAAAAACGACCTAACGGATTCGAATAGAATTTTGTATACAGGAGTGTACCTATACTCCATTTGTTTAGGTAGTTAACTAAAGGTAAACAATCTTGATATGTCTTTTTATATAAAATAAATCGTATAAAAGACCAACTAATATTATTTAAACTAAGTTACTTACCTAACATCGGTTTAAGTAAATACCTAATTGTAAACATTTTTAGATTCAATTTTTAGACAGTTTTTTAGATAAAAGACATGTTAAGATTGTTTACATTTAGTTAACTACCTAAACAAATGGAGTATAGATTAACACAGGATACTTTTATTCCGATAGTACGTTCCCGTGGGACAATTTTCGATCTCCACGCGAGCGTAGTCGCTGAGAAAAACTAGTAAACTATAAATGGAGGTTTAATTTCACATAACGAGTTCGTCATTCGAGTAACAATAGTAAAAAGCTTAGGCCTCGAAGGCCGAAGGCAGAAAGCTCCCGCCCGCCCACCAGTCGCTCGACACACCGCGTAGGGCGCGCTCGCGTAGCCTGTCTACACGTGAATATACGTAGATACATCGTGAATATACGCCCGTGTATACGCCTTTGTTTCCAAACAACCGGTTTGTATTACCTTTAATTAATGTTTTAGTGTGCATGTTTTGGCACTGATTGGTTTTTCATGTAAGATAATTGAATTCTGAGTTTCATTTGAAGTTAATGAAAGCTCTGGGAAATACCGTGTGGGTCATTATATTATAATTAGGAAAGCGCAGGAACTGCTTTCAGGTGATTTTTAGTTGATTTTTTAAAAGCAATTTGTATTATTTTTCAGTTAATTCCAGGTAGGTAGTTTTGTTAAATATATTACTGTTATTCAGTTTTCAATGGCAATTTCAGTAAAAAGCGGGGTAGTTTTTTTAGCAGCTCGGTTTTCATAAAAATTGAAAATGGTTTTTTATTAAAATTGATATTTCATTTTGATGGATGGAGCTTTTGCTCGTTTTGATCGTAGTTTAACAAAAATAGTATAATGGCTTTATAGCGTGTATTTACTGAACAGTTTTTGCTTCTGTTTAAAAATCTAAGCTCGATATTGTGACTGCAGTTTTAAGGTTTTTACCGGTTGGAGACTAATAATCATAGATCTACGGAAACGAAAGGTTTTCGTTAGTAAGATTTATGATTTTAGCATTTATGGGGACCCAATTTCCAGAAAAATCCTTTGTGGATCTTTAACTTTATTTAATACGTATGAAATATATCATATAAGTGAGGCTCGGAAAATTGAATAATCTTATCTTTGTAAATAAGGCGCAGAAAATATGAACATAAAACTTTTTGCGGATTTTAGTGACGCTACGGTTTCGTGACAATAAAATATCTAAGTGGCGCAAAAACTTGCTTTTGTCGATGAAATCCAATAGATAGGGATTGTCCGCTTTTATATTTAATTTACGATCGCATGTAGATACAATATTTGAATAATAAAACTTCTTTTTACTAAGATTTTCGTACTAGGTACCTATATTTTTTATTTACTTGTGTTTTTCGTTTTGGCCGTTGTTTAGCCGTCAGTCATTCTTTCGAGATCCTTCGTTCTTTCTAGTTGTGTGCAAAAATCTTGAAGAACTATTATATTTTTGATAAAAGTTTCTAACTCATTGAATCATTTTATGCTAGAGAATATTCTCACTAGAGTGACATAATTTTATCAAAATTTTCATTAACAAATCTTTACCGAAAACGATCGTTGTCACACGTAATATTATTAAAATCAGTACTAAGACTATTTTAATTTAATTTACCGTATTGTTAAAATACAAAAATAACTAATTATTGCAAGGAGGATAACGTCCGCTTGTGTCACATCGACACATTGTAATAAATATTTGTTATCTGAACATTTCTGAACGTTTCCAACAATACGACATTATTTTGTCCTGCTGTCAGTCTGTCACTATCCCTTCATGTCGACGAACGATCGTCCTTTAATTTAAAAACAACAAAAATATATAACCAAAGTGCTTTAAATTCTTTCTCTAGTAGTTATGTGATAAATTAGTGTTTAGGTTTTTTTTTATGTACGTGTAAACTTAGTGAGTAAACCGGCAAAATGTTGACTTCGGTACGGACCAGTTCGTTCGAAGACAGACTCTTCAATTTTAAGTCTCTCAAAGAAAAGTTTGAGAAGACCAGGTAATTCTGAACATTGAAATTGTTATTTTACGCTTCAAGATTAGCTTCTGTTTGTGAAAATACTATCAGTTATTAAGTGATAAGTTAATGGCAATGCCCTACTAGACGAACAAAGTATTTGTAGACAAAGTTTCTATTCGTAATAAATAATATGATTGTTTTTGTAAAATGTTTCTCTGTGCTCAATTCTAAAATCATGTAGTTTCCATATTCAATATAAACAACAGGATAATAATAATATAGCATTGTTATGATTATGTGGGGCTTGTGGTAAAGTAATAACAACCTCACGGGTGATCAATCAGGTTACGCTACGCTTGCGGCAGTTGGTCCATGGATGGGTGACCATCTTTACATACTTGGCCGGAGCTGTCATTCGTATATCTTTGACAGTCGTTACGGGTCTTACCAAGTGGTACTATGTTACCCAGTTATTGGGTCGTTGAGGTCAAATATGCAGTCTCTCTATTTAAAATTCTGGTACACAGCTGCATCCGGATAGACTGGAAACCGACCTCAACATAGTTGGGAAAAGGCTAGACAGATGTTAAGATAATTGAAACTACATGTAAACTGTCTTAGCTTTATTTATTTTGCCGTAAAAATGTTCTTCCTAAACTATTGACCAATATTATTTTCATTATCAACATCTTGACCTGGTGACAGCCGCAGGAATCCGTTGGATGCGAATAGCGCAGTAGTGGTGTCGATGTGGTCACGCTTAGAGAGGTCTATGTCCAGCTGTGGACGTCTTTCCACTGTTTATTATATAAAATAATGTGTTTTAATTATTTGTTCATAAATGTTTTGCTTTATTTACAGGGTGGGCGGCGGTGTGCAACGCAGCGCCACACATGCCGAAATGCCGCACAAGGGGGGAGGCACCATAGCCGAAAGGTAAATATCTTTCATAATTCTTGTGTTACCAGTCCTGACTAAAGGCTTACTTGATGTGCAAGTATTTAAAATCTAACATAACGTAATATCACGCATGTATTTCCCAAGGCGTAAGGGGCCATCCATAAATTACGTCACACATTAAGGGGGGAGGGGGGTCGACGAATAGTGACATTGTGTGACAAGGGGGCGGGAGGGGCCCTAAATTTTGTGAAGTCATATTTCAAAATTTAATATACATATTTTTAAGTACTATTAAAACACGAAATATGAACAATGAAAGAAAAATTTAAAAAAAATTCTATGTCTAGATGTAAAATTGCAAAATATGTGACGTTACACTAGGGAGGGGGGTCTCACAAATGTGACCAGCTGTGACAAGGACGGGGGGGTCAAAAAATCATGGAACTTGTGTGACGTAATTTATGGATGGCCCCTTAGGTAAAGGTGTACCTATAGTACACCCACATTTCGCCAGTCATGTTTACCTTATAGGGGGTGAGCTTTTTATTTGGGAATGACATCTCTCGATCATCAGGTCGACCTAGGTTATCGGCTGCTTAACCGGACTTGCCTGTGGCTTCCTTATAAATTGAGGCTTCCAGCCAGGGCTTAAAAGATTAAAACTTAGCGATTACACGCTAAGGGCACCCCTTGGGGCCAGCAATGGGTAGCTCGCCGCCCGGTAAGGACCAAGCTCGGGTCGACGCACATAGGGGTATTTCATTAATCTAGCTGGCCAAAAATATTAGTGCGGGTTTTTTGATTTTAAATGACGGAAATAATTCAAGCGAAATATATATGGACAATAACTTTTATAATTTCATAAAAAAAGCAATAAAACACAAATACAACAAAAAATGCTGAAAATAAGCCATATATTTACATATTCTTACGTACACTTATCTACATTACACTATATATTTACATAATCTTACATACACCTATATACACACACTATATATTTACATATTCATACATTACTTAATCAATTTACCAATAACAATACATACTTTTTCAAATCAATTCACCTCCTCGCTCTCACTTTCTGATTCTGTTGGGTTTGGTGTAGCAGACAGAAACATGTTTAATGTTTCAGACAGAAACGAAGACATCTTCCTTTTTTTTATTGCCCTTGAGGCACTAAGAAATGGATCTGAGCTTAAAAGAAGCCTGTTTAAAATATCTCTATTACAGGATTCTCTAGAGAATTTCCTTGAGTAATCCTGTCTGTACGTCCTAAAATGTTTGTTGCGTGCCTCTGCTGCTTCCTCAGACAGTTGTCCTATAGGTAACAATGCATTTTTATTATATCTGATCCGTGTACAAGTACTTTGTGCAGTGTGGGTGTCATTGGGTGCCATGGGTAGAGTTTTATGTATAAACAAGCAGTTTCTTCCGCATATTTTTCATATTTTTCTACATCTATAGTATATCCGCTCGAAATCGTTTCTAAAATAACTTTTAATCTATATATTAACTCATAATCTACCCCTGTAATGTCTGAAGCTAGTTTCGGATCTTCAAAGAATCTCCTGCTGGTGTTCCCATCATTCGTATTTCCGAAGTTTGTTTTTGGCATATCTACTAATAAGCCAGTTTCATTGCGAAACCTGGTCTGTATCTCAATTTTCCTATTCTTTTTCCTCGTCTGTTTTTCTCTCCCGGTACTTTTTCACGGGCAATATGTACGCTAAATGCAGAATGCTTTCGAAAAATCTTATTCTCGCATGTAAAATAGACAGTCCGAATTCAGTAGCATCTTTTGAGAGTTTCCTTTTATCCTCCAAATTATTAAACTCTTTAGAAGTTTTTCCGCAAATATAGCAGCGACTCGTGGATGTTGTTCCAGTAGCTGCATTGCAAACTTTTCCGTCTACCATTGTCATTACAAATTGGGAATGAATCAAAAAAAAATTACCGTCAATATCCACCTCAGTCGCAACCAAAAGGTGGTCTCTCAAAAAACATAGTTTTTCGTCCAAATTGCGTAAATTTTCATTTTTCATAATATCAAATAGAGATTTACGAGTCACTATTCTCACTCCGGAAGTACCCACTATGTCTGGAACAAGTAAATATTGTTTTTATACATAAATACTTTTTTTCATAAATTTAGCTTATTTTGAGCATGAAATTCAATGTTCTACGTTTTTGCGCATCCGCGCTATTCCGCGGCTGATTTATTTAGTATTAGTTACTTAAGGGTTTATATTTTTTATATAAATTACAAAAGTTGCCGGATCTATCCGGATACTATAACAAATAGCTTCCTAAACATGAATTTCTTAAAAAAATATCCTTATTTCAGATGTTATTTCTCGACCACTTAAAGTATATTAAAATAAAACAAATTTTAACAAATATATTACATTTGGATTGTCACATACCTGTAGTTTCCGAATCCATTGCTATTTTACACCAGGTAAACACAGAAAACTTCAGTTTAATACACAAAGTTAACGCTTTTGTAAATAGCCGATAAGAGACACGTACACAAGGTTCAATGATCAACTTTCGACTGAATTTACCTGATAACGCGCAACGGAAGAAGGGTGGGGGTGGCGGTCTATTGTTCGTTGGAATGTCCCCTGCCTCAGGTAGTCAATGTAATTAGCATTCCTTAAACTTGTTTATTTTGACTTTTGGCCGCCTAGATAGTTAAAATACCCCTATGTGGCGACGTCGCGTAGTGTCCCACGCGCGCCTCAAAGAGATGTCAGCAGCACTGAAGGGGTCTGCTAGGACCGATGCCTGCCGGGGTCGCGTGATTGTTCGAAAGAGATACCGTGACCCTGGCACATAGGCAACTGAAGGAACACGGGTGGGTTTTAGTCAGTAAAAGTCTGACACGCCCTCGAGCTCCGCCCAAGAGAGGGAGAAGTCATTTGATGATTTCCCACCCAAAAAAAAAGGGCACCCCTTGTAGAGTACGGACCTCGGCTAAGGGCGGCGCTGGAAGAGGACAGCAAGGTACGGGCTGGATCGAAGTTATATGGGGCGAGCCAATTGTTCATCAACTTATACTCGACTCAAATAATGTACTCGCTCGCTAACTCGACCCCGCCTTCCCCTTCGCTGCTAACCTCTCCGAGTCGGGGCGTTGAAAGACCCAAATACTCAAACATTGTAAAAGCTCACTCTTCCGTTATTTGTAGGAAGATCATATTAAAATAGCTAAAATACGTTTTCCCAAATTGATTGACTAATCGTGCTCTTAAGAATGATGGACGTGAGAAATTATGATTAATCCAAATCCAATCGTGGACTTCTGTGATCTAATGTTTATAACATACTTGTTGTAGTGTTGTTGTTCTTCGAATTAATCGGATATTCTGAGAAAACGGAACGCCGAAGTTCCCTCACTTTTCGTGTTACTTGCTTCCCTGACTGCCAAAGTTCCTGCTCTATATTGTTCGAGGAAATTTGGATCACCATCTCAAATGGATATGAACAAAACAATTAGTAGAGAGAAACGAGTAGATATGATACTAATATTATTATTTTCTAGTCGTAGAAATGGAATAGATATAGATACTTAGGTATTAACATTATTATGACCCAAGAGAGAAAAAAAAGAATTTTAAATACCGCCGTCCATAACAAAAACCGCTGAAAAGTAATAAAATATATCTATTGGCCCTTTAAGTTTAATATGAAGTTGTAGGTAATATTTTGATTAAAGGATCGTCATATTGAAACGGCTGAACCGATTTTGTGAAACATGTCTTAGAACTACCTATAATAGCTAGTAAGACTACTTTTAAATTAAAAAGCCGTACAATAGTTTCACTCCTTTTAAGGGTTCCGGTGCCACAGATACCCCTATTTTTCGATGGGGGGTAAAAAAAACATAAACTAGTAAAGATCCTCACTTAGGTCAAGACAGAGAAGTGGAAAGGAAGGACTTAATCCTGCAGGAGGAAAACATAGGCTCAAAATAAATAAATAATAAACAGTTCAGTATACATAAGGGATATACGTACAGCAGGATAAAATGTTATAACAACTGTGCCATAATTACAATAATCTGCGCAAGAGCACATCCTCTCGCTAGTTGTTCTAACCAGCTAGAATTATATTTGATTAGTATACTTAGAAGGCGGGAAATCAACGATAAGGGCTCGGTATAATCAGTTCTTCCTTCTTAATAAAGTAGTGAATAATTTTGCTGAAAACGTAACTATAGTTTGAGTACGTCGGTAATGAAAAAAAACCTACTGTTTAAGGGCATTACCTCGCTCAAATCCTGAAAATACGGTGTGTTTAAAGAAGTTTGTAGATGAATCCTTTTGTGCATTTTAATATAAAAAATATATGTTAAACTAAAGGTCATCACAAATACATTGTATTGTTTAAAATTTTAATAAACTTACTCAAATTTTATCAAAAAATCGTAACAAATAGGTCCTTTTTCAACCTAAATTGAAAATTTTCTCTATAACGGCTCAATAACTCGGCATGAATGTTATACCAAAAAATACGTAATGACGTATTTAACAATTTCTATTGATTTTTTTCTCTTATTTCTTTTAATATTTTAAAATATTTTATAAAAACCCGAAATTTCGCGAAAAGCACTATGTCACTCCCGCACTCGTCCCTCTCTCTCTCTTCGTTTCGTCGTAAGTTAGTACGGGGCAGCATGCTCAAGGTCATTGGGCAATGTAATGCCCTTAATAGAAAAGTGCGCTACGCGGTCAGAATGTATGGAACAAAAATGTCTACTAGGAGGTGCGTCAATGTTCCTCTCACCCTGCATTAGTTCTTAAAAGAATACATATTTAAAAAAAACATTATAATTCTTAACCTACTGCTCTGTTACTGTCCTCGGAGGTCATGTGGCTAGTTAAGCTTAACTTGCCGCGAATGGAGCAACCATTTAAAACACACACACACTTTAAATGCAAAGACCACACCTTGCCCTAGAAAGCTTGTGAAGCTGTTGGTCCCGGCTATCGTAACGGCTCTTCAGTTGCCCGAAAGTCTGCCAACCAGTCTCACTAAAACGTAGCGTATTACACAGTAACTGGGTTGTGAGGGGCAGATGGGCAGTCACTCCATTTACCGGGATCTGATTAGACTGAAAGCTGACCCTGACAGAGCCCACTTCTGCATATCCTGTCTCTGTTGCAATTTACGCCAAATCGGTCATAAATAAATCTAAGTCGTGCCGCCAACGTTTCCTATTAATTTATTACAAACGTATTCCCCAATATCGATCTACATGAGGAGATATCATTACGCAGAGTACCTCTGAATTATTAATATTTCAGTAGTCATTTATCATTATAGACACCATACATCCAATCATTATTGCTTTTACCTAGCCTAAAGTATGACAGGACATAAAACTATGTGTTTTTGTTTTTGTGGTGTATGGAATATTCTGTAATTTCCTCATAGCGTGATTGATATTCCGTATTTCGCGGAGAGAAACCTCTACTTACAAAGATATCAATTTCATAAATCTGTCTCACCATTATTAGTCTTCTGCCCTTCATCATCATAATCATTTCAGCCGTAAGACGTCCACTGCTGGACTTAGG
Organism: Aporophyla nigra; assembly: GCA_947507805.1. Lineage (NCBI taxonomy): Eukaryota > Metazoa > Arthropoda > Insecta > Lepidoptera > Noctuidae > Aporophyla > Aporophyla nigra. Next base: position 17,043,719 of record OX382309.1, on the reverse strand, counting down.
CCTCCCCCAATTTGGGGTGCTTTGCGATAATCGCCACGCTTGGCAGGCGGGTTGGTGATCGCAGTTTGGTGGTAAAATGCATAGAGAACGCTGCTGCCCATTCTCTAGTAAGTCCCTTAGACGCCTTTTACGACACCCACGGGAAGAAATGGGGTGGTGTTATTCTTTACGTCCGGCACCACCACCACCGGGCTTCTGCCCTTATCCTAACTTATTTGGGATCGGTGCAACATGACTTTTTCTTCCATACTTCTCCATGTGTCTGTGCTTGAGAAATAATGTCTGTGTGGAGATACAGGTAGGTAGGCACGTAATAGTCACCACGAATTTTGTAAGTCTCTAGGAGTGTGTTACATTTATCTCTATCATCGATTATATAGGGTTAATTTAAAGATGGCAAAAATGTGGCTTCAAGTGACGATATTAGCTATACGATTTTTTTAAATATCATCGTAGAACACGACGCAAATTGACGCAATATTGATACAGCTTATGTAAACTGATTCGTTAGTCTGATGCTCGATAGCGCTATTGCTGAGCAAGAGGTCCTGAGTTCGATTCTCAGGTGGAGCAAACGGTGATTGAGTTTTCCATCAGGATTTTTTGAGTAGCAGCCCGGAGCCTGGACTTGTACCCGGTTGATGACAATTTGCTCGCTACCTTACTGCATGCAGACTTTAACATAACTACCGAAATGTGGGTGTACAGTACTTTAGGTATACCTCTGTATATCACCTTTCAGGGATGAGGGAGTGCGTATGTTATAATGTTTAGTTCCGAAAACAATTAACCATTATTCATTGCAGTAATTGCTCAAAATTTTATCAAAACTTGTCTAGACTATCCCCAAGCAAATTAGGCGTAAAATAAACACAGAAGTATCAAATAGTGATTATTTCAACAATTTGTGTACACTAGTAGATAAGTAAGTATACTATCAAGTAATGCATATGCCTCTTACCGGCTAATTAAAGTTAATGAGTTTGAGATAAAGGGCTTCCATAGGTCACCGGCCGTCGTAGGCCCTTCAAGACAATAAATATTTAATTAGTAAGAGAACGCAATGTTATCTGTCTTATAGTTTGTTTACTATTGTGTAGTAAGTTGGGAAGAGATAAATAAGATATAATTGATGCATCCGTTCTGTGTGCTTCCGAATGTAAAGAGAATAGAACCATCCTTTTTCTTCCCGTGGGTGTCGTAAGAGGCGACTAAGGGACTTACTAGACAATGGGCAGCAGCATTTTTATTCATTTTACCACCCACCATACTGCGATCGCCAACCCCCTGCTAAGCGCGGCGATTATGACAAAACCCCTCAAATTGGGGGGGTTATGTCCAGCAGTAGACGTCTTTCGGCTGAAATGATGATGAATCAGGATGATGATGATGCATTCGTGTTGAATGTTTCCATTACCGTCCGCACAGACGTAAAATGATCTTCCAGCGGGATTTTTACCCGCACTGAATCTTTTATTAAAATTCTTTATTAATAAGGGGTTTTTATCCATACGGATACGTCAACCCCATTGTACCTTATACGCTATTTATACACATCTATAAACCTATAATAATACTATATTTTACTACTCTACCATATACCACCACTATACATTTATTCTAACAAATAGAAAAGGGAATCATTGCCTAGACTTCTGAATTAAGCCACAACACCCACAAGTCCTTTCTGATTTAGGCCATGCCAAAATATTTTGGATAAGTCCGACATCTCACATATTTAATTTAAACTCCCTAGCCAAAGATTCCCTTTCATCTTTGTTCTTAACACATTCCGTCAGCAAATGTTGTACATCTTCAAATTTATTGCATGTCTCACAATTAGGCACTGGATCTTAAAGGCACTGCCTAGCGCCGAGAGTCGAAAATCGAACAGTTTGTCTCTTCGACGCGTTGGGATCCGCTCTATTGGATTCTCAATGTTCCGTTCAACACCGAGAGTTGATAATCCAGTGCGTATTAACATCCGACTGCGATATTTTTACGTCTGTGCGTACGTGGTCTAATAATACATTTTTATGGAGTTTTGAGCTGATATAATTATATTTTATCACATTTAAATTGTTTTGGGCATTGGGGCAACAAAAACATTGCCTTTATTTTGTCAAGTCCTTTATAATTATATGAGTCTGTCTGTTCGATACGGATACTTTATCGAACGAATTTTCAAAATGCAATTTGAAAATAATTGCTACTAGAATCGTGAAAAGAACGTAGGTGATTTTCAAGTTGTACCTACCGTAACTCAGTGAGCTTTTTACGAATAACAGAAGCGCACATTCAAGCATTTATTAATTACACTATACTAGTACGTGTATCCTTATAAACCAATCGTTGCGCTCTATTGTGTCTTAAATTCTTCCTCAATACGCATTATGTACGCCATAGAATGATGGAATCCTTTGGTAGCCATCAAAGAGTTAATATAGTCCTTTTCTATGGAGCTCTATAAAGGTAAACACACAATTGTCACAGCCGAAGGAATCGAAGGAGCCGAAATAATCAATTTTAGAATTACTTGTATGAAAACCTATGTAACTTCGCACATCTAGGCGAATGGGACGAATCGCCGGAAGAATTCGGAAGGTTTTCTTTAGTTCAGCTTATAATATTCCCAATGCTAGAACGGCCTTTTCTTTGTGAGAGGGAGTGGGCCGTATTGTCTTGAATTTTTTGGTTATAGAACATGACGGTTTCCTCATGATGTTCCCATCTCTCACCGTTTTGAGAGCCGTGGTGGCGAAATTGAATACACAAAGTAAAATGCCTGTTTGGGTTCGAACTCAAGAACTGCAACTCGTCAGTCGGGGTAGATACAAATGGGTTACCACGGCTCTTCTTTATACTATCTTTAATTCGGCACAGTCGATTTTTTCGGCATGGACAAGCGTGTGTTTACCTTAATACAGGTTACAAGAGATTAAAGTTCTCACTCCTATTGTGAATGTAAATAAGGTCAACACAGTAGGTAACTGTAGGTTAATTACCTTTTATTTGTTTGCACCTAAATAAATAGGATTATCCTGCGTGCTTATTGTGTTCATTGTTTTGTTTCAGTGGTTGGTATTTGTTGTAATGTCGACGTGATATTTATCTTTAAGCATTATAGGATTATTTACTTACTGTAATGGCTGAGTTCGAGTACCGTGTGGTGCCGGACGTAAAGAATAACACCACCCCATTTCTTCCCATGGATGTCGTAAAAGGCAACTTAGGGACTTACTAGAGAATGGGCAGCAGCGTTCTCTATGCATTTTACCACCATACTGCGATCGCCAACCCGCCTGCCAAACGTGGCGATTATGGCAAAGCCCCCCAAATTGGGGGAGGCCTAAGTCCAGCAGTGGACGTCTTACGGCTGAAATGATGATGATGAATGGCTGAGTTTATGGAATAGGATTGTAGACTTCTTTTATTTTTATTTTTTTTGGGTGGGATTTCATCAAATAACGTCTCCTGATCTGGGTGGAGCGGAAGGGCGTATCAGACTTTTACTGACTAAAACCCACCCGGGTTTCTTCAGTTGGCTATGCCACGGCCACGGTAACTCTTTCCAACAGTTCCGCGACACTGGCAGAGGATTATAAGCTCAGTCTATTCCGAAAAATTGGGCATAAAATATGGAAGACTAGGTCTGCGTCGAGCAGCTTTTGTATTTATTCAAATTAAGCTGAGGATTAGCACTTTTCAAACGTCAAAATTAAATAGGATAGTCCCTCAAAACGCCCGCCCATCACAACTTCCTAGTGCATTAGCTGAGAAGAAGAAGAATTGAAACAAACTCCCCAGCAGCTCAGCTGTCAGTTTAGTTAGATAAATTTGACAAGCTATATACCTATCAAACTCATAGGTTCTTTCCTTAAAAGACCATTTCAGACACCAAACCACATGGTCTTCCCATGATCTCACCTAGATTATGTCTGGACTTTAAAAGAGACTGTGACATCTGAGTTTTTTTCGGCCTTTCTGCTCAGAGTAGTCAGACAGGAAACGCCGACCTCATCTAGTTTAAAAAATATGATTGACGTGTAAAAGTGTCTGTGCAAAACTACTTGCAAAAATAAAGTCATTTATCATTTGTCTTTACAACTCTTTAGTTAGGAGCCAAGAGCTAGATTTTGGGGAAAGAATTTGACAGTTCCTTATCTTTTCCCTTTTTTCTTTACCTTTTACTAATACTGATGTTTCTTTACTTACAGGTTGGCGGCTCTTCAGGCAGCCGGTGCGAACGACTGGCGGGCGCGCGTCTGTCGATTGAGCCCCGAGAGAGAAGACTCCAAGGCCATTGAGCGGGTCAAGAATAGGATCAATGTTAGTAAACACCCCTTTTTTATTTAAACTAGAGGCTTTAATATGTGAGTGATTAGAGGGAAAATTGGAGAGATATTCGATCAGAGCAAATACAACCATTGTGTGTCACACACGCCTTTAATGTGGTCTATTAAGGCAATTGGCAAAGTATCTCATCGGATCATTGGCTCTAGTCAAAAGGAAAACAGTATAGACAGCAAAAAAACGGTATATTAGCTCAGGAATGTACAAAGTTCACTCAAATACTCTACAGGGATAATTACACAAAGAAAATTTCTAATATAACGTTCTTCAATAGTCATCATTCATCTATCACATTCTATAGCGAGCTTTGACTAGATCTTATCTTTGCAAAACGCCACCTTATTGCAAAAAAAAACACTCCTTAGCTGCTGACACAAGCAACGTTGTTCGCTGATAAAAGAGGACCTCTTCAAAAAGATTCACATTCCTCTACACGAAGGTTGTAATCTCCATCATGCTTCCTATGCCTAGGGCAGTTGGCTTACCATTCAAGGGCCCTACAGCCGTGCCAACCTTGCAGCCTTGTATAGGCATCGCTTTGACGGCCCCCCTTTAATAAGCAGTCCCCTTCAAGACAGCCCTTCACATCTATTGTGATACTGTAGCACCCGTCTGTTACCATGTGAGATGAATAGATTGTGCTGTTAGTCGAAAATATAGAGTAATTTAAGGGAGTAAGGTTGAGAGTTGATTAGTGAAAATGTTGTTAAGGAATTGGCGTTTAGGTTAATCCTGTTTTAATTGATGCAACTGTCACGCATGTTTTCTTACAGTTTAAAAAAAAATTGAATTTATCTGGGCACAAAGCTTACATTAGCCATAATAATATGCCGCGCAATCTTTTTACAAAAAAATAGAGAATAGAGGTTGTCCTAAGATATTTATTTATTTATTTTATTTTGATGTGTTTATAAAGCAAACAAAGCCTTTAAATAGTTCTTCAGTTATATTTCTGAAAAACTCAATTAATAAAAAATTTAACAAAATAATGATGTAAAAGTAAAGTTATTAAATTATGTAAGCAATTAGTAAAATTCGAAGCATTTCCATTACTTTAATCGTGTTGCCATGAAATTAATATTAGTACATAGTAAAGTTAAAGGCAGTATCGATTTTAGAAGTTTAGTATTGTCAAGGTCGGTTACTGTGCCAGGCGGAGATGTCTCCTACCCACTGCACCAAATGTTAGCAGTGATAGATTTCACGCGCTGTTTTGAACGAATGTTTGATTTTGCTAAACTACCGGATGGCAGAGACATTAGTGCATGATTTGAGAAATTTATATTAGGTTATGAAAAAAGAATGAGCTTTGTCATACATTTTGAACGCGTAAGTTTTCTATAAAACAGTTCTTATATTTGATAATGTACTAAAAAATTCTACTTTACGGGGTCTAAAATCGTGTGTTGAGTTCATGGTTTCAGTTTACGGATCAATATCTCTGCCATATAGTCTGAATAGAAAGAAACGATGAATGGACTGTGTGAAAGATTTTATGACTAGAAAAGGGGCGGCTACTGCGATGACGACTAATGGATAGTAATGAAATAAAAAATATGTTGCGCCAACCCTAAATAAATTGGGATAAGTTCAAGACTCCATTTCTTCCCGTGGGTGTCGTAAGAGGCGACTAAGGGACTTACTAGAGAATGGGCAGCAGCGTACTATATGCATTTTACCACCATACTGCGACCGCCAACCCGCCTGCCAAGCGTGGCGATTATGGCAAAGCCCCCCAAAGTGGGGGACGTCTATGTCCAGCAGTGGACGTCTTTCGACTGATATGATGATGATGATGATGATGAAGTTCAAGAGAATGATGACGATGATACTTACAGGCTTACTCTAAATTCATTATCAATCTTTCTTGAGGTAAATGTTTTAAGATAACTCTGAAACACAGAAAAAAAAAACATCTCATTCATAAATTCTCACGACCCTGAATTTACGAGAAAATATTCTGTTTTATACATTTCCACTGGGATAAGTCCTAATGCGATTTGTATAAAACAGCCGATATTAGAAAAAGTTTTTCATATGTATTCTAAGTACAAATACAAATTACAATCTAAGTATGAATATACGTAAAGAAAAAATATACTAACAATAAGTTAACAAAAAAAATCTCTATTCTCTACAAGTAAAATTAAAAATATCAAGTAATTTGGACGGACCCCTTCGGGTAAAAGCATCCTCCAAGGAATGCCAGTTATCCTTGGGCTGGCTGAGTTTAGCTAGCTTTGACCTGCCAATTCCACTATCTCCGTATCTCGTCCACCCATCTAGCGTGTGCATACCCCTACTTCTAGTTCCTCGTAGTCCAGTCCATTTTACGACATTCATAAGTATTTGCCAATGTATTCAAAGCAATCATCATCATCATTTCAGCCGTAAGACGTCCACTGCTGGACTTAGGCCTCCCCCAATTTGGGGGGCTTTGCCATAATGGCCACGCTTGGCAGGCGGGTTGGCGATCGCAGTATGGTGGTAAAATGCATAGAGAACGCTGCTGTCCATTCTCTAGTAAGTCCCTTAGTCGCCTTTTACGACACCTACGGGAAGAAATGGGTTTTATTCTTTACGTCCGGCACCACACAACGTACAAGTACAAGTCAAAGTACAATTCAAAGCAAGCCTACATAAAATTCAGTAAATAAATATTAATATTATTTGAAGTGACCTACCAACATGAAACACGACATTTCCGGCGTACCTATTACAGTCAATTAATTTTATTAATTAAACTCGGTAAGGGCGCGGCACTTGGAAATTATTATGAGCAAATATTTTAGCGCGCTACCTTCATAATTATTTTTCTGTCAAATTATTTAATTTGGATATGATTTGCAGGATATTATTTCTTCTGCCAGTTTGTTTTGATTAATACATTATTACCACAGTGTTTTACTAATAATGATTATTATGGCGCAAAATTAATTACCCTGAGCAAGGAGCAACTTTTATGATGCAACGGACATTTAACGGAATTTAGTTAAATATTTTATTGTTATTTAATTCGCAAGATATTTAAATTGCATTTTACAAAATTATAAAGACTTTATTATTTTAAATTCCTCTACTTTTCTCTCTTGTTCTCAAAGGTCCTTGTGTAAGTTACTTTTCACCATCTCGACTTTACGCATCGACCATCGGTCCCTCACCAATCCAGAGTCAATCGGAGCGCCGAACGCGATTAATGCGTTAAGTCCGGATGGTGGAAAGAAGAACAAAGTTTCCGAAACGAAAAGTGTCACTGACCTCTTGCCAATGCCACGCATGTTTTAAAGCCACGCCTCTCATGAACTTTCCACTAAACGGCCGCAAATCGCGTGTCACCTCCGAAATTGCTTCACGCACAACCTTACCTTAACTAAAACATACTCATACCAATCTCGACCCAATTTCCTAAAAAATAAGGTAGTTTATCAAACGTAGGGTGGTCGCAGTTTCCGCTCCCAACAAAAGGTATGTTGACAGGTCACGGTAAAGTTTCCTAGCTAGTAAAATAAAACGTTAACCTAAATCTCCCCTTATTTGACTTCCTATCCGTCACGTTACATTGACGTTTTAATTGCGAATTGACTGATTTATGATGTTAAGAAGATCAAGTCGTCAAAGCAAATGGCTTTTAAAAGGCTGGTCCGTATATCCCATCAGGGTTGAGCAATCGATTTGTGAAAGATTTGCTTTTAAAGAGGAAATTGTCCAGTTTCGGTTTTAATTTACTACAGAGGGCGCAGAGGGGTGTTTAAGAGGGTTCCTGGTAATGACAGCTTGATTTGTGTGACGGAATTTTCGCTAGGAATTATTGCAATATTTTTGGGAGTGTATACGCCTCAATTTTGACAAAGCTTTAAGATTTTAGTTGAATTTACGTTGTGTTAGGAGCCTTTGTTTTGTCTGAGCCACCTTTTAATTGGCGCTTAATATATCTCTAGACGTTCATTTCGGTTTCATACTTTCAGAGGGAATATCTAGCCACAAGCCCCGCAGGCTTGTGGCTAAATATTGTCACCGCATGGTTTGATCGACCAGGTTAAAAGACGCTTATCGCGATTTGTCCGTGGATGGGTGACGATCTTTACATACCGAGACCACTCCTCGGAATGCACGTTAAGCGTTGAGCCTTTAGGATCTTTGACAGTTGTCAGAAGCCTGACAGTCTGACAACCAGTCTTCCCAAGCCGTATCGTAGTACCCAGTAACTGGGTTGTAGAGATCAATTAGGCAGTTGCTCCATGTAAAATACTGGTATTAAGCGAAATCCGGTTAGACTGGAAGCCGACCAAAACATAGTTGGGAAATGGCTAACCAGACTTACAGCGCCGAATTTAGTTTCAAAACTAACTGACAGACTACACATTCATATACTCAAACCTATTTTTGAATACACTGGAATTATAAAAGAAATATTTACTTCGTCATGGTTTTTGAAAGTAGCTAAACATATTTTCCTTCATTATATTACCAGATTGCTCCTCTATACAATTTTGAAATAATTTCCCCACCAAATGGAGTATTAACGGTACATGATTTGTCCTAAATCAATATCACGTTACTGAACGTTCCAATATTGTCCTACTCCCGTACAAATAAAATTTCCTATCCGACGGCGCTTTTCCATTTCCCGATAAAGCATAAATAATGTCGACTAGACATTCACATCGACAAAATATCTCACCTTTCGGGTGAATATTAGTAGCGTTTCCATGGTGAAATAAAGTCTAATTTCATGTGGCGTCTTCTAAATATATAAAATTCAAAGTCCTGAGTGACTGACTGACTGACTGACTGACTGATATATCAACGCACAGCCTAAACCGCTGGTCCTAGAGACGTGAAATTTGGAGGGTGTGTTCTTTGTAGAGAAGAGGTATCCACTAAGAAAGGGTTTTTTGAAAAACCACCCCTAAGAGGGTAAAATGGGGGGTTGAATTTTCTGTGAAACTTTTTATTATGTGGGTCAATTGACACAAAAATTGGTACACATACTCTTCGGTTATAATTATGAGATACGTGTATCACAGTTTTTCCAAAATCATCCCCTTACAGAGTCAAATAGGGCTTCGAAGATGTGGATAATAAACTAATTCTCCCTACAGCTAATAGTTAAAATCTACCCAGATATTAGTAATATTCACAACTAGCTTCTGCCCGCGACTTTGTCCGCATACAATTTCTTGCTCCCCGACCCTCCCCGTCGCATCAAATCGCCTGCCTGGGCGACGTCTTCGTATTCGTGACTTTTTCTTTTTGCTCGGCTCCGTAGGGTCTCGTATCCTATCTTGATGTTATATAGTATATAGCCTTCTTCGATAAATAGGCTATTCAACACTAAACGTAGTTTCTGAGATTAGAACATTCAACCAAACAAACTCTTCAGCGTTATAATATTTAGATTTGATTACAATTAAAAACGTTATAGTCAGCCAACCTTAAAAGATAGACATATACTATCACGGTTTTTTTTAGAACTTTTAAGAGAAACAATTTTGTCATACATGTTTTTTTTTTTTTTTGGATGGGAAATCATTAAATGACTTCTCCCGCTCTGGGCGGAGTGGGAGGGCGTGTCAGACTTTTACTGACTAAAACCCACCCGTGTTCCTTCAGTTGCCCATGTGCCAGAGTCACGGTATCTCTTTTGAACAATCTCGCGACCCTGGCAGGCATCGGTCCTAGCAGACCCCTACATTGCTGCTGACATCTCTTTGAGGCGCGCGTGGAACACTACGCGCCGTCGACCCGAGCCTGATCCTTACCGGGCGGCGAGCTACCCATTGCTCGCCACCCGCAAGCTCGCGCCTACGGTGGCCGGGAGTCCGCTATCGACTCCCGACGCCCGGGGCGTCTCCTCCTGCGGCGGCTAGGGACGTGAGGGTGCAGAGACTGCCACTCCCTCACGCGCCCCGCCTCCTCCTTCGCGAGCATTACTGCTTCGCAGAAGGAGGTGTTGGCTTCCCATGCCCTATCGCTCCGTACCATGGCTCGCACCAGGGCCGGACGCGAGAGGTCGCCGCCGCCGATCGCCTCCACGAGGACACAGCGGTGCTCCGCCCAGGCAGGGTACACCTCCACCGTATGCTCCACCGTGTCCTCCAGACGATCCTCACAATGGAAACACCCGGACGTTTCCTCCCGCTTTATCCTGAACAGGAACCCACCGAAGCACCCATGCCCGGTGAGAACCTGCGTCAGGCGGAAGGTGAGGACGCCGTGGCGCCTCTCAATCCACTCCTCAAAGAGGGGACTTACCGCCGCAATAGTGGCGTGCCCAGTCATACATGATTCTTGTGTTACTTTAACCGTTTACGCAGCGCATGCAACTGTAGCTTTCAAAAGGATAAGTATTCCCCGTTTTCCAACATTTTCATTGATGCTCCGCTCCTATTAGTCGTAGCATGATGTTATATAGCGTATTGCCTTCCTCGATGAATAGGCTACCAAACACTTAAAGAAATTTTCAATTCAAGTAGTTTTAGATATTAGCGCGTTCAACCAAACAAACTCTTCAGCTTTGCCATCGTGACATCATAAAACGACTAGGTCACAATCATGAATTAAATTATTTTGAGATCGTTCGAAGAAGTTGAAAATCATTATAAATAAGTGGACTCAGTGATAAACAACGATGACGCCATACTTTCATAATCAGCCGATAATGATTCCATTGCTGGGACACAGGAGTGCCATACTTTACCCGGTTGAATTTCTTAACACTTTGAAGCCTCCGGGTCACCCAACTCACATATTAAAATTGAGAATTGGTGCCCAGTTATGTTGCTGCGTAATTTAAAACCGCCAAAATTTTGCAACGTTATCGAGGCAACTAAACTGACAGGTTGTTCCCGAGAGGAGTCTGTATATATTCCGAGGATTCCTCTAACACCAGCGAACTACCCTTTCGAGTTCAGAAGCGTGCAGTTTCCCTTCAAAGTCTGTTTGCCATGACCATAGAACTATATACTTAAGGGGGAACTGTTTTCACATGGTAAGTTATACGTGGCCTGCTCCAGAGTAAGCACATGGAGCAGCCGGGTGATTCTATCACCTGAAGGAAAAACAATAAAAAATGCTTACAAAGAAAACTGCGGTAGGTATATTATTTCGTTGTAAACAACATTAATTGTTTATATTACATGCATATATTCCGGCCAAGTGGTGCAATGGGACCAGGTTGCGTGAAAACAGCGGGATATGATCTTAGAGGGGACTACTATTCGTACGGCCAGTTTTCCGTGGCATGCTCGAGAGTAAGCTCATCTAGCAGCCTGGTTGTATCAACACCTGAGGGCAGAACTTCTTGAGTAGGTAGTATATAAAGAGGTACTTTAAGAATAAACTCAAAAATATATAGTAACCTGTACCCTGCCTGTGAACAACTATGTAGGAAATAAAGAGGATTTATATTTTCGCTTTAAAGTTGCCTTCAAATTTGGCATGCAAGTAGGTAATTTTCCGTTCCGTTGTATATTCCGTTACTATTGTTACGTTTTAGGATTTATTTATTCTACAACAATCATTTATCAATCCGAGCGCCGCTCCTCGGATAACATGAAGCAAGCAGTGCGATATCACGGTGGAGCATACAGTGGAGGTGTGCCCTGCCTGGGCGGAGCACCGCCGTGTCCTCGTGGAGGCGATCGGCGGCGGCGACCTCTCGCGTCCGGCCCTGGTGCGAGCCATGGTACGGAGCGAGAGGGCATGGGAAGCCGTCACCTCCTTCTGCGAAGCAGTAATGCTCGCGAAGGAGGAGGCGGGGCGCGTGAGGGAGTGGCAGTCTCTGCACCCTCACGTCCCTAGCCGCCGCAGGAGGAGACGCCCCGGGCGTCGGGAGTCGATAGCGGACTCCCGGCCACCGTAGGCGCGAGCTTGCGGGTGGCGAGCAATGGGTAGCTCGCCGCCCGGTAAGGATCAGGCTCGGGTCGACGGCGCGTAGTGTTCCACGCGCGCCTCAAAGAGATGTCAGCAGCAATGTAGGGGTCTGCTAGGACCGATGCCTGCCAGGGTCACGAGATTGTTCGAAAGAGATACCGTGACTCTGGCACATGGGCAACTGAAGGAACACGGGTGGGTTTTAGTCAGTAAAAGTCTGACACGCCCTCCCACTCCGCCCAGAGCGGGAGAAGTCATTTGATGATTTCCCATCCAAAAAAAAAAAAAAAAAAAGCAGTGCTATATTAAGACATTGGTGCCGATTCCCTTATTCACAAACTAAACTAAATTTAAGTTCAGTGCATCTTTTTCTTTCTATTTCATTAAGGAAAGGACAGAAGATAAATTTTAGTTTAGTCCTGTCAAATTAATCAGCGCTTGACGTAAATTGACGTAATTTTAGTAGGCAAGTTTTTAATCACGTCTAAACTTATATGGAGTAGTGACAGGCGCTGATTAATTTGACAAGACTAAACTAAAAAATTTCTTTTGTCCTCTTCTTAATGAAATACAAAGAAAAAGATGCACTGAACTTAAATTTAGTTTAGTTTGTGAACAAGGGAATCGGTACCATTGTTTACTTGGATTAACACATAGGGTACTTTTAGTCCCGGTAATACGATCCTGTGGGATATTTTTCGACATTCACGCGGGCGAAGCCGCGGGCAGAAGCTAGTTTAATATAAAGTTCGTGATGTAGAGTGAGAAAATGGTTAGGAAATGGACGTTATTTTTCGTGTTTTAAGTCAAGTCCATGAGAACGCATTTGGGATGGTTTTTTTTTCTACGCTTTTACGTGGATAGCGTAGTTTATTTTATAATAGTTTTTCAAGCCAGGAATAGAGTTTACTACAATTTGACTTTGTGTCTTGTTTCAAGAATTAAAACTAATTTTGTACCTTTCTAGTTTTCATTAGAAAAAATCAAAACCCTCCCGCCATTCAGAAATTCGCTCAACATCTTTCGTTTCCGTGTTGAAAAATTGGCAAATAGAAAAGCATTTTTCTCTCGCAAAACTGCGCTGTCATCATCGCGCCCCTATTTTCCGCCTAGCCGCTCTCCATTCGTTACTAATAGTAGTAATAAAATCTACTGGCCGCATTTATAGAGCCCATGAACCGAACAAGGTAATATCGCCACTAAGCAACTCACGAAGTCTATAGGATATACAACGTGTAACAGAAAACGCAAAACCTCATACACCCCAATTTAGAGTATTGAATTGAAAAAACATTATACAATGAGCTAGCTCTGGAGCAAGGGTCTCAATTTAGTCAGTAAAAGTCTGCCACGCCCTTCCGCTCCACCCAGAGTTGGAGACGTCAATTGATTTGTCACCCACAAAAAAAAATGGGTCTCAAGTTTTCTGTAACCTGTTTTTATGGCAATAGAGAAATTTAATTTAAGAAAAAAAAAAAGCAAATCCTAGTTTTTGTAAGCTAACTGTTATTATGTGTATTAAGAAAATCGTGTTGACCCCTAACATTAGTTTATGCATTTAAAATTGAGTATTATTCGCTTGATATAAAATTGAATTTTCTTTGGGTTAATCAGCGCGAGGTTTGGCAAAAAAACATATTTTTTGATAAAATACTGTATTAAAAATTACTGAAATCGATTCAGTAGTCAATTATAAGCAAACTTCTTTTAGGACTTGCGTCGATTCTGTTACATCTTATGTACTCGTTGTACGATATAGCTATGTAAAGTCGTGGAAATTCATTGGTAAGTAAATTGACACTCTAACTAAGTCAATATGCCATTTCATACAACTGTTAATGTCATTTGACAGCAGTCTGCGTTACAATTAATTTCCCCGTCTTACTTGACCTTATGTACTGAATATTTTAAATGTTATAGAAATAATTGTTTTTTAATGATATGTTTTTGAGTTAGTGCGCTATAATTACTAAAAACTAAGGTTATTTAAAAAATGGAACTTGGTGTCGACCTCACACTTTCTTTGAACCTTGTCCTCATGCCACAAGTCACGATATTTTTTGTCACGACTTATACTGGCCGCATTAATTTATTCCATTCCTGATTTAAATCTGAATGTTTAATTTTGGAACGTGCGCCGAAGAAGAGTTCTGAAACCATGTGTCGAAAACTATATGGAAAACAATAAATACTGTCCTCCCATACCTACTGTATTCTGAAGACGTTCTAAAATTCAATTATTTTTAAAAGACTGACCGTGGAGTTTCTTGCCAGCAGCTCTTCTCTATAGGAAACGACCAATTGGAACCGTGCACCTCTCTGACGTTTCATAAGTGCCCATGTAGGTTCATGTGGAATAACATATTTTAATTTTGAATTGTGTGGTAAATTTGGTAGATAACTAGAACCAATGCAAGAAACAAAGGGAGTATTTTAAAAACAAAATTGACAACGTCAAAAATTCAGGAACGGACGTTGTTTTTTTATTCTGTTGATAAGTAAACAAAACTGTTTCCATAACCTTTAAAAAATCTTTATCAGGGCCGTCAGGGGTGATATCGTGTCATCCTCATCAGTAGTTCGCCGGTTAAGGTCACCCAGCAAAGTTCACGCTATTTTTGGCTAAACGACATTACTATTTATAGCAATAGCAAGCTCCAAATATCGCTCTGACCTTTCATGGGCTTTGTTTCAAGCTTCACCCATCATTATGTGCCGGCTTTGTGCAGAACGTAATAACCTTATAATGTCCCATTGAGAATTTCTTGCGTTTATTGATGTCTCTGACGAGAGGGCGCCATTTCGTGCTTTTGTTTTAAATTGGAACATCTTTGTATTCCATTTTCAAGTCGATCTAGTATAATTTCTGAGCTCGAAACTTTGGCGTTCCAAAAATAAATCGAAATTACTCTTGTAATTTCTCGCTAGATTTGATTTTGTTAATTCCAAAATATTTTCCACGAATCCTGTTGTGCTGAAGAATTTATCCTGTATTTATTGGAGCGACAAATTGGATTTGTCCCGGTACCGTAACGTGTTTTTATTAGATCACGTGTCAGCGCCATCTATGTTTAGCCGCGGAAATTAAATGTGCGCTAGTAGCGCCGCCAGCGGCAGCGTTGGTAATCACGTTACTAACCGCGGGAAAACGTTTTCCGTGTACTCTGTAATTAGGGAACGTTTATTTAATGTGACATGCGACCGAAATATTTTAGCAAATTATATTTGAAAACAAGACTTTTACCACAGTTCAATGAGTCATCTACTACCACGGTCTACTAGCCTTATTGGATAGAATATTAATAATCGGCACGACGAATTATCTTATCAACAGACCTCTTCAGTGATTTCCGTACCAAAACATATTGATATCACTTTGACATGTAATTGAATATAAACATAAACATATTCCAGCATTCTAGGTCGCATTTGCCTGCATAATTGAAAGGGTATCGCGTCCTCACATCCATAAATGGTACATTGTAACACTCTGCATAACCCTGCCTTATAGGGCGGTATTAGAAGGAGGTCGCACTTCGTACGTCCCAGGTGTCCTTATATCTTTACAAACGACAATACTATACTACACAATAACATTAAAACAGAGGGCAATTCTCGTAATTTTAAGGAACCTCACAGTCTGATCTCATTCTCAATTTTTCAAAAATACCTCGATATTCCATACATTTTTGACATTTGCTAGTAGTTTAGATAGTTTTTGTTTTATATTTTTGAGTGAAAATCTTAATGCGCTTCACAGAATACATCTACTTACCAAGTTTCAACAGCATAGTTCTTATAGTTTCGGAAAAAAATGGCTGTGACATACGGACGGACAGACAAACAGGAATGACGAATCCATAAGGGTTCCGTTTTTTGCCATTTGGCTACGGAACCCTAAAAAATAAACAGAAAGGGCCCTGAAACAATTTGGCTTATGTTTAACTTACCACCAGATTTAGTAACATATAACAGACAAAAATAGTAAATGATCACCAAAATTAAAACCCGCATTTTAATGTAAAATTATAACCAAAGTTTTAACATCTCGCTATCCTATTTAAGCAAAATGACTCCAAATAAATCACTGGTGCCGATTCCCTTGTTCACAAACTAAACTAAATTTAAGTTCAGTGCATCTTCTTCTTTGTATTTCATTAAGAAGAGGACAAAAGAAAAATTTTAGTTTAGTCCTGTCAAATTAATCAGCGCTCCATACAAGTTTAGACGTGACTAAAAACTTGCCTACTAAAATTACGTCAATTTACGTCAAGCGCTGATTAATTTGACAGGACTTAACTAAAATTTATCTTCTGTCCTTTCCTTAATGAAATAGAAAGAAAAAGATGCACTGAACTTAAATTTAGTTTAGTTTGTGAATAAGGGAATCGGCACCATTGTTAATCCAAAAGTAGTAAATGATCACCAAAATTAAACCAGCGTTTCAATGTAAAATTATAACCAAAGTTTTTACATCTTGCTATCCTATTTAAGTAAATTGACTCCAAAAAAATCATTGTTAACCCAAAAGTTGTTAATGAACACCAAATTATTAAGAGTGATCTCGACAAATGGATGTGCGAATAACACTTGAGCGACAAAACTGTATTGCGACTGACATAGTTCGAATGCACGCTTGTGCGGCACACTGAATCAAGTCGTTTCTAGCACTCGCCGACCGCTGCCGCGGCACCGCTCGCTTCGCTCGCTCGGCTCGTGCGTAGGAGGTCACAGTTTTAACCTAACCTAACCTAGTGTACTATGTGAGCTCGAGTGTGTCGCACAAGCGTGCATTCGTACATTCATTTGTCGAGCTCACGTAGTTCACCCAATTATTAAGATTTGGTGATCATTTACTAAATTTGGTGGTCGAATACAATTTAAAGTGGAGTCGTGACTAAAATAGCTGGTACAATTGTATTTTTAGACTTTATTTTTCTGGTGTTAAGTAGATATTTTTGGTTACAAAAGTAAGGTTATCGAAGCATTTTATGGTGGTCATTATATTTATCCCCAAACAATTTTAGTTCGAATGAAACTGAACTATGTACTTGCGCTCTAACTGCGTAACGCATTTTCAATCAGAATCTAAATCATTTTCAAGGATATTGAAAATTTACTGCTTCATATGTTCGAAAAATTTGTTTGGTCACTAAAAGCCATTCTCATGTTACTGTATTATGCAAATACCCCTTGAGATCCTGTCCTTAAAATAGGAATACAAGTTTATAACTTGAAATACGACACTAACATAAATCTTATGCAAAAACTGTCAGCTATAAAAGTCATTTTTGCTTACAAAACCGATCTTATGGTTAGGTAAAACAACATGGTTCTTGAATACAAACCTAAGTAACCACACTGTACGGTATATGTGTAGTTTTATTGTTTTCTTTAAAACTATCCGAAGTAGCCGGAGGACGTGTAAAAGAGATTTACGCGGCTCTTAAGCGCTTATTCATGTATTTTTAAGTAAGTGTTTAGTTAGGTTCGGACTTGACCCGGACGGTTAAATGCGCTTTGGATTAGTATACTTTTTTCGTTCCACACATTATGGCATATGGCATATGTATAGTCTTATTTAGGTATGTTGCAATTGCTCACTATATTTGTCATTTTACAATCATTGATAGGTACCTACCCTTTTTACCGCATGTTTACAAAAAAACTGACAACTAGGACACTACCAAATGACACTTTTTTCATTGTAAACTATTATTCTGGCAACATTCCAAATCCTATTGAAAAAGAAGACATTATAGATCGTGTTATTATCATACAGTAAATATTTGCATTCCTATTTCCGCTATATCAATATAAGCTCCTACAGTTCCAATGATCAATGCTTGGCCACAAGCTGTAATCCTACCCGCGTCGGTTACCCTGTGCGCACGCGCGGTCGTGATGCAACGCGAGCGACTCCTGCGCACCGGGGACCCTGCACAACGGTTGTAAATCGCTGTATTTAGTCGATTATTAACTATGTATAAATTATTCATTGAATACTTGTTCTGTGGCATTTGTAGTACTATACTATTTATGTTTAACGGTTGGAAATATTTAGCGTTTAGGTCCTTATTTACTTAGATCGATGATTGAAATGCAGATTTTAATGAGTTTGCTTGATGTGTAGATATATTTTCATGAGTTTTCTTTGCCGAGTTGATTGGAGATCACTAAAAGAGTTATCTTCTCTCGCTCAATGCTCGTTATTTACCAAAAATATACTGCAAAACTCAAGATTCTTAACAGTTCTATGAACTGAAGAAAGATCCCCGATCTCCTTGCAGAACTAGTGAGCGTATTTAGATTTTATCTATAAATGCTTCGCTTGGCAAACAACCCATTGAAATCCATCAACGCACGTTACATCAACGCCACAAAAGTGTCCTCTACGTCTTTATAAACTGCATCACATTTTAAATTAATGGCATCACTAAGAACTACCTAATATGTACAATCTGACTCATCCGTACCTCATATATTACCTTTTTGGTTTGATATAAGAAAGACGTAAAACATACAGATATGAATTCCTGCTAAAATATCAGCATCCATGTATAGAGTTCACATTCTTTCCACAGTTCTCGTTATGGATTCTAAAAAGCCGTGTTATGCTTTTAAAGTGAATCTAGTTTCTAGATTTGTTTTCCGTTGTCTCTCAGTTTATTGCGCATTAGTAGTTTACAAGTGAGACCGATAATACTAGTAGCCAGTAGGGAACGTATCTGATGTTTCTGGGATATCTCCCTATATGTGGCATTGTAGGTTTAAATAAGTAAAAGACATCTAGATATAACTGCTCAAAAATTGATCTTGATTAATTGTTGCCCCGAATTCAATGAAAAAAGAACTAGATACAGCTCTGAATATTTGTTTAATTAACGAAACAACTAAAGAACATCTGTCAGTATTCGCTTTATAGTTTTGTGTTACACTCATTAGTCAAACAGTGCCAACGAAACTGTTATGAAAGTGCTCCACATAAGTTTTGGCGTTAGAAGATAAATCTAATTATAAATTTTGGCCACTGCAAAGTTATGATGAACCCAATGACGGCGGCGCGACCAAAGTTTGGTTTTTAGAGCAGAAAATCGTAAATTGTGTTTATGTTAAGGGACAATTAATTTTAATGTAAGCAAAAGTGCGTTTGAGTCTCAAATGCTTATGCCCGAACTGAAAACAAAAAGTTGTGCTATAAGCAAATGGCCCAGGATAAGACCCTGGGGCACGCCAATAAAGATAAACAATTAATGGATAATATATGAAGAAATATTCAAACTAGCAACATATTATGCTAATAAAGTGGTTGCAGAAGTTACGAATCCGCATCAAAGTTATAAAACAGAGCTCTTGTGTGAATACAAAACAGTAAAGCTTTGTTTAAATAATAGTATGTACTTTCCAAGCCGAAACTGTTATTTCACACGAAAATTGACTCCCGTGTCGATTTACTTTGTATACAGTCACATATGTAACAAGATATCGTTCGAAAGTGTGATATTAGTTGACTGTCTTTCGAATAGATTCAAAACACTACGGGTTTTCTGTGACGACTATGAAATAAATCATATCATGATTTGTGACGGCGAAAATACTTCAAGAGTCTTAGTTACTCCGTTATTTATACCCGAGGTTGACTCATATTCATATATCAACTCCAAAAGCCTTGTGCATAATTTCCGGGAAACTTGCCGGATCGTTGAGCAAACAAAAAGCGAATCTTAATTTCCATGTACCAAAAAGCGGTATTTGTGTTGCACATGCGTCGACAATGACCCGGCTGGCTGGCGAGACGTGCTGGCACCGTCAGTTGTTTTGGGCAAGTCGGCCTAAGTGCGCGCGCGCTGCCGTCGACGTCTTCCACGGATTTTTGCCTTCAAAATTCGCTTTTAATAAGACGCGCTAAAATATTCGAAACAGTGCCTTTGAGATTGTGTATCGGGTTTAATTGGCCGGATTTAAAACATTGTGCAGTTATATGTGATTAAAATTTATTTTTATTTGTAGTATCCTTATTTTTTATCTAATTCAATTTGTTTATCTCGCCGTATATAAATTTCAATAAGACTCAGATACTAGGAATCGTTTCTGCTGTTGTGTTCGTGTCTTTAATTAAGATAAATGGCAATTTGCACAATCTAATATCGAGGTGAATTTTGTTATTGATTGCGTGGGCAACGCGCTCTTCATTATCGTTTGCTATCAGACTTATCTTTACTATCTTTGGTTTCAACCTTGTAATCTGTTCTAGGTTAACGTAACACTGTTTGTAGCAATTCACTTGGCATTATGTGTACTTTCATATATAGTGCTAATCAGGAGACAGTCTTTGTAATTTAAATCTTTATTCATACCGACACTTTCGCCCCTTAACCTACGTTTCTATTTCTGTTGAACATTAATTATTCTTTGTGTCCACCAAAGGCATGTAAACATTCTAATTCTCTGCCTCTTTGTAATTTGTATTCAATGCGAGTTAAGGATTTCAATTTGGCCGCATATTTGTGTGTCGTCCGTTTGTTGATAGTGTAATTGTGATGGATTCGTCCTATATTGCCCACACCATTGCTGCTTCTATTGACGTTGATTAAAGCCATCGTTGACAGAATTGACGTATTTCTATTTCGTGACTAAAATATATGTTATTTGATTACATGTTCCTGTTTACTACACAATGTTCACATTATGTATTTGCCTGTTGCCATCCTCAAAGTGAGATTAATTTAAATAAACCTATTCGATGAATTAGCGTGCGCAGTTTTTGCTCGTTTCCACATTAGGTTGGGGCAAGTTAGCTTATTTGGTGCAAGCTCGGCGTCGACAACGTTATTGCGTACTTTAAGGTGGTTAGATGGAATCTTGTGCGTCGCAACCTAGTTTTAAACAACTTAGATTTTCCTGTTTTGCGTCAGTGGTTAGTTAGTTATAGGAAAATCGTTTAAAATCGTAAACTCCAGTGGTTATTGCTGTTATTTTCAACAACTCCACAAAGGACATAATAGAGTGTCAGTGTTTACACAGAGCTCTGATTAAACAGCTGGTTTCATTTGCATTGTAATCCATTCGACTTCTACAGCCACTGCGGTGAAAATACCATCGCCTATTTTCTAATTGTTTTCTTTTGTATCGATCTCCTTATGTTAATCTAAGGTTAAATAATTTACGTATTTGGGTGTGGTGTTGCCTTGGGTCAAGGTTTCTGTCAACTTGATGGTGCTGGCTACGCACCTATATTATAGACATTTTTCATTAAATGGTGATGCGTCATTGTTGCTGCTACTGGTCGTATACAATGTTTACACACGTTCTAGGGCTTGCGCGTGAGTCACACGTGCCGTGTCCGCTGCCAGATGATGATGACGACTGATCTCAGTGATCAGTTCGATTCCGACTATCACAGTACGCGCATTGTTTACTTAGTTTCATTAATGTTTATTTATTTTTCGGAAGCCTTCTAATGTTCTTATGCCACAGTGACTTCATAGTGAATTAGCCAAGTGTTATTGAACGATATGCATTGTCCGATGCTAATAAAAATAAAGTGTTGCGCTAGTGTGTAAAATGTTATTGCTCAATTGACTCCTCATTACAAATGGAACGCGAAGTCTTCAAGGATTTTTAGTGGCGCTATCAATATCGCATATCGATCTCATTCTAGTCAGTGAAGTGATTGGAAAATAAATAACTAACAATGTTACTCGAAACCCTCATTGGACTTGGAGTCTTTATTTACATATTGTGGAAATATTTGTTGTCATCAAAACCAGAACAAATTCAATATGAGAAACCGGCAGATATTCAAGCAACAATAAGTGATAAGGAATTGGATATTACTGTAAACAAAGTCATACCCAATGATCCTGCACATGAAAGTGTTGAAACGAAAAAACAAATTTTTGAATCTATCAGAAATGATCGCAAACATGTGATTCAAAATAATATATCTTTAAAAAATGAAGACATAATAACGCCGAGTGTTTTGCTAAAACAGCATAATGAAAAACAACTCGGTGATAAACTGGTCAGACGTGAGAGCCCGCCAAAAGAAAGACTTGCGGAATTTCTTGAGAAAACTATTTTGAGCGACGACAAAATACAGTCGATTATACAAAACTTGTCTTTAGATAAAACTGAATTACTCATACACGATGGACCAGCAAAAGTTCTGTACTCTACTTCCGAAGTAATAGAACCGCTAGAGAAGCAGGAAGGACGCACTATAAGTGAAAAGGCTGCGGAACTACAAAGCACTATAGATGCTGTAGCTGATAGGATAAAACGATTTAATGGAAATAAAATCGTAAAAGATATTGAGCAACCTGCCGACGAGGTTGTTGAAAATAAAACAGATGAAAATAAACCCGTTTTGAAGCGTCTTCAAAAGCAGCCAGGATTTCCACAGGGTCTTAACTTCGGCTCGGTTATTGGAGAGCTGAAAAATAAAACGAAGAATGCTAGCAACGGAGGTCTTAAACCCGTTTTTAAGAAGTTCGATGTCGATTCCGTGGACAATGTTCAGGCAGGTTTCTTTTTACTCAGCTCTAAAAAAAATTGTTAGTTTTATAAAACCAGGGTTACCGGATACATACTAGGTACTTGATTGCCAAAATTAATCAATTCTATTACTGTTTGCATCCGTTAACTTCTTTCAATGACGATTCGTTTCGTACATCGTTTTACCAAATTATATTAATATTTATTACTTACAGATATATCCTCTTTACTTTTTACATCGTTAATTCCAGTAATTAAATCAGTATACTTAATTTTTCCGATTGTATTTAGCAAGTCTCTCATTAGCGTCAAAGTTATTAGAAACAGACTTGCCAAAGGTTTTGCTCAATTAAAGCTATGGTTGGAGACATATTAAACGCGATGTTATGCAAGATGGCGTGACAATAAATTATCAGTCCGTGAATGTGGATCAAATGTAACATAATTATCTATGTACGCAACAAAGGGGTTTTCGATACACAATAGAAGGAAGATACCATAATTATAACCTTTCACACTTTTTTCCCTGCATCAATCTAATGTCTTCATCTAACTTAAATGTGAACATTATACCTGTATTCATTTCAGGTGATACAGAGAAAAATGTTTTTGTGTCTTTTCCTAATTGCTATGCCAATTTGATGCCCACTAATCACTCTTTTGAGTTAACAGTTAAGTCATGAATATTGTAATGTTTACCAACAAATTACAGTTGATAGTAAAGAACATTTATCGTAACACAGTTTTTCAATATATTCTTGTTTGTTTCAGGAATCTCTAAATTCGGTAGACGACAAGAAGAAAAGCATCGACGACAATGAGATTGCATCATCAAATATTTTAGCAGATAGAAGAAATAAACTAGAAACAGCCGCACAAGTAAGTAACCAAAACCATACTGCTTTAACGATAAATTAACTATTAACAAAACTACAATTACAAGGACATGTGACAACTTGAATAAAACAACACTTATTACTACATAGTACTAGATTAACGATGTGTAAAACGTCGTGAGAAAGCCTACACATTCATATAAAATCTCTGACATGCCTGATGCCCTAAGAAAGACAATAGGTCACTTGTTTTAACTAGCACATGAGACATAGGCATTACGAATACTCGGAAATGTAATAAATAATACAAAAGAATCCAAGCATTCATTCCGAACTTTATCGTTCCATTATCCTGCCGCCTGATACTCGAGGCCCTTGTCAATTTATATTACGTTAAAAAAAGTATGCTTTTTATTTCAGTGCGGCTTGTTTTTACCACTTCATATTTATTACTCTCTTCCTCTTGACATTCTCTTTCTAGGTCATAAAGCGATGGTCTTACGAGTTTTTGCACATGCACGATTGCATTGCTCGTCGTGATTGCACGATCTTTACCAGTAACCGCGTATTTTTTGTCAATGTCGTCAACTGCCATCTCAACGTCTGTCATTACACCACGATATTTATTTATTTGCTCATCAGGTGAAACGTATAAATCAACTTTCGATAAATGGTAAAGTTCAGACCTTCCTTACCGTTTAAACAATTCTGTGTTGCG
Source organism: Aporophyla nigra (assembly GCA_947507805.1). Classification (NCBI taxonomy): domain Eukaryota; kingdom Metazoa; phylum Arthropoda; class Insecta; order Lepidoptera; family Noctuidae; genus Aporophyla; species Aporophyla nigra. The sequence continues at coordinate 17,019,440 of OX382309.1, read as the reverse complement.
TAAAATTGCGTTTAACTTACGTTAACTTGCGTCCAACGATCCGGTCGGTATACGGAATGCGGTTTACAACAATTGCTCGACCTCTAGGGCCTTTCCAAATGTAAGCATTTATGTAAAACAAAACATTTAAAATTGTGTTAATAAATGTATCCTTTGACTGCTAAGGATATTTAAAGATCAAGGGCTTAATGGTGTTTGGAGTGGTTAAGGCCAGTTTGTGATAGCTCAATGATGCGGTACGCAAATATATAAAGTGCGAATATTGAGAATTGTGAGTAACTGACCGCAGTGATTCATTGTCGATAATGTTTGCAGTGGTCACTGGGTCCAATTAATTTTAGTTGGGTGACATATTGCGGTTATTTGCAGTTATTTCTTGTGTGCAATTTAACGTCTTAAATTTTGATTCAGTGGCTATAAACTCAATTATGATTTATTGGGTATTTATCGCGACTTCAAACGGTTTCCGTGCAGTATCGATTATAATTGGATGCAGTTCAACCAACAGGTTTCTTACAATGTTACAGTAGAAAATATTGGAACTCCTTGGACCTATACCAGAATCAAATGACAATTGAGTACATGGGGCTGTACGGTTTTGGCAAGACCGGAAGAACGCTATTTGCTACTATCTATTGGTAAATTGCCTATGTCCATGTACTTGTGCCCAATTCATTCACGACCTGTCGAAAAAGGGACAAATATAGTTTCAGATTTAGAAGAACGTAAGGACTAACTACGTTCATCTCTTGTTTCAGGGTTGGCGCAAGCGCGTGCCACAGACGGATGCCTCTCTTTTCACGGTCGCTGGTCGGTTAGAGAGAGACAAAGTGGTGTCAGCGACTCCGCCTCTCACTCCCCCACCCACAACCACCGCACCTGTGATAGCTTCGCCCGGGATTCCTCCGCCTAATACTTTCAAGTAAGGAACATTTTCATTAGTATCTGAAAGAGTCGAAAACTCAGCTTGGTGGTAAATTGTACTAATTTCAATTCTGGACTCGTCGTTATTATAGAAAACTGTGAACAGCAGTTCATGGATTTGGGTAGCCGCCAAGGCAGCCCGTCAGTAAAAGTAGTAATTTATTTGAAGTGAGTTTCTACGAGTGACTCACGCGATCCAGCCGGTGGTTTTCACCGTGAAATAAGCTTTTTCCTATAGCTCGTTCTACACATCTATATTTTCAATTATTTATCAGAATTATGTGCAGAACTGGTCGAAGTGGCGGTAGGTGAAGCGTATGTCCAGCAGTGGACGTCTTTCGGCTGAAATGATGATGATAATAATGATTCGTTTAAGTAAAAATAAAGTACATACATACTTATTATCGTATTAATAAGTAACCTAATTTCCACAGATCTCGCAAGCAAACGTCCCCTACGAACGGATTCGCTTCGGGTCCGCTTCGGTCAGCTTCGTGCGCCGTCGTAAGCGCAGCGGCGATCGACAACAAACCTAAGAACAATAAAATTGACAGGGAGTCCTTCAAACGAAGTCACTCTGTCAGTGAGAGCATCAGCAGGGTTGATGAGAGTGAGTATTTTTGCTATTTCATTATTTTTTTTATTAGCTGTTGCCCTCGAATTTGACTGCAATTCAGGCTGAAAAGTCCTATGTCCTCCTCCGTGATCCAAGCTACTCATCTGTCAAATTTCCTAGCGATCGGTGCAGTATTTAAGGCCTGAAAAGATAAACAGATAAAGTTATTTTCATAGTAATACTATTTATAACGGTTTTATAAGCAGGTAGGTCCATACAAATAGTATTACAGTAATCGAAGGAGAAATAAGGCATGTCTATACATACTAGACATACAGAGATAATAATGGTAACAGCCGCGACTTTCGACTTACGAGTTATAGATCGTAGGTTCGAACCTAAGCAGGCGCTTTACTTTGTGTAAATTATTTCATCAGCACTGCTCTAAAAACGAGACGTGAAAACATAGCGAAGAAACTGGCGTGTTCTTGTACCAAAGATTCGAAGATATGTGACATCTACCAACTCGTACTAGTTCCACGTGGTAGATTCCAGCCCACTTTGTTTCACAGAGAGGAGACATATGTCCCAGCAATGGGAACATTTTGGACTGATTATAATTATGATGAACAATTATTTAGAGAAAAGCAGAATTGATACAAACATTTAAAAATACTGCTCTTTGTTGGTGGGTTTGTTGCGCAGTATTTTCTAACTTAAAAATATATTATGCATTGGAAAAAGACCACCTTTTGTATTTTATAACCAGTTCTGATTGTTGTCCTTTTACAAATAGATTGCCTCTTGGGCCATTAGGCACAAAACAAAAGCTTTTCATGTGGTCACAATCAGAAAAAAATACATTATAATGCTTTTAGTTTCCGTCCTTCCTCGATAATGAAGTGGCCCGCTTCTTATCATTTTATTATATTTGAAAGTAATATCATAGTTTTGTTTTATGAGTCAGTCTAAATGTGGTCGTTGAAGTAATTTGTTTATCATTTTAAAGGCCAGAAGTTATCAACTATTACATAAAGGCGGTGTTAGGTCAACCGCAGGAGATAGGGACAATTAATTATATTTTGTTTACAAATAATAACGAAGAAATCAAGTATTATCAGATTTACTACATTCCAATGGCTCCTTGTAAGTTAGCATACCATGCAGTTTGATATATTTAATCAACAACATTATCAATTTCTAATAAATGTTGAATATCTCAAGTAGGTAGGTTTCTGTAATGTGTTCAAATATTTTATTAGGCTATGTTATCATGAGAATTATCAGTTTTACACGACTATAAGTGTTTAATAATTGAAGGATACAGCCACTTTTATAGCTTATCCTGATAATTGATAGATATCGTAACTATTATTTTACTAAATTCAAAATACATGAAGCTAGTATTAATAATTGTTATTGTGTAAGTCCGATTAGTTCACACAGTAGCGTCTCTGGTTAAAAAAGATGAGTATGTTTCTTCGCTTGTAAATCCCTAATTTTGTGTTGAAGCTAGATAGAGTTTACGTATCTATCGAGAGACGTATATATCGGCGAGAATTTATTTGATTTTCTTACAATTTTTGTTCCATGAAACTGTAACAAAGTGTAGCTACGACTAATTATCTCGTGTGTCATATATTTATGGCTTCTCATTGATACAATAATAAAGAACAAAGATTATAGAAGACGCCACTCTGTTACTACCTTACTCTACCTGTCATGACTGTGCCTTGCGATGTGTCCTGCCACTCGACTCCATTTAAGTTCTATAATAATATCGCTGACCAATATCGAAGACCTTCGTACGTCTTCGTATCTCGACGTTTGGAACTCGGTCTATTAGTCTGATGCCAAGCATGGAATGCTCTATGTGCAACTCTCAGCCTGAAAACAGCCTCCTGCGTGAGCGTCCACGTCTCAGCATCCGTACATCATGGTGGGCAAAACACACTGGTTATATAGACGGGACTTCAGATATAGTGGAACTATGGCTGGTTTTTAAATGAATCCTACCCAAGCTGTATTCTTCTCGATGTTTCTGTTTATTGATACCATACTCAATACCAATTCCTCAACTCTCTTTTCCAGATGATGAAACATCAGGTGCTGAACGAACAGGACAGCCGGTTCAAGTGCCGCGGGCTGATGACGAAACCTTCCACGCATTCTTCACGCCAGCTATACAGCAGGAGAGGCTGGCAGACACTGAGGGTGTCGATGTCGATCTCGATGCCATTGATAGCGGGTCTAGGCAGATGTGAGTAGCAATCTTTTATCTTCATTCTAAGCGCATGCGATATCGTTATCGACTTCTTATACACCATTTTTAATACATACGTAAGTAAATAATCCTGGATGAATAGCTCTCATTTGGAGATTTTCGCAAAAATGTCTTATAATTTTCTGGATTATTCAGATGACAGATTTATTCAAATTCCCGAAAAAAGTGAAAGAAAACCTACATGGTGTATAATATGTGTATCTATTCAATTCTGATCGGTTGGTTTAGACATACAAAATATTTGATTATTAAGCCAATAGGCACAGCATTATACCCAATAAACCTAATTAGGGTGCTTAAAATTGGTCCAAGTTGAAATTCGACGTGTTCGAATGTTCGACGATGGATCTATTAACAAATTTTAAGAACGTTCGCATTATGATCTCCGTCTCTCTGTCAAACATACCTCTAGTTTCCATACATTTTTGACAAGTCTGAGACATTTGATTGTCGCCGAAGTGACATTCTTTTTTCTGTGTGAAAAATCATCAAATGACGAAGTGACACTGCGTATAGATTTTGAACGTCTTCATTTTAATTGCAAGAATTTACAAAGGCGGACTTAAAGCCTTAGGCATTCTCTACAAGTCAACCGAGGGTTGTGAAAAGATTACATGGCCATGCCCGTGGCCTTCTGTTCCAATGATTACACCGTAATGTTTCCTCTAGGTTGGCCGGCGAGTGGTCGAGGCGAGCGCGCGTCGGCCGTCGCCACGCGGCGTCGCGCAACCCGCTGCGGGCGCTAGCGGCGCGCACCGACCTGCGCGACGAGTACGTGCCGCCGCCGCCCAGCGTCAAGCAGAACTATGTCATCGAGAAGTGTGAGTATTTCTTATAAAGTAGCTTCTGCCCGGGACTTCGTCCGCGACAAATTTTTGCTCCCCTGACCCTTCCCGTCGCATCGAATTGCCTGCCAGTTTTCGTCCATTTTTCGTTGCTGCTCCGCTCTTTTTGACCGTAGCGTGATGTTATGTAGCCTATAGCCTTCTTTAATAAATAGGCTACCCAACACAAAAATATTTTTTCAATTCGGACCAGTAGTTCCTGAGATTACCGCGTTCAACCAACCAAACAAACAAACATCAAACTCTTCAGCTTTATAATATTAGTATAGATATGAAAGTTAGTGAGTATTATATTTATGACACTTTCACGCAAAAACTACATGATTGGATTGTGATGAAATTTGGCACACAGATAACCTGGATTAACACATAGGTACTTTTTATCCAAGTAGTACGTTCCCGCGGCATAATTTCCGACCTCCACGCGGGTGAAGCCGCTTGCAAAAGCTAGTAGAAATGTTATATTAAAAGTGTAAAAAATATGAGTCATCTTCAGTGGTCGGATTTTCGGGTGCTATTTCATTGATTGCTTTAATATATAAAGAAAGAAAATACATTTATTTAGTACAAACTGAAAGGCACACAATATAACTACAGCAGAAAAACGAATATAAAAGTGTAAATCAAATAAAAAGTATCAAGTGCGTTGTCAGAAACTAACATTATAGTGTGTCTCACGACTGCGCCAAAAAGGCCCAGTTCAGCAAACATACCAAGATAACTAGTGCCTCACTCTGGTTTTCAATTGGACCTGAAGTGTGTCACCTCACACTTCAGGTCCAATCGAAAATCAGCGTTGGACCTGAAGTGTGAGGTGATGGATGTAAATCAGATTGATACCAATACGGCAACGTGAGGCGTGTATACACGGATACATACATAGATAAATAAATTTGTGTCAGATCAAATCATGAAATCATTTTTTTATCATATTTTGATCATCTTTACCTTGTGTGTTTTAATTATTGTAAATTGAGGACTTTTGCTGTCTAATCAGAAGTTGATAAGAGGGACGGAACTGTGAGAAAGAGATAGAATGTGTCACCTTATTGTCCTTTTGAAGTGGCAGTTTTGCGATAGTATATAAATTGGTTTATTCAAGTTCTTCAGTTAGTGCGCAGGTAGTGATCTTGAGTGTCCTGTTTGTTTTTAATATCTTGGATTGTTTTACGAACTGATAGATTTTCTATCGTCGTACTTGGGCTTGTGTTAGTGCTGAAATTACGCAGTTCTGCTGTAACTGAATCGAATGTAAGTTTGGACTGTTTCGCACACATTACATTAATAAAAATTTAAAAACTGGGATACTAATTATATTGGTGGCCTATATTGTACTACCTCATCCGATTATAAAAACGCTAAAAGTAGTGATATCGGGCGTATGTTTTTTTATTTTTTGTTTGGGATATCATCAAAGAGACGTCTCCCGCTCTGGGCGGAGAGGGAGGGCGTGTCAGACTTTTACTGACCAAAACCCACCCGTGTTCCTTCAATTGCCTGTGCCACGAACACGGTAACTCTTTCGAAAAAATCCGGGACTCTGGCAGGATCGGGCGTATCTAACGCCTTGAAGTCCCGCCGCAGGAGGAGACGCCCCGGGCGCCGGGAGTCGATAGCGGACTCCCGGCCACCGTAGGCGCGAGCTTGCGGGTGGCGAGCAATGGGTAGCTCGCCGCCCGGTAAGGACCAAGCTCGGGTCGACGGCGCGTAGTGTTCCACGCGCGCCTCAAAGAGATGTCAGCAGCAATGTAGGGGTCTGCTAGGACCGATGCCTGCCAGGGTCACGAGATTGTTCGAAAGAGATACCGTGACTCTGGCACATGGGCAACTGAAGGAACACGGGTGGGTTTTAGTCAGTAAAAGTCTGACATGCCCTCCCACTCCGCCCAGAGCGGGAGAAGTCATTTGATGATTTCCCACCCAAAAAAAAAAAAAAAAAAACGCCTTGAAGTTAACAAGTGCGATTTTGAATGCATTTAGCGGGGCAACTTACGTTCATCCTCATCAGTTCCAGTTTCAGTCATCGTCGAACAATGCAAGTAATAGAACGAGTGTTTGGTTGCGTTTGGTCAACCCTTCATGTGGCCCCGGGCTGGCATATTTTTAGGCTAAAGCATTCAAATGTCATTCAATATGGCAATACTGCCCTTAGGGCAATTTTCCTATCAATAGCAATGCAGATGAATTTTCTGTTCGTCAATGAGCTCGTCCCTTTTTTATATACATATATCATAACACCACGCCTGTATTTTCCGAAGGTTTAGGCAGAAGTGCACCAATATTTTATACAAGGTGTTCCTTTTGATATCTCGTAACTCCAGCGTATTAATGAAACCATTTCAAGAATCAATTAGCACATGCGTTATATTTATTTCGTTTACATTTTTCATACAAAATAGTTCGTCGTGACGATTATTTGTGTAATGTCCTTTTTATTCTGGATGGGAAATCATCAAATTACATCTCCCGCTCTTCGTGTCAGATTTTTACTGACTAAACCCCACCCGTGTTCTTTCAGTAGCCTGTGCCAAGGCCACGGTGACTGTTTTGAACAACTCTACGACCCTGGCAGGATGTAAAACACCCTTACGTGGAATATGATAACGTCACATTTTCTTAGCTGTAAATTTGAATTATTGATTTGAATGAAAATTATTTACTTACTCGGACTTATCAATGAAACTTACAAAATATCATATGCCAGTTGATTCTGTCACATGGTGAGGCCATGTAAATACATTAGGGTTATGGGTACACGTTGTATACTTGTATAGACGCCAGCAAATTAAGGTACCCTAAACTGTCAAATTCTCCCAATCAACCTTGGACCTAATGCTTAAGCGATAAAGTTGAAAATTTATTTAAAAAAAATTACAGATTGTAGTAGCTCGATATGCTGGCTTCTGTACATATATTTGAAATATTTTAGTGATACCTTGTATATTGATTTCAGTTCGAAAAAAAGAAAGAAGTAAATACTCAGACAAGTTTTTTTTTAATTCCAGTGGCGAGTAACGGCGGCCTGGCAGCCGAAGCCCTGGCGGCGCTGGCCAGCAAGGAGGACTTCGCCAGCGTGGCGCTGCGCAGTGCCGCCGCCGCGCCGCTGGTGCACGGCACAAAGCCCACCATGCTGCTGCAGGTCAAGGGGCGGCGGAGGGTGCAGGTATGGATACTACTTCAAATAGATCATCTCATTTAAAACTATCCCTCCACTTCATTTGTACTCGCATTCAAAGTATGAGAAGTTGACATCAAAATATGGTATAAGTACGCAATATACTCTAAAACCGCTAACGTCTTTGGTTGTTTAAATACAGTCAAAGACAAAAGCAGTCAGCATCGGTGATAGTTACCATGGTTACCAACTTGACAACAGATTGGTGACATTGTTACATCGCGTAACATTTCAACTTCATATCTGGAATATCAATGCACCTGAAGACGAAGAACGAAAGAAAAAAACACGGTGTTTATACTGCACAAAAAAAAATACACATTACTCTTATAGAATTTAAAAAAAAAACATAACATAAAATACACACATACAACCTACTGTGGCTCTAATCATCAACTTACCTAGATTTAAAAACCGTGAGCCATCAATATTGCCATGCTGAAATAGAATTGAGCTCTATGGGACTAATAGTTAAATCCATTGACATATTATATTACTGCGTAAGGACAGGGCGGACCGCATGTTACAATGACGCCTCGAACTTGGTCCCAAAATGGTCTTCCCTTTATCGAAGTGAACTAGAACGCGATCGGCTGTCTTCGGAACGGTCGTATATTTTGCAAGCAAAAATGCCAAGTTGTGCCGTGACGGGTTGCGTGAACTACGACAAAAAGCACAATAAAAAAAATGATAACATTTCATATCACCGGTAAGTTAAAAATATGTCATTAAATCCACTGCTAACATTATTTAAAACAATTTTCTTTTATATTTGTCTCAACCTTTGACAAAGACGAAGCGAAGCCGCGTAAAAGTACGACATAACTTTGCAGCGGCGCTCGTTGTAGCTGATGAAATGGAAAGATAGAATATTACTATAAATAATTTAAAACAATTGTTTTGTTCGAAGGCTAATGAAAACTTAATAACACCAACAAACTGCAACAAATATAAATTTTCAAAAATAAAAGGTTTTTTTTTTATTTCTTTGTACCTCGAATAATACCACACCCCCCTCTTACAAGGTTACGTCTAGGAGCAGACCACGCGGACTGACATCGTAGTTCATACTAGTTCTAATAGATGGCGTTAGTGTTTTTTGTTGGGCGACCGCGTCCGTAAAATGTTCGGACGACCGTATCTTTACTATTTAAATCAATGGTTAAATCCCTATTTTGCAACGAAACAATAACAAATTGTTTCAAACTCAATAAAACGAGAATATTTATCGACTTACAATTTAGATTTTACTATATTCTATTTGTTTACAGACGCGTCTGGTGGAGCCTGTCCACACGAGCGTGAACCGCGGCGACTGCTTCGTGCTGATCACGTCCGACCAGCTGTTCTTGTACATTGGACTCTATGCCAACGTCATTGAGAAGTGAGTACAGCTTGGCTAGGTATTTTCTGAAAAATTCACCCACATATATATATTGGAAATGAAATGAATAATTGGGCATTTTTAGCAAACCAAAAAGCTAGGTTTTCAAGAGTAGTTTCGTGAATGCGGAGAAATAAGCGAGGATAAAATATATTCTAAATAAGTTACTGTTTACAATATTAAGCAAATGGATTTATGGTGGATTTTTCGTAAGACAAAATCCATCTGTTTAGTTGAAGTTCTACTGATGGTAAGTTTTCTCATTCACCGCTTAACTCTCTGAACTCTGGTAGAAAGCCAACCCTTTTGTCGAATCATCAGATAAACAAACTTCATATATTTCGTAACTATTGAAATCTTACGATTTAAAAAAATAATGAAAATGGAGAAAACAATATGATAATAAATTGTTTTGTTTTCTATCTTCAGGAACCGCAGCACTGACATCGCCTTACACATCCAAAACACAAAAGACTTAGGTTGTAAGAACTCCACCGGTATGATCAAAATAGACGAACAAATCAAAAACTTTAGCAACAAACACTGGAACCAGTTCTGGTCACTTCTCGGCGTTACCGAAGATGTTGAGAACTACCGCCCCATTGAGACGGGGCATGCGGATGAAGATGAGATCTTCGAGTCTTGCATTCTTCAAACCAACATGTGCTATGAAGTCATGGACGATGAACTGGTACCAATCCAGGACTACTGGGGTCAAGTACCTAAAATCGCGATGCTCAACCAAACCAAAGTGATTGTCTTTGACTTTGGCTCAGAAATGTACATCTGGTACGGGAAAAACGTTCCCCTAGAAAGTCGACGCCGAGCGGCGCAACTAGCACAAGAAATGTTCGATGAAGGATACAACTATGAGGAATGCCATATCAACCCATTAAACGCAGCAATGTATCAAGGAGCAAGGGAACCCACAGAGCCACCAACCAAAGCTTCAAAGAGCCGACCAGAATGGGCCATCCTATCCAAAATCACACAACATATGGAAACCATATTGTTCAAAGAGAAATTCCTTGACTGGCCCGATTACTCAAGAGTCATCAAGGTCAAATCACCTGAAAATAAATCCAATAGTATTGAAATTAACCCTTGCGATGCCGAGGAGATGTGGTCGAATGAGTACCAGGATCCAGATCTCACTTTAGAAGGATCCCATGTCGGCCGCGGCACGCATTATTACGACAAAGAAAACATGAGGCATTACGACATCAAAACCAAATCCGTCTGCAAATGGGTGATACAAGAATACGATTACCAAAAAGTGGACAGTGAGTCCGAAATCGGAGAGTTCTTTTCCGCTGATAGTTATATTATTCGATGGGAGTACCAGATCACAATGACTGGTCGAGAACTGAACGGGAAACCATCGAAGCACAACGTTACTGGTAGAGATAGATGCGCGTACTTCTGTTGGCAAGGGCGCGATGCTAGCTCCAACGAGAAAGGCACGGCAGCGTTACTTACTGTCGAATTAGACAGGGAAAAGGGACCTCAACTTCGCGTCGCACAGGGTAACGAACCACCAGCCTTCTTAAACCAGTTCCAAGGCAACCTAGTCATCCACCAAGGGAAACGAGACACGGACAAAAGCAGATACAGACTGTTCGTCACTCGGGGCAACTTATCCAACGAAGCTTACCTCCTCCAAGTTCCATGCTCAGTTCGTCAGCTTAGAAGCCGAGGTTCCTTACTGCTCGTCGACACCGAGAAAGGATGTCTTTACATCTGGCACGGAGCGCGAAGCATGAAACATACTAAAAACATAGCTATCGAACTAGCAAATAAGCTCATTGCGAGAAAATCGAAATATTTGTTCGGTGATAATGTGTCTGATGTGAAGATAACTGAAGTGCGGGAGGGAGAGGAGCCAAAGGAAGTGTTAGAAGCGTTAGGCGTGGCCAACAAGCAGCACTACACGTCGGTGTTGGGGGGCTGCCGGGAGGGGCTGGGCTCCATAACGCCGCGCCTGTTCCACTTCACAGACCTGGGCGGACAGTTCGAGGCCAACGAGGTGTTGTCGCCGCTGCGCCACGAGCATCTGGCGACACCCTTCCCTTTTGATCAAAAGGAGTTGTATTCGGCTTCGCAACCAGGTTAGACCTACATCTTTACTCTTATTTCTGCTGTAGGATATTCCAAGACGCTACGCAAGTTTCTTGCTTGTAGCTAGAATTGCCCAAAATGGTCCAGGTGGACTCCCAAGGATCCACCGGAGACTCGTCGGGACTCTACGTTTAGATTAAACCTTCACATTTTTTTATGAGTTTGGGAATATAGTAGAAATGTAGCAGCAGGGGGTCCACCGATATGAGTAAAATTTTGAAAATGGTCTAGGAGAATAATGTTTGGGAACCTGTTTAAACAATACGACTTTTATTATTGCTTCAACTTGTCTACCTACGTCTAGAGAAATATGGGCACTATCTATGCGTCTGTATGGCATATTTTCTAAACATTTCGCCTACGCAAACCATCAAGAATCTCATGTAAAGTGACCTGTATCCGTGTTGTTCCAGCTCTGTTCCTGCTGGACGACGGCGCGTGCGTGTGGCTGTGGCAGGGCTGGTGGCCGCGCGGGGAGGACGGCGAGCTGGAGCCTGCCGAGAGGAATGCTGGTCAGTATATACCTGGATATTACACTCATGTTTGTGCATACTCAGGGTCAAAGTGAGCTGGCAAAACTTCAAGGACATTATGTAATGACAAAAAAATTTGAATTGACAATTTCGAGTAAAAAAAATTGTTTTATCCTATCTTATCTGTGTCATAGCAACAGCTAATTAAATTTGACGCAATATTTCTAGCCTGAACGATTTATTGATTAATCTACGGGATTAGAGGCAACATAGCCGCATCTTTGTTACCGTAATCCAGTTAAAAATCTCACATGACATAAAAAATTTACGTTCCGTTTTTGAGTTAAGTGTCGTCGTGGACCCGCATATTATATCATGTAACTAAAACTTACTGTCATGGTTCATGTACTACTTTAAACCTGTGAATTATAATTGTAGATCTTACTAGTGTGTGTTATTTTCGCCTCTGTGGCCACTGTTGATCAGAGGAGCAATTCTCGCTCAATTTGAAAAATGTTCAAAGTCTGATTTCAATCACAATCTGTCAAAAATACTTCGAGTTTCTATATTTTTGCCTTGTTGATTGTCGCCAAGATTGTGATTAGATTTTGAACGTTTTTCATTACGAGAATTGGTCTTCAGGTTGTGTTATTCCCATTTTCAGGGATCAGGTTGTCTTCTCTGACATCCTGATCTTTGACCATAGAAAGTCATTAAAAACAGCATAATCCACATGTATTATTTGCCATGATCAGCTAAGAATTGATATCTTAGAATCATCAGCACCAGGAAAACGATCTTAATACCTCTGAGGAACACTATAAGCAGAACATATTTTATAAATACTAGCTTTTGCCAGCGACCATATAAACCTTCCTCTTGAATCACTGTGTCTATTGATGAAAACCGCATTAAAATCTGTTGTGTAGTTTACAACATCCAAGCGTGCAGACTTGAAATGCGACTTTATTTTATACTACGTAGAGATTTACCTTATTCTTTGTCTTCATCAGGAGTGGGTGCCTTCGCAGCCCGCTGGCAAGCCATGCGCGTGGCGGCGCTGCGCACGTGCGACGCCTACTGGCGCGTGTCGCGGGCCCGCGGTGACGTCAGCCGTGACGTCACGCGCCCCGACGTGCGCCTGGTGGCGGCCGGCCTGGAGCCGCAAGTCTTCACCGACCTGTTCGATACCTGGACCGACCATGACTACGCTGCAGAGGCTAACATCAACGTGAGTACAGTTTGAATATGTTGAAAAAATTTAGATTAAGAATAAAAATGGTGTTTTGCGGGTAGGTCATGATTATGAACCTCTTTTCACACGTTTAGGGTACTTGATAATCGGTGCTGATACCTAAAGCCTATACACACGTCCCCACAGACGTACTTAATATCTTAAATTTCCGTACCGACAATTGGTCTGATTTACCCCTACATTTACCACGAGAGCGGCAATTCATTTTTACCTACGTTGACATACTAATCTGTCTAAATCTGTCTAAATACCTTATATTTCCCTACATTTTTGACTTTGACTGTTGCTGAGAGAAGGACTATTTTTTACTACGGGAATTACTCGACCTAAAAAGATCGGCGGCGGGATTTTTTCGCGCACTTAGTCTTAAACATTGTGCTTAACGTTGCGCTAAGCCTTCGTTAGATTATCAATGCTCTGTTCAACACCGAGAGTATAAAATCCGGTGCGCAAAAACATCTCACCGCGATTTTATTCCGTCCGTGTTACGTCGACTAATTCCCCTAGTAAAAATTGACAAATTCTTATAGTAATCTTCTCTCAGTGCAATCAAAGTCAAAAATGTAGGGAAATATAAGGTATTTAGACAGATTAAGGATGAGATTACGTAACAACGTAGTTAAAAATAAATTGCTGCTTTCATAGCAAATTTTTGGGTAAATCGGTCCAATTCTCAGTAATAACACATGCGCGACTTGGTCTTTACGTGTGAATAGAGGTTGATCTTTGGTATTGCTTTTCTGTCTTCTGTCTTTGTAGGATGCTAATGCTGTATACGCATTTGGGGCAAATTGGTACTACGGGAAAACTCTTATATTTTAATGCTACGGGTTATAGGCACGAATCTTGTTTGTTTTACCAAAGAAAAACCTTTCTCTAAATAAAAAAGCTTTTTTCTTTTATCGTTTGTCGGCCAAAAAAAAAAACTATTTTTGGTCGGACTTTTCAAGAGGCAGTGGTGGGTCTAGGGGTCGAACATAAGGCAAGCCAACAGCTCAACATTTATTGTGTAAATTACGTAGTTCAGCAGACGAATTTTTCGAATATATGATCATCAATTTCTTTAAAAATCTTTTGGATTGAAGTTTATAGTATGTTACGCAATTATAATTGATAATAATCTTTATCGACACAAATTAAAAATTATATATCGACGGTTAAAAGGTAATAAGCGCCATTTTGGCGAAAATTATTTATGAATTCCATCCTACTTAAAATTTTCTGCTATTTCGAATGCGCTTACTCCCATGGCTCTACGATGTCTTTCCATTTTCACGATATGACAATAAACAAAAAAGTTATGTCCATTTTTCTACAATTTCAAACTTTAAACCGCTCTCCTGAACAATTTGGTTTTTGTCGCATATACCTTATTACGTTTAAACCGTCGATATAATTATTATTAATAATGTCAAAACAATAATGATGTCAAAATAATTCATAATAATATCAAAATTACCGTTAAAAACGTCAATATTAACTATGTCAAAATCATTAATAATCAAATAGAGACTAGACAAAAATGCAAACAGTACAGGCAACAACATTATTTCAAGGCACGGTTTGAAAGAAATCCTTGTGTTCTGGCCCAGATGTATTACAGGAGCTAGTGTCTTCCCCTAGTAACCAAGTAACATTTTAGCGTTCTGGTTGTCTTATAAAAATCGAGAGCTATGTATAAACTGCTACGCTTGCTTCCACCGCACTGTGTATTCGGCACTGACGCACTGTCGCACGGCCCTTGCAGCACGGCTACAAGGCGGGCGACGTGATCCCGGGCGCGCAGGAGCTGTCGCGCCTCACGAGCGTGGCGGCCGTGCTGCCGCTGCCCGCGCTGCAGCGCCGCCCGCTGCCCGACCACGTCGACCCGCACCATCTCGAGCGCCATCTGGCGCCCACTGACTTCCTGGTACGTACACGAGATAACACAGAGAAACATTCTAGCAGTTTCTGCGCCCTCACGTCCCTAGCTGCCGCAGGAGGAGACGCCCCGGGCGCCGGGAGTCGATTGCGGACTCCCGGCCACCGTAGGCGCGAGCTTGCGGGTGGCGAGCAATGGGTAGCTCGCCGCCCGGTAAGGACCAAGCTCGGGTCGACGGCGCGTAGTGTTCCATGCGCGCCTCAAAGAGATGTCAGCAGCACTGAAGGGGTCTCTGCTAGGACCGATGCCTGCCGGGGTCGCGTGATTGTTCGAAAGAGATACCGTGACCCTGGCACATGGGCAACTGAAGGAGTACGGGTGGGTTTTAGTCAGTAAAAGTCTGACACGCCCTCCCGCTCCGCCTAGAACGGGAGAAGTCATTTGATGATTTCCCATCCAAAAAAAAAAAAAAACAGCATTACAATAAGTAGTATGTTTCTACGTTACATGATGGGCTGACTTTAAGTCAGGTAGGACGTAATTAAATAGTAGTGGGATTTTTATCTCGCACTAGATTTTCGAATCTCGGTGTTGCGACTGAGTATTGAGAATACAATAGAGTGCAGCGCGACGAAAATACACAGTGTTCAGTTTTTAACTTTCAGCGCTTTACAATCGGAGAAAAAATCCTGCTGCTATTTCATTGCGTTCGTCGGTACGTGAGATTGACTCAATATATGATATTATTGTTCATATCAACCTAAAGGCACTAAGAAAAGTACAGTTTTAGTGTAACCTAAATTGCAAAAGTGTGTATGTATCTAGTCGACATCGTTATTGCTTTAGGTACTACTTCTGATAAAAAACTTTAGTAAATTGATTGTTGGCTGAGTTTCATGCTGTCTAACTGTAACATTAAATTATATAAAAATAGACCTTGATGTACGCCATGCCAGTGAGATAAACTTTAGGGTAGTAAAGGGTTTTTAAATGTGTTAAGAAGATAAAAATCTATGCACTGGATAACCTTCTTTAGATAAAATTAACTAACTAACTATTAAAATGAAAATAAATAAAATGAACAGTATAGCAATAACGAAGTCGACTCAACCTATTGGATTATTTTTAGGTACGTTATTGGAGCCACAGAAAAATTATGAATATTGTAAATGTAAAATACATGCACTATAAATTATTTGCACGGAAGTGGGAATTTCGGTTAAGGTCGCCAACTCTTTACAAATTTAACATAAAACATCATAAATATGAAAGTTAATTTCAGGGCTTTTTCTCTATACATCATTTCAGCCGTAAGACGTCCACTGCTGGACTTAGGCCTCCCCCAATTTGGGGGGCTTTGCCATAATCGCCACGCTTGGCAGGCGGGTTGGCGATCGCAGTATGGTGGTAAAATGCATAGAGAGCGCTGCTGCCCATTCTCTAGTAAGTCCCTTAGTCGCCTTTTACGATACCCACGGGAAGAAATGGGGTGGTGTTATTCTTTACGTCCGGCACCACACGGTACCAGGTACCGGTACCGGTTTCTCTATACATAAGTCACAAATACTTACAGAAGAATATCTTGTTTTTATAGGAGGCTTTCGGCATGACCAAAGAAGAGTTCTCGGTGCTCCCCGCGTGGAAGCAGACCAACATGAAGAAAGACGTGGGTCTGTTCTGACGCGCCTGCGCCCCCTACATTACATATTATACACATTTTGTACAACCGCAGCTCTTTCGTACTTTTTTACTGAACGATGTCGTCAAAGGATTTGATACAATTAATATTAAGAGCACGCTTATATTCTATAGTAAAATATAAATAAAACGTTTGTACTAACGGTATGTATGTACCTAACGATGTATTCGCGCTCGTGATATTTTCATGTAACCGCCGTAGAGGGTAGGCAAGTAGTGAACTGAAGGATTTGGACGATGGAATTGTTTATGGCGTTGAAAAGTTCGCCACATCCACGCAGACACAACTAAATGTTTGTATATAGTCGTTTTATGTGATTATTTATTTCTTACCTACCATTTTTTGTCACACTCTTTTAATATCGATATTTTAACTGCAATCCTAATTATTTTATTGATGTAATATTTTTGTAGTTTTAGATAGTATTTTTTTTTTTTTTGTGTAACAATGTCGGCGTGAATGTGGCTAACTGACTATGATAGTATTGGTGATATTTTTCGATTCGACTGGAAGATACGACCGGGCAGGGCGTCTCGAAGAGGGTAGTTTTGCTAATGATGCTTTTATCAATCGACGCACCGCCCGGTAGTATCCACCGCGGACCGTTTAGCAAATGTCTGGTCAAAGTATGGTTATTTGTATTAAACCGCTAGATTTACACAAGTACTTTACTACTATTATATTCGCTTTATGGGTAGGCTTATATAGCTCTGTGGCGGTTGGAATTGTGTGCTGATCTTAAACTTGTGATATTGTTCATTTGTGTTAACTATGTGCAACCGCACCAGCGCTTTCTAGCGCTTTACGTGGCCGACTGTTGTTGTTGAAATTGTTAGAAAGTAATTCCATTGCCACAGAGCAACTAATATTTATATTTTAACACATCACATATCTACTCATTGCATCTTTTTATACTGTGCGTTAGGTGGACCATGATAAAGTTTTAATATAAATCAAAACGGTATTCCGTACTGAGTGGCTTGGCTTCGGGCTGCTGTACTCGAACGCACTTTGACTATAAGAATGTTAATTGTAATGAAAGTTTTGTTGCTAACAGGACCTTTTGACTTTTTAAATGATTGAACAGGGCTCATGCTCATGCCAGTGGTGCCCACACACCCAGTCTATTTCTACTTTAGTTTTGAAGCTGTTCGTATGTTGTGTACAATTTTAGAAGTTTATTTTTATATCTAGCTTATTGCTTCCAGTGTGGATTGTCTGGTTCGCGGAAGTAAATTGCCAGTATTGTAAGAATGTTACTGCCAATGAGTAGAATAACTCTTAACAAAACAGTCATACTTTAGTTACTAAATACCAATATAAACTTATTTTATGTCCTAAATGCATTTACGGCCGCCATTATCGTAGGCCTACGGTGACATGAACATCTCAAATCCAATTTTTAATATTTTGCTTTGGTTGTGTTACTTATACCTAAATAATTATTGTATTTGAGGATTATTTTGTACTATAATAAATGATGTAATAAATTCTTAAAATTGATATTGTTTTTTTTTTTTCAAAATAAATGCCTGACAGAGTTCCACGTGTTACGAGAGACGGCAGTACTAATAGTATTTACATACATAAACCTTCGCCTTCTTCCCATGGGGGTAGGCAGAAACTACAGAGCGCCATCTGCTAGGAGTCGCACATACTCTTTCTGCCTCGTTTACGTTCATATATCTGTGGCCCTAGTGTGAGTTTCTACAACCATCTCGATTTAACGTATCAATCGCGTTCTAGGGCCAATCGGAGCACCGAACGCGGTCGAACCGTAAAGTCGAGAGGGTTCTCATGTCATACGCGCACGTCGGTTGTGAGTACTATGGACTTTACCATTCTGAAAAACATCACCATTAAGGTCACAAGATGTCTTCCCATTATTTGTGGCGCCTAAATTGCGTTGGATGCTTTATCACTTTCTCGACCCGACAATTAAGGCATAGAGCTATGGTCAATCTGGTCGATTTCTTACATCGTTTGTGTCGAAGTATATGTGTAAATGGCGACAAACAATGCTTAATTAACCCCAAACTGAAGACGGTTTTGGTAGGCATGTCCAGTGCCAGAAAGAAAGCCAGAAAGCGTGGTTATTTCATGGACCGGTGTCTCGAATCGATCACAAAGGGAATGCGTATGACACCCACTGACACGGTTTGATAAGGAAACTGTAGACAATGCCGCCTCTAACACCGGTCGCCGACATGTTCCCGTGCTGTGTGAGTTACCGAGAATCTGAACGTGTCAGTCACTGACAGCCAAGCACTGCACCCAATGACCATAGCCGCCGGTCGTTATGGAGTATGCGCAAAAGTAGCCCGCCAAATTCAAATTTTCTTACGTTTTTTGAAATTTGCAAGTCAGTTACAGTTTGTAAGTAAGTTGAACAAAATAAGATTCACGACCGTAATAAATTTGTATTTACAGAAATATAATAATCAAAATCATCAATATTACCGCCTCAAACACCAATACTTGTTACGGTCAATGTTAATTTCTGGGTCTACATTTTACATTACATTATCAAGCGACACCCATGAAATTAGTACCTTTGTGGCGAGTTACACACATAAATGAATGCCTTACTACAAACTCGCTGTTCCATTTTCAACTTTCTGTGCTGAACCGAGTGTCGAATAGCCTTTATTATTACATTCATTTATTATATCGCTTAGTATTAGTGAAAACGGGCAAAAATATAGCTCGGCCGGGATCTCCCTTTAGTGTCGAATACAAAGCATTAGCAATTTCGCTATTAATTAACGACTAAGGGTCAATACCTACAAAGCAGTGAAATGCCCGAGCAATGTTTATTTATTTAGGATCTCCCACAAAAGACATATTACGCAATACATATATGACACACAAACAATGGTCTACATCAGGTACGATGTTTTGTACTACGTGTTTGTACAATTGGTAACCACACGTATAGCGCGTTTGACTTCGTGAGATGAAAAACCCTAAAAACTGTAGCTAGTTATTTAGTCATGTTATTTATAAATAAATTATCAAAAGTAAAAAGACTGCGAAGAAAATGCTCTAGTCATGCTCTAGTACTTTACTGCTTTGTCTACGCTGATATTAATTTCATAATCATCATTTCACCTGTATTCCACCAAATGGAATGATTCAACAAACAGATGTTTTGAGATGTCAGCAACAAAAAGTCGATACAGATTTTTGTAATCCTAATTGTTCATTAGAACGTATACAAAAAATCTGTATTGAGATAAAATTGTAAGAGTAACTCTTAGGTTTGGAATAGAAAATGTAGGAAGCCATGTAATCAATTGAGATGATAATGTGAACCGACCAGAGCCCATCTTTTTGTTTTGCCAGTCTTGTTTAATATAATAGGGGCGAGTCTATTACCATGCTATCAACCGCGCAGACTTCTACTCTCTGACTACCCTGGGGAAAACAGAACAGTGAAAACTGTTACAAGGTACACATAGCATAGGTATGGCATGGGCGATGGGAACTACCCGTCCGAAGGCTACGCTTGCTTCCAAAAGAGGGTTAGTTCATTGTTTTCAAGGAACTACATACAATAGGTATATATTTCGCTGTAGATCGGCCGAAAATATTTTGCTGAAAATTCCAAACATTTTACGAAAGGTTAGCAAGTCGCCTCGCGAGCCTTGGGTTAATTTTATCGGTCAATAAAACAAAAACAGTCAATAAATAATTTTATAACAGCCGTAATATTTACAAAATTGCACAAAGTGATTCTAAACATAAATTAAAACTAATTACTTCTAAGTTACTTTAAGAGTTTCTTCAAGAGGCATTTTTCAATGCTTCCCAAGTCTCTTAGTTTAATACTCTGAACACATTTCTGAAGAACTTCTTTGCTCTAGATTCTAGGGAATCATCTTCGTCTCCTTCTGTTTCTTCTGTGACATCTGGTTCGACATTATCGTTGTCATCACCGGCTTGTTCATCATCATCTTCTTCTTGGCTTCTCATGGATTCTTCTTCATCAGCTTCGCCCTCATTTACCTCATCGTCATTTGCCTCATCTTCATTGTCCTCATCATCTTCGTTTTCCTCTTGCCTCTTCCTGGGTTCGATCGCATCTTCGGATTCTTCATCATCATCCACCTCTTCTTGACGTTTTTTAGCTTCCTCTACGTCATCATCTTCCTCGTCTTCGACCTGGCGTTTCATGCGTTTAAGCTCATCCTCAGATTCTTCGTCGTCTTCAAATTCTTCTTGGCGTTTTTTAGCTTCCTCTACGTCATCGTCTTCCTCGTCTTCCACCTGGCGTTTTGAACGTTTAACTTCATTTTCGGCTTCTTCAGCACCCTCCGCATCGTCTTGGCGTTTCTTAGCTTCTTCGACTTCAGAATCTTCTTCATCGTTTACCTCCTCTTGCCTCTTCTTAGCTTCCTCGATTTCTTCCTCATCCTCGAACTCCTCTTGCCTTTTCTTAGCTTCTTCTACTTCTTCCTCTTCACCTGCTTCCTCTTGCCTCTTCTTAGCTTCCTCGATTTCTTCCTCATCTTGTTCTTGGCGATTCCTACCTTCCACATCTTCGTCTTTCACTTCCTCATCATCAACTTCTTCTTGCTTTTTCTTAGCCTCTTCTACCTCATCTTCTATTTCTACCTCCTCTTGACGTTTCTTAGCTTTTTCATCGTCATCAGTCTGTTCTTCATCCTCAACCTCTTCCTGACGTTTCTTCTTCTGCTTTTTCTCTTCATCTTCTTCAAAGTCTTCAGTTTCTTCTTGTCTTTTCTTGACTTCTTCGTCGTCTTCAGCTACCTCCTCAACCTCGTTTTGTCTCATCAGTTTCTTAGCTTTTTCCAGTAAATCCTCCTCTGCCTCTTCGGGGATTTCCTCCTGAGCCTTGCGGTTTTCTTCTAAATATTCTCCTTCTAGTTCTTCGACGTCGCTTTCTTCTTCTTGTTTTAACTTTTTAGCATCTTCTATTTCATCATCTTCTTCAATTTCCTCTTGCTTGAGGCCTTTGAATGCTTTCACGTATTTCCTGATGGCGTCTTCTTGCCATTCTTCACCGGAGCCTTCGATGAGTTCTTGAGCAGGTTCGGCTTCTTCTTCTTGCTCTGGCTCATCTTCTGGCTCTGGTTGTTCTGGTTCTGGCTCAGGTTCCGGCTCAGGTTCTGGTTCAGGCTCGGGTTCGGGCTCGGGTTCCGGTTCGGGTTCCGGTTCGGGTTCTGGTTCAGGAACAACACAATGGCTGGGGGGGCTGGACCAATCACATACCTGGAAAACAATTTATATTCGATTAAATGTGGCTGTTTATAGTTTAAACCTGTTTTAAAGTTTTACAGCATTTTTCCTCTATACCTACCTAAAATCACAAAACACAAAAAGACAAAATAATTATGTAACTTTATTTTCATCAAATTTTAATCTCGCCTTTTCCAGAAACTGTATATTATCCATGATCATTTATCATGACATGTACTCACGAGTTTCGGGTCATATTTTGTTTATCAATAGGCTATCGGCACATGACAAAAAGATATGAAAAATTGTCAAACTACTGTTGAGATGTTGTGATAAAAGATAACACTACAAAATACTATAGCTAAACGTATTCGCCCAACCGAATGAATAGATAACCTTGTAAAGTCTTGGAACGTCTGAACTTAACATTTTCTACATTGTGCACCATATTTGCTTAGCATACTACCCATCAGAATCTGAATCATTTTGAAGTATATTTTTAATATTGTCTGCTCAACAACGTAAATAACACAATGACAGAAGTGTATGAAATTTGGCACATTTAAAAAGAAAGAAAAAGTATTTATTGGGACACGCGCAGAAACTATACAAAAAACAATACAAAAATCAATTATAAACAAAAGAAACAAATAAAAAACAAAATTTAAAAGAAAAAAAACAGAAAGTCCTGTGCGAGGCCAAAGGGCATCTCAGCATGCATTTAAAGTTTATATACAGAAGAAGTGCAGAAAACGAATCTATACTAATATTATAAATGCGAAAGTAACTCTGTCTGTCTGTTACGCTTTCACGACTAAATCATTGAAGCGATTTTGATGAAATTTGGTACGGGGTAAGTTTGAACCCAAGAACGGACATAGGCCTATTTTTATTCCGCGACTTCGTCTGCGTCCGCAATAACCGTCATTTACGCGGGCAAAAGCAAGTTTTTTTTTAAAATATAATAATGAATTGAAAATACATTACGTTTTAAAAGAATAATGGTCTAATTTCGACCACTGGGTGACCACTAATAGAAAATACCTAAATTAGCGAACCGCTGAATCTAGCTAGAGCCGCCACGCTACAATCAGCGCCCGAAGTTCGGTGCCATTAAAGATAAATAAAACACAAGTGCTCACCTGTTCTTGCTCATTAAACCAAGTGTCCTCAGGGCACTGCATCAGGTACGAGTTGCCAGCATAGCACTGGTAGTATTGGAAGCAGGACTCGACGCTGGCGATCCTCAGGAAGTTCTCCTGGCCACGGCACAGAGTCTCCGGGTTCTGTCTCAAAGGGATTGAGAGGCCAGAGCAGGTGGCCACGGCCGCCGCGCATAGTAGGAGCCAGAGAGCTGCTTGAGAAATAAAAAAGCTATCAGTATCTTAAAAAAATGGTTTTCTCTTTTCTATAATGGCGATCATGTGTATGTCGTGAAGGCCCAACCTTTCATGCAAGGTACGTGCCAATGTGAGTTTTGTTATTCATAAGTATGTAGGTAATTTTTGTGTTTATCTTGAATATTATTGACGGAGGAAGAAAAACATCGTGATGAAACCTAGATTTACACGGAGTGGATATCGATAGATTCAGTACTCGGGAACCCCAATATTGAAAATTTAATCTATGGTCGACCTAGTCATTCCTTTACCACCCCAATGTTGAATATCATTTGGTACACGTTAGTGGCGTTCAACCATTATGTCGTGAAATGACGAGGTCTATTATACTTCATGACTAATGAGACCTTTAGATGGTTTCGACCTTAATAAATGTTCAAATAAATTTTCAAGTAATCACCTAATCTTATACATGTATTCGCAAAGTGGTAAAGACCATAGTAAAGTTTAAATTAAGGTATTTTAAATTGTTTAAAGTTGTTACTTGGTCGACTGTGTCATCGGTTAAAACGAAACCTTAGTTCTAAACGGGCCATGAAAACTTCCACCCTTCGACACACAGAATATTTTCGGAAAGAGATTGTTACCACACGATCCGAGAATGTTGTAGAAAAAAACCCGTCTATTTAGCAAGGAGCAGCAATTTTTAATTGCTATCGATGAAAAATTGTTCAGAAACGTTCAGAATCATGTACTGAAGTATAGGTAAGTAACAGATTGCGATCATAGTTATAAAAAAATGACAAAAGTGTCTTCATTAAAAACCACTAAGTATCAGGAAATAATTTTCAACCATCATCATCATTTCAGCCAAAAGACGTCCACTGCTGGACACAGGCCTTCCCCAATTTGAGGGGGGGGGGGGGGTATGCTATAATACGCCACGCTTGGCAGGCGGGTTGGTGCTATTCTTTACGTGCGGCACCACACAATCAATCTAAACTATTTCAATAAACACATTTTTATTCTGGTACTTTAATAATTCTCTTCGACGAATTAACATAGATATTTCCATCATTCATCTTGTATTCCATAGCTGTATTGTCACTGTGTTATCACTGAGAACTTGACAATTTAATCTGTATACAATCTACATACTAAGATCGATGCTAACTTTGCTTACAACACGATAGGGTATAGAACTAAACAGATTCCAAATTGAATTTGAATGTTAAATTAGTTTTATTTGACTCATTATCAAGCAATATCTATTAAGCACCCTAATTGCGTAGCAAACTATTGATCAGAATCTGAATCATTATGAAGGATAGGGCTAATGCATTACTTTTTACCATATTTCAGCGTCATACAAAATACATTATTCAGGGTGGCAGAGTCTGCCAGGGTCGCGAGATCGTTCGAAAGAGACACCGTGACCCTGGCACATGGGCAACTGAAGGAACACGGGTGGGTTTTACTCAGTAAAAGTTTGACACGCCTTCCCGCTCCGCCCAAGAGCTGGAGACGTCATTTGATGATTTTGCATCCAAAAAAAATAATTAAAATAAAAACCGGCCAAGTGCGAGTCGGACTCGCGCACCGAGGGTTCCGTACAAACCTGCAGGTCATCATCATCATCATTCGTCATCATCGTTTATGAAATTAAATGTTTTTTTTTAAATTTTTATATTTGAGTTGACTGAATGAAAGGTAAATTGTGGTTTACGATTTATGACGTATTAAAAAAAAACTACTTACTAGATCTCGTTCAAACCAATTTTCGTTGGTAGTTTTCATGGTAATGTACATCATATATTTTTTTTAGTTTTATCATTCCCTTATTTTAGAAGTTACGGGGGGGGGGACACACATTTTACCACTTTGGAAGTGTCTCTCGCGCAAACTATTCAGTTTAGAAAAAAATGATATTAGAAACCTCAATTTCATTTTTAAAGACCTATCCATAGATACCCCACACGTAAGGGTTTGATTAAATTTTTTTTTTGTGTTTCAGTTCTATGTATGGGGATCCCCAAATATTATTGTTTTAAAAAAAAATGATATTAGAAACCTCAATATCATTTTTGAAGACCTATCCATAGATACCCCACACGTATGGGTTTGATGAAAAAAAAATTTTTGAGTTTCAATTCTATGTATGGGGAACCCCAAATATTATTGCTTTTTTTCTATTTTTGTGTGAAAATCTTAATGCGGTTCACTGAATACATCCACTTACCAAGTTTCAGCTCTAGTCACAGCTCTTATAGTTTCGGAGAAAAGTGGCTGTGACATACTCGGACAGACAGACAGACAGACATGGCGAATCTATAAGGGTTCCGTTTTTTGCCATTTGGCAACGGAACCCTAAAAAGGGTGGCAGACTGGTGGTCCAATTGGTGAATTGTGTGTTGCAATGGGCTCTCCTGATGTTGTTAATAATGCTCATTCTGCTAAAGCATTTTTGGGTTTTGAGGCAATAAGGTTGCCTCTTGCGAATGATTCTAATTTTTATATCAGTATGTTATTTGTTTTAATATAGAATATAAGTGTCATTTCACTTTTACTATATTAAATCTTCATAATTTTGCCTTGAAATAAATGTTTAGAAATAACTTTTTTTTTGGGATCCTTGTAATCGAGTCCCTAGTGTAGAAAAATTCTTCAGTTATTGAAAAAATCTGCTGTTTCATACAAGCGGTTTCACATACGCGGCCAAAATGCATATAAATAAACATAGAAAAAGCTATTGAGTTTTTAGATACTTACGTAACATCGTCCTATTTACTATCAATTTGTTTATAAAGTTCTAGGTAACTCATCGTTATTATTATGCAATTACACTCAACGTTATGTGCAGTTACACCTAAATACATTAATTTGCTTAAACATCTATTAAAAATTAACTGAAGTAAATAATACGAAAATCAACTTACTGTTCATTTTGACCGCACTGTCTTGCTACTGTTGCGATCCGGTACAAAAGTAAGATAAACTAGCTAAAGCCTTCAATTTTATCGAGAGCATCGTATCAGGCACTGATAACGTCAGTTGATACTGAAGATATAGACAACAGATATCGTCCATCAAATGGTTATCCGCGGTAAAAGCGGGATGCTGTGGCTGCGACTGACGACTAAATAATCGCAGTCTTTTGAATTGGTTAAACATTGCAATGATATTTATATTTTCTTTACTAATAACTGAGGTTCCTAACTTTTAGGTACTTTCTAAGTTTGTCAAAAAAATCAAAACCAAAAATGTTTTATTTCATTATTACACGTTGTACATTAGACAGTTGGTGGCGTCTTCTTTTAAGCATAAATATGCCTGTGCCAGGAGGCGCCGCCCGGTCTTTTATATCATTCAATTAGTGTAACATGTTACTGAATAAAATTTTATGAATAAGTAATTTTTATTTATTATCATTCGTCTGTTGGTGGGTGTGTGTATATTTGTGCGTGCATGCGTGTGCATATGTGTGCGTGAGTCTGTGTGTATGTGTGTGTGATTGTTTTATTCGAAAGTAATTTTACTTTATATTTAATAGAAGTTTCTATACGTCATCGTAGCATAAATTGTTTATCCACTAGATCAGTAACGATTTGCAATCTTTAAACGGTTTAGTATGTATATCTATCAGTTAATTTATTTTATTATATAAGAAAGACGAGCATTTATCATACTGAATATTAGCAAATTCTGTTTTTATAAAAGTAGTTGAAGTTGAAGTAGTTGTCAAAAAGCCTTTACAATGCGAGGTCAGTTAAAAATATACAGAACAGAAATGTATACCTTGATATGTACCTATAAGTCAAACATTTAATAATATTCGAACTGACTCGCGAAAAAGAACAGCCTGTATTTTTATGACACCATTTTAAAGGGTCTACCTTAAAGGCTCGTGCAGACCAGCGCGATATCGCGGACGCGACAGGCAGGGCGACCCGTGTCGCGCTTGCGATTTCGCGCTGGTCTGCACGAGCCTTAAGGATCAAAGTTCCGGGGCCCACTTGAACTGTTCACTCTGCTAATAGCAATTAAGTTTTTATATATACCTACTAATAACTTCATTTTATAAACTGATTTACAAACACTTTACAATAATAATAAGAAGGGCGCAAAAAAATAGTTCAACAATGTTGATGTTGGTTAACCGATATTTTCCTCTGGCAACATGCGAGGGAAACTCTAATAAACTTCATATTATCTTTTCATTTTCTTGTTTCGCCACATCAGCGCCTTTGTACCGTATACTGCTTCAGCGGTATTATTTTGCAAACTGACGAGGAACACTGAATATTTACGAGATACCCATATATTTATTATGTTTCTCACATACCGTTGGCAAACAAACTTATAGGGTCGGGAAGAACAGTTTGATACAAACTTTAAAAAATATTAAAGCAATTCGGCTGTGCAATTTCAAATCATAGCAACTGACATTTCTCAACAATTAGTAACAATTTCCTTAAAACAGTACTATTGTTCTGAAGGGGTCTGCTAGGACCGACGCCTGCCAGGGTCGCGAGATTGTTCGAAAGAGATACCGTGACCCTGGCACATGGGCAACTGAAGGAACACGGGTGGGTTTTAGTCAGTAAAAGTCTGACACGCCCTCCCGCTCCGCCCAGAGCGGGAGAAGTCATTTGATGATTTCCCATCTAGACAAAAAAAAAAAAAGTACTATTGTTAGTAACTTAATTTAAGACAAATTAATGAGTAGACCAACCAGCAACTAGACATTACGATAAATAGAGACTAGAGTATAACTCTTCTGACAAATTGCCTTATTACCGTAGAGGAAGGGTCTGCCACCACAGCCTTCAGCTTAAAATTCTAGTTTTTTTTTTAAAGCTATAAAAAAGTAACAATACATTTTGACTGCGCAAGTATTGCACTACTCTCTAGAATTATGCTGAATACATTATTACAGTTTGCGAACTAGTTAAAATTTTATCCTGTATAAAATATTCTAGAAATAAATTAAACTCTGAACAAAATCCACTTAAAATAAAATCGCAACAGTGAAACATCACTTTAAACCAATTGGTGCGTCTATATTATCTGAAATCTAGGCGTGTAAGATGTGTGTTGTCCACATGACCTTCCAATACTGTCACGCGAATGCAAACACGGCCATTTGATCATTTGAAGGCAATTTGTGTATTTTCTTTGAATTGGAATGAATAGAAAATTGATCAATTGTAATGCGGAAAAAAGAATTGCTCCATAAGAATTTATAATATCGTACGTCATTTTCGCTCAAACCCTCAAGCTTAAAATATTTGAGATTTGATAGGGTTGAAGAGCAAACCATTGATAATTATTAATCAAAAACGTATATATTTTACAAACCGAGTAAATATTTTCATTGCTCCAGTTGTAAAAATGTCTAGGTGTTACATCTTAGATAAAATTAAAAGGGGAAGATACGTTACTTAATCACAGTGCGCGGTCCTACTGAACCATGCCCAATGGAAGTCCAGTGCTACACGCAAATCATCGTCTAACCAGCGCATGTCGATATATCTCAATAAATTCAATTCTGAATATAAATACGCATCAACATGCCTTCTTGTATCTCTAATGTCTAAAACAGAATAATAAGACAGATGGGATTAATTTTGCGTAAGTATAGCCAAAATTGTTAATTTCATGAAAGTAATAATTTTTTTAATGTTTGCTTCGCCATTTTTATGATAGCTAGATAGATAATACGAAACAGGGGTGAGAGACACGATACGACTCTCGGGCGACCCCCTCAATATCATTCATACTTAGTTTTGCGCTCGCATGAATGTCTGTCCTATCTTCGTAGTTGTCTATCGGTAACTGTAAGTATTCAACTGTGATCACAGATGTGTGAGTTGCGTTGCTCGTAATTGTGCACCGACCTCGGCTTAGTGATTGCGATGTTAGCACGTAACGTATCTTCCCTTTTAAAGTGTGTCTACACATATTTTTTTTCCGGATCTTACCTAAATACCTAAAAGGTAGGCCAAGTACGAATGACCAAGGGGGTTTTCCAGTGATAGCCCGAATTATAATGTCATGCAAAATAAAATATCTCTGTAATCTCTTATCGTAAATCACTACGTCATGGAAATTTCGTACGATGAGATCTAGTATTTTAATACAAGCTGCGATCCTGCTTCGTTCGCCTGATCAAAGCAATCTTTGTATTTGTATTAAAACAATGACGTACGGTGAATCAATTCCATTATTCTCGAGTTATTAGTGCACTGACAGACAGACTGAAAAAGAGGCGCTGTGTTTATAATTCATCATGATAATTTCAGCCGTATGACATCCACTGCTGTATATAAACCTCCCTGAATTTGGGGGGTTTCCCATAATCGCCACATTTGGCTGGCGGGTTGGCAATCGTAATATGATGGTGAAATGCAGCGAGAACGCTGCTTGCCCGTTCTCTAGGCTCTTAGGCGCCTTTTACGACACCCACGGGAAGAAATGGGGTGGTGCTACTCGCGTACTCCCGCGTGGTGCCGTCTGGCACCACGCGGAACAAATTGGGTTCACGCGGAATAATAACTAATACATAAATTGTAAGCGATTTAAATAAATGAAGTTTTATCGTGGTCAAGAAAATACAATATATATGGCATTAGAGGTGCATGCTCGACAATCGTAGCCGTTTTGTTCACATTTTATATGGCAGACGTGTCGCCTCTTTCTAGCACAGGACATTTGACCTTTTCAACACAAAGTCGTATACATTTTCATGTTTCAAATATTTGATAGAACGATATTTTCTACGATTTGTATAGTCAAGAGGGAAGAAGAAATTTATTGTTCCCTTGTCTGTCTGCCCGTTATTGAACATAACTCGAGAATTAACGTGATCGTTTTTTTTTTTTTAATACATGCAATGGGATTCGCAGCATAGCTATGCAATAATAAACAAATAGGACTGAAAAAAAAAAACGATGTTGTCCTATCCTAACGGCGTCACCTACAGGGTCTAATTGTGAACCTAAACCATCCAGGGACCCAATAAAAAAATATATCAAAATTAGCAGTTTAGGAGTTCTGTGACATACAGACATACATAAGAATAGTGTATTAATATAAAGATTATCAACACAGCTTGTTGATAACAAGATTTTGATACTTATACTAGTTGGGTTTTCCCTTTAAAGTTTGAACTTACCTATTAGAAATAATCCGAGTTAGTCACTACATTTTTTCATAAGAAACACCTACTTTATCTAAAAACGCCTTTATCTGAAACAGGCTTACGTACATAATTAATCATTTCATTGCAGCCTATTGTGTTTAGATCTGGATCTTCAGACGATGGTCTTATGATTCAGTTTTGATAAAGTTCTAGTGGATCCCTCTATTAACTATAATAACAGTTCAACTAATGTACTTATTAGTATTTTAACTAATTCAGAGAAATAGCAATTGCTCGTAGAAAACTTTCTCCATTTCAAGCTCAGTTATATTGAATTAAGACTAGAAAATGTTGGTACTATATAAACGCTGTCTAGGAAGTGTTTGACTGATAAAACTGATTTTGTTATGAGTGACTCATCATCATCAACATCATCAGCCTATAACATTCCCACTGCTGGGACACAGGACTCCTCTCGATGAGAGCTAGCGGGCCATAATCCAACACGCGGGCCCAGTCCGGGTTAGTAGATGTCACATTTTTTCGAATTTGTGGTTCTAAGACATGCCGGTTTCCTCACGATGTTTTCTTTTCCTTCACCGTTTTGAGAGCAGTGGTGATGAAATAATTTACACAAAGTAAAGCGCCTGCTTGGGTTCGAACTCACAGCCTACTACTCGCAAGTCGCAGCCGTCGCCACTGGGCCACCAGCTCCTGTTGAACACTAACACTGGTCAAACTGACCCTTAACCCTTAAATGCATTGTGATGGAAATTTCCATCAACCAATTCAACATAATTTTTTCGTTTCCGTTCGTCATTTTTTGTTAAATAATTTACACAAAGTAAAGCGCCTGCTTGGGTTTGAACTCACGACCTACTACTCGTAAGTCGCGGTCGTTACCACTGGGCCACAACTGATCTCTGTTATGAGTGACTGTTTCATGAAAATATCGAAAACTATCTCAACATACCAAAATTCCTGTGTGCCTCGGACAGCACGTTAAGCTGTTGCTGTTACGGGTTGTCAGAAGTCCGAAAGTCTGACAGCCAGCCTTATCAAGTAACTCGGTTGTGGAGGTCAGATAGGCAGTCGCTCTACGTAAAATACTGGTTTTCAGCTGCATCCGGTTAGACTGGAAGCTGACTCCAACATAGTTAGGAAAAGGCTGGCCAGGTGATGATGAAAATTAAAACAAATTTCAAGTTACGCATGGCTACACATAAAGCTATACATTTCCAGTGTAAGCTGGCATCTCATCGTACGAAAAGTCTATACAATGCGAGGTCAGCTAAAACTGGAAATGACCTGTAGCCCTGTGTACGAGTGAATATTTCACTCGCGTCTTGGAATTTATTTTACTTAAAATCGGAGGAAAAGATAAGGATGGTGTCTACGTTTTGTACTGAATATTTATGAGGAATTTTTCGTGTAAATTGGGCTGTTGAAGTTTGTATGGGAAGAAATTCACACCGAAGCCGCCGAAGTGGCGGGCGCAACGCTTTTGTTATTATAAGTTCAAAAACTAAACCCCGACTACTGAAAAATTATGCAAAACAAGAAAATATTCTCATTTTGAAGCCGTGGTCGTATACCACCTAAACAAAACATTAGCTTATGATCAATCTTAATGCTTATAATTGCTTTTTACTGTTCGAATGTATTGTTTTGTTTAGGTAGGTGGCGGACGATCACGGCTTTCAGATAAGAATATTTTCTCGTTTCGTACTTTTTAGAACATGATTTTTCAGTAGTCGGGGTTTCGTTTTTTAAATTACTTTTTATTTAAATAATTTTTAGGTAAGCTGACATATATATTTGAAACGTTGTAATTAAGTCCTTTCATTTGATACCCAACATGGCATAATAAAAAAAAAGTTTTTTTTCATGACTTTATGTTCTATAGAGGCCGTTCAATTTAATGTGAATTGCCTATAATCAACGGGGGATTCAGAAACTTCTAATGGACACCTCATTTATCAAAATAATGAGTAGTAGTACCTAGAGTAAGTAATTTAGAAGTTATGAGGAGATTTCCCCACATACATACATACATAACCCTATTTTGTTTTTTGCGAGTGGGAAATCATCAAATGACGTCACCCGCTCTGGGCGAAGCGGGAAGACGTGTCAGACTTTTACTGACTAAAACCCACCCGTGTTCCTTCAGTTGCCTCTATGCTAGCATATGGCCCTAGGGCCACGGTATCTATTTCGAACAAATCTGGAGACCCTGAGAGAAATCTAAACCCTCCTTTTTGGTTCGCCGTAGTTGGGTAGAAAATAACACAAGGCGTCTCAAGCTTATCAAAGATCTCTTGTCACAAATCGACGTGGGGTGGCCATTGATTTATGATATATAAGAGGCTATAATGCTCAGGAGACTGGACCCAAGTCGTCCTATGTTTATGTCAAATGAAATGTCAATATGACAAGTGATACAACCCACGGGCTTGATTCCTATCATAGAAGACGTTAATGATACTGGTCTACAACGAAATCCTCCTTTAAACATATTACCCTCTGCAGTCGGGATGAAACGAATGGGAAGATTTATAAAACCATGTTCAGACCTGATGTCTTGTATGGGTCAGAATGTTGGGCCACAAAAGGCCTTCATGGCTTTCAATCCTCATGAAAGGCATCAAGACCATGCAGCTCAAGGCAATGCTCGCGAAGAGTAATGCTCACGAAGGAGGAGGCGGGGCGCGTGACGGAGTGGCAGTGTCTGCGCCCTCACGTCCCTAGCCGCCGCAGGAGTAGACGCCCCGGGTCGACGACGGGAGTCGATAGCGGACTCCCGACAATTTTTTCAAACATATTATTCCAAAATTATTCAGATTGTAATTAATAGTGTGTTACGCAATTAGGGTGCCGAGTTCGTGATGACATGAGTCAGTTACAGAAACATTATCTTTTTGATATTTCAAGTGCACGTTGAGTTCATAAATGTGTATCATACTAAGAGAAAACTCAGTTCCACACGGCGACATATCAAGCTATAGGTAGGTGCATTTCCAGTTTGAGCTGACCTCGCTTTGTATTTTTTACAACGAGAGCTCAGCTTGTGCTGAAAATGTATAGCTTCATATGTTGCCGTTTGTACAACATCTTGTTAAGGCTCCCTCAAACCGACACGACGCGACACCTTGGCGAGGCTTAAGTAGAACAATTTCTATGACAACTTAATGGAAAGTGTTCTACAGGAGTCGTGTCACGCTGTCACATTGCGGCTGTCTACGGCTTCGCCTTTAAAGAGTTCGTCCGTGGAAGTGTTAATAAGAAGGTCTTTAACAACCAAGCGGTACTGTTATGATCATGTTTAACCCTTAAATGCATGATTTGTACTTTTTAACCAAATTAAATTTATTTGGATGTAATATTAGCTATATAGTAAGGAAAAAATATTAAATAAAAATATATATTTATAATAATACTTTTTTTTCTAAATGTGTTGGTTGAAATTTATATCTTTATGTAATCAGAACTAACCTAATGAGAACAAAATGTGTAGTGAGATAATGAAACACTTTTATCCAATTATAAAAACAAAAAATGACGAACGGAAAGGAAAAAATTACATCGAATTGGTTGATGGAAATTTCCATCACAATGCATTTAAGGGTTAGGCTAGGACCGATGCCTGCCAGGGTCGCGAGATTGTTCGAAAGAAATACCGTGACCCTGGCACATGGGCAACTGAAGGAACACGGGTGGATTTTAGTTAGTTAAAGTCTGACATGCCCATTCTCCCGCTCCGCCCAGAGCGGGAGAAGTCATTTGATGATTTCCCATCCAAAAAAAAAAAGGGTCAGTTTGACCAATTTTAGTGTTTAACAGGAGCTGGTGGCCCAGTGGTGACGGCTGCGACTTACGAGTAGTAGGTCCTGAGTTCGAACCCAAGCAGGCGCTTTACTTTGTGTAATTTATATCATCACCACTGCTCTCAAAACGGTGAAGGAAAACATCGCGAGGAAACCGGCATGTCTTAGAACCAATCATTCGAATACATGTGACATCTACCAACCCGCACTGGGCCCGCGTGGTGGATTATGGCCCACTCCCTCTCACCGAGAGGAGGCCGCTGTCCCAGTAGGGGGAACATTATAGGCTGCCGATGATGATGAATGTTCAACATAAAAACATGTGTGCGGTCGGGCCACCCATGTTACAAAGCCTACTCTCTAACTCCGTCAACGAAGAGACGGGCCCATCTATAAGTAGTTCGATACTTAGAAGTGAACCGTCAATCATTCAACTTAGCCTATCGCAGTCGCAGGAGGAGACGCCCCGGGCGTCGGGAGTCGATCGCAGACTCCCCGGCCACCGTAGGCGCGGGCTTGCGGGCGGCGAGCAATGGGTAGCTCGCCGCCCGGTAAGGACCAGGCTCGGGTTGACGGCACATAGTGTTCCACGCGCGCCTCAAAGAGATGTCAGCAGCACTGAAGGGGTCTGCTAGGACTGATGCCTGCCAGGGTCGCGAGATTGTTCAAACGAGAAGCCGTGGCCCTGGCATATGGGTAACTGAAGGAACACGGGTGGGTTTTAGTCAGTAAAAGTCTGACACTCAGCTCCCGCTCCGCCCAGAGCGGGAGAAGTCATTTGATGATTTCCCATCCAAAAAAAAATCCTATCGCAGTCCACTGCTGGACATAGGCCTCATCCTCGCGGCGCCACAACACCCTGTCCTCCTGCCTTCCACTCTAAAGCCACGTTGAGGAACTTTGTTCCCGTAAAATAATATTATGAAAAAAAAAAGAAACTTGAGAGGTGTCAAGGGACACCCGGATGGAGCGAAGTTCCTTTCCAGGGTTCATGATTGTTATTATTTTTTATTATTTGTTATGTACAAAGAACCTGTATACACTCAACAAAAATATTCTCTCTCTCTCTCTCCCTCTCCCTCTCTCGCTCTCTCTCCCTCTCTCTCTTTCTCCCTCTCTCAATCCCTCTCTCTCTTCCTTTCTCCCTTTCTCTCCCTCTCTCCCTCTCTCTCCCTCACACTCTCTCTACTCACAACAAAAAAAACAACAACATACAAACAAATACAAACAACAAAATATATATGTCGGCAGCAATATTATTTAACAACTGCGAGAGACGGCGACTAGATGGCGCTAGTGGAACGTGCACCGGAAGCATCATAGACAAACCTTCACTCTTTCGATCATTTGACGTAATGTACAGTTCAGTAAAATATCGTAACTACCCTCGGCCACTAGCGACCGCCTTTATAAGGAGCTGCGCTGTTGAGACGGCACGCATTTTCAAACGGATGCGTCTTGGTGCACGGACCACTGTCTCTCGACAGTCAGTACTGCCCGGTTATTGGATGTGGAACACTGTGTACACAGTTAGTACTATCCTTATTGCGGTGGGTGCATGGACCACTGTCCCTGACAGTCAGTACTGCCCTATGTGACCGCCCTCACTGCCTTTATTCGTTATTTAATTCAGTTTTATTTCATTTCTACATTTCCTAGATTTAAGATAACTGATTGTTCAATTAAATTAAAATTAGTGTATTGTATTGCCATAACTGAGTTTTACTTCTGATGTCTGGACCAAACCCGACATCAGAAGTGGGATCGGATTTTCCGCCCACCTCTGGCACTTCATCATCACAAAATATGCAGGAAGATATTCCGCTACCCACAAATAGTTTAGAAGCATTTCTTTCAAAATTAACTGATGCTCTACTACCCCGGTCCAATTCAGCACCACAACCTTTCATAGCGTTAGTACCTTTTGATCCTGACGACCCCAATTCAGACATAGGGGGCTGGTGTCGGCTGTCAGACACTATAATTAAAAGCAAAAATTTGAAAGGTGTCGATTTAATCATGACATTGACCCATTGTCTTCGAGGCCGCGCAGCTACATTACTGACCAAGATACCTCCCAGTCAATATCAATGGGACGATATACAGGAGACTTTAAAAGCTCAGTTCTCTCGCCCTATGCTTATTCAGGATCACTTTGACAGTATCCTCAAATTTCAACTTAATTCTAATGAGACCCCTGCTCAGGCATGTTTACGTCTTTGGCAATTGATTGAAAATATCCCGGACGCAAGATTATCTGAAAAGGTTGTGACAGGCTTTGCCATTTCTATATTATCTCAGTGTGATGTTCAAATACGTCGTGAACTAAACTCAACTGTGGTAAATGACAAATCCCAGCTATTTCGAGTACTGCGAGGCATATCTTTGAAGAGAAAATCAGAACTGCCTGAGTCGACCGATTCTGATGTCAAACGCTCTCGTTCTACGTTTGGCTTTCGTGGCAACTGCAACATATGTGGCAGGACTGGGCATCGTGCGGCTGATTGCCGTGAAAGAAACAAATCGCTTAATCGCTCTGTAGTTGCGGATAAACGTGTCAACCAGAAGCCACAAGTGACATGTTACGCGTGCGGGGAGCCAGGCCACGTTGTGTCCACCTGCCCAACGAGGGTTGATAATACGAAGAAGGAACAAGTCGCTACTGGAAGCAAAGAAGTCAACGTGTGCTCGAGAATTGTTCGAGGTATTATGAACTGTAATAGTATGACATTTCCCTTTATTTTTGATTCCGGTTCAGAGTGTAGTTTA
The DNA here is from genome assembly GCA_947507805.1 of Aporophyla nigra. Taxonomy (NCBI): domain Eukaryota; kingdom Metazoa; phylum Arthropoda; class Insecta; order Lepidoptera; family Noctuidae; genus Aporophyla; species Aporophyla nigra. The sequence goes on along the minus strand of OX382309.1, from coordinate 16,982,590 downwards.
ATTAGGAAAAGTTTTTCACACCTTGTTGTTGGACAAAGATCGCATGACTTTATCAACATGACTGGTATTGGAAAGAGTATCATTAGTAGCACAGAGCAAATCATTTGTAACATAAAAATTCAAAGCGTTGAAATTAGCGTCACTCTTCATGTAGTTCCAGATGATTGCTTGCGTGATGCTATTTTATTAGGTAGAGATATACTTGAGCGCGATATTCTTGTTGAAATTTCAGAGAGCGGTTTAACATTCAAACGGTGTGTCGAGACTAATATGTGTACCAAAACCAAACCTATTTTTGACATTGATTCAATTAATACTGACTTGACAGGATCTGACCGAATAAAACTTTTTAACATATTAACGCAATATGCAGATAATTTTATTGAAAATTTTCCAACAACTAGAATTAAAACAGGACAGTTGAAAATCGATTTAATTGATCCTCATAAAGTGGTACATAGGAGACCGTATAGGTTATCCCCTCAGGAATCTAAGATAGTTGACGAAAAAATCGAGCAATTGTTGGCGGCAAATATTATTAGGGAAAGTTCATCCCCGTTTGCAAGCCCCATCATTCTTGTAGAGAAAAAGGACGGTAGTACACGCATGTGTGTTGACTATAGGGAATTAAATAGTAATACTCAACCTAATCATTATCCTTTACCTCTGATCAGTGAACAAATTGATAAACTTAATGGTGCTCATTATTTTAGTAGTATTGATATGGCCTCTGGGTTTCACCAGCTGCCTGTACATGAAAGTTCCATAGAAAAAACTGCATTTGTTACCCCAAAAGGGCAGTTCGAATATTTGGCTATGCCCTTCGGTTTGCGCAATGCACCTTCCATTTTTCAAAAGGCTATTAATACTGCTCTACAGCCTATGAATGATGAAAGAATTCTAGTTTTCATGGATGATGTCCTTTCAATTTCCACAGATATTAATGAGGGGCTTGACCGTTTAGACAAATTACTTAAAACTCTGTCCAATGCTGGTTTCTCGTTTAATTTAAAGAAATGTTCGTTTCTGAAAGTTCAAACTGAGTACCTTGGGTATATAGTTTCAGCTGGGGAGATTAGACCAAATCCAAAAAAAATACAAGCCTTAATTAATGTTCCAACGCCAAAAACTGTCACTCATGTTAGGCAGCTCATAGGGCTGGCAACGTATTTTAGACAGTTTATTCCTAACTTTTCCCAAATAATTCGCCCTTTATATCCCTTGACAAAAGGAAAAGGCAATGTTAAGTGGACCCCTGAGCATGACCAAATACACAAAAAACTTATCCACATTTTGACGTCTGAACCAGTTTTAAAAGTTTTTGACCCTTCCTTGCCCATTGAACTCTATACCGATGCAAGTAGTGCGGGATATGGTGCAATTCTTATCCAAAAACATAATGATACCCCTCATGTAGTAGCATATTATAGTAGGAAGACCATAGATGCAGAAACGCGATATCACTCTTACGAGTTAGAGACTCTTGCGGTAGTAAAAGCAATCGAACATTTTCGTCATTATTTGCATGGACGAAAATTCACCGTATTTACCGATTGTAACTCCCTTAAAGCTTCTCACTCTAAACGTGATTTGACTCCAAGGGTTCACCGTTGGTGGGCTATATTGCAAGCTTATGATTTTGATATCGTGTACAAAGAAGGTCGAAAGATGGCTCATGCAGATTTCTTGTCTCGCAATTTGTCAAACACAAATTATTCTGAGCCCCGCAAAGTAAATTTCCTTGAATTAGATAAAGGTTGGTTAATTGTAGAACAAGAACGCGATTCAGAACTTTCTGAAATAATAGCAAAAATCCGTAATAATCAATTACCTGAAGAGATATCGCATACGTATGATTTAAGACAAGGAATATTGTATAGGAAGATAGAACGTAGAGGAGTTTCTAGTTGGCTACCTATTGTACCACGTTCTTTGGTTTGGTCCCTTATTAACCACGTTCATAATGAAATAAAACATTTAGGTTTTGACAAGACTTTAGACAAACTTTACGAATTTTATTGGTTTTCTGATATGGCTAAATTAGTCAAAAAGTTTATTAATTGCTGCGTAGTATGTAAAACTGCTAAAGGCCCTTCAGGTGCACAGCAAATGCAGTTGCATTCAATTCCTAAACATCCAGTCCCTTGGCACACAATTCACTTGGATTTAACCGGAAAACTTTCGGGCAAAAGTGATAAAAAAGAATATTGCTCAGTTTTAATAGACGCCTTTACAAAGTTTGTACTGCTGGAATATACACCGGCCTTAAGCTCTTCATACGCTGTGAGAGCAATTAAGAATGCTGTAAACTTATTTGGTGCTCCGAAGCGCATTATCGCAGATAGAGGACGTTGTTATGACTGCAATGAGTTTAAAAACTTTTGTAATAATAATGGAATAGAGCTCCATTTAATAGCAACTGGTTCTAGTAGAGCTAACGGGCAGGTTGAGAGAGTCATGCGAACTTTGAAGAGTATTCTTACTGTTATAGAATGTAATTCTAATAATGCTTGGAAGGATGAACTAGGAGAGATCCAACTTGCTCTTAATAGTACTCGTTCCAGGACCACAGGTTTTACGCCTATGGAACTGATGTTTGGCATTCAAGGTTCCTCACTTAGTCTAGCTAAAATAACTCCTAGTTCTTCTGAACCACCTATAATTAATGTTGAAACGGCTCGTTCATCCGCATCAGAAAATATTCAAAGAGTAGCTAACGCTGACACTATACGGTTTAATAAGGGAAAAGCTCGGATTAAACCTTTTGCAGTAGGTGAATTTGTTTTCGCAAAATGCGAAGCAAGACATCAAACAAAGTTAGATAATAAATTTAAGGGGCCTTATAAAATAGTCACCGTATTAGATAATGACCGTTATGAACTTAAACATATTAACGGTTCTAACAGAATTTATAAATATGCACATGAAAATTTAAGGGAAGTACCTAAAGGGCAAGAAAGTTATTTAGAAATTTGCGAAAATTATAGTGATGAAAATGATGAACGGACCGTGACGGCAGAAGATGAGCTCAGTACGTCTTTTGTGCCAGTAAATAATGATATGATCTCAGACTCGGAGGAAACTCTTACTGTAAGCTCTCGTACATTGACTGCACATGATTCAGAGGAAACACTTTCTGTAAGCTCTGGCACATTGACTGCAGATGATGCAGAGGAAACACTTTCTGTAAGTTCTCGCACCTTAAGTGTAGATAATTCCGATGCTATAATGGAATCTTTGGAATGATCAATTACTATGTGGTCTCTTCTACTTTTGTGGAAGATGGTTGTTTTAGCAAATAGAATATAAAGATCTTTCCTGTTGTTGTGGGAGATGATCTGTGATGCTCTGCAGGAATCTCACCTGCTTTAGTGGGTGACGATTCAGACCAGAATGTTTGAACTGTATTGGTGTTCTAATAAGATCTCTTGCTGTTATGAGCAATGATGTGTGAGATGCTGCAGGAATCTCGCCTGCTTTAGTGGGTGACGATTTAGACCAGCTTGTTTGAACTGTAGGGGTTTTCTGTTGTAAAGAAATACCTAGACCAGTGATATTTGCTATTAAGCTATGTAACGATGATGATGATGTGAATTAATTAGTATTATTATTATTTTTAGATGAATAAATGCACTCGAGGACGAGTGATTTGTCAGAATGGCCGTGTCGGCAGCAATATTATTTAACAACTGCGAGAGACGGCGACTAGATGGCGCTAGTGGAACGTGCACCGGAAGCATCATAGACAAACCTTCACTCTTTCGATCATTTGACGTAATGTACAGTTCAGTAAAATATCGTAACTACCCTCGGCCACTAGCGACCGCCTTTATAAGGAGCTGCGCTGTTGAGACGGCACGCATTTTCAAACGGATGCGTCTTGGTGCACGGACCACTGTCTCTCGACAGTCAGTACTGCCCGGTTATTGGATGTGGAACACTGTGTACACAGTTAGTACTATCCTTATTGCGGTGGGTGCATGGACCACTGTCCCTGACAGTCAGTACTGCCCTATGTGACCGCCCTCACTGCCTTTATTCGTTATTTAATTCAGTTTTATTTCATTTCTACATTTCCTAGATTTAAGATAACTGATTGTTCAATTAAATTAAAATTAGTGTATTGTATTGCCATAACTGAGTTTTACTTCTGATGTCTGGACCAAACCCGACATATACGGTCGAATTGAGAAACCTCCTCCTTTTTTTGAAGTCGGTTAAAAAGTGTCGTTACAATTCTCTTATTTTATTTTATTTTATTTGGGAAAATAAACGGTTACACATTACAATATTATGGAATAGAACTTAAAACTAAAACGGAAGTGTTAATGTATAACCAGCGACATTTTCCACATAATATAAAAAAGTTAAACAAACATGAACGCCGTGCGATACAAATTACTTAGAATAGTGAGTATACTTAAAGATAATTGTAAAACTTATCTAAAACTTATACAAGTAATAATATTGAAATAGAAAGAAAAAAAAATGATTATAATTTAAATTACGTTTTTAGGATTGCAAGAATGTTAGATTCTCAATTCTGATATAACCTTAAGTGCAATACTTCTAAATTTCGCTGCAGAAACAGCAAAGAACTCGATATCCTGGAAAATCTTATTGTACTGAGTGGTAAGACGCCGTAGGGGTGCTCGCGAGCCTGCGTTTGATCGACAAGAGGTTACAGCAAACAGCAGTCGTGCGCGCACACCTCGGCGTATAGTTGTTCTGGGTACTACATAACATATTCTATTGCTTATATCTATACAGTCATAAGAATTGTTACATAAATCAAATAGAAAGGATGATTCCAATAGTATACGTCTAGATTTAAGGCTTTGAAGCTTATAAGTATCCAGTAGGTACGAAACGAACGAACGGTAATGCATGACCTTTAAAAATTTGCGTTGTACTTTTTCTATCATATTCGAATATTTTTCATAGAAGGGATTCCACACCGGGATCGCATACTCCAACTGAGACCTGACCAAAGTTTTAAATAGGTATAAATAAGTGTCGGAGCGTTTAAATTCCTGAGCCGATCTCATCACAAAACCGTACATACGAAATGCATTGTTCACAATTTTAGTAACATGAGCATCAAGATGGAGTCTCTCGTCTAACAAAACACCAAGATCACGAACCACTGTTTCTCTTGTCAAATTTACATTGTTCAATGAATACGAATGTTTTATTACTTTCTTATTTTTAGTAAAACTAATGCAATGGCACTTGGATATGTTCAGCTTAAGTTTACTTTTTACACAATATGCAGAGAATCTATTTAAATCTTCCTGTAAAAGTAAACAGTCACGTAAATTACTACTCGGCTTATAGATTTTTAAGTCGTCTGCGTATAGTAATAATTTAGAATTTTGAAAACACGTACCTATATCATTAATAAACATAATAAACAAAAGAGGACCCAGTATAGAGCCCTGAGGAACACCGGAAGTAACATTTAGAGTCTCAGAGTTAAAACCATTTATAACAACTCTCTGAGATCTGTTAAAAACGTATGAAGAGAACCATCTCAGTAGGTCGCCACGTATGCCATTAAAAGCAATTTTACTCAAGAGCAATTTATGGTCTACTTTATCAAAGGCCTTTTGGAAATCCGTGTATATAGTATCAACTTGAATACGAGAGTCCATACTGTTAAATAAATAGTCAACAAAAGTTACCAGGTTAGTGGTAGTTGATCTTTTTTTGACAAATCCATGTTGTTGTGGAATTATGCTATTATGTAGTACAGGATAAACTTTATCATGAACAAGTCTCTCAAAAACTTTGGACATAACCGACAATATCGATATTGGGCGATAATTTTCGATATCCTGTTTATTTCCCGACTTGTGAACAGGAGTAATGTTTGCGAGTTTCCATGCTTCAGGAAAGGCTCCTTGTGAAATCGATAAGTTATAAATAATTTCCAATGGCACACACAGCGTCTCGGCGGTCTGTTTAATAAATCTCTTAAATCTCTCTTAATTTCCGTCTAGCCCCCTTTCGCAACGCGCCATAAGGAACTTCGTTCCAAAAAAAAACAAAAGACTTCTACACTCAGAATTTCGAACTCCCATAGTTCGAAAGAGTTTTTTCAAGAATTTATGTTAAACCGAACTGCTGAACCACAAAAGTCAGTGCCAGCGTCTCGTGCGTGAAATTGCAAGGTACACCTCTGCCCAACCCTTTGGGAAAACAAAGTGTGATGTTATGGTATATTAGTACATCGTTTTCATATGACTATAGGTTAAAGCGGCTAACGCGTAAATCTCCCAGTCAGCACGATTTTTTCCGACATCTTCAACAACTACCGTCTTATTTACGCAAAACCTAATGCATTATTTACCTAGACCTCTCTCATGGGTTACTCCGGCCAAAACGTTCGGTAGTTTTTGAGTTTATCGCGCTCGGATAAACAGACGCGGTTTGTCTGGGGGCATTGTTTTTATTAGTTACTAGCTTTTGCCCGCGGCTTCGCCCGCGTGGATGTCGGAAATTAATGCAAGAGGACGTATAACCGCGATAAGAATGTGTTATTCCAGGTTATATAGGTAATATAGACTCTGTGTGCTATTTTCGATCCAGATCCATTCAGCCATTTTTGTGTGATTGAGAAACAACAACCCAATCATACATATTTTCACATTTATAATATTATTTGCCCGCGGCTTCGCCCGCGTGAATGTTGGAAATTAATGCAAGAGGACGTACTACCGCGATAAGAATGTGTTATTCCAGGTTATATAGGTAATATAGACTCTGTGTGCTATTTTCGATCCAGATCCATTCAGCCATTTTTGCGTGATTGAGAAACAAACACCCAATCATACATATTTTCACATATATAATATTATTAGTAGTAGGATTATAACTCATATTACTTAGGATTCATAGTTTATGAGAACATCATGTGTGTTGGTGTTTTTAAAATAAAAGTAATAGTATTCAGAGTAAGAAGACTGTGACATAGGGCTTGGTTTAGTTGAATATAAGTCTTCCTGGTTTTTCTTAACGCTCCTATTTTACCTATACAGACACTCAATCATTTACCAGACACCGAACATAATTATAGGAATAGTACTTTTGCCAGTGGCTTGGCCCGTATAGCTGTCGGAAAATATCACCCGGGAACCTACTACCGGGATAAAGTAGGTATCCTATCTGTTACGTATCCATGATATAATATATCTTTGTGCCAAATTCGATCTAAATCCGTTTGGCCGTCTTTGCATCATTGAGAAACAAACATCCAAAAATCTAAACATCTAAGCAATTTCGCGGTCTCTTACTTGAAATAATACTATTAGGTTTATTTTGAGTATAACGAACACACATGATATTCGCAATTACTTTGAAGCCAAAGTAATATGAATTACAATCCTACTTATCCTGTACTACCCGGCCCCTGCCAACGCGCTCTGCGCCCACTTTTTAAATCTCTAATATCTTCTAAGATATTCATTTAAATTACATGCTGTAAAGGGCCATATTGATCTATATTAAATGCACAATGTATTTAAGGTACTTAATTGGATAAGGATTAATGCTGTATTGCTTAAAATCGCTTCGTAAATAAGCCCTTATTTCTCGTAAAAAGTAAAAGATAAAAAATGGTTATTGTGGGTTATCCCTAAGAGATAGACATATACCATTGAGGACATTTTTGTAGGCCTTTTTAAGGTGTACAATACTGTAGTACATTATTTTGATCTATTTCGTAGGATTCAGCCAGGGTTTTTCGAATTTTGAGACGTATGTCAGCGTAGTTTTAGAAGATAGTTATTTTTTTCTAAAATAAAAGAATCTTTCTAAAATAAAAATAGCCTAAGTTACTCCTTGTTACATCAGCTATCTGCCAGTGAAAGTCCCGTCAAAATCGGTCCAGCCAATTCCGAGATTAGCGGGAACGAACAGACAGACAGACAGACAGACAGACAGACAGACAGACAGACAAAAATTGTAAAAAATGTTGTTTTGGTATATGTATCGTGTATACATCCATATACACTTAGTAAAAAGTGGTTATCTTAATATTAAAAACAGACACTCCAATTTTATTTATTTGTATAGATGTGTAGTGTAATGACGTAACGTAATTTTTGTTTTCTTTTTTTCCTGTCATTCAACATTTATTGAGGCCAGTGAAACCATAAAGTTCACCACACAGCCTTGGGCTCTGTAAAAGTTCACAATCGCATACAAACTTTTCCTTGCAAGAGCTTAGTCTGAAATATAAACAGCCACAATTCTTGGAACCCACTACGCCTCGTATACGCCGAGTTTTTATAATCAGGGAATATAATTTCTATTTGACGACATTTCGAATAGTTCTAGACCTAGCTTCGATTAGTTAGCTCATTCTTGAACAGTTGCCTGATTTCTGAACTACCCTTTCCAGGATTTTTGTATTAATAAGACTTGGTGTTGAAGTTTTAGGTCATAGGGTACATCTTGCTTTGTATAAAAACTTTTTAACAAAAAATTAAACAGTCGGCGCTGAAAAATCAATGAACAAAGATCACTCAAAGCGCCGACTCAAAATTTTAAGGTTTATTATTTTTTGCTTTTCTGTTTTTTTCGGCGGTTTAATTTTTTGTTAAAAAGTTTTTATTTTGTAATTTTTTGTGACTTTAATGTACTAATAATACTTGGCAAGGTATACCCTATCCAATGAAAAAAGAATTATCAAAATCGGACCACTCTGTACAAAGTTATGCGTGGTTATACATTACAATCAATGAGTGAACAATCAATCATCCCCTGTTTTCCGACCCTTAGGGTACGATTTTGTTTTCCAAATTTATATGGGACCACCCTCGGAGTATACTCTTTCCAATACAAAAAGAATTATCACAATCGGACAACTATGTACAAAGTTATGCGTGGTCATACATAAAAAAAAAATAGGCGTCGAATTAATAACCTCCTCCGTTTTTTTCGTCGGTTAAAAAGTAGATTAGTATTTCCAAGTAACCGGGTGAGTAGGGGCCTTGTGGTGCCGAACGTAATGAATAGAACTATGCCATTTCTGCCCGTCGGTGTTGTAAAAGGCGACTAAAGGACTTACTAGAGAATGAGCAGCAGCGTTCTCTATGCATTTTACCACGATACTGCGATCGCCAACCCGCCTGCCAAGCGTGGCGATTATGGCAAAGCCCCCCAAATTGAGGAAGGCCTATGTCCAGCAGTGGACGTCTTTCAGCTGGAATAGTGGGAAGGTTGATAACTAAGCAATATTGCAGGTATTTCATTTTCAGCTTCAAGAAAAAGCCATAGAAAAATAAAAAGTTCATCGTGAAGAAAAACAAGCGACCTGCTAAAGAGTACGATCGTAAAAAATTAAGCAATCCATGCCTGATTGCGCAGTTATGCAAGAGTTCAACCACTAACTGCTTTTATATGTCCTCCTTGGAAAACTGAGGGTAGAACTTGTATTTTTATAAATTACCTATAAATGTTTCCTGCGACGTTGCTTGGACCAATATTGTGTGAGCATTTTCTGGCTGTTGGGTTTTGCAACCTATAGCTGTTATTATGCACTAGAATGTCAAGTGGATTTTCGTGAGTCATGCAACGGATGATCTCTGCGCCCTCACACCCCCAGCCGCCGCAGGAGACGCCCCGGGCGTCGGGAGTCCATAGCGGAAACCGGGCCACTTGTCACACACTTGCGGATGAAAGCAATAGGTAGCTCGCCGTCCGGCAAGGACCAGGCCCGGGTCGACGGGGCGCTCCGCCCAGAGTGAAAGAAGTCATTTGATGACTTCCCATACAGAAAAAATAAATAAAGCTAGGTACCTACACAAACAGAAAACTATCCCTTACAAGAAGTTATGCAAAGTTCCTATAAAAACAACTTAGACATTTCAAACCATCTCACTTCAGAATTATTAAGAAATTCATAAAGTTCGTGTATTAAAAACAAACGGCCCGACTGCTAATGTTAGTAGCTATACGCCTTTGGCAGCCATACAAAATCAAATCGCAAAATTGTATGAAACTTGTTCGTCGCCTGTCGAGTTTGTTATTTATTTCAGTACTTCAGTTTTTTTGCGAGACTTTGTTGATTTTTCCTTCAATATTAATTGTGATTGATTTCACAATGTTTAACAGTGGCTTCTGTTTGGATAGCCCCTTGTTTATTACTACCCGACTGTCCTAAAAAGAGGGTAATGCTTTTCGAGAGTATGTGTGTATGTCTATTTCTTTGGCATGTTATGTAGCAAGGGCTTGATGGATCTTAACTTATGAGGTGTCGTTCGATTCGTCTTAATTGTTGGGTTGGCATTTGTTATGTAATTTTTACCTTGTACCATTTCGCCACAAACTAAGGAAAACTAAAGAGTAGGTTCCGTCAAAATTAACTACAGAGGAAAAATAATTAAACAATCTATTAGTTAGACATTACAAGCAGACACTTCAATAAAATTTATTGAAAAAAAACTTATGTTTTTTTATTGATTGAACTTGGTTTTTACTAATGTTCGTCGGCGATACAAAACCGAATATTTAATTTATTGTTTACCACGTTGTAGGGGAGGCAGTAGGTATATACATACACGTGTTTTCTTTTTTTAGTAATAACTCTAAATTGGCTCGCTTGTCTAGTGGTTGTAAGCATGCCGATCATAGGTTAGATCTCCAAGTCGGGCAAAGTGATACTGGTTTGTATCATGCGAAATTTCTCATAGACTTAGAAGAACTTTTGCTTAAAGTACTTATTAATAAGTACTGTATGTAGTTTGTTTTTATTATTTTTACGCAAAGAACAATGGCAATGTCTTGCGCATACAGTATAACAATACGTTCCGGGTGTTGATGGGGCTGCCGCGTTTTTGCAGCGCGTCCGGCATGTTTATCGAGGCGGCAATTTATAGTTTTTCGGCCATCATGCGCAAGAGATGCGCATCTCTGCTTCGCTGTGTTCGCCCCAGCCCAAACAGTATTCTTAGAGCGTTGGCTGATAGGTGGGACTCTCCAATCTTGGGGCGGTGGATGCGACTCCACGCAGTCAAGTAGACATTCCCCACGATCGGCGAGCCTCACACAGCTTAGAATAAATGTTACTAACATTTGTTCATAAGTTTTCACTGTTACTAACACTTATGGAAGAAATTCTGAAATAAATGTCGTTTATTTTATTTATTTATTTATTGCTGCAGGATATTTTCATACAAATCTACGCTTGTTGCTACTAGGTATCATAAATGTTATCTCAATTTAAATTGTAATTATATAAAGATACAAATAGTTAAAAAATTATGTCGCAAATTGTTTGCTGATATCTGACTACAGAAGTGTCTAACGCTAAGCACTTGTGTCAGTTAGGACTTTATACTCAAAAACAGTAAATAACTTAAGAATTACCTTCTAAAAGTCGTGGAATCAACAATATTCTTCACATTCGCATAAATAACTAAACTGAAGCAGATATGTTTTCACGGGCAGAAAAACATTTGAAAAATGAAATAAAATTCTGACTTCTTCCCCACTTCCTTGTTTCACGTTTGTTGTTTTACATGATTGGTTTCCAGTTAAAAAAAAAAAAACATTACGTAATTGATATGCCTATGACAATATGCTGGGATAAAAATTAAAATTAAAACTGTGTCGATATCTGTCCCTTTTTACCGAACATTGAAACAAGCCTTAAACAGGAAGCGCCAAAGTAGGCCGCCACCCGCCAAAGACTTTTTTTTTGCCACTTTGACTGTCGGTGTCAGGCTGTAACATGATCTGCCTAGCCTTTTCCCAACTATGTTGGGGTCGGCTTCCAGTCTAACCGGATGCAGCTGAGTACCAGTATTTTACATGAAGCGACTGCCTATCTGACCTGCAAAAGCCTAACTGGAAACGAAACCTCTTGGTAAGACTGGTTGTCAAACTTTCGGGCTTCTGACGACCCGTAACGACCGTCAAATATCCATAACTGAAAGCACCAACAGCTCAACGTCAGGCTGTATGTTGAACCAAATATAATTCAAAATAAAATTAATGAAACTGTACCTTTAACTCGTAGCTGTTAGGACGATTTTCGTAAAGCACGCTAGCACTGATGTGCGACTGACTGTACCATAGTATCCTTACTCTTGAGGTCGGACGGAACACAATGCATCTAATGCAAGTAACATCCGACCAAACTCACCAGACAGTCGGAATATATGATCTGTAACATTCACTCATCCCACGCCGTCCTTCGGTATGAACTGAGAATAATACAGTCGGATTCTAGCCAGGAGATTAGTACCTACCACAAAATAGATAGATACAGTAGGATAACTCCAAAGAGCCACAGCACTGTGCTCATGCACATATTCACACATGCACGTAAACCGTACGGCAGACATGTCATACTTGTGGCCCACTACGCAGTTGTCTTCGGCCTGATCCAATTGGAAGAACAGCCTCTTGATAAGATAAGATTTAGATAAGATAAGATTTATTTTCTCGCCACAATATAAAATACATTTAACACAGTATACATAACTACTACATTTCAATAATTACATTGTGGGAGACTGGTGCCTAAGCTAGACGTAAGGCCTGTATTTCAGGACACCAGGACTCCCCCCATTCTGAGATACATTTTGTAGAAAATTATGTACTCGCACATTATTAAATGCGGTAGAATAAGCCTTATTAGCACTAATAATTTTAACAATAATCTTTAATTGCAGTGTTAGTAATTGAATAAAAATGTGTCATGTGTGTGAGTGTGTGTGTGTGTGTGTGGGAGGGAATAAGACAGAGTAATATGATTAAATTGTTTTCTTAAGAAAGAAAAAAGTAAAAAAGTGATGCGACTCAAGTGTGTAAAATATTACAACGTTTGGAAGTAAGTACTCAGATAAGTTTTCTTTAATGACAGGAAACAAATCTCCCGCCAGACGACGACTGACCGACGCACACTTGGCAGTTCCAACAGTCTTTTAGCTGTCTGAACTATCCTACGAGTACTAATATTATAAATGTTTGGAAGTTTGTTACTCAATCACGCAAAACCGGCTGAATGGATTTGGCAGTATGGCACGCGGGTAGTTTATAGCCTCGATTAACATTTATGGTACTTTTTATCCCGGTAGTGTATTATGGGATAATTTGCGACCTCCACGTTATTGAAACCGCTGGCAAAAGCTAGAATGCCTTATATTGTTCATACACTTGCATTTCTGAGGACTTTAAAACGCCATTGATTCCACGATTGACGTGCGATTATTGGTTTAATTTATCTATAATATGTATGTATTTAGAAATATATAAGTATATTTATCAGTTGTCTGGTTACCATAGTACAGGCTCTGCCTACTTTGGGATCAGATAACGATGTGTTGGTTGTCCTGAGGTATTTATTTTATTTTATTTATTTATTGGCTCCAACTCATCTAACATAACAATGTATGTATGTACAATTGAATCGAACAGAAGAATAAATGCGCTTGCTTGCGCTTGTTTGTATGTGTGTGTGTGTGTCCTTCCCATTTCTTCCTGTGGGTGACATATTGTACGACTAAGGTACTTACTAGAGAATGGACAGCAGCGTTCTCTATGCATTTTATGATCTTACTGAGTTCGACAACCTGTCTACCAAGCGTGTCGAATATGACAAACCCTCCCTTTTGGAGGAGGCGTATGTCCAGCAGTGGACGTCTTTCAGCTGAAATGATGATGATATGCGTCCTTCTATGCGTGGGTTTTCGCTTATTTTATGGATTTATGAAACTTACCTTCTGACCTATCTTGTTTATGTTTGTAGTCTAACAATTATTCAGACACAGGTATATTTGACTAATGATTTTTAATGTACTATTAATGGTAGGGTGGCGTTTGATTAATTATTGTATTGCGAAGCTCGTGGTACTAGATTGTGTGTGGTAGCCGTAATACACAACATAAGTACTTTTTTATAGATTTACAAGTGTAATGTAATATTGTTCCAGGTAAGATGAACGTAAAAAATACATGTTTAGTTGACCCAAAAAAGGAATATCAGGCACCACCGCTTCACATTAAGTTGGGCTTGATAAAAAATTTAACCAAAGCTTTGGATAAGTCCAAGCCTGCATTTTAATACCTCTGCTCTGTATTTATGAATCTTTCTGCGGCTAAATTAAAGGAAGGAATATTTGTGGGTCCTCGAATCAGGAGAATATTGGACGATACAAAATTAGAGAGCCTTTTAACCGAGGTAGAAAAAGCAACCCGGAACTCTTTGAAGTGTCGTTAAAAATATTGCCAGACAGAGACCGTAGAAAATATATTGCAAAATTATGAGCGTATGGGTGTAAATATGTCACTAAATATCCTTTTTTGCATTCCTATTTAGATCCTTGGTAGTGTGAGTGATGACCATGGTAAACGATTTCACCAAGATTTAAAATCATTTGAGCAAAATTATCAAGGTTTTTGGGACCAAAATATGCTAGATGACTATTGTTGGTCTGATAAGAGAGATACTGATGAAAATATTTATAACAAAAGAGCAAAAATTACCAATGTTTAACTGTCTAATATTTATTTAGATTTAGATGTCGTTTTCTGTAAAAATCTTTGTAATAAATATTTTAAAAAACTGACGTGCTGGATTTTTTTTAAATATTTTTTCTGAGATGTAACGTAACGTAACCGTATAAATTCCAGTTCATGGACAAAACTTATGTCAACTAGTGTTATCAGAGATTCTGAAGTGATACATCATTTAAATATTAATTAAATCTTGATCAAAAGCTGACTTTTCAGACAAAATTAAATGAATGACGAATTACTAGAACGCTGTTTTCATAAACTAAAATAAAAATATTTTTAAAATTTAGTTTAAATAATACACGACAGTTACTGACCTTTCGGAGCCTTTTTTACTTCAGTTAAAGTTCAGTTCAGTAAGAGTTCAACCTACTTAAATGTCTAAATTAATTTGTAAATCAAATCTGCCGTTTAGTTTGCGAGGAATGTTGTAAGTTACAACAAGTTCTTTTAGGTGACTTGGTAGATCAACGTTACAACTTGTAACGTTGATCCAAGTCACCTGAAAGAATAACATGTATTTCATCAAGTTTCTACGAAAAACAATCCGTTTTCATCGTCGTTTACCGTCATGACCTACCTACGTTTACATTAATAAAGTGTACCTTTCTGCCGGTATTAAAACTGCTAGAAAGGTACACTTTCGAAATTATTGGAAATCCTATAAATTTTACTTGAGAATTCTTCGTTTGTGTTAATTATGCGTCCCAAAAGTCTTTAACGTTCCGTACTTTACTGTAATTTTTACTTTTCAAACAAAAATAAGTACTTCAATACTGGCTATTTTTTATAGCAAAGAATTTCATGAAAAGGCTTCAGTTGTAAAACATATATATTTTCTTTTGAAGAATTGACTCCCTAAATTGTTCCTACTATAGCTACCAATTTCTGGGTATGTCTTTCATTGACATGAATGTGGCCTGCCAGCTAAGGGTTTGTCTTGCTCTCTCAAATGTCTCGCTGGTGGGGTGTGTTTTAAGTTTCCTTCAAAATGGTTGAGCTAATTGGTACTAATCCATGCGTCATGTTCTTGAGCGGGTGCCATCAGTAGTGACCCTGACTGCTAAGACTGAGGTCGTGGGTTCGATCCAGGACAAATGTTTGTGTGATGAGCTCAATCATTTGTTCTGTGTCTGGGTGTAATTTATCTATAATATGTATGTATTTAGAAATATATAAGTATGTTTATCAGTTGTCTGGTTACCATAGTACAGGCTCTGCCTAGTTTGGGATCAGATAACGGTGTGTTCGTTGTCCTAAGATAGATATTAGATCTCTTAGCTGCTACGGCTTATTTCAACTTCTGAATTGTTTTTTATTTTTGTTTTAATTGCAGACGCTTTTAATGTGCACGTTTTTTTAAATCGTTTTCACATTGATAATTTCAACATTAATGAAATGTTGAAAGTAACAACCAACCAGTCTCACCAAAGGGTATTATTTTACCCAGTAACTGGGTTGTGGAGGTCAGATAAGCAGTCACTCCATATAAAATACTGGTATTCAGCTGCATCTGGTTAGACTGGAAGCCGATCCCAACATACTTGGGAAAAGGCTAGGCAGATGATGATTGATTATAATCTATACATCTATATCTATACAAATAAATAAAATTGAAGTGTCAATAAATGCATATGAAAGTATATACGGTACTTACATCAAAAAAACAAAATTTTTTTGTCTGTTTGTTCCGGCTAATCTTCGAAACGGCTGGAGCGATTTCGACGGGAAATGCACTGACAGATAGCTGATTTTATAAGGAGTAACATAGGCTATACTAATATATATTTTGTCTGGGTAGCACGTCTCCGTGTGATAATTTCCGAACCTCACACGGGTGAAGCCGCGGGCACAGCTAGTTTCAACATAAATAATGTAACCAAGTTTTTGTAGCAAATTTTTGAAACGAGTATCCATGGAGTTTCTTGCTTGGGAATAGGAAACTAGCTGCATTTTTCTGACTCATCTCCCCGTGAAAATTCAAAAGTGTCTCTAATTGGTTTACGTGAAATAAATGCTTTGAGTTTGAGTTTACAGGAAATAACCTATGTCGTCATTCTTAGGCATCTACTATTTTTAGGGATCCGTACGCACGACTGAAAAAACTATACCCTTATAAGATCAGTCGTGTGTCTGTCTGTGCATATGTCACAGCCAATGATAGTGCATTTTGGTCTCATAACTTGGGAATTATTAAGGCAAGACTTTATAGACCTTTTCTTTTCGATTCACATTTCTGTCCTGATATGTGTGATTTAAACATCATAATAGACGAAATATCCAGCGTACAGAACCCTCACCACGCGAGTTTAACTCGCACTTGTCTATTTTTGTTTTTTATAAAATATTAACCTAATTATTTTAAGAGACTACCATTACCATCCTCTTCAAAATATAAGCCAAAAAAATATGAAACTATTTTTCTAAAGAAAATAATTGTATTATTGCCATAAATTATATAAATATACGAGAAAACTAAGGACCTGCGAAGTGCGTCTAATCAAATTAGCCAAAATTCAAAGGGCAACTGGCGGTTTATTTTATGAATAACTATTGTTTGCTCAGCCAACCCTTTCAAGTTTGTTGTTTGTGCCAGCCCTAAGATCACTGGAGATGAACTTCGTTTAGTTTAATTTCAACTTCGGAATGTGGGCAGCTAAGTATTCAATAAATTTGAAATCATAATCGTCTCTATAAAGCCTATCTTGTTCCCAAAGCTGGGACACAGACTAAGACTAAGAAAGAACTCTTCGAGAGGCAGAGATAGTGGGTTGTAATCAACCACACGGGTGCTGTGAGTGTTAGTTGATGTCACATTATTTAATCGTGCTTTGTATGTTGTGTTTTGTTTTTTATGTACACCAAATAAACGATTTATCTATCTATCTAAATGTCTGCGAATTTTTGCTTCTAGGACATGCCGGTTTCCTCACGATGTTTTCCTTCACTGTCTTAAGAGCAATGGTGATGAAATTATTAACAAAGTAAACCGCCTGCCTGTGTTCGAAACTACGTCCAACAACTCGTACGTCGGCTGTTGCCATTGGGCCAACCCTGCTTTCGGCCTTTTTCAAATCTGAATGGATTCTTTTTTTAAATTCCTAATAAAGAATTTTAATCATACGTTTTGCAATGGTAGGAAGCGTTTCGCTATGCTGTCTGTGGTAGTTGATATTAAGCACCTGCATCATAGAAAATACAGTATAGAAATGATAAAATTTTGCCTGGAGTAGCGCAATTGGCGGCCCATATTAGTCTCTTAAAGAAATATTATTTAATCAGTGGTTTTCAGTATGTCGTTTTTAAACAACACCGCGCATTTAAGGGTATGAGAATTTTCGGACTCATTAAGCTCTTTCTTATTCAACTTGCGATGTCTGTATGCACGACACGAATCTTTGAAGCTAAAGTAGAACCACTTGCCGATATCCAATTGGGCTCAAATATGGTTTACGTACGTATCTTCGGTGACAATACAATAATATGGAGCTGTTCTGATGATGGAGCCGGAAGACGGCCGTGGGAACTTCGTAACTAAACGAGATAAACCCATCGAGTTTGAGCTCATTTGTTTTGTTTTGGTGACTAGTGTTATTGGATGAACTAAGCTATAAAAATATTGTTTACTAGCTTCTGCCCGCGACTTCGTCCGCGTTAAATTTCGTGTTCCCCCGACCCTTCCCGTCGCGTCGAATCGCCTACCCATGCGATTTCCCCGTTTTTGCAACATTTTTCATTACTGCTCCGCTCTTATTAGTTGTAACGTGATGTTATATAGCTAATGTTACTCGCAGATAATGTAGCTTTCTAATGGTGAAAGAATTTTTAAAATCGGTCCAGTCGTTTTTGAGTTTATCCATTACAAACAAACAAACAAAAATACAAATTTTTCCTCTTTATATTATTATTTTTATTTTTCATTGACATTTCTCAGCACCCTAGGGTTCTGGACCTTTGGAAGGCGTACGAGGGGCTGAAGCCAACTCGCAGAGGCCCCTTAGACAATTTTAAATGATGAGGGGGCACCAACCGACGTTTATCTCTGTATGCACTATGCAAGTGCACCCAAGGACAATCCCCGGTTGAAGAGAACTATTACAGAATATGGAAACAAAGCAAATTAGGCTATGGGTTTGAATGGCTATAGTGGATTGGTAACCACAACTATGGAAGGACTATGGCCCCTGCCTGATCAATGTTTTGTATACATGGATAAAATGGCAAGGGGTGACTTGCACACTCAATAATGGGCCCCCGGGTAACGTCGCTAGCACATAGTGTCGTAGCGACAAAGGGGCAACACTTCCTGAGGTGCTTGAGAAGTGGAGAGGTATTCCACGGCTTTCAGAACAATCCCAGAGCCCGGAAGATGGTCAAGATCCCTACGAGCACTTACTGGAATACTTCCTTTCCCCGAGCACGTTTGCTCTTGCGAATCTCCACTCAAGCCAGCCAATAAAGGCAAGAATGAGGTGGGAGCTCTGAACCTCGTCAGTATTCACTCCAGCCAGCCAATAAAGGCAAGCCAGAGATGAGGAACAAGAATTCTCCCGGGAGATAGGGTCCGTGGGGTCGCTACTGCCCAACAGCTCGCCACATGCTGCCCTGCGGGTATATTATTATTATTATTAGTGTAGAAAAAAATACAATTTATTTTAATATATATTTCGTTGTTTTTCCATAAATACTCAACTTCAGGCACAACTGCGAGTACATTATAACCACCGAGTATTTAATAAACGTCAGCGGAACTTCACCCCTCGACAGTCCGCACTAGATGCAGCAGAACTTAGTTCTTCTTTGTCATCTACACCCTTTGAGACAACTGATATACTTGTGAACGGCGCCTTCGACGTCTCATCGATATGGCAGAGTAACGGACACAAGAAATGACGTGGCAAGATAGGGGTTTTAAATAGAATGGGTCTTTGTAGGAATTCTTCGGTTCTATGAATAATACTAGAAAATATGTGTGATGTGATTTGTTAATTGTTTTTCCCTTCCTAATCGGATAGGAAACACAGATACCGAACTCATCTAGATTTAAAAAAAATAGTTCATTTTGGACGTGCAGAACCTACTTACAGTTTTTTTTTTTAATTTTCAGAGGTCTGTTCTAAATGCGAATGTGGAATCCAACAGAGTATCAACATCAGGTTTAACGGCATAATTACTGAGTTATAATCATTTAAGAAGGTTCATGACATCCGATAGGTACCTACGCTTCCTTCTATGGTCGTTTCAAAAGTAATTATTTGTATAAGTTCTAATGTTTAGATGAGAATGTTCCGAATTTTGGCGCTGCTACAAGAAATCGTGATTTATTGTCAAAAATAGATTCTAATTTTATTTATTTATTTTTATTTTATCGAATAATTTATGAAAAATTTAACTCTAGATGTTTTTTACTTTTGTTCCACGGCGTTGATTATACTTTTATATCAAAAAAGTATTTTTGATTGCCCGCTAATTGAAAGTTGGACTCTTTTGTTAAAAAGGAGTTAACGGGAGCGAATAAAATTAAACGAAATTAAATTCACCCGCCATCATAATAGCCTGTTTGGATTTCCTTTGCGTAAAAAAAGGATTAAAAAGAAAGAATCGTTCTCTGTTCAAAAAACCACAGTGTTTTATTAAAAATGCAATTTTGAAACAAGATAATATTAGAGTAGGTATCTGTGCCGCCGGCACCGACCCATCTTTATTTATGAAGCTATTTGATGCTTAAACCCACGAATTTGATTGATCACACCTATAAACAATACACAATACCCACATAAAGTAACACGCCTATTAGCTGTAGGTATTTTAAACATAACTTACACTATTAAGTAAATATAATACTAAGACACCGTCCAATAATAAAATTGATCACATTTAATTCATAATGATTAATTATTCCCAATTATTATGGCGTACCGTGATGACTGGTGCTTGGTGGCGCGGGAAAGAGTTTCTAGAAGAACTTGAGGAGGCCTTTGCCCAGCAGTGGGAAAGAATAAGCTAAAAAAAAATGAACCACAATTATTAATTATTCAGTTCACTTCAGTTTATTTCATGTGTTCTTAATAATAGTCAGCATATTATTATTATCTACTTTTTAAATAAAATTTTTAGAGATGTATTCAAGTGTAAGCTATTTTTAGACTTAACAGATTATTTAATTTTTCAGTAGACGTAATTAATTATCTTCACAAAAATTCTAGTTTTTATAGGTTTTTATAAATTTTAAGTACATAATCAGATGTGCACCGACCCTAAATCTTAATTGCAGGTAATTCACTCAGCAAATGTTTAGTGCACTGAATACCTATGAAATCACATTCCTGTTATGTTCAATTCACTTAGATGGGAGGCAGTATCAATGTGCAGCCGGTGCTAAGCGCCTCTAGTCGCTCGTAAAGGCTTGAGGTAATAGTGGCGCGGAGTAGCGAGTAGATGGAGTGCTAACATCGCGACCATTATTCATTATTCTCCTGGCCTTATCCCAATTTATTTGGGGTCGGCGCAACATTTCTTTTTCTTCTTACACTTCTCTATTAGTCGTCATCTCAGTAGTCACTCTTTTTCTCTCCATATCATAATTCACGCAGTCCACTCATCATTTTTTGGCTTCCCTCTACTCTTATAGCCATTGACATTCATAATTGATATTTCATCGCGACCTTCATTATGAACAATAAAAAAGTAAGTTCAAAAAAACTTTTTTACAAAAAAAAAACAACCGACTTCCTTAAAAACACTACAAAGTAAAAAATAACTTTAATTTCGGAAGTCGGTGTCTTAGGATCTGTATTTATGGTTTTTTTGCCACCGACTTCTGTAAACTGTAAAAAAGTTTTTATTTTTAAATTTTTAGTTGTGATATCCACCCCACACTAATTCCAAACAAACAATGCATATTTATGCGATTGCAGAAATCGCAGTTGATTTGCTGTCATTTTTTAAAGAGTTCCGGTGTCTATCTCTGGAACTCATCATCAGATCTATATAAAATTATATATATACAGGGTTATTTGTAAAACACCGGCAACCTCTCAGGTCTATGTTACTAACATCATAATCAACAACTTTTGTTCTGTGACTTTTAAAAATTCATCATATTTTAGTTCATCAGATTTTCAAACAAAAATAAAAATATTTACATTAAACGCTCTAAATGTTACGGAGTCTATGCGAAGCAAAAGAAAGCGATAGTATATTAGCAAGGGGAGCGGGGTTAGGGCGGCGGGGGCGCTTGAACTTGACCTATTTACAGGCAGCCGATTTTTGTATGAAAATCTGATGCACTAAAATATGATGAATTTTTAAAAGTCATAGAACAAAAGTTGTTGATTATGATGTTAGTAACATAGACCTGAGAGGTTGCCGGTGTTTTACAAATAACCCTGTATATATATTATATAGGACCATTTCGGAATAAACCCCTTTCAAACAAAAAAAGAATTTTGCAAATCCGTCTATATATGACGGAGTTATGGCCGAATATACATAAAAAAAATATAAACATCCGAATTGAGAACCTCCTCCTTTTTGAAGTCGGTTAAAAACTAAAACCCTACAACTGAAAAACCAAGACCTAGGTAAAAATGATCAGGTTATAGGCGTGGTCACTTGCCATAATCATTTTGCATAGTATTCTTGGTACAAGCAGGCGACCATGGTTTAGAGTAATAGTAGTTGGGTTGTAGTTTCCGAACTTACTTTTTATTTAAATTGTTCTGGGGTTGGCTTACAATATATATGTATTAAAATGTGCTTTTCATAAAAAATCGGTATCATAGAAAAAAACAATTATTTTCATTTGTCTAGAAGTTATGAGGTATAGAAGTAGTTTAGAAGTTATGAGGGAACAGATGAACAAACATACATACAATCAACGGGCGGGGCGTTCCAATCTATTTTGGTTTAAAATCAAGCATATTCTGTCCATTTAGGGCCAAGCGAATACATATGGTTGATGAATGTACAATAGTTATTAAAGGGCTGCCTACTACTTTTCATGAGAATTTCTTAAATAACGATTTATGTATGTGATTGCTAACTTTGTTAATTTACGAGTACCTACACAGAAACACTTAAAGGGACATATTTAAAAATCCACAAGATCGTGGTTGTGAGTACCTAGTTCATCAGAACTAGGTACTCATAGTGTTTCTAAGCTCAATCAATAAGCTAGGTACTTAGTTCGGTCTAAAACTTAATCACGGGCTAACACTCCATTTGCGACTCATCCATGTTCCATCATCTAATTAGATTGCCAAGGCGCCCACAAGCCGCTCTAGGACTGCTTAGACATTCAACTGTGCTGTTCAAATTAAGTATTAACAGCTGCAATTAAACAGCCGAGTTATTTTATACTTTTAAAACCAGAGGTTTGTTTTCTTTAGTGTCAATACGTATCTACAGACAGAAAATGCAGTAGGGTTTAACATTAACTATATGGAAATGTAGAATATTATGTTTAAGTCCATTGTTATTTGTAGCCTACTATCTTACTAATATTATAAATATGAAAGTTTGTCAAGTTTGGTTTGGTCATGTTGAGAGGATGAGTGAAGGGCGGCTAACAAAAGTTATTTACAAGGCAGATGTGATCGGTCACGCAGGGAGGGGACGCCCTAGGAGAACATATAGTGTGACCTTATTGGTGATGTTCTTCAGAAGGGTCAGGTGCGTAGCACTAGTAACCGGGCGGCGTGCGTTTATGACCAGATGTATGAACTTAAACGAGGCAAAATAAGTATTTATGTAAGGATCATAGCAGGTGGCGTTCTGTAGTTTCTGCTTATCCTCATTGGAAAAAGGTGTGATTTTATGTATGTATGTATGTATGAAAGTTTGTATGTTACGAAGTTCCTTATCGCGCGTTGTGAAAGGGGGCTAGACGGAAAAAATTCTTACGAAAAGTTGTCACGACATGCCTCATGACACGCATTTTTGGACGTTATTATCTAAATAACCGTTTGAGATGTGTTTATGAAATTTGGAGCACCTATGTATCTTGCAAGTCTCAATATATGAGCTAAATTTGACACGTTTATGTGAAACAGTTTTTGAGTTATGAGGGGGTCAAAAGTGGCTCCAAATGGTTCGTGTAATATTACACACGGTGCTGCACGCCAGTTCTGTTACTTGAACTTGGCTTGACACGCTGCCGCGGGTCTAGATTATACATGTTAAAGTTCCTATGTTTGGATGTTGGTTACTCAATCACGCAAAAACGGCAGAAACACAGATAGTTTATAAGCTGGATGAATACAAAGGAAACTTATTTTTCCAGTAGTACGTTCGCGTGGGTTAATTTTCGATGTCAGAGCGGGCGTAGCCGCTGGTAAAACCTAATATTAAATATAAATAAAAGACACATTTATTTATTTTATTTTAAAGAAGGCTTACAGACTAACAAAACAATGATATAAAAAAGTTATATAAAAACAATTGCTAATAACAAGCCTCCACATATAGTTAATAAAATGTCGATAAAAAAAGTACATAATTTAATATTAATAAGTTAACTATCCAAGAAAAATGACTGTGCCAAAATCCGTCTTAAAGTGCACTCGTGCAGAACAAGTCAACATTAAGGTCCATAGGAAGCCTATTGAAACTAGCTGCACTTCTTATTGAGAAAACATTCCGCCTATAATACATGAAGGGGTAACTAACATAGAAACTGAAATAACGACCAAGGTAAAAGTTACAATAACAATACAATACAATCCTTTATTTCAGGCAACTTAGACCCATAAAAACACAATAAATAAATAATATAAAACAATAACTATCTAATACATATTCTATAAAAAAAACTTAAACTATCATTAAACACGTAATGATGACGGCGCGCGACGTGTTCCGCTGCGTGGTCTCGCGTAACCGTCCTCGGAAACGACGATACAAGACACCTTTCGGCCAAAAGTCCTCTCTCGGGCAAGTCTGTAGATGGTGGGTTGGAACTCGTACCACAAACAACTTAAAATTGATGTTGTGGCGCGATTCCAACCTTTTGACCCTCAGAGTCCAATTGGTCTTTACTTTCAAGCACTGCACAACTTCCTCAACCGTCGTGGAGTGATGCAGACGTGAAATATACAGCTGCGTCGTAGGCACAGCAGGGCGCGGCAGCATGTTGGGTCCACTTGGAGCTGTACCACACTGGTTTCGTGAACAGGGCATCTTCTTCTTCCTTTCCACTTTCGTGAAACCCTCTTCATCAACTTGTCCCGTTCTCGGCAACGAGCTACGGACCACAGCCAGGGCAGATTGTGCACAAACAAAGAGACAAACAGTGAGAACCTATTATAGTGTAGACTGCATCATAGCTAGTATCAAATTACACAAAAGATTTTATGTCAGCCATGGATAATCGAAGAGTGCGTTAGGAGTTCATTAGGAGACAATAGAATGCTGCAAATGCCTAGTGCCCCCATTCTTGTGACGTACAACCTTTTCTGACGCCAATATTAGCACTCAAGGTAGGAAAAAACCGAATGTGTATCCGTTATTCTCACTATTCATACAAATATCTTGAGAAAAACCGCATATTTTTCATCCCGCGATATTCGATATCATCTATTTGTGAATAAGCCTTAAGTCGCCTTTTGGGAAAGGCCAATTTTTACCAGGAATTACTTATAAGTACTCTTTTATGTAAACGTAGTCACAATCTGTGGCGCTCACACATGAGTCCCATTGTGTATCTTGGATTAACTGTCGGACGGGTGTCGATAAATATCTGGTTTTATTGCAATCTGTCAGAGGATTTAGTTTTCCCGACGACGCGACGTATCTGATGCGAATCTGACTTAAATACTTATGTCACAACGCTACTGGAATCATGCAGTTTTTTGTCCAATCATCTTGATTCAGTCAATGGAGATGTCAGTGGTATATCACTTGCTCTCTATCATTTATACCGCTTGGTAGACAACACTAAATACAATAGAATGAGATGCTATATATCATTCTCACTCACTAAATGATTTATGACGACTAACAGAGACAGCGACCACCAGTAATTCGTAGAGCGGTGGCAAGCTCAAATGAAAGAGCCAAGATGGTTTCTGACACACGACACCCTTTGCACGATAACATCCTCGTATCACAAAGGCTGAAAAGCCGCAACAGCTTTATGAAGTGTCCCCCCCCCACTTACTGGCGAACGGCCTGAGGAACGACTAAGCCTGTGGCGACATGGTGCTTCCCTACCAAACCCATTCGTTCCACCTGCTGAAAATGTCGCACCTGGACACGAGCTGCCTTGGCTTTCCTGGAAGTCTTTAAATAGACTCCGGACTCAAGTAGGCCGAAGTAAAGAGAACCTGTTCAAATGGAAATTCATAGATGGCTCCGCCCTGGAGTGTAAATGTGGCGCTGTCCCACAAACAATGCGGCATTTAATATTTTGTCCAGCATGCCCTGCTGTTTGCACGCTACAGGAATTGATGGTAACTCTGAAAGTGCTTACTTTATTTAGATTGCTATCGACACGCTTAGAAGAACAGAGACAGCGCAATCAATCTATAATGTTGCCATTGCTTGGACACCGGCCGTCTCTCTTTGAGAGGGAGTGGGCCGTAATCTAACACGCGGGTAGATGTCACTTGTCTTCGAATTTTTGGTTCTAGGAAATGCACGTTTCCTCACGACGTTTCCCTGCACTGTTTTAAGAGTAGGGGTAATAAAAAACTTTTTTTACAAAAAAAAAAAACAAGCGACTTCCTTAAAAACACTACAAAGTGAAAAATAACTTTAATTTCGGAAGTCGGTGTCTTAGGATCTGTATTTATGGTTTTTTTTGCCACCGACTTCCGAAATTAAAGTTATTTTTCACTTTGTAGTGTTTTTAAGGAAGTCGGTTGTTTTTTTTTTTTGTAAAAAAGTTTTTATTTTTAAATTTTTAGTTGTGGTATCCACCCCGCACTAATTCCAAACAAACGATGCATATTTATGCGATAGCAGAAATCGCGGTTGATTTGCTGTCATTTTTTAAAGAGTTCCGGTGTCTATCTCTGGAACTCATCATCAGATCTATGGGACCATTTCGGCATAAACCCCTTCGAACAAAAAAAGAATTTTGTAAATCCGTCTATATATGACGGAGTTATGGCCGAACATACATAAAAAAAAAAATATATATATACAGGGTGTCCCGTAAATAATGGATCAAACGTAACGGGTAGGTAGCTTACCTCATTTCCAACAACTAATTTGAACAGTAAAAAAAAAACCGATAAGGTAACCAAGATATTTTTTTTTTCGATTTTTACTATTTTCTGTACCAGCATTCAGTGTTTTTAATGCTGTTGCTGCAAGTGGTATCATATTTAGGTGTGATTTTTGTCAAACATTTCTGAATAGTTTACTAATGTTATAAGATACCATTTTTTTAAATAACATTTTATTTGCCTTAGAAAAAAAATCTTGAATCGAAAAGTTTTGTTTTTACGATGAAAAGACCAGAATTGGAAAAATTCTCCTGTAAAAAAAATGTATGACACCAAAGTGTACCATTATTTTAAAAACTTGTAAAATTACTAAGGTTTGCAAATTGGTATAAAACTTACGTCTAGTCCTTGCGGTTACAAAGATATTGCTATGAATCTGACAGAGGTGCCAAATTACGAAATAAAATAAAATTTGAAAAAGTGTGCACAATTAAACTATTTTCTTAAAAATGTTTAGGTATCTCAGCGTATGAAAAAAATTAGGAGGTTAAATTAAAAAAAAAATACAAATAAATCGTTTATTTTGTTTTTACAGTAAATGTTCAAACTGACGTCCCCCTACGAGAATGCAAAGTCTGCACCTCCTAATAAAGGAAGCTCTTATCCGACGGACAAAATGGCTGTTGTTTATTTCTGATACAGCAGATTGGATGCGCTGACGTAATTCTTCTTCCGACGTTATTCGTTGTTTGTAAACTTTGTCTTTTAAACATCCCCAATAAAAAAAATCTAAGGGATTTAAATCAGGAGATCGCGGAGGCCACAAAATTGGTCCTAATCGGCCGATCCATCTGTCAGGGTAAGTTTCATTGAGTTGCGCCCTTACTGCCGTCGCATAGTGAGCGGGGCAACCATCATTTTGTAACCACATTGCTTGCCGCACGTCTTCTGGAATATTTTCTAATAACGTTGGCAACTCATTCCTTAAAAAATGCAGATAGTATTCGGCGTTTAGAGTTGCTGGTAGTTCAAAGGGCCCTATTATTTGCCCATTTATTATTCCTGCCCATAAATTTATTTTAAATTGATGTTGGCTCCTGTCCTCTCGCATCAAATGTGGGTTTACCAGCTGCCAACTGTGCAAATTATGCAAATTGAGATATCCATCTCGCCGGCATGAAGACTCGTCACTCCATAAAATTTTATTAAAAAACTGTGGGTCCGCCCGTATCATTCTAAGCATCCTTTGGCAAAATGCTACTCTTTGCGGGTAATCACGTGACGTCAGCGTTTGAACACGTTGCACGTGATATGGGTGCAACCGGTGCCTTTTTAGAACTCGATGTACCGTCGATCTTGGAATACCTGTGCGTTGCGCTATGACGCGAATTGAGACCGACGAATCTTCCTCGATTTCTCGAATAATAATTTCGTCATTGACTTGTGACGGTCGCCCTTCACTGGCACCCCCAACTCCGGTGCCAAGAATTCTTCCCTCAAGAAGCGCGTTATGCACTCTAATGAATACGCGATAGTCGGGATGTCGATCCCGGTTCGGGTATCTTTCACGATACAATCTTGCGGCCGCCCTGGCATTACCTCTTGCTTCTCCGTAGATAAAATGCATTTCGGCATACTCCCGTGGCGTGTACTCGTAACGAGGCATCGTACTACTGCACACACGTACAACCTCACACAAACGATTGTTTTCGAAGTCCGTAGGATTGCCAAGTCATTCGTCCAAAACACAAACAGTTCCAAATCGTTAGGCAAAGCAAAGTCCAAATACACAGCACAAGTTTAATTTTAAGGAACACAACAGTTAGGCACAGCGGGAGCGAAAGTAGTCTGACGTACGTATCAACTCGAAGAGAGATTCGTGTCAACTAAACAAATAAAATCATGCAACAATGAAGCCCTGTATGAGTGAAGGGTGAAGGAAAAAAAATACCTGCACAAAGACACCGATTTACCAAAAATACAAAAGCGGCGCTATCTATCCCTTTCACACTGAGTGAGGTGCAACTCCGCAGGTAGCGGTCCCAAATTCCGAACAGATGACGTCATCGGCTCGGAATTACGCTACACGCTTAACCACATGCTTAGATTACAAGCATAAGCCATTACGAGAAAGAAAAGTTAGATAGTACCATTTTAATTTCAGTTCTGTCTTCTTCATCACATTCATAGCAATATCTTTGTAACCGCAAGGACTAGACGTAAGTTTTATACCAATTTGCAAACCTTAGTAATTTTACAAGTTTTTAAAATAATGGTACACTTTGGTGTCATACATTTTTTTTACAGGAGAATTTTTCCAATTCTGGTCTTTTCATCGTAAAAACAAAACTTTTCGATTCAAGATTTTTTTTCTAAGGCAAATAAAATGTTATTTAAAAAAATGGTATCTTATAACATTAGTAAACTATTCAGAAATGTTTGACAAAAATCACACCTAAATATGATACCATTTGCAGCAACAGCATTAAAAACACTGAATGCTGGTACAGAAAATAGTAAAAATCGAAAAAAAAAAATATCTTGGTTACCTTATCGGTTTTTTTTTACTGTTCAAATTAGTTGTTGGAAATGAGGTAAGCTACCTACCCGTTACGTTTGATCCATTATTTACGGGACACCCTGTATATAAACATCCGAATTGAGAACCTCCTCCTTTTTGAAGTCGGTTAAATATTATATAAAAAATTATTTACTTAATAAATGTAAAGCGTGTGGCTGGGTTCAACACCACGGACCTAGTCATTGTTAGTCGATGCCGTTGCTGCTGGGGAGTTTGTTGCGTCACTTCTTCTTCCCAGCTAAAGCACTAGGAAGTGATGCAGGGCAGGCGTTTTGTGAGACTGTCTTATGTAACTTTGACGTTCAAAAAATGCTGAGTCAGCCTAGTTTGGATAAATGATTTTTAATTTTGAATATTTTCAACATAAATCGTGAATACCGTGAGTGTGACAACCGTTTTGTTGGGCTTCGGTTTTTAACTAACAGCTGGGGCCTAGTGAAAAGTTAGAATACGCGAAAGAAATTATATTTCTGTCTCGTTTAGTCTTACTACTGGATCTAATAAACACTTATCAGGACACACGACCTGTTTAGTGGCGTGCATTGCTTTTCTGTACAGGTTAGCATTTTTTAGGTTAGTTAGTTTCTTAATACCATTGGGCCATCACTGCTCTCCAACAGAGAAGTATCCAGTAAGAAGAAAAAGATATGTGCCAACTACAAATAAATTGAGATAACGGCAGGAGAATTATAATAAGTGTATCCAACATCATTCGCAAACCTTGTACCTACTTGTTATTGCATAATAATCAGTTCAAGTGCCCGAAATTCTGAGAGTGAGTAGATAGTATGCATGAGAGATAACACTTTTCGAGATTCGTCTGATTTTAACTGTCATCTTTACATGTATTTTACATAATATCTTGCAAAGGTTTCACGTGCACTTTCATTCACGATAGGTGTGACTAGTAACAATGATAAGATATTCTCGATTTATTAAAAATAACCAACTGTTACCAATTCAAAGTACCACACTAACACACTTATCCTTGTATATATCGTAGTTGGATTGTCGATTCAGTTGTTTTTCAAAACGCTACCTTTTTACATAATAGCTTCGTTATATAAAACTTTTTACCAAAAAATTTAACCGCCGAAAAAACTGAAAAGCAAAAAATAATGAACCTTAAAATTATGAGTCGGCGCTTTGAGTGATCTTTGTTCATTGATTTTCCAAGCGCCGACTCATAATTTTAAGGTTTATTATTTTTTGCTTTTCAGTTTTTTCGGCGGTTAAATTTTTTGGTAAAAAGTTTTTATTTTATAATTTTTTGTGGCTTTAATGTACTTATTATACTTGGCAAGGTATACCCTATCCAATGAATAAAGAATTATCAAAATTGGACTACTCTGTATAAAGTTATGCGTGGTTAAACATTACAATCAGTGAGTGAACAATCAATCATCCCCTGTTTTCTGACCCTTAGGGTTTGATTTTGTTTTCCAAATTTATATGGGACTACCCTTGGAGTATACCCTTTCCAATAAAAAAAGAATTATCACAATCGGACTACTATGTAAAAAGTTATGCGTGGTCATACATAAAAAAAAAACAAACAAAAAAAAAAAATATACGCGTCGAATTGATAACCTCCTCCGTTTTTTTTCGTCGGTTAAAAACTGAATAGATCGATGTTCTGTTGCATTGTCGTTGCCATACGTTTTACGAAACTGTTACCCACGTTTAGACGTAATATACTCCGACTACTAGGATGTTAAAAAGTGCATGTATTCTGATCAATGGTTTTACCAATAATAAAACAGTAATTTGATTTCATTTTATCGAGTTTCAGTTATTATTTAAGGAAGCTGCAATAAGACCTTGAATTTTTCCTGAAATTGTCATTCAATGGAATTATATAAACTTAAAGACTTGTATTGATGCTTTTAATTATTATAATTCTGTTTAACATACGTGTTACGGTCGCGAATATTTTTGTTTTTGTTCCTGATAATGACCTGCAAATTGCGTAAGAAACTTTTAAAGTTCGTTGGCTACCCTTGTGTTTCTTTCTTCTTTATATAAGTGCATATTATTTCTCTCTTTAAGCCACGTGTATAGAAAAGCTTCTGATATATTGTGTGAAGAAAATAAAAAATTAAGTCCACGTGTTGTTGGCGAGTGTCGTTTAATTGAGCCATTTGTATCTATCGACGACGTCAAGCGCACTACACAGGTACACCGACCTGCAATATTGTGACGAAGGGCTGCCCACACCCCTAAGAAGAGCCGGAATATTGTTGGTAAAATAAAGGGGAATATTTAATTGATTCTCTAACGAAAAAGAAACTCAAAAACAAAAATCTGACACACTGAAAAAATACGAAACAATAAAATATTCTTATCTGAAAACTGTAATCGCATGGCACTTTGCCCTCAAATTTATGATCTTTTACTACTGTTAGAAAGTATTGATTAGGTGGCATATGGCCACGACTTTCAGATGACAATATTTTCTTATTTCACATAGCCTATATAACCAGCGTATGATCAAGACGCTTCCAACGATACCTCATTGGTCAAATTATGATGAGTAACATAGAAACTATGAGGGAACAGATGAACATTCATACATACAAGTATTAAACATACTACATATGTCTACTATTAAAGATTTATGAAAGATATCCGGGACCAAACGTGCTATCCGAGGCTCCTGCCTTGGTATGTAAACATGGTCACCTATCCACGGATCAACTGCAGCAGGCATAGCTTAACATCATTGATGGACCCGTGCGGCTGTTATTACGTAGGCACAAGCCGTTGGATCGACGTAATAAATGCCTTAAATAAATCAGAAAGTTCTTCAATCAGTAAAGAACCTTGTCGAGCTATATCCGACATCCGTGTCTCCAGTCACTAAGTTCTAATTTGGTTTTTACACAACAAACATAAATCTCCCGTTTTATTAAAATAACTTCCAAGAGTTAGGTGAGCTTTGAGCAGCCAAACAGCCAAAAAATATTTTGTATACAAGCTGATATTTAAGTAACTGAAAACCTGAAAAGGGGCCTTTGTACTCATCATAACCGACAACTTTTACTCAATTTGCAATTCGGAAATCGTGAAAATGAAATCAGCTGCTCCATATACGTATATAGATTGGCATTCTGACGACATCATTCGATTTTCTTTTTGGCTACATTATGTTTTATCAAATAGAAACGGTTGAATGTCCCTTTTCAAATATTCAGTTATTTCGAAAGGATCATGTACTCGTATTTTAAAGTTCCTCCTAATATAAATAAGTGTAAAAGTTTGTATGTTTGTTACTCAATCACGCAAAACTGTCTGAACGGATTTCGATGAAATTGCAGACAAATAGTTTATACCCTGGATTAACACATAGGATGTTTCTTATCCCGGTGGTAAGTTCCCGTTGGGATAATTTCCGACCTTTATGCGAGCGAAGCTGTTGGCAAAAGCTGATAATAAGAGTTACAATACCTTAAACTGTAAGGTACTAGTGAGAACGCTATAATCTCTACTTCTATCTCTACTTCACCGTGTTCGCGACAGCCCCAACAGTATTCTTAGAGCGTTAGCTGATAGGTGGGACTCTCCGATCTTGGGGCGGTGGATACGACTGCACGCAGTCAAGTAGACATTCCCCAGGATCGGTGAGCCTCACAGCTTAGAATAAATGTTACTAACATTAGTTCATAAGTTTTCACTGTTACTAACACTTATGGAAGAAATTCTGAAATAAATGTTTTATTATTATTATTATAATTATACATTTATAGATATGTAAGTCTGTATAAACACTACATGTCAATCATAATTATTTTGATAACAAGATGAGGTCGGTGTTTCGTATCTCTGAGAAGAAATACCGTACAGAACTTTTAAAGTCTCTTTGGACAGATCATGTAAAGACTAATGTAGATTGGGGTTCGAAATAGTATTTTGACGAGAGAATCACTCGGATTAAGTGGACATGTCCAGTCAGTATAATATTATAAAACAGCGATCCGTCATTGAACCGTCGTACATGGGACTAAATTAGAAACAAACCATTCATTTCACAGCTATAACTAATTACGAACCTGATCAATCAAATCTATTCTAGGACCACACGAGGAAAGTTATTAATAAACCAGTAATTAAAACGATCAGATGTTAGCTTAAAGTTCTCAAGTGTAGGTATGCATCGATTTTTGAAACGACGCGAATGTTAGGTTTGCCCTTTTTCAATGATCAACCCGTTAACCCAACCCGCACTAGACCCCTGTGGTGGGTTATGGGCCATAACCCACCACAGGGGTCTAGTGCGGGTTAACGGTTAACGTGACCAGACGACCCGTTTTGAACGGGACTGTCCCTTTTTATAAATACGAGTCCCGGTGTCCCCGAAATGAACTCCGGGACGCAAAATTGTCCCGTTTTGTGAAACCGCGTGAAAACTTGAGTAGTCGAACCGGCCGGACGGCCGCCGCACCAGCTGTTCCTCTGATAAATATAAATGTAACTAAACGTTTTGAGTATATATATTTTTCAATTTATAACTTTTAAGCTAACTGGCTTTATCTGAATAAATAACTTTAAAAAAGTGTTTTTATTTATGTTTGTATTCATAAACAAAATATAAAAGTGTTTATATTTTATTTATGAATACGTATTAATTGACCTAAATAAATCAATGTCCCGTTTCGAGTCAAAGAATAAATGGTCACGTTAGTTATGGCCCAAACCCTCTCACGGAGAGGAGGCACTGCTGGGCATAGGGCTCCCCCAAAAGAGGGGTGTTTGCCATAATCGCCACGCTTGGCAGGCGGGTTTGCGATCGCAGTATGGTGGTAAAATACATAAAGAACGCTGCTGCCCATTTTCTAGTCCCAGGTCCCTTAGTCGCCTTCTACGAAAACCACGGGAAGAAAAGGTATGGTGCTATTCTTCGCACACGCATACGCTGGTTATGTTAAAAGTCAATGTTTATAGTACTCCAAAGTCCAAACTACCAACCTTTCGGAGGATGATGGTCCATCAGAAAACCAGGTATATGAAAGATCAGCATGTTAAACTTTTAGATCTTCATAATATTATTGATACAATCAGACTACTGAAGCAGATAATATGATAATAATGGTGTACCCAGAAGGCCCTACTTACCTAGTATGAAAATATTTCCAGTAAAATATCAACCGCTTATCAAAAAACACGTAGATAAGAAACATATCAAAAACACGATAATGATCTGCTGAGCACTGATTTGAGAAGTAACTATGTATTTCTTTTCCGTTCGAAAAGATTTCCGGTCATGCCCGCATTCTCGAATCTAAAATTTTCCGCTTACGCCCGCGTTCTTGAGTCTAAATCTCTAAAATGCGGGCATAACCAGAAATCTTCATTTAGGCTTTATTTGAACTAATATTCTTCGTAAGAGAAGGATTTTAATTATAAATTCCCTCACACCAAAATGTAGTAGAAATTGAGAACATTCCTTGTTGTATAAGTCGGTTTACAGTGGACTTACGTTTCTCTAGGTGCATAGAAAGCCAATTCATAGTATGTAAAATAAAATAAATTTATCCCTGAATACAATACCTGTAACAACCCTACAGTGAAGTAGGAAGCGAACGTAAGACATGCATTGTGCAGCTAATAAAATACACTCTATTGGATGATCTGAAATAGCCTGGATTATCAACTGTTGCACTGAAGCTCTATTTTTAAGTTTTTAAGAAAATTAGCCAAATAATATAAACTAAAACAAAACTATCGATAAACACCTTTCTTTTAAGAGAAATATTAGAATTTTTATTTTTATACTAGCTGACCCGACAGACGTTGTCCTGCCTCTTTGATGATATTTGATCACGCATTCTGTCAATTCTATGTCAAATGTCATAATTTTACATTATAAAAGTGTACATTTTCCTATTATATGGTTGTCAAGTATTCTTAAATAAGTGTTCTTAAATTTTCTAATTTTCGGTGCAATTTTTTAATTATTTTTTTTCATAAGAACCTTCTCCTGACAATTACAAACACAACAAAAAAAAAAAGTGAAATCGGTCCACCCGTTCACGCGTGATGTCGTGACCAAGGGAAATAGGGATTCATTTTTATATATATAGATTATTAGGTACTAACTTCTGCCCGCGACTTCGTCCGCGTTAAATTTCGTGTTCCCCCGACCTTTCCCGTCGCATCGAATCGCCTACCCATTCGAATTTCCCCGTTTTTGCAACATTTTTCATTACTGCTCCACTCCTCTTAGTTGTAGCGTGATGTTATATTCTCGCAGATAATGTAGCTTTCTAATGGTGAAAGAATTTTTAAAATCTGTCCAGTAGTTTTTGAGTTTATCCATTACAAACAAACAAACAAAAATACAAATTATTCCTTTTTAAAATACCTATTAGTGTAGATTAATTATAAATAGCTTTTGCTAGCGGCTTCGCCCGCGTGGAGGTCGGAATTATCCCGTGGGAACGTACTACCGGGATAAAAGGTATCCTTTGTGTTAATCTAGGCTATAAACTATCTGTGTTCCAAATTTCATCTAAATCCGATCAGTAGTTTTTGCGTGAAAGAGGAACAAACATCCACACATCCATACATCCATACGCTTATGGGCAATTGAAGGAACACGGGTGGGTTTTAGTCAGTAAAAGTCTGACACGCCCTCCCGCTCCGTCCAGAGCGGGAGACGTCATTTGATGATTAACACCCACAAAAAAAAAAAATAAGTGCCTAGCCATATTTAGCCAGTTATCTTTAATTACTTTACTGAACATAATTATATTAATTCCTACTAACTTTTAAGGAAAATTTTAAAAATCGTTTGTAAATAAACCTGTAGCCAATCGACTTACAATTAAAAGAGCCAGAACTAGTTTTCACCTCAAATTAATATTATTTCCATTATAATACTACCTATATCGAAATTAGACATCCGTATCAAAACTCTGACAGGATTGATATTTGCAATTAACACAGAAACACTTCTGGGGAATACTGAATTTACTGTTAAATTCAATAGCAAAGTTGTTAAATTCAATAGTAAAGTTGGGAGAATATTGGCAGATTGTTAACTCATTACTAGGAACCGTTACGATAGTTTCCCGCAAACGGATCGGATAGATTGTGTACTTAGTAAGTGGTGTGGTGGCCTGATGTTAAATGTATGTACACACACACACACACACACACATATACTGACTTAATCCCACCCACACTGTAGAAATCGATTTAAGTATCTCTATTTTTATTAAAAAATACTTTTTAATATAACGAAATTCGAACAAGCAACTTTCGCACTAGAATAGGATACCCGATCGTGGAGTTGTTCCAGTAATCCCCATCAATAATGCCCGTCACTGGCGATTTCTAACTTTATTTCCACAT
Source organism: Aporophyla nigra (assembly GCA_947507805.1). NCBI lineage: Eukaryota > Metazoa > Arthropoda > Insecta > Lepidoptera > Noctuidae > Aporophyla > Aporophyla nigra. Next base: position 16,945,960 of record OX382309.1, on the reverse strand, counting down.
ATCCCCATCAGTTTTAAATAAAATACAAACAACTTAAGTACTATTAAATTAATCATGAAGATTGTAAAATAAAATCAAATGAGTCCTTACCTCCGTAAGAAGTAGATCCGAGACTTCGTGATACCTATAAACTCATGTTATTTGTATTTCATTTTTAAAATCACGAGGATTTGTGAAAAAACAAAACAGACTCCACAAATCGCCCGTATAAACTCTATGAGATTTAGAGATTTGGATTTGGAGATATCAAGAAGAAAAAAAATCTCAAATTTCCATTGATGGGGATTGACATTTGGAACATCCCTAGCCGTGAATGGTCTCAGTACAGATACTTATACATCCAGTTTCCGAATGGTCAATAAAGACAAAACTTGGTACGCAAACTCATGTTTTGAACGTTATATTTGGCTGACAGAAATACTCGCAGCAACAGCCAATCAAATTACTTTCGGAAACCGAGTGTAAGTGGCGCGATGCTAAAGTGACTCTGCCCCGGTTGCTCTGTTTCGGAAGTCAGACTGAAATGCACTTAAATGCTATATCCATGTGGGCGAAGCCGTTGGCTAAAGCTAGTAATTTTATACACATCTGTTACCCTTTTTTTGAGAATAACTACCCGTACTTCAACCTGCGGGACGGTACCGGTAGGTAGGTACCATACCGGTAGGTAGGTACCGTGTGGTGCCGGACGTAAAGAATAACACCACCCCAGTTCTTCCCGTGGGTGTCGTAAAAGGCGACTAAGGGACTTACTAAAGAATGGGCAGCAGCGTTCTCTATGCATTTTACCACCATACTGCGATCGCCAACCCGCTTGCCAAGCGTGGCGATTATGGCAAAGTCCCCCAAATTGGGGGAGGCCTAAGTCCAGCAGTGGACGTCTTACGGCTGAAATGATGATGATGATGAGGTCAACCTATGAGGTTGCCAGCTGCTTAACCGGACTTGCACCGGCTACCTTAACAAATTAAGGCCTCTAGCCACGGTTTAAAAACTTAAAACTTAAGCAACTACACGCAATGGGCACCGCCTGTGGGATACACACCTCGGCTTAGGGCATCGCTGGTAGAGGGCAGCAAGGAGACGATAGGACCGGAATGATTAAAAGGGCGAGTGTTAATTGAGTTGTATTTGTGTTTTTGCCGATAATCCGTCATAACAATCTTACAACCTACCTACCTATAGTTCTTCTTACATACTGTAGTTATTTTATAACTCCTCAAAAGGTTGAAAGGTAAAATCTATCAGTCATGCAAGTATTCGGCCGAACTTCAGAAGCATGTGTTGTTTGATGTATCTGTTTGCTGCTTCAATGGCGCCTAAATATGTGTACTTTCGACGCCATTACTGTTAGAGAGCTGGTTCACGTGTCTGAAAGTCTTATTGTATTTTGAATAGTGTGATAGTGCATTTTATTGATACTGACTAGTGTGATAGTGATGATTGTAGGTAATTTATTATAGGTTGAGTTTAAATTTATTCATTGTTTAGCAGCGCCACGCGGTTGCTCTCGCAAAAGCCTCGATCCCGATTGATTATCGGAATAAAAAATACCCTACGTTACCCAGGTTACAAATTATCTGTATACCAAGTTTCATTCAGATCCGTCCAGCCGTTTTGCGTGATTGAGTAACAAACATCCGACCTTCAAACTATAATGTTAGTTTAGTAGGATATTTATTTCGTTTTTACCAAATATTCCTGTTACCCAAAGCTAAGCCTAAATAATTATAGCGGTAAGACCCACTTTTAGAAATTTGCTTCTTACTGTTTATTCTATGTCAGTATAAAAGCACATATAACAGAGTATATCAACTATCGGTCAGATAGGACGTATGATCCATCAGGCCAGTTGCTATCCCGGGTCGACGACGCTTTGTGTTCCACGAGCGCCTCAAAGAGATGTCAGCAAAAACTGAAGGGGTCCGGTGGGACCATGCCTGCCAGGGTCACGGAATTTTTCGAAATAGTTACCGAGGCCCTGGCATAGGCAATTGAAGGAACACGGTGGGTTTTAGTCAGTAAAAGTCTGACACGCACTTCCGCTCCACCCAGAGCAGGAAAGGTCTTTTGATGATTTCCCACCCACAAAAAAATTAAGAAAAGGCCTTTAGCTATCCCTATATCTTTTTAGACTGGCCTGTTAGTCTAGTGGTTAGTGACCCAGACTGCTAAGACTGAGGTCGTGGGTTCGATTCCCACCCAGGACAAATCTTTGTGTGATGAGCACAATCATTTGCTCTGTGTCTGGGTGTAATTTATCTATATTAACCCCTCAAACGTCCTTATGAGCCCCCCGGGGGATCATAAGAAAAAAATACTCCAAATGTCGCGTGTGCACCCGTTGGATCATAAGGAATCGGTTGCCATTGGATGTAATTTTTGACGTTTATTCATGTAGCAACATCCTCACGACATTTACTTTTTATTTTTTTACTTTTTATTTACTTTGAATCGAACGCGCGGAACCGAGCGACGCGCGACGGGTTAAGTATGTATTTAGACATATATAAGTATATTTATCAGTTGTCTGGTTAACATAGTACAGGCTCTGCCTAGTTTTGGATCAGATAACGGTGTGTTGGTTATCCTAAGATATTTATTTATTCATTAGAATCTTTGGCCGCCTTGTTCCGTCCACTGCTGAGAAAGGGCTTTTTTTCTCCCTTTTGTGCCATGCTTCCGTGGTCCCCGTACTTCCCGCGATCTTCTCCAGGTTATCTGTCCACCTGACCGGTCGGTCTATTGATATTAACCAAGATGAGTAAAGAGAGAGAGAGAGAGAGTGAGAGATGGTATTAAAATGCAGTTTATTTGTCAATACATTGCTTTTTAGGGTGTCCCAAAATAGAATCAGTTTTCAAAATCCTGTGTCTCATAAGTACCTACTATTTTGAACTGCAAGTATAATTGAAGATGTCATTTTAATCTGCCTTTATTTACGTGAGTATGTGAATATAAAAAGTAGTGCGTAGGTAGCTATTATAAATTCTGCATCTTACAGCAAGTGATGCAACTTATGTTAACACGACTTGAAGCGCTGCCGCTCTACTGAAAGGAAGTGGAGCGTGAAGATACCTTACGTGTTCATGTTTGTTACTCCCTCCGTCAATGACAACGGACACAATGTCTTTCCGTTTCCTTTTATCGATAGTGAGTCACAACTTTATTTTGTAGGTAGTTGCAACTGCAAGTTCCATAATTATATTATTTTAACTAAAATTGAAAATGTAGGTATCTTTCTTTATTTAGATTTTTCGTTTTTGTGAGTTTGTATTAGTACATTATAACTAGCTTTTGCCTTCGGCTAAGCCCGCGTGGATGTCGGATATAAATAAATTTTTAATCGACAACATTAACATATAGCCTGAAGAACTTCCGCCCCTTATTTTACCCTTTTACGAGGGAGTTTCCTGAATTGAGATGATTGTTGCCTTCTTCACCTAATTTTATAATTTTGCATGCTATGTTATATCCTAGCTAAACATGTTTGTGCCATATTTTTATAATATACTATGGATATAATATACATAAGCCATATATAATAATATAATATACATACCATGTTTTAAGCAAATAAATATATTATGATTATTATGATCTGTTCGAAAGAATTATATATAGCCCTCCAGACCGAATTTCGGCCACGGCGGCCAATCTCAACGGAGACTAGCCATCGGCGCGGGAGATATTATAGTGCTCAAGTGTATGCGCAGACACAGGAGCACTCACTCTTCCCTCACTCTCATAGTCCGATGGGACGGCAATCCGACACGACCGGAGAGAGATCAGGCGTAGGACCAACTGCTTAACGTGCTTTCCGAGGCACGGGGGTATCACACCGCCAACTTCCAAACTCCGGGCTGCTACTAAGAAATTCCTAATGGAAAAACCCAGTAACACTTTGCCCGACCCGGGAATCGAACCCAGGACCCCACGCTCAGCAGTCGCGCTTGCGACCACGAGACCAACGGGGCAGTTTTAAAAAAGCGAGTTCACACTTACCGAGTTCCATAAATAAGAATAAAAAAAAATACCTGCCCATTTTATTGTTGATTCGAGTCGAAAATCACTAACATAATTACCTCCTGAAATGTTCTGCTGATCCAAAACTGCATCTTGTTTATCTTTGTTGATGTAGTCGGAGTCACCACTGTTGAGGTAGGGGTAGCACTAGCTAATTGGTCCCCGGGTTGATCACGGCGTGTTATGTATTCATACGCGCCGTGAATGGGGGTATCCCCCAGAGGTGGGTCCGGCGACGGACGGCCGCGGCGGGTTCGCGGAAGAGTTCTTTCGTGCCCGTGTTTCCGACTTAAGCGGTGTAGTAGGACACCGTGGAGTTTTAGTGAGTTGGAGTCCCACATAGCTGCGCTATTTACCCGTGGTAGCGCAGTATCCATGAGCATTTCTCCACGATAAAAAAGGGGATTTAGCACTATCTGGAGTGAAAGACGGTTGACATCAGAATAATCTTTATTACCTCACTAGCTTACGCCCGCTTGCGACTTCTTCCGCGTCAAATTTTTGCTCCCCTGACCCTTCCCGTCGCATCAAATTGCCTGCCAGTTTTCGACTATTTTTAGTTGCTGCTCCGGTCCTTTTGGTTGTAGCGTGATTTTATATAGCCTATAACCTTTCTCAATAAATAGGCTACCCAACACAAAAAGATTTTTTCAATTCGGACCAGTAGTTCCTGAGATTAGCGCGTTCAATCAAACAAACAAACATACAAACAAACAAACTCTTCAGCTTTATAATATTAGTACAGATATAACATAAACATATTTACACTATTACTGGCGGCTTACAGGTCGTCAGAAGCCCGAAAGTCTAACAACCAGTTTTTATCAAGGGGTATCGTACTACCCAGTAACTGTATTGCGGATATCACATAGGAAGTCGCTCCATGTAAAATACTGGTATTCAGCTGCATTCAGTTATACTGGAGGCTGACCCCGACATAGTTGGAAGAAGGCTAGGCAGATGATGATTGGTGGCTACCACGTGCATATATTATGATAAAATCTAGACAAATAAATAAAATTGGAGTGTCTGTTTTTAATATTAAGATAACCGCTTTTTACTAAGTGTATATGGATGTAGACACGGTACATATACCAAAACAACATTTTTTACAATTTTTGTCTGTATGTTTGTCTGTTTGTTGCGGCTAATCTCTGAAATGGCTGGACCGAGACTTTCACTGGCAGATAGCTGATGTAACAAGGAGTAATTTAAAGTACTTTTATTTCAGAAAAAAGAAATAGGATCTCTTAAAAAAAATAAAACAAATAAAAAACTGTTTTTGTTAAATACCACGCGGACGAAGTCGCGGGTAACAGCTAGTAAATCATATGTTAATAAGTCGAAAAGGTTTGAATTTCTCGCTCACATGCAATAGCTTGCGCCACACTTAATATATTGCGATGCGTTGCAGCTACATATCTCTGCATAGTATAAAACAAAGTCACTTCCCGCGTCTGTACGTTTAGATATTTCAAATTAAACTGATTTTATTGCAGTTTTCATCAATAGACAGAGTAATTCAAGCGGAAGGTTAAAATGTATAATACGCGGCAAAGCTGCTGACAAAAGCTAGTTTAATATAAACTGCTTAACTTCCTCATATGTTTTCGTTAACGATGTAGGTAAGTATGATGCTGCACAGACAAGAACGTGGCTCTAAGTGGTCTTAACCCTTAGTATACACTGAAATTACTATGCTACGCAGGCCAATGCTACGATAATTTAAGCTACGCGCTACGGCGGTTAATGCTACGGCGTAGCATACAACAGCTTTCCTATCAAAAGGATATTTAATTCTGTTGCAGACGTTTCGTGTTAATCCTCGAACAGGGTTCGTGGCTAAATAATATCAGCCGCAACGGTCGATCAAAGATTACCTTATGCTTGCCGAGGTCGGTCCGTGGATGGGTGATCATCAATTACATATCGAGTACTCTCCCTGCCTCGGAGAGCACGTTAAGCCGTTAGTCCCAGCTGTCACTTAGAGATCTTTAACGGTATTTACGGGTCGTAGCCCAAACAGCTGATTACCAGTCTTAAGGGGGAAAATCAGTTTAGACCAATCAAAAAATCGGCTTTTTATTGCATAAATTGTTAGTATAACTACTCAAGAATATGTGGTAAAAATTTGAAAGTAAAATACGCATTATTCCCGATGCTATGAGCACTTAACGTTTCATACTTTGGGTCACAGTTTAATTTCTGTTCCTTTTATTTTAAATATAAGTTAACATTCTGTGTATATTTTGATGATATGAGCAAGAAGAGGGATTGTTATACGGTGCTGGAATTGCTGATTAACCGCTGAGCAGTGTATATAATTAATTAAAATTTCATTGAACTTTCCTTCGATTTTGCTACATTTTATTTCAAACGCGTTTTTGAAACGAAGTTTTTTTCAACTGGTGGGCATTCTAGCTCAAAAAGTTATTGACCAATCGTTCTGAAATTTGTTGTGTGTATTATTTATTCAATTCCAATCCATATGAGCTTAATTTTGGGATTATATTATTATTAAAAAAATATTTTTTATGCAAAAATGGTGAAAAAATATGGTATAAAAACATGACATTGTGTTCAAACACCTCAAAAACATGCAATTTTCAATTTTATTTATCACAATTAGGTTCATATTCTTAGGAAATATGTTGCTAATAAAATGATAATGAATGTGATGATTACAGACAAAAATTGCGACTTCAGGAATGCCCACCAGCAAAATACTCGGATGGAAATCGTCCATGGACATCACGTTCTAACGCCACTAATTCTGGTGGAAATTAATTGATTTTTTTTTAAAGTGTACTTTAATACATGAATAATGTACCCTTCAAGTTTAACCAATTTCTAATTATTCCTTCCCAGTTTAAAAATTCACGCAAAACAACAAAATTTCGGCGTCCTAAACTGGTTTCCCCCCTTAATGTGGGGAATCCTATTACCCAGGTCGTATAGGCTTCGATCCATATACAATACTAGTGATGAGCTGCATCTGGTTAGATTGGAAGGCGACCCCTTTTGGGGTCAAGTATTTTTACTTAGGAAAAGGCTGAACAGATGATAAGAATGATGTTTTGTATTGATTTAACCACTACTGAAGTCTTGGTATTCTCTGCAAGTACCGTATTAGTATCTATCTGTGAAGTTCTAATTTACAATCCCACTAGACTCCATTGGCTATTTGCATGCAAAATGTGACAATTGTATGCCCCGCGGGAAGCTCCAAGTTAACATTATTTAGCCAGTGACGGGTTAAATATTACTGTGAGGTTCGTGGACTGCACTTTTTAACATTGTCTGTTAACCTGTACATACATACACATAGATGCATACTCACAAATTAATATATTATTAAAATCAAAAGTCTTTTATTCAAATTAGGCTGAGAATCAGCACTTTTCGAACGTCAAAATTACAAAAGACAGTCCCCCAAAACGCCCACCCGTCGCGCACTTCCTAGTGCTTTAGCTGGGAAGAAGAAGTTGCCAACAAACTCCACAGCAGCACAGCTGTCTGTCCAGTTAGAAGAACTTGGTTCTATACAATGGTATATAGTAAAACATTAAGAAACACAAAACATTAAATTAAATGATTTGCTATATGCCAGCTAGCCAACCCAATATACCTACCAACAAATTAAATGAAAACTATACTCAAGCATAAGCAAAAAAATATGTAAAATGTAAACATGGCTGCAAAAATAAAAGCCTCCTGGCACAAAGGGCGTGACAGCTTACATATGCAATGCTGAATTATGTTCACATAGCTGTTACGACCTGAATTACAACCCGAGGCCACAAATGATAAACTAGGACCATCACCATCATTGAAGTGTATGTAATGCCAAAATACCGGCTTTTACCGACTAACGAGTATAAATTCCATTTTAACGTTTAGTAGCTGTTTAATTATTTAGATTGCAACTCGTCTGAACGGTATTTACAATGATGTGCCATTTAAACATACAAATTATACCAATTTGGCATCAGACGTTGAATTTACATATTTTTTACTTTTATACGTACCTACTTATATCTTTTTTATTCCCGACGAATGGAAAATAAAGTCAAACGTTGATTTTTGCCAGATGTGATTATCACAGAAATGAGGAATTTCGTAAAATATGTCAAGAGAAATAATCTTCTGCTTTGCCATTTATGAGCAACTCCAAAGTACGTACGTACTTATGCCGATAAAGTGATAATAAAAAAAACTGTTTTTTTTGTTCTTGCGGAGTATAAATAGTCCTCCAGAGCGTATTTCGGCCATGGCTGCAAATCTCAACGGAGATTAGCCATTGTGCATCGGCGCGGGAGATATTATAGTACACAAGTGTGTGCGCAGACACAGGAGCACTCACTCTTCCCTCACTCTCATAGTCCGATGGGACGGCAATCCGACACGACCGGAGAGAGATCAGGCGCAGGACCAACGGCTTATCGTGCTTGAGCACCGTGTGTTAGGAATTAATTATGTATGTCTCTATACTAATAATAAAGCTGAAGAGCTTGTTTATTTGATCGCATTAATCCCCGAAACTACCAGTCAGAATTGAAAAAGTCTTATTGCATCCGATAGGCCAATTCTTTAGAAAGGATAGAGATTAGTTATCATCACACTAAGACCTTTAGAAGCCGAGCAAAACTTCAGAAACAACGCCAAGTAAAAACGAAGTTATAGAGCGAGTAGGCGATGCGATGCGACAGGATGGTTCGAAGGAAATCCTGCCAGGGTCGTGAATTTGTTTGATAGAGTTACCGTGGTCATGACTCAGGCAACTGTGCAAACGGGTGGGTTTTAGTCATTAAAACTCTGGTACATCCTTCCGCTCTACCCAAAGCGGCAGACGTCATTTAATTTCCCACCCAAAAAAAGGTAGTTTGAAGGAACAAGATATTTCACGCGAAAGAAGTATCGGTCAGAAGCTAAGTATGTTAACAAAATCATTTAAATCCTGCCAGTGTATCAGGTCTCCTAACCGCATGATTCTTATCTTGCCAACCTGTTGCCTACAGATTAATTAATATACATTTGCACTAATTAAATGAGCTCCCTGAATCTTTTAGGTTTTGCAGGTGCCGCTGTCAACATGAGTTATCAAATCTGTTTGAAAGATGGATAAGATTTATGACTCATTATTTTGAAGATTTAATTTTGTATGCAGCCATCTGCTGGTTCAGAGTTTTTGATATAAAGTCTGGGTAATCCATCGTTATGTAACAGTTCTAATTTTACGTACATAAGTACGGACAACGGTGAATATATAAATATTCAAATCACAACTGTCATTCTTTGACAGTGGTCTGAAATGGTTATTATGCTAAGTCGACGGACACACGGGCGTAGTAAAATCGTGGCAGAATTTTATCGCATACTGAATTTTCAACTCTCGGTGTTGAACCGAGCAATGATAATCCAACAGAGTTCAGCGCGAGTGAGTCTTAGCGGGTCGAATACACAGTATTCGTTTTTCTAATCTCGGCGATAAGCAGTACGTCTAGTGCCCACCGCGAGTTTATTACGTCGGTGGGAACGTGGGCTATGGTCACAATATTATAGTCACGGCTAAAGCGCACCGCATCACATCGCACCGAAACAGTTCAGTGCGGCCCGACTGTAGAGACGGATTGTTTTGAATACATAATGTAGAGTATTTTTGCAATACGCTGCGATACGGCGCGGCCCGACCTAATATACACGAGCCTGAACACGGCAATATTACGTTACAGTTTCAATTTCATTATTAGTTTCTGACTGTACTTGGTGGTACTCAGATGTATTGATAAAAATCAATACTCGAAGTGTTATTGGTTGATTTTACAAAATATTTTAAAACACGTTTTTTATTATAAGACCCTACAATTAAGTACGTGCAACACGTATATTTTTACAGAATTATAATAATTAACATCATCACTATAACCCTCTTAGTACTCATAAATCCATTGAATGACTATTTCATGAAGAGGTCAATCTGTCTGTCACTGACTGGCAAATTGCAAAACACTTAAGGCGCATATTTCTTCATTCATTCATTCATTTGTAAAATCATCCTTTTACTATTAAGTCCATCACAGACGTGATTGATTCGCCACGTCTGTGATGGACCTTAGCCATAGCCAAGTGGGTATCAATATCGAAAACTAATGAACGAAAAGAAAACAACATTCTCTTTTGTTCAAAACTTTTAATGGCACTGAGATAAGTACATTAAAGCAACCAAACGATTAGGCGACTGTTTTGTTATGTATATAGTTTTTTTTATTCGTAAAGAATTTCAAGTTCCACAAAAAATTACAAAACCTACCGACCGATTACGGTCATTGATTTATTTATTTATATATACTTTATTGTACACCATAAACATACAAAGAAAAAAACATTGCAATGACTACAAAATATACAATGGGCGGCCTTATCGCTTTATGCAATCTCTTCCAGACAACCATGATCTTCTCCCATAAAATCATGTTTTTTTTTTGTTCCATTCGTTTTCGATATCTATACCAAAAACGGGGGTAAAGTATTGGCAGCTATAATTTAAATACATAATAAATAAACATTTTTTTTCTCACTACAATATAAGGTACATTTAACACAGAATAAAGAATAATACATATCAACTACATTTTAATAATTATATTGTGGAAGACTGGTGCCTAAGCTAGAAATAAGGCCTGTATTTCAGGACACCAGGACTCGTACCATTCGGAGATAGATACATTTTGTGGAAAATTATGTACTCGCACATTATTCAATGCGGTAGGATAATTTGACTCTGTATAAAGCTGCTGACTTCGCCACATTTGATGTTGGCAATATAGTCACCACCGAGCGCATGCGGCTTGTCCTAGAACCAAACTTCCAGAAAAACTGACATTAACTAACCCACATTCGATTCGCAGATTATGGCCCAACTCCCTGTGTCCCAGCATTGGGAACGTTTTAGGCTGATCATGCATCACCGAACTAAGTCAGTTAATTGCTTCGTGGTTAGGACGCTTTTTTTTTGTGTGTGTGTAAAATCATCAAATGACGTCTCCCGCTCTGGGTGGAGCGGGAGGGCTTGTAAGACTTTTACTGACTAAAACACACCCGTATTCCTTCAGTTGCCCATATGCCAGGGCCACGGTATCTCTTTCGAACAAATCTCGCGACCCTGGCAGGGTTGTTAGTACGCTCACATCATTTTATTTTTACAATTTATTGTTTCATAATAGAGTTTACTAACTCACAATGAATTGATCGAGCACACTACCATGTTGATAACAAATGGATTGTCTCTTTGACACTATCATCGATTCGATCAGAAATCGATTGGAAGGTTGGTAGCTTTGCACTTCATAAACTGGTTGACTTGTTGTTGCGATTTACACAGAGACATTCAGTTATCCACACATCACCATTCTCCTGCCCTGCCAGGGTCGCGAGATTGTTCGAAAGAGATACCGTGACCCTGGCACATGGGCAACTGAAGGAACACGGGTGGGTTTTAGTCAGTAAAAGTCTGACACGCCCTCCCGCTTCGCCCAAGAGTGGGAGAAGTCATCTGATGATTTCCAATCCAAAAAAAAAAACCATTCTCCTGCCCTTCATCATCATCATCATTTCAGCCGGAAGACGTCCACTGCTGGACATAGGCCTCCCCCAAGCTCCGCCACTTCGACCGGTTTTGTGCTTCCCGCATCCAGCGGGTTCCTGCGGCCTTCACAAGGTCATCGGTCCACCTTGTTGGAGGCCTTCCAACTCTACGTCTTCCGGTGCGCGGTCGCCACTCCAGAACCTTTCGGCCCCATCGGCCATCTGTTCTGCGAGCAATGTGCCCTGCCCACTGCCACTTCAGTTTAGCAATTCTTCGGGCTATGTCGGTTACCTTGGTTCTCCTACGGATCTCTTCATTTCTGATTCCTGCCCTTATCCCAGTTTATTTGTGGTCAGTGTAACATGTCTTTTTCTTCCACGCTTCTCTAAATGTCGTCACACCAGTAGTCATCCCCTTTCTATCTATGTCATCATTCACACAGTCCATCCTTCGTTTCTTTGCTCTATCTTTATTCTTATAGCCATCGACGTTCATATCAAAACTTTCCTTACAACATTTTCCTGATTCATCTCCACATAATACTCATCATGCATCATCATCATTTCAGCCGTAAGACGTCTACTGCTGGATATAGGCCTCCCCCAATTAGCGGGGGCTTTACCATAATCGCCACGCTTGGCTGACGGATTGGCGAGCGCAGTATGGTGGTAAAATGCATAGAGAACGCTTCTGCCCATTCTCTAGTAAGTCCTTTAGTCGCTTATTATGACATCCATGAGAAGAAATGGGATGGTGCAATTTATTTACTATTTGCCCGCGGCTTCGCCCGCGTGGATGTCGGAAATTAACGCAGGAGGACGTAGGTACTACTGCGGTAAGAATGTATTAATCCTGGTTATATAGGTAATATATACTCTGTGTGCCATTTTCGATCCAGATCCATTCAGCCATTTTTGCGTGATAGAGAAACAATCACCCAATCATAAATATTTTCACATAATTTATAGTATTAATAGTAGTAAGTAGGATTATAATTCATATTACTTCGGATTCATAGTTTATGAGAATACATGTGTGTAAATAAAACTAATAGTATTCAGAGTAAGAAGACTGCGGCATAGGGATTGGTTTAGTTGAATATAAGTTTTCCTGGTTTTTCTTGACGCTCGTATTCTACCTATACAGACACTCAATCATTTACCAGACACCAAATCGATCATAGGAATAATAGGAACAGTACTTTTGCCAGTGGCTTCGCCCGTATAGCTGTCGGAAAATATCACCTGGGAACCTACTACCGGGATAAAGTATCCTATATGGTAAGTATCCAGGATAACCGAAAATCCAAATCCATCCAAAAATCTACACATCTAAGCCATACTTCGCGGTCTCTTACTTGGAATAATATATACTATTAGGTGTATTTTGAGTATAACGAACACACATAATATTCGCATTTACTTTGAAGCCTATGTAATATGAATTACAATCCTACTTATCCTGCACTACCCGACCGCTACCAACCGGGACGGACGTACCTACGGCCTGCAAGCCGCTCCGCCCCCGCTTTTTAAATCTCTGATATCTTCTAAGATATTCATTTAAATTACATGCTGTCAAGGGCCATATTGATTTATATAAAATGCACAATATATTTAAGGTACTTAATTGGATATGGATTAATGCTACATTGCTTAAAATCGCTTCGTAAATATGCCATTATTTCTCGTAAAAGTAAAGGATAAAAAATGGTTATTGTGGGTTATCCCTAAGAGATGGACGTATACTATCGCGGACTTTTTTGTAGACCTGTTTAAGGTGTATAATACTGTAGTACATTATTTTGATCTATTTTGTAGGGTTCAGCCAGCGTTCGCAACGTAAGCGCAAAAAAATGAGTTTATTAGTGACATCACATTAGAAACCTCTAAAATTATCAGCGTTTATTTACTACATTATGCATGTTATACGCATATAAACCTTCCTCAGGAATCACTTTATCTATTAAAAAAACCCGCGTCAAAATCTGTTGAGTAGTTTTAAAGATATAAGCATACATAGGGACAGACAGACTGCAAAGTGACTTTATTATTTTATATGTAACAAACTTTCATCCCCTATTCCCTATTGTTATTTTATCCCCTTAAGGGTAAAAATTTAACAAACTTTAAATATAATTCATAAATATAAATAAAAGCCAAATAAAAAAGTTTCATCATTCTAGCTTTAAAAATGACAATACTTCCTAACATCATTTCATCCTCCCTTTCAACCCCTTAAAACCCCTTTTCCGCAATAAAAAGTAGCCTATGTCCTTTTTCAGGCTCTTAACTATCTGTGTACCAAATTTCATTTAAATCGGTTCAGTAGTTTTAGCAGGAAAGCGAGACAGACAGACAGAGTTAGTTTTGCATTTATAATATTATATGTGTGGATATTAGTGTGGATGTAATAAAAGCCAAATAAAAAAGTTTCATCATTCTAGCTTTAAAAATGACAATACTTCCTAACATCATTTCATCCTCCCTTTCAACCCCTTAAAACCCCTTTTCCGCAATAAAAAGTAGCCTATGTCCTTTCTCAGGCTCTAAACTATCTGTGTATCAAATTTAATTTAAATCGGTTCAGTAGTTTTAGCAGGAAAGCGAGACAGACAGACAGAGTTACTTTTGCATTTATAATATTAGTGTGGATTAGTGTGGATAGTGTGGATAATTCTAAATACATGTTATAAATAAATTACGCACAGATACAGAACAAATAATTTATCGTGCTCATCACACAAAGATTTGTCCTGGGTGGGAATCGAACCCAGGACCTCAGTCTTAGCAGTCAAGGTCATAGTCGATTTGGTGTAGCGGTATCAACACTGAGTTGAAAGTCGCGCCAAGTGTCCCGAGTTCGATCCCAAGCAACTGAAATTCTTTCACAATGCACGGTTGGCCTAGCGCGCCAGGCGTCCGGCACCAGTCGGGGATCGCGGAAGACATATTGGTTCCCGTGGTCCCCGACGTAGGTGTGGGACGGAACACCGGGGTGGTTTTAGTCAGGCCCTGGCATATGGGCAACTGAAGGAACACGGGTGGGTTTTAGTCAGTAAAAGTCTGACTCGCCCTTCGGCTCCACCCTAGAGTGAGAGAAGTCATTTGATGATTTCCCACCCACAAAAAAAGCAGTCAGGGTCACTAACCACTACACTAACGGGCCAATCATAATTATTAATTATAGCTTCTGCCCGCGACTTCGTCCGCGTTAAATTTCTTGTTCCCTCGACCCTTCCCGTCGCGTCGAATCGCCTACCCGTGCGATTTTCCCCGTTTTTGCAACATTTTTTATTACTTCTCCGCTCCTCTTAGTTATAGCGTGATGTTATATAGCTTATAGCCTTTCTAGATAAATAGGCTACCCAACACAAAAAGATTTTTTTAATTCGGACCAGTAGTTCCTGAGATTACCCCGTTCAATCAAACAAACAAACTCTTCAGCTTTATAATATTAGTATAGATAGCTGTGCCCGCGACTTCGTATACAATCTTTACTTCGTACTTCAAACCAATGACCAAAGTTGACCAAACGAAACCAATAAGATAAGCCAATACTTTTTTTTTCGACCAATTTAGAAAATCGATAAACCAAGCAACCAAAGAACTTTTACGACACACGCAAGAACTTCTAAGACACCTAACAAAACCCAATTTGCCTAGTAAACACGGTGGACGTCATTCTCACGCGGAAAATACACCGCGATTCAGAAAATGACGTCATTTGCACAACGCCATCTATCGGATTTGGATTTCAACTATCAACATTAGTACTATACTGAATTGCGTAACGTAATATTTTACTTCTTGAACTCACTAAATTAATCATATCTTTTGATAGAGTGAACCGATTTCGATGAAACAAAAACTAAGTTAAACCTCAAGTTGCGTATAATGTTTGTATATAAACATTATCAGCATTGAATTCGTAGATTTTACGTGATGTGCGCACAAACAAACAGACAAACCGACAAACAGACAAACCGACAAACAGACAAACAGACAAAAATTTCAAAAATGATGGAAATGGGTTCTGTTACTTATCTTTTCACATGCTGGCTATTTTTTGTTTCAATTTCTTCAATGTACAAAAATTATTTTTCTACAGATTTATTATATGTATAGATTAAATGCGAAACACTTAAATGCGAAATTAACTCTGTGTAGCTGTCATAATCCTTTCACGTCAAACCACTAAAATACTCGTTCTGAAATTTGACAGAACTTTGAATTGGGACCTGTACCCTAATTGTATAATACTATTGCAATCACAATCCGAAAGTTATGAAGGGCATTTCTAATCCATTGCATCACAGGTTAAACAAATTCGTCTGCTCAGCAATGAAAGTAGCTGAACTGTCAAAATGAAAGATAGAATGCAATCAGTTGTCATTTATTTATTTATCCACAAGGCGCAACAGGTAATAATCACTATATTTCACGAGGTTCACATTATAGGTTTAGACCTGATTATCACCCAATCGCACAATATTACCAGCAACAACAAAATTAATTATGATTAAAACTACAGTTAAACGCTTAGTACACATAATAACAGCTACAAGGACTGTGCGTCTGCCCTCCAACACACTTGAACTTACTTAGGGAGGGAATGTGTAGGAGGCCAACGCGCCAGGCAAACTCCATAACTGACAGTTACATTATTTTAAGAAAAACAGTATTTTAAAGAGTTATAATTGTTGTGTTGTTAATAAATGAAAGATACTGTTTAATACACTTGGTTTATTGAGACTAGGATCACAGTTTATACAGAGACATTTAGGTCGTGGTATTTCAGACGAGACCAGACATAGCAGTGCCGGAGTGCCAGGTATCAACCGGAACCATAGATTACATCTAGTGGTGTACACATTAATAACATACTAAATAGTGATGTTACAACATCCCCCTTGTTGAGTTCAAATTAAACCCCTGACAAACAATTAATAAGTTATACAATGACAAGCGACTTTATCTACCAGACAACATGCTCTATGTTACTTATAGTTATATTAAAACTAGACAACATTCTTATTAATTTACTTTGTTACATTTAATCTAGACAACCTTCTTATTACTACTTACTTAATAGTTACATGGTTAATCTATTTCGTCTATTAACCTTCTTGGTGGTTTTACAATTCGACCTGACCTGGTTGTTACGCTTGAGGATTTATGAGATGAGGATTCTTGAAGTCTTGACTCCTGTCTGTCACCTTCCTCTCTCCCCTGCGACGAGTTGGATTGCATAGGAGGGTTTGCATAGTTATGTGAATACTTATGTCTTAAGTGTATTCTATTTCTCCTATACTGTACACCATTGACATCCTCAACTACGTACGACCTATTGTTCATCAATCTTTGTTTGACAATAGCTTGTTCCCAGTTACTTTTGGGATTTCTTTTAAAATAGACATGGTCATTGTAATGTAACATTGACATTGACTTAGTATTTTTATCATAATACCTTGACTTATTGTCATCATTTTTCTTGACTGACACTTTGTAATCCTGAAATGTTACTACTTTTGGCTTTAATCTCTTATATGGTACTGGAATATTATCTCTCAAGTTTCTTGACATTAACAATTGAGCTGGTGATGACAAATTATTTTTTGGTGTATTTCTATACTGTAATAAAGCTATGTATGGATCTGTTTTGTTTTCTTTACATTTCCTTAACATGTTTTTTATTATTTTTACTGAACTTTCAGCTTGACCATTTGACTGTGAATGATATGGGCTAGTAACAACATGTTCTATGTCCCATTCTTGTATGAAATTTTTGAAATCAATTGACTGAAAAGGAGGTCCACCATCTGACACCAATGACAATGGTATTCCATGACGAGCAAAAATAGATTTTAAATGAGTAATTACATTTTGAGCAGTACTGTTTTTATTTAATAATGCTATCTCTATGTATTTTGAGTAATAATCTGTGACAATTAAATAAACTAAACTTTCAAAATGCATTAAATCGATACCGACTTGTTGCCATGGATATTTACATATTTCAAAATTTTGTAGTGGTTCCTTTTGATTACATGGTTTGTATTTTGCACATACAAGACATTGTTCGACTAAATTCTTAATTTCACTTGACATATTTGGCCAATACAAAGATTCTCTTGCTAATTTCTGACATTTATTTATACCTTGGTGACCTTGATGTATTTTTTCTAGCATTTCTTTATACATTGACTGTGGTACTATTAATTTTGAACCTTTGAAAACTAAATCTTTAATTACATGTATTTCACCTTGAATATTCCAATATGGTTTGACTATTGAACTGACATTGTTCTTATTTTTGGGCCATCCTTCCTTATAGTATTTTTTTAATAATTGTAAGGATTCATCATTTTTGGTTTCCTGTGCCAATTTTGTGCTGTAATCTTTTGTTATGGCTAAATTGGCATACATTAAATTGACATGACAAGACATTTCTGACTCATTTTCAGGTGTGTAATGGTCTTTCAAAGCTGCCCTTGACAAAGTGTCTGATATATACATTTCTTTACCTGGTACATGTATGACTTCTAAATCATACTTTTGTACTGTTAACATCATACGCTGTAATCTAGCGGGGACATCATGCAATGGCTTTTTGAATAAATAGACTAATGGCTTGTGATCAGTATGTACTGTGACTCTATGACCATATACATATTGGTGAAATTTTTCACAACCAAATTGAATTGCTAGTAGCTCTTTTTCTATCTGCGCGTATCTTTCCTGGGTTTCAGTTAAAGTTTTTGAACTATATGCAATTGGTTTGTTTTTCTGTAAAATGACTGCACCTAATGCTGATTTTGACGAATCAACTGACAAGACTAATGGAATCTTAGGATTGTAATGTGCTAAAACTGGTGAGTTTGTAATCTCATCTTTTAATTTTTTGAGACATTGACTCTGATTCTCATCCCAAGTCCAGACTGAATCTTTTTTCAAAAGATTTCTTAATACTTGTGTTTTTTCTGACAAGTTACTAATAAAAGGTCCTAGATAATTAATCATACCTAATATTCTCTGTAACTCTTTGACATTTTTTTGTGTGGGCATATTGACAATGGCTTTGACTTTTTCTTGATCTGCCCTGGCACCATCTTTACTGAAGACATAACCCAAAAAACATACTTCTGTGACTAAAAATTTACATTTTGACTTGTTAAATTTTAAATTGACTTGACGAGCTCTTTGCATGACTTTGTGTAATCTTTCATTATGAACCGACTCATTTGGACCATAAACTAAAATATCATCTATGAATATTAAGACTCCTTCGATATCACCGAATAGATTCATCATGACTCTTTGAAAGATTTCAGACGAGGCATTTATGCCATATGGTAACCTTAAATACTTATATCTACCAAATGGTGTTTGAAAGGTACATAATTCAGAACTATATTCATCCAGACGTAGCATCCAAAAACCTGAGAATGCATCTAAATGAGAAAAACATACAGCCCCTTCGAGCTGAGACCTAATCTCATCAATTGACTTAAGTGGATAAAATTCTCTCATTATGTTTTTATTCAAATTTCTAGGGTCTAGACAAATTCTTAACTGACCTGAACTTTTTAAGGTTATGACGACTGAGTTAACCCACTCTGTTGGTTTTGTAACCTTTTCAATAACTTGCATCTCCATCATGCGATCCAACTCCTCGTGTAATCTCCCTTGTAATGCAAATGGAACTTTCCTGGGCGGATCCACACATGGTACTGCATCAGGCTTGAGTTTAAGATGACAGACTGGAGGTAGACATCCAAGTCCCTGAAAAACATCATTATATTGTGTAAGAATTTGTTTACTAAAATCTTGTTTTGATACTGAAAAGACACGTTTTATTATTCCTAACCTTTCACATGTTGGTAGACCAAGAACATTTGGACAATCTAAATCTGCTATTATAAACATTATAGATTCGACGACGTCATCATTATTGATGCACAATTTACAATTTATGTTCACCTTGCCTAAAATCGGAATGGATTTTCCACCAAATCCTGTGACATTTATTTGACATTTGGCAAGTGACACTTTTGACAGGTTATGAAATGTCTGCTTTGACATTATGTTGACATCTGCACCAGAGTCTATGATGCATTTAACTTGTTTATTTCCTATTAGGGTAAATCTTCAGAAAATATTATTTTTGAGTTAATTTTGTGGATTCTTAAAAACGTGCGTGCATCGCTGAAATTTTTTAAAAGTATTACTAGGCATGTTCCGATAACAAGTTTTTCTTTGTTTTTACTCCAGATAAACAAGAATTTAACGAGATAATCATGTTTTTTCCTAAACTGTTGTTGAGGATAATGATATAATGTGAGAAAAATGATTTTCAAGCTTAGGAAAATGACGATATGTGGAGGACAATGATAATATGCCCATGAGTTTAGTTTTGTACTTCTGTAAACGATGTAGGTAGGTAAATGAAAATAAAAGGAATTAAGTATCTTAATTATATTTTTATTTGGTTTAAAGTATCACAATCAACTAATATAAATTAACCTTAAAATAAGTCTAACAAAAACCAATTTCTAAGACTTTTATAAACTTTATTATTTTATTCATATTTCGTAAATTATAAGTATCAAAACAGCACATATAGAACACATACAGTTGTTCTCGATGTACATTTCTACCAAAGATCTTGGTACACAGAAAAGCTAAATGGTTTTAATTTCTTGAAAATCAAGCTTTCTCTAAATGAGATATCCTCTTTTTCTAGTTTTTTTTTTCACAATTATCTTAAAGTTGTCATTTTCTTAATAAGTTTTAATCAAATCGTAAAATTGTTGTCTTTGAAAATCTTATATCTTTCCCAAAAGTTACCATACGATCTGCAGTCCTTTTCAGAGTTGCCCCAACACCAACCGAAGCACTTTTTCCGTGTCCGAATTCCGAATATTTCCACGTTACTCTTTTTAGCTGTGAGAAGTCTTTACAAAGTTGAATAATTAAATAAAATTTATACTTGTTTCTGTATTGGGAAGATGTGTGATTGTATTTAGATTAAATACCTCTTCTGTCAGTGGTATCAAGTGGGTCCACACTGTCATCATAATCATCATCATTTCAGCCGAAAGACGTCCACTGCTGGACATAGGCCTCCCTCAAGCACCACCACTTCGACTGGTTCTGTGCTTCTCACATCCAACGTATTCCTGCGGCTTTCACCAGGTCATCGGTCCATCTTGTGGGAGGCCTTCCAACGCTACGTCTTCCTGTACGCGGGCGCCACTCCAAAATATTCCAACCCCATCGGCCATCTGTTCTGCGAGCAATGTGCCCTGCCCTGCCACCTCAGTTTGGCAATTCTTCGGTCTATGTCGGTTACTTTGGTTTTCCTACGGATCTCTTCATTTCTGATTCGATCGCGTAGGGAAACTCCAAGCATAGCCCTCTCCATTGCTCTTTGGGTGACTTTGAGCCTTCTTATGAGGCCCATTGTGAGGGACCACTACTCAGTGCCATATGTCATCACTGGCAAAACATACTGGTCAAAGACTTTGTCTTGAGACACTGCGCTAAGTGGGACGAGAAGATACTGCGTAGCTTCCCGAACGCTGCCCAGCCGAGTCGGATTCAAAATCAAAAATCAAAATCAAAAGTCATTTATTCAAACTAGGCTGAGAGTCAGCACTTTTTGAACGTTAAAGTTACATAAGACGGTCCACCCAAAACGCCCGCCCTTCGACACTTCCTAGTGCTTTAGCTGGGAAGAAGTGGCGGAACAAACTTCGAAGAAATTTCGATTCGACGATTGACCTCTTTCTCGAAGTTGGACTTACGTACCTAACTGGACAGTCTGTCCTAGGTACACATATTCGTCCACAACTTAGAGTGTAGCGCCTCCGATCTTCATTGGAGTGGATATCACACGGGCATTGGACATAACCTTAGTCTTGTCCATGTTCATCCTAAGACCCACTCTTTCGGAAGCTCTACTGAGGTCATCGAGCATTGTACTGAGGTCCTCCGTAATCTCAGCCATGACTTCTACATCGTCGGCAAATCGAAGATAAGTGATGTACTCGCCATTGATGTTGATGCCAGCCCTTTTCTAGTCCAGAACCTTTAAGACATCCTCCAGTGCAGCGGTGAACAGTTTCGGAGAGATGACGTCTCCCTGTCTCACCCCTCAATGCAGACGGATAGGTTTCGAGGCTCTGTCCTGGTACCGGACTGACATAGTGGCGTTTTCATATAAACACTTCAGCACCTCAATGTTTCAATAGTCAATCTGGCACCGTTGAAAAGACTGCAGTACAGCCCAAATCTCGATCGAATCGAAGGCTTTTTCGTAGTCCACAAACGCTAAGCGGGAGGCAGGTTATACTCTTCGGTCTTCTGTATAACCTGCCGTAGCGTATGTATGTGGTCTACGGTGCTAAAGCCTTCACGGAATCCGGCTTGTTCGGGAAGATGAAAACAGCTGTAGACATGGCTCAGAAGTGAGATGGGCCTATAATTCTTAAGCAGGGTATTGCCACCCTTCTTAAAGAAAAGTACCACCACACCTCTGTTCCATGCCTGTGGCGTTTTGCCCTCGAGTATGAAGGAATCAAACAGCTTCTGAAGGGCCTTTAGAATGGGTTTTCCGCCGGCCATCAGAAGCTCGGCCGTAATTCCGTCATCACCCGGCGCCTTGTTGTTTTTAAGCTGCTTCAGAGCCATCCTAATCTCGTACAAGCTGACGTCCGGGATATCTTCAGTGTAGTGTCGAGTCAATCTAGCCCTCAGGTCGTTAGACAGATTCATAACTGGGTTTGTGGTGGACGTGTATAAATGTCCATAGAACTTCTTGATCTCTCTTAACAGCTCAGGTTTGGCGGACACGACTCTGCCATCGTCGGTCTTCAGTTTCGCAAGCTGACTCTGCCCAATAGACTGATACTGGCCCACACTGTGTGTATAAATAACACCGGTATATTAATACAGCTGATCAATGTGTACACGCACGTGTACACATTGATTTTTCAGATCTTTTTTAGATTTTTCATGTATATTAAGATTTTCTTTCAAATCCATACTGACTCACAATTTTGAAGGTGTGATGACAAGATTTCTTTAAATCATCTTCAAATTTAACAATTGCATCTTTACTACTTATGGTAATTTTCTTTTTCTCAGTGACTATCTGTTTTTTCTTTGTCCCATTCGCTACGTTAATCACTTTAGTCACTTTATATCAAAATATAAATTGCTTGGTTATTATACCTCGTTTAAGTTTAATTTGTTAAAATTTGCACACTGGTTAAAAAATTATCTTGTATATTAAAATATCTTTAAGTGTACACTATCTTCACACAAAGCCTTGCATTGGTGACCTTCATATGTAGCGTTTATAACATTAAAATGTTCCAATAAACAAAAATCGTCTTTCATCAAGACCATCAAACTAGTTGATGAAAAATATTTCATCTGCGGTATACCGGCAGCTGTCACTGGAAAACTTATGATGATTTATATAAATTTTTAAAATATAATACTTGAGCTTCATGATAGTATTAATATTCAATTCCAAAAATACGACCTTAAATAAATGCATAATTACGAATTCCCATCATTATCCTCAACATTTGTCATTATCATTTCACGTAATGTCATTCTTCTCAACGTGTGTCATTATCCTGGCAGTACAAATTCAGGACAATGACGGTGAGAAAAATGATGAATTGGAAAAAAACATGTTCAAAAATGTTATGCGCCCGTGGTATTTCAAAAAACGTTTTATAATTGCGTGTGTACAGAAAACCTGCATACTTTTTTGTTAAATGTATAGAGTCACAATGGAATTTGACGGATATATAAATGAAAATGTAAATGACGTTTTCAATGAAACTTTTTGGAGAATGAATTTCAGACCCTTACCTACAAAAAACGAGCGCGTATATCATCACCATAGCACGTCGCCTGACTGGGGTGCTGGGAGGTCTTTTCGCCGAGACACCAGTTTCCCCTTCTCCTGTCTCTTACTCGACATAATATTGAAAACAAGCATAGCGCAGGATAATGACGCACATTTTTTGAACATGAGTTTTCTCTTTATTAACCAAGTGGGTATTGGTAATTTTATCAAAATCATGAAGATTGATTATGTATAAATACAGCACCCAACAACAAATGGCTCCATGAAGTCACATTTTTTTTAAATCATCCAAATATAAGCCGCGCGTGCCGAGGCGACACGTGAAAAAACGGCAATTTTGTTGGTTTTTATTTAATATTTTTTTTATTATCAATTATTTAAAATCGTGGTTTAAAACAACATTTTCCCTTATTATTTCACTATTAAAGATAACACTTAAAAAAAAAATACATACACACGTTCTCGAGAAATGTTGAGAGACATGAATTTGGAGCCTCTCAAATATTGACCCATTAACAAGTTAATTTCCCATGACTGTTTTGTATGATTACTTTCTACAGTGTTGACATTCTTTACTGTACGACTTATATCTGAGTGACTGACTAATGATCCGTTGTGTGTCTGTGTAAACTGTGAATACTGACGACTGTTTCTAAGTTGATGACATTGTGTATTGTGTAATCCCTCAGACTTGTGACTTTTTTCATCATTGAGATGTGAATATGGACTTTGACCTTTTCTATTTAGACTGTTTGACTGGACAATGGATCTCTCAGATATGTGACTATTTTCATCATTGTGATGAAAATATGTACTCTGACATTTCCTATTTTGACTGTTTGACTGGACTATGGACCTCTCAGATATGTGACTATTTTCATAACTGAGATAATAGGAATGGGGACGTTGACTTTTGGACTTGACGTTGGATTTCTCCGACTTGTCACTGTTCTCATCATAGGGATACGGTGACTGTGACTGACTGACTACTAATGTGTTTTTGTGTCCGTGTCTACTGTCCTGACTGTGTGAGTTAGACTGACTATGTGTCACTGTGTGTTGACTGTTTGACTGACTACTATGTTTAGTATGATCCACATAATTATCTGAATGACTTTTACTCGACTTTAATTGACTGTTCAACATGCCAACAAAATATTCTTGACTACTGTTATCTGAATTAAACGATTGCAACTGACTTACTTTTTTATTCTTAAAACAATATTTAGCAAAATGACCAAAGGATTTACATGACCTGCATTGAGCGCCTTTCGCTGGGCATTTGTAGCGATGAGACTGCCCACAGCGGCTGCATTTCTTCGAGTTGCTGGTGTGGTCGCTGTTTGAAGCTGATGCTAACTTGCGACTGCTCGAAGCTGACTGGCGAATGCTCGACCTGCGACTGGAAGCTCGCTGTTGTCCGTCTTGTCGACCGCGGCTCCTCCGACTGAGATGCATGACGTTTTCACTGGCGACACTGGTACCTTTGACGATTTTTTCAGCATCCTGCTGAGCGATTATAAGTGTCCTTGCCAGCTCTTGCATTCTCTGATATGATAAATCAGGTTCTTGCAGTAACCTCTGACGTACATGTGACAAATCTATGTTGAGGTTTGCTATAAAAATATCTTTAATTAATGACTCCCTGAGCGTGCCAAACTCGCATTCTCTGCTTTTATTCTCCAAATCCGTGAGGAATTCGTCGATGTTTTCGGATTTTTCCTGTCTACGTGTGAGGAATAGGTATCTACACATCGTCACATTTCTCCTTGGCTCAAAAAATCTGTCGAATTTGGACTTGACTTCGTGGAGTGTGCTTTCATCTATCTTTAGGTTGAAAGTATTAAATATATTAAGACCACGTTCTCCAATTAAATGTAGTAGAATGGCAATTTTACGTTTTTCAGTTGACTTGTCTAGGCCTGTGGCTAGCAAATATAATTCCAGCTGCTGCCACCATCTCTTCCACGCCTCCGCATTATTATTCGCTGGATCCGACGAAATGTGGAGTTGTTTTAAGTTCGTACGTAAAGCTTCTTGTCCGCCATTTTCGGCGTCACGCGTGGCTTGGTTTGGCATTTTCTTGACCGATCTTCTTTATTTTTATTACACGACTTCTGACACCATGTTGTGTTGTTAATAAATGAAAGATACTGTTTAATACACTTGGTTTATTGAGACTAGGATCACAGTTTATACAGAGACATTTAGGTCGTGGTATTTCAGACGAGACCAGACATAGCAGTGCCGGAGTGCCAGGTATCAACCGGAACCATAGATTACATCTAGTGGTGTACACATTAATAACATACTAAATAGTGATGTTACAACAATAATTTTAATAGAGAGAGTACAAATATGTCTTCTAAAACAGCGGCACGAGAATCGAAGAAGTCAATACTGTTATTGATTTTAGAAATTTCAGTGTAAAGTCGACACATTTTAACGATAGGGTGGTAATATGAGGTGTTATTTGTAGGCCAGAAGTGCAAAAGTTGTCGGTGTTCGAGTGTTATCTCTAGTATTGATGTTTATGAGGGACAGCATAGTTGAAGAGTTCAGCTTGGAGTGTAGGATCTTATGCAGGATAATTAAGTTTTGGCGTTTGCGACGAACAAGCAAGGATTCTCAATTGAACTTAGCAAGGCGTTCGGGATGGGTCCACCCTTTATGGCAGAATTTTTTTCGTCATAATATTATTTTGCATAACAGCGGATAGCATTAACTTCATTTCGTAGAAAATTGTTTGGCATACACTCATTTATCATACATTCACATCTCATAATTTTATAAGTCAGAATCATCTTTAGGCATAAATTTTATATCCATAATAATGAAAAAGGAGAACCATCATATCGCAGAAAGTTCGCAGTCAGAATCGTCTCTTGGCATAATTTCATATCGATAGTTATTAAAAGGCAGAACTATCACATTTCAGAAACTTTACAGTTAGAATCATCTTTTGGCATACATTTCATATCCATAATACTTGAAACACTCGTCAATTACATTACTGAAACATAATAAATAGCATGCTGCATGCAGACATGCAAACAAACATACACCATACATGCATTATGGAAGCAAGCATGCAGCACGCAAGCAAGCAAGCATGCAAGGAAGCATGCAGCATACAAGCAAGCATGCAGCATGCAAGAAAGCATGCAGCATGCAAGCAAGCTCACGGCATGCAGGCGAGCATGCAACATGCAGCATGCATGCTTTCTGTCACGGCTCCGGCGCTGCGTGGCTCCGGCGGTCCCATGCGAGCTCCGCCGCATCCGGCCGCCTCGCCCCTCCGCGCCTACGCGGGCTTAAATTACACTCTAGGGGTAGGGCAGACAAGACTACGTGGAGTCGGTTCTGCAGCGATTCGTTTCTGTCAATAACTTTTGTAGCACAACATGTATTGACTTTTTGAGACACTATTTTAATTTTAATTTAAGGTTAAAATACAATTTTATAGAAATAACAATATGCCTAACAAAATTATTCTAAATGAAATTCTGCCATCTTCATAGTCTGCCAAGTGAAATTGTACCAAATAATCGTCGCTCTAAATAAATGTTCTGCTAAACGAAATTCTGCGGAATTTTAAGTCTGCCAAAGGTAATTATGCTTAGTAAAATTCTGCCATCTTAAAAGTATGCCAGCGTATAGTCGGACATATAAACATTCGGCCAAACAATAATTATGCAAAAAAAAAATTATGCCTTACAAATATTCGTTTAAAGAAGATTATGCCAAGTGTGTAATGCCAAATAAAATTCGGAGCATCAAGTTTCTGCCAGATAGAGGGAACCCGTTCGGGATAGCTTTGAACTCGCGAGCAACAGCTGCTTATAAATAAAATTACAAATGATGGGGTACCAAGAAAAATGTTACCTACATTTTCAACAAAATATCATCTGTGACGAATCTCTACGCTGCATCTACTTGAATATACATTACAACATAAGTATTTTGATTCCTTTCGTATGTTTTAATCCCCAACTAAAAAGTAAATATAAGTGCAACCGAGTGCGGATATAAACAACGAGCATAAACAGCTTAAAAACGAAGCGGGGCGCCGAACCTTCGGTCAAAATTCATACAATTTTCTTCCCTTTAAAGTTTTCTTTCAAACAATTTACATTATAATCGGGTACAGCGATCTTTCAGACACGCGACCAAGTATTTTATACATAATTTGAACCACCCTATGGCCTGAAGCACTTTATAAATCAACTTGATGACATCTCGTTGCATAAATAACGAAACATTCTGTGGAAAGTTTTTGTGTCAATATATTTACATCTAGTTAGGAAGACAGTAATTAATTTGCCCCTTTGTAAGTGCACAAAACTGTGTGATGAGCTATGTAAATACTTGGAAAAATTACTTCCCGAACTTTCGCGGATTTCTGTTTCGTAAGTTTGATGTTGTGTTGACCGTTGCAGTAAAAAATAAGTGTAGGTTTATATTTTTCCCTTTGAGGTTTATTTTGTTGGGCTGCCTCTGTAAGCAGCCAACAAAATGCGCTGACGACGAACGGAATAGGAGTCTTATATTTTTATTAATTCTTTTCTTTTTAAATTTTATTCAATAAATTCTTTTCCTACCGTGTCCACATAGAGCAATTAGAAAACTTTGTAAAATCCAATTATTTTTAAAAGACCGTTGACTTTCTTGCCGGCTTTTCACCGTGGAAAATGACCAAATGGAACCGTTCATCTAGTTTTTGACGTTTCATAAGCGCCCTTAAGGTTTCAAGGAGAAAAATAAAATATTTTGTATTTTTAATTGAATTTTAATAGAGTTTATTTAGGTCACGTATGTAGGTAATCTCTACGTCATTGATACTTCAGAAAACATCGTTAAAATGTCAATGTTTATTACATTAATGAAATTGTGTTTAATATAATGCCATCACAAGAGTTGAGCTCCCCTGCATTGGGGGGTTCCCCAAACCTTTTAGAGAAACACGAATTCTCTATTTAGTTAACGGAGCCTTAATAATTTAATTTGCGAGTGTTGCCACAGTTTTGAGGTAGTTCTTTAGATAAAATGCAGAAAGCATTGCTTCCCGTGTGGATAATGCTTCAAAAGTTAAAAACAGGAAAATTACGTTTTTCATTTTGCTTAGTCATTTGATTGGTGTAATATAATTTTGTTCCGGGCGGAACAGCACCATCCCATTTCTTCCCGTGGGTGCCATAAGAGGCGACAAAAGGGACTTATTAGAGAATGAGCAGCAGCGTTCTCAATGCACTTTACCATACTTGCGATCGCCAACCCACCTACCAAGCGTGGCGATTATGGCAAACCCCCTCAAATTGGGGGAGGCCTATGTCCAACAGTGGACGTCTTTTGACTGAAATAATGATGATGATGATAAATAATAATAATAATAACATAGTGGTGGTGGATCGACTAGAAAGGCGCACAATGATTGTTGACATGACGGTTCCACATGACGAGAACCTCGTGAAAGCCGAGAAAGATAAACAAATCAAGTATCTTGACTTGGCTCGCGAGGTTGTCGACATGTGGGATGTGGACTCAGCGATCATTGTGCCGATAGTCGTCACAGCCAATGGGTTGATAGCCAAGAGCCTCGACCAACACCTGAAGAGGCTCTCCTTAAGCAGTTGGGTCAAGGGCTTGATTCAGAAAGCGGTACTTCTGGACACGGCTCGCATTGTCAGGAGGTTCCTCTCTCTGGAGCTCTGACCGCCCGCCGGTAGCTTGGACCCTGTTCCCGATACCGGTGGGCTACTATTTTTTATATTTTTAAATGTTTTTATTTTTATATTCTAATATTTAAAAATATAATTTATAAGTTTTAAAAATGAATAAAGGGAATAATAATATCTTAGGACAACCAACACACCGTTATCTGATCCCAAACTAGGCAGAGCCTGTACTATGGTAACCAGACAACTGATAAATATACTTAAATATTTCTAAATACATACATATTATAGATAAATGACACCCAGACACAGAACAAATTATTGTGCTCATCACACAAAGATTTGTCCTGAGTGGGAATCGAACCCACGACCTCAGTCTTAGCAGTCAGGGTCACTAACCACTAGACTAATAGGCCAGTATAAATATAGCCAGGTATAAATGTAATTATAAGTCGATTAATTAGAACTTTTTCACAAAGCATTGCGGCTTTTATTTTGTTTCCTATCGAGAACTCATTTGTAGTTTTGGTGCAACTTTTTGAAACGGAATCGTTGAAAAAACGTTTCCGTTTCTACATTTTAGCTAAGCAAATCGAATCTAGCTAGAATGTGTTTTTATTACATTGTTAAAGGGCTTGTTTTTATTTTTCCTGCTTGTTCGTATTTTCAATGTTCATGACTGAACTGCACGATAACATTTTTCTTATGTACAGACGCCAGCACATAAAGCTACTACAATCTGTCAAATGTCTTTAATAGGTTTTCTATTTTATCACTACAGCATTGGGATAATTAGATTTATTGGGATAATTTGACAGTTTCGGGTAGGTTGATGTGCTGGCGTCTGTACATAAATACTGAGCGACCAATTGTCTTGTATCGCTGGGATAATTTCATTTCGGGGAAGCGTGATTTTCCAGTAGAAATTCCAATATTTTCCTTGTCGGGAATGAAGACTCGTGAGGTCGTTAATCTCGCAATATATGGTCATAGATGATGGCCATGTAATTGTACGGGTGATTTGACGTTCGATCGTACGCACGACCACAAATCAAGCAATACATTTCCAGCTATCCAGTATAAGCTGACATCTCATTGTACGAAATGCCTATACAGTGCGAGGTCAGCTGAAACTGGAAATGTATAGCTTGACCTGTAGCCGTGTGTACCACCCTGACTTTCAGCTGGCTTAACGTACTATAGAGGATTAATGGAATAGGAAGTCTGGTCTGGTCTAGTTAAATACCACTGACGTGCCTATTTTACAGTTTAACTGAAACTGTTAGTAAAAATTCTCCTTACAATTCTCCTTACGACTAAGTTAGATTTTTAAACGTAAAACTTAAAAAGAGGTGGCAGACATCGACGCACAAACCGAAACCATGAATTCAGTACACGTTTCGAGACCCCCTTTCTTTTTTTTGTGGGTGGGAAATCATCAAATGACGTCTCCCGCTATGGGCGGAGTGGGAGGGCGTGTCAGACTTTTACTGACTAAAACCCACCCGTGTTCCTTCAGTTGCCTATTTGCCAGGGCTATGGTAACTCTTTCGAACAAAAATCGCAACCTTGGCAGTTTCGAGACCCCCTAGAGTAAAAGACTATCGTAGGTTGTCAAAAAATCTACTATTCTATAGAAATACTCAATACTCAATGTCGTAACTGCTTTACCATAATGCCTATTTAGGTGATCACTACATATATGTTTAACTCAGATCATTATGCAAAAAGAAACGTGCAGTATTACTAATTAATAAAATATTTGGAACAGCAATTTTTTTTTATAACCGACGCGTTATGGTACCCAGCACCCTAATCTTACCCATAATGGCCGATAGATTAATATCTATGCAATTCTGACACTAAAATTAAACAGTATGTAGGTACATAATTACTAATAAATGTTTAGTCATTAAATAATTAAATCTAGCAGGGACCGGTTCATAATTAAGTATTTTTCAGAAGACATCAATCATTCGTTTTTTTGTTTCTTTTGATTTATTTGACAATGTACTGCTTTTAACTTTTCTTAAGTACCTTTTAACGAGCTCGTTTTCTATGTTTCTAAATTAGTACTTTTATTGTTTAGTCTCCCATTTTAGATTCTGAAGAGACTTCAAAGGATTCTTTCTGTTGCAACTTTTCTAGAGCAATATTTGAAACGAAATGCTGACTATGATTTCGAAATAGACTCGTTCTAATGAAATATTTCTGCCGGAGTTCTGCATTCCGAATTCAATTGTTTTATTTGTATCTTCCTTCCTACCAGCGCGTGCTTTTAACGTTATTTCTTCAAATGATATAACGTCATATTAATTCTGAAAATGCACCGAAAACGACTAAATTGCTGCGGAAATAAATAAGACGACAATTTATATTATGCAAGGGGGCACTTTGGAGCAGTCGGAACTCCAATAAAATTACGTACATTTTCCTGCACCCTAATTGCGTAACGCATAGTGTTTATTTCTTTTTTCTGGGTGGGAATGAATGACGAAAAAAAAAAAAATGACAAATGACAAAAAAAAAAAAATGATGAAATGATGAAATGATGTCTCCGCTCTGGATGGAGCGGAAGGGCGTGTCAAACTTTTCCTGACTAAGATCCACCCGTGTTCCTTCATTTGCCTATATGCCAGGGCCACGGTATCACTTTCAAACAAATCTCGCGACCTTGGCAGGACGCATTGTGTGTAAGTGAAACTTCACAGTGTTAGGTAGGTACTTATACCACCAGCGGTAACCAGCACCCTAAATGCACTATCAATTAGAATCTGAATCATTTTGAAGATTACTTGTAATCCATTGCATAATATGTTTGAAAAAATTGTCTGCACAACAACGTAAATAACGCAATGAATGTTGTTGAACTGTCAAAATGAAAGCAATTCCTGCTGATAGTAAGTTACCTCTCTGGTGTCTATAGACTATTATTATTACAGTCGAAGAAGCGGTGCTTGGGGGAGGCCTTTATGGAACAGTGGACGTCTTTCGGCTGAAATGAATGAATGAATCAAAGACTATATAACCACTTGACTGCGTATACAGTGCCCCGACGCTCGAAAACTATTAGTATTTTGTCGCCTATGCATACGCTACGGTTCTAGTAACCATTTTAGTTGTGACCAATTATTAGACCTCTGTGCACGCTAAATTAATGCAAATAATATAACTTTATCTGCAATTATAACGCATCAAAATGCCTTCATGCGTGGTGTAGGGGTGTATTCCAAGACTTTTAGTTACAAAAAGGATCACATAACTTTTCATCGGTAAGTAAACAGTACGAAAAATTATTTTGGTTTATTCAGATTATGATCCACCGTAGGGGTCTATTTAAAATGGTCAATTTTAAAATCCATTTTATCGATATCGACTATTTTCTCTTAATGAAGTAGAGCAGGCCTACGATGGGTATACCTACGCAACTTGACCTTGAACTGACCAATTGGAGCCGCGCGTTCTTCCTCGTCCTCCGGCCTGCAGTGGTGAGTCGTATGATAAGAAGAAATCGGCCTGTACGCTCGCTAGTGGTTATATTCTCTTTGGAAGCAAATGAAACCACACCTTACGAGTTAAGAGCAAATACAGTCTATCACAACGTAGTATATCCCCAAAGACTTGCGTCCCACAAGATCATTCTCGTAATTTTCCACTCACCTATAAAAATTTTCAACGCGCAAGATTCTCTATGAACTAGCTCGAATAACAACGGGAATACGTAACAAGTGCATAGGGGGACAGAAAGAGAACATAGAGAACACGGGGAACAAAGACCAAGACTTATTGTCTCGTAACAATGGAGCAAGTCCATTACCTACCAGGTATTTGTGCCGTATTTGTCGCGAATCAGTGTAGGCGACTGTGCTATTTGTGAGACTTTGTTTCACCTAGAGATGTGTCAACTCGACTTCCTAACTCGAGTTAACTCGAGTTATGCTAAATTCGAGTTCACTCGAGTTGAATTCTCCCTAACTCGTGTTTGGGCGGGCGATAAATGAACGAGTCAAGTGAAAGAGTGAAAGCGCGATTCGTTCGTTGGGTGTACGCTTTAATACTCCCGCCATTGTAGCGACCGAATGACACCGACGATGACATGAAGGTTTTCGATTATATCAAATTTAAGAATAAAACCAAAAATAAATGAGTACTTAATAACTTTAATAAGAAAAGTATACATTATATATGCAAACTATAAAGACCTTTTTATTTCAATCCTACCTACGAACTACGAAGTTTAGCAATGATAATTGTCATAACAGTGAGTTGGATGGAAGAAGAAATATGTAACAAAGTAATTTGTAACAAATCATATGCTGAACTGGTTCCAGCTAACTCGATTTGTGTAACTCGAATTGAACCCGAGTTAGCTGAATTTCAAGTCGAGTTAATTCGGTTTGTGTTTTTTCCGAGTTGGCACATCTCTAGTTTCACCATTTGGCTTTGATTCGAGAGGTTCGTTTATCGTGCTTGTCTTTGCCTGCATTTCAAAATTCGAACAAGAACGTGTGTAGCAAACTTCGTAGCATTCGTAAAGAATATTTGTTTGTTGCGTTTAAATTCATCAATTGTTTTTTTTTTCTAAATAATGTGTGTATTTCTAAATAATAACCAGTAATGTGTCAAATATATATATTTTCCTCGTTGACCATAAATTTATATTAATATAAATATTCCCCCTTTCCTCTATTCTCAGAAAGGGTTACGATATTTTTCGCGATTTTGACTTCGACATATTTTCAGGCAGCATCATTACGTTTAAAAGAACTATGTTCAATAATATGTAATTTTTGCTCGGTGATGTCTTTTACTTTGTGTGTTTTTTATTATGATTTTAGCTTGTTATTGAACTCAATCTTATTTCATTTATTGCAAGTTAATTTTAAGGATTAAAGATTGTTGCTATTAGATCTAATAAACCTGCTGTCTTGTAAGGGTCAGAATGTTGGGCCACAAAAGGGTTGAATGAAAGGCAATTGCATGCAGCTGAGATGAGAATGTTAAGAGGGATGTGTGGTGTTACACGAATGGATAGAATAAGAAATGAGTACATACGAGGAAGTCTGAAAGTGGCACCAAAAACTGAAAAGTTGTGTGGGAATCGGTTGTCGTGGTATGGTCACGTGATACGGAGAAACGAGGAAAATGTCGTGAAGAAAGTATTGAGTATGAATGTCGGCTTTAAGAGTAGAGGGAGACTAAAGAAACGATGGATGGACTGTGTGAATTATGATATGGATAGAAAGGGGGTGACTACTGAGATGACGACTAATAGAGAAGTGTGGAAGAAAAAGACACGTTGCGCCGACCCCAAATAAATTGGGATAAGGGTAGGAGTATGATGGTAATATTAGTTCTAATTAGTTTGTTATCCATCTTTATACTAATTTTGACTGGCCTGTTAGTCTAGTGGTTAGTGACCCTGACTGCTAAGACTGAGGTCGTGGGTTCGATTCCCACCCAGAACAAATCTTTGTGTGATGAGCATAATCATTTGTTCTGTGTCTGGGTGTAATTTATCTATAATATGTATGTATTTAGAAAATATATATATCATGTTTACTTATCAGTTGTCTGGTTGCTATAGTTCAAGCTCTGCCTAGTTTGGGATCAGGTACTGGTTGTCATAAGATATTTATTATAAGATATTTAATTAGGTATTGTATAGTGAGAACTTAGATGTATGCAACGCTATAAGTATTGTAAATGATATGTACTTCCATTGCCTTTGTGTGTATTTAGTTGGTTTGTATAAACAATAAGAGCAATGAAATAATGCAACTATAATTTCATATTCTAAAAATATGTTCTATGAATAATACTATGTCTATGCTCTATTGATTTATATATTTCTATTCATTGTAAGAACTCATGACGCCAGTGTTACAGGTTTATCCTAGTACAGACATCGTACTTTGTACTTTCTATATTATTTCTAAGATTTAAACTGTATTTTTTTTAACTGTTCTATTCTGACGATTAAAAGCTCAATTACAGGCTCCGTCTGTCGGTCTGTTTGTTAACCAAATAATCACATATAAAAAGGTTGCTTCATCGTTCCCTGTAGGTGTCACAAGAAGTATACTCGTCTAAAGTACTGCTTGAAAAATTTGACTTTGTTTTTTCAGGTAACAAAGAACAAAACAGGTAAAAAAAACAAAGGTCACGCACAAGATTTGCGAGTAAGAATCCGAAATAAATATATAAGCTGTTAAAAGCATTCGAGATTAATCCATTAAGTTGTCGTTCGCGGAATTTACATTTTAACGTATAATTTTATTCGGGACCTTTTCAATGAAATTGGGTAAAGACAAGTGTTTATAGAATCGATAAGGTTTTTAATTGATTTAATAATATTATACAAGATATGTCTATAATATACTACCGTGTTATGTTTTTTGGTGAATCAAAAATAACTACTCAATTACTTCCTAGAAAATGGGCAGCAGTGTTCTCTATGCATTGTACTACCATACTGCGATCGCCAACCCGCCTGCCAGGCGTGGCGATTATGGCAAAGCCCCCCAAATTGGGGGAGGCCTAAGTCCAGCAGTGGACGTCTTACGGTTGAAATGATGATGATAATGAATGTACCGTGTGGTGCCGGACGTAAAGAATAGCACCACCCCATTTCTACCCGTGGGTGTCGTAAGGGGCGACTAAGGGACTTACAATCCCTAATTACTTTTCAGTTTGTAGAAATGATACCACTGCTGGGGCATACACCTCCTCTCGGCGAGAGGGTGTGAGTCATAATCTACTACGTGGGCCAAGTGCGCGTTGGAAGATGGCACAGGTCTTCGAATTGTTGGTTCTAGGACATATCGTTTTCCTCACGATATTTTCCTTCAACGTTTTGAGACCAGTGGGGAGGAAACAACGTACACAAATTAAAGAGCGTGTCTCAGTTCGAACCTATGACCTAGGACTCGTAAGTCGCAGCCATTACTACTGGGCTACGTCTGCTCAAAATGTTATCAGTCCTCAGTTAGAAATAGAAGACCGTCTTTTATTAAGCGTTACTTTTAAAATCTTTAAGTTTATTGAAACTTATTTGTTAGTCAATATTGTTGAAAAACATTTTCAGTCTTCAGTAGTAAAATAATTCCCTTGTGTAAACAGCTCCGCTATAATTGTTAAAGGTGACATGACCTACAGAAGTTTCGCTATTGTCCCTTGCGTCACTGTCCTAGGACAATACTGATCCTATAGGAGTCTTTATAAAGTTTTTGGCACTTTGAAATTTACGCCGTTGTGGTAAATGGGCTTAGCAGAGCCGACGTCTTGTATTTTACAAATTTATCACTTTTAGTCCAAGGAAATCGTCACAGCCAGCCCCACCCTTCCATCTGACAGCTCATGCGTGCCATTCAATTGAGGACTGCTACCTGTGGCTGTCCTGATGTTATGCGCACGGACTCAATCAAATATCTTGGAGTCTTGGTCGTCAGCACGTTGTCGTGGGGTGGGCAGCTCAATGCACTAGTCTCTAGGGTAAGAAAATTATTTTTTGTTTTAAAAAATCTAAGGACCTCCGTCAATTTCTCTACCCTGAGAACTGTGTACTTTGCTCTTGCCCATTCCATTTTAACGTACTGTATTTCGGCATGGGGTGGTGCTGGTAAATGTCTTCTGTTGCGTTTGGAGAGGGCACAGAGGGCTATCCTAAAGGTAATGGCCTTCAAACCTGAATTAGATATTCGAATAAAAATTAGTGCAAGAGAGACGACTACGCATCACTCTACCCTCAGCTTCCATGTTCAGCTTTGTTGGAAAGAGTCACAGCGTTCCACAACGCCGTGTGGTGGCGGAGGTAGAGAATAGCATCATTCTATTTCTTCCCTTAAGTGACGTAAGAGGCGACTAAAGGACTAGAGATCACCAGAGATCACTGCTGGACAAAAATTTCTCAGTAAAGAACAGGGACTACCATAAACGCCACGCTTGGCAGGTGGGTTGGCGATCGCAGTATGGTAGTAAAATGCATAGAGAACGCTGCTGCCCATTCTCTAGTAAGTATTTTCTCTTATTGTAATCTTTTATGAAGTCAGTATTGTGTAGGCGCCAATTTCAGAGTAAAGTTGGTTACAAGCTAGAATATTGCATAAGTTATTCAAGCTTGTTACGTAACTCAGGATGCTTTAACTTCCTGTTCCTGTTTGGCAGGAGTTGAGTGAAACAACAAAGATACGGGTTACTACTCTTCATACAATTCCTACTTAACCAATATAACATCACGACTATATTCCGCGAAGAGTAAGGCAGAGATGTATTTATAGTACCTACACAATTTTCTTTTTCTACATACTATTCTCTGCTTCTCTGTTCCTTACGTATTTTTTATTTAAGTCGCTATCGTGTCTCTCTGTGCGACCGCGTGTTCTTCTAAGGTAGGCAACAGTTTTGATGGGGTTTTCATTATCAATCAGATGAATAATTACGGAAAGTTTATATTTAATGCATTCGTATTTCACGTATACTTAAACAAGTCATTAAAAAGAAAATACAAACAATTTCTAAACAATAAAAAAATACTTTAACTTCGCAGGTTTTGCATTTATGGTTTTTTTGCCACCAACTTTCGAAATTTAAGTAATTTTTCACTTCATCGTGTTTTTTTAGAAGTCGATAAGCATTCAATTTTCTCTTTAAATAACAGTGACAGGGTATTATTATAACATCAACAAAACTAAGTGAAAGAAAAAAACGCATTACTGAAACTAATTCAATAAACCACTACACAGAACTTGACCAAAATATTTGTATGGAACCCTTTATGCCCTAACCAAACTAGAATTTTACAAATCGGTTTATAAATGACAGCTTTGAGGTAACAAACATCTTAGAAAAATACAACCCAATTGAGAATCTGGTCCTATTTTTTAAATCGATTAAAAAAGAAATGGATGTTTTGTGAAGTCACCAAAACCGTGCGTATAGACTAAATCACACTGATTTAATAGCTGTATATGCGCCACCAAATTCACGTGATTGTGAAAATTCCTTTTCGAACCGTTAGCGAGGAAATTGCAATGTTCCGAAATAGCTGTGTTCGGTACTCACCGCGGTAACAGCACGTCATTAGTTGCGAAACAATGTTATTTTCATTAGGTACTATTTGACGGCTCGCTTCTGTGTTTTGGTAAATGAATGCTCGCTGTTTCGCCCTTATCTACTGGATAGAATTTGCTTCCGGTTATGCAGGGTGGCAATTAGGTTATCATGTTAATTGAAGCCACGTTTTTATTTACATTACGTATTTTAAATATTCACAAAATAATTAATAATAATTTACACTATAGCGTTTTGTAAACTATGCCCAGAAATTTCAGAAGTATAGGAGGTACTTGTAGATATTTAAAGTAAACTAAAACAATGTATCGTTATATTCTTAGCAACAATTTAGTAAAATTTTAGTTGGGCAAATTTAAAAGTGAAAGAAAGAAAACTGAAATTGATTTTGGCTCGCGTAAAATTTTGCATCGAAAGTGTTCTTGATATTTTTTATTTTCTTTCGCCTTAGGGTGAGTTTTCGTTTTTTGAACATACACGATTTTTAAGTCCTTTGTTACCTTCAAAGGGTTTCGTAATTGACGTAGGTAGATTCTAAAAAATGTGCTCGAATTCTTTGTAAGTAGGGCAGGCGTTTGTTATTTCCTCCTGCCTGTTAAAATCTTTTTAAACCATGTGTAAAGGTAAGTTGCAAATTCTTTTTGAAACAAAAATTATCAACTAAACATATTTTTTATCCTGCCTTGTTTCCCCTTAGGATTGGGTTAGGTCAGCCTTTCCCAAAGTGGGCGATAACGCCCCTTTGTGGGCGCTACAGGCCCTAAGGGGGGTGGTAAGAGACCCAGAAAAAAATGGGGGCGTTGTGTAGACTCTACACAACGCCTGCAGCGCCCACAAGGGGGCGTTATCGACCACTTTGGGAAAGGCTGGGTTAGGTTAATGTACGTATCCCCCCCAGTGGGTTCCCGCATTGACGAGGCGGGGGGGCTCAGTAGCCGTGGTTTAGAACCCCACGGTGAAACTAAGAGGAACCCGAGGAGGGTCCGCTCGTCAGGGCTTTTCCGCTCAAAGCCGACGACGTAGCGGCCAACGCGGTGTCGTTTGGCGACATCGCGAGGGTTGGAGGCCGCGGTGGGAGAGGAGTGCCGGTATTGAGGTGCGCCGCTCTCCCTACCTACCGCGGCCTGAACGGGGTCTCCACCGTCCGATGGCGAACGCGGTGGGGCCGCAGGGGAAGAGGACTGTTGGTATAGCGTTGGCCACTCTCCCTATCCCCTGCGGCCGAAAACTGGTAGGCGGCGGGGCCACAGTCCTGACCCGTCGCAGGGGGACCAAGGGTGTCATTCAAGGGGTCGTTTGGCGCCTATATGCTAATTGGTCCCCGGGGTGGTCACGGCGTGTTATGTGTCCATGCGCGCCGTGAATGGGGGTATCCCCCAGAGGTGGGTCCGGCGACGGACAGCCGTGGCGGGTTCGCGGAAGAGTTTTTTTCGTTCCCGTGCTCCCGCCATAAGCGGTGTAGGAGGACACCGTGGAGTTTTAGTGGGTTGGAGTCCCACATAACTGCGCTATTTCCCCTTAGTAGCGCAGTATGCATGAGCATTTCTCCACGATAAAAAAAAAAGGTTAATGTACGTATAGTACACATCCATTTTGCCAGTTATGTTTAAGTCCCATGTAATAGGGGTTTTTTTTTTTTTTTTTTGGATGGGAACTCATCAAATGACTTCTCCCGCTCTGGGCGGAGCGGGAGGGCGTGTCAGACTTTTACTGACTAAAACCCACCCGTGTTCCTTCAGTTGCCCATGTGCCAGGGTCACGGTATCTCTTTAGAACAATCACGTGACCCCGGCAGGCATCGGTCCTAGCAGACCCCTTCAGTACTGCTGACATCTCTTTGAGGCGCGCGTGGAACACTACGCGCCGTCGACCCGAGCTTGGTCCTTACCGGGCGGCGAGCTATCCATTGCTCGCCACCCGCAAGCTCGCGCCTACGGTGGCCGGGAGTCCGCAATCGACTCCCGGCGCCCGGGGCGTCTCCTCCTGCGGCGGCTAGGGACGTGAGGGCGCAGAGACTGCCACTCCCTCACGCGCCCCGCCTCCTCCTTCGCGAGCATTACTGCTTCGCAGAAGGAGGTGACGGCTTCCCATGCCCTCTCGCTCCGTACCATGGCTCGCACCAGGGCCGGACGCGAGAGGTCGCCGCCGCCGATCGCCTCCACGAGGACACGGCGGTGCTCCGCCCAGGCAGGGCACACTTCCACCGTATGCTCCACCGTGTCCTCTAGACGATCCTCACAATGGAAACACCCGGGCGTTTCCTCCCGCTTTATCCTGAACAGGAACCCACCGAAGCACCCATGCCCGGTGAGAACCTGTGTCAGGCGGAAGGTGAGGACGCCGTGGCGCCTCTCTATCCACTCCTCAAAGAGGGGACTTACCGCCGCAATTGTGGCGTGCCCTGCGCTGGGTTGCGACAATCGTACCCGCCATGTCGCCATGAGATCCTGCCGGAGCTCTGTCCGCCGTGCCGCGATTTGTCGAGGCTATTGCCATCAACTGGGCACGACTGTATAATTCTAGAGAGAAAAAATCAAAACACTTTGCCTGATCTGGGAATCGAACCCCCCTTTTCATGCTCAGCAGTAGGTACCGCGACCGACCCCTAGACCAACGAGACAGTTTAAGTATCAACTAAATAAATGTTCTTAAATGTTGTTCTGTATATTTCACGCCTGCATCACTCCGCGACGATTGAGGAAGTTGTGCAGTACTTGAAAGTAAAGACCAATTGGACTCTGAGGGTCGAAAGGTTGGAATCGCGCCACAACATCAATTTTAAGTCGTTTGTGGTACGAGTTCCAACCCACCATCTACAGACCTGTCTGAGAGAGGACTTTTGGCCGAAAGGTGTCTTGTATCGTCGTTTCCGAGGACGGTTATGCGACACCACGCAGCGGAACACGACGCCGTCATCATTACGTGTTTAGTGATAGTTTAAGTTTTGTTTTGTAAAATATGTATTAGTTTATAGTTATTGTTTTATATTATTTGTTTATTGTGTTTTTTGGGCCTAAGTTGCCTGAAATAAAGGAATGTCTTGTATTGTATCGTAAACACCTATAAAGTGTTCCAAAGACCTTTTCCACAGCATTATTCATCACTAAGATAATTCTGCACTCAAAACAACGTCACGTGATTTCACGTGAATATACTCACATCTCTATACACTAAATCGAGACGACATGTGACAATGGAATCGCTCGAGTGCGTCAAATATACGGCTGTGTTACAGACAACACAACTATAGTGTGTATAAGAAACATGTACTGAATCTATACTATATTACTATTACTATATTTACTATATAATATTATGAAGCTGAAGAGTTTGTTTGTTTGTTTGGTTGAACGCGGTAATCTCAGGAACTACTGGTCCGAATTGAGAAAATCTTTTTGTGTTGGGTAGCCTATTTATTGAGAAAGGCTATAGGCTATATAAAATTACGCTACAATTAAAAGAAGCGGAGCAGCAACGAAAAATGGATGAAAACTGGCTGGCAATTCGATGCGACGGGAAGGGTCAGGGGAGCAAAAATTTGACGCGGACGACGTCGGGGGCAGAAGCTAGTGATTATATAAAATCAGCTTCAAATAAAACATCTATCTTATATAATTATTGTTAGTTATGACTAAATTTGTGTAAAAAATCTTCTTTCTGTACTGTTCTTCGGTGTAGAAAAACATCGTATGGAAAGCGGCATGCTCTAGAAACAAAAAAAAAATAAGACATATGACATTCACTAGCCCACACTGGACCCACGTGGTGGAATACGGCCCACACCCTCTCACAAAGAGAAAACCTGTGTCCTAGCATTGGGAAAATTATTGATTAATTTTCCGTTATTCTTTATATCTTTTTATTTATTTATTAATAGTTTTACAGGCAAAATACAAAAATAAATTTCTAACTATACAAATAAATACAAAAACAAAAGGACACTTAGGCGCGAAGTACTCATCCGCATTACTGTCATCCGGAAACGTGCCAAATTTTCCTAAAAACTCTATGCGATCCGACGCCATATTTGTTTACCAAATTACACGACGAAAGAAGAACACACTTTAAGGCTCGTGCAGACTAGCGCGATGCGACGGTCGCGAGCGATTCGGCGATTTATATCCGTAGTACAATTTCTATGAAAACGCGCGCGACACTTCAAACAGGGGCGATCTATCGCGCTGCGACACAGTAGCTCCGCGTCGAGCAGCGCAACAACATAAGGTACATTTTGTGTGGCGTCGGTTCGCAGTCGCAACAACCTCGTCACACCGCGACTGTGGCGTCGCGTCCGCGAATTCGCCGCGACGCCATACAAAATTTACCACAAGCTGTCGCACTGCTCTTCGCGCGTGATTCGTTGGCCGTGGTCGCGCAAGTGTGAAAGGTGTTACGTCGCCATAAATCGCAGAATCGCCTCTGCGACACGTCGCGCGACAAGTGGCGCCTATTTGTACGAGCCTTTACGTTTGAAATACAACAGCTGTTGAGATTACGTCCATCTTGTAGCCATCAGCTCGTTGGTAGTTGTCCCGATTAATGAAGCATCATGTCGTGGGCGGTCGCAAGTGTGCATGTTTCCTGTCGAAGACATCGGACAGTATCTGACATTGGATAGACTGGTCTGGCTTGTATCATTGGACATGATTGTACATCGTTGTTGTACTGTATGCCATGCGTTTTTCAAGCTCTACTTCGGAAAGTATTAGGGTGTAAGTAGTAATAGGAAATGGTACTATATAACTACGGACACACGTATCTACTATCTTTACTCTGTTTTGTTTAGCAAGAAGTCTTCCAAAGGTAATAACAAAAGAAAAATATAATAAGTAACTTTATTTCTGCAAGTAGATTTCTACAAACACATTTACACATCAATCATATTTTTTAAACTAGATGAGGTCGGCGTTTCCTATCTGACTACTCTGAGAAGAA
The DNA here is from genome assembly GCA_947507805.1 of Aporophyla nigra. NCBI lineage: Eukaryota > Metazoa > Arthropoda > Insecta > Lepidoptera > Noctuidae > Aporophyla > Aporophyla nigra. Next base: position 16,902,778 of record OX382309.1, on the reverse strand, counting down.
AGGCCGAAACAAACTAAGAGGTCAGTCTCTTTTAAAGTTCAGACATAATCTTGGTCGGATCATGTGGATTGGTATCTGAAATTGTATTTTGAGGAAAGAACTACATAATTAATACTACACAAGTTGAAGTATGAGGAAGGACTTTTAAGTGAACTTTTAGCAGGCAAAATAACGCTAAAAAAATATAATTATCTATTTTAAAAAAATGTGTTTGCACTAGGTAATGTCATAATTAGCGAACAACCAGTGAAAACCATCTGTTAAAGATATTTCCTTTGATTCTCCGTGAAACATCAATAACATAGCGAAAAGACATGTTAAATGAAATTCCGCCATGATTGGAAAATAAAAATAAGGTAGCTAGGTACTCGAAGTTGAAATACGGAAACCTATAAAAGTGATGAATGCTTGAATGCTTTTTAATATAAGAACATATCTCATGTGTATCTGATGCTCTGTTTTCTTAAACCCATATTAAAACTTGAAAAAGAAAGATGGCTTCGAAAAACAGGATTGCAGTTTATAGAATACGTACGTATAAACTTTAGAATCTTAATTGATTGTATTATATGTGGATGGTGTTATAAATAGAATTAGTCGACACTCACACGGACGTAATTTTCAACCCTCTGCTCAGCGCCGAAGGTTGAAAATCGAACAGCGTGTTTTTTGAAGCGCTGATTCGCACTCTGTTGGATTCCCAATGCTCTATCCCATACTGAGAGTTGAAAATACAGTGCACGATAAAATCCTGCCGCGATATTTTTACGTCTGTGTTCACGTCGAATTATTAGATAGGAATTGAAAACATGATTCTAAATGGTAATTGATTTTATTTCTGAAAGTAGTTTGGTGCAAACACTTTTACACTTCAATCATATTTTTAAAAGAAGGCCCGAAAGAAACTTGGAGGTCACAGTCTCTTTTAAAGTCCAGACACAATCTTGGTCAGATCATGTTAAGCGTATATAGATTGTTGTCTTAATTGATCTTCTGAGAAAAAAAAACCACACAGATTGAATAGACCTGTCCAACGCACGTATTTTTCAGTAATTATGCTGCTTGACTCAGAACTTAGGAGCTCAACGATTTGACTACCAAAGAAAGGATATTTGTGTAAAGTATTAAACTTCTCTCCCTACGATTCTCCTGTACCCATAGTTGACTCGTACCGCCGCACTATGGGCCAGATCCGTGCGTACCGTCTCAAAAATCTGTAACTTTTATGTTAATTGAAATAAATAGCTCAAATTTGGCACGTAGTATCTCGAATGTATATACAATCCAATTATAAAACATGTTTTGTCAAATGTTGAATTTAAAATATTTAAAAAATAAAACAAAAGTAGAAATGTATTTTTTTAATATTAAACCATAGTTTGTTTAGCTTATTCAATTACAATTTTACAGTTTTATCATATTACTACTGTTTAATATATTTTTTTATTATATATAAATCTAAAATTCAATTAAATAACAATAATATATTATAATAATTAATTCCAAAAAAATATTTTTTTAATTAATGTAGTACCTACTTCTACTTAAATATCTAAGAGGTTCTTGGCTTCGTCTAACAATTTCTTGGAAATAGTCACTGATGGTTTTCTGATACATAGATAAGGATCTGATGTAAATAGGAGACTATGAAATACGTCTTGATTCGTTGCTGATCTAGAGCATTTTCTTGCGTGATACAATCTGAATTTTTTGTAATCTTTGTTTCGAGATTCTTGGGCATCTTCAGATAAATTACCAATAGGCAGAACAGCAAAATTTCTAATTATACTTTCCCCATGTATTAAGATTTAAAATATTTTTTGAAATATTTTGTATTTTCCCCCCATCTGGGATTTTTCGATTAATTTCAAGAGGGGCAGATTCGGGCAGAATTTTTTTTTGCCCTGACTTCTGTGTTAGTTGCTCTATATAACACTACCAAAATTACGTCATGGGTAGACACGGCTAACTGTCAAAAATCTATTTGAAGTTTCTAATAAGGTTAAAATATTAGGCCCCGAAATAAAAATTCTATACCTTTCCAGTTTTCACAAAAAGCTTTACTTAAATTATTTTTAATTAGAGTACTTCTTAACGATTCTAACCATATATCACATTTACACATTTGCTGTGAAATTAATGAAAATATGACCATGCGAACTGGAGGAATTGTGTTCTACATAATTCTCATAATTTTAACCGTCAACTTGCAAGCCTTAGTCTAATAGTAAAAAATTTGAAATAATGGATTTAAACTACTACATAATATGCATTAGACATTTAATTAGACGTGCGCATTAACGAAATATTCAATATCAAACATTTTGAAAACCTATTTTTGAGACGGTACGCACGGTTCTGGCCCATAGTGCGCCGCGACCGACGCCTTCTTTTAAAACGAACTGCAAAACAACGGTCATGTTTTAAAGTAAAAAGTCAAGTACCAGATCACAAGGAATTCCTGTTAAATTTACATAATCACGTGTGAATGTTCGGTGTGGTGCCAGACGGAGAGAATAGCACCACCCCATTTTGTCCCGTGGGTATCATAAGAGGCGACTAAAGGACTTATTAGAAAATGGGGAGCAGTATTCTCTATGTATTTTACCACCAAACTGCGATCGCCAACCCACCTGCCAAGCGTGGTTATTATGGCGAAATCCCCCACTCCCCTAATTTGGGGAGGCCTATCTCCAGCAATGGACTTCTTTCGACTGAAATGAATCACGTGTGAAAACGAAAATTCATCTTCTTTTTTACAGTAATCCGAACGAAAGCAACACTAGATTCGAATCTTTTGAAATTATGGACTTAAATTAAAGGTAGCAGAGTCTAAAATCCGGTGGCAAAAGAAAAGCGAAGGTGGTTCGAAAAGTTCATGTTTCGTGATACTTCGGTAGTGAAAGTTTGTAACGCGATACCACTGTGCTAGCTTTATTAAAGTTTTGAGGATCTAACCTCAGCTTCTCACCCAAGTGTTATCTAGTATCACAAGTGATATTGACAAATAGGTATAGATTCTAGTAGGTGATGCCTAGAAGTCTTTGATCTATTTCGACCTCTAATACCGAAATAAATCCTTGTGGTTTAAGTTCCAGCTCAAAAAGCCGCTAAGCTGAAGTGGGAGTGAGCTGGCCACGTGTGACGTGTGCCCAATAAGTTGTGAGTCCAAATAATTACTACATGGAGCCTTGATGGAATCAGAAGACATCGCGGCAGACCCCGCCCCGTGGGGCGAGCTGGAGAAATCAAACGATCAGTGGTCGTTGAAAGCCAAAGGAGGAGGCCTTGCGCAGCAGTGGTTAAAAAGGTGATTGGGGTGGACTGGATCCGGAAGACGGCGGTCACAGTATTCTTGTGCAGCTTGGAAGATGTCTATACCTAGCAGAGGACTGCAATAAGCTGAGTTGGTTGAATTGGCATTCGAAAATAGATATTGTGCCACGGGATACGCTCCAATGCGATTAGAAATCTAGAATCTCAGGTACATGCAAAGTTATCCAGTTAGGTAAAACCCTAAATAATCCCATGCTTGTTTGTAGAACGCCAGGATATAAATGTTACGAGTTACAATTTTTTATAAGTTTTTAGCTTTTGCTAGCGGCTTCGCCCTCGTGGAGGCCGAAAGCTATCCCACGGGAACATACTACGGGCATAAAAGTATCCTATGTGTTAATCCAGGTTATAAACTATATGTGTGGCAAAAATACATATCTGTTTGGCTGTTTTTGAGTGACTGAGTAACAAACATTGAATCATACAAATTATCATATCTTGTTCTATACCTTCTATACATAGTATAAAACAAAGTTGCATTTCGTATCTGTACGCTTAGATCTTTTATACTCCGCAACGAATTTTAATGCGGTTTCCACTAATAGACAAAGTGACTCACGAGAAAGGTTTATATGTGTATTTCCCGGGCAGTCAAAGCCGCTGGTAAAGGCTAGTTTATAATAATAGTAGGAAGCTGAAATGGTTTAAGAATGTTATTAGTGTTTTCCTTTTAATAAATTTGACTGTACCGTGTGGTGCCAGACGTAAAGAATAACACCACCCCATTTCTTCCCGTGGGTGTCGTAAAAGGCGACTAAGGGACTTACTAGAGAATGGGCAGCAGCGTTCTCTATGCATTTTACCACCATACTGCGATCGCCAACCCGCCTGCCAAACGTGGCGCTTATGGCAAAGCCCCCCAAATTGGGGGAGGCCTAAGTCCAGCAGTGGACGTCTTACGGCTGAAATGATGATGATGATGAAATTTGACTGAGCGAACCCAACCGCCCTTTTTTTTTTTTTTTTTTTTTTTTTTTTTTTTTTTTCCGGTCAAGGAAAACATCTTGTGTAAACTGTCATGCCCTAGAACCAAAAATTCAAAAACATGTGACATCGATCAACCCGCACTGGGCCTACCTTATTGATTTATTGGACAAATCTCTCTTACAGAGAGGAGGCCAACTGTGGCAACATTATTTGCTGATTTTACTTAACGATCCCAAAAACATAACTATGCTGCCACTACTCTAAACTTCCACAAAACGATACAGTGCCAAAACCTCATTTACCAAACACTATAGAAACCAATTTAGGGCCATTAGATCCCCGATAAACTCAAACGCGCCTCGTAAAACAAACTGCAGCACGCGGGCGGATTAAAACTAAATACTTCCGTATATTGAGCCTACAGTTGTTGCAACCGGTACCGGTTTATTGCCTCTGTTGGTCAGTGAACCGTTACAATTAAAATCGGGAGACACGTCCCACGTGACCTAGCTGGTAAAATATGCGCATAAAATAAAAAGCAGTGATTCAGGTGTCCTTTTACAATATTGCTCCGTTAAAAACTATGTTGAAGTTTTTTTTAACTGTTTTTTTTTTACAGGTAAGGCAGTGGGAATAAACAAATAAATTGCACCTTATAAGTAGGCAGTTCATTTTACCAAGATCCAGCCTGCTGCTTCCCTCTTTCAGCGATGCCCTAAGCCGAGTTCCGTATCGGACAGGGAGTGCCCTTAGCGAGTAGTTGTTCTAGTTTTAAGTTTTGCCCTGGCCGGAAGCCATAATTTATTAAAGGTTTTTCCCAAAACCATAACTTATCAGCAGTGATCGGAGTAGGTAGATTGAAATGGGATCAATGAACTGGCACATATATTAGTATGGATATGCCTTCGGGATTCCGGGATTTTGAAATTAATTTCAAATGTTGTAATGTGTAGAATAAAGAATACATCGATATAAATAAGAAATGTTTAACCCTTTTGCTGTCTTTTTAATAGTATATAGGTGATCGGCCTTCTACAGTAAGAAAAAAACAATTTTAAATGTTTATCTATCGCATTCTATAAATTTCTAATATTATATAGTACCTAGTTTAAAAATCCTTACTTTCATAATATTTGATTCAATCCCGTAAGTACCAAATTGAAATCCCGGAAAAAAGGCTTATCCATGTTATGATTCCTATGACTATTCATGATGCGAGTACGTAAAATCAATCTACCTACTCCGATCAGTGATCACTGCTTATCAGCCGACTGGTTGCCTTATTGTAAATGCCAGTGTCATTTAAAGTTTTGAACAAAGTTGGAATAATGCATTTTTTTATGGCATTCGTTTTCGATATCCATATCCAAGACAGAGGTCATGTATTGCCAACAAATTTAATTTGACCTTGAATAAGTATCATCATTTCAGCCGTAAGACGTCCACTGCTGGACTTAGGCCTCCCCCAATTTGGGGGGCTTTGCCTTAATCGCCACGCTTGGCAGGCGGGTTGGCGATCGCAGTATGGTGGTAAAATGCATAGAGAACGCTGCTGCCCATTCTCTAGTAAGTCCCTTAGTCGCCTTTTACGACACCCACGGGAAGAAATGGGGTGGGGTTATTCTTTACGTCCGGCACCACACGGTACAATAAGTATGCTATAGTGTAATTAACGTTACTAACCTACAGTAGTCCGCTGCTGCTCGAAGGTCTCTCCTACTGCACGCCATTTAATCCGAATTTCGGCAATTCTAATACAGCTGCTACCAGCCACCCTGCGAAGATTTTCGCTTCACCTAGCATGAGGGCGTTTACCTTACGTCGCCGATTTGTCACATCGATTTCGATTAGTAGTTCAAGTCTAGTTTGGTCATCGTTCCTTCGACTAATATAGCCGGCCGAATTAAGATTACTTATTCAGTGAGCTATGTCGAGTACTGGTTTGATTCGATCTTGTAGTTCAGGAATGTATCATAAAGCCTCAGGAAACTTTTATTTTGCTTTTTTATCCCAAATAAATCCTACTATCGTACCATCGTATTACAAGGTGAAAGTTCGTGTGTTTGGATGTTTGTTAGTCAATCAGGCTAAACGACATTGGACAAAAGAATATGGATAAATTTGGGACGCAAACAGTTAAAACATGGACTAACAGATACGACACTTTTATCCCGGTAGTAAGTTTCCATAGGATAATTTTCGACCTTCACGCGGACGAAGTCACCAGAAAAGCTGTTGTATTAGGTATGTCGAAAAATTTAAAGATTCGTTCACTAAACTAACGCTTGCTTACTACAAAGTAATAACAATGAATGAACGTTAAACTTTTCAATCGACGTACGTTAAAGGTTTTAGTTAAATTTCCGGTCGTTTGCGAACCGATTTTCATTTCTATTTAACTCTAGTTTGTTTTATTTCCTTCCTGGCTAACTATTTAGTTTAATGTTAGTTCGCTCTATATGCTAGTTCCTAACCGGTTCAAACAATCATAATCTTTATACTAAGGCAGAGTGTACACCTCAGTCATCATCATCATCATTATCATAATTATTTGACTGGCCTGTTAGTCTAGTGGTCAGTGACCCTGACTGCTAAGACCGAGGTCGTGGGTTCGATTCCCACCCAGGACAAACTTTGTGTGATGAGCACAATCATTTGTTCTGTGTCTGGGTGTAATTTATCTATAATATGTATGTATTTAAAAATATATAAGTATATTTATCAGTTGTCTGGTTACCATAGTTACAGGCTCTGCCTAGTTTGGGATCAGATAACGGTGTGTTGGTTGTCCTAAGATATTATTATTATCATCATCATTTCAGCCGAAAGACATCCACTGCTGGACATAGGCCTTCCCAATTTGGGGGGTTTTGCCATAGTCACAATACTTGACAGGAAGGTTGGCGATCGCAGTATGGTGATAAAATGCATAAAGAACGCTGCTGCCATCCCTTAGTCGCCTTTTACGACACCCACAAGAAGACGTGGAAGTGGATGCTATTCTTTATGTCTGACACCACAGAACTGTCCGGTACCATATCTACAGAACCACAGTCATACAGTTTTTTTTTTTTTTGAGATTTAACCGGTTATTTATTATATTTGTAGTCTTTTACTATGAGACTATTTTGTGTTGAGTGTTACATTAAACGAACACGCGAGCCCTGTATAGGTTAGTAACGTGTCCTAGGTTTTTTTAAAGTGAAACTTTTATTACATCGTCTCACACTTTTTCGTCTGTGTGTTGCATGTCGCGTGACGGTCGGCCGCGGAGTAGGGATAAAGTGAAAGGCGCTCGCTGGTGCCAGTTGTTGTTTACGGATTTATTTCAATTTTGAGTGCTTGAATTTATTATTTAACTTATTTCGTATGAATATTTAAATTGTATTGTACCGTGTGGTGCCGGACGTAAAGAATAACACCACCCCATTTCTTCCCGTGGGTGTCGTAAAAGGCGACTGAGGGACTTACTAGAGAATGGGCAGCAGCGTTCTCTATGCATTTTACCACCATACTGCGATCGCCAACCCGCCTGCCAAGCGTGGCGATTGTGGCAAGGCCCCCCAAATTGGGGGAGACCTGAGTCCAGCAGTGGACGTCTTGCGGCTGAAATGATGATGATGATGTATGAATATTAAATTAAGTCTTTTTATTAAGCTATTGCATATATTCCCAAAATTTTAGTTAAATGTCTATAATGTGAAAAAAAGTTTCACTTTTACCGTGGTTTTTACTCTAGGTTACGTTGGTTTCTTAATCTAGCATTTACACCCACATATAACTTTTATGCCTATTTTGTTTTCACCAAGTAATTAAAACTTGTCAACCTGTCTAGCCTTTTCCCATCTATATTATGTTGGGTTCGGCTTCCAGTCTAACCGTATGCAGCTAGACACCAGTATTTTACATGGAGCAACTGCCTATCTGTTCTCTATAACCCAGTTACTGGGTAAAGGCGGGAGCCTGTTTCCTCGGCCTGTTTGTGGGGTCCCTAATACGATGTGGTACAACACACAACAACAAAACAACACACACACAACAACAACACACACGCACACTAAACAACTTATTGAATACCAAATATATTTAACCTTAAAGTAGAAATTTATTGATGGGTACCCAAATGCATCTAATCGTCATTACTCGAAAATCACAAACTATAAACTGACTTCTAGGTATTACAGGATAAGGAAAATAACACGTAACACATTGTATCATTTAAAGGTACACCACACACCACATTTGTTTCAAATATGCACACCTTTAAATAGAATTCACTCTAGTTGCCCATTCCAAAAGGTAGACGTGTCTCCAAAGTAGTCCGAAGTCTCCACGTGTGGAGAAGATCAGACAAGAAACTCCACCGTTACTCAGTACTTATTACTAAGTAGTAACATAAAACTTACATGAAGTGGTACCAATGTACCCTACATTTACTGGCCTGTTAGTCTAGTGGTTAGTAACCCTGACTGCAAGACTGTCGTGGGTTCGATTCCCACCCAGGACAAATATTTGTGTGATGAGCAACAATCATTTGTTCTGTGTCTGGATGTAATTTATCTATAATATGTATGTATTTTATTTATTTATCAGTTGTCTGGTTACCATAGTACAGGCTCTGCCTAGTTTGGAATCAGATAACAGTGTGTTGGTTGTCCTAAGATATTTATTTATTTTATTTCTGACCACTCATAACACATCCGTCTTCGATGCTGGCCCCGAGCGTGTAAATATTAGCGTATGTAAAGATGTTGCACATTTTCGACAGTTTCGTAAACAACTATTGTCTACAACTTGTTTTAGGTGTAGGTATACGTGTTTTATACTGTCCTGTCGGTCTGTTTGTTTTGGCTAATCTCTGAAAGGGCTGCACCGATTTTGACGGGACTTTTGTGGCAGATAGCTAATGTTATAAAGAGTAAAATAGGTTCCCGTAATATTATTTTCGACATCCTCACGGATGAAACCGGGGGCACAGCTAGTAAACAATATAATATTAACCCGTACTCATGAATTAGTTCCCCTAGGATACGAGTGAAATACCGAGTAATGGCTAGTAGTCCATAAATGATGAAGTAAACTTACTAAATTATCAAGTTAAGGTTGTATTTAGAGGACATAATTGTAGAAGTAATTATGTCCTCTAAATACAACCTAAACTTGATAATTTAGAAAGAGAAATCAAATTTGACATTGATTAAGTAATCCCTGAAATTTAAAGAGGATTAAGTAATTAATTATAAACTTTGAAAGTTAATAAGATTGTATTTCGCGTCCTTGTTTTGTCCTGCAATAGATAAATAAGTTAGTAATACTTTCCTTCTTGTCTTAATTTAGTAGGTACTACTTTTGCCAGCGGTTTCGCCCGCGTGGCGGTCCCGCCGGGAGTCGGTGGTTATTCCAACCAGCCTACCTCCCTCCAGAAGTTGACTATATCTCCTGGTCTGTTAACAACGTCCGTGTAAGATCTGGGTGCCCTGAAGGATTCTGTTCTAATCTGGGCGACGCCTGTACGTAAAATTAGAAGTGCGATGCCACGTAATGTAAAGTGCGTTCATAAATGCAATACGTGACATCAGAAACTATAGGGTGCAACTTCCCTTTTATTATTTTTCATAGTTTCAGTTTTTCTCTCCGTGCTCACCCTTTTTTTGGGTGGGAAATCAAAACCGCGGCCCTGGCAGGTATCAGCCCTAGCGGACCCCTTTAATTTCTGCTGACATCTCTTTGAGGCGCGCGTGGAACACTACGCGCCGTCGACCCGAGCCAGATGGGTAATTGCGGAACTTTTTATCGGTAGGAATTGGTTTAATATTCATATTTAAACAACATTCATTGCGTTATTTATGTTGCTGAGCCGACAATTTATTCGAACAAATGACGCAATGGTTTAGAAATAATCTTCAATCCCATTCAGATTCTGATAAATTGTGCGTTTCGCAATTAGGGTGCTGGTCCTTACGGGGAGGCGAGCTACCCATTGCTCGCCGTCCACACGCCCGCGCCCACGGTGACCGGGGGTCCGCTTACTACATACCTATTCATAAAACTACCCATATACAAACTTCATGTAAAGTTTTAAATGTAAGCAAATAATATTTGTCATGAGTTCATTATTTTCGTAAATATTTACTTTAAACGTATAAACACTGTGTAAGATTCCTTTGTTCTATCATAAACTCTCTGATTATGAGGGCATCATACGTATAATTACCAACACTTTGTAAAGCACAAATATTGTTGACATCTAATTAGGATAGAGTCAGAAGGGATTCTTATTATTTGTCTGGCTAGACCAATATTTGTGTTTGTCCTAGCCTAAAGCAAACACCATAACTGCTACCGACTCATTATTTTCCTAGGTTGATTTCTACTTCGTTATGGTCACCAACTACGTTTTTGGACCGAAGCTCTAAGTAGCATGCGGTAGGGATAAAATTGTCACGTAACGGAAAAAGCGTTACGCGCTCTCCATGCGACGAAATAATAGAATGATGCCCACTATCGAATTCTGCATCCTCGAAAAGTCAAAATGAAAATCCAAAATGGCGGCTGCGAAAATCTTCACATTTTTTGTTTTTCATTTCATGGTTTTCGAGGGTGCTAATGCCGATAGTGAGGCTCACAATAAAGTTTGAGATTTTTAAAGACACCGTAGACGACGTTACATTTGGAGTTGAAGAAAAAGCCTATGGCACTTTGTTTTTGGCGGGGGTCCCGCCGACCCCTCACTTTTTATTGAAGATGGCCTTATTTGGCACTCGGGAGCCCATTTCACTATTGATATATTTTTTTTCTTAGCCTTGGGCTGAAGTCACAGTTATGTTAATGTAAGTTAAATTAATAGACGTCATGAAAGTTTTAAACAGATGAAATTAAGGCTACAACTTTCAGCATATTTGAAAAAAAAAAGTATTGACGTTTACTCTCATATATTTTAATATAAACTTGTGGTAAATACACTGGCCAGTGTTTTCCTGTTCCCCTACAATTGACAAAAATGTGTGGTCCATCTATTTCAGTGTCCCATATATTAGAGGGGACGCGACACGGAACGCCACTTCTGTCTCAAATAGTTCCGATCCAACGGTCACCCTACATGACTTCTCTTTTGTCGGGACTACTATTAAATTGGTCTTTATTTGTCCAACTTATTGTGTTATATGGGAGTTTACAGTTTTTAGGTACATTGACGACTGCCTTCAGAAATTCTGGTGAACTTTGATATAATATAGCTTTGAATCTGGAATTCCAGTAGGTATGTCCAAGGTACATGTAGTGTGTAATGTTGGGTGACTTTCATCCAGAATTTAATTTACGTGGTTTTATTTAGGAGTTTGCCGGATCAAGCGATATACTCCTCTTTTCTCCGCTGCAGTTTTTTAAAAGTCGTCACTCACTGAATAGAAGGTAACGTCACCAAAAGAATCAAGTAACCAGGGTTGTCGGTTATAGTTGAAATTTACTGAGAAAACCGACAAATGAGTTCGAATAAAATTTAATTTAATTCTTAGGAAGCTGACAGTTCATTTATTAAATTAAACATCCATCAGTTTCTTACTGTAGTTGAAATTTTCTACTATAGCCGACGATCCTGGTTAGTTACCAAGTTTGGTGACCGTAGGTACATACAGGATGACCCATGAATAGACGTTGGTTCTATTATTTTTTTGTGCTATCTCTCTCCAAGTGCATTCCTCTAACTAAAATAATCGGGTTCAGCGATTATTTTAGTTTTTTTTTTTTAAATTAACTTTTGCAAAGTTTTCACAATCAGATTTTTTGTTTTTCTCTCTTGTCGTAATTCTTTCACCTTTTTGGAAGTTCAAAAAACTATCACTGTACCTTATTTCCGATTTCCTCGGTTGTACACTACTTAGATGCTCGCGATTTCTGACCTTAAAACTACAACATCTCTCACAATGTTTTTGAGTGATTTCTAACATTATCGTGTGTATATTAGAATAATACTTATACCTGCCCTATCTGCGGTATACAGATCGGAGAATATTGTTATATTATTCGTAAACTTTTACTTGTTATACAGGGTTATTTGTAAAACACCGGCAACCTCTCAGGTCTATGTTACTAACATCATAATCAACAACTTTTGTTCTGTGACTTTTAAAAATTCATCATATTTTAGTTCATCAGATTTTCAAACAAAAATAAAAATATTTACATTAAACGCTCTAAATGTTACGGAGTCTATGCGAAGCAAAAGAAAGCGATAGTATATTAGCAAGGGGAGCGGGGTTAGGGCGGTGGGGGCGCTTGAACTTGACCTATTTACAGGCAGCCGATTTTTGTATGAAAATCTGATGCACTAAAATATGATGAATTTTTAAAAGTCATAGAACAAAAGTTGTTGATTATGATGTTAGTAACATAGACCTGAGAGGTTGCCGGTGTTTTACAAATAACCCTGTATATAGTTCGTACATTGTGGCTAGTTAGAGGTTAATCTGAAATTACTTGAGAAGAAAAATATGATATTTATATTTTGTTAATCAACATTGTTCTAACTATGATAGCCCTTTGACAGATTGGAGTATGTGGCGTGGCGTGGCGTGTGGCGTGTGTGGTGTGGTGTGTGGTGTGTGTTGGTGTGTGTGTGTTGGTGTGTGTGTGTTTGTGTGTGCATGTATGTGTGTGTGTGTGAGGGTGTGTGTGTGTGTGTGCAATACTTTTTTCCCCGTAAGATTGTGGGTTTAATACTACGGTAGATCAAAGTTCGTTCCGTGTGGTGCCGGATGTAAAGAATAGCTCCATCCCATTTCTTTCCGTGGGTGTGGTAAAAGGCGATTAAGAGACTTATTAGAGAATGGGCAGCGGCGTTTTCTATGCATTTTACAACCATATTGGGATCGCCAACCCGCCTGCCAAGCGTGGCGATTATGGCAAACCCCCCCCCAAATTGGAAAATACCTATGTCCAGCAGTTGACGTCTTTCGGCTGACATGATGATGGATGGGATCAAAGTATTACTTACCCCATGGCCACGAGCCATTCACTCAACTGACATGCGTCTTGCGAATAGAACTGCAGAAAAAACAAATGAAAGAAGGTTCTTATCTATACGTCATGTTCGTGACCGGGCGCCGTCAGTAAGTACTGGTCATCTCTTAGCTGCCACGGCTTATTAAAATTTATGAATTGTTTATTTTTTATTATGGACTCTTTTAATGTGCACAACTTTTTACATCATTCTCACAAGAATAATTTGAACATGAATGACGTAACCAATTTTTTGTAACAATAATTTCATTTAAAAGAGTGTCCGACTGTCCGTGGAGTTTCTTGCCCGTTCTTGTCCATAGGTACCTAACAAGCCCACGCTTTGGAATGGACAAAGCTTCATCTTTCCCATTGATGGCCCCTTTTTTTTGGGATGGGAAATCATCAAATGACTTCTCCCGCTCTGGGCGGAGCGGGAGAGCGTGTCAGACTTTTACTGACTAAAACCCACCCGTGTTCCTTCAGTTGCCCATGTGCCAGGGTCACGGTATCTCTTTCGAACAATCTCACTGACTATTCAAAAGTGCCTTTAGTTAGTTTATTTGAAAGAAATGCTTTGAGTTTGACTTGTGAGCATGCCACGTGTCACCGTGATCTGACTTGCGGTGCGACGACGCCGGACGGAAGTAGCAAGTCGCGTCGCCCGAAGCTTGAAACATTACTCCTACATGCTGTTACATTCGGTTACTAAGCATTTCTCCACATCTGTCGCAATCGACGCATATCTGCTACGCTAGCGCCGTATGGTGGCGCTCGATGGAGCTGATGAGATAGGCGCCGTCGATCGAGTCACTTTTCTGTTGGCTGTCGGTGCGTGCGGACATCGCCGAACTATCACGCGGTCTGCGATATGTACGTACATACCTAGCTATGTGTGCTATGCTACCTATCTACCGTGTTGTACTTTTGGATGGGAATAACAATTTGAAATATATGGATCTGTTTTCTTTAACGAACACTACCCACAAACGCCTATAGTCAAGAAGACCAACGATGAGCGCTGAAAAATGATGGAGAAGGTCTCCTTTCATCATATCAATGCCCTTCCCGCATTTTGAAATCCTCGTAAAATGCACATGAACATTTTTGTGCCTGAAACTGACGTAAGCTGTTTTTCATTCTGGCAGGAAACAGACACATTCCGAACCAAAACTGGAACAATGAAATTGGTACTACATTTTTGATGAGCTTTCTATGACTTGCAGACAATGTTGATATTTCAAAGCTTTAATTAATAGGAAGAAACACCTAAAGTTCTAGTTAAAATTAACTTTTAAATTCAATCTATTAATTACAAGTTTAAGTTAAGTTTCTTATATCCAATTTTGATTTCAAACCGGAGAAAAACAAACAAAAAGGATTGAATTACGTTTAATTATTGTTATTCTAAGAAACAAGAACAAAACTGCATTACTAATTCAAGTCTAAAACATTTGACGCACTAGGAATTTGGCTCGCAGAGGCGGCTGCGTTAAGCTCAATACTCAATACTTTTATTGCATTCCACATGTTTTCTTAGGTGGTAAACTTATAATTAGATCATATGGACCCTGCCGGGCACAGCAAAATAAGTGAGTTAGGAGAGAGGAAGCATTTGTTAATTTTGTAGCATTAGAAAACTTACTATAATCATATAAAAATAATGAATATAAAAGCCTCCTTTTAATCCCTTAAAAAGGTGGGAACGATTACACAAAAATGGCTGTTCAAATACACAGCATTTTTTGACACTGGTGGATGCGCTAAGGTACCCCGCGAAATTCAAATCGCTTTCATTTTGTTATCTCAACAACATTCATTGTGTTATTTACGCAATAGAGCTGACAATTTCTTTGAACATACGTAGCAATGGGTCAGCAACATCTATCTGATACTGTGTTAAATGTTACAACAAAATACCTTCTGATATACTGCAATTAAATGAAAGGTGGTTTAAAAGCCATATTAAAAGTACACTTTGTAAACGAGCTTATTACAAATTAGATGATTACACCCAAGATAAGAACGCTTGGAAACATGCTGGTCTCGCTCCATAGGACAGTCTTAGAGTTTATCAGGTTGCTAACTTAATTGTATAGATAAGATTATTTTTTTCTTCTATGACACTGATATACATTCTGAGAATACTGTAAATCATACACTGACTTGTAACTTGTAAAAATATTAGGAAACTCGTATTTTTGCCTTTGCAATGTTTTAGTAAATATGTGAGCACCTTGTATCTCTCATATAATTAATTTATCTCTCATTGCTTAATTTTCAGTTCTTTTACCTGTTGTGATATGGTAAATTTTATTTTAAGGTGAATGCTTCAACCAGCCCGCGAAATTCAAATTTTCTTATGTTTTTTCGAATTTGCAGGCCAGTGCTAGGTTATATGTTGATTAAAATATTATTCGCGCCTGTAAAACATATGTAGTTACAGAATGATAATCATCAAAATCATCAATACAACGCTCTAATTTCATAAAGCTGTAGGAATGACTTTTCCTGTATTTTTTTTGTTTCTAAGCCTTTATGAACTTGGAGGGTTGTATTGGCGATTTGGTATTCGAAGGTATGAGTTTGAAGTTTGTGTAAACTGACATGAGCTTTGAGCTGTAAAAAGCACTCGAACGAAGATTTTTTAAAGGGCTTGTGATGTTGATTGCTAGTTAGTAGAACTACTAACTGGCAATCAATAACTTTTTGTCCAGCAGTTCATCGAATTCGACCCGACCGTCCGAACCTGACATTCGTACGTGCCAGTTTTCTTGTTTCATTAAAGGCTAAAAGCCTTTGCAATTCTTTTTTGAGGATTTCAAAAAATAGAGTGGTCCTCAATTTATCTCGATGTCTCAAGTTTTGAGAATCGATTATGGAACTGGACAGTGGAAGACAGCATTTCACCAATCATAATCATTGTAAATAATGAAATCATAGTAACTTCAGTAATACGTTAAATAACTAAAGCTTGGGTTTCCTACGTTTCCTAGGAAAGCGCTGCCGTCACATTATGACGGTGGCCATGAACAATTGAACATATTTACTTTTATGAATTTGACGTCAAAAAACGTTGTGTATGTGGATAGCTAGCTGTCTTTCTGTGACCTTTGTATGGCGGCATCGCTTTCTTACGAAACCGCGGCAGAACTGCCTAGTGCGTCGCCTCTCTTGAACTTTCTCACGTTACTCAGTCTGTTGGCGATTTATTAATGATTAATGACGTGCAAATAACAAAGAACCACTTAATTATTAATGAAAGTTGTTATCTTTGCCCCACTAATTTACCCTTTGAATTTTCCTATATTGTACCTATAGAAAACATATTGCTGATGCCTACAAGATTTTTATGTGGAGCTCCTAAAATGTTGATAGATCATAAAGTTATGGGACTAATGTTGAAAAAACCGGCCGTAGGTATCTCAAGGAAAAACACGCCGAAAAAAACACGTTTCTTGTATCGAAACCCTTTAATTTTTTATATAGTTTTATTTTTTGTTGTTACAGCGACAACAGAAATACACACACTGAAAATGTCGTCATCTATCAACGATTTCGTTATCTACCAACTATTTCGCTATCTACCAACGATTGATTAGATCTATCTCATGTGGGCACGTGTCTTGTATGGAGCACCAGTTCATTTTTAACTTAATTTTAATTTTATATTTGTTGTTTTCAGTAAAAATTTCAACTGTCTACCTATTTCGGTTCATGAGATAAAGCCCACAAACCGTCAGACGGACAAATAGCGGAGGCTGGAACCTTTAAACCCTTGGGTGCGGAATCCTACAACTTCCTCCACGCACGTGGCGAAAGCGATACTTAAAGGAGGCACGTTGAACGCACCCAGGGACAGTTAGCTCCGGTACTATCTTGCTGTCTGCAACACCTAAACAGTTGAAGATTGTGGGTTTGAACCCAGGCTGGCGTTTTACTTTGTGTGTGTCAATTCTTTATCACCACTGCTCTCATAACGGTGAAGGAAAACATCATGAAACCAGCATATTTCAGAACCGAAAATTCGAAAACATATGACATCCATCAACCCGTGCCTAATGGGCCTACATGGATAGATAGATTACAGCCCACTCTCGAAGAGAGCAGGCTTACTCTTGATTTTAATTTCGATCGACTGACATTGGAATTTTGACGTTTCGTATTCTTGAGTTCGACGCTAGCGCCAAAATGTGTTTAAATTAGGTGTCTATTTTGGATAACTAAGTGGAATCGAGATCGGGCGTTGTTGTTGTTCCAATGTTGACACTATTGTTTTCAAGAGTACCGAATTACGTGTATGCAAAATTAACATTGAAATCGTATTAGCATTAGATTGGAATTAAAATGAATAAGGTAGAAGAGTAAGCCCCCTGACCTGTGTCCTAGCTGTGGGAACATCATAAGGTAATTACGAAGTATTGCACTTTTCTGTGAAAAAGCAGTTTTTGTTCTTTTTTTTTGATAACCGACAAAAAAAAAATTTACCTAAGGGGGGTTTATATTCCATGGTTTTAATTCCTAGTCGATGTCAGGATGCCATGCTACCCCGTATTATTTCTACACACATTTATTTAAAATTGGTCTCAAAACTAAAATTCTGTCTTTAAAAAAGAAAATGGTATCTCAATATTGGAAGACAAATTTTACCATTGTCTGCTGTTTCAAATGTCTTTGCAACGCAAATATTACAAAGAGTGGACACGTCTGCCTGCTCCATTTTCTAGGAATCGTGAAAAATACAGAGATTGTGTGTGCTATCGACTATTTGAGACCGCGCAGAGAGCACAACCGTACCAATGACGTGATAAATTGTCATGTCTTATTTATTTATCTTAACATGTAAAATACGAGTAGCTTAGGTACACCCCTGTTCGTGAGGTTGGGTGACCTGTTTTCTCTTACTCAAATAGTTCATTGCACTCATGCGGTAAGTAGATGTTATATTCATGAAGTCTAACCCCTGACATGAAGTCTGCAAAGGAACAGAAATTACAAAGCTTTCATATTAAAATGACTACTTCAGTTTAATATTAATTCTAAATTACCATAGATAAAAAAAAAATCGGTATAAACTATAAATAATGCCGCATAATTATTATATTTAATACTAGCTGTACCCGCGGCTTCACCCGCGTGGTGTTCAGAAATTATCACACAGGGACGTGTTACGCAGACAAAAAGTAGCCTATGTTACTCCTTATAACATCAGCTATCTGCCAGCGAAAGTCCTGTCAAAATCGGTCCAGCCGTTTCAGAGATTAGCTGAAACAAACAGACAGACAGACAAAATTTAAAAACAATGATTTTTTTATGTAAATACCATATATACTTTCATATGCATTTAGTGAAAAACTGTTAATTTGAAATTACAAACAGACACTTCAATTTTATTTATTTGTATTGTATAGATTATTGAATTTTTGATAATATGTACATTGTTATAAAAATTAGACAAATAGAAACAATATTTTTTTGCCATAAAACAAACGAAATTTATTTAACATCAAGTAAAATGACAATATTAAATTCTTATTAAACCCAATACTGAAATTACAACAGTAATATTTATACAGGGTGTGGCGTAAGTAGTGATCCACAGTTCAGGATTCGATGAACCAGATAATTAACTATAACAATTAAAAATTTTAACCATTTTTAACCACATTTTTTTTTTACAAAAATTGCTTGAATACTAGAGCTATCATGATAAATTATGATTTTTTATGTAAATTCAGCTCTTCTGAAGAAAAAGTTGGTTCTCCTCTAATTTTTAACACACCATCAAGTTCAAGAGCAATTACTGTAAAAAAAAAAAATTGGGTAAAAATGGTTAAAAATTTTAATTGTTATAGTTAATTATCTGGTTCATCGAATCCTGAACGGTGGACCATTACTTACGCCACACCCTGTATATAAGTCATCATCATCTGCCTACACTTTTCCTTGTGTTGCTCCGAACCGTAGTCACTCCAGTGAAGCTGTCGACAGTCTAGGGCACCATGGACTGTCCTGCTGCAGGAGCGCAGGCCACATAGCACGGAACGCCAGCATAAACGATATTATTCCTCGAGCTCCGACCTCTTGTCACCGCCAGCGTACCAGCGGTATTAGAACCAAACGGCTTGGTACGTGACGATGGGAAGAGACCAGACGGCATGACATTGTTGCCTTGGAAGGTGGGTAAGCCTCTGGTATGGGATGCAACCTGTGCTGGCGGGCTGTGCTGGCGCCGCTGCTGCGGCTGCTGAGACCCTCAAGCGGCGCAAATACTGTAACCTTATAGGTAACTACAGTTTTGAGCCGTTTGGGGTTGAAACAGAAAAAGGAGACGCGTACTCGGGCTCCATGACTCGAGTCATGGAGCCCGAGTGCGCGTCGCCTTTTTAAGGAAATTTCTCATCGACAGGTCGACACTTCACGTGACCAGAGGGCTGGATCATTCTTTGGCCAAAGAATAAGCATTGACATTCAACGTGGCAATGCTGCCAGTCTTCTGGGCACGTTTCCAGATGACAGTGATGCGAACGAGTACTTCGACGCCTAAATGTCCTTTGTGTTTGTATTTATTTGTATAGTTATTTATTTTAGTATTTCTGTATTTTAATTTTTAGCTTTCCCAACTATGTTGGAGTCGGCTTCCAGTCTAACTGGATGCAGCTGAATACCAGTATTTAACTCAGAACCACTGCCTGTCTGACCTCCACAACCCCACTTACTGGGTAATACGATACCCCTTGGTAAGACTGGTTGTTAGACTTTCGGGCTTCTGACGACCCGTAACGACTGTCCAAGATCTACGAAATTTAATCTAATCTCTAATCTATCTAATCTTGCATGTTTACATTGTCTACATTTTCAATTGCATAAAAATGACAAGTGGAAGTGCGGAGTCTCCTAATACAAGCAATTCCTTGCTTAAAAGGTGATCTCCAATAATATGTATCAAAATGCCTATTGTAATTGAAATAAACATTATTGCGTTTCGTGGTTTCTGCGTACCCCCATGGGAAAAAGGCGTGATTGTATGTATGTATAAACATTATTATTACATTATTACGAAAGACAGCCGGAACCAACGGCTTAGCGTCCTTTCCGAGGCACAGAGGGATCTTGGTATGTAAAGATGGTCACCCATTCACAAACCATAATATTTGTTTAAGTAAACTTGCTAATTAAAACTAGTTATATGCTAACATTTATTTAGTTTCCTACACGTCATTATAAGCTATGTAATTACATCTGTACACATAGAGAGTTCGTTTATTATGTCCCACATAATCCCGAGGGTCATTATCCGGGAATTAATTAAATCCTTCCATTTTGCACGGACATTATTTTGAGGACGTCCATGGAAAAGATCTTTAACATAGATTAGTCTTTGATGGTAACTACTTTGAATTAATTAAAAATGCTGGCATTTCTTTCTTGGTTTAAATTAATTTAAATTGTTTGTATTTTTTTTTAAATCAAATGGAAATTGGTGTAGTATAGCGCCTTTATTCCCAAAGGGTTAGGCTGAGGTGTACCAAAGTCCAGTTAAGTCTCCTGTTATAAGGTGGCGAACCTATTGCCATCAACCAGGCACAAATCCAGAGGGGTAATTGCGGAACTTTTTATCGGTAGGCATTGGTTTAATATTCATAGTTAAACAACATTCATTGCGTTATTTAAGTTGCGGAGCCGACAATTTATTCGAACAAATGACGCAATGGTTTAGAAATAATCTTCAATCCCATTCAGATTCTGATAAATTTTGCGTTTCGCAATTAGGGTGCAGGATGCTACAGCTGACGAGAAATTGCGAATTGACTTTTTTGTATAATATTTACAAAAATATTTTATTCTTTTAGAACCGATCGTGTTTAAATTAAGTAAATGTCTATGCACAAATTGAATAATGTACAATTGTACAATCGCAAAAATGATCACTTTGCTGACATATCGTCTCCTTTCTTTCAATCATTTAAGTTAAAAAAAAACGTAAGGACTCTGGCACTTTTTTGTAGTACACGCTTGCCCATGCCAGAAGACAAGATAATTATTTGCAATCTTGGTACACACAGTGTGACGTGTATCCTCAGTTCCCTTATCTTGCATCTCAGTAATTAACTCAACTCTATGGTGCGCAATCATGCAATGTGGATACACTTTTTAGACACGTTTGGCCTGAAAATCGGACAGCTCTGTTACTGCAAGTGCTTGAATCCAAACATACCTTAAACGAGCTAGTTACCAAATTTATTCAGATTAAAGAAATGCAAAAGTGATCTATGGAGCAATAGCGATATGAGTATGATAAATAGTAGTTTATAAAATTGTTGTATAATGAGGAGTATTTGAACACAAGTGTGTCTTTAAAAACCAAGCCGTAGATGAAGTTTTTAATAGTACCTACCACATTTAATCATTCAATATCAGCCTACAATATTCCCACTTCTGGGACTCAAACCTCTTCTCTTTTAGAGAGAGTGGACCGTAATCTATCAAGGGGGTCCAGTGCAGGTTGGACTTTCAATTTTTGGTGCTAGGTTTCGACGGGATCTTATAGAGAACTCCCGAGTCAGATTTTGATATCCCTTCGCACAAGAATATTGACGAGGTATTCCTACACAAATATAAAAACCGTATCACTATTGGTCCATAGACCAAATCCCATACAAATTTAGCCAGTCTCCTTTCAAAATAAGTACCGAAAAACATCGGTGGTTAACCGACCAATACACGCGAAAACAACGCGCAAAATTTTCATAATTATCAAGTATTTGGAGCTTACAATAATTGCTACATTTTAAGGCTTCGGAAACCATTCATCGACCGATAGAAAGTTAACGTTAACGATAAATATGGGTCGTAACAAAACTTGTGAAACTCCACAGGTTCCCTTACGCAACCATTTTTCGTAAAGGTAAATCTTTTGCCTTTATAAGTACCTTGATAAATCGGAAATTGAATAAAGGATTTTGATTTCGATAATGTCGGCTAGCGTCGGGATATTGTAGTAATCTGTTTCATCGGTATTCTTACGTATTTATATACGGTATTGTTCAAATCTAGGGTTGTCACGAGTAAGAAAGCAAGGTTCTTCAAATTTTGAAAAAAAAAAACCTTTTTTTTTTAAAAATGATTCATGATATATGATTCAGATTTTTTTGTCAAGAATGCGAAGTATTGTGTAATTTTAGATTTTTAGCGGGGATTAAAACAGATGAATAGAAGGTAATTCGTAGAAGGCTCTTGAACGCAAACCTATCCAAATATTATTAGACTCAACTAAGGCAGTAGAAGGGAATCAAAATATAATAATAATATAATATCTTAGGACAACCAACACCACGTTATCTGATCCCAAACTAGGCAGAGCCTGTACTACGGCAATCAGACAGCTGATAAACATACTTGCAAATGCAAACCTATTAGATTTATATACCCTGCAGCAGTTACTAACGGCAATCAATTTGTAAAGGATACATACTACTGGAATTCGTAGTTCAGAAATAATAGCCGCAAAAAAGCCGTCAATCGAACTGGTTCAAACCAATCGATCAGGTTAAGCCACACTTGATGGTTGGTCCTTAGATGCGTAACAATCTTAACATACCGTGACCCTTCCGTGCCTCAGAAAGCACGATATACCGTTGGCTCCGACTATCATAGGTAGATCTTTGAAAGCCGTCACGGAAAGTCAGAAGCCCGAAGGTTCAACAACCACACTTATCAAGAGGTATCCTATTGTTACCCAGCGTCTAGGTTGTGGCGGTCATGCAGGCAGTCGCTCTGTTTAAAATCGTTGGTATTCAGCAGTATTCGGTTTGACTGGAAGTCGATCGCATAGGTTCATGATAACAATTTATTTATTTTATAAAATAAAAGTTCCTTTCACTTATATAAAGCACACAATTAAACCTCTGGGGTCTATGTTAGCATGCCATGGCCTGAGATTTGATCAACGCGCTCTTACCAGTTAAGTTATGATTGAGTTAAGGTAACATATTCCTTCTGCTTACGCTTTATACTAGACTTGGTCTATCTACGTAGCCAGCACTGTCTCACAGCAAGAAAAGGCCTCCCTTTACCTTCTGTCTCTTCCATCTCAAAACAATTCTGTTCTAACACGGGCCAATAAGTAACAAGGTAATAAGTAATTTACTGCCAGTTTCTGCAAGATTGATCTAATAAAAACTACAAACTACTCAAACTGTTTTTCTATTATAAACCAGTGTATAACACAACAATGTATCTAAAATCCACCATGTTTTAATAGCAGATGGTCTACCCACATTATAAGTCAATTACCTACTTACAAGGGTAAATTATGAGCTGTGACCCTTTTTTCGCCACCTGCGTCTGACATGGACCATTATCTACCTAGGATAGTTTTTAAAGGACGATGGGTAAAATGATAATATTTTTGTCCTTACCTAATGAGTACCGTTGACTTATAACTACGGTAAGTGCTTACCCTATTTTTAGACGCCCACGATTGAACGGGTTTTAACGTAATTCCTTAATATGGCCGACACCCTTGTGATCATTGAAGGGTTTGGGTTAAAAGAGGTACGTCTATTATAGTGTCTACCTCCTACCAGTTTTTAAATAATGAATTTAAATGGTAAAATATGGGAGTTACTTTTTGTATGATGGTTTGGCCCATCACAAATCTAGAAATTTAGTTTTGAAATGTATGTCATGTTATTTCTCATACTGTCAAGATACTATCAATCGCCTATACTTTAGCCTTTTCCCAAGTGTATTCGAGTTAGCTTTCAGTCTAACCGGATTCAGATACTTATAGGATCCTGTCTACCTAAAACGACCGTCAAAGATCTACGAATGATCAGCCGGTACCTAAACGTGCTTTCCTATACAAAAGCGGTCTCGATGCGTAATGGATGGTCACCCATCCAAGAACCGTCCGCGGCAAGTGTAGCTTAAGCTTCGAACATCTCATACGGATGTAATTTAGTCACGAGCCCATTTTATATCATCTCTTTCAATGTCAGTTTCCCAGTAACAGAAGGTGAAGAGCTTCATAAAAGTGTAATAAGTTCCTCTCATCTTACTGAAAAATCTATACTAATATTATAAATGCGAAAGTAACTCTGTCTGTCTTTTACGCTTCCCGACTAAACGACAGCCGATTTTGCTGAAAATTGATACGGGGTAAGTTTGAACCCCTAGAAAGGCTACCTTTTATTGCGTAGAAAGTCTTGAAGGGGTCGAAATAGGGAAATGAAAGTTTGTACGGTAGAACGTCCCTTGCGATAATTGCCGATATCCACGCGGGCGAAGCTGCGGGCAGAAGCTAGTGTAGATATACAGATCTTAATAGTGTAACGTTTACAGTAACCTCTTCAGTTAATGAATAAGACAGAGCATACGGAAGCTTTGCAAACGGATCCTTTCATTTGCATTATGTATGTTCTCATAACGTACAAGGACACCAGTATTCCACCCTAGGTAAGTCACTTTGGATGATACAACTGAACCCCTTAAGTATTCATAGTCGGAAACCACATACTAGGAACGCCCCGTAATTGGATGCCTATAAATACGCACATACTGAGAGCAGCCCATAATAAGGTAGATCTATTAATACTCATGATTTTACTTGTCTATAGCTGTCCTGCTCACTGCGGGTAAAATGCCTTTTTATCACGTTTTTATAAGCTTACTAAGCTGTATCTATGAATCTATGTAACGGAATCTTTGAAAGGGGTTTTTACTCCCTATAAAACGTCGAATTAATTTGAGACTGCACACTTATCAAGGACCGATGACAATACAATAATTTCACTAATTTGTGCCATTATCCTGGCCAGGATCACCAGGAAATTAAAAAAAAAACGAAAAACCCGCTTTTGTACTAGCTTTTTTTTTGTGGGTCGTAAAATGACGTCTCCCGCTCTGGGCGGAGCGGGAGAGCGTGTCAGACTTTTATTAAAATCCACCCGTGTTACTTCAGTTGCCTATATGCCAGGGCCACGGTAACTCTTCCGAACAGATCTCGTGACCCTGGTTAGTTTTGTAGCTAGATAAACGAAAAAAAATTGAAGTAAATTAAAGTTTAAAAAAAAACGAAAAATCACGCTTTCATGAAAACCAAACTAAAAACTAAAAACCCAGACACTCGTTTTACTTGGTGTAAATTATTTCATCAGCACAGCTCTTAAAACGTTGAAGAAAAACATCGTGAAGAAACAGGCATGTCTTTTTTTTGTGGGTGGCAAATCCTCAAATGACGTCTCCCGTGTCAGACTTTTACTGACTAAAACCCACCCGTGTTCCTTCACTTGAACCTGCATGTCTTAGAACTTAAAATTCGAAGAAATGTGACATCTACCGCACTGGGTCCGTGTGCTGAATTACGCCACCACTCTATCTCACAGAGCGTAGGCCTGTATCCCAGCAGTTGGAACATTATAGGCTGATTATTATGACGATGTTACGAGGTTGGATCGAGTAATAGTTACTACGCTTGCTCTTTGAGTGTTGTCGATTTTAGACTTGAATGTTAGACTCGATTGTTCAACCTACTGTCTATATGTGTTATATGCCGTGTGTCTTATGTAAAAATAAATTATCTTATCTTACTTCACGTAACGTAATGTAACATCACGCCTTTATTTGCCAGAGGGTTAGTCAGAGGTGTACCTATAGTAAACCGACATTTCGCCAGTTATGTTAACGTTCCATGTAATAGGTGACGTGCCTATTGCCGTCAACCGGGAAGAATTCTAGACTCCAGGCTAAAATATCGATTACACTTTGCCTGACCCGGGAATCTAACCCCGGACGTCGCGCTCAACATAGTACTTACGATCACTAGACCATCGAGGAAGTCAGACTATTTATTCCTGGTGGTCTTAGAAGGATATCTTTCAATGATTCAACTGATTTACATCCGTCACTTCACACTTCAGGTCCAGTAGAAAACCAGCGTCAGGCACTAAGTTGTCTGGCATTATTGCTGAACTGGGCCTTTTTGGCGCAGCTGTGAGGCACACTATAATACTAGTTTATCATCGCACCTAACACTTTTATGTTTGAATTGTTTTTATTTTTTTATGTTTTATACTCTTTCTAACCTATATACTGTGTGCCTTTTAGTTTGTGCTAAATAAATGTATTTTCTTTCTTTCATTGTGTCTCAGATAACTTATTTAATCAATGTTTTGCATTCCCGCGACTACCAGCGGGCCTACTTACGTCACATAGGTAGTAGGCACGTTCGAATCTGCTACTTACACTTTTCATTCCACAAATTGGAACCTGACTTCACCCGTATCTCGGATAGTATCGAAATCTCCTACGCATACACAGACATTCAAAGCGTGTTTGTACACTTATCACAAGTAAAGCGCGCGTCTATCATTATTTTTTCATCACTTTTTGTCGCCCAAGCTATCACAACATTCTCGTGATGCAACATAATATTCTTTCCCCATAACTCTGCTAATCATAATATTAATTTAATACAGTCATGATCAGCAACATAAAAAGGATAATTTACCGTCAAATACGCGAGGTAAGCAGCGTCATAATTCTCATTATGAGATCGTAAAGGTCTGCTATAATTAAGGTGACGGCGCTGATCCTCCGTTTATTTGTTATTAACCAATGTATCGGGGTGACCTTTCGGCCCGTCATTATTACTTCCAAAGGTAAATAAATATAAATAAGAGGGCGCTGTTCAGTTTTGTGTGAAAGGAAACACGACACAGCAGAAATATTATTTTAGGTATAAGGTACTTCAAGACCAGTAGGTCAAAACAGACACTTATCAGTAAAAACAGCACCCTAATTACACACTTCGTTCAGTTACAAACCAAACGATTTTGAAAGTAATTGCCGATCCATTGCTTCATATGTTTGGCGAATTCATCGGCTCAACTACGTAAATGAAGCATTATGTGTTGTTGAACTGTCAAAACGCAAGACACTGCCATTGTAAGTGTATTACACAATTGCTCTACTGTTCTAAGGTGCGTTTTCAAGGAAGGAAGAATGTCAGTCATTCAGATTCAATAATAAAAACTTGTGACATTATGATGATTCTTAGCCAAAATATAATATAAACATTAAAAAAATGAAAAAAGAAACTACCGACATCCTTAAAAACACTATAAAATGAAAAATAACTTTAATTTCGGAAGTCGGTGTCTTAGGATCTGTATTTAAGTTTTTTGCCACCGACTTCCGAAATTAAAGTAATCTTTCACTTTGTAGTGTTTTTGAAGAAGTTGGTTGCTTTTAAAAAATAATTTTTTTGCTTTTTGGTAATGGTATCTACCCCGCACTAATCTAATTTGCATTAGCAAATTTAAGACTTATATGGTTTTCTTATGGATATCATTGTCAGAACTGAAACGGGGTCACACGGGAAGCACCAGCTTTCAAATAAAAAAAGAATCATCAAAATCGGTTCACCCAGTCAACAGTTCTGAGATAACAAACATTTAAAAAAAATACAGTCGAATTGAGAACCTCCTCCTTTTTTTGAAGTCGGTTAAAAAACACCATTCTTCATTAAGTTTTTTTGAGCATTGTGATACCTATTTATTAAAATTAGTAGTCGCCTAGTGGTCAAAATTCAACCTTATTATTTTTTACATTAATGTAATATATTCCTTATGCATTATTAAATCAAATATTAAAATTAGCTTTCTACACTCCTTGTTTATTTAAACTTCGAAATTTCATACTCTTCTGTCCGCGTAATTTTCGTAAAACGGTGTACAAATTTTTTGCTTCACGTAAGTATTAATTTACTCGTATATATATGACGAAGATATGTCTTTTTAAAGACTATAGAAACGTCAGCCACAACTCTTCATGCTCAATTTCTTCTTCCTAGATTTTGCCTCTCGTTATTCCACTGTTCATCACGATATCGATACACACTTAACTTCTGCAGCCCAATCACTTAACTTATTATGTTTCAAACCTCCACTTCACGAGAAACCGGAAACAACAGGCTAAAAATACTTACCAACCGTTTTATACTAATTACTAAACGTTTTAATAAATCTTTACTGCTTAATTAAATAAAACTCGGTTTTTATTTGACAGGAAAATTTGACAAAACTAAGTTTAGAAACAGACCAGAGATTTAGTTACTGCAATCAAGCGTAGGCTTGTGTCAGCACCGAATAAATCCACTCTCTCACTCGAATCCGACTTCTGACGAAAAGCGATCCCAATCTGTCCAATGACAGGGGAACATCACTTCGTTCTAGTGCCGCAATTTGCCTGGCAGTAAGAATTTGAAACTAACAACACACCAGTCACAAGCCAAAGCTATTTCACCACATCAAAGTCTGCACGTGCACAGACTAACTGTCATCGGAGGAGGACAGATTATGCGGTCACAGACTCAAATGAGAGGGAAACCAGGAAATCTGGAAAGCGGACCTCTAATCAGTGCCTGCAATTGCTAAAGTTAATAATGTGGTGCAATCCAACAATCGCAATTTGATGTTCAAATTTAACGTGAACGTTAATCGTTGATTACGATTCGGTGTAATCGGGCTGTTGGAATTAATGGCGGAAAAATTTACATTTTAATCAGGGATTGTTGTCATATAGTTTATCTATACATCTATACAAATAAATAAAATGTATGTGCCTTCTATAATTTCAAATGAACAGCTTTAAAAATCATTTTTTGAAATTTTTGTATTTCTGATTATTCCGGCTAATCTCCGAAACAGCTGGACTGATTTTGACGGAACTTTCACTAGCAGATAGCTGATGTTATACGGGGTAACATAGGTTTATGGTTCAGTGGTATTATTTTCGACATCGTCGCGGTCACAGCTAGCTTAATAATAAAAATTATCTTAAAACGATACCTTTACCTTCGATAAAAGTTATTTTCAAAATTTCGTACCGGAATTTAGGATTTTCATACAAAAAATCGAAATTATGTTTTTTATATAGGTAACTCTAATATGCTTTGTATTCCAGTGAGATTTTGTTTGGTATAAATTACTAACATTACGAAATTAGTGATAAATCCAGACCTAGTTGCGTGGGTAATGTTAGCAATTTACAAACAGAAAAAATCTGAACAGGAATATTTTATAAGCTGAGTGGGTATGTACTCAGTCGTAGTACACAGAATTGATTTACTGGTACTTCAGCAAATAAGTATAACAGGAATTCTAAATTTTTGCCTTTTTAATCTTTTTCAAAGAATTCTTAAGCAGCAAACTCAAAGGGTCCATTAATACCTACCACGTGAAAACATCGTGAGAAAACCGGCGTACACGTGTATTTTTTTTTTGGGATTGGCATCACTCAAGTCAACCTATGAGGTTGTCGGCTGCTTAACCGGAGTTGCCTGTGGCTACCTTAATAAATTAAGGCCTCCAGCCAGGATTTATAAACTTAAAACTGAACCTTGATTGGTACGTGGATGGGTGAGCATCTTTACATATCAAGACCCCTCCGCGCCTCGGAAGAGACGTTTAGCCATTGATCCTGGATGTTATTCGTACATGTTTGACAGCCGTTACGAGTCGATAGAAGCCCGAAAATCACACAACCAGTTCTATCAAAAGGTATATAATATAATTACCCAATATGTGTCGTCAGATAGGCAGTCGCTCCAAATAAAATACTGGTACTCAGCAACTGCGTCTGGTTAAACTGGAAGCCAACAACAAAATAGTTGAGAAAAGGCTAGGCAGATGATGAAACGATGAGCACCTTAATATCGTAGTTTTAAGGGTGATTTTCGGAGATCAATTAGTGTTCCCAGTGATATGTAGTTGGCTGCACATGTATCACAAATTCGTGACACCTATTTATAACCTACTAATATAAATTGTCTAGACAATATCAAAGGTACCTTAAAAGATTGTGAAAATTTCTAGTTTAAAGGGTTACACATTATTAGTCACAATTCCTTTGATGTGGAAGTCGGATCAATCGATAGTGACATTTAGGTTTGGCACATTTGACTTATTCCCACAAATTTCAAGGACTTGCTGCCTTTCAGCTTTGTGATGTTACTAGGTAAGTTCGAGACAAACGATCAAGAATCATTGTGCCTTTAAGATTTTATTCAATTCAGGGTCCTTCTCACCGAGAGGAGGCCTGTTTCCCAGCAGTGGGAAAATTGTAGGCTGAAGATGATGATGATGATGATATTCAGGCGAGTAACCCCCAGCGATCGACTAGCTGTCCTCCGCTAATGGAAGCTAAAACACGCGAGTAGTATTAAAGCATATCTTTATATAGGTATACAGGGTTATTTGTAAAACACCGGCAACCTCTCAGGTCTATGTTACTTACATCATAATCAACAACTTTTGTTCTATGACTTTTAAAAATTCATCATATTTTAGTGCATCAGATTTTCATACAAAAATCGGCTGCCTGTAAATAGGTCAAGTTCAAGCGCCCCCGCCGCCCTAACCCCGCTCCCCTTGCTAATATACTATCGCTTTCTTTTGCTTCGCATAGACTCCGTAACATTTAGAGCGTTCAATTTAAATATTTTTATTTTTGTTTGAAAATCTGATGAACTAAAATATGATGAATTTTTAAAAGTCACAGAACAAAAGTTGTTGATTATGATGTTAGTAACATAGACCTGAGATGTTGCCGGTGTTTTACAAATAACCCTGTATAATTCTACTGTACGTGTGTATGTCACTGAACTCCTCCTAAATGGCTGGACCGATATGAATGATATTTTTTTTTTCTATGCGTTTGGGTGGCACCCTGGATGGTTTAGATTCACGATTGGACCCGGTAGGTGGCGCTGCTTTCTAGTTCTAGGAAACAGGACAACGTCTGTACGGTCAGCTAGTCTAATATAAAAATACTGGCCTGTTAGTCTAGTGGTTAGTGACCCTGACTGCAAAGACTGAGGTCGTGGGTTCGATTCCCACCCAGGACAAATCTTTGTGTAATGAGCACAATCATTTGTTCTGTGTCTGGGTGTAATTTATCTATAATATGTATGTATTTAGAAATATATAAGTATATTTATCAGTTGTCTGGTTACCATAGTACAGGCTCTGCCTAGTTTGGGATCAGATAACAGTGTGTTGGTTGTCCTAAGATATTTATTTATTTATACGTAGAACGCATTGTCTTCATCTGTTAGCGCGGCTAAAAGTGATAGCCACAGCAAAGCAGTTCTCGAGAAATCCCAATACCTTTTTTTTTATTAAGCATACACTGTACTCATGCTGAGCAAAAGCCTCCCCCAAATCTTTTTAGGCAACATTTTCCAGAGCCACATCGATTCAACCCCTGCGCATCTGGGGCGATTAGCACTCTTCCTAGACCGATTTCGGCGGCACCAACTACCATCAGGCACTCACATGTGTTGCCTAGCGATCACTTTTATTACTACCTACGACTTACTTAATTAAATGGTGTTGGTTTAACGCCATCTTGGACAGAGAGGTTTTTAATACTTTTTTTAAAAATAAAAGAGTAAGCAAATACACCTACAGGTATTTCGTAGTCAAAGTTCAAGCAACAATTTCAAACAAAAACCTTTAGAAATCTAATTTTAGCATAAAATTTCTTATAAACTATTCTTTTCAGCGGCATTCTGCTGAAACTCTATACAAGACAGTGATACCTATTGTCATGTAATCAACTAAAAATAAACTTCCACTCACATTACGTCCAATTTCCTGCTTCTATTCAAGTAGAAATTTATCGCTAAACTCAATTAACTCGATCATTTTACCTAAACATTAACTTCAACTTAATTTTCCTCGAAAAGGTGTTCTTTGAAAAACGATTTAATCCGTCGTGGAAAGCGATAAAAATAGTTACAGTGAAATACATCGTTGCTATTTTTGTAATTTTTCAATCGAATTATTCGAACAAGTAATATTTGTTATACTCGTATCTAGCGACCCACCCCTGTTTTTACTACTTAATTAAACATGTTTTGTTTTTATTAAACCTAACATGGACTTGAAAGAAGAAGTTCATTATCAATCTCGGTTTTTGATTACATGCAATGGTATTATTATTAGGGTTCCGTTGCCAAATGGCAATAAACGGAACCCTTATAGATTCGTCATGTCTGTCTGTCTGTCTGTCTGTCCGAGTATGTCACAGCCACTTTTTTCCGAAACTATAAGAGCTATGCTGTTGAAACTTGGTAAGTAGATGTATTCTGTGAACCGCATTAAGATTTTCACACAAAATTAGAAAAAAAAAACAATAATATTTTAGGGGTTCCCCATACATAGAACTGAAACTCAAAAAAAAAAAAAAAAAACATCGAACCCATACGTGTGGGGTATCTATGGATAGGTCTTCAAAAATGATATTGAAGTTTCTAATGTAATTTCTTTCTAAACTGAATGGTTTGCGCGAGAGACACTTCCAAAGTGGTAAAATGTGTGTGTCCCCCCCCCGTAACTTCTAAAATAAGGGAATGATAAAACTAAAAAAAATATATGATGTACATTACCATGTAAACTTCCACCGAAAATTGGTTTGAACGAGATCTAGTACGTAGTTTTTTTTAATACGTCATTAATCGTAAACCACAATTTACCTTTCATTCAGTCAACTCAAATATAAAAATTAAAAAAAAAAAACATTTAATTTCATAAACATAAACCTTATGTATAAATCGTGAAAACCTGCAGGTTGGTACGGAACCCTCGGTGCGCGAGTCCGACTCGCACTTGGCCGGTTTTTTTGTGAAATAGCTCGCCCGGGTGGGTGTTACCATATACTTACCTACTTATTTATGCTGCAAAGCAGAGCAACTTGTGTTCCGGATTGAAAGGCTTGGGTGCCAATGTAAGTACATGTACATACCATAATTTCACAATATCACAATTTTGAGTTTTGGAATTACAATACAATACCTGTATTGTAAAAATGCCTCGGCTCTGGTAACTATTGTCAACTATTCGTGTTTTAACACGTTGGATAAATTATGTGTCATTTCTGTACTAATACTGTTTTTTTGCATGCTGTGTCTATCGCTTAATAAATACGGCTTGGAACCGTATTTCGGCCATGGCGACCAAATTCAACGGAGACAAGCCATCGGCGAGGGAGTTATTATTGTGCACAAGTGTGTACGCAGATACAGGGGCATTCACTCTTCCCGTACTCTCATAGTCCGAAGGGACGGCAACCCAACACGACCGGAGACAGATCAGGCACAGGACCAAAAGCTTAACGTGGTTTCCGAGGTACGGGGGTATCACACCGCCAAGTTCCTAACTCCAGACTGTGTGCTACTAAGAAATTCCTGAATTTCCTTATTGCCTAATCGCTTAATATCGTGCATTTGACTGGTGTTGAGGTTTCATAGTGTAACGATTGTAGATAGACCAATATATATACTCGTAAATAATCACTTGTCATCAGGTGGACAGACGTCTGGATTGCCATTTAATACCAGCTATAAATGATAACTTTTCCTTGCCCAACGAAGCTATAATGACATTCAGATTAATTATAATGTAGGAGGTATCCTCACTTACTTTTCATTCCAAGATATAGACTCTTAATAGACCAGAGCTACCAAAATAAACTAGAACTAACTCTATAAAGTTTCAAAGACGCCCCGAGATATTGAAAATGATATCAAAAATGTTAATAAATGCTAATAGAATGTAACTGAAGCCGGAGAAATTCTAAAGCTAAGATTGGTTAATAATTTAATTAATAATTTTACGTAGAAGATAGTAACATATTTCAGTGAATTTTACCGACTTGGAGCAAACCGATAATTGAGTTATGTGTTTCACCGCGAAAACTCAATCGCGAGGTAGCAACTTCACTCAATTTAATATCGAGGCACCTTTGAAAATTTGTTACATTCATATTTGTTGGAAAATAAACACATTATAGTCGCATTTTATAAAATCCATACTTATATTATAAATGCAAAAGTAACTCCGTCTATCTGTCTGTCTGTCTGTCTCGCTTTCCTGCCAAAACTACTTAAACGATTTAAATGAAATTTGGTACACAGATAGTTTAGAGCCTGAGAAAGGACATAGGGTACTTTTTATCCCGATAGTACGTTCCTGCGGGATATTTTCCGACCTCCACGCGGGCGAAGCCGCTGGCAAAAGCTAGTATTGTATAAAAGTAATATTATTTTAAACAGTAAATTATTCAAATATTATTAAATAGAAACGTTGTGCAGTTAACGCAGATTAAAATTGCCAAATTTACAGCACATCATTAAAATGAATATCTTAGGAGTTATCGCAAAATGAAAACTATTGCGTGCAAAAATAAATTCACCCAATTTCTCACGCGTATCCCCATCGTACTCGTAAACAGACTTTTGAAGCGAATATTTATAATTTTACATTTTTTGCAATTAGATAATGACTGGAGGCATTTCTAATGGGTGAAGTCGCTAGCAAAAGCTAGTGGGATATTTAGGATATTTAACAGAAAATAGAGTTATCATCATCATCATCATTTCAGCCGATAGATGCCCACTGCTGGACATAGGCCTCCCCAAACTCCGCCACTTCGACCGGTTTTGTGCTTCCCGCATCCAGTTGATTCCTGCAGCTTTCACAAGGTCATCGGTCCACCTTGTTAGAGGCCTTCCAACTCTACGTCGTCCGGTACGCGGTCGCCACTCCAGAACCTTTTGGCCCCATCGGCCATAAATAGAATAGGAGCACATAACTTCGTAGCACAGCGTGCGCTACGCCGTAGCTAAGCGCGTGGCGTAGCAAAAGGCGCGTGTCGATATCGGAGCCGCGTAGCTGTCTCATTTCTTTTACTTTTAATTCATATTGCTTTTAAAGAAGGGTTATTGTTTCAGAACAGATTGCCGAATTGCTCGCAGAACAGATGGCCGATGGGGCCGGAAGGTTCTGGAGTGGCGACCGCGTACTGGAAGACGGAACGTTGGAAGGCCTCCCACAAGATGGACCGACCTGGTGAAGGCCGCAGGAATACGTTGGATGCGAGAAGCACAGAATAGGTCGAAGTGGCGGTGCTTGGGGGAGGCCTATGTCCAGCAGTGGACGTCTTTCGGCTGAAATGATGATGATGATGATTGTTTCAGAACTTCATTGATTTATGTTCGAAATAACTTAGTTAATCACCTTTAGTAAAGATTGGGAAGATGAAACTAGATAATGTATGCAGGCGATAAAACAATTAAAGCACTTTTCCCGTAATGTCAATCGGCTCGCCTACACTGACAAAGGTCAAAAATGTTTAAAACAATGAATATCGCAGCAACCAACGCCCACACTTCAATATTTTATGCTGCTTTTTCCTATGTTTAGAAAAAAAAAAACCTTTGTATTTAATTCATTAGTCTGGTACGCTCGGCTACACATCAAGCTATGCATTTCCAGTATAAACTGATCTCACATTGTATGGGATTTCCGTATAATGAGAGGTCAGCTTAAACTGGAAATCTATAGAATGATATTTAGCTGTGTGTACAACCTATCTCGTCATTAGGAGTCGGGCGCTGGTAGCTGCGTCAGTGTTACCCTTTTGCATATTTTTTTTATTGCAGAATGGCTCAGCTCTTGGTTTCAATCACGCCTGATGGAAGACGATGGATGTGGTCTTTAATGGAACGAGTGTACCCAGAAGATGCCTGTGCAATGTCGCTTTGGAAGAGATAGCTTAAATGTGCAAAGGAACACAGACACTGCTAGTTATTCTTTAATAATTCTTGATTTCTAGTTATTCTTGATTGTTTTATTTTTGTTCCAAAAAAATCGAAAATAAATCTATTCTAGATTGATGGTAGAAAATACTATGGCATTAAGTCCGCCTCTGTATATTTGTGTGGTTAAAGTATTTTTTTTTTTTAATCTCACTTAGCTCCTGTTTTGTTAATTTTGCAAAAGTATTTTGTGGCACCTTTTCGACACTAACTTTGCATTATAAAAATTAGGTTAAATAGGTACCAACTACCTGCCTGTCGTGTTTTGAATTCACCTTTAAGGAGATGACTTTCTACAGCAACCGTGGGACGAGAAGCGCTGTCAACGCGTCACAGCAGGTTAAGTGCACCATTGTGACCTAAAACCCCAATAACTTATAGGACAACAAGTTCAAATGAGTGCAATAAACGGGGCAAATGCGACTAAACTCTCTTGGAGGTGATTTCGTATATTGAACATATTACCCACCAACAACACTGCTTGTATAAGAACTTAATTAGTATATTCGAATCGGAGCAAATTGGCTGTGATAGACGCACAGACAGACATACGAGTGATATATAAGAGTTCTTTTTTTAAATTGATATGTAGGTACCACTTTCTTAAATTATTTTTAATGTGATTGATTTTCTGAGTATGGAAGTGTAGTTGTAGCTCTAATATCGTATTCTATTTTAAGTTTCTGTGATTGACAACCACTTTCTGTGTCAGCATGCATAAATATGAAATCTGTAGCAAACCATTACAGTAAAACTCTTAAGTAAAGTACAAAATCGTTCACTCACGTGCATTTAAAGCAATGAAACCCACTTAAAAATTTAGAGCCACTATTTCCTCATAACACACCTCTCATAAAAGAAACCTTAAAAATTTAAAAGCTTTATTACTGAACTTTACCTGTGCTGTTGGTATACGTTTATGCATTTGTTTATGTTTACATCTCTAGCCACCTCAGTTTTAATGATTTACGAGATAATGATGACACGCCACTAATGCCAGCTCTACAATGTACTAATGTGCTGTGTTCTCGCTGACGGTGGGCTGCAAGAATGAGAAACTCTAGTACTCATTATGTACGAAGTTTTGTGTGATGATTTTTAAGCTTGTTCTACGTTGTAATACGAAAGTGTTAAGAAATAAATGATAACCGATTTTACCTTACGCCAGCACTTAAAGCTACTCGACAGAGTCTTCTGCAAACTAAAATTCGGTAATAAGGCCTTCTCATTTATTGGACCATACCTGTATGAAAAGGTTAACAAAAAGCTCAACATCTACTCCTTGACGAAGTTTGGGTGCAAAAAACAGGTTCAAGAGTGGCTGCTCGGGCTTGACTATACTGAAACGGAACACCTTATATCTCTCAACTCTTAAAGTATTCATCTTCACATACACTTGCTCATCTCTTCCTAACAGTCACATCATACATACAGTTATCACATACATACACTTATCACATACACACGCTTATCACATACACTCACTCTTCACATACACACACTCTTCACATACACACACTCTTCACA
This sequence comes from Aporophyla nigra, assembly GCA_947507805.1. Classification (NCBI taxonomy): domain Eukaryota; kingdom Metazoa; phylum Arthropoda; class Insecta; order Lepidoptera; family Noctuidae; genus Aporophyla; species Aporophyla nigra. The sequence continues at coordinate 16,865,325 of OX382309.1, read as the reverse complement.
TACACACACTCTTCACATACACACACTCTTCACAAACACATACTTTTTATATCCACACTAACACTCATCACATACTCGTACATTTGCTCATCACATGCATATATCATTCTGGTTACCTTTTAGTCTGTAGTTTTAGTGAAATTTACTAAACCGTTGCTATTGTTTAACAAAATCCATATTATATGTCGAAAGAGACTGGATCCTGCGACACAGGGTATCCTAGTGCGGGATCCAGTGTCACATCTAAATACTGTAAAACGTTTGTGAACCAATAAATATTATTATATTATATACTACAATCTGTCAAATTTCTTTAATCGATTTTCAACTTTATCGCCCAAATATTAAGTTCAAGATTAATTAGGAAAATTTGACAGTTTTGGATAGCTTGATGTGCTAACACCTGTACAAATACTTTTAAACGTCAATCTTTTTTTTTACTGAATATATTAAGCGTTTTCTCTCTGGGAAGAAAGGCCGAAACTAACCCAGAGGTCACAGTCTTTTGACAATCCAGACAGAATCTTGGTCAGATCATTTGAGGACCCTGTAGATCGGTGTGTGAAATGGTCTTTTTAGGAAAGAACCGCACAGATTTGAGTGGGCTTGTCCAGCCAGTGCACGCATTTGTGAACTATCGTGCAACTTAACTCAGAATTAAAGGCAATATTTCTTCCTTTTTAATTTACGACCACCAAGCGGGTAAAGCCGATGCCAGAGCTAGTATAATAATAATAAAATCAGCCCAGACCACATTGGTAATTAAATAATAAGTTAGGTATTATAATATCACAGTCCCAACGGCCAATCATATTATTCCTAGTTTGTGTACCAAGATTCAGTTAAAGTTATGCCCGCACCTGATCGAAGAACATCTAACTTAGTTACTTGCGCAAATGCCCAAACTTGCGGAGAAGCCGGAAACTGCGCAAGTTAGAGAACCCTTCATTATTGTTTGTATTGTGGGCAATCTAAGGAAATTAATTCCGATGGGTCATGTGACTTGTTTAATAATGCTTGATAGTTCCGATTTGTGTAGGAAATGTATGTAATATTAATCTTTCTTGTGCAAGATTGTGTTTCAAAATATTTGTTTGAGGTAAAATGGTAGCTCACTTAAAGTACTCCACAAAATGGATGTTTTAACTGACTTCAAAAAGTGGTGGTTGTTTAAAAAATATATGTTTTTACCCATTTCTCCGTCATTAATCAACCGAAATGAAAAATTCTTCTTTACTTTGATACGGCCATACTTACTGAGTAGACTCAAATAAACCTGGTCAAGTTCTGATTAGTGGTTTATGAGTTAGTTTCAATAATACCTACGTATTTTTACGCCTACACTTATTGGCTGTCGATGCTATAATAATTTCCGGTCACTGTTATTTACCTAGCAAGTAACAGTTACACGGATTTGTCTGAGGTAGGTACCACAATTAAAAAGTGATAAACTTAAAAAAAACGACTTCCAAAACAAACACAATAAATAAAACTTGTTTGTAACTTTGTAGTATTGTTTTTATACATACGTGTACATATAATAGGTTGGGGAAAAAGTTTCTTCGCATTTTTTAAGAAAATTCAAAACATTTTTTAATAAAGTTTATTTACATTTAACTAAAGTATGTAGGTACCATTTTGTTCGATAACTTTTTGCCATCTTGTAGGTAGGGACATGATCTCATTGCTATAGAAATTTTGGGACTTCTGGTCAAAATACCGCGACAAGTGGTTTTGGCAGTCCTCTCGTGATGTTAACCTGACACTGCCTAAAGAATTCTGAAGAGACCGAAACAGGTGGAAATCTGAAGTTGCAAGGTCAAGACTATACGGCGGATGCATTAACACCTCCCAGCCAAACTCTTTTAATTTTTGTTGGGTGGCTAAAGATGTGTGAGGTCTAGCGTTATCATGATGAAAAACCACACCCCTTCTGTTGATTAATTCCGGCCGCTTTCTCTCAACTTCTTGCTTTAATCTCATCAGTTGTTCGCAGTAGAGTTCAGAATCGATGGTCCTGCCTGGTGGTAACAGCTCATAATGAATAATGCCCTTCCAATCCCACCACACACACAGCATCACCTTGTTGCGAGTTAACCCGGGTTGCGCCACAGTCTGTGAAGCCTGACCGGCCTTTGACCACGACCTTTTTCGCACGTTCTTGTCATACGTGATCCACTTTTCATCACCAGTTATCAGCTTCTTCAAAATGGCTCGGTTTCATTACGTCGTAATAAAGAATCACAAATGAGTACACGGTTCATTAGGTTTCTTTCAGTGAGCTCGTGAGGTCCCCAAATGTCGAGCTTTTTTGTGTACCCAGTTTTTTTCAAATGCGCCAAAACTGTTTTGTGGTCAATTTCCAGTTCTTCAGCTACGTCGTAACTACTGGTATGCCGATCTTGCTCCACTTTTTCAAAAATGGCATCCAATTTATCCGTAATAGGGCGACCAGAGCGACGTGCATATTTGACATCAAAATTTCCGGATTGAAATCGCTTAAACCAAATTGGTGCTACTCTCACAGACACTACACTAGGTCCATAAACATCGCAAATTTTTTTCGCGGCTTGCGTTGCATTTTTACCTTTTTTGTAGTACAATTTTAAAATGTATCGAATTTCTTCATTAGATTCACTCATCTTGACGGTACGAAAAACAAATGAAAATCACACATTTTCCTAATTTGAATTTGGAATTATGTTCTTTAGAATTTAAACTTTCAATGATACCAAAACCAGCCAGATACAAATAGTATAGCCAAAGAGATTTTATTACAAGTTCATACATACTATATTGCGAAAAGACTTTTTCCCCAACCTAATATACGAAACCAAACGAAACATCTTAATTGAAAGCGCCCTAAGGGACTTATTAGAGAATGGGCAGCATCGTTCTCAATGTATTTTACCACCATACTGCGATACCAAGCATGGCGATTATGGTAACCCCGCCCCCCCGGGAGGCCTACGCCCAGCAGTGATCGTCTTAAGGGCTGAGATGATGATGAACAATATCGACTGCTCATTTCAAACATACTTCTTTTAAGTTTTCACAGTGAAATGTTTACATAATGGTTCGGTGGATAAAAGTACTTTTATGCAATGTTGTTGTTGTTGTTTGTTGTTATTTTCCGCTAGATTCTGCTCGAGATTTCGCCTGCATGAAATTTCTTGTTTTAACATCAAATAGATCCTATAGTATCGCAGTCCTACCTGGGATATATTAGGTTGGGGAAAAAGTCTTTTCGCATTATAGGTATGTATGAACTTGTAATAAAATCTCTTTGGCTATACTATTTGTATCGGGCTGGTTTTGGTATCATTGAAAGTTTAAATTTTAAAGAACATAATTCCAAATTCAAATTAGGAAAATGTGTGATTTTCATTTGTTTTTCGTACCGTCAAGATGAGTGAATCTAATGAAGAAATTCGATACATTTAAAAATTTTACTACAAAAAATGTAAAAATGCAACGCAAGCCGCGAAAAAAATTTGCGATGTTTATGGACCTAGTGTAGTGTCTGTGAGAGTAGCAAAAATTTGGTTTTAGTCGCTCTGGTCGCCCTATTACGGATAAAATGGATGCGATTTTTGAAAAAGTGGAGCAAGATCGGCATACCAGTAGTTACGACGTAGCTGAAGAACTGGAAATTGACCACAAAACAGTTTTGGCGCATTTGAAAAAAACTGGGTACACGAAAAACACATTTGGGTACCTCACGAGCTCACTGAAAGAAGCCTAATGAACCGTGTACTCATTTGTGATTCTTTATTACGACGTAATGAAACCGAACCATTTTTGAAGAAGCTGATAACTGGTGATGAAAAGTGGATCACGTATGACAAGAACGTGCGAAAAAGGTCGTGGTCAAAGGCCGGTCAGGCTTCACAGACTGTGGCGAAACCCGGGTTAACTCGCAACAAGGTGATGCTGTGTGTGTGGTGGGATTGGAAGGGCATTATTCATTATGAGCTGTTACCACCAGGCAGGACCATCGATTCTGAACTCTGCTGCGAACATCTGATGAGATTAAAGCAAGAAGTTGAGAGAAAGCGGCCGGAATTAATCAACAGAAGGGGTGTGGTTTTTCATCATGATAACGCTAGACCTCACACATCTTTAGCCACCCAACAAAAATTAAGAGAGTTTGGCTGGGAGGTGTTAATGCATCCGCCGTATAGTCCTGACCTTGCATCTTCAGATTTCCACCTGTTTCGGTCTCTTCAGAATTCTTTAGGCAGTGTCAGGTTAACATCACGAGAGGACTGCCAAAACCACTTGTCGCGGTATTTTGACCAGAAGTCCCAAAATTTCTATAGCAATGGGATCATGTCCCTACCTACAAGATGGCAAAAAGTTATCAAACAAAATGGTACCTACATACTTTAGTTAAATGTAAATAAACTTTTAAAAAAAATGTTTTGAATTTTCTTAAAAAATGCGAAGAAACTTTTTCCCCAACCTATTATGAAATCGTTAAGTTATACGTGTTCTTGAGTGGAGACCGCGAATCGGCAAACGTAAGCTAAGACGCCCTCAGGCTAGGTGGAGCGACGATCTTCACCGAGAATCGAGTTAAATGGCGTGAAATTGGAGAGGACTATGGCCAGCAGTGGACTGATACAGGCTGATGATGATGATGGCCCGGGATATTAGTTTGTTACCTCTTTTTAGAATAGAATAGAATAATTATATATTTAAGTAACCAAGGCTCCAAATTGTTAGTAAAACTTACGACTATGTTAGTGAGCACAGAAAATAAACGATAAACCTTAAAATTATGAGTCAGCGCTTTCAGTGATCTTTGTTCATTGATTTTCCAGCGCCGACTCATAATTTTAAGGTTTATTATTTTTTGCTTTTCAGTTTTTTCGGCGGTTAAATTTTTTTGGTAAAAAGTTTTTATTTTATAATTTTTTGTGGCTTTAATATACTTATAATACTTGGCAAGATATACCCTATCCAATGAATAAAGATCAAAATCGGACTACTCTGTATAAAGTTATGCGTGGTTAAACATTACAATCAGTGAGTGAACAATCAATCATCCCCTGTTTTCCGACCCTTAGGGTTTGATTTTGTTTTTCAAATTTATATGGGACCACCCTCGGAGTATACCCTTTTCAATAAAAAAAGAATTATCACAATCGGACTACTATGTAAAAAGTTATGCGTGGTCATACATTAAAAAAAATAATTAAAAAATATACGCGTCGAATTGATAACCTCCTCCGTTTTTTTTCCTCGGTTAAAAAGAAAACAATACAAGAAATTAATAACGGTTAGTCACCGTTGCGACATCCCATGAGAGACGGCACAACAGCGACCCACATATGCACAGTCCAGGCGACTCGCAACCATGCTTAAGACACTGTTGGAGCTGCCCCACACTCTGCGCACCGGGGAAGCGTACCTTTTACGCATTGTTGCGTAAAAGCAATCTAGCCTTTAGCCTTTAGATTGTAGATGTTAAATAGTCTATAATCTTCCTCAAGAATTGGGCTATCAAATACAAAGATTTTTTTTAATACGACCGGTTGATGCAGAGAAGAAATTTTGAAAGAAATTTTGTTTGTTTGAAACAAACAAAATTTGGTTTAATTTTGGTATTAGACCATCATCAACAGACGAAGTGAATAAATGTGTATCTAATTATTATTGAAGCTAAAAAGAATCTGACGAATAATTAAGAGCCCTTTCCTTTTTCTCTTCACGCTTTTCTCCTATTTTTAAACCGACTTCAAAAAGGAGGAGGTTCTCAATTCGGATGTTTATATGTTTTTTTTTTAAATGTATTTTCGGCCATAACTCCGTCATATATAAACGGATTTGCAAAATTCTTTTTTTGTTCGAAAGGGGTTTATTTCGAAATGGTCCCATATAATTTTCATATAGATCTGATGATGAGTTCGGGAGACAGACACCGGAACTCTTTAAAAGATGACAGGAAATCAACCGCGATTTCTGCTATCGCAAAAAATATGCATTGTTTGTTTGGAATTAGTGCAGGGTGAATACCACAACAAAAAATTTAAAAATAAAAACTTTTTTACAAAAAAAAAAACAACCGACTTCCTTAAAAACACTACAAAGTGAAAAATAACTTTAATTTCGGAAGTCGGTGGCAAAAAATCCATAAAAACAGATCCTAAGACACCGACTACCGAAATTAAAGTTATTTTTCACTTTGTAGTGTTTTTAAGGAAGTCGGTTGTTTTTTTTGTAAAAAAGTTTTTTGGATATCAGTATTTTGGCATCATGCAGGACTATCGATTTTTTTTTTTTTTACTTTTTTGTTTCTATGAGTGTGTTTAGTTTCATAACTAGCCTATCGTGTTCCAACAGCTAGGACACAGACCTACTCTCTTCGAATGGGAGTGAACAGTAATCTACCACGTGGACCCGGTGCGGGGTGGTAGATGTCACATGTCTTCGAATTTCTGATTTTCATAATACGCCGATTTCCTCACGATATTTCCCTCTTCCGTTTTGAGAGCAGTAGTAATGAAATTATTTACATTATGTAAGCGTCTGCTCGGGTTAGAACCCGCGACCTACACCTCGTAAGTATCATTATCATAGTTCCCACTGCTGAGCCTGTGCGAGGCCCAATAAATACCTACTTTTTCTTTCTTAAGGTGAATGCTCCAACCAGCCCACGAAATTCAAATTTCAAATTTAACCAAAATCACCAATACAACCCTCCAAGTTCATAAAGGCCTAGGAACAAAAAAAAAACAGAAAAAAACATTCCTACAGCTTTATGAACTTAGAGCGTTATATTGATGATTTTGATGATTATAATTCTGTAACTATAATGTCTTACAGTCGCGAATAATATTTTAATCAACATACAACCTAGCACTGGCCTGCAAATTGCAAAAAACGCAAGAAATTTTGAATTTCGCGGGCTGGTTTGAAGCATTCCCCTTAAATTGAAGTGTCTTAAAAATAATGACTGTAACTTTCTAGTTTATTACCAAAAATATGTGTATAATCTCATTCCCAAATTAATTCTGGAACTCCTTCACTTACACGTGGTAAATTATATTTATTACAAGGGCTATCGTAAGTAACTTTTTGGCACTTGACTTTCACGAACGACGTGGGTTGCAAAGTATTGGTTTTTCCTTAATTCACAGACTAGCAGACATGGCTCTTATATTTTACTAGCTTTTGCAAGCGGCTTCGCCCGCGTATTGTACGTTTAAACAAACCTTCCTATTGAATCACTCTATCTGCCTATTAAAAAAAACCGCATCAAAATCTGTTCCGTATTTTTAAAGATCTAAGCAAACATTGGGAAAGACAAAGGGAAGCGACTTTGTTTTATACTAATCCAAAAAAAAAACAATCCTTTGCAGTCAGGAAAATTTTCTCTTTATTAAAACACAGCGGATTTTTATCTGTGTCAACGAGGACAAACAACTATGTTTAGGGACAAAATTATTTCTTATTTCTAAGGAAGTTTATTAGTACAGTAGGTAAATAACAAATAAAAATATATATAATAATAAAATGTTGCTTGACCACCATCACATTTCTTCCCGTGGGTGTCGTAAAAGGTGACAAAGGGACTTATTAGAGAGTGGGCAGCAGCGTTCTCTATGCATTATACCACCATACTACGATTGCCAACCTGCCTACCAAGCGTGGCGATTATGGCAACCCCGCTCGCCTTGGGGGAGGGTTATGTTCAGCGTGGACGTCTCAGGACTGAAATAATGATTCATCAAAATAAATATTATAAAAGTCCCGCATTCTATATAAAATAGTTACATAACATTGTTAAAAATAGAATGAAAATTATTTGAAATACAAATATACGTTACAAATCTAGGTTTAGTTGTAACAATCATACTTATAGTTTGGTACGGGGCAACATAAAATTATAAATTAGCTTTTGCCAGCGGTTTCGTCCGCAAAGAGGTCGGAAATTATCCTATGGGAACGTACTACCGAGATAAAAGTATGACTTGTGTTAATCCAGTTCATAAACTACATATTATCAGTGTGCTAAAATTCATAAAAATACGTTCAGAGTAACACACATCCAACCATCCTCACAAAATTTTGCGTTTATAATATTAATGGTTTTCAAATATTAAAGTACCAGAGCTTCGGTTTCATGTTTCTCGCTCTCATGCAATTAGAAAATTCACCTGTATAGTCGCTAATAATACAGTTCTCGTAGAACGTCTAGAACACATATAAGTGCATTATTTAGAATTTTACCAAGAATTTTGTACTGATTACATTCGATGTCGATATTGGATTCCTCGAGAAAACCTAGTAAGGGCTGAAGAAAAATCATTATTTTAAATAATGTTGGTTTTACGTATGATTTACTCGCTTCTCTATTTAATAAAACCTACTCACTAACCTAATCTACCTTTTGGGACAGTTCCTGAGTATTTACATCATTTCATTAATCCAGATGGACTTGCACTCGGTGTACAGTCGCCAAAAGAGTTAAGTAGCCAAGAGCGTCTGATAAAGTTCAAGTTGAGTAAGAAAAAGCACAGAGAAGAGAACAGAGAAGCAAAGCGGAGAAGCAGAAGCAGAGAGAAGAGAGCACTGGTGGCAGTTAAGTCGTGGATTCGTACCCAGGCAGACGCTTTGCTCGGTGTAAATAATTTCATCACACCTGCTCTTGAAACGGTGAAGGAAAACATCGTGAGGAAAACAGCATGTCCAAAAACCAAAAATTCGAAGACATGTGCCATCTACCAACTCGCACTGGGCTCGCGTGGTAGACTACGGCCCCCACCCTCTCACAGAGAGGAGGCCTGTGTCCCAGCAGTGGTAACAATATAGGTTGATTATGACATAATGATTAAAAAACTAATACGTCATATGTATTCGAATTTTTGGTTCCAAAACATATAAACGTAAACGAAATGTAAACGTATCCTCATGATGTTTTATTCCTCCACCGTTTTGAGAGTGGTGACGAAATAATTTACACAAAATAAAGCGCCTGTTTGGGTGCGAACCTATTTCCTACACCTCGAAAATCACGACCTTTACCACTGAACCACCACTCCAACACTTTGAAACACGTTGTGGGTATATTGACCATAAACCTCCAAGTCAAACATTAAATATAATAAATAATTACTTTAAAAGTCTCAAATTAGACAAATACAAAAATGTTCCGGCCATTAATTTCGTAATGAGGTAGAAATTGTTTTAAATTAATGTTTAGGGGATATAACCGAGGTTCTGGTGCAGGGGACCTACAATAATTTATAATGTTAATTAACTTCGTACTTTCAGTTGTATTGAACGTGAACTCATGAAAACCAAGGTGTGGTACAAATATGCTACAAAAATTGTTTGAATGTGTGAAATGGGTACCCTTTTTTCTATTCTACGAATACAATATTAATAAGCCAATTATTCTTTAAAGAGTAATCGTGGAGTTTCTTGCCGGCTCTTCTCCATAGGAATCAACAATTTGGAACTGTGCACCTAGCTTTTGACGTTTCACAAGTGCCCATGTAGGTTAATGTGAAATAAAAATATTTTGACTTGATTTGATTTGAATATACCTACGCATCTGCTTACCCTTCAGCGAATACACACATAATGTTGTTCTCTTCCTATATCCTATTAATATTATAAAAGTCATGGATGTATGATGTTTGTTACTGTTTCACGCAAAAACTACTAAACAGATTTGAATGAAATTTGGCACACAGTTTATAACCTATATTAATAAATACATAGGATTTTATCCCGGTAGTATGCGCCCGTGGGATAGTTTTGGACATCCAAGAAACTGCTGGCAAAAGCTATAGTTATATATAAACTAGCTTTTGCCGGTGAGTACGACCGCGTAAACGATAAAACTGATCCCAAGGTGACTTACTACCTTGATAAAAATATCCTATGGCCCGAGGAATAAAATTTTCCGTAGAAACTTCCACCCCCTATTTCACCTCAGTTTCCTAAAATCTTTCTTAAGTGACGTCTCCTGCACATAATCTACAGTTGTGCCAAATTTTATCTTTGTTGGTCCAGTAGTTTTTGAGATTTCGTGATTAATCAGTGAGTGAATGTAGAAATTAGTGAACTTTCGCTTTTATATATTTTAGATATAAACAAGTAGCAAAAATATATGGGCGTTTTTTGTACAGATTGTCGTGTGTTTTTGGCTAATCGTTACTATGAATGAAAATTTATCGGAGTTGGAATTATTTTCCGAATTGGCACATAAGAACTTTTAATTACACGCTTTATATTAGCTTCACTTGTATGTTTGTATATTTGTATGTTTGTATATTTGTATGTTTGTTTGTAACCGACTCCTTATAGTGCGATTTTGACCCACTTTAAACGACCAGATTTCATTCAAACTTTGCACACCTGTCAAAGACTGATGACAATGCAATAATTTCATAAATTTGTGCCATTATCCTTGCCAGGGTTACCAGGACAGCAAAAAAACTGTCACAAACTACGCTGACATACGTCTCAAAATTCGAAATACCCTAAAAAATAGAAAATAAATAATAGTTTAAAAAAACTAAAAAACACGCTTCCTTGGAAAACCAAACTAAAAAGTACAAACTAATGGAAAAAAAGCGTGGGGTGCCTGATATCAATAAAAAAATACCTTAAAAGCACCCCACGCTTTTTTTCCATTATTTTGTACTTTTTAGTTTGGTTTTCCAAGGAAGCGTGTTTTTTAGTTTTTTTAAACTATTTTTTTTTTTTTTTAATAAATCTAATATAAATCGTATAGGTTTTTGAAACGTAGACGCGGGAAAATAGCTAGTTATGACTAACGATACGCGCCGGAGGCTTCACCCACGCAAAATGTTATAACTGTAGCGTGTTTTAATAGTATGTAGGTAGTATACGTCAGGTTTGTGGTTCATTGTCTAATGTGTATGCGGTTGTAATGTTTATTATGACGCAACAATGCTGGGTTAGGTTAAGCAGTAAAGTTTATTTTACTTACATGATAAGTCAATGCCTGTGAGAGAGAAAGAGAGAAATATTTCGCACAGTTAGACTGTATATGGAAAAGAGTACACGAAGCATTTTTTCTTTCGTGAATCTGGTAGAATTTCGACTAGGTGACCACTTGTCTATAATATATTATTACGTGAAGTAAAACTTTGTACCCCTTTTTACGAAAATAACGCGGACAGAGGAATGGAGTATGAAATTTGACACGGTTAAAATTTATATACAGAAGGAGTGAAAAGGAGAAAGCTATTTTTTTTTAAAATTATGGTTGAAGTTCGTATTTTAAAGTAAGGTGGAATGAATTTCGGTCACTGGGTGAATACTAATACAAGATTGGTAATTATGGACAAAAAAAAAAAAGGATTGGTAGACCATTTCAAAGATGGAGTGACGATATCAAGTGTACAAGTGTTTCTCATTCTAAGTGAATATATTATTTTCTGTTTTCTATACAAATAACTAAAATTAAGGTGCCTGTTTTTAAGGTAGATACATCAGTTTTTTTACTAAGTGATGTAAAAGTAAAAATATTTTTTCGTCAGTCAGTCTGTTTGTCTCGACAATCTCCGAAACAGCTAGACCCACTCTGACGGGACTTTCATTGGTAGATAGCTAATGTTATAAGCTTCTTCTGTTCCGGTATCACATTCCCATGGGGTTATTTCCGAAATCCACTTGGGTGAAGCCTCAGGCACAACTAGGTAGTTTAGAAATAAAGGTATTTTAGCTCCCAAAATTTTATCGCAGATATCGCAGGATCTTTAAAGCACTGGCTCAGCGTCTAGAGTTAAAAATCGAACACAGTATTTTTTCGACGCACTGAGACACACTCGCGCTGCACTCTATTGGATTATCAACTCTCAGATCAACACCGAGAGTCGAAAATACAGTGCGCGATAAAAATGCTACCGCGATTTTGTTACGTCCGTGTCGACCGTCGACTTATATTAAACAAAAAATGTGCCAAAAACATGTTGCCTGTTATAAAGTTTACTGACATTATGACACTTAATGGTTTAATGTTACTTGAAATACCTAGATATTTTTTGTGTGTTTTGGGCCTGGGTTGGCCACGGCTGCCGTGTACCCAATGAGCTGTGGGCCAAAATAAACACTACGTGGAGCCTTGACGCAACTAGAAGACGTCGCGGCAGACTCCGTAGAAGATGACGGTACGAGCAGGAGAAAACAACCGACCAGTGGTCAACTTTAGCCCTGGATTTAAACAGTTGGAAGTCATGCTGAGACGCCATTGCCCAGCAGTGGAATGATGTAGTAATAGTGTAGTGTGTTTTGTGTTGTTCGTTTTTGGGATTAAAAATAAAAAATTATAAATTTTCGATACCCGATATATTTAGTTTATTTCATTCATAACGTCGACAGTGGTAGTTAACAACGAACTAATGAAATTATGGGTATCCGAACATTCAGTTTTTAAATATTTTAACGCCTAAAAATATTTTTTTTTATATCCATTACATTATAAATTACTTGTATGTATGTAGAGTAACTAGTAAAGGACAGACTCCACTAACTCTTCCTATAATTTCATCTATGAAATTGACATGAATAGGATACGGTGTGACCCAGCCTAAGTTATCGTAGAACATACATTAATAGATCGTTAGATTTGCCTTTCCCCTTATTTAAATTGAAAATCACATTAAAACGAGACGATATTGAAACATGTAATCGGAGAGTTTAAATAATGTCTAACATTAAAATACATTTTAGTCTTGTGCCTCTTAAATTACTCTGTTCTTACAACACCTGGTTGGTTTACTGTTAATATGGTTTCGGGTAATTATTACTTCCAAATATGGCTTCGTTGGTGTCAAATTATTTTATCTGCTCGTCACAACCAAGGTGTAACCCAAGACACTATCAGGAAGTAAATAACTATGCCAACACATGTCTTTATCGTTTCTGAACTCGGCACACATAAGAAAGGAAATTTTCAGTTACAATAACGAATATTAATCTACATTTTTAGATATAAAGAGTATCTCTATGGACAGACAATTCTTATGCCATCAACATTATAATTTAAATTATTTACAACAATCGTAAAATCCGAACAACAATACCTTTCTTAAAATTATCTTTAAAAGAACTGAAACAGTTTTTTTTTTCAAATTTTTGAATTGCGAAGGTTATAATTTGATATCACAGTAACGTTACAAGTTCTGTAACTGAACGATAATAAATAGACTATACAAGTATGCGTAATAATATATTATAATATATAAATATCTTGCATGCAGTAACAGATTCCAAATAATAGGGCTCTCCAGTTAAAGTTAACTAAATGCTTTACACGACGTTCCTTAGTAGTTCCTCCGATGATAGCATGCCGTCCTGTGGACAAAAATGAAAGTTAAAACTTGTTAAAATTTAAGCTATTTAATACCCTATTTCAGGAACCAAATGGTTGTGTATTCAATACCAAGTACCTACCAACTCACATAATTTTGACGTGGTAAAAATTTCGACACAAGTTCGGCAATACTTGTTGTCAAAAGGTTACGCAACCATACTTAAGTAACTTTAAGTTTTTGTATGTCGAAATCAAACAATTTCGTAACCGGTAAAGTTTTCAATTACATCGCTAATTAAAATCATTGGAGACATTACATAAAATTCAATATGGCGACAAGGAAACTTTCAAGTTATTATTCGTTTGTTACGTGCAAACAGACCCAGTGGGTTTCAGGTAGGGTTTGGTGTACTATAGGTAGGTAGTATGGGTAGTAGAATAATATATTCCAAACTTAACAAAACATTCAACCTTCTTTATTAGGTTAATGTAAGTTAAACACACACAAACATACAACGAAGGAAGGGTTGTATACATATAAACCATCCGGGTAAATGATCAAAATCGTGGTGAAAACTGCAATAAAATTCGTTCCACAGTTTAAAAGAAATAAAAGAACAACGCGGCCACACAGATTTATACGGAAAACAACTAAATATAGATGGAAAATACCTAAATATTCTATCGGGAATCAGTTAGTTCCGATTACTACGTAGCTCTATTTAGATTACACGACAATGCTGGCACACAGTAAAATGTCACGGTCCACTCTCCCAATTTGATTCCAAAGTCACCGACATTCCACATCCACGAGACAGCCTATAGTGGCCGAAACCACACTCTAAATACATTCCCTACATTTACATAGAACCTTGCCTGTTCTAGGAATTTTGGCAGACAGACGAGTACTAATTCCTAGTTACACCTACTGCACTTTACGTGGTAATAGCCGCTAGTAAGCCGCTTCCCACAGTCTTATTTACTTTGGGAACCTCGCTCTGCATAATAATTTCACCTTACGAAGTTAGGTGTGTTTAATAAGTTTGATGACTTAAGTTTAGAGTTTTGGGAACTAAGTTTGAGCTAAGTGTGAACCATGTGACGTAATATTTGGCCTAAAGATGTTCGCAACTGCTTTTCTAGAACTTTTTTTAGAAAACTACCCTCCCTCATAAATTATATAAAATTATACTATATTTTTCGTTACAGTCAAAATTTACACGCTTCTAAATGTATCTCGAAATTGTTTAGTCTTCAAAAAATATTCATGCTTTACATTTTATTTAGGCCCAGCCCCAGAATAATAGGCGCCGAATTCATTGAAATATTAACCCAATTCACATCTCTGTGGTAATTTATAACATCAAACATTTTCATAAAATATTCTTCATTACCTACATTTCGTAACATCCTGAAATATATTCATAATTTATTCCTTCCTTACAAAAGCTCACAAAATTATGGGCTAATGAGTGTTTTATTAACAAGGGAAGGTCTGGTTTCAGTTCACGGGATGTCAGTTGTAATTAAATGGATATCAGAAGTGTAGAGAATACACACAGATATCTTCACGCCTTGTTTTCCCTGAAGGGTTGGGCAGGGGGAACCTATAGTACACCCTCATTTCACCAGTTATGTTTAAGTCCCATGCAATAGGGGGCGAGCCTATTGCTATCAACTGGACACAAATCTCGACTCTGGGCACCAGCACGGTTTTTTTTTTTTTGGATGGCACATCATCAAATGACTTCTCCCGCTCTGGGCGGAGCGGGAGGGCGTGTCAGACTTTTACTGACTAAAACCCACCCGTGTTCCTTCAGTTGCCCATGTGCCAGGGTCACGGTATCTCTTTCGAACAATCACGCGACCCCGGCAGGCATCGGTCCTAGCAGACCCCTTCAGTGCTGCTGACATCTCTTTGAGGCGCGCGTGGAACACTACGCGCCGTCGACCCGAGCTTGGTCCTTACCGGGCGGCGAGCTACCCATTGCTCGCCGCCCGCAAGCTCGCGCCTACGGTGGACCAGCAAGGTTATGTTGAAATTTTTAAGTACCAAATTAGAAATTTCAGATAGAAAAACTCAATAACATTTAGCTTGACCTGGGAATCAAACCCCATAGCTCAGATCAGCAGTAGCGCTTGCGATCACTAGACCAACAAGGCAAGGAATATTTAAAAAAACTTACTTTAAATTGATTGCAATGATATGATGGTCAATAATACCAAAGATTTCTCATTTGCTGGCAAGTCGTAAAAGTTTAACTACGCAAAAATTGGTTCGAAAATTTTCAACCGAATTGATCATATCTTTTTTTAGTTATCTTTTTTTAGTATGTCAAATATTTCTTTACAAATGAATTTAACAATGAAGCGTCGTTATAGAACTATATAAAAGGCACAGTATATAATTACGGTTGCCCTTATGTTTATTTTGTGTAATATAGATAATGTTTAACTGTGTTTATTATAGCTTCTCTATTCAGACACTCTCATAATCTAGTCTAGTCCATTTCGACAGTACAATATTATTTCTATTGTGTGAATTTCGGAACGTGCTTTGTATATTGTTGAGTTGAAGAATAGAAGCTGTTTCCAATGTGAGTGTGCCATGCAAATGGATTTTACATACTTTAATCTGAAAGTTATTTCTGCAAAAGCATATATTGTGTACAACTGTGTTCATTTGTACAGAGATTTGATTTTTTTAATAAGAATTTTGTTATTTTAATTATGGCGAAATGTGTCATTGATCTAACACTTTATAATACCTACCATATTTTGTACAGATTGACTGCAAATTAATCAAAGACATGGACAGGAGAGGACTTTCACAGTCAAAATAATGTAAAAAAAACTTTGACTTTTACAGTAAAAATAAAGTCAATGTCGACTTTGACTTTGACAGATTAAAACTCAACACTTTTTAATTTTGAAAACTGGTAAGATTTAACTTATTTCTCACAATGACGTAGATAAGGGACATAAAGACACTGACAATACTTTGGGAAAAGTGATGAAGAGTTAAAAGGTGATGATGATGGGTAGTTACCTGATTGAGGTCGATGAACTTGCGAACCACAGATCGCGCGAAGTCTGGGTTATTCAGCATCTCGTTTACGAACCAGTCCAGGGGAATGCTGTTGAAGAAAACAATAATATAATATCATAATATCTTAGGAAAACCAACACACCGTTATCTGATCCCAAACTAGGCAAAGCCTGTACTATGGTAATCAGACGACTGATAAATATACTTATATATTTCTAAATACATACATATTATAGATAAATTACACCCAGACACAGAACAAATGATTATGCTCATCACACAAACACGACCTCAGTCTTAGCAGTCAGGGTCACTAACCACTAGACTAACAGGCCAGTCAAAATGTATCATTAGAAAATAACATGGATGTCGGAAAAGCCCCCTAAATTGGGGGAAGTCTATGCCCAGTAGTGGACGTCTTATGGCTGAAATGATGATGATGATGATGATGGATATCGGATGAAGTTAATGCTTGTAAAGACAGGGAAATCAATATTAATAAATTGATTACAAACTTAAAGCATTTGTATATCCAAATCACAACTGCCATTATTTGACAGTTGTATGAAATGCCTATAACATGGCAAATTAACTTATTCGTTTGCTTAACAATTATTTTTTACACTGTTATCCTGACTGTGTTACCTAAAAGAGAAGGTATCCAAAGATAGTTTTGCTGTAGCTGTTTACCGTCCCAAGAACTAGGGCCAATATAATTCCAGTTAGCGAGGGAAAAATCCAACTGACTCCAATTTTCCTTCTAAATGAAAAATCCAGCCCTTTTTCTCGTAATTAAAAACATTCAAACTCTAGTCACAGTCTCTACTCGGCGATAATCAAATGTCAAAAACTTGTCAAAAATTTATAGAAACTCTAGGTATTTTTGACAGATTAAGTTAGGCAGAGATACCTTAAATATAACTGGCCCAAGTAAGGTAGGTAGGAGACAAGCCTATTGCTATCGATCGAGCACGAATCCCGACTACGAGCTGCTACTGAGAAATTCCAGATAGAAAAACTTCATAACTCTTTGCCTGAATCGAACCCGTGACCATATGCTCAGCACTAGCGCTTGCAACCATTAAACCAACGAGGTATTTAAAACACTTTCCCAATAAACAAATAACAACATTTTGTTTAACGACAGAAGCTGAAAATGACAGCTACATTGAGATAACTCTTTTGATCTTCTCTCAACATCTTCTTAACCTTAAATAATGTTCAAAGGCTATTTATTATCATTGAGCCGTATGTTAAGTTTCATATTTCCTTATTTATGAAGATGTCGTACGTATGTAATATAGGAAATAAGAACAAAGTGGAAAAGTATTTAAACTTGGCATTTCTGTTGGTTTATTTTCATCTTCAAATCACAGAGGTTCTATTTTTGAGTGATTTGAAGGAGTAAAAATTCAAATGAATTTGTACTCATTAACATCGGCCTAAAGGATCAAATTTAAATAAATGTGTAGTTAATATTTCTTAATAAACCCTCCAATAACAATCTTGATGATGTTTTGGCTTTAATTCTGTCAACGATTGCCTTGCTACGCTTTTTAAACCAGGGCCTACGATTCGTAGCGCGTAGCTGCTATGCTCGTAGCACAGGAAACTAACTTAGATGGAATTAATGATATATGATCCTCATCATTATCTGTCTAGAATGACGCATGTTGAGGTCGGCTTCCAGTCTAACCAGATGCAGCTGAGTACCAGTATTTTACATGGTATTCATAAGTATGATATTCCTTGATAATATTTACAATAATCGTTTACTATTATAGTGGTATTATTAAAAATTAACACGCATTTTGTACAAATAACAAATGATTAGAATTAAATTATGGGATCGACCAAATTAACATTTACATATTGTAATTTTACTTCCTAGCTGCCTACCATTAATATTTGACATTTACGTTGATGTCATGTTACTTTTGCGTTACTTGACAAATTAAAATAAATGTTATTTTTCGAGTACTTGCAGAATTGGAGTAAACGCCACTGGAACAGGAAAAAATAACAATAATTTGTCCAAGTGCTTTCATTTATTATTATAATGACTGTTACATAAATATCATCAATATTTCGAATATTCTCCTTTCTTTAACTCTACACGCGATATAGTAAAGCAAATAGAACGTAGGCTTATCGGAATAATAGAAAGGTGGTTCGGATTGCAGATCAGATCTGCTAAATGCCAAGCCTTATCTAAACGGAATAACGGCCTTAGAGCGGAGGCGCTTTGTTTGCCCCCCCAACCCCTCCCACCGTCCCCCCCGGACTTAAACAAACCTCACCTTTTGAGGTTAAAAGGAAAAAGTTTGTGTCTCTGACCAGTACTTAATTTTTATTGCAGTTTTCGAAGGTAGTTGGAGAAACGTAAGATTATTTTTGGGAAAAGATACATTTTTTTATGTGTCTCGTGTGGTATTTGGTGCTTCTAAAAACAGGGTTCAGTTTGAAAATCAAACTTGATTCACAGACGAATGTTTCCAGTGATTAGGTTAAAGTTAAACATACAGGTTGGCGGGATAACGACCCACAAACTAAAACCGGTAGAACTATAGATTCACATATTTCTACCGGTATTTTCGTTTATCAAAAAAAAAATGTGCTGTTCATCAGAAAAGTGCGCAAAATAAATACGCAGTCAAAATGTATCAAAATGCTATTTTTTTATAACTGATACAAAATTTCAATGCTGGGGTGTTCAGAATCATGGACTGAATACATGGAAACAGTTTGTGCATCGTTATCCCTGCCACCCTGTTTATTAGATATAGGTAGGCTACAGAACTGTACCTAAAAAGTACGAAAATCAGTTAATTTTTACTACATCTACAATGGGATTCATATAAAACGATACAAATCCAATAATGCAGTCCAATATACGTTAAATGATTCTTCAAGCTGAAAGGTGCTCGAATCCCGCACGATTTATCATTTGTACCGAACTACCACAAATCCAACTCGAGGAAATGTCGGAAAAGCATCTTCTATCGATTCTGTTAACCACAAACCCAATACTGCGAGGTGTTTAGTTATTCGAATTAATACGCCTATGGTGAATCGAGCAGGGATCATAACGTTTATTAATATGTATCTATGGATATATATATATATTTATATTGCCATTCAAAGTGGCAATGCTGCCAGTTACTTTTCCGGATGACAGCGATGCGGAAAAGCAATTCGACGCCTGAGTATGCTTTTCACTTTGTATTTTTCTACAGTTAGTCGTTGAATTTAGTATCTCGTGTAACTAGTTAAAAATATCCTCATATTTTATTAGCTTTATTAATATTTGTGAGCAATGATCCGAGAAAAAATCAAATTTGAATTTAAATCAAGGCGATGTTACATCTGCCTACACTGTTTAATTATGTTGACATTCATTTAAATTATTGGACTGATTGAACAGTAAATTATCTTATGACACGTACATTAAATACATATGAATACAAATAATTGATTGACCTGGTAAGTAATTAAATTACTTATTTTACAGGGAGCCAGAAGTGTATTTATTTTCGTCTACAAGTTTTTTTTTTTTTTGTTTTACAGCTGCCAAATTGGCTACAGTTTGCCGGCTGTGTATTTTAACTGGGAGTTATTCTGAGAACTTCTAAAAACAATATCTCCTTATCTGAACCCAAACAGTAAAGCATTTTTGTTTCCCGCCTTCTTTCACAGATTCTCAGAATTCAGAAAAACAAGGAAGGTAAATTTATTAATTCAAAAGTGAAAATCTTAGAGGGCAGCTTACCCTTTATACAATTGGCTTAAAAAGTTTTGTAAAGAACTCTATCATTTTACCGATTAGACCAATTGTTTGCCAAGAGATTTCTATGTAAACGGCTTATTTCAATACAATTCGCTTTGTAAATATTGTCAGGTAAATTAAAATCTTGGGCCCACGACCGATTGAACGGAATTATTATTTCTATTACTTATTTATAACTTTGTCTGCGGTTTTATTAGCTTACAGCCTTCACTATTGCTTGTGAGGCTACGTAATAACAGCCACACGAATGAGTTGATCAGGTTAAGCAACGCTTGCCGCGGTTGGTCCATGTATGCGTGATCATCTTTATATACGACCCCTCCGTGCCAGGCATGTTTAGCCATTGGTTCCGACTGACATTTGTGGCTCTTTGACGGTCGTTACGTTTCGTCAGAGGCCCGAATTTCTGACCACCGGTTAAGACTGGCGTGATTTGAGATTTTTTCTAGTAAATAAAAAATGGCCATTTGTTCGTTTTACTTGGTAAGCTAA
This sequence comes from Aporophyla nigra, assembly GCA_947507805.1. NCBI lineage: Eukaryota > Metazoa > Arthropoda > Insecta > Lepidoptera > Noctuidae > Aporophyla > Aporophyla nigra. The sequence continues at coordinate 16,844,697 of OX382309.1, read as the reverse complement.
AGGAGAAATCGTGTTACTCAGTAACTGAGTTGTGGAGGTCAAATAGGTAGTCCATGTACAATACTGGTATTCAGTTGCGTCTGGCTAGGTTAGAAATCGATTACAAAATAGTTGGGAAAAGGATAGGCAGATGATGATGAGGTTTCACTATTGTTACTGTTGTACCTTTATGCTACGCGATAAAAATAGGCGGTACGCTACAAACTGTATATCCTTATGATTTGTTTTTGTAAACTTCACCATTTAATTTTTAATTATTTTAATGACAGTGGGCTCGTCAATTCACAAAGTACGAGTCGGATTATCTATCAACACTTTAATGGTAAGTTGGGCTGTTGAGATATTCTAAGTACGTAGTGTACATATTCCATCGGCTTTTTCCTAAAACTACCGAATTTATAAGAAACTCACTTACAGATTTGAAAGGAAGAAAAAGATTTGCTTTACTTCTTTGTAAGTTGATTCCTATTACTGTAAACCTACACTCTACTGATTTTAATGGATTCTTTAAATTACTAGAACTCAAAACGCTTTGTTAAAATTCATTTGTATTCCAGATGTAGATAAGTATTAAAATATACACTATTTGTATATACACTCCCACTATTATCGTTGTTTCTTAACAGTGTTCGAGATGACAAAACCCTGATAATCACTAAGAGGTTTTAGTTTTTCATAATCTCTTTTCTCCTTTTGTTTCATTACTATCATTTGCCTAGTTTTTTCCCAACTTCTTTGGGATCGGCTGCCACTCTAACCATTTGCAGCTTTTACAAGGAAGGACTGTCCCTTTTATTTTATCAATGAAAATATTTTTAAATCTAAACACATCACGAAGTGGCATTACCGTACAAACACTGTGACCCACAAAAAGGTAAACAAAGGTAAAGGTGGCCCTAAATAAAGGTAAACACGTTATTGTTTACAAAACAAAAATAACCCTTCGACTTGACATATAAAATATGATGCAACATTAAAAAACATTAATACTATAAATATCTCAATTTCGTTTGAAGTTCGCAGGTATTATAAATGAGAACAAAAAAGAATCTAGATTAAAATCTGACATCAATTGAAATAGAGATACTTACTCGAGCGTCGTTCCAGAATTATCATCTGCCTAGCTTTTTCCCAACTGTTAAGGTCGGCTTCGAGTCTGACCGGATGCAGCTAAATACCAGTATTTTACATGGAGCGGCTATCTATCTGACTTACACAACCTAGTGACTGGGCAATGCGATACCTCTTGGTAAGACTGATTGTCAACTTTCGGGCTTCTGAACGCCCGTAACGACTGTCAAAAATCTACGGATGACAGCCGAGACCAACTGCTTAACGTGCTTTCCGATGCACGAAAGGGTTGGTATGTAAACATCCCATCCACGGATCAACCGCGGCAAGCGTAGCTGAACCTGTACCCTAATTGCGAAACGCACAATTTATCAAAATCTGGATGGGATTGAAGATTATTTCTAAACCATTGCGTCATTTGTTCGAATAAATTGTCGGCTCAGCAACGTAAATAACGCAATGAATGTTGTTTGACTATGAATATTAAACCAATTCCTACCGATAAAAAGTTCCGCAATTACCCCTCTGGTCTATGTTACTGTTACTACTAAGCCGCAACCTCCAAGCGTCATTCCAGAATACGCATTCGAAGATTAACGAACCCAATTTCTAATAAGCTATTTATTACCTTCATAATCGAATCACAATTTGTACTGATAGAAATTAATTTCGATTCACTAATGCTAATTTCGCAGTTTGATAATTGGTTTTCGTAACAATTAATTGGTGATGCAATCGGTAATAAATTCCGGTTTAGTAAGGTTTCATAGTAAATTGCTTAAACAGCGGTGAATTTTGCCAAATGACATGGAAACTTAATTTGACTTATACTAAAGTGTTTTATCGTCGCATACCTACTTAGGAGCGTAATGTTTTAGTCAAGTTAATTTTCTTGGGAGTAAATATTAATTAGTTGATTAGTTGTTGTTAATTCTCTGGTAGATACCAAGGGGTACCGTGTTAACCAAAAACTGGGTTGTAGAGGTCAGATACACAATCGCTATGTAAAATACTGATATTCACAGTCGCTCCGAATAAAATATTGATATTCAGCTGTATCCGGTTAGACTGAAAGCTGACCTCAACATAGTTGTAAAAGGCTAAGCAGATGATGATGACATTGGTTGGAAATTAGCCCGTTTAGGATGTTTACTTTTTATTTCAGAGGCATGCATTTATTTTTATAAATGTGAAGCAATAACTATTTAGGACTTTATAAAACAATTTTTTCCGTAAAATAACTGTCACTATTCAAACAAATATGTTTAAGTATTAACGAAAAAACGAACAGACGTTAAAGCTTTTAACAATTTCTTTGGTAATCGCAGAAACTTCGTTCTAGTACCACCTACTAGCTCGCCTCCAGAGGAGATAGCAAAATCCCAATTGTAACTTGAACCTAGCTTCCAATTTCTACCTTTACTTAAATTGCCTACATATTTGCTTTCTACACGTCTTCGTGTTAATACGAAACCTCTTTTTGTTTAATATAAATAGAACTCGATATGGTTCCAGTTCTATTTTCATTCGTTCAGTTTTCATTCGGTCTTTATTTGATATTGAATGAAAACTTTTTGGATGAGACGTAGTTTTAGAGGTGCTTAGACTCTGAAATTATTTTTAAAATGGCGTTATATGCCGAACTGGTGCTACTGTTAAAGTTTAAATAAAGACGATCGCTCAAAATATGTATATCTCAAAATTTTGATTTACGTAGGTATGGTCACCAAAATAGATAAGTAACCACAACGTATGGGTGAAGTTTAGTAAGAAACCGATGGATTTTTTCGAATATAATTTAAATTAATGAATAGAAAACAAAAAGACCATTTCATAAAATTAATTCCATTCGAAAACATCCATTGGTTTCTAACTGAATTTCAACTTTATCCGTTACTATCTCTTTTGATGTCTGTACACCTAACATATGATTACTTCACGAGTGCTTTCTTCGATGTGGTTAAGCAGATGTGTACCTATAGTAACAACACGGCCAATAATATTGAAGACCTATGTAGGTAATAGGATAATATGTTTCCCGATATATTTGAACGGTAATCGATCCCTATGTTACTTACATACTTAGCCATACTATGTTAAAGTAAAGTAAAGAAATACTAGTTACCAGCAAAAAGTATCTAAATATACACTGAAATATTTCATTGCAATCATGAGACACAAGTGTTGTGTTATCACATTACAGTATAAAACATAGCCTCCTCTGATAACATTTATTTGTATTTATTTCGTACATTTTGGGCGGTCTCGTAATGAGATCTTGTTAGTCCTACGAATTCTTTCCTTCTACACAATAAATATTTCGATAATAGAGTACGAATAACATAGGTTCCTCGATTTATTAACGTATGAAGATATTTTGTGTATTTGTATGAAACTACGTAGTGAATGTAAATGGATTTATTATTTTACTGTAGGTAAACCAGTTCATATCAGCAAATAATTTCATTAAAATGTTGATAGAGTATGAGAAATTATATCGTGTTTACAGATAATAAAATATGACGACTGAAAATTATTTATCGTTAAAACTATACTATTTCAATGCGTCGTTAACAGAAAATTATTATTAATCATTTTCAAAATATGACGTAAAATTTTTCGTGACAGGTCTTCTGACCATAAAAGTGCAGTGTATAAATGACTGTTACCTTTCCAAAGTCTTCTCGTCGGTAGCTTCCTGCCCTTCCCTCTCGGGGGAAGCCTCCAACATCTCCCAGAAGTTGTCGAGACCGTACACTGCTGAAAACAACAGCAATATTAATATACCGAAAGAAATATCTATAACATCGACACTTTTACAAGCAAAAACAATCGAAATTAGTACACATTTCATTCGATTGCTTACAATATCTCAGCTCATGGTCCAACATGAACTTTCAGTAATTACGTATCTTCACTCATCACGAGAAAACACTTAAGCACATAACGAGTTTTGTCAACAAAACTGTCCACTAATTACCTCATTAAATAAGGAGAGAGCAAATACCTGTTGCTCTCCATTTACCGCACAATACACATTCACATGACGTAATAAGCAACATTAACACCCTCAGGTCAGTCACAATAAAAGCTCACATATACAAAGCCGAGAGCAAATCTCATCAATTCAGACCTCCCAGTTTTCTATCCAGAAATAAGATAGGAGACAAAGCATTCGTGTCCCTATCAGCGCCACACACGCACATAAATACAGCATTGACGAACATCATGAATAAAGGGAACACATTTCTGTCTCACTACTTTTGGCCCCACGAATAAAGATGACCAAAATAGAAAATCTAAAAAACTGATCGCACTTGTTATCCGAAACAATGCCGTATTTTTGCGCTCACAAATTCACATAGTACATCCCTAGATCATCCAAATAAAGCGGTCAGAAGCTCCAGTGTATGTTGTTTATTTCAATGTTTTCACTTGTGTCAGAGTTTGCATGTTTTAATAAGCGAGTATAGCATGTTTATGTTGCCCCAGTACGCCGCCTGGCCCGTCCCCGGAGGCTTTAATTCGGTCGATGCGAATATTTGTCGTATAAATAACATTTTTGCGGCTTTAAGCCGGTTTCCGACGGACGACACCCAAAGTCACAGATAGTGTGTGATTTCTTTAATATTGGATCAGAGATTATCTCGATTAATACCTCGATCGTTCTTTGGCAAAGGGGCCCTTTTCCCGTAGCCCCTCGCGATAAGTACGTTTGAGTTGGGCCTAAAAGTTCCCCTGGTCACTCTAATTTCTTCCTCTGTTGAAATGCGAAGTCACGGTGGTGAATTATTTTAGATCACCGATAGAAAGCGATAAAGCGTTATCTTTTTTATTAACTGCAAGCGGCTATTTTTGGACAAAATCCTTTCTTTTTTGATGTCCATAATATTATTATATTATCTTTTATTGAAAGCTTGGAAAGCTTTTATAGAATTGCATTGAGAGAGTTTCGACAATTTTTACCTTCATCGTTAACGTCATCATTACCACTCCTTTTGCCAAAGTCGTGGGCGATCAGGAGGTTGCTCTTGGGGTTAAACTTCCTGAGAGAGTGGGGTTCGTAGCTGTCCTGGTCTGCTGATGTATAATGTGGAGTAAGACAATGTCGAATGTTAATATGTGTATGTGTATAATTAGTATAAAGCAAATAAATAAAAAACAAAAGGCCAAAACCTGTCGACGTGGTGCAGGATTCCTTTTGTTTCGACGGAACAAGCTCAACAGACAACATTTTCCAGTCACAGAGAACCATTGAGAGTTTTCAACTTTGATGTTAAGTAGTTTTCGAATTCTTTTAATTAGAACTTTCATCTAAAGTTGCAAACTTGCACCTTCATTCAGAGAGAAGCGAATAATTCAAAAAATATGTTATTAAATTATGTAGACGTCGCGTTGTTTTGACTGAAAATGCACGTTATTTGAGAGCGATCTCACAGTTGATACTATTCGTGACTTGTCTCTGAGTAAAGGAGTTATGGAGTGGGTTCTTCGTAGTGAACCTGCGAGTACATAATATTGAGCAGTAACAAGGTTTCTATCCTCTCACAAACACCTGCAAAGCGTCACTTGGGAAAGAGCCTGTCCAAAGGTTTCACGGACCATTCTCAAATGGATTTTAGCTTTTATTTCCTTACACACGTGCGGACCGTGTTTAAGTCTGTTACACGGTGCCGCATTCCGTCGGCTTCGGCTGTTTTTTGCCATTCACAGCGATGCGAGGCCGGAAACTCAATCAGGTTCGTTGTGGTACCTTCGCCTTCCAATTCGGGAGCTCTTTTACCGAAATCTCTTGCGATCCCAACTGTGGGGCTCTTAAAGGTGGGCGTGCCGCGGTGAGAGCGGGTGGTCGGCGCTTGATGGTCTATGTCCCCTTCAGGAATAATGTTACATTCTTAGCTTCATTAGAGTTACTGTTACATCTCAAAGGGTCTACCACCGGCGCACCTCGGCGCCCGCAGTCTACCCTCCAAGTAAACTTATTTACCCTTTGATAACAAATAATAACAATATGAATTGTACGTTTGAATGGCACAATTTCATCGTCAAAAGATTATGGTAATCGCAAATATTTCGATAGAATACCAACAGAGGAACTTTACATATTGAACAATGACGAGTGAAAAGTCGCGGAAACTTGTCGTACTATCGCCGTGTTATTTGAATTTCAATAAAGGCTAATGTGGAGGTAGGGGTTCCTAATATATTATTCTGTGCGAATTATGCGCTCCATTAGCGATCAACGAGCGCAACTTATAAGTTGGCGAGCTAGGATGATTAATGCTCACTATTGTGTTCTAACTCCCATACATCAGTCGGGTCCATATGGTAGTAATTAGTTCATGAAATGCAGGATAATCTTATTAGGATACAACACTTTCTGATGGATATGTTATCCTGGTAAAAGTTGGGGAGGAAAACTAGAAACAATAATATAATGTGTTTCAAACATCACAACATAATGTGATGTGTATGAAGTTATATTAATAAAAACCGGCCAAGTGCGTGTCGGACTCGCGCACTGAGGGTTCCGTACAAACCTGCAGGTATTCACGGTTTATGCATAAGGTTTATGTTTATGAAATTATTTTTTATTTTTTATTTTTATATTTCAGTTGACTGAATGAAAGGTAAATTGTGGTTAACGATTTATGACGTATTAAAAAAAAACTACTTACTAGATCTCGTTCAAACCAATTTTCGGTGGAAGTTTACATGGTAATGTACATCATATATTTTTTTAGTTTTATCATTCCCTTATTTTAGAAGTTACGGGGGGGGGGGAATACACATTTTACCACTTTGGAAGTATCTCTCGCGCAAACTATTCCCTTTAGAAAAAAATGATATTAGAAACCTCAATATCATTTTTGAAGACCCATCCATAGATACCCAACACGTATAAAAAAAAAAACAGTTTCAGTTCTATGTATGGGAACCCCAAATATTATTGTTTTTTTTTTCTATTTTTGTGTGAAAATCTTAATTCGGTTCACAGAATACATCTACTTACCAAGTTTCAACAGCATAGCTCTTATAGTTTCGGAAAAAAGTAGCTGTGACATACACGGATGTGACACAGACAGACAGACAGACATGACGAATCTATAAGTTGCCAGATGGCAAAAAACGGAACCCTAAAAAGTGGGTAATGCCACCAAAAGAGATACACACATAAGTAACTTGGGTAGCAAGAAATGGTTGAAGTTTAGTAAAAATCGAGAAATATTTTCGAATAAATTTTAATTTAATTTCATCCAAAAATATCCATCGGTTGTCAACTAAACTTCAACTATATCCGACAACTCTAGTTACTAAGGAAATTAGTAAATATATACGTACATAGATATCCCTATTACCTTACTACCACTATTTATTGCTGAAAATTGTACACATCCATTATCTTTCATTACTTACTCTTACTTACTTAATGACGCGGCAGCGAGGGAACTTCATTAATCTTTTACAATACGATTGATATCTACGTTTTACTCGTGAAATATGATGTATGTATTTTTACTTCTGTACATTTCACATTAACTAATAAATTGGCGAAAAAAAAAGAATATGTTTTGAATAAATTGGTATCAAGAAGTGGAATTTCTGTAACTGTTTTCCCATAATATGAATGATAATAGTATTGACTTGTTATAAGAAGTCAATACCATCAAATTTGTAAGCATAAAAAGGGGTAGTTCGTTAAGTTGCGTATTATAAAACACTGAATTTTGAAGGCTCAATTTTAGCGTACGGTTTAGACGGCTTAGATAACTTCTACAATGTGTATATTTTTTAATGTGCATCCCCATTTCTTCAAATAAGACGCTAATAACATTAGTAACGTACTTAAAGTAATTCTATTTACAGAAATCTGAAAATAAAGTGCATTACAAACACGGTACAATACCTACTTGTACATCCAGATTGGTGTGGGTTTAAAAAAAGGTGCTGAATTCACAAGTGTGACTATTAATCAGAAGAAAATTAAAAAGAAAAACTATGTGAACGATAAGAAGTGCAAAATTGAATTTAGATTACAAGAAAATCTATCTGGCTTTCACGACATCTTACAAAACAAAATTTAAAATATTACTCTGTATTTCAATGATTGCTAAGGTTACTAACAAGTTTTAATTAGATGTCGTGGACACCAGTTCGTAAAATGAAAGTTAGTAAAAGAAAATAATCAAGTCCAAATCAAAACCACAAATTACAGGGCTCAGACCATCTAAAGTCAGTGTTCCATCAGAGACGACGGTCAAAAGATTGCTTGTATTGATTTTGTATGAATTAGTTTGGCCTCTGAATTTCAAATCATTTTGAATCCCCGCAAAACATCGCGACTTTGTAGGTTAAAAAAGCATTGATAAGCTTTTCAGTAGCTTATATCAGTCCCATACAGGAACACTGTGCCAGATTTCGTGAATGTCAAACCCATCCAGCTGGTCTTTTCTGTAAAATCTCACCGTGAAAACTTAGGTAAAATGAGCTGTCAATTGCTAGCAAAGAGGGTTTTTATCTGGCAGGGGTTCATGCTCTAGACAGTTAAGAAATGTCTCTTTGATCTAGTATTGCATTATGCCAGAAATAACTACGAAAAAAAGAACGCGTGCAGTCGGGGGACCCCCGTCAGGAACTAAGTTCCTTACGCAATACTCGCACGCAGACACACTCGTAGGAAGAGACACACGCAGATAAAAAATGAGAACCTGGGTTGCAAGCGTTAGCGAAGCGAACTCAATAAATTTATTAATTTTTCTTTTGACCAGTAGCAAAGATTTTTTCCTGAGTTGAAAAAAAACCATAAATACTTTGGCCGCGCGAGGCCCCTCAGACCGCTCTATCTTTTTAGCATATATTATCCTGAAATGCTCTCGCCAAGTCAATGCATTAATGGCATAGCAGACTTTTGTGCCCGAGTACAAACTGACTGACACCACTTTGAACTTTAATAGTAACGCCACCGCTGCTAAAGATATAGTGGTGCTTCTTCAGCGTTCCTCATTGAAGCAACGTCTTGAAGGATATGCATTCAGGCCAGTCCATTCAGACCAATCGAATTGCTCTTACCCACACCGTCTGAGGGCTTGGCCCGTCGCCATGGTCCCCTTGATCCCTAGCATCAAGTGGAATAACAACTGACTTCACCTAACTTCACGGTAAGATTTTCACCAATAGAATAGACCAGCTGAACTGTGTGCTTTAAGCCTAAAAGTGAAACTCACGCTCGGCCCTGGTGTGTGGCCTGTCGCGCTTGCCAAATCCCCTGGCGGTCATCATCTCGACGTTCTTGAACCCGCGGGTCGGGCGCTGTTGTTTGGTGCGCGTGAGTCTACCCTCGGGCGCTGCGGCGACCACACAGAGGCATGCTGCCGCTGCCACTGCTACTGCCAACTGCATTGAGAAATTCATTGCTGGGGACAAAGAGAGAAGCTGGTTAGTTTTTGAAGGTGTAGGAGGAAGGTTAAGCGCTGTGGTGTAGGACAGATTAGTAATGTTTGATTTTTTTTAAGTCAAAATATTTTTGAAAATGATAACAATGCTTCGTGATATTCTTCTGAACGTCAGAAGCGTAGAACTCGAAACCGGTGTGTTTGATCAGATGTATGCATTGCCTACCCCAATGGGAAGTAGACGTGAGTTTATGTATATATGTACCTATGCTAATAATACCTAATACATCGTTTTTAGAATTTACATATTATGGAACAATGTAGGTAAACATTTTTGAGAGGACGCAATAAATGATATGCCTAAATAAGTTGAAAATTGTGGGTCACGTGCTGAAGTATCTATCGATTTTTGATGAAAGCATATACTAACCCATTAGAAAATTCACTTAAGCTGTTAATAGTTATAGGTAGGAAACAGTACATTTTTCATCACTAGTTTTAAAAAACGGACATTGCAGGTTATTATCTAGTCACTAATACTTCATTTGCTGGAGAACTAACGTGCCACCCGACCATGAAAGCCTTCACGACTCACTCAAAGGTCGTAAAACATGACAGATGGTAATGGATTCCTCTAGTACCTTGTAGGATGTAACTACCCACTACGACTTTGCATTTCACTATCTTGTTACATTCGAGAACGTTCTAATGGATGCAAAAACAAGAGAAATGTGTACTGTCCTAAAGTACGAAAAACATCAAGTTTGGTCGTGCGTAATGTAACCCTTTTTTTCTATAAAAAAGACAATATACGACTGAAAAGTTTTTGTAAGAGCACGGTTCCAACATCCTACAGTCAACAGTTTTTTGTTGCTTGTTTCACAAGCCAATGTTTGGAATAGAAACTGACAGTATTATGAACTAGCTCGTGGCAGCAACTTCGCCGTGTGGTGGTTGGAAATTATATCACAAGATCGTACTATCGGGATCAAAAATGTTCTGAGAGTTAATCCAGGTCTTAAACTATCTGTGTGTCAATTTTATCCAAGTCCGTTTCGCTCTTTTTGCTTGATTGAGTAACAAACATTTACAATATTAGTAGAATGAGTAGGTACTGCACACGATATTTGAAGTGACAACGAGGTTTAGCAGTTGATGGTTGGGAAGAACCTGAGCTACTTGAATTAGAAGAAGGTTAAGGTGAGATTAAGGTTAACCACCTTGAGGTATTGAGGTATTTGCCTTTATTTTTCAAAGGAGGCGATTTACTATTACGGATATACTTATTTTAATAGTATTTATATTTTTACATGGAAATTTTCATCACATTAAACCATTATTAATTCTAGGCCATTTATCAGTATTCAATTCAGTATATATTATATATATACCTTAATCTCACCATATTATTTGTACGGAGATTTTTAAGACCAATTCGTTATTTTTCCATATTTTCACCTTTAGGTAGATATACTTGTGAAATTCCAGAAAAAACAAATAAGTCAACCTGTTTACTGTCCCTAAATTGAAGCCGGAAGTAATTAACCATCTATTTAAGACATAGATGGTTAATTACTTCCGGCTTCAATTAATTAACTTACTTAATCTCTTGTAAAACTAAACAGCTATCTAAAGTAAAAACTGTAGACATCATTTAGGAATGTGACAACTTCTGTTTTAAAATGTTTTCGAACGGATTCCGAGCGTAAAATGTTCGGAATTTCAATAGATATTTACTATTACTTAGAGGTGCGAAATTTCAGTAGTTCTCAAAAGGAAGTAGAATGGAATAGTTGTGTACTAAGGCACTATTAGTTTCCGAACTAACTGAAGTCACCACTGGGCTTTACTGGGCCGTCATCGACGAACGAATGTGGGCCATTTTGGACGCCACGGGGCACTATCGTACTAATGACAAGGTACCTACTTAATAATGTGATCACGTTTTATATACTAAACTGTAAAATTCGCACTTTATGATATTTCTGTTAGTTACTGAAGTAAACATCTTCTTTCCTACTTAATTGTGTGTCTTGGCACTTAATTACGATCTAAAGGCAAAGAGTCGTTGGACTTTGTTCGGCAGACAGGGCTGAGTAAACAAAAATGGCGGCTTTTCAATTAAGAGATAAAATTGTATTTTATTAATATTGCGTTTTCTTGTCAAAAGATATTTTAAAACAAATCAAAGCTGCCGAAAGAAATACCAACATTTTTAAGAATCTTTTTGCCCAATCAAGTTTTATACCTAATAGGTAAAACCCAGTTACGGAAATCATGACAACCCCAAATACAATGTAGCAAAATTAAAACAACATTAAACGCCAAATTAGTCGAACCGCCGAAAGCGGTTGAGCCAGACAATAGCACGAATGCAGCAAAATGTTGCAAAATGCTATAATTTGAGTGTTCAGGAGCAACAGACGAATGTAATCGCTAATGAGATACTCACATAGACCATTGTTCTGGATATAGAAATTAATATTATAAAATTTTAGAATAATGTTGTATGATTGTATTAAACCTACCTATATCCATTTCTTAAATAGTGTTAATATCTGAATATATATTGGTAAAAGCGAATTGATTTCTTTTTTATCGTAACATTCCTATACTTAAGAATATTATGAAAAAATCACACGTCTTCACGAATTCGTTTAAGCGCAGATGTCGCAGCCGATTCTGAGATTTTGCTTTCCAACTGAATATCTCAAAATAATAAAATGATGCAATTTAATTAACCACTTTCCGAATGTGAACCTTTGAAGCGTTTAGGTAAATGTCATGAATTTGCCGTGTCCCTCCCACACAAGTGCTTACTTACTCTCCTGAATTTCAAACCGGTCGCATTAAGAAACATTTAATATCTCAAAATAATAAAATGATGAAATTTTATTTACCCCCAACAGAATGTGAACCTTTTCAGTATTTAGGTAAATGACATCGTGCTCTTCCCACACAAGTACCTGCTTGCATTTCTGAATTTTTAAACCGGTCAGATTATAAGAAAATCAACTACAAATCACGTTCAGATTACTCTCTAATTACGTGCCCAATCTCCCACTAGAATCCAATCAGCTTCCAACATGTGTATGCATAACTACATGGACGTAATTTTGTCAACCAATGCTCTGTTTGGCGGACTTCGCCGGACTTCGCCGTACTTCACCGTGTCACTGGCACCGAGACAGCGAGAAGCCCTAATCCACAGCTAATCTAACTGTATATCCGGTAGCAAATCGCATTATATGCACCGGACCGTTTAACCTGTTGTGTTGCTGTTTTATATTTATGCAAACCTTGAGTAAGGACAGGGGCAATGTCTGGTTAATGTTTCTTTTATGTGAAAGGAAATATGGATATAGTTTGATGACAAGCATATTAAAAATAAGGCTGAAATATAATAATTTGAAAGTCAATATAATATAACAGACCTGTAACGACTTCAAAAATGTGAATGCAGAGCGCAATTCTTGCCTTAATTAACAGTACCATGTGTATCGTAGTAGTATCTGTGGTACCAATACGGAACATGCATTCGCTTTAAAATGAACAAACTTTAACTCAATCAGACTCGCCTTTTCCAAAAATTAATGAGAAAACTTCTATCATATAAATATACTCAGAATCCCATTTTGAACATATTATAATGTGGCGTATTTTCCAGAGTTAATGATGATACAAAATCCCTGTCCCCGAGGGTAGACAGGGATGTATTAAGCACAACCACATTTCCTCATCATGTTTAAAGAGCCATGTAAAGGAGGTAAAAAGAGAGGAATTTAAAAACAAAATCACAAGTTATAGATAGGAAGAACATTACATTATTCCCTCGTTAATTTTGACAACATCGATACATCGTAGGTACGACACTAATTGATCAATGATTCTGATTTTATCGCCCATGTCCCACCAGCCGCCGCAAATTACACTCTAATGAAGTGCTTCGTGATCTGACAACACGTATGTTATGTGAGTTCTCTATGCATTTTACCACCATTCTGCTTTCGCCAACCCGTCTGTCAAGCGTGGCGATTATGGCAAATTCTCTCAAAATTGGGGGAGGCCTAGGTCGGTCGCAGAGGATGTCTTTCGGCTGAAATGGGAAAATGGTGGTGGACAACAATTGCCGATGTGCTGCCGAAAACAAAGAGGTTTTAATTGAATATTAGCAGGGTGAAGTAACTTATAAGATGAAGCCATCAGCGAATGCTTTAAAGGTTTTACAACGTCTTGATTACTTGAAATGTGAACAGAACTACAAAAGTGAAGCGACATCTTAGAAAAATTTTCAACTGTTTCAAAAACCATAATAGAATATTTTTAACCACAAACGATTATACTCATGCTATCACAAAGATAAAAACGTCCAAAGTTAAAAGACAACAACTAAAAAAAAAAGAAATTAAAACGGTTCTGCGGACAAAGTTTTCTTTTCCCCAATTTCAAAGTAGAAAAGAAATTTAACAAAAAAAAAAACAAATTGGTTTCCTTCTGGGAATTTTACTGGAAATATCGTACGATGAATAAGGGGTAACAGACTGGCATATTCCTGGAAGTTACTGGTACACTGTGAAATTTTGAAATCCAGTAAGTAAATAGCTAGAAGGAAGGTAGTTTGCAGTGCGGTGCTAATCTCTACATAGTATAAAAGAAAGTCATTTCCTGCGTCCCTACGCTTAGATCTTTTAAACTACACAACGGATTCAAATGAGGTTATATTCATCAGACATAGTGACTCAAGAGGAAGGTTTATATGTACATATAGTACATGGGCAAAGCCGTTGGCAAAAGCTTGTAAATAATCTATGTGTGTTAATTTCTAGAACTGAAACACTGTACTGCTCCCAAAGGAGATAATTAGTGCCAGGCAATAAGTAACTGTCAGCTTTGTGCAACAAGATATCTTACTGATCTAATATTATTACCACACACCACAAGAAATAAAATTCGTTTTTTCGAAAAAATTACTTTAGATTTTTTTATTCAATAACTTTTAATCAATATGAGTTGCACGAGAAATACAGTCGGCTAAAGATTTCAGTCAGGGTATGGTTGCGTTTGCCGTGATTCTGTAGTGCCTCGGCAATGCTTGCAGACGCACACACTGACAGCTATGACGCACTGAGGCGTAAGAAATCTGCCTCGCTACTCTGTTACGAGTGCCTCTGTGCCTCGCTACTGTATTTGAGACGAGAACTGTTGTAGTCAAACAAAAGTTCTCGGAAATTGATGCTTAATTACATACCATCTAAATTGAAAATCCAGTCAACGTGCATTTTAATGTAACTTTTTAGTCGCTGAATTTTCGCTCAGCAATAGTACCAAGTTATTATTTTGTTAAGAATTCTCATTCAAGTTGCGTGGGAGACAAGTTAGGATATTGTAAACGGATAAGTAAATAGAGAGAAGAAAGTTCTGTTAGAGAACCAAAAGTTGATAAAGAAGGTCTATATAGTAGGTAGAAATGCAAATGTCAAAGCAGATTTATTAAATTGGAAACCACATGAACATACATTGACTTCAGAATTAACACACATAGTATTAAACACTACTGACGCACTGTGGCGTAAAAAATCTGCCTCGCTACTCTGCAGGCTGCGTGGCAGTCCCAACACTGGGTATCCTACAATCTATAGCCGCCCGAGCAGACAGTTCGCTAGTGTGGGTGCTCATAAGCAGTACCCGATCTGTTTTAATTCTTAAGTATCAACGTAGACTAAGCTATTTTGTTACTAACACTGTAGACTGTAGTCCGTGTGGTGCCGGCTTTAAATAATAGCATCACCCCATTTTTTACTGTGGGCGTCGTAAAAGGCGACTAATTGACGTACTAGAGAATGGGCAGCAGCGTTCTCTATGCATTTTACCATCATACTGCGATCGCCAACCCGGCTGCCAAGCGTGGCATTTAATGCATAGCCCCCTAAATTGCCCTCGGGGGAAGAACGTCCAGCAGTGGACGTCTTTCGGCTGTAATGATGAAGATGATGGTGACTGTAAACCGCATTGTAGTCTGATTTAATAAAGATTAATAATAAAAAACCTTTTCGATGTAAGTTAAAATATTCGTTTTTTATTTAACATGAAAATAAAACAGAGATGTATTCAAGACGAGAACTGTTGTAGTCAAACAAAAGTTCTCGGAAACTGATGCTTAATTACATACCTTCTAAATTGACAACCCAGTCAAAGTGCATTTTAATGTAACTTTTCAGTCGCTGAATTTTCACTCAGCAATAGTACCAAGTTATTATTTTGTTAAGAATTCTCATTCAAGTTGCGTGGGAGACAAGTTAGGATATTGTAAACGGATAAGTAAATAGAGAGAAGAAAGTTCTGTCAGAGAACCAAAAGTTGATAAAGAAGGTCTATATTGTAGGTACAAATGCAAATGTCAAAGCAGATTTATTAATTTGGAAACCACATGAACTTACATTTACTTCAGAATTAACACTACTAACGCCTACTTGAACCAAAAAAAGGTTTTTTTTTTTTTAAAGTAATAACTTCTAATTGTAAAATCATACTTGTGTCTAAATGTGAAAGTTCGTAGTACGTTTCCCTAGTATAAATTTCTCCTTCCACGAGGGCGAAACCGCTGGCAAAAGCTACTATAATATAATTATAGTAACTGTCGTAGTGGCACTTTTGGAAGTAAGTATCATAAAATGCTGTTGAACCTGTATTTAAGCTTTAGATTATATCAGTACACTCTTGCTCATCAATCACCACACCCAAGCCTTTCGTGCAGGCATGCTTCACATTCAACTCTTTCCCGCCGTTCACAGTGAAATGACAGAGTTGTCATAAGTGACAGCTACCTCACTTCGATGGGCATGTTATAGTGTGAACTTATTATTATGTAATGTACAGATACACTACACGTTTGTGTTTAATTTTAGCAAGTTCTCAAGAAGCCGAATTTTCATCAAGAAGGTCACTATTGATTATTGTGTTCTAAAACAAGCAGTACAGTCTTAATACTGAAACTGGTAAAATCACATAGAGTCATAAAAAAATATTTTTTTACTGTATTTTTTTATTTCTTTGATTTTTACTTTTAAGCAGTGTATCGTGTGCTCGTCAGGTAATAGCGAAAAGACCTCGTGGTCGGTCAGCCATACGCTGGTTAAATAACTTTCACTATTGTTACGACCGTCTTGAGAAAAGCTGAGAATCGAACGAAGTGGAAGATCATCATAGAAACAAAGTCCCGGAGGCCTTTCAGGGGTATTGAGGTTTGATACCAAAAAGAAGATCATTGTACGAATTGGACTTTCTGTCTCAACTTTCCAACAAATCCCCGGCTACCCTTATTAGTGTTGGATGAAGTCCTGTTAACGCCACATGAATATAAATGATGCTCTAACTACTCGAACCAATCAAGATCCCGCCTACAATACTAATGGCGCGAACTTTTTGACATTTTACATTATTTCCCTCCATTTCTATGAATGTTCCGTCTCTGTTTAATATGATTTGTCTATAGTTTAGTTTGTTCTTAGCTAGAATATTTTATGAATGAATTATCTATAAAGTAATTTGAATATCTCAAGATAGTTTGTTATAGGAGCCAAGTTAATTGAGTTTAATAATTTTCCTGGGATTTATTATTTTATGTTTGCTCTATTTCTCAAATCCCGTAATCTCTTATATACAGTACAACTACTCCTACCTAAATACTAGCTGTAAAAACAGCAGTAGGTACACACGGCTACATATGTTTCAAGTTATACATTACCAGTTTTAATAGACCTCACATTGCATAAGCTTGTCGTACATTATGAAAACCACTTATGCTGGAAATGTATAGTTTGATTTGTCGCCGTGAGTTCCACAAATAGTTCGCGTTTCGTCAGGTGTCATGTTTCACTACAAATTAGTAATCTGGATATTACATACCTCACATTATTCACTAGTACGAGTAACCATGACGTTTACAGAGTATATACTTATTTAGAATATAGGATACTGGATTATAGTTCATTATGTATGTAGGTACCTATTCTAATTCTAACGAACTGTTCGTAATGTTTTGAAATTATTATTACCTAAACTCTATTTTTTAATTTGCTAGACTAAAAAGACAGCTGCGATCGACCTTGCGACGATCGACCAATGTGACAGCTAAGCGTTACTAATGCTTAGCTGTCACATTTACGAAAAAGGTGTAGGTGCAGTTGTCATGTCGGTTTAGCAATTTAAAAATCAGAGTATACGTATGGTTAAAAGCCAGGGTAGGTAATAATTTTCATTAAATAACAACATAATGTTAGCATGCAAATGCATGCGTTTTATTTTAAGCTCCTGTGTATTCACAACAAACTATAATCATGTTTTAAAACGGGAAAAGTAGTTTATGAAACTGTTACATACCCTGTGGCATAAAAACACGAGTGGGTGTTTAAAAACCGAACTGTGGGTGAAGTTTTTAATTGTATTACACTTTTTTGTTTGTGGGTGGTAAATCATCAAATGACGTCTCCCGCTCTAGGTGGAGCGGAAGGGCGTGTCAGACTTTTACTGACTGAAACCCACCCGTGTTCATTCAGTTGCGTAAGCCGTTGACTCTGGGGCCACGTTAACTCTTTCGAACAATTCCGTGACCGTGGCAGGCAAGTTATATTACACTTGTGTTATAATTCCATTCGTAAAATTGTAATTGATGGATACTCTTTTGTCTTCA
Source organism: Aporophyla nigra (assembly GCA_947507805.1). Lineage (NCBI taxonomy): Eukaryota > Metazoa > Arthropoda > Insecta > Lepidoptera > Noctuidae > Aporophyla > Aporophyla nigra. The sequence goes on along the minus strand of OX382309.1, from coordinate 16,826,544 downwards.
TGGATTTTCCCTGTTCGATTTTTAAAAATATTAAAAACATTATTTTGCTCAAGAAAAAGTGTTTAATATTATTCTTTTTTTTTTTAATTCGAATTTAACGATATGAGAATTGAAACTACTTTCAATTCTCATATCGTTAAATTCGAATTTTAAACTTCCAAACGAGTTCATATTGACTAACTTTGTAAACAGAATACCGAATTAAAAAAAAAAGAATAATATTAAACACTTTTTCTTGAGCAAAATAATGTACACACACACACAAAATAGAAAAAAAGGTTTTATGTAGATAAAACCTTTTTTTCTATTCTGTGTATTTAAAAAGTATGCTTTAAACCCTTACAAAACATAATTAAAAGTAACAGAAATGTAAAACAGTTTTCCATTCATGTAGGTGTGGTGTGGGCAATTAAAACCACATCATTTAACTCCAGTTATATGGTCAATGAACACCCTCAGAGGTTTTTAGAACAAATAAAGAGAATTTCCGGTAACAAATTGTTTCCCCAACCCCTATTGGGAATAGACAGCACCATTTTATTTATCTTCCCGTGCAAATTACGGAGAACCAGTAAACGTTACAAATTGTCGGTCAACAGGGGAAATTTCCATAATATCTTTGTGTGGGAAAATCATTGTTTTCGTGCTGGTAAAGGTATGATTTGTACTTTTTGGCTTTTCGTGATGACTGATCATTATATGTGCTGTTAAGTGGAATGTTTTTCTGTGTATTTGTTTTGTGTTTTTCTATCTGTACTTACTAATATAACTGTAAGTTAGTGTTACTAACAAAAATATGTATTTCAGTTTTGAAATAAAGGATTTAAGTTATAATAATAAATCAGTGCAATAATTGGAATGTTATGTTATTGGCCTGAATATCATCGATAGGTAAATGTTGTTTTTTTTTTTTAAATAGAAATCTTTATATTATTAAATAAATTACAATCATTTTATAGACAAGAACATAATAAATGAGGATCGATTGTTTAAAGCGTCCCAATGATCTATTTTTGGAATATCAAAACGTTGTTGTAAAACTAAATTTATCCTGGACACTGCATGCCCAAAATAACCTTTTATTTCCAAAAGAATAAACAGCAGGAATTTCTTTACTGATTCCAGGATTTTTAGAGAGCCAATGTGAAGCCAATGAAGTGAAACTCTTAAGCTGTCCCATTGAAACGTTTAAATATTCAAATTAAAACAAGTTGTTAAGCACGCGAGTTTCTGTAGAATCTAGTCAATTCTGAGCACGTATACTTGGACATTTATAATGAGATCAGTTACCACTTGTTGACGAAAACTGCAACATATCCACCAGTTCCGTGTTTATTTGACTAATACTTACCTATCTTTTGTCGTGCATTCACACCTGAAGTGGAAGCCATATTACAGAACAATGACGTAGGTTCTGTGTGAGAATATATTGTTATGGCATCGCTAGACCAGCTCACTGTCTTCCTTATTATGTAGCATGCACACGATAGCTTACATTGGCAATACTATATCTACACTTCTGTACATCTACACTATGGGCTACGTCGTCTATACTACTCTATTATACAGAGTAAAATCTGTACATAGTATAAAACAAAGTCGCTTCCCGCGTTTGTACACTTAGATCTTTTAAACTACACAACAGATGAGTGTGGTTTTCATCAATAGACAGAGTAATTCAATAGCTTCCTCTTGAATTACGTTTAAATCTTTCTACTGCGTTTTCTTTAGGACAACCCCGTAACACTGTACCCTGCCACTTCAACTCCTGAAATTCGAAATCTACAGTCGTAACAAACAAAAAAGTGGCGAGACAATGAAGCTCAACGAGTCCTGCAGAAATAATTAACTCTTTTGGAACATCTTAAGAAATCAATTGGAAAATACTCCTATGTTATACATATATGCTTTTTTCGACGCAGTAGTCATTGCGCATTGCAATCAGTACTTATTGAATTTATATATACTATATTGTACACCATAAAAATACATTACAAAAAAAACATTACAATGACTACAAAATATACAATGGGCGGCCTTACCGCTTTATGCGATCTCTTAACTAGAGTTTTAAAAACTACTTTAGAGGGGATTGTGGCTAAGCAAAAACAGCCGCATGGATTGATCATCATTTCAGCCGTAAGAAATCCACTGCTGGAAATGAGCCTCCTCCATGCACCACCAATTTGACCGGCACATTTTTTAGGGAGCTTTGCCATAATCGCCACGCTTGGCAGGCGGCTTGGCGATCGCAGTTTGGTGGTAAAATGCATAGAGAACGCTGCTGCCCATTCCCTAGTAGGTAAGTCCTTTAGTCGCCTCTTACGACACCCACGGGAAGAAATGGGGTGGTGTTATTCTACGTCCGGCACCACACGGTACCACGGATCGATCATTCAGGTTAAACTATGCTTGCCGCAGTGAGTTCGTGGAGGGGTGACTATCTTTACATACCAAGACTCCCCCGTGCCTCGAAAAGCACGTTAAGCCGTTGGTCCCGGCTGTCATCCGTGGATCTTTGACAGTCGTTACGGGTCATCAGGAGCCCGAAAGTCTGTCAACCAGTGTTACCAACGCGTATCGTATTACTCTCTAATTGAGTTGTGGAGTTGAGACAGGCAGTCACTCCATGAAAAACTCACGTACATCCATCTAGAATAGAAGCCGACCCCAACAGACTTGGGCAAAGGCTAGGTAGATGATGAGTTGTAAAGAACTACTTTATCATTTTAAATCACCCTTGTATGTACCGTTACCCATATTATTGATGAAGCTAAACTTTTAATTAAATAACAACTACCCCCGAAACATTAGGTACCAATTACTCTAAAACCGTCTAACCCAAATATTTTGTCACCAAACGAAAATTGATTACGTAAATACTTATAATTACCCTAACTGGGCCACATGGGACATTCCGTTGTGTTTTTGACAAGTATGGGCATACTACCGTGTCCCTAAAATTGACAACCAACAGACAACTCCCTGTTTGAAACATGTGCGATACTTACTAATTAGAAAAGGTAATGGACGTAGTGTTAATTATTAATTTACTAGCTTTTGCCAGCGGTTTCGCCCGTGTGAATGTTGAAAATTATCCGATGCGAACGTTCTTCCGAGATGAAAAGAATCCTATGCCTTAATTCAGATTATAAACTATCTTTGTGCCAAATTTCATCTAAATCTGATCTATCGTTCTTGCGTGATTGAGTAACAAACATCCATAGGCTTGTATTAAGTGAATTTCCGAGACTAGCTAAATATAGTAAAAGCTGTTTAGCCATGTGTGTTCGAATTTATAATAAAATTCCAAATGATTATAAAACTTTATATCTGAGATTGTTTAAAAAAAAACTACTCGAATTGTTAAAAACCAAAATTTTTTATAGTATCAAAGAATTTACAGACGGGAAACATTTTTAAATGTAACCAATAATATTTGCATGCTATAATATAAGCTAAACATGTATGGTCTATACTTTATCTTTAACATATTTATATACCATGTTTTATGCAAATAAATATTATTTCTATTTCTATTTCATAATCACAAACTTTCACATTTATAATATTAGTAGGATAATAAATAGGATTTAACCTTTGGACTACGCGCGAATTAAAAACGCACCTATTAAGGTTTACAGGTAAACTGATCGGTGAACGACTTATTAACCATTCTATTAACATCTTACTAACCAGTTATGAAGAAAATAACAGAAAAATTGCTACGGAAGTGATATCTCTTCTACTATACCTGCGATAGGAGACAAGGTAAAGAGATGTAGACAGCGTGCTTGTTACTTTTTGTGGATAAGCATGAAATTTGACACTCAAATAGTTTATTAAGGGTACTTTTTATGCCGGTAGCATGTTCCTGCGGGATAATTTCTAACCTACACGCGGGCAAAACCACTGGTAAAAGCTAGTACCTGATATGTGGAAACAAAAAAGGTTTGATATTAAAACGAATTTCTATAGAAATCATCTCAATAGAAAAAGTTTCAAAGTAATTGCAACAATAAATTTAATTTCGGTAAGTTTTTAACAGTTTGATAAAAGTAGCTTTTTATATTTTTTGTGGATTTAACATCTTCAAGCAGCTTTATTGTTCCCCGAAGACGGTATTGTCTTAAGAGAGCGGTGTGACCCCGCTTTATAAAGCGCTAAAAGCGACGAATTCGTTAAAATCCTGTTGAAACTTTGGACATTTGTCTCATTTTGAATAATATAGGTTCTATATTCAAAATGTAACCATTAATCTTATACAACATTGATTAAAAGGATTTTACGGTTACGGCATAATTAAATATTGTGACGAAATGTGTGTAGACTTCCAATAAATTTCTAAATAGAGTGATTAACGGCGTGTTGTTATGATATATTTTGCTATTAATTATGTTTCAAATTAAATTAACTAAACGAAATGAGCACCTAATATTTTTTATTCGTTCACAAAGCCTAGATAAAACACTAAGAAACTAAAACTTGCTTTAAAAAACAATAAGAATCATGAGAAATAAATTCTGTAAAGATGGACATGTTGTTTAACGTTTAATATTTTAGTAGCCACCACAAGCTTTTACCGAAAGATATTATGTCTATCGTTTTTTATTTTAACTTAATTCGAACCTTAGTTCAAGTCGCTTATTTCAACATTTAACAGATTTTTAGGTAACGTAATTACCGAGACATTTATTCAATTTATTTCTTTTTCATTAAAATTGCATTTTATATTTTAATTCTAAGTCATTAATTCGAATTAGAAGCAAAGCTAAAAGTGACACATTTCACAAGTTAAAGTGTAGGTACTGTTCTATTATTATTTCTTGAATTTTAATGATATTTTAAAATTACTTTCTTTTAGTCCTACACGATATCCCTGTTTTCTTAAATATCACGTTACTGGAACACGTTAAACTCCAAATTAATTGCGTATATTTTAATTTTGCGAAGAGACAACAAACATTGATCCTACTCTATATGATCCCTTTTAAAGATGCCGTAAAAATAAGTCATCTCCACAAAGAAATACTGAGGTTTTGCGATACTATAAAATGGAGTTTTTTCACAAAGGAACATTCGTTCGATCACATGAACCTTTTTATTCTCTGGAACGAATGTTACGTGATTCATTTGCAGTATTAATCTTCCAGAGATTTTTACCAATGGTATTAAATACGTTCAAAGAAAAAAAGGGTAACATCCATTTTATCTGTATAGTTAGAGACAGATAAAAAGGATGTGACCCATTTTTGACAACACATTAAGTTAAAAAACAAGTTGTAAAACACATTTAATCTCTTCATGTAGCGTTACTAATTTTGTCAAAGCATAGTTTCACATTTGAACACCTCGTCGAGATAAGGTGTTTACACGAGGAGAACTATGCCAAATTGAATGTTAAACTATTTGTCATAAGGCATTTAATTCAAAGACGCCCACATTTGTCTTAAACCACATCTATCAGCTTAAATAAAACGGTCAGAAGAGAAATAAAAGTCCAAGGGTCAAATATTACATTCAAATCTTATTGAATCGGAACGCTCCGTCGAGTGTGCAAAATTTAAACGATTTACGATCATATAGAATTCAATCATTGAAGGGATGGGATATTTCGTGATCGCCCCTGATTATCTGTAGGGGGATAACTGAATAATAAGGTTCCAGGGTTATTGCTTCTAATATTGACTTTAGAATGAAAAGATGGTGAAAATTAAACAATTGTGCGATAAAAAAGAAGTGTTGTTTCGGTAATTATTTTCTGGAAATTTTAACCGAAATCATTTCAAGTTTTATATTTTGGTGTAATCACGTCATACAAAATCTTTCGGTGATGGTGCTGTAAAGCTTTGTCTTAATTGTTTTGAATTGATTTATCAAACGTCAATCCTTGGATTGGCGCCGCCATCTTTGTTGATGATTTGATGTGCAGCATAGAAAACCCTGCTACACATTCTCTAGTAAGTTCCTTAGTCGTCTCTTACGACACCCACGGGAAGAAATGGGATTGTGCTATTCTTTAGGTGCGGCACCACATGGCACTCTCTCTCTGCCTACCTCTGAATTATGAAATGCAAACATTTGTTAAGTGGCTAGACAGATCTTATCACCTTTCAAATAATACGAGCAGCAGTAAATTAAAATATAGACTTGTTAAATAAATATTATTGTGAACTTAATTTAATGTAAAAAAAAAAAATCTGACGTAGAATATAACAAACAGAGCACGTATTATATTAAATCGGAGTAAAAAATAAGTTTGAAATTAAATATCTCATGAATTAAAAGACACACTTATCTAAATGACATCAGGTTTCAATAAGGACATTTATTAAATGAGACGACTTAAGTATATCACTGTATCCCTGAAATATTTCACGTTCATAAACATTTACTAAAGTCGATTATGATTTTGTATCATGAAAAATATACAGAGAGCTTTCTAGATTGTAATCGTCTTTAGAATCATAAATATGTTCATGTTCGTGAAAGAGAATTATAATAATACTAGTTTTTGCCAGCGGCTTCGCCCGCGTGGAGGTCGAAAATTCATCACCAACATAATTTCAGCCGAAAGATGTCCACTGCTGGACATAGGCCTCCCACATTTGGGGCAGTTTGCCATAATCACCACGCTTGGAAAGCGAGTTGGCGATCGCAGTATGGTGGTAAAATGCATAGAGAACGCTGCTGCCCATTCTCTAGTAAGTCCCTTAGTCGCCTCTTACGACACCCACAGGAAGAAATGAGATGGTGCTATTATTTACATACGGCACCACACGGAACGATCGAAAATAATCCCACCGAAACTTACTACTGCGATAAAAAGTATCCTAGGTTATAATCTATCTGAGTGCCAAATTTCATCTAAATCCACCCAACTGCGTTTGTGTGATTGAGCAACAAACATCCACACTTAAATATAATATTAGTAGGAGAAGATTAGTAGGATAAGTATCCTGAAATGTAGACTAGCAAACCTACATCCTAATTTGGATTAAATCGTAGGTTTAGGACATAAATTATCCGAAACTAGACTTTGGTCTCAAGTGAATTTATACAAAGAGAAACCTACCCACCATATAAGATCTGGTCTGATCACGAGTGGGTGTCGAAGAGATTGTATTACCCACCTAAACTTATACCTGCGGCTAAAACATGTTTACGAAAATCTGGCTTGGACCAGCGCGGGGTTATTACGTAACACACTAAAAGTGGGAATGGCTTATATTGTGACAGGTCAACAACATTCATTATTTTATTTACGTTGCTGAACAGATACTTTTTTCGAACATATAAAGCTATTAAAGCAATATACTTAATTAGTTATAATTTTAACTTGAATTTGCCAAATTTCATCCAAATCCGATTGGTCGTTTTTGTGTGATTGAGTAACAAACATCCAGACTTTTGATCATACAAACTGACATTTATTATTATAAATGTCAGTTTACTAGCTTTTGCCAGCGGCTTCGCCCGCATATTATACACATAAAACTTCCTCTTGAATTACTCTGTCTATTGATGAAAACCGCATTAAAATCCGTTGCGCAGTTTAAGAGATCTAAGCGTACAGACGCGGAAAATGACTTTGTTTTATACTATGTAAAGAAGATAGCAGAAGAGTAGTCATTTGATTTCTTGTATTGAACATTGAGAATTTACAGGCCGAGATGAGAGGTCAAAGTGATTTATCTTTATTTCTCTAAGAAAATTGTAATCATATGAAGTGGTAAGCGATATTTTCGCACCATTACCCATCGCCGTATTCCCGGCGGAAATATCTACACATTAATTAATTAATATAATTAGAAGGAACCGTATTTTTATGGGTACGCCCACAAAAATACAGGGTGCGACTTCTAATGCCCTGAGGAATTGATTCTGAATAAATATATGTAATTAGGTTTAGAGTTAATTTAATATTAATGGAAATTTTAATCATCTTTTGAAGCAACTGGATGAAAGAATTGAGACCATTTTTATGTAACTACAAAAACATAAGGTTTATATTATAACATACTAATTAATTGTCCGTGTGGTGCCGGACGTAAAGAATAACACCACCCCATTTCTTCCCGTGGGTGTCGTAAAAGGCGACTAAGGGACTTACTAGAGAATGGGCAGCAGCGTTCTCTATGCATTTTACCACCATACTGCGATCGCCAACCCGCCTGCCAAGCGTGGTGATTATGGCAAAGCCCCCCAAGGGGGAGGCCTAAGTCCAGCAGTGGACGTCTTATGGCTGAAATGATGATGATGATGAATTAATTGTCCCATGGGGGTTGGCAGAAACTACAGAAGATCAGCTGCTACGATCCTTACAAACTCAGTTTGCTTCGATTACGTTCATACAGTTGGTTTGGTCTGGTCAACTTATCTGGTCAAGCTAGTAAGCTTGCTATCTGATATACCAATTATGAAAACAGATGTTAAACTCTATTCTTAACAGGTATCTATGATAGTTTATGAATTGGGACCTTTGTTTTAATTTTTAATGTAGGAGTGAAATAATATTACCCGTCTAGATTTTCTCTAAAACAATTGTTACAAAAATTCTTTATTATAATTTAAAATTATCGAAATAAACTTATATAGAGTTAGTTTCTTATTGTGATTGTGCAAATATGGCCGTAGTTTAAAATTAATGTTAGTCTTCACCATAGAAATATAAAGAACTAAGTTTTGCGAGAAGCTCCGCCCGCGTGAAGGTTGGAAATTCTCCCACGGAATCATACTACCGAGATAAAAAGTATCATATGTGTTAATCCAGGTTATAAACTATCTATGTGCCAAATTTCATCCGAATCCGTTGGGCCATTTTTGCCTGATTGAGTAAAACAAACATCCAAACTACTTAATATCTAAATTTCCAAACATTCAAACTTACACATTTATAATATTAGTAGGATATGGCCTAAATCATCCCACATTACCCAAGTTAAAGTATCAAACTAAAAATCTGAGCAGGTAAAAAAAACGTAGGAAAATAGGAATAGATAAAAGCAGACAAATCTGTGAGTATCAGTTCCATGAATTCCTTGCCCCTTTTGAACAAAAGTCATAAGAATACTATTAGGTATGATAATAAATTACTCTCTTTATCTAGGAATCCACTCAATATTTAGACTGCATTATCTTCCTCAAATGCATCTTAAACCACGAACCTCTTACATCCGCTTCCGTGGAAACATAGAACAAACGGCAAAACGTCTCCCTTGGCACTTACTGTGGCACGATCTCAACATTGTCTCAGTAGACTCACACATTTTGTACTTCTGTAGTTGATACAATGATGTGTTTGTAAAACTTTATAGACCCCTACTTACAGCATGGGAAACAAATAAGAAACTGCTAAAAAAGAAGGGTTCATATTTTATAAAAACTGATAAACAATTTAAAAACTGTAATTTATACGTTCTTATTAAAAAACGTTATAATTAATAAGTATAATATTAAATCAGAATACTACGTATACTGCCCTGTTTAGTCATGAGGGCTTGAGTTCGAATCCAGGTCGGGCAAACTGTCATTGGGTTTTCTATCTATAATTGTAACTGATGGCAATAGGTCCGCCCCCTATTTTATGGAACTTGAAATGTGGATGTAATATAGGCACACCTCTGCTCTTAGCCGCCTGCCCTCTGCCTTTAGAAGAAACAAGGCATGTGTACTTATGCCTGTTACAACACAGAGAGTTGGGACTTAGACTTTGTGAAAACTAAACTTAACTAAATTTTAAACCAGTCTAACTGGAAGCAATTGAATACCAATATTTTACATAGCGCGACTGGCTAATCTGACCTCCATAACACAGTTATAGGATAATACAGACAACTAGACTAGACTGGTTTTGTCAGACTTTTCTCTTTCAGATTCTGAAACCCGTAACAACTGTCAAAGATGTCACGAATGACAGCCGGGATCAACTGCTTAACGTGCTTTCCGAAGCACGGAGGACTCTTGGTATGTAAAGATGGTCACCCATACACGCGCCGACCGCAGCAAGTGTAAGTTAACGTGATGGATCGAGCAGCGCGCCTGTTATTACTTAGCCACAACTCCTCAATTATTCATTGGCATTACCAACATTAAATCAAGCATATCCATTTGTACATAGAGTAACTAACCTCTAAACAGTGACATCTTTGACTGACTACCGCGTAGGCAATCTGTCAGAGAGTAGTAGTAAACTAAAGTTACAAATATAATGCGTAACATGACATAGATATCTACTTCAGTCATGACAATATGTTATCTATTAATTTAAGTGTACAACTAGTAATTGCTTTCGGATTGGTACGCACGGCGACAAATCAAACTCTACATTTACAGTATCAGCTGACTTCGCATCGTACGAAAAGCCTATACAAAGCGAGGTCAACTAAGACTGGAAATTTATACCTTGTTATGTTGCCGTGAGTACCTGTCTATTTGACAATATCAATTGTTAATTTAATCATATAAGAGAAATTGGGTCGTGTAGCTGTCTCTTTCCTCGCTTCAAACTTTCTTTGTTCGAGCTAGTACATTAGTAAACTGAACTTTGCTGTTGAAACTAGCCAGACAAATGTTTTCCGTCAGTCCAAATTTCAATAATTAATACAAAAATTCCATAGACTGTTTTTCCCAATTTCTGAATTCCCAGATTCCAAACAACTGTTTCATAAATTTTCATTTTTTTTTTTAAATTTCATTTATCGTTCCTGAAAAACCTTATTCAGATTATTATGCACATTAAAAAAAAATAGGCAAATAGGCCCAGTCGTTCTGTATTTATATAATGCGGTTACCAACGAACAGTAGGTACTTCAATGATATACATATGTATAAAGATAGATACAAATTAAATTAAATTAATTAATCTTATTTGCCTCGCAGTTGCGAGTGAACACGAGTCGTAACAAAATATTGCTTTTTGAGGATTTATAATGATTTTACAGTCTAATAAAAAACAATAAATCAAATTATCTACCAACATAAATTTTCAGAATATTCATAGCATTATTGTCATTCTTTGACAATGATATGAAATGGCTTTAACACAACAAACTGGCGAAGTTTGTCAATTTGTTAAACGAATTTCCGTGACTGTAATATATCATTACTACTTGCCATCTACAGCATCACTACGACTACTCAAAGGATACTAACGCTATTTTATTGTAACTAATTGTGAATTCGGAACTATCTATAGACACTTATACACACACAATACATTTGATTAAACTAGTCTCGTAAATCGCCTTAAAAAAATATTTCTGCTCATTCGCACTCGGAACCCCTAGATACAGGCCCTGCTTAATGGGGGGTGACAAAAAATACAAAATCTTCTTAATTTATAACAATTTTTGGTTTGACCGGTCAAACCAAAATTGTGATGTATGAACTTAATTATGTTTTATATAAGGATACGATCTACCAACCTACACCTTCTTGCCAAAAAAATTTTGGTATTAGTACTAATAGCATACTTTTGGTTCGATTAGAAACAGTATTCCACGCTATTGTGGCAAGCTTACTCCCGTGAATAAATCCTATATTAATCTGATATTACATCCTAGGCAATAAGCCTGCTTTGGGCCCGTTTCGATTAGTTAGGTAATTAACTCTATTAGAAATTAGGCCGCTTCTATTAGATTCTCTTAACAATTCCACAAATAGATTGATGCGACAATAGCTACTAAGATTTCATGACGAAAAGATCCAGTTATCTGGTTCAAGGGACAATATCAGATAGCTTTTTAATTTCGGCCACAATACCTAAAAATAGCTAAAGGAATTTCCGATAATGAAGTATTTAATCTATTAGGTTACACAGTTAAACGGGGTGAATAAGGATGCAAGGGTGAAATTTTAAAAGGAATTTTGTCATTGTTATAATGTAGTTTGTTGCAAAAAAGGACTCTAATGTCTTCACTGTATTATAATCAACGATTAAGCGTCATTATTGGCAGACTCGCTGGATGCCCTTCTAGCCACTTCATCAGCAGTATCGTTGCCTGTGTGATCTACTGTGTCCTTTTGTAGATACAACTAGAAATTAAATAAATCGCAAGTTTAGTAGATACTTACAAATACTTTTCAGAATTCCATGAAAAATATTAAAGATAAAAATTCGTATAGCAACATTTTCCTCAACCATTAGCCAACGAGTCGCTTTCTCACTATAGTAACAAAACTAACAAACGCAAACTTTACTTTTCGATTTAAACGCGGCGACATCTAACTCGACCGCGATTAAGTTGGGCACGGAACTTGAAGCGAGTTTGTTTACGAGATAAAAGCGAATAAGCATGCACCAGCCCACTGGGAGGCTACTGGAATAAACGGAACCTAATAACCACCACATTCCTTAGTACAAAATTCCTCCAATCTACGGTTTTCCTTTGACTAATTAAGGCATTCAATTAAACCTTTGCGGCTCTGAATCTTCAACTAATTCAATCATAAACTGTGTGAGCAAACACTTTCTTACACCAATATTACGTTACCATCAATTTCAAGAAGTTGACCGAAGATATTTTAGTAATAGAAAGTGTAAACTATTTTCATGTAAATTCATGTGTAAATATGAGAAATATAAAAATGGTTTTACCCTTTCGTTGCCTGCGGGTTGTATTACTCTTTCCCCTAACAAAAAAAGAATATGCCAATCTATCTCAAATATGGTTGAAATTATATTATAGAGCCAGAAAAGAATGTAGATTCTTTAATGTATAGGTATATGTACTATTTGGTACTTTATGAATAGGCTAGTTGAGAGTGCGGGAACAGTGAGTGCCTCTGTGTCTGCGCACATACTTGTGTACTAAAATATTTCCCGCGCCGATGGATAGTCTCCGTTGAGATTGACTTCTATGGCCGAAATACGGTCTGGAGGACTATATTAATAGGCTAGTTTTAAAGCAAGTGACAAGGGTTAGTAATAAATTATGATCGAAATACTTAATCTGTTTAGAGACACTAAACTTATTGCTCCTCCTATCCTAAACAAGTTAATAGATTACACACCCTATTATGTTGCCTCAAATGACCAGAGGATGTAATCCGCTGAAAGCCTTAACTCTCATGTACTTATATATTTACATTTGAGCATAATCTCAAAGATTAGGTCCTCGGTGGTACCAATGAGACTTCAGCCCGTATTTATAAGGATTAACCATGATATTTTGGATATCCGAGATCGTTATTTATGGTTCGGACACTTAGGCATTACATGAGGGTTGGTACCATACCGTACTTTTCTATTTCTACTTTTAGTAGATAGTTGAGATAAATGGTAGAGAAGGGGAACTAGATTTTCTTATTAAATGTAAGAGTCAGAAAATGTACCACCTCTCAGAAATAGTAATATGAATCGTAAATAAATTTCTGAGTGCTAAAAGATTTTTACCCGACTATAGCCATCTATGAAGGAGGGTTATGATTTTTAACAGTATGTATGTGAGTATGTACATATGTGTGTATATTCATCTGTTCCCTTATAACTTCTAAACGAATTATTGTAATTTGACAAATGAGGTATTGTTGGAGGCGTCTTGATCGTCCTGTGGATGTATATGTGACTTCACGTAAATTAAATATGGCACCCTCTGGAGGACTTAAAGTGATGAACTAACAAAATTAAAAAATGGTGCCGTATTCGGTATCAAATGAAAAGACTTAACTAGCTTAGATCACGGCTTTCAGATGAGAATATTCCCTCATTTCAAAATTTTTTGATCGTGATTTTTCTGTAGTCGAGTTTCAGTTTTTGTACTTACTTTTTTTAGATATACAAAATTAAATAGAACCCTTGTTCAGAAGTAAGTAGTTAATTTAATTTACGCCACATTATAGAGTGGTACTTAATGAAGAGACAACTATTTACGTAACATTTCAGGATTAAACATATTACGATAAACCGCTTACTCCACATTACCGGGAAACTAAGGACATTAAACACTGTTAATCAATGATTATTTCATGATTGATCTCGTGCCCACCACATAGCTTTAATGATCTTCGATAAAACCGCAGCTCACCTTAAGTTGTTGAATGTTCAACAGTCTGTTCATTAAGTGATAATGAGCGCCGAAGCTTGCCATTCATTACTTGTGCGCAAACGCCGTGTCATTCCCCAGTTAATTGAAATCTCTCGCCTCCGAACACTATGTTCTGTTGAATGAGCTGAGCCTAGGATTTTTGATGGAGCCTCAATTATTTTGTTTTGTGTTCTAAATTCAAATGGATTATTTGGCATTTTGGTATTTAAATTAAGAAGATTTTTGTAGTTTGGTGGAACAGGGTGAGAAGAACTGTCATTGTTGCTCAGTGTTTTTTTTTGGGCATCGATGTCTGTAACATTCTCCCACAAGGCAGGGCAAAAATGTGGGATTGTTATTTGTGTGATTGGTGGGAGAATGTTTCAGAATTACATTATGAATTGAACTAAAAACTAGCCTTGGAATAATTTTCAACAATATTATGAGAAAATCCTCCTAGAATATACCTTTACCGGATATATTGTATGAAACTCGAGGCTGGACCCGTCAATATGTTGGAGCCATTGTGTCATTTCTCACCGTCATCGTCAGAGCTAAAGTTCATAGTTATACAATAAATTTCTAAGCCTAAGGGTCTTTATTATGTCGAGTACACGTGTTGCCTTTTAAACGATTTTATAAATTATTCATAACAATACACTAACACGGAAAGACCGCTGAGTAAGGAAATTGAAGACCTCCGGAAACACATTAAGCGAATGTTACAACTCCCACGCAATCCTACTAGGTAGCTACAGTCACAACTTTATTAATGTTACGTGAACCTTCATTGAAGAGAAACAAATCCCTTTTTTCGCGTTTTTATTTCTGCTTCCGACCACAATTTCTGTTGAACCGAAAACGGGAAAAAATAAGCTGTTATAGCTTGATTTTTTAATTAAATGAACCACAAACAATATGCGAGTTTTTTGTACCGTCGTAAATACTTATTACTTCGATGATATGTACCTAATCGTTCTGCTTCGTTACCTATTTTTAAATTCTATTAAATGGAATATATGTAGAGTTTTAGGAATAGAGCAAATTGGCAACGTTGAGAAATTATTTAATCAATGTAGTGCTTTCACGTGTGAAATGATTCGAAGATAAATATTGATAATAAATATGTACTACCTAGACAAATTTCTCAATTTAGTAAGTACCTAATAATTATTACAATCAGAGCAAACAGAAACAGAGTAACGAGTGAATTTCCGTTTACTTGAATATGAACGAATACCAACTTTTATATAAGATGTTCCAGCAAAAATCGTAAACAATAGATTAATTAATATAAGGATGTACTGGGAAATTGTTTAGAGAAAACATAATTTCTGTAAGGAAAGTGCAAACAGTGGTTGAAGGAAGGAAAGTAAACTCAACATTTTTCCTTCGATATGAATTTAATTACGATCAACTTGCAAGGCATGGAAATATCGTTCAATGAACAAAAGCTATATATATTAATTATGGTTGCCTTTTTGGTCGAGTGGATGCAATAGCTACTACTTAGTATGAGGTCCTGGGTACGATTCCCAAGCCGGGCACTATTATTGGGTTTTTCTATCTGGAATTTCTCAGTAACAGTCCGGAGTCTAGATTTGTGTTCAATTCTTCTGGTCTCGGTAACAGAAATCAAGCAATCAAAAATGATTCGTTAAATAAAACCGGATTAAAGCAACACTTTGATTAAAATAAAACTAATAGTTTTAGCTAGTTTTATTTTATTTTAATCAAAGAAGCAACATGATCTTTTTCATTCTAATTTTAATTTGGTCACACGAATTCTATTTACGAATAAACGCCTTTGTTTATTTTTTAGCCATTAATTCAGCCAGTGTCACGTTATGCACCGCAACCAATGTGACATCACGATGCAAATGACATTTGTGCTCGGAAATAGTGGAAATAGCTGTTTTGTACCCAAATATGTGTCCGGTTGTATAACGAGAGGAGCTAACTACTCGAATCTGTGTTCACACGCGTTTTTTCATAACCATAGCCCTCTATATTATTAACTGTTCGAAGCATTGTTTAGTTATTTCACTGACACAACCTCAGGTTATAAGACATTGATTTGTTGACTACGGTCATGATTCTATTGTGCACCAACTAAACGTGATTTAGGTTATTGCTTGGGTATAAAAATAAATATCTAACTTCTAAAATATCACATTAAATAGTACAGCGTAATATAATAATAGTAAGTTGTTATCAGCCTGTTAAAATTATAAAACTAAAAATTTTACTAAACATAGAGAACTGAATTCTTCAAACAAAATAAATAGATAGCAATAAAAACGGCATGAAATAAACCACACCTGATAAAGGCACTAGACACGGGCGTGGCGATGGTATCAACAATACAACACAAACTTTATGGTATTGTTACCAAATTATCACAAAACGAAAAAGAGGTCCCACGGCGGGAATGTTAATTATTATTAATTATTTTTAACCGGCTTCGAGAAAATAGGAGGTTCTACCAGTAGTGGTATACGATCTAATGAGGGGTAGATACTATAACTAAAAAGTAAAAAATTAATACTTTTTTGCAAAAAAGCGAAGGTTTCCAAAAAAAAACACTACAAAGTGAAAAATAACTTTAATTTTGGAAGTCGTTGGTAAAAGACTAAAATACACATCCAAAGACACCGACTTCCGAAATTAAAGTAATTTTTCACTTTGTAGTGTTTTAAATACGTATTTTCCATTATTGTGATAACCTAGTCACCCCAGGAATAACTACCATAAATATCAAACTCGTAGGTACATACGTTTATAATATTACTAGTATTAAAAGGAAACATTACGATGTAAAGTATTATATATTGCCGCTTCTCAATTGATCACAGCTCGACTGAGGTTTTTTATAAACGTACCTCCCACACACGTTTCGACATATAAAATTTAATATCACATGACATTTATCAGAATCTCGTGAGTAATTAAATGAATATTCAAGCAGATGGAAGTGGTTTTCCACCAATCTTTTATCAATGAGCAATTGTTGACATCAGTACCCGAATTGTAACACACCTTGATCAATACAATCCGAGCGTTTACAAGGAAATTACTAATACATTGATCCATAGGTTTCAAAAATTGGTGTACTCAACAACGATAATAAAGCAATGGACAAGGCATAACTATCAAAATGCATATTAAACATTGCGATTAATTGCCTCTTTAAGTGCCCGGCAGATTATCGGAAATAGACGGTGTTCTTAAGAACTTATAGTATCTATCCAGATACAATAGCTACCTAGTAATATACGTTGTGAAAGTGTTATTACCAGAAAATATAATACCTAAACGTAGGATATAAAAACAACGTTATTTTTTGCGTTGTTATCAATTATTCTTAGACCTCACAGTTAGCCGCAGACAACAGTATAAACTTTCAACTTTTGTTTCGTACATAACTAAAAGGTTCTCGTTAAATCTGTACGCTTACAAACCGATAAAGTAATTTAAATTATGTATAATGAATAGTAATTTACTCTTAATAAGATTATAGAAATTAATAAAACTTTTTGCTATTGGAAGAAAAAGGAACGGAGTTTTCAAAAAAGTGAATTTAAAAAATGTTAAACTAGATAAAACTTTACAAAGAAAAGAGCTTGTCTGTATCTACACACTTATCTTTTAATACTTATTTCACAACCTTATCTATCGCATAGAAGGTAAAAGTCTTAAATACTTCAAGCGGTTCTTACAAAAACATATTCAATGGAGGATGAAAACGCCTCCATATTATAAATTCATTTTCCATCAATAAATGGCCATACATATAAGGAAACCACCTCATATTATTGTGTTCACCTTAAAGGCATAGAGGAAGAAGGGACGAAGCACTTAATGGCAATCCTTGCGAATTTCAGAAACCTTTTTATAACGTTTTTATTGTGAATGACAGCTAAGGTACGTGCCTATTATCAGGGCATGTCACCATGTTCGTTTGAAACGAGATTAATACAGTTATTTAAGCAATACAGTACGCCATTAGGGCTTTGGAGCTCGTACACGTTTTATGCAGTCGGTAGAGGTAATAAGTTTAGAGGTGTACATGGAGCCTTTGATACAGGCAGCGAGGCGATTAGTTTACGATGGGAATAACATTCCTTTTCGATCCAGCCATTTTGTACTGCATTTTTTGAGGTCGGATATTTTTATTCAGCCTTTGGAACAACAAAGTAAAAAGGTACTTTAATATTTTAAAGAAGTTTTTTATTAAATAATTTATTGTAGTTACTGGCCATATTCTACGAATAAAAAAATATAGAACGCTATTAACTCCGTCAAAAAGAAATAATGATTTAGTTTTTTTTTTGCATGTAATGGTTAATCAACATTATTTTTCTATGAAGCGGCCTGTCTTTTAAGATATGAGAAAATGATTACCAAAGAGTATTTAAGTAATTTTAAAGTATCATTAAATATAAGATAAAACTATTTTGTGGATGGACTTCATTGTTCTTTGCCTGATAAGTTATTTTAAGGATAGTATAATGATACTCCTGCACAACCAATAACTGCATAGGAAATAAAGAATGGAATGTGGAAAGCTACCAAGCTTTTAAATCAGGATATGGGCCACTGAAATTAGATCACGCTCTCAGGGAGAGCCAACAATAGAGGCATATGCCAACGTAAGACATAAACCATTTTTGCGTGCATACACATAAGTATTTTTTAGCTCGTAGTTTTTCCAATGAAAAAATTTTGTGTAGATACACAAATTGAAAAACCAAAACGAAAAACTAAAAGTATTTTTCGACATGGCATAATCTTATTGCTTAGTTAGGTATGTCTTTTATATGTATGTATGTCTATAAATATTTGTTAAGATTATTATTTGTTTTTTTTTTAATTTTGTTATTTAAGATTTATGTTTCCACATTTATGTTTAATTGTTTTTGTTGTTGTTTAGTGTTGTTGTTGTGTGTTGTGTTGTTGTGTTAATTGTTGTTGTTGTTGTTGTTCTTCTATTGTGTTCTCTCTCTGCCACCCAAAGGTTTCGTGGGAGAACTCCATAATCACTGAATAAAATATATTATGTTTTGTGTACAATAAAGAATAAACCCTATAAACTGTCCAGCAGAGGTCGCCAAATTCTATCTGAACAATTTAATTTAAGCTCATCCAGCCGTCACGGCACTTAAAAGAAATAAATTGACGGACTTTAGCGTTTTTAAGTTAAGTTAGAGTGACACTTGACCATAAACCAAATGTCATCGTCCGTTTTTTGTTTGAAGCTAAAACGATCAAAACTTATCGTTCTTAAATCCAAAGGTTCGAGTATCTACTCTAGTGCGGATGCGTGAATATGAGTGCCTCTCGATTTTTTATTTTATTGTTTGGTGATACTTTGAAAACAATATGGCGGATTTTTGTAAAAAATGAGCGCCAAAAATAATGGTACAAAATAGTTTAAGAGAAAATGTAATACTAAACAATGTAGGACCAATAACATAATTTCGTATCAGACCAAATATTTTTGTTATCTCGTGAAAACAATTTATTAGGTACTGATTGGATTACTCGGAAACTCAATAAAAATCCTCTTATATTCTAGAGATGAAATTGAATAAAGCCTAACAATAAAAGCAAGCCTTTTGGGTATTTTCGAATAATGAACAAAAAATTATTCAACAATTGGTAGGTAGTTCATTATACTGTTCCCACAGAGTTTTTTGTTTTCTAATATTAATATTTAAAACCAATGTATTTGTCAGGATATTTTTTTTTAATATATTACGAATGTTCGTAAAGGGTTTTTGCTGACTGCGAAAAAGTTACACTAATTACAGACATTGTTTTATTTTTTGTGTTATATTTACATAAACATCCATCAACTTGATTTATTTCACATTATTCGCAAAATTCCGTAAAGTTTATCGACCTTTTCATCGTAAATACGTCTAAAACTATGCAGCATACATGAAAATAATAGTATGTTTTCTAATGTGCAAATGAAGCCTTTTTATACGATATCCCATTCAACATAGTCACCCCACTATTGCAATGAAGTTTTATAACAATATTTTCACTTGCTATGTGAGTAAATAAACATTGATATTGATTAGAACTATTACAAATTTATAGTCGAAAATATCTATATTTCTGCAGCTGTGAAGTCACACAATAAGAAAAACCCTAGAACTCAGTTCCGAATATTACTTGAAAACGTCGTTTTCATGTAAGTTTCAATCGTTTAATTCCACAAACAACCTGCGAGAAATCTTCTAGTCTTTTCGAACCAAGTCTCAATTCCCGTTAAGTTTCTAATTTGCTTGTCTTTTAAAGTTTCTTCTTTCTTCGTATGCAGTTCTTGCTCAGTTACCAAACTTTTTTCCCGAACAATTTTCTCGGAACAATTTATCATGGTACTCAGAATATTTTTTTTTTTTTAATTAGACCTCTTAATACGTACCTGACCTATTTAGAGTTTTATAGACATCCTCTTTGTTATTTATATAGTAACACTGGCTACATCAGGGTGAAGAATAAAGAGGCCTTTAAGCAACAAAAAAAAAACACTAATGATTTATTTCTTTTTTTCACAAATGGCTGTCGCTTAACTTTTTTGACGTTAAGTGGCCATACGTATGTGATTATTCAAAGAACGTACGAAAAAGTTTAAGATGTATGAAGATCCGTATATTTAAGATTATTTCAAACGTTTCTTAAATATTGTTTTGAAAGTGTACTCAATAGAGAAAGGAGAGAAAGTTTGTATTTTATTACATTTTTATACAATTCCCAGAATATGTAAATAGTCGTATAGGTGTTATTACTTTAAATAACTGCATCGGCTCGAGTAGAAGCCTAGCCACCGATTTAGTTGCGTATTAAGATTTTTTTTATATATTTTCTACGCTGAATTGAAATTTTGTAAAATAAACTCAACAGCTTTAAAGTATGAATAAAACTAAATCCATAGCGAAATCTTCGGATTATTTTAAATGTGAACCTCGATTTAGGCTTATTCTATTATGGTAAGGTACAGTTGTCCCCATGTTTTATCTCGTGAATTCTTCATGACAACGACGACCGACACGCGACGGTCGGGATTTCTGTCACTTATAATACCTTTTTCATTGGTAGCCATTTATTTTTAAAAACTTTAATGCCTCAGTGGACGTTTTATTGTTTTCTGTTTTTATTGTAATGGTATTTTAACGTGAGTTATGGCAAAAAACATGGCCATAAAACTTTATTACAATTTTTCTCTTGTTTGTTTTTATCAAAAATTCACGGTTTTTTTTCACAGCTCATTGCAATATTCACCTGCTTTTTATTAATGAAACAATTCTAAAACAAACAATCTACACTAGATACGACCCTAGATCGTATTTGTGCTATTTATACTGATTTGTTCTCAGCAGTCTGGATTTGTTCACGGTTGATGGCAGTAGGCTCATCCCCTACAACATGGGACTTTTTTTTTGGGTGGGAAATCTTCAAATGACGTCTCTCGCTCTAGGGTAGAGCGGAAGGGCGTGTCAGACTTTTACTGACTAAAACCCACCCGCGTTCTTTCAGTTGCCCATATGCCAGGGCCACGGTAACTCTTTCGAACGATTCTCGTGACCCTGGCAGGCATTGGTCCTAGCAGACCCCTTCAGTATTGCTGACATCTCTTTGAAGCGCGCGTGGGACACTAGGCGCCGTCGACCCGAGCCTGGTCCTTACCGGGCGGTGAGTTACCCATTGCTCGCCGCCCGCAAGCTCGCGCCTACGGTGGCCGGGAGTCCGCTATCGACTCCCGACGCCCGGGGACAACATGGGACTTAAACATAACTGGCGAAATGTTAATGTACCCTACTCTTAGGTAACCTCTGCCTAACCCTTTGTGGAATACAGGCGTGATGTTATGTTAGTAGATAATAGCCGTAATAAACGGAAAAAAAGAGAAAAGTATTTCCTAGAATTAAAAAACACAATCAACCGATGATCGCCGAATTTTGTCGTCGAATGTTATTAAGGTGACAGTTAATTAAAAATTCAATTAAAAGAGTACACTCTTTTATCAGTTTACTGACTGCTAGTTAAACAGACAACCAGTTAATGAGCAATCCTTTGATGCGATCCGAATTCTACCGTTATTGACCGAGGAGCGGAAGCCTTTGGGCCATTTGTACATGTTTTACTTCGATCATAGTCCTGATTAAAAGGAAATTTATCTTGCAAATGTTTCTGAGAATTCATAAATATCTTAGGACAACCAACACACCGTTATCTGGTCCCAAACTAGGCAGAGCCTGTACTATGGCAACCAGACAACTGATAAATATACTTATATATTTCTAAATACATACATATTATAGATAAATTACACCCAGACACAAAACAAATGATTGTGCTTATCACACATAGATTTGTCCTGGGTGGGAATGGAACCCACGAGCTCAGTCTTTGCAGTCAGGGTCGCTAACCACTAGACTAACAGGCCAGTCAAAATGATTCAATCATGATTCTATTGTGTATGGTTTTTTTACTACTTTTTTTTATCTGGTTATCGTACATTTATCACAGAGCTAAATGTCCCATTTACACCATACAAATTACTTGTATGTGCTTTTACATACAACAAAATTGAAGCAAAAATTAATGACTTGCGAATGCAACTTTTATTGTTGCTTACGGGAAAATAAATCGCACTAGTAGACTTTAGTCTCTGAATAAAATGATTGTATCGCAATCATTTCGATTAATAGTATTGACAAAACTTTACACGGACCTTTTTTTTTATTTGATCCTTATACCTATAATTGCGCTGGCTACTGTATTATAATATGAAAATCCTGGTATTTAACTGCACGCGGATAGACTGAAAACCAAGATTAACAAGGTTGGAGAAAGACTAGGCAGAGGATTATTGTATTTTAGTATAAAACGGTGCACCATATTTTTAATGTTTCAGAGTTAGTTCTACAGAAAAAGTCGTTAACTCGTTCAGTAAATATTATATGTGAACCTATTTAAGTTTCTGAACAACCTTTTTCGTATGTTATCATTACCTCTGGCCGCATACGTGCAATAGCAGATTACCGAAGACTTTAGCTAAAAAAAAAATGATTTAATTATTGCTTTTTTCACATTTGTTTTACCTTTAGTGGCCTTATACGTATGTGATTATTCAACTAAAGTATGAAAACTTTTTGATTACCGTATACACAATAATTTAGACTAATATGACTGACGAAACCTTAAAGGTTTAATTTTTTGTTGCGGAAGCATCTTTTTCATATACCTACCTTATATTTTTATTGCGTATTTTATTTATATTGATCTGTAAATAATTCAATATGTTAAACTTTCTCTTCATGAGAACAGGCGTTAGCACTGCATTGGGACAAGAATATACTGGTATTCTTATGTTGATAAAGGTATTCAGCTGCATCCGGTTATCCTGGAAGACGACCCAGTTGGGCTAGGCAGATAATGACCGCTTTTTAGTGTAAAATAGCAGATTATATAAAGACGGTTAAAATGTAATAGGGTATAAGCGACAAAAACCAAATTGTTCAAGAGAGCGGTTTAAAGTTTAAAATTGTAGAAAAATGGACATAACTTTTTTGTTTATTGTCATATCGTAAAAATGGAACGACATCGAGGAGCCATGGGAGCAAGCGCATTCGAAAAAGCAGAAAATGTTAAGTAGGATCAAATTCATAAGTCATTTTCGACCAAAATGGCATTTATGCCCTATTAACCGTCGAAATTATTTACGATATTGCAGAATTGGTTCTACAGTCAGTTAAAGTTGTTTATATTCATGAGTACCTACTTCCTCACGCTGCAGGCTAGTCAAAGAATTCAAAGTAAGTAATGTCGATGCTCTAAACTAACTCATGTGTACAACTTATAAGTTGCAAGCGAGGCCGCTGAACGTGAGGTATTAAGTTTGATTCTCAGTTCGAGCAAGTGTTGTCGGATGTATAAAGGGATAATTTCCAAGCGCTAAACGCGAGCGTGAGGGCTTTGGATTCATTCTGATATGGGTATAACAAAGTATAGAGCTTTTTGTAAAGAATATTGGAATAATGGGTTGCTTAAATGTCTTACCAAGAAGTATCGAGTTACCCGTTTATACTAGTATCCAATATGAATGGAAGCTGACCGCAACATAGTTGGAAATCAGATAGGTAGATGACGGTTGCCTAAATGCCACACGTACCTAAGTTAATCTTAAATTTATTCATTGTAATGTTAGACTACGTTGTCGAAAAAATACACATAGAAGATAGATAACTATTATCATAACTTAGACTTGATTAAATTGCGTCCACACTGAATAAAGATTCATACATTTTTCCGATCATCTTTTTAATTTCGATGGTTAATATAATGTTTCAGTTTCCAAATGTATTAGTAATAGTCTACGTAAAAATGGGTTTTATAATAAAGCAAACTAATTTTGCTTTGCTAGCTTTTCTAATTTTTCCGGACATTTATTTATACAAGAGCAACTTTATTTAGATTTGCGTAATTATTATTGTTCACCGTTTTGAATTTATTTTACAATACTCAGGCCAAAAGCCGACCTTAGGTCACTTAGAAAATATAATAAGGTTAGAACCCGACACTTAAGATGATTAATAAACTAATTCGTTAATAAAATTTAGCTGGCTTTTAGGATTTTATGATAAAATAATTACTGGTCTAGGCTGAATTATGTTTAGTTTTAATTTCACAGATTGTGTACTGAATGTATTTTGATGGTGTTAATAAATTAAAAATCAAAAGTAGTGTAAACACTAACCACGATTTTATAAAATTAAAAAATATATTGTATGTGTGTATTTTTTTTTTTTGTTGTCTTTACAGTAACAGCTAAATCAGTGTGAATGTTATTGAGTAGTTTTAATTTCATTTTCTGCTCTGAGGTATCGAGCCATATAGATCGTGTCACATAGGTCAGTAAGCATCCCTGCACCGCATTAACCATAGACAATTACTTATAAATAACTTGCCACTTGATCGTTATATTATTGCTAAGCACTTTTAATCAGGTTTTCGAAAAATAATTTTGATTTTATTATCTTGTGATTGAAATCCAGGATTTTACTACTTTGTTTTCGTTTAATTCTAGTTAAATAATTCAGAATAAATGGCAAATAACTTGATTTCTTATTCTTTTGAATTATAAAAATTACCCATCTACTAGGTTTTTTTTTGGCACAGATAATAAGTCTACCCATTTTCCCTGCATTTAACCGAAGAAAACGGCACTGTTTAGTAAAAAATACTTAGAAAAAAATTCAAAATATCAAATTTAACAAAATTGACACTAATCTCAAACCTAGATCTGCCCTACGAAACTTATGAGAGCCACTGAAAAACTTACCTGCAAGTTTATGTTGTCCGAAACTGTACGAGTAGTGCACTGTAACACTGGTGGAGGAGTAGGGCGCGTGTTGCGCGATGGGAAGGTTGTACACAAATGGCCACGGAACCTCGCACCTCCCGGTTATATACCCCACAGCGACTACGGAGTAAGGCCAAAACCGTAGCGGTTGGTGCTACGCTGCTACGCCGCGCCCAGCGTAGGCGTGCGTAGGCCTCGGCCTACGGCATGCCATCGTAATAATTTAACGCAAACTGTAAGAATTGGAGGTAATTAAATTTAATTTAATTAAATGCTTTATTTAATTAAATTAAGTTAATTTTGAAATTAAATTTAATGTTAACAGGTATTCAATGAAGTAGAAGTAAATATTGGTATTTTCTTTCAATTTTGAGTTTTCATCGCAAGACTCGTCCTCGATTCTTTGTTGAACTTTTTGAAAGTAATCCTTTGAAGAAGTTTTGGCACCAAAATAAATCCGCTTATTGTCAAGATTAAAACTTTGTAAGAAACTTTGTATTTATTTGATTAGCGACAAAATTAGATCGGAGACTATTGTTTACCCGATCGTGTAACTTACGCTGTCAAATTCACTGAAATCAGTCAAATTAAATGGACCCAAATAAAGTTAATTATAAGATCCAATTCTAAGAATTGCTCTGATTAAAAACAAGTTACTTCCACGTTCTTTCGTGTTATTAAACTGCCTTTTAAAATATTTTTTCTAAAGATGAGGTTCTCGAGAATCGGGTTGTTCATTGCGTTTTACAGTAATATTTTGCGATAATATAACATAGTAGTCGATACTTACATAAGTAACCAATTAAAATACCTATTCTAATTTGATTAGCCTTTAGCAATTTTTCAAAACTCTTAACGGTTGGGGGGACAATTGTTTAGCCTTTATTAAGTAACGATATATATAAAGGCAGTTTTAAGACTTTTGAAGGGCATTTTTATGGTTGTAAGATTTTGCTGGTTTTCAATTTGACAAAGTGTTGTGGTGGAAAGCATAGAATTTTCTACAACTGTGTGATATCTAACCATAGTACGAAACAAAATGACGTTTTGTTTTAGTCTGTGTGAATTTTTAGATCTTCTAAACTACTACTTCTGGATTTTTTTGCGGTTTTCACTATAATTTAGAGAGTATCTTCTAGAAGAATTATATATACGTCTAAAACATTATTATTTAACTTTCGTACAGCACTGATAATAATATCTTGATGTTTCGACTGGTCACAGATTATTAGAATGCACTAAAACGAACTAAGGGTGCGTCATCAATTTGTTTATAAGTAGACCGAAGTTTTTCAATCGAATTAAAAAAGGTGGTTCTAGAATATCAACAAATTACTGTATAGTGTGTCCAACACACTATACAGTAATTATGGGGATATTCTCAAAAACTACTGACTCAATTTGGAATGGGTTCTCGTTATTTAAATAGATATTTTCAGAAAATGTCATATATTAGGATCTCGGAAGGCTTCACAATAGTGAGAAGCCTTCGGTAATAGAGAGATACAAAATAGAGCACAGTTAGTAGAAATAGAATACTTCAATAGCAAAATGAACGAACTTCAGAAGTTCTGCTCTGACAGAAAGTCAATAAACGCATCAATACCACAAGGAAGTGTTGTTGGATATCTTCTATTTCTCGTCTAGATTAATGATCTCCCAAAATTCATAGCAGAATCTGGACCATGCGTTTTATTTGCGGACGACATCTCCGTTCTCACCTCATGTCATGACAACCTAAACCTAAACAGTACCCTTAACGACATATTTAGCTAAATAATAACCTGGATGAACGAACACAACCTTGAAATTAGCTTTACAAAGACTAATCACATAACATTCCACCCCCATCAAAAAAAAACTTTTAAATGTAGTTTTTTCTTTTAATAATCATGAAATAGAAACAGTAAACGAATTCACATTACTAGGCATAAACATAGACAAAAATATAAATTGGAAGATACACGTTCAAAAAATTAAAACGAAACTTTCCAAATTCATAGTTGTTTTTCGCGAAGTTAAAAAACCGCAAATTTATAGACTGCCTTTATAACATACTACGCCTAATTATATGCATGGCTTAGTTAGGGCATAAAATAAATGTGGGGCAACATTACAGATGCACCATCACTGTTTACGATACAAAAGAAATTTGTTCGTTTCGCAGTAAACATACAACAAATAGACAGCTGCAAACCCCATTTTGTAAGGCTAAATGTTTTAACTCTGGCATGCATATATACTCGAAATATGCAAATTTGCTCATAAACACCAAGACTTTTACACTAAACGAGAAGACATACAAACACGATACACACTTAGATACAAAACATGACTAAACATACCAACATCCTGCCTAAAAATACACTCATCAAGCACTCTGGTTATGTCGATAAAAATATACAATAAGTTACCAGAATCCATAAGAACAGAGAAAAAAGCCATGTATTCACTAATAAATTAAAAAAACTATTATTAAGTAAATTTTATTTTAGTGTCAACGAATATTTAAACGATAAATCCCTGAAACTAGTTTAGAAAAGTCCAAAGCATGTACCTATTTCATTTATTTTTAATTAGTATTTTAGAATAAGTTACATTATAAAATAATCAATAGGTCCTCATCTCTACCTACTGTATTTTCCTTTGCTGTGCCCGACAGGGACCACGATTGTTTCTAAATATAATATTTTACCACCTTAGCATATACATTGTGGAATGCAATAAAGTATTGGGATAAGGGGAGGAGAATGATGATGAGTATTTTTTTGGAAGTCGGTTGTTTTTTTTTTGTTTTGTTAAAATATTTGTTAAATATCACAAAGTTAAGAAACGGATTTTACACCAAATAGATCCTAACAGATCCCGAGTTATCTTTTATTAGCGACAATGCCAGAAGCATCTCAAAGTTCTTTTTTACGACCGTAGGCCAGTTCACCAGCCTTTATACAGAATGTCGCAGTTAACTGAGTAACAACTTTTGCTGCATAAAAATTATTGTTTACAGAGTAAGAATTAAAATTAATTAATTAGAAACAAAATATGTTGCGTCTTTTCTATTTGAATTCGTTCTTAAAATTAGGCATATTGTACCCAAACCTGTCTTAATAAAAAATATGAAGTTTTGCAATTTTCGTAAAATTCGAAAATCATTATAAAGAGTTTTATAAAATTGTTAAGACCGTGGTGGAGCTACTACGTTTTGCAGTGACATGTCCCTTCGTTAACTATTCCAACTGGGGCACAATAACAACTGGTTAATACTCAGTATTTTTCTTCCATTCGGGAACGTCACGATAAAAAATAAACTTCAAACTTTTATCTGCGGACATTCACGGGGTCTAAAGGGACTATTCCAAACTTTGGAGTAAATAGCATTCATTAGTGGCGATACTTAAACAATCAACCCCATAAAAAAATAATTATCATCATCATTTCAGCAGTAAGACATTCAATATTGGACGTAGACCTCCCCCAATTTGGGGGGCTTTTCCATAATCGCCACGCTTGGCAGGCGATTTGGCGATCGCAGTATGGAGATAAAATCCATAGAGATCGCTGCTGTCCATTTCTCTAGTAAGTCCCTTAGTCGCCATTTTTTGCCTTCGGCACGACACGGACACGAAAAATTACATAAAAAATTACCTCGTTAATATTCTTGCTACGTCATGCTAATCTCAAATGATAGAAAGATTTATGTAGTACCTATGAGAGCAGTTTCGAATCTGGACACATCGCACAACGCCATTGTAGAAAAGAGGTCGGAAATTAAAATAGGTTACCTTTTTCATATTGTAAGCGGCTTTAGCAGCATTGTCAACACCTACTGTGCACCTTTGTGCCAGGAAGAGAAAGCTTTTAAACCCGTGGATGTTGAATAGGTGACGAATTGTTCAACCCTGTTTGCTTACAAACGCATGACAATACCTAACTGGACTGTAATTTGTCATCTTGTAGGCTAAAGGTTCGGCTGGTTCTTCTAACTACTATACAGGGGAAATAAAAATAATGCAACATCTTTTTTCATAAACGACGAAGAATTTCCATGCTAGAAGTCTGGCATGATATGTATCATGGTTTTTGCTCGGGCTTTTTTTCCTGCATCACAGTATCTGATTTCGGGGACTGATCAGTTTTTGACGGTCATAGTCGTCCTTCAAGAAAGGAGTTATATGTACTACGCAGTAGTCGATTACGGGTTGATTATACGGGGTAATTTTTTATCCAGTGCGCAAACTGTAACCATGAATTCAGCATATCATTCTAGACCCCCCACCGTAGAAAATTTTCGCCGGTTATTCAAAAAAAAAACAGCTGTTCCATACATTTTGACCCCGTCGGTATTGCATTTTTCTATGAAATAGCTGATTTTTTTTGCATAACCAACGAAAATTTTCTACGCTGGGGGGTCTAGAATGATATGCTGAATTCATGGTTACAGTTTGCGCACTGGATAAAAAATTATCCTGTATGATAGTTGAAGTAATTTGGCATAGGTACATATTAGCCGCCACGGAAGGTCAAAATTCTTGATAAAAACAATAATTCTTCGAGTAAGTCCTCATGCCTAAGTGAGACCAAATGCAAAAATAAGAATAATAGGGTCATAAATGAAAAATAGGATCAAAAAATCTGACCGTACACGTAAATCTGAAGTAACAATGGTAAGGTCAACATCGCAGGGAACAGGTGTCGGTCGTTCGACAGCGTGGTAACCCCTTACTGGGAACTGACAGTTTTAGCTTTAGGCTTCCTGCGCACCTACGACATATGCCTAATTAGAGGGTATTTGAATTGTTAGCTACACATGAAAATAAGATTTACAATGCCAGTTCTTTCAATTATTAAGCCCATTATAATAATATACCCCCCCAAAATCATTACCAAGCCTAGTCGAGCGAACACTGAAACGGAATTACATTCTTCAACAAATGAATAAACTGGAATTTATCAGAATTTATCACATGAAAGTTTTTGTAGGCGTAGATTCTACGCGAGCGTAGCTCCGGCTACGGCGTAGCTCGGCGTAGTAATTTTCAAGGGCTGAGATTCACTTTGAACAATCACCTTATTAGATTTACCCTAAAGTTTAAAATATGTTTTGTGCAATCAAACAGGCAGCCTTTGAGACATTTTCCTGAAAACACTAGAAGAAAACCCATAACTTTCCTTCGATTTCACAATAATGGTTGGAATCTCGTAGAGCGAGGCGAGCTCATTACATAAGTGCGAGTAAGTGATCAGTGACGCATAGTAACTGTTCACTATTAATAAACACGGAGTAGTAAACTAATGGAAGCCCTGGCTGAAGGCCTTAAATGATTTTTTAAGGAATCCGCAGGAAAGCCCGTTTAAGTAGTGACTACCTTAATAGGTCAAATGTGAGAGGTCCTTCAAAAAAAAAAAAAACTTTGCCTAAGTATTTATCAGCAGCCTATAATGTTCCCACTGCTGGGACACAGGCCTCCTCTCGTTGAGAGGGAGTGGGCCATAATCCACCACGCGGGCCCAGTGCGGGTTGGCGCCCAAGTATTATATTAATATAATCCTTCCTCTTGAATCACTCTGTCTATTGATGAAAACCGCATTAAAGTTTAAAAGATCTAAGTATGCAGACGCGAGAAGCAACTTTATTTTATACTATGTGGAGATATACACCTTGAGTTGTAGGAGATAACTGTCTAGTTGTTCATAAGTGAAGTGAGAATTCATGTAGTTATGTCCGTACGCTCATTGTAATTTTACAAAATCGCAGAACATCAAAATCAGAGATCAGTTCTACTGTGTCACGCAGTGTCGAATAGTATGACATTATACTGGCTGACATTTTTTACCGTCTTGACAAAAATGGGGTATAAAAGGAGTACGAAATAAAAGCCTGTGGCACTAAAATTGCTCAAATTAAATTAATTTATCAATGAATACTATTACTTTTTGAAGTAAACTTTTCAAAACATAAAAAAACTGACTAAAAATATAAAATTTAATTGATTAATTTTAAGAGTACATGCCAATAAGTTGAATTTTATATTTTTCGGCTCTACAGCGTTTGTTTTCATAACAATATACGAATATTCCAAAGTAGAGTACCTTGCCATGATGGGGTATTATTTCGTGTCTGGTGAAAAAAAATTGTGCGAGGCGTATGCACGCTGACGAGGAACACCTACAATCTCTTAGAAGGAACGGTATACCGGATCCCCAGCACAGACTTGATATTTGCAATCATCAGCAGTTACTCGACCATAGCCAGTTCCAATTTCCTGGGCATGCCAGAGGCAGAGGCCGGCCACCCATGTCCATACACATCGAAGGCGCTTTAGCCGGAAAATTTCTAGTAACACGCATGGTGGAGCAGCCCGCCCACTTGGCGTAAGTCTATTCTTTCCGTATTTTTTAGGCAATTCGCTCAGTCCACTACGCATCAGCTGTTTAAATAGTTGTAGATTAACATATTTTTTATTCATTTTGCATTACACATCAAGTAAAACCTTCGAAATACTGGTGAATGTGTTTGTTTAGTGGGTGAATTTGTTTTAAGGATTTAACATCGATAGAATTATCTTACAAGTATATCAAAAGATCGACCTTACAAGACGTTATTTATTGGTTTATGGTTTTGTGACACGTACGCTCAGAGATGTATCAAATTATTGGACTACTACAACTACGTGCAGCAAGGTGACGTATACAAACACGCGCAAATATATGTATATGTGAGTGTGCACACTTCCATTATGCTTCTTGCATGCGCCATCGCAGACTACGCCGTTTACTATCTCCTATTTTAGCTATTATTAGTTATACACGAGTGCCGTAGGAATTATTCTTTCTCTTGTATTAATTATAAGGATATTCAGAACTATTGTAAAATCCTTGGTACTAGGCAAATATTAGCGTATAAATGTTCTATTTTATTTACATAACATAATTATTGTTGATAATAACAAAATATGGTTGTCGAGACGGTAAAAAATGCGAAACGGTATATCTGTATGAGTACATATATGTATTTATGTGTGGCATTTACGCTGCATACTACGCTACGCCATCGACAGTCTAATCTTATTTATTTCATTCTCTCACCTCTCAAATTAAATAAACTCGATCCATTGAAGAAATGCACGTCTGAGTACTCCATTTACTCAACACTCTGTGATTAAAACCCATATACCGGATGAAGAGGTTTTTTTAATCACTATAGAAATGTCCCTACTACTCGTATTACATAGGTATAGTTAATAAAATGATCTAATCACTGGCGTCGATAAAGTGATAAATGGATTATAAATTGTAATAAACTGTACATACTAAGGATTATGTTTGATGCTCTTAAATCTGTTTTAGTTAACTTGTAAGAGTTTTATTCGAAACATTTAAATCGCTAATCATTTTTGTTTTCATTAAAAAACTTCATAAAAAAAATATAGGACTACAATCATTTTGGGAGAATAATTTACGGACATGTGCAAGCATTGGCTTCAGGCAATCATAATCGTTTATTTACTTAGAAAGTAAGTACATAAAATAAAGTTAGTTATAAAATTTGTGATCACTGTACATGCCTGTTAAATTACTTTTATTTTTATTTTAGGACTAACTGGACTGGATTTCAAATCATCGAATCAATATCAAATAGGTACTGAAGATTCATACAGAATGTTTATTCTTCCTTAGGTTGTCAGTCATCCAAGCCACTGTACTCGAAATATTCGCACCAAATTCCTCACACATGTCATCATGTCATTGCAGACACAAATGTGTTAGGAAAAAGTCGTGCCAAAAATCGGTAATGTACAGACAGCCTAAAATATTCCGTCCCATGTCCCGATGTAGGTAGACTTATCTTTGATTTCTCTCGGGTGACCTGGGAACGCCTGTGCCACATCACCCACCCCCTCTACCTGCACCATTACGTGTTATTCCCAATAAGGGAATTCTCACTTTTGCTTTAATTCTTCGAGTTTAATATTTAATTCGCTTTCAGGAAATAATGCTGTCAGTTAAATGTGTTTGTGTTTTTATTCTTTATACCGGGTGACATTTTTTAACGTCTTGAAAAAAAATGGGGGTAATAGGTGAACGGAGTAGAAGCCTTTGGCATAGAAATTTTTGATATTTTTATTTTTGAATAACATGTAATGAAATTGATCTAGCAATAAATACTACACATTTAAAGTAAAATTTTCATACTAGAACAACAAAAACAGAAATTTGAAAAAAAAAAAACAAAAAAAAAAACCTATCGAAACTCAAATCACACGCACCCTACTCAATGCGCGTCATGTATCAATGATTTCGTAGCACGGTCCTACCCTTTGAAGCCGGCAGATAGGCGGCCTCATTGATCTTTCGCAGGCGCACGAGCCGCACATGCATCCCTTTCCGCCCGTGTCGCGCGCTCCTTTAGTCACCTACGATGAATCTGAAGGCCTTCCTGCCTTCTATTCTAGTTCCACAACACACCATATGAAGGCCGAGACGGTAAAAAATGTCATCCGGTATATGTTGTATTTTAGTAATATACGTATGTATATGAAGCTGAAGAGTTTATTTGTTTGTTTGAACGCGCTTATCTCTGAATGTACCAGCCGAATAAAAAATAAATCTATTTGCATTTGATACCCAATTCTTAAGGAAGGTTATAGGTTACCTAACATCATACTATCATCAGCAGCCTATAATGTTCCCACTGCTGGGACACAAGCCTCCTGTCAGTGACAGGGAGTGGGCCATAATCCACCACGCGAGCCCAGTGCGGGTTGGTAGATGTCACATGCCTTCGAATTTTTGGTTCTAAGACATGACGGTTTCCTCACGATATTTTCTTTCACCGTTTTGTGAGAAATGGTGATGAAATAATTTACACAAAGTAAAGCGCCTGCTTGGGTTCGAACTCACGACCTACTTCTTGTAAGTCGCGGTCGTAACCATTCAGTCACCACTGCTCTAAACGTAATATAACATCATACTAGTACACTTAGAAACCAAGCAAAAATAAAATAGTCAGAAAGAACACTTAAGCATAAATTAAGTAATAGCATGGGCAGGCGATGCGATGCGAAGGGGTAAGTTGTGGGAACAAAAACTTCACACGAATGAAGCCGCGGTCAGAATCCAGTCATTAGTAATGCTACTGTATTTTAATAATGTTAACGTGTGCCATAGGAAATGAAGTCCTGCGGTTTTCATCAGTTTTATATTATTTCTGCAATATTAAACAATAAATTGATGGCAATATTTGTTCAGTTGCTTTTTGTACCTATTTTATATATTAGAATTCTTAGAATTGAAATAAGATTGCTTTTATTAACATCCTATACATAAGCATGAATATGAACATTTCAAATACCTTGTCATTGAATTAGGTAATAGCATTGTATTATCTACCGTTATCTGTACCGTGTGGTGCCGGACGTAAAGAATAACACCACCCCATTTCTTCCCGTGGGTGTCGTAAAAGGCGACTAAGGGACTTACTGGAGAATGGGCAGCAGCGTTCTCTATGCATTTTACCACCATACTGCGATCGCCAACCCGCCTGCCAAGCGTGGCGATTATGGCAAAGCCCCCCAAATTGGGGGAGGCCTAAGTCCAGCAGTGGACGTCTTACGGCTGAAATGATGATGATGATGATTGTATTATCTATACCTATGTATCTAAATAGGTCCGTATTGCTAAAAATACTTTTTGTAATATCTGAAATACAATATTGTACTTTAAATTTCTGTAGCTAACATTTTATGGTGTGCTTCGAATTTATTATATAAAATTCACCAAAAGTTTAGTTAAGTATTGTGATTCATTACTTCAGTTGATAATATACTTTTAATCGAAATCGAAATTTCATGGAATTTCATTCTAAATAGTCCATAATGTGCCAGCTTATTTACAAAATTCTAATTTATATAAATATTGTCGTATTTTATATGGTAGACCGCACGTGAGTGCTAACTAAACAAGTCTAAGCTGGTCTCTTGCTTTATTGAAACTCAGTATAACGCTAGGTCACCGCAAGACCAAATTGTTACCAAAGCCGTGTGGCCTACTGTATTTTGGTTGTACGTACTATCGAGGCTAACACTAAAAATACCCCTAAGGCAGATCCTATTCACTAAAGAATATTCGGAATCCATCCACAATTCCCAGAGATACCGCGGAACATACGTACGAACCTCCTCATTTTTTAAGTCGGTTAAAAAACAGTCGTAGTTTATGAATTTACCCATCAACATACGACGCTTGAAAGGCAAAATTGACTAAGCCATAGAACCACAATGGCGCTTAGTCAATTTTGCCTTTCAAGCGTCGAGATCATCCTACTTTTTATAGGTATTCTTACTCCTTCTAGCACTTCAAACCTAACTTTAAGAACTGTTACGCAACTGGAATTGACCACTTCCTATATTTGGGTATTTAATTTGTGATATTTTTTCCGCGCTGCCCATCACGTGGCATAACACATGTTTTGAATTAGTTTTCACATGGATTAAGGAAAACTGATGAAGAAACCTACGGTTGCAACATCGCCCCACGTTCCTCGGTAACGATTGACTAATAATTACCAAGTTGCGAAGGGGGAACTTTTACATAATAGAAGCCGGACAAGTTACTGTAATTTTTCTAAACAAATTCGACTTTCATAAAAGTATAGCAACTTCTAGTCGCCATGTTGAAAAGGGTAAAACGAAAGAAGTTGTGTTATGTAGACCTTTCGAAATTGCCGATTGATTTCCTGCATATAAATTTATTTGGTATGTAGGTATTATAATATTCGATTACGTTGTTCTACTTTACTAACGTCTAGTGTCTATTTTTATCTAATTCACTCGTGACTTGACAAACACATCTCGTCATAAAAAAAAAACAATTAGTTCTCTAGAAAGTTCAGGTGTGTAGTACTCGCAACTCGAGTATATTGTAAGGACGTTCTTTAGTTTCTACCTACTACCATGAGAAAAGGCGTAATTTTATTTTTTTATATGTAAATAAAACGCTAGCATTTTTTTCTATTCTATTCAGCACCTGGTACTTGTTGACAAGCCTACACTGTGTGCGGTCCATGACCCTTTACGGGACACCGGTGTGGGCGCCTTCATTGAGGCTACACCCAGCGCGCCGGTTGAGTGCGTCCCAGAGGGTCATGGCCATCCGGCTAGTCCGGCGATACCGTACGGTCTCCTGCGAGGCGACGAGCCTCCTTGCCAGAGTGCCGCCATGGGATTTAGAGGGAAAGGTCCTCGCGCATATGTGGGAGTGGCGCGAGGAGGCAAAACGCCGGGGCGAAACTCCGCTGCTGCGACAAATCGCGGCACGGCAGACAGAACTCCGGTGTGGTCTCATGGCGACATAGCGGGTACGATTGTCGCAACGCAATGCTGGGCACGCCACAATTGCGGCGCTAAGTCCCCTCTTTGAGGAGTGGATAAAGAGGCGCCACGGCGTCCTCACCTTCTGCCTAACGCAGGTCCGCACCGGGCGTGGATGCTATGGGGGGTTCCTGTTCGGGATAAAGCGGGAAGAAACGCCCGAGTGTTTCCATTGCGTGGATCGTCTGGAGGCCACGGTGGAGGTGTGCCCTGCCTGGGCGGAGCACCGCCGTGTCCTCGTGGAGGCGATCGGCGACGGCGACCTCTCGCGTCCGGCCCTGGTGCGAGCCATGGTACGGAGTGAGAGGGCATGGGAAGCCGTCACCTCCTTCTGCGAGGCAGTAATGCGCGCGAAGGAGGAGGTGGGGCATGCGAGGGAGTGGCAGTCCCTGCGCCCTCACGTCCCTAGTCGCTGCAGGAGGGAGACGCCCCTGGCGTCGGGAGTCGATTGCGGACTCCCGGCCACCGTAGGCACGGGCTTACGGGCGGCGAGCATTGACGTCATTTGATGATTTCCCACCCAAAACGTTTCGACGTTTCATAAGTGCTCATATATGTGAAAGTGTTTTTTTTATTTGTATGACAGTATGATTCCACCCTAAGATTTTGTCATTAGGGACTAGTATATTCCAGAATGTATAGATCGCGTATCTGCCAGAATCTTTCGCCCGAATGGTTGGTATGTGTCAGATAATTAATTACTGCTCCCATACTCTCATCCTGACGTTTAATTGTCCCCTTATCTCTATTGATGAATAACACATTGCTTGCCATGGCAAAACCTTCTCCAGTACCTACATTTTCTAATTAGATGAGTAGGTAAACTTTTTCGTAATACCTACATATAATTCACACCTTTTTCCCATGGGGGTGGCCAGAAACTACAGAACGCCACCTGCTACGATTCTTTCATACGCTTTTTGCCTCGTTTAAGTTTATACATCTGGTCATACACGCACGCCGGTTACCATTACTACGCATCTGACTCTTCGAAGAACAACACCAATAAGGTCACTATATGTTCTCCTACAGCGTCCCCTTTCGGCGTGTCCAGTCAGTTTTTCGTAATAATTAATCAATAATTATAATTATTTGTCCTTTTCCGACATTTCCTAGTTAATTGTGAATATGGAAAGTTTATTTGTGGAGCTAGTAAGTGACAGTCACGTGGAAAAGTGGGGAGATGATGGCCTATTATCCTAATCTAATTTTCACGTTATACATACTTTACGGTAAGAGCTTTCTGGAAAAGGTCTTGACCGAGAAGGGAACCTGTTCCTACGTTTATCTAATGTTCCCAATGCCTTACTTGAACACAGGCCGGCTTACACAGGGTAGTATCAATGGATTCAGGACGTAGGTACATGATTCTGAATCAATGCGTTTAAGTTAATCAAAGGTTATAAAAAAAAATGCTCTGCGAAAAATTTTAACCGCTCCGGTATGGCACTTTTCTATGAAACGGCAAATAGTTTTTTATAACCTACGAAAAATTTCTACGCTACTATTTGAAGGAAGTGAATCATGTGCTGAATTTCAGTTTCAATTTGCTCTATTTCCACTTAAACGTATTAGGACTACAGAGCCTATGATTATTAACTGTGTATTTGTCTATGGCTATTTTTCCAATGTACAGGCGCAGCACATAAAGCTACTACAATCTGTCAATTTTTTTTAATAGATTTTCAACTTTATCGCTTAAGTATTAGGTTCAAGATTGATTGGGAAAATTTGATAGTTTTGGGTAGCTTGATTTACTGGCGTCTGTGCGTATTGGTGCGGGTGCACATCCCACAAGTAGACCTTTTTGAGTGCCAAGTTAAAAGAAAAGCACTGTACATAATTCATTTTCACTTTTTTTTCTACCTTTGTACGAATTTACTCACCTGAATCGGGCGGATTGTTACTTATCAATAAAAAAGGCGTCATATAGGCGACTCGTTTTGACGAGTTAATTTATTTGTATGTTAATCGACAATTGCAGACATTCGTATTAGGCATCTGGCACGTTTTCAATACAACGATAAGGAAACAACGAAACTTAAGGGAAAAGCAGGTACACTAACTTTATTAGGTACGTAAAATATAAAACGTGCTAGTTGCCTACACAAATATCCGGAATTGTCGATTCACCTACAAAAAAAATTCACTTCGTGCGAGTCGTCTATAGAAACTATTATATTTAAAAATGACGATTCGCCCGGGCGAGTTAATTCGTGCGAGTCGAATATTAAGCCGAGTTTTCTAACGAAATATTTGTGAACAAACAATAACCGAGTATTATGAGCATCGGAAAGCCAATCGTGACATACCTATACAATAACTAGATATATTATGATACTGAAAGCCCAAACCCTGACGCTAGTGATGTGAAAGAGACAAGTTAGCAAGATGATTAAAAATATCAACAAAATTCAAAACTACCACCATTTGGAAATCTGTTAAAATCTTCGCTTCCAATAAGAATCTGTTTTTTTATTAATTTATTAAATATTTTAAAATACATTCAAGATAAAATGCCTCTAGGTACGTTCCTACAAAATGGTTGACCTGGATGGTGCAGATCACGTGTCATGTTCGTGAATAGGCGCCATCGGATGATCTTATCTTAACTTCCAGGGCTTGGCGGGGCTTGTTAATTTTTTATTTTTTTTGACTGTTAATTTTCAATTTTTGACTGTTAATTTTTAGTTGTTAATTCTGATTTTGATTTTAATTCTAAATTTTTATGTGTATTATTTTTATAATTGTGTGCCTATGCCTAATGAGTCCATTGTTACTTAAGTATGAATAAATAATAATAATAATATATTTGGAAAGGTTTATTTACTACATGAATATTGAACCCAGGATTTTATAATATTTTGATTTAAATAGCGTCCTTGGAGTTTCTTGCTAATTCTTCTCCATAGGGATCTACGCTCTCTCTTTGCTTTTGCTCTACTAAATGCTTTCAACTTTTTGACTATCTGACCGACTTTTGACAATTTATAAAAACTTTTTTGCAAAAAAAAAACAACCGACTTCCTTAAAAACACTACAAAGTGAAAAATAACTTTAATTTCGGTAGTCGGTGTCTTAGGATCTGTATTTATGGTTTTTTTGCCACCGACTTCCGAAATTAAAGTTATTTTTGGATTATTCCGATCTGTCACCCCGCTTTGTCCCCTTAGGGGGACAGATCGGAAAAAAAAGTTTGATCTGTCCCCCTGTTAGCAATGAGGGGACAGTTCGAACTTTATTCACTCCTTAACGGTTTCATCTGTCCCCCTATCACTGATAGGGGGATAGATAAAACTTTTTATTCCTGTTTGTCCCCCATAGAATTTAAGTTAATTCTTGAAAGTAATTCTACACGTTATAAGATTACTTTCAAGAATTAAATAAAAGATTAGTGGTTTGGATTATTATAACGACCTGTATTTAAATAAATTATAAATATTTATTTTGTTTCTGTATCGATCAGTCACAGTCCCATAAATCACGTAGAAGGTATTCCAGGTATAATAAGTATAATAACAATCAATCCTCTGATTTGACTTCATATTACAAATGTTAATTTTTACTAACAATATGTTAACTTTTAAATGAGGAAATGTTCGTAATAAGAAAATTTTACGTGTTTAGATAAAA
The DNA here is from genome assembly GCA_947507805.1 of Aporophyla nigra. NCBI lineage: Eukaryota > Metazoa > Arthropoda > Insecta > Lepidoptera > Noctuidae > Aporophyla > Aporophyla nigra. The sequence continues at coordinate 16,786,138 of OX382309.1, read as the reverse complement.
TTGCAGCTTCTATTAAGGTAATTAATTCTGTATTATTCAGGAATGAAGTAAATAAATTCAAGTTTTGACGTTTTCATTCCTGTAAGAGTTATCAAACAAAAAAGTTAACATATTATTAGTAAAAATTAACATTTGCAATATGAAGTCAAATCAGAGGACTGATTATTATTATACTTATTATACCTGGAATACCTTCTACGTGATTTATGGGACTGTGACTGATCGATACAGAAACAAAATAAATATTTATAATTTATTTAAATACAGGTCGTTATAATAATCCAAACCACTAATCTTTTATTTAATTCTTGAAAGTAATCTTATAACGTGTAGAATTACTTTCAAGAATTAACTTAAATTCTATGGGGGACAAACAGGAATAAAAAGTTTTATCTATCCCCCTATCAGTGATAGGGGGACAGATGAAACCGTTAAGGAGTGAATAAAGTTCGAACTGTCCCCTCATTGCTAACAGGGGGACAGATCAAACTTTTTTTTCCGATCTGTCCCCCTAAGGGGACAAAGCGGGGTGACAGATCGGAATAATCCTTATTTTTCACTTTGTAGTGTTTTTAAGGAAGTCGGTTGTTTTTTTTTTGCAAAAAAGTTTTTATTTTTAAATTTTTAGTTGTGGTATTCACCCTGCACTAATTCCTAACAAACGATGCATATTTATGCGATAGCAGAAATCGCGGTTGATTTCCTGTCATTTTTTAAAGAGTTCCGGTGTCTGTCTTCCAAACTCATCATCAGATCTATATGAAAATTATATGGGACCATTTCGGAATAAACCCCTTTCGAACAAAAAAAGAATTTTGCAAATCCGTCTATATATGACGGAGTTATGGCCGAACATACATAAAAAAAAAAAAAAAAAACATATAAACATCCGAATTGATAACCTCCTCCTTTTTGAAGTCGGTTAAAAAGTGCCTGTCAATGGTTTAATTGATAATTAAATAAACACTTTGAGTTTGAGTAAAATTATGGTACTACTTCATTCGACTGAAATTTACACTGTAGTTAAATGACAGCATTTATTTACGGTCACAAATTCACTGGAGACCGTGCTTCATAGAACTGTATTCGTAGTAATTAAGTCGTGTCTGTAAACAGTACCAACACTACCTACCTACAAATTAACAATTTCGTACTATGGATGTCAGGATCCAAACATGGCTTCAAGAAAAAAATATATCATAAAGCTTCAAAAAATTCGTCTGCATCTGCATCTTTGTCAACAGGTAACGTGCCCAAAACGCTGGCAGCATTGCCACGATGTATGGCAATGCTGATTCTTTGGATAAAAAATAGGCCAGCCCTCTGGTCACGTGAAGAGTCGACCAACTGCTTGGCAGTGTCTCGGAATACTATGTGGGCACTCGGACCCCATGGCCCTAGAGTTTCAACCTCAAACGGCTCGAACATATAATTTCCAATTAGGTTGGAATATTTGCGCCGTTCGAAGTTTTTCTCACCTGCAGCAGCCATGCTAACATGGCTACAGTTATAATAAATTCCAGACAAATGTCAAAATAAAATTTCAAATTGTTTTATTTATGAGTACTGCCGAAAAATAACTCATACGATTTATGTCTAGATTGAGCATAAATGAGAGCACTGGACCAATCAAATTGAAAAATTCACTTTTGTCGCATCACTAACTTTCAATACACTGAATTACCAAAGAGAACAAGTCAACCAAAGCTAGCATTGAAAAATCAACCATACCATTACGACATAAAATTCAATTTTCTGTCTCCAGTCAATAGAACTAAATTACATGCACTTTTCATTGAAAGTTTGTTATGGAATATATCGCGAATGCGAGTTTGTATTGTGAAGCAAATAAAAATTGTCTATACGCTGCAGTCACTCCTCAATATAGGGAATATCTCAAATGAAGAGCTTCAATGTGAAACAAGGTGGATGCTAGAAGCTATCTGCTGCTTACATGGAGCATTCATAACGTATTGTTTGTGCTCGTTCTGCTTCATTTTTTCATGGTTTTTTAACCGACTTTAAAAAGGAGGAGGTTCTCAATTCGGATGTTTATATGTTTTTTTTTTAATGTATGTTCGGCTATAACTCCGTCAAATATAGACGGATTTGCAAAATTCTTTTTTTGTTCGAAAGGGGTTTATTCCGAAATGGTCCCATGTAAATTTCATATAGATCTGATGATTAGTTCGGGAGACAGACACGGGAACTCTTTAAAAAATGACAGCAAATCAACCGCGATTTCTGCTATCGCATAAATATGCATTGTTTGTTTGGAATTAGTGCGGGGTGAATACCACAACTAAAAATGTAAAAATAAAAAACTTTTATACAAAAAAAAAAAACAACCGACTTCCTTAAAAACACTACAAAGTGAAAAATAACTTTAATTTCGGAAGTCGGTGGCAAAAAAAACCATAAATAAAGATCCTAAGACACCGACTTCCGAAATTAAAGTTATTTTTCACTTTGTAGTGTTTTTAAGGAAGTCGGTTGTTTTTTTTTTTTTTTTGTAAAAGTTTTTTTTCTGTGTAAGATGTACCAACCTGTTGGTAGGTACCTACCTACTCTGAGGTTGTAGCCATATGGGATGTGGATACAGAAGTCTTTGTGCCGATAGTCGTAACGGCAAATGGCCTAATGGCCAACAGTTTCGATTAACACCTCAGAAGGCTCTCGTTAGGCTGCTGGATCAGCCTCAAAGAGATGTCAGAAGCACTGAAGGGGTCTGCTAGGACTGATGCCTGCCGGGGTCGCGTGATTGTTCGAAAGAGATACCGTGACCCTGGCACATGGGCAACTGAAGGAACACGGGTGCGTTTTAATCAGTAAAAGTCTGACACGCCCTCCCGCTCCTCTTGATGATTTGCCATCCAAAAACAAAAAAAACCGGCCAAGTGCGAGTCGGACTCGCGCACCGAGGGTTCCGTACAAACCTGCAGGTCATCATCATCATCATTCGTCATCATCGTTTATGAAATTAAATGTTTTTTTTTTTTTAATTTTTATATTTGAGTTGACTGAATGAAAGGTAAATTGTGGTTTACGATTTATGACGTATTAAAAAAAAACTACTTACTAGATCTCGTTCAAACCAATTTTCGTTGGTAGTTTTCATGGTAATGTACATCATATATTTTTTTTAGTTTTATCATTCCCTTATTTTAGAAGTTACGGGGGGGGGGGACACACATTTTACCACTTTGGAAGTGTCTCTCGCGCAAACTATTCAGTTTAGAAAAAAATGATATTAGAAACCTCAATTTCATTTTTAAAGACCTATCCATAGATACCCCACACGTAAGGGTTTGATTAAATTTTTTTTTTGTGTTTCAGTTCTATGTAGGGGGGAACCCCAAATATTATTGTTTTAAAAAAAAATGATATTAGAAACCTCAATATCATTTTTGAAGACCTATCCATAGATACCCCACACGTATGGGTTTGATGAAAAAAAATTTTTTGAGTTTCAATTCTATGTATGGGGAACCCCAAATATTATTGCTTTTTTTCTATTTTTGTGTGAAAATCTTAATGCGGTTCACTGAATACATCCACTTACCAAGTTTCAATAGCACAGCTCTTATAGTTTCGGAGAAAAGTGGCTGTGACATACTCGGACAGACAGACAGACAGACAGACAGACAGACATGGCGAATCTATAAGGGTTCCGTTTTTTGCCATTTGGCAACGGAACCCTAAAAAGGCTGCTGGATCAAGAGCTTGATCCACAGATTCGTACTTCGGGACAACGCGCCTATCGTTAGGAGGTTCCTTTTTCAGCAGCCATGACCACTGGTAGCGTGAACCTTGTTTCCGATACCGCTGGGCTACTATGTTTTATATATGTATATATAGGTATGTATGTTTAATGAAAGAAAGGAAATAATAATAGTCCTCTAGACCGTATTTTGCCACGACGGAGACTAGCCTTCGGCGCGGGAGAGAGAGAACAATCGTGTGCGCAGACACAGGTGCACTCCCTCTTCCCTCACTCTCATAATTCGATGGGACGGCACGCAATCCGATATTACTGGGGAGAGATCAGGCGCAGTACCTACGCCATAACATGTTTTCCGAGGCACGGGGGTATCCCACTCATCATCATCATCATTTCAGCCGTAAAACGTCCACTGCTGGACTTAGGCCTCCCCCAATTTGGGGGGCTTTGCCATAATCGCCACGCTTGGCAGGCGGGTTGGCGATCGTAGTATGATGGTAAAATGCATAGAGAACGCTGCTGCCCATTCTCTAGTAAGTCCCTTAGTCGCCTTTTACGACACCCACGGGAAGAAATGGGGTGGTGATATTCTTTACGTCCGGCACCACACGGTACCCACTGCCAGTTTACAAACTTCGTTATCGGGCGTTAGGTAGTACTTTGCTACTTAGATGCTTACATGTACCTAAGTCCCTTATGGTATTTGGTATATCTAAATAATGTTCAACGAGGTTAAAAACATAACCCTACTTTAATACTTACTTTGCTTTTATTGCTTTAGCTTAGATAAAGCTTAAGGTTTCCTAGGATCTTAAAAGCGCGAAACCTAGGCGTAGGTTATACGGCGTGGGTTTGAAATAATTTGATTGAAAAATATTTAAAGATTAAGAGACTGAGATCTACATTTAAATGTTAGTCAGCACGTGCTTTGGCTCAGTCATGATCCCGTCTCTATCTTTCACTTGTAGATTCACAGTTGTGCAACAATACCTGGAATAACTCTCAACGCCACAGTACTTCATCATCAGCAGCCAATAATGTTCCCACTGCTGGGACACAGGCCTTCTTTTAGTGAGAGGGAGTGGGCCATAATCCACCACGCGGGCCCAGTGCAGGTTGGTATATGTCACGTGTATTCGAATTTTTGGTCCTAAGACATGCCGGTTTCCTCACGATGTTTTCCTTCACCGTTTTGAGTGGTGATGAAATTAATTTACTTAGAGTGCCTGCTTGGGTTCGAACACACGACCTAGAACTCGTAAGTTGCAGCCGTTACCACTTGGCTAAAAGTACTTGCTTAGTAACAATTATAAATCGCGGTCAAATACTTCGCCAAAAAAAGGAATGGGAAAGAAAAGCAGATAAATAAAATAAGAGTGCTATGATCCTGTCCCCAATATTTATTTTGTTTTTTTTATGTATGACCACGCATAACTTTTTACAGAGTAGTCCGATTTTGCAAGCATGTAGATAAGCATGTAGTGTAAAGCCACAAAAAAATATTAAATAAAACTGTTTAACAAATAACTAAGTTCTTAAACTAATGTAAGTATACCTTAATAATTTTGAGTCGGCGCGCGGCGCCAAACAATCAATGAACAAGGATTACTCAAAACTCAATATACGCGACGACTTGACAGCCTCCTCCGTTTTTTTCGTCGGTTCATAAAATAAGAGTGCTGTGATCCTGTCCGAATTTTTCATTATTTATCAACATGCCCGTTGTCCCCAATATTTATTCATGAACCCACATCGATTATTATTGATTCAGGGTATTGTGGCCCACTGAGGCACTGACCGGACCTTTAAAACTCTAGAGGCCTTTATTATTCAATCAAATAACAGCAAATCCTAGAATACAAATGCTAAGATTTACATTTTATTGAATGAGTTTTCCCACGACTTTGTTCGCTTCAATTTCTGATTTGGTCATATAAACTTCAACAGTTTTTACCGACTTGGGCAATGATGTCTGTATGTGAGTACCTAGGTATGTAAGTTTGTATGTTCATCTGTTCCCTCATAACTTTAAAACTACTTATCATAATTTGAGCAATCATATTTTGGAATCGTCTTGGTTCTCCGCTAGGCTATGTGACGACAAATTATATTGTATACTAGCTTTTGACCGCGGCTTCGCCCGCGTGGATGTCGGAAATTAACGCAGGATGACGTACTACCGCGGTAAGATGTGGTAATTCAGGTTATATTATAGGTAATAGTTGTTACCCGCGACTTCGTCCGCCTGGTATTTAACAAAAAGTTTTTCATAAAAACTGTCTTTGAAAACTACGCTGACATACGTCTCAAAATTCAGCGTGTTTTTAGTTTTTTAAACTATTATTTATTTTTTCTATTTTTTATTTTTATTAAAAAAATAACAATTTACATGAACTTTTACAATTGATCATACCACACAAACCATCGTTGGTTTAACAGTGGTATGGCCAGACACGGCAACTCGGTGTCGCTACAATCTCTTAATTATTAACAACAAACAAATAAAAGTAGCCTAAGTTACTCCTTGTTACATTAGCTATCTGCCAGTGAAAGTTCCGTCAAAATCGGTCCAGCCATTTCAGAGATTAGCCGGAACAAACAGACAGACAGGCAAAAATTGTAAAAAAAATTGTTTTGGTTATGTACCGTGTATACATCCTATACACTTAGTAAAAAGTGGTTTTCTTAATATTAAAAACAGACACTCAAATTTTATTTATTTGTATAGATGATGTATAGATGTATAGATGGCGCCCTCTAGAGGACATGAAATGGTGAACTATCGCCAACATAATACGATGAAGTGTTGGGTATCAAATGAAACAGCTTAATTATCAAAAACTAGATTATGCCAGGGGCTTCCTACACCTTCCTTCTGTTTATTGATGAAGACCGCATTAAAATCCCTGTTGTAGTTTAAAAGATCTAAGGGTACAGACGCGGGAAGCGACTTTATTTTATAGTATGTAAAGATATACTTACTGTGAGCTAACCCCATAATGATTTTATAAATAAATAAAACTAATGAAAAATCACGCTCTAAAAAGTATGAAACAACAAAATATTCTCATCTGAAAGCTACTTAGCTAGTTTTTGAACTTACTTTTTTCAGCATGTTCTTCAATCGGAGACAAGCTACCTGTATACTAAATTTCATCAAAATCGGTACAGCGAGCGCTTTGCCATGAAAATAAAAACAAACAGACAAACGTTGAATGTTTTCTTTATATTTCGTACAAAGTAAAATAAGTACCTACCTACCTATGTCAGTAATTTGTACATTTATTAGGTGTTTATTGTGTCATTCATTAGTCTAGACTTAAATGAATTATTGTGTTAATGCTTGTGTATCTAGGTACAATAGTAGGTATGTAGTACTTAGGTACTATTGTACACGCAGTAACACAATTAGGTGTTGTTTTAGGCTAGGCTACCTACTCTAGACTGACCGAATATACTTAAATGGATAGATACTAAGTGGTAGGTAGGTTTTTAATGAAAATGTACTTTTAAATTCAGAAATAAAATAACAGTGTCTGTTTGTGATGCCATTTTTATTTTTTTATTATAAAAATTCTATGTTTTAATTGTTTGTCTATATGTTTGTTCCGGCTAATCTACGCAACGCTGGACCCATTTATACGAGACTCTCTGGCAGATACATATTTTATTTTACAAAAATAATTAGTATAATACCGCACAAAAAAGCCCATGACATCCATGTATAATTGTTTTCCTACATGCACGAGGACGATGTTCCGGACACACACAGGTATTATTATAAACCTGTGTTATGCCACTGCAGGGCAAAGGTCTTCCTTACCTCCTTTAGTTTTTCCCGGTCTACTGCGATTGCAGGCCAATCCTTAAAGAATGAGCCCAGCTCATCCCGCCACCTGTTTCTGGGCCTGCTGCTTAGGCGTTTTTGCTATTTGGGATCCACTGAGTGGTAGTTTTAGCGGTGTGCTGCTTCATCATGCAACAGCTATGGCCGGCTCAGTTCCACTGTGATCGAGGGCTTGCTTCAGCTATTTGTGTTTTTGAACGAAATATAGGGTTCCTAATTCAAGTACGGACTGTTGACGCTTTGCAAGAGACCGTGTTTGCGCTGCGTAGCTGAAGGTGGAAAGAATGCACATGTCCAAGAACTTTCGTTTGAGTGCAAGCGAGAGTGGTCCTCCTAAAATGGTCATACCATCCCTAAACCGAGACATACCTAAATCTTTGACTGTAGCTGAGTGGGCTGACTTGATTGGACCAAACAGTTTGATTATACGAAAATGAGTTCGTTACTCTCCGTAATTAAAATTCCCTGTTAGTCAGTTCATCCCGTCATTTAAATACTTCCATAATGAATCAAAGAGATTAAGAATTAGCTTCGGGCTACCGAAGAAGACGTCTAGACTTAAAAGGGTTGGCAAAAACCAAAGCAAGAATTTTAAGTGTAAATAAGTGGTAGAGAATTGAATTTATCACAGTTAAAAGGCGTCAGGTTGTAAATTAATTAAAATTTGACTCAAGACCGTAAAAAGTACCTAATACTTTGCAGAAGTTTCTGAAAACAAGAAGCCATTCAATGAGATATAAAAGAATCGATGAGTATAATTCTGTAAGTAAAATGTGTTTCGCGACCGTAACATTTTTTTTTGCCTATATTATCCCACTGCTGGGCAAAGCCCTCACCCAAAACTTCGAAGTGGGAAAGTGCAGGCTAATTTAACAAAACTATCAATTTTAATTAACCAAACACATTAGAGGGTGATTACGTTACCCACTAACAATAGAGATAGCTTTTCATTTTGAGGGTACAAAAACATTCATTGCGTTATTTACGTTGTTGAGCAGATAATTTTTTCGAACATTTGAAGCAATGGATTAGCATTATCCTTAACCACGATTCAGATTGGGATAGACAGTGCGTAATGCAATTAGGGTGCAGCACCCTAATTGCGAAACGCACAATTTATCAGAATCTGAATGGAATTGAAGATTATTTCTAAACCATTGCGTCATTTGTTCGAATAAATTGTCGGCTCAGCAACGTAAATAACGCAATGAATGTTGTTTAACTATGAACATTAAACCAATTCCTGCCGATAAAAAGTTCCGCAATTACCCCTCTGGTTATCGCTGATGGTATACTACCTACCTACCTAACTCTGCGAAATTTAGCTAAATATTATCTATAAAATTTGACTCTTAAGATAATCTGAAGCCTGCCGGGGTCGCGAGATCTGTTCGAAAGAGTTACCGTGGCCCTGGCATATAGGCAACTGAAGGAACACGGGTGGGTTTTAATCAGTAAAAGTCTGACACGCCCTCCTGCTCCGCCCAGAGCGAGAAACGTCATTTGAGGATTTCCCAGCCACAAAAAAAAAGATGATATAAAAGAAAACGCAAGCGTGTACATAGCAGCACAGGTACTATAATAAAAAAAGGAACCTAGCAGCCTATTGCTCAGCGAGCCAGCATAAACAATATAAACAAACATAATATGCCTTGAGTTGAGACACCATCTTTTCCACAAAATTATTATGTGAAAATAATAAGCCTAATGTGTCACGTAGCATTTGAATTAGGGTAAAGCCAACAGTCCAATATTTGTAGAGATTAGAGTGCCGCTAATAGAAACAGTTTATTTCGTCGCAGTCAGGTGGGACGATGTGGCTGAGTCACGTACACACGATGGCCCACGTTGGTTAGTCGCGTCTTGACTAGTGATGGGCGATTTTGTAAGATACAATTTTATTTATATCGATTTTCAAAAAGTCTACCATTTAGTTACTCACCTACAGATCAGGTAAATATTATAACAGTTTTTGTTTAGTTTAAAGAATTTCAATTATGGTATCTTTCTCAGTTTTTTTAATTCTGTCCGACCGTCCGTTACTTCGCTTCAAAAACCACTAAAACGGTTTAAGTAGTACCACCCCCATGTTACCCCCTTATGCCAAAAGTTGAGTACGCCCAATGACTTATTTTAAATGGACGCGTTATACACGAACATTAGTGCACTCAAAAACAGCGTACAGCCATGAATACTACTACTACTATGCTACTGACTCATCCATACAATCAAACAGTGCGCAAAGAATAGGAAAGACTCATAGCGATTCGTCTTGTTAGAAAGAGATGAACATAATATAATTAGTTTCGTCACTCGCTGCTGCATGTTCTGCTGCTGGATGAAGACTAATAATACTTCAGGCAATTACCTTGCATTATCTTGACAATATTAAGCGCCGCTAACGCATCTAAAGGTAGGTACCTAATACACACACATCATTGGGTACGCCTTTATAAATGTATCGATAGAAATGTAGTCTCTATTTCATTATCTTCTGTGTGTGTGTGATCACCGTTCGACGCTGTATTAAAAAAAAATGTAACCTTACCTACGTTATTTTCATTGCCAGTTTTAAATTTACGTGTGTATTCAAGAAATTGTCTGTTAGCCTAATTCACAAGCGATAAGGCAACAGCTTGAGCGGTAAATAAAATTCGCTAAACCGAGGAAAATACAAGTTGGAATTAAAACCCTGACCGTTATACCTAGCACCTGCTATCGAATCGTGTGACTTTTCCCAACAGTCGTGACAAGCAATCTTCAATCTTTTTTAGGGTTCCGCACCTCAAAAGGAAAAAGCGGAACCCTTATAGGATCACTTTGTTGTCCGTCCGTCCGTCCGTCCGTCCGTCTGTCAAGACCCTTTTTCTCAGGAACGCGTGGAGGTATCAAGCTGAAATTTATATCAAATACTCAAGTTTGCTGTCCCTTAGAGCTGTGAAAAAATCAAACCTCTAAGCTAACGCAATCAAAAGATATAGCGGTTTATGCCACAAATTTCAGCAAATTTTCGAAACTCGCAAGGGAATCAAAACCTATAGGGTACTTCCAGTCGATCTAGAATTTTGAAATTTGGTACGAAGCAACGTCTTATAGCACAGATAAAGGAAAAATTGCGAAAACTGTAAATTTTTAGTTACATCATGTAATAAAAATATTAAAAAAATTTAAAACTTTATACCTACAGGTTTGTACGGAACCCTCGGTGCGCGAGTCCGACTCGCACTTGGCCGGTTTTTTTTTTAGGGTTCCGTAGTAGCTACAACAAGGAACCTCTTGAATTTCGCCAAATCCGTCTGTCTGTTCACGGTTTAGGTCAGGAACAAAACCATGCTAATCCAGCCAACAAGTAAATATTTCCTTTGAAAATAACTTAGATGGCGTAAAGTTAAAACCAGGTGAAATCAATCTTTGTAATGTTACTGTAAAATATACCTACTACTTTTTTAACTGTACGCTTTCCTTTGCGGGGTAAGCAAGCTTATAATATGGATCCCATCATTAAAAGATATGCTTTGCTATTTTTTTAGACATTGTGAGATATTGTCGGTTACAACCGCAAAAATACCTATATTTTTATCGCATAACTAGCTTCTGCCGGTGACTTCGTCCGCGTCAAACTTGCTCTCCCGACCCATCCCGTCTCATTGAATCGCCTGCCCATGCGAGGTCATCGTATTCGTGACTTTTTTTCTTTTTACGCAATGCCTAAGCGTCTTAGCGTGATGTTATATAGTCTATAGCCTTCCTTGATAAATGGAATATCCAACACTAAACTAATGTTTCAATTCGAACCTGTAGTTCCTGAGACTAGCACGTTCAACAAACAAACTCTTAAGCTTTATAATATTAGCATATTAGCATATATTAATATTTGATGACAATTAGAAAAGTTATAGTGAGCCAACCTTAAAAGATAACTTTTTAAGAGGAATAATTCTGTCATACAAATGTAAACTCTCAAAACGAATAAATTTTCTCCGTTTAACCCCGTTAAAAATCTGGCAAATGACCCAAGAGCCAGGTCGACCCGACAGTATACCGAAGACATACCGGACGTCAGCTTGTACGAGATTCGGATGGCTCTAAAGCAGCTCCAAAACAACAAGGCGCCGGGTGATGAGGGAATTACGGCTGAACTCCTAAAGGCCAGCGGGAAACCCGTTCTCAAGGTCCTCCAGAAGCTGTTTAATTCAGTCATACACGAGGGCAAAACGTCACAGGCGTGGAGCAGAAGTGTGTCGTGGTACTTTTCTTTGAGAAGGGTGACAATGCCCTTCTTAAGAATTATAGGCCCATCTCACTCCTGAGCCATACCTACAATGGGCACGCCACAATTGCGGCGGTAAGTCCCCTCTTTGAGGAGTGGATTGAGAGGCGCCACGGTGTCCTCACCTTCCGCCTGACGCAGGTTCTCACCGGGCATGGGTGCTTCGGTGGGTTCCTGTTCAGGATAAAGCGGGAGGAAACGCCCGGGTGTTTCCATTGTGAGGATCGTCTGGAGGACACGGTGGAGCATACGGTGTAGGTGTGCCCTGCCTGGGCGGAGCACCGCCGTGTCCTCGTGGAGGCGATCGGCGGCGGCGACCTCTCGCGTCCGGCCCTGTTGCGAGCCATGGTACGGAGCGAGAGGGCATGGGAAGCCGTCACCTCCTTCTGCGAAGCAGTAATGCTCGCGAAGGATGAGGCGGGGCGCGTGAGGGAGTGGCAGTCTCTGCGCCCTCACGTCCCTAGCCACCGCAGGAGGAGACGCCCCGGGCGTCGGGAGTCGATAGCGGACTCCCGGCCACCGTAGGCGCGAGCTTGTGGGTGGCGAGCAATGGGTAGCTCGCCGCCCGGTAAGGACCAGGCTCGGGTCGACGGCGCGTAGTGTTCCACGCGCGCCTCAAAGAGATGTCAGCAGCAATGTAGGGGTCTGCTAGGACCGATGCCTGCCAGGGTCGCGAGATTGTTCGCAAGAGATACCGTGACTCTGGCACATGGGCAACTGAAGGAACACGGGTGGGTTTTAGTCAGTAAAAGTCTGACACGCCCTCCCGCTCCGCCCAGAGCGGGAAAAGTCATCTGATGATTTCCCATCCAAAAAAAAATAAAATTGCACTCCGGGAGTGCCGGCAGAAGTGAAAACTTGATTATTAACGTTGAGCATGTTTGATATTTTGGAATGGTTAGGGAATAATTTGTTGTTCAATTTCCATATTTTAAGCACTTTATATTCACGAATTTTACGAATACACAACAATGTGATCACTACACAGACGGTCGAGCCATCAGCTGTCACCATCCATGGATGCGCGTGGCACGCTGTAACATAGACGAACATTTGCGCAAGCGCCCTGCGCCGCCTAAACGAAACAGTAGGCCCAGGCATACATTTTCGCCGCGCCGTAGAGAGGGGATAGCTGTCTACTCTCCATCCGTCCTACGCTTTTTCGATCAGGTCACGTGTCCTGACGCGAGTTTAAGATTTTATACCCATTACAGAAAAAGTGCTCAACGCCGCTAAAGAAGTTTTCACTTCAAAAAGCCATTCCTACAAGCTGTTTTCGAGAGTCATCACGAACCGTCTAGAGCGTAGGTTTGACGACTTCCAGCCTCCCGAACAGGCCGGGTTCCCTAAAGGCTTTTGCACCGTGGACCACGTACATACGCTGCGGCAGATTATACAGAAGACCGAAGAGTATAACTTGCTTCTCTGTTTAGCGTTTGTGGACTACGAAAAAGCTTTCAATTCGGTCGAGACCCGGGCTGGAGGACCTCAGTATAATGCTCAATTACCTCAGTAGAGCTGCCGAAAGAGTGGGTCTTAGAATGAACATGGACAAAACAAAGGTCATGTCAAATGCTCACGTAATACCCACTCCAATGAAGTTCGGAGGCGCTACGCTCGAAGTTGTGGACGAGTATGTTTACCTAGGATAGACTGTCCAGTTAGGTAGGTCCAACTTCGAGAAAGAGGTCAATCGTCGAATTCGACTCGGCTGGACAGCGTCCGGGAAGCTACGCAATATCGTCTCGTCCCACATACCGCAGTGTCTCAAGACGAAAGTCTTTGACCAGTGTGTGTTGCCAGTGATGACCTATGGAACCGAAACGTGGTCGCACACAATGGACCTTATTAGAAGGCTTAAAGTCACCCAAAGGGCGATGGAGAGGGCTATGCTTGGAGTTTCCCTACGTGATCGAATCAGAAATGAAGAGATCCATAGGAGAACCAAGGTAACCAACATATCCCGAAGAATAGCAGTGGGCAGGGCACATTGTTCGCAGAACAGATGGCCGATGGGGCCGAAATATTCTGGAGTGGCGACCGCGTACCGGAAGACGTAAAGTTGCAAGGCCTCCCACAAGGTGGACCCATGACCTTGTGAAGGCCGTGGGAATCCTCTGGACGCAGGAAGCACTAAACCGGTCGAAGCAGCGGAGCTTGGGGGGGCCTATGTTCAGCAGTAGATGTCTTTCGGCTGCAAAGATGTGCAACATTTTTGTTAGCTCTGCCACTCCTATTGTTTGTAGCGTAATGTTATATATAGAGATTGCAATCCGGATAGTTCGAAATTCGAAAATAACTGAAAAATCCGGATTTTCCGTCCTCATATAAATTCGAATTTTAATATTATAACCCGATATTTTCGAATTTCAATAAAGTGTTTCTTTGTAAACGCATGTGTCTTCAACCACCAACTTAATTATATTTCAGCGTAAACTACGTGACAAATCTAAATACAGTGTAAACTCCATGCGCACCTTTAGAATTATAGAGACCTAATTTGAAATTTGGAAGACCTTGATTGAAAAGTGATTTCGAATCTATACGCGACTAGTTTCACACCCTTGCGTTCTAGCCTTGTACAGATTGGAAATACGCCTCAGTAACGACAATAAAAAGTACAATATAAAAAATAAAATAATAAAAAGTACTTTTTAAGTAGCCAAAATTAGTAAAAACTGCGCAGCCCATAATAAGCTCGACTGTCGGCAGCATGCATACCGAACTTTCTAAGAAATCCGTTCTTTTGTTTACAAATTGGGATTGCTTGCACATGAGTTGTTACTAGGAGTCATGGATTATCTATACGTTATCATATTCCAAGTTGCTCACAAACTTTCTAACTGTAAACGTGGCAAGTAAGAGAAAATCAGTGTGTATTGACAAAAAAGTTTTACTGATACGCGCAATTGAGGCGGGAGAAAAGATAAGTGATGTTGGCAGACGCTTTGGATTTAGTCGCTCTACCGTGTCCACCATACAAGATACAAGATATTTATTTTGTAAAACATGAGTGCAGAATTATACAGGTCTTAAAAATAATGAGAGGTAGCTACATGTTTTGCCAATCACGGCGTACAAAATTAGTCGCACTAAGACAACTATTACAATAATTATAAAAATAGTTAATAACAAAATAAAACAATGACTTAAAAATTAGGATTAGGATTAGGATTAATGTAATAAAATGTCAACAATTTAAATTCAATTTAAGTAAAATACATATTAGAAAAAATAATAACACAGTTACACATTCCAAATTCTATTGCAGTAGATTATCATTTAAAAAGTCATCTACGCTGTAATAGCACTTTTCTTGTAAAAACCCCTGAACGGACTTTTTAAATTTGGTTAAAGGAATTTAACAACATCAGGTATTTTATTATAGACAATGGGTGCCCTAGCAAAGAAGCTCTTTTTCAGTAACGCAGTTTTGCACTTGATTGGACACAACAAATTCTGATATTGAGAACGAATTGGGGTTCTTTTGACGTCTGAAAATTTTTGAAAAAATTTGCGGATTCGCTTTTACGAATAGTGCAGTTTCTAAAATGTACAAAGATGGTAAAGTTAGAATTTTTGATTGTCTAAAGTAATTTACGCAACTATCCGTTGTTCTTAGACCAAACATTGCTCGTATACATCTTTTTTGCATCCTGAATATAAGTTCTTTATTAGTTGACTGTCCCCAAAAAATAACACCAAATCTTAAAGTAGAAGCGACCAATCCATGATAGGCTGTTAAAAGAGTGTCAGTATTTACTTTCTTTGACAATTGAAACAATAAATATGCAGATTTACTAAGGCGCTTACAGATTTCCTCTGTGTGATGTTTCCAAGTTAATTCACTATCTATAGTGATACCTAAGAATTTTGCATGTGTAACTTCTTCTATCACAGAGTTATTGTAGGCAATGTTAACTGGTGGATGCTTACGGCGCTGGTGAAAGTGAATAACTTTTGTTTTATTTAAATTAATTATAAGATTATTTTTGTCAAGCCAATTTATAATGTCACTGAGAGAATTATTTATGTCATTTTGATAATTATTAGGATTAGTACATTCCACAATGGCCGTGCTGTCATCTGCGAATAGTACCATTTTATGATCTATACTTTTAGGGAGATCATTAATATATATTAAGAATAGTGGTGGCCCCAGTATGCTACCTTGGGGTACACCATATTTTATATATCTTGGTTTAGACAGATATTTTATCTCCAATTTAGTAATAGGACAGATTCTAGTAATTTCTGTAAATTGAGTTCTGTCACTCAAATATGTTTCTAAGAGTTTCAAGATGTTTCCTCTTATGCCATACCCATGTAATTTTTGCAGCAGAATTTGATGGTCTACGAAATCAAATGCTTTGGTCATATCTGTTAGTATAGCGCATACAGGATTACCTTTATCTACAGATGTCATTGCACTAGATAGCAGGTCAAATAAAGCCATATTAATATTAGTATTTTTCCTGAAACCTTTTTGTTGACTGCAAAGAAGTTTGAAATTTACTAAATAAGAATAAATTGAATTATAAATTACCTTCTCGATTATTTTTGAAAATATCGATATCTTAGCAATAGGTCTATAATTTTGAACATCACTTTTATCATTTTTTTATATAGCGGTTTAATAATGACATTTTTTAGGCTACTTGGGAATACACCATCTGAAATGCAAAGATTAATTATATAAGCTAGTACAGGCGCTATAATTTCCTTAACGTATTTAATTACTTTAGTTGATATGCCATCAAATCCTACCGTGTTTGTGTTTTTCAGGTTGCTAATTATTTTGATTATATCAGAATCTGAAACAGGTAGCATAAAAAGTGATTGAGAATTTGAATTTTCAATGTTATAACTATTACTAAAAGTTCCCTTAGTTTTAATATTATTTTCAATGGCCTCTATAAAATAATTATTAAATTCATTTGCAATACTCAGAGGATGTGTAAGAGTCAAATTATCTTTGTTAATTGACAGTATTGGTTCTTGAGGTAGATTAAATTTAGATTTATTAATGACTTGCCAAGCAGCTTTTGATTTATGTTTTGAGGTATTAATGAAGTGGTTATTTTGAGCTTTTTGAGTTAATGCTATTATTTTTCTATAAATTGAAGAGTATTTTTTAAACGCAAGTCTATTTTTTGTTTTAGGATTGAATCTATATGTCCAAAGTAACTGCCGTTGCTTTTGACTGCAAATTTTTATTCCACGAGATATCCACTTATTTTTTTTATTGGTATACACAGTAACAATTTTATTCGGAAAGCATAAACTGTATAGCAAAGAAAAGTCATCCATAAAAAGATCATAAGATTCATTCGCGTCTTTGGCTTTATATACTTGTGAGAAAGTTAAGCATTTAAGATGGTTCTTAAATTTTTCTAAGTTGTCTGGTGTGATATCTTGTTTATTTGTTTTCCAGTATTTTAATATACAAGTTTTCCTAACAGGAAACTTCAATAATTGTGACGTATGATCCGAAAGAACTAAGTCTATTATTTCAGCTTTACAGTTTCTGCGGTTGGTGTGAGCAAAATTATCTATGCAGGAGTTACTACTTAGTCTAGTTGGTTCATATAGTTCTAATTGTAGATGGTATTGCAAAAGAAAGTTTTCGAATTCTAATGTTATTTTATTTCTTTTCAACACATCTATATTAAAGTCTCCAGCTAAGATAATATTTTTATTACTGAATGAACAATATTTTCTAAGAATACAGTCTAATCTCTCATAAAATATGTTGTAATTATATTTGGGTATTCTATATATACATATAATAATAACATTAGAAGATGTCAGTTCTACACCGCAACACTCAAAAGTACCTGTCACTGATTGCTTAGCAACATCCAACAGTTCCCGATACTGCAGTCCTGTTCTAACAAAAATGCAAGCGCCACCACGTTTAACATTTCTAGTGAAGAAGGCAGCTGGGCAGAAATTAGGTATATGTAATACATTCTCATTGCCTGTGTCAATGAAATGCTCTGTAATACAAATCACATCCACTCTGGTTCCGTTACTTTGAAGCTCATCTAGTTTTACAATCAGCAAATCCGTTTTATTTATAAGTCCTGCAATGTTCTGATGAAGAATATTAACATAATTATTATAGAAAAAACTGAGACGTGTTTTGTGTTATTTCAGGTTTTTCTTTCTGGGAACAATCAACTATTGGTTGCACGGTGTATACGTAGTCTAGATCCAAGATGAGGTTTTGCAAGTCAGATATTACGATATTAAAACCTTTATTATTGAGATTACTATGCCAGTGGTTGTAAGTATCATGTGTGTAAGGGAGATTCAGATTCGAGTCTAAGATAAACGCATAGCTGTAAGTTTGAACGTCCATGTAGATTAAATTATTAAAAGTATCGATCCTGCTATTGAACATAATATTAGAATTATCCATATATTTAAATGTAGGTAGACATATAATAAAATTAGTATGATTTAATTGTAACAATTTTTCACGAATTAATGTCACCAGTTCTATATACTTATTTGTTTTTTTGAAATCCTCCTCACCAATAATAGTAATACAGTAATCCGAGCAAGTAAAGTTACGGACTTTACTTTCAAGATTTTTTAAGATATATTCAATTCCACATTTAGGCGTACGATAATGACACATATTATAATTACGTAGATGTGTGCCTTCAAATCAAATCAAATCAAATCAAATCAAATCAAAATATTTTTATTTCATATAAACCTACATGGGCACTTATGAAACGTCAGAAGCTAGGTGCACGGTTCCAAATAGTTGGTTCCTATGGAGAAGAGCCGGCAAGAAACTCCACGGTTACTCTTTTAAAAATAATTCGTTTTTACAATTGTTTCAAATTACAGTGTTAATAGTATGGGAGGACAGTGTAGGCCTGTCAACAAGTACCAGGTACTGAATAAGATAGAAAATTGTCTACAGTCTACAAGGCCTACAAAGTTCTCACATTCACAAAGTATAAAATAATCTATAAAATAATCTACATAAATAATATTATTTCTTAAATAAGACATATTACATTATTTAAACCAAATGTCATTATTGCCATGACAACTAATATTAAAGAGTACAATGTACAATTATAGGTGTATAATTTCAAAAATGAGTAAATGTGAAAGAATGTAAAAACTGAAAAACTTGAATACAAAATGTACATCGTCATTCGGGAGCAGTTAATAGACACAGGTCATCCTGTAATGAGCTACCAGGGAAGCCACATGTGCAGAAGGAATTATTGCCAAACTTCCTTGTCTTCAACGTAGTCTTTTATCTTATAATATGCTTTTTTGATAAGGACACGTTTGATGTGTGATTTGAACTTTCCATAGCTAAGTTCAGTAACAGACTTTGGCAACTTGTTATAGAAGCGGATACTGTTTATAAGAAATGATTTACTAGTTTTAGTTAATCTAAATTTTGGTATCACAATTTCATTTTTACTACGCGTATTTATGTTATGGAAATCGCTTCTTATTTTGAAAAGGCCTAAATTTTTGCGAACATACAAAATACATTCAAAGATATAAAGAGAGGGAAGAGTCAGTATATCAATTTCTGTAAATTTGCTTCTAAGAGACACGCGAGGCCCCATTTTATAGATTGCGCGGATTGCCCTCTTTTGCAAAATGAAAACTGAATCTACGTCAGCTGCAGAACCCCACAGTAGAACGCCATAAGACATAATACTGTGGAAATAAGCGAAGTATACTAATCGAGCTGTACCTATATCGGTCAACTGCCTAATTTTTCTTACTGCATATGCAGCTGAACTTAATCTACCTGACATAGCTCTAATGTGGGGACCCCACTGCAGTTTCGAATCTAGAGTAATTCCTAAAAATACAGTTTCCGAAATAGCATCTAGTTTCTTGCCATCAAGTTTTAAATTTAAATCTACTTGGGGAACATTTGGCAATGAGAACCTAATACATTTCGTTTTGTTCGCATTAAGTAAGAGATTATTAGCTGCAAACCATTTCGAAAGAATAGCTAAACTATCGTTAACATGTAAGAAATCCCTGTCTTTTCTATCTATTTTAAAAATAAGTGAAGTGTCATCAGCGAACAAAATTATATCCGAGAACTTAGCTATCATGTAAGGAAGGTCATTAATGTAAACTAAAAATAAGAAAGGGCCAAGAATTGAACCTTGCGGCACGCCCATCTTAACAAGAGACCCCAAGGACGTAGCCCCGCCAACGTTTACTTTTTGCTGTCTGTTTGATAAATAGGAAAGAACAAGATCGGCAGCTTGTCCACGAATTCCGTAGTGGTGTAATTTACAGATCAGTGTATTGTGGTCAACGCAGTCGAACGCTTTTGAGAGGTCACAGAAAATGCCAATTGCATCCTGGGACTGCTCCCAGGATTCTAATATGTGACTGATAAGTTTTACTCCCGCGTCACTCGTTGACTTACCTTTCGTGAAACCAAACTGTCGACTATGTAAAATTCCATTTGAGTTGAAATGAGCCAACATCTGGTCCAGCATGATTTTTTCATAAATTTTACTCAATGCTGGTAACACAGATATAGGTCTATAATTAGAAGGATCAGTTTTACTACCCGATTTGAAAATTGGTACTACTTTACTATGTTTCATTAAATCAGGAAACGTACCGCGGTCTAAACATTGATTAAATATACCTGTCAAGACAGGAGCAATGGTGTCGATGATATTTTCAAGAACTTTAACCGAAATACCCCATAAGTCTTCTGTGTTTTTTATGTTAAGACTTTTAAATGTTGTTTTAATTGTGGCAATAGAAATGGGATTGAATTGAAAACTAGGAATGTCCTTGTTGAAGTTTTCTTTAAGAAGAGATTCAGCTAATATAGATGATGAGGGGAGAGATTTCGTAACTTCTATTGGAATGTTAGTAAATAAATTTTCAAGGGTCTCAGCAACTTTTAACTTATCTGAAATAGTTTTATTATCAATTTTTAGAGTCAACTCATTCTGATCTCGCTGTTTTGTGTTTCCAGTTTCTTTATTAATTATCTCCCAGACAGCTTTTATTTTATTGTTTGAAATACTAATTTTGTTACTTATCAATTTAGATTTAGCTTGAGCGCAGACTCTTTTGAATATCTTAGAATAGTTTCTTACATAATTATGAAGGGCTTGATCAGAAGTCAATGATTTTTCGTGATACAAATTATATAAAATATCTCTGCTTTTTCTAATGCCAGCAGTAGCCCACTCACTAAATTTTGGTTTAATATTGATTGAAACTTTTTTTACAGGACATGCTTTATTGAATTCTTGGCATACTGTAGAAAAAAAAGTGCCGTAGTTAATATTTGGGTCTTGTGAATCAAAACTTTCTGCTGAGAGATTCCTAAGAACATTATTATTAAACATTTTCAATTTATTTTTAGTCAGGGGCTAAGTTCAATGGTTTTATTTAAGTGTAACTTTTTGTCTAAGTCAAACGATACAAGCTGACCGGTATGGTCAGACCTAACGCCACTAATTATGGACGACTCTTTTATTTTACAATTGGTAAATACATTATCTATGCATGAGGCTGTGGTTGGTGTTATTCTTGTCGGTTCATTAAATATGCATTTTAAATTGAATGATTTAAACAATGAGATAAGCTTACATTTTTCCGGTGAATTAACTAACAGATCAATATTTAGGTCACCACAAGCGAAAATTAATTTATTATCTTCAAAAAGTTTGCCTAATATTCCTTCCATAATGATCAAAAATGATGACAAGTTTGAGGCTGGTGGCCTATAAATACATAAGAAAGTATGGCCTTCAACCTCTGCACATGCTACCTCACATAAGCGATCAACAGAGCAAGCAGTAATATCCTTTCTTTCTTTATATCTAAGATAACTGTTGCATAATATCAAGGTACCACCCCCTATTGAAGACCTGTTGTACGCACTGGCAACTGAATAATTATTTATATTAATCAACATTCTATCCGGTTTTAACCAAGTTTCACAAAAACACAAGATATCCATATGATATTTATCTATTAACATTTCCACGTCTAGGATTTTGCCAGAGAAACGATTTATGTTTTGATGAAACAGCAAAATATTCTTATTATGCTTCCCTTTTGTCCCCTCTAAAAGTTTAAAGAATCAATAACAGTATTATTAGAAATGCTAGATAATACTGTTTCATCACTTAACCTAATCTCAGTTAAATTATCAATAACTGCGTGTATATTGTAAGCTAACAAAGTAGCTAATACATGTCTACTATTCTTGGGAAGAAACATATGTCACTTCACTCATTGAATACATTCTATTGGACAATTCGCTGCTTACGACACATATGTTACGTTTCAAATAAGTGAAAGATGTACTAGGACTATTTTTACAAATTTGTGACGGTATTTTTTTGGTACTTTCAGTTTCAATATCAATAATTTGAGGAGTACTTTTTATATTTTTATTAATATTTTCCAAAGTTGAAGAAGCTAGAGTCTTTTTTGCTTGATGGTTCGTTAATGTATTCTTCCTTGGAGTTCTGATTTTGTTCCTGACTGGACTGCTACAAACGACTTTATATGTTTTATTTAATTCTAATAATTCAGCATTACTTTGCTTCAAGTTTCCATTCTCTAGAGATAATTTATCTATTTCTTCGTGTGCGCTTTGTAATTTAGTTTTTAGACTTTCTATCTCTTTCTTTAGTATGTTTAATGTTTCGACATCTTCAGCCTCAGACATATCTGGCAGGGAATTTGTGGTACAATCCAATGTTTGCGACGTCACATTATGACTATTATTGTTGTCAACATTGGAATCCGATTGAGTGCGGGTACGTCGGAATGTAATATTTTCCAGGAAGTTCATGGTGGCGTATGGATTTATTTTAATATTGATTGTGTGAACTCAAAATCCATATGGAAAAATAAAGAAAAAATTCTACAGGTAGAGCAGGTTGGAAAATTTTCCAAATAAGAAACCTAAATACGAAGATTTGGATCAAGCTATACTATCATGGTTTCACCGACAGCGCCAGCATAATATGCCTATGTCGGGGCCGATCGTGAAAGCTAAGGCGGAGAAGTTTGCTGAAGAACTTGGTTTACTTTCTTTCAAAGCATCAAAAGGATGGCTCGGTTTTTTTTTTTAATTTTACTTATACAGATTTTTCTTCTCTCCATTTAACGACAACTTTCTATAACGTCGAAATGTGCACAGTCCCTTGAGTGTCGTTGTATAGAGTTTACACGTATACTTAATTTTTTTTTATAAATTAAAAAACTTCGAAAAATCCGGATAGTCCGGATTTGTGTGCGATTATACTTTGTAAATCCGGATTTGAAAATAATCCGGATTTTGCAATCCCTAGTTATATAGCTTATAGCCTTTCTCGATAAATGGGCTATTCAACACTAATAGACTTATTCAATTCGAAGCAGCAGCTCCTGAGATTAGCGCATTCAACAAAACACAAACTTTTAGCTTTACAATATTAGTATAGATTCTAATGAAAATACAAATATAAGTCCTAGAAATAAGTACTTTACAGTAGGACCCGCGTCAGTATTATAAATTACTATCACCACATCAGTGGTAATAAAACCAGTGCTGGCGTCACAGTCGTCTGAAACTACGTATCTAACCTACCACGCTAGGCCAGTTCAAAATCAACTACTTGGTGAATCTATCAATGTACCATTCTTTTAGCCTGCGTACACCTGAATTTTGGGTAGGTATATCTGATTGTACTTTCAAGATTTGGAAAAAAATAGGGCAGTGTTGTATAGCTTGCAGTTTCAACGAGCTCACATAGAACGCACCTATTTTTTTCATGCCAAAATAGTCGCTCACAAGTAGCAAATGCGTATTGAGTGTAGCTACTACTCAGAGTGAATTAGCCACTTCCACGTTTTTAGGAATAGGGGAATTACTGTATATAAACGTAAACGTAGCAAAAAGAGTACCTATGCTAAATCGTAGCAAGTAGGCATTCTGTACATTTTGCTTACCTCCATGAAAGACAGTCTTAGTATAAAGATTGGTATATTGTATAAATTACCAACTCGTTTGGCATACACAAGAAGCAATGACGAACGTTTGTATTCGCCGCCGTCGTCATGAGTAGTGCGACTTTGTGGCCAAAGAGTAGGTACTATAAGATATAATTAACTGTGGCATTTATCGATGACACGTTGAAAAGTGGATAGTGGTGCTTTCAGAATAGAAAAAACATGCATAGATATAACATACTTATCTAATAGATACAACAGGGTGCTTACTCTTGAATATAATTCCAATAGTTCGACATTGGAATTGTCAGTCAAACGTCAGTGATTGAGTCTAGCCCTCTAGCCACTCCCTGACGTTTAATTCAACCAACTGACGTTTGACCAATGTCGATCTATTGGAATTATATTCGAGATCGAGAGTAAGTAAGCACCCTGACCGGGGTACAAATTCGCTGGTTCTGGCTTTTGCGGGCGCAGAGTAATAATTTTTGAGTTTTCCCCACTGATGTACCGATATTAAATTTCCTCTACAATTTACGGATTGGCTCTATGTTTATTACTATGGACATTAAAAAACACTATTGTCTCTGACTTATAATGGCGTACATCCGAACAAGTGCGACAACACTACGGACAAATCAGTTTTTGTCTCTGGTGACTGCCTGTCCCAAAGAGGGACGAAAAGAACCAAAAAAAAAAATGTCTCTGGTGACAGTTTATGGTTGAAATATTGAAATCCTATTGGCTACCAAATAACTAGTTAAAAATGGCGCGCGTTTTGTCACATCCTGTTATGTGTTGAGAGAGTGCATGGCCTCGACGTTGATCCCGTTCTAAGATATTTTTCTTCAACGCCGCTGCTGTATATAAACTATTGAAGGTGTTAAATTTCGTGATGGTGTTCTTTAAAAGGCCATGGATTTGATGAAAACGGTAAGGATATCATATTTGCAGTACATTTACATAAACATTTGTTTGGCTTTTGTTTCTTGTTTTGGTGATATTGAAACTGGCCATTACATTAGAAAAAATATCTCTTTCCAGACATTGTATGCACGTGGGAGGTAAGTGCCAATAGTTTTTGATAAATAGATAGTGTCCAGTTTCGGGTTAACGCAATAAGAATCACCAGTATGTTGATTTGTCAATACTCGGATGGCACCCGGCAACTGAGCGTTGTTACGCCATCTTATAGTCCTCCAAATGTTACGCATATTTTGCAGCTTAGCGTTAGAACAAGAGAAACTAAAACGCTGAAAATCATGCTTTAGTCGAAAAGAATTCCAATGGAAGTCAATTCGACAATTATTGGTTCAGTAATCGGTATGTCATTTTCACTTTTGCATTTCATTTCATGACTTGAAGAACCACATGTGCTATGGATTTGTTGTTGTTTAGTCGGTACGGAAGCTATTGCATATTATAATCTTTGCATGGTAGATAATTGTGTAGTATTTGTTGTACTTATTGTGTGATAAGATGAGCTTCTGTACATTTAACGACTTTGTAAAGTCCCGAATCATATAACCTATAAATTTGACAAGCCGTAATGAAGTCCAACGTTCAAACGGGTTGTCATTTCTGTACATTCCGCAGCGAAACTCAAGGTTGCCTTTTCTTGAAAAAAATGTCTGGTAGCCAGTCAAGTTGATGCAATGAGTTTCTTCAGAATGTAACTGTTGACTTCACGTTGTACTTTCAGGTAAACTCGTCCAATGATTTACTTGTTGTGAACTACCACTAACAGTTGAGAACTACTTATATTAATTAGTCAAGTAAAACTAATTAGCGTCAGAAACTTGTATTTGACGAAGCAGTCAATAAAACGAATGTTCCATGTTAGTAAATTATTTTTAGCTATAGTTATATTAATCTAGGATTGTTATGCAGATTTCTAGTTCTTTTATTCATAAAGTTCACCCCTGTCAAAATATTTTTTTTATATTTCAGACATTTCAAAGGCAACTTGTATGTCATCTTTACTAGTGATCATGTATTAGACTAATGTAGTGAAATTAGTGTGTATTATTCCCAATAGAGGTATTTGTAAAAGGGTCACATGTTTAATAATAGACTGTAATGATTGAATTATGTTTTTCATTTATTAAACCTTCCTATGGGTTTGTAATATATTAAATTACCATACCAGCATTATTGATTATTACATTCACCCATTTCAAAACTTGAAAGTAAGCAAGTCTTCAGTTTGTTGCCTTTCACTCAATTCTTGACAAAAAGAACCTGATGATGATGGGTAACTTACGCATATTATTAATGTATGCTATATTAAGTTAGTACTGGATTTTATGGATGGTAATGTACACATTTAGAAACAATTGTGAAGACTACCACTATTTACACAAATAATTTTACAATACTTATTTCCAGTGATTTCAAATGTTTTTTGTTTGTAAATATAAGTTTTTACAATAAATGGTTTTGGTATTAGAATAAACTATAATAACTATTGTCAGTTTTGTATCAAATGGATATGGTAAAAATACTATGACTTTACTGAATAGGGTATTTTCCGTTTTTTTTAAAAACAGTTTCTTTTTGAAGACGGGGAAAAAATATTCAACAGAAAAATAAAAATTATCTAATCAATGTCCATTTTACGTGTTAGAAGTGAAAAAAAATCTAATTTATTTTTAATGGTTTTGAATTTACCGCCAAAACGCTCGGTGCGCTGACGTTTACCATGTGACGTCATTTTTGTGTATAATTGAATTTTGACTTAGGTACGTGATCTGTGCTCGATCTGTAAATCTCGGAGTGGATTTAGGATATATTTAGGATTTTTGGAATGGATTAATGGAAATACAATGGAAGCTGGTTTTATAAAAGCTGATAGTGCAAATCTGCCCACAGTAGATACAGGTTTTATAGTTGGAAATTTCTTTGCAAACAACCCCGAGTTTTGTGCTACGGAGTATAAATAGTTTATGTGGCGCAGTTTTAAAAGTATTTGTACACAGAGGCACCACACCAGTAATAACATTTTCTATCCATTTGAGATACGAAATTACTTGATCGAAATACTGTTTACAACTTGTTTACACAAAGATGACGTCACCGTGGTAAACGGAGCGTTTTGGCGGTAAATTTAAAACAATTGAAAATAAATTAGATTTTAATCACTTCTAATGCAGAAAATGGAGATTAATTACAAAAAAAAAAAAAAAAAATCTGTTAAATATTCCTTCACAGTCTTCAAAATTAAATAGTTTTTAAAAAAGTGGAAAATACCCTATTGAGGGCTTATTTTTCAATAGTCAGTTAAGTTTTAACTGATGAATAAACATTGCAGTTTGATAGCTCTTGTATAGAAAATATGTCAAACTGTCAGATTTATTCTCTGATAAAAGTTATTGAAAAACCAGCTCTAAGTCAATAAAATTGTGGCTTTGGTTTGATTATGCTTTGCTTGTGTAAGAGGTTTGTATGTTATACATGCATGTTTATGTATAATACCAATATATTAGACTATTATGGTTCTACATATTATACACAAGTGACCCCTGTTTATGAAAAAAAAAAAAAAAAAACTAAATACAACTTCAAATACTTTTACATTGATAACTGCACAAACGGGGGGGGGGGGGGGGGGCGGGGGGCTGTGGCTTTATGCATCCACAGTTGCAAAATGCAAGAAAACCATCTTTGCACTACTACGGACAATTTTAAACCTCATGCTTCTTATGACGAGACTTATAAAAAATAACAATGATCAATGACATCTTTATTGAGAAGAAAATTATTTGGTGATTGCTCATTAATCTTGTCTATAATGAGACCAGCTCATACACAATGTATGCTACTGTAGAATGGTTATTAGTGTGTTCAATGTAATTATGATTTATGAACTAGTTTAGTAGCTAAGCATGCATGACAATTACTTTTGTAGTCAAAGTATTCAATATAGCTTTATTATGTTCATGTATTTTCTTTTTATTACTTAGATTTAGCAAAATATTATGCAATTGCCTCCAACGACTAATTCAATACTTTTCATGGTAACTTAGTCCATTAAAAACTACATTAAAAAACAAAACAAAAAGTTATATTTAATTATGTTCTTAAAAATACTGTATGTTCTGACTGTTATTAATTTATAACCTTCATTAAGTTGTTATGTCCATATTTCTAACTATATTTAGTTATCACCACTTAGTTACCACTTTGATGAAAACAAGCAGTTATTATGCAAGTCTAACAATTAATTTAGTTAGTTAGTTACTTCCTTACATTGCAAGACTGTCCTGACACTGCATTGTCCACTTGATGTACTGACACACTTTGCACTGACCTAACAGGTTGCCATATTGCAGGATATTCACAAGCCATAAGCCCAGCACTGGGCACAGGCACATGGCTTAACACGTTGACGGACAGAACGCCTCTCGACGTTCTCTCTGGATAAAATAATACGACAGTACGCCTATCGACGTCAACCTTTTGACTTGCATATAATCAGTACGCCTTGCAATGTTATATTTTATATACTAATAAAAGGAAGGGCATTCTGTAGTTTCACGACGGATACAGTTTTAATCTTTTACTGTCTTATCGTACGTTAAAAAAAATGTTAATAAAAATGAAATTTTGTAGTGTCTCAACACTATTAACCAGTAAGGGAATACTGTCCGTCAACATGTTAAATTAACAAAATTTAATTCAAGGCCACCCCACAGCAAAGACCTAATCAAATCACATTGTGGGTTAACATCATAATATGTAAAAATTTGTGGGATTGTATTTTACAATGGTCCTTTCTTCTCCTTGGTAAATAAAGATCTTGACCTGGTAGGCGCCTTGCCGTCGCGTCGCCATCGTTGATAATTGAATACTGGGTATGAGAACTCAAATGTTGGAAATTGGAACCAACTGCTCTGAACGTGATCAAGCAACAATTCTTTATTTAAACCAGTTATTTTGGCACTTTGGATAATAATACATATATTAAGAATAAAATCATTCCCTAGTAGGTTTGAATCAATTTGATGCAGAGTTGATTCAAAGTGGTAATCCATGTAAAATTTTCTTAACCTGTCTGAATTTTTTTTTTCCAATAGATTACCAATTTTTTTAATTATATTATATTACACATAGTTTTACAGGGAGAAACAATCGCGCTAGTGTTCATCTTTGGCCATGCTTCATTGACAACAGTGCAGACCTGTTTCCAATGATAATGATTCTCAGATCTTTATTTCGGAACATACATAACATTATTGTTAAACATAAGTTCTTTCTGTAAATACTAACTCAAAAGGGGGGTCTCTATCCATACTATACTTGAATTCAGAATGTTCGTTAGCTTAACATTCAGTGGCACTTACACAGAAATAAAAATCTATTTATACTGAAAAATGTATTCACGTACATGGTTTAGTATAGCAGATTTTTGAATGGCCATTTTTAATAAAAAGAGAAGCATATAAAAAATACAATTAAAAATGAGCTTTGTCATGTAAAATGTGATTTTGAGTTTTGTCCAAAATAAGATCTAAGATTCTGAATTTAGGTTTTATTTTTGGTGTTGCACTACCACTACTTTCCTACAAGTGCCCTTTTTCTTAATTTAATAACGAAAGGTGACAACAAATTCTTGGTTTTATCACATCACTCTATGCCTCTGAGTTCAGTAAAAGGTTTGATGATTGGTTCCTACACGTTAAGTTGTATAATTATCATTAAATAATCAATACGCACACATTTAAAAAAATGATGTTTTATAATATTTTTTGGAAAACAACACTTCAAAGTAAATTTACATAAAAAAGCACATAAAGCGCATTCAGTTTGCTGAATGCTAATGAATTGTTAAGTAATTTCAGATCTCCGGGATCTGGAATGGTTTGGTCATAATCCACAAAGAAATGTGTAAACTGAGTTTTACTATATAGAATAAAATGGTGACATGGCGACGGAATAGAAGTTCTTCAGCACGGCCTACTTAGTATGGAAAGTGACCTACCTTTACTTTTTAATTTGTAGTTGTTAGTCTTGTATTTATTATATGTAAGAAATGTGACAACTGTGGAATTGGATGACATGTCACTGGAATGGTTCAAGTTCTGTATTAATATTAATGGCGTGTTTCAGGACTATGAGTTCCTAGACTTATCTGATGTGAAGGAAGCGGAATTGAACAGACTGCAGAGCGCCCTGTACGAGCGGATACCTGACATCTCGGCGAACGCACTCGCCGGTGGCTGGAACGAACCGATTATAGGTAAAGACCGCACCATTATTTATTTTACAATGCACTTTAAAGAGTCGCGACTTTTATTAACGTGTACCGTGGCGGGCGCAGATCCGTCATCGTGTTCGTCTAGCACGGCGGGCGCCGGGACCGTGTCGAGCAGCGTGGACAGCCTGTCGGGCGGCGAGTGCGACATGGCGCCCCACTCGCCCGCGCGCGCGCCGCACGCGCCGCCGCCCTACGCGCAGCCGCCGCCCGCCTACCCGCCGCCGCACCACCAGTGGCCCGTGGCGCCGCCCAACGTGTACGTGAGCCAGGTCACGGCCAACGTCAACGTGCACGGCTACATGGGGCAGTACTACCAGCCGCAGCCGCAGTACCCCCCGGCCGAGCGCGCCGCGCGCACGCAGCGTCGCGAGCGGCGTGGCAAGCGGCCCGCCAGCCCGCCGCAGCCGCCGCCCTACTACCTGCAGTACCCACAGTACTACCCCGCCGCGCAGGCGCAGGGCGCGCCGCTCTACCACCTGCCCGTCTACCAGCCGCTTGTCTACGGGCCCTACGCCTACCCGCCTTACTACCCCGATTACCCCATGCCCGTGGAGGGTGAACCCGACAAAGGGCCCGATGAGTACCCACAGGAGGTCGTCATGGAGCAGGAGGCCGTGGATGCATACTACGCCAGCGCGGCACACTACGCCGCGCCGCCCTACGGGCCGCCTGTAGAGGGTGGCGTGGAGTACATGCCGCCCATGTACCTGCCGCCGCCGCAGCACCCGCCGCCCGTGCCTATGCAGCAGCAGCCGCCGCCGCAGACCACGCCGCACCAGTTCAACGTACACGCAAAGAACTTCGTGCAGGGACAGAGTCAGAACAAAACCTATATACCACAAGACAAAACTCAGGAACAAAAACCCATGCTTCCACCACCGACCGCATCAGCGTCGATGGGATCCGTTGAATCACTGCCTATGAAAGACCTAAAAATTGGAAAGGGCCCTGGCAGTCCAAAACATTCAGACCGAATGCCCGATGCCCCTCAAGCGAAACTTTCTCCAGTTGAAAAAGTTGCGACTACCCCGAAGACTGAGGTCCCAAAGACGTCGTGGAGCGCTATAGACTCGAAACCGGAAACCCCAATTGCTGCGCAATCTCCAGCAAATAAATTCCCTACGTTATCTGCACCCCCTAACAATCAGATTCCTACTAATAAGATTCAGCCCGCGGTAACGAAACCGAGTAAGGGTCCCGCAGCGCCATTTTCTGGCGGTAAACAGCCGGCCAAGCCTGTCGTTCCCCAGACCGTAGTCCCCGTGCAGCAGGCTGCTTCCACACCTAAGGCGCCTTTCGGCAGCAGACAAAAGCGTGACGGACCTACTAACCGCTCCCCGTCCAATGAAAACAATGAGAGTTGCGCACCCGCAGTCGAGCACGTCAAACGCGAACCTCCGCTGCCGCCCAGCAAGGCACCGATGCCGATCTCCATCACGTTGCACGCGGCCGGGCCGCCGCTCATCGTGACAAACAAGGCGCCGTTCGGCCACTCGCGCAAAGGAGCCGCCGCGCCTGAGCCCCCGCCGGCCCCGCAGCCCCCGCCGCCCGCGCCCACCGCGTCCGACTTCCCGCCGCCGCCCACGCCGCGCAACCGCGGCGAGCCTGCGCCGCCGCCCGTACTGCCGCAGCCGCAGCCCGCGCCCGGCAAATCATGGGCCAGCTTGTTCTCTAACAAGGCGAGCGGCGCGCCGGCACCCGGGCCCGCGCCCGCACCCCTGCCCGTAGCCCCGGCGCCCGAGGAGCCGCCCAGCCCTACGATGGCGCCGCCTCTTGTACCCCCAAACGTACAAAAGCCGGTCGCCAAAGTGCCGCCCTTCGACGCGTCGCCGCTGCAGGCAACGACTGTCGACAAGAGTTCCCCGACGCCGCGCACCACTGCGTCGGCCGCCGTGTCGTATTCCGAGAAGACGTCGGTGAACGCGACGGCGGGCGGAGCGCGCGTGGCCGTGGCACCTGAGGCGCGGGACGTGCGTGAGGCGCCGCCCAGCAAGGAGCCCAGCCCCGCCGCGCCCGTGCAGCCCTCGCCCTTCAGCGATGACCCCAACTCGTACAGGATGGGAGGTGAGTTGTTGTTATGTCTTACGGCGTGGTTCGTCAGATATTAAAAAGCTCTAAATCACAGTTATGTCTTGATAATTTTAAATTACTTTCGAATCCGATCGAATTTCGTTCGCATCACTTTTCAGCCGAAATATCTATTTCAGGTGGGAAATCGATGTTACAATAACGGACAATGGAGACCAAATGTCTTTTGTCTCATCATCTGATTTATCATATCTTATTTTAAGACAGACTTCGACTATTTTTTGTCTTACCGTTTTATGAACAAAACCATATAAAATTTCTGAAATTAGGGTTGTTGGATTCAGGATAAGCAATTATTCCATTAACCCTAATTTCAGAAATTTTCCGGTTCACATCTGACATGAACTCATTTTCAAAAATGTAGAACAGGAACCCGGGCTATTTCATAGCAATATGTCTGATGTTCAGAATGGAGTTGAACGATAGATTTTAGATACCGAATACAGAATTTACAGACACCAGACCACAACCCGCCATCACCATAACCCTCAGCCACCATCAACCATTCGAGAAAATTTTAAATGAGGCAAAAAGCAGCAAACTCATAAAAACTTCTTTTTATTTCAAGTGAACATTGGTTAGTTGTAGCGAATAAATTTTATTTCAAAAGAAAGTATGAGCATTAATCATCGGTTCAGATAAACAGGGTATTAACTCAAAAAAGCCTATTTTTCAGGAGAGCGATTTGAAGTTTTCAAATCAATATATTTCCATTTCCGTTAATAATTGGTTAACCTCACTTATATATCTTGTAAACTTACTTTATTGATAACGTTTTTGTTCTCTTCACGAGTTTGTTAATTTTGTTATTTCTGAGAAAAAATAGAAAATCTACAGGCAAGAATATAATAATACCTTTTTACACAAAAAATACTTACAAACCAAAGTACTAACTAGAAAATTATATTTTCATAAAATGCAATTTTGAGAGTCTATGTTTGACCTTTCGATTATTATTTTTTTGATTTTTTTAAAATATAATGTTTATTTTGCTATGCCATCCTATTTTTTCATGATTTGTTAATTCATTTAGTTATGAGTAAGGAGCATTCATAATACTACCATGTTCCACAAATATTAGGAGTAAATTTTCAAAATAATATTTAATGAAAGCAAACATTTATTATTATTAATTATATAATGATTGATAATAATTTTTTTTTGTAATTTTTGTTTTTTTAAACTGTTGTCTTAATAATTTATTATCAAATGTTTATTTATTTTAGAAAATTCACATAAAAATAGTTTTAACATTTGTTTTATAGCTTTGTTTTTACGTTGTTATGCAACCATGTTCGTTAGTTAGAAAGATCGCATAATTTTTAGTAGGACTGTATTTTTAGGTCAAAAATCGTAAATTTTGAGTTAATACCCTGTTCATCCAAACGAACGATATGTGTTTAAACCATTTTGTTTACTGGAAAAATTTATCAATTTAGAGTCATCATTGTTGTGAGGGATAAGAGCGTAGCAACTTCATGCGCTTACTGGGGAACTCAGCAAAGTTCTTTTGTTTTTGGAATTGTAGATGACATTTAAAATGTCTAAAAAAGTGTTTTAGAAACGTCAGCAACCATAAAGAAATTTAAAAAAGTCTAACCAGGTTGCCATGAGATAAGTCGGCAATTTTTTGAACAATTTTGAAAATGCAATACGCGCAAAATGTAAACCAAACATTTCATAATAAAATTACGTACATTTTTAATATCGGAAATATTGTGCTAAAATCGTCTAATTGTTTTAACATAGCATTAGAATCATCTAAAGCAGGGTTACTCAAAGTAGGGTTCGCGAACCCCACCAACCACACCAAACGCAAAATTTACGTAATGGTGGTTGGGTGACTGGCAGGCGCGTACGGAAAGCATGAAGGCGCGCGACTGTCGCTCGCTCGTGACATAACATGGTGCGCGTGACCTTTTATTCAATTAATAAAGTTTATTTGATATACAATGTTATTCTTTTCTTGTTTGGGGGGGGGGGGGGGGGGTTCTCTGTCATCTGGAAACTTTAATGGGGTTACGTCGAGTCAGAAGTTTGAGAAACCTTGATCTAAACTAACGATTTTGTACGGTTTTACAGAACACTGAATTTATTTTACTTTTTTTAAGAAGAATCTAACGAAAACGTACAGAAAAACCATTTAGCAAGAATATTATGACAAATAATTAATTATGTAATATTTTTATCCAGAATTCCTTTCAAAGTACCAGTTGGACAATCGTCCAGTGGCCCTGCTGCCGCGCGGGCTCACCAACCGTTCCAACTACTGCTACGTGAACGCGATCTTACAGGCTCTTATCGCCTGTCCGCCATTCTACAACATGCTGAAGGCACTGCCGTATCAGACGCGTCGCGGCAAGTCTAGTACGCCTGTTATTGATTCCTTGTAAGTATTGTTAATTATTTAGTTTGTATTCATCATCATCATTATTTCAGCCGAAAGACGTCCACTGCTGGATATAGGGCTCCTCCAATTTGGAGGGGTTTGCCAAAATCGACACGCTTGGCAGGCGGGTTGGCGACTGCAGTATGTTGGTAAAATGCATAGAGAACACTGCTGCCCATTCTCTAGTAAGTCCCTTAGTCGCCTCTTTCGACAGCCATAAGAAGAAATGGGATAATCCTATTCTTTACGTCCGACACCACGGAAAGTTAGTATTGGCTGACCATGATTAAAACTTATTTTGGTTTTATCAGTTAGTAGTTGTGTTGTAATATTCAATCTAGTTGCTCAACTCGCTGTTCACAGTGGTGTGCTGTTACCTACGCTTATGTATGGAAGTGAATGTTGGGTGTGGCAAAAGAAGCATGAAAGCAGAATTAATGCTGCGGGAATGCGTTCCTTGCGAAGCATGTGTGGTGTGATTATGAATGATAGGCTGAGGAATGGTGTAATAAGACAACGATGCGGTTTAAAAGAACATGTAGTGACAAGTATACTTAGATGGATTAGTCATGTTCAGGGGATGAATGAAGGACGTCTTAATAAGGCAAATGTGACTGGAAACGCCGGGAGGGGGACGCCCTAGGAGGACATATCCTTATTGGTGATGTTTTTCAGAGAGGTTAAGTGTGTAGTACTCGCTACCGGCGTGTGTGTATAACCAGATATATGAACCTAAATGAGGCAAAAGGAGTACATAGTTACCCTATGAGGGCCAGAGATTCCATACAGAAGCAAGTTAAGAGGGTGATTTTTAATAAATGTGTGGTACAACCAGGGTGGAGCTGTGCTACGAGTTCAGCCCGCTAGCGCCCAGCGCGCGCGCGGGGCGCGGCGCGAGCGCGGGCGCGGCGCCCGCCGTGCCGGCCGGCCCGCCGCTCGAGGGCGGCGCGGGCCAGCGCGTGCTGCGCGCGCTGCGCCCCTTCCCCGGCTCGCAGGAGGGCCGCCAGGAGGACGCCGAGGAGTTCCTGGGCTGTCTGCTCAACTCGCTCAACGACGAGATGCTCGAGGTGAGCCACCGGGACGACCGGTTGCTAAAATAACGAATGATCTCTTACAATTGTAACACACAAATTTTAAAGTGGTCAGGTTATTGTAGGTAGGTTGCAGTAACCAACGAGTTTTACGTCCGTATAGCATAACTGCCCCCCTAGCCAAGTTACAATCGTTTCGTGTCGAATTCTGTTCTCCAATCGGTAACTCCTCGGTGTCAGCAATAGTAGAAAACGATAAGTTGGTAGCCATACTGACGCGCCTGAGTCGGCCGCTCGTTCTACAATGTCGTTAGAAAAACGACATTATAACAAAGTATGTAGCGTTGAACATTGTAGAAACGATAACAATTCATTCTATCATTTTGAACAATGTGAACTTAACTGACTTAACGTTGAGATGATTTCATTCCCATACATTTGATTAGTTTTCGACTAGCGTTAACGATTTCAGATTATCAACTTGGCTAGGGGTGCAGATCGTTAGTGTGTACATTTCCAGCCGGCTACTATACAATGCTGCATAACCCATCAAAGAATACAGGCATAAATTTGCGTATATAATTTCCAGCTGATAAAGCTAGTGGAGCCGGAAGAGGCCCGCGCGGCAGCGCCCACGGCGGCGGAGCTGGCGGCGGCGGCGGCGGAGGACGAGGAGTGGAAGGTGATGGGCCCGCGCAACCGCGGCGCCGTGGAGCGGCGCTGGGCCGCGCGCCGCACGCCCGTGGCCGACATCTTCCGCGGCCGCACCAGGCTGCGCCTCCACCGCGCCGCGCAGCATGACGTCACCGACGCCGTGCAGCCTTTCTTCACGCTGCAGCTGGATATCGAGGTCAGTTCTTCTTCACTTTCAAAAGGGAGGGTGTTTGAGTTAAAATGTTTGGTTTTTGTGTTCTTCGAGGAACATAAAGCGGACTCTTCCTGCTTTATTGTTATTATTATATTTCATAAAATGCTTCTAAGTTCCAATGAAAGTTGGAAAACCGTTATAATTCAAATAGAGGCCAGTTAATATGATGCAAACGACCAGAGATGGATTTAGAGGTCTTGTGTTGCCTCTAAATCCATCCACAGACTAGTTTCTAAAAAATATAACAATAAAAAGATTTTTTTTGAGTGCAGTACAGACACAAAGTACACAATATTTTACAATACATAAGTTAAGCCTAGAGGTAAACAAACAACAATAACACAAAAATAATAATTAATTAAAATTATTTTAAAAAAAAATATAAAAATAATATGTGCCTCACGGCTGTCACAAATAAACCAAAATAAGAAAAATATCAACTTGTTACTTTTACAATGATGGTACCTTATTTTTCGTCTCCGAGAGTGATAAAATTCACTTCAATGTTGATAGCATTGGCTGAGTAAAATGACATGAGAAAATCAACTTTTCAACATCGCCACTATACATTACTAAACCTTTGTAAACCTATAATTTCAGCGTGCGAACAGTGTGAAAGATGCGTTAGAGCTGTTGGCTGGTAAGGATACTCTCGAAGGCGTGAGCGACGCGTGGCAGCAACTGTCGCTGGAACAGTTGCCGGTCGTGTTACTATTGCACCTCAAGTGCTTCCAACTCGACGGCGACGGACACACCGCGAAGATCGTCAAGAATATTGACTTCCCGATTGACCTGAAAATTGATCCAAGTATGTAGTATTTGATTGTGTTTGATGAATTAGTGTGTAGCCTTGCAGAAGGTTTAACATTTACAATGATGTACTTATTTTTCGTCTCTGAACGACATTATTATGTCTAATACTTGTGGAAAACTCTAACTGAGTAAACTCAGTAATAAATTTTAGTATATGTGTATTATGTAACAGAACTAACAATGTCATTGCTATTCTTATTTCAGAAATAATGTCTTCTAAGCTGAAGTACACGTCGAAGCAACGCGTGTACAAATTGTTCGCTGTGGTGTACCACGAAGGCGTGGAGGCGGTGAAGGGACACTACCTGACCGACACGTTCCACGGACAAGTGGGCTGGATAAGGTAAAATAATAATCTATTCTAATATTATAAAGCTG
The DNA here is from genome assembly GCA_947507805.1 of Aporophyla nigra. Classification (NCBI taxonomy): domain Eukaryota; kingdom Metazoa; phylum Arthropoda; class Insecta; order Lepidoptera; family Noctuidae; genus Aporophyla; species Aporophyla nigra. Next base: position 16,748,492 of record OX382309.1, on the reverse strand, counting down.
AAGAGTTTGTTTGGTTGGTTGATTGAACGCGGTAATCTCAGGAACTACTGGTCCGAATTGAATAATTATTTGTGTGTTTTGGGTAGCCTATTTATTGAGAAAGGCTATATAACGTCACGCTACGATCAAAAGGAGCGGAGCAGCAACAAAAAATGGACGAAAACTGGCAAGCTTTTATATGTGACGGGAATGGTCAAGGGAGCAAAAATTTGACACGGACGAAGTTGCGGGCAGAAGCTAGTAACGTATAATAACCTAATAATAATATTCTATTTCATATCGATTCCACTATGATGTCATTATTTTTCGTCTCCAATCGTGATCAAAATCACGGCAAGTGTGGATAAACTTTACTGAGGAAGCTGCGAACATCGATGCTCGCGGAAACACGTAGTAAGTTTGGTGACACGCGTGTTCCCCTGTGCAGGTACGACGACTCGACGGTGACGCAGGTGAGCGACGCGGCGGTACTGAAGCCCAAGCCGCCGCGCATGCCGTACCTGCTGATGTACCGGCGCCACGACACGCTGCCGCCTGCGCGCGCCGCCAAGGCCGAGTGAGGCGCGGGCGGCGCGCGCGTGCGGCCGCTGCACGTGGAGCTGCTGGTGGCGCGCCAGGCCTGCGCGCGCGCCGGCCGCGGCGCCGTGTGTGGCGGCGCGCCCGGCCCGCACCGCGTGCTGCTGCGCCGCACGCTGGCCGTGCCGCTGGAGGCGCCGCCGCACCGCGCGCAGCAGCCGCCCACAGTGCGCGTCTTCCTGTGCCCCGTGCACTTCTGCCGCTGGATACTCTCCACGCTCGCGGGCCCCGGCTACATCTGACTCTCGCCTGCTACTGTCGGTTACAAGTACAAAGTTGTGGTTCCGTTCGGTAGACTCGCTCCGGTAGTGGCGCCCTATTATAGTCGAGACTTAAAACCCGCGATTGGACGATTGAAACATTAATTTAAATAGTTTACGAGCATGGTCGATGTAAATAGTATATTTAGTACGTCCGGGGAGAGGAGGCCGGCAGTCATGCGCATTCTTCAGAAGCATGTTTGCATTGGATCAGACTCGCCGCTTTTTTCGCGGAACGAGAATAGTCTCCTCTTTTCTTAGTGTCTATTTGTAATTTTTCTCCTCGACAATATGGAATTGTGGTGTTTATAAATTATAAAAAATGTAAAAAAAACATTGTAGGATAGCTAATACTGAATTCATGATACATATTATTTCTGTTCAGTTCGAGAAATTCGAACACTAAATTAATGTTATCAGCTGTTACATAGTACAAAGCCGTAAAAGATGTGATATTAGTCCCAAATATACCAGTATGCCTACTGAAAAAATACGTAAGTATTTATAAATGTAGATGCTGGTATTTTGTGACTGGCGAAAGTGTACGTGAAGGAAAAATATGTAACTTGAATTGTTAAGTTAGTTTAGCGTTAAGTGATAAATTTAGGGGTCGGGAGTGGAGTATTAACGCTGGAAATGTTAATGGTATCGGTGCTGAGACGGACTGACTATGGCAGTGAGTGAAATGTGCCCTATGATTATTGTGATAATGGAGTGCTTGAGGATGATTACAGCAGATTGTTTACTTGTACACACTATTGTATAGATATTGTTATAACAATATAAGTGTTAAATATAAATAGATTATATTATTATCTCGCCGTTTGTATGTTGTGGGAATGTCTGTTTTTAATATTATTCAAAATCATTGAGGTCTATTTTTTTTGTTCGAAATTTTTGAGAATATGGATGGCATTCTTGATAACCCGATACGATGGTTTAACTCTGTTATTCCTGGCGTGTTGTCCGAGTGCCAGCCTAATTTTGCAATCAAACTAGCTGAATGTTGGATATGATAAGTTAAAATTTACGTATTAGTGGTTTTATCAATAAATTAACATTCAAAATGTGACTCAATTGACTCGAAGTGTGTGAGATAGCACAAGTGCTATGATTATGTTAGTGTCCACTAGTATTTAAATATCTGAATTGATTTTTGTATGTTAATAAAGTGAATTGCTTTAGAGTTGATTAGCTAGTTTGATATTACAATTTTATTAATAGCTACGCTATCCATTTATTATTGTAAATTGATAATGAACCATTTTGATCTCACTCATATTGTTGTTGTTTGGGAATTATTACGAGTTCGGATGTAAATTTCCTTAAAATGATGAAGGCAATAAATACATCATGCCTTATTAGGTATTTGAATGCTAATATTACGAAATTGACCAAAAAGTATGGATATTATTTGAAATTGCTGCTATTCTAGCTTTTCTACTTAGTGTTATGAAAATCATAATAAAAAAGCCAACACTATTTAGGCGTTAAAATGATATCTTAAAATGCACTTCAGTTGTGTCCAAATTATAATGAAGGAGTATTTAATCTTATAATTAGTCAATTTAACTATTACTATAATGAAAACGAAATAGGTTTAGTTTTGTATGATAGTTTCTAAAACAGAGTTATATACTAACTTGCTAAGCTTTTTTATATGTATAACTTGGTTGTTGTTTATTCGTTTATTTTGGATTGTGGGTAGGTATTAGTGTAGTTAGCGGTTACTGAAGGTAGTTAGTTGACGCGAATACTGTACTGCTGACGACGGAATTACGTCGAGCGGTAGGCTATGTGCGGGACGGTCGTGAGAATGTTTTCGATGTAAGTCAGTCACGCTACTAGCAGCAGCCGTAACACAACATGTATACCAGTGAACCCTTTATAGATTTAATCTGCTCCGAATGTTCCTATATTTTAAAAGCATCAGTTCCTATAACTTTTATTAAACAATATTAGGAGCAATGCTTCTTTGAAATTCATCTGTTCCTGAATAATCTCTTAGAAGATAGGTATATTAGTATTGAACAGACTTCTTTTTTCAATTATTTGTTTCTGAAATAGTTTAAATAAATATCCTTTCGTCGTTATGGTCGGTAATGTCAATAAATCGCTTAAAAGAAAGTGATATTAAAATGTGCGTGACGATACAATAAATAGCGGTCAGTCACGCTACTCGGTTCATGTATGGCACTGCTAGCCTATACGTTATCTTGATAATGATGCGCAATCCTCGAATCCATTCGTACGACTGTCCTTTTGTAATTTATCGCGTATTCGCACACGGCACGAATTATAAAATGATATTGATGCAGCTGCTTGCAATTGTACATAACGATTACATTAAATGTTCAATAAGGTTAACACGAATTTATTCATCTATTTCTAATAGAGTAATCAGTAGCCCATCTCTATGGACACAGCGGATACGCCGCTGGTCTACAAACTCACTGCATTTTTACTTGCACAAGTTAATATTATTTTGTATTAGTTTATAAAAATCTGTTCCTCTCGTTTTAGCGATATTTATTTATCGAGTGTGAAGTATTGCTGACTTTAGTGCTTGTTACTGTGTTTGTATGCTTCAGTTGAGTTTATTTTCAGTTAGGTGCAAACTAGAAATAATGTTATAACAGTACATCGACACGAAAGTTTTCGTTGGAGGCATCATTGTATAGTTTTTGTTAGATTATATTAATTTAGCCATTAGCTAGTGATACCTGTAACATACTAAAAGGCTTGTATAGACTTCAATGTATTACATATAATAAGCCTTATCGTAAATGGTACGTACTAGCAATGTCCTCCAGTGAATGTGGTGGAATCTTTTATGCGTAAGACTGAGCGCAGGGTCCCCGAATGTCTGTTATTTATGTTTTTATTAGGATGTGAATACGAGCACACAATAGCTAGTAAGATTTTATAGTAACAAATGCTGCCTTTTAGTTAAGTGTCTGTGTTGCGTATTTATTGAATTATAACTAACTTAATCTAATTGGAGTAAAACCTCGTGTATTGTCGCATCTCAGTTGAGCACATAATGGATTCAGGTTTATTGCATAAACAACAGAAACATGTCTGACGCAAACTGTCGATAGTGATGCACGATTCTGATGTACGTAGCGCATGTACTGTAGCTAGCGGTTCTCTAGTTACTGGAACACATAGTTGGCTGTGACATAGTTGTTGGTTAGTGTGCCAAACGGCAGTAGCCACATGTTCATTTTGTTTATGTAAATCTTGACATCAATCACACACATTACTATGATATACTAATCATGATAGAATGTAAAACTGTTACATTATATATATTAGTTTGAAGAGTTTAATCAATTAGTGAAGGTTCCTGATGATAGTTTGTAATTTAATAACAGATCAAAATAGTTGTGAGTGAAATGAACTACTTTTTAACTAGTTTTATTTACAGCAGAGAGCAGCTTATTTTGTTTTTCTTCTAGAAACATAACAGGCTAAAACGCCAAGAACCTTTTAATAGTAGTATGGTAATATGAAACACTTCTCCACAGGCTAACAATCATGGAGTAAATTGGGTTAATTGAGTATTTCACGCGTCATGACGATGCTATACTTTCATATTTAATCACGTGTAACAGAAATAATAAATCTTTTCTCATAAGATAAACAAAATGCTGCAATGAATACAAATACAAGAGCTTATCTCAGTGTTAACGGTAATCGTCTTATTAATCATTTAATATTAAAGTATAAATGTTATGTATGATGATCTGCTCTCTGAATATGTAGCACAATGTTTTGGAATAGTCTGTTGGCCACCTTGAGACCACTCACACCAATAGCAGGAGTAACAGTTAGTAACAGTGGAGTTTCGGGCCTTTCATCCACTTTCGTAACTGAATTTTCGTAACCAGCTACGAACATGGAATTTTCTTCCCGTTTGATAACTGGCTACGAAAACAAATTTTTGTTCTCTTGTTGTAACTGGTTTTCGTAACCAACTACCTAAATAGTTTTTTTTTTTTGTAACTGGTTTTCATAACCAACTACCTAAATGGAGTTATTTTTCTCTGTTCGTAAGTAGTTACCAATACAATCGAATTGCATTCATAATGATAATAATGTGTTATTCTGTGTCATTTATATGTCATTTGTGTGAATGATGGAATGTCCGTGATTCGATGTATTATTATAATATTAAGAATTAATATTTAAAGCAGTAGACAGTAAACATGGAAGTAATTGAAGAAAAATCTATAGAAGCAGCAGCAGCAGCAGTTTACTGCTCTATGATGGTCGGCAATACCATCTTAGAAAAGAATGCAGTAATGGAAGCAAATTTTATCAATGTTGTGGAAATAATGTAATAATAAAAGGCTGTTTTTATCATTACTGTAACAGTCTCTTTAAGAAGGCCAAGGCATTGGGACTAAAATCTCGAGTTCAAAGACGGTATGTTGCTAGGTGTGCTGGCTTAGCTCGATTGCCATTGAACAAGATTTTGTCGGGCCACAATTATATAATGCAAAGATTCCCAAAATATCATTTATATTTTATTATAAAAATATATTATTATTAATTATTATTAATTATTGGGCCACAAATATACAATGCAAAGATTACCAAAATATTATTTATATTTTAATTATAAAATATAAAAATATATTGTTATTTTCATATATGTTAGTATATCTCGGGATCCTAGGATCCCGGTGTTTTGGAAGGCGTACGAGGGGCCGAAGCAAACTCGCAGAGGCCCCTTAGAAAATTTAGATGAAGTGAGGCACTAACCGACGATTATGCCCGTATGCACTATGCAAGTTATTTTTTTTTTTTTTTTTTCGGGAAATTAGATGCTTAGATGGTTTGGTCATGTTGAGTGGATGAATGAAGGACGGCTCACAAAAGGTCAGACAAGGCAGATGTGTGTGGAAACACCGGGAGGGGACGATAATGCAATTCTATTGTATTGGTAATCAGTTACGAAGAGAGAAAAATAATTGCATTTAGGTAGTTGGTTACGAAAACCAGTTAAAAAAAAAGAAAAAATAATTCTATTTGGGTAGTTGGTTACGAAAACCAGTTACGAAAAGAGAACAAAAATATCAAACGGGAAGAAAATTCCATGTTCGTACCTGGTTACGAAAATTCAGTTACGAAAGTGGATGAAGGGGAGTCGGGTTCCCAATGTATTGGTAAACTGGAGAATTGTCAAAGCACTCTACACTTCCTAGCCAGCCCGGTGTCTGCTATCTGGTGACCTAAACGTGGCAAAAGAGAGCTAATAGCAGAACCGTTTTGCCCTTGCGCAAACCACTACTTGCTGCAAATGCAAAATAGATGAAGGTTCGCCTGTTCATTTAAACCGACACATGAATGGTAGGCAGCCGAGTATTCAGCGTTTTCAATGACATCGAATACAAAAAGATTTATATGTAACTGTACAAACAAATCTACAATAGTATATGTACTTGTTTTAGGTCAACTGAAAGTACAATCGATGATCACTTATAGCCGCCATATAAACGTCAACTCGGAATCGGACTCGGTTCTCATAATTGTCATTTTCTTCAAAGATCTAGTAATACATGTTTATTTATCAGGTACGCAGCAAACTAAAATTTTAACATACTGCAATAAATATAATTTTCTTTGTCATAAAATGATTTGTAAATATTATGAAATCCTTTTGTTTTTTTAACGATAAAATTGTGTAACCATAAAATGGATCAAACGTGTTTGTTACATTGAGAACGCGAATACTTTGAATTCCATAATAACCAGTTACAAGGCCTAGAATTTCTAAGGTTATATCAGTATAAAGTGTATGCCGGCAAAAATAGTCGACGAATCAAATTATTTGTAAAAAATAGAATAGTAGCCCTATATATTAAATAATAGATTGTTAAAACAAGTCCACTACGGCAGGCCGAGGTCATAACAATTTATGATGTGATTCTTGCATGTATATTTAAATTATATCACATACCTGTTGTTTTTCCTTGTGTTATTATTTTTTTAAATCACATTTGCTTGACGTGTTTGATCCAAGCCAGACCAGCCTGCCTGCCAGTTTTGTAATTTCAAATGATGAGTAAATTCGAGAAATTTCGATGTCCAAATATCGTGATTCTAAATTTTATTGAAGCCAAATATTTTTTCGTTATAATAATATGTCCTCGTATATATTGTAATCAAGTGTATTTTTGTTTTCAAGCTACTCATCTAGTCCCCATAAAATTTTGTCAAATCTTACTACATTTATCGAGGAGTATAATATCGTTACCGTTTCTTAAATTATTTACTGCTGTAAATTTTTATGTTGAACACAAAGTAATAGCGCTCTTACTAAAAAACGTAGGATAAAATTATTCCAAGTTTAAACCTATGAAAATGTATGTTTATTCCTTTGTTATTCCTGGTATAACTTTATTCAGTATTTATTAGTAAGATGGTGTAAAAAACGAATATGATAGAATCAGTACTTTACAATGAACACTTTGGCGGTCTATCTACTTAGATTGTAAACTTTTTAAACGATGTATGTAGTAATGCTTATCATTATTATTTTTATATGAGAAGTTCATTATTTAAGTTATGGTTAATTTTAGAAATAAGATCCAAGGCTGTATTAATAGAAGGAGTGTTTTTTCCCCAATCAAGCGAAGCTGATTTAACGTTTTTATTTAACTAACAACTGAATTAAATATTGTGTAAAAAATACTCCTGTTGGTCATAATAGATAATGTTCACTTTAAAAAAAGACAAAAAAAAGCCAATATTTAAACATCGCGCATTATTTATTATGATCAGCTTTCTAAGTTGTTATGTGGATATGTGTGTATGACTAATTATAAAATAATCCTTTATTTTGGTAACAAATTGGTGTTATGAAAAATTTTGTGAATAAAATAAGATGTCATTCTGATTTCAACGTTTCATTTATCATCCAACTAACAACAAAAATATAAACGTTGATTTTTATTTTAAAATAGTTATTTTTCGTCTCCGACTATATTCTGAAAGAAAGAAAAGAAATATGTCATTTTTCGAAGCGTACAAGTCAATACAATATTACACTGTATAACGAGATTACATAAGACACGTACATCGTGGTAATCATGCGTGTTTCTATAGTGTCATTCTGGGCTACTGAAGAGCGCGCACACATGACTTACTCTGACTCTGCACTTGAAGACCCCATACACAAGCACAACTAAGGCGATGGGCAGCATGGCCACCCCCACGAACAGCCAGCCCGCTAGCGCCTCGTCTAGCAGCCACGTGTGGGCCGCGCCTCCCGCGAATATTGTCTGGAAACAAAATAAGGAGAGGCATATTGGTTAACTCCAGCCGAGTTCATAGTGAGTTATCAGGATGGCGGGTTAAGAGCGTCCTGACATGGATACATGGTTTTCATTGTAAACCGAATTCGAAAACTAGAATTTTGCATTGTGATTTTATTAAGCCAATGCAAAACTAGAAAATTGAACTAAGTTAAGCTAATTGAGAGTAACCTTAACTTCTTTAACCCTAATTACCTACGTTATGCTCGCATCGTTTCAAACGATTCAGAGCCTTATTTCATCATACAAATAAGGTTAAAGTTCGCTGGTACGCGGCGAACCAAATGTGGTATCTCAGTGCCTTACAGGTCCTAGGTTAAGCAGAGACATTAATTCTACTGAGTAAAAGCAAGAGAGAGCTTTTGTGTGATTTAAGTAATTGGATGCAAGAGCTTGAGAATTGGACCACTCCTCATAGCTTGAATAGAAGAAGCCTCGTAAGCCTTAAAAATCGTGTGCGTTACGATTGCTCCGTCAAGTTATCAAACAAGCAGATGCCCCGGGTGTCGGGAATCAATAGTGGACTCCCGGCCACCGTAGGTGCGAACTTGCGGGCGGCGAGCAATGGGTAGCTCGCCGCCCTGTAAAGACTAGGCCTGTGTCGACGGCTTGTTGTGTTCCACGTGGAGAGAGATGTTAGCAAAACTGAAGAGGTCACCGACGACGACGCCACGACGCCAGGGTCGCGAGATTTGTTCGAAAGAGTTACCGTGGCCCTGGCATATAGGCAACTGAAGGAACACGGGTGGGTTTTAGTCAGTAAAAGTCTGCCCCCCCCCCCCCGCTCCGTCCAGAGCGGGAGACGTAATATGGTGATTTCTCACCCACAAAAAAAAACCAATCAAACAAAAAAAATCGAAAGGAACAAACCAAAAATTTGTCACAGTACAAATAAAGACTTCTTTATTTCTACTGTGACAAATTTTTGGTTTGTAATAAGGGTTCAAAGTTGGTCGCGCGAACGTAGATTGGAGGATTGCGCGGCCATGGAGATCTCAGCAACTACTTGAGTTAGAGATTAATTAATTTTTTCAATTGAAGACTGAATTTGTCAAAAATGGACGTTATTGTTGATTATTTCTTTAATCTGAAGACTTCATACAGCAAAACTGTTACAAGATGAAATGTCCTAATTTGTCAATACTAACAGAAGCAATTCGGCGTGGTCCGTTGACCAACAGTTGTGCAAGTGAGAAATCATATGTAAGAGTGAGAACGCAAAATTTTGAGCTCGGTGAATAAACATTTAATTATCTATATACAGGGTTATTTGTAAAACACCGGCAACCTTTCAGGACTATGTTACTAACATCATAATCAACAACTTTTGTTCTATGACTTTTAAAAATTCATCATAATTTAGTTTATCAGATTTTCATACAAAAATCAGCCGCCCGTAAATAGGTCAAGTTCAAGCGCCCCCACCGCCCTAACCCCGCTCCCCTCGCTAATGTAGTATCCCTTTCTTTTGCTTCCCATAGACTTCGTAACATTTAGAGCGTTCAATTTAAATATTTTTATTTTTGTATGAAAATCTGATGAACTAAAGTATGATGAATTTTTAAAAGTCATAGAACAAAAGTTGTTGATTATGATGTTAGTAACATAGTCCTGAAAGGTTGCCGGTGTTTTACAAATAACCCTGTATATAAAATTCAAAGTCCTGAGTGACTGACTGACTGATATATCAACGCACAGCCTGAACCGCTGGTCCTAGAGACATGAAATTTGGGGGGTGTGTTATTTGTGAAGAGTAGGTATTCACTAAGAAAGGGTTTTTTGAAATTCCACCCCTAACAGGGTGAAATCGGGGGTTGAAATGGTGATTTTTTTGTTATCCACGCGGGCGAAACCGTGAGCAGAAGCTAGTCGAAATATAAAGGGGGTGAAGATGCCGCGGACTGTTATTTTAGAATTGTTTAAGAAAAACGTTTTCGTAAAAGAGTAGGTAGCAAACATCTATAAATCCATCATCATAAACTTCCGCGTTTTGTAATATTTGTAGGATTCCGAAGCGTTCATCTATTACTGGCGTCTTATCAATAAGAATTTTGAGGTTTCAGATACTATTTTACAAATATTTCTTAACACACGTGGGAGCCCCGTATCACAGATACGGCAGTACCTACGCCCCTGCTGCTTACCATCATGATAGCCGGCGAGAGCGCCCAGCAGATCCTCATGAAGACGCTGGGGTACTCTCCGACCGCGAAGAACACGTCTTCACAGAACGTGGTTTGTCCATACACGTACGTGATGACGGTAGCTGACAGCGCTGCTATCAACACTCGGGGCTTCGTTGCCGGCCAATTCATTAGGAAGTTTAGTATGTATAACCCACCCTGCAATGTTAAAAAGGTTTCTTCAGCCTACAAGTCGAATATGAGTAGCACAACTGTTGTGCTACTCATATTCGATTCGGTTGTAGGTATTTGTTGAATAAAAAGCCCTGAAAGAAGTTTGTTCAGTATTGACTATTGAACCGATTTAAGTAACTTTAAATATAGGTATTTTTTCCAAAAAATATGTTTTTTGTTTCTAAGCCAAAACTAAATTTTGTTTAAAGGCAATATGACTCAATTTTATATACGTGAACTAATGCTAGGGTAAACACGATTGTCTTAATAATAATAGTCTAAAAAATAAGTTTTGGTCTATGTATCATGTTTTTAACTCAAAAGTCTAATTGGTCTTGCGTTAATTATGTTCGTATTGTAGGTATATACGGATCGTGCCGATCGGCAAACATCGTTCGGCATATTTCTCTTCATGTTCGGGTCGGTTCGACACAATTCAAGCTATGCCGAGAGAGTTTTCCCTAAACATCGATACATTGAATTGTGCCGTATCTTGGCGACTCAAACATGTGTGTCATACCTAAGTCTTAGCAGGACGTACTGCAGTCATTTTATTTAAATTCATTCACATTGTCAACGTCGTTTATCGATGGATAATAATCTTTAGCTACTTTTGCATAGGGCTCAAAATGGTAAAACATAACGTAATGAAAGCAAATAGGGAGAGACTCATCAATTATATTTCAATTGTTGTCGAATTATACGGCGACGCATTATGTCGGGACGCGGGACTGCATCCTCATTTAGCCATAATCATCAGCCTATAGTTCCCACTGCTGGGACACAAGCCTCCTGTCGGTAAGAGGAATTGGGCCAGAATCCACCACGCGGGCCCAGTGCGGTTTAGTAGATGTCACACGTCTTCGTATTTTTGGCTCTAGTACATGCCGGTTTCCTCACGATATTTTCCGTCACCGTTTTGAAAGCAGTGGTGATGAAATAATTTACACAAAATAAAATGCCTGCTTGTGTTCGAACCTACGACCTACAACTCGGTAAATCGCGCACTGCTCTCACTGGGTCACCACTGCTCTCTCCTATCAACTGAATTCTTGATATTACTCATTGGTATTTAAGCGTACGAGTGGCATGAAATGTTACCTGTGTACACAGAGTGAGAACTCCGATCAGGCAGAACAGTAAACATATTACTATGAGAAAGGCCCAACTGATTTTTCTGATAGATCGGCCGGTGAATGACGACATCACTGTCTGAACTAATAGCGCCTGAAAAGAACACAAAATTAAAATAATATTAATTTCCAACCAAAGCCTTCTAAAACAAATGTTCCTAAAATCTTTATCTGTTTAGTTTGCAAACATGATTTCATGGACAAAATATATGCTTTAAAACCTGCAATACCGATTTATACTTTATGTTTAAAACTAGGTACTAATCAGATTAAAAACAACTTAATTTACGCTTGTATTTAAGTGGAAAAAACATCAATTGGAAATAAGGATTTGAATAGAACTTAGGATTAACTGCTACATCAGTCTACCTCTACATCATAAATTTTTTAGACAAAAATCTCATATACGCAAACAGGCGGAAAAACCACCTGGAAAAACTTAGTGCAAGGTAAGCAAAAAAAAAGGACCTAATCGCACAACCACTGCGCCAAGTGTGTATGTCATTTTTCAAGCGTGGTTGATTTTATGATGATTTTACACACAGTGCAAACTTACCGCAGTAGTTAGTGATAAAACGAAGAGTGTGAAGAATACAAGAGCAGACCAGAACTGACTGCCGGGTATCCGAGCCACGTAGTCGGACCAAAGGATAATAGACGAGGATGCACCTGCAATTAAAACGTGGGAAGACTAGGTTACACTATGTAAGTAAATAGTCACGAGCACGAATATGTATATGTTGCAGTCAAAATTCTAAACCAGTCAAAAGTACTATTGAGTAGCAAAATCAGTCAAAAGTACTTTTGACTGAACAGGTTGGTCAAAAGTGGTTTTGACTGAAAATTATTGGTTATTTAGTACTTTTGACTGCAAGTTTGCGGTAAAAAGTACTTTTGAGTGACGCTCTTCGTCAAAAGTAGTTTCAACTGTAATAAACCAACAGTCAAAAGCACTATTAAGCGAGTTCGTGACTTAGGGCACCCCGACTCGGACAGGTTAGGTTAGAAGGGGATGGGGATCCAGTTTCGGTCCGCGGTTATTTTTTTTAAACCACTCAGTAATAGGAGCCCCGCGGGGCTCCGTTGACCGGGGTTCCGACTTTTTAAGAGTTTTGACTGATACAACCAGTCAAAACCATTTTTGACGGAATCACTTAGTCAAAAGTACTTTTAACCAGCTCCATTGGGCAAAAGTACTTTTAACTGTTATTTTAGTCAAAAGTATTACTAACTAAAGCATACGGTCAAAAGTACTTTAGACTGATTTTGCTAGTCAATAGTACTTTTGACTGGTTAAGAGTTTTGACTGCAACATATACACTTATCAACTTTTAAAAGGGATTTTCTCCTATTGTACTGATTGTAATTTTATTTTATTACGAACATAGTATTTTGGCACCCACACTATGTATTACGAAATTTGCCTTATCTCAAAGTTGCAATCGTTATTTAAGGCGCGGTGTTACCTCAATATTCACAAAACACTGGTGTCTTTGACAATCGAGTATGACGTAACGCAATGAAAATATACGACACAAAAAATACAGTGGACAGAGAAGGGTTTAAAGAAAAATTCTAACCGAATAGAATAGTGAAAAATTGTTTGATATTCCCAATAAAAATTGTTTCACAAAAAAAACTTTGACGTCGAACATCTCTGTATTTTCAGCGATAACAACATTTTTTTTTAAAGAGTTCAATAGAAGAAACATTACTTTAAAACTTTAACCAGACAATTATTTAATTTAATGTGTGTAGTCCGAATAATCTAAATAAAACCCGTAAAATAAATGCCAATTCGCAGCTTAGTCACATCGTCATCCAAATATTTATTCAATTTTCAACCTTATTTGTTGGAGCTGTAGCATGTAGTTGTAGCATTTAAAATCGTAGTCAGTCCGCGCCTTAAAGAGAAAATCGCTTTTGAATTTGGCTATGGGTATAATACATATTATTACTCGTGACTGTACATACCTACCTATAGAAATTGCGATGGAATCTGTGGCTATTAAAATAAATAAATAATGTTGATGATTCTGTTATGCACCAACTAAATATAATGTAGGATATTTCTATCATTTTCCTTCTAATGAAACATGACAGAGACGGAAATAAATTAGAGCCAACCTGGCCAAATATTAGTAACATTCTCATAGTCCTTATGGAGCGCTCCATGAGTGGCCCCCAGCACTAACGCGGTGGTCATGCAGCTACTCTTGGACACGGCGAAGGCTATCAGCGCGGTGGTCCCCAGCTTGTGTTGGGACTTGGGGCAATAGGAGCCGAGCATCACTAGGGAACCTTGGCACACTGTCATCTCGATTAATGCGTATTCCATGGCCTCACGCCACATCTGAAAAGGTTTGACAAGAATTTACAGTGGATTTTTTTTTATATATTTTTTTTCTGATGCTGGTAGGCAGACACTACAGAACGCCAATTGCTACGATCCTTACATACTCCTTTTCAGTTCATACACGCAGGCTGGTTACCAGTAATCCACACCTGACCCTTGTGAAGAACATCACCAATAAGGTCACTATATGTTCCCCCAGGGCGCCCCTTCCAGTGTGTCCAGTCAAATCAACTCGTAAATACCTTTCGTTAGCCGCCCTTTGTTCATCCTCTCAACATGACCAAACCATCTAAGGATACTCCTTTCAATTTTTATCACTACATCTTCTTTTAAACCGCACCGTTGTCTTATCACTTAATTCCTCAGCCTATCAGTAATTCCATGCTTTGCAACGAACGCATTTCCATAGCATTAATTCTACTTTCATGCTTCTTTTGCCACACTCAACATTCACTTCCATACATAAGCGTAGGTACCAGCACACCATTCTGAACAGCCAGTCGAGCCTTATCGAACATCAACTGGTTGGTCACAATTGCATGTATCGCACCATTTTCTTTATTTTCCGAATTTACTCTCCTTTCTTCCACATCTTTCCATCCCTTGTAAACATACGTCCCAGATAAACGAACTCATTTACTACCGCCACCTGCCCTACAAAAGGTTTTAAACTTTTCTGGGTCCTGCTTTGAAGATTATGTAATGAATGATTAATTTTCGTAAAAAAATTATGAAGTAAAAAATGGATTTATACTTAAACGAAAGTAAAAGAAAGTTCAGATTATGAATTACACCGTCATTATTAACGGTTTCTTTTTAACTTACGTGTTTCCCAACGAATAGAAAAATGCAATACCTGCAAATTCTCAAACACAACGGACCAATCACAATCGTTGAACATGCGTCCCGCGCCCTTCAGCTGCAGCGCGCCCACCGCCACGCACGTCAGCACGAAATACGCCAACACGTCTTTGAACATCACCAGCTAAACAAGTATTTAATTTAATTATCAATTTTTACATTGTATGAAAAGAAGATTTTTTTTACAAATAAAAAATGAGTACTTGGTGTGATAGGTTCAAAATCGCCAAAACAGTGTTAAGGCGTAGAAAAAAAACAGCTTTTTTTCCTAGCTACATAAGGTGATTTGAATTTCGCGAGCTACCCTGCAATTTCCACCTTAAATAGAACACTTTACAGAAATAGGAGGTTTCAAACCCGTTCCATAATTTATTCCCTCTTCTTGTTCTTCTAAGACCCTGAGATAAAAATAGTCTAAAAGGTAAAATACGATAACAAAGTACAACGCTTACTTTCGAGTAGCTGTATATCCGCTTGATGACGATGAAGTAGATGAACATCCAGGATATAACGTAGTAGGTCGTTAGCTCCCATACAATGTTGCCGAGACCACCTTCCAGACCATCGCGTTTCAGATCCAACACAAAGTTACTGGAACAATCGACTATATATTCATTCCAGGCCAGGCCAGGCCAGGCCAGTCAACCTTAGGTTGATGCACAGACAAAACAAGGCTAGTATTTATATAAACGATAGATTGCTCAAAAATAAAAACATTTATAATTCAGCGAAGCGTGAAGCGAAATTATCAGTTATCTTCTTCAAAATATCAGCCGAAAGATGCCTACTGCTGGACACAGCATCCACATTCCACGGCATTATCTATGGCAGTGCAGGGGTCACCTTGTCTGCATGTTTGGGGCACAGAAGGCAATATAGGAGGTATAGCATAGTTTGTGAAACAGCTCCACATCCACACCCTGCTGTCGTTCTGTCGAGGTAGCCCCAATTTACGAGGGTCGACCTACACCTTCCCACTTGGGTTCGGACGTGGTTCAGGGAGTTCCAAGAGAACCACGGAAGGTTACACCCGTCAGGAAGACGCTTGTTTGGTGGTAGATAGTGAGTAGGTGAGGTAAAGCTGTCCGGCCATAATAGCCGGCCGTAACTGGAGTCGACCGTGTTACTTCGTAGGGAGAAAGTGCCTGCTTTTTACCTGACTGCGCAACATTAAGGAAGGTAATGTTTAGCCGTTGCGTTGATTGTAGGGTGCCCAAATTATACTAAGTAATCAAGTATATTACAAGAGTGTTAAGAAAAGTGAACAATAGTTAAGTCAATGTTGGCACTAACAAAAAGAAGGATTGCGGCGGTGTCTCGCTCCCTAGAGGCAGTGGCCGATGTCTGGCTGCACAGGGAGGCCGTGCAGCCGCCGCACAGTGCAACCACGGCAGGAAAGTGTGGATGGAGTGCACCGTCATCGCCAGGCACCACGCGCCCACGGTGCCGGCCGCTAGCGCGC
The DNA here is from genome assembly GCA_947507805.1 of Aporophyla nigra. Taxonomy (NCBI): domain Eukaryota; kingdom Metazoa; phylum Arthropoda; class Insecta; order Lepidoptera; family Noctuidae; genus Aporophyla; species Aporophyla nigra. Next base: position 16,732,162 of record OX382309.1, on the reverse strand, counting down.
TGAACACGCATGTTGCGAGCATCGCGAAACCTATGCCTGAGGAGTTAAGATTAAAATAATAACGTTGTCAGGACTGGACGCAATAAAGTGTCCCGGTTAGGTAACTAGAATAAGGCGTTGACACGAAAGTGAAACGTACGCAAATGTAAGTAATAAATAAGGCACAGCTCCTATTAACTATCCCAATAACGCAAGTGTTTGTAAGGAACACCTACGCGTAAATTCGCCCCTTCCTGGAAGTTTTGAAAATTATCATAATTGCATGATAATTTTATACTTAGCAATAGTCCTCCGACCGGGTAAAACTAATAACACTTGGCCCTGTCTTGGGATCAAACCAAGACCCTATGCTCAACAGTCAGCATACCAACGCGGCAGTATTCTAATTAACCTACAAATAACTTGTAAAAACTAAATTGTTCGTCCTTCCTACCTCTCGCCATGGGCGACAAATCCCAGCATTTTAGCACACTCTTCTTTGTAACCACTCCCACAGCGAGTTCCAAATAAAACAGTGGATATCCAATTATTATGCTGAAGATATTGTACAGGAACAGGAAGGGCAGTAGCCTCCGGAAGTCGTAGAGGTAAGGGTGCCACCATACTTGGAATATACCGATGCAGGAGGATACCACGAGCTGGCGGTAACTTATGTTGTTCGTCCATCGGTCGTGTACCTGAGATGGTGAGGATAAATCATAATACCAACATATTATTGTCGCTATGCAGGCAAAGGCCTCTCCTCATCCAAGAAAGTACGAGTAGGTACCTATTGATCACCACGCATAAAATATTTTTGTATTTAATAATCCAATTCTTCTCATCAAGCTACGACCCTAGGAGTCGGCTCCTACTTTTCCGGAAAAATATGGCGGGAAAAGTTTGAAACGGTAAGCGAAGCGAGTAGGAGAGCGATGTGATGTGACGGGGTGGGTCGGGGAAACAAGAGTTTTACGCGGACGAAGTCGCGGGCGGAAGTTAGTCTTCAAGATAAACTCAAGAAGTAACTGTATAATAATATGAATTGAATTGGACCTTGTTCGGATTTGAACCACAGCTTTGTGCATGAGAGGTAATCCTCCATCCATTCTTTCCACTTCTCACGGCATTTTGCTGTTGTGGTCCAGTCTTTCATGCATGTATGTAATAGTATGGCTAAAGTGACCAGCCATCACTAGCATATTTTTGGCGACTAGTGACGAGTCCTATACTAAAGTGAACAAAATTGTGCAGCATAGTTGTAGTAACATTAAATTGTGTTGCTAGACTTGCTAGCAAATTGTTTTACATTCAAAGTGTACGGAATATTGCCAGCAACATGTTGTTTTCCTTAAATATGTAGGCATTCCCGGTAGAAAACCTTGATGGTCACCCACGAGCTGAACGCTTTACTAATGCCTGCATTGCCTACAGCTAACAGCATAAACCCTCCTTGTATGATATGTTTTATGCAATTTTTTCTTGAATTTTAATTGTTTTACGGACGCATGTTGCCTTTGGTTCTCCAACACTATTCGAAGATTTATGTACAGATTATACAAGGAAAGTAGTTAACCCTTTATAGGACGGCTCTTGTAAAGTGGCCAGTAAAATGGACAGTCATTTAAGATACCTAGGACCTTGAAGTGGACGGTCACTTCTTCACTATTCACTGTTCAGTTTACTGGTAACTTTATATGAGCCGTCAGGACGGCAAACAATGAAGAGTGAAGAAGTTACCGTCCACTTCAAGGTCCTAGGTACCTTGAAATGACTGTCCAGTTTACTGGCCACTTTATATGAGCCGTCCTATAAAGGGTTAAACCATACATTACCAGAGGACTTTCAGTAGATTCAGAGTCAATTGACTCAGTCATAGTTTTTGTACGAGTACTCTGAAATAAATAGAAAAAAAAAATACATTATTTATTATCATTTTATTTTTACAATGAAGTTTTTATTTAGTTATAAAAATGTACTCACCAAGCTTTCACTCATTTTCAAAACGAAATTATATTTAAATACTTATTTAATATTTTTCGAAAACGTTTTTGATTCCATGGATATAAACATGTGTCAAAATATACATCAATTATTGACAGTGACCAAGGAATACAAACCACAGAACATTTATATACTCTAGGGAGACATAAACTTACCATGCCTACAGCAAGAACGTAGTTACCAAAGAGAATGCATTTGTGAAGAATTCAAGGTCTACAAACCTGCCAGGGTCGCGAAATTGTTCGAATGAGTTACCGTGGCCTTGGCACCGGCAACTGAAAGGAACACGGGTGGGTTTTAGTCAGTAAAAGTCTGACACGCCCTTCCGCTCTACCCAGAGCGGGAGACGTCATATTATTATGATGATTTCCCACCCACAAAAAAAGTATCTGCATTAAACAGTTGAATAGAAACCTTCGAATAATACAGACCGAGTTGAGAACGAGGTTGAATAAATAAAAGACCAAGATTGTTAATATAACAAAATCTATAATTCATTTTAAGTCTATAATATCTAGCTATACATAGTGGATTCGTGGTAGCTAAATAAATTAAATAATCGCACCAAATTACGCTATTATTTGGTTTACAAAGTGATTAAACCTCGAATACATAGCCGAACTTGACGAAATAATCACATTTCTACGAGAAATTTAACAACCCAAAACACTCATGATAAAAATAAACATCATTTTGTACACACGTGTGATACAGGCTTCAATCAACAATAGCAATAGATTAAGAATTAAGAAGAAAAACATATCGCTCTAATGGCCGCAATTACATTTAGTTTAATATCGTTTGCAATATATTTACAACTTCAACTGAAAGTAAACGTATTTTAAAAATAAGAACAAACAAATTTATGGAAAAATAAAACACAATTTCTTGTAAACATATCTAAGGAAATATAGAACATAATTTCAAAGCAATAAGGTTGAAAATACTATTTTGCAAAATAAGGTCACAATACTATTTGTGGTCTTATTTTTCCGGGCGTTTTGTTACGCTCAGCGGAAATCTAGTATCATTGTTGGTCAAAGGGTACAGGGTTATTTTTCAGTGACCAGTCAATTTTTTTCTTGAACCAAATGTAACCTATACTTCGTTTATACAAACATTTACACGAACATTATTTTGGCTAGTCATTGAAAAAGAACATTGTATACTCTGTATATCAATCTACGTACGGTACTAATAAACATATTTCTGAGCAAATCATATTATTGCTAGTAATTAAACCAATCGTTTGATACATGTGTACCAATATAAAACACTCAATATTGATTACAATCTAGTGAAATCTTTAAATAATATTTGCGGAACACAACGAGACCAGCGCGGACAGGAGTATTAAAATGGAGTAAAATTTACAGAATAACATTTGACATTCAGAGATAAATGTAAAATACAGACAATCATGTATGAAATATTCTAATTCTATTGGTAGTAGGTATACAGGGCGCAGTATTATTATCTGACGACGCGACGCGCGCTTTACTTGTGGTAACCAATTGAACAAACACGCTGTGAATGTGTGTGTAAGCGTAGGAGCTCTAGTTGTGCATATGTGTGTTACGTGCTGACGCTACTCGTCTTCACGCACACATTCACAACGTGAGTGTACACTTAGTTCGTGAGATAGAAATATTGTAGTAATTAAGGGCAGTGCAATAAGAGATGCTAGCTTCTTATTACCACCCTGTATAATAGACACATAATTATTATTATTATGAATATTGCACTGTATGGCAATCAGGAGGATTATGTCAAAATGTATGGAAATCTGGACTTAGGTTAAATGTTACGATTTCATACAAATCGAATAAACCAAGGTATTGGATACAATTAACGACTCAATTTATGGCTTGATGTTACTAAAATATTGCAAGTCCACAAATTTTGAGTCACAAGATTTTAGTAACTAACTTTATATAATTTTAAGTTCTTTTTATGATTATGTATAACACGCTTTACAGCTGTGACATTACACAAAGGTATCGAATCTTTTAAGACCTAATTATTATCGATGTCAATTTTACGAAGTCAGTTATTATAAAAGAAAGTATAGGTGTGCGTTACAAATCATTACAAAATGCACACGGTAAATACTGGAGTGGAACATAGATCCTAAGTTAGACAAATCGAATATTTATCAGAGTAACATAAATACACTACCCACATTTCATAAAAGAGATGCCTTTAATCGATTTATTCGATTTTCAATAACATCATTATGTTGTATGCGAAATATATGGCGATTAATCGCTTAAAATAAGGCATACTTCGGTTATAATTAAATTATAAGAAGTGTATGATAATGCGTTAATTAATATTAATGTTTTTATGTATACAATTTTTTACCAATGTGAATTAAAATACATTTCAGTATTTTATGCTACAGATAAAATATTTTTCTGGTATTATATCTATACAAAATCAGTACATTTCCGATTTTAGTCTTTTTACATTATAAAATACGTATCTCAATAGATATTGCGTAAATCTTAATGTCACTCTAACAAATAATAGTTTCAGTACTTACAGTTATGTTACCTCTGATGTTGCATAACTTTTTTAGCGACCTTTATTCTCATTTACATAAGGTTGCAATTGGGTTACTGCCACAGAGAAGTCTGTTGAAATCAGTGATCTGTATTTTCGTTACAATAAGGTTTCTTATAGGTTGCTGCTGGCTAAAGGAAAATAACTTTGAAAGAATTATACCTATATTATCCGGTAATTCCCGGGAAAAAACATGACCATACACTTCAGTATAGTGGGTGTATTTCACGAACGAGCGCCAACGATTGCAATTTGAACCTTATTTCAATAATAAAGTGGCCTTGAGCGCATTCGTGCTCACTACTACTATATCTCACTACGTTTCACATAAGCTAATGTTGCAAAATAAGTTACACCACGGATGAGTCAGCTATTCAGAATCCGAACAGAACATTTAAAGTTGCCGTTACTTTGAAATGCACTTAAGACTTTACCGTATAAATCGAATAATCCACATAATCTGGCATTCTTCTGAGTTGAGGTCTTTTTGGCATTATTATCGTTGTTTTATGCTTTTTTATATAGGTTTTAAGGGTTTTTTTTTTAATGATAATTAACTCAGTTTTCTTTCTTTCTAAAAACATGTGTCGAATTTTACACCGCGATTGATTTCATTTTTGGCCTGCTATTAGGAGAGAACAAACTCGTTGTTTACAACTTTTTCATCAATCCCATAATCTATTGCAGTCCACTGCAGCATACAAGGTGGCAGGTACAGACGCCAGCACATCAAGGTACCCGAAACTGTCAAATTTTTCCAATCAATCTTGAACCTTATACTTTAGCGTTAAAGTTGAAAACCTATTAACACGTTGAGTGCTGATCACGCGATATCGCGTGATTCGTCGGCTCTGCATTATGGCCGATCACACAATATCGCGTGCTTGCTACTAAAATCAATCTGTGTTCGGCACTCAACGTGTTAAAGAAATTTAACAGATAGTAGTAGCTTCATGTGCTGGCGTCTGTACATCGATGCACAACCTGTTATGAGTTCAGTACAAAATTCTGAACCACACTGCATTGAAATTATTCGTCGAAAATTTGGCACCACCATACAATTTTGATTGCATCGGTATTGCACTTTTGACGAAACATTTCGGTGCTCTAGAATAATTTCTAAATTCATGGATTCAGTTTTCGTGTCGATGTCCCTGCCACTCTACATAATGTAGATCTCGATTAAGTTACATCACAACATCCAGTTCTCCGCCGCGTCAGTCCGTTCCGTCACCTTTTAGAGAATTGGTCAAAATTTTTTTTCTATCTACCTACATTCATATCCAGCTCTACAATTTCACAAGTATTAGATTAAACTTTTTTTACAACAGCAATATTCTCCACCTCAAAGATTTCTTAGCTACTACATTTTACAACTACCTTCTCGTTCAATCTGTTTGTGGTTGAGTCAAACGTTTGATTAATTTTACTATTTTTACTGCCTCATACACAAAATAGCTCAAATTGAAAGAAGCATAGTTATTTTTCTTAACTGTCGTAGGATTATTTCTCAGATGTAGTGTCAAAAATTTCAGAAATCAAAAGGAACGGTAATTTCACTTCATGTGTTAAATCATTGCATACAAGAAAGCCTGAGCCCGTTTACTATATAAATCCTTATCTACGATGGAGTAATTTGTGACTACGTGAAATAAATTAGTCGGTCATAGATAAGGCGTACTAGGCGAGATCTATAAACGATACTTTGCACCACTTAGACATGTTCCTGCCTATCTTCCACTTGTAGTTTGTCAGTTGTGCAAAATAGGCAAGCATAACGCTTAATGCTGCTAAACGTTTATGCAGGATCAAATTAAATTATCTAGCGAAACCGCAGACGTGATACGTATCAAATAACTTCATTACCAGCGGTAGTTGACCCAAAAAATACATAAAATCTTTTTAACATGTTTACATTTCATCACGTCTGTGGAGTTTCGCTACGTCATTTAATTTGAACTTGTAAGTCACAGCTTTAGACAGCCAACGAAAAAGTTTACCTCAGTAGGATATTAAAATAAAATACGTGACAGTGTAAGTGCATTTCCTTAATCGTGTGTTGTCTCCTCATCTTCAGATGCTGAACAGGTCTCCGGCAGACGGCAACGGCGCGAGCCCGCCCGTCACATCCGGTAAACGGGACACGTCCGGCAAGTTCTCTATGTGTGACTTCACTTCCGCCTTCACCGCATAAATCTTTTGCAGTTTTATGTTGTATTCCTGGAATAGAAAAAAGGGTTTGTTTACAAATGGGTTCGTTTGTTGGTCTTTTGGTAAGACCATCAAAACATTGTCTAAACATTTGCAATGGTTCCTGCCAAAAAATACGTTTTATGAGACATCTATTCCGTTCACATTGCATTTTGTCAAGCCGATGAACAGATAACATGTCCTCACAAAAAATAACGATCACTAAACGACTTGACAACATTAATTTTTTAAATTGCAAGATTTCTACAAAATTATAAGTTTTCAGAAGTGATCATTGTTACAAGAAGTTCTGAACTTCAGAAATTATACACACGTAAGAATGTTTTTTTTTTACAGACTGGGCCCGCTTGGTTGATTATGGCCCATTCCCTCTCACCAAGAGGATGCTGCTGCTGATGAAGAATGTTTTATGTTCCGTGTGGTGCCGGACGTAAAGAATAGCACCACCCCATCTCTTCCCGTGGGTGTCGTAAAAGGCGACTAAGGTACTTACTAGAGAATGGGCAGCAGCGTTCTCTATGCATTTTACCATCTTACTGCGATCACTAACCCCGCCAAGCATGGCGATTATGGCAAATCCCCCAAGTTGGGAAAGGCCTATGTCAGCGTAGCAAACTCTGTGACATCGCTAGGGAGGTCGGCGCGCAGCACCCAGTCGTACCCGATGTCTCACAGATGCGGCCCCACGACCGATCCCTGTGGGACACCGCCCGTCATCTCTCGTCGGTTCCATTCTCCCTGGCAACCAAGCATGACGGCTCTGTCCGTCAGTTAGGCCTCGACCACTCGACAGAGGTAGGTCGGCATCCTGTGATACCGGAGTGCCTCCCTGATGCAACTCCAGGGCAACACGGCTACCATGAAATGTATTACCGAAAAATGGCGTTGTGTTACCTCTAGTCTAGCCTCCGCCTGTTTAGCCAGGTCCCGATGCGCCTGCGCGAAGTCCCGCAGCATGCCAGCTACCTTGCGCCTCTTCTCCAGCTCGTCACTCAGCCTCAGGTTGTACTGAGCCAGCAGCTCCACTGCAGAGTTCACCACCACACTCAGACGTATCGCTGACTCTTTGTCTAGAAGAAGAAGGTTCCATTACTACTTGAAAGGAGTACTAAATATTTGAATGCTACATAAAGGTCTACTGAAATCCTTGTTCCCAATTTACGTTGAGCTAATATCAACTTTACGTTACTGTAAATTATGTCGATTTCAGAATGACTAGTACTCATGGTTGACATTCTAACGCAACTTCAGAATGCTTAGTACTACTTTAAAGTGGCGTACATAATTGAAGTTTTGTAATGGAAATATAATATAAATTGGAAAATAAATGTTGGACGCAAGGCAATTATTAATTATAATAATACTCAGGTGTTTAAGTTACATTACTTTGTGGGTAAATAGGTTTTTCAATTAATCTTGTATAACTATGAACAAATTAGCTATCTGCATTGACTGTGTACAATCTACCTGTATTACACAGTGGTGAATCAATTACGAACAAAACATTTACTTTCATTAAACAAGATTCTCTTGAAACAGTGTGGAACATTCTCCGAAAATCATGTGTAATGAAAATTGCAAAAAACTTAAACAATGACAAATCTTTTCACAAACTTTATTTGTAAGAAAGATCAGTTAATTTGTGAGTTATTAACCATTTCGGGCATATCAGTGAATAAGTGAAATACACAGGGCATATCATCAATATTCTTTATTAATATAGTCATAAATAGTTTTACAATAATGTTTATCCACTACAATTACATAAAACAATGTTTAGGAAATATTTGAAGGAACACAATCAATAAACTTATTTTTCTGTCAATAGTTTCAATAATAACACAGTCAATGCTTACAAATAATGTGATAAAAATGAAATATCTCAGAATGGGACAATGCACACCAGAAACGAAAATAATCGCACAAACATATACTATGAAAAACCAAAATTTGCCAACAACCAAAATTAATACAATTTTGACTTACATGTCAATAAAAGAAAATGAAACAAAAGTACAAAATATTAGGATTTATTTTCGTTTTTCACAGTTTTATTTCAATATAAGAGATATCTTGAGAATATAGACGAGCACGTCACCCCTTTTCACATGCTTGTACAGGCTAACGGACACCGGATGCCAAGCAGCAAATATATTGCTAATTTAAGCTTGCTTATTTTTCAATACACTTTATCAAGCCAGCACGGCACCAGACCAGTTACCCAGCAGCCAAAGCATATGAAAAGGGCTTCAGTCTTCTAACAAGTTTAGTTACATAGTTGATACGGTGATATGATGTCGTTTTACCTTCTAACTTAGACAATAATTGCACTTCGGACACTTCCGGCGGGAGCGACGCAATCCTCTCCCGAACTGCCTCGTCGCTCGACGCACTGGCCTCCAAGTCCAGCAGTGACTGCAAATAAAAACGACCTTATTAATACTTCGCTTCCATATAATAAATTAAGCACTCCTATCTGTTTTTAAAATTGTACGATTATCAAATAAATTACTTTTAATTGACTAATAATGCCATAAAATTATTTCCCTATTATGTTTATGGATGTTTAATCACGTTAAAGCGCCTATTAGATAGTCAACTAACGCTTCTGTAGCTATTGGTAATTCCATATTTTTTGGTTTGACTAGTTATTTCTCTTCAGATCTATCATATTTCTATAGGGCTTTAGACCACAAAAATCTACATAATTACTTTAAATTGTTGCTTGGTACAGTTCCTAAACTAAAATAGGAATACTACAAATTTTTAATCTAATAAGCCGCTTCCTAATACTATGTAAGATAAACCAAATACAGGATTAACACAATATCACCATTGAACAAAAAACATCAGCAACTAAGAGCCTATGCACACGATTTGATTAAACGAGCGATTTGTGTGTAAAGTGCGTGTACCGGGGTGTTATGAAAAAGCAGCATTTTATGCGTATGCAGCGCGTGAGGTTGGCGCGTAAAAAACCGTGTTCATAGACCGTTACATAAGATGCTTAAAAAAGGTGGCGGCAAAAGTAACATGTGCAATACAAATTCATTTACTTTTTTTTTTGCATTATGGCAGGTCAGTATCAGGTTGTATATTGTAACCATGGCTTTATATATAAATCAGCCTTTTGAAAGTGTATAAATAATAATTCAAAGGCTGATGTTAACTTAGAGACAAATATACACAAAATAATAATCATAAAAATTCTGTAAGTAAATATTTGTAACGGCCGCAAATCATATTTAGATCAACACACAAGCTGCTACTGACCAGCAGATTGCAAAAAACATAAGACTTCAATTTCGCGGGCCACCCTCTTTTGCCTTAAAGAGCTTCCTTCAACGAAGCTGCGAAATTCTACTAAGCTATACTAATTTATACGATCATCACAGCTCTGGAAATTACATATTGATTATGGTTAATTTAATGCAAAAATTACTACTTCGTAAAAATTGGGAGCTATATTGATGTATTGCTTTATTGTTAAACTATTTGGCGCGGATTCAATTTCGATAAAAGTACAATATCAAGGCAGCACTGCAACTGCAAGTCACCAATTTTGAATTTCGCGGGCTAAATTGACGGTCCTAATTAAGAAAAAGGTTATTTTTTCTACTATATATTACCTTGATAAGTTCCTCAGCCTCGGGCGGGTCTCCGGGCGGTGTCTTGGGACTGAGCGTGGTGTGCGTCTCCAGATGCCCGTCCACCTCTTTGGTCTCGCTGCGGCGACGCTCCTGCTTCTCGCGAGTCTGGATCTTCGCCTTCTTCTCTGGCTCTTTGTCCACCTCAACGTCAACGGACTTGCGTTTCTTGCTCTCTTTCTTTGGAGGAATAGCGTCGTTGGGATCCACTGGAATGTGAAGCAAATTGTGAATAAGAACCTCAGAGCATTGGTATTTTTGTTTCATCATCATTTCAGCCGTAACACGTCCACTGCTGAACATAGGCCTCCCCCAGTTCGGGAGGGTTTGCTATAATTGCCACGGCAGACATTGACAGGCAGTTTAGCGATCGCAGTATGATGGTAAGATGTATAGAGAATGCTGCTGCTCACACACTAAGTGAAATACAATTCGTCACTCTGATAAAATATTACTAGTTTAGCAGCCTAATGTTATTTAATCTGCAATAACAAAACGGTTATTGTAAATATATGAATCACAGCTGAAAAAAAAATTACGTTTTACAAGTTTCTGAGAAGTTTCCAAGCAAGGTAAAGCATAATGAGGGTGTGTCTTAGCTCATTATCACATAGGCTCTGAATTGCTAATCAATGTAATCAAGGTGAATCTGGGATCGTCTTTACCCTCATTATAAGTCCAGTGCAAAAGATAACACAAGTACAATTTAAATATTAACAAATTAAATTGTACCTACAGTACCTTCCTACAAGGTTTTTTATTGTTTGAATGTTTACAAGACAACCTACTGCCGGCGGCTTCGCCAATATGGATGTCGAAAATTTACCTACTGGATCTTGCTACTCGGAGAAAAAGTAGCATATGTCCTTCCCTAGCCAATGAGTCTTGTCAAAATGAGTTCAGCCATTTCAGAGGTGATCCAAAACAGACAGAAAAAAAACTTTTTAACAGCGGCATTCGGCGGTTTAATTTTTTGTTATAAAGTTTTTATTTTGTAATTTTTTGTGGCTTTAATGTACTAATAATACTTGGCAAGGTATACCCTATCCAATGAAAAAAGAATTATCAAAATCGGACTACTCTGTACAAAGTTATGCGTGGTTATACATTACAATCAATGAGTGAACAATCAATCATCCCCTGTTTTCCGACCCTTAGGGTTCGATTTTGTTTTCCAAATTTATATGGGACCACTCTCCCTCTCTCTCTCTCCTTTCTAATAAAAAAAGAATTATCACAATCGGACTACTATGTAAAAAGTTATGCGTGGTCATACATAAAAAAAAAACAAACAAAAAAAAAATATATACGCGTCGAATTGATAACCTCCTCCGTTTTTTTCGTCGGTTAAAAATGGTTAAAATTGATTATTTGTTATAATTAAGTGCCATATATGTACTTATAAGTGTTTAGAAAAAAAGTTATTTCGATACTACAAACAGACACTCCAATTTTATTTATTTGTTTAGATGAGGATTAGCCACACCTGCCTGCAAATACCATCACATACGCGATCAGACATGGCATTGCGGACACCAGCCCATTCTACCTATTACCATTACTTAGTTTTGGTTTTTGTAGTCTATACATAATAGTTTACATCACCATGTTTTGATAGTAATAATTCACCTTGAATAGTATCTTTGTTTCAACTGTTCAAGATTTAGAAAAAAAAACTCACCAGCCTCCTTGAACTCCTGTATCTTCCGTGAGTCATACACCCCCCTCTCCTCCCAGATACTGAGTATTCTGTGTAGTGAGTTTTTAGTCTTACTGTTTATACCAGTCTTGGCCATGTGCTTGAAGGATTCTTCCAGCACTTCTCCGAATTCCTTCCCATACTCTGGACCTTTCTTTTTACTGTTCTGTATAACGTCATTAGCAAGGTACATGAATGTAAGCTGCTTGCTGTCTTTGACTGTAAGCAAAAAATCCATAAAGAATAGACAATATAATATGAATGTTGATGGCTATAAGAGTAGAGGGAGACCAAAGAAACGATGGATGGACTGTGTGAATTATGATATGGATAGAAAGGGGGTTACTACTGAGATGACGACTAATAGAGAAGTGTGGAAAAAAAAGATGTAGTAATGATGTAGGTATTTTTAATTTACATTTACATTGATAAAACTGGCTAATATCCTTATTTTATCCCGTTTACTTTTATAAACCTTATACTTGCTTACGAGAAATATTAGACTGATGTTTCTTCGTATCCGAACCCAAAAACCCATCTATTGTCATTGGAAAGCTGAGTGAAGTAAACGTATCTACAATCGGCTTTCTAGTCATAATCAGATAGGGAATTTGTATGATATGAGTATCCACAAAAATAATTATACTTCTATAAAACGCCTGTTCTATTTTCAGTGTAGAATTATTATTTTTGTGTAGTCCCTTTAGCATGTGATCAAATCATTTTCTGCACTAAAACCACAAATAGGGAGTCTCATTATCAATAGAGTAAAATAATTCATTCATCAGCATTTCTTCACAGATTAACATTTTTAGTGCCCAGCACCTGACTCCCGAGTAGAACGATAATTCCTTTGCATGCCCACAACTCGCCTCCAAGTCCTACGTATAAGTAGTTATAAGTGTCTTGCGACCATAGGTAGAATGGGCTGGTGTCCGCAACTCCACGTCTGAGCGCGTATTTTGCATATGGGTCTTGCGACCATGCCCAGCACCCGCCTACAGGGTGCAAATCACAAAAATAAGCTAGGTGTGAATAGTGTGTACTTTTGAATAAGTCTTTTTCCAACTGGGCACTAAAAGTGTTAACCAGCCGTTCACCGACAGGTTTACCTGTAAACCTTAATACCATGCGTTTTTAATTCCCGCGTATTCAAGAGGTAAACATAATAGGTGGAATGCCAATTTATACTACCAAGGATTCATAACCACAAGTCTTAAATGTTTGCCTTAAATTCAGAACTTAATGGTTTATTTCATCACTGGAACCAAGACATGATTGTATAATACTAGAAACTCAAACGCTAAATGTACCATTGCGGACATTGGCCGTGAAACTCTTTTCAACCTTTTTACTTAAGGCATAAAGGAGAAAAACGATCCACCGTTACAGTCCGAGTTTGTGCATTTTGTTATCTGTACACTATCAAGCAAGAGGGTGTTTTTCGTTTCTTGTTGTATGGTCGACGAAAATTGATTAAACGTCGTATAAAAGTGAAATGCAAATTATTTAGGATGCTAAACCATTGTAGTTTGAATGCTGTTTGGGATGCCAAACAGCATTCAAACTACTAGATTATTCTATGGTCGCAAAATAAACAAAAGTGAGACATTTTGTCGATCAAATCATCTCCATTTCTACAATTGTTGTACACTGTAGAAACAGAAGCATTTCTTCTGTCTGAAGAATTTGAAGGAAAATAAACAATTTATAGATTAAATGGCACATAAAATGATAAGAAAAAATATATTGTAGGTTACCTTTTAGTATTTCTTTGAACCAGGTTTTTACAATCACAGAATGATGTTTTCTGTGATGTATCAGCCATAACGAAAGTGTTTGAATGCTTTGCTGACTCGAATTTAATTCTTGGAGCTTGCGAACTAACGCGTTTTCCGTAAAACCAGCCATGGTTTATGAAAATATTAAATAATCGCCACGGACCACAACACCACACTTCGTTTGACGTTTACTACTAACGCCATATTGGTTTAAGAAAAAAACCGCTTGTCTTTGACTGCGTTCCATTTCAAGCCCCGCCATATTCGAAAGAATAAATAAACGATCGATTTGATACCTGCATATTATTGAATATTTATTTGTTCTTTGTTTATTCGTATTTTATTTATAATATTATATATTGTTTCGATGATTATTGTCAAAACTATAACATGTTTTCATATCATTCGCCCATAGCTTCTTTGCTTTAGAAGCAATAGTGCAAAGCCCGTTCCAACAAACTTAAAATATGACGATTAACAGAGCCAGAAAAAATATACCTACCCTATCTGTTAACTTATTTTGGTTTCTGTAATAAAAAAATAATATTTTAATTTGTACTTATTAAAAAAATGCTAGATAGACAATATCAGTGGACAAAATAATATAAAATTCTTTAATTGAAAACTTGCCTTGTATATCAACCAAGCCAAGCCTCAGTTAATGTTAATACTAAGCATTAAAATCTATATTTATTTTTTAAGTGCCTCGAATGCAGAAAGTATCTCTTCTAGTGCCGATTATTATATCGATTTTTTTTTTAAATTTTATTGATTACAGACCCATTTAAGTGTTCATTACCCTCTCAAAGATATTTGAAAAAGTTATTAACCATAGGCTCACTAAATACCCAAATAAATTTAAGCTTCCTTCTAATAATCACTATGGCTAGGACTGGAAAATCCACCGAAGATATGTACTTACTTATAGATACGATTATTGGACATTGGGACAATAAATACAAAACTCTTGCCTTCTTTTTAGATCTATCCAAAGCTTTCGACACTGTCTCAATTTTCATACTTCTTTCGAAGCCACTGCATCTTGGTATTCGCGGATCGGCCCACGACCTTTCAAGAGTTATTTTGTAGGTCGGTCGTAAGCATATAATAAAACTGTAGAACTACTTCAGCAACCCGGAGACGATTACTTTTGGTGTCCCCCAGGGCAGTGTCCTGGGACCCAACTTTTTCTTATATACGTGAATGAGCTGTGTCAGTTATCCTTACCCAACTGCAAAATTATAAGATATGCTGATAACACGGGTCTAATTGTTAACCTCGCCTGAAGCGTGACTTGAGCACTGTGTCATGAGGTGGCTGACCACAAACCTTCTCACTCTAAATGTTAATAAGACCAAATTTATCAGATTCTCTACTACTATGACCGATTGAAATTCGTGCTCACACCTGCCCTAACTTACACGCAGACTGTGGCTGTCAACAATTGCAATATACCCCTATTATCATGTATCTTGGGAGCCACTCTTGATAGCAACCTGAAATGGAACCAACATATTACTGCAACTGTAGCTCGTGTGAGAAAACTCATTTATATTTTTAAGAAACTCGGAGGGGCGGCCGATTTCAGCTATTTGATAACAGTCTACTTAGCACTCGCTCAGTCTGTTCTAGGGTATTGCCTTACAGTCTGGAGTGGTGTCGGTGAAACAGCAATGCTACGGGTCGAACGAGCGCAGAGAGCTGTCGTGAAGGTGCTGGCAAGGAAACCAATCCGATATTCGACATCCTCTTTATACAACCTCTGCCAGGCCCTCATCGTCAGACAGCTATTTATCCAACAAACTATTCTTGGCCAACACAGTCAAAAACACCACCACACACAAACTTCCCTTTGATCTCAAATACTGATCTACACGTCGCTCGAATAGGGTTTGAAACACTGGGTCTCGCAGAACCGTGGCTGCAAGTTGTCACTACAAATACCTAAGCTCAAAAATCTACAACAAATTAAACAAAAGCTTTCACTTCTTTCCATTAAAAGAGCAAATCCAAAATGAAACTTAAATCCTGGTTAAAATAACAAAATTATGATGAAACAGAGAAACTCGTGGAATTGTAATACTCAGTACTTCCTCACATACCCAAACAAAACCTGACACAACATACATGCCACAAACACCCCTCGCATACCTCATTGCCACTCACCCACACTCCCATTCGCACTACACTCACCACATAAACTCAACGTCTAAATACATCCCAAATCACATGTCATATATTGTTTATTACAATCTTATTTTTATTAGTAATTAACTAAATGTAAATTAACCTATTAAGCATAGCTGTCCCTATTACTACATGAGACAGGCATCATGTTGGTATATTTACTCTAAGTGTAGGTATAATATGAACCTACAAAATTTACAAATCTGCCTACCCCTTCAGGAACCTGTCAGCATTCTGCATCAACATACCTACTTACTTATATATTTAAATTGCATTCATCAGGCCATCCATATGCATTTACGATGCATTTGTAGTCAAGAATTTTAAATGAGTAGTTCTTTATGCAGATAAACGTAATAGAGGTATCCTAGCATTCTAGCATCTATCCAAACATTATTTTATGACATGACAACAATTTAAATAATTCGATAGATTTAGATAATATTTTGCATTCTATCATATTTATAACAGCTAATAGCTTCTTACTTGGTCCTGAAAACTTTTGCTTTGGTATTATTATACAGCTTACGAGTATTTACTTCGTGTTCGCATTGCCGTAAGCTGTAAGCTACGCAACTATGTATGAGACGTTTATAAACGTAAAACCTTTTTGCGCGCTCCAATTTCTACAAGTTCGATCTAAGCGCGTCTACATGCCGCAAATACCTAAACGTGTGTAATCACTTGTTTATTGTATGATAGCAGACAGCGGGCGGTCCCGTGCCATCGACCGGTCCGTCGCTCTACGATGGGCATGCGTACTTCTTTCTCTATACACCTGCGCCGCCGCAGCCTCCGCTCAGTTTAGTTTCCAAAGCCGCACGCGCTTCCACCTCCGCGTCCGACGATACTCGAAATACGCGCGAAACATATCGCGTTCGTAAATTTTTCAATTCGATAAGGAAATACCAAATTAACTTGTTTAAATTCAAATATATTCTAAAGTTTTCTGTTCCTTATATCACATTAAAGTTTGTTGTATAATTTTGTTTTTGAATAATATAATTAAAGATGAATTACTTTTTCGGTAATAACGTGCCTATCGTGTTGCTGTTGTCGCTGGTGTTTCTGGCGAATGCTCAAAGGAGAGATGTTGGTGAGTATTATCTTTCATTTAGAAATTAATAAAAGAAAGCTGTGTGCTCTTTACTATAATATTGCTAAGTAATTAGAACTAAAAGTCAGGATGTGGTAGGTAAAAATATGCGACGAAATCGCCTAATAAGTCTTATCATTTCTGTATGTCTATCATTCATTTCAGACGTATTTTTCATACATAATTCTGATACAGTGTTGTGTGTTTAGCATTATTTAGTCAAACTAGTCGTAGTATCATAATTTCCTTATACTAGTTGATCAAAACAAAGAAACATGGCCGCTACTAGTAGTAATAATTCGCTGAAAAATCAAGAACGGACAATGACCCATGATCATGATCATTTTGTCAAATGTTAAATAATTCAGTCCAAAAAAATATCAGGTTAGATATTCAAGTTCTTAAAATGTAGTCATTTTATATATACTAAAGATTTTTAACATTATAGAGCTATCAGTCCGTATTTTAATATAACTGAATGGTAATGAAGATGCCACTGGAGTATTTAAATTGTGGCAAAACCTTGTTATGCCAATTTCGGTGCGCCTAAGTATCGTGATGTTCTAGCTATTTTGAATTTATTTAATTGTGAATAAATTATTCAACTATAATAGCAGATTGTAGATAATTACGACTTAGCCAACTCAGTTTAATCGCAATGACTGCAAAAATGTCGTAATTTATCTGCATGTAAAAATAAAAATTGCGATTGCTCCGGGAGTAGCCTAAAAATAATTCGTAAAGTTTAAACAGTAGTAATATTAGAGCCAGTAAATACCATAACTTATTTTAAACAACCAATAGACATCTATTTTCCAAGATAAAACATTGACGATTTTTGTTATTAAGTAATAGAGATAAACGAATACAATTTATATGTAGATAATCAAAGCCGAATATCTGCTTAGATTTATGTTTAATTAAAACACGTTTCGTGATTAGGCTCCTTTAATCCTACTTAATATAATAAATTTGAAAATTAATATGTTTGGATGTTTGTTACTCAATCTCGCGAAAACGGCTGAATGGATTTGGATGAAATTTGGATACAAGACAGTTATCACCTAGATTAACACTTTAGATACTTTTCGTCCCGGTAATACGTTTCCGAGGGATAATTTTCGACCCCATGCGGGCGAACCTACTGGTAAAATCTAGTATTCATGTAATTTTAATAGTAAGTTCTCAAAATTATTCAAAAATGTGTTTTCTTTACTCAAAAACCCATCACTATAATTCGCAGGGTCATTAAGGGATAAATTGTAACGTAAACATTATTGTGGCTCGTTACAACATTATTTTCATTAATTCAACCAATCACAGCTAATTAATATTGATAACAGTGACAATATAATTAATGCTCATAACACTAAACGATCGTAAATATAACTTTAAATACCAAAACGACCTTCAATTGTTCGCTTTAATCCGAAAAAAAGAAACGTAACGCCCTACTTAGCAATAACAACTAAAATAAAATGAATTATTTTCAGTTAAAACCTTGATGACTACTAGTTAAGTTATTGGGACAAGTTATCAGTACTTGTTATGTAAGATAAGAACCGTGATTATACATAAGAATGTATAAATAAAGCATTTTGGTCTGACACTGGTCGGCATCGGCATGGTAGCACCACTTTTACTTTTCATGACACAACGGTGGGTGTGATTTCTCTTTCGGAAGCAAGCTATTGACTGTTCGACCACCAGATACGAAGCTATAATATGATTACGTAGCAGTTCAGATATTTGAATTTTAAATTTTGCTAAAATCAAAGGCTTAAAAGTCCTGACGAGGCGATGAAATTAGTTAAAGTAGACTTGTTTCTGCCTGATACTTCGATCGTGTGAAACTTCTTGCTTTTAACATAAAATATATCTAAGTAATACATAAAACATACCATGACACTCGGCGATGCTGGCAGAATTTTCATTGCTGGCAGAATTTTTGAAATAGGATCAAGACCCAGATCCGACGATTACCCCCTAAATACAAACTCATGAATTTTATGTCTTATAGACAAAAACATTGTATTGTAGGTTTCTACCAACAAGTTAAGCAATAACAGCCGTACGGGTAGATCGATCAGTTTAAGCTACGCTTGCCGTAGTTGGTTCCTGGATGGGTGAACATACTGACCATCTTCACATACCATTTCCTCTCCATGACTCGGAAAGCACGTTAAGCCGTCTGTCCCGGCTGTCATGTGTGACTTTGACAGTCATTACAGTTCGTCAGAAACCCGAAAGTCTGACAACTGGTCTTACCATGGGGCTTTATGTTACCCAGTAACTGGGTTCTAGAGGTCAGATAGACAGTCACTCCATGTAAAATACTGGTATACAGCTGCATCCGGTTAGACTGGAAACTGGCCCCTGATAATTGTAGGTTTCTATTAATAGGTATGTGAGAGAAGCAATAAAGAAATAAACATACAGCAAGATATTATACCTAAAGCAATAAAAAAATGAATCGCGATGTGCAAATTGCACAAAGAACCTAAAAACGCGATATCAGAAGAGAGAGCGCGTTTGTGTCTTTTGCAGGAGAATTTAAAAAAACGAACGAACCATTTCTTTCTCACTCCTTTGACTGTCATAACTTCTGTCATTTATTTCCAAATACATTGTGTTATTGCATCATTAATAAAATGATATTAAAAAGCAATAATAATAATAACATCAGTGCAAACATGCCTAAAAATCATTACAAATTGAAAATATAACAATATTAGTAATAAAAAATGATATGTCAATAGTTGGAAAACAAAAAAAAAAACAGCATTTAGATGGAAAATTCAAAATCTGTAGAACAATAAATAATGTAAAAACAATTGCTGTTTGTATTTTATTTTGAAGCCAGTACCCGAACCAAAATACTAACATTAAAATAAAAAAATATTGCCCGAACCCATATTAAAATCATAAATATTTTATTGTTAGCTACGTACAAATGATTTTATTGATGTCAACATAATCGCGTGAACATCGTAATTATTTTTTGTAACATTTACCTACAGCTTACCGCGCTCTCCATCACGCTATCGCTAATCTAGAAATAAATTAATAGTCAAACTAAACAAAACAAAGCGTCGAATGAAGAAATAATTGAAAAAAAAAAAGCGTGGGGTTGCTTGATACCAATTAAAATACCCCAAAAGCACTCAACGCTTTTATTTTCAATTATTTTCTACCTTTCAGTTTGGTTTTCTATGGAAGAGTGTTTATTGTTTTTTTAATTATTTTCTATTTTTGTAGTTCGGTTTTCTTCAAAATAGTGTTTTATAGTTTAAATATTGTTCGTACAAAAACTAAAACATTTTTAATTTTTAGAAAAAAAGCAATAATCGTGCACCGTCGAAGTGAGTGCACGATTATTGTGGTTTAAGATTTATGACGTATTAAAAAAAACTACTTACTAGATCTCGTTCAAACCAATTTTCGGTGGAAGCATGGTAATGTACATCATATATTTTTTTTAGTTTTATCATTCCCTTATTTTAGAAGTTACGGGGGGGGGACACACATTTTACCACTTTGGAAGTGTCTCTCGCGCAAACTATTCAGTTTAGAAAAAAATGATGTCAGAAACCTCAATATCATTTTTGAAGACCTATCCATAAATACCCCACACGTATGGGTTTGATGAAAAAAAAAAAAAATTGAGTTTCAGTTCCATGTATGGGGAACCCCAAATATTATTGGTTTTTTTATATTTTTGTGTAAAAATCTTAATGCTGTTCACAGAATACATCTACTTACCAAGTTTCAACAGCATAGCTCTTATAGTTTCTGAAAAAAGTGGCTGTGACATACTCGGACAGACAGACAGACAGCCAGACGGTCAGACAGACATGACGAATCTATAAGGGTTCCGTTTTTTGCCATTTGGCAACGAAACCCTAAAAACGTCGAAGCTTTGTTTTGTTCAGTTAAAAAAATAGGTTACAGTTGTTTTTGGCTAACCAACAATAAATCACTGCTGTACTCGATAGATTGAACGACACTATTATATTTGCTCAAGATATTTTGTTGTTTCTTGTATTTCTTTCTTTAAGCCGAGATACAAACCTATGTATTGCTGTACTTGTCGTCAATGAGTTAGAATTAGAAATATGATCACTATTATTGTGCCGGTGTTTTTGGTTTCTGGCAATAAATTAAATGCCTACAAAACAAGCTCATTTTATAGAGACAAAATATGCGTCTTCGACCTAAATGGCTGTACAACAAGACATGCGCGGGAGTTGTCTGAAAATTCAACATATTTATGTAGAGATGCTAAAATTGCGAATAAAATAACGTTGCGTGGGAATTTTGGTGTCATCAAAGCGTAATTTATTTGTTTGAGTGTACGGTTAGCTTCAAAAAAGATCAAAAGTTTATTTTTATTGTTTATAACTTTTCTTCCATAATACTATATCAAAGAGTAGCAGCAATTAAGTATGTGTTAAATTATATGTGTTGTAACTAATACAAAATTATAGAACAAAGGTAATATCGCAGCTCCGGTGTAACAACGTCACTTATGCAAAATATGTAATATTTCAGGAGAAGCGTTTGAAAATTCCACATCCTATTATAATGTACTGACTAAAGAAATTAACTGGTAATATTTAAACTACAACTTTGAACTTCATAATACAGTTAAAGCAAACATTTAATAAGGGGTACATTAGCTACTTTTTCTCATACTCATTGTCAGATCAATTTTGACAAAATTTGCATAAGTGACTTTTTTTTTTTTTATATATGGGAAATCATCGAATGACTTCTCCCGCTCTGGGCGGAGCGGGAGGGCGTGTCAGACTTTTACTGACTAAAACCCACCCGTGTTCCTTCAGTTGCCCATGTGCCAGGGTCACGGTATCTCTTTCGAACAATCTCGCGACCCTGACAGGCATCGGTCCTAGCAGACCCCTTCAGCATAGGTGACGTTGTTCCACCGGAGGTGCGATATAATTTCACGCTTCCTGGATTACCGGAAGGGTTGGTTAGACTTAAAGTACACCCACATTTTGCCAGTTTTACATTTTGCCAGGACAAAGATTGTACACACAAATTAATTCATTTTTGTCGATGTGGCCATCTTTTTGGGGCTGACTGTACTATTATATTCCCGTGTGTTCCGTGTGTGCCTTACGTAAAGAATAGCAGCATCACCTTTCTTACCGTGGGTGTCATAGAAGGCAACCAAGGCATTTACTAGAGAATAGGCAGCAGCGAAAAGAATAGGCAGCAGCGAAAGCTATACATCGAACAACATACTGCGATCGTCAACCCGTCTGCCAAGCGTCCCAGGTTAATGTCCAGCAGTGGACGTCTTACGGCTGAAATTAATTATTATTATTAATCAGTTTATTTCAGATAAGAAAAAAAACTATAAAATTAGAAATTACAAAAACACAATTAATACAGAGATATAAATTGAAATTCAAACATATAAAATTATTATAATCATAGGTTAGTAAAATCTTATGCACTATGTTAATCAAAACTCATCATAATACGCATCCACTTGTTCTGGACAGGGCAATCTGCACGAGATACAACCATTTGCAGGATAATGAGACGATGAAATTCATTTTTGTCGCTCTGGACATGTTTTTGATTCTGACTGTACTACTATATTCCCAGAGTTAGTTTTATTTATTTTTTGTTTGTCAATATCTAAGTACTTACTTGAATGTCTTGTGTTGCGACATTTTGCAACCGCTGAAAAAAATATGTAGGTATTAAGTATTTATCTAGCCAGACTTTATTTTTTTATTGCTAACTAAAAAAACATTGCTCCTTGTTGACTTTTAAGTTATATTTACATTACAATTGAAAAAGTGCCTTCGCATTAATTTTAAATCTGCATAAGTGTAGGCCGATTGCGGTTCCTACCTGATAGCGAAATGCAAATTATCTTGACACTTGCCTAATATTGAGTCTATTAATATTACGCACTAATTTTATGCAAATATGCGCATGAGCAAGTGCTGAGTCATCCGCTGCAGCTTTGCTTCAATTTTATGAGCTTCGAAAAAATTTATAACATCCTTCAACTGCCCACTCTTTTAAAATGGACATTTTAAGTTTGTCATGCAATATTTTTGTATGGAAAATAACAGCTATTACCTATAATATAACCTGAATTAACACATCTTACCGCGGTAGTACGTCCTCCTGCGTTAATTTCCGACATCCACGCGGGCGAAGCCGCGGGCAAAAGCTATTATGAAAATATAATTGTTTCTTTGTCCCTTCCAAAAGGTAGATTCATATGGAGAATAATGGGCAACAAACTCCACCGTTACTCCTTTAAAATGTTTCTCAAATTTGTATACAATGTTTATATAATTAGCCAAGCACCATGGTATCCCGGGAAATCCATTTTTCCGTACGTTTTTAATAATTTTGTATGTTGAACAAATTATGATCCACGACCGTAACACGTATGTGTTTATAGAATTATATTCATAAAATTCATCAATACAACCTCTAAGTTCATTTAATACCCTTGAATAACTTTTACATGAAGTAGTAATTTTATTCTGTAAACCCATATTTGTTACGGTCGCGATTCATACTTTAATCAACATACGACCTGAAACTGTAAATTGCAAAAAAATTAAGAAATGTTGAGTTTCGCGGACTTCCTAAGGGCATCCTCCTTAAGCCCTTAGAAATACTGAGTCTCTCCTTTGTGAAAGTTTGTGATGAACAAGGGAACTTACCATACCTACTTCCACAGCGTGTACCAGAATGTGTGTGGTCCTACTTAAGGGTGTGGTACATACAGAAAGTAAAAACATCAAAATTGCAAAAAAGAATCAGCTTTTCCATACAAAACTTCAAAAGCTACCTTTCGACTCAAATGTATGTAATGTGAGACATCAGATTATTTTTTTGCTATTTCAGTGTTGGTGCCATGGAGAAAGTACTTCAGTTTGATGGTCTGTTCATAGTGTACATACTACACCTTAAATATGACCACACTTTTTTGGTACATGCTGTTTAAAAACCGTGATACATTGGTACCGCAAACAGCGTACCAAAAAACTAATTACTCACGTCACCGGGACTTACCGGTCTTCTCACGGATGTGGTAATTATAAGAGCTTTGCTTACAAAGTCATATTTGTAGTTTGACCCATCTTTATATCAAATAAGTGAGTGAAAAACCCGTTCGAAGAATAAAAGCCAGAATTCATAATTACTTAGTAGGTATGTTTTATTAATCTATAGACATAAGTCGTTGGACTAATTAGCAAAAAGTTACAACATTTTCTAGTTTCTACGTCATTCGGTAAAACATTGTTATAAATAAAAAACTAAAAGGAAAAATAATCGCAAGCTTCAATAAAATATCACAACCTTAAAACAATTTTAGGGGTCAAATACATATTAAAAATATTGTACCTATTGTCTATGTGTATAACTAATTTTTTTGAAAAACTTAATAGTCTTGGTCATTCTTACACAAAATATAATTTTAACGACCATATCGACGAATAATTAATAAACAAGTCACGATCACATATACCATAACATGTTATTTAGTATTCCAAATTGAATTCTAATTGGGCATGTGAACTTTATTCTGGGCCCAGAATAAAGTGTTCATTACACGCCTTTAATGCTTATCTAAAACCACCATAAAATAAGTGGATTATAAATTAGATCATGATGTTTTATTGTAGACAATACGAATTTCTTACATTTCAAAAAAGAAAAACTTTAAATCACTAATTTAACTTTGGAGAAGTTTGTTATGTAATACCTATATATTGTTAAATTTTATTTTTTATTAACTTCTCTATCTTACATATATAAAACAAAGTCGCTTCCCGAGTCTGTACGCTTAGATCTTTTAAACTAGGCAACGGATTTTAATGCGGGTTTTCATCAATAGACAGAGTAATTCTAGAGGAAGGTTTATTTGTATAACTAGCTTTTGCCCGCCGTTTCGCCCGCGTGGATGTCGGAAATTATCGCAAGAGGACGTACTACATACAATGATACCTATCATACAAGACCAAGGGCGATCAGAATTATTTGCTTCTTTTTTCCCTTTCTAGAAGATACTACAAAGCAATAATTAATGTTAACAATTCAAGGATACAAAATTACAAATATTGACTAATACGATACGTCCTTAATAAAAACAATCAATCATAAAACGACCGTATATCAATATAGTTTAAATATAATTTGTAACGGGGACGCTGAACATCAATCATGGCGGTCTCACGGCTGCGCAGGCGCCGCAAAATTGCTATCATTATCATTGTACTCCTATAATGAGTTTTAGTGACCTAAGTATGTCATAAATTCAAAGCACCATAGATAGGATGCTGCTTCGTTTTTTAAAGTGAATCTGAATGAGAAAATACCAGAATATAAATATCAGAACATACCACACTCAGAAAATTTATTTTAAAATAATAAAACCTTAGAAGGCAATTGTTTATTTTAAAGTTTTTTTTTTTCACTTTTAATCATGATAGCTTCCTCACACTTATTCGTATACCACTACTAGCTACAGTGACTGGAAGCAGTAGAATGTCATCAAGATATACAAAGCGGATTAAATACGTAATAGTGAAGTTAAAGCAATAACTACATTTTACACGCATTGACTACTGTAACGCTTTTCAAAGGAATTCACAAAAAAGCAGTTAGCCCAGTGGAATATCTGGCCTCTGCATCGAACGCCTTGGCTCGCTGCACTGACTACTGTCACGCATTTCAAAGGGATTCACAAAAAAGCCGACAGTCGAGTGACGTATCCGACGCTTGCATTGAACGGCTCGGCTCGCTACAGTAACTACCAGAACGCGTTGCAAAAACTCGATATATTACAAACAATCGTTGTAAGTCCGTCGCCGCCTTTCTTGTATTGAAACTCCGAGCTTCCAAGTTCAAAGTGTTACCACCGCCTTGCGGCCTTTTTTTTTGGAATGACATCTCTCCGGTCAACCTATGAGGTTGTTGGCTGCTTAACCGGACTTGCCTGTGGCTATCTTAATAAATTAGGAGCTCCAGCCAGGGCTTTAAAACTTATAACTAGAGCGACTACTCGCTAAGGGCACCTCCTGTGGGGTGCGGACCTCGGCTTAGGGCATCGCAAGTCCCCCCCAGTGGGTTCCCGCATTGACGAGGCGGGGGGGCTCAGTAGCCGTGGTTTAGAACCCCACGGTGAAGCTAAGAGGAACCCGAGGAGGGGCCGCTCGTCAGGGCTTTTCCGCTCAAAGCCGACGACGTAGCGGCCAACGCGGTGTCGTTTGGCGACATCGCATGGGTTGGAGGCCGCGGTGGGAGAGGATTGCCGGTATTGAGGTGCGCCGCTCTCCCTACCTTCCGCGGCCTGAACGGGGTCGCCACCGTCCGATGGCGAACGCGGTGGGGCCGCAGGGGAAGAGGAGTGTTGGTATAGCGTTAGCCACTCTCCCTATCCCCTGCGGCCGAAAAGTGGTAGGCGGCGGGGCCACAGTCCTGACCCGTCGCAGGGGGACCAAGGGCGCCATTCAAGGGGTCGTCTGGCGCCCATGGCATCGCAAGTAGAGGGCAGCAAGGGACGAGCTGGATTGGAATGAAGACTTGCGGCCTGCTGTACCTATGTATTTAAGCCAGCTGTATTTTGCCCCTATCTCGATTTAGGTAACTAAATAATCTACGTACAAATGATAATAATTTCTCATGGAACACCCTGTTTAACCTTTGATCACGGTATCTGATATTACGCGTAAGATACAGTATGTGTGCACAATTAATTTAATCTTTACTTACTGTTCCTATGGGTCATTATTTGCCAAAATACAAGCATTTTCTTGAAGAAAATGTAAATTTAGTGTTTAGTTAGTGTATTTTTGGTAGCGTAATATCTGTGGCTTAGGCTCTACAGCGCAGACTAGTAAATCTTTGGCGTAGTCTACATAGCGCAGATTCCGTGGTCAAAAGCTCGTAGCGTAATGTGTTGGCGTAGTCTCCGTAGCCGAGAGTTCGTAGCTTTCTTTTCGTAACATAGTCTCCGTAGAACAGACTCTGTAGCGTAATGTCTGTGGCGGATTTATTGCCGCGTAAACTCCGTACTGTCGAGTGTCCATCAAAATGTTTACATTTGTGCTGTTGTTTTATATTTTGTACAGCAGGAATGTAGAAAAATTTGTCAATTTTATAGGGGCCGGTAAAGCTAAAATAGCTGCAATCGATTTAGGATATCCTCACTGTGACATTTATGTAAATCTAAATTAGGTACATAATTGCAACGAATAATTATTTGAAAAGATATAAACTAGTTGCAGTGAACTGGACTGGCCAGTTTGTTCCGATGAGATGACCTGACGTCCTTCGATGCAGCTGCAACTGACCTACCACATTCTTACCAAGATGCATTATTTATTAGTTATTATTATAATGCTAGTTTTTGTGAGAAAATTGGTGAATTTTGTCTTTGTTATTGTCATAAAGAAAACGAAACATACATCCCATAATATGGATTTTTTTTAAATGAAAAAACCACAAAAAAAACCAATCTTTTAATTGTACAGGTATTCTTAATAATATTTTTGAATACAAGAAAAAAACTTAGATGGACCACTCCATTTAAGTCAATTTTTTTGTATTAAAAAAAATTCTGCAGTTTTTTTTTTTAAATAAAATTGAATTTTATAAATACTTTGTCGCTAAGCTTTAAATGGTTCACAATAACTTGTTTCAAGTCACAGTGTCTCGACTACATTAAAATGAGACTAAATTGACTTCTTGACCTCTAAAACAAGAGACGGCCTTGTATTTAAATGAAAGTCATCAGTGACGTGGCCCAGATGCTTTTAATGTTTGTCAGTTGATTTTAAACTGGTTTGATGACTCTCCTCATTTATCATGAAACCAGGAATTTTAAAAAAACCAGTAAGAATGGCTTTCATGTTCATAGTTCAGCAACATTCATTGCGTTATTCACGTTGTTGAGCAGACATATTTTCCGCACATATGAAGTAATAGATTAGAAATAACCTTCAAAATGATTTATACTCTGATAGTACGCACTGGACCTATTAATTACGGAATAGAAACTAGAAAGCCCGCGAAATTACAATTTTATCACTTTTCATGTAATTAAATAAATAAATATCTTAGGACAACCAACACACCGTTATCTGATCCCAAACTAGGCAGAGCCTATGGTAATCAGACAACTGATAAACATATACTTATATATTTCTAAATACATACATATTATAGATAAATTACACCCAGACACAGAACAAATGATTGTGCTCATCACACAAAGATTTGTCCTGGGTGGGAATTGAACCCACGACCTCAGTCTTTGCAGTCAGGGTCACTAACCACTAGACTAACAGGCCAGTCGAATTCAATGGGATTAGGTATACTTAGGGTGTGTTGATGATTTTAGTAATTATATTTCTGTAAAGTCTTTTTTGTTACGGCTGCGAGTAATATTTTGTGAAACATAGAGCCTGATACTGACAAGCAAATTGTAACAAAAGTAAGAAAATTAGAATATCGCAGGTCATGTACTGGGTGCTGAGCTTTTTAAAATTCGACAAGGTACGTCATTAGGTTAAAACACGATATTGACTACGGTGACACCCTCTTTAAGTCTAGTCTAGGGACATCGATGCACAACTTAATATAAGGATTCAAAAGGGCATATAAGATGTCATGTGCTTTGAATTGTCCGGTGAAACTTTACATCTTAAAAAAATTGCTCTGCTATTGTTGCACTTTTCTATGAAATAGTACATGTTTTGATGATAACCGACGAAAAATTTTTTCACCGTCCAGAATCATGTGCTCAATTTATGGTTTCAGTTGACACCTAAGTCAAAGTCTCTGCCACTTTGTATATCAAAGGGAACTTACATCACTACTGCTGAGCAATTGCAAAATTTACACATAACTGTCATTAAATCATATTAGATAGCTACTTATATAATAAAAAAGAGCCATGAAATATCTTGCTCACTCTTTTCCATTTAACCTACGATTGATTTGTCACGTCAACGCAACTATTTTCACAGTTCATCACCTACTCCATAATGCCTCGTACTTCCCATGCACTATCACATTAGTGACGTCAGACGTGATCATTGAATAACATAGAATACAATGCGTGGTGTGTTGACGGTCGGTGTCACGGACTCCGTTCTCGGCCCGCGATGAGTCCGTGACCGATAGAGTCAACATCCGTAAAGTGACACTTTCCAAGGCGGGGCTGCTACCGGGTCACGACGAAAGAGTTCTAAAGTAAACAGAGTCTTATGCAACGATGACTCTTTTTGTCAATGTGGGTGAAATATTAACATAAACGTATATATACATAAACATCACACCTGTACTCCCCTCCTACATTTCGCCAGTTATGTCTAGGTCCCATTTATATGAGGGCGAGCCTCTTTGTAGCCAGTCTATTGCCATAAACTAAATCCAGAATATATAGCTGCTTACCGAAATAACACATTTCCTGAGTGAATCATAAATCGAAAAAATCCCGTCGGGATTTTATTATGTCTGTCTCAATCTAAAGTAGGTAATATTATAAAGAGGAAAGATTTGATTTTTTTTGTATGTATATTTGTAATGGATAAACTTGAAAACTACTGAACAGATTTTAAACAATCTTTCAGTTATAGAAAGCTAAATTATCACCAAGTCACATAGGCTACTTTTTATCCCGATAAAATGCAGTTCCTGTGGGTCAGGCGGACGAAGTCGCGGGTGAAGTGGTAGGTATTATATATAGTCCATTGATCAAATACCTACGCGGCTAGGAAATTCGCACAGAAATAAAATTAAAGCTTACATTTTGTATAAAATTAAGAGCAATATTTATAATCCTTTTTTCGAATAATTTATTGAGTTTCATTGTCACTGTAAGCTTGAGTACTTACTTAAAAGTAGTGTTTGTCTTGAGACGGTCTTTAATTTCGCCGAGTGACTACAATATACAACGTCCAATATTTCGTAAAATATGCGAACCGAGCACAAATCAAAGATTATGTTGTTATAAATCGGTGAGAGTAATGTTTATGTCCTGTGTATTCATGATGAAATATTACGAGCTTCAAGGAATATAGTGAGGAAATAAAAGACAATACAGTTGATTTAACGTAGCTTTAACTTCGTATATACTAAGCTTCTTCTTTGTCCTGAGAATAGGTCATGCATGACTTACCACAAGTACGTAAAATTTGAAAATGTATGCAACCACGGGTTTGAATTTTCAAAATGACTACACTTTCAGCATCAACCCCGTCGAAAACTTTGAAAACGACAAATAACGTAGCCACCCGCCATCTTAGATTTTCATTATGCCCTCACTTTTGGCTGCAACACCTTCAAAAACATGGCAACTGTCTCATTCTTTATCTCTTTCTATTTTGCATAATACAGGGGCGTATTTGGCAGTTTGCAATGTCACAGTGGGGTA
The DNA here is from genome assembly GCA_947507805.1 of Aporophyla nigra. Taxonomy (NCBI): domain Eukaryota; kingdom Metazoa; phylum Arthropoda; class Insecta; order Lepidoptera; family Noctuidae; genus Aporophyla; species Aporophyla nigra. The sequence goes on along the minus strand of OX382309.1, from coordinate 16,701,549 downwards.
GTCACCCCACTGTGATATTGCAAACTGCCAAAACTGCTCGTTGACCAGTCGGTCAACGAGGTAATTGCGTAACACACACTAACAGTAGAAATAAATGGCTTTAATTTTGGACTGTTCAATAAAATTCATTGCGTTATTTACGTTTATGAGCAGACAAATATTTCGCATTTAGGGTGCACCGTACGATACTTTTGAGGATTTCCATTAGTGTAGGCCCGTTTAATGGATCGCATGAACATCATAATTATCCTGCCTATATCCCAATTTATTTGTAGTTGACGCAGTAGATGTTTTCTTCTTATTCCATACTTTCTCTGAAAGTCATCTCAGTAGTCACCTCCTTTTTGCCATATGTCATCTTTCAAAGAGTCCATCCTTCGTTGCTTTGCTCTTGCTGCACCTCACGAACGTTATGCTTTTTGCTACGGAATCCGATAGACCATACATACCAATAAACGTTTTCTTTTATAGTCTGTGAAATAAAATAAAAACTTTATGTAAAACCTACCGAACACATCCACCTAGGTAAAACATTATTTGTAACAAAGCTTGTTCGCAGAATTATCTACGAGGAAAGCTATTGTGTTATCTCACATCGCCGCGGGGTTAACTTGGGTTCCGCAATAAACTTGTTCCTGTCTTTTTACCCCCTTTTCTCTGTTCTTACGAGCGGAACTGTGTGGACAAAGGATAATGGAGAAATAAAAATTTCGACGCGAGTAAATGTGCAGCGAGGTTTACAAGACTTACATATTCATTTAAACCATGTTGAGCTGAAATTGTGCTGTTTTAAAATTTTACTGAGCTATATGTAGTTAGTTACGAGTAGGTATGGCTCTCGGGTAAAATGTAGCGAACTGTGCATCTTCTTATAACATCCTTTTGTAATTTTTAACCTACATTAACAAATAAATGTGATTTGATTTTTTTTGTGGGATATCGTCAAATGACGTCTCCCGCTCTGTGTGGAGTGGAAGGACGTGTCAGACTTTTACTGACTAAAATCCACCCGTGTTCCTTCAGTTGCCTGTGCCAGGGCCATGGCAACTCATTAGGACAATTCCGCCCTTCAATTTTTGTGAGGCGCGCGTGGAACACAACGCGCCGTCTAGTCGTTAGGTATGACTTACCGATTCATTTACATTGGGTAGACATTTTTCTCGTATCCGCGCAAGAATCTACTAAGAGTATCTAAAAAACTCGTAGCCTGATGAAAAGCTGTTGAAAAAATCGAAATCAATCCTTATTAAATATAACTATAGCGAAGAAGCAGTGGTAACAGCCGTGACGTACGAGTTTTAGATCATAGGTTCAAACCCAGGCAGGCGCGTTTCTTTGTGTAAATTATTTAATCACCACTGCTCTCAAAACGGTGAAGGAAAACATCGTGAGGAAACTGGCAAGTCCAAGAACCAAACATATTAAGACATGTGACTTCTACCAACCCGCGCTGAGCCCGCGTGGTGGATAACGGCCGAACTCCCTCCCACCGAGAGGCAGCCTGTGTCCCAGCAGTGGGAACATTATAGGCTGATTATGTAATATCGCTATGAACAGATCGTAACTTTCCTGAAATAAAAATAACTAATTGTTGCAAAAGGGTGAAAAAGATACGTATATAAAATAACTACCAATTAAAAAATACTTAAATCTTTTAACACTCTGAATACGTATAATTATTTCTGTGTGAGATTCCGATCTCCTAATTGCATAATGATATTGCATACGAAAAGTTAAATTATTCCTATATTATGAATACAGAGCATAAGAACGTAAAGGTGTTTATTACATTAGGTTTTTTACTCTTGTGAAAGTTGGTTCCATTATTTTAATCAGCCCAAGACTCTAACTCGGTATTAGGCTAATAGCATATTATAATTTACTGACATAAGGCGGATAGCAGAGTCAAATGGACATATAATAGTCTAGAGCAGCCTTTCCCAAAGTGGGCGATAACGCCCCCCTTGTGGGCGCTGCAGGCCTAAAGGAAGAGGCAGGTAAGAGACCCAGAAAAAAATGGGGGCGTTGTGTAGAGTCTACACACCCCACACAGTGTTTTCTAGGTCTCTTACCACCCCTTTAGGCCTGCAGCGCCCACAAGGGGGGCGTTATCGCACACTTTGTAAAAGGCTGGTCTAGAGATTGTCTTATTTTTAACCGACTTCAAAAAGGAGGAGGTTCTCAATTCGGATGTTTATATGTTTTTTTTTTTTATATATATGTTCGGCCATAACTCCGTCATATATAGATGGATTTGCAAAATTCTTTTTTTGTTCGAAAGGGGTTTATTCCGAAATGGTCCCATATAATTTTCATATAGATCTGATGATGAGTTCCGGAGACAGACACCGGAACTCTTTAAAAAATGATAGCAAATCAACCGCGATTTCTGCTATCGCATAAATATGCATTTTTTGTTTGGAATTAGTGCGGGGTGAATAACACAACTAAAAATTTAAAAATAAAAACTTTTTTACAAAAAAAAAAACAACCGACTTCCTTAAAAACACTACAAAGTGAAAAATAACTTTAATTTCGGAAGTCGGTGGCAAAAAACCATAAATACAGATCCTAAGACACCGACTTCCGAAATTAAAGTTATTTTTCACTTTGTAGTGTTTTTAAGGAAGTCGGTTGTTTTTTTTTTTTGTAAAAATGTTTTTATTATTTTTTAAATTACTTAGATGATCAATAATTACATAGACACTTAATACTCTGCCGAATGATTCTACAGGCTATTGCCATTTTTTTTGTGGGTGGGAAATCATCAAATGACGTCTCCCAGTCTGAGTGGAGCGGAAGGGTATGTCAGACTTTTACTGACTAAAACCCACCCGTGTTCCTTCAGTTGCCTATATGCCAAGGCCACGGTAAATCTTTCGAAAACATTGCCGTCGGATTAGCTAACGCTTTTCATATTGTGAAAGTGTCGGTGTATTGAAATTTCAGGCCAAAATTTTACATGCGATTAAGACACATTTCGAGAGATATAATCTGTATAGCCTTGTAAAAAGCCTAATGGCTCTAATAAGATGTTATTAGAGTCATATGTGATAAACGGATTTCAGTATACTTTATACCTATACAAAACGAGATTAAACCAATATCTAGTTTCGTACGTAAAATATTCATGTTTAAATGTTTATAGTAATTTATTTTAATTTTTTCTAATTTCTACGCTAATTACAAGTTGGCGAAGAATATCTATTTATTTTTATATAAGAATAATTTTGATACTATACCTACTCAGCTTGCTTTTTAATTTAATTACCGAATGAATAGAAACTTTTATGAAATTTCATCAAACTATTGAAATGTAATAAATTGTTTCGAGGATATCGGGAATACTTACACACGTCATAATATTTAAAAAAAAATAGCTAAATGAAGAAATTTGCTGTGACTGTGACTACCCCTGAGAAGAAATGGCGAAAAAGTATCTTTTAAAATCCAGACATTTGGCTGGCATTCAGGCTGATAATGTGAAGACCATGTAGATTAGTGCCTGAAATAGTTTCTGAGAAAAGAACCACAAAGATTTGAGCGGACCAGAGGGGTAATTGCGGAACTTTTATCGGTAGGAATTGGTTTAATATTCATAGTTAAACAACATTCATTGCGATATTTACGTTACTGAGCCGACAATTTATTCGAACAAATGACGCAATGGTTTAGAAATAATCTTCAATCCCATTCAGATTCTGTTAAATTGTGCGTTTCGCAATTAGGGTGCAGCCTAGTCAGTGCAAGCAAGTAGTATGTATCTTATCTGGCTCTTCATAAAAAAAAAACTTCTATTGCAAATAATATTGAGACCAAGTAGTAGTACCTGAAATGGTATTTTAAGGAAAGACCACAGAGACCACAGAGATTTGAGAGGACCAGTCCAGTTAATACAAGTGAGAAGTACCTTATCTCCACACTCTTCATAAATTAAACTTTTATCGCACAAAAATGCATTCTTTCAATAAAACAGGACCACAATAAAACCATACTCACAGCACAAACATAAATAAGTCAGTTCTTTTAAAACATAGACCCTCCAAAAAGCGCATACCACAAACTACACTAACATTTTTCTAGTTCCCTGCTAGACTTAACAGATGTACATGAAAAGCTAAAGTGCCCACGGGAAATTAGACCAACTGACAGCGGCGGCGCCGTTGTAGACTAGTTATTAATATTTATTTTGACATTTCATAAAAGCAACTTCGTTGTAGTTCCGCCATTTTCGTTGAATAAAGGGTAGTTGTCTGGTTTATTTTGCATGTTATGAGTAACATTGCAAGCGTGTTACAGTTCCTATGTTGTATTTCATAATTCATGATGTATTTTGTGATGTTTTCATTTCGTTTCGTTTTAATTAGGAATTATATTGTGTCATATGACGACTGTGTGATTACTATGCACTGTTTGCTTTCCAAGGGCCTGCTAGGGTCGTGGATTCTTACCAGAGTCGCGTATTCGTTCAAAGGAGTCACTGTGGCTCTAGCACAGGCAACGGAATTAACACGGGTGGGTTTTACTCAGTATAAGTCTGACACGCACTCGAAGTCATTCGATGTACCACTCAAAAAATAAGGGCCTAATATAGAAGACATTTAACAAAAACGTGACAATAGGTTTAGACATTTTCTTCTTGACAGTTGTTGCATGGCAAGACACAGACAACCAAATTGCTGCAGCTTTTATACGTTCACACTCAGAAACTTTTGCGAAAATAAAAAGAAGTGTTCTATAGGTTAATATTTTTTTATTAAATCTTTTCAAAATACTCTCCACTAGCCTCTATGCAAAGTTTCATGCGTCTGAACCAGTTTTAGAAACACTTTTTCCAGTCCGCCGCAGACACATCGTTTACAGCCTGCTCGAACGCTGACAGCGCATCTTCCGGCGACGAAAATTGTATCCCTGTGAGCTGATTTTTAATTTTTGGGAATAAAAAGAAGTCACATGGTTCTAGGTCTGGGCTGTAAGGAGGGTGACCCAGAAGTTTGACCGGCGTGCAGGCTGTCCAAGTAGTCCCTCGTTTTGAGCGCGGTGTGCGTGGGCTCGTTGTCGTGGTGGAGCAGTAGCTCGCGGAGCCCTGTGTTTGGTCGCTTGTTGCTCACAACAGAGAAAACTTCTGCCAAGCATTTGGTAGTATCCATACCATTTGGCGTTGATGCTTCTTTGGTTCCGTAAAGGGATTGACACCAAGTAGCCAGTCACATTTAAAAAGCTCGCGATCAAAATCTTCCCCCTACTTCTAGATAGCTACACTTTGGGAGGCGTTGATTCGTTTTGAAACACCCAAACCATCGACTGACGCTTCGTTTCTGGATCGTATTGAGAAATCCAGGACTCATCACCTGTAATAATGTCGTAAACACACCGACACGAGCCTGTTTCAAATTTGTTTATCATATCACGGCACCATTCCATCCGGGCTTGCTTCTGAGCATCGGTGAGGTTGTGCGGCACCCAGCGTGAAACTATCCTCCTCAGGCGAAGATGCATGTGTAGAATCTCGTGAAGGCTTCCCGATCCAATCTGCAGTATGTGTTGAATCTCCTGATACATAATTGGCCTATTATCTTGGATTAAAATTTTCACTGCTAGCACGTTTTCCTCCGTAACAGCCGTCAAGGGGCGGCCACTTCTTTCTTTATCCCCCAAAGTTAGTCGACCACGTTTGAATTCGTTATACCAATGATACACAGTTGCCTTGGAAGGGCCTTCATCCTTGAATGCAATTTGAAGTCTAATATGTGAAGTCTAGTATGATTCGTCCGGTTTCAGGCGACACTTGAATTCGTAAAAAATCATAGCGCGAAAATGTTCCCAGTGCAAATCCATTTTCCAATGAGCCACGATCATTAGCTCGCAAAAAACGTGAAGGTAAATTTTGAAATTGGAACGTACCTATTTTTACTTATAAATAATCATTACTTTTATAATAGTTTATAACTGGCCAGTCTCTCATACAAAAAAACTTTTTTTCGCAATACTTTCTGAGTGGCCTGGTAGTTCAGCCAGATTCTCCACGTCCCTAAAAGTCAATTGAAAGGTCGCAATTTATACAACACTTATTTTACCCTAATTTCTTTAAATGGTCTGAGCAATACCAAGCAAATTACGATTCTTCTTTCGACACCTAATAGGTAGTAACACCTATAATCGTAATTTGTGCCGTCCTCTAATTGTGTGTTCGCGTGTTACCTGCACCTAACTTCGTAATGGAGTAAATTGATGGGACTGGGTTAATTCGCTCATGACGGTTATGACCTCCATGAACACATTTACCCCAAACCCATCCGGTCCTATAAAATATTCTAATATTTTATTGGTGATTGTTCTTTTCAGTGCTATGCTATAAGTGTCTACTTGATAATAGGGTCTGAGATACTGTACCCTAAAAACCTTTTTGTGTTCCAACGACGAAATGGGTGCACGACATAGTTATCATCGTGGCTAGACCCTTGAAGAAGCTGACACAGGAGCGTGGGAATTTGCACAAGAAAGAGAGGCCTTTGCCAAGCAGAGGATGACGTCGAGATGCGAATGTTCATAGGATAGGAAAGCAGGACTACCTCACTTCTTTTCAACCTATCTTTTCCAGTGTTGGGTATATTCTTCTCCAGCAGTGGCTTATTTCTGGCCAATCTGTCAAGAATGCTTGTACGGAATGGTTTACGTTTCATTCTAAGATTTTCCCGTGGATTTTCCATACCTGTCATTAAATTGATATATTGCTAATATTTATGATTTTCATTCAATTAACTAACATTCTAATTCCATTCTTAATTTAATAAGAAACCACAAGTAATCTGTTTTGCGTGCACTGGATACAATTTTGCAACGTCCGCAGTCCGGCCCATTGCAAATTGCAACCAACGGTTTTTGTAATAACTGTGTTTACGGAATGAGGGTAGTTGTAAAAACTGTCATTACTACTACTTCTGTCTTATCTACACGTGTATATTAGGTAAATTAATTATTTAAGTGTCGAAATTTTTTCGTTAATTGAAAATTTTATGATTTTAGTCATTCAACGCTTTCACTAAAATATTGAGGTAAGTTACATCATTGTGTAATATGGTCAAAATGACATACAACACCAAACTTCCGACACTAAACTCTATCCGACAAAACGCGAGCTTATGTTCTGGCGTAGGTAAACCATGGTTTTTGAACTATATTTCGACTTTGGGACGTTTTGTGAGGAACGAGCATCTCTTTGAAAATATTTAACTGGCTGGCAAAAATATCATGTTCTACATCCTACTTAATATTATAAACGCGAAAGTTTGTATGTATGGATGTATAGATGTATGGATGTTTGTTCCTCTTTCACGCAAAAACTGCTGAACGGATTTGGATAAAATTTAGAATACAGATATAAAATACTTTTTATCTCGGTAGTACGTTCCCGCGGGATAATATCGAACTCGCCGCGGGCGAAGCCGCTGGCAAAAGCTAGTACATTCATACATACAATCACGCCTTTTTCCCATGGGGGTAGGCAGAAACCACGGAACGCCACCTACTACGATCTCTGCACTCTCCGTTTGCCTCGTTTAGGTTCATACAATTGGTCATACATACACACACGCCGGTTGCGAGTAGGTACTACTATCTTGTTCTGTAATATAATAAGACTAAATAATTATATTAGCTATTCTTTTCTTAGAATTGTAGCCCGCGAAATTGAAATTTCCTTACGTTTTTTGCAATTCGCATTTCAACCGTCTAATTTCGTTTAATTCAATTCCATGACTTTTTCATGACATGTGCTCAATACAATTAAGTGCCTTAGAGGGTTGTACTAATGATTATAATAATGTTAAGCCATATTGGAATAGGTCGCGAATCATATTTTTACCAACATACAACCTAGCACTGGACTGCAAAATGCAAAAAAACGTCAGAAAATTTCAATTCTGCTGGCTACCCAGGATCGTCCACCTTAGATACTAATCTTTCTTACTATCCAGTCAGCAATATTAGTACTGCGGTCTTAACGAAATAAATTAAAACGTTTCATCATCATCATCATCATTTCAGCCGAAATACGTCCACTGCTGGGCATAGGCCTCTCCCAAGCACCGCTCTTTGACCGGTTTTGTGGTTCCCGCATCCAGCGGATTCCTGCGGCCTTCACAAGGTCATCGGTCCACCTTGTGAGAGGCCTTCCAACTCTACGTCTACCGGTACACGGTCGCCACTGCAGAACCTTTCGGCCCCATCGGCCATCTGTTCTGCGAGCAATATGCCCTGCCCACTGCCACTAAAACGTTTAGTTAGTAAAACAACCTACACACCGTTCTAAAGATCTATTACTAAACTAACCACAACGCATCTTAACCTATTGTCCAAACCATTCAATGGCCGACTTAACCACCGTCCACCACCGACCTTCGCCCGCTGACCTTCCATTGATTATGAAACAGCTTCACATCGTAATAACACTCGTCAATCATACGGCACAGCAGTTATATTGTAACATCTGTACCTAGATTACATCTAGAATGCTAAGGACACGTATTCATCAATTTAATTTGACTTTTCACGCAAACAATGTAGGTTAATAGTCTGATCGTATCGAAGAGCGTCTTTTAGTTTGGTGTTTTGAGTATCTTCCGCCCATTTTGAATGATTAATTATCCATACTAATATTATAAATGGGAAAGTGTGTGTGTCTATTTGTCCGTCTTTCACGGCAAAACTGAGCGACGAATTGACGTGATTTTTTAAGTAGACATAGTTGAAGGGATGGAGAGTGACATAGGCTACTTTTTGTCTGTCCTAAAATGGGGGGGGGGGGAATTTAACGCGAGCGAAACCTCGGGCAAAAACTAGTAATCTATACTTCTAACTTTAAATACTATAAATATAATTAATAGGTATTAATAGGCTTAAGAATTTGTATGGTCGAACGCACTAATCTCACGAACTACAGGTTTTTTGTGATTTATGTGTTAGATAAACCCCCAAATTGGGGAAGGCCTATGTCCAGCAGTGGACGTATTTCGGTTGTAACGATGATGATGATGTTAGATAGCCCATTTATCGAGGAAGGCTATAGGTTATGTAAAATCACGCTAGGATCCTTAGGAGAAGAGCATAATGAAAAGAGTCGCGAATACGAAGTACCCGCACGGGCAGGCGATTCGATACAAGGGGCTGGGTGAGAGAGAGCAAGATATTTGACGCGCACGATGTTGAGCGCAAAAGCTAGTCTTAAACAAAATTAATAATATTAAAGATTCACTGATAGGTATAATGAACAGATGTGCAATTTCACAACTATTGCATGCAATATTAGAAACGTCAATCGCTTTTTCAAGTTTATTTTTCACTTTCTTTCATACTCTTTACTTTGTGTGTACGAATGAAATCACGAACAAAATATTTGATCAGTCAATGCTGTAAGTAAATATCAGAATTCAGAATATTATTCGGAATAGGTACTGGACAATAATAAATTCTGTATTCAGCATTGTAAAAAAAGAAAAATACAGCGTCATGATCCGTGAATTACGACCGTTGTAAACGTTTTAAATCGACGGGAAAATAAAACTCAAACAATGTTTCCAATTGTTCTCTTCAATGGCGTTCTGCGAATGAAAAGAAATATGGAGTAGGTAGAGCCGAGGTCCTTCGATACGCATAAATATGTTAAATGCTGGCTTACAGTGACGGGTTAAGCATAGTTTATAAAGGGCATAATTAATTGTGCTCTTTGCCGCTAGCTATATTATAATATATGATCTTATATGATTATATCCTGTACTACCTATATACAGGGTCAAATTAAATTACCTGGCAACGCTTTACCCATGTATTGAGGTATTGAGATTAAATAACGGAGGTAATGTTGATCGTGTAAAACAATGGCAATATCACATTGTATTGGGATCGATCTATCATAACTGATAGGACTATTGTTGCTAATAAGCCGGACATAGTGGTGATAGATCGATTAGAGCGTCGCACAATGATTATTGATGTAGCCGTCCCGCATGACGAGAACCTCGTGAAAGGTGAACAAGATAAGCAGATGAAATATCTTGACCTGGCTCGCGAGGTTGCCGAGATGTGGGATGTGGATACAGCAGTCATTGAGCCGATAGTCGTGACGGCTAATGGCATAATAGCCAAGAGCCTCGACCAACACCTAAAGGGGCTCTCGTTAGGCAGCTGGATCAAGGGCTTGATCCAGAAGGTGGTATTACTGGACACGGCACGTATAGTGAGAAGGTTCCTCTCTCAGCAGCCCTGACCACCGGTAGCTTGGACCCTATTCCCGATACCGGTGGGCTACTATTTTTATATTTTTAAATGTTTTTATGATTTTTGTTATTTTAATATTTAACAATATAACTTATATGTTTGTAAAATGAAATAAACGAAATAACAATAATATTTTTTAATTTTTTATTTATATATTATTTTTAATTAATTAAATAATTTTAATTTATTAAGGTAGCCACAGGCAAGTGCGGTGCGGCCAGGGCATAAAAACTTAAAACTAGAGCGACTACTCGCTCAATACACCTCTACCTCACTACAAAAAAACTACCTCAATACAAAAAAAAAAGTATATATTACCGATATAACCTAGATTGACACATTCTTACCGCGGTAGTACGTCCTCTTGCGTTAATTTCCGACATATACGCGGGCGAAGCCGCGGGCAAAAGTACTAACTATTATTGGTCCATCATAATTTAAATCAATATGTTAACATAATCAGCCTATATTGTTCCCACTGCTGGGACACAGGCCTCCTCTCGATGAGAGGGAGTGAGCCGTAATCTACCACACGGGCCCAGTGCGGGTGGGTAGATATCACATTTCTTCGAATTTTTGGTTCTAGGACATGCCGGTTTCCTCACAACATTTCCCTTCACCGTTTTGAGAGCAGTGGTGATGAAATTATCAAAGTATACCGCCTGCCTGGGTATGAACCCACGACTTACAACTCGTAAGTCAGGGTCGGTACCACTGAGCCACCAGTGCATTCAATCAATATGTACCTTCCGCTTAAACTTTATTGAAAATTGGTGTTAAACAATTAGTCTTGACATATTTTTAAAAGTTAAATAATATTTCATAATACTTTTTGTCGGTTTCAAACCGTATAGTGTGCACACATCGACTGTTTTTATGCAACAATTAAAAGTTAAAACTATTTGCTAATAAACGAAAGGGCGGTAATTATTGAGATTTATTGCCGTTGTACTTTTACGTTTGCGATCATTTGCCTTCATAACAGATGTTGTAATTTGTAACTCAATATTTTTTTAAACAGTCAATAACGTTTATTTCTTATCATTTTTAACCGACAAAAAAAAACGGAGGAGGTTATCAATTCGACGCGTATATATATATTTTTTTTTGTTTTTTTTATGTATGACCACGCATTACTTTTTACATAGTAGACCGATTGTGATAATTCTTTTTTCATTGGATAGGGTATACCTTGCCAATATTATTAGTACATTAAAGCCACAAAAAATTATAAAATAAAAACTTTTTAACAGAAAATTAAACCGCCGAAAAAACTGAAAAGCAAAGAAATATAAACCTTAAAATTATGAGTCGGCGCTTTGAGTGATCTTTGTTCATTGATTTTTCAGCGCCGACTCAAAATTTTAAGGTATATAATTTTTTGCTTTTCAGTTTTTTCGGCGGTTTATTTTTTTGTTTTACCGGAATTAGAGTCTTTAATATTGTTAGACATAAATATTCACTTTGAAAAAATTGCGTAAATCAGTTTAGTTTGTAGTTACTTATTTACTTCCACTTTCGAATTGTCTTGTTTGTTTCAATAATTTTTACTAGCGGACGCCCGCTAGTCGAAAATTACAAATTTTCCAATTCCAATAAATATTTTCTTCAAGTATTACGGAGACCGGAGGTTTCTGCGTGCTCACAGATTATATTGTTTCTTACGTCTCAAGCATGACCGTATACACCGACGTATCATCGCGTAAAGTTGCAATTTTAGTGTCAGTAAGCCAGTTGCGCACGCGTCGTTTTAAGTGGCAACAGTAAACGACGATTAACAAACAAAAACGTACTCAAAACAATTAAATATTACACTATAATTATGAGTAACAATAAATCTTATAAAACGAATAATAAATTAAGTAATACGTATTATGTATATATGTCGGAAACAGTGCGTTACAATTTAACGATTACGTAAAATGTTTTATACTTTTAAAACTGCAGGCTATGAACTAGATGTACGGATAGTTGCGATTGCGACAGAACGCATAACGCATGCGCGCTTTACTTTATTTAATGTAAGTCGACGTACAGACGGACATGTAATAAAATCGCGACGCGATTTTGTCGTGACTGTCAACTCTCGGTATTAAACCGAGCATTGAGAATCCAGCAGAGTGCAGCGCGTCAAAAAAACAAAGAGTTCGAATTTCAACTCTCAGCGCAAAACAGACCGCGGAATCATAGTCAGATTCACAGATAACTCCGCCCTGGGGGCTTACTTTTCAGCCTAATTGTAATTCCAATCTAATGCCAATACGATTTTTGCATACACGTGATTCGGTACTCTTGAAAACAATAGTGTCAACATTGGAACAACAACAATGCCCGATCCCGATTCCTCTTAATTCTCCAAAATAGACACCCAATTTAAACATATTTTGGCGCTAGCGTCGAACTCAAGAATACGAAACTTCAAAATTCCAATGTCAATCGATCTGAATTAAAATCAAAAGTAAGCACCCTGGAGTGTAAATGTGGTGCTGCCCCACAAATAAAGCGGCACTTGATATCTTGTCCAGCGTGTTCTGTTGTTTCCCCGCCACAGGAGTTGATGGACGCTACTGAAAATGCTAAGCTCGTAGCCAAATTCTGGGGTAACTCTATTTAGATTGCTATCGATACGCTAAAAAACGCCGGTGCGATTTTATTATGTCCGTAGGAACGTGGACTAACGCATGCGCGCTTTACTTTATATGTATGTAAGTTATACGGAACGCATAAATAGAATTGGAAGGTTGCAATATGTTTGTTAATTCATTTCAGTTAATTATCTAATAAGGCAAGAATACCAAGTTGGTTAGGATAGAATTATGTATTAATTAAAATTCTGGCGCGGTCATGGTACGGTAAGTCTTAAAGACTTGACATGAAGTTGTTATTATAGGTACTTAGTAGGACTTTACATCATGAGATTACTTAATAAGTATGTGTTAATGGATGATTTACCAATACGACGTTGGGATATGGGTTTGTGTTGATTGTATCGCAGGATAATGTCAGGGTCATATAATCTTTCGAAAGAGTTACCGTGACCCTGGCATATAGGCAACTGAAGGAACACGGGTGGGTTTTATTCAGTAAAAGTTTGACACGCCCTCCCGCTCCGCCCAGAGCGGGAGACGTCATTTGAAGATTTCGCACCAACAAAATAAAAAAAAGGGTTATACAATGTTGTACCGACATTCCCATCATCAAAATCAGCCTATAATGTTCCCACTGCTGGGACACAGGCCTTCTGTTGGTGAGAGGGCTAGTGCGCCGTAATCCATCACGCATGGCCAGTGCGGTTTGATAGACGTCACACGTCTTCGAATTATTGGTTGTATGACATACAGATTTTCTTTCGATGTTTTACCTTCACCATTTCGTGTTCCGAATCGACGTTACTTATGCAGTAAACCGGTTTCTTCAAGACCAAGATAAATTTTAAAACATCCATAATATGGCTCACATTTTCCATTTTCTAACTAAACCAATCAGCACCCTAATAACGTTATTATCAATCAGAATCTGAATCATTTTGATAGATGTTGCCAATCCATTGTTTTATAAGTTCGAAAAAATTGTCTGCTCAACAACGTAAATAACGCAATGAATGTTGTTGAACTGGCAAAATGAAAGCCTTCGGTACTGTTCGTGTGTTACGCATTGACTCCTCTAGTATGTATATGCTTATCGCGGAACTGCCCCGTTGGTCTCGTGGTCGCAAGCGCGACTGCTGAACGTGGGGTGTTGGGTTCCATTCCCAGGTCGGGCAAAGTGTCATTGGGTTTTTCCATTAGGAATTCCTTAGTAACAGTCCGGAGTTTTGAAGTTGGCGGTGTGATACCCGTGCCTCGGAAAGCACGTTAAGCCGTTGGTCCTACTCCTGATCTCTCCGGTCTTGTCGGATTGCCGTCCCATCGGACTATGAGAGTGAGGGAAGAGTGAGTGCTCCTGTATCTGCGCACACACTTGAGCAGTTTATTATCTCCCGCGCCGATAGCTAGTCTCCGTTGAAATTGGCCGCCGGAGCCGAAATACGGTCTGGAGGACTATAGATGCTTATATCATCGTCATCTAATAAAAATACATTAGACACCAGCAAGGCAACTTTGCAACGGTCCAAATTTAAAAGGGTGTGACCACATTTCTACATATTAATATCTATTTAATCAAATATAGCTCATATCACCAGTTTTGGGCAGTCCACTGCTTTAAATGTCTATTTGAAACTTCGATCCATATTCGTACTTCGTACTAATCAGGTTTTTTACTTCTTGTCGTCGCAGACGCAGCAAAACTATCGATTATTTTTAGATCTTAAAAATAATAATATATAATATAGTCCTCCAGACCGAATTTCGGCCACGGCGGCCAATCTCAACGGAGACTAGCCATCGGCGCGGGAGATATTAAACAGAAAACAACCGAGCTATTAAACAGGTTGTAGGTAGGATAATTATGTATTTAATCGATTTTTGGATGAGCAATATTTATTAAACAACCTAATAGAAATTATAATAAGATTTTTTAAATTTTGAAATGTTTAATTTTATTTGGAACAAAATTATTCATTTAATTACTTACCTACTCTAAATTGAATTTCAAAATAGTGCAATTGATATTTCAGTATCATGTGATTAAAAAAATATTAAAATCTGTTGTGAATGCACTTTGATTCAGATCAATCGGAACTCTAGACCATTATTTTAAAGTTCAATACTATTGTAACATTTTATTAGGTCGTTAAAACAGATGAACATCTTCAACTAAGTACCTGATGCGCGTGCGACTTATATTTCGCAATAATGGATATGAATATTCATATTTCAAAGTCAATCTTTGAGGTTTTTGCCAATTCTTATTTATTGAATGTTGGCAATGTTTATACTTTATGTTTAAGGTCATATTTTCGCACCTAATATGTTAAACAGTAGATACCTAATTTACTTAATAAAAATCTTCAATTCATTTATTCTTTCGTCAAGTCGTTGGTTCCAGCGGCTATTCATAGATCTTTTACAGTCGTAACGGGTTGTCAAAAGCGCGAAAGTCTGAAAAACATTCTTACCAAAGGGTTGTTTTACCCAGTAGCTGGGCTGTGAAGGCCAGGTAGGCAATCATTTCATGTAAAATTCAGCTGCATCCGATTAGACGTAATAGTTGTTTCACTGACAGATAATAAAACACAGCCTAAACCGCTGAATCATGACACAAGAGTTTTCAGTATAACGAAGATGTAGCCCATACAAAAAAAAAACTGATTTCATCCCCTATAGGGGTAAAAAAGTACATACAAAGTATGGCAGTTCGTTATTTTTGCCGATGGAGAATACCATCGCCCACTCGACTTGTAGGTAAATAATTCACTTGAATCTATGAGGAAGATATCGTGATGATGGCAGGCGAATAATTTTAACGATGAAAATTATGAAGTTAACCATTTATTTTTCTTTTTTTTTTTCAGGTAAGTTCCAGATGAATAAAAACCACGACTTATCAAACATCCAAGAATAAGTAACCGTCAGCCCTTTGAACCTTGTTATGTTAATGAGGTCGACTAACGACAGTGCGCTAGTTGTAAGAGTAAAATAATTATTTTTACTAAAAAACTAACGGTCCCATGCAAGCTGGACCCTATGTCCGGACATATGGTGGACGAAGTTTAAAAATAATCATCATCATCATCATTTCAGCCGTAAGACGTCCACTGCTGTACTTAGGCCTCCCCCAATTTGGGGGGCTTTGCCATAATCGCCACGCTTGGCAGGCGGGTTGGCGATCGCAGTATGGTGGTAAAATGCATAGAGAACGCTGCTGCCTATTCTCTAGTAAGTCCCTTAGTCGCCTTTTACGACACCCACGGGAAGAAATGGGGTGGTGTTATTCTTTACGTCCGGCACCACACGGTACGGTTAAAAATAATAAATGTTCAGTATTCCCTAATTCATCAATAGCACCCAAAGCCAATGGAAAATGACAAAATGGATGAAAATTTAAATGAATTAATGAAAGCTATGACGTCGAACTGATGGGCAAGAGGTCGGTGAGTTCGAAACCTATCCTTTGCACGAATGAATGACACTACCTACTTATAAAACTGAGGGACAATTCCCTTATTTTTAAGAATGTTTGCATTTTAATCTTAGTCGCAATCTTTTAAAAACATCTCACCCCCTAATTACCGAGATTTTAGACTGTGATTGCCGCTGAAATGACACTGGATTTTCTTAATCAGAGTAATCGACCTCCGGCAATAAGACGTGGTCTTCAATAAAAACCGGACCGTAAAATCTAATAATCCACACTTCCACACTAATCCACACTTTAATATTATAAATGCAAAAGTAACTCTGTCTGTCTCGCTTTCCTGCTAAAACTACTGAACCGATTTAAATGAAATTTGGTACACAGATAGTTTAGAGTCTGAGAAAGGACATAGGCTAGGACTTTTTATTGCGGAAAAGGGGTTTTAAGGGGTTGAAAGGGAGGATGAAAGGTTGTAGGGAAGTATTGTCATTTTTAAAGCTAGAATGATGAAACTTTTTTATTTGGTTTTTATTACATAATAATATATATTTATGAATTATATTTAAAGTATGTAAAATTTTTACCCTTAAGGGGGTAAAATAACATTAGGGAATAGGGGATGAAAGTTTGTACGATTTTGACGGGACTTTTATTGGCAGGTAGCTGATGTAATAAGGAGTAACTTAGGCTACTTTTATTTTAGAAAAATACCTGCGTTAATTTCCGACATCCACGCGGGCGAAGCCGCGGGCAAAAGCTAGTGTTTAATATAACACCTAGTAAAAAAGTCATAAGTCCTATTTAAATTAATTGCACGGGGCAATCAACTAAGCATATACTAACCTATCAAATAGCCGTATAGCTGATACTAGAAACGATAAATAGTTTAAAGTCATAAAACGGAAAACTATATACAATTTCTTTAAAAGCAATATCCTATGCCACTCGATGCATCAGGAAACGATAATTACATTCCTATCTTACGCTAATATTCGTAAACAAATGATCGAATATAATTAATTAATAGACTAACATAGTAGTCTAAGCATATCTTAGTTTAAACTAGACTACTTTCACATCAGGTCTGCTAGTACTTGCAGGAACAGTTCTAATTTATCTTTCGGTAACAAGCAAGACTGTTGAGATCCGATCTCCTTGCTTATTTCATGAATTGCATTTATCCAGGATACACACTTATGTATTATTTAGAAAGGAGAGAGAATACACGAGGACGATGTTCGTAGGAATATTTAGACATGTGGGTATAATAAATTTAGTAACAAATGTAACTACGTAGGAATGACGTTGACTATGTAGATCATAAGACGCTAATAGAAAAACTAAACGCTTACGGTGTAAGGGGAAATGCTTTGGAACTCATTAAATCTTATTTGAGTGACCGCAATCAATATACAGAAATAACTAGAGTCAATTTAAATACGAAACGGGAAATAAAATACTTATCAAACTGTAGGAAACTTCATTATGGGGTACCACAGGGCAGTGTGCTTGGGCCACCATTATTTCTTATTTATATTAATGACCTGCCACAACAAATAAAGCATCCAATGATTCTCTTCGCTGATGACAGTACAGCTATAATTAAATGTTCCAATAATCTAACTTATGAAGACGATGTAAATAACACGCTTATAAAAATTATTGATTGGCTTGACCGAAATAACTTGGTTATTAATATTAAAAAAACCAAGTTATTGCATTTCTACCAAAGGCTAAAACCCCACCATTTAAATGTTGCATATAACGGACAAAGTGTAGAAGAGGTAAAAGTAGCAAGATTTCTTGGCATTCTTGTTGACAGCCAACTAACTTGGAAAATGCAGGCAGACGACATATGTGCACGACTAAGTAAATCTGCTTATGCTCTTTTCATCCTGGCAAAGAAAGTTAATTTACAGACAGTACTTATAGCATACCATGGCATTGTTTCCTCAGTATTGAGTTTTGGCATAATATTTTGGGGCAACTGTGCAAAAAGAGAAACTATATTTAGAACTCAAAAAAGATGTCTAAGATGTATGGTAGGCCTAAACACTACTGATAGCTGTAAGCCTGTCTTTAAATCCTTAAAAATCTTGACTTTCCCGTGCCTATATATACTTGAAGTAGCAGTGTTTGTCAAACTTAATTTGAAATTGTTTCCTGCGATAGTAGACACGAGAAAACGAACCGCTCAACTTAGATCCCAATACAAAACCATGTTGCGTACAAGTAAATACAAATCAGCACTAGCAAGGAGAAGTATTTTAGGCATGGGTCCGGTTATATACAATAAAATTCCTGATAGCATTAAGAATGAAAATTTGCAGAACTTTAAAAGAAAATTAAAGATTTTTTTAATAGAAAAATGCTACTATTCAATCACTGAATATTTGAATGACATGCTGTTATAAAATTTCTGACATTTCTTATTTCACAATTATTATATTATCTTCCATATTGACATTTTAATTTATAACATCGTTCAAATTCCTTGACATTTTTTAGGAAAGTGCGGACATTTATTTTTTATTTTCATTATTTTATATTTTTTTTCTCACTACACATAATTTATGTAATTGACATTGATCAGTTTGATTGAAAATTCTTAATGCGATCTAATTAATGTACTTGTTTAATTGTAGTTCATGTGTCTAAATTAATTTCATGTTTAATTATATTGCATGTACGACTACTTTTGTACGCCCTAGAGGCAAAACATAGCGCCCTCAATGTTTACCAAATAAGAACTAATAATGTACCTATGTTTTACAATAAATAAATGAATTGAATTGAATTGAATTGAATGCAATATTAAAATGTGTAAGTAAATGCATACGTTCAAACAATGGTACCTACCTAATTATTTCCAAAGATATTATTTTTTGGAAAAAAATCTTTAACCCAGCTTGTGGTACGAGTAAAATTGTAGAAATAGTCACGTAAAGGAAAAGCTTTACGTAACGAAATACTGTTATGTGACTTTTTATTTTATATAATACCTAGAAAGAGACAGACATAGAATGAGATAGTTTTCATAGTTTTGAGGGTGCTGAAAGTGACAGTGGTCCAACATGCTGACTGCAAAAAATTTCAAACTATCGTCATGACTGTCGTTTTCATGATTTTTAGGGGTGCTGAAGCCGATAATGAGGTGAAAATAAAGCTCAAGTATTTTAAAGAAAGAGTAAACGACGTTACTTTCGGAGTGAAAGAAAAAGCGTAAGAAACTTCGTATCCACCTTTTTAGGGTTCCGTTGCCAAATGGCAAAAAACGAAACCCTTATAGATTCGTCATGTCTGTCTGTCCGAGTATGACACAGCCATTTTTTTTCCGAAACTATAAGTAAGAGCTATGCTGTTGAAACTTGGTAAGTAGATGTATTCTGTGAACCGCATTAAGATTTTCACACAAAAATAGAAAAAAAACAATAATATTTTGGGTTCCCCATACATAGAACTGAAACTCAAAAAAATATTTTTCATCGAACCTATACGTGTGGGGTATTTATGGATAGGTCTTCAAAAATGATATTGAGGTTTCTAATTTCATTTTTTTCAAAACTGAATAGTTTGCGCGAGAGACACTTCCAAAGTGGTAAAATGTGTGTAGCCCCCCCCCCCCCCCCCCCTAACTTCAAAAATAAGGGAATGATAAAACTAAAAAAAATACATGATGTACTTTACCATGTAAACTTCCACCGAATATTGGTTTGAACGAGATCTAGTTAGTAGTTTTTTTTAATACGTCATAAATCGTAAACCACAATTTACCTTTCATTCAGTCAACTCAAATATAAAAATTAAAAAAAAAAACATTTAATTTCATAAACATCATATGCATAAACCGTGAATACCTGCAGGTTTGTACGGAACCCTCGGTGCGCGAGTCCGACTCGCACTTGGCCAGTTTTTTATCATTGAATACGGCATACATTAAACTCGGTTTCATAAACCATCACAACTAAGTATAATAATTACCCAGTAATTTATTTAAATCTGTGCCACTATGTTATACACCTCTGTTTCCGCAATAGATTACAGTACTTTTGCCACTTATGAATGCAATACGGTTACGGACCTTAATCTTTTCTGATTTCCTTTCGAACTTACTCCATAAGTATCCTAAATCCATATTTTCTTTGCTTTAATCCTAAGCGGAAGTCGGCTATAAATTAATTCACACATATTTTGCAATAGTTAAGTAGAGTTTAAGTGCTTATGGGTCTGTTTTGTCACCTTAGGATAAGTTACTAAATATAGACTTTACTGAAGCATGCAATTATACAAAGTTCGATAAAAATCTTTTCTATTTTTGTTCGTTCACCATTCGAGTCGCGGAAGCAGGCTTCAAAAACGCTTGCTTGATAATCTGGACTCCTCAGACTCTAAAGTTCCATCTAATGAGACACAGACTTCCCCCAGGAGTGGGCCGTAATCTACCACGCGAGCCCATGCGGTAAAATTCCCGCCAAAATCAATCTAGCCATTTCGGAGATTAGCCGGAACAAACAGACAGACAGCCAAAAAATTTATATTTGATTGTTTGTTACCGTTTATAATTTCTTTTGCGTTAAGTAAAAAGCTGTTATTTTGACTCAACAGATAGGCAATATAATTATTTATAAATATAGTATAGAGTATACATATGACACCCTATCTACGTATATCTGTATATCCGGAGTTGGAGACACGTTTCAATAAAGCATTTGGTAATAGTTCCAAGATTAAGCAATGCGTACATTAACTGTTTCCTAGTTCACAAGCACGGACCTATGTGCGATACATCGGTAGATAACAGTGTTGGTTACCTGTTCCCGCTGACTGAACGGTGACGTGGACCGGCGAAAATGGTTCCACAAACTATCTACCACCACACAAACAAATTTCAACCCTAGACTCTAAATCACAAGCTTTAGTATCGCTTTTTGGCTAAAATTGTCAGTAAAATTATTATTCAGTTGCATGGAAACTACGGCTAAACGGTTTACGTTACAATTTCGTGCATCAATTTTCAATTTGATATCGATTCCGGTTTTATTTGTATGTGCAACCTTCTTCGTGCGGTTTTATTACGGTTGTTATGCGGTCTAGGTGTCTCAATAGACGTGAAATTGTCACTTACGTAGTTAGCTGCTTTTCTTTTTCTTTTGGCTGTAGTGAATCTTACCTTTATAAATCTCTGAGTACTGTCTCATTTCTTAGTTGAAAGGGATCTAATGAAATTGATGTTGAATGTCTGTTTTACTAAACGTTTCACAGCGGTGAAGAACACAATACACTAGAATTTTTATAAAATCGTAGTATTTAAAATCATAATTAATAGTATGTAGTATTAAAAGGAGAGAAAATAATCAAAGGAGAAGTTTCATTTTTACATGGGGCTCCGGCCATAACGTGTACCGTTTAGCGAAGCTGGGTAAATTACTCATGAATAGAATAAAGTAACATTTTTTTCATAATATCAAATGGTTTTTATGTACAAAATAAAAATTAAAAATGTTTGACGTTTGTCCTAAGAGTTAGCAAGTGGTTATTTTGAATTCGTTTAGAAACACACTTCAACAATGGAGACTAAAGATTTTTGTAACGATTAAATGGTCACACTTAATTATGTTTACTCAAAAATATTTACAAGAGAATAATATTAATTTATTTTTAACACTACAAGAATACACACATTTTTTAATTATTTTCTACATAACATTGATTTGATGAGACATGATTTCAGAACGAATGAAGTCTGCAAGCAAACGAGACGCCATGTTGAATAAAACATGGTAATAATTGAAAAACTATTATATTTTGTACACAACAAATGAGGTGCAAATTAACCAGGAAATATTTTTCCCTAATTTGTAGTATTTTTTCCTCTTTTTTGATAAATGTACATCTGATGGCCGAAAATGAAACATCTCCTTTCAACAAAAATTCGACCGCATCGCGGTCAGCAGGAGAAGTACCCAAAAGGCTGGCAGCATTGCCTTTGCCACATTGTATGGCAATGCTTTTGCCAAAAAATAGGCCAGCCCTCTGGT
The DNA here is from genome assembly GCA_947507805.1 of Aporophyla nigra. Lineage (NCBI taxonomy): Eukaryota > Metazoa > Arthropoda > Insecta > Lepidoptera > Noctuidae > Aporophyla > Aporophyla nigra. Next base: position 16,679,218 of record OX382309.1, on the reverse strand, counting down.
CACGTGTAGAGTCGACCAACCGCTTGGTAATGTCTCGTAAAATAAAGTGGGCACTCGGATCTCATAGCCGTAGTGTCTCTACCCCAAATAGATCGAACAAATAAGTACCAATAATATTGGAGTATTTGCGCCGTGTAAGGTTCCGCGCGCCTGCAGCAGGCGCCACAGCACAGTCCACCGTGCTAGGAAGATGACGCAAGAGTGTCGATACATGTTGCATCCTATACCAAAATCTAGCCTACCATCCAAGGCATACACTTGGTTGATTAATTTGGTTGAAATACACTCTAAAACCTAGTATCTATTTAGGTACCTACGACCTAAAATTGGTCAGTCGTTCCATAATTTTATTGTGTCACAAAATGTACCTGCTGATGGTTCAAATTATTTCCAAGTCTAATAAATAAGCATAGCTATATTACACAATTTTGGTTATTACTTTTGTGCAATTATGTCAGATCATCGTAAGTAATCAATCATGTATTGATGATTGATTTGTTAATTTCCACACACCATTAAAATTTGCATAACAATTGATTTCAAAAGAATGTTATAGGAAGGCGAAGGTGGGCTTTAAATGAAATAGCACGGCATTCATAACGAAGCCACTTTCGGTTCAATATATAAACCGTTCTCGTAACGATTGGTAACATTGTTAATTTAAAACGTTTCGGTATATTAAAGAAATCGTCCAAAGACCAATTACTTCGCTAACGAGGTGACACCCGATAGACACTAAAAGTCGTTACCCACCGTCTATTTCAATAAACCAATCAGAATCAAAAGGGCATCTTCCAATCCCACAGTAAACAGATCTACTCATCATGAACGTAAAATAAACTAAATTTAATTACGACTATTTGCTAAAACTTAGAACTAACTAATAACATAGAATAAATAATAGCAAATAGTCTGCTAATGGCTACACAGGACGCTTATAAAGTTTATTATCAGTAATATACTGGCAGATCGTGCAAAATATTACGAATAACTAATGGAATCTCTCGGATATCGTACATGGTTATAAAGTGAGGCGAACCAATTTACTATAGAAGGAAGAAATTCAGACGCACAGTTGTGCAAGACCACAGTACCGATCTAACTGGAGCAAACACTTTGGAGTTTACAATCTTCGAACATAAATCCTCGGCATTCTCTAAATTGTTACTATCTATTCACAATTTCGGTATTTTCTCACGAGCCGTACCGGTTCATGTTCACTTCGGCACAGAATTGAGGAAATTCAAATTCGAGACACTGACTTTTTTTGCATTCACATATTTTTATAATGTGTTGGGTAAACCGTGCTGACGGTCAATTTGTTTTGCTATGTTAAAGTATTAATAAACAATAAACAATTAAACAGGTTACTGAAAATAAAACTGATTTTAATGAATACTTGGAAAAGAATTGCAATTTTTACGAGTCGGAACCCGGATATTATAAATCCTGAAACAGATTTGAGACTGCAAAACTATCAACTTTTCTAAAACCACTGTACACGAAAACCTGTATTATCATTTTCTATTTCCTAGTTAGCAGTGAAATCACGTAATGCCGACTAGTTTCTGTATAATACTTGGAACATAACGTGAAATTACTTCATAGCACGAAATTTATAAAACGGTCAAGTCCAGTGGCATGAGACTGTTAGTAGTTAAGAGCGCATGTTTTTATTGTCTTCTTTACATATGTAGTATAAAAACAAAGTCTCATTTCGTGTTTGTACGCTTTTTTTTTTGGATGGGAAATCATCAAATGATTTCTCCCGCTCTGTGCGAAGCGGGAGGGCGTGTCAGACTTTTACTGACTAAAACTCACCCGTGTTCCTTCAGTTACCCCTATGCCAGGGCCACGGTATCTCGTTTGAACAATCTCGCGACCCTGGTAGGTGTTTGCACGCTTAGGTCTGTAAAACTGCCGATATATAGACCGAGCGATTCAAGAGGAAGGTTCATATGTATAATACAAGGGCGAATCCTCTAGCAAAAGCTAGTTAAGTATAAAATGTTCGTCAATTTCCCGCAGGTCCTGCAGAGTACTTGCATAAGACACTAACAGTAGGATAACTTTCATTTTGACAGTTCAACAACATTCATTGCGTTATTTACATTGTTGAGCAGATATTTTTTTCGAACATAAGAAGCAATGAATTACCTATTTAGAATTATATCCTTCAAAATGATTCAGATTCTGATGGATAGTGTGTTACGCAATTACGTTGCTGCATCTACCTATTAATTGCAGAATATACACTGGAAATGCGTTAAACTAGCCGCTGCAAAGCGCTGACTTAGCATAAATTAGTGGGTACCTGATACCAGAAACTTTGCAGTATGAAAGATCCTGTTGTTAACAAATCCATTAGAAGTAATGTGTTAATTATGTTGACAAAGTCACACATTAGCGCGTCATAATGCGTAATGTATGTGTTGCCGGACGTAAACAATAGCACCACCCCATTTCTTCCCGTGGGTGTCGTGAAAGGCGACTAAGGGACTTACTAGAGAATGGACAGCAGCGTTCTCTATGCATTTTACCACCATACTGCGATCGCCAACCCGCCTGCCAAGCGTGGCGATTATGGCAGATCCCCCAAATTGGGGGAGGCCTATGTCCAGCAGTGGACTTCTTACGGCTGAAATGAATGCACTATGCGCTTCAAAATAATCGGGAAATTAGTGCGTGATAAATAAATGAAAATCATCTAAGCCGTTCGAATTGTCGCTGTGTACGGTCTTCGTAAATCGACGCCTCCGCTGATTTGCCGTGAAAGTCAGTAAATTTATTGGTTCACTAATAGCCATCGCAAAATTATTGATAACTAGTTTTTGCCCGCGACTTCGTCCGCATCAATGTTGGTTGTCCAGGACGCAGACGAAGTCGCGGAATAAAAAGTAGCTCCTTTCTTGGGTTTCAAACTTATCCCGTACCAAATTTCATCAAAATCGGTTTAGTCGTGAAAGCGTAACAGACAGACATAGTTACTTTTGCATTAATAATATTAAACTATAGATTAAAACAGTTTTAAAGTTCCGATTATCTTAGTGTTTAATCACAAGGGCCAAAAGTGACGTTAGCTTTGTAAATAAACATTCTGTAATTTAATTACTAAAAGAATATGATTAAATTAGTTATTTTAACAAACGGATGGTACCAATCAAGGGATTTTTATAAGTTATGCAAACATCGTAAAAAGTGATATATAGCGCCATTAAATGATCACAAGGACGATTTTTAAATTGTTTATCAGTGAGTTAAAAATAAAATATAAATAACGCACTTAATAAAACTAATAACTAGAAGTTATGTAGATGATTTACACACACACGTGTCGCCGACAGTAGCTCGCAGTACACTGGATCGAAAATCATGTTTCGAAGACCTTAGCTCGAAGTTTTTAAATTGTGGGTTTTTGGGCTTGAAGAAACCATTGCAAAGCCCAAAAAAACACACTTAAAACTTCCAAGTGCTAAGTCTCTGAAACGTGAATTTCGATACAGCATGCGCCATGGCACATGGATTACAACCCTGACACTAACTTGTTCTGGCAAACTGTTATTTTCACTAAGAGAATAAATTAAAGTATTAAATTATATTATTATTATGATGAAGCCGAAATCGAATTTTTTTAAATTTTAGCGTCGCCATTCGTGCGAAAGTTTATGTAGGTAATTAAATACTTAATTAACTTAATTAACAATTAAAAAGTAATTTTGAATCGGTAGTCTTGCGATAGCCTTATTGCACTTATGTATTTAGAAATGTCACACTGTCCCATTTTAATAGCAAGTAGAATCACTCGTATCGTGGTGTGAAGAATCACACGCGATGCAGTATATGAGTTATTTTATTTGGGTCGCCGCTATCCATTTTCACATACCCCGTGAATGTGAATATGGAAATGTTTCAGCATGTGAAAAGAAATTCACTAAGGAAAAAACAGCAACATCAAACATTTCATGATATTTAGGTCGGTTTTGCCATTTACATAATCTGGAATAAGTCATAGACAACCAGACAAGCATGTCTCTAACTACTTTACTTCGTCTAACGTTTGATCGTTCGGTCTAGTTACGAGTAGATATCGATCCAGCTCGAGGCAAACATAATGACTTTCCAACAAATCGGAACGTCTGAAGTCGGTAGAGGCAAATTGGACTGCATTTAAACGAGAACGGATTACTCGGCATTGTACGCTTTGCGTGTTCCGTACCGAAACCGATACCGAATCACGGAAACCCATGATAGTGACGCTAACGATGGCGTTTCCGTGAATTTGTTAATTTGTAACGATGTTTTTAATTATAATTTTTAGTATGGAATATGAACCGGATTTGGTGATATTGGTTTAAATTTTAGTTCATCGCTGTTTTAATAAACAATAATATCTAGGTCATGGAAAAGTGCCTCAGGCACTAAGTCCGCCGTTGTACAGTATTTTTATACTTGTGCATAAAGTTTTAATAAATAAAAGTGCTTTTTTTCTTACCATTAATTGAATTAAATGTCGATAAAAAACAATATCATATCAGTTTTTAGCCACAATATTGTTATTATTTTATTATTCTTCCCATGACAGAAACTTACAGAACGCCACTTGCTACGATCCTTAAATAGGTACGCCTTTTGCGTCGTTTACGTTTATACATCTGGTCATACACGTACGCCGGTTGCAGCATTATGCTGAGCGATGACCGTTTTGCGTAGATGTGGCGCATATTTTCCACAGCTTTTTTTATATTTTTGTTGTGTTAAGTCTTTTTTGCGTCATATTTACCGCAAATAAACGTATTTTTTTTTTCTTTCTTCTCTTTCACTACGCAGCCGGCCTTTCTGAGAAACTCACCATAAGTTTACAATACGTCCTTTCCCGTTACGGGAATTTCCACTCACATCTGCGTTGTTAATTATTTTTTTTAGTAAACCCAGTATCACTTGGACCGACCTGGAGATCGAGCCTAGGTCCTCTTCTCAGCAGTAGCGCTTTCGACCACTAGACCAACGAAGCAGTCGAACTGTCCAATGGTAACTTCATAATTAAGAACGGGCTAAACAGTTGACCAATCAAAACACGTTTGCACACACCATAACGATCTATTTCCCGCGTTGCACTGCGTTGTAGTTATTATTCACCTCACAATATCCGCGGGATATAACCAATAGCTAATAAATAACTATTTTAAGATTTTCCAGTCCCTTACTCGTTGGCTAACTTCCGTTTTAACAGCTGTAGAACCGAAATAATGAACTTACTAGTAGAAGAACTTCAAGAGCTGTAAGAAATTCGAATATGACAATCGATTAGCGGATTTGGTAAAGAGATATTAAAGAATTCCATTTTTGATCAGTTTCTACTACCGAATTGTCAACTTCAAAAAGTGTGTTAGTATTATGAGTTTGGTTGTTTATTTATTTATTCAAGCAAAGGCCTCCCTAGTCCCTAATTTATTTAAACTTATCTCTATCTAGGCCTATTTGAGTCCAATCTTAATCAAAAGTCCAGTTCATTTTGTCGCCCCCGCCTGGGCTGAGGAGAAATTCATTTTTCCATAGTTCAGGTAACTTGGCATTGTACAAACATATAACATTGTACTATGAATAGTCTAACTTTGTAAAAGCCAACTATTTTTAAAAGACTAATTGTGGTGTTTCCTGCCAGCTCTTCTTCATAGGAAACAAACGATTGGAACCGTGCACCTAGCTTCTGTGGCGTGTCATAAGTGCCCATGTAGGTTTATGTGAAATAAAAAAAAATCTTTGACTTTTTTTGAATTTATCACATTTCACTGCAGCCCGGGATGGTTACCTGGGATGATAATATCTACTAAGTAGATAGTGCTTTTAGTTTTAGTCACAGGTTATTAGAGATTCTTTTGTTATAACAAGTTTATGTTATAATTTTTCGTATATGTAAAAGCGTAATTTGACTTCATTGTCTCATCCCCCGTTTATTGTAATATAAAAACATTGTAACACTCCAAATAAATTAAATTAGCATTGTCGACGAAACATGTGTGGATAATTAAGCTAAGCATTACGATGTTTGCATAACGCGCTGGCAGCCATTTTATATTAAAGCATTAAAATATGAAACATTAGCATAATTTCCTATTATCTACATGCTCTACTTTCCCTGTACAATGGAGAACTCAAAAACCGTATCGACAGAGACCCACGTTGCATAAGGGATGTTACACATTTACGTATTTGTATGTTTCGACAACGACCGTGGTGGATGCCCGCTAAGGTACTGTCATCTGATACGAAATTCATGTACATTGTTTCTCGGCTTTATAGTCTGTTTATCTGATATTTCGTAACGTTCCGTATTGTTTGCACAGCCTAAGCCAGTCACCCATATTTCGTTGGGACAAGCTTGTTACTGCCCGGTCCCCAACAAAGTTACCACGTACATAATCTAGATTCTTGATTTAGAACCTGTAGTGACTCACAATTCTATAGCCAGTGATTTACGAGTTCATTATTAATTGCATACGAAATAATCGTAAAATTTTAACATCAACATTGAATGCAGTTAATACAATGATAATGACCCACAACGGGTTTGTAAACTTGCATACATACATGTGGGACATTTTTAAGTTAAAATTAAACGATCTGAAATGTATCAAAGACACCAAGGACAGTAAAAGTTGTGTCTTTTGACCTAGATTTTTATTCTGAGGGTAGTAAAAGGATTGCAGAACCAATCGGTTTAAGTAATACCTTCGATTGTGTTGGACGACGAGGTGTAAGGTAGGGAAGCTCTACTCTTAATGGGATTTCTTTCATTTAAAGCTAAAGTCGGTCGGATTCGAAGTCTATATTTTATGGTAGGGAACTAGGGATTGAGAATTCATTCTGCATTTTTCAGGTTATAGAAATAAAGCTGCCTTGTTGGTCTAATGGTAGCAATCATTATTTACTGCTGTCTTGGGTGTCGTTTCCCCAGTCAGGCAAGCTGTTATTGGGGTTTTCCATCGAGACTTTCTCAATAGCAGCCCGAAAAGTGGATTTTTGCTCGGTTGATCGGATCGCCCCCTATTATACGAGACTTTAACATAACTTGCGAAATGCGGGAGTACTAAAGGTACACTTCTGACCAATCCTTTGGGGAAACAAGGTATGATGTTATGTATGTGGAAAATAAAGTTTGTGGTTAGTTACTCCTAATAAACCCACAGATGATCCACAATGGTAGAGGACAGCCGTGTGTGGAAGAGGGAGAAGAAGGCTTTTGGTCAACTGTAGATCAATACAGTCAAAATAGGTTATTAAAATTAAAAGTGTATACAATTGGGATATCTATCGCTTTTACGATGAGGAGACGCCCCGGGCGTCGGGAGTCGATTGCGGACTCCCGGCCACCGTAGGCACGAGCTTGCTGGCGGCGGGCAATGGGTAGCTCGCCGCCCGGTAAGGACCAAGCTCGGGTCGACGGCACGTAGTGTTTCACGCGCACCTCAACGAGATGTTACCAGCACTGAAGTGGTCTGCTAGGACCGATGCCTGCCGGGGTCGCGTGATTGTTCGAAAGAGATACCGTGACCCTGGCACATGGGCAACTGAAGGAACACGGGTGGGTTTTAGTCAGTAAAACTCTGACACGCCCTCCCGCCCCGCCCAGAGCGGGAGAAGTCATTTGATGATTTCCCACCCACAAAAAAAAGGGTGAAGAAGGCTTTTGGTCAACTGTAGATCAATAATGGTGGTGCATGTCTTAATACTGTCATGAAATACTAATGCATGACTACTAATGAGTGTTTAACATGTTAGCAAATAAATAAATAAATACAGGCAAAATAGGTTATTAAAATTAAAAGTGTATACAATTGGAATATCTATCTCTTTTACGATTGGACTTTATATTAACCATGAACATAAAGAAGTAGCAGTCTATTGATGATCAGTAGCTTCAACAAGATTACCAATGAAAAACAAAATGATGATAAGTAAAAGTTTATTTATTTAACACTTTAAGCATATACATGTACAGAGGCGGACTTAATGCCATAGGCATTTTCTACCAGTCAACCTTTGGGTGATGCAGAGACAAATAGTGAATAAAAGTTCTCATAGAAATTACCTCAATCTTCCTATTTATCCGCTAATCAATATTGTAAGCCTAAATTATCTTAGTACCGAAGCATAGTAAGTAAGTTCTAAGCCTGCATTAACTGAATATCAATAACTTATAGTTTAACCTCTTACTGCAGAAGTCTGTAGGCGCTTGCAACTTGAGTTTAACTTAAAAACGCAAGAAACTAACTACGTTAATCGTAATATTTGTAATACTATAACATATGTGAGGTAACGTAATGTAAGTAATACACTTTATGAAGTCGACACGGTCGTTTTGAGACGTTCAAGTGCGCAGGCGACTTTCTCTGCCAAACCGGAATTCATTCACGCATCTTTTGGAGGTGATGGCTAATATTTTTACTTTATATAACGTCCGGTATCTCAATTATGACTTGTATGGCAATAAAGGGATGGGACGAGACATCCTTGAAGCGTGACTAATGTTCCGACCTAAGTAGTGGAAGAAGTTATGCGGCTATTCGTTTTTGACTACCTTCAAAGAAAGTTACTGCGAGATCTTTTGGGGATTCCGGAATTGATAGAGTTATTTCAGTTATTTATTTATTTATTTAAACTTCTCGCACACAAAAAAAGGTACAAAGGCGGACTTATTTATAACTAGCTATTGCCAGCGGCTTCGCCCGCGTGGAGGGCGGAAAATATCCCGCGGGAACTTACTACCCAGATAAAAAGTACCCTATGTGTTAATCCAGGTTATAAACTATCTGTGTGCCAAATTTCATTCAAATCGGGTCAGTAGTTTTTGCGTGAAATAGGAACAAACATCCATTCATCCAAACATACAAACTTTCGCGTTTATAATATTAGTAGGATAATATATATATACTATAGTAGGATTATTATACTATAGTAGGATAGGATAGGATGTTATGTAATGTGTTTAACAAACATTTTTTAGTATATGGTTTTCCATTTCAAGACGAGTTTAAGTAAATCTTTGAACCCAAATACATTTCTAAAAACTATTACTCGTATAGGTCCCAATTCCTATATGCAATCTGTACAGCAATTACCAACAAGTCAACAAACCAAAAAAAAAGTACGTAATAATTTGGTGAAATAGCCCAGTGCCCGTCTCAGCGGCGTCTGCGCATGCTTTCACTTGTCTCCACACGTCATTCAACTTGTCAATCTCTCCGACATGATCTAATCTTGGCTCCGGAATGTGTGAACAACATTATTCCACGAGTCAATTAGAAAACAACACCTTGCTTGATAATATAACAATAACTGTCATGCGAAAGAGTAGAAATAAAATTATGTACATTTAGTCAAAATATTCTCTATATTAAAAATAGGTCGTGGCTAAATAATAACTGATCGAAGTTACTGTCGGTGCTTGCCCCGCTGCCTCGTAGATGGGTGACCATCCATGACATTTCCTCCCTGCGTTGGAAAGCACGCTATGCCATTGTTTCGTCACGGGTGTTAGAAACCCGAAAGTTTAACAACCAGTCTAACGAAGGGGTATCGTATTACCCTGTAACTGGGTTGTAGAGGTCAGATAAGCAGTCGCTCCATGTGACATACTGGTATTTGATCCATAGTTGGGAAAAGGCTAGACTGGTTGAATAAAATATGATTTTATAAAATTGCTATCTTCATCACAAGCCTTCGTTTATTAGGATTCCAACTTCTTCGTAAGAAGACCGAAACTATCATTTTTCACAAGAATGAACCTATTTGAGAATTGCAGGATTCCACTAGGATAACTTAAATAAGCTATTAGTCAAGTAAATAGGACGAATGATAGATTATTAAAAATAAAAAGGTAACAGATGTTACAGTATATTAAAAGTTTACATAACTTCATTAAAATATTTGAATAATAAAAACACAAGTTCCCCATCATCTCGACCGAACGATACAATAACTGTTCTTGACAAATTACATGGTATTGTTATTTTCCATGAAGGCTTTTACTTGATCTTGATACATTTGATGTTTCTCCTCCAATGTTTTTAAGGCGCTCGTCTGTCGGACCCCTCCAACGTTCACCATGAAACTTATTTGCACTGGAGGTACCTCAGACTCTGACTCCGTATTCATGCCCATGTTTTTAGAACTAGATTTTGTCCTCTCCTTTGGTTTCTTGCTCTGCAACTTAACTTCAGGTTTAGTTTCGACCTTTTGTTTAGTTTCTGTCTTCTGATTTACATTATCCTTCTTCTTTGAAGCTGACTGCTTTAGTCGTCGTTCCTTATCTGCGTTCCTCTCTCTAGTTTTCTGCACATCAGCAGATTTTGATTTTAAATATGGGTTATTGGCGTTGGAGGTCTTTTTTTTGGTCGATTTATTGACCAAATAGGAAGGTCGTTCTTGTTCGTGGCATACTTTATTGGGCGGTTCCTTCACAGGTTCTCTGCTTGGCTTGCCTGATGTCTCTCGCTCAACTTTTTTGTCGATTTGTGTTTGACATGTCTTTTTATAAATCTTAAGACGGTTTTCCATCCTTACTTTTTCCGAATATCTTTGTAAGCTCCTAGCTCTCTCTAGTCTTGGTTTGATCTGTTCCATGTCGGGTCCCAAACCGCCCAGTTTGACAGTTTGTATAGGTTCTACGGTTGCTCGTCTAGTATGGCGTCGAGGATTTGTTACTTCTGAAACACTTTTAAGATTTTCAGCACTTTGATCACGAATATCCACTGGTTTACAAGTCAAACGTTCCGTAAATTCCAATTGCAATTCTTCGCGGTCTTCTTCAAATGAGTTATCTAGATAGCGCTGTATGTCACGACATATAAGTTTTTCATAATACATTTCATTGTAAGGCTCGGTATTGTAAAATTCTGGCATAGGATTGGTAGCGTCTTCGCCAATACTTTCCCTTTCAGTATCACCAAACTCTGGTGATATTGACCGTATTTCATTGCTAACCCTCTTTTGATCTATATGGTTTGGCGTGAACTGCTTTCGGAACATCTCCAGGTATGAGGGGTGCTTCGGCTTGCGTTCTCTTTCTTTATTTACTAAATACCCGGATGAATGAAACAGTTCAGTCTTCAGTTTTTCATTTCCGTGATATTTGTTCCCTAAATTATTTTGCTTTCGTTTTTTGTCTTTTGGCACCTTTATGAGAACGTCTTTTTCGTAGAAAGGCACAAGTATTGTATCAACATTTTCATCCGAATTATCTTTTAAAGATGATTTCCGTCGAATATTTGATTCCAAGCTATCTAGTGATATGTTGCTGTCGGTGGTGGAGTTTTTATCCATTGCTCGGAATGATAATTTTAGCCTTTTTCTTTTACTCATAAATAGATATGATGACTTGTCCATTGTGTCAAAGTGGCAGTGGCTTTTCCTTTTTTTATAAATTATGTTATTGCCAGGATCATTCACAATTAATATAAACTTTTTCGAATGAAAAATGTCGACTTTGTGAAATTTAGAAGACAGAGGTGTGTATTTAAACATTTGAACAACTTGCCTTTTTGTTATCTGCGAAACGGTAGGCTAGCAATAAATAGTAGGATAGTCAAAAGTTGGGACACGTAGTGGGGTTGGCAGCGGGCCAGATTGAAATAATGCGCAAATTGCTTTACGCCCTCGTCGGCAAGTCGGGGGGTGGCGTGGCGTGGCGTGGCGTGCACGTCCACGCGTCCACTGCCGCTAGCCCACCGCATCGCTCCACCTGTCAACACTATTTGGGATCATTCAACAATTACGTGATCACCGAAGGGGGGGGTGGGGTCGGGTGCTTGTATATACATCTAGATTATTTGGGGGGGGGGGGGGGGAGAGAATCCATGATTACGTCATCATTTATATATTTAAATAGAGAGAGAGAGTTGATTTCATTTCGTCGTTTCAATGAAGACTAATGAAACTATCTATTTTATTGATTTTACTTTATAGTTCTTACCTTTTGCATTTTGACAAATGACACACCCTCTTCCCAAATTTAGGTCATTTAAGACCCATAGAAACATGACATACGTGTCAGTGCTAATAAAACAGCAAACATTAAGCACGGACGAAGATTACGTAATCAAGGCGAGGGGTGATCACATGGGGGGGGGGGGGTTAAAAAAACGGCCAAAAATGATCACGTAATTGTTGAACGATCCCTTTCTACTAGATTTAGCTTTTGAATTTCCACTTTAGATTCAACCTGCGTCGAAACCCCTTAAAAAAAGCAAATAAAGAGAGAATTGTCATTCAGCTCCATTTACAAATCTTAAAAAAAAGTAAGTATGTAGGTATGTGGTAAATCGAATTGCTTTGCCAGACTTTTAAAGGATTAGAAATGTGTAGTAAAATGGAATAGGTCTCTCCTCGCAATATCTGATATTACTTAAAATCCTCCTTTTGAAATTCTGCCAAAGATTCCAGACATTCAGACAAGACGTCTTGCTAGTACAGTGTTTTATTAATTTGTGTCTAGTCGACATATATTTGAGACTGAAGCTACTCCACATTTAGTTGATTAAAAGTATAATTTTGTAACTTCAATATTTGGATTGGCCGTCTATATAGCGCTAGCTATTATACAGGTACATTTGAATTGTCTAAAAATCCAAATGTGCCTGTATACTAGGCTAGCGCTAGTTGGGTAGCAAACGGTTAACTACTTCTGTCTTACAGAGCATCATATATAATACTTCTGACAGGTGACTTCGTCCGCATCCAATATTTACATACCCCGTGCTCCGACACTTTGTTTTCGCTCAACGTTCTTTCCGACTTTTTCTTTTTAATCAGCTCCGGTCGCAGCGGGATGTTGAACAGCCTATCCGAAGATTTACACATTCCAACAAACAAACTCTTCTTCATCTATATTTAGTAACTTAGTACAGACTTGTACTAAATGTTTCAACTTTGAGTTCGTTATTCTTTCGACTGCTATTGTTCTAACTCCTACATGGTGTAGGGATTATAAACTACAATAATTACAGTGTACACAATGGCAGCAGATTCCTAGCTGGCTCCGCGCCAATGTCCGACAGAGATAACGGATTGAGGGCAAGCTCCCCGCGACCCGGCCGGATATCCTCTCTTATTACACACATAACACTATTTTATGCATTTAGGTCCTTTTTCAGTTGCATTTTGGTTGTAAAGTGCTAGTAAATCGTCTCAACCAGCTAAGTCTTTTCCCACAGTTATGTTGCGGTCAGCTTCCAGTCTAACCGGATGCAACTGAATACCAGTATTTTACATGGAGCGACTACCTATCTATTCCGGTACCGTGTGGTGCCGGACGTAAAGAATAACACCACCCCATTTCTTCCCGAGGGTGCCGTAAATGGCGACTAAGGGACTTACTACAGAATGGGCAGCAGCGTTCTCTATGCATTTTACCACCATACTGCGATCGCCAACCCGCCTGCCCGCGTGGCGATTATGGCAAAGTCCCCCAAATTGGGGAGGCCTAAGTCTAGCAGTGGACGTCTTACGGCTGAAATGATGATGATGATGATGACTACCTATCTAACCTCCACAAAAACCAAAATAAAAAGTATTTTTTTCCAAATTAGTCTGAGAATCAAAACTTTTCAAAGTTAAAATTACATAAACGGGGACTGGCCCGAAAAACGCCTGCACTTTACCACTTTGTGTGCTTAAGCTGGGAAGAGGAGTAGCGTAACAAGCTTCACAACCCAGTCACCGGTTAATACGATACCCCTTGATAAGACTAGTGTTCAGACCTTCGGGCTTCTGATAACACGTAACGACTCTCAAAGATCGACGAATGATAGCCCGGACTAATGCCTTAACGTGCTTTTCGATGCAGAGAGGTCTTGAAAGCTAAAGATGGTCACCCATCCACGGATCAACAGCGACGAGCGTAGCTTAACCTGACCGATCGAACCGTGAACTTGTTATTAGTTAACCTTGTTTTTATTTAGCCTATTGTTTATACAGGTTGTTAGTAGTTTGACTGACAGCACTGACTTGTTCATGACTTGCATGACCAAAACTATCTAGTATTGTTCTCATGACATTCCACATGTCCTAAATGTATTAATATTCAAGCTGCTTACTATAGAATGGGCAGCAGCGATCTCTATGCATTTTACCACGGTACTGCGATCGCCAGCCCGCCTGCCAAGCGTGGCGATTATGGCAAAGCCCCCCAAACTGGTGGAGGCCTGTCCAGCAGTGGACATCTTACGGCTGAAATGATGATTCAAGCTGTTGATATATTTAAACCGAGTCTCTAGTTCAATAATACATTTCCTCCTGTCACAGAGTTTCTGTCAGAGAAAGGGGCATGATATATTTTGATCTGGGGTAATTTTTTCCAACAGTATCTGTGTTATCAATATCACGGATTTAGGTGACGTGAGCAATGCAATAACCTTTCGTTTCCATCGTGTTTATACATGTTCTTCTTCCTTGTTTGTTGTGTTGTTTTCTATTTTGTGATTCTTATCTTCTTGATGATCTTATTAGTTAGCTACTAGCTTTTGCACGCTGTTTTTAACGCGTGGAATGTTGGCCCCGACCTCACTTCGTTTTACCTTTTATTTCTTGTCCCTTGGCTCCTAAAGGTAGTAGCGTGACATTAGAAAATCTCCTCTAGAATTGCACCCTAATTGCCTTAACTACTATTAATCAGAATCTGAATCATTTTAAAGCTTATTTGTCATCTATTCTTTCATATGTTCGAAAAAAAATGTTTGCATAGCATCGTAAACCACGTCATGAATATTGTGCAACTGTCGAAATGAAAGCGATTCCCACTGATACTGTATTACGCAATTACCCCTGGTCTATCAAATTCAAAAATATTTTTTCAAATCCTAAGATTTTGTTCCTAAGAATGACACGATCAAACAAACAAACTCTCCAGGTAGATTATATTGACATAGATCGAATGCTTCATTAAAAACTCAATTTCAAACTACTCAATTGGTATCATGAACTGTAAAATATATTTTTGATTAGGTTACATATTGCATACATTCAGTATAAACCACGTTAATAAAGTCATCATGAACCGATTGCATTGTAATGAACTTCGATTCCTACATAATTTGAACTCAATGTAGACCACACAAAGCCGTATTATCATTTAAATTGGTAATATATGAGATACATTTGTTATCTAAAGTTGATATTAGTTATCGTAATGTTATGTATGTACATACTTCGTGAATTTACTGATCAGGTGTTAAGGTCAGTAGAATATCATTGTCGATTCTGAGTCACGCATAACATGTTACAAAGATACAAGTAATGAGACATATTGAACTTTATTCACTTGTATTAAGGTCCATAGAAATTTCTTCTGCATCAATACAGTAGTGACAGCTTTGACACCATGATAGCATCGATGGCATTTAGAATTGGAACCGGAAAGATAATCTGAGGACTGAAGACCGAAGTATGGCGTAATTCTAAAGGTGAACAAGTTTCAAGTTTAGATATTCCTTCATATAAGGAACTTTCAAGGACTTTTCGTTAGATAATGTTTAAAAAAAAACATTAGACGAAATTTTACAATCTAAAAAAAACCTAATAATTTGAATGTCTTCTTCTATTGATATCTTCATAACATTGACGGAGGGTCGTAACTAAGGAATAAAAGCTGCACGGGTCCATTTCGAGGTCGGTCCGTGGATCTTTATTTACCGTGCCTCGGAAAGCACGTAAAAACGTTGGTCCCGGCTGTCATGCGTAGATCTTAGACAGTCGTTACGGGTCGTCAGAAGCCCGAAAGTGATTACTAGTCTTACTAACGGGGATCATGTTACCCAGTGACTGGGTGGTACCCATATTCAATTGCTAGTATTCAATTGCATCCTGCCAGGGTCGTGGATTTCATCGACAGAGTTACCGTGGCCCTGGCACTGGCAACTGAAAGAACACATTTGGGTTTTTTTTTGTGAGAAAAAGTCTGACGCGCCGTCCAGCTCCGCCCAGAGCGGGGGAAGTCATTTGATTATTTCCAACCAAAAACAAAACTGCATCCGGTTAGATTGGAAGCCGACCCCTAAAGCCGACCCCGGAGATGATGATGACTTCAACCGGATTAGATATGAACAGAAATGTATATTGTCGGTGAAATAGAGAAGAGCGCTTATCTGTGTTTTGCTGTGAAATCAATTAACTCAGGTACTTTAAATTAATTATAGAAGCATTAATAGAGTAGTTTGCCTTCAGAATTTTTCGGCAGTTTAGTTTTGAGCATGATGCCTAGCTAAAATACCAATAAACTATTAACTAATGTTCTACAGAAGACCTTGACATTTGTACCGTAGATGAACATATTAAGATGGAACGTGGTTCGTGTTTCCTTTTAACAGCCTATAATGTTCCCACTGCTGGGACACAGGCCTGTGAGAGTGAGTGGGCTGTATTTCACCACGCAGACCCAGTGTGGGTTGGTCGATGTCACATGTCTTCGAAGTTTTGGTTCTAGGACAGGCCGGTTTCTTAACGATGTTTTCTGTCACCGTTTTGAGAGCAATGGTGATGAAATAATTTACACAAAGGAAAATGCCTGTCTGCGTTCGTACCTACAACCTTACAACTCGTATGTCGTGGCTGTTATTACTGGGCCACCACTAGTCCTCAGTCCACTATTTAATTGGGACTGATTTTGATTGTTTAGAAATCTTTTCATCAGGCTCTGAGTTTTTTAGGTACTCCTAATAGGTTCTCGCGTGGATACAAGAAAAATGTCGATATAATAACGATTTTACCAAAAAAAAAAAATTGCACTGCGTCCTCGATATTCTTTATGAGTGAATCATTGTCCATTTTCTGTTGAGTTTATCCTTTTCAACCTATTAGCTAGTACCTAACTACTAGCTTCGCTAGGGATAGTGTAGTTAGTGTTTCTCAAAATAATAAAATTAATTTTGTTAAAAAAATATATTATATTGCAATTATTCAACTTGGTGATCGATAACAGTTAAAGTAGGTAGATTGAACAAGAATACATAGTCATCAATCCACATTAAA
Source organism: Aporophyla nigra (assembly GCA_947507805.1). Classification (NCBI taxonomy): domain Eukaryota; kingdom Metazoa; phylum Arthropoda; class Insecta; order Lepidoptera; family Noctuidae; genus Aporophyla; species Aporophyla nigra. Next base: position 16,662,196 of record OX382309.1, on the reverse strand, counting down.
ATTAAATAACATGAACTTGTCATGTTATTTAATTTTAATGTGGATTACGCACCTCTGCTCAACCCTCCGAGGAAACAAATTGTGATGTTATGGAGTAGAAACATATGATTATGTGTTTATTTGTTGCACAGTCGTGAAATCTTTGAATACCTATAATATAAGCTAGTCTCGATGGCAGATCTCTAGGTCAATATTGATTAATTGCCAATAAACATTCTTTGTATTTTGAAATTACTTATTAGGTAAATGTCATAATTAATTATTTTAATGTGGAAGAGCTATCGAATAGAATTGATATAATAGCCACCACCAGCCAACACCCTACTTGCGTAACACACTGTGTGAATCAGAATCTGAAGGATATTGCCTATCCATCGATTTTTTTTATTAGCTGTTGCTGTCCCACAGCTGGGCAAAAGCCTCCCTACTCTCCTTCCACGTCTCTCTGTCCAGAACTGCTAAGGACAAATCTTTATTAAAAGAGTCGAGCTCATCAATTCATATGTTCGAAAAAATTGTCTGCTCGTCAACGTAAATAGCGCAATGAACTGTCAAAATAAAAGTCATTGCTTATGTTAGTGTGTTGCGAAATTACCCCGCTGTTAGTACCAACTTTTATCTGTAAGTGGTAAAAAGTGCATCACCGTTGACAATCTATAGTATGCTTACCAACATGATTGTAGAACTAGCTCTAAAGCCCAATAAAATCAAAACTAAACCACAAAAGAATATCAAACGAACCTTTTAAGAAACTAAACAGCTAAGATATCGACAAGGTGACTCAAATTAGGATGGGTTTACACCTCCGTTATGTGGGCCAAGGTGCCGTGAAATTGATGTCAATTTAGTTGACAATGGCGATCCGGCTTTACGTTCTCTGAGATGCTGTGTGCACGCACATTTAAATGTTGATAAACTTCAACAACAATGCAGATGTCTTCCATGGCCATAAGTATTGCATTGTGCATACATTTTGCTAATCATCTTTTAGCTTTCATGGGAGTTAATGCCGACGCCAACTTAGCAAAGTTGAAAGTTAAGTTTCACTTAGTTATGTTTAAGTATTTACTTTTTAGTTTCTAAATACTTGTCTGTTACCTATAAGCATCTTCTTTCCAGTTTTCAAAAAAGGTATTATTCCTTTAATATATAAATTGAACGCGATTTGCAAACTGAAAATTGTTGATTTTAGAATTCGGATGATAATGATATTTTTTCCCGTTACCGAGATGAGGCCTCTTTCCCAACAGTGGGAACATTATTGGTTGATTATGTGATTGACTTAAGAGCTGTAGGTCGACGGTTCAGACCCAAGCAGGCACTTTATTCATCATCATTATTATCATCGTCATTATTTTATCACCACTGATCTAAAAGCGTAGAAGGACAACATCATGAGTATACCAGCATGTCTTTGAAACAAAAATCTGAAGCCGCATGTGGCCCACGTAGTGTATTATGGCCCACTCCCTTTCGCATGCTCTCCCTCCCGTTGATTATGATTATGCTACGCTATAATTACAATTAACATTTCGATAACAATCTATTTGTGCGTTACGAACAGTTCCTAGAAAATTCGAGTCCAAAACCATTCCTACAATGAAAATAGCCCAGTATAGCCTCAATTCCCAGACTGTTAATAATAGAAATAGATCGTAGAGAATAACGAATATAGAGTTTCAATGTAAAAGCAGGAAAAATAAAACTATAGATAGATTGGTCACGTCACGTTAATTTGGCGCGCCCTACATCGTGTAATCGTGTCAGTGACCTTATGGAGCTTTTCGTTTGGAAAACACGGTGCAAAAATATTCCTGTACATGAACTCAATAAAAAACTACACGAACTTAGCAGTTTAGAATGGTTTTAGGAAAGATTTTTTTTTTAATTTGAGGTTAAAAGTAAATATTAAAAAGAAACGCGGTCACGTGGTCGTTGGTGTTATTTCCATTCTAACGAATTCTTATTGTTTCTCTCTGGTTGATACTAGTCCAAATATTGTTTTACTTTATAATCTTTACTACTTTTGTACATAATGAAGTCGCTTCCGCTGTCTGTTCGCTTAATGCAGTTTTCAGCAATAGATAGAGTGATTCAAGAGGAAGGTTTATATGTATAATACGCGGGTGAAGCCACTGGCAAAAGCTAGTAATATGTAAAATAAAGGAGGCATACGTTAGTACCGCCAACGGCAGCAATTGTCTCTGCCGTCGACTCGTCCTGCGGGGCGAGCACGGCCTCTGTGCTAGGTTTCAGTCACGCATTTTATCACGAAACCGCATGTTCCCAAACTGTGATAAAAATGTGTGACTCGAGCCAATTACAGTAGGGCGCGCTCGGCCCGCTGCTTGTGTGTATGAGCACTTATAGTCCTCCAGACCGTATTTCAGCCATGGCGACAAATCTTAACGGAGACTAGCCTTCGGAGCGGGAGATTATGCGCACTTAAATAGGTACCTAACCACTTCTTTATCATACCGATATAATTTGAATAGAAGTAAATAAATAAGTCAAAATCAAAAGAAATTTATTCAAATTAAGCTGAGGATCAGCACTTTTCGAACGTCAAAATTACAAAAGACAGTCCCCCAAAAAGCCCGCCCGTCACCGCTTCCTAGTGCTTTAGCTGGGAAGAAGAAGTGGCGCAACAAACTCCCCAGCAGCTCAGCTGTCTGCCCAGTTAGAAGAACTATAAGTAAGACTAATAGACTAAGTATAACAGAAAGAAATTTAATAATCTTCAGGTGTTACCGGAAACAACGTAATCAACGTGGAAATATTTAACACTGGTAACCCTCTTCAATTATTTGTTTTTACTGTGTACATTTCGATGCGATTTTATTGCAGTGCTTGGCGTGAATCGTGATGGTTGCGGTTATCCAATACTTACGATACGACTGATACAGTTCAAGTTCGACAGTTACGATGGCCAGTGATGTAGTTACGGTACTTTGCGTAATCAATTGAGAAGTCAACTATAAAGTAATAGTATGATACGTACCAAACAGCACTTCTTATTTAATATCTGTTACACGAAACATTAAAATACTGTGTATAATGAATGAGTAAGGGCTAGCAGGACTTGAAATAATGTTCATCTACAAATATTTGAATATGGTTTATTGATTTTTACCAACATTGTTTTATTTTTTGGTATAGAAATTTAAATTGTTATTCAGTTTTTACTAGGTAGGCAGTTGAATTCGGTTCATCTATATATCTATAACACGAAGAATTCTTGACCGTTTGTCTGGTTGTAGGTATATTCCGGGTTGGCGTATAAACGCGACTGAATTGATTAGAACTAAATATGGCACACAAACATAACCAGCACAGTACGTTCCCGTGGGATGTTTTCCAATATACACGCAGGCGTAGCCGCGGCCAAAACCAAGTGTAATGTGGTGTTATAATTTCAGATACATCACGTTAAAATTATAGCAACACCAACCAAAACTCAGCAAAAAAACAGCAAAACCACTTCGGGTCTCATGCTTTTTATTTTACTTAGTAAAAGCAACCAGCAACCACAATCCATATTTTCCGTGAAGCGTGCCAAAGTTACGTAATCATTGATTGATTACGTGCTTACCTGTGCAAAATCACGTTTATCAATAAGTTCCGGCAATTGGGCCCGATAAGACATTCAGTTCCGAGACAATAGGCCGATTAGTTAGACTGAATGCACTTGACCTACATCCGGTTGCGATTGATACAAGCATTTAATAGGTATGGCAACACTGGCCGTAACTCAGTAGCACAGATTAAAAAATAAAAAGCGCGGGACAAAAGCTAATTCAAAATTCGATTGCACGTATGATTAGATTAGGCGATGAACTTTAAAAGGCGTTATGCTTTTAAATTGCTTTTTTTTTCATTAGGCTTTAAGTCAGGGTTACTAGCCTGACATTGGTGGTAAAAAAATACATAACCGTTATGAAATAAAAGGTTTGTTGACTTGGAGTCAGTTAGTTGATTCTGGGGTCTTTAATCCTTTTGAATTAATAATTCATGATTATAAAAAAACAATAATATATCTAGAATCAGATATTTAGGAATTAATAAATTTTATTTCTTTTTTTCTGGTTTCTAACATGGATGGTAACAAATTACCCATTTCTTTTGGCATAATTTAGCTATTATGGTGTCATTATACGGATCGTTGACCTAACTCTTTTAAGCCAACGACCCATCTATCACTAAACGGTAATCCTAAACAAGTTGTAGAATCCGAGACTTATAAAACATATCTATGGTCTATTATGGGACTAAAATCCTAAAACTCGATTTGTTAAAAAAAAAACTTATAAGCAAAACAAATATTAGGTTGATAACCTGGTGAAACTGGAATCAAAGAACAGATTAATAGTTCTATGCCTTTCAAATGTATCGATAGTGTATTGACCATACAAATATTTGCATATTTATTGATTAAACATATTTATAAATAACTGTATTATTTATTAAAGAACCAGCCTATACACTTGTTGAGTTTAAATACTAATTTTATCAGAGAGGGAGTGGGCCGTAATCTACCACGCTGGCCCAGTGCGTTATGGTAGATATCACATGTCTCGAATTTTTGTTTCTTGGACATGCCGGTTTCCTCACGATGTTTTCCTTCACTGTTTTGAGAGCAGTGCTTATGAAATTAATTACACTAAGTAAAGCGCTTCCCTGGGTTCGAACCCACGACCTACAACTTGTAAGTACCACCGCAGCTCGAATAATGATTAGTCAGTGTGCATTTCTAGAGTATCGACCTTCTCTATTAAAAACATTCGTCATAAAAGCGACATCGAGTCCACATAACACCTCTACTATCGGTCACTCTTCCTGCTTTAATTCACGTGAAATTCACCGTTATGCTACGTCAATAAGGTGTGTTATCCCGTGAAGCTTTTCTGTGTTACGTACGGAGCTGGTTTATTGGTTGTATAAATGGTGGGCAACTCAAAACAAGCTTAATTACTTCGAGAGAGTGTCGAAGAGTATTAAGGTAACCAAATGGGTGCGACTGCGATCATTTACGATCAGTTGGCACGAACAGACCGACAGGTGGACTTTTATGGTTATATCCTACAGATAACGGTTACCTACATACGAAGTTACCTAGTTAGTTAGATAGTTAAGCTACTTAAGTTCTAAGTTGAGCTGCATGATAACAGATAAACTGACTGACAGGTTCACTCAATTCTTCCTTCAACAAATCATTTCAGACATCAACTCACATGGTCTTCACATGATGTGACCAAGATTATGTCTGGACTTTAAAAGAGACCTCTGAGTTGGTTTCGGCCTTACTTCTTAGAATAGTCAGGTAGGAACCACCAACCGCATCTAGTTTAAAAAATATGATTTACTTTTAAAAGTGTTTGTACAGACCTTACAGAGTTAAAATTATTTTATTATTTACCTATATTATATTACCTATAAACTTGTGTAAATGGTCGTAATGTGTACACACGTTTACAAAGCAAAATGATTTCAAGCAATAATATTTTTTTGCAACATACAAGTGCTTATTAAATTCTTATTAATTATTGAAGATGTACAAACTTCAAATTACTCAATAAAAAATACTACAATGATCAAATTGATCATTAAAATTCCGTTTCCTAAATCATTCTCATTGACATTCAGAATATAATTACAAGCATTGATCTTCGGATGTTCCGTATTTAAAATAAGGTCGGCTTATTTTGGAATAAAAATATCGACATGATATTTTATTCGATTCAATAATCGAATAACGTCTCAGTTCGGTGTTGTTATTAATATAATTTTTGCAATGAAAATGCAATTTCCTTGTCGCTGGCAATACAATATTTTGCTCGTGTATTTTCATTAAACTCTTGATACTCCATCGCGGGCTCATGAATAAAATTATCGTGTATCCCTTGTACGTATTTTTATGCCCACTACATGTTTGTAAGAATTTCGCGCTTAATATTTTTAAATTTATCATAGCCACATTTTGCCAAATAAGTCTTCTGCAAAAATATTCAGCGGTAAGGCTCCCGCAGACAGGCACGACGAAACACAAATCACGTTGAACAACATACATAAATTTTTGTACTTGAGTCGCGTCGACCCGTCGCGTCTGTTTGTGGTAGCCTTAACATGACTTTGTAATGGTTTTATTTATGATGTCGATGTCAACATCTTAATATTAAATGTAAAGTCGTGTTGGATATTCCTGAGATATGTACCTACTTATGTATCATTTTAATCAGTTGTCACGGCATAATACTTAATTATGATACAAAAATGTTGTAGTGCCTACTTGTTAAACATGTTAATATTTTAAGAATTTTATTAATGCTCATATTTACGATCCGGATAAGAAAAACATAATATTTGCTATACAATATTACTAATTCGATGGTTTATCGCTTGTGGCTAAGTAATAACAGCCATGCGGGTCGATCGATTAGGTTAAGCTACATTTGCCGCGGTTGCCCCGTGGATGGGTGACCGTCTTTACATATCAAGACCCCTCCGTGCCTGGGAAAGCACGTTCAGCCGTTGGTCTCAGCTGACATTCATACATCTCTGACAGTCATTACGGGTCGTCAGAATACCGAAAGTCTGACAACTAGTCTTTCCAAGGGGGGTATCGTATTACCCAGTTAAACAGGGTTGTGAAGGTCAGATAGGCAGTCGCTCCATGTAAAACTGATTACTCAGCTGCAGCCGGTCTAGACTGAAAGCCGACCCCCACAAGTTAGGTAGATGATGAGTTGAGTTCAATAACATTCATTGCGTTATTTACGTTGCTGAGCAGGCACCATTCTCCGAATGTATAAAGAAATGGATAAGGAAAATACTTCTAAATGATTCAGGTTATGATTTATAGTGCGTTACGCAATTAGGCTGCAGGTTCAATTGCGACTTTTCGATGTGGAAAAAATACCAATATTTTAAAGCTGAAGAGTTTGGTTGTTTGGTTGAACGCGGTAATCTCAAAAACTACTGGTCTGAATTGAAAAAATATTTTTGTGTTGAGTAGCCTATTTATTGAGTAAGGCTTTATGCTATATCACATTACGCTACAAACAAAAAAGAGCGGAGCAGCAACGAAAAATGCTACGGATGGATGGACGGACGAAAACTGGCAGGCAATTCGATGCGACGGGAAGGGTCAGGGGAGTAAAAATTTGACGTGGGCGAAGTCGCGGGAAGAAGCTAGTTACTTATATTAAAAACGATATTTTTCAAATAGCCAAGAATAAATATATTTTTTTACAGTTGGTAATATAAAGTACCACATACTGCATCTTAGACATTCCATCACCAATGAATGTCAAGGAATAACGCAAATAATTAACAATGATGCAATTCTGTTTACCCCACAAGGGACCAAGCGCGAATGTAGTTATTAGCAGGCTAGATAACACGCGGCTCGAGTAGGTATCCCTTGAGATACGGTACGAAGGATGATAAATCACGAACCTCCCTAGATTAGCCACCTTGCAGGAGCTCAATACTTGGCCTTAACTTAAGATACAAAAACAATTGCAAGAAAAACTAGCATAATATTTTTTTAAACTGAGAAAAGTTGTATGTTCTGTACAAATAAAACGCACGTTACGAGAAAAAAAGATACATAAAATGCACACATACAAAAAGTTGCCAAAAGCCCCGTATTTAAGTCAATAAAAAAAAAGTTTAACAATATTCTCCATTGCTTGTTGAAGTCAGGATTAATGACCAAAGACAATACAAATACAGAATTTTTCTATTTGTTTTTCTACCTTCAATTACTAGTACCTGGAATTATATTTGTGGTCCGTTGATTGCAATAAACTCGCCCTCTAGGGGCTAGGGATCCCTAAATATTTTATGAGTTAACATTTAGCTTAACTGCCTCGGTGGACTAGTGATTGCAAGCGCTACTGATGACTATGAGGTCCTGGGTTCAACTGCAAAGTTTTATTGGATACATACATACAATCACGCCTTTTCCCCATGGGGGTAGGCAGAAATCACGGATCGCCACCTGCTACGATCTCTACACACTCCTTTTGCCTCGTTAAGGTTCATACAATTGGTCATACACACACGCCGGTTGCGAGTACCACGCACCTGACCTTTCTGAAGAACATCACCAATAAGGCTTTTTATTGGATATTGTTATTCAACCAGGAATTTGCATTGGAGAGGCCTATGTTGAACAGTGGACTGCGATAGGCTGTTGTTTGACTGACCAGGAATTTCTTAGCAGCAGCCCGGAGACTAAATTTGTGCGCGGTTGATGGCAATAGAGGCCTCGACTGCCTCCATTACATGCGACTTAAGCATAAGTAGCGAAATGTGAGTGTATTTTAGGTACGCTTCTGCCACACTTTTTGTGAAATTGAAACTTGATGTTATAATATTTGTAATAAACAGGCCATTTCTTACTTCTATTTCCTAAAATATCCATTTAATTATTAAACCACATAATGCCGAATAAACGAGATTATATAGGAATTTTCAACAAAACAAAAAATTGTGGTGAAATGTATTTGACTTTTATAGAATGCAAAGACAACTGTTAAATAAATGTAACGTTATATACCTAAGTCTTAAACATTTAAACTAATGTTCCCCTGCTAAACGAATAAATTATTAAAGGACTGGTTTATTTAATAAATAAACTACGCGAGATTACGTGACATTTCTATTTTATTATGTTTTTAAGCCAGTCTGTCAAAAATGTACGCTTTTATGTGATTTATTAAAAGCCGTCAGGTCAAGAGGGATTATATCAACTTAGAGGGTTGTATAATTGTATTGATGGTTTCAATGATTATAGTTATGTTGTTCATATGTGTTTACGGTCGCGAATCATATTTTATTCAACATACAACCTGACACTGACCTGCAAAAAGCAACAAAACACAACAAACTTTGAATTTTGGGGACTAAATTTGAACATCCTACTTTATAATATCTAGGTACTCATTATTTGGTTTATACTTCAAACAAAGATAATGTTTTTTTTTTCTTGGATGGGAAATCATCCAATTACTTCTCCCGCTCTGGGCGGAGCAGGAGGGCGTGTCAGACTTTTAGTGACTAAAATCCACCCGTGTTCCTTCAGTTGCCCATATACCATGGCCACGGTAACTCTTTCGAACAAATCTCGCGACCCTGGCAGGTGATAGGGTTAACCTATAATTTTATTATTTTTTTTTTTTATTTTTTTAAATTCTAATATTTTGTAGGAGGCTTTTATCCAAAATTTTATTATTAGTAATTGATTTAAGCGGCTATATTTTAGATTAAATTAGTAAATAGTAGTATATCATATCGTAGTATTCCATTGACTTTTTGATTTGAGGGAACTATGTAATTCATCAATGCGAGAGTCAACTTACAGGAAAAAAAAATATAAAAGAATAAATTATAATCAAAGCTTATTAAGTTTGACATTGATTATATTATTACCTAACCTAAACTGGTTTTACCATAGTCACCCAACTGTCCAACTTACCTATATTAAATATGAGAGTTTTTATTATATTGGATTTGGATAATATATTTGGATGACATTTAGTAAACAGATAGTTAATTAAACCTGGGATTAAGACATAGCATACTTTTATATATTTATCCCCATTTCTTCCCGTGGGTGTCGTAAAAGGCGACTAAGGGACTTACTACAGAATGGGCAGCAGCGTTCTCTATGCATTTTACCACCATACTGCGATCGCCAACCCGCCTGCCAAGCGTGGCGATTATGGCAAAGCCCCCCAAATTGGGGAGGCCTAAGTCCAGCAGTGGACGTCTTACGGCTGAAATGATGATGATGATTATACTTTTATATGGAGAACAGTGGTGGCCCAGTGGTATCGGCCTCGACTTACGAGGTGTAAGTCGTGGGTTCCAACCCAGGCAGGCGCTTTATTTTGTGTAAATTATTTCATCACCACTGCTCTCAAAACGGTGAAGGAAAACATCGTGAGGAAACCGGCATGTCTTAGAACCAAAAATTCGAAGACATGTGACATCTACCAACCTGCACTGGGCCATGTGGTGGATTACGGTTCACTCCCTCTCACCGGGAGGAGGTCTGTGTCCCAGCAGTGGGAACAATATAGGCTGATGATGATACTTTTTATTCCAGCTGGGCGAGCACAGCCTCTGTGATAGGTTTGAGTCACGCATTTTATCACGGCTTTTGCTCCCAAACTGTGATAAAAATGTGAGTCTCAAGACTATCACAGTAGACTGTGCTCACACCGCAGTAGCGTTCCGTAGGATAATTTCCGACCACCACGCGGGTGAAGTTGCTTGCAATAGCTAGTTAATTATGATACAAAGTTAATTAAGTTTGACGTTTATTATCTATTATTTAGGTAGGTACAGACGCCAGCATTTGAAGCTACTACAATCTTTCAAATTTCTACAATCTGTCAAATTACTACAATCTGTCAAGTTTTCAACTTTAACGCTAAAGTATTAGGTTCAAGATTGATTAGGAAAATTTGTCAGTTTCGGGTACCTTGATATGCTGGCGTCTGTACATTGTCTTTACTTTATTCTCATATCTATGGCCATACTTAATAATCACAAACGAAATAGAACTACCAAGTCATAAGCTACAGATTTCAGTTGAAGGAAGTTTTAAATAAACAAAATGGTATTTAAGTGTTATTTTGCTATTTAGAATGTAGCTGATTAGTGAAAGTGCCTAGTAATCACGTTATTTCATCATACCCTATGTCATAATCACATACCTACCTACCTACGTGATGAGAAATACCTACTTAATCAGGAACTCTTTGTTGCATGTTTTTGCGTTTTTTTTTAAGATATTGAAATTATATTTTTCAAATTGACAACTCTTATTATGCAATGTGTTTTAAATATGCTGCAGCATTGCTTAGCCAGTGTTAAAAGTTGAATATTCTTCAATTCTTCATAATTATTCGTTGTTCATCTTTTTCTCTTTCAGACCAAAGATTTGACACACACACAGACACACGTTTGACAGACGTTGTCCTATCTCCTAAAACTCGATCGCAGTGCCACTTACCGGGACCCATTGTGAATCTTAACCAGACGAGGAGCCATCCAACACATATACCAATTTTTTTCTATCAAAATCGGTTCAGCCGTTCAGGAGGAGTTCATAGTCCAAGTCGTACCGTAATCGTATTATATTTACAGATATATATTTTTTTATGTTAAAAAACTTTAAAAAAAAATAACCACCGCCTTCCTTAAAAAAAAAACAATTCAAAGTGAAAAATAACTTTAATTTCGGATGTAATTTTTTTCAGTTTTTATTTTTAGCTTTTCAGTTATGGTATGTACTCCGCACTAATCTAATCGCGTTATTCGTCCATTTGTCGCGCACATACTTAATGCAAATTTTAAACTTATATAGCTTTCACATGAATCCCATTGTCAGAATGGAACTAAATTAAAATGGGATCACACGGGAAGCCAGCTTTAAAATAAAAAAAGAATCATCAAAATCGGTTCGCCCAGTCAAATGCTATGAGGTAAAAAACACAAAAAAATAATATACAGTCAAATTGAGAACCGCCTCCTTGTTTTTGAAGTCGATTAAAGATAAAAAACCGGCCAAGTGCGAGACGGACTCGCGCACCGAGGTTTCCGTACAAACCTGTAGGTATTCACGATTTATGCATAAGGTTTATGTTTATGAAATTAAATGTTTTTTTTTTTATATTTGAATTGACTGAATAAAAGGTAAATTGTGGTTTACGATTTATGACGTATTAAAAAAAAACTACTTACTAGATCTCGTTCGAACCAATTTTCGGTGGAAGTTAAGAGAAAAAAATATAAGATTGAGATTTTTTTTAGTTTTATCATTCCCTTATTTTAGAAGTTACGGGGGGGGGGACACATTTTACCACTTAGGAAGTGTCTCTCGCGCAAATTATTCAGTTTAGAAAAAAAATGATATTAGAAACCTCAATATCATTTTTAAAGACCTATCCATAGATACCCCACACGTATGGGTTTGATGAAATTTTTTTTTTTTAGTTTCCTTTAAAAAACCCCAAATATTTTTTTTTTCTATTTTTGGGTGAAAATCTTAATGCGGTTCACAGAATACATCTACTTACCAAGTTTCAATAGCATAGCTCTTATAGTTTCGGAAAAAAGTGGCTATGACATCCTCGGACAGACAGACAGACAGACATGACGAATCTATAAGGGTTCCGTTTTTTGCCATTTGGCAACGGAACCCTAAAAATTGCACGTCGACGAAGTCACGGACAGAAGCTAGAAAATAATACATAGGTACACATACAATAATTTGTTTATGATTGCATAAATAATTATCATTTATTACAAACAATTGCAGAAGAATACAGATGCATAATATTATTTAGTTTAGATGACCACAGACCTTACTTTAGTAGTTGGTAGTTAAACATACTCTACTTCTGTAAGTTGTATTGTAAACCTCCAACAAATAATGAAAGTGACAAGCAGACAGGTACCAACTGTCGTTTTCTATCAACAAGTATCTACGTTTTTTATTATTTGTAAGTTTTTATTAGCGTCTTTAACAATAGACAAAAAAGAAAAGTTCCAAAGACTCGTTTTGACCTTGGTTACGTCACTATAAGTGTTCCAAAAATCTTGTGGGTAAGTGATACCAGTCGTACGGGTTGATCGATCACGTTAAGCTACGCTTGCCGCGGTTGATCCGTGGATGGGTGACCATCTTTACATACCAAGACCCCTCTGTGCCTTAGAAAGAACGTTAAGCCGTTGGTACCGGTATTCATTTGTTTAAGTTTGTCATTACGGGTCGTCAGAAGCCCGAAAGTCTGACCACCAGTGCTATCAAGGAGTTTCGTACTACCCAGGAACTGGGTTGTGTTAGTCAGGTAGATAATGTAAAATACTGGTACTCAGCTGCATCTGGTAAGACTGGAAGCCGACCCCTACACAGTTGGGAAAAGGCTCGGTAGATGATGAAGTGTTCCAGACATAGGTAGGTTACCTACCTACCGAAACCTACACTGTTCGAGTACGTTATAATAATTATTAGGTTTAATTTAATAAATGACCTTAGTCATAACCTCTAGCAGTCTAGATTGTCTTAGGTATTTAACGGTTTAGTGATAGGTATTTTTAACCGACTTCAAAAAAGGAAGAGGTTATATGTTTCACTGTATATACAGGGTTACTGATAACTCGACGTATTCCTTACAGGACGTCATAGTAGGGTTGAAGTGCCACAAATTAAGCTACCAAATGTTCTACCGAAGTTCAGTAATTTTTGAGTTAGTTTAATTTTTAGTGTTTTTATGAAAATTGCCAGATTAAATCATTAGAAGCCAATTTAAAAATAATTTACCAATTTAGAAATTTAAGTTCCAAAAATAAAATAACTGTCTTACAAAAAAACACTACGAGACGTTCGTAGTACTTGCGTAGTAAAGTGGAAAATAACTTTAATATCGGAAGTCGGTGGCAAAAAACTAAAATACAGATCCACAGACACCGACTTCAGAAATTAAAGTTCACTCGTCCCGTCCGTCGTGGTCTCTTCGTTTTTTGGAAGATGGTTGTATTATTATTTTTTTTTTGCAAAAAAGTTTTAGTTTTTCCATGGATACGTATTTACCTACTTCTTTCAAAACGTAACACAATTTGGAATATTTTCTACTTTCCGGTTTCAAACCAATGTTAAGACAATTAAGGTTATAAGATTCTAATCAGACTTTCCGCTAAAGGTCTTTCCTTCAACAAACACATTAACAAACCATCATTGCCGACCTTTGTATATGTAGAACATATTTAACACAATGGTTCATTTACAACCCTTTGTACCTTGACCTTATTGTGAAAAAAAAAAAAACAATTGTACGTGTAACATTTTTAATAACATCATCAATTAGCCATGTCCTTTGTACAGTCATCAGAAGAGATAAGTAACCAAGGTCGTTAGCGGTTACCGGTTGGCGGTTAGCGGTTATTGATAAACGTCAACTATAGTTGACGTTTATTAATAAACCGCTAGATGTTCTCGAATAAAAAATAATTTAAAAAAGCCTTAGAAGAACACGTTAGAAAACAACACTAACAATACCGATTGTCACCTTTAACTAGCTTTTGCCAGCGGCTTCGTCCTCCTATTATACATATGAAACTTTTTCTTGAATCACTCTATATTTTGCTGAAAATTGCATTAAAATCGGTTGAGTAGTTTAAAAGATCTAAGCGAACAGACAGCTGAAACGACTTCATTTTATACTATGTCATAACATGAAGATTGTGAACACAGAGAATCGCACTTACTTTTAATTTTAACTTATTTTTCTCAATATGTTAATTAAACTCTAACGTTTTTTGAGAAATAAATATCTTTAAACTGAAATTAATTAAATTGATATAACGAAACAGCTCATGTATCAAATAAAATATCATTCGTAAACATCTTTCGATTTTTTACTAAACTTCAAGTTTATTTGACGACCCTGGTTACTTATTTACTTTGGTGACTGTACTTCCGCGCCCTATAATTGAATGTGCTAAAAGAGCTTTCGTACATTGTAGACAATTGGCGAAACAATTGGCAGGCCAATGTACCCATTGTCCTAAGAATGGATGCTCTAACAATGAATCTGTAGTAAGTAGTCCGATATGCTCTTAAGGTCCAGCGAAGTAGTAACCCTCTTAGTTCATTTAATGTTCCGCTATATGTTCCATTGTATTGTTTTTTAGGGTTCCACACCTCAAAAGGAAAAAGCGGAACCCTTATAGGATCACTTTGTTGTCCGTCCGTCCGTCCGTCTGTCCGTCCGTCTGTCAAGACCCTTTTTCTCAGGAACGCGTGAAGGTATCAAACTGAAATTTATATCAAATACTCAAGTCTTCTGTCCCTTAGAGCTGTGAAAAAATTAACCTTCTAAGCTAACGCAATCAAAAGATATAGCCATTTATGCCGCAAATTTTCGAAACTCGCAAGGGAATCAAAACCTAAAGGGTACTTCCAGTCGATCTAGAATTATGAAATTTGGTACAAAGCAACGTCTTATAGCACAGATAAAGGAAAAATTGCGAAAACCGTAAATTTTTAGTTACATCATTTAATAAAAATATTTTTAATAATTTTAAACTTACTACCCCTTTCCTCATGAACGCGTAGAGGTATTAAACACTACAGGTTTGTACGGAACCCTCGGTGCGCGAGTCCGACTCGCACTTGGCCGGTTTTTTTTTTGTGGGTGGGAAATCATCAAACGACAGCTCCCGCTCTGGGTGGAGCAGTAGGGCGTGTCAGACTTTTACTGACTGAAACCCACCCGTGTTTCTTCAGTTGCCTATGTGCCAGGGCCACGGTTACTCTATCGAACAAATCCGGGACCCTGGCAGGCATCAGTCTTGGCCGACCCCTTTAAAGGCTCGTTCAGACTAGCGCGACGCGACGGTCGCGTGCGAATCGGCGATTTATATCCGTAGAACAATTTCTATGAAAACGCGCGCGACACTTCACACAAGGGCGACTTGTCGCGCCGCGACACGGTCGCGCCGCGTCGAGTAGCGCGACATACAAAATGTACTAAAAGCTGTCGCACCGTTAAAAGGACGTCGCGCGCGAATCGCGGGCGATTCGCGCACGAGTGGTCGCGCCAGTGTGAAAGGTGTTGCGTCGCGATATATCACAGAATCGCCTCCGCGACAGGTCGCGCGACATGTCGCGCCTGTCTGTACGAGCCTTAACGTGTGCTGACATCTCTTTGAGGCGTGCGTGGAATCGTCGACCCGGGCCTGGTTCTTACCGGGCGGCGAGCTCCTTTGCGGGGTACCCTAGAGCTTTCCTTTTAAGCTGACATCAGATACTTCATTCATGTTACATAGAACGTTTATTACGTTCATTTGCTCATTTCATTCAATTTTATAAGTTCTGATTAGCTTTGTCTCAACCATGTTGCGGCGTCAGCTTCCGACTGGATGCTGACGCTAACCAGATGCAGCTGGATCCTAGTATTTTACATGAACTGATGAAATGACTGTTTCATGGCAAAGTAAACCAATGGGATTAAATGATGTTAGAGGGTCACGTTGATGATTTAAATTTCTATAATTCTGAAAAGCTATCCATACTAATAATATAATTGGGAAAGTGTGTGTGTCTGTTTGTGTCTTTCACGGCAAAATGGAGCGACGAATTGACGTGATTTTTTAAGTGAGCATAGTTGAAGGGATGGAGAGTGACATAGGCTACTTTTTTTTTCTTTTTAGGTGGCTGGGGTGAACTTAGAAAAACCGTAATTTCCCATGGTCAATTGTATGTAGGATGTTCGCGTGTGTCCATTGCCCAGAATCTTTATATTCTATTCCCAAATGGAAGACATGTAATATCGTCTACAGTAGCGTATTAAAATAACATTTTGTTCCGAGTTCTCTTCTGTGTCCTAAATCAGGAAAGGGGAACCGTGTTACCCTGAATTTAACGCGAGCGAAGCTGCGGGCAAAAGCTATATTATACAGGGTAAGTTTTTATCCAGTGCGCAAATTGTAACCATGAATTCAGCGTATCATTCTAGACCCCCTTGCGCAGAAATTTTTCGTCGGTTTTACAAAAATAATCAACTGTTTCATAGAAAAACGCAATTCAAAAAAAAAAAAAATATTTCGGAAATAAATACCTACAAGGTCAAAATGTATGGAAAAGCAGATTTTTTTTTGTATAACCGACGAAAATTTTCTACACTGGGTCTAGAATGATATGCTGAATTCATGGTTACAGTTTGCGCACTGGATAACAACTTATCCTGTATATTTGTTGCGGTCGTGAATCCTATTTTAATCAACATACAACCTGACACTGAACTGCAAATTGCACAAAACGGAAGCAACTTTTCAATTTGCTACCTGAGCACATACACCTTAAGGCGCATTGTTATTGTTCTTGTATTGTTGTCCGATGCTATCGGAGACTATTGAAATGTAAGAGAAAGCAAAAAGAAATCACTATTAATGGTAATAAAGATTGATATCAGGAGAACAATACATTTTTTTTAAACTTTGCTATCGTATCTGTGTTCAATGGACATTCATATCTATTATTTATTTCATTTGTAAGTAATAGAAAGGAGAAAGAAGCTGTAATAATGTTTGTTGCCTTGTCAACACCCAACTATTGAGAAGACTTTTATGCCTCCAGCAGGTGTGACGCAACAGCTTGATGCGACTCTAGTAGGTCAGATTCCGTGAAGTGTTCATAGAAAATATTCTTTACTTGATTAACGTTTTGTTCTGCAGTAGTTCTCGAGGATACCCCTCAAATGACATTGTGGAAGAGTATAATCGTCATCATCATCATGATCAATTCAGTCGTAAGAAGTCCACTGCAGCACATTGCCGCCCCCTAGGGGTTGCCATAATCGCCACGCTTGGCATGCAAGTTGGCAATCGCAGTGTGGTGGTAAAATGCACAGAGAACGCTGCTGCTCATTCCCTAGTAAGTCCCTTAGTCGCCTTCTCTGGCATCCTAGGGAAGAAATGGGTGCTATTCTTTACGTCCGACCACACACGGAACACAGAGTATAATAAAGGTTATTAATTGCGGCTTTTGTGCGTGTTAAATGCAACTATTTCTCTTCTCACTCACTTCACCTGTAAGCTGTACGTATATTTAATCCACCTGTTTATCTCTTCCAGCATGATTCTTATTATTTATAAGCACTAGGTACATGTATTGCTATCCCATTTTTCGGTCCCCGAGAAGGGAGAACCAGATAAAAATGACGTCGATATCTAAAATCCTGATCCCCACTCAATTTCGTAGTCAGTCAATCATTGGCTAAAGCACAAAAACTTAATCTCACAAAAAAAACAGTCATTTTTATCTGCATTCTCGTTTCTCCGCAGACATGCAACACGAACTGGAGAGACAGAACAAGATCACCCAGCAGATCCTAGAGGCGTTTATCCAGAAGAAGTTGGGGTTGAAGAGTAGCATGCCCAAGGCGCCTTCGATCCTGGATATCCTGCCGGTGAAGATGCCAGCGCCGCAGACGACGAAACAGCCAGAGATAGAGGAAGACATGGAAGAGGAAGATATGGAAGACGTGGAACAAGAAAACCAGGATAACTTGGACGAGGAGTTAACAGAGGAACATGAGTTGAGAGAGGACGACAGCTTACAAAGCGTGGAGAGCGAACAGATCGACTCCATTTACAATACTAAAGGCAGGTATCACGATTATAGTAGTAAATAAACCGTCAAATTTGCTTTGGAACGAAAAGACGGTTAAAAACCAAATGGTTATAAACGTTTCAATTCCGTTCAAATCACGATTCACGATTGATTTAGCAATCTCTTCTTATTACCGACGATTCACAGTTTCTGAATGAACTGCATTATGCAAGTTGCACACTTTGTTTTAGATGTGTTTAGCACCGAGTCGACAAAATTCATGGTCGTTTTATAAACAAATTGATGTTACGTTGCTATTTGTTCGTCCAGTGCATGTCAATATTGATAAATGTTTCAAGTTTAGTGCACTTTTATTTAATTGGCAGATTTACGACCTGCTTCTATTTATATTTCACTAGACCTTTAAATAAAAAACAGACATGAGCATCATCAAGACAAAGACTGAATTCAGTCGTTAAGATTTCAAGTGACCGCCTCTTTGTCGATTCCTAGAATACCAATCGAATTCATATTCCTATGACCTGAGAATTAGACAGTATATTTATTCAAGTGTCATCACAATTCTTTCAATGCTACCCAAACATCATGCTGATATCTCCACTAAAGTAACCTCTGAGCCAACAATCGTAGTACGCACTTCAGTTAGATTGGTCAAACATTTGTCAATACGGCAAACAATACGCAACGCGTGCGCAAATATGTCAAAGACACCGCGACCCAAATCATATACCACGTTAGGACAAACATTATGTCAAAGTTTGATCAAATATTTGCGATGCGCTCGTGAGACTATTGCAAACCTACGCGTGAGTTGATTAATTGTGAAAAGTGAACATAGGATGACCGGTTTCCTAAGAGAAAACAGTGAATCAACCTCTAATTTTCGCTAGTTCATGTTAATTTTATAGTTGTAGTAATACCTACCAAACAATTTTGTTTCATGACATTCACTCATTTAAGGCAAAATGAGTGTTGAAAACTATTACAAATCTAGAGTTAGCCCTTTTAATCAAAACTATAGAGGAATTAAAGTCAATAAAAACTTTGTGTTGGAAAAAGTGCAATTTTCAACATGTCTTTTTTGGGAATGACATCTTGTAGGTCAACCTATGACGTAATTGGCTGCTTAGCCGGACTTGCCTGTAGCTACCTTAATAATACGTAATTTAGGCTTCGAGCCATGGCTTAAAAACTTAAAACTATAGCGACTACGGACCTCGGCTGAGGGAATCACTGGGCATGGGCAACTGAAGGAACACGGGTGGGTTTTAGTCAGTAAAAGTCTGACATGCCCTCCCGCTCCGCCCAGAGCGGGAGAAGTCATAAGGGACGCGTTGGATCGGAATGACAACATGAACGTTCTGCATATCCGTAGTTTTATACATATACATCGTGCTTCAAAATAATTTTACAACACACTGAACAGCAGTTCTAAAGTTTTACAGGTAATTAAATGATTATAGTGCACAAATTACCATATTCATTGTCAGTTAGTTCTGTAGTTCAAGGTACAATCAGTTAATAAGCGGTGGCGGGTCGTGAGCCGACTACATCTGGCCTTTAAACCACGAAGTATGCTCTGAAACAACTTGAATAGATTTCATATCCATTCATTCGGAGTTGTCTGACAAGTGCTATGTTTAAAATATGCTACAAAATCTTACGACTTTTTTTTTACTTTTTACAATGATGCTCTACTTTCAATTAAAAGCGCTACCCTTATAGATAATATTATCCTAGGTAACCGCTAAATTCAAGTTTTCTATTATATTCACCTGCAAATTGCAAAAATGTAAGAAAATTTGAAAATTTCGCGGTTAAGAAGTTCGCGCGGTTTCGAAGTTAAGAGCTCTTATTTTTAATTTTAAAAGTATTCGTACCACAAGTTGGTTTCAACTTCTTTTTTTCTTCTTCGTCATAATGATAGATAACTAAGTATAAATAAAAATAAAGAGCTAATTTGCGGTCGACTTTATGTTCGTTTTATGGATTAATCTAGACTACATATTACATAATAGAAAAAGACAGCGTCATCTTATTTTTATGGTATAAAATGAGACATTGAATCTCTTAAAAATAACCTCATATTTGACATTGTTAAATTGAATACATACGAAGCTTTTGCGACAAAAAACGTACAAAATCAATTGAGACGCCTCCTCTTTTTCTACATACGTATATATAAAAGTTCATGGTTATAGGTCGCCATTTGACATTTACAACAAATTAGATGTAAAATAAAACGAATTCACATGTGCCTTCACGCATACCTATCTGTTAATTTTACACAAACCAGTTTACAGTATTGAAAATGTGTTTCATATTGACGCAGCAAAATACGAAAATAGAATGCTTACAGGATATTGAATTCAATTCGATATTTCTGTACGAAAAAGATTACAATACAATCTTACAAATTATATTTGGTAAAGATGTAGGTATAAGTTTCTTTGAAATTGCTTTCGTCTATCCACTGAAATTTTGCAAAGTTATTGTTGGTTTTAGAAAACTTCCAGCCCAATTACAAAACCATTTCAATATATTTTATTTAAATAAAAAGGAAGGGCTTGTTGCTTAATAATAACAGCCGCACGGGTCTTTCTTCAATGTTAAACAACCCTTGCCGGGGTCGGTCTGTGGATGGATGACCAGCCATTACGTTCCGAGACCCCTCTGTGCCTCGGAAACCACGTTAAACCCGGTCGCATTTTCTTGCATTTGTAGATATTTGATAGTGGTTATGGGCAGTCAGAAGCCCGAAAGTCTGACAACCAGTCTTATGACTTCATATGTGTATCGTATGACCCAGTAAGTGGGTTGTAGAGGTCAGATAGGCAGTCGCTCCGTGTAAAATTCTGATTCTCACCTGCATCCGTTTAGATGGAAAGCCGACCCCAACATAGTTGACTGGCCTGTTAGTCTAGTGGTTAGTGACCCTGACTGCTAAGACTGAGGTCGTGGGTTCGATTCCCACCCAGGACAAATCTTTGTGTGATGAGCACGATCATTTGTTCTGTGTCTGGGTGTAATTTATCTATAATATGAATGTATTGAGAAATATATAAGTATATTTATCAGTTGTCTGGTTGCCATAGTACAGGCTCTGCCTAGTTTGGGATCAGATAACGTTGTGTTGGTTGTCCTAAGATATTTATTTATTATTTATTTATAGTTGGAAAAAGGCTAGGTAGATGATGAGGTGGCATTCGGAATCATGACTGATGACCGTATCGGCTATATAGTCAGTCATCAGTCTATATAACTGGCTAAAAATCCTTACGAAAACAAAGATCTGTTCATCAATATACCAATGTATGAATGTAGTAAAAAATAATCCCACTCCTAACAAATTAAAGTCCCAATTATACCTTCAAAAGGTTCCTGTCAACGGTCTGATCATGACCAGGCCGGTGTTTCACCCCACAAGTTCTCCTTGAAGAGTTCAGTGTCTGCCACATGACCGGTCCAGCCTGTCCAAACGTTAAATAAAAAATAACAAAAACACAAATTAACGACTCACAAAAGTCATAAAACAGACTAGCACTTTACTCGGGAGTCTTGCTTTGTAACCGCAAAAGAAAATATGGTGCACTTATACAAGATGTTCCTTTTGATATCCCATACTCTAGAGTATAAATGAGACCATGTCAAAGAATCAACTAGCATTTTATGTTTTATTTTTCATACAAAATAATTCGAGAAAGTCACGATTATGTATGTTTGCAAAACACCCCTACGTGAAATTATTATGGTCACGTCGCATTTTCTTAGGTTTAAATATGAACGATTTGTTTCAATGAAAAAAAAAAAAAACAAAAAATTAAACCGCCAAAAAAACAGAAAAGCAAAAAATTAAACCGCCAAAAAAACAGAAAAGCAAAAAAGTAATAAACCGTTTTTATTTAACCTTATTAACTAAGTTCTTAAACTGACGAAAGTATACCTAAGTAATTTTGAGTCGGCGCCAAACAATCAATGAAGAATAATCACTCAAATCGCCAATTTTTTGCTTTTCAGTTATTTCAGCGGTTTATTATTTTTGTTAAAAAGTTTTTATTTTATAATTTTTTTGTGGCAATAATCTACTAATTACTACATGCTTAATTGAGGATTACTTTTAAAATGGATACCTACCTTACTTTAGCTTTTAAATGGTAAATAATCCTACTTTAACTATTATTTGTTGTATCATTCATCATGAGGTTTATTTTATTTTAATTATTGTAATACACAACTTACCATTAAAATCTTTTGAGTGAAAGATAAATTACCCAATTATTAATTAGATTTTTTTTTAATTTGTCTGGGACCATCTTCGAGGACCCTTTCCAATAAAAAAAGAATTATCAAAATCGGATTACTCTGTAAAAAGTTATACGTGGTCATACATTAAAAAAATATACGTGTCGACTTGAGAACCTCCTCCGTTTTTTTTTTCGGTTAAAAAATGATTTATTAGCAAATTAATGATTCCTCATATGGGTGACAAATTTTAACTAATTGTATTATGATTGATGTTATCTTCGAAACTATGTATTTTTGGAACATTAAACTTGTTCTAGGACTTTTTGTATTATTTTTACTTTTTACATATAACCTAAGAGATATTGGACATCAAAAGAAACACGTTCTATTAAGGCATTAGTATGAAAATGAGAGTGGAAATACATTTGACATTTCACAGGTCACCTTGTGGGGTCATTGATACCACGTAATAGTATTTGACATTTATAAAATTGTAAAACCAAAAAAACTGAAGATGATACACGGTTACACTAACTTTAATCAATAACTTTATGTATATAATGTAAATTGGAAAATTAATATTCGAATGAATCATGCAGGTGATATAGGTAAACAGTCTTACCAAGGGGTATCGTGTTACCCAGTTACTGGGTTGTGGAGGTCAGATAGGCAGTCGCTCTATGTACTGGTATTTAGCTGCGTCCGGTGAGACTGGAAGCCGACCCCAACATGGTTGGGAAAAGGCTACGCCAGACAAGAATCATTTAGCAATCAAAATCAATAGTAAATCGGTTACTTTGTCACATCCCTGCCGGCGTAGCATGACCAATTCTATATCTATTCTACCAAGAACAAAAAAAGTTCCTTATGTATTTTAATTCTGTAAAAATGTTTCTATCTCATCAATAGTAAAGAGAAATAGTCATCATACTTAACATCGTACTCTTGTCGACTGAAGAATAGAAACATCTCTTTTCTTCAGTTTTACACAATTTTTCTACAATACAATCTATCATTTTGTCTTCTTTTCCGTCGACAAATTCCGTTTCTATGGCGGTCATGCTACACGTGCTGTTAGATATAATTAAACTTTACGTTTCATTATTTCACCAAAATTTCAAAAGACTTGCATAGAGAAATCAAAACATAATGTTTATATCTATTTTATTGCAACTAATATGGTTCATAATTTTTTTAGTTTTATTTAATGGTTCCTCATATTGTATTAACTTAATTCGATTATTAATAAAACTTTATGGCAGACATTAAGCTTTTTATAAGTTTGGCATAACAAAAGTATTAGAATAATTTGATTAGTAAGATTATAGTGTATGCAATACAAAAGGAAGGGTTTATGTTATGAGTTTTCCTACCATAACAATAAAGATAAAACTTTAGTAAGATATTTTCTATAGGTATACAGGGTCAAATTAAATTAGTTGGCAATACTTTACCCACGTGTTTGGTATTGATATATCAATAAAACTTTTTTGCAAAAAATAATCTACCGTCTTCTAACGACTGGTTTTCCTGCGGATCTCTTTATTCCTGACTCGATCGCGTACGGAAACTCCTAGTAAAGCCTTCTCCATTGCCCTTTAGGTGACTTTTAGCCATCAAATAAGGCTCATGTATACACTTATATGTTTTTTATGACACAGTCAGATTCCTTTAAGATTGAAGTTATAAATGTATGACATAAGGCGTTTTTTATCCTGTATTCTGACACTAGCACTCCCCTTCTGTACTACGTGTGTTAGTTACACATGACATTCATCTTGAAGCCAGTAGGCATTGCAATTTTAATAGGACACGTACTGCCGCGACAAGCATTTCAAATGTAAACTAGTCACTGGCTCACAAGTCACAGCTACGTTTGTACCATCACCAAAAGAAATAAGTAACCAGGATCGTCGGATATAGTTGAAGTTTAGTAGAAAACCGATTGATGTTTTCGAATAAAATTAAATTTAATTAACTAAACTCGATTCTCGAGGACTGGCCAGTTAGTCTAGTGGTTAGTGACCCTGACTGCAAAGACTGAGGTCGTGGGTTCGATTCCCACCCAGGACAAATCTTTGTGTGATGAGCACAATCATTTGTTCTGTGTCTGGGTGTAATTTATCTATAATATGTATGTATTTAGAAATATATAAGTATGTTTATCAGTTGTCTGGTCACCTGTACAATGGTGGCTCTGCCTAGTTTGGGATCAGTTAATGGTGTGTTGGTTGTCCTAAGATATTTATTTATTTATTTATTTATTCTCGGCTCTACTGCCCCGTTGATGTAGTGGTCGCTAGCGCTACTGCTGTGTTTTCTTCTGGAATTACGTACTAATAGCAGCCTGGAGCTTGGATTGGGGCCTTCTTTTTTGTGGATGGGCAACATCTAGTGACGTCTCCCGCTCTTGGGCGGAGCGGGAGGGCGTGTCAGACTTTTACTGACTAAAACCCACCCGTGTTCCTTCAGTTGCCCATGTGCCAGGGCCACGGTGTCTCTTTCAAACAAATCTCGCGACCCTGGCAGGCTGGATTGGTGCCTGGTTTAAACATAACTGGCGAAATGCGAGTGTACTAAAGTTGTGCTGTTCATTTATCATATATAATTTTATTCGAAATCATCCATCGGTTTCTTACTTAACTTCAACTTTATCCGACTACCCTGGTTACTAATCTCTTTTAGTGACTGTACCTACATGAATATGTAGCTAGTTACTTTGTAAAACATTAAATAATTAATGGTATGCTTTTCTCTAGGAAAATAAATGGCATATTTATAGCTGTGTTCGGAGCAGATTGGAAACTGACACATAGGGGTTATACACCGTGACATTTTAGTCGTCTCACAACGGTAGCCCACTTCATGTAAGCAATGACTACTACATATCCATAAGAAAAAAATGAGCATTTGAATAACTAAAAAATAAAAATATTGTTCATTATGATGAAGCATGCCATGTTTTAAATTATATATTTCGTCTCATGGAAAATGGAGATGGAATGATCTAGCCGACTCGTGCACTGGGTAGGTATGTTCTCTACCATATGAAACGTATACGTATCATACGGTAGAGAACATCCGTACGTATTACTAAGAGGATATTTCATAATTCTAATCCATTATTTATTTTTCTTAATATCTATTATTTTAATTAATGGTAACAATTTTTAATCACGTCTAGAGGAATATTATGTCGGATACATTGAGTGGAGAACCTTTGTAAGACGACGAAAATGTCACGGTGTATACGTTGCTTAAAATTAAGTTATGATTAAAGTCTGCTTAAAAATCACCATCATCTGCCTATCCTTTTTCCAGATATGATGGGATAGTCATGCCGGGATGCAGTACCAGTATTTCACGTAGAGCTAGAGCTTATCTGACCTCCACAATCACACAACCAAGTCACTGGGTAACACGATGCCCTTTGGTAAGACTTGTTGCCAGAATTTCGGGCTTCTGACGCCCCGTAATGACGTAAAGCCTGCTTTACCATGTTTTTTTTTTCAACTTTTTAATATCTTCTTTTTATTAATTAACTCTTAAGTATTGCGAGTCCAATTACGCCTACAGTAAATATGTAACCTAACATTCACCAGACAAGAAGTAAACACTAAATTCGTTTGCATCTGTAAATAATAAATTGCAGAAAATTTTAATTTCCATCTCTCGCTACCTGAAACTTTATTTTCATGACGGCTGGACATAGCGTCCGTGGATAACGCAATCATGCGATAATCTCAACTCGATTTACAGCAGCTCGTAGTTTATGCTGTTAACTGACGGCCACATGATAAATATCGTGTTTTAAACTCATTTAAAGCTATTTTGAAATCCAACACTTTCATGAACACAGTTTTATGTATTTCAATACTGTTTACCTGATGTTTTGTTTACATTAGCTTTACTTATAGCTGTAAAGGTCGTCTGGTGGTTTTTGTTTTATTGATTTTTTGCTTGACCTAGGTCTGCGCTGGTCCTTTCACTATAATACAAATAACTTCTACACTTTGATATTTAACCTTATTTTGGTGCCATCACAGATGTGTCCCAATGAATTTGACAAGGTACAATCTTTGGGTAAATGACGAACTTGCAGTAAATTAGAGTGTTAAACCAGCACGAAATTCCACCTCTATAAACCCAGGTGGCATTAATAAAGTAAGCTTGATGTACGCTAGCCTTTCGGACGTGGGTGCGCCGTGGTGGAAGTCGTCACGGAGAGGTTCCAGCAGGCGATTCTCTGTGATCTTGTCATAATCTGCGAGACACGTCATTTTCACTATAATTGACAGCAATGCGGTCACAGATGTATGAATCAAATGTCTGGATCTATCCAGATATTGGTTAGACGATTAAACTATTGAATAATTTTACTTTTCACGTGATTCATTTACACGGACTATAAATGATTTTAAGGTTAAAGGTATCTGACAGAATGTTTATCTTCTTCTGTTTTTGAAATTAATAAACATGACACGTGACTTCTAGTTAGTCACATTTGAGCCAACGATTGGCTAAAGGAAATTGGCCAATTGATATTGGAAATCCTATCTCCTTTTTTTCAGTTATGCCTGCAATAATTAGGAAACTATTTTCCTTCTAATTATTTAAATTGCAATGGTTCCATTTTTCGGACTCTAAATCCTCTGATTGCTAAATGCTATTCAGTGTTATTACTATGTAGTTTTATTGGAATAACTTAATTATAATCCTGTATTTCATTTAGCGATGCATTGATTTATCCTTGTATGGGCATTAACTTTGTTATTGAAAAGTTTTGAAATCGTTTTGTGCGAAAAATCAATTTATCGTTAGTGCGCGTTTATGAGCCATTCCACCTACTAATAGCAACTTCATTCATTTTAGTTTTTGAGTAATAGGTACTTAACCTTCGCGTAAACTATTTTTATGCGAAGTGAGGCTGTTTGTATTAACTTTATGACCTAAAGTCTTGAAACTAATCTTCTTCATACTAAGCTTTAATTTGGTAACTGCAGAGTTACCTAGGAATTGGTAGCCTCGAAATGTGTATTCTGCTAGTAGATTTCAGTTTATTATTTATAGCGGATGAATGATATTCTGCTACTATTGACAAAGGTGTCCGAGCTGATAATTGGTGTAAAGAATTTATATTAACTCTTTCAATAAAAGGATCACATAAACTGAAAAAAGTTCGTTAATGTTGTCATCATAGTTTTTTGTTTTGTTTTTCAGAATATTTTGACGTTGTTATTTCTTTCTGACGTTGTTATTTCTTGTCTCATGTAAAAAGGTATAAAAAGGTATACTCAAGATTTTCTTCTGGCCAAAATATTTCTTTTTATTTTTATTTATTAACTAATACTAACACTTGTTTTATAAGTTTAACTGTACTTACGTTCTATACATATTTTTTTAAATAATTCTTAATACATAAATAGATGAGTAAATTAATCGTCTACGTTTATTCAAAAGTCGGGAAAAAAATCATAGGTTCGTTCTTTCTTTCTGGACTGTGCCGTATTTTTATACAGTCAGTCTTCAAGCTAGACAGTTTTAGGTAATGAGTGCGTGAGATTGGGAGCAATATGACGTATCATTTGGCACTGGTCACGAGTTGACCATCGCTCACCATGTACTGCAAATATACCAAGTTTTTTATTTGGAAACGTGATCGCGCATCAATCACATTTTGTTTGACGTAAATGGCTGTTGACGGCTTTTTCTGCTTCAGTTTTACTCACAAATGGTTTGATCTAGGAAAGTAAACATTTTTCTAAAAATCCTTAGGCAAAATTGGCAATAAATGACACGAAATATGTTCTAGGTATTTTTATAAACTAAAAATAGTATTCCTGTCTTTTTTATCGGACTTCTGCATGAAGGAATGTAATATTTTTAATGGTCTCGGAACGTAGCTTTCAAAATCGCCTATTTTTATCTTTGATCCTAAAGATTACTGTTAAATTCTGAAGCTGCTTCCATGACACCTGTATTTTCCTACCTTTAAAGGAGAAAGCGTCAAGGCATCCCGCAAAATTCAAATTTTCTTTAGGTTTTTTTTTTGCAATTTGCAGGCCACTGACAGGTACAGGTATGTTGAACAGAATATAATTTGCGACCGTAACACGTTTATATTTACAGATTTATAAATTAAAACATTATCATTTTGACTGACAGTTTTGACTGCAAATAGTAAAAAACGTAACAAAGTTTTTATTTTTAACTTTTTAGTAATGGTATATACTCCGCACTAATCTAATCGCGTTATTCGTTCATTTGTCGCGCAAATACTTAATGCAAATTTAAGGCTTATGTGGTTTTCACATGGACCCCATTGTCCAAATGGAACCTAATTAAAACCATTCGGAAAGCACCACCTTTCAAATAAAAAAAGAATTATCAAAATCAATTTTCTGCACTACCTTAGCGTATCCTCCTTAAGTTATTTCACGCAGCATCTTAAATTATTTAGATCTTCTACATATAACAGTTATCATAAATGGCCTATAGCCACAAACAAACTTGAACCCGCGGCACCGACTTCAAGTGCCCTTGCCACGCTTGTTATTAATTACTGACGTTGCCTTCACATCTATCTTAGTCCGAAAATAAAAGCCACTGTTTGTTAATAGCTTCCGAAAACAATTGCATGTAACTTTTTGAAAAAGAGGTCTAAATTATAAGTTATAACTAAGTAATATATTATAATACCCGCTTTTATTAAGGGATTCATTATAGCAATGTCACACAGTGTTTGAGAAAATAGAAAGTGTGTAGTTTAGGTGAGGTCATAAAAAACTAAACGAATTGCTAAGTTAAAATTAGGTAGAAGCTAAGCTAAGTTCCTATTTAAGTTATAACTAAGTAGAATTTGGAAGCATTCATTTAGATGTCACCTACTGTTAGTGAAAACAGGAGGTGAAATTAATAGTAAGAACTTGAAATAAACTAAGAAATTACATGTACAATACAGGTTCTGCGACCTTCCGTTGACAGGCTTTTTTGGCAATCCCTTCTTTTTCCGATGATTCTTCTATATGTAGAAGAATCATCGGAAAAAGAAGGGTGTTGGCACTTTGTTGCTTTATCTTTGTTCTAAACAAAATTCTTGTTGAAAACGCATAGAAAATTTAAGCTCTAATTATTGGTTTCCTCAATACTAATGAGGGTATTAAAATAGGTATGTTCTTAGTGCTACTCGTAATCGCACGCATTGGCATTTATTTCCAGGAGCCATTCTAAATGAATGCATTTTTTTCAGTCACGTTTAAAGGCTATAAAAACTGATGAGAAGCGCTCTAGGTCACAGCACGCATTCATTTAATCATTGAATTAAATATTGCAATTAACATCTGTTCTTACTATTACAAAGACGAATTATGAATCAGAACTAGACACTTGCATACAATTTGAAATGAAGCTCTTTGTTAATTTAAAATAATCGACGACACTTTTAAAAGCAGCGACTTTATTTCATTCATTTTTTTGTCATTTTTACCCGACGCCAAAAAAGGAAGGGTTTGTATTTTTCACTGTATTTTTTATGTATGTTCACCGATCTGTCCGCCAACTGTGGCTCGATTACATTTTTTTTTTTAATTGTTTGGTAATGCTTCAGGATTGGTACTATATGTATTTTATTGACTTTGCTTTGTATGAAAATTCAGTTACGCACCGAACGCACTCTCTTTAATGTTGCAAGTATCTAAACAAAAGACAGTTCAAAACTCAATATGGGCAATCAATATGCCTAGACTTTTCCCAGCTATAAAGTCATCCTTCAATGACGATGTTCTTTTCCACAACTTAGAACTACTTTGGTTCACAGCTAATCAATCTGCAATCTGCTTAGCCATCTTCCAACTATGTAAGGGTCGGCTTCCAGTCTAACCGGATGGAGCCGAATACCAGTTTTTTATATGGAGCGACTGCCCATTGACCTCAATCCAGTGACAGTAATACTGGGTATACTTCTTGGTAAGACTGGTGGTCAGACTTTCGAGCTTGTGACTACCCGTAACGACTGTTAAAGATGTACAAATAACCGCCTGGACTAACAACTTAACATGCTTCTCGAGGCATGGAGCAGTCTCGATATGATATGGGTGGTCACCCATCCGGGAGCGAGCCGCGGCAAGCGTAACTTAACTTTTATTATGTAGGCTGTAAGAAAAAACTTAAAACTAAGTATAGTATGCACTTTAATCTGAGTGATTGCCAAGCAATTCTCGCATCCTACATTTCCTAAAGATGCCAATATCAACGTGCCAAGTTTTCTACACTCAGAAACATTGAAAGAAGACGGTAGCGAAAAAGTGCAAAAAGGAGCATCGTTGGAACTCACTGACCCATTTCTGTAGTGTCCCGTAGTTCGCACTGCCCTGTTTACTGAGCGGAGCGAGAAATGAGCGCTCATTACTAGCTCAGCTGACGAAATTATCACTCATCGTTTAATAAGCGTTCTATTCTTCAGTCAACAATCGTAAGTTCTTTTTTTTTTCATGAGGAAATGGCAAAGGTCATGACTTTTGCGGTCTAAAAATGTCAAAGTAATGATGTTGGTTGGTTTACAAACTCTTTTTTGTTAGGTTTTTACACCTTTCCGGGTTTCTTTCGAGGAATTTTGCAATCAATTATGAAGATGGTGTTGTGGTTCTTTTAATTGGGGACTGAAATTATAATGACAGGTGTTAGGTAACAATAACAAACGGATTGACAGCTTTGACGTTTAAAAGTACCTTTTATGTGCCTATTTGAAATTAATAACTATGACTTTAGTAATTTTTTTTTGAGTTATTTATATTTTTATAATACACTAGGTAATGCGTGCCTGAGTTTCAATGCCTTTTAATTTTTTTATTAGGAACCTTAAGTGTTCACACAACCACTTACCAATATTTCATCACAATCGGTCTAATCATTTTCGAGATCTTGCAAGACAAACGCATTACTACTAGTTGACCGTACATTGTCCTGTTTCCTGGAACTTGATTGCAGAGCCACCTACCGGCCGGTCTAATCGTAAATCTAAACCATCTAGGGAGCCACGCAAACACACAACAAATCTCATTAAAGGGGTCGAGCCGTTTGGGAGGAGTTCAGTAACATACACAAATACAGGATAGAGCGATCCATAATACGGAGAATGCCGCTGGTGTTTAAGCTACCTTCCAATTTCGTTCAAAATTTCAGTCTGGAAATAAAGCCCAACAGTCGATGGCCACGTCAGCAAGCCTAGATGCATACCTAGATACAATACCGGAACGAAATGGAGCAGAAATCACGTTGCAACATGGAGTACCTTGTTACACTTACAAACTTAGCACTTAGAAAGCCGATAACATCCGTGTAGGAACGCTAGGAACTATTGTTATATAAAAGGGACATTCGTTCTATGTTCGCTTTCTCAAACTAGGCCTTACTAAAATGTTTGTCTTGTAGGGCCTATATCGGTCTGAAATTACAAATAAATCCAAACTGTCTGCAGAAATACAGGCAGAATACAATAAGGACAGTGGTGGCCTAGTGGTGACGGCTGCGACCTACGAGTTGTAAGTCGTAGGTTTGAACCCAGACCGGCGCTTTAATTTGCACCATTACTCTCAAAACATCGTGAGGAAACCGGCATTCTCAAACCGAAAAAATTGTATGACATGATACATCTACCAATCCTCATTGGCCCCATGTTTTTTGCAGGCCCAGTGACTTTTTCATGAAACAGGGATTCAAAGAAGAGGGTTGTATTGATGATTTTAATTATTTTAATTCTATAAAGACATACCTATTTGTTAAGGTTGTAAATCACATTTTGGTCAACATACAGCCTGACTTGCAAATTTAAATCAACGAAAGAAAATTGGAATTACGTGGGCTCGGAATTACGTGGCATCGGAATTCCTGGAGCTTTCACCTTAATCCTGTATTTTTACTAAGTTCCCATTGTGTTCGTCTTACAGAGTAAATAGTAAAAAGCAGCTGTTTGAACAGAACTTTGTAAAATTCCCTATTACAGTTTAATAACTGTACCCCAATAACAATTTATAGTCACTATGTAGATTTTTGTGGTCTGAAGTATAACTAGTCAAGCAATACTATATTTGTTACGGTCGCAAATCAAATTTCGTTCAACATACAACCTGACAAGGACCTGCCAATTGAAGAAAACTAACAAGAACAAAATTTAAAAAAAAACATCGAAAGAAAATTTTAATATCTCGAACCTTAAGGCATCCACCGAAAACTCCCTTCTTAGCTTGTAGTTTTACCACTATATTCTGTAACCCATCTTCAAGAGTATTATAATTACGTTAAAGACCATCCTTGAGAACCTTTTATAAACTTTAAATCGGAGCACGAACTATGAAGGTTACCGCCGAACGTGAGACTCGCATTATGGGTCCGAACAATCTGCACACGAAACTATGTAAGTCAAAGTTCAAACCAAAGTGGAGGAAAAAGGGCGCCATGGCTATCTTTGCACGAAAACCTAACCCTGTCTTTGTAAGAAAGAAAGAATACCGTTTATTTGGGCACAGTTCAGGGTTCAGGTTTAACACAAAATAAAAATGACAGAAATAATTAACAACAATAGTTTGTGCCTTACGGCAGCGCTAAAAAAATTATTTCATCATTAATGCTGGCTATACAGCTAAGAGCCAAAACTTTTGAGTCTTTCATAATCGGGCTTATTGCCCAATAAACACGATTATGGTGTTTGGAAGTCATGCATTATTATAGCCAAACCATGACGGCCTGGTACAGGAGAAGACGCGAGCGCGGGCAGTCACTGCAGTTTTTATTGTAGCGACGTGTTAAACGTGTGCCACGTGGCATATATGTATCTACTGTTTCTTTATATCATCATCATTTCAACCGAAAGATGTCCACTGCTGGGCATAGCCTTCCCCAAGCTCCACTTCGACCGGTTCGGTGTTTCCCGCATCCAGCGGATTCCTGCGGCATTCACAAGGTTTTCGATCCACTTTGTAGGTGGCTTCCCTAGATTACGTCTTCTGGTACGCGGTCGCCACTCCAGAACCTTTCGGCCCTATCAGCCATCCATTCTGCAAGCAATATGCCCTGCCTACTGTCACTTTAGGTTGGCAATTCTTCGGGTTATGTCAGTTGCCTTGGTTCTATCGCAGATCTCTTCATTCCTGTTTCGGTCACGCAAGGAAACTCAAAACAGCCCTCTCCATTGCCCTTTGAGTGACTAAGCCTTCGAATAAAGCCCATTTAATTTATATTGACAGAATTAAAAATATAACTAAGCATATCGATAATTAAGGGATACGCTGCCAGTCCCTACTCGTAGTGCAAGACGAATCATGTTTAGCAGCGGGGCAGTAACGAATTCCTGTCTGCTTATGATAAGTTCTGATCGCTAATCCGCTTACTAAATGTGGTGGTTATGACGACCTATCTTGTCCATGGGAGCTCATAAACAATGAACATGTACCTCCTAATAGATGAGTACATTAACCAACTATCCACAGCTGTATTGCCATAATCACCATGTGTGATGACTTTCGAAAGTACAATACATAACGACGCTGCTGATGACTCCATAGATAATTAATCCTAATGATGTTACTTAGCACCCTTGTATCTTACGTACTCTTTATTTGCAACCTTTTGTAAATCCTGCGGTTTCTGCCTGACCTCTTAACGCATAGAACCTTGAATGGTACTCACATGATGCCATAATCTTGACGCTCTTTTAATAAATGATTCATAATTGCGTTACTAATTCATAAATTACGTGCTGGAAATCATTTGGCACACGCAAAAAAATCTTTTGGAAATGAGTTTTTAATTATTCGTATTACGTGGGAATGTATTCACCAAAATTATGGCTAAATACCTTGCTTTTATTAACCGACGAAAAAAAAACAGAGGAAGTTCTCAAGTCGACGCGTATATTTTTTATGTATGAACACGCATAACTTTTTACAGAGTGCACAGATTTCAATATAATTCTTTTTATTGGAAAGGGTATATCCCGAAGGCAGTCCCACGTAAATTTGGAAAGAAAATTCCAACCCTAAGAGTAGGAAAAAAGGGGATGATTGATTGTTCACTCATTGATTGTAATGCATGCAACTTCTTACAGAATAGTCCGATTTTGCAATCATGTAGTATTAAGGAAATTATAGCCACAAACAATTATAAAATAAAAACTTTTTAACAAAAAATTAAACCGCCGGAAACACTGAAAAGCAAAAAACAATAAACTTTTCAGTCATTTTGAGTCGGCGCTTTGAGTGATCTTTGTTCTTTGTTCATTGATTATTTGGCGCCGACTCAAAATGACTGAAACGTTTATGATTTTTTTGCTTTGCATTTTTTCCGGGGTTTAAAGTTTTGTTGAAAAGTTTTTAGTGCTCGAAGAGCACAAGATTAAATATAATATAACATCTATTTAAACTACAAAAGTACTTACTACAAATAAATAAAAATTGATGTCTGTTTGTAATGTCAAAATAACAGCTTTTTACAGAATGTTTTTTTTTTTTTTGATACATTAGTTTTCAATATCACGTGGGGAAAGTATTACCAATTTATTTCATTTGACCCTGTATTTATCATTTTTGTTCATTTTTATTTTACCTTGTTACAGGTAGGAGCAGAAAGTACGCGACCCCACCGTTTGAGGGGGAAGTGGAACCGAGTGGTTACAATCGTAAGCTATACAATTTAGTTTTTACATTAATTACATTTCATATTTTCTGATACCTATATCTCTCTCTCTCTCTTAATCAATTATCATTGTGCTTGTATGGCTTTTTTGTTCCACTCGATTTTAAACACTTGTCTTTATCAATATTTATCTTTCAGCCATTCATTTTGCATTTCCAGCCTCATTAAAAAAATATACATTTGCAATGACTATCTAACAGATACTGTCATTAATACACAACGCCTTTCCAATTCTTGATTGACAGTATCCAAAATATTATTACGAGTAATATTTTGCCAATACTTTTTCATCTTATTACACAATACGACAATCCGTACATCTTTTAGGCTGAGATCTTTAAATGTTACTTAGCTTGTGCTTGTAAGCTTTCAGTATAGCTCAAGGCTTCCACAGACAGGTGTGACGAATTCTGGTCCAAAGTACCGAATTGAAGTTTTAATCAAAATTGTTATATTAGAGTCACGTCGCGCCAGTCTGTGAGACACTTTTGACATGTTCCCATCTCTATCTTGCACTCGTAGTTTGACAGTGACAGGACTAACTATTAGCCAAAGTCCGTGCTAAGTACCTTTTATAGATCTCTTCCATAGTAACATGGCAACATTCTCTCATGAGCCTTTTGCCGAACAATGCGACTTTCGCATATTAAAACATCTGCATTTCCTCTTGGCTTATTGAAATTGGCTATTTATACGATTGTGCTCGGAGCAACAATGACGCGGTTGCTCTGAATGTTTCATTGTGCTGTCAATATTGTTATTTATGGATACATCTTACCCGCCCTGTATCCGCTCAACTTACAAGGCTGTTTTTTCCGAATGAATATGGTTAAATAATTCGATATTGCAAAAATATTCTCGAAAATTTTCATCAAGAATTTCTATCTACATATACAACGTTTATACATGAACATCTTCATATATAATGCTCTAGCAATGAGACGCCTATTGAAATCCAACCGTGCTTATGCATTTGGTTCCGATAGAGGCTTAGGTTATAAAATATTCATGAAGAACACTTCTACCTAATACATCTCACAAGTAAGTGGAGCTT
Organism: Aporophyla nigra; assembly: GCA_947507805.1. Classification (NCBI taxonomy): domain Eukaryota; kingdom Metazoa; phylum Arthropoda; class Insecta; order Lepidoptera; family Noctuidae; genus Aporophyla; species Aporophyla nigra. The sequence goes on along the minus strand of OX382309.1, from coordinate 16,626,059 downwards.
CATGATTGCAACCTTTTTTTATTTTTTTGTGTGTCTATTGCAATAATATACTAATTAAAAATTTTGAATGACGTTAATCATTTTTATTCACTTTTATGAAAACCGCATCGATTGATATTTTATAAATTAATTAAGTTAGAGAGCAATGGTAACGGCCGTGACTACGAGTGATACACCGTAGGTTCGAACTTACAGCAGGCGTTTTACTTTGTGTAAATTATTTAATCACCACTGCTTTCACAACGGTGAAGGAAAACATCGTGAGGAAACTGGCATGTCCTAGAACCAAAAAATCGAAGACATGTGATATCTACCAACCCGCACTGGGCCCGCGTGGTGGATTACGGCTCACTCCTTCTCACCGAGAGGTCTGTGTTCCAGCAGTAGGAACATCGTAGGCTGAAAATGCTAAAATGCTATATAGGTATATATATGATGATATAAAATGTACCAACTGTACCGTACAGTACCTACCGTGTGGTGCCGGACGTAAAGAATAACAATACCCCCATTTCTTCCCGTGGGTGTCGTAAAAGGCGACTAAGGGACTTACTAGAGAATGGGCAGCAGCTTTCTCTATGCATTTTACCACCATACTGCGATCGCCAACCCGCCTGCCAAATTGGGGGAGGCCTAAGTCCAGCAGTGGACGTCTTACGGCTAAAATGATGATGATGATGATGAAAAAGTACCAATATCCTCATAAGAATATCATCCGACCGACCAGCCCATATTTCTATCTGAGTATATTTTAAATTCGCCATACAGAAGAATGACTAACCCAAATGGAATTAAAATAACTTAGATCTCTAAGTGAAAATGACATCAACGCTGTATATGTAAATTCATTGTGCTATTCATCAATGTTTTATACCTGCATATATTTACCAATGCTCCGTCCGGACAGGCTAGTCGCGTGACATTTGGGCTTATTCGTTGAATCACATGGATCAGGCGAATCGACACTTTAAATAATATAATATTTTCTATAGGCAACTTGCACAAAGTTCATTGATTTGTGGTTGAAACCTCTATTCCAGAAACAAGTACTTTTTCTTGGCAATTGCCACGTTTTTAATAAAGTTTTTTTAACTTTTCGTTGTTTCCTAAACGTTGTATTCAAAACTAGATTTTGCCAGCAGCTCCGCCCACGTATTATACACTAGCTTTTGCCAGCGTGGAAGTCGGAAATTATCCTGCGGGAACATACTACCGGGATAAAAGGTGCCCTATGTGTTACTCCAGGCTATGAACTATCTGTGTGCCAAATTTCATCTAAATCGGATCAGGAGTTTTTGCGTGAAAGAGGAACAAACATCCATACATCCATACATACAAACTTTCGCGTTTATAATATTAGTAGGATATAAAACTTCCTCTTGAATCACTCTGTCTATGAATGAAAACCGCATTAAAAACCGAAGCGTAGTTTACAAGATCTAAACGTACAGACACTTTGTTTGATACTATGTTTAGGCTGCCTGTCCATTGGGACGGAGAGGAGCAGAGCTGTGCCTATATTAACCAATACAATTTTTTGCATCCTTGCGGAGCGGAGTATTGTTTGAGTTCTATTGGTTAATATTGGCTCAGCTCCGCTTTTCTCAGCTCCGCTTTTCTCCGCTCCTCTCCGCTCCAATGGACAGGCAGCCTAAAGATGTGCCAGTTGCCTAATACACCATTCTGGAATAGTCGATTCGCCCACACATAAATCAACTCCGTGCGAGTCGCCTATAGACAATATTATATTGTTTAAAAAAGACGAATCACCCGATTCGGGCAAGTTATTCCGTGCGAGTTGACTAACAAGCCAATGCTCACCCGTACAGGCTAGTCGGCGTGACATTTGAACCAGCCGGTATCCATTGAAGGCCGATCCCAGCTTCATGCATTCTGAACACAATATCAGGTGGCCTATTCAACCACCCGGGACCGAACACTTTTTGTGCTACGACTGACGCATACAAAATTAAAGAGCTTTGCGAACCGACACAGGCTCTTTTGAAAAATTATGAATAATGAACGAAATTTCCTGGCACTTCTCCAAATGCCCGCGAATTATCCTTGGAGTGGCGGCGAATTTATTAAAATGTTTGCCTTTTAGAAGATCAGTCTTGGCTGTAAGTATAAAATTAAGATAGGTATTGTGTAATTGTTAATGGGTTCATAAACTACCTACGTGTTGGGATCTCATTTAGTTCTTATTTCGAATTTACTCAACAGCAAAACAGCCTATCAAATAACAATAAAAGATTCCACGCAAGTCCCAAATTTCATACAAATCTTACACAAGAACACAGTTCGCGCGGTAATTATATGTGGTTGGTTGTAAAAGTCAAGGACGCGAAGATCGCCGGGCACTCGAAACGTTGCTATTCGATTGAAATCCACATACCTGACAATCCACCGCTCACTATACGACTCGTTTGGCTTTTTACCTTTTATTTTCCATTTACATACACGTTCCTAAAGTTTCGTACATTATCGGTATTTGGCTGAAACCTGCGTGGGAAACGCCGGCTGCCGTGCACCCCGTGAAACCATAGTAACGCCCTCGTTCGACATATTTGGTCTATATGCTTACCAGCTGTTTTCATATTTAGGTTATCATTCGCAATAGATTGTTATAGCGTTATTGTTTTCATAAAAGTTGTCTATTTCACGCGGATCTATTTATCCTTGTGTGTGGTATTATTTTTGAGGCTTTAGCCATAGTTCTTAATATCATTAATCAGCATATAATGGTCCCCCTGCTGGAACAAAGTCCTCCTCTCTGTGAGGGGGAGTTACCCATCATTCACCAGCCCAACTGATGTCATATATCTTCGAGTTTTTGGTTCTTGGACATCTCGCTATCCTCATGATGTTTTCCGTCACCGTTTTAACAGCATAAAAGTATAAACTATCAGACAAGCAATTACTCACCCTTTATCCTACCTGTGTGGGAGTGCGTGTTTCTTAAAAATAACGCTCTAGTATTGCTCTACAACATTGTACAGCAAGAATTTTATTTTAAGAGGTTCCTCTTGGCAACCAAATATCTAATTGCCATCACAAATTCAGTTGCTGTGAAGGCCATATTTTATTGATTCCATACTTTAATGTTAATGCAGATGACGAATGAGATCTACACGAAATGTTGTGTAGTCTCAGCGATACTTCCCTAAACACAAAATTTTGCACAGTTTACGTTCTAACTTTCTTTAGCACATAATGACGATGCACACGACCGGTTCATGAATGAATGATGATTGAACGTTTTTGACACGTCACGCGACACGCGGAAGTGTCGTTAGAGAATGATTAGAATATCGAACGCGTGACACAGCACGGTGTCGAGACACTTTCCGTGCCACCGTGACTCCGTGACATCTCCACATGTTGTCATTCGTGAATTTTCACGAAAACACTCCCTTTATGAATGTAATTTAAAAACTGCCTGTTCTCATTTTCATTTTTTAACCGACTTCAAAAAGGAGGAGGTTATCAATTCGGATGTTTATATTTTTTTTTTTTTTTTTTTTTATGTATGTTCGGCCATAACTCTGTCATATATAGACAGATTTGCAAAATTCTTTTTTTGTTTGAAAGGGGTTTATTTCGAAATGGTCCCATATGAATTTCATATAGATCTGATGATGAATTCCAGAGATAAACACCGGAACTCTTTAAAAAATGACAGCAAATCAACCGCGATTTCTGCAATCGCATAAATATGTATTGTTTGTTTGGAATTAGTGCGGGGTGGATACCACAACTAAAAATTCAAAAATAAAAACTTTTTTACGAAAAAAAACAACCGACTTCCTTAAAAACACTTCAAAGTGAAAAATAACTTTAATTTCGGAAGTCGGTGGCAAAAAAACCATAAATACATATCCTAAGACACCGACTTGCGAAATTAAAGTTATTTTTCACTTTGAAGTGTTTTTAAGGAAGTCGGTTGTTTTTTTTCGTAAAAAAGTTTTTATATACAATTCTGCTCTCTTATTTCGTCGTTTCATTTTGCGTCGAGAATTTCGAAATAGTATTTTTTTAACCTGTTTTCAAACGTCACCTTCGTGCTGATTTCAAAACTGCATAAGCATTCAAAGAATTCTGTCTCTTACAACACTTTTGACATGAACAGCTTTTTTCTATGTCTTGAATCTAGCTCAATGAGATCTTGAGCTAGTACTTAACATGTCCCAATTCGTAAAGTGCACAGGTCATTGGCAAAAACTAACATGTTCAATTCAACGAGCCCCCTATTCTAAATATATTCAAGAACTAGCTTATGACCGCGGCTTCGTCCGCGTAAAATTTTTTCTCCCCCAACCCATCTCGTCGCATCGTATCGCCTGCCTGTGCGAGGTCTTCATATTCGTGGCTTTTATCTTTTTGCTAGGCTCCTAAGGATTCTAGCGTGATGTATAGTCTAAAACGTTCCTCGATAAATGGGCTATCAAACACTAATCGTATATCGTTCCTGATATTATTACGTTCAACCAAACAAACTCTTCGTCTTTATAATGTTTAGATTTGATAACATTTCGAAAAGTTATAGTGAGCAACTTCAACAGATGGACATATAATATTATGCTATAACAGTTTTTTTTTTTTTGAAGTTTTAAACTGGAACAATTCCATCATACATTATCGTTACGTTACTTTAGCCATTTACGCAGCGCACGCAACGGAAGCTCTCAAATGGAATAAATTTTCCTACAGCTACATTTTGATTGATATTCCGCTCCTATTGGCCTTAATGTGATGTTTTATAACCTATAGATATAGCCTTCCTCGATAAATGGACTACCCAATTCAAAAAGTTTTTTCAATTCGAACCAGTAGTTCCTGAGACTAGCGCGTTCAACCAAACAAACAAACTCTTCAGCTTTATAATAATAGTATATATTAAAGGCCTCTCAGTTCAATGTAACTGCTAGCAAAGACCTAAAACAACTACCATAGTTTGTATCATCTTCCAGTCTTTTAAGTAAGTTTCCCCTTGTCTTTTTTCCACATCATATGGTCTGTCCTTGTTCATGTTAACACCTTTTAAATACACGGCATTTAAAATGAAGCCTACATTAAATTTCACATCCACGCCTCTTACCTTCAAAAACGACAAATACTACATTTAATGGCTCTGACCAGCTCGAACATAATGTAGTTTATTCAACCGTCTATAAAGGTACCGTGTACATTAACCGAACGATGAATAATTGGCTCAATACATACAACAAGTAACAAAAAGCCGTCGAATAAAGACCGTCATCCACGATGCTGCTCAAAATAACTATTCACAAACTATAATCGCTATGAACCACCCTCACTGCGTAACGCACTATCAATCAAAATCAGAATCATTTTAAAGGACTAATCCATTGCTACATAGGTTTGAAAAATGTGTCTGCAGTACAACGTTAATAGCGCATTGAATGTTGTTTAACTATCAAAATTACGCAATTACCTCACTGAATATCTCAGAATGTCACAGTACTAGTATGTATTTAAATGGTTGTCCGTATACTAGGCAAATAAACACAAATTAGTGAATAACGCGTTAATGAAAGCAAAGAAGAGAAAAAAAAATCTGCACAAATAAAATTATACGCAATAATACCAAAGCCCAGAGCCCTAAGCTAAGACGCGTCATGTACGAACCACTATTGAAATACTACGTAACATAACACGCCTTAATTCCTCAAAAGGCGGAGGTGAACCTTTAGTACACCCTTATTTCGCCAGTTATTTGTAAGTCTCATGTAATACTGGCCTGTTAGTCTAGTGGTTAGTGACCCTGACTGCAAAGACTGAGGTCGTGGGTTCGATTCCCACCCAGGACAAATCTTCGTGTGATGAGCACAATCATTTGTTCTGTGTCTGGGTGTAATTTATCTATAATATGTATGTATTTAGAAATATATAAGTATATTTATCAGTTGTCTGGTTACCGTAGTACAGGCTCTGCCTAGTTTGGGATCAGATAACGGTGTGTTGGTTGTCCTAAGATATTTATTATTTATATGTAATAGGTAGCGAACCAACAATTGAACACAGGACCTTATCCTCAGACCAACGAGACAATCTTTTAAATACTAATGCTGTGGCATTCTGACTCGTCGATAATATGAGTCAGTATCACGTTTCTTGTGAGTAGCGTCGTGGACGATGGGCCTAAAGGTCTCAGGTAGACGCACTGTGTCTAGGTCTTTAATTCTTTAGTCTAGACCTTGCCCTTTGTCGGTTAACGACACCGTAATACTGGTTCCTTTGAACGGATTTTTAATGGCGACAAAAAGTTCTTACCGTAGTTTTTTATTAAACATCTGTTGAAGGAAGAAAAAGGAAGTGGTGCTTATTTTGGGATCCTGTGTCGTGGTCTGCTGAATTTGTGATTTCTACTTTTTTGAGTCTAGGGATCAAAGAGGTGTTCTGTAACAGATCTAGATCATTGAAGCGAGGAAATCGAGTCTCACTTCTAAAAATAAACCTCTAGACTATTTTCAAATTAGATCTATCTGACAATAAATACTCTTAAAAGGCTCAATTACAGTGCAGTCTAGCTACCTTTATTCATTTCAGAAGTCATTTATATGTTTGCATTTGATAATAAACCTCGAATAGCACCTCAAATTACGTTTGTAAATACAGCAAAGTGGAAACCTTTTTCGACTCTACAAAAAGAGCTTTGCAAAAGTTTGTATTTTTTAAACCACTTCTTATTTTTTTTTATTGTCGTTCGTTTTTTTAAATCACGGAGACGAATCTGACATTTCAAGTCTTCTGTCTGCTTTTTTATCATAGGTGTTTAAAAAACGAACTCTAATGTGAAAATATCTGGGTATCAGGGACTTTTTCATGATAATTTCATCCAATAGAATTAAAACTTGTGTTGTATGTGTGTGGTGATTTTAATTGTTATAATAATGTAAAGACGTGTGACGGTCACTAAGCATATTCTAATTAACCTTGCCTTTAAATGTAAATGGCAGAAAAACGTAAATTTTGAATTTAGTGGGCTACCCCGGGCTTCCATCTTCAATTAGACGTGACAAGTACGACCCTATGCCTATTTAGCATCGCCACACAAACTATCCTCTAACAGGTCACACATATTTCCAAATAAAACAACCTTAACCGGCCACCACTACGGCGAGGGTTACATAAGCATTCAAAAACACAAACCTTCAAAAGGTCATTAGGAATGTAGCTGCACGGCGCGCGTCGGGTGAATCGTTTGCGCCATCTTCGTTAGATCGCGCTTGACCACAAAAATGCGGCTTTCAATCCGAAGGTTGCATAAAGGCTTTGCGTTTATCATTGTTGGCTGCTTTAGTAGAACCGGTACAACCGTGCAGAGCGCATGCGTCGAAGCGCCCGCGCATTTTCCCACCCAAAGAGATCGTACAGCTTCAGTCGTTCGTAACTTTTAGTCTCCGCTTGCCAATGAGGTGTCAGTGTGTGCAAAAACGTGATTATTTTCTTCGTGTAAGCATTAGATATTTAATGGGATTTACGTCTCATTAATTAACATAATTATTTAATGTATTTTCTCTTAAAATATTTATTTCCTACGCAAAAAGTTGATAAGCGGGTATTTAACGTTAATTATTATTTTTAATTCGACCTTGACATTAAGTAGTGACATATGTTTATGGTTTTTATTAATTTAGCTATTTTATAATCAAATAATCTTAATTGGCGGAATCAAAAATTGAATCGCAAATTTCGAGTGGTGTGAATTTTTATAAAATTATTTATTTTTTTGCTTATTCAAATATGGTGTTTAAAATCAGTGTCTGCGTAGTTCCTCCTCAGTCGCGGACGAGCTAGGGGGAAATTCTGATATCCTATGAAATCTAGCCGGACACCGGCGCCCGCTCGGCGTGATAAATTACCGCGAGCATTTCGCAATTTCATTCCCAACACCTTGGAGCGGAAATTTAATCAATATTGCACCGGTGTCGATGGACAGGCTACAATTAATTAAGCGAAAATATTAATGAAAAGTGAGACTGGACTGACGTGAACAGGAACACGGTATCTCGAAACTTTCGTTCCGTTTGGAGGTCCCAGATTTTTTAAGCAATCTTGATAGTAGGTAATGTTTTCAGTGTTGAATGGAATATAATTTCAATGTCAGCAAAACGAATACATAGATACATTTCTTTTGTTTAAACGAATTGTTACTGTTGTGTTTAGAATATTATGGCAGTTATTAATTACTATGCCTTTTAAATGAACGGACATCAACAAGGTCTTTTAACCCAAGAGATGTATTCCGATGTACTACAACTATTGAGTAATCCGTGCTATACCTACCAATATACCACGTACCTACCTACCAGTTGACATTTACGTAAATATCCATTAACATGAAACGTACCGTAATCTGTAAAAGTTGCTTCAATTCAATAAAGACATTTTCCTAACATCACTTTTGATTTCAGTGGCATACATATATCAACCGGTTATTACCTAGACAGCAAGCAAATAAAACAAAAAAGCGATAATTTATTCTTTGCTCAAAATACTTGCTAGACATATGATATTGTAATTTGATTTAATTATGATCGAAGAGCTTATTAAGATACAAAATAGGACACTGTATATGGCCGACTAGTTTTTTTTACATATTTCAGAAACTACATACACATACGTAGGTATTATAATCCTTGTAGGAATTTCAAATAACGAACGTCAAAAAAAAGAATGTGTATCCTTTATAGCTCTATCAACCTTTTTGAAATGTGACATTTCTACATCCGTGTTATGCATTGTTTTTTTTTTTGCAAACGCTTGTCTCTTGTGCAAGTGATATTCGCGTGCACTTTTGACTTACTAAGGTCACACCTTTTACATTCTATGGGGTGGTTGTACCGCGTGCTTACTGTCAGCAGCCAACGCTTACGAATGCTACACGTTTTGCGTACATACTTTCATAATTACAAAGCATTTTATGAGCATTATAGCACACAAATAGACGAAAAGATACTCATGTAGCAACACAAGTTATGCAAAATTTGAGGAAACCAAATTTAAAAATATACAGCTCGTCCATGCTTAATGTTGGATGACATTTAAACAAACACCGAATAAGAAATAAAACTAATATTACTGGTATTAAAATTAAAGATATCGTTTGCGTCTTCAGAAGTATTAAATCAGTTTATTTATAGATGATGAACAATCATTATAAATGTTGATTTATTTTATAATTGTGTCCATGGCTGTAACAAAGAATCATTGAAAACTGTACAGTGTAAGAACTTAAACACATATAAAATGCGTAGGTATACCTATAAGAATTGAAATCATAGTTGCTTAAAACAATACAATATTCAACGAAAGTGCAAGACTTTAAAAAACCTGGTTGAGATTAAATGAACAAATGAGCAACTGAAAAGTGCATTAAAGTAACTGGTCTACAATACCTTGAGAGTATTACACTAAAGACCTTGTATTACACGAAATAACTTCACAAATTTTATTTTAAACACATAATACGCATAATTGTGTTATTACATAAACAACATGCAATATTTTCGACTTGCACAATGCTATGAAAATTTCGTGAACTAGCACACACGAGAATGTGTTAGTTTTTTATTTTTGTGGGTGGGAAATCATCAAATGACGTCTTCCGCTCTGGGCGGAGCGAAACTGCGAAAGGGCGTGTCAGACTTTTACTGACTAAAACCCACCCGTGTTCCTTCAGTTGCCTATATGCCAGGGCCACGGTAACTCTTTCGAATAAATCTCGCGAACCTGGCAGGATGTGTTAGATTACTCTGATTTAATGTTGCATCCAACATATTCGAGTCATTTATCATCTTAGCCGGCTGAAGTGTCGGAATGTAACACGCAATCCCAAATAAATCAGGTCCTGTAATTAATTTGCACGATGTCAGTAAATAACATACATACATGCGTAAAATCACGCCTTTTTCCCATGGGGGTAGGCAGAAACTACAGAACGCCACCTGCTACGATCCTTACATACTCCTTTTGCCTCGTTTAAGTTCATACATCTGGTCATACACGCACGCCGGTTACTAGTGCTACGCACCTGACCCTTCTGAAGAACATCACCAATAAGGTCACACTATATGTTCTCCTAGGGCGTCCCCTTCCGGCGTGACCAGTCACATCTGCCTTGTAAATAACTTTTGTTAGTAAATAAGTAGGTACGAAGGAATTAGGAAATGTCGTGAGGAAAGTTTTGAGTATGAATGTTGATGGTTATAAGAGTAGAGAGAGACCAAAGAAACGATTGAATGGACTGTGTGAACGATATAATTGAAAAGTAGGTAATGAAACTGAAGAAATTTTGTATGAAACGTTACGCAAACAAGTATACAAAGCTTGTCAGATGCTGATAACATACATAATTATAACTTAGTGTTTTCGGTAAAGCTAATGAAGCAATTTTGGTTAAGCAACAAAAGATAAGAAATGCATTCAAATGTGAAACATGCTGCAATGGTTATATTCACAGCTCAGAAAATATTACCAAATAATATTCACTATTCTTTTCCCTCTTACGGGAAAAACAAACTATACATTTCAAATTATACGCCTCATAGATAAACAAGGTGGCGTCCTAATAAAAATACACTCCACGTCATTAATATGGATCATCTTGAAATGGAAAAGATACGAATATGGAAATCACCTTCCGCATAGGAAATGATCTAATCTAATGCAGCATCATGCGTGTATCCTTGAAACTGTATAAAATAACATCAACATTGAGCCATCCGTAACGAATGAAGGAAGACCCAAATACCAGCCGCGGCCTACCGGAAGTTGTTTCATAAATACATAATTAATACTAGATCATTAGTTAGATAAGAGAATTACCGACAAGAATTCCAAGACCATATTTTTGTAGTAACTTATTCGACGTAAACACGAACGTAATAATATCGTGGCGGGATTTTTTTAAAGTTGAAAATAGAACGAAGTGCATCCCAGCGCGTCGAAAATACAAACTGTTCGATTTTCAAAATCACGCCGCCATTTTTTGACGTACGTGTGGTTCGATATTTCGAGGTTTGACGTGAACTTATAATTATGCCTTAGTAATCCATAGAAGAATGTTTAACCGCTCTGTCGGCGGAAGGCATTTCGAGTTTAAATACTAGTTTCATAATCTTTAAGCACCCATTAAAGGTCTACGTCACCTCATTAGGACAAGCGAGTCGGAGCTATATATCAAGTAGTCACCACAGATACGCAATAGTGTGCCAAAGTTACGTCACTGACGATCAGTGTAAGGACTAAAGTGATCAACAAAGATGTGGCAAAGGAAAGTTCTGTGTGGCCTGGTGCTGGTGATGACTTGGATCGGAAACACGGCGACCGTCAGCTACTCGAACCAGCTCAACCAGATCGGGAACGGCTTGAACAAACCAGGTAATGTGGAGTTAAAGAAAACTGTTTGACTAAGCTTATTTTTGGTTAAGAGGAAAATGGTGCCGATTCCCTTGCTCACAAACTAAACTAAATTTAAGTTCAGTGCATCTTCTTCTTTGTATTTCATTAAGAAGAGGACAAAAGAAAAATTTTAGTTTACTCCTGTCAAATTAATCAGCGCTCCATACAAGTTTAGACGTGATTAAAAACTTGCCTACTAAAATTACGTCAATTTACGTCAAGCGCTGATTAATTTGACAGGACTAAACTAAAATTTATCTTCTGTCCTTTCCTTAATGAAATAGAAAGAAAAAGATGCACTGAACTTAAATTTAGTTTAGTTTGTGAATAAGGGAATCGGCACCAATGATGCTGGATTTTTTGTAAAACTTGATATAACCTGTGACGTAAATGTTTTTCCCTTAACCCAATTTATTTGGAGTCGGCGCACCATGTGTTGTTCCTCCACACTTCTCTATTAGTCGTAATCTCGGTAGTCACCCCTTGTCTAACCATATCATCATTTACACAGTCCATCCATCGTTTCTTTGGTAATAAAGTATACTACCGACCTACAAACGGTTATCACAAAGGAACATTTCGCATCATAGTGTACTGAGATTGTCGTAGAACTCGCAGATTACCATTTCGATAGATCCTAACAATGATTCTTGTGTTTTTACAAAATTCAATCCATACTAATATTATAAATCGGAAAGTGTGTGTGTGTGTCTGTTTGTCCGTCTTTCACGGCAAAACGGAGCGACGAATTGACGTGATTTTTTAAGTGGAGATAGTTGAAGGGATGGAGAGTGACATAGGCTCCATTTTGTCTCTTTCTAACCCCCCACTTCTCTAAAATGGAGGGGTGGAATTTAACGCGAGCGCCATAAAATAGCCCACGAAATTAAAATTTTCTTAGGTGTTTTGAAAATTTGCAGGTCAGTGTCTGGAGTCTCAGGACGTATAGAGTCACGAATCTTATTTGGTTCAACATACAGCCTGGACAAAAACTGATCATGACCTTATTTTTGACCAGGTCAATGAGAATAATATACCTGTGCAAATATTATGAGTGTACCTAATGAACGGACGCAAATGATGAATGAACATAAAATGTTATGTTATCATAATATTCGAATATTTTGATGTCTGTATAGTCTTTAAATTCGATTTCGGTATTTATTGAAATACCAACACGTGCGCGTGAGCACAATGCAAGATATTTATCACTGGGGACATCACGGCATTGTTTTTTCGAATCAATAAAGGTGTGGCTCCTCACACAAGCCACAAATCAAGAGTCAAAGAATTTAAAGTTGCATTCTTATAAAAACAAATGAAAGTTAAAAAGTAAAGTGTGGTTAGTACCGTGGTTAACTGAAATTCTTAATGAAGACTATTGAATTCAAAATGAAAGTCTAACCGCAGTGAAGACTACTTATAATTCATTAGAACTATTATGAAACCGGGTACTGATTTTGACATTGACAAAATAATAATAGCTATTATGCTTGCTTTCATCTCTAATTCTCATAATGTACACTATGAAAACTTCAGAGGTACATACCTAGCTCTTATAAAACCGCGCACTAATTTTGACATTGACAAAGTATTAGTCACTTTGTTGAATTGCATTTCAACTTGTGTTATGACTCCCACAGACAGGCACTACTCGATGCATGACGGTTCGACGCATGCTGGTAGAACAATTTCTATAAAGTTTTCTTACAAATTGTTCTAAGTAGCCTATATTTTGGTAATGTCAAAATCAGTACGCGGATTTAAACAATAATTTAATCACAAATTGATAAGGCTTAAAGAAGTAGCCTTATTTGGGACTTAATTGCCTGTGCCATGCCATAAGTTGAAGCAAAAATTAAAGTTGCAAGTCTATACTGTGCTAAAAGATGCAAGTTATTTGTTACTTCAGTTTTATTCTTTACAACAGGCAAGAAACTTGCATCGTGCATTACCATCCGCCTAGCCTTTTCACAACTATGTTGAAGTCAGCTAACAGTCTATCCGAATGAAGTAGAATTTGAAAAAAAATAAAAGGAGCGACTGCCTATCTGACCTCCAAAACTCATGCAGTTATTGGGTAATACGATACCTCTTGTTAAAACTGGTTGTCAGATTTTCGGGCTTCTGACAACCTGTAGCGATTGTCAAACTTGTATCGTGTATACAGGGTTTTCATTCTATACCACGCCAATTAAAGTCAAAATAGACGTTCAAGATTGAACACAAATATTGACAGACAGGCTTGCAACACTTGATGAACTAGACATAATTTAACATTTAAATTAAATTTAAAAAAAAAACAAAGATTGAAGTACCAGAAGTTGACCTTATGGATGTTTGCGGTCAGCAAGTGCCACCTTAATGATCCTAATGTTTATCTTATGTATTTTGTAACTAGAATTGGTTACATCGTTGACCTTTGTGGTGCGCACACGCAGTTTCTTCATACAAACATGATAGATCTGTTAAATGTCAACGAGGAACGTAGCAGGTGCTGTGTATGGTCAAAAAAGAGACACGAGAGGTCAAGAGAGAAGTACATATTTATGTGTAGGTACTTAGCGGAGTAAAGTCAGGGTTTTTTTTTTGGATGGGAAATCATCAAATGACTTCTCCGCTCTGGGCGGAGCGGAAGGGCATGTCAGACTTTTACTGACTAAAACCCACCCGTGTTCCGTCAGTTGCCCATGTGCCAGGGTCACGGTATCACTTTCGAACAATCTCGCGACCCTAGCAGGCATCGGTCCTAGCAGACCCCTTCAAAGTCAGGGTTATTAATTGTTTAGTAAATTGGCTGCTAACCAAAATTGTCCGTTTATTCAAATCTCAACTGTCATTCTTTGAAAGTTGTAAAAAAATAAGTATATTCACAGCAAGTTCGCGTTGTGTGTCAATTTGGCAAACCATTCATTTACCTGCCTCTATAAATACAGGTAAACCCTTGTTGTGTGAGTTCTGAAAAGAAAAGTCAAGTCTTCGCAGTGTCTTTTGTGTTAAAAGTTATGACGCACGCACGAACAAAGAATGCCGCCTACGTAAAGCAAAATTGTTCCTTTCTTACGTGCACACTAAACTCTTTTGATGAGTGTACCTACGTACATGGAAAATAAAGTTGCGTGTTTCCCCGCGTTTACAGTCATATTGCAAGTCGTGATACTTGTTTTCCGAAGGCTTGGAAAAGACTGGTTGTGTATCATACATGTATTGGGATGGTTTTCAAACATCTATTGTGAAATTGAAATCCGAATTTTTTTAATTTTTTTTCAATTTGCAAGTCAGTGTCAGACTGTATTTTTAACAAAATATTATTCGCGACCGAACAAAATACTATGTATTTATTGAATTGTAACGTTCGCGAATCACATTTTAATCAACCTACAACCAGACAGTGACCTGTAAATTCCAAAATACAGAAGAACATTTTAATTTTGTGAGCTACCTTAGCGCATCTTCTTTAACTATTTTGTTCACCTTTTTGACATTTCTGACTCCTTATTATTTAAAGTATAAACAATAAACCTTCACAGTAAACATAACAAGTAGGATACATGTTTTAAACCCTGGTTTGAACAGATCTCTTATATCCATAAAAGTAATGTACCAATACTTTAGTGGAAAACTGCTAAAATTGTTTAAGTAAACAAGGTTCACAACTTCACGGAAAGGTTAGTTGTATTTTGTGTTTCACAGTAACGCAAGACGCTACTGCATTCCCACATAGTTTAACTCTGAATGGAGTTTATGAATGGTTAAACTTATAATTTGATACATTCTTTACACACGTGTCTTGTAGAAGACAGAACAGATAAGGTACTAACTACTAGTGTTAACAAAAAAAATTACAAATTCGTTTCACAATTGGATTTCAATATTATTTAATGTTGGAATTAGCAACTTCTTAGCTTATTTAAAATATTAAATACATTAATCCAAGTTTGTTCACTGGTTACGCAAAACAAAACAAGTTTTGCATCTTTACAAGAAAAGTAAGTTTTGATAACTAAGTGTCAAATAAAAACGGTAAAGAGTTGAGTATTCTAGATCTAGATTCTCATAAATTTGAAATAATATCATTTTCATCATCAACCGTTTGTATCCTACTGCAGGGTTCACCCTCCCTCCGTCCATTTGCCCTCTATCTTACCTCTTTTCACTTATTTCTCTATCTTCTGCCGAAATAAAAATAACTTACAAAATATATGTTGGCATACATTGGTTTAACTCATAGCTCTACCTATCCAGTATAGGTAAATCAGTGAAATAAACCTTCATACAATGGCTAGATCCTGAAAGCGTTACACTGAACTCAGTTCGGAAATAGTTTTTGCTCGAGTTTCTCTAAATCGTTGACTCTTTTGTGTGAAAATAAAACGAATGCAGTATCACTAACAGCGCAGTTGTAAAAAATAGAGCAAAAACTGGCTACCGACCACCGGTGAGCGAGGCAATTTATTGCAAGCAAACATATACAAGAAGCATCTTATTTGGGGCTATCAAAACAAGCATTATCTTGCTTTTCGAGGCAATTCCGACGACTCCATGTACGTAGTTTGCGTGTTACACATGACTTAGCTATGTGATTACTCTCATCGTAACCATTCTTCCATGGAAACTCAATCATTACGTTACACAACCCACGAAAGATCCGCCTTCAACAAACATAATCGTAACAGAATAATAACACAAATAATTCTCTTGCGAGGCTTTCTACCTTATTAGTCTTATGTTTGTATCATCATGTAACACTCTCCGAATCCCACTTGCCGTCATTTTATTATTACAACAAGTTTCCATAAACGGCTCCATTAACGTTCCATTACACTGGGATTCGCAATTTCGAACTAACTAAACGCATTATTTTATTACACACAGCCTATTCGAGAAGGTCGGATTATGAAATCGAAAAACGCATCACTTTGCGAAATTGATTCCTTTGATATTGAATGAACAGTCAAATCACTCTTGGGCTTTAATCATTCATTCGTTCGTTCGTTAATTGCCAATCTGTTTCATCACGGCTATTAGGGAGGCGGGAAACGGTCACTAGAAAATATTTACACTTGACCTTTTTGATACTTTTTAACTAAATCAATCAATCAAAATGTCAAAATGTGTTCCGGATTGGGCCTTTAATTAAGGAGTATTTTGATGATCTATTAGAAAATGCGAATTCAATTTAAAGCTGGCCATTTATTTTAATAAAAAATTGGTCATCCATCCAACTTTATGGCTGACCTCTTAAAATTAGCTATTAATTTCTAAAATGTTAAAATTTTGGTGACCCAATTCGATTTGGCATAATCTGCCATGTTGATAAACATCTGTCGCAAAAGAGATTAGATTGATTAGATTCTAAATTAATATTTTAAATCCATTTGATTGGAATCCATTTGGATTTATTTTGATCCATTTTGAGTCGGCTCATTTTGGCAGGCAAGGATGAGAATCGCATTTTTCAATTTAAAAAAATTAAATGTCCATCAAAATTGACATCTAAAAATTTTACGAATAACTTAGTTAACTATTAATTTAGTCATTCGCTCCATTTGAATTGAGACACACTTTTTGACTTATGCAATCCTATTTCTTTATGAGTCACGTTATAAAATACTTTTTTGTTTTGTTCACAGAATGTTCGAGTTGTAACGATGATGAGCTAGGAGTAACGCGGTGGACGATGCCTCTACTCAAGTCCGGAGAGAAGAAATACTATCTTGGAATATTCTTTAAGGTAAGAGTAATTTATATCCTTATGACAAAATTTTAACAGCCGCACGGATTGATCGTTTAGGTTAAGCTACGCTTGCCACGGTTGGTCCGTGGATGGGTGACCATCTTGACATACCAAGAACCCTCCATGCCTCGGAAAGCGCGTCAAGCTGTTGGTGCTTGCTGTCATTCGGGGATCCTAGACAGTCGTTACGGGTCGTCAGAAACCCAAAAGACTAACAGCCAGTCTTACCAAGGGGTATCGTATTACCCAGTAACTGAGTTATGGAGATCAGATATGCAGTCGCTCCATGTAAAATACTGGTATTTACCTGCATCCGGCGACCCCAACATAGTAGGAAAAATGCTTGGTAAATGATAGACCACAAGAGTGATAGGCTCTCCACCATAATACAAATTAAAAAGTAACAGTGTACTCATTGTTGAGATGCCAAATAAAATAAATAAATAATGCACAGAAATCTAACGTTTTCCAGTAACTTCCTATGAACAGTACCGTTCTGTGAATATTAAATTAGTTTACCTGATAAAACTGTCCATTGGATACCTAATGAATACCTTTACATCGATATAACAAAACATGACACTGTCTAGACTTTACACACCTTCGGTAGCATAGTTTTAGCCAAATATAAGCAACGCTATAATCGTTTATCTTCTATACGTATACATCATCATTCATCATCATTTCAGCCGTAAGACGTCCACTACTGGACTTAGGCCTCCCCAAATTTGGAGGGCTTTGCCATAATCGCCACGCTTGGCAGGCGGGTTGGCGATCGCAGTATGGTGGTAAAATGCATAAAGAACGTTGCTGCCCATTCTCTAGTAAGTCCCTTAGTCGCCTTTTACGACACCCACGGGAAGAAATGGGGTGGTGTTATTCTTTACGTCCGGCACCACACGGTACGTATACATAGGTATTTTAAATTAAAGTCACTTTTGTGTCTGTCTGTGTGACCGCGTTGTTCTTCTAAACTGCGGAACGGATTCTGATGCGATTTTCATCATCATTAATTCGAGAATGAATTCCGGAAGGTTTATGTTAATATTTTAATCTTAAGTTGATGTTTTGCCAAGTCGCTAGCCATAGGTTGACTGGACTGTTAGTCTAGTGGTTGGTGACCCTGACTGCTAAGACTGAGGTCGTGGGTTCGATTCCCACCCAGGACAAATCTTTGTGTGATGAGCACAATCATTTGTTCTGAGTCTGGGTGCAATTTATCTATAATATGTATGTATTTAGAAATATATAAGTATGTTTATCAGTTGTCTGGTTGCCATAGTACAGGTTCTGCCTAGTTTGGGATCAGATAACGTTGTGTTGGTTGTCCTAAAATATTTATTATTATTTATAGGTAATACATAACATAAAGCCTTGTTTCCCCAAGAGGTTGGGTAGAAATATACCTATAATACACCAACATTTCACCAGTTATCTTTAAGTCCCATGTAATAGGGGGCAAGCCTACTGCCACCAACTGGGCACAAATCCGAGCTGCGATTGGGAAATTCCAGAAAGAATTTTTTTTAACACAAAATTGAACCGCCGAAAACACTGAAAAGCAAAAAATAATAAACCTTAAAATTATGAGTCGGCGCTTTGAGTGATCTTTGTTCATTGATTTTTCGGCGCCGACTCAAAATTTTAAGGTTTATTATTCTTTGCTTTTCAGTTTTTTCGGCGGTTTAATTTTTTGTTAAAAAGTTTTTATTTTATAATTTTTTGTGGCTTTAATGTACTAATAATACCTGGCAAAGTATACCCTATCCAATTAAAAAAGAATGATCAAAATCGGACTACTCTGTATGAAGTTATGCGTGGTTATACATTACAATCAGTAAGTGAACAATCAATCATCCCCTGTTTTCTCACCCTTAGAGTTTGATTTTGTTTTCCAAATTTATGTGGGACCACTCTCAGCGTATACCCTTTCCAATAAAAAAAGAAGAATTATCACAATCGGACTTCTATGTAAAAAGTTATGCGTGGTCATACATAAAAAAAAAACTTAAAAAAAATATACGCGTTGAATTGATAACCTCCTCCGTTTTTTTTCGTCGGTCCCAATATAACACTTTGTCCGAATCGAAGTCATGCCAAACAAGACCGCGTACGGTCACAAGACCAACGAGGCAGTCAATAATACAACATTATTCATATCCAAGCTCCTAGTATGTATAACTTCAGGAACTGTGCCACTAGGTTCTAAGCTAGGAGTCTATGACCTTAGTATAAAGCCTTCATGCTCGGTATCAGGTACGCATTATCAGTACATTCGCGTAGGCTAACTAACATAACCGCATTGTTACGATATCTTTTGATTGAATTAAATGTTTTAGTACAATTAGTATCAGTTTGATTGTTCGGCAAAAATGTTACTTGTTTTCATAAACATTTTTACCGAAAGTCGACCACTGCTTGACATAGACCTCGTCCAATTTTGGGGGGGTTTGACTTAATCGCCACGCTTGGCAGGTGGGTTGGCGATCGCAGTGTTGTGGTAAAATGCATCGAGAACGCAACTGCTCATTTCCTAGTAGCCCTGCACTGCTGTTTAACTTAACTCAGTCTGCAGTTCACACAACAGTCAACACCTCACTCCCCCCCAACGTGAGGAGGCCCGCAAAGGCGGGCCGGCACCAGTCGGGGATCGCGGAAGACATATTGGTTCCCGTGGTCCCCGACGTAGGTGTGGGACGGAACACCAGGGTGGTTTTAGTCAGTAAGAGTCTGACAGACCCCTCCGCCCACCCCAGGGCGGAGGACATCCATGAGGATTTCCACCTCGTGATCAAAAAAAAAGAAAAAAGTCTGCAGACGCAGACTAATGTCATCTATTTAGGCTCATAGGCTTTATTATTGGAAAAGTAGCACAGAAAAACCTAGTTTTCTATTGCTCTAAATATGAAAAGGGTGATGTGTAACCAATTTCAAATGAGTGTCTTAACGCAAAGCCTTTTAGTATAATCCCTCGTTAGTTTAACAGTCACGTACGATTTTATAGCTCCATATCAGAAACTGCCGTATAGTTTGGTTTAGTTATACAGAGATAAGGTTTTTGCGTCTAATCGTTTAAATACAAGGTGTAACAGAGTAAAGGCAAGATCTGATAGTAGTGTATTCAGAATTTACTACTGATCGATTTCAGTAACTATTAATTTAGTTTTTTTTTTAAGATGTAGTTTTCCTTACTGACCTCCGGTTGATAAACTAAAGAAAATGAAGTCTAATTTAATGGCATGACTTGATTTTAAATGCATAAAACAATGCTAGGGTCAACACTATTTACGTCTTAATAATAATAGCTTTAAAAATAAGTTTTGGCCATTGTATTATGCTTTTAACTCAATACTCTAGTTGAGTGTTTGAGGTCTTGAGTAAATTATGTTACACATTGTGTAAAATGTATTTTAAAAAAAACCTCTGTCCCACACAGAACTTCAATACCTATTCGACCCAAAACCCGGTAGAGCAGACTTTTTTTTACGATTACGACGTAGGTCCCATAGAGAAAGTTGTACAGTTTGATCATCCGTACCACACTCTTAAATATGACCACATCTTTTTGATACACGTTGTATACTACCTACCTACATGATAAAATATTTTATCGATCAGAATAATTTTAGGATTTTCCTGTTAAATCATTCTATAAAAAAACTTTTTAACAAAAAAATTAAACCGCCGAAAACACTGAAAAACAAAAAATAAGAAGCCTAAGTAATGTCATCAATTCAATTTCAGTCGCTTGCTTGCTTTGCTTTCCAATAAAAGAAGAATTATCAAAATTGGACTGCTCTGTAAAAAGTTGTGCGTGGTCATACATAAAAAAAAAATACGCATCGATTGAGAACCTCCTCCGTCTTTTTTCGTTGGTTAAAAATAAGCCAACCATTTCCATTAAAAGATGATACACAGAACCTAAAAAAATGAATCATCTTTTCAGAAAAAAACCAATTTATAAATTTCACAATCATTTACTGATTTGCCAACTTGAAAATCTTAGCAAATATTTCTTAAGGCACGGCCCGGAAGTACATTGTTTACTAACACTGTTTTCTATTATGTCACTGTTTGGTTTAGGGAAATTGGACATTATAAACAGATCTAGACGGTGATATACTGTATAATTTGGCTTGTATTATACCGCTAATGTCCCATAATCAATGGCCTACATAATATGTTGAATATTGATGTGTTCTGGTACTTTGATGAATGGACTCATGATGAGCGTCGAATAGTATGCAGGTTAATGTCTTACAATTCGAATTGTACAGTCGACGTTGACATTACTACCAATATTGACAACTATTCCCAAAATAATTGAATTTCATTAAGATCGATGAGCAAGTGACTTTCAACCTTATATGGTAATGAGCAAATGCGAGATCGACTAAACATAATTATAATTTACTATTACCTACTCTAATTCACGCTAAATCTTTATACCATGCATTAGTAGGTACCTATAGCTAACTATTCATTTGTAAGTATCTCCTTAAGATAATTACGATCACACTCACAAGCAAACTAACCGAATCGATTTGTCATTTGATGCGGATACCCGAAGGCTGCGCGTACGCAGGTTTGCGATGACGATGATGACGCAACACCGCGTGGCGCGTTGATAGATCGCCCAGCTTTCTCTTTCGCCAGCTGATTGATACACAAGTATTCGATATGGCTATTATAAGTAAGCATTCTACAATATTTAATTGAAATAGACACAGTTAACATTTCATTTCATTTTGATAATTACGGCCTCTTAATTCAAAAGGTTTTAAAGCAGAGCAGTGGTGGCCCAGTGGTATCGGCCCCGACTTACGGTCGTGGGTTCGAACCCAAGCAGGCGTTTTACTTTGTGTAAATAATTTCATCATGAATGCTCTCAAAACGGTGAAGGAAAACATCGTGAGGAAACCGGCATGTCCTAGAACCAAAAATTCGCAGATATGTGATGTGACATCTACCAACCCGCACAGGGCCCGCGTGGTGGATTACGGCCCACTCCCTCTCGCCGAGTGGTGGCCTGTGTCCCAGCAGTGGGAACAATATAGGCTGATGATGATAACTTAAAAAAAAACATATAAAAAAATTGCGTTTAAAACTTTTTAAATTACTATCTCTAATCTAATAGTAAAAATTAAATATTGTTGAAAAATCGACCTTTAAAGAGAAAACAGGGCCAACGAATACAAACAGATGGCAAACGAGAAAATTTCTAGCTTTGTGTGTTAGTAGAAAACACATTTATACATAACCACAGATTCCAGTGGGTCACTCGCGTCACTGTGATATAACTGACCAGTTTTATCTGTATAACTAGTTAACTAACACGCCAGTCTACAGACTGATTCTGCCAATATTTTCGTATTTTTTTAAGGAAATAGTAGTTGGATCGCGATTTATGGATCTATGAAGCAATAGTTATGGAATAGTAAATCTGTTCTACTGCAAAATGACCTAAAAAACTTCCGACTTAAGTTCCAAAATCTGTTTGACTAGTGAGTTTTTGAGGTAGTAAAAAAGTAGTAGTAGGTTGGAAAGTAGAAAAGTAGGCGACAAGCGATTCATGGATCTATGAAGCAATGGTGGTGGAATCGTTAAAACGATTAGTTTGTGAGTTAAATTACCTAAAAACCATCCGAATTAAGTCCTAAAATTAAAATGATATCGCAATAAATTATGATCAATCAATCAGCCTATCTCAGTCCACTACTGAACAAAATCCTCTCCCATGCTGCGCCACAACACAGTCTTCCACCTTCCGCATCCAGTCTGGCCCAGCCACCTTTTTCAGGTTGTCAGCCTATCTAGCTGGGGGCGCCCCACACTAAGTGATCAATTATAATAATAAATTGATAAAGACATAATTATACTCCATTTTCCGCGACGAAAGCACTAATCTATACTAATATTATAAAGCTGAAGAGTTTGTTTGTTTTGATTGACCGCGCTAATCTCAGGAACTACTGGTCCGAATTGAAAAATTATTTTTGTGTTGGGTAGCCTATTTATCGACGGCTATTTAACATTATGCTAAAACCAAGAGGAGCGGAGCAGTAATAAAAAATGTTACAAAAACGGGGACAATCGCACGGGTAGGCGATTCGACGCGACGGGAAGGGTCGGGGGCACAAGAAATTTAACGCGGACGAAGTCACGGGCAGAAGCTAGTGAATCTAATAAAAAAAAAACGAACGGAAAAGTTTGTAAAAGTTTTTACACATATTAAAACGTTGCAGTTTATTATAACATTTTCATGTGGTGTTCTTTAGGAAGGTATAATGTGGCCCTTCATTCATAGGTATCGTGTTAATCAGTAATTGGCCTATGGATATTAGATAGTCAAGAGCTTCATTTAAAATACAGATATTCAGCTCAACCAATTAGACTGCAAGCTGAAAACAACGTACAGTCACCACCAAAAGTCGATGAACAGAATCAAAAGCTAAATAATTAATATTAATTATTTAGCTTTTGAAATAGTCGTGTTTAACGACTTTTGTAAATTTCTGGTGTACAGGCTATTTTGTTTCCTAGTTGCGACTATAACTTATGGCATTTTATTGTGAACAGGTGTTTTGTTATGTTGATTCTGTTCATCGACTTTTGGTGGTGACTGTACTTGGGAAACGGCTAAGAAAAAGGTGCATGTGTGGACACTTCATTAAAAAAATATTTTTAGAATATGATTCTTTCTATTGTCTTGATATATTAAACCGCCATTCTATTAAAATGAAACAGTTGCCAATTTCCCGGTAATACTCACTCCTACAATCGACTAAGGGAAAGTTACGTAGTCTTGTCACAACTTAAGACATTCAACATGTAATACTTACTTGAATGTGAAATAAACTTTGCTTACACCGTAGGAAACATGACTTAGGTACTTCAAGTTAGTTTTCCTAGTAGTAAATTGACGCGTAACTTTAGACCCGGCCATTAAAAAAGTTTCTTTGTGTTTTTAACTCCCGATGCAAAAAAGAGATGTTATAAGTTTGACCGTTATGTGTGTCTGTCTATGGCACCGTAGCTCTTAAACGGGTGAACCAATTTGGGTGCTGTTTATTTATTTAGGCTTTTTAGTTGTGGTTCTCAGACATGTATTATCATAATCGATTCAGCCGTTTCGACACGACGATCCTTTGATCAAAATATTACTTACAACACGGTTTTTTTTAAATTTAACTTTTTTGTAGGACACGTCAAACGATGAATTGAGAAACATTATTGATTGACGTGCATTTTCAAAAAGTATAATGTATATATTATGATAATTAAATTATAGACAGTGCATTTTTCTGCCGCCTGATAGTTCGTCAACTAATATTTCAGACAAATACATACATACATACATAAACTCACGGTTTTCTCCCATGGGGGTAGGCAGACATTACGGGACGCCACCTGCTACGATCAGAAAAATGTTCATTCAAAACCTCCCAACAAAATATTACAAACAAAGCCCCAACAGAACTACGACTGATAAAAAATATGTCGCCTCAATGAGTCTGTTTTCCGTTTTCAACTTGCACATTATAGAAAAACCTGACACACTTTTTTCTACTTCCCCCGATCAATAGAGAAATGGGAATAAAAATAGGGTCCCAACAGACTATCGGACTATATCGGGCCATATCTCATTCCGAGAGACTCAGGTTGTTTAAAAACTGGGGGAAAAGAAATATCAGGCGGTGCAATACTCATAAAAGTAGGATTATTACTGCGAAGACGGCCATTTTATTGTATAGTGATAGATGTTATGAGTCTATTTTCTGTGTCGTTGAAAACAGGTGTGCTATTATTATCATTATGTACTGTTATAGACGTCTGAAAGTGTTTTTATTATTATCGTACGTTGCTAGTTTCTGGGCAAAATTATTTCTGGTTGTTATTTAAAAAGTAAAAAATAACATAACGGCTTTTAGAAAATTCTGAAAACAGCCGATCAAGGGTCGATCGGTTACCGTGACCCTGGCACATGGGCAACTGAAGGAACACGGGTGGGTTTTAGTCAGTAAAAGTCTGACACGCCCTCCCGCTCCGCCCAGAGCGGGAGAAGTCATTTGATGATTTCCCATCCAAAAAAAAATAAAGGGTCGATCGGTCGGTCCAAGTTAACCTACGCTTATTGCGGTTGGTCCGTAGATGGGTGACCATTATACATATCAAGATCCGTGCTCCGGAAAGCACGTTAAGCCATTGGTCCCGGCTGTCATTCATCTTTGACAATCGTTACGGGTCGTCAAAAGCTCTAACTAGTTTGAGAACCTAGTTTACCAAGGGGTTTCGTATTACCTAGTAACTGGGTTGTGTAGATCAGATAGGCAGTCGCTCCATGTAAAATACTGGTATTCAGCTGCATCCAGTTAGACTGGACGCCGACCCCAACATAATTGGAAAAAGTGTAGACAGATGGTGGCATACACACGTAAGTAAATATACAAATGGCAATAGGCTCGCCCCCTATTACGTGGGACTTAAACATCAACAACAACTACAACATCAACAATAACAAAAACAACAACATGAACAACAACAACAACATCATCAACTTCATCTTTCTTCATCTTCTCTCTTTGTACACCTCTGCCCCACCGTTCGGGGAAACAAGGCTTGATGCTACGTATGTGTAAGTAAATATAAGTTCTGTAAACCAGTTCAAGGACCATTAACTTTGGTCCAGTCTTAAACAAACAGGCAGACCAACAATTGTTACATTCGTGTTCCGCTGTACTATAAACAGCCCAGTGTCAGACTTTTACTTCGTAATTATACATTCAGCTATTTGAAACAGATTTTATATTAAACATTTATCTTTAGAAACCGTGCACAATCCGGTACCGTGTGGTGCCGGACGTAAAGAATAACACCACCCCATTTCTTCCCGTGGGTGTCGTAAAAGGCGACTAAGGGACTTACTAGAGAATGGGCAGCAGCGTTCTCTATACATTTTACCACCATACTGCGATCGCCAACCCGCCTGCCAAGCGTTGCGATTATGGCAAAGCCCCCCAAATTGGAGGAGGCCTATGTCCAGCAGTGGACGTCTTGCAGCTGAAATGATGATGATGATCTTTAGAAACTTGTAAGTTTCATCTCCCGAAGGGTTAAGTAGAGGTTTAGGTACAAACGCATCAAGCTACCCGGAACTGTCAAGTTTTCCTAAACAATCTTGAACCTTAGACTTAAGCGATAAAGTTGAAAACCTATTAAAGGAATTAGACAGATTATAGTAGCTTTATGTGCTGGCGTCTGTACCTATACTTCTCCAGACCGTATTCCGGCCACGGCGGCCAATCTCAACGGAGAGTAGCCATCGGCGCGGGAAATATTATAATGCACAATTGTGTGCGCAGATACAAAGGCACTCACTGTTCCCTCCCTCTCATATAGTAGATAGGTACACTCCATTTCGTGAGTGATGTTTAAGTCCCATATAAAACGGAACGAGCCTGTTGCAAACCGGGTATAAATTCAGACTCCGGGCGGGTGCTGAGAAATTCTAGATCGATAAACCCGATAATTCTTTGCCCGACCCGGGAGTTGAACCCAGGATGTCATCCTCAGCAACAGCGCTTGTGACCACTAGACCAACAAGGGAGCTAACACAATTAAATTGTTACGGCAATTAATACATTTTTATTAAATAACAAAATAGATAATTGTTAACATTTTTATCTTTATTACATAGGTATCGTTAAAAATATAACCAAATATTAATTTAGCGAGTAGATTAATGTAATTACTTTTACTGTGTATCAATTAATTTCATTAACGTAATGTATTTTTATTTATTGTACCTCGTTACATACGGACTCATTAGTTGAGTAGTTTAGTTACTAATTAAGTAAAGAGCTCTTATTAAAACATAGCCAACGTAAAAGTCACTTGCAATAATACCTTTTAACGACTTGGAAAATTCCAAGAACATGAAATAATTTCAAGGTTATCCGAAAATCTAAAATCAAGTTCGATTTTTGAATTTTTTGTTTGAACATTCAAAATCCGAACTCAATTTTTGGTCTAGTCGGTTTCCAGGGTACTGGGCCAATGGAGCGCACGTAACGTGGTCCGCTGCAAAATGCAGTGGAAACGTTGACTGGCCACAGTCCCTACATAACACACTACACCACAGACTATAAAAGATTTAGTAGTGTTATGTTGTATACTAGGCAGTATTTAGTATGATACCTTTACCTGGCTTTCAAAGGCTGAATGAAGTGCTGTCTTTGCAGATTTGTACCTCATTGGATTGATAACATGAAATATTATAAAGTTATTATAAATTAATATTATGATTAAATATGTGAGTGTCCAACGCTAGTACCTTTGTATTGATAATACAAAGGCACAAATACTATTGAAGTATGTCTGGATGTCAAAGGTCTGCGAAAGTTAGAAGCGAGTTGGGAAAT
Source organism: Aporophyla nigra (assembly GCA_947507805.1). Lineage (NCBI taxonomy): Eukaryota > Metazoa > Arthropoda > Insecta > Lepidoptera > Noctuidae > Aporophyla > Aporophyla nigra. The sequence continues at coordinate 16,598,474 of OX382309.1, read as the reverse complement.
GGCTTTTCTTGTGGGCGATGCGTGTACGTACTAAAACGTGGATTTTCAATCACTATAAAGATACTTCATTATGGCCATTGATATTTTAATACTATAGTAAAGTCCACTTCAATTCTTACCGTAGATATCTATGGAATTTAGCTTAGTGTCCATACAAAACCTTTATGGGAATGACGTATCGCACAGGTGAGAATTTCTACAAACGGAAATGTCTAGCATTACGACAAATACAACAAAATAATGCAAACATTCCTCCATTATGAAACATTCTCTATTGTGTTTGGTTGCATCAGCACAACCACAAAGTAAATTGGAATCAATTTGGTAAACCTGACTTCTCTCTGTTTTCCTCAACCACGGTTTAATTTGTTAAACCAAAAAACTACGCATACAATTGCAAGATTTTTAATTTAGTCACACTACGAAATTCTTTACGATGCGAATAAACCGTACGTAATAATACATTAACTTTATGCAATAACAATTAGTGAAGTACAGACGCCAGCACTTAAAGCTACTACAATCTGTCAGATTTCTTGATGAGCTAGCGTCTGTACAAAATAATTGTCTGATAACGATATAAAAAAATCCGAACTTTTAAACAACAAAGAATTGAGCAATAATAATAAATAAATTAAATATTAATTAAATTAAATAATATAGCAAATAATTATTGAAAGAAAAACAATTCCAATAAATGAAAAACAGAATTACTCTAATACCTTCTACTAATATTATAAAATAATGTGAATGTAAGTTTGTTTGTTACGCTTTTACGCGAAAACCACTTAACCGATCATCATGAAACATTGTACACATATTCTTGGAGGTATTAGAAGTAACATAGGATACTTTTAATTTAAAAAAAAAACTAAATTTATTGTTATTTTTAACGCGACCGAAGCTGCGGGCAAAAGCTAGTAGTTATATAAAAATCATCTAAATTGTGTTATTAAATTTTGTAGATACATAAGCGGATATGTTAGTGTATTTTACGGAATCTTCTGACCAAATGCTCTTCAAAGAAAGAGCTTACTCTCTCATATCGTTTTGCTGTGCCCTACAGGGTTCATAATGATCTAAATTATATAATAGTTACCATTACCACCTAAGTACACATTATGGTAAAGCGATAAAGATATCAATATATACTCAAGTATTGACATCCTTACGTCAAAGAACATCAGTGCAAAAAAAAAACAGAGATCGAAAACGTAAAACCGGTGTTGGCCATCTAAATTGTAAATGACACGTGATTGTATAAGCAGCACAGTGAGAAAAGTAAAGAATCCGACGAGATTGCTCCGCGTCACACCACATCTCTTATTAGCCGGTTGCAGACGTCGCCGACACCCATTACGGTGTAATTTGTACCGGGCGCTGCAGGGTTGGCACACATCAACACGAACGTCTCAATAAAATAGTATGTTGACTTGTAGAAAACCTGCATTATTGCTGTTTATGGTTTGTACAACTTGGCATTTGTATAAGACTTGCTCAGAGGACATAAGTAATACTAATTAACGAGTACCTACTTGGATTCATGAACATTCACGTTTTGGAGTTTTTTTTTTTTTTGGTATATCATCTCGCTGGTCAACCTATGAGGTGGTCGGCTGCTTAACCGGACTTGCCTGTGGATACCTTAATAAATTAAGGCCTCCAGCTGGGGCTTCAAAAATTAAAACTAGAGCGACTACTCACTAAGGGCACCCCCTGTGAGGTACGGACCTCGGCTTAGAGCATCGCTGGTAGAGTAAGGGGGGTTGGATCGGTATGACAAAAAAAGTAGAAAAATAAAACACTGCAAAACATTTGCCAACCCTAATCTCAACTCGGCAAGCTGTACCGGACCGGCGTATTCCGACTTTCTCCGACAACCGGACGACCGGCCAACGACAATCGTACAATAATACGTTTACAACTCATAATTTCGTAAACATTACGGAATTAAATAACGCAATAAGAGACAGTATTCTGTTAATAATTTCGCCTTGACTCTCTATTGGATGAACAGACGGAATAATAATCGGAAAGAAATAGATTGAGTCATCTAATAACTCAAATTATAGCTCAATAGAATTTCCAAACAACGTAAGGATGTCCTAGTTTAACATTAAATAGATTCCTAAAAGCTCCAAAATGTTACTTTTGATAAGAAAGGATGTACAAAAAAAATTGACGTAGGTCTTATTGTGACTCTTTGAAAATTGCTACTTTAAATATTATAAATGTGAAAGTTTGGAACGATGTTTAGATGTTTGTTACTCTTTCACGCCAAAACTACATAACGGATTTGTATAAAATTTGGCACACAGTTTATAGTAAGTTCCCGCGGGATAATTTCCGATCTCTATGCGGGAGAACCCGCTGGCAAAAACTTGTGTAACAACAGTACCTACCTTGTTTACATTTTCGAAAAAAATATTTTTCAATAATGTTAACTCTAGAAAACTTTACTGTCAACATTGGAACTCACAATAATTTTCTTCTTTAAAGTCCTGCAAACAAACCTTTGTCATTTTATTGTTTCCACAGATATAATTATACCTATTACTTTTTACAATATCGGAAACTAAAGACAAAAGTTATTGACGTGAATTGGCCTCTCAGACATGTAAACTTGCCCACAACATGACAGGTACTGTTGTCGCTGTTTTAAATAATGTTTACCTGAGCTTTTGAATTTCCGCACGTAGCTCCAATGTTTAATTTCCTTTGCCACTCTGAAACTAGTGGTCTTTACAATATACGAACAACAACGATAAAATAAAATGTAAATGTCTGTTTGTTATGTCAAAATGACAGTTTTTTATTAAATGCATATGAAAGTATATATCGTACCTTGTACAACAAAAAAAAACAAAATCAATTTATAAAATGTTGTCTGTTTGATTGTTTTTTGAACCGACTAATCTCCGAAACAGCTAGACTGTTTTTGAATGGACCTTGACTGGTAGATAGGTGATGCTATATGGAGTAGAATAGGCAGGCTTTTTGTCCCGGTTGCACATTTTCATAAGATAGTTTCCGACTTCCAAGTGGGCAAAGACGAGAGTACCTCAAGGGTTAATATAAATATCTATATGAATAAGGTTCTAACCGGGTGGAGATATACCCATTGAGGTTATTATCTTTAAGGTTGAGGTTCTTAAGATATTAAGATCTTCAGTTAGTGGTCGAAGGTTCTTCATTACAAAATCGTTAAAGCTTTGCAATGTTTGCAAATGTCGTTAAAATAAATTGTGTAATCTTCATTGTAGGTACTTAAGATATTAATTCTAATGACAATCTATAATGCGGTAGGTACCTATCTAATTATTATAGTGTAATTATAAATATTTTGATTATCGATGGGTCTTATTTTCTAAACAGGATAAAACAAAAAAGTTCAATGATTTTTGTGGGGTCATGACTCCAGTTAGCGTAGTTACTTAAAATATCTGACAGGAAATTATTATAACATCATCAACATAAACTAAGCGTAAAAATAATACATCTAAGGTATTATTGAACCTCACTCAAAAATCAATAAGACCTTGACAAAATTTATATGGGTGGTCTCAATAAGTTATACAGAATAAGTTTTTATCCAGTGCGCAAACTGTAACCATGAATTCAGCAAATCATTCTAGACCCCCCAGCAGCGTAGAAAATTTTCAGACCCCGTAGGTATTGCATTTTTTTATGAAACAGCTGATTTTTTTTTGTAAAACCGACGAAAAATTTCTGCGCAAGGGGGTCTAGAATGTTATGCTGAATTCATGGTTACAATTTACGCACTGGATAAAAACTTACCCTGTATATTTCAAATTGGTTTTCAAATGATGAAGTTCGTAGATAACAAACAAAAACGCCTCCTTTTTTTGAAGTCGGTTAAAAATCAGTTTATTATTTGTGTAAACTTCACACATATAATGGTCGATATCTAAGCATGATGAAACAAATTAACACATTTTCTCAGCTCATAGTTCTGTTCGTTCAAATTTTCGTTTCGTGAACTAATTATATTTGACCCTGTATCATTTATATGAACAACTTTTAGGAAAAAACATTTTTACTTTACTTCGTCTCAACAGTGCATACACCTTTGCTATGTAAACAATTAACGCGTAAAATATCCAATTAGTGATCAATCTGTTAATTTGGTCTGACATAATAGATGTCTGTTCAATCTCACGAATATTAACTTAATTATCTTATGCGTGTTATGGTAATATTTGGAATTCTCACATTTAGTCAAATGCCCAGATTATGTAGGCTAATTCCGGTTTCCAAACAATTGGTTGTTAACATTATCTTCCGCGATTATTAAGTACAATTTTGTAAGATTACACCTGGGAACTAATTTAGTAATGATTCTGGCAACTGTGATAATTTAGGTTTGTGATTAAATCAAGCAATGTGTGGCAATAAATACAAATAATATTATTACATTCTCATACCTGAAAACCTGAAACGTGGTCGCACACAATGGCCGTAATAGTTGGTTAATGTACTAATCTATTAGGAGATAGGAGGTCCGTGTAGTACCGGACGTAAACAATAGCATCAAACCGTTTCTTCCCGCGGGTTTCATAAGAGGCGACTAAGGGACTTACTAGAGAATGGGCAGCAGCGTTCTCTATGCATTTTACCACCATACTGCGATCGCCAACCCGCCTGCCTAGCGTGGCGATTATGGCAAAGCCCCCCAAATTGGGGGAGGCCTAAGTCCAGCAGTGGACGTCTTACGGCTAAAATGATGATGATGCTGAATGTTATGTCAGTATAATAAAACGAGAAAACCTGAAACGTGCACACAATAGGCTTTATTGGGAGGCTAAAACTAATCCAAAGGGCAATGCTATGCTTGGAGTTTCCCTACGCGGTCGAATCAGCAATGAAGAGATCCGCAAGAAAACCACGGTAACCAACACAGCCCGAAGAATTGCCAAACTTAAGTGGCAGTGGGCAGGGCACATTGCTTGTAGAACAGACGGCCGATGGAGCCGAAAGGTTCTGGAGTGGCGACCGCGTACCGGAAGACGAAGCGTTGGAAGGCTGCCCAGGACTGATGAGCTCGTCAAGGTCGCAGGAATCATCTAAATACGGAAAGCAGAGAACCGGTCGAAGTGGCGGAGTTTGATCATCATATCAGCCGAAAGACGTCCTCTGCTGGACGTATTTTCGGCTAATATGATAATGATGATGATGATGATGAAATGGTGATATCAGACACCGCATACATCTTTGCTAAGATGTTCCTATAGGTACTTAGTAGTTTATGATCACACTTTTCACACAAAGATATTTTCCGTAATTTATTGCAATATAAAATTTTGTCATATTATAGTTCATCATCATCATCATTTCAGCCATAAGACGTCCACTGCTGGACTTAGGCATCCCCCAATTTGGGGGACTTTGCCATAATCGCCACGCTTGGCATGCGGGTTGGCGATCGCAGTATGGTGGTAAAATGCATAGAGAACGCTGCTGCCCATTCTCTAGTAAGGCCCTTAGTCGCCTTTTACGACACCCACGGGAAGAAATGGGGTGGTGTTATTCTTTACGTCCGTATTATAGTTAGTACCTAACTAAAAATTAACAAGTTTTTCTAAAGAGATTTTTATTGCTATTTTACGAAAGGCATACCTACTTACTTAATTATGAGATATTTTTTTACAATTGTTTCAAAAACATTTCTGCTTCTACGAACAGGGTGGCAGGGCCAACCGACGCTAACCGTTATCATGGATTTAGTACTTGATTCTAATGATTCCCCTGCGTTGGAATTATTCGTCTGTTTTCACCGCATAATAGGGATTGCACTTTTCTATGAAACACCCGATTTTTTTATAACCGCCTAAGAATCTCTTCGCTGTCTAGAATCATGTACTGAATTCACGGTCTCAGTTTGTGCGTCAATGTCCCTGCCATCCTGTATATGTATGGTACAAAAATATTCTATCAACTATTCATAAAACACTTGCTGCTGCCCACAAACAAACATTGCTTCACAAGATGTGTATGATGTTATGTGCATCGTCATCTCGCGAACAGATGGGCTGCATCACTCAACTTCTATTAAAGTACCAACTAATCCCCAATGCCAGAGAAAGTGGGTCTTGTTTCATAAGACCAAAGACTGTGTATACAAACACATAATATTATGTACACACGGCTACACATCAAGCTATACATTTCCAGTTTTAGCTGTGCTCGCATTGTATACATATGCCGTACAATGAGAAGTCAGCTTATAGTGGAAATGTATAGATTGGTTGTAACCGTGCGTACAATCGAACAAAGTATTCGGTATGCAGGCAAAAATATTCATCTTTTCACAATACTGCAAATATGCACTTCATTGTGTAATACATTTTTAAGCGTATGGTAATCTAGCTGCCCGCGACTTCGACCGCGCTACATTTTTTTTACTAAAACAAGAAAGGAAATAGATGAGGAATTGGAATAGTGACACTTGGAAATACTGTAGCTGCCTATTAGTGAAAGAACTTTCCGAATAGGATCAGTAGTTCTGAAGATGACGCCCTTTATACAAACTCACTGACCCACACATTTTTCTCTAAACAACATCAAGTATAGACTTATGAGAGTGATGTGAAAGAACTTAGTCAAAGGTACACTCACAACATTGTTCAAACTGATCACTAGTTCCAAAACTGACCCCCTTTATACAGACCTTACTCACACATTTTACCTTTTAATAATATTAAGTAAAGGCGTAAGAATGAGTGACGTGAAAGAATTGACTACTCATTAGGTTACAAGTTAGCTGCCTGTATACTTGTGCCTTTGTTTGACTGTATATGTCAAAACATTTGTATATTCGCACCTGTATTCATTGTTTTAGCTTTCGTATTAATTAATCTTACTGATGCATTTCGTTGGCATGACTGTTGACAGCTATGAATCAGAGGAGCTCTAATCTTGATAATTAATTAATATGTATTGTGAATTATGAAACGGATTTTATAATAGTAGAGAAGAGTTGGTTCACGAAAACAGTTGCCTAATAAGTAATAATAATTTGATTTACCTTATCAGAATTTTCGAAAATATTATAAGACTACATTTTGGTATCGACTTCGCTCTCGTAGAGGTCGGAATTTATCCCACGGGGACGTACTACCGGATAAAAAGTATCCTATGTGTTAATTCAGGTTATAAACTATCTGTGTGCTAAATTTCTTCTAAATTTGTACCGCCATTTTTGCTTGATTGAATAACAAACACCCAAACATACAAACGTAGGTACAAACTTTCACATTTACAATATTAGTAGTAGGATAGTAGTATTAGCTAGAATATAAATCTCTTCTCGTGCTACCCACATTCCTAACATCTTAATCGTAATGTTTGGTACAGACGCCAGCACACAAAGCTACTACAATCTGTCAAATTTCTTTAATACATTTTTAACTTTATCGCTGTAGCATTAGGTTCAAGATTGATTGCGAAAATTTTACAGTTTCGGGTAGCTTGATGTGCTGGCGTCTGTACCATCATGCATTGCTGGGCTTGTCTTAACATTCTATGAAACTACTCTAGGTATATTTCATTCATAATATAATTATTACCAGTCGAACTTAACTATAATTACCAGCAATAAAACACAAAAAGTCATCTCAAGATACACGTACATACATACATATCGATAATTGTTGACACCTCATCCGGTTGTACTAACCGAATGGAATCCTAAATATTAATGAACAATAATTATACTACAAAATGATGTATTACAAAGTAACTACAAGATACTTTTGCTTTCGACTCTACAACTTTCGCCAATCACATTTTTTCTGAACATAATTTATCGACACGGTCGAAAATTATATGAGTTACATATATCTTATAACATCCTCCGACGTAACACCATGGTAATTAGTTATTAAAAGCCATCGCTTGCGGCGTTAATAAATAAAAAAGCGAATAAATATTGACTGTGATAATTAAAATAAATAGCTACTTGGTCTTAATTTACTCGCCCGAGTAACAAGTCAAAGCATTATTTCAAATAGGTACTAACGCACTTTTATCATAACATTAGTTCGATTTTTCCCTATTATTTAGTCATAAAAATATTCATGTTTATTCTAAACCACAGGTATTGCAAGAAATTTAAACCGTGCCAATTGCCTTATATCTACGAGTTTTGTAACTTGTCGATTCGCCCATAATTAAATTAACTTCATGCGAATCTCTTACAGAAAATAGTATATATATTTAATTTATAATATATATTTAAGACTTTTGATTCGTGCGAATAAACTATGAATTCATTTGGTCCTGTTGTGCACATAAATAAACGAATAATCCTAGGCTACATTTTGAATACAAAATAAGCGTTGCCGAAGATTTGAGACTGCAGGTAAATGGCACCTGTCCAGTCCAAAACGTGGTTCCCATTTCTATACGTGATTTCGAGCGCAGGCAATTTATAGCGCCGATATAAAGCAGGTTGGAAACCGTCGGGAGGATAAAAGCAAAAAGCTTTGCGAACGTTTTTTGGCTTAACGAGAGATTTTCGAAAAAGTGGTTTGTGTTTTCTCCATAATTTTTCCGCTATGAAAACTTTAGACCTGTTTTCTTTTTAACCGACTAAAAATACGGAGGAGGTTCTCAATTCCATGCGTAATACATTTTTTTGTTTTTTTTTTTTAATGTATGACCACGCATAACTTATTACAGAGTGGACCTATTTTACTCGATTCAACACGAACATTACAAAAATACAGTCATCATAATCTGCCTAGCCTTTTCCAACTATGTTGGGGTCGGCTTTCAGTCAACCCGGATGCAGTTGAATACTAGTTTTTTATATGGAGTCATTACATATCTGACCTCCACAACGCAGTTCCTGGGAAATACGATACCTCTTGAATACTGTGTGTCTGACTTTCGGGCTTCTGACGACCCGTAACGACTATCAATGATTTACGAATGACAGCTAAACCCAATGTTTTAACGCGGTCTTGGTATGTAAGGATGGCCACCATCCAAGGACCAACCGCGGCAAGCGTAACTTAACCTGATCGATCATCCCGTGCGACCGTTATAACTTAGCAACAAGCCTTATTTAATAATACTTGTACTTAAAGACTGTATGTCATACTAAAAATATTGTCAAAGGAACTAGCTGACAACGGGCTTGACTGCTACCTGACTGCCTGTAAACCTATCCATACACCTCCAATATAGTTACTATCCATCATACTTTTAATGAATATCAATTTTCTCCTTCCACCCTAAAACACCAGAAGGCCTGCTCACACCATTAAATAAAACGATCGTTAAAAACGATCCCAAACGATGTCCAGTTACGCCGAACATCTTATTCTCATTAAAACCATCATAAAGTTGAGAACACACTAAACTTCCCAAGTACCCTGGACTTTATGTCGTTCTCTCTCGTCTCAATCAAATTGATTTATGTTCCGACATGACGTGTTCGCAAAAACCGCACAAACCTGCGTGTCGCCGGTCGGTTAACCGCGGTTTTACCTTTTGTGCCGCTAACCTAGTTAGTATGCGGCTTCCGTACTGCGCATGCGATTAGTTTCAATGATTTCGGTGTAACATTGCCTCTAAATTTACAAGTTCAACGTTTCCATTAAAATTCTTGCATAAATTCTTTAATAGGTATACTTGATTAGGAACCCTACTTGTGTGTCTGAAAGCATGCAGCGATTAAGTCTCCAAGTCACGATTATTTTAGCAGACTAATAAAAACTGAAGTTTTTTCATGACACATGACTAACTGGAATTACAATTGGCGATAAGCGCTAGCTTAGCTCAAAGATTACTGAAAAACACTGATTGCTCAAAAGCTTATGGAAAAAATTACATAGTTATCGTGAATGGATTAAACAAACCTCAAAACGTTTTCAAATATGAATACCAAATGATGAATCCGCCATCAATAACAACTCAGCCTATCGCACTCTATCCACTGCTAGACATAGGCCATAACCACCAACTTTTGAAGATCGTCGGTCCATAGAGCTGGAGGCGTCCCACGCTACTCTTGCCAATACGGGGTCTCCATTTCAGGACTTATCTGCTCCACCGGCCATCGGTCCTTCGAATCGGAGATAAAGTTCTCAAATTACAACCTGAAAAATACAGAGAAAGTTCTTTTTTAGTATTTCTTTTTAACGCGCACTGATTACCGTAATATAATTCTAGACTTTCTTCCTAAACAAAAACATGCAAAATAATCGTTTCTAATGACATCTCTATCTATTGTTTCAGGCTAATTGGTTCAAAGCGCAGCAGTACTGTCGGTTCCACGGCATGCATCTGGCTTCCATCTCAACGCAACAGGAAAACGACAAACTGGAGCAATACGTTAAAGACTCAGGTAAATGTCTAAATTCATATGTTACCTACATCAATGAGTACAGTACCGTACTGAAGAACATCACTAATAAGGTCTTTTTTATCCTAGTCTTAATTATCCTAGAGCAGTGGTGGCCAAGAAGTGGTAACCAAGTCAAATCAACTTATGAGTTGCAGGTCGTAGGTCCGAACCCAGACGGAGGCTTTCAGTTGTGTAAATTACATCCTCATGCTCTAAAAACGACGAAGGAAAACGTCGTGAGGAAACCGGCATGTTCTAAAACTATAAAAAGGGTCTTCGTGGTGGTTTTACAGCCCACACCATCTCACCATGAAGCGGCTTGTGTCCCAGGAGTAGGAACCACTATAGGCAGATTATCCTATGCTTCCTCAATATCAAAATTATCTCCTACATCTAACCGCCCACAGTTGCCACGGTCTTCACAGATAGACTAAGCTCTCCCTAGAATAAAGTGGTCACTCCTCGTGAGTCACTCTATGCAAGAAAGGGATTATTTCCCTAGAATATTTTTCTCAGCCGTGGCATCTTGTAAATGGCTTGAGAGTTTTAGATTAAAAAGTGAGTTGGCGAGAGACCCTGGCGCTTCCCCTTTAAGTTTCGCAATTTCGGCGGTGCGTCTAAAATGCACCATGAAGCAATAACCTCTTGTGATAGACGGATTTTACACCATTTACTCCACTCAATGTATTATATAGAGGAAATACCAATTCTTAATTAAACTACATACCACCACGCTATGCTTTACCGTTTCCGTTTAACATACAAGGCAAAATAATTTCCCAATTAACATTTCTCTTGTTTCTTTTTCCAGGTTACGGCCGCGAACACTTCTGGACATCAGGCACTGACTTGGCTGAAGAGGGCAGCTTCTTCTGGATGGCTAACGGCAGACCGCTCACTTTTGTGAATTGGAACGCAGGAGAACCCAACAACTTCCGCTACGAGAACGGAGAAGAAGAGAACTGCTTAGAACTCTGGAACAGAGACGACAAAGGTCTTAAGTGGAACGATTCTCCGTGCTCCTTCGAAACCTTCTTCATATGCGAAGTGAGGTCCGATTGATGACCTCCGCCGCTAGATGTCGTTAGTTGTTGTGTGATTGTATAGTAGTGTGCTAGATGTCGCCATTTGTTACATTACTGCCCGCAGCTGCGTCTGCGCTGATAATTTTCGAAACTATTATGATAGTTTCTTGAAAACTGGACCTGACCAACTGTTTAAACTGGGGATTTTTTTCCCTACTAACTGAGAATCAACTGATCTCTTTTATTTCTAACTCGCCTCTTACAAATAGTACTGAAAAACAGATAAAAAAAGATTAATTAATGTAGTAATGAACAAACCAAATGAAGTAGCGATTGATGAGTATGCTCGTAATATTCGTATGTTGAAACAATTTTCTGTTTGTTATTTGTTTTATTTTTATATAAAATCAAAGCGATTGGTAACTTTGCTATCAAAATTATATTCAAAATATCAAGAAAACCGTTCGGTCAGTATAGATAGGTAACGATAAGTTAATATTTGATTATTTATTGTTTTATTTACGATTTCGATAGAGTCGTATTCGGTAAGGGTTAAAACTAAAAAGAATTGCAACAGATCTGGATACTTTAACTTCTATTATATTAAATGATACGATCACTGCCTAATGATCTTATGATGAACCTCCGAGCAGCCGCTCAAAGGGACACGTCGTGTCCATAGTCAAACATAGTGGGTAAATAAACTATAGTTACCGTAGGTGTAAATGTATAAAATAGTTATAAGTACAGACAATAAAACCTTTTTTAAGTAAATCTATTTTTTTTTTTAGCTACCTTACATGACGCAGAATTCTGATGAGAATCTCATCATCATCTGTCTAGCCTTTGTCAACTATGTTGGGGTCGGTTCCCAATCTAACCGGACGCAACTGAATACTGGTATTTTACATAGCGCAACTTACTAGAGAATAGGCAACAGCGTTCTCTATGAGTTTTACCACCATACTGCGATCGCCAACCCGCCTGCCAAGCGTGGCGATTATAGCAAAGCCCCCCAAATTGGGGGAGGCCAAAGTCCAGCAGTGGACGTCTTACGGCTGAAATGCTGATGATGATGATGATATAGAGAGACTGCCTATCTGACCTCCACCACCCAGTTACTTGGTAACACGAAACTCCTTCGTAAGACTGATTTTAAGATTTTAGGGTTTCTGAAGACCCGTAAAGACTATCGATGATCCACTTATGACAAACGGGACTAATGAGCTACTGTAACTGTGGTTGGGGAGGCACGAAGCGGTCTTTTTTTTGGTCTTGGCGTGTGACCACCATGGTCACCCACCAACCACGTCAAGCGCGTAGCTTAACCGGATCAATCAACCCGTGCGGCTGTTATTACACAGCAACAAGCAAACATACTAAATAAATGAAAGTATTGATGCATGCAAGTACCAAGTGCCCTGGCTGGAGGCTTTAATTTAGCAAGCACGACTAAAGACACAACGAAATTCTAAAGACGAAAAAATACCTTCGATTTCACTTCCGAAAAATATTCAGTTATGAGTTTAATCGTTACATTTGTCTTCAGCCCGCACCGTACTTTTTGTCGCGCGAATATCAGTACTAACTTTTGAGCGAGCTTACACATCCCTTATCTATACATATAAATCTATACCCATTTGGATCCGCTGTCCTTGTACTGGGACAGTTGTTCAACTACCCACAAGTTTTCATATATTTTAGACGTCTTTAGTTTTAAACTGAATTTCGTATGCTAAGTAGTGTATCTTATGAATTTAATTTTTAAAATTGACAGTTTTTTAGAAAAAAGTGATCAAATTGTTAGTTTTGTCCGCAGAAGTTTAAACAAAAATTATCTCCACATGGTAAGGCTGTTTATTGTATGTTGCTATGCAAATTTTTATCACTTTTTTGGGATAATTATTAGTTAGTACTATCAATAAGAATATAAATGAATAATACCTGTTTATTTTGAAGTTTTGTTGACGGGAGGTCATAGTTTATTCAAGTGTCCCTATACAGGGACATTGGGCACATCACTTACATTTTTATATTAAATTTATATTTATTTTCATATTTTTTTTTAGAACCCATTCTTTATCAATAATGACTAAAAAGCAATTTGATCTAATAAATGATTACCGAGGGCTTGAAGAAGCACTGGAGAGTATTTTGAACGAAGATGACGATCTGGAAACTGATTATGAATTGTTAGCTATTCCTCCAGATCCAAGTATTCTTACTGATGAAGAAGAGTTTGACGAAGACAACATCCAACAGAATATATTACCTCGGAAAATTCCTGGCAGAGTAGTTTTTGCTTCTCAAAGTGATAACGATTGGGACAGCAGTGATGAAGAGCCCTTACAAAAACAAGTTAGAAAACCTCCGGAAACTGAACCAAAGTGGCGTAAATGCGAAAGCTCCTACGAAAATATTGCGTCAACTGATGAAAATATAAATAGGCGCAAAGAAAACTTAGTTATTGAACTAAAAGATTTAGGGCCATTAGAGATATTTGAAAAGTGTTTTGATGAAGAAGTCATGCAGATGATTTTAGTCAATACAAAAATGTATGCCGCACATTACAATAAACACGACTTTGATGTGACCCATGAAGAGCTCCAAAAATTCTTTGGAATACTCATACTCACCGGGTACCATACATTGCCAAGGGAACGTTTATACTGGTCTCTAGATGAGGACTGCAACATACCAATTGTTTCCAAAACCATGTCGAAAATAGGTACTTCGAAATAAAGAAGTTTTTTACATTTTTGTGATACTGAAGCTGCTGTTGGATCCACTGATAAAATGTTCAAAATATGACCACTGACTAATGTCCTTATCAAAAAAGAAGAAGAGAGCTGATTATGATTACAGATTTGATACTGCTAAACAAATTTTGTTCGTTCGTTGCCTGACAATAGCGTGTGTACTAAGGGCACCAACTTTGACAGTGTACACCCGTTGGGCATGGTAAAGAGATGGGACGGTTTACAGAAGAAAAAAATAGATATGGACATCTCACACGTTTTCCAAAACTATGATGAAGGCATGGGTGGTGTCAATCAAGCAGATCAGTCTGTTGCAGTATATAGATCCGCAATTCGAGGTAAAAAATGTTCGTGGATGCTGTTTACATATATGTTAGATTTAGCTATTGCTAATGCTTGGCGTCTGCATACTCTGACCCATGAAGAAAAAATAGATCAGCTTCAATTTCATCGTACCTCCACGAGATCTTACTTGAAATCTGATGGACGCCAAGATCGAAGACGAAAACCACCATCCGCAGTACCAGGACTGGCAGCAGATGCAGTTGGACACTTTCCTCAGAGACTGCCTAACCAACTACGATGCGTTGTTTGCTATAAAAAGTACGATGGCAATGCAAAAAATGCATAATAACCTTGTGCATTAAAAATAATTATTGCTTTGAAATACCACTCTTGAGCCCATTGTCCCTGTACAAGGACAGTGTTTTTTTTAACACTTACTAATTATTTTTTTAAAGTTTTTTTGTTCAATTCCCCTCATAAGCCTCCCGTCGTTTATTTAATACACAATTTTTCAAAAATCTTTGTTGCATTTGTATTTGGGTCCAAATGGGCTAATATTATAAAGCTGAAGAGTTTGTTTGTTTGTTTGATTGATTGAACGCGCTAATCTCAGGAACTACTGAAAAATTGTTTTTGTGTTAGGTAGCCCATTTATTGAGGACGGCTATAAGCTATGTAACATCACGCTACAATCAAAAGGAGCGGAGCAGGAAACGAAAAATGGACGAAAACAGGCAGGCAATTCGATGCGACGGGAAGGGGAGCGAAATTTTGACGCGGACGAAGTCGCGGGCAGAAGCTAGTCATTCATATAAAGACAGCAGCGGGGCAATTTTCTTATTTTTCTGGTCTCAATCTGTCAAAAATACCTGGATTTAACACACATTTGTAACAAGTTTTTGACATTTGATTGTCGCCGAGATAAGAGTGCGACTAGATTTTAAACCATTTGACACGAGCGTGGCATACGAATGAGAAACTTCATTGTTCTTAGTTAACTCTTGTGCCTTCAGTAAGAGTTCTTCTACGCTTCAATAAATTCTAACAAAGCTAAAAGTGTGACTTTTTATTTGCAATTTTTGTTTAAATATTGATTACTTTATATTTTTATGATGCCATTTTTTCGTTGTCTAAACTAATGAAATTGAAACGGTAAGTGCATCACTTGAGAACGACTGGATCGATTAGGCTATTTTTTAACATTAGGAGAGAATTTGGAAATGTTTTCTGGAAATTTTTGGGAAAACTGAACGTTCTTTTTTGTAGCGTTTTTGCTTGAATTTTTAACAGGGCAGCGTCTGCCTGGTCAGTTGTTTAAGTTTCAAATAAAAATCGAGTTTCCTTAACAGTCAAGTCAAATCAATTGTGTCATTGCAAAAACGAAAAAGAAACGTGATGACCATTTGAGTCGATCATGATTTAAATAAATACTTGTTTTCTGATACAAGACGGAAAAACCAATCACCGAAAATAGCACAAACACAAACCAATTGAAAAAACTTAAATAAATGACCAGCGGTAAGAATAACTTGTTACCTTATAATTTTAAAACTTCAATACCTAATTGACGCAAATGTATGGGTCGATTAAGTCACATGAAGACGTTCAGTTAGTTATCTGTACCACAGCCTTAATTTTAACCACAGCTTTCTGATACACCGGTATAAATATCCGTAACGACAGATTAATTTTTTGCCATGAAGAAAGTTAGTAAATTTGATAAGTCAATTTTTTAGGTCTATAAATTTTTACATATCTTTAGATATAACTAACCCTCAGGGAGAAATTTTAACAATAAGGAACTAATTAGATCCACATTACATGCAGGGTAATAAAATAAAAAAGAATTCAAAGCTATATTTGCTCTATCATATTAATTAACTATATTTTAAAACAGAGGCCAAAGAACAAACTTCATACAGTCAGCACAAAACAGTAACACTGTTATCTACCAAGCTTTTTTAGGGTTCCATATTCAAAGGCTGCCAACGGGACCCTATTACTAAACTCCGCTGTCCGTCCGTCTGTCACAAGGCTGCTTTTGAACCGTAATTTACAGAGGATGTGCTACTATGGTTGCTATAGTTATAAATCAAATAGACGACACCGAACATCTGCTCTCCTCTCAATCGTATTTACTTCTCAAAAACCCCGTATTTAAACTAAAACTCCGTCATTACTTTACACACACACCACACTTACATCACCAAACACTTACATACACAGCTACATCACAAAACACACACACACACTCACACACACCATACCTACCATCACGAAACACACTATACTAACCCTTAGTATATTAAGTTAAATTCGTTTGCTCCATATAGTTTTAAGCAGTCAACTAAAATTGTTTGTACTCGTATGGGAACCTGGGCTGGCGAACCTTAATACAGGTTACTATGTAACCTAGCAAGGACGCCAGATTCAAACTATGTTACTTTTGTCTTTTAAATTTTACCCTACACTTATATTTATTGTAACAGACTGTGTACCTTACTTTTTGAAATAAAAAAAATTGTATTTGTATTTGTAATAGTATAAACATAATCAGCCCATATTGTTCCCACTTCTAAGACACTGGCCTCCTCTCTTCGAAAGGGGGTGGGCCGTATTCCACCACGCGGGCCCAGTACGGATTGCTAAATGTCACATGTCTTCGAATTTTTGGTTGTAGGACATGCCGCTTTCCTTACGATGTTTTTCTTTACCGCTTTGAGAGCAGTGATGATGAAATAATTTACACAAAGTTAAGCGCCTGCTTGGGTTTACCAGCAACTTACAAGTTGTAGCCTGAAGTCAAAAAAACAAATAAAGTTACCAATTAATGAGCCGACATCAAGAAATTTGTTAAAGAAATATGTAGTGCGAAAAATTGTACGCTGATACGGATCCTTCTGTGTGAGTCGGAATTGCACTTGACCGCTTTATAAAATTTTCCACTCGACTGCAAAAAGCGACAAACTTACATTCGCTACCTTCTGGTTATTTCCTGAAAATTTCATGCGTCCGTCGCCTTGCGGGTGGTGTATGTAAATGAAAGGCCGAAGCTGGGGAGTGATGGAGGTGCCGGGGGGTGTTGGAGGTGCCAGGAGGTGCTGGGGGTGAGTGAAGCACGTGCTCCCGGACTTATTAATAACCAAGTCACGTGTCTTGCAAAGCCTTCGCGCCTTCAGTTCATGGCGGCGCTGCGGAAATCACTGATATTATTATTTGTTGAAACAAGGGCATGTATTGAGTTTGAGATATCGTTTTTAATTAAAATGTTGTGTCTGTTATTGATGACGATAAGGTTAGAAAAAATATAATATTTCATAAAATCATGAAAATTTACAGTCTCGGACGTGGAGTTGCTGACTCGTGTTCCTTCAGTTGCCCATGTGCCAGGGTCACGGTATCTCTTTTGAACAATCACGCGACCCCGGCAGGCTAGGTGCGTTGTCTTCACATACTTATAATTACATAAATATTGTATACAAATATTGAAAACATTTTAACCCTAGATTACTAAACTATCCTACAAGTGACGCCGTTACTATTACATTCGTAAAAAATACGACACGAAAATAAAACAATAAATCTACGAATTATAAATTTTAATTATTTTAGAAATTACAATTACTTATTCTTTGGGTTTAAAAGATCACATAATATTGAAAATAGTTTTTTTTTGCTCTACACAGTTTAAACGGGACGCGGGAACGACGCGAACTTTGTTTTTTCCAGGAATCATGATTTTGCCGTCGTAAATTTTACGATAGTTTAGTTAAAAGAGTAACGGTGAAGTTTCTAGCCCATTCTTCTCCATACGAATCTACCTTTTGGAAGAGGCAACTAGAATCAATTCTATTTTCATGTAACTGTTAACGTTCAAAAGTGCCTTTTTGGGCCTAATTGAAACAAATGCTTTGGTTCAGTACCAAATAGTAGCTAACTCGCTTCCGCCCGCGACTTCGTCCGCGTGAAATTTCCTGACCCATCCCATCGCTTCCCATAGGTCCTTTTTTTGCTTAGCGTTCTTTCTAACTCTGTTCCTTCATGCTAGGCGTAGCCTATAACCGTTATCAAGAATTGTTCTATCAAATGCAAAAATATTTTTCCACTGTACGGTAAGGTTTAGAGATTAGCGCGTTCAAACAAACAAAAAGCTCTTCAGCTTTACTATAACTAATACAGATAGATATAGGGAGATTTTCATATGACTGTCAACTCTACCCACACAAAATGAATCATCCAGCAATGCATTGATGAGAGTGACCCGTAATCGATTGGCTTGTTCTATTTCGTCGAACGACTATATATAATTTTTGATTTACAATCACGAGCATTAATAAATTATAATTTAATAGTATAATAAATTATATAATTAAATTATAAATGCACTTAGCAACTTTGAAAAGTGTATTTCTCCTATTGTATTGATAATAATTTTATGTTATTACCTACGAACATAGTATTTTGTCACTCACACTGTTATGAAATATGCTTTAACTCAATGTTGCAATCGTTATTAAAAGGGGAAATTGATTTTGAATTTGGCTATGTGTATATACAAATTAGTGCTCATCATCATCATCAACATCATCATTTCAGCCGTAAGACGTCCACTGCTGGACTTAGGCCTCCCCCAATTTGGGGGGCTTTGCCATAATCGCCACGCTTGGCAGGTGGGTTTGCGATCACAGTATGGTGGTAAAATGCATAGAGAACGCTGCTGCTCATTCTCTAATAAGTCCCTAAGTCGCCTTTTACGACACCCACGGGAAAAAATGGGGTGGTGTTATTCATTTCGTCCGGCACCACACGGTACCGGACCGTAACCTCACATATTATAGTTAAATATTGTATGTTTTGTTGGGTTTAGCCCCTAGGACATGTTAGGCATCTATATCCATACCAATAGGGAAGATGCAAATATAATATTTATGAAAATTTTATGATTTAAATGTTAAAAAAGCATAAAAGAAGGGCCACTGCAATGTTTTTATTTTACATAATGTTGATTTTTAACAATAATTACGTATTAAAATTACTTGAAACGAAACGTATTTCAAAACACCAATCAGCGTTTAGTGACGTCACTCCCGCTACGACGACTTGTTGAGGTTATGGTTGTAAAAGTGAATATTATTTTAGGGGAATATTAATTGCGTTTTTTAAATAAAAATGATAGTTGGGATTATCAAAGCAGACTCCAGGAATTTATTTAACAAGAGTTAGTGAATAGTGTTGACATGAGATCTTTTTTCAGAAAAATGTTTCCTCCAGACATTTTAAACTTTTACCAATTATCGACGTCGATCTCAAACTGTAAAATTAAAAATCTACTATAGACAAGTTTTGTAAGTATTAGGTAGGTAACTAACGTGTTTTTACGTACAAGCAGATTAACTAAGCATACTCGTATAACAAGTATATTCGCCTTATGACGTATAACACACACGACATTCAAGTATATTCGCCTTATGACTTACTTCAAAGTGTTCTTCACAGCATCGAATAGGGTCTTTGGAGAATAATTGTCATTTCTTTTTGCAGCTTGATATCACTTTTTTCTCAATTTTGGGTCAGAACGTCTAGTAAAAAAAATAATATTTGGTAACTTTGTTGAAGTAGTCACGGACTCATTGGCACAAAACATGAATAAACGCGGCTTTTTTCGGATTATTAGTGGTATTGTTATGATCACCTGATGTTGATGGAAAGTCCATTTTAAATATTTACAAAATATATCTCGAAAGTCGAAAAAATATGCAAAAGTATGAAAGCCGACGACCAAATACGGCCAGTGACAGACAAGAATGACGTCATCGGAACTATAGGTCCGTTTTCGCGGGAAAATTTAAACTGTCAATTTGAAACCGCATTTTTTCCGAGAAATTACAATGTTTTAATTTTTTAATATATTTGTGGTCTATTCTACATGGAATTCTTTAAAGTGAAAACAAAAATAAAAATATTGCATGTTCCCAATTATAAATACGAAAGTAACTCAGTCTTTCTGTTTTCACGATAGATTCCTTATACCCCAGATAACCACATAACCTAGATTAGGACACAGAACTTTTTATTCCGGTAGTAAGTTCTCGTGGGGTAATTATTGACCTCCACTCGGACGAAGCGTTAAGTAAAATCCATACAGATATAGATCAAAGCATCAATAATATCATTATTATTCCCAACTGTTCACATAGATAAGTGCTTATAACAGCGCCGCGCTGGTCCGAGCGGAAGCCGCCCGCCCGCCCCCGCCCTACACTTGCAGTTTCTAAGTAAATAACACGCAGTTAGGCAACCTTCTTATATAGTTATGACGCTCTGTTTATTTATAGAAGCTTAGTTCGTTTGGAGGGTAATTTAAAGATCAAAGTTCCTTGCATTTTGTTAGTAAAGGTTTTGTATAGAAAACTGAAAATATTTTTTTTAAATAAAAATATAAACCACCGAAAAAACTGAAAAACAAAAAATAATAAACCTTAAAATTATGAGTCGGCGCTTTGAGTGATCTTTGTTCATTGATTTTTCAGCGCCGTTTAATTTTTTATTAAAAAGTTTTTATTTTATCATTTTTTGTGGCTTTAATGTACTAGTAATACTTGGCAACGTTTTTTTTATTGGATAGGGTATCTATCCAATAAAAAAAGAACTACCAAAATTGGACTACTCTGTATAAAGTTATGCGTGGTTATACATTACAATCAGTGAGTGAACAATCAATCATGCCCTGTTTTCCGATCCTTAGGGTTCGATTTTGTTTTCCAAATTTATATGGGACCATTTTCGGAATATACCCTTATCAATAAAAAAAAATATCACAATCGGACTACGATGTAAAAAGTTATGCGTGGTCATACATAAAAAAATACGTGTCGAATTGAAAACCTCCTCCGTTTTTTTCGTCGGTTAAGAATTGCATATTTTTTATAATATAAAGAAAGTTTATGGTCTGGGTAGATAGTGAATCGGTCTAGCCTTTTCCGAACTATGTACATATATGTCAGCTAATCAGCCTAGCCTTTTCCGAACTATGTACATATATGTCAGCTTCTGACGATGACGGCTGGCTGGCTGACCGGTTGGCTTGTGACCGGTCGTTCAAGTCTTACCTGATGCGGCTGAATACCAGCGTTTAAGATGGAGCGACTGCCTATCTGACTCCACAACACGGCTACTAGACAACATGATACCCTTTCATAAGACTGGTTGTCAGACTTGCGGGCTTCTAGCGATCCGTAACGACTGTCAAATGTACAACAATGACAGCCGGGACCAAGGGCTTAACTTGCTATCAGAGACACAGCGACACTAGAGACACGCTCGGGTCCCGACGTCTACCCATCCGCGGTGGGTACCGCGGCAAGCGTAACTTAACCGTGCGTCTGTAATTACTTACCCACGAACCCCCTCATATGGAGGGGGTTACATATGGAGCTTATTACATACTATCCAAGAGTACTTATACAATATCACTGCCATTTGATGTCGGGAACATAATCAATGTTTTTATTATTATTTTATTAATTAGAACAGAATATTCATTGTTCTTTTTTTTTTTGCAAAACTTGCTTTTGCTTCCAATAACCTGTACCAGTTTTTTTTTTTAAATCCTGATTGACATTCTCTAATTTCATGTTTTTATTCGTTTGCATTTACATTATATTGACTGATTTGGACCGGCTGTACCTATATTATATGCCAGTCTCGAAACTTTTAGTATTTAATAAAAGGTGCCTGTTTGTTATACATAAGCACGTTATTTCAACAACAAAACCTTTGTCCCATCCTATATCCCCATACGATAAAGACATTTACACTTTACGACAAGTCCAGTATCCACAGACCATCTAATCCTCTATATTCACGCTAGATACCTTCCCTGGACTATCATTGCAGCCCATCGCGGTTCCTACTCATTTCCGCAGGCCGGCGGCAATCGGCCCCATAAGCCCCTGACTCCACTCCACGCTAAATTAAACTTTAGCTCCTTCAAACAAGGTAGCTTTTTTATCGTGATTGTTGCTGAGTTGCTGTTGCCATCAGCACATGAAGAATAGATTGACACGCTAATTTCAACCTCAACACAATGTCCTAAAGTAGCTTTTCCCTCATGTCTGCAGGCGCTGAAGTGGCTGTTCTACAAACACGCGAATGAAAACCTTGCTCAGTTGTGATAAGGTTTTGTTTTTAAGTTGTATAAGGGGAAGTTTATTGCAGCGTAAGGATGGATACTTCGGGGGCATATAGTTAGATTGGAGATATTAGTGTGGATATTTGTGTGTTTAGCCGTTTGTTATCATTCTTGAATGTCTGTTTGTTTGTTTTTTGGTTTATCTTTTAGGGGGTTCTTTGACATCACACTGTTCATAAATATGTCTAAAGGCAATTTTTATGAGGAAAAACTTCACTTTCTCATATATTAGCTGCGGGGGTCCCCTCTGCACAAATAACAATCACCCAGATCGCGTGTTTTGTGCATTTGGGAAACCTGGCTCAAGAAATTAGATGGCTCGTGTAGATGCCAATGTATACGTTTTTATAATAAACTTCCTAGCGTCATTCAAGATCTAAGCCTAAATAAATACAAATCTTTTATAAAACGGAAAGTGTGCCAGAAACCTATTAAACTGTTAAAGACTATGTTGAGGATAAAAAGGCTTGGGTTTCAGCTGCTCCAATAAATGTATGTTTTTCCAGTCCACTAAATTCACTGACACACTTGAACAAGCTTGAAATACACAAGAATTTTGTGAAATTCCCGCGGTTCTGCCTGCGTGCATGTCAGAAATTATCCCAAGAGAACGTACTACCGGAAAAAAATGTATTTAGTTGTACAAATCATAAACAGTATGTGTGCCAAATCTTATCCAAATCCGTTGAAGAGTTTTTGTGTGAAAGAGTAGCAAACATCCATCAATCTTCACAATTTCAACTGACTTTCACTGCTTGACATAGGCCTCCAAGCACTGCCTCTTCGTTTTATAAACTTCGTCAGGTGAAGAACATGTAGATTGGTGTCTGCAATGGTTATTTGACAAAAGAACCACACAGATAGAGTGAACCTGTCCAGTCTGTGCACGCATTTCTCAGTAATCGTGCAGGTGAACTCAGAACATAAGAAGCTCAATGATTCCACGAACAATCCGAAAGACATTTGGTCTAGGAGTAGCAAGCGTTACTGTTAAGCATGAGGTCCTAGGTTCGATTCTATGGTCAGCAAAGTGTTATTGGGTTTTTCTGTCTGAAATTTTTCAGTTGCAGCCCAGAGTCTGGATTTGGAGTATGTTCTGGAGTCTAGTCTTTTACATAGGACTTAACTGGCAAAATATGGGCGAACTATAGGTACACTTCTCCCAACCCTGGGGGCAAACAAGGTGTGACGTAATATTATGATTTAAAAAAAAAAAAAAACCCTTCCCCTTTTTCGTTACCAGGAACACATAACTTAAAAGGACAGGTAAGCCCAAGTCCACACGGCCCAATATACTTTAATGTTCACGAGGGAAATCAGAAGAACCACGGCGTGATTGGCAAGTTTATGTTACCCTAATAAATATAACATACGCCTTTTGACCTAATAACATAAGGGACGCATAGGGAACTTAGTTCACTTTACCTCAGGTACCTCCTATTTCTTTTCTGTAATCTTTGCCAAGACGTACGTACGGCGCCAGAGTTAATTGGTCACCCCTTCGCTAAGCAATTCGTATGCGGAAGGTGTACCCAAATAATGAAGACGTCGGAATACCGCCTTGTAAAAAGGTTTTTTTTTTTTTTGTTGGCGGTAAATGGAACTGTTAGAAAATTCCTTGCCTCATCATCTGATAATTTGTGTAGCCGTGAATTGTGATTTGTCCAAAGAACTGAAACAGTATTCACGAGTACCTACTTAAACCCTCCACTTCAAAGGAATCTATGCTGTATTTACAAGAAGCTAAACCATAAACTACTAACCAGAACTTGACCAAATCAAAGAGGTCCTATATAAATATATGGGACCTCTCTTTTATATTCTTTCAAATAAAGAAGAATTTTCACATCAGTTTATAAATTTAAAAAATCAAACAACCGAACAACCGCAGGGGTGGCCCAGTGGTAACGGCCGCGACTTACGAGTAGAGTCGTGAGTTCAAACCCAAGCAGGCGCATTACTTTGTGTAAATTATTTCATCGCCACTGCTCTCAAAACGGTGAAGGAAAACATCGTGAGGAACATGTGGCATGGGCATGTCTTAGAACCAAAAATTCGAAGACATGTGACATCTACCAACCCGCACTGGGCCAGCGTGGTGGATTATGGCCCACTCCCTCTCACCGAGAGGAGGCCTGTGTCCCAGCAGTGGGAACATTATAGGCTGATGATGATCAAACAACCGAATTGAGAACCTCGTTGTAGAATCCTAAAAGTTGTCCTAAGATATTTTTGCTCGTGACTGACAGATGACATTAGTGACAGGAGCTGCATCCGCTTATGATCATGAGATAGTGTTATATCTATGGAATAGATACACTACACTCGTTCTTTTTTAAAGTCAGATAGTAATGGTATTATGAGGCGAGTGTGAGTAAGAGAACTTGCGTCAAAATTCAGAAACCCTATGTCCAAACCGACCATGAATCATCCGCCGACTTGTAAAAAACCATAGTCCAATAATACGTCTGCAAGCATAATATTCAATATCAATTAAGCTTAAAGAAAAACGCGATAGAATAGTTAAGAAATTGGATTATTACCTACATAAATACAAATAATAGAAGCTTATTGGTCAGTCACTACAGTGATAAACTTATATTTTTTGATACCAACATTTTTGTTGATAAGTTAAAATCAACAAGGAACTCAGTGTATCTGCCCCTTATGTTTAGACATAAAATAGCGAGGCTATTAGCTTATATTAACTCAGACATA
Source organism: Aporophyla nigra (assembly GCA_947507805.1). NCBI lineage: Eukaryota > Metazoa > Arthropoda > Insecta > Lepidoptera > Noctuidae > Aporophyla > Aporophyla nigra. Next base: position 16,573,124 of record OX382309.1, on the reverse strand, counting down.
AGTAGTATGTCGAAGTGTTGTTTATTTACTGTTGGTACTTATATTAACTCAGACATAAGTAGTATGTCGAAGTCGTGTTTATTTACTGTTGGTAGTGATACTAACACTACTATTGATACGCCTAGTAGTTTAAACTAGTAGGTGCGACAACGGATGAGCCGCATATGTTGAATGTTGTTCATCAAAATATGCAGGGTCTGTCCGGCAAAGAGTTAGAGTTAAGCTTATTTATAGAGAATCATGATGTTCAGGTGTTATGTTTAACTGAACATTGGTTGAAAGAACATGAAGTAGTGTTTATCAATGATGATAATTTTACTGTACAAAGTTCATTTGCGAGAAAAAGGGCCATCCGCGGTGGTTCTTTAGTTCTTGTTTCAAACAAGCTGAAATGTAAGCAACGTTTAGATTTAGTTAATCTTTCTATTGAGCGCACTATTGAGTTGTCTTGTGTTGAACTCGAGCGATACGTTATAATTTGCGTTTATCGACCCCCCTCTGGGGATTTCATTTGTTTCGAATCAGTCATGGAGGATTTACTCAATAAGTTAAAATCAAGTAATAAAAGTATAGTTGTATGTGGAGATTTTAATATTAATATTCTAGAAGTTACTCCATTAAGTATTAGACTTCTCAATCTGTTTAGGTCATTTAATTTATTTAACTTGTTTTTTGAACCAACCAGGATCACGGCATGTTCGTCAACTTGTCTTGATAATATATTTAGTGATTGTGATGCCAAAAATAAATTAGTGTTAACTGATTTAACGTCCGACCACTGTGGTTTGCTATCCAGTTTCCCTATGCCATTGTTTAAAAAGGCGCGTAAACTTGAATGCAGGCCTTATACAGCTAGTCGTTGCACCAAGTTTAAAAATAATATAGCTCGCAGAATTGCACCATCTATAGTAGAACACGATAATCCTAATGCAATTTATGAAGCCCTCTTTGATGTAGTGCGAAAAGAGTACAAATCTACTTTCAAGACCAAAACCATTGACATTAATAGCACCTCCGTTGGCTTTAACCAATGGGCTACTCCAGGTATTTACAAAAGTAGAGCGAGGCTTTACGAGTTATATGGTTTAAAAAAATACAGGTTTGATACTCCTTTCCTAGAGTATGTAAAAAAATATTCAAAATTATTTAAACAGATTAGTGCTTTTGCTAAATCCAAATTTTTAAGCGATCAAATTAAAAATTCAAATAATAAAATAAAAACTACTTGGAAAATCATTAACAATGAGACGGGTAAATCGGTTAAACAAGAAAAACAACTTGAAATTTTGGTCGACAACAAATTAGTTAATACGCCAGCTGACGTAGCACAGGCATTTAATGAGTTTTTTGCCAACATACCTGTAACTACGACTCGCTCCTTAAATTCGTCCCCGTCTAAAGCTGATAATCTTTTGCATAGTAGTGTGCCAAAAAGTAGTTGCCTATTCAATTTTGAACATGTAACGCCTCGTGATGTAGTTAATGTTTTTAACACACTTAAGTCTAAAAACACTGGTGATTTCTGGGGCATTTCCATCAAACTATTAAGTAATATAATAGACATCGTAGCCCCCTATTTAGCTGTTACTTTTAATAAATGTGTTGATGTCGGAACTTTTCCTGACCTCATGAAGAGTAGCAAAGTCATACCATTATTTAAATCAGGTAATAAAAATGACGTTTCTAATTTTAGGCCTATTTCTATCTTACCTGCATTTAGCAAAATATTTGAAAAGTTAATCCTCAAGCAGTTGCTAAGACATTTTAATTTAAATAGCCTCCTTCATAATGAGCAATATGGCTTTACAAAAGGTCGTTCAACTACAGATGCGGGTGTTGCTCTCTTGAAACACATTTTTAACGCATGGGAGAACTCGCAAAATGCTATCGGAGTATTCTGTGATCTCTCCAAAGCCTTTGATTGCGTGCACCATGACACGCTTTTGCGTAAACTACGTCATTACGGTGTCCATAACGAAGCTATAAACGTAATAAATTCTTATTTACATAATAGGTTCCAATGTGTAGATATTAATGGTGTAAAATCTGCCGGGCTACCGGTTCAGTTAGGTGTGCCTCAAGGCTCTATACTCGGCCCATTCTTGTTTTTAGTGTATATCAATGACTTACCATTCTTTTTAAAGGGTATTTGTGACGTTGTACTGTTTGCAGATGATACATCTCTTATTTTTAAAGTAGACAGGAACAGACCAGATTTTGACGACGTGAACAGTGCACTCTCAATGGTTACCGATTGGTTTACGGCAAATAACCTAGTTCTCAATGCCAAGAAAACCAAATGTGTAAAGTTCGCCTTACCGAATGTTAGAAATCTAGGTCCCAACATCGTCTTAGATAAAGAGGTGCTTAAAACTGTAGACTCGGCAGTTTTTCTGGGTATAACAGTGGATGGCAAACTTCAGTGGGGCCCTCATATTTCAAGCCTAGCGGGAAGGCTCAGTTCAGCTGCCTACGCCGTCAGAAAAGTAAGACAATATACTGACGTTGATACAGCTCGGTTAGTCTATTTGAGTTATTTCCACAGCGTTATGTCTTACGGTATTCTACTGTGGGGTACAGCAGCTGATATTCAAAATATTTTTGTCCTTCAGAAACGAGCTGTTCGAGCAATTTACCAGCTAGGTGCCAGAGTTTCCCTAAGGGACTTTTTTAAAGATATTGGTATTCTTACGGTGTCATCACAATTCATTTTCGCCAACATCTTATATATTAGGCAAAATATACACTTATACGCTAAAAACAGTGATATTCACACTGTTAACACTAGAAGTAAGGACAAACTACGTGTTCCCTTTCACCGGCTTCATAAGGTGCATAACACATTTGTTGGGCTTGGTATAACATTTTACAACAAGCTACCACCTTCTTTACTAGAATTACCTTTTAATGCGTTTAAAGCTCAAGTAAAATCCAACCTTTGTCAAAAGGCGTACTATTCCATCAACGATTATTTAAATGATAAGAATAGTTGGTCGCTGTGATTAACTCAAGACAATGTTTATGTTCTTTCTCCAGTATTAGCGTACCTAGTGATAGGTTAAATATAATTGTTTCCATATTTTTTTCCTGTTTATGCCAATTTTATTTTATTAGTATTGCATAATGTGGTTTGCTAGCGACCTCGACAAGTAATCATTCAATTCTTGCTTGAGCAACCGGCAGCAAGTTCGTCATGCTCCCTTAGATGTCAATGCTTGCGGTAGCGTCGGGGGTCGGGTTGCCCCCTTCCCTCAAATATGGCGAGGGGGGCAATGGCTGATCTTTGCGTTATGCTCGTGAACGGGTGCTGCTTGTGGTGACTGGTCGTCTTGCTGACTTTGATGTTGATATTATTATTAATATTACTTAACTGTTTAATTTATTTTACGTCGATGGTCCTAGTTTATCATTTGTGGCCTCGAGTTGTAACTCAGGTCGTAACAGCTATGTGAACATTCAGCATTGCATATGTAAGCTGTCACGCCCTTTATGCCAGTTTTTTATTTTTGCAGCCATGTTTCTTCATATTTTTTTGCTTATGCTTGAGTATAGTTTTCATTTTATTTGTTGGTATATTGGGTTGGCTAGCTGGCATATAGCAAATCATTTAATTTAATTTGTGTCTCTTAATGTTTTACTATATACCATTGTATAGAATCAAGTTCTTCTAACTGGACAGACAGCTGTGCTGCTGGGGAGTTTGTTGGCCACTTCTTCTTCCCAGCTAAAGCACTAGGAAGTGCGCGACGGGTGGGCGTTTTGGGGGGACTGTCTTTTGTAATTTTGACGTTCGAAAAGTGCTGATCCTCAGCCTAATTTGAATAAATGACTTTTGATTTTGATTTTGATTTTGATTTTATTCCTACGCATTGTAATAATAGTTCACTCAGACAGGCAGTAAATAGTGAAAAAAAATATTTCAAGAATAAGCTGCCTTCCAAAAAAAATTTCGGAAAAATCGGACGTCAAAATTACAGTATTTTTTCACTATATAGTGCTTTTTTTGGAAGTCGTTTTTTTTTTCGTTTTGTAATAAGTAACGTTTTTTTTTGGAAGAAAATGGTGACAAGAGATGCGTGCGAGTGAGAAAACGCCCTAAAATTTGAAAAGCCTATGTTCTGACCGACCATGAATCATCGGCCGACTTGTAGATGACTATGTAAAAATCTAGCCAATAATTCGTTTGCAAGCATATTAATTAATATAAATTAAGTTTAAAGAAACACGCAATAGCATCATTAAGAAATTAGATTATTTACTACTTATGGTAATAATAGAAGTAGGTTATTATCTACATATTGTAATAAAAGGTCTCTCCGTTGACAGACAGCCATATGTAATCAATCTGTCATCATACGTACATAATTGATGATAGTGTAACTTTGAATTGTATATCATAATCGAATCAATGTATTGCGCATATATGTTATGATAAGTGTCCGACCGAAAGCCGAAAACGAAAAAGAAGCTTCGGATTTAGTCTTATTTTCGGCCGTTAACAAAACAAAAATAATTTGGACATTAAAAATATTCACATTTCCGACGTACGCGTATTGCGTGCTGAAGAAAAAATACAACATAAACTCACTTTACATAATCAGCTTACGTTCCCACTGCTGGGACACAGGCCTCCTCTCGGAGAGAGGGAATGGGCCGTAATCTACCTACCACATGAGCCTAGTGCAGGTTGGTAGATGTCACGTCTTCGAATTTTTGGTTCTAGGACATGCCGGTTTCCTCACGATATTTTCCTTTAGCGTTTTGAAAGCAGTGGTGATGAAATTATTTACATAAAGTAAAGCGCCTGCCTGGGTTCGAACCCACGACCTACAACTCGTAAGTCGGTGCCGAAGCCGATACCACTGGGCCACCACTGCTCTAAACTCACTTTACAAATTCAAAACTAAATTGCTTCTGTTTATGTCCGCTGAGTGATGCCACGAACGGACTCGATTCACACCGAAGTTAGCCGAACGTCACCTGATATTGCCGGATTTCACGAAGTAGGCCGAATGACGTGCGACATAAAATATAGCCGATACAACGACTTTTTGGCCGAAAACGAAAATAAAAACGAAGCTTTGGTCCGTCACTAGTTATAATTAACTGGGAATTTTAAACAGTTTCATACGAAATGTGCCTGTTTGTGGTATAGCACATTCTTAGCCATCTAGTTTTTTTTTTTTAAATTAAACCAAAAATTGCTGACGTTTAAAAGTGTCTTATAAGATCTACTTACAGAAATAAAAAAATCATTTCAGTTCACTTTTATTAGGACCTTGTAGATACTTTTAAACTTAGGCCACAGCAAAACAGACCATCTAATGACCATCGAACTATGAAGAAAAATAATTATAGATCCTAAAACGACCAAATGCAGGATGCAGGACAGTATCTAATACACCGAGCTAGATTAGATGCAGTCGTGCAGAACTTATGTAACTATAAGCTTTCTAGCTTTCACCAGGTTTGAGGAAAATAAAATTCGTTACCTGCTCATTTTTTTCTCTTCTTTATTTCCTAATTAGACATTCCCAGGAATTCTTTCCTTAGTGACAATCAACATAGCCCACTTATATTTATTTTCACGAAAATACCCACCAAACAAAATAAGTACAATCACTCGCATCGCACCGAAACATCACGAATCACTTCACAAAATTCAAATCAAAACCTGCAGAGTGCAGACGGATCGATCGCTCACACAGCGACTATCGTAATCCGTTTATCATCCACCTCTGTGGCATAGTGACGGGAATGACCCGGCTATTCAATGCGGATACACTAATCCATCAATGTATGCAAAATGAGGATAAACTTCGCCATTTGTGTAGTGAAGCCATTGCAGCGTGTGGCAGATTATGGATACAGCAAAATGTAAGTTAATTTTGTTTTATGTGATTTTATCTGCAATGAGGGTTTGCATGAAAATTCAAGCCATCGGTTGGTGCCATTTCAAAGAGAGTTCCATTTCGACAATTATAATAAAATTACTTATAAAATAATAATATTAATTGTTGATGTGTATTAATCATTTTGCATGCCTAATGTAAGGTAGATTGTACAAGGATCACCCATATTTTTTTGTCACATCTTAATTACTGTACCTGCAATCTATGCAAATAAAATTTTACTTTACTTTACAGTCATCATTCGCTTCATTCATTCGTTAATCATTCGGTCACGAATAAAGAAAACATACGGTGCCTTGACACTTTTGACAGGTGCCCGGACCTGACGGCTCAATGCTGAGTGAACGTCATTTCAGAAAACCCCCATTATGTAAGTTTGACGGCACCAACAATCACTAAATACTTATATATTTCTAGTGATCGTTTGAAAATAATAGGGAAAACATAATGTTTTAGTATATGTTTAGTGCTTAACACATACGCATTTATTTAGGTACTGATGTGTGGTGAAAGCGGGCCTAAGTAGACTTCAATCCTGATTGTGATTAGATTGGTTTCTTCTAGTCCTACTGTATGTGGCCCAATATATCCACTTGATTTTTTTGCACGGCGATCCTCTGGAGCATCCATAATGTAGGAGAGACTAGCGTCTTACGGCGAAACAGCGAGATATTTTTTGACACTTGGCTGTCCAAAGCAGACGCACTGACAGCGGTCATAAGAACCTTAATCGCTACGAAACACATTCTGCTGAGATATAAAAAAAATATATCAAACATCCAAACACAATTACGGGAAGAGGAAACAGAAAATAAAATTGGCAATATAAATAGATGTTACAAATTAATTGGACGTTTTCCGCCAGTGTGGACGTTCGGCGCTCGTTAAAAATCTCATCAGCCGTGGGACGAGTCATTTCACTCTCACACCGATGCTTCGACCCTTACATTCCGACTATAAACACACTTGTTCAACCGAAATAATATTCATTTTTAATGTAAACTTCATATTTAAAAAAATATTTAAATTTTTGCTGTTTTTTTTTGTTGAAAATTATCCATTTATGAACCCAAAGAGCAATGGAGAGGGCTATGCTTGGAGTTTCTCTACGTGATCGAATCAGAAATGATGAGATCCGTAGGAAAAACAAGGTTACCGACATAGCCCGAAGAATTGCCAAACTTAAGTGGTAGTGGGCAGGGCACATTGCTCGCAGAACAGATGGCCGATGGGGTCGGAAGGTTCTGGAGTGGCGACCGCGTGCTGGAAGACGTAGCGTTGGAAGGCCTCCAACAAGATGGGCCGATGACCTGGTGATGGCCGCAGGAATACGTTGTATGCGAGAAGCACAGAACAGGTCGAAGTGGCGGTGCTTAAATGATGAACATCGCTCTAATACCTCTCATTCGCTTAGAAATAATCCAGAACAGCCTCATAGGAAAATAAAAAAGTCTTAAAGAAAATATGGTAGACGCTCTATATAAATAATATTCTTCGTTAGCGGTTAGAATGAATGGAATAATTACGTTCACCATTCACCGCTCCCAGTGTTCAGAGCTCGTGAATTAACCCGCGCGTTCCACGTATGAAATCATTTATATATGCATTCACAAAAGAGCCACTGTCAAGTACAAAAGTGGCTAACGACAGAGTAATGAGCCTGTTCTATGAAAGGCTTATAATTAGGAGCTCCGCATTTACCAGCTTTTTTTAGTTTTCCTTCATTTATATCTGGATCTTAACAATGTCTGGTAGGTGCAATTTGCTAGAGCTGCCAACTTCAAAAGGAACAGCGCAACTTTGACATTTACAGTCTATTATAAAACCGTGGCTGCGGTTCAGCAAGGATTTAATAAATCTCTTCGACCGAAAACCGACCTAGGAATTAAGAAACGCTGTTACTTTGACTAGAGCTTTAAACTTTTTCGTAATTTATACCTACTATGCAATCTCTTTTGGTAAGGAAATCCAAATTTTCTTTGAAAATGGAAAATGTCTATTATATATTGTGAGCTTCGAATAAAATTTAATTAGATATAACCGACTTCAGAGAGGAAGTGACGACTACCGTGTGAAGACTGACTGCAATTTATGTACCTTTACTTGCTATGTTTAATGTAGGTACCTGATGTCAAAAAATTATAAAAACGTAGTCTAGATAGAATTTTAACTTTATAAATCTCAAATCTCCCAACACTATGATTTATAAAATTAAAATTCTGTTGATAACCTTCTAGTGACTCAAATTCGTTAGGTAATTAAAGGTTAAGTAAGGTTAGGTTATAAAAATAAATAAAATCACATCTCCAAAGCTCATGACAAAATTAATTAAATTGGGTTAAGTTTATTCCAAGATATCCTAAAAAGAAAAGAGCAGTGTTAGCCTACTTTTCTAGGCAAACTTTAAAAGGAGAACTATATGGCAGTTAGGTAAATTTAAAATCCTTTCTGTTGCCTTTGCCACAGCAGTGAGCCAAAGGGAGTGGGTGCTAGGTGTCGTTAGCGCCACAGAGAACGATACCTGCGGCTGTATTCTGGAACGTTTCAAACGATTTTATTGTTACATTCCATTTCTTTTGCAGGTCTGCTCGAAGAGATTATTAAAGAAATAAGTTTTCACTATCTATAGCTTTGTTGCATGGTGCAATTTCTTTTAAAACTATTTTGGATGGAAAATAGATGTATACATTGTTTTGTTTGGTTTTCTTGAATGTTAAGATAAAGTTGCAATAACAGTGATGTCCTTTAGAGAGGTGCGATGTGTCTTACGTTTGTTTTGCAATTAGCAGGGCCGTGTCTGGTGGCATGTTGAACAAAATATGATTCGTTACTGTAATAAGTATGTATTTACATAATTACAATCATCAGAACCAGCAATACAACCCTCTAGATTCTTATAATCCCACTGTATGACTAAATCATGATATTGTTACAATCACGAATCATATTTTGTTAAACATACAACCCAATACTGGTGGCGTTGAATTTCGTGGGCTGCCCCAGTTATCTTACCAATTTCATTTGAATAAATATCACTTTTTGTTTGATTATATCTTTGCTTCAATTACCATCTACCTAGCCCTTTACTAATTATGTTTTGGTCGGCTTCCAGCCTAACTGGATGCAGCTAAATAGCAGTATTTTACATGGAGCGACTGCCTATCTGACCTCCAAAACCCAGTTACTGGGTAATACGATACCCCTTGGTAAGACTGGCTGTAAGATTATCGAGCTTCTGACGACCCGTAACGACTGTTAAAGATGCACAAATGACAGTCGGGATCGGATAACGTGCTTTTCGAGGCACGGGGGTCTTGGTATGTAAAGATGACAGCTTGCACTGACTGGACAGGTCCACTCAATCTGTGTGGTTCTTTCCTCAAAAGACCATTTCAGTCACCAATCTACATGGTCTTCACATGTTGTGACCAACAAAATTATATTCGTTTCTTTTTTTTTTTATATACACATTGACATTGATAATTTTTACATATACAATGACATGAATATTTACTTTGTTACGTATCATATTGTTTTAATTATTGTGAATGGGAAGTCTATGTGGGTCTTTTTTTATTTATTTTTTATTATTATTATTTTTGCTTTCTTTCTCAGTAATCATGATCTGGCAGTTTGAGTAATTTATGTGGCCTACCCGAATGTCCTTTCTTTGGTATTGTTCGTCACAGCGTTGGGCTCCTTATGTTCTATGTTCCGAGTTGAGCTAAACGATTAGTGACAAATGCTTGCACTGACTGGACAGGTCCACTCAATCTGTGTGGTTCTTTCCTCAAAAGACCATTTCAGTCACCAATCTACATGGTCTTCACATGTTGTGACCAACAAAATTATATCCGTTTCTTTTTTTTTATATACACATTGACATTGATAATTTTTATATATACAATGACATGAATATTTACTTTGTAAAGTATCATATTGTTTTAATTATTGTGAATGTGAAGACTATGTGGGTCCTTTTTTATTTTTTTTTATTTTGATTTCTTTCTTTCTCAGTAATCATGATCTGGCAGTTTGAGTCTTTTATCTGGGCTACCCGAATGTCCTTTCTTTGGTATTGTTCGTCACAGCGTTGGGCTCCTTATGTTCCGAGTTGAGCTAAACGATTAGTGACAAATGCTTGCACTGACTGGACAGGTCCACTCAATCTGTGTGGTTCTTTCCTCAAAAGACCATTTCAGTCACCAATCTACATGGTCTTCACATGTTGTGACCAACAAAATTATATCCGTTTCTTTTTTTTTTATATACACATTGACATTGATAATTTTTATATATACAATGACATGAATATTTACTTTGTAAAGTATCATATTGTTTTAATTATTGTGAATGTGAAGTCTATGTGGGTCTTTTTTTTTATTTTTTTTTATTTAATTTTATTTTATTCTTTTTTTTTCTTTCTTTCTCAATAATCATAATCTGGCAGTTTGAGTAATTTATGTGGCCTACCCGAATGTCCTTTCTTTGGTATTGTTCGTCACAGCGTTGGGCTCCTTATGTTCTATGTTCCGAGTTGAGCTAAACGATTAGTGACAAATGCTTGCACTGACTGGACAGGTCCACTCAATCTGTGTGGTTCTTTCCTCAAAAGACCATTTCAGTCACCAATCTACATGGTCTTCACATGTTGTGACCAATATTATGTCTGGACTTTTAAAAGAGACTGTGACCTCTGAGTTTGTTTCGGCCTTTCTTCTCAGAGTAGTCAGTTAGGAAACGCCGAACTCATCTAGTTTAAAAAAAACATTTCATTGACTTGTAAAAGTGTTTATACAAACCTACTTACAGAAATAAAATCATTTATCATTTATCATTTATCAGATGTTCACCCACCCAAGAACCACCCGCGGCAAGCGTAGCTTAACCTGATCGATCGATCCATGCGTCTGTTATCCTGCTACACTAATCGTTCGCCAAAAAGAAAACGCTTTGTTATTAAAGTTAGTAAATCAAAGGAGATTCTCATCACAATGATACCTTTCATATTTTTATCAAACTCGATCTGTTTTCACTTCCCAGTATGTTGAGCACTTGATGTTAAGGAATACGGCAGCCATTGCTCCCCTTCCATTTGTACAGCGTGTGCTACATTTGGCACTCGCACGCTTTCTGCCCCTCAGCGGTCGAAGCCGAAAGCCGAGGCCGACTGCCGAGAGCCGATGTAATGACTGATGTGAAACGGTGAAATGTACAACTCGTCGTAAAGTGCAACTCTTTTTAGTACTTTTTGGTGGGAAATTGGGATCATTTGTGTTTTTCTTACTATTTTGATTGTAAAACCTTATGCTCTTGACCAGCACCCTAATTGCGTAACACACTATCATTCGAAATCTGAATAATTTGAAAGGTTATTACTAATACATTACGTTCATAATTATGTTCGAAAAATTTGTCTGCACAACAACGTAAATAACGCAATGAACGTTGTTGAACTGTCAAAATAAAAACTTAGTGTGTACAATTACCCCTCTGATATTTACTGCCCTTTCTTTATTTGGATTTATCGTAGTATAATGATATTGGTGCTCCTTGCACGAATAACAGTCGGGACCAATGACTTAGCGTGCTTTCCTTACCAAGGCGGGCTCATGGTATGTAAAGATGGTCACCCATCCACGGACCAACCACGGCAAGCGTAGATGAACCTAATCGATGGACCAGTGTGGCTGTTATGAAATACTCACAAGCCCATTATTGCACGTAGCTTATACTTTGAGAACGAATTGTTTTTATTCAAAATTATTAGTAGTGGCTCGGTTGTAGCACATATTTTGTGAATTTATTAAAGTAGTGGCGATTACCTATACTTAAATCAAGTCGGAGAAACTCGCCCCAGCTAGTAGTAATGAGGTATAATTATAATTTCTGTTTCAGAACATTTGTATACAACTTGTGGAGTATCTAATGATATAAAATTGTCTCTGTACAGAGCTAACGTAAATAAGGTAGGATGCGTAGTGAATACCCGCAATCAAGACCAGTGATGTATGTACTGTAGGTAGGCATGTAAGTATGTATTGAAGGAGTAGGGATTCAAGACTAAATGAATGGCGAAAATGATCTTTTTCTCGGTTTGTAGGGTACTTACACCACATCACCACCACCACATCACCACCACCACCCACCACCTTCTGTATGTATGACACATGTTTATGCAAATAAATATTTATCTTATCTTAACTTAATATAGTCTTCCAGACCGTTTCGGCCACGGAGGCCAATCTCAACAGAGACTAGCCATCGGCGCAGGAGATATTATAGTGTACAGGTGTGTGCGCAGACTTACACTCACTCATCTCTCACTCTCATAGTCCTATAGGACAGCAATCCGACACAACCAGAAAAAGATTAGGCGCAGGATCAACAGGTTAACGTACTTTCTGAGGCACGGGGGTGTCACACCCAAATTCCGGGCTGTTACTAAGAAATTCCTAATGGTAACACTCAATAACACTTTGCTCGACCAGTGAAACGACCCTAGGACCCTACACTCAGCAATCGCGCTTGCGATCACGAGACCAATGGTGCAGTTCAACAGGTTTAGTGGGGGAAACCTTAATAACCTGAATCCATATAGGAAACTTTCCTCTTTGGATCTAATTTCGTATGGTCTAGCTCTTTACCAAACAAAATCACCATCTGAAAACTAATTGTGGTCTGAGGTTTATCTCAGTACCTTTTATCAAATCTTTTGATATGAGCTCCTTAAGGTGAATGCTCCAACCAGCCCGCGAAAGTCTAATTTTCTTACGTTTTTTGCAATTTGCAGGCCAGTGCTAGGTTGTATGTTGATTAAAATATTATTCGCGGCTGTAAGACATATGTAGTTACAGAATTATAATCATCAAAATCATCAATACAACAATCTAAGTTCATAAAGCTGTAGGAATGACTTTTTCTGTTTTTTTTTTTTGTTCCTATGCCTTTATGAACTTGGCCTGCAAATTGCAAAAAACGCAAGAAATTTTGAATTTCGCGGGCTGGTTGTAGCATTCCCCTTAAGGAGTTATTTTATAAACTGCGTTTTCTTTAATGAATTCGAAATCAAGTTTACTTTCTCGTCACTAGCATTCTAGAACATGAGCCTTGTAACTTTACCTATCACCAGTTCAAGTAGTGAGCACATTAAGTTCTAATTAGTGGTAACAATTAATGGTTCTGGTGGTGGTGGTGGTAATTTGATTCGTTAACTTCAGTAATATGTATTTTCTTCCATTGATTTCATAATAATTTTCAGACACTATTATTTACTTAGCAAGCATAGTCAAATTTGAGTGGCATAGATACCGACAAATGCGTGCACTGATTGGACAAGTCCACTCAATCAGTGTGGTTTTTTCCTTAAAATACCACTTCAGATACCAATCCACATGGTCTTCACATGATCTGACCAAAATTATGTGTGGACTTTAAAAGAGACTGTGACCTCTGAGTTTGTTTCGGCCTTTCTTCTCAGAGTAGTCAGATAGGAAACGCCGACGTCATCTAGTTTGAAAAATATGATTTTATTAAAAAGTACCTACGTAATTCCAAAAAAAAAACTTCAAGAAACACGAAAATACAATACCAGAGACACTCACTTCCGAAATTAAAGCTATTTTTCACCTAGTACTCCTAGTAGTGCTTTTTTTTTGTTTTGAAGACCGTTGTTTTTTGTTCATAAATGTTTATTTTGTCCGCTTTCCCACTAAACACAACAACGGTCCTAATGCACTTTTAAACGCCGGAAAAGGAAACAAAAAAATCCCGATTACAACATTTATCTTGCAATTCATTTCTTTCCCTCACACATTTTTGATTTATGACCGACGGAGTGGTAGGGAAACTTGTCACGCCCAGGCTCCATTGGCCCCCAGAGGCTTGGATATAAATGTTGTTTTTTGGCAAACACAAGTAGCTTCTCAAATATTTAAGTATTCCCGCGTGTGGGTTTATATTTCATGTGTAGTACTCTTCCCTCGTATTTAATATATTTGGGTGGCTGTATGGTTCTGGTACTTTCGTAAGTGGTACTCCTTCAGATTGGCCGAGGTACTGGAGGTGGAGGTGAATTCTGACGAGTATCAGAGCATGTCGGGAAGGTCTGGGCAGCCGGTTGTCATGGCTTGTGGCACATCGAGGACGTGTGTGCACAGTCTTAGTTAAACTGATCATATACATAATTATTCGTACGTCTATGTATACCGGGTCTAATTAAATTAGCTGGTAAGTTGTGTTGGGTATCGAAATCGAAAACTAACGAAACAAAAAAAAAAAGGATGAAAATCAACTTTTTTTTTGTCTTTAGTACTCTGTTCCAAACTTAAAATGATGCTGTGACATGAACGTTAATACAGTTATTGTTATTGGAAATTTAATTCCACGAAATATTACAAAAACAGCAGACCTTTTCACCTATCGAATAATAAATACTGATATAATACATTTAATCGAAATCCATTCCGTGGTTTAGGCGTGAAAACGTAACACAGACTGTCTTATTTATAATATGGATTTTCTGAAGAATAATCAGCATTTTATTCATTCATTCATTTCCCCTTTATATTGACATTACAAGACAAAATCACAACTGGATCCCACAGATTAGCAGATGCCACAGATTAGCAAAATACAATTACAAAGGATTTCATCAACGGATATCCTGTTACAATAAGACCCAGGTAATTCCGTGTCCCAGATACCTGAGTACCTCACGTAACGCTTCCAAAACCAGAGACAAGAGATTATTTCTTAATTTCGTCAAGACTTCCTCCGTGGGAAGTCCAAGGGTTAAGGCGGCCTATAGATGTATAAACAATAAGGTGCCTACACTTTCGGCCTTTAGAAATTGTTGCGTGGGACGCCTTAAATATTATGCTCCGCTTTTGGGAACTGTTTTGACGTCATTGGTGTAATTTGCTTAATCATCATCATCTGCCTACACTTTTCGAACTATTTTGGGGTCAGCTTCCAATCTTGCCGGTTACTGAATACCAGTATTTTACATGGAGCAACTGCCAATCTGACCTGCACAACTCAGTTCCTGTAATAAATACGATACCCCTTGGTAAACTGTCAAACCTGTAACGACTGTCAAGTATCTCCGAATGACAGCCGGGATCAACGGCTTAACGTGCTTTTTAATCATTTTTAGAGTTCCGCACCTCAAAAGGAAAAAGCGGAACCCTTATAGGATCACTTTGTTGTCCGTCCGTCCGTCCGTCTGTCAAGACCCTTTTTCTCAGGAACGCGTGGAGATATCAAGCTGAAATTTATATCAAATACTCAAAACTACTGTTCCTTGGAGCTGTGAAAAAATCAAACTTCTAAGCTAACGTAATCAAAAGATATAGCCGTTTATGCCGCAAATTTCCACAAATTTTCGAAACTCGCAAGGGAATCAAAACCTAAAGGGAACTTCCAGTCGATCTAGAATTTTGAAATTTGGTACGAAGCAACGTCTTATAGCACACATAAAGGAAAAATTGCGAAAATCGTAAATTTTTAGTTACATCATATAACTAGCTTCCGCCAGCGGCTTCGCCCGCGTGAAAATTCAACCCCCCAATTCACCCTCTTAGGGATGGAATTTCAAAAAATCCTTTCTTAGTGGATACCTACTCTTCACAAAGAACACACCCTCCAAATTTCATGTCTCTACAACCAGCGGTTTAGGCTGTGCGTTGATATATCAGTCAGTCAGTCACTCAGGACTTTGAATTTTATATATATAGATAAACAGAACAAAACACAGACAGAGAACAGAACTACGACTCGTTTGTCGTGATGGGTGAACTTTTACTTATATACCTACAGGTTTGTACGGAACCCTCGGTGCGCGAGTCCGACTCGCACTTGGCCAGTTTTTTTTATAGGAACGAGCTATATACCCCATAACCTAAAAAAAATAATTATTAACACACATATTGGGTTCTTCTATCTTGAATTTCTTATTAGCAGCCCGGAGTCTGGATTTGTGCGCGGTGGAAAAAAAAGTGTATAAAAAAGTCGTGATCAGATCATTTGAGGATATGTAGATTGTGTCTGAAATGGTCTTTTGAGGAAAGAACCACACAGATTGAGTAGACCATCGTTGCGCCTTGATGTCCCTGTCTGTATCGTTCTTTAAAAGAAAGCTCTAAAAACACAAGACCTTTAAAAAAAGGTGTACGTGTACGAATCTTCTCGTATTGAACATAAATAAATAACTAAAGGCTCGAAATTGGGGCATCCCTTTTCCGTTGGTTGCAACTGAAATACGGAAACACTGGGAAAGCTCGTAAATCCAGTAAAATGTTACGTTAAGTTCGCTGATAGCTGTATGAAGTAGGTACGTGATTTGCATTTAGATTGCAACGTTTTGGAAATACTCTGTAATGCAGTAGTAAACTGTGAGGTAAGGCTAAATGCGAAGTTCAGAATCGTTTTGAGATTGACTTATGATGTGGTTGCAGAAGTAATGCAGGTGTACAAAGATTACGTAGCTATTTAGACCAGAGCATAATCAACCTGCGTTGCGTGTGGTGCTGGACGTAAAGAAGAACACCATCCCAAATTTTTTCGCGGGTGTCGTAAAAGACGACTGAACTGACTTACTAGACGATGGGCAGCAGCGTTCTCTATGCA
The DNA here is from genome assembly GCA_947507805.1 of Aporophyla nigra. Classification (NCBI taxonomy): domain Eukaryota; kingdom Metazoa; phylum Arthropoda; class Insecta; order Lepidoptera; family Noctuidae; genus Aporophyla; species Aporophyla nigra. The sequence continues at coordinate 16,556,583 of OX382309.1, read as the reverse complement.
TTTTACGACCCTACTGCCAACCCGCCTGCCGAGCGTGGAGATTATTGCAAACCCGCCCAAAAAATTGCAGAGAATCGACCGAAGTGGCGGTGCTTAGGGAGGCCTCAGTCCTGCAGTGGACGTCTTTCGGCAGAAATGATGACAATGATAATGTCTTCGAATTTTTGGTTCTAGGATACCGGTTTCCTCACGATGTTTTCCTTCGCCGTTTTGAGAGCAGTGGTGATGAAAAAATTTATACAGAGTAAAGCGCCTCAGCTACGACCAACAACACGTGGCCGCCGCTACCGCTGTGCCAACACTGCTCTAAATTGAATTTAGACCACGAATAATATGTAGAGTTGAACTTAATTAATCTTTAAACAATATAAAACAAAGTCGGTTTCCGTGTCTGTACACTTAGATCTTTAAAACTACTCAGACGTACCTAGGTTTACATGTATAATACGCGGGCGAAGCTACTGGCAAAAGCGAGTTTGTTATAATCGCGTTCTGGGGGCTATCGTTATCAATATAAGTATTCGTATTTCCACAATGTTTGGATTTTTATCCCTAGTCCAGTCATTATTAATCTTTATCTTACTCAGAAACTTCTTCCTCGTCGTGTCGATGATTCCAATTGTTGGTTATAAATAAGCTTCGACCAGAATTCAGCCACTTCGATAGCGTTATCGTTGGCCTGGCAAAAGTCTTCCATAGAGCAGGTGTTAGTGCATAGGTAGTATGAACAGAGGTGGGACATAGTTTGCGATCCGTCTCCAAAGTCGCACTGCGGCTCACCATCTAACCAAGTTGTGCCGGCAGCGGCCATTCTGGCTTCTTAGTCGATCAAGAGATTTCCAGGTAAGCCATGATAGTTGGTGGCTCGCTGAAAAACCTTCTGCAGGCTCAAAATCAGGGGGTTGAGAAGCCATAGTTTCAATCGTGCCTTACTAGAGCTACTTTTAACCACGTACAATTGAAAAAAAATATATATATGAAAAAATATGAATATTATATTATTATTATACTATAACATATTAATATATACTAGTCTGCCCGTCGGCTTCGTTATGTAATAAAGTAAATGGCGTTTGTCTTTCACAGAATGACTGGCAGTTATACTTCTAACAGTTAGCGGCCTAACATATGCTCTGAATTTGGATACTAGTTGGATTGCAGACAATCGGATACTTTAATTATAAATTCTTCATGAAGATCATAATCTTATGGATAGACAAACAGCAGTCATCAATTCTTGTCTAGACCACAGCCCGCAGCAATCGACCGCCAACCTAGCCAGTTTGCCACTAGCCCTGGCTAAATGGCTAAGCCTATCGATCCAAACCAGCCAGCCTTGATACAGACATAAATATTCATACCCTAGAAGAGTAAAGGGCGTTGCGGTGTGAATTCGTATGTTTGTTCTTTTGCGACGCTGCGGCGCGACGTGCAATATGCTAAGTGGGTAGTGGCGTGGCGTATTGTGAGGGTAGACGCTCGCGTATTGTCACCGACGAGCTTTCTTGCTTTGTGTTCTATGTGGAACGTTATTAGGTCACAACGTGAATGTACTTCGTGGTTTCGATTTCATAAGTATCTATTCACTATAAGCAATAGACTCGCCCCCTACTACATGAGACTAAACTCACAAAATATGGGTGGTACTATAGGTCCACCTCTGCCCCTGCGTTCGAGAAAACAAGGCGTGATGTTATGTAACTATTTAGCTTTTGTGAAAATTTCATTGTGATTATTGATTTTATTTCTGGAAGCACGTTTGTACTGAACAAACGTACTTACAGAAATAAAATCACTTTAGAGCAGGGTTACGCAAAGTGGGGTTCGCGAACCCCTAGGGGTTCGCCATGCAACGGTAGGGGGTTCGCGACTAAATTTACGTAATGGCGGCTGGGTGACTGGCAGTCGCATGCGGAAAGCGTAAAAGCGCGCGCGCGACTGTCGCTCGCTCGTAGCGTGACACGGTGCGCGTGACCTTTTATACAATTAATAAACTATATTTTATTCTATATACAATGTTATTCTTTTCTTGTTTCCAGATGACAGCGAACCCCCAAACCCCCCCCGGTTTGAGGGTTCGCTGTCATCTGGAAACTTGACTGGGGGTACGTGGCGCCAGAAGTTTGAGAAACCCTGCTTTAGAGAGTCAATGCGCGCATTTGTTAGTAATCGTGTAGCTCTACTTGAGATCCTCATCTTCATGATATAGTTTAAAGTAGTAGTAGTAGTAGTTTTAAGTAGTAGTAGTAGTGTTTGTAGTGTAGTTTTTTCTACTGTGCATGGCCAATCATGATTTCAGGTTTAACCGAATAGTGTCGAGCTCAAACGGAGCTCTGTTCTAAGCGCCCAACGCGGTAGAAGTCTGGATTAAGAATCTATACAGGGTCAAATTAACCCATTCACTGCCACTTAAATTTTAAAAACATCACCTGGGTGCCACTTAATATTTTTCCTTCACCAAGACCTTCACAACACCAACCGTTTTTTCCTTACCAAAACAAGAATGACAGTTCGAAGCAAAAACCAACAGTTTGTCCACATTTAACAATTGTTTCTAGCCGTGTATGTTGGCAAATATTTAAATAAATTCTATAATTTTAAAGTAATTCCAAAAAACGTCCTAAAGTACATTCAACACATATGGTGCGTTGGTGGCATGACGTAGTTATCTCGATCAACGCAAATGATGCGTTGGTGGCAACGAATGGGTTAAATAAGGTGGCAATAATTTACCGACGTGTTGGGTATCGTTATAGTAAACGAAGGATAAAAATAATAATTAATTTTTTTTTTTTTCACCACTCCAACTTTTTTCAAAGCTTTAAATGACCCTGACATGTGCCGACATTAAGGCAACAAAGCACCTGTTAAGTTTTAGTTTTTGATTATTCGTAAAAATATCTATGTTCCACGAAAAATTACAAAAACCGCTGACCGATTAACGGCCTACCTGCGCCCACCGACTGGTATATTTTTTTATTCCATTACGTTTCAATATCGATACGCAACTTTTGAGTATAGTCTTGCCAGTTAATTCAATTTCACCATGTAGAATTATAATATAATAATTGTATGGTCTATAATGTATGCAGACCCTACAGAGACATCGGCGTGCAACATTCATAACCCCAAGACAAAATTTGCTGTTTCATAGAACAGTGCAACACTTACGCGGTCAAAACTATGGAAGAGCAATTTTTATTTTCTTATAACCGACGAAAAATTTCTAGGCTAGGGATCTAGAATCATTTACTGAATTCATAGTTACAGTTTGAGCGTCAATGTCCCCCAGCCACCCTGTATTTTTATTCTAGCATAATAAAGGCTCAATTAACAATACATATTGAAATATCCTACGTATATCATCCTGTTCGCTATCAAATTAGACCCGAGGTAATAAACTACTGCAGTGCAGCAAGGAAGCGATGCACAGACATTACCCTGGGGATACCCTCGACTTGTGATCAGTGTAGATATTAAAGTATAGGTAGGTAATAATTGGAAACTACAGACCAGCATCTCAAGGGATATTTTATACTATGCCTAAGATTAAACTGAATAAATAATAGTTTTCATATCAATTAAGAAATACCTCAAAAAACTATAACTTATTTTCTATTTTTTGGGTGTTTCGAATTTTATGACGTATGTCAGTAGTTTTCGAAGATAATTTTTTTATTATCCTGGTGATCCTGGCTAGGAAAATGGCACAAATTTAAATGAAATTATTGTAAAATCATCGGTCCTTGATAGTATATAAAAAAATAAGATAATAGTTTAAAAAACTAAAAAACACGCTTCCATAGAAGCGTGTTTTAGTTTTTTTAAACTATTATTTATTTGCTATTTTTTAGGGTGTTTCGAATTTTGAGACGTCTGTCAGCGTAGTTTAAGAAGACAGTTTTTTTGCTCTCCTGGTAACCCTGACAAGGATAATGGCACAAATTTATGAAATTATAGTATTCTCATCAGTCTTCGATAAGTCTACAGAGTTTAAATGAAATCTGGTCGTTTAAAGTTGGTCAAAATCGCGCTATAAGGCGTCGATTTCAAACAAACATACAAGTGAAGCTAATATAAAACGTGTAATAAAAGCGTGTTAAAAAGAACTCAGGCTGCTTGACTGCATCAGATAGATACATTTTTATGTTTTAATTTCAGTTCGAGATTGCAAGTCGTACCTATACCTTCTAATATTAGCGAAGTCCCTACATAATAATAAAGAAAGATAAACAGATCTTGACTTGGCTTGCGAGGTTATCGACATGTGGGATGTGGACTCAGCGATGATTGTGCCGATAGTCGTCACTGCCAATGGCTTGATAGCCAAGAGCCTCGACCAACACCTGAGAAGGCTCTCGTAGGGCAGTTGAATCAAGGGCTTGATTCAGAAAGCGATACTTCTGGACACGGCTCGCATTGTTAGGAGGTTCCCCTCTCTGGAGCCCTAACTGCCAGTAGCTTGGACCCTGTTCCCGAAACCGGTGGGATACTATTTTTAACCAACGAAAAAAAACGGAGGAGGTTATCAATTCGACGCGTATATTTTTTTTTAGTTTTTTTTTATATATGACCACGCATAACTTTCTACATAGTAGTCCAATTGTGATAATTCTTTTTTTTTATTGGAAAGGGTATACTCCGAGGGTGGTCCCATATAAATTTAGAAAACAAAATCAAACCCTAAGGGTCAGAAAACAGGGGATGATTGATTGTTCACTCACTGATTGTAATGTTTAACCACGCATAAGTTTATACAGAGTAGTCCGATTTTGATAATTCTTTATTCATTGGATAGGGTATACCTTGCCAAGTATTACAAGAACATTAAAGCCACAAAAAAATATAAAATAAAAACTTTTTACCAAAAAATTTAACCGCCAAAAAAACTGAAAAGCAAAAAATAATAAACCTTAAAATTATGAGTCGGCGCTGAAAAATCAATGAACAAAGATCACTCAAAGCGCCAACTCATAATTTTAAGGTTTATTATTTTTTGCTTTTCAGTTTTTTCGGCGGTTAAATTTTTTGTTAAAAACTTTTTTTAAATTTTTTAAATGTTTTTTATTTACGTTTTTCTAATATTGTAAAATATAATTAATAAGTAAATATATCGAAATAAAGGACATTAATAATTAAGCTAAAATAATGTAGGACACAATAATACTAGGTACTTATAGTTATTATCATTTAATCATCTTAATTCTCCTGCACCCTAATTGCGAAACGCACTATTTATCAGAATTTGAGTGGGATTGAAGATTATTTCTAAACCATTGCGTCATTTGTTCGGATAAATTGTCGGCTCAGCAACGTAAATAACGCAATGAATGTTGTTTAACTATGAATATTAAACCAATTCCTACCGATAAAAAGTTCCACAATTACCCCTCTGGTCTTATCCCAGTTTATTTAGGTTCGGCACAACATGTATTTTTCTTCCACACTTCTCTATTAGTCGTCATCTCAATAGTGACCCCCTTTCTATCCATATCATAATTCACAAAGTCCATCCATGGTGTCTTCGGTCTCCCTCTGCTCTTATAGCCATCGACATTCATATCAGACAGTTATTATTATCATTTAGTAAACAACAGAAATCTGTATGATCTAAGGATTCCCGTAGGTAATCTTATTGACATTCAAGCACGGCCGGGCGTCGTAATCTCATTGACATTTAATACCCCACTGGACACAGTGGACACCTGCCCGACGGTTCAGATATCAACCGATACACAACTCTATGTACAACTGTAAAGGTTAACATTATACAGGCACATAGGTACGCGCAATAATAAAGTAAGGAATTCGTCAATTCAATATCACTTCACGGGGATCCTAAAAAAGGTCCCGATTTCCCGAATAAAGACGCGCAATCAATGTTATTGAAAGGACCTTCGCAGCCTGATCCGCTGTAGGCGGCACTATTCTGCAATCCTTTCGCGAACCCGCCAACCAATCATTATCGACCTCCCCAATCTTGAACTGTGACCTTTTGCAACAATCCTCCAATTAAATTTCCATTCGTTCTCAATGTAATTCGCTGCTATTTCGAAATATTCTCGAACTCATGTTGGCATACATTGATGTGTAGGCGGATTATTTTTAGACTTCTATTCAGGAACGCTAATTATTATGCTGGATCTGTAATTTATACAGCACGCAATGAATGTTAACATGAGTCATATCAAGATCGATAGTCAGGGCGTGTTAAATAAAACACAGTTCCATTAATAGTTTTTATTTTGCCAAACAGTTACCTGACATGTTCTAAATAAGTGTCGGGCTTATAATAAACTTGTCCAACGTTCGACAAAAACACTACGACACGTGGAGCTAAGCTTAAAATAATTGTGCCCCGACGTTGTCGTAGCGAGCGATACCCGCTATCACAACCGTCTCTAACATCGGCTTAGCCGGCGTCGTAAAATACCGAATCTCACTCCAATAAAGGTCGCCCCAAATCGCACCCCTGCAGGTATTATAAAATGGCGTCATCGGTATAGAATTATAGTCTTGTGATCGGCAGGTACGAGAAAGGTTAGGTCGGCGACGGCGCGGGGGTCGGCAGTCGCCTCCCCCTGACCTTTAGAGAGTCGCCCAGTCCCGCGGGAGAGTGATCGCGCCGCATTACCACGGACCATGCGGTGACATATCTGAAACAGCTCATAACATGGACGGCCAGTACGGGCGAGCCGGGTGTCAGCCGGGTGTAAGCCGGCTGTGAGCCGGGCCGCGCCGGGCGCACCTGTGTAGGTGGGCTCCGGCCGCGGCGGCCACTGCAGGCCGGGAGCCGGCGGCGCGGCGCGACGGCGCGTCTCGCGCTCGACATGGCAGACACGCACCTCTAGGCATGTGCTGCGCCAATATCCGATAATATCCACGATGAATTCGAATAGAACTATTACTAACCATAAGTATTTTCAAACATACATTTCAGTTTAATGATCAGCAGTATAATGGTTAACAAGCTGACATTTTGTGATAACAATGTTGTATTTAATTATCATCAATTATGTGTGATATGATGTCAGAAATATATATTAAAATACTGCTGACGCAGTGGACGAGATTAAAAAGCGAAAAGCTTTTCTGAAAATATCCAACACGATGAATTGGGAAAAATACTCAAATACTACTTCCTACACTACTCAGAAAAATATTAGGATACGTAGAAATAAAACTGAAATTGAATATCTAAACACATTTTTTACTAATTTACTTTATGGGTTCGAAAATTATGAGGCAGAAATGCAGATATCCACACGTAGCCCGTTATCCGCCGCGGCGCCATCGTCCCTACCCTAGCGGTTACGTTCGGGACGGCCGCGGCGCATGCGCGCTGGTCGCTATTAAAAAATGAATTCCTGGTTCCCGCACTGTGAGCCGTACGTCGGTGTCAGCGGCTGCGTTAGGTCGGCGCGCGCCAGACGGACCCGCCCGACGCGGACGGTCGCCGAGCCCGCAGCGCAGCGCCGCGCGTGCTGTGCGGGTGTGGTCGTGAGTGCAGTGCAGTGCGTGCAGCGGTCCCATGCGGTGAGGCCGGCCATGCGCCGTGCGGGCTGGTAGCGGCCGCGGCATGGCGCGCCGCGCCGCCCGCGCCCGCGCCTGCTCCTCACACAAACCATGAGCGACCTGCAGGCCACCTTCGAGTTCTCCGTGGAACTCTACAAGTTCTACAATGTCGACCTCTTTCAGAGAGGGTGAGCGCTCTCGATATTAATAAAGTCATGATATATGAACCTTCGTGATAACGCCGATGACAACTGATAAGATGTGAAGTGCCCGTCAAATTAGAACGGAATATACTCATAGCAATAGATAACATCGAAATGACCTGGCTAGAGTCGGGCCTTTTGATGAAGCAAGTACTATGAATTCATAATGTCATTAATGAATTTTATGATCTCGTATTTCTATTTATCATCAATCATCGTGTTCAGATCCTATCTCCTCAGACCATCAATCTGCTAGCGATCACTATCTCCTTGACATTCGCGAGAGAGATGCCCTCTGATTGAGACGTACGCAGACAGAGATTATTGGTACATTTTCTTTCACCGCATTACCCCAACTTTAGAGCGGGATAGTGCTATGAAGATATATCGACGAAACTCAGAATTATGAAGACGGTCGGCGTAGCTTCGACTAATCTAAGAAATTCGTTGCATGTTTCGGGATCGCTGAAGAGAACTTTGTAATCACCATACATTATCCTAAACTTAAAACACTGTACCAACCACATCGTGAAGCGGTCAGTACTTCGATAGCCTAATCTTTCCCTAGAAACTAATCAAAAGGAGCAAGGAACTGTGCGAAAATAGCTACCTATATAGGCTACATGTATGGTAACCCAATTTTCTGGCTTAACGAGGAATTCTATTAACTGGTAACAATAGAAGAGCTCTCTGGTGTCAGATGTCGTTCGTTGTATGCTACGTAACTGTAACATCGAACTGTCACGTTATTCCCTCAACCAGAACCTATGGACCATATGGGAATATATATGGCGAGTATAACCGGCCTATTCTAGCGTCAGTTTTTGTATGACTGTTTTCATTAAAATTGTAGAATTATAGAGGGCTTAAACATAAAACCAGGCTATGTAGGTTGAAATTGAAGAAGAATAACAGATGACGAATATTGAAATCGTTCTAGTAGTGTCATCGATTTATGTTGACATCGCTCGAAAACCCACCGAAGTCAATGTTGAATACAAGGTTAATACATGAATCTGTCTACATATACGTAACTTCAGACCAACCTGAAGCACTGAATTAAAATTAAACACAAAACTCCAATTAAAACAGTACAAACCTTTAGATAAAGATTCCACAGATAATGCGACAAAAAGGATGATATGTAGCCGTCGTAAATTAAATAAAAACAGCATGTAAACTCTCAATGAGCGAATACTGGAAAATGAAGTTGATATATTAAGCCATTAAATTAAAATGATACCGTATTTACCATAGCGTCGAAGCATAAAATCAATTTTACTTTTTATTAATGGTCAGTGACGATCGACATTAATTTCAGTAGGTACGAAATATTAAAGGGGTTTTAAAAATGTATTTGCAGACGTGCCTCGGGGCTGTCGCGCGCAATTATTATGATTGACGAATGCTAACTGCACGGCACCGTTGAAAACCCTTCAATTAATTTCGCCAGACTGAAGGGGAGAACTGACTCATGCCTTTTAATTGGTAATCACTGCTTTTAGTGTGCTTTCCCTAATTATATTGGATTTGAACAGAATTTCTGATTGATTACGGCATGCCATACTTTGATATTATTCGAATCGTTTTTTTATTTTTATTATTTCCATGTTCCATTTTCTATTATCATTACTGATTTTTCGAGTAGTACTAATATATTTAAAACAGTCGGGAACAATTTGTTTTCTTACACAGAATCTTTCCCAAGTATGCTTGAATCAGTTTCAAGTAAAACCAAATGATTCTGTAATACTACTTTAGCTTCTGGAACATTGTATTCTCCATCCTAACCATTATTGTCTTTACGTTATTAAATATTTGGTTACATTCCTTAAATATTTGGTCCTTACACATGAAATTGGCTTTTTGTCGAACTGGCCACTTTAATCTCCAATATCTGGCGTTTGGTTAGGAATTCCAAATTCAAAATTATTTAAAATTTAGGCTTGTGTATTTGCATTTCGAATTTGTCATTCATTTGTTTCATGCTATTTGATCGTTCTGTTCACAGTATGGAATGCGGTACTTAAAAAATTGCGTTATTTACGAATATAAGTTTCACCGTGGCAACAGCGCTGCAGTAGACCCAATATCTGAACATCAGTACTTTCGCGTCCATCTGTTTTATTCTTCCATGACCTCATTGAAGACTTTTTAAATACGATAGCTTCATGAAAGCTTGCTCGCGTGCTAACAGCACCCATTTCTAAATTATCATTGCGTGTTTGAGTTGCGAAGCTCGAAATATGTTTATAAGTCTTGAGCATTAAATATATTACTCATACTTTAGAAATGTCTGCAATGTAGACTTAAAGCCAGAAGTTTTAACTGCCATTCTAAGTCTGGCTAGCTAGACTTAACTGTGGTTTGTGGATTTCAGATTCAGTCTAGATTAATCAATCCAGCTTGAATACTTTTGCAGCTACCTGCGACTTTACCCAGGTTTATATCGGAAATTATCCCACGGGAAAGTACTACTGGCACTAAAATTTAGCCTCCTTATCACAACAGCTGTGAAACTCCAGTCAAATCAAAGTCAAACCGTTTCGAAGATTAGCCGGAACAAACACAGACAGACGAAAGGTAGGACAAAATTATAGTTCTTATGAGTATCGTACACACGCACAATGGTCCACTCAAAGGACTAATTGCGGACTAAAAACCCCCATAACATAGAACATAGAGTATCGTATATCATTTTGATCGCAATTAGTATAAAGCTGTTATTTTGACATTACAAACAGCCTACACTTCAATTTTATTTATTTTTATTTATGGAGTATACATAATAGGTTTGGGAAAAAGTTTCTTCGCATTTTTTAAGAAAATTCAAAACATTTTTAATAAAGTTTATTTACATTTAACTAAAGTATGTAGTTACCATTTTGTTCGATAACTTTTTGCCATCTTGTAGGTAGGGACTTGATCCCATTGCTATAGAAATTTTAGGACTTCTGGTCAAAATACCGCGACAAGTGGTTTTGGCAGTCCTCTCGTGATGTTAACCTGACACTGCCTAAAGGATTCTGAAGAGACCGAAACAGGTGGAAATCTGAAGGTGCAAGGTCAGGACTATACGGCGGATGCATTAACACCTCCCAGCCAAACTCTCTTAATTTTTGTTGGGTGGCTAAAGATGTGTGAGGTCTAGCGTTATCATGATGAAAAACCACACCCCTTCTGTTGATTAATTCCGGCCGCTTTCTCTCAACTTCTTGCTTTAATCTCATCAGTTGTTCGCAGTAGAGTTCAGAATCGATGGTCCTGCCTGGTGGTAACAGCTCATAATGAATAATGCCCTTCCAAAATCAAAAATCGAAATCAAAAGTCATTCATTCAAACTAGGCTAAGAGTCAGCACTTTTTGAACGTCAAAGTTACATGAGACAGTCCCCCAAAAACGCCCACCCTTCGACACTTCCTAGTGCTTTAGCTGGGAAGAAAATGTGGCGGAACAAACTCCCCAGCAGCACAGCTGTCTGTTAAGTTAGAAGAACTTGATTCTATACAGTATTATGTAAGTAATTAATAGTATAAAACAAAACAAAACATACATCAAATTATATGCGTCATATGTCAGCTAGCACAAGCCAATATACGAACAAAACATTAAAAAACTAAACTCAAGCTGAAATAATAAAATCGTAAATAGAACTTCAATCAATCAATCAATCAACTCAGCCTATCGCAGTCCACTGCTGGACATAGGCCTCTCCCATATTGCGCCACAACACCCTGTCCTCCGCCTTCCGCATCCAGTTTGCCCCAGCCACTTTCTTTAAGTCGTCGGTCCACCTAGCTGGGGGGCGTCCCACGCTACGCTTGCCGATACGCGGTCTCCACTCCAGGACTCGTCTGCTCCATCGGCCATCGGTCCTTCGACAGACATGGCCAGCCCACTGCCACTTCAGTTTGCTTACTCTGCGAGCTATGTCGGTAACTCCAGTTCTTTTCCGGATAATTTCATTTCTGATTTTATCCTTCAAAGAAACTCCGAGCATAGCCCGCTCCATAGCACGCTGAGCGACCTTGAATTTGTGAACCAGCCCAACTGTCAGTGTCCATGTTTCGGCACCGTATGTCATTACGGGCAGGACGCACTGATTGAAGACCTTAGTCTTCAGACATTGCGGGATTGGCGACGAGAAGACTTGACGAAGTTTCCCAAACGCTGCCCAACCCAACTGGATCCTCCTGTCGGCTTCCTTCTCAAAGCTGTGTCTACCGCACTGGATGACTTGCCCTAAGTAGACATACTCCGTCACAACTTCGAGAAGCGAACCCTCGATGTGGATTGGACTCGGCAAGACGTGCGAGTTGAACATGACTTTCGTCTTATCCAAATTCATGCCGAGGCCAACCCGCCGGGAGGCTCCATTCAGGCTATGCAGCATCTGGTCCAACTGTTCCAGCGTCTCTGCCATTACGACGATGTCATCGGCAAAGCGAAGATGTGAGATGTACTCGCCATTCACATTGATACCCTGTCCAGTCCAGTCCAGCGTCTTGAATACGTCCTCCAACGCGTTGGTAAACAGTTTCGGGGATATCACATCCCCCTGTCTCACCCCCCTAAGCAGTAGGATTGGGCTGGTTTTCGTATCCTGGATCTGAACAGTCATCGTGGCAGCGTCATACAAGCATCTCAGCACTTCGATGTAGCGCCAGTCAATGCGACATCGTTGCAGAGAGGCCAGAACTGCCCATATTTCGATAGAGTCGAAGGCTTTCTCGTAGTCCACAAATGCCATACACAGCGGCTGGTTGTACTCCTCGGTCTTCTGTATAATTTGCCGAACAGTATGGATGTGGTCTACGGTACTGAAACCTTTTCGAAAACCGGCTTGTTCTGGTGGCTGGAACTCATCAAGTCTCCTGGCGAGACGGTTCGTGACGACTCTCGAGAACAGCTTGTATACGTGACTCAGAAGTGAGATGGGTCTATAGTTCTTCAGCAAGGTTTTATCACCTTTTTTGAAGAACAGAACCACCGCACCTCCGCTCCACGCTTCGGGCGTTGTACCCTCTTGGATGACGGAGTTGAAGAGACTCGCGAGCTCTCTCAAGACTGGAGCCCCGCCCGCTTTAAGGAGCTCTGTCGTGATTCCGTCATCCCCTGGTGCCTTGTTGTTCTTAAGCTGCTCGAGAGCCGCCCTAATCTCGCCCTGGTCGACATCTGGGATGTCCTCCGTGTAGTGGCGCGTTAATTCGGCTCGATGGTCATCTGCACTATGTCCCGCTGGTCTCGCCGTCCGCGCGGAGTATAGGTGCCCATAAAAATTCTCGACTTCCTCAAGTATCTCGGACTTTAAAGTCACGATTTTGCCATCCTCAGTTTTAAGTTTCGTCAGATGGGACCTCCCTAGTTGCTGAGCGAACACTTTCGACCCTCGATTTTGCTCAATCGCGACTTCAATGTCGCGGGTGTTGGAGCACCGAAGGTCGCGTCGCGTCAGCTTCCTGATCTTTAAGCTTAAGGCCCTCTTATCTGACGAAGACGGCTGCGTGGATGGCAACTCTCGTCTTTCCCTCATAAGTCCGAGAGTCTCCGAGGACAGTTTGGACACCTTACTTTTCCGCTGCGACGGGAAAAGTTTGCGGGACACGTCGCGCAGTGCTTTGACCACCTCGTCGGCCTTCTCGTCAACAGTGCCAGTGGTTTCCAGTAGGGCGAATCGATTTTGGAGTTCCAGTTGGAACTTTTCGGACCCTAGCACGGCTTGGAGCTGCGTAGGTCGGAGGGTAGGCCTCATCATGCGGATCCTCTCAGCTCGGAAATTGATATTTAGAGTGCCTCGGACAAGTCTGTGATCGCTTCCGGTACTAAACCTACTGATCACAGAGACATCTCTAAATATGTGCTTTTTATCCGTCATGATGAAGTCTATCTCATTCCTTGTCACGTTATCGGGGCTCTGCCAGGTCCACTTCCTTTGGGGTTTCTTTTCGAAGAACGAATTCATCAAAAAGAGCCCCTGCGACTCTAAAAAGTTGACCAGCATTTGCCCCCTGTGATTTCGGCGCCCCACACCGAACGGTCCGATTTTCGATTCGCCGCGTTCCCGTAATCCCACTTTGGCATTGAAGTCCCCCATAACAACGTTGTAGTGGGCCTTAGTCGTACTATGCATTGCCTTGGCAACATCCTCGTACATGGCCTCAGCTATGTCGTCAGAGCATGTCGAAGTCGGCGCATATACCTGTATCACTTTCAGGTAGTACCTGTCCGTGAGTTTTAGTACAAGGTACGCTACCCGTGTCGACACACTACTGATTTCTACAACGCTGCTAGTGAGTTCCTTGTTGACCAGGAAGCCGACACCGCCTTGGGAGAGCTGATCACCTTCGCGGAAGTAGAGTAGGTGGCCTGACTCCAGAGTTATCGTATCCTCCCCCTGTCTTCGGACTTCGGATAACCCTAGTATATGCCAGTTAATGCGCCCTAACTCTACTTCAAGTTCGGCAAGGTGATGGTCCAGCCTCATCGAACGTCCATTATACGTAGCCAGATGTAGTCGTCGTTGGTAGCCTGCCGTAACCCGGAGATTCTTCGCACCCCCCGTCCCGCCGTTACCGTGACCGCTACCTTGACCAGGAATAGCGGGACCACCGGGAACTGGGGGCCGTTGATTTTGCACCTTTCTCATTTGGGAGGATTAATGCCCGTAGTCACCACGCTGGGCATGCGGGTTGGTGACCGCAGAGCCAATCCTTTTGCAGCGATGACGCTGCTGCCCGCCATCGCTCTGGAGGATTTAGGTTGGCTTCTTGGATGGTTATACCGCCATCAGTCGGTCGCCAGCGCCTCGTCTGTCTGTGGCAGGGTGTACCGCGTGCAGGTGAGGTTGACATTTGGGGAGTCCGGATGTTGTGTGCCCCCCCTTACACCCCAAATAGAACTTAAAACCTAAATAAGAGCCTCCGGGTATAAAGGGCGTGCCCGCTTACATACACAACGATGAGGAAAGCTAATTCTGCTTCTGGTTGAAAGAACATAAACATTGAGTTAATTACAGCGACCAACTATTCTTATCGTTTAAGAAGTCGTTGATAGAATAGTATGCCTTTGAACAAAGGTTGGATTTTACTTTAGCTTTAAACTCATTAAACTGCAAATCCAATCCAATCCCACCACACACACAGCATCACCTTGTTACGAGTTAACCCGGGTTTCGCCACAGTCTGTGAAGCCTGACCGGCCTTTGGCCACGACCTTTTTCGCACGTTCTTGTCATACGTGATCCACTTTTCATCACCAGTTATCAGCTTCTTCAAAAATGGTTCGGTTTCATTACGTCGTAATAAAGAATCACAAATGAGTACACGGTTCATTAGGTTTCTTTCAGTGAGCTCGTGAGGTACCCAAATGTCGAGCTTTTTTGTGTACCCAGTTTTTTTAAAATGCGCCAAAACTGTTTTGTGGTCAATTTCCAGTTCTTCAGCTACGTCGTAACTACTGGTATGCCGATCTTGCTCCACTTTTTCAAAAATGGCATCCATTTTATCCGTAATAGGGCGACCAGAGCGACGTGCATCTTTGACATCAAAATTTCCGGATTGAAAACGCTTAAACCAAATTTGTGCTACTCTCACAGACACTACACTAGGTCCATAAACATCGCAAATTTTTTTCGCGGCTTGCGTTGCATTTTTACCTTTTTTGTAGTAAAATTTTAAAATGTGTCGAATTTCTTCATTAGATTCACTCATCTTGACGGTACGAAAAACAAATGAAAATCACACATTTTCCTAATTTGAATTCGGAATTATGTTCTTTAAAATTTAAACTTTCAATGATACCAAAACCAGCCAGATACAAATAATATAGCCAAAGAGATTTTATTACAAGTTCATACATACTATAATGCGAAAAGACTTTTTCCCCAACCTAATATATTGTATGTATGTAGTATATAAATGTTTATTACAAACAGACACTTCAATTATATTTATTTGTATGTAGGTGTATGTTTATGTTATAATAGCAGTTTCTAGTCAGACAGTCACAACTCTTGGGATAATGTTAGGCTGACAAATGACAATGATCTTTGCCAATAATCAAAACAATTTTAATACAATACTACTAAAGATAGCACACGTAAGAAACCCTATCAAAACACGTTTCGCAACGAATATGGATTGAAAATGTTATTACGACCCGATTGAAGCTTTGCATTCCTAAGCCCAAACAAATCGATAATGTTACTGAAAAATTAACGCCTACGACTATTAAGGCTGGGTGGCACCGTTTTCACCTGTTTTAGAATCGGTTTTTAATAGGCAAATTATTACGTCCAGAATCTGAAAAAAATATATATTTAAGATACATTCTTTCTCCTTAGATTGTACCCGATCAAAACACGATACAATCAAATTTACTCGATAGAAAAAAAAGCCGAACTTACTTCGATTTGCAGTTTTTTAACAAGCCTAATTCCGTTTTAAAGAAGTACTAATACTCCTATTTGTCTATAATTAGTATCAATGTATAGGTAATTTATTTTAGAATCGATTGAACCCGATCAATTTTTTTCATTTTATTTCTAAAAAAAAATATCGATCGTTCAAGTGATTTTTGATCGGCGCGTCGCTTGCCACTACTTGCCAGTGTCCTGCGAGACGTTATCGAGGTGAGACCTGTGACAATTTTTTGCGCGCGCGCTTCCTTTCTGCTGCGTAAGTAATAATAAGAGAAAACAAAATAAATATTGTTTTCAAGAATTTATATAGACCATAGTTGGTTAAGCTTTTGTTTTGTGTGTGTGGTTCTCATTGTGTAAATATTTGTAAAACTTTAAAAACAATGTTGCAATCCAGTGCAATATTATTATGACATAGAGCTGATCTGATGATGGAGCTGGAAGTTGTCCATAGGATCTCTGTAATTAAACGACGCAGCCCCATCGAGATTGGGCTCGTTTGATTCGTCTTGACGAGTACTTTGATACTATATGGTAACCAGGGTCTGATGATGGAGTTGGAAGGGGCCATAGGAACTCCGTAATTAAACGACGCAACCCCATCGAGTTTGGGCTCGTTTGATTCGTCTTGACGAGTACTTTGATACTATATGGTAACCAGGGTCTGATGATGGAGCTTGAAGGTGGCTATAGTAACTCCGTAATTAAACGACGTAACCCCATCAAATTTGGGCTCGTTTGATTCGTCTTGATGAGTATCTTGGTAGGCGTGAATAGAAAGAGGTCGAAAATTATTCCGCGGCAACGTACTACCGGGGTAAAAGGGACCCAATGTGATAATCCAGATTATAAACTATCTTGGTGCAAAATTTCATCCAAATCTGTTCAGTAGTTTTGCGTGAAAGAGACACACACCACCATACATCCATCCATACTTCCATACACCCATACTCACAAACTTTCATAATAATATTAGTCCAGGTTATAAACTATCTGCTTGCTAATTGGAACGAAGTTCCTTATCGCGCATTGTGAAAGGGGGCTAGACGGAAAAAAATCTCACGAAAAGTTACAACGACACTTTTTAACCGACTTCAAAAAAAGGACGAGGTTTCTCAATTCGACCGTATATATTTTGTTGTTTGTATTTGTTTGTATGTTGTTGTTTTTTTTTGTTGTGAGTAGAGAGAGAGAGAGGGAGAGAGAGTGAGAGAGGAAGAGAGGGAGATAGAGAGGGAGAGAATATTTTTGTTGAGTGTATACAGGTTTTTTGTACAGAATAAATAATAAAAAAATTATAACAATTATGAATCCTGGAAAGGAACTTCGTTCCATCCGGGTGTCCCTTGACACCTCTAAAGTTTTTTTTTTTTTCATTCAAATGCGTTCAGTAGTTTTTGCGTGACAGAGTAACAAACATCCATCCATACATCCACACTCACAAACTTTCGCATTTATAATGTTAGTCCAGGTTATAAACTATCTGCGTGCTAAATTTCATCCAAATGCGTTCAGTAGTTTTTGCGTGACAGAGTAACAAACATCCATCCATACATCCATACTCACAAACTTTCGCAATTATAATTTTTTTTTTTTGTTTTTTGTGTGACTAAGTCTTTTGTGTAAGTAAGTTATTTGTGTTTTTTGTATTATTCCAGGTTATAAACTATCTGCGTGCTAAATTTCATCCAAATCCGTTCATTCGTTTTTGCGTGAAAGAGTAACAAACACCCATTTATACTCACAAACTTTCGCATTTATAATATTAGTCCAGGTTATAAACTATCTGCAAGCTAAATTTAATCCAAATACGTTTAGTAGTTTTTGCGTGAAAGAATAACAAACATCCATTCATACTTCCATACATCCATACTCACAAACTGTCGCATTTATAATATTAGTCTTGTAATATCGTTTCTTCTATGGTTTCTAATACTGTGGACATACTGATGTCGCTACACTATGACCTGTCTGTGCTACGCCCGCCGCCGCCGCGCCGCCCGAACTTTTGGCGCGCTATCGTGATCGACAAGAAGGACGCGCGGGAGGCGCCCCGCGGATTTCCACGCACCTCACCCCCTCAAATCTGTATGAGTGTCGAATCACCTAGCCTTAAACCGAGTGCATTTTATGAATTTGTACCGTCCGTGTTGATCTATCGGGATAACATTTTATTTCTGGATATTGGTGTTCGTTTTAACACAAGCTTTTTATATTTACCCGGCTACTACACGGGTAAAGGAGTTATCTCAAGCTACAATACCTTACAATTCAGATTGGTTGTACTTTTTATACTAAGTAGACAATTTAGGGTGTAAAGTAAAGCAACCAGAACGCAATATATATTGTGAAAAATATGGCAACAATCGTAAATTGGGTTAGGGACATGTAGAACTCTTAAACTTAAGAATTTATCAATTGAACAGATTCTGCCAAAGAAACTTTAATGTAGAGTGTTATGTTGTGTGTTAAAAATAATAAAAAGCCATTAAAATAATTCGAAAAGAAAACAATCGTGCTTCTTACAAGATATTCCAACTCACACGTCACAGCAGCCGCAAGGTCGCTGTCTAAAATTAAATGTTTTTGCTTTAACCAACAATGTTTACTCCCATAAACCAATGTTTTACTACAATACACGTTGCACACACGGTACATAAACAGTTGTAAAACACGAAGTGTAATAAACTATGTATTGTTGGTATAGTGAATCGATAGACAAACAATGTACTTCTATTCTAAAAAAGGTTTCCTACCTGATGAATCAGATCAGATCGTTGAACTCTTGAGTCGTTGAGTCAATCATTCTTGCCAGAGTGACGATAATCTCCAATGTTGGGTCGGGGGATGGTAGGCCCGTCAGAAACGAAGTTCCTTATGCTTTTTGTTCAACTCCAAATGTAATTCGATATGGAGATTTAGATTGTGGAACACCATGAAAAGAACACCGCTGATGAAAAAATTATCAACGTTCGCAGCTTCTATCTTGGATTTTAATTTTGACTTCACTATAGCCTTCTTCACAAAAACTACTAAAAAGACACCCATGATGAAAAATTTGAACATTTCCGCAGCTTCCATTTTGGATTTTCATTTTGACCGTTCACTTCAGCACCCTCGAAAATATTTATACATATAATAAAAAAAAATCGTTTCTTGATAATTTCTAAAATTTGATTCCTACCGCAAACTGCGTTCAAGAACTACGTCCCAAAACGAATCTGCGTGTACAGTTGGTTGAAATGTAACATGAAATGTAACACAAATGAGCCGTCCAAATGCAACTTGAAATGTAATACAATTAGGCGAATACTACCCATATTATATACTAGTAGGCTTATATGGCGAATTTGTTGCAACGTGTGTTACATTTCATATTACGTTTCATTAATCTGTACCCGATATTAAGGTGTAAAGAGATTGACAGAACTGCAAATGTGCCAAGAACTAAACTATGAACATTAATTCACCACATCGAACTCCAGATGTTCTTACAAGCGGCTTATGACCAACTTCAACAAATCGACGCTAGACACAAATTACTTTGCATTGATGAATACTAAACTCATTGACAAAAGGTATTTGATGCGGAGGAAGCAATTTATGTTAAACATTTGTTAAAGTACCTGTCTACAGAATTGTAGAGCAGACAAATTAAGATGTTATTACATTAATGAAAAAAAAAAAACCAAACAATGATATATGTTTTTAATAACATGCAAAACACTTTACGACAAGCACATAAAACAACACTATTTTATCTTTTAAAATTGCAAATGACAAGACTCCTACGCATTGCGAACGGTTTGTGACCCAGTTCTATATTTGTGGCGCGTGTCTTTCCAAGTATGTCTGCCACAGAATAAATACGACTATTAGCAAGTTTACACATTTCATCTGATTCAAAAGCTACAGCATCTCTTTCAGATAATAATAATATCTTAGGACAACCAACACAACGTTATCTGATCCCAAACTAGGCAAAGCCTGTACTATGGCAACCAGACATCTGATAAACATACTTATATATTTCTAAATACATACATATTATACATAAATTACACCCAGATACAGAACAAAAAATTGTGCTCATGACACATTTGTCCTGGGTGGCAATTGAACCCACGACCTCACTCTTAGCAGTCAGGGTCACTAACCACTAGACTAACAGGCCAGGCCATAGTGTAGTTACTGTGGACTTACCAATGTAGGGTGCCTCTTATGAGTTCTGTACTCATCATCGACATAGTCCTATTCATTGATCAATGATTAGCTTCACTAGTTTAAGTTGACTCAAATATAATGCACGGTATGGAAGTCGGGTAGTAAAATGAATAATCAATGATTTTCAACTAATCTTTAACGTGTTTGTATGCTTCTCCTTTCTTGCTTCAATTTCGGTTTTGATCTTTGCTTTCTCAGATTTCTTCTACGATACTCCATCTAATTCGTCATAATGTACTCACATTTTCCCGTCACTGTTTTCTGCTCCTATACTTTCGATGCTCCCAGCTTCCTGTTTTAGAATGCCACCAGCCAGTTTCATCCAAACTCTACAACTTTCACAATTCAAATTTTAGTTGAATCATTTTCACTTTACCTGAACTAATAACGAACAAAACGAGTCTACCAAACGAACAGTTAAACTTTTGAATTGCAAAATTAGTATTTAACTGCTTGCGTTAACACCTAAACAAATTAGCAAACTACTGGAAACTGAAAGTGTCTACACTATGTAATAAATGTCAGAATCGGCTGGCTGACGCGCGCTATTCAAACTCACAGTTTATTCTACAAAGTGCATAACTGAATAAACTCAATTTTCTCTTCTACATCTAATTACTGAGCAACGTGCTTTGAATGTTGCATCAACTTCATCACTATTTTAAGTACTTATGACAGTTTTTAATAGGTGAGTGTATGTAGGTTATTTATTATAGAGATGAAAGTACATATTTTATTTGTAGCATAATTCAGGGGGGCAGGGGGGCATCGATGCGCAAACTGTAGCCATAAATTTAGCACTTGATTCTAGACCCTCTGACATAGAAATTGTTCATTAGTTTTTTTTTTTTTTTAATGTGCTGTATCAAAGAAAACTACAATACCTACGCGGTCAAAATGTATGGAATAGTCAATTCAGATGAATCGTTTATTTGTATGGTTAAATGGCGGAAAATCTTTTGCATCCGACAAATCATTTTCAGTAGTAGTTCCACAACTTTCACAACAACTAACAGATAATTTAGAAAATTGTTAACTGTTGATAATGAAAATCAAAAGTTTACAATTTTCTAAATTACTTTTTCTTTGCCTCTTTGTAATATGTTTTACGATTATAAGCAAGCCTCGAGTAACATATAACATCGTTTTACGTAACTTCTAAGTTAAGTAGTTAGGCATCAATCATTCGTTTACAAGTTAGTCAACTGCATTAAGTATTGATAATAACGATGAATATTTTATTGGATTTCTTTGTATTGCTTACTTATTTACCTTTGTATTAGTTATTGACTGTAAACGAATACCAGCGTGAGTTAACCTTAATTTACTAGGTCTGAAGTTGTCAACACGCAATGAACTAGAGTAATGATTAATATCTTTGCTCTTCAATGCGGTCTTTGACTTTGGGCCTTTGCCTTCTATTGGGTAAATTTTAGGCTGGTTCAGCAAAATAATTGGTTTTGTCTGTTGTTTTCATTGTTGTCGCTTTGCCACGTATAATGACATCACCATCATCTGCCTAGCCTTTTCCAACTATGTTGGGGACAGCTTCCAATCTAACCGGATGCAGCTGAATACCAGTATTTTACATGGAGCGACTGCCTATCTGACTTCCTAATACGATACCCCTTGGTAAAACTGGGGATAAGTATTTTGGGCTTTTGATATCCACCACAATCCAGTTACTGGGTAATACGATACCCCTTGGTAAAACTGGGGGTCAGTATTTCGGGGTTTTGACGACCCGTAACGAAAGTCCACAAATGACAGCCGAGAACCATGACTTAACGTACTTTCCGAGGCATGGAAGGGTGGGCACGTCACAATTGCGGCGGTAAGTCGCCTCTTTGAGGAGTGGATAGAGAGGCGCCACGGCATCCTCGCCTTCCGCCTAACGCAGGTTCTCACCAGGCATGGGTGCTTCGGCGGATTCCTGTTCGGGATAAAGCGAGAGGAAACGCCCGGGTGTTTCCATTGCGTGGATCGTCTGGAGGACACGGTGGAGCATACGGTGAAGTTGTGCCCTGCCTGGGCGGAGCACCGCCGTGTCCTCGTGGAGGCGATCGGCGGCGGCGGCTCTTGCGTCCGGCCCTGGTGCGAGCCATGATACGGAGCGAGAGGGCATGGGAAGCCGTCACCACCTTCTGCGAAGCATTAATGCTCGCGACGGAGGAGGCGGGGCGCATGAGGGAGTGGCACTCTCTGCGCCCTCACGTCCTTAGCCGCCGCAGGAGGAGATAACCTGGTCGTCGGGAGTCGATTGCGGACTCCCGGCCACCGAAGGCGCGGGCTTGCGGGCGGCGAGTAATGGGTCGCTGCCCGATAAGCCCGTGTCGACGGCGCGTAGTGTTCCACGCGCGCCTCAAAGAGATGTCAGCAAACTGAAGGGGTCTGCTAGGACCGATGCTTGCCGGGGTCGTGAGACCTGTCCGAAAGAGTTACCGTTGCCCTGGCATATAGTCAGTAAAGGTCTGACACGCCCTTCGGCTCCACCCAAGAGCAGGAGACGTAATATGATGATTTCCCACCGACAAAACAAAAAAAAAGGC
This sequence comes from Aporophyla nigra, assembly GCA_947507805.1. Classification (NCBI taxonomy): domain Eukaryota; kingdom Metazoa; phylum Arthropoda; class Insecta; order Lepidoptera; family Noctuidae; genus Aporophyla; species Aporophyla nigra. The sequence goes on along the minus strand of OX382309.1, from coordinate 16,533,673 downwards.
ATGGGGTGTTGGTACGTAAAGATGGTCCGCGAACGAACCGCGGCAAGCGAAGTATAAGCTGATCGGTCGATCCATGCTGCTGGTAATATTTAACCACAAGCCCCTACTGTATGATGAGATCATCAACATGTTTATTTCTACAATCTTCTTCGTGTTCTTCATAGCTAAAGGTTTGACTAATATCGGCGTTTAATTAGTCAAACAAGCCATTTTATTTAGATATGCTAAAAGTTCTCGAATACATACAACAATTTATTCCCCCTTTTAACTGCCGTCGTAGGGGGAGGGGAAGTGACGACATAGCTACCACACTGCGGCGCAAATTGATTCGGGTCGAGACCAACGCGACAGGTGTAAATGAATTGGGGTGTAAAAAGTACCCGACTTCGTGGAACAGCATGTGTAGGAAAAAGTTAGAGGCGACTAGACGAATTGGTGTGGTCGTAGCGAAAAAAATATCAACAATGTGGCAATAAAAATATAGGAGTTACTAAAAGGACAGGTTAACTTACGCTTGGCTCGTGGGCGCCGGCAGCGAGGTGCAAGAAGGTGCACTTGAACCTCCTTGGCTTCAAAATTAAACATAAGTAGGTAAATTTCTGGAAACATCTAATAGATAACATGCTTAATAGATAAAACGCCTTACAGAAAATATCATTATAGAATAACAGAGAACTCAACCTATTCGAGGCGAGATCCTCAAATAAAATTGAGGTGTTAAAACATTCAGAACCAAAAAAATATGATAAATATCCGATAATGCCCGTTTTACGTATTAATATTAATAATTACGTATATATAATAGATAAAACACCTATTAGATTAACGCATTATAATAGAACATAAAGAACTCAACGTATTTTAGGCAAGTTCCTTTTTTCGAGCCGGTTTCGCTCTCTCTTGCATTCTGCAATCTTTCGATTCCAATGCCGTTGTGTCCATTAGTCAAAAAAGTACCGAATTCCTATTTCCAATAATCAACCCAAATTGGGGTGCCAACATTAACGAGCTTCAATCTCTCTTGCATCCTACTCTATCTTAATTTTTAACCCCCAACGGAAAACGAGGGGTGATATAAGTTTTACTATGTATTTGTGTATCTGTCTGTAGCATCGTAGCACCCAATTTTCAGAAAATTTACTCAATCAAGAGAGTTCATAGCTATCATAGACTATATAACCACTTGACTGCGCATACAGTGCCCCGACGCTCGAAAACTATTAGTATTTTGTCGCCTATGCATAGGCTACGGTTCTAGTAACCATTTTAGTTGTGACCAATTGTTAGACCTCTGTGCACGCTAAATTAATGCGAATAATATAACTTTTTCTACAATTATAACGCATCAAAATGCCTTCATGCCCGGTGCAGTGGTGTGGGAAACATTCCAAGACATCTAGTTACATAAAGGATGGCATAAATTTTCATCGGAAAGGAAACAGTACGAAAAGTTTTTTTGATTTATTGAAATTATGATCCGCCGTAGGGGTCTATTTAAAATGGTGTTGGGTATACGAGCACACGGTTGAGTCGCGCGCGTTGATGTCTTTTGGAAAAGTCTCGTTCTTTTATGAGACAATTCTAATGCTTCTATCCCTTACTTTCCCTTTGTATTTTTATCGTAAAATTTTGTGCTGTTACCTTTAATAGCTAAAAATCGTATCGAAAATAATAATAAATTATTCAATTCACATACTGTGATGAAATATTCGACACCGCATCTGATTGCCATTTCGTCGAATATGATAGTGGCCTGACATATACCAAATTATTTCATTTTAAAAATCGATACTAACAGGATACGTGTTTTTTTTTTTTTGTAATTGATTATATATATATCAGCTTATAATGTTCCCACTGCTGGGACACATGCCTCCTCTCTTTGAGAAGAAGTGGGCCGTAATCCCTCACGCGGGCGCAGTACGGGTCGGTTGGTTGTAATTGATAGATTCTGATTAAATATAATAGTATTTCTATGGTTTTAATTGAATATTTATCACAGTGTTAAAATTCATTTTTATCGATATCGACTATTTTCCCTCAATGAAGTACAGCAGCCCTAACGATAGGATACTACGCAATTTGACCTTGAACTGACCAATTGCAGTCGCGCATTCTTCCTCGTCCCCCGGCCCGCAGTGGTGAGTCGTGTGCTTAGAAGAAATCGGTCTATTACGCTCTCTAGTGGTTATATTCTCTATGATAGCTATGATTCATGAAAATCTGTTCAATCGTTTGAAGATTATCAGCTTTTTCTGGTTGGTGCAGGTATTTGAACATGTTCCACAGGTCTGATCGAGTCAGTAATTTGGTATTTTATTACTTCAATGATATTAACCCTTCCTCTGTAATCGTTTTTTCGACGCCTGTAAACGTGGGTATTTCAAGTCCGGTGGTTTTTTCAACCTGTTAATGCACTCAAAAAAATTCTCAAAAATTCATGCTCATGTGTGAAACCTTCAACTTAACCCCTTATTGCATGAATTATGAAGGAGATGAAAAAAAAAATTTTCTTTACTAAAAACATCTTTTATTTTGAATGTATAAACAGTCTGAATAGGAAAAAAAATATTTGTGTACTTATTTTAGAAATTACTACTCGAAGCCATATATGGCTTCGTATGCATTAATTAAAAAATGAATTTATGTTTTATGGAAATCTTTGAAACAATTTATTTTATCATTGTAACATAAATTAACTTTATATTTCCTACATATGGTAAAAGAACGAAATTTCGAACAGATTTGTCGAATTGATTTCATCCACTCGGGGAAATGGTCCACGTTATTTGAACGTACACAATCTAGTGGTAGGTCTTGATGCCTGGATGGAGTTATTCGTGCTTTTTTATTGGGTACGGGTGAGTCCGGCAAGCTGGCTAGAGTGGCGCCTCGGCTTGTTGGGGTACCAACTTGGATACGACGAGCACGGAGTGAGTATGGTTCATAGCCAGGATCAGAGTCAGAAGCCAGATCGTCGTCACTCAAGAAACCATCGCCCGGAATAAGATTTACGTGCTTGGAAGTACCATAGAAGCGAGAAGGGTTCATTGCTGCAAAGGAAAGAAAAAGCATCTTAATGCATGCGAAGCCATATATGACCCAAAATGTTTTGACAAAAATGCATACGAAGCCAAATATGGCAATATCAAAAGAAAGCTCAAAAACAAACCAAAAACACAAAAAATGCCGAAACGAGAACTTTTTCTTATTAAAGTATATGTAAACATTGTATTTTGAAATTCTAAGGATTTTTACTTACCGTTTTATTGCTATTTTCCCATTTATAAAACGAACACTAATTAATTGCACTCTAACGGTCGGACACGCTGCACATATCCTCCAATATTTTGACTGATTTCACTTACCATACACAACAAAAAATATCTTCCGCTAAACGAAGATATTATGTATACGGATTCAATGTTGGTTGCGAAAAAACAATATTTTAATAAGTAGAAAAAAAATAATTAACTTTTAAAGCCATACATGGCGTTGTATGCGGTAAGGGGTTAACATATTAATCATAAAATTGTAGAGAAATTCATTCTTGCATAAATTTTTTACTAAAAAATGTAGTAACTTGCTGAAAAAACTGAGTTTTACTCAAAAAATCGCAACCTTATGAAAAATTAAGATAATGTAATTTTAAAAAATGCAAATTAAAGATTAATCATGCAGTTTGCAGAAAAAAAAGTTTTTTTTTTTTTTTTAAATCAATAAATGCTTATAAGTGTGGACAGGTAAAACAGGCAATGAAACATGTATTAAACATTAGTATAAACACATTTAATTATCAAACCGCGACCGTTGTTCCATTATAATAACACTGAGAAAAATGTATATAAATTTAAAAAAAAAATCTTCTCATTCTGTACTTTTAATCATGCGAAAATCAAGTTAAAATGATTTATTTTTTTTCATTTACCTGCGAGTTCAGTATACGGCGTCTGTAAACCTGGGTATTTCGTGTCCGTTCCGATTTTCAACTGCGCACTGTTACTGTATAGAAGGGACTGAGACCTTCAACTTTAGGTGTCAAGTCCATTTCCTATTTAACTTTTTTTAGGTAGGGATAGTAGCGCTCTATCTATTCACTCGTTAGAAAATTATTGAATTAAACAGAGGGGTAATTGCGGAACTTTTTATCGGTAGAAATTGGTTTCATATTGATAGTTAAACAACATTCATTGCGTTATTTACGTTGCTGAGCCGACAATTTATTCGAACAAATGACGCAATGGTTTAGAAATAATCTTCAATCCCATTCAGACTCTGATAAATTGTGCGTTTCGCAATTAGGGTGCAGTTTTGGCTCGGACACGAAATACCCAGGTTTACAGACGAAGAGTTAAAAGAACAAGTACATTGAACTGATGCTGCAGCATCTCATGGAACTTGCAGGATACCCAACTACATGACCAAAAACAGCAGAAGTATCGTTTTTGAGCTCATTGGAAAGGTCTCAATGAATTGGTTATACACAGTAGGTGATCATGGTCTGATTACGGAGTAGCTAAGAGAAATGGGGATAAATTAGTAACTAGCTTCACTGTAGGAAACTCGTAAACTTGCGTAGATTGAAGCGAGGCATGTGTCGATCGTAGCGTATTTATTTATTACAAATATTTTCTCCCATAACCAAATACCCACCATACCACCATATCGCCACCACCACACCACCACCACATACCAATAATATGTATTGGCCCTTTAAGTTTAATAAGAAGTTATATGTAATACTAGGTTTTGCCCGCGGCTTCGCCCGCGTGGATGTCGGAAATTAACGCAGGAGAACGTACTACCGCGGTAAGATGTGTTAATTCAGGTTATATTATAGGTGGTATTTAACAAAAAGTTTTTCATAAAAACTGTCTTTGACACAGCCGGACGTGTTTGCGCGCGCGCAACAGATGTGGTATTTTACCCGCCTGACTTCGAAATCGAACCGTGCTATTGTGTGTGTGTGCTTCTGTGTCGTAATTTGAAATTGGGTATACAACGTGTAACAAAATTAACGCAAGGGCATCTTACCTATTTAGAGTTTTGAGTGAATAAAGAGTATTGAGGAAAAAAAAATCGTGTGCGTACACTAGCAGTGTTTTATGCACTTGAATTTGAGCCCTACTGCCTTGAAATAGGATTGAATTCTTTCTGGCTCAATCGGCAGACTTGCGTCCATTCAGTTACGTTACACCTTGTATAAAACAAGCAACCAAAGTGTCATTGTTGCGAGAGCCTGCCTGCCAGAAGAAGAGTGAGCCCTGATGAACCCGGTGAGCCCGTTCCTAATATTTCAGGGATTTTTGTTCACTGAACTGCGTAAGACTGGCTTTGTTTTGCCGCGCGCGGGAAACCAATATCGTCATCACGCGAGTAAGCGCAACAACGTCATCACACGAGTAAGCGTTGTGTGAAGGATTGCGTTTACGCTAACTACAAAAGGGCTGAACTGGCCTATTCTCGCTATCATTCTGGAACAGAATACAATACCTATTATGACGCCACAACTAAAGATGCTATTATTGTAACACATCAACGAATTTTTAAATTGCTAAAAGCTTGCTAAGTGGCCCACAACCACTCCGATTTGAATCGGTTACACGTGAGGCGAAAAGTCCAAAAAATAATTTAAAAAAAAGGGTACCCGATCAGCCCCTTAATTTTTAAGTTGAATGCACATTTTGTTATACAGATAAACAAAAGAAACCAAAAAAAAAGGTCAAGCCCATAAATTGAGCGCCCGACTTGCACGTGTCTTTGACTTGCCCCACAAACAAAAGCATTTACAATGGTTAAAATTTTACCCATCTCAAAAGACGGGAATTGTCTGTTTAGTGCGCTAGCCCACCAAATTAACAACCTAATGGGCCTAACATTTGATCATAGGAGTATCCGTCAAGATCTCGCCTCATACGTCTTGAAACATCGCCATGTTGATTGAATTCACCTAGCACTTTTAAATAATATACAGGAATTTCTCCCCAACAGCATTCTTTCCCAGGAACAAAGGATTACAAAACACAACTGCGCAATCCAACGAAACATTCTGTGGTGGCGAAGATATAATTATCGTCGCGTCCGAATTCTACCTCGTGTACGTGCATGTGCACATAAACAATAGAAACACACAGGTAACCAACCGGCGAACCAGCTCCCGCTAACATACACATCCTCTTCATGAACCAGCACTATGATAGCTGGATCCCAACCAACGACAAACAATGCAATAACAACCGGATAATCCTAACGCAAGGTCTAACCAGCATCAAAGCACAACAACATACCAAAACGTTTAGTAACAGGTACAACACACGAGAAGAGCAAGAAAAACCCACGAAACCACAGGTTAAAACGGGTTTGCTCGTAAAATGCCAAGTAGGTAACTCATTAACACCATTCGAACAACAAGAATCAACACCACTTAACCGTTATCAGATGTAATCGCCGACAACACGGGATACACAGTACTGAGCAACCCCACCTCTACCGCAATTAAGTACACTTGCACAGACCTGCGCATAGCAACTTGAAACGTACGCGGCGGCGCCTCGAAACCAGGAGAAAAAAAATTAAATTACGCCAAACTGTCACGCAGGAACATTCAGCTCCGCACACTACGACTGGTACCTCTCAGGAACTGCGGGTAACGCACACCGGGTCTTGCAATTTTATTAAGAAAATATGCCCAAATTGAATTAGTCAACAGTAAAAAGGACACCGACGTGATGTCAGCTACCCTTGAGGTTGGCATGGGAAATGACAAACCAACTCCTCTGTACATAATCAACTCACACATCAACAGCTGTTCCGTGAAAGCAACTAGATAATTCACAGGCTTATTAAACTTGATTAGACAAAAACCAAGGAAATGTACTTTCATAATGCTCGGCGACTTCAACGCCCATATAGGTCGACAGGATACATTAACCTTCCAACGCAAAGGGTTGATACAACAAAACCTTCACCATGAATTTTCCAACTACAACGGCGAACTTTTAATGGATATAGCCAACAGGGAAAGATTTCAAATAGAAACCACAAAAGCTAGAAAATCATATAGAATAACATGGTCGAAGGGTACTCAAAAATCGCAATTGGATCACATCATCACGCCACAGGCAGCAGAAAAACTTTTTCACTTTATTAAAAATGAATGGGTCACCGGTCGCATCTCCGACCATAAAATAATCTGGGGAGTACTGAAATCAAACTTAATAGTAAACAAAAATAAAACACTAAAGCAAGACAAAGGTACCAAGGGAACAACAAAGGAGGCCAATTATTTCGACTACAAAAAATGCAACTACGCCGCTCTCAACAGAGCAGCCATCAAAACAAAATATCAAGATTGCATCACAAAAAAACTAATGGGAATCTCCCCAATAAATGAATACACCGAAATACCCTGGAATACCATAACGGATGTACTAAAAGCCGCTCCTAAAGAAACGTTGAGGCTTCAGCCAATTTACTCAAGGGACTATCGAATAGCCCTCACTAACGTACAAAAGGCCAAATTCCTACAAAGCAGGCAACCGGATAACCCCAATAGGCATAATCGCGTCAAAGAATGTCAGACAACACTTCAAAAGGTTACATATCTGGAGGAACAAAAACATGCAGAGCTTGCTTCTCCGGACTGGGTAAAACGCACCTCGCAAAACGCATGCAAATGCCCTATTCATTCTACAGGAAAAACAAACAGCAAACAAAACGCCGAAAAAGAACCGCGTTCATACTGATGTCCAAATAGGAGAAAATACTAAAAAAAAACTCCGAGGGCCTTCACATACCAACGGTAAACACTACAAAACCGATAATAGAATCACAAGGCGAAGAACCGACGGTGGCCGAAATAATGGGAATCATCAATAAAATGCGAAACGGGACAGCCCCCGGAACGGATCAAGTAGTAATTGAGCTTTATAAAGCGATGCCCCAAACATTACAGGAAGCCGTAACTAAACACATAATTAAAGCCTGGTCAGAAAACACAGTACCGGACACATGGCTCGAGACCGTACAGATACCAATTCCAAAAAAAAAAAAAAAAAACCTATAGATGTGAACGAGCATTGTCGCATAACGATTTGCAACACGGGCTATAGAATTTACGCTACATACTTACTTAAAGAACTTGACGGCATAATAACGGAGCTAGGCAGTTACCAAGCGGCTTTCTTAAACAATAGATCAACAGATGACCACATTTTTACGCTCAAAAGGGTTCTAGACGAGGAATGGCATGCAGGTAAACGAACATACGTTCTCGCCCTCGACATAGAAAAAGCATTTGACAACGTTGACCTCAAGGCATTAAGAGACATATTATTACAACGAACCAACAAATCGATGACCAACAGAATAATCACGGCATGCTTGAATGAATGAACATGCATCAAATGGTGCGGCCAGCAAAGCAGCTGGATTATCAAAGGAAACGGAGTTAAACAAGGTTGCCCCATGTCCCCTCGCCTTTTTACATTGGTCATCGACGAAGTTCTGAGAACCCTCGAAGAGGAAACTCATTAAATCAAACTAGATCAGGACCGCGAAATCTCCCTCCCCCTAGTATTATCATTTGCGGACGACCTTATTCTCATTACAGATGAGCTAGAAGGCCTAGAACGCATCTTATACCACATAAAACCATTACTTAATAGTGTAGGCCTTCAAATAAACGAAACAAAAACAAAAATTGTAATAAGGGACCCCATAAAAACACAGAAAATGACCCACGTGACCCTCAATGGAATAAATATACCAACAGCGGATGAAACCAAATACCTAGGCACTGTAGCGAGACGGTTGAGAAAAAAAAAAACCAATTCACCACTTTTAAAAATTACTGTATAATTTTGAAAAATAAGAAAAACAATAGTATATAAAAAGGTATATGTTAGACTGTAGATTGAGAAAAAAATGGATTTTAAAAAAAAGGGACGAGTCAAACTTAGTGGTTAAACAGATATAACGGAAATTATCTTCGCGCACGACCTATCCCTAAAACGATTGCAATCGATTCAAAATATAGGCCTATGCACGTAGATCAATATGATCCTTTTTGTAACGTACACTAAGTTAAACCGTAAAATACACGTTATAATTATTAGTATGCGAAGTTAGATAACAGAGTAGAAAATAATTATTAGATAATCTACTACAGTAAAATGAGAAAATAGGTAATGTAAAGAGGTCCCTTAAACTAGCTGGATGTGACGCTCTGGAAGGTTGCCGTTGGTGCCGATGTCTAGCGACGCCAATGGATCGGTGTCAGCGAGGTCACCAAAACTCTGCGACGGGAGTCGAATGTCCGCAACTATGTTACGACGACGTCGACTGGACACGTCGTAGACCTCACAATGAGCCGGTTCCCAGAAGCCCGTCGGGGAAAAACCGAAATTCGGCTTGTATGGTCGTCGTCAGCTAAACGGATGAGTTGCACACAGAACTTTTCACTTTGAGCGGATAGCACTTAATACAACGTAGACTTATTTAAAATATAGGGCTCAATAATAGAAATTTAGGCCTGGAGGTTCCGAAAATAAAAAATTCATCTGATTCGTTCGGATTCAATCTGCAGTCTCACATATACCTTTTTATATACTATTGTTTTTCTTATTTTTCAAAATTATACAGTAATTTTTAAAAGTGGTGAATTGGTTTTTTTTTTTCTCAACCGTCTCGCTACAAAATGGCGCCCGAACAGGGACCATTTTGTAGCGAGACGGTTGAGAAAAAAAAAAACCAACCAACCAAAAAAGTTTCGTCCGCAGCGGATTTACGCTGCGGACGAAACTTTTTGGTTTCTAAATCAACCTTTTTTTGAAACACTGGCCTTTATATTTTTTGTTCTACCTCAAATTTCGAACCTGTAAAAATTGAAGGCGAAAATTTTCTCTTGTCAACGGGCAGACTGCAGATTCATTTTGTAGCGAGACGGTTGAGAAAAAAAAAAACCAATTCACCACTTTTAAAAATTACTGTATAATTTTGAAAAATAAGAAAAACAATAGTATATAAAAAGGTATATGTTAGACTGTAGATTGAGAAAAAAATGGATTTTAAAAAAAAGGGACGAGTCAAACTTAGTGGTTAAACAGATATAACGGAAATTATCTTCGCGCACGACCTATCCCTAAAACGATTGCAATCGATTCAAAATATAGGCCTATGCACGTAGATCAATATGATCCTTTTTGTAACGTACACTAAGTTAAACCGTAAAATACACGTTATAATTATTAGTATGCGAAGTTAGATAACAGAGTAGAAAATAATTATTAGATAATCTACTACAGTAAAATGAGAAAATAGGTAATGTAAAGAGGTCCCTTAAACTAGCTGGATGTGACGCTCTGGAAGGTTGCCGTTGGTGCCGATGTCTAGCGACGCCAATGGATCGGTGTCAGCGAGGTCACCAAAACTCTGCGACGGGAGTCGAATGTCCGCAACTATGTTACGACGACGTCGACTGTGTGGTTGCTCCATATGAGCAAATTTTAATTTTATTGTGAGTTTCAGATTTTACAATCTGCAGAAACCGGTGTGGAACTAGAAAGGATTTTTGTCTCGGATGCTTCGTTGAATATACCTCATACGCGTGTGGACTACGGAACTGCTTACTGAAGTTTATTTTCCTTGTTTTAATGTGATGTTTGTGCATTATTATTTCAAAGAATAATTTTGTAACCATACCCAATATCTCTCTTTTATTTCTCCCCCAAAGAAATATATTTTTAACCCGTGTTTTATTCCATTCCTATAGGTAGCTGTAGTTAGTTTCCCGTAGTGTGTGTTTGATGTGTGGATGTTTAGGCGTCGCGATAATAAGGTAAGTTTTTTGAATGTTGGTTTGCTAGTGTCTATTTTCCTTTTTTTAGATTCTGAGCCCAGCTGTTACCTTTGTCGTTTATTTGTCGTCCTATCTCCCTATCGATCTTACTACTCGGTATCTAACGCGTTCCAGCTAGTTTCAGCAGACTTGTCATTTATCTCTGGATTTTCCTTTTGAGTTATAAACATGGCAGAAGAAGCTTCTATTAGTGAGACACCCCTTCGCGAAAGCCCGATTATTTCTAGACCTCCACCGATCCCACCTAGGGCAACTCCAGGTTCTAGTCTTCCATCTCCTATGAAAACTGAAGATTGTCCGCCTTACCCCCAAAAAAGATTCTCACCTATGAAATGGCACGTTAGTTTCTCTGGTGATAGGTCTGTATGGATTCATTTCGCGCTAGTAGCCAGACTCTAAGCACTAATTTAGCTGAAAGTCGGGAACAACACGCGAAGAATCTGACTTCTTTGGCTGAGATTTATGCGAAAGTGGCAGACAATCTCTCTTCTGCTTTCCTACGAAATTCTCGAACTTATAATACAAACCGGACAGCAATTACATTTAACACTGGTGACATTGTATGGAGGCGTAATTTTTCAAAGTCTTCAGCTAGTGAATATTTTTCTGGAAAGCTTGCTCCTCGTTTTATTAAATGCCGAGTGATCAGGGTCGTCTCTAGGACTTACATATGTCCTACAAGACTGTGATTCCTCTCATACCGGCAAATATAAAAGATATTCTTAAATGATTAATTACATTTATTTAACCTTCTTAATATCCATTTTTTGTCTGACAGAAGTCATTTTTTTTCTGACTGATGTCGTTTTGTCTGACTGCAGGTCGTTTTGTCTGACTGCATGTCGTTTTGTCTGACTGCATGTCGTTTTTTGTCTGACTGCATGTCGTTTTGTCTGACTGCATGTCGTTTTGTCTGACTGCATGTCGTTTTGTCTGACTGCATATCGTTTTGTCTGACTGCATGTCGTTTTGTCTGACTGCATGTCGTTTTGTCTGACTGCATGTCGTTTTGTCTGACTGCATGTCGTTTTGTCAGACTGCATGTCGTTTTGTCAGACTGCATGTCGTTTTGTCTGACTGCATGTCGTTTTGTCTGACTGCATGTCGTTTTGTCAGACTGCATGTCGTTTTGTCTGACTGCATGTCGTTTTGTCTGACTGCATGTCGTTTTGTCTGACTGCATGTCGTTTTGTCTGACTGCATGTCGTTTTGTCTGACTGCATGTCGTTATGTCTGACTGCAAGTCGTTATGTCTGACTGCAAGTCGTTATGTCTGACTGCAATAGTCGTTTATTTTTCTTTGTTCTTGTATATATTTAGGGGATTTCCAGGATTTAATTAGGTCGTTTATTTTCATTAATTAATTCCTAGATTTTATGTCTTTTGTTATTGTTAGGTTCAGTGGACACATCTGGAGCTCGCACTGATAACGTTTAAGTGAAGGTCGACTTTCAATTTTATTCTGTATCAGCTGCACTGCGATGTTGTTAGTTTTTAATACCTTTGCTGAGTCATATTATTTATAGGTTTATTAAGTTAGGTTATTTAGGTTAGTTTATTTCAGTCCTCCCCTGTAGGGTTGTCTCCTGCTTATACATTTGAGTGTTATTGGTTTGGCACTCTTATATGGTGTCACTCACTTAGGGTTGTCACTTCCTTTAAGGGTTGCCACACACCTTTTTTTTTTTTTTGCTGGAAAAGGGGTACTGCAGCGTAAATCCGCTGCGGACGAAACTTTTTGGTTTCTAAATCAACCTTTTTTTGAAACACTGGCCTTTATATTTTTTGTTCTACCTCAAATTTCGAACCTGTAAAAATTGAAGGCGAAAATTTTCTCTTGTCAACGGGCAGACTGCAGATTCATTTTGTAGCGAGACGGTTGAGAAAAAAAAAAACCAATTCACCACTTTTAAAAATTACTGTATAATTTTGAAAAATAAGAAAAACAATAGTATATAAAAAGGTATATGTTAGACTGTAGATTGAGAAAAAAATGGATTTTAAAAAAAAGGGACGAGTCAAACTTAGTGGTTAAACAGATATAACGGAAATTATCTTCGCGCACGACCTATCCCTAAAACGATTGCAATCGATTCAAAATATAGGCCTATGCACGTAGATCAATATGATCCTTTTTGTAACGTACACTAAGTTAAACCGTAAAATACACGTTATAATTATTAGTATGCGAAGTTAGATAACAGAGTAGAAAATAATTATTAGATAATCTACTACAGTAAAATGAGAAAATAGGTAATGTAAAGAGGTCCCTTAAACTAGCTGGATGTGACGCTCTGGAAGGTTGCCGTTGGTGCCGATGTCTAGCGACGCCAATGGATCGGTGTCAGCGAGGTCACCAAAACTCTGCGACGGGAGTCGAATGTCCGCAACTATGTTACGACGACGTCGACTGGACACGTCGTAGCACCTACATAACGTCCACATTAAGCAGAAAAAACTCAATTAGAAAACGATGCCAACAGTCTACGAGAAACGCTAAATCTTTACTACCATTCATATTGAACTCAAAAATGGACTGGAAACTAGCTACACTTGTGTATCGAATGATTATCGTACCTTGTATGATATATAGCTTAAAAGTATCAACACTCAAAAAGACGAACCGTTCAAGACTGAGAAGATATGAAAGAGTTATCATGACAGACTTGATCAACCACGCTAGGAACAAACTGAGACAGAAGAAAATGCATCACATCTTAGACGGTAAAACCATAACAAAACGCGTCAAGAACCACAGGATGTGCTACCTGGCACACATTTTCAGACGCTCTGAACCACACCTGTTACATGCAGCAATTCAGTACAGGGCCAAACCTAAGAAGGTCGGACGAACTATTTACACATGGAATGACAACCTAAAATAGGACATGAAATACTTCGACAAGGAAATCCAGTTTTGGAGGGACACGGCTGGAGACAGAAAGAAGATCAAGAAAGCGGCTAGTGATATCTACAAAATACCAGAAACTGATAGCAGCGAGAACTCAGAAGACGATCAAGAAAACAACAACACGGAACATAGCGAAGCCTTGACATAGAAAAGAGCCAAGCAAACGGTTAACCCCTCCAAAAGATGCATCGGTGAAGCTCGACCTGGATCAACATGCCGGCGACGACGTGAAAAGATGCCCTCCTATAGACAAATATCACCCTTCTCTCCACTAGTCCAATGCTTACTTAAGGCTGCATAGTCGGTAGGCTCGTAATCCTTTCCTATCCTAAGGGCACGTCTTCCCTACCATTACAGCGCCCCCCGGTCTACTTCTTGATATGCAATGACCTATGTAGCACCATGAATCATGAGGCTTCAAAGGCTAGTGCAAATCTCGGGGTTCATTCGATTAATCGAGTCTGGTCAAACCACGCTGGGATCGGTGCAATTCATTTCAAAACTGTCTTTGAAAACTACGCTGACATACGTCACAAACTACGCTGACATACGTCTCAAAATTCAGCGTGTTTTTTAGTTTTTTTTAAACTATTATTTATTTTTTCTAAAAATAAAAGTAGCCTAAGTTACTCCTTGTTATATCGGCTATCTGCCAGTGAAAGTTCCGTCAAAATCGGTCCAGCCATTTCAGAGATTAGCCGGAACAAACAGACAGACAGACAAAAATTGTAAAAAATGTTGTTTTGGTATATGTACCGTGTATACATCCATATACACTTAGTAAAACGTGGATATCTCTTAATATTAAAAACAGACACTCCAATTTTATTTATTTGTATAGATTTTGATCAAAGCATAGTTGCATCGGGGGACGGCTAATGAAAATGTTGTCAGTAATAGAAGTTTCAATACTTTCTTTTGCTTAAATTAAATGATAAAGTCTAAACGTCTTTATCATTTAATTTCAGCAAACTTTTATACGTATTAAGAAGCCAACTTGACTTACAAATAAAAAACTTTATCAACAGATACAAGACTTTCCTAAGCTGCCTTTATTATAAGTATGTTTCCAGAACGTACATAACCGTTGAAACAACATACGGTGAAGTTTACTGTGTATTTAGAACTACTTAGGCAGATTGCAGCCTCGTGGAGCTAGTAACCACTCTTCTCTTTGTTTTCCCATTCACATTTTCTGACATGATACCCGTATTGTGTATGGGTAAAATACTTCGGTGCAACTGTAGTTTGTAGCTGTAGACAGCTTTTATTAATTATGAATTCAGAACTGCCAAGTTTGGCTTTTTGGGTGGAAAATTAGCTCTGTATGCTATACAATTTGAAGTTATAACTCACTACGGTCTCTTTACTTTGTATTTCGCCTCTTACTGAATGGCATCGAGAACCATTCCAGTTTGACAGATCCTCTCATACAAATTCTTCCATACATACATAAACTCACGCGTATTTCCTCAGGGGGTAGGCAGAAACTACAGAACGCTTGCTGCTACAATCCTTACATAAATCTTTTGCCTCGTTTAAGTTCATACACGCACCCCAGTTACCAATGCTGCGCACCTGTCTCTTCAGAAGAACATCACCAATAAGGTCATTATTTGGTCTTCCAGGGCGTTCAGTTCCGGAGTGTCCAGCCACATCTGCCTTGTGAGAACATGACCAAACCATTTAAGCATATTTTTAGGGTTCCGTTGCCAAATGGCAAAAAACGGAACCCTTATAGATTTGTCATGTCTGTCTGTCTGTCTGTCCGTGTATGTCACAGCCACTTTTTTCCGAAACTATGAGAGCTATGCTGTTGAAACTTGGTAAGTAGATGTATTCTGTGAACCGCATTAAGATTATCACACAAAAATAGAAAAAAAACAATAATATTTGGGGTTCATGGGGAACCCCAAATATTATTGTTTTTTTTCTATTTCTATACATAGAACTGAAACTCATTTTTTTTTTTTTTTCTCTCTTATATCAATCAATCAAATCAGCCTATCGCAGTCCACTGCTGGACATAGGCCTCTCCCATGCTGCGCCACAACACCCTATCCTCCGCCTTCCGCATCCAGTCTGTCCCAGCCACCTTTTTGAGGTCGTCGGTCCATCTAGCTGGGGGGCGTCCCACACTACGCTTGCCAATACGCGGTCTCCACTCCAGGACTCGTCTGCTCCATCGGCCATCGGTCCTTCGACAAACATGGCCAGCCCACTGCCACTTCAGCTTGCTGACCCTGCAAGCTATGTCGGTAACTCCAGTTCTTTTCCGGATAACATCGTTTCTGATCTTATCCATCAAAGAAACTCCGAGCATAGCCCGCTCCATAGCGCGCTGAGCGACCTTAAATTTGTGGATCAGCCCAACCGTCAGTGTCCACGTTTCGGCAGCGTATGTCATGACGGGCAGGACGCACTGGTTGAAGACCTTGGTCTTCAAACATTGCGGTATCGGCGACGAGAAGACTTGACGAAGTTTTCCAAACGCTGCCCAACCCAACTGGATCCTCCTGTCGGCTTCTTTCTCGAAGTTGTGTCTACCAAGCTGTATGACTTGCCCAAGGTAGACATACTCCGTCACAACCTCGAGAAGCGACCCTTCGATGCGGATTGGACTCGGCAAGACGTGCGAATTGTACATGACTTTCGTCTTGTCCAAGTTCATGCCGAGGCCTACCCGCCGTGAGGCTCCATTTAGGCTATGCAGCATCTGGTCTAACTGTTCCAGCGTCTCTGCCATTATGACGATGTCGTCGGCAAAACGAAGGTGTGAGATGTACTCGCCGTTCACACTGATTCCCTGTCCAGTCCAGTCTCTCTTATAAATCTTTCATAATTTTACTTTATCTGATAGAGTTGAACATGTCCAAAATCTAACATAGATACCTAATCTAAGACCCTCTTGAGCTATATTATTATAATAAAGAGGTCAAATTGATTTGTTTGTAAGTTTGTATGTATAGGGTAAACTCTAGAACTACCTTTGCCATTCCAGGCCTTTGATATCCCAGTTCTTGATAGGGCTATTTAACTTTACGCCTAAAAACAAGTACCTAAGGGGCCATCCATAAATAACGTCACATGAATTTCATGATTTCTTGGAATTTTACATCTAAAAATAATTATTGAATTAAAACTAATTTCGGAACTTTTAGTTTTATTCCAATTTAAATAATTTTTTAATAAAATTTACATAATTTTTGAGTTTTTCGTTAATAGATCAAAGTTCGTGTTTTACTTAACACTTTTAAAGTGTGACGTCACGAAATTTAGGACCCCTCCCACCTCCTTGTCACACAATGTCACACTTCGTCGCCCCCCTCCCTCGCCCTTAACGTGTGACATAATTTATGGATGGCCCCTAATATATAATTTCTAAGGGAAAAAAATCCACTTCAGAATGAGGTTAAGCTCATGCATATTAAAGGTCAAGTCATAAGTCAAGCTAGTAAAAACCGCCGTAAAGCTAACTGCTACCTTTCTGTGAAATGACCGTAATGAAGCGAGATGACCCCACTGAACTTAACATAATAAGCTTGGCTACCTTCCGAGGGAGGAAAAGTTCTGGAAAAAATAAGGACGAATTATATTTAATGTACGAGTAATACAACTACAGATGGGCTACTTCACGATTCTGGCCAAGACTTTTCTCAACTATATTGAGGTCAGTTTACAGTCTAACCAGATGCAGCTGAGGATTAGTACTTTACATGAAGCGTCTGCCTATCTGACCTCCACACCTAGTAGGTGGTCAGACTTTCGGACTTTCGGATCACTCGTCACAAATGTCAAAGATCTACGAATGACAGGCGGGACCAACGGCTTATCGTGCTTTACCGAGGCACGGAAGGTATGTAAAGATGGTCACCCATCCACGGATCAGTCTCGGCCAGCGTAGCTTCAAAATCAAAATCAAAAGTCATTTATTCAAACTAGGCTGAGAGTCAGCACTTTTTGAACGTCAAAGTCACATAAGACAGTCCCCCCAAAACGCCCGCCCTTCGACACTTCCTAGTGCTTTGGCTGGGAAGAAGAAGTGGCGGAACAAACTCCCCAGCAGCACTGCTGTCTGTTAAGTTAGAAGAACTTGATTCTATACAATATTGTATAAGTTATTAATATAATAAAACAAAACATACATTATTCGCCATATGTCAGCTAGCACACGCCATTATACCAACAAAACATTGAAAACTAAACTCAAGCTGAAATGAATAATGAAACAAAAATCGTAAACAGAACTTAAAACCTTACTAAATCCTCCAGGCATAAAGGGCGTGCCCGCTTACATATAAAACGATGCAAATGATACATAGACACAACAAATGAAATTAAAAGAAAATAAAAATAAATTAACAAACGCAGTTAAATTAAAAAAACAATTATATGAACTACCCATATAAACTGTCAGTGTGTGAGTTACAGTAATTACAGAATGTAAAACAGTGTCATAGAAGAAAAAATAAATATTATCTACACAATTAAGTTAGCAACTAGTTTGATAAACTCTAAGACTGTCCTATGGAGCGAGACCAGCATGTTTCCAAGCGTTCTTATCTTGAATGTAGTCCTCTAATTTGTAATAAGCTCGTTTACAAAGTGTACTTTTAATATGACTTTTAAACCTCCTTAACCAAACCGATCGATCCGTGTAGCTATTATTACTAAGCCACAAGCTCCTCCTACTGCCTTCGATTCCAATGGCTTAATAACTTGTCTATCTTAAAAGAACAGTAAAAATGAGGGTAGAAATATATCATAGTGAGCTAATGCTCGTTCCTTATTGGTATCAATAGGGGTCTTTGCCCTTCAATAGGGCCATACAGACTGCTTTTATTGTATATCCTTTAAACTGGAACACAGTTATTATTAATATCTATTATACTATGATGGTGATATACATGGCTACATACAAGGTTCATAATCAGGGTGACTGGGAGAAATCGAATCGAATAAACATATCGGGTTGGTAGATATCACAATACATGTCTTCAAATGTTTGGTTCTAGGACATGCCGGTTTTAACCGTTTTGAGAGAAGTGGTCATGAAAGGATTTACACAGAGTAAATCACCTGCTTGGGTTCGAACTCATGACGATTCGAGATAAGTTGGGGCCATTACCGCAGCTGTCATACCGAATTATGAGACGATAATTTTTGTAACTTGGTGTTCTAATACGTAATATTTTGGAGGTATGAGGAACAGGGTCACTTAATCTCGGAATATTGATGTCGGAATGTTGTATATATGCTAGTTGCGCGGTAAACTCTGCTAGCGCGATGCAGGGTTTTTGCATGACGTCAGTGTGATGCGTAATTCGCATGTGGCAGTGTAGATGTCACTACACTATATATTTTAATGTGTGTTTTTCTTAGGAGGCTGTAGGTCCTGCTAGGGTCGCGAGATTTGTTCGAAAGACTTACCGTGTACCCCTGGCGTATAGGCAACTGAAGGAACACGGGTGGGTTTTAGTCAGTTAAAGTCCGCTCCACCCAGAGCGGGAGACGGCGTTTGATGATTTTCCTCCCACAAAAAGGAGGCTGTAAGTAAGCTGTAGTTGTACTAATAGTTAAAAAATTCTTTAATAAAAAAAAGAAAAATGTGCAATTCTGCGTTTGTACGCTTTTACACGTAGTAAGGACCTTTGGACACTTAAATGTTGAGGCTTTAATCACCCTCATTTAATTATTACCTTTTCTTTTCTCCTCAGACTTTACCAAGTGCGCGTGGGCCTCCGTGTGTCGCCGAAGGTCCCGGTGCACATCGAGGCCTCCGTGTCGAGCGGCAGCGGGGCTGCGCGCACAGGCCGCCCGGCCGCCAACGCGTCGCTCATCGGAGGCCTGGCCGCGTCCCGGGCCTTCCAGATCATGTACCGTAACGAGGAGGTCACGTTACGGGATATCGTGCATTTTAGAGCTCATCTCTTAGGTAAGAATGGTTTTCTAAAGCCGTTACTTTGTGAAGTGTCTACCTTCAGCGACAGAAAGGTTATTGGTTACATCTCCAGTCTTTCAAATCATTTGCAGATCGTGTATTTCCATATTGTGTATTTCCGGCCTCATAAATAGGTCTATACGTTTTGTTATGTTTGTGGTTGGCAATTTCGAGCATCGTTAATGGCTTTGGCTCATCAAGACACAAAGGTCAACGGTCAAGACCCTCCCCGGTCACAAAACAAAGCAAAGATCATAAGCTCCCAATGACCTTCTGAATCCTTTCTCTTCCGCATCAACGGATTACATTTAGAAAGAGGATACCTACGGTACCATATAGACACCGTGTCTCAATTAGGCTACAAGAATCTTATTGAAATTCGAAAGCAACTAATTAAAAACACATTAATTCTTTTTGGGAGAGGAAATTGAATTGTTCCACATTTCGCAACGACAAGCATTTGGAACTCGTTACTTTCTTTTAATAGTTCGCTCTGAAACTCTGAACCGATTGTTTGCCAAGACTGTTTTTAAAGCTGAGTATCCACTTTGTACGCGCAGCAAATGTGTTCCGCACATTCTGCAATTAGGGGCTCTTCCGAAGGCGACCACAAACCGCAAGCAGCAACGTCGCCCAACAGAAACCGCAGCGACACGACAGGGTCTTATAATGTCACTCTATGAGATCGGTAACTAGCAGCAATGTCACCATATTCAAAAACGAGTTTCATTTATCGTGTTGCCGAATTTATACAAACACAGCCAAGGTAGATAGTGGACTTTCAACTCAATCTTTACCTATTTGTTTAGTGGATAGCCGGAATCTCAAGGAGTCCCTAGAGCGAGCAGAGTGGAGCCTTGGCGTGGAGCTGTGGTGCAGCGAGGGTGCACAGTCTAGTACCCTCGCCCCGATGTCCTGTCGGGTCCTCAAGCTGCACTTCCAGCCCTCCCAAGGGCTCCACTATCACCTGCCTGTTCTATTCGACTACTTCCACCTGTCATCAGTCTCCATCACCATACATGCAAGCCTAGTTGCTTTACATCAGCCTTACATCAAGTAAGTATGAGAAGTTTTATAAAAGTTTGTTCGTACAGTTACTACGCCTTGTTCTTAACCCTTAGATTGGCTTGATGTCACGTTTTAATATATTCTTGCAGTTTATGGTTGCAAGATTATATTGGTGCTGGTTTTTAGAATGGTTGCTCACCTAAATGTAGCGCTAATCATTTACATGTTTAGTAAAACGTATTGTGACATCTGTAACTAGAAATTCTCAAAACTAGCGTAAAGGCGAGATTGGGCTAGATTGTACGACTATTGTAGGTTATCAACCAGTTTTTAGAGCTCATTTCGTAAAGCAATTGTAAAAGTAATAATTTATTATATTGCCGAACGTATGTTACATTTAAACAAATATACAGAACAATTTATAATTTTCTTAATTTTATACTGAAGGCATCTGTGTCTGAACTAGATCAAATGTATCTATGTCTCAGACATCAGCGCTCTTCTATAAGATGACCATTACATTACTAGCTTAATTAGACAGGTATATCATTACACAGAAAAAAAAAGTTAAAATAAAATAAACAAAAGTAATAATATCGCAAATGAGAAATAAAATATTGATGACATTTCGTGTAAAAGCAACAAATTAACAAACCCACGCGTGTCACGAATCAGGATTGTCATGTTTCCGATCATTATCTCATATTAATTAATGTCACGAGCTACATCTTAAATCATCAATTAGGTACTGCTGTTTTATTGAAACTTAACCAAGGGCTATAAATTACGATTATCTTGATAACATCAGTGTGAACAACATTGAACTTCTTCGACTGTAAAATATTGTACTGACATTTATCGAAGTTAACACCTTTTTAAAGTTTTAACTTTATTTACTTTTCTTCGTACAAGTCATCTGCATAATATATTTCCCTTAACTATACCTACCTAGGTATCATTTATCGAGCTGATGATATCTTTGCAAGTCATCATCATCACCATTCTCCTGCTCTTAACCCAATTTTTTGAGGTCTGCGAAGCGTCTTTTTCTTCCATATTTCTCTATTAGTCATCATCTCGGTGGTCATCCCCTTTCTAGAATTTTAGCCTTAATAACATGAAAATTTTGCAAATAAGGGAATATAACAATTAATTCAATGTTATGGTGTGGTTCCCACATTTCTTTAGTCTTTAAACACTTACTTGAAGAGTGGGACTTACTGACATAGTAATTATTCTGTTTCTTTCAAAACTTACAATATTTTACGCATTTGTAAAGTCAAAGTCATCACGCTTGTACATAAGGCTTGGGTAGAAGTGTACCTATAGTACACCCACATTTCGCCAAGGTTTGAGACGATTGCATTTATAAACTCATTAGCTAAAAATGTAGGTCTTAACACAATTGAATTCTTACATGTCTGCCCGCCACTCAAGGAAAAGTATCATGCATTATGTGCAAAGCTGGTGAGTAACTGCCGTCCTTGAATTGTTCCTATTCCATAAGAGCCTCGACCACACATAATTGGTAGGCTAGGCTTTCAGACGGGCTACTAAAACATTGTTACTATTTGTAAATTGCAAACTTAATTCTCAGCGCCTCATTACTTACAGCAAAGCACAGCACACTTCATACCCCTGCCCACAAACTGTACAGCAGTTTGGCAGAAAATATGTGTATTTTTCTTAAAAAATTTATAAATACAAGCGAAATATTTCACTACCGATTTTGTAAAACAGCGGTAATAAAAGTAGACAGGTATACGAATTGACCCTTGTTTATGTGGGTGGGAAATCATCAAATGACATCTCCCGCTCTGAGTGGAGCGGAAGAGCCTGTCAGTCTTTTACTGACTAAAACCCACACGTGTCCCTTCAGTTGCCCATATGCCAGGGCCACGGTATCTCTTTCGAACAAATCTCGCGACCCTGGTAGACGAATTGACCCTGAACTCATAAATTTATCTCATGTTCTTCTTTTTATGTTTTAGTACTCCACGCTCCAGTAAGCAATGGGGCAAATTGATGAAGAGTGCTGGATCCTTCAATACATCGGGAAGCTTCGAGAATGTACTCTTCGGATCCACCGGAAAATGCTCTGGTGGTAACTCAAGCAAGATTGCGCATGCTAGGTAAATACTCGAACTGCGGAAATACCTCTACACAAAGCGATGTGATTTTTCGTCTATCGATTAACCTCTTGTTTCTACCTCCAAAACATATCCAGAGATGTTGAGGCCCGTACATCCGGAAATATGTGGGAGAAGAACAAGAAGGAGAGATAGAAGAAGAAGTAAATGGTTGTGTTAACGCCTTGGAAAAGACCCTTTTGTCTTGTACAATATTTGTAGAATCCCATTAAAAATGCTCCTACACAGGATAAAACAAATGCTAATGTTAATGTTTCAGGCAAGTCCACGCCGAGGTGTGCGGAATCTTGCTGGGGTCTTTGGAGGGCCTACAGAGTGCTCTGGCAATGTGTGGCTCCCCCGGTGTGCTGCTGACTCCTGAGGAGTCCTCGTCAAATTCCGTAGTTGGAGAAGTCGCGCAGAGAATAAAGGATCTTAGCGACTTTGGCAAGGTGAGTCATAGTTATATTTAACTAAAGGATTTCAGAAACCGACCTTATCTTTGATAAATTTTAAATGGTATTTATTTCCGTAAAAAACAATTTTACACGTGTAAATTAAATTATGTTTTAAAACTACACGAGGTTTGCGTACTACTCTCTTTAAGAAACTTTTAGATATTTGCAAAAATTTCCTCATAAACACTAGGTTTAGTGTAAGCCGGAATTAAAAGAATAAAATATATTTAAAATTGAGCGACACATAAGTGTAAAGACCGAAGTGAATTCTTTAGTTTCTTATTTTAGTTCTCTTCCCCGATCATTATTTATTCATTGATTACAGACTGTTGGCAAGTCACACACACTAAAATCACCTATTTTCCCTTTCACAGAACTTCCAGAAGTCCGAGTGCGGCGAGGAGGAGGAATGGGCGATGAGTGCAGCACACGACATCGCACGGCTGTGTGCTGAAGTGACGCTGCGGTGGCGCGCATTCCTGCATCACACGTCAGACCGGCCTCACGTACATCATGCGCTTGCGGCCAGGCATCACGCGTTGCGGTAATCAATACTTTATGTTTTTTTTTATAGGTGGAAAATTATCATATGACGTCTTCCGCTCTGGGCAGAGCGGGACGCGTGTCAGACTTTTACTGCGTAAATCCACCCGTTCCTTGAGTTGCCTATGCCAAGGCCACGGTAACTCTTTCGAACAAATCTCGTGACCTTGGCAGGAATACTTTATGTCTAACAAAATTCGTGGCCATGGACCACTGTGATGATGAACCGCTTATGGTTGTGCTTCCCTGCATCGCGATTCTTACCCCAAATCATTATGCGCTGCAATGCAATATCTTTCTGCATTAATGAAATGGTTGGCTATAAGCTCTTGCCCAAAAATAAAGTAGTTACCGCGCTCTGGCCAATACATCAATTAGTTAGGCAAACGATGGTAATAGAAGTGCAGTTCTCTAAAAAAATCATTTCTGCAAAAAAAAACTACCCCTTCCAAAAAACACTACAAAGTGAGAAATAACTTTAATTTCAGAAGTCTTTGGATCTGTGTTTTATGTTTGGGCAGAGTCACTAGCTAGAGATAGTTAGAGCCACTAGCCAGGTCAATAGTAGTGACAAGAAGTACCTATTAGAATATCATCAAGATAAACAAACTGGATTAAATACGTACTATCGAAGCTAACGCAAAACCTACCAAAGCAAAGTCAATAAAATTTATTTGGAACCACCCCTAACGCATAACCTATCCTGTATAAGATTTTTTTTTATATCGATCCACAGTTGGTGGAGAAATCAGTGAAAACACATTTAAAAACAATATATATAAGTACATGGGAACATAGAACCTCCTCCGTTTTTGAAGTCGATAAAAAATCTGACACATGATTTGTAAATTAATTATATTATTTATAGCACATGTTTAGTTCACTAACTCACTCACTTAGTTATGAATCAATACCCTTTCCAGCATAAAGCGCTTCGCGGAATGCTTCTTCGTGCTGGACAACCCGCGGCACTCGCTGGCGGGGTGCTACGACAGCAACTACCAGTCGTACCAGAGTGTGGGCGAGGTGGCGCGGCGTTCGCGCTACCTCGCGCTGCTGCCGCCGCTGCCGGTGCATTGCATAGCCCTGGATGGAGACCCGCATATCATGCCTATCATATTTGAAGACAGGTGATTTGAATATTCTTCAATAAAAAAAAAAACACTTATTAACTTTCATCGACTTGTTCGTCAATCAAACTATTGCGGCAACCTTACTTCCGCAAGTTTTTTTTTTTTAACAATCTAAAGTTCGCTTCAAACACACCTAAAAAGAGTTAGAGTATTCTCAATTAATCAAGTAATTCTCTCAGTGGTCGCCCAGTGGCCGAAATTCTATTATAATTAATTTTCAAATTAATGTTTCTTTAATGCAATTTAATTATATTAAAAATATTTACTTTCTGCGCTCCCTTTCGATATAAACTTTAACTATACCAAAAAGAAGTTTTTACTTCACGTATTAGATTCACTAGCCTAAAAAACTTTAATGATACCTAGTAACCGAAGACTCGTAAAGTGTGAAATTAAAATACTATTACACAAAGTTTATCTGAATTCTTTCAGGTATCAAGACACAGCAGAATTCGCACGACGTCGTTCATTCCTGAATTCAAGTGCAAGCAAATCTGGAAGCGGTAAGTTTGTTTACTATTTACAAATACTACAATTTCGTCCACAAAATTCTTTTACTAATCTGTGTGTGTCTTGATGCAGATCCTTTCCTATGTTCGGAGCCCCTTGGAGATGACTGTGCTTGTAGTATTAGTTCACTCATGGACTCCAGAAGACCGTCATCCGAAGCCTCCAGGGTTACCCTCACCCTGCCCAGAACAATAATGGATGTTCTTGAACCACAATTGAATGCACCTAAATCCAGTTCCAGTGTCGTTCAAGCAACTCTGACTTTAGCTCCCCAAAAATCTGCCCGCGGATCCCCCAAACGAGCTTTAGTGAAACAAAATGTAGTAGAACTACCCAAGGCACACAACAAACAACTCGAGCTTACGGGAAGAAATAGATACATCGTGCAAAACAATCTAATTAGCGAGATTCAACTACCTCCAAACAGCGCATTCGCTTCTTGTCCGATACAACAGGGACAATCAATGTCTCGATACTCCGCCTCCACTTTGCTTGATATCAGTACAGCGAAAAGTGCTTCGAACGTTTCGCGTCTAGGCAAGGAGAAATCTGAACCAGGACTTGAAGTGTTTCGACAAAAACATGAAATCACGAGTGGTGTAAGCACCCTGCCGGCGAGGCACAGCAAATCTCTGGATCAGTTAAGAGTGTCTCAATTAACACCACTAAATACTGCTCAAACACTGACAAAGAATGTGAGAAATGGATCCAATTCTTCTGTTGTTTATCCAAAACCATATCTACCGCCGCAACAAATTAAGCCTACAACATTGCCTAGAAGCGTCACAACTAGTGCATATCCAACTAATACAACAACTCGATGTAGTTCCAAAGGGACAGACGAGTACAGGAGGAATATAAGCGAGTTCAGAGAAAAATACAAAAATCCTTGTATTAAGAAAGAGAAAAATGAAGTATTCCATAATGTAGGATATAACTACGATGGAGCGATGCAACCTAATCCTAACCAAGTGTACGGCTATACTTTCGGTAATCAGGGTAATCTGCAAGTAAACAATGTTATTCGTAATCCGTTAGAATTTCAAAGAGGCTACAGTGTAAATTTACCCCGTCCTATGTTGCCTCCACGTAATTCTTACCCACCGGTTAGTGGTAAAACTCAAGTGACTGATCAAAATAACTTAGTTTCTAATAAACACGTACATAGATCTAATTCTACGCATGTGTTTCAAAACCCAAAGGTAGAAAATCAACAAATTGACATTGAAGCTGCTCGAAATCAACTCAGACATGAACTCAATTACTACCTGCAGAAAGGTGATTGGAGTTACGATTTTAATACAGGAAGTTTAATCCAAAACTATCAAAAGAAATCTAGTAAAAGCAGTGATGACAGCGGGTTTGTGATGACTCTAGATAGAAGCAGTGATGGGACTTCAAAATCAACTTATTCAAAGACACCGCCATCTACTCCGCATTCGACGATGCCATCTGTAAGGCATAAGAAAAGCCGATCCAAAGAGTCAAAACTAAATAATGGAGCAAAGGAAAATACTAAAATGAATTCTAGTAGGGATTCATTAAGCAGTCATCATTCTATTAAATCCCGAGATAGTAGATCAGATCGCCATACGTCAAAATCTGAACGCAGCACTCCAAAATCTGATCGCGGAACACCACGGTCTGGTAAATCTACGCCTAAGTCTGGTGGGTTCACTCCAAAATCAGGTCTAGCAACACCTAAGTCTGGCAGGGCTACACCAAAGTCTGGTGCTACGACACCGAAAAGTGGCAGGTCGAGCGGAAAACCAGAAAAGCGTTCGAAACACAAACCATCCGAAAAGATGACTCAGTTAATGTCAGAAGCCGCTTCTTCATCAAGTAACGAAAGTATACCTTTTGAGCTGCGAAGATTAGAGTCTTCTACAAGTGTTCCTTACAGTCTCGACCACGGGCCAGAATTGCTACGACATTGTAGAAGTGCTGCATCAGTTTTAGATGAACCTAACTTAAATAATACGTTTGGCTCTGAATCTCTGCCCAATTTAGCTCCACCACCAGCATTTGAATCGCCACCGCTTGATATAGCAGATAAAGATTTCAAAATTTTGCCTCCTAAAAACTTTTCAAACAAGGAAGAAAAACGTCGTAAAAGTACTTCTACGTCTAGTTTAAGTGAACAAAGTGGATGGGTGTCCAGCGGACGTAGTTCAGGCCCTTCCTCTCCAGATAATGCAAGTTGTCAATTAAACCAGAATTTCGTTGCTGGAAAATCAGCAATGCCTAAACCAACGACTAAAACCTTCGTAGATACAACGGATACTCGAAAAACCGAAGGTGAAACTATTAGTGACTTTAAAAGAACAGTCCTTAACGGAGATCAGTTGAGAGAGCGGCTCTTAAAGTTAGCCGTCAAAGTAGCTCAAAGTACTTCAAACGAGAAAATAGAGTGCTGTGATAAGGAATTGTGCGAGGAATGCACTATATGTAGTGACTCTATATGCACAGACAGTCAATGCGAATATAATAAACTGGTGCATAGTAATGGTATCGACGCGGAATGCAATTCAGATACTTGCACAGCAAGTTGTTTTCAACAAATCGCAGAAGCTAATGCAGTCAAAGGTAATCAAAGACATAACTCTTTTAGTGCTGTGCAAGGGAAAACTTATAGCTCTTCTTCTAAAAGTCTGAATGAGGGATCGGTGAAAAAATCACAAACCGGTGACAATCTGCATCCTTATATTAGGAAAGAAATTCCTCAGAAGGCGCAGCCGGCACCTGCCAAATCTCAATCGATGGACAAAACTAAATTGAAAGATAGAATACAATATACAGAAAAGTTAATCGCAGCTGAGATTCGAAGTTTGACGGTGGAT
Source organism: Aporophyla nigra (assembly GCA_947507805.1). NCBI lineage: Eukaryota > Metazoa > Arthropoda > Insecta > Lepidoptera > Noctuidae > Aporophyla > Aporophyla nigra. The sequence continues at coordinate 16,505,342 of OX382309.1, read as the reverse complement.
CGCTCCTGTGTGAAACCAAGCAGCCACAAGAAAGATCGTTCGTCCAGCGCTGCGCAAAAATACTCGAATAAAGCTAAATCTGAAATCGATTTAGCACACTTCATGGGTGATAACGATTATGAGCATTTACCTCCGCCGCAACAGTTTAGAGACGCTCCACCTCCACCAGATGAATTTAAGGTAAACACGTAACATCCATCGATGAAAAAAATATAAACTGGTGGGTAAAATATCATATTAATGGACTTGTATATTATAGGATCCTCCAACCAAATCTCCAAAGTTGAGTAGACAGAGCAGCAAATCGTCTACTCCATCGAAAACACCGAAGAAACAGCCGACACAGCTTTCGTCTCTTCAGTTAGACAACCCCTTGTATCATGTGTGTGAAGGTGGGTAACACTGTTAACATCTGTGTAATTAAATAATGCTTCTGCTACTAACACCGTCGCTTGGCTTACAACAGGTATCATGGAGAGGCGGAAGCTGAGGCCACATCAGTCAGTTAATTCTAGCGGTGCGCCCACCGGTGGTACGCTTAATAAAAGTCAGAGCACCGGGGAACTGGCCAGCAGAAACGATACTGGTAATCAATTTATTTTACTTACTACTACATCTAGCTTATACATATATTCCGCGAAAAAATATTATTTCATGTTCATTCATGTTTCATCTTCTTTACTTGAACCATTTCACCAGTCACAAAACCACTGTAATTTTTATTTTTAAAACAATTGGCACCTTGTGAAGCTTCGGAGCAATCAAGCTTGCAGAGCCATAGGTGTAAGAACTGTTCTTCTGAGTTCATAGGCAATTTTCTATATTTTCAGAACAACGAGAGAGCAATCTCATCAGCATATTCGGTCTGGCCGAATCTGAGAGATTATTCGTGAAATGCAGAGAAGAGTTCAGGCAAAGTGTAAAATATCCGGGTGCTATTTACTCTGACTTCCCGCCTGTTGAGCACTCGCTGCCATATTTCCATATCAACGATGAGTATCGAATGTTTAATCCAGAAGGTAAGAAATTGACTGATACCTTAACCCTAACCCTAACCTTTACCTTGACTTGTCAAAACACAAGTTACCCATAGAAAAATATGACAGTACCCAATGGAAAATAGCCTGATTTAATATTCATTCAAATGTAGGCAAGGAACTTATATCCAACCTAGGTTACCTACTGTGAATGTCTGTCATAACACTGTCAACGATTTTAAAAAGCTAAAACGGACTATCATATAGTTTTTCCGAAACTACGCAAAAAAGCTTCTTGAAGTGAAAGCAATATTCAAATATTTTAATAACGCACTAAACAACACCAAGTAGAAAAAAATGCGTTAAAGAAGGGGTAACAAAATAGGATAGAAATTGGACACAGTTATTATCAACAATTAATTCTTAAAGTGGGTTCACGAAATTGAAATTGTTTTTTTAAGTCATTCAATAGTTTGCATTGATTCGACTTGCTGATTACCAGATTCCTCAGCATAATGCGAGGAACATGCTCCCATTCTTCATGAAGGTCATCTTTCGAGGAATGAACATTTGCCAGGCTCGTCCCAAGCATGTTCGATAGGGTTTAGGAATTCTCACGTCTTGAATGTAGTTTTTTACCAAATGAACTGTGTGGAGCCGGGCATTATCATGAATAATCGATACATTTTTGCTAATATTGACCAACCACGGATGTTCATTGAGAATCTCGGTTAAAGCTTCGGAATCACCTATTTTCATGCATACAACAGTAATTCCACATAAATGTACGATATATTACAGGGCTCCACCTCATAATCTGCGTGCACGGCTTGGACGGTAACGCGGCTGACCTCCGCCTTGTGAAGACTTACTTAGAACTAGGTCTGCCTGGGGCCAGGCTAGACTTCCTCATGTCTGAGAGAAACCAAGGCGACACTTTCTCTGACTTTGACACGATGACAGACAGGTGAGCGGTAATTATAGCTTCAAAGTTATGATTTGTTACAAAATCCTCATCAGTACACGTTATTGATTTTTACTCAATCTGATAACCAGTTTATAACCTAAATTAAATTATATGGTTAGTTAGTGAGACCGCTTTACGATGTAATTTATTAGAGTCGGCAAATCTCAATTTGAATATTCATAAATCAGTTTTTATTATGTTTGATTTTAATTTTGCCAAACTGTCTGATTTTGTCGCTATGTCGAACAGAATTTATGCAAAACGTTTTAAATTTTGTATATTCAGTACGAATACCGTTTCTGCTTCTTCAGGAATCACATAATGTAATCCTATGTTACAATATTTCCAGACTTGTACAAGAGATCCTGACCCACATTCAGAGCTCGAGTGACCCAGCTCGGATCAGTTTCGTGGGTCATTCCCTGGGCACGATCATCATCCGATCAGCATTAGCGAGGCCTCAGATGAAGCCATACCTGGCAAAACTCCATACGTTCCTCTCGCTAAGTGGACCTCATCTTGGCACTTTGTACAACTCTAGCGGATTAGTTAATGCTGGTAAGTTGCATGTCAAATTTTATACATGTTTTTGATTACTGAATTTGGATGTCAGAACTGCATTGGTTTAGGAGTGGAATCATTTGAATGACTCATCTGCCCATACATCTATGTATAAGGGATAGAGAAACCACTTTACTGTGCACAAGCGTATTTGTATAGCTATGGAATTAATTTTAAAAAGTATGAATCAAAGGATTACTTCTTGCATATCGTTGGAGTTTCTCAACGAACTTTGCGAAAACTATTATCGTAATATTACCATAGAAACTAACTTTCACCCACTGACCAAAATCTTCTCATATTTCCAGGCATGTGGTTTATGCAGAAATGGAAGAAGTCGGGTTCTTTACTGCAGCTCTCTCTACGCGACGCGTCCGATCCTCGGCGCTCCTTCCTCTACCGCCTGAGTGAACGGAGTCAGCTGCACCAGTTCAAACATATCCTGCTCTGTGGTTCGGGCCAAGACCGCTATGTCCCACTGCATTCTGCTAGGCTGGAGCTGTGCAAGGCAGCTGCTAAAGATACGTCGCTCTTGGGGCAGGCATACAGAGAAATGGTTAGTATTCGGTACTTTTATAGATGTAATAATTTCATGCAGTATTTATTTTAGTACGTTAATCATCAAGTACCCGGTGGCCTGACCGGATTCCTTATCATAGGTGTCATAAATATCGTTGAGGTTGAAGATGCTGACCCAAGTTTCCGTCAATAATATGGAATGACTAACAATTAGGTCATAGATAACTTCTTGTGGAGAACCACACAGGATCATACAAAAATAACCAGAATTTTCTTTCTTTTATGAGAAAGAGTGGGTATGACTTAAGTTTGTTTTTATTTAATTTTGACATTTGATTTATGCAGAATGAAGTCACAATACAAAAAACTCCAATCCTGTACCCAGTGCTCCAAATCCTTAGAGACGTTGTGCGGCCGCTTACAATTCCTCACAAATAGCAATGTTTTGGATTTTAGGCCCATAAAGTTTTAAATTAATCGTGCCATTTGACATGAAGAAGAATAAAAAGAATAATCGATATCTAACTCCAGGTCCACAACATGGTGTCACCATTGGCGGCGCGCGCGTCCACCGTGTCAGTGGTCCGGTACGACGTGCAACACGCACTGCCGCACACGGCCAGTGCGCTGGTGGGCCGCGCCGCACATATCGCAGCCCTCGACTCTGACCTCTTCATCGAGAAGTTTCTGCTCGTCTCCGCGCTCAAATATTTCCGATAAAACTTACAATTCTAAAGGCAGGTTCCTACGGTGACTATATGTGTGACCAGCCTGGCGCTAACAATAGTCGCCGTATAGACTTGCCTTGAATCTATCCAAACCAAATTAATGCATGGTAAGACACATTGCAGCTGCGTGGCTCGCCATGTTCAGTTATGAATTCCAACGCTACCAGTGGTGATAGTTTTAGCAGGCCTATTTTTTAAATACTTCGCGTAACCATGGCATCTTTGCACTTTGAAAATGGACGAATAACAGTAATTTAAAAAAAAATATTCGGCAGGAATGTGGCCGCCAAAGATCAGCATGTATTCATGGACATACACGCTTTAGAGAAATCAAAAGTAAGAGACTATCCTATGTACTTGACTAACAACTGCTTATAGAATTTTCCTGAAGACAGCATTGATTTCTATGGTTCCCACTGGTGACCACTTCTTATGAACAAGTTTGGAAATCTTTCCAAAATTATCAAAATGTATCGGACAAGTTTACTGACCCAAGATCCTTAGGGTAACGTATCTTTGTATAAATTGAGGCACTTTCATCGTTTACATAACTCTAATGTCTGGATGAGCGTAAATGCCTGTTGAAGAATGAACATTTTGATGCATGAGATACCTACAATGTTTTTTGCACCTTCCTTGATCTTCATTTGATTGCAAGTTCTACTGTTACCAAACGAAAAGAAGGTATAAATTTGGTCCTAGGGCCTACATTTTTTTCTTGTTAAATATCTTTGTCATTGCATTTTCTATTTATCCATTTATTTTTTCGCATTTGCTCGGCATTTAAATCCATCTGGCTGCTTTGTATCTAAATGATTAATTGATAAAGTGTTTTTACCTCCTTTTTTTTACAAATATTACAATTGCCATGAATTTGAATTGTACTACAGCTCTATACATTTTGAACATTCTTTGCATTTTCTTCCACAGAGTTGCTTTAAAAATTTTGAGGTGGCGAGAACATTGCTGAAATATTACCTTCTGAAAAATAACGATTGGGTACTTAAATCCAATACTAGACAAGCCTAAATATTTTGAAGCAACTCTGTGACTCAATTATTGTGTATTTTCCTAGTATCGTCTGCAGTAGGCAGTACAGGATTATCGAAATTATAAATAGACTTGGTGACAGCGTGATAATTCGACTAGAATCCTAATTGTAGAGTGATTTATGAACTATGTTGAGGGTAACTGCAATCAACAATTTTAATTACATAAGTAGATTTTAAGACGGATCTTTACACCAATTAATTAAGACTATAATTTTAGCGACTGTAGATAATATAGGTAGATGTTATTTGTATTATTGTTGTCTATGAACGATATCATTCTGGAACACCAGATTGTTTGCTGTATAAGTACCAACATTTAGGATCTTTTATATTTCATTGCGTTTGTGACGAATTGACTTGGCATATCAATTGCTATAGTATTCTATGACATCTGAAGGTAATGTAATATGAAAACGTAATTGTAGGTACGTCCATAGGACACAATTACTAAGTTTAAAAAAAAATTATTTCCTCCATTTCTTAAAAGACCCGTTGTACCATGCCGTAGCACTTTTTAAGTCTTTACTATCTATCTGGTATTGTAAATATGGGTCTGATCGTGTGCATGTTACAAAATACTTTATTAACCTTAATTGACATATATAAATTAAATCAATTATTGCTGCACGAAACGGTATAAGGATAAATTATAATTAAGATAAATACAGAGTTATATCAGTCTTCATTGTCGTGTTTATGTTTGTGGAGCAGAGGGGTAATTGCGGAACTTTTTATCGGTAGGAATTGGTTTAATATTCATAGTTAAACAGCATTCATTGCGTTATTTATGTTGCTGAGCCGACAATTTATTCGAAAAAATGACGCAATGGTTTAGAAATAATCTTCAATCCCATTCAGATTCTGATAAATTGTGTAAATTCTAATAATTGTCGTTTCGCAATTAGGGTGCAGGACGAATCAGCCAGCCCGTAGCCTTATCGTAAAAATAATAAAAACAAAGATATAAACTACGTAAATGTTAGATGAAAGTTGTAAATTTTTAACGAATGTTAGACTGATCTTTAAAAATATACGGACTCATACATAATTATATTTAATAAGTTTCATAGATTATTTTTTCTTATCGGTAGTGCAAATAATTTGATTTAAAAAAAAAACAGTAATTTTAATGTCACTCTGTCCACTTCTCTGAATTAATCGGTAGGTCATGTTTTATACAGGGCTTGGACGAATTAATTTATTCAGTATATTGTGTAAGTACCTACTCTACTCAAATGTAGTACCTACTTAATAGTCAAACCTCATTACTCACGAGCATGATGCTTGGAGATCAGGACAAAGAATCAGTTTCTATGGAACTGGCGATTCTAGACAGGTATTCGAATAAGCTACTTTCGTTTGGCAAATCAATTAGGTAAGCAACGTTATTTTAATGTTAACACATTGATACTTAGAATGAAATCGTTCAAATTTGCACTTATTATTAGATTCCCCTTTTTAAGAGACCCTGATGTTTGCCTAGTTACCTTCCTGTCCTACCTACCTAAAGTTTGCCTCAGGCCGATACCTACATGTTAAAATCCTAAATTAAGACCCAATCATGCAACAGAGCTCCCCAGTTTAGAGCCCTGATTGATTGAAACTAGTTTTAAGTAATGCATAAAGCCAAAATTATATTACGAAATGAGTAACTTGAAATTATATAAAATGACAGGGTGATTTTTTCGTTGGTGACAGTCCCGTGGTTCACTTGGGTGAGCGACTGTGCGAAAAAGTCGCTTTTTATGACACTTTATGACACTTTTATGACATTTCGTATTGCCATTATGGCTTAAAACTACATACCTAGTTTCAACCAATTTCATAAGTTCCCGCGTCTGTCTGACTGAGCTTTAGGTGGTAACTTATATACAAATCAGTACCTTTAAACAGTCGCCTCGTAATTACTTGGCCCATTTTGGCAACAATTCCCAGTAAATTGAAACTTCAGTCCCTAAGGTCGAACTATTTAACCATCAAATACACAAATAATGGACCTTCTCGTTTTATGTTATGCAAGGACATTCAACCTAGCGCCGTATCCTGTTTAAAAGCGATCGCCGCGCAAAAACGCATCATCGTGATCTTGTCACTTTTAGTAGGAGGGTGAACCTGAACGAGTGTTCGCGCCAACAGAGGGCGCCTCCAGTTGTCCGAAAAAAAAGTGACATACCTATGTACCTACAGGACGCGGCTTTAGGGTGATAAAGTAATTAACTACGTGATCCACTATTAACCAGGAAGGTACTATTATTTTGATAGTATTAGTTTGATTTATCATCCACCTATATTTTAAACACTTGTTCCATTGAAACTGCAGTCTTTGTTAAAAGCCTTTCATTAAATCTTATCTACGTAGGTGTGTATCAAAATGTGGGAGGAATTTTGTAAATATTATAGAAAAGAATTTTATTTGTAAATCGTATGTTTAATGGCAACGTGTCGATGTTATACACTTATGATAATAAATAAATAATGCCTGAAATCCTATCTGTTTTTTTACACAATATTTCTTGCTACGGCTTCGTTACAACGAATAATATATTTTTTAACTAGGTTCTGCCTGAGATTTTGTGCTCGTTGAGATCAAATTAGACCCAATGGCGCAGTGTTGGTTTCTATCAGTGAAATATTCCTCTAAAGTATGCTTTCGGAGATTAAGTCTTACAAACAAGCAGTTTATATCTTTAAAATATTACCTAGTTTAAATTGGATTACCAATTACCATATTTACACGCTTTATAATGAAGTAAGAATAGAATGATTTGGGAATGGTTTGGGTTGATTCCATACTTGCTGTGATTGAAGCATGTAGGCAGCGCCATCTCGTGGCAAATGACTGCCTTCACAGCTCGCAAGCCTGCTGTCAAAATTTTCCGTCGACCAAAATAAAGATTGTAGAAAATCAGTAAGTAGGTACTTAGGTTAACACGTTAACTGCCGACACTTTTTAATCAATAATCGACTTAAAGTCAAATAACTATACACTAAGTATATTTTTGACTTTTACTGATTTTGCCCATGGCAGTTAACGTGTTAAGAATTCGATACGGGAGCAAACAACGAACAATTGTATTTTGCACAACAAAGTATTAAACAAATCAATGCACCGATATAATATAAATTAACTCTACTTTTATGATATAACTGAGGGCAAGCTGCTAGAGAAAGATTATTTTTAGATTCACAATATTTATTTCGCATGAGCCATAATAAAAAGAACTCACTTGACACATTTCATCTCTAATATTACCTATTTCTTTACACCACAGACAAATATAACATTTACTAGCAAGCCTAACTTGATCCTCTATGGAATCTATGGCCCTGTAGAATGTAGGTAGTTATTGTTTACCTGCCAAATTGAATTTCTACCTCGAATTTACACGTAAACTTTTGTTTGTGCGTATTACTGAATCAAGAACAGTTATGACTAGTACTGAAATAGTTTAAATTGCGATAAATAGGAAACTCATTGAAGCTTGCTACATTCAGGTATCCAGACCAGTAACTGCGTTACAAAAGGTCCAAAACAGCTTTTAGTTTAAAAGGTAGCTCTCAAATTCTCAATAATGCCGATAGCAACGTACGTCTTCGTAGAATTTGGCGATCTTCCAGGCCGAGCCCATGGCGAAGTACAAATCACCGAACTGTGTATGTTAGCAGTGAAACGATGGCACCTACTGGAGACCGAGCCAGGTCAACGACCCCTAGTACAGTACAAGCTCCGATTGTGCTTCCAGCCTGACAAAAGATTGAACCAAAAAAGTGGTTCAATAACTGGACTATCCAAAAGTTTTTTGAAACATGAAGCTAAATGGAACCAATGGATATCTATGATACCATTAACTGTTTCATCAGCTGTCTAGAGAAGCTTCTGTGTTTGGGTGGCCAAAATACTTTTGAATCTACTTCCAGTTACTTAAATGTCATTTTGATAAAATAGATGTTAAATTATCAGATGATGTCATGTGTACAGATAGCGCTTATACGTTTTTTGATATACTGGAAGCTGAAAAATCTGTAAACGGCGGAGATAACATCTTTAATAGTAGAAATACCAAGCGTGATAGGACAAAGCGCTTTTAAATTTCACTTCCACTTAAATTTCATTTTGATAAAACGCAGGTTACATTATCAGATGATGTCATGTATGAATAGTGCCTATGCTTTTTCTGATATACTGGAAAACAGAAGTAGTTAAGACTCTACGATTTTATTTAAATATCGTAAAAATAAGCACACAGCAAAAATGTTTAGTGAATGATGGCGGGGACAATTTTATACTTTATATCCTATTGAATCAGACGAATTGATGGATTATTACCCATGAGCTGGAAAAATTCCTGGTTTTGAAGAAAATATAGTCACTGAGGGGGCAGAGTATTATTGTTTCATGATTATGAAAATAGCTAAAGCACAAGGTAAAGTCTTTACTAAGTTGGTTGAAAAACATCACTGTCCCTTCTCTAATGTGCCTGATTATGTTATTACTTTTTTTCTGTTTGTTTCCCTATCAGTTACAGTTAAAATGGTAGCGATGAAGTATTTTTATTTTATTATGGCACGCTCCCTCTCACCGAGAAGAGGCCTGTGTCCCAGCAGTGGGAACGTTATAGGCTGCTAATGTATGTATGTATAAATAAGAAAATGCCAATTTTGATATTAGCGATATAAGTATGATTACATACAAGAGTGTATAAAAAAGTGATTGTTTTATGTGCTCGTGCAAACGTTGATTTAGGTACAGTCAGAAACAAATGTCGATTTGCACTGAAGTTTTTGATCTCATTGTTACTGAACACAAAAAAAAATATTTATGTGAAAACTTGTCTATATAAAACAGTGTCATTCATTTTGATAAACCAAGCAACACTATATGGGTTTGTTGCTGACCATAACAATGTTGAGGTTGACAAGCACTCCCACAATATTGTTTTTATTGATTAAATTTTAAATTCATATAAAGAATTTCTTGCTATTTCATCATTTCAATAATCTATATTTATAAAAATGAATCCCTATTTCCCTTGGTCACGCCATCACGCGTGAACGGCTGGACCGATTTTAATTTTTTTTTTTTGTTGTTGTGTTTGTAATTGTCAGGAGAATGTTCTTATGAAAGAAAAAAAATAAAAAATTGCGCGGAAAATTTAAGAATTCTTATTTAAGAATACTTAACAACCATATAATAGGACAAATTGTAAACTTTTTTAATGTAACATTATGACATTTGACATAGAATTGACAGAATGCGTGCTCAAATAATCAAAGAGACAGGACAACGTCTGTCGGGTCAGCTAGTTTACAATATAACTTAAAGACTGTTATGATGTCTGTGTTAAGTATATTCTCTCATTCAATTTCTAGATGTTATTTCCAATTACTAAGTTTATACAATTAAAAAATATTTGACATAAAAGTTATATGGAACAATACTTTTGAGCATACAATTTGATTTAAACAATATGAGCCACAAGAACATTCTCACTGTCCCTACCGTAATTAAAACAACATTATTTAGCCATAGTCTGGGGACTCAAATAGTTCACAGATTGATTTTGTCTTCTATATAGTGATTCTAAAGTGAATAAATAATTCATTAAGTTCCTTCCATGCCTGTTTTTTAATATTCCACCAACTAACTCGAAGGAAGTAAGTAATGGACAAACTGCCTTTCCAGTATTGCAAATGATGCTCTGTGAACTGCTTACTCCCTCGGCGAATACGTTATTTTACTGGACACACTTTGAATTTCGCGGGGTCCCTAACATGGAACATGACGTAAAAAATATTTGTCAAAAATACAACTTATTTATTTTCACCGGCAATGGAACAATTATTAGGCACTTTTATTTAAAATAATTATTTGTGGAGCAACTGGATCGAGAGTTTTAACCCGATTTAATTTAATAATCGATTGTTGCTGACATAACTCGCTGGTGATTTGGAAATCACAAAGTCAACAGAAATGACAGACAATTTGTCGTCAACGTCCCTAGTTTAGTCGAATTATGACTTAAATCACAGACTATATAACTTATTATGACACGTTCGCACTATTATTCGTAGAACTATTGTGAAGGGATTTTATCGCGCACTGCATTTTCAATGTTTGGTGTTAAGCCGAGCATTGAGAATCCAAAAGAGTGTATCCTAACGCGAAAAAATACACTGTTTGGTGTTTAATACCGTTACCATATTTTTACATTCGTGTGAACATGGACTTAAAGGGGAATCGTCAGGGTACCCGCGAAACCACCACAGAATTACTATTTTCTGAAAAACTAATTCAATTGGATAATCTCATTGAATGACTTTTTCATGAACTTAAAGGGTTACTAGAATTACACCTTTAATGAATAAAATTATGTATGAACGTTAGATATGTTACGGTTGTGCTTTGTAATTCAACCAACATACAACCTGCAAATTGAACTAAAACATGAGAAAATTTGAATTTCGCGGGCTACCATAACAACCTTCATACGCCTAGTATCCACCAGGAAAATTTTCAAACAACAATATCAGGCCGCAGGCCTATATAGTCAGCTCTAAGGATACTAAAAAAAAACAAAACTAGCAGCATCAATGTTCAATATTGACCCATTATTCGACTAAAACAAGCATGTTAATCGCTGTCAAGCACTATAAAGTACTGTGGCATCATTGGCATTATTCATCGCAACTATTGGCAACACTTATTTTAATGACAGTTGTTCCGCCGCGGTCGTCGGTCTCATGTGTAGTTCCGCTGGTCAATTTTAATATTATTTGAAACAATTTGGGCGTAGTTTATTAATAAAAGTGAGAAAAACGCTTTAATATTTCCGAAAAATCCTATTTATTGCTACAAAGTCGGTGATTTACAAACATTTAAGTGACATTTTTGTAACTGTTAAGGAAATAGGCAATGCAGTGTTCGCTATCGAATAGAATTTTGTAATAAATTCTGATTTATTTAATTAAAGATGGGGAAATTGTTGAGTCTTTTGTCTAGGGACGATTCTAATTGCTGTTCGTCGCCGCGTTACGATATCTTTTTGGATTTCGAGAACGCCGCGCCCACAGACACTGAGCGCGCCGTTTATGAGGAGGTTCAGAGGGTGTTGTTAGATTCCGAGAAGATACTTGAAGAGATACAGTGCTATAAGGGTGCGGGGAAAGAGATACGAGAGGCGATAGCGGACCCTTCGAGGATATCGCAGGAGAGAGCGTGGCGCGCCGTGCGCCCGCTCGTGGACAAACTCCTGCGCTGCTATAACCACTCCCTCCAGCTGCAGCGGGTAAGTCCATGAATCACTACATTTCGTCAACATAGACACTCACTATAATTGGTTTTTAGCAGATTCAGAGATATTTACCCTATCAGTACTGTTCAAATGTTTTTATTTTAACATTGTGGGGGTATCACATAAATTATGTATAAATGCAACTGGTAAATGCCACTATCAATTTTATTTCAAGTATCTGGATAATTGAGTATGTAAGTTTATCAGTAGGTATTAAACTAATTCAAACTTACATAGTTATATTTACCTGCTATGGTCATATTTATATACCTAATTATATTTTAGTTTAGTATTGAGTTTCTCCTCATTGAACCTTTTTCTAGCCCAATAATAAGATAAGGGAGATAAGAGTAAATAATTTCCAAGCCGAGCTGGCCCTAAACAATGCAGATTTTTTTTTTAGTAATACTTACAGGTACACTCATCTATATACTAAACTGACATTGTGATATATCAAAGTACAGTTATGATTACCTTATTCATAATTAATTTTAATAATTTAAAAATGTACATCATAGTAAAGATTAGTTTATTTTGAAATGGCAAATCCCTTTTTATTTATTTTGCTATTTCCATGACTGTTATTGCCAGCCGGCTATTCCTTTCTTCTTGCTACGTATAATGAGTGTCTATAGATGTATCAGTTATCATCATCATCATCATTTCAGCCGTAATACGTCCACTGCTGGACATAGGCCTCCCCAAATTTGGGGGGCTTTGCCATAATCGCCACGCTTGGCAGGCGGATTGGCGATCGCAGTATGTTGGTAAAATGCACAGAGAACGCTGCTGCCCATTCTCTAGTAAGTCCCTTAGTCGCCTCTTACGATACCCACAGGAAGAAATGGGGTGATGCTATTCTTTACGTCCGACACCACACGGTACCAGTTATAGTATCAGACATTTAGGTCCACTGGCATAATGAGATCTACGAGAATTCTAAGATATTAGTAATAAATCCTGAGCTAACAACTAAGCTCTGATTTTAAAGCGTAGAGATAATGCCCTTCATTTTCTTTATTTTTTGGTACTATAAATAATAATAATAATAATATTCCACAACTATCACACAACGCCATCTAGTCCCAAGCTAAGCAGAGCTTGTGTTATGGGTACTAGACAACTGATAAACATACTTATATATTTCTAAATACATACATATTATAGATAAATTACACCCAGACACAGAACAAATGATCGTGGTCATCACACAAACATTTGTCCTGGGTGGGAATCGAACCCACGACCTCCGGCATAGCAGCGGCATAAAGGCTTGTTGCAGAAGTCATAGATCATTAAAAGTACCATCTGTCAGGTTTTTTACTCACGACTAAAATAATCAAAATTCCATCTCAAAGAGAGACTTGGTAATCAATCCAAAAACTTCATACACATTATCTTAGCAGTCATTCTGGCTACCACTACATCAACCCAGCATTATTCCCCACTATCTTTATAAAGTAAACATTAAATATTTTACCAAGAGAGTGGTATATTGTCATTTAGCATCCTGTATAGTACTCTGATAAGTTTTGATAAGATTACATGATGTCATATTGATAAGTTCTCACACTGATAACACTGTGAGCAAATACAATATAATGTTTGTCAAGTGTTTATGGAAATATTCACAGTATTCATTTCATTTAAAAGTAATAAAGTAATGATTGTTTTACATGACCATAACGACGAAACAGACAACACAAGTCAGACATCAAATTACCATATTATAAAAATCTATCAATATTAAGAGCCTGTCGGCCCCATAAATACCATCTGAATGTAAAAAGACGATTAGTTTAGCACCTAATAATAATTTATTTAAAAAGCTCGAAGTTAAGCAGCACTTGACGAGGTCAGCCCACAGATGGGTGGCCGTTCTCTACTTCAAAACCTACGAAATAACCCTCCGCACTGTTACAGTTGCTCTAGACCTGATGCAATTACGACGACATTTCAATTCCACAGGTGATTAACTTTTAATCCGACCCCTATTTAGTAAAAAAATAAAAGGCCTCCCTTATGATATGATAATGAATTAAAATGTCTCCCTAATGAGTTTCATGTGCCCGAGAACACATGATATTTATGAAAGTATAAATAGCTATAAATAATAAGACGAGGGTGTTCATTCCCCCGTTAACATTTCACGCTGAACACGCGTGCTGAAAGGTTACCGCCCACCACCACATTTGCATGCATTGTGCATTAGTTTGATTGAATACAGAAAGTACTTGATAAACTCAAGGCCTACATACGTTGCGAGATTTTTGTCAATTGATAAAAATCGGGGAAATTGTAGATGAATAAAATTCGGCAAATGTCATCACCACGCGAAGTTCGATAGTCAGAAACGATGACCAACAATCTACCGCGACTGTGACCCCTATATGAAATTGCCAGTCGGCACACGGCATACCCCATAGCAGAACGAGACGCCAAAATCCTCCACTCAAACGAGGTAATCAGCAAATATTTTTTTAAAGCTCCTTACATTTCCACCTGCACGTATCGCTTTCTATCATTCACAAACTGAGGATATTCTGACGAAAGTCCAGTGGTGCAATAATCTCTTAACTTGCCAGCACACACACGCTGCTGATGCTAACAACAGTGCAGGAGAACTGGGTCGGGCATTACAACCTCATTTTGTGTAACTAAAAGCATTATAGCCAGCCAAACTGACCAGCGGAAGAAACTTAAAAATGAATGTGTCTTTTGTAAATTCATTCATTTGTTCACCATTCAATTGCTCTGAGATCACGCAATCGTCTAATCATTTATATCATTACATTAATAAATTACGTACACTTGTTTATTTAATACCTAATGAGCATGAAACTCAGTATGTAATAAGAAGTTATTATTTAACTTATTACTTAGTAAAAATAATATCCTCATAGTCATTAAAACCGACGTAACTAGCATTAACTTAGTGTGGCTTGTACAACACGGTGACGTGCTAAAAAGTGGACATGAATTAGTCAGACTAGGTACGTATGTACCGCAAGTATAGATCCAATCGATTGATTCACATATAGGGGAAGCCCAATGGAAGTAATTGCTTGCTGCTTGGTATCTACCGTGTGGTGCCGGACGTGAGGAATACCACCATCCCATTTCGTCCCGTGGGTGTCGTAAGAAGCGACTAAGGGACTAACTAGAGAATGGGCAGCAGCGTTCTCTATATATTTTAGAGCAGTGGTGGCCCAGTGGTAACGGCCGCGACTTATGAGTAGTATGTCGTGAGTTCAAACCCAAGCAGGCTCATTACTTTGTGTAAATTATTTCATCACCACTGCTCTCAAAACGGTGAAGGAGAATATCGTGAGGAAACCGGCATGTCTTAGAACCAAAAATTCGAAGACATGTGAAATCTACCAACCCGCACTGGGCCCGCGTGGTGGATTATGGCCAACTCCCTCTCACCGAGAGGAGGCCTGTGTCCCAGCAGTGGGAACATTATAGGCTGATGATGACTGCGATCGCCAACCCGCCTGCCAAGCGTGCCCCAACCCCCCAACATTGGGGCAGGCTGTGTCCAGTAGTGGACGTCTTCCGGCTGAAATGATGCTTGGTGATTTCCCGAAAGAGAATACTTGGTATTAAAATGACCTGCAAGTCTTCCGCCAACGGACATTTACCCTTGACACCCAATAAATAAATTGCGAGGAAATATTCAGATGGTTTTATTACCGGCCGGACATACACGTCCGTTTAGTTGGGACTTGGGAGTCGACACAATCGGTAGCAAACGGCTCCCAACAGGCCTAACCGACTGGTTAGTATCTTTTCGGCTCCGATTGTACGTGTTTCCGGTGCGCAGCGAAACGTACAATAACATTCGCTCCTTATTAGGTATGTTACTCATACTGTTTGACACAGTCGTGGGTACAAGAATCGATGTCTCGTAAGTACCTAACTGATAAATAAAGTGACGTATCCGAGTTCTACCATCTCATACTACAGACACGCACAGAACAAATAATTTCCGACTGAAATTGTTTCGTGTTCCCACGAGAAAATGTGAAAGATTTTCAAAACAAAATGTCAAACTGTCTCAGAGTTTCACAATCGGTCATTGAGGTGACACAAATATGTTTCAGAGTCCGTACTGAAAATAATGATGCTTTACGCCAAGCCTGAATGAATGCACACTCGTATTGAATCGCCGACGAAACAATACGATGCTTCAAAAATACCGGAGATCTTTAAAAATCAGTAAGTAGTAGTCAGTAGAGTTTTCCATGGCATCACATCTTTCTTGCGTGGGCTCTATGCAATTGGTCAGAAAATCCTCATAATAATGTAGTCATAACCATTTAATTTCGTTCTGCTTCTAATTTCAAACTTACTGTTTTGTGTTCTATGTTTAAACATGAAGCTACAAACTAAATTACTACATATTTGTTCTGCAGCTCGCCAGAGAATGAGATAAATAACAGGTCGGTAGTAAATACATCAACGGGCCGAGTCTGGTTCTAAACAGCATCTATACTAGCCTCTGCGTATGCTAGCTTTTACAGAACAAAACAGATTCAGAACGGCCAATTTGAATTTAAACGTTGCCATTCGTCTTGTACCTATGCCTCCCCGTCAAGTTGTAAAGGAGGTCTGCATTATTTTTGGTCCCACGAGCCGTGAGTCAGCAAGCTGATTTGACATTATTCATAATATCGGCTTGTAGTTGTCTCGTTGCAGAGCAAACTAAATATTACGTAAATCACAATACTATCGTAATAATGAGAATAACAGCCAATAATAATGGATATTCAAGTAATTTTATTGTACCTACTTCATGTTTTACCCATAGATTTTGCGGTAAGGAAGTGCGGTAGGAACTAGCTTATCTACCACGTCATATACACGTACATATAAGTTACAATTACAACTACTCGCACTCATTGTTACGACTATTCATTTTAATTTAAAATTCAAGTAATTTTAATGAATTGTCATGCATTACACAATAGGTCATACCACATCCAAAAAGGTAAAACCACTGGCTGGGCTAAGTTAGCTACTGCCACGAGCTATCTGCGCCTGTTCACAGTGTCTTGTTATGATAAAGTCTGGATTGACATGACAGCTTTGTAAAAAACATAAATACTATCTATAAAAAACATAAGAGAACAAACATTGTTGAGTACGCTGAATACTGTGACACTGACTTAAATTCTTAATTTACAAATATCTTTGCAATAAGAAATCTTTAATAGACTCCAGAGAAAGGACGCTTAAAAGACAGGTGATCAGCATCAGGAGTTCAGGTCCCGCGAGAATTTGATGCATTTCCTTTTAAAACGTTACCTACGTAACCTAACTAAAACAGGAAAAGGAACGCAACAAAGGAAAATTGCGAAATAACCTCCTTTTAAAATTAATTACACGGTCTGAATATTTTTGGAACCTACTTTAATTATGAAATCTACTTCTTAAATCTAGGTCAAACTTAAAGTTAACGATATTTTTGCAAGTTCACATGATAAAAGATAAGAATAGCTTCCCGTATTATATTAATTGGAGCAAGTGCTCACTGTTCATTATCCAATTTACGTAATGATTATAACCTCTTTACTCCATTATCTAGTAAAGTCTTTGTATAAGACCTCTATACTATATTTCATAGATTTTTGAGTAATGGGTGCCGCTAGTCGGACACCGTTTTGAAGACTTGGAGACCATTAACCATTGGTGTTGCAAGGTTTTCTGCTTTGAAAACACTTTATTGTATTAGTCTGTAATATAAGAAGATTAGCAAAAAAAAAAAAAAAAAAAATAAATATTCGAACACCGTCACTTCCTAGTTTAAAAAAATCATTTGAAAAAATAGAATGCAGCATACGTCAGCCACCCCACACGCCCATTACGTGTGTCAATCATCCAATCAGAACGGTCACAACTCGCACGGGTCGCGTGAGAATGCGCAGCTCACGATAACGCACGCTGCATCCTCCGAGGGCAATGGAACCATCAATTTATTTGCCTTATTAGATCTCCTGATTTATAATACATAAATTAATAAGAACATTGTTGTGCCTCGAACTTTGGAGTAACTGATTCTAATTTATGTTAGTGTATAAATTGGTTCTCTACGTTGTGTAAACCATGTTTTAGTATTATGAAAATATCACACTAACTTTGGTTATATTTGTTTATACCTAATTTAGGTTTTCGAATTAAACAATGGATCGTGTAATTAGCGTTTACATGTGTCATCAGTCATCACTTCAGTGTTGGTTTTGGGGTTGATGTTGGTCTCCCTTCCTTATACATTTCTAACGGGGTTTGCTTTTATTTAAAACATTGAGTTACAGTACGGTTGAATAATCGCTGAATTTTAGTGGTCCTCGCCTAAAATCACGTGGCCTACTGCAGTCAGTCGCGCAATGTTAACCAGTAGGTAATGGTAATTACGAAAATAACCCTTACAGTTACGAAATAAAGGCGCTGTCAATGTCAAATTGTTACCACTGGTGTGGGGTTGACTCCGTGGGGTTGAATACAGTCAAAAAGAAAAGAGAAAAAAAGAAGACAAGACAGGGAGAAAATAATGCAGTCTTTTTTCAGTTGGCGTACACACCGACTGAAAAATACTACATTATCTTTTATAGGAAAAATATTAGTAGGTATACCTTTCGGCTGATTTAGGTTGGTCATTAGAAAAAAAGAGCGAAGTAAGCATAGACTAAAAACTGGTTGGAATGCCTACAATATAGTTGAATTAGGTACCTATACATTTATGTTACTCACACCTCTATAATTACCCCAGTTAACTACATGATTGAAACAGTTTATTTTATTTATATGTAACAAATACATTTGTAAACAATGGTTTTCCTTCCTCTTGGCAAAAGTTATATATTTACGTATTGTTACATTCTGGATTGAATCAATCGAGTAAGTGTTTAATTAATTAACTGGAGTCAAGTGATGATAACCTAGCCTCTTTAACAGATTGATATGGCTATAACTCACTCCATAATTACTCTTGTTTGAATGCAAAGTTTATACAACTTTTATTCTCGGACCACAAAATGCAGATAACGCGAGATTACTTCGTTCTACGTCTGACTCGTACAAAGCTACATTATCCTTTCACCCATTGGTCCATACAAAGCTTATTCTAACACGAAGACTTGCATGAGTTCTTGCAAAATGTAACTCTCCAGATTGTCCTTTCAAACCGCAATGCGCGGTCCATTTTAGTCAGAACAATGACAACAAACGTCAAGGATACGTGAGTAATAACAGAAGTACCATCAAGTTTTGGATGCATAGCCATATTCCTTCTCCCCTATTATCGTACAGTTGGAAGGAGACAAAACAACGTTTTGTAGCTTGCATGACGTGGTATATTGTTGAATAGGGATCCTTATTAGGTGCGGTGCGGCAACGAGCGCGCTGCGGCATTTCGCAACGTGATATCTCGTACGGAACATAAATGTTCAGGGACCAAGCCTCTTTTTGATATACATACATTGTTCAAATACTTAGAAAGGCTTTATTAAGGTGGAACTTCCAGGGCAGCCCGCGAAATTTAAATCGTTTAAGGTTTTTTGCAATTTGCAGGTCAGTGTCAATTCTGTGTTGATTAAAACATGATTCGCGACCGTAAGACACGTGTGTATTTACAGAATTATATCATTGAAATTATCATGATCATCTTCTAAGTTTATTTAATTTCATTGAATGACTTTCATCTAATAGTCCACGATTTAAAAGTTATAATTCTATATAGGTGCTTCTATATAAAGCCATATTTTTTACGGTTGCAAATCATATTTTTTCAACATACAGCCTGACACGGACCTGCAAATAGCAAAAAACGTAAGACAATTTGAATTTGGCGGGCCACCCGTAGTGCATCCACCTTCCACCAAATAGTACAACTTGTTTCTGCCCGCGACTTCGTCCGCGTCAAATTTCTTGCTCCTCCGATCCATCCCGTCGCATCGAATCGCCTGCCCGTGGGAGGTCTTCGTATTCGTGATTTTCTTTCTTTTTGCTTGGCTCCTAAGGGGGGTCTTAGCGTGATGTTTTATAGTCTACAGCCTTCCTCGATAAATAGGATATCCAACACCAAACATTTCGATCCAGGAGCTAGGAATCTAGACTAATATTATAAAGCTGAAGAGTTTGTTTGTTTGATTGAACGCGCTAATCTCAGGAACTACTGGTCCGAATTGAAAAAATCTTTTTGTGTTGGGTAGCCTATTTATCAAGGAAGGCTATAGGCTATATAACATAACGCTACAACCAAGAGGAGCGGAGCAGTAATGAAAAATGTTGCAAAAACGGGGAAAATCGCACGGGTAGGCGATTCGACGCGACGGGAAGGGTCGGGGGAGCAAGAAATTTAACGCGGACGAAGTCGCGGCCAGAAGCTAGTATTAGTATAGTTATAGATTAACAGTTCAAATGCATTATAAGAATCAGGATCGCAACGAGTCAGACAGCCAGCTCAGTTTTGCGACAACGAATCATCTGGCGGGATACCGCCATAATTACGTTGAGCAGGTGGGTTCGGGATCACAATATATTATTAGTACATCCAAGGACTCTGCTTACAACCTTCCTTTAAAAACCCTTTCTTTCCGAGGCCATGACGTGGACTATTTATAGCCATGGCAAGGCCATAAGGCGAAAGGACCGATGTGAATTGATTATCTCTCACGCTTTTTAACACGCATATACATATAGAGAATAGTTTTTGAGTTGGTTTCCGTCCTTACATTATTATCTATCTCTGAGAATTTCTAAACGTTAGGTGTTATTTTCCACGTTTTTGCAACATTTTCCATTACTGCTCCGCTCCTCTTGGTTCTAGCATGATGTTATATAGCCTATAGCTTTCCTCGATAAATAGGCTATCCAACACAAAAAGAATTTTTCAATTCGGACCAGTAGTACCTGAGATTAGCGCGTTCAATCAAACAAATAAACTCTTCAGCTTTATAATATTAGTATAGATTAGTATAGTCTTATTATTTCACACATCTCTAATCTCTTTGTTATTTCTACATAATACGTTTTTGATGTACTAGTCAGCTTTAGAAAGATAAGTCCTTTACTTTTAAAAGGATTTCAAGTATGCAAAGTTATAGGTCCAACTAAAACCATTCTGATAAGTAGCATACGTTTAACTTGGTTAAGTAAGGAGTTTTGGCGAGCTTTCGCAAGAATTTACAGCAACAATGGCACTTAGGTGTTTCCCCGAAGAAATTCTTTAATAAGGAACCACAGAACGATCATTATACAAGTTTTGCTGGTTGTTTATATGAGCAGTTTTTTGTAAATAATGACCGGTGCGTGTCTTTTTAAAAACATTTACTGGTATATGTTTCTGTTCGTCGGTTGCCAGCTGCTCTCACGTCTCCTGTACTTCACGTATGTTTACTTACGTACATATAAACTACATTGAAATGGGCAGGTGTAACACGTCTACAAATAGGTAGGCGCATTTAATTGTACGCTCAGCTACCAACCTTTATGAAGGCATATATAAAAAGTTCCCGTGTCCACTGACATTTATGCAAGCGCTGCAATTATCCAAGTCATTCATAAGTGAATAAGACGGGCGGTATTCGATGTACATCTATAATACCTTTTACAGATTGCACCTGCGCTCTTTAGTATTATGATCTACAGCAACAATATATTATAAGCCATTATATTTCATACAAATGGTTTCCAGAAATGTCTGCACGGGAAAGCTGCAAAGAGATAACATTTTCCAACTTCCAAAATTTTGGAGACCCATTGTATTCTTTTGATCTTGTCAGCCACAATAGAATGCCAACAAGATTTTGTTCTGATAAACTTTTTGTAATTATTCTGGAAGTGAGTAAGCAAGCCATTTCAACAGCAGTGATGGAACAACTGGGTAGTCATGATAGCGCATAAATTACAATACAAGAAGTTTCGAAGACGACTAATCAACTCTGAACTTTATTCCATATAAAAATTGCTCACATTTCAGCGTCGTGTTATGAAAACAACTTCGTAGTCTCGGTTTCCATAATAATTTATACAGCACCCTGAAAGCACGTCCAACTTTGCACACAACTAGTGTTTTGCACGCAAAGCTCCACACTGAACAAAGTTTAGTGCAAGTATTGGCACGAAAAGTGCAACCATGTCGTTAATGTCGTATTGTTTGAATATAATGCTGACTGTGGGTGTAATGCCTTTACTTATCGGTACTTATGTGGGTGTTGCAAAATGGAATTTCATTAATTTTAGTATGTTATGTATTCGATGTAGTGTAGGTCGGTGCACAGCTTAATAGCTATTACGATAATACATAATAAGGATTGAGTAATTTGTAATTACGCGTACACTACTCAATTAAAAAGTTGTAAAAAAAGGAAATGGCTACGTTACTTGGTCAACGGTTGAAGTAGCGTGTTACATTATGGATTCTATCGGTGGAAAAACTTGCAGGCGTGTTTTATGAATACCAAGGTGTCCTAATAAACGTTATAAATGCTAATTGGACAGTAGCGTGACGCACTAGGCATACATTCATCAGGTCCAGGAGCTGTCTTACGAGCACGAGACAGATGATCGTGATGTGGAACCAAAGTTAATGGTGCATGGAGTACGTTGCACTCGGATATAAAGAATGCACACTTTCTGTTTACACTGTAATTTAACTAAGATTTTTCTTTTAATAAACACATAAAAAGCTGAGAAAACTACATTGATATGAAGAAAGCGTGAAATAGCGGAATGTTAGTGCTATCGGTAAGTTTTTACAAAGAATCAAAACAATAACAATAAAATTGGATGCGCTCATAAAAAATAATCCTAGTCCAAACAGCACTTTGTAAGTTTTTAAGCTATTCAAACATGAATTCAGTGTTAACTGGTAGTAGGTGAATAGTTCGAACACACAGTAAACAATAAGGAAACATTTTGTATTCCATAAATAAGGGAAATGACGCCCGCACTCGCTCTCGTTTTAATTTCTGACCATCTGGCTGAATTTATTGCTCAAATCTCGCAATTGGTCGGTAAATGGTGTTAATTTAATTACTGCCCCTGATCTCGTGTGAGCACTTAATTGTACATCGCGTTGTACCGCGATGTGAACAGTTAATATAAACAGTAGACTATCTTACTTAACACTATTACTGTATAGTATTGAGGCGTTGCATCTTAAACGCCACATTAGCAGCGATCGGGTCATTTGTTATTCTATCCCTAAGTTGACTCTTAGTAATCCTAGGAAGGACGAAGCTATTACATCAACGACTTTATTCTATAAATAGAATGTGTCCCTTTGACAAACTACTTGATGGATTATGAAATTTTAAGCTAGAAAACAAAAATCAAGATAAACTCATCAATCACTTCAGAAAACCTTGTTTACAATTAAACAAGTGCATTTAATGTGAAACGTGAAGAATTATTGAAAAGAAACCTTGTAATTATGTACTTATCTTGATTTATTCTCAGAGAGAGTATGATGTTTTTCTGTGCGATATTTCTTTTTACAAAAACCGCTTCTCCGGTCTCTTAATATTGTAATGTTGGCAATCAATTTCGGGTGCCAGCTGCCATTCCTCTGTGGAACACGGTTAGAGCATTCCATTTTCTTCACATTTCTCAAATGTGAAAATGGAATGCAATGAGGTCTCATTATCATTTTATTTGGAGTATTTTCTAGATGGAAAGCTAGATACCGCTCGCGGTTTTTCTCAAATCCCAATATCGTTTACATGGAGTAATATAACGCGAGTAGGTAGTTGAATAAATTCGGGCTCGCTTTATATTTTAACAACATTTAAAAACCATTCAGAACTAATCAATAAGTCTCTAGATAGTTTCCTTTAAGACAGATAGTAGCAGACGTTGGATTCAATCAAGGTATATGTATAGATGATATTCGGATGCCCTAAATCCATACAACGGCAAATTAATCTTATCTTTATTATATGCTACCGTATCTATGCCAATGGCCAATTTACTTGTCAGTTACAATAATTTCGCAGTGGGTCTAACCTTGACGGATATAAAGGATCATTTATGCTTCCCGCGACCGTGTCGATCTCCTTGGGACGCGTGCGCAACTTTAAAATATCCATTTACAGTATTACATCATCTTCGACGAATCCCAGAATTATCCCATCTGGTGGGATAATAAAAAAAAACTTGCCATCCTCTCCACACGTGATTCACCACGTTTTAATTTGTATGAATCACCAATTAATATATGCGTTTGCGCACCTACTTGCGAAGTTCGTTCGGGAAGTCGGTTTATTTACAAGTTATTTCTGAGGTGACACACCCTCAAGCGATAAACTTGTTTTGAATTGAAGGAAATGTTTTGTAAAGTCGGTGTTTGTAATTATCATATCAAGCTTCAGTATCTTACCTTTGTAAAAAGATGTTAAATCTCATCTTTGTGAAATACAGTTTTCCAGAGTAGTGTCGCTGTTGTTGCCCGATACCCCTGATGTGCGCATAATCACATCCCTTTGCCATTATCATCGAAGTGAGGGCTTAAATATTCATCACTCTTTTTTAGCACAAAGCCGTAAGTTTCTACTGAAACTTACTCTCTTAGCTCTTTAATGCCAAAATTATTAAAAGCATAACAATGTAGGCACTATAAAAGGTTGAGGTCAGTCTATTTTCCAGTGTTAATCTAAAAACATATGACTTTATCTCTGAAATAAATCCTCGAGTTATGCTTTATTCGCGTGACCGAAGGCTGAAAGTTAAGTTCGCGGTCCTACCTCTTCTCTCATTTTCATAATACACGTTTTCCCTGCTATAACAATGGCGATTTATATGTTTTAGACGTTATAAAACGGGGCAGGACCACCCTTTTAATTAATCAAATGTCCACTTGTCATTCATAGCGTGATATACGAGAATAAACTTTAATTACACATCAAAGTATCGGTCTGCGGGTTGATTATTCCTAACACATTATGCAGCATATTGAACTAAATGTATATACGCACTGCGAAGTGTTAAGAACAGACGGGAAACAATAAATCACTTCGCAGCTGTACATCATTTTAATTATTCTTGATTATAAAAACAATAAAGATGTCGAGAGAAAAATGGAAAACCTAACATCTAAAGAAAGCATAATTTATACTCATAAACTAGTACACACGAATCAAAGTTGAAACATGGAGCGTTTGAAATGTGAAATGCAGATAAGCTACTAGAGTAGGTCGCTTAGGAAACAGGAACAGGGGGCAAACGATAAAATAATCGGTTACATTGGTTCCCGTACCAATAAGCGACTGATGCAGACTAATCGACTGAATTACGATCGCTTCCTCGCATTGTTTTAAAACGGTTCACAAAGGCTCCGGTTTCGCTCAGCATGTCAACCGAGGCCTAAACATCTAGCTCTACAATCACACTCAAATATTTTGATAGGACTTAGATACCAACGTTTATTGGCTGCCGATAATCTAACCGAATGATAGCATACCGTGACCTGAGAAATCGATTACATGGAGCGGGCTTGCCTCCGGAAACAGTAGTGATTTTGGTGTGTAACACAACAGCAATATGTCGATACGGATTTCTGCACCCTAATTGAGTAAAACACTATCAATTAGGATCTAAATCATTTTGAAGGATATCGGTAATCCGTTGCTTTATATGTTCGAGAAATTGGTCTGCTCAACAACTTTAATAAGGTAATGAATGTTGTAGAACTGTAAAATTGGGAGCCATTCCTACTGTCACGCAATAACCCTCTGGTATATATCTGCTATCTTTCTTGAAGTCTCATGGAACCGTCTGTGCAAGTTAATCTTAAGATTGCTCTGAATATTACATTAACCTTAAGAAGTTACAAGGGGATCTTTAGTTCTTCGCAAGAATAAAGAAACAGTACGGTTGTGGGCTCCCGGGGGATCTAACTTGGCACGAACATCATGTAGTAGCTGAATATAACATAGACTTCTTGTGTTTCGTGCTTACTCCATGAACTCAAGCACGGATGTTTTCCTCACTGTGCTTATATTTTAGCTGGTCGCTATCACAACAATGGTCCCAGTCAATAAAAGCAGCCTTTGTACGTTTTTCACTTTTATTCTTATTTCGAAGCGAAAACAACGCGCCGTTCAACTTTGCTTCTCTGCGGCTGTGTTTACTGGAAATATGAAAAACATTTTCTTTTTGTTTAAATGTCAACGCCTCAGTTCTGCGTAGAATTCTAATTAAGAATTGTTTTATTCATTCACTTGTTGCTTTTTCATTTGTTTACTGGTGGTACCTTCCGAACCAGTAAGTAATCCTCGTCATATAATGATGCATTTATACTGAATTAACGAATTTTATTTTGTTGACAGGTGGTCCCACGGTTACTGGGTTCACTAGTGGGCGGTGCGATGAGTCCCACGCAGCACCTTGAACAGCAGCAAGCCCTCGTGAAGCAGTTCGCAGAAATATTAGAATTCGTTCTCAAATTCGATGAATACAAAGTAAGTACTACCTATAATAAAGACTGGCGAAAATGTATTCCAACCACTGATTTTGTAGTAAACAACAAAGGAACTTATAGAATGGATCAAGACAAATCGTTTTAAAAATTAGATTTGTTAGACCTGCTGGTGATCTCAGTATATTATCGGCATTCTCAGCGTATAGGATCAAGTTTCTGGCTATCATAATTCATGCTCCCTTTATTGCTGTTTACAACACCCACATGAAGATGGATTGCCCATTCTTTGTTACGAAACACCTAGCTAATATTCACACCAGCCTTTAGTATGTCGCATCAATTATGCATGTTAGCTGTAACCCACGCCTCGCCCGCTGCTATTACTATTATATGATAAACCCTAGTTTCTGGTTTCGGGGTTAAGTCATCATTTTGTATTCTAAACCGTTACATGAACACTACGTAATTTGGTTTGGACTTGCCTTGTTGCAGTTATTAGTTAAGGCAATCCGCCTTTATGTCCGTTAGGATGGTAAATGCATTGCAGGTTATCTAATGCAAAATGATCGTTAGCTGCACCAAATTGCTTATGCATGATTGGTTAGGTTAATGTTATGCAGAACTGCTAAATAGGTCGGTAATCTTGTATGTCGAAACGCTTCAATGGGATAGAACGCAGCTTTGTATTTGGATTCACAAACTTTTCTTCAAGTTTGTTTTAATACAGCTTCAGTGGAATCCATGTTTTGGTTTTGTAAACTCAATTCTTTCTGTGTCGGATTAAAGTTGTAAGTATCTAAAGGCAAGACTTTGATCGTTTGAAACTTTTTCAAGTATTTCTTCAGAATGGTTGAGTTTAAGATTTGTCTGGTAGATCGGGTCTTTGGATTGGCTAGATAGGTTTGACGATTATGCTTTGTTTTGGAATATATCATGCTGATAAAAAAGCTTTGATGCTTTCATCATCATCATCATTTCAGCCGTAAGATGTCCACTGCTGGACTTAGGTCTCCCCCAATTTGGGGGGCTTTGCCACAATCGCCACGCTTGGCAGGCGGGTTGGCGAGCGCAGTATGGTGGTAAAATGCAGAGAGAACGCTGCTGCCCATTCTCTAGTAAGTTCCTTAGTCCCCTTTTACGACACCCACGGGAAGAAATGGGGTGGTGTTATTCTTTACGTCCGGCACCACACGGTGATGCTTTGTACAATTCGAATGCTGGTTTTACAAGTCTAGACTTCTAGAACTGACTACTTCATGCAACCTTCTCACTTTCAGAACGATGATAGATCTAATTTGTGTAGGAGAACTCTTTTACGCCGCAGAGTCTTATTGTCACACTGTATAAAGTTTCAAAACAGGAAGTTAATAACAATAAATACTGATTCCTTTCATTATGCAGTTGATTACGAACCATTGTTTCGGCTATTGTTGTCGCATTCAATAAACTAAGCAGTGATGTAGGATTTAATTGTGTGATTGATTAATATGAAACAACTTCATAGAGTCTACAACTTTTTAGTTTGTTTTGTTGCCTAGTGGGCAGTCGACCAGGAAAAGTCATCAGTTATTAATGGCTGACGGAAAAAACAACTTGCGCTACATATTTATACAATAACCCAATTTCAAATACTACATTGGTTTTTTTTTTCTAGTGATCCAAAGTTTATTCAATCCGCAATCCGCCTTGCCTTTTCCCAGCTATAATGGAGTTGGCTTCCAGTCTATCCGGATGCACCTAAACACCAGTATTTTACATGGATCTGCACCCTAATTGCGAAACGCACTATTTATCAGAATCTGAATGTGATTGAAGATTATTCCTAAACCATTGCGTCATTTGTTCGAATAAATAGTCGGCTCAGCAACGTAAATAACGCAATGAATGTTGTTTAACTATCAATATGAAACCAATTCCTACTGATAGCAAGTTACGCAATTGCCCCTCTGATCTCCACAACCATGACTGGCTGAAAGTACATTCCGAGTCACGGAGGGGTGTCGATATGAAACGTTTTTTTAATTTGACTTATGTAATTAATGGTCACCCATCCTCAAACCAACCGTGGCAAGCGTAGCTTAACCTTCGTTCGAGCCGTGCGGCTGATAGTAATTACCCACGAACCCCTCTGTCAGATCTAAAACTTATTGTAGGTACTTATTGTGTTTTAGAGGGCCTCTTAAGCCCGGCACAGATGGGTAAAATGTAACAAAAACCGGCCAAGTACGAGTCGGACTCGCGCACCGAGGGTTCCGAACAAACCTGTAGGTATATAAGTAAAAGTTCACCCATCACGACAATCGAGTCGTAGTTCTGTTCTGTTTCTTGGCTTGGTTTTATTTCTGTCTGTGTTTTGTTCTGTTTATTATATGATGTAACAAAAAATTTACGGTTTTCGCAATTATTCCTTTATCTGTGCTATAAGACGTTGCTTCGTACCAAATTTCAAAATTCTAGATCGACTGGAAGTACCCTTTAGGTTTTGATTCCCTTGCGAGTTTCGAAAATTTGTGGAAATTTGCTGTATAAACGGCTATATCTTTTGATTGCGTTAGCTTAGAAGTTTGATTTTTTCACAGCTCCAAGGGACAGTAGACTTGAGTATTTGATATAAATTTCAGCTTGATACCTCCACGCGTTCCTTAGAAAAAGGGTCTTGACAGACGGACGGACGGACGGACGGACAACAAAGTGATCCTATTTATAAGGGTTCCGCTTTTTCCTTTTGAGGTGCGGAACCCTAATAAAAAGTACCACAAATGAACGGTACGAAATTAGTAATGCACTCTGTAACGGCCATTACACATGGTGAGCCATATTTGCATTTGGGATAATTACATGACAAACGAGCAGTGGTACTACAGCGTTAACGGCCTTTACTTACAATTTGTAGTTCGTAGGATCCACACAGGCGCCTTACTTTGTATAAATTATTTAATTACCACTGCTCTCAAAACTGTGAAGGAAAAACATCGTGAAGAAACCGGCATATCCTAGAACCAAAACTTCGAAGACATGTGACATCTGTCAACCCGCACTGGGCCCGCCTGTTGGATTACGGCCTACCTCTCACCAGGAGGAGGCCTGTGTCCCATCAGTGGGAACACATTACATGCTGATGATTATGATGACATCTAGACAAATAAATAAAATTGGAGTGTCTGTTTGTAATATTAAGATAACCACTTTTTACTAAGTGTATATATATGGATGTATACACGGTACATATACCAAAACATTTTTTTTTAAATTGTCTGTCTGTTTGTTCCGGCTAATCTATGAAATGGCTGGACCGATTTTGACGGGATTTTCACTGGCAGATAGCTGATGTAACAAGGAGCAACTTTTATTTTAGAAAAAAAATAGGATCTCACAAAAAAAAAACGAATGAAAAACTTTTTTGTTAAATACCACGCGGACGAAGTCGCAGGTAACAGCTAGTGACAAATAAATGACGTTACATGTTTTAGACGGAGTTACAGCACAATGTAAACAATCAAAAATGATCTAATGTTTGGTCCCAGCATTGTAAGCAGCAAATAACAAACAATAAGTCACAATGATATAAACAAAGCGACCAATCGTTCCCAGCGTATCTGATGCAGCATAAGTAATTCAATTGCTGGGACCCTTTTGACCCCAACCTTGCAGTGTCGTTGCTCCTAGCTCACTTACTGCTATCTGTACTCGCGAAACAATAATAATTGTAGGTACTGTGTCTACTTGACTATACTCCATTTGTTTAGGTAGTTAACTAAATGTAAACAATCTTAACATGTCTTTTATCTAAAAAACTGTCTAAAAATTGAATCTAAAAATGTTTACAATTAGGTATTTACTTAAACCGATGTTAGGTAAGTAACTTAATTTAAATAATATTTGTTGGTCTTTTATACGATTTATTTTATATAAAAAGACATATCAAGATTGTTTACCTTTAGTTAACTACCTAAACAAATGGAGTATAGAATCAGAGTTCATATAAGCTATTTAGAACGTAAATGCGAAAGTAATTGCCGTAGAATTTCAATGTAAGTTAAAATTGAAAGCTCTATTGGGATCGATAAATAAATCGTAATAGTTATAGCATCAATTTATTTCTTATTTGGATAAATGCTTTGTGACTTTCGAGTATTAATTGAAAAGCCCGAAACAAAGGACTGTGAAAGCCATAGCTGATGTCCTCATTATTAAAGGACCTATTTTACTGTAGCCTAATTTTTAGCTTTTCAACAAACCATTGTTTACTTTAATAATATTAAATATGTCTAATTTATGGGGAATTATTGCAGAAACATTAATAAAGCTTAAAAATATACGAGAAAAACACGCTTCCTTAGAAAACCAAACTAAAAAGTAGAAAATAATGGGAAAAAAGCGTGGGGTGCTTTTTAAGGTATTTTTTTATTGATATCAGGCACCCCACGCTTTTTTCCATTATTTTGTACTTTTTAGTTTGGTTTTCTAAGGAAGCGTGTTTTTTAGTTTTTTTAAACTATTATTTATTTTCAATTTTTTAGGGTGTTTCGAATTTTGAGACGTATGTCAGCGTAGTTTGTGTCATATGTCAGCGAAGTTTGTGACGTATGTCAGCGTAGTTTTCGAAGACAGTTTTTTACTGTCCTGGTAAACCTGGCAAGAATAATGGCACAAATTTATGAAACTATTGCATTGTCATCGGTCTAGAGATGGGCAGTGGTTAAATACTCAGAGGATAAATACTCGAGTTTTTATCCGAAACGGATAAATACTCGTTTTTACTCATTTTTATCGGATAAATACTCAAAATGATGGATAAATATCTTTTTTGCGCATCGGATGATTATTTTAAAATGTTAATGGTTTTATCGTTATTTAGGCTTTCCAAAATACTACGTTATTACATTTTTAGTTGTAATGTCAATTACCAGGGCTGTAATTATGTCAGGAGGCCAAACGTCTCTAATAGAGCATGCTGTTTAGACACAATTATAGAATCTTTCTTTGTTGAGAGTGTAGAGAATTGCTACATAATTGAACATCTCTGTGAAGAGCTTCTAAAAGTCAAGAAAAAGGCGGCGAAGACAAGTTTTTTGTTGTTGTTTGCCAACGCTATAAATATGCAAAGGGCTTTTCAATTAGTTAAAAGGTGTTGAGCCTTTAAACTGCGCAGCACACACTATTAATTTGCTGGCTCATGGTGTCCTGAAATGCGGTAGTTTCAAAAATTCATAAACTATGCAGATATGATAAAATATATAAAAAACAATTGGTTGTCGAACGATAATTTTACGTGATAGCATCTAAGTCTCTTCTACTCCGACGCATCGGCCGATGGAGTGGAAGAGAGATAGATGCGACACAAGTCGAACGCTTAGGCCGATCGTGCCTCTCTATTGCTTGTTTCGCGCTCTCGCTTGCACTCTCGGTGCAGGCAGAACGTGACAATGAGTCATGATTTTTCGTGTGTGCAGCCAGCGTTCATCGATTTTCATCGATTCCACACGTGCCTCAAAGAGATGTCAGCACATATTGAAAGGGTCCGCGAGCACCGATGCCTGCCAGGATTGCGGATCTGTTTGAAAGAGGTACTGTGGCCCTGGCACAGGCAACTGAAAAAACACGGGTGGGTTTTAGTCAGTACAAGTCTGACACGCTTTCATATTAGCGATAGTAATGGTGGCCCGGTGGTATCAGCCGTGACTTACGACTTATAGGGGGTGGGTTCGCACTGCTCTCAAAACTTTATATTGATCGCTCAATCCACATCCCACATGTCGACAACCTCGCAAGCCAAGTCAGGATACTTGATTTCTTTATCTTTCACGAGGTAGTTTTTTTTATTACAATGATTTAAGCGTTTCTTAAATAGTTTCTGCCTACCCCCATGGGTGAAAGGCATGAGTTCATGTATGCATGTGAAAAAAAATGTACAAATGTATAATTTTATCTAACTTTGACAGTTATTGACGAATTGTATTAATGAAATAGTGAAATTATTGTCTAAATCGGCATTTTGTAATTGTTAAAACGATTAATAAGGTACGATATCAATCTGCATTGTCTGTTTTTCATTAATTTTAATCCTTTTGTTAGTAAAATTACAAAATTTACGTTACGAAAACTTAAAATAGTATTTATCCGCTGTTTTGGATAAATACTCAGTAAAAACGGATATTTATCGAGTATTTATCCATTTTGAGTATTTATCCGGATAAAATCCCAACACTACATCGGTCCTTGACAGGTGTGCAGTTTGAATGAAATCTGGTCGTTTAAAGTGGGTCAAAACCGCGCTATAAGGAGTCGGTTACAAACAAACATACAAACATACAAGTGAAGCTAATATAAAGCGTGTAAAAAAATGTTCAGTCACAATTCACCAGCAGCCTAATTGCGTAAGACGTCATTAATCACAATCTGAATCATTTTAAAGGATATTGCTAATCAGTGGTCCATTATGTTGTTATGTTCAACTGTCCCGTAGGTCTCGTGGTCGCAAGCGCGACTGCTGAGCGTGGGGTCCTGGGTTCGATTCCCGTATCGGGCAAAGTGCTCTGGGTTTTTCCATTAAGAATTTCTTAGTAACAGCCTGGAGTTTGGGAGTTGGCGGTGCGATACCCCCGTGCCTCGGAAAGCACGTTAAGCAGTTGGTTCTACGCCTGATCTCTCTCCGGTCGTGTCGGATTGCCGTCCCATCGGACTATGAGAGTGAGGGAAGAGTGAGGGCTCCTGTATCTGCGCACACACTTGAGCACTATAATATCTCCCGCGTCGATGGCTAGTCTCTTGATATTGGCCGCCGTGGCCGAAATACGGTCAGGAGAACTATATATAAATATGTTGTTATGTTCGAAAAATTTATCTGCCCAACAACGCGAGAAACGCAATTAATGTTGTTGAACTGTCGAAGTTAAAGCTATTGCTACTGTTATTGTGTTACGCAAATACCTCGCTGTTATCCAAAATATGACCACCATCATCAGAAAGATGTTAAATGAGCCTTCACATAAGCCACTTAACAATCAAGAGAGAATAACGTAATCAAAACGCGGCAAACTCATTAAATTAATGATTCCCGTCTTCATCTTTCGCAAAAGAGGAATTAAGTGTCCGTCCTTTGCACATAATACCGTAGTGCTCTTTTACAGCACCCCTACAAAAGAGGCGCATTCCCATAAAGCCACTTCAAGCTTGAAAATTATGCCCATTCCAACAAATATTTTAACGGTGAAGGAAAATATCGTGAGGAAATCGGCATATCCTAGAACCAAAAATTCAAAGACATGTGCCATCTTCCTACCTGAGGGGTAATTGCGTAACTTGCTATCAATAGGAATCGGTTTCATTTTCATAGTTAAACAACATTGCGTTATTTACGTTGCTGAGCCGACAATTTATTCGAACAAATGATGCAATGAATTACAAATAATCTTCTATACGATTCAGATTCTGAATGATAGTGCGTTCCACAATTAGGGACTGGGCCCGCACGATTGATTTCGGTACTTCCTCTTCTGAGAGGAGGCCTGAGTCCCAGCAGTGGAAACATTGTCAGGCTACGTTAGCCTGCCAAGTGCCAATATCCTCATCTAAAAATAGTTTATAATAACTAGTATTGGTTGTTTAACTATCGCCATAATTAATCTAAAGCGAAGCTATCTAAATGTTAGTCATCGAGTCGAAAAGGGAACAATTTGCGAAGGCATTGTATAGAAAGTGAGGTGAGGCTTGGCTCGAGTTGCGACCTCGTCGGTGACTCACGGGCTTGCATTCGATATTTTACGTGTAATTCTTTGTCATTCGACAGAACAGATGAGGATTTGGTAATAGCGTTCCAAGTAACTATTAAATCAAATCGTTTATTCAGACTTGTTGGTCGTCTCACGTAATGATTGGGAATCCATTTATTTGAAACGAGGACTCCGAAAGTAATATCAGACGCACAGGTCGAATGAGCTGCCAGGGTCGCGTCATTTGTTCGAAAGAGATACCGTGGCCCTGGCACATGGGCAACTGAAAGAACACGGGTGGGTTTTAGCCAGTAAAAGTCTGACACGCTCTCCCGCTCCACCCAAGAGCGGGAGACGTCATTTGATGATTTCCCACCCACAAAAAAAAAGGTCGAATGATCCGGTTAAGCTATGTCTGCTGCGGTTGGTCTGTGGATATATGACCATCTTTCCGTGCCTCAGAAAGTCCGTTGAGCCGGTCCTGGCTGTTATTTGTAGATCTCTGATAGTCGTTATGTGTCGTCAGAAGCCCGATAGTCTGACAATCATCCTACCATAGCTATAGAGGTCAGATATGCAGACGCTCCGTATAAATGACTGGTTTTCAGCTGCATCTGGTTGCACCGGAGGCCGTCCCCAGCATGGTTGGGAATAGGCTAGGCAGATGATGACTCTGAAAAATTATATTCATTTTGTGATGAAATATCTAATATTTCCGAATCGTATTTTTCGTATTTCGTAACCCGATAAGGGTTGGTGGTCTCACTAAGTTCTTTGCTTGGTCTTCATGATGTTTGAGGGTTGCTTTCGGTCTATTCATTCGCAGCTTGGGCATTAACAATCATGTAGGTGCCTTTTTCAGTTTTTGGGGTGGGGTGGGAGGTCCTTTATCAACATTTTCAAACACTGAAACCATTTTCGGCTACGACCTCTGTAAAATATTCCTAGAATAAAGTTACTTTTGTTTGCTTTTATACGCTAATGATATTCTATGTCTATCATTTCGTTTATCTTTCCAGTAAACTGGAACGGCCTTGTCTATACTAGTTACAAAAATAGATTAAGCTTTTGCCCTTACAGAATTTCAAATATTTCAGCCATCCGTACAGAAAATTGGTTCCGTATTTCTGAGAACAAAATATAAATTGTATAAATTGTGTTCAGCTTTGTGATGGCTTCTACAGTAGGAAATCGAAAATTTGGTTAAGTAAATTAATATTATACCATACGAATGACCGTGTTATTCCTGCACCCTAATTGCGAAACGCACAATTTATCAGAATCTGAATGGGATTGAAGATTATTTCTAAACCATTGCGTCATTTGTTCGAATAAATTGTCGGTTCAGCAACGTAAATAACGCAATGAATGTTGTTTAACTATGAATATTAAACCAATTCCTACCGATAAAAAGTTCCGCAATTACCCCTCTGTTCCGTGTGGTGCGGGACTTTAAGAATAGCACCATCCCATTTCTTCCAGTGGGTGTCGTAAAAGGCGACTAACGGACTTACTAGGGAATAAGCAGCAGCGTTCTTTATGCATTTTACCTCTATACTGCGATCGCCAACCCGCCTGCCAAGCGTGGCGATATTGGCAAATCTCGCTCTTGAGGACTATGTACAGCTGTGGACGTCTTTCGACTAAAATAGCACAATGATGTAAATAACTTGGTACAAAGGTTTTTGTATTCTCAAGTCGAAGTTACTCGCAGTCGTGAGTAAGTATGAGTACTGTACAAACACTTTAACCCTTTCTGAGGCTATCGCCCTTAGTTCGTCTTTACGTAAGCCCTGTGCATAATTAACGTCTTTAGGTAAAGCGATCGGCTTTGGAACATCGATCGATCGGTAACCTAATGATACCACCAGTAAAAGAAATGTTCCAGTAGGTACTAGCAAATCGATTAGTACTACAATATGACCAATGGATGAGAAATTTAAAACAGGCTTTCAATAGGATAATGGAGTTGCGTAAACATCAGAAAATGTTTTTTAAACATTTTCACGTCGTTTCTTGGATTTTTATTTAATTTACGGAATTGTATGACTTATGTAAGATGCCCGTCAAGTAATTCTATTTCTTATGCAGTTTTACTTGAAAGGAATTGTTCAGTGATCAATACCATTTCAAAAACAAAATGAATATGTGATCCTGACAATGCAGTAATATTCAGTTAGAATCAAAATCTCCAAGGGACTATTTAAATTCTGGTAAATTTTATTCCAACCATTTTGTTCCTATGAAATAAAGAAATATTATATGCGCCCATTAGTAAGCCCTGTTTCAAAAAAGGTTTTTTATACAGTTTAATTTTGTATTTGTATCCAACGCCTTTTATTTACATAATTACTGTGAAAAAATTAATAAAGCGGAGGTTAAGCTGGTAGGCTTAATACAGCCAGTTGGTACTGCTAATTGGATTACGAAGAGGCAGCCTTGTATTAACGGAAATAGAAGCATTGATTAGCCATGCTTAATTCTTTTTAACCGACTTCATTGTTTACTGAGATTATCGACCGTAACGCGTTGAAATACTTGGAATACTGATTGATCAATCAGTTCCTAGAAAGGGCAGATTAGCGAACTATTAGATAGGGTATGGTCTGTTTTCTACCAGGGTCACGGACTAGTTCGAAAAAGTTACCGTGGTCCGGGCAACTGAAGGAATACGGATGGGTTTTAGTCGGTAAAAGTCTAACTCGCCCTCCCGCTCGACCCGGACCGGGAAACTTCATTTGTTGATTTAACACCCAAAAAAATATGGCATGTTTAAAAAAATATTATTGTGTTTTTTTTTTTATTAGGTAATTAGCTTTTCACAGAGGATAATGGATAGACCAAGAAAAAATATTTACAAAATAATGAACTCCTTTTTAAGCAAAAAGGTCTAAGTAAAACTTATTCATTAATTTTTTAGACGCTCTTCGCAGAAATATGTTCTGGAATATGTGACAGAAATATGGATATTATTTATTTAAATAGTAGAACATAATTCATGCTCCTCTGACGAAAGTAATCCGATCTCTATTGGTATATTTCCTCTTATTTTTTTCTTCGAGGCAAGGAAGCAAACATCCATCCGATCATACACATTATTAGCATAGCCTCACCTCAAGCAATCAGCGATTTCTAATATAGACTTTCAATACAAAATAATACTGACTGACGAACAATGTATCGTTAAAAGATAATCTTGCGACGAATAAATCGCAAGCGCACGCATCTCCTTCGCGTGTGGTCTACTAAAAATAATCTACAATACATATGGAAGACAAGCTTTAGTCCGCGGGTTCGCCTGTTAGTCGGTCATTTTCCCAAAGGAGCTTTTCTTTTCTTTTTCCGGGATGCGAGTGCCCAAGACAAAAAAATACTATGCTGTAATAAAAAAATATGAACGATTGGAATGAAATTCGTTTCTCATTATTACCACAATCGCCCAATCATATACAAAGCGCCAACATTGCAAGCGTCGAGTTAAGAGTTTCCTACGGTCAAAAACAGATAGGTAGTGCACCATGGCGTTATCCGCCAGGGTCGCGAGATATGTTCGAAAGAAACACCTTGGTCCTAGCACATGGGCAACTGAAGGAACACGGGTGGGTTTTAATTAGTAAAAGTCTTACACGCACTCCCGCTCCGCCCAAGAGCGGGAGACGTGATTAGATGATGTTCCACCCACAAAAAAAAACCAAGGGGTTATGTTGCACTATTCCAGTAACCAAACAAAGTAAAAAGGCTCAGTTAAGAGTGCTAATAATGCTTATTTCAATAAAACAGTGATGAATGCAATGAGTGAATTTAGAATCGCAGCAGCTCTCATTTATGCATATCAAGAACCAATTTTCATATTAGTTGTATACAATTAACACCCTTTTACCCTACATAAGCTTATTTTCTATCAACCTTGGGTTTTTTGCCCATACATTTGTGGGCCATACCTTTCAACAAAATCCGTCAGTAGAAAAGGTAACTCTGAAACGAGACGGACAAACAAAATTGCTTTCTTTATAATATTAGTATGGATATGGAGGCGTAAAATTACTAGGTACGAGTTGTAGCGAAGCTGATTGAGTGCCGCTATATAGAATGGGCGGCAATCCTAATTCATCTTCGCCCTTCATGTCCAGAAAGTGTTATTTCGCGTGCCCATTGTGTGCAAAAAGTACTTTTATCATGCTGAGTTTAATTACCATTATGTCAGCAGGTAGACGTTTTCATTGTTAAATATGGTCCCCATAGACTCCTATAAAGCCCATCATATTCTGGGAGACCAGTTGCAAAGCTTTTGAATGTTACATTAATTTATTAATGGGGTGGTCCTAGTCAGTATGCAAGGGCTGTGTGACAAGAGTTTCATGATTATATTATGCCTTATGCATAACACGTTCAAAGAATAATCCTTCCAACGACATGTTCGAATACTGTAGGCGATGTGGTTTCGAATGAACAAATTATTAGACTTATATAAAAAAAGAAAATATATTTGTAAAATGCATAGAGAACGCAGCTGCCCATTCTCTTATAAGCCCCTTAGTCACGACACCACACGGAACACGCGGATCCAAAAGATATACCCTGATTAATACTAATATTAATATATTTTTCTCCCCGCAGATGAAAACACCAGCGATACAAAACGACTTTAGTTACTACAGACGAAGCGTGTCGAGAGGGGGGCTGATCAATGCAGAACTTCCGCCGGGAGAGGAACCCCACATAACAGCCGAAGTCGCGAACAGAATGTCCCTCTTCTATGCACAAGCCACGCCGATGCTAAAGGTCCTGTCAGAAGCCACGAGCCAGTTCGTCAATGATAACCAGCAAGACTTGGAGAATACGACAGAAACGCTCAGCACTATGGCAAAAGTTTGCCTGAGGATGTTGGAGAATCCGTGAGTATTGTTTAGTTTTTCAAAACGTTCGTAACAAAACATTCATGTTTTTGTAGAAGGAAGATAACAGTGATCTCATAATATTAACTCTCAATATCATACATATTACGAAACATGCTGCATGCATGTAATATCTAGGACGTTAGACCTCAGTTATCTTTTTAGTTATCCACTCAAACTGAACGTGACCTAATCTCGCCGAGAACCATGCGGTCGAATAACTCGTGAAAACGTTTCAATCCCGAACGGCTGTTCTCATAAACGAACATGTTCGCCTCGCTAGCACTTTTTCCTCTCAAAACTCTAAAAGTGAGCTTTTGTGCCAATTCCTACATAACAGCTCAATAAAATCGGGTCATAAATATGGATGCCTTCCGAAACCATCAAAATGGAGGAACGGAATGGTGTCAACAAGATGTAACTACAGGTACAGACTGCATGTTTACACCGAACCTGTATCCAGCACAATACACTCGCACTGTCATTATCAAAAGCGTCCGTAATAATCCACGTATTCCAGCCATTTCCAAACCAGACCATTTTAAACCTACCTAGCCAGAGCTCAGGTTACACATACGAACCTGATTTTCAAACAAGACCCTTGTTCCTACGGAATACGGTGCACCTGTAAAACCGCTTTTAACTTCGACAATCTATTTACGTCAGCCGCTGTGTATCTGCGATAGGTTCAGACTTTATCGAAGATAGTTCAGTAGATCAAAGTTGAACAAAGAAGTCTTAACTTATTTTCTGACATCTGTCCGAGTTCCTTTTGCTGGGGCAACAGCTGTGTCGTAAGATTAATGGATCTCAAAAACTTCTACCATCTCTTCGATAGTTATTTTCAAACAACGAGATTTATAGTGCCCATTTTCTGGATTGTTACTATTTAGGTATCTAAAGCTCTGTTCAACAGTTGTCCATTATTTATTAGATTCACCTTACAAACAAAACAGATAGAACAGCACAAAAGCTACATGAATATTCCTGGTAAATTTAAATAAAGGTAATTCTTTCAAATGAACAGTAGCCGTTGACAGGTGTATAATATAAACAGAAGGACCGAATAACGCCGCCACAGTTGGTCCTGGCCGAGTTATCCTTGCTACAATAGAAGCGTATTCATTACAAGACAGGATCGTATGTCGAGCCACGACATCGATACGCTCCAGCCACCGTCAGAACATAAGAACGGAGGAACATATAAATAAAGATAAATCTGCTGTCACTTGTACCAACACGTGCCTTCAAGTGTGTTTGTTCCATCGCCTCGCCGCACACGTTATATTATCTATATACCACTTAAAGCACTATCCTCATTATTGTTTACAACTCTCGATTCAGAACTTATCGGATTCAGTACTTATTAGTGCTAACTACCGCTCTCACCCTAACCAATTTGTGAGTCTGCGAACGTCCAACCTCAGCTGAAAAGTTTTCGCAAATAATTACGTTAAAAGTCTACAGTTTCAAAGCTTTTGTTTTGCTTTCACTGAAATTAGGTTCATCCTAATAAATTGAGCTATTTGATGCTCTTCGGGTTTGATAAATGGCTGAATTGTTTATACAAACTACAAATATCTTATCTCCCCCGAGAGCTAGTGATTGGACAGATATTGCCGAGGAACTAATTTAGTTCCCTTCCCCTTGTCTGTTTAGGGTGGAAATCGGAAATGCGCTTGCAAGTTCCACGTAGGAAGCAATTCCCTAGATTGCTTTCTACTTCCGACGATTTTCTTGCAAGTTATCAGCCAAGTGGTCCAAAATTAGTTAACAATAAATCTATCGCGGGCCGGGGCAGTAATATCCGTACCACATGTTACTTGATAACTAAAACATGTGTCTTGTTTATCATATCGTATTGCTGGATTAATTGCACATGCCGTTGTAGGTTGTAGCCATAATAATGTTGTTACATCATTATAAAACGAGGCGCCATTGATTGTCATGTTTTATTTCCCAATTACTTTCTCGAGGCCTGTGTCGCCGTGAGTGCGGTTTGTCCATAACGACCTCCTACGCTTTTTATTCTCCTTTGTCACTATTTCTCTCCACGGATTTCTTTTTGTTTTGTTTAGGTTACGGTGAAACTTGTTTACATAGTTCTAACACTTCAGACTAAACATTCGTAGAGGTTATTCCGTATGTTGTAGCATTAACGTACGGTTTTGTTATAGACTGTTTCTTTTAACTTTTTATGCATTTCAACGGGAAAAGCACAAGTTTAATTAAACCACAGATAACGGTTTCCTCTCTTGCACCTCCTTATCAATACCACACTGCGTTCGGTCCGGTTGTCCGCGTAATTTCGT
The DNA here is from genome assembly GCA_947507805.1 of Aporophyla nigra. NCBI lineage: Eukaryota > Metazoa > Arthropoda > Insecta > Lepidoptera > Noctuidae > Aporophyla > Aporophyla nigra. The sequence continues at coordinate 16,463,905 of OX382309.1, read as the reverse complement.
GCACTACCTCGCATCGATTGGCCCCAAGTGACCGTTTCCGTGCTGTGTAGCTGTGATGTAGCTTCGACATTACCAACATAATTGACAACTGTATTACCTACTGGAGTATACTTCAGTTACTCCTTTCATTGGCTACTGAATAACATTTCTTTTGTTCCTCACGTGTCATTACTAATCTAGGTGATAGGTACAGAAAAGAAAGAATGCGGATATTTTTCGGTCTTATGACGGTTTAACCAACCGTATAAGTACGGTAGTTGAAATCGCGGAACGATAAAATGCATAATGCCTAAAGGATATGATTGTATAGATATATACTATCATATCCTTCCCCAGATACAACTGAACATTGCGGATATAGTAACAACACCATTAAATCTATACAAATAATAAATTTGAAGTATCTGTTTGTATTGTCAAAATAAACAGCTATTTACTAAATGCCTTATTAAAATTTAAGCGGCACTAAAGAAAAAAATATATAAGTATTAAAAACAAAATGTTTTTCTGTACCGGCTAACCTCTGAAACGGCTGGGCCGATTTTGACGTGTCTTTCACTGACTCAGCGTAACTTTTTGTCTCGGTAGCACGTTCCTCAGATATAACTTCCGAATATTTGCTCCGCTAACTATTCATCAATTATTATTTTTTTAATGTAAATCCAAACCAAAAATAATAACGCATTAAACAATTTCAGGCGTAGTAACAATTAAAAGTACATCCTTGATTACTGTTAATAATAATTGATTGTTTAAAAATACTTATACAAGAACGATTGACTAGTACCATAAGACGAAGAATTAGTAGTACTTCCATTGAAAGTGACAATACGAACGTGGCAAGAATTAAAATTAATGATCGTCGACATTTTTGCGATTTGTCACCCAATGCTTCAAATATAGCAGCATGGCCTGAAGTTAATTGATGCTCAAATTCTAACCGAACATTAAAACTGTAAGTGAAATGATTATGACTGATTCGAGGTCTTTGCAGGTACTTCCTGGAATTATTCTAAACAATAAAAGGAGCTGTCTTTTCTGTATTTTCTGTTGTAAATTCATTGTACTCGTTTTATCTGAGTGCTGATGTGTTATTAAAATAATTGTTCGGATTACTGTAGTTATACATAATCCTATACTTCTTGGGGACGCAGTTAGTTTCTCTAAGGCATACATCATCGCACTGCGCTGATTTGCGGGAATCACATCCAGTCCAGAGGGGTAATTGCGGAACTTTTTATCGGTAGGAATTGGTTTAATATTCATAGTTAAACAACATTCATTGCGTTATTTACGTTGCTGAGCCACAATTTATTCGAACAAATGACGCAATGGTTTAGAAATAATCTTCAATCCCATTCAGATTCTGATAAATTGTGCATTTCGCAATAAGGGTGCAGATCACCGTTTATACCACTTGTGACATCATATATTTTGTGTTTTTTATTACGTGTAACTTAAGTTGTTTATGTTTAAACATTACTGCCTAAATATGGTTGTACTATATGTACACCTCTGTGCAACCCTTCGAGGAAAGGTTTTGTATTGTCTGCCATTTTATATCAAGCAAAACAACATTTCTCTGAAACATTTTATTTGGCTACATATTTTAATGATAATGTACGTACATATTTGATTACTGCTTTGAGGCATTCAGTTTGAGTGACGGCAATGTCACAACGTTCCTCAACAGCGCTCTTGCCTAGATTTAGAGAGGGCTGAGATAAAACCACCTCTGTTACTCAGAAGTAACTTTAACTAACCGTTAACACATTTCTCCCAGCAACTGAATATTCAACAAGATAAATTCAGTTGATTTATGAGCTAATATTTAGAACTGCCTGACTCACGCCCGGATTAAATTCCAGGACGGGAACTAGATACAAAGTTGAATAATGTTGAAATTATTTCGGTTATTAGATCGCAAAGTGCAGAGCATTAATTTGCTCTTAACAAAACTTCTGTCATGAATCGCATTTATTCTAATATTAGCAGACGTAGCACTTCCGTCGTCGACAAATAAAGGTACAAGCAACATTTATACAGTTTAGTGAACATACCTGTCTGTGCGGTGCATACGGGATCCGTTGGTCCGTGGGCGGCGACCCAAATCCGAGCTCCAAGCCCCGCAAGTCGTACGTAGGTTTATTGTGTCGTAAATTCAGTTTCTTCACTATAAACACAACACACGCGACCCAAAACAAACATGTACGGAACTTATTTATTTACTTGTAACCATATCAAAGCGCACATAAAAATATTTCGAAAATTAGGACACGTTAGAATATTCTAACATGCATCTGGGTTTCTAGTTTGAAGTCATTTACGTTAGACGAGGTCACTGTATTAATTACACCAATTTCTCTGAAGTTTTATTAATAGATTGATTTAACATAAATCTCTTTAATGTTCCAGAAAACTCGTCGCCCAGTTCAGTCGCGAGGAGACGTCGCTGCTGGTGCTACGCGTCATGGTCGGCCTGATCATCCTGTACGACTGGGTCCACCCGTCCGGTGCCTTCTGCCGCTCCTCGTCCGTCGACGTGAAGGGCTGCGTCAAGTTCCTGCAACAACAGCCACCGACGAAGGCTGAACCACTCCTCAACGCTCTTAGGTATACGACGAAGCATTTAAACCATCAAACGACGCCGAAGAATATCAGGACACTGCTGGCCGCGTGAGGACAGCACTCGAGCCTTGCATGTTGCTGTGGGGAATAAAGCGACAATAATTACCTGTGGGGATACCTCGTTGGCACGCCTTTATTTTGCTCTTTAGCGATACCTCTAAATTGTAGTATACAAAAACCGTTCTCTCATCGAATGTTCAATGACCATGGACCATTAACGAAGCTATAATAATATTTAATAAGGTTTCCATTATATAGATAGGATAACTAATACTAATAGGTACATACAATGAAACTGACGAGGCAGTCGCTAATATAATTCCTGAAAAATTTGAATATCATATCACAATGGGATATGGTTGTACCCTGCGTCATTTAGATGAGAGAATATTATCTGTCTTTTAAAACTATTTCAATTAACTTTTAATTCCTACAGGTGAACGAATTTTATAAAAAAAAACCTGTATTTTATTGTTATTGTCACTCAAATTAACACTTTTATTACTTACACGAGTGAATTTCGGGAAAATATTATGTATGTATGAAGAAAGGAATTTATTCTACTATAAATTATAATTATTCTTACTTTTCATAGTTAGCATGCTTTAAAAGCAGAATGTTTAGAAGAAATTAATATTGAGAAGCTATCCCTACACTCCCACGTTCGTGCAAGGTTTCATTGGGCCCTCTGTCTCAACACAAGTATAGCATACAGCTATCAGTCGCAACCTCGTAAGTTAGCTTTTATAAACTATCATAGGAAGGCTTAGACACCTCTAATGTGTACCGTTATTAAAAAAAGAAAGTATTATTTACATTTATTCTACGATATAAAACTGCCTTGGATCATATTGATTGGTTACCACAGTTTATTGTGCAATTTATTCAAGAGTATGAATTGTTATTATTTAGATGAGCGTAAAGTGATGTATCCTTTGTAATACTGCACCTAAGTATCTCAGTAAGTTGAATTATTTCATGTTTATGATTATATTTTGAAGTTGTATAAAAATATTAGATAAATAATCACGTATTTTAATTGATACTTAGGTGGAGAGGATATTATTACTTTGAACAAACATTTGATCCCAGTGTTGGGAGTGGGAGGTATTAAATAGTTATTGTAAATTTTTATATACTTAGCACAAATTTTATTGTTACGCACGCCCCTGTGCTGGGGGAGGTCAATATGCGTAGGTATTCGGTTCCAAAGATTTATTCAAAACGTTAATTACTACTTATTTCGCTCACACATGATTCGTGCGTCGTATATTTTTTTTTTTAAAGACTGAGATGACACTCGCGAATATTTTTATTGCATTTCTCGTTAATACAGTTCCATTTCTTTTAATTAAGAAACCAGAAATGTATAAGTCACGAAACTATGCCTTATTGGATTAAATAAAAAGGCGCACCTACCTATAGCGAATATGAGTAATTTCAATGCCTTTTCTAAAATTATTATTATAAAATGTTAAGTATGTCGTGTTAACAATGTTGAATTTATGCATGTACCACTGCCTTGATGTTAACTAACATAATAATTTTAAATTGAATTTATAGTTATAATGTAATATGTTCCACTATTGATGTATAAACTCAAATGTAAGTATAATAACTATTAAGCATGTACTGTTTATTTACAAGTTTATAAGTATTTACATCATTCACTCATGTTCATAACTGTGGCTAGACGGAGCACTTGAATGAGATATACTATATTTTTTAAATTATATTTAAAGCCGCTGATTACGCTCAATATCAATTTGCATGTTGATTTATTTCTACTTCGTAAATAGGATCTCGACTTTATCGATCAGGTTGGAATTCGTGTTTCAATCGACTCTGGGATATCATAGCGCAGAAATTAATTAATAGAATTTACTTTTGGTACAGTTAGACGATGATTATAAGTAGTTTGATTTACCGTACGTGTTTTCTGGTCTTAAGTGGACCATACACCTTGAAGTTTATTGTCAGATATACAGCAACCATTGGGTAAAATTTTATGATCCCGAAGGGTCAGCGCAGACCGACGGCGTAGCGGAGACACGTGTAATTGTATAACAACTGAATACCGATTTTATTGACTATAACATACGGCTAAAATTTTCATTACGTAACAAAATCAAAGCGACGTGAAGAAGCGGTCAGCCGTATACAATAAAATCGACTTTCAGTTGTTATAGAAATACCTACTCGTTTTTTAGTCGCTCTGTCGGTCAGACCGACGGAGTGGTAACAAAGCGCGTTTCAGTCTGCGCTGATCGTAACCTGAGACTAGTGTCTGACGGTAGATTGCTTCGTGTATGGCAGGCCTTAGTGTTAAGTTTGCAAATGATAATAATTTTGTTACCCCTTTCACTATTTATATGTATTGGTAACATAGCTGTCGGTATATCACTAAGCACAAACACTTGTCGTATGTGTATAGTATCTTAGAATAAAATAAAATTATTAACTTAGGATGGTTAGTTACATTACATGCACAGTCAGCACAATACTTTATGATAGTTATTATATTTAACTAGCTGACCCAGCGAACTTCGTATCGCCTAAGATTCAAAATGTTGTAATAAACCTTCCAAGTTTGACAACCTGGTACGCGGTGGTGATCTGGTAAGCGTTTTCTAGCTGATACTCATATGTTTGGGTAGCTCCTACTCGGTTATGATAACCTGTTACTTCGAAGGCATAAAGCGTTTTCTGGCTGACACTGCTGTTTAATAAGCTCATACCAAGTTATGACCGCCTGGTACCTCGAAGGCAAAGTTTTTGTCATACCACGTTTTATAGTGAAATGTATTCTCTTTGACGTTTTATGTCACATCACACGAGAACGCGGTCGAAGGGGATAAAAAGTATCCTTTGCCAAAAGCAAAAAAAAAAAAAAAAAAAAAGTATCCTATGTCCTTCTCCTGGCTCTAAACTACCTCCCTGCCAATTTTCAGCTAAATCGGTTCAGCCGTTCTTGAGTTATAAGTGAAGTAACTAACACGACTTTCTTTTATATATATAGATATAGTATCCTTGTTGAATATTATCTTTGTAATTGCGACTGTTGCTTGCAAGGAAAAGGATCGACTCAGGTGTGCACTCCGAATTGCATTTACTGTGAGGAATTGAAGGTTTGAATAAATAATATCTTTCCCTAAATTAACACTGCCCAGAATAAGTAAATTTTATACAATATTTTTTCAATAATTGATAAGTTTTCTAAAATAATTCCAAGATAGAATAATTCCAATCACTCCATGTTGAGTCTAAGCATACTTTGAGCAAAGTTAGTAGTGTCTAGTTGGGCAGAACTAAAAGTATTGAATGCTTAAGATTGTAGAAGATTAAAGTATAGAAAAGGGCCTCTCTAGGTCGCTATGAATGTTTGAAGTAGGAACAAGAAAGCTGTAATAGTATCTATGTTGAAATAATTATTTACTTGCATTATTAATGACTCAGAATTTATTATAGCACAGGCATTTGTTAATACTTTAGCCAAATCTTTAGTAAATTCTTTTAGGAAAAGTTAAAAATGCAATACATAATATGTAATGTACTAGTTATGAAGATTGTTGTATGTATAATTTGAACTGCAACAATTTGTTATTGTTTAAGGTGGTTTTGTATGATAGACCTATTTTTCTTAGTTATCATTTATTTATTGTATATAATAAACACACCAAAGTTATAAGTAATAAATAAACTTGGATAGATTCTTGTAGACTGTTGTTTTATTATGAAGTAAAAGTCTTATGAACAAAGAAACAATTTATTCTTAACTTAAAAAATATGTACATTGATGTGTTAGGTGTTGGCAGGGCGAGGCTTGAGGATGAGCTTACCGGTGTCGTCGCACGACATGTTGAAGTCGTTCAGTACGGAGCGCGTGCGCGCTGTGATGATGCTCGGAGCAACCACCTTTCTGTGCACTCCCATCATGAACAACAACACTAAAGAGGAAGGAATTTGTTAGTTTTCCACAGAAGAATCGAAAGTACTTTATTAGTTATAAGCAAATGATCTGGGTTCTGCTTCAGATTACTTTTAAGAGTTCATCCTGCAGGGTTGGCAAAAATCACGAAAAACCACTTGAAAGCGACATTGCCAACCCGTGCTGGATAAACACTTTTAATACTCAATAGATTCAGGACCTTCGACCATAAAAAATGTTAATAGCTTACCTAAAAAAGTTGAGGTAAAGGCGAAAAAGGGATGATTCCAGAGAGACTGTGTTAGGGAGACGACCGGTGTAAGTGGGTCCATCAACCAATGATATGCAGCTATTGCTGTGCACACTGACACCACTGTCAGCAGAACTGAAATGGAAAGAAAACTTCATGAATAGGGGCAAATAATGATATCCTACTCAATTTTAAAGCATTTATTTCAATATTAAATCACAACAAATCTGTCAAGGGTATGTCAATCTGATTGAAAGATGTCAATTATCAACAGGGGAAATTTCATTAGTAGGATAAATGGATATTTAAATCCCAGCCCTTTATGACATTTGAAATTTCCACCAATAATTTCTACAGTGGAAATCTCAAATGTCCTAAGGATTTAAACTTCCCTTACGACATTTGAAATTTCCACCATCAATATACTTTTGGGTTTGACAGAAAAATGAAGGTAGTTGTATATTTGGATACAATGTGGTTGCCTATACAAAGTAATGTGAGCAGGAATTTCATATGCTAATCATAGGCTTCCAACAAGTCTTCTACAGAATAACATAATTGGTGACTGCTCTAACAAATAATGTTGCAATCACTTGTTACTGTATCACGATACAGCAAAAACATTAGCACTATGATGTAAATATGAAAATACTATTCTGATGGGGGAAATTTCAAATATCATAAGGGACAGGGATTTAAAAGTTCCTAATGACATTTGAGATTCTGCCATTGATTCCAACCAGTGTTTGGTTGGAATTTCTTCCAACTTAGCAACTTAGTGTTGATCATTTTAGCCATAAAACATCCAATATTGAAAATAGGCCTCCCCCATACGGCTTGCCATAATCACTATCACTTGGCAGGCGGGTTGGTGATCGCAGTATGGTGGTAAAATTCATGGAAAATGCTGGTACCCATTCTCTAGTAAATCCCTTAGTTGCCTTCTATGACACCCATGGGAAATTATGTCCAGCAACACACCGAACGACAGAACTAAGCCAGTACAATATTTAAATGGAATAAATTACACTGACTTTGCCTTTGATTACTTATCATACTAAGACAGTGATTACAAAAACCTTATCAATTAAAAATATTTAAATGCTCAGGACATTCCACATGAGTTTGGCTGCATTTGCTTGCATGAATGGTTATAAATACTTTTATGTACTGTAATATAGATACATACTTCTCCATCTCATAGTAGCTGGTTGCAGACATCCTATGACTTCCGTGAGGCGTCGCTCAAACGCCTTCAAGTCTGAAATCAACATAGAACCGTATAAGCTGAGAACAAAGATTATACTTGCTGTTACAGGTTGTTTTAATTTTTTTTACCTAGTTTAAGTAATAAAAAAAACTACATCGTGACTGCAGAGCACTCCGTACTTGCAACTATGCCGGCGAAGGACACTGCTACTTCTCTTGTTGTTACTAAAGTTTAGTTATAACAACTCGCTCAAATGTACTACATAACATAACTTAGATCAATTGTCGAGGAATTCTATAGTCGAATAAACATTCAAATAACAAGAAACGCGCCTAAAAACATATCAAGATTACAACACCGATTACTTACCATCGCAAGCCGTTTGTTCCAAAGACATCTTGTTTTCACTCGTAAAAACAATGAACAAGAATCTTATTAATGTCTTACTACATATTGAGCCCAGCTTTTGTTCATCGATGATCGATTAATCTAATAATTTTATAAATCTAGAAATCAGTAAATTACTATTGTTGACGGCAGAACTGACAGTGACATTGGCAGAAAAACGAGATGGCTGACATTGACAAGTAACGTAAAAAAAGGAGTGTTTTCTTAAAATAATCACCAGTCTTTTTAGTATAAAAAAAATATTTTCAGGCACCAGGGCCAGGGCCCATAGGGTGTTAGTATTACATCTTACTTAAAAAACTATGTTAGTAACATGCAGTAGAAAAAGTATAAAGAATCAAGTTATTTTAGTGCCTGAACCACACACATAATTAGCTTACGAAAACCTGTACACATTATGATAAAATGCTTACCTCAGAGAAGAGGGAATATCTAATCTAATATCTTAGGACAACCAACACACCGTTATCTGATCCCAAACTAGGCAGAGCCTGTACTATGGTAACCAGATATCTGATAAATATACTTATATATTTCTAAATACAAACATAATACTGGGTGACTTTTTTTAGCGTCTTGAAAAAAAATGGGGGTAATAGGTGAACGGAATAGAAGCTTTTGGCATAGAAATTTTTATTATTTTTATTTTTGAATAACATGTAATTAAATTGATCTAGTAATAAATACTACACATTTAAAGTAAAATTTTCATATTAAACGTTTATTTTGGATCTAAGCGCAAATTTCTATAACTATACATTAATAACATTAAAAATAAAATAAATAACTAAATATACAAACAAATAAAAAAAAAACAAAAGACACTTAGGGGTCGAAGTACTCGTCCGCATCGCTGTCATCTGGAAACGTGCCCAGAAGACTGGCAGCATTGCCACGTTGAATGGCAATGCTAATTCGTTGGCCAAAGAATGAGCCAGCCTTTTGGTCACGTGAAGTGTCAATCAGTCGATGAGAGATTTCCTTAAAAAGGAGACGCGCACTCGGGCCCCATGGCCCGAGCGTTTCAACCCCAAACGGCTCAAAACTGTAGTTACCTATAAGGTTACAGTATTTGCGCCGCTTGAGGGTCTCGGCAGCCACAGCAGCGGCGCCTGCACAGCCCGCCGTGCTAAGAACATGAGATGGCGCAAGGGTGTCGACACAGGTTGCGTCCCACACCAGAGGCCTACCCACCTTCCAAGGCAACAACGTCATGCCGTCTGGTCTCTTCCCATCGTCACGTACCACGCCGTTTGGTTCTAATACCGCTGGTACGCCGGCGGTGACAAGAGCTCGACGAATAATATCGTTTATGCTGGCGTGTCGTGCTATTCGGCCTGCGCTCCTGCAGCAGGACAGGCCATGGTGCCCTAGACTGTCGACAGCTTCACCGCAGTGACAACGGTGCGGAGCAACACAAGGTGCGCCCAAGCGGAGACACGTAGCGAGCCGAAACGACGAGTCATCCATCATAGTACCTACGGTGGATGATGGGAGCGCCTGAAGCCACAAGCCTGACTCCCATTCTCCCACAGCCAGCAGACGGGCACGCTCAACAGTATTAGGTGACGTGTTTATTAGGTTATTTGCGCCATCGTTTATTAGGTTATTGGCGCAAATACACTGGCAGTATTGAGTCCTGCCAGGAAGCAAACAGGGTAAGGAAAGTACTGGCACAACAAACTACACCTGGGCCTACTACTCTTCGCAAACCAGACAACACACTCACATCCTCGCCAGAAGAAACGAGACGCCTCCTTATCGAAACACACTTCCCCGGATGTATTTTCTCGCAAGTAATCGACTGGCAAGACGCAACTCAAACACCATCAGATAATGGTGCCGATTCCCTTATTCACAAACTAAACTAAATTTAAGTTCAGTGCATCTTTTTCTTTCTATTTCATTAAGGAAAGGACAGAAGATAAATTTTAGTTTAGTCCTGTCAAATTTATCGGCGCTTGACGTAAATTGACGTAATTTTAGTAGGCAAGTTTTTAATCACGTCTAAACTTGTATGGAGTAGTGACAGGCGCTGATTAATTTGACAGGACTAAACTAAAATTTATCTTTTGTCCTCTTCTTAATGAAATACAAAGAAAAAGATGCACTGAACTTAAATTTAGTTTAGTTTGTGAACAAGGGAATCGGTACCAATGACTGGTTTTATGCTAGCAAGGTGATCACGTTGGACAAACTCCAATGGGCCATCGGGAGCTTCCATCTTTTAAGGCCGCCGGTCCGGATGGGGTGTTCCCCGCCCTACTACAGTGGGGTGGAACCCTCATCACAGCAAGACTGGTACCTTTAATGAGAGCGTGCCTAGCATTTAGATACGTTCCCAAAGGATGGAGGGAAGTGAAAGTAATATTCATCCCTAAACCAGGTAAGGGCGATTACACAAACGCAAAATCCCACAGACCAATCAGCCTGACCTCTTTCCTGCTAAAGACCCTGGAAAGGCTGGGCGACAGGGAGCTTAGGGACGGCGCTCTGAAAACTCTACCGTTGCACGGTAACCAACACGCATACAGCTCGGGTAAGTCCACCGAATCGGCACTTCATCTGGTAGTCAGCCAGATAGAGGAAGCGATTCATCAGAAAGGGACCTGCCTGGGAACCTTCATAGACATTGAAGGAGCCTTCGACAAAACAAACTTCTCCAGCATCAGCAGCGCCCTCTCCAGACATGGAGTTGAACAGGTACTCATAGACTGGATCACAAACATGCTGAGCAAGCGCGAGGTTCGCCTAGAGGATGAGCAGCAGCTGGCCATGATTGCCAGAGGCTGCCCCCAGGGAGGGGTGCTGTCACCCCTTCTATGGAATTTGGTGATTAACGAATTAATCGCCAGAGTCAATGCCAATCACTACTACACAATAGGTTATGCGGACGACCTCGCCATCCTTGTCTCAGGGAAGGTGACGAGCACGATCTTTAACCTCACCCAACAAGCACTACGTATCGTAGAGAGATGGTGCAGAGAATATGACCTCTCAGTGAACCCCACTAAAACTGAGCTAGTCATGTTCACCCATAAACGAGCTTTAGGCCTCTTCCGCCTACCGAAATTGTTCAATACAGAACTTCAGCTGGCCAACGAAGTCAAGTACCTCGGGGTCACTCTTGACAGTAAGTTAAACTGGAGTAGTCATTTAGACAGCAAACTAAACAGGGCCTGCATCACATTCTGGCAATGTAGGAAAATGATAGGTAAGAAGTGGGGCCTATCCCCTAAAATCATACTTTGGCTGTACACCGCAGTGATCCGACCCATGATCACCTACGGGGCCGTGGTTTGGTGGCCCCGCACCAAGCTTGTTACAGCCTGCAACAAACTACAACACATGCAAAGACTAGCCTGCATGGCGGTCACGGGCTGCATGAGGACTACTCCGACTGCAGCCATGGACGCCATGCTGGGACTACCACCGCTCCACCTGTTCATACAGCAGGAAGCCACGATGGCGGCGGCGCGTCTGGACGCAACTAACCTCTGGAGAAAGAGAGACACACAACACACCGCGCTGCTTAAGGAACTCAACAATGAGTTCCCCATCACTAAGGCTATAAATGACCGGGTACCCAAACAGTTCATTTTTGATAAAAAATACAGAATCCAGCTTCACGAAGATCGCCGGTGTGAGGGTCTGCGCCCCACTGAGCTGCGCATCTTCACGGACGGATCAAAAACAGACAGTGGCACAGGTGCTGGAGTCTTCTCGCAGGACTTCAACATACATATAGCCACACCGTTGGGAGTCCACAACACAGTGTTCCAGGCTGAATGCATTGGGATCACTCTTGCTGCTTCAGCCATCATGGCTAGGGCAGTTAAGGACCACTCGATCCGCATACTCTCAGACAGTATGGCTGTTCTGCAAGCGCTGGACAGTCACTCGATTGACTCTGGGCTAATATACGAGTGCCACCAGCGCCTCAACCAGGTGGGTAGCCTCAATCATATAACCATTCAATGGATAAAAGGACACAGCGGTTCGCTGGGAAACGATGCCGCCGATGAACTTGCCAGAAGGGGGTCGAGCATGACACCGGTGGGACCAGAACCCATCGCGCCACTCCCTTTTGGGTTCCTACGCTCTCTGGTAAGAAAACGTTCCAGGGATCTACACTGTAAGCTATGGGTGGACCAAAGTGAGTGCAGGCAGGCCAAGGAAGCACTTCCTACCATCGATGCCCGCCTCACAAAACAGGTCCTCCGATTAGACAAACGACAGCTGCGTATGGTTACAGCAGCAATAACTGGACATGGGTCGTTTAATAAACATCTATTTGTCATAGGAGTTACAGACAGTCCGCTGTGCAGGGCCTGCATTGAGGACGACGAGACAGCAGCGCACGTGCTTCTAAACTGCCCGGCGATCGCCACATACAGGGCCAAGTACTTCGGTAACCCAGGTACCCTACGTGAGATAGTCAGCAACATCAAGGCGTTGCTGGCCTTTCTCGAGAAGCTGGGGTGGATCGAATAACCGATTTCCCACCCGTACGCAAAATACGCGCTCAGACGTGGAGTTGCGGACAACAGCCCGTTCTACCTATTACCTATTATTAGGTTATTCCGTAAAATACTGCAGAGCGGCACGTCCCACTGTCTCTGAGAGGACGGGTTGTCGGGCAAAACCGTATTTGGGCAAGCCATTTTCCAAGCATTCAACGCATCGGTCAAACACGGTACTTCTAAATCGACCAGTGTGGAAGATAAAATATTCCAGGTTAATTTATCGGTACTGTGGACCGAGGAGAGGAAGGCTGGTAAACTTATACTTGAAATTTTGCGGACGCCGAGTCCACCCAGGCGAATGGGAAGTGTGGCTTGCTGCCTTGCTCGGTCGTCCAGGGCCACATTTAGGATCGAAGTTAAAGTGCTTCTAATAATTTGGTCTACTTTCTCTAAAAGTTGTGGATGCTTCCATAAATGGGAGGAACGAAGGTTATACGTTAATTTTGGTCCAAAACAACAGTACCGAATTAGTGTGAAGGCCGAATGAATGTTAATTTTGAAAAGTCTTTCCGAGACATCATAGAAATTCTGTATTTTCTCCTCAATGAACGTTGGAAAGGATTCGTCAAAAATTGGGGACCCTAGGAGGTGAAGAGAATTTCTTTCCGTTATTTTGATATCTGGTGCTATTGTATTAAATTTTGCTATAGTAGTCTGTCTGTCAGTGGTTTGGGGAAGATAAATTTCACATTTTAATAGGTTTAAGATCTAGGCCAATGGAACTAAATTTTTCTTTAAAAAAAGTTAAATCTTTTAAGACTGTGTCTACGTCACCTCCTAGGGTTCCGTCATCCAAATACCATACGTTGAATTTAGAATTTAGCGGTTGAATAATTGGATTTATTGCCAAACTAAAAATGACTGGCCCAAGGGCATACCGTGACCCTGGCACATGGGCAACTGAAGGAACACGGGTGGGTTTTAGTCAGTAAAAGTCTGACACGCCCTCCCGCTCCGCCCAGAGCGGGAGAAGTCATTTGATGATTTCCCATCAAAAAAAAAAAAAAAAAAAAAGAGGGTCGCCCTGTTGACATCCAACAGCTGATTTCGAAAGGTTGTCTTTATAAAGTAATTTGGAGGGGTGCCTATAACATTGATAGAGAAAACTGTAAATTTTGGGTATTTCTTTTTGGACTTCTGTCAACAAGATGTCCCTGTTTACGGAATTGAAAGCATTCTTAATGTCAACCTTAAGGATGACCTCACCTTTATCGCTATTGAGGTATGTGGATAATGCATGTACCGCAGCCTCACAGCCCCCTTTGGAGCCAAACCCCAGCTGTAGGGGCTGGAATTTGCTGGCCAGTGTTTCACTGTAGAAAGCACAGCAAATTTTGGCTGCGATACGCCGGTAAATGGACCCTACGGCAATGGGACGAATACCGCCATCCTTCTTGCGCAGGGCACATAGATTTGCCCCATAAAGAATGTCATTGACGGCTTCGTTCACATTGCCGGAGAGCATTAGATTTATGAGGGCCGTCAGCTCCTTCAAAAGGGACTCACCAGCCACACATTAAGTCCTTCAAATGCTGAGGCGTCAGGCCGTCGAGGCCGCCAGCGGAGCCACTTCGGAAGGAGCACACGGCCGCACACACTTGTTGAGCTGTAATTGTAAGTGAGTTGGATTCGGGATCGGGTGGGTCAGGGAAGGAGAGGTCATCTGCCGGGGCGGGGTGTTTACTCTCCAGAGCTGTCAGTGTCTCTGGAGAGTACGGCGCAACCACATCGCTGCTAAAGATAATCCTAGCTGCACCTCTGATATCACCCTCGCCTAGTTTAGATTCCACATGGTGCAATAAATCTCTTTGTGGTAGGTGAGATGTTAATTTAGGGTCGAAACGTTGGGTCGAAATGTTACAGTTATCCTTAATTTGTGCTGTTAACGTTTTTTTATTTGCCAAATTTTTTTGCACATGTAGAATTCTAAACGGGAAGGTGAGTAATTGCTCCCAAGCAATTTTAGAGTTCTCTCGGGCGGCGAGGCGGATACAACGCGCTAAACTTGAGGCCACGGATGGTCTCGCGCCACGAGGAACTCTCTTTAAAACTGGAGTTGTCGTTTTTAATTTTGCAAGGGTTTTCCAAAAAGGTTGAGCAGGTGACTCGGATGTTAGAAACGTGGGTGTTGTGGGGCATGATGAAGGCACATTGTGGGGTTTATGTTTCTTCCCCAAATGTACCTTCAAACTTCGTTCACCTTTAAAAAAACGTGCTTGGGGACAATGAGGGCATCTTACTAGTACATCCAGCGATGTGGCAGGTTGACTGGCGCTTGGGCGCTTCGTACGGCGTCACTACAGTCGTCATTGTTCAACATTTAAAAAAAAATTACACAACTTACACGATTTTTTCTTAACAATATCACATAATACAACTAAATCTAAAATAAAATAATAATAACAAAAATGACGTTAAAAAATAAATAAATTGAAAGCTTGATGATGACAGCGGCGCAGTCGCGCTGGCAGCCTAGGGCGCCGCGCCGCTTGATGTCATTTTGAGCCACACACACAGCTTCGCGTCCAAACGTCAATGCGTCAATGTTGTCTGTATTTTTTCCTGAAGAGGAATATCACTATAAAGTAGAATACAGGAAGATCCTTCACTAGTGTCGTAATAAAGTTCGTGGGGCGATTTGGGCAAACAGATCCACTTGCTGTCTGGCGAGTCTTGGCTCTGTGCTTTAAGTTGTTTTTTCCGGGTCAGGAATGAATTTATTACATGCGAAAGTAGGGGAGTTGGGGGAATTAGGAGTCACTTAAGGAAAACTCGTTATTGTAATCACATATGATCAGTCTTATAATTTGTTTACATTTACTTATCTTTAAAAACTAATCAGGTATCAAGTTATATGAGTCTTTTTTAGCTATCATTGCCATAAACGTAATTACCTATTAAAAAACAAAAAAGTAGTTTTGACTCGAATTACCCACATGTAAGGGAAATGAAAGTCAGTCCATGGGGGAATACGAGTCAAACTTATAAAACGGATAAAATAACGAAATTATTATCTCTTTTAACAAAAAATAAGAATTAACAAAATTAAAAGTTAGAAATGATAACTCAATGGAATCATAACAAAGAATAGTAAGTAAATCGACTTAAATGCAAACATCACAGCGATAGCGACTTGGATCATCACATCCAGTACATGCCTCATGGGCCCATCCAGCACAGAGACGGCAACGGTACCAGATTTCTCTCTGTTTTCCCTCTTCGAGGTATATCGTGCACACAGACTGATCACGCTCTTTCTGGGAGTTTTGCTGGATGTTTTGCTGGATTTCAATATTTTCTATGTCACTATCACCACTCTCATCATAGGGAACCTGTTCATCAGCCGATTCTTCAGATGAACTTGACTTAAATAAGTTCCTTTTTACTTCTTTTATATTCTTCATACCTTTGCCTTTTGTATGTTTTTCTTTTTCCTTTCGTTTCTTAGCTTTTTCTTCAAAAACCGTTTTCAGTGGTGTAGCAGTAACAATTTCTGATCGTTGTGTTCTTTTTCCTTTGCCTTTACTTCGTCCAAGTTTAAAAAAAAAATTATTCACCTCGGTTTTATTAAAACCTGTAATTCTCTGTACACTTATAGCTTCAGGTTTTCGAATGCTTATCCGTGGATTTCTCTTAAGAAATCCTTGGATCCAGTCCCTGCCAGCCATTCTAGTCTCTCTGTTAAAATTATGTGATAGCTTTAAATTTTCAGCACATTGAAATGTTATTTTTCTTAGTTGATTTGTCGTCAAACCATGAAACATATTACTTAATTTTAAAATACACTCTGTAAGTATATTTTCTTGATCTTCATTAAAAACGGCATGCCTTCCTAATTTTGGAGGTTTGAATTTATTTTCCTTTATCCTTCTTTGTAATGTGCTGAAAGGAATACCAGTTTCCTTGGCAACTTTGCGTATTGATATGCCTTGTCTAATGCGTACCGCAGCTGCCTGCAGGTCACCTGCAGTCCAACTCGCTTAAGAGGTCTTTCTTATCCAGTTCCTTGTCATCTGAAATTAACAAAAAAAAAATATCATAGTAAAAGACGAAGCGGGAAATGAGGGTCAATTGACTCTCATCACCCCAATGACGGTTTGTTAGCTAGATTTGAATTTTTTACACAAAAACATTAGAAAATCTAATAACTTGCATTAATAAATATAAATTTAGTTCCAGTACTACACTTTAAGATTATTTTATACGCAAAATGAATAAATATAGATACTCACGTTTTCGATTGAAATTTTGGAAATTTTACAACGACCCCTGCCCTGTGACACGTGTGTCGCTCCCGGTGACGGTGACGCGAGCGTGACTGGCGGGCCGGTGTATTGGGCAGTGCGGGAAGGGTGCAGAGCTAAACCCCATGCGACATAGCCGTATTCTGTAAAGCTTACGGTTCAATTCATTTTGAATTGACTCCCATTGCCCACTGACTCCTATTCCCCCCGGCTCCCCTAACTCTGTCTATTGGATATTAAATTAAATTAAACTGGTGGTCGAAATTCAATCATAATACATTTAAATTTTATTATTTTTCAATTTCCTGATAAATTGACGTTTTTTGACGTGACGTACGTTTCGTCATGTTTTCATATTAGGACAACAAAAACAGAAATTTGAAAAAAAAAATAAAAAACAAAAATCTATCGAAACTCAAATCATACGCACCCTACTCAATGCGCGGCATGTATCATTGATTTCGGAGCGCGGTCCTACCCTTTGAAGCCAACCGATAGGCGGCCTCATTGATCTTTCGTAGGCGCACGAGCCGCACACGCATCCCTGTCCAGTGTCCACCCGCGTCCCGCGCTCCTTTAGTCACCTACGATGAATCTGAAGGCCTTCCTGCCTTCTATTCTAGTTACACAACACACCATATGAAGGTCGAGACGGTAAAAAATGTCATCCGGTATAGACAAATTACAGGTTGGATTTATGTTCCTTGAATTACACCCAGACACAAAACAAATGATTGTGCTCATCACACAAAAATTTGTCCTTGGTGAGAATCGAACCCACGACCTCCGTCTTAGCAGTCAGGGTCACTAACCACTGGACTAACAGGCCAGTCAAGAATAGAATATGGCAGCGTTTTTGGACTAATATCTCCTCACGCAGTCGCTTGAAATGGATTTATGAATGAATTGAATTGATCATATCGTAATAAAAATACAAACTACTTCGCAAGATGATAGTGTGATTGACAATCAAAGGTGCGCCTGATGCTTTTCGTGTGACGGCTGCACTGTCGCGTTATCGCGAACTACAAGTAGCGCTTTCTCTGTTGCTCAAAGAGACAGTGAGCTGTAAGCGAGAGAGATCACATGAATTAAAGTTCACGTAATCACGACAGTGTAACCGTAACATAAAAATAAACTCACGCCACTTCTATGAAAGTAGGCAGAAACTACAGAATGTCACCGCTACCGTCTCACCTTATAGCTTGTTGTGTGGGCAAATTATGGTTTTCAGGGATATGCTAGTCGCTGATGACTTTCAAAATCTCACATCCTCACACAGATTTTGATAGCTAAAAAGTAGGTGTGGAAGTGAGATTTTGAAATCATCTTTCGAACTCGAAAATTTTTAGCTTTGTAGCCCCTAGGCTGGCTGGGCCCGGGATCTTGTACGCCTAAGCGTAAATCCGGAGCTGGTGATCAGTGTTCTCCCCATAATGTTGACTATATTGTACAGTTTTTGGTACGTTACATTTAAAGATTTTTGAAAACTTGCTTCTGGGAATTGAACCGAAAAGCTTAGCCAAAATCAATCGATACTTGACAGGGTAAAGAAGAAGATCAAAGTAATGTTTATACATTGTGAGTATCACATCTGATTAAAACACAGACAAAGCTACAGGCATAATTAATTTTATCCGACTACTGACAATACATAAACACAGATTATTTAGATTGGTACAGTCACGTGCAAAAATATGTGCCGAAGTACACAAAATTTAAGAGAGATTTGCTCCCTTTATACTTTATAGATATCGATTTGAATGCTGCAGTAAAATATAAACAATTTAATTATTGACAAAATTATTTGTTCTAACATCGGTCAATTTAAATAGTTTTCAAAGTGTATTGACTTTCGCAGTTGACATTTGCATACTTATCTCTTTTTGCAAGTGTCTGTGCAACAAAACAAACTGGGGGGCACTGAACTCGGTCGAAGGTACAAAGTTCAAACAACAGCGTAAGATTGAATAAATCGTCAATTGTTTAAATTATTATCTAATTGTACTTTGGAACTAAACATAAATTGCCGGGTCCAAGGTTCGCACCGCACAAACGACAGTGATCTTATTATTTTACGTGTATAAAACGTAGGTTATCTCTTCTATTAGTAGTCTCGTAGTTTTAGTTTCTTATTTCTTTCATAAATAAATTATTTAGCACAAACTTTTTCTGCATCAGCATATTTTATTAAACGAAGTGTTATATCAACCTTGTACTCGCAGCTATTTAATACCTATTTTAGGAGTTTAAAAAAGTTATATATTCTGAGTTAGAGTTGGTAGTTACAGTTAGTAGTTACAGTATAAAATATTGTATTTCCAGAATGTTTCCTCTCAGGCAATTAGTAGGCAATGCTACCAGAAGAGTTGTGCCCAGCATAAGGGCCATGTCAAGCAAAGGTCCACTGGTTGACACAGCAGTAGACAATGAAGGAATAGCGACTGTAACCATGCAAAGGCTACCAGTGAACAGCCTCAACTTGGAACTCCTTCAAGCAATGGACAAAGCACTGGATGAAGTAGTTGAAAAGAAATGCAAGGGAATGATCTTGACATCTGTAAGTTTAATTCATTTACGTTTTGTGATAAAAACAAATTTGTGATTCAAATTCTAAAGTCAAATAGAATATGGGCAATATTTTGATTAGACATTTCAAGATTACTATGTGAACTTAATTCTGTATCTAAGGACCAGTTTACATAAAACTAAAATTGTTATTAAAAAGAATTATTAAATTTTTAGGCCTCACCAACAGTGTTCTCTGCTGGTTTAGACATCATGGAGATGTACAAGCCTGATATGAAGAGAGTGGAAACATTCTGGACGACCCTGCAAGAAGTGTGGATCAAACTCTTTGGATCTAACTTTATCACCGCTGCAGCCATCAATGTATGTTTAACCATGATTTATTTAAAAATAACATTCTTAATTCAAACTACAGTAATTTATTCCATAAGGACCAAAGACAAATTATTTTTTTGAATTGATAAAGACTTAGACCTTTCATTCTTACCGCCACCACATTAAGCACTGAAACAAATTGGCGACGTCCAAACTACTTGGAATCCTAAAAACAAATGATATACTCGTATACCTACAAATACATGTTGAAGACCGATAACCTTGTAAGGTTATTCAAAAAGACAGTTACAGGGATGGCATGTACATTTTTGGATGTTTTATATTATGTTGCATAAGTAATCTGGCATTTTTTTTTTAATACTATACATAACTATGCATTATATTGTAGGCATCTCATAAACTTATCATTTTATATTGAATTTGAAACTTATGTTGTTATTTTTGCTAAGCACACAACAACTCAATTCATATTTTGTTAAGATAGTATACCGAAACAGATTTAAAAAATTGACAATAGAATAAAAAAATATTTTGTATAACCCTAGCCATTGCCTTGCACCAATTTATAATGGCCGATAACAAGTGTACAAGTAATGCATACATTACTTAAATTCAAGGTGCATTTCATTAACATCCGACTAATACAGTATTAATTTTATTGATTGCTTACTTTAATCATATAATTTTAATGTATACATGCTGAAACAGGATAAAGAAATGTAAGTATTTAAATGATATTTCATTTAATTTTGTTTTGGTTCATTGGAACATCAACTCGACTATCAATGATTCATTGATGAAGATTTCCCACATAAAACCTCAGCTTGATTAACTGAACAAAAGTCTAACCTTTTCTTCATTCTTCCCAGGGTCATGCCCCAGCTGGTGGTTGTCTCCTTGCCATGTCATGCGAATACCGCGTGATGATGGGCGGCAAGTTCACCATTGGGCTGAACGAGACGGCTCTTGGCATTGTAGCTCCCAACTGGTTCATGCAGACCATGACCAACACCATACCACAGAGGCAGGCTGAATTTGCCCTAACCACTGCCAGGATGTTTTCTGTTGAGGAAGCTTTGAAGGTAGGGTTATTCTTGATATGAAAAACTGTTGTAACGAATTAAATTTGATGGTCACAGCTTTGAAGCACTGTTGTGTAAAAAATTGGCGTCGCTACTCCTCAGAGTGCGTAGCACTCCCAACACTGTCCTGCAAGCTATAGCCGCCCGGGCAGACAGTTCGCTAGTGTGGGCGCTCACAAACAAGACCCGATCTTTTTTAGTTATTAAGTAAAACTGTAGATCTTATTGTACTCGTAAATAATAATGATAAATTTACGATCGTCGTTTTCTGTCGTATCGATGGGGCCAGGGCAAACTATACTGCTTCAGGGAGGACAATACACGACCACGAGTGATGCGCTTTGTAAGGCGGGTATTCTCGGGGACTGGAATCAGTCCTCCAGACTACATGTCCCGTGTCACAGAGCGCATCGACTTTCTGAAGCAGAACGTCTGTGCATGGGCAAGCCGTATTCGGCGGTATAAGCGACGGGTTGACAGATACCAGCAGAATCGTATGTTCCAGAGCGATGAGAGATGGGTATATAGAGATTGGGAGCGACCCGAACAAAATGTGACGGACGTGCGCTGCCCGGATGATGCCGCCACGAATGCAATCTGGCGCGGCATTTGGTCAGTACCCGTCTGTCACGTTGAGGCTGGCTGGATGCGAGATGTCGAGGCCTACGAATCGGTGCACTTACATGGCTCGGGAGGGTTCTGCAGTTGTACAAGGTTGATACAACTCTACGCACCTTCCTTGAGTCGTGCATGGGGCAATGGAGGACAGTCCTTCGCTATCCGGGATGTCCACAGATCCAGCGAAATGATGATCCCGTATGGATTAAGCGGGGAATATTTCAGGGCGACAGTTTGAATCCACTTTGGTTCTACTTAGCACACTGCTGGAGGATTCAGGTCCAGGCTATCGGCTGAGGAGAGGTGGTCAGGTTATATCTCACCTCCTCTACATGGATGACCTAAAACTATTTGCCCCCAACAAACTGCAACTGATGGAGCTACTGAAGGTAGTTTGGTGTGGACAAATGTGCAGTCATGCATGTAAAGCGAGGTGAGGTTTTGGAATCCGAGGGAATCCAACTTTCGGATTCCATACACCTCAGATCCCTTTCCTCATCCGAAAGCTATAAGTATTTGGGTATGTCGGAAGCGTTAGGCATCAACGATGCTGACATGAAGCAGTCGTTGAAGGAGCGCTTCTTTGGTCGCCTGAAGAAGGTATTAATTAGTCTTCTCTCAGGCGGAAACAAGGTGCGCGCCTTCAACGGTTGGGTCATGCCGGTTTTGATGTACTCTTTCGGTATACTTACATGGACTCAGACAGAACTCGACGCCCTTGATAGGAGGGTCCGTACAATGCTCACCGCAAACCGGATGCATCACCCACGATCATCGGTGATGAGGCTGTACATCCCGCGGAAGTTCGGGGGTCGAGGCTTTTTAAATGCAAAGATCCTTCACAACCGTGAGGTGAACAGTCTCAGGGAATATTTTTTGAAAGCCGAAGTGGGTATGCACCGTGATATGGTCGCAGTGGACAAGGGGCACACCCCGCTCTCCATAGCTAAAGAGAACTGGCGCAAACCTGTAGTACTTACTACCGATAACCGCAAGGAAGTATGGCGAAACAAGGAGCTTCACGGGCGTTTCTACAGGGCTCTTCATGAGCCCTGTGTAGATTTCGTAGCGTCCGTATCCTGTCTACGTTTTGGTGACCTTTTCGGGGAAACTTTGTTTTGTCTGTGCAATTACGCGACGTCCTGCGTGAGCGATCTAGACGCGAACGCGAAGCGGCGCGGCGCGGCGCGAAAACAACAAACAGTCGAAACCTATTGAAGTGTCCTACGCACATGCGTGCGGTGCGGAGCGGCGCGAAACGAAGCGAACGCGATCAGTTGGCTTGATATTTCCGCGCGAACTGGATGCGGTGCCGTCGTATTTTTTTTTTTGGTTATAATTTCGGATTTATAGAAATTTTAATTAATGCTATCCAAGAACGTCCTATATTATAGGATAAAAGGAATAAAAAATATCACAACCGGTTATAATCATACCGCGAATGGGAGGATTGGGCCAAATTAACTGGGACCTAAGTATACAATATTAGTCTCACTTCTTCGCCGTTCATACTTCTTGAGTATTTGATATTTAACATATGAATTTTCCAATAATATTTGTTTCCATCCGTCCATGACAAATCCACAGTGCCCACTGAACGTCGGCGTCAGTGGCGGCTGTGCGAGACGATTCGCGTGCACGTAGGACATAGCCGCCGCGTCGCACCGCATCGCGTTGAATTCGCGTGTCACCGCTTCATAATCGCGTTCGCTTTGATCCGCCTACGTAGGACGTAGCGTTATGGACGAAGTTATCTTGACGAATAACTACCCGACACATTATGAAGGACGGGATGGTTGACGTGTGTCGGGCATGTCACCATCCGGTTAAGTCCATCAGACATATTATCTCTGGTTGTTCTCGTCTGGCTAACGGCGAATACTTACACAGGCATAACCAAGTATCCAGGATTATTCACCAGCAACTTGCTTTTGCAATATAAACTAGTGGATTCTGAGGTACCGTATTACAAGTATGTGCCCGACCCAGTTCTCGAAAATGACCCTCTCACGTTGTACTGGGATCGGTCTATCATTACTGACAGGACTAGACGTTACCATTCCGCAGGACGGCAACCTCGTGAAAGCTGAGAAAGAGAAACAGATTAAATATCTCGACTTAGCACACGAAAAGCACACGAAGTTCTTGACATGTGGAATGTTGACTCGGCTGTCATTGTGCCGATTGTCGTATCAGCCAATGGACTGATGGCCGAGACCCTCGACCAACATCTATCGACACTATCGTTAGGCGATTGGATCAAGAGCCTGATTCAGATGGCAGTACTCCTTGGCACGGCTCGCATCGTGAGGACGTTTCTGTCTCTGGAGCCCTAACCACCGGTAGCTTGGACCCTGCTCCCGATACCGGAGGTCCACTATTTTTTAGATTTTTAAAGGTTTTTTTTTGTAAGTTTATTTTTCTAAAAATATTTAAAAATGTAACTAAATATGTATGTAACGAAATAAACGAAAAGATAATTGACTCTCATATTGAGCCAACACAGCAAATTAAAATGAAATGAATACTCGTAATAATTCCTATGTATTTCCTAATTTTTTTCCTTTGTACCCACAGGTTGGTCTCATTGACGAAACTGCATCAGACAAAGCGGATGCTGTTGCCAAATGCAAGCAGTTTATTAAGAAGTTCGACAGAATCCCCGCTTTAGCGCGTTCTCTCACCAAACAGAAGGTTAGGGAAGGACCCTTGACATGGATGTCAGACAATCGCAAGCAGGACACACAGGAGTTCCTCATGTTTGTGGGACATCCTAAAGTACAGAAGTCATTAGAAATGTACATTCAAGCTTTAAAACAGAAGGCTGCCAAGTGAATCTAGTTGTAAGATTTATTATAGGTAGTATTTTGATGAATAATTGTGTTCTATTTTTTATTCTTTCTTGTTTTACTAGCTAAAAATGTTTATTTGACCCTGTGACTAAGCGAGAACCTTTACTATGATGAAATCATGTTATACCTGTGTAATTTTTTACCTGTGTAATATGTATACATGTTTGTACGAAATATACATTTGTTACAAAACTTGTGTGGTTTCATTTTAAACAAGTCTCTTATGAAAAATCGCCATAATATTCTTTAAATAATGTGCCGAATGCTATAATTGTTCTCGAAATAATAAATAAAATTATTAATGAATTTCGCGGACTTCCCTGACGCTTTCAGATTAAGTATCAATTCGCACAAAGCGCAGAATGGCTCGGTTTTCACTGACAAAGAAATGTCAACCTTGTGTGGGTTGAAATAATGTTGAAAAAATTCAAGAAAGCGCAGTTCGAGTCCGCGCTGTTGGCTTTCGTGAAAACTTTGTCTCAATCACAACTGTAACCAGATCTAACCGAGTGAAAGAAGTTCCCTAAACCAATCTTTAGTCAGTGAAAATACATACTTTGCCAGTCACTACTACCTACGCCAAGCTTGCACTATCCCCCCAGTAATGAAAGGTCACATTACATCAAGCTAAGCTCACTTACACATATTTATTTATTTATTCATAGGAAAACCAACAGCTGTAACGTGGATAACAATTGTAACAGAAACATAAAGCCAATTACAGGTTCCCACGGATAAAAACAGAAAAAGTAATAGAGATTTTAAGATCACTAACAAGGACGATATAAATGATTAAAATAATATAGGTATAAGGTACAATAAGCACTACCTATATAGTTTTAAAAAGTCGGTGGTCAGCCGAGCGCGTGCCGAAGAGGTTTTGGTGGTAAATCGGTCAAATGAGAACTCTACAAAGAAAATTAAAGTCCTTACTCGCTCGCACCATGTATGAGTTTGCCTGTAGTTAGAAGAGGAAAAAGGAATGGAGATAGGTGGATTAAATCTAACTGATCGCTGAGGAGTGAGGGACGTTGAAACGAAGTTTATGCAGGAGATCAGGACAGTCAATCTCGTTAGATATAATTTTTAAAAGTGTGTGCGTGTTATTTAGTGTTTAGATATCGCACTATTGATATTTCTTTATCAGTGTAAAATTGCGCTGCACTGCGCATCACCACATGTTGTGCGCCGTCCCTGATTACTTTAGATAAAAGCCTACTTTTGATCCCGATATTTTCCGACACCCACGCGGGCGAAGGTCCAGAGGCAAAAGCTAAGAAAAGTCTATAATCATTTTAGACGATGAGGGTTTGTTAGAGCAGCATTCTCCCTGTTCCTGGTCATGGGCGTACCCAGGGGGGGGGCAGAGGGGGGCAGCTGCCCCCCCCCTGGAGTTTGTGAATGTTCCTACTAACTATCTACATTTGTCGATAAAAACTCGTAAAAATAAAAAAAATCTATTTGTAATACAATTTACAAATTTTGAAAATCATGCGACGCGCCCGTTCTACCTACTCGCAAGCAGCGCTGCATACAAAAATAACTTTATTTTCGGTAGTCGGTGTCTTTGGATCTTTATTTTAGTTTTTTGCCGCTGACTACCGAAATTAAACTAATTTTTCACTTTGTAGTGTTTTTTTGGAAGTCCGTTGTTTATTTTTTGCAAAAACTTTTTTATCTACCCTGCACTAATTCGTATACCATTACTGGCCTAGTCAATAGCAGTGACAGGAGGTATTAGAATATCATCACGCTGAACAAAGTGAATTAAATACGAAATCTAAATCAATAAATATTATATGGTGGTCCCCTGAAGCATAACCTATCGAATAAAAATAATAGTTTGAGACATTTTTAAACTATAATAATAATAATAATAAACTTGGCGCTCTGGATAGGAAGGTCCGTACATTGCTGACGGCAGATCGGATGCATCACCCACGGTCATCAGTGATGAGACTGTACATCCCGCGGAAGTGTGGGGGTCGAGGTTTCTTAAACGCTAAAACCCTCCACAACCGCGAGATCTGCAGTCTCAGGGAATATTTTCTTCAAACTGACGTGGGGATGCACCGAGATGTGGTCGCAGTGGACAAGGGCCTCACCCCGCTCTCCTTGGCGAACGAGAACTGGCGCAAACCTGCAGTACTGGATACTAAGGATCGTAAGGAAGTATGGCAAAGCAAAGAGCTTCACGGTCGCTTTTTCCGGGCTCTCCATGGGCCTGATGTAGACTTTTTGACGTCCGTATCCTGGCTGCGTTTCGGCGACCTCTTTGGGGAAACCGAAGGTTTTGTCTGTGCGATTATGGATGAAGTTATCATGACGAATAACTATCGGAAATACATTGTCAAGGATGGTACGGTTGACATCTGTCGGGCATGCCACCGTCCCGGTGAATCAATCCGACATATTGTTTCCGGTTGTTCTCGTCTCGCTAACGGCGAGTACTTGCACAGACACAATCTAGTAGCTAGGATCATCCACCAGCAACTTGCTTTGCAGTACAACCTTGTGGAATCTGAAGTACCATACTACAGGTATGTGCCCGACCCAGTTCTCGAGAATGGTCACGCCACATTGTACTGGGATCGATCTATCATCACAGACAGGACTATTGTAGCCAATAAGCCTGATATTGTAGTGATAGATCGACGAGAGCGTCGTGCAATGATTGTTGATATCGCTGTCCCTCATGACGAGAATCTCGTGAAAGCTGAGCAAGATAAAAAAATCAAGTATCTTGACTTAGCACACGAGGTTGTCGACATGTGGGACGTGGATTCTGCAATCATTGTACCGATAATCGTTACAGTCAATGGCCTAATAGCGAAGAGCCTCGACCAGCACCTCAGGAGGCTCTCATTACACGGCTGGATCAAGGGCTTGATTCAGAAGGCGGTACTCCTGGATACGGCACGCATAGTCAGGAGGTTCCTCTCTCTAGAGCCCTGACCACCGGCAGCTTGGACCCTGCTCCCGATGCCGATGGATCACTATTTTTTATATTTTTAAATGTTTTTTTTTTAGATTTTTGTTAAAATATTTAAAAATATACTTAATATGTTAAAAAATGAATAAATGATAATAATAATAATAAACCCGCAGGGCAGCATGTGGCGTGCTGTTGGGCAGCAGCGACCCCACGGACCCTATCTCCCGGGAGAATTCTTGTTCCTCATCTCTGGCTTGCCTTTATTGGCCGGCTGGAGTGAACAATGAAGAGGTTCAGAGCTCCCACCTCATTCTTGCCTTTATTGGCCGGCTTGAGTGGAGATTCGCAAGAGCAAACGTGCTCGGGGAAAGGAAGTATTCCAGTAAGTGCTCGTAGGGATATTGACCATCTTCCGGGCTCTGGGATTGTTCTGAAAGCCGTGGAATACCTCTCCACTTCTCAAGCACCTCAGGAAGTGTTGCCCCCTTGTCGCTGCGTCACTATGTGCCAGCGACGGTTTCCGGGGGCCCATTATTGAGTGTGCAAGTCACCCCCTGCCATTTAATCCGTGTAAATACAAACATTGATGCGGCAGGGGCCATAGACCTTCCATAGTTCTTGGTAACCAGTCCATTTTAGCCAGTCAAATACATAGTCCAACATCTTGGTTTCCATATCCTGCAATAGTCCAACACCAACCGGAGGTTGTCCTTGGGTGCACTTGCACAGTGCATACGGGGATAACCGTCGGTTAGTGCCTCACTTCATTTAAATTTTCTAAGGGGCCTCTGCGAGCTGGCTTCGGCCCCTCGTACGCCTTCTAAAAGACCGGGATCCTAGGATCCCGAGATATATAAATATATATATGAAAATAATAATAATAATAACAGGACGTCACACATTTCAATCAGATACAGTTTAAATAGTAAAAATAATTTTGACCCCATTTTATTATAAGTTTCCAGTTTTACAGTGAACTTAAACCTACAAAATATCAGAAAATCATCAAAAAGAGACTATATAACAGCAAAATGCAAAAAATCAATCAAAAACTACAGAAGAGGAGGTGACATGACAGATGTCATCTCCGAAAAACAATAAATACAAAATGAAAAATCCATAACGTTCAAAAATGTTGACCAGAGCCGCAGCACGGAATGCACGCCTACCACCACCGGACTCCTCGCTCAGCTCCGCCTCGCCGCCGCCGGTACCCAGCCCCACTGTGGGCGCTGTGACGACACCGGCCGCGGCAGTTGCGTCGAGCTCGAGCGACGAGTACTTCTCTCCGCCCACGACGCCACCACCTGCTCGTCGACGGAGAGGACGCCGGCCGCAGGACGGCTTAGGACCTCGAGGCCCACCGGCCTCTGATAGGGTCCCAGCTCCCGGCGGAAGTGTGCAGCGCATGAGATGGACAAGATCCATCAATGAGAATGTCATGCGCTCATACTATGGGACTACAGAGGGGGGAAACAATCTGACCGCGTACCGTGTTCGGATGCTCTCTCTTTTTCAGGTGCTTGAGCCAACTGTCAACGTTTCAACCCAACGACTATCGGATCAGGTGCGGGTCATCCAGCGTAATCATATGTTGGATGACACTGTACTTGATCGCCTTCGAAATGAAATGCTGAGTAGCCATGTCATCGCACCTCCGTTGCAGACTGTTGTGGTCCCACCACGGTACGTCACAAGTCAAGCAGACGAGGGGAGTGATGACAGGGCTACAAACGTAAGTACCCAGTGCAATGAGGAATTGAGGATTGCTTTGGAGAGTGCGATTCAAGAATATCGGTCCATACCACCAGAACTTAGGCCACGTTTACCTCGTTTGCCCATGCATAAAAAAAATAGGGCGCTGGTGGCGGCTCTGGATTCGCAGTTGTCAAACTATTTTGATGACTGCGAAGACCTCACTGATACTCATGCAATTCTGTACTGCGCGGCTGTAGCGGCATGTCGTGTAGCTCACGTCAAATTTGCTAGTGACTCTAGAGCTACACGACCAAAACCAGCCGTACCAGCTTGGCAGTGCAGAATTGAGCGTCGTATTAGTGGGGCCAGAGCGCTCATCGGCAAACTAATCTGTTTCAGGGAGGGCAACACTCGCCCTAGAGTGATGCGCTTTGTGAGACGGGCGTTCTCAGGGACTGATACCAGCCCTCAGGATTTTATGTCCCGTGTCACAGAGCGCATAGACTTCCTGAAGCAGAAAGTTTATGCATGGGCAAGCCGTATTCGTAGGTATAAGCGGCGAGTGGACCGATACACTCAGAATCGCACCTTCCAGAGTGATGAAAGGTGGGTTTATAGGGCTTGGGAGCGACCGACCCAAGGTGTGGCTGACACGCATCTACCGGATAATGACGCCATGTGTTCTTTTTGGCACAGTATCTGGTCGGTGCCTGTCAGTCACACCGAAGGTGATTGGACTAGAGAAGTCGAGCGAACCTGCGATCCTATAACAGAAATGGGGGCTATTACTATCTGCCCCCAAGATGTTGCTCGTGCAGTTCGTCCGTTACCCAACTGGAAGTCTCCAGGGCCGGACGGGCTGCACAACTTCTGGATAAAATGGTTTGTAGGATCGCACGCTCGCTTGGCGGCTCAGTACCAGACTGCTTTGGAGTCTGGTTCGCTACCCCAGTTTCTTACAACAGGAGTTACCCACCTGCTCCATAAATCAGGTAGCACCGCGGAACCCAAAAATTATAGGCCGATAACGTGTTTACCGACGGTCTATAAAGTTCTTACATCCATTTTGAGAGCTAAAATTTACAATCATATAGACACTAACTCCATCATGTCTGTCTCTCAAAATGGATGTAGGAACGGGTCCCGCGGTACTAAGGAGCTGCTCCTCATTGATATGGCCATTAGCCAACAGGTTCGTCGTTCCCGAAAGGATCTGTCGACATGTTGGATAGATTACAAGAAGGCCTATGACTCGGTGCCACATACATGGCTCATGAGGGTGCTGGAGTTGTATAAAGTAGATGCAACTCTACGCGCCTTCCTGATGTCATGTATGGGGCAATGGAGAACGGTCCTTCGCTATCCAGGATGTCGAAATATCCAGAGGAATAGCGAGCCGATAAGGATTGAGCGAGGCATATTTCAGGGCGATAGTTTGAGTCCGCTTTGGTTCTGCCTAGCTCTGAATCCTCTGAGCACACTGCTTGAGGATTCAGGTATAGGCTATCGGTTGAGAAGAGGTGGTCAGGTTATATCACACCTCCTTTACATGGATGACCTTAAACTCTTTGCCCACAACAATTTGCAACTGATGGAACTACTGAAGATAACTGAAACCTTCAGTAGCGCCATCAGGATGGAATTTGGTGTGGACAAATGTGCAGTCATGCATGTAAAGCGAGGGGAGATTGTGGAATCCGTGGGAACCCAACTCTCGGATTCCACAAACTTTCGAGCCCTCTCCACATCCGAAACCTATAAGTATTTGGGTATGTCGGAAGCTTTGGGAATCAATGTTACTGACATGAAGCAATCGTTGAAGGAGCGCTTCTTTAGCCGCCTGAAGAAAGTATTTAATAGTCTTCTCTCAGGCGGAAACAAGGTGCGCGCCTTCAACGGTTGGGTCATGCCGGTTTTGATGTACTCTTTCGGCATACTCAAATGGACTCAGACCGAACTCGACGCCCTGGATAGAAGGGTCCGTACGCTGCTGACTGCATATCGAATGCATCACCCACGGTCATCGGTTATGAGGCTGTATATCCCGCGAAAGTGTGGAGGTCGAGGCTTTTTAAACGTTAAGACTCTCCACAATCGCGAGATATGCAGTCTCAGGGAATATTTCCTGGAAGCCGACGTGGGGATGCATCGAGATGTGGTCGCGGTGGACAAGGGCCTCACCCCGCTCTCCTTGGCTAACGAGAACTGGCGCAAGCCTGTAGTACTTGACACTAATGACCGCATGGAGGTATGGCAAAGTAAGGAGCTCCACGGACGCTTTTTCCGGGCCCTACACGGACCCGACGTAGATTTTCTAGCGTCCGTAGCCTGGCTGCGTTTCGGTGATCTCTTTGGAGAAACCGAAGGTTTTGTTTGTGCAATTATGGACGAAGTTATGATGACGAACAATTACCGTAGATTTATTGTGAAAGACGGCACGGTGGACATCTGTCGGGCATGCCACCGTCCCGGGGAATCAATTAGACACATTATCTCTGGGTGTTCTCGTCTAGCTAACGAAGAGTACTTGCATAGACATAATCTTGTAGCCAGGATTATCCACCAGCAACTTGCTCTGAAATACTGCCTTGTGGAATCAGAAGTGCCGTACTACAGGTATGTGCCCGACCCAGTTCTTGAAAACGGCCATATCACACTGTACTGGGATCGATCCATCATCACTGACAGGACTGTTGTTGCAAATAAGCCTGATATAGTGGTGGTGGATCGACTAGAAAGGCGCACAATGATTGTTGACATAACGGTTCCGCATGACGAGAACCTCGTGAAAGCCGAAAAAGATAAACAAATCAAGTATCTTGACTTGGCTCGCGAGGTTGTCGACATGTGGGATGTGGACTCAGCGATCATTGTGCCGATAGTCGTCACAGCCAATGGGTTGATAGCCAAGAGCCTCGACCCTGTTCCCGATACCGGTGGGCTACTATTTTTTATATTTTTAAATGTTTTTATTTTATATTCTAATATTTAAAAATATAATTTATAAGTTTTTAAAATGAATAAAGATAATAATAATAATAATAAAATGAAATAAAGGAAATAATAATAATGTCTCTGGCAGCTGTCAAAGTCACAACGCAAAATTTACGCTCTACATTTTTTACATTGATTATATATAAAATTACAGTATAGATTTAATAGTGTCAGTAAAAAAAAATACCCTACAACAATAGCAATCAATAAGTTAAAATGAAAAACTCCAATACTCCAATAAAAAAAATGAAACCCATACAATGCAATAAAAAACTAATATACCTACACATATATAATGTGAGCAAGTAAATCATGCAGACCAGAGCCAGGACAAGACGACAGGCACACCCACCATCTCCGGACTCGTCGCTCAGCTCCGCCTCGCAGCCGCCGGGACGCGCCTCAACCGTGAGCGTCGTGTCACCGGTCGCTGCAGTTGCGTCGAGCTCGAGCGACGAGTTTTTCTCCCCACCGTCGTCACCAACATCACAACGGCGGCGAGGAAGAGGACGGCCACCAGCGGGCTTGGGACCTCGAAGCCATCAGGCCTCGAGCAGGGTCCCCGCTGCTGGTGGAAATGTGTCGCGCATGCGATGGACCCAGTCCATAAATGAAAATGTGATGCGCGCATATTATGGGGCTACAGAGGGAGGAATTAACCTGACAGCGTACCGAGTTCGGATGCTCTCTCTGTTTCAGGTGCTTGAACCAGCCGTCAACGTCTCGGCCCAACGATTGTCGGATCAGGTGCGCGTCATTCAACACAATCATAGATTGGATGACGCTACACTTGATCGGCTGCGCTCGGAAATGCAGAATAGTTCTGCTAGTAATCCTCCCCCATCCCAGAATGTCATGCATACGCCTGCCGATGTTCTGCTGCAGGCAAACCAGTATGATGAGGAGGAGGAAGTCAGGGCTATATCTGCAGATAACTTGTGCAATGTGGACATAAGGAGCAATCTGGAGGATGCGATTCGTGAGTACCGGTTCATATCACCTGACCTTAGACCACGGCTACCACGTTTGCCCATGAATAAAAAAAACAGAGCACTGGTGTGCGCCCTGGATGCACTGCTGCCAAATTTTATTGACAGCAGTGCAGACCTTTGCGATACACACTCAATCTTGTATTGCACAGCTGTTGCGGCTTGTCGTATAGCTCGAGTCAAATTCCCAAACACTGATCGAGCTGTACGACCAAAACCTGTCGCACCGGCCTGGCAATGCAGGATTGAGCGTCGTATTAATGAGGCCAGGGTGCTCATCGCGAAGCTCATCTGCTTCAGGGAGGGCAATACACGCCCAAGGGTGATGCGCTTTGTGAAGCGGGCGTTCTCGGGAACTAATATTAGTCCCCGAGAATATGTATCCCGTGTCACAGAGCGCATCGACTTCCTGAAGCAGAAAGTTTATGCATGGGCAAACCGTATCCGTCGGTATAGGCGAAGAGTGGACCGGTTCACTCAGAACCGTATGTTCCAGACCGATGAAAGGTGGGTGTACAGAGCCTGGGAGCGACCCAACCCAACTCAAGGTGTGACTGACGCGTGTCTACCAAATAATAACGACATGAGTGAATTTTGGCGAAGCATTTGGTCGGTGCCCGTCAGTCACACTGAAGGACACTGGATGCGTGCTGTTGAGCAGGCATGTGAGTCAATACCAAACATGGAGGCTATTATCATCAGTCCTCTGGATGTGGCCCGTGCAGTCCGTCCGTTGCCTAACTGGAAATCCCCAGGACCGGACGGACTGCACAATTTTTGGATCAAATGGCTACAAAGGTCACATGCCTGCTTAGCCTCACAATTCCAGTCATCTTTAGAGACTGGGTCGCTACCACTGTTCTTTACGACAGGAGTTACCCACCTTCTTCATAAATCGGGTAGTACTGCGGAACCTAAAAATTATAGACCCATAACTTGTTTACCGACGGTCTATAAAGTTCTTACATCCATTCTTAGAGAAAAAATTTCACACCATATTCAAAATAACGGAATTATGTCGGTGTCTCAGAATGGATGTAAGAATGGGTCCCGTGGTACTAAGGAGCTGCTCCTTATAGACATGACCATTAGCCAACAGGTTCGTAGATCTCGGAAGGATTTGTCGACATGTTGGATAGATTATAAGAAGGCCTATGACTCGGTGCCACATACATGGCTCATGAGGGTGCTAGAATTGTACAAAATAGATGCAACTCTACGCACCTTCTTGATGTCGTGTATGAGGCAGTGGAGGACGGTCCTTCTGTATCCAGAATGTCCACAAATCCAGCAGATCAATGAACCGATCAGGATTGAGCGAGGAATATTTCAGGGCGACAGTTTGAGTCCGCTTTGGTTTTGCTTAGCCTTGAATCCTCTAAGCACACTGCTGGAGGATTCAAGTCTAGGCTATCGATTGAGAAGAGGTGGTCAGGTGATATCACACCTCCTTTACATGGATGATCTGAAACTCTTTGCCCCCAACAATTTGCGACTGATGGAGCTACTGAAGGTAACAAAAACGTTCAGTAGCGCCATCAGGATGGAATTTGGTGTGGACAAATGTGCAGTCATGCATGTAAAGCGAGGGGAGATTGTAGAATCCGTGGGAACCGAACTTACGGATTCTATACACCTTAGATCCCTCTCCTCAACCGAAACCTACAAATATTTGGGTATGTCGGAAGCATTAGGCATCAATGCTACCGACATGAAACAATCGGTGAAGGAACGTTTCTTTGGCCGCCTGAAAAAGGTATTTAATAGTCTTTTATCAGGCGGCAACAAGGTGCGTGCCTTCAACGGTTGGGTCATGCCGGTTTTGATGTATTCTTTCGGCATACTCAAATGGACTCAGACGGAACTTGACGCTCTGGATAGGAAGGTCCGTACATTGCTGACGGCAGATCGGATGCATCACCCACGGGCATCAGTGATGAGACTGTACATCCCGCGGAAGTGTGGGGGTCGAGGTTTCTTGAACGCTAAAACCCTCCACAACCGCGAGATCTGCAGTCTCAGGGAATATTTTCTTCAAACTGACGTGGGGATGCACCGAGATGTGGTCGCAGTGGACAAGGGCCTCACCCCGCTCTCCTTGGCGAACGAGAACTGGCGCAAACCTGCAGTACTGGATACTAAGGATCGTAAGGAAGTATGGCAAAGCAAAGAGCTTCACGGTCGCTTTTTCCGGGCTCTCCATGGGCCTGATGTAGACTTTTTGGCGTCCGTATCCTGGCTGCGTTTCGGCGACCTCTTTGGGGAAACCGAAGGTTTTGTCTGTGCGATTATGGATGAAGTTATCATGACGAATAACTATCGGAAATACATTGTCAAGGATGGTACGGTTGACATCTGTCGGGCATGCCACCGTCCCGGTGAATCAATCCGACATATTGTTTCCGGTTGTTCTCGTCTCGCTAACGGCGAGTACTTGCACAGACACAATCTAGTAGCTAGGATCATCCACCAGCAACTTGCTTTGCAATACAACCTTGTGGAATCTGAAGTACCATACTACAGGTATGTGCCCGACCCAGTTCTCGAGAATGGTCACGCCACATTGTACTGGGATCGATCTATCGTCACAGACAGGACTATTGTAGCCAATAAGCCTGATATTGTGGTGGTAGATCGACGAGAGCGTCGTGCAATGATTGTTGATATCGCTGTCCCTCATGACGAGAATCTCGTGAAAGTTGAACAAGATAAAAAAATCAAGTATCTTGACTTAGCACACGAGGTTGTCGACATGTGGGACGTGGATTCTGCAATCATTGTACCGATAATTGTTACAGTAAATGGGCTAATAGCGAAGAGCCTCGACCAACACCTCAGGAGGCTCTCACTGAGCGGCTGGGTCAAGGGCTTGATTCAGAAGGCAGTACTCCTGGACACGGCACGCATTGTCAGGAGGTTCCTCTCTCTAGAGCCCTGACCACCGGCAGCTTGGACCCTGCTCCCGATGCCGATGGGTCACTATTTTTTATATTTTTAAATGTTTTTGTAAGATTTTTGTAAAAATATTTAAAAATATACTCAATATGTTAGAAAATGAATAAAAGAATAATAATAATAATAATATTCCACAACTATCACACAACGCCATCTAGTCCCAAGCTAAGCAGAGCTTGTGTTATGGAGACTAGACAACTGATAAACATACTTATATATTTCTAAATACATACATATTATAGATAAATTACACCCAGACACAGAACAAATGATCGTGCTCATCACACAAACATTTGTCCTGGGTGGGAATCGAACCCACGACCTCCGGCATAGCAGTCAGGGTCACTAACCACTAGACCAACAGGCCTGTCAAACTATTATTTGTTTTTTAGTGTGTTTCGAATTTTGAGACGTATGCACAGCGTAGTTTTCGAAGACAGTTTTTTTGCTATCCTGGTAAGGATAATAGTACAAATTTATAAAATTATTGTATTGTCATCGGTCTTTGATAAGTACGCCAAATTTCGAGTTAATTCAACGTTTTGAAGGGGGTCTAAATCATGTTCAAATTTTCCGTTACATAGGCACATACATATGTTTGAAGCTAATAAAAGCGTGTTAAAA
The DNA here is from genome assembly GCA_947507805.1 of Aporophyla nigra. Lineage (NCBI taxonomy): Eukaryota > Metazoa > Arthropoda > Insecta > Lepidoptera > Noctuidae > Aporophyla > Aporophyla nigra. Next base: position 16,427,099 of record OX382309.1, on the reverse strand, counting down.
AAAGATTTTTATAGAAATGGGTCATAATCGACGGAGAAATTGTTTTGAAAAAAAAATACATTGGAACATCGAACCATCTCCTCTGTTGAAGTCGGTTAACAAATACAATTCGGTTCGTCGGTCGGTCGGATAACCAATACGGATAAGGCGGGAGGAAACGCCCGGGTGTTTCCATTGCGTGAATCGTCTGGAGGACACTGTGGAGCATACGGTGGAGTGCCCTGCCGGAGCTGATCATCACCGTGACCTCGTGGAGGCGATCGGTGGCGGCCCTGGTACACGCCATGGTACGGAGATGCCCTCTGGCATGAGAAGCCGTCACCTCCTTATGCGAAGCAGTAATGCTCACGGAGGAGGCGTAGCGCGTGAGGGAGAGGCAGTCTCTGCACCCTCTCGCCCCTTGGTGCTGCAGGAGGAGACGCCCCGGACCTCCCTAGAGTATATATGTTCTGTGCCCCGAACGTCCAAGCCCGTGTCGACGGCGCGTTGCGTTCCACGCGCACCTCAAAGACATGTCAGCATAATTGAAGGGGTCGGCTAGGAGCGATGCCTCCAGAGTTGCGAGATTTGTTCGAAAGAGTTATCGTGACCCTGGCATATAGGCAACTGAAGGAACACGAGTGGGATTTAGTCAGTAAAAGTGTGATACGCCCTCCACACGTCATTTATGATATCCCACCCACAAAAAAAAGGCATTCCGCGGAAGAAAAGAGTGAAGATTTAATCAAATCTGCTGAAAAAATTGCTGTGGCTTTGAACCTTGAGCTGCGATTACCTAAGACAGCAAGCCGCCAACAACAGAAGGCAAATCAACCAGCTGCCTACTGTGGCCAGCCCCTTAGCGATTATTTGCGTCGCTCGTTTTGCATGCCCTACTTATTTGGAATCGTTACTTTCTTCATTAGAGGCGAGATTCAGCAAAGACCATTCATCAGCGTTTACTCTTTCATTGTTACACCCTGCTCAGATAATTGAAATTAAAGTTCCAAAATTCCAAAACATTATGGAGGAAGTTTCTACATTTTATTATGAATTAGAAGGGATCACATCTGAAGCCAAACTTTTTGGATGAAGCAGGAGCAGGACTTTGAAAATATTGGAATAACAGAGTTAATAACGGAGTAGCAGAATCTTTTTACCCGAAGGTGAAGACAGCCCTAGAAATTTTACTGGCAATGCCTCATTCCACCGCTACAATTGAACGGTCATTCAGCACACTCAGATGCGTACAAACGTAGCTAAGATCGACCATGATCGAAGTACATTAAATGGGCTTTGTATGCTCAGTATATATAGAATATTTGTTAACCCTATGGGCGATTCTTTCACGAAAGACGTTATAAACCGTTTTACTGAAGACCCTCAAAAGTTACTTTTAAAATGACTATTGTATATTAAAAAAAAACGAATTTAAAAAAAGATTTAAATAAAAGCTCTTTTAATTTATGTTTATTTATTTGCTTATAAAAAATCTAATTTGCCCCCCCCTGGCCCTGAACCTGGGTACGCCCATGCCTGGTGCAATCATACTTCCTTATTGTTTTGCACTTGCAAAATAACACAATAGTTGAGTTTCCCACGCAACATTAAGATAAATAACGCAGTCGATTATTTAAGGACATGTGTGAACGGAATAACATAATAAGAAGAGTGTCAATAAGAATAACACGATGCTATATTAGCGCCGTCTCACCTTTATTCAAGACATTTTTAACCCAGTCTCTGAACGCAAGCCATATAATCTACCAAAAAGTAAAATATTTGATATCTTATATTTTGTTGACTATAAAATATTATCTGTTACCATTATCATAAATAACCATATCTAAGTATTTGTATACTGTATCAGAATTGAACAAGAAATAAGTGTGCCGAAAGTCGTTTAAAAATGTTTCACCTGAGGAAAATACCAAAAAGTTTTGCAGTGCGTTATAGGCTACTGTATTCTACTCAAGCGAAGCCTCTAGTAGGTATATCAGTTGATAATGAAGGGATAGCGACACTGCAGCTACAGAGGGCGCCAGTTAACAGCTTCAGCCTCGAATTATTGCAGAACATACATGAATCCATAAGTGAGGTAGAGAAAAATAAATGCAAAGGCATAGTTATGACTTCGGTAAGTATAGTTTTGTTTGATTCTAACACCTATTTCATAGTGCGGTAGATACTAAATACTATATCATTTTTTTTTAAATATCTTAATATCTTAGGACAACCAACACACCGTTATCTGATCCCAAAATAGGCAGAGCCTGTACTATGGCAACCAGACAACTGATAAACATACTTATATATTTCTAAATACATACATATTATAGATAAATTACACCCAGACACAGAATAAATGATCGTGCTCATCACAAAAAGATTTGTCCTGGGTGGGAATCGAACCCACGACCTCAGTCTTAGCAGTCAGGGTCACTAACCACTAGACTAACAGGCCAGACATATATATTGTATTTTCCCTACCTCGTAATGATTTGCATATTTTCAGGAATCGCCTAAAATTTTCTCAGCTGGTATGGATTTAAATGAATTCCATAAACCTGATCAAAAAAGGTTGGTGCTATTGAAAGAGAGTATTTTTGATGTTGTGGCAAAAATATATGGAACAGATATAATCACCACAGTTGCTATCAATGTAAGTTTTACAAATTACATACTATCATTACTTTAGCGACGAGGTCGAAACTTGAATATCAAAGTTCATCATTTTTGCCCCACTTTACCAACCTGTTTATCACAATTCTGACATCACGAAAAGTACCAAATTCAATGTGCCATTCAAACAGTTCTTCTGCACATAAAAGGTGATAAAAGCGATATCGGCAATTACCGCCCAATAAGTTAATACAATTATAGTGATACACAAGCGTTTACACAGGAAACGACAAACATCAGCCACCATAACAAGCCGGATTTCAACATAATTTTTCTACAACTTTACAACAAAAATACCTAGAATTTAATAAGTCATTGTATCTGGTCTTCGTAAATTACACGAAGGTCTCCGATAGTATTAAGCACTTAGAAATATTCACATCACTAGAACTTAAACCAACCAAAACCAACTTAAGAAAAATACCTACTGCTGAACCTTCACTTAAAATATAAAAAAAAAGATGTTAAGCAGGGTGACCCGCTCTCTCCCAAATTGTTTATAAGCACACTTGAGGAGATATTTAAGTTACTGGCAGCCTCATGGAAGATCAAGGGCATTGTCGTCGGCAAAAAGGGGATGACAAACTTCCGTTTTACGGAAGATATCGTCACCCTCCGCGCTAACTGTCGTATCTAGCAATTCGTAATTTTTCAGGGCAACAGTTTTTCGGTCGGACGCTACAATCATGTTATGAATTAATTCATTTTTTGTATTGCTCTTGGCTTACTCTTTAAGTTAGTAGTAGCCCTAAAGCCCTAAGGTATCTATTTATTTATTTATATTCATTTGAAGCAGATACGTCACTCTGTGAGAACTTTGTTTTTCAACTTGTGTCTGTTACGACGTGACTGTTTGGTATATAAAAATATAAATAAAGCTCTATTAATCCACACTAATATTATAAATGCAAAGTAACTCTGTCTGTCTGTCTCGCTTTCCTGCTAAAACTACTGAACCGATTTAAATGAAATTTGGTACATCGTTTAGAGCCTGAGAAAGGACATAGGCTACTTTTTATTGCGGAAAAGGGAGGATGAAAGGTTGTAGGGAAGTATTGTCGTTTTTAAAGCTAGAATGATGAAACTTTTTTATTTGGCTTTTGTTACATAATAGATATTTATGAATTATATTTAAAGTTTGTTAAATTTTTACCCTTAAGCGGGTAAAATAACAATCGGTAATAGGGGATGAAAGTTTGTACGATAAGGGGAATGACAAGAATCAGCGGAACTACTGGTCGGAATTGAAAAATTATTTTGTGTAGCCCATTTATTGAGGAACGCTATATAATATCACACTACGGTCAAAAGGAGCGGAGCAGCAAACGAAAAATGGACGAAAACTGGCAGGCAATTCGATGCGACGGGAAAGGGAGCGAAAATTTGACGCGGACGAAGTCGCGGGCAGAAGCTAGTATCATATATTGTAAAATTGTACGCCGAAAGACGACGTTTATTAAAAACAGCATTTTCATTGCTAATAGGCAAGCTTATGGCTTGTTGGAGGTCAAATGTAGTAATTGTATTGGGGTTGGGTTTTGCTGTGATGCTAGTTTACATTTATTTCTTTCTGATCTAAACAAAGTCTTCTCCTGTTGGTGCTTCCTATACTTTTCGCAAATCTTTAATTTCTCTTCTTCAGAACCATTTAAATACGTCATGCACAAACTACACTGATCTTTTTATGGGCGATGGAAAGACAATTTCTTGGATTTAAAAACCCTTAAAAATTGTTCCGTGAAGCCCAGCTTTTCTTCATACAGAAATGAAGATAAGCTGGGCTTCACGGAACAATTTTTTATCTTTTCTTCAAACATGTGGTACATCTTGGGTAGCGTCAGTTCACGATGTAAGTATTCTCTAGAAGAATGGTCCCTGCAGTAATGAGAATCAACGTTCGGGAATCTCTCAATGTGCTGTTCGATCATTATTGCGAGCGACCTGTCACTCTACGAAGAATTGGTCGACTAAACAGATTTGATTCCCTGCTCATTCACTGTCCAACCGCCCGCACCCCACCCCCGTGCATACCGCAGTGTGACTTAATGATATGGCAATAAGCTTCTTATTCCTAAAAAAAGCTTTGATCTCTAAACGACGTAAATGCAAAAAAAATTAGTAAACATTATTGAAAAAAATTCTGCATCGGGACGAAAAAAATAAAATCTTACTAACTGTAGTACATACGACAGATAGTGAGAATATTTTTTCCCTCCTTTTGCACATACGCTAAAAAAAAACTTGATTATCTTCTAAACGGTAAACAATAGAGATACGAGGACTAGAGACACCTTTTCGTAACAAAGTTATGAACACGTAGGTAATGTCCGTGTAGATACGTCAGTTTGTGAGATACGACAGTTAGCGGGGAGGGTGACGATATAGTTCTTTTTGATCCCACAGTTCTAGAACTCTAGACCATGATCCAAGAGCTGAGCACGGTTAGCTTTAGGAGCGGACTTGCGATGAATCGGTCTGAAACCCAACTTATGACTAAACAGCACTAAGCGTAGTATGTCTACCAGAGCCAGTTAGATTCTTTCTAAAACAGGCAGAAAAGACAAATCGATCGCTGAATTGAGAAAGCCTGAAAAGCTAGGTCTTAAGCTAGGTCGTGTGCATCTTGCCGGTCCTAACCTACGGGTTCAGATCTGCACCCTAATTGCGTAACAAACTATTAATCAGAATCTTAATCATTTTGAAGCATACCTACCTATTGTTAATCCATTCTATCAAATGTTCGAAAAAAATGTGTCCTGCAACGTAAAAAACGCCAAGAATTTTGTGCAACTGTGAAAATAAAAGCGATTCCTACTGAAAGTATATTACGCAATTACCCCTCTGGCTCTCTTGGAGTTTCCCAAAGAGCGATGGAACGCAGCTTTCTGGGTGTATAAAGACAGGACAAAATTTGGAACACCACGCTGCGTTCCAAGATGAGTATAATAGAGGTTGGAAAGAAGTCTCCCAGGGTCAAATGGAATTGGGTAGGTCACATCACCCGCATGCAGAATGACCACTGAGAAAAGTCTCCACATAACAAGTGCCTGAAGATGTCCAGCACTGCCGAAGTCGGCCCAAAAAAATGGCGAGATTACCTGGACGAGTACTGCGAGGGCTGATTTGAGGTTGCGCGAGAAAAGAGTTCCTGGAAGTTTTTGAGGGAGGCCTTTACCTACCAGTGGGACAGTAACAAAAAATTGTATTATAGTTCGAATGACAATAAGACGTTAGGGTTACACCTAAAAAATACGGAGAACTCTTCCAGAATTGAATTTTTAAACGAAGTTCTCTGAAATTGAAACAAATGAAAAGTTACCCTTAAATAATCATATATTTTCTTGGTTCAGGGTTACACTGCAGCCGGGGGCTGTATCCTTGCCCTCGCGTTCGACTACCGCACGATGACTACCGGCCAGGGGACCATTGGGCTGAACGACACAGCCGTCGGCATTTCGCCAGCAATGTGGATATTCGACCTCATGTCTCGAGTCATGGGCCCCAAGCATACAGAATACACCCTCACGAGTTCCGTCATGTACTCAGCCGAACGAGCTTTGCAGGTTTGTATGTCGAATTAGGCTCATTGTAAATGATCCAGTCGATGTCGAATTGTATATAATGAACGATATTAAATTGGATACCTACCTAGGTCAGTTTATCCCACAGTTTGCCATTAATAAATTCATCAAAGAAAATCTATTACCTACTTAACATAAATTAGTTGCATCTTGAAACAATAAAATTGATTTGAATCTGAGAATATTTTGAATGAACAATTACAATGGTTTTATGACGCACAGTAAAATCTATTTTAGAAAACCTTCAACATTTTTATACTAAGTATAAAAAGTTACATTTTAAAAACCCCCGACCAAAACTAAAACCTATATTATTTTCGTACCTAAAAGTACTGGCCCTAAGAAGTTGTAGGTAATATTTTGATCAAAGGATCGTCGTGTCGAAACGGCTAAACCGATTTTGATAAAACATATCTAAAAACCACCGCTAGAAAGCCTGCTTTTAAATAAAAAACCACATTGAAATCGGTTCACCCGTTTAAGAGCTACGATGCCAAAGACAGACACATACCGGTCAAACTTATAACAGGGGTTTTTTTTGCGCCGGGGGTTAAAAATGAAACGAGTCGATACGTTTTTATTTTTCATCAATAAATACGAAAGTAACCTACTCCTTCCTGCCAGGGTCGCGAGATTTGTTCAAAAGAGATATCGTGGCCCTCTTCGATCAAAAATGTTATTGATCGAAGGTGGCCCTGGCAAATAGGCAACTGAAAGAACACGGGTGGGTTTTAGTAAGTAAAAGTCCGACACGCCCTTTCGCTCCACCCAAAGCGGGAGACGTCATTTGATGATTTCCCACCCACAAAAAAAAAGAATTTTCCGCGCCTAATCGAGGAAACGGATTTGGATGAATTTTCGCACATGGGTAGAACATGACCTGGGTTAGGTTAGGACTTAGGATACTTTTCATCCCGGTAGTACGTCCCCGTGGGATAATCCCCGACATCTACAAGGGCGAAACCTTGGGCAAACGCCAGTCTGTCATAATATAAATCTAAGTACGAAAAAAATTTTTTTCCAAAAAGGGATACAAAATTTTTGCTTCTCGTTTTAATATTTAAACGGTTGACGTGTATTAACAAACAAGGGTTTCTACAAATTGAATTACAATCATTTATCATTTGTTCATTTGTGATGTTTCAGGTGGGTCTCGTAGATGAAGTAGCGGCAGACAAAACGGATGCTATTGAAAAATGCAAGGCGTTCATAAGAACGTACGACCACATATCTCCGGCCGCCCGAGTTACCACGAAACGGGCAATAAGACAAGAATTCCTCAAAAAATTGGAAAAGGACCGACCAAAATATATAACAGACTACTTGAATGCGGTCAATAGTCCCGAATTCCAAGAGATGATTAATCAATACCTTCTAAGTATCAAACAAAGAAAAACCGCCAAAACTTTAAATAAATAAGTACTTACAAGTTATGGAAACTGTTTTATTTTTAATACATAGATATTAATTAACGGAAGGTCAAAAAGCGCGCGTCAGATTCATCGTCGTGGGAACTCATATAAGTTTCAGTTCATATGCCTGCCCATTAAATATATTTTTTGTCTTATATAAACCAATTTTTTGAAGCCTCTAAAGCAGGCTCCCCCCTTAAATGTTTGTTTGTAACACGTTCACGCTAAAACGGCTGAACGGATTTGAATGTTTGGCGCATGGGTAGACCATGACCTGGATTAGGTCATAGGATACTTTGTATCCCGATATGACCACGAGACCGAAACTTACCAGGTGTACCGGAAAGTTTTTACCGGTTTTTCTGACAGATGTCGCTAGCCGTCAGTTTGGAATGAAATGATTTGACATATATGTCATTTTATTCTACTGTCATTAATCTTCAAAAACTACAAATTTAATTCTGACTAAATAATAGTGTCATAGTGTTGTAGTTCTGTGAATATGTCGAGTTTCGTACCTGACAAAGAGCATTTGCGGCATGCATTGCTTTTCTTATTTCATCAAAAGAAAAAGGCCAATGAAAGTCATCGTTTGCTGGTAGAAACTTACGGAGAGCATGCTCCAAGTATAAAAACGTGTGAGACGTGGTTTCGAAAATTTAAAAGTGGGGATTTTAATTTAAAAGACAGTGGACGTTCGGGTAGACCAAAAACATTTGTGGACGCGGAATTGCAGGAGTTGTTGAACGAAGATCCAACCCAAACTCAAAAACAATTGGCAGAACGGTTAAATGTGGCACAAGAAACGATTAGCGACCGCTTACGAGCAATGGGAAAGATTTTAAAACTGGGAAAATGGGTGCCACATAACCTGAATGATAGGCAAATGGAAAATCGGAAAACCATTTGTGAAGTGCTGCTTCAACGGTACGAAAGAAAGTCATTTTTGCATCGGATTGTGACGGGTGACGAAAAATGGATTTATTTCAAAAATCCAAAACGTAAAAAATCGTGGTTATCGCCTGGCCAACCTGGCCCATCAACTCCAAAGCCGGATCGCTTCGGAAAGAAGACAATGCTCTGTGTTTGGTGGGACCAGGAAGGTGTGGTGTATCATGAACTTCTAAAACCTGGTGGAACAGTGAATTCTGATCGCTACAAACAACAAATAATCAATTTGAATCATGCATTGATTGAAAAACGTCCAAAATGGGCCCGAAGACACGGTAAAGTGATTTTGTTGCATGATAATGCACCATCACACACAGCAAAACCGGTGAAAGACGCATTAAAATCGCTTGGATGGGACGTATTATTGCACCCGCCCTACTCTCCGGACCTGTCTCCGTCCGATTATCACCTTTTCGCATCAATGGGGCACGCGTTGGCTGAGCAGCACTTTGCAAATTTCGAAGAAGTCGAAAAATGGGTCGTTGAATGGTTCCGCTCAAAGGACAAGCAGTTCTTTAGGGATGGCATTCATCAATTGCCAAAAAGATGGACAAAGTGTGTAGAATCGATTGGCCAATACTTTGAATAAATACCATTTTAAATTTTCTTAAAAATTATGTGTCTTGTCATTTAAAAATCCGGTAAAAACTTTCCGGTACACCTGGTATGTGGGTGAAACTGCGGGGCACAGCTAACCCTCATCATCATTTCAGCCGAAAGACGTCCACAGCTGGACATGGCCTCCCCAAACACCGCTACTTCAATCGGTTCTGTGCTTCTCTCATCCAGCGGATTCCTGCGGCCTTCACCAGGTCATTAGTCCATCTTGTGGGAGGCCTTCCTAGGCTTAGTCTTCCAGTACGCGGTCGCCACTCCAGAACCTTCCGGCCCCATCGGCCATCTGTTCTACAATGTGCAATGTGCCTTGCCTCCTAGTACTTAAGTGACTTAAGGCACAGCTAGTATTCAATTGTTATTTAATGGTTTGTTCACAAAATTAAAGCTGGCTTACTCTGATACCAAGTACGAATAGGAGGTATCACAGTTTTGTTAGAAACACAGGAAGAATAAAACCATATATGTTCCAATAGGTAATTATGATAATACTGTTAACATTGAAAATCATCTCCCAGCAAAGCCGCGGCATCAGGGTCCACGGTATCAGTAAGTTCCATGTGCATGTCTGCCCATTCTTCTCGCTGGTTGTCTATATAGTAGTTGATCTCCAGGATTCTGTCCCTGTTGCGTTGGATTTCATTGCTGCGGAAGAAAAGGTTTTGGTACGGTCAGCAACGAAAGTAGCGAACTAAAGTTACTGTTCTGTAACGGCCAAGGAGTAAGTGTTATCTTTATGTTCTGTGTTTTCCGTTTTTTCGAATACGTCCTCATCTACCTAGTTTTTTCTCAACTACGTTCGGGTCAGCTTTCAGTCTTACCAGATGCAGCTGAATACCAGTACACTACATGACTTTGTTCGCAAGACACAAGTTTCGCGTAAATGCGGCTCTCCTATCTAGTCCAGCAACAAACAAAGCTATAGAAGCAGGGGCGACCTTCGTATCAGTTGTATCAACGATAAGGTGTAAGCGAAAATTCGTAAAATATTATCTAAAACCTCAAATACTATTGAAAAGAATGAATCTACGTAATGAAAAAAAAAAATCCGTCGGTGTCGCGGACTCCTCGGAGAAGAGAAACATTTAAACTATTTTTTGTTTAGAAAATATGCAATAAGTACCTATAGATTACACAGGCCCAAAAAAAAAGTACCCTGCGCGAAAGACCAGACCACCTGAACTTTATGTTTTAGAAAAAACGAGAGCCAACTTCGCTATTCTGGCACCATATTCGGACTCAGCGAAGTCCGAATATGGTGCCAGAATAGCGAAGTTGGTTCTCGTTTTTTCAGAAATCTGTAATAATGCTGAAAATTTAAGTTTTTCGTATATGGTTTATGTTGTTATAAAAATTCCAATGTTCAATGAAATAAATTATACAAAAAATGTCTCGCTGAATCAATAGTGTCTTTACTTAAAGTTAGAATCACTAATTGATTTCATATTTTCTCATCATAGTGGAAAAATGCTGAAAATATCGGATATTTGTCATTACACAGTATACGATCGTTGAAAATGCAAAAGTACCAGTTGTTGTGAATTCATAGTTACAATTCAGAATTGCCATTGTTTTTTCTGATGACATTATTAGAGATATGTTGAAAAAATATTTTCAACGATCGTATACTGTGTACATTTTTCCTCTATGATGAGAAAATATGAAATCAATTGGTGATTCTAACTTTAAGTAAAGACTCTATTGATTCAGCGAGACATTTTTTGTATAATTTATTTCATTGCACATTGGAATTTCGCGTTTTTTTTTATAACAACATAAACCATATTATACGAAAAACTTAAATTTTCAGCATTATTGCTGATTTCTGAAAAAACGCGGACCCACTTCGCTAGTCTGGCACCATATTCGGACTCAGCTACCCCGAAAACACAAAGTTCAGGTGGTCTGGTCTTTCGCGCAGGGTACTTTTTTTTTGTGGGCCTGTGTTATTAAAGAAAATAAATATGGCATTATAAAAAAGGAAATTGAAAAAAATCATATACTCTGCGATAAAGTCGCTTATTTATACCCATTATTTTACTACGCGTGGCGACCCTGTTAGCGCGACGTATCTACGCCAACTGCCGCTCTCTGACCTGCCGCATTGGATATTGTTTCACACCAATAATATGACAGTTTGATTTTCCGAATCAGAAAGTCAGAATGCTATTTTATGTACATATTTTGTAAAAAAAAAAAAACTATTCTCTTCTTTAGAGCTTCCCCACAATCCAGTAAATAGGGGCTCACCAATATTTTTTTAAACAGGACCCGCTATACCCTGTCTAACTCCACTAGATAGGAGATCGCACCAGCTGGTGTATCTCCGAGTTTTCCCTAGTGGAACTGGAACTTAGAAATAGAAGGGTGAAGTTACAGGACTTACTCATTGGTTCCCTTCACCAGATCATCTCGCCAACCGTTTGCGCGCGTCGTGATCAGATCTTCGCGCCCGTCTATGAATCGCATGTGGTTGTCCGCTGATGCGGCCACCAGGTTCATTAACATATCACGGTCCATCATTACCTGCAATCATTGAAAGTATATGGATATTACTATGAGATAAAGACTGAACGGAAAAACAGGGGGCAGAAAATACAATTTAATTAATATTCCATCACTTTTCCTTGATTTTATAGTCCCTAATAGACAGGCACAAAAGAACTTATTACAACAGTCTCTGCGTCCCACTCTTTCATCCAGATATTTGCAATGCGTCAGTAGGTATCAAGGAAATAAGAAGGCGAAAAAATTGTTTACTTACGCTGAAGAGTTCTGGTGAGGCGTCCCCCAGCATGATCTTGTTGCCGAGGTGCTTGGACAGTACCTCGTACTGTCGCATCGACCAAACGCCTTCGTGCTCACGCCACGCACCGAACGCGCCACGGGACACTTCCAGCAGTTGAGTTACCTTCTCTGTCATGTTCACTGAGAATTGGACGCGAGAGTCCTGCGTTCAAAAAACGATACGAACTAATTATTTTTAATATGTTTTTCGCTACATTTTATTAAGACAATCTATGAGATGCCATTAATCGATCTTCGGCAGTAGGTATGGGTAGTCAGAAGCCCGAATATCAGACAACCAGTCTTACCAAGGGGTATCATATTGTTGCCTGTAAAATACTGGAATTCAGCTGCATCCGGTTAGACTGGAAGCCGACCCCAATGTTATTGGGAAAAGGTAAGGTACATTGATTTTTATCATGGACACCATTGGCTCGGTGCAGAAAACCTATAGATATTAGGTACAAAATGTTCTATCTCAAATAACCTACGTTATGTAACCATGCTCGTTGTATCTTTAATGAAAGATACACGCGTGTGAGTCTGTGTACAAGGACGGAGAGTTTTACATACCTCGCATTGTTCGAACAGATGCATCTCCAGAGTCATGAGACTCTTCCACAGTTCGTACAGCATCTCATGGTACGTTTCGCCCAAATCCATTAACATCTGTTCCATATCGTCGATGGCTATCAACTTCGCCGTGAACTGATTACTTATCTCGGTCACTTGGTCCATGATCGGCTTCTTTTTAACTTCAAATTCAGCCAGCACTCTATTTTGACATTTAGAAGGAGATCATTAATATAATTTATTTGTATAATTCGTCGATACAGCTCTTAATAAGACGTGTCGGATCATCACTGCCTGCCTCAAACTGACCCCGGTGCAAATACTGTATCTACTGGCTGGAATAGCGCCACCAGAAATTCGCAGAGCGGTGGCAAGCTCAAATGAAAGAGCCAAGATGGTTTTGACACACGACACCCTTTGCAGGATAACATCCTCGTGGCACAAAGGCTGAAAAGCTGCAACAGTTATTTGAAGTGTGTTCCCCTCTTACTAGCGGACGCGAACGGTCTAAGGAAAGACTAATAAGCCTGTGGCGACATGGTGCTTCCCTACCAGACCCATTTGTTCCATCATCATCATCATCATCATTTCAGCCGAAAGACGTCCGCTGCTGGACATAGGCCTCCCCCAAGCACCGCCACTTCGACCTATTCTGTGCTTCTCGCATCCAACGTATTCCTGCGGCCTTCACCAGGTCATCGGTCCATCTTGTGGGAGGCCTTCCAACGCTCCGTCTTCCAGTACGCGGTCGCCACTCCAGAACCTTCCGACCCCATCGGCCATCCGTTCTGCGAGCAATGTGCCCTGCCCACTGCCACTTAAGTTTGGCAATGCTTCTATTTGTTCCACCTGCTGAAAACCTCGCACCTGGACACGAGTTGCCTTGGCTTTCCTGGAAGTCTTTAAATAGACTCCGGACTCGAATTAAATAAAACCTGCTCAGGTGGAGATCCACAGATGACTCCACCGTGGAGTGTAAATGTATTGCTGTCTCACAAACAATGCGGCACATGATATCTTGTCAGGCATATCCTGTTGTTTGCACGCTACAGGAGTTGATGGACACTACTGAAAGTGCCAAGCTCGTAGTCAAATTCTGAGCTAACTAACTATTGTATATTTAGATTGCTGTCAACACGCTAAGAATAAGAATATAATTTATAAACATTCGGAATTCAAAAATCGCTGTGCCTACATTTATTTACTTATATCTGTTTTGCAAAACTGGGATCGAAAGGAAAACTACAAACCGTAATTTAAAAGTGTTATTGCACCCGGCACGTCTGCACCTCATAGATAAAAATACCTTATTCATTTAATGGGAATAGATTAAGAATAAAGTCCCTTCATACTTTGCGGTGCCCGACGGGGTCCACAATGATCATATCTTTGTGAAACTTACCATATTACTATAATTAGCCTACAATGATCCTTAAATGATGATGATTAAATTATCGTGTCTCATTGGAAAATGGATTTGCGCCAGGAACATTTTCGCGCTATGATTTTTTACGATTTCAAGTTTCGCCTGAAACCGGACGAATCATACGATAGACTTCAAATTGCATTCATGGATGAAGGCCCTTCCAAGGCAACTGTGTATCGTTGGTATAACGAATTCAAACGTGGTCGACTAACTTTGGGGGATGAAAAAAGAAGTGGTCACCCTTTGACGGCTGTTACGGAGGAAAACGTGCTAGCAGTAAAAAAAAAAATCCAAGACAATAGGCGAATTACGTATCAGGAGATTCAACACATACTGCAGATTGGATCGGGAAGCCTTCACGAGATTCTACACGTGCATCTTCGCGTGAGGAGGATAGTTTCACGCTGGGTGCCGCACAACCTCACCGATGCTCAGAAGCAGGCCAGGGTGTAACGGTGCCGTGATATGATAAACAAATTTGAAGCAGGCTCGTCTCGGCGTGTTTACGACATTATTACAGGTGATGAGTCCTGGATTTAACAATATGATCCAGAAACGAAGCGCCAGTCGACGGTTTGGGTGTTTTAAAACGAATCAACGCCTACCAAAGTGAAGCGATCTAGAAGCGGGAGGAAGATTTTGAACACGAGCTTTTTCAATTTGACTGGCTACGTGGTGTCAATTCCTTTACGGAACCAAAGAAGCATGAACGCCGAATGGTATACTACCAAATGTTTGGCAGAAGTTTTCTCTGTTGTGAGCAACAAGCGACCAAACACAGGGCTCCGCGGGCTACTGCTCCACCACGACAACGCGCCCACGCACACCGCGCTCAAAACGAGAGTCTTCTTGGGCAGCACGCCGGTCAAACTTCTGGGTCACCCTCTTTACAGCCCTGACCTAGCACCGTGTGACTTCTTTTTATTCCCAAAAATTAAAAATCAGCTCAAAGGGATACAATTTTCGTCGCCGGCAGATGCGCTGTCAGCGTTCGAGTAGGCTGTAAAAGATGTGTCTGCGGCGGACCGGAAAAATTGTTTCGAAAACTGGTTCAGACGCATGAAACTTTGTATAGAGGCTAGTGGAGAGTATTTTGAAAAGATTTAATAAAAAAATATTTACCTATAGAACACTTCTTTTTATATTCGCAAAACTTTCTGAGTCTCCCACGTATATAGTCCTCCAGACCGTATTTCGGCCACGGCGGCCAATCTCAACGGAGACTAGCCATCGGCGCGGGAGATATTATAGTGCTCAAGTGTGTGCGCAGACACAGGAGCACTCACTCTTCCCTAACTCTCATAGTCCGATGGGACGGCAATCCGACACGACCGGAGAGAGATCAGGCGGAGGACCAACGGCTTAACGTGCTTTCCGAGGCACGGGGGTATCACACCGCCAACTTCCAAACTCCGGGCTGCTACTAAGAAATTCCTAATGGAATAACCCAGTAACACTTTGCCCGACCCGGGAATCGAACCCAGGACCCCACACTCAGCAATCACGCTTACGACCACGAGACCAACGGGTGCAGTTCCCAATACTGGGCACAGGTCTCCTCTCTGCGAGAGGCAGTGGGCCGTAATCAACTAAGCGCGATAGTGTGGGTTGGTTGGTGTCACATGTCTCTGAATTTTTGGTTCTAGGACATGCCGGTGTCCTCACGATGTATATTCCTTCACCGTTTTCAGAGCAGTGGTGATGAAATAATTTACACAAAGTAAAGTACCAGTCTAGGTCTGAAACAACGACCTAGGGGACCCAGTTCGGCCCCAGGTCGTGCACGTATCGTGCACGTGTATCTACTCAATAAATATATTGAGTAGATATATTATTTAACAAAGACTACAATTCATACAAATCATATCAATAACTATAACTCGTTGGTTTTGCGATGATCAGCGCTTGATCTCTGTAGGATGGCGTAATATCGTCTACAAGTTTAACTTTAATACATACTTTTTGCTTTTCTGGACACTATCCTCCAAAGCGGTGTCCACAAGATCTTTGAACAATTTAATTTCATGCTGTCTATCGTTGTACGCTTCTTGGGCGAACTCTACTAGATGAGCCATCGTTTCCACGTAGTTTTCTTTGTACCTAGGAAACATTTTTTTATTTTGTAAATAAGACCATTCATTACCTGTAAGTCAGGATGAAGGTAGGCAACAAAACTTTCCGGAAACTACTTAAAATGCTAAGATCGGCAATGATGATGACTGTAAGGGCCAAATGCCTGCGTTATTGCGGTTTTCGATTTGGTTTTCTGTACTCATTAGTTACAGAACAACTGTTGAAGGAAGGACGATAATGATAACATGAAGAACTAAACTTACTGCTCGAAAAACCCAAGCAGTTCTCCTCCAAAACTGAGCAAGACCAAACCATCAGGATCCTTCTCAAACATGCTGTCCAAAAGTTCAGGTCCGCTGAGATATTCGACGAACGACATCGCGTAGAACGTCACCTTCGCTTCATATTCTTCTTTGGCTAATCTTTCTTTTTCCGTTTTCTCGTCCGCTTCATCCATTTGTCGTATAATACCTCTGGAATTAGTATTTCATAAGGTTAGCTCAACGAGGCCATGCTCCTTGTAGATATTAGCCACTTGACAGTCCGGACTACTGAGAGTAGTTTCACTTTGGCAACTACGGTTGCCAAGGACTGTCAAGTGGTTAGTGACATTTACAACAATTCTATACGTCATCTATTTATAAATTACCTACCCTCCATAGGCTACCCACCTGAACTTAGAGAGCCCGCTCTCTCTCTCACTTTCGGTAACAATCTTATAGTCGAGGTAGGTGACCTTGGTAAGAGCTGCCCTGAGGAAATGGTAGGCCATGCAGTCGTCACAGCATGGGTTGCCTTTGAAGCTTACTGCGCGTAGCATTCGAAATCTACGGAGGTACGCCATCTGGGGAGAGGTGAACTAGTGTCATAGACTTCATTAATTTATTTACAGTGAATTTTAATACACATACTCGTCAAGATTTTATGTAATTTTAATGAAAAAGTTAACTTAAAAGAACTCAAAGCATTTGTAAACCAATTACAGGCACTTTTGATTTATCAAGTGGTGGTAAGTCAGAAGAATGAAGCTAGTTGTCCATTGCACAGCATAGAAGTGGAGAACGGGCAAGAAACTCTCAAAGTTTGTTACACCATTTATGTAGAAATTATTATCAATATGAGAACGATGTAAAAATACGTGCACATTAAAAGCGTCCGCAATAAAAACAAAAATAAAATAATAATTCTGAAACCAAAGAAATTAAAATAAGCCGTGAGAGCTAAGAGATGAGAGAAAAGCAAAAAGTTTTCATAAGCAATTTACAACTCTACCTATTAAAAGTTTTGGTTGAAATAGTTATTTGATATAGGCGCGTTACTCTTTAGTAGGGTTATCTAACCTCCTTGTAATCTTCTATCTTATTATCTCCAATGCTGAATACAAGAAGTTTCTCCAACGTATCCAGGTTTTCCAATTTCCGTATTTTATTATGAAATAACGTTAAAATCTCTAAATTAACTAACGCTTCCAAATTTTCTATTTTCTCGATTTTATTGAACGACAAGTCTAGTTCATTGAGCCCTGTCAATAGTTCCAAGTTTTCAATTTTCTCGATTAAATTGTGCGCTAAAGTAAGCTTAGTTAAAGATTTTAGCATCCAAAGGTGGTCTATGCGTAGAATCTTTTGGAACTCCAGTCTAACTTCTACTGCCTCGTCTAGATGTACACCTTCTTCGGCGAAAAGTCTTCCAGCCTCTTCAGTTGGACCTGAATTTAAGAGTTAGACTTATTCTATCATCTATTATGCAACATCACATGAATATACCATACACTACACACCACACCACACTCCATCCCAATTCTCATCCCATCCCCCACACACATACTCACACATACATATAGCAAATCAGGTCATTATGGGTTTATTGTTAGAATCACACTCTTAAATAAAGGTTTATTTTGTATACGTAGTAACTAGTAGAACACTGACTCCTAGGTCACAGGGTTTCCCTAGTTTAGGAGGCAGGGTTTTCCACTATTTGTGCAGCCTTTTTCCAAAAACCAATTTAACTACCTATGTGAATTGTTATTGTTATTGTATACAAAGGTTTTTTGTGTCAATAAACTTATTTTTTAACCGACTTCAAAAAAAGGAGGAGGTTATATGTTCGACTGTATGTATTTTTTTTAATTTTTTTTATGTATGTTCACCGATTTCTCCGCCAATTGTCAACCGATTTTGAAAATTCTTTTTTTATTCGTAAGGGTATACTCCTGAGGTGGTTCCATATTAATTTTGTGAAGATTTGATGTATACTTTGGGAGATAAACGAAGGAACTCCTCAAAAACAAACAGTACACGTAATGTGATTTGGATATTGTACTAAAGATCAAAAATAATTGCTGGTTCTATCTATCCATCCGTGGTGAACTAATTATAGTCTTCGAAGATACCGCATGGAACTCCTCATCGGTGAACAGTACATATAGGAACTTACAGTGAAAGGTTAGAAGGTTAGGGGATAATTCTTTGAATATTATAGGCACGTTTAGACCGTTACTCGTATTCTTATATTCCGTTGAGCTGATGATGGAAGGTACAACTCCTTATCGATCAGGAGTTAGAAGATATCTTGTCCTAGATAGACATACTCGTTGACATCGAGAATTGATTCCTCAGCAGACACTAGAGTGGGCTCTTACCCACTCTACTGTCTGCTTAATAAATAAAAACTTTTTTGCAAAAAAAAAACAACCGACTTCCTTAAAAACACTACAAAGTGAAAAATAACTTTAATTTCGGTAGTCGGTGTCTTAGGATCTGTATTTATGGTTTTTTTGCCACCGACTTCCGAAATTAAAGTTATTTTTCACTTTGTAGTGTTTTTAAGGAAGTCGGTTGTTTTTTTTTGCAAAAAAGTTTTTATTTTTAAATTTTTAGTTGTGGTATTCACCCTGCACTAATTCCAATCAAACAATGCATATTTATGCGATAGCAGAAATGGCGGTTGATTTCCTATCATTTTTTAAAGAGTTCCGGTGTCTGTCTCCCGAACTCACCATCAGATCTATATGAAAATTATATGGAACCATTTCGGAATAAACCCCTTTCGAACAAAAAAAGAATTTTGCAAATCCGTCTATATATGACGGAGTTATGGCCGAACATACATAAAAAAAAAAAAAAAAAAAAAAACATATAAACATCCGAATTGATAACCTCCTCCTTTTTGAAGTCGGTTAAAAAAAAAGCAGCCTTAATCATTTTGGCCTGGCCATTTATTATATTTTTATACAAATTTACAATTGCCTTAATCGTTGCATTTCACGCAATGCTCTTTCGTCATGCGGTTTCTTGAGCAATTTGTTTGGCTCTAAGTCGCAAAGAGCAATACCATCCAGTCTTTACACGACTTAGCGCAACATAAACTTGGCCTTTAGCAAAAATTTTCTTGCCTAAGTTAATCACGGCTTTGTTTAGGGTGGTGCCCTGAAGTTTATGCACCGTTACCGCCCAACTAAGGATCAGCGGCAGCATCCTCCGTTCAACGTGTGTGATACGTGACTTAGAAAAGTGTAACACCGAATAACACGTCCCCGTAAGTTTACGAATACGAAACACTTAACAACGAATGCACGCTATCACGAAAAACTTAACGCCGTAGCAATGCGATCTCGAATAACTAAATCTCTAATATTCACTTTTTCGAAACACTTAACAAAGAATGCACGCTTCCACTAAAAACTGAACACCGTAGCAATGTGATCTC
Organism: Aporophyla nigra; assembly: GCA_947507805.1. Classification (NCBI taxonomy): domain Eukaryota; kingdom Metazoa; phylum Arthropoda; class Insecta; order Lepidoptera; family Noctuidae; genus Aporophyla; species Aporophyla nigra. The sequence goes on along the minus strand of OX382309.1, from coordinate 16,407,309 downwards.
GAAGAACTAAACCTCTAAAAGCCATCGTAAAAAGTCTTTTTTCATATAACAATCACAAAATCAAACATTTGAGAAAAAAAATGTCATATTATGGGTCCATCAACTAAATTAATTGTTTTTCCATGACAATACAATCAACCAAATCGATCATTTAAAAAAAACTTTAAAAAATTCAGTTAACGTTTAAAATAGCACAAGTATGCAAGACCATCTAAAAATGTCGTTAAGTCCATTGTTTCCTTTTTTTCCAAATGTTTTTTAATTCTTTCTTCCCTATTTTCTTTTTTCTTTGCTCTTTTGGTTTCTTGAGACTGTGAATTTAATTTTTCAACTATTAATTCTGTATGTTTTTGTTCCTTGTTTAATTCTTCAATGGTCTTATACAGGGTTATTTGTAAAACACCGGTAACCTCTCAGGACTGTGTTACTAACATCATAATCAACAACTTTTGTGCTATGACTTTTAAAAATTCATCATATTTTAGTTCATCAGATTTTCATACAAAAATCGGCCGGCCGTAAATAGTTCAAGTTCAAGCGCTCCCGCCACCCTAACTCCGCTCGCCTCGCTAATGTACTATGTGCTTTTTTTGTTTCGCATAGACTTTGTAATATTTAGACCGTTCAATTTAAATATTTTATTTTTTTTATTAATGTCTGGTGAACTAAAATATGACGAATTTTTAAAAGTCATAGAACAAAAGTTGTTGATTATGATGTTAGTAACACAGTCCTGAGAGGTTGCCGGTGTTTTACAAATAACCCTGTATAAATTCCATTTCTTTCTGCCCAATAGGGTGTTCCAACGGTGGTGCCATGATTCCACCTCATTTTGTGTAATTGGAACAGTGGTCCCTATCGAGCTATTTACCGACCAGATGTCAGGCGGAAACAATGGAGGCACTTTTTGCAAGTTTGTCTTTAATGATTCGAGGTTTTGAGTAGTCCTTTTCTTATAAATACCATTGACGTAGTATTTGGAAAACCAATCAGTAACTTTCACTGCATCCTTGGGTAATACTTTTTCTTTTAGTATTTCAAAAGCCTCAGGTATCTCATCTGGCTTTAAAAAGGCTAACGCGGCCAAATGACGCATTTTGTGAGCAAAAGATGTCGATTCTGAGTATTGTTTGGAGAGACCAGTAGACTATATGATATGCTACGCTTATCGCGGATATGCTTCCAAATATTTTGAGCCAGATGGAAGTAACAACACTTGTGTTTAGTTTCAGGAAACACTTGTTTCACCGCATTTATTGACGCCTTCTCGAAGTCAGTAATTACTACGTCAGGTTGTAAATTGGTTCCAAATTGAGATGCTCGCGACTTGAGAAGCTCAAAAAATAAGCAATAAATGCTCTCATTTTTGTTGGACAGGAGCCCAAACACCAATGGTACCACCTTTTGCATGGTGTTGTACACTCCAATTAATCCATGCACTGTATAAATTTGATAAAAAACTGTTGGATAGGTACGAAATGTACCATCAAGGATCCAAAATGGTGACAGCTGGAGAAGTCTTATATTTTCTGCCATACCAAACAATAAAATACAATCTTTTTCAGTACTGTAGTGAGCCAGCAGACAATTACAGTATTTATCTGGAATGACTAGATTATGGAGCTTTTTTGGAGATGTAGGAACACCATTCACCCTCGCTCTATTTACCACCATTCTAATCGCATTTATACTGGGTAAGTAGGGGGCACTTCCACTAGGCATATCTTGAATCGCCGCCTGTATTACCTGTGCCGGTCCATCCATACTATGCTTCGCTCGTCTTTTCAATCTGGCTCTCAATTTTAAGTCATCTATTACTTCTGGTTCAGGACTGTGACAATGCTCATTATTATATTTTATTATTTCCTCAACACCGCTGTTGTTTTCCTGTAATTAATTACTGATATTAATACAATTACAATACAAAATTATAAAACCGGACTACTTTTACAAAACACTTAATATATTTTATCACTAGCTATTGCCCGCGGCTTCGCTCGCGTTAATTTAGAATTTGACTATTGAACACTTAATACACTACTAAAGTTTCTATAATAATAAAATTCAATCTTGATTCGAAAGACACGTGGCGCTATCTATTATCATAAGAACGTTATTGTTGTTTTCTTCGGCAACAGTACTTATTTCGGGATGAAAGGTCTACCACACCACGCCACGTGTCTTTCGCTCCGACCCGAATTGATTGTAAAATTCTAAATTAACGCGAGCGAAACCGCGGGCAAAAGCTAATACTTAATAAATACTTCTTACCTGAGTTATTATTCGCGAACCACAACAGTATGCCCACTTTTTAACACACTGCCAATAACATTTTGTATTTAAACGTCTGTCTAAAGTAAACAAATATCCTTCGTGTAGCAATAGTCTTTTATTCTTTTTAGATAATAGAAATTGTAAGTGCGCCATCATCATTCATCACTGACCGCAAATTCCCGTAAAAAGTATTGTAAGAACGAGTCATACAGCAAATATTTTTCCCATGTACCCTCTATGGAAAAATATAATTATTTGGTTGAGTGACACATAATATGACATTTTTTTTTTCTCAAATGTTTGATTTGTGTGATTTTTATATGAATAAAGACTTTTTACGATGGCTTTTAGAGGTTTAGTTATTCGAGATCACATTGCTACGGTGTTCAGTTTTTAGTGGAAGCGTGCATTCTTTGTTAAGTGTTTCGAAAAAGTGAATATTAGAGATTTAGTTATTCGAGATCGCATTGCTACGGCGTTAAGTTTTTCGTGGTAGCGTGCATTCGTTGTTAAGTGTTTCGTATTCGTAAACTTACGGGGACGTGTTATTCGGTGTTACACTTTTCTAAGTCACGTATCACACTCTCCGTTCAACATCCCCATAACCTTTTGTTGCCTGATATGTTGTTGAAACAGGCGCTATGGCAACTAACCCCTCAGTGTCTTTCACTTTTGTGCCAATAGTGTCATTATCAAATTTTATAAAAACTGAATCGGGTAACTCGCCTGATTCTATTTGATCGCGACGAAAGGCAGGCCATTTAAACTTAGAGACAATCCCCATTGCCCCGTTAACCAGGCCCTCAGTAACAGAAATGTTACGCCTCAACATAACTCTAGAGCCTATGCCAAGTTGCAATTCGTGCAACAAACCACCACAGTTATTTACATCTGAAGGAATAACATTAGATGGTGGTCGTTTTCCGTAGGTTGCTGCCTCTCGTGACTCATCGATAGCACGCAAGATGTAAACGAGACTTGACTGAAGCAGTTGGTTCGTCATCTTAGTGTTATAGTTATCTACCAATTTAAGAGTTGGAAAAATCCTTACTGCAGCACCATCTGCAAATTCACCAATCTGTTCAACTCGCCGTCTTTCACACAAAAGTTGCAATTGTGAGATTGTGAGCTCACCAAATCGCAAGTTATTTAATAAATCAACAAATTCCATATCGCTACTTTGACGCATGTTGATGGTGAGTTCGCAGAAGGAGAACTGTTGCTATAAATGTATTTCTGCGCTTGACCACGGGGGTTGATCGAAGCACCAATGCCCTTTAACGGGTGGTAACTGCATGATGTCGCCAAATAACAACACATTTATACCACCGAATAATAAATTATTGTTTTTAAACTCCTGAAGGCGTAAGTGAATTATACGCAAATTTTCGTAGGAAACCATGGATATTTCATCCACTACTAGCCATTTGATGTAACGCCACTTACGCCTTTCTCGTTCCAACGGCTGTCCACTCATTTTACGATATGTCATCGTGGTACCTTTTTCTATTGGAAGTGAAAAAACTGAGTGAAGGGTTCTGGGTTACCAGAAATTTGCCGTGCAACACCCGTCAGAGATGCCACTTCCACAAAACTTGGTTTCAACATAATATCCACAGTTGGACCATAACAGCGCTTGATATGCTCAACAATAAATTTTAATAGAAACGATTTTCCGCTGCCTGCTCCACCCGTAATAAATAATAACAAAGGCTGTAGATTATCATTTAACCTGATGTCCCTCTCAATGGTATCCGACACTTGTTTTAATAAATCTTTTTGTTGAACATTCAGGCTTCTGATTCCACTTATAAAAACTTCATCGGGCATAGCGGTAGGATCATTATCTTCAATAAAATCATCGTGATTATTAAACACATTGATTTGGTCTTCGGTGTAGATATTCACATTATGTTCTGTAGACTCGTTGGCGCCACTATTCTGGTTCACAGTATTGAGTGCTACAGGCTGAACCAGAGCTTGTTGAATGACTTGTTCGGCATGGGCGAATTGTTCTACGGTTAAATTATGAAGAAGAGGCCTTAATTGTGATTGTCGACGTAAGAAAAAAGCTTCAGCTGTTTCGCCCTCTTGAGTGAGTTGACTTTCATTGCGAAAAGGAATGTGACATACAATCAGACTGTAAAAAAATCCTTCTCGGTCACTGTTTAAAGTGTAATATCGAGTGCGTAGAACTGCTGCTTGATTTCTGATTCGCATTCTCGTATTATCTCGCAAACGGATGTATCTAGTACTCTCGTTCTCCTGGTCTCTTAACTCAATGTCACCGTCATCATCGTTCCACATTGTACTTGAAACGGTTTCGTAGCGAACGGCAAATTCAGCTAAACTTATCTCTTCTAGGTCATCTGGTCTTTATTGGTAGCGATCGAATACATTGTTGAAAACTGATGTTTCATCTTCACTAAATCGTAGAAGTCAGTAACGTTGCTCTGGACGACAGCTATTCACGAAAACAGTTTTTCTTGTACACATCTTCAAAGGCAGATGGCAGAGACGGTATGCCGCTTCTGGGGCACTAACTAATCGTTGACCAAGAATCGCCATTGAAACAACAAACAACTGCTTCCACACATCATTACTTTGCCGTTTTGCTTTTTGTACCGCTTCTCTCACAACATCGCCACAATCATTGGGTTCGCATTTGCTAGCATACTTGGCAATATAATACGCAACAGCTGTTACGGTCCCACACGGTTGTACGTCCATATTTGCTGCCCAAATTTTCAAAAGAACGGAATTGTAGTTATTAATCATAACTTCGTCTGCATTTCTTTGTAATTCACAAAAACGTCCATTACTACGAAGAGCGTCATCAGGTTCTAAGCATTTCGTTATGGTACTTATAGGTCTTGGGAATCCAAAACGACAGCAACCAGTATTTCGATCTTTATAGCATGTCGTGGAGTGTTTGTGGGTTTGTAACCTTTTAACCAGCTCCGCATTATCACCGTCAAGTGAGCATGACACGACCTGATCGATTACTCTAAGGCCTTCAGGAGTATCAAAATCGGGAATAGAGTTGCACCACAAAAGCATATGTAAATGTGGGCTTCCTCTGTTCTGAAACTCTATCCTATGCCAATAGTCGGTGATAGCTCCTCCTAAACAGTCAGGATTAATTTTCATAAATCTCATGAGCGCATTCACCCTTAGCGTGAACTGTCGAGCCACAACTACTGGGTATTTTTGTACTAGTTCGAGTCTTTCATTAAATGGTAAGTCTTCAACAGCATCCGGCATTGTATCTGGGCGTCCGTCAGCAATAAGTAATGCTTTAATCATGTCCGGCCAATTGAGGTCGTTTCAAGAAAATGTAACAAACCATGTTGGAGGACCAAGACTCCGCACCATGGCAATCAACTCAGCGCAACATCTTCTCCAATATGCAGCCGATCCCCTTATGTTTCGCATCGTCAGGTGCATATTATCGACAAGACCTTGAGGTGTATGTTCACCTTGCTTCATTCGGCACGAGACAGAAACACTTGCCTTAGCCTTAAAATATTCCACAACCGATAATGCAAAAAATAAGTAGTCGTTTCTTTGAAATCGATTATCATTGCCCATAATTCGAGCCTGAAAATAATCAAGCGCAGTTATAGAAATATCTCTGTTTTCACCGAATCCGTTTTTCCCTTCAGGGAAAAGAAAGTACCAGCACAGCTCTTCCATTCTTTTTTCTCTCTCTAGATTGATTGGTGGTGCGGTCTTTCTTTGGACATCGACAATTCTGACTTGATCATTTAAATCGTTTCTATTGCTAGCGTTAATAATAGTATCTAAATTCGGCACATCTTCGTCAGTAGAATATAGTAAACTTGTCGAAAAAATAACTCGTCTATCTACATTATTTGAATCTGCTCCTATAGGAAGTACTGTAGTGGTGGAATCATGCGACCTACAAATAGTGTTGGGAGGTGACACAGTTACAGAAGTATTTATTACCGCTTTATCATTGCCTGTAGTAGTGTCATTAGAGGATACAGTAGGTATGCTCGTATTGATCATACCTTTATAGGAACACGTGTATACAAGTGACTCCTGAGTGACGACGTGCTCTATGTTTGGAGGTCCGCCATGCAATAATTCAGGGTGTGATGTTCGAGAAGCAACCTGTTGTAGTACCTCTCCCTCTTCGATGCCAATAGAAATGGGGGTAATGCAATATATGTTCAAAAAGTGTTCATTACCTGTATTTATCCATAAATTACGCCGTAAGATTACGAATAATTTACTAATATTTACAAAGCGCATGCAACATGCTGTACCTCTAGATGACGCTCTACAACCCTTTGGCCCCCTAGCATGAGAATCAAATAGCCAATAATACATATTGCCAGATATGTGTTGACATGCAATAGCAACGGAAACTGAATTGCTTGTTAGGATTCCGCAACGGTGATTCCTAAAAAAACTTATTAAAGCATTCTCCAAATTAGGAAATCCTGTTTCACTTTGATCTCTATCGATATGACCGTCTATCGAACTATTGTTTTGCACATTTAAATTTAACCATTGCCCATTGAATAATAAACGTGGCAGAACTTCTCTTAATGCTAAATATTCAGCATTTAATTCCACAGCATCAGGATTATCTCGTGTTTCAATACATTGGTGGTAGAAAGAATCCCCAATAATAATTATGTAATCAATGTCACTCACTGCCCATGTATTTGCATCTGATAAAACAAATGCAGCACAAGCAACTGCCGCGACAGCGGTACATTGCTTTCCACGAGATTCTACGTCAAATCGGTCATTTCCTTGATGAAATGAACCACGCAAAATAGATACATCGTTGTTGATGTTTACAAACCTGCTGGATTGATCTTCTTGTACTTGTCGTACAAGCATATTTTGATGAGACCCATCAGTCTGTATTTGTAGATTACCGCAATTATCATAAATTTCAGAAACCTGAATTATTTGTGTGATATCATAGTCTAATACATTGTCAAAATTTGGTATGACGTCTCGATACAAGCTGTTATGTTTTAGTAGCCATCTTAGGGCAGTTTTTACTCTCTCAATGTTTCTACTACAATAACCAATCCTGCACTAGTAAGTGGAAGTGGCAGTTGCTCAGCAACTTCGACAACGTCTTGTGCAAATAAAACCACTTGTCCTTTACACCAATTTTGGCTGAACCTATTCTGTACTTTAATAATTTTAAGGAACGGGATCATTCGTGTCAGTAGACGTTGCTCTACATCAGACAAACAAGCTAGTTCTAGTGGTATTGGTGCGACGTCCATTTTGTTCCAATAAGCTTGAGCAGGGACTTTGCGTTTTCGCAGATTAGTAGAGCATCGAGAACATGTCACGATTTTATCCATTTCTACCAATTCATTGGGTAGTAAATCTTGTCGAAATGAAGATTTCAAATGGCATCTCTGCTTGGGGTACAATAATTTTCTACAAATACTACATGGCACATCTGCATAAACGTTGATGATAGATAAAAAAGTATCCTCTCCAATAAATCTATTTCTGCGTCGTGTCTCACGCATGTTCTCCAAGCGATTTTGACTCTGCTCCTCATTTTCAACTCGCAGTGATTCATAATTGCGCTCTTTCATAACATTGTGTCGGTGTTCACGCTGTTCGGGAGTCTCATTGCTCAACCGTTCTCGTATAACATTGTGTCGGTGTTCACGCTGTTCGGGAGTCTCATTGCTCAACCGATCTCGTATCATAACGTGTCGGTGTTCACGCTGTTCGGGAGTCTCATTGCTCAACCGATCTCGTATCATAACGTGTCGGTGTTCGCGCTGTTCGGGAGACTCGTTGCTCAACCGTTTTCGTATGACATCGTGTCGGTGTTCACGCTGTTCGGGAGTCTCATTACTCAACCGTTCTCGTATGACACCGAGTCGATGTTCACGCTGTTCAGGAGTCTCGTTAGCCAGTCGGTTTCGTATAACATCTAGACGACACTCACGCTGTTCAGACGACTCGCTACACAAACGTTCCTGGATACGATTAAGTCGACGACTCCGATCACTTTGCGACTCCTGTGACAATTGAGAACGCATGTAATTTCTCATCTGATTTAATCTAGCATGATAAGCCAATGGTGATTCCTGGGAACGAGATATAATATTGCGTTTGCAATTCTTCGATAGACGCTCCTTATTTTCTTTAATGGTTTCTTGTATTCTGTTCTTCCTCATCCGGGCGGCACCTTTAGTTGGTCTACCCATGGTGCTACTTAACTTAATAAATAATTATGTCAAATAATATTAACACTAAAAAAGGAAAAATAAAAAACTTAAAAAAAAAAATTAAACCGACTTCAAAAAAAAACTGCAACACTAAAAAGCTAAAAATAAATTGAATTAAAAAAATAAAAGCGAAAACTTAAAAACACTGAAAAGAAAAAAATAATTTCACCTTATAAATCAAAATACCTTAATTACTGCCTACCTACACCTAATTAAATTTAACATTAAATTTTTTGGAGTCGGTGCCAAGCCAGTAAACCAAAAAACCTTGCTTAATAACTAATTACCTATATTAAACAATATCAAAGTAAAATTAAACCTAACCTAACCTATTCACTAAAGTATATAATTATAAACTATGCTACTATGATTTATAGCAAACTATAAAATGCACAAGAAAAAAAAATTGAACACCTAAACTAAACACAGTTAAAAAAACACAAACCAAACCCGACGCTATTAATACCTAATTACCTACCAGAAAAAGAAATCAAACAAATAAAAATAGAAAATTTTATAAATCTATGGAATAGTAAAAATTATATCAAAACAAAAAGAAAACCAAACATAAACATTCAAAGCAACAGATCACCAAAAAATATCGCAGTATTATTGAAGATCGGGATATTTCGCTTGGCTCTTGGTTTTCGCGACGTCCCCGTAAGGGGGCGCGGCGGGCGGCGTCGGAGCTCAGCTCCCCGGCCGCGGATGATACACGGTGGCCCGCTAATACGGGCCCCTCAGTGTGTTGCCTTTTATAGGCGTAAGGCATTATGGGACGCGTTAGTTTAACGCGTCCCTATGTGTGGTTGCTGTTTGTGTCTCCGTGGGCGCGCCGCGGCGTTGAATTATATCAACGCCGCTTTCTTCACAACGCCTTGGCGGTCAGTCCCCGCCAGGTGAGACCCCCGGTTACCCGGGGGAGGCCCGGCGAGAGACGACCAGCGACAAGACGCTGACTCGACGCTCCCACAGAGTAGGGTGCGCGCCCCCGCTTATCCCGTTTCCCAGAGCGAGCCGGTAGCGGTCTAAGCTAAGGGGCAGTATGTGCGTGTGGGCGGTAGTGTGTTGTGTAACACCGCCCATGTATACGCGACCGCGCGAGCCCGCTCGCGTGCGCGTGTGAGTCTGGGTGCCTGTTGAGAGGTGGGTGTCTGATTTCCGTTACGTGACATGCCTATATTAACTTAGAACACATCACGCAACGAGTGTATGTTGTGTATGTAGAGTCGTGTTGTTCAGGCAAGCCGCGTGTAACCTGGTTGCGGCTTGCCCGGGAGTCAAGTCCGGTAGTGGAGTCAGTCGTCCCTTACCAGGTCGCGGGGCAGAGGTCTCGCGTCGGGGGGCCGCGTATGCCAGGGCGCGATCTGTTTGACATGTGGCCATTCAGACGCGCCGGCACGCGCGAACATTCCCTTCGCGAGACGCCGCACGTGGTCATCCAGGCTCTCGATCCCGAGATCCCGCTGGATGACATCGTTCCTCACGTAGCGAGGAGCGTCAACAATGGTCCGCAGCGCCAGATGTTGCTGGGCGCGGAGCAGCCTCCTGCTCGACTCGCTCGTGAGGGCGAACCAAGCGGGTGCGGCGTACGTCAGTACCGGGCGGATGTACAGTTTGTACACGCCCAGCTTGACGCGCGCCGGCATTCGGGACGAGAGCACGGGCCGGAGAAGGTGGCGGGCTACCCTCCCCTTCGCCGCGACCTGGCGGACGTGCTGTCTCATTGTGAGCCGACGGTCGATGGTGACCCCCAGGTACTTGACCCGGGGCGACCACTCGACGTCGGCTCCCTGTAGTTTCAAGGGTGGTGGGAGGCGCGCGAAGCCGGTGACCATCGCCTGCGTCTTACCCACGTTCACCGACAGTCGCCATCTGGCGAGCCACTCGGGAAGGAGCTCGAGCGCTCGCTGCATTTTGACGGCCGCGTACTTCGCATTTAGCGAAGTAGAGATGTACGCGGCGTCGTCCGCATACAGCGCGAGCATCACGTCCGGAGTGGTGGGGATGTCGTCGGTGTAACGTGTGTAACACGCCGGCGAGACGCAGCTGCCCTGCGGTACGCCCGCGAGCACCGGCCTGACGCTTGATAGCGCCCCATCAACCACCACCCTGAAAGTCCTGTGTGTGAGGAAAGTAGAGATCACCTTAACGACGCGACGGGGCGCGTCGGAGGTGGCCATTTTATATACAAGGCCGTCGTGCCATACACGGTCGAAGGCCTTCTCCATGTCGAGGAATACTGCGACCGAGCATTCCTTCTTGTTGCGTGCAGCTGCGAGGTGGTGCAGTACCCTCGACAGCTGGAGCGTCGTGCTATGTTCTGCCCGGAACCCGAATTGCTCCGGACGTGGCACGATGTGTGGGAGTAGATGTCGCAGCAGGAGTGCTTCGAACACCTTGGAGACCGTCGGCAACAGAGTGATCGGCCGATAGCTCTCCGGCTTCAGGATGTTCTTTCCCGCCTTCGGCAGCATTATGACGCGCCCTTCCTTCCACGAATCAGGGAAGGCGCCGGTGCGCAGTATCCCCGTGAACAGGCGCGCCAGTGCCGCTACCATACGGTACGGCAAGTGGCGCAGCGCTGTATTGGTGATACCGTCCGCACCGGGGGCCTTCCTGGGTTTCGTTCTTAGGATGGCGCGTCGTACTGCGTTGGGCGAGAAGAAAACAGGATCTTCATCGGGAGCCATCGGCGTTGCGAAGTAGTCTCCCAGGTGTTTCTCGACCGCTGCGACATGGTCCGTATCGCTGGTCGGGTTGGGGCGGAACTGACGCTCCAGGTGTTCGGCGAAGACCTCCGCCCGGTCCTCCGCTACGTATTTAAGCGCCCCGTCGCTGTTTAACAGCGGACGCACCGGGGCTGGGGTGTTCGACAGCTGGCCGCAGAGTTTGTGAATCGACGGCCAGCTATCCGTCGTCGAGTCGATACGTTCCTCCCAGTCCGCGGCGGTCAAGGCCTGTAGTTCGGCCTTTACCTTCTCCGCGAGACGGTTCAGCTGCGTTTTTAGGGACGGACACCTAAGCTGTTGCCACTGCTTGCGTAGGCGCCTCTTTTCAGCGATCAACCTAGTCAGTCGCGGAGGTAGAGGCGGTAATAGCCCCCCCCCCCGCGGCTGTTCGGTGGTCGCCGAACTCAGGGCGCTCTGTATGCAAGCAGTGACGTCACGCGCTGTCCTGTCGACGTCCGCGGAGGTAGTGATCGGCCGAGTCGGTACGGTGGTCTCTACTTCCTCTGTAAATTGGGTCCAGTCAATACGTCGACGTGGCGCCGCAGGTTTCAGACGGGTCGGCACACCCGAAAGGACGACAAGCACCGGCTGATGATCGGACCGGAGCTCGTCGTCAATCACATGCTGTGTGATCTGGCAGTGTAGCCCTCGGTGGACCACAATGTCCAGCACGTCCGGCATGTACGAGACAGCGTCTGGGTAATGGGTGGGTGTCTCAGGGCCGGACACTGTGTACCCGAAGGCTTCGGCATCCGCTAGGAGCCGTCTCCCCCCGGTATTCGTGCGGCACGAGTTCCACGCCGGGTGCTTGCAATTCAAGTCGCCGGCAAGGAGAGTGGGACGTGTAGAGCCCGATAGTAGAGCCCGCAACTCAGATGTATCTAAGTGAGTTGCGGGCGGCTTGTAGCAGGCGTACACGTCTATATCCTCGCCGGCTAAATGCAGCTGAACACCCAGCGCGTAAAACGTGCCGAGTGACGGCAAGGGGAGTTCCTGGTGGACGACTCTTCGCCTTACCAGTACTACCAGACCACGGTAGTTCTGGAGTGCCGACCGTTCATCCTGTCTATATATGTGGTACCCCGGGAATCTGATCCTGTCCGCGGGGCCCAGTAGCGTCTCACTTATCAGCGCCACGTCGACGTCTTGTTCCCTCAGGAGATGACGGAGTGGGGCGACCTTGTCCCGAAGGCCGCGGGCATTCCAATGTATCATCCTCAGCGGCCTAGCCATGGTACAGCGTCAGTAGTGTGGCCAGGCCGTCGAGGATTACCGTCTCAACGTCTTGGCCCTGCCTAATGGCCTTGATTAAGTCCATTAGTAATTGTATCGCGCAGGCCGTGAAATCTTTTCGCTGCGCGTGCGACGTCTTGAGTGTTGAGGCGCCGGCAGCGCCGCCACTCAGTTTGGGCTCGGGGTACTTGTTAAGTTTCGCTTTCTTGGAAACCGGTCGCGGCGCTGTGCCGGCGCTAGTGGTAGCAACCACTTTCACGGCCTGCGCCCCGCTTGTGGCAGGGCCTGCCCTCGGGACTGTATCCGTTGTATCGGTCGTTGCGGTCGCCGCGGGGGGTTTGGGCTTCTTGCCTCTCCCTTTCCCCCCGCGTCTCTTCTTCCTCCGTCGTGAGGAGGGAGGCTGCGAGTTCCTGTTTGTGGGCCCGTTGGCCGCCGCCATCAACGACGCGCCCTGGGGCCCTTCTGGCTCCACATGTCTCTCGGTGGCCACTGTGGGCCGACGTGTAGTGGCGGTAATGGCGGCGGTCCCCGCCCGCCTGTTTCTGGTCTCCGCCTGGTAGACCGGGCACTTTATGTTGCACGCGGGGTGCGGGCCACCGCAGTTGATGCAGGTGGCCGGCTCCTCCCGCGGGCGTGGGCAGTCCTTTGCCGTGTGCTCTCCCCCGCACCTTACACAGGCGAGCGGACGGTGGCACTGGTGCGAGCTATGTCTGAAGCGTTGACACCGGTGACACTGAGCGGGCCCACGTTTCCCGCGCCAGGCCTCGATCTTGACACCCCGCATCAACATAAACACTGAGGTGTCAAAAATGGCCCGGACGTCCGGGGTCTTCTTGAGTATCGCGTGGAACACACAGCCGGGTCTTCCTTGTGCGCCCTTAATGTGGCGCACGTACTCCGGCTGGTATCCCAGCGCTCGCAGCTCTTCCTCGATCTCCTGAGGGGGTGTGTCCGCCGGCAACCCCCTGATGGCCACTTTCATGTTCTTCTCCGCCGGTAGCGAATAGGCGAACCATGAAACGCCGCTGTCCTTCTCCAGGCCGGTCAGGTAGCGCTGGACCAGCCTATATTCTTCTTCGCTGTCGGGGGTGAATCTGACACCACCCCCGTATGGTCGAGCGTTTGGAGGCCGGCCCAGCTTGGCGCTGATGGCCCTAAAATGAGCGGCCCAGTTTGGCAGCTTCTCCACTACCAGCGGAGGGTACCTTAACTTTTTAATTTTGGTTTGCTTACCCGCTGTTGTTGAAGCCGCCGTCGTCGTCGCGGCTCCCGGGGCAGCAGTGGCAGCAGCGGGTGTGGTGGCAGGGGTGGCAGGGGGGCGCGCGGCGGCGCTGGACCCTGGTGTAGCTCTGCCTCGGGCGGACGCAGGCGGAGAAGGCGAGTTGCGCGCCGCGTCTGCGAAGGTGGGCGACGCAGGCGCTCCCCGACCCCGCGGCGCGCCATCGCGCTGTGGCCGCGGCGGGTCTAGGCAGTACCTCTTCGCCTCCTCCTGTTGGTCGCCCGAGCTACGTCTCCTCCTGTATCGCTGGGGTTTGGGATCGAGTTCAAATTCGTACCCAAATCCCAGCGACGGCGTTGGTGAGAAGGCCGGGGTGGTAGCGTCGGCCTCCGCATCTCCCTCGGTGGGCCGCCGTCCGGGTCGCGGAGTCGTATCGTACGACACGTACTCTTGACCGGAGGCGGCCGAGCCCGCGGATGCGAGCGACATACTCGATCCCGCCTGGGACGAGCACGCCGACATCATCGCGGGCGAGTCGTATGCGGAGGCGCGCGGTGGTGCAGGTGATGCGGACGCCTGCTGCGCCGCTCGCACCTGGCGGCGGTGTGGCCCCGCGCTAGCCGGGCGCTCCAGTCCCTGCGACACGCTCGGTCCCGCCGGCAAGTGGCGGGGGTCCGACGTGGAGGGGCGTGAAGCTGGGCCAGCGCGGGACGACGTTGGTGTAGCTCCAGATGGGGCTCCGGAGTGCGCCGGCGGTGAGGTAAACCTTGGCGGCGGCGCAGCGGAGCGTGCGTGTGGCGCGTGGTGGCGCGCGGATGTCGTGTGGTGCGCTGGCGGTGTGACAGCGCGTGCACCGGACGCGAACAGCGCGGGCGGCGCACTGGGGCGCGCGGTGGGTGCATCCGGGTGTGCAGAGCGCGCGGGCAGCGCGGCGGAGCGCCCGGAAGGCGCAGGCCTCGCGGGCGGCGCGCCGGCGCGCGGCACGGACGCGGTTGCATGCGTCACGGACGCAGGGTGCGCGGGGTGTGCGGCGGAGCGCCCGGTATGCGCGGGCCGCGCGGTCGGCGCCACAGAGCGCGCGGCGGAACTCGCGGTAGGCGCAGCGGAGCGCTCACCCGGCGCAGCGGAGCGCACGAGTACGGATACGCGCACGGGCGGCGCTGCGGTGCGCGCTGGGTCGCGGCCCATACTCGCGGCGGGTCCCGGGGCCTGTATAGGCACCGGCCGGAACGCCGCGGGGCGTACGGCCACAGCATGTTGCCGGCTTGACGACGGCGCCGGCGCAACGCGCGCAGGCGCCAACGTCGTCGACGGGCCGGCAGTCGCAGCGACGCTCGACGCAACCTCTTCTCTTCCTCTTCTGCGGGGGTCTTCCCCCCCTCTTCTACTTCCAGGTGCGGCCGGCGGCACACCGGTCGACGCCACGCCTATGTTCGGCATGGACGTCGCCCGGTCCAACGCCGGACGATCTTCCTCTTCTTGAGCAGCCCCGGCATCGCGGCCCAACGAGCCGCGCTTGCCGGGCTTCGGCATCACGGGGGCGAAGGCCTCCCGCGACCGCTGCGGTGGCTTGCCACCGGGCAGCGAGCTCCCGTTCGTGTCACCCCAGGTGCCGACTGGTCCCTGGGTCGACACAAACGGAAGTGGTTAAAAACTGACACTCACTTCACTCGCGAATGAAAGATAGCGGTCCGCGCGGTACTACTGGTGGTGGTTGCGTCTGTGATAGCAAGAACCACTCAGTTCGGCCGACGAGCCGATCCATATTTCGCTTAGATTTTTCTAGTAAATGTCATTAATTCGCTGAGAATCTTAACACCGCGATACAGGAATGTATCGAATTGTACAACGCCATCTAGGGAAGTGTCGGGTAAACAATCAACAATGAGAAAACTAACGGAATTGAGTGTTACTTCTAAAGTTCTGCCTATAATTTACAATAAAAGTCATTATGAAGTGTTGTTATTAGATTTAGATTTCGTATATTTACTGCGTAAATTTTCCTTTATTAACCGACTTCTTATTATTATACGGAGTTGATATGACAGAGGGGCATTAAATTACACTACGTATACTATACGTGTTTAGTATTAATTCGATACGGTATAAAAATAAAAAGCACCAAAAATTAGATTTTTTTTTTTTCAAACAAACTAAATAGCTTACAAATCAGAGTAAAACGCAACCACCCTTTATAAATAAATTTAACTGACCTTAGATACCTAGGTAAGAACGACAACGCCGCGCGCGCGCCTTTGGCGTCACGGCGTGTGTTATCTCGTATCAAAGAGGGCGGCCGCGCGGCTGACGCGCTGGGTTTATGTTAGGTTTTGAAATACGCGCACAACAGTCACAACAAAAACACTAAATTTTTAAATTCTCGATGTGTCCTCCATTCACGTTAATGCACAAATTATACCGACGGAGAATATTGTTATTTATTTTTCTAATTACATCACTGTCCGTCGCTAAGCACTTTAATTTTGTAAAATGCTAAAATAATCCTATTTTTTAGTTCAACAATTGTATTTACCTCAGAGGCATACACTTCACCCTTAATGTACCCCCACAAAAAGAAATCCATGGGAGTGAGGTCTGGAGATCATGATCGTGGAACAGTCGTGTCGTTTCACAAAAAAAACTAACACTGAATAATAATAATCCCAAGTTACGTTACGTTACAGGACACTGTCACATTATTAAAAAAGAAATACTGTCTGTCTTAAACTAAAAATCACAATTGTCAGCGCACGAGTTCCAAAAAACAAAATCTGCGCAGAAGCGTGTTACGCAACGCACATTCCCGAAGGATCGCGCCGGCGAACTGAATAAACAAGTTTTTTAGGCCGATCGCAAGGATCTTAGATGCAGTAGCAAAACAGTGACGTACTTATTTCTATTTCTTTTACGCACGGGTATTTTTTGTATAACTGTCACTCTCGTAATAAAAGTGTAAGTGTGTGTATTCATTGCTTCCTTGTTTGCATTGCCATCTTTTAGCGAAAATATTTGGTTTTACTTGTGACTTGGATCAGAGCGGCAACAGTGCATTTCAGATTTATCATTTTAAGGTGCATGACCTATGCGTATAGGCATAATCAGCTGTTAGAAAAGATACATCGTGTTCAAAAAGGGCAAAATCTTAAAAAATCATTTGCGACTAAACTACTGCTCCTATTTAATTGATTTTTGGTACAGGGCTTGAACATGGTGCCTAGTATAGGCAGTTTAAAGGAAAGCCCCTCTGTCGTATCAAGTTTGTATAGTGTAACTTTATATTACCCTAGATATAGACTTAATAATGTATTATGTTCGCATATGGCCCAAATTTTATAAAAAAAACAGTATTTCTAGGAGAATTAGACCGAATAAAAAACGAAAAATCTTTACATGTGTGAGTGACCTGAATCGCGCCATCTGACGGAAATTTATAGAACCACCGAGAAAGTTGGTTGCTGTTGTGTTACGAGTTTACGATTAGTAAACATTCATAATAGATGGCGCTGTTCGATATTCGAACATTTAGACAAGAATTTATCTTTTAAATTCGATAATGCGACGTTGCCATTCTAGTAGCAGCGCTCGCACCCCGCGTTGTTGCCATACCGTCAAAGCGTGATTGCTTGAGTCTTGAAAACTTGCGAATCGTTTCCAGAATATTGTGTTTCTAGCAAGTTAGCGCCGGGCGCGCGGGTTTGCCCGCGCAGTTAACATTTTTTGATTGATAAAATGTTTTTTATTATGGAATGAGAAAGAATGCTTTACATAAAGTGAAAAAAATATCTCTGCGATCTGCCCTTGGTTCACACAGATACAATACTAATGTAATTATTGTATTATCTAGTTTAAATACGTAGTAAGTAGTTACTAGTACACGACTTTCCAGATTTAAAAATCTTTTTAATGTATGTAAGTAGGTACTGATAACATTCTGATACGCTTAGGTACTAATCCATTGGTTTGGGTTGAATAAAATCAGAGAATAGAATTTGATGTATAAGTAAGTTATGACTAAATCAGGCGATCAGCGAAGCTACCTACACAATGGTGAAACGTAGGTACTACGTACATCTATTGATTGAATCATATTTCATTCATGTGAAACCAGCAAGATTAGTGAATACACAGACAAACCACTTTGATTTTTCATAATTGCTTATTTTACTAGTATTATTAGCACACACAAAATGCGTCAAGCAGGGTTGCCAACTTTATTTTTTAGCAGATCGTACCATACATTTTAAAAGATCGTACTTTGCTAAGAATTCAAAAATAAAAATAGTACGCATTGAAATTTCAATAAAATAAATGGTAAACAAATGTGGTGGGTGTTACTAAAACTTCAACGCAAAATTTAACATTTTGGTATAATATTTAAGAATCTGGACACCAATTTAGCAACTAAACTTTACGACGAGGTTTTTTTTATTAAAGAAAAGGGGCTCGGAAGAGACTTTGTCATGAAATCCACACGAAACAATAAACACCAGTATCATTAGAACTTAAAACGGGATATTTACCATGTTTATTATTACTTAAAAAAACTGTGCTACCTACTACGGAGAACCATTCAAATGAGTGCCATCCGTGAAACAGTTTTTATCAGGGCTTGTTAACGTTACCAAATTCACACTATAAGTATCGTTAAGTAACGTTATTTTCATAAAGTTAATATTTTAACGGTAAAACGGGTAACGATACTTTGGTATCGAATCTATAAAATAACGTTACCAATTAACGTTACTAGTATCGATACTTTTACATACATACATACATAGAATCACGCCTTTTTCCCATGGGGGTAGGCAGAAACCACGGAACGCCACCTGCTACGATCTCTACACACTTCTTTTGCCTCGTTTAGGTTCATAAAATTGGTCATACACACACGCCGGTTGCGAGTACTACGCACCTGACCTTTCTGAAGAACATCACCAATAAGGTCCCTATATGTCCTCCTAGGGCGTCCCCTCCCGGTGTTTCCACTCACATCTGCCTTGTAAATACCTTTTGTGAGCCGACCTTCATTCATCCTCTCAACATGACCAAACCATCTAAGCATACTTTTTTCAATTTTTGTCACTACATCTTCTTTTACACCACACCGTTCTCTTATCACATCGTTACTTAATGCGTTGTTGTCAACCTGCGCAACCTAAGCGGAACGCCATGGGCGGCGGCGCTCTACGGCAACATCGCCAATCAAACGGTGCAAATGCAACTTCAATAATGTAGACGAAAGAAAGAGATGAAAGAAAATAAATAAAAAATTAACGGTACTCAGTTACCGGTAAAACGTATGCCAAGTATCGTTACCAAGCATTACGTGACCTCTACTAATAACGTTATCTTCGTCCGATGAAAGTAACGATACCAAATTTTTAACGTTATTCAAAGCCCTGGTTTTTATTGAAAAGTGAAGTGTTTTTGTGTTTTATTGACGGTAAGTGTTATTTTTATGTGCAATGAATGATTTTCAAGGTGATATAGAGTATTATTATAATGGTACAAAAGTGTAAGATTTAGAAGATGAAATACAAAATCAAACGTTAGCAACACTCGTTGATTGTCGTCACATGACATACTACAAATTTCAAATATTCTCTCTGAAAACAACAGCTTGGTGGTGGTGTTATTTCTGTTTCTTGAAACATTTCATAAATAAGATACATTTGCTGTTGTTTGTAATTATTCTTTTTGATTACAGATTGAATTGCAACTGAACTGCCTAAGATAAACCCGACTAATAAACTTGCATAAATGTATACGACATGTGTATTCAGGACCGCGAAAATCACGGAAAAAAGTGCAAGCAGTATTCAAAAGACATCATGGAAGTTCTTTTAGTGATCTATAGTGAGTAAATTAGATTCCCATAAGATTTCGAATCAGATTTACGTGAGTGGAGGTTATTTGATACTCGTTGGTTCGTGTTGTGTCTTAACTGTGTACTTTTAACTGTACCTATTTCATTTATTTATCTTTTATTTCAGTCCACATTCAACTCAAGATCATCATCAGCTGTCCAACCATTCGACAGCTGAAGATACGCCCTAAACCTATTCGCGTGGTATACCAGAAATTCGATACGAAGCCATAGCCTGCAGCTCTAGCTTCAATACAGTTGAATCTGTTACAGAGCAAGTAGAGACTGTTGATTTTGATTGGCCACAACCCGATTCAGAGACTGAAGCTTATCAACTAACTGTGGAAAGAACATCAAGTGACAACTTATCAGGTTTGGTAGGGTACCGTATTGTTGACTTGAAGAAGGTCATATGGTCACAACTTTGATTCTTCATCTGGAATGGTAAGTCCCAACTTGATACCATATTTTTGTGTTCATTACATTAGTACGCTTTTGCTTGTTTGTAGTGATGAAGTTTTTGTTTGACAATACCAAAGTACAACATATTTTACACAATGTTCAGTGTAACAAATATCATTATTTCTTGGTATGTATGTATAAAAATAATGTATTTCTTGGATTGTTTCTTTTTAACAGCTATTATTATTTTGATTCTAGGTCCAGGGTCAATTGCGAATTACCAAAATGAATAAATGTTACTTCATTTGCTTGATATCTGTCACCCAACCATTGACTGTCATAAAAGTTAACCGGGATGAGGAAGTTATCAACGCTATGATGCCGAAGTTGGTAACATTTTTTAAAACATGTGTACTGCCGGAAATTATTTTGAGAAGAGTTGAGAAAAATGCTAAATGTCTAGACATCAAGGAATTAAAAGGTATAAAAATATAAGTCTTACTCATTTCCTAACTTATTCCGCAGGTCTCTGAGGTGTGGGTTCAGTAAGAATAGTCTAACAAAACTGTAAATTCATTTGTTGCAGCGAAAACTGCGTCTTCCAGCATTTGATTCAGATCGCACGGAAATTATATAAATGGAAGTAAAAAGTGACAAGCAGAAGACTGATACGGCGCGGCGGCGGCGGCGACTGCAAAAAGTAGCGCGTAGAAAAGAAGATATTTTATTATAATATTTATAAGTATCTTTGTATGGTGGTACGAGTCGATGGTTCGAATCCAAGCCGGCACTTTGCTTTGTGTAAATTATTTCATCACCACAGTTCAGAGGAGGCCTGAGTCTCAGCAGTGGGAACATTATAGAATAATTAATAAGCTATTTTTGCACATAGCGATGTATAGTTTGTGTTATTTTGTTAGTTCATAAGATTTTTCTGTGTAGATAAGTTTCACTCATGTATTTAGGTACCAGCCTAACAATTCAATTGTAAAAGAATATTTATTGCAGTTCAAAATTGTATCATAAGTAGGTATTCTTGAAACATAAATAAATGTTATGGTTAGCTAGCAACCACTTTGTGTTGTTGTGTAAGATACATGTGCCGTTATATATACTTACGTATGATGTTATTTATATTGTAATCTACATACATAATTCTTTCTAATACTAAATTCAAAATCATAATTGTAAATATCAAAATATTTAAAAAAGTATGTTATCTTTGTATGGTGGTATGACTCGATGGTTTGAATCCAAACGGAAACTATCTAAGTAAATGTAGTGAGAGTAAATAAAACGATTATTTTTATGAAAATATTAACCCCTTTTTACTAAATAAATATTATTAATTTATTAGTAAGGTACAATAAAAAGCTTTACAATGTAATAAATAGTCTTTTATTTATTTATTTAGTACACGTCACTATTTACACTTCCATTCCTTCTTCTTCCTTACATTTCTTCCCGTGGGTGTCGTAAAAGGCGACTAAGGGATTTACTAGAGAATGGGCAGCAGCGTTCTCTATGCATTTTACCATCATACTGCGATCGCCGACCCGCTTGCCAAGCGTAGTGATTATGGCAAAGCCCCCCAAATAGGGGGAGGCCTATATCCAGCAGTGGACGTCTTGCGGCTGAGATGATGACTATTTACACATTACAATTTAGGTTCAGTCACATTACTACAACTTATAGGGACAGTGTACCTATATTAATTTCATTATAAACTGTTTGAATAAAACGACATCTAGTGGTGTCGAAAGTTACTACTATTTACTTTGCATGTGTGTGTAAAGAGTAAAGTCAAGCGGCTAAATCTTTAGAATGTACAAATCTTTGTATGAGACCAGTTAACAAGCACAGTGACTATCTAAAAAAATCAAGTTAATGCCCTAGGTTTCGCATATAATAAAGTTATCTATTAAAGATTTCTAAGTTAGGCGTAAAAATTGAAAATGTTCCAAATTGTGGATCTAGCGCCATCTAGCGACAAAATGGCATCTGAGATAATCATCCATCCACCTTAAGTACAAAAGTTTAAGAAAAATTACTGATCTGAGATGACGTTGACGTGGCTTGGCACCGACTCCAAAAAATTTAATGTTAAATTTAATTAGGTATAGGTAGGCAGTAATTAAGGTATTTTGATTTATAAGGTGAAATTATTTTTTTCTTTTCAGTGTTTTTAAGTTTTCGCTTTTAATTTTTTAATTCAATTTATATTTAGCTTTTCAGTGTTGCAGTTTTTTTTTTAAGTCGGTTTAATTTTTTATTTTTATTTATTTATCTAAGCATAGGTATGACTTACCCGGGTCATAAAGTAGCTTTCTTATCTATGAGTATCAGCAGCAAACTTCTGATAAGGATCGAATCAAATAAAAAAGGTAAGTCCAGTAATTATTTGCTTTCCTTCGCGATACCTTCCTTACTAATAAAAGGATGGTGAAGTTGTTCCGTGTGGTGCTGGACGCAAATAACAGCAACATCCCATTTCTATCCGAGGGTGTCATAAAAGGCGGCTTACAAGAGAATAGGCAGCAACGTTTTCTATGCATTTTACAACATTACTGCGATTGCCAACCCGCCTTCCAAGCGTGGCGATTATGATAACCTCCCCTTTCCCTTGGAGGAGCTAGGCCTATGTCCAGCAGTGGACGTCTTTCAGCTGTAATTATGCAAAGGATGATAAAAAGTCCTTACTCACCGCATTCCAAAATACATCGTATGAGCATAGCATTATCTATCACACCCGGTTCTATATCGGGGTGAATGATGAGGCTATTTAGATTTCGCTTCTGTGCAATCGCTGTTTGTGACATTGTAAATCATTAAAATATTTTACTTCAATCATACAAAAACTGCCGTAAAACACCAGTAAACAATTATTTTTGTTTATTACGTTGCTATGGTTATGGTTGCCATATAGTCATAGCTAGCCAGAGATATTTGTTCAATACACCTTTAATACTCATCGAATTTTTACTTCTTAGCGTATCGATGGCTAAAATAACACGAAAAAAAAAAATATAATCGAGTTGGAGTAGAGCGATACTCCCAGAAAACATACTCTAAAGCGCTCCTCAGTCCAGCACCCTAATTGCGAAACGCACAATTTATCAGAATCTGAATGGGATTGAAGATTATTTCTAAACCATTGCGTCATTTGTTCGAATAAATTGTGGCTCCGCAACGTAAATAACGCAATGAATGTTCTTTAACTATGAATGTTAAACCAATTCCTACCGATAAAAAGTTCCACAATTACCCCTCTGCATTGCATTGGGAACTCACGGATAGAGCCCCGTGATCATCCCCTTTACCAACGCGATTAGGTCGCGGTGATATCTATACTATCTATACTAATATTATAAAGCTGAAGACTTTGTTTGTTTGTTTGATTGAACGCGTTAATCTCAGAAACTACTGGTCCGAATTGAATTTTTTTTTGTGTTGGGTAGCCTATTTATCGAGGAAGGCTGTATAACAAGGCTATATAACATCACGCTACAACCAGCGTTGCAGTAACGAAAAATGTTGCAAAAACGGGAAAAATCGCACGCACGGGTAGGCGATTCGACGCGACGGGAAGGGTCGGGGTAACAAGGAATTTAACGCGAACGAAGTCGTCGGAAGAAGCTAGTTACTTTATGTATTTTTTTTTTTATCTTGGACATATTTTGGAAGTCCGGGGTCCCGGACCATTGGAAAGTGTTTGTGGAGCCGAAGCCAACATACAGAGACCCGTTAGACGCTGTCAATGAAATGAGGTACCTACCGACCGACGATTATCTCTGTAGGTACCTACGCCCTATGCAACTTGTGCACCCAAGGAGAACCGCCCGTTGGTGTATGACTACGTATTGCAGGACTATATAAGGAAACAAAGATTTACTTAGCTGTTAATTATAGACTTTTTTTTTTGGTTCTTTTCGTCCCTCTTTGGGACAGGCAAAGGGAGCTGAGCCCATACAGCCAAGTCTGATTTAGTTTTCTTTTTCTTCCAATTCTTCTTTTTTTTTCTTTCTTGTTTAATTATAGACTACTATTAGTTAAGTTTTTTTTTTTAATGCAGAAGCAAAATTGGTGCCTATTCTGTTGTGCAAAATACTCTAAACTAAACATAACTAAAATTTGGTTTATTCCTGTCAAACGACGATTTCCTATTCTGAAATAGACAAAAGTGACACAACTTAACTATATTTTAGTTTGACAGCACTAAGATTGCACTGAGTTATTAGTTTAGTGAAAATGACAATTTTGCTATTCTGAGTTTGCCGGTTTTCACAAAAAATTTTGACTATAATAATTTATTTCAACTAAATCTGACTATTTTCAATCGCTATTAAAAAGGTGTGGATTAAAACTAGTGGTTATGAACAAAAATTCACACCAAGGCCTCGCCTTCACGTGCAAAAACAGTACTGTATTTTTTGTTTTCCTTTTCTTTTCTTTTGCTTATATCTCGAAAATGGCCTGTCCTATCGCAAAAATAATGAAATTTTTGACCCCCTTTATTAAATCCCTACACATATAAATCTCAACACGTGGGTAATATTTTTTTTATTTTTTAAACAAAAAGTGATAAATTCCATATAAAACACGTCCAGGTTGCCCCCTTGCGCGCGCCTTTGTCTCTCAAAAAGTTCATTGCGTAGCGCACACAAGTACAACGTTGCGAAGCCAAAAGAAAAAAAAAAACATGTTGAGTCGCGATTGTCAAATTAGATTTTAGTCGTGTCAAAATAATTTTTAAATTTAGAGATTTTTTCTTGCAGAATAGCGTAACAATTCTCATAGCTAAAAGTAAGGAATTTTAGAGATAAGATAGTTTAGTTAGTTTAGTTCGGTGTACAACAGAATCGGCACCATTGTCTACTAAATTACAGCGTGCAAATTAATTATGGATTCATGTGTCCTTAGAACTCAGCTTGTTGCAATGGAACGAACATTATTTCATAACTACCAACTATAGAGCAAACGAACATTCGTTTGCTTTATAATTTTATTAATTGAAAATTATAAATGTTATCTTTGCCGCCAATAGTTGGCCAAGTTCAGAAACCAGCATCAATTTGCTTTGAATTTGAACAATATTATATTTTTGTTCAGTTTTGACTAAAGAACATAAAAAAGAAAACAAATAAAATAATATTGCGGTTTTGAAAGAATTAATGTATTTATATTCAACTCGATCAAGAGAATTAAAAAAGTAAGGTTTTGAGAGAAATAATTTTTCATTTCTGAACGAATGTTTGTTTAACTTGACAGCTGCGCGTATTTTTTATCTGTGAATTGCGTTTTTGGTGACAAGTGAAATCGGTGAAATCATTTAGATAAATACTTGATTAATTTCCAAAGATGTCTTTCTTTGGTGTAGGAAATCCTTTTTCCACGCCGGTGGGTCAAAAAATAGGTGAGAATGCAATGGATATGTTTCTCGTTAATCAACATTCTCCGAAATAACTAGATACCGTACCCTATGTTCCATTTCTTTTTGTTGCGCACTTTATGATCTCAATTTCTCTTTGTTGTGGTGTCACGGTAACTAAATGTTAGGCAATTTTATTGATAGTACTTTGATTGTATTGCTGTGGTCATATTATTTTTGTGCGCCGTATATTTTATAGTAGGTGTTAATTACTATGACCCTTCTAATACGCGATGTGTGTACTGAAAAATTATTCCAGAACAAGCTACAGATGGATCCTTACCGTCGGAAAACTGGGCTCTTAATATGGAAATATGTGATATTGTGAACAGCAGCACGGATGGGCCCAAAGATGCCATAAAGGCTATTAGAAAGAGGTTGACACAGAGTGCTGGCAAGAATTACACAGTTGTCATGTACACTCTTACTGTTCTCGAAACCTGTGTGAAAAACTGTGGAAAGTCTTTTCATATTCTGGCTTGCAACAAGGAGTTCAT
The DNA here is from genome assembly GCA_947507805.1 of Aporophyla nigra. NCBI lineage: Eukaryota > Metazoa > Arthropoda > Insecta > Lepidoptera > Noctuidae > Aporophyla > Aporophyla nigra. Next base: position 16,381,410 of record OX382309.1, on the reverse strand, counting down.
ATCTGAATTGGTAAGCACTTTGATTTATTTCTTTGCCTAAGTCGCCATAATAAAAGTAGCATACATTTACTATCATTGTGATAATCAGTAGTAGCCACATCTAAACGACACAAATACGAAATATGATGGCATATCTAATATCTGTTAGTACTAAGATAATAAATCTCATCAATAACATTGTACAAGGTGATGGAGAGAAAGTGTTTTGGCAGCTATAAAGACAATCACTATGTTTCTGCATTCCTTTGAGTTACAGGGTAAGGGAAATGGTACACCCACATTGCACTAGATATTTTAGAATAGTCTTTACATAGTAAAAAACAAAGTTACTTCCTGTGTCTGTACGCTTAGTTCCATATTACAGAACCTAACACAAGACTTAAGCTTTACTTAAAACTAGTTTCAACCAATCAAATGGCTCTAAAATAGTTTTAATTAATGCTTGAGACTGGAATCAGGTTCTGTAATACAGGCCTTAGACTTTTTAAACTATGCAACAGATTTTAGTGCCATTTTTATCTATAGACAAAGTGATTCAAGATGTAGGTGTATTTCTATAATATGTGGACGAAACTTCTGGAAAAAGCTAGTATAGTAATATGATTGAAAGTTCTGGATATTATATTCCACATCTTTATCTTTCATCAAAATGCTAAATAGAATAATTATTAGCACAATATTGTGAAACCAACAATTAAAAAAATAATTATAGACACATCTTAAAAACAGATCTACAGCCTTTTAGCTTAGCAGGTAAACATAAATAACTCTTAAACTAATGATGTAATATATTATGTCTGTTCCGATGAGTCACTTATTCATTTGATATCTCAGTTTTATAGTTCAACTGATAATAAGTTTTATCTCTTGAAGGTTAATCAGCAATGTTACCTTGTTATGATATGCTTTCTGTCTAAGATATAAGGGGGATGCACAAAGGTAGCTTGAAAAATTAAAATTTTCTTACTTTTTAGCAATTTGCAGGTCTGTTTCAAGCTGTATGTTGACTGTTATTATAATTTGAGACCCTAACAAATATGGGCAACATCAGGGTAGAGGTACTGATGCTGCCCATTATTTATGTGTCATGTATTGTGTATAACTTATGCTGGAGATCCTAAATAAACAACTCCATTAATACAAAAAAAAAAGATGTATATTTCCTGATAAAATGGAAATGTTTATAGATATTTGTAGTTATGTAAATCATAAATCAATGTACTGAGACATGTAATTACTTATTAAATAAATAAACAGACTGTAGATACTTAGTATGTATATTATATTAGTCTGTTTCCTTTTCATGAGTTGCTTGCTTATTATGATTCATAGGCCCTAACATACCTTGTGTGCATTTGTTATGCTTGCAATGTTATGCAATATATACTGCATTCATTAGTACTTAGTACGGATTATGTAGTACTAGCTTTTGCCAATGTCTTTGCCCGCATATTGTACACATAAACCTTCCTCTAGAATCACTCGGTCTCGTTATGAAAATCGCATTAAAATGTGACTTTGTTTTATAGTAAGTCAAGATATTTTAGTTCTACTATCATATTTGACAAAGCAAAAATAATGATGCTAATATAGTTAGTGTTGTTGATTTATATCAAAACTGTTTTTTGTATATTAGTTTCTAGAGTAATGAATAATTTTCTTGTTTAGTATTGATTCTTAAACCAGTTTGGTGGTCATTAACTTCTAATTTCTTGAGGTTGTTAATGTTTTTTTAAAGCCTTGTTATTGCTTAATAATTTATTACATCATATTTTATTTCAAAAATGGCGCAATAGTGTTTTGTGAGGAATGTAATAGGATACCTCATTGGTCTGGTGATTGCTGGACTTGTAATTGAAATAACAACCTAACTGTTGGAGGTCAACCCTTTGGGGATTACAGAAGTGATGCTATGTTTGTGTAAAAATCATATCATGGTATTTGTGACCACAACTGACCAACTGGGATAGTTTCATATGCAAATAAACTCGTTTTTTTGCCTCAGAGCCGAGTATCACTTTATGAATGTGCATAAATTATCAAAACTAGTTTAATCAACACATATGTCTATGTGAGTATTCTATCTATGTAAGAAAGTTGACAAATAACAAGGAAAAATACAGTTACAAAGGCAAATTATTTTGATGATTATCAATTCTTTTGGGAAATCAGTGCCCGATATGCAAGTGAAGAAGTTATATGAAGTTCTCGATTTCCTTCATCATTAAAAAGTTGAAGATCAACAACAACAATTTTATTTTTTGTCATATCTATTATTTTACTTTTTTTTTTGTTCAGGTAAAACTTATTGGTCCGAAGAATGATCCTCCAACAGTTGTACAAGAAAAAGTCCTTAGCCTCATCCAGTGTTGGGCTGACGCTTTCCAGAATCAGCCTGATTTACAGGTAAACTAATGAAAATATATTTAAAGCTAAGTTACCAAGGATTTTTTGTGAAATGAAATGTAGATATCCCTTGCCCGCCCTTCCCCCTTGGTCTCCCTTGGCCTGGGCCTGGGTCCTGTGTTGGTTGGTGTTCCCAGGTCGGAAAAAGTGTTATTGGCTTTTTCCAATGAGGACAGCCCGTAGATTGGAAGTTGGCGGAGTGATACCCTCGTGCCTCGGAAAATATGTTAAGCTGTTGGTTCTGCGCCTGATCTCTCTCGTTGTGTCGGATTGCCGTCCTATCGGACTATGAGAGTGAGGGAAGAGAGAGTCCATCTGTGCCTGCATCAACACTTGAGCATTTAAAAATCCATTGAGATTGGCCGCCATGGCCGGAATACGTTCTGGAGGGCTACTACAGTCCCAAGAAAAGAATAACACTTCAGTCGCTGCAGACTTAAATCTTTCTCTATTAGATGCGACACATAGCGATGTATTAGTTCAGTATATTGAGAAGGTTATAACTTTCAATTGCTTCGCCAATTTAGCTTCAATTGTATAAGGTCATCAGTTGTGTATGAACATAACAATTGAGTAGCTAAATCAATGTTGCTAGGGAGAGTATTATGCCGTTATTTCTTCCCAAAACTGGTGCAGGGGAGTAACCAGTCTAACGACGTCTGCATTAATTGGTTACCTACTTTTCTATGTATTTTAATCCCATCAAAAACATAAATGTGAAATGAGAGCCAAGTTCAATATTAAGATATATTTATGTCTTGGTTGTTGACTTCAACGACAAAAGAAGTGAGATCTAAATGGGTGCCAAGTTCAGTGGTCAGTCCTGAAATATATTTATAACTACATAAAATATCATTTCTTCTTATAACTTAGGATAATAAATTGTAGCCTAAGGTCTGACTTGGCTAGTTCTCATATACGATTTATATTATAGCCTTCGCAAGTTCTATACCTGTTACTTGTCGGTTCTTATTTTATTATTCCGAAAACTATGAAAACTAGCCAAGTCAGACCTTAGGCTACAATATATAATCCTTAGTTACAAGAAGAAGTGATATTTTATGTAGTTATAAATAAATTTCAGGACTGACCACTGAACTTGGCACCCATTTAGATCTCACTTCTTTTGTCGTTGAAGTCAACAACCAAGGCATATATCATAATATTGAACTTGGCTCTCATTTTACATTTATGTTTCTGATGGGATATCATTACTTTTTGTACATAAATTGTATTAGTAGGTATGTACTTATTTACAACAAAATTAATACCAAATGGTTTTTGTTATAAGTGTTCCTAATAGAATCAATTAAGTGAAAAATTATAAAAAATTACCAGTTTCTGATTTATTCCTTTGTATTCACCTAATTACCTATCTGCATGCCAAATTTGAACTTTCTACGTCATCTGGAACTGGGTTAGAATTTTGATCTATAGGTCAGTCAGTGATAAAAATGACGATTTTTGGACGTTAACATCTAAATAACTGTTTGAGATGCGTTTATGAAATTTGGAGCACAGATGTATCTTGCATGTCTCAATATATGAGCCAAATTTGACACGTTAATGTGAAATAGTTTTTGAGTTATGAGGGGGTCAAAAGTGGCTCCAAACGGTTCGTGTAACACACGGTGCTGCTCGCCAGTTCTGTTACTTGAACTTGGCTTGACACGCTACCGCGTGTCTAGATGCGCGTTTGGTAGTAGTCAGTTACTGCAGGTTACTTTACGCCGCCGTTGTTTATAAACTTACTTATTTCAAACCCAGTTATGTGAAGATTTTTATTCCATGTTCAATTTGGGCCTTTAAAAGGTATTTTGATTAATTTATTATTTGCAAAATCCTTTGCCTTCATTGTTCCGGTCGTAAAGAATAGCAACCTCCCATTTTTCCCGTGGATGTCGTAAGAGGCAACCAAGGGACTTACTAGAGAAAGAACCAGCGTTCTCTATACATTTTACTACCATACTGCGATCGCCAACTCTTGCCTGCCACGCATGAATTATGGTAAACCCCCCCAAATTAGGGGAGACCTATGTCCAGCAGTGGACGTCGCCGCGTCGTTTCGTCTGAAATAATGGTGATGATAAATACCTTCATTTATATCGTCTCATCAGATCAGAAATAGCGTTTCAGCGAATTGAATTATCCTCATAATTGTTATGAGTACGGTTGTATATTACGGCGGTAATTGTACAGGAGGGACGGCCTATTGTTTTCATTAAACATTTCCTTTCCGTTTTTTATCAGCTATGTAGTAATCGGGGAGTGGTCAATGCTCAAAGCAAGCCAAATTCTTATCGGGAAACTCCCTTCCATCGGCTGCATTGAAAAGAAAACTGCAAAAAAGATTCCTTATCTTTTTTGATAGTATACTGTTCTAGATTCTTTTAGAAACCTGGCAGGAAATGGGCGCGGTCCTTTTCTATTCCCATGTTGATTGCGTAAGATGTAGAAGTTAAAAACTAACAGCCGCAAGAATCGATCGATCAGGTAAAACTACGCTTGCCGCGGTTGATCCGTGGATAGGTGACCATCTTTACATACCAAGACCCCTCCGTGCCTCGGAAAGCACGTTAATCCGTTGGTCTCGGCTGTCATTTGTAGATCTTTGACAGTTGTTACAGGTGGTCAGGAAGCCTGAAAGTCTGACAACCAAACTTATCATCGTATTACTCAGTAACTGGGTTGTGGAGGTCAGAATGGTAAAATAATGGTATTCAGACTGGAAGCTGACCCTAATATCGTTGGGAAAAGGCTAGGCAGATCATAATCTAGAACAGGGTTACTCAACGTGGGGTTCGCGAACTCCTAGGGTTCGCCATGCGACGGTAGGGGGTTCGCGACAAAATTTACGTAATGGCGGCTGGGTGACTGGCAGGCGCATCCGGAAAGCATGAAGGCGCGCGCGCGACTGTCGCTCGCTCGTTCTTCTCATTCAATTAAAGAAGAAAATAAAAGATGAGAGCGAACCCCCAACAAGAAAATAATAACATTTTAGTAGTACATACAATGTTATTCTTTTTGGGGGGGAGGGGGGCGACGACGACACGCTGTCATCTGGAACCTTAAATGGGGGTACGTGGAGCCAGAAGTTTGAGAAACCCTGATCTAGAAGTTAAAAGTCATTGTATCAAATTATGGCTGCGATGTTCACTTGTTTAGGCGACAACATGTTACCATCCCGTCGTTGCAACATGTGCAATCTCACTGGACGCGTGTCCGATCTCACTAGACTTTCTAGTAGCGAGACCAGTTAACGATTCGACGACGTCAACTGACCTTTCTGATTTCCGTTTAGCGTCCGTTTCGGAACTATCGTTTAATGGATACAAGGCTTACACTATTTTAAACGGTTCCACAGTTCAATGTCCCGAACTAACGATCTTATTACAACTACTATCTACTCAAACAGCTTAAGGCATAATCCAATTAGTGGTTCTGCTTCAACTCACATATTTAAAGATAGTATACGAGTAGGTGCACTTTTGTTTGTAGAAGTGAATTACCTAATAGTTACATTGACAGGGTAACGTCGAAATTTTAATTTAGTTTTTGATCAGAGATATTTTATAACATCGCGTGAATTAATCCGATTACTAGCAACGATACAATTCGTTATTTTACTAATAATTGTCATGAAACACTGCATTATTTCTATTAGCTCTCTCATATATTGTGCATTTTATGACTAAGTATAGCCTATTGAGGACAATCATTCTGTGTAAAATGCATAAATATTCAGCTATATTGTGCTGCAGTATCGACGATGGCGACGTTTGTGTAGATAAAACTTTGGCAAAGACGAAGATTTTATCAATGGATATGACAAGTTGTATGAAATTTATATTTGTTTAGAATCTTGGTCATTGTTCCTAGACGCACCATCTCGTCACCGCATCCCCTTACAATAGTCTTAAAGTTCAAAGCAAAATTTGATTGACTGTCAAAGTCTAAAGGATTAGACTAATAATCCCAGCTAATTACGCTAAAGAAAGAATCTATTATCCATGTTACAGCTTAAAATAATTTGTTTCAGGGTGTCGTGCAAATCTACACAGAGTTGAGGACCAAAGGAGTGGAGTTCCCCATGACAGATTTAGATGCAATGGCGCCTATATTCACACCGCAAAGGGTATGTATCATTCGAGGATGATAAACCGGAATATTATCTTTTATCTATCGTTTATCGGACTTATACATATCGTCACATGCTAAATTCATGATCCGAACGATAACACATGAAATGAGTCAGTAGGAAACAATGTAAGCATAAATCGTAAACTTTAATCGTTAATCTGAGATCAGTTTGGTATATTAAGTGCAAAGGAATTATCGGCTAATGAATATTTCGATGGCTCCTAAGTATACTGAGTCAACTAACAAATGTCAGCAAATACACTTTTTTGTATATTAACAAGAATTAAATAATTTCCCAAACCCCTAAAGTGTCGTGGTAAATGAAAGACATCGGCACTGGATATTGGTTCGATTTATTGTGTCTTCACATAGATTGAACGTACACATCCGATCTTAATATAATGCTTACTTGGCTAAACCTAAATAAGGAGTGTTTACACATACATTCATAATAATACTAAAGGTGCTTACATACACTACACCCCAAGACCCCAACCCGGGTTGGGTTGAGGCTTGGGAATTTTTTAGTTGACTGAGTATACTTAGGAGGCATCGATTTGACGGGCTGATTTTTAGACTACGTAATAATATCGCGGTGGGATCTTTTTGCGCAATGGATTTTCAACTGTCGACGTTGAACCGAGCATCAACCCATATATGCCCACAGGGTCGATAACGACCCAAAATTCCTTCATGACTCTCCTTCTACTTTCTTTCCTTGTAATTTGCGGTTTTCAGTTCGGAAAGTAGGTTTTTTTCAGTTGGAATTTCGACCCACTGAAAAAAACCTACTTCCCGAACTGAAAACCGCAAATTACAATTACAGCCCTTATTTATAATAATTTATTACCAACATAGTCAAAAATCTTTAAAATTCATCTTAAAAAAGTTCTGGGCATATTATATGGGTTAAGAATCCAACATAGTGCAACCCAGCGCGTCGAAAATATAAAATCGCCGTAGGACTTTTTCGTCCATTGAATTTTCTACTCTCGGTTTTGAACCGAACAACGAGAATCCAACAGAGTGTAGCTCAAGTAAGTCTCAGTGCGTCGAAAGAACACTGTGTTCGATTTTCAAATCTTCAACACTGAGCAGTGCCTTGAAGGTGCGTGAAAAAATTCCGCCTCGATTTTTTGCCTTTCGAACGAACGTGGACTCAAAGTATAACAAAATGAAATGAAACATTAGCTGAAGTTTATCGTACCATGTTATATGTATGTACGGATAATTATAGTCATTTAACAAACCGTTTGCCGCGTTTATGAGCATTGTATTGTATTACCTGTGTACCGTGTATCTATAGTAAATATACAATGTATATTACAACAAATGCAGTAAGCGATAAGCTTTATATACATGTCATGTATATAAAGCTTATCGCTTACTGCATTTGTTTACCAACTACTGAAATAGAAATGAAAGATAATGTTTTCTTTAGAACTACCTGATAGATATTATCAACGATTTTCATGATTAAAATGTTGAAGTGGTCGAAAACTATCGCATAAAATAATCTCTAATTTTATAAAAAGTTCTTATTCGATACAAATTCGGTAATACGTTAAAAAGGTTTCGAAACTCCATACATTTTCCAATCAGCTGCAGAAACGTTTTGTTTTCCCATGCAATAATCGATTTTTTAATTTCGTTATACATTTTACGAGGCCGCACGTTTAGTATCATAGGTCAAGTGACTGAATCAATATCCTTTATTTTATTACCGAATAAACAGGTGCAACATTATCTAATAGGTTATTGATAAGGATCTAGCCAAACTAGGTGCTCAAACCAGTTGGTAGCACTAAAGAAGTTCGAGAAGGTTATAAGAATTAATCAGAAGAGATAATAATGAGTTATTTTGTGCAGAGTGTGCCAGACGGTGGTGATCCGATGATTGGCTCCCCTCAACGATCAGCTATGCCGCAAATTTCGCCCAGCCGTCCTACACAGGAACAAAACCTTGCCACCGTAAGTAATTTTCGTTTTATAGTAAAATTGACTTAGGTATCAACCTCCTTCTCAAAACTGAATACCGAAAAAAAAAGTTTTTGGTGGTTCTCATGGCGTATCGAATTTCAAGAAAAGTGTTCAAATCATTGATTTAGTTGACTTCATTTTATTAATCGCGGTCGAGGGGAAGCTGCCGTCCTTGTCAGGATGCCATTAAGGCAAAAGCGTCAGGTTATACCGCAAAATTCAGTTTTTTTACGTTTTTAGCTATTTGCAGGCTAGAATCAGGTTGTGTATTGGTCTAAATATGATTCGTCGATTGATTTATAGAATTATAATCATAAAAATCATCGATACATCTCTCTAAGTCCGTATTCACCGATTGAATGATTATTTCATGAAATCATGACAATGGAGGACAATTCTAACTTAAGGAGTTGCACTGCTGAATGATTGTAAAGCCATATTTTTGTTACGGTAGCGAATCATATTTTAGTCAACCAACAACATTAAACTGATCTGCAAGTCGCAAAAAATCTATAATAAATTTAGATTACGCGGGCTTCCTTAGTGCATCCCCGCTAAGTAATCTCCTTATCTGTCTACTTCACTATTTTCGGTACGCTTTAAGGAGTCACGACTAAGAATCGTGCTGGCTTGGTTATCACTGATATGAATGACCACGGCTGTGTAAGTGCAGTGTAGTGCAAGTTGCAACTGTCACTACGTTTCGAGTTGCAAGCCTTATTTCCAAAAATACAAAATTTTGACATTACCTTCACTGTATATTTTAGAAAATATAATATTTTACGGTCTATCCCTCACCTCTTTTCTCGCATGGCAGATTGATTTCCTCGTAATAGACGTGACAATAGCCAAATTGCCTACAACAATATAGGACGTCACTTGTGAGAAAAAGTGTCTTTAGAATGGCTCCAAAAATTTAAAACAAACTACCTAAAAGCTGGAAGGAGTTAAGTGATCTAGCATTCAAACGGAAAGTTATTAATTTTCTAGCAGATAAAGCTTATTATAATATAAATGAGTTTTTAGATGAGAGATTTTGATTATGATTGCCTATGTTTTACCAATTCTTTATTTTTAATGTTCGTTTATTATTATGAAATTTTTAAATAATTTGACTCGTACTTACATTTTAAATTTCTGTTTAAATATTTGCATGCCATTGTTCAAGGCAAACGTGATGATCTGTATCCAGATCCACTATTAACATCTCTTGTAAAAAAATTAAAAAATAGCACCACCCCATTTCTTCCCGTGAGTATCGTAAAAGGTGACTAAGGCTGACTAGAGAATGGGCAGCAGCGTACTCTATGCATTTTAACACTATACAATACAATTCTTTATTTCAAGCAACTAAGGCCTTAGTTACCTATGCCATAAAAACACAATACATAAATGAGAATAAAAACAATAACTATAAACTATTACATATTCTATAAAACAAAACATAAACTGTAACTAAATACGTACACTACCTATACTGCGATGGCCAACCCGCCTGCCAAGCGTGGCGATAATGGCAAAGCCCCCCAAATTGGGGGAGGCCTATGTCCAGCAGTGGACGTCATTTCGGCTGAAATTATGAAATGTCACTCAAAGACAGCCTAGGAATGTAATGTGCCTATATTTAACGACTTTCATATCTTTTGAACCGGAAAACAGCAATACTGCTAGAAATAAATAAACCTGGTAGTACCTAATACTACGTTAATGATCCTACGTTGATAATGATGTTTACTTCGATTAGTCCTAGAATCACCCTAGAACTATCTAATTCGCACCCTAATTGCGTAACACACAATCAATCACAATCTGAATGATTTTGAAGGATATTCCATTGCTTCATTTATTCGAAAAATTAGTCTGCTCGACAACGTAAATAACGCAATGAATGTTGAACTGTCAAAACGATAGCCATTCGTCTCCTATTTTTGTGACATTATGGTTTTATTCAATAATCGTTTTTATTAAACTGGAGTGCAACTCCGGTTTCGCGACGACGTAATTTTTTTTAAATGGTAGGTTCGTTATATCCGTATCATGTATTTTTTATTCACTATAACACCGTATTGTAAGTTCTCGACTACGATATTAAACTATTTTTTTATTCACTATAACACCGTATTGTAAGTTCTCGACTACGATATTAAACTTAACTAATGCCTTAAGACCCTACCTCGATAATAAATGATAGTTGGATTGTTTCCCCCGCACGCGGGGACTGGCGGATCTATCTTCATTGGTCGGCCGACACGTCATCGTCACAAACTTTAATGACTTATTTTACCAGTGGCCAAAAGTGGAACGAAGGAATTATCACTGACCGAAATTTAAAAACGTTACTTAGCATGGCCTTTCGCTAAGAATTATTCTTATCACCGTCGCACAACTGTTTAAATAAAAATGCAAGATAAAGACGGCAACATATTTATAAAAAATGAGCATGCCAAGTGACGTTAATTTGTCTCGGTCTTTGAAATTTTTGCGCATAGTAAACTATGGAGTAGACAACTAATACAAAATATTTAAAAACCTGAAACTTAAATTTTGATTAATGAGATGCATGGGTAAAATTAATTGAAATCGAATAATGGTTTCTTATAGAATTAGAGATCCTGATTAACGGAAAAATAAAGAAAAAATTCCATCACGTAAGGTTTTGTAGAAATCTTCATAAATGCTACCATAGTACAGATATGATAGGATAACAATTATTATTTTCGGAAGGGCTTGTGGCTAATTTAAAACAGATGCACGGGTCGGTCATTCAGGTTAAGCTACGCTTGCCGCGGTTGGTCCGTGGATGGGTGACTATGTTTACAAACCACGTTAAGCCGTTGGTCCGCCTACCAGGGTCGCGAGATTAGTTAGAAAGAGGTACCGTGGCCCTGGCATATGGGCAACTGAAGGAACACGGGTGGGTTTTAGTCAGTAAAAGTCTGACACGCCCTTCCGCTGCATCCACAATGGGAGACGTCATTTGATGATCTACCATCCAAAAAAAAAGCAGTTGGGCCCGACTGTCTTTCGTAGATCTTAGACAGTTGTTACGGGTCGTCAAAAGTCTGACAACCAGTCATACCAAGGGGTATCGTATTACCTACCCAGTAACAGGGTTGTGGAAGTCAGATAGGCAGTCGCTCCATGTAAAATACCGGTACTCAACTACATCCGGGTAGACTGGAAGCCGACCCCAAAATAGTTGGGAGAAGGCTAGGCAGATAATGAACAATTATAATTTTCGACTGTTATTTTACTTGTTGGTAGTTTTTAAAAATATTTAGTAAATGTGATTGACTATCGACTGATTGATTTCTCTATCGACAAAACCGAGCCACAGCTATTTACAGAACCAGAATTAAACAAATTAGTGCGTAAATTAGATCTTTCTAAAATTGCAGCAGAACTTTTAGGATCTCGACTCAAAGAAAAAAAAATTGGCTACGGGCACTACTTTTTCATAGTATGTAGAGAAATAGATGTAGAGAAAAAGCTTTTGTCCCAATTTTTGCTCAAGACGGTGATTCAGTTTTACTGTAAAGATATAAACGGGCTAATGAAAATATTTAATGTCAAATATAACAAAGAAGCTTCAGTGACAAGCAAATAAGGTATTACAAGGATTTATAACAGTTTTTTTTGTGAGTCAGGTTAATGCTAAACGTCATGAAAATCGAAATGTGTAAGTAGTAGCTTTGTTTGTAATTTTCAAAAAGGAAAATTTTGCAACCCTTTGTTATTTACGACATGAAATTAAAAATATCGAACTAATCTTTTAGAGGTATATAAATAAAATGGATGTTGGTATATAAGATTTTGATAAACTCCAACTTCGTTTCACCGATCACCATACATTTGCGTGGTAAAATCATTACCCTCCTTTGAGCCGCAGTCAGTTATAAAACCTCACCTTTTTCACATTTGTAATGCTACTCTATTCCTTCGTTGTGCTCTTGTATTTATAGTGTCAGTACTTGACATATAGATATATTGTTGACGTACTTCAAACCTAAAAACTAATCATATATTTTAATTTATTTCTAAATGAACGATTATTATAAGTTTTTGGAATAAAACAGACGTTCTTCTCTAAAAAAATAGGGTGTTAACTCAATATTACTTTACAAAGTGAGAATAGATTGTTGCTGTAATGCTTTAGTGAAGGTGGTGAATTCCTCTTGTTATCATCATCTTATTGGTATTGAATTCCTGCAAAATGAATTAATTAACCCATTAGTACCCAAGCATCGAAAACATTGGATTTTTTTAAATCAAATCTTTAAATTAAGTTCTTAATACATAAAGAAAAAATAAAATAACAAATAAAAAATTCAAAAAATTACCTTTATTGCTGAGTCAGCCTGTCCTATAAATATGACAGTAGGAACATGTGACCAGAAATAATCAAAGTTAACAATTATAAGAAAAACAGCTTTATTTGAAAACTATGACCACAAACTGTTTTAAAAATAATATTTTAGGACCTTATTTTGTATGATAAGGTATAAAACAGTCACTGCAAAGTGTTTTTTCACATTTAGCACAAAAGGCTAGAGGTTTTTTTTACATCCTTGTCCTTGGCAACGCCTCTGTTTATCCCTCTTCATCATATAGTGACCAAAATTGTCAACCCTGACAGGTGGTAAAAGAACTTCTGAAGAACCTGGTGTATGTTTACTTGCCTTGCCTTCCGATTTTTTTATTCAAGAAAAACAAACCATTCGTCTGAAATCTAGCAGAGGGATGATCTCATCTTTGTTTAGCTGGTTGTAAATAATCCATGCATTCACTAGGGACATGTCTAAAACACGGATGACTAGAGGCCAATACCATTTTTGTCCTCTAAAGCGGATTGTATATTTAGAAATCGGCCAATCATGTTTATCCACTCCTCCCATGTTTTTATTATAATTATGAATGCCTTGGTTGATTCACGGCTATTTTGGCCTTTTCTGTCTTTGAGTACCTGTTATTTTTTACAAAAGGTTCAACAGTATTAAAATTAGTCAAAAGACATACTACATTGTTGTCATGCCATTTCACGCATAATATTTCATTATTTTTATCAAAACGACGATCGGAATAACCTCTATCTTTCTTTTTCATTTCTAGTTTGGTCATGATAGGACATTTCTTAGTCCTATTGTTTCTGACTGTCCCTGTAGCTCTGAACCCTTGATATTTCAAATCAATCAACACTACATGCTACTGAAAAAGTTATCGAAGTAGACTACATGTGCGCTGGGATCTGTACATACTGCAAGTAACTTTTTTACCACTCTTGAAACCAAGCCATCGTTAGTACTGTTAGAGATTTGAGCATCATTGCCTGTATAAAGCGAAAAGTTATAACAATATCCGCTGTTTCCACACAACGCCCAAAGCTTGTATCCGAACCTCACTAGTTTACCATTTATAAATTGCTTGATCCCATGGTGACCAAAGTATTTGACGATCATTTCATCAACTGCTAAATTGGATTCAAATATTCCAAACTTTCGGAATGATCCATTAGCTTTATCGATATATGGGCGAATTTTGAAAGCTTTGTCAGTATTGTCAATTCTTGAGTTGTCATTGAAATGTAAATAGGATTTAATTTTATCAAAACAATTACGAGATATTGCTCGTTCAACAAATGGAATGTGCAAATCATCATCTCTACACCAATAAAGTTTACTTTGAGGCAAATGGTGACAAAAACAAAATTCCTATAAATACTTTTAGCTCATTTACGGTTAGATTGAAGTTCAAATCATTTTTATAATTTTTGGCATAGGTTACTGTTTCGTGCACAATATATTCTATAATCTCGTCAAACACAAGACCTGCAAGAAACAAATAATTGACACGCGTACTCAGCGTAACAGGATCGAACACGCTTTCGCGGCAAATTGTACACATGTTCCCAGTGTCATATTTATAGTACGGCTTATTTTGAATGTTTACCATAAGTTCCCAAATTATATTTTGTTTTTGTTTTTATTTATTATATATTTGGTAGAGATCTAAGAATCAGTTTTATGTTCTTTGAAGTTGGTAACTTTTTTCTTTTACGGTATATAAAATCGGAACAGAATGCTTTCTTGAGGCAACAAAAACGATCAATTTGCAAAAAATCTATAAAATTACGTAAACATTTTTTTACAGTGAAAGAAATTTATTACATTAGAAAAGTTGTATAAAATACGAATTTCATCAGAAACAATAAAAATAAGAAATTTAATGGTTAAAAAAAAAATGTTGAATATAGTGTCTTAAAAATAGGACAGTGGGGAGGAATGGGTTAATTGCCCTGTGCAGGTACTCCTAACCTTGAAGGTACTGTTCAATTTTGGTTTATGGTTCTTCCCATTTTCATACATAATTTAGGTCGTCACTAAATAGTAATAGAAAAAGAATGTTATGTTATTCACAGTCACAAAAATAGACACATACGAGTATACATTCTAAATATAAAGTTTTTGGAAAGCCAACATTTATTATATTAAATATTTACAGCAAAATACTTCACTGCTACCTTTTTCTGTGGACATAAATATTTAAAAAACGTAATTTTGATCGCACGGATTTGTAAAAAAGTGACATAGATCCGTCGTCGATAAGCCCTACTGGGCGACTGATTTATGAACGAACGAGAGTGATGAGACTACTTATTATAGGCAAAAAAAGAGATGGCGATAATGTGTATGCGCCTGGAATAAAATAACGTATGTGCCAAAACGAATCGCCGTCTTTTATGAAAGAAAAGTGTTATTAAAACGAAAACTGTTTTACAAAAACTTAGATAAGATTATTATCAATGTTTTAAAGTAAACTATGTTTAATAAATCTAACGCATTGCGCCTTGAGGCTAAAAAAATCATAAACATGGATAGTACTTTGCGATTTTTTTGTATCGAGAAAATTTTATCGTATCGTGTATTCCTTTTACAGGATACTAGACTATATAGTCAAAAATTATACACTTTAATATGAAGTTCGGCTATCATACGGTAAGAAAGGTACACTTTAAAGAAAAAGCACGGTTTTCTCAATATGTCACCTTAATGTTATGTGTAGTATTTAATACACGAAATAATTCTTATACAAAAGTTATTGCTAATTTTATATTTTCTTGAGGGCTGTGACTTTCGCGTATGCGACAAAAAAAGAACAAATTGTTTCGATAATATTACGGAATTTTGATATAAAAAAATCAAGTGGATGGGAAGCCCGAGTTGAAATCTTACTTTGAACAAAAACATAACGTCTCTCTCATCATTTCAGCCGAAAGACGTCCACTGCTGGACATAGGCCTCCCCCAAGCACCGCCACTTCGACCTATTCTGTGCTTCTCGCATCCAACGTATTCCTGCGGCCTTCACCAGGTCATCGGTCCATCTTGTGGGAGGCCTTCCAACGCTCCGTCTTCCAGTACGCGGTCGCCACTCCAGAACCTTCCGACCCCATCGGCCATCCGTTCTGCGAGCAATGTGCCCTGCCCACTGCCACTTAAGTTTGGCAATTCTTCGGGCTATATCGGTTACCTTGGTTTTCCTACGGATCTCTTCATTTCTGATTCGATCGCGTAGGGAAACTCCAAGCATAGCCCTCTCCATTGCTCTTTGGGTGACTTTGAGCCTTCTTATGAGGCCCATTGTGAGCGACCACGTCTCAGTGCCATATGTCATCACTGGCAACACACACTGGTCAAAGACTTTTGTCTTGAGACACTGCAGTATTTGGGACGAGAAGATATTGCGTAGCTTCCCGAACGCTGCCCAGCCGAGTCGGATTCGACGATTAACCTCTTTCTCGAAGTTGGATCTACCTAACTGGACAGTCTGTCCTAGGTACACGTATTCGTCCACAACTTCGAGTGTAGCGCCTCCGATCTTCATTGGAGTGGGTATCACACGAGCATTGGACATGACCTTTGTCTTGTCCATGTTCATCCTAAGACCCACTCTTTCGGAAGCTCTACTGAGGTCATCGAGCATTGTACTGAGGTCCTCCATAGTCTCAGCCATGACTACTATATCGTCGGCAAATCGAAGGTGAGTGATGTACTCGCCATTGATGTTGATGCCAGCCCCTTTCCAGTCCAGAACCTTGAAGACATCCTCCAGTGCAGCGGTGAACAGTTTCGGAGAGATTACGTCTCCCTGTCTCACCCCTCGCTGCAGAAGGATAGGTTTCGAGGCTTTGTCCTGGAGCCGGACTGACATAGTGGCGTTTTCATACAAACACTTCAGCACCTCGATGTACCGATAGTCAATCTGGCACCGTTGAAGAGACTGCAGTACAGCCCAGGTCTCGATCGAATCGAAGGCTTTTTCGTAGTCCACAAACGCTAAGCAGAGAGGCAGGTTATACTCTTCGGTCTTCTGTATAACCTGCCGCAGCGTATGTATGTGGTCTACGGTGCTAAAGCCTTTACGGAATCCGGCTTGTTCGGGAGGCTGGAAGTCGTCAAACCTGCGCGCGAGACGATTCGTGATGACTCTTGAAAACAGCTTGTAGACATGGCTCAGAAGTGAGATGGGCCTATAATTCTTAAGCAGGGTATTGTCACCCTTCTTAAAGAAAAGTACCACCACACCTCTGTTCCATGCCTGTGGCGTTTTGCCCTCGAGTATGACGGAATCAAACAGCTTCTGAAGGGCCTTTAGAACGGGTTTTCCGCCGGCCCTCAGGAGTTCGGCTGTAATTCCGTCATCACCCGGCGCCTTGTTGTTTTTGAGCTGCTTCAGAGCCATCCTAATCTCGTACAAGCTGACGTCCGGGATATCTTCAGTGTAGTGTCGAGTCAACCTAGCTCTCGGGTCGTTAGCTAGATTCATAACGGGGTTTCTGGTGGACGTGTATAACTGTCCGTAGAACCTCTCAATCTCCTTAAACAGCTCAGGTTTGGCGGACACGATTCTGCCATCGTCGGTCTTCAGTTTCGCAAGCTGACTCTGCCCAATAGACAGATCTCTTGCAAAGACTTTGGAGCCCTTGTTTCGCTCTATCGCGTCCTTAATACGTTCCGTATTAAAGAGGCGAAGGTCGCTTTTCAAGGACTTAGAGATCCGTCTATTGAGTTGCCGGTACTCGAGTGCAGCTTCTGAAGACTGCAGGATCATTCCGCGCCTCTGTTCCATGAGCTGTAATGTTGGATCTGAGAGTTTCTTTTTTCTATTTGTACGGCGGGTCTTGAAAAACTTAGACCCGACCGTATGGACAGTTTCCACAAACCCATCGCTATAATCGTCCACGGAGCTCCCTAGGCACTCAAAACGATTCTGGAGTTCGAGCTGAAAGCTCTCGGGGTTCTGAAGTTGGATCGGTGCTGGTCGGAGCGTTGACTTCATCAGCCGAGATCTTTCCAGCTTGATATTGATATTCAATGTGCCTCTTACCATGCGGTGATCACTCCCGGTTTTCACCGCGTTGATCACAGAGACATCATTGAATATTTGCTTCTTCGTCGACATAATGAAGTCAATCTCATTTTTAGTTGCACCGTCGGGACTCTGCCAGGTCCACTTCCTGTGCTCACGTTTTCTGAAGAAGGAATTCATCATAAAGAGGTCTTCCTTCTCCATAAAACTAGCCAGTAGGTGGCCCCGGTGGTTCCGACGTCCAACTCCAAATTGCCCCACTCTCAACTCATCATCGCTTCGCTTGCCCAGTTTCGCGTTGAAGTCCCCCATAACAACTGTGAAGTGAGTTTTGGAACCATGCATGGCTCTAGAGATATCCTCATACATGGTTTCCACCTCATCGTCGGGGTGTGTCGAGGTCGGGGCGTACACTTGTATGACCTTCAGCGAATACCTTGCGGATATTCTGAGTATAAGGAACGCCACCCTGGTCGACACACTCTCGATCTTCACAACGTTGCTCACAAGGGACTTGTGGACGATGAACCCGACACCACCTTGAGACTGCTGGTCGCCCTCCCGGAAATAGAGCAGGTTTCCGGAATTCAGGATTATCGAGTCCTCCCCCTCTCTTCGGACTTCAGATAACCCTACTATACTCCATCGTAACCTGCTCAATTCTTCCTCGAGCTCGGCGATCTTCTCGTCGGTCCGGAGTGTACGCGTGTTGAATGTTGCCAGGTCCAGTTGTCGGTGATTGTGGTAGCTGGATCTCTTCCGGGGATTCTTAGCACCCCTTGCCTCACCGTGACCTTGACCGCTACCGTAGCCAAGGGTAGGTGGGCCGCCGGGCACTAGGGGCCGTTTTTTATTCGTGCTTGTCATTATTTGGGGGGGGTTTGCCATAATCGCCACGCTTGGCAGGCGGGTTGGCGATCGCAGTATGGTACTCTACAATGCATAGAGAACGCTGCTGCCCATTCTCTAGTATGTCCCTTAGTCGCCTCTTACGACACCCTAACTTTTAACTTCTTACGACGCCTCTAACGTCTCTCTATATTTTTATAAAATTTTAAAAAAAGCTTTTATTTTGTGCATTGTTACGAGAACCAAACGTGTGTATCTAAAATGTCAGCCCGATAGCATTAGCTCGTGAAAGTGGGTCAAATATTGATTGCAAAATTCCAGGACATACAAATGAAGTGAAATAAAAGCTTTTAATACAATCGCGTTCATAACACTGTGCTACTGTTAGTGTGTTACACAATCACCCCGCTGTTTTGTGATTTCACACCTTCAGAAGTATAACATTTTAAAATTTTATCTTTGTCTCATTAAAATGATAAAACTCTTATTAAAACGGGAGCCTATTATTGTGATATAGGTCTCTGTTTATTAGGTCTCTATAAATCTGAAGGTGCGATTTTGAAAATAACTGATATTACCCTCTCACACGTAACCCTACCCAACTATCACCCACCGATCAGAATGAAACTCTGCACATCGATATAACACTAAAAGATATTGAACCCGTGTTTTTTATTTTTCCAGAATCCACTTTTTAGAAAAGTACCACGGGGTTATTAGGGGTGGTAGAAACCACCCCTAATAACCCCTAAGTAGGCTAACTCACTTAACTCTAGGTAGAGTGTGGTTGAGGGGGTGGTTTTTTACCCCTAAAAATAAAAAAAACACGGGTTCAATATTTTTTAGTGTTATATCGATGTGCAAAGTTTCATTCTGATCGGTGGGTGACAGTTGGGTAGGGTTACTTGTCAGTAGCAAGACTGACTGCTGAGACGCGCCGGACGTAGACGTAGGTCCTTAAGTATCAATCGTGGAAACTCTTCAACGCATAATTAATTATAAGCGCAATTAATACTATCGATAGTCAATTGGTCTGACCGCGTTTACCTTTGTTTATAATCATTCCTATCGAATAATCTACAAAAGTAGCTAAGTGGTGATTAGGCTGCATTCAATATAAGTGTCGGCTATTGACATTTTACTTTTGTATAATCAGTCAAGTCTTTTGTCGTCAATGTCAGCCTGATATCGTGGTCATGACGTCGCAAAAATTATGGCAATTTCATTTTCGTAGTGGAAGTTAGTTTAGAAAAATGGATAATGTTTGGTTACGTCATCATCTGCCTAGCCTTTTCCCAACATGTTGGGGTCGGCTTCCAGTCTAACCGGATGCAGCTGAATACCAGTATTTTACATGGAGCGACTGCCTATCTAACCTCCACAACCCAGTTACTGGTTAATACGATACCCCTTGGTAAGACTGGTTGTCAGACTTTCGGGCTTCTGACTACCCTTAACGACTGTCAAAGATCTACAAATGACAGCCGAGACCAACGGCTTAACGTGCTTTCCGAGGCACGGAGGGGTCTTGGTATGTAAAGTTAGTCCATCCACGAACCGACCGCGGTAAGCACAGCTTAACCTGATCGATCGATCTGTGCGGCTGTTATTACTTAGCCACAAGCCCCTCTATGATAATCTTTGGTTACGTATGTGTACGATTACTTTTTAGGTCAGTAGTTGTCTGTAGATCAAACTCCTCTCTTACTGTTGTAGTTAGAAGCCGTATCATGGCAGGAAAAGCATACTGAGATTACTAATCCATCATCTAAGGACGCATATTATACATTACACAGGTAATTTTGCAGGGACACGTACTTACATCTACATACTGCTACTTGTAAAGGATATTTAACTGGTTCAGTCTCAAGATACACATTTGAATTGTGCTAACTGGACCTTGCTGTATTTTTTTTAGATTGAAAGGGCCCAGTCAAAGTCTTGCATCGCTTACGATTAATTAAATTAAGAAAAGAATAAAAAATGCTACGTCATAAAAATTACATTAACACTGACCATACGTCCGGCTCTCGAGCTGATCTGTTCACGTCACGGGTCCGCGCTCGTACATAGGAAACTACCTAAAATGGCGTTATCGTGTTCAGGCGCAAAATTAAGTTTTCATCGAATAACGGTTTGGATGACGAATGTCATTCGTATGTCTGTGGTTACGGGTTAACCATAGCAGTCAATATGTTAATATTACTTGTTGATTTATTATTGGTCCTCACAAGTTCTTTTTTTTTTCCACAGGTGACGTTGTCGGAAAGTCAGACCAACAAGTTACGTGCCGACCTGGCGGTGGTAGATGGCAACATGAACGTGATGAATGATATGCTCAACGAGCTCACTACCCAGCCTCATACTGCACATCATGACAGCGACATTGAACTGCTCAATGTAAGTAGGATTTAGTCTTTTTGGTCTGATATAGCATTCTCTGAGTGACCAGTTTAGACGAAAGCAAATGGTTCTTATTTTATAAGCATATCTTTTTTGGGTGTGTGCCCAAAATAACTCGATGGAACCAGAGAAATGAGAGATCAGTCTCGTAGCTTTATCTACGAGGCCAAGGTAGACCACACCAACAATTACTTGAAATGAGATGCGAAAATGTACGGAAAAAAACTCAGGATCCATTGGAACTAACTATGTAATTGGTCATGTATTAATGAATAAACATTTGGCATCACCAAAAGGGCAACGCCCCAATCCATAGGGTGGTTTTATCTCGTGTGGACGATAATTGCGGTGCTTCAAGGTTCAAAGTAATTCGATTGTGCCTTTAACGTTTTAAGGCCTTTTAGCTAGTACTTTTTCGCATGCCAAAAACCGCAGCGGTGGCCCAGAGGTAACGGCCCAAACTACGCGGTTGTGGGTTGGTACCCAGACAGTACCGTGTTGTACCGTGTGGTGCCGGACGTAAAGAATAAAACCACCCCATTTCTTCCCGTGGTTGTCGTAAAAGGCGACTAAAGGGACTTACTTGAGAATGGGCAGCAGCGTTCTCTATGCATTTTACAACCATACTGCGATCGCCAACCCGCCTCCCAAGCGTGGCGATTATGGCAAAGCCCCCCAAATTCGGGGAGGCCTAAGTCCAGCAGTGGACGTCTTACGGCTGAAATGATGATGATGATGATGACCCAGACAGGCAACATTGTGTAAATAAGTTCAATTCAATTAATTTATTTATTGTGTTCATCACCATTACTCTCAAAACGGTGAAAGAAAACATCGTGAGGAAACCGGCATGTCCTTGAACTAAAAAGGCAAAGACATATTAAAATCTTCCAACTCGCACTGGGCTCACGTAGAAGATTACAGCCTATCTCTTTCGAAGAGAGGAGGCTTGTGTCTGAGCAGTGGAAACATTATATGCTGAATATGCACTACTATCAAACAAGATAATGAAAAGTGTAGAACCCTGGCTCCAGAGCTAGATTAGAGTACCTGTATTTCAAGAGCCAGTGACTTCTTCCATTTAGGTTACAAATAAGCAAGTTTTATAAAGCAAAAACTTTTTACCAAAAAATTTAACCGCCGAAAAAACTGAAAAGCAAAAAATAATAAGCCTTAAAATTATGAGTCGGCGCTTTGAGTGATTTTTGTTCATTGATTTTTCAGCGCCGACTCATGACTTTATTTTTATTTTATAATTTTTTGTGGCTTTAATGTACTAATAATACTTGGCAAAGTATACCCTATCCAATGAATAAAGCATTATCAAAATCGGACTACTCTGTATAAAGTTATGCGTGGTTATACATTACAATCAGTGAGTGAACAATCAATCATCCCCTGTTTTCTGACCCTTAAGGTTTGATCTTGTTTTCCAAATTTA
Organism: Aporophyla nigra; assembly: GCA_947507805.1. Lineage (NCBI taxonomy): Eukaryota > Metazoa > Arthropoda > Insecta > Lepidoptera > Noctuidae > Aporophyla > Aporophyla nigra. Next base: position 16,358,826 of record OX382309.1, on the reverse strand, counting down.
TATGGGACCACCCTCGGAATATACCCTTTCCAATAAAAAAAGAATTATCGCAATCGGACTACTATGTAAAAAGTAATGCGTGGTCATACATAAAAAAAAAAACAAAAAAAATATACGCGTCGAATTGATAACCTCCTCCGTTTTTTTCGTCGGTTAAAAATGTGATAAAATAAAACTATAATAACAACGATTAAAATAAAGTTAAATAGTAAACAAATACAATATACAGGGTGTCCCAAAAATCAACGTCAAGCCGAAAACGGTTGATAGGCCAGGTGGTGGCATTTATCAGAAAAAAAAAAATCTAAGTTAGGCATTTTTTTTTTCAGTACAGTCAGTTAAAGTTGGGCGATGTGATTATTTTTAGTACATGGTGGAGCAAATAAGTGATGTTTTCTTTAAAACTGAGGTAGTTGTGTTTTAATTTTGGACTGTAGTTTACAGAAGGGTTAGTCAGGGTTACATCACTCACAAAAAAAAAAAATGTCAATAATTTGAAAAGTACTTAACTTTATTTTTCTGATAACTGTCACCACCTGGCCTTCAACCGTTTTCGGCTTGACGTTGATTTTTGGAACACCCTGTATAATATAAAATGTCTAAGATACAATATATAATACAAAACGTTTAAAATATGGGGGAGAAACTGTAGTAATAATCCAAGCAAGGTTTAGTGGATTATCACAATCATACAGTACTTTTACATCAGTGATACAAATACTGGTTTCGAGAGCCTTGTTACTACGGAAATACCTTGTCAAGGTAATTTTCCGGATGTTTTAAATATATTTGGAACCTTATCATTCAGGTTTTACTATTAAAATGCCGTACAAAGAAACCTTTTGTTCGGTTTCTTACGTAAATAACATGCCAATGAAAGATAAAAGTTATTGGCAATGAACCGTTTATTGAAGTCAAGGTTTAAAAAAAAACAAGTTTTAAAAAGAAGTATATTGTGTTTAAAGAATGCACTTTTAAAGACATTGAGTTTTATTCATTTCTGGTAACAGACCACCGATATCAGACTAGAAAAACTGAATTTCAATATTGTAAACGAATATAGGTTGCCTAAGCGTGGCGTCCTTTTTTTTTGTAGGTGGCAAATCATCAAAAGATTTCTTCCGCTCTAGGTGGAGCGGGAGGGCTTGTCAATCTTTTACTGATTAAAACTCACCCGTGTTCCTTCTCTTGCCTGTGCCAGGGATACGGTAACTCTAACAAATCGCGCGATCCTGGCAGTCCTGGAGTTTGATTGATATTGAGTTTTCTCAGTTGCTGTCTAATATCTGCCCGGTTATTCAAGTCGCCCTTTATAACATGGGACTCATATCACACTAGCTGCGCCTCGCGGTTTCACCCTTATAAGTCTCGATGTCGTGGAGATATCGGGATAAGAACTATCCTATGGCTTAATATAAGTCATCATCTACCCATCTGCCAAATTTCATCGCAATCCGTTCAGTCGTTTTAGTATGAAACCATTACAAACAAACATATATTTTAGAAATAATATTTTCTCTTTATATATATATATTTTTTTAAATATTAGTTTAGATAACTGGCGAAATGTATGTGTACACGTCTGCCTTATGTGTTGGAGAAAATAGGCGTGATTGTATGTTGACAATCCGATGCTATAAATTGGTTTTTAGTATTTATTTCAATTAAATCATCATCATTTCAGCCGTAAGACGTCCACTGCTGGACTTAGGCCTCCCCCAATTTGGGGGGCTGTGCCATAATCGCCACGCTTGGCAAGCGGGTTGGCGATCGCAGTATGGTGGCAAAATGCATAGAGAACACTGCTGCCCATTCTCTAGTAAGTCCTTTAGTCGCCTTTTACGACACCCACGGGAAGAAATGGGGTGGTGCTATTCTTTACGCCCGGCACCACACGGTTCAATTAAATACCATTTACAAATACTTTCACAATTTATTGATCTCTTATTTCCGCACTTACAGGAGCTGGCAGACACCCTCCGCGCCATGCAGAGCCGCGTGGCCGAGCTGATCGGGCGACTGGCGGGCGAGTCGCCGCTCACCGCCGAACTGCTGCACGCCAACGACCGGCTCAACAACCTGCTGCTGAGGCACGGCCGCTTCGTTAACAACAGGTGGGTTACAGAACAATGAGAAGAAGAGGAGAATCCAACGGTAGACCACTAACCGATCTAGTGAGCAAGAGTGTTAAGTGTCATATCAAGGACGTCCCTGGACTGTATGTTGAAGAGGTGCCACCGAAAAGCCGTAGATTGTGAAGACCCGTGAGTACCCCCTCTTTCAATCCCACTTGTCCAAGTGATAGTGCATGACTAAAGGCTCGCCCGCGGTACCGTTTGGTGCCGGACGTAAAGAATAACACCACCCCATTTCTTCCCGTGGGTGTCGTAAAAGGCGACTAAGGGACTTACTAGAGAATGGGCAGCAGCGTTCTCTATGCATTTTATCACCATACTGCGATCGCCAACCCGCCTGCCAAGCGTGGCGATTATGGCAAAGCCCCCCAAATTGGGGGAGGCCAAAGTCCAGCAGTGGACGTCTTACGGCTAAAATGATGATGATGATGACTCGCTCAGGCCTGTGAGTCAACTTCAAGCATATCGGAATTTAATTATTATCATCATTTCAGCCGAGTCGTACACTACTGGACATAATATAGTCCTCCAGACCGTATTTCGGCCACGGCGGCCAATCTCAACGGAGACTAGCCATCGGCACGGGAGATATTATACTGCTCAAGTGTGTGCGCAGATACAGGAGCACTCACTCTTCCCTCACTCTCATAGTCCGATGGGACGGCAATCCGATACGACCGGAGAGAGATCAGGCGTAGGACCAACGGCTTAACGTGCTTTCCGAGGCACGGGGGTATCACACCGCCAACTTCCAAACTCCGGGCTGCTATTAAGAAATTCCTAATGGAAAAACCCAGTTGCACTTTGCCCGACCCGGGAATCGACCCCAGGACCCCACACTCAGCAGTCGCGCTTGCGACCACGAAACCAACGGGACAGTTACTGGACATAGTTGTGTCACAGACACTGTTGTTCCGTGCGGTGCTGGACGTAAAGAATAGCACTCCCGTTTCTTCCCGTGGGTGTCGTATAAAGCGACTAGGGTACCTTACTATAGTTGGGCAGCAGCATTCTCTGTACATTTTACCACCATACTGCGATCGCCAATCTGCCTGCCAAGCGTGGCGATTACGGCAAACCCAGTGGGGTTTGGGGAGGCCTATGTTCAGCAATGGACGACTTATGGCTGAAATGATGATGATGAGTGGACATAGGTTCCGGTCCTGTGCTTCTCGTATCCAGCTGATTTCTGCTGCCTTCACCAGGTCATCGGTCCATCTTATGGGAGGCTTTCCAACGCTACGCCTAACGCTAATCTTAAATACTTTACATACTTGTCTTTTTTAGGAATGCCGCAACTGGCGTGGCCACTCCATCTGCCATCCTGGGCGCTGCCATGGGAATACCTGGAACCAACGCTCCTGCCTCACGTAAGTTTAAATAATTACTTAGTATATTGTTCAAACTGTCAGACGCAGACTCTGCGTAACTAAGTGACCATAGAGGCTTTCATAGACAACCTTGACAACTGATCTCCGAAGTCTAAATTAGGAAAGAATGAGTGAAATATTTTTTTGTGATTATAATTTCAGCAAAGAAGCCTGAAGACGATGCCTTGATTGATCTCAGCGATGATGTACCTGATATTGCTAAATTGAGTAAGTCAACATCTTTATTATTTTCTTTCTGACGTGACTCTATTTCGTTTCTTTAAAATTGTGTCTACTATGGTGGGCGCTCAAAATATATAGGGTGGCAAGGCCATCGACGCGTTGGTTTTACGACGGTTGAAAAAAATGTTCTGTTTCTTACAAAAATGCAATATGGGCAATACCTACGCGGTCGAAGTGGTTGGCATTGCAATTTTTTTTGTCAATAAGAGACCACGGCCCACTTCTTCAGTGGTCTTTGCTTGTATAACGGGTCACAGTTTGTGACCATGTCTTATCAGTATTCTGTCTCTTACTGAATATAGATGTCATAATGTAAACTATCATTCGGATGTTTCAGCCGTGAAGGACGCTCAGCCGGACAAGTCGCCGGGCTCTAAGGACGAGTTCGACATGTTTGCGCAGTCGCGCAACCTTACCTATGAGAACTCCAAGACTGGGTGAGTTACTATTTAAACGATAAACAATAAAATCTGCTTTTCTCATTGTTTTTAAAAAAACGCGGGAAACTTTGACAAGTACCCTTCACCGGTCACCGTGTTATTATTTTCTGGTGTGACGATGACCTAAATAAAATAACAGAACAAAAATGATTCCAAATAACAGCCATGAAATATTTTGTTCGCTGTGGTATAAAAAAATGAGTATAGCAAACTATTCTTTATTTTGACTGACTGGAAAGGTATTTAATAATGAGTTTATTAAACTATCTTCTATTTCGTTCGCCTCTGATAACACTGATAACTCATTGTACGTTTGGTCTTAGGTTTTTATCTTCTACACAGCATTAACGAGAAGTCTATTTCTTGTTTTTTTATTTACCATCTGTGTTTTCAGCGGTAGCAGTTACGCAGACAACTTGGAAGAACAGTCATCGACCGGTCTTGCCTCAGCCGCCAGCCAGCGAGCCACACAAGGACAACCTTTGGTATGTACTCCATTGATGATACCGAGTGTTTAATGAGCATAGCTCGCCAAATTCAAATTTTCTTACGTTTTTAGCCATTTGAAGGTCAGAGTCTCGTTGTGTGTTGATAAGAATATGATTCGTGACCATAATAAATATGAATTTACAGAGTTATATCTTTTATTACAGTTCTTTATGTTAGAATTGGTCTCAAATGTCATGATTTCATTAAATAATTATTCCAAAGGGTTTAATAGGAATCGTATTTATGGTTTATAGAATTATCATCATTTACAGTCCTCTAAGTTAGATTTGGCCTCATTTACAACTACGTTTTGCCCGTGACGTCGTCGGCGTAAATGTCGGTTATCGCGGACGCAGACGATGTCGCGGAATAAAAAGTAGCCTGTCATGTCCTTTCTTGGGGTTCACACTAACCCTGTACCAAATTTCATCAAAATCGGTTCAGTGGTTTAGGCATGAAAGCGTAACAGACAGACAGAGTTACTTGCGAATTTATGATAATTATATTATACAAGTATAGATCAATGACAATTATGTAAGCATTAGCTACGGACGCGAATGATATTTTTACCAACATACAACCAAGTACTAATCTGCAAATTAAAAAAACGTAACAAAATTTGAATTTCGCGGGCTATTCTGGCATTTCGTCCTAATGTGATACATTGAGCTTTTAAAAAGAAACTCACAGAGTTATGACTGAGAGAGACGACGCTATACAAAGCCATTTTTTTCTAAAAGCCGATGTGCCATATTTACTGTTAGCTTTGACTTATTATACCGTGTCGTGTTATGTCGATGTGATGTTTAGTGTGATTGAATTCATTTTTGTGTACTAACTAATTACATTACTGTTTTTTATACTGTTTTGGTGTGTGTTGAGAGTGAGGGAGGCTATTTAAATACTTCAGCGCCCTCACTACCTCTGGCTACGCATCCTTATGCTTATAAATGGTACGCTTATTTCACCGTTTTGAGAGCCGGCGTGATGAAATAAATTACACAAAAAAAAAAATTAAACAAAAAAAAAATGTTATCGGCCTGTAGTGCACTGAAAATGTTTAGCCCAGATCCATTTGATCATGTGACTTTCTGCCACATAAAAAGTGGTTCAAACACTGTAAAACAGCAATTCATCCTTAAAAAAAATGTTAACTGTTGTTCGTCGTAATCTTATACCCCTTCACACTATGTAAATTTTGTTTAATGAAAAATAAGGCAAAAGCAAAGACTTCGCTTTAAATAAACCGGTTGGCAGAAATATATAAAATATGAATTTAAATAATCTTCCTGCGCAAGAGACAAAACATCACAAAATGTCATATTGACACAATACGATACCGTATGATTCTCTCTTAACAGTTGTTAATTTTGATTTAAATACAATTAATATATTTTTCAGTAGTTCCAAATACCTATTAGTTATCTATTTTGTTTTCTTTATTAATTTTATTTTCCTTATAATTTTATTGTTTGTTTCGTCTTTTGTATATAACAATTATTTTATGTTAACGTTTCTGGAACATTTGACAGCCATCGGGCATGGATCAGAGGGAGATCGATGAAATAGCCGCTTGGTTAGCTCAGGAGAAGGTGTGTTTTATGTTTAGTTATCATTTTATTTTATTTTTTATTTATTTTACGTAAGTATGGTGTAAATATGACCCATTTTCATGTTAACGGGATTTTTATTTAATCCTTTCATCAGAAGCTGGAACTGTGCACTCACGCCTTTATCATAAGTATAATACAAGATATACTTACTTGTTTTTATTTTATTTGGGTAATAGTTATACAGTACGATATGCACTGCTAAATGAGGTGATACAGTGCAAATTCTAACACTAGCTTAATTTGTCAAGTTGCAGCACATAAACAACTTACGCATGGTGAAAGGTACGAAAAATTTTACCATGGATTCAGACTACTAAGTTATGAAATTATTGGTCAGTATAATCGGTTTCGGACGAGAATGGTGTGTTAGTATACCGCACTTTAGCGGCTAACAACTAATTCAATTCGATTCAGAAAAAAAAATCGAGGCAGACATATTTTTCAGTCTTTAAATTGATTTTTTCCGTAATAAATATTTTCTTAGAACATAAACATGGACATAATCGGAAAGAGCACCGTTTGAACTATAACAATATGTCTATCTCGATTTTTGCGGACACGAATTGAATTCGTTATGAGCCGTTAAAGTGTGGTGTACTACAGTGCCATTCTCGTCCGAAACGGGTTAAATAGTCAGCTGTGCTATAAACCGAAGAAAAAATTCAGCGCTCTGTTTTTTTATATTCATGTACTGAATCCATGGTAAACGTTTGAACTTCGACATTCTTTCTACCGTGTATTTATCAAAAACAATTTTTTGCAAAATAAATAATCATGACGATCTCGCAGGCGGCATCAGACGCGAATGGGACCCAAGAGAGTGTGACCAGCAGCGACTTCGACAAGTTCTTGGCCGAGCGCGCCGCCGCCGCCGACAGCCTGCCCGCCGCGCCGGGCCCCGCCCCGCTGGCCCCGCTGGCCCCCCTGGCCCCGCTGGCCCCGCTGGCCCCGGGCCCGGCCCCCAGCTCGGCCGGCTCGCCAGCCCCGCCGCTCCCGGCCGCGCTGACCCCGCGGCACCGCCAGATCAACAAAGACCATGACCACGACTCCATGTTTGCGCTCTGATTCACTCAAACTATAGACCCGCCTGGTTTATCGTCACTCTAGATTTCTATATCAATAGCTATTACAGTAACTCTGTTGCTAACTGATTCAGTTACAATCGGCTAAGGGCAAGTTTCACCATTGTAAGTTCTTGCATTTTGACCTACAGTTTTCCAAAGAAAGTGTGCATTGCGGTAATCTTCGTTTTTCCGAATTAGCACAAACTTCACGCCACAGATAGTAACCCTCTCACAAGGGCAATGCTTCTAAGTTTTCTATTACCGCGCTTTGTAGCAACTATTATTGCAACTTTGTATGAATTTTATTCTCTATTGAGTTTACCTACTCCGGTCTCAGATCGTCATGTGTCAAAGAAAAGTTTTTGGAATGGCATAGAGTTGTTAATCTATAAAATAGGCAAATACTTCCACGGTTTTAACAACTCTATATTAGATTTAATCATCGCGAGGTCGTATTTCCTAATCGTTGATTCCCGAATCGCATACTTTTTCTTTGGAAAGCTGAACTATACATATAGAACAGCCCGTCGAAAAAGGCTTAAAATGGCACTTATTAACTAACAGAGTCCATCACGGTCATTGGAATCCGAGGACCGGCATCAAGTATTTAGCAACATGTAGGTACAAAACCCCTGCAACATAATTATGATGGCTAGTTTTGTATACTATTTGCACAAGCCTTGTGAAAGTCTTCCCCATCCTGTATAACCAGACAAATCCATATTCTAAATTAAAATAGACACAATATATTATTTTACCTATTTAAGAGCATTGCGATTATTAAAATGAACTTTAGACACATCACTAGTTTGGCTCACTTCAACGCGTTATTTTTTCACACGATGTTGTATGTGTGACGATAGATCGCTAAGTGTACGCGCGCCTGACTACCGCTGTACGTAGCCATATTAGACTCTGAGTCAGTGTTGTTGTTTTTGCATCGAATCTTATTTATAATATCGCCAAGAATTCACATTTATTCGATATGCCGTTTGGTGCCTGGCTTATGTAGTTGTAATTGAAATATTTTAAGCTGACTAATCGATTTCATCCACGTACTAATTCTTAGTGTAAGAAAAATCTTAATATATCGTTATCGTTCGGCCGAGATTACTAACTCCTAGGGGATCGTCGAAATATTCGTTTTCTTCAACTTAAAATACTTCAATATGTAATGATTTTGTAACAGCGTGGTATATACAATGATAAGTACATAACTACGGCGCATCATTGACTATGTATTATTCTAGATTAAGATTACATTAGGTAGATTTCTTTAATATATAACTTATCTAGATTTCACTAGACCACGGGAGCATTTAATACAAGACCACTGGCGTTCGAAATTATTAAATACTTGCATGTAATTATTTATTACGATTTTATAGTATTAAAAGTTCTGAAGAGTGATCGTCGAAGGCATTGTGATATATAATATTGTTTTATATAGTATATCGTGGTACTTTTTATTTACTAGATTTAGTGATTACTGAGAGTAAATCAAGAGCATGTATTTGTATATTAATTTAGTACCTGTCGTACTGCATTTTGATTTGTTTTGTTGTTATTGAAATTATAAGGAGTATAAGATAAAAATGGATTTAATGAAATCGAGTATTTTATATATAACGATTCTTCTATCAATTGAGATTGACAAGTATGGATTCAGCGCAGATAAAATAAAGGTGTAGATGAAGTCCTATGTATGTCTATAATCATGTATAAAATTTAATTCAGCTGTGTTCCTTAATATTTTATGAATTTACGAACTGATATAAATGCATATAGCCGCTGTTTCAAGAAATATCTATGCAATAAAAATCACATTACTAAACTGTAGTCTCGAGTTCAGTGTTTTATCCCCATTGTTAGTTATATTTAATTCGTAATGGTTTTGTATAAATAGTAGAATATGTCTTCGTAATTATGAACAAAAGTTACCCCTACATGTAACCCTTAACCCACGTTCTCCCGGAAGTAATAAAATTGCGGGATTATGGAACGTACTGCTTAGCATCGAGAGTTGAAAATCGAACGCTGTGTTATTTCGACGCGCTGAGGCTCACTCGCGCTACACTCTGTTGGATTATCAATGCTCGATTCAACACCGACAGTTGAAATTCCAGTGCGCGATAAAATCACGCTGCGAAATTATTACGTCCGTGTTTACGTCGATTTATCGTACCAAAGTGCTACCCATTCACTAACGTTTAAAACACTATGCCATTCCACATTTGTCTCAATTAAATGTTCTTTTGGTGTTAATGTGATAATTTAAAAGAACAAGCTTAATTATAATTATTTAAAAGAGTTATTTTATGTTGTAATCGTTGTATTTAAGATAATAAAATAATTACCATACATATGGTGTTTCATTTTATATAAGCCCAATCAAGATGTGTCCGTTTCGGGAGTCAATTGCGGACTCCCGGCCACCGTATAGGGTGGGTTTTAGTCAGTAAAAGTCTGACACGCCCTTCTACTCGACCCAGAGCGGGAGACATCATTTGATAATTGCCCACCCACAAAAAAAATATGTGTCCATCAGGTTCCTAAATAAGTGGACAAGCATTATTTCCATTACGGGCTGCTTTGAACAATCTTCGGAATAATAAAATTCAAAATTAGTCCTTACTATAATCCTGCTACTCGTCAAGAGAAATCTAGTGAGACCAAACACTATGAGGCTTTCTTGTTTAATTGAGGAGTTCCAATGGTCACCTGCGTACTGCATCATCAGCAGCCTATAATGTTCCCACCGCTGGGACACAGGCCTCCTCTCGGTGAGAGGGAGTGGGCCATAATCCACCACACGGGCCCAGTGCGGGTTGGTAGATGACAAATGTCTTCGAATTTTTGGTTCTAAGACATGCCGGTCGCCTGCCAGGGTCGCGAGATTGTTCGAAAGAGATACCGTGACCCTGGCACATGGGCAACTGAAGGAACACGGGTGGGTTTTAGTCAGTAAAAGTCTGACACGCCCTCCCGCTCCGCCCAGAGCGGGAGAAGTCATTTGATGATTTCCCATCCAGAAAAAAAAAAAAGACATGCCGGTTTCCTCACGATGTATTTTCCTTCACCGTTTTGAGAGCAGTGGTGATAAAATAATTTACACATAGTAAAGCGCCTGCGGAATGCGGAGGACAGGGTGTTGTGGCGCAGCATGGGAGAGGACTTGTCCAACAGTGGACTGCGATAGGCTGAGTTGATGAAAGCGCCTGCTTGGGTTTGAACTCACGACCTACTACTCGGTTATTCGCGGCCGTTACCACTGGGCCACCACTGCTGCTGTACTACTTAATCTTCATCATATTTCGATTTTGTACCGACATTGTAACGGATAAGGATGACTTTTGGCACATAAGTATACAGGATAAGTTTTTATCCAGTGCGCAAATTGTAACCATGAATTCAGCATAACATTCTAGACCCCCTCGCGCAGAAATTTTTCGTCGATTTTACAAAAAAAAAAAAACTGCTGTTTCATAGAAAAATGCAATACCTACAGGGTCAAAATGTTTGGAACAGCTGATTTTTTTTTAAATATCCGATGAAAATTTTCTACGCTGGGGGGGGGTCTAGAAAGATATGCTGAATTCATGGTTACAGTTTGCGCACTGGATAAAAACTTACCCTGTATAACCCACGATTACAAATGAAAATCGAGAATAAGTTTTAATTTTGTTTATTTATCAATTTCTGTATCCACAATAGATACACAATTGCAGATTTGGCAAATACAATTATGAATATTTACATGTATAGACAGAATTACCAAATATCTGTAGAAAATTACATTTTCAAGATCTTTACTAATTATAATTATGAAAATAGTACTAAATACATTTGAGAATGCAAGTACTTATGATTGAACTATTCAACGTCACAATTTTAATTAAAAAAACGCTACAAAAATACAACTTAACGGTTAAGAGTCCGACTTAAGTAATTCTATTTCTTGTGATGAATTAATGTACAGGTAAAATATAAAAATATCGCCAATGCTTCTTAACAACACACTTGTTCGTAACTAAAACTTGTACTAAGGAATGTGAAAACATTATACCATTATGATACAGAAATTATAAATACATTAGTTATTATACATAAACTAAGTTATGCTGCTGTTTATGCAAAATAAATTATGCGTTTAGAAAATAAATTAAATTTTACCGGGCACTTGCACGAGATCCGGTCGCTCTGACGCTACGTGACGAACCAACAGAGTATTACATTATAAAATATCAAACAATGCGTACTACTAACTTAATTCGTTCAAGTACAACCCTTTACACAATTTAGAGAACAAGTCAACAGTCTAGCAAGAGAAATGCAAACGTGTTAGTTTAAGTATAAAAGTAAATAATTATAATCTATACAGTACTATACTATGGAAGTCTCATGAGAGTGTACTGGCCGCGAGCGCTTATAACTCGTCCCTGGATGGCAGCTCCTCTTCTTCGTCATCATCGCTCTGCAAAGACAGAAAATAACAATTAATATACAATCAAGTAACTTTTCTTATGACTGCTAATGCGTGCACTGACTGGCCAGGTCTACTGGTCTGTGTGGTTTATCCTCAAACACCAATCTACATAAGTCTTCACATGATCTGACCAATATTATGTCTGGAGTTTAAAATAAAAGAGAATGTGACTCTGGGTATGTTTCGGTCTTTCGTCTCAGAGTAGTCAGATAGAAAACTCCGGACCTTATGTAGTTTTAGAAATGTGATTGACGTGTAAAAACCTACTTAGAGAAATAAAATAATTTATTCCACAAAACTTAAATGAAACTATCTTGTCATCTCATCAATCTCATTTTTGAATGAAATGAAATAAAATGGACTTTATCTATGTAGGTAACAATCATTAGCACAATATTTAATACTTTAATTTCTTTGAATAAAAGCAATTTTTATGATAGCTATTATTGAAGATGACTTCAAAAGATAAACAATACAGGTTATCATTGAACACGTAAGCTTTAAGAAATAATGACGTGGCTCACATCCACGTAATAAATACGTCACATAATTAATATTATTATTAATGAAACGAATGGCAAAAGTTAATTATAAACTGTATCGAATCAAAAACGTTTCAAGATCATTAAAATGATTTTTCGTCTTAGTACTTAAAAAAACCGGCCAAGTGCGAGTCGGACTCGCGCACCGAGGGTTCCGTACAAACCTGCAGGTCATCATCATCATCATTCGTCATCATCGTTTATGAAATTAAATGGTTTTTTTTTAATTTTTATATTTGAGTTGACTGAATGAAAGGTAAATTGTGGTTTACGATTTATGACGTATTAAAAAAAAACTACTTACTAGATCTCGTTCAAACCAATTTTCGTTGGTAGTTTTCATGGTAATGTACATCATATATTTTTTTTTAGTTTTATCATTCCCTTATTTTAGAAGTTACGGGGGGGGGACACACATTTTACCACTTTGGAAGTGTCTCTCGCGCAAACTATTCAGTTTAGAAAAAAATGATATTAGAAACCTCAATTTCATTTTTAAAGACCTATCCATAGATACCCCACACGTAAGGGTTTGATTAAAATTTTTTTTTGTGTTTCAGTTCTATGTATGGGGAACACCAAATGTTATTGTTTTAAAAAAAAAATACTTATATTAGAAACCTCAATATCATTTTTGAAGACCTATCCATAGATACCCCACACGTATGGGTTTGATGAAAAAAAAAATTTTGAGTTTCAATTCTATGTATGGGGAACCCCAAATATTATTGCTTTTTTTCTATTTTTGTGTGAAAATCTTAATGCGGTTCACTGAATACATCCACTTACCAAGTTTCAATAGCACAGCTCTTATAGTTTCGGAGAAAAGTGGCTGTGACATACTCGGACAGACAGACAGACAGACAGACAGACAGACAGACAGACAGACAGACATGGCGAATCTATAAGGGTTCCGTTTTTTGCCATTTGGCAACGGAACCCTAAAAAACGGTTCGACTTGCTATGGCGATAAGCAAGTAATCCAAATATTGATTACAATTTCTTCGAAAAAAATAATGGGTTCACGTACAGTTAACTACATATAGTTTTTCAGTCATGAATTGGATGCATTTACTTTTTAAACAAAAATAAATGTTAAGTTTTTTATTGTTACCATCCCCACATCGTTTTATTCAGTCTAAATGACTATACCATCCACTTGTAGGAAAAGACATGCCTTCATTCTTTCAACATAAGACAATCTTATACATCTTTAAAATTCAAACGGGGGTCATGAATTAATTATATGCACCGACCCCCGCATGGTTTGCCCAAACTTCATTAATCAAATGAACCCCGAGGTTGACACTAGCCCTTGAGGCTTCAGGCTTCATAGTGCTAAGATACCATCTTTCAACATAAAACTATCTTACAAAACTTTAAAATGCAGATGGAGTTATGGTATGAAAAAGCCCATCAGTTCAGTCTTCATCAGTATCAGCCCCATGTAGCCTGATAAGAAAGATACCCAGATCATTGAGATAGCTTCAAAAGTATTGATAACTTACCACGCTCGGTGTGGGCTCAGCGCCTTCACCGTCAGTCTCTACGAACTTGGTCATGGCTGCCAGCGTCCTTTCACCGTTGTAGTCTTTCACCTGCACAATAGAAAATAGTCGTTAGAAATAATAAGTAAGAAACACGAAAAAAAAAACAGATGTGGTCCCGGATACGGCAGGATAATGTGTCTGTCCCACACATGTACAATATTTTCTACTTTTTCTTCTTTATCAACTTAACTATGAAATAATCATTTTAAACACTTCTAATTTTTATTGCTTCAGAACTAAAAATAATGGTAATGGGCATAAGTTTATCATAAAGTCCTTAGATGTATGCTTTCAATGTGTATTTGAATGACTAAATAATAAAAGAAAAGCATAGTTATTTATCGGGAGTTTATTGGGAACAATAATATCAACAGTCTATTTTGATTAGCCTTGAGAAATATTTCATTAATTGTTAGATCTGGCGTAACGGTATACTTGACACTCAAGTAGTCTTTGTTATACTCTCTCGACTGGCCTGTTAGTCTAGTGGTTAGTGACCCTGACTGCTAAGACTGAGGTCGTGGGTTCCATTCCCACCCAGGACAAATCCTTGTGTGAAGAGCACGATCATTTGTTCTGTGTCTGGGTGTAATTTATCTATAATATGTATGTATTTAAAAATATATAAGTATATTTATCAGTTGTCTGGTTACCATAGTACAGGCTCTGCCTAGTTTGGGATCAGATAACGATGTGTTGGTTGTCCTAAGATATTTATTTATTTATTATAGTACTTTTATTGAGATGTGAATGTGACTAACCATTTTATTCTATTGTTGCCAACAAAAACCACCTTTTGATAAGACTATTAAGCCCAGCAACAATGCCGTAATAAAGATTCAAGTAACTGTGGCATATTAATGACCCAGTCACGCTAGAAACACATTAAACTAGCAAGTTATTGTATTATCAACTTTGCGTAGTTAAATCGAGAGGCGTGAACTTGCTTTGCAATAAACCGGGGCCGTTAAATGCGTATTAACCACGATTGAATTCACTAGACTATGAATATCGGATAAAGCACCAAAATGATGCTACACAGACGCATAGCATTCGCCAATGCTTTGATTCGGTTCGCTTTATACATAAACGTAGTAAATATACTCCCGGTGGCCTAGATGCATGCTCTTTAATTCGACTCTTACTGTATTGTATATCGTAACATATTATTTAACTTATATTCCCGAAAGGCACGAAAGAATTATACATATCGTACCTTCAGAATCATAGAGACTTAATTAGAAATTATAAGATTTCAACTTTGAATAAAATAATAAAACTTTTATTAAAACAGAGCCCTATATCACAATGATAGGGCTCCTTTTTCAATGCAAGTTTTAACATTTTATGATTCAATCACGGATATCGAGGGATATGCCTTGGGGGCGTGGCACGTGCCGCCTCGATACTATCAATTGATAGTATTTTCGAACGGCGGCTGTACGCTTCATTCAGTCGCTTTGCAACTGCGTACAGTGCACTACTGACGCGTAAAAAACCAAAATGCCGAGTTGTGCAGTAATTATTTGTAAAAATAGACCAAATGCCATCAACCTGAAGACGAATGGCGTGTCCTACCACCGGTAAATAAACAATTAAGTCAAAGTTTTATATTTTAAATCAATTTTTAAATGATTTACTAACTTACGTGCGGAGCGACACGAACTAACCCGAACTAGCCCGAATCTTCCCGAACGAAACGAACGTTTTCGACTTAGAGAGGTGCAATCGTTTGCGTGCGGCTGATTTTATCGATATGCGTATTATTGCAGTTGAATATTTTTTTACAGAACTCAATGGATATCCTCGTATTACTTGTATAGTAAAACAGTTAAATTACTTATTAATTTAATGTTGTTCGAACCAAATTAAAACATTATAATTCCAATACAGTTACTCGTGAAGTGTGTGTGTTACTTAAAGTAATATTATGCCTAAAGATTTTCACAAATTAACAGTTTTTAATTTATTGTACAATATGATAAATAAATATTATATTTCATCCAATTATTTATATTTGGTAAAAAAATTACAATAATTTGTTTTCGATATACAAAAATATTCTTTTTTTTTTATTTGCTATTTGGTGGTTTACCAAATATCAAATTAAAAACTATTAATAATATTGCGCAATATTATTGACCGAGTAAGATTAATATTGAATATCATTATCATCAGCCTATATTGTTCCCACTCCTGGGACACAGGCCTCCTCTCGGTAAGAGGAAGTGGGCCATGATCCCCCACGAGGGCCCAGTGCGGGTTGGCAGATGTCACATGTCTTCGAATTTTTGGTTCTAAGACATGCCGGTTTCCTCACGATGTTTTCCTTCACCGTTATTGAGAGCAGTGGTAATGAAATTATTTACACAAAGTAAAGCGCCTGCCTGAGTTCGAACCCACGATCTACAACTTGTAAGTCGAGGTTGATACCACTGGGCCACCACTGCTCTGAAAACTAATAATAAATATTGAAGATTGCGATGGTAAAATATTGTTGAAAATAAAAATATATTTTGCGCAACATTATTGTATTGATCACTAAATCGCAATCCCATCTTAGTCAATCATGAGGCCGACCATCTAAGGTTCGAAGTTTAAATTAGAAAATTCGCGGTCCATCGCTATTTTGTCAAATCTTTGTCTATAATACTGAGGGTTTCACATTTTATTTTATTTCTATACAAATGTGTTAAAAACGTCGTATAACTTTCGTGAACATTGTATTATTACGCTCTCGGCTCTAATCCGGCCTCAGACGTAGTAACAAACTTAGCCCACATAGGTATAACATAACGTATTATATTAAAATATTCTTAGTAATAATAAAAAAAAATAAGATTAAGTAATATATTATTTATTTATACAGCATGATATGTAACAGAGAGCGTTCCTTTTAACCGATAATACAACATTTTAAAAACATATTCCCATTTTATTTGAGTAAAAGTAAACTATATTTTGATATATATATATATATAAAAATATTTAAATAAAATTAAACGAAGTTACTATAATACAATAATGTGCTAAAATTAAATATCGATAAAAATAATCGACCATCGCTTTCGACTCCCTAATTGCATGCGTGTGCATTGGATGTTCGCAAATAGCAAGTGTTTACAAGTGAATGCCCCGCCCATTCTATGTATGTGTGCTATTAGAAATTCATTTAGTGTGGCTGCTTCCTTTTTGGTGTGCGTATTTAAATTTTAAGTGTGTGTCGTCAGTACACTATTTGTTAATGTTGTAATTTTTTGGGTGGGAGATAAGCGGCGACACTAGGATTCCTTACTATTCCGCAATGAAGGCATATCTCTAGATATCTATGGATTCAATGTTGAAATCTTAAAATTTCTAAAGGTGCGATATATATTTCTGTGTAATTCTTTCTGCCGGTTACAAAGTTGGTACATTTCGGCAGTTATGTTTTTCTAGAGTGTATTAGTGGGGGGGGGATCAAACGGGACCTAATGATTTCCAAATATGTCCTCCTAATGGAGTTTTAAGATAACAGATAACATCACGCCATTTTTTCTTAAAGGTTGGGCAGAGGTGTGCCTAAACCCAATAAAACCCTATAATTATTGAGTCTCTTTGTATATAACTGTTCTGTATTCGCTCGTGTACTAACCTGGTTATCCTTAGTGTACAGTTTGATGGTGGGGAAGGAGGTAATCTTGGTGTGTTCGAGCTCGTTGGCGGTTGCGTCCATCTTGGCGATGACGATGTCATCGTCTTTCTCGAAGTGCTCTCCCAGCT
This sequence comes from Aporophyla nigra, assembly GCA_947507805.1. Lineage (NCBI taxonomy): Eukaryota > Metazoa > Arthropoda > Insecta > Lepidoptera > Noctuidae > Aporophyla > Aporophyla nigra. The sequence continues at coordinate 16,341,132 of OX382309.1, read as the reverse complement.
TGTCGTAGATAGGGACCAGCTGCTTGCAGTGGCCGCACCTGTTGGGTAAAGGTGATTGTGAGATCTCTGAGTGATATACTTGGTAAAGTAGTGTTGGCACGGCGGTTGCGACGGCGACGTCAAACACGTTAACACGTTGAGTGCCAAACACAGATTGATGGTTAATCCCATATGGCCACAGATTTAGAGCGCATACAAAATTGTTAGTAGCAAGCACGCGATATCGCGTGATCGGCCATATTATGCAGAGCCGACGAATCACGCGATATCGCGTGATCGGCACTCAAAGTGTTAAGCCATTGGTCCTACGCCTGATCTCTCTCCAGTCGTGTCAGATTGCCGTCCCATCGGACTATGAGAGAGTAGGAGGAGTGAGTGCCCCTGTGTCTGCGCACACACTTGAGCACTATAATATCTCCCGCGCCGATGGCTAGTCTCCGCTGGGATTGGCCGCCATGGCCGAAATACGGTCTGGAGGACTATATTTATATAATACAGTATTGTTGTTATAAAGATTTGTAAAACATTGACGAAGAGAATCTTTAGTGAAAATACTTTGTTAGATAAATAACTTTTTGTTTGTATTTTTAAACCTACTAAACTTGTGAAGTTAACACTGGTAAAAGTTTACATTTTGTGAGTCTCTAATTTATTGCTATCTTCGCTGTTTCTAAGATATCAAACTGTTGCCTGTAACATTATTGAGAAATAGTGTGAACTATTTTCTAGTTTCTACTGTATCCTGCGGCTGATCTAACTTTAAAAAATTATTTGAAAGAGAGTCATACGAATCAACTTCAATTTTGCAAATCTGCTGTATGGCTTTGATACATCTCGACATAAACAACAGGTTAGCAACATCTGAACCTCTGAGAAAATTTACATAATGGAGCAAATGATCAATTTCCAAGTCGTTGAACAGCCAACAATGACGTTTGACACAAGCGTATTAATTACGACCCACTGAATGCGAACTAACGAGCCGCACACTTGCGCAAATTATACGATACTACGTCAAAAATGAGGCAATGTCGTCGCGACAAGTAATACCATGTCTGGACTTGAACTCGACCTAGAAACAGGCCGAACAAGCAACCTAATGGTGATACGATGTTAGTAAAGATATTACATTTGTATCGCACAGCGGGCTAACACTTGATAAAACAAACGAATATGTTTACCAGAACACTATATTTACACCTTTGTGTACTTTTACATAATTCTCCAAGATGATGCAATAATTTTTGTATAAAATTTATGGTTTCTTTTAAATATCCTTTTAATTGTGCACAATTGATCAAACAATCTGTGTTATTTACTCATGAATATTTGCACAGATGCTATTTGAGCTAATGACTCATACGCCTTATAGGTAAACTGATCATACGCCATATTATATCAAGTAATAGGCATAACAAATAGGTCACATTCATTAGGAAAAGGTAAAGTAAAATATAATCAATCGCGATTGTAAAGATTGTCTTGATATCTATGTATCTATGTGCAAATCTTATCTGCATCGACTTGTCAAAAAGAAACACTTTCGTAATAAGTTTTAAAAAGTGTAACAACTATCTGACGTGTATTTACCCATTTACACGTCAATTTCGAACCACGTATTATAGACAATGATTCAAAATTACAGATTAGTAGTACAAAATACCTATTTCTACTTAGCATTGCTGGGTGATTTTTAATAACACTCCATGGAACTGAAAAATAAACATACTTTGGAAGGAAACAACAGAATTTCACTTGCTTTAATACTTTGTATGCTTCCTCCCGGTGGGGAAATCCAATACCCATAAGAAAAACAGGAAAAAATTCCCGACAGTAAGTTGTAAGATGCGAGTTAGCTGAAATGACTAAAATAAGGTAGCCAGATCACATCGGTTAAAATTATGAACAGGCAACTTTTGAGCACGCTCTTTCCGTATTAGACCTCATCCATCAGACGACATTGTGGTCAAGAGAAGGCGCATTTAGGTCGCTTTTCGTGTCTATTTGTGATACCGCGATTTTCTTCGAGACTATGCAACAGATTTTGGTGCGGTTTTTAAACATCGTTAAGATAATTTATTCCGGAAGGTTTATGTGTTCATTACATTAATATTTAACTTAGATAGGATAAAGATATCTTGATTTTTTTGTCAATTCTAAGTATCTTTTTATGGCCGTCAATAATGAAAGAACTTTTTCCAAGTGATACCTTTTTAACTTTGTACTAGTTAAACTTAAGTAGATGTAATTTATTGTTTACATCTTTTGTTGGACATCCTAAATCAATAAATAAATTCGTAAGAACCTTGCGAAATAGGTCGCTTGTTAAGTAAGTAGACAAACGTTGATGTTCACTTACCATGGGGCATAGAACTCCACGAGTACGCTCTTGGTGGTGTCGAACACGACCTCGTCGAAGTTGGTGGCGACCAGAGTCTTGACGGGCTTGGCGGCCCAGTCGGCGGGCAGGTCCTCGCTCAACAGGTGCTGTTTCAAGGTGCCGGCGAAGAACGACTGCACGAATTCCTGGTAAGAACGAGAAGAAGGTTAATATCACGTATTTATGGGTGAGTCCTGTAGGCGTTGTTAGGAAACAAATATTCATGATCACTTTCTGAATAGTGGGATGTTAATACATTTTTAAAAGACAGGCAATTCGTCTGTCCTGCCAGGGTCGCAAGATTGTTCGAAAGAAACACCGTGACCCTGGCACATGGGCAACTGAAGGAACATGGGTGGGTTTTAGTCAGTAAAAGTCTGACACGCCCTCCCGCTCCGCCCAGAGCGGGAGACATTTGATGATTTCCCATCCAGAAAAAAAAGGCAATTCTTCTGTGTGTGTTACAATTGTGGATCATTTGCGATAAATCTTTTTTTAATGGATAGGGCGCGCCTGTGGGTGACTCAGGAATGGTTCCATATAAATTTTACTAACTTTGCATGGGTAGCTTTTGCGTTACACTCGATAGTACGTATTTAACCGTAGTGTATTTTGATGATGTTCTAATACTACCTGGTATTTAGGGCCAATTTCACCAAACCGGGTTCGAGAGCTGTCAGTGTCAAAATTGTTATGGAATATTGACACTGACAGCTCTTGAACGCGTTCAGTTATATTGGTGAAATCGGCCCATAAATAAGTGTATGTTCTCGCTCAAACTTTAAGTATTGGTTAACGGTACAAATAACGGGTTCTCAGTTCTAATAATATCAAAACTGTTATAACTGATGATATGGACTTTTTTACGTATGTATTGAAACCAGTTTTATGATTAATAGCATCGGTTTTTATCATTGTTTAGATGCAGGACAAGAAATTAATTCACAGATGCTACATAGTTTTTGTAGACGTTTTTACTTCATCATTTCAGCCGTAAGACGTCCACTGGTGGACAGAGGCCTCCCCCAATTTAGGGGGCTTGGCCATAATCGTCACGCTTGGCAGGCGGGTTGGCGATCGCAGTATGGTGGTAAAATGCATAAAGAATGCTGCTGCCCATTCTGTAGGAATTCCCTTAGTCGCCCTTTTACGACACCGGCGGGAAATTGGGTGATGCTATTCTTTACCTCCGGTACCACGCGACGTTTTTAATTAACAAATTAATATTCAATTATGTTGCAATAAGTCAAGTCCTACCTACACTGAGCAAGTATTGGACATGCATATGGTGTTGTAATATAATTGCATATTAATTGTTACGCCGAGTATTACCTTGTCACGTCTCCACTATTCGCGTAAGTATTTGTAAGATTGTGTAAAATTTTCAAAGACATTAATGGCAATGCGGAAATGGCGCGACGGCCAAGCCCATAATAATAACATAATAATTAAATCTAAAGTCACGAAAAGCATGGGCTTTTCGTGACTTTAGATTTAATTAAAATGTTAAAAGTTCTGAAATGGACGACATAGTATTTAATTGTGATATCATGGCAAATATGGAACAAAGTAAGATAGAGAAAACAAACTTTAGAGTAGCCCTAGTTAGTGGATAAAATATGAAAATTTAAAGGATTCCAAATCATGTTTTATATAATATTCTTATCAAGATTCGCTATTTTGAGGGGCTCGCCTAGAATGTGGAAATATTACAATTCGCGGGTCGATTTTTGAAGGCGCTCGCCTAAAATGTAAAATAAATATTATTTCATTTTTGAACATGATTCTTCTAAAATAGTTTATCATGAAAAGGAAGAGGGTGGTACCTATAGAATCCATATTTTATCGTTTCCATAACACAATTATTGAGAGAAATTACCGGATAGTAAACACACAGGCCGATCAATCAACGGTAGTTATTAGCTGTTATTGTAACTATAGTACGTATCGATAAGGTTGATTACATAATTACATAACAATGATTTGAAAACTACACGTCGGCCATAATAGTTAGTATTATTACGGTAGTAATAATAAACTTCCGTGAAATATGCCGATAGTATAAATGTTTCAAATGACTATTACACATTAATTGAGAAAACTGTCAGGATCAGTTAGATAGTCACAGGATTAGTTAAGAGAATTAAGAATGAAATGTCATATTATCGTAGATTTTATACGTAACATATGCAAGGTTTATTTACTGTCGAACAATCAAATGTAGTTTCTGCCTACCCGCAAGGGAAAAAGGTATGAAATATGTATGTTTGTTATAAGCAAATGTTTGTAAAGCACATTTAGTATTAGACACATAATTATTACAAGAACTATTAAAGAAACTGCTCCTTGATAACATATGATAAAGACTTACTTCAATAGCGTTAGCGGAAAGCTCATCAGTGGCGGGCTTGTACTTGGCCATGTCCTGCTCCAGGGCGATCAAACGGGCAGAGGGGATCTCTTCCTTCTTCATGCCGAAGAACTCCAGGATTCTAGAGAAGAAAACACACATTTAATAATCTAGCTATTCATAATTTGATAACTTGATAATGATTCCTTAGTAGGGGTGCATTCAAATTGCCCTCAGAAATCCTTACCGGGCGCACTACACTTTTGGACGCATCAAGTACAAAAAAAAATGACAATTAAACATCATTCTATTTGTTGTTTCAAAAAGTAATGTTGTTTAAAGTTTACCTATTTTGTTTAACTTAAAATTAAAATAGAAGATTTTAATAATGTCCTGTTGTTTTTTGTCATAAAAAAAATAAAGGGGAATGGGACATAAAAATATTATTTATAATCAGGTAGGCTCAACAAGAGAAAGGTTGGGAACCGTACCCTGGCCTAATAGTCTCGCTACCATCGTGCTAGCTGGCTAACATTATTACCACGACATGGATGTGGGAAGCATAAAACCGGTCTAAGTGGCAGAGCTTGGGGGAGGTCTATGTCCAGCAGTGGACGTCTTTCGGCTGAAATGATGATGAACTCATTTTATATATTTATTGCCGATAAACAAGTCATTAGTATTATGTGTGACCATATGATTTATAATTTACCACCTTTTCGCTTGTTACTACATTTCTCCTTAACAATGTAGAAAGAAATCGCCTTGGCCGTGACCTTTAAAACCACTGAAAGAAACACGTTTACCGGTGGGTGGCGCGTGGGGTTGGATTAGTTCGTAGTGTTCTAATTTAAATCAAATCAAAGTTACAATTAATTTTCACGTGGATGTCATAAATGGGGTAAATTCTTGAAAGGAAATATATGGGGCTAGGGGGTACCGTGTGGTGCCGGACGTAAAGAATAGTAGCACCCCATTTCTTCCCGTGGGTGTCGTAAAAGGCGACTAAGGGACTCACTAGAGAATGGGCAGCAGCGTTCTCTGTGCATTTTACCACTACACTGCGATCGCCAACCCGCATGCCAAGCGTGGCGATTATGGCAAACCCCCCCCAATATTGGGGGAGGCCTATGTCCATTAGTGGACGTCAAACGGCTGAAATGATGAGGGGGTCACAAACACGTCGAGAAAATTCCTTATTAGTTTCGATTAGGTACACTGTATTATCTGCTTATCACATTTTACGTATTTTTAGAATTTGCAGGTCAGTGTCAAGTTCAACTTACAGCCTGACCCTGACCTTCAAATTGCAAAAAAGATAAGATCATTTAAATCTCGTGGGCTACCCACGAAATGACGTGAAACGTCTTCCACCTTAAATAAACTACTCATAATATAACTCTTGTTTTCGACAAAAGGTTAGCCACAAGTTTACCAATAGATACATACCTACATTTCGCCATTTATGTTTCAGCCTACATAATAGGGGGCGACCTTATTGGCCTCATCCGCCACCGTCGCTATTGCAGATACACTATTTAGACATTCATCATCAGCCTATAATGTTCCCACTGCTGGGACACAGGCCTCCTCTCGGTGAGAGGGAGTGGGCCATAATCCACCACGCGGGCCCAGTGCGGATTGGTGGATGTCATATGTCTTCGAATTTGTGGTTCTAAGACATGCCGGTTTCCTCACGATGTTTTCCTTCATCGTTTTGAGAGCAGTGGCGATGAAATAATTTTACACTAAGTAAAGCTCCTGCTTGGGTTCGAACCTGCGAAATACAACTCGTAAGTCGCAGCCATTACCACTGGGCCACCACTGCTCTTTTATTATATTTAGACACTAGCTTTTGCCAGCGGCTTCGCTCGCGTGGAGGTCGGAAAATATCCCGCAGGAACTTACTACCGGGATAAAAAGTACCCTATGTGTTAATCCTGGTTATAAACTTTCTGTGTGCCAAATTTCATCCAAATCGGGTCAGTAGTTTTTGCGTGAAAGAGGAACAAACATCCATACATCTATACATCCATACATACAAACTTTCGCGTTTATAATATTAGTAGGATTATAGTATATAATACTATGTATACATTTCAGCTATCCTGCGCTACAAACAAACTTAGCGGTGTTTTTCAAATTAGAGCCTACAAGTCGTGCTCGCTTTGGCAACCTTCACCTTGAGAGCTTAACACTTACCGCTTTTTTTTATCACTAATAAGCGTTATAATGTCGTCGACCTATTAATCTTTACAGTTGAAACGTTTGACCGCTTAGTAGATTAGCAAAGACGATAAACTGCTGTTCAAGCATCGTGAAAATACCTTTGTGAATTGAATACATTCAACTCCTGCATAATCAGTGTTTACTACAAAGAGCATGATCATTACAAGTTAGAAAACAACACTAACAATACCGATTGTCACCTTTAACTCTTTATTTTCTTATTGTGAACACAGAGAATTGCACTTACTTTTAATTTTTATTTTACTTATCTCAATGTGTTAAGTGAACTGTAATGTTATTTTTTGTTGAGAAATAAATGTCTTTAATCCGCATTAGATGCATTTGTGTGTAAACTAGGTTTGGTTTGATTATAAATACTCAGTACTCTCTCCCCTTATTAGTAGAATATAATATTTTTATTTCAGTACTTCCACTATGGCCCACCATCCATCTTCACAGCGACTAAATGTCTTGTCGAATTTTCATCCTCCAATTCAGCGTACTATGTGACGCATCGAGAGGATTGACCAAAAATACCATTGGTTTGTAATAATAATTGTATAGTTTAGTATTATCGAAAATTAATTTCACAGCTTTGGGCGAGATGGGCCATCGGAATGGCGGACAAGGGAGTGGGGAAACTCGTATCATAATTTCTTAGTGAGGGCTGACACTTTATTCGAGCCACCAAACTTTTATTAAACTAATTTTCAGTTTAATAAAGTCTTAGTAAGAAACTTCGCGTGGAGGATACCGAGACGTACGTTAATCTTTGAGAACTACTCTACTTCGGGATATTTGCAACAAGATTTAAAACTGAAACTATTCAATAAGTATTATGAATATACTACAGAGTTAAGAAATTGTTATAATCATCAAATAAAATACGTCGACATAGGTAGAATCACGACAACAACCGGTCCTAAACAGGCCGAATCATAAAAATTCCCGTTAATTAAAAAGAGTTAAAATACTGTACCTCTGATGTTCATCTTCATCGGCGTCAATGGCAACAGACATGACACGGTCGCGGTAGTTCTTAGCAACGGGCTTGAGTTCCTCAGTATATTTGTCGAAGTCGCCATTTTTCTACAAACAAAATAGTCATCAGAATCTGTAGAACAAGTCCACGCAATCACCAAGCAAAGGTCATTGACCACGAGGTCGTTGCACTTTATAGTGTTTGTCGATGTGTCGTCGTATGTATTTAGCTATTAGCATGTCTTTTACTACCGTCTCGTTTTACTCGATGATTTTAGCATTAATATAAGGAACTACCGTTAACAGGATTCGTGGAAGAGACATTATTTTATTACTTAATCGAATTTATACCATCTGTTAAACCGTCAAATTTGTAATTCGTAAATGACTTTTTTTTCGATGTTTCAACTCATCATGCAGATGTTTAGTAGAAAAATGTGTAAAAAGGTTCATTATCCGATGCGCATGACCGATTGCCTAGTAATGAACGGTGAAAGTTCAAGCCGGCGGGTCACCGGCGCAAATCTCTTCACTATACTAGGTACATTCACGCGCGTGAAAGTACTACATCTCGCCAATTTCTCGTCTAACCACTTTCGAGTTCGAGACATACGGTTGCATTGCAAAAAATGACACCGATAATTTAATTCTTGGAACGATATGCCACTACATACGGATCAATGATGTTTGCCTTTTACATGTGGAGGTTTACTTCAGTAACTCATTAAAAAACAGGTTTTTCTGACTAATAATAGCCGTCTACGATATCTCGTTTTCCTACGAATTTGAATGTCCGGAGATTCACATGATTCTAGAATTAAATAAATGTTTATTTCTTGCTTTTTCACTGAGAAAATAACTAGGTAAGTAAAGATATCAAAAAAATTGGATTTACCCTATAGTAGTTGGATAACATAAAATTAAAAACGAACTAGAAACAGATTGTTATCTCTGCACATCCTACCTAAAGATGGCACAAACTAATTTTATTTTGAATTAAAAAAAGCCTTTTGCTAAACAAGATAACAAAAACCATCAAACATTTTAAAAGACAAAAAAATTCAATTTCTTACCTTGGATAGGAACAACAGAAGGTGGTATTTGATCTGTCCGCCGAAGATCTTGGAGGCAGTCTCGTGGGAGAACTCAACGATGGTGGGCATGCTCTGGACGAACACCCAGGTCTTGAAAATGTCCTCATCGAATTTCTCGCCGTCGAACTTGACGCGGGGCTCCTCGAACTGATGGCAAAATTAGGGTATAAGAAAAAAACATACCTAAAAATTTTACATCTAAAATTTTGATTGAAAACATTTCTGAAAAAATCGTTATTGATCTGTACTATCTAAACTATGTTATTACAAAAAGATAAAATTATAAGTTTGTCTGTAAAAGGTCTCCAAACGGGGTCTAAGGATTTATTTTATGTCATAACAAGATATTTTACATTAATAATGACCAAGTTACAGCTTCAGCTAGTTAACCAATATACATAAATATTCGACGCTGTTAAGAGTATGGGAGTGTAACTTAATTTACAATTATTATCCCAATAAAAAAGTTGGCTCTCAAAACAATGATCATTGTTTGGTGTTTGTTATTATGAAAGCCAATGTCTAGACCTTGTGGGGAAACTGGCCATACAATAAATAAGGAAAAATATTGAATATTTGTCAGAACTGTTGTACAGTATGAATTATTTTACATGCAGGTAAAAAACGAACATTGTTATTACAATTTCGGACCCAAAAAAACTTGTATTAGTATGAATAACCCCACAATTATTATAATCAATTAGGTAAAAAATATCATTTCAACGATTAGGGATCGGAACTATACGAAAACCTAAGAAAATATGAATGTAAGAAAGAAAATAACTTGGTATTATTAAGTCCACCATAGCTTATCATGGCATAGCCATATCTAAAACATGTTTTTATACTCTCTTATCTCCAAAAATATAGATTTTAATCATTTAAAAGGGGGCAATTAAAATCAAAGAAAGAAGATAAAATATTGTGATAACAGAGATAATTATGTCACTGTCATAGTTAAGGCTCCCGCAAACATGCGTGACACAACACTCGTAGAACAATTTCATGCAAAACATTCTATAAGAGTCACGTCTCGCTGTCGCGTCGCGCCTGTCTGAAGAAGCCCTTATATTACAATACAAAAGTGGTCAATTGGATGAAACTATTATCGCCTCCTTTGATGCCAACAAACTTATTATCTGCTAACCCATTTAGAGGACAATATCAATGATGTATAACACAAATGTGTATGTATGTTCTAGCAGCTACATTGTGGCTTAAATTTAGAATCGGATTTAATATCATGTATTCTTAAGGTAGAAAAAAGACTCTTCCAAATACTTAATGATATGGAAAAAAATACTGTGATAAGATTATTAAATAGGTACATTTGTGTTCAGTTCACATTTTGTATGTATTTAATTATATCAATACTGCATAGTAACAAAAAAACTAAAGGCAACTAGTTTAGCAAAAATAGCTGCTGCTGATTTAATATTAAAGAAATTATGTGTACTTTATAGAATTCACGCCTTATTACAAAAAGGCAAAACAAATAAGTAAATGATAGTAAGTGATGATGTGTACTTACGTTCTTGAAGAGAACAACGTCCTCATCTTCAGCGTCCAGCTCAGCAATGACTTTCTCGTCAGAGACAATAGCGAAGACCTGGTCGTCCACACCACTGGCAACTCCAAGGAATGCCTTAGCCTTAGCAGAGCTCTGGTCGGAGAAGAAACCAAAGGTGATGACATTGTTAGCAGCAATCAGTTCTTTGGCTTGTTCAGCGGAGGACACCTCAAGGGCTGGGGGACCAGTCTTCTTCTTCAGCCAGCTGATGATGTCATCAGCTTGGCGACCACCTGAGAGAAAGTAATGTGTAATTAGTTTATTGACACAAGACTAATGGCATGCCATAAAGCACTCAATTATAATTTATTAAAACAATAAAAATGATGTAAATACACTTAAACATACACTAATTGGAACTGAGTGAGGCATTGCAAATTCTAAATGAAAAATATTTAACTTTTATGAATGAACCATGAAAAGTTTAGAAAACATTAGTTATAAAAGCGCCACTTCTTGTAATACTTAAATAAACATACCGGAGTAATCAATAGGGCTGCCGTTTTTGAAGAATTTGAGTGTCGGGTATCCCCTGACGCCATAGCTTTCCGCCAGCTCTTGTTCTTGCGTGGCATCAACCTTGGCCAGTTTGATGGGAGACTCTTCCTCGGCCAGCTTGGTGGCAGCCTTGGCGTACTCCGGAGCGAGGGACTTGCAGTGACCGCACCATGGCGCATCTGCAAATAGTAGGTATGATTCACAAAGCATGCAATACGTGCCGGCACGCGCGCAACCATGCCGACTGACGTGTCATTCACACTACAATGCAATAATGAATAACAAAGGGTAAAATATTGAAATCCACAGTGAAGAAAAGACAAAAGAATAAAAGTTAACAATAAAAACTTACAGAATTCCACTAATAGGAAGTTGTTTGATGAGACAACACCGTCAAAGTTAGATTTGCTCAGTACAAGAACATTTTCTTCGGTGGGTACTTCATCGGCCAAAGCGGCGCCCAAAAGGGCTAACGCCGTAAATAGGATTACTCTCATGTTGAAAAATACGGCACTTTACAAGCCTTCTCCGAAGACGAAACTCTACAAAATGCCGAAATAGTGCCACTTCATTCACTCCCGTCTCACTTGACGTGGCAGCGTCGATCGTGTGTAGAGCTGTGATTGGTTGTCGTGACGTGGAATTTTTACAGTGAGACTGGCAAAGGAGAATGTTTGTAAGCATCCTTCTGAGTAAACAAAAATATTCAAGTGTGTAAAATAATGTTTTATGAATGGCAATTGAAGTAATCATTAAAAATAGAATACATTTCTAGTTTCAAAATAATAAAAAATGGTAGCTAGCAGATAGCTTGCAGATTTTTCATAATTTTTTCTGCAATAAAGTTTGGCTTAAATTGTGACTGATTCAATAAATATTTCGTGGGCTACATATTTATCATTTTATGTTATCGTTTCGAATTACTTTTATATATCACTTTTTCGTCCTCATTGATAATTCCGGACCAAAGCAGCTGATTAAAACATTTGTCACCTGTCAACTGTCAAAGTGCTGTCAAGTGTCAATCTGTTATTTGTTGTGACGGCAAAGCACGGCGTATTAAATTAAATAAACTTGAAATGTAACAAAATTCATTGAAATAAAATGTATAACGTTAGAAAAGTAGCTAGAAATACTAACTATTGTAAAGCAATAACGTAAACCGGTGGTTTTTCAGAAATAGTTAAACTATCGTAGGTACATTCATTCATGTAGTACTTCGCTACCTAAAACAAGAAGATTGTTTATTTAATGTTTTAATAAAATAAAAAAATAGCTTTCTAGCATTACCTTACACTTTAATATCTCTCTGCAATGAATTATATGTGGTTTCAAGTCAGTCATAATAACCTTGAAACCTTCATAATTTAATTTTCAGTCACAATTTATTAATATCGGAATATATTACATAAATCACATATACTTACGTATAAGTCATCATTTTATCCCATTAATGGCACGCCAATGTCCTGTATCATCATTACCCGGCACAAACTAACCACACAGATTCCATTCAGGAATAACTTAAATATTTTACTGTATTAAGATTGAGACACCCACGTGACCAACATAAATAACAAACACGCCTAAAGCATAGTAAATTACAAAAGCTGGCACGCATACCACACTATTACAGATTTATTTTAGAAGTTTTAATATTGGACCGTTTCCAATTTTTGTACTATAGTGTCCTTCCTCATTAACAGTGGCAAAAAGTAGTCTTATTGTCTTTGGTAATCAATAGGGTGTTTGAGACAATAAGGTATGTTTAAATTAATCAAAAATATGTATTAAATTATAATTTGCAGTATAATTTTCAAATTTCATTGAATAGTGATAAAAATTATGTAATAATCATATTTATATAAAATATGGGGATTAGAAACTTGAGATTAATACTGTGAAACTGGGAAAGTGAAATTGTGTTTTTTTTTTTTACTAAATTAAGTGTGGTGAATAAACTAGAAGCCTGTATTTTATGTAATTATTCATATTCATCAGTATTCTAATACAGAATGAGCGAAACCAGGAAGTGTACTAAGATATTTAACTATGCAACAACTCTAGCTCTTGTTTCTTTTTTTAACTGTTCTTTGCCAATTTTTTTTTTAATTAAAAAATATATAATCACTGTTGACACCTTAATTATTTTGTAATAATTTCTTTGTATACATGTATATAGAATTAAGTTATAGATAAAGTATGATCTTTGTTAAAATAAAACTTAATATTTAAAATGAAACTTGAACAACCCTACTGGAAAATGTAAACACAGTTTTAAAAGCTTATCATAAATCCAGGGACTCGTCACACTGCAACATGCATTACAAATTATTTGAAAAATATTTACACTTCCATTCATATTTCACCTCCTACTTTATGTGTGAGTAATAAAAATGTTATTAACATATACCAAAGTGTCACATTTAAATGAAACAAACATAAATTTTATTTAAAATTTATGAAGTGTTTTACTAATCTGAATCCTGTTATGATTACAGATGCCAGAACTGACTGTGACATCCGAAATATATGAGGAATATGATTATAAAACTAAAATATCACCAAGCACTGAAGGAAGTAAGTCCTAAACTTAGCATTTTATTAGCTTTATGAATTAAAACTGTAATTTTAAATTGTTAATGTTTTTGAAATTGCCGAATAATATCTTATAGTTATATTTAAATGCTTATGTCTCAGTATTTACATACTCTTTTCACTTTCAGATGTGATATCAGAATTCCCTTTTTTACTGCCTAAAAATGGAAGCAGTGCCACTTTTGATGAGGACAATGACTTGGACATAGATAGGCCGCAGAAAGAAGTTATTAAAATAGGTAAGATATCAACTTGCTGCTTGCTTGGCCAGAGATGGACAAGACTAAAGGTTCTCCATATCAGGACCTATCTGCCTCTCTGTTAGAACAAGCGGGCCATAGTCCACAAAGCCCAGTGAGGGTTGGTGGACATTGCTGTTCAATTTTTGGTTCTAGAACACCCTGATTCCCCCACAATGTTTTCCTTCATAAGAGCACATAAAGAAACGCACTAAGTAGGCAATAGGCGCGCCTTTCTAGGTTTTCTGGGCTTCCACTTCTCATAAGTCACATTACTCACTCTCGGCAGTTAGTATGGGAGTAGGCATCCATCATCATCATTTCAGCCGAAAGACGTCCACTGCTGGACATAGGCCTCCCCCAAGCACCGCCACTTCGACCTGTTCTGTGCTTCTCGCATCCAACCTATTTCTGCGGCCTTTACCAGGTCATCGGTCCACCTTGTGGGAGGCCTTCCAACGCTCCGTCTTCCAGTAGGCATCCATCCCACACGAATTGCCCCAGCACAGTTAACTTAATTACCTCCAATTCAATATTTCCAGAGCACAGTTCGAAAACCAAAATAGCGCTCGTCGGTCTCCAAGTATGGCGGGGCGCGTTTCTCCTTGGTGATTGGCTGATACACCTTGGTTTGAAGGGAGAGCTGACCAATAGGAGCGTGGTCGAGCTCGGCGCTGGCACTGGACTCACCAGCTTTGTGGCCGCTCTCTATGCTAAGAAGGTTGTTTGTACAGGTAAAAACTTGTATCGCGCCACAGCACATCGCAGGGCTTATTCCACTTGGCTACCGAAGATAGATACTCGGAAACGCGTGTTCGTCTGTCCACCCCAGACGGCATGTACAATCGGAATTCGTATGTGTGTTATTTTTCTTCAGATTTCCTCCCTCGGCTGTTTACAGTAATTTTGAGAATCATGACAGAAACTGGCCCAAAATACCTAGAAAATATAGGTACCTAAAAAAATCATAAACACTACCTATATTTTATACGTGTTACCTTTTTTTTGCGGGTGGGAAATATTCAAGTGACTTCTCCCGCTCTAGGGTGGAGCGGAAGAGCGTGTCAGACTTTTACTGACTAAAATCCACCCGTGTTCCTTCAGTTGCCCATATGCCAGCGCCACGGTATCTCTTTCGAACAAATCTCGCGACCCTGGCAGGCATCGGTCCTAGCGGACCTCTTCAATCAGAATATCAGCGCTGCGATACTTATTTTTAAATGTCGCAGCATCATGCTGAGATAGGGGCTCGCACAGGACTTTCTGTTTTTTTTTTCTTTTAAATTTTGTTTTTTATTTGTTTCTTTTATAATTGATTTTTTATTTTATTAAGTATTGTTTTTTTATAGTTTCTGTGCGTGTCCCAATAAATACTTTTTCTTTCTTTCTTTCTTTCTTCAATTGTTGCTGACATCTTTTTGAGGCGCGCGTGGAACACTACGCGCCGTCGACAGAATCAGAATCATTTATTCGTAAACATAGGTGATAATTATATACAAGATCTTAAAAATTAGGTAGTGCGCTACGACACGAGCCTGGTCCTTACCGGGCGGCGAGCTACCCATTGCTCGCCACCCGCAAGCCCGCGCCTACGGCGGCCGGGAGTCCGCAACGACCCCCGACGCCCGGGGCGTCTCCTCCTGCGGCGGCTAGAGACGTGAGGGCGCAGAGAATGCCACTCCCTCACGCGCCCCGCCTCCTCCTTCGCGATCATTACTGCTTCATGTCATCTTCAGCCAGTCTTCTCATTGACACGCATCCGAGTATATACCCTAGGGTGGACAAACGGAATGAGCCCGTCGCATTTCAAAACAAATATGCTTACAAAATGTCGGATATGATGTAGGAATAATTCCACTAAGAATACCTTCTGTTCTTATTGTTATTTTGGACTTTATGTGAAACTGTGTTATTGGCTTAATAGATGTTTTCTTTTTCAGACATCGATATCGGCGGTATCTTAGAACTTATAAGGTTAAACGCAAAGTACAATAAGAAGTTAGTAAAATCTCAGTTCAAAGTGATGCCTCTGGATTTCACTGACAATGTTTGGAGTCCACCATTACTGAGCGAAATAAAACAAGCCAGCATTATTATAGCTGCTGATGGTACGTATTATAATACGAATGATTTATTTGTTGATCCAACATTTGAACCACTTTGGTGATCTTATTGCTGAAAACCTCACGTTACAATGGACCAACTTTGAACAAAACGGTAACCACCACTTCATCACCACATACATTTTTAGACCTAGCACGATTCCCTAGTCAAAGATGAAAGTAATAAACTTATTTGTATAGATTTTGGATTGTCAATTTTGTCTAATAAAGAAAAGCAATAATAATACAAGCACCTAGTCCATGTCCCAATAGGTTCATATTATACCATCCTCAAAGACTAAAACAAAAACTTTTTACAAAAAAAAAATAACAACCGACTTCCTTAAAAAAAAAACACTACAAAGTCAAAAATAACTTTAATTTCGGAATTCGGTGTCTTCGGATCTGTATTTAAGGTTTTTTTGCCACCGACTTCCGAAATTAAATTTATTTTGGCCTTTGTAGTGTTTTTTTTTGTAAGGAAGTCGGTT
Organism: Aporophyla nigra; assembly: GCA_947507805.1. Classification (NCBI taxonomy): domain Eukaryota; kingdom Metazoa; phylum Arthropoda; class Insecta; order Lepidoptera; family Noctuidae; genus Aporophyla; species Aporophyla nigra. The sequence continues at coordinate 16,324,600 of OX382309.1, read as the reverse complement.
GTTATTTTTTGTAAAAAGTTTTTATTTTTAACTTTTTAGTTATGGTAGAGACCCCGCACTAATCTGATCGCGTTATTCGTTCATTTGTCGCGTAAATACTTAATGCAAATTTAAGACTTATATGGTTTTCACATGGATCCCATTGTTCGAATGGAACCAAATTAAAATGGGAACATTCGGGAAGCACTAGCTTTCAAATAAAAAAAATCATCAAAATCGGTTCACTCAGTCAAAAGTTATGAGGTAACAAACTTAAAAAAAAATACAGTCTAATTGATAACCTCCTCCTTTTTTTGAAGTTGGTTAAAAACCGCATTTATTGCAATGCATCTTTTATCTTTTTCAGTAATTTATGACGATGACCTCACAGCAGCTTTCGTTTCAACTATACAGAAGATACTAAACACACAACCACCAAAAACTTTATACATGGTGTTAGAAAAACGCTACGTGTTCACGATAGAGCACCTCGACTCGGTCGCGCCGTGCTACGAGACATTCCTCACTCTGCTAGACAAAGTCAAGACAGAAAACGCACATTCCACCTGGACCCTAGAACAACTACCTCTAGACTTCCCCAAATATTTCACTTACGATCGCGTCAAAGATCTAGTTCTATGGAAAATATCTTCTACACCAAATTAAATTAAAAGACAATCTAGGAAAATTAAATCTTATTTTTGATGGGATACAGTCTTTTATTAAAACATCCTCGAAATTATAATAATCTTTATTTCAATTTGGTTTCCCGAATATCACACAATTCAGAGCTACAAAGGTAGCAAACGAATCGATCAGATTTTTTATATAAATAAACATCGGACAAAACGCTACGTCATAAATTTCAACATCGTACAAAGCTTGTGTATAAATATATAAGGCTGTCAATAACTTATTTATATTATGTTTTTGTTCGAACTAATGATAATCTCACTAAAGACGCAATTCTGAAATTAAATCTAAACTTAAAATTATTTCTGTGTGGGCCAAAATTCGTTGTATTTCGTGAGGAATGTTTTCCTAAGTTCAGAGTTTCTGGCTTGTTGGTCCTTTTCCTTGCTGAGGGTCTCAACGCTTTGACCCACGCACAGGTCGCCCGTGAAGTGGATGATCACCACTTGAGTGTTAAACGTCACGTTTTTGTCCGGGCTCTGCTTACTGTAGTTTGTTTGAGGAACAAAGTCCATTGGGAAGGGTAGTGTCACATTTTCTGTGAACAAATATAACTACCTATTACTTGTGAAGGCATAGAGAAAAGTTTAAAAAACCTCGTATGATGTTTATTTTCTATAAAGTATTTTTATCCCACGAAGCGACACAAGCTCTGCTTGTGGTACGCTTTCAATGTTGCAAGATGTCGGTACCGTCCCAACTGTTCGAGACAATGGTGAAGTCGGAAGAGAGTGAGCGTTATGTGCCGACGCTACTCGTCTTCATACACGCAATCAAACTGTGTTTGTACACTTAGTTACTACAAGTAAAGGCCGCGTTGCTTCGTGAGATAAAAATACTGTAAGTAAGGAAGGGTGTTCCCCAGGGAACAGTCTGAGGGCCACAGTGCCTACTACCCAGCCAAAGCATGTAAAGCCTAGATCAGAAAGTTCGACTTTTTAGAGCACTGTCTCTCACTCATGCGTGTCAAACAGTGTCTAAAGTTCGCTGTGTGCGGGAATCCGCTGGGTGGAAGAAGGACAGGACCGATTGTTAAGGCGATGTTTGGGTCTATGTCTAGCAGTAGATGAATGCACATCGACGATGACGATTGTACCTTACCATTATATTCCTCGGCGCCCTGCACGGAGGAGTCCCCGGTGCACTCGGGCCCGCAACGCCCGTCCTTGAGGATACCTCGCATGGTGGTCAGTTTGCTGATGGCCTTCTCGCTGCTCTTGTTGTTCTGCTCGTTCTTGTGCTTGTCTATATTGCGGAGGAATTTTTTCATCTGAAATATTAATATTTAATAGAATTATAAACATCAGTATAAGTTAGTAAGTTCGATTATATGAACTACTTTTTCACGAAATAGTAGTCAAAAGGGCAAAAACTCAGCCATTGGCACTAAAACGATAACGCACCGACATCGACCAGAATTCAACCACTTTGACAAAGTGGTTGAATTCTGGTCGAAGTTTATTTAAAACTAATATTTAATGGAATCGTCGATATGACGAAAAAGGAGAGAATGGGACTGTGAATTTCAGAGGGATACTTGAGCGCGTCCCCTTTAAGAGAAAAGTGCATAAAACAAAGCTTTACTTTCAAACGTTGGTGACCAATTGACGGCTAAAACCAAGCCAGCTACTGGGTTTCAAAATCTGACACTTCACTCATAAACTTTATTGAGCGTAACAATGTTAGCTCTAGTGAAGTAGGTACTGAACATTGGCACTTAGATATATACTACTTAGAGAACATACTACGTAATATTACGAGACTAGCTGTTCCCAGATCATTCCACTGCTGGGCAAAAGCCTTTATAACTTTTCTACAACTACTACCGACTTTTGCTCACTGAACAACACTCACAGCTAAAATAAATTGATATGACTTAGGCAGGTACCGTCTTTGATATTTTCTTCGGCGGATCGGGATACGACATTTTCGGTTCACCTGGGTTGCTACCCACCACGTGTAATGTATTTTTGGGGATATCAAAGTCAGAATACACTGAAGGCTGGCCGTCAACAGGCTCCTTCTGTCGTGATCCCGTCGAGGACTTGCTGTTCGTCGGCATGTAAGCAGACTTCTCCGCGCTCTCCGATTGACACTTTTGTATGGCTGCTTTATTCTTGTTTTTTTTATTCTTCTGAATGGGCGCATCATCTTCGTTCGACAGGCTTTCTTCTGACGTAGAAGGGAACACTTCGTTGAGACTTAGAACTTCCAAGTTACACTCCTCGAGGTTCGAGGGGTTGTTCACATCGGCCACTTGACACAGCTGGTCAGTTGAGTGTATGCTTATGAATGACTTTTGTCCGGTGCACAACGCACCGTCCTCGCTTGAGGCAGATGGTTTTTTTGAAACAGTCACTGCAATGGAAATTTAGATTTTCAGGGTTCACAAATGTGCTATCGTTCGACGCAGTTTAAACAGAAGTTACCGAGCGAAGACGTAGGCCAGATGCAAGGCTTTTGGGTTATACTAGTACCTTAACTAATGCCGAGGCAAAATGGTGCGAGGCGGTTACACCTTTACTTCTTTAGTAGTAGCTTTGCATCTGGCACGTTTCCGTCCGAAGATTCTGCATAAATAGCGTTGAAGACATACATACCAGCGTACGTGCAGCTATCGGTGGGGTTAACACTTATAACATGTCCTACAAAATAAACATAACTATTAGTAACATGACATATGAACACGTACAAGCCTCGAACTCCACGATGCTTACCTTCCTCATCATGTCTGTCGGTTGCCTGAATGTCTGTTCTGCTTTTATCAGATAATTTGTGTGCATTCCTCGAATGTGACATATTTAACAACAAATTTCAGTTTGTGAACTTTGTCAAATGGCTTTCCATTTTCTCTTTATTTGGTTACACTTGACAGTTCTAATTTTAATATTTTTTTCAGCTATGTGTTAGGTTTGTGGAATACAACCTCTTTTTTGTGAACTTTCTTTTGAATAGTGGGAGGACTATGGATTGGAAAGTAATTTTTTCCCAGTTTTCGCTACACGGAAGAAATAAAACAGAAGTATTTGAAAATAATTGTTATATTTCATTTCATAAGTACATTTTACTGAACATAATATACTTAAAATGGAACAATGTCAAAATAACAAAATAATGTCATTAGAATCAGCATTACAAATTCGAATTATGCTAACATAACTTAAAAGTAAAATATTGAGTGTTTATTGTAAATAATTATTACTATACTTGTAACAGTCTAGTACAGAAATATGATTAATATTATTAGTTGATAAAACACAGACATATTAAATTGATTTCACTTAATGATACTTGTGAACACTTTGATGATATACCTAAGATCTTAAGTGAGAACCACGTCAGAAGTCGATTGAGATGAGAGTAAGGCGTAGCAACCCTGCAGTCTTTTGTAGAAATTCATGTCAAAACAAACACTTCACACAAGATTCTTTCATTACTTTCATTAATTGAACACCCAATTTTAATTTTATCCTAATTAAATAATTAAGCTTAATTCACTTTAAGAAATTATTGTGATTTTGTATTGATTGATCAGTCAGTACATGAGGGTTTTTATTTTGTAATTATGTAAATTGGATTTAAAGCCTAATTTGAACACAAGGGGCCATCCATAAATTACGTCACACAAGATGTACGTCACACATGATTTTTTACCCCCCCCCCCCTCGTCCTTGTCACAGCTGGTCACATTTGTGAAACCCCCCTCCCTAGTGTGACGTCACATATTTTGCAATTTTACATCTAGACATTGAATTTTTTTTTTAAATGTCTCTTTCATAGTTCATATTTCGTGTTTTAATAGTACTTTAAATATGTATATTTAATTTTGAAATGTGACGTCACAAAATTTAGGGCCCCTCCCACCCCCTTGTCACACAATGTCACAATTCGTCGACCCCTCCCCCCCCCCCTTAACTTGTGACGTAATTTATGGATGATCCCCAAAACCATTTCATTATAATGGAATCAGCTGTTAAATGCCTTTTTGGTCTAGAATTAGTGAATTGCTATCATAGGAAAAAGATAAAGTGAAGCTTTAAACGTTCTCCCGAATTATTAGCGTTACATATTATTCTAAGTCAAAGTGAGCTTTACTATAATATTGAACTACTTATATAATGTTATAAGAACTAAAATACTGTGGCAAGGTTCTCATAGCGTGCTTTCAGTCTAAGGAAATGTTTCTTACATAACTGTTGTAGTGCGAGTGTGCAGTGATACGTCTCTGAGAGTGCGACGTGCATCAGTGCGCGGCGTGACCTCGTGAGATCAGACATCAGAACAACAGGAAAAGTATCATACGTCATAATTTAGTAACTTAACTATTGGTGCCGATTCCCTTATTCACAAACTAAACTAAATTTAAGTTCAGTGCATCTTTTTCTTTCTATTTTATTAAGGAAAGGACAGAAGATAAATTTTAGTTTTGTCCTGTCAAATTAATCAGCGCTTGACGTAAATTGACGTAATTTTAGTAGGCAAGATTTTAATCACGTCTAAACTTGTATGGAGCAGTGACAGGCGCTGATTAATTTGACAGGACTAAACTAAAATTTTTCTTTTGTCCTCTTCCTAATGAAATACAAAGAAAAAGATGCACTGAACTTAAATTTAGTTTAGTTTGTGAACAACGGAATCGGTACCAATATCATCCATTTCATGGACATCAACTTACAACTAAAACACCAAGTTGGGCAGTATTGAAATCTTAGTCACCTAATCACAAGAGATAATTTTGTTATTAAAATGACGGTTTTCACTTGATATGGCGTCAACGTCCACGTTAAAATTATTAAGTCAATGAAAGTAATTGTTAAGCAAATCGACTACCAATTTAAATTGTCCGTATATTGACATCACAATTGTCATTCTTTGACAGTTGTATGAAATCGTTATATGACGTAAACAGACTATAGCAATAGACAAGTCACTAAATAATAATAAGGAAACAATGACACAATAAATACCTACATATATGGTCTACTTCTATCTCCTTCGGATGTATACAAAATATTGTAAGACATTTAATAGAGTAACGGTGGATTTTCTTGCGTATTCTTCTCCATACCTAAGTATATTTTTGAAGAGGCAACTAGAATCAATTTAGTTTTTTTTAATGTTTACTTTTAAAAGTGTCATTTATGTGACAATTTGAATTAAATTGACTTTGGGTTTTCGCGTACGCAAACTTCTTGTCTAGTCCCAGTTTTTAGCCAACAACTCAAACGGCGGTCATGACATGGATTTATTTGGAAACTTTTGCCCAACTAATTGTAGTCAGTTATGTATTGAAATAATAAAAGTTATAGTACATATCCATAGTAGTCTTAAGGTATACGCAGATAGCTGGTCAGTCAATATCTACGCTATAAGACGGCAAAATTACGTAGGGTATTAATTTGCTTAACGCTTAATTTCCCCGACTGTACATAAAATGTGAAAGACCAATTAATTTGTTCTACCGATTCGTATCTACTGAGACAGCCGCGCCGGATTCCCACACGTTGAGAAATAACGGTGGTTGTACTTGTGGCGAGCCTCGAGCGTGGAAAGCAGTCCGTAGCTAAGGGCTGGGTGTTCGTTATACGGAGCTCTTTCTCTCAGATATGGAGGTTCGCTTGCGGCTCTGGATGCTGCCTGAGGACATCTTGCGCTTCGTTTCTGAGTGGCCATGGGAGGGACCGGGGCTACCCGCCTGGAAAGAGAGAAGTAGCATTTATTTAACACAATTGTACACCATTTAATCTATATATATAAAATTCAAAGTCTTGAGTGGCTGACTGACTGATATATCAACGCACAGCCTAAACCACTGAGTGTAGAGACATGAAATTTGAAGGGCGTGTTCTTTGTGAAGAGTAGGCTGTAGGTATCCACTAAGAAAGGGTTTTTTGAAATTCCATCCCTAAGAGGGTGAAATGGGGGTTAAATTTTCTGTGAAACTTTTTATTCTCTGGGTCGGTTGACACGCGGACGAAGTCGCGGGCAGATGTTAGTTTGAAAATAAGATAAATAGAAGGTCAAATGAAATTAACTAGCGAAGCTTCACAGATGTAATATCTCATAATTCTCTTGGCCAATTTATTTGGGGTCGGTAGCGCAATATGACTTGTTCATCCATACTTCTCCATTAGGTGAATGTGGTGAATAACGGCGCGCAAAGGATTTGGGATTGCTTTGTATCACGACATGAAGCGAGCGCTCGGTATGGGCGCTATCGATAGTGAACGCAGTACTATATGAATTAATACAAAGCAAACCAAAAACTGTTGCGTGCGTTGAAACTGGGAGATACCAATGGCCGTTCACATTTAACCGTTTTCCTCTTTCTAGCCATATCGTTTTTATTCAGTCCAACCATCATTCCTTTGGTTTGCGGTTTTACCAGTCACATTCATACTACCCACTTTCCTTACATTTTCTTCACAGAATAATATAATAAACCCGATTAAACAAAATATACTGTTGACCCCGTAATCAGCTTGCTACACTGCTACTACACAATGTAGCAAGCAGTGTAGCTGTGTTTTAGAAGTATCGCCAGTAAATATAATTGGACTTCTTATTTTTTCAAATTGCTATAAATTAAATGATATTATAATATGGACAGTTACAAAACTATATAGACATGAAGAGTATTGATAAAAATTTAATTAATTACCTTGTTGAAATTAGCGTTGCTGGCCATGCGGTTGGCGTTGGCGCAGGTCTTCCGTCGCACGCAGGGCGACGCGTCGGCGCTGAGCTTGGCGCCGGGCAGAGGCTTGGCTTCGGGCGGCTGCGCGAACTTACCCACCGCGTGCCAGTGCTCCCGCGCCGCCCTCAGGCACTCCCGCATACTCTCTTTGGCTTCAGCGCTATCCGCTAACATTTGGTTCAACATCTGCACCGTCTGGTACAACGCCACCGGACTCAACAACCCAAAATCGTGAAGCGAACACATGTGCAAAACAAAATTCCTGTACAAATTCTTCTCTAGCAACTCCTTCCCTCGCATCTGAAGGAACATTTGGCACGCGATGGGTATCTGACAGTCACCCACGTAATTGTACTTCATAACGTGGAGGTTCCACATCTTCATGAGTTCTTTTTCGCCTTCGTTTACGTCTGTGAATTCGTCGATCATCATCATAGTCTTCTGTTGCAGCCATAACGGGTCCGTCTCGCTTTCTGAGTCGATGTCCAGCTCGTTCGGGTATACGGGGAGGCAGGTGATTGTGTGGTGGTATAGTCTGAAATTAGAATTGTCAATAGTTGTAGGTAAAGGATACGTGATATAAGATATATATTCTTTCAATCGTTAGTTAACGATATTATGCTCGACAGATAGGGTGTAAAGTTGCGACCAAAATGCGAGAGATGATTTTGTGTTCAGTCTATTTACCATGTTGTGCGCGTAAATTGCACCAATCTATTCAGACTTACAGACGTATGCCAGGAATTCACCAATTTTTTGTCTTTATCTAACTGGATGGCTAATGATTTCATTTGCGCGTAAATTGCACCGATCTATTCAGACTTAAGGACGTATGCCAGGAATTTACATTTTTTTGTCTTTATCTAGCTGGATGGCTAAGGATTTCGTTTGCTCGTAAATTGCACCGGTTTATTCAAACTTTACGCCATCACATTCTACAAATACCTTTGGTTTTCATGTTCCAATGAAATCAAGAGGAATCGCAACTGCGAAGATAAATAAGTTTAAATTAACCTCAAGCGGCGAAAGTATAGCAACCTATATTTTCGAGCCGTTTGGGGTTGAAACCCTCGGGCCGTGGGGTCAGAGTGCTCATGGCCTCTTTAAAGAAATATCAAACGGCTAGTTGGCACTTCTCGTGACCCAAGGGCTGGTTTTTATTTTGGCCAGCGGCTAAGCATTACTATATACAACGTGGTAATGCCGCCAGTCTCTTGGGTACATTGCCGGTCGACAGCGATGAGGATGAATTTTTCGACGCTTTATTTTAGTTTTGGTTAAGTTAATATATAATTTTGTTAGTTTAAATTTAAGATAAGTAATAAAGTTATTTTCACAATGACATTATAAAATTGTATAGCTCATTAAAAAAATTCACACAAATACGATTTCACCACCACAATAATTGCAGAAAATGAAAAACAATGGGGTCTTAATAGGAACCAGTTTAGCAAAATCACCTGCATAGTTTAACTTCAAAATAACAAGAAATTGTGGCCTATATAGTCCTCTACCCTATGCTATACTTACATATTTTGTAATTCAATAAATAACTTTTTATTTATGAGAAAAATAAAGAACTTTCCAGTTTCTTCATACATTTTTCACTCGCGGTTTGTTATTCCGCGCTCAGACGCGCTCTAGGAAGCACGGGTTTATCGCAAAATTACAATTATGAATTTTTAAAGTGGTAGTTACGCCTTTTTCGTTAATTTTTGCTGCTTGCTGTAGGGGTTTAAGAAGGTGTTGAAGGCGATTGTGAGGTCAAAATGAAAATCCAAAATGGCGGTTGCAATTTTTTTTTATCATGGGTGTCGTTTTTATGACTTTTGAGGGTGCTGAAAACGATAGTAAGCTCTAAATGGAAATACAAGATGGCAGCAACAACATTTTTTCCATCGTGGGTGTTGTTTTGTAAGGAACTAAGTTTAGTTCCTGAAAACACGTTCAGAAAAATGTGTGGGGTCGAGGGACCACATTTTTTACTCATCAATGCTAGTTAATAAAATAATAATAATACCTTCAAGTACCAAGATTAGTTAAGTAATGTATAAAATCGAGCTGACAGCGGTTTGAATGTGTGCGTGCGCGTAATGTTGGTCTGTTGTGACACCTATAACTAAACTTGAGTGATTTAAAAATATTATAGCGTCCTTAACAGCATCTTTCATAAAACCTTCTTTAATAATCAACACTAACCTGTTATGTCCAGTGAGATACGGTCTTTGAGCATCAACGATATCAGCATCATCCAGTTCCAAGAATTCGGCCAGACTGGTTCTTGCGGGGCGGCGGCGGGGCCTGGCGCGCCACACCAGCAGGTGCGTGAGCGACGTGCGGCGCGTGGGCCCCGCGCGCGGGCCCCCGGCCGCGGCCCCGCCCGCGCGGCCCTGCGCCGCGATCAGGTCGTGCGGGGAGCCCGTGTACGAGCCGTCGTACAGCTCGTTGATGCACACGTCGATGCGAGCGCCGCTGGGGATCGGCTGCAACATGAACACTCATTGGGTAAGCCGTGACAGCATAGGCTAGAGGATGGACTGGACTTTTGTAGGATAACCATTTCTCTTGTGACTAAGTAATAACAGCCACACGGGTTGATCGTTCAGGTTAAACTACGCTTGCCGTGGTTGGTCCGTGGATGGGTGAGCATCTTTACATACCAAGACCCTTCCGTGCCTCGGAAAGCACGTTAAGCTGTTTGTCCCGGCTGTCTTTCGTAGATCTTAGACAGTCGTGACGGGTCGTCAGAAGCCCGAAAATCTGACAACCAATCTTACCAAGGGGTATCTATCATATTACCCAGTAACTGGGTTGTGGAGGTCAGATAGGCAGTCACTCCATGTAAAATACTGGTACTCAGCTGCATCCGGTTAGACTGAAAGCCGACCCCAAAATAGTTGGGAAAAGGCTAGGCAGATAATGAACCATTTTTTAAGTTGGAGTAACACCATTGTGTTACTCATCATTATCATCGTTCGGATGATCATGTTCGATTTACTGAAGAATAGTTACAAGTGTAGCAGGTGTACCAATCTCTTAGTAATGTGCCAGAAAGTTAAAAAATTATATCCGTGGATACGTATACACCGTGACATTTTACAAAGATTGTCCACTCAATGTATCCGACATAATATACCTCTAGGCGTTTTGTTACCATTGATAAAATTAATAATGCATTAAAATTGTGAAACATCGTGTTAAGGTGGATGGATGATTATCTCAGATGCCATTTTGTCGCTAGATGGCGCTAGATCCACAATTTGGAACATTTTCAATTTTTACGCCTAACTTAGAAATCTTTAATAGATAACTTTATTATATGCGAAACCTAGGGCATTAACTTGATTTTTTTAGATAGTCACTGTGCTTGTTAACTGGTCTCATACAAAGATTTGTACATTCTAAAGATTTAGCCGCTTGACTTTACTCTTTACACACACATGCAAAGTAAATAGTAGTAACTTTCGACACCACTAGATGTCGTTTTATTCAAACAGTTTATAATGAAATTAATATAGGTACACTGTCCCTATAAGTTGTAGTAATGTGACTGAACCTAAATTGTAATGTGTAAATAGTCATCATCTCAGCCGCAAGACGTCCACTGCTGGATATAGGCCTCCCCCTATTTGGGGGGCTTTGCCATAATCACTACGCTTGGCAAGCGGGTCGGCGATCGCAGTATGATGGTAAAATGCATAGAGAACGCTGCTGCCCATTCTCTAGTAAATCCCTTAGTCGCCTTTTACGACACCCACGGGAAGAAATGTAAGGAAGAAGAAGGAATGGAAGTGTAAATAGTGACGTGTACTAAATAAATAAATAAAAGACTATTTATTACATTGTAAAGCTTTTTATTGTACCTTACTAATAAATTAATAATATTTATTTAGTAAAAAGGGGTTAATATTTTCATAAAAATAATCGTTTTATTTACTCTCACTACATTTACTTAGATAGTTTCCGTTTGGATTCAAACCATCGAGTCATACCACCATACAAAGATAACATACTTTTTTAAATATTTTGATATTTACAATTATGATTTTGAATTTAGTATTAGAAAGAATTATGTATGTAGATTACAATATAAATAACATCATACGTAAGTATATATAACGGCACATGTATCTTACACAACAACACAAAGTGGTTGCTAGCTAACCATAACATTTATTTATGTTTCAAGAATACCTACTTATGATACAATTTTGAACTGCAATAAATATTCTTTTACAATTGAATTGTTAGGCTGGTACCTAAATACATGAGTGAAACTTATCTACACAGAAAAATCTTATGAACTAACAAAATAACACAAACTATACATCGCTATGTGCAAAAATAGCTTATTAATTATTCTATAATGTTCCCACTGCTGAGACTCAGGCCTCCTCTGAACTGTGGTGATGAAATAATTTACACAAAGCAAAGTGCCGGCTTGGATTCGAACCATCGACTCGTACCACCATACAAAGATACTTATAAATATTATAATAAAATATCTTCTTTTCTACGCGCTACTTTTTGCAGTCGCCGCCGCCGCCGCGCCGTATCAGTCTTCTGCTTGTCACTTTTTACTTCCATTTATATAATTTCCGTGCGATCTGAATCAAATGCTGGAAGACGCAGTTTTCGCTGCAACAAATGAATTTACAGTTTTGTTAGACTATTCTTACTGAACCCACACCTCAGAGACCTGCGGAATAAGTTAGGAAATGAGTAAGACTTATATTTTTATACCTTTTAATTCCTTGATGTCTAGACATTTAGCATTTTTCTCAACTCTTCTCAAAATAATTTCCGGCAGTACACATGTTTTAAAAAATGTTACCAACTTCGGCATCATAGCGTTGATAACTTCCTCATCCCGGTTAACTTTTATGACAGTCAATGGTTGGGTGACAGATATAAAGCAAATGAAGTAACATTTATTCATTTTGGTAATTCGCAATTGACCCTGGACCTAGAATCAAAATAATAATAGCTGTTAAAAAGAAACAATCAAAGAAATACATTATTTTTATACATACATACCAAGAAATAATGATATTTGTTACACTGAACATTGTGTAAAATATGTTGTACTTTGGTATTGTCAAACAAAAACTTCATCACTACAAACAAGCAAAAGCGTACTAATGTAATGAACACAAAAATATGGTATCAAGTTGGGACTTACCATTCCAGATGAAGAATCAAAGTTGTGACCATATGACCTTCTTCAAGTCAACAATACGGTACCCTACCAAACCTGAGAAGTTGTCACTTGATGTTCTTTCCACAGTTAGTTGATAAGCTTCAGTCTCTGAATCGGGTTGTGGCCAATCAAAATCAACAGTCTCTACTTGCTCTGTAACAGATTCAACTTATTGAAGCTAGAGCTGCAGGCTATGGCTTCGTATCGAATTTCTGGTATACCACGCGAATAGGTTTAGGGCGTATCTTCAGCTGTCGAATGGTTGGACAGCTGATGATGATCTTGAGTTGAATGTGGACTGAAATAAAAGATAAATAAATGAAATAGGTACAGTTAAAAGTACACAGATAAGACACAACACGAACCAACGAGTATCAAATAACCTCCACTCACGTAAATCTGATTCGAAATCTTATGGGAATCTAATTTACTCACTATAGATCACTAAAAGAACTTCCATGATGTCTTTTGAATACTGCTTGCACTTTTTTCCGTGATTTTCGCGGTCCTGAATACACATGTCGTATACATTTATGCAAGTTTATTAGTCGGGTTTATCTTAGGCAGTTCAGTTGCAATTCAATCTGTAATCAAAAAGAATAATTACAAACAACAGCAAATGTATCTTATTTATGAAATGTTTCAAGAAACAGAAATAACACCACCACCAAGCTGTTGTTTTCAGAGAGAATATTTGAAATTTGTAGTATGTCATGTGACGACAATCAACGAGTGTTGCTAACGTTTGATTTTGTATTTCATCTTCTAAATCTTACACTTTTGTAAAGTTTTAAGGGTAATTAATTACCATTATAATAATACTCTATATCACCTTGAAAATCATTCATTGCACATAAAAATAACACTTACCGTCAATAAAACACAAAAACACTTCACTTTTCAATAAAAACCAGGGCTTTGAATAACGTTAAAAATTTGGTATCGTTACTTTCATCGGACGAAGATAACGTTATTAGTAGAGGTCACGTAATGCTTGGTAACGATACTTGGCATACGTTTTACCGGTAACTGAGTACCGTTATTTTTTTATTTATTTTCTTTCATCTCTTTCTTTCGTCTACATTATTGAAGTTGCATTTGCACCGTTTGATTGGCGATGTTGCCGTAGAGCGCCGCCGCCCATGGCGTTCCGCTTAGGTTGCGCAGGTTGACAACAACGCATTAAGTAACGATGTGATAAGAGAACGGTGTGGTGTAAAAGAAGATGTAGTGACAAAAATTGAAAAAAGTATGCTTAGATGGTTTGGTCATGTTGAGAGGATGAATGAAGGTCGGCTCACAAAAGGTATTTACAAGGCAGATGTGAGTGGAAACACCGGGAGGGGACGCCCTAGGAGGACATATAGGGACCTTATTGGTGATGTTCTTCAGAAAGGTCAGGTGCGTAGTACTCGCAACCGGCGTGTGTGTATGACCAATTTTATGAACCTAAACGAGGCAAAAGAAGTGTGTAGAGATCGTAGCAGGTGGCGTTCCGTGGTTTCTGCCTACCCCCATGGGAAAAAGGCGTGATTCTATGTATGTATGTATGTAAAAGTATCGATACTAGTAACGTTAATTGGTAACGTTATTTTATAGATTCGATACCAAAGCATCGTTACCCGTTTTACCGTTAAAATATTAACTTTATGAAAATAACGTTACTTAACGATACTTATAGTGTGAATTTGGTAACGTTAACAAGCCCTGATAAAAACTGTTTCACGGATGGCACTCATTTGAATGGTTCTCAGTAGTAGGTAGCACAGTTTTGTTAAGTAATAATAAACATGGTAAATATCCCGTTTTAAGTTCTAATGATACTGGTGTTTATTGTTTCGTGTGGATTTCATGACAAAGTCTCTTCCGAGCCCCTTTTCTTTAATAAAAAAAACCTCGTCGTAAAGTTTAGTTGCTAAATTGGTGTCCAGATTCTTAAATATTATACCAAAATGTTAAATTTTGCGTTGAAGTTTTAGTAACACCCACCACATTTGTTTACCATTTATTTTATTGAAATTTCAATGCGTACTATTTTTATTTTTGAATTCTTAGCAAAGTACGATCTTTTAAAATGTATGGTACGATCTTCTAAAAAATAAAGTTGGCAACCCTGCTTGACGCATTTTGTGTGTGCTAATAATACTAGTAAAATAAGGAATTATGAAAAATCAAAGTGGTTTGTCTGTGTATTCACTAATCTTGCTGGTTTCACATGAATGAAATATGATTCAATCAATAGATGTACGTAGTACCTACGTTTCACCATTGTGTAGGTAGCTTCGCTGATCGCCTGATTTAGTCATAACTTACTTATACATCAATTTCTATTCTCTGATTTTATTCAACCCAAACCAATGGATTAGTACCTAAGCGTATCAGAATGTTATCAGTACCTACTTACATACATTAAAAAGATTTTTAAATCTGGAAAGTCGTGTACTAGTAACTACTTACTACATATTTAAACTAGATAATACAATAATTACATTAGTATTGTATCTGTGTGAACCAAGGGCAGATCGCATAGATATTTTTTTCACTTTATGTAAAGCATTCTTTCTCATTCCATAATAAAAAACATTTTATCAATCATAAAATGTTAACTGCGCGGGCAAACCCGCGCGCCCGGCGCTAACTTGCTAGAAACACAATATTCTGGAAACGATTCGCAAGTTTTCAAGACTCAAGCAATCACGCTTTGACGGTATGGCAACAACGCGGGGTGCGAGCGCTGCTAAGCTTGAATGGCAACGTCGCATTATCGAATTTAAAAGATAAATTCTTTTAAAACGTTCGAATATCGAACAGCGCCATCTATTATGAATGTTTACTAATCGTAAACTCGTAACACAACAGCAACCAACTTTCTCGGTGGTTCTATAAATTTCCGTCAGATGGCGCGATTCAGGTCACTCACACATGTAAAGATTTTTCGTTTTTTATTCGGTCTAATTCTCCTAGAAATACTGTTTTTTTTATAAAATTTGGGCCATACGCGAACATAATACATTATAAAGTCTCATTATACTTGCTTTTATTCTGCAGAAACTGTTTATTTACCGAGATTTCCACACCTGAAAAATGTATGGCGAGGGCTATCTAGGCATTCACCTTAATAACGTTTACGTATCAGATGGTAGAGAACATAACTACCCAGCGCACGAGTCGACAAGATCATTCCATTTTCTATGAAACAAAATATCAATTATAAACTACGTCATGCGTCATCATAATGAATAATATTTTTATTTTTTACTTATTCAAATGTTCATTTGTTTTTCTTTTGGATGTGTAGTAGGTCATTGGATACATGAAATGGCCTTCCGTTGTCAGACGATTAAAATGTCACGGTGTATATTCGATGTTATGATCGACATAATTTATCTTATTGAAATAATGGAGATCACGTAAAATAACAACCGACATAGCCCGAAGAGTTCCAAAACAGTGGCAGTGGGCACATTGCTCGCAGAACAGATAGCCGATGAGGCCAAAATGTTCTGGAGTGGCGTACCGGAAGACGTAGCGTTGGAAGGCCTCCCACAAGGTGGACCGATGACCTTGTGAAGGCCGCAGGAATCTGCTGGATGCGGGAAGTATAGAACCGGTCGAAGTGGCGGAGCTAGGGGGAGGCCTATGTCCAGCAGTGGACGTCTTTCGGCTGAAATAATGATGATAAGGTAAAATATTTTAGACTGGCCGTATATAAGGTGTATCTATTCATATCGAAATATTTTAAGAGGTATATAATAGGTTTTTAAAAATTGTTGCTATGGAATCTTTACCAGTTATAGATGTTTCTGTTAAAATATTTCGTTTATGAATAGATACACCTTTAATTGTAACAAACTTACGAAGTACGTGAAGTTGAACCGCGAGTGGCATAACTTGAGGTGTTTGAGCAGAGAGTACATAGTGCCGCAGTCTAGGGAACACCACGGACAGTGCAGGTCGTCGCACGCCTCCGTCTGTTGCCGAGAGTTGTTGTTGTACAGGAACTGGTATATTACCGTGTGCTTCTTCGGATCGCCATCGTGGCCATCCGACTTCGATTTGTCTCCTGAAATGAGGAATACGTGAGCAATGTGGATTTATGTGAAGGTTGTAACAGTAACTGACGAAGCGTACGATTAAGCATATTACGGACATCAATTGTTAATAAGTACTAAAGTATGAAATGAACTAGGTGAGAAATACATGCAGGTGGAAAATTTGAAATGTTTCTAATGGGTGAAATGTTTACTCATTGTTACTTTTATACAAACTGTACCAGGTTTTGCGCCAGCACCTTCGCCCGTGTGGAGGTCGAAAATTATCCCAAGGGGATCATACTACCGGTATAAAAGTACTCTATTTGTTCATTCAGGTCATATCATTTGCTTGCCTAGCTTTAAGCCCTTTGTCACATCTTTTTATACAATTTGGAATGCAATAAATGAATATGAATAAACTATGGGTGCCCTTCATCCAAATCCATTCAGTAGTTTCTGCGTGAAAGAGTATCAAGCATCACAAACTTTCACATCTATACTAATATTATAAAGCTGAAGAGTTTGTTTGTTTGACTGATTGAACCTGCTAATTTCAGGAAGTCCTGGTCCGAATTGAAAAAATATTTTTGTGTTGGGTAGCCTATTTATCGAGAAAGGCTATAGGCTATATAACATCACGCTACAACCAAGAGGAGCGTAGCAGTAATGTAAAATGTTGCAAAAACGGGTAAAATCGCACGGGTAGGCGATTCGACGCGACGGGAAGGGTCGGGGGAACAAGAAATTTAACGCGGACGAAGTCGCGGGCAGAACCTAGTTAATAATATTAGTTGGATCTACACTAGACATTAAATCAATGAAACTGATAGTTATAATCATTAAGGCAAGTGAACTACAATTATACATAATATAAACACCTAAAAGGTGAAATAAATCTAAAGAAAAGCTTACTAAGCAAAGAAAAATAATGCAATGCTAATGTATTACAATGTACTGCATGTTTTTAAATTCAAAGTTGCAGTGTACCACTTTACTATGGGAGGAATTCGTTCCTGTGTCTTCCATAAATATATGGTTAGCCATCCCAAGATGTTAGGGTGTAGGATGAAAGATGTACTAAGTGTCACAATACAATACCATTTTTAACATCATTATTACTAGATTTGGAAGTGCTCTGTCTGTCCTTGCTGGAGCTTGAGTCCTTCTTGCCATTCTCCATTTGTTGGTACAGCTTGGGTCTGTTCACCAGCCCATTGGTGGGCTCCTGGCTCCAACTCAGCTTTAATTTGAGGAGGGGCCTCACTTTGAATATGTCAAATGGGTTTCCTTCTGTCTGGAGATCATTTTCCTGTAAGAAATCAAGTGAGTTAAGTGAATTACAAGCTTTTGCAGTGCATCTAATCCTAGTCTGAATTACTAAGAGACATGGACAACCACACGCTTTCAAACACAAAACTAAAGTTTACTAGGCCCTTAGCAAACTTCCGCACAGAGATTTTTTTATTTGTATATGTATATTGAACTAGAAATTTATTACGAATCATTTAAATTAAAATATACTTGTTTAAACTAATTAATAATTTAAAAATATATTTTAGATTTGTTATTTGAATAATAATAATTTTATTTATATTATTGTGATGGGGAACAGCTTTACGAATTCCGCTAAGAAACATTACTACATTATGTCACGATTCGTGTAGCGGAACATCGTGAGAGACATTTGAATATTAGCAATTGGAACAAAATGTCTCAAACTGTTTAAGGAAAACATCGTGATAAAACCGGCATTCGGCATCCGGCAACCGACAGGACATGCGACGTCTACCAACCCGCACTGGACCCGTGTGGTGGATTACGGCTCACACCCTCACGGAGAGGAGGTGTCCCAGCAGAGGGAACATTATAGACTGATTATGCTATGATAATGAGGAAAATGAGGAATATAACGTCGATTTCGACTTAGTAAATACAATATAGGTCGGATCTCTTAGATTAGTTTTTCGTTAAATCAACATCTATGTATATTACAAAAAGTTTCGTTTGACAAACTTGCCAAATGCCACAGATACGTGCACAAAAAACGCGGCGCCGCAACAAAGGAATAGCAGGCTGGCCGCGGAGGTGCAACTGGCTCCGCGGTCAGCGAGCAGATCGGGGAAATCACGTGAGAAAGAAAAATAATCATAATCACGTGTCTGTGCGTTAGAACACATTTCAACTGAGTCATGATATTCCGCTACTCGAACCACGACATAGTGTTGTTGTGTTTGGAATTGTTTCCCATTATTATTTTCGGGTCAGAGGTGTGCTAAGGCCCTTAGCTTTGACAAAATTCTGTAACTTACACTAGGTATAGTTTCCCACTGTGCCATGAGTGCCTTGTGTGGCGACCTGGCGATAGTACCGCTCCTGCCGCCAGGGGTCGCGTCGTGCAGCACCAGGTCATACTCCCCATTAGTGAGGAGACACCGGTTGTGTTTGTCATACACTATTAGCTCACTCCCGTAGAACTTAATCCATTTCCCATCACTAGATGAGTTGAGATCCGAAGACGATTTCAGTCGTTTTGTGACTGGTTCTAGAATAGAAAAATTAATTTGATGGTTGACTGAACTTGAACTGTATACAGGTGACTTGTAATTTTCGTATTCCTTTCAGGTCTTGAAAGTGTGACTCCTTTACAACAGTTAAGCACCCTATAAGAACGAGGCGAAAATTCATGGGATTCGAGAAAACCCCACTTGTATATACTTTTGTAAATTTCCAAGAATTGAGCACTGAGTCTCTCTCTTATCTATAAACTCTTA
This sequence comes from Aporophyla nigra, assembly GCA_947507805.1. Lineage (NCBI taxonomy): Eukaryota > Metazoa > Arthropoda > Insecta > Lepidoptera > Noctuidae > Aporophyla > Aporophyla nigra. Next base: position 16,305,226 of record OX382309.1, on the reverse strand, counting down.
AATTGAACGGTATTTATTGCTGTTTCATTAGGTGTCTAATACCTCAACAAACCTTTCTATGTTAGAATATTTTCTAAATCATCTACGTAGAAGAGCTCAAACTGTATGTAAATTACAAGTCACCTGTATAAGGTCAACATGCAGAGTATGTAAAGTTAAAAAAATAGTTTATCGACATGCTAACTATGCGACATTTACACAGAAAATGGGTGGGGGAAACATTCAGGATAAAACCAATAAAAAATGACAAAAAAAAAAAAACAAAACACCGAAAGCATTACCATCACAGTCACCATTTGTAATTTCACTAGAACTAGCCGCACCATTAGACGTAGTGGACCCTGAGGCCCTGGTGACCGTTACTCGTAACATGAGCATGTAGGACTTAACGTTGGGGCCCTGCGATGGGCTGAATGTGTCACTGGAGATGCTGACTGCGGAGGCCATGGCTGGTGGCTCAGATGATGACGGGTTGAGTGGTACAGAGCAACTGCCAACCTGAGGATTGTAGAGGTTATGAGAAGATGAAACAGATTTTAAGGTTTCATGGTTTGTCACTCATTATCAATGAGTAAAAAATAGTAATAAGACAGCGAATTGGTTCTTGGTAAGGGGTTCTAATTTCTATCTATCTTATCCTATTATTATAATAAACGTGAAAGTTGGTGAGGATGGATAGACGGGTTTGTTACTCTTTCGCGCATAATCTACGGAACGGATTTTGATTAAACTTTACAATAAGATAGGTTCTACATCAGAATAACACATAGGCTACACATTTCTAAAGATTTGGTGTTTTTGGCCGTAATATAACGCTGGTAGGATAAGTATCAAGTAAGGTGGAAACATTCCTGCCCTCTGAGGGCTATCTTGGCGTGCGCTGCCTAAACCGTTACGTTCACGAAGAAACGTTTTTTTCAGCGTTTTTTGCCTTGAGGTACAAAACCCTTCGTGTACGAGTCCGACTTGTACTTGACCGGTATTTTATTAATAAACATTTTCACCTCAGTAAATGAGAATCGGTACATTTCAACCTGGCTTAGCAGGAGTCTGTATACATAAGACAACTGGCATTTTAAACCTCACCATTTGGGAAACTGGGTAAATCAAAAGCCTCAAATTGACAAAAAATAATCCTAGACACCTTGAAATCCCACTTGTCCAGGTTACATTTTAACTGTGAAATTAAACTTTGGGCTTTACTAATATTTCTAGGGACTTGCATGTGTTGTTCCACGTTCGAAAATGGAGGATCCTACAATCATGTAATTATTACAAGAATAGAAGGGCTTGTAGCAAAGCTATCATAGCCGAACGGGTTGATTTATCTGTTTAAGCTACGATTACCGCGGTTGCTTGTTAAATGGCGCGGGTAGTCAATAGAGCGGGGGTGCTGTATGTGATAAAATTTGATATGGATAGCCTGAAGCCAGTGGAATGACGAAGGCTACTTTTTTTTCAATACACCACGCGGTCGTGGCCGCGTGCGGATGCTAATATAAAATAAACGCCTCATAGGTTTTCAATACCTAGGCACAGTTTTTCTTTGATAAGGCATTTTGCTAAGTTTCTTAAGCAGCCCTCTATAAAATGTACTTATGTCTTTAATCATACCCCTATTTATATAAAGTATAGACGGGGAAACCAGATTGATCAATCTACATTTCGCCGACGTCATTGTCCTCAGCAGCTGAGCTGGCTGAGCTAGGCCAAACGCTCGATCAATTGCACTGCGCCAGAGTCGGACTTACGAAGAACATGTCAAAAACAAATGTGATGACGAACAGCACGGAACGCAACGTAGAAAATGGGGGTGTGAAGCTTGAGTATGTCCATGTATACATTTACGTCAGCTAAATAGTATCACTCCAGGCGAGACAAGACAAAGAAGGCACTCCTCGGACATAAAACGTTTGGAAGAAGTATTGGTCGATGAAACATCCCATGAAAGGAGAAGTCCTTTCACTAAATCGAAAGTTCATGGACATGTACATTCTTGCCACCCTCACCTACGGAGCGCCAAAATGGTCTCTTAATTATCGTTAAAAGTCCGCACTTGGAGTCTGCCAACGGGCTATGGAACAAAGTATACTAGGTATCAGACTCACAGACCGCGTAAGGAACTGGGTTGGCCACATCTGTCGCATGTCGGAGCAGTAACACGCAAAACCCACCTCTCAATCGATTACAAATCTCAGGAAACGACTACGCGGCTGGCCCAGAACGCGATGGCAGGATGAACTAGACTCCTTTTTAAAGGATTGTTCTACAATCACAGTACAGTGCACTTTTCCGTTCGGAAAAAGTGGAAAGAGAAGGCTTTGTCCTGCAGTGGAACAACAAAGGCTTATAATAAATAATATTATATAGAATAATGTACTAATTTCAATGTAGCTAATGCAGAGCCATTGCAAGGACCAAGGTCTACTCCTGGACAGTATCAAATCTAGAGCTAACGATCAATCAATCTGCCTAGCCGTTTCCCTATTTTTACCTGTATTTTACATTGAGTAACTGCCTATCTGACCCCCACAACCCAATAATTGGGTAATACGATACCCTTTGGTAAGACTGGTTTGTCAGACTTTCGGCCTTCTGCCGTAACAATTATCAAAGATCGACGAATGACACGCGGGACCAACGCCTTAAAGTGCTTTCCGTGGCGTGGAGGGGCCTACCCATTCACGAACCAACCGCAGCAAGCGTATCTTAAGCTGATCGAACGACCCGTACGGCTGTTATTATTTTTCCATAAGCTCTTCTATTATTGTAATAATGACATGGTTCTAATTCCTCCATTTTCGAAAGTGGAACGTAACATTAAAGTCCCTAACAATGTTACTAAGGCCTAAAGTTTAATTTTGCAGTTGAAGTGACCCAGTTGCCCCTGCTAAAACAGGTCGATTTACCGTTTCTCATTTACAGAGGTGAAAATGTGTGGAAAATACCAGCCAAGTGCGAGTCGGACTTGCACACGAAGGGTTGGGATACCACAAGGCAAAAGACGTCGAAAAAGCATGTTTTATGTTTTTTTTTTTACTGGACTTTAGAAATACATACAGTGAAAATTTCAACTGTCTACCTGTTACAGTTCATGAGATGCAGACCACAAAAAACACGTTTCTTGTAAGGGGACCCTATTAAATCAACTTTATGAATTTTTGTTATTGTGACAATAAAAATACACCCCCTGTGAAATACCCACTGACAGACAGTCGGACGGCGGACCCTTATTAAAAGGGATTCGGTTGGGATCCTTTGGCTATGGAATTCTAAAAATGAATCCAGACCAATATTAAAATGATAAATTATTTTTGTGTTACATATACAGGCTTTTGAACTAATAAGTCCTCCATTAAGGGGTAAAACCGAAAATCTAGCAAATGTATTTTTAGTTATAAATATATTTTTCCCCAGTAAGACAGTATATAGTCCTCCAGACCGAATTTCGGCCACGGCGGCCAATCTCAACGGAGACTAGCCATCGGCGCGGGAGATATTATAGTGCTCAAGTGTATGCGCAGACACAGGAGCACTCACTCTTCCCTCACTCTCATAGTCCGATGGGACGGCAATCCGACACGACCGGAGAGAGATCAGGCGTAGGACCAACTGCTTAACGTGCTTTCCGAGGCACGGGGGTATCACACCGTCAACTTCCAAACTCCGGGCTGCTACTAAGAAATTCCTAATGGAAAAACCCAGTAACACTTTGCCCGACCCGGGAATCGAACCCAGGACCCCACGCTCAGCAGTCGCGCTTGCGACCACGAGACCAACGGGGCAGTTGGTCCTACAGTAAGACAGTAACAAAGGTATTTCAATGCAAAAACATCAAGCAAGACTTCACTGTAAATATCAACAGTAGAGGTTTCTCACATATCCAGAACCTAAGTTGACCCTGTTACACTGTATATATTGCTATCACATGCCAGCTTAAAAATAAACTCTTTTCCTTATAAACAAGGTCTTACTGCGATGCTGACCAGTACAATCTAATTAATATTATGCAGCTAAATAAGGCCAACGGCAAAGGTTAATACGATATTATTTTATCAGTGTGGCGGTAGTTTAAAATGAAAGACGATGATAATTACAATACTGTCAGTGTTATTAATTTCTTGCTGCTGCTTCAAAACATAATGAGGAAAAATTTAATAGAATGTACAGACAGTTTATTTTTTGAACTACATTGAGATGTATATAGATTGGCTATGGTAATAAATAACACAGGGTGTTTACAGCAAATAAAATCATGACCCTGGTTACATAGGTTATTAAACTGTTTTCTTGCAGTAGGTCCTCGATGAGTGGACACTGAGATATTGTATATAGATTGGCTATGGTTATGAATAACATGGGGTGTTTACAGCACATAAAATCACGACCCTGCACCCTAATTGTGAAACGCACTATTTATCAGAATCTGAATGGGATTGAAGATTATTTCTAAACCTTTGCGTCATTTGTTGGAATAAATTGTTGGCTCAGCAACATAAATAACGCAATGAATGTTGTTTAACTATCAATATGAAACCAATTCCTACTGATAGCCAGTTACGCAATTACCCCTCTGGTTACATAGGTTATTAAACTGTTTTGTTGCAGTAGGTCTACGATGAGTGGCATACTTATTGTTTATATTGCACAAGATTGTCGTTGTTTCCTTTGCTCTGGGTTGGTTGTGAAAATATATTGATAGGTATACAGTTATATAGCTAGGAAGGGCTATTCCACGTAAGTTCATGACCTATTAAGTCAACCAGTAGTGAACATAAAACGGTTCAACCACATGTTTTGCACACACACATTATCATAGCTTACCATAATTGAATACTAAAGCAGCTCAGCTTTATTTTGAATATGAAAGTAAATTTACAGCTAATGTATACTCACAGAGACTTCTACAATAGCAGAAGAACTTTCTTTCCTCTTTTTATGGCATATTTTAAGCAGCAGTGTTTCAACTTTGACCTGGTAGTCTCTGGGCTCATCCAGGCTTTTGTCATAGAAACCCAAAAAGGTCAGTGTCATGTAACCTCCCAAACTATTTGGCTGTAGCTCTGTACTCTTCTTCAGTGTTATTTTTTCTAATAAACTGTCTACTTTGAAGCCTATACGGCTTTTGTTACTTCGTGACATCCGTCTTTTCATATACGCCAGTGTTCTATTTAGGAATATAGGCTAAAAGAGAGAATGGTTCCAATAGTATTTGTTTTTATAACACAAGTTCACTTTTCCAATGTCGTTATACATACCGAAAGCATATTACGAGTCCGTAGAAATCTGTATATTTGTGTGGGCTCTGTAAAATATTTATGAATAAAAATTATTACAAAATTATTCACAGGAAATGCTTACTTACATAGCATCGGATTTCTAACTTACTTTCAAATGCCTGTAAAAACAACTCATGGTCCGCTTGTGCGTGATCAATTTTGGAGTTTTTATGAGCTTCATTGTCTTTATCTCGCTTCTTGGGAGGCATTTTTAGGGTTTTTATCTAAACTATTAGTGAAACCGCCAAGTTCATCGGTTCGTTGACTTGACAGCGTCACAGTGTTGCCAGGTCCTTTTTTTGTTTTACCCCAAGTCTGATCTCATTTTACCCCAGATTTACAGTTAAATGAAAAAAATTACCCTAAATCTTTTAATTCGCGTTCCTTCACTGTCGAAAACATTTACGCCATTTTACTCAGTAATCACAGTATCGTGCGTACACGCCAAGCGAGCAGGATACAAAGTACTTTGCGATAGTCTTGTGTAGTTAGCGAACGAACTAGGTCGTGAGAGCGCTCTCATAGATGAACTACGCGAATTAGTTCCCTCATTCCCCGATCCGCAGTTCGTTAGTTCGTCAGTTCGTGACCGAATGAGCGAGGATGGCGTCAACCGAACTAATACACGAAACAAAATACAAAAAGTTTTTTATATTCACTAAACTAGTTATTTATTGCAACAATAAACTTTGGTATTATTTACAATCATGATCATTTTATAAATTATCATTCAGAGGTTTTTGCTGTTTTTAAAGTCCAAAAATTGTAGTTAAAAGTAGAACAATCCATAATCTTGTCGCATGCAGTAGGAGCAAAATCAAAACGAGCGAACGATCGAACGATCTGCCTCTCTTTGATTCGAGCTGGGAGCTGACGAACTAGAAGAGCGAACTAGTTCGGTAAGGAGCGGTGATCTAAACTGAGCGATCTGAGTCGCGAACTACTATGCCCAAGACTACTTTGCGAACAATGCGAGCGGGCAGCGGGGCAGGGTTGGTATGTAGTAATTTAAATGTGTGTTCATAAAATCTGTGAAGTGAATCTTGTTTAAATTTACCCTAAAATTACCCTCACCGAGTTTTTACCCTAAACATTACCCTGCTGATTAAACTTAACCCTAAATCTAGGGTAAATTACCCTAAGTTGGCACCACTGCAGCGTCAGGTTATAGGGTTACAACTTCAAATTAATTTACTCTAAGCTTCGGTAATCCAGTAAAAACAAAATGTTATCACTTGAAAATGTCTGACTACTGATGCCGCTATTTTGAAATGTCTTTGAACTTTATATTAACTATTTTCCTCAAAATCGTAACGTTTTCATTTCATTAAGGAAGTTCTGATGAGTAAGACACTATTATAAGTATTTTAGAGAGTGATTAACTGATTAGCCATTTAGTTATTTGTAACATTTAGTTATGAACATGATTTTATCAGAAAACATAATTCCTATTGTATTCAAGACGACGAAGCTGAGTGAATTTGGTAATTTACTTTTTCTGTAATATATAAATTTTGGGAAAGCAAAATTATGCCTACGTTAACACTAACTCATAGACAAAAGCATTTGGTTTGACACGCCGTGAATGGTGCCTGGATGCCTGGCATCTGGCATGGCAGATTAGTAGAAGTTATGAGAATATCTACTTACTCTATGATCTTTCGTTCAAAACTTTGCGAATTTTTATTTTTATAATTGTTTGTGATTTGATTTCTGGACGGTGACTCTAATTTCATGATGACATTTATTATTTATTTATTATTGTGATTGGTTTTACAAAAAGCCAAAAACACCTGCTGAAATTCCTGCAGTAAATAACTGAATATGTTTTTAAATCTAAGCATTAAACAATGCGTAAAGTTAGCAATGAAAACAGAGTGATAAAGAAGCGTCTACGAACTGTACAAAGGCAAGCCATCGAGAGGGGCTTAAATGGGGTGCTATTGAAGCAATTCGATTTAATTTGTAATTATAATGAAGAAGTCGAAACTAAGAGGACCATTACGAAGCTCATTGCCGGAATTTTATCGGCTTTCATAATATTAGTGCTAAGCGTTAGCTTTGTGAACAGTATTTTAAGCGCAAGATGTTTATTACCTAGTAATTACTTAGTGTGGGAGGCGACGCGGCCACTCGCCGATTGTAGCTATTGTGAGAATGTTACGAAACCAATTATATTGTGGAACGTCACGCGACAGGAATTTGCTGTAAGAAGTTTTGCTATAAATATAGAGCCAATTTTTTGGTACAGGTTTCAGTAGTAAAACCATTTCATTTTTTCAGAGTTATGCTTACACACCAGGGCCCATAATAGTTAAGAATGCGATTAAACAATGGAGAGCAACCAAAGAGTTTAGTTTTAATATGTTTAAGAGGCTGTATGAACAAACTGTAGGCAGCTATGAGAGCCTGGAAGAAGGTTGTCAATTCCTTAATTTTAAGACAGACCTGTTTAGTCTGAAGGAGGTGTTCAGTATGCCTGAAGCTAGAGTAAGGAATGAGGAAGGTCAAAAGCCTTGGTATGTTGGATGGTGAGTATCTAATAATTTTAATGACAATTGCCTCCCTATGTTACTCCTACATGCAAAACTTGGGTGATTCTACATTTATATCTGAAAGATTGACATAATAAACAAGTTTTCTACTGTAAAAACCCTGCTTACCCCTTCAGGGAATACACGCTTCATACTATCTGTATACTAATAAAAGAGTTTTTTTTTTTGTGTGAAACTAGTCTGATTTAAAAAAAAAATGCCTTTGATAGCCTAATTCTTGATAAAGCCTATAGGTTATTTAATATCATACAAACACTAAATTGACTAAAAAGGCAGAAAGGACACTAAGCAAAGTCATAGTACGGACAGGCAACCCAATTTCACGCAGATGAAGTTGCAGCCAGTAGGTAGTCATTTATAATTTTGGCTGATCTAATTAGTTCTTGTTAGAAAATGAATAAGAGCTAGAATACCTTACAACATAAAGGTCAAACACAATTTATGAAATGTTATTTTTAAATTGCAGGGGTAACTGCCATCCAGAAATATTGGCTAAAGTCAGACAGTATTACAATATCCCAGAATTTTTACCTGAAGATGCTGAGTTTCCAGCGACTGAAAATATATTTTTTGGATTTGAGATCGGAGCTGTTATGCATGTATGTTGGAAAAGTTTATAAAAGTTGATAACAGCATCACATAGGATATACATAATAAAAATGTAGAATAAATATATTGAGAAACTAAAATTCCATTAGCTTAATGTTTCTGAAACTTAGGTCACTTCAGACAAAGATCTTGCTTAGATAAAAGTGCCTTTTCCATATTGTTTAAAAAAAAACTATTTAGTTTGTGAGTTATTTAGGAGCGCTCATGGCTAAAATAAGCAACCACACGGGTCGATCAACGGTTAAGCTACACTTGCCAAGGTCGGTCCACAGATGGATGACTATCCATTATAATTCGAAACTCTCCGTACCTATGAAATTACATTAAACCGTTGGTACCGCCTCTTATTTGTAGATCTTTGACAGTCGTTACGGGTAGTTACAATCCCGAATGTCCGACAACTCATACACATTGAGTGACCACGAAACCAGTAAAGTCCTCCTGGAAACCCACTTCCCCGGTTGTACCCTCCAAGAAGTCAGGACATGGGAAGGTGAACCAGAATGGACCCCAACAAACCTAGATTGGTCTAGGGCCCAAAGCATGGTGACAGAAGAAAAGATAAAGTGGGCCATTGACACCTTTCAGCCCTACAAATCTGCAGGGCTGGATGGCATCTTTCCAGCCCTCCTACAGTGGGGGGCTGACCACCTGATACCATGCTTGGTGGAGATCTATCGGGCCTGCATTGCTCTCAGATACACACCCCTAGCGTGGCGCGAAGTGAAAGTCATTTTCATACCCAAGCCAGGCAAACCCGACTATACACAACCAAAGGCCTATAGGCCTATAAGTCTCACATCCTTCCTACTAAAAACCCTCGAGAGACTCTGTGATAGACATATCCGAGACGGACCTCTCAGGGTAAAACCCCTTCACAAACAACAGCACGCGTACTCCACGGGCAGATCAACAGAGTCTGCGCTACATAGCGTGGTCTCCAAAATTGAATGCGCAGTGGACCACAAATGCTCAGCACTGGCAGTTTTCATTGACATTGAAGGCGCTTTCGACAAAACTATGTTCAATAGTATCAGCATGGCCCTCGACAGACACAACATAAATCCGACCTTGAGCGGATGGATCACCAACATGCTCAAATTGAGAGCTGTACAAGTCACAGTGAACGACACTACAAGGGCGGTAGTGGCGAAGGGCTGCCCGCAAGGGGGCGTCCTCTCGCCACTTTTATGGAACCTGGTCGTAGACAGTCTCATCAAAACACTCAACGATAAAGGTTACTTCACCGTAGGCTACGCCGATGACATAACCATAATAATAAATGGCACCCATGAAAACACCCTATGCCACCTCATGCGCCAAGCCCTGAAAATAGTAGAGGACTGGTGCAATAAACACCAACTATCAGTAAACCCCACAAAAACCGAGATGATCCTCTTTACAAAAAAGAGAAAACTCGCGAAACTCGAACTGCCACGACTGTTTGGCACCACCCTAAGCCTTTCAACTGAAACCAAATACCTGGGCATATTTTTGGACAAACAGCTGAATTGGGCAAAACACACCAACTACATAACTACAAAAGCCAGCATATCCCTGTGGCAGTGCAAGAGAATGCTTGGCAGGAATTGGGGAATCAGCCCCAAAGTCACCCACTGGCTATACACCACAGTTATTCGACCAATCATCACATACGGCTCTATAGTCTGGTGGCCCAGAACAGACCTGAGCACAGCCCAAAAAGACCTTGAAAAGGTGCAACGATTCGCTTGTGTAGCCATCACTAGCTGCATGAGAACTACACCCACCGCTGCCCTACAGGTAATGCTCGGGCTACCACCTCTACACCTAATCGTGCGGGAGGAGGCTGCCCTGGCTGCCCTAAGACTGAATATAGCAGGGACCCTAAGCAATGACTCGAGGGTCAAGCACTCACTCGAGGGTCAAGGACAGATACCCTCGGGACACCCAAATCATACACGGACGTTCTTAGCAGACCAGGAGACGCAATCAACTTCTGGAGGGAGGTGGGCTGGTTGGAGTAAATATCGACGGCCGCCATGGCCCACGCACAATGGTCCACTCAAAGGACTAAGTGCGGAAACCAAACCCCCATAACATAACATAACATAACATCCCGAATGTCCGACAACCAGTCTTACGACTGCCAGGGTCGCGAGATTGTTCGAAAGAGATACCGTGACCCTGGCACATGGGCAACTGAAGGAACACGGGTGGGTTTTAGTCAGTAAAAGTTTGATATGCCCTCCCGCTCCGCCCAGAGCGGGAGAAATCATTTGATGATTTTCCAGCCAAAATAAAAAGAAACCAGTCTTACGAAGGGTTATTCTTTTACTCAGTAATTGGGTTTTGATGGCCAAATAGGCAGCCGTTGCATCTGGTTAGACTGGAACCTGAACCAGATGATGCTTCTAATTTATTTACATAAGTTAACAGATATTCATAGCAACCAACTTCTTTCCAGCTGGATTATATTCCAAGACTGATGTGGCAGGGCCAGGTGCAAGGAAACAAAACCTGGTCAGTAGCTCCCGTGCCAGAGTGTGACCATGTGTGCCACAAGTTTCAGTATTATGTGGAGCCAGGAGATGTTGGTGGGTATATATTCTTTTAACCAGATCACCTCTTAACAGATCACGCGACGCTTCGAAGAGATGCGGCTGTCGTGGCGATTCCGCACTCAGTGTACCTCATACAAGTAGCAATAAAAATGTGGTTAATGTTGTTTAATGATTCTACTCTTTGACAAAGTTTTTACTTTGTTAGCTTTTCAGTCGAACTTTAGGGCTTTTTCATCCTCCAAAAACCAGGGGGCAATACTCATTATTTTAAGAACGTTTACGTCTGACCTGTCAAAAATACCCCCAGTTTCCATTCATTTTTGACAAGGTCTTGACATTTGATTGTCGCCGATATGAGACTGCGACTAGAATTTCCTTAGCCTTCTGGACTTTAATTAAAGTTATTTTTACGGTTAAAATATTCGAATTTCGTTTTGTTAGCTGTACCAGAAACGGCATTCCTCATCCATCATACATGCATAAATGAAATGTACCCCCAGAATGCTTGTATTTAACGCATATTTGAATTCCTATCCAATTATAAATTTAGTTCACCGAGCATGACATGACAGGCGTGTCCAATCAGGTTACAATGTCCGTGTTTAATATGATTCAGTGGTGGATGACGCAAGATTAAGTTAGTTGTATTCTAGGTGCTATTACACGCACAAGATCGAAGTCGCACTGTGGGCTGAATAAGGATCTTAAAAGATTAAGTTTCTTTTTTTTTGTATTTTTTTTTTTGCTGGTGCTGGGTATCAAAATCTATATTAGATTCTAGCTTCTGCCCGCGTTAAATTTCTTGTTACCCCGACCTTTCCCGTCGCGTGCCCGTGCAATTTTTCCCTTTTTTGCAACATTTTTCATTATTGCTCCGCTCCTCTTGGTTGTAGCGTAATGTTATATAGCTTATAGCTTTCCTCGGTAAATAGGCTACCCAAAACAATTTTTTTTTTCCTGAAATTTGCGCGTTCAATCAAACAAACATACAAACAAACAAACTCTTCAGCTTTATAATATTAGTATAGATTAAAAAAAAACTCATCACTCATCACTAAGTATGCCCAAATAACATCCGAGTTAATTAGCATAAAAACGAAGATTTACCCATTTGGTTTTCGTGTTGATGAACAATGTTTCGCTCTCTTTCACAAAAGTGAATTGCCCTGCAATATGAGGCTGAGCATGGTTTTGGATTCGTCCATAAAATATCATTAGCAGCAGTTAGTTCCTGTCAGGGTCGCGAGATTTGTTCGAAAGAGAGACCGTGGCCCTGGCATATGGGCAACTGAAGGAACACGGGTGGGTTTTAGTCAGTAAAAGACTTGACACAGCTTGATAGAAGCCTAAGTCCAGCAGTGGACTGTGATTGGCTGAGCTGATTGATTGATGCACATAAACCTTCCGGAATAATTTATAAGAATTATTTTTTATTTATTTATTTAAAGTCCGTTGCGTTAAAGTTTTGTAGAACAACACGGTCATACAGACAGACACGAAAAGCGACTTTTATCATGTAGATATATATTAGATTGGTTTCATGTAACACATCAAACAACAACCCATGTTGATGAATACTTACCATTGATCTGTTGATCGTGAGGGCAGCAAGTCGAATAATACAGGATTTTTTTTTAACCAGTGCGCCACGGTATCTCTTTCGAACAAATTTCGCGACCCTGGCAGGCATCGGTCCTAGCAGACTCCGTCAGTTTGCTGACATCTCTTTGAGGCACGCGTGGAACACTACGCGCCGTCGACACGGGCCTGGTCCTTACCGGGCGGCGAGCTACCCATTGCTCGCCGCCCGCAAGCCTGCGCCTCGGCCACCGTAGGTGCGAATCCGCAATCGACTCCTGACGCCCGGGTCGTCTCCTGCGGCGACTAGGGGCGTGAAGGCGCATAGCTGGCCTCTCCCTCATGCGCCCGCTTCCTCCTTCGCGAGCATTACTGCTTCGCACAAGGAGGTGACGGCTTCCCATGCCCTCTCGCTCCGTACCATGACTTGCACCAGGGCCAGACGCGAGAGGTCGCCGCCGCCGATCGCCTCCACGAGGACACGGGGTGGTGCTCCGCCCAAGCAGGGCACACCTCCACCGTATGCTCCACCGTGTCATCCAGGCGATCCACACAGAGGTAACACCCGGGCCTTTCCTCCCGCTTTATCTGGAACAGGAACTCAGGAACAGGTTCTTCATGGCTGGTGAATTATCAGGCTTGTTCTCAATTCTTTCTTCTTTTTTGTGTCTAATGGTGTATACTTTGTTTCAGTTTTGCTGGACACTCGCATTTGGTACCACGCCACAAGTATTCCTAAAGGGCAGTTCTCCCTGACTGTACAATCAGAGTATGGATAAAACAGTGCTGGAATACCTAGACATAGTACAAAAGAAGTGTTCTTTTAACATATCGAGATGCCAAATTATACATTCATTAATAATTATACATGCTATTTTATAGCCTTTGATGTAATGTAATGCATTTTAGTGCCATTTTGTAAGGTGTAGTGCAACTATATCTAGAGTTAAGTTTACGCAATATTTTGTTTTTATACTTGTGACTATTTATTTTCTACACATGAATTTTAATAAACATTTTGATGTTTAACAGTTGTTTTTATACGTTTACGTAATTTCCAATTGTATAATTGTGAAGATTATTTCTGAGTTTACCACATAGGCTTGAATAGTGAAATGTGATGCCGAGTGATTTATTTTTTCTTTTAGAGTGGTTCATGCACCCAGTTAAGGCACACGAAGGCATTGTTTTTCTTTTTAGTGTGTTACTAGCGTATTGAAATATACACGCACGCACGTCTCAATCGAAAGCTACTCGTATGGCGACTGAGAACAAATTAGGCCACGGGGCCTAATTTATGCGGTCCATGCGCTATCGTCTAGTGACACATCTTCCGCTAGTTTTATTTTAATCAAAGGCTTGAATTTAACTTTTATGAAAGCGTGTTTCAGTATAGAATAAAGTACTCTGTGAAAGAGTGCCTACAGAAGTTAGGTATAACAACTACTCCATTGGTTTAGTTATCAGAGGAATGGCTGCCGAATGAAAGACCCAGGGTTCGAGTCCAGCAAACATACTTTTTATAAAACAAGGTTTTTATTTACGTTCCGTCGTTCTTTTTTCGCAATTGAGCCTGGTATAAGGCAATAAAAGTTACCTAACTACAACAGAACACTTGCCGACTCATTTGCAGAACACACGTGTGCGTGTGACGATAGGTCGACGACGGAACAGTAACAAAACAAACAGCAGAATAAATATTCAAAACGTTTTATTCGTCTAATTCTATGATCAAAAGTTATAAGTGAAAAATTGGCTGGAGTATCAACTTCAACATCAAATACATAATTTTAAAAACCACACATCATGATTACACTAAAAGTGATAGGAAAATTGTTAATACAGTTGTTGACTCAGTCCAATCTCTCACTCAACGATACATTGTATAGTTCACATAAAGAGATCAGGTTTGAAACTCAAGGGACAATAAGCTCCGACGACTGTGCAGACGCACATCTCTCTAATGGTTACAATAGCAGAATTGTATGTACAGCTCACTGAACCCAAATGCACAAAATGCAAACTTACAATAATAATAAATAATTTCTCAATATTTTGACCAGATAGATGCCAGTGTGAATGGACAATTTTAATTGACATGGCATTATGTATTTTATCACAAAAAAAAAAATGGTACCATTACATTGTACCGATTGAAATGGACACATTACATTTAAAATTTATATTGCAACTACCCAATCGGCTGATAGGAAGGTAGAAGCAATGGACAGAGAAGATTCACGAATATTAGATGATTAGAATAACTGCCAGACGCCGAGCACTGCATCCTTTATGGCTTCGATGTATTGTGCTGGCACCCAGTACACCCAATACCGGGACGCTTCTGTTGGACCTAGCTGTAGACCCTGCGAATCACATAAATATTATGATTAGATTGTTGCACATTCAAATAAAAAAATATATTAATATACAGGGTTATTTGTAAAACACTGGCTACCTCTCAGGACTATGTTACTAACATCATAATCAACAACTTTTGTTCTACGACTTTTAAAAATTCATAATATTTTGTTTATCAGATTTTCATACAAAAATCGGCCGCCCGTAAATAGGTCAAATTCAAGCAATCCCGGCGGCCTAACCCCGCTCCCCTCGCTAATGTACTATCGCTTTCTTTTGCTTCGCATAGACTTTGTAACATTTAGAGTGTTCAATTTAAATATTTTTATTTTTGTATGAAAATCTGATGAACTAAAATATGGTGAATTTTTAAAAGTCATAGAACAAAAGTTGTTGATTATGACGTTAGTAACATAGTGCTGAGAGGTTGCCAGTGTTTTACAAATAACCCTGTATATGCTTTATATTGCTTAACACACTTACCATGATATGATACTCTTCGTGTTCTTTGATTGGTTCAGATGTGATGCCTGGAAAACAAAAAATATATGAGCATTGTTCTGAATATTAAATAAGAAAACCATAATAGTTTCTAACTGGAATTATAGGCATTGGAAAAATATATTGATAGGTTCTTTATTTACTGCCACATCTACAAAGATTCAGTCAACGCAACTTACTTTTGATAGAAGCCATGGCAAGTTTTTCAGTCCGCTCCTTGGTGCCGATCCAGAGCTGATCCTGCTCATGTTTGAATGTGAGTCGAACTTTGCCCCCGTGTTTGTTGAGCATCCCACTTAGGGGAACTGGTGGCAGTGGCTCCTAAAAATTAAATTATAAATTTTTAAATAACTTTTTTAATATTTTTTTTATTTTTTCCTTTATTTATTAGTAACAAAAGAACAGTTAATTATTTATTATATTTATAAAGTTATGTGTATGTTAACATGGAGATATTTGAAAATTTACAAATGATATTAGATTAATTAACCTCTCCCGTCCCACTGACGCGATATCGGGTCCGCCGAAAAATGTCCTCTGTGTCCCCTAAGACTCGATATTGCGTCCCCTAAGACTCGATATTGCGTCCTATGACTTCACAACCGAAAACACCATCACGGCATAGAAATAAAGCATATAGTTGCGTGAAGTCATAGGACGCGATCTCGAGTCTTCAGGACGCAGAGGAAATTTTTTGCTGACCCAATATCGCGTCTGTGGGACGGGAGAGGTTAAACAATATTAACATTAAATATCAAAATTTCATATTCTTTCTAACTTATGAAATGGTTGTGGTTTATATTGTGATTTAATTCAAAACAGTTTATTGAGCTAAAAATATCTTATCAGATTCTTATTTTAAAGTATAATGAATGAAGTAATGAATCATAGTAATCTTAAGCCACAAAGTTATCTACTGCATATTTGTTTTGGATTATGTAGTAGATACCAAGATTTATTTTTGTAACCAGCTGTATGTACCTTCACTCCCTTGATTCCAGGCATCGCATCGGGAGGAATGCCCTTGTCCAATACTTTCCTGTGGATCTTCTGCACACATAGTGGCTCTTTACTTGACTGACTTCCAGCTTTTTCTTCTGCTAATTCCTAAAATATTAAACATTTGGTGATTTTGTAATAAATTGTCATAATAAATTAAGTAGTTTGTGTAAAATAAATACATAGGTAAATCTTAACATTTTAGTTTAAATAAAATGTTTTGGCAGCTATTATTGTAAGCTATTATTAAACTAACATACACCTTTTGGGCACTCTTCACAGCTAATATGTCATCCATTTTGGATCCCACCAGCATCACCTTGCCTCCTTTCACGATGCCTGACTGTCGCAGCGTCATATTGTCCTTGGCCATGCCCTTAATTATTAATTTTTGCGCTGATTGCGACACGCCGCATATTCGCTCCAAGTGCGCTTTTAAATCTAACACAGTTGCATCGTACGCGAACGTTATGTCATGTTTTGCTTTGTTAAAAACTACTGTAAATTCGATCTGTTCCGGAATTTCACAAAATTCAGGTTCTGAGTCTTCAGTGGTCTCTGATGAGCATGCCGCAGCTTCACTCTCCGCGGGAGCGGGAGCGGGTGCTTCTATGTGTGCGCTCTCTAAAATACCCTTGTTTTCTGCAGCTGACTTCGATGTGCCATTGGCTATTGAATTCGGATCCCGATTCTCTGTTGAATCTCCCTTCTCTGAAGCTAGAAAATAACATCAAAACGTGAGTTAGCAAATTTTCTAGAACAAAAGGTCTCGGTGTGTTGCTCTACAAAGACTGTCAAATCGTATTTTTATGCTAAAATTGAACGAACGTGAATGAATACTTACCAATATATTCCATAGTTATAAATTAATTGTCAGTTATAGGAATTAAAATAACAAAAAACGCTATTGTATCTTACTTGTTTTGAAAAAATAATTAAAATACAGCCGACTGGCTGACGTGAAGCAACAAATTTTTCGCACAGACTATACAATTTTTATGTCTTGCTACGTTTGGAAACGTATCGATCGATCGCTTATGCGGAGACATTCACGTTATTTCTACAAATAAACAAATCTTGGCCTCTAGGCTTTTAATTCGTTTTTGCTAGTTGATCATTCTAAACTGAAGTGTGATCAAAAGTCTACCAGTTTTGCTCGGTAATATACCTGTTCTGGGATACTTTTTTTTTGGTTGTAGGCAATTGTTAAAGTAGACATAGATTTTTTTTTACTACTGCGTTAAAGTCGGGTTCGGAGATTTATATCAGTTAAGAATCAGAACATCGGTGTCCCTCGTATATCTTTATTCTCATACATTACAGCGTTACACTACAGAGTTTGTCGCCATACAAAGAAGGGTGATGTCCTTAACAAGCTCCCAACTTTCACCATTTAATCATAAACTCACAAATATCGTAAAATTCTGCAAGCTCTGTGTGATAGCCGAGAATCTCTTTCGTGATGAACTAAATTTTTCATCATAAAAATCAAATCATTACTCTATGAGTACACTGTTCCGTTTCCATGGCGGCCAGTTTGTAAACAATAATTAAAGTGCGCTCAATAAAGTTTATCCCACAAACATTTATCCTATACGTTTGCGGAATTATGTAAAAATAATGAGTTTTAACATTGACGATCCTTTAGCTGGAATTCTCAGTGACGGCAGTGATGATAGTTTTTTTGATGACGATGTATTAGGGAAGAAAAAACCTGCAAAGAAGAAAAGCACGCCAACTTTTGAAAAGAAAAATGCACTTTTTGATTTGAAGGATGCTGATAAGCCAAAACCTGTTGCTAGTTCACTAGATAAAAAAGAGTCGTTATTTGACATAGATTCAAAGAAATCCCCTACACCTTTTAAGCGGACCGCATCAAAGGAGTCTATAAAATTTTCTCAATCAGAAGTTAAAGTAAAGGTAGGACTTGATAAATTAGATCTGGGTAAGTCACCGGCAAAGTCTAAAGTGAGTTCGAGTGCAGATAAACTCGACATACTTAGTGAGTTAGGTGGAACAAAAAGAGAGACATCTAAACCAATAGAAAAGGGGAAAAGTTCACAGTCGCTGCTTGATGACATTTTGGGTGGCTCTTCAACAAAATCAGTCGGTGGTTCTAGTCAAGCGACAAGACCAGTCACTGCTGCAAAAAGTCAAGAATTTGATTTTGATGCTATTTTGGGAAAAACTGAATCTAAAACTTCCACTTCTATAAAAAATCAGCCACAGAAAAAACAAATAAAAGAAAATGTGAAAGAAGAAAAAGAGGCTCCCGCAAAGAAAACTAAGTCTACTGAAGACTGGCTTGGTATATTTCAAGATAAAGATGAAGATAACGATGATTTGGAAGATGATACCGGAATGCCATCATGGTTGGTCGGGGGTGACTCTAAGAAGAAAAAGGCGGTAGAAAAGAAGACAGTCAGTAAACCAGAACCAGCAAAAGAACAATCAAAACCAATTGAAACAAAAGAACAAACTGAATTTGAAGCATCCACTGTGGAAGTAAAAACGGATTTGGAAACTATGGAGCAGATGGCTAGATTGAATCCGCCTTCTAATATGCTGCATGGAAGTAATGAAGATATAGCGGCCGAGGGGGCTGCTCTATACATGCAGCAACAAGAGTCTCAGCTAATGGTGGCGTTACAATTAAAGGCGCAAGAAGAAAAACTTGCTGCCATGCAGAGTGAGTCATCAGTACCTAACATATTATTATTATTTCTAGTCCATACTGTCCTACTGCTAGGCAAAAGCAGCCGTCCAAGCGGTACGCATCCAAATCATCTCGCTATCTCGTTCTGATCTGTCCTCGACGGCACCACCCATCTTCAGGCAGTTTATTATTGTAATATATTTTTTTGTTTATGATTTTTATGATATACGATTGTTTAATAATAATTTCGTGGATGGAGGCTAAGCTTGTTTGACGACCCTATGTAGTGCGTCAGAGAGAGAGCCAGCGCGTTCAACGCGAGGCTGCGCTGGCGCAACACTCACAACTGGATGCCATGTTGCGACGTCAGGCAGAGAATAGGCAACAGATGCAGTCCATCATAGCCGCACACCAGGAGAGGATCACGCAAAGGATTAAGGTGAAACTAAATACCTACTATTGTGAGATGTCGTGCAAATCGTCTAAATGACTAGTGTAGGTACTCACAACAGTTACGAAGTTGAATGCCTTTTTTTTTAATTTTTTCTAGATGGGAAATCATCAAATAACTTCTCCCGCTCTGGGCGGATCGGGAGGGCGTGTCAGACTTTTACTGACTAAAACCCACCCGTGTTTCTTCAGTTGCCCATGTGCCAGGGTCACGGTATCTCTTTCGAACAATCTCGCGACCCTGGCAGGCATTGGTCCTAGCAGACCCCTTCAGTATTGCTGACATCTCTTTGAGACGCGCGTGGAACACTATGCGCCGTCAACCCGAGCCTGGTCCTTATCGGGCGGCGAGCTACCTATTGCTCGCCGCCCGCAAGCTCGCGCCTTCGGTGGCCGGGAGTCCGCTATAGACTCCCGACGCCCGGGGCGTCCTCTCCTGCGGAGGCTAGGGACGTGAGGGCGCAGAGACTGCCACTCCCTCACGCGCCCCGCCTCCTCCTTCGCGAGCATTACTGCTTCGCAGAAGGAGGTGACGGCTTCCCATGCCCTCTCGCTCCGTACCATGGCTCGCAACAGGGCCGGACGCGAGAGGTAGCCGCCGCCGATCGCCTCCACGAGGACACGGCGGTGCTCCGCCCAGGCAGGGCACACCTCCACCGTATGCTCCACCGTGTCCTCCAGACGATCCTCGCAATGGAAACAACCGGGCGTTTCCTCCCGCTTTATCCTGAACAGGAACCCACCGAAGCACCCATGCCCGGTGAGAACCTGCGTCAGGCGGAAGGTGAGGACGCCGTGGCGCCTCTCTATCCACTCCTCAAAGAGGGGACTTACCGCCGCAATTGTGGCGTGCCCGGCGCTGGGTTGCGACAATCGTATTCGCCATGTCGCCATGAGATCCTGCCGGAGCTCTGTCCGCCGTGCCGCAATTTGTCGCGGCAGCGGAGTTTCGCCCCGGCGTTTCGCGTCCTCGCGCCACTCACACATGTGGGCGAGGACCTTTGCCTCCAGATCCCATGGCGGCACTCCGGCAAGGAGGCTCGCCGCCTCGCACGAGACCGTGCGGTATCCCCGGATTAGCCGGATGGCCACGACCCTCTGGGCCGCACTCAACCGGCGCGCTGGGCGCAGCCTCAATGAGGGCGCCCACACCGGTGCCCCATAGAGGGCCATGGACCGCACGACCCCAGTGTAGAGCCTCCGGCAGGAGGCGTTTGGATCCCCCAGATTGGGCAAGAGCCGCTTTAAGGCAGCCCCAGCCCGTTCCAGTCTGGGAGCCAAACGTCGGAAGTGCTCGACAAATTTCCACCGGCTATCGAGGACAAGTCCCAGGTACTTCATCGACGACTCAACGCCGATGTGAACCCCTCCTACCGTGAGTTGGGAACCCGCAGGTGGCGCGTTCCGAGGACCATGACAACCCATTGCCTCGGACTTGCGCAAGACCACCTCGAGTCCCAATTGCCGGATTCTATCGACGATTGTCGCAACCCCGCGTGTCATAAGTTCGGCCGCCGCCTCGTGCGACCTCCCCTGCGCCAGGACCAGTGTGTCGTCAGCGTAGCAAATTACGCTGATGCCGCTAGGGAGGTCGGCGCGCAGCACCCAGTCGTAACCGATGTCCCACAGATGCGGCCCCACGACCGAAACATTTACTCGTACCTATGCTCACTTTATCTCATTATATGAAAACTCTCGTCACTTCCTTTTTTTCAAACTACTGAACATTTTGGTTTAGGCTGATATGCAGGCATGATGAACTTTTTTTTAGGCACTACTAGGTACAGAAAATGCAGACAATGATGATATTGCCAATTACCCTGAAGAAATTGAAACTGTTGGAGATCACAAGGACCCGCCACATACGCGGGAAAAGAAACAATTGCTGCAACTAGTACAATCGTTGCAGGAGAACCATGATAAGGAAATAGACCTAATGGAAACATCGTATAGGTAAAAATATTGGATTAAAAATATGTATTTTTTGTAATGACATTTTTGCAATGGTAGTAAATATCCTTTATCAGTAACTCAGAATAAAAAAATGAACTAATATATCCTTACGTTTTATGATTATAAAGGAGACAACTAGCTTTCCTAGAAGTTTCTTTGAACCAAGGTGAAGAAAGAATGAAAGAAGAGAGTGATAAGCTAGTGAAGTTTTACTCAGAGAAAATACACTGGTTGGAAGAGCATCATCATCTGTATAAGAAGTTGACGGAAGATAACTTGACGGCTTTAACTGAACGGCATAAAACTGAGAACGAAATGCTAAGACAGCAGCATTTGGAAAATGTTAAGGTATTACAGGAACACCATGCGGCGCTCATGGAGAATATCAAGTGAGTAACAAATAATAGTGAATGCTTAGATGCCAAATATGTTTTAAGCAGGTTTCACTTATGGAAAATCATTATCGAGCTCTTGCTCAAACGTAAATCATCATCATCATTTTAGCCGTAAGACGTCTACTGCGGGACATGCCCCCCAATTTGCAGCTGTTTGCCATAATCGCCACGCGCAGGCAGGTTGGCGATTGCAGTAAGGTGGTAAAAAAAATGCGTAGAGAACGCTGCTGCCCATTCTCTAGTAAGTCCGTTAGTGGCATCTTACGACACTCACGGGAACTATTCATTACGTCTGGGAACACGTACCGTAAAAACGTAAACAGAAGTAGGTAATTTGACGAAGTTTAAAACGTTTTTTTCAGGAAGGCAGTTACTCAAGAACAGGTTCTCATTCAGGATTCAGCCAGCTTCTCGTCCGATCTAAAAGAGTTGGTCACAGATATAAGGGAGAACAAAGTTAATTGTAAAGAACTTTTGGAGAAGGTGCAATCGTTGGCAGAAAACACCGAACGTAGGAATGATAGCAGTTTGCAAGTTAGGGAAACGCAAATAAGTGGTACGTACCTCATCATTCATTTCATCCTTTTATGGAGATGCTGAATGCAGTGAAAAATGTTTTAGACATACAGAGTGACAGCCGATGATTTAATAAGCTATGTATGAAGTAAAACCTGTAATAAATAATCGTCATTTTGCGCAAAATAAACACGATTTTAATTTCTCTTAAGTTATATGAATAATAGATTATATAGACATATAATTATAATAAAAGTAAATATAGGTACTTGTTTGAACTTTGTTGTTGCAGATATGATACAACAGTTGAAGAAAGATCGCGAAAATTTGGATAACGAAAAAGCAGAAAATAGAGAAACAATTAGAATGCTAGAGGCAAGACTGAAGCAAATGACTGCGGTAATATGAATTGCAAATAATTATGTTCATTTGAAAAATTTAGAAAAAGCATAACAATATATTTTTATTTTTACGAACAGACGATTGAGGAAGAGTCTGCTTCTCTCAAACAGAAGAAAATGGAGTTCGAGTTTGAAAAAGCAACGTTCAGCAAGCAGACTGAATTTGCCAAGAATATACTCAAGAAGCAGGACGAAGAAATGAAGGTAATGGATGTTCTTTTACAGACGTTTCATCTAATGCGTGTAAAACAGTATGCGTTTTTGTTTAGATGTTGCGAGAAGACATCCAAAAAGAATTCCAAGAAAAAATATCACAAATAGACGAAGAAAAGGCTAAAGCTGTTAAGGAGAGCGCCGCACTTGCTAAAGAGAAGTCTACAGTACAGAATTTGAAACAAGATCTTGAAGTAAGTACCTTCAGAGCCAAGCCATTACATACCCAAGACTTTCCTATCTTCAACCAACTGACGAGTTATCTATCTATCATCGTTAAGGAGGGTCCGCATAAGGTGAAAATTTTAATATACGTAATGTTAAGTAATATGTTTTAGAAAATGAAGGCAGAGCTTCAGGCCCAGTTAGATGAAGTGTCAGATGAAAGATCTAAAGTAAATGTGGAGAAACAGCAGATTCATATGGAGGAACAAAGGATTATGGCTAAGTATGTCATCCATTATTTCCATGACATCAATTGTACTGAGTTAATTTGATAATGGCCGATGTTTGCCTTACACCTTCTTTATTTACGTAAATCTTCAATTTATAATTTTCAGGAGTCGTGACTTAGACCTCCTTGCGAAGGCAGCAATAGAAAAGCAAACGCATGCTGACAAAAAATACGCCGAAGCGGAATTGACACAACATAAGTACGAAGAACGTATCCGAAGGATCCAAGAGCACGTGGTTTCTCTAAACGCTAGAGAAAAACATGTTGCTAGAGAAAAAGTAGCTTTGTCACGAGAGAGACTGCATCTTCACAACGAGAGGAAACAAATTGACAGTAAACCACAATGCTCCTTATGCAGGTCTTCACAAATGCCACCGTATTTAGAACCAAATTATACTTTACCAGATTCTTTCATGAACGTCTCCCATCCATATCCAGTCTCTAGAGATTTTAGGAGTTCTAATGTGACGTCAGCAATGAATGCTATAGAAGAAGAAATGGCACATTTGTTGGGGAAGAATTTGAATTTGCGACATTGTCCTGGAATAGGAGACCTGAGAAGCCAAGATCGCCCATTTCAGAATGAGGAGAGGCAGCCGAGGCAGTTACCGTCTGAGCCTATGCAAGCGGAGTCAGGACCGTTGAAAGTGAGTTTATAAATTAAGAATTCGAAGTGTTTCATCTAATCGGCAGTTTAACCTTTTAATGAGTTTGTTGGAAGTTTTTTCTATGAACATTTTCGAAGTTTCATGTTTAGAGTTTTGTTTGCTGTCAAGATATTCGCCCAATGTTGTTTTCTACTTAGCTGGCAGCATTGGATTAACTAGAATCTAAACAAACATACGCCAACCTGAACTGAGTCCGCGTGGTCTCACATACAGGAGGCTTTTGAGTGACCCAGCATTGTGGACGTGATTATTTAGCTGGCAGCATTGGATTAAATAGAATCTAATAAAAAATCAGCCAACCTGAACTGAGCTCGCGTGGTCTCACATACAGGAGGCTTTTGAGGGACCCAGCATTGGGGACGTGATTACTTAGCTGGCAGCATTGGATTAAATAGAATCTGATCAAAAATCCGCCAATCTGAACTGGGCCCACGTGGTCGCAAATAGAGGACGCTTGTGTGTGTCCCAGCATTGGTGACGTGATTACGTTATGCATGTGCTAATCGAAAAAGGCACTAAGATGAACCCTGCGTGATCGCTCAGTCATGAATAGCATAAGGTGAATTTGTGTTACTTTGGGCATCGAGTGAATTTGTGTTACTTTGGTTTCAGAATGTGTGAATGACGTATTTTCAAGCGCGGATCTAGTTTTTCGCACCGGGGAATATCTCAACCCCATGAAAGCCCTTTAAAAAACCCATAAGCATCCTATTTTCTGTAATCTTAACAATTTGCCTCCCTTTTTCATTGATGACTACGACGATTAATCTATACCTTAGCATACAAAGTAAAAATACATATTATAAAATTATGTCTAATTTAGTGTTTCAGACTCAGTTTGGTCGAGCCCGGGGGAGCAAATACACCCATATCTGCACTTGCGCATTATTATATGAATTTACTGCAGAAGTTAAGCGTTTGTTGGATTGATTGAAAGTTGCAAGTTGTATAATACGCTGTTATTTATTTATTATATTCCTTGTATTCCAGGATTATTTGGATCCAAAATTTATGATGTTGCGTCTAGATGTACAAAAGGTATTAAGTAATTTGGATCAACCTAAAAAACAAGATTTGGCTGCCGACGACGATATTGATGAAGATTGAGTGAATGTAGAAATTAAAAATGTAAGTGATGTCAAAATAAATAAAAGACTGAACCTGTTTTAATTGGTTTAATTTACTTTGATGACTGTTAAAGAACATCTTTTGTTGTTAGATTTAAGAACAGTGTTATCAAAATGTACACAAATGCCTATATAGCTACATGCTAACTTATCTATAAATATTTCATTGTAAAAATATAGGTACATGATCTTTTCTTATTTAATAATTATTGTTTTAGGTACTAGGGTATGCAGTTATATAGACGTAATTTACAATTATGAATTCACTCTTCGTATAAATGGCTCCAATTATTTTATAAGACCACTTCAAAGTTACTCCCAATCAGGACATGATTTTTTGTATTTTTTTTAGGTTCGCGTTTAAACAAGTGTCCATTGATTGAAAGTAATTTTGGACCAGTTGTAAATACATCGCATAGTTCATACATTTCTTATTCTTTAAAAAAACATTATAGACATTACTACGCACCCAAGCTTTTCATTCGCACAGTCTTTCACAAAAATTGCTTTAAGTAATTACAAATAATATCTTTATGGACGGCCTGGCCTTGTCGTTTAAAGTATAATTCAGTAACATTCTCCTATTTTGCACAGATCTACATTATAAACCCAAATAAATTATATATAACTTATTATTAACTGACGACTGCATACAGAAGCATACGTCTGAGATAATAACAAGGAACAATATCTTCTCTAAACCTTTAGAAATGCTTAATATATTTTACTATACACAATATTTACAACACATCTTATGATAACTATAATATTGACATCCTCTATTCGTCCCGAGTTGTCAAGGCATCTCCACAATAAAGAATTCCTTTTTATAAAAGTATTAAATCTATTTTTCAAATACAGAAGACTATAGCTTTGCAAACAGGAAAGCCACTTATGATAATTTTGTTGATTATCTTTCTTATCACAGTAATAATATCATTCCACATCAAAGAAAATAATATAATTTATATGTTGATAATAATAGAAATTAATTGTTAAAAAATGTCCAAATAAATTGATAAACGATTCAAAAATAACGTAGAATATAAAATGAAAATTAATCGAAGATAGGTGATTTTCTAAAATTTCTATGTTATGACCTGCTGTTGCCCGGCGCTTTCTGGTATTTGACTTCAAGAAGCTGAGGATAGTTTTCTACGATGGACAGTAGGATCCCGTCAATGTAGTTCCTCAGTTGAACATTCACGTCTTGTTGTTCTTTTAAAGCTTTCTGCAACTGTAATAAATAAATGACGATTAATATCGTTAGTAGAACTCCACCTAGATTCCATCGATATTTGAATACACCCAAGCATTGTGTAAGGACAGTGTGGTGCTTATTTATGTCTTGCTATTGTTGTAATGATATGATAATATTATGGGATAGTATGAGGGCAAGCATTCCATTAATAAAGTATGAAAAAGGTACATTTTCAGTCCCAAAAGTATGTCCAAGTAATTTAGTTAAAAAGCATGCAAGTTAGCGTAATTCTATAGGTACAGACATGCACAGTTAGTAAAAATTTCGTACCTTTTCCATCTCTATGCTGAGATCAGATTGTGTATCGTTACCATCGAGCTGCAAAAATGCATACATGACAAATATAGGCAATTGTTCTGCAAACGATTCAGTCAGGCTTCATAAAAAGCAAAGCGACGCCACAATGTTGAATGTGAATGTTATGAGGCTATATTATATGAATGTAATACTTTCATGTAATTTGCAGCAGTATAAATAAAACATGTCAAGCTCAAAGCATAACATTATGGGTTCATATGTATAGCCGATTAATCAGTTGATAAATAATATTATTTCGAATTTCCTCGTTTATGTAAACGATTAGGCATATCGAAATGACTAATGAGGATAGTTGGATCAACAGCCCGATGTTCTGCAAGAGTATTACTGAACTACAGTTGACTTTTAAGAAGTTAATTCAGTCTGAAAAGTGTTTCAAACGTCTGAACATGCCATGAATGTTGCGTATGAAATCGATATATTAAAGTTATATTTAGTGGAATTGAAGCAAACATAGGTACCGCTGGGTACCTGCTGGTCCAACGAAGGCTAACGAACATGACGTGTCGAATGCCGAATCTTGTTCGTTGATCTTCATATTTGTAATGTCGCTCGCCTGTCAAGGTCCAGACCAGGCGGGACCCTTGAAGCTTCGCTATTAATTTCGTCGGTGAGGCGCCATATTTTGAAGTCTAAAAGCCATAATTCTTTGGGGTCGTGCCGCTTTCTGTTCTGTATATCTCCATCTTTAATACGTCATAATATGACCCCAGGTACCCAGCTTCACGTTAATGAACGAGACAATGCACGTAGTGAATGATATGATATGTAAACGTTTGTGATGTAATTACCTCATCATCGCTCATCTGTGACAGTTCGTGTGCGAGCGAGTTGGTTCCGACCAGAGGGCCAGCGACTCCGTCCAGCAGGCTCCGACCCTCCTCCACGCCGCGTGTTAGAATTTGTGCTTGTAACTCCTCTTGAGCTTCTGAGAGAGCTGGAAGGGAAACATGGACATGTAGCAACGGGTTTCGTTCATCGTTGAGACGTTGACTTGGCTTGAAGAGGTAAAATTTGAGGAGGTCGTGAGCTGTTTTTGGAGCGTCCGAAGAGATTTGTCTTTGAAATTATACACTTAGTTCCTATAGGACAACTGACTACAAGTTAGATAACTGAATAATGTGACCCGTAAAACCCGTCAGTTGTGTGATAGCGTAATTATGTACAATACCTGCCTACAGCTGCAAAAACCATATTCTTTCTGTTGTAGAGCAAGTGGAAGATTAAGGAATATATGCCTAATCCCCCCCAAGAAGGTCGCCAGACACGCATGTGTAGTAGTTTAATAAGGGACATTTGCATGCGATGATATGAGTCATTAGCCCAATTAAAAGTGAGTTAAAATTAACAATTTAAGATGTCGCGAGTGCTAGATACGTTATGAGTTATTAATTGCGTGCTATTTAACATAGCTTTATTGATCACGTGTATGTGCACATTGTTTCAATTGTTGGCACTTATAAACTGATACGACTAATGTTTGTCGCATCATTTGAAGTGGTCCGAACACTTGATGCTATCGAACAAACACGACATTCATTATATCATATTCTAATTGATGTATCAGATTTTGATCACTGTTTGTTTCAGAAGTCGCGTCAAATATCGCCAAGTGTCGCTTGTATATTATTCGTTTAGTTCTTTGCCAAGTTGTGGCAACCCATTCATTGTTCGAATCTGAATGCGATTGTATATAGCAGTCTTGGCAAGTGCTACAATGAGTCTAATTAGTACTGCAGTATGAGTATTCGATTATTAATTCGCAGAAGGGAGGTGACATATTATAGTCTGTAATACTTCCGATTTTTTTTTATCACGTAGCAATTTTGCTTTACAGTCTTTCATTTGAAATATCTCTTCGCAAGAGCATGTGGCGTAAGTGGACGCTAGACTTCTTGATATCAATAACGCTAATGGGGAGAATGGAGAATTGAACTGGTTTAATGCATAGAGGAGTGTGTTGTGTGGTGTAGCTTGGACGGGGGCGGGCTTATGTCGAGCTGCGGCCTGTAGGCTGAGTTGATGCATAGAAGATGCATTTGTGGCAAAACGAACAAGGGAAAATACTTACATTTGTTCTGTGTCCGTAGCAATGTGAGCTCCTTCCTGAGCTCATCGAGGCGCGGATCGGGCGGAGGGGGAGGCACATCTCTCAGTCTCTGCAGCTCCTGCCTCGCCGTCGCCAGTAGGCCGTTGGCCGTGGTAGCCGCATCTCTCTCCCGTCTCTCAGCTTCACGTGCGTTGTTTAAAGCAGCGGATAGTTCCGCAACTTGCTCTTGAGCTTCGCGGTGCGCCCGCGCTGCCGCTTCTGCATTCGCTCTGAGCGTTTCTGCTACGCCACGGAGTCGACCAACCTACGGTTAAAAGATTCAGTTATAGCTCTGGTCCGCGTGGATACCGGGATCGGTATAGGTAATATCGTATGTCCTAGGTTAGGTTAGGCCATGGTCAACCTCGAGGCGGGGAGGTTCAGTAGCCGTGGTTTCGAACCCCACGGTGAAGCTAAGAGGAACCCGAGGAGGGGCCGCTCGTCAGGGCTTTTCCGCTCAAAGCCGACGATGTAGCGGGCAACGCGGTGTCGTTTGGCGACATCGCGAGGGTTGGAGGCCGCGGTGGGAGAGGAGTGCCGGTATTGAGGTGCGCCGCTCTGCCTACCTTCCGCGGCCTGAATCGCCACCATCCGAAGGCGGACGCGGTGGGGCCGCAGGGGAGGAGGAGTGTTGGTATAGCGTTAGCCACTCTCCCTATCCCCTGCGGCCGAAAAGCGGTAGGCGGCGGGGCCACAGTCCTAACCCGTCGCAGGGGGACCAAGGGTGCCATTCACGGGGTCGTCTGGCGCCCATGTGCTAATTGGTCCCCGGGGTGGTCACGGCGTGTTATGTGTTCATGCGCGCCGTGAATGGGGGTATCCCCCAGAGGTGGGTCCGGCGACGGACAGCCGCGGCGGGTTCGCGGAAGAGTTTTTTCGTTCCCGTGTTCCCGCCATATGCGGTGTAGGAGGACACCGTGGAGTTTTAGTGGGTTGGAGTCCCACATAACTGCGCTATTTCCCCTTAGTAGCGCAGTATGCATGAGCATATGTCCACGAAAAAAAAAGTCATGGTCAAAAATCCGTTCAGCTTTTAAGGCGTGAAATGGTAATAGTATACAGGGCTACTAGCGCATCAGAAATATTATTTAGGTAAAATTTGGATTACAACGATCTGCACCGTAATTGCGTGACACACTATCAATCAAAATCTGAATAATGTCGAAAAATATTACTAATTAATTCCTTCATAATTATGATCGACAGAATTGTCTCAGCAACGTAAATAACGCAATGAATGATGTTGAACTGTCAAAATTAAACCCATTCTTACTATTAGTGAGCAACAACGATTACTCCTGTGTAGCTCTACAATTACATCGTAATATCTCTTATTATTAAAACCTCATGAAAGAGTTCATGCAATGATGAAAGCTGTGCTAGGTTGAACGTCGCAAAAAGCATCGAAATTTATAAACCGCAATAAAAGGTCGGGAACAATAAAAGAGTGAATGTATTTAAATCTTATCAGTCTATCAATCTGACCTTTGATACACTCGATGCAATATTAATAAATGGGACGGCCCAAGATATAAAACATTGGCTTATCTTTGCATAAATCATAAACATCGAAAATGAGAAAAAGGTTTATTGTGCGCAGTCTATATGAATGATAAACTTGATAAGTATTCCATTCACAAGTTACACTGTAAACAACATTTGAGAATTTCTAGGAACTCTTTTATTTGGAAAGCGAAATACGTTTGGAAACTCCTGAAGCCCTGTCAAGAAGTACCTACAAAAATATTTGCCATACTTCATTATGATGTCAATAAGC
The DNA here is from genome assembly GCA_947507805.1 of Aporophyla nigra. Lineage (NCBI taxonomy): Eukaryota > Metazoa > Arthropoda > Insecta > Lepidoptera > Noctuidae > Aporophyla > Aporophyla nigra. Next base: position 16,274,523 of record OX382309.1, on the reverse strand, counting down.
ATATTAGGGACATTATTTACTTCAACTTTCCACTATGTGCTTCTGGGTAAAGAGCATATGCTAACAAGCTTAAACAAGGACCATGGTATTTGACATCACTAGGAATTGTGTCTCTCCCAAAATATTGGACATGACTATTTTAGCTTTATAATTTTTATACTTATCTCACATCATCTGCCTAGCCTTTTTGGTCGGCTTCCAGTTTTACCGGATGTAGCTGAGTACCAGTATTATACATGGAGCGACTGCCTATCTGACCTCCACGACCCAGTTACTGGGTAATACGATACTCCTTGGTAAGACTGGTTGTCAGACTTTCGGGCTTCTGACGACCCGTAACGACTGTCTAAGATCTACAAAAGACAGCCGGGACCAACGGCTTAATTTTTATACTTATCTAAGCTTTATAAACATTTCCATAGTATCTCTTACCTCTTGTTTAAGTTCCGACGCCTCAGCTTCAGCGGCACCAAGTCTGTCAGTGATTGCGGAAAGTTGTGTGTCGCGATCTCTTTCGACGCGCGATATCGCTTCGCGACTGCGACGCTTCTCCTCAGCCACGCTCTCCTCACATCGGCACTCGATCTACACATCATCGACATTTTTATTATAGATCACGTTGTTTAAGAGATAATTAACGGAATTGATGCGGTTAATGACGACTAATTGTGCAATTAAAAAGATACAGAACTTTCTTTACTAAGTAGTTGATCTAATTCTGGGAGATCCGTATGATTGACATCTTTGTTCAGAGTAGCAGTCTACAGTGCTGCGTATTTCCATTCTGTACAAGGCCAAAACGCAACCATAGGAATCTGCTCGCGTATATTTTGTAATGCATTTTTTAAAGTTGTGATTACAAAGTATACACGAATTTTGCGTACTACTTGTATATAGTTTGTAACGTAGACGCGCACGTGCATCATTCCAATTTATACAAGGCCAGAATGCCACCATAGGAATTTGGTAGGACTTCTGATTGCCGGGCTTCGATTTAAGGGGTGTTACGGGAGGAGGGGGGTGTAGAGCCTCTCCTGTGAAGGAAAAGTTTCGAACCCCCCCCCCCCATTTTTGAGAAATATGTTTGATTATATTCTGTGGGGTTGACGAATAAAATGAAGGGGAAGTAGCAACGCTCGACAGGACACTTCGCTGGCAGGGCTCGTCAACAGAATCAAGGCGTTTCCATAGGAGGTCACAGTTTTACCTTAACCTAACCTCCCCAAACCATGTCGTTTCTGGCACTCGCCGGCCGCTACCGCGGCACCGCTCGCTTCGCTCGCTCGGCTCTTGCGTAGGAGGTCGCAGTTTTAACCTAACCTAACCTAAACTCCCCAAACCATGTCGTTTCTGACACTCGTCGGCCGCTCGTCTATACCTACAGGTTTAGTTTGCATGCGGAGTAGCACTGTATATTATGGAACAATTTAGTTACTTTGGCCACTACAAAGTATACACGAGTATTTGCGTACTACTCTTGTATAGATTGGAAGACCTTGATTAAAAAGTGATTTCCAATGTATACGCGACTAGTTTCACACCCTTGCGTTCTAGCCTTGTACACATTGGAAATACGCTACAGTGCTGGTTATTTGTGGGTATGAACATACTTAACTCTGGCAAAAAAGCTTTTGAAAGAGGAGTATGAAAGAGGAGTCTGCAACTCAACTATGTCGTAGAGGTTCATATTGCCGGTGATATATATGCCGGTTGATATTGATGAAAAATATGTCGCAAATTGTAGAACTATCAAAATTGAGGTATGGAATATGCTATTCCTACAGAAACTATACGTACGAAGTCATATAGATGGTATAGAAATGCATGCAAATACTGCCTATACTAGTGAACACACTGTCTCCTTTAACATTGGTATCACCGGGCTCAAGAGTTAGAGTTTCAATTGAAATGTAACACTTTAACGTCAAAAAACATTTCATTCGTAATTTTTATTTGAGGATTTGTACTGACCTCTCGTATCTGCTCATCGAGCATGTGTACCCTCGCCTGCAGCACCGCGTTGTCGGCCTTCGCCCTGGCGTAGCGCTCGTCCGCCGTGCTCTGAGTGTCAGCCAGTGACGTCACCTGCTGCTGCAATAGCTGCACCTGCCAAAGAGCGACGACATTGTTATATTGAAAGAGCAAAAACCGCACAAAAATTTAGTGATGTCTCAAACTGGAATGTGACCATTGGAGTTCTGTACATTTAAATTTGTGGCTTATGTAAGATTTATGACTATGTTTTATGTTATGCTATTGCTAAGATTCTACATTCTCGTTGGAATTTGCAGTTTGTGAACCTGAATCGACGAAAAAAAAGCAGCCTATAGCGAGAATCCCTGTCTCCATGAGAGTACTTTTCCGAGTGATAGAATTCTAAGAGATGTCAAACTCATTACAGAAAACCATTAAATTAAGAGTTGGTATCATGTATGACATTCCATACAAACGTATATGCCAACAGATGATAATGACCTTTCCCAAAATGCTGATACACTACAAACCATAAATAAGATAACGTAATATTTAAACGAGTTGGTAAAGCTACACAATATTTACATTTCGTCCATGATCCAAAATTCTAATGTAATATTACTGTTCGTTTAGACAAATATGTAGGTTTATTGATATATAAACATCGAATGGGTTCGATATTGAGCGATAACGATGTCAGTAAGCGTTTACCATGCCACGCACTAGTGGGCACCAATGTTACCATTACAGGCTAGAGACGCATTTCAAATTGCGACCGTTGAATACAAATCGATTAGGATCTCCAGAGATTCATTGTGATTCACAATGGTTATGTAAGGTCAGGTCTGGTATTCGTATGGATAGCAACAATCACGTGTTAGCTGACCGTGTTCGAAATAACTGAAATAACTTTCTATAATCTCACTGTTTCGTGTAGAATAAAAACTTTCGCGTGACCTGTAATATAGTCTTTAGTAACGATTACCTTTTTATTGACATAATTACGTGCATATTTGTAGTTATTATCGATGCGTGAACAAATATTCATTTGTCGTCGGTTTCGCTTAAATTCATTACCATAGCCGTGATCAAACGTGTTCTCATTTTGTTCAAACAAATCGATGTATTACTTTACCACACCTCTGTTGATTTACTAGTCTCACAGCTGCCAACTAGTACCACAGTGCTTGTTTTCTATAAATATTATGATGCACGGCATATAATATGTTACGCTCCGACGCGACGTAGGTCTAGGTTGAGGTGAGTAACGAATATAATGAAATAGATGAGCACACACCTCACGTACTGAATCCTGCATGAGATCATGCTGCGGAAAGACATTTCCTAAAGGCAAGCGGTGAATCGGTGAACATATTACGTTCATGATGCGGATGAGACGACTTATTAAGAATACTTCAAAGAGATTCAATCACGGAGCTAGACTAGGTCATCAATTGGGCACACTACAGAGAGGTACCGAAAAGAGCCAGAATAGTTTTAAGCAATCGTAATATCAATTCTGATTAGATGTTCATCGTCAACGCAAACCGTCCTTGAGACATTTTCCGAGTAGGAACTCGACTGAAACTGTGTCTAATTAAAGATAGTTAGTAAGATCACTTGCCGCCGCTTGTAATTATAAAATTACGAGTTAATTGATTTCTACATTGAGTTCTTCGTAATCATATTATAGCTTAAATAGGTATGTCGCTCTAAATGATGTTTTGCTTTTTACGCAGAAAATGGATTTCATTTTGTTACAAAATCTGAGCAACTGCGAAATCGGATTGGATCAAAGAAAAGATTATATAGATACACAAAATCACAAAATCTAATAACATGATGGAGTATTTCAAGGATTAGTTTATCTTTAAGATAAGCCTTAGTGCCTTGTAGTTATTTTTGCTACATTAGATACGCAAATAACTTTGATATTTTAAAGACTTTTTTATAAATTTATTTTTAGTAATGTCTCTGCGCGTATCGTCTCCTTTCTTTACTTTTTCTGCGCGTTGTGGTGAATCAACGAATCGACAAAATATAGACAAATGGTCATTGAAGCGTTATTTAGAAGAGCAAATTGTAATCGTTTCGTTGAGCTCCACTGAGCCCCAGTCAGTCACGAAGGAACTTCTGATTCTATGTATGTATTCGCATTCCTACCCACTTGCAGTGTTTTATGCATTGACGAGTTCATTGTATCCGTAATTAACCTATAGATCTCAAACAGGTTCGGAAAAGGCACTTGGTTTGAAAACCGTGCACAAGATTAGTAATTAAATTTCTTGGACGGTCAACTTTCAAGAAAACGTGTCTCTTGTGTAATCATCTCCCATTAGTATGAGGACAATTTGTGAGAGAAAGAGAAATGAAAAGTTACAAATGTAATTAAAACTCTGGTAAATTCGTTAAAACTTTGGGAAAGTCAAATGTCCAACGCGAGATATTACAGTGATGGTTGACACGTCGAAAGACTATATAACTTAACCCATAGATATATCTGCTCTCACTTGATTGAATCATATTTTAATGAGAACTTAAATAAAATTAATAACAATTTCGTGCAAGTTGCAGGAAGATGCACATCAGGAAGAGATTGATTCAAACGTGTCAAGTAGTTGCTTGAGCGATGATAGTGCCTGACGTAAGATATTACATGACCAATAAGTTGCTTTTAATCATAGTAAACTGTTGTAACAATCAGTATTATAGGAACATAATTTCACCAACAGTGAAGATTGAATACCCGGTATAAATTCAGGAGAATTAAATTGCACAGTTTGTTTGTGAACACAATTCCTACTGTGTGCGATATTGTTTTCCTCTTAAAATTGGGTATCTACGCACCATTTCAAATAGTTTTCCTCGTCGAATAACCATAATGTACTTATAGTAGCAGAAAGTTAAAATCTGATAAGTAACTTAGTATAATGTAAGCTGCGGTTCTGTTAGGGTAGGGGACCGGACACGATCGGCTAAAATAACTGGCTCAATGAGCTTTTCTTTATTGAGTGACTCATGAAGACACGACTTTTAAAGAGCGACTCATTGATACAATTTAATGGAGACCGTCCGTGAAGAACAACAATTTATTATTTGTACAGTGAGTTTAATGTTCCCCGCTACGTGTCCGCCATGTGAATCATTTTCAGTCACTTGTTTCATGAGTTTGACTATTATTTTTGTCTTCATTTTCAAGATTATGAAGTTTTTAATAGTTGTGACGGTAAATATTTATTTATTACTAGCTTTTGGCAGCAGCTTCGCCCGCGTGGAGTTCAGAAATTATCCCACGGAAACATTCTACTGGAATAAAAAGTAACCTTAGCAACTATCTGTGTGTCAAATTTCATGCAAATTCGTTTGGCAGTTTTGGGTGATTGAATAACAAACATCCACACATCTAAATATCGAAACTTTCACATTTATAATATTAGTAGCATATTAACAATAAGAATTAGACTACATACTTAAAATTAAATCATTATCGTTGTTTATAAGCTTGACTTTTATTATGACTCTTATCTGATAAAAATATATTAAATAATATTTCAGTACAACCGGTTACGAAACGCTTCATGGTTATTTAAAAAAAGGTAAAACGACATGTGTATCGAGTTTTAAATGTAAAAACTATTGTATGTATAGTCTTCGCGGCCAGATCAATCAAAGATTATTTTCCGTTAACTTTCACCAGACTGAGTTGTAAAGATTGCTTTATACTGACAATCAGAATAACTGGAATAAGTAAGTACATAGATGTTACAAAAAGAATTTCAGCGATATTGTCCACAATAACGCATTGATCGCTCCATTGATCACAGATTCATCATCCAAAGAAATTTTATCTTGTATTTTATGAAGATATTTTTCGCCGATATGCCTAAATGTGTTTTCTTGTACAGTTTGAGATAACAATTTTATTTAGTAACGTGTCTGACGATAATAGATTAGCTATCTATGTTACATCTATCGTCATTATTTACTGGATATGAATTATGATTATCGAAGTCATGTGCTATATGTTTTTATTTACTTCTCTATCATTCGAGATTGCATTTAGGTGCATGCAATTCATACACCTCTGACAAAACCCTTGAGGAATACAGGTGTGATATTAAAATATGTTTATGTGTTGTTTTTTTTTAGAAAAAATCATAAAGTAAAAAACACTCCCAAAAACTTGATACATTAAAAGAATTCACATAAGTTCAACAAGATAAATGTGAATTGAATCGCTATGCAGCTAAACTTATCGCTTAACTGCAAACGGAAACGTCGCTATGCAACGAAACACTTGTAACAGTTGTGATCTTTTACTTAATGGTTTAGGTTTCTGGAATTAGCAAGCATATGTTATGAGTGCTTATGAGAATTATGAAAGTGAAGGAAACTGGTAAGGTACAGGTATACTTATATGGATTGTAGAAGTAGAAACTGTTAGTGCAAGATTCGTTAAAAGAAAAGTTGAAGGACGTTGATCCATAACTATTTTCTCCCCAGCATTAGAAGGCAATAGAAAATGTGAGGACGACTATTAACGTCACGCAAAGTGAGGTGAGATTACTGTGATTGATTACCGAGTGTTAGCTAAAGTTAGAGCCGATGGTGCAAAGTGACGATCAAATTAGAAAAACGACCCTAGATAACCAACAGCTGATGAATTTGATGACATCATTTCTCTAAATCTGCCTAGAAGTAATTTACCAAACTATGTTAGTCTGCAAAGTATTTTTAATGAAAAACAAGCAGATGAGAAGTTTCCACGCGAAGTAAATTATCTAGACAATATAAACATGTCATTAGTGCAATGTAATTCTGTACAACGTGATGTAATTCATCATAGCATGGGAATCTTGTGATGATAGCAGCTTGGTTCCGATGTAAAACTATAGTTTTTGTGTATCTTAATGTATTTCGTATAAGAAATTAAACGCTGTGATGGATATTTTCGTAATTTTGTTGATTGTGCTTTTTTCTACGAAACTGAAAATTCGCAAGCTACAGTATTATGGAGGACAGACTAAAGCCTGGTAGCATTAGTGATCTACACGTATTCTGATATATCTGGGACGTCGTAAAGGTAGTGATTCATGATGGTTGCAAATAAAGTGGAGTGTGTAAGTGGTGCCAGATGATGACTCGCATCCTCACGCTCCAGAGCTCAGAGGTGCCTGATTTAGAATTGTACAATTTTCTAATATAAAATTCATAGAAACACTATAGAGAAATATAGTTGAGTGGACTTTTTTAGAGTTTTGCGTACAATACCGGTTTCAGTTGAGTAACTTCAATTCAATTTGTCTCTGCCAATAAGAAACTTAAAGTAATCAAAACTTTGGAGAAATACAATACCGAACTTAATTTATAATTTGCAGTGACATAACTAATTTAGCTACGCTCTCATGGGAAAAGAGAAATGAATCGTCTTTTTAAAAATGTAATGCTGCATCGGAATATATCAGACTTTCGATCGGAGCTAAGGTACGAGTACTCTCAGTTTTACTTTTGTTGAACCGCGCAGACTGGTTTCACTTCACTGATGTGCCCGACTTTAAGACTAGCGCAGATCAATTGTCTTGTGATTTGTAAGAAAGCAATTTATTTTGCATTTATTCAGAACTGATTGTGTTTTTCTTCTTTCTTGTAAAATGGCTTGAAATCGAAAGTATCGGCTGGTTATCATTATCAACTCACGTGTCTTGAATATTAGATATCTAATCGGGGATTCTTGTGAGTCATAACTCATAACTTTGTATATCTAACCCTTCATTACATATAATATTATCTTTTTTAAATAGAGCTGCAATCTCAAAAGGAGATATTTCTTACAAAGAGTTTGAGAAAAGAACAAGTCGTGAGTCGTCGAGTAATTAAAACGCGGATACTCTAAAGCCTAACAAAAAATACAACAGACAGAACTAATGTGAAAACTTAAGCTTGCGAAATTAACAACTAATGCAAACTAAAACATAGTAATTTTTTTAAGTTCTATAGATAAAAAAACATTATACTATAGAAGCAAAGTGAAAGACTTGTAAATTGATTAGAGATCTACAAAAAAGTTGTGTAGATTGTAGTTGAATTGGCACTAATATAATTTTAGAGGAACAATGGCCATATGAGAGATCTCATAAACCTAGTTAAAGGGTTAATTTGTAGGTACTTGTAATAACGGACAGAATACATTAAGATTACTTAACCCAAAAGACAAAAGCTCGTAACTCAGTGGTAATTAGAAGATAAGTGGATGATGAATGAGTTCAAAAATGTGAATGATGTTAACAATTAACGTAAACTTTAAACTCATATATTGAGATAATAAAAAAAAAGTACAGAAAACTTCAAATACATGGGACTAAATGGGATCAAAATTAAATAAATATAGATACCAAGGTACTTTGTTTAGATTTCCTAAAGTGTTGCGTGCTTCTATGCTTAGGCTGGTTTAAAACTAGTTAGGTCTGTTTAATCTAGGTCTTAACGCAAGTGCACCTTCAATGACTATAGTTATAAGGTCTATTGTTAACCAAATTGGTGTATCAAGTTATTTATTTAGTAGGAACCTACAGCTACAGCAGTTTAGAAAATTTTGAAACTGCTGCTTAGTTCGGAATGGTAATGTCGCCAAATGCAGCAAAGCCAATACATGTCGACGTGTTCATATGATGGGTACAATATTAATTGGTGAGTCAAGGAAAAAATTAACAATCCGAGGTCATAACCGATAGCCTTTACAATTATGTCCATGATGAACAGACTTTATCTCAAAATTGTTTACTGAAGTACTGAGATCATCGCTCATTTGCACTGTCAAGTAAGTTTTAGTTGAAAGCAAATATTTCGTAACGCATATATTACTTGTCCAACTACTTTGTTTTCTGGATAAACAAGACAGTGGCAAAATTGTGGAACTCATTACGAATAGATCTAATAAAGTCGATGGTTCAGAAATTCATACCGCAAAACCTATTGAGAAGTAACAGATTGGTTAGTAAAACCATGATTATTATCGTTAAGTGCAATCAATAGGCACTTTAGTTGAATAGCAGGCGGGAGTGAGTGCTCGTGACTTCCTCGAGTGAATATATTTTCTTCACTGTTGTGTGTTGTCGAGTTGTCTCGCAACTTTCCAACGTTTGTTAACAGCACCGGCTTTGCCTCGGATGGATATTTGCGAGTTGACGGTCGGTTTCGTTCAATTACCATCGCCCGGTGAAGTTTCAGATGTCATGTGTCTTTCCATAATAGGCGCTAGATGAAGGAAGTTTGTGTAGAAATATTGACACTTGAAGATATATTGCTTCCGATTGCATAGAGTAAACTGTTGCGTATTCAAGACTAGAAGATGTTGAAGATAACTTTTATAAAATTTTAATGACTGACGGAAAAACCACTCTCCATTTAGTTCACTTGTTGGAACACGATACGGTCAAATCGTTTGCTGTTATCGCTCTAATGTTAGTGTTTACTACGATTGGCTGTACAATTAATTTATTGCAGATATAAAGGTCAACGTCCGTGGCGTCGGGCGGCGCCCCAGTTAAATAATGACAAAGTATATTAGGTCGTGCGGTAGGTAATGTATTGTCCGACCATACCGGTGTTACCGGAAAATCGATATGCACTCACTATGACACGATATCGGTAACGGTCAACTGTAACCGTTGGGTCCATTGATTGTTCTAATTGTTTTCATAATTAGCTCTGACCTGACAAACAACAGATTCTAGTTCAACTGCATCAAAGCTTTGTTACAACGATAGTGATTTCGGAATTTAAAAATATGTGAAAACATAATTGTAACGATTCTGGCATATATACGACCCTTTTTATTTAATTTAAATATCATTGTTAAGATTCCTGATAGACATATCACCGATTACATTCAAAACAAAGGTAAAATTAAACAGCTAGTAACGGTGCAAAATGTCGTCAATGATAAAGAAACTGATGAGAATTCACTGCCTCTATATAGCTACATGGTTAACAAGATTATACCCATAATTAAACGTATTGCCGTAACCAACTGGATGACTGAAATACTATTAATAGGTAACGAATATCAAATTAAAGATGATTAAATCATTTCAGGTTAATCATCGTCAAACGCAATGCAGATAAATAGTTACTGCGAAAACTGTTTGAAGCTAGTCGGCTCATTTACCGCATTCTCACTAAAGATTTACGATATGAAATGGTGGGCGAAAGGGAATGTGACTAGTACTTAGCAGGTTTACGTAGTTTTTTTTTTAGAAATTGAGCTTAGCCTTACAAAACTGGAATACTGATGATTCGCTAGTAGATCGGACTCAGGAGTACTACTGAGGTGTTCCACGTCGCAAAGGTCCATATTTAGATTTGAAAGCCAACCTTCAGCAATAGGCGAGGTACCGGAAGAAGAAGACCACCCAAATGTTTCTTTCCTCATTATAAAAAATAAAAAGGTATAGAAATGAGTATGTCATCCAAGTAGGTTTTGCTCATATGAGTCAAGAATATTTAAGCATGAAACTTAAAATAAATACTAGACAATATGTATTTGAGCTTGAATCTAATGAGCGTACAAATGATTACTTGTTGCTGTAGGTCCGTGCTTTCTCGGTCTATTGGCATTTCCATAGTAGCCAAGTTAAATGCATGGAATTTACAATTGTGTTTTTCAAATATAGGTACAGGAAGATTCGTATAGGGGAGTAAATATAAATATTCGTACGCAATACTAACCTAATTATCATTTGTACATAATGTATTCTGGACGTAGTTCGTCCATGACACAGATTTCAAACAAAATGGTGTTACATCAGTTAGTAGAATAATTCCGGGCAGGGTCAGACAACCAGATCCTTAGTTGTCCAAGCCCTTTCGAAATTTAGAAGGGATCTGCATTAGTACAGTAACTATGAGGAATGATTTGCATGAGTTTTCGTCGAATGTATTTCAAGTCCCCAGTATTACTGTTTTCATTACTGACATTCAAATATTATGGAATATCACACGCACCGAACGACCAGTAATAATTAAAAACATAATTGTTTTAGTAATATCATTGTTCTGTAATTTCACGTAATAGAACACATTATGCAAATTGTAGCTAAACATGGTGACTTCGTAATATGCCAGGGTGCCTTTCTCAATAGCTACGAGAAATAAATTAAACAACAGTATTGTCTTCATGTCAACCTCTCTTTTGCTAAGATTTTCTTGTGAATGTTGTTGATAAACACCTTTTATCTGATTTCAATGGTAGATCATTCAACTTTACCAGTGTTTTTAATCAATTTGATAATGCTTGTGTTATGATTTTCTTAGGTGGGCGTAGTTGAGGATCCTATATATTACGTACCATAGCATTTTAATTCAAAACAACTTGTAATATATCAATTCCTTGAATCAATTTATAGATTATTATCATAACACTCAAAAGATATTGATAAAGCTACAATCTAAAGTAATCTAAACTATTGCCATCATCGATAAGGTATTTTAGGTAGGTAATCGAGGGTACTGTCGCGTAACGTAGGTACCAGGCTACCAGAAGTATGCAGAGTTTGGTCGATGAACATAATATTCAGAAAGAAATGATCGCGTGACACTTGTAAACAAATCAAAGGCCGCGATGGCACGAGCAGGTCGAGAAACTTCACGTTGAAGAAATATATAGGTACTTTTGTTTTCTATTGAACGATCATAGCTCGCGGTAGAGACGTATCGGCTACGGAAGACACTGAAGTTTTTGTAATACCTGGATTGGGAGTGCCAATTAAATCTATAGAATGCAACGCTTAGACGAAAATAATCAGTCTATCAATTTATTTGTTACTAGATGTGATTAAAACGTGGAGCTTTCCATTTATATAATACTTTCAATTCTAGTTTTTATAGTTTAGTTGTCCCGTGGCCCACTCCACTAATTTGATAAAATATGTGATAAAATATGATCATAAGTTTTACATTACAAAAGTTCCATCGGTTGCCAAATAATAAGCTAGACCAACTTTGGACATCCTTTGCAAGCACAGGAAAATTCAGGAGTAACGCGACATTTACGCAATTGGAATAGGAGTGAGTAATCCTTTGTGAATCAATTGCCAGGAAAAAAACATGTGTTAAACGATGCTGTACGCTTGACGTCATTAGTATTGATGATGACCAATAAAATAATTCAAACGTCTAACCAATTAAATTAAAAGTACCAATGTAAGAATTGCCTATTACGGTTCCTTAAGGATGCTCACAGAAATTACTTTTGTCATCTATACCAAATGTTAATGAAGATAAAGAAAAAGAGAGATTTAAACAATGCTCACTTGATCAGATAAATTATCGCACCACTGATGCGCAACAGTCTTCTTCCCACCGTTCTGGCCATTGGCCAGATGAGGGGTCAGAGGTCCTCCAGTAAACAAGTCCTCCGTGAGACTCGCGTCAGAGGTTATCCTACCTCTGACCTCGGGAGGGGGACCTTGAGGGCCCACGAAGTCGAACTGACCGTCCCACATATCATACTCCAGCTCCAAACTGTCTTCAACCTCAACTTGTTCACCCATCGTGCCTCTGGACCGATTGAACAGACCCGATTTAAACATTTAAGATCCGGTACTCTTATCTTTGGATATATTCCAATATTGCACTGAACTAACTTAACTTACACATTAATTAAACACTAGTTCGTAATTTTTTAGTTTGACTTTTGTGGATTAGAATAATTCCATTCGGAATAAAGCTAGAATTGTAATGGCACACTAGATTAGTGATAGTTCTTGCGGCTCTCCTGTTCTAATACAATTACGAAACTTCACATTCACGTAACACCGCTTAAAGGCAGTTAATCACACTGTGTCACATCTTTCACATAAACGGCTTCACAATGATTCCAATGTATGATCCCGTTGGTCAGTGTCACTACAGAAATCCTTTAATTGTCGTCGTAAACAAGTATCAAAATATCAGGCAACAGGAGACTTCGCCGAAGTCGATTCAAAATTTTCGACGGTTGCACTGACATCCTTTTCGAAACGTTGAATTGTGAGTAAACACGGTTAAGATATTTGGATTTCTCTTGAAATGTTAATTTGTTTGTTATCGGTTTCGAAGTATAACAATCGAAACTTTTAAACAATCGCGCTGGTACGTGGTGTTGGCACAGTATCGCGTTGGGCACTAACCGGCGCGCGGCGGCGGCGTTCGGCCGGTGCGCCCCACCCATTGACACGACATGATTATCAGCCGGCCGAGCCACCGCGCCATACAAATAAACTTTATTCGCTCCCTGCACATATGCACAGCCGTCTGATAGATAGTTCCGAGGCAATAACCCCTTTCATAAGCTCCCCCAGTCTGGTTGCATCTCGTAATTTTACGGGCGAGGGGCCATCATGATTGCGTCCGACTATGCCAGATGGAGAACGATTGAATTCAACGAACATTCTTTACAGACTTTGGTTTATTGCTAAATTATTCACAAAGTCATTTCAAGTCTCATTGTACATAATTGTAACAAAATTGTAATTACGAGTCATGAGCATCGGTATATAGTTTATGTAGTAAGGGTTTCGTAAAATATGATAAGAGAATTGATTGACCTGGAAACTTAGACTGTGAATGATAATTTTGCAGCAGAGAAATTGAAGAAAGTTGATACTGAAAGTGAGAAGCAATATGATAGAAAAAACGTGAAATCATTAAGTGGACTCCATAGATGTTACCGGCTTTTGCAAGTTGCAATCATGGAATGGCGGCGCATTTGTATTTTACTTGATGCCTATTTGATTACTCGAGCGGTCAAGATTTAAAAGCAGTTGATGTTCAAAATAAAACATTTACACAAACACGTAAATCTACGCATGACATTCAATTGGCAGCTGTTTGTTCATTTTTGAAAACGATTGACCTAAAACCCACAATTAATAAAAAAGCTGGTGTTTGTAAAGATAGATTACAAAATGTCGAACTACTTCTAGAAAAAAAAATAACAAAGATGATTAAAAAATAACAAAATAAAGAGTTATTTAATAGAATAGATAGAGTATTGAAATGGAGGCTATTGTTCACACCGTGTGAAATTCGTGCTCGGAAATTTGAATTGAATACCATTGCCGGTTCTATTTAACGGATAACAGAAACTGTGAAGTAATCATTAAATCAAAGCAGAAATTTAGACCTATTTATGAATTTCTTGATTCAGTTGTCTGATTAATCTTTTTGTTCGGTGCAGAATCGTTTTTGTGAAAGTATCAACTTCGTAGTCTTCAGATGATATTTTCTACTGAGAAAAGCGTGAAATAAAATGATGAACATATGGATCACTTAAATGGGATGTACAGGATGCACATGTTGTCGGTTGTTTTTACTGGTGGTTCGTTGTCTGTTCGATTAGAGTGTATTCGATTGAAACTGGTTGAGCAGTAGTGAAAATAGAACAACGAGAACTGTTGCCTTCGAGGCCTTTATATCGCGACGAGGCTCTTGCTCTCATAATACGATTGCGACCGAGCTAGTTTTATGCCCTAACATGTCCTTTATTATTTACATAAAAATAAGCCTAGTAATTTCATTTACTTTATCGGTTATTGTATCACTGACGTAACAAGCAAATTATAAAATTAATTAAACTTGACGCAACACGCACTATTAGGCACGCCGTCGTAAGCTTTCAAATGCCAAACAAAGGGTTAAAATATTCTCATAATGAAAGAAATAAAAAATTCAAGTCTTTTATTCAACATAGTTAACAATTGAACGAACAATGCGATCTCATACATTTTAATACAGTTCATACGAGCGTGGCAAATAGTAGCGAACAAACGTCACTCATGTCTATGTCATGAATAGAATCCGCATAAAAAGTTAATAATTTTAAAGCAGGGTTGTACAGAAATAGCTTAGGGATTTATCTGTCACTTTTTGGAAAAGGTACTTTATGATAACCTACTAATGAAAATGCTGAAATGTACTGAAAAAGCGAAAGTGTGAATTGTTTATTGATAGAAATAATTCAAAATACCGAAGAGACTGATGAGTGGTCTGATGACATTCTAATGGTTGTTGATGTTACCACAATCGACAGTCATGATTCAATTTGTTAGATTTTTTGCTCAACTTGCAACATCAATACTTACTATATTTTATGTAAGTAATACTATTTATTGCATAAAGCAGGACAATAGTAAGTATTAGCAGTGAGTCAGTAAGTATTAGCACTGCACTCTGATGTCAAAAGTATATACGTAGAAGTGTACCCAGTGAATTCCATCAAGCACAAGTTTTTTCTTTCGCATACAACGCTTTATGACGATAGATGTATAAACTATTTTGCAATCATAGTTTTCCGGATAACTCGTCAAAATATGAACTGAGATTTCCCCGTTCTCGATAAGTCATGATTGATGTATATGTCATACTGTGACGATGTTCGATTTTCACAGCCTTGATGAAAAGTAAAAGTGAAAACTAATTAAAATACTTTCAGTGATTTATGCGAAATGTCGAAACTCTAAATATCGTGTTGACGTTACTTCATTAACAATCGTTTGTGTTGGATCGTCTTGATTCATTGGTTGAGTCATTGTCAAAAATTGTAATATATTAGTGAAGATGATCTTTGGTAATAGAAAGTTGACAAAGCGGGTGATAAAATCCACGACAGAACTTGAAAATTGATCCTCTCTGTCACATATATTGTGGATAAAGAACTGTACCCGCCAGTGAACATGCAAATTATCTTTGTCAAGTTTTAATTACGGTTTTTGTTCCACTGCCGCAATTTGTGCATGGGAAATTTAATATGTGAATAGATTGATAATTATGAGTATCCAGCAATTTCTCTTTTATGTTTCCGTTAAGTTTCCTTGACTTTATTTTACGACTTTACTCAGGTCTTTAATAGTGGTCCTTAAGTTCTCATCATTTGCCTAGACTTTTTCCAACTATGTTGGGGTTGAGCCTCATCGGGAGCGTATTGATGACGAGGTTTACTATCGTTTCTTAATTATAATTCCTCATCAAAGTACAAATATTATAATGTAAAGCTGAATATGGAACGACTTTTTGGCTTTTGCGTGTCGATTAAAAATATATACAAAAAAATTACATCAGATATTTAAGCATTACTGTCCACAAAAAAAAGGGTGGCATTGTTTATCATTATTCACGGTTCTCGCTGTAGAAACCTATTTAACATAGATATAACAGTACCTACTGTCGTTTAATGCAGTAAGTTCGTGTATCGTTGTTTCTCACACAACATTCAAGTTTCATTCGGAATTCCCCGTTACTCATTTATTCAAAGATTAGTAAGGAACGGAGGGGAAAAGTCGGAGGGTGGTCAAATAATAATGGGATTGTAACACAAGTTACCAGCTGGAAATTTGTTGTAACAATTCATGTTGGATGATTAAAGTACCGGAGTTTCATGTTAAAACGAGTTTAATCAACTTACAGTCAAGTTCTTGTGAACGAAAATAACCAATAATACAGGGCAGTAATTAAAATAAGACAAACAAGACAGCAATGAGTTATCTAAACATAAATCTATTAATACTCAATATAAACATGCAGATGCTAATGACAGTATAATGGCAGGGAACAGTTCTTGCTTCGTTTCCGCACTCGGTGCCGCTTGGTCGGCAGCAGACGACCTCGGGGTAGTTCAAGGTTGAACTCCACCACAAATAAAAGACACTGACCGTGTTGATGAACTACATAACGCCATTAACTACATAACTATTTGCTGTAGAGAAACTAGACTAAAAGCAAATGTTATTTGTATTTTTATGTATTTCAATAAAACATGAATTTTAATAGATGTAAAAGATGAAGAACAAGAGACTGTTAGATAAAATGGAATACGTGAAACATGAGATCCATTATACAAATTTACGACAAGGAAGCATTTTTCTAAATTACTATTACTAATAAAATACTCATGGAACTGCCCATAGCTGTCTCTGTGTTGGTGGCACTCTATTTAAAGTTATCACATCATCCAAATACGGGACGCTGTGATCACCATGACAAGTATCTAAATGTGGGGTTTGGTCATAAAATGTCTGACAAATAGCAAGCCTGTCTTGAAAATTACTTTTGAAATAAATTGTTTCATTGGTGGCAATAAAGACAGATATAAATTACTAACAATCAAATTCTACATGGTTAGAAACGAAGATGCATTTTTTCAATTTGCTTTAAATATCTAGCGAAATATATATTTCATCGTTGACTTCGGCGATGGTTTTATATCCTGGTCTATCATTGTCACAACTTCCTTTGACTCATTTCGTAGTTGGTTTTAATTTATAGATCGCTACTGCTAAGTAATAGTTCTTCATAAAACGGCTGCAGATGAATAGCCGAAATCACTCGACAAATGGTAACAAAAAGTCTCCTTCAAAATGCACTTCACTGCAATTTCCGGACAAAAACTGCAAACATTGTTTCGGTAAAAAAGCACGAACTAAATGTTTTGCTACATAAAGACAATTGTCTGCACGGTTCGTGTGGAGATAGCTAAATATGGCAAGTTCCCGGATTCACTACACAAGTGTCATCTCACGGTATAATTACGACGGTAATAATGATCGTTACTAGATAATATCTCGTCGACTAGATCTCTACTGTGCCACATATTATAACACGTTCACACCGTAAGCTGATCTTTGCGCCCTAAAAACTAAATCAATTGCTTTCGTACAACGTGTGGCCCAGATGAGTGACGTTGCCCCCTGCCTGAGTTTTATTTAGTTTTCTGCGAATTTCTACACTAGAAATATATATGTTTTAAACTTTAATGGAAAACTACAGTGTCTGTACAAAAGGAGGGATTGTATAACGTTCACACGACTAGATGAATGTTCAGTGTTCGCAAACCTTTGATTATATTTAAGTATCGTGTTTCAAATGTGGAGTTCCTCGAGGTGGAACATAAATTACAATTAAGTTAAATTGGGATCTCCTTAACTCGATACTCACGTAGGAAGGATTTATGTGCGCTAAGTATTTGTAGGCATAATGAATCCAATTCTGACGTTTTCTTTCTTGGAATTCATTATACAGCAGCGATGGAAAACGAAGGAAATGAGCGAAGGACACCAGATAAGAAAAAGAGGTAACACGAAAACGAACGGAAACCGGAATCCGTAATGTTTTTAGGCGCTGAAAACGAGTGTACGAATACTTAACGAAGTTTTTTGATAGATTGTCGCAATAAAACATACATACATACATACATACATAAACGCACGCTTAATTGCCATGGACGTAGGCAGAAACTGCAGAACGCAAACTGCTACGATCCTTGAATACTTGTTTTGCCTCGTTTACGTTCACACATCTGGTTATACACCAATTGTGAGTACTACGCACCTGACCTTTCTGAAGAACATCACCATTAAAGTCGGTATTTGTCCTGGCGTTTTCACTCACATCTGCTTTGTCGTGTAAATAATTAGGATAAATGATGTCATGTAGCAAATACGTTACGCGTTACGATGTATCTGGATATATGTGTAAGAATCTCGTCATCAGCACACAATATGTTTGCATTCACACGCGTTCATTCGCACCACTTTCCGTTTCACACTACTATGTTTTTGTAAGGCGTAATGCAAGGGTTAGATAATAAGACGTTTTACTGACATACACCTCTTGTTTCTGTAACCGATGCTCAAGATTTTGATAGATTGCCCAGATTACATCGACATGCTTTGGGAATTCGGTTGCACTTATGCAACAGCATGTTTAAGAATCCCAATTAAAAGCTGAATTAAGATTACCATCTAATTATGTTATGAAGAGCGTTCATTCATGATGGGATTACCTCTTTATGAGGCGGAAATTATCTTTTATTGCTTTACGTGAAGACATCTATTTAGTACATAAGTTAATGTTTACTTCTCTTGCAGAATCAGTGTGTAAAGTTGAATGGTCGTG
The DNA here is from genome assembly GCA_947507805.1 of Aporophyla nigra. Classification (NCBI taxonomy): domain Eukaryota; kingdom Metazoa; phylum Arthropoda; class Insecta; order Lepidoptera; family Noctuidae; genus Aporophyla; species Aporophyla nigra. The sequence continues at coordinate 16,255,620 of OX382309.1, read as the reverse complement.
AGAAGTTGATTTTCATAAGATTCCCTAGTTATATTATTTAATAAGTATAAAATGAGCCCCGCTTCGACTGACAACAAAAATTTTGTGGTGGTGTCCAAATTATGTCAATTTGTGCATCTTTCCAGTAGATACTAAATATTTGAGTTGGTCAGTAATACTTTGGTGACGTCGTATCCCAGCACGGGAACGTTCTCCCGGGACAAAACTTTGCTATGTGTTAACCCAGGTTATAAACTGTGTGCCAAACGTCATCCAAATCCGTTGGCCGTTTTTGCGTGATTGAGTAACAAACATTCAAATATGTAAACATACAAACTTTCACAGTTATAATATTCGAAGGATAGAAGAATATGTTACTGATAGGTACTTGTAGTTGAGAACTATAAGTATCCGAGTTTTACGAGTTTACGACGCGAGTGAAAGAAAGCTAGACACGAAACACAAAAAGCCTACAATATTCGCGGAATATAAAAAGACGAGTAGTACAGTAAGCCCATGTCAACACAATAAATAAACACGCAAGATATTTCGCTAGGTTCCCGATATCCTTGGCACAGTTCTGGACCACCCACGTTGCCTCCCACTGCATGCGAGATTACCGACTCGCAACTATTGTTTATAGTCGAATTGTAAGTGAATTAGATTTAGCCCATCTAGCTAACCTAACGTTACTAGAAGTTGCGTGACTTGCGAAGCAGTCTTCTGAAGGATTGTGGGCTAAAGATTCTGTTACTGAAGCATCAAAAATATTTGAATTGATATGATAATTCTACCGCACTAAGCGCAAAAGCGGTATCTCAAAAAATCATAAAGTTGATTTTAATGCATCCGTTGGCATTAAAATTAACTTTACGATTTTTTTGAGATACCGCTTTTGCGCTTAGTACGGCAGAATTATGCTTAATTGATATTTATGGAATAGATCACGGGTTAAATCGAGTTGCATAACAGTGCATTGTCTGAACACGTTGATTCCATTTAATCAGATACTTGAGCTGTGTAATTATCATGTTTTTTCATGCTTCTTTAGTAGATAGAGTTTAATTAGTGGTAGCGACATTCATTGAAGAACTATATTGACAGATTTGGAGGAATTTAGAAGTTTTTTGGGATTTCAGAGACATATTGTTGTGTGCCAAGCTATCAAAGTAGAGAAGATGAGACGGTATGTGGAGAAAGATAAAGTTTGTTTTAAAAAGCATTTATGACTCAACCAGTCCTAGCGGATGAAAGCAGATAACAGCGACCGTCAAAACATTTCCATAATATTTAAAGAACCAAGGCTCCGATAGGTTCAGATTTATGTGTAGCTCACCGTTACCAAAATAGTGTTTGTTATCATGAACGCCTGCGCGTGAGCTTGACATGCGTGATCACACTCGATCACTCTCAAACGTACAAACAAAAGATTAACGGAACACTCTGTCCGAAACAAATCTTTTCAAAGATAAGTTACAATGTTTCGTGATATTCGCTACGGCTCTGCTAGTTACGTATTTTTGAAACTACAGCAATTTGAAACGGCTATATTTGTTGATGCTGAATTGTTTATTTATTTATTTTATTTATTTTATTATTTATGTACACACAGTAAAATACAGAGTGATAAGGCATAGTAATAGAATTGAGTACAAAGTACATTGTTTAGTACAGTGGTATTATTTCTTGGACCTATATTTAAGAATTTAGAGTTGGCCTTCGCGTAGGGATTGAACTGGGGTTGGCTGATGGGTTGAGCAGATGAAGAGTCTGCCTATCTTTCGATTAGATCGAGTCGTGCTGTGGCAATAAACAATAATGACTTTCTTTTAACCATCTCGATCAAACGCTTCGAACAGCTTTGGCGCTCTGATTGGCCTCGGTTTGTTGAAGGACCAATCGGAGCGCCGAACGCGGCCGATGCGTTAGATCGACATGGTTAAAAGAAACTCTAACTAGGGCCACTGGTAATAAAGGAAATGTGTCCTTAAAATGTGTGTGTATGTATGCATAGTTATCTGCGGGGCCATACATTAAACAGCATTGTAAGCTCAAACAGAATTGATAATAGTCCCCTCGCTAGTACAAGACTAGTACCTACTAGACGATATTATGCAAAATTCAATGGCACGCAGTTTCTCCAAGACGTATTGTCTAGTGCATTACGCGACATGGCATGAAACATGTTATTCAATATAGGCGTAAGACCTTACTACTGTAAGTTTAGGTCTGGAATTGCTTGGCAATCAGGGTGGCTTGTTTGGGCTTGAAATTGAATGGTACATTTGCCTACGCTGTTCGGCCCCGTTTTGCCAACCATGTCCCTTGTGTCAATTCGAGCTTTGTTCATCAACATCAGGGGAGTTAGAAGTACTTTAGTTACAGAGTAAGGAATATTAATTTATTAAATTACGTTCATGTTAACATTAAAATAAATGAAACTAGTTTTGTGTTGCTAATCGATGAGTGACAACAAGTTTGGTATGCTATGGTTATCAGACATAGTTAACTACATAGATAAAGCATACAATTTGTAAAAACGCCTTAGGCAAAGTAACTTCGTGACAAATAATTTAATTTAATCTTTCGTATGAGATTAGGCATGCTATGATAACGTTATGAAAATTTTACTTTGTGGAAACTAGCATGACTTGTACCATCTTATGTTTCAGCTTTGCTATGGAAGCGATACAGCAAAGAAAATTGAGTGAGACATCATTTCCTTGATTGGTTTTGTTTACACTGGCTCCATGTTTGGCTACAAAAGCTCATATCTGTTTAATATTTACACAAAGATTCTAATTTTAAATTAATCATACATCGCTGTGGCTGGGCACGCATCTGACCGGAAGTGGCGTATGTGCAGCTGAGGGACCGTTTCCGGCGTCCATTACTGTCGCACTAGGTAAGACTATTAAATGAAGCGGCACGAGCATTGTTTAAACCCCTTCCTTTGGTAATATACCATGACACTTTAATGGGGTCATTGAACAGAGATTATGGACGGTAATTTATTTAAGTACAAAATTTAAACGGAGAAAATACGTATGAAGGTTCATTGATCGATTTTAGAGTTGCCAAAAAAGTAACAATAAAAATAATATTTTAGTATTATACGCTGTCGCTGTCAACAATGGCGCTATTTATTCCCTCCTTTTGCAAAACTAGTTTTCTTTAAGAGATAGCATGGAGAGGAATCTCCATGAAATCAGTTGGTGAAATTCCTGTATTTTTCTCTAAACGTCTTCTAAATTGTGATTTGGATTTTAATTTGAGGAATTAACATAACTTGACTGCCACGTGAGAGCAGTGGTGGCCCAGTGGTAACAGCCGCGACTTACGAGTTGTAGGTCGTGAGTTCGAATCCAAGCAGGCGCTTTGTGTAAATTATTTCATCACCATTGTTCTCAAAACGGTGAAGGAAAACATCGTGAGGAAATCGGCATGTCATAGAACCAAAAATTCGAAGACATGTGACATCTACTAACCCGCACTGGGCCCGCGTGGTGGATAATGGCCCACTTCTCACCGAGAGGATACCTGTGTCCCAGCAGTGGGAACATTATAGGCTGTTGATGAGTTGATGATGACTACCACGTTGCTCTAGTGGTCGCAAGCGGAACTGTTGAGCATGGCTTCTGGATACGATTCCCAGGTCGGACAAAGTGTCATTAGGCTTTTTATATGGAATTTCTCAGTAGAGGCCAGGCCTCTGGATTTGTGGCCAGTTGATCTCATTAGGCTCGCCATTACATGGGAGTTCTGGCGAAATGTGGGTGTACTGTAAGTACACCTCTGCCCAACCCAATCGGGACGTGATGTTATTGAATGAATGAATTAACATAAATAGTTATTACGACATAAAATCCACAAAACACGGGATTACGTGAAAGTGGTCAGCGCTAAATATTGCATGTGAACAAATTTTATATTTGGAGCTGGCTTGATGCCAGCACGACCTTGCACTGATCAGAATAGATCATGATCAAACAAACTGTAGTGCAAATATAGTTAGCAGTTTTCGAAAGTTACTGTACTGTTGTTGTTGTTTATGTTTTGGGGTTTGTTGCTAAGTAATCAGCCTCATAGTTCTACCAACTTGCCGCGGTTGAATGGGTGATCTTTACATACCTACCAAGACTCCTCCGTACCTCGGGAGACACGTTAAGCCGTTGGTGCCGACTGTCATTCGTGCATATTTGGCAATCGTAACGGGTAACCAGAGGCCCGAAAGTCTGACAACCAATCTTAGCAAGGGGTATCGTATTACCCGGTAACTGGGTTGTGCAGGTCAGATAGCAAGTTGGTTCATGTAAGATACTGGTATTTTGCTTCATCTGGTTAGACTGAAAGCCGATACCAACAACGGAATAGGCCCTAGGGTTTAGCCTATTCACTATTCCGATGTTGGGGTCTTAGATGATGACTATATAAATCTACCTTCTCTTTTGAAATCTTGATTCGTTATGATCATCATTAGACCAAGAGGGCTATGAGTCAGTCGCGTGAATGGATTCCTATAAATGTTTTGTGTGTCATACCTTTAATTTTCCCAACATTGGCACTTAATTGTAAAGTAATTAAATGAAAATCTTCTGTACTAATATTAAATGAATCAACTTTAATTAGTACGTCACCCATATTGTAGGTACCGTGTGGTGGCGGACGTAAAGAATAGCACCAACCATTGGCGACCTCTCGCGTCTGGCCCTGGTGCGAGCCATGGTACGGAGCGAGAGGGCATGGGAAGCCGTCACCTCCTTCTGCGAAGCAGTAATGCTCGCGAAGGAGGAGGTGGGGCGCGTGAGGGAGTGGCAGTCTCTGCGCCCGCCCTCACGTCTCTAGCCGCCGCAGGAGGAGACGCTCCGGGCGTCGGGAGTTGGTAGCGGATTCCCCCGGCCACCGTAGGCGCGAGCTTGCGGGTGGCGAGCAATGGGTAGCTCGCCGCCCGGTAAGGACCAGGCTCGGGTCGACAGCGCGTAGTGTTCCACGCGCGCCTCAAAGAGATGTCAGCAGCACTGTAGGGGTGTGCTAGGACCGATGCCTGCCAGGGTCGCGAGATTGTTCGAAAGAGATACCGTGACTCTGGCACATGGGCAACCGAAGGAACACGGGTGGGTTTTAGTCAGTAAAAGTCTGACACGCCCTCTCGCTCCGCCCAGAGCGGGAGAAGTCATTTGATGATTTCCCATCCAAAAAAAAAAGCACCAACCATTTCTTCCCGTGGGTGACGTAAGAGGCGACTACGGGACTTAGGTACTAGAGAATGGGCAGCAGCGTACTCATGCATTTGCATACTGCAATCGTCAACCCGCCTGCCAAGCGTGGGGATTATGGCAAACCCTCTCAAATTGGGGGAGGCCTAAGTCCAGCAGTGGACGTATTTTGGGTAAAATGATGATTCTTATTTTATTTTAGGAAAAATTACAGCTAAACATGTTTTGCTGTTTAGCTGTAAGTTTTCCTAAAATGAGTAAGTAGACGTTTTTACAAAAGAAGGTCAATTACAAGTTTCCACATGTAGTAAAATATGATGATGAATATTGTAGTTTACTGACGTAAATTTACTGGTACCATGGTTGACGTAGGTAAGTGAGTGACAACCACAATTGTGGGTAATTTATACAAATATATAATTTTCCTGAAACATGGTTCAATGTAGGTAGGTTGTTAATGTTTTTGTAAATGCAAATACATTTTAATTGGACCAGTTTTGATAACACTACAAAGTAAACACATTACGAAACAGGAATTAAAAAGTGTTTTGAAGAAACCGAGGGAACATGGTGTTAAAATTGAATGAGGTTATAAAATTCTTAAGATTTCAAACCACTAACTGAAAAATCGAGTTAAATAATTTGTCTACCTTGCTTTGGAGTTCATCAAGTTAATCAACATATATTGTTCCCACTGCTGGGACACAGGCCTCCTCTCGGTAACAGGGCGTGGCCGTAATATCCCACGGCCCAGTGCGGGTTGGTAGATGCTACATGTCCTCGAATTTTTGGTTCTAGGACATTCCGTTTTCCTCACGATGTTTTCCATCACGGTTTGGAGTAGCTATTTTTCAATATGTAATTAAATAAGAATAACAGTAATGGTCATTTCTGAATAGCAAAAGGATTATCGCCTTGTCTGAATAATTTCAAGTTGGCAAAGTTAATGTACTTGTGAATACAATCTCTCACTCAACTTAGTTGTAACTGAAATAAGCTTATCAGCAGGTGAATCCTTTCAACAGTATTCAGAAAGGAAGTTGATGTAATTCACGAAACACTAAGCAATGACACTATATCCGATGACATACATGACAAACTTCTCATTACACCTAACAGATTTCCGAGAAAATTGTCTCCGTAATTGTATCGCATGAATGAGCTCACGTGATTCATTATACATATTCATTGGCGATATGACGATGTCATAAGCACCTTAAATGTACAGTGATAATAATTTGGTCAGATGTCGAAATGCGATCAGAGAATCACGCTGCTTGAACATTTTTATTACACGCTTTATATTAGCTTCACTTGTATTTTTGTATGTTTGTTTGTAGCCGACTCCTTATAGCGCGATTTTGACCCACTTTAAACGACCAGATTTCATTTAAACACTGTAGACTTATCGAGGACCGATGACAATACTATAATTTCATAAATTTGTGCCATTATCCTTGCCAGGGTTACCAGGACAGCAAAAAACTGTCTTCGAAAATTACGCTGACATACGTCACAAACTACGCTGATATACGTCACAAACTACGCTGACATACGTCTCAAAATTCGAAACACCCTAAAAAATAGAAAATAAATAATAGTTTAAAAAACTAAAAAACACGCTTCAAGGGAAGCGTGGTTTTCAGTTTTTTTAAACTAAGTGTTATTTTTTAAATGTCTCTTGATCATCTACCTAGTCTTTTTTCAAAAATGTATATTGGGGTCGGCTTCCAGTTAAATCATGTGCAGTTGAGTATCAGTATATTCTACAATCCAGTTACTGGGTAACAAATACCCCTTGAGTAAGACTGGATATGAGATTTTCGGGCTTCTTTTCATGGATTGGTGTACCTCTACTTCAGCCGAGGAAACGATAGAAACTAGTGATTATATTGTTTACTCAGTTTTTTGTATGTATAAACTGAATAAACCCGAACCATCGTGCAAATTCAGGATACCTACTTCAGAAATATTTCAAAGTGAAGTGAATTTCTAAACTTGTTCAGATGTTCCATTTAAGTATATCCATGACAGCCTGGAGGTCACTCATAGTACAGGTCATGGGGCATAATGAGCAGGACAATCGATTTGAGGTCATTGTAAATGGTAGGTTCTATTTGTGCTTCGGTTTTAATATTGTGACTTAACGTCTTAGGTTCTTAGTTATCATAAAACAATAACGATACAAGAGAATCACAACATTACTATCTGTATATCCATATCCATGATTTCATCATGACCTGCCAAATGGTCCCAGCTCCTACTACAGAGTGTTAAATTTTTTCCCCCTTTGTAAATGTGTGTGTATTGGTAATATCACGCACGTTCGTACGACTAACGTCGAGCATCGTGTCACCGCTGAACATGGTTGCCTATATGACTTAATCCTATAATTCATGAAGACTTAACAAAGGTGAACTTTAACGTATTAAGTTGAGTCTTATCACATAACATTCATCATGACAACTCCTTAATGGTAAACTTTTTAAGAGTCCCTGACAACTGACAACCAGGTTGTCTACCTTACATCACGCATAGGTTTAGCATTGGACTGTAATGCTGCGGTACCTCCATGCATTCATAAGATCAGCAAACCTATCAAGGGCAAAAGTAAAAAGAAAATATAACTGACCTTATAGTTAAGACCTTGGACATCTTCCTCCAACGACACATCGGAGTACATGTCGTCAGCTGGTTCCCCGCCCGAGCCGCAGCCCGACGAGTTAAATGATGACGACCGGTATAATTGGCTGAAACAATGACACTCTTCATTAAAGCATCACTTTATTAGACAAGCATCCGTTACTCAAATTTTACTCATTGAATTAAACAGTCGTGAGTTTGGATGACTCAAGTTTAGGTTACCAGCGACATCTGTTGGGATCTATAAAAACTTTATAGCGCCACCTCTGTTCAACCGTTGTAACTTTTGCTATTGTTTGAATGCGCTTAATGCTACAGCGGTTTACTAGATGGCGCTGCTTTTGATTTGATTTATTCATGAAGCGATCGCTAGGTGGCGCTACTATATCGGATTATTTTGTTTACTAATACGGATTATATATCGTTAGGTAGGTAATTTTTAAATAATAGCATACCTAGCTAAGACATTGGAGCCGAGTTGTCGCTTCCCAGAGCTGAAACAAACGAACATAACATTAACACATAAAATAATTAATGTTGAGTTTTTTTTTTTTGGGTTTTCTAGGTAACATAGCAACAAAAAATTTGTTAATGTTCTCGTAAAATAATTCAACGGATACCAACATAAAAAAAAAACATTTTTAATTGGTCTTGAAGAAGATAATATAGTCTATGTCAAGTAGTGTAGTCGGTACCTACAGTAGGTAACTGTTTTTTTGGTAAAATATTCAAGGAAGTACTTCTCCCATTACTTTAATAGTTACAGTGCCTACTTACTAACTAAATTAACATTAATTAATATTCATTCCGAATTCCAAAAACACAGCAAACGGATGTCTTATGATTAAATTAACAGAGACCATAGAAAGGACGCGCTATGTAATCGTAATGTAAATTCGAATGATTTTTCAATCGAAAATACAACTATCCCACTATAACTATAGCTTTTGGATTTAATTTTAGCGGCAAGCACGGTTATGTAGTACCTATCAGCCATATCTAGTTAGATATAAATGAAGGGGTTTATTTTTATTTTTTTATTATTTATGTTAAAACGATTATAAATAAAGGGGTCTTATGCCTATTTCTCTCTACGACACCATGGTGGTGTAACGATGGTCGAGCAGCTAGCATAAAAATATACACAACTTTATGGCGGGTATCTCACCAGATATCCAATTGATTGCGGCACCGACCATTTTTATTTTTAAAAGTTTTATATGATTTTACTTTTATGTCCTGGAATTTTGAGTACTTATCTTCAATTTTAAAAGCGTTCGAATTTAGGTTACGTTTTCTCCGCGCGTTCGTGCAAGGATGCCTCCTCTCTAAGTCTGTCAATGAAGATACGGGCCCGTTCAAAACTGCCAGGGTCGCGAGATCTGTTCGAAAGAGGTACCGTGGCCCTGGCATGTAGACAAATGTAGGAACACGGGTGGGTTTTAGTCAGTAAAAGTCTGACACGCCCTCCCACTACGCCCAGAGCGGGAGACGTCATTTGATGATTTCCCACACACAAGAAAAAAGCCCGTCCGAAAGTAGTTCCAAACTTCAGAGTAAACCCTACACCCGATTAATAAACTTTTTTACATTGGTAAAAACACATCGCGAAAATCGTGTTAGTTAGTTCGGGCATTCAACTTATCTTTTGTTTTCGGAGAACCCTAGGTCATCAGGAACTATACCGTTTATCAAATAAATCGTCTGTAGCCCGAACATTATGTACACCCTGTATAACTAATCCTACTAACTTACTTCTATTCCAAATGTAAAAGTTTGTACGTTTGTTACTCAAGTACGCAAAAACAGCCTATCGAATTAGGATGAATTTTGGAGAAACAGATAGTTTACATCCTGAATTAACACTTGTATACTTTTATTCTGGTAGTACGTTCCTGTGGGATAATGTCCGACCAACACGCGGGAGACGCCGCTGGCAAAAGCTAGTACTTAATAAGTTTTAAGTCACGTTCTATGCAAGTATAATCACGGTAAAAGTATGTAGGTCCATATCGCAGCGCAAGTGTTGCATGGTAAGTAGCTACATGGTAATACAGTAACAAATACTTCGTTAATTAACTTGGTTAGACGCATGTCCGGTATATTTAACATTTAACACACTTGCGCTTGCAAGTGTGCTAACAAGAGATTTAATTCTATTACAATATTTTCGACTTCCTTAAAAGACGTGCTCATCAGTTGGTCTATTACATCTAGACATGGGCGCCGTTAAATTTATAAGAGGGACGCCCTCCCTCATATATCCATCTTTTGCTCCAGGAATTGTCACGAACGAAGCGAGCTCGATCATTTCCACACTTCATCTCGGATATGTTGTATTATCGTTTGTCCATTCAAGCAAGAAGTACATTTTTTGGTTTATGCAGAAAGGCTTTAGAATTGAGCAATTGCGATCTCGGAAATTTTAGGATTTCGCTTAGGATTTGTTCAGTGATTAGGCGTTTTCGGATTTTTTTTTTGTTCTGATTGTTTTTACGTCTATATTTTACTTTGACACCAAGTCAACCGCTAGCCAATTGCAACGTTCAAAGTCATGGTCTTCTTCTAATGACATTTATCGTGCCAATACAATTGATACTGTAGTTACTTTCCAACATCATCATTTGTTGAATTTTTCCCTTACTATGCTGGGTCGGCTTTATTTTTTTTTTTGATGGGAAATCATCAAATGACTTCTCCAGCTCTAGGCGGAGCGGGAGGGCGTGTCAGACTTTTACTGACTAAAACCCACCCGTGTTCCTTCAGTTGCCCATGTGCCAGGGTTATGGTATCTCTTTCAAACAATCTCGCGACCCTGGCAGGCATCGTTCCTAGCAGACCCTTTCAGTGCTGCTGACATCTCTTTGAGACGCGCGTGGAACACTACGCGCCGTCGATCCGAGCGTGGTCCTTACTGGGCGGCGAGCTACCCATTGCTCGCCGCCCGCAAGCTCGCGCTTACGCAGCTACGGTGGCCGGGAATCCGCTATTGAGTCCCGACGCCCGGGGCGTCTCCTCCTGCGGCGGCTAGTGACGTGAGGGCGCAGAGACTGCCACTCCCTCACGCACCCCGCCTCCTCCTTCGCGAGCATTACTGCTTCGCAGAAGGAGTAGACGGCTTCCCATGCCCTCTCGCTCCGTACCATGGCTATGTTGCGTCGTCTTACAGTCTAACTGGGTGCAGCTGAATATAATTATTTAATATGGAGTGATTGCTTCCTTATCATCATTTCAGCCGAAATACATCTACTACTGGACATAGGCCTCCCCCAAGTGGCGCTACATTGAGCGGTTTTCTGTACTGTGATTCCTGCGGCCTTCACAATGTCAAAAGCTACTGCTTGCTTACTGTGAAATAAGGCCATCTTAGACACTAAGACACGGCTACCTTATTGTTTTCTTATAATGTTATTAGACGATGCATGTTTTTGTTAAATCAGTTGGGCTAGACAAGTTTAAATATATTGTTGAAGAGTTTTTATCATTGCCAGTTTTTTATCAGTCAAGTTTTAGCCTATCCGTTACGTGGACTGATGACTTAAAATCGTGGATTCCCATTCATACATCAATGTGGTAACCTAGACTAATTTGACGGAGCACTACAATCTGTAGTTTATTTAATAAAAACGTTGAGTTCATTGATTGAAAGTTACATACGGATACTGGCATTCTGGAGAAATAAAGAAGAAATAGCCCATATCGTGGCACGAAAACAGCATGACAAATAATGATACATGCTAATACGTTAACGTCAAGCAATTAACTGTACTGGACGCATGTCCGGAATTCTTCAGTAGCGGTAGAAAGAAGGAAATACTTTAAAATGGATGTGGGTAACGCTCGTCAAGCAATTAGTTCATATGATTACTACGACGTACGGTAGCATTACGTGAGCGGCCATTGTGAGATTTTTTTTGTAGATTACGGTCATACAGAATGACTAATGTTAATAATTGTGTGATACATGATAATGATCTTGTAAAAACACTGTTTTAAGTGTTAAACTATTCCTGCTAGGGTCGCAGGTTTGTTGGAAAGAGTGGCTCTGGCACAGGCAACTGATGGAACACGGGTGACTTTTAGTCAGTAAAAATCTGATACGCTTTCCCATTCCGCCCAGAGCGGGAAAAGTCATATGATGATTTCTTATAAAAAAACTGGCCAATTGCGAGTCGGACTCGCGCACCGAGGGTTCCGTACAAACCTGCAGGTATTCACGGTTTATGCATAAGGTTTATGTTTATGAAATTAAATGTTTTTTTTAAATTTTGCATTTGAGTTGACTGAATGAAAGGTAAATTGTGGTTTAAGATTTATGACGTGTTAAAAAAAAACTACTTACTAGATCTCGTTCAAACCAATTTTCGGTGGAAGTTTACATGGAATGTTGGGTATGGCAAAAGAAGCATGAAAGTAGAATAAATGCTGTGGAAATGCGTTCCTTGCGAAGCATGTGTGGTGTGACTATGAGTGATAGGCTGAGAGGAATGATGTGATAAGAGAACGGTGTGGTGTAAAAGAAGATGTAGTGACAAAAATTGAAAAAAGTATGCTTAGATGGTTTGGTCATGTTGAGAGGATGAATGAAGGTCGGCTCACAAAAGGTATTTACAAGGCAGATGTGAGTGGAAACACCGGGAGGGGACGCCCTAGGAGGACATATAGGGACCTTATTGGTGATGTTCTTCAGAAAGGTCAGGTGCGTAGTACTCGCAACCGGCGTGTGTGTATGACCAATTGTATGAACCTAAACGAGGCAAAAGAAGTGTGTAGAGATCGTAGCAGGTGGCGTTCCGTGGTTTCTGCCTACCCCCATGGGAAAAAGGCGTGATTCTATGTATGTATGTATTTACATGGTAATGTACATCATAATTATATTTTTTTAGTTTTATCATTCCCTTATTTTAGAATTTACGGGGGGGGGGGGGGGGGGGGCACACACATTTTATCACTTTGGAAGTGTCTCTCGCGCAAAGTATTCGGTTTAGAAAAAAATGATTTCAGAAACCTCAATATCATTTTTAAAGACCTATCCATAGATACCCCACACGTATGGGCATGACGAAAAAAAATTTTTGAGTTTCAGTTCTATGTACGTCCCTGTACATAGAACTGAAACTCAAAAATTTTTTTTCGTGAAATTAATCTGAATCTCTTTGCTGGTGATATGTGGAAGGGTGGAAGGTCAGCCAACAGTACAATTTTCCTTGTTATATTTTATGGACATAACTCGCAAGGTAACATAACGTTGCATACTAAAATTTTATTGAAATAACTTTTTAGTATCGCTCTCGGCAAGTGACGCGTTTCCGTTTCCCCTAAAAACTAATTGAGACACGTGTGCTGTTAGCACAGAACGTTTATGAAAAACCATTTAATTACTCGCTGAGTTAATAGTTTTATTTTAACAGTTAAAATAATAAAGTTGGAATGGCTTATCGACCTTCAGTAACGCACAGCGCTTGCATCATTTAGGTCATCCGTTGGCGGTGCAGAGTGTAAGCCAATAGCAGTTTTGGACAATCTTGTTTTGAAACGTTATGATTTAGTCCATAATTATGGCAGTTATTCTGTATTGCAATCGACGTTTTCGTCTATGCAGTATGCAAGAATACATAATCAAGCAGTCTCCGTCAGCGGAAAAATATTCTTCTAAAGAAGGCAGAGCAAAGATCCTTTCTTGTCATAACTTACGAAAATGATATTTTATTTTAATAATCTCGGATAAAGAAATCAGGGAACATAGTATTTGTTATATAACTTAAGCTTTCCTTTTGTTTAATATAATTATTTCTTACTGGAACTTCAAGATGTGGACCCGCAGCGAGCTACGACTGCTACGAGCCTACGACGTGATAATATTTTGAGTGGCTTGCATCGCAACCAATATTATTCTTGTTTATTGATTTACCAATTTTTACGACAATTACACAGACGACAGATACTTCTTGTATGAAATGGAGTGCAAGAAAGCTAATAATTTAGCTGTTAGTCTAGTGATTAGTGACCCTGACTGCTAAGACTGAGGTCGTGGGTTCGATTCCCACCCAGGACAAATCTTTGTGTGATGAGCACGATCATTTTTTCTGTGTCCGGGTGTAATTTATCTATAATATATATGTATTTAAAAATATATAAGTATGTTTATCAGTTGTCTGGTTGCCACAGTACAGGCTCTGCCTAGTTTGGGATCAGATAACGGTGTGTTGGTTGTCCTAAAAAAAAAAAAATATAAATAATACCTACTAATGTGTTTCTAAATAATGGACTTATGATCGAATTTCGACCCCTGGGCGAACACTAGTTAGAATAATTAGGATTGACGAAATTCCACTTCAATGTCGATTAGAGAGGCTACGATCGAGAGAAGTTGTGAGCATCGATTGTGAGTTGTTGACTGAAAGTTACCCAAAGTCAACTTGGGTCTTTAAATGTCGAATGGAATTATTGGCAGACTGTAATATCTAGCTGTAAGTACTCAGTAACCTTTCTATAACGCATACATTAAGGTAAAAGCCTCACAACTCACAAGACAGCAATATGCATTCGTTCACGATTACCATGGTTTGTCAAGTGTATCATATGCAAGCGGTCAGGACGTCCGTGGGGAGTGTTGGAGAAATCAGCAGGCGACAAATGAAACATGGGTGCGCGTACGCCGTGAAATTGTGCAAGAAAGTGACGAGCAGACTAGCAACTCGTGAACGTAATGATCATCAATTGGACACTGATACAGAAGTAATATGGGTTTTGCTACTTTGTCCACGAAATGATCTGAATCTAAGTACCTACGAAGAAAGTTACGTTGCTTTTGTTGGCTGGTTGAAAAAAGATTGTATCAAACACGCATTCTTTTTTTAAATTGCCGCTGATATAACCCTTTTTGCAGTATGGACACTAATACAGAAATAATGCGTATGTAACTTTTTACAAAAAGATTCAAATCTACAAAGAAAGTAATTACGTAACTGGCTGATTGTAAAAATAAAGATACCTACTAAAGATTAAAAAAAAAGTGCTGCCACTGGAAAAACACCGTATTGAACCTTCTTGGTTGTGTCCATTTATAACCTTTTTGCTATAAATTTTTATGAACCTTTCGTGATGATCGGATATATAATTTTGTAGATCCAATTTGTCCTTTTTTCTGCAGTTTTTTACTACCAATATAGAAAAAGAAACAGGTTGAATATATTGCGTGTTTCTGACGAATCGTAAGAATCATCACGCCTGATTAACCAAATAGGCGTACAATCTTAGGACGACGATGACTGTGAATACTTTGAATAGGTAGGTATTGTAATCATACAATTTAAGAGTTAGATAACTGCTGAACATAATCAATTAACCACGCGTTTTTCTGTAATTTAATGTTTCGTTTTAATTATACATATTTCATTATATCATAGGTAATGTTCGTGGTAGAGATGTGACTACATTGTTTACAAATGTTTGTTTATTTTTTTTTAAAGGATTAATTCTTGCTTCCTTTATATATTTCCTTCCTTCCTTTATCCTTTATATTATTGAACTTAAATCTTCAACGCAAGTATGTTTTATTACCTTCTGAAGTCTCGAATTTAGATTTTGTCAAGATATGTCTGATTTTAAACCTCGAGATTAGTTCAAACTCGGTCCAAAACAAACCCAGGTAGGTACCTAGTTATAACGGCTCCTATTTGAATTCGGCATTCTCCACCATAATTTTCTAATCAAAGTATCTACCTAGATATTTATATTTCGTTGTTCTCCTTGAGACTTAGTTTCTTGCATTTGGCTTTGGTCTAAATTATAGTGGCATTCATGACTAATGTGGAGCGTGAGGTTACAATTTTGAAGGCTTTATACAAATCGTTACGTACCTACTCGTAGCTAGTTACCTACACGAATAGGTAGTACATACACTCTTGGTTTATATTTCATAACACATAATTTGTGGGAAATACAAACTGTTGCACAATGCGTTTTGACAATCTTGTTTGATTTTAATTTATGCTTTCAAAATACAACTTTTAAGGTCAAATGGTGGTTTACTACGTTAGGCTTTACTACATTATTTAGGCTCATTTTTGAAGTGTCTATTTTGTCTATACCTAACACAAACTTTGTAGCTTTTGTTATTATAAGTTGAAAGATGAAAGCAAAAACTACATTAGAATTATATAAATTATTTTATTTCTGTAAGTAGGTGTGTAAACACTTACACGTCAATCATAATTTGAAAATCTAGATGAGGTCGGCGGTCGAGAAATTCAAAGGTCCATTTAATAGTCTTTGCATAATCTTGGTCATCTATAACAGAGTTTATGAATATTTTCCATAATGCTGTATTATCATCGTCTGCCTAGCCTTTTCCCAACTATGTTGGGGTCGGCTTCCAGTCTAACTAGATGCAGCTGAATACCCGTATTTTATATGGAGCGACTGCTTGTCTGACCTCTACAACCCAGTTATTGAGTAATACCCTTTTAATACCCTTTGGTACGACTAGTTCTCAGACTTGAGGGCTTCTGGCGACCCGTCATCATCATCATCATCATTTCAGCCGTAAGACGTCCACTGCTGGACTTAGGCCTCCCCCAATTTGGGAGGCTTTGCCATAATCGCCACGCTTGGCAGGCGGGTTGGCGATCGTAGTATGGTGGTAAAATGCATAGAGAACGCTGCTGCCCATTCTCTAGTAAGTCCCTTAGTCGCCTTTTACGACACCCACGGGAAGAAATGGGGTGGTGTTATTCTTTACGTCCGGCACCACACGGTATGACCCGTACCGACTGCCAAAGATGCACAAATGTCATGCCATAATGCTGTATAGCGATGCCAAAAGTATCGACTGTCCTCATCGAATGACCAATTGAGAACACGTCCACCACCCACGTTATTTTTTACAGAAAACGCCAAAAAACTAAATTGTCACTGCAATCAGCCAGCGCGGCCGCCAGCAGCGCCTGCGCACCGCTGGCATTGAGGTGCCCAATTGGCTGTTTACAATTACGTGACAATTGAAAATATTGGTGTCAACCGTTTTGTTCCTGGCACTCCATATTAGAATCTTAGGTGGATAACGAATTTCGAACTATAATGGATTAAAACTTGTTTTTAATAATTATTTTTTATAATAGCCTGTGTTATAGGGCAAAAACCTGTCTTCCTTCTTTCCACATTTCCCGGGCTACTGGGATTGTAGGCCAATCCTTTAAGAGAGACTTCAACTCATTCTACCATCTCTTTTTTTTTATAGGCAGGCCCCGCCTATAGAAGTCTAACATGGTATAAAATATCTATTAGGTACTCCTTACTCACTGCATTCAAAATAAATATTCCAACCTGATTTTAACTAACCAAATCATGTACCGTAAACAATTAAAATCATCAAGCATTAAAACGATATGGCAATCGAGTTACAGGGATCGATTTCAATAATTTGCCTCATGTATGGGCGGACAGGATACCACAGAATAAAAACATTGCCTGATTATAGTGTGTGCTTTATAGGAGAGGCATACATTAGTGAGTGCCATTGCTAAAAACACAATGATGTTGGCCAGCAATAAAATACTCATGCGTACACATTGTTGTACTGTTGTATCTGCCGTGACAATAAAACAACAGCCCAACGTTGGATTACGTCATTATCGCGCCATAACGGATTGTGTTTTTGTTACATTAGAAAAAGTGTTGTAATATAAATCAAGTCTGCTTGTCTTTGGTTTTCATCAACTCTCTACATAGATGAGCAGTCAATCGAAGTCTATGTTTTGGTTACGCAGTCTCGGCTCATTAAACAAGATGAATTTAAAGTTAACTGCTCTTTAATATTCATGCACCAATATCTTAATCAGAGTATTTTAATTCTGCAACGGAAGACTTGTTATCCCTGTGTTAAAGGCATGGATATCTTCCCCAAAAAATAGGGTTTTTAACATACTATTAAACAGTAAAAATACAAGTATTCCAACCTGTAGGGTCGCTTTCTGTAATGCATGTAAACACCGTTCCGCTCCAGCTTTACAAACAAATAATTGCAACGATTTAAATAATACAGCAGATTCGGTCACATGGAACACGACACTCGATTTTTATTCACATCACTTCATTCGGAACCACTTCACAGACAAGAGGAATAAACATCACTGTTGAAAAATGAAGAAAAAAGAAAAGAAAAAAAAAATGTTCGAAATTCGAAATGGCACGCGGCGTGCGCGAAGGCGGTGCGTTCGGTATATTCGTGCGAGCAGCCACGATGTACTGACGCATCAACAAACGCAGCGGTGGACCGGTCAGCGACTACACCGCGAGGTATGAATTATCCACAATAGAACAGACAATGGCTGGCGAAACACTCGCCGTTATTAAATTATTAAGTAGCTCGCGGCGGTGGACGAACGGACTAATGGCCATTAATAACTTAGTCAACCGAAACGATATTGCGATCTGAAGGGAATGCTAATGCAATTTTACATTTGCATCTTGATCCGTTTCTGCATTTGTGTTAAAAAATATTTTCACTAATGTATTATGCATGCAAATTAAAAGTACAGAAATAATGTTTCTGAATTTCAGAATTTTGCAATCTAATATTATAATAATTCTCGTGTCGCAGTGTTTGTTACCAAACTCCTCCAAAACGGCTGGAACGATTTTTATGAAATTTTGTGTGCATATCGGGTAGGTCTGAGAATCGGCCAACATCTATTTTTCATACCCCTAAATGATAAAGGAGACCCCTAAATTTTTTAATTTTTTTCTATTATTATTTTATTATGATTTGGCATTGAAAAATTCATACAACTCTAAATTTTTACTCTTTTTCACCCCGCAAAACAAAGTTTGTCGGGTCAGCTAGTAATATAATAAAATCTGTACCTAATAGGTAAAAATATAATGACTTTTAGGACCGAAGCAATAGCAAATGCCAGTAAATAACAATTGATGCAGATGCAGCAAGACTCAATAGTAAATTATCATCATCACTAAACTCATAACTAAATTATCTACGATCAATGATAGGAAAAGAAATCACAACGCCGTGTAGAAGAGTTACCAAAGAGATAATGACGCATGGGAAGAAGAATTACATTGCAATGACTAACCATAGCCTGCCTACTAACCGGACGCATATCCAGTTTACAAAGAGAACAAAACCGCATTATCTGAAGAATTTCATAAAGAAGTAAACACTGAAGTATGTATTATTAAAGATATTGCATCTTGTACTACTGTAGCTCGATTCCTACAATAAGACTTTTCATATAGACATTTTTGCATGTACTCCCAATACATTCAAAAGTCTTATACCTACTTAAGGAACTTTCCTAATTATTATATCCATATGAAAATAATTTTACATGGTAGTTAATTTACAGTTAGTTTAAGTAGTAAGAAAAAAAAAATGTATTTGTATGTAACCCTAGCGATTATTATTATTATTTTCACTGTTATGTATTTTAGTTAATCTGTGAACAGCGTTGTGGGCTGCAATATTGTCTAGTTTTGTGTTTACCTTATATCTATGTTTTATATTGTAGCTGTTTGTTGTTCCTTTTGAATAAAATAAAAATTAAATTAAATAATACTATGAACGACATTGTAAAATAACAGTGTAAACACCCACACACGAAAGTTATGCTGAGCAATACAATAAAAATGCAGGAGTCCATAAGACATCATCACATGATATATCATCATCATACGTAATCAGAATCACATTCCCTTTATCAAATGTTAGTTGTAATAGTCAATCTGTTTGAGTATTTTTTCTTTGGTAAAAGGTCAATCAGATGCTTCTTGCACATATTCCACTAATAATTCTATACCAGCTTCAGTCCAGTTGATGGCTTAGGGTTTTAGATCCGATCAGTTGCCATGTGAAATTAAACTTCTGCCCTTCACTATTATCTTTGCATTTTGTGACAAATGATAGTCGTTGCGTCATCGACGACTTCTACCGCTTTGTCCCGAATGACCATTACAGTACGAACTTTGATTTTAATACTATTACTTTTCCCATCCCATGGTTTAATAGGACCGTTAATTATCGAGGGGTCTTAATTATTTGGTCGTCTTTTGCTATTTTCTTCTGAATTATATCCCACGAGTCGCACCACGTTACGAGCGTCTGATTTCAAGGTATTTAGATAAAAACTTAAGTAGTTTGATGCGTGACTGCGCGAGTAAGGCTAGGAAGTGGAATTGAATTATGTAGGTAAATGATTATTTTCTCAGCATTGTTCCAGTAATAAATGTTGACTCTTGAACCCATTTGAGCATAGCTATTATTTTATGTCATTTTATTTGAATTTTCCTGCTATATATATAATTACGGTAACAGGTATACAGGATAATTACAAATGCCTAAGTTATCGGGATAATCTCTGCAAGCGTATCGTGATTGCGTAAATAGCATTTATGAAACCAACTTTTACAGTAATAAGTAGTTAGATTGTAGATGGAGAGACGCACACTGGATATTATACACAAAGTAGATATTATTAACGCACACCGAGATTGCTTTTCTCATTATCGTGTTATGGAAATACCATCTGCAATAGACTAACAGCCGGTATTGGAATCTATAAAATTGCTGAAAGATAAACTGTCTAATTGCCTGCAAATATGAAAGTCGATGAATGAATTTATTAGCTGGCTGAAATAGAAAATGATTAATTGTTTTTTTAGAATTTTAATTGGTGAACCAACTGGTTTTGGTCTAGTTTTGAAATTGATTGCCGAACCTGCTAAAGACAGTGTACTGAAAGAGTCGAAAAACGTTTCGATGTTAAAGATTTTAAGTTACCAGCCCTGCTTATGAGGTTTGCCAATCTGACGGATAGCTTGTAATCCATTTCGATCGAAATTAATTTACTTATCGTACTACAAATGTAACTACCGATGTTCATAGGTGATTATGTGTGCGTTATGAGTAAAAAGCAACGCAGTGCGGCGCGTGCACCGTTGGGCAACCACGGAGCGCTGCCAGCCGGAACGGGACAGTTCACTTTCTTGGTGAGAATCCGAACTCGCGAGTCTGGCTCTCAAACTAGCATTGTGCTCCAAATTTTCTAATTATTTAACGATTAAGTTAATAAAGTAATTAGGTAATTAACACATTTTTTTTATTCATTTAATAGACCTTAATAATGCCAATTATGAAGTAAAATTTTTACGATTTACTCATCAATATGTTAACGACTTAGTACAAGGCAAAGAAGTTCATGAAACTTGTTCATAGAATCATTATCATTACACATTTGCATAAACCTATGCTCATTAAGGATGTTAGTTAATAAGCCTTTATAAATGCTAATAACCCAAATTCAGATGCACCAATAAAGACCAGTAGCAATAAAGCCTAGTATTGCAATATTTAGCATTGGGTTTCTAACCACAATTATTGCCGACCAGTGCACAGTGGTGCAACCGCTACCATTTACATTATTCTTTAGAAATGTTAAATTTGCAGGGAACGTGAGGAAGTTATGCAAACCTGTCACTGAGTTTAATTATATGAATAAAACTGTAGGTCTATTCAATACGAGTATTTAAGATATCAATCCGTTTAAAATGGAAATGAGAAAATTATCCAGAGTTATTCTTTCTGACATTAATGGCGGGAAAATTGTTGGTTATAAAGCTTCAATTAATCCGGAGACAAAGACCATTTTTCTGAACGGACATGGAATTATATAGGTATCTAAACTATTCTTTTGTTCATACACGTTAGTTCACGTAACGCACTGTAAGAAGGTTTTGTCGTTTATTTTATGAACATTGTAAAAAGTAAGAGGTTTTCCGCATTTAGTACCACTAGTTTGTATTTGGTTGTTCGTGGATTGTATAATATATTACAGTGTCGATAACGATGCGTAGTTAGTAGTTATTCACTAACTATGCCGTTATACATAATCCAAACTGCAAGAATATTTATTACGGAGTCTAAAGATTATAAAATACATAGTTGTTTTCCGTCATCATACTCAACGATGACTTCCGAGTCTGACTCAATAAAAATTATAGTTAAATTGTTAATGGTTTCCAATTTCCGGTAAATGTATAAAATTAAATGGTATAGTTTTAACGCTATTAAGAGGAAGCCGTCACGCTAAGGCCTATTCGTGATCAGATAGATAACTAATTAAGTAGTTTAGTTTTAATTTTGCAGCTCCGTTCTCCATATCGTCAATGAATTTCACAAATTCTTTTCTAATGATGTCAGTTTGAAGTGTCCGTTCAATAACATTCTTGTCATTATTTCTGAGTTTCACACCACTTCCCCAAGTATTTGCAAGTCCCCTAGGCTTTTCGCCCAAGTAATTTCCGTGCTCGAAGTTCATTCGAAAGCCTAATGTCATTAGCTCTTGCTCCGTTAAGCTGAATAGTGTATACCGTGTCCCGTATTTTTCTAGTTTGCTTGCGTACTAAATATAAAATCGTTAAACTTTTCCAGGAATGTGTTCGACATCTTGGAAAGTCGTAAACTTTAATTTGTGAAGTTATGCGCGATGTGAGAAAAGCCTGTACCCACTTTGAAATTAAGTAAGTAATACTATGTTGTAACATTCTCTGTGATCATAAATGTAGCATATATAAAGTACGTTATGAACGTTCCCAGAGTCATCATTATTGTTTACTAGTATGTACAACATTGCTTCGGTTCCCATGCTCATCCTGAGAATCTGAGCGTAGGTCGATAATCTCTAATTGTTATAGTAGTTTCTTACGTTTAAATCTGACGTGATGAGGTGACTCACTGACTAAGTATCTGAAATAGTTGGGAGGGCATTGTTTGCAACTGACAATAGTATGTACCATGGCCACTACCACATTACACTTATATATATAATAGAGACCTTATTATAGTGAAATAGGATTGACAATTATTTGGCAACCACTTCGATAGATGTAGTCTGGTATTTCAGTGTTGGCTCCAGGACGTTGTGGAGCAGATTTTCGATTGATGGCTGTTGTGTCGTGTCTATTCGTGGTAGTCTTTATATAGCAGTGTTGCTAAACAACAGTGTTTTAAATAAGGCGACATAAAACGACATTTATACTACCGATAACTAAATTATTTTAGTCATATACCAAAAAACCCAATAGCATAAAAACAAACTCACATGAAATAAAAAACCACAAAACAATGAATAAAGATCAGAAGTTTGAGGACAACGCAAAATTGATTCTTAGTATCAAATAATTAAAAAGTTACTAGTTCTACTACTAGACTTGACAGAATACGTCTCAGAAATTAAGACGTAGGTAGTATATACACAGTTGTTTAATTTACATGTTTTACACGTTACAAGGTTAATTTATTAATCCTTGAAAATAGTTTAATACTTTTTAACAATTTTGCGTTGTCCCAGAAAAAAAGTAAACAAGAAAAAAAAGTGAATGTAACAAAAACGAACGTTCCTATTTTATTTTACACGTTATTAGTAGCAAATGTACATTAATTATTAATGGCCTTTGATTAAAATGATGAGGAATCAGTTTTACAAATTAACGATGAAAGTAAAATTAATTTAACAGTTGTCGGACGGTAAGACCAAGCAGTGGAGGATCGAGATAAGGACCATTTCACAGTAAGTCCACGTCATACGGACGTAATAGAATCGCAACGAGTTTTAGATTTAGACACATTGCTTAGTGCTGAGGGTTGAAAATCGAACAGTGAAACACACTGTTCGATTTTCGACGAGCTGAGATTCTTGCTTGAGATTGGATTCTCAATGCTCGGTTCAACACCGAGAGTTGAAAATCTAGTGCGCGAAAAATCCCGCCGTGATTTTATTACGTCCGTGACGTTGACTTATATGTTCTGTCGCAGTGTTTTGTTACATATCACAAAAAAGAATCCAAAAAAAATATAGCTTACTGTCTCATGGAGCCCCATCGCCGATGCGGCAAATTCTCCTGATGGCTACGGAAGATACAACACAAATATAGGTAAAGCAAACAAAAAGATAGCAAAACAAAACGAAATCAAATAAACACAAACTGAAGAAAAAATAATAAAGTAACACCAAATGAAAGCAAAAGCGAATCGTAGTGAACTTAATAGTAGAACCACAGGAAAAGGAACTCTTTTACTAAAAGCATATAAATATAATAATTCTTAGTTTTAAAATTGAGAATTTAGGCAGCATAATGCACTTGGTCAGTCAGCCAATTGGATGTTAGAATATCAGTCATTTTTGGTATTACATTGACAGCCTAGCTGACGCTTATGTTAGGAATTGTGCTTTTAGCATTGGCTTCTATACAACCAAAAACAGCCTTGCTTTTCCTGCTCAGTGCACAATTACTTAAACACTCAATCCTAAAACGAATTTTACGTCTATAAACTGTCTTACATCCCAAACGTTGTATTAGTGACTATATCCTCAAAATGCTTTTGACTTACCTGGGAGGCGTCCGCCTAAGACTAGTTCTTGTCCATGAGTGTCTGTTCAATGGGTTGCCAGGACTTCTGGAGCCATTCTCTAATCTGTGAAAGAATGAATTATTTAGTGGGATGTTACTGAGTAATTGTATTATCAGAGTAATGCGCTTTAGTAGGAGATACTATAGGAAAAGCAGCTACAGCATATTTTTTGTCACTAATGTGTTAGATGCTGATATGACTACACAAGTAGATGGTTAAAATGATGAATGTCAATTTAAATTTTATCTTACAGGCACTCTTGTATTGTTGCTGAAATCTTTAGTATCTGTGCAGTATACACACAATCATCATCATACAGCCACGAATGATTCCGAACCCGAAATAAGATCTCCTGAAAAATCTAAATACAAACAATTCAGTTGTATAGAAAAACTGATTATCTAGGTACCTATTCGAAGAGCTATACTCTCGAGTAGCTAATAGATCGATAGCTAACCAAGATGTGGGTTTTATTTTCAACACCCCGGCTAGTGTGTTGTTGCTATTAAATTTTCTCCAGGTAAGTAAATCTATAATTATTATTAAAATACACTTTGACGTGGAGTTGCAGACACCAGCCCGTGTCACGACTGTCACGTATATCTGTAACCGACAAAACTGTTTTAACACTACCCTCTATCTTACTCATGTTTTGTTAAATTCTTCCATTATTCGTTTTTTATGTCACTTTTTATGCAAGGATTGCTGCACTACAGACCATAAAACTTGTATAAGACTTTATTTTATAATGTTAGAAAATCATAGAGAAAACGTTTGGCATCACCATTGCATAAATAGTAATCCAACGTTGCACATAGACCAAATTAACTGACGGAAGTTTTTTACGGTACCGTTGACCGCTGTTAATGTTGCTATAAAAGTTTTACTTTGTGTCTATTACAAATCTTTGTTTATGCTGTCTTAAACGTTAGTCTTTGATATTTTATGTTAATATTTAATTAGATCAGCGTTAATATTTAGACATACGTCTTTTAGTTCATCAGCCTGACTAAACAGAAATTATATGACAGAATACACTTGATGTATTACAATATCAATACTTTTAGTAAAGGAAAATATAAGATCGTTTTCATTTATATCAGTTGTGTGAATATTACAATATTCGAATTAATCAATCGCAGAATTCATGTACTTGATTATATCGTTATTGAATTTGTTAGTCAACGCATCGATTGATATTTGGAAATAAGCCAATTGAATGATGTCTGTGTTTGAGATGAATGAATGTCTGGGAATTACATAACATTTAATACATATTTAAAAGTACATTAGCTTGAGCGTGAAGAAGATTAACGGAATAATATTCCATGAAGCGGATATCAGAATGTTGATATGGATATGTGTGTCACAAGAATGGATAAAGGAAGAAATGAGTATATTAGAGGAAGTTAGAAGGTTGCCCCTATTACAACCTAAAAGAGAATCGTCGTTCTTTTTATCGGTATGTGATTAGGAGGGAATTGATGAATATACATTTTGACAGATGGAAGAGGAGAGGAAGGCAAAGAAAACATGGTTAGGCCGACCACAAATTACATGGAATAAGGACAGGAAGATGATGGCATTATATAATATTGAACATAATTTTAATTAATAAGCCGGGATGGAAAATGACTTTTGATTATGAGTTTTTTAAATTGACCTAATTTATCATGAACGTCTGTGTTTTAGTTAATATCATTGTAAAAAGGGGAAGCGTAAGGGTAGCCCGCGAAATGCAAATATTTTTACGGATTTTGCAATTTGCAGATACGTGTGAGGTTATATGTTGAACAAAATATTATTCGTGACAATAAGTGACGAATATTTTTACAAAATTAA
The DNA here is from genome assembly GCA_947507805.1 of Aporophyla nigra. Taxonomy (NCBI): domain Eukaryota; kingdom Metazoa; phylum Arthropoda; class Insecta; order Lepidoptera; family Noctuidae; genus Aporophyla; species Aporophyla nigra. Next base: position 16,229,514 of record OX382309.1, on the reverse strand, counting down.
AATGATCAATACAATATTCCATGAAAAAATTGTATGATTGCAAAAAAACGGAAGAAAATATGAATTTCGCGGAGTGCCTCAGCGTATCTACCTTTAAGGAACAGTAGGTAATATTAATGTGAAAAATAAAATAAATTGTTGAAAATAATACAAAGCAGAAATATTTTGTATAAGTTACAAAGCAGAAATATTTTGTATATAAGTCCACATTAAATAACTGTTAATTACGATTTGCATTTTCTGCTACTTCTGAATTCCAGAGTTGAAATTATTCATGATTTAGTTTTATGTAATAGAAAAAAAATAGGAAGTAGATTGTCTGAATAGCCATCTTGGCTATTCAGACAATCTACTTCCTATTTTTTTTTAATACAATTTAAAACTTTTCACTATACCGTTTTGAAGGGATTAATTAATTATTTTGTATCTACATCAACTCCTATTTGAACTACTGACTACCTACTAAATAATCGAGAAACATGATACAATCAGTAACCCGGATTAGTCTGGATCTATAAGTTAGGTGAAGTGTAACCAGCACCCTAATTGCGAAACGCACAATTTATCAGAATCTGCATGGGATTGAAGATTATTTCTAAACTATTACGTCATTTGTTCGAATAAATTGTCGGCTCAGCAACGTAAATAACGCAATGAATGTTGTTTAAGGCGAGGTTGCAGTACTTTTTAACTTTTTTAAACCTCTGTAAATCTAGTAAAATGGATAGTTTCCGTAAAAAAAAAAAAATATTTGGGAAAATTGAACATACTGTTAAGCGCTGTGTGAAGATAGAAACGTGAATTAAAACATTTGGCTCGATAAAAAATAATCATAAAGATGACACTAAATCGCCGTTTAAAACGTGTACCTTGAAGAGATTCCATCATTAAACCATGTAAAACTTATACCAAAAGATAGGTTTTATTGTTTTTTAGGGCATGGTGAGAAAATATTTTATAATTTCCTTATCATTTTGTCTCCACGAAACAATTATACACAAAATCTAGCAGCTCAAGCGCTCGCAACGACCGGCCAGTGTTCGCCGAAACGTCTTCAACTACAAGAGGCCCTTAACTATGAATATTAAACCAATTCCTACCGATAAAAAGTTCCGCAATTACCCCTCTGTTTCGACACCCGGGGCAAAAAAGGGGAACATAATAATATGCCCTTTTTACTGCCTGGCGTTTCTTCAGCTAGTTTCCCCTTTATTCTTTTATTCCCAATTTGATCGATACCTATATACACTGGATCGTTATTCTTTTATTAAATCTACGTTCATTTAAGTGACTTAGTCCTTACTAGCTTTTGCCCGGGGATTCGCCCACGAAGAGGTCCGAGGTCATTCAATGGGGACGTAGGTACTACTGGGATAAGAAGCATCCAATGTGAAAATCAAGGTTATAAACTATTCGTGTGCCAAATTACATTCAAATCAGTTCGGCCGTTTTTGCGTGATTGACTAACAGATATGTATACTTTTACATTTATAATATTAGTAGAATCATTTCCTGCCTCTCATCATTCGTCTTTCTCATACTTGCTAGAGCTTATTTAGTCTCACATAATTATAATGCTAACAGTGCTGTCAAAGATTCTACATATCGGCAAAAGTCAAACGCGATGGTAACTTTATAGCGCTCTTTGCTAAGTTCAATCGATTGTATGAGGGGTAATAACTAACGTGTTCGCTGGAGCGTCTTGATCACCCTCGCCGTAGCACTCGAAGTTCTCAGCATCAGATATGGAGTTTCCAGGACTGGAGTCTGCAGTGGGAACTGACTGGCCGGCCGCTTCTGTGCCGTTCTGAAACATGGTATAAACAATTTAGAATGATGAGGAAAGTTTTGAGTATGAATGTCGATGGCTACAAGAGTAGAGGCAGACCAAAGAAACGATGGATGGATTGTGTGAATGGGGCGACTACTGAGATGAGGACTAATAGAGAAGTGTGAAAGAAAAAGACATGTTGCGCCGACCCCAAATAAATTGCGATAAGGACATAAGAATGACGATGATGATGATGACTATAGGAGTTTTGGATTTATTACAATTAGTGAGCAATTGATCAGAGGATGTGTGGGGAAGTCTAAAACGAAGTGTCATCATCATCATCATCATTTCAGCCGTAAGACGTCCACTGCTGGACTTAGGCCTCCCCCAATTTGGGGCGATCGCAATATGGTGGTAAAATGCATAGAGAACGCTGCTGCCCATTCTCTTGTCAGTCCCTTAGTCGCCTTTTACGACACCCACGGGAAGAAATGGGGTGGTTTTATTCTTTACGTCCGGCACCACACGGTATAAACGAAGTGTGTTAGAAGTAATTTCTTGATAGACAATCATCGATCACTAAGTTCTTTATTAGTGATCGATGTAGACAATATAAATTTTGTCTACTGGCTAAGACTTGCACTCAATGACAGGAACCATTTTGTTGTTGCAGCAAAATATAATTATGAAGAAATAAGTAAGTGTTTCGGAGAGTTATAGATATTATTTTGTCATAAATTGAGAAAACAGATATTTTAATAACAAAGGAATTTACAGTACTGTAAAGATCTCACAAGGAACAATACAGATTAGCAAGTTATGTACAATATGTGTTTGTGTAATAAATAATATGTTTATAGGAACTTATAAACATACCTATCAAGTTACGTACCTATATGTAAATTACTAGAATTTCTATAAATAGCAAGTTATCTCATCATGGCAAACAAGTATCATAGAAAACATATTTTCTTTAACCATGATGCAACTGCACGCCTAGCATGACCACCATTGAAAGAACTTTGTCTATTCTTGGTAGAATAGAGATAGAATTGTCATGCTACGCTAGCATAAAACGGTACAAATCTTTCTACAATATTTAATTCTGTCTTTAATCTTTCTACAATCTGTAATTTTGTCTATTTTTCCGTCGACAAAACCCCTTTGTTAATCAAAAGTTTGCATTTAAAATTCCACATTAATGGTGGAGTCGCCCGCATTTGTGAAAACAACAAATACCAAGTGAATCGAATTTTAAAAATGATAGCGGACGTCACTGTTTTAATTACCGAGTGTCAATTGTAATAGGAATCATAAACGACTGCAATAGGTAGTTTCTTTATACAGTAGGACCTCTAGTCCGAACCCCTTCTAATCCGAACGTGAATATTTCTTTGCCAGAAAAAATGCTGTTACGTAAATTGCGAGACGAAGCTTTTTATTTCTCATTAAATACTTCCCGACAAACATTGGAATTTTTAAAAGTTCAATATATGTAACGTTTATAGATGAATATATACATTTAAAATTTCACAATACTAAGAGTTTTATTTAATACCGAAATACCGATGTTCGAATATAGTATATATTTTTAATTTATACTCCGAAAGCAGAAAGAGGACCTGCTGTAATTACGTTTTTTTTTTTCAGTTTTCATAGCGGTTTCAGTCGATAAAAGAAATTGTGTTCCTATTTAAACTATTTAAATGAAGATTAGTTCCCAAATATACAATTTTTTTTAAACCGTTTTGTAAAATTACACTGCTTTATTTTTTTGTTATTAACTGTTTAATAACTGTTGATGACCTACTTTCAAAATGTTAACATAGAACTAGCAGTTACTTCCGAAATGTACCTCTACTTTCAAAATACTAATGTATAACTAACTCAACCACTTCCGAATTGTACTCTCCTCTATTTATATTTGAACTTTATCTATTTTTGGGCAGCATTCAAGGTTGCTACTTGGAAACTCCCTAAAATAGATAAGTAAAGAATTGACAGTGGTGATGACTGGTTAGATTAGTTTGTATGATTAATTTAATCATTGTCTTACCCGCTTTTTAAATTATTTATAGGCTTAAACACTTACACAAAAATTTACAGAAAACCGTAAATAAATATTTTTGTGTACACATCAATATATCATAATTTCACATGAGACCTAACTAACCGTACTTGTCGTGTAGTATACACTTTGTGATTATTTTTAACAGTTTGAGGTTATGTTATTGTGTCAAAATTAAATAAATGAATGTGACATTTACCTGTAGTTTTCTGGGCAAGTTTCCGGGTGAGGTGCGCGGCGACTTGGTCCTTTGAAATACGCTCGGCGCCATCATTGCCTCCTCAGGCACCTTCAGCTCTGGAACACAATATAAAGATCAATAAAACACCTCATATGTCTGCATATATGTTCTAAGAAACACGGCCGTTGACCCGAACTAGCAGTCACGCAACAAAACCATTGAGAACGAGGTGAAGTCTTTCAGAACTAATAACCAAAGTAGCAAGGTTACGCTAGCCTAGATGGAAGAGTTTTGTTTGCGGCCGTGTTTGCTCAGAAAACAAACACAATTTCTTCATTACACTCAAAAATGTAGGTACCTGTTTTAACTATGTAAATATTAATGAAGTCCATCTCAGATAACACTCTCTAACTTCTCTTAAAAAAAATTCTTAATTAAAATAAAACTGTTCCACTCCGGTGTAAAGTAGCATTAAAATTAAATGTCCGATATCGGTTATCTTTGTTATCAACAAGTGTTGATTACTACTCAATTGGAGCGAAAGAGATACTGCACATTACCTGAGAAAAATATATAATTACGTAGAAAGAGAAATTACTCAGTAATGAAATTGTTGTGGAGCAAGATTCTTTATTGATCATTGGAAGCAGTTTTACTTTTACAAACATGAAAGATAGAATTTCAATATGCAGCTGCACGGTGTGAAGTAAAAGAGAAACTCTGTTTTCATGTATTGACAATACGGACAGAAAGTTCATTTGCTGTACAAAAGGACCAAGATCAGATCGCAGCGAGCGAGGCGAGGCGAAAACGATTGTTCTCCAGCAGGTCCAGTTGCAACTGGCACTTCGTTTGATTTGATAAGATTTTAGAGAAACAGCTTACAACTTCTCTCGTAATTTCAAGATTATGTAACAGATTTTAGAGTTCAAAGTATGACATAAAGCTGTAAAACAGCTGCTACTAGGTAAATTGTAAGATGTGAAAGTTTTACGCTAGAAATAGAGTTTAGCTTCACTTTTACTCTTATCGTCACGGTCAGGTTAGTTTTCAAGTCCTACTGTTATAAAGACGTAAACGTAGTGGTATATAAAGTAAGTCCAAAGTAAAGCTAGATCAAAGGACATAATATTAAATTTGTTCAGAAATATTTTTTTGCTTGTTTTGCATTTCGGAGATACTTTATGTTAGTATATAAAATGAATGCCCACCGCAAACAGCCTGGTGCACCAGTCGGCAGTACCACACGACAAGTCTCCCTAAGGCCAGCAGTCCCTGCCACCAGGCCTCCAGAAGCCGGAACACGTCATACGAGTCACTCCGCAGCAACACCACCACCTCTGACATCGATGTCAGCATCGATACCACTCATCACATCACATTGGTCTTAATTCACTTCGAGAGTCTTGTATGTGACGTCACGTTAGTAATTTACTCTTTTCATTCGTTTCATGCTCCTATTGGTCAATTTCATATTTGGAAATGGATGTGCTTGCTAGTGCTAATTGTGTGTTCACGTTTTATACTATTAAAAAATTCCTACATTCTCATAGCCCATATTTATACTCCCATCTATGCTAATTTCTTAAGACCCGTCTCAATTTTTCACAGCATATAAATAATGCTTGGCAAACCAGCACGTCGCTCATGAGCTGTGGATTCTACTGTCAACAATTTTCTCATCGTAAATTAAGTCTGTGAATTAGTGCGAACATAACAAAATATTTGATTTATTGGCTGACAGCTAATTTTATTTTAACAGCTGAAAAATAATCAGCCTAAAATGGTCCCACTGCTGGGACATAGAGAGTCCACCTCTGGGATAGAGAGAGTGGGTGGTAATCCACCACGCGGGCCTAGTGTGGGTCACATGTCTACGAATTGTTTAATTCTAAGACATACCGGTTCCCTTACGATGTTCTCCTTCGCCTTTTTGAGAGCAGTGTTCATTAAATAATTTACACAGTGTAAAGTGCCTGTATGTGTCCGTGTGGTGAGGTGAAGGACGTAAAGAATAACATCACCCCATTTCTTTCCGAGGTTGTCGTAAAAGGCGACTAAGAGACTAACTAGAAAACGGGCAGCAGCGTGGCAAAATAAATAGAGAAATTTATTTTACCACCATACTGCGATCGCCACGCTTGGCAGGCGGGTTGGCACTGCCAAGCGTGGCGATTATGGCAAAGCCCCCAAAATTATGATGATAATGATAGTGTATATCTGGGTTTGAACCTACGACCTACATACAGCTCGTAGGTCGCGGCTGTTTCCACTCGGCCGCCACTGTACGCCGTTTACCATATTCAAAGAATATTTTTTTTCTGATAATATTCCGTTCTTTCAGTTTACAATCTATTGTTAGATTTTAATGGCATTCGTGTTTTTCACTTCGCATTTTGTATTATCGTTTGAAAGTTAATGTTTCGTTGCAACAACCTGCGTTGCGTTGACATAGCGTTTGATAAGAGTGTGTTATCGGATATACTAGTAAGAGGCGCGGCTTAGTACTGTGCAAATATTATTCTCAATTCATTGTTAAAAAATGTTTTCTTTTTAGTCAGCAGTAACTTTAAATGTTTTGTTTTTTTTTTTTGTTTAGCCTATAGCCTATACTGTTCAACTGCTGGGCAAAGGCCTCTCCCAAGTTCTTCCAGGAACTCTTGTCCCGCGCCAACTCGCAAAACGGAGGTTTGTTAGCCTCCTTTTGTCAATGCCTTTGGTCCTCCATGAGGCTGCCAGCTACTTAAATATCTCCTCAAGTGTGTTTTAAGTTTATTTTATTTTTTTAACTGATTATTTGATCGGCAAACGTAAGGTAGGATGCCGTTAGACCGGTTGGAGCGACGATATTTGCAGACTGGCTGATAGCAGCTACATGAGAGTTGTATCCTGTGTTCAGATGATGATGTTATTAGGTGGAAAAGGTAGAATAGGAATTTCATGTATTTGCCTTCTACAGCAATGGTGGCCTAAGGTTGCGACTTGGGTAACTGAAGGAACACGGGTGGGTTTTAGCCAGTAAAAGTCTGACACGCCCTCCCGCTCCGCCCAAGAGCGGGAGACGTCATTTGATGATTTCCCACTCATAAAAAAAGGCTGCGACTTACGAGTTGAGGGTCGTAGAACCCTACCAGGCACTTTTGTGCAAATTATTTCATCATTACTGCTCTCAAAACGGTGAAGGAAAACATTGTGCGAAAACCGGCATGTCGAAGTCCTAGAACCAAAAATTCGAAGACATGTGACGTCTACCAATTCGCACTGGGCTCGCATCATTGGCGGACTCCCTCTCACAGAGCGGAAGCCTGTGTTCCAGCATGCAGCAGTGAGAAAATTATAAGCTGGTTATGGCTTGAACAGTGGTTAATTCCAACGTCTCAGTATTTGGCGTTATCAGAACATGTTCTACAGTCTACAGTCAGAGTAAATGTGGTCTGACTCGAAATCGGGTATACAAGTTTACGTATTAGCTAACGGTGTGTCTGTGAATGTTAACTGCCATGATAGGCTGACTTAAATAACAACAGGCAATCAAGTAACTTGACGGAGTGTCACTGTCTGTTGGCTTAGACTGGCTTGGATTTGAGTTTTATAATTGCGATATATATGTAATAATGTGGTAATTCCAGACTACTGACAAGAAAATTATAACTATCACGCTTAGATTTTTTTAATTTAAGCCCACGTACCTACGGATGTAATAAATCGTGGCGAGTTTTTCGGGCACTGGATCTTCAAACTGCTTAGCGCCAAGAGATGAAAATTGGACGGTGTGATTTTCGACACTGCACTCTGTTAGACTCTCAATGCTCGGTTTAATACCGCGACTTCTAAATCCATACATACATAAACTCATGTCTTTTTATCATGTGGGTAGGCAGAAACCACGAAATGCCGCCTGCTACGATCTCTACATACTCCTTTTGCAACGTTTAGGTGCATACAATTGGTCATACACACACGCCGGTTGCGAGTACTACGCACCTGACCTTTTTGAACATCACCAATAAAGTCACTATATGTCCTTCTAGAGCGTCCCCTCCCGGTGTTTCCACTCACATCTGCCTTGTAAATACCTTTTGTGAGCCGTCCTTCATTCATCCTCTCAACATGACCAAACCATTTAAGCATACTTTTTTATGTGTATGGAAGTGAATGTTGGGTGTGGCAAAAGAAGCATGAAAATAGAATAAATGCTGTGGAAATGCGTTCCTTGCGAAGCATGTGTGGTGTGACTATGACGGCTGAGGAATGATGTGATAATAAAATAATAAAATGAACGGTGTGGTTTAAAAGAAGATGTAGTGACAAAAATTGAAAAAAGTATGCTTCTAAATCCAGTGCGCTAAAAATTCCCACCGCGATTTAATACATGCATACGTCCGTGTATATGTCTATAAATGCAATGTTTTCCAACCAAATATTCGTTTCTTATCGTTCTACAGTTTTAACTGTACGTTTGTCACTAGACTTGACTCGGTATTTTACTGTGTGCACGTTTTTAACTTCATAAAACCTACAATTAAGTCTACATATGAATTTAATTAAAATGCATCTGTGAGTTGCTGATCTGTGAGTCATCATTCAGCCAGAAGACGTCCACTGCTGGACACAGGCGTCCCCTAATTTGGGGCGCTTTGCCACAATCGCCACGCTTGGCAGGCGGGTTGGCGATCGCAGTGTATGGTGGTATAATTAGTATAGAGAACACTGCTGCCCATTCTCCAGTGAATCCCTTAGTCACCTCTTACGACACCTTCGGTAAGAAATGGGATAATGATCTGTGGGTAGGTAGTGGGTACATTAAGACAATCCGCGGACAAGGAACCCGTACGAATGGCTTTACGCTCTCTAAACAGGCATCTTAGTAAATGTCAGCACAGTACGTACGGCGTTGTGTATCTTCTGACATAATTATCTAGATATTGTATGGGAATGTGATACGTAGGAATGAGGAAAATGTCATGAAGAAAGTGTAAATGTCGATGGCCAAAGAAATTATTGATGGACTGTGTGAATGATGAAATGGTTAGAAGAGGGGTTACTGGTGGTGACTACCGAGATAAAGTCTAATAGAGAAGTATGGAAGGAAAAGACATGGTAGGGAATGGAAAAGGGCAGGCGAATGATCATGAATGTTATATAGGGTTTAGAGATCTGAGCCCTCGGTAACTTCAATTTTTTCACGGTCTCTTATTTGGAATAGTATTTTTATCGCCGATATTTATAATAGTCTTGTACTTTCCTTAGTTTCATCGTCTACTTGTGTACCTATATAATTATCGTTCGAGTAGCGAGCTTCATTGTATTTGCCTCAAGGAATGTAACCGTAACCAGTGAAATGAAATCTTCAATCAAACAATTTGTACGACAAACACTGAGACAATGAAACTGTTAAATTATATGTGTAAACCTCTTTTGTTTTACAAAGTAAACTTGAAAGGTGATCGTTATTCTTTTGTTTGTCGATAAAAAAACATATCGTTTTAATAATGTATACACACGCAACTGAAATTTGTGTTTCCTTGCGACCGATTTACGCAAAACTTGTATGTACGTCCTTCGAGCTACATTACCCAACCAACCGTTGTATTGATTTGTTTCATTAAGTTTCAAATGCAAAAACAATTGATGTTTCCTTCGATTTCGATAACTTTACGGTTGACTGAATTCAGTTTATCGTTCGTTATACCAAATACATTATTCACACTTTTATTAACCTCAATGTAAGACCTATATATTCTAATTCGATTTAAAATGGCCAAAATTTGGAAAGAGCGCGTGTCTTGCGAAAAAATTTCTTCTTATAGATGAAATTGTTGTCAGAATACACCCTTAGCTGTTTGTATATCATAAAATATTTATTATACTCTTGCTATCGCATCACTTGAGCTAATAAGATTAATATTCATCAAATAATATTAAAATATTTGTCAGTCTGTTACGTGATCCTACGTGAGCGCCGAGAGTTTCCAGATTCAAAGCATTTGTACAAACTTTCTCTGGCTTCGTGAACACACAATAAGCACTTTTGTTACTATTGTAACCACACACGTTTGCACATTCTTTATTTAAAACTCCACACTCTTCAAAACATTAAAAACTATTTGGCACTGCTCACAAATGAGGTTGGATATTTTTCATTGTTTTTTTTTTAAAGGGTAGTTGTAGTGTTAGGATTCGTTACCGGCGAGGGCCGACCGCGGCCGTCGACTGCGCTGGCGCAGTTTCAACCAGTTCATTGATAATTATGCAACGAGAACTAATATAACGGTATTATCGATAATAGTCGAACAGGGAACACAAAAACAGTCTTTGTTAGACAGGTATTGCAAATTTGTTATAAACATCAATTATTCGCGACAGCAATTACGATACTTCTAAGTTGTGTCGAAGTGATTGTGAAAGTTGATGTTGACATTTACCCACATTTCTAATGAAATTGCAGTAATTGTTTTTGTTCAAACATAGACCTGAGACTCGGAGCTTAGACCACACGTAACTAATTCGGAGATTACTTTTGCTTATGTGAAATCTTCATTTATTGATCTAGATAAAACATTACTTTATTTTAAAATTTTGTAATTTTGGGATACGTCTAACGATATGCCGCGCATCTTCTGTCAAAATGTAAGGCACATGAATGCTTGTCTTTTAACATTATCTTTAATTAAATAACTTTAAAATTTTATTAGTTAGGCACCCTCATTGTTCTCCTTATTAAGAAATAAAGAAGATTTATCGAGACACGTGTTTTTCTACCTAAGAACTTATACTGCATATTGATTATTTCAGATTAGTTTAATTTACTGTAAACAAAAGACACTTTTCAACAATTTTACCTTTTAACGATGTTTACCTGAATTTAAAATCTAGATCTAGAATTGCGGAAAACAGATCCTATCGCTTAAAATAAACAATAATTACAGTGAAAACGATGCCATGGCATGTGCACGGAACCCAGTAATTGCTTGTTTGTTAATGTAGGCGCTTCTACAATATTATTATATTTCATTTACTTATATAAAACTTTTTTTTTTTTGCCATGAAGGATACATCTACTTACAATGTTACTCAAACAAGTAACGTGTATTCTTAGTATATTGAACAGTATAACCTAGACTTGATCCTTGACACCTCTTATAGGTAACTCATGAAGTGCTAACGAACGAATCAAAGCTGAACAACTATTTACACTGCTCTTCAAAACATAAATCAATGACGTACTCTTAAAAACCTCAAAATCGACAAAGTTTAAATGCTTTTGTCCAGTTTCAGCTGTAGAGCCAAAATAATACTATTTACTTTTTAGGGTTCCGTTGCCAAATGGCAAAAATCGGAACTCTTATAGATTCGTCATGTCTGTCTGTCTGTCTGTCGGTCTGTCTGTCTGTCTGTCTGTCTGTCTGTCTGTCCGTGTATGTCACAGCCACTTTTTTCCGAAACTATAAGAGCTATGCTGTTGAAACTTGGTAAGTAGATGTTTTCTATGAACCGCATTAAGATTTTCACACAAAAATATAAAAAAAAAACAATATTTGGGGTTATAGAACTGAAACTCAAAATTTTTTTTCATCAAGCCCTTACGTGTGTGGGTATCTATGGATAGGTCTTCAAAAATGATATTGAGGTTTCTAATATCATTTTTTTCTGAACTGAATAGTTTGCGCGAGAGACACTTCCAAAGTGGTAAAATGTGTGTTCCCCCCCCCGCCCCGTAACTTCTAAAATAAGGGAATGATAAAACTAAAAAAATATTTGATGTACATTACCATGTAAACTTCCACCGAAAATTGGTTTGAACGAGATCTAGTAAGTTTATTTTTTATACGTCATAAATCGTAAACGACAATTTACCTTTCATTCACTCAGATATACAAATTAAAAAAAAAAACATAAACATAAACCTTATGCATAAACCGTGAATACCTGCAGGTTTGTACGGAACCCTCGGTGCGCGAGTCCGACTCGCACTTGGCTGGTTTTTTTATTGTAGAATGGGCCTGCTCCACGGCCTGCTCTAAATCTGATGGAAAGTGATTGATGAGGTATATGACGGCACGAGCGTACGTAGAAGATACCTGTTCACTTTTGCTTTTAAGGCAGACGGCTAAATGTTGAAGGGAAAACAGACGCTGGGTGCCCCGACAGAGTCTGACTGTAACACGACAGATCATGGAGAAGATGGTATTACGAATAAGACTACACCAACAAATAATGATATTTTGAAACGCGGCCGTATGGGTCGATCGAAGGTTAACTTACGCTGGTCGCCATGAATTAAATATGACCTCTGCGTGACTAGAAAAGCATGTCAAGCTGTTGGTCCCAGCTGTCATACGTAGAACTTTGACAGTCGTTGCGGGTCAGTCAGAAGCTCAAAAGTCTGACAACCAGTCACACTAAGGAGTACCGTGTTACCTAGTAACTTTGTTTTGGAGGTGAGATAGACCGCCACCGTCATCATGTCAGCCGAAAGACGTCCACAAGATGTAGGCCATAGGCCTCCCCCATTTTGGGGCGTTTACCATAATCGCCACGCTTGGCAGACGGGTCGGCGATCGCAGTATGGTGCTAAAATGTATAGAACGCTGCTGCCCATCGTCTAGTAAGTCGCTAAGCCGCCTCTTACGACACCTATGGGAAGAAATGGGATGATGATATTCTTTCTTTGGTACCACATGGAATATAGACGTCGCTCCATATAAAATACTGGTATTCGGCTGCGTCGGGTTTTACTGGAAGCCGACCTCAACATAGTTGGGAAAAGGCTAGGCAGATTGGAGATTGATGAGCAAAGAACCGAATTAGCTCTAAGTCGTGAAAAATGACATCGTCCATTTGAAGGGTCTCACAAGCTTAGTACCTAAGTAATCTTAAACGACTGATATTTAAGTTGCCTCATTGCATGGAATGAGAGCAGAGTGTTGGCCTGGTGGAAAAAGCCGCAACCCTACCCTGTGGACTTTATGTAAATTATTTTACCACCACTGCTCCACAGTTTATTTATTTATTTATTTATTTTTCTCACCACAATAAACATTACATTACATTACAGGTTGTTACACTTGGGTACGATATGGTTTCGTTTACTGTGGGAGACTGGTGCCTAAGCTAGGCTTTAAGGGCCTGTGTTTTCCTATGCTTGAACAGTTGACAGTGAAGGAGAACATCATGTCCAAGAACCAAAAGTTCGAAATCATGTAATATCTACCGACCCGTAGGTACTGGACACCCGTCTCACCGAAAGAAAGCCTGATATCTAAGAGATGGAACATAATAGGCTTATTATGCATTGCATGGAAGGTCCAATCAAACAGATATGGCAAGGAAACAGACTTTTTGGGAGGAAAAACTTGTTTTATTAATGTAGCTACCTGAAGGCCCTGTATTTTCCTTAAACGGAGAATTTCTTAACTCGTTATTACCGGTGGAATCAGGCACATCGAAATACATGGAGCTGGAATGAAATTGATTGAATTATTTTTCACTGCAGTGAGGTAATTCAAGCATAGGAAAATACAGCCCAAAGCGAAGCTAAGCACTACTGGTGCTCATAAAATTCGCGATAATCAATAGGAAAGTTTAGTTTTACCGTAGATTTAGAACTTCCAATGACACTTTTCTAAAGATCGGAAATAATCAGAATTCGGTAGATATAGTTACAAACAAGAGCTGTAATAGGTACGCTGAAGTAATGATAATGGAAATTGCATGAGCCTTCGTTTAGCTCCATAAAATCCATTTTAATGATGAAACTGATCACCTGAAGAATGGAATTGTAAAACTTTATTTATTGTCATAATGAAACATATTGTTCCATAGAGAGATTGAATGTCGTGAAGAAACTGAGCGATTGTTTAGATACAAAGAGATTTCCATTTGTGCCGACTCCCAGCTGTTGTTATAAATGTATTGTGGCAGCAGATTTCAAACAAGTTTACTAAAAAACACTGTTTCTCTTACATTTCACCTCAACTCAGTCGCGCAACATTAAATCGACTCGTTTCGCGTTTGACCAATAGCAGTCAGAAACCATTTGAGAAATTCAGTTGAAATCAAGTAGACCGAAAACACATGCATCATACACATTTGCATAACGACTGGCCTTGAGATGCAATGGTAGTTGGCACGCCACTTCCTCGGGCGAGAATTTTAATTCATACTTTGAATGGAAAGAAACTGGGTTTTAGAATCTCGGATGCCACTTTGAAAGGCGATGAAGAAAACACTAAATATTCTTTACTTGACTCACGAGCCATCAATGTTTCTACTTTCTAAACGATGAATATTAAAAAGAAACAGCTCGTGTGTCTAATCAGACGATACCTGCCTAGTTAGTGTACCAGCATCAATAAAAGAATAAACAGTTTCAGTAGATCGATAGCTGTGGGAGCGGTGGAGGCATCGACCTCAAATTGCGCAACCATGGCCGGCATTCAGCGTTGCACATTCGTCACACCAACAATGTAAAAAAAAAACTAGCAAAAAGCAACGACTGTTGTATAATACCCATCTCATTAAATTCATCTATTTTTAGATCAGTAAGTACTTCCGGATTTTTTTGCATTTCCTACGTGAGAGGATATGGCTTCGTGTCGTCATTTACAAAAAGTGTCGTTCAAGTGCGGATGCCGCAGGGACGGATGTTTGGTACGTGACCGGAATGCCTTTTCATTACTAATTTTATTACAAACTCACACGTTCGCCATAAAAGTAAGTGCTTACCAGAAATTTAGTCCAGCTCTCGAAATAAATTCACCGGGACGCGGAATCTGGAAAGAAAAGACAAATATATTATCAACATGTTCCTGAGTTTTGTTCTGTTCGTTTCTAATATTATACCCAATAGCAGCTCTATCTCTTTTTATATTAATTCCGATTGGTCGCAAGCGAGGTTTGCGTGCCGCCGAAAGGTCATAGAAGTGCAGAACTGCTTCGTCTGCGTTACTGGAATCTATTTCTGAGATTAGAACGCGGCTTGCCTTAGCCATAAGACTACGAAACGTAAAATTTAACCGTAACATTACTGATTAACTATCACTTACGTAATGGTTTTAACTATTACCGATTCCTTGTGTTGCTTCTAGTAATCGAATGAACTAAATAGGTTTGTTTTGGCTTCAACTAGCTAAGTTTGTGATTATGACCTAGATTTGCAGTTGCATTGATAACAAGAATCCAGTCACTGCCACTTATTTTTTATTGAATTTTATAATAAGGTAATTGGAGGAAGTTGCGTCAACGTCTAGCAGCAGATATTTTTCTAGTTTATAAACTAGAGCTAGACTATTAGAATTGGCGCAATTTAGTGCTTGTGTTTGACGCGTTCTGTTTTCACAGCCAAATAAGTTTCAGTTTTAGTCACGTTTCATATCTGATGCGATTGTGAGATCGATACAAGTCGTGCGTGGAGATGGCTTTCTTTTGTGGTCGGTTTTTGTTAGAATACTTGTCTAGTGTTATTAGTATGTAGTTAGCAGGTAACGTAAGGCAGTCGGTCTCGCTGTGATTGCGATCCATGTCATTCGTATCAATTGCATTTCGGTATGTGTGTCGTAATTCGTTGTGAAACCCGTGGCTGGTACGAAGGCCTACTCATTGTAGAATTGATGAATTATAATTGGTTGTTGTTGATTAAAAATCAATGGTTATCCAATAACTGTCGTTCTCTGTTTTCATTTGTAACGGAACCAGTTTAATGGTACTTTAGTTTTATTTCGTCGCTTATCAACTTCCGCAAGAATCGACGATGGTGATCGATGGTTTACGCAAACAAATTATAATGCCTTTCAAAACCCTGAACTACGCCGACTGATCTTTGCCATCTATCCCCCCTTTGTTTCTCAATAGGTCTGTTGAAGTGTTGGTCGAGTGTCTAGTTTCCGGTTCTCTTCGTTACCGTGGGACTATATTGATTACTGTAACTCTTACTCTAACAATATGGGTAGAAATATCCTTTATTGCACTAATAACTATACACAAAATAGTGATCATGATCAATTGAAGGAAATATAATAATGAATATTCACGCAACTAATACTCATCGCAGCGGATTTCAAGGAAGTGCATGTCCAACAGTGGACATTTATAAAGGCGAAGGCAATTTCCGGATGCATTAAAAGAGCTTCCTCAGGCGACGATGTTTAAACACGTCCGGCGCACCCTGTCTAGTCAGTCCTGTTAATGACCCTAGAGCAGCCTTTCCCAAAGTGGGCGATAACGCCCCCTTTGTGGGCGCTGCAGGCCTAAAGAGGGGTGGTAAGAGACCCAGAAAAGACTGTGTGGGGTGTGTAGACTCCACATAACGCCCCAATTTTTTTTCTGGGTCTTTTACCACCCCCCTTTAGGCCTGCAGCGCCCACAAGGGGGGCGTTATCGTCCACTTTGGGAAAGGCTGCCCTAGAGGCTAATGTTTTCACAAAACGGCTCCAGACGCCTTTCTCTAGAAGAAATTCTAGAAAAAAAACCTGCTTCCATTAGTTTGTTGATGTCCATAATCAGTCTACAATGTCCCTGGTCTGTTATGAACATAGCCGGTTCCGTGTGTAAAGAATAACACCATCCCATTTGTATGGGATTCACTAGGAAATGGGCAGCAGTGTTTTCTATGCATTTTACCACCATACTGCGATCATCAACCCGCTTGTCAAGCGAGGCGATTATGGTAAACCTTCTTCTTGGGGGGCCTATGTCTAGCAGTGGTCGTTTTTCGGCTGAAAGGATGATAATTATGAATATAGCCATAGACCTTAAAACACCCAACAAAAGGTGTGAAAATGGTATCCAATGAGTCAATCGTTTACGTTTAAAACTAAACGTCACTCGATTTGTTTTCATGTCATGGCCTATTGTAAACGAGTACCATTCTTGGTCGGCTGTTAGTAAACAAAGGCATTCTTGTGAAAGTAATGGAATCCTAAGTCAATATCAACATGGGCTTTCTTTTGGCGGGTTTTGGTAACACGCCGGTCATGTCATCTAAACAGTGACTATTTATTGTTTATATGGATGCATGCCTTTTTGTTTTTCAGCCTAGTTTTTTCCCATTATCCTGGGGTCGGCTACGCTTGCTAAGACTGTTTGTCAAACTGGGTTTTGAATGCCCGTCATCAAAATAAGCCACTGTTCCTTTGCCCCCACTACCCCAGCCGCATTGTCCCCACTGCTGCTTCTCGGTAAGAGGGAGTGGGCCGTAATCTACTACGCGGGCCCAATGTTGTTTGGGTGAATGTCCGTAAAGACTGTCAGAGTTTTAACTGATGGCATAACGTGCTTTTCGAGGTAAGGAAAGGTCTCTGTATGTTATAGGTAGTTATTGACTCACGGATCGATCTCGGAAAGCGTTGCTTAACCTACCCATCCGGATAAATTAGTAATCCTCTAAAGAGCCATGTGACGAGACTCCTTGGGTTTCGTGTCAAACATGGCTCTGTTACTTTCCTATTCATCGATCCATGGAGATATACTTATGATATATGATATCCATATATATATATATATATATATATGTACGCATAGTCCTACTTATTTCTAAACTTGATATGATTCGTGTTGGTGGCACATCTCTCTGTGGCCCAGACTTTCTTAAGCAAGTGTCAGTAAATCATAGTTGGCTAGTTGTTCACGGTCCGAGGGCTATCTGTGGAACTCCACCACCGCAAAACCGCTCTGATTCACAAGCGCAATCACTTGTAGTTCCTCGACGGCTTCTGTTATGTAAACTCACTGTTAAGTGGCTTAATTGTTCCGTATAGTTTCGAAAATGGAGAAGAAATCAAAGTAGATGAAAAAAAAAATACAAGTAACGAAATTCTGCACACTTTTTCTTCAATTCCGAATGTAATAATATATTAGTTTACTCTAACTTAAAAATACTCGAACTTCAACCTCACTTTCGGCTTCAACACCCTCGTAAACCATGAATACGATATAGCTACATGATGAAGAAAAATAAATGTTTGAAGCTGCAATATTGTATTTTCAATTTAACCTCACTATTGCCCCTAAGAAAATCTCTTCACATGGAGGGAGCATTACACTTTTTTGTTTTTTCCGTTACGTACCGTTTTCTACAAGTTGACTTCTATCGCAAGTTGCGTTTCAGAACTTCGGTCCAAAAAGGAAGGAATCATTTCTTTTTTTTAACCGACTTCAAAAAGGAGGAGGTTCTCAATTCGGATGTTTATATTATTATTTTTTCTGTATGTTCGGCCATAACTCCATCATATATAAACGGATTTGCAAAATTCTTTTTTGTTTGAAAGGGGTTTATTCCGAAATGGTCCCATATAAATTTCATATAGATCTGATGATGAGTTCCGGAGATAGACACCGGAACTCTTTAAAAAATGACAGCAAATCAACCGCGATTTCTGCTATCGCATAAATATGCATTGTTTGTTTGGAATTAGTGCGGGGTGGATACCACAACTAAAAATTTAAAAATAAAAACTTTTTTACAAAAAAAAACAACTCGGTGTAACAAAGTCGGTGTCTTAGGATCTGTATTTAGGGTTTTTTGCCACCGACTTCCGAAATTAAAGTTATTTTTCACTTTGTAGTGTTTTTAAGGAAGTCGGTTGTTTTTTTTTGTAAAAAAGTTTTTTTTTTAATTAACTCTCGCAGGTCAACCTATGAAGTTGTCAGCTGATTAACCGGTATTGCCTGTGGCTACCTAAATAAATTAAGGGCCTCCAGCCAGGGCTTAAAAAACTGAAAACTAGAGCGACTACTCCCTAGAGAACAGACCTTGGCTAAGGGCATCGCTGGTAGAGGGCAGCCAGAAACGGGCTGGATCGGAATGAGACGGTATCGGCAGAAATTGAGATCACATTCAATCTTGAGTGTAAATGTGATGCTGTTCCAATAACGACTGGACAGTCGAATGAAAAAGAATCATAATCATTATTATCTGACATGATTTAAAATATGTATTATTTAACTGAGATCTGTGCACATAAAAATTTAATGTCGGTGCACTTCAGTGAAGCGGATGTGATAGACAAGATGACCTTACGACAATGACAGTGGATGTAATCTTTCGAATAGAACGTGCTACACTTGACATTGTGTCATTTGATTAAAAAGAATAATTGTACGAGAGTTCAGTTTCACTGCTTCATTAAATTAATGGAAGTGTTTAAAAACGTAGTGCCACTGCTTGTACTGGCTCATAAATATTATACACAAGCGCCAGGGAAGACACGGTCAGCAAGACACATGGATTAACACTGTTATTCGTACACATACCTTTTTTGTAATATTAAGTCATAAGTCATTTATTTCATAACAAAATACTTTGTGTTGAAACATTTTAAGTAGGTATATCATAGATCGAACAAAAAATAATAATAATAATAACAAAAATACTACATTCACTGCATTCATATTTAGAATTCATCACGTATTTTAAATATAACAATATCACTAGTAAAATATATGTCAAAAAAAAAAATTGCACTCCGGGAGTGCCGGCAGAAGTGAAAACTTGATTATTAACGTTGAGCATGTTTGATATTTTGGAATGGTTAGGGAATAATTTGTTGTTCAATTTCCATATTTTAAGCACTTTATATTCACGAATTTTACGAATACACAACAATGTGATCACTACACAGACGGTCGAGCCATCAGCTGTCACCATCCATGGATGCGCGTGGCACGCTGTAACATAGACGAACATTCGCGCAAGCGCCCTGCGCCGCCTAAACGAAACAGTAGGCCCAGGCATACATTTTCGCCGCGCCGTAGAGAGGGGATAGCTGTCTACTCTCCATCCGTCCTACGCTTTTTCGATCAGGTCACGTGTCCTGACGCGAGTTTAAGATTTTATACCCATTACAGAAAAAGTGCTCAACGCCGCTAAAGAAGTTTTCACTTCAAAAAGTATAACAAAAACATTAAATAATAACACTGCATTAAGATTGAAAATTCAAAAATTAATATAAAAATAAATCATATAAACACAATAAGTCATCATTTACAAATAAATAAATTATGGTTGTCGTTTATCGTCAATGAACTCATCTACACTGTAATAGCCTTTCTTCAATAAAAATGCCTTTAATTTGTTTTTAAATAAGGTCATGCTATTCATGCTTTTAAATTCTATTGGCAACTTGTTGAATAAAATTACAGATTGCACTCTAGGACGTTAATTTATTAATTAAGCATTTCAACTTATACTAAAGAGTTGTGTTATTTTAAGTATCTTGTTTCAGTTTGTTTTAAATATTGTGTTCAATAATAATTATGATTTCAAATATTGCAGTATGATCGACTTTTGTGCCTGCATCGTGCGTAAAGCCTTTGTCGTGTTTTACTAAGCTTTCGTCAAAATACAGAGTGACCTATGTTTTAAACCTTCTTGTAATCTATTGTATCGTTATTTTATGTTAAAAGCCTATTCTCAATGCAAAATTTCTTGGAATAATTGAATGCTTGGGGCCTACTCTTAGACAATCCTTATTAGGTTTAAGCGGATTCAATGCCTTCATGACGTGTCAATTAGTCATGACCATTATTGAAAAGGTTATTTAACTATCGTAGGCGTACGTAGGTTAGAGTGATGACGTAATATGCCGAATATAGTGTCCTTGCATCGTAAAATATTTGTTTATAGGGGTATTACTAAGTGGTGACGTGTTTATGGTTGGTTGAGAAATTATTCTTCTCACGCGCTGTCGATGGTCCAAGTCATCGCTTCCCGTTTATTAAATCGTTTGGTGATTATGTCA
Organism: Aporophyla nigra; assembly: GCA_947507805.1. Taxonomy (NCBI): domain Eukaryota; kingdom Metazoa; phylum Arthropoda; class Insecta; order Lepidoptera; family Noctuidae; genus Aporophyla; species Aporophyla nigra. The sequence goes on along the minus strand of OX382309.1, from coordinate 16,208,752 downwards.
CTTCTCTGGTTTATACAACTTTCTTCACTTGATTAAGTTACATCGGTCATGGTGCACCAGATGTTTAAATAACATCTTGTTTCCAAAATGAAATAAGTTCCTTAACAAACAAAGGTTTTTGAAAACTTAAGGAAGTGCTATTAAGATGAAGTGGTATAAAAGTGGTTGATCTTTAAACAGTCAGTGTTGTCTAAACATTTGAAATGAAGGACACTTTTCGGTTTAAAAATATAATGATATTTTTGCAAATCTTTGGCAAGCTTACAACAATTTGTGGCGTCGTAATCGTGAATGGTAGATTTTTTAAGTCAACTGATACAAATTGCAGTTGTATTGGTCATGTTCGATTATACCGAGATTATCGTAAAATCTATACAAATAAATAAAATTGGAGTGTCTGTTTTTAATATTAAGATAACCACTTTTTACTAAGTGTATATGGATGTATACACGATACATATACCAAAACAACATTTTTTACAATTTTTGTCTGTCTGTCTGTCTGTCTGTCTGTCTGTTCGTTCCCGCTAATCTCTGAAATGGCTGGACCGATTTTGACGGGACTTTCACTGGCAGATAGCTGATGTAACAAGGAGTAACTTAGGCTATTTTTATTTTAGAAAGATTCTTTTATTTTAGAAAAAAAAAAACTATCTTCGAAAACTACGCTGACATACGTCTCAAAATTCGAAAAACCCTGGCTGAATCATACGAAATAGATCAAAATAATGTACTACAGTATTGTACACCTTAAAAAGGCCTACAAAAATGTTCTCAATGGTATATGTCTATCTCATAGGGATAACCCACAATAACCATTTTTTATCTTTTACTTTTTACGAGAAATAAGGGCTTATTTACGAAGCAATTTTAAGCAATACAGCATTAATCCTTATCCAATTAAGTACCTTAAATACATTGTGCATTTAATATAGATCAATATGGCCCTTTACAGCATGTAATTTAAATGAATATCTTAGAAGATATTAGAGATTTAAAAAGTGGGCGCAGAGCGCGTTGGCAGGGGCCGGGTAGTACAGGATAAGTACGATTGTAATTCATATTACTTTGGCTTCATAGTAATTGCAAATATCATGTGTGTTCATTATACTCAAAATAAACCTAATAGTATTATTCCAAGTAAGAGACCGCGAAATGGCTTAGATGTTTAGATTTTTGGATGTTTGTTTCTCAATGATGCAAAGACGGCCAAACGGATTTAGATCGAATTTGGCACAAAGATATAGGTATTATATCATGGATACGTAACAGATAGGATACCTACTTTATCCCGATAGTAGGTTCCCGGGTGATATTTTCCGACAGCTATACGGGCCAAGCCACTGGCAAAAGTACTATTCCTATAATTATGTTCGGTGTCTGGTAAATGATTGAGTGTCTGTATAGGTAAAATAGGAGCGTTAAGAAAAACCAGGAAGACTTATATTCAACTAAAGCAAGCCCTATGTCACAGTCTTCTTACTCTGAATACTATTACTTTTATTTTAAAAACACCAACACACGTGATGTTCTCATAAACTATGAATCCTAAGTAATATGAGTTATAATCCTACTACTAATAATATTTTGGGTGTTTGTTTCTCAATCACGCAAAAATGGCTGAATGGATCTGGATCGAAAATAGCACACAGAGTCTATATTACCTATATAACCTGGAATAACACATTCTTATCGCGGTAGTACGTCCTCTTGCATTAATTTCCGACATCCACGCGGGCGAAGCCGCGGGCAAAAGCTAGTCATACATAAATGGTTACGACTTACGAGAATACCAAAGCTGTCAAGTTTAATTACTCCACAGTCCGTTTTAATACGGTACATCTATGACATATAAACTTAATGTGAAAAAGAAAAATATTATAAAATTACTGATACAGAAATACCATTATTTAAAGGGTTTTACTAAATATAGAATTGGTAATAACTATAAGTAATACGACTGCGACAATAGCATGTATTTTTACCCGTGGGTGTATTTTTGACTGTCTTATATTTTTAATCATGCTGAACTTGTTCTAAATATGGAACAGAGAATTGTATTAGTAATTACTTAGGTGCTCTGTTGATTGATACCAAAATAACACCTTTTGAAGGTTCGTGGGTAAGAAATGAAATGTGCCATTCGTACGCTTTTCTAGTAAACACAAATACTCCAACAGGCTTGAATCATGCGTCAGGCGACATATTCTCAGAAAAGTTCAAACCGTTTCTGTGGCATTCGTATTTAACCGCTGATGTATTTATTACTTTATAATTGTCTCCTTTCTCCTTCAATTTAATTGCTTGATTAAGACATTAATTTAGACGACAGTTAATTAAAAGACATGCGATAAAATCCAACTAATCGCTTGTCGGACCGTTTGATTTTAGTTAACACAAAAACTGCTTCCATTTTGATTTTAGATAAATCGCTCGATAAAAAGTGTTGAGCTCCCCCACATGAGCGTGAGCGCGTTTGATGCATGACTTTAGTATAACTCGCATTTCGAATCGATGTAGCATGAGGAAGGATTGATATATAAATCTTCGTAGATCAGATTAGATGCGGCCGTGGATGTAATGGATGAGAGATACGGCTAGCGTAGGGTTGCCTGGTAACAAGAAACTTTATACGACAAGTCAAATAAGAAATGTCTTTGAAGAATTAATGATTGAAGGAGCAAATGGGGTATGAAAGGAATGCAGTTGAAGTGTTTTTGACATAGTTTATAACATAGATGATGAATATGGTGGCGATATATTCAATGTTAAACTTACGAAGACCTCGAAGCCATAAATACGAATTTTGTGTTACATAAATTATAACCCATAGTTATAATGGTGCAGTAAAAAGTTATTATTACTTAACTCTGGGGGCAGGCAAATGGCATAAGCTTTAAAGAGAAATGCTAGCATGCTTTGAGTCACGGCGAGGATATATATTTTCTACTTAAGTACTTAAACTAAGTGTAAGGTTCGTTGCATGTTATGAGAAACGGATGTTTTCCAATAGAGGTAAACGAGTTTGTAAGTAAGGTATCACTAACTAAATTGCGAATGGCGGCAGTAGTTGCGTAGGCTTGGTTCATATCTGGGCATCGCATGACGATTGTGAAAACTGTCGTTTCCCAATGGACTCATATTACTCTGGCTTCATTTGTTCATATCATTAAGTGTTACTACGGTGTTGATTACAAGTTTCACGAATGCCCTGCGACACCAAACGATAAAAGTTTGATTAGCAGAAGTGTCGCAAATTCAATTAGTGTAAAATGAGGAGGAATAAGACTCGGTTTGCTGTGATAATCAATGAGCTTTACTGACAGAATATCTTAAGCTTAAACCATAGTCCAATTTTATAATGACCAGTTGAGCATCTTCTCTTCACCTATTACAAATATGATTGATACACCTAAAAGACGACGTAGTCGTTCTAAACTCTCGTTGGGAAGAGACCAGATGGCATGACGTTGTTGCCTTGGAAGGTGGGTAGGCCTCTGGTGTGGGACGCAACCTGTGTCGACACCCTTGCGCCATCTCATGTTCTTAGCACGGCAGGCTGTGCTGGCGCCGCTGCTGTGGCTGCCGAGACCCTCAAGCGGCGCAAATACTATAACCTTATAGGTAACTACAGTTTTGAGCCGTTTGGGGTTGAAATGCTCGGGCCATGGGGCCCGAGTGCGCGTCTCCTTTTTAAGGAAATCTCTCATCGACTGATCGACACTTCGCGTGACCAGAAGGCTGGCTCATTCTTTGGCCAAAGAATTAGCATTGCCATTCAACGTAGCAATGCTGCCAGTCTTCTGGGCACGTTTCCAGATGACAGTGATGCGGACGAGTACTTCGACCCCTAAGTGTCTTTTGGTTTTTTTTAATGTGTTTGTATAGTTACTTGTTTATTTTATTTTTAATGTTATTAAAGTATGGTTATAGAAATTACAGAATTAATAGAGAATTCTAAACCCGGTACAAAATAAAATTTATGGGCATTTAGGAATGACAAAACGCTATGACGTAACATCTTCCAATTTCATAAATCTTCCAGTAAAGGCCTATATCGTTGGCGAACAGTTGGCGACGGTCCAGGAGCTGGACACATTCGCTCGTATTTCACTCAATGCGAAATAGTCTCGGGAAATAAAGTGTACTATTAATGCGCGCTATTTTCGGAGCACGGCGTCCAATAGTCTGCCATGATATCTCGTATATCTGCTGCAAATGCTAATTTCGTTAGTATTTTGTTTTAGTTGCAAATAGCGTGCAATATGAAATACGTTAGCAAACGAAAGAACAATGCAATTAAGATAGCGGAGATAGAAAAGGCTGAAGTTAAAGATAGACTTGCGCAAGTGTTCCGGATCGTAAATTATTTCAGGTAAACAATTACAAATGTAATAAACGTGATTGTTTTATGTGAAAGAATCGCAGGTCAATGCAACTGTTGGTAATGATCATTCTGAGCGAAAATTAAAATTCTTGAGCTGTCTCGGTGGTATATATATCATGTTATAAAACAGGTTAATATTGAAAGCCAACCCATTCATTAATTCTGTTTATAGTTCTTTGGCTTTTAATGACCATTGAGTCATTAACATTGATCAATCAAGACTATTTTTGTATTTTTTATAGTTTTCTGAGCTTTAGATAAAAGCTGGTTGTATTTAAAAATGTTACTGAGAAGTGAAAAAAAAAAACAATTTTAAGTTTACGGCCAGTTAAGGTGTTAGTGCAAAAATACAACAAGCTTTAAAACGATTACTGCAGTATTACTGGCCATAATACCTGAGCTATCACAACTTTAATCTAGTGAGTAACAAATAACAGCAAAATGTTTTCACAAAGTTAAACGTAATTCCCCGAAAGCATAATATTGTCCATAGCTTTTGCATATATGACGCAAATCGTGTTTTTGTTATATTTGTTTTTTCCGAATATTTAATTAATATAGACACAAATGTTTCCATCTATTTAACAGGTTTGCTGGTGTTTTTAAAATCTTATAAATGACTTATTAATGTTTTACAATATTTTGAAGAGACTGAAGATATTATTGTTTGTAGTTTATTTTGTTCGAGCTAGCAGTATAAAAGGATCCAAACAGAAAATCAGGATTATGGATCCTATGTAGGTCATTGCAGATACTGCAAGTAAAACTGACGCAAATTCGGCAGAAGTTATGCAATAGGAAACGCAAAATGCGACAAAAGTTGCCAACAGCAAAACTTTCAGCAATTTTACAAAGTAAATTGGCATGGAACACCAAAATGGATGCATTTAAAAGTAAAAATCCGTTTGCTATGGTAATTTATTACCCACACGGTCTAGAGGTAACGATTTTCAAGCATGTTTCAGTAATAACTTTGCTCCATATAAGGTTGTAAGGCCATCGACCTACTGGTATATTGATTGCATAGTCACTGAGTTTTGTAGGGCGAGCGGAAACAAACCGCGTTACTTTATGGAAGCCCTTTTGTAGGGCGTACCTACAAGCTTTTCTATTCCAAGTTTCTAGGTCATGTGATTCGGATCTGATATGATATTTGTTTATGATACACATGTGTGTTTGTCCTGTTCTGTCGGATGGCGTATGTTTAATTTTTCGTGGTTTTGTTGGTTTCTTTTTAATTACTTTTCTGCGTCTGATTAAATTCATCAATATTTTTTTCATTTTGAACGATTTCGTCGGTTGTACTGGATTTGAACCCGGTTGATGGCAATAGGCTCGCCCCAGTGCACCTATTTCATTTGAGACTTGAACATAACTGGCGCAATATGGATGTACTATAGGTACACAGCTGCCCTACCGTCATGGCGTGATGTTATTGTTTTTGTGGGGTATCTGGTACCCCCTTCTTCCCACTTACGAACGGTTATCAACAACTCGTATAAAGAGACGAGACGTGATGTTAAATAATTGAACGATTTTCAAATTGTAGCTGTCCAATTTTATAATAATCTATATTAGTTGAATTTATCCTTGTTCCGACATTGACTAGCTAAGGACGATTCATTTGGGGGGTTTGCCATATTCGCCACGTTTGGCAGGCGGGTTGGCGATCGCAGTATGGTGGTGAAATGCGTAAAGAACGCTGCTGCCCATTCTCTAGTAAGTCCCTTAGTCGCCTTTTACGACACCCACGGGAAGAAATGGGGTAGTGCTATTCTTTACGTCCGGCACCACACGGTATAGATATAATATATATTAGGTTGGGGAAAAAGTCTTTTCGCATTATAGTATGTATGAACTTGTAATAAAATCTCTTTGGCTATACTATTTGTATCTGGCTGGTTTTGGTATCATTGAAAGTTTAAATTTTAAAGAACATAATTCCAAATTCAAATTAGGAAAATGTGTGATTTTCATTTGTTTTTCGTACCGTCAAGATGAGTGAATCTAATGAAGAAATTCGATACATTTTAAAATTTTACTACAAAAAAGGTAAAAATGCAACGCAAGCCGCGAAAAAAATTTGCGATGTTTATGGACCTAGTGTAGTGTCTGTGAGAGTAGCACAAATTTGGTTTAAGCGTTTTCAATCCGGAAATTTTGATGTCAAAGATGCACGTCGCTCTGGTCGCCCTATTACGGATAAAATGGATGCCATTTTTGAAAAAGTGGAGCAAGATCGGCATACCAGTAGTTACGACGTAGCTGAAGAACTGGAAATTGACCACAAAACAGTTTTGGCGCATTTGAAAAAAACTGGGTACACAAAAAAGCTCGACATTTGGGTACCTCACGAGCTCACTGAAAGAAACCTAATGAACCGTGTACTCATTTGTGATTCTTCATTACGACGTAATGAAACCGAACCATTTTTGAAGAAGCTGATAACTGGTGATGAAAAGTGGATCACGTATGACAAGAACGTGCGAAAAAGGTCGTGGTCAAAGGCCGGTCAGGCTTCACAGACTGTGGCGAAACCCGGGTTAACTCGCAACAAGGTGATGCTGTGTGTGTGGTGGGATTGGAAGGGCATTATTCATTATGAGCTGTTACCACCAGGCAGGACCATTGATTCTGAACTCTACTGCGAACAACTGATGAGATTATAGCAAGAAGTTGAGAGAAAGCGGCCGGAATTAATCAACAGAAGGGGTGTGGTTTTTCATCATGATAACGCTAGACCTCACACATCTTTAGCCACCCAACAAAAATTAAGAGAGTTTGGCTGGGAGGTGTTAATGCATCCGCCGTATAGTCCTGACCTTGCACCTTCAGATTTCCACCTATTTCGGTCTCTTCAGAATTCTTTAGGCAGTGTCAGGTTAACATCACGAGAGGACTGCCAAAACCACTTGTCGCGGTATTTTGACCAGAAGTCCCAAAATTTCTATAGCAATGGGATCATGTCCCTACCTACAAGATGGCAAAAAGTTATCGAACAAACCTGGTATCTACATACTTTAGTTAAATGTAAATAAACTTTATTAAAAAATGTTTTGAATTTTCTTAAAAAATGCGAAGAAACTTTTTCCCCAACCTATTATTATATATAAGTGTATTCTACGGTAAATAAAACATGTCTTTCAAGTATTTTACAACAGTTTTAAGTATGTTGTTTTCTTTTTCTTTGTTTGTTATCTTTAGTTTGAATAATAGCCATATTATTTATGTCTCTAGAAAATATTTTCCACTTCATATAATATTCAATGAAGAAGATTTGGCACGTCTCGACTTTTGGACCACGTCATGTCTACGTAGCAAAGACTGCAGAGATCAAGGTGCCGCACTAGTTCATTGTATGACATTGGTATATCGTATGTATTGTAACAATGCCAACAATGTGTGTTTACTTTATGAGTAAGTAATTGTCTGCAGTCTGCACCCTAGTTTTATACATTTATGGGCAAGAGGGACAGAGAGGCGTTCGTTTTATTGCCAATACTTACCGGATATGGATGTTCACATAATGTAACTACGCTCAATACTTTTTTGTTTGTATCATTTGAGGGTCATACATTTTGTCAGAGTGAATATATATATTTTCTGAATTATTTATCTAATTTCTTGCATACTTATGCAACTGCGCAGGTATTGCACTTTGCTATAAAATAGCATTTTTTTTTATAACCGATGAAAATTTTCTTCCTTAGGGGGTTCAGAATCATGTGCTGAATTCATAGTCAATGTCCCGCCACCCTGTATATTAGCAAGAGAAACTGAGTGGCGTTCGTTTTTTTGCCAATACCGGATAGGGATGTCCACATGATGTACCATCGCGGACACTGGCGATCGACCACTTTTCAACCTTTCTGCGTAAGGTAAGTAAGATATAAGGGTGAAATGTAAAGTGATCCATCGCTAGTGTGCGTGGTTATACCTACACTTTATTTTTAGTATCATAATCATTTGGAGTTCGTATGTATACTAGATTTTTTCACTCCATTATTATATGGTTTTGATCCAGCAAGGTAATGAGGAATCATAATTTCGCGACTCACCTATCAATCGATGAACTACAACATTTGTAACATTATTATCCTGAGGAAACCAAACAAGTTCCATAGTCAAGTGTCTTCTTTGAGGAAAAAACTCAAGTATGTACCAAACCTAATTGAATACACACATATATTTCGATTTCACCTTGAAGTGTGCCAAACATAGGCGACAAACAAACTCATAACAGCTGATTCAAAAAACATCGAAGCTAAAAACAAATTTAACATAAGTAGCCGTATTTTCGTGTTTACTAGCAAAAATGAAACCATCATTTGCATAGGTTTCCATATTAATTATGTAAGTTCTAACTGACGTCACTAGCGAAGCAATCCAACTGTTTATTTATCCATAGGTTGACATGAGAAAATCTTATTGTCATGGTGGTTATTGTCTTTGTTATTTTAGTCATCACCATTGCACAGGTTTGATTAAATAATCCTCTGGTAAATATGGGCTATATTTACTACACCAAGTTTGTTTACGGAATGGTTGAAAGCAGTATGTTTTTTTTATAAGAATCCTTAGTTTAAGCTTCTACTTACCTACTAATTTTAATGAAACCCTTAAAAAAATTGGCGTAGATTTAGCTTAAAAAACAAGGTTAGAAAATTGTTTGGCTCGCGCAAAAATAATCATATCATCAAAAATACGTTTCAAATGAGCATTGACAGTGATGCATAAAGTTTCTACGTTCATGAAGGTCGCCAACAGTACGACACGGTCAATTTACAATTTGCGAGCAAAGCCGCGGGAACTACTAACCGTACGGCAAACAATGACTCGATCGATATGCCTCGTCGTGTTGTCTCTCTGTTTGTACCTTTATTTAGAACCTACATAGGTTATCCATACTTTATTTATTGATGTTTGATTTTATAATTTACTAGCTTTTGCCAGCGGCTTTGATACATGAAACCGGCATTAAGTTGAGTACCTTAAAAAGACTTAACCGTACAGTCGCGGGAACCGACTTTGTTATAGATATACTATAATTAATAATTTTCCTGACTTCGCGTATGTCTCGATTTAGACAATCTTCTATCTTTTTATACGGTTTCTCTTCATCATCAACATTATCCTAGTACCATAATTCCAATTTATTTGAGACGACGGCACTGCATTTGTGTCCTACAAGCCGTCATCTCCATTCTACCCACTATCACCTTTCATCTATCGTTGTATGTTCTCTAAAGACATGGCAAACTTACGTTGCTAAGTTAATTATTTTGTATATAATTATTTCATTACGTGAACATCTTTAGTATTACTTATATAATTGCTGCAGAAAACGTTGGTTGTTTTTCGTGAATCTTTGATAGTTGTTACGGGTCTTCAGAAGCCCGAAAGTCTGACAACCAGTCTTGCCAAGGGGTATCGTATTACGCAGTAACTGGGTTGTGAAGGTCAGAGAGGCAGTCCCTCCATATTAAATACTGCTATTCAACCGTATACAGTTTGACTGAAAACCGACCGCAACATAATTGGGAAAAAGCTAGCCATGATGATGATCATTAGTGTTTTGTAATTATTTGTAAACAACACAATAATTTCAACATTTAAACACGGCATTATCGTAAATCAAATTTCAGCTACAAAAAACATTGCGTGTAGATTCCTCATAATTCCACATACGTTACAATATTTGACACTTAACACAACATATATGAATGGCCATCATCATTTAATGCTTTCGGCGCCATTAACCTCACGTGCGTCAAATTAATTTGTCCTAAAATAGAAGAAGGTGATTAACGGGATGCTCTATTATGTATGAGATACGGTATCTATAGGAAATTCCAACCTTCCTTAGTTAATGCTTTTCTCCCCTTTGGCATAGCTTGATGATGTATGGGGTACGTTGATCTTATGTTTACGGAAGAGTCAAGATGGATTCTGTATAACTTCTGATAAATTAATTGCCTTGCGTTAATCTTGCAAAATCCTGAAATTAACTGGACTGATTGTGATATGTCGGAGAAGATTATCGCCAAAAAAGCAATGAATAAATAAGGCTTTGCAAACCATGACCTATTTTAGGAGAATCTATTAATATGTGAAGCAAAAATGTTGTCCCCCCTTTGGCGAAAATTACGCGGCTGCGTCCGCGTAATATTGTCGAATTTCGATCACTGAGCTGCCATTAGCATGTTTAAACTGTTCTAATATTTTAACCAATTTAGGTTAGGTTTGACTTGATCTTGTGAGTCTGGGTTTACCTGAGTGATATAGTTTGTTGACAAAATTTTCTGATCCTATCATTATAACATTACATCATACCGTAAGTGTTGGGCAGAGGTGTATTTAGCACACTATCATTTTGCTAGTTATGTATGTTATTTCACAGTACTTATTGTTCCCTTGAGCATTTCTCAAAGTAACGCCGATATTGCAAAAGATATCAAGATAAGATAAAGTCGTTAAATCTTTGCAGTGTTCTTGGAACAAGTTACTGTTACAGAGATAGAGAGATCGGTTAAGATAAATGTTGATAATGTTTAAGTGCAGTTGCCATCATTGTTGGCATTGTAGTTACGTCTAAAATACATGTGTGAGTCACGAAGAGTCATACCATACACATATATTACGTACACTTTACAATATTGTTATAGTAACGTAGGCAAGTATAGTATAGCATACTGAGCGTGTAATTAAGGGCTTATGGCTAAGTAATAATAGGCGCACGAATTGATCGTTCAGGTTAAGCTACGTTTGCCGCAGTTGGTCCATGGATGGGTGACCATCTTTACATAACAAGACCGCCTTCTGTGCCTCGGAAAGCACGTTAAGCCGTGAGTCCTGGCTGACTTTCGTAGATCTTAGACAGTCGTTACGAGTCGTCAGAAGCCCAAAAGTCTGACAACCAGTCTTACTAAGGGGTATCGTATTACCGAGTAACTGGGTTGTGGAGGTCAGATAGGCAGTCGCTCCATGTAAAATACTGGTATTCTGGTGCATCCGGTTAGACTGGAAGCCGACCCTTACATCGTTGGGAAAAGGCTAAGCAGATGATGATAATGAGTGAGCGTATAATGTTCCCATAGCTGGGACACAGGTCTCTCTGGGAGTGGGCCGTAATTCATCACGCGGGTCTAGTGCAGGTTGATGGACGTCACGTCTTCCAGTTGACATGCCGGTTTCCTCACGATGTGTTCCTCCACCGTTTTGAAGTGGTGATGAAATGTTTAGGTTATGTTAATATAGTACAGCATGGTATTGTTATGAGTTTCATATTTCACAGTGTAGATATGGAAACAGCATTTTCCATTTAAACATCAAAACTCCATAAGTCTTTTACGATTGTTTGTAGGTTGATAACTAAAACTGATATCTAAGTTTATCTATTTCCTATAGAAATAGAATCATAGGTTGATGTTTTAGTTTTTATGGGAAATTCATTTGTATTTTTTGACCGCCTTCAGTAAAGGAGGAAGTTATCAATTCGGTTGTATTTTGATTTTTTATAATACTAGCTTCCACTGTTATTTACTTAGTAAATGAAGGTATATGTATGTGTGGGGTAGCTACCACAGCTAAGGATAACTTTACCACTTTTTAGTGTTTTTTAGAAAGTCAGGTTTTTTTTTAATGAATGTATGTCATCATCATTTCAGCCGTATGACGTCCACTGCTGGACATTGGCGTCCCCCAATTTTAGGGGGTTAGCCATAATCGCCACACTTGCCAGGCGGGTTGGCGATCGCAGTATGGTGATAAAATGCATAGAGACCACTGCTGCCCATTCTCTAGTAGGTAAGTCCCTTAGTCACCATTTACGACACCCACGCGAGGAAATGGGGTGGTGCGTCCGGGACCAAAGGGGACTTAGTATGTATGTAGTAGAATATATTAATGAACGCAACGTAAAGTTCTCACGCCAAACCCATGATTTAAGTCAATCAGGGCTCTATAATTTAAGTTCATTAGAAACCAGTTTAATTCATTTACCAGTACCTATAATGGGGTTTCTGTGAAATCACTATACTATTAATAGTGTATATTAATGACCATTCTTTGGGCAAAGACCTCATAAAATTATGTAAGCACATAATTGATGTTGTAACTATGTCTACGAGTGTTCACAACTCATCTGTTAGAGAGTGTTCACATTAGACAGTAGAGTAAATACTCTGGGCTAGTAGTAGGATGCTGTAGTGTATTGACTACATAAACTGTCTGTGTAAATTGTGGCAGTCAGTAACAAATACTGATGGAGTACTCTGCCGCTGTTACTAGATTATACTTCATCATTAATATTGCTGAAAACGTTTCATTCAACTTTTATTTTGGTACCCACCAACAGGCCATAATTTTTTTAAATTCATTACTTTATTTCCTCTAGAGGGCGTATAACCACCGGACACTCAAGACACTTGTAACGATAAGTACCTCATTTGTCATATTATGATAAGTAGTTTAGAAGTTATGAGGGAACAGATGAACATACATACAAATCGGTCAAAATCATAACCTTTTTTTTTTGGATGTGAAATCATCGAATGACTTCTCCCGCTCTGGGCGGAGCGGAAGGGTGTGTCAGACTTTTACTGACTAAAACCCACCCGTGTTCCTTCAGTTGCCCATATGCCAGGGCCACGATAACTCTTTCGAACAAATCTCGCGACCCTGGCAGAAAATCATAACCCTCTTTTTAGCTTCGCCATAGTCGGTTGATTATAATATATTTTTGCAGAGGGCAGACATTGCTTGAATTTCTACTATACGTTTGGTAGGGGTTCGACAGATTGGCAATCTTACTTAACCATATCTTAGACTTGGCGTCCTTTGCTGTTCTGACTGTTTTCGGCAACCGCCCACCTATCTTGTGGACTTGCTTAATATGTGAGAAAGAACGACTCATTTTCACAAATATACAAACTTCATTTAAATGTTCTTCTATCCATTTCAATTGATAATTCAAATAACAGCGCCGGCGCATCACACGATCGAACGGTTATCACACCACAAGTCGTAAAATTTTATGACAGGCTTTTGTTTATGTATAGAAAATATCATGGTATAGTCGTAATGCCGTTCAACGAACCAGTACCTAATGAGTATTTGATGGGGTGGATTCTTCGAATTCCATTTGGTACAATACCGAGTGTGTAAGTAGATCAGAAACTGTTGCAAGTTGTAGTAAATTGCAGCAATATCTATCACATATCTAGTACGCACAGCGAAAAATCAAGTTGTACCTTTCCAGTATAAGCTGATTTACTCATTGTACCAAAAATCTATGCAAAGTGAGCTCAGCTAAAACTGGAAATGTATATCTTGATATGTGGCTCTGTGTACCTACACGTATCAACCTTTGAAAAAAGCTTGTACGGTCGGGGTACCCCCGTCAGGTCAATTTAATTCGCATTATTAATTTAGTGTAATCAAGTATAAGTTTTTTGGAGGTTTTTAATGGAGACTTCGCCATCGGTTTTAGCACCCTCGAAAACCATATAAATGACACCCATGATGATAAATTTGAAAATTTTCGCAGTCGCCATCTTGAAATTTCATTTTGACTGTACTATCGTCTTAGCATCCTCGAAAACTATGAAAACTATGGCATAACGCTATTTCGTTTTGTAATGATTTCTACCAGTACCAGTGACTTCTACCGCAAGAACTTCGTTCCACAAACATGAATTTTGAGGTAATAGGATTTTATCTATATTCGTTTACGAAGGAATATGTACAAAAGTGTTAGGTACCCAGCAATGTGGAACAATCACAACATTGCAATAGTGGAGATGCATGAAAAATGTAGAGCTTAGTAATACATTTGGTAATTGGATTAAATAGTAGTCAGGCTTATAGACACCTTATTATTTGTCCTAAACCTTCTTAATAAATAAAGCCGTCTTTGTATGTATTTGTAGCACTGTTAATGAATAATCCACTTGATATATTGAGTCTCCTTCCTTCGTCGTCCTAACTTTCCTCCTAAGGCTTCTCTGTCCTGCCAAGGTCGCGAGATTGTTCGAAAGAGATACCGTGACCCTGGCACATGGGCAACTGAAGGAACACGGGTGGGCTTTAGTCAGTAAAAGTCTGACACGCCCTCCCGCTCCGCCCAGAGCGGGAGAAGTCATTTGATGATTTCCCATCCAGAAAAAAAAAGAAAAATAAAAGGCTTCTCTGTTACGAGACAAACGTTCATGTGATATTAGTTATTCGAAGCTGATTTTGATGTTTTTCTATCGTAGTTTTTATGTGTAGACAACGATCAAGACATTTGTGATATGTGACTGATGGGCACATTCGAGCGGAAAAAAATATATAGACACTGTTTGCTAACCATAATGAAAGCAAAATTATAACCATAATTTCAGCTGAAAGACATCCACTGGTGGACATAGGCCTCCCCAATATGGAGCGGTTTGCCGTAATCGCCAGGCTTGGCAGGCGGATTGGCGATCGCAGTATGGTGGTAAAATGCATAGAGAACGCTGCTGTCCATTCTCTAGTAAGTCCCGTAGCCGCCTCTTACGACACCCACGTGAAGAAATGGGAAGGTGCTATTCTTTACGTCCGGCACCACACGGAAACCGGCAGGCTAAATACGGTGTAGATATTTATATCGATTGTAAGATGTTTTTCACTATTCAGGTCAAACGAGTTAAAGTAAGGCAGTGGACTTGGTCTACTCAACACAAAACCGATTGAAAAAAGTCGATACAGTTTAAGGATTCATTGCGCTCCCATTAATGCTAGAAGGTACGTCTATCCGTCTATGTATGCTAATATCGTTCTAATTGACCAAGTACCAATATATCGTATTACTTATTCACGCATCATTAACTAAAAAAAATCATTTATTCCACTAAAGCAGAACAAGGGCGCCTACTTTGAAATCATGAATCATAAAGTTTCAGGTTTCATCGCGTGTTTTATGTAATCATTTATTGTTAATTATTTATTCTTTGTTAAAACAAACTTTCTTACCACAAATAGAACTGTCTTTTAAAATACTTAAATGGCAAATGTGGTGGCATTGGTGGCCCAGTGGTAACTGCCGTAACTTACGAGGTATGTGTAGGTCGTTCGACCCCAGCCGGGCACTTTATTTCGGGTAAATTATTTCATCACTACTGTTCTGAAAACGGTGAACTATACATACGTCACGGTCAATTTCCCAACATTTTGCAGTTTGTAATCGCTAAATTATACTTTTACAAGCGAAAAATTAAAAGAAAACAATCTACTTCCAAAATAATCACGTTTCACCACCACGCGATCCCAAGAAAAAGGTTCTTGACAAACAGACGGACGGACGGCTAGACGGACAACAAACCGATTCTATAAGGTTTCCGATTAATTGCTTTTTGAGGTGCCGAACCTAAAACAGAAATCGCAAGTGTGTTAAAGTGGAGTCTAATTATTTTATGTGCCGTTTTCTCGGTGATAAACGATGGAAATTAAACCTTTGAATGCTGTCAAACTATAGGTACTAACCAACCATTATTTCTTCGTAATAAACTGTTTTGGCCTCATTGAAATATTCGGATAGCATTATAGAGCTCCTTCATTAATGGGGTCTCCCTAGTATGAACTAGGGAGACCCCATTAATGAAGGAGCTCTAATGAGCTCTAAGGAGCTCTCATGAACGTTTGTCTCGTAACAGAGAAGCCTTTTATTTTTCTTTTTTTTTCTGGATGGGAAATCATCAAATGACTTCTAGAAATCTAGGCTAATATAGTACTTGCAAAGCAATGAT
The DNA here is from genome assembly GCA_947507805.1 of Aporophyla nigra. Taxonomy (NCBI): domain Eukaryota; kingdom Metazoa; phylum Arthropoda; class Insecta; order Lepidoptera; family Noctuidae; genus Aporophyla; species Aporophyla nigra. Next base: position 16,192,597 of record OX382309.1, on the reverse strand, counting down.
GCTTTGCAAGTACTATATTAGCCTAGATTTCTTCTCCAATTGTGTCTGACATATGGTGGTCTAGATAAAATATACTTATTGGAAGCATCATATAGCAAAGAGTATTTTAGGACTTCTGTTAAACTGTGTATAACAATCATTGACAACTACTAACTACTATTTTTTTGCAGAACTGCTTATCTATTCCTATGTAAGAATAAGAATGTATGAAAATAGGGATTACATACCCTCTTAATTGGCCACTAAGAGTAGGTTTATTATCATTTCATTCATTTTTCTGAATAACTCAAATAATTCTAATCTCATCTAAGCATATATTTTCCTCTGAGCAACCGTACAGCTATGACAGCAAAGATCATTTTCATGCAAAACCAGAGGTAAAACTACTGCGAAGGCACTGTAGAAGAGGTAACAAAAAAAAATGATAGAAAAAAAAAATACAACAGACACAACAATCATAACTGCCCATAAACAAACTGCCACAGATCTATGCATAATGAAAATTCTATTTTTAAAATGTTTTCGCGCTCACTTGTGACATCACATAGGATTGTCTACACATAAGCGATCAGGAAATAATGCGCAGTTGGCACTAGAGTCGTATGATAATGTCTGCTAATTTGTGCCACCGCGTCGAATGTAACGTGCCATGTGCAAATTGCATTACTAAATGTATCGTACGATGTGCCATGAATATCATATTTGTGAGTGATATTATTTAAACAAGTGGCATACGTTTACCTATAAAAGTACACCCACATTTCGCCAATTATGGTTGTATTATCATCGTTGTCTACAGCCCGACTTCATCCACTATTGAGGATAGGTCACTCTTTTCTTTTGCCAATCCCCACGCTCCTGTGCCAGCCTCATCCAGGTTCTACCCGCAATGGCAATAATTTCGGACGCCGGACGACCAACACTTCATCTTCCAGTCCTTGGTAGCCACTCGGTCGATGCCTTACTCCACCTGCCATCACTGCATGTTGCCAGGCGTCCAGTCCAATTGAATTTGAGTTCCAAAACTCGTTTTTCAGTTATAATTTAGTACTATGTAAAGGGGCGACCCTATTGCCATCAACTAGGCACAAATCTTGACTCCAGACTACCAAAACTCAGCATCTTAATTGCGTAACACAATCTTCTGAATTTATGTTTTCGCTAATTCATTGCTTCATATGTTCCAAGAATTTGTTTGCTCAACAACGTATATAACGCAATGAATATTGTTGAACTGTCAAAATGACCGCCATTTCTACTGTTAGGGTGTTACGCAATTACCTCGCAGATTTCGACGGAAAAAAGTCGGAATAGGTGCAAGATTTAAAGACTACAGATGAGAATTTCAGCTAGCGATATAATTTATTGAGGGAAATGCCTTAATTTAGGTAATAGCGACAACTCTTTCTTCGGAAATTCGTGTTATAATATTTAAATTAGTTTAACTTGGAAGCGAAGAAATTTGTCGTAGGTAACGACGCCAGCTGATCAACAGTCGCGGTTGGAAGGAGCTAGAAACAATGGTGTTTTCTCAGGTGTGTTTCATTCACGTCAGAAACATTATTTTCATTATAATAACCATAATATAATTGGCGTGAATAAAATATTACCATACGTCATAAACTACGAGCTATTGAGCTATTCTCTTTAAAATAAACAGCAATGCTTATTTAAATTGCTTGCTGACGCCCGTTGTAAAAATATGGCAGGATATTCTCGCTCCACCCGCTGAATATTTACCACCGTATGAGCATCTTCAGAACCGGTGGGAATTGGTGGTGCTTGGGGGGGGGGGGGGGGCTTATGTCCAGCAGTGGACGTCTTTCGGCTGAAATGATGATAATGAGCATCTTGCACTTTGTGCAAAAAATACAGCCAAAGTGACCTCTGTAGTGTAGTTGTGTAAAACATTGACAGTAGAAATGTCTTTTAATTTGACAGTTAATTTAAAAACATTGATCACGTTATTTAACTTGTTTAGCAAAAAAAAAAAAACTCAAACATATGAAGTATTAGTAGCTATATCCTCCAGAACTATTCAGATTCTGCTTGTTACGAAATTAGGATGCTGTTCCTCTGCGCAGCTGCCGATGATGCCGTGGAAGTGGCGAAGTTTCGGGCCAACAAAATTGAATCTATTATTATGTCACGCCACTGCATTGACACGACGAAGAATATTGCTCACAGTTTAATTCATATAATCCTGGCACGTATAAATGTCGTGGCGGAGATTTTATCGTGCACTGTATTTCCGACTCTTGGTGTTAGACCGAACATTGTAAATCTAACAAAGTGTTCACGCTTCGAAAAAACACGCTGTTCGATTTTCAACTCTCGGCCCTAAGCAGTGCGTTGAAGATTTATCGACATGTTTACGTTCGTGTAAACGTAGACTTATTTCGATGTTATGTAGGTAACGATAAGGTAAGTGAATTTGATGAAATTCATATTAAAAAAAAATGCAAATGAATTGAATTCTACGGATAAAAAATTCAGTGGTATCGTCTCTACCTTGACTTTATCGAATAACTAATCGATATTCGATTGAAGACGGTCATGATTTCTATGAAGTTGTCTTTTAAAGAAAATATGATACTGCATTATGTGAAATGTTGGGTTTTGTTACTGTCGTATTTCAACATGTTCCTTATTCGGAGAAAGTAAACGTAGCAGATGTTGGCCGTAGGTTCGAAATTCGAACTCAGTCAGGCGTTTTACGTTATATACATAAATTTTCATCACCACTGTTCTCAAAAGAGCAAAGGAAAACTTCCTGAGGAAATCAGCATGTCGTAGAACCAAAAAATCGAAGACATGTGACATCTACCAACCCGCACTGGGTCCGCGTGATATATTACAGGCTGTAATGTACCACGTGGACCCAGAGGGAGTGGGCTGTAATTTACAGCCCAATCCCTCTTGAAGAGAAGAGGCCTATGTACCAGGAGTAGAAGCATTATTGGCTGATTAAATTTAGTGTGGAAGATTGTATAATTAGTCCATCTATACTAATATTATAAAGCTGAAGAGTTTGTTAAACGCGATAATCTCAGGAACTACTGGTCCGAATTGAAAAAATATTTTTGTGTTGGATAGTCTATTTATCGAGGAAGACTATAGGTTATATAACATCACGCTACAACCAACAAGTGTGGAGCAGTAATGAAAAATGTTGCAAAAACGGGGAAAATCGCACGGGTAGGCGATTCGACGCGACGCGGACGGGAAGGGTCAGGGGAACAAGAAATTTAACGCATACGAAGTCGCGGGCAGAAGCTAATATTAAATATTTTCATCATATCATTTTATCAATTAATATACTGTATAGGAAGCATAAGAATTTCTCGTAACAGATTAGTCAGCATTCAGAAAAGGATATAATATTATTTTATATTTTTTAAATCAATATTGCAGTGCCGGATTCAAAGTTGAATTTACAATCAAGGTTACGTTACTGCGTTTGCGTTGTTTAGTCTTCAACAACTCATTCACAAGTTTAACGCAAATATTTTTACAACATGTGAAAGGGAAACTTACCAACCAGTTCTGTATTAAGAAAAAGTTTCGAGTGTAAAAGGTATTATATGTTCAGCAAATATCTACATAGTATCAAACAATGTGTCCTCCCCCTTCTGTACGCTTAGATCTTTTAAACTACGCAACGGATTTAAATGCGTTTAATACGTACTTTTCATCCATAGGCAGATTGATTCAAGCGGACGGTTTGTATGAATAATACGTGGGCAAAACCGCTTGCGTAAGGTGAGGATCGCGTGTCGAGTGACCACCATAAGCCATGGTGTATGGACGTTACCACGATGTAACTGTATCCCAACTGTCATCGAGCGGAAGTGGGCGGTTTAGTGCGAGGGAATAACACGACACAGGCCTGATGTCACTTCACGTATCTATCAGTAATGCACCGATATCCCGCCAGACCATCTGAGTATCGACTTACTTAGTAATATGTTTTATTTTTTCCAATTTATAAAGTATACATTACTAGCTGTGACCCGTGGATTCGACTTTTTCTGAATCGACACTTCAGAAATAATACCTACATTGTTTTCTTTATGCAACTCGTACGAAGTTAGCTTATTTGTGGGCGAATCGACATCTCCAGATAAACGTATTAGGCAATTGACATGTATCAATATTTGCAATAAAGTTATGAAAATTGGTAAGGCAAGTACAATCACGAGCACTAATATGTTTACACATAACCAAATTCAAAGTAATTTTCTGTTTAAATCATGATTGCAACTTTGAGATAAGGCCTATTTCATATTAGTGTGGGAGACAAAATATTATGTTTATAATAACATAAAATTATAATTACAATAGGACATAATCACTTTGAAAAATTACAAAGTGCATACATATTAGTGCTCGTGATTGTACATGCAATAAAGTGCATAAAATTATCTAATACGTATTTCTAGAGTTTTAGATTTGCCCAAAAATAAATTCACATCGTACGAGTCGACAGTAGAAAAAGCTTTTTTACAAAAAAAAAACAACCGACTTCCTTAAAAACAGTGTCTTAGGATCTGTATTTATGGTTTTTTTGCCACCGACTTCCGAAATTAAAGTTATTTTTCACTTTGTAGTGTTTTTAAGGAACGCGGTTGTTTTTTTTGTAAAAAAGTTTTTATTTTTAAATTTTTAGTTGTGGTATCCACCCCGCACTAATTCCAAACAAACAATGCATATTTATGCGATAGCAGAAATCGCGGTTGATTTGCTGTCATTTTTTAAAGAGTTCCGGTGTCTTTCTCTGGAACTCATCATCAGATCTATATGAAAATTATATGGGACCATTTCGGAATAAACCTCTTTCGAACAAAAAAAGAATTTTGCAAATCCGTCTATATACGACGGAGTTATGGCCGAACATACATAAAAAAATAAAAAAAAACATATAAACATCCGAATTGAGAACCTCCTCCTTTTTGAAGTCGGTTAAAAATAGTACATATTATTTAAAAGTGTCTTTACGCCCCATTTGTGTGAATTATGTACGAATCGAATAACAAGCCGCGGCTTCGCTTGCGTGGAGGTCGGTAACTATCCCCCGGGAATACCACTGCGATAAAAAGGATCCTATGACCAAACCCAGGTCATGGTCTACCTGTGTGTCAAATTCCATCGTTTGTCTGTGCAACCGTTAAGGCGCGAAAGGGTGACTGACATACAGATGGTAATCATCAAATGACATCTCCCGCTCTAGGGCGGAGCGGAAGGGCGTGTCAGACTTTTACTGACTAAAACCCACCCGTGTTCCTTCAATTGCCCATACGCCAGGGCCACGGTAACTCTTGCGGACAGATCTCGTGACCCTGGGAGGGCATTTCAGCATTACTTAGATCATTAGCAGTATTAGACCTTCCAAATTATTCAGATTTTGATTGTGTATTACGCAATTAGAGTGCTGCAATTGCCTACAGCGATTTTCTCTCTTTTAATTCAAATAAATAACGAGACTTAAACATCACCTTCATAGTACCTAGACCCTTAATTGGTCCAGGTTTTCTCACGATGCTTTTCTTTATCGCCTTGTCAGTCAGTGATTATTTACGTATTAAAGTTAGGATGGATAACGTAAGTAATGTTCATTTAAAAATTGGGTTAATGTCTGTCGTTAAAGGTGGCAAGGAGATCTTCTAAATGAATAATGCTTTTAACGACAACACAAGTTACTACAGCCGGTTTTTGAGGTCACTGATAAATGTAGGAAGTAGATCTGACTGTGTTTATCGGTTGGTGCTTCTTTGTCCTAAACTTAGTCTACCTTCGGGGGTATATCTACCTGACGACAAACGTTCAAAATCAGGTCATCAGTCTCATCTCGGCGACAATCAATTGTCAAAACCTTGTCAAAAAAAGTATGGAAATTGGAAGTATTTTTGACAGATTAAGACAGAGATCATACTGTGAACGATTTTATAATAACGAGAATTGCCCCTTAGATACAGTGTCCACTACCTAACTAGGTTTCTACCAAGTCATCACCAGAAAAAAGGGAACTCTAGGGAGGTCATATTTCAAACACTCAGTAACTTCAAGGCTTTTAGCATATTTGAATTAAAAAAAAAAAACTAAAAGACAATAATTCCCAAATAAAGACAAATTGACAATTAACTATGCAAATGTACCACAGCTAGGTCAAGTTGAACTTACTTCAATATCACTTAATTCCTTCTAAAGGCATGCGACATTCCTTCTCCTTCACTCCGTTGTTGATGAAGCAGGATAGCAACAATGCGTTCATAATCTCATGGTAAATCAATGGAAACGTAGGCCATGCGTGCGCGCACCGCTCACAATGGGCGATAAGAACTGAGTCACATTGAGAGAGTTACTTTTACAGGTATTTAGTGCACGTGTACCGGTTGTGATGACATTTCTAGACTGCGAGAAAGCTTTATTGGAAAGCACATAATGTAGGGGAACGATTGTTCTGTTATAATTGTCCTGAGGTCTACTATTGATTGGGAAATACTTAGAAAAGGAACATTTTCGTCTGCAGAATTATTGTTTTATAATAATACCAGCCCATTGATTTACTATCCCACGGCAGGGCGAAGGCGTCTGTTAGGATCGCGAGATTTGTTCGAAAGAGATGACGTGGCATATAGGCAACTGAACACGGGTGAGTTTTAGTCAGTACAAGTCTGGCACGGCCTCCCGCTTCGTGCAGAGCGGGAGACGTCATTAGACGATTTCCCACCCACAAAAAAAACCGGCCAAGTGCGAGTCGGACTCGCGCACCGAGGGTTCCGTACAAACCTGCAGGTCATCATCATCATCATTCGTCATCATCGTTTATGAAATGAAATGTTTTTTTTTTAATTTTTATATTTGTGTTGACTGAATGAAAGGTAAATTGTGGTTTACGATTTATGACGTATTAAAAAAAAACTACTAACTAGATCTCGTTCAAACCAATTTTCGTTGGTAGTTTTCATGGTAATGTACATCATATATTTTTTTTAGTTTTATCATTCCCTTATTTTAGAAGTTACGAGGGGGGGGGACACACATTTTACCACTTTGGAAGTGTCTCTCGCGCAAACTATTCAGTTTAGAAAAAAATTATATTAGAAACCTCAATTTCATTTTTGAAGACCTAACCATAGATACCCCACACGTAAGGGTTTGATGTTTTTTTTTTTTTTTTGTGTTTCAGTTCTATGTATGGGGAACCCCAAATATTATTGTTTTAAAAAAAAATGATATTAGAAACCTCAATATCATTTTTGAAGACCTATCCATAGATACCCCACACGTAAGGGTTTGATGAAAAAAAAATTTTGAGTTTCAGTTCTATGTATGGGGAACCCCAAATATTATTGTTTTTTTTCTATTTTTGTGTGAAAATCTTAATGCGGTTCACTGAATACATCTACTTACCAAGTTTCAATAGCACAGCTCTTATAGTTTCGGAGAAAAGTGGCTGCGACATACTCGGACAGACAGACAGACAGACAGACAGACAGACATGGCGAATCTATAAGGGTTCCGTTTTTTGCCATTTGGCAATGGAACCCTAAAAAGGGCGAAGGCGTCTCCTCATACACAGCAGGCACGAGCAATGATCACCACACTTGCTCATGACGCTGACGGGTTGGCGATTCCAGACTTATCTTCTAATAAATTAACATTAAGCCGAAGAGTTTGTTTGAGTGGTTTAACGCGCTAATTTCGGGAACTACGTTTGAGTTGGATAGCCCATTTATCGAGAAGGACTTTATAACTTCTCGCTAGGACCCGTAGGAGTCGAGCAAAAAGAAAAAAGTCACGAATGCGAAGACCTCGCACAGGCAGGCGAGTCGATGCAACAGCCATTTCTTTTCTACAAGCCATTTCTGTGTTAAATTGATTGTTTGGCAAGTCCCTATCTACACGGTTTTGAAAAATATATCCCAAGATTAATTCAGTAATATTAAAACAAAGGAGTCTTGGAATCAACTGAACTTTTATTTGAGACATACCATTCATTTATACATTACACAAGTACACGGTAGGTGGCGCTTGTAACTCTTTATTTTGTTATCTGTGTTCACATTTACAACATCCTGACCTAACAAAATAATCTAACTGCCAAAACAAAAAAATAAAAAACTTGACCTTACTATAACAATCATAAATGCATTATATTATAACTAAGTCTCAGAAATGCCTATCAGATTTAAAAACTTATAATGTTTATTAGCACTTAAACCTTTTGTGAATATATCAGCTGGCATATCCAAAGTTGATTCATATTTAATCTCTACTTTCTTTTTCGAGACACATTCCCTAACAAAATGATGCCTTATGTCAATGTGTTTGGTACGCTTATTGTGAAATAATGGATTAGTTGCTAACTTAATAGAGCTTTGATTATCACTATACAAACACATTGGCATACATTGATTTGGCACAATCAATTCATTTAATAAATTCTGAAGATATATTGCTTCTTTACAAGATTCTGATAGGGCCATATACTCTGCCTCTGTACTAGATAATGCTACTGTTTTTTGTTTTTTAGACTCATAAGAAATTACAGAACCTGACATTAAAAAACAAAATCCAGTATATGACCTCCTATCCAAGGTACACGATGCCCAATCAGCATCAACAAAACCATACATATTACAATTTGACTTTTTATAAACTAAACCATAACTTTTAGTTTTCTTTAAGTATTTTAACAAACGTTTTAAATGTTTCCAATGAATTTCATTAAAGAAATTATTGTACTGACTTAAGAAACTAACACTAAAAGATATGTCTGGCCTGGTAAGCACAGACAAGTACATTAAACTGCCAATCAAGTTTTGATAAGGATAATTTTTAACAGGTTTGTTTACTTCCTTTTCTAATTTTAAGTTTACTTCCATAGGTGTTTCAGAATAAGAACAATCTGTCATATTGAATTTCTTTAAAATATTTTCTATAAATTGCTTTTGGTCAACAGTAATACAATCTTTATGAACCTTTACATGCATTCCTAGACACTGTTTTATCTGACCTAAGTCTTTTATTCTAAATTTTGTTACCAACTCATCTTTTAATATTTTATAAGTATTCTGGCAATTATAGAAAACAAAAAAATCATCAACAAATAGTGCTATATAAATCTTTACATTTTTTTCATTCTTTACAAACAGACATGGTTCATAGTTAGACTTTTTATATTCTAACTGTAATAGACATTCTTCTACTCTAGTGTACCATGCTCTAGCTGACTGCTTCAAACCATAGACAGCTCTCTTTAATTTTAAAACTTTATTATTACAATTTGTCATATCTGAGCATTCTGGTATTTCCATATACACTGTCTCATGAAGAAAACCATTTAGAAATGCAGTGGGTACATCTAGGTGATTAGACTTTAGCCCTAGTTCTACACTTAACGCCAGCAGTAATCTTAAAGTAGAATATTTTAAAACTGGGGAGAAAGTCTCATTATAGTCTATGCCTTTTTTCTGAGTAAAGCCCTTTGCAACAAGCCTCGTTCTAAAGCGCACTTCACCTTCACTGTTAAACTTTTTTTTAAACACCCACTTATTTTTCACAACTGTACCATCTTTTGGCCTATCCACTAGCTCCCAAGTGTCATTCTCTTGAAAGGATTTTAGTTCCTCTTTCATTGCACACTGCCACTGTTCTTTTCCTTGTCCACTTATTGCATCACTAAAGGAAATTCCATCATCTGACATGTCTACGCACATGTCAGCACTATAAAAGTCTGGCTTGCGCCTACTACGTTTTTCTGGTAAACACACTTCACACTGCTGATGAACAAGATTCCTATCTCCTGGTGACAAAGACAAGGTATCAGCATAACTGTCATCTGTGTCACTTGATGAATTATCAGGAACATATGTCTTATCATTCTGATTTTCTTCATCCGAAATGCTGGTAGGAACCACATCAGCTGTTCGGTCAGGTTGATTTTCCTCTTCAATTATAATAGATGTTGTTGAACTGTCATCTATTTTCTCCATGACAACAACATCCCTGGCTACAATGACATCATGAGAAGTAGGATCAAACAAGCGATATCCTTTGACATTTTCTGAATATCCTACTAAGTACATTCTCTGTGCCTTTTTATCCCATTTTCTTCGTTTTTCTTTTGGTATATGTACCATTCCAGGACTGCCAAAAATCCTTAGGTGACTTAAATTTGGCTTTCTGCCTGTCCATATTTCATAGGGAGTATTATTTTGATCTAAGCCTGCTGCTGGTGAACGGTTTTTAATGTACACAGCAGTATTGACAGCTTCTGCCCAAAGAAATTTCTCAAACTGGGCATCATAAAGGAGACAACGAGCCTTTTCCACTATGGATCTATTATATCTCTCGCATAGTCCATTTTGTTCTGGAGTATAGCAGTTTGTTTTCTGGTGAACTATACCACATTGCTTTAAATAGTTTGTCATTTCCGTTGAACAAAATTCCCCTCCATTGTCTGATCTTAAAATCTTTATTTTTCTTGATTGTTGATTCTCAACAAGTTGTTTATACTGTTTAAAATACTTTAATGACTCACTTTTATATTGAAGGAAATATACGGTGCACATTCTGCTGAAGTCGTCCACAAACAACAAATAATATCTAGCTTTTCCAAGTGATATATTTTCCATAGGCCCACACAAGTCCGTGTGAACCAGTTCCAGGACCTCCTGACTTCTGGTAGTGCTGTGAGGAAATGGCAGCCTTGTTTGTTTGCCTTCACAACAAACTATGCAACTGGCCTTACTAGTTTCACATTTTTCAAAACTAACACCTTCAACTGCTCCATTTTTTAACTTATTCAAATCATTTGCATTTATATGGCCTAGCCGCCTATGCCAAGTCGTGCCTGAGATTTTCACTGCTGCTGCTAACAGTTGTTCAGCCTTCACAACATTTAATTTGTACACACCATTTTTTAAAAATGCCTCACCTATGCATTCATTGCGTGAGTTGTTTATTAAACATCCATGCTCATTAAACATCACTTTGTTTCCGCTCGCAATAATTCTACTCACAGATAGTAAGTTAGTGGTGAGGTTAGGTACACATAAGACATTGTTTACATTTATAGTAAACTCCTTATTCCCGACACACGTCGTGATCTGCAGATCTCCTGAGCATAATACTTCCACGACTGTTTGATTTGCAACTATAATCTCCTTAGTCTTCGGTTGATAACAAACATTTGACAATAAGTTTTTATTCGAAACAATATGTGTGCTTGCGCCGGAATCTAAGTGCCAGTCAGACTGACTGAATTCTTTTGTAAGAAAAACTGCACTAAATGCATTTGTCTTCGTTTTCTCTGCATCCGGACATTGATTTTTAAAATGTCCAATCTGTTTGCATTTGTAACAACGAATCGTTTTGTTCCGCGCCATATTACTTCTGCTGGCATTGACAGACGAAGATGACGTTTCGTTCACTAAGTTTCCGCCGGCGCCATGTTGCTTTTGCGACTTATGGCTGCCAACATTACGCCTGTGGAATTTTTTTGCGGCAAATGCACCTTCCGACTTAACCTCAAAATCTGCACTCATGTCCAATAACTTTGTTTTAATGGAGTCCGCACTTATGTTTATACCCGAATGTTCTATGGCCATTATCATAGGTCCAAATTTTTCCGGTAATCCAGCTAACATAAGCGATCCAATCCACTGATCATTAATCTCAAAACCGGTACCAATCAGTTTCTGTGCTGTTTCAATGAGCTGGCTGACATAGCTGGTCATAGATTCACAGTTTTCTAAGCGTATACTTATAAGATTTCTGAGCAAACTAATTTTCCGTGAATATCCTGAATCGTCGAACATGTTCTTCAACGTCTTCCATAAATCATAAGTTGTAGTTGCCTTTTTGATATGCACGTATAAGGAACTATCGATGGTTAATATTAGTTTTGCTTTCGCCTTCGAATCGTCTGCTATCTGAGCCGGAGTAGCCGCTGACGCTAAAGGTGCTTTGATGGCGTCCGCCATTCCTTCTAGCACGAGAATGTTCTCCACCGCGAAACACCAGTCATCGTAATTTTCTCGTCCTTTTAATTTCGGGACGTTGGCTAAGTAATTTGTAGACATCTTAACGAGCACACTGAATTTAATTACACATTTACTACTACTGTAAAAATTGTAGCGGGACTGGGCCCATAACCTATTAAAACAAAGGAGTCTTGGAATCAACTGAACTTTTATTTGAGACATACCATTCATTTATACATTACACAAGTACACGGTAGGTGGCGCTTGTAACTCTTTATTTTGTTATCTGTGTTCACATTTACAACAAGTAACACCATAATTATGATTTGAAAAAGCCACATAGGTGTTTGCCTGAAATTGAATCCACAACGTCGTGAGTGAAGCGATTTTAATCACAATTTATTTTTTAACTGTACAATTAACGGTCTTAAATTGCATGCGATTGAATTTGATAGTATTGAATTATTTCTTTAGCATAGAGAACTGAAATTCCTAACGACCACAGACAGACTAGCTCTATATAATCTTATAGAGAAAGCGGGTCATGGAAAAATGTTAGCAGATTTATAAACGAATTTTACTATGAGACTCTACAAGCATTGTTTCTTTGATTGTTCAACAAATTCAGTGTTTTTTTTTATTGATCTTGGGTACATAAATCTTTTGCAATATTGGCATCTACGTCAAATCCGTATGGTAATTGCTTACAGTAGGAATGACTGTCACCTTGACAGTTCAAAAATATTCATTGCTTTATTTACGTAGCTGAACAGATAAATGATTCGAACATATGAACCAATGGATTGGCAATAAACTTCAAAATTATTAAGATTGTCATTGATAGTGTGTTACGCAATTAGGGTGGCGTTGTTTACAAAGGAAAACGACGTAGTTTATTTCTCAGGAAATGTAAGATTATCCAATGAAGCTTTATGTTTACGTAGAATTAATTTCCTGTGTGAATAATTAGAAAGCTGGAAATGACTACATCATTACTATAAAATAACTCTACTTGACAAAATGATGATTATTGTATAACAGTGACATAACGACCCGTAGAATAAAAACGATAGTACGGCGACAAACAAGGTTTACGTTTCCAGTATAAACTGACTTCTCACTGTACGATAAGCCTATACAACGCGAGGTCTGCTCAGACTGGAAATGTACGTATATATAGCTTGTTAGGTCGCCGTGTGTACCAACATTATAGATGAATTTATTTTTGTTTTTTTTATTATGTTCGCTGACGATACGTAAAAGTTTAAGTTTGAAAAAAGAACCTTTTTCGATAGTCTTTTGTTTTATGACTTTGACAAATTAAATAAATCTCTTTAGGTAAAGCCGTTGGAAAGAAAGCGATGAGGTTGAAATAGCGTATTTATCACCGAAAAAACTAAAACGAAGTAATCAATACATTCAATTTCATGCCACACCGACAGTTCTGCGAAGTAAGCTAATTGAGAATGTACTTTGTTAATTGAGTTAATTAAATAATATCACTTTCCTGTTAAAACTGGAAGTATTGAGCATTATATTATTGCTTAAACCCATTCGATGCTTAAACCCCATTAATTAAGAATAGAATCAGAAATGATTGAGAATCGCTATCTGATGAAGTATGGCATAATGTTAATTAAAAAGTGTATGAACAATTTTGATTCCATAATTTTATATTCATGTTTCAATCACCTCATTCAGTCAGTCATTAAATCAACAACCCTCTAAGTTCATTTAATCTCATTTGGGATTTGGGATTGATGATTTTTGTTAATACGTCCGTGTTTCGGTCATCAACCGTATTTTGTTCAACATAAAGTATATTATGAGTATACCTACAAATTGCAAAAAACGGTCGACAGTTAGTATTTCACCGGCTTCCTTACCGCATCCACGTCAAAAGTTTCAGCTCTTTTCTTCCAGAAGTTTGCCACTGATATATTGGGTAAGTATCTGATGCTGTAGTAGATACGTAAGAGTCTATTCTCTTAAAGCAAATAAACTGGTAGATAGGCAGATTGCTTCTCTATTTAGAAAGTGTTTGTCACAATATACTTACTGATGAATACAATACTGTACAAACCAACTAACTTTATATTCTTCCACACATGTGACAAACAAACGAAACGACGTATGTATAATGATTGGAAACCAGAAAACTACAAGTTTTTTCTATAGTTACGTAAAGCACTGTACATCTTTGAAGACAGCAAAATCAAGATTGTACAATGATGTGAAGATGTGTGACATGACAACGCGGGCGCAAATGAAAGATTCATAAACACAGGATAAGAAAAACAATAAAATTACTCAATTACATCGCACATCTCTTGCATTATATATGTATAAGTATATTTTAGTTTAAGACTTCGCATATTCATATTTTCTCTTCTTGTTTTCACACACTATTGTCTACATTTCTTTTTAATTTCTCCTTTCGCAGGTCTGCTGGAAGAAATTTCTTAAGAAATAAGCAGTACCTTTGTACTCAATTCTATTACTATGCCTTATCACTCTGTATTTTACTGTGTGTACATAAATAATAAAATAAATAAATAAACATTTTCAATTACAGCATTTGTTATAATAAATGCATCCTAGTTTAATGCAGCCCGTTCCGCGACAGTTCCTCCAACTGAGCGAGGAGTGAAGAGTTTTTGTGCGGCTTCCTTTGCCAGCCGTGGGAAGTAGTCGGGGTAACCTTCCCTGACCTTTCCCCATTGGCATTCCGTTAACGCTAATAATAGGTGAGGCAAGACAAAAGCGATTTACGACTTAGGACGACCCTTTTGTGGGCTCACGTCTGGGCTGATAGTTATTTTGTCGGTGATCGATTTCAGTAAATGATTCGGGTTGGTTGATGTATTGATTCATAATGTAATGTTTTGATTGTGTGTGTGAATTAATGAATGTTGGGTGAATGCTGGTATTTTTGAATGAATACCATATTTTTTGTACTGAAATGTTTATGTATCTGGTGATTGAAATTAGTGTTAATTTTGGTGTCCTACCTTTTTTTTGGGTTGGAAGTCATGAAATGACTTCTACCGCTCTGGATGGAGCTGACACGCTCGTGTCAGACTTTTACTGACTAAAATCCAGGGCCCAGGTAACTCTTTCGACCAAATCCATGACCTAGGCAGGATCCTAGGTCCCTAGCGTTGAAAATTACTGTTGGTTATTCTGTTTACCTGCCTGGTGAATAAAATCGTGTTGATTGACCTAGTTGATATTTTCTTATTGACATCTAAGGTTTAGTGTCTGACGTTTACAAGTCCTATGTGTACCATTGTAGAAACTTGTCCAAGCACCGTTGGTACTTATTAGTTAAACACACTCAGAATCCTAACCAACAAAATCCGATTGCACCGTCATAAACGCGTTGTCTTGGCGGCTAGATCCCATCTTTAATCCATAGTCAGTCTATAATGTTCCCACTGCTGGGACACAGGACTCCTCTCTGTGAGAGGGACTGGGTTATAATCCACCACGCGGACCCAGTGGGGAATTTTTGGCTCTAAGACATGCCATTTTCCTCACGATGTTTTCACTCACCGTTTTGAGAGCAATGCTGATGAATTTATTTACATAAACTGAAGTGCCTGTCTGGGTTCGAAGTTCGAACACACTACTTACAACTCGTAAGTCGAAGTCGATACCACTGGACCACAACTGCTCTTTGAAAAATCACTATCAGTCAAAATTAAATGCAATTACGTTGAGGATACACATATTTTCCTTCTTGACTTAGGCATAAAGTTCCGGATCAGCATACATGCTGTTAAGCAAGCCAACACTTGTTCATTGCACAAATTGACAACTTACACTTATCTTGACAGCCAGACCGTAGTCCGTTACCCAACTAAAACTAGTTTAAGGTTAAATATTAAGCAAAGTAAGTAAAAGCTTGGATATCAGAGTGGTTGGTACAAATCTCTGTTTAACTGGGCCGCACTTTCACCGGTGTGTTGTGGGCTATGGCGCTGAATGATTTAATTCGCTACGATGGCGCCGGGCGACACCATGACTGAGCGCAGCGCCATAAAATGTGACGTCTATAAGTCTTTGGTTGGATTACGGCAGCTTTTCCCAAAGTGGGCGATAACCCCCTCCTTGTGGGCGCTGCAGGCCTAAAGGGGGGTGGTAAGAGACCCAGAAAAGACTGTGTGGGGTGTGTAGACTCTACACAACGCCCCCATTTTTTTTCTGGGTCTCTTACCACCCCTTTAGGCCTGCAGCGCCCACAAGGGGGGCGTTATCGCCCACTTTGGGAAAGGCTGGATTACGCGTTAGCTAGTCGGCTTAGACTTTCTTCGTCTATTTTTCATGTCTATAGGTCATTTGTTTTCATAACGTTAGTAGTACCAGTAGGAGACTATTATGAGTGCGTTATAAGTGCCATTTTTTTGGTGCAAGTAAACGGGCACTTACGACACTCCAGCAAGTGAGACATGGTTTGTATGGCTTATACCTGAATGCTGATTCTAGATAAAAAATATTAGACAAACGAGCCATTACATATATGTAACGGAATTTTGTTGAAACTGTGCCAAACAGCGCTATAATAGAGCTGGTATTTTATTGTGTCGAAATGCTTTTAATGAAAAATAAAAATGTTTTAGTTGAATACAAATGGATCTAATTAATTCATCTAATCGGCTAAATCATTGCATTCATTCAAAATCAGAATCAAATCTTTTCGGTATTTGACCTAAATTATGAATGATGCACGCTGGTACAAATGAAGATTTTGCTTGGAAAAAATGTCGAGTATTCAAATTATTGTGAAATTACTATTGTTGTAGAGGCACGTGGCTGGTCACAGTGCACGGAATGTGTGAGCAACTAGTTCAAAGTTTACAAACTGAAATAACAGTTAGTAAACATACGCCAATTCAAAACTGAGATGTGTTCGTGTTTTTCAACAATTAAGAATGGCGACTATATTGTTTATTGAAAGGGGTATTTGATTTACTATTCGAAAGATATTTGTAAAACTGAAGTGTTGTTACAATTCGACCTGGGATTAATTCACGTTAGATTTTCATTTGTCGGTACTTTGTTGTACCTTGGTTTAGTAAATGATTCGTTTATTATTTTAGGGCGAGCAGTAAACTAGATTCCTACAAATCTGCACCCTAATTGCGAAACGCACAATTTATCAGAATCTGAATGGGATTGAAGATTATTTCTAAACCATTGCGTCATTTGTTCGAATAAATTGTCGGCTCAGCAACATAAATAACGCAATGAATGTTGTTTAAATATGAATATTAAACCAATTCCTACCGATAAAAAGTTCCGCAATTACCCCTCTGATTCCACCAGTATCAACTAGGACGGTCTACATCCCCAAATTTACTTCGATATTACTACTAGCTACTTACCCAGTTTCTACTCGGATATTTGTTAAAAAAAGAAATAAAAAAAAAGTTTGGGATCAGATAATGGTGTGTTGGTAGTCCTAAGATATTTATTTGTTAGTGGGTTATTCCCTACAAAATTCTTGTCTGCTTCAAGAACAATGTCGTATTGTAAAGTGAAGCCTCGGGGGAATGATAATCACCGTTACTTCCGGGATCCAAAACAATACTATAGTCTTTACTGGTTTATGAACATCATTGTTTATCTCGTAATCTGGGGATCTCTTTTAGTCCGAAGATAGGAGCCCGTCGGAAAGTAGTTGATCCGCCAAAATAAAGGTCAAATTCAATGTTTTGGAAAGGCCTATAGATAGGAAAATGGTTAAATAGTGTTTTCATTCAGTCTTTTTTCGGAAACATCCGTAATTTCGGCCAAAACTACGGATTTTGTAAAGTAGCACCAAGTTTTGCACAGCTCATTACTATAATTTCAATTCAAACAAATATTTAGCAACCAAATAGTTGCTTTTTCCAAAGAGTGCACATTACAACACAAACTAGGTGCAAAAATAAAGAAGAAATTGCGTTTCTTTTTTGTTCAGTTTCATCTTGCTTGCATAACAGAATACTGCTGAGTTGGACGATTTACGTCGATAAAAATTCTATGAAACCAACTGCTGACGTTCATTCTCCACAACGAGAAACGAATGCTGATTGAACCTCAATCGACCTTTTTATGATTTTCATGCGTTTCGAAAAGCCATAGAAGATAGATATCGGTTCGTTTCAGTCGATCAATTGATTATTGAAATGGGGTAAGGATTAGATTTAGGACATTAACAGCTCAGTTATGGCTTTATAGTTTCGAGTTCTGTAACATATATGGAAGGTCACAGTCTATAAATTTAACTGTAAAGTTATAAGATTGGTATTTATTTCTATTCCAATGAAAGGCTGGCGACCTCGTCTAGGAATTGATATTATTTTTGAATGGAATAAAGTGTCTGCTATAACAATAAAAATAATTATGATATCATTTTACGTGTAGCAATTACACAATTTCGTCCATTTGTTTGACTTGGTAGCTAGCACGTGTGTTATTTGTAATATCAGATAAGTAGTGGTTTGAGTGATGTTTCACATATCTTTTAACTTCATAAGTTTTGCTTGTGTTTACTTAATAGAAGTTATGGTGTTAATAACAATAAATTTATGGCAAACTTGTTGATGTTGTTCGTGCAGCATCTAGGTATTCTTTCTTGAAAATACAATTATTACTAGGTATTGAATTAATAACTTGTTTATATTCATAACAAGCAAAGGTAATGAATAAGACAATTTGCCAACAAAGATCGTGAGCAATATTTTTTTATTCTCGAGAGATTACAATCAGTGTAATCTTGGAATTCTTTTTTTGGTCCAAACTGACAAAGGCAGTAAACCACTTGGTTTATTTAGTGCCTGACGAGTTACCTGGAGGCAGTGACATCACTATGACGTGCCATCGAGGTGAGTCACGAGCAGAGAGATGCATTGACGGAATGCCGGTCGAGCGGTCATGGACGCCAGAGTTTTACAAAAAACTTTGTTTATAATGGATGACAACTTTTCAATGACGACTAAAAATAGGTAACTTTACGTTTCTAATACTACAATGTGGTCAGTGGATCACCTAAAACCAAGTTGAAGTAAAAACACTCAAGAGATTTGGTCCACAAATCTATAGCACGACTTAGAGTAAAATGAATAAGGTACAAAGCATATTTTATGATCGCAATATGAATGATAGTGTTGACATGTCAGGTTTCGTTGCGTGGGATTGTGTCGGGGCAGGTAGTAGAGTAAACATAGATAATGTTCCCCATTCTAACACATTACACTTGAGTGCTCTCCACAAATAAAGCACCTGACGACAGACCCCAAAGTAACAAGTGGATGAACCATTTTTTTTTTTAGTTGTATTTGTGCAGATTGTGAGTTGGTTAAAAATCACCATAATATGTTTTCATGAGGATGGACAACTATAAAAATATATACATATAAACTGAGTCATCTCTACCAAATAAATAAGCGTTGTAGAGACGCCAAAGCAATTTGAAAGTAGTTATAAAAGTTTTATTTTTCTGAAATGATTTTTTTCTAAAAAGTCACACTTGTTCAGTGACGTGGAACTAATCAGAAACTTTTATTTTTTATGCGAAACATTATTATTTGTTATTTTATTAAAAGAGTGAAATGCATACCTTGACCACGAATAGCCCGCCAAAGGAATAAACAGCGGGACAAGTCGTAGACGACGATAAAGCCTCCGACTCAAGGACTGAACTCACAACACAAGAAAAACTTGTTGTCACTGTTGTTTCGAAACGCACCACTCGGACACAAATTGGAGAAAACAATGTTAAATTATGTACACGGCTGCAGTTATTTTACGTGACTTCCTTTTTTCCACTTATATATTCTCATAAAATCAGCACTATTTGTTATAACAGGTTTTATTTACGATCGTCCAACATCACGCACTCGATCAACACACCTGTGAAATACGCCGGAGTTCCGCGCTGACTGAATAAGCTGCCAGACAGAGATAGCGAGATGTTGTCAGAAAGAGATACGCGAGACGTCAGACGTGGGAGGGAGGACGACCGCTAAGCTTCAAGAACGCACAGTGTTCCACTTTCAAGACAAATGTTTCGAATTATTAATATGATTCGTATCGTGACTTTGCACAAATGTTTCACCTGAATGTGGGTAACATATGAGTTTTTCAGCCTTCCACTTACTAATCGCAACGATTTTTTATTGCACACCCACTTGCCTTCATCATCATCATCATCATTTCAGCCGTAAGACGTCCACTGCTGGACTTAGGCCTCCCCCAATTTGGGGGGCTTTGCCATAATCGCCACGCTTGGCAGGCGGGTTGGCGATCGCAGTATGGTGGTAAAATGCATAGAGAACGCTGCTGCCCATTCTCTAGTAAGTCCCTTAGTCGCCTTTTACGACACCCACGGGAAGAAATGGGGTGGTGTTATTCTTTACGTCCGGCACCACACGGACAACGGGATAGCCCACTTGCCTTGCCGGATAGTAATTGCAAGGCAAGATTTTAGACTTCAATTGCATCTCTTTATATTTGACTAGCTTCTGCCCGCGACTTCGTCCGCGTTACATTTCTTGTTCCCCCGACCCTTCCCGTCACGTCGAATCACCTACCCGTGCGATTTTACCCGTTTTTGCAACATTTTTCATTACTGCTCCGCTCCTCTTGGTTGTAGCGTGATGTTGTATAGCTTATAGCCTTCCTCGATAAATAGGCTACTCAACACAAAAAGATTTTTTTCGATTCGGTCTAGTAGTTCCTGAGATTAGCGCGTTCAATCAAACAAACAAACAAACTCTTCAGCTGTATAATATCAAGTATAGATTGTATATTTAGATAAAATGTTTTTGACAAGTGGGTGAAAAGTTTTTGTAGGTTATTTGTTATAATTAATTCATGTGATTTCGCATTCTAAACAAATGATCAAAACAACGTGCTTAGTATAAGGTGAATGCATTTGATAGTCGGAAAAAATACCAAAACGCATCTTGATTTCCGAAAAACAAATTTACCAAAAAAAGAAAATATACTAATTCAATGTTTTTTTTTTACAATAAATATTTTTGTCCACAGAATTCGCGCTTTGGCCCACTATGCCGCCGTACCTCCTGTTACCTGGCACGGGCAACCACGGCGCCCCCCACTCCGGCGCACGGCTTACGAATACGATTCAAATTTTTAAATCCACGAGCCGGTACTACTCTACTGTCTACGTCTCTAGTCTCAAAACATTGCACAATGAACTTTTCTTAATCACTGCTCTTTTTGCTTCAGATCAGAAGAAATTGTCAATTACTTGGCAAGTTTGAAGAATTTCGTAACCTTTGTAGAGTCACCCAGTCTCGCCGATTTCCGAATGCAATGCAACAGGTTGCATCGTTGCGTTGATGTTGAAGATGGCGGAATGGAATTCAAATAAAGAACAATAAAAATCTATCATGTCTTTGTCGTAACGAGAGTTTTTCTTCTTCAAGGGACGTCCATCGTCAGTTAGCTTCAGTTTATGGCTCGGAGAATGTTTTGAAAAAGGATGTAGTTTGTTGAATGTAGAGTTCTACGAATGACTGAATACAATGTTGATTATGATATTATATTTGTATTATTTATGTTGCCTTGCATCTCCTTATAATCGTGATTTGGTACCAGCTGGGTAATTGCGTAACAAACTAGCAGTAGCAATGGCTTTCATTTTGACAGTTCAACAACATTAATGTTTATTTACGTCTGTAAGGATATAACAGAAGCTGTCTTAGCGTTGGAAGAGGAGTATGTCGAGTTACATTCATCTCCATCACTCGTTTTTTCTTAGTTCGCGCGGATGTAGAGTTACGATTTCTTGAGGAAGTTCCATATTTGCGGAGGTGAGGATCTGTTGCAACACTAGTCTGCACATGCCTTGAACGGCTTCAACTCCCGGGCACCCATAGAAAATTAAAAATATATGCGGGCAACTTTGAAGGAGCGTTAATTCAAAATCAAAATATTTTATTTCACATAATCCTACATATGAAACGTCAGAAGCTGGATGCACGGTTGCAATTGGCTATTTCTACACTGTTACTCATGGAAACTACACGTTTACTCTTTTGAAAATAATTTTACAATTAGCCAGGCAGTATTAAGCCAGGAGCTAGTTGAATGATTAAGTTTAGTCTTCCTTTGGGGCAAGCCATTCTATAGTTGTGACCAAGCTCGGGAAGTCTCAGATGGATGGAAATGTATGGTGGATGGTGATGGATACAGATATATGGCATGATTTTCATTTTATTTTTTGTAAGTTAATATTTAAAATATAGTGAATTCATTTTCCGTTGCTTTTTTTTTTTTTTGTTTAGTACCTGTTGAACGAAGTCAACGTATTCTCCATTAGTTTGCGTACAGTCAACAGGAGTAAAGGTTGCAATGTCAACGACAACATTCTGAACGGCGGCGGCGTTAGCAGTATGGCCCTTGCTTACAAAATTATAGCAAACGAGGACTCTGAAATGAAGAAAAAGGAGTTTTACAGGTAATATTTTTAACATGGATAAAGAATAAAAAACCTAGGTTCTTGATAAGATAGTATTTTTTCTTCCGAACCAAGCACTCCTGCTAACAACTTAAAGAAAAGCCTTCTGGCAAATGTCAGTGATGTCATGCGCAGTCATCTTAGCATAATATTTACTGGAAAATTAAATAATAATATAAAAGGAGCAATTGTTTTCAGGCGTTTCGCTGCTAAAGTTAAACATATAACCGCAGGAAAACCTGAAGCTATGGCAGTTGGAAATAGATTAACAATTTATGATGATAGGATCATGAAGAGGTTTCAACAATGTTGTAGTTGTTGTATGTTCTTTTGGAATGGCGCGGTAGTGATTGTGAGTTTTATTTTATATGTTTTGTTATAGTTATAAAGTATTACATATACTAGTCTATAAGAACATAGTTACTAACAAAATGGATACCCGTCTGAAATAAAGTATTTAATAATAATATGTATGTCGTCGTAAGTGGCGCCAAACTGCTCTCTTTTGAAGAACAATTTTAATCTGGGAAACCATCCGACGGAACGACACACTGATTGGTAACAAGATACGACTACTTAACATTTTGTGAAGATCCTATAGTGATGGACCTCATGTTGGTTCTCTTGCTGTTTATCGTGACATTCCTTTTGATCACTTGTTACTTTGATAAAACCTCATCGTTTAATAACAGTGCAGTTTTAGACTTAGCAAAATCTGTATTTAAAGTTAATCTTATTGCGAAAATGTTTTGACACCCTTTGAAATAAACATCACGGCTTAAGTTCGTGTTTTATTTCTCTTCATTTCATTTTCTAACATTATAATCATCATTTCATCTTATATACGAGAATCAGGACACTTATCCCGAAAATCAAAATTAAATGTAAAAATATGGTGACAAGCAGATTTTTCTGCTTCATCTCTCAATGTAATTTCCTGTCCTTTGTTCTCAATAAGACCGCTACAGGAAAGACTATATTTAGACAAAAGTTATTTGTAGAGATATTAACTCGTTAATACGTCTCTATACTTTGAGAGGCGTTATCTTTTATCAGCACAATAATTGTAAAGTTGTTGGTTTTGTAATTCAGACTCGTGGTTGATCAAATAATGTAACGAGATCAGAAAATGTGACATAATTGCTTTCTTTGAATCGTAGTCTGAAAATGAGTATAAGGAAAATGGTTTCCACTGTTTCGAAAATAGGCTTCTGTAAGTTATCCATTTGTGGTTTTATGTCTCAAACAAGATTTAAGAACAAGTTTATGTCAACATTTTTTTATTTCAGTACTTCTAATTCAATTCGAACCCGGAAACCCGGAAACCCACATTAAGATCTGTAATCTTAATGTGGGATTACGAGTTAGATCCCAAGTTAGTCATTCCAAATACTTAACTGAACTTGTAATTGTAGTTGTGAATTCCTTGAATTGCATGGAGAGCAATAACATGCACTGTTAGCTCTTACTATGCAGTTTAAAATCAGGCGTTCCTCAGGGTGTCGTTTTAGGACAAACACAACATAGCGGACTGTCTTGGCGTCAAAAGAAGGAACCCACTTTTAAGAAAATTTTCACACTTTTCAAAAATACGGATGTAGAGTCTTATGTGCATCGAACGCGGTGTAAAACGATAAGCTTTTCAAGGATATCTCACCAAGCAAGCGATTTACTTTGTGTAAATTATTTCATCACCACTGCTCGCAAAACGGTGAAGGAAAACATCGTGAGGATGTCGAAGGATGTCTTAGCACCAAAAGTTTGAAGACATGTGACATGTGACATCCACTAACACGCACTGGACCCGGATGGTGGATTATGGCCCACTCCTTCTCATCCAGAGGAGGTGAGTGTCCCAGCAGTGCGAACATTATAGGCTGCTGATGCAGAATATCTCAATTTACTAAATCAACAAGTGTCACTTACAATATATTTTATTATTCAGCCATACAGGAGAGAAATTCAATCAACTTTAATCCGAACAGCCTGACAAAACTACATCAGTATATCAGCTGTTCTCGCCAGTTTAGTGTAAGAATAATATATAAACACATTATTATGAATACAGAGAATCCATGAGTGGGTTTCCTTAAATTGTCAGAATATACATCACAAACATCGTTCATGATTACTTTTGAAACATACTCACCAATTCCTTTCCACATGTCGAACTTCTTGTCCTAGTTTAATGATTTTGCAGATTGCAGCCCTACCCCCGGACCGTAGTAATGCTGACGCTACACCAACTGGGCTTAGACGAATTTTTGTTTTTCCGCAACATCTGTTTTTCGGCAATTTCTGGAACCCTGTTAGTTTAGTCAAGGGCCAAACTGTTGATTATATGTAGGTAAGCATCAAGCATCAACATATTATCATCTTCCTATTTTAGGTCTTCGTAGCCTGTGTTATTCTACCATACATTTCCACCATACTCTTTAGTATTTCATAATGTCCGATCCCTTTCTACCTGGATCATCTTCGACACGATCCGTCCATAGTTTCTTTGACTGTTCTTCCTCTACTTGGTTACTATGCGAGTAAGTAATTCCCTGGATATTACAAAAAATACTTAAATTCCGGCTATAGAAAAAACAGGCCTGTTCACAAAAGCCTCTAGGTGTGACCTCAGCATTATCCGACTATACAGATGTATCTCTACCTGCGCAGTAAAACAGATTCTGTTGCGCGCGCAAATACTCTGGACAGCTGACTGCTGAGAGTTTCCGTCACTCTCCAGACTGCCTCAAAAACGAGTGCAGGTTTTCATTACAATTTCTTACGTAATCGTAGAAAAGTTTTCATACGGAAGTTGACAGTTCGCCGATATAACTTATTGTTTCGTGGTAACACTTTATTCGCCTTCGAATGGACGTAAATACGTCTGTCAAACGGAAGTGTCATTGATATAGTGTATATAGGATGAGCAGCGGCAAAGGATTTTCCACGAGAGGTGAGATGTAGAAATATTACTGAAATGTGCTAGCTTGATCGAAATTTATTGTACCTATGATTGTAGTATCATGTCATAATACTTAATATCGTTGGGTATCCAATTGGAGATTGAAAAACAGTAATTTACATTTTTGTTTATTTGTATGAGCTTCTACAGCACTACGAAAGAATAATTTTTGATACAGAGAGAGTTACATGCGGTAGACTCGACGTAAGGTCAGATTTGTATTGATAAACCCAGAGTGAATGTCCAACGAATACGATGCTCCTCGTTTAATTATTCCATTGAAGTCAATTGTCAGTTGACGGCGGTGTAGGGGACAGTTCAGTTCGAATAACAGCTGATACAAGTCGCCTGCGCACGATAATACGACGTAGTGTTTCTCTGTAGTCGAATACTTTAGATTTACTGATAGTGGAATAGAATAAGTGTTTATTGCTGTTAAACGGGAGATCAAGGACGTATTTAGAAGCTATAACCTCTGGGAGTGGTCTGTAAGTGATAATCCCTAATCCCTAATGATATCTTAAGATGTTCGAGAATCGAGTTGATGTTATTTGCATAGTAAAATTGATGTTGTTTTGCTGTTGTTGAGGATAATTCTCTATCAATTCGAAATCATATGTTGTAGTAACTATGAAGGATTATGAATATATGACTTTGAGTCTATGTATTATTAGCATTACTTTACTGTTATGCTAATAAAGTTCTGTAAAGATCTGCTGCTGATTGTTCTTCACCACACGTAGGTATCAAATATTTTCCCCCTTCTGTAAGCGTCTCTTGTGTCAATTATGGTCTATCTGTGTCCAGTACCTACAGGTTACTTTATACTAGTTTTATATCCATTTCGATCGACTATTTATATTATTCCTTCCAACTGGAAATTATTTCGCTGCTATCGATAAGAACAAAGTTTAATTTCCTCCGTAAATAATGTTTCTTTTCGGTTGACAGCGTTTATGCGTGCGAGAGTTCGATAACTCGACATTGATACGAGCGAGTGAGGCAAAATTTTAAAATTATAGGTATTGCTTTTAGAGATAATTATGAATATAGTATAAGCAAGAAGAACATGTTATGTTCCAGTGGAACATATTAAAAATAAGAAAGTTAAACTTCTTTTAAAAATATGCAGGCAGCTTGGCTCCTATTCTAGAAAGATGCTCACACGCACGCGTTCAATTTCACCTTTCATTACTAAATACACTAACAGTAGCAATGGCTTTCGTTTTGACAGTTCAACAACATCCATTGCGTCATTTATGTTGTTCAACAGACAAATTTTGCAAACAAATAAAGCAATGCATTCTCAAAAGAAAATGATTCAGATTGTCATTAATAGTGTGTGACGCAATTAGAGTGCTGGATCAGAGTAGAGATTAGTATGAAATCTATCTGGTTACGAATCAAAAATTTATTTTATTCATTGTTGTAAATTTTGAGTTTTGTTGACATTGGATACAAGGTTCGCGTAAATCTTATCTCGTCAATTTAGTACTTGAACGTTTCATAGTCTTTCTTGTGTTTGCCACAGTTCGCTAAAACTGTTTTGTTGTTATGAAACAGGCTAAGAACTGTATACTATTATGGTTGACTTGACACCTTATTTTAGTAATCTACTTAAAAAATATACTTAATTATTGTTAGTCTCTAATGCCATAGATAGTCCCTTTAACGTACTCGTCTCGTTTAAAAACTTTTCATAAATGGGAAATTAACAGACTAAGTAGACCCCTGATCAGCCAGACACTTCGCAACTCCATACTCTATTATTTATATATACTCTATTGTACACCATTAAAATACAAAACAAAAAAACATTACAAAGACTACAAAATATACAATGGGCGGCCTTATCGCTTTATACGATCTCTTCCAGGCAACCATGGAATGGACAGTGATAAGTCTGGACATAAAACTACTCACTCTACATACTCTATTTTCTTCTTATACAGTGTTCTTAGTACCGCTAATGAATTATCGTATTTCCTACAGATATTTAAATCGACATATTAGACTTTTACTTACTAACAGTAGCTGAAGCGTTTTTAGCCAAAGAATTCTGTGAAACAATTTTTTTTAATAGTTTTTGCCGTAGTTTAGCCTGTATTTTACTTAATAATTAACTTAATGTCATTAAGACTCTTACTCGTACTTAGTCTCATTTTAATTTAACTTTTTTCCTAACTTACCGTTTAATTTACCTATATTCCTTCAAACTCAAACGTTAACGACTAAATGTAGGTAGGTAACTAACACCGTTGACCTCTGAATCATTATCATTTCAACCTGAACTAATTAACATAGCCCCTGCATTATGTGTTAGTGAAACTACTTATCATTACGTAGTATGTATCTACGTATAATTTGAATGCAACAGTTAATCATTTATCTAATAATAATTATCATTAAGTAACACTGCTGTAGGTACTTACACTCATCAACGTTACCTACCTATCCATCAAAAGTATGTCTAAGTAAGTAGATATATACCCGTACGCAAAATACGCGCTCAGACGTGGAGTTGCGGACACCAGCCCGTTCTACCTACCTACCTAAGTAGATATTATGTAGAAACAAAGACGAAAATGGCAATGGGACAACTATTAAGTGTTCTCTCTGGATTTAAGTAAAAAAAATTACTGAGAGTAAAAAATGTTTGAGAATGTGCAAATAGCGCTCTTTCATATGATACCCCACATGCCCTAGTAGCCCACTTCAAATTTTTAAGACTATGTTGAGTCACTGTTACAAAAAAAAAAACTGGCCAAGTGCGAGTCGGACTCGCGCACCGAGGGTTCCGTACAAACCTGAGGTATTGACGGTTTATGCATAAGGTTTATGTGTATGAAATTAAATGTTTTTTTTTTTTTAATTTTTATATTTGAGTTGACTGAATGAAAGGTAAATTGTGGTTTACGATTAATGACGTATTAAAAAAAAACAATTTTTGGTGGAAGTTTACATGGTAATGTACATCGTATATTTTTTTTAGTTTTATCATTCCCTTATTTTAGAAGCTACGGGGGGGGGGGGGGGGACACACACACACACATTTTACCACTATGGAAGCGTCTCTCGCGCAAACTATTCAGTTTAGAAAAAAATGATTTTAGAAACCTCAATATCATTTTTGAAGACCTATCCATAGATACCCCACACGTATGGGTTTGATGAAAAAAAATAAATGAGTTTCAGTTCTATGTATGGGGAACCCTAAATATTATTGTTTTTTTTTTCTATTTTAGTGTAAAAATCTTAATGCGGTTTACAGAATACATCTACTTACCAAGTTTCAACAGCATAGCTCTTATAGTTTCGGAAAAAAGTGGCTGTGACATACACGGACAGACAGACAGACAGACATGAAGAATCTATAAGGGTTCCGTTTTTTGCCATTTGGCAACGGAACCCTAAAAACGTGTCTATTTTTATATCTTTCTTATTTTCAAAATAGTTGGGCAAACGTCATCTAAAAGTAATCCAAATTTCAAGTTGAGGAATTAATAGTTGAGCTTGAGATATCCAGCTGTGACAGACAGACGGACGGACAGACTGAGTCGCATCATAAGGGTTCCTTTTTACCATTTTGGCATGGAAGCCTAAAAATGGAAATATTCTAATGTCTCCATTTCCACCAGGTCACACCTCGCTTCACCTCCGAGGTAAACATGCTGAGCACGTTGAAGCGGATGTTCACGCAGTCGCTGAAGAAGCGGCCCCTGATCACCAACGTGGCAGTGTACGCCACCTTCTATACGGCTGCAGAGTTCACGCAGCAGACCTTCAACAAGATGTACATGGTGAGTGTGGACTGACGGTCAATCGTAATAATGTCGAGTATTCATTGGGAAAATGTTGCGCAAAGTTTGAGCTACGTTTTCGTGTTACGGAAAATGTTGCTGGCAACATGTTATGTTCTGTATTTATTTAAAACTAATATTAAGATTATAAACAGTTTTGTCTTTGTTTGTTACGCTTTCATACTAAAACGACTGAATGGATTTTGATGAAATTTGAATGAAGACATAGGATACTTTTAATCCAAATATTCCCACGGGATCGAGACTTATACGGGTAAAACCGCAGGGTGCAGCTAGTGGTAAATAATAGAACATCTCGAAACAACAAATATTTACTTACCTAGATATTTGTGTCGTTAACATGACTCGGATAAAAGTGCCGATATTTCCCACCTCTATTACAACCGTTATTACGACACTATCTTTATATATACATAGCTATACACCATATACATATAAACACGAAATAAAAACTGAAAGAATAAAAAATAATGTTCTTTACCACGGTTTTTAAAAACCGAATAAATAAAAGAACCACTTCCTGGGGAATTAAAACATTTTTATCTCCATCTTATCAAAGTATTTAATTCCGTAGTAAGTACAAATAAGAAATAGGTAAAAATATTCTATAATTATTAAATTATAGAATTATGTTGTTTTAGAGAGTTAAAGAATCGATAAAAATATCTCCGTAATTAAAGTATTTAAATGTCTAAAAGGTATAGAAGACAGTTGAAATGAGACAATTTCGATTTTATCATTATAAAAAATCGAATACCCATATTAAAAACGGTAAAGTAAATGACAAAAAGATTTTGGCAGCGGTGGGATTCGAACCCACGCCTCCGAAGAGACTGGTGCCTTAAACCAGCGCCTTAGACCGCTCGGCCACGCTACCATTGAGGCATGATCGCGTATTTGTCGGCGGCTATCTCTGCGTGATGACATCATAGCACATAATGTTTACAAATATCGGTGCTATACGGAAAGTAGTACGGTATGACTGTCAATGTAATGATATTAATAAGTACCTATATCTAATTATGTGTACGGATACAGAAATCTATATTTAGCTCTACGTATTAGTACTATTAAATAGCGTAATAAAGAGTTTAACCATGGATGTTATCAGATAATTTGATTTGATGTCAATTTTCTATTTTATTCAGTCCTCGTTACTCGATAGGCCTACACTGGACGTCCCATACATATAAATAGGTACTGTAGGTTGGGCAATCTTGTAAAACCTTATATATTTTTTACAAGTAGCAGAGTAAAAGTTGGAGTTTTTTGCCAGCTCATCTCCATAGGACACGACCAGTTGGAACCGTGCACGGTACCTAGCTTCTGACCTATAGACCTTGTCATAAGTGCCCATGTAGGTTTAAATGTGAAATTACATATTTTGTAGAGATGCGCCGAATGTTCGGCCGAATATTCGTATTCGGTACATTCGGCATATTTTTTCATGTTCGTATTCGGCCGAATATTCGGTTGATTTGCCGAATAATAACCGAATATTAAAATTATTGTTAATATAATAAAAAAGAACATTTTATTAAACAGTAAGGTTAACTAATTACTAAATAAGTGTGGTTTATTCCAATAGTTGAACATAGTTTTTTGTAAATGAAAGAGACACTACTTTTTGTACCAATTATTTATTGACAAAATAAAAAAAGATTAACAATCAATTTAAATAAAATTGTAAGAAAAAACTTCTGCTTTTTTTTACAAATGATAAGTTAAACTAAATTAAATTTCTATGAAATCAACAATGAACAAATATATCTTCCGTAACAAATACTACTTCACAAATTAAAAAAAAAAATACAAATTTGAGGAAACTTTAAGAATCAACATTAGTAGGTAATTGAAGTTTTAATCAAATTAAGTTTTTTTGACGAATGACAATGTTAGCAAAATAAAATCTGATTCTCAGAATTACTATTATGTCTTTTAATAATCATATCGTAAAATTATCGCAGACGTGAACCGAATGATTCGGCCGAATATTCGGTTCGGTACATTTTGGACTGAATATTCGGCCGAACATTCGTATTCGGTTGAACCTACATTCGGCGCATCTCTAATATTTTGTTTTACACTGGGCCCGCGTGGTAAATTAGCCCACTTCTTTACAAGAAACTTGAGTCCCAGCAGGGAACATTACTAGGTGAGAATATTATTACAGTAGAATCCGGTTATAATGACGGTGAAGGGACCAGTGATATTACGTCATACTAACCGGAAGTCGTACTAAAGGAAAAGACAATTTTTGATTTTTATTCTAATCACATTCATATATAATATACACATACATACATTGTTTTTAATAATATTTACGTGACCAAGAGAAAAAAAAAACATTTGATTCAAAATATTTATTTATTTCACATAATGTACATAGGTATAATCTATAATAATAATGACACTTTTTTCTTCAACAGAGAAACTTTTTCGTTTTGAAGAGACCATTCTTGTACGCGAAATCACGCATCACCCGCAAATTAACGCCGCGCGCCGTAAACTAAACGATAAACAGTCGCATTCGAATCAGCGTCGTGCAGGCAAGGTGGAAGCGCGGGGCGGAGATAGTTTCTTACCTACCTGCGATTTATTTGTAAACGCATCAACGCTCGTCGTCGTAGTAATCGGACAATTTTGTGTGAAATTCCGTCGTTAAAAGCGGTCGGTCGCTGTAAGCGGAGTCGTAATAAACGGATGTACTTTCATAGTGACTTATATTAAAACCAAACACCTATACTTACGTCGCAATAAACGGTTGGTCGTTACATGCGAAGTCGTACTAAACGGACTCTACTGTATTATTATTATGGCTGATTCTATGCATGTTTTGTTTTGTTTCAGCCCGATAAACCAGACTACAAACCCGCATCGGGAGCGCGTATTGTCGCTGTAGGCAGCACTCTTTACGCGCCTACTTTATATTATTGGTAGGTTATCTGATGTTATTTACAGTTCCGGACAGACACTCCTTATTCCTAAGTTAAAAACTCCAATAATACACTTTTTCAAATCGAGAAATCAAAGTCAGGACCCCACTCGCATTACCACTTGGCCTGTTACTCTAGTGGTTAGTGACCCTGACTGCTAAGACTGAGGTCGAGGGTTCGATTCCCACCCAGGACAAATGTTGTGTGATGAGCACAATCATTTGTTCTGTGTCTGGGTGTAATTTATCTATAATATGAATGTATTTAGAAATATATAAGTATATTTATCAGTTGTCTGGTCACCATAGTACAGGCTCTGCTAGTTTGGGATCAGATAACAGTGTGGGTTGTCCTAAGATATTATTATTTATTATTATATTATAGACTAGCTTCCGCCAGCGGCTTCGCCCGCGTGAAAATTCAACCCCCCAATTCACCCTCTTAGGAATGGAATTTCTAAAAACCCTTTCTTAGTGGATACTTACTCTTCACAAAGAACACACCCTCCAAATTTCGTGTCTCTAGGACCAGCGATTTAGGCTGTGCGTTGATATATCAGTCAGTCAGTCAGTCACTCAGGACTTTGAATTTTATAATTATATAGATAAGATAAGAAACAGAACGATATTTTAAATTCGCTTAGCGCTAAACGCTTCCTTGATTTCGCTTAAGTGATTTGTAGTGCGAGCAGACCTTAACGTATTTTTTATTACAGACAAAATATGCTTTCAACAGGTTCAGATTCCTGGATAAGAAATTCGTCGGGACGTCTGTCAAAACGGTGCTGACGAAAGTAGCGTGTGACCAGTTTTTAATGACCCCTATACTGCTGGCGTCGTTTTTTATTAGTAAGTCCTGTTATTTCTATATTTTGGGCCTATCTTCACTCTTAGTAGCCCCAATGCCAACATGTGGGCTGGCTGAAATAGGCAACGAAACATGAATGTACAACAAATGCAGTTCAGGCCAGCATTTGAACAAAACGGTTAGTTGCCGCTAAGATAATGCTGAAAGGAGACCATTGCATATATCTTTCCATTACGACACGAAACTAAAGAGAGCAGAAATAGGGGAAATACTTATACAGAATCTTAAAAAAAAACGTACTAACGAAACATTCTTCGTTCTACTATGTATAGTGAATATTCATAAGATATCTATCTCCTACATATGTATGAGAATGTAGGTGTAACGTATGTGGCCCTTAGTATTAGATAATAAACTAGTAGCGGCATCTACACCACCATATGCAAACTACACACATTGACGTCACGTAAAATCCTGCATCGCGCTAACAGAGTTTACCGCGCACCTTGCTTAAATACCTACGTCACGACATCAATATCATGTAGTTATCGACCAGAGGGGTAATTGCGGAACTTTTATCGGTAGGAATTGGTTTAATATTCATAGTTAAACAACATTCATTGCGTTATTTACGTTGCTGAGCCACAATTTATTCGAACAAATGACGCAATGGTTTAGAAATAATCTTCAATCCCAATCAGATTCTGATAAATTGTGCGTTTCGCAATTAGGGTGCAGACACAACAACCGCCTGGTCGAAAGATCCTCCCTGTTACATCGAGGATGAGGGAAATTTACACCCTGTACCTCAAACCACTATAAACAGTTACTGACGAAGTTAAAATATTATTGGGTACTCTTTATCTTCCCCAATAAAATATTGCTTCGTGTAACTTTTCTTCAGTACTAAATCGAGAATAAAATAAAGTACAATATTATTGGTACAGTTACCGCACGTTCGTGGTAATACTTTGATCTTTAGCTTACCTAGAGTAGTCGAGTACGGAGTCAGAAAACCCACAATGTCTTCGTCAGCTACACGATTACTGATAAACTGACGGGACTGGTCCACTGAAATCTGTGTGGTTCTTTCTTCAAAAGACGATTTCAGGCACTAATCTACATTGTCATCACATGATCTGACCAAGATCATGTCTATGCTTTAAAAGTTACTTTCGACCCTCGCGTTTGTTTAATTTCATCTAAGGGGTAGTCAGATAGCAAATGTCCACTTCATCTATAATATTTATTTTTTTAATAAAAGAAGTGATGATTAACAGAATAAAAGATTTCAATTCATATAATTTTTGGATCTTTTCAAAAACATTTTCGTCCTTTTTTCATCACGCTCCATCTACTTAGCTATCAAGTTTTCATGTTGAACATGCTTGCTTACCCTCTAAGCCCCCTTTTGAACACAAATGTAATTATATGTTTATGTCCTCGTCAAAATATGAACAGAAATTTTTATGTTACAGTTTTAAGTGTTCTGGAAGGCAAGCAAGACATCTTTGAAGAGCTTCGAGAGAAGTATAAAATGGCTTTTTTGGCAAATCAAACGTTTTGGATTCCGGTACAGACTATGAACTTCTTCTTCATTCCTCCTCATCTGAGAGTCACGTACGTCGCCTCAGCCTCCTTCCTCTGGATCAATGTGTTGTGCTACATCAAACGGCAGCAGCTTGCCAGTGGTAAAAAAGACTAGAAAGCTTTAAAGTAGAATAAGTAGTATAGATTCTACATACCTATCTAGATTTAGGTGTAGTTGACCATGCTTAAACACCATAAAGTTGTGATGTCAATTGCAAAGCATAAAACGACAAGGACTTTTTTTCTATACGTGATAGATATACAATTTCAACTTTAATGAAGTTTAAATTCTCTAGAATTTTCTGTCAAAAGTGGTACTGAAATAATTACGAGGTCGACTATCCTACAGCTGTTGTAATCCTAGGTGATGGTACACGTCAAACAATAATAGTGTAATATATTTTAATGGTTAATTCCCATTCGGTATCTACGTTTCAAAGCCTTATTACAATACGCGACATTCAGCGTCACTTTCTCTAGATCGGGATGGTGTAATACGAGAAAGGGAGGAAGTGTCCCTAAACACACAATCCGTAGTAGGGTTTTTAGTCATGAAAATTAATAATCTTCAAAAAAATAACTTTAAAAAAAGGAGAAGTTTATTTGGTTATTCCGGTAATCCACCCAAATAAATTCACACTAAGGTGGATACGCGGAAACTGATGCTCTAGAATCCTAGGGTGGATTCTTAGTTTATCAATTTAGTTTACCCAACTAGGTCTAGGGTGGATTCTCAGACATGCGTTTCCGCGCATCCACTTTAGGGTGAATTTTTGGGATGTGTAAATGAATAACTGGTTTTAATCAGCCGGGTATTTAATTAATATTGTGTTAAGTAGGGATCGTGGCGTTCCGTTCATTAGTTTCGGCGCACCCCACGAGAAAAAGGTGTGAGTTGATGTATTTTTATTGATCATCGCATAGTAATTGTCTATCTACTTTTCCCCTTAATAATATTTTACACTATTATTATTTTAAGACGCTATACAGGATAAGTTTTTATCCATTGCGTAAATTGTAACCATGAATTCAGCATGACATTCTAGATCCCCTTGCGCAGAAACTTTTCGTCGGTTTAAAAAAAAAACAGCTGTTTCATAGAAAAATGCAATACCTACAGGGTTAAAATGTATGGAACAGCAGATTTTTTTTTTTGTATAACCGACTAAAATTTTCTACACTCGGGGGTCTAGAATGATATGCTGAATTCATGGTTACAGGTTGCGCACTGGATAAAAACTGATCCTCTATATAAAGGAGTTTTGAGATGTGGAAGTAAGTTCAGGTACCAAAACTTCTCCCCATTAGTTTCGTAAGAAATGACTCTCCAAACTAGTTTTTTTTTTACGATGGACACCATAGGCGAAATTAAACAAACAAAAAACTGCTCTTACTGCCTCGTCTCAAAATTAACCCTATATTGGTACCTGTTCCTACCTTCTGTATCAAAAATATTCTTCCAGACACCTATTGAGTAATCGCATTTTTTTTAGATAGAGCAATATAATGCGAAGGTACAGAGTGCCCTCCCCGAGCTTAGAATTTAAATAAATTGCCCAAAATGTGGGTATTTAATCTTTCTAAAAGATTTAGGCAGGTTAAGTAATTTTTAATAATGTCTGATACAATTTTTAGTAAGTATTGTAATTTTATGTGTTTTCATTCGAAACGGTCACAATTTAAGAACAAAATGGAATCAATGTTTTGAGGAGAATATTACTTTTTTTAATAAATAGGTATTATACCTAGGTGAGCGAAAAGGATACGTTAAAATTGTTAAAATAAAAAGTGCGCAAAAAATAGTATCACTACTTTATTTACTTGTTTTGTTTAAACGTTACAAATAAAACTATTATTGAATACTATGTGTTCGTTTAATATCTATCTAAATAAGTAATTATACGTCAAACCCTAAATATGTAAACCTAATCATGGTTTCCATTTAACCTGGCCCGGAATCAACTCGTCAATAAGGGCCTTCAGTTGCATGTTTTCGAGGAATAGGAGGTTACATTTGCGTATCTGAAACATTCGCAGTAATTACTATACACAATGACTATAGATGATGAAATACAATATCATAGATTATAACCATCATCATTTTAAATCACGTAGATTGTAATATAATTACGTTATAGAGGTATAGAAAATAGCCGCGTATTTCTATTCTGTACAAGGCCAAAACGCAACCATAGGAATCTGCTCGCGTATATTTTGTAATGCATTTTTTAAACTTATGATTACAATGTATACACGAATTTTGCGTACTACTTGTATATAGTTTGTAACGTAGACGCGCACGTGCATCTTTCCAATTTATACAAGGCCAGAATGCCACCATAGGAATTTGGTAGGACTTCTGATTGCCGGGCTTCGATTTAAGGGGTGTTACGGGAGGAGGGGGGTGGTGTATAGCCTCTCCTGTGAAGGAAAAGTTTCGAACCCCCCCCCATTTTTGAGAAATTTGTTTGTTAATATTCTAACCTAACTTTCGAATTTTCGTGTATCGATATCGATTTAAAGGCCGGAAGAGGGGTGGGGTTCAGGAATAAAATGAAGGGGAAGTAGCAACGCTTGACAGGACACTTCGCTGTCAGGGCTCGTCAACAGAATCAAGGCGTTTCCATAGGAGGTCACAGTTTTAACTTAACCTAACCTCCCCAAACCATGTCGTTTCTGACACTCGCCGGCCGCTGCCGCGGCACCGCTCGCTTCGCTCGCTCGGCTCGTGCGTAGGAGGTCGCAGTTTTAACCTAACCTAACCTAAACTCCCCAAACCATGTCGTTTCTGACACTCGCCGGCCGCTCGTCTAAACCTACAGGTTTAGTTTGCATGCGGAGTAGCACTGTATATTATGGAACAATTTATTTACTTTGGCCACTACAAAGTATACACGGGTATTTGCGTACTACTCTTGTATAGATTGGAAGACCTTGATTAAAAAGTGATTTCCAATCTATACGCGACTAGTTTCACACCCTTGCGTTCTAGCCTTGTACAGATTGGAAATACGCGTTGAAGCCATTAAATGCAACTGTCAAAGAATAGTGGTTGTAATTTAAATATACGAACAATTATAGTTTACTAGACAATGAATTTCCCTGATTTTACCTTCTTTTATTTGTCGTGGTCACAGTATTATGCTGAGTGATGGCCGTTTTGCGTGGATGTGACGCATGTTTTCCCACACTTTATTTTTGTGTTTGTATACAGGGTTACTGGTAACTCGACGTATTCCTTGCAGGACGTCATAGTAGGGTTAAAATGCAACAAATTAAGCCACCAAATGTTCTACCGAAATTCAGTAGTTTTTGAATTAGTTAAAGAGTTTTAGTTTTTTATGAAAAATCCTAGAGCTTTGTGATTGGTCGCTATTGTTCTCTCGGCATGACAGGGGGTGCGATTTTGCAAAATTTGGTCGTCAGCGTTAGTTAGTTTCAACTCTACGTCGCGCAAGCTCGTGTTTTGTTACTGGCTATTTCCCTAACTGTTGCTGCGTATCTTGCTCTTGTGCTGTGCTGTGCCTTCATAAGCGCTGACTATGGCTGCATATTCTAATCCTGAATACGCTGACATAATGTACTGTTACGGACTTTGTGACGGTAACGCTGCTGAGGCGCGGCGAGAATATCAACTTCGCTTTCCCAACCGCCGACTCACCCACGTTAGTGTCTTCGGATCGATTTATCGGCGAATATCTGAAACTGGCAGCGTCCAAAGAAGCAGGCAAGTTGACACTGGTCGTTCCCGGAGATACACGGCTGAGGACGAGGAGCTTATTCTTCAACGTTTTATTGACGATCCTAACACATCGACAAACATCGTAGCGCGTGAGCTTGGTATGTCACAGTGGAAAGTCTGGTCTGTAGTTCACTTGTCAGGCCGACATCCATACCATTACCAACCAGTCCAGTCATTAGAAGAAGGAGATCCGCCGAGACGGCTTGAATTTTGTCGTTTTATGCTAAGTGCCGACGCCGACAGCGAAAACTTTTAAAAAAACATTCTGTAGACCGATGAATCATGTTTTGATCGTGATGGTATCACAAATTACCACAACTTACATTACTGGGCACCGAAAGCAGAAGCAAACCCTAAAAAACTGAAACCAACCGCATCCCAGCGAAAGTTCTCGCTTAATGTTTGGATGGGTATTATTGACGACAAATTAATTGGCCCACATTTTTTACCCCGAACACTAAATGGGGAACTTTATGAAGATTTCCTCAGAAATCATTTATCAGCACTGCTCACGGATGTACCGGAAGAAAGAAGAGCAAACATGATTTACCAACATGACGGATGTCCAGCCCACTTCCGAATCACAATTCGACAATTGCTGGATGAAAACTATCCAAACCGATGGATAGGGCGCGGTGGGCCGATTCCGTGGCCTGTACGAAGCCCTGATCTGACGCCGCTAGACTTTTACGTCTGGGGTCATATGAAAGATCTAGTTTATGTGACCCCAGTAAATTCAATTGAAGAACTAAGGGAGAGAATTACAAATGCGGCGGACCAGATGAGGGCAACAATCACCTCAAGAATAACAAAAACCGAAGTAAGGAAGCGAATAAGAACATGTATTCGAAACCGAGGGCAGCACATCGAACAAGACGTGTGAAATGTGTGTAATTAAAGTTTTTAATATTGATTAAAAAGAATAATAATGTTCACGATTTTGTTTTTGATTTTTCGAATAATCACCTTTTTGTGAAACGCACGCCTGTACTAAATCAAAAACGATTTTCATAATGTAGTCCATGATTTTGTATTAACTTTCATACCTTTTTGGATAGCTGATAAGACAAGGATATTTTCTTAGTAATTTGTACACCAGGTGTAGTATTTTTTTTGCACTAGACTACATTTTTTATGAAGTAATAGCAAAAATTACAAAAAATTAAATGTTTTGTTAGTGATATTTGCCAAAGTTTTGGCATTATTGAACTTTTAATTATTAACAAAGGTCTGCTACGGCGTCAACTATGATAATAACTTAAATTTCAGTACAGTCGCGCCGTAAATCATTTTTAAATTGGTTTCAAATGGTTTAATCTGGGATTTTTCATTAAAAAACTAAAACTCTTAACTAATTCAAAAACTACTGAATTTCGGTAGAACATTTGGTGGCTTAATTTGTTGCATTTTAACCTTGCTATGACGTCCTGCAAGGAATACGTCGAGTTACCAGTAACCCTGTATACCTCTGACCTTCTGTGCGTCATGTTTGCCGCAAATAAACGTATTTTCTTTCTATCTTCTTCTTTCGTGGTTCATTCGCAGTGGAAGGCAGAAAATAGGCCAACTTACTTCATAAAGCAGGAGAGCAGCGTCAGAATCGCATTCTTTGGCCATGCACACCTCGAGTCTTGCGTCGAAAACCATTCGCGCACGAGTTGTGGCATCCATCATGTCTTGCAGAGTCTGCCTCATACCCATTAACTGTTCTTCGTACCATTTCTTCTGATTTCAATACGTGTATCGGTAAAAATAAAGTACGCGGGCATTAATATTGAACTTTGAGTTTTAAGTTCGGCTTTTAAGAGTGTTTCCGTCACTCTAAAGCAACTGCGTGACAGTCTGTGTCTGTGTGTCTGTTTGTGTGTCATATTTACGCTCTTGTACTTTATGTATGTATAATCAGCCTATTATATTCCCACTGCTGGGACACAGGCCTCCTTTCGATGAGAGGGAATGGGCCGATGTCAGATGTCTTCGAATTTTTGGTTCTAGAACATGACGCTTTTCTCACGATGTATATTCCTTCACAGTTTTGAGAGCAGTAGTGATGAATTAATTTACACAAAGTAAAGCGCCTGTATGGGTTCGAACCTATAGCACTGGGCCATCACTGCTTTTTGTATTATATACCTAACTACGTTTATTTTAGGTTTTATTTAGCTTAAAACAAAACAGACAAATATAGTGCTGGATATCGTGCTATGCTAATTCTTCTCATCTCATAAAATAAGTGGTGTACAGTGGACATTTTAGAGGCCATCTTTTATAACTTTCAACAATCAAACAGATTCTAAGCTTTATAAAATGATTTCTCAATTTTCTTAAAATGGTTCTGACAAACAAAGTATCTATCAATAAGTGGCCATCAGTTATACATTATGGTATTTTGAACGAGCATCTAGATTAGATTAGATTCCCTAGCAACTTATTTATGATGCTCGTCGAGATAAGATTGTAATCTCATACCCCGCTAGCATTCATATTTATGTTATCATACAATAGGTACCTACTTCCATCTTCCTCTTATTCTTGAGCACTAGATACTTTTCCCCAACAGACAGCAGTGCTGTGTGCGCGTGCGTGAGATGCGCGTGAGACGAGTCCACGCGTTCCCGCCATTGCTGCAGGCGTTTGTCGCGCAAGCCGACTGCGTTACATTGCTCGTTATACGCTTGTATTAGAGCTCTGTATCGCTTGGCTAGTTCTTCGTATCTGGAATATTAAGTCTCTTTATATTACACTAGCTTCCGCCAGCGGCTTCGCCCGCGTGAAAATTCAACCCCCCAATTCACCCTCTTAGGGATGGAATTTCAAAAAACCCTTTCTTAGTGGATACCTACTCTTCACAAAGAATACACCCTCCAAATTTCATGTTTCTAGGACCAGCGGTTTAGGCTGTGCGTTGATATATCAGTCAGTCAGTCAGTCAGTCACTCAGGACTTTGAATTTTATATGTATAGATATCAAACTCTCACCATAATGTATTTCAATAGTTTCTGATTAAAGTGTAAATAAAGAAATGGATTAGAAACTTTACCTTTTTTTTGTGGGTGGGAAATCATCATTATAGACGTCTCCCGCTCTGGATGTAGCGGAAGGGCGGGTGGCTTTTAGTCAGTAAAAGTCTAAAAGCCACCCGCCCCAAAACTGTTACGGATTAAAAACCACCCGTGTTTCTTCAGTTGCCTATATGCCAGCGTCAAGGTAACTCTTTCGAACAAATGTCGCGACTCTGGCAGACCTTACCTGCGATTTGGATGCCAATTTTTAGTACAACTTACAAATTGCCTCGAGCCTTGATTTGATTATTTGCTTGATAACCAAACCCGAATTTCTAATTTTTAAATCTCCGTATACATGTGACAATTAAAGTTAATTATAACCTCTATTATTTTCGTCGATAATTTTCCGTAATAATAGGTAATATTATTCAAACAATACATTGTTTGAAAAAATAGTGAGACATAGGTAAAGTAGAAACCTTCCAAATACAGATTAATGTTTTACTGATTCCCTTTAGTTAGTTTAGCGTTATGTTGTACACTAATTAAGGTGTTTGTGGGGTGAGCAGAGTGAATAAAAGATGGAAGTTTGTTACTCACGATTGTAATGTCCTCACAAACACAGTCACATACACAGAAGAAGAAAGGCACATAAGTTCGACACACACAAGGAAAGTTTATACACGTAGACGGACGACAGTTGGCTATTATTATATACAGTACGAACACAGAGAAATACACAACATATACAGCGAATCTAGACTTTTGGGATAGCACCGAGCTGCGTGGGCTTAGCGTCGCGATAGCGGGATCGGACTAAAGGTCTAGTGTTGTGTAGTTCGCGAACGAACTAGTTCGAAAGAGCGCTCCCATAGATGAACTACGCGAACTAGTTCGCTCATTTCCCGATCCATAGTTCGTTAGTTCATCAGTTCGCGACCGAATGAGCGAGGTTGGCGTCAACCGAACTAATACACGGGACAAAATACAAAAAGGTTTTTGTAATCACTAAACTAGTTATTTATTGCAACAATAAACCTTGGTATTTTTTACAATCATGATCATTTTATGAATTATCATTCAAAGGTTTTTGCTGTTTTTAGAGTCCAAAAATTGTAGGTAAAAGTACAACATTCCATAATCTTGTCACATGCAGTACGAGCAAAATCTAAACGAGCGGACGATCTGCCTCTCTTTGATTCGAGCTGGGAGTGGATGAACTAGAAGAGCGGATGAACTAGAAGAGCGGATGAACTAGACGAGCGGATGAACTAGAAGAGCGGATGAACTAGAAGAGGGAATGAACTAGAAGAGCGGATGAACTAGACGAGCGGATGAACTAGAAGAGCGGATGAATTAGAAGAGGGAATGAACTAGAAGAGCGGATGAACTAGAAGACCGAACTAGTTCGTTAAGGAGCGGTGAACTAAACTGAGCGATCTCAGTCGCGAACTACTATGCCCAAGCCTATAAAGGTCGTTCAAGGTGTAAGTTCGCGCGCGTTCGGCGCGACCCCACTCCGGCGCACAGTGTTGCCGTTCTATAAAATTGAAAAGCGCTAAATTATCTGAAAATTCCGCCAGATATGAATAAAATATAGTTAAAAAAATCCGCTAGAAAGCGCTAAACTTTTTCACATGTGTAACACGACCAGTTTTATTTTTCTGTACTAATTTATACATTTAAGCATTATGTTATGCTAAGTTAAACCAGGTAATCATTATATAAAAGGCAGCATGGAAATAATGTATTTAATAATCAGTTTAAAACAATAAAAAATCAAAAAAAACAATGTTTTCTAAAATATTTCTGTTACAAGATAGATACTTTAGTAACTAATTAACGCTTAAAATATAATTGAAAATTAATTTACATGTTGAAATCAAATATTGCGTCCTCTGCATCTTCAGCATCTTCAGCTGCAATGACACTCGTACTGGAGCTAGAAGTGTCAGCCTCTCCTTGCTCTGTAGTTGCTTTTGGTTTCCATTTACCGACTTGATTAACAACGTCATCAGGAAGTTCGTACGTTGAGCAATTCATGTCCTTAATCTTTAGTTGGTTTCTGATGGTAAGCAGGGAATTTAAAGTTTTTTTTTTTTTTCGGATAACTTGTTACGTAGTTTATTTTTGATGATACTCATGGCACTAAATAATCTTTCGACTTCGGCATTTGAGTGCGGCAATGACAAGATGGCGATAGCAAATTCACACAATTCGTGGAAGGTGTTCACATCAGCTGCATTTTTGTACGCCGCTACCTTAGCCCAAAAGGTAACAGGGTCTCCATTAAGTGGACTCCAATCTACGAAGTTAATTGTTTGCCACTGCTGCAAAATCTTATCGATCTTTTCGTCGCAAATTCCTATTTCTTTTGCGAGATCTGTTATGGAATTGTCTTTTGATTGTTTCAATGTTTCTTCTTCAGACAACAGCCTCATTTTTTTTTTCCAAAGTTTTATAGTTCAATGGTAGTCGTTTTTGAAGTTCTTCGCCCAACTTCACATTGAAATCTATACAGCGTTTTTTTATTGTAGCAATATTTATATTATGATCAACTGGAAATTTCTGCAGTTGTGATTCAAAAACATAGCCAAGGTATGGAACGGGATTGAGGTGGTCTGTTATTTTCAAATTTATAAAATCTTCGTCAGTTGTTGCTGCTGTTGGCATAATAACTCGTTGACATATTGAACGTAACAACATCATCAGAGTGCTCAACAGTTTTATGGGATTTGCTTTTTCGCTTTCAAAGATTTTTATAGTTTGCTGCACTTAGCCGAGGATGCTTTTTAGAAAGTACAAATATAGTCGATTTTGCTCATCATTATACATAGCATAAAGCATTTCGGCTGTGTAGCAGTGTTCTCTAGTGGTTTGAAAATGTAATTTTAATTCATCCCATTGCGATATTATCCTGACGACAGCAGGTTCAATAGAAAGCCACCGCGTGTCACATACTTTGAGGATCTTTAAAGGTTCTTCACCACAATTGATTGTTTGAAAAATATGTTTGTATTCAATTTGGCGTTTCGTTGAATGCGAAAACCAATTATATGTTTCGCGAACAAGAAACTCAATATTTCTCGGCAAGGTATTTTCCGAAGCGTGAGTTACCGCCAGTTGTAGAGAATGACAAACACAGGGAATTAGAATGAGGTGCGGTAGATTATACTGTGTTTTAAGAATCATATACACACTGTGCCTGCATCCAGTCATAACAGCAGCGTTATCAGTTCCAATCCCCACCAAATTTTGTAAGTCTAGATTATTATC
The DNA here is from genome assembly GCA_947507805.1 of Aporophyla nigra. Classification (NCBI taxonomy): domain Eukaryota; kingdom Metazoa; phylum Arthropoda; class Insecta; order Lepidoptera; family Noctuidae; genus Aporophyla; species Aporophyla nigra. Next base: position 16,147,996 of record OX382309.1, on the reverse strand, counting down.
TTTTAAGCATTTCACCAAAGTCGTAACAATCCCAATAGCGTCTGAACTTTCAAGCGATTGCAAAGCTAAAAAAGCAGATACCACTTTGCTTTGTTTCAAACTGAAATATCTTATCACTATTCCGAGATACTTCGTGACGCTTATATCTGTAGACTCATCCAACAATAAACTGTATTTTCGATCACCAATGTCAGTCAATAGTTCATTTTTGAAATGTGGTGCTAGAATGTCATTTATTACCTGTGTGCATTTAGTTCTGTGCAACTTCATGTCTATTGATGATTTCGAATCCTTAAAACATTTTTTGCATACATCAGTTAAGTGATCAATTTGGCGAATGGAAGTATGTTCCGCAATAAATAAGGCTAACGTACATTCAGCTCTGGCGCACTGCTTGCATTTCGCTGGTTCAGATGTCGGAAATTTAATCAGTTTATTTTGGGAAATTAGTTGTGACTTTAATTTATGTTTCTTTGTTTCCATATGTCTTTTTAAATCAATCAGTTTCGCGCAAATATCGGCGCTGCAATAAGTGCAAAATGCTTTAGTTGGATCACTTGCCACGGGTCTAAGCCAATGTTTGAAATCTTCTTTGTTCTCCCACTCACTTCTATAGTTCTGTGAATACTGTTTTTTCTTCAATGGCACCTCCATGTTCCAAATTCTTATTAACACTTGACTCAGTTACAGCGAAAGTAATATTTTTTTACCAAATAAACTTATAAACCAGTTTTTTCCACCTGAATAAGTCAAGAAGTGAATGTGATTGATAAAGATTATAGTTAAATACTTCGGTCTCCCTCATTTTTAATATCAACGAATGAGAAAGACAATGAGTGAATGAACCACTTTGGCAATCTTATTTAATAACGGGGGAATTCCCGAGCAATGTATTCCGTTTCAGTGATACCAGCCTATGAATTTAAAATAGATGGAAATTAACGCAACTAAAATTACTACTTTTGGTTAGAAACTCATGAATTTCAATCTTCCAAAAGTATTCAAAGTGAAGTGGAAAAATCCGCCAGAAACCGCTAAATATTTATTTCCCGCTAAAGCTTTCTGTTTTCGCGCGAGAAGATCACAAAATCCACCAGTTCTAGCGGGAAAGGCGCTAAAACGGCAACACTGCCGGCGCATCACCTACCTGCGCGTGTGACGTAGGCACGGCACGACTCCACTGCACGGTGTAGATGTGTACGTTGTTGATAAATAATATTAATATATACTTGAATAAATATAGTGAGTATATTATTGTATTATGTATGTGTCATGTTTATCTATGTGTATAGATGTTTTGTGTATGTTATGTGGTATGGATCGCCACATCACTCCCCTCCAGAGACCGTCCTACGGGCGATAATAGTCCGGGAATCGAACCCTCCGACCAGATCTGGTAGTTCTGACGGGAGTGTCCAAGGGTTGGTGTTCCTCCTCTTCAACGTCTTGGTCGGTTGGTAGTGGGTCAGCCAATATATAGGCGGGTTTAAGGCGGTCCACCGAAACTTTGACATTTTTGCCTTTACAAATTATGGTGAATGTTTTGTCGCCTTTTTGTACCACTTGATAAGGGCCGGTGTATGCTGGTTGCAATGAACCTCGAAGCGCGTCATCCCTAAGGAAAATGTGGCTTGAGGTGGCGAGGTCCTTGTGGACAAATATTTTGTCCTTGGAATGACGTGATGCTGGCATGGGTTGCAATTTTGCGGCAAACGAGCGTATACGAGTGGTGAACTCCGATATGTCGGTGCTGCCGCCGTCACCAGGATTGAAAAATTCTCCCGGAAGTCGTAATGGCTCACCATATACGAGTTCCGCAGAAGAAGTTTGAAGATCGTCCTTTAATGCGCTCCGGACACCCAGTAAAACTAAGGGCAGGGATTCTGTCCAGTTATGGTCAGCATGGCACATTATTGCCGTTTTGAGTTGCCTGTGGAATCGTTCCACTAGGCCGTTGCAAGCTGGATGGTAGGCAGTGGTCTTCCGGTGTTTGAATCCGACTATTTTGGCTAGATATTGGAACAGTGCGGATTCAAATTGCCGTCCTCTGTCTGTCACAATATCGGTTGGACAACCAAAGCGGGAGATCCAGTTGGTCAGCAATGCTTTACCAACTGTCTCAGCGGTAATGTCCGCGATCGGCACTACTTCTGGCCACCTAGTGAAACGATCCACGGCGGTCAGGCAGTACCGGTACCCCTGTGATGGAGGTAAGGGACCTATTAGGTCAATATGCACGAAGGCAAACCGAGCACGGGGTAATTCGAATGTGCCCAATGGTGCTGACACATGGCGATTTACCTTGGTGCGTTGACAGCTGAGACACATTCGTGACCATTGTCGACAGTCCTTACGGATACCAGGCCAAACGTATCGCTGAGCAACTAATTTTGCGGACGTGTTTGCTCCTGGGTGGCTGAGGCTATGAAGGCTCTCAAATATTTGCCGTCGTAAAGGTTTTGTCACGAATGGTCTTGGAGTGCCTGTGCTCACATCACAGAGTAACTCGATGGGACTGCCGTCAATTTTGAGCCTCTTTAGTTGAAGAGACGATTCTGACTGTTGAAGTTGCAACAGTTCAGGGTCTGTTGCTTGTGATTTGGCGAGAACTTCGTGCTCGACTGGAGTTTGCAGTTCACTGACGCGGGACAACGTGTCGGCAACGATGTTATCCTTGCCGGCAATATGTTGGATGTCAGTTGTGAACTGCGAAATGAAGTCGAGGTGTCTATACTGACGCGGAGCACAGTTGTGCTTTCGCTCATGGAAAGCGTATATTAGTGGTTTGTGGTCAGTATAGACGGTGAAGTGTCTCGCTTCCAACATGTGGCGGAAGTACTTTATGCCTTCATAGATGGCAAGCAGCTCACGATCGTAAGGCGAGTACTTCTGCTGAGCAGGGCTTAATTTGTGTGAGAAGAACGCAAGCGGTTGCCACTGCTCGTCCTTGAACTGTTGTAAAACTGCACCCATTGCCAGATCTGACGCATCTGTAACTAGGGCGAGTTTCGCTTGGTAGTCAGGGTGTGCAAGCAAAACAGCGTTGCAGAGGCTATCTTTGCACATATTAAAGGCGGTGAGCGCCTCGCCCGTTATTTCCACGGGATGTTGACCTTTTACGGAGCCGGTTAGCAGAGCGTTAAGGGGACCTTGAAATTTTGCTGCGTTTGGTATAAACCGCCGATAAAAGTTCAACATCCCTAAGAAACGCCTGAGCTCCCTAACCGTTTTAGGCGTAGGGAAGTCCTTGATGGCTTCCACTTTTGTCTCCAAGGGTCGGGTTCCGGCTGCGGAGATGCGGTAACCTAGAAATGTGACTTCGTCAGCTCCGAAGACACACTTCGAGGTGTTTATGACGATGCCATATTTCTGCATCCTGGTGAAGAGCTTATGCAGGTGGTCCTCGTGCTGCTCCTGGTCTTTCGAGAAGATTAAGAAATCGTCCAGGTAACAGTAACAAAAGTCGAGCCCGCGCGTCATTTCATCGACGAACCTCTGAAATGTTTGGCCTGCGTTCCTCAGACCAAAGGTCATGAACGGAAACTCATACAGACCAAACGGAGTTGTTATCGCCGTCTTCTGGATGTCATCCTCGCTGACTGGTACCTGGTTGTAGGCCTTAACCAGGTCAATCGTTGAGAAGACCTTGCAACCAGCTATGCTGTGGGTAAGGTCGTGGACATGTTTTATAGGATACCTGTCAGGTATAGTCCTCGCGTTGAGCAGCCTGTAGTCGCCGCATGGTCTCCAGCTGTTGTCCTTCTTCGGAGCTAGGTGAAGAGGTGAAGACCAAGGGCTCTCAGATGGTCGAGCAGTGCCGTTACTAAGCATGATCTCAAATTCATGCTTAGCGATCTGCAGTTTGTCTGGAGCGAGCCTGCGAGGGGAACAAGAGATGGGCGGGCCGGGTGTGGTGCGTATGTGGTGTACTGTGTGGTGTGTAATTTTTCGGTGTGTGCCAGCGGGTCGTGTGATCTCGGGGTACTTATTAAGTATTAAGTGATACCTGGAATCACCAACGGAGACCTTCACTGAACACGTCGCTGAAGCCTTTGCAACGGTGGCAGTTACAAAAATGGAGGTGGTTTTGTCCACCAAACGCTGATTTCTGATGTCAACAAGCAGATCGTAAAAGCTTAAAAAATCTACACCAATGATCGGCTTGGTGACATCAGCTACAATAAAACGCCATGGGAAGTTACGGCGTAAACTTAAATCTAAATTAAGTTGGAGATAGCCGTAGGTATCAATTATAGACCCGTTAGCGGCCGATAATTGATAGTTCGACTTTACACGTTGTTCCCGTAGACAATGTCGCGGAAACACACACAAATCACTACCAGTGTCCACTAAAAACTGTCTCTTTGTTGCACGGTCCGTGACGAAGAGGCGACCCGTGGTCGTCGGACAGTCGTCAGTCGCCATCACCGACTGCCTTTGGAGTTTCCCGACCTCTCGTACTCACAAGGCTTGACGCATTTGCGAGCGTTTTCCCCGAACTTGGAGTGGTAGAAGCAAAAGGGGTGCTTCTGGTGGCTGGACTGGGACCGCTGTCGTGACCGATGACGCTGTTGGTAATTCGACCGCGATTGCGAACGAGGCCTCCTGCCTAGCTCCATCGTCAGGTCTTTCACAGCCTTCTTTAACTCTGCGATCTCGTTGGCCATCTCGTGCATAGTAGGTCCTGACGTCGATGCTGCGGCTACTTGGCATGGGGTCACGATGTCCTGGACCCTATCTGCCAGGTCTGCCAATCCCTCCAAGGAAGTGTGTGGCTGCGAAGCCAGCAGGGTCTGGACGTTACTTGGGAGACGGCTGCTCCATATTGTCCGGAGAAATTCCTCCGGGACGCTCGGACCAGCCAAACTTTGGAGGTGTCGCAGAAACTGTGAAGGCTTCCGATCTCCGAGCTCTTCGTGGATGAGAAGCTGCTTCACTCTCTTCTCATGTGACGCAGTCAGTCTCTTAATGAGCTCCTGTTTCAGCTTTTGATATTTGTTCTGCTCGGGCGGGTTAAGGAAAATATCTCTTACTTGTGTGGAGTACTGGTGTTCCAGGTTGCCAATCACGTGGTTAAATTTTGTCACGTCGCTGGTGATGTTTGCGTTCGCAAACTGAGCCTCCACCTGTGCGAACCAAACCTCAGGGTCATCCGGCCAAAATGGTGGTATTCGTACCGCAACACGGCAAATGTCGGATGGCACGTCAATGGACACGCACTGGTTTTTGCCGAGTACGGGTCGTCGCCGACGATTTTACTGAGTCACTGCTATCACTCATAGTGCTACTGTGCTTTTCCATATTAATTTTAAATTAAATTTATTTTTTCCTAGCACGTGGTCGGGCCTTTCTAGCGTCTTCTACTCGGGGTCACCAATTTAGCGTTATGTTGTACACTAATTAAGGTGTTTGTGGGGTGAGCAGAGTGAATAAAAGATGGAAGTTTGTTACTCACGATTGTAATGTCCTCACAAACACAGTCACATACACAGAAGAAGAAAGGCACATAAGTTCGACACACACAAGGAAAGTTTATACACGTAGACGGACGACAGTTGGCTATTATTATATACAGTACGAACACAGAGAAATACACAACATATACAGCGAATCTAGACTTTTGGGATAGCACCGAGCTGCGTGGGCTTAGCGTCGCGATAGCGGGATCGGACTAAAGGTCGTTCAAGGTGTAAGTTCGCGCGCGTTCGGCGCGACCCCACTCCGGCGCATCACCTACCTGCGCGTGTGACGTAGGCACGGCACGACTCCACTGCACGGTGTAGATGTGTACGTTGTTGATAAATAATATTAATATATACTTGAATAAATATAGTGAGTATATTATTGTATTATGTATGTGTCATGTTTATCTATGTGTATAGATGTTTTGTGTATGTTATGTGGTATGGATCGCCACATTAGCAACAAAATTCTAACTCAATCAGAGTTAGAATTTTACCTGAAATTGGTTTGTTTACACATTCACCAGCTGCTATTGAAACATACCATATTCTACTACTTACTAATGTATCTGAATGTATTTTAATGATGCACAGTGGAGGCAGGCGGCTCTTCCAATACGGTACGGGGGTCTTGGGGTGCGGTGCGTGCATGATGTGGGTCTACCGACTTTCCTGGCGTCGACTCATGGGGTGGCTAACCTCGTCACTGTAATTCTACATTCCAATGGTGACGGGGCAAACGTGGGGCAAACATACCATTTATGTTGGATGCCGGGTCAGCTTGGTCTGTCCTCAACAGGGGGGCAGCAAGCCCTGACGCAGCACATTTTCAGCGTGCTTGGGACGACGTTACGTTTAAGTTGATCCAGGAGCAGATGATGTTGGTGGGTTCGTCGGGGGCTGATCTAGCCAGATTCAGGGCCGTTTCGCAACCGGAATCGGGGGCATGGTTGCACGCACTTCCTCCGCCTCATCTGGGCACGTTGCTGGATGACGACTCTTTACGTGTGGCGGTAGCTCTCCGCATGGGCTGCAAGGTGTGTGAACCCCACAAATGCACTTGCGGTTCCATGGTGGAGGCCAATGGCCACCATGCTATGTCTTGTCGTCGTTGCTCAGGGAGGTTCCCGCGTCACCATGCGCTTAATGATATTGTGCGGAGGGCTTTTGTGTCGGTTGACGTCCCCTGCGTGCTGGAACCTCCGGGTCTGTGCAGGACTGACGGCAAGAGGCCGGACGGGCTGACCCTGGTGCCTTGGAAGACCGGTAAGTGCCTGATCTGGAATGCAACTTGCGTCAGCACTGTTGCCGCCAACCACCTTAGTCGCACCGTCCTCTCGCCGTCAGCTGCAGCGGAAGACGCCGCTGAGAGGAAGAGGGTGAAGTACGCACCGTTGGTGGATTGCTACCATTTTGTGCCCATTGCTTTTGAAACCATGGGTACCTGGGGCACTGGGGCCAAGGAGCTCATTAGTGAGTTAGGGCACAAGCTCCGTGATAAAACAGGTGACTCCCGCTCCGGCTCGTTCTTGGTGCAAAGGTTAGCCATTGCCATCCAACGTGGCAACGCAGCAAGTGTTTTGGGCACCTTTGCGTCGGGAACAGTTAGGGGTGGGTTATTTGACGTGTAGTGAACGCTATGTATGTATATAAATTTTCCTTTTTGTATTAATTAAATTGACTGTGTAATTTTATTTTTAGCTATTGTATTGTTTTTGATTATAATAAATAAATAATTACATTCCTTACTAATTATTATTTTTGGTAGATATTCTCAACTTACTGGTATTGTAGACAAACAATGCTCATCGAGGACCAAGTGTCTGTGAAATCATCGAGGCTCCTTGACGACTTACTATTACTTGTGCCTGGTAAGATAAGAACAAAATTATTAAGGCAATATTTTTAATATCCATTGATAATAAACATAGCTAAGACAAGTTAAAGAGATTGGAGGAAAACCTATCATCATCTCAGCTGAAGGACGTCTACTTTTAGACATACATAAGGGATACCCCAATATCGCCAATGAAAGATGAGTAGGCGGTACCACTTATACCATCAGCATGCGTAGCATGACCACCGTAGAAATGGGTTTTGTCTATTTTTGGTAGAATTGTCATGCTATGCCAGCATAAAACGGTACAAGTCTTTCTACAATCTTTAATTTTGTCTTGAATCTTTCTACAATCTGTAATTTTGTCTATTTTTCCGTCGACAGAACCCATTTCTATGGTGGTTATGCTACGCGTGCTGGCGTATAGCAGGAGCGTTATCTTAACACCTTAAATACCGAGCTGAAATGCCTCATAAGTAGGCCCGTAGGAGGCGCGGTCGCAGCCTAACATTTTGGGGGGGGAAGTCACCATGAGTACTGAAGAATATTTTTAGGAAGGTAAATCCTCTTTGGTCTAGTAGTCGCAAGCGCTGCTGATCAGAATGATGTCCCGGGTTATAATCTTTTTGCAAATGTCCATCGGAGTCTCCGTGGCTCAAGTGAGAACAATTTTAAGATAGTAAGACAGGCAAATCGTTCAGGGTTTCGACAGCATGACTGTCTTTGCGGGGGTCATGACCCCTAGGACCAACCCCCCCCCCCCCCCCCCCGGACCGCGCCTGGCCCGTAGGACGTAGGTGTAACTATGCCGGCGCTGCAAACTATAACACCACAGACCACAACGCCGTCTAGCGGAAGAATGGGTTCAACTGTGGTGGGCCCAAAGATTTGACGTGGGCCCATTTTTACATCTTAGGCATAGCTGGGCATTAACTCGTTAATCCGTTAGTCGTTAATTAACGAAGTTAACGTTTTGATTAACGGATTAACTTTTAAGTTAACTTTAAAAAAACTTAACGGACACATTAACTTCCGTTAATATGCAGAAGTCCGTTAAGCGTTAATCCAATGGCTACTATTTACCGCACAGCACCGCGGCGCGGCGCGAAAAACTGGCTTAGACAAGTATGAAACGACAAAAATATTTTAACACCAAAACGAGCCTCGCTTTCAGACGAGAACTTCAACATGTTAATGTTCATGAAGGGGAATATGCACCTTATGCCCGACGATTAAATCACAAATTTGAATTATACAAGTATTTTGTTTTGTCCCTAACCTGTTAACTTCCAAACCCTAAACCAACAGGTTTTATTAGTTCACTAACGCAACGATATAAAAATGCAATTTTACACATATTAACGATTAACGTTAACTTGCGTTAATTCTTCCGAAATGTAACGCTTTAACGTTTAACGAAGCTAACTTTTTTTGTAGCGGATTAACGATTAACGAAGTTAACTATTTGATTAACGATGCCCAGCTATGATCTTAGGTACCAACAAACAATATACTACTACTACCCTACTATAATCATAATTAGCATAATAAAACGTTTTGTTGGGACACAGGCCTTGTCTGTAAGAGGGAGCTATCTTCAAACTTACTGGTGGTATTAGAACACTTGAAACTTTTCTCCTCTGAATGTTCACTGTCCCACCAGTCGTTGACGCCGTGTGAGTGTCTGTGGGAGCCTTTACAATGCAACAGCTTCTGCTCATACTCGTTAGACTTGTTGATACTGCGCTCCAGACAACCGAGCGTGTTGCGGACGTTTTGAACACTGTTTATGAAGTTCTTTTGCTGACTATTCGGCTGTGGAGGAAATGGAGACAGGAACTTGATTGAAATAGTATTTTATGGTACAATGAAGCAACTCTGTCCAGTTGCATTGTAGTGATTTCGCGAAATACACTTTGCGCGCTCTTTCGCGGACACCGATACACGTATCTTTGATTGCAACAGTGAATGCACGAACCGTAGTTCGCCCTATCGCGACAATGCAGCCCTAGCATTCGACTGAGATTATTGAAAATCATTCATCAATGGGGAAAGGATTGATCAACTTACTGCGAAATTGTTAACTGTGAAACACCTCACGTTGCTAGGAGAAAACAGATCGTTGCGTATTTTTACACCTTGCATGTTTCACTTATTGTCTTCGATATAAAAACCCTGTAAAACACCTCGAAACCAGAGCAAAGATTGACATTGATGAATCTGACATTTGGTAAAATCAAATCTCAATAAAAAGTATAAAATTAAAAAGGTTTTAATGCACGACTATATTATCACGTCCAAGTGGTACCGGAGGTAAGAATAGCACCATCACATTTCTTCCCGTGGGTGGCGTAAGAGGTGACTAGGGGACTTACTAGAGAATGGGCAGCAGCATTCTCTTTGCATTTTACCACCATACTGCGATCGCCAACCCGCCTGCCAATCGTGGCGATTATGGCAACCACCCCCTATTTTGAGGTATGTCCAGTAGTGTACGTTTTTCGGCTGAAATGATGATGATGATTATCGCGATATTGCGAACTACAAATAGTGCGCTCTCTCTCCTTCGCACATAGCTCGACGTTTCGATGCAGAACAGAGAGAGCGCAACTTGTAATTCGCGATAACGCGTCAATGTAGCCGTAGCATTACAAATTGAAGACAGCTGACAATCCTAGGTGGGTTGTCAGTTTGTTACTATTTTCTAGTTTCAAAAGAATAATAAATAAAATGAATAAGTAATTCTTCAGATGGTTTATTCAACTACAACAAAAAGCATAACGTTTAATAACTAAATCAGTCTAAAAATATTCTCCTGCGTTACAACTACAACGACTCAAATATTTCATCTAAAAGGTTAAAAATTATACTACGATTCGTGCATTTAATGCTTATTTGCATAAATTAACATCGGCTTTATGCGTTAACTCGTTTAATGCATAATTGCACAATTGCGGTTATAATAATATATTCTTTTCACAACAGCAAATATAAATAGTTCATTTCAAGTAACTGTTGAAGTAAATATTTCCCTATGTAGTCAAACTTTCAATTCACATGACTGCACTAAAATATAGGTACAAAACAAGTGAAGTTTCATTTATTACTGGCGTCAGTTACTGATGTATATGACAAATAAATATTCTTGTAAATTTTTTATGTACAAAGGAAATAAAACCAATATTCCAAAGATTTGTACACGACGAATAACATGATTAAATTGATGTAAAGTACCTAGTCTGGTCATATATTCTGTTACAAACGAATAAATAAGTCTTTTCTTTTTTGTACATTGCAATTATAATTATTACATTAGTATATAATTATAACATTAGTGTGATGTGTAAATACCGTAAAGCGAAGTATCACCAATAAATAAAAAATTATTCATTTTGACTCTACAGTATATTGTATCTTTCAATAATGGAATATACACCGTGACATTTTAGTAGTCTTACCAAGGTTGTCCACTCAATTTATCCGACATAATATACCTCTAGGCGTGATTAAAAAATTGTTACCAATTAAGAAAATACGCACTAAGAAACAAATAATGCATTAGAATTATGAAACATCTTGTTAATAATGTTTACGTGTCATACGGTAGAGAACATACATACCTACCCAGCGCACGAGTCGTCTTGATTATTCCATCTCCATTTTCCATGAGACAAAATATCAAACAAACTACATCATGCGCGTCATTTTTTATTTATTCAAATGTTAATTTTTTTCTTATGAATGTGTAGTAGTCATTGGTTACATGAAGTGGGCTGCCGTTGTAAGACGATTGAAATGTCCCGGTGTATACACAGTAGTTACCTAATGCCTAGCCTAGTAACAGTTTATTTTAAATTGTAAAGATATTTACAACCAGACTAGGTTTTCTAATTCTTCTGGAAGACATTGTTAAGCCTCTAGCTTGAGAAGCTTGCATAACACAAATAAACATCGAACATAAGTATTTAACAATACACAACAATAACAGTATTTTTTATTTAGTAAAAAGCTATTTTCACAAGAATTTATAGTACTTATAAAATATGTTCACAGGAACTTTGGGTAAGTTAATATTAACATAATGTTTGAAACTTTAGTCAACGAAATTTTGTGATGTTACAAGTTGTGATTGAAGTTGGCATTATGATACATGAGACTTAGCTGTCCAACATCACAACTGATAGGCCAAACAGGGCAAGTGCTAATAAAACTATAAAAGTGCTTAGCGACGTGCTATTAACTTGTGTCTGTACATAATTACAAAATAATTAAAAAAAACGAACCCAATGGACCCCTTGAATTACCTAATTCTTGTTTTATGAACGTAAAAACATGTGAAGGAAACATTGAATATGTATGACAATAATACTCAATACATGATTTGGTTATTAAGTTATATGAGAACCTTTACATATTTACAATTTAACAATATTTCCACAGTTGCATAACAATTTATAATACTGTTTATACTATTGCTGTATTTAGGCACTTTAAAGTATGGTTGCAATATAATTATTGCATAAAGGCATTATTTAAGATAAATATAATGTAAAGTAGCTGCAAAACAGTAATTTTACATATATAACTTGTAACTAAAATTGTGATGGTAACATTCAATAATATAAAGACGGTAGAACAAAGCTACACACTATAAATCAACTGTATAAACGTCAATAAATAATTTGGCTCATATAAATTTGGCAAAAATGGTGTCAAACTTCCTACAGTATGCATTAACATGGTCACAAAATAACATTCTTTGGTATAAAGTTGCTCCGAATTCGAAATATATCATTTTCATCAACAAAAAACTATAACATTCACACAAAACAACAATCTTAAAGAATATTGGTTCACAGAATCAATGCAAAGAAATTGAGCTTTTGGAAAAATTTACTTATGATATGACATAACTACTGAGATCCACAATCAACTGTAGATTACTTAACTTTTTTTTAGAAATTCGTTATATTCGCTTAAGAATAAGTCATCTGTAAAAATCGATGTATAAAATTATTATTTAGTATGTGCTGATCACTTTTATGGCCTATGATCTGTTAGTGAACAGCCACAACCACCAGCACTTGAGGAGGTTCTCAAGCTGCTCGGTTAAAGGCTGATGTAGAAAACTGTACTTTTGGACATGGCTCATAAGGTTTGGAGATTCCTCCGCAGAGCTCTGACCACTGGTAGCTCCAACCTTCTTCTCAACTGTTCTATACTAGTTACTTCGATTGAGTACTTACTGTTTATAGATAAAAAATTATATTACAATCTTGACATTGAGCTCTGTTTAAAACGGTCAGTAAGAACGACAAGTAGCAGGAAAGGCAAAGATTCATCGCATTTGTCATCTCATAACTAGTACCTAATTCAGTTTAATGGACGAAAAATCTCCTTCCGGTTTGTGGTCAAGAGCAATTTGGTGTGACAAGACACAGTTTAAATAAAAATTTAGTAAACTACAGATGATTGTGACTTACGCTACCGCCAACTTTTATGTTTCCACATTTTTTTATTAAACTCTGCTAATTCAAAGGGAGTTGGTGATGTTCTGGAACAATCTTTTGCCCCACCATGTCTCCAGGTCGAATGGCTTGAAATCACGCAGCACTGGGCTGGGGGCATCATCCTGGTAGTACAGATTTGATAGAGGGGGAGTTGAGCTGCCTGATTCTGGAAATACATTTGCTATTGTTATTCAATTTTTACTTGTATACATAGATGTATTTAATAATAAATGAAAGTTTATTTTTGATAGTACAAACACCAGCACATCGAGCTACTACAATCTGTCAAATTTCTTTAATAGTTTTTCAACTTTATCGCTAAAGTCTTAGCTTTAAGTTTAAGGCGCGGACTGACTACGATTTTAAATGCTACAACTACATGCTACAGCTCCAACAAATAAGGTTGAAAATTGAATAAATATTTGGATTGACGATGTGACTAAGCTGCGAATTGGCATTTATTTTACGGTTTTATTTAGATTATTCGGACTACACACATTAAATTAAATAATTGTCTGGTTAAAGTTTTAAAGTAATGTTTATTCTATTCAACTCTTTAAAAAAAAAAATGTTGTTATCGCTGAAAATACAGAGATGTTCGACGTCAAAGTTTTTTTTGTGAAACAATTTTTATTGGGAATATCAAACAATTTTTCACTATTCTATTCGGTTAGAATTTTTCTTTAAACCCTTCTCTGTCCACTGTATTTTTTGTGTCGTATATTTTCATTGCGTTACGTCATACTCGATTGTCAAAGACACCAGTGTTTTGTGAATATTGAGGTAACACCGCGCCTTAATTGGGAGAATTCGACAGTTTCGGGTACCTTGATGTGCTGACGTCTGTACATTTTTATGGCTAAAGTTAAAATAAATATTCTTTTTGGTAAGGTGTATAAGCAACTCTAAAGTAATTTATGAAACTGTAATGATAAATGTTTTCACAATAATGCTACAGAACCTTAATTTCTCAATGGGGACTTATTTAATGCATACTGGTATCAATTGAAGTAGTAGTTAAAGGGAATATTACTGCTGCTTAAAGCCTTGCACTATGAATGACCTTAATTGATTCAAATAGCAACATGCACTCAATAATAAGTAGGTCACTATTGGTCAACGTGCACAGTCCGATGTTGTTTCAATATGTGACAAGTGATTGAATATTCTACAGACATACGTAAGAAATAATATCACGCATTGTCTCCCTGAAGGGTTGGGCAGAGCATTACCTATAGTTCAACCATATTTCGCCTGTTATGTTTAACACCTTCGGCACCGGTGTGTCATTTTTGCACACACTTGTTTATACAATGTGTATCAAAAATGATACACATGGCCAAAACACACAAAAGTATTTGGTAGACCAGTGTATCATTTTTGATACAAACTCTGAAGAACATGAGAAAGAGAAGAGAAAAGGGAGATTGAAGCTTAAACCACATTAATATAATAAAACAAAACCAAATAAATAAGTATTTATATGTAACAAAAATAAAAGTGTGTTTCTGGAAATTATGCTTGGCACGGAAGGTGTTAAGTCCCCCCTGTGAAAGGGGGCCATGCCTATTGCCATCAACTGCTGAATCGGCTGCTACTGAGAAATTCCAGGTAAAATACCCAATAACAATTTGTTCGACCTGGGAATCGAACTCAGTCCCTCATGCTAAGTAATAGCGCTTGCATACAGTAGACCAACGAGGCAATGTATTCTATTCAGAAAAGATTTATCTCAATTGCAAGTGTACATAAATTATGTGAATGTATTGCAATAAAGTGAGTCTTATTTAGAGAAATATTCTTTGGTAGGAAACCTGATAAGACATATTATCGTCTTTATAGCCCATATAAGAATATGACCTACTAAAACACTAATAAAAATTGATAAATTATGGCTATAGTTTCCCATGGCAGCAAAGAAAGGATTTTTTTTAAATTTTTTATAATAAATAGCTTTTAATGACAGTTTGTTTAGTAGTAGAGAATAATCAGACAGTCAGCAAGAGTTTGGATATTCAAGCCAGCATGGCCTTCATGAGAAAATAGTTATTTCTGAGATAAGTACTTACCATTAGTACTTGTTGGTGTTGTTGGTTCACTCTCACCATAGGCTGACTGTGTCCAAGCTAAAATCATTTTTATTCAATGATATTAGTTAGTAAATAGCTTATAATAGTTTCTAACTCTATACAAAATTATATTGAGTTAAAAAAGTATGACAACTTACTTTCACTGATAAATCTGATAATTTCCTCATGTTGCGGTGTGATCACATGGTGTTGTATTCTTTGGTGTACTGTCTTTTTACCATTGGAATGAAAGATAGGCTTGGGCATGCTGAAATAGGCATAAACAAATAATCCTATAAGATTCTTGGAATAATCGTATTAATCGAGATACGTAGGAGTTGTGTTGATTATTGTAATTGTCTTTCCATACTACACATTATTGTCATGCAAAAATTCTTAAAACTGCATAACAAGTACACATCTTTGGCCGAAGAGGTTATGTAAAAACAGTGATGAAATCTGTAGGTAATGTACGCTTTCAATTATGATAACTTACTTGATAATTTCTCCATTATCAGACTCTGAAGACTTTCTATTGTGATCTTTACGGCTATCCAAACGTTCCAGGTTTTGTGATAGGCCTGTAATTAAAAATTATAAACGATGGGTAATACGTTCATCTCACATGATCACTGACAAGTTCAAACTTCGTTTCAAAACAAATTAGATAAAACTTATTAACTACCTCGTCGAGTTTTGGCTACAATTTTGCTGGGTCCCTTAGAAACCGTATACATTTTAAAATTTCACTCAGAAATTAAAAAAATAAACCAAAAAATCTGCAAGAATATTTCGAGACCAACTTTGAACAGTGAACATCGAGTTGCCATCTCAATAAGTATGAAATGTACCGTACCGTCGTGATAGAATTTTTGAATTTTCTAAGCCGTAATGTCCATTCGCTAAATCTAATTTCTTCTAATCTTAAATTGTTTTTGTATTTTCATATTTTTTCTGTTTTCTATAATAGTCTATTCAGCAGCAGGACCTTATTTTTAAACAGAAATTTAAATTATGGTGCGTGTTGTATGTTTGGCTTTACATATCATATATAGCAACACTGTTCGTTCTGTCTTTAAGATGTGTTTTAGTTTTAGAAAAGTGACACAAGATGGCGCTGAAATTAATTTATTTTTACGCATGTATTTCCTGAAACTTCCGGCACTTTCACCGCCACTTTCATGTATTTTGGGGGTGGACCAATTAAATTGCCCCGCGCTTTTTACCCTTCGTGCGTTGTGCGGAAGCTACACTTCCAACTACGTAACCAGTATCTTGAGTGAAATACATCATTTTCGTAAGTTATTTAAAAAGAAATTATAACCGAAACTGGTACCTACCTAACTCTTAACTTTAATCATACTAATAATATAATTGCAAAAGTAACTATATCTGTTTGTTACGCGATAACCGACATATACGCGGACGAAGTCTCGAGCAAAAGCTATGCGAAAGTGAGTTTGTTTGTTTATTACGCTTTCATGCTAAGACGACTGAACGGTTTTGGATATAATTTGGCACATGAGTAGACATGACCTGGGTTAGGAGGCAAGATACTTTTTATGTCGGCACGTGGCTCCACGTGGGCAAAGCCGCAGGAAAATCTAGTTACGAATACATTGTAGTATTACAATTTAATCGTAAAGCAGGCTGAATGAAGTAAGCGAAATGTATGAATCCATCATATTTATAAGATCGTATCATGTAAATGCAGACATTAATATTATTAAATGTATCGCATATCTCGGGATCATAGGGTCCCAGACCTTTGGTAGGCATCAGGGGGCCGAAGCCAACTCGCAGAGGCCCGTTAGATAAGTTCGTTCCATAAATAGAAGCACCAGTCTACGATTATCCCTGTATGCACTGTGCAAGTGCACCCAAGGACAATCCCCGGTTGGTGTAGGACTATTACAGGATAGGGAAACAAAGATATTGGAATATGTGTTTGGATGGCTTAAGTGTACTGGTTACCTAGAATTATGGATGCCTGCTCCTAACCTGAACCTATTCGGAAAAAATGGCATGGGGTGACTTGCACGCTCTATAATGGGCTCCCGAAAACTGTCGATAGCACTTAATGACGTAGCGACAAGGGGGCAACGCGGCAACGTATCCTTCGGTGCTTTAGGAGTGGATAGGTATTCCACGGCTATTAGGTGGATGGGTATCCTAGAGCCCAGAAGATGGTCAAGTTCTCTAACAGCACTTAGTGGAGTACTTCTTTTCTCCGAGCACATTTGCTCTTGAGAATCTATACTCAAGCCGGCTAATAAAGACAAGAGAGAGCTGGGAGGTCTGTTGCTCTTCAATGTTCACTCTGGCCGGTAAAAAGTGAACTAGTGTTGAGGATCAAAACTTCTTTTGGGAGATAAGGTCCGCGGAGTCCATGTAAAATCACTACCAGCACAGACCTCGTCGCCAGAGTTCGGAGTACGCAATCCCCACCACGACGTCAACATAGAGATCCATGGGGCTTTTATTAATTTTATTGTTTTTACAATAACATCTAAGTAAAGTAAACACATTTTCTTTATTACGCACGATACGTTCCCATCTATAGTGCAGCAGTCGGGCATCAAATTCACGACCTCTGGCGTGCTTTTCCGATGTCATAGCCGCTGAGCAAATGGGCATAGGTAGTACCTTTCATGATACGCCGGCAATTCCGGACTTTTCAATTCAACAATACCGACACGATTAGTCATTCGGCTGTCAGTAACTTACCTACCGTGGAACATTTTCCCCAGGAAATGGCACACTTACGTAACCCCATATATCATGGAGGAAGCAACTGTGCAATGAATGCTTCAATGCTAATTGAGTGCGGTTAACTTCCAATCAATCGCGAGTAAAGGAAGTGAAGAGTAACGACATGCACATTCAAAAAGTAGGTTGAAATTCTCCGGCCGCTGTGCATCAGTAAAAACTGCTTGATTAGTTAAGCTCACAGAGATTCTGTTAATCTGTGGTTAAGCTACTTACTAACAGTGGTAGAAATGGATATTCGACTTCCTTTTAAGGGGAATACGCCAGGTAAGCCCACAAAATTCAAATTTTGTTACGTTTTTTGAATATTGCAGGTCAGAATCAGGTTGAATGTTGTTTAAAATATGATTCGCGACATTTACAGAATTATCATTAAAATTAACAATACAGCCCTCTAAGTTCGTTTAATCCCATTGAATGACATTTTCATGAAATAGTCTACCTAATCATTTCAGCCGAAAGACGTCCACTGCTGGACATAGACCTCCTCCAACCACCGCCACTGCGACCGGTTCTGTGCTTCTCGCATCCAACGGATTCCTGCGGCCTTCAACAGGTCATCGGTCCATGTTGTGGCAGGCCTTCCAACGCTACGTCTTTCGGTACGCCACTCCAGAACCTTCCGACCCGATCGGCCATCTGTTCTGCGAGCAATGTGCTCACTGCCACATTCTTCGTACGTGTGCCGTGTGATGCCGGACGTAAAGAATAGCATCATCCCATTTCTGGCCGTGGTTGTAGTAAGACGCGACTAAGGGACTAACTAGAGAATGGGCAGCAGCTTTCTCTATGCATTTTATCAATACTATACTGCGATCGCCAACCCGCCTGCCAAGCGTGGTGATTATAGTCTACCTATTATAAATAAATGTTTTATAATTTCTTGTCCATTTCTTTATGAAGTCGATTTTTACACGCTTTCTATTAGCTTCACCTGTATGTTTGTAACCGACTCCTTTGGGCGCGATATTGACCCACTTTAAACGGCCAGATTTGGTTCAAACGTTGTGGGCTTATGAGTCCTCGTCATGACAATACAATAATTTCATAAATTTGTGCCATTATCCTTGCCCGGGTTACCAGAATACCAAAAAAACTTGTCTTCGAAAACTACGCAACAAAATACGAAAACTACGCTGACATACGTCACAAAATTCGAAACACCCTAAAAAATTGCAAATAAATAATAATTAAAAAAAACTGAAAAACACGCTTCCGTAGAAAACCAAACTAAAAAGTAGAAAATAATGGAAAAAAGTATCCCGCGCTTTTTTTCCATTATTTTACACCATTTCTAGTCATGTACCACTTTATCCAATTTGACGAAAATTTCCTCCCGACTGCGGCGTAGCCAATCCGCATGTAGACTTTATTGCAGCTCTCTACGTAAGTATTAAAAAATATACAATTAACTGTACAGCGTGACAGGACGCGCAAGCTGTAACCAGCATGAATTCAGCACATAACTCTTAGACCCAGAAAGAAGAAATTCTTCGTCGATTTTCAACAAAAAACACCGGCTGTTTCATTTACGGTCAAACTGTATGGCTCGGCTAAATAAAATAATCCGATGAAAAATATCAACGCAGGCGTCTTCAGAATTATGTACTGAATCCATGGTTAGGTACAGGTTGTCCGTCAATTTCCCGGCCACCGTGTAAAGGTACTAACAGTATCTACCTACATAGGAACCTGTATGTAAATGAGTGTCTGTTAAATGAATACAGTGAGGTAGTCGTGCCTTCGTGATGTGAATAACACACGTTATTGGGCTGTTTGTATGTTCGTGTATCTAGACTTTCACATTTCAACTTTCACTCTTTAACCAACCAATATTCCCTTTTGCTCATTACATTTTCAATTGATAATTGCTTATTCGACAGCGTAAGATTGTTGCGAAGTGTTTTGCAAGTTCGTTTTTTAAAATTTGCTGCTAACGTTAGAAAAATTAAATTTCGCGAGCTACTCTGGAGCTTCTACCTTAAACAAATAAAGATTGACCTGATTTGTGGAGTTCTAAAGACAACAATATGAATCAACAATACATAGAACTTAATAAAAAAAAAAACAATCTCAAAAGAGCTCATGAAAGTATGAGTATGAATCGATAAAAATGAAAGTTGATTTGATTTCTCCGATGGCAATCAACTTATTCGTTTAAAAGGAAATCATTTCTTTGCCTAGACAATACAATCGAATATAGCTTTAAAAAAATTAGTAGCTAAACAAAGACTACAGTCTGTAGATTACAAACAGACATACAAGTAAAATTGGGTTGTTTAGTACCTAACATTCTAACTTAGGTAGTTCTAAATTGTATGCATATATTGCAATTGCATGCTCTAATCGTCATCGCACACGTTCTGCCCTAGATGCATTAAATGAGTTAACAGCCACGCATGCGCCAGATTTAACGACATTTTAATATGGCCGCACTAACGAGAAGGTAGGGTTACTATATATTTCATTTGAAAAGTCCTGACAGAAAACAAAGATCTAAGAAAAAGTTCTGGTATTTTATATTTGGGCATTCATTTTTCAGAAACTGTTTTATTTTATAGAAAAATCCGCTTAATTTGATACAAAAGCCCGGAAAAATGAGCAGGCCGGACGAAACCCTAACGGGGAGCCAAAGAGGACATGTCCGGAAGAACACGGACAGATGGTAACCGCTGGTACGGGGTACTTACTAGCCAGTATGTGTATGCGCACAATCTGGATCTAGGTTACGCATTTGCCTCAATGTCTTAATGTAAACTCCTTTGTTGCACATTAGCCGGTATCAGGAGTTTAGTAATGCATTCAAAGCCATTGACATACTTTTCTACTGTAAATAATTGTAAGCAAGTAGGTGAGTAAGTCTTGGATTCTACACAGTCTGGCTGCGCGAACTCAAGCAGGTATGCAGATTCAGGATGTTATCAAGACTCACCTGTGACTGTACCAAGTATTTGTATGTTTGTGAAAGGTTTTCCGTAAGTCACACTTACAGACATAAGATTTATTCGATTACTGAACTAAGAACAATGAGAACATGATTTGATAATTGTCATTACGCCTAATGTAGATAGATAGATAGACGTTACGTACGGACGACGTATCTGCTTTGACGAGGCTTGGGAGCAAATGATCCGATAAAAAAAAAAAAAACTAATTTACACTATTCCCGCGTGACATAGGATACTTTTAGAAAAATGCTTAGGGCCGGTGGGAATCTGAGATGCAGCCAGAATATTATATGTACCAGGCCACTCAGAAAGTATTGCGATGAGAGACTGGCCAGTTATAAACTATTATAAAAATAATGATTATTTATAAGTAAAAATAGGTACGTTTTCAATTTCAAAATATCCCTACACATTTTTTGCGAGCTAATTAAATTATTGTGTCTCATTGGAAAATGGATATGCGCCGGGTACATTTTCGCGCTATGATTTTTTACGATTTTAAGTTTCGCCTGAAACCGGACGAATCATACGGTAGACTTCAAATTGCATTAATGGATGAAGGCCCTTTCAAGGCAACCGTGCAACTATGTATCGTTGGTATAACGAATTCAAACATGGTCGACTAACTTTGGGGGATGAAGAAAGAAGTGGTCGCCCTTTGACGGCTGTTACGGAGGAAGACGTGCTAGCAGTGAAAAATTTCATCCAAGACAATAGACGAATTACTTCATTTCATTCAATTAATTTATTTATTGTAAAACATAGGTACATTATTAGTTCTTATTTGGTAAACATTGAGGGCGCTATGTTTTGCCTCTAGGGCGTACAAAAGTAGTCGTACATGCAATATAATTAAACATGAAATTAATTTAGACACATGAACTACAATTAAACAAGTACATTAATTAGATCGCATTAAGAATTTTCAATCAAACTGAACAATGTCAATTACATAAATTATGTGTAGTGAGAAAAAAAATTAATATAATGAAAATAAAAAATAAATGTCCGCACTTTTCTAAAAAATGTCAAGGAATTTGAACGATGTTATAAATTAAAATGTCAATATGGAAGATAATATAATAATTGTAAAATAAGAAATGTCAGAAATTTTATAACAGCATGTCATTCAAATATTCAGTGATTGAATAGTAGCATTTTTCTATTAAAAAAATCTTTTATTACGTAATTACGTATTAGGAGATTCAACACATACTGCAGATTGGATCGGGAAGCCTCCACGAGATTCTACATGTGCATCTTCGCGTGAGGAGGATAGTTTGACGCTGGGTGCCGCACAACCTCACCGATGCTCAGAATCAGGCCCGGGTGGAATGGTGCCGTGATATAATAAACAAATTTGAAGCAGGCTCGTCTCGCCGTGTTTACGACATTATTACAGGTAATGAGTCCTGGATTTAGCAATACGATCCAGAAACGAAGCGCCAGTCGACGGTTTGGGTGTTTCAAAACGAATCAACGCCTACCAAAGTGAAGCGATCTAGAAGCGGGGGAAAGATTTTGATCGCGAGCTTTTTCAATTTGTCTAGCTACTTGGTGTCAATCCCTTTACGGAACCAAAGAAGCATCAACGCCAAATGGTATACTATCAAATGTTTGGCAGAAGTTTTCTCTGTTGTGAGCAACAAGCGACCAAACACAGGGCTCCGCGGACTGCTGCTCCACCACGACAACGCGGCCACGCACACCGCGCTTTAAATGAGGGACTTCTTGGACAGCACGCCGGTCAAACTTCTGGGTCACCCTCCTTACAGCCCTGACCTAGCACCGTGTGACTTCTTTTTATTCCCAAAAATTGAAAATCTGCTCAAAGCGATACAATTTTCGTCGCCGGAAGATGCGCTGTCAGCGTTCGAGCAGGCTGTAAACGTTCGAGCAGGTTGTAAACGATGTGTCTGCGGCGGACTGGCAAAAGTGTTTCGAAAACTGGTTCAGACGCATGAAACTTTGCATAGAGGCTGGTGGAGAGTATTTTGAAAAGATTGAATAAAAAAAAATAACTAAAAATTAAAAAAACCTATAGAACACTTCTTTTTATTTTCGCAAAACTTTCTGAGTGTCCCACATATAAGATTATATTATTTGCTAGAATCAAATAGTAATAGTCGTACCTAAATTACTATTTAATTAAGACAAAGCTAAAACATCAAATAAAATGCTATGTATTATTTGTACATAAAGGTTAACGCTCGAACGTTCCTCTAAGCAAATGTTGGCTAAGTTCAAACCAATTGAGTTAATAAGCCGCGTCTGCATAGTTTAACGAACGAGCATTATGAGTACCAATGATATGACGGTCGATAGGGATGATGATATCATACATTGATGTACTGAATACAGCAAAGTTTACAAATGCTGTGAAGAAGATGGGAAACTTTTAAATTACGCATAAAAATCTGTGCAAGTTTTTGCATGTTGTAAATTAGGCATACAAATCCATGAAAGTTTTTACGTCTAATGTACTTGTAATGCTTCATGTGCTTGTAATGTCTCATGTGTCTGTACTGTCTCATGTGCTTGTTATATCTCATGTGTCTGTAATGTCTCATGTGCCTGTAATGTCTCATGTGCTTATAATGTCTCATGTGCCTGTAATATAACACGTGCCTGTAGTGTCTCATGAGCCTGTAATATCTCATGTCCCTGCAATGTTTCATGTGCCTGTAATGTCTCATGTGCCTGTAATGAATTTCTCATGTGCCTGTAATATCTCATGTGCCTGTAATGTCTCATACGCCTGTAATTTCATCGTCATGAAACTTTCTTACCTTTCTTTCAGTCCTATAACAAATTGATATTATTTAAATGTTCTGAAGGAAAGGAGGAGCTCTTCCGCCGATTAACAGAAAATTGATTATGTATATTATCATATACCTATATTCATTTGATAGGTCCACCAAATTGCAGAATCGCAAACCGTTAAACAGCCAGACAGGCGGCGTGCGCGGCGGTACGGAACTTGTTTTGCACTCAGAACCAGTTTTTTGAGGATATTTGAATATTTCATGTTAGCTATAGGTCAGAGTTCTAAGAACTTAGAGTTATTTATTATTCTCGGTTATTTACAAGGCTGATTAGGTCTGTACCTAATCAGCCTTTTTTTTTTTTTTTTTTGATCACGAGGTGGAAATCCTCATGGATGTCCTCCGCCCTGGGGTGGGCGGAGGGGTCTGTCAGACTCTTACTGACTAAAACCACCCCGGTGTTCCGTCCCACACTTACGTCGGGGACCACGGGAACCAATATGTCTTCCGCGATCCCCGACTGGTGCCGGCCCGCCTTCGCGGGCCTCCTCACGTTGGGGGGGAGTGAGGTGTTAAACTCCCCCCCATACATCACAGAGAGGCGCGCGTGGAACACTACGCGCCACCATCTCGGGTCCGTACAATAGGGGGCGACGGATGTCCCCAGATCCGTCGCCCCTGGACCCATTTAGGGGGGCTGGAAGAGGGCGTTATCCGCCCTCCGCCGACGCCCGGTGCGCCTGCTGCGGGCAGGGTGCGCGGAAGATATCTCCCGCTCCCTTTCCGCAGCCTCCTTCTGCGACATGACTGTTTCGCAAAAGGATACCACCGCGTCCCAGGACCCCTCGCTGCCGACCATCGACTCGACAACGGCCGGCAGCGATAGGTCACTGCCTACTTCTGAGACGAGGACACGACGCGGCTCCTCCCAAGCGGCACATTCTGCCAGCGTATGCCGCGCCGTGTCCTCCCGGCAGTCGACGCAGTGGTGACACCGGGCGTCCGGCTCCCTGTTTATGCGACACAGGTACTTCCCGAAGCAACCATGCCCCGAGAGCACCTGCGTCGCCCGAAACGACAGGGAGCCGTGCCTCCTCCCGAGCCAGGGCCCGAGTACTGGCCGGACCGCCTCGACGGTGGCGAGGCCGGCGGTAGGGCGTGAAAGCCTGTCCTGCCAGCTCGCCACCAGGGCTGCGCGGAGCTCTGACCGACGAAGCTCCATGTGTCGCTCCGTCAGTCGCTCGCCTCGCTCCCGCGCTTCCTCGCGCCACCGATACAGTGACGCGAGTACTTTCGCCTCGAGGTCCCACGGTGGGGATCCAGCCAGTACACAGGCCGCCTCGTAGGAGACCGTGCGATATCCCCTGATGACTCTGACGGCCATCGCTCGCTGCGGTCTTCGCAGAACAGCGATGCTGCCGGCCGTCAGGTCAGCCGCCCAGATTGGGGCCCCATACAGGGCCATGGATCGCACGATCCCCACGTAAAGCCGCCTACAGGCGGCGCTCGGGCCCCCCAGATTGGGAAGCAGCGTTGACAGCGCCCCAGCCGCGCCCATCAACTTGGGCGCCAGCCGCCGAAAGTGGGGGCCGAAGTCCCACCGGCTGTCGAGCACCAATCCCAGATATTTCATGGTGGACTCGACAGCGATCCGACACCCCCCGACCACGATGTGTGATCCGGCCGGCGGCGCCCGCCGGGGGCCATGAAAGGCCATGGCCTCCGACTTGTTGAGGGCTACCTCCAGGCCTAGGCGCCGTATGCGGCTCACCACCTGTGAAACCGCAGCCGTCGCCAGCAACGCTGCCTCCCTGTACGAGCTCCCCCGGGCCGTGACCAGCGTGTCATCTGCATAAC
The DNA here is from genome assembly GCA_947507805.1 of Aporophyla nigra. Classification (NCBI taxonomy): domain Eukaryota; kingdom Metazoa; phylum Arthropoda; class Insecta; order Lepidoptera; family Noctuidae; genus Aporophyla; species Aporophyla nigra. The sequence goes on along the minus strand of OX382309.1, from coordinate 16,122,779 downwards.
ACGTCAGTTCCACGCCCGGCGGGAGCTCGCCCCTCAGCACCCAGTGTACCTAATCAGCCTGTTCCAACCGTACATTTGTGGTTGACTGTACTTAACCGCAGTAAAGACAAACTACACAGATGGGGTTCCTCTAGTTGTTCTAATCTTCACAGTGTAGGTGTATGAGGCGTCTCCTCGCAGACCATGATGACCCACCTTCTTGCGCTGCATGCCCTCAGATGTACACGTATCTAATATCTCAGTCAGCGAATTATGTTGACGTTGCAGTGTACTGCGGGGTAATCATCATTATCATCATCATTTCAGCCGTAAATCGTCCACTGCTGGACATTGGACCAACAGCGGTAGGCGTAGCTTAGCCTCATTGATCGACCCGTGCGGTTGAAATTACTTAGCTACAAAACCTCTACAGTGGTGCCGATTCCCTTATTCACAAACTAAACTAAATTTAAGTTCAGTGCATCTTTTTCTTTCTATTTCATTAAGGAAAAGACAGAAGATAATTTTTTTTTTTATTTATTTTTTTTTCTAGTCCTGTCAAATTAATCAGCGCTTGACGTAAATTGACGTAATTTTAGTAGGCAAGTTTTTAATCACGTCTAGACTTGTATGGAGTAGTGACAGGCGCTGATTAATTTGACAGGACTAAACTAAAATTTTTCTTTTGTCCTCTTCTTAATGAAATACAAAGAAAAAGATGCACTGAACTTAAATTTAGTTTAGTTTGTGAACAAGGGAATCGGTACCAGTACCTATCTACCGATAATATATAATTACCAACACGAACTTCAGCTAAATTAAACTTCTTTTGTGTTTGTTTCACTAAAATAAAAATATTTTTTTAAGTAGTTTGTTTCTAAGATTTAAATAGCAATAAAAAAAGATCATTTTTGGTAATTAATGTTTTGAACTGTGCCGAAAGATTGTTTCATGATTTAGCAAAAACGATAATTCTAGTGTTGTTACTTGCAGTTGCAAACATAAACGAGATAAAATCGCTGCGTTTGTATGTATTGCGAGTGTAGTGTAGAACAATGGTGTTTCGCACCACAACATAGCGACTCGAGCTAACGGGACCAGATAATGGGGTCAGTTCAGTCGACGCAGTTCAACGGGACTTGCAGCTCTAATCCCAAAGGCAAGTTATCTTTTCCTGGTAACATACGGCGATTTGAAGAACGAAAAAAATAATTGGTAAGCACCCGTGTGTACTCATTTACTTAGCGTGGGTTTAGATTATGGTAGTGGGCATATTACCTATGCATTTTAGGCGTTTAGTACTTCGTATTACCAAAGGACATAAAACCTCAGCCCGAACTTAAAATTACCGACAGCACGATGTGTCAGTTGTCCAATTTCTCAATGCTTTTGATCGTCTGAAAAAAATATTAATTGGGAGTAGGGGTTTTTTTTGGACGGGAAATCATCAAATGACCTCTCCCGCTCTTGGGCGGAGTGGGAAGGCGTGTCAGACTTCTACTGACTAAAACCTAATTAATAAATTTAAAAAATAGCTTTAATTTCTATACATTTGACCGCGGATTTTTTATCAATAACCAACAAAAACTTAAAGGCAGGGCAGGGCTTGCTCGCAAAACAGATGGCCAATGGGCTGAAAGATTCTGGAATGGCGATCGCGTACCGGAAGACATAGAGTTGGAAGGCCTCCCACGACGTGGACCGATGGCCTTGTGAAGGCAGCAGAAATCCTGTGGATGCGTCGAAATGGCAGAGCTTGGAGGAGGCCTTTGTCCAGCAGAGGACGTCTTTCGGCTTTAACGAAGGTGAATATGATGAAACGACAAAAAAAAATCAGTATTAGGTAGACATGAATCATGTGTCAGATTTATGGCTTTTTTTTTGGATGGGAAGTCATCAAATGACTTTTCCCGCTCTGGGCGGAGCGGTAGGGCGTGTCAGACTTTTACTGACTAAAACCCACCCGAGTTCCTTCAGTTGCCCCTGTGCCAGGGTCACGGTATCTCTTTCGAACAATCTCGCGACCCTAGCATGGAGTAGGGTTCACTTCTAAGTATCGAATTACTTTTAGATGTACCCGTCTCTTCGTAGACGGCCTTAGAGAGTAGGTCCCCTTTTTACACGCTTTATATTAGCTTCACTTGTATGTTTGTATGTTTGTTTGTAACCGACTCCTTATAGCGCGATTTTGACCCACTTTAAACGATCAGATTTCATTCAAATTTTGCACACCTGTCAAGGACCGATGACAATGCAATAATTTCATAAATTTGTGCCATTATCCTTGCCAGGGTTACCAGGACAGCAAAAAAACTGTCTTCGAAAACTACGCTGACATACGTTACAAACTAATTTGTGCCATTATCCTTGCCAGGGTTACCAGGACAGCAAAAAAAACTGTCTTCGAAAACTACGATGATATACGTCACAAACTACGCTGACATACGTCTCAAAATTCGAAACACCCTAAAAAATAGAAAATAAATAATAGTTTAAAAAACTAAAAAACACGCTTCCATAGAAAACCAAACTAAAAAGTACAAAATAATGGAAAAAAAGCGTGGGGTGCCTTATATCAATAAAAATATACCTTAAAAAGCACCACACGCTTTTTTTCCATTATTTTGTACTTTTTAGTTTGGTTTTCTATGGAAGCGTGTTTTTTATTTTTTATTTTTTATTTTCTTATATTTGTGGTGGTTAATCATGAAATGATTTCTCCCGATCTGGGCGGAGTGAACAGGCATGTCAGACTTACTGACTAAAACGCACCCGTGCACCCGACCCTGACAGGAGAGTTAACAACCTGGTTAATTCTTTTCGCACTTTTTAAATACAACATACAACAGTATGTTGTATTTAAAAAGTGCGAAAAGAATGACAGGAGAGTTAACAACCTGGTTAATTCTTTTCGCACTTTTTAAATACAACATACAACAGTATGTTGTATTTAAAAAGTGCGAAAAGAATTAACCAGGTTGTTAACTCTCCTGTCAGGGTCGGGTGCACGGGTGCGTTTGCACCTATAGAATTATAGAGAACATAGAGCTATTAGAAATTTTTAGATTTCAACTTTGACTTATAAAATGATAAAACTCTTATTAAAACAGAGGTCTATTGTGCTATAGGCCTGTTTTAATAAAAGTCGACGAAGATGTGAAGTCAATTTATGAGTCAAAGCTGAAATATTAAAATTTCTAATTCTTTGTATTTTATTCCTTGCATTCATTAGTTGCTATTTTAACACTATAAATCACAGAATACCGACCGTTTTTAACAAAATTGATGATCATCCCACATTTTCATGATTTATTTAGAACGAGACAGTTTATTCTCAAAACTAGTTCAACAATAGGAGAATTCAATTTTAAAACACAACAATATTTTTAAACTATTATGACACCATTTTGGAGAGTGGGTGACACAGCGGTGGCCCATTTGTGTAATCTGTAGGAGCGAGTTTGGCTGCGTTCATCGCGTGTGACGTCACGGGAAGAAGGGCTATTCGTGTATTCCTATACCTATTAATAAGATCGAACTCTTAGGTACCTGCACCTGTTTGATCCAGTTTCTAGTTCTTGTTATTAAGCCGTAAAGTTCAAAGCGGGCGCGGTAAAGGTTTGGCGTTCACGTAAACACACGCCGAGTGATCGAGTCGGCTTAGTTTCATGTGTTCTTTCTGCGTAGAACAAGAACGCCACTTCTAATTGCTCTAAGATCAATTATTTTAATGGCCTTGTCTCTCATGAATATTTGTCACATTTATTAAGATTTATGTACCGTGAACAGAACTGTAGGTACCTACGTCAAGATCATTGTCACTTGACTCGAGAGATGTCTTTTGAGTTGTTTACCTATAAATAATGATTATGTTAGTAGGTACCATGCAGACTAGACTATAAATATAAATAAATTTTGTACCCGACCCGCGTTGAGCTGATGCAGTATTGTGTTAAGGTGACTATAAAATTAAAGTCCACATTTAATAACGATGTGAGTAGCGACCAAAATTATCGTCCACATTTAATAACGATGAGAGTAGCCTCTTCAAGAGGCAATGTCCTGTTATAGGAGTCGCCTACGCATTTGCTAGACGTTAAGGAGCCATAAGACCGAGTTCACAGTCACATAACTTTGAGAAGTGTGACACAAGCGATCATTGCACAAAAACGTAATGGTCTTTCTTCGTTTTCGTTTTTCTTCTTGCCTCATAAAAAGGTTTTACAAAATGTTCACCTACACTATCGTGAGTTCGAACTTAGGAACGTCAGGCAGGCGCATTCTGCCAGGGTCGCGAAATTGTTCAAAAGAGATACCATGACCCTGGCACATGGGTAACTGAAGGAATACGGGTGGGTTTTAGTCAGTAAACGTGTGATACGCCCTCCCGCTCCGCCCAGAGCGGGAGAAGTCATTTGATAATTTCCCATCCAAAAAAATACTTTTACCGACTTTTTTCTTCTTGCTCGACTCCTACGGATCTTAGCGTGATGTTAGATGAAAATATTATTTTTCTATTTCAAGTAGTTCCAGAGATTACCCCTACATACGAACTTACAAGCAAACAAATTTGTCCTCCTCTCTATGGTCTTCTTCGACTTCTTCAGTGACACTCACAGCTTGAGTATTTTAATTTATTCATACAAACTGGCCATACAACGTGACAATGCTGCCAGCCTTTTGGGAACTTTTCCCATTGATAGCGATGCAGACGAGTTTTTTGAAGCTCTTTGATTCTTTTTTCTGTGTTTTTATAAACTTTATATAAGTAATATTAATATTAGTGTTAAATATGGAATTGTAAAATATTTAAATGAAATAAAATAGGGCAAAAAAAAACAAACTGGTATCTATAGAGCACCTCTACATTACAAAAGTACACACAATATCTTACATTACAATAAAACAATACAGAGCAATAATAAAAACAATCAATACGTACATACCTACAATTACTAAATGATGAACCATTCGAGTTGATTTAATAACAATAATATCATTTACAGAGCATGTAGCCTCATATACTTATCCCTTATCTAAGGAACGATAGTTTAAAGATAATAGATACGCTATCTATGACTCACATCTCTCCACAAAGACAAAACATATTGTAGTTGTATCTAATAGGTGAAATAAAGTTCAAGGCAGTAGAAAGGTAAAGTTTACATCTCATTACGGCAGCCTTTAGTTGGCTGAAAGCGGATCTCCCGCCAAATGCTCAGTGCGCGCGAACTGCCCGCTCAGTCCAGTCCGCCAATCAGAGCGGTTCGCGCCTTACGCCCGCACGCGCGCGTTTATCAAAATGCGAATGGCTGCAGAACGGCGCGGCATTAATTAAACTATAACAAAATAACTTATAGCCGGCCGTAATCGAGCACGGAGCCAAAGCACAAGCGACCTTCGCGCCGCGAACACATCCTGCGTGCATACAGCACAAAAACAAAACAAATACAAAGTAAACAATAAATAAAACGACAAAAATGTGGCGGTCCGGTTTACTTCTCACCGGTTACTGAGTGCTTATAGCGAAAAAGTAAAAAAAAACAAAGTCGCGGACTTGTAAACCGCCTGCAATGAATTTCAGTTACGTTTAAAATGTTGCAATGAACACTGTGTTGTGATAGTAACAATAAAAAGGAATGTTGTATTTACGGGGCTATTAAAAAAAAAACTAGAGCTATATCTAAGAATGTTTTTTTAATTATATGTCAATTAGTCATGTCAGGAAGTGTTAGTGTTGTGGGTTATATATTATAACTTATGAAGTGATCTCATAAAGATAAGTACGTATAACTTATGAAGTGGTCTTATTTAAAAGTGTTAGCCGGTTACCATTTATAACTGACGTTAAAATAATTTGCAACTTTCATTCGGAGCGAGCGTCCTCTCGATTACCATACGAGTGAGTAACTTTGCATATTTATTTTATACTAAGCTCGCGCCTACACAGTTTATGGGTCAATACACTTCTTCGCCAAAAAGGAATATAATAAGTAGGCGTGGCTAACAATATATTAAATGTTTTATTCAATAGTTATTAAACTATAGAGTCCACATAATAATAATTGATGTTCTTTTTTACATAAAAGGTGATGTAAACTTTTCAGCAAGACAGATTATTTACATCGTTTTTCAGTAAAGGTTAAACAGTTTTATGCAAACACTCGTATACTGCACTCTTTGTCCGTAAAAAATACAAAAACCCAAAGAAAACTAAATAAACGTATTATAAACACACACTTTTTAGACGTATGTATACTGAACATGATTTAAAATGGCAGCAATGAGGCATTAAATTGTATATTTACAAAACAGTGGCTTCGTAAAAAATAACATTCAAAAAGCCTCAAAAATAATAAAAAATATACGCGTTGACTTGAAAACCTCCTTCTTTTTATCATTAGTTCAAAAGGAAGTCTTTCCTTAAATAGCTTGTATACCCGGAAACAAAAGAAAGTAGATAATCTTTGAATGGAAAACCGTTTTATCTGATAAGTATTTATCTTATCCGACGTCTCAGACTTACAAGGGGTTTTAATTGTAAAGTATTGTAGGTGATATCGACCACTTATTTATTACTTACCCTACAGTTTACCTTATCTTTTGGTTTTGAAATAAAAGATAGGTTAGGTATTGTAGGCCTTTAGTCGTGTTGTAGCTTTGTTGCCCTTCTTGTGTCCTATAGTGTTCAATATCTTATTTAATGGTAAGAATTATAACATTTTTTTTATTTGCACAACTTATTTATTCAGCCTGTAATGTTTCCACTGCTGGGACATAGGCGTCCTCTTGGTGAGAGAGGAAGTGGGCCATCCACCAGGCAGGCCCACTGCCGATTGGTAGATGTCACATGTCTTCGATTGTTTGGTTCTAGGACAAGCCCATTTCCTCACGATGTTTTCCTGCACAAGTTACTTGCTTATTAGATATTTCAGTGCATGTTTGTCGGTGAAGCAATGTCCACTGTACTGTATCAAATACTAGACATTTTTATTGATTACTAGCTTCTCTCCGCGACTTCGTCCGCATTAAATTTCTTAATCCTCCGACCCTTCCCGTCGCGTCAAATCGCCTAGCCGTGCGATTTTCCCCGTTTTTGCAATATTTTTCATTACTGCTCCGCTCCTCTTGGTTGTAGCGTGATGTTATATAGCCTTTCTCGATAAATAGGACACCCAACACAAAAAGATTTTTTCAATTCAGAACAGTAATTTCTGAGATTTGCGCGTTCAATCAAACAAACAAACTCTTCAGCTTTATAATATTAGTATAGATTCTAAGCAGCTAAAACAGCTAAAAAACTAGTAATTCAATAGTTCTTCAGTGGACACTGAAAAAAGGCTAACTATAGAAATCTTTTATCATCATTATCATCATTGGCAGCCTTGTTCCACCTACTGCTGAATAGGCCTTCTCCCTTATTTGCCATGCTTCCCTGGTATATTCGAGCCACATCCAGGTCTTCTTCGCGAACTTTTGTAGGTCGTCCACCCACCTGGCCGTTGTTCTGGTAACGTCATTCTAACGTTTCTCGGAAACTATTCCGTGAGTGTACTGCTCCCACACATCTAGCTAACCTAGCACATTCTGTTCACCACTATTTCTGAGCCGATACCCTTAGTCCTACGTCTTGAACCTTAGTCTTATGTCTTTTTTTTTTTTTTGTTGGTGGGAAATCATCAAATGACTTCTCTCGCTCTAGCGTGGAGCGGAAGGGTGTGTCGTTCTTTTACTGACTAAACCCCTCCCGTGTTCCTTCAGTTGCCCATGTGCCAGGGTCACGGTATCTCTTTCGAACAAATCTCGCGACCTTGGCAGTCTTCAGTCAGTCTTACGTCTTGAACCTGAGTCCTACATCTTGAACCTTAGTTCTACATCTTTAACCTTACTCCTACGTCGGATCTCTGAGTTATGGACTCAGTCTTTCAGTGCTAGGTTTAATGTGGCGCACTCCGTAGCACTTTGTGCTACTTGGAATTTATATACAGCCTTTTTAGTGAGTTTTTACTTCTAAATATGCATATTTAGAAGTATGAAAATAAAGAAAAGCAAAAAATAGAAATTACAAGTATGAAAATAAAGAAAAGTAAAAAATCGAAATTTGTTATATAAAATATGCATATTTGAAGTATGAAAATGAAGAAAAGTAAAAAATCGAAATTTGTTGATTACGATACTCTTCGTAGGAGGTGTCGTATTGTGTAAGTTATTAATATTATAAAACAAAACATACATTATTCGCCATATGTCAGCTAGCACACGCCAATATACCAACAAAACATTGAAAACTAAACTCAAGCTGAAATGAATAATAAAACAAAATCGTAAACAGAACTAAAAAGCTTAATAAAACCTCCAGGCATAAAGGGCGTGTTACATATACAACGATGCAAATGATACATATACACAATAAATGAAATTAAAAGAAAATAAAAATAAATTAACAAAAGCAGTTACATAAAAACAAAAACAAAAGCTAAATGATGTCCGAGATATACGTAATGATGACCCACCACCTCCAGCGGCTTGTCAACAATTGTCACACATATCTTTTATAGGACTCTACATTTCCTATTTTTTCAGTCAGTACACGTTAGTTTTTATTGGTCATTTACGTTTTCTCTTCATTTTCCCCACTATAAATTATTCAGTGCTATTAAATGACCAATCAAGCTTGTTCTCCTTTCCTCTATATGCTCCAATTGCTTTTCTTTGTAACAAATATCGTAAATATACTCGTAGCATATAATGTAGTTGTAATGAATTCAAAATGCCGTCAGTCTCTTGGGTACATTAGTCGGCAGCTATGTGGATGAATTTTTCGACTTTTTGATAAATGATTTTATTTCTGTAACTAGGTTTGTACAAACACTTTTACAAGTCAATAATATTTTTTTGAGCTAGATGAGGTCGGTGTTTCCTATCTGACTACTCTGAGAAGAAAGGTCGAAACAAACTTTATTTTAGTTCGTACATACATAGTTTAAGTTAGGATGTAATTTTGTTATTTTATTAATGAATTTAGTATAAGTAGTAATTTAATGTTTGATTTTAAATTAAAAATATGGTAACAAAGATAAAACATTTTTGATAAAAGTCGAACAGAGATTAGGTATAGTTCTTAATTTTTTTGTCCGTTTGTTTGAATGTATGTTCCGGATTGAGGCAAAAACGGCTGAACTGATTTGAGAACAAATAGTCTATGACTTGGATAACACATAGTGTACTTTTAATCCTGGAAGTACGAAATACGATATTTTTCCGATATTCACGCGGACAAAGCTGGAGTCAGAACCTAGTAGATTATTTTTAAGGATAAATAAATAAAAACTCTTTTACTGGGCCAATAATTAGCTTTACAGGATCTGGAACGGGATCCAGGCTACCCCACTATTTTAACAAAATAAGTATCATGAACTAATAACAAAACATCTGGTGTCTTGACTAATGATTCTCTGACTAATAAGTACTAAGTATTTGTATTACATGGAATTCAATGAGGCACATGACAAGATCATTAACAACAATTCAGCAATATCTGTACGTATTCAGATTTTGTTCAGTTTTCACGCTTTGTTATTAAAATATTCATACAAATGAGAATGTAACGCAAATAATATTAATAATAGAGTCTCCATTACATATTGAAATACGGTTTTGATGAACAGTTTACAGATAGAATGAATAAACAAACTGGAAAATTTTCTTACGTTTTAATTTATGAGTAAAATGATTTTTCATTATTTGACATGACGTCCTCAAAAAACAGGTTCATTTAAAAAAAATCTAAAAAACTAGACTGCGTAAAATTTTACCATACGATTAAATAAGTAAATTAATAAAAGTTTTGAATATTTAAGTGAGAATGGTTGCTGACAAATACATATTTATTGATTCAAACTGAAAAATGATCAGAGGAATTTGTTTTTAATTACCTATTTAATGACACTCGACTCGATAGGTTTTGAGAAAAAAAAAAACTGCCACTTTAGATTTCCACAATTTGATATACCCAGTGTCACTCTCATAATTGAGACGAATCTAATGACGTTTTCAAGCGAAAATACAGCAAGCCTATAAAGCTGCAGAGCGTGCTAGAGAAATATACTTACATAAAACCACTCGAAAAACATAACTTCTGGCGCAGTCCGGAAAAAATAATATTTCTCGAAAAAAGTAATACGGTAATACGTATACTTTACCTATCGCTATCATTTTTCCAGTAGCGTTATTGAATACTATTTTCACGCAAACAGTAGAAAACATAAATTTACTACCTAGGTATAGATAAGTTATATATATTACCAACTACTATTTTTAATGAAGATAGTAGGCTACAGGTACCACTTGTTTTCTAAAACAGTTAAAAAAAAAAAAAAAAAAAATTAAAAACTACACACTACTATACTTAGAGCTCTTACACACGAGCGGCATGTTGCCGAAAGGTAATTGCTACCGTCGATACGTGTCGGCGACAGCCGTCGACGCGTCTCGACGGCAGCCGACTGCAGCCGGCGACATGCCATCTTCAAAGATCAGCGTCATCATCGCGTCTCGACGGCTGCAGTTACTTGCCGTTAGCAACATGCCGCTCGTGTGTAAGAGCTCTTAAATGGCGACTGATGTATATAATTAGTACACACACAGACGATGTTTACGAGATCACAGGTTTCTTAAACATCATTTGATCTGGAGCTATAATCACGGTAGCTTGTTTAGTAGATGCTCATTATTTACAACACAGGGCATTAAAGGGCTGCCAGGGTCGCGAGATTTGTTCGAAAGAGTTAGTGACCCTGGCATATAGGGAATTGATGGAACACGGATGGGTTTTAGTCAGTAAAAGTCTGACACGCGCTCCCGTTCCGCCCAGAACGGGAGACGTCATTTGATAATTTCCCACCCACAAAAAAAGGGCATTAAAGTGAGTCCCAAATGTGAACGTTTTCATAAGTAATTGATTGTACGCATTTAGGCACTGATTATTCTAGAATTACGAACATAAACCTTTCTTAACTTACAGGCAGTATAAAAGTAAAAATGTTTGTTTGTTCAATAGAGTAGAATAGAACATTGTTTATTGCTGCTGCAGTGGGTAATAAAGTTAATCAAAATTATAGTAGTCAGTCTGGGGGCAGTCTACCGATAAGGAACTGGTATTTAGAGTGCAAAAGAGATGTATAAGGTCAATGTTAGGTCTAAAAACAACAGATAGCTGTCTTCCCTATTATAAAACTTTAAAAATTTTAACTTTTCCGTCCCTATATATTTTGGAAACAGCTTTGTTTGTAAAAAATAATCCACAATTATTTAAAAAACTGTCGGAGGTCAGAAGAAACCCAATACGGGCTCAATACGTAAACCAGTTATGTCATGTAAAATGTAAAACAGCGCTAATGCAGAAAAGTTTTTTTTGGTAATGCCCCACTCATTTATAATAAAGTACCAAATGTTATAAAAAATATGAATGTAATAAAATTTAAAAGGGCACTAAATGAAATATTAATTGAGAAATGTTATTATAAAATTAACGACTTCCTTAATGATGAATCGCTGACTGGTTGACTTATTTTATTTTTGTTATTGCTGCTACTAAATATCCTGTTTGACATGCTTTTTTTCTGATTGACTTAGTTTTATTCTCATTGACATACATCTATTCTGATTGACATACTTTTATTCTCATTGACATACGTATTATTTAGTTTTGACATAATTGTGATATTTTTTTAGAGTAGCCAGTCCGACATTTTTATATTTTTAAACATGATATTTAATTAACAAATTTGACATATAAATTTTTCTATGATTTGACATTTATCTGAAATCGTATTGTATTTTTTATTTGAGTATAATGTCATAATTGAATATTATTTGCATGCCCATGTGACGGTAAAATTTGGAGGACTTTACTATGTAAAAAGCAACACCTATGTACTTATAACCCATTTTTGCAAAAAATAAATGATTTGATTTGATTTGATAGTATACAGTAGCCTTTACCAGCGGTTAGGTCGGAAACTATCCCGCGGGAACATACTACCGGGATAAAAGTACCCTATCCAGGTTATAAACTAGCTGTGTCCCATATCGTATCTTTTTGCATGAAAGAGTAACAAACATCCAGCACGCGTAGCATGACCACCGTAGAAATGGGTTTTGTCGACGGAAGAATAGACAAAATTACAGATTGTAGAAAGATTAAAGACAGAATTAAAGATTGTAGAAAGATTTGTACCGTTTTATGCTGGCGTAGCATGATAATTCTATCTCTATTCTATCAAGAATAGACAAAGTTCTTTCTATGATGGTCATGCTACGCGTGCTGACATCCTTACAAACTAACACTTTTATAGTTTTAGTAGGATTAAGAAACGTGTGACTAAAGTATACCATTATTGTAACTTAAGTCACACGTGTCGTATACTGTAGCACTATAGCACGTGTGACTTAAACCCACGCATAAGTCACAAAAAAAGGGCAACTTAAGACAAAAAATCGTGACTTAAGTGGGGGGTTTAGTCATACAGTGCTTCACTATATCTCTAGAGTGTGCAATCAAAATGTAACTAATATTATAAAAGTGAAAGTTTGAAGTATGTTTTGCAAAAACGGCCTAACGGATTTAGATAAAATTTGGCACATAAATAGTTTGTAAGCTGGATTATGAAGACACACAGATACTTTTATCCCAGTAGTATGTTCTCATGAGATAATTTCCAACCTCTACGCGGGCGAAGCTACTGGCAAAAACTAGTAAATGATATTCTAACGTAGATAAACAAAAAAATTAACTGCGGACTAACACTATTCCAAAATATTCATTCATTCCTACGACTTGAGCACCACATTCAGTTATACCTCTAGAACAAAGTGATATCTTACGGTGCCTTCACAAATGGGTTTGTTTTGCGTTGAGCTGATGCGGTATTGTGTTAACGTGACTATAAAATTAAAGTCCACATTTAATAACGATATGAGTAGCGACCAAAATGATCGTCCACATTTAATAACGATGAGAGTAGCCTCTTCAAGAGGCAATGTCCTGTTATAGGAGTCGCCTACGCATTTGCTAGACGTTAAGGAGCCATAAGACCGAGTTCATAGTCACATAACTTTGAGAAGTGTGACACAAGCGATCATTGCACAAAAACGTAATGGTCTTTCTTCGTTTTCGTTTTTCTTCTTGCCTCATAAAAAGGTTTTACAAAATGTTCGCCTACACTAACGTGAGTTCGAACTTAGGAACTTCAGGCAGGCGCATTCTGCCAGGGTCGCGAAATTGTTCGAAAGAGATACCGTGACCATGGCACATGCGTAACTGAAGGAACACGGGTGGGTTTTAGTCAGTAAAAGTCTGACACGCCCTCCCGCTCCGCCCAGAGCGGGAGAAGTCATTTGATGATTTCCAATTTTAAAAAAAAAGGCAGGCGCATTACTTTGTGTAATTTTTTTTATCGCCACTGCTCTCAAAACGGTGAAGGAAGACATCGTGAGGACACCGGAATGTCCTAGAATAAAAAAATCGAAGACATGCGACATCCACCAACTCACACTGGGTCCGCGTGTTGTGTTACGGGTTACGTGGCCCACTACTTCTCATAGAGTTGAGGCTTGTGTTCCCAGCAGTGGGAACATTATAGGCTGTTTATGCTACACTAAATAATAACTACAAATTGCCAGCAAAGTGATGTTACCGTGCCATGTCCATGAGTTAGAGTTAAAGAGAACGTAACAAAGAGAATTTTGAGTAGTTTATTATGACCTTCTAAGAATAACAAAAAAACTATACATCGGCGCAAAAAATTGCTTCATCTATACTTCTATACTAATATAATAAAGCTGAGGAGTTTTTTGTTTGGTTGAACGCTAATCTCAGGAAATACTAGTCCGAATTGAAAAATTCTGTTACTGTTTGATAGCCTATTTAATTAGGAAGGCTATAGAAACATCGGTGATATATAATATCACGTTCGGACTCTTAGGAGACGAAAAAAGAAAAATAGTTATGAATACGAAGGCTTCGCCCGGGCAGGCGATTCGATGCGACATACGGGGTGAGTCGGGGTGGAAAGACATTTAACGCGGATGTAGTCGCGAGCAGAAGCTAGCATATACTATACATATGAGTCAGAAACAGCTAGGAAATTCCTTACTCTAGACCCGTTTTAATTTGTATACCTGACTTAATTAATAACGGTGAAGAGTAATTAACAAAAGTCCAAAGTGAAGTAAAGATAAATGATAGTAGAGGTAGAATAATTACAGTCAATTAGAACTGCTGGATGTTGTCATGGCACGTGGAATCAAGCAAGACGATGTGGAGACCATTCAATAAAATATAGCGCACAGACTGTCCAGCGGAGTAGTTTGATTACCTAGGTGCTAAGTCAGTGATGTATAGAGCGATGTGTATAAGAAAAGTCATGCGCTATATATTTATTCTGAGTAAACTTCCACGAAAAACAACCCAAGAGGTTGAAAATAAAACCATAACGAACATTACGACGACGACGACGCGTAATTACATAAATAGTGAATAAATACTTGTTATAATATGTATGGTTCTTAGATTTCTTGCAATTAAAAATGATTCAATTACTTAATTAAAATATAATTAGCGACAATAACCAGCAAGAAAAGAAAAACGTATAGGAATACGATACTCTGGCGCTTCTCAATCAACAAGAAATGTTAATTAATACATTGATGTATCGTTGTGCCAAATGGAGTAGGTGTGTGGAAATAGTCAGACAGTATGGATAGATAGGTCATGTGGAATCGAAGAGAAGTCTTATTTCGAAAGTTTTGATCGTGAAAATGATGATATTGTCAGAAAGGAGATGAATATTGTTAAGACGAGGTATTCCATGAAGCACACCCAAACGAAGCACACCCAGACGAAGCACACCTAAAGTATTCCACTTAGCACACCCGTAGGTGGGCTTCAAATAAAAATTTAAAATAATTAATTTCCTATTCCACGAAGCACACCTACGAAAATCACTCTCATAGTGCGGGGACTAAGAAATAAAAATGTCGACAGAAGAAAATATTTATTATTTAAAAGACTAACTTAAATTTCTAACATCATTCAGTTTCATTATAATAATGTGACACAATATTTGTCATTTTTGTAATCTTACTATTTAAAATCACAGATTGTTTCATAATTATCTTTCCAAAAAAAATATATTATTATTTATTTTTTAACTATTTTTCTATTATTTTCCTTTTTTGTGCTCTTAATAAAATCACAGATTGTTTCATATTTATGCAATAAAAACTTGGACAAATATCAAAAACATTGTAAATATAGTTTTCCATAGAGATCTATGTTGAAGTTTTCTTATAGCTACATGTTTAGTGAATAATAAAAATCTTCTACTTTAACATAAAAAATCACAGATTGTTTCATAATTACAATAAAAACTTGGACACAAAATATCAAAAACATTGTAAATATAGTTTTCCATAGAGATCTATGTTGAAGTTTTTTTATAGCTACCATTAACTAATAATAAAAATACTCTAGTTTTATGTAAAATCACAGACTGTTTAAAATCACTATCTTAAATAATCTTGAAGAAATGGGCAATTTAATTAGATAAATTATTATTCATCAGAATCTTAATTCCTCTAGACAATGTTCAACTGAAATTAAGCCATTTTTATAATCTTTTATTGTGTTTTTGTACCGTGTGGTGCCGGACGTAAAGAATAACACCACCCCATTTCTTCCCGTGGGTGTCGTAAAAGGCGACTAAGGGACTTACTAGAGAATGGGCAGCAGCGTTCTCTATGCATTTTACCACCATACTGCGATCGCCAACCCGCCTGCCAGGCGTGGCGATTATGGCAAAGCCCCCCAAATTGGGGGAGGCCTAAGTCCAGCAGTGGACGTCTTACGGCTGAAATGATGATGATGATGATTGTGTTTTCGATTATATTATTTTTAATTTCAGCATGTTTTTGATGATTTGAATAACCCATTTTTACTCTAATTTCGGCATAATTATTGCAATTTTTTTGGAAGTTATCTAAATGTTTTCCAGATTTACGACTCTGTTTTTACTGAAAATTTTATTTATTTCAGAGTAATGAGACTCTGTATAAACACACAGCCCGACGTGACTCTTGCTCCTTGAATGAGAGTAGTCATTCCCCGTAGATTTTGGGTCACTGAATTCAAATTCGGCCTCGGAATTACAGAATTGCCTCCATCACATCACATTTTTTAGATATCCTAATTATTATAATGAAACTGAATGATGTTAGAAATTTAAGCTAGTCTTCTAAATAATAAATATTTTCTTCTGTCGACATTTTTATTTCTTAGTCCCCGCACTATGCGAGTGATATTCGTAGGTGTGCTTCGTGGAATAGGAAATTAATTATTTTAAATTTTTATTGGAAACCCACCTACGGGTGTGCTAAGTGGAATACTTTAGGTGTGCTTCGTTTGGGTGTGCTTCATGGAATACCTCGTTACGACGACTGATACAGATGTATTACCTATGGAAGAATTAGGCTAAACTTACGAGTACATGCTGCATTCACCATAGGACGATGATGGTAGGGACGGAATTTAAGTAAAATACAAATAAAATCATAAGATTGGACTGGCCTGAACGCATATCTATAAAGACGATGCTTCAATGACGAACGCTATAGAACCACCTCATTTAAATCTTCAGGAACAGTGCAGTAACTATTAAGGCTCAAAGTAATGCAGTCAGTTTGTACTCGGATACAAAGGTCTGTTATACCAACAATGTACCGGCCTAGAGTTGGCTAGAGGATTTCACGATAACATATCATGCTAAAACGATAAATCAGTCTGAGTTTATAACACTTCCTCAGCTCACGAAAATCTGTTAGCTAATGCTGGAATGGACAAAAGAAAAACTAACCAAACTAATTCGAGGTGGGGTACTAAATGTATTGAGTTCACTTTGCTCGCTCTTGCATTCCAGGTTCTCATACTTTCTCTCTGTTTCTCTTTGTATTATATACGAGTGTGTATACGTGCGAGTATCACGCAAGGAACTAAGTTCCTGTGGGGCAACACGGCCTACTGTGATAGACATGAGTTGCACATTCTTATTTGGGAGTAAAAACCGTGATAAAATTCGTGACTCAAACCTATCACAGGGGCTCTGCCTGTCCCGCTGACGGGGTTCCCACAATCGAACGCGTTTTATTTTTTCGTCATCATCATCAGCCTATAGCAGTCCACTGCTGGACATAGGCCTCCCCAATTGCACGCCATTTAGCTTGATTTTCGGCAACTCTCATCCAGCTGCTACCAGCCACCCTGCGAAGATCGTCGCTCCACCTAGCCTGAGGGCGTCCTACCTTACGTTTGCCGATTCGCGGTCTCCACTCAAGAACACGTCTACCCCAACGGTCAGCGGTTCGACGGCTAAAGTGGCCGGCCCATTGCCACTTCAGCTTGCTAATCCTATTATAATTTTTTCGTAGTTATTCCTTAATATCATCATCATCATCATCATTTCAGCCGAAAGACGTCCACTGCTGGACATAGGCCTCCCCCAAGCACCGCCACTTCGACCTGTTCTGTGCTTCTCGCATCCAACGTATTCCTGCGGCCTTCAACAGGTCATCGGTCCATCTTGTGGGAGGCCTTCCAACGCTCCGTCTTCCAGTCTTCCTTAATATATTTTTAGCTAATATATTTTTTCGTAGTCATTCCTTAATATCGTTGAATAAGAATTTATCCCAAAAACAGCCACATTTGGGATACACTTCTTAACTTTCTGGCCCATGTGCTCCTCCCGGAAATAAACCCTGGATCAACCCTTGGGTGCTGCTTATTAACAAGCGTATCTATTCATTATTTTTAATACTGTCTGCCAGACAGTACCTAGTAGTTTTTTATGTATATGTATATGTATGCCAACAAATTAATAAAGGTAATTGAACTGAACAAACAAACATTGGTTCGCGTGTTCGGAAGTGCCCCAGTGAGGCATATCGTTCCGACAGAATCCATCGTTGTGTCTGATATGTTCCGTTAGCCAGCACGCGATGTGTGCCGCTAATATGCACAATGAGACAACCGCGTCAATATTAATGATATGATGTACTATATGTACATTTGTACAGATGACAGCATAAAAAGCTACTGCAATCTGTCAAATTTCTTTAATAGGTTTTCAACTTTATTGCTACAGTTTTAGGTACAAGATTGATTGGGAAAATTTGACAGTTTCGAGTAGTTTGATGTGCTGGCGTCTGTACAATATGTACATTTGTACGTACGAATAGCCGCCATATTGAAGCGCTAAATTACACTTGGATAGGAACTTCCGTCATAATTATAGAGATAATATCTAAACGAGTATTGTCACGAAGTAGAATCGATGTGTTTTTTTTCTTTAATGCATTGAAAATGTATGTTTTCATATTTTGTATGAAATGATAGCTTGATTGCTTGTTTTTGTACCAAACATAATTTGGCGCACGTGGTATTTAAGGACCATATTCTTCCATAAGGTGACTATAGAATAGAATAGAATAGCATTTATTTGCAAATATGGGTTATACATAAGTAGGTATTAGTAGATTTTCATCAGAGTTCTGCCATATTTCACCATTCGGCATGCAAACATTTACATTATATAAAATTGTTAAAATTTAAATTCTTATTGGAACATTAAATTATTTATGTCATTCTCATTAAATAAAATTATTAAAATTCAAATTTACATTAAAAATATCAACTTAATTATTACATTATACCATGTGACCATTAACAAAAAAGTTAACACATTTTTTCTTTTATTTAGTCGTTATTTTTGTCTGTAGTTCTTTTTGTGTTCAACAAAAATCATAGTGTTTTTAATACATACATACATAAAAGTAAAACCGAATAGTTTTAAACAACTCAGAGGATTATACCTACACCATTATTAGTCATACATAATATGATAGGACACACATAACTTCACACAAATTACACAAATAAAAGAATACATCGACACAACATTGACAGTTAAAGATTTTTTCCGAACACATTAAGTCTCACCTTTTGTGTACATTCTAGGAAAAAAACGTATAGTCAACAAAAGAGATAAGTAACAAGGGTCGTCAGATATAGTTGAAGTTTAGTAAGAAACCGATGGATATTTTCGTAAAAAATTTAATTCACTTAATAGAAAACAAACAGTTCATTTATCAAATTAAATTTCACAATCTATTTCTTACAAAACTTCAACTATATCCGACAAACCTAGTCACTTATCTCTTTTGTTGACTGTACTTACAGGTAAATTCCTCCTCCAATGATCTTCTTGAAAGGTAACAAAAGGTACTATTACTCTGTGTTACCTTAGTTTGATAATTCTTTTATTGTTTATGTGACAGGCAACCATGGCGGGCCTGTGTTCCTGGGTCCTGCTGGCCATAGCGACAGCGCATCTAGTGGAGTGTTCAGAGAGCGTAGTGGAAGAAGTAGTCGCCCATACTTATGAGTAAGTTCCTTTTAACTACTGCATGCAGCATGTTACAAGAACAACATTCAGAGGGGTAATTGCGTAACTTGCTATCAGTAGGAATTGGTTTCATATTGATAGTTAAAGATTCATTGCGTTATTTACGTAGCTGAGCCGACAATTTATTCGAACAAATGACGCAATGGTTTATAAATAATCTTCAATCCCATTCAGATTCTGATAAATAGTGCGTTTCGCAATTAGGGTGCAGGTCTTTTCCAGTATTTTGTAGAGAACGTTAGCATTCTAATTTCAGTCTCAATGTGTCATAAATAGTCAAAAATACCTCGAATGTACCAACATAATTCAAAAGTTAAAAAAAAAAATGTTGAAGAGTCGGGACTGCGACTATAAGTTCAACGTTTTTAATTGTGGGAATTGGCCTCCTGGTGTCATTAGAAAGCTTATTATCTTTTTTATCAAGTTTTCAGCTTTGAAATAACATTTCATTCCAACTTTTTTAAGTATAGAAAAATTGCTTGGTTATTAAATTGTTTTATATTTAACCTGTAGTTTAATCATATATATCGATAAATCAATTGTCCATCAATGAAATAGATACAAGATTATGAAAACGTTTCGAAAACATAATCCTAATGAAGGTGTAATGATTACAGTGTAACAATTTTGGTGACTTAATTTGATTACTCAGATGCGTATATATTTTTACAATGGGGTACAATATATATTTATTAGAGTGAGGACAATTATCACTGTGATAAGTGAAATCATTTTTATACACCTATGAGATTGTTGTTTCATTTCATTCTGCAATTTCATACAGTAAAAGCAAAAAAACATTAGTAGATACTGTTGATAGAATAGACAGAATACTCTTTATGACTTACACCATACAAAATACAGATGTAATATCTAACAAATAAACCGAATCAACGCCGTATATAGTGGCATAGGTAAATTTGCGATGCGATGCCTATGGGTATGCGACCACTTTTCATCAGATTTGGGTGTGGACCTTCAGCCTGTTTGTCATCCGATGATATTAACAAAATCTTCCGCCCGCAGACCAGCATGGCGATACAGATGCGTGCCCGACGAGGGTTGCGAGCGTACAACGCACCCGCAGCCATCCAGTGCCAGCAACTCCAGCGGCCAGGTGTATGGCAGCCTCGACGTCTGCAGAACTGTCTGCGGCAGGTTCGGAGGTCTTTGGCCACGACCCATCACTGCAGCCATCGGCATGCAGACGGTTAAGATACATCCAAATTATCTCAGGTATGTTCGCTTTTATCCACAGCTTCGTTATCCCTTTTTGCGTTGTTCTTTTCGGTAAACGGTAAACGGTTTTATTTAGCTTGCCCAGTTTGATGTGTTTTAGGTAAAATTTTGTAATCGAAATTCAACCCCCTGCCTTATATCAGATTGATGTGACATTTTGTACACACCTTTGATTCAGATGACTTTACAATTTCGTATGTTGAGTATCATTGTACATCTAAGATGGCCGACGCCATAAAATGGCGGATTGCATATAATATGTCTTCACAATCCCTCCAATATGGTAGGTACCTATGAACAGAAAAGGCCTGCTAGTAAAATGCAGAACACAATGAATTAAAAAAAAATCGAAATGCTTAAACTATACTGAATGATTTTAATATATCATATTTATAGAAACACTAGCTTTTGCCCGCGGCTTCGCTCGCGTTAAATCCCCCCCCCCCATTTGAGGGAAGTGGGGGGTTAGAAAGAGACAAAAACTAGCCTATGTCACTCTTCATTCCTTCAACTATCTCCACTTAAAAAATCACGTCAATTCGTTGCTCTGTTTTGCCGTGAAAGGCGGACAAACAGACACACACAATTTCCCATTTATAATATTAAGTATGGATGAGTAGCAAAATAAATACAAAAAACTTGCAAATTAAAATAAGTAAAAAATGTTTAACATTGAAACGGTTTTATTGAAACAAAAATGTGGCGGCAAGACATTACCTGCCCATTTTGGGGGCAACCACGAGTAAGTATTGATCGAATTGGCTGGTTGCAACGCTTAAGAAATCCGCAACTAAGAAAGAAGCCCTTACCTCTTGGCTACGTACGCCCTGGTCCATGGTTGAGTACGGCAGCTGTAGGTAGAAACAAACGCCCTTATGAAATCACTATTCTAATCTAAACTAATCTTACTAGCCTGTATTGTCCCACTGCAGGGCAAACGCCTCTCTCTCTCTTTTCAACAGAATGATGAAACAATTATTAGCGACGTGAACAATGAACTATTTATGAACTAAACTACATTATATTATCATACATAAATATTGTGTAATTAATACATATTATAAGGACTGGGATCTATTGAAAAAAAAAAAACGACCGTCGACAGTTCAACAATTTACAAGTTTCTTTCAAACATTTCTGATGTTGCAGCACTGGTCAAGAAAATGTGACTTTTCTGTCTTATTTTGACAAATATGACGTACTGTCCCTGGGTAAGGGCCCTGCACTTCTTTTATAGCACGCTATCAATCCCCTGCCAGGGTTTCGAGATTTGTTCGAAAGAGATACCGTGGCCCTGGTATATGGGCAACTGAAGGAACATATATATATACAGGTTTTTTGTACATAATAAATAATTAAAAAATTATAACTATTATGAATCCTGAAAAGGAACTTCGTTCCATCCGGGTGTCCCTTGACACCTCTAAAGTTTTTTTCTACTAAACCGTTTTTATTTTAATTGTTGATGTTTGACATTAATTGATAAAGAAAACTTTAGTTGGAAACCTTGACCTACAGTAATCAGAATGTATTATTGACAACCCGTCTCGTGATAACATGGTAAACAATACCCGTTCTTTCTCCGAATACAGTGAGGCCTTGTTACAGGTTAAAAAGTGAATCGTTATCGAGAATATGTGCCGCTAACAGATCCATACAAACAATTGTTGTTTGATTTATGAATCAATAAACATGTTTACAATAGCCGATGAATATTATTACTGTATGTAATTATTCATTAGTAACAGAGTCTTGAACACGGTCCTTTCTTGAGTCGTGTTATTGATTTGTCTATGGCCATCAGTAAGGTTAAATTACCGTTATGCCAATATTGATTGAGGATAGCGAACTGCGTAGACTAATGAATGATTAATGTAAGAAATATTTTTATTATTTAAATATCATCATCATCATTTCAGCCGAAAAACGTCCACAGCTGGAGATAGGCCTCCGCCAATTTCGGGAGGTTTTTGCATAATCGCCACGCTTGGCAGGTGGATTGGCGATCGCAGTATGGTGGTAAAATGCAAAGAGAACGCTGCTGCCCAATCTCTAGTAAGTAAGTCTCTTAATCGCCTCTTGCGACACCCACGGGAAGAAATAGCATGGTGCTATTCTTTACGTCCGGTGTCACACGGACTTAGTAACTAATTTGGCGTAAAATCCAAGACAACTTCTGAAGAAATCGTGTGTTTCTTGTCCTTTGAGTCGTGACTACGGACGTGACGACGGCCATTGTTACAATGTGGGTAATAGAAATAGCGTTGAAAAATGTGGTTTAAATAATTTATTTTTATAAAGTTGAGGCAAGATTTAGTAGAAACATTGACAATATTGAATAACACCATAATTTATAGTCGATTAGAGTTATAAATATGAAAGAAAAAAAAAATCGGAAACATTTCAGTATGTATGTACTTTATTGCTAACTTGCATGCTAATCATTATACAATACGCCTATTTTGCTAAAAACAACCGTAAAAGGCAGTAACAATAAGTATATATGTCTTTTGACTCTGCTTAATTTAATTTAAATTATAGAAGTGACCAAATTGGCCGTTATCGTGTTTTAACAATGTCCTGCCGAGATAAGAACTGGCCAATAAGTACGAATATATGTACGCGATATAGAATGTTTAACGAATAACTACAGGAAAATCCTGGCGATGTTGATAAAAATGAGTATTGTTATGCGATGTTATAGTATTATGTATACTATGTGTATTATATATACTATATGTTATATTATTATATACTCGCAACCGGCGTGTGTGTATGACCAATTGTATGAACCTAAACGAGGCAAAAGAAGTGTGCAGAGATCGTAGCAGGTGGCGTTCCGTGCTTTCTGCCTACCCCCATGGGAAAAAGGCGTGATTGTATGTATGTATGTTATAGTATTAAATAATAAATAACAATTTAAAAATTCAAAAATCAGGTTTTCGTAGAAAACTAAAGTAAAGAGTAGAAAATAATGGACAGAAAGCGTGGGGTGTTTGATATCAATTAAAAATACTTCAAAAAGCACTCCACGCTTTTTTTCGAAATATGTACTAGCTTCTGCCTGTGACTTCGAACGCGTGAAATTTCTTGCCCCCTCGACCCACGCCCTTTGCGTCGCATCGAATTGTCTGCTCGTGCGAGTACTTTGTACGTCGTGAGTTTGACTTCTTTCTGCTCGGCTCCTAAGAGTCCAAGTGTGATGTTATATAGCCTATAGGCCTTCCTCGATAAATGGGCTATCCAACACTAAAATGATCTGATATTAGCTCTTGAAACCAAGCAAACTCTACAGCTTTATAATATGAATATAGCTATGTCACATTTAATATTATTTTGTCAGTGTGTACCATGCTCGGATTTTGTGTGCTTCAGTTTTTTACCGATTTCATAAAAAGGACAAGGTTCTCTATTCGGTTTAATTTTTTAATGTTTTTAACCTCAGTACTCCGTTACAAACAGATTTAAAAAAAAATCTTTGGTTTTAAAACACACAAATCGAAATTTAAAAACTTGTGTTGCTCAAGTTTTGGTTAGTGGTTTTTGAGTTAGCTTCAATAATACGTATTTCACTTAGAAAGTGAAGGCATACGACCTACCAGAGCTAAAAAGTGCAAAATAAAAACTTTACTATCGGTTTTCCGTTTTTAGTCGGAAATATGTATAGTGAATTATTTATTTTATGCAACTGATAGAAGAATAAGATAATCATAAATCATTCGAGTAACATCACACTACACATGCCACATCTGCAAAGTACAGTGTAATTCAAATTGCAAGAAGTTTTTATTCGTGATAAAACAGCTGTGCTAAACATTTAAGAACACATTTAAATAATAAGTGGTCAACCATAAACTTTTGATATTCTATTAGCCATGGATTATAGCTGTTAGCTATGCTTCGCTGGCATCATATTTTACGACACACTAACTTTTGGGATGTAGGTACCTCTGTGTACGACTTTGTCAAACCGTCACAAATGCGTCATTTTATAGCGGTATTACGTACGGTTAAATACTAATGTTACTATGTAGTAGTAACAGTTGTCTACTGTTGTCTTCGTTGGATGTCACCGTAACATTATGAACATCGTTAGATTACAATTTATTTAGCGCAATTATAAACTATCGAAAAATTGTGAACTGCAAAAACCATTTACAATTACGGATATTTAAAAACGATTATAAACTATGGAAGATGAATACGTTAAATTATAAGCAGTATGGTACAGTTCACTATCTCGCAAGATGGATTATAATCTAACGGTATTTACAATTTTTACGGTGACACATAGGTACATATTTTTAACCGATAGCATTTTTTATCTATGGCGAAGTGAGGATTTTATAAGAGTACCTTAGTTAATGAATAAATCCAACATTATCTTATGATTACTTATGTCCCATAGTTGGGATACTCTTACGATAAGATAAGAAAATCAGACAATAATTAAACACGTGCGATTAAAAAAACAATCAGGTTCTAGGAACCTAAGCAAATTTTTAAAAACAAAATAATAATAATATTTTTTAAAGTTAATTGGTTTGCATGTAGGGGGGTAATCTCTACTAGTAGTTTTCGAAAAACTCTTTGCAGTTGATAGCCCAATTCCTAAGGAAGGTTATCCCAAGATTAAGCAAGGTTCCCACGGAAAAGAAAATGAAAGTCAGAAAGAACGCTAAGAGAAAATGAAGTCATGTCACGGGCGGACGATGCGATGCTATAGGATAAGAGGAACTTTCACGCAGGTGAAGTCGCGAGCAGAAGCTAGTATAAGAATAAAACAGAAGTCTAGGGTAAATTATTTCAGTCCGATTCCATTGGTAACCGCATAGACTTTATTGATCTGATCAGCAATCGGTCAAAAATAGATCTTTATAGGATTCTGTAAACCAATAAAAATAAGTATAAACCAGGACCCTAATCACAATTTTTAAGGATGTTCTTAATCCATTGCCTCATATATTCGTAATATTTGTCTGTTTAGCAACGTAAAAACTGCAATGAATGTTGTTCAAATCTATTTTGACATTTGAACAACATTCATTGCAGTTTTGACAGGGGTTGCTACTGATAGTGTATTAAGCTATTACCCCGCTGGTAGAACATCATCATCAGCATTTCAGCCGACAGACGTCCACTGCTGGACATAGCCCCCCCCCCCCCAAAAAGAGGGGTTTGCCATAATTGCCACGCTTGGGAGGCGGGTTGGCGATCGCAGTAAGGTGGTAAAATGTATAGAGAACGCTGCTCCCCATTCTGTAGTAAGTCGCTTAATCGCCTTCCACGCCCACGGGAAGAAATGGGGTCCTATTCTTTACGTTCGTCACCACACGGACCCCTGGTAGAACGTTAAGCAATAACCGGCAAGAAAGTGGTGGTTAGCTACATTAAGATATTCTTAACTACTCGTTGAGTTCATTTATTTCCATTCTGATGAAGAAAAACTACTAAACGACTGCTCGAACACATCACGTGAATTATGAAGGAAAAGCGTCACATAACAGTAGCCGGACAATAAGTGACGTCTTCAACGTGACAATTCTTTCTTTTTCACGACTTCCTGAATAAATCATGTCTATTTTTATGTACCGTGTGGTGCCGGACGTAAAGAATAACACCACCCCATTTCTTCCCGTGGGTGTCGTAAAAGGCGACTAAGGGACTTACTAGAGAATGGGCAGCAGCGTTCTCTATGCATTTTACCACCATACTGCGATCGCCAACCCGCCTGCCAAGCATGGCGATTATAGCAAAGCCCCCAAATTGGGGGAGGCCTAAGTCCAGCAATGGACGTCTTACGACTGAAATGATGATGATGATTTTTGATAATAACATTCGTTGTTTTATGAATTATATTGAATTATTATGAACTAGCTTTTGCCTGTGACTCCGCCCGCGCGGATGTCGGAAAATATCCCACGAAAACAAACAACCGGGAATAAAAAGTACCCTATCTGATAATCATCATCTGCCTAGTCTTTTCCCAACTATGTTGGTGTCAAATGTACCGTATGTGTCATAACAGATTATATACTATCTGTGTGCCAAATATTCAAACCCGTTCAGCCGTTTTTGTGCCATTCTTAAAGATCAAGACAAATAAACGAACGGACAAAACTTGAACTATATTTTAGCATAAGAGTCGTTCCCATCTCCTCGTAGCCAATTACTCTTGTTCAAAAATATGCAATGTATAGTTTTTACTTTTATTACCTATTATTATTTATGTGTGGGTGTTAGCTTGTTATATTTATAAATTTAATTTAACTCGAATTTGATCGAAGGCTGAACGAATTAAAATTATTATGACGATTTTCTTTGAAGGCTCTTCTGCGTTCAACTGTTTTTCCACAATTTTTTCATGTAATTTTTATTCAACGATGATAGGTCGTCTGAGTTTAAGAAAGAAAAAAATTTGATATTTAAAACTGATTTTAATTCATAACGAATTTTTATATTAAGAAAGTGAAAGGCGTCTTACAATTTACTCCGTAATGTAATAACCGTTTCTCAGAGCCAAACGCTTCAGGTGAATTACGACTTTACAAGCGCGTGACACGTCGTTGTTGACACCACTCTAGTGACAACCCGCAGGTGTCTCGCGTGCGTCTATCTCGCGATCTATTCCGGGCACTCTGGCCAGTGACACTGTCATTGCGTCACTCCGGGCCCGCGTCACAACACTCTGACATATTACCTGCGACAGTTATGAGAGCATCGAGTGTAGTCTGTGGCTAAGAATAGCCGGGCCGTCTCCCGTAGTGTCGCAATCGTAATAAGATAGTCTATCAGGTGCATGGGTTACTGCAGCCAAATATTATTTAACTAGGTATAGCTACGTATGTAGTCATTGATTATTTTATTCAGTGTGGTAGGTCAATGCTGTACGTGTATAATTTATAAAAATCGTTTTTGCGAAAATGTTTGCTTATCTGGAGCGTTTTGCTCGGAAATGGTTGAAAATTCGGAAAATTTGAATGAACCATAAGATGTAGATTTTTTATAAGCTTTCATTTGTACCTTTTTTGAGATTTAAGCAAAAAAACCGGTGTGTGGGAACTTTGTGCCTCCACCACCGTCTCACCACCTAGATGTCACGACTTTTAGTATGTTAACTATCTTCGCACCCTGAACAAGTACCTATCTCGAGGAATCGTTTAAGTCCCTGCTCTTGCACTCTACAACTCCTTTATTGGAGTACTAGCCTATCCAAAATATGTTGGGATCGCCTTCGACTCTAACCGAATCCAGTATTTTAGTACACCAATATTTTACATAGAGTTCAGGCCTGTAACTGACTTTCACAACCCAGTTACCGGGTTTTCCAACACCTAATTATTAAAATGCAAAGAAAATTGAAATTCATTAATTGTTCGTCCATGGTGATCCACGGATTGATTAAATGTGGTTCGATGCCATCATTTAGTGGTTCCGTACGCATCCTACTATTACTGCTATCTGCCGTATTGTCTATTTTTAATGTAAAGTAGGTAGATAATTCTAACTGCAGTTGGAAGAATCTTGCCGTGATTTCAAACTCCGGTAATAATTCAAGATTTTATAGCTTCAACCCACATTTTCCTTTTTATTCTACCCAGTGCACTGTAACGATGAGTACAGTGTGCAATATAAAAAGGCATTTTTAGCAGTGAAATATAAATAATTAGATAATAATCAAAATCACAAACGACCTCCAAAAAATATTATGTAGACCAACCGGAATTTAAACAAAAAATAGTTTAGATAACCAAATGTATTCTACGTTTGTAAAATAACGTTCTTTATAATATATTCTAACAAACGGCCATGAAAACCTCTATTCTTCAGTAAGACCTCTAAAAATCTATAAAGCATCAATGTTACATTACAATAGGATGTCAAGTTCCCACGTTCGTAGCCACATAATAACGTAATGACAAATATAATTATAGGAGGCAAGTTTTATGAAGGTTAAAACTAAGCTATGTGACTAAGCAAGTCTTAGCTTGGAATTCTGCATCAATCAATCTTATGATTGATGTTGAATTGCAGATAGTATGAAAAATATGCTCTATAGACGTTTTTTATTTTCAGTATACCTAATGGGATTTGTTACAGTCTGTATAATGGGATGGGTTTTGCAGCAAACTGCAGACAATAAATGGAAAAGCCTTAGCCGTTCTTTGCTTCTTGTTTACCTAAGTACTTAATAGCCTGTGTCTTAAGAGTTTTGACAACCTGCATGCGTAGCATGACCCGTAGAACGGGTTTTGTCGACGGAAGAATAGACAAAGTTACAGATTGTAGAAAGATTAAAGACAGAATTAAAGATTGTAGAAAGATACAGTACAGTACAGGTACAGTTTTATGCTGGCGTAGCATGACAGTTCTATCTCTATTCTACCAAGAATATACAAAGTTATTTCTATGGTGGTCATGCTACGCGTGCTGAAACACGATTCATAGAAGTAACTAATAGTTTCACGATGCAAAATGATTGATGATTTTCATTTTAATATTAACGTTTAAACAATTGTTGAAAGAATAACGTGGCCCCTAACAAAAATTAGTTATCTACAAAAAAAAAAAAAAAAACAATATTGAACGAAGCGTCCTAAACTCATATACTTTGATATCCGTCCACGATTCCACTATGTATTAACTATTAATATCGTTAATAGGAAGGGCTAACCAGAATAAATCGTTTCATGTGCTGGGAGCCATCCAAGAGTTTGACAGACTGCGGTCTAAAAATATCTGGGGACCACTTGTAGTACTACGTATCTAGAAAACAATATAATAAACTACAAATAATAATGTAGTTATTGTCTTGTTGATAAATTATTATTTATTTATAACGTCACTTTAGTAATCTACGGTAACCGGGTCATCTGATTGTGTTTTGTTGTATCATGATTTGATCGTATCGATTTCGATATCCGACATATGTATGAAATTCAATCAACAATCAATTCGGTCTATCGCAGTCCACTGATGGACATAAGCAGCTCTCAAGCTGCGCCATAACACCCTGTCCTCCGCCTTCCGCATCCAGTCTGCCCTAGTCACTTTCTTAAGGTCGTCGGTCCATCTAGCTGGGGACGCTTGCCGATACGCGGTCTCCAAGTCCAGGACTCGGAAAATGGCCAGCCCACTGCCACTTCAGTTTGTTTACCCTACAAGCTATGTCAGTAACTCCAGTTCTTTTCTTTTAATTTAATTTCTGATTTTATCCTTCAAAGAATGTGAAATGAAATTATGCTAGTTAATTTAATTTGATTGGTTTGGTTTTGTTTTTTTAATTTGATTTGTTTTGGTTATAATATCAGTAGGACGGCAATTTTCAAATATTAAAAGAAAAATTGTGTGTGTCAGGTTCGACGCACGACTGGAGTTTACTCGTTACGAAGGATTATAAAATGTATAATAAACAAAACATAACGCATAACGTAACGTAACGTAATGGAGAAAGTTTGATTTTCATCCCATCAATTTTCATACCCCGGGCTTATATATGAAAATCGATTCTTAAAGAGTAAACTCCAACTCTAAAAAAACTACAAAAATCGTGTACCATCTCCTATCTAAGAAATAAACAATTAATTTAAAAGTAATATCGCAATGTTTGCACTTGCTCCAGTTATGAAGACTTCACATGTTATCGCTACAATAACATGTGGAGTGCTCATAATTGTTTGTGACTTTGACATCAAACTATATCACTTTGAATCGTTTTACTGAAGGCCATGATATGATATCATAATTAGTGATGTGTCGGATCGTTAAAAAAGAATATTCGCGGAAACGGATTCGAATACGGATATTAGGTATAAAGATCCGCGTATACGGATACGGATCTTAACTTTCTTACTCAATCGGTGTCGATGCGCGTGACCTTGAAACGATAGTTGACGCCATGTTTCGACTTCCATTGCGCGAGTCTTTCTTTTGTTCTGTTTTTAGTTTAGTCACTAAATAATTGTTTTTTAGAAATATAAAAATAATCTGAATAGAATTTTGTAGTTTTTCATTGCTACCTAATCATCACCTATATTAAAAATTTGATTAATTAATTTGATTGAATGTTAATTAATAAGGAAAAAGATCCGCCAAAAAAGTAACAGATACGGGTCCGTCTTTTCCTTTGGATATCCGTGGATACGGATACGGATATCCGGAACATCACTAACCATAATCTATAAATAAATATAAAATGATGTTAAATATCGATCGATATGTGGGACTAACATAACAAGTTCATGTAAGGTCGCCGACCAGAGGTCAGTCACCTTGGTACCATTGACATGTGTTAATATTCATCTTACATGTAAGTACTAAGTTGGTTAACAGTCTATCCAGTGGACTACTCTAAGTAACGGTTATAGCCTTTTACGTCTTTGCTGAGATTATACAGTAGGAATAAGAGTATAAGCGAATGTGGCCATGAACTACTGTGACTTACATACCCTCTGAGAAAGGAACTGAGGTATCTTGGTTTGAAATCACAGCGCTGCCGCTGACATCCGTTTGCATGAGGTCCTACACCGTTTTTTTTTTTGGGTTGTAAATCATTGAATGACTTCTCCCGCTCTGGGCGAAGCAGGAGGGCGTGTCGGACTTTTACTGACTAAAACCCACCCGTGTTCCTTCAGTTACTTGTGCCAGGGCCACGATAACTGTTACGAACAAATCTTCAATTCTGGCAGAGGTCCTACACCCATATTTCGTAACACACTATCAATCAGAGTCTGAATCATTTTAGAACAAATTGATAATTCATTGCTTCATATGTTGGAAAAGTTTGTCTGCTCAGCAACGTAAATAAGGCAATGAATGTTGTTTAACTATGAATATTAAACCAATTCCTACCGATAAAAAGTTCCGCAATTACCCCTCAGGTCGGGTAGTGTTTGGATATTTCATTTAAACATTTCTTAATAGATGCCCAGTGTCTGAGGTTGTGATAAAGGTTGTCGTAAAAAATAGCACCATCCCATTTCTTCTTGTGGGTGTCGTAAGAGGCGACTAAGGGACTTACTAAAGAATGGGCAGCAGCGTTCTCTATGCATTTCACCACTATACTGCGATCGCCAACCAGCCTGCCAAGCGTGGCGATTATGGCAAACCCCCGCCAAATTGGGGGAGGTCTATGTTCACCTGTGGACGTATTCCGCGTGAAATGATGATAATGATGAATGGTGATGATGATGAATAGACTCGCAGATAAAGGAGAAACATAACTGGTATAAAATGTGGTGTACCTACTAAATAAAAACTACGCTGTGCCTAAAAGTTTAACGAGAAAGCGGTCGATCGACGTCGCCTGTTGTCTCAGAATGTGTCACCCCATACAGCGGTACATAATCCATAATTACCATACTTGATGATGTATATATGAAAGTAACTCTTTGCAGTTTCGTGCCTTAACGGCTGAACGGATCTGGATAAAATTTATCACAGGTTTAGACCATGCCTTTTTTGTGGTGGGAAATCATCAAATGACTTCTCCCCAGTCTGGGCGGAGCGGGAGGGCGTGTCATAATTTTACTTACTAAAACCCACCCGTGTTCCTTCAGTTGCCCATGTGCCAGGGCCACGGTAACCCTTTCGAACAAATCGCGCGACCCTGGCAATTAGACCATGACCTGGGTAAAGTTAGGTTTTTATCTCAGTAGTAAGTTCCCGGATGATAATTTCCGCTATGTACACGGGCGAAGCCACTAATAAACATACAGGATAAGTTTTTATCCAGCACGTAAATTGTAACCATGAATTCAGCATATCAAAATCAAAATCAAAAGTCATTCATTCAAATTAGGCTGAGGATCAGCACTTTTCGAACGTCAAAATTACAAAAGACAGTCCCCCCAAAACGCCCACCCGTCGCACACTTCCTAGTGCTTTAGCTGGGAAGAAGAAGTGGCCAACAAACTCCCCAGCAGCACAGCTGTCTGTCCAGTTAGAAGAACTTGATTCTATACAATGGTATATAGTAAAACATTAAGAGACAAAAATTAAATTAAATGATTTGCTATATGCCAGCTAGCCAACCCAATATAATATATCATTCTAGACCCCCTTGTGCAGACATTTATCGTCGGTTTTACAAATAAAAGAAAAATGCAATACTTACGGGGTCAAAATGTATTGAACAGCTGATTTTTTTTTTGTTTAACCGACAAAAAAAATTCTGCGCTGGGGGGCCTAGAATGATATGCTGAATTTATGGTTACAGTTTGCGCACTGGATAAAAACTGACCCTCTATATCAAAATATGTCACACTCAATGGAAATAAGAAGCGTCATGTTATGGTAACCAGTTGTAATAAAGATTAGTCGGCTCTCTCTGTCTGAGGCAGCCCTAACTCCATTGAAGCGATTTGCCGGAGCTCGTCAGGGGTGAACAACCTATCTTAAACAGTTGAACAGCGGTTCCTCGACCTACGACCTAAACATCGTTTATTTGACAGTCGTGACCACAGAATTCGCTACATGGAAACACGCCCATTTGTGCTGTTTTATTACGATAGTACTCTTTAATAGCCTATAAAGTTTATCGAAGGAGTTTGTGTAGTTTAACATACATTGACCTTTGAAATTAAAATCTTTTACTATAGGTTAGCAAGTCTTGCAAGGTACTTTTTTTTTACTAATGCCGTCTTTTGGGACAGATCAGCTCAAAGTTGTTATGGCTCTTTCTCCAAAAGGCTCTACCAGACATGGCCCTGCATAGTAAGACTAACATAAACTACTAATAATATAATGTTTGGACTTTAAAAGAGATCGGATCGGATTGTCTTCTCAGGGATCAGTCAGCTTGGAAACGCCGGAGCCTTTTAGTTTAAAAACTTTTTATAAAAAAATAACAACCAACTTCCTTAAAAAAAAAAAACACTACAAACTCAAAAATAACTTTAATTTCGGAATTCGGTGTCTTAGGATCTGTATTTAAGGTATTTTTGCCACCGACTTAGTTTTTAGTTTTTAGTTATGGTAGATACCCCGCACTAATCTAATCGCGTTATTCGTTCATTTGTCGCGCAAATACTTAATGCAAATTTAAGACTTATGTGGTTTTCACATGGACCCCATTGTCCAAATGGAACCAAATAAAAATGGGACCATTCGGGAAACACCAGCTTTCAAATAGAAAAAGAATCATCAAAATCGGTTTCATCCAGTCAAAAGTTATGAGGTAACAAACATTAAAAAAAAAAAAAAAATGCAGTCGAATTGATAACCTCCTCCTTTTTTTTTAAGTCGGTTAAAAAAATATAACAACAAAATATTGACGTGTAAAAGTATCTAAAGGTGAATGCTCCAAACCAGCCCGCGAAATTCAAATTTTCTAACGTTTTTTGCCATTTGTAGGCCAGTGCTAGGTTGTATGTTGATTAAAATATTATTCGCGCCTGTAAGACGTATGTAGTTACAGAATTATAATCATCAAAATCAATACAACCCTCCAAGTTCATAAAGGCCTAAGAACAAAAAAAAAATGAAAAATAGTCATTCCTACAGCTTTATGAACTTAGAGCGTTGTATTGATGATTTTGTTGATTATAATTCTGTAACTACATATGTCTTACAGGCGCGAATAATATTTTAATCAACATACAACCTAGCACTGGCCTGCAAATTGCAAAAAACGTAAGAAAATTTGAATTTCGCGAGCTGGTTGAAGCAGAAGATGTACTTACATTATTAAAAATTTCATTAAGTGATAACTTTATAATTTAGCTCATTAAAATGATGTTATGCCTTTCTTTGCACTTGGTTCTGTTATTATTATTTGGTATGGAAATTATCTTATTTGCCTGGATACAAAACACCGGTGAGATGTGGGTTTACCACAGGTATACACCTATACCTAATCATTAGGGGATTCTAGGGTTTATGTCTACACTCTTCACTTCTACAACCAGACCGTTTCTATCGGTTTTTGGTATCCCCATCATGATCTTATTGGGAAAATAACAGTTACACACTACAATGACAAAAAAAAATTTGCAATAGCGGGAACTGTAGGGGACCTCCAGAGCTCCTGGGAGACTAAGGTCTATGTTGGTGAGCAGAAAAAAAGAGCAAGCAGAGGTCCACCGAAACCAGTATAATTTTGAAAGTGCTTTACAAGAAAAAAAAAGGAAACCTCTGAGCTACAGTATGAGTAAATTCTATTACCTAAAACTTTTTCCACATAAAAACAAGTTATAAAATTAATGCGCAAATAATAAAACACTTAAAATTTTATAGGTACAATAAAATTAAAAAATGTGTTAGTGCAACAACATTACAGTATACAATGCAGAGCGTGTGTGCAAGTAAGTGTGCAGTGCAGTTTACAGTGTGTTACAAACTGTGTTACTATAAACCAATTCCAACCAGCACCCTAATTGCAAAACGCACAATTTATCAGAATCTGAATGGGATTGAAGATTATTTCTAAACCATTGCGTCATCCGTTCGAATAAATTGTCGGCTCAGCAACGTAAATAACGCAATGAATGTTGTTTAACTATGAATATTAAACCAATTCCTACCGATAAAAAGTTCCCCAATTACCCCTCTGTATTAAATAACTATTATAAATCACATTTTATTCTCTTTCATTCATAATATTGATAGGATAGTAATATAAGCTTTGTTTTGTTTAGAAATATTTGTAGCCATAATGTGGCAGAATATTTTGAAACCAAAATTTTCTTACAAATAAACACTTGTTTTGTGGTAAAATTAAATAGGAATGGAAAAACAAGAAAATTATAAAAATACAGTCGAAGAGTAAAAATATATTACGGAGCAATATCCATTTTTTTCCGAATTTACCAGTTGGAAAAGATTATTATTAAAACATTTTAGAAGAGATTATTATATTGACCACTAAGGCGACGTTTCACGTAGGGCGTACTCTAAACCTAATGATGATCTGACCATTTTTTATCAAAGACTTTATAAAGGTTAAATGACCATATACTTTACTTTGTGATTACGATGCTTTAAAAAACATCGGAAATGATGAAGCAGTGGAATTTTATTTACAAAAACTGAATTCTATTGTTACGAATGTGGGCAGTAATTTGTTCTACCATTTCCGCTGAATTGCCTTGCACGGTCAACATTGATTTTGTGTCTAAAATGTTATGTCACAGTGGGGCACAGTCATTAATTTTGGACATCGTTGACGTAGAGTACTGGGTAGAGTACGGAGAATCGCGTAATAAGTAAAGTGTTATCTACTTATTGGAAAAACCAATAGGTTGGTAGCACTTAACTTGATCTAAGAGGATCAGGCGTTTATTAGTTACGGTGGCAGAGAAATACTTATTCTAATATTTTAAACTATGTTATTACAAGTACTATGTACTATGTACCTACAAGGGTTGGACAGAGGTTCAGACAGAGGTCAGTTATGTTTAAGCCCCATGTAATTGGGGGCGAGTCTATTGCAGACTACATCCAGAGTTAGGGCTAATCTGCCAGGGTCGCGAGATTGTTCGAAAGAGATACCGTGACTCTGGCACATGGGCAACTGAAGGAACACGGGTGGGTTTTAGTCAGTAAAAATCTGACACGCCCTCCCGCTCCGCCCAGAGCGGGAGAAGTCATTTGATGATTTACCATCAAAAAAAAAAAAAGGGCTAATACTGAGCAATTCCAGATAGATAAACTCAATAACAACCCGCCACAACCCACCACAATAGGACCTCGTGCTCAGCATTAGCGCTTGCTACCACTAGACCCAGAGGCAGTCAAAGATGTTTGTAATATCATTCAATAATCCAACATACCTTGACGAGCTTGTGGCTAAGTAATAGCAGCTGCCAAGAAGTATCAAATTACCCAGCAACTGCTGGGTTGTGGAGGTCAGATAGGCAGTTGTTCCATGTAAAATACTGCTACTCAGATGCATTCGATTAGACAGGAAGCCGACCCTATCATAGTTGGGAAAAAGCTAGGCAGATTGATTAACAAAACAACATACCTCTGCCTAAATCTTCGAGTATGATGAAGAACCTACAGTCGTGATGTTACGCTATGTTAATCCAACAATCAAACCCTCAGGTTCGATCTACAAAACGTGCCCGCAGAAGCTCTTTCACTGATGGTGGAGATGACGAAGCTGGTGGGTCCCAACTTGCTAGCAGAGTGCGATGGCGTGGTCACAGACATGGTGGAGACGCCCGTCGTGGTGTACCTGTACGTGAGGACTGCGGATATCACTCTGACGTGGAACACTGATGAGGAATACATGCTTGATGTCCAGACTAAAGGTATGTTACCTTCGCTGTTGTTCCTTTGACCTTTAATATGTCTGTAATCGGA
This sequence comes from Aporophyla nigra, assembly GCA_947507805.1. Taxonomy (NCBI): domain Eukaryota; kingdom Metazoa; phylum Arthropoda; class Insecta; order Lepidoptera; family Noctuidae; genus Aporophyla; species Aporophyla nigra. The sequence continues at coordinate 16,085,739 of OX382309.1, read as the reverse complement.
AGGTTCCCAGGAACGTGCCACTAAAAAAAAAATATTTAAAAAAAAAACTAAAAAACATGCTTCCATAGAAAACCTAACTAAAAAGTAGAAAATAATGGAAAAAAAGCGTCGGGTGCCTGATATCAATAAAAATACCATACCCCACCTATAGTTTTTAAGTATAAGCCCCGGCTGGAGGCCTTAAATTTACCTTTAAGGAATCCGCGGGAAAGACCCTTTAAGTAGTAACAGCCTTGACAGGATAACTACGAGATGCCCAAAAAAAAAAAGCCTCTCGTATATAATCTCGATTTCTACCAGTCAACTCCTACTGCAAGAACTTTGTTTCAAAACAATCGCAAATCTCGAGTAGAACAAGTTATATCTAGTCAAGTCTACACTTATCTAGCCTTCATTTTTATTATAATACGAGTTTAGGCCTCGTTTTTATTACAAAATGTGTGCCTATCATTTGACGACCGAACCACTAATAGATTGGCTATCACAAATCTTTTTATTTCTTTTTCAGAGGATCAGATATCAGTTCAAGTGCATGCAAAAACAATATATGGAGCCAGGCACGCCTTGGAGACGTTCACTCAACTTGTAGCGTCAGACAGACCTGACTTCTCCGACCAGCACACTTGCAGCCTCCTACTGGTCTCCGGAGCGAAGATTCGTGACCGTCCCACCTACGAACATAGAGGTCTTCTTCTTGACAGTAGCAGACATTTTATTCCCATGGAAGATGTGTTGAGGACCATCGACGGCATGGCAGCCAATAAAATGAATGTTTTCCACTGGCATGTCACCGATTCGCATAGTTTTCCCCTGGAGTCAACAAGAGTACCGCAATTCACTAAGTAAGTTTCATTTCTCTATTATTATTTTTGGTTTTCTTTATGATTAGTTGATGTATAAACAGGGTGGCAAGGGCATCGACGTACAACTTGAATATTAAAATCATGTACTCTTATTTAGTACATGATTTCAACAGCTGTTCCATACATTTTAACCGCGTAGGTATTGCACTATGAAACAACCTTTTTTTTTAATAATCAAGGTAAATTTTCGATCTTTGGCGTCCGGAATCATCACCGTCGATGTCGTTGCTATCCATTATAGCATTAGACTATCAAGTACCCTAGTAGGTATGACAAAGGGCAAGACAATTAAATGCTTTAAAGTAATTATCCGTTTGCAATGAATACGTGACTAGTTGATAACAGTTTCTAATTTTCTTTCAGATACGGAGCCTATTCCGCGAGAGAAATCTACTCAGCAGAAGAAGTGAGGAAGCTGATAACATACGCGCAAGTGAGAGGTGTGCGAGTTGTGATCGAAATTGACTCGCCCGCGCACGCTGCGAACGGCTGGCAATGGGGACCAGTGAGTTTACTCCTGAAGTACTACCGTATTTTATTGTATTGTAGAACACACAGATTGTGCGTATTTTGAATAATACCTACCCACTGCTATGCTTGAAATCCCTAAAAGTAATTGACAACTCTTCAAACCCCAGGAAGAGTAATCAATAGTTTGTAAAAGACCAGGGAATTGTATAAATAGCAAAATATTTGTAGAGCTCTTTGAGAATCTATTGAAGCCAATTTCAGTATTTTGCTGCAAACCATGGAGAAGTTAAGGTTTTTTATTTCTATGCAAACTCATTCATTGCTGAGCACAACTTAGGTAGGTACGTATGGCGACAAATCAAGCTATATTGTCCAGTATAAGCTGACTTCTCATTGTATGAAAAACTAAACAATGCGAGCTCAGCTAAAATGTAGCCGTGTATGTTGATATGTAGCCGTGTGTACTAATACATTAATATCATCTGCTAGGACGTTGGGTTTGGCTTCCAATCCTACCGGATTCAGCTATACATACCAATATTTTACATGGACCGCTTATGTCACCTCTACACCCCATTATCGTTACTGTGTAATACGAAACCCCTTGATAAGACTGGTTGTCAGACTTTCGGTACTCTGAGGACTCGTAACGACTGTTAAAGATCCACGTATGATAGCCGGGACAAACAGCTTAACGTGCTTTCCGTGGCACGGAGGGGTCTTGGTATGTAAAGATGGCCACCCATCCACAGACTAACCGCGCCAAGAGTAGCTTAACCTCATCAATAGACCCGTGCGGCTGTTATTACTTAGCCACAAGCACCTCAGGTAATTACGTACAACTTCTGTGTAAAATTATTATTCCTCTGTTTATTGGGCATGGTTCCAATCCTGAGCTACTACTAAGAATCGACTCAGTAGGTGCACCGTTAATACATGTTGATGAACTTTAGATGCTGCTAGGTGTAATGTATGAGCTATAAAGGACTGTATAGCGTCTTATTAAATTAAATAATATAGCAAATAATTATTGAACGAAAAACAAACGTGCTTGGGAAGAAGAAGTGGCACAACAAACTTCCCAGTAGCACAACTTTCTTAGATATCAGCGTGGTCAAAAGTAATTTCGAGGTTTTTTCAAGTCATACATATTTTTTTATAATACATTTTTTTTAAAGTGCTTGTAGCGTGCATTTTCGCGAGAACCAAACTTGTTTGCCAAATATCAGCCCGATAGCTTCAGTCAAAGTGCGTGAAATATTGATTGAAAAATTCGGGGACATACCAAATGAAGTAAAATAAAAGCTTTAACAAATACCTTGCGAAGCTGTGGCGGGTCGCTTATACTAAATAAACACATAATGGTGCCGATTCCCTTATTCACAAACTAAACTAAATTTAAGTTCAGTGCATCTTTTTCTTTCTATTTCATTAAGAAAAGGACAGAAGATAAATTTTAGTTCAGTCCTGTCAAATTAATCAGCGCTCCATACAAGTTTAGACGTGATTAAAAACTTGCCTACTAAAATTACGTCAATTTACGTCAAGCGCTGATTAATTTGACAGGACTGAACTAAAATTTATCTTCTGTCCTTTTCTTAATGAAATAGAAAGAAAAAGATGCACTGAACTTAAATTTAGTTTAGTTTGTGAATAAGGGAATCGGCACCAATATCTTGTTTTACTACCAGTTTTTCAAAGAAATCGATGCACTTTCCAGGAGTATGGTCTCGGCAACCTGGCCGTATGCGTGAACCAGTGGCCATGGCGCCACCTGTGCGTGCAGCCGCCGTGCGGCCAGCTGAACCCCGCCAACCCCGCCGTGTACCGCGTGCTGGCCGACCTGTACCGGGACATCGTGGATGCTGTGCCTGCGCCTGCGCTGCTGCACATGGGAGGGGACGAGGTAAGGCATGCCTGGATCTCACTATGACCTAATTCAGAGCCAACAAATTTTTTCTTGTTACCTAAAGCACTGTAATCATTTTTTATTCTATCCAATTCTTACTGGATACGATATTTTTTATTATTACTTTACTTCTTACTATTATTTACGTGCACCTACCGTTCTTCATTAGTTCGTGTATTAAGATTAACTTGTATTTCTCATGATGTTGAACTGTATTTTTTGAGAAATGGTAACTACAGGGTGTAAAAAGATTTATTGGATTGGTAAGAAAATAATGAAACACTTTTATTATTACTTATCTGTTTCTTTTGAAATATTTTTTCTATAGTAACTATTTCCAGCACGTTATAGAACATTCTCGAAGGAATGCGTAGACGTATATATAAGCGCGGCGCGTGGCATTGTTGCGTAGTATTATTGAAAATGGACGACAGGTGTCTTCGAGCACTCTACTTCTACGAGTTCAAACAAAGTCACTCGACGCGTAAGGCAGCGGATAACATCAACCATGCGTTGGGCCCGGGGACTACTAGCCATGTAACTGTGAGTCGCTGGTTTAAGCGCTTTGCCTCGGGAGATATAAGTTTTGAAGACAAGGAGCACACTGGTCGACCATCCACTTTCAATGACGACGTGTTATTAGAGAAATTGCAGCTACACCCAGATGCAACCACTCGTGAATTGGCAGAACAAATCGGCTGTTCTCATGTTCCGATCGAGAACCGTTTACATGCACTCAACTACAGGAAAGTTCTGTCACGGTGGATCCCCCATTTCTTATCCGATGCTACAAGAGAAGTCCGGGTTTCGATATGCCAATCACTTCTTCTTCATCCAAAACTTAAAGAATTTTTAACAAATTTAGTGACGGGAGATGAAAGCTACGTTCCCTATGAAAATGATACGCGACGTGGTTTCTAGCTTCCCCGCAGAGAAGAACCGCCTGTCCAGCCAAAACGCAATCCTCACTGTCAGAAGGTTCTACTGTGTTGCTTTTTTGATTCTCATGGAATGCTTTGGTGGGACATGCTGCAGAACAATGACACCATCACCGGGGATGTTTACGCCGAAGACGAAGCGAGGTTCACCTTCTTCATGATAATGCGCGACCACACGTTGCTTCCGTTGCTCGTCATCAATTAAAGGAACTTGGCTGGGATACAGTGCCACACCCTCCGTACTCTCCTGACCTTACGCCATCTGACTACCATTTATTTGGGTCATTGAAGCAGTATTTACGTGGAAAAAAATTCAAATCATACAGCGATCTCAAAACTGACATAGAGAATTTTTTTCAATCTCAGCCTCCACATTTCTGGGCAAATGCTATTGAGTCACTACCACAGAGATGGACTCAAGTAATAGATACGAAGGGTGACTATGTTGTTGATTAATCATGTAAAGTTAAAGAAAAAAATTAAAAATTCAAGATCACCTCAAAGTGTTTCATTATTTTCTTACCAACCCAATATAATGAAACCGTAATTTTTTACTATAGTTTCTGGTGTGAAATTTCGTTGTTCGGTAGGGCGTAATGTACACTTGCTAAACGTTGCACTTATAGATGCTTACAACGGGTTATTCCCAAAGTACTCCAAAAAAAGTTCCCAAAATACTTCATGAGAAATATAATATTTTTAATTAGGTTTCATTCTACTCCATGGTAATATTAAAATGTTCTCAAAGTACTCCACTCCATTTTATTCAATAAGGTAATGTAAATATGTACTGAATTGCTATAAAAGGGTACTTGACGATGACGTACAGTCAGGCTCAAAAGCTTTGCAAATATATTTTTAAATAAAAAGAAATGTATAAATAAAAGACTTTAATTCCTAGACTACAATTTCAATTGGAAGATGAGCTAAAGCACTGCAATTAGCCACGTGGTCTTTTTCTTCTTTGGTTTTAATCCCAACATCGCGACTTTTCCTCAATAAAGCTTGCTTAAAATGGAAGTTACCTCCTTTTTTTTTTGGATGGGATATCATCAAATGACGTCTCCCGCTCTTGGGCGGAGTGGGAAGGCGTGTCAGACTTTTACTGACTAAAACCCACCCGTGTTCGTTCAGTTGCCCATGTGCCAGAGTCACGGTATCTCTTTCGAACAATCTCGCGACCCTGGCAGGCATCGGTCCTAGCAGACCCCTTCAGTACTGCTGACATCTCTTTAAGGCGCGCATGGAACACTACGCGCCGTTGACCCGAGCCTGGTCCTTACCGGGCGGCGAGCTACCCATTGCTCGCCACCCGCAAGCTCGCGCCTACGGTGGCCGGGAGTCTCTTATCGACTCCCAACGCCCGGGGCGTGTCCTCCTGCGGCGGCTAGGGCCGTGAGAGTGCAGAGACAACCACTCCCTCACGAGCCCCGACTCCTCCTTCGCGAGCATTACTGCTTCGCAGAAGGAGGTGATGGCTTCCCATGCCCTCTCGCTCCGTACCATGGCTCGCACCAGAGCCGGACGCGAGAGGTCGCCGCCACCGATCGCCTCCGCGAAGACACGGCAGTGCTCCGCCCAGGCAGGGCATACCTCCACCGTATGCTCCACCGTGTCCTCCAGACGATCCTCGCAATGGAAACACCCGGGCGTTTCCTCCCGCAAGTTACATCCTTTGATTATATACATAGCAATAGGACATGTATTGCCCAGAACACTAATGATTGCTATTTCTAAGTCAACAATAACTGTGTGAGGATTTCATCCAAGCACGTGTTGTTTTATTAAGTTCAGCATGACTAATCATGTATGACGGAATTATTCCTCTTAAAAAGTTCTAAAAAAAGTCCGCGAAAGCATAAATGTCTATCTTTTAAGGTTGACTCACTATAACTCTTTTATTGTAATCAAATCTAAATACTATACGATCTCTAAACTAATATTATAAAGCTGAAGAGGTGGTTTGGTTGAATGTACAAAGCTCAGGAACTAAGTTAAATGTTGGATAGCCCATTTATCGAGGAAGGCTATAGGCTATATAACATCACGCTGCGACCAAGAGCAAAAATTTGACGCGGACAAAGTCACGGGCAGAAGCTAGTTACAAATAATTACGAAGTTTGATAATAATCAGTGCAGTAGTTTACCCTTATATACATCCATTGTGACACGAGATTTTTATACTATCGGTATTTATATCGATGGAGCATTTTGAGAATTGATAACGAATAATCGGTGGAGTACTTTGGGCATAGTTCCAGATACCTATGGAGCAGACTGGGAACAAAATAATAAGTATTTTAAATAATAAAAAATCCTTGTAGTAACTTGGGAATGAATGTATGAGATTCTTATCTTTTTAGAACAAAAGAATGGAGTACTTTGGGAATAAGCCCTTACAACAGTACAGGTATCTCGGAAGTTTATAACATTTAAAGTGTTTTTTATAAAATAAAAACTTCAAAAAACCTTGGAACCTTCAATATTTCCGTTACCAAAAAGTTCACAGATGTAATAAAAATAACGGAAGGAATAAGTGACTCCCGGCTTCGTTAAGGGTATTTAAGGTATTTTTAGATCCGTCAAATTTGAGTACACGGGTGTTAATTGATGACACGTGTTTTGGATACAGATTGTCACACAGTAAAAGTGATAGACTCATCGTTTCACTAAGCAGGAACTATTTCTAAAACATATACATATAAATATTACACAAAAATATTCTTATGTCATACTTCCCTAGATAAGTACTAAGTAATTTTTTTTCACATGGGTACTTTTTTAAATCGATAGTGGGTTATAAAAATTTGGTTATATTTTTAGACCCACTATGGGTCTAAAAAAGTGTGAAAAAAATGTACTATACTACTATACACTTTTTGGTGACTCAATGTTTCCGACTTCTCAATGTATCCAATTTGAGCAGCTTTTAATCAAACTAGTAGACCGTACCAAAAACTGAATACGATAACTTGTTCCATCCGTACTTAGTCTCCAACTGAATCATTGCAGGTATTCATCGAATGTTGGAACACAACGGAGGAGATTACAGAATACATGAAAAAGCAAAACTACGACACCAGCACGATGGAAGGTTTCATCAAACTATGGGCGGAGTTCCATGACAAGGCACTAAAGGCCTGGGACGAGGCCGTGGAGGCAGCCGGCACTCCCAAACAACCTGTCATGTTGTGGTCCTCTGAACTCACCCAGTCCGAAAGGATTAGGCAACACCTTGACAAAGAAAGGTACACGACCTCTTATTTTTTCCCAAACATTTTGTATTTCTGTAACCAACCCTACCAAAGTCGAAGGTTTTGGTTACTTCTCTACCGAACCCTACCAAACTTGAAGGATTTGCATAGCCCATGACTTTAAATGTTGAGGCATGCTAAAACAAAAGTCTTTCGTTTTGGTGTGTCATCAAATGAACAGCACATAGCGGCACCGCCTTGCAATAAAAATTTCTAAAAAAGAAACAAAAATCTTTAAACAGCGTAGGAATAAATTAGCATAGCAGCTTTGCCCGTGTAGAGGTCGAAAATTATCCCGCGGGAACGTACTACCGGGATAAAAGTTCTCTGTGTGTTAAATCAGGTTATAAACTATCTGTATGGCAAATTTCAGTTTTTGCGTGAAAGAGTAACAAACATCCATACATCGCCACAAACTTTCACATTTATAATATTAGTAGGATTCATTTTTGGTACTCAACAAATCAACACGGGAGTATCATTTATAGTTTGGCCTTCACTGCGCTCTTTACAAACTTTTTCATTTTCCAGATACGTCATTGAAGTATGGGAGCCTGTGAGTAGCCCACTGCTACACCAGCTCATAAAGCTGGGCTACCGAACTGTCTCCATCCCCAAAGACGTTTGGTACCTGGACCGTGGGTTCTGGGGCACCACCAAGTACAACAACTGGAGGAAGATGTACGCACACACCCTGCCGAGAGATGAGAACTTCTTGGGAGGCGAGGTCGCCATGTGGACCGAGTATATCGATGAACAGGGTCTAGGTATGTGGACAAAGTAAATTGGGGTCTTTTTTATATAGCTGTATTCACGGAGTTTCTCAGAAGCAGATACGGGAAAGGCATTTCCGCCAAGACACTTGCGACCCTTTGAAAGAATACGGGTGTGATGTTATGAAGAAATCTCATTTCAAAATTTGCGCTATGTCTTAATCCACTTGGTTCGCGCAAACGGATTCGTACAACTGTAGTTTGCGCAAGTGTCTTTCGCACATAGGTCCATTACCGTAAAAGTCCAGTCTCGCAAAAGTCCATTTGCGCAAATGTCCATTCGCGCAAGTGTCGCTTTGCGCAAAAGTCCGTTTGCGCAAAATTCTATTCGTGGAAATGTCTTATCGCGATAATGGGTTCGTGCAAGTGCTTTCGAGGCTATTGCCATTAACCCCTTGTTACTTCAGTCTTATACACAAATGACGTTAATTGTACTATCTCTCTCTCTTTCTTCGGGGAATACAGGTATGGCTAAGGGTTGTAATACAGAGGTTGTCATCTAATGTGTGTACCTCCCACAGACACGCGCATCTGGCCGCGCGCGGCGGCGGTGGCGGAGCGGCTGTGGGCGGACCCCACGTCGAGCGTGTACGCGGCGGAGCCCCGCATGCAGCGCCAGCGCGCCCGCCTCATCAAGCGAGGGCTCAGCGCCGACGCCATCTCGCCCGCCTGGTGCTCGCAACACGACTCCAACTGCTTCTAAACCCATCCAAACGCGAAACGATAACACCGCTCGCCCATTTCATGTAGTTTTAAAATAACGTACAGTGGAGACTCGATTAACCGGACTTATTGTTGTCGTTAGGCATTCGGATAATCGAAAATCCGGATAATCGAAAATACGAATAATCGAAAATTCAGATAATCTAAAATTCGGATAATCGAAAATTCGGATAATCGAATATATGAAGAGAAGCAGACATTCTCTAGTAATGCAAGTTTCGTTCATGTCCGTGCATGTATGGATTCGATTTGAAGGTATAAAGCGGTTCATAGTCCGAATAATCGTGATTCCGAATAACTGAAGACCGGATAACCGAGTTTCCACTGTATTGCTTTTTTTGTTATTTATTTCCTGGTGAACAATACGGTTTGAATAAAAACTGACGACATGACACGCCCTTACCATCAACATTTACACCTATGAGTCTGTTTATACAACTGTAGATTCACAAGGCCAGCTAATTCAATTCAAGTTTAACATTTCACAGGTCATATTGACAGCACATTGGTGGTAAGGTGCCAAGTAACGATCTCGGTGACGGAGGCCCTCAAAATCTTTTTTTGGCTTATTAGCATCAAGGTCAAGAAAAATAGAACCCACTTAGTCAAAGTCCACACAGAGTAATAATATCTCGGGTCTCTTCAACGCCTTGTTTAGCGCCAAAAATTAAAAAACCGGCCAAGTGCGAGTCGGACTCGCGCACCGAGGGTTCCGTACAAACCTGCAGGTCATCATCATCATCATTCGTCATCATCGTTTATGAAATGAAATGTTTTTTTTTTAATTTTTATATTTGTGTTGACTGAATGAAAGGTAAATTGTGGTTTACGATTTATGACGTATTAAAAAAAAACTACTAACTAGATCTCGTTCAAACCAATTTTCGTTGGTAGTTTTCATGGTAATGTACATCATATATTTTTTTTAGTTTTATCATTCCCTTATTTTAGAAGTTACGGGGGGGGGACACACATTTTACCACTTTGGAAGTGTCTCTCGCGCAAACTATTCAGTTTAGAAAAAAATGATATTAGAAACCTCAATTTCATTTTTGAAGACCTATCCATAGATACCCCACACGTAAGGGTTTGATGATTTTTTTTTTTTGTGTTTCAGTTCTATGTATGGGGAACCCCAAATATTATTGTTTTAAAAAAAAATGATATTAGAAACCTCAATATTATTTTTGAAGACCTATCCATAGATACCCCACACGTAAGGGTTTGATGAAAAAAAATTTTTTGAGTTTCAGTTCTATGTATGGGGAACCCCAAATATTATTGTTTTTTTTCTATTTTTGTGTGAAAATCTTAATGCGGTTCACTGAATACATCTACTTACCAAGTTTCAATAGCACAGCTCTTATAGTTTCGGAGAAAAGTGGCTGCGACATACTCGGACAGACAGACAGACAGACAGACAGACAGACAGACATGGCGAATCTATAAGGGTTCCGTTTTTTGCCATTTGGCAACGGAACCCTAAAAATCGAACACTGTTTTTCGACGCGCTCAGATGCACTCTATTGGATTCTCAAAGCTATGTTCAACACTTAGAGTCCAAAATCCAGTGCGCGATAAAATCCGTATATTATAATATAATCTATATTATTACGTCCGTAGACTTCGACTAATACAGAGCGAACAAAATTTTTCTGACTGATTTTTTTATTCAAGAGGAGCTTTTACAAACTGCCAGTAATAAATTGATGAGGGCTCCGAAAAGCTTATTATTTTATATTATAATTTATAACTATTTTAATGAAACTATAAATTATTATAAATGTACTTACATGCAATTATAAAATATGCATGGGGCATTATGGACGACACAAAAAAAAAACAATAACTTATTTTGACATAATAATCACGTCTGTTTTTACAGAACAAGAAATAAAATAAGTTATAATTAATTCATAGTTACGTAAAATGATTTATACTTATACTTTCAGTCATTTAAAAGTTTACGTGTTCAACTATAATGCCCAACGTGCATTAATATTTAATAATCGTCAATTAAATTATATAAAAGTTTACTATTTTACCCTTTTAGCTGATGTGATTGAATAATTGGTGCTATATATTTTTATGTATTTATTTGAGTATATGTAAGAACCAGTCTTACCAAGGAGTATCATTAAGGAGGTCAGATAGGCAGTAACTCCATGTCAAATGCTGGTATTTAACTGCAGCCGGTTAGACTGGAAGCTGACCACAACATAGTTGGGAAAAAACTAGGCAGATGATGTGACTTAAATATATCAAGCTATATTTTAGGCCGGTTTGGGTATGGGCTGGATAAATTATGAAAAAGTATAAGCTCTGATACCTAAAATATTTATAACTATTTGAAATTTTCTATACAAATCTGTTTGTAGATAAAAATTAAACAATGTAACTAGCATAATTTGAAATAGCAATGCAATTTAATGCAAGTGACTAATTAGATGTAATAAGGAGATAATAAAAATAGATTTTATGCATAATATTTTGTACATTTTCGCTGATTAAAGGCATCTCCTGACGGACGCAAAAAGATTCTTGTAGAACAATTTCATTGAGATTTTCATCGCAGTTGTTCTAAGAGCGTCGCGCTCGAGCCTTTAAGATTTATTGAAGTTTTTCTTATTTTTATCGTAACTTTGTAACTGATCATAAATATGGTATTTATCTGGTTATTCGTAATTTTATTTTTTTTACATATTTATCTATATAATAACTAAGACCATTTTCAGTGTCTAATGAAATCAGTGTTCTGATATGATGTAAATATTTCTGCCGTCAGCCATCTTTTTTGTAATAAATGTACGCGAGAAATTCTGAAATATACCGAATTTATTGTGATATATAATAATTTAGATTTATACTTAGTATTACTGATCTATGACAAATATTATATAATAAAATTGCTACTGTATACACATTTTATTTTGTCTTATTGTTTAAAGGAAACTTAGAAATTGATTTAACCTTTTCCCAAAAAGAAGGTAGTCACTCGTAGTACCATTTTTTTTATTGGGAATTGTGGGTAGGCTTGGTACCTAACTTATTTTTGGGTAATTCAAAAAGCGGAACGAAAGAATATAATACAGAGTGGCAGGGAAATTGACGCAAAACTGTTACAATGGATTCAGTACATGATTCTGAAGCTCCATGAGTTCAAACGTTTTGGACTGTTCCAAACAATTTGACCACGTAGGTATTGCACTTCTCTTTAGTACTTTTTTGTATAGCCGGCGAAAATTTTGAAGGGGTCTAAATTCATGGTTACAGTTTGTGCGTCCATGCCCTTGTTAGACTGTTTACCTAATAATGGTTAGTTGGTCTTCATTTTGAACCGATGTCTTCTTAAATAAGGAGGTTCTCAATTCCTTTGTATTTGTTTGTTTCTTGTTCCACCATTATTTTCAGTTCAATCATATAAAACGAAATATTAAATAGAGATGTTTAATATTTCGTTTCCAAGTTCGGTACTTTCCTCTAACTGAAGTGTTCTCAAGGTTTTGGTATTTTAAACATTTAAAATGAATTAAATTTTTGGATCATAAGCAGGCATGAAGTTTCTAAAAACTAATCGTTTACAGTTCAGTAACAAATATTCAGATCTAATGTAGGTACAATTCTTGACTATAATAATTTAATACATTTAAAATATGTTTTACAAAATACTGCAAGAAGTAGGTAGGTATACATTACCTACAAGAATTCTAGTTTACATATTGTCTACAAAAACATAGCTTATAAGTTACAGTAACATTGACTAGAAAATAATCACAATATGAAACTTATGGCGTTTCAGTTTTCTAAAACTACGTGTAAAATCATCAATGACATACAACGGTAAAAAGAAAATATTTGAAAATCCAAACGGCTGCATAAAATACAAATAACTAAGTACTTACTTTTACGAAATAAAATATTTAATACATAATCTACATTCTTCTATTTTATAGAAACAAAGATCATTACGAGCTTTTTCAATCTGCATAAAACTATTATCCTATGAACAAAAATAGCACAATCAGCCTACAATATCCCACTGCTGGGACACAAACCGCCTCCCAGTGAGAGGGAGTGGGCCGTAATCCACCACATGGGTTCAGTGCGGGTTGGTACATGTCATTATGTCTTCGAACTTTTAGTTCTAGACATATCGGTTTAATCACGTCACGAGAGCAGTTGGGATGAAATAATTTACACAATGTAAGATGCCTGTCTGGGTTCGAACCTACGATCTAACTCGTAAGTCTCGGCCGTTAGCACTTGGCCACGAGTGTACTACGTGAGCTCGACAAATGCATGTGCAAATGACACTTGTGCGATAAAACTGTACTGCGACTCACCATAGTTCGAATGCACGCTTGTGCGACATACTGAATCTAGTCGTTTCTAGCACTCGCCGGCCGCTGCCGCGGCATCGCTCGCTTCGCTCGCACGGCTCGTGCGTAGGAGTTCACAGTTTTAACCTAACCTAACCTTAGTGTACTATGTGAGCTCGAGTGTGCTGCACAAGCGTGCATTCGAAATAATATGAGTCGCAGTACAGGTTTGTCGTACAAGTGTTATTCGCACGCACATTTATTTGTCGAGCTCACGTAGTACAGCCCTTGGCCACCACTGCTCACTGTCAAACCGCAATACAACAGCTTTTATTTAAGAAATATGTATTCATGTATTCACCATTCATTCTTTAGATAAAAATTATCTGACGATTCAAAACTCGACCCTAAAAAGAATAATGTAATCTCATGTTTATTTTCTGAAGACAGTCTGTCCAATTAGACTGAAACATTATTCCTAACTCTATCATTACCATTCTTTGTTCCTAAACTGAGATCATTCGGCATCATATCATGAAGCACTGTGTCACTTCTGAAGATGCTGGTCGCGATCCTGCTGGCCAGTCTCTCTGACTCTCTGATATCGTCGTCTTTGGAATGCGACGTCAAATCGATCTCCGTGTCAGTATCACTGTCACTGGTTTCTTTGTCACGTCTCTGTGGCCGATACGCCAGGTTCTGAGGCTCCTCCATAACCTGAACAGAAGTACCACAAGGACAGGGGTTCGGTTTCGACATCACCCTCAAGTCTGTTGGCGCTAACTCTGAATCCATTTGCTGGCCCATCATTAATGGTGGGAACGTGAAAGGCTGCTGCATCATCCTGCCATCATCGCTGTACCCCATTGGGGGTAGTTCGTGAATATTCGGATTGCCAGTCGGTAGTGGTTCCATGTTTGTGTTGTGGAGGTAAGGGTCTTGACGAGGAGACTTTAGCTCGCGATTCTCCATAACGCCTGGAGGCTCTGGTGAGTCTTTATCATTTGGTGAGTCTGGCGCTTCTGGTGAAGAATCCGGTTTGCCGTGACCTGAAAATAAAACAAAACATTCTAGATAAATTAAATTAAATTCAGAAAGAAACTCGCAAACCGCTGTGATGATGAACACATAAATACTAACAAACAAGTTTATAAGAGTTTATTATGCGCAAATGTGCCTCCAATCTAAAAATATTAATTTAAAAAAAAACTCGACCGGAACAAAAAATTCAAAACAAGCTGACTCTGAATCAGTCCAAAGCAGGTGGTAGCCTACAACTGCATCGGACTAATAACGGCTAAGTTGTTGTAGTTCAATTTTAGATTTGATGCCCCCAACTACATCAAACTTTGCATTGAACTTGTTATTTGTGTGGACGAGTATTTTTTTAGCCTTTTAGTGTGTACTTGTGTGCCTAAAACGACCATCGCCATTCTCTTCGATTCGAAACAATATAATACAACAAGTTTTACTAACAATAACCTAATAATTATATGGTATGTCGGGTTTGGTCCAGACATCAGAAGTAAAACTCAGTTATGGCAATACAATACACTAATTTTAATTTAATTGAACAATCAGTTATCTTAAATCTAGGAAATGTAGAAATGAAATAAAACTGAATTAAATAACGAATAAAGGCAGTGAGGGCGGTCACATAGGGCAGTACTGACTGTCAGGGACAGTGGTCCATGCACCCACCGCAATAAGGATAGTACTAACTGTGTACACAGTGTTCCACATCCAATAACCGGGCAGTACTGACTGTCGAGAGACAGTGGTCCGTGCACCAAGACGCATCCGTTTGAAATGCGTGCCGTCTCAACAGCGCAGCTCCTTATAAAGGCGGTCGCTAGTGGCCGAGGGTAGTTACGATATTTTACTGAACTGTACATTACGTCAAATGATCGAAAGAGTGAAGGTTTGTCTATGATGCTTCCGGTGCACGTTCCACTAGCGCCATCTAGTCGCCGTCTCTCGCAGTTGTTAAATAATATTGCTGCCGACACGGCCATTCTGACAAATCACTCGTCCTCGAGTGCATTTATTCATCTAAAAATAATAATAATACTAATTAATTCACATCATCATCATCGTTACATAGCTTAATAGCAAATATCACTGGTCTAGGTATTTCTTTACAACAGAAAACCCCTACAGTTCAAACAAGCTGGTCTAAATCGTCACCCACTAAAGCAGGCGAGATTCCTGCAGCATCTCACACATCATTGCTCATAACAGCAAGAGATCTTATTAGAACACCAATACAGTTCAAACATTCTGGTCTGAATCGTCACCCACTAAAGCAGGTGAGATTCCTGCAGAGCATCACAGATCATCTCCCACAACAACAGGAAAGATCTTTATATTCTATTTGCTAAAACAACCATCTTCCACAAAAGTAGAAGAGACCACATAGTAATTGATCATTCCAAAGATTCCATTATAGCATCGGAATTATCTACACTTAAGGTGCGAGAACTTACAGAAAGTGTTTCCTCTGCATCATCTGCAGTCAATGTGCCAGAGCTTACAGAAAGTGTTTCCTCTGAATCATGTGCAGTCAATGTACGAGAGCTTACAGTAAGAGTTTCCTCCGAGTCTGAGATCATATCATTATTTACTGGCACAAAAGACGTACTGAGCTCATCTTCTGCCGTCACGGTCCGTTCATCATTTTCATCACTATAATTTTCGCAAATTTCTAAATAACTTTCTTGCCCTTTAGGTACTTCCCTTAAATTTTCATGTGCATATTTATAAATTCTGTTAGAACCGTTAATATGTTTAAGTTCATAACGGTCATTATCTAATACGGTGACTATTTTATAAGGCCCCTTAAATTTATTATCTAACTTTGTTTGATGTCTTGCTTCGCATTTTGCGAAAACAAATTCACCTACTGCAAAAGGTTTAATCCGAGCTTTTCCCTTATTAAACCGTATAGTGTCAGCGTTAGCTACTCTTTGAATATTTTCTGATGCGGATGAACGAGCCGTTTCAACATTAATTATAGGTGGTTCAGAAGAACTAGGAGTTATTTTAGCTAGACTAAGTGAGGAACCTTGAATGCCAAACATCAGTTCCATAGGCGTAAAACCTGTGGTCCTGGAACGAGTACTATTAAGAGCAAGTTGGATCTCTCCTAGTTCATCCTTCCAAGCATTATTAGAATTACATTCTATAACAGTAAGAATACTCTTCAAAGTTCGCATGACTCTCTCAACCTGCCCGTTAGCTCTACTAGAACCAGTTGCTATTAAATGGAGCTCTATTCCATTATTATTACAAAAGTTTTTAAACTCATTGCAGTCATAACAACGTCCTCTATCTGCGATAATGCGCTTCGGAGCACCAAATAAGTTTACAGCATTCTTAATTGCTCTCACAGCGTATGAAGAGCTTAAGGCCGGTGTATATTCCAGCAGTACAAACTTTGTAAAGGCGTCTATTAAAACTGAGCAATATTCTTTTTTATCACTTTTGCCCGAAAGTTTTCCGGTTAAATCCAAGTGAATTGTGTGCCAAGGGACTGGATGTTTAGGAATTGAATGCAACTGCATTTGCTGTGCACCTGAAGGGCCTTTAGCAGTTTTACATACTACGCAGCAATTAATAAACTTTTTGACTAATTTAGCCATATCAGAAAACCAATAAAATTCGTAAAGTTTGTCTAAAGTCTTGTCAAAACCTAAATGTTTTATTTCATTATGAACGTGGTTAATAAGGGACCAAACCAAAGAACGTGGTACAATAGGTAGCCAACTAGAAACTCCTCTACGTTCTATCTTCCTATACAATATTCCTTGTCTTAAATCATACGTATGCGATATCTCTTCAGGTAATTGATTATTACGGATTTTTGCTATTATTTCAGAAAGTTCTGAATCGCGTTCTTGTTCTACAATTAACCAACCTTTATCTAATTCAAGGAAATTTACTTTGCGGGGCTCAGAATAATTTGTGTTTGACAAATTGCGAGACAAGAAATCTGCATGAGCCATCTTTCGACCTTCTTTGTACACGATATCAAAATCATAAGCTTGCAATATAGCCCACCAACGGTGAACCCTTGGAGTCAAATCACGTTTAGAGTGAGAAGCTTTAAGGGAGTTACAATCGGTAAATACGGTGAATTTTCGTCCATGCAAATAATGACGAAAATGTTCGATTGCTTTTACTACCGCAAGAGTCTCTAACTCGTAAGAGTGATATCGCGTTTCTGCATCTATGGTCTTCCTACTATAATATGCTACTACATGAGGGGTATCATTATGTTTTTGGATAAGAATTGCACCATATCCCGCACTACTTGCATCGGTATAGAGTTCAATGGGCAAGGAAGGGTCAAAAACTTTTAAAACTGGTTCAGACGTCAAAATGTGGATAAGTTTTTTGTGTATTTGGTCATGCTCAGGGGTCCACTTAACATTGCCTTTTCCTTTTGTCAAGGGATATAAAGGGCGAATTATTTGGGAAAAGTTAGGAATAAACTGTCTAAAATACGTTGCCAGCCCTATGAGCTGCCTAACATGAGTGACAGTTTTTGGCGTTGGAACATTAATTAAGGCTTGTATTTTTTTTGGATTTGGTCTAATCTCCCCAGCTGAAACTATATACCCAAGGTACTCAGTTTGAACTTTCAGAAACGAACATTTCTTTAAATTAAACGAGAAACCAGCATTGGACAGAGTTTTAAGTAATTTGTCTAAACGGTCAAGCCCCTCATTAATATCTGTGGAAATTGAAAGGACATCATCCATGAAAACTAGAATTCTTTCATCATTCATAGGCTGTAGAGCAGTATTAATAGCCTTTTGAAAAATGGAAGGTGCATTGCGCAAACCGAAGGGCATAGCCAAATATTCGAACTGCCCTTTTGGGGTAACAAATGCAGTTTTTTCTATGGAACTTTCATGTACAGGCAGCTGGTGAAACCCAGAGGCCATATCAATACTACTAAAATAATGAGCACCATTAAGTTTATCAATTTGTTCACTGATCAGAGGTAAAGGATAATGATTAGGTTGAGTATTACTATTTAATTCCCTATAGTCAACACACATGCGTGTACTACCGTCCTTTTTCTCTACAAGAATGATGGGGCTTGCAAACGGGGATGAACTTTCCCTAATAATATTTGCCGCCAACAATTGCTCGATTTTTTCGTCAACTATCTTAGATTCCTGAGGGGATAACCTATACGGTCTCCTATGTACCACTTTATGAGGATCAATTAAATCGATTTTCAACTGTCCTGTTTTAATTCTAGTTGTTGGAAAATTTTCAATAAAATTATCTGCATATTGCGTTAATATGTTAAAAAGTTTTATTCGGTCAGATCCTGTCAAGTCAGTATTAATTGAATCAATGTCAAAAATAGGTTTGGTTTTGGTACACATATTAGTCTCGACACACCGTTTGAATGTTAAACCGCTCTCTGAAATTTCAACAAGAATATCGCGCTCAAGTATATCTCTACCTAATAAAATAGCATCACGCAAGCAATCATCTGGAACTACATGAAGAGTGACGCTAATTTCAACGCTTTGAATTTTTATGTTACAAATGATTTGCTCTGTGCTACTAATGATACTCTTTCCAATACCAGTCATGTTGATAAAGTCATGCGATCTTTGTCCAACAACAAGGTGTGAAAAACTTTTCCTAATTAAACTACACTCTGAACCGGAATCAAAAATAAAGGGAAATGTCATACTATTACAGTTCATAATACCTCGAACAATTCTCGAGCACACGTTGACTTCTTTGCTTCCAGTAGCGACTTGTTCCTTCTTCGTATTATCAACCCTCGTTGGGCAGGTGGACACAACGTGGCCTGGCTCCCCGCACGCGTAACATGTCACTTGTGGCTTCTGGTTGACACGTTTATCCGCAACTACAGAGCGATTAAGCGATTTGTTTCTTTCACGGCAATCAGCCGCACGATGCCCAGTCCTGCCACATATGTTGCAGTTGCCACGAAAGCCAAACGTAGAACGAGAGCGTTTGACATCAGAATCGGTCGACTCAGGCAGTTCTGATTTTCTCTTCAAAGATATGCCTCGCAGTACTCGAAATAGCTGGGATTTGTCATTTACCACAGTTGAGTTTAGTTCACGACGTATTTGAACATCACACTGAGATAATATAGAAATGGCAAAGCCTGTCACAACCTTTTCAGATAATCTTGCGTCCGGGATATTTTCAATCAATTGCCAAAGACGTAAACATGCCTGAGCAGGGGTCTCATTAGAATTAAGTTGAAATTTGAGGATACTGTCAAAGTGATCCTGAATAAGCATAGGGCGAGAGAACTGAGCTTTTAAAGTCTCCTGTATATCGTCCCATTGATATTGACTGGGAGGTATCTTGGTCAGTAATGTAGCTGCGCGGCCTCGAAGACAATGGGTCAATGTCATGATTAAATCGACACCTTTCAAATTTTTGCTTTTAATTATAGTGTCTGACAGCCGACACCAGCCCCCTATGTCTGAATTGGGGTCGTCAGGATCAAAAGGTACTAACGCTATGAAAGGTTGTGGTGCTGAATTGGACCGGGGTAGTAGAGCATCAGTTAATTTTGAAAGAAATGCTTCTAAACTATTTGTGGGTAGCGGAATATCTTCCTGCATATTTTGTGATGATGAAGTGCCAGAGGTGGGCGGAAAATCCGATCCCACTTCTGATGTCGGGTTTGGTCCAGACATCAGAAGTAAAACTCAGTTATGGCAATACAATACACTAATTTTAATTTAATTGAACAATCAGTTATCTTAAATCTAGGAAATGTAGAAATGAAATAAAACTGAATTAAATAACGAATAAAGGCAGTGAGGGCGGTCACATAGGGCAGTACTGACTGTCAGGGACAGTGGTCCATGCACCCACCGCAATAAGGATAGTACTAACTGTGTACACAGTGTTCCACATCCAATAACCGGGCAGTACTGACTGTCGAGAGACAGTGGTCCGTGCACCAAGACGCATCCGTTTGAAATGCGTGCCGTCTCAACAGCGCAGCTCCTTATAAAGGCGGTCGCTAGTGGCCGAGGGTAGTTACGATATTTTACTGAACTGTACATTACGTCAAATGATCGAAAGAGTGAAGGTTTGTCTATGATGCTTCCGGTGCACGTTCCACTAGCGCCATCTAGTCGCCGTCTCTCGCAGTTGTTAAATAATATTGCTGCCGACAGGTACACTAAACTCTTCCTGAAAGTGTAGATTAGGCCAAAACTGATTCTTTGATTTTGTAAAAAAATCGGGAACTCGCTAACACGGGAATCGAATAAAGAACTTCCTTTTTGTTGAAGTTGTTATAAAATCAAGTTACATTTGCATTAAACGAACAGAAAAAGGCCTAATAAAATGTTTCCCTATGAAAAGTGAATGATGAGGACATCTGAAGAATCGAGATGGTCGCAAATTGTTCATAATTGTGCTTTAATCAAACTGTAGTGTATTTTTCAAATAAACTGTACCCTCATTCACACATAATAAAATACAAAATTATATTAAGATTTTTGTGATATTAGATATCCTTTCTCAAATGTCCATTACATTCTCAAATTAGATATTACTTTCGCCATTACTTATTGCTGTCTCATATCCACCATAATAGTTTACGCTGAAAAAGGAATAATTGTTGCACACCCACTTGTATCCAGGAATATATTTGGATTTTTGTGATTCCGAAGACAGAGCACTAAAACAGAACTTTTAGTTTTCACTCGACTGTGCGACAGCACAGACAGGGTTACGTTTTTAACGCGTATCATGTACCTATCTAGACATCTAGTCATCTTTGTGGGATTCTGTATACCTTCGAAGCATCCTAACAGCTTGATGGATGTTAATACATGAGATGTCTATCGACTCGCCTAGGACGATACAAGTGGGTGTGCAATTTTTCTTTTTTCGGCGTACTGAACGTACAATTATTAACTTCTTCGTAACACTCTTGTTAGAGCGGTCATGGTCTTTTTGAAGTTGCATGTCTAGGCACTGATGTGATTGGATTCTCTGTTTTTTTTTTAATTTAAGGTGCTCTCATACAAAAGATCATCCATTGCGGATTTAATTTGGCCAGTTTCTCTACCCTTCTTCCAATCCTTATCTAGTACTTAGTGTTGCATTCTAAACAGTTGAAGCAATCTTGGCGTTTGTAACCATTGTTGTATGTAGGTAATCCGTTTTACAAAAGCTCTATTCAATTTTTAAACGATTAAAATAATTATAAACCGCTTTTACAAAGATGCGATCATTGCTTGGAGTTTCTTTGAAGGATAAAATCAGGAATGAAGTTATCCGAAAAAGAACAGGAGTTACCGACATAGCTTGCAGAGTAAGCAGGCTGAAGTGGCAGTGGTCTGGCCATGTCTGTCGAATGACCGATGGCCGATGGAGCAGACGAGTCCGGGAGTGGAGACCGCGTGTCGGCAAGCGTAGTGTGGGACGCCCCCCAGCTAGATGGACCGACGACCTCAAAAAGGTGACTGGGACAGACTGGATGTGGAAGGCGGAGGACAGGATGTTGTGGCGCAGCATGGGAGAGGCCTATATCCAGCAGTGGACTGCGATAGGCTGAGTTGATTGATTGATCATTGCTTATGGAGGATATTCGCTCGACTTAACAGGAAGATTTTTAAAACTATGGTGATCTGCTGTCTTGTACGGATCAGAATGTTGTCACAAAAGGAATGAATGAAAGCCAATTGCATTCATCTGTGATGAATGCTAGGACGAATGTGTGTAATTTTTGTTACCAACGGGGAAGGGATAGAATAAAAAGTGAGATCTATTGTATAACAGTAAATGTGAAATGGAACCGGTGACTGAACATTTGTGTAGAAGTCGGTTGTATGTATTGAAAAATAAGGAAATGAAGAAAACAAAAATAATAAAATAAAAAGCTTAGGACAACCAACACACTGTTATCTGCTCCCAAACTAGGCAGAGCCTGTACTATGGTAACCAGACAACTGATAAATATACTTATTTATTTCTAAATACATACATATTATAGATAAATTACACCCAGACACAGAACAAATGATCGTGCTCATCACACAAAGATTTGTCCTGGGTGGGAATCGAACCCACGACCTCAGTCTTTGCAGTCAGGGTCACTAACCACTAGACTAACAGGCCAGTCAAAACGTCGTGCCGAATGTATTGAATATGAATGCTGGCGGTGACTATAAGTGTAGGGGAAGACCATAGAAACTATGGATGGGCTATTAAAGTCATGCAAGACAGACATCGAAATATACAATTGTGTGAAGGGAAACGGGATGGCTACCAAAATGATGCCTAAATCGAGAAGTATCTATACTAATATTATAAAGCTGAAGAGTTTGTTTGTTTGTTTGGTTGAACGCGGTAATTTTAGGAACTACTGGTCCGAATTGAAAAAATCTTTTTGTGTTGGTAGCCTATTTATTGAGGAAGTCTATAGGCTATATAACATCACGCTACAATCAAAAGGAGCGGAGCAGTAACGAAAAATGGACGAAAACTGGCAGGCAATTCGATGCGACAGGAAGGGTCAGGGGAGCAAAAATTTGACGCGGACGAAGTCGCGGGCAGAGGCTAGTAGAAAATAAATGTAGCGCCAACCACAAATAAATTGGGATACAGGCAGATAATGATGACGACTTCTCACCTGACATCGGCAGCGGCGGGGAGCCCAGTCCGAGGCACCTCATACGCCACGCATCCTGCAGGAGTTGCAGCCGCGCCTGCTTGCGCCACTTCGCACGACGGTTTTGGAACCACACCTGAAAATCGCGGCTGGTTAATATTTTGGTGTACATGCGTTTGAAAGCAAGATATTAAATGCATTCTTTTCTGGCGTAATATCCTGGGATGTATCATATATGGACTCAATAATCAGAAGGAAAACTTAAAAATAAAATAGAACTAGGAGGATCTGTAATTAAGGTTTTTTTAAAGTTATTTTTCACTTTGTAGTGTTTTTTTTTTTAGGAAGTCGGTTGTTATTGTTTTTAAGTTTTTATTTTTAACTTTTTAAGTATGGTAGATACCCCGCACTAATCTAATCGCGCTATACTTAATGCAAATTTAAGACTTATATGGTTTTCACATGAATCTCATTGTCCAAATGGAACCAAATTATGAGATCATTCGGGAAGCACACAGCTTTCAAATAAAAAAAGAATCATCAAAATCGGTTCACCCAGTCAAAAGTTATGAGGTAACAAACATAAAAAAATACAGTCGAATTAATAACCTCCTCCTTTTTTTGAAGTCGGTTAAAATAGAACCAGGTTAGCAAAAATCCAGACATCTGAAGACATCTCATCGCACCAGGCTTCAGATTTTTTATCTAATCCAAAAAGTACCATTGACTCGAAAGAAGAAGATCAACTGTGGGACTTCAAAGTATACCTAAGCTACAAACAATAAGGTACCGCACCGCGTTTGCATCACATCATTCTTTCTCCCTCGTATTTTCATGAATTTGGTGCCAATATTTAAATGTAGGAGAATAGGTCATGCCCATCAGCCGGTCCATAAGCTATCTAATATTAGTAATAATAATAAACATGTACAAAGACTGTGTTTGGTTATAACGCGCTAATCGTTAGTGCACGCCAGGCTTTTTTGAAAAATTCTTTTTTTTTTCCAATTTGAGCCTAATTCTTGATGCAGAATATATGTAGACTATGAACCATTCTACGCCCCTTAAGGGACGACCAAAAAGGAGAAAAAGAGAAAGAACGCTGAGCGTAACGAAGAAACCGACTTTTGTACTCAATTGTATTAATATGCCTTATCACTCTGTTTTTTATTGTGTGTACATAAATAATGAAATAAATAAGGAATAGCGTGAGCGGGCGATACAATGTGACGCGGTGGCTTGGGGGAAATTAATTTGCATGAGGACGAATTTGCGGGCAGAAACTAATGTGGGTAATTATCAGCACAACACAAAAAGCGCCTAAATAAAATTATTTCCGTGGAGGCTTCTCAATACAAAAAAGTAAAATTATTTTTAATACTTATTAGATAACTATTGTCCTTCCATTAGATCGGTTATCCAGACCTTCAATTTTTGTCAACCTATAATTAAGTCTCAGATATTATTAATGTATTTTTTTTAATGCAAGTGTGTTTTTCATATTAAGTTACATTTAGATAGTTTTTATTTTCTTCGAACAAACTTTAACAGATAAAAACATATACACGTAAAAAAACAGCGTTGCATAAACTAAAAATAAAAATTTTATTATTATTTTTTTGTGTGTACTACTAACAACCTTACTAACGCTATCTTTGTAAAATGTATGGACGTATGTCTGAAATAAAGATAAATTTTTAAATTATTATAAACAGCTGTGTAGGCAGTCTTGGTCTAAATGTGAGCTACTGGTTTTGTCCATTTTCCAAGGGGAAAAATGTCCCGTTAACTCTCCCGACACTAAGTTTACCTGATGCAAAAACTTGTAAATCAGAGGGGTAATTGCGCAAGTTTTTATCGGTAGGAATTGGTTTAATATTCATAGTTAAACAACATTCATTGCGTTATTTACGTTGCTGAGCCGACAATTTATTCGAACAAATGGTGCAGGTAGTTAGCCTTGTCGTGTAGACGGTACAGTAATACATTTGTATCTATTATAATTGCGTTGAATGTAAAAATATTATCATCAGAATCGGAATAGAAACGGAATCATCCTAATTGCGTAAAATACTATCAATCAGAATCTGAATCATTCTGAAGTTTATTGCTGTCCATTGCTTCATATGTTTAAAAATGTGTCTGCTCAGCAACGTAAATAACGCAATGAATAACGTTAAACAGTCAAAAGAAACCTGTTCCTACTATTAGTGTGTTACGCAATTACCCCGCGTGGTGGGAACTGAATACGGTAAATCGTCGTCTGAATTGAAACGAAATAAAAAGTTCAAAATTGTATCTTAGCGAAAGTAGATTGGTCATACCAAGACGTTTTTTTTTATGTAGGTCTCTAAATAATGAATAAAGATGCAACATAATTATATTGTCCTCGTCTCTGTCTCCGGCGACAGCCCCCCAGACTACTTTTCTCTTCTTTGCGAGCTCTCTGATAGCTAGAGAAATCCAAATATGGTCTTTAAATTAATTATCCAATAACAATTTTGTATTTTCATAACTACATCGCATAAAATTTTAATCGTGTCAAGTGCCTAATTATAGACACTAACGTACGTATTGACGTATTTTCGAAATTATGGATCCACCCACAAATCAATTTAATAAATTTAAAATATTTAATTTAAAATTAAAATTTTCTTTTACAGAAAATAATAAATTATTTAAAATATATGTCCATTCGCTCGTTTCGGGCGTGTACATTTGGGCGTATCTTTTAGCAGCGTCAAAGGTGTAAAATTTAACTGATTTCGAATTTAAGACAGTTTCCGTCGTAATTATTTTCGTATAATAACAAACGTTTTATATTATAAATAATTTGTAAATAAATAATTTATGAACTCAATACCTTTATTAAATATTTCGATTGTGTAAAATCATTAGTAAAATTAAAATAAAATGCACTTTAGAATGTTCAAAGTTGTCTTTATTGAAGTTTGAACAATAAAAAGCGAACCCCAGCCGGTCCGTACTTTTATAAATTTTGATTTAAAACTTTTTCATCCCCTAATGTAAGGGGTGGTAATCGGTCATTGCGTCTGTAGTTGAAGAAAAATATTGAATTGTATTATTATTCTTAGAAAAATATTGAATTGGATTTTAATTCGTTGCCGTTATAATTTTATTGAACGATTTATTTTCTGATTGTTTAATTTAAATGATTTTGCTTCTGACCATTACCGTGACCAAACCCACACTACATTTACTTATTATTGATAAAGTTGTACATTTTGGTTGCTTAATAAATATTTTTTAAAGTTCCTTTTACATGTATGTAAATACAATACAATACAATCACGTTGAATGTTAATATTATTTTTGCAAATCCGCGTTTGCACCTTTAATTGAATTTCGAAAAGTATGTTAAAACAAGTGCCTTTTGTAAATTTTCTTAAAGGTTGTTTTGAGGAACACACTCTTGAACCCATACTATACTTCAAAATCCATCGGAATGTAATAAAACTGTCGCTAACTCAGGATGTGTATCGAATTCTTTTTTTATAGGAATGGTTCAGAATTCATTCTTATCCAAGGTATTTTTATTGTTACTTAAAACTGTAAGTATTTATTAATGTAACATGATATTAATTAGACTGCTTGCCATTAACTTGGTGTAGAGGACCTATGTTTCTTCCAGTAACGAACTTTTACTTGTAAGTAGAAGTAAAATTTATAAGCCAGTCCTTAGAATGCGTCAAATATTTGGTAGAAAGTTTCCAAACCATTTTGCATCATGGAGGCTGAAGATAAAGCTAAGCAGACTTAGCATATTGTACCGAAGTAATTTTAACTAATTATGTACCTACCTCGTGCTGAAAATGAAGGCTAGTATACTCCAACAACTATTTTAGCAATTGCATGTAACGAATTCAACATTTTGTCAAGTTTTCTAAAATTCTGCTTCAAGATGTTGCTCTCTCTTCTCTCGGTTTGATTTAAAATAGGCAAAAATAACCTTACCACCACCAAACAAGTCGTAACTCACACGTGGATACAACCACCACAGGACCAAATCAGATCTTTGCTGAAGAGGAGCTCTATAACCAACTGTCGAATGCAGGCTGAACAGAAATTAAACTACAAAACAATATAAAACCTACTTGAACTCTAGCCTCCGACAGACTGATCCTCAAGGCCACCTCCTCTCTCAGGAACACGTCAGGGTAATGTGTTTTCTGGAACAGTGACTCCAGCTCGCTCAGCTGCTGCGGAGTGAAGGTCGTGCGGTTCCGGCGCTGCCGACGACGCCCGAACATGTACTCCGTGAGGAGGTCCCCAGGTAAAGGAGATAGGTAAGGACCCGCCATCACGAGCTTTCTGTCCGTCTCCTTGTCTGTGTCTCACTGTCTTTGGCCTTAAGTAACGTATCTTCTTTGATATAATTATTTTTTTAAAGTAATAAGTAACTCGCGTTGGTGATTCTTTTAAGATTGATACAATAACAGATTTTTTGTGAATATTATATATTTTTGCCGATGATTAAGGTGCTAATAATACATTATTCTTCTTCATTGTTCTTCGGAAAGTAAGCGCTGATTTTTTTTTTAACACTGTTTAACGGTAAATTCTTTCATTTTATTATTGGTCAATAATTCAAGGAAAATTAAATCGATTCTGACTTCTAATGTCTTCATTTTTCAATTCATTATAGGTTCATCTATTATTATGGATTTAAATGTAATAATTCCTACTAACAAAAAGTTACTAAACTTCACGTCTGCGACAACCACACTGTACTCTGCGTTACTCAAAGAAGTCTCTTCCGAGATGATCTGAACAGTACTGTTTGATTTTGCAAAAATCTCGTCATGAAAACCACCCCGACTCCACCCCCTCGGTACCGAAAGCTCGCACGCGATTGGTGGATTGGCACAGGGGTTGAAAATCCCAGCCAATGAGAGGGCGCAATGGGGGTTGTATTTAATAGGTGTAGATTAAGTTATGGCATGTCTGCAAATATAAATGGTGTATAAGTGCTATCAACTTGAGCTGTTAATGAAATATTTAATACGGTGAACGACGGCTTTTTACAGTACTGATTAGTTGGCTGATGAATAGTGCGGGTAGAAAGTATATTTTTTTTTATGCTGTTACCGTGAGAATATTTTGATGGTAAAATATAATATTGGGTCTAATAATGTGGAACATAGAATTGTTACATTATATCACAGCAAAAGATTTAATAGTGATCAGCATCTTGATTGCGTAACATTCTATCAATCAGAATCAGAAATATTTTAATGATTTTGCAAATTTTTAAATAAGTAATTAGAAAATAAACAAATTATTTACGAATGTATAAAACTAATTACTGGAAGAATTAGATTATATAAGTGAGAACATTGTAAAATGAGAGTCACTGAAAACTGAGAACATAAGTGTCGAGTGGACGCCCTCGAAGGACATATGACACACATGTCATAAAATTTCACCAATAAGGTCACAACCTTATTGGTGAAATTTTGCAGAAAGATCAGGTGCGTAGTACACGGAGCCGGCGTGCGGAATGGCCAGCCCCCCTGCCAAGTTACAATCGTTTCGTGTCGAATTCCGTTCTCCAATCGGTAACGCCTCGGTGTCAGCAATTGTAGAAAACGATAAGTTGGTAGCCATGTTGACGCGCCTGAGTCGGTCGCTCGTCGTACAATGTCTTTAGAAAAACCACACATTATAACAAAAGATTTAACGTTGAACATTGTAGAAACGACAAAAAATCATTTTATCAGTTTAAACGATGTGAACTTTGGCTACGAATTTTCTATTCGTTTGACTTAACGTTGAGCGACTAGCGTTAACGATTGTAGATTATCAACTTGGCTAGGGGTGCAGATGTATGAACGTAAACAAAGCAAAAATGGTATGTAAGAATCATAGCAGGCATTCTATAGTTTGTGCTTATCTTCATTGAAAGAAGACGTGAGTTGTACATAAGCTACGTAGGGATGTGAAAAAATCGTAACCAACCTCAAACTTGAAACGCAAAATCAAAAGCATTTTTCAGTTAAACCACTGAATTGTCATAATGATTGTCAAAAAATTAAGGTCAGGACAGACAGAAAGATCAAGCTTACCAAAACGTAGGTAACGGGTTGTTTCTATGGAGAAGAACGACCAAGACACTTCATAAAGAAAGTTAGGTCACAAAACAAGTTTTATGCAGGAAGATAATTATATATCAGGTCATTCGGGAAGTACGTGAACATTTTAATGTTTTGTTTACTTTCAGGTACTCGTCTATTTTTATTTAAGTTCTGCAGAGTGAAGAAGAATAGTGTCTAAAAATTTTATTAAACCATATATCATTAGAATTAATAAAGTCAATAAAATGGAAGAGTTAAAAAAGTCGATCACTGTGGAAGAGCAACGTGTTTTCTTAAAATTTTGCACATTATTAAATTATTCCGAAGGATATTCGCAAGACCTATTATCGAAAGCAGTTGGTAAGAACGCGCTGAAAAAAACAGCTGTGCACAATTGGATGAAATCTTTTAAGGAAGGGAGAATTTCAGCTGAAGATGCACCAAGATCGGGTCGACCAATTTCGAGCAATAGAGAGACTGCCAGAGAATTAATTAAAGAAGCATTACGTGAATCTGGAAGAGTAACCGTTCAGGATCTTTCCACGCGATTTGATGTCCCGCCGACCACCGTCTACAGTATTTTAACAGAAGATCTTGGGCTAGTGAACAAATTGGCTACTTGGGCCCCCAAGGAACTTACAGAAACTGAGAAGCAATTCAGGGTTGAAGTTGCGAAAATTAATTTGGCATGGTATACTCGTAACAACAGGATGCTTGAGAAACTCGTGTGCCTTGATGAGTCTTATGTCGAATTTTATACCCCACGTCAGAGACATCAGTCGAAGACCTGGGTCAAACCAGGTGAGCCAGCAACACCTGTCCCGTGGCAAAATCTGCATGAGCGCAAGATCTTACTTATTGTTGGTATGGATGTAAATGGTGTAGCCTTTTGGAAGAGTTATGAAGAAAATTGTACAATGAATTCCGAAAAATATAAAAAGTTCCTTGAAGAGTATATACCGGAATGGGCTACCAAGAACAAAGTGTCTACGCCAATACTGCTACACGACAATGCGCGGCCACACAAATCTCAAGTTGTTCGGGAATTCATCAAAAGTATGGGTTGGCTAGAATTGGCACACCCCGCATACTCACCTGATATGATGCCGTGCGACTATAAATGCTTCGGTCATTTAAAGAGAGAACTAGCAGGAGTGCGACATAAATCAAAAGAGGAAGTGGATATTAAGATTAAAGAAGTTTTGGAGACCCTGAATAAAAAAGGTACTTTTAATGGAGTGAAGCAACTGCCAGCTATTTGGGAACAAATTATAGAAAAAGACGGGGAATACTAATGAAGTATATAGTAGTTATAATTTCCATAAATAATAAATACAGATTTTATTCCAAATAAAATTTGTTCACTTATTTCACGAATGACCAGATACATATCATACTTAAAACTAATTTCAATCGCGAAATGGAAAACATAAGCCAAATTAACTCACAACTTAAACTCTATGGACACTGTATTAAATTATGGTGCTATAAAATGTAAGTTTCATATTTATAATTACTAGTTGTCGCCCTCTGGTCGTAATTCATTACAAATATACATATATGTTAGCTTTCTGCACTCCTTCTCTATACATATAAACTTAAACTGTACCACATTTAATACTCCGTCCGCACAATTTTCGCAAAAAAGAGTACAACATTTTTGTATAATGTTCTTAGACATCGTTATTTGAAAACGATCTAAAAATACGTGCTCGTTCAAAATATAAATTAATAACACGGAAGGTTCTTTGAGTACTGTTAATAGTTTATGTGTGGCTGAGAGTGGTGCTGAAGAAATGGTCAAATAGTACAAGATCATGGAGCAGATTGCCGTTAAGATAGTGTACTTTAACTTAAGCTTATGTTCTCGTGTTATAGGTCAAAGTGGCTACGGGCCGACGCGACGTGGCTTCAGAGTTAAGGCAGAAACATACTTACGTGTCGTGGCGTGTCGTGACGCGCCAGAAGGATATCGGTTTCATACATTTAATATGGTTAGGGACATATTTGCATGTCGTGTCGTGTCGCAACACGTTCTGTCGAATGTATGAAACTGAACGCTTCTGGCGCGTCACGACACGCCACGACACGTAAGTGTGTTTCCGCCTTTACGTGACTACAGGTCTACGTGGCTACGCGTCGACATGTCTATGGGTCTACGTACCTACAGGCCTACGTGGCTACAGGCCTACGTGACTACGGGCCTCTAGGTCTGCGTTTACGTCTACGTACGGGGCTTCGTACTTACTTGTCTACGGGTCTACGTTCCTACGGGCCTACGTTCCTACGAGCGAACGTGGCTATAGACTTACGTACCTTCGTACATATGTGTCTACGAGCCTACACGGCCTCAGGCCTACGTAGCTGCGGGCCTTCGTACCTTCGGACTTACGTGGCTACGGTGCCTGTAGCTCTACCTGGCACCCGTAACTAGTAAAGGTACCGTAAAATAAAATCATAAATATTTATGGTTTTTACTTTTATACAGTCCGTATCTGTGATTTTCATCGTGGCAATCACAGAGTATGTTATAATCGTTTCAGAAGTTCGTGTCATTGGTCCTGGTTTCGTTTGCGTATCAGTTGCGCACTTTAAAAAACTTCTATTGAATTTTAATTCAAGCTAAACGATGATTAAATATTTTAAAATACCTGATGACTTACTAAAAGTAACTTGTGGGTATAACTTATTCAAAATTCTACATTAATACCATAATACACAGCACATAAATGTTGCCTTTTATTCTCCAACATACGTAATACATGGTAAGTTGTTTGTGTAGCTAAATTAAGTCTGCTAAGTGGGTTGTAGATAGCGGAAGCAGCGATTACGAAGAGTAAATGAACGTTCCCGCCCGTCGCACCCGCTCGACAGGGCTGTCCCGCACTCATTAGTAACACATTAACATTTAATTAGTTAGGGAAATTTTATGGTTAGTTAAATGTCTTGTTGTATGACGTATGAACGTAAACGAAACAAAAGAATTTTGTTAGGAACGTTCTGTAGTTTCTGCCTACCTCGATGGGAAAAAGGTGTGAGTCTATGTATGAAAGAAAATAATAAAAGTTTATTCATTACAAAGTAGCAATGCAATGTGACATATTCGGTGAGACACGCCAACTAAGCGTCGCTTGTATCTTGTGGGTCTGGACTAGTCTGGAATGCGAATTTTACTTAGATAAAAAGGTTACATTACAGATTGAGGATGTTAGATTTTTTTTATAAATATAATAACACTTTACATACATTAGAGTGAAACAAAAATGCTATTCTGAAAAAAAAAAACAGATAATAAATATATTTTATGAACTAACTGTTTACACTAAGTACTAAATATAAATTACTGACTGCATTCTTATATAATTATAAAAAGGACATCTAGGAGATAAAGTGCTCTTCATATCGCTCTCAACCAGAACCGGGCCAAAAAACTGGCAACATTGCCATGTTGGATGGTAATTCAATTCCTATTCTTTGGCTAAGGATTCAGTATTGGTATTTGTTTCGTGTTTAATAGGAGCTCAAAACCAGAGCAATTACTAGTTCCTAAAGAAGGTACATCGTACCCTGGTCAGACAGGTTGCTACTGGTTAATATTTTAACCACAGCTACAGCTATTACACGAGAAACGATAAAAACTTTTTACCAAAAACTTTAACCGCCGAAAAAACTGAAAAGTTTTTGGTAAAAAGTTTTTATTTTATACTTTTTTGTGACTTTAATGTACTTATAATACTTGGCAAGGTATACCCTATCCAATGAATAAAGAATTATCAAAATCGGACTACTCTGTATAAAGTTATGCATGGTTAAACATTACAATCAGTGAGTGAACAATCAATCATCCCCTGTTTTCCGACCCTTAGGGTTCGATTTTGTTTTCCAAATTTATATGAGACCACTCTCGGAGTATACCCTTTCCAATAAAAAAAGAATTATCAAAATCGGAGTACTCTGTATAAAGTTATGCGTGGTTAAACATTACAATCAGTGAGTGAACAATCAATCATCCCCTGTTTTCCGACCCTTAGGGTTCGATTTTGTTTTCCAAATTTATATGGGACCACTCTCGGAGTATACCCTTTCCAATAAAAAAAGAATTATCACAATCGGACTACTATGTAAAAAGTTATGCGTGGTCATACCGTTCATCTCCTCCGTTTTTTTTCGTCGGTTAAAAATGATTGATAATGATGAACCTATGTCGAGAAAAGAGAAAATGTAGCCAATGTAGTATTATTAAATGAAACTTGTATAATTATTACAATTATAGCGTCTATCCTTCGCGATGGTGTAAATTAAAACGACCATATTTTAAATGACTAAAACGAACATTTGTAGTAAAAAAAGTCGTGATTAAACTGTGTTTTTTTCGATTTCAGTACAGGGATCGTGGAGTTATTTCAAGTTTAGGTGAAAGCGCCAGGTTAGGCCGCGAAATTAAAATTTGTTTACATATTTTTTTTTCCAATTTGCAAGTCAGTGCCAGGCTGTATCTTGAACAAGTTCGTGACCGTAACAAATACGGCTTTACATAACCATCAATACAGCCGTCTTAGTTCACTTAATCCCGTTAAAACGTTAAAAAAAAAACGATTTTGTAAGCTACCCTGGCGCTTTCACCTTAAGTTGTAACATTTAAAACCTTAGTTTCTTAAAAACGTGAAAAAGTTGGCACTTAAAGCTCCAATATCTCCTTTACCGTTTCCAGACTTTGTCCAGTGAAAAAAAAACCTGAATCATGGTGAAAAGTGAGTTACTTTTTACCATGTTTTTCATCGTCTCCGTATTTTTACACCTATTGGGTATTTGTTGTTGTCCGCCGTGGTTATTGCGTAACACACTATTAGGAATGGCAATAGTTCAACAACATTCATTGTGTTATTTACTTTGTCAAACAGACAAGTTTTTCGAACATATGAAAGAATGGAATAGCAATCCTTCAAAATGTTTCAGATCGTGATTTTTAAATTATGCAATTATGGTGCAGGTTTCCTAGCGATGATTTCCTTCACCTATATCTAAGATGAAAATAGAAAGTATATTTTTAAGACTATTTTAATCCAATCACTGCATTAGCCAGCCCTGTGCACAAGGCGGGCGGGTGGCGCGGCCGCCCGCCGCAACGGCGCTAAACGAGTTTCCGCAAACATTTTAATGAATAACACCTCCCGCGTCCTCACCCCCCTCTACCCTCACTTCATTCCCTCACACCACCCCCCCCTCTCATCCCCTTAGAGCCTGCAATGCGCTAATTAAACATTCGAGCCATATTGTCTCTCTTACCATGTTGCGGGTATTTCGTACTCCGTAATTCACAATGCCTGAAAGATACGTGTTTATAATCAAAATAAAATAAAAATCTTTTTAATTATGTTCGTTTTAGATATACAAAGGAGTTATGTGGTTCAGTCAGCTAAGTTTGTAAAGTGATGGAATGTCCCGGGTGTAACGCTAAAGCGAAACATTTTTAATTGTTCAAACTCTGATATTACAGCAAATAACTGGATTGACTTTGGTTTTGACTTAAGATAATTAATGACTAACACTTTTAAGGTTTTAGGATATTTTATCTCAGTTGCTATAGTTTACTCTTGGCTGACAATACAATGATATCCTGTGTTGTGTCAGACGTAAAGAATAGCATCATTCCATTTCTTCCAGTGCATGTCGTAAAAGGCGACAAAGGGACTTACTAGAGAATGGGCAGCAGTGTTCTCTATCACCAACCCGCCTGCCAAGCGTAGAGATTATGCCTAAGCCCCCCGAATTGGGGGAAACTTATGTCTAGCAGTTGTCCAGCAGCGTCTAAAGGCTGAAATGATGGTGATAATGACGATGCAAGATTCTGTCTATCGTTTTTAAACTATCTATTTCATAACATTGTTATTTTACTTACCATAAAATGCCAAATATCTACTTCAATAATGCGAATTTAGCTTATTAACTGAGACATTCATCTATCTTCACACAGCATAGGAACTATTAAACCTTTAAAATCGCTCTTCAGTAACAAGTTCCCAGAATAAAAAAGAAATGGGTCTCTAAAACATTCATACATTCCGCTGTCATATCAAGCAATCATTTTAATTATTCGTATGAAAAAAGTTTAAAAAAGAGCACGGAGCGGTCCGACAGCTCAATTAGTTAATTAATCTTTTTTTCCGCGTTAAAATAGCATTTATAAACGAGGCGCAAACCGGTGGGAACGACTCCCTTCTCCGGGACGTAGGGCTGGCGGAAATGTAAGGAAACTTCTGCTCAATTGGATGATATATGCAAATTAAAAGTTGAATGCTATGTCTGCTAACTCATAGAGAGACGAAAGCAGAACATTCCAACTATGTATTATAAAACTGTTAAGACAGCTCTGGAAACGATTGCAATGCAAAGGTCAATCTAACAAACAAAAAACAATTCAAGGTGGTTGGCACATGGACGCCCAAACTGAAGCCATGACTTCACCACATGATTTTAGACCCATAGCACAGAATGTTTTTGTAGGTCTTCATCATCATTCAACCGAAAGACTCGTCCACTGCTGGACATAGGCCTCCCCCAAGCTCGGCACTTCGACCGGTTCTGTGCTATCCGCATCCAGCGGATTCCTGCAGCCTTCATAAGCTCATCAGTCCACCTTGTGAGAGGCTTCCTAAGTCTACATCTTCCGGTACGCGGTCGACACTCCAGAATCTGTTGGCCCCATCAGCCATCTTTTTTGCGAGAAGTATGCCCACTGCCATTTATGTTGTTGTCAGTTATCGAAAAAAAAAAAAAATTTGCTGTTAACCTACGCGGTCAAAATGCACGGAAAGGCTATTTTTAAAGCCAACGAAAATCTTCAACACTTCCTGAATCATGTACTGATCGTCGTGTTAACAGCAGGTCTGAACGAAGTCAACAGGCGGCTTTTAGAGTAGGTACTTTCGGGAAATGTGTATTATGAGCAGAAACTAACTTTTAGGTTTTCTTACTTATTCAATGTATTTCTGCTTTTCGAACTGTATCCATGCTTACTTTCCTCTCTGCTTTTCTTTTATAAAGATTTTTTATTTATTTACCTGATTCACCTTACCTTACTAGACTTTCTATCAAACCCAACTCTATATGTTAACTTAGTAACGACACAATTCTTTCAAGTACTGACCGTGTTGTTACGAGATTTGCTCTATTAAATAAAGTGTAGTGGTGCATAAAGCGCTTAACAATTTATTTTTAATGAATAGAAAAAGTGCATAAAATAATAAATCTTCAACGAATCTGCCAAGTTTGATGATTTAACAAAAATATGATTTGCTATTTTTTTTTTTCTTACTATTATAGAATAGATGTAAAGGTCGATACCTAAACTTCACATAAACACAATAACATGACGTCAATAAATACTTTGAATTTTCATGACTATGATAGGCGAAAAATGTTCTAATCTTTACCCTCCTCCTTTGTTACTCTCAGCAGTTCCTTGCTCTCACATACACTGTCCAAAACAAAACCCGCGTGATATTGTTTCGTCCGTGACTCCGTACGAACTTATGTTCCACTTACTTTAACACGGTACCAAAGTCAAAAAGAGATAAAAAATCGAAACAAAACCTTACTTGACAGCCCTACAAGCAACGTTAACAGCGTTTACTTATTTGCAGCCAGCAGAGGGACAATACAGTCGTCCGCGCAGCGTGCACACTGGTCTAATTAATACGCTTTCAAGCCAGCCTTGATTAACTAGATAGGTAATTAGATGACGGCTGCGGTGGCTGCAATACCGGTGGGTCGTGCGTGTGTGCGTGGCTTTATGTTTGTATGCTTGCATGTGTGTGGGGTAGATTGTTTGTCTGATGTCTGATATGTGTGGTCTCTGTTGTGTTGGCTATTTAGTTTGTTTGTTTGTAGATTTATCTATGTGTTTGTTATTATGTATCAAGACTACTCTGGACGTCTGTCTTTGAAGCGATCGGATTTCGACGTGTTTATGAATTGTTACTTTCTTCTACACAGGTTAGAAATATCTTTCAAAGTTTCAACTATACTATAGGCTAAATATTAATAACTAACTGACCCGGCGAACTGCGTACCGCCTAACAGTCGATTTTTTAATTTTTTTTTTTTAGTACTTATTCTGCTGTTCTTCACACCGAGTCAGCTATTGACAAATATTGACATTAATATTTATACGATACTAACGTCATTCAATTGTTTTGTCTTCCCGGAACCCCTCCACTAACAGTTAAACTTCATGATATGGTATTAAAGTTCAAATTGACTTTTAAGTATTATTACGAATCTTTTGTATGGGAATATAGAAAAGTGTTGTTTTTAGACTTTTTTAGGCAATTTTTCTCCCCGTAAGAACCATCCTCGTACTTCAAGGAACATTATAAAAAAAGAATTAGCAAAATCGGTTCAGCTGCTCTCTTAATTTGCGCTTAGCAACACATTCAGCGATTCATTTTTATATTATAGATGAGAACAATAGTTCTCAATAAAAAAAAATTATATTTACTGTAAACTATGATGCTACCTTATTTAAATTAAATGTATAATTTGCGTACATCTTTAGATACCAGAAGCCCTACGTGCCTTGGAAAACACCTTAAGCTGTTGGTCCCGGTTGTCATTGGTGGATCTTTCATATTCTTTACGGGTCGTCAGAAGCCCGAGTGTGGAACAATCAGTTACCTAAGAGCATAGTCACTCAGTAACTGGGTTGTAGAGATTAGACAGGCAGTCGCATGCACAATACTGGTATTCTGCTATATCCGGTTAAACTGGAAATCGATCCCAACGTAATAGCAAGGAAAACCCCAAAAAGACAAATCTAAAAAAAAAAAAATGGAATGTTCCTTATTTAAGTAACTAGTGATTTGAACCGGTGCTTATTTCTTCATAAAAAAAGTGTAATGTGGGTATTCCTTAAACAACGTGCACACACAAATAGGTTTTGGTTGACTACCTTCGGGTAAAAATCACTGTTTGACAAGGAGACTGCATAAATGACTGCAAAAAAAAAAAGAACGTTTTAAATACTAGAACTCTTTTATATATATGTTTATTTCGCACTTGTCATCATCATCATTATCACATACCTACTACATGTAACTATACACAGACCTAGGTACGTCGCACTATACATAAAAATATCTAAAAAAACACAAACATCGTTCTTCAAAGACAATGAAAGCCAGAAAGGGTGCGAGCACAGAACACAGGGTATGTACGAGTATGTCACAAAAACATTCATTAATCAAAATATGTTAGGTATCCCATTGCTTACAAGCGATATCAAAAGAGAGGAGAGTCGCTTCCTGTCTTTGTCCGAGCTCATCCGTTTTGTCTTAACACCCCTTTTAACTTTCATACACTCACATGCCTCCTTCGTCGCCCTAAGGCTAGTTTTAGGCAAGCGGATTAATATTAATCGCGTATTTCAGATATTTCTTGTAGACTCTAGAAAAAACTAAAGCGTAGAGTCGGTTGACGGTTGGTGAACCAGTTAGTTGGTTGTGGTTAAAGAATCTTTATTTTACTCAAAAGCTACAAATTTCACTTAATGAGAAATATTAAAACTATATAATAATTTTTTATTATTATTATTTATTTATTTAATTTGACAACATTGGTCCACTGGTTAGTAAAAACTTATCAACTAAGGGTTAGTAATAATTAATTAGAATAATAAAAGTATTTATATTCATACCTGCCGCACGAGCAACCTGACAAAGTGTCCCAGCATTGGTGCATCGTGTTGTTCGGCTAGGGTTTTCAGGATACTGTTGCTGCTAGCCCTCATTCTGCCTAATAAGGATGCGGTCTTTTTCCTCATAATAGCATAGAAGTCGTCAGTTTGTGCTACAGCAAACATGCTAGACGCGCTGCAGAACCTGGGCAACCTCAACAGCACCCTGAAGCCATTATTATATTGCACACGCAGAGCATCTAGAGCCCTCCGCGTACAGTTGACCCACAAACTGCCCGTGTAGAACGCTTGACAATAAGCTTTAAACAGCGTTATTTTGACCTCGTTACTACAACGAGCGAATCTGTGAGCCAACATGTTGCATCTGGCTGCTAGTGCCCTGCGCTCACGATCAATATCTACCTGATCTTTGAGGTCCTCAGTGACATAGTGTCCCAAGTATTTAAATTGAGTAACCCTTTTAAGTGGTTGCCCGTTGAGAGTTATTGAAGGCTCGTAAGTAATATGTTTCCCGGGAGCAACAAAGATCAGGTATTCACTTTTTACTATATTATATAACAGGCCGTGAGTTGCCGCATACTTTTCACAGATGTTCAGCATCTCCCTGATTGAGCCAGCCGTTGGACCCAGCAGCACCATATCATCAGCGTAACTTAAATTATTGACGCTAGCGCCATCTATTTTACACCCCACTGGTCTACTGCTGAGTTCAACGATCAACTCATTCAGATACAGGTTGAAGAGCTTAGGTGAGGTTAACCCCCCCTGCCTCACCCCACACTCCAACCTGTATGCTTCAGACAGAACATCCCCCCAACGAACTTGGTTTAACTGGTTAGAGTACCAGTACTGGAACAAACCCGTCAACTCAGGTGGTACACGCGCTCTCCCGAGCTTCTCCCAAAGGACATCATATGACACAAGGTCAAACGCCCTTGAGAGATCCAGGAAGCAGGCATACACCGGAGTGCCTCTATCCTTATAGTATTGGACCGTCTGCTTTAGACAAAGAATAGCACTCTCAGTGGAAAGTCCAGGCCGAAACCCAAACTGTGCGTCATGTAAGGTTATCCATTTGTCAAGTTCTTTGTCAAGCAGACCGTCCAACACCTTTGCTATAATAGTGGCCAAGGATATCGGTCTGTAATTCGCCTTGTCCGATACATCCCCAGTTTTATTTTTCACGATCGGTACCACAACTGTTTTCAGCATATCGGATGGAAGGTATGAGTGGCTAATGCAAAGCGTGAAAAACAACGCCAACACTCTAGGCAAATGTACCCCCGCACACCTGAGGTGCTCGATGCTGAGACTGTCGTAACCTGGAGACTTCCCCTTAGCCATTTTTCTAATTAATTCAGCTACATGCTTGGCAGAGAAACGGATCGGTTCATAATCACGACTGGTCTCACCATCGATCACTCCCTTAGCTGGCCCAAGTGGAGACGATACCATAAATCGATCCTTAAACATGCTGGCTATGTCTCTCGGCGAACTACATTCCCCCACACTCACAGGGCGGCCCGGCCCAACCCTCAGCTTGTTGGTCGACTTCCAGAAATCCGAGAAATTTTTAGACGCTCGGTGCGACGCTAACATGTCCATCTTAATCTGATCTTGGTGATTTTGGCACCGTTTAAGCCTACCCCTAAAGATTTTCTGACTCCGCCGCATATCTTCCCAAATGATGACATTCGTGAGCAAAGCTAGTATGACACACAAAAATATTAAAAGAAGACAACCGTTTTTAACGTACGAGTACATAACAAGACATTGAAGGAAGTAACAGTAAAAGAGGTTGTTTGATGCTAACTGAATTGTAGAATTCATAATTTTTTCTATAATTCATTAACACTCTATGATTACTAAAACTCACATATTGACTTTTACTTGTTAATATTCTTGCAACATCGTATACTTACTTATACAATGTATGTAAATATGTGAGCACCATGTATCATAATAATTTGTTTATCTGCCATTGCTCCATTTTTAGGGTTCAGTTGCCAAATGGCAAAAAACGGAACCCTTATAGATTCGTCATGTCTGTCTGTCTGTCTGTCCGAGTATGTCACAGCCATTTTTTTCCGAAACTATAAGAGCTATGCTATTGAAACTTGGTAAGTAGATGTATTCTATAAACCGCATCAAGATTTTCACACAAAAATAGAAAAAAACAATAATATTTGGGGTTCCCCATACATAGAATTGAAACTCAATTTTTTTTTTTTCATCAAACCCATACGTGTGGGGTGTCTATGGATAGATCTTCAAAAATGATATTGTGGTTTCTAATATCATTTTTTTTTTAAAACAATAATATTTGGGGTTCCCCATACATAGAACTGAAACTAAAAAAAAAAATTGCACTCCGGGAGTGCCGGCAGAAGTGAAAACTTGATTATTAACGTTGAGCATGTTTGATATTTTGGAATGGTTAGGGAATAATTTGTTGTTCAATTTCCATATTTTAAGCACTTTATATTCACGAATTTTACGAATACACAACAATGTGATCACTACACAGACGGTCGAGCCATCAGCTGTCACCATCCATGGATGCGCGTGGCACGCTGTAACATAGACGAACATTCGCGCAAGCGCCCTGCGCCGCCTAAACGAAACAGTAGGCCCAGGCATACATTTTCGCCGCGCCGTAGAGAGGGGATAGCTGTCTACTCTCCATCCGTCCTACGCTTTTTCGATCAGGTCACGTGTCCTGACGCGAGTTTAAGATTTTATACCCATTACAGAAAAAGTGCTCAACGCCGCTAAAGAAGTTTTCACTTCAAAAAAAATTATCATCAAATCCATACGTGTGGGGTATCTATGGATAGGTCTTCAAAAATGATATTGAGGTTTCTAATATCATTTTTTTTCTAAACTGAATAGTTTGCGCGAGAGACACTTCCAAAGTGGTAAAATGTGTGTCCCCCCCCCCCCGTAACTTCTAAAATAAGGGAATGATAAAACTTAAAAAAATATATGATGTACATTACTATTTAAACTTCCACCGAAAATTGGTTTGAACGAGATCTGGTAAGTAGTTTTTTTTTTTAATACGTCATAAATCGTAAACCACAATTTACCTTTCATTCAGTCAACTCAAATATAAAAATTAAAAAAAAAAACATTTAATTTCATAAACATAAACCTTATGCATAAACCGTGAATTCCTGCAGGTTTGTACGGAACCCTCGGTGCGCGAGTCCGACTCGCACTTGGCCAGTTTTTTTAAATTCATTTTATATACTGTGTTATAATAGTAATTTTATTCTAGGTGTGCTGAATGTATATAAAATATTGTAAAACATTTTTCAAAGAGTAACGTTGGAGTTTCTTCCCCATTCATCTCCATACGAAACTAGCTTTTGGGAGGGGCTACTAGAATCAATTCTATTCTAATCTAAACGTTGACGTTCAAAACTGCTTATTTGAAAATAAATGCTTACTAAAAGAGATAAATCGTTACTTAAGTTAATAAGTAAGTATACCTTTTTAGCCAACTTCAAAAAAAGGAGGAGGTTATCAATTCGACTGTATTTTTGTTTTTTTTTTTTTTTTGTTAGCTCATAACTTTTGACTGGGTGAACCGATTTTGATGATTCTTTTTTTATTTGAAAGCTAGTGCTTCCTGAATGGTTCTATTTTAATTTGGTTCGAACAAAGGGATCCATGTGAAAACCATATGTCTTAAATTTGCATTAAGTATTTGCGCGACAAATGAACGAATAACGCGATTAGATTAGTGCGGAGTATCTACCATAACTAAAAAGTTAAAAATAAAAAATTTTACAAAAAAATAACAACCGACTTCCTAAAAAAGACACTACAAAGTGAAAAATAACTTTAATTTCGGAAGTCGGTGGCAAAGATCCATAATTACAGATCCTAAGACACCGACTTCCGTAATTAAAGTAATTTTTCATTTTGTAGTGTTTTTCTTTAGGAAGTCGGTTGTTATTTTTTTGTAAAAAGTTTTTTGAGAGTTGAATGATTGAGTTACAACTAGACTTGCATATGAAAGTGCTGTCATGTGAAAGTGTTTGCCTAGACACTTTCACATGACAGCTGTCATTTTATTTCTACTCTCATGTTGACTCTCAACTAGATTACGTAGACGCTGAAAACCACTTAATTTTGCTACCTAACTTCTTACTTATTACTAACTGCAACCTACAACTTCATTCAGCATTAAAACACTGAAAATAAAATGGCCACATCGGTTAAAATTACGAGGGAAAGCCAGGGCAATTTATTTGAGGTGCAAATAAAGTCGTTTCAAGATGGGACTCAAAAGATACGAAATATCTGAAGCTGTTGTATTGTACGAATGCTGGAAGGCAATTTCTTTTAAATGCACTTTGGTTCTTCTTATCTCTTTTTTTTTTCATTCAATCAGCCTATATTGTTCCCACTGCTGGGACACAGGCCTCCTCTCAGTGAGAGGGAGTGGGCCGTAATCTACCACGCGGGCCCAGTGCGGGTTGGTAGATGTGACATGTTTTCGAATTTTTGGTTCTAGAACATGGCGGTTTCCTCACGATGTTTTTCTTCACCGTTGTGAGAGCAGTGGTGATGAAATTATTTACACAAAGTAAAGCGCCTGCCTGGGTTCGAACCCACGTCCTACAACTCGTCTCTCACTGAGCCACCACCGCTCTCTCTCGTTCTTATATCTAATGTACAGTAATAATGTCAGTATTCTATAGTACGAATTTTAGTATGTAAATAAAAGTTTTTCATAAATAAGTCAATTAAAACACCATTATACTGCGGTGTTTCGCGAGCAGACTGGACTGCGTCTATGTGAATCGCTGCAAGCTGTCCACTTCGGTGTTGAGCTTGTAGCAGTGATTCGCTTTTAACTATAAGGCACTGTAGGATAAGTTTACTAACATAGCTGATAAGAAATATTGTTACTAACATATTTGAGTCATTTGTTACTTGTATTTTAAATACAAATAAATTTTAAAAAAAACACAAATATTTTTATTTGAAGTACAAATGAAAAAGGGCTCTATGTCTTGCTGTCAACGGCGCACAAGTATTTTAATAATAACTATAATTAATTGTCAAT
Organism: Aporophyla nigra; assembly: GCA_947507805.1. Classification (NCBI taxonomy): domain Eukaryota; kingdom Metazoa; phylum Arthropoda; class Insecta; order Lepidoptera; family Noctuidae; genus Aporophyla; species Aporophyla nigra. The sequence goes on along the minus strand of OX382309.1, from coordinate 16,041,974 downwards.
AGATTATCATTTGTCGTTTAGGTACTCATTGACTGTGCACTAGCTTTTTACATTTATTACTTAAATTAGGAACAGCTTTTAATTGAAGTGTAATGAAATTCGAAAATTATCCCACAGGAACGTACTTCCGGAATAAAAGTATTCTTTGTGTTATAAACTATCTATGTGCCAAAGTTCATATAAATCCGTATAGCCGTATTTACGTGATTGATTAACAAAAATCTAAACCAAATATCTAAACATTCATAAAAAATTTCAAATTTATGAAATGAGCAGAACTTGGATAGATTAAGAACAGCTTTTTTAATTTGTATATTTCAAAAATGTTTATTGATACCCTACCCTAACCTGCCTAGATACCAAAATCTTGTAAATAGTTAATACCGAAACAAACTATGTTTCACAAGTTAACACATTTGTGACTGTGTCTGTATGTTTCAGAGGGGTAGTTGCGAATATTTTTATCGGTAGGAATTGGTTTAATATTCATAGTTAAACAACATGCATTGCGTTATTTACGTTGCTGAGCCACAATTTATTCGAACAAATGACGCAATGGTTTAGAAATAATCTTCAATCCCATTCAGATTCTGATAAATTGTGCGTTTCGCAATTAGGATGCTGGTCTTTCTGTGCGTCATGTTTGCCGCAAATAAACGTATTTCCTTTCTTTATTTATTTAAGAAGATCTGTAAATAATAATAACTTCCTAAAGTGTGTTCAAGCCTAACCGTGTCTCAGTTGATATATTTATGATTAAGCTCCGCGTCCAAAGCGCGGCATTGTCTTTGCGAGCCCTTCTGTGGCACCCCATCCGTCTTGCTTTCACGCTACTACCCCCTTTCTTTGCAGGCACGAGATTTTTTTAATTATGACGTTGAGCCTTTTTGTCTCTAGTAAAACATAAGTCGCTACAACTTCTTGAGTAACACCTGGGCGGATGTAGGTGGTTCGATTCTGGTTAAAAAAGAAAATGGACAGGTCAAAAAAAGGTTTGGTTGAATGTGTAATAAATGTAATGAGGTATTAGGATTAATCTCACGTAAAGTAACTAAAAAAACACTAAAATAACAACACACAGTAACTAAACTAGCTGTGCCAGCGGCTTCGCCTGCGTGATGATCGAATATTATAACACGGGACAAACTATAGGGATAAAAAGTATCTTATGTGTTAGTATTTATCCAGACCACAGACCCAGACCGTGCTACTGAAAGTCTGATATCGGTATTGTCAATCTCCATAAAACCCACACTCACTCTTCAATCATCCCTAGTAGAATGCGTATTTTGAAGCCCTGGATTACTCCTGGCCTTCTGAGATGTATACGTCATAGAGACAAACTGTCTAGGATCGTCTTGAAAGATCCTGATAACGAGTCTCATAGACTTGTCTTCCTCCGCTATCGTAATTACTGTAATAACCTTCTCAAAAAACTCAGGGAAGACTATGAAACCGCCAAGTTTCAGAGGGCCAGGAATTGCCCGAAGGAGACTTGGCGACTAATCAAGCAAGTGACGAACTTGAATCAGGCTAGCAAAACACCTGCCTCGGAGCTGCTGAAGTGCTGTGACGATCCCACTCAGTCAGTTGAGGAGGTAAATCATTATTTCGCTAGTGTCGGCAGTAGTTTAGCTTCTAAAATCCGCCAACATATTTCACCCTCAGCAGGATCAGATATTCAACCAGAATCTGCAGTACCGAGCTCTGGCATGCCATCCCCTTCGGGATCCATGGTTATGTATGGCGTGGATGAAGAAGAAATCGACCAAATCATCCTAAACCTAAAGGACAAGTGTGCTGTGGGTTGTGATGGCATTTCGGCGTCCGTTATTAGGGCTACTAGGCACTCTATCATACCAGCTCTTGTCCACATTTTTAACCTGTGCCTATCTTTAGGTATATTTCCGAATGCTTTTAAAACGGCTATAGTTCACCCAATATTCAAATCTGGGGACAGGGACAGTGTCTCCAACTACAGACCTATATCTGTACTTACAACATTGTCCAAAGTTTTTGAAAAGGTGCTGAATATTCGACTAGTGAATTTTCTTACTAAAAACAATATTTTAGCTTCCAACCAATTTGGCTTTAGAATTGGAAAATCAACAGACGACGCAGTTCAGGAACTCACAGACATAATAATTAGTCACCTGAACAATAAAGAAAAATCTATTGGTATATTTCTAGACTTGTCCAAAGCTTTCGACACCGTCTCTGTCCCCAAATTGCAGTCCAAGCTGGAAAGCATTGGCATTCATAGCTCACGACATTTTCCGTAGCTACCTGAAAGACCGCCACCAGGTAGTTAAAATAGATAACTACACGAGCAAAATAGAGAATGTTGTTTTTGGCGTCCCTCAGGGAAGTGTTCTTTGACCAACACTCTTCCTCATTTACATGAACGAGCTGTGCCAATTGTCTTCTCATAACTGTAAAGTAGTAACATATGCAGATGACACAGCTCTTGTAATTCACGGTAAAGTTTGGCGTGAAACTTTCTGTAAAGCGGAGATGGCCTTCGGTACGGTCAGGAAATGGTTGAATACAAACCTCCTCACACTCAATATCAGCAAGACTAAATTTATTGCCTTTACCCCAAGCATTTTAAGCCAGCCCCCCATTTCCTTGACAATTAAAGCTCATGAGTGCTCACTCACCGACCTTTCCAACTGTAACTGTGCACCCATCGACTCAACCGACAACATACGCTATCTCGGAGTAATCATTGACCAATATTTAAATTGGAAAAAGCAGATCAACTCTTCGGTGACACGAGTACGAAGATTGATTTACATTTTTAAAAAGCTTCGGGCGGTTGCTGACTTCAAATGCCTTATACCTTGCTCTCGCTCAATCAGTCCTTGGGTATTGCGTGATCACGCGGGGCGGTGCTCATAAAACAACCATGCTGCGACTAGAAAGGGCGCAGACGGCCGTGCTGAAGGTCCTTTCTAAGAAACCAATCCGCTATCCGACACTCGATATTTACTCTCTATGCAAAGTTCTCACGGTGAGGTAGCTCTTCGTACTACAGACTGTACTCAAAAAACACAAGGTCGTGCCCTTCGACCCAACCTATAGTACAGCGAAACGCCTCTCTGATAAAGTCTGCAAAATAATTCCTTGTAGAGCAGCAGTGGCGAGAAGACACTTTAGGTTCATTAGCCCTAAGATCTATAATAAAGTAAACAAAAGCATCGAAATGTACCGGTTATCTCGTAAATTCTTAAGAGTTAAATTGACCGAATGGTTGAAATCTCTATCATATGATAAAACTGAAGAAATTGTGAAAACTTGAAACTTCCTAGAACATGCACCCTAACACATAGTCTCACTCACAAACACTTACTCACACACCTACACTCTCACATACCCTCATTCACTCTTCCACTCCACATTACACCACTACTCAAAATATACACATTTAGTTTTTCTTTTGTATATTTTTTAAATTTTTCTTTTTATACTTAAATTTAAATTCTGAGCCAAACTGTAGCCAATGTCATGTGTCTGGAACAATGTGTTTCATATGTTTAGACGGGCGTTGATAGCTGCGACACAGTTTATAACTTTTGTAGCTATCATCGTTTCTATTGTAATTTATGTCAATTTGTTTTTGTTCCTAAATAAAAACTTATACTTATCCAGGTTATGAACTATCTATACTCCAATCTCATCTTAATCCGTTCTGCCGTTTTTGTGTGATAGAGTAACCAACATCTAATGATACAAACTTTCACATAGGCACTAATGGGCAGTCTTGGGTCCTAGTTTCTGTAGGATTTAAACTGCTATCTAAACTGAATATAAAAAAACGATTAGCTGAAATACTTGTTACCTTTACTTAAATGTTGAAAAAGAAAAGAGGTGTAGATTTTTAAGCCCGTTCTCCTTTTAATGGTTCAACCATTTGGTGATGTAAAACCGTGTGCCTAAAACTACCAACTTTCAATAAATATTCTGATCAGGTATCGTTGACTTATTCGGTGATGAACACCTGTGTGGTGTAAAAGGATGTGCGAACCAAAATAGACTACAATGATTATAATTTTCGCGAAACTATTGTTTAAGTTATAAGCCTTCTTCGAAAAATTAAAATTGAATTTGAAATTCTGTCTGCCTCGGTTCTTGGATTTTTGGCATTCAATCTACGTCAATATGGTACAGTATGATACTTAACGTAGTCCTTACAGATAACTGTCAAAATCCAAACAAAAAAATTGTGCGTTAGATGCCCGATGCATTCTAGAAAATCTCAAAAAGTAGAAGAAGACGCAAGGTAGTAAAAGATTTAAAAATATGTAAAAGCCAAACTCTAAATTGCTTTTCCACATCGCATACAAGCTAAATTACTTCCCAGCCACAAGTGTAGGTACAGTCAGCATCAATATTTTCAATAATATTTGTGGAGTGAAGATACGCCGAGCGCGGGCGGCGCGAGCGGCGCTCGGAAGTCCTGATTATGTAGAGGAATTAATTTTCAGACGCGACGAAACTGTTCTGTAGTGCAGCTAGTGGGGGTGGGAGGGGGGTGAAAGGGGGTTGAAACAAAACTACCTCGTCAGCCGCACCTGTACAACGTACTCGCGTACTCGTAAATCAGTTTGCTAGTTGTTTGTACGGCTTTGAGTTGACGCGTCGTTGATTACTGTGGACTGATAATTTTAGTACGAATTTCTTTGGTTTCTGTTTCAGAATTTTAAGTATGCCTATCAACTGTATATATATCGTATTATCCATTAAAGATTTGTAGTTCCTATCTGTTTACTATATTATTTAGAATTATTATATAACTTATGTAATTTGAATTAATTTTGTAAAATGTAATTTAAACTTTAATTTAATTTATTTTGTGTTAATTCAAATAAAATATATTGTTAGTTAATAAATGACTAAAAACTATCCCAGACGTCAGATTAGGCACAGTAGGCTCTTTAGACAAGGATATACTGACTAGATTTGATGCTCAAATCATTGTCTCCTTGACTCTCACGCAGTAAACACCGTCTCAATTTAATTTAATTAAAAAAATATACTCACCAATAACCTCATCCCCTAATAAACGGTGCATAAATCATCCAACAAGACACTTGCGTAAAAGTTGGCGAGTGATTAAATGGTCATAAACAACATGCTTAGCCAAGGGTTGGCCCATTGTTGGTACACCTCTCGACATGCTATTAATATGAAAACAATTCGTCCCTTGCCGGTCGCGTGGGTACACTTGCGGACAGACAGGGGAATGCAGTTAATATAACTGAGTTTTGGAATGTGTTTGTCTGACAGTTTTTTTTTTTTTGTAAAGCTTCTAAATTACTTTCATTGCTGTTACATAGAAATCAGTAACCGTTTTGCAATGTATATAATGTAGGGTCGACCTCTATTACATGGGACTGAAATATAACTAGCGAAATGTGGGTGTTACTATAGGAATACCTCTGACTGACCCTACAAGGAATTACAGGCGTGATATTATGTAATGAAATAGTTTTAGTTGTTAGAAATCCAATTGTCGTAAAACTTTCATCTAATCAACATCTTCACTATTCGTATCCGTCGCCAAAGGCCAACACCGAAATATCCATGATATTGGAAAAAAAAAACAGATAATTTAATCTCGGATACTCTACAAACTATCAACATCGAAACTCCACTAAGTCTGTTGACAGGTAAAACTCACTACGAACTTATAAATGATAATCGACAAAATCACATGGATAGCTAATAGTAGACCTACAATTACAGTAGGTACCTACAAAATTAAAATTAAAATGTCATTTTTTATAATTATATTTTTATTCATTACTTTAAACGCATTTATGAATTTTACTTGTCAACCGTCAAATTAATCTCCAAACAAAAAGCTAGCAGTGAGCACGTAACTCGCTCCGGCAGTGTACGCTAAGCGATCCCCAAAGACTATGCATATGCGCGCTGGTTGCAATCAGCGATTGCCGCCATTGTGGCGCAGATTAAAATTTTAGGGTTCACCCGTTAATGTGATTGCACTCTTTCTCACTATAGTGCTGCTGAACCCGCGGGTATGTAATCGGGCTATTATAGGGGCGGTGTGTTATTTTTAATCACATTTCTGATTTCATTTCAGTGCCATCGCTTTTTATGAGTTGTGGAGCGTAATCTGATTGATTGAGTTGTTAATTGAGATAACTTGGCTTTGTAGTTACAGTGTTAGACTGTATTAAGATAATTAATGTTAATCCATTACCAGAACTAATTATTAGCCGTAAAATGTCATATTGTTATGTATACTTTTGATTCAGATAATTTTTCATTACAGTAACGCTCCAATTAATTAAAAACCTCCATGTAAATACTATGAAAAATGTAGACAATTTATTTTAAAATAAAATATTAATCATAAAATTACCTTGATAAAAAACATAAAATCACACCGTAAAACCCCCACCTACAATTTAAAATACACGAACAAACAGCGCCATATTTCGATAAAGGCATTCTCAATTAAGGTTTTCATATTTCAATCAAGTGGAGAGAGAGAGAGATGATTGAATACACAAATTGATTGCTCCGCGCATTGTTAGCGCTATCGCCGACTGTACCTACTACGTACACTCGTCGACAAAGTTGATTACTGATCGTACACAGATGCAGATACAATGAGATCAGTAGATGGATGCTGTGATAACATGTTATTACGCTGTCAAATGTCATTTTGAATGTGATAGTTGGGGCTTTTTATTTGGAAAATTTGGATAATTCATTAAGTTTGTTTAGATGGATTCGGAAAGCGATAAATTAATTTAGTTTCTTTGAAGGATAAAATCAGAAATGAAATTATCCGGAAAAGAACTGGAGTTACCAACATAGCTCGCAGAGTAAGCAAGCTGAAGTGACAGTGGGCTGGCCATGTTTGTCGAAGGGCCGATGGCCTGTGGAGCAGACGAGTCCTGGAGTGGAGACCGCGTGTCGGCAAGCGTAGTGTGGAACGCTCCCCAGCTATATGGACCGACGACCTAAGGAAAGTGGCTGGAGCAGACTAGATACGGAAGGCGGAGGACAGGGTGTTGTGGTGCAATATGGGAGAGGCCTATGTCCAGCAGTGGACTGCGATAGGCTGAGTTGATTGATTGATTGAAATTATATTTTTGGTTTTTTTGATTGTGTTTGTGCCAGGCGCGGTCCGAGAGGGGGGGTTCTAGGGGTCATGACCCCCCCCAAAGACAGTCATGCTGTCGAAACCCTGAACGATTTGCCTGTCTTACTATCTTAAAATTGTTCTCACTTGAGCCACGGAGACTCCGATGGACATTTGCAAAAAGATTATAACCCGGGACATCATTCTGATCAGCAGCGCTTGCGACTACTAGACCAAAGAGGATTTACCTTCCTAAAAATATTGTTCAGTACTCATGGTGACCGCCCCCCCCCCCCCCCCCAAAATGTTAGGCTGCGACCGCGACTGGTTTGTGCTCAATTTATTACCTTAAGATGCTGTTGACAATACAATATATAAGGCCGCCAATAACAGTCACACCTTCGTACTAGTTTATGCTGCTACTCGCTTCTGCCCGCGACTTCGTCCGCGTTAAATTTCGTGTTCCCCCAACCCCTCCCGTCGCGTCGAATCGCGTACCCATGCGATTTTCCCCGTTTTTGCAACATTTTTCATTATTGCTCCGCTCTTCTTAGTTGTAGCGTGATGTTACATAGCCTATGTTACTTGCAGATAATGTAGCTTTCTAATGGTGAAAGAATTTTTAAATTCGGTTTAGCAGTTTTTGAGTTTATCCATTACAAATAAACAAACAAACAAAAATACAAAGTTTTCCTCTTTATAAAATTAGTGTATATTACAGTCGGGTAATAAATAATTATTATCTGAAAGAAACAGGTATCTGTGGTTAAGTTTCAGCATATAGAAAGTACTGTCTACTTAATGTCATAAAGGTATTTGGTATCTAACTTTATTCAATTGTCTTGCTAGCCTTGAATAAAAAGAAGAAGACTTCTTCAAGACAATTGACTTAAAGCTACAAGAGAACTTAAGGCGCGGACTGACTACGATTTTAAATGCTACAACTACATGCTACAGCTCCAACAAATAAGGTTGAAAATTGAATAAATATTTGGATTGACGATGTGACTAAGCTGCGAATTGGCATTTATTTTACGGTTTTATTTAGATTATTCGAACTACACACATTAAATTAAATAATTGTCTGGTTAAAGTTTTAAAGTAATGTTTATTCTATTGAACTCTTAAAAAAAAAATGTTGTTATCGCTGAAAATACAGAGATGTTCGACGTCAAAGTTTTTTTTTGTGAAACAATTTTTATTGGGAATATCAAACAATTTTTCACTATTCTATTCGGTTAGAATTTTTCTTTAAACCCTTCTCTGTCCACTGTATTTTTTGTGTCGTATATTTTCATTGCGTTACGTCATACTCGATTGTCAAAGACACCAGTGTTTTGTGAATATTGAGGTAACATCGCGCCTTAAGAACAGCTTTCTTCTGAAAATTGTTAACATCTAGGATTTGTATATCTAATTGTATTACTTGTAAACAAAACGAAACGAAACAAAACGCAACGGCAAAATCACATCTAAGTTGCAGTGATAGAATCTGCACAGGTTCTAGGCAGGTAAAAAAAGGTAAGAAAGAAGAAAAAGAGTTTCTAATGGCATTACAACAAAACTAAACCATCATCATCATCATCATTTCAGCCGTAAGACGTCCACTGCTGGACTTAGGCCTCCCCCAATTTGGGGGGCTTAGTCATAATCGCTACGCTTGGCAGGCGGGTTGGCGATCGCAGTATGGTGGTAAAATCAAAGAGAACGCTGCTGCCCATTCTCTAGCAAGTCCCTTAGTCGCCTCTTACGACACCCAAGGGAAGAAATGGGGTGGTGTTATTCTTTACGTTCGGCATCACACGGTAAACAAAACCATAAACCAATTTAAAAAATAAAATAAAACAATGATTTACCTTACATTCTTTTTTTTTTTGCAGATGATGTTGATGAACTTGTGTTGTCTTGTACCATTTATATGTCAGAATACAAAACAAGGTCAACATCTGCCTAGCCGTTTTCCAACTATGTTGGCGTCCCCTCAAACTGGATGCACCTTAAAATTACTATTTTACTTGAAACGAATGCCTATGACAACCGCTAGTGTACCATATTAAATCAACAACCAATTATGCCCGCAGTATTTCTCTCGAAACTAAATGTAATGGTAGTTAATGTTAGCAACTACGTACTCACACAAATACCTATGTGAAAATGATTACCAATGAACTGAATCCGACTAATAGCAAAACTCGCTATAAGCACCCAACTTTATGAAAAGCAAAGAATGGATTTATTAATAAGCATTAATGTGAAACTCAAACATCGCGTTTCAAATAAAATCTCCCGGGATTTTTGCTGATTTTCATTCGGCTCTCGTTCTGACGGTGTATTCATTCGATATTTTTATATAATGTATTCAATATTCAATATTAATGTATTCAGCGGCGCCGGGCCGCAATTTTCATTTTGTAATTTTTACAGAGTGCGCATTCGGGCCGACAGGGGTGCTCAACGTTTACCTGTGTACCTAGCAAATAAGTTTCATAAATAAGTTTTGTATGCAGGTGTAATTTTTTTTCGCAACATTGGCGTTGCATGTTCACAAATGCAGCTTTAGTCACGATGAAAAGCCACCATAGCTACTGAGATGATAGCTACGTACTAGGGATGTATAGAAGAAAGGCAATACTGCGCCAGCTCCTAATACATTGCAATAAGGGTTCGAGAATGATGATGGTGAAATCAGCATTGTTATATAGAAAAAATTAAACCACCGAAAAAACTGAAAAGCAAAAAATATAAACCGCGCTGAAAAATCAATGAACTAAGATCACTCAAAGCGACGACTCATAATTTTAAGGTTTATTATATATTGCTTTCCATTTTTTCGGCGGTTAAATTTTTTGTTAAAAAGTTTTTGTTTTATAATTTTTCTGGCTTTAATGTACTAATATTACTTGGCAAGGTATACCCTATCTAATGAAAAAAGAATTATCAAAATCGGATTACTCTGTATAAAGTTATTCGTGGTTATACATTACAATCAGTGAGTGAACAATCAATCATCCCCTGTTTTCCGACGCTTAGGGTTCGATTTTGTTTTCCAAATTTATATGGGATCACCTTCGGAGTATACCCTTTCCAATAAAAAAGAATTATCACAATCGGACTACTATGTAACAAGTTACGCGTCATCATACATTAAAAAAAATCGCGTCGAATTGATAACCCCATCCGTTTTTTTTCGTCGGTTAAAAATGTATATCTTATTTACTTACAAATATGTAAATTTTGTTAAACTAATCCAACAATACACTACACACTACTACTACTATTATTATGGGCATTTTAAAATCGACCGTCATGTTGTAAAAGAATGCCTCGATTAAAATAAGCCAATATCATTTCAGCCGAAAGACGTCGTCGCTGAACATAGGCCTCCCCCATTTTGGGGAGGTGTGCCATAATCACCACGCTTGGCAGGCGGGTTGGCGATCGCAGTATGATGGTAAAATGCATAGACAACGCCGCTGCCCATTCTCTAAGTCCCTTAGTCGCCTCTTACGATACCCACGAGAAGAAATAGGATGATGCTATTTTTTACGTCCTGCACCACACGGAACCAACATAATAGGTTGGGGAAAAAGTTTCTTCGCATTTTTTAAGAAAATTCAAAACATTTTTTAATAAAGTTTATTTATATTTAACTAAAGTATGTAGGTACCATTTTGTTCGATAACTTTTTGCCATCTTGTAGGTAGGGACATGATCCCATTGCTATAGAAATTTTGGGACTTCTGGTCAAAATACCGCGACAAGTGGTTTTGGCAGTCCTCTCGTGATGTTAACCTGACACTGCCTAAAGAATTCTGAAGAGACCGAAACAGGTGGAAATCTGAAGGTGCAAGGTCAGGACTATAAGGCGGATGCATTAACACCTCCCAGCCAAACTCTCTTAATTTTTGTTGGGTGGCTGAAGATGTGTGAGGTCTAGCGTTATCATGATGAAAAACCACACCCCTTCTGTTGATTCATTCCGGCCGCTTTCTCTCAACTTCTTGCTTTAATCTCATCAGTTGTTCGCAGTAGAGTTCAGAATCGATGGTCCTGCCTGGTGGTAACAGCTCATAATGAATAATGCCCTTCCAATCCCACCACACACACAGCATCACCTTGTTGCAAGTTAACCCGGGTTTCGCCACAGTCTGTGAAGCCTGACCGGCCTTTGACCACAACCTTTTTCACACGTTCTTGTCATACGTGATCCACTTTTCATCACCAGTTATCAGCTTCTTCAAAAATGGTTCGGTTTCATTACGTCGTAATAAAGAATCACAAATTAGTACACGGTTCATTAGGTTTCTTTCAGTGAGCTCGTGAGGTACCCAAATGTCGAGCGTTTTTGTGTACCCAGTTTTTTTCAAATGCGCCAAAACTGTTTTGTGGTCAATTTCTAGTTCTTCAGCTACGTCGAAACTACTGGTATGCCGATCTTGCTCCACTTTTTCAAAAATGGCATCCATTTTATCCGTAATAGGGCGACCAGAGCGACGTGCATCTTTGACATCAAAATTTCCGGATTGAAAACGCTTAAACCAAATTTGTGCTACTCTCACAGACACTACACTAGGTCCATAAACATCGCAAATTTTTTTCGCGGCTTGCGTTGCATTTTTACCTTTTTTGTAGTAAAATTTTAAAATGTATCGAATTTCTTCATTAGATTCACTCATCTTGACGGTACGAAAAACAAATAAAAATCACACATTTTCCTAATTTGAATTTGGAATTTTGTTCTTTAAAATTTAAACTTTCAATGATACCAATACCAGCCAGATACAAATAGTATAGCCAAAGAGATTTTATTACAAGTTCATACATACTATAATGCGAAAAGACTTTTTCCCCAACCTAATAAACCAAAAAAAAAAAAAAAAACAATATAAATCTAAGAAACTTTGAGAAATCATGTCTCGCGTACAAATTGTTTGTTTCCATATAATTATATAGAAGCCACGGTAGGCGGAGAATCCAATGAAAGGTCCAGTCCTGGCAAAACGGTTAAAATACGCTCGCCTTCACAAACGAATGTACACAAAAGGTATTCATTTGCTTAATATTTTATTTGTTGACTAGCTTCCGCCAGCGGCTTCGCCCGCGTGAAAATTCAACCCCCCGATTCACCCTTTTAGGGATGGAATTTCAAAAAACCCTTTCTTAGTGGATACCTACTCTTCACAAAGAACACACCCTCCAAATTTCACGTTTCTAGGACCAGCGGTTTAGGCTGTGCGTTGATATATCAGTCAGTCAGTCAGTCAGTCAGTCAGTCACTCAGAACTTTGAATTTTATATATATAGATTAAGTTTTTTTTTGTGTTCTGTTTCTGTTCTGTTTTCTGACCTATTTATTTTTGTAGAAAATCAAAAGGAATTTTAATTGAATTTCAGTTTAATACCAAAGTTTTTTTGACATTTTAATTCACATTTCCAATCAATATCCGATCCAGCCCGTCCCTTGCTGCAGTTGCTGCCCTCTACCAGCGATGCCCTAAGCCGAGGTCTGTACCCCACAAGTAGTGCCCTTAGCGAGTATTCGCTCTAGTTTTAAGTTTTTTAAGCCCTGGCTGGAGTTCTTAATTTATTGTGGTAGCCACAGGCAAGTCCGGTTAAGCAACCGACAACCTCAAAGGTTGACCTGCGAGATGCCATACAAAAAAACAAACTATAGTTTTCTCCATGCCAGCATTCTTAAATTAGTAAACGAATCTAAACACCCAAACTTGGATCCTTATATTGGTAAACGACCTAAACACCCAATTTCGTGGGAGTGGCGCGAGGAGGCGAAACGCCGCGCACTGGGGCGAAATTCCGCTGCCGCGACTAATCGCGGCCCGGCAGACAGCACTTCGGTGTGAGCTAGCGACATGGCGGGTACGATTGTTGCAACCCAGCGCTGGGCACGCCACAATTGTGGCGGTAAGTCCCCTCTTTGAGGAGTGGATAGAGAGGCGCCACGGCGTCCTCACCTTCCACCTGACGCAGGTCCTCGCCGGGCATGGGTGCTTTAGGGCGTTCCTGTTCAGGATAAAGCGGGAGGAAACGCCCGGGTGTTTCCATTGCGAGGATCGTCTGGAGGACACGGTGGAGCATACCGTGGAGGAGAGCCCTGTCTGGACGAAGCACCGCCATGTCCTCGTGAAGGCGATCGGCGGCGGCGACCTCTCGCGTTCGGCCCTGGTGTAACCCATGGTACGGAGCGAGAGGGCATGGGAAGCCGTCACCTCCTTCTGCAAAGCAATAATGCTCGCGAAAGAGGAGGTAGGGTGCGTGAGGGAGTGGCAGTCTCTGCGCCCTCACGTCCCTAGCCGCCGCAGGAGGAGACGCCCCGGGCGTCGGGAGTCGATCGCGGAATCCCGGCCACCGTAGGCGCGGGCTTGCGGGCGACGAGCAATGGTTAGCTCGCCGCCCAGTAAGGATCAGGTCCGTGTCGACGGCGCGAAGTGTTCCACGTACGCCTCAAAGAGATGTCAGCAGTACTGAAGGGGTCTGCTAGGACCGATGCCTGCCAGGGTCACGAGATTTGTTCGAAAGAGATACCGTGGCCCTGGCTCATGGGTATCTGAAGGAACACGGGTGGGTTTTAGTCAGTAAAAGTCTAACACGCCCTTCCGCTCCACCCAAGAGCAGGAGACGTCATTTGATGATTTCCCACCCACAAAAAAAAAACACTCAATTTTAAATCCTTAAATTGGTAAACGATCTAAACACCCAATTTTAGATCCTTAAATTAGTAAACTAATCTAAATTCTAAAACCGTAAATTCCCATATTTTGATCCTTAAATTAATAAGCTAATTAAATAACCAACATTTTATCCTAAAATTAGTAAGCTAATCTAACCACTCCAGTTTGGATCCTAGAATTAGTAAACTAATCTAAACGCCCAAATTTTGAGCCTTGAATTAGTAAACGACCCTAAACCAACAAATTTGGAACTTTGAATTAGTACACTAATATAAACACCCAAATTTTTAACCATAAATTAGTAAACTAAACACTCAAATTTGGGATTAATCTCTAACAATATATCACCGAGAAATATCATAATTTCCTCATCTATAAGTACCTACAACCAGGTTTCCTCACATATCATACCTCCCCCCTCTCCCGTTCATTGTCGTCAGCGTGACTCCGTTAATTAGTGAGGTGCGTGCTGCGAACTCGGAGAAGTAATCAGTCTTGCACCTCGACACCAAGAGTTAGAGGCATTGGAAACGGTGACAGCATCACCAATTGTATCAATACAGTCTTGGCGTGTATCAATCTTTAAAGCACTAGGACAATAGAGTGCTATTAAAAGTAAAGAAATATATTATATACTTTAGTTTCATATAATTAAGTACTAATTCGAACACTCAATACTATGTAGAATTAAAAAAATGTATTAACATATTTTCGTAGACGCTCTACGCTTCTTGCTACGACATGTCTACGGCTTTAAATTAGTCATTTAAAAAAAAAAAAAAAATATAACTTTTGCCAGCGGTTTCGCCTGCGAGCAGCTTGGAAACTTTTCCACGGGAATATACTACCGGGATCAAAAAATATCCTTTGTGTCAATCCATGTTATTGAACTATCTGTGTGCTAAATTTCATTCGAAGGCGTTCAGCCATTTTAGCGTGATTTAGTAACAAACATGCAATTTTTCATTAGTAGGATTGTTTTCAAAGAATTTAGTCCAAATTCCCGAAGTTGTTGCGTATCAGATTACTTCGAATGCAAAAATATTTTAATAATGATAGATAAGATAAGCATAATCGGGTTATATTGTTGTCACTGCTGGGACTACCGCGCGGGCCCAGTGTGGGGAATATGTCACATGTCTTCAAATTTTTGGTTCTAGGACATGCCGGTTTCCTCATTTGACAACAGAAGTGATTAAATTATTTACACAAAATATAGCGCCTACCTGGGTTCGAACCTCCATCTCGTAAGTTGGATGTACGACTTTCATAAAAACCGTCCAGACGGACTTCCAAATGTTAAGAAAACAGTCACTTCTAGTAACAATTCCTATAGCCGTGTCGCTATCTTACGGGCTCACCTGCGACAATCTGTACGTGTAGTGCATTAGTTGATGACGTCACGCACTGCCGCTCAGCCGACACCCTGCACCTCTACCTGCCACATTGTCACCTCCTGCCAACACCGCCACAACACGCCTAATTCCTCTAAAAGATTGAAAGTACCATTTAGAAGCGAAAAGGTGAAGAAGCGAAAAATATGCTTTGTTTTGTTGCCATTTTTTTAACCCTACATTGAGGGATACAGTTATTATTTTTAGTCTTTTTGTTGTTTGATAAACAAAAAGCCCGGAGCTACATTCACTTATCATTACTTCTAATTGGTATCAGCTGTTTTTCTGACCTCACAAGATCGCGGGTCAGACACAATCAAGAGATAACCGAAACAAACACAGTAACAAAGTACATATAATTGTATGAGTCATACCTACCGAGAATAATAAAAGATATTACCCAAATGAAAGTACGTCTACGAGAGTTGAGAAGAATGGGAAAAAAATTATAATACCTAAAACGAATGAATGTGCAAACCATTGTTGTTCCAACAAAATATCCCAATTACGTTGCGGTGGGAGGGAATATAATCAAAAGTGATCCCGCTCCTGTAAGGAGGCTGAGGACTCAGGGGAGGGCGCAGAATGAAAAATTTTAATTTCGAATGCAGTTTGTTAAAGAGCGCACAATAACGAGGAATATTCGCTGGGAAGATAACACACAAAAGGGTTCTGCTTTTTGTTTCGTTCATTAATTACTTGTTTCAGTGGGTTCGGTTATGCACTTCGCTTCACGTTGTGGTATTGGAATAGTGCTATGTATATTACTAGTGCTTTGTTGTTTTTGTTGGCATTATTGTTTGTGAAAACTGTTTTTTAATGTTTAATGCCTTTATATAGAAGCCAAGGTTGCCTGGAAGAGATCGCAGAAAGCGATAAGGCCGCCCACAATAAAGCATATATAAATAAATAAATATAGACAATGCTAAACATTTTTTTTTTTTGTTATGTGGCTGTTACTTTGCCACAGCTGGGCAAAGGCGTTTCCTAAGTCCTTCCAGGAAATCTTTTCCTGCGCCACCTCAAACCAGCTTTCGCAGTACACGTCCAAGTCATCTAGCCACGGCTTTCTGGGCCGACCACAGCGGCGACGTCCATCTTCAGGCAATCATTGTGTGAAAACATTTGCGCAGCGGTCATCCTATCTACCAAACCTATTTGACCATAGCAGCCTTCTCGCTTACGTCTACTATACCCGTTTTGGAACAGAGCGTGGTAGTCCATGCTTACTAAAAGATCAAGAGCTGCAGATTTTCTAATTATAAGATAATTTATTCGTATAGTTTAGTTAGTAAGTAATTTAATTTAGTCTAGTGTGTGTTGTGTTCAATACTATAATTAAAAAAGTAGTTAAGAAAGTAAACGAAATAAAATGTAACAGTCTAAAAAAGATCACTATTTATTCACAGTATTTTCAACTTTTTCATTTTTTTAAGTAATAAAATGTCTCTAAACCTAAAACCCCGTCAAATAAATAGAACTCGTCTCCATCATTCACTTAGCCAGAATAAATCTCCGTGAAATATCGGCTTTACATTCATTTGACGTCCGAAGCAAAAGGACCGAAAAAAAGCTGACTTTTCAGTGGCACACCTCAGACTAACCGAATCTGGCTGGACTCCATTTGATCTGGATAATTATACCCCTACGAGTTCGCAGTGGACGTCAGGGTTCACATGTTAAAAACGAGGGGGTTTATTTTGTGTGTATCTGATTTAAGAAATTAAATTTTTCGCTTTCTTCTCTATTAAGTATAGAATATAGGTAGAGAAAAAACGAATGCACGTACAAAAAATAATCAACAATCCTACGTGCTAGTATTATAAATGTAAACCTTTATATGTTTGGATGTTTGTTACTCAATCACGCAAAAACGACAGAAAAGATTTACATAAAACCTGGATTTAACACATATGATATTATTAATCCCGGTAGTACGTTTCCGTGGGTTAATTTAGCTTCTGGAAAAAACTAGTTTCTATATAACTAAACTTTAGCTGGACTTTAGTATGGTATTTTTTGACGGTGTGTCTCTTGCGTATACTATTACATCTTTTCCTATATTAAATAATCTGTATAATAAATGTTCCTAGCCTCTCCTTTTTTCCACCCGTTTTGTCCCCCGTGTACAAATCAATAAGATGTCTTGTAGCATTTTTCTGATCGGTTCACCAGTAAAAGTGTCACAAGGTATTATATTATTTTACTGTAAATAAATTTTCACTAAACCCACAGTAGAGTCGAGACCCAGATTCCAGTACCGTCATGGAAATTGAATTTCAAGGCACATCCATTTTCATTTCGTTGTATAAATACGTGACATTTCATCTCGGTGAAACTCGTCAGTGGCAACACTGGCTTTCTGCGCCGGATCGTGTCCGTGCCGGCTGCCGCCGGACCGTGTGGAAAAACGTCCAATCCTTTAATTAAAGCTCGCCGTACCGGTCACCGCCAAAGATAGGTAAGAGGTACTGTGCCTCTAAATTTTGACTAAATTTGGGACAAAGTTATTTAACACGCTCCAAAATTACCGTAAAACTTTGAATTTTTATTCACGCGTATTTCATAAAGCTGACAGGCAAATAATTAAAAAACACTCAGAAATTCTTATAAACACGAAAGACGCTTATTATAAATCGATAAAACAAGAATTGTCAGAAATCAAGAGAGAAAGAAAAAAGAAGAATAGAAAGAGAAGAGAATACAATAGTTGATTGGATGTTGGTAAGAATATAGAAGCCCTTAGGACCTTAGGAACTTCGCTATATTGAGTAGGTGAGCCTCTCAAACTGTAAGGATAGATGCTGTATTTGTTTTTATAAAACTGTAGCTTCTGTCCCCAACTTCGCTCAGGTGGATGTCAGAAATTGTCCTACAGGAACGTGCTACCGGGACAAATAGTAGCCTATGTTTCTCCTTATTACATAAGCTGCCAGTGTAAGTCTCGCCATCGGTTAATCCAATCTATCCAGCCGTTTCGGATATAAGCCGGAAAAATCAGACAGATTGACAAAAGACAAAAATAAATGTATTTTGTTTTATTGTAAGTACCGTTCTTTCATACGTACATTACAAACAGACACTTTAATTTAATTCATTTTTATGTCTGTATCACAGAACAGATAAAAGAGGTTTTATCTAGTCTGTAGTCTCTATATAATTATAGAAGATGAATACATGTCCTTTTCCTGTAAAATACTTTGGTCACAGTAGCTAAACTAATTTGTCAGGAATCGTCTGAAGTAATTACTTTTACGCGATCCACTCTTCACTAATTTACAGGCGTTTGAGCACACACTTTCACAAAGCTATCTCTACATTCCACATTCTACACTTATTTTATTTATTTAGAAATTCATTTGACTTGACATCATTGAGATAAACTCGCTTGGATCTAAGTAGACGCTTTATTTAATTACTTAAGTACCTAACTAAGTATGCTTTGCTGTTTTTGTTTTTCCTATGAAGGGCTTGTGGCTATGCAATAATAGCCGTGGCAGATAGACCAGGGTAAGCTACGCTTGCCGCGGTCGGTCCGTGGATGGGTGACCATCTTTACATACCAAGATCCCTAAGCGAATCTTACTACCCTGTAACTGGGTTGCGCAGATGAGGTAGGCAGTTTACTAAATAAAATACTGGTATTCAGTAAGTTCCTTGAAAATCAAATGATGCACATTTGTTTTTTTAGGAACCTCTCTACTACTTACTTTATTCCCTAATGTTGGTGGTTTTGTTGTCTTGAATTTGGCTTATTAATTATAATAACAATGCCACCATCCGGGGGCGTCAATCCGACACATTATTTCTGGCTGTTCTCGTCTGGCTAACGGAGACTACTTGCATAGGCACAACCTTGTAGCCAGGATTATCCACCAGCAACTTGCTCTGAAATACAGTCTTGTGGAATCAGAAGTACCGTACTATAAGTATGTGCCCGACCCAGTTCTCCAAAATGGCAATATCACAATGTATTGGGATCGATCTATCATCACTGATAGGACTATTGTTGCTAATAAGCCGGACATAGTGGTGATAGATCGATCAGAGCGTTGCACAATGATTATTGATATAGCAGTCCCGCATGACAAGAACCTCGTGAAAGCTGAACAAGATAAGCACCACCCACCACCACCACCCTTGGTTGACTGGTAGAGAATGCCTAAGGCAATAAGTCCGCCTTTGTACCTTTTTTTTTGTGTGCGAAAAGTTTAAATAAATAAATAAGCAGATCAAAGATCTTGACCTGGCTCGCGAGGTTGTTGAAATGTGGGATGTGGATACAGCAGTCATTGTGCCCATAGTCGTGACGGCCAATGGCATAATAGCCAAGAGCCTCGACCAACACCTAAAGAGGCTCTCGTTAGGCAGCTGGATCAAGGGCTTGATCCAGAAGGTGGTAAAACGGAGACGGCACGTATAGTGAGGAGGTTCGTCTCTCAGCAGCCCTGACCACCAGTAGCTTGGACCCTATTCCCGATACCGGTGGGCTACTATTTTTAAATGTTTTATGTTTTTTTTTTTTTTTTTTTAAATATAATTTATATGTTAGTAAAATTAAATAAACGAAATAATAATAAATAAACATTTATTTCTCTTCCACAAAGGCTCCTTAAAATTACGAAGAAATAACATCTTCGTTTGATAACACGAAGATCCTTTATGCGAGTCTCTACTCTGTTTTGTCTTTCATCGTCTGTTTCAAACTCGGTCGGTGCTAATATACTGTTTAATTTGTATTTCCTTTTTATACTTTATGACTTAATAAAAACCACTGCCTATTTATTACACAGAGTCAGTTCAGTAATCTTTTTACTAAAAATTAACAGAAAACGAAGAGACGAGAATCCACACTGAGGACTTTGCAAAGTTGTTTGCTGAACTCTAAAGTAGTCAAATTGTTCCGTGTAGTACCGGACGTAAAGAACAGCACCATCGCATTTTTTCCCGTGGGTGTTGTAAGACCGACCAATGGATAAATGGATTTTAATGCGGTTTTCATTGGCTGCTTACAAAAGCTAAAAATATTACGTGGGGCACTCAGAAAGTTTTGTGAAAATAAAAAGAAGTGTTCTATAGGTAATTTTTTTTTTGGGAATAAAAAGAAGTCACACGGTGCTAGGTCAGGGCTGTAAGGAGGGTGACCCAGAAGTTTGATCGGCGTGCTGTCCTAGAAGTCCCTCGTTTTGAGCGCGGTGTGCGTAGCCGCGTTGTCCTGGTGGAGCAGTAGCCCGCGGAGCCCTGTATTTGGTCGGTTGTTGCTCACAACAGAGAAAATTTCTGCCAAGCATTTGGTAGCATACGATTCAGCGTTGATGCTTCTTTGGTTCCATAAAGGGATTGACACCAAGTAGCCAGTCAAATTGAAACAGCTCGCGATCAAAATCTTCTCCCCGCTTCTTGGCTTCTAGATCGCTTCACTTTGGTAGGCGTTGATTCGTTTTGAAACACCCAAGCCGTCGACTGGCGCTTCGTTTCTGGATCGTATTGATAAATCCAGAACTCATCACCTGTAATAATGTCGTAAACACGCCGAGACGAGCCTGCTTCAAATTTGTTTATCATATCACGGCACCATTCCACCCGGGCCTGCTTCTGAGCATCGGTGAGGTTGTGCGGCATCCAGCGTGAAACTATCCTCCTCACGCGAAGATGCACGTGTAGAATCTCGTGAAGGCTTCTCGATCCAATCTGCAGTATGTGTTGAATCTCCTGATACGTAATTCGCCTATTGTCTTGGATGAAATTTTTCACTGCTCGCACGTTTTCCTCCGTAACAGCCGTCAAAGGGCGACTACTTCTTTCTTCATCCCCCAAAGTTAGTCGACCACGTTTGAATTCGTTATACCAACGATACACAGTTGCCTTGGAAGGGCCTTCATCCATGAATGCAATTTGAATCTATCGTATGATTCGTCCGGTTTCAGGTGACACTTGAAATCGTAAAAAATCATAGCGCGAAAATGTTCCCGGGGCAAATCCATTTTCCAATGAGACACGATAATTTGATTAGCTCTTTAAAAATGTGGAGGAAAATTTTGTAATTGGAACGTACCTATTTTTACTCATAAATAATCATATTTTTATAATAGTTTATAACTGGCCAGTCGTTCATACAAAAAAACTTTTTTTCCCAATACTTTCTGAGTGGCCTGGTATAATGCTGAAAAACTTCTTCTTCTTCGTCGTTACACTTTTGACAGAGCGGTCGTGGTCGTCATATCTGGTGTGGTGGCGAGCTTCACAATCCGTCGCCATTCCTCTCGTACTGCAGCCCTTCTCGTACATTCGTGAAGTGGGCCATTAAGTGCTGTTTTGACCTGATCGGTCCAACGCATGGGCGACCTGCCACGAGCTCTTGTGCCTTCAACTTTTCCCTGCACGACAAGTCGTTCCACCGATGTATCGTCTCGGCGTGTGATGTGTCCAAAGAAAGCGAGAATACGACTTTGGACGATGGAAGAAAGACGCTGTTTGATGCAAAGTTCTTGGAGGATTGAAACGTTGGTTCGAAACTGTGTCCAGGTTATGCTAAGCATCCTTCTCCAACACCACATTTCTAAAGCGTCTATCTTCTTTTTCTCGCTTTCCCTTAAGTCCATGTCTCAGCACCGTAAAGAAATATGGGAAACATTAATGCCCTGACAAGTCGCATTTTAGTGGCCTTTGTGATGTTTCTGTTTCTCCATATTTTCTTGAGCCGATCCATGGCGGACCTTGTAATAGCCATGCACCGTTTGATTTCATCCGCGCATCCTCCACTGTTCGACACCAGTGCGCCATGGACCTAAAAAAAAGAACGGACGCCGTCTCCTTTAACAAAAACTGAAGCACCCATAGTAAGTCAGTGCAATAATGTAGACAAGCCAGCACGCACACATTCACACCATAGTAAGTCAGCCGTCGGTCATTACGCTTCGAACGGTGCCCGCGTGTTATTCGGTGTTATTTTGCTCAATAAAAATTAAAGTATCCCATCGTGTGTTGTGAAAAGTTGTCGAAACCAAAGTGGTTCAATTAAAAAAAGTCAGGGTATCACTTTTCATAGGTAAGCTTGTCATTTTAAAGCTTATTTCTCGATTTTACCTCAATATATTTAATAAATCTTGAAATCAATCAGTGTTGCAACTATTTCAAGTTTCAAATTCCTTTAAAAGTGGGAGATTTTTTTTTTATGTTACTATTTATCGTTATTGTATTCTTCTATATTTTAGATTTTCCTCAGCAAATGATGCATGGAAAAATGATTGGATAAAAATATTAAGGGAGTGTAGAAATGAAAATAATTGGATTCCATCAAAATGTAGCGTAATCTGCAATATATATTTTGAGAAGAATTGTTTGTATACAACTAAAGGCGGACTTCTTCGCGTTGTTGCTTATGCCATACCAACAAAGGTAATTCAATTAATTTAAGGTCCTCTCCTTATAACCTAACCTGTCAATTTTAATTTTTAACAGTTTAACAATTGAACTTTTTTTTAGTTTTTATTCGATACGTCAACAATTCAAGATCAACCGACTGAAGTAACTACTTCCAGCGTTTCTGACGAGGTGTGTTTTTCTGATTTTTACATTAATGTAACATTAACGTTGTTCTATGTGCAGGTCTACTAACCTGATATTATTATTTATTTTAGAGTTCACTAGTGATTGCAGCAGTAACTTCAGATTCCGGGCAGCAAAAAAAATATAGAACAGCCTTTTTCACAAAATGTAATGACGCCTTTGACGCAAGTGAATAGCCTTACCAACTGTAAATCTAAACCTAACCTACTGTAATCTAATCTAACATTAAATGAGTTGTAAATATTTTTTAAATCCAATGTGTTTTATTTATTTTACCTTTATTTTAACAATATCCGTCACAAAAACTTGTAATAAAACCAAGTGCAAGGGAGATCTTATTGAAATATAATTTTAAAAGGGGTAATTTTCCTTCATCTGGCATCCCTTTACACACGCACACATAGTTACGCAGCCGCCATTGTGGTGCTTCAATTGTTTCTTAGTGAAGTTCTGTCCGTTCTTTTTTTTAGGTCCATGCAGTGCGCCAAGGTAAATGTATGATTGAACGACGTCGCAATTCGCAACTTTAGTGACCTCGGGCGAGTTATTGTTAGCTCGGTCGACAATCATAATCTTGGTCTTACTGCGATTTATCTTCAAACCGAAAACAAGGCTGATTTGTTCCATTTTGCTCAGTAGAGATTCCATATTTTGGATAGTAGTTGCAAATAGGGTGGTATCATCTGCGTAGCGCAAGTTTGAAATTTTGTGGCCTCCAATTATGATTCCGTCTGACCAATCCTCGAGTGCTATTTTCATAATGAGTTCTGTGTGGATGTTAAACAGCAGTGGTGATAAGATGCAGCCTTGACGGACCCCGGCACTTGGATGAAAGTGATTCGACAACTCGTCGTCTGTTCTCACTGAACCCGTTCCTTCTTCATAAAGTGTCCTAAGAAGGTGAACAAGGTGTTTAGGTGTTCCCATAGCCAACAGAGTCTCCCAGAGTACTGGCCACTTTACTGAGTCGAAAGCCTTTGAGAAATCAACAAAGCAGATATAAGTTGGCTTGTTGAACTCCCTGGCCTTTTCAATAATCTGGCGTACGTTAAATATCTGCTCACGAGTACCCTTACCTTTCACAAAGCCAGCTTGTTCAGCAGCAATTTTTTTCGACAAGTATGCTTTCAATCTCTCGTTCAGAATATGCAGAAGAATTTTACTTGCATGTGATATTAAGGCAATCAAGCGGTAGTTACTGCACATTTTAGTGGAGCCCTTTTTATATAAAGAAACAAAGACAGTGTGAGTCCATTCTCGGGGCCAAGTTCTTGTTTTCCAAACTTTGTTACACAGGGTATGAAAAATATCGACACCATATTCCCCCGATGCTTTGATGGTTTCAATTGGTATTGCATCCCTTCCTGTGGCTTTGCCGCTTTTTAGGCGTCTGATAGCTGCTCGTACTTCGTCCTTCATTAAGCACGGCTCCTTCTCTTCAAATGTGGGCTCTGTCGAGATATAGTTGTGAGCTTCAGGATCTTCAAATAATGACTGACAGTACTCCTTCCAGGTCTCAAATATTGCACTAATTTCAGTCAGTAGTACGCCTTGTGAGTTTTCTATATCCCATGTTCTAGAAATAAAGGTTTTGGTGATACTTTTTATTTTCTTGTGCAGGTCGTCTGTTTCGTGTCTATCAGAGTGAGCTTCGACTTCAGCACACAACTTCTGTAGATGGTTATTGCGATCTCGTCTACATACCTCCTGTATACGAGCAGATATTGTGTTTAATGTCTTAACGTCTGTTCCCTGAGCCTTCATGTTTCTTCGTTTGTCTACAAGGGCAAGAGTTTCATCAGTCATCCAGTGCTGACGCTTGTGAACTGGTGCGACTGGCCTTGATTCTGCCACGGCCGTTTCGAGCAGCTCTTTAGCCTGATCCCACAGTTGGTCTGGGGATGCAGATTGAGTATCTAAGTTAGTCCATTGGTGCCATTTTCGTTCGAGAGCTGTTACGAACTTAGGTTTGTCTGTGGGCTGGATTCTCTTTTGTTTCTCAATCTTTCTACAAGCTTTAAGCTTCAGTTTAACTTTAGCGATTAATAACTAGTGATCTGATCCACAATCAGCTCCGGGAAGAGTGTGTGCATTTCTGATGGAAGTTTTCCATCTCAAACCAATCATAATGTAGTCGATTTGATTGAGGTATTTGCAATCAGGTGAAGTCCATGTATACAACCTTCTTGGATGATGTTGGAAAAAGCTGTTTTCTCGGCGGCAAATTGCACAAGTCTTTCCCCTCTTTCATTTCGTTGCACCAGCCCAAATTTCCCTACGCATTGGCCAAGTTGATCAGCATGTGCTCCTATTTTCGCATTTAGATCACCCATTATAACTAGTATTTCCCTTTTAGGGATTTTGGCTATGGTTGATTCCAGCTCAGTATAGAAGCTTTCTATATTTGTGTCGCTTGCCGTGCTAGTTGGTGCGTATAACTGTATGATATTCAAGTTGATCGGCTTTGCTCTTAGTCTAATACTTAGCACTCGATCGCTCACAGGCTCGTATCCTATCAAGCAATTACTATTATGTTTCGGCAGGATAAAGGCAACTCCATTTCTACTGTTATCGTCGTTTCCAGAGAAGTAGACAATATGCGACTCGGTCCGGAAATGGCCATTGCCCCGCCAATGAGTCTCACTCAAACCGCAAACTCCTATTCCACACCGTTCGATTTCCTTCTCTAGAATATCAAGTTTCACTGGTTGAACCATTCCGCGCACATTCCACGTACCAATCTTTTGGATATTTTGCATCTTCATTGCGGAGGATGTTCCAGTAGCTCGATTTCCAGATGATGCCTGGTTTCCCACATCTTTCTGGCCGGTAGCCCATTTCCCACCGTCTGCCCCGGACGCAGAGCGGCGCCGGTTGCTAAGCGGATCACATGGCCACCTTAATATCTTATTTTGTACCTTCATGACGACTTTCTATGGGAATATAGTGCAATAGTTTCCCCTGGCTTTCTGCACCAGACATTTTAGAGGGAATTTGAACCTCAAGGCCACTGAAGCCTCTTTCGATCGGTTTCCCGTTCGAGTGTATGGTTATACCGCCATTGCTCGGTCGCCAGCGCCTCGTCTGTTATCTAGCAGGGAGCACCGCGATGACCAGTGACCATCGCTGTCGGCTATTCATACGAACCACCAACGCGAGCAGGTGAGGTTGACATTTGGGCCGGGTAAGATGTTATTACCGTTCTCCCCTTACCCCCCTGCTGAAAAACACGATCCTTCAAAAAACGTGGGTCTCTTACAACGATAAACTTCACTTTAAATAAAACAGGGGACCATTAAATCCTATTGATTCTGTGAAAACCGGTGTTGCGTGAAAATCGGATAGCTTTCACAATCCGGTAATGAATTGCCGTCCGGCGCGACCGCAAATCCACTAATCTAGCAGGTGACAGGTACCTTTTAATTGTTCAACACTCATTAATGTGATCAAAAGCGTTCTCATTACATTAAAATATTCAATTACGGAGTTGATTTAAAATTGATAAATGATTAAATTAATGGTGAACCACTATTCACAGTAAATTAACGAGTATGCTAGAATTATTCTGTAGTTTTGCGTAATTTATTAATAAAGCCTCGATTTTGGTTAAACTGACAATGTAGTCTATCAGGTACAGTTAGTTATGGTTGGCAAACATACAATCTTTGTACTTACTTTTATCTACACACTTTACGTTTTCTATCTTCGTTGAAGACAGAGACGAGTTAGTATACAAAATATTCTTGTGCATAGACGTAGACTATACCTGTGCATAGAAATTCACTATACCTATGCATAGACATTATACCCGTAACTGTAACAATTTTCTGAAGCTAGAACGCTACAGTAAATAGTTAATTTAGGGAAGATGCCACACACAAGATGGACTGATGACCTGGTCAAGGCCGCAGGAATACGTTGGATGCGAGAAGCATAGAACAGGTCGAAGTGGCGGTGCTTGGGGGAGGCCTATGTCCAGAAGTGGACGTCTTTCGGCTGAAATGATGATGATGATAATGAGGCAAGATTATCATTTTATGGATCACATTGCTTCTCATATTAATCTCCTTCATCTCTGAATTTCAAGATATTATCATCATCTGCCTAGCCGTTTCCCAACTATGTTGTTGTCCGCTTCTAGTCCAAATGAATGCAGCTGCGTCTAGTATTTTACATGGAGCGACTGCCTAACTGACCTCCACAACCCAGTTACTGAGTACATAATAAGATGCCGCTTGAGAAGAGTAGTTGTCAGACTTACAGGCTTCTGAAGACCCGTAACTATTGTCAAATATCCATGAGCGACAGCCGAGATCAAGGGATAAACATGCTCTCCGGGGCACGAAGAGGTCTTGGCATATAAAGATGGTTACCCATCCACGGACTAACCGCAGCAACGGCCGACCTGTGCGGCTGATATTATTTGGCTACAAACCCCTCAAATTTTAGAGGTTATAAATACCTAAATTGATTGTTGCGGGATCATCCGACAAATAGAGGGTGCGGGATGGGGGCGGCAATTATTGAGCAAATGTAATAGCGGCATTGTGATAGAGAGCGCCGCACAGACGTAGAGCCGCGTTGATTAGAGCGCAACAACGACGTAGAGACGACATGCACACTACAAATATTATGTTATTGAGTAAATGAAATAGCAGCATTGTGATAGAGAGCGCCGCACAGATGTAGAGCCGCGCTGATTAGAGCGCAACAATGACGTAGAGACGACATGCACACTACAAATATTATGTTAATGAGTAAATGAAATAGCAGCATTGTGATAGAGAGCGCCTCACAGATGTAGAGCCGCGCTGATTAGAGCGCAACAATGACGTAGAGACGACATTCTCACTACAAACATTATGTTATTGAGTAAATGTAATAGCGGCATTGTGATAGAGAGCGCCGCACAGATGTAGAGCCGCGTTGATTAGAGCGCAATAATGACGTAGAAACGACATGCTCACTACAAATATTATGTTATTGAGTAAATGTAATAGCGGCATTGTGATAGAGAGCGCCTCACAGACGTAGAGCCGCGTTGATTAGAGTGCAACAACGACGTAGAGATGACATGCTTACTACAAGTATTATGTTATTGAGTAATATAATAGCGGCATTGTGATAGAGAGTGCCGCACAGACGTAGAGCCGCGTTGATTAGAGCGCAACAATGACGTACAAACGACAAGCTCACTACAAATATACGTATTATGTTATTGAGTAAAAGTAATAGCGGCATTGTGATAGACAGTGCTGCACAGACGTAGAGCCGCGTTGATTAGAACGCAACAACGACATAAAGATGACATGCTCACTACAAAGGTTAATGGCACAATTAACTAGCCCGACGTCTGATACAATTTGTCATCGGCAAAAATTACGAACATCCATACAAACTCTCAAATCCATCCTCAGTGGTCACCTTCATTATTAAAGGAACTTTAATGCAACATTTAATGCTTCTAGAACCAGCATCTTAAGTAGTGCCTTGTTTGTCACTGAGTAAAGTAGATTTGGGTCAATTTAAAGTAGTTCGCAATATTGTGACAACTACGACGTAATGGTATTAATGTAATCTCCACGAACTATCCGCATATATTTTTTTTTTAATATCTTAGGACAACCAACACACCGTTATCTGATCCCAAACTACGCAGAGCCTCTACTATGGCAAGCAGACAACTGATAAACATACTTATATATTTCTAAATACATACATATCTATATATATAAAAGAAAGTCGTGTTAGTTACTTCACTTATAACTCAAGAACGGCTGAACCGATTTAGCTGAAAATTGGCAGGGAGGTAGTTTAGAGCCAGGAGAAGGACATAGGATACTTTTTTTTTTTTTTTTTTTGCTTTTGGCAAAGGATACTTTTTATCCCCTTCGACCGCGTTCTCGTGTGATGTGACATAAAACGTCAAAGAGAATACATTTCACTATAAAACGTGGTATGACAAAAACTTTGCCTTCGAGGTACCAGGCGGTCATAACTTGGTATGAGCTTATTAAACAGCAGTGTCAGCCAGAAAACGCTTTATGCCTTCGAAGTAACAGGTTATCATAACCGAGTAGGAGCTACCCAAACATATGAGTATCAGCTAGAAAACGCTTACCAGATCACCACCGCGTACCAGGTTGTCAAACTTGGAAGGTTTATTACAACATTTTGAATCTTAGGCGATACGAAGTTCGCTGGGTCAGCTAGTTATAGATAAATTACACCCAGACACAGAACAAATGATCGTGCTCATCACACAAAGATTTGTCCTGGGTGGGAATCGAACCCACGACCTCAGTCTTAGCAATCAGGGTCGCTAACCACTAGACTAACAGGCCAGTCAAATGTCAAATGACTTGTATCGATTCGAAAGGAAAACTGTAAAGAGAAAGAAGGAGGTATAACATACATAACATCATGCTATCCGTAATTAAAATAAATAAATAATTACGAGCCATAATTTATATAGGTATTAATACGTGAAGCAAAACTTTCTGTTCCTTTTTATGAAAATTACGCAGATATCAGAGAATGAAAGTTGATATGAAGAAAGAGTGCAGAAATCATATATTTTTATAGTAATAAATAACGTTCAAACTTAGAATTTAATTGAATTATGATCTTTGGAACTTTGTACCTACCCCTTCTTACAAAAAATACGTAGACGGAGGTGGTTAAAGTTTGTATGGAGAAGGGATGCAGAAAGCTAATATTTTTAAATAATAGTGCATTAGAAATACGAATTACGTTGTGAGTGAATTATGGTCGAACTTCGCCCATTGGGCGACCATTACTTATATTAATTGCGTTATGTTGTTTGCTACTTCGAATGCCAAGTATCTTATCATTTTTAGGGTTCCGCACCTCAAAAGGAAAAAGCGGAACCCTTATAGGATCACTTTGTTGTCCGTCCGTCCGTCTGTCAAGACCCTTTTTCTCAGGAACGCGTGGAGATATCAAGCTGAAATTTATATCAAATACTCAAGACTACTGTCCCTTGGAGCTGTGAAAAAATAAAAGATATAGCCGTTTATGCAGCAAATTTCCGCAAATTTTCGAAATTCGCAAGGGAATCAAAACCTAAAGGGTACTTCCAGTCGATCTAGAATTTTGAAATTTGGTACGAAGCAACGTCTTATAGCACAGATAGTGGAAAAATTGCGAAAACCGTAAATTTTTAGCTGCATCATATAATAAACAGAACAAAACACAGATAGAGAACAGAACTACGACTCCATTGTCGTGATGGGTGAACTTTTACTTATATACCTACAGGTTTGTACGGAACCCTTGGTGCGCGAGTCCGACTCGCACTTGGCCGGTTTTAAATACAAATATTGAAAAAGGTGAAATGTAGTTCTTCAGGCTCCAGTTCGGTTCATTTGGGTGTGAAAAAGTAGCAGACAGACTGACTTACACATAGACCACCTATTATTGAGTTTAAAACATTAATATGAATAATATTATCAGCAAACAAATAGTGACAATAGCGTCTCCAAAGTTATTCCAATCCTTGATTATATTTGCGCCGAGCCACGGCTCCGCCCCCTTCCATCCCCTATTATATTCGCACTCAATGCCGTTACGCCCTAACTTAATTAATTATACAAAGGACTATCTACTCTATCTCTTAACAGATAAAGACCATTTCAATGTAACAGTGAGTATATTATGTAAGCACATAATCCCGTTCTGTTTCGATTTGTCTATAAAATAATCACTTTGAGCTTTGTCTGAGAATCATTGGAAAGCAAGTGATGTTTTAGCATTGAATGAATTTAATTAATTAAAATGTGCGCTTTGTTGGTTGAAATATTTTATTTCCAATAGATTATTTTAATTTTGGTTCCTTTTATTGTAGATCAGTGGTGACTCAGTTGTATCGGGCCCGACTTACGAGCTATACGGTCGTCAGTTCGCATCCAAGCTTTGTTTGTTACTCTGTATATTTAATTTCATCACCACTGCTCTCAAAATGGTGAAGGAAAACATCGTGAGATAACCGGCAGGTCCTATAACCAAAAATTTGGAGGACATGTTTCATCCACCCCGCATTGGGCCCGCGTGGTAGATTACGGCACACTTTCTCACAAAGAGGAGATTTCCCACTATTGGGAGTGGGAATCATATGCTGATTGTGTTTTTATTATATTTCATAAAGCGAATAGGTATACCTACTCTTATCATAATTTATGAAGGCACACACCTCACTGATATTGAAAACCATCGATAATATGAATTGGATTGTTAAAAAAAAAAAAAAAAAAAAAAGTAATTGTTTTTGTTAGAAACTTCTGTACTCACCTGTGTTCTTAAATAAAAACCAATCATAATATGCTTCAACAGTAATGAAGCTATAACCTATCTATACATACTCATATAACTTTAACTATTGCTTATTAGCTAGACTTTGACAGACACCCTCAAAAAGGCAGTTAGGTACTCAAATAAAAAACCTAGTGAATCCCTGTTTAGACTCAACATAATCTCCCTACAAAAGTTTAGACAAACAGCGCGAGCGCGAGCAGCCACGAACAAAACATTTCGTCCAAATGATGCTGTTCAAAAACAGTTTCGTCATGTTTTGTGTTTTCGAGGGAAAACAATATCTCGATTTTTTATTGTCCGTGCATGCAGGCACAAACTTACGGACATTCAGCCAGCATTTGTGTGGGGAACAATGCGAGGCGCGTTACTTGTATTGCTAAGAGGTTCTATTGTTTAATGCCACAATTAGCCACGAATTCTGCCCAGATGAAAGAAACTGACCAAGTCGCTGGCGACTAAGTACACGGACAAAGAAGTTTTGATCGTTTTACTGATACTTACAATAAGTTTTATACTTCAGTTTAATATCTAACGCAGTGTTTTAAATAAGTTGGTCGATTAGGGGCGATAATCTTTTTAAATACGAAACAAATTTTAAGTTTCACAATGTTCAGTATAACTGAGGAATGCTTTGATCTAGGTATTTTACTAAAATAACTCGGGCATTTATAAATAAGACTATAGCGTTTCTTTAAATACTGTGAGTTTATTCTTACTTAAATTCATTCGACTTTACTGTCAGTATCATTTTCAATTTCAACTTTAATTTCATTGTTTCTTAATCTAGTAGCCTGAGTAGTCACCTCTATACGTTTCTCAGTAGTCTTCAAAGCCCCTGTAAAAATGGCGGGTTCGCGGCCAGCTTGTATATCTTGCAGTAGCTTCAATAAATGGTTAGTGTCAATATTCGTGTTCACGATCATTTCGAAGATCTTGAGTTGTTCTAAAGCTTGCCATTCGTCTCTGTGCTTAATTGCCACGTTAAATAACTCGTTTAAAACTTCCCTCGACTTTTTCACCATGCTTAGAACAAACCCAACTTTATAGGGTGGCTCATCTGAATATTTTTCTTTGATTGGATCAACTTCTTTAATTTTTTCCTCAGTATCGCGCATTGCCTGTTTGACGAGGGCTGATAATTTATTCTTTAAATTTACATCTTTCTCATCTTCAAAGACACGTCTGGATGGTTTTACGTGTCGGTTGTTAGTTGTTCTATCATTCCCCAGCATGTATCTACGAACATACGAGTTCATTCCTATTTGCCTTGGGTATGGCTCATACATTTCTGGTGCTCTTGATGCTAATTTCCATGTAGCACTAAAATCGTCACGGCTTTGGGGTAAGTCGATTAAATTGAGAGAATTACAGTGTTGTACGATTACTTGTACCGTATCTGGAATAAAAAAAATCAAGTTACGCGACTTAAACAAAGAAAATATAGTTAACAAAAAATCTGAGCTCTGTTACTCCGATTTGTTGGTCATCCGGTGATTGCAACACAGGTTAATCCATCATAACCGATTTAAGACACCAGTGGTGGCCCAGTGGTATCGGCCCTGACTTAAAAGTTGTAGGTCGTGGGTTCGAACACTGGCAGGCGCTTTACTTTTTGTAAATATTTTCATCGCCACTGCTCAGTCAAAACGCAGGAAAACATCGTGAGGAAACTGGCATGCCCTAGAACCAAAAATACGAACACATGTGACGTCTACCAACACACACTGGACCCGCGTGGTAGATTACGGCCCAGTCCTTCTCACCGAGAGGAGGCCTGTGCCCTAGGGGGAACGGTATAAGGTGATTATGTTTACCTATTTCAGAGTCTCATTTGGTTGATTCAATTAAAAATACTTACATACTATTGCAGAAATGAAAATGATCATGTTACCATCCTAATGAAAACTACTTCATTACCACAAACTATGAAATTAAACGTTTAACTACCATAATTAGATTTATCAGTTTATATAATTAAAAGTTTTAAACACTAAACATAAAAAATAATAGGAATATGTTGCCAGTTTCGTATCACGTGTCGAACAACGTATTTTCTCCATAACCTCTTATGCATCGGTGGCTAATACTTTCTTACCAATACAATAATGTGTATACATTAACTGATAGATTATTGTTTTAATTTAAAATTTAATGGACCACATAATTAATAATTTCATTAAATTACCACACCTTAAAAAAATCTTACATTTTTTTAAATATTAAAAATGACATGTAAAAGTGATGCGGATATCCTATATTTAGAATACACAAATTCATTTTATTTCAAACAAGGTTGAATAGTATATATCTGTTAATATTGAAGAAATGCAATCCAACTCAGCAAGACATTTCAAATTCCGTTATTACAATTTTCATTATCATCTTTCAGCCGTTATACGTCTACCTACTACTGGGCATGGCCTCCCAAACATCATCACCAACTGTCATTATAGACTACTCGAAATTAAGTAAACAACCGTACCGTTTCCAAGATCAAGACTAGTTAGTCGTAGTATCGGCCATTTTGGGCGGGCAGTCGCGGATGAGCGCGCACTATGCTGCGCGATGCATACGACAAAAAAATGGAAATAGTACAAAAACCATTAAATAATTTAAATAATATTTATTATTATCACTTCTACAATAATATAGATCTGATATTGTTGCTGCAGCTCCTGCTTTCATAAGCTTAAAAATGCAATAAGAATTAAATATTAGTGATTAATACTTAATTCTTATAATTTCTACAAAATATCTGATTTTAATTGTGTAAATATTTTGCTATTTTTGTTGGATATATTTTCGAATTTTGTGCGGATTGGACCTTCTTAGATATTTCCGAATTGTCAAAGAGACGGTCAGTTAGTCAAAAACTTGAAGCTAGTTGGCCGTTCCGAAACGTGGTTTCCCATGAAGAAGAACGGGAATCACCATAATTCTAATAAAGGCATATATTGCACACAAGTAAGGTGTATATTT
Source organism: Aporophyla nigra (assembly GCA_947507805.1). NCBI lineage: Eukaryota > Metazoa > Arthropoda > Insecta > Lepidoptera > Noctuidae > Aporophyla > Aporophyla nigra. The sequence goes on along the minus strand of OX382309.1, from coordinate 16,007,889 downwards.
AATCGACACTTTAAGTTGACTGTGCTCAAGAATATGTAATCACTAGCTTTTGCCAGCGGCCCACGTATTATACGTATAAACCTTCCTCTTTAATCACTCTATCTATTTAAAAAAACCGCATCAAAATCCATTGCGGAGTTTTAAAGATCTAAGCATACAAAGGGACAGACAGCAGGAAGTGACTTTGTTTTATACTATGAAGTGATTATTAGCTGATCATCTATACTAATATTACAAAGCTGAAGAGTTTGTTTGTTTGTATGTTTGTTTGATTGAACGCGCTAATCTCAGGAACTACTGATCCGAATTGAAAAATTCTTTTTGTGTTGGGTAGCCTATTTATCGAGAAAGGCTATAGGCTATATAACATCACGCTACAACTAAGAGGAGCGGAGCAGTAATGAAAAATGTTGCAAAAACAGGTAATCGCACGGGTAGGCGATTCGACGCGACGGGAAAGGTCGGGGGAACAAGAAATTTAACGCGGACGAAGTCGCGGGCAGACGCTAGTTAAGAATAACTTTAATATTTAGTTTTTCCCAAATAATAATTTATTTTGAAGCCTACTTAAAATCTTTTCAAGCATAGCTAGATACAGGCAGGGATATTAGTAACGTTGTTCCGGACCTAAAAAATACTACCATCCCATTTCTTCCCGTGGGTGTCGTGAGAGGCGACTAAGGGACTTACTAGAAAATGGGTAGCAGCGTTCTCTACGCATTTTACCACCTTACTGCGATCGCCAGCCTGGCTGCCAAATTGGGGGAGGAATTATCACTTCCGAAAAAAAAATCCGCCAAATTTCATTTGCCGAACAGTTTTAACCTGACCTAACCATTTTTTTTTTTAAATAATTAACTTACGTCATTACACCATTTCACCAAACGTTTACTGTCTAAAGATTGTTCGCTATACTAATTAATTAATTTGATTAAAGACCAAACGCTTTAATGTCATTATCCTTGGTTATATTCTGCCAAATTATAATTTGACCAAAAGAAAATGTCCATACTAAAATCATTCCAAATATTGCATTGGTATAAAAAAGGTTGCTAAAATTTGTTTGGATAGTGAAATTTTGTTAAAATTTTTTTGGCTCTTGCCGAAAAGATCCCGCAAGCAACAGACGATCGACTCGATCGTATTATTCTATAACTAAAAAGAGATAAAATTTGTTGTTTGTATGTATATAGGGGGCAATCTCTAAAACATCCAGTCTGATTTGGAAACTTCTGTTTTAACGTGATAGGTAGCCCAATTCTTGAGAAAGGTTAAACGTTATGTAACATCAGTCATCACGCTAAAGAGCTGAGTAAAAAGTCAGAAATTTTACACGGTAGAAGTGGCGGGCAGAAGCTAGTCTAGTAACAGATCTTAATTATCAACAAAACAAAACATATCGAGCGTCAAACATCGAGCAAATCTGGATACGCACCTTTAGGCCTTTATGCGGGATTGAATAACAAAAAACAAACCTAACGTCTGTCAAGTGTCGTGATCATCAAACGTGATGCACATTAAAACCAAACATTATTCCAACTATTCTAAGACTGCGCGGTATCACTAACAGCATTTTGCAAATGATTGCATCCTGACTCGACTGTCCCATACAGGCACACTGGGTGGGAATAGTTGTAAGTTGTCATTTGGTTTTGGCTCTTGTGATACAGGAACTCCTAGTACAAGAGCCAGGGCTACAATGATGTCTGTAACCTGAAGTGAACAATAAATAAATAACTTATAACTTATTTAAAAAACTTTATTAAATTATGTGCGTAGTAACATAGATCTTAAGGATATTGTTACTAACTAACACTTATACGGATGATGTCCGAAATAAATTTAAAATAATAATAAATACCCTCTGGCAGATTACGCCCCTACAGCCAAAATACATCTATTTCACGTTTACCTACACGCCTTTGTTTATAAGCCAAAAAAGTTTTTAGTTTTCCATTGTGATGCTCTTTTGTTTGATGTGATAGGTACCTATACATATATTTGAATGCTGCTGGCTGTTATAATATGTAGGGTTTTATGTGGCGGTGGATCTAATCAATCATTGTATGGGCACAAATTAATATCGCAAAAAGGGTAGTATCGTTTATTATTCTGCTGAAGATGTTGAACAAAATTGTATAGGATACCTACTCAAAAGGGACGCTGTCAAAAGTGGCCCTAGTGTGAGTTCCTTTTAACCATCTCGATCTAACGCATCGACCGCGTTCGGCGCTCCGATTGGTCCTTCACCAAACCAGAGGGGTAATTGCGGAACTTTTTATTGGTAGGAATTGGTTTAATATTCATAGTTAAACAACATTCATTGCGTTATTTACGTTGCTGAGCCGACAATTTATTCGAACAAATGTCGCAATGGTTTAAAAATAATCTTCAATCCCATTCAGATTCTGATAAATTGTGCGTTTCGCAATTAGGGTGCAGGGCCAATCGAAGCGCCGAACGCACTCGATGCGTTTGATCGAGATGGTTAAAAGAAACTCACACTTCAGCCACAGTTGATATATCGAATTTCGGGTGTGGCAGATTTATTAACAAGAGACGGAATGATATATTCCGTTTCTTGTTAGTAAATCTGCGTCTAACGCAACCTGAAAACATGTATATGTAGAAAGATTTCTTCACATTCTTAAGCCAGCCCTTTTCTGTACAATAGATTATAAACAAAACTAAGTTTCTCTAAACTAGATGGCTGACTAACTAAGGCTGTTACAAAAAATAAATAAACTGGAACATAGAAATTCTACTTGTTGTTTGCAAATAGAACCGCTAATATCATATTTTTATTTTAAGTTTTAATTTCCTTAGTTTTACTTATTGTTAATAGTGCTATCTATATGTGCAGTTTCTAGCCTGAAGCACGGGTTCAACCTAGTTCAGGCCAATTAGTAACTGTCCTCTATTTTAATTGTTGATGTGTTGATTGCAAATGTGTTCCTTTTATAAATATGCGATTTTATTTTGTTCTTTTCCAATTTCAACATTGCCATACTTGGACGAATAGTCAATCAATAACAGGAGTGAAAAACTGTAACAAAAGCTGAAAGAACATTGTTCTTATCGGTTATCCCACGACACATTTTGCTTTTTTAAAACTTAAAACTACAGAGCGCCAATTCAAAAATAAAAATGATGACTATTATTCTGCCAGAAACATACAATAAGAGCAACTAATACCACCCCAACATCAACATACTTAACCTTCCCGTAGCGTGTCGTCTGCGTCGAGCCGTGACGTCATCAACTAATGCACTAGCGCCGACCTCATCAAGGTGCAGGTGTGGCGTGGCTGTGGCGTGGCGCCGCCATCCCACCTGAGAAATAATTACCGCGCGGAAAAGATGGGATGCGCCTCCTCATTATTTAAGAAGATGGTACACAATGTGTGTTTCGAAATACACATCTGTATTGTGTAGTGAATATAGTGCGCATTTTTCGCTTCGAACGCGGCTTGAAATGGAACAAAACACTTTTGAAAAGAGTAAATGGGAATCAACGTGTTTGACGACCATGTTTTATGCATTCTTTTTCAATCTAAATGTGAATAAAGAGAAATTTGGTGTTTTTTGTCATCGATTTTAAGTCTTAATTCGTCATAACACGCTTTGATGCCCCCACAACTTGGGTAGAAGTGTACGGTCTACATTACACACATATTTCGCTTTTCGTGTAAGTTATGTTTAAGTCCCATGTAATAGGGTACCACACTATTTCCGTCAACCAGGCACAAATCCAGACTCCGTGCTGTTACTGAGAAATTATTGATAAAAGACCCAATACCGCTTTTCCTGACCTAGGAATCGAACTCAGGACCTTATGTTCAGCAGTAGCGCTTGCGACCTCTAGACCAACTTGCATACAAACGTAGATAGTCGTTTTGATTTCGTCGTTATGTAAATATGTTTAAATAAAAGTTTTACTAAAATCCCATTAGGCAGGACTAATTGTATATTTTTTCCTTCCGTATAATTACAACCAATATCATCATTTGTTTTCTAATTATTTACCTAAAAATTGCATAACTCTACGTTTAAATTATCTGCCAGCTTTCTACTGCTTCAGATCTACAATTTGGTAGTCTCTTTATCGGGTAGCACCTACATAAAACAAATTAAAGAAACTAAATTGTTTGTGGTTATCATGTAATATTGACCTAACTGAACATCAACGTATACGAACTTAAATTTAAAGTAAAATGACCCTTTTCGCATCCTGCGTAGAGTTCATATGCTTCAAATGTACATCCACAAGTTGTCTCAACAGATTCGTTGTATCAACATTAGTGTGCACGATCAGCTCGAAGACCTTCAAATGCTGGAGAGACTTCCATTGCTCTTTATGCTTCACCGCCACGTTGAACAGCTCGTCCATCACGTTCTTGGACTTCTTTATCATGCACAGAATAAAGCCAACCTTATAGGGAGACTCTTCTCTATGATCGTCCTTTATTTCTTCAGTTTTTTTCATCTTTTTCTGAGTGTCCCGCATAGTTTGATCCACGAGATTTGCTATTTTCTGCTTCAAATTCGTGTCTTTCTCGTCCTCATAGACCCGAGATATTGGACCCTTCGTGTAGCGAGGTTGCTCATTCAGTAACCAGTACTTGCGTATAGGCTTTGGTGGTAGATTTTCCGATCGGGATTCTTCGAACTTGGCCGATTCAGCTTTTGATTTATATCTTGGCTGATATGGATCCATATCCGCTAGATCTATTAAGTCTATGCATTTACATAGCCGTACTAGCATTTCTATTGTGCCTAGAAAAACATAGAATATTACGCATTTTGTATATAACAGGGCTGTTTAGAAAAAAAAAAATCTAAAGATACAAGTACTCACATAATATTGTAGCAAGTTTTATAAAAAATATTTTCATTCTTATCAAGGTGTTCACTAGTCACTACATCACCGAATCTTTGAAACGAGGTACCTAAACCTATGTTAATTACTAAATTGATTACTGTTTATTGGCTAACAGTAATTAAATGTTATGAACACGAAACATTAAAATTAATTAACATTTCTGAGATTGTACTTAAACTATAATTAAAAGTAGTGTCACAAAAAACTCTAGCAGCGTAAGTTATTTATGCCTAAGTGAATTCTTACCAAATTATGGGCAATTTAGTTTACTTATGAACATTTGGAGCATAATGCTGAGTGACACTGAGATGTAACAAATCAGACTGTTTTGTCTTCAAAACGACTAGTTGAACTTATATGTTCTTTTAAATTGTTGGCCTAATATGGATTGCAAGACCCAAACCAAAGGCCTTGTAAATTCCATCTTTGGCTTTTTAGATTGCTTCTTTATACTTAAGGTGATTAACTAAGTAATATGTAATTAATCTATAGAAATACTCAAAGATACTAGACTGAGACACGCATTTTATCACGGTTTTAGTTCCCAAACTGTGATAAATCCATAATTGTACGAACTGCTTGCCCTGCAGTACGTACAATTATGGATTCTAGTGGAAAATAATTAAAATATATATGTTTGGGGCAACTACCAAAATAGTGCTGTCGTAGGTAGTTTCCAAAAAAAGCTAATAATAGGTATAACGCGTGATGGTCTTTATTTATTTTTGAGGAACTAACTCGTTCTTGTGTTCCTCAATGCTCAGTAATTGGAAAACTCTAAGCTTAGAAGCTATTCGTGGAGAAATATTTTAAGTAAACAGAAGTCGACGTTATATCGGAAACATTTTTAAAGAAAGTATTGTGAGGAAATAAGCAATATATAAAGATTTAAATTCTGACTTTTCATGTCGAATAAATATTGATTTAAAATATCGAAAATAAGGAAATGGTGGAATTGATCCAAACTCATGAATGAATATGAAATGGAATTATTGAACGAAATGAGAATTTTGTTAATAGGCCGCAGGGATTTAGCTATGGTCACACTCACACCATCTACGATTCGCTTTGACCGAACTTCTCCATAATTATGTCAGTTTCACTAATACCTAGTTCCACGTAGTATTCACGCTGAAACTTCGAACGTGTTTCTTTACTACTGGCAATTTATAATTTAACGCTGACTGTCATACGGTGAAGTATATTATCTGTCATCGGAGCAGCCTCTTCTCGCAACATTAGGAACCAACTTTTGGAGTTTCAGTATCTAATAATCTGTAAAAATTCTCGTAATGTTTCGTCTAGTGTTAACCAAATTAGGGGCAAATAAAAATGTATTTAAACCACAAACTAGAAATTGTCACAGTGTATTCGGTATAATGGACTTGCTTCAACAAGAAAAGGTACTGATTCCAAGGTTAAAGCGCCTCATCCTCTCGATAACTTAGACCATAACCTGGTGTCTGATCAACGCTAGATTAGCCCCAAAGTTATCGAAACCTAAGTACTTTTCACAAAGAAGTAGAATATCCTAGAAGAGACACTCTTAGTCTTATAAGTCGACGTTCCCGGGCATTATAATATCGCAGTGAGATTTTTTCCAGCACTGGGTCATCTACGCATAGCACCGACAGTTGAAAATTGAACGTGTCTTTTGTCGACGCGCTAAGATGCACTCAGATTCTCGTGCTCTGCACCCTAATTGTGAAACGCACAATTTATCAGAATCTGAATGGGATTGAAGATTATTTCTAAACCATTGCGTCATTTGTTCGAATAAATTGTCGGCTCAGCAACGTAAATAACGCAGTGAATGTTGTTTAACTATGAATATTAAATTACCCCTCTGGTTAACACTGAGGGTTGAAAATGCAGTGCTTTATAAAATCCCAGCGCGATATTTTTACGCACAAGTGCAGGTCGACTAAGCGTCTTTCATTGAGGCTGCTTCTGTAACCCTGTCCTTTTCAGGTTTCACAGTTTCAGGCTACACCTAAGTACAATGTAGTTACAACTTACTCACTAATAGTAATATGAGGTGGGTTGCCTCGATAGTTTTCAATCAATCAATAACATTTATTTAAAATCCATATCCACAAACATTTTAAAAACACACATTTTTAGAACACACATTTTAAATACACACGTTTTAAAAACAAAACATTACAATAAACCAAGCAAAAATAAACAATATAGCGGTGTAGGACTGGCGCAACAGTGGAGAGTCCCACCTGCCCGCGATTACGCTTATTATACTGTTGCTAATGGACCTAACACGACTCAGCAGCAACGCATATTACTTCCCTAAAAGAGCATGGAACTCATCCGTGTGCGCTTCTGCGAACATAGTCGAAGCACTGCACAATCGTGGTAGCCCCAGCAGCACCCTTAACGCGTTGTTGTATTGAACGCGTAGGGCGTTGTATGACCCAAGTGTGTAGTTAATCCACATGCTGCACGTGTAAAGATCTATATACTAATATTATAAATGAGAAAGTAACTCTGTCTGTTACGCTTTCACGACTAAAATACTGAACCGATTTTGATGAAATTTGGTACGGAGTAAGTTTAAATCTCAAGAAAGGACATAGGGCACTTTTTATTCCACGACTTCGTCTGCGTCCGCGATAACCGACATTTACGCGGACGAAGTCGCGGGCAAAGCTAGTAATAAATAAATTGATAAAAGTAAAAACCTATAAATTACAATTTCAGCCAGATCACTTTTCGCTATCTCAAGTGACGAATGAACACCACGACATTGCCCTGGATCTAATCAAACAATACTACTTGAGCGAACACGTCTTGGTCCAGTCACGGAATATGGACATCACTAACGATTGCGCACTTGACGAATATCTCGTTGGTTTGCTAAAACAAGGTACCTTCTACATAATACTATAGCTCGTTAATCATCATCATCATCATCATTTCAGCCGAACGATGTCATCCGTGAGGTGCCGGATGTAAAGAATAGCACCATCCCATTTCTTACGGTGAGTGTCGTAAGAGGCGACTAATTGGCTGACTAGAAAATGGGCAGCAGCGTTCTCTATGCATTTTACCACCATACTGCGATCGCTATTCCGCCTGCTAAGCGTGGCGATTATGGCAAACCTCCCCAGATTGGGGGAGACCTATGTACAGTAGTGGACGTCTTTCGGCTGGAATTATGATGTCATCTGTTGGATGTAGGTGTCTCCCAAGCGTAGCCACATTGAAAACACCTAAGCTTGTCGCTGTTAAATGTATTCCCGCGGTAAATCCTCTAGATTACTAAACTATCCTACAAGTGACGTTGTTACTAAACATTCGTAAAAAATCATCATCATCATCATCATCATCATTTCAGCCGTAAGACGTCCACTGCTGGACTTAGGCCTCCCCCAATTTGGGGGGCTTTGCCATAATCGCCACGCTTGGCAGGCGGGTTGGCGATCGCAGTATGATGGTAAAATGCATAGAGAACGCTACTGCCCATTCTCTAGTAAGTCCCTTAGTCGCCTTTAAAAAAAAAAAATCGCCGTAAAAAATACGACAGGAAAATAAAATAATAAATCGACGAATTATAAATTTTAATTATTTTAGAAATTACAATTACTTATTCTTTGGGTTTAAGAGGTCACATAATAATGAAAATAGTTTAATTTTTTTTTTGCTCTACACAGTTTGAACAGGACACGGGAACGACGCGAACTTTGTTTTGCCAGGAATTATGATTTTGCCGTCGTAAATTTTACGATAGTTTAGTAATCTAGGGTTAAATAAAATAATCAGCTTATAAAGTCTCCACTGCTGGAACACAGGCCTCCTTTCTGTGAAATGTAGTTGGTCATAATCTACCACTTGGGCCGAGTGCGGGTTGATATATGTCACAGTCTTCGAATTCTTCGTTCGGACAGGGCGGTTTCCACACGATGTTTTCCTTCAGCATTTTGAGAGCAGTGACAATAAAATACGGTGCACAAAGTAACGCGCGTGGCTGGGTTTGAACCTAGGATGTACATCTACTGCTAGGTCACCACTGCTCTACGAACCACGTATTAATAATATCCTTCAAAACGATTCATATATTAGTTTAAAGTGTTTAAATTCGTTTATTATTACAGGTAACTCGCTGTTTGCTAGAGCGGAAGACGGCTCGGTAGCTGGTCTTTGTGTCAGCTTCGCGAGTAGTCCCGTTGACCCGAGAAATTTAAGGAACTATGCCTTCTACAGACAGGTAAAGAAAAACATCACACCTTGTTTACCCGTAGGGTGGGGCAGAGGTGAACCTATAGTACACATTTTGTCAGTTATGATAAATAATAATATCTTAGGACAACCAACACAACGTTATCTGATTCCAAACTAGGAAGAGCCTGTACTATGGTAACCAGACAACTGATAAACATACTTAATTTCTAAATACATACATATTATAGATAAATTACACCCAGACACCGAACTAAAACCGAACCAAACACACTCAAACACACACACACACATACACACACATCCTTTCAAACTCAGTCTCACAGACAATTACTCAGGGAAAATATTGTTAAGTTTTAATTTTAAGTTCTATTTTATTTTAATCTTACGTTAAATTTTTTGCTTTTCTATTTTGGTTTTGCCCCTACTATGTGGAGGTGGGCGTTAATGACTGCGACACAGTTTATACTAATGCAGTTGTTATCGAACACAGTGTTTTTGTAAATTGAGTTTTTGTTACAATAAATTTTAATTTAATTTAAAAAAAAAAAAAAATGTGCTCATCACACAAAGATTTGTCCTGAGTGAGATTCGAACCCACAACCTCAGTCTTAGCAGTCAGGGTCACTAACCACTAGACTAATAGGCCAGTCAAGTTATGTACACCCCGCTCTAATAGGGGGCGAGCCTATAGCTATCAACTTGGCTGAAATCCAGACTCCGAGCTGCTACTGAGAAATTCCAGATAGATAAACCCTAAAACACTTTTCCCGACCTGGAAATCGAACCCAGAACCTCATGCCCAGTAGCGCTTGCGACCACTTGACCAAGGAGGCTATCAGGCAAAGGAAAATAATTAAATTTATGGAGCTCAGGAACTGAACCGAACTTATGAAGCAGTTTTCAGCTATGCATGCCAAATTGTAGAACATAACCATGTTATGAATTAATGATCGAAGGTCATTACATACTATAACGCCTATAAACGCTTTAGGGTTAGGCAGAGGGCACCTATCTACCTATATTTCGATAGTTACGTTTGCTTTTTATGTAAATATCCCTTTTTTTCCAAAAGAACTTTATTAAGTAATATGGGTAGTGGTCGGAAGTGTCGGTGTCACATCTTATTTACTGTACCTGCAATATATGAAATTATTTGTGTATTTGTTATGTTGGTTAACAGGACCCTAACACGAAAGATTTTCTATACTTCACGGCAAAGTTACAGGAGACTCCAAATCTGTGGGACGTGTTCAAACAAAAGAAAGTTTATGAGGTAAGTTTCTTATATCTAGCGGGTTCTTCTGCCGGTGTATCTGATCTACGTCAAAGATTTCAACTTTGATTCTAAAATGTCTACTAACCACATCGATGGCCTTCGCCCTGGGGTGGGCAGAAGGGACTAACATAAATACCGACATAAACCACTCGGTGTTCTTCCTCCAGCCTTGATCGGGGGTCTGGAGCGAAGAAGTACAGCATCTATCACAGATGGCCAAAGGTACCGGTGAACACGTACAGTCAGCGCCAAAATTATCAAGACGAACAGAATGTTCAAAATGATCTCAACAACTAGGAAAATTATACTTTATCTCAATTGATTAAAGTTCTTGTCAGAATGACACTTGTCGTGTACTGTCTTCATTCCGAAACATTCCTTGTGTCCTTGAGGTAATAATTAATTTTCATCGTTGTTTAGATCATTATGAAGAATTTCTTCGTTCCGATATTTTTGACGCTGACCAAGGGTGCTTGCTTCTTTGCTACCCATTATTTTAAAAGATAGGTCTTTAACAGATAGTTTCGGTCAACGAAATATTTTATTCAGCAAATTGACACCCTACGTGATTTAACCGTGTTATGCCATTTCATATAACTGTTAAAGAAGGACACGTATTGTGTCATTAGCATGTTTAAGTTAGGGATCAATTTGCTTAACTTTCTCTGATTTTATCTAATAAATACCGAAGCGTAATCAATGCTCCTTAATTCCAGATTAAAATGATAGCAGTTCTCCCGGAATTCCGGAGACAAGGCTTAGCAGTATTCCTGGCAGAGAAAAGCAAAGAGCTAGCACAGGATCAGGGTTACAACGTCATACGAATGGACTGCATCAATCCGTTCGAGTAAGTCTATCTTTTGCAAACAAAAAATACTTAAAGATCTTGATGAGAACTGGTTTGGACAAGGACTGAACTAATTAGCGCCCACAGGTAGGTACAGTTAGCGTCAGAATAGCCGGACGAACTGACTGTCCAAAATGATCAAATAGAAATTAAACCTTAAAATCTTTTACTTAACAAAGATATTTTTTCTTACTGAGAGACGATACACAGCCTAAGCGTGCTAGAGCCTGAAATTTTGCACAAGAGTTCCTTCCATAGCGAAAGTGAGCACTAAGAAAGGTTTTTTTAATTTATCCCGTAAGTGGGATAAATAGGGGATGAAAGTTTGCACAGAATCGGGTCATTATTGCCCTTGGCTACCCCCAGAGGATACGCGACTTGTCTCTTATTAAATTCCTGTAAAAATTAGGTGTAGTAATTGATAACTGTGTTCACTCTAAAGTACCTCTTGTTTCATTGAATTTCCTTAGTTGTTCAGATAATTTTTGGTTTGGTACAAAATATCGTATATTTTTGTCGCTGACTGTACTTTGTTGGGTGTGGACGAAACTTTTGATTTTTCCGTTTGTGGCTGACCTATGAATAACTAAGAACAAAGACTCAAGAATACAAAACTAGTATAAAGATGTATATCGGTTGTCCTCCGGGTATTATTATACTTACTTATAAGTGGTATGTCAGCTGTCTGAATGTTATAAATAAATACCTTGTTGCACTTTAAACGATATACCTACATTGTACCCATTAACTCTGATATTGTGAAAGCTATTCTTAAGACAATAAGCACCTAAAAGTACATCTTTCAATAAGAACTGCCCCTAAAAACTTTCAATAGAGAAAAATGCTGAGAAATTAAAGGGAAGTCTTTGGTTCCGGCTCAAAGAAAAAAGCCTAGATTCGGCATAATGCCGAATCTAGGCTTTTTTCTCTCGATTTCGCTTTCTGCGCCGTGATTAGCAGTGCTATTCTGTAAAATCTCACCTTGAATACCAGGGTGATAATGAGCTGTCAATCTACCTGATGCTAGGGATGGTCACTATAATTAACACCCTACTTTAAGCTCACTTCACTTAAACTTTCACGGTGAGATTTTTATAGAATAGCACTTTAGTGTGTCTGGGCACGAAGTCCGTAGTATCGACTAAAATCGCGGGCGTTTCCTATCATGTATTAGTTACGGACAAAATTTTAGTTCGGGGCCCGAACAAAATGAATGACAACAAGATTTGACAGCTTAATGGCTTTTTTAGCCTCTCCCGCCGCGGCCTCCAACCCTCAGCCGCAATGCCTCAGATACTACGACATTGGCCCGCCTCAGTTACGATGTCGCCCAAGCAACACCACAACCTACATGTTAGCCGCTACGTCGCGCGATGTCGGCTTTCGCAGGAAAAGCCTGGACGAGCGGCCGCCTCGGGTTCCTCTTTGCTTCATCGTGCGTGTCCAAGCCCCGTGGCTTGACACGTACTGAGCCCCCCCCCCCCCTCCCGCCTCGACAATGCGGGAACCCACTGTCTGGGGGAAAATTTGACAGCTGTCTTAACTTCCGACGTGCTCTTGCCCGTCCGAAAAATTGAATTTAACGCTTTTGATTAACTACTGTCGGCCCGGTATCTTCGTTTACGGACTTAGAAAGTACCTAGACCACTGACAAACATAGTAGTTCCACTAGTACCTATAGGTAATTATTCTTCCTCAGTTACAAGATCGCCGAACGCTGCATGCTACAATGTTTAGTGAAGTTCCCCCTTCACAAGGTGCGCGGTGCCAACGCTCCGTTCATTAGGAAGAATTCTGAATTTAACCGATGCGTACGCGTCTACATCGATGCACGATCACAACCCGACGTAGACCGAACGACCGTCAGGAACAGGCAGCAAGATCTAGAGAAGCTTATAGAATGACATTACACAATGTATATAATATAAATAGAATGTTCGGAGTCGAAATAGATTACTATGAATGGCTAGTTATGTCGTTGTTTTATTTTAATCTGTGATAGCTTAATATTCAGGGTCCGAATGTAGGGTATCCTTCAAATGGTAGTTGTACACTCATGCGACATTCTTGTTGCTTATAACTATGATATGGTTCTGCTGGCCCTCTCGGTCAGCGCCCTGAGGACTCTGGTGAAAATCTGTGAACGCTACGCATCTGATAACGGTCTCAGGTACAACTCACAGAAAAGTGAGGTACTGATTTTTAAGGCCGGAAAACAGAGACCTAGTACAGTGCCTCCGATCGTGGTCGGTGGAACTGAATTGAAGATTGTGCAGCAATTTAAATATCTGGGTCATCTGGTTACGGAGGACTTAAAGGATGATGTAGATATTGAAAGAGAACGCAGGGCGTTGGCGGTACGGAGCAATATGCTGGCCCGTAAGTTCGCTCGGTGTACTACAGAAGTAAAGTTGACACTTTGTAGGGCATATTGTCAATCATTTTACTCGAGCGGCCTGTGGGTTCGGTATACGCAACGGGCCTACAACGTCTTGCGTATTCAGTATAATAATGCATTCAGAATGCTGTTGGGGTTGCCGCGGTACTGTAGTGCGTCGCAAATGTTCGCAAATGCGCGCGTTGACGGTTTCCATGCTATAGTTCGCAAGAAAGTGGCGTCATTCGTTCAAAGATTGCGCGATAGCACCAACAGCATTTTGCAAATGATTGCATCTCGTCATGACTGTCCCATACAGGCACACTGGGTGGGAATAGTAACTGGGAAACTGTAATTACTTATTCTAGTTTTATTAAATTATGTACGTACTAACATAGATGTTAAGAAAATTGTTACTAACACTTATATGGATTTAGTCCGAAATAAATGAATATTAATAATAACTATAGTCCTCCAGACCGTATTTCGGACATGGCGGCCAATTTCAACGGCGACTTAACATCGACGCGCGAGATATTATAGTGCATAAGTGTGTGCGCAGACACAGGGGCACTCGCTCTTCCCTCACTCTCATAGTCCGATGGGACGGCAATCTGACCCGACCGGAGAGAGATCAGGCGCAAGACCAACGGCTTAACGTGCGCACCGAGGAACGTGGATATTACACCGCTAACTTCCAAACTCCGGGCTGTGTTACTAAAAAGTTCCTATTGGAAAAACAATACCCGAACTGGGAATCGCACCCACGACCAGCAGTAGCGCTTGCGACCACGAGCCTAACAGGGCAGCTTATCTGCTGATACACCAATAGGTTACACTACACACGATCTTATAAAGCACAAACAAGTATCAGTCGGTATGGGACATATAGGACATATAGTCTACATTTGCATTACATAAATTATATATCTATGCATTGCAGGAACTACATAAAACAAGTACCTATACAATAAACAAAATAATTTCCACTTGTACGTCCGTTTATTCGGTTTAGCATAACGTTCCCACCGCTGTTAAACAGAGGGGTAATTGCGGAACTTTTTATCGGTAGGAATTGGTTTAATTAATATTCATAGTTAAACAACATTCATTGCGTTGTTTACGCTGCTGAGCCGACAATTTATTCGAACAAATTACGCAATGGATTAGAAATAATCTTCAATCCCATTCAGATTCTGATAAATAGTGCGTTTCGCAATTAGGGTGCAGGTCTCCAATCTGAGTTGGAGTGGGCCATATTCCAACAGGCGCCCCAGAGCAGGTTGGTAAATGACACATGTCGTTTTGGTTCTAGGACTCGTGGGCTTCCTCACTATTTTTCTTCACCGTTTTGAGAGCGGTTGTAATAAAGTAAATCGGTTTTTCTGCTTATCTACACTAGAAAATCCACCGAGAGTCCACCTTAAGCCCATAAATTCCGTTTTTACAAACTAGGCCTAGGGTAGATTTCTCGAACAGGCGTATCCAACGTAGAGTGGATAAACGGAATAACCTAAAAAAATACAAAAAGTGAACCGCCTGCCTGGGTTCGAGCCCACGACCTTACAACTCGTAACTCAGAGGGGTAATTGCGGAACTTTTTATCGGTAAGAATTGGTTTAATATTCATAGTTAAACATTCATTGCGTTATTTACGTTGCTGAGCCGACAATTTATTCGAACAAATGACGCAATGGTTTAGAAATAATCTTCAATCCCTTTCAGATTCTGATAAATTGTGCGTTTCGCAATTAGGGTGCAGGTCTGTTACCACTGGGGCACCACTGCTTCACTGCGGCTATATTCGGTATACCTAAGTCCCGTGTGGTGCAGGACGTAAACAATAGCATCAACCCATTTCTTCCGTGGGAGTCGTAAAGGCGCCTAAGGGACTTCTTAAAGAATGGGCAGCAGCGTTCTCTATGCATTTTACCACCATACTGCGATCGCCAGCCAGCCTGCCAAGCGTGGCGATTATAGCAAACCCCCCACATTTTTGGGGGAGGCCTATGTCCAGCAGTGGACGTATTACGGCTGAAATGATGATGATAATTAATTTAGTATTATAGCTGTGTGCATATCAAGGCTCATGTAGACTAGCGCGCCGCGACATCGCGCGCGATTCGGCGATTTATATCCGTAGAACAATTTCTATGACCGTGTCGCGGCGTGACAGTGCGCCCCTGTGCGAACGGTCGCTCGCGTTTTCATAGAAATTGTCTACGGATATAAGTCGCCGATTCGCGCGCGACCGTCGCGTTGCGCTAGTCTGAACGAGCCTTTAAAAGGAAAATAAACAACCTAAGTATTTACTTTTAGAAATGTTTATTTAAACCAATTTATCACAATATTATTGCATCGAGACTCATAGGGCGTCCACAAAACTTGTTCAACGAGTATCATAAAATTATATCTATGTTTACATGAATGAATTCATAATAATATTATATTGTATAAACAAAATATAAAACAATAATTATATCAGTACTTTTGATTGGAGATTCAAATTAGAACACATAAAAACTTAGTTTTTAGAAAAATATAAACAACTGACTTTTCAACACTTCTAGGTAAGTAGTAGTGATGTGCCGGATATCCGTATCCGATACTTTTTTGGCGGATCTTTTATGGATCTTTTACTTTATTAATTTTCAGTACATAGATCAAATTCTTTAGTATATAGGTCATTAGGTAGCAATGGAAAACGATTCAATTCCATTTAGATTACTTTTTATTTGAAATGAAAGACACGCGCAATGAAAGTCAAGTGGCGGCAACTATCGTTTTAAGGTCACACGTATCATACCGATAGAGTAAGAAAGTTAAGATCCGTATCCGCGGATCTTGACACCAAATATACGCATTCGGATCCGTATTTGCGGATATTTTTAACGATCCAGCACATCACTAATAAGTAGACACGATGATATTGGTTCAAATATTTGAACACTTTGTTTGACGTATTTGCAAGACGAGATGGATGTCAAATATGTGGACAAACATTGCACAAATGCTTGACATACCTATGCCACACATTGCGACATTGTAGGCATTTGCTAATCTGAAGCTATCTAGTTAGAAATACAGACTTTTTTTAGAAACTCTAGAAGCCCTATCAAAGCAGGTTATATCCCTTTCTCTTTTTAATATAGCTCTCTCACTGCTTCCTGCTTATCAATACTTGCCTACAATGAATAGAAGTCTACAGAGTTATCAGTAAGAAAACAGACTCAATTAATGCATGATTAACGAATTCATGCGCATTAAAACCTATCACGTGGTAATGAGATTTGATCTCTTATTAGCTTACTACATTATAACCTTTTGTCTTAAGTTTAGTACCTAATTAAGCAGATAAGGCTTGATAATAGTCTCGATAAACCATTTGTCTGAAAAACGTAGGTGATCACCTTCTGTTGATATTAGGACCAACTTGCCGTCTTTTTCCATCTTCTTGAGACCTAGGCGGTCCTGAAAAATTAAAGAAATCTTAAAGTTATATAATTGCAGAATAATTAACACAAAAATCCACGTAACACACACACATTAGAATCCTAAAGTTGTTGGATTTTAATGTGATTGATTGATAAGCCGAATTCAAAATGATGATCATTTTAAATTCGGCCTATCAATGTTTCGCTCGAACTTGGGACCATCCAGGGGTGCCTACTTTTGAATGGTCCTAAGTTAGAAGAAAGAACAGTACAGGTACACCGTGTGATGTTTGTATTCAAAGTCTCAATAATTTTAGTGTTTGCGCCTGTGTCCGCGTGTATGTCGTATATGACAAAAAAGTTGTCTATGTTCTTCTTATAACTTCAGCTATCTGCCTGAGAAAGTCCCGTCAAAATCAGTATAGCCGTTTCTGAGATTATCAGGAACAACCAAATAGTCGGACAGCCAGAATTTTAAAACATCATGTTTTAATGTTATAAACTTTTAGTACCTACCGCTTAAACTTGCATTTTTGCATTTTGTAAAAAGCTGTTATTTTGGCATTACAAACTGACATTTCTCTTTTGTTTATTTGTATATTTTCGTTTGTTGTACAGTTTCCACCATGTGTCTAATAGCCAAATACAAACTGCATGGATGGAAGGCAGTGGTAGTTTTGCAAATATTTCTTTATAGGCACCGATACAGAAAAAAACAGCCAAATACTAGTCTGAAGAGTTCCGTAACACTAGGTAAAAAACGCGGAAAGAAACACGTTTCTTGTGTAGAGACCCCTTTAATTTTCCACTTTGTTCTTATTATTATTATTATTATTTGTTGTTAAAGCGGCATCAGAAATACACACTCTGTGAAAATTTCAGCTGCCTACCTATTACGGATCATGAGATACAGCCCGCTGACAGACAGTCGGACGGACGGAGAGCGGACTTATAGTATTAGGATCCCGTTGGTTACTCTTCGGGCACGGAAACTTAAAACTTACGAGTCTAGTAGGTACCTATTCGACCACAAATTTTAAATTGCACTAACCTCTTTATAAACCCTAGTTTCTTGCATTGGCTGCAACTTCTTCGACTGTCCCGGCTCATAGAACCCGAACCACTCCGTCTCCCTCGGCTGAACGATGGTGTCATTGGCAAACTTGACCAGCACCAGGTGTTCCAACTTCTGCAGATTCTGTATGTACGTCTTATTGACGTTCATCTCGTTGTTGATGTCGGGGAGGAAGATTGTCTTCTGTATGTAGGACTTCTCGTCCAGAGGATCGTGCCAGTACGTGGCTTGGACGAGGGCGTGTTGGACCCAGCTGTAATGTAAGTTAGGGCTTAGTCATTAAATATATCTAGATATACATTATGATCATAGTAGTCCGCAGAAGTACAGCAAAATAGAATGTGAAATTAAAAACCGTAAATTGAAAAAGAAAAATTTTCTAAGACAATTAATATCAAACTAAATGCAGTAAAAGTAAACACCGTCTGGATAACGTACATACGTACGGCTACAAATAAAGCTATACTTTTCTAATATAAGCTGATTTCTCATTGTACGAAATGCCTATACAATGCGAGGCCAGCTAAAACTGGAAATTAATATCTTTAATTTGATATGTATCCGAGTGTACCTTCGTACCTTGTGGATTATAGGTGTGACGATTTTGTTTTTTTAGGCAAATAACTAGAATACGTCGCTTTTCAATATTCAAGTATTCAAGTTCATTCGATCATTGGACCGAATGATCTAATTCTACAGTGTTCAAAGATTCTCAAAATTAAAACTATTTTTTTTGACCTAATTACTAGACCGAACTCATTTATTTTTTGTGTATCGTCAGCAGATCACTCTTCGCTCGAGTAAAACATAAACAAAATATTGATTTTCCATCACATCTAACTTTCTACATATTGTGGTGTGCTACAGTAAAATATAATATAGCTAACATCGAATCTGGGTGAAAGGAAACGCAGAAATACCATGTCTGTAGGCAATATTTTCTTGTGAAGAAAGCGGAACGAAATTAGAATTATGTATTACAAATGGTGGTAATCTAGATTTCTGTAACACTACTTGGGTACTAGAAGAACCTGCGTCATGGTTATATGCGAAGTTTATTTAAGTAAATTTGTGGTGGGCCTTTGGCTAAATAATAATCGATCGATCGATCGATCAGGCCAAGCTATGCTTGCCACGTTTGCTCCGTGGATGGGTGACAATCTATACTAATATTATAAAGCTGAAGAGTTTTTTTTTTGAACGCGCTAATCTCAGGAACTACTGGTCCGAATTGAAAAATCTTTTTGAGTTGGGTAGCCCATTTATCGAGGAAGGCCTTAAGCTATATAACATTACGCTACAACCAAGAGGAGCGGAGCAGTAATGAAAAATTTTGCAAAAACGGGGAAAATCGCACGGTTAGGCGATTCGACGCGACGGGAAGGGTCGGGGCAACAAGAAATTTAACGCGGACGAAGTCTTGGGCAGAAGCTAGTTATTACATTAGTCAAGATCCCTCCGTGCTTTGAAAAGCACGTTGGGCCTTTGGTGCACAGCTGGCATTTGTGGATCTTTGGCAGTCATACGGGTTGTCATAAGTCTGCCAACTAGTAACTGGGTACCAAGGGGTCTCGTAAAACCCAGTAACTGGGTTATAGCGGTCACATAGACAGTGGCTTCATGTGAAATACTGGTATACAGTTGTATCCGGGTAGACTGGAAGCCAACTCCAACATAGTTGGAAAAGGTAAGGCAGATGATGATGTAGGTAAAAATCAGAATCTGAAATCGAGGTTTTGCTTCGTAGCAAACTCTATGGACCAAAAAAAAACAAAGAATAAAAACTACGAAACGAAATCGTTTTCGTTCGTACAAAACTGAATATTTTATCAGAGCCTCTAAACTCCAAACAAAACACCAAAAGTCAAAAAATCATTTCGTATTTACTACTACTAAAAGTTACAATATGCAATATTTGTATCCTCAATCACGAATGCACAAACAACATTAAACAAATCACAAGGATACACGAGCATTAAAGGCGACCTTCACATATTCCGCTCCTTGTTTGCTGACGGATGAGAAGGCAGGTTACCGGTGCGACGCGCAATGAATACAAAACGATAAATACAGCTGCAACCCTGTACTTATTGCGTACACAACACTGTCTTGAACCTTTGTATTAAAGGCTGCCTACCGTAAACTGGCGTTGAAGCGTCTCCGGTAGAAAAAAAATCCATAAAGTCTTCATAGAAACTGTTCCACTATAGTCACGTCGCACTATCGCGTTGAGCCTGTCTTAATCTTAATAAAATTCGAGAACTCTAGAAGGTCCGCCATTAAGGCTGCTCTGGCATCCTCTATGTGCTAGTGTCACGGCTGGAGGAAAATATGAATATGCCGATTAACAACCACGTACCTATTTGCGATTCATTGAGAGAAATCTTCAGAGAACGCTTTTATACGCAAGGATGCGTGCGTTGTCGTGAAAAAAATGTGCGTTGGTCGGTGCGTGTCGCATGAAAGCATGCGTTATCGTGATGAAACGTGCGTCGGTCGGTGCGTTGTCGCATGAAAGCGTGCGTTGTTATAAGGAAATGTGCGTAGGTCGTTGCGTTGTCGCATAAAAGCGTGTGTCGTCGTGAGAAAACATGCATGGGTCGGTGCGTTGTCGTGAGGAAACGTGCGTGGGTCGATACGTTTTCGCATGAAAGCGTGCGTTGTCGTGAGGAAACGTGCATTGGTCGGTGCGTTGTCGTATAAAAGCTTGCTGTCGTGAGGAAACGTGCGTGAGTCGGTGCATTGTCACATGAAAGTATGTGTCTATGTACGTGTCGCGAGAAGTCCCGATTTGGGAAAATCTTGCTATTGCCATAAATTGCTCCGTGTTGCCAAGACACACCACACCCACCTCAATGCACTTCTGCCTAACTCGTCAGGGATTACAGCATGATGTTATGTTACGTTAAATGCCAAGTTTGCCCGTGTTTATTTAATAAAACATCTAAAAATAGCAATAGCCCTAAAGGCTTCTTCAGACAGAAGCGACGCAACTTTTGTAGAACAATTCCTATGGTAGTCCACTTTTATAGAAATGGTTCCACGAGACTCGCGTCGTCCCTAAGTTATGCTGTTATTTTTAAGACGTACTATTATATTGTTGACTTACTTCTCATAAGCAGCGTAGTTGAGGAGCTCCCTAATATAGTCACAGGTGCGGTGCTGCAGGGCCCCGCAGTGCGGAAGACCATAGACTCCTTGGTGCTGGCCTCCAAGAGATATTAGGTTCTTGATCGGTGGCAGGATGTGGCCGCAACGCTGGACTACGGCTCGCCTTTAAATATTACCAGTTTATTAAAAGTAAGAAAAGGGCACTATATTACAAGTAGGTGCACACAGTATCAAAAAAAGAACAAAGAATAAAAAAGAAGTCGTTCAAATTCGTGTTTTGTGGCAGTAACTGCAGACAATTGACATCAGTGGTAACTATTTGATACAGAGAGCACTTTTGTCGAAGTGTTAAGGGCGATTTTTGTAGAGCAATTGTTACCACTGTATTGAACTGTTGTTGGTTGGAGTGTAGCCTTTTTTAAAACGGTGCGTCGTGCCCTGCTACTCAGAACCTAAATGATTTCTATGGTCAAGGTTAACCCGAAAATGCAATAAAAATGACAAATTTCCGAAAAAAAAGCTGAAAATTTACCAAGACCCAAAACTTTTTTTTTTTTTCTTTGCTGCTCATAAGTTTTTCAAGGTTCTAAAAGAATATTTATCAAGTAAGTACTACTGTCTAATTAGACTTATTAAACAGATGGTGACAAAATACTAGTAATTATGAAGGATGTGTCCCAGAACCATTTTTATTTTCTTTTCTAGAGATTTTCTATGCAATATAATATTAATATGGGGTAGATACTGAATAATTATATAGAAAAATCAGCATCCTGAATTTCAAACAATACCAAATTGCTTACAGAAACTGGCTTCCTTGTGAGAATCCAATGGCATTGAACCCTTCCTGCAACTCAGGTTGTTTAGCCAGGTACTTGCACACCCCTTCCACCTGTTTGTTAGGGTTCAAGAAGTACCCATTCTCCAGGTCCTCTATTGTGGTGTTACCAATTTGCAAAGAGTCCACATATACACCGGGGATGTTCTTTTCTAGAAATATCTTTATTCCTCCTAAGCTGAAACTTATACAGCAAGTGTCGCCTGTGTGCAAAAAAAGTTATTTTCATTCATTTATTTATGATGTGCTATTTAATAATATTTCAAGCATCATTTTACTCCATATTGTCATCTAAATAGGTGCAATTGTGGCATAAAATATGAAGCCATTACACAAAAGATTGGATTAAGTAAAAATTACATAATAGTACCTAGATATTTTTTTGTATTTTGAGGCGGTGCAGCAGCTTATATTTATATACATTAAAAGGTTACTAAGCTTGCCGCAATCAATAATGCATGTTTGGATTCAAATCTATTTTTAGAATGGTTCCACACCGTTTCCTGTTGTCTAAACTCAATTAATTTATACAGCATTGATCTGTTTGGAATTTAATACCTCAGCCTGAGTCTCAGTGGGAAATAAATTATTTTAAGTATCTAGTTACATACAGGTTTTAAAATATTACAATCAGAGAAAGCTACATAATGCTTTACTTCATAAAAATATAAGAATGCACCTACATTAACGACCTAGGTACTTAATTCAACTATAACTCAATTTTTACCTACATCTTTAAAAATAATATTTCAAGATTGGAAGCCAAAAATCATCAGTTGAAGTAGCACAGTAGCGGTATGAATAATTGGTTAACAACAAAGTCAAATAATTAACAATACTAGTAAAATAATTGTTTAATTAATTCAAAACTTACCCATTCCATGCCACAACACAATGGGTGTTGGTGTTGCTGAAATTAATTTAACAACAAACAAAAAAATAAATAACGTCTTCATTTTGAATGGATATCACACTAAAAATAGATTTTTCTCATAGATTTCTTATTATAAACCGTGAACGACACTTTGCGGTAAAACGACCGAAATAACAATGAGGTCGTAATGTAAGTTGTAAACAAACAAAATGTCAAACAAATGTCAATGAATAGTGAAGTGCACTGCAGTTCAACAAAATATTCATGAATGACATCTATCGAGCATTGACCTTACCACCAGTGATCAATGATCTGATCATTAATGAATATTGAAATTAGGATAAAGATTACATTATAATGAATAGTACTGATAACTATAAAGGTACAATTTATTTATGAATTGCGGTTAGTCGATGCAAGATGTTCGTATTAGTTGTACTACAACTAGATGTCACTACTATATTCACGCATAGCAAGTTCTCGTGGCTAGTCGCATTCAATGAATAAAGCAAGACTTCCGAACGTTTGCAATAGATGGCGTTAGCAGTACTACGTAGAGTGTCTATAAACTCCACTAGTGTCTAGGGATCTATGTCTTACCTACCTAATGTCTACATAACACTCAATCTATGTCAATACTTCGTCTGACTCTGTGTACTGTTCGTCCTAAGTAACACAGAGTAATGCTCCATTGAGCATTTTCCTGTCACTTAGGAAGTAATTTTACCTTGGAGAACTTACCTAGTTGGCCACAGCTTCAGCACATTAATTGCGTAACGCACCATCTTTTAAAATCTGAATAATGTTGAAGTGTAGGAACCCACAGAACAAAGAATTTCTTTATTCCGTGGTAGGAACCTATTGCTAATCTATTGCTTTCGATGTTCGAACAATTTGTCTGTTCCACAGCGTAACTAACGCAATGATTGTGATACCTGTCAAAATAAAAGCCATTCCTAATGCTGTGTTACATACGCAATAACCCCGCTGGTAAGAGTCCTCATGTGTTATCGAATCATTGTGTCGTCGAGCTTATGCATTAGGTATTACATCATTATTATTGGGACGATTGCTCAACTAAAAAGTATCGTAAGTACCTACCAATCCTCCTAAAGGTCGTTATTTATTTACTACCTACCTATAGATAAAGAACTTTTCCATAAATGATTCGTACCATTTGTCTACTTTGACGTCAATCGACCATTGTTTGTCACCAACCCTCCCTCTACCCACCCCGAAATCTAATTAAGGATCGAACCGACCCCCATACTTTGCCATCTTATTTTACAAGCAGATTGTTCTAGTTATTAATAGGCACAACCTCTTCAAAACACACTCTTAAAAAAAAACTGGCCAAGTGCGAGTCGGACTCGCGCACCGAGGGTTCCGTACAAACCTGCAGGAATTCACGGTTTATGCATAAGGTTTATGTTTATTTTTTATATTTGAGTTGACTGAATGAAAGGTAAATTGCGGTTTACGATTTATGACGTATTAAAAAAAAACTACTTACTAGATCTCGTTCAAACCAATTTTCGGTGGAAGTTTACATGGTAATGTATATCATATATTTTTTTTAGTTTTTTCATTCCCTTATTTTAGAAGTTACGGGGGGGGGGGGGGGGAGACACATTTTACCACTTTGGAAGTATCTCTCGCGCAAACCATTCAGTTTAGAAAAAAAAAGATATTAGAAACCTCAATATCATTTTTGGAGACCTGTCCATAGATACCCCACACGTATGGGTTTGATGAAAAAAACATTTTTGAGTTTCAGTTCTATGCATGGGGAACCCCAAATATTATTGTTTTTTTTTTTCTATTTTTGTGTGAATATCTTAATGCGGTTCACAAAATACATCTACTTACCAAGTTACAACAGCATAGCTCTTATAGTTTCGGAAAAAAGTGGCTGTGACATACTCGGACAGACAGACAGACAGACATGACGAATCTATAAGGGTTCCATTTTTTGCCATTTAGCAACGGAACCCTAAAAATGGAGAAAAAATCAAACAAAATAATAGGTAAGTATAGAATTACTTTGTTTATTGACATTCATCACGATTCCTGTAATAAATAACAATATTATTGATATTTTAACTGCTACTTATCACATTCGTAAAATTGAAGGCCTATGTCACTTCTGTCTGACATCATCTCCTAATTACTTAATTGCTTACAAAGTCCCATTTATATCGATAACTTTTGGTCCAGAGATAGCTCAGCGCAGTAAGTAAAAATACTCAAAACTTAAATCTACATTTTGTATTGTCAACTTCCACACTATTCGATAAATTATGTATTTTAACAAAAACAAAAGAATATTTGCTGCCCAGACATTAAACTTATAGATATTTGGACAAATTAAGAACAAAATCTTCTCTTGACTTTGTAATTATATGTGTGAGATATTGATTAAACATTTACTCAGTAGCTCAGTGTGTAAGTAGGTAGTACATGTTTACACTTCGCTTTTGTCACAATTTTCCACTGTCACGATGTCAGAACTAACTCAAATAAACGCTTAAAAATAAACGTTACAATGTTTTCTTTGCAAATAACACTAAACCCCTTTCATTCTATTTCAGCTGTTCGAGAAACACCATTTAGCAAAATTTCATCATCACCTACATAGGCAAATTTTTCGTTCATGGCAAACGTAATAAGAACTAAAATCATAAGATTGTGTGCTAATGAGTCCTAGAAAAACAAGATAATACTATCTAGTGCTTCTACAAACTAAGTGTTTCAGCGTTATTCTGTAGATATGGCCACTAACAGAGCTTTGGCTCGAATAGGTACCGTCGAGTTTTTTCGCAAGGTAAGAGAAACGTAGTTTATTGTGAAAAACACACTATTTCATTTGTGATTATTTCAATCTTTACACATGCAATAAATTTCATTCAGGCGAAAAGTACTCATGACGTAAGTATTGTATTTTATTTTACCTTTGTTAACTCACTATTACGTAAAATGTTGGTAATAGAACTTCGACTACAATTTCTGCAACCCTTGCGACTATTTTTGTATTTATAATACATATTAAACAATTTCTATACATTTTCCTTAGAAAAATATTTCACCAAAATCACAATATCTCGACATATTATACGTCAGTGCTCATGTTCGTCGTTTCGGTAAGTCCCATAGTCACTGACAATGAAAATAAACTTATAAACTAATAATTACAACTAAATAGTTATCATAACCGTTAACCTACTTCATCACAGTCTCATAAAGGAAATCACTATAGTCTGTTACTTCGCTGAATCACGTTGGGATAAACATCTTTGGGACCGTCAGATCTTTCGACGTACAAGTTCAATTTTGCACTATTATAGCAAAACTATATTGCTAAAGTCGTTTCAATCATTCGACTACAAAAACTATGTATATTATTAGTGACAGTGCCATGTTTAGTAATGCTTAGTAAAACATACAAACATCTAAAATTATAAAACAAACAATCATTTAAATCCAAAGTTTCTTCTGAACTCGAGGTCGTCCCAATTAAAATTGAAATCAGATTTTTCTTTTAATCGACGGAAACCCGACGTGATTCCGATCTAGTCGACAACTAGATTGTACAGCCTCATTTATAATTTAAAATCAGATCTCTAATGACTGTATTACAGTATTCTCATGGAGTCTGTGTGTTTCATGATGTTTTGTCCTAGACTCCTGATCTTCTTTGGTGACTCGAAGTAGTCGCTCGAGTCGGAAGAGTCAGGCTCCATGAATCTATTGTGACTCCTGATTCTCCTTGCTCTCGTGTCTGAGTCGTACATGAGAGTGTGGGTGCTGCCTTTCCTCGATCTGAACGGTATTCTGTAGGGCGTGCTGCTCTGCACGTCGGACATCGACCTGATGTGTCTTCTCAGCTTTGACTCCTTTGTGAGAGGCGAAAAAGTGATGACCATGTTCTCTGGTTTCGGCTCTGGAGACCTGGAAAGAGGAAAAAGATTTCCTTTAGTTCACACGTCACAATTACAAGTTAACTTAGCCTATTGACATCGTATCTTATTTATCGAGAAAGATTGTTTGTTACAATAGTAATGAGTAAACTCATTAGATAATATTGTTTACTAGAAGTTTACGTGGAATTGAAAATTGGTTCGATAACTCGTGACGTTAGACATACATAACACGTTACTGTAATGTAATATTTACAGAGCGATATGTGCGTATACATTGTTAGTTGGTAATGCCTATAAATAGTGCCCATTTATCACTGTGATTGCAGAGTTTCTCAAATATTATATCAGTTTATACTATATTCAAGTTCTGAGTTTGTCTACTAGATCTACGTATGTTTTAATTAATGTACTGTCATTGTTTGAACGCCATTCAAATGGGTGGGATATCTATGCGCAGATTCACTGGAATCAAAACAAATTAATTTATTGGCAGCAATAATAATAGAACCCGTGGCCAGTGTGTCGTTCACACACTTATCTATAGATATATCTATGAACATAATCGATAGTCGCGTTACAGAGGCCGTATCAAATAGGGTATTTTCCTATGACAATGACAATTGACCATTCTTTTACGATATTCGCTGAACATCTTTGACCTCTGACATTTAACGTTTAATGACAACGATTTAAAGTAAATTAGGGTCTAGTTGGAATCGAACTGAATCGATAGTTAACGACGTAAGGCAACCTAAATGCTTGAAAACAGTCACTATCTGGAATTCATGAAATTAAACTGAATCGTACGATATTCGATTTCTAGTATTCGATTATTCGTACTCAAATAGTTATCGGCTGCACTTAGTACCTCCTTGAGTTATTCTTTGATATTCAAACAATGTGAAGGTCGAATGGAGCAAGATGGTGTAATTGGACGAGTATTCGGAGATAACGAGAGGACGAAGTTTATTAAACGATTTCAAAAAGGTTAATTAAATGTTGTAACTGTTTTCGTGGAGTCATCGTACTAAAAACAGAGCTAGAAACGGTATTGGAATAAATTGTTTCAGTTATTCATAAGTTAACATTTTGTTTGAATACAAACTGATACCATATCTGCACTTTAATTGCGTACGAATTATTTTCAAGGATAACTAACTCATTGCTTCATATGTTCGAAAAATTTGGTTGCTCAACAACGTAAATAGCGCAATGAATGTTATTGAACTGTCAAAATGAAAGCTATTACTTCTGCTAGTGTGTTACGCAATTACCCATTCAAGTATTTGTTCTTTCGAATAAATTGGTTTACATAACTGTTAGTTAGGTACTAGACTAAGGCATGTCATTGACAAAAGACAAAACAATTACGGTATAGTCAGCACGGTTGGTTGTTGAACTGTACCTAGAAAGGGGAGTGACTGGTGTCCTACACAGCGATAGGTATGCTTTAAACGAATTTAAAAGTCAATGTATGTTTAATCACCAGACTATAAAGCAGACAACGTAGCTTTTATAAGATATAAATAGTCCTTGATAACCCAGCTGCCTTAGATCGGCCCTGAACACATGCGTTTTATCATTCTAATAAAGATCTTTGTTATATTAAGAAGATCCCACGTGATCGTTGTACGAACGCCGACAAAACAAGCTATACATTTCCAATACAAGCTGACTTCTCATTGTACGAATCTATAATAACATTATAAAGCTAAAAGAGTTTGTTTGTTTGGTTGAACGCGCTAATCTCAGGAACTACTGGTCCGAATAGAAAAAATATTTTTGTGTTAGGTAGCCTATTTATTGAAAAAGACTATAGGCTATATAACATCACGCTATAATCAAAAGGAGCGCAGCAGCAACGAAAAATGGAACGAAAATTGGCAGGAAATTCGATGCGACGGGAAGGGTCAGGGAAACAAAAATTTGACGCGGACGAAGTCGCGGGCAGAAGCTAGTAATTTATACAATGCGAGCTCAGCTAAACCTGGAAATGTATAGCTTGATATCTAACCGTGTACGATATATAGCTTATTCAATATTTACTATGTCTGTAACACGTTTATACGAGTCTACAGTCGTCATTACTATCGTTTAGTTCGACAAACAATGCGAATAGTTAGTCAACTATGAACTAACATGTGTTGTAAGTTTAGGTCATTGATTGACACCATGTTGTGTCTAGTGAATTGCTTAGAACTCTAATTTATTGATTGTGAAATAATGGTTACAATTAATAGCGAAAAAACACGCAGTGGGACCTGAATGGCAAGAAATGGCGGCAGGTCCATGGCGGGATATTTTAGACTCATTTCTATAGAACTGCACCCTAATTGCGAAACACAC
The DNA here is from genome assembly GCA_947507805.1 of Aporophyla nigra. NCBI lineage: Eukaryota > Metazoa > Arthropoda > Insecta > Lepidoptera > Noctuidae > Aporophyla > Aporophyla nigra. Next base: position 15,978,713 of record OX382309.1, on the reverse strand, counting down.
AATTTATCAGAATCTGAATGGGATTGAAGATTATTTCTAAACCATTGCGTCATTTGTTCGAATAAATTGTCGGCTCAGCAACATAAATAACGCAATGAATATTGTTTAACTATGAATATTAAACCAATTCCTACCGATAAAAAGTTCTGCAATTACCCCTCTGGTGTCAGATGGCTGATAGCCTACGCGTTTCCAGATATCTATAAGTCTCAGTTTTCACGGTTTCTTGTTAGCTTGTAATAATTGTACGAATAAAGGCGTAAAAAAGCACACAGTGGATACTAAATAGCTACAAAATACAAATGGCGGCAGGCCCGTGGCGGGATGTTTAGGACTCATTTCTAAAGGACTAGTGTCAGATGAGTGATGACTGATAGCCTATAACTCTCAGTTTCCAGGGTTTCTTGTTAGCTTAGTAGAATATCGATAGGTATTGCTCTGTAATCGGGTTTGGGAAAATGACATAATCATTCAAACTCCCCTTATGCAGATGTCAACGTTATCCAAAACAACAAAAAACAGGACGTCTAAGAACCTATCTAAACATATAGGCTATTAGAATAGAACACTACGACGATGACGTAATCATCTATCTATTCACCATTGGAATGTTTGACAGAGTTTTTATGGAAAGCCACTGGCACGCCAGACAATGTAAGTATTTTTAAAAGGAAATGCAAAATAAAAACTTGGCAAGATTTCCTCTATTTAGTGATAATATTACAATGTCAAGGTTCCTCTTTTATTTGAGGCAGAAGATAGTGCAATTGTCTCTGACTCTAAAAACATTTTTGAATGACTTTGCTAACCTTTCAAGAAACTTATCTTTGATTTCGTTTTACAATGTTAATGAGAACTCATAATGCTCTAACGTCATTTGAAAATGGAATATCGTTTTAAATGCGTTCGGTTCGAATGGTGCGAACACACTCTCGGTTGAAACATTGTTCGTAATATGAACGTCACTATTTCAATCACAGAACACGTCATTTATGTAACTTTGTGGTTAATTATTACCTAGGTACATCCTTAGTTACTCACAGTACCTAATTTAATAAACTAGTCACAAAGACTACATGAGATTACTTGGTTAATCTCATGTAGTCTTTGTATTCAATTTGCAAACAAACATATCCAAAAATATATATTTTTAATCGACTGGGTAATAAATTAAATTGGATTGATTTGCGAATTGTTTATCGTCCAATTTATCATGAAAATATCAAATATTTCTCAAATTAAAATAATGGCCTTATTAGGTAGATCGTTAATTTGTTTTAATTGCCAAATTCATGAACATTAATTATTGAGTTATTTGATGGACCTACTTACCTAGGTATAGGTTCAATTAAAAAAAAAAACATACCATTTTAATTGTGCGTAATAAAATAAGTAACAATATAATGCTTTGACAGCGCAGCGTAGGTAGCCAATTGTTCCATAGATAATATAATTGATTTTAGAACTATAAAATTAAACATTGTTATAAGGTAAAAGCTATCGTTTAATAGCCCAGCGGGATACAATTTACGTTGAAAACGTTAAAATATTCAATAGGGAATACGTACGTGAACGGCGATCGCGTGTTTCATCATATCCCATAGGATATTAAAAAGGTTGTAGTCACAAAAGCATGTCAAATTGGCAGAAAACTAAATAGCTAGGATGCCTTCTAGAATGTACTAAGTGGGTACATCTATACATATGTATTCCTTATAAGTAAATTAAACTCGATTTAAGGCTCCGGCCAACAGGCACAACGCGACTCTCGTAGTGTGTTTATGTTTATGAAATTTTCATAAAAATTGTTCTACAATAGTCGTGCCGCGATATGGCGTCGCGCCTGTCTGAAGAAGCCTTTAAAGTGTCTGTCTGTGTGATCGCGCAGCTCTTCTGAACTGAGAAACGTATGTTGATGAGCTATACACAACCATTTAGAGACTTTATTCCGTAAGGTTTGTGTGTATGATAAATTAATAAGAAATAAATTTACCATGTATAAGCAATCTCGATGTACGAGTATATCCAGTCGCAAAAAGCATATGAAGCAGGGACGCGTAGCTAGTCTATTATGTTGTAGAAGTTTACTGCGGTGTATCTTCTAGACTTAGGATTTAATCTTCTGTCTGAAGAACTAATAAGGTTTCTGAAAAAAATTATTAAAATACTGGCAGTTGATTCTTTGCCTATTGTTATTTTAACGCATAAGGATATATTTGGTTGTAAGTACCTACATGAAGTAGTTAGGAGGAACATAGTTTGGCCTATTGTTATTTAAATAGTTTCAACTTTTAAGGATATTGTTTGCACAGGAGTTAGAAGTTTTTGTTCAATTCATAACTTCAACATAATTCAGTCATATCATAAGTCTTCTATTTTAGTATATTGTACATTTATTTTTGCACCAACGACATATCCATTTTACGTCCAGGCTAATTACTGGCCAATCCATGGTTGCCTGGAAGAGATCGCAGAAAGCGATATGGCCGCACATTGTATATTTTGTAGTATTTATTCTTTGTTTTTGTTATGTAATTTTGTGGTAGACTATAAAGTATATATAAATAAATTACCAGAAAGACACTGGACATTTTCAATATGTATTAATTACCAATCTAAAAACTACAAGCATAAACAGGTAAAAATCAACACAAAGGCAAAAACTTGACTCGATCTCTCACTAACAGTCTCATCAACGACGAGCCCAAATCTTTGGACCTAGAAACCTGAAATTTTACACAGAGGTCTACTGACGATGAAATATGACCGGATTATTCGAAATTCAAACGTGTAAGCCATCGACACATTACTGTGACGTTACTCGAGATTAGGGCTTGTAATTCAAATGTTCGAATAATGCGAATATTCGATCATTTTTGCTATTCGAATATTGACTGATGTTAAATTCGAATATTCGAATATTTTTTTAAGGAGACGGAAGACGTTTCTCTAGTTACCCTTCAACGCCGCCAACCTCAAATTGAATTGACTCAGGAAAATCAACCAACTTTAAGTCTGAAGGAACAACTTCAGAAAAGCATTGACAGCACAATTTCGTCGGTTCCCTCTACATCTACCACCAATATATCAACGGTGGACGAATTCGAAATGGACCGAGACAAATACATTTAAGTCAAGTGCATAAGTTTTTGATGTAAATACCGCCCTCGAGCGTTGAATGTGAGAGAGTATTTTCATCCTCAAAATATATTATTAACCATCTGAGATGCGCCTTACAGGACGACTCTATAGACGCCCTAAGTTTTCTTAGATCGCATTACCGCCTAAGTTTTCTTAGATCGCATTACCAAAGTTTACGTCAATCCCACGAATGATTATTGTGATAGCGTTGTGATTTTATGATCTCTCATTTACTTTTATTATAAAACTTATTATTTCTTTTTAGTAAGTTACTTCAATGTGATTATGTGACTGATTTTAAGAGTAATTAGATTAAAATATTACGCAAACCCGAATTGATCTCTAGTATTCTCAAGTGCCTAAGAACCTAAAACTTAAGTTGATTTTGTTATTTTACTCACGCAGTGGGTGTAAATTATAATTAAAAATATTTTTGTTTTGTTTGGTTTGTTGAATTAATATGTTTGATTTGTTTGTTTTTTTTTCTTCATTATAATGTCAAACTGTTGCTTAAAGGTGATTAAATTTTATATAATAAAAATACTAAACTCAAAGAATCATGTCCAATCTTGACCTGAATTTTTTTTAACGCGTCTAGTGATGTAAAATATCTTAAAAAATTGCTAATTTTTTGCTTATTTCGTATCACATAATTGAATTTTCAAAGAAAGCCAGGAAAAAAAGAAATTCTAAAAAATGTTTATTATTCTCAAAAGACTTTTTGAAACGTAACGTGTTTTACACACGTTTCGTTTCATATAATACGAAAAAACTTGTTCGTTCATGAGGTTAATAAATGTTCAAAATAACGAAGTGGTATTTTTTTTACTTCAATTTTTAATTTATGACTATCTATGATTTTTTATAGTTTTATATTAGGGTGTGGAAAGAAAAATAAACGTACAGTGGATAGGGCGCGTAAAACGAACTTCTTTACGTGAATGACAGGCTGTCACTTGTTTGACGTTTTGCAGTCGTTCCTTTGCTGTCACTGAGCGATTTTGGATTTTCTGATAGCACAAGTTTTTCATTTTCCACGGACTCCGATATCTACCACATACGATTACTTTGGCCTGTGTTACACGGATACCGATTTAGTCCTTTTTGTTGGGATCTAGACGTTATCGCTTTTGTTGGAAAGAGCTATGGACATGAGCCTTCTACGAGATGGCTTTGCCTTTAACCTGTAACATAAGTGTTAATATGCTTCCGGCGTTATCGGGCCCTTCAGCTTCATAGCAGAGTCATCTCGCTAATTAGCAGTTGGATATCTCCAGTAATAGTAAGTATAATAACAATGAATTACCTAACTATTTAGTATCCAGTCAACAGATGCGAGTGGAATGATTGTTTTATAAAATGATTGATATTTAGAAGTGCTAATGTATATTTTTCAAGTTTTATGAAATATAGAACTAGTACTACTAGAAATAGGTGACGCCCCTAAGACGAACCGCTGACCGAATGTGTGAGTTGCATGTAGCTTTTCCCCATGTTTAGCTTAAGTGTTCTTTTAGGCAGCTGTTTAAAGCGAAACATGTAAAAATACAAATTAAATATACTTATTTCCATTCCAGGCTTTAAAATCTCATAATTGATTTGTTATTCAGATAATGGAAGAAGATTACATTTGTAAAGAGTGTTTTGATGTATCCATGCAGACTGTTAATGCTCAGATTTATAGAAACAATGAGTGTGACCCATCTGCTGGTTCATCTCGCCGTGGTCATACTTAAGTATGCCTCATTTGTCGTCGATCATTGCTCAATCGTCAAAGTGACCACATTCTCAAAGAAAACTAGCACTGTAGGTTGTTGTGCGCATGTTTTGACTTTGGTGTGGTACTTAGGTTGGGCTAGGCATGAAACTAACATTGTGGCTCCTGCGGCATTTTTAGCTGAAATGGTTGTACGAGAAGACATTGAATAGATAATAATAAATCATATCCTGTTTTTTATTTAATTTTCCCTACCTCTCCAAAAACATGCAGCACTTAGTTATATATTTATGTCGTGATGGCCCAGAGGTTAACACTTCACCTCATGCACGAGGCGTGAGTTCAATACCGGGCCAATGTGTTTTGTTTCAATACCTTCGTAGGAACTACAGTGAAGGAAAACATCACGAGAAAACCTGGACATGTATAATTAATCAATGAAAGTCATCGCCACCTCATCTTGACCAAACGTGGTGATTACTGCTCGTGCCTTCTCTGCATGAGAAAAGACCTTTGCCCAGCAGTGGGACAGTATAAGGGCTGGTATTATTATTTACTTTATCCGGACAGACAAGGTGAATCAGCCTCTTAGAGTTCGATGGCTAAAAACATCGTCCTCCTGGAGTCTGGTCCACTTCGACGACAGATTTTGACCGACATTTCAATGAACTATACCTAAATTGTTCTAACTTGCTGTAGGTAGTGTAGAAAACAAGGATGGCTTAACATCACACGTGAAGTGTTTAAAACTCAGCATCGTCGGGCTATTACGAAAATATAACTGCTGTTTACCACTGCGCGCCGATTTGATGATGATATTAAATTGAAGACGGATTTATTTCTGAGTGAGTGCAACTCTCTCAGCGATTAACAAATAATTTCATTTTAATAATCATCTAGTTTTCGAGGTTACAACAGTTGTCAAACCTGATCTGAATAACGTCAGAATCTGTTATAACCTCAAAAACTTATTTACGTAATAGCACTTTTCCCTGGCCTCTAAATGAGAAGATGATAACTTATTGTGTTATTATAAACAATAACTGATTTTATAGAACACTATTTGTAGGTAGACGCGACCTGTAAAACGAATCAAGTGACAGGTCATTCAATGTATGGAAAGTGGGCATGATTCTTTGTGTAATTGTTTATGCATGTTGTCCCTTCAAGGTTTTAACTTGGTTTCAAAGGAAAAAGCTAATATTCGAATAAATATTCGAATAATTCGAATACTGCCTGTAAAAACATCGAACATTCGAATATCTAAAAACTTCGAATATTTACAAGCCCTACTCGGGATACACCAATCAAACGGTTTTTTTTTTTTCAAAGCAACGTCCGATCTCATCGGGTTCTGATTGGCTAAAATTGCGACAGAAGGCATCAGGACACGACACACCTCAGTAATATGAATCCAGCTTTCTAGGGAATTTACAGACGGATAAAGCTGGCCTTAGCTAATGTAGTATACATACTGCGTAGGATATAGGTACATGCATAACTTAACTCTGCATTTGCGTAAGCGCATGTTTGAAAGTCCTGATATACGATCGTTCGACTACCGTTCACTGCACTGGTAAGTGACGTCACATACATGTTCGGAATAGAAAATAATAATTCGAAATATTTTTCTGATAGCAAGTTGGACATATGAACGGTATCTGTTTTTTGTTTCCTTTGTAGCACAAAATACGAAAATAACCTAAAATACGGAATCAGATCGGCTTATTAGTTGATTCGGGCGAATTCACTTGCACGAAACGAGCGAATACACACTTTAAAATAAAATAAGAATTGTGTTCTGTAGGCGAGATAAAGTAAAAAAAAACTACGCCAACTACGCTACGCATTTTTAGAATTGTCGATTCGCCCACGAATTAATTGACTTCGTGCGAATCGCAGACAGAAAACATCATTACAAAAGTTAGTACCTATAGGTGTTTACCTATAATTAATAAATACCTATGGGTGTCTGATAGAATTAGCTTAATCCCCTAAAATAATTCACAGTCAGAAACGTTGGTTTTAAACTTTATAAACAGACAGCATGAACGTAAATGAAGCAAAAGAATCGTAGTAGTTGGCTTTCTTTTGTCTCTGCCTTAACCCATGGAAAGAACGCGCGAGTTTAGGTGACACTACACTAAGATAGAGGTAACAAATCATCATCATCATCATTTCAGCCGATAGACGTCCACTGCTGGACATAGGCCTCCCCCAAGCACCGCCACTTCGACCTATTCTGTGCTTCTAGCATCCAACGTATTCCTGCGGCCTTCACCAGGTCATCGGTCCATCTCAGGTAACAAATAACAACACCAAATAAGGTATAGTTTGCCTAATCAATAGATAGCACTCGTATCTATATTATTATGTTATCTCCTTGATTTCGTTCATTCACACTTGTGAATGAAATATTCTAAATCAAACATTTTATTGTGCTAAAAGTAGATATACTTTCAGCATAATAAAATGTTTGATTTCAAAAGATATCAAATAGCCTGATATGTAACTTTTATAATTACCTGAACAACCTTCAGTTCTTAGTTAGACGTGCTGTATATTTTACAGAATACATTTGTTTCGGTATTTCTAATTTCGACTGTATAGACACACTGGTGTGCATTGCTTATACCTGGCATATGAAATTTGCCTTCCTCAAAAATCACCATAAGTGTGTCAATTACATTTTCATGTGTGACCCGACATTATTAAGAAACGAACTAAGTTCTCATACCTAAAGGAAACCCACATTTGACTGCCTAGACAAGAACAGGCGGCCTAGTCCCTACCTAAACAGTAAAGCAATAGATATCTCTCCTGAGAGCTCTATACAGTTTTCAACTTATTTTCCTAAAAAGCGAATTGTCAGGATACCTCAATTTTTTCAGGGCTATTTGTTAAACAATTAATTTTCCTAGCTTTACCAAGCTACCTTGCTATTTTTGTTGGAAATGTTGGCTAACTGACGACATATGAGTTACCTTCTGACAGTTCACTTCGGCAACGTTAACCTAAATAGAATAGATAGGGAGTGGTGAACAATATTTACATTTGAAAATTAATTGCCTGCCTACCTGTCAAGTTTCGATTTTCTACTTTAAAAGTCGACTTAAACACGGACATAATAATATTGTGACGGATTTTTTACGTTCACTGGATCTTTAACGCACTGCGTAGAGCCTAGAGTTCAAAATAGAAACGGTGTGTTTTTTCGACTCGCTATGATGCACTCTGTTGAATTCTCAATTCTCGGTTCAACATCCAGAGGTGAAAATCCAGTGAATGACAAAATCCCACCGCGATATTTTTACGTTCATGTGTACTTCGATTAAAACCGGCTTATGGGTTGACTCGCATGGATAAACTCGCACGAAGTTAATTTATTTGTGGGCGAACCGACAATTTCAGAAATGCGTATCAGGCAACTGACATGTATTGAATAAAAAGTTAAAGAAACAACGAACATTTAGGGAAAATGTACAGACGTCGGCACAAAAAGCTACTGCAATCTGTCAAATTTCTTTGATAGGTTTTCAACTTTATATCTCATGTAGGTACCTATAAGGTTTAAGATTGATTAGGAAAATTTGACAGTTTCGGGTACCTTTCACTAGCCCAATTACATACAATAAAGTTAACTCCGTGCGAGACGTCTGTAGACAACTTATATTATTTAAATGTGACAATTCGCCCGATTCGGGCGAGTTAATTAATTGGTGCGAGTCGACTAATAAGCCCTAAAACCCTACGAGTTTGAGCTGTACCTACCTACTAAAAACCAAAACAATGTTTTGTTTAAAAAAAATTTTAGGTCATTGAAATGTGTGACACAGCGCTAATACAGAGATTTTAGCTAGTCCATTGCGAAAATTTGGCGAATCACCAGAGAAAACAGCTTCTTTTTTTTTCATTTTGTCAAGAGAGAGGAACATATTTTTTGTCTCACTTGTTTAAAAATAAAATACATAGTTACCAACCAGAAGTCCGTAGGCGCCATTAGTATTTTGTTTTGATCATTTGAATAATGTATAAGTACCCCCGACACAAAGGTACCTAATATTAATAGTTCTACAGAGAAAGTAATTAAGATAGTGTAATGCTTATGATAATGAATGTTATGACTAGACTAGCCTTAATCACTTGTTAACATACTTATTTAAAAGCTAACACAGCCATAAAGAGTGCAAAATACCAACCAGTATGTAAATAATAAAATACTTCTGAAGAAAAATTTCATTAAAGCTTTCGCAGACAGGCGGGACGCGACGGTACGACCGCGACGCGATTCTGGTACAACAATTTTCATGAAATTGTTCGACTAGAGTCGCGTCTCGTCTTGGTAAGCATTTGGTGAGCGTGAGGCTTTACAATATTATCACACTCGTGTGAAATCATCCCGCCAAAACACACAAGTTCGACGCTCATAATAAACCAGATTTTCGCACAATAACGTAAATTTTATTCAAAGATCCACTCGCTTGTATAAATACATGCAAATTGTCGAAAACAAAGCTCACAGCGATGTGCCAATTCGAATGAAACGACGCTTTGATAATACACCTACCTACACTAGAAATAGATCGCGGTAGAAGAGCTATATTGCTTCATCTAAATATAATTATTATGAATCCATTCAAGTTGCTTTTCGTGTTTGTCTGTGTGATTGTGCGTTGTTCTTCTAAGCTACGGCAGAATTTCGATGCGTTTTCCACCATAACTTAGAGATTTTACTCCGAAAGGTTTCATCATCATCACTGCTGTACATAGGCCTCCCCCAATTTGGGGGGTTTGCTATAATAGCCACGCTTGGCAGTCGGGTTGGCGATCACATGGTGGTAAAACGCATAGAGAACGCTGCTTCCCATTCTCTAGTTAGTCCCTTAGTCGCCTTTTACGACACCCACGAGAAGAAACGGGATGGTGCTATTCTTAACGTCCAACACCACACGGAACGAAAGGTTTGTGTCTAACTTATTAATGTCAATCTTACATATAATCACGAAATCTAGATGTTTTGTCAAGTCATAAAACCCCTGCGACGCTGAGACCAGTCGCTAGTCGAGAATAAATTATTGAATGACAGCGATTCATTTGTTTGGTGAGAGATTTACTAGCCAATTGAGCGACGATGTACAAACCTACCTACCTATTAATCCTTCCTAGCCATCGAAGATCGAGAGATTGCTTGTAAGTAAAATCATCGTTGGCTTGTTTTAAATTAGCATTAAGGCTCCATAGCTCGCAAACACGCGGACGTGACTTCCGAAGAACAATTTCTATGAAAACTTCATGGAAATTGTTCTACAAGAGTCGCGTCGCGCTGCCGTGTCGCGTCTGTCTTAAGAAGCCTTTAATATTCTAGTCAAACCCCGAGGCATGGCTTGAGTCTAATAATAATGTCAGAAGTGGAATATAATTAATTTCTTTTTACATTCTCCACAACGTTTTTATGTCCATCTAGATAAAAAAGTGTCGTTTTGAAATGGCGTTGGAGAGGATTTAAATAATTTAAATCTAAGCAAAATAGAATAACATGTTGGCCTTTAAATAAACGTTGCTATATTCGAAAAATTTTTTTTTTCTATAGATCGGGTATTCTCTAAGCTGAAAAGGTCAGATTATTTAAAAATAAACATGTTTTTCTATTATGTTCGATAAATTGTTATTTAAGAACATTACTAACGCTACGATAAAACTTCTTATGATCAACGTCTTACGTCAAATAAACAATCTTTACATTTTATTTCTGTGTTATCTTTACTGATTTACAGGGCCATCTCTATTGGAGAGGTCAACGAACTTTACTATGTAGTTTTACAGTTACGATGGAGCTCAATGTTATTAATGGAACGGTTTTATCTGTATACAGTACCTATAGATTATATTTATCAATATGTATACGCCTACTTTTATAAGGCGTTTTATATTTTTTTTTATTTTTTTTATTTATGTTAACATATCTCGGGACTCTAGGATCCCGGTCTTTTGGAAGGCGTACGAGGGGCCGAAGCCAACTCGCAGAGGCCCCTTAGACAATTTTAAATGATGAGGGGGCACCAACCGACGATTATCCCTGTGTGCACTATGCAAGTGCATCCAAAGACAACCCCCGGTTGGAGCAGAACTATTACAGAATATGGAAACAAAGCAAATTAGGCTATAGGTTTGGATGGCTATTAGTGGATTGGTAACCGCAACTATGGAGGGACTATGGCCCCTGCCTGATCAATGTTTTGTATACACGGATAAAATGGCAGAGGGTGACTTGCACACTCAATAATGGGCCCCCGGGAAACGTCGCTAGCACATAGTGACGTAGCGACAAGGGGGCAACACTTCCTGAGGTGCTTGATAAGTGGAGAGGTATTCCACGGCTTTCAAAACAATCCCAGAGCCCGGAAGATGGTCAAGATCCCTACGAGCACTCATTGGAATACTTCCTTTCCCCGAGCACGTTTGCTCTTGCGAATCTCCACTCAAGCCAGCCAATAAAGGCAAGAATGAGGCGGGAGCTCTGAACCTCATCAGTGTTCACTCCAGCCGGCCAATAAAGGCAAGCCAGAGATGAGGAACAAGAATTCTCCCAGGAGATAGGGTCCGTGGGGTCGCTACTGCCCATCAGCTCGCCACAAGCTGCCCTGCGGGTTTATTATTATTATTTAAATTTTCTGTGGGAATATATTCTTCATCATCATCATCAGCCAATAGACGTCCACTGCTGGACATAGGCCTCCCCAAGTACCGCCACTTCGACCGATTCTGTGCTTCTCGCATCCAGCGGATGTCTAGGCCTTCATCAGGACATCGGTCATCTTGTGGGATATATTCTTATTTCACATGAATTCTTATTACTTACTTTAATTTCAACCATACGAATTATAATGTCTTAATCTTTTAGCTATTTTTACACGCTTTATATTAGCTTCACTTGTATGTTTGTATGTTTGTTTGTATATTTGTATGTTTGTTTGTAACCGACTCCTTATAGCGCGATTTTGACCCACCTTAAACGACCAGATTTCATTCAAACTTTGCACACCTGTCAAGGACCGATGACAATGCAATCATTTTATAAATTTGTGCCATTATCCTTGCCAGGGTTACCAGGACAGCAAAAAAACTGTCTTCGAAAACTACGCTGACATACGTTACAAACTACGCTGACATACGTCTCAAAATTCGAAACACCCTAAAAATAGAAAATAAATAATAGTTTAAAAAACTAAAAAACACGCTTCCATAGAAAACTAAACTAAAAAATAGAAAATAATGGAAAAAAAGCGTGGGGTGCCTGATATCAATAAAAAAATATTAACAAGCACCCCACGCTTTTTTCCATTATTTTCTATTTTTTAGTTTGGTTTTCTATGGAAGCGTGTTTTAGTTTTTTTTAACTATAATTTTAGTATTTTATTTTATTTTTCCAAGACTACTTCTTAGCCCACGTATTCACGAGCGTAATAAAATCACGGCGGGATTGTGGCGTGCATTGGATTTTCAACTGTCGGAGTTGAACAAGGCATTGATAATCCAACAGAGTGCAGCGCGAGTGAGTCTCAGGGGGTGGGAAATCATCAAATGACATCTCCCGCTCTTGGGTGGAGCGGAAGAGCGTGTCAGACTTACTGACTAAAACCCACCCGTGCTCCTTCAGTTGCCCATGTGCCAGGGTCACGGTATCTCTTTCCAACAAATCTCGCGACCTTGGCAGAAACACACTGTTCGATTTTCTGCGCGAAAAATTCTCACCGCAATTTTATTACCTCGTGGGTACGTGGGCTTATTATAACGATGGATTCTGACCACGGTAGGTACTGTCAAATCGATATATAGAAATTCGTTAGTTAAAATAATAGCTTTTTTAAAGGTCTTAGTTGTTAAGTATTTTATTTTAGAAATGTAATGAATGCAATGATATTTCAATTAAGCAGATACTGGATGATTTTGCGGAGAGAGCATGGAATGCCAACTCATCCTCTTCATCATTTCAGCGGAACATAGGCCTCCGCCAATTTTGGTCGCTACGCTTGGCAGACGGATTTGCGATCGCAGTATGGTGGTAAAATGCATAGAGAACGCTGCTGCCCATTCTCTAATAAGTCCCGTAGTCGCCTCTTATGACACCTACGGGAAGAAATGGGATGGTGGTATTCTTTTCCTCCGGGACCATACGGTACCTAATCCTACTACTATTACAAGAATATATAGTTCCTTCTAACTATAATTACTTGTAAGAAACAGCGAAAAACATTTAAAAGAGTCTTTATATTAAAGTGAAACAAGACAAATAGCAAAAGAAACGAAGCAACCTTATGGCCACAGCTAAGGACAGTCTACACTGACTCATGCACCCGTCTCATGGACTTTATCTTGCCTTATTAAGCAGAACAATGATTCAGAGCCAATAATAAATAAAAATATAAGTTACTCATTATTGATACTTGTTTTGTGTCTGTAAATATATTGTTTAATTCACTCACACTTTCCAGTAAGGTCTCATTAATAAAATGAGTGATGAAATGTTGTGATACACGTTGTAACTGGTAGCACAGTATAAATATGGACAGTATGGCAACTGAAAGACTGGAAGTCAAAGTGTTATATGAAGCGTCATAATATTTTATGTTAAAACAAGAACAGAAAATTCTATCAGGAACGGGAAGCTAAAGTTTAAAAGATTTTTTTCTGAATATTACCCTCTACATACAAACAACAAATTACCTCTTCAAATATTAAGCCTAGAAGATCTAGAAACCTACTTCTATTGTAGGTTTCTAGATCTATAACATAAAAGTTGAATCTGGTAATAGTGTTGTCAGTTGTCACACATAATATATGTGCGACAAAAGACACACTTGTTCTAATTAGTAAGATTTTTCATTACCCAATGTTATTAGCTATTAACGTCATAAAACCAAAAGTACGTAAGACAATAAGTAAGTGGATGGTTGTATTCTGGGTTTTTTATCGATTCACTTTCAAAGTCGAAGTATTATTTAACTTCCTTGACAGTTTAAGATAATTAAGTATTTATTGTGTAACATTTTTTTATTAATCATTATTTTTATAGGTTTCAATAATGTTTGATGGGTTATTACGAGGAGCTAACGTTATTTGTGATTTGTCATAGTAAATACCTACATAGGTAAATCTTACATATGCAATATACCACTACGAGTCCTACGGCATAATATTATGGTGCAACAAAACGACTATCATTGGACCAACATTGGACGACCTACTTCTATGCGATATTCTCAATATTAATTCTTCATATCAACCGGCTGTCAAGAATTTCAGAACAACTTATTGAATTATAGATTATAATTCGAAATTGGAACACATAATGATGTGGTGCTGAACCATAAATAATATAAACGTTGTATGTTGCCAGTGTTTCTCTCGTTCAGTTTCCAGATTCTCCCTACGTAGTGGAATTGTCCACTCTAATCATGCCAAAATACTTGACAGGTTTGCCAATAGTCTCAAATTAGACAACTTTCTTTGAGTGCTTCATGAATTGATATAAAAACGTATAAAACCTATGAACTTTGGACCCACTCACTGCGTGTTCATTGACCGCGCGTGCGGTTTTTGGCAGCTCTTTGAATAGTCTAGATATCTATTAGATCGAATTGACGTCATATAAAGCAACCTCGGTTGTGGCCTAACTACACAATGTAAAGGTTTTTTACATGAATATTTAATAAATAGATGCATTCGTAATTGATCACGAACTTCGCCGACATAGATACACGAAAGGACGCGTTTGATATTCAAAGGCATTAAGGATGTTGTCACGTGTTTTGTACAAATCGTTAAATATAGGTATATGAAATTGTGTTTTCCGAGGAGGAACCATGGTCGTACTCATCTTGTTCTATATTGGGAACGACTGCATTGGCGTCTAGACTACCCAGATGTAGCTGCATATTATATTATACTGGACAATTTAGAGTTTTTAAATTTCGCCACCATATTTTCGGTGTGAACGACGAAAACTTTAAGGTGCTCATTCATTGAATACATACGGGGTGTTTTTATCTAGGTAGGCTAATCTTATTTCCTCTAAATGTTTGTTTTTACCTAAGAATACCTTAGACTGGTTTCATTTCATTCAACAATAAAGAGTAAAATTCAAATAATTTTCCTGTTGTCTTTATATTTATAGCTGAATTTCCAACTGACACACAATTCTTCTGATAGATAAAATGTTGCCATATCTGATACCTGCGTTAAAAGCCATTCAAACTTCAGTAGACATTCAGACAACGATCAACTTATCTATTTCTTGAATGATCCGGATAAGAACTAGTGCACTAAACTTGAACTTAAAGCCTAGGTGTCGGTAGGTACTATTAATCATATTAAAGGACTTCCATGAATGAGTACAATTTGCAATAGTGCATAAAATGAGTCTCCACTATTCTTCATAGTGCCAACAGCTCATTTTTTTTTTGGCAAAAAAATCTTTTGCCGACCCATTTGTTCGGTATACAAACGACTTAGAAACTAATGTTAGTACTTACATTTATCAGAGAATTACACAAAATATATTTTTAATCACACCATAGTGGCATGCAGACGTCCAATGTCCCTGTATGGGGCCACCTATCTGCTATATCATCAGCAGTCTATAATGTCACTGCTGGGACAGAGGCCTCCTCTCGTTGAGAGGGAGTGGGCCATAATCCACCGCGCGGGATTCGCACCTATCTGCTATGCTATATAGCAGATAGGTGCGAATCCCAAATGGTATAATCATAAAGTTCAGTTAAGTATATTTCGCTGCATAAAAACTTCCTATGAATCGTCAATAGTCAAGCACCTCACCTAATTTGGACTCGAATAAGACTACTAAGGGCATATTTAATTTATGTAAATAGTAAGGTCAACATAAACCCAATACGATGACAGATGTTGCACCCATCCGGACTACTTACAACCACTTAGCCGAACCCCTGCCAAAGACAAATG
This sequence comes from Aporophyla nigra, assembly GCA_947507805.1. Classification (NCBI taxonomy): domain Eukaryota; kingdom Metazoa; phylum Arthropoda; class Insecta; order Lepidoptera; family Noctuidae; genus Aporophyla; species Aporophyla nigra. The sequence continues at coordinate 15,962,875 of OX382309.1, read as the reverse complement.
ACGATCGAGGATCAAACAAACCATTATGGCCAACCTAACTGTCAGCTACGTCACAGCCTGATGCAGTTACACCTGCAATGACCTGCATAATAGATTGTCTATGTCCCCGCAGTGCTAGAAAGCGAAACTGGCAACACAAACAGTGTGCAATTACGGGCTAATGCTATGGTGTGCACGTTTCCTTACGCCATTACGCTAAGGTCAGTGTGATGTCACGGGTGCATACCTGATGTGCATGGCAAATTAAAGCTAGCAACATTTTACCTAGGTACTTCAATTTGAATTTGGAAGATATTTTGCTTCTCTTTTGATCACTTTGAGATGGGATGTATTTATGAAGTTTATGCGGATTTTATTGTTGCCTGTGCAGTGCAGAGCAGTGCAGGGCCTCTGGAATGTATTTTATTTTATCCTTTATCTTATTGATCATCAATACAAACATTCCTGATGCCAAGTGGGTAGCACCTAGACAAGAACATTACGGTATAAGACAGGGCCTGATGGCCTGATGACCTGATATAAATAAAGTGAAGGCTGCAAACGATAATTATTAGGTTTAGCTAATGGTCCATTATGTCCCGATCGTGGCTAAGGATAACCTGTAGATGTCAGTAGGCACCATTCTACCTATAGCAACCATGACATTCCAACAGGTAAATGTTAATTTAATAATAATTCTAATTAATAAGAATTCATAGATAACATCGCATTTTCATTGTGTTTTAATCGTTAATTTTCTTTGTTTACTAAGTATGTTATCTGTGTCGAGGATGTTCATGCCTCAATCAGAAACTTAGGATGCTGAGTCAATATTAAGTTTCTATATAAGTTTCGGACGAAAACAAGTAGCACTATAAAGCATTTTCTAAAATATAGTAGTGGATTACTAAGTATTTACGACGCAATAAACTGGTTTCCTTACTACTTAATCGATTTAATAATTTCATAACCTTGTAATCAGCCTGCACAGAACATTAGGTGGACTAAAAACCGGTGTTTTATAATTATAACGATAAAAACTTTTCCACAGCATAAAAATAATACTTGAACGACATTATGAGTAGCACTGGCTGGATGCACACACTCGCGATTTGAAAAAAGAACGAATGGTGACGTGCTGTGTGTTTATTAATAAATTTTATGTTTTTGCTCCTTCCTTGACATTGAAGAGCCCTCGTCCATATGGTAGTGTCAATAACAGAAGTTAATAAATGAAAACGTTTGTATTTGTTATTTATTATCCAAACACTTTGATATATTTACTGTGGGAAATATGTTCGGATTTTGATTATGCACTGCACCATTCTTGCACAAAATCTAGTATTACCTACTGGCATTTACTCTTAAAATAAGACAGATCAAATACCTATACATTTTGTAATGAAGTGAATGGAAACGTAAAGAGCACATCGAATGCAAGACCGCGTGGTATGCACTGAATAATAAACAATACCTAGTACTTACCTACCTGCTCGTTTTCCATAAACACATATAAAGATTTTTTAAAGGTGATGTAAACTGCCAACTCAGGCCGTGTTCTACAGGTGTTTGCATTGCCTACAGTTTTAGTTAAATTACAGATTACCTTATTGACACCCCGTTTCCATATCTAAGTTATTTGTTAAATGTATTTCGGTCATGGTCACTATTAAGAAAGGAATTCTCATTACGGCAAACTGTGCCTAATCTGTTAAGTTTAAGTAAGGAGGTTAGTTGTTGATAAGCGCTAATGGGATTATTAGTATCGATAATGTCGTTTCAATGACCACAGCTAATGTTCCTATGAAAAAAACAAACTAACTATATTTTAATATCATTCATATTATAAAGCGACTGTCTTTTGTTTTGTGGATGCTCTCATTTTCTTTGTTAATAATATTCAGAAGTAGGTTCATACGAATGACTTATTATTTGAAAATGTTTTGTAGAATCAGATCTAAAAAAAATAGAATAGGTAGTCCAAGTAGCTAAGCAAGTTAGGTAGCTTAGCAATGCTAATTTTAATATCATACTAAACAGGTTTCCTGTGTCTGTGTATAAAAAATATAAATTGGTATAAGTAAGAGGTGAATATAATTGTATGATAATAATATTAGATCTTGGAAGTGGTTTATTCGACTCCCATTTAGACAATGACAATCGAGACAGACTTACAAAATAAGATGCCTTTGTAATAGTGGAAAAAAAATAAGATACATCTTACACACGGATGAGGAGTATGTGAGAGAAAAAGTATTAGGAAAATGGCAAACAAGAAAAAGGTTAGAATTATATCTCGATTTTTCTGAAGATGAAAAAAAAATAGTCGGTAATATATAAGAAAGTATACGCTTAGTTAATAGGTACAGGTACAACAGATATGGCAAAATAATAACATCTAGGTCCTACATCGATTTCCAAATAACAGAAAGATAGAACAGTAAATAAAAGAATACTTAATAAGAAAGAAATACGCAGCAGACACCCGGAAGACACAACACATTCTAGACACGTAGGTAAATAAGATAACATCGATTTTATAGTCATTATTATAAAACATGCATTGGATCCGGTGAATTTTGATTTTAAAGAAACCATATTTCATTAATTGGTATTGGACGATTGATTCTTATGCGTAAGTTTGTAATAACTTATAATAGGTGACATGTTAGATTGCATTGTATCTTGTTTGTTATTTTAAGTTTTTTCTATTGATACATTAGCATCGAGTTTATAAACATAAGACTGAGTTATTGGCTCCTCAAAATACGGCATAATAACAAGCTGAAGCAAAGTATTGGCAGTTTCAATAAAAACAAAGCAGTGTATGCTTCCACTAATTATACATGTAGAAATTCAGAAGCTTGGGTACTTTCCTTGAACTGCATCTAAATGTTTAATATATCTAAAAACGTTAAACTAAATTTGAGATTATTTTGGCATCAGGAGCCGGGTTCATAACCTTCGAAGAAGATCATGCATGTTAAACAATATTAAATTGAAGTAACGAGGTGATAATTAACAAAAAATCTTTAAGTTTACTAGATCTATGCTAACAAAGTTTAATGAGATAGACAAAAGATGGGCATACGGAATTTTAAATAACATACGAAAAATGGAATACGTGGAGTTAAGAAACAAATAAATTTAGGCCTAAACTAAGAACTGCTTGATAATTGATGAGAGACTATGAATTCAGATGATTAAGAGAATTATAAAACTGTTTTATGAAAAGAATCAAATAAATAATAAAGGAGAATAGGCACCCTACTTCTAGTCTATAGAAACCTTTACACATACAATGTAGTTTGACTGGTATAATAAATATCGAACATTAGCGACGAAGAGCTTGCTCTAATTCTCAAAAACTTTTCGTAACACTGAACCCAATAATATGATTTATCGGTTGAACTTGGACATAATGGTAAAGATTAACGATTTCACGGTGTTATAGAACAAGCACTCCCCCTTTGGCACCGTGGCGTGTATCGCCTGCCAATCATCACTGGCCATCATACATTATTTACTTTTCACGGAAGTTGACGTTACAAAATGTTTTCTTTTTCGTCTTTGACAGAACGAACTTTCTTATTTCAAAATTTCCCTCAAGCGTGTATTTTGTGGCATTGGTGCCGATTCCCTTATTCACAAACTAAACTAAATTTAAGTTCAGTGCATCTTTTTCTTTCTATTTCATTAAGAAAAGGACAGAAGATAAATTTTAGTTCAGTCCTGTCAAATTAATCAGCGCTCCATACAAGTTTAGACGTGATTAAAAACTTGCCTACTAAAATTACGTCAATTTACGTCAAGCGCTGATTAATTTGACAGGACTGAACTAAAATTTATCTTCTGTCCTTTTCTTAATGAAATAGAAAGAAAAAGATGCACTGAACTTAAATTTAGTTTAGTTTGTGAATAAGGGAATCGGCACCATTGTATTTTTTAAATGTTAGTCTTAGACCAAACGTTACTAAGAGAATTTAAAGAAGTGAGCTCAGGTGGAGATTGAATATAAATAGTTGCCAAGAAAATAGAAAAAAAAGAAGTGTTTATAAAATCACAGGAATCAGCTGCCATTCACGTGTTCAGTGACACTGCTGTGCTGTATTTTAGTCGATCTTTGTGTCTTTTGATACCTTACGAAATCAAATAAGGGTTCGGAATTGTGTAGTAGGAGTATTAAAGGAAAGAGATTGTTTTTTTTTAACAGCCATAACAAAGAACTGATTTAGTTTATTTTATTTTAGTAGGTAGCTCATTGGCTAAAAGCTATCACCTCCTATCTATTGTATCTGCATATTATGGGAACTAGATATATGTTATGCTGTACTGCAAGTCTTCTCAGATAGCCTATTTTATTGTTGTCATATTAAAAATATTAACAAGTGGTTCAGTAACACTGTACAATTTAGATTCCCATACTTATGTTTAATAAATAGTAAGATCCTTCTATCTGTCTGTTTTTGCAGAGGTCAGTCAATGAACGTTCATTTAAAATAATTAATTTACATTAGGCTTGGGCATAGTAGTTCGCGACTGAGATCGCTCAGTTTAGTTCACCGCTCCTTAACGAACTAGTTCGCTCTTCTAGTTCATCCGCTCTTCTAGTTCATCCGCTCGTCTAGTTTATCCGCTCTTCTAGTTCATCCGCTCTTCTAGTTCATCCACTCCCAGCTCGAATCAAAGAGAGGCAGATCGTCCGCTCGTTTAGATTTTGCTCGTACTGCATGTGACAAGATTACGGAATGTTCTACTTTTACCTACAATTTTTGGACTCTAAAAACAGCAAAAACCTTTGAATGATAATTCATAAAATGATCATGATTGTAAAAAATACCAAGGTTTAATGTTGCAATAAATAACTAGTTTAGTGATTACAAAAACCTTTTTGTATTTTGTCCCGTGTATTAGTTTGGTTGACGCCATCCTCGCTCATTCGGTCGCGAACTGATGAACTAACGAACTATGGATCGGGAAATGAGCGAACTAGTTCGCGTAGTTCATCTATGGGAGCGCTCTTTCGAACTAGTTCGTTCGCGAACTACACAACACTAATTTACATTGTTACGAATTATAAATAAAGAAGTTTAGGTTAATCTTATTTTTTATCATGGATTGGTTAATCAGATAAGTTTGACATCAGGATTTCCCGTGGTACTTATTACAGTAAACATATAGCAGCTAAGTACTGAGTTCAGTACAAATGAACTTAGTTTACATTAGGTACCAATTTACAGTATTTATCTTAGTTACCTAGTACTAGATAAGCTAAACAGTTTTCGGTATTTACTTCCAAATCATTAGGTATTGAATGTGATAAAAACTTTCTATCTATGCGGAAAGTACAATTTTAATGGTTTCAGATTGTTAATCACTGATAATGCGTTCCTAGTAGGTATAATATACAGATAAGGAAGAGGTAAATAGGTGTTGTACTCACTTTCCCGTGAAGTAGTCGGAGATCTGGCTGACCTTCCAGAATATCTGGAAGAGCAGCATGAGCACCGTGTGGTTGATCCATGTGTAGAGCTTGTAGCAGCTCTCCATTGCGCCCGCGCCGCTCGATTCGCGCTCCCACAACCACTTCGGAAACGAAAACTCACTCATCCGTCACACGTCTATTTGCAAGGGTAATACCGAAATTCAAATTCACGAGTCTACGGCGCAAATACGAACAATATTCAAATTGTGAACGTAGAATTGGAACTAGCGTTTCTCGCGCTGTGAAACGTGCGACGCGATCGAAGCACAAGGGTAGTTTGGCGCTTATCAATCGAGCGGCTCTCGACCGAAAATAGCGGCGGTAATAGAACGAGCGACGATAAGTTTGACCGCGCTCGAACGCCGGTGCACGCGAACTGTGGCCATGAGAATTCCACTACAACTGGCTCGTCGAATGACGAAAGATGACTCAGTTGTATCACGTTGTAGATATCGGGTATTTGTTTCTTTGCTCGGTTAGCGTGGAATGCGAGGCAACACCCGACTCAGCGACACACTTTGTCAAGACAATAAGGCACATTGGACACTTGGGACATTGTATTTTTTTTTCTCGAGTTCCCAAAGGGCAGTGACAGGGACTTCGTCGTATTTATACTTACCTGTGTTCTTTTTTCCAACTTTGAATTTCGAACAACCTCGTTGTATCACGTCGATGCACGTCTGGACTCTTTGCTTTTTAATATAATAATTAATATTGTTTACATTTACAACAATAACTTACGATAAATAAAGACAGTATTGATCAAAAGCGGAAACAAACGAGGTATCTGAAACAATCAACTAGTGGTATCTGCAATGATAACCGCATTTGTTTTATTTTTATTATTCTACCATTGCATAGTTCGTATCGTGGAAGCTGGCGGCTTACTATTCGTTACGGTCATAAATCTTTTTTATTCGACGCCATTTTGCATTGCATTTTACTACTAAAACATAATAATATTTTTACTGGTTACCTAATGTTTTTTTCTGGATTTTCTAGTAGCTTAACTTATTACTTAGAAATATTTTATAAAGACTATAGACCGTGATTTACAAATCTCAGTGTGTATTCTGAATAAATTCGTTGAATATGATAAATGAAACTCTACAAACAGCGACACTCTATTTTACATAAGTAATTAAAATGTCAATAACAGTATTTTAATTTAATTTAGAAATAACAGTGTTAACTTCTGAAAATAACCAACACGGCAATTAATTTACTCACAAAAAGCGCAGCATGAAGGAGGTTCGACATAGTAGTACATTTTGATTGACGAATAAACGACATATTTATTCACCAATAAAAAAAATACACATCTGATTGTTCTACCAACATACAGGGTTATTGACGTAATTAACCTCATATTCAAACATCAAGCAACGTCAGAAACAGAAGACAATGATACCTATGCTCATATTTTCCCTATACGGAATTACCCTTACGTCAAAGGGACTCATCGTTTGAGGAAGATAGTAGAACACTTATAAAAATATTTAAACAAGAACAAAATCTGGCCAATAAACTTTATAGCATCTGGATTAAAAACAGTTTCAACGATAGCATAAACGATAGCTTGAATAAAACTGTCATGATGACGTTTCGTTTCGTTTATCTCAGGTAATCCACATAAGGCCACATTGGGTGCGCCATGAAAGTAGTGCATGTTCGTGAATAAGGCCATGTTCTGCGGCCGTCACCGAGGGCCGGTCAACGCTCCTTCCGCTTCCGAACCACATCACACCTGCAAACGTTATTGATATCAATTACTTATTTATAGCCCTAAAGGGTACTACGAAATGGTATTCGGAACGAGAAACAGAAAACATAGGCAAGGCTCATACATAAATTATGTAAATGATATATTTAGTGGTTTCGATCATTTTGAGCATTTCCACCTTTCTTCTAGCGTCTTAGTATTTTTTCATGACTATAATTTAACTCAGGACTATTGGTTATTTCCATGAACAGTTCAAAACTACAAATGAAGATAAAGGTAATTCCACATTCGTTGTTAAGTTTGCTGTGCTCCTCTCCTATCCGTAGGAATAAATGAACGCGTATACTGTCTGTTATAGTTGAAGTCATCAATGTCATCATCTCCCTAGCCTTTTCCCAAGCATCTTGGAGTTCGCCTTTAGTCTAACCGGTTGTATTAAAATACCAGTACTTTACATGATACGACTGCCTATATGATCTACACAACCAAATTGCAGGGTAATACTAGGGTCAACTTGGTTAGTCTAGTTGTCAGACTTTCAGGCTTCTGACGACCCATTACGCAAAAACCACACACAGAAAAATATGCAGTTGTATAGTTGAGCATCTTATCACAAGATGAGTCTAATTCGAAATCTTTGATACCGGACTGAAAAGCGAATGCTGCCGGGACAAAAGTTTATCCCGATACTCGCTGATGATATCACACGTAACCACAGAAGATTATAATCAATCCATATTGTAACCATGAACCGATACAAATGGAATGGTATATGGGTCTCTAAACACGTCAATGAAATGACTACCGTAAAGTTTAATAGCTTCAACGATAAATACTATAGGTAGTTCTGCGCCAAAATAACAGATTCTTGGCACTTCGCTAAATTTCCACTACTTATAACTTTTTATAGTTCACAGGCAGCATTGCAAAAGTTTTGTTTTGCTTTGGTAGGGTATTTACTTATTTTTTCTTCAGGTTTCTACGCTCCTGTGTCATATCTACCATATTCAGTTGAGTATTTCACATGTCTTATACATTACGTTTATATCTCCGACTTTAAGGTAGATTTCTAGGTCCAAACGAATTATATGAAATATAATTTTATAGAATTTGCTAAACATATGTACGTATTTCTCACTCACGTTATGAAGTAACACATACCTAATTGCATGGACTTGTTAATAACAGACCTTATGACCCATGTACTAAAGAGGAAGTGGTCGTAATTAATCAATATCAAACGATACTACTTCTTCCGTCTACAAACGTTACATGTGGCTCTTATTGAGTTATATCACTTATTTGTAATGACCTAGCTTTTAGTAGGACGTAATTATGTAGGCCCCGACACCAAACTGTGTCCTCTTTAGATCCAATTTATAAATTGTAAATGAAACCCAATATTAATCATATTTGTCGTCGATTGGAATTATCCGTGTTTCTGTTTCGATGGAAACACCATGAATTATGAAGCCATGACCTCTCTCCCAGGTGTCTTTTAATTCCAAAGTCACCTCCAGACTATCATTTTTGCCAGTCTATAAATCACAGTTAGCATTGTGCGTGCCTATTGTATTCCGTCCAAGACTAAATGAACTATTTTCATACTTCATTCCCCACAGTCGATCGGCGATGGTGTTGCCAAACTACAAATTATGTAATGATTGCGTAATGAGCAAGAAAGCGTATCGACAGTTATGATTTAAAAATGTGACTTGCAGTTTGGCGAATTAATGATAATTCCGTACCTATTCAACGAAAGGTCATGTGTGGAGGTGATATAGGAAGGAGATTACCGACATGTAAAAGTGTTTGTGTTAGTTTACAAGCTGTAGTTAATAAAATACATGTGTAATCTATCTGTCTTGTTGTTGTCTGAGTATCATGTGTAGCGGTTGACTCAATCTCATTGCGCAACAATAAAATTGTCTCTGATTTATCATTCAGTAGTACTGTTGCCAATTTAATTACTCTCCTCATGTGTAGTTGGATCTGTCTTATCAGCGAGTGAAAGTTTTTATTGTCTGATCTAGACACAAGAGTTCAATTTTTGCTTACCTAACCTTTCAGTGTGAAGTCCATTACATCGAAAGGCAGACTCCTATACTTTTATTGTTCTTATTGGACACTTCAATAGTGTGCCATAGTTTCATCAATTTCATTAGTGGACATTGAAGTTTGTCCAAGTCCGGGTGCACTAAAGCTGTCAACAGACGTTATTTAACAAGCTGTACAGTGAGAGCCGCCTCGTCAATACACTTAATTACATTATGTAAGCTAATGTAACCGTTGCCTACATTTGTCGGCCCATTATTGATGCCACTCGGAAATATCGCTTCAGAGTCTCCCACAATGATATCGGCTATATTTATACAAGAAAACTATAATCATAGTCTCACCGCTAATATTCCAGCATTAGTCGGCCATATGCTCTAATTTTAATAGTTCGTTAAATTCAAACATTCGAATGGAGAACACCGTCGTCGTAGTAACGGAAAAAAATATAAACTAGACCAAGCTTAGTTTACTACGCTGTAAGTAAAGTACTAAAACATAGTTAATATTCAAACCAACAACTGTGATTATTATTGTTGTGATTGTAGGTACGAATGGTGTATTAGTTTGCTGTGTTTTATGAATATTTATGAGACGTCCTTGGATCAGCAATTGGGTCTATTAAACGAATGAACACTAATATGAATTTTATGGTTGAAGTTTAAATTGTACCGAACATTTGCCTACCTTTATATACGTTGATAAAATTGAGCGAAATCAATAGTATCTTTGTGTTTCCATTATTTGGGGTAGTACTAGAACATCGATACGTCTAGGCTTGAGATTTAGAATAATGAAAATCAGGTTTTAAAGTTATGTAGGTAGATCTTTTTGATACTTCGTGAGACTCATGCGCACTGTGCCCAAAGAGCCTGACTTTTTGCTGATGTTTTAACCCACAGTAAAAAACTAATAAAATTATGCTATGCTTGTGTAATACTTACCGCATAGGTTGGTAGATAATCACTGAAAAAGAGGAGGAAAATACATTATGAGTTAAACCCCGTGCAGATATAACATGAGAGGAAAAATTATAAATTATATAATTTAAAAAAAGAACTGTCACAGATAAATTATGATTTACTTACAGTTATAAATATTATTTTATTGATGTTTTTCTGAAGAGTCGTAATCGTAAACACGCACAAGAACGTTTCAGATGTAAAACATTACTGGAATGACTGGATTTGCGTCGTATTTCTGCTATGACTTAGGTATCGTATGAGTCAATTATTTATTTGTTTTAGTACTTACATTAGTGTTAATAGGTGTATGTATATTTATTGGCGCGTATATTTAATGAAGTCTTTCATTTGTTATGATATTTTGTAATACATATAAGTATTTGTATCTTTAAATTTAAATATATATTTATAATAACATTTTTCGTAAAGCACAGTTTGTCCCTGCATGACCCAAAGGTTGACTGGTAGAACATGCCAATAGCATTAAGTCCGCCACTGTACATGTGTATACTGGAGTATTAAATAAATAAATACTAAGTTATATTGATTCATATAATTGGGATAAAACAACAAAATGCAGCACATAAGTCATCTTTGCATCTTCAACATCTTTCTCCAGAAAAACATTCAATAATTCTCTTCGAATCTAAATGTTACGCCAACCATCACGCATCAACCACTTGGAAACTGCTTACATCCGTATTCAATTTCAAGTGACGACGACTATCGCTTAGACCAACAGCTGATCGTCAGCTGACATCATAAAGATCACAGGGCAAACTTATCTGCAAGTTCTCAGTGACGTAGTGAAATGAGGCCCACACCTACTCAACTAATGACTTATCATTTATATACAAGCTAGCGACCCGCCCCTGCTTCGTATGGTTCTTAGGACGCAACGAGACAAAACATCGAGATTTCGTTATTATTTGTTATATTATTATCATCATCATCATCAGCCTATAGCAGTCCACTGCTGGACATAGGCCTCTCCAATTGCACCCCATTCAGCTGGATTCTCAGCAACTCTCATCTAGCTGCTACCAGCCACCTTGCGAAGATCATCGCTCCACCTAGCCTGAGGGCGTGTTATTATAGATGTTCCGAATATTAAAATGTTCGAGATATTTTTTTTCTAAATAATGTGTAAATTGCATCGAAATCCGTTGTGGGGTTTAGAAGAACAACACGATCACAGAGACACGAAAAGCAACTGAAAGAACTCGTTTATTTCAACACTATGTGTAAATACAGGGTGTTTGGCAGAACGTTGAACATACGAAAATGGTGGATAGATGGGGTCATCTGCTACGTACTCAGCCCTAATTTATGTGGCCCTGGCCCTCTGGATATTAAAAAAAAAAAATTTGCTTTCTTCTAGTTTCACCACTTTCTTAACTTTAAAGTGTAATTTTTATTAAAAATTGGTAACATCTGTCTTAACATTAATACAAAAATATTGCCTGTTGTACCCATTTTTACCTCACCTATCCACAATTTTCGTATGTTCAACGTTCTTGCCAAACACCCTGTATATAGAAGAGTATAATAACAGCATTGTGGGTATATTTGTACGTGTCCATCTGCGTATTATTTTATGGAGTTATTTGTATTAATTGAGTGACAGCAGTGTTCGGAGGGGCGCTTGTAAGGCGCCGTCTAATAAGGAAGCAATCGACGCCTGCGCACCCGTGACCTCCGTGAATGGTACTCAGCGAATGAACGCAGTTTTTTATTAGTTTCTCGGTTATCTGATGTTTAAGTAATTATGATAATCTTTTGGGCTGTTTCGATAACGTAGGTATATTTTAATCTTGGTAAACATTCGTTCTTTCCCGTGAATTAAACAGATTTTCTCGATTTAAGTAGTCGACATTATTTTCTTTGTGTATAGTTGTTTGTTATACTTTTACACTAAAACAACTGAACGGATTTGGATGAAATTTGACACATGGGTAAATCATGAGCTGGATTGAGTAATAGCGGGTACTATTTAACCCGATATTCCCACAGGATCGAGACTTGTGCGGATGAAACTGTGAATGGCACAGTGTAACATAAAGAAAATCTGTAGGTAATCTATCTGGATGTAACTAGAGGAAATGTTTTCAAACTTTTTAGGTAATTAACTTGCATAAAATAAAGAACAGATCCAAAGATGTAGCTTTTGCTATGGTGGGTTTATATGTGCAAAATAATATTTTGTTGTTTAACCTGCTCACTTTTTATCGGAAGTGAAAGGCATCTCAGTAATATCTAATGTCTATCTAGTATCTAGTGTAGTGTCGTTACATAATTATAAGAAATTCTATGCCTAACTGTAATTTACAGATCATACATAGGAAGGTATAGTGCAACTGGAACAATAAACCGGAATGAGCATTGATGGATCCAAATCATAATTACATGTCAATGAATTGATTTAGGAACTATCGAAAAGAGATTTGGAGCTCTTAGTGCTCTTTTAGTTAGAATTTAAATGATTCACCTGACACTAACTCCTTGCTTTACTATCTTCTGTGTCTAATCTTGCACACACACCTGCTTCTTTAGGACCGTGACTCCAAATGCAAAAATTTGTAAAACAAGCAACAGACTGTCAAAAAATCACGTAAAAGTGAAAAATAACCTTATTTTCGTAAGTCGGTGTCTTTGGTTTTGCGTCGTTGTTTTTTTTTTTTTTTTTTGGAAAACTTAAGTTCGTTTTTCTTTCTGTAGTGCTACTTTCCGTCAGAAGTCAGTGAAACTCAGGTAAAAATACCTAATCAATCAGTAGTCTAGTTACTAGAAAAGCACAGAGATGTTTTCTATTAGACTCTAGTAGAAAACATCTCTGTGCTTTTTTATGTTGTTACGAAATCGATGGATCTTTAGAGAAATTGCTTCTTATATTTTTTTTTTTTTAAAGTTCGCAGGTCCTTCACAATATCTGTGAAGAAACTGAAACAAAGTAAATACAAATTCCTATTCCATGTTTTAAATATGTAAATACTTACTTAAAAACGTACGTTTTTTTATTCATCTGTGGTTTACGTCAACGCTATATCCAAATGATGACGTAACCTGTTTACGTATTTCTTTGTCTCGATATTTTATTAACACGGCCACATTTATTGCCGATTCAAGCCTTTGAATCGTCCAAATATTCAAATTAGCAAACTTAAAAGGGAACAGAATTAAACAGGTGCTTCATTTCTGAAAATATCTTTGTTTCAACAATATTCCTTTGAGATCTAAAGATACGCAATATGCCAGTCTTATGTACAGACGCCTGCATATAAAGCTAGTACAATCTGTCAAATTTATTTAATAGGTTTTCAAGTTTATCGCTGAGGCATTAGGTTCAAGATTGATTGGGAAAATTTGACAATTTCGGGGAGCTTGATGTGCTGGCGTCTGTACCAAAAATGAACACCGTAAATGACCACCTAAATGTGGCAATGTTAAATTCGATGCACCAAAAATACCTCTAAAATAACCTTAATTAAATAATATACCTCAAAGAAAACTTTATCAGAAAGCGAAACAACCAAAACAACAAGAAAAGTGCATCGTAATTATTAGTATTCTTATCAAAATAAACTATAAATAAAGGTACGTGACACGTCACAGACAAACAATAAAAAAAAAAAACCCATAACTTGTTCGCTCTGAATGAAGCGAACCAAGGGTGATGATGTGATATGGCTCAGTGCAAACTGAGTGCGCGCGCACTGAATGATTCACTCTTTTGTCGTTGATCGCATAATCATGCCTAATAAAATGATCGTTCGAAGGCGTTAAAGTTCTGATTCAGAGTAACTCTCAATTTATGTGTTAAATAATTTAGTAGTAACATGCATGTTTATGTTTCGTTGCACAAAATACACGTGCATGAATGCCCTTAGTTATTGCCTCTTTGTGTCTGGTAGTCTCAACTATTTAACAAAGACTACAGCCTGTTGCATCTACTTCTAGATTTCTAGAAAGATCTTATATCCATCACACAGTGTTGTTGTTTTCATATAGTCAGCTATCTAACAACAATGCTTAAGTGCTAATGTATGTAGCCTATATTAGGCACGACCTACTCTGACAATCTACGATAGTGTTTGGGGTGTCACCCTTCGTAGACTAAATTCTACTCTTTTCATTGCCACTAACTAGCAAATTAGACGACAATTTTGCATTTAAACCAATACGTGCACGTATGTAAATAAATCTGTCTAGCCTTTTCCCAACTATGTTGGGGTCGGCTTCCAGTCTAACCGGATGCAGATGAGTACCAGTATTTTACATGGAGCAACTGCCTATCTGACCTCCATGACCCAGTTACTGGGTAATACATTGACTGGCCTGTTAGTCTAGTGGTTAGTGACTCTGACTGCTAAGACTGAGGTCGTGGGTTCGATTCCCACCCAGGACAAATGTTGTGTGATGAGCACAATAACTTGTTCTGTGTCTGGGTGTAATTTATCTATAATATGTATGTATTTAGAAATATATAAGTATATTTATCAGCTGTCTCGTTACCATAGTACAGGCTTTGCCTAGTTTGGAATCAGATAACGGTGCGTTGGTTGTCCTAACATATTAAAAAAAAATACGAAAGTTTGTCAGATTTTCAGGCTACTGACGACCCATAACGTCTGTCAAATATCCAAAAATAACCATCGCGACTACCGGCTTAACGTGCTTTCCGAAGCACGGAAGGGTCTTGGTATGTTAAGATTGTCACCCATCAACGGTACAACTGCGGCAAGCGTAGCCTAACCTGATCGATCGACATAAGAACTGCACGTATGTAAATACCATAAATATGCAAACATCACGTTTCATCAGAACTCACTATTACGAATCAAGATACCGCAATATAAGATAAACATTGATAGTATAAAGTACAAATAACTGTTCAAAATAAATAACAACATTGTCATAGATTGCACGATAAATGATGACCAGTAGATCTTGATACTTCACGGGGGCGCTGCTGGTCAAGACAACTGTCAATAAAACGTCAAATTCCATACAGTTTTAAACTTAGTTCCATATTTCGCCGTCGAATTTTTACTGGTCGCTTCTTAACAGATAATGCAATGTGTTGGTTAGTCGAGGTGTTAAGTGGTAGTATGTTGCAAGTTCATTTTATATCTATTATGAAATATCTTTAGCAACATTGACAGTCCTTGCGACTGATTGGCGCTGGTCGTTAATTTGTAGATAGTATCGCTGCGTAGGAGTAGGAATAGGTCAACTTATTTCTTCAAGCGGGTTTTAAGGAGGTGACCAATAGAATCGAAGCTAAAGAATTTATTAATAGTTATATTGGTGAATAGCTACATACACAAAACTTTCTCAAGTAGTGTGCTAAATATTGCTGCGCCATAATAATTCTATACTGAGATCAATCAATCCTACTACGTATTTTACTATTATTTTATTTATGTCTGTATGTTTGGATGTTCGTTACTCTTTCACGCAAAACCGGGCGAACGGACTTCGGTGAAATTTGGCGCAGAGATAGTCTATAACCTGGAATAACACTTAAATACTTTTTATCCTGGTCGTACCTAGTGTACCTGCATTCCCTAGGTATAATTTTCGACCTCAACGCGGGCGAAGCCGCTGACAAAAGCTAGTAATCTCTAACGCTAAACTATGTATTAGAACTACCGAACAATATGGCGACTACATACAAAAACCACAAAAACAACATGAACAATAATATGGTGTTTCCAAACTCAATGCAAACGATCATTCAAAATGGCGACCTTGATCATCGCTATCACTCACTGTAACAACTATAAGTTCAATGTCAGTCAGACTCAAGGTCACAAGAACATTTAAAACTGTTCACCACCACCATGTGGACAGCAATTAATTCCCACAGACCAATTAAATAAACTTTACGAATAATTAGATCGCCTATTTGGATAGCTAGGCAATTAATTTGTAAAATGTGTCACGCTAGGGGTTTATAATAAATTGACTAGATATATGTATTATATCGTTTGTTGTTTGAGGGGCTCATGGCTAAGTAATAACAGCCACACAGGTCGATCGATCAGGTTAAGTTACGCTCGCCGCGGTCTATCCGTGGATGGGTGATCATCTTTATATACGAAAGCCCCTCCCTGTCTCGGAATATTAAGCCGTTGGTCCCGTTTGTCATTCGTGAATCTTTGACAGGCGTTACAGATCGTCAGAAGCCCGAAAGTCTGACAGCCAGTCTTACCAAGGGGTATCGTATTACCCAGTTATTAGGTTGTGGAGGTCAGATAGGAAGTCGCTCCATGTAGAATACTGGTATTCAGCTGCATCCGTCTAGATTGGAAGCCGACCCCAGCAGAGTTGGAAAAAGGCTAAGCAGATGCTAACGTTACTTGTTATTTTTATCGAGTTTCAGAAGTTGATTTGCCCAGAACTAATAAAATAATAAATAAATATGTTAAGACAACCAACACACCGTTATCTGATCCCAAACTAGGCAAAGATTGTACTATGGTAACCAGACAACTGATAAATATACTTATATATTTCTAAATACATACATATTATAGATAAATTACACCCAGACACAGAACAAATAATTGTGCTCATCACACAACATTTGTCCTGGGTGGGAATCGAACCCACGACCTCAGTCTTAGCAGTCAGGGTCACTAAGCACTAGACTAACAGAACTGTCTCTGAAGACTTACTATTGACAAACTTCGTAGAACTCCCATTATTAACCTGAAACTGTCTTTGTTAGAACAACGATCATGGATTAAAATTTATGGAACGTGAATGTTTTTAAGCATGTTTGCAAACGCTTCACACAAAGATAAATCCTAATTGCAAGGTTGAAAAGATACTAGACGTAATTTAAAACGAGGAAAAACCTCATACTAATTATCAGGTGTACACACTTAATAGATATACCACGTTTTGCGAGTTCTTTTAGTGCAAACTCAGTGCTTACAAAAATTAACTACACCATTTGATGGATCAAATTACTTTAGCAAACCAGCTGCTCAGTGCTTATCAAAATGAGTAATTTTGTGGAGTGCATGTTATGTAACAATTAATCAGAGTTTGTTAAGTGGCCAGCTATAGGAAGTGCAGTGTATTTATTTATTAGATATGTAAACACTGTCTCATGCACAAAAGCGGTTGCAGCCGCTGTCACTAATGTCATCTGTCAGTCAGGACAAATGGCGGGAAACAGAGCCAGTGAAGTCATGTGTTCAACTTAAATACGAAATCAACAAGATTCTACATAGGCAAATGCTTCCGAAACACAGGAAGGTACAAAATACGCTAAATACTTGAACATATACGGATTATTCATCGAGCTTGAGTCAGAAGAACGAACAACAATGACGTAATCTTACGGACTTCTAATTAAATTAGGAATGGTTTAGACTGTAGGTACTTTGATTAAAAACGAGCAGTCAAGCGCTAACAACCAGCTGCTTCAGTAATTTACCATTCAAGCCATGCTTAAAAACGCCTCTGAAAACATGAAATTAGATGTTGTCTTTAAATTAGCTTACTCCTATAATTTTTAGGCGTCTACGACCCATTTTGCAATAATCAGGCACAGTTTGGGTAATAAATGGTTATGGCTGTTAACCCGCCAATTCGTACAATAGAAATTTCATTACGCGGACCATAAAACTCAAGTAGGTAGTCACTTTTGTAAACAGGAGCCAAGGGTTTAAGCTGAAAACCAGTGCTTAGCAACCCGTAAACGGGACCTAAGCATAATGCTGACGCTTGAACCTTTTGCTTCCCGTATTATAGTTTTGTGTATGTGTTTTCTATTATACTGGAGACATTAAACTTTATTCTATTCTATTCTTTAGTTAACAATTAATTACTCTAACTTCACGTCCTCCTTCAGCCTAGTCCACATTCATAGATGTAGATACGTTACGACTACTAAGTAGGAAATGAGACTAATGGTACCTGTGACCTGGCCGTTTAGCAGGTCATCACCAATAAGATCAGTGTCAGTGTCTTTCTAGCGCACCGGTCCCACCCAGTCACCCAACATTACCAAATTACTTATTCGTAACAAATAAGAATCAAGATAACAACGATTGGATAGAGAGGCGCCACGGCGTCCTCACCTTCCGCCTGACACAGGTTCTCACCGGGCATGGGTGCTTCGGTGGGTTCCTGTTCAGGATAAAGCGGGAGGAAACGCCCGGGTGTTTCCATTGTGAGGATCGTCTAGAGGACACGGTGGAGCATACGGTGGAAGTGTGCCCTGCCTGGGCGGAGCACCGCCGTGTCCTCGTGGAGGCGATCGGCGGCGGCGACCTCTCGCGTCCGGCCCTGGTGCGAGCCATGGTACGGAGCGAGAGGGCATGGGAAGCCGTCACCTCCTTCTGCGAAGCAGTAATGCTCGCGAAGGAGGAGGCGGGGCGCGTGAGGGAGTGGCAGTCTCTGCGCCCTCACGTCCCTAGCCGCCGCAGGAGGAGACGCCCCGGGCGCCGGGAGTCGATTGCGGACTCCCGGCCACCGTAGGCGCGAGCTTGCGGGTGGCGAGCAATGGGTAGCTCGCCGCCCGGTAAAGACCAAGCTCGGGTCGACGGCGCGTAGTGTTCCACGCGCGCCTCAAAGAGATGTCAGCAGTACTGAAGGGGTCTGCTAGGACCGATGCCTGCCGGGGTCACGTGATTGTTCTAAAGAGATACCGTGACCCTGGCACATGGGCAACTGAAGGAACACGGGTGGGTTTTAGTCAGTAAAAGTCTGACACGCCCTCCCGCTCCGCCCAGAGCGGGAGAAGTCATTTGATGATTTCCCATCCAAAAAAAAAAAAAAAAAAAAAAAGATAACAACGATTCTAATCAAATTAGCTTTGATTTTTTAATTTGAACATTACAGAAGTGACGACTTTTTCTTGGAAATGGCAAAATACTCCCTTTTTACACGCTTTATATTAGCTTCACTTGTATGTTTGTATGTATGTTTGTATGTTTGTTTGTAACCGACTCCTTATAGCGCGATTTTGACCCACTTGTAACGACCAGATTTCATTAAAACTTTGCACACCTGTCAAGGACCGATGATAATGCAATAATTTCATAAATTTGTGCCATTATCCTTGCCAGGGTTACCAGGACAGCAAAAAAACTGTCTTCGAAAACTACGCTGATATACGTCACAAACTACGCTGACGTACGACACAAACTACGCTGACATACGTCACAAACTATGCTGACATACGTCACAAACTACGCTGACATACGTCTCAAAATTCGAAACACCCTAAAAAATAGAAAATAAATAATAGTTTATAAAAACTAAAAAAGACGCTTCCATTGAAAACCAAACTAAATGTGGTATTGGAGCAACAACGCGTTAAAATCGATTGGTACGAAATAATTCGCTCTAATCGAAACTTTGCAATAATATATTATTTTCTGTAGCCGAATCGCACGAAGTTAATTTATTTGTCGGCGGGTATTTCATTTTATTTCAAAATATTTTACTCATAACTCTAGTATACTTTGCTTAACTTAATGGCGCAAAATTCCAAATTCACCAATTGTCTTATACGTTTATCTGGAGTTTTCGATTGGCCTACAGATAAATTACATAGTTAATTCGTAAAATTCGTCTATTTCATGTGAAGGAAAACATCGTGAGAAAACCGGCATGTCCTAGAACCATAAATTCGAAACATGTGTCAAAGCATTCATTTTAGAAATATAGAAACATAAAAGGCACTTTCGAATGTCAACAGTTACATTAAAAAAATAATGGTTTAAAAAAACTAAAAAACACGCTTCCATGGAAAACCAAACTAAAAAGTACAAAATAATGGAAAAAAAGCGTGGGGTGCTTTTAAGGTATTTTTTTATTGATATCAGGCACCCCACGCTTTTTTTCCATTATTTTGTACTTTTTAGTTTGGTTTTCCATGGAAGCGTGTTTTTTAGTTTTTTTAAACCATTATTTATTTTCTATTTTTTAGGGTATTTCGAATTTTGAGACGTATGTCAGCGTAGTTTGTGACAGTTTTTTTGCTGTCCTGGTAACCCTGGCAAGGATAATGGCACAAATTTATGAAATTATTGCATTGTCATCAGTCCTTGACAGGTGTGCAAAGTTTGAATGAAATCTGGTCGTTTAAAGTGGGTCAAAATCGCACTATAAGGAGTCGGTTACAAACAAACATACAAATATACAAACATACAAATATACAAACATACAAGTGAAGCTAATATAAAGCGTGTAATAAGTAGAATTGATTGTATTCGCCCTTCCAAAAGGAATTAATTCGTAAAGAGAAGAATAAGCACGGAACTCAACTGTTATTCTTTTAAAATGTGTTTATTTTTGAACACAATATTTATATAATTATATCAATATGTGAAAACGATGCACCTAGAATAAAATTACCATACTACAACAGGTAAAATAATTGAAAATTAAATGTGACATCTACCAACCCGCACTGGGCACGCGTGGTAGATTACGGCCCACTCCCTGTCACCGAGAGGCTGGTGGCGGTGTCCCAGCAGTGGAAACATTATAGGCTGATATAAGAATCTCAGTAGGTCCCGTAGAGTTTTTTGAACCATAAAAGAAACGGTATCAATTATAATCAAACATATTTTGAGAAAATTTCCCATTCCCTTGCTGACTTCTTTTTTCAAAATCTGTGAAAGCAGATCAAAATGGACGTTCTATAAGACCGTATTATTTTATAAGTACCTATACATAATATGTATACTCTTTTTTACAAAGACTATTCATTGTCATGTACAATTGTGTTACTCAAAATTATTCTTTTAAAAAACACGTGTTACAATTTGTTCTTTGTTAGTTCGTAAATGTATTACTTCTTAGCTAATGTGTTTTCTTGTGTATAATTACATAATGCCGTGTCCACAGTTCATTTATTTTGTTCATTTTCATGCCTTTAAGTGGCTTTAAGTGCATTATTTGCCAATACAATATTTTTACATTTTTAATGTAAAGTTACTAAGTTTTAGGAACCGCTCTGCCGCCGTTAGCAAAAAAAAAAAAACAAAAAGGCAAAATGAAAACAAAATCGTTTCGTTTTTTTCTTTTCGTTTTTTCCTCCAATTTATTTACAGCAGCAGCGCTGTAGCTTTGAAAACGTGCTTTAAAATACTCAAGAAACAAATTCATCGATTTAAATACCCCTACTATCAAATTACACATAAATCTGGAAGTATAATGAACCCTAATCAAATGGATCTTGTAGTGTTGATGACTAAACGCTCCTAACGATGTATAATACCAGGTAACTGGAAACACTAAACCGTGCACGCTACTGCATGACTACATGGGTCACCTTCCTTCACACCGACATTATTATCCTCACACTTCTTTTTAATAGTCAACGAATGTGAAATAAATATAACGAGTGGTCGCCCGGTGGACGAAAATGCGACCATATTCGTCTGTAACTTAATGTATTTCTAATGTATTAGTATATAAAAATATTAGCTTTCTGCACTTCTTCTCAATATAAACTTTAACTGTGCCCAAAGATATTTAATTAACAATTTTACTTCGGTATTATTAGAGGTTCAATCTTTGAAGAAAATTAAGGTAAAGAAACAAGTTTTTGTGAAGGAATAGCAGAAAAATCAACAGACACAAGAATTTAATGAAAATAAAATAATCAAACAGTTTTTTCATTTAACTGAGAATTTATTAAAATTTGTAACAAAATAATATGGTTGTTATAAAAATCTCTTTAACAGTGCCCTCCGTCCGCGTAATTTTCGTAAAAATTACATACTAGATTCACAAGATTCTTGATATATTAATAAACAATTGTAATATGAATGCAATTTTTTCTTTAATTTCATCATTCATTCATTATTCATATTCTTATCTGTACCCTGATTACAATATTGTACGTAATGCGAATGATCAATCTTGACATGATAATTTATTTTTCTTTTTATATATTTCATCATTTATTTTTATTGTGTTGACCCCTATTTATATCTATTTGCTATGGTCTCCTGTAATTTTAGGGGCACATGTAAAGTAATATTTTTTTACTGTTCTGATTTATAATGTAGATACAAGCTTTTGCCAGAGGCATCGCCCGCGTATCAAACATATAAACCTTCCTCTTGAATAATTCTGTCTATTGGTAAAAATCGCTTTAAAATCCGTTGTTTAGTTTAAAAGATCTAAGCGTTTAATCAAACGCGGAAAGCGCCTTTGTTTTATACAAATTCCCCCGTTTATCCCTTGTTACAAATTCCAATTATATAAAAAATACTGTAATCGATACATTTTCTTTTTAGCTCCAAATTTTTCGTCAGATTACCTTCAAAACAAAAATATCTTGACTTAATTGGCATCAAAAAACCGGCCAAGTGCGAGTCGGACTCGCGCTCCTAGGGTTCCGTACAAACCTGTAGGTATATAAGTAAAAGTTCACCCGTCACGACAATCGAGTCGGTTCTATTCTGTTCCTTGGCTTCGTTTTATTTCTGTCTGTGTTTCGTTATGTTTATTATATGATGTAACTAAAAATTTACGGTTTTCGCAATTTTTTCTTTATCTGTGCTATAAGACGTTGCTTCGTACCAAATTTCAAAATTCTAGATCGACTGGAAGTACCCTTTTTTTTTTTTTTTTTTTTTTTTTTTTGGATGGGAAATCATCAAATGACTTCTCCCGCTCTGGGCGGAGCGGGAGGGCATGTCAGACTTTTACTGACTAAAACCCACCCGTGTTCCTTCAGTTGCCCATGTGCCAGGGTCACGATATCTCTTTCGAACAATCACGCGACCCTGGCAGGCATCGGTCCTAGCAGACCCCTTCAGTGTTGCTGACATCTCTTTGAGGCGCGCACTGGAAGTACCCTTTAGGTTTTGATTCCCTTGCGAGTTTCGAAAATTTGCGGAAAGGAGACGGATACGCTTTCATACAATCTTGGGCCTGGATGTAAAAAGATGAAATTGGTGTCTATTGATAGGTACTATATTATTAAACAATCACTGAAAATTTTGCAGGTTTTGGCAATCTGAGAACCGAGTTAAATAAGATTTAGGAAAAGTGAGGTTACGTAACAATCTACACTTAACAGCTGATTTTTGAAGTGCGATTCTCATTCTTTAAAATACAGTTGGGGTGTTAAATATAAAGAATATAATCATAATTCATCATCACCATCATCATCATTTCAGCCGAAAGACGTTCACTGCTGGTCATAAGTCTTCCCCGATTCGGGGGGGTTTGCCATAATCGCAACGCTTAGCAGGCGGGTTGGCGATCGCAGTGTGGTCGCAAAATGCATAGAGAACGCAGTTGCCAATTCTAAGTCCCTTAGTCGCCTCTTACGACATTCACAGGAAGAAATAGGGTGGTGCTATTCTTTACTATTCTCTCTATTCTCAATCATTATATAAGTATTTGTAGAAGGGCTGGTGGCTAAGTAATAACAGCCGCACGGGTTAACCGATCAGGTTAAGCTACGCTTGCCGCGGTTGGTCTGCGGATGGGTGACCATCTTTACATACCAAGACCCTTCCGTACCTCGGAAAGCATGTTAAGCCGTTGGTCCCAGCTATCTTTCGTAGATCTTAGACAGTCGTTACGGGTCATCAGAAGCCCAGTCTGACAACCAGTCTTACCAAGGGATATCATATTACCCAGTAACTGGATTGTGGAACTCAGATAGGCAGTCACTCCGTGTAAAATACTGGTACCCAGCTGCATCCGGTTAGACAGGACGCCGACCTCAATATAATTGGGGAAAGGCTAAGCATATGATAATTTATATAGATTGAGGGAGAGAAAATAAAAATGTTCTTTAGTAATATTTTTTATTTATCTTCAATTATGATTAAATTGTCATCTAGAAACTGTGCAGGTGGTACTATATTATCTTGGTACCTAGCCCAACTAAGGTACCATATTATTTTCATAACAAGAGGTGGTCTTTGATCCAACTACCAGCAAGCTTGGCAAACATGGTCACTGCATTTTACCTGAAAGATGTAAAAAGTGGTTAATAACAGATAACATGATTAAGTACTTTTAAAAAATCTTGGTCCGATAGTTACTTAGTTCTATATAATGTATCTACATGGGCCTTTTAAATGTTTACCTATACTTTATTATATTAATTAATACCGAACTACCTGCTAAATAACTCAAATATTATGTTCACCGATAACATGTGTGATTATTGGAGAGCGAGGAATGCTGTCCTACCGTGATACAGTTTATACTATGTAGTACGGAGGTCAGTGTGAATTACTCTCTAACTACCAAACAACCATTTACGTTTGATATGAGATCTTATTTGTTTGTTTTTTATACGTACATATAACTCATTGTACCTAAGGTTGTTATTGTGCTACTAGAAATAAGAATGTTGCCCCTAAAACGACCCACTGACCTTTTATTTTTTATTATTATTTTGTAAGTATAATGGTGAAAGAAAAAGTATTGTAAAGATTGCAAGCCAACGTGGTAGACGTTGGTGAGGTAAACAAGAAGTGAGTAAGTACTTACAGATTGTGGTGTACGCCATTGACGAATTACTGCTAATATCATTTCGTCATCCAAATCTCGACGATCTGTAGTATTACAGCGATTAGTCGCTATGCGACAATTTACACAACGATCCATGGTGTCGCTTTCCAATCGGTAGGCTGTTCGTAGAATCCAAAATGACAAGTCCAAGTCCAACGTTTAAGCGGAGTTCTCCGTGTCGGGTATGGTAGCAAGGCAAGTGTCATACAAGAAGGTAGCTCCGAAGTCCATAGAATGAAAGCAGGGGTTGAGGAAACATCAATAAAACTATGGGTGGAAACACGATATGCACATGCAATAAACAATATGAAACGAGTGAGTGTCAGCGTTACGTCATGTATGTCATGTCAGAGTTAGCACAGACTAAACATACATTAATCGATTAACAAACGTGGATCAATTTATGTTAATTATATTAATATTTAATTGGTTTAAGCTGTGCAGTATGTTATTTCTAATAGATTTAATTTTTTTTTTTTTTTTAATTATTTTAATTGAATTAATCATCTGGTGAAGGCATCTTCTTAAATAGTATGAACGTTAATCGATTATAATTTAATCGATATTCCATTTACTTGGGAACCTTAACTTAATTTTAGGATTTCTCATTTTCCAGATTGTAAATTGAGTTGATTTTTCAGATTTTCATATAGAAAAATATAAGCTTTTTTTTAAACCATTTCTCCACTTATTACATTTTGGCCCAGAAATGCCCGTCTCCTTTGCGGCTTAAACGGCTATATCTTTTGATTGCGTTAGCTTAGCAGTTTGATTTTTTCACAGCTCTAAGAGACAGTAGACTTAAGTATTTGATATAAATTTCAGCTTGAAACCTCCACGCATTTCTGAGAAAAAGGGTCTTGACAGACTGACGGACGGACGGACTGACGGACGGACAACAAAGTGATCCTATAAGGGTTTCGCTTTTTCCTTTTGAGGTGCGGAACCCTAAAAAATAACATTATATTTCGTTATTTTTTTGGTACCAACTAAGCTATAGCTTATAGCTTGGATGAATCGAGCTCGAAGAGTTGAACATGAATATTGATCGCCCCGTGGCGTCCCTGTGCCTCACTGGTTTCTAATTTCCTATTATGATACGAATCTATGAATTTTGTGCTTCATTCAACTTTTAAGTATTTGGCTAAATGTTACGTTCTCAAGACAACCGAACAAAGTGTTGTAAATCATTGAACTCTCTACGACTAGACTGTATTGGTTGACCGCCAATTTATGTGGCGTCCGTACTAATTATACCATTTGTAGTTTAACCAAGCTAATCAAAAGAACCGCCAAGCTGTTATGTGTAAGCTACGACGGTCGTCGTCTCGTTCGTCTTATTGTTTTACTTTGCCGTTTCCCACAGCATTTATTTACATAAACTTATTCATATTTAAGTGCCTTTAACATTTCTGTAGGTATGCTAAAAACTGATTATCCGCCTTAATTTCTTTGGCACCTATTGATCAGCAAAAGGTCGTGTGAACTCCGCAAGCAAATACCATAGTTGAGATCAGAAATTATTTTACTAATATTTTTTTTTTGTATCACGACGAAGAAAATATTCCCATCTGTACAAATAAGGCAAGAAGTATAGACGCCAGCAAATCAAGCTACCCGAAACTGTCAAATGTTCCCAATCCAATTTGAACCCAATGCATTAGCGATTAAGTTGAAAACCTATTAAAGAAATTTGAAAGATTGTAGTAGCTGTATGCGCTGGCGTCTGTACCTATTTCTCTACAGACATGAAAGTAAGAAAGTACTACATAGATACAATAAAACGGAACAGTATTCGTAGAACGGAAGGAATGAAACTTGCTTATGACTGCATTAAGTGACGTCATGACAAAAATATGTATTTCAAAATACTTGAATCACTTGCGTAAACCGGGTGATTCAATATTGAGGAACTGCGGTTAAGTAGTAGAATGAAACATCCTATTAATAATATACCTAATTATCAGTCTGTGATTGGACCAATAAAACATTTAGTATTGACGTGGAAGAATCGTACGCATTATACCTAGAGAAATATTAGTTTTGTGGCGGGCAGAATGGAGGTACTTCGATTCTGACATACTCCTTTTGAAACATTCATGTTTTAACTTCATATCTATTCGATATCAGCTGCTGCGCTTCTACTACGCTAACGCTACGAATCGGTTGCGCTTGAGCTACGGATCCGCTGCGCTACCACTACGTATCTGCTACGCTTCCGCTACGGATCTGCTACATAACCGCTACGTATCTGCTACGAAACCGCTACGTATCTGCTACGCTTCCGCTATAAAGCTGCTACGCTTCCGCTACGGATCCACTACGTATCTGCAACAGTTTGCTACGATTGCATTACAAATCGCTGCTTCCAAAACGGTGTGCTACATTTTTGCTACGGCTATACTACGCAACGATTCCGCTACCTATACGAAAACACTGCCCACTTATTTATTTATCTCTTGAAGACTGAGTTAATTATACCTGTTAGTTACACAATTAACACCTAGATTGTATGGTGATAATACTGGCAGCGACATGTGAACTGGATTAGCTGGGCTGTGTCCACACGCTCGAATTACGTAACGTATCAAATGCTTGACTGACCGTTATCGCGTTAGGTGACTAGAACATAACTATAATTTATCACGCAATAATAGGTTTTTTAACTATGTAACAATGGCCCACCTTGCAGCTTGCGCCTTTTTACCTGTGCACTTGATTACCTTATGGCTGCATCATTGAATGCAGTTTGCGTAGCTTAATTTTGGGCCGAACATAAACTTTTTGCATTAAAACTCTAAGAAGAAGATAGAGAAGTATCCAGACGTAAAATTCCACAATAAAACAGAATTAGAATTAAATGATACACGCAGGGGGCAAAAATATGAAACTAAACAAGATTTTAATATTAAATGTTAGAAAACATGAACGATTTTTAATGCCAGTTAGTGGCTCACTAGCTAACCAGTTCATTTTTGCAGGCAATGATGCGACCTCATAAAATATTCTGCAACAAAACATTGTAACTCATTATAATTACCAAAACAGTTACAGGACAACTCTAACTCTCTGACCCATCGACGAAAAAGTAATTTCTATACCTACCTAACTACTTCGTCATGACGTTATACGTAGTCTGATAGTTTCACTGGGAATCGATTGAATACTGTAAAGTAATATTGTTGAAGTTGGTAAATCACACGGCTCAACTTACATCAATGTTCCGTGAGAATTATTTCAGCTACAATAGAATTGTGTCTACCTTCCACCTAAGTGCTTGTACCTACGTCAAAAGCATGATACCTTTTAAGAAACCTTAGTGTTTGCACTGCAAATCACTAAATGCAGCGTAAATTATAAATCATCATTCTGTTTGCTTGGAAAGCGTGGACTCAGACAGTCAGGCTGGTTCACTTATTCAAGGTCGCTCATCAAACTATGTAGCGGGCTATGCTCGGAGTTTCTTTGGAGGATAACATCAGGAAATAAGCTATGCGGGTAAGAAACTGACATAGCTGGCAGAGTAAGCAGGTTGTAGTGGCAGTGGGCTGACAAGGTATGAAGGTATGAAGAACCAAATGGCCGGTAGAGCAGTCGAGCCCTAGAGTGAAGATCGCGATTGGCAAAAGTAGTGAGGGACGCCCCCCAGTGAAGTGGTTGAGACAGACTGGATGTGGAAAGCGGAGGACAGGGTGTTGTGGCGCAGCATGGGGGATGCGTATATCCAGCAGGAACTACGCAGGCTGAGTTGATGGTTCTGTTTCTATAAATGGCTTGAAGAAGATAGAGACAGAATGATGATTTAAACACGTTTAGCGCTAAACGCATTTAATCATTTGAGTCGCTTTGGTGGGTGTGTGGCATAAGGTCGCTTAGTCATTAAATAAATCCAATTTAAATAAAAAATTGTCGGTGTGTCAGGATCTGAATTTCTTAAATCCTAAAACAATAAAATAATGACAAATTCTTATAATAAATCAACGGGTTTTCCAGTAATTTTCGGATTTCGATAAAGATTTGGTTGAGTTTCTGATACTGTAGCGCTAAATATTATTTATGATAACGTATCAGCTTTTGCCACACCCAACACGACTCGCCCTTGGCCCTGTGGCTACCGCAACATCCATTAGGAACCCTCACCTTGACCGACCCGGCAGACCCATGCCAAGATTAAGACTTTCCGTATTTCCGGCCGTTCATTACATAGTACTGTCAGCAACAAAGTTTCATTGGTAGAAAATGCGTATGATAGTAAGTCCGCCTGTGTACATCTGTGTGCTGGAAATATTTAATACATTAAAAGTCTATTTACACTGTCACATTTACATATTATCATCAAAATCACACAAAATTATTTGATAAGGGGCCATCCATAAATTACGTCACACGTTAAGGGGGGAGGGGGTGGGAGGGCCCCTAAATATTGTGACGTCACATTTCAAAATTGAATATACATATTTAAAGTACTATTAAAACACGAAATATGAACTATGAAAGAAATTTAAAAAAAAAATAATGTCTAGATGTAAAATTGCAAAATATGTGACGTCACACTAGGGAGGGGGGGGGGGGTCTCACAAATGTGACCAACTGTGACAAGGACGGGGGGGGGGGGTCAGAAATCATGAAATTTGTGTGACGTAATTTATGGATGGTCCCTAACCTGCTGTTTAGCTTTCATATTGTGAGATGAGATGATGTGATGTAGAGAGTTCATATTCTTACAATTTTACATCAGGTCTAATTTTATTTAATCATCAATATCATTCTCATGCCTTTTCTCTTCCACACTTCTCTAGTAGTCGTCATCTCGGTAATCACCCCCTGGTTTTAATATAATATTTTGCTCAATACTTTTTTAACATTAGATATTCGACAATTAGGTCATAAGTGTAAAATTGACTTTTGTTGCTGACCATACCACCTCGTCCCATAAACATTGTTTGGACAAATGTTTCAGTTTTCTGGCTCAAACACGTGAGTCCGAACCACATTGAATGAACTGTTATCAAAGTATCGGATAGCCGGATCACTGATTAGAATCCACGTGGCAAGTACATGTGTTGATAAACATTAACACCTAAAATATGATGACCGAGAACTCACGTATCGAGATAAACATATGAGTCTAATATCCGTTGATGAACAGTGGCCTTTTTTTTGTGGGTGGGAGATAATCATGTGACGTCTCCAGCTCTGGGCAGAGTGGGAGGGCGTGTCAGACTTTTACTGACTAAAACCCACCCGTGCTCCTTCAGTACGTGGCATATAGGCATGCCAGGGCCACGGTATCTCTTTCGAACAAATCTCGCGACCCTGGCAGGCATCGGTCCTAGCAGACCCCTTCAGTACTGCTGACATCTCTTTAAGGCGCGCGTGGAACATAACGCGCCGTCGACCCGAGCCTGGTTCTTACCGGGCGGCGAGCTACCCATTGCTCACCGTCCGCAAGTTCGCGCCTACGGTGGCCGGGAGTCTGCAATGGACTCCCGATGCCCGGGGCGTCTCCTGCTGCGGCGGCTAGGGGCGTGAGGGCGCAAAGTCTGCCACTCCGTCACGCGAGCCGCCTCCTCCTTTGCGAGCATTACTGCCTGCAGAAGGAGGTAACGGTTTCCCATGCCCTCTCGCTCCGTACCATGGCTTGCACCAGGGGCGGACGCAGGAAGTCGCCGCCGCCGATCGCCTCCACGAGGACATGAACATAGGCCTTTTTATTGACCCACCAATTAAGCGTTATACTTAGGGAAGATTGTTCAAGCCCCTTGCTTGTGGCTAAGTAATAACAGCGACACAGATCGTTCGATCAGGTAAAGCTACGCTTGCCGCTGTTAATTCGTGGATGGGTCACCCTCTTCACATACCAAGACCCTTCCGTGCCTCGGAATGCACGTTAAGCCGTTGGTCCCGGCTGACATTCGTGAATCTTTGACAGTCGTTACAGGTCGTGAGAAGCCCGAAAGTCTAACAACCAGTCTTACCAAGGGTGACGTATTACCCTGTAGCTGGGTTGTGGAGGTCAGAAAGGCAGTTGCTCCATATAAAATTGTGGGAATCAGCTGCATCTAGTTAGACTGGAAGCCGACCCCAACATAGTTGGGAAAAGGCTAGGCAGATGATGATGACTTAGGGTTTTTTTTATAATCCTATTCTTCGCTAAGACGACAAATCTGATGATCGGTTTTTTGGCAACCCTCAGAATGCTGTTACCAACCTACCATTACATTACCTACAGCCTTTGCCCACGGTTTCGTTCGCGCAGTGTACGGAAGCTATCCCACGGGAATGTTGGCCCAGCTGGAGTGCAAAGTACCCTAAGTCTGTCTTAAGCCCAGGTCATGATCTATCAGTGTGCCATATTTTACTCAAATCTGTACAGACGTGAAAAGGTGACAGACAGATATGCAGACCGAAAGACAGATAGAGTTACTTTCGCATTTACAATATTTAGTTTGATTCCACCGGTTAGACCTCTTCTGCGGGGTATGTGTAATACATTATCAGGAGTAATGGCTTCAATTTTACAGTTCAACAATATTCATTGCGTTATTTAGGTACGTTGAGCAGAATTTTAATTTTGAAAATATATTGGACTCGCAATATCCTTCAAAATAATTCAGATTGTAACTGACAGTGTGTTACGCAATTAGGGTGCAGCTACAGAGAAGGAACGACCATTTATTATGACGCCACATTTGCGTTATCGATTTTAGATCATGACGTTTCATTACGATGGCGATTAATATAGAGAAGAAGCATGACAGAAAAAGAGATGTTGCGCTGACCACAAATAAAGTAGCAAGAGTATGGATGATGATGTCGTTTCATTACGATGTTGTCTTTCACCATCATCAGTCAGCAGTGATGTCCAAGATTGCCTTCAAAACTGCTGCCTATTCTCTCGATGCAATCCGATAATCAAGTTTTAAACCACGTACGCACGGCCGAAGAATATCGCAGCTGAATTTTTTCGCACATGGGATTTTCATCTCTCGGTATTGAACGGAGCATTGAGAATCCAACAGAGTGCATTCCAGCGCGTCGAAAAATTACACTATTCAATTTTCAGCTCTAGACGCTAACCAGTGCGATGAAAATCTACTGCAGGAAAAAAATCCGCCACGCTATTTTACGTCCTATTCTATGGTAAATAATGCACACATTGTAGACTGTAGACCATTTTATATTTAATAAGTATCTAGTACACTTGTTGACAGTCCTACACTGTCCTTCCATACCTATCAACACTTTAGGTAATTTTTAACCATTGTAAAAGCCTGGTTTGACTGGCCTGTTAGTCTGGTGGTTAGTGACCCTGACTGCTAAGACTGAGGTCGTGGGTTCGATTCCCACCCAGGACAAATGTTTCTGTGATGAGCACAATCATTTGTTCTGTGTCTGGGTGTAATTTATCTATAATATGTATGTATTTAGAAATACATAAGTATATTTATCAATTGTCTGGTCACCATAGTACAGGGTCTGCCTAGTTTGGGATCAGATAACAGTGTGTTGGTTGTCCAAAGATATTATTATATTATTATTAATTATTTTTAAAAGGGCAACCATGGAGTTTCGCGGGAACTTCTCAATAAGAAAAAAAACAAATTGGAACCGTACACCTAGCTTCTGCGTTTCATAAGTGCCCGTGTAGGTTTCATCATCATCATCATCATTTCGGCCGAAAGATGTCCACTGCTGGACATAAATAAATAAATAAATATTTATTGGACAACCAACACTACGTTATCTGATCCCAAACTAGGCAGAGCCTGTACTATGGTAACCAGACAACTGACAAATAGACTTATATATTTCTAAATACCTACATATTATAGATAAATTACACCCAGACAAAGAATAAATGATTGTGCTCATCACACAAAGATTTGTCCTGGGTGGGAATCGAACCCACGACCTCAGTCTTTGCAGTCAGGGTCACTAACCACTAGACTAACAGGCCTCCCCCAAGCTCCGCCACTTCCATCGTGTAGGTTTATGTGAAATAAAAGATTTTGACACACTTCTGTTAAACAAACGGCAACTTTACCCCCTTCTTTGTAGCAGAACAGTAACAATCGTTATAGAAAACACCAGTAGCCTGTAGGTACGTACATTTTTACACCAGTAAGTATTTGAACAGGTGTAACGTGACTCATAGCCGCCTGGTGCATTCATTGTCATAAACAAGAGCACACGAGTGTCCATTGTGTGTGACATAATTTACCCTCTTTGTATCTTTTTAACCGACGAAAAAAATCGGAGGAGGTTATCAATTCGACGCGTATTTTTTTTACGCATAACTTTTTACATAGTAGTCCTATTGTGATCATTCTTTTTTTATTGGAAAGGGTATACTCCGAGGGTGGTCCCATATAAATTTGCAAAACAAAATCAAACCCTAAGGGTCAGAAAACAGGGGATGATTGATTGTTCTCACTGATTGTAATGTATAACGACGAATAACTTTATACAGAGTAGTTCGATTTTGATAATTCTTTTTTCATTGGATAGTTTTCAAGTTAAATTACTTAATAATAAACATTGTAGTTGGAACATTAAAGTATAGACAAAACAGACAACAATTACCATTATGTTCGGTACATACCATCCGTCTGTCTTACTGCTTTTGTCTTACCGTAGGACTATTCGGGGAGAAACCTTAAAATCAATCATCATCATCATCATCATTTCAGCCGTAAGACGTCCACTGCTGGACTTAGGCCTCCCCCAATTTGGGGGGGCTGGACTTAGGCCTCCCCCAATTTGGGGGGCTTTGCCATAATCGCCACGCTTGGCAGGTGGGTTGGCGATCGCAGTTTGGTGGTAAAATGCATAGAGAACGCTGCTGCCCATTCTCTAGTAAGTCCCTTAGTCGCCTTTTACGACACCCACGGGAAGAAATGGGGTGGTGTTATTCTTTACGTCCGGCACCACACGGTACAAATCAATACTTTGTGTAAAGTTACCTAAGCAACTGATGAACATCAGAATCTGACATCAACGGGCGATGATGATGTTTTTTTTTCGGAAATAAATTCAAAGACACCTACATTTTTTAAATATATTTTTACGG
This sequence comes from Aporophyla nigra, assembly GCA_947507805.1. Classification (NCBI taxonomy): domain Eukaryota; kingdom Metazoa; phylum Arthropoda; class Insecta; order Lepidoptera; family Noctuidae; genus Aporophyla; species Aporophyla nigra. Next base: position 15,929,078 of record OX382309.1, on the reverse strand, counting down.
AGTACCTAGTACTACAGGACAGCTGTCCTAATGTTATGATAACATCTACCAATGACTAATATATATGTCCAAGAGTAAAAGTTAACATTTTCTAACTAGCTCCGATATTAGACCTATGGGAAGGTAGGTGTACCTTACCGATAGACATAATTTTAATACTAGAAATAAAGACAAGATAGATCAACCATTTTTCAGATTAGCAAAAGTACATACATCTTTTATGGGGTACTGTGTTAAATGTTACAACAAAATACCTTCTGATATATTGCAATTAAATGAAAGGAGGTTTAAAAGTCATATTAAAAGTACACTTTGTAAACGAGCTTATTACAAATTAGAGGACTACATTCAAGATAAGAACGCTTGGAAACATGCTGGTCTCCCTCCATAGGACAGTCTTAGAGTTTATCAAACTAGTTGCCAACTTAATTGTGTAGATAATATTTATTTTTTCTTCTATGACACTGTTTTACATTCTGTAATTACTGTAACTCACACACTGACAGTTTATATGGGTAGTTCATATAATTGTTTTTTTATTTAACTGCTTTTGTTAATTTATTTTTATTTTCTTTTAATTTCATTTGTTGTGTCTATGTATCATTTGCATCGTTGTATATGTAAGCGGGCACGCCCTTTATGCCTGGAGGCTTTAGTAAGGTTTTAAGTTCTGTTTACGATTTTTGTTTCATTATTCATTTCAGCTTGAGTTTAGTTTTCAATGTTTTGTTGGTATAATGGCGTGTGCTAGCTGACATATGGCGAATAATGTATGTTTTGTTTTATTATATTAATAACTTATACAATATTGTATAGAATCAAGTTCTTCTAACTTAACAGACAGCAGTGCTGCTGGGGAGTTTGTTCCGCCACTTCTTCTTCCCAGCCAAAGCACTAGGAAGTGTCGAAGGGCGGTCGTTTTGGAGGGACTGTCTTATGTGACTTTGACGTTCAAAAAGTGCTGACTCTCAGCCTAGTTTGAATAAATGACTTTTGATTTTGATTTCTTCCGTGATCCCCGACTGGTGCCGGCCCGCCTTTGCGGGCCTCCTAACGTTGGGGGGAGTGAGGTGTTAAACTCCCCCCCATACATCACAGAGAGGCGTGCGTGGAACACTACGCGCCACCATCTCGGGTCCGTAGCAATGAGGGGCGACGGATGACAAAGGGTGGCGACGGATGTCATGGTAGGTGTACCTACGTCATCCTTAAAGCATTACCAACTAAACGATGACTGCATTTCTCCCGATACACGTAATTTCTTAGGTTTGCGTAACAACTTGGTGAAACATATGGAAAAAAAATAAGTTCAAAACTAAAACCCGCGCTTGAAAAAGTATGATACAAGGAAATATTCTCATCTGAATGCCACCGTGGTCATATGCCACATTGCCTTAAAGCTTATGCTCGGTTACTGCTTATTTATGTTTTTTTCCTTATTTTTTTATTCGCTCTTTTATTTTTGGTTTGAGGTTATATTTTGGCATAGTGTTTTCCTTCCTAACAGTATCTGTGATTGGATACAGATATTATCTTTTAATATATTTATTTTATATATTTTTTTGCGGTGGTGATATTAAATAATATTATGAAGACGCTTACTACTGTTACAAAGCATTATTTTGTTAGGGAAGCTGGCACAGGACCGATCATAATCAGCTGCTGGGACATAGACAGACACAGGCCTCATCTCGGTGAGAATAGGTCGCAATCTACCACGCGGGCCCAGTGCGGGCTGGTAGATGTCACATATCTTCGAATTTTTGGTTCTAGGACATACCAGTATCACCACAAGGTTTTCGTTCACCGTTATGAAAGCAGTGGTGATGGTATTATTGATACAAAGGAAAAAGCCTGCCTGAGATCGAATTCACGACCTACAACTCGTCAGTCGGTGCCGATACCACTGAGCCACCACTGCTACTGGATGGATGACTATCATTGACCTAGACACGTCGCCATCCCACCAGCACGCGTAGCATGACCACCACAGAAAGAACTTTTGTCTATTCTTGGTATAATAGAGATATTTGTCATGCTACGCCAGCATAAAACGGTACAAATATTTCTCAATCTTTAATTCTGTCTTTAATTTTTCTACAATCTGTAATTTTGTCTATTCTTCCGTCGACAAAACCCATTTCGACGGTGGTCATGCTACGCGTGCTGGTGGTGTCTCCTAGAGATCGTTGAACCGTCCGCGACAGTCCCGTTCTCACAAATACCTATCTATGGTGTCAAGAAGGCCAAAACTCCAACCAGTTTGCAACATCGTTATGGCACTAATGGCCTAGTTGCTGAGGTCAGTCTGCCACTTAATACTAGCTAATACCCTGCGGCATCAGTCACATCTGGTTCAATAGAAGCCGACCGCAATTTAGGATAAGGCTGGATTAGTGATGACTCGGTAAAGGACATACTAATATAGATAAAAGTCAACAATCAACAGGACACGGTATCTCTTGCAGAAAGAATAACGTTATCGGTAAATCTTTTAATCACGTCATATTCCACCTAAATCTTCATGGTAAACAGGATTTAAAGGAAGGTTCGTAGAAACAATAACCTCCTTTTTATGAAGACGTCGTTAGCATCTTCTGACGCATGTGACCATGCAATGCAACTACAGAAAAAGATAAAAGGGTCTAACTCTTCGCTTTTATCTTTTTGTGATACTGGTAGATAATATTAAAAAGAAACGACAGAGATGTTGTTTATCTGTTTTAAATCACTCATAATCCAGTTTCTCGTATTGCAAAATCTTTAAATCTTATAAACTAGAATACATTAAATTGGTATGCCAACAACAACCTAGTAACGGCCTCAGTAGTTCTTGAGTAACAAGCATCCAAACATTCACATTGACATTGCAAGCCCGATCGTAAAGTAAACGCTAAACGAGAGTAAATAAAGTTTGAACTTGTGGCGGTCGCGCCCTTATGCTGGGTCTCACTGGGTGCGGCATGGCGGCAGACTGGGGAACGAGCTGGTCGAGGAGGGGGGAGGGAGGGGGGGTGTTCTCGACGCGATTATGTCGTTACGCAAAACTGGCCCTTCCGGTGCAAGTGGGTACGGCCGTCCGCAAATAAACGACCCACACGAAGATGGGCGGTGGCACACGCCAAGATATAAGATGTGAAGATGCTATTGAGATGAATCTGTGTGAGATTTATTTGGTCAGAAAAGGTCTAGTCATTTGTGACGTTGCTAGCTTCATTAGTTTCACATTTGTTAGCATTAATTGAAGCCATAGTCTTGGCTACAATTAATGCTAACAAATGACGTTAAATACCGAAAAAAATAGATACTTGTGGCTTTGCTTAAATCGAATCCATGGTGCTTCAATTCGAAATACCTATATGAATGACCTATGCTTCTTCTTTTTAGCGTGTCAATACCAATCTAAATACAGTCAGCCCAAAACCCGGCTACGAGCTTGGCACTTTCAGATGCGTTTCTCAACTTTTGTAGCGTGCAGACATCAGGACGTGCTGGACACGATATTAAGTCCTCAATTGTTTGTTGGGCAGCACCGCATTTATACTCAGGATAAGGAGATTCATAGATGACTATCCATCTATGAATCTCCTACTCTTGAGTAGGTTTTCTTTGCTTTGGCCTACCTGAGTGTAAGCCTATGCTAAATGGTACGAAAATTGTGAGACGAAAGTATACCTATCTTGATCAATCAAGAATATCTGGAAAAGAATTAACAGCCGCTTAAAAGACAAGCACCGATATTATGTACTAGCTTTTACCCGAGACTTCATCCGCGTCAAATTTGTTGCTCCCCCGACTGATCCCGTCGCGTCGCGTCGAATCGCCAGCCCGTGCGAGGTCTTCGTATTCGTCACGTTTTTCATTTTTTTTTTAAGGGTCCTAGCTTGATTATAGATAGTCTATAGCCTTCTTCGATAAATGGGCTACCCAACAATAACAGGATTTATAAATACGAACCAGTAGTTCCTGATATTAGCGCGTTCAACCAAACAAACAAACTCAGCTTTATAATATTAGTATAGTATAGATCTGTCTTTCCCAAAAACTATTCAGTAAGCTTAGAAAGACGTAGCTTTTGATGGAACGTTGCCTTAACCGCCATGGACAACTATTGACTGGCGGACGATTAGATAGTGCCACTTTTAATCTAATAATTTCTAAACTTGATCGTTGTGAAATGATCTAGATACTAAATATCTCTTCTAACTCGATTAATAACTTGTTGTATTGTTCCGTACAGTGCCGAATGTAAAGAAGAATGTAATTCCATTCCATTTCTTCCCGTGGGTGTCGTAAAATGCGACTAAGGGACTTACTACAGAATGGGCAGCAGCGTTCTCTATGCATTTACCACCAAACTGCGATCGCCAGCCCGCTTGCCAAGCTTGGCGATTATAGCAAATCCCCGAAAATGGGGGAGGCCTATGTCCAGCAGTGGACGTTTTTCGGCTGAAACGACGATGAGGACGAGGACGATTAACTACTTGTTGACAGTTAATCGATTTATTTCTCGATAAACCGTGCTGTTAAGTACCTCAGTAAAGAATAATTGCAATGTCATTTAAACATCATTTTAAAATTGTAATTTGTATTCTTGAAACTGTTAAAATAACACTTTTTTGGCTCTTGAACATCAACAATGCTGATTTAGTTCGGAATCACATGAACAATTGACGTAATCGACTTCTATAATCGATTATGACTACGCATTATCTAAGGGAAGTCGATTCTGTTCGGTTTTACTCGAATTATCTAAACAAACCTGTTGGAACGCTCTTTAGATAAGTGTATCGGTATTATCTTCACTCAAATCGCTTAATATTTCCGGTAGATTAGATATACTTAGAACAAGATTTCATTACCATTGACCAGACATGAGGATTTAGGATTATAAAACAAAATACTGTTCTCTTTCTGAGGTCCCAGTCCATAAATTACGTCACACTTTAAGGGCGAGGGATATACCAAAGTGTAACAAGTAGACCACGACTCTTAAGCTTTGTGATGTCACATATTTGAATCTAAATTATTTAAACTTTAAATTTCCACTGTAACGAAAGGCTTTCTATCAATATTATTATTTATTTAATAAATTTACCACCACGGCAAGAACTCTCCAAAATCATGAAATTTATGAATAGACCCTGATAATCGTATCAAATTAACTTAAATTTATAGAAATAACGAAAACAAATCAATAAATTAATATACTTATTCGGCGCCGACTCAATATTACTCAGGCTTCTTATTTTTTGCTTTTCAGTTTTTTCGGGGGTTTTTTTTTAAGAATGTCTGATCTCAATTTGTCAAAAATACCCCAAGTTTCCATATATTTTTGACAAGTTTTTGACATATGATTGTCGCCGTGGTGCCAGTGTCCTGCGACTAGATTTTGAACGAGTTTCAAGAGAATTGGCCGTCTGGTTTATTAATAAAGCCACTTCGATTGCTCGGCAAACTAGTTTCCGGTTAATGACTACAAAACTTGTATTTACACGCAGGAACACACGTTTTCCTACACTGTATATACCTACTTTGTCTGTATAGCAAACGAGGATAAATGACTTGTTTTATGTATGTTTAATAAGACAAGACCAAGATCTTGACCGCTTTGACAATAATTCTTTCAAGTTGACATCACGATCTCCTCAAGGTAAAATTGGATGCGCACAATACAGCGATACTAAAACTTTTACAGTTATATTATTAAGTTACTAACGAACCACAAAACAGGAAAGAAATGCATTAAATAAAACTCCTTAGAGGGGGGGGAGGGGGAGAGAGGGGGAGGGGTAGAGGGAGAGAGAGAGGGAGAGAGAGAGAGGGAGAGAGAGAGAGGGAGAGAGAGAGAGAGGGAGAGAGAAGGAGATAGGGAGAGAGAGAGAATATTTTTGTTGAGTGTATACAGGTTTTTTGTACATAATAAATAATTAAAAAATTATAACTATTATGAATCCTGGAAAGGAACTTCGTTCCATCCGGGTGTCCCTTGACACCTCTAAAGTTTTTTACAAAAAAATTAAATCGCTGAAAAACTGAAAAGCAACTGAAAATAAAAAAGCTTTTTTTATTCACCCTTAATAACTAAGTTCTTAAACTAATGTAAGTATACCTAAGTAATTTTGAGTCAGCGCCAAACAATCAATGAACAAGGATTACTCAAAGCTTCTTATATTTTGCTTTTCATATTTTTCGGCGGTTTAATTTTTTTGTTAAAAAGTTTTTTTTTTTCACTTTTTCATGCATTTTGTGTAACGACAGTCAGAACAGACAGAAGTTAGGGTGTGCATGTGCATGACTACAAGGAAAATATCTCCTTGGCTTGTCGATAACAATGTGTAAAGGTAAATTGCCACGTTGTATGGCAATGCTTATTCTTTGCCCAAAAAATAGGCCAGCCCTCTGGTCACGTGAAGAGTCGACCAGCCACTTGGCATTGTCTCGGAATACTATGTGGGCACTCGGACACCATGGCCCTAGACTTTCAACCCCAAACGGCGCGATCATATTATAATTTCCAATTAGGTTAGAATATTTGCGCCGTTTGAGGTTTTCAGCACCTGCAGCAGCCGCTCCAGCACAGCCCGCCGTGCTAAGAAGATGCGATGGCGCAAGGGTGTCGACACATGTTCCATCCGACACCAAGGGCCACCCTAACTTCCAAGGCATTACGGTCATTCCGTCTGGTCTCTTCTCATCGTCGCGTGCCAAGCCATTGAGTTCTAGAACAGCTGGCATCCCGGCGGTGACAAGAGCACGACGGATGATGTCATTGAAGCTGGCGTGCCGTGCTGTCCGGCCTCCGCTCCTACTGCAGGATAGGCCATGATGTCCGAGGCAGTCGACAACTTCACCGCATCGGTGGGAAGTGTTAAATGAAGAAATATAAAGAAATATCCCCAAATTATAATTCCAACAAATATATGCAGGATAAGCTGGTATTAAAATATACAAATCTTTCACATCGCATGGTTTACCCTTTACTCAAAGAGAAACGTTAGAAGGAAAACATAGCAGCAGGAAAAAGTTCTCTAGCTCTACAGTATTACTTCTCAGAATCATGATAAGTTGCCTCTAACGATACCTAAAGAAACTACTTTATATAATCCCAATTAGTGAATGAATGATTATTTTAATCTGATAAATAGACATAAATTTTTACTATCTTCGTTTTTTTCGAATGGTATAAGTAGGTATAGGCATGACACGTGTTTGTTTCGTGCGTATTTTAGAGGTGGACATAATATTTCGGTCCATGATCGAAAACAGGTACGTATTTCCAATTATCGATTACTTTAGCTTTTGCTCGCGACTTCGTCTGCGTGAAATTTTTTCGAATTTTTTCTTCAAATCCTATAGTATCGCAACGTCCGCCCGTGATTTTAGTTCGTTTTTTCTTAGCGTTCCGCTTGACTTTTTCTTTCTGCTAAGGAGGGGCATTACGTGTAGTCTATTGCTTATAACCTTCCTCAAGAATTGGGCTATTAAATGCAAAAAGATAGTAGTGTGTGTGGGGAGGGAGGAGGGGATTTGGATGGAAAATCATCAAATGACTTCTCCCGCTCTGGGCGGAGCGGAATGGCGTGTCAGACTTTTACTGACTAAAACCCACCCGTGTTCCTTCAGTTACCCATGTGCCAGGGCCACGGTATCTCGTTTGAACAATCTCGCGTCCCTGTAGGTTATGTAGGGTATTTAGGGTAGTTCCAGAGATCAAGCCAAACAAACAAATACTTCTGTTTAATATTAGTGCAGATTTAAATTAGTAATTTTCGATCGCGTTTGAAAACCCACGTAAATAACTGGTTAATAGAACCAGTTACACAGTTGGGTATAAGATAATATGGCTATAAAACGAGAATATTAAAGCAAAATATACTCGTTAAGTATTTAATATATAAAAAATATAGATTACAGTGCCAGTTATTCTAGCCTGCTTTTCTACATTGAATAATTTGATGGGAAAATATTTCTTAGTGTTTTTACTTCGCCTTTTTTTCGTGGGCAATCATCAAATGACGTCTCCAACTCTGGGTGGAGCGGAAAGGGGTTTCAGACTTTTACTGAGTAAAACCCACCCGTGTTCCTTCAGTTACCTATATGCCAGGGCCACGGTATCTCGTTTGACCAATCTCACGACCTTGTAGGTTATATAGGGTAGTTCCAGAGATTTAGCCAAACAAACAAATATTTCTTTTTAATATTAGTCCAGATTTAAATTAATTGTTTTCGATCGCGTTTGAAAACCCACGTGAATGACTGGTTAATAGAACCAGTTACACAGTTGGGTATAAAATAATATAGCGATAAGACCAGAATATCAAAGAAAAATATACTCGTTAAGTATATAAATAAATAAAAAAACATAAATGTAGATTATCGTACGAGTGTAAGTTATTCTACCCTGCTTTGCTACATTGAATAGTTTGATAAGAAAATATTTCTTAGCATTTACAGCTCGACTGAGTTGAATTTGGTCTACAATAAAGGTCACGTAAGAACACCAGCACCCAAACTGCGTAATACTCTAAAATATACTAATCAATCAGAATCTTAAATCTGAATCATTTTGTTATATTGCTATTCCATGACTAGAGCCATACGACAATGGGCACGCCACAATTGCGGCGGTAAGTCCCCTCTTTGAGGAGTGGATTGAGAGGCGCCACGGCGTCCTCACCTTCCGCCTGACGCAGGTTCTCACCGGGCATGGGTGCTTCGGTGGGTTCCTGTTCAGGATAAAGCGGGAGGAAACGTCCGGGTGTTTCCATTGTGAGGATCGTCTGGAGGACACGGTGGAGCATACAGTGGAGGTGTGCCCTGCATGGGCGGAGCACCGCCGTGCCCTCGTGGAGGCGATCGGCGGCGGCGACCTCTCGCGTCCGGCCCTGGTGCGAGCCATGGTACGGAGCGAGAGGGCATGGGAAGCCGTCACCTCCTTCTGCGAAGCAGTAATGCTCGCGAAGGAGGAGGCGGGGCGAGTGAGGGAGTGGCAGTCTCTGCACCCTCACGTCCCTAGCCGCCGCAGGAGGAGACGCCCCGGGCGTCGGGAGTCGATAGCGGACTCCCGGCCACCGTAGGCGCGAGCTTGCGGGTGGCGAGCAATGGGTAGCTCGCCGCCCGGTAAGGATCAGGCTCGGGTCGACGGCGCGTAGTGTTCCACGCGCGCCTCAAAGAGATGTCAGCAGCAATGTAGGGGTCTGCTAGGACCGATGCCTGCCAGGGTCACGAGATTGTTCGAAAGAGATACCGTGACTCTGGCACATGGGCAACTGAAGGAACACGGGTGGGTTTTAGTCAGTAAAAGTCTGACACGCCCTCCCACTCCGCCCAGAGCGGGAGAAGTCATTTGATGATTTCCCATCCAAAAAAAAAAAAAAAAAAAAGCCATACGACAAACAAATGATTGCCTTCTGGCACCACATCTAACTATCTTTGGTACCTGTTCTTTGTTGGGACGCGCAGCTATCAGCCCCCCTAGCCAAGTTACAACCGCTTCGTGTCAAATTCTGTTCTCCAATCGGTAACGCTTCGGTGTCAGCAATTGTAGAAAACGATAATTGGTAGCCATGTTGACGCGCCTGAGTCGGCCGCTCGTTCTACAATGTCTTTAGAAAAACGACATTATAACAAAGGATGTAGCGTTGTACATTGTAGAAACGATAACAATTCATTCTATCATTTTGAACGATGTGAATTTGGCTACGAATTTTCTATTCGTTTGTTCTAACCACGTGACTTAACGTTGAGATGATTTAATTCCCATACATTTGATTAGTTTTCGACTAGCGTTAACGATTGCAGATTATCAACTTGGCTAGGGGTGCAGATCTATCTTTTGAAATAATTTTGTTCTTTACTGGAAAGGCCAGACCACAATTTCAGACAATTACATGATAAGTCTCCATTATATATCTAATTAGCTTTTGCCAGCGGCTTCCGCCGCGTATCTTTACATAATATTGTATAAAATGAAGTCGCTTCCGCTCTCTATTGTATCTTTTAAACTATTCAACGGATTTAAATACAGTTTTCAGACCAATAAATAAATAATAAATTAAAAATAAAATAAATAGAGTGATTCAAGAGGAAGGTTAATATATACAGGTAAAATACGCGGGCGAAGCCGCTGGCAAAAGCTAGTATACATATGAACCTTCCTCTAGAATCACTGTTTATTAGTGTAAACCGAATTAAAATCCGTTGCGTAGTTTTGGCCTGAGTGCGTAGTTTAAAAGATCTAAGCGTACAAACACGAAATGCGATTTTGTACATTTATACGACTTTTATATAATGTAAAGATGCCATTCGTGAATAACTTAACTCTCTTTTAAATATTTCTGTTAATTGTAGTTTGTGGCAATATATAATTTGTCCCTTGCCTAAATATTTTATTCACTATAGCGGTCATTTGAATGCCTGTTCATTTACAATACTATAAACATACTATTTTGATGAGACAGGTAAATTAGACCCATTCACGTGACCCCACGGTTTCTTTGTACGCAGAATTTTGTAAAGTGAGCTCCTGAAATAGCTCCATTATCACTCACTCAGCTCTTAGAATAAGTGTAACATGTTTGAAACAATGCTTATGTACTGAAATTAGCGAATATTCACGTGTTTGTTATTGGCAGAATTTTGAATGATACTTACAATTGTTTGGTACTTATTAGGTATTGAAGTATGTTCGGAATTTTCCTGAAAATGTTTTGTCATTAATTAACCGGAAAATATTTTGGTCTTGTGCATGGAACTCGAGACGGTATCCTACTCTATTATTGAACCTAGTCTTTGATTCTACTACCCTACGAATATTACAGATATAAAAGTTTGTCTTTTTGGATGTTTCTTACTCAATTACGCCAAACCGGTTGAACGATGGAAATTAGCACACAAATAAGGATACTGGCATGTCCTAGAACCAAAAATTCGCAGACATGATGTGACATCTCCAACCCTCACTGGGCCTGCGTAATGGATTACGGCTCTCTCCTTCTCACCGAGACGAGGCCTGTGTCCCAGCAGTTGGAGCATTAGTTCCCACTGCTGGGACACAGAAATTTTATTTATTTCATCATAATCAGCCTCAAATTTTATCATGTAACCTTAATGCAATATAGAATCATTTCACATACGTTAATAAAAAATTATCAAGAAATGTGAGATGATGCTATACCTAATCATAATTAGGTACTTTCTTATTAATACTTACTTATTGTTTCTATAGAAATCTGACTAATTTGTTTTAAACGGATAATGACGTCTCCATTACTTAATTTGATAAGAACTGTATAATGTAATGACACAACATTAATTCACCAAGTGGGTATTTCCATTCTTTCTTTCTTGAAACCATTTTAATCTATTTTAAGATAGTTATTACGATACATAGGTACAGCTATAAGAACCGTTATGTACCTATGCGGTATAAACCCGAATCATTTATTCATAGACAATACAGAATTTATGTACGCACATTTTCATTTTTCCTTTAGACATTTTTGCCTTTGTAATCGATTCTATATTAATAATATCGTCGGTTCATCGATGAACCTACTTACACTGAAAGGCATATTAAAATGATAACTACTAAGCTACCGACCTACTAGCTTTCGTGAACTCGATCAACATGCAATTTTATAAATAAGTAGTACTTACCTATTTACTGCCTCGTTTGTCCATTCGACGCAACTATGCCAAGTTGCCACCTTTTTTTTTCGCAATTAAAGTACATTGGTTGTTATAGAGGAGAAAAAAAAAGTATATAGTATAAAAATAAAGTACGATTTATTTTTCATTGTTATAACAAATTTTTTATTGCTTTTTGCAGTTTGTATCAAATAAATTTCGTTTAAAGAAAAAGTATCTACTTACGACAATTTTTTTTAAAAATCCTACAGAAATCAAATCTTGCAAAATAAAGTATTTTCGTGTACTTACTTTATTGTTCTCATAAAGTATAGAGTACAGTTATGCGAAATAACGTACAATACTTTATTATAAAGTACGGGTGGCAACCCTAGACGCAAGCGCTACTGCTGATCATGAGGTTTTGTGTTCGATTATTTCATTCATCATCATCTGCCTAGCGTTTTCCCAAATATGTTGAGGTCGGCTTTCAGTCTAACCGGATGCAGCTGAGCACCATTATTTTAAATGGAGCGACTGCCTATCTGACCTCCACAACCCAGATTATTTCATTAGTTTTAGGTATCGATACCCAACATGTATTTTGATGATTGTAAAATCTACGTCGTCTAAGCGTCGGTATGTACATACCTACGTTACTGGTTAATCAGTGGTCATGGTATTAGTAAGGCCATCACGATGTGCTTCACTACCTACGAAGAATAGGTATTGTTTATACTCGTATCGTAGTAAACTGCGTTCCTTTCTCTAATGATTGAAATCACTCTGTTGTTTATGGCGCTGACGTGACTTCTAACTGTGGATTTTATTTATCTAACACTGATTCACATATCGTCTCACAACATAACTCAACTTCTACAGATTTTTTTTTTCTTAATCTTTAATTTTTTTTTATATTTTTTTTTTTTTTGTTATTTACATATTATTTTATTACTTAATACTTTAGTTGTGTCAAGCATATTTTTTATTTTCTTTTTGTATTCTTACTTGGTTTTGATTTTTGTTACAGGCACCAGTCTCTCACAAAGGTGAAATACAGCTGAGACCTTATTTTTGTACACATTAACTTTAAGTCAGCTTTGTGAAGAGAAAATAAACGATTATTTTATTATTTTTATTTTATCTCATGTCCACGTTTTGCTAGTGAAGAAACCCATATGGAATCTGCATTGTTTTCCAGCTTTCATTATCAAAGATTCCCGAATATTGTTTTGCTGAACGTCGTCGGTAGCAAAATTAATATATTGTTACAGATGGTGAATCTTATTTACCGTTTCAACGTTCTGGAAGTGAAAAAACCCATATGGACTGTTCACTGTTTTCCAGCTTTAAATCAAAGGTTTTCGAATATTATTTTGAAAATCAGTATCAAAAGTAGTACTTATATTCAAGACTAGCTTCTGCCCGTGACTTCGTCCACGTCAAATTTTTGCTCCCCTGACCCTTCCCGTCGCATCGAATTGCCTGTTAGTTTTCAACCATTTTTCGTTACTGCTCCACTCCTTTTGATCGTAGCGTGATGTTATACAGCCTATAGCCTTCCTCAATAAATAGGCTACAAAACACAAAAAGATTTTTTCAATTCAGACCAGTAGTTCCTGAAATTAACGCGTTCAACAAAACAAACAATCAAACTCTTCAGCTTTATAATATTAGTATAGATGTGCATGGTGAAATGTTTACGCTATAAACTGAAATACGCCAGTCCATTTTGTGTTAAGAGGTTAGTATAATTTATTAACAAACAAACGGCCTGTAGGTAAATAAATATTGGATTAGGTACTACTGACCCGGTTATTGAAAAGGGTGTAAAGAACACCAATATTTACCTAAGCCATTATAAAGGTTGATTGACTTGCCCTCAATAATTATGTGCCAAAGGTGTTCATATGGGCACGCCACAATTGCGGCGGTAAGTCCCCTCTTTGAGGAGTGGATTGAGAGGCGCCACGACGTCCTCACCTTCCGCCTGACGCAGGTTCTCACCGGGCATGGGTGCTTCGGTGGGTTCCTGTTCAGGATAAAGCGGGAGGAAACGTCCGGGTGTTTCCATTGTGAGGATCGTCTGGAGGATACGGTGGAGCATACAGTGGAGGTGTGCCCTGCCTGGGCGGAGCACCGCCGTGTCCTCGTGGAGGCGATCGGCGGCGGCGACCTCTCGCGTCCGGCCCTGGTGCGAGCCATGGTACGGAGCGAGAGGGCATGGGAAGCCGTCACCTCCTTCTGCGAAGCAGTAATGCTCGCGAAGGAGGAGGCGGGGCGCGTGAGGGAGTGGCAGTCTCTGCACCCTCACGTCCCTAGCCGCCGCAGGAGGAGACGCCCCGGGCGTCGGGAGTCGATAGCGGACTCCCGGCCACCGTAGGCGCGAGCTTGCGGGCGAGCAATGGGTAACTCGCTGCCCGGTAAGGATCAGGCTCGGGTCGACGGCGCGTAGTGTTCCACGCGCGCCTCAAAGAGATGTCAGCAGCAATGTAGGGGTCTGCTAGGACCGATGCCTGCCAGGGTCACGAGATTGTTCGAAAGAGACACCGTGACCCTGACACATGGGCAACTGAAGGAACACGGGTGGGTTTTAGTCAGTAAAAGTCTGACATCCCGCTCCGCCCAGAGCGAGAGAAGTCATTTGATGATATCCCATGCAAAAAAAATAATGGTTGTTACCTTAATCTCCTAGCATACATTTAAATACAATAAAAAGTCGTGTTGTCTATTGATTAACACCGTCCACTCTCCGATCTATTTTCACGTTGTAGTGAACGTGAATTAAATAAAGACGTTGATTGGGTAATAAGTTTTTTCACGAGGACGTAGTCTTCGACAGGCCGCCATTTTGCGGCCAGTGACTCGCCATTTGATTAACAAATGAACACAAAGTGTCTTCATAATCCCTAGTTCTTGTTGACCAAAACCTCGGTACATCCTTGCCTGTTTTTTTTTATTTTTTTTTATTTAAATGATGTTTATCAAGATACCTAATGGTTTAAGGTAAGCCTATTATAAAAAGTACAAAATTTTTTTATTAAACAAAACAATTTACTATTAAAATGTATACAGTAAAAAGACAAAATGACCACGCGGATGGACGTTAGCTAAAATATCAAACTGTTTTCATCAAGTTCGGCATTTAATCAAATTGATTTTCCATGTGTTTTCTAATGGTTTGCAAATAAAACAAAATGTATCAACAATAGCCGTCCGAAATTGTCAAAGGTTTAATGATGCGATGTAATAGGTTGGGGAAAAAGTTTCTTCGCATTTTTTAAGAAAATTCAAAACATTTTTTAACAAAGTTTATTTACATTTAACTAAAGTATGTAGGTACCATTTTGTTCGATAACTTTTTGCCATCTTGTAGGTAGGGACATGATCCCATTGCTATAGAAATTTTGGGACTTCTGGTCAAAATACCGCGACAAGTGGTTTTGGCAGTCCTCTCGTGATGTTAACCTGACACTGCCTAAAGAATTCTGAAGAGACCGAAACAGGTGGAAATCTGAAGGTGCAACGTCAGGACTATACGGCGGATGCATTAACACCTCCCAGCCAAACTCTCTTAATTTTTGTTGGGTGGCTAAAGATGTGTGAGGTCTAGCGTTATCATAATGAAAAACCACACCCCTTCTGTTGATTAATTCCGGCCGCTTTCTCTCAACTTCTTGCTTTAATCTCATCAGTTGTTCGCAGTAGAGTTCAGAATCGATGGTCCTGCCTGGTGGTAACAGCTCATAATGAATAATGCCCTTACGATCCCACCACACACACAGCATCACCTTCATGCGAGTTAACCCGGGTTTCGCCACAGTCTGTGAAGCCTGACCGGCCTTTGACCACGACCTTTTTCGCACGTTCTTGTCATACATGATCCACTTTTCATCACCAGTTATCAGCTTCTTCAAAAATGGTTCGGTTTCATTACGTCGTAATAAAGAATCACAAATGAGTACACGGTTCATTAAGTTTTTTTCAGTGAGATCGTGAGGTACCCAAATGTCGAGCTTTTTTGTGTACCCAGTTTTTTTCAAATGCACCAAAACTGTTTAGTGGTCAATTTCCAGTTCTTCAGCTACGTCGTAACTACTGGTATGCCGATCTTGCTCCACTTTTTCAAAAATGGCATCCATCTTATCCGTAATAGGGCGACCAGAGCGACTTGCATCTTTGACATCAAAATTTCCGGATTGAAAACGCTTAAACCAAATTTGTGCTACTCTCACAGACACTACACTAGGTCCATAAACATCGCAAATTTTTTTCGCGGCTTGCGTTGCATTTTTACCTATTTTGTAGTAAAATTTTAAAATGTATCGAATTTCTTCATTAGATTCACTCATCTTGACGGTACGAAAAACAAATGAAAATCACAAATTTTCCTAATTTGAATTTGGAATTATGTTCTTTAAAATTTAAACTTTCAATGATACCAAAACCAGCCAGATACAAATAGTATAGCCAAAGAGATTTTATTACAAGTTCATACATACTATAATGCGAAAAGACTTTTTCCCCAACCTAATATATAAATTATCTTTATCAGGCATAACGTAGACTCGGCTAACGAGCCTCCTCAAATGTTGATACATATCAGCTATTGCACTTATACCTACCAGGACTTTAAAAAACAGGTATTTTTGAGAACCCGTACCGTTGGCCTTGATGTGACACCGGTACCACACAAAGTACCGGTAGGTACTATTGGTACCAGTAGGTACTAAACGTAATCTGTACCTTCTTGGTACTTGTACTAATAGTATTTCTAATCAGTATCGATATGTACTTTACCGGAACCTAATATTAAGTAGGTACCTACTCACATAAAAGGATAATTCATACAAAAATAACTTACTTATTTAGAAAAATTACCTCGGTTCAAATACGAGATTTGTGGTCGGTACGCGGCGGGTACCTGCATTTGGTACCGGTCATGTATCGGTACTTATAAGGTGGAGTACCGGTACCTTCCCGCCTGGAATCGTTACCATCTGGAATCGGTACTGAAATGGCAAGAACCGCTAACTTGTACCGGTATACAACCTGTGCTTTTGGTACCGGGTCTAAGCCCTAGTTTCCACTAACATTAAGGAGGCACCTACTATGACTGGCTACATTATTTAACTACGGTTCTTACGGTATTTTTATCCTTAACATCTCGTCGTAGATATTATAATATCGTGTGGGAATTTCTATTTCCTACTGCCGCGGCCATCACCGTCGTGGAACATGCATGGGTGTTGAGTACCTACTCATGATTCATGGGTGTTATGTCAAGAGGCGCAACATAGTGTCCTCGACGATTAGCCACTACCTAAGTACCTATCATACCTATCCGTTTACCCAGCGAGCTACTAATATGACGGCTAGCCCAATGGGCCATAGGATAGCATAGATTTGCAATTGTGCAGGTATTGTGCGTCTTTGGGCCTACAAAGTCGAGAAAAATGACTCAGTGGTAATAATATTATTATTTTAAGAAGAAAATAAACAGTCATGAGGCAGAAAATAAGCATTTTAGTATTTTAGTAGAAGTTTTCAAAGTAAGCAAATTACCGTTTTTATGTGTTCGTTTGTTTTTAATTAGCTTCGATAATATCTTCTCATTAGCCAAGCGTTAATTACCTACTGGAAAACAACATTGTTATTGTTTTAATTTGTTATGGTTTTGCAATTTCAGTGTTAAGGCCAAGTTAGTTAAAAAAATCTGCAAAATGTTTATGACCCTGTGCCTACATTTCCTATTAGTAACATTCAGAACTTGCGGATTCGTATGATCGAGATCACGGAATCGAGATCGACTGTCACGTAATTTTAACCAACAAGGTGCGCCATCTGTTGTGACTGTGAACAGCACCAATTAAAACGTAATACATAGTCGCAAAAATTCTTCAGTACTGTGCAATACACCACCATAGCTGCGACTCTATTAAAAAGTCGTTCAATAATTAAGGGTTTTCATCTACCTATTATAGGTTTTAGATATTAACAGCATTTCGTACACCATCTATGCGCCATCTATTTTCTGAACTAATCCAAAATCCAAATAACAGAAGACTCGTGTAGAGAACCAACCAAACGTAACTATTTTAGTCTATGGTTATGCTATTATCTGTACCCATATAGTATTCCCCAAGTGTTGCCATAGCAGAAAAATTTCCCATTATATTCGTAATAAGCAAAACACTCCAAACACTAAAAATATAAAGATATTAGAAAACATGAAACTATTCTATTCATAATTCGCTATTGATTATCACGTGTTCTAGGGTTGTGTAAAATATATCGTTGATGGGCAGGAGAGAATGGAAGATATAGAGTTCGTACAATAATAGTAATCCCGCATACGTGGACGAATATTTATTTTACATAGGTAGGTACTTGTCGCATTATAACATTGCACAACAGAACGAAGCGCGAATGAGTCTCTGCGCGTCGATAAAACAGTGTTCGACTTTCAACTCTCGGCACTAAGTAGTGCGTTGAAGATCCAGTGCGCGAAACAATCCCACTGCGATTCTATTACGGTCTTGGGAATTAATGTATGCGCTGACTCAAATAATGGCCAAAAATAGAAAAAAAGTCCATAAGTCTGTAATAGATTATATTGTAGTAATAATATTTGTATTTTATTTTTAAGAAAACAGTTTCGAAATAGTTACTGTGGTTCTGGCACAGGCAACTAAAGGAGCCTAGGTAGGTTTTAGATGTCAAAGTTTGACACACCTTCCCGCTCCGCCCAGAGCGGGAAACGTCATTTAATGATTTCCCACCCACAAAAAAAGGGCCGGTTAAGTTTTAGTATGCCAGCAGTAAATTTAAGGGGTGAAGGGGTGGGAGGGGGGGAGGTGTAGAGCCCCCCCTGTGAGGGAAAAGTTGCGCAACCCCCCCGTTTTTGAGAAATATTTTTTTTAATATTCTAACCTCACTTTCGAATTTTCGTGTATCGACATCGATTTAAAGGCCAGAAAAGGTGTGGGATTGACGAATAAAACGAATGACTCACCCTTTGCATCAGTTTAAGGATTTTCAAGGCTTAAAATATAAATAATCACATCCTAATTACACATAAACCATGTCGGGTTTGGGCCGGGAGTGTACGACTAAACACGACAGACTTTTCGCCGATAGGGCTTATCAACGTAATCTAGTCGTTTCTGGCACTCGCCGACCGCTGCCGCGGCACCGCTCGCTTCGCTCGCTCGGCTCGTGCATGGAAGGTCACAGTTTTAACCTAACCTAACCTCCCCAAACCATGTCGTTTCTGATTCGTGGGCTGACAAACTAAAACTAAGCCAAAGGGCCAGTTGGTCGGCTGAAATACGTATGTAGTTTTGACATGTAATGTAGTACTAGAGGTTTGAAAAACGTATATTTATTTTTCTTTGGTGGGAAATTGAGATTTGATGTCTGTTATCACTAAATTTTATAGACAATGGCTTAATATTGAAGACATTGATAAAAATAAGACTTGGTTTCGGCCTGACTATTGGATATCGAAGACATTGAATAAAGAAGACATGGTTTCGGCCTTGATTATATTATAGAAAGACAAGAAAGAAAAGAAGAATTGGAAGAAAAAGAAAACTAAATCAGACTTGGCTGTATGGGCTCAGCTCCCTTTGCCTGTCCCAAAGAGGGACGAAAAGAACCAAAAAAAAAAAAGACAATGGCTTAAGATGGGCCATCTTATTTGCCGGTAATATTGGCACCAAATAATCTAAATCTACTATTTTAATACTGATTAAAGTCGTGGAATGTGATGGCTTGTAATCGTCTGTTAGTGAGTTCTGGATTTGAATAAGTGGAAATAATAGTTTATATTTGTGCAAATCTCAGTATAATGTTGGCACATCGATTTTGATGTGTTTACACAATGGGCCATTGTTTAGTTTTTGACCAGCCGTGGACAAAAATGAACGTGTTTAAATATAATTTAGATAGGTAGATAATGCTTACACTAAGTAATTAGGTAACAATGTCGTGGTCAAACGAAGAGACTTTCAGATTCATAGATTTATATAAAAGAGAAATCGTAATTTGGAATCCAAAACATGAACATTACAAAGATAGAACTAAGGTAAGGAAATTTCAAGAAGTGGCGGAAAGCTCTATTTCTCTTAGCTTTAAAACCTGAAAATGATTTGTAATTACATAGTTACTTTTGTTATGATTTAGAATTTTACAAGACAAGTTTCATGTCCAGATGAAAAGCATGCTAATCCCTACCAAAGTTTAGATCTCAATGGCGCGAAAAATGTACATTTAAATAAACTGGCTATTATATTACCTGACTCAAAAAAGCGCCGTTATAAATAAAATTAACTTTACCGCAGGTTCAAGAAGCATGGAACCGTTTAGAATACAACATGCAGGTACCGGTTGCAGAACTGAAGAAAAAGAAAGAAACACTGATGACCGCTTTCCGATTACATTACAAGAAAATACTGCAGTCTTTACGAGCCAATGAGGATGAAGTCTATAAACCTATCTGGATATTTTATGAGCCATTAGAGTCATTCTTGAAAGATGTATATGAACCACCAGGCTCTGATTCCTTTGTAAGTATAAAATACTTGCTTAAATATATTCTTATTTAAAAATACTTAATGTTACATTTCAAAGTCTTGTGCAGGCCTTAAGGCGCGGACTGACTACGATTTTAAATGCTACAACTACATGCTACAGCTCCAACAAATAAGGTTGAAAATTGAATAAATATTTGGATTGACAATGTGACTAAGCTGCGAATTGGCATTTATTTTACGGTTTTATTTAGATTATTCACATTAAATTAAATAATTGTCTGGTTAAAGTTTTAAAGTAATGTTTATTCTATTGAACTCTTTAAAAAAAAAATGTTGTTATCGCTGAAAATACAGAGATGTTCGACGTCAAAGTTTTTTTTGTGAAACAATTTTTATTGGGAATATCAAACAATTTTTCACTATTCTATTCGGTTAGAATTTTTCTTTAAACCCTTCTCTGTCCACTGTATTTTTTGTGTCGTATATTTTCATTGCGTTACGTCATACTCGATTGTCAAAGACACCAGTGTTTTGTGAATATTGAGGTAACACCGCGCCTTAACAAAGCATTCCTTATTGAATGTACTAAAGAAAATATGAAATGAAGAAGGAAAAATTGTCTTAAATGTAATTTAAAGAACCTAAATAAAAATTCCATTGTTCCCGCCTCTGCATTTTAAAGTCTGTACAATATTTCTTTATGAATATAAGTCATGTGTATTACTTTCAGGCATCAACATCATGTAGGCAAGAACTTGACACCACTGATGAGCTGGATGAACGAGAAGACGAAGACAATGTAGACTCCAGCTCAGAACGGAAGACAAATATCAAGCCTAAACTACGCTTAGTAAATCGGTTTGCAACTAACTTACCCCTAGAGTTACAAGAAGTCAGCAAAGAAATGACGAATGCTTTCAATACTTTGAACCAGGCTTTAAAAAATTCTAAAAGGCAGAGTGTTCCGAACCCGAAAGAGGAAGATGACTGTGACTTATATGGGAGATTATTGGCTAAAAAGCTAAGAAAGTTCTCAGATACAGAGAGGCTAGAGATCATGTATGAGTTGGATGGCTTATTGCTGAGCAGATGCACAACTAACAGTGAATTAATCACTAACAGTGATCTGAGTGACAGTTAGTAAATGGTTTTCAGCAGATTTCAAATCTGCTGTGTACAGGTGCAAATGGACTTGATTTAGTTTTAAACAAAGACTGTAGTTATGCTCCTATTTAGTGGTACTGTAGTGGTTTAAAATAATAACAATAATAATTATGACTGTTTATTGTAAGTGAGTAACATTATCTGTGCCGATAATCTTGTGGAAATCTCGTTTAAGGTGAATGCCTAGATAGCCCTCGCCATACATTTTTCAGGTGTGGAAATCTCGGTAAATAAACAGTTTCTGCAGAATAAAAGCAACTGTAATGAGACTTTATAATGTATTATGTTCGCGTATAGCCCAAATTTTATAAAAAAAACAGTATTTCTAGGAGAATTAGACCGAATAAAAAACGAAAAATCTTTACATGTGTGAGTGACCTGAATCGCGCCATCTGACAGAAATTTATAGAACCACTGAGAAAGTTGGTTGCTGTTGTGTTACGAGTTTACGATTAGTAAACATTCATAATAGATGGCGCTGTTCGATATTCGAACATTTTAAAAGAATTTATCTTTTAAATTCGATAATGCGACGTTGCCATTCTAGAGGCAGCGCGCGCACACCGCGTTGTTGCCATACCGTCAATGCGTGATTACTTGAGTCTTGAAAACTTGCGAATCGTTTCCAGAATATTGTGTTTCTAGCAAGTTAGCGCCGGGCGCGCGGGTTTGCCCGCGGAGTTAACATTTTATGATTGATAAAATGTTTTTTATTATGGAATGAGAAAGAATGCTTTACATAAAGTGAAAAAAATATCTCTGCGATCTGCCCTTGGTTCACACAGATACAATACTAATGTAATTATTGTATTATCTAGTTTAAATATGTAGTAAGTAGTTACTAGTACACGACTTTCCAGATTTAAAAATCTTTTTAATGTATGTAAGTAGGTACTGATAACATTCTGATACGCTTAGGTACTAATCCATTGGTTTGGGTTGAATAAAATCAGAGAATAGAATTTGATGTATAAGTAAGTTATAACTAAATCAGGCGATCAGCGAAGCTACCTACACAATGGTGAAACGTAGGTACTACGTACATCTATTGATTGAATCATATTTATTCTTCTATTCTTTTATAATTCATGTGAAACCAGCAAGATTAGTGAATACACAGACAAACCACTTTGATTTTTCATAATTGCTTATTTTACTAGTATTATTAGCACACACAAAATGCGTCAAGCAGGGTTGCCAACTTTATTTTTTAGAAGATCGTACCATACATTTTAAAAGATCGTACTTTGCTAAGAATTCAAAAATAAAAATAGTACGCATTGAAATTTCAATAAAATAAATGGTAAACAAATGTGGTGGGTGTTACTATAACTTCAACGCAAAATTTAACATTTTGGTATAATATTTAAGAATCTGGACACCAATTTAGCAACTAAACTTTACTACGAGGTTTTTTTTTACTAAAGAAAAGGGGCTCGGAAGAGACTTTGTCATGAAATCCACACGAAACAATAAACACCAGTATCATTAGAACTTAAAACGGGATATTTACTTTGTTTATTATTACTTTTAAAAAACTGTGCTACATATTACTGAGAACCATTCAAATGAGTGCCATCCGTGAAACAGTTTTTATCAGGGCTTGTTAACGTTACCAAATTCACACTATAAGTATCGTTAAGTAACGTTATTTTCATAAAGTTAATATTTTAACGGTAATACGGGTAACGATACTTTGGTATCGAATCTATAAAATAACGTTACCAATTAACGTTACTAGTATCAAAAAAATCAAAATCAAAAGTCATTTATTCAAACTAGGCTGCTAATGAATGTGTGGGGGTAGTGCGTCTATTATGGTGGGTAATAGAACACTGAAGTACGTTTGAATGCAACCGAACATTCCGTAGATACCCTATCGTTGCACCAATCACGTTACGACACGTCATAACTTGTTGCGCTCGCGCACTCTTATCCCTTGATTCCCGGAAATAAGTCTCAAAACAAATTACGTCATACCTACCTATGGTGGTGGAAAATGTCGAACATTGTTTTTTTTTTAAGAACTAAGTAGGTATTGAGGTTTTCAGGCCGTTTAGTATACATTATTTTAAATTTCAATTTAATTGGAATAAATTGCTTAACTAAAATAACATGACTCTTCATACAAATTTGATATATATATATATATATCTCCGAAAGTACTCGTTAAATTAAAAAAAGTCAAAGAATAAAAACGTTTTAAATTTATGCCTAAATACCAAAAAAATATATTTGATCTCTTAAAACCCAACCTTGTAATCCCAGCCCACTGTGCGGCGGCGCTCTACGGCAACATCGCCAATCAAACCAGGGCTTGGTAACGTTACCAAATTCACACTATAAGTATCGTTAAGTAACGTTATTTTCATAAAGTTAATTTTTTAACGGTAACACGGGTAACGATACTTTGGTATCGAATCCATAAAATAACGTTACCATTACCGTTACTAGTATCGATACTTTTATCGTTACTTAATGCGTTGTTGTCAACCCACGCAACCTAAGCGGCACGCCATGAACGGTGGCGCTCTACGGCAACATCGCCAATCAAACGATGAAATGCAACTTCATTAATGTAGACGAAAGAAAGAGATGAAAGAAAATAAATAAAAATTTAACGTTACTCAGTTACCGGTAAAGCGTATGCCAAGTATCGTTACCAAGCATAACGTGACCTCTACTAATAACGTTATCTTCGTCCGATGAAAGTAACGATACCAAATTTTTAACGTTGTTCAAAGCCCTGAATCAAACGATGCAAATGCAACTTCATTAATGTAGACGAAAGAAAGAGATGAAAGAAAATAAATAAAAATTTAACGGTACTCAGTTACCGGTAAAACGTATGCCAAGTATCGTTACCAAGCATAACGTGACCTCTACTAATAACGTTATCTTCGTCCGATGAAAGTAACGATACCAAATTTTTAACGTTATTCAAAGCCCTGGTTTTTATTGAAAAGTGAAGTGTTTTTGTGTTTTATTGACGGTAAGTGTTATTTTTATGTACAATGAATGATTTTCAAGGTGATATAGAGTATTATTATAATGGTAATTAATTACCCTTAAAACTTTACAAAAGTGTAAGATTTAGAAAATGAAATACAAAATCAAACGTTAGCAACACTCGTTGATTGTCGTCACATGACATACTACGAATTTCAAATTCAAATTTCAAATATTCTCTCTGAAAACAACAGCTTGATGGTGGTGTTATTTCTGATTATTACAAATTTCTTGAAACATTTCATAAATAAGATACATTTGCTGTTGTTTGTAATTATTCTTTTTGATTACAGATTGAATTGCAACTGAACTGCCTAAGATGAACCCGACGAATAAACTTGCGTATATACGACATGTGTATTCAGGACCGCGAAAATCACGGAAAAAAGTGCAAGCAGCATTCAAAAGACATCATGGAAGTTCTTTTAATGATCTATAGTGAGTAAATTAGATTCCCATAAGATTTCGAATCAGATTTACGTGAGTGGAGTATTTGATACTCGTTGGTTCGTGTTGTAGTCTTGGTTTACCGCCATTTTTCCTTTATTATGAAAAAAAAAGAAAAGGTGGCTCGTTATGGTTAGTTTCAAATAGTATTATGTATTGAGCAAGTTTTAACGAATTGCAGCCGGGTGGAAGCATGGCGTAACAAAAAACAGAAGGTAATGGAAGAAACCGCGGACTGTCCTGTTGTATTTAGGTACCTACAGACCTATCAATATTTTTCTGTCTCTCAACATTGTTTTTATGAACTGTACTTACCTATTTCATTTATTTATCTTTTATTTCAGTCCAACTCAAGATCATCATCAGCTGTCCAACCTTTCGACAGCTGAAGATACGCCCAAAACCTATTCGCGTGGTATACCAGAAATTCGATACGAAGCCATAGCCTGCAGCTCTAGCTCCAATACAGTTGAATCTGTTACAGAGCAAGTAGAGACTGTTGATTTTGATTGGCCACAACCCGATTCAGAGACTGAAGCTTATCAACTAACTGTGGAAAGAACATCAAGTGACAACTTATCAGGTTTGGTAGGGTACCGTATTGTTGACTTGAAACATGTGATCCAATGGGCATTTCAAATGGAAAACCATCGACAGTCTTGTGAGTCATCTCAAATAGAGTATATTAGTGAACACCGGAAAGGATTTCACAGTTTGTTAACATTTAAATGTAGCATGTGTAATAAAATATGGCAGCAAAGCACAGAGAAGAAACAGAAAATTAACACCGCATTTGTATGGGCAACTGTGACTGCTGGAAGTTATTACACTCAAGCAGCACACATCACAAGTCTAATGGATATACCAACAATGACCGGACAAACGTTCCGTTTAATTGAAAAACAATTGGGCAATGTATGGCATGAACATTTGACCGAAGAAATAAAGAAAGCTGGTGAGCAAGAAAGGTCTATTGCTATTGATAATGGAAATGTTTCTTCAGATGGTATTCCATACATTACTGTATATGTAGATGGCGGATGGTTGAAAAGGTCATATGGTCACAACTTTGATTCTTCATCTGGAATGGTAAGTCCCAACTTGATACCATATTTTTGTGTTCATTACATTAGTACGCTTTTGCTTGTTTGTAGTGATGAAGTTTATGTTTGACAATACCAAAGTACAACATATTTTACACAATGTTCAGTGTTTTGATTTATGATTTCTTACAATATTTGAACTAAGAACTTTAATTTTAGGCCTGCATTATTGGAAAGGAAACCAAGAAATGTCTTTATCTTGGTGTCAGGAACAAATATTGTTATATGTGCCAGTATTATGAGCGAACAGGTTCAGACACTAAGAGTCATGGTTGCTGCAAAAACTTTACTGGGCCATCTACTGCAATGGAATCTGATATAATTGTTGAAGGATTTCAACAGAGTGAGAATATGCATAATCTTCGGTACCTAAGTTTTATAGGAGATGGGGATTCTTCAGTGTTTGCTAATTTGAAAGAAAAAGTGTCTTATGGAAACCAAATAAAGAAAATTGAATGCAAGAATCATGTTATAAAAAACTACACGAGTGCACTTTACAAGGTAAACAACCACTTCTTAGAGTTATAAATAATGATTTTACACTAGCTTTTACTTGCGGCTCTGCACGTGTTAAAATGTTTACCTGGATAAAAAGTATAGTAGGTCCTATGTCGTGGTTATAAAATATCTGTGTGCCTAATTTCATCCATATCCATTCAGTCATTTTTCAGTGCTTGTATACATATTTTATATTAAAAAAAAAACAAATATTTCACTTACAGTAGGATTTCGCAACTATAAAATAAATGTTTCTCTCTTTTTCAACCGACTTCCAAAAAGGAGGAGGTTATCAATTCGACTGTATTTTTTTATGTTTGTCCACCGAACTCCGCGAATTGTCGACCGATTTTCAAAATTCTTTTTTTATTTGAAAGAGTATACACCTGAAGTGGTCCCATTCACCAAATGAGGATCTGATGATGGGATCTCAGGGAAATTGAGGGTAAACCTCAAATTTTATTAGCATTTTCAATGTTTTTACACGCTTTATATTAGCTTCACTTGTATGTTTGTTTGTAACTGACTCCTTATAGCGCGATTTTTTTGTTTGTATTTGTTTTAGAAGTCAGATATTATTTTCAAAAAGTTTTTTTATCTTCCTATGTTTTAATAATTTTTTTTAAAGATTTTAGGTAATACGAAACTCCCTCTGTATGGACGAAATATTTTGAGGCCTAAATTGATGAAATTGACACTAGTAGCGCGAAAGATTATTGTTCACAATAGCAGTCAGCCAGGTTCAATGGCTGATGATTTAAGGAATAGTCCACTTCATGTATTTGGACAGCATGAAAAATGTAAGGAATATTACTGTTCAGTGAAGCAATTACCACCTGACGAGAATAAACAGCAAGACAACCAAGTAGAAATCCTAAGAAATACAGCACCAGAGGTCTGGGCTCTTATTTATGCTGCAAATGAAAGAATCGCTTTGAAAGCTGGACGGTTGTCTAACGAAACAACAAATGTTGCAGAAAATTTTATGAGTGTCATTAATAAATTTAACTGTGGAAAACGACTCAGTCTTGGAAAAGGAGGCTCTTATCAGCGGCGTGTTCATGTAGCAGGTAAATAAGTTTTTTCATAGATATTTTAAAACAATAATTATATGATATCTCTAGCAACCCACATGATCTATGACTTCTTCTCTCCATAATATAAAGAGGTTTTTCTCAACTTTTGATTACTTATGGAACTTTCAATGGTCATCATAAAAACTTAGGTTGCAAACAGACATGTATGTGACATGATTTGGCTTTTCAGGATTGTCTCATTCTGTAGGACATAAATGGCATCAAACTGCATGGAAAAAAAAGACAACAGAGAGCCCTGGACAATATTTTAAAAAATATGTCCATCAAAAAGAGAGAAGTAGATTGCGCCAACAGAAAATGACTCGAAAACGGCTTTTTACTGAAAAAAATAAAACTCAACCTGATAAGGACTATGGCCCAGCAGCAAGTGACCCTGTCGATATTAATGAGGTAGAATTAAAACGGCTCTGTGAATTGAGATTGCTTAAATTCCAAGAAGATACACAAAAAATAGTACTAATTGAAAAGCAGACTGTGGGTCAACATGATAATGAAAAGTATCTCTCATACAGATCTGACCGTCTCACAGCAAGCCAGTTTGGAATGGTAAGATATATTATCAGCCATCCTCTTTTGTTTCTTACTTTCTAAGAAGCCACAGCACAAGCCAGTACAAGAATTATGATTGTCACTTTGTTCATTTTAGGTTTGCAAACGTCGTAATGCCACACCATGTCACAATCATGTGAAATGCATTCTCTACAAAAATAATATTTGTACTAAAGATATGATGTATGGACAACAAAATGAACATGTTGCAAAGAGCATGTTTATGCAACAATATGGCAAAACTGTCAGGCCATCAGGACTTTTCATTGATGAAGAATTTGGATTCTTAGCAGCTAGCCCTGATGGTAAGATTATTCAATAATAAAAATATACAAATAACTAGCTTTTGCTTGTGGTTCTGGCCCTATGGATATTGTGTCGCGTGAATTTTTTAAATTTGGTTCAGTAGCGTAGGCCTAAAAACTTTTCTTTTTTACAGGTATTATAGAAGCAGAAAATACTATTGTAGAAATAAAATGTTTTCCCTCCTTGGAAAGGAAATCTCAAAATATTAGCGAAGCATCAGAAAATAGAAATTTTCCTATTCATTTGGAAAATGATGTTTTAGTTATGAACAAAAAGCATAATTATTATTATCAAGTAAGTAACAAATATCATTATTTCTTGGTATGTATGTATAAAAATAATGTATTTCTTGGATTGTTTCTTTTTAACAGCTATTATTATTTTGATTCTAGGTCCAGGGTCAATTGCGAATTACCAAAATGAATAAATGTTACTTCATTTGCTTTATATCTGTCACCCAACCATTGACTGTCATAGAAGTTAACCGGGATGAGGAATTTATCAACGCTATGATGCCGAAGTTGGTAACATTTTTTAAAACATGTGTACTGCCGGAAATTATTTTGAGAAGAGTTGAGAAAAATGCTAAATGTCTAGACATCAAGGAATTAAAAGGTATAAAAATATAAGTCTTACTCATTTCCTAACTTATTCCGCAGGTCTCTGAGGTGTGGGTTCAGTAAGAATAGTCTAACAAAACTGTGTAAATTCATTTGTTGCAGCGAAAACTGCGTCTTCCAGCATTTGATTCAGATCGCACGGAAATTATATAAATGGAAGTAAAAAGTGACAAGCAGAAGACTGATACGGCGCGGCGGCGGCGGCGACTGCAAAAAGTAGCGCGTAGAAAAGAAGATATTTTATTATAAAAAAGAAGATATTTTATTATAATATTTATAAGTATCTTTGTATGGTGGTATGAGTCGATGGTTCGAATCCAAGCCGGCACTTTGCTTTGTGTAAATTATTTCATCACCACATTTCAGAGGCCTGAGTCTCAGCAGTGGGAACATTATAGAATAATTAATAAGCTATTTTTGCACGTAGCGATGTATAGTTTGTGTTTTTTTGTTAGTTCATAAGATTTTTCTGTGTAGATATAAGATTTTTCTGTGTAGATAAGTTTCACTCATGTATTTAGGTACCAGCCTAACAATTCAATTGTAAAAGAATATTTATTGCAGTTCAAAATTGTATCATAAGTAGGTATTCTTGAAACATAAATAAATGTTATGGTTAGCTAGCAACCACTTTGTGTTGTTGTGTAAGATACATGTGCCGTTATATATACTTACGTATGATGTTATTTATATTGTAATCTACATACATAATTCATTCATACATAATACTAAATCATAATTGTAAATATCAAAATATTTAAAAAAGTATGTTATCTTTGTATGGTGGTATGACTCGATGGTTTGAATCCAAACGGAAACTATCTAAGTAAATGTAGTGAGAGTAAATAAAACGATTATTTTTATGAAAATATTAACCCCTTTTTACTAAATAAATATTATTAATTTATAGTAAAGTACAATAAAAAGCTTTACAATGTAATAAATAGTCTTTTATTTATTTATTTAGTACACGTCACTATTTACACTTCCATTCCTTCTTCTTCCTTACATTTCTTCCCGTGGGTGTCGTAAAAGGCAGGGATTTACTAGAGAATGGGCAGCAGCGTTCTCTATGCATTTTACCATCACACTACGATCGCCAACCCGCTTGCCAAGCGTGGTGATTATGGCAAAGCCCCCCAAATAGGGGGAGGCCTATATCCAGCAGTGGACGTCTTGCGGCTGAGATGATGACTATTTACACATTACAATTTAGGTTCAGTTACATTACAACAACTTATAGGGACAGTGTACCTATATTACCTAAAATAATTTATATGAATAATTTACTAAGTTGAAAAGGTATCGAGACTAGAAACAAAAGTATGCTTAGACCAATAATTATACTAATAAGAAATAGATTGGAACATAATATGAAGTATGTAAATTAATAAATTTTTTTTAGTTAATTCGGTCCTCTTTAAATTAACGCCATCTGGACATTTTCAACTTTTGTATAAAACGACATCTAGTGGTGTCGAAAGTTACTACTATTTACTTTGCATGTGTGTGTAAAGAGTAAAGTCAAGCGGCTAAATCTTTAGAATGTACAAATCTTTGTATGAGACCAGTTAACAAGCACAGTGACTATCTAAAAAAATCAAGTTAATGCCCTAGGTTTCGCATACAATAAAGTTATCTATTAAAGATTTCTAAGTTAGGCGTAAAAATTGAAAATGTTCCAAATTGTGGATCTAACGCCATCTAGCGACAAAATGGCATCTGAGATAATCATCCATCCACCTTAAACTTGCGTATTGTGATTGAAAAATGTGACTTACTTTTTGTTCGAGCTTAGTAAAAGTTATGAGTTGAATCCTCAATAGATGGCGCTAGTAGTATAAATAGATTTCCCAAGATTTCTATTTTTATGTTTACGTACCTATTACCTACAGCAATTAAAAATAATGCCAAATATTATATGTATAATGAAAATCTTATTTATTTATGTGTGTGAACATAAAAAACAGTACCTCTTAAAGTTGTGGGTAAAGGTACCTATACCTACGTGAAATATTTTTGACTTGCATAATAATTAATAATACAAATATGCTATTCATTATAATTTCTGGATGTTTGTACCCCTTTGATGACAATAGGCTCGACCCCTATTACATAGGGCTTTAATATAACTGGCGAAAAATGGGTGTAATATATATATACATATAGGTTCACCTTTCCTTGTGTCCGTTTCGACCCTTCGGACATAGTGTCGTAGAAGAAAAAGGACTACGTCCACATTACGAAGAAATTTGTAAAACACTAACAGTGAAAGTCGCAAATTCGTAGATCCAATATTCAGAAAGTTGTAAAGGTTTAATCATGGCCGCGCGGTCGGAACATGGAGAACCGCGCGGCCACGCAGTTCTCTTAAATGGAGCTAAGTAGACGTCCCATTCTTTTTGCTAAAGTGCTGCGTATTTCCATTCTGTACATGGCCAAAACGCAACCATAGGAATCTGCTCGCGTATGCTTTGTAACACAATTTTTAAATTTGTGATTACAATGTATACACGAATTTTGAGTACTACTTGTATATAGTTTGTAACATAGACGCGCACGTGCATCTTTCCAATTTATACAAGGCCATAATGCCACCATAGGAATTTGGTAGGACTTCTGATCACTTCTGATTGCCGGGCTTCGATTTAAGGGGTGGTAAGGAGGGGGGGGGGAGGAGGAGGTGTAGAGCTCCTCCTGTGAAGGAAAAGTTTAGAAACCCCCCCCCCCCCCCCCCCCCCCCCCCCTTAGAGAAGTATTTTTTTAAATATTCTAACGTAACTTTCGAATTTTCGTGTATCGACATCGATTTAAAGGCCGGAGGTGTGGGGTTGACGAATAAAATGAAGGGGAAGTAGCAACGCTCGACAGGACACTTCGCTGACAAGGCTCGTCAACAGAATCAAGGCGTTTCCATAAGTTCACAAGGCGTCACAGTTTTAACCTAACCTAACCTCCCAAACCGTGTCGTTTCTGGCCAAAGAGTGGTTTTATTCTCTTTGTTTCTGGCACTCGCCGGCTGCTACCGCGAAACCGCTCGCTTCGCTCGCTCGGTTCGTGCATAGGAAGTCACAGTTTTAACCTAACCTAAACTAATCTTCCCAAACCATGTCGTTTCTGGCACTCGCCGGCCGCTCGTCTATACAGGATTAGTTTACATGCGGACTAGCACTGTATGTTATGGAACAATTTAGTTACTTTGGCTACTACTAAGTATACACGAGTATTTGCGAACTACTCTTGTATAGATTGGAAGACCTTGATTAAAAAGCGATTTCCAATCTATACGCGACTAGTTTCACACCCTTACTTTCTGGCTAGAAACAAGGCTTTGTACAGAATGGAAATACGCTAAAGCGCTTATTCCACTACACAATTTATCGGGCCCTGCCGGCAGGGACAGGGTAGTGTAATCGCAAACAGCGAGTTAGGGTCCCTAAACCGGGCGCCCGAACGGTAGTGGAATAAGTCGCGCCCTAACTGGTAGGCAGGGAACACGATTTCCAGGGCCCGATAAATCGTGTAGTGGAATCCTGATACGATTTCGAAGAAAATGTAGACAGTACGAATAAAGCCCTAATGTCTGTACTTACTTAAACTTAAAGCTATGGCCGCGCGGTCAGAACATAGAGAACTGCGCTTCCACGCAGTTCTCTTAAACGGAGCCTTGTAGAGGTCCCATTCTTTTTGCTAACCACGGATACCATTTCATTTGCACGAAAATGTAGACAGTAATCAGAGAATAGAAGCATGATGTTATGTGACAATATAATTCATATTTAACCCATTGAAGGACATTGAACGAGACAATAGAACTTTTATCGTTATTGTGTCTATCGGCGTTGTGTCCCTTAAAGTGTTTTTGTTTGTGAAGATGCCCCTGTTCGAAGAAGCATTTTGGGATATTTTGACTACAAAGAACTATTAGGTTTAGGATAAATTGAAACTTCCAAAAGTGAGAAAATACATTTATAATCTTAATATCACTAAACATAACCGTACGCGATACATTTGTGTATCATTCATGAGATAAAATTATTTATTTCCACAAAAAAATCAACTTAATACTGAACTATGAAAGTGAGGTCGAAGCAAATAATAATTATTACAATAAAATTTATGGCCAATTCATAATGATAATAATGAGATAAAAGATTCTATTACTAAAATTGTTTCTTAATAACATAGATTCTTAGAAATACAACTAAAGAATTATAATTAAGTTCAAATGCTGTATTTTTGTTATTCATACAAGGATGGCTACTTGGAGCTTTTGTCAACATAATAAAAAAAACCATTCAATAAACCTTAGTACACATTTTTTTTATAAATTAAGTGCACACTAGTCGATCGAAAGAGGTTCAAAACCCTTTTTACGCTTATTGTTGCTATATGAAGCATACAGGAGCGAAGCCGCCTGCAGCGTAATGAAAAATAAATCTATACTGAATTTTCTAACAATTCCAAGTGTTGAAACATTACCAATATTGGTGCTTCAGCACAAAACATACATCTAATAGGCCTAGTTCCTAGGACAAAAATCTGACACGTGACAATGGCTGGCTCGCTCTTATTGTAGTTTTACTTAAAGTCCTTCACAGTTTTTATTTTTCCTCTAGCAGCAACCCACTAGAAATGTTATTGCAATGACAATAAAGATAATTTTGATTGCATCACTACAAAAATTTGTCGTAAAGTAAATGCAAACAGACTGTACTGCACGAACAAAGATCTATAGGCGCACGTGTCACTTTACGTTGTCATGGGAACCAGGCGAAGAAGTCACGTGACATAAATTTTTGAACGTAACGTTTATGCAGCTAGCAAGCCAGACCACCGCCCTCATTACGCTCAAGCTCACGCCGCACGTATTCCGCTTGCTTCTCACTTAATCCTAAAGCCTGAACTTCTTGTTCAAACTGTGTTCGTCCCCCAACTCCAACTAGGTAACCATTCAATCTAGCTGCTAAGTGCGAAGTCTGCAGCTTTGATGAGTCCATGCCGAGGCTACGGCAGAGATCTTTGTGGCCTTGCAGTCTGTATTTCTGATGATAGCTGTGGAGATGAAAAAAATCGTTTAATTTAAACTAGGATAAACTGATATGATGACTGAGCATATACATCATCATCTTTTTAGTATAAAACAAAGTCGCTTCCCGTATTTGTACGCTTAGATGTTTTAAAATTCGCAACGGATTTTTTTGTTATTATACAGAGTGATTCAAAAGCTAGTAATAAAATATAATGTAAAATGGATATCGTTTTCGTCGAAAATTCTAATCTTACACCCAATTTATTGTGACTAAAAAGGACCCTAACAGTAATCAATATAAATCAGTAGACATTATGAATCATCACGTGTCAGAACGATCTTTTGATCACTCAATTGCGCTGCATGGAAATCAATAAATCAATTCTCATGATTTGACCGGTCGGTCCAAAGTCCAATGTACTAGAATATTGGCTTTATTGATATGATCTCAAGTTCAAACACTTCAATTACAATTACAATTGCAATTATATGCAATTTAATACCAGTGGACATAGTATTTGAGTAAAGTATACCTGCTTTGGTTTACCCGACCCCAACTATTCGTTTTACGTGAATGACAGGAACGACCTCGAAAATTGAAAGTCGACTTTTACTTCTGATGTTATATTTATCAAAATCAAAAGTCATTTATTCAAACTAGGCTGAGATTCAGCACTTTTTGAACGTCAAAGTTACATAAGACAGTCCCCCCAAAACGCCCGCCCTTCGACACTTCCTAGTGCTTTAGCTGGGAAGAAGTGGCGGAACAAACTCCCCAGCAGCACAGCTGTCTGTTAAGTTAGAAGAACTTGATTCTATACAATATTGTGTAAGTTATTAATATTATAAAACAAAACATACATTATTCGCCATATCGCACACGTAGATCTAAAGTACGACAACTCAAAAATTGAGAATTTTGAGTTATCATTGTATTCATATGCTCGATAACCCTCCGCAGCTATCCAACTTAACAGGTTCAATAAGAACTTGAAAGATTCGTCGCTAGATGGCATGCCTTCTTTTGTTGAATCAACGCATGTCACCCCCCTCCCGCCTAAACAAATGAATACAATGATAACTCAACATTCAAAATTTTTGAGTTGTCTTACTTTAGATCTAGGTGTGCGATATGTCAGCTAGCACACGCCAATCGATACATTTTCTGGATTTTTTGCAATCCCAACCCAACCCAATTACTATGACGTCAAAGACCATCTATTTTTAGAATGGTCAGTAATAATGTCAATATGATAAATCTTGATTGTTTTGATTGAGAGGAAAATCGATGTGCAGAATTGAAATTAGAAGCGATGCACAAATGGAGCCCGGACATAAACAAGGAGTGGACCATGGCCTGATTATTGCAATAATGGACGGTTACTTATGTATGCAACAATGCTAGACGTACGTAAAATATTCTAAGGCTGTTGCTAGTCTTGTCAGCAAGGTTAATTTTTATTATGTCGTTACTATCCTTGTCGTGGATTCTCATTAATATTGGTATGAATGGCAACATTGTAATTTGTAAGCACTTACTAATTTAAGTGGGTTGCTCCGACCAGCCCGCGAAATTCAAAATTTCTTACGTTTTTTGCAATTTGCAGGCCAATGCTAGGTTGTATGTTGATTAAAATATTATTCGCGCCTGTAAGACGTATGTCGTTACAGAATTATAATCATCAAAATCGCCAATACAACCCTCCAAGTTCATAAAGGCTTAAGAACAAAAAAAAAACAGAAAAAGTCATTCCTACAGCTTTATGAACTTAGAGCGTTGTATTGATGATTTTGATGATTATAATTTTGTAACTACATATGTCTTACAGGCGCGAATAATATTTTAATCAACATACAACCTAGCACTGGCCTCCGAATTGCAAAAAACGTAAGAAAATTTGAATTTCGCGGGCTGGTTGAAGCATTCACCTTAATGTATTTAGTTTAATCTGTGTAGGTAAAAAGTTAAAGGAAATGTCACTTTATTGTTACTTTTTTTTTCCACGATATGATATCTAGAAAACGACAAACATTCACATGAAACGTAGTCATGAATACGCCATTAAAAAACCAAACATTTTCTTTACTTTGTGTGGGTGATGGTTTTTGAGGAGTTTTTAGCTTTATTTGTGACTGATAACCAGTGATAGGAATAGGTAGTGCCTATTTGCCTAAACTTCGAAGAACAGAGACGAGACTTCCTTAGGACTAAATTTTTTCTGGGACATCTGTTCCGAAATTCGGGACAACACTTTTAAATACATTAAAAAAATATTTTACTTGGAATAAGTAATTCGTCTATATTTACCAAAAGTTTGCGACTAGACATAACATAATAAATAACATTCACAGTTGTATTCACTATTGTATGTACATTACAACCATAAAATTTTCTGTTTATTTTTTTTGAGATCATTTTGTAAATGACTTGTTGATCAATCACAATGTTTGTATAAGGAGCCGTACACGTTTCTAAGTAAATATCTTCTTTCTAGCTCACTCTCGGCTACGTTTAATGAGATTTCTAAAGTTCAAATGTATAATTGAAAAAAAGGACATTTTGTCTTTAAAATAATAAAACGGTAATTTTTATAATTTTAGCATTCTCTATAGTAGGACGAATTTATCATTTCAAAAACAAACCGTATTTGTATTTTATCTAATGAAATATATTTCTAAAGTATATTTAAAAATGTGCATGATATTAAAATAATGGCCTTATCAGTGATAAGGCCATTATTTTAATATCATGCACATTTTTTAATGTATTTAAAAGTGTTGTCCCGAATTTCGGGACAGATGTCCCGGAAAAAATTTAGTCCTAAGGAAGTCTCGTCTCTGTTCTTCGAAGTTTAGGCAAATAGGCACTACCTATTCCTATCACTGCTGATAACTCAGTGCTAAGCGTGTTTCCTTATGGTACAAGTTAAAGATATAGGTAGCGCAATTTAAAAAAATATATATTTTATAATTTTCTAGGCGTCGAGTTCGTCCCGCCATCTACGCCTGGGTCTTCCGCGAGAGATTGGTCCTTATTGGCTCAGGGTAGAGTGGAATATGAAAAGGGAGGCCTTTGCCCTGCACTCGGACAATACAGGCTGATTTTTATTATAGGTTTATAGTTGTAGTAAAATCTCTTTGGCTATTACTACTTGTAACTAGCTGGTTTTGAAACCGTCAACTGGAAGACATAAAAGAAAATGATTTCCCGCCATTTTTCATGTTTTCAATCATAAAAGACGAATCTCGAAAGACAAAATTCGATATATTTTGAAGTTATGTAGTAAGTACTTACTCCTCAGCGGGGTAGAAGGGCCCGGCGGGAGCGATCTCAGTGCGCAGCTGTTCCTTGCAGCGTTCCTGCGTCTGTTTGTAGGACGCCTCCGCTGCTACGCGTTGCTCCTCATCGTGGTACAAGATCAGGGACTGGTACTGTATAAAAATAGCTTTAAATCAATTGTCTGATCGCAAAACGTCGAATTGAAGCACTTTCTCGGGCTTTTTGTGTTGTGTTTGAATGTCAATGTGAGTTTTGCGCCTTTGTAATAAACGATTAGCCTTAATATGAAACACCTGATAAAATTACTGTATCATTATGACTGTGATAAAAATAGGTTATAGATAAGATAGTTTTAATCAAAACTGACAATAGTGATTTCGGCAAACATTTTAGAAATATTGAATTGTTGTAATGTGGGGTATTATCTAAGATAAGATTTTAATAAACTTTTATGATCAGGTATCTCGGGCAAAATTCTAAAATGGTCCTAAAACGTAGGTAGTCTATTCACAAATCATTCGACACATCTTTGGACAGACGGTTTGTCTCCGCACGTGTAGATATTATTATGGTAGTTACACCTACACATTGGCACATGTTATTGTTTACTTCAACAAAAATATTTCTAATAACTGTACCTATGTCACTTTTACTCTATTTATACCAAATTATGATTATCTTTGTGTTGGTTCATATAAGTTATCTAATCACGTACAATGCTAAAATAAATAAGCCATAGAATGTATTTTTGTATTCATCTGCGGAGAAAAATTTCCATATATTTTCACTACTTCGTTATTTTTTGTGACATTTAGCCAAATTTCGCAAAGATATCCTTTACTTATCTGCTGGTCTACCTACCACGGTTGGCTACCTGTTTGATGTGTGCTCAACGATCCACAGGTTTTTACACTAGATCGTTTATCGTTTTAGAAGAGCGAATTTCAACGCTATCAGCCTTGGTAAACTGTATTCAACAGCTGTAAGTTTCAATATTGGGTGTTCTGGATACTGACATTTCTTAAGAGCGATTAAAATACCAATGCTGATTGCTAAGCTTGAGAAGTCTTCTCGCTTCTTTTCATCATTACATAAAGAGGTTGTACCTAACAGCAAAATTACCTGTCTCTTTAGCTTGGTGGTTAGCCCATACTCGTGGTTCGCCCAGAACATATCCAAAAGATCTGGATAGGTGACTGTTTTTGGGTCAAAGTCCAGCTCGATCACCTCTGTATGGTCACCCCTGAAAATAAAAGATATTTATTGTTTGAAAAACTTCATAAATTCATAATGTTTACTCATTTATCTTGACTGATTTGTGTATTTATTTATCTTTTGGTATTAATAGACCGCGTAATATTTATCGTGAGGAACTTCATGTTTTCAGCAAGTAGGTAATGGATAATGGCGTCCGTAGGTAGAAGACATAGGATCAAGTCTATGCACAAATAATAATTTATGATCGAGAACCTGAGGAAGGCCGTTGGACATAGTACCTATTCCAAATGAAGTGCACCAGTGCCATCAGCTCAAACGATGTTAGAGGAGACACAGTCTTCCCTCCAATTGGAGTATCTAGCTTGGTTCAGTGTATACGTAGCACACTCAATATCCTACCCATTGCTTTCAGGCTTGATAGCCATGGCATTGATATTGAGCGAAGACATTTCAGTTTTCTTTCACTCGTGTAAGTAAATATATTACGTTTTATTTAATTTTCGCATCATTTCCCAAAAACAACGCACGTGCGTGTTATATTTTATAAATAACGTGTCTAGTTTGTGTGAACACGCGAGTGACGCGAGGCGCCTTGGCCTTGCGCACGCGCCGGGGCCGCTAACCTTGGCTCTCGTTATCATTAAATTAGGCGCAACTATTATGGGACTGTTTTAAAATGGAGGATCTATGATTAGACAGGATAATAATTGTCTTTTTACTTTTTATCAATCTCATATTGATATTATCACGTGATGTCATAAATCCTTGGCATTTAATTTTATCATTGACCTTATCTTACGTTTATGAAATGATAACGGAAGGAATTCGAGGTCGCGGCAGGCCACGTATTAGATGGACGGGACGAACTGGATAGGTTCCGTCAAAATCGGCTGTAGGGTCAGAGGGAGGATTTTGCACAGGAGTTTCATGGCGAGGCAAGCAAGGAATACTGAACAATACCGAAAGTGATAAATAAATCAACAGACGAAATAACGTGTATAATGAATTTTGCGGCCATGAAATTGATGGTGCGACACACAGAACAAAGTTCTTTATGCCGTGGTGCGACAGCAGTCCTTTAGCAAAAGATTGTGTTGTCCGTTCTTTATTTACTATCCTTTGCGGCCCGATGCTATGATCTTTTCAAGAAAATTCGTCAGGCGATCCGTGTTCTAACAGAAATGGGCTCGTTATGACTCAGGCAGGTACATAAGCATGTCAAATACTAATATCCTAATCGCTTATTTAAGTTCAATGTTATTGCTACATTTACACGAGCGTAGTAGTAAACCGTAAGGTATTGTTTTATTACCATACATTTTAGGCAAGTATTACTGGCAATTTACATTTCAACGGAATGTTAATGTTCGCTAGGTACCTTCATTTCAACGAATATACTTTAAGACTTTTTTTCGGGAAGCAGTATGTATATGTAATTATGTAAGCACCTTAGTAAAAACTTTAAGAGTAGGTAGATACATATAAATAACTATGGCACAGTCTGCGATACTAATTTTAGAAATGACTCGACTCTTAATTATTACTCATCTACTTTCTAAATTGCAACTATTGGATTCCTCGCATCAAAGACTTGATTGGACTTGGTTAGGCTGTGGAGCGTCCACCCAGAAAAAAAAGTGCTTGTCAGTCAGTACTAAGAAGCAGTTGCTATTTACCCTCATCATCATCTGCCTAGCCTTTTCCCAACTATATTGCGATCAGCTTCCAGTCTAACCAGATTCAACTGAATCCTAGTATTTTGTGTTTATTTACCCTATTGCACAATATTTATTACAGTTGGGGAAAACAAAATTACTTGTCACTCTTGGCTTACGTAACCGTGCAAGTCATTCTTAGTGAGTTTATTGATTTATCTATCGCGTTTGACTCTGTCAAGGTTAATGCGAATTCCGCGACTCATTCACGAATAGATATAGCGATATAAATTCTAATGATTACTGTAGATTGCACCGATGTGTGAAAGTGAATCTTGCATTTTGTTTTTCTTTCATAACGCCTGTTTAAAGTGAATCTTGCATTTTGTTTTTCTTTCATAACGCCTGACCCTTTGACCGCCACGCTCAATCTTAAAAACCTGACCACCAGCGCCACGCCTATTTTTGCTGTAATTTCTCGCATGATACTGTAGTGATGTGCCCCCTTCTTACGATATAATTATTGCAAAACGTGATATATTGAGTTTATTTATGATTAAACTATACATAACGTTAAAATTATGCATTAAAAACGTATTAGAATATAACAGACAGCTAATTACGCCATAAAATTAAGACTGGACACAATACAATATCAATTTTTGCTTCCCAAATACAATATACAATTCAGAAATTTGACGCAACTAGTCGACGCCCTAAGACGTCAACGGCGACACCAAATTGTAGTTTCAACACGTTTTCATCAAATTAATAGTGTTGTTCGTAACTGTTATCGATATTATAATTTAATAATAATGTTTTATGTTGTAGGAATAAAATTAAATAAAATAACTTTCAATGTTGTTAATGAATTTATTGAATTATTACTTACCCTCAATGTAACATACATAATTGGATTATACATAATCACCATATTGATACAGGTTATAGGTACATGACGTTAAATTGTAAGGTTACTTCAAAAATATCAAAAACTGACTTAAAAACTTGTATTATTTTTTATTTTCATGATAAGGGCGGAAGCAGGTTACGCAAAGTGGTATTTTGCACTCTTCACACCAAAATCGCGAGTCACGCCTTTTACGATACACATGAGCGCATAATTTGCAGCGTAGTTTTTTTTGCTGTGGAAGATACGCTGGCATATGTTTAGCAGTATTGTCACCTAATATACGAGCCGGATTGTCAAATGCACGGGTAGTCATGGGAAGTGACCTGTCACCCGCGTATTTGACAACGATCTGATTAATTACTGATAACTGAAAATTGTGGTAGTGCAATTTACTGTCATTTTTTAACACCTTGCAATAGTAGAAGGAATTGAGCAAATGCATGTCGATTATGTGAAAGAAAAGCTTTTTATACCACTTCACTGTTTTTCTCATGCAGTGAATTGAACTTAGCATCATATCGTTCGTGTCGACTATACCCATATTTTTGTTATAGTCTAAAATACATTCAGGTTTCATTACTGGCAGACCGGTTGACCTGTCGATTTTTTCACTTGGCCCTAATTTATCCTCATGGAATGTACTCAACATATGCACATCTTTTTTATCATGCCATTTTAAAGCCATTATATTGGAAGTATATTTTGCGTCTCTTTCTCCTTTCTTCAATTTTTTAAACACTGGCATTGCTTTTCTATTTTTTCTCACTGTTCCACAAGCACCTATACTGTGACACTTCAAATAATTAAATAATTTAGGACTGCTATACCAGTTATCCATATATATTTTTCTGTTAGTAAAGTAGTATTGTTGTATTAAAGTAGTAACAACAGATCCACTTATGCCTAAATCAGTATTTCGCACTATTTCAGTCTCAGTACCCGTGTAAATTATAAAATCTAAAATAATTTTAGTACTGACATCACATAAAACAAAAAGCTTTATTCCGAAACGATTTCTTTTATTTGGAAGGTACTGTTTAATTAATAACCTTCCTTTGAACGGAACCATGCTTTCGTCAATACATAACTTTTGGTACGGTATAAAGTAATCTTGAAATTTACGTCGCGCATCATCAACTATGCCTTTTATTTTATGTAAGATGCTATCCCTCGTCTGCTTCGGCCCCGGTTCAGAAAAATGTAGCATGCCCAACAAAGTAGTATATCGATTTCTACTCATAAGAGTTGTGAAAATAGGTGAGTTTAATAATGGATTAGTCGACCAATGTTCTTCGATACTTAAACGGCTATTCCTAGACATTAACATTGTAACAGCCAGAAATATATAAATATCTGGTATCGTAACATCTTGCCACGCCTGTAACCTTGAGTGATTTCTTAAATCAGTATTTAAAACAAAGTGTCGATGATATCGATTTGTATCATAAACAATTTTAGAAACTAATGATTCATCCACGAATTTCTCAAAATATTCAAGTTCGCTTGATGATGGTGATAATTGTAACGATGGTAAAATACCACTACTAAAGTCGTTAAATGCCTGAATATCCATCGAGTTCGGAAGTCCCGTCCATTGGAACTGAGTTTCAGAGCTCGAACTACCCTGACTTTCTTCTATTAATTGCTCCTAAAATACAAAAAAAATAATAACTGTCACGGTGCTTATGTCTACCATTATTTCAGCCTTTACACATTTTTTTATTAAATAGGAAATAAATATTTTACCTCTATCTCACTTTCTATTTCGCTGTCAGATGAATTTAAGTACACGACCTCGTTGTCGTCTACGCCTTCCAAAATGCGAATAAGTTCTTCACTGTCCATTTTCTTTTTCAAAATAGTAAAACAAATCGTGTGGATGCCAATTAGCAATTGGTACGTCGAAACGAAACTTGTGTTGGAAAGCGGACATGTCGGTAGACTTAAATAAAATTTACCTTAAAATAATAATAAATAAATATTATAATTTCCTTTGAAGGTAGATTTTATTTCACTCTACCGACATGTCCCCACATTAATAAGAACGAGCTGCAAGCGTTTATGACGTCACTAGCGGACAACTTAAAGCGTCTTTGGCGTCCGCGATATGGATAAATATGCATGAAATAGTGTGGTACGGTAGATATATCGATGTTTATTTTTACTTACCCACATTCTAGTAATATGACATTTCAATTATCTACTATAACACTTGTTAAATATGGCAAGTATATGTATATGTATTCAGAGTTATTTGTTAAGTAATTCTTAAAAGTAAATAAAATACAAATTTGACTCGTTTTTATTTTGTACCATGACAATCAAATACACAAAATCTATTATTGTTGTGTATTTATTATATCTATTTCATGACAGTGATTATGTTTAGCTTCATCTAAAAATTTTAAAATTTTAATAAAACAACTGGTACGTATGCAAGGTTGTATATACCTAAATTCTTCACATAATAATTGAGAAAAATGCTCATTTCGGTTGTCGCTTGAATTGTATTTTTCACAATCTTTACATTTAGAATTATTTGTTGCCGCCTGCTTAGTTGCAACTGATGCTTCATAAAGATCTTGAGTATCGGCCTCAAGAATATTTGGCGAGGCCGTCCATCCCCTCGATCTTTTTAAATCTGAAAAAAAGTAAGCGAGAAATGAATTATAGATAAAATTACATCTATTTGGTTCCCACACTATAAAATAAAGAATCGCTGAATGACCTTGATACCTCTTTAAAATAATGGCCCATTCTAACACAAGACAGAAAGAAGTACAAAGGGATAAAATACTGCACTTGGACGATAAAACAAGCAAAAACAAAGAAGTAAAAACAATGTTCATAGTCTCATTCATGAATCCATTAGACAATTACGTACTTAGGTATAACTAAAATATGATTAAAACAACTTACCTCTATTTTTTTCCATATTTAAAAATGCACACACGCACCAATTCAATTAAGAAGTTAACAGTTGCTTGTGGAAACATTCAAGAAATGAGGTGGAGATAAAAATCTCCACCTGTTAAGTGGGGATTTTTATTTTACATCTACCTCCTATATTTGTATTTTTGTGCGAATGGCCACGTCACTACGTGACGATTTAAGTCGTCAATGGCGATCAGTGTAATGCTTTAAAACTCAAATTGTGGTCTTTGGTTTTTCATATAATTTTTTGCTTAAAATATGGATTTTTGTAGATTTTTATGCATTAAGAATAAAGGCCTAGTCTATGTTTAAGCGTGATCTGTTGCTAAAACTACGTAAAATAGTGTTTATTACTGTGTATTTTAATGTCAAACATAAGGCTAAAAATTGACGCTTTAAAG
The DNA here is from genome assembly GCA_947507805.1 of Aporophyla nigra. Taxonomy (NCBI): domain Eukaryota; kingdom Metazoa; phylum Arthropoda; class Insecta; order Lepidoptera; family Noctuidae; genus Aporophyla; species Aporophyla nigra. The sequence continues at coordinate 15,884,684 of OX382309.1, read as the reverse complement.
AGTCGTCGGCGTCTGGAGTGAAATCGTAATTAACGCTTTAAAGCGTCATTGGCGGTCAAAGGGTTAAAGTGAATCTTGCATTTTGTTTTTCTTTCATAACGCCTCACAGTGTGGGATTTGACTTCAGTTGCGGACATCCTGTTTTATGCGTTTTTCTGAGAGATAACATTGAAAAAAAACTCCAATTAAAACTCCCATGGATGTATCTGTCATAGTTTTGTAGAAATTCAGAAAACAATGAAAAATCCATAGAAATCATAGAAACAATTTTTCTTATTTATTTATTTATTTATTTTTACTAAATGTTTATTGGTTTGATAGCAAATGTACTTTATGAACCAACCAATCCACCAAAACCTAAAATATTGCGCTATTCTAGGCAAAAAAATAGTTTTTCTATGATTTCATTTTATTTTTTTATCTAGTCACTATTTACATGGTCGCGTTTTTTTTCAGTGTCAATATGTTAACTACATTAATTACTATTATCATAAAAAAACCAGATGCGACAGACGCACGATAACAGAAATATTGAATTTAAAATTTTATGATAGGGTTGCCACTGACAAGCGCCTGCTATTTTATAAGACGCAATATTTCAAACAAGCTTTCTTAGCATTACTTAGTAGGCGTTTAAGTCGTGTGGAAAACAAATTTAGGTAAGTTGGCCGCGTAATGTAATAGTATGTACTTATGTCTGAAGCATTATTAATATTTTCTGATTTCAGTTTTTTCCCTTAAAATTACGTTTATGTGTTTATTTTAAACAATGAATAATAGTGTAACTTCTACATATTATATATTTCTAGAAATCTATACATAAAGAGTTAAAAAATAACTCTTGCATCTTCTTATCGTGTGATGGAATGTTCTATCTAGTGTCAAGAGTTGTTTATGCCGCCTTTTAAGGCCTCTGTCATAGCTCAAGTTGTCTTCGATGAAGGATACTATGTGGCATTGGGAAGGGGTCCACCCTCGTCAGGCAAGTGCTAAAACCCAATGCCTATACATTCCGACGGATCATAAAATTCTGTAGTGACAACATATCAGAATATTGCAGACAAAATAAAAAAAAACCAAGTTAATTGTACCTTCCAGGGATCCTGGGGGTTTGACGGCAGCACAGGTCAGTCTTTTTACAAAAAAGCGTTTACAGAAGGCCAAAACCAAAATGAAAACTGTTTGTTTGCAACAACATACATTCCTCTATATCTACAAACAAGCGACGGATTCGTATTATGGTCTAATCCAAGTCCACAGTCCATTCGATACTGTTGTCCTCTGAAGATTCAATACCGCGCAGAGAATAAAGAACTAATTATTGAGGAGAAAATGCGGGTAGAGGACGAAATAAAAAAAATAGCCCCACTATATGCTGAAACGGACGAAGGCCAAATTGTTATCGCTGATTCGCAATTACATCTTACCATTATAGATGGCAAAGTCTTTAATGTAATTACAGGGACAACTTCCCAGCAACGCTGTGCTTGTTGTGGAGCTACATCCACAGAATTTAACAACTTGGATCTTATCAATAACAAGCCTGTCAATCCAGAAACTTTGCGATATGGTTTAAGTCCTCTACATGCATGGATCAGATTTTTTGAGTTTTTACTGCACTTGGGCTACAAAACTGATCCAGCAATTATGAAGTGGAGAATAAGTAAAAACTCACCTGAAGCCAGAATTGTAGAGGAGCGCAAGAAGACAATACAGGGTAAAATAAGAGACAAAATGTCACTGTTGGTCGATGTCGTTCGTCCTAATTCAGGGACGACGAACGACGGGAACACCGCGCGAACAGCATTATCGGACCAATATCGGGAAACATTTGCAGAGATCTTAGGCGTAGAATCGTGGCTGGTAAATGACCTGCATACTATTTTGGTAGCACTTTCAAGTGGGCTGATGATCGATGCCGAAAAATTTGACCAGCTATGTAAGTCTATTGCTACAAGATATGTGCAAACATATAGCTGGTACTACATGCCCGTTACGGTACATAAAATTTTAATACACGGTAAGCAAATCATAGAATGCTGTCCATTACCAATAGGCATGTTATCTGAACAAGCAGGTGAGTCTCGAAACAAGTTCTGGCGGTATGACCGTCTGCACCACACTTGGAAACTAGACCGAAGAACCACGATTTTAGATTTATTTCACCGGGCACTAGAGTCATCAGACCCGTACATATCTTCTTTATCGCTTAAAGCTCGCCAAAAGCAAAAAAAAACACTGCCAAAAAAAGTATTAAATATATTAAAAGTCACAACAGAAAACGTACGTTATTTCGAATTTGAGTGTGAGCATAATAGAGAAGATGATGGAGATTCCCTTTGTTTAACTACAGAAGAAACTTTAATACAATCAGATAATGAAGATAATTTGTAAATGTAGGTACCTACTTACTGTATGCTAATATACTATATTTATCTAAATTTTCTTTTTGTTAACACAGCGATCGAATACCTATTTAAGATGATATCTATTCCAAAAAAACGCTCTACCCAACAAAAAAGTTTATGACAACCCTATTTCCATAGAAATTATAAAAAACCATAGAAACGCAATATCTCCAACATCGCGCAAGCTAGTTATATGGATTTTTGTCACGATTTAGTAGAAACATAACCCTATTGAATTTTTGTTAAAAAAAATGCGACAATTACATAGATAATTTCTAATTTTTATTTTTTCAAAATTTTAAAATGATTTTTTTTCTCTCGTTTTTCTTCACTTATGGGATTGAAATTTTCACACTAGTAGCATTGTAAACTAGCAGATGGTTTGATTTTTTTACAAAGAGAAATATCACTTTTTTTGGGAAATATGACTGAAAACGTTTTTCGTAGAAATCCACGACTTAAATGAAAAAAAAACAATATCTGCAAATCTAATTGAAATTTTCAAAAAAGTATTACTTTAAATGGTCTGGGATGACTAGGGCTACTTCAATCCAACATAAAATGATAGTGTCCGCAATTAAGGTCAAATCCCACACTGTGCGCCTGTTTAAAGTTGTATAAATTAATGACTAATTCATAAAAAAAACTTTCAATGGGATTTAATGAACTTAGGGGGTTGTAATTGGTTGTAATAATCATAAGAATAATCAATACAACCCTCTAAATTCATATAATCCCAGTGAATAACTACGTTCATGAAAAATAATTCACTGGATGAACGGGCTAAGGTCATTCTTATTACGTAGGTACCTACCATTTTATTTAAGTCATAGGTAAATTTACCTTTTTTTTCCACACGCACCCCTTTATTCAACAAGCACCACTTTCTTGACCTTTGACTTATTTAGGTATCGATCGGTTTGCGTCCTTCAGACACAAGGTCGGACAAATGTTATTTCTACACAGTTTCTAGAATATAGCTACAATTTACATATTGTACAGTTATTATAGATTTAGGTCATAGGGCGTAAAATACCAAAGATACTAAAAAGAAAATTTCGACTGATTGTGTAAAGCTGATAGAGACGTATGCAAAAGATAAATTTAGGAACATCATAAAAGATTTTAACCTTTAAGGTGAATGCTTCAACCAGCCCGCGTAGCCAGAGTAGCCTAGAATTCCAAAAAAACCTAATCTTTGAATTTCGTGGAATACCGTGGCACAGTAGTGCGGGGTACCTCTTAAGGTGAATGCTCCAAACCAGCCTGCGAAATTCAAAATTTCTTACGTTTTTTGCAATTTGCAGGCCAGTGCTAGGTTGTATGTTGATTAAAATATTATTCGCGCCTGTAAGACATATGTAGTTACAGAATTATAATCATCAAAATCATCAATACAACGCTCTAAGTTCATAAAGCTATAGGAATGACTTTATCTCTTTTTTTTGTTCTTAGGCCTTAGGCCCTAGTACCCCGCACTACTGTGCCACGGTATTCCACGAAATTCAAAGATTAGGTTTTTTTGGAATTCAAATTCAAACGTAAATGCTGCTTTTCACAAAAACCAACAAAGTCCAAGTCATTTATTCAAATTAAGCTGAGAAACAGCACTTTTCAAACGTAAAAATTACATAATACGGTCCCTCAAAACGCCCGCATCTTCACCACTTCCTAGTGCTTTAGCTGGGTAGAAGTAGCGCCAAAAACTCCACAGAGAGAAGATCACTGAACTAACGGATGACGATGACACCATTAAACTAGGTAGGTACACACGGCTACATATCATGCCATACCATACATTTCCAGTTTTAGTTGAGCTCACATTGTATAGATTGTTCCTACAGTGAGAGGTTGGCTTATACTGGAAATGTATAGCTAGATTTGTCATCGTGTGTACTACGTTATTAATTACCTACGCTGCCGCGCTGTATACATGGATTACGTATTTATGAATATGATAGTAAAAGTGAATGGTATCTATCTACACGTGTTTTGATAGCACAGTTATTAAGACGCACTACGGCTTTGTTTATTTATGGGTGAGAGCAAGAATGTTACGTTTTCTCTGTGTCGACTTTTGTACGACTGTTTTACCAGCCTAGCCAAATGTGCTAGCATTTGGAACTGGGATTTACCGGGCATCAACGAACAGCCCTTAATTGTAGAGAATATACTGATCCATTGCTTAAGTTCGAACAATTTGTCTGTTAACACGTTGAGTGCCAAACACAAATTGATGATTAATCCAAAATGGCCACAGATTTAGAGCGCATACGAAATTGTTAGTAGCAAGCACACGATATCGCGTGATCGGCCACATTATGTAGAGCCGACTCACGCGATATCGCGTGATCGGCACTCAACGTGTTAGACAACATTAAATAATGCAATGGATGTAGTTGCACTTTCAAAATTCCTACTGTTAGTGTGTTACGCAATTCCCTCTCGGGTTAGCAATAGAATTTCCTCTAATCGATATATCTAATTGAACTTTTTACAGCTCTGATTTTAACTTCAGCCTCGAATTTTTTGATAAATTACTGGCGATAATATATTTTGCCGAGTCGCACACGAGGTTACACACGTACATCCCAAAATAATATGCAAGGTTTAATAGATTACGTGAATAACGACAAATCGCGTGATAAAACTCCTTACAAAAATATTTTACAATATTCTGAAGAGAAGAATACAAAAAGAGCTTTCATTTAAATCGAAATCAGCATCTAATAAGAGCAATGACAGTCAGTACAGAAAATATTGACTAAGAAGGTAGAAATGATGAGTAAAAATCAATAAAATAAAAACAAGAGCAAAATACATTAAATAATTATGGATACTGTGGCAAGAGTCTCTTTGAATTGGACAAATTCACTCATCACAGTTATCACCAACAATAGGTAGAATATCTAATAGAATCTATGCATACAAATAAATGAAATAAGTGTATATTTATACGATACCCACCATTAACAAAAAAAAAAAAAAAAAATTTTGTCTGTTTGTTCCGGCTAATCACCGAAAGGTCTGGATTAAATTTGGTGAAATTTGTTATGACACTATTAGGGAATACTTTGATCCCTAGGAAAGGACATAGTTAGGAACATTTTATCGACATACCACGCGGACGAAGCCGCAGGGGAAAAACAGTATTTTTTTTATAGTATCACGTCTTCCTTTCCTCTCTAATCCGAAACACTTCAACAGTATAACTACAACTATCCTCTCCAAATACATAATATAAATCCTTTCATCCTGCTAGTCATATTTCAATTTCAATACAATGCTTTCTACAATCATTAGTGATGATACTTTACTACAAAGGTAATCCATTAATTCCCTTTGCAGGTACTCAACGGGTATAAAATGCGCTACACTTAATAATCAAAAGGTAATAACTTTAATCTAAGATAATAACTTTTAAGAGGATAAGCTACAAAGAAAGATGCTCATAAAATGTGGTTATAGAAGTTGTAAATAAAGATTCCATGGAAAAGTACTATAATAGCTTATGCCAAGGTTAACGACCTATGGTAACAGTAACATTGTATGTAAAAAAGATGGATGTTTTTTTTTCTTGGTGGGAAAATCAACAAATGACATCTCCCGCTCTGGGTGGAACAGAAGGGCGTATCAGACTTTTACTGACTAAAACCCATCCGTATTCTTTCAGTTGCCCATATACCAGGGCCACGGTAACTCTCGAACAAATATCGCGACCCTGGCAGGAAGATGGATGTATAGACGCATGGTATTTCATGTGTTTGTAAGTTTGTATGTACAATCTTTTACTATTCAGTATATTGTTAGGCGAATAGTATAAAATATAGTTAACCCAGAAGAGAAATAACATATTTTTTAAATTAAAATAAAATTTCTAAATCTAATTAAATCCTTAGAATGAAATAGTTATATAAGACATATTCATACACAACGTAACATCACGATAACGAGCAAAATGAAAAAAATTAGAGAAAAACTAAGTGAAAACAAAGCTATTCCGCGAACGGGCGATGAGATCCGACGAGATTTTGGGAGATACTAGTAAAGAATATGAAAGAAAGGGTAGCGAATGATACGACGATTGATCAAGCAGTATAAGATTACTCAAGTTACAAGGCAATGGCTGGTAGAAGAAGCTATGGTGTAGGGAGAATACGGGTGTTGGTAGACCTCAGAAATATTAAGAGGAAAACTTAAACTATAGACGGGACATCAAATTATCGCATACAGGATGTATGTCTTGTCTATCATCTGTCAGTGCGATGATTAGAATCAGGAACAACTATAAGCAATGGCGTCCTTATGGCAAACTTTGATTGACCATTGATAAATTGAAGTCATTGAAATAAATCGTGAATGGAAAGACGCAAGACTGAATTTGGAGACTATTGACAAACTGCTTTGATTAATAAAGAGTGTCCTGTTCGCATCAGAGAAGGACCCACACTGACGGACGGAGGTATCCAAAAAGGTAAACGAGGAAAAAAGAAAAAAGGAAACGACATACCTAAATCTTAGGAGTTCCACTTCTAAGATTTAGGTACCTCGTTTCCCGGCTGTTAGTGGGTCTCATTTGTAAAAGGTAACATAATATCGCGCTTACAGAAATAAGGACCAAAGGGTAAAAGAGGGGTATCTCCCTATATCATCATACACCCATTTCTCCAGATATCTTTCTATTGTTATTCTACAAGCACAAAAATGTAGAGAGGTGGACTGAATGCATGCGTTTGGCCTTACTTTGAATTTATAATCTAAAACAAAGATGCAAGAGAATATACTTACATGCTCCTATAATGAGGGTTCTTAGTGGTCCCGCCAGAGTAGCCGACTCTCGTTCTGATCACCCCAGGAGTGACGCCGAACAGCGAGTCGTTGGACCAGAAGCAGCCCATGCCGAACGTCGCCTTCTTCGTCGGGGTGTCCACATCGTGCAGGAGAGCCGCCTGGGGAAATGGGAATTAATTAGTAAAGATTGTGTAGAAAATAAAGTGGCTAGAAACGGGGTGAATACTGAAATGAGGGCAGGTGCGACTGCCAATGAGGTGAAGAAGAATGAAGAGACTAGAGATTATCTATGTAAAAAATGCAGGCAATAGTAACGCCTCCACAGCAAGATGTAATCTATAGCGGGAGCTGTATACTCCACCTGAATTTTTTTTCCAATCATCTGAGAGTCTTCCACTTTGGTATGAGTTACGGTAGCCGACTTGGAAATCTCTTAACATACTTCGAACCCGAATTCTACCGAATCAAATACAATTTCCACAGATGGACGTTCACGGACCGCTCAGATCTCAAATGCATATGCGCTACCTCCCCAGAAACAATGGCCCACTTTCCAACCTGCGCCGCTGCCCTGTCACCTGTGTATTTCATGATCTTAATGATGACGTCGTGAGCGGAGTTCGCGCAGCTGAATTTAGAGCCAAATATGTTGGAGTTTTTTGCCGATACTCTATGAAGATGTAAAAATAATATGCCTCTACAGAGAATATAGTTATCGGTACTGTGATGATAGCAAAATTGAGGTAGTGGAATTTGTTGCACCGACTCCAAACAAATTGTTAGTCTACGATCTACGAACACTATAGAAAATAAATGTATGAAATAATTATTGTAATCTAATCGATAATAAAGTAGCTGTAACTGAAGCAGACAAAGTAGAAGATATAATTTATGTAGACTACTCGGGACGTTTAGGTCGCAAGGGTGACATTGTCTGTCCACAGGGATGATATTTAGAGTTTAGGTACTCTTTATTGCTGTATATATTTTATCTCGAATGTAGGCTACGTCATGATCTTGGGCCACATCTGCCGTAAAGAAATGTTCTCACTGATCTTATTTGAAAGCCCTTATCGCCCCAAGAAAACAACGAAAGTCAATAACCACTAAACAATGATGTGGCAATTTTATAACCACATGGACGTTTATTCATAACATACATTTTATCAACAGTCAAAAGGTCGTTATCAACAAAGATGACCATTCAAAAACAATAGAATAACTGCGCAATTAATGTTATCAATGGACCCCTCAAGGAACAGCGTAATTGTCTGTTAATTACGCGCCCTCCGTGGGTGATGCGATCAGTCAATACACATCGATAAATTATGACTAATTAGCGATACAATTAGTAGTATGAACTGTTGAATGAAAATAAAGAAGCGACTAGACTTGTTCGGAGAAATAAATCGTACAAGATCTATCAGGAATTGCCAACCTGCCAAGTCGCGAGTTTTCGCAACAGATTTTTGACAACACGTTGAGCAACTTGCAAACGATTGGCAGAGTACATTTCTTGTGACCCTAATTTGTCGTGTACGGGAGATTGGCCGGATAAGGCATCACATACGGAACAGTGGAAGGTTATGAGGGAGACCTTTGCCCAGCAGTGAGAAAATACAGGTTCATGAAAAACAAAAAATCGTTAAGCCAAGAACCATAAATAAAACGTATCATTGAGGTGATCGCATCTATGTCGTAGATGTAGATGGCTCCCAAGAGAAATCAACATATTTCTGTGTTAGAAAATTGTATAAATCCTATTCGAACAGTAATTTCTACGTTAATGCGTATAGAACGATTCCAGAGATGTGCAAAACAACTAGTTTCAGTAACATAAATTGATATTTCTGACAAAAAATAAACCAAGGAACCTTTAATGATTCATAGATTATTTCAAACGTCTCTCATTAGAATTGACATAATCAATAATTAAATCAGAGAAACTATCCAAATTAATTTGAAGCCATAGGAAGTTAACAGGCATGATGAAATTTAAGGTCACCGCGCTATGGAGAGGGCTATGCTCGGAGTTTGTTTCAAGGATAAAGATCAGAAACGAAGTTATCCAGAAAATAAGAGTAAGTAGGTTGAAGTGACAGTGGGCTGGCCATGATTGACAGGCCTGTTGGTCTAGTGGTAGTGGCCCTGACTGCTATGCCGGAGGTCGTGGGTTCGATTCCCACACAGGACAAATGTTTGTGTGATGAGCACGATCATTTGTTCTGTGTCTGGATGTAATTTATCTATAATATGTATGTATTTAGAAATATATAAGTATGTTTATCAGTTGTCTAGTACCCATAACACAAGCTCTGCTTAGCTTGGGACTAGATGGCGTTGTGTGATAGTTGTGGAATATTATTATTATATTATTATTGTCGAAGGACCGATGGTCGATGGAGCAGACGAGTCCTGGAGCTCCACTCCAGGCTTGCGTATCGGCAAGCGTAGTGTGGGACGCCCCCCAGCTCGATGGACCGACGATCTAAAGAAGAGGGATAGGACAAGTCTGACCCAGGATTCTGAAGGCGGAGGACGGGGTGTTATGGTGTAGCATGGGAGAGCAGTGAACTGTGATAGGCCGAGATGATTGATTGGTGATGAAAGTTAACCATTTATAAGTTCCCCAGTACATTCTGAATTCGGCTCCCGGGTCAGGGTCAGGGACTGAATTAAGGCGAGGTTGCAGTACTTTTTAACTTTTTTAAACCTCTGTAAATCTAGCAAAATAGCTAGTTTCCGTAAAAAAAATATATTTAGGAAAATTGAACATACTGTTAAGCGCTGTGTGAAGATAGAAACGTGAATTAAAACAACTGGCTCGATAAAAAATAATCATAAAGTTGACACTAAATCGCCATTTAAAACGTGTACCTTGAAGAGATTCCATCATTAAACCATGTAAAACTCATACCAAAAGATAGGTTTTATTGTTTTTTAGGGCATGCTAAGAAAATATTTTATAATTTCCTTATCATTTTGTCTCCACGAAACAATTATACACAAAATCTAGCAGCTCAAGCGCTCGCAACGACCGGCCAGTGTTCGCCGAAACGTCTTCCTACAAGAGGGCCTTAATGAAAAATTATATGAAATGGCCTATGTCCAGCAGTGGACGTCTTTCGGCTGAAATGATGATGATGATATGAAATGGAATACAGGTGGGTTATATATTATGCAATTTATATATAACCCACCCGTAAGTTGTCTTAAATTATATTAAACCGTTGAATCCCTAAGATTTTTTTTCTGCATTCTCGCCTTAACGACCTACAAGTTCATGGTCTCATCGATCGAAATTCCCATTGATACTTATGTAAAAAAACGTCCTCGTGAGTTAATTACACTTCTTTCGAACCTGCCCGAAGGTCCATTACTTTGTAAAAGAAAACCTGTCTGTAGGTACCCAACTCCTTGGTTGGTCGCACCGGCGAAATACAGATCTTCTTACTTTCTTTGCAATTTGCAGGCCTGTATAAACTTGTATGTTGATCTACATACGTATGATTCGCGGCTGTAACAAATATGTTTATTAGAATTATATTCATAAAAATCATCAATAAGCCTCTCTTAGTTCATATTGTTACCCCATTCATGAAATCATGCCATTTGAGGCGAATTCTAACTTAAGAAGTTATATTGCTGATTTAACTTCTATATAGGCATATTTGTTACGGTCCCGAATCATATTTTAATCAACGTACACACAGCTACACATCAAGCTTTACTTTTACAGTTTTAGCTGACCTCGTATGATATATGCTTTTCATGAAATGTTAGGTCAGCTTATACTGGAAATTAGCTCGATCTATGGCCGTGCGTACAACATTACACTGACATGCAAATGCAAGAAAAAAGGAAATTTTAAATTGGCGGCTTTATCGCATCCACCTTAACGTATGCAGACAAGCTATCATCAATGAGTGATTGCTATGTACGCACGGCTTCATATCAAGATACAAATTTCCATTATAAGCTGACACCTCATTATACGAAAAGCCTATACAATGCGAGGTCAGCTAAAACTGGAAAGGTATAGCTTGATTTGTCGCCGTGCGTACAAGGCACCGCTCATGCTTCGGTTAAACAGGAAAGAAAATAATATTCAAGCTGTCTCTTTGGTCTAGTGGTCGCAAGCGCTACTGCTGAGCATGATATCTTGGGTTCGATTCTCAGGTCGGGCAGAGTGTTATTGGGAAATGTCTGGAATTTCTCAGTAGCGACCCGGAGTCTGGATTTGTGCCTGCACCCTAATTGCGAAACGCACAATTTATCAGAATCTGAATGGGCTTGAAGATTATTTCTAAACCATTGTGTCATTTGTTCGAATAAATTGTCGGCTCAGCAACGTAAATAACGTAATGAATGTTGTTTAACTATGAATATTAAACCAATTCCTACCGATAAAAAGTTCCGCAATTACCCCTCTGGTCGATGGCAATAACCTCACCCCATATTACATGGGACTATAACATAACTGGCGAAATGTGGGCGTACTATAGGTATGTACACCTCTACACAACCTTTTAAGGAAACAAACCGTGATGTTATTTAAATAATATTTAAACATCATTCAAATAAATCAAAATAAACTTTAGATACTACTTTGCAAGCCGCTTAAACCGGTTTTCAAAACTAAAACTAAATTCGATAATAATAAAGTAAAAAAAAAAACATAATTTTATATACCCAAGGTATGAGTTACATAAACAAGGAAATCTTCAAAAGATAATATTAAAATCAACATTGTCTTAACATGATTAATGAATTGATCATCAAGATTCTAGGAAATTGAAAGTAGGAAACAGATACATACTTAATTCTCTTAGTATTCATTAGACCTATATTTCTACCTACCTTAATTAAGATTGTGTCAAGTACAAAAAATGTCTGAAAATGACAAAATTAATTTAAGCAGCCAACACACGCTAAAAATATATTGCATAACATTATGGCAACAACACTATTCATTTAAGAATAGGTTACTCATGCTACAAAAAAATCTACCCATACCAATTTAAACACATTTTTTGTGTTGTTTAAATAGTGATTCGCAAGCAAATAAAAACTATTTTAAAATTAAATAATAATGAAAAAATACTCACATTCACTGGTGGCTTCATGGTGCAGAAAGTTTTGATAAATCTCAACATGCACAATACGATATACCCAGTGGGCTAGATGTGCAACTTATTGAGAAAAAGTAATAATATTTACTTGAAGATAATTTTAGGTTGTATTAGATTTCCGCGTGATATAGATCGCTAAGTGACGAGTGAGGCCGCGACGCGTCGGCGAGCTGTGGCGGTCCGGCGAACACTAACGCAGCCAATACTGGCCGACGTTACCTTGCCGCCGCGATCCGCCTTCGGTTTTCCAACAACACATTGTGTCGCACTGTGTGCTACATTTTCTCGACGAAAACGGAGCTTTTCCACACAACCAGCAGCTAGGGGGTTCCTCTGCAAATGTATTGTATTAGTATGAAAATATTCTTTTAAAGAATTGTTGTCATTTGTGAGAAAATCTGCGGTTTGGGCACAGAACAAAGAATTCTTTATTCCGTGGGTTTGGGTGCAATTAAACTGATGGGATGGTTTTTGTGCGTCAGATTCGCGACGTTTACGTTGGGTAACCTTGCCCGCGGCGGCGGCCGCGTGTCTGTCGCAAACCCGGCGGATTGCCCGCCGCATGATGAATCAATAACATTTATTGAAATACAAAACCTCCTGAATTTGTAAAGATCCAATTTTCTGATTGTTTTCTCAAATATCTTACCTTATTCTACGTTTTTTTCTGAAACCAAGGGTCCAAGAAGCAATTTAAATACTTCATTTATATTTCTAAAGAGAAGAAGATACTTAATTATTTAGTTTTCGGGAGTTCAACCAAAGAGAAAGACTGCCAGAAATCTTAAACAAGACATTGACAGATATGTAGTTTTTTTTTTATACCAACCGATAATTTTCAAGCAGCGTTCAAGGTTTGCCAAAAAGTTGGCGAATAGCGTAGAAATAAAACATGATAATTGATTTAAACAAACGATTTATTTATGTTCCAGATAATTTAATTTTACACTACTGTTTAGAAGAATCGCATCATCCTCATAAAGAAGTAATATAGAAACATAAAGAAGCAACAAATTATCTTATTTCTTTTAACAAACAAAACACTTGCATTGTCTTTGCATTATTTAATTTTACATTACAATCATGATGGCGCGATCAAACCCCAATCTGATGATGTTTCAGGATTAGATAACAAATTAACACTGTTTTGAACAAATGTAGGTAGAACACAAAACACATTGATAAAAAAACTGATTAAAATGCGTCGTTTATTATATCATGTTTAAGTATTGGTCAGACATACTAATACAAAAAACTGCAGATTGAAAATTTCAAGATTCCAAACTTGACCCGCCATTTTTCGCATATCAAATTTTACCATGATATTCTTTGAACAGTAGTAGTGTCTATCACCAGCTTTGTAAGTATAAAGACCTTGAAAATCGTACCACATAAAAATCAAAGAGAATACAAAGTTTCGATGTTTTAATGATTTCTTTCATCTTTATCTTACAACTTTGTCTGAAATTATTCATTGTCCCGGTACCCGCATCTTAATTTTTATGGGACACGATAGTTTCAACAGTCTCTACTTTGTAACACCTATATGCCACTGACCAACGACAGAAAATTAAGTATTAGTCGCCGTCCGGTACGTGCGTAATAAAATCGCGAGGGAATTTTATCATGCACTGGAATATCAACTGTCGGTGTTGAACCGAGCATTGATAATCCAACAGAGTGCAGAGCGAGTGAGTCTCAGTGCGTTGAAAAACCAGTGTTCGATTTTCAACTCTCGGCGCTAGGCATAGCGTTGAAATCCAGTGCGCGAAAAAACCCGCAGCAATTTTAATGCGTCCGTAGAAACGTGGGCTAATATAGTAGATCACATTGAACACGCTACATCAATTTTAATAACCATGTACATAAGTACTTAATAAACGATTAAATTTTAATAATTTTATTCCTTGTATCTGTGGTTCTAACTTCTCAGATAGTTAAAAAGAACTATCTTATTACTTGAATTGACTAATTGGGGTCTGAGGATGATTTTTGATAAATGTTAGGAGATCGAAGAAGGAATTGCAAACTTTTATAATGTAAATAACTACTTTATTTTCATGTAATTTTATTAAAATTTATTTGTTGAATAGTTTTTTTAAGGACAAGTTGGAAATGGCAAGGTCACTAATTTGACAATTTATTATGTAAAATACTGCATTACTACTAGGTTTATAAAAAAACTAATTCCTTTCGCATTTGTTACTTATTTTTATTCAAATACCTAGGCGGAAATATATATTTTTTTGTTCTGAGATACCTACATCAATGAAATATTTGTATAAAAGTCAACATTATTTAATGTGATGCTGGTCTACTACACTACTAAGTAACATGAAGAACACTCGTATGAACGTAACAGTTGTGACGTCACTATATAAATATCGTAACAGTGATTACTTACATTAACAGGGAGTTATCTACATAGGATGATAGGTATGTGGGAATCAGCCGCCACTCGATATAAACAATCATATAATACAATGTTTTATTCGACAAAATATGTAAAGTATTAACCGACAAACATTTGTCTACAATTATATACATAGGATCACGTGACAATAACAATAAAGGTATCAACAGAGGAGTTAGTTTAACTTTACTAAGGCAAGACACAACAGGCACTGTTCATATTCCTACTGCAAACATTTAATAATCACACTTAACTCTTTTTTAATAAGAACCGTATTTCTATAAACATGTTTTAGTTAATAGAATAATGTTTATATAACAATACGGGAAGATGCAAGTGATTAGAAAAAATCGAAGTCGAATCTTCAGCTAAATTCTTTTTTAATCTATGTTTTCATTTTATAACAACTCAGAATTCTAAATAATTATTGTTACATAATAAAATCAAATTGATATCTTTAAATTAATTATTTATTCATTATATTATTAATCAACATTAAACTGGAGAAAAATCGTTATTACGCTGCCAAATTATGAAAAATGTAAGTACGATAATTACTAATTCAATCCTTGGCATTCTACTCACTGTTCTCGGCAAGACAAGGTGCCTTCACAACCCAGACGTAGGTACTTACGAAAAAGATAATCAACTAACACAGAGCACAAATCATTTGATAAACATATAAGTACTAATAATACAAAAAAAAAAAAACAATGTTGATATAAGTATTTGTTCTGCCAAAAATTTATCAAATACTAATAAGTATCACAAAATGCCGCCTGGCGCCTGTAAAATGCTTTTAAAAATAATACTGTTACAAAATAAAAATGAAATGTACTGTGCTTACATATAAGGCCATTCAATATTGCTTTGTTTGTATGTCTATATTAATATGTTTATTTTTCAGTATACATTAATCATATATTTGATATATTCACGACAGTTCCGCGAGTTACATAAAGTACATATACTTTTAAGTACTTTTTAAGTACTGAAGATATAATCAATCTACCAAATAGCTACACTAATGACTAAGATATGGACGAATGAATTGCTACTGGATGGGAACTATAAATGATGACGCCTACACATGATAAATACGACTCCAAAAGCGTAATATATTACATTGTATAAATATAAAATTTAACAAGAAGTTATACAACGGAATGTCAATCTGCTACATTCGCCTAACAAGTATACCACAGACAATGAACACTGGATTTTTATAGAACATAAATTCCACAAAGTTTTTCTAAAGGTTAGTTGCTAATACTTCTAGTTCTAAAAGTTTCTTTTTTTTTCTAAATTGGGGGTTACCACTTTACACAAATAAAAATGGTGGAATTAATCAAAACATACAGTGTTACCACGAATATTTTATTTAAGTATCTATTTAGTAAACGCAAAATTAGTCATTGTGCTGTTATTCAAAAATTAGTAATCATTTGTAGTTGCTAACATATTGTTTTTAAAACATTTTATTTTTATAAATTAAGTATAGGAACGTGTTAATTGTTCGCAGTAACAAAGTATTAGAAATATATTATCTAAAAGTAACTTGTGCTTGCAATTTGAAAATATAAAAATATTGGCACAAATTGAGTATTTCGCTCTAATAAAGAAGAAAAAGGGACTCGACTATTCATCCATATATTACAAGTGATGCAGTAGTGTTAGATACGTTATTATGTCACGTTTTAAGTACAGAAGGTCCACCTGACAGCCCGAACTTCGAGGTGAACGACAATAGTTACTTTTTCATACATTCATTCAGTATTGACAATCGTCACGATGCGTTATTAAGGTCACCAATCAAGTTTTGGATAACGTGTCGTCTGTCTAATAGTGAATAGGAATAATAAAAGTAGAGGCATAGAATAAGAACGTATAGAAGCGAAACTCCAGCTTAACATATTTTAAATTCCTTCTGATTCGGGGCATATAAAACATTAAACGGTCCGGAAGGAGAAGAAGGACAGGTGATTATTTTGAAGAGACATATATTTCGCTTCCATATTACTTTCTTATTCTATGTGGCGACTATCTATTAGACAAATAGATCGTGCATCACTGTAACATAAGGATGGTGAAACAAACTACCAGCACGAATGCCGTGGCCCCCTCGCTCTGTCAACATTCAGCTGTATTTTGAATTAAAACGCAACATCGACGAACATGTGCCACTACAAACGATTGAAATATTTCATTGGAATAATTGGAGAGTTGGTGACTGGAGATGTATAGTTATTTTAATTGGAATACTAAATGTTTTTCTCTAATTTTACCGTTTAATTAACTTACAACTTATTTAATGACATTCCGCCAAAGGTGGCTCAAATTTTAACATTGTTAATTTATGTTAAAATTTGGCCCATCTTTGGCGTACAGTAAAAAATTTTGTTACACTGGTGTGCTTCAACCTGCATAATACACCCAAACGCTCTCGCCTCTGTGTTGACCACAATGCAAGCGTAATTGTGTAAATAAGACTCCTGCCACAAGGGGAACCTAGAATTTTGCGCTCATTTCAAATCAGTATAAATTCCCGCCTACCCATATGAGAAAGAAATCAGAAAACTAGGTGGCGCTGGTATCGCTTGACTCGGTAACTGCTTTGTTCCTAGGCGCTCTTTTCCATAGATTTCTTTGATCCTGTCTTTAGGAAGTGAATGATTTCCACCGTTATTACAGCCAAATACATTACAAAAAGGATTTTTTTGTTTCAATCTTTCATGCCCACGTTTTGTATGTGATATGACATTTCTGAGTGAGGGAAGAGTGAGTGCGCACCTGTTTCTACGCACGCACTTTTGCACTATAATATCTCCCGCGCCGATGGCTAGTCTCCATTGAGATTAGTCGCCATGGCCGAAATACGGTCTGGAGGACTATATATGACATTTAAGGCCTTTTTAACCTGCATCTAGGGCTTCTGTAACCGCCATCGATTGTAATGGCACATGGCGTATACTAATAAATCCACCTACTTAACAAATCCAGTCTTTCGGTTAGCATTGACAACTTGACACTCGAAACACCTCAATTTTGATAAAAAGTTAGTATGAAAAAGTAAATGTATAAAAGTTATTTCGTTTTACATATATTATAGTTATTTAGTAGACAAGCAAAGAAAGTTTAAGCAGTTCGTATTTTGTAAATATTTCAATCTAATGAACACTACGACTTTGAATATATTTTTGCGTATTATTATGGCATATCTAATAGTTAAATGTGTGAAAGTTCTATACGTATATAAAAGTATACCCATGTTAAGTACTAAGTTTAATCTCTGTTATAAATCTAATGATATCAGTTTATTGCCATAGAGTGGTCCGATGAAACAAAGGCAGTTATAGCAGCTATGTTCTGTTAGGATATATTTAAAACTCCAGCTGTACTACAAGATTAAATAAGTTTCCTTTCGTCTAGTAAAGTATATATAATTTACTTAATATTATTAAAAAATAATTTATTAGTTTTGTATTAAATAAATCGTATTTAGTAATTAAATTATACTATGTTATACATAGATCAGCATTAATTAAAGACCAATACTTGAGGCACTTCCGAACAATCGATACGATTATTATGTATTGTTGCGATTTCTGGTTTGTTCTGTTCAAAATGCTTATTATGCATTTTATGTAACATTAAAAAATAATTGGAAACATTTCACACGAAGAATACTGTTACATTCAAATTTACAATGAAATTAAATTATTTACAATAAAATAAAATATTTCAATAAAATATAATCGAATAATGGAATGTTCAGGAAATATAAGACAAGAGCTATTATAATACAATACTTAAATATATGACAATAACTGCAATATAGGATTCATTCTATTACTAAAATATTAGCAACCGCATAGTTTCCTTAACCCTAAAAAATACAATAATTGTTGAGCTCTTATATATCTATCACACTGTTTTCCAGCCATTGGCAAGCCCTTGCTTTGTGAGCAAACATGGCAATACTCTATCGGCAACGTTCAATATATTAGGTTATTATTTTCTCTACCGGACCTCCGACCCGTCGATTGACTCTTTGACGGGCAACAACAACATGTCAGTCGGGGCTAACACAAAAAAAAAAAAACAAAAAAATAATCTCTTCTAATCGGAGCCAAAATCACAAATTCTTAGGCAATAGCTAACCGTTGAAAAGTCAACCGATCGGGTGGTCCAAAAGCCGTTCAAAAATTATTTTGGAATGACAATCAGACTTGTACGCTTACCACATCACACTTTATACAGCTGCCGTCCGATTAGTACGTATCGGAGTATATTCGTAGCCAGTAGGTAGGCCTGCAGGCTACATGATGACGCAGCACCGGCGGGAGCGCGTGTCGCCGACCACGTCGCTGGTGTTGCCGGCGAAGCGCGGCACGGCGCCCGGCGTCAGGCTCAGCGGGTTGAGCTGCACCGGCATGTCGGCCTTCGACGTCTCCGACAGAGAGTTCAAACTATGGTTGTTCGACGGCAGGCTGCTCTCCACCGGACTGCCGTTCGTTCTTATCTGAGATCGCTGCTTTTTTAAATCTGCGAGAGTTCCTGGAACACGCGCTACTGATTACTATCCCAAATAGACTCGCTAAGAAACATTAACATTTGATGAGATAAGCATATAGCTATTAATTACATGTAATATTACTTCAAAAATTTAGTTTCGTAATCAAAATTGCGGTGCGTAACTTTAATTGTTAGTAAACAATAAATGCTTATCTTCTTCATTATAGCATTTCTACAAATTGCGTTAAAATAAAGTGACGTAAAAAAAACCGTAACAGAAATATCTCGAAAAGAAATAGTGCAATGAACAGAACAGATAGGTAACAGAACAATAAATAGTGATAGTTTTAGAAAATATACGTGCACTCAAACAAATTGACATGAACTAATTAAAACAGAATCCAATAACGACTAGCACAACAAAAGGAACAATGACCCCACACGCTAACCAGCATGCAACTACAATGAGAGACTGCTTGCCTCATATGCATCCTCGAGAGTGAATCAATTCTGGAAACCGGCACACAGTCCCAACCTTCATTATATTTATATACCATCACTGTGCAAAACTGTTAGATTAACTTTACAGATCAAAATGTTATAAACTGTGCTATATATTACGTATGAATATTAGATGTGCTTGTTACGGTCAATTTGAGTTCGTAAGGATGCATATAATTACCTGCGTTAATCATGACGGTGACATGAACATTGATTTTACCATTATTGTCTGTGGTGTAGGTCGCGGTGCCGCCTTCAGTGATCGCGATCTGGTTGGGGCTCACTATGAGCTCTTTCCTACCGTCTAACGCGTCCTCGCTTTTGATGAGGTCATTGTCCTGTCCCTCGGGCGCTTTTCTGACGCCGTTGGGTAAGCTCGTTCTTTCGTAGTGTTTGTTCTGTTCGTTGACGGCTTCGTGTTGGGGGGCGGGTACGGAGCCGGGCGCGTAGTGGGATGCGGCGTTGACTCCGAACAGGGGGTTGGAGGTCTTCTGTTGTCCGTAGGGCGTGAGGTCGGACAGCTCGCTGACGTCGCTGGTGCGGAGCGACCCGCCGCGCTGGGTGTACGAGTGCTTGGGCACCGCGTACTCCACGGTCGAGTCGTAACTCTGGTTGGAGGTGGTAGAACTGTTCGAGAGCCGTTTGTGTGATAGCTCCGGCGCTTGCAGGTTCGCGGTGTTTTGGTCGTTTTCCACGCCATTTGATAAGCCCTGCAACATAATGAACGAAATCTAAGCGGACATCCTTTGGCTGTCGAACAGGCAGGTGGAACAACTAATGAGAAAATTGTCGATCGATAAATGTGTAATTATAGGATTATCCTCGCGCTTAGATTATCCGGTTGCTGCTGCAACTGTTTCACCAGCGATGTCTATAGATATGTGCGGACATTTTATAATGATAAAGCAATAATTCTTCATCCGCATTTCAGTCGAAAGACGTCCACTGCTGGACGTAGGCCTCCTTCAATTTGGAGGGTCTTGCCATAATCGCCACGCGTGGCAAGCGGGTTGGCGATCGCAGTATGGTGGTAAAATGCATAGAGAACGCTTTATAACGCAAAGTCCCTTAGTATATACAGGATATGTTTTTATCTAGAGTGCAAATTGTAACCATGAATTCAGCATATCATTCTAGACCGCCTTGCGCAGAAATTTTTCGTCGGTTTTACAACAAAAAAAAAACAGTTTTTTCATCGAAAAATGCAATACCTACAGGGTGAAAATGTTTGGAACAGCAGATTTTTTTTTTATATCCGACGAAAATTTTCTACACTGGGTCTAGAATGATATGCTGAATTCATGGTTACAGTTTGCGCTCTGGATAAAAACTTATCCTGTATAGCCAATCATAACAAAATTATGTCAGGTCAGTAGAATGACATACAAAGACAGCAGTAAACCAATGTATAAATTGGGCATTACGACCCTATGTAGTTTAGAACATGGACAACAACGAGTTTCGCTGTCATCGGTTCATTTTAGTTTTAGCACAAACTTGAGAAGTTTTGTTATGTACCCTGTGAATTGGTAAAAAACTTTAATCTGACATTTTCATCTTATATCGCTACATCGATTTAAGAAGGATTCGCTAAGGTAGCCCACATAATTCTAAATTTTATAAAGCTTTTTGCAATATGTAGGTCAGTCTCAGGTTGAATGTTGACAAATTGCAAAATCTCTAAGAAAATTAGAATTACTCTGGATTCCCCTTTAAACCTGTGTACTATTAGCTACCCACTTTTATAACATAATGAGTTGCAATTTTGATGTAAATTATTTTGAGATCGCAGAAACCAACAAGCCCGCCCGTTGTATATTCTGTAGTGTTCATTGATTTTTTGTTATATATTGTTGTGGTGTAGACTAAAGTATATATAAATAAATAAGTGACTAAATTACAACAGCAGCGACTCGATAGGTCAACTAGAGTCGATTCCATAGTAGTAACAATTAATACCTAAACAAGAAATTACCAATTTATGTCTACAACTTTCAATGTTAATAATCTTTGGAAGACACAGTTATGTTTCGTTGCAGTTTTATGCTCTAGTTTTGCAATATGTGCGTTTAGCACGAGGTAATGGTATTAATATCTGTTAAATTATAACAAAAAAATCTTCTTTAATTACATGAACCTCGCTGAATCAGTGAATTCAGATTGCAGTTTTAGTAAAGTTGAATTTCAGTAAGAATTAAAATAGAAAGGAATAACATTCTAAGCTCATTGTAGCGTTAACTAAAACAACTGATTGTGATCTATAACATTCCAAGTTGTGTTTTGTAAGTAAAAAAATATAAATGTAAAACCTATCATACCCGATGCCAGGGTATGATAGGTTCTGCCAGGAACGCGAGATTTGTTTCAAAGAGATATCGTGGCCCTGGCATATGGGCAACTGAAGGAACACGGGTAGGTTTTAGTCAGTAAGAGCCTGACACGCCCTCCCGTTCCGCCCAGAGCGGGATACGTTATTTGACGATATACCACCTACAAAAAAAAACATACCCGATAACGGAGGCCTAGGACCTGCGGCTCCTTGCGCATGCGGCGCAAATTGTCGTTAGTCAAAAACATAATATCCAAAGACATGATAACAATCCGTAGTCAACAGCACATAACACACATAGTATCACATAAACACATATTATCCTTTGAGAGAACAATGGTCAACACTTTATGAAACACCATAAAGGAAGAATTGAAGTTCGAAGGAAGATTTTTGTATATCAAAATGCATCGTCGAAAGAAAAAAATATTGAACAATGAGCGGTGCGTGTTAGCTCGCTGACCAGACGGACTGAAGCCGCGTGCGGCGGCGGCGGCCGGCGAGGGAAATCGCAGGAAAACTGACTGAATCGCCGGGTGTCGTCAATCAATGCGCCCAGCGGAACGGGATGCCTGCGCGCACGGCTCGTGACAACGCGGCCTGATTGATGATGCAGTAACAGACGATACGCAGTGATTGATTGCATCTAACAATGACACTATAGTAAACACTCAGAAAACAGATAAAATACGTCAAGATAAGAAACGACATTTGTAAGGCCTACATTCTATTTCAATAAAATAATGACACACGTCGTATGAACTTGGATCGTTTATATAAGCTTGTTTATGTCATCATCGTTTCAGCCGAAGGACGTCCAATGCTGGACATAGGCCTCCCCCTAGCATCGCCACATCGATCTGTCCTGTGCTTCACCCATACTACTGATTCTTGCGGCATGTGATGGGCCTTCCAACGCTCCGCCTTTTGGTACGCAGTTGTCTCTCCAGAACCTTGGTTTATGTGTCTTAAATATGCTAAGGCATTAATATAGAAATAAAAGATTTATCTTTCACAGTTTTTAACCTGCTTGCTGTAGAAAGTTCTGTACCAATTTTTCAGCCATTAACAATAATTATAAATAAACAGATTCCACGAAGCTATTATAAAGAGTGCACAAGCGAGAAGCGAGTGCAAATCAATCGCTCTATTAAGTATCAAACTGGGCAGGAACTAGTGTTATTGATGTTTATCACGACAAGCCTGCCTGCTGGGTGCCTGTCTCTCAAGGTAACTGCTATTTTGCATACGAAAATAAAGACTGCTGTAGACAGGCTGAAATTCTTTGTATACCTCTCCAAATTCTCAGTTAATGGTTATTATCAGTGTACTAGACAATTAGAAAGATCTGTAACTGTCGGTACAGAAATATCATTTCAATATGATTTGAATATGCAAGCCGGATCTTCGAGTAATGAATAGATTTACACATTCCTGTGGTTACTAAATTTCACTGCCTGAATTAACTGAAAAGCACGGCCAGACTTGCATGTTTAATGTAATCTGCAATACTCAACATATTCGATTTTTTATTATGGCAATAAATTATGAATACTGCAATTTATATTATCTGTGTCTGTTTAGCTTAGAAAAACACAGTTGATGATATCAGTGAGTTACTAGACTTCTACGTCACGGCCTTGGTCCAACTGTAATGTAAGTAATAAATTATACTAGAGCAGTTAATTACTAGCGAAGTCGAGATGAAAGCAGAGAAAGTACGCCGCACGGGGAACGTAAAAACAACGGCCCGTGTTCAAATCGTTCACTTAGTAAATACCGATAGGCGTGGTGAACATTACAACTATTTTCTGTTTAAGTGTCATGTCCACAATGTTGCCTGGATTGGAACAAGAGCATTATTTGCAGGAACGGAGCGCAAGTAAAGAGGACATGGACAATGGACTGTTTATATGAACCAGGATGGACAACTTGGTGTGAGTCCCAAAAACTAAAGTAGAAGATTAATCACATTTAAGAAGCACGTCTGAATCTTTCAAGTCAAAAATGGCTTTTAACATTCATGCCTATATTCCGCGATAGGTTAGGCAGACGTACATCTATAGCCACCCACAATTCACCAGTTATATTAAAGTCCCATGTCGCAACGGGCGAGCCTATTGCCATCAACCGGACACAAATATCGGACCCCGGGCAGCTACTCAGAAAATTTAGGCAGAAACACCCCATAACACTTTCCCCGACCTGTAACCCAAGACCTCATGGTCAGCAATAGCGATTGCGACCACTGTACCAATTTCTAATACAATGGCATTCGCCTGATGCCAAAAGGTTGATAGATCATTTCTATAATTTCAAAATGGCTTGTTCATAATCCTTTCATTCATTCGGAAGAAAACGATTAATCTTGAAGGCTAAACACAAATTTTAAGAGAGAATATTCCAGTATATTTACAGACAAGCCGTGTATTGTCCGCTTTAACATCACCGACATTTCATAAATGTAAGTAATATTCAGCAATACTGTTTGTAAACAGCAATAAAAGTAACATTGTAAAAGCAATCTCATTTGACGCAACATGAGCATAAAATTAAATTTTATCTTTAATAAGAATTACTCTTACGAAAAAATTTACTTAAGTTGCTAAATGAAAAGTCGTATAATGTTACTCCATTGAAAGTGTGATCAAAGCCCTTGATATAGTTTGAATTAAAGTTACTTAACGAATGAAAATTATGTTTGCTGACTATCAAACCCGCAACGCCTTTCTCTGTCTGTTTAGCAAAAAGGTGGCTATACATTTTATGTAGGCAAATGGATGTACAGTAGAATCCGGTTATAACGACGGTGAAGGGACCGGTGATATTACGTCGTACTAAACGAAAAGACAATTTTTGATTTTTATTCAAATCACATTCATATATACACATACATACATTATGTATTTAATCATATTTACGTGACCAAGAGAAAAAATAAAACTAAATCAAAATATTTATTTATTTCACAAATGTAAATAGAATCTATAATAATAATGACACTCTTTTTTCTTCAACAGAGAAACTTTTTCGTTTTATAGAAGCCATTCTTGTACGCGAAATCACGCATCACCCGCAAATTAACGCCGTAAACTCAGTCGCATTCGAATCAGCGACGTGCAGGCAAGGGGGAAGCGCGGGGCGGAGATAGTTTCTTACGATGATTTGTAAACACGTCAACGCTCGTCGTCGTTGTAACCGGACAATTTTGTGTGAAATACCGTCGTTAAAAGCGGTCGGTCGCTGTAAGCGGAGTCGTAATAAACGGATGTACTTTCATAGTGGCTTGTATTAAAACCAAACACGCGCCTATACTTACGTCGCTAAAAACGGTTGGTCGTTACATGCGAAGTCGTACTAAACGGACTCTACTGTATCATGCAAAAATACATACATTGTTACGCATCGCCTTATGGGACAAAACTACTGTACTATTTGCCACTAAAGATTGTCTAGTGATTAAAATTGCTACCTTTCTGTCCAATGGGCATCATAAGAATGCTGCATGTCCCCAAAGGGCAATGGACAGGGCTATGCTTGGAGTTTCCCTACGCCATCGAATCAAATATGAAGAGATCCGTAGGAGAACCAAGGAGTGGAGATTTCTGGAGTGCCGACCGCGACTGGAAGACTTAGCTTGGACGGTCTCTGAACCGATGACCTGGTGAAAGCCGCAGGAATCCGCTGGATGCGAGAAGCACAGAACCAGTCGAAGTGGCGGTGATGGGAGATATGTCCAGCAATGGACGCCTTTCGGCTGGAATGACGATGATCTGTCCTTTACGCGGCAACCTACTTGCATATGAAGATCTGTCACTATAACCCGTGCGAATTAAATAGATGTCTCACTGAATTGGGGCTCTGTACTGCGCTGAACAGTATTTTACGAGTGACGTCACAAAGCCAGGTGCCTATTTAACTCGCATGGGTTATAGAAGATAATAGCAACGGCGCAAGAGACTCGTCCCATCGGTAGGTTATTCGTATTTTTAGAAAGACTACTATCCGACCGAGCGATGCGCCAAAAAAACATGAAAAGTGATAACACGCTCATCGTTTGCTATAATTGCAAACGATTTCCGATTACTTGTAAAGATAGCGTGAGATGATTGCAGTTTTTTTTAGTTCATATATCTCTTGGTCGTTCGTGCGCTAAATTAATAAAATCATGTGTAACGCTGCCATAAAATCGACATAAAAATATTTCGTAGTCTCTTTGTGAGAGTCAAGAGCTTATATTAAAATAATAGATAGTAAAAAAGCGGTGCTTTTTAACATTATTGTCACTATCATTGTACTTAGTCTTTTTCCATGTCAAATAGATCGGTTAGTAGTTCTTTAATCAGATAAAATTAATGTAGCTTTTAAATCGAATCGACGGATAAATCGATATTAAACTTTTAGATAATTTCAACCTTGTTTGTTAGAATATAGCATAAGCATAGCATAATTTCCGTGGCCCTGGTATTTAGGCAACTGAAGGAACACGGGTGGGTTTTAGTCAGTAAAAGTCTGACACGTCCTCCCGCTCCACCCAAGAGCGGGAGACGTTATTTGATGATTTCCCACCCAAGAAAAAGCGTAGCATAATCAGCCTATAATGTTGCCAATGCTGGGAGACTACACAGGCTTCCTCGCTGTGAAAGGGTGTAGAGCGTAATTCACTACGCGGGACCAGTGCAGGTTGGTAGATGTTACATGTCTTCGAATTTTGGGGTCTCGGACATGCCAATTTCCCCATGATGATTTCCTTCACCGTGTCAGATAGTATGATTGATTGAAATGATTAATTTGTGACATAAACATATATGGCTTCACAGAATTATCTAATATATAAAATTCTCGTGTCACAGTTTTCGTTGCCATACTCCTCCGAAACGGCTTGACCGATTTTGATGAAATTTTTTGTGCTTATCCGTTATCTATGAGAATCGGCCAACATTTATTTTTCATCCCCCTAAATTTTAGGGGTAGTCCACCCCTAATTTTTATTTTTTTGATTTTTTTTTTAACTTTTATTTTATTATGATTGAGCATTGAAAAATACATACAACTCTAAATTTTCACTCTTTTCACCCGGCAAAACAACGTTCGCAGGGTCAGCTAGTAAACATTAAAATCATCAAGACCACCCTCTATGTTCATATAATCCCTTTAAAAGAATCACCATTTCAGCCGAAAGAACGTCCACTGCTGGACATAAGCCTCCCTCAATATGGTGGGGTTTGCCATAATCGCCACGCTTGGCAGGCGGGTTGGCGATCGCAGTTTGGTGTTAAAATGGATTGAGAACGCTGCTGCCCATTCTCTACTAGGTCCCTTAGTCGCTTACAACTCCCAAAGAAACGGGAATTGAATGATATGAACTTAGTCTTGATGATTTTAATGCGTATAATTGTGATGACCTGCAAATTGCAAAAAAACTAAAGAAAATTTTAATTTCGTCCTTACCGCATCCACCTAAACAGGGTTATTAATACCCAGTATGCAATAATTACGGATACAGTCGAGTACAGACCGGTAGTGCACAATGAAGAAACGACTAGATTAGATCCAGTACAGCTGGTTGCGCCACATACCTTCTGCTAATATGAACGTAAAAGCGTGCATTATTACTACCCATCTAATTGGCGTCCAATTACGCGCAGAGCTAAGCTGTACACTTCGTGCAGAAATAATTTGTACTACATACACAACAGGAACCGCATACATCTTTGGTAATGATGTGTGATTTGGTTACATGAGGATCTTATGAAGTGATTTATTAATTTAATTTTTGTTATACATTTTTATTTTTTTGCTACTTCGTAACTTTATTTTGTAATCAAAGTAAGCCAGTTTAATTGTTATGTATACAAACAAATTTTGAGAAGGGAAATAAATAGGATATTAATCTATTTAATCTGCTTGCAACGGCTTCGCCAGCGTGGATGTCTGTCAGACATTGTCTGAAATCATCCCTCGTAAACGTACTACCGGGACGAAAAGTAAAATTTTATTAGCCTTTGTTACTCCTATTAATATCAGCTAACGCCAGTGAAAGTCTCGTCAAAATTGATTCAGCCTTTTAGGAGATTAGCCGGGACAAACAGACTGACAGACAGATAAAACAATTTGAAATTTATTATTTACTGTCACTTCAATTTTATTTATTTGTTTATGTACATTTTAAGAGCAAATAACAAACATACTGAAGCTTGTGCTCTGTTATAAAAATTTCACTCTTAAAATTCTGCAAGCAAAAGTCATAAAAATGATTACGGACTGCATTTTTTAATTTCAAACATGAGCTGTACGTTAGTAAACTAAATTAAGTATCCGAGGTATAACTTTACGCAACACGCAGATACAAAATGGCGATAACCTCAAAATCCATCCGCATAATTAAAATAACAAGTAACGCAACGGTTTTATTTTCACCAACAAGTTGTTTTATTACTAGTTTTATATCCATTTAATACAGCTCTAAGATTAATGATAGGATTACCTGACGCTAGAAAATTTCTGATGAAATGCGAGATAGCTATCAGGTACTGGCCTGTTAGTCTAGTGGTTAGTGACCCTGACTGCTAAGACTGAGGTCGTGGGTTCGATTCCCACCCAGGACAAATGTTGTGTGATGAGCACAGTCATTTGTTCTGTGTCTGGGTGTAATTTATCTATAATATGTATGTATTTAGAAATATATAAGTATATTTATCAGTTGTCTGGTTACCATAGTACAGGCTCTGCCTAGTTTGGGATCAGATAACGGTGTGTTGGTTGTCCTAACATATTATTATTATTATTATTATTTACTAACGTCAGTAAGAATTAACGCTAAAATTTTCTATTTGATTTTATTATTTTTATATTTATTTACCATCCATGTCGTCTTCTTTTTTTATTGCATAATTATGATTTCTTTATTTGAATTTTATTAGCAGCATGCAACACCAAAGAGAATTTCCTATTGTTTTATTTTATTGTGGCGGTCTGGTGTGACGATATTGATACATAATAGATGCTAAAAATATTTTAATTTTGCAACACCGGTAGCCGATCAGCTTTGCAGGCCGTCATAACTTTGAAATTATTTTTTCAGAAGTCGGCTGTATTATCTATGTAAAAAAAATAGTTTTTATTTTGTATGGTTCAGATATACCCGCGGTTGGGATACCCACTATTTGTTAGGTTAACCACAGTCACAGGAAGTTTTATAACATGATCAAGTTACACAAAGTGGATTAAATACGTATTATCGAAACTTACGCAAAAACTACCCACGCCTGAGACATATTCTATCCATTAAAAAAAAATTGTTCGAAATCGATCCACAAATACATGACCACAAAAAATACACACGCATTGAGAACCTCCTCCTTTTTTAAGTCGGTAAAAAATTAAGTATACATTACGTAGTTTTCATAACCATGTAGGAAATGAGAATAACTGATGGGCGGAGTACACCGGTACGTATAATTAATTGTATAAATGGTAGTTACACAATAATACGCGAAACTGTATATTAACAATGCGTATACATGGCGTGTCGTGTCGCCACTCAGTTTTCCCTTTCACAGTTAACCAACGGAGTGTTTTGGGTTCCGTTCGACGATATGTAATTTAGTTTCTATACTCCATTTGTTTAGGTAGTTAACTAAAGGTAAACAATCTTGATATGTCTTTTTATATAAAATAAATCGTATAAAAGACCAACAAATATTATTTAAATTAAGTTACTTACCTAACATCGGTTTAAGTAAATACCTAACTGTAAACATTTTTACACGCTTTATATTAGCTTCACTTGTATGTTAGTATGTTTGTATGTTAGTATGTTTGTATGTTTGTTTGTAACCGACTCCTTATAGCGCGATTTTGACCCACTTTAAACGACCAGATTTCATTCAAACTTTGCACACCTGTCAAGGACCGATGACAATGCAATAATTTCATAAATTTGTGCCATTATCCTTGCCAGGATTACCAGGACAGGCTTCACTTGCCTGAGCGTCTTTTGTATGTTGTCCGCTAGAGGGCGCTAGTTAGTTAGTTGACGTACGGCTGTGACGCGTTCGAGCGGTAAAAATCTAGCTAATTTGTGCCATTATCCTTGCCAGGGTTACCAGGACAGCATAAAAACTGTCACAAACTACGCTGACATACGTCTCAAAATTATAGTTCATTCAAACTTTGCACACCTGTCAAGGACCGATGACTATGCAATAATTTCATAAATTTGTGCCATTATCCTTGCCAGGGTTACCAGGACAGCAGAAAAACTGTCACAAACTACGCTGACATACGTCTCAAAATTCGAAACACCCTAAAAAATAGAAAATAAATTATAGTTTAAAATAAATAATAGTTTAAAAAAACTAAAAAACACGCTTCCATGGAAAACCAAACTAAAAAGTACAAAATAATGGAAAAAAAGCGTGGGGTGCTTTTAAGGTATTTTTTTATTGATATCAGGCACCCCACGCTTTTTTTCCATTATTTTGTACTTTTTAGTTTGGTTTTCCATGGAAGCGTGTTTTTTAGTTTTTTTAAACTATTATTTATTAGATTCAATTTTTTGACAGTTTTTTAGATAAAAGACATGTTAAGATTGTTTACATTTAGTTAACTACCTAAACAAATGGAGTATAGTGGAATTATTTTCACTTATATATTACAAGGAAGGAAATACGCTGGGTTGTATTTACTTTTCTAACTAATTGTTTCACTTTGCAGTTTTTTTAGTACAAAATTGTAAATCTAAGAAGTAAATAAAGGTCCTAACGTGATGTGCCTATAGCTTTTCTTGATAAAAGGCTATCTAATACTAAAATAATGTTTCAATTCGAATTCTGAGATTAGCGCGTTCAACCATGCAACCAAATAAACTCTTCAGCTTTATAATATTACTAGCTGACCATACAGACGTTGAACTGTTTCCTAGAACTCGATAGTAGCTCCACCTACCGGGTCCAATGAATCTAAACCATCCAGGGTGCCACCCAAACGCATACAAAAAAATTCATTCAAATCGGTCCAGCCGTTTAGGATGAGTTCAGTGACATACACACGTACAGTAGAATTATATATATAAAGATAGTGTAGATATTATTTATGTGCTTAAATGAAGTATTAACTAAATACTTCAATAAACTAAGTTTGAGAAATATTCTTCAGAGGAAACGAAGGTGTAATCATAGTAAATCATAGTTACATAACAGTACGTAATTACTCATTATCATCATCATTTCAGCCCAAAGACGTCCAATCCTGGCCATACGCCTCCTCCAATTTGGGGCGGGGCTTGCCATAATCGCCACGTTTGGCAGGCGGGTTGGCGATCGCAGTATGGTGGTAAAATGCATAGAGAACGCTGCTACCCATTCTATAGTAAGTCCCTTAGTCACCTGTTACGACACCCTCGGGAAGAAATGGGTTGGTGGTATTCTCTACATCCGACACGCTACGATACGTAATTACTCCGTCAGCACTAATTAATAATAACGCGTACGGAACACAAGTGAGTGCAACTAACTCGTTGATATT
The DNA here is from genome assembly GCA_947507805.1 of Aporophyla nigra. NCBI lineage: Eukaryota > Metazoa > Arthropoda > Insecta > Lepidoptera > Noctuidae > Aporophyla > Aporophyla nigra. Next base: position 15,853,067 of record OX382309.1, on the reverse strand, counting down.
TCATTATTTATACACTTTTAATCGTATTGCCAGTTTTTCATATTTTTCCTCGCGAAAGTCGAAAGCGGAATATTAATTTGGACGGGCAATGACGTCGCCATTTACATTACTCGGAGCACGAGATCTGTGATCATTATGGTAATATAAATATAGCATTTCTTAAATGTTGCGTGGAACATGATGTTGCGGCAACTTGATTTAACAAGATGAGATTTTTTTTATTTGTTTGTTTTTCTTAGCGAAATTATAAAATGAATAAAATGTCTTGTTGAGTTTGATATGGTCGGCTAAGACTATGGTTAGTAATTCACATACAATTCCTGTTGGTTTTATGTGGTTCACACTGAAAGTTTTTAGAAAATAAAAAAGGAATTATATAGAAGCCTGTAAATATTTTTATTTTTATATTTCTTTTCGAAGTAGTCACCGTTCACGTTTAAACTCATTAAACCAGTTGTAAACAGTGCCACGGGATGGGGCTTAGTCATGAAATGCTAATCGAAGTCTATCGTAGCATTGTTTTAAGTAAGATCGTAAGGGAAGTCGTAATTAATAAATCATTGAGCGAAAATTTTCTGCTGTCTGTGTCCCAGCAGTGGGAACAATATAGGTTGATTATGAAACTTATTTCGCTGTACCTTAATACCTGCGAGACAGCGAGAAAACTGCCTAGTCCAACGTAGGTTGCGCTTTGTGGTGCTTCTAGTTTAAATGAGCAAAATGACTAAAATCCCATCACGGGAGACTTGGCAAGTAAGCCAGGTTCGTAAAGGGGCTAACTGTCTAGAATTCGCCGGACTTACTAATTATGATGGGCGTTCAAAAACATGAACGCTAATAGCGCTTACGGAGCGAATTGATCGTGCGACCAGCTTGGCCAAAATACCAGACGACCCACAGCTGAGACTGGTATTCGGCCAGCTGAAGTGTCACTTCTGTATGAAGTCCATTTGTTTCTTCTATACAGGGTCCTTTATTGCACTTCGTGTAGTCCATTTTTTTTCTTCTATCGACTCGTGTACAGATGTTGCATTTCACGAACGCGCGTCAATCATTCCAACTTATACCTCGTTACAATGACATAAGAGTCACTTGACGTGCGGTCGTCAATTGCATTATCTACAGGGTGTAAGGGAATTCATTGCATGTTTCTGGACCTATACCTCTTAAAGAGAAGGAAGAAAAAAAATTGTTTCTGAACCAATCTGTTGGAATTTTGCCCCGGTTATTACTGAATTTACGGTAATAGTTTGGGCATCGATGTATTATTTCGATGACGTCGAAAAAAAAGTATGAATTTCAGTACTAACCTGCAGGTCATCGTCGACGGTGGAGTCGAACGTTTCTCGTAGCTTGGCCTCACCCCGCACGTCAGCTTTCGCTGTAAGTTGCTTCTCGCGTAGTGATGTTCTCCGTACCGACCGAACCCTGCTGATATTGATTGTGTTTTACGGACCTTATTAAATTACTCAGAAGTCAAAGGCATACTGCGTGCAGCCAGCCTTACAATCTATAGGTCGTGGTTTCGAACCCAGACAGGAGCTCTACTGTGTGTAAATAAATTCATCACCGCTGTTCGGAAAAAGGGTGAAGGAAAACATGTGAGGAAACCGGCATTTCCTAGAACCAAAAATTCGAAGTCATGTGACATTTATCAACCCGCACTGGGCCCACGTGGTAGATTATGGCCCACTCTCGTAGAGAGCGTAGAGGCCTGTGTCTCAGCATTGGGAACAATATAGGCTTGTTTTGCTGCGTGCAGCGCTGATAATTATTAACCATAATTAATAATAATAATAATATTCCACAACTATCACACAACGCCATCTAGTCCCAAGCTAAGCAGAGCTTGTGTTATGGGTACTAGACAACTGATAAACATACTTATATATTTCTAAATACATACATATTATAGATAAATTACACCCAGACACAGAACAAATGATCGTGCTCATCACACAAACATTTGTCCTGGGTGGGAATCGAACCCACGACCTCCGGCATAGCAGTCAGGGTCGCTAACCACTAGACCAACAGGTCTGTTCAAGTTATTAGGTGTTTCTTACTTCCCCTTTACAGCCATACTTCCCGTAAGCAACACCTAGTTACTCCATACTTGAAAGTAACGCATCACTGAATATTAAATGGGGCCATTCACATTTTATTTTAAACAGTCGCATTCTAATCTCAGTCTCTAACTTTCGGAAATACTTCTTCTTACCAACATTTTTGACATTGATTATTGCTAAGATTGATTACTGCTACATTTTGAACGTTTTTAAAATTCGCGAATTGGATTTCACGTAGTCTGCGCAGGTAACAGGATAAAAAAAAAACAGGACAAAGTATGCCTAGAATAAGCATGTACCGTTTTGACACGTCAAGCTTTAGAAAAACAGTGTCACGTAGATATGAGAGTCAAAGACGATGCGCTACTAAGGCGAACTTTCTCTTACACTCGATGTGCCGTATGTATTCGGAGTAATGTAATCCTGAGTTGCTGGTACTTGCCGGAGAATCTGGAGAATCTACTCGAGAATGGGTGATTGGAGAGGCCTATGAGCAGCAGTGGACTGCGACAGGCTGATGTAGTGTATGATTGTGCTGTATACATATAGGGTAGTGCTAGTTACCGGCTGGTGCTGGCGCTAGACGAAGAGCGGCGCGCAGTTCGCAGTCGGTCGGCGGCGGCGTGACGCCTCAGCTCCTCCTGGTCGGCCGCCAGGCGCAGGATACGTGCGCGCAGCTCTCCTTCCTCGCAGATATCTGAGAGGGACGGTGTTACATGCTCATATGTATTATCTTTATAAGGAAATGCCCACCTATCCACTTAACTTACACTTTAATTGACGTTCGTATCCACGCACGTCAGTATGGTCTATTCCAAAAGTTATGTGAAGACAGGTTAAATTCTGCGTGAGTGATTTTGTAAGAATTTCAAACTATTTCCCATGAATTAGTAACACATTCTCTATTATGTATTGCATTATTTATTCTATATTAGTATGTAGTAACGTTTTGATATCACATCAGATTTGCAACAACTACTGTCTGAATAATATGATTATTAAATGCAGGTACGTTTTTATTTCTATTTGTTTACATTTTCATGAGATACTTTTGAAACAGACCATTATGTAATAACTTTTTAATAGATATACGAAAAATTACCATAACTTTATGCGAAACTGTGTTTTGAGTCAAATGCACATCCACTGTGACAATCTGATACTATAAATGTCTGAATTTGGTATCAGAAGAGGTGATTTTCAACCGTATCTTATTGAAATACGAACTAAAATAAGGATAACCGTAATTTCTGTATGTAACTTACCTGCAGGCGTCTCATCGTGCTTATTCCTCACATTGAGATCAGCTCCATATTGTACTAACAGCTCTAGAACCTCTAGCTGTAACAAAACAAACGATACATTGTAGTTTATCTTCACAATTTGATCGTAAACTGTAAGTCTGCAAGTTACTGTTCATAACGTGACTTCATTTAGTAGGACCAACGCCTAGTTTATGAAACGAAAATCAACAAAAAAATTACCCCCTTTTCTTGGGGTGGGAAATCATCAAATGACGTCTCCAGCTCTGAGCGGAGCGAGGGCATCAGATTTTTACTGACTAAAACCCACCCGTGTTCCTTCAGTTGCCTACAATTTTTGCTGACATCTCTTTGAAGCGCGCGTGGAACATAACGCACCATCGGCCCGCGCCTGGTTCTTGCCGGGCGGCGATCTACCCATTGTTCGAGCGCATTACGGTGACCGGGAGTCCGCTATGGATTCCCGACGCCCGGGGCGCGTGTAACTTTGCTGTGTGGTTATTTGAATTAATTATCAATAACCAATCGCATCACTTGACTTGCGTTTAATTTTCATGCGTCACTCGAATATTTACTAACCAGAAGCTGGGTATAACCTAACAAAACGCCTTGTTACCCCGAAGAGTTGGCCAGAGGTGTAACTATATACCCACATTTTTCCAGTTATATTTGAGTCCCATGTAAAAAGGAGCCAGCCTATTGCTATCATTCGGACACAAAACGAGACTTTGGGCTGCTACTGAGGAAGCGATAATAATGTTATCATCTTTTTGCGTCTGGAAAGACACGATTTTTTATTATTATTTAGCCTTTAGCGCCCCTCTAGGGCAAAGATCTTTCTTCTACTTATCTCTGTCAGATTGCTATTGACATTTTCCGTTGATTCCACGTATCTTTTTTGTTACAAAGGTACTTTAGGATATCAGTAATGTCTAGTTAAAGCATATCAGATATCAGGGCTTATACGTCATCTATCAAGGTACTAGCAACTCGCATCGGTTCCGCTTGGGCGAACAAATCTAATGTATTATTATATTATAGTTCTAAAGATCAATACTGCTTTGGAATATTGGAGTACAGTTCTATCTTTCTCGTATTAATATTTTATTTTATATAAGTTTTTAGTATAATATAAGTTTTTAGTATTTTTTATATATACCATTCTTACAATTTGACTGAAATTCTAACTCTCTCATAGTGTTTGTATTATTTTATCCTTGCGTGGAGTCACATGTTTTACGCAATTTTATTAGTAAAACACCTTTCAATAGACAAAAAAAAAATCTGACCTCATCTAGTTTAAAAAACATGATTGACGTTTAAGTATTTGTACAGAACTAGTTACAGAAATAAAATCATATAATTATCATTAACATAAAAGTTATTCCACCTTGACAGTCGTTACGCGTCGTCAGAAGCCCGAAAGTCTGACAACCAGTCTTACCAAGGGGTTTGCCTCCATGTAAAATACTGGTACTCAATTGCATCCGCGTAGACTGGAAGCCGACCCCATCATAGTTGGGAAAAGGCTAGACAGATAATAGTGATGAGGTTTGTACAAACACTTTTACACGTCAATCATATTTTTAAAACTAGATGAGTGACCTCATCTGTTAGTACAGACCTAGTTACAGAAATAAATAACTTAAAGGTTATTCCACCAGTAAGTGGCTGTCCATGTTTAGAAGGAAGAGTCAGCACTTACATGTCCCCAGCAGGCGGCGGCGTGCACAGGCTGCCACATGTCGTGGTCCACCACGTCGGTGGGCGCGCGGTGCTCCAGCAGGTATTCGACCACCTTAATGTAGCCGTTCGCCGACGCTATGTGCAGCTGGAAGAAAGGAAACAATAATTTAAACTTGGTAAAATTGATGATTAATGTAACGTTTACTGGTGTTTTACAAATTAATTTTCTTAACATAGTATAAAACAAAGTCGATTCCCGCGTTTCTACGCTTAAATCTATTAAACTCCACAAAGGATTTTAATGCCGTTTTTATCAATAGATAGAGTAATTCAAGAGGAAGGTTTATAATATGTATAATATGAAGAGCGAAGCCACTGGCAAAAGCAAATCACTACATAGTATAAAACAAAGTCACTTCACTCTGTCTGTCCCTATGTATGCTTAGATCTTTAAAACTACGCATCGGATTTCAATTAGGTTTTTTTTAATAAACAGATTGATTCAATAGGAAGTTTTATACGTATGATATGCGGAAGCCGCTGTCAAAAGTTAGTATTATTATAATATTGATATAGTTCAGCTACTACTACTAATTTCATTTGTATTTTTAAAAGCTCTTGCCCGCGACATCTTCTGTGTTGTATTTTGTATTTCATTCTTTTTATAAATATATCCAGGATGAAAAGTACTCTCCTTGTTTCCCTCTCAAGGTATCTCCAGGTCCCACGCTATCTATTCGTTAAATTAGATGAGTACAATGTTTTAGGTGTGAAAAGGTAACAGACAGACAGTCGTTTTTTCGCTTTAGTTATTGGGTAGTCTAGCTTCTGCCCACGATTCCATACGCGTCAAATTTCGGCACCCAAACAACCGCTTCACCCGCCCGCGCCAGTATTTCATTTTCGCTTAGCGTTCTTTGACCTTTTTCTTATTGCTCGGCTCCTAAGAGTCGCAGCGTGATGTTTAATAGACTTTCTCTAGAATTGGGTTATCAAAGGCAAAAATATTCGGCTCCTAAGAGTCGCAGCGTGATGTTTAATAGACTTTCTCTAGAATTGGGCTATCAAAGGCAAAAATATTCGGCTCCTAAGAGTCGCAGCGTGATGTTTAATAGACTTTCTATAGAATTGGGCTATCAAAGGCAAAAATATTCGGCTCCTAAGAGTCGCAGCGTGATATTTAATAGACTTTCTCTAGAATTGGGCTATCAAAGGCAAAAATATTCGGCTCCTAAGAGTCGCAGCGTGATGTTTAATAGACTTTCTCTAGAATTGGGCTATCAAAGGCAAAAATATTTGGCTCCTAAGAGTCGCAGCGTGATGTTTAATCGACTTTCTCTAGAATTGGGCTATCAAAGACAAAAATATTCGGCTCCTAAGAGTCGCAGCAGAACCCATCGCACCACTCCCCTTTGGGTTCCTACGCTCTCTGGTAAGGAAACGTACCAGGGATTTACACTTTAAGCTATGGGTGGACCACAGTGAGTGCAGGCAGGCCAAGGAAGCACTTCCTACCATCGATGCTCGCCTCACAAAACAGGTCCTCCGGCTAGACAAACGACAGCTGCGTATGGTTACAGCAGCAATAACTGGCCATGGGTCGTTTAATAAACATCTATTTGTCATAGGAGTTACAGACAGTCCGCTGTGCAGGGCCTGCATTGAGGACGACGAGACAGCAGCGCACGTGCTTCTAAACTGCCCGGCGATCGCCACATACAGGGCCAAGTACTTCGGTAACCCAGGTACCCTACGCGAGATAGTCAGCAACGTCAAAGCGTTGCTGGCCTTCCTCGAGGAGCTGGGGTGGATCGAATGACCGATTTCCCACCCGTACGCAAAATACGCGCTCAGACGTGGAGTTGCGGACACCAGCCCGTTCTACCTATTACCTAAGAGTCGCAGCGTTCCTGCCTGGGCGGAGCACCGCCGTGTCCTCGTGGAGGCGATCGGCGGCGGCGACCTCTCGCGTCCGGCCCTGGTGCGAGCCATGGTACGGAGCGAGAGGGCATGGGAAGCCGTCACCTCCTTCTGCGAAGCAGTAATGCTCGCGAAGGAGGAGGCGGGGCGCGTGAGGGAGTGGCAGTCTCTGCGCCCTCACGTCCCTAGCCGCCGCAGGAGGAGACGCCCCGGGCGCCGGGAGTCGATTGCGGACTCCCGGCCACCGTAGGCGCGAGCTTGCGGGTGGCGAGCAATGGGTAGCTCGCCGCCCGGTAAGGACCAAGCTCGGGTCGACGGCGCGTAGTGTTCCACGCGCGCCTCAAAGAGATGTCAGCAGTACTGAAGGGGTCTGCTAGGACCGATGCCAGCCGGGGTCACGTGATTGTTCGAAAGAGATACCGTGACCCTGGCACATGGGCAACTGAAGGAACACGGGTGGGTTTTAGTCAGTAAAAGTCTGACACGCCCTCCCGCTCCGCCCAGAGCGGGAGAAGTCATTTGATGATTTCCCATCCAAAAAAAAAAAAAACGAGTCGCAGCGTGATGTTTAATAGACTTTCTCTAGAATTGGGCTATCAAAGGCAAAAATATTCGGCTCCTAAGAGTCGCAGCGTGATGTTTAATAGACTTTCTCTAGAATTGGGCTATCAAAGGCAAAAATATTCGGCTCCTAAAAGTCGCAGCGTGATGTTTAATAGACTTTCTCTAGAATTGGGCTATCAAAGGCAAAAATATTCGGCTCCTAAGAGTCGCAGCGTGATGTCTAATAGACTTTCTCTAGAATTGGGCTATCAAAGGCAAAAATATTTTTTCATATACGACAGGCAGTTCCAGAGATTAGGGCGTTCAGACAGACAGACGAGGCGGGAGACTTTGTATTATAATCTGTAGTGATGAAAGTATGTATTACAGCTTGACCTATTTCACTGAGTAACGAAGTAAACCGACCATAGTTTTTAATGGTTTGTTCTACCAATTAAGGTAAGTGCTCATGTCTCATAAGACCTTGAGAATGTTATTGTTTTGTCCAAAAACTACGTATAATTTGTATTTAATATACATGGTGACTTTATCTTCACATATGTGCGTTAATTTGTAAATTTATAAGGCACGATGGCATGTGGAATTGAATCAATTATCATTATTACCAATCAAAAGTCATAAGAAGTTTTAAGCATTTGCAAGATTTCTATTTTAATTGTAGTTATCTCATGTCCATACATAAATTAAGTATATTGTCCAGAGGGCACAAAATAGTGTCGTAACCTTTACTAGCTTTTACCACCGGCTTCGCCCGCGCGGTGGTCATAATGTATCTCACGGGAACGTAGTCCCCGAATAAAAAGGATCTTATGTGTTAACCCAGGAACTACATATCTGTGTTTCAAGTCTCATCCAAATCTGTTCAGCCGTTTTTGTGTGATTGAGTAACAAACATACAAACTTTCACATCTATACTAATATTATAAAGCTGAGTTAGCGCTATAGTTAGTTTTTTGTTTGTTTGTTTGGTTGAACGCGCTAATCTCAGGAACGACTGGTCCAAATTGAAAAAATCTTTTTGTGTTGGGTAGCCTATTTATTGAGGAAGGCTATAGGCTATATAAAATCACGCTACGATCAAAAGGAGCAGCGACGAAAAATGGTCGAAAACTGGCAGGCAATTCGATGCGATAGGAAGTCGCGGGCAGAAGCTAGTTTATAATATTAGTAGGATTATCGCTATAATTAGAAAAACAATACTCACAAGCGTAGCCCCCTGACCATCCCTGGGCTCATCCAAGTCCATACCGCTCTTCACCAAATCATCGACATCCCTCAACATCTTCATTTCAGTCGAAGCTCTAGTATCATCTATAAGCCTTTGCGTCACCCCTCTCGCCGCCATCTCGCTCTCTATCGCGTCCAAAGTCCGTTCTTCTTCGCAGATATCGTAAGGCATGTTACCGTCACCGTTCACAGCAAGGAGGTTCGCTCCTCGTTGTATGAGTATCCGAACGAGGTTCAGGTTCCCGCAGGTGGCGGCGGCGTGTAGTGGGGTCCACTTCTCGCTGTCCTCGGCGTTGACATTTGCGCCATTGTCGAGGAGCAGCCTCATCATGGCCTCGTTGTTGTCGATGCAGCACTGGTGTAGAGCGGTTAAGCCATCCTCATTCGTCGCATCTGGTGTTACGCCGCGAGACAGTAACCGTCGCACTGAAATTCAAGGTGAATCATTAGTCGTAAATACTGAAAACTTGACTTAAACTAGGAACCCCAATTGCCCAACACAAGACAGTACCATTCATTAGACAATCATCTTATCAGTTATCTTATGGCCCCAGTGAGGCCGCCTCACCTCTCATGTACGAGGTTGCGGCTTCAAATCCAGGCAAGTACCAATTTGGGTTTTTCAATTTTATACTTTCTATTAACTTTATCTTTGACTTAAGCTTCTCACTCATATTGGAGACGCAACACATCATGACTAAACTTGGACTTATAATTTAATATCTATATTTTTGAAATCGACAATCCGGCTTGAGCAAGCGTGAGTGATCAATGCAGTCTGCTCTTTATGACGAGAGGCCTTTACCCTTCCATGCCACAATAATAATAATAGGCTAGTACTATTATAATCGCATCTATTTACTACAAACAATTATTATCTAATATAAGCATAGCTATAATACTATAAACTATTGTATTGTGATCGCATGCAAAACATCAATAACATAATGATGCTGTCATACTACCATGACGTCACAATCGATTCAAGAACTTGAACTACGTAATTTACACTCGTAAGTAATAGGAGACCGAAAAACATAGTAATATGGACCAACAAGTGAAATTAAAATAACAAAGAAAGTTAGTAATAAAGGTACAATATGTTAGTTGGTACAGCTCTAGTCATTAGGCGTCGCTAACAATCTCGTTATGGCACTTATAGTGCGCTTAATTGACCGAGTAATATCCACAATAATGTTGCTTTTATTGACTTTATTTATGAAACTGCTCGCTGTCACCTGACCACTCAAGAACAGATGTTTATTATCATACAGTTGCAACTCAAGATATTATTTTTCCAGCGTGTGAAAATGTACCTACAATTTTTAAAGCTGGTTGAATAAATCGCTCTATCATTTTATCAAGAAACTATATGAAATACTTTGATACGTTGAGGCCGCATAATCCCTAGAGACTATTACTCACCCTAAATAGCTTAACAAATTGATTAATTTAGCACAACTGGTACTTTTGCTGACCTTTACAAAGTTCTCATTCACTCCGGTATAAGTTATTATCAGGGCTAAGATGTCGTAATCGGCACAGGTGCGAACCTTGTACGACTCAAAACATGCATTACTCAGACGTGCGAAGTTCCGTACAGCCACAAATTACTGTGGATAACAACATAATTGCTTTTCACTTGGTAAGCGTTTAAACGTAAAATTAGCCGAGAGGTTAGCGATAAGAGACAGGATTTATAACGCGGATATCAAGGGAAAGTCACAGATGAGAGGAACTTTTCCAATTATGTTGGGATCAGCGTTCAGCCTAAGTAAACAAATGCGGCTGAAATAATGTCAATATTTCACATGGAGCGCCTGAGATTTGGCTGTATGCCAGCTTACCTATAGCTTTGTAAGCCTGTTATCGCCAATCAACGACTTTATAATCTACTTGCACTACGCCCGCTTGAAATTTAGCTCATGTTATTCCAGAATAATGCAGCTTTCTATAGGTTAAAGAATTTTCAAAACCGACTCAGTATATTTTCAGTTTATCATCTTTCCTATCTATACAAATAAATAAAATTGGAGTGTCTGTTTTTAATATTAAGATAACCACTTTTTACTAAGTGTATATGGATGTATACACGGTACATATACCAAAACAACATTTTTTACAATTTTTGTCTGTCTGTCTGTTTGTTCCGGCTAATCTCTGAAATGGGTGGACCGATTTTGACGGAACTTTCACTGGCAGATAGCTGATGTAACAAGGAGTAACTTAGGCTACTTTTATTTTAGAAAAAATAAATAATAGTTTAAAAAAACTAAAAACACGCTGAATTTTGAGACGTATGTCAGCGTAGTTTTCAAAGACCGTAGTGTTAAATACCACGCGGACAAAGTCGCGGGTAACAGCTATTACCTATAATATAACCTGAATTAACACATCTTACGTCCTCCTGCGTTAATTTCCGACATCCACGCGGGCGAAGCCGCGGGCAAAAGCTAGTTTATAATATTAGTATAGACTAGAAGCCCTCAAACAGATCTTGTGCGTAGCACTGACAAAGTCACTTTTGTATCACTGATAGGATATAAGGTTTAGAAGGATTTATAAAAAGCTTTGATACGAGGGAGATTTTTATGTCACATACCTTCATCTATATCGTTCCTGGCCGCGGCTTCCAGCAACATCACGCTATCACTAAAGTATATGCTCCGCTTGTTGCTCTTCTCCCGTTTTGCTCGTGACCGCAGCCACTCTTTCTCTCGCTGCTGCCATAGTTTTAACTGCTGCATGCGTCGTCTGAAATAAACAACGCTGGTATGAAAAAAATATGTAGGGAATGTTGGCCAATGTTTATTGTTTATCAAAAGGCAGGATGGCAGAGTCAAAACAACAAAACCGTTTATTTGAAGTACCTTTTAAGTGAAAACTGTGCTCGCCTCAACACCTGATTTCGGAAAGACTACTGAACAATAGACGTCCTAACTCACGTCTTGTGATTTGATTGTCATTTGACATTTCAGTCAGCCAATCACAACATTTAACATCAGTTTGAGAGTCATCAGAAGCCGAGTGTAATTTACCCATTTATTAGCACTCAATAAGTATGAATTTGTAAAGTGGTTCAGTGTCGTGTTTTGTTCATAAGCGGTGAGCGATCGACCTCCATGAGTCCATACCTTGGCGGCGCCCGACGCCCACTTGACGCGAAATTTAATGTAAACGTATATGGATTTATTCTCAGTCAACTGGCAATATTATTATGTAATTTGCAAAATATATTGCTGTGAAATTAATTCACATGTAGGTTTATCTTTCGTAAAAGTCTATGCATAAACGGGCTGCCTCATTGATACTGCATTTTAAGCGTAATAAAAATTCTTTGAAATGCTCTGGGATTTTCCATTGTGCATGTTTAAGTAAAATAAAAAAACGAAGTGATGTTGTAAAACTACTGACATAGTTGTAGTAGTGATGTAAAGTATGTATTTAGAATAGTGATGGGCAGGAAATATGTTACAGCGTAGGGTCAATGTATCGAAGGGCATTTCGTGTTAAGAGGCTCTATAAAGGACTATGTTTTAAAATGATGTAGGTAAGTAGTTTTCGCTACTTGTGAGCACATTTTTAGGTATTTCTACACTAATATTATAAATGTGAAGTTTGTATGTTTAGATGTGTGGATGTTTGTTACTCAATCACGTAAGAACTGCCGAACGGATTTGAATGAAATTTGGCACACATATAGTCAATAACCTGGATTAACACATAGGATACTGTTTATCGCGGTAATACGTTCCCGTGGGATAGCTGCCAACATCCACGCGGGTGAAGCCCCTTGGAAAAGCTAGTGAGTTCATAAATAAATAAACAAACGGTGCAGTAGCAGCCAAAAGAGTTCGATATTTATTTAGTGGCTGCGTCTTATTTTTGTTAGTTCCAAAGAAATCTTGACATGTATTCAGTAATCCAGTGTATTTCAAAATGATAGCAATTTAGGTACCTACTTGCGATACATATCCACACGACCGCGTAGATACCGTGGCTTATTTTCGTAATCCATTTTATGCGTAACGGCTATTCCCACATGGGTTCATATTTTAACAGTAAACTGTCATGCAATCACAAAAAGTGAAAACAAGGTTTCACTTCACATTATAATACATTTCATAATATTGTGCAGCAATGGCAATGAAATACTTCCTGAGTCTTATTATACCATTAATGAAGTTAATAAACTTTATCTTGACTGTTTCCGTTTATTGATCGTTAAGCTCGACTGACAGTCTGCTAACACTTTGGACAGGTAACACCCATTCTGCACTATATCGTGAAGTGTAAGATAAAGAATGACTAAAATTAGAACACAGAAGCAAACGCCATAAATCACTGTCTGTTTATAAGGATACTGCACAAAGATAGTCATAAAAACGTATCAAAAGCAGACGCCTGTTTTTAAACTACCGTAAAATTCGGAAGTACTCATGCACGTTTGTTTCTGATATCTGTTATCACACGTGAGCTAACTCCGTTAATCTAGCTGACGTCGGCGGTAGGTAGAAGATTAATTATGTACCTACGGCGAGGCAAACAGAACTGTGTGCTTATGATGTATCTCATGTTGACACAGATCCATACATAGCATCTATCGAGTGATATATGCTAAAGATTGTGCACACATACAACAATAATACTATGTGTATTTGTAATACAATAGCTTTCAATATCTTAGTATTAAACAGACGTAAAGAATAACACCACCCCATTTCTTCCCGTGGGTGTTGTAAAAGGCGACTAAGGGACTTACTATACTCCATTTGTTTAGGTAGTTAACTAAATGTAAACAATCTTAACATGTCTTTTATCTAAAAAACTGTCTAAAAATTGAATCTAAAAATGTTTACAATTAGGTATTTACTTAAACCGATGTTAGGTAAGTAACTTAATTTAAATAATATTTGTTGGTCTTTTATACGATTTATTTTATATAAAAAGACATATCAAGATTGTTTACCTTTAGTTAACTACCTAAACAAATGGAGTATAGAGAATGGGCAGCAGCGTTCTCTATGCATTTTACCACTATACTGCGATCGCCAACCCGCCTGCCAAGCGTGGTGATTATGGCAAAGCCCACCAAATTGGGGGAGGCCTAAGTCCAGCAGTGGACTTCTTACGGCTGAAATGATGATCTTAGTATTGGTTACTGCCCCGTTGGTCTCATGGTCACAAGCGCGACTGCTGAGCGTGTGGTCCTGGGTTCGATTCCCAGGTCGGGCAAAGTGTTACTGGGTTTTTCCATTAGGAATTTCTTAGTAACAGCCCGGAGTTTGGAAGTTCGCGGTGTGATACCCCCGTGCCTCGGAGAACACGTTAAGCCGTTGGTGCTACGCCTGATCTCTCTCCGGTCGTGTCGGATGGCTGTCCCATCGGGTAATGAGAGTGAGGGAAGAGTGAGTGCTCCTGTATCTGCGCACACACTTGAGCACCATAATATCTCCCGCGCCGATGGCTAGTCTCCGTTGAGATTGCCCGCCGTGGCCGAAATACGGTCTGGAGGACTATTTATTGGTTAAAAAGCGAATACTAACAAAATTGGCAGTGAGAGACAGCAAAATAATTGCTTTGTATAGGTGACACACATAAATATTTGTTACTTTTAGAATACAAACCATACATATGCTAACTGTACCTGCCTATGCACATAATGGAAAGTGAAGAAACTTAGTTCGCCTAGTTTATTTTAATGCGTACTTTCCAATATTTGTATGCTTTCTCACTCTAAGTTAATTATATTTCATCTCCATACAAAAGAGTCAACTAATTATTTACTGATTTGAAATGTTTACAACATAATTTAAAAAAATAAACTAATTCACTAGCTAGTCTGGAAATGGATTCAATCACAAGATATAATGGTAATTCGACTTTCAAGAAATTTAATTGATCAAAGGTCACATTTTATTGTTCAATGTTTTTTCTTAAAGATTAAAGTATCAAGTACTTTCGAAAGTTAAAAGGGAAAGTATGCTTTATCGTGTGTGTCCTATACAGCCCATCTAGACGGATTTAAAAATATCACTCAGAATCATTTATCTGAAGGCTCAATATCACAATAATCTATTGAACAACATGTGTATACACATATCAGCCTAGCTCAATCCATACATCAACTGTTATCTGTGACTGGCATCTTCCAAGATAAAAAAATAAAATAGATATTTCTATCAATGTTATATTACTGTTTTCATTCAAATATACAAATAAAATAATGTCAATGCTACTTATTTTAATCACATTTATCAGGATTATATTAGTCACAATTACATTCAAATTATGATAGTCACATGTTATTATTATAAATAGTAATGTAATCTATACCACTCTGAATAATTAATTATATGCCTCGATTTTAGTTCATACAATAAAAATTTCATTTTAGATCATAATTTGAAGTCCCAGCTAACATGCTATGAACACAAGGAATGCTTTCCACAACATTAATCCTACTTTCATGCCATCTGTACAACAGTTAACATTTATTTTCTAACATAAGAGCAGAGAGTACTCATAATTTGTCTACAGTTTGTTTCTTCACCATGAGCATATTATTTATTTTGCATCATTTTGGTGCAGTTTTAGTCAATAATTTAAGGGCTGGTTCAGTAAACATGTTACTAAAAATCATTATGTAGAATGTGAATACGTGTTTTTAGCTTTAACTATCCTCTTGTTTCTTACTTTCACTAAGCGTCACAACTTAATGTTTTATAAACTACTAGATTTTACCTGCGAGTTTGTTTTTCCATAATATAATCTCACAGGAACTATGCATTTTACGTATAAAAAAAGTCACTTCAGCCCAGAAACTATCAAAGTGACAAAAAAATGTAATTGTTGGTTAGTGCTGTGTGAAAAAGGGACAAACCAATAAAACACACTTTCATATTTATAATATTAGCAGATTAAACAACATCTTGAATAATATATAAAAATATATCATAGATGAGAGGGATAAAACAATGCATTAAAATCCAATCAAAACTAGGTTATCCCGCACTCAATGAGAAGATAATTAAGTTTCATTATAATAAAGATATATATTTATTATACCTGTATATTCATTTATGCATAAGATAACAGTCAATATGATATGATTTTCCTCAAGGCAAGTAGATGCCACTGACTCCATTGCATAGTCAGCCTACAGTGTTCCCACTGCTGGGACACAGGCCTCCTCTCAGTGAGAGGGAGTGGGCGGTAATCTGCCATGCGGGCTCAGTGCGGGTTGGTAGATGTTACATGTCTCGGAATTTAGTGTTGGACATGCCAGTTACCTTGCGATGTTTTCCTTAACCGTTTTAAGAGCAGGGGTGATGAAATTATTTACACAAAGTAAAATCTGCCAGAGATTGAACCCTTGACCTACAAATGCTCACCCTGATTTTGAGAGAGACTTTGAGAAGATTACTCGATGGTCCGAGTAATCTTTATTAGTAAATCTATGGGTACTTTCTTTGTAAGAAAAGACTTCATGAAAGTTGATGCTATATCAATAAATTAAAGCACTATAAATATTGTGCAATAAATCAAAGATCAGAGTGTAGGTATTCCTACAATCAATATTTTTTACTGTCAAATATCAAGTGTAGAGCATCATTCAAGTAAAACAAGTTTCTAAACAGGATTGGAGTCATAATCAGACGTAAAGTAAGCTAAATGAGATGCTGTCAAGAAAATCCAAACAACTGAATAGTGCAGAGCTGTGGAAATAGATATACATGAGCGCACAATTAAAAGTAAATTGGTTTTCTAAGGTTTCTGTACCAATCAATTCAAATAAAGTGAATAGGGAGGTATATTATATTTATAGTTTTTCTCGGTATATGTATATTTGAAGTCTATAAGAGTAGGGGATGACGACTACTAGAGAAGTATGGAAGAAAAAGACAGGTCATGCTGACCCCAAATAAATTGGGATGACGGCAGGATGTTTATCTTTTTATTTAATTGTAATAATTGTTTATATAATTCTTAATTTTTTTAAATTGTATCTACCACTGTCTGTCTTTGCATTACCTCATAGGTTGACTGGTAGATAATGCCAATAGCATTAAGTGCACCTTTGTACATTTGTGTGCTTCAAGCAATAAATAATACAATTGTGATGACAGCTAATATAAATGATGTATGGGACAGATAGGGTGACACATCAATCCCAACAAATTAATAAAGGACAGTAGAATGATAATAATAGAACAAGGACATGTTTATGTTATATCCTCAGGACTATAGAGTCCTGAGGATATAACATAAACAGAAGCTGTTGGTTTACTTATATAAATAAATAAGTTATAATAAATACCTGCGGGCTAGGTGGAGCCTCTCCTGTGTGGTGAGGTGCTCCACCTGTGCCATCTCAGACACCAAGTCTGAGTGCTCCATCTTGTTCACAATCTGAAAATATACACACTGTTTTACATACTGTACGCTTACAACTATACTATGTTAAAACTTGGGTCCGAATTACAGTACCTCACTCAAGACTCAAACATTACTTAAAACTAGTTGAAATTTGTTTTAAGTAACGCTTAGGTATTGAGTGTACCATTATTAAAGGGTCTATTATCACAGTGTTCAAATAGTGCAACTACCTAACTTATTTTAATGGTTGAACAAAAAGTAACTTATCAAGTTCTTAACGCCAGGGTAAAACTTTCCAAAATACATACTTGTTTCAATATGCTTTGAATCTCACATCAATGTAAAACAAGGAATGTAATTCTCCTTACTTTATCATCTTTATCTACATGTCTTTTCGTAAGATTTGACTTTCAAATTCTTAGTCGAGTGGTGTATCTCACGACTGTTTTGTTTGTAAATAAAACATTTGGAGAACCCAACTATTTTAACTAAGGCAGAAATACTATTAAGACCAAAGTTAGTCTCAGAATTCGTAAATATTTTTTTAGTAAATAAGAATAGCGCAAAGGTAATGTACCTACCTAACATCAAACTTATTGATATCTGACAAAAGTCTGATAAGATAAGACAGCCCTACAAGCATTTGAAGCAAGTATATTGAGAAATTGGAAAATTTCGCCTGTAAATGGTAGAAGAGAGAACAAATTTCCAAGATAATCAGGCAAAAATATATTTATCTCTCTGCAACAACAAATATTTTAGTTTTAAAAACAAACTGACAGTTTAGAAAGGCACTTAGTTTCTACAACCTAAATCAACTTTGCAGGTCAACATGATATCTTAACAACTTTTGCGGGAGAAACTATACACTATACATATTTATTCTAAAATATTTTTCACGCTACTTACCGCTGTTCTAGTTTATTACAAATCGTAAGTATGTTTCATTCTTCTATTGATGTATTTGCCACACATGATAAACAGATTGAAGTAAAGGGAGTCATTAACACACATACATATTTTTGATACATGGAGCTAATTGAAATCCATTGTGTGAGAGAAATTTACTGTTACATTCTATTTTCCGTTATTTTTCATGAAAATAAGAAACAAGGAGAAAAATCACAAGACGGCTAGCGAACGAGCGGATGGGTTTACTTTTTTGGTGACTTGAAAACCTTGACTTGAATACTTGCACTTTGGCGCGAAATCGATTTTGTTATGATCTTTCAATCTAAACAGAAATGTTAAAATAAATTGTAATCGTTCAGAGAATTTTCGAAATTAATAAGACATTGAAAATTGTTTAACCTTTTAAAACAGAATGTACAAAATTTAGGCTTGTTTGGTGATTTGGATTGAAATATTTAACAATATTCATGAGGCCGTATGAAAACAAGAACAACTGGTTTGCTTGCATTAGTTCCAATATTGTGCGGCAGATGGCGCGCGGCAATGGGCAGCCGACTCCCAGCTGGGCAGCGGCAATTTTGAATAGCAATTTACAAGTTTTAATATCGTGAATTACTTACTTTAAGTTTAAAATAAGTAACTGATTGTCTTGATTGATAGCCACTATATTTTAAATGTAATCAAAGACCAGTTGACAGCATTGATTGTAAATATCTTGTATATGTTATGAGAAAATTTAATTTTTAAACAACAGTTTCCTTACACTACTTATTTGCTTTTTTTATTGAAAGTACCTTTCGCATTTGATCTTCAAGTTTTTATTTAAAGAGTATGCTCTTCTTTTTATTATGCTTAAATATGGTGATTGCCTTCTTTTAGAATTTCTGAGCGAGCACTTACGAGAATGTTCACATTTCGTTATCACTTCTGTTTTCTCTAATGATTATCTTTCTCACACTTAGGTAGGTAAGTAGCTAGGTAGGCTGCAAAAAGAACATAGTCTTGCTTCGTCATAGTTTGATAATTATCCCAGCAAATCAATCTACCTACCTAGCATTTTCACAACTTTGTTGAGGTCAGCTTCCAGTCATACCGGCTGTGGCTTTTACATGGAGCGAAAGCCTATATGACAGTTGGTTATCCCGTATTCGGTAAGTAATGGGCTAGCAAGAAGAGTATGCAAACTTCTGTTTTGTAAATAGGGCATTATTTACGTACCTTAGAAAACTGGAATCGGCAAGGTGTGAAAGTTTATCTATTTTTTATCGATAGAGAAATTCTTAAGACTTCTCTGACCGTCTGTTGAAACTGGAAAGTTATGTGAGATTCCTACAAAAAACGAATACCCAACGGTTTTTTGTTACAAGAGCGGTAGAGTATACTCTTAGGCGGTCCTACATCTCCAATCTCAGGGTCAGATCTGGTCATCAAACTGAAAACCTAGTCCGATTCGAAACCCCACTACTGCCCGATACAGGAACTATCGGCTGATGAGTGTTTCTCCTGGCCCGATACGCCCTAGCTTTGTTGATCTGCATCCCCAAGCCCCCTTAAGAGTACTGATATCAATATGAGGCCAAGTGCAGACAGTTTAGTCAGTAAGGATCATTTGAGCATGGAGTGTGATCAGGACACGTTCCTCCGATCTCCTGAATTTTTAGAAGCCGAATTAGCGACAGCAGCTGTCACCCTGCTCCGTGTTAGGTTCATTTGATGTCATATATTCCTAAAAGAAGATGATTGAAAGCAGGATGTATATGAAATCACAATATAGAGTTGTGGTTTGTTCGTTGGGGAACCAATTTTCATAAGAAAATAAGACACGAAATAGGTAACTCTCAAATGTGATTTTTATTTCTGTTTTATATCTATTTTACTACTATAATACAGTTTTAACAATAATTTAGTACAAAAGAAAACCACAATATCGTCAATCAATGAGCGGTGTAGATATTCTACGCTAGGCACTATTATTTTTATCAATTGACACACCATACTCCCTTTTATACAAAGCTTGCTTACAATAGTTTACCTAGAGTAGTTTGATTTAATTATATCTAAGTCCCGAACATTTTTTGCACCTTCATATTACACAGAGTGGGCGTTCGAAGAATCCTATTGATGATAATTCATAACCAAATTAACAGTAGTCTTATTCTGTAAATAACTTACAGTCAAAACTTAGGTGAAGTGAGTTTGAAGTGAGCTGTCAAAATTGACTATCCCCAGTGTCAAGTGGGACTTCAGATTCATTTCACCTTCTCGGTTACATTTTTATAGAATAGACCTGCAAGATCAGCGGTTATTTTAATTAAGGTGGAAGCTCCAGGGTAGCTCGCGTAATTCAAATTGTTTTCAGTTTATTCATTTATTTTCAGCATTCAGATAATTTGCAAGTCATTGCAAGGTTGTATGTTGAATAATATATGATTTTGCATATCATATTTTAGTTAATATACAAGCTGGCCAACCATAACACGTATGTTCTAAAGACTTGGACCAATAAAACAGCCCTCTAAGTTCATTTAATTTCATTGATATCTATTTCTTAATAAAGTGATTCAATGGATTTGTGGCGTCACGTATTGTGCATCTGTGAACGCACCTTACATTACGTGGCGTCGCCTGTACTATATTTTGTTGTTTAAGTTTTTGTAAGGTTGTTAGTTGTTAAGTGGCAACACCAAGCCACGACCCGGGACGCTACCCATAGCGTCTCTCACTTGCTTCAACCGTAACGGGACGCGGACTAGATTTTAATTGTTCAGTTTATTCTGTCCCTATTAGTTTAATTACTTATATAACTGTGTTAAATAGTGCATGTAATTCTAAACTGTACTACGTGTGTGATAATTATAATATTATTACCTACAAGCAAGATTTTTACTTCCGGCTTCCACAACCTCACCTACAATACTCGTAAGAGGACACACGTAGAATCCTTTTACCTATGTCCCCAAACATTTAAATAAACTTACCGGGCTACCCTGGAGCTCTCACTTTAATGTATCATAAATAGATATCGTACCTACTTTAAGAATGCGAGTACATATAACATATAACACAGCCACAAACAATTATACTACAACATAATAATATCTAATAATTTAAATTATAATTTACGATTTTAGACATTGTTACAACATGTGGGTACTTCTGCATCAACTCCATGAAATAATAAAAGTAGGTACCTTTATACCATACCAATACAATATTATTTAAATAGCTACAAGTATAATTAAGTAGGTATTAACTTTGGTCAGAATTCATAACACAGATTGTTTTATAAATTTGATTATAATTAAAAAAACGATAGAAATATTTAACTAAATAGGTATATTTTTGCTAAGTTTTGCTAATTTACTATCTACTCGAGTTTATTGTATTTTTGCCAATTTAGTGTCTACTCGAGTTTATCGTATGAAATTATTATTCATTGAATAGCAATTGATCGATGACCGCTGTTGCACTGAGGTGGTACCCATGAAATTGAAACAAAATCAATAAGTTTATTACGTAACAGTAGACATGTATTCCCGGAAGGGTAAGGGCGGGACAGAACGGAAGGATGCTCGAATTCCTGGCTCCATTGAAAATACGGCCGTATTACCGTAAATTTAAATAGAAAATTGTATGAATATCGACACAATCGGCTTGCGATCAGAAAAAACAGAGAAGGCTTGACTTGCGCGAGATTTTTGCGTTCTGTGTGAACTGACCCTTAGACACCCTAGACACTCTAGGTACATAGAACACCCACTATTCTCCAGTTATGTGAAATACATAGGACTCGAACATAACTGGTGTGATGCCCAACACCCCAGAAATCGGGCTACTACGGCGAAGCTCTAGAAGGAATAATCTCCGAGAGGGACTGCACCCCTAGCCAAATTGATAATCTTCAATCGTTAACGCTAGTCGCTCAACATTAAGTCACGAGGTTAGAACAAACGAATAGAAAATTCGTAGCCAAGTTCACATCGTTCAAAATGATAGAATGATTTTTATCGTTTCTACAATGTACAACGCTAAATCCTTTGTTATAATGTGTTGTTTTTCTAAAGACAATGTAGAACGAGCGGCCGACTCAGGTGCGTCAACATGGCTACCAACTTATCGTTTTCTACAATTGCTGACACCGAGGCGTTGCCGATTGGAGAACGGAATTCGACACGAAACGTTTGTAACTTGGCTAGGGGGGCTGGGTCGTAATCCACCACGCAGGCCCTGTGCGATTTGGTAGATGTCACATGTCTTCAGTTTTTTAGTTCTAAGACATGCCGGTTACCTCACGACGTATTCATTTACCGTTTGGAGAGTAGTGGTGATGAAATCATTGTAACTACAGAACACAAGCACTTGCTAGGGACTGAACCTGCGACCAGCAAACTTGTAAGTCGGAGATTTTACCGCTGGGCCATTACTACTCTCTCATAAGTTAAAACGTATATTTCGATATAAAAATTGAGGATATTGAATATAATTGAATGCAGCAGCGATCGATACTAATAATAATATTTTGTTAGTTTTCCAATAAAATGTTTAACAAATAAATATTTTTACATAAGTTATTATGATACACAATCTATATTTCTACAGCTATTATTGTTCTAAATTAGTCTATTCTTCATAAACAAGGTCATACAGGGTCAATGTATATTAGTGAACAAAACTCCGCAGATGACAGAGTAGGTAGACGTGATGGCTATCGAGTTTAGTACTTGAAGTATAAGTTTAGGAAATCAGTTTTTTGTCTTTCTGGTATTGTTGTTGTGTTTAGTATTATCAGTGTGCATACTTAATTCACACCTGTGCAGTAAACATACACAAATACCACTGATTTAAAACTTCAAATACATATTTCAAGTTACTGCAATACCTGCGGTTGATTCGTGGGTGTCGTAAGAGGCGACTAAGGGGCTTACTACTAGTAAGGCGTTAAAATGCATAGTGCGCGCTGCGTGCACTATGCATTTTAACGCCTACCAAGCGCGATTATGGTAGGGGGGGGGGGGGTCCACTTGGGGAAGGCCTATGTCCAGCTATGGACGTCTTTCGGCTGAAATTATGTTTTTTTATGTTGTATTCTTTTTTTGGTTTTTGTTTGGTCATGTGTGTTGTTTGTTACAGTTTTGTTGTTTCGATATCTAATCGAAATCCGTCCGTCCGTCATACGTCTGCGGAGTTTTGCTCACTAATTTAACTTGACGCTGTATAGGTTGATACCTATAATACCTTATAATCTAATAACAATTCAACGTTTTCATTGCACTCCTGATGCCTTTATTTAAAAGAGATATACAATATTTTTACAGATTCGTTAAGATTAAAGTGACGTCACATTGCCAATGACATCATTAAGAGAATAACTAATTATGATTAAAATAAATTATAATATAATTAACCTACTTATATTGTCCAACTCGATCGAAGTCTTGAAAATTATTCATGTAACCGACCCAGTGTGAAAACGCAAGAATTATGGTCATAAATGCGCGCGCGCGTTTTACCTTGCGTTTCACGAACGCAAGTTGAAAAATTATTACTTGCGTCAAGAATATATGAATCTACCTTCTGCCAGTGGCTTCACCCGCGTATTACACATATAAACCTTCCTCTTTAATTACTCTGTCTATTGATGATAGCGGCATTAAAATGCGTTGCGTAGTTAAATAGATCTAAGCGTACAGACGCAGGACACGACTTTGTTTTATACTATGCAAAGATTCTGAAATTAAAACTCATTTTTAATTGTTTAGTCCTGATATTCATCAAGAAAAACAAGGCAATTTTCTGTCACGACCGACCATATTCATTTTTTAACCAGCTACTAGTTGTAACTAGTATGTGGTTAATTAATTAATAAAATATGGATTAAAATATTTTAAGACTTGTTTTTATTTTATTGCGAAGCTGACTGTCTAGATCTAAGCAAAACTCTCAAAATGCAGTGTATAATACATTTAAGTAGCAAACACAAACACAAACATGTATTACTATCTACTTCTACAAATCACATCTCAATTAAAACTAGTGGTATTGTCATTGGCAACAAGTGCCAAGTTAGAAATCATAAATTACGTTACATAAATATAATTATTGTAAAACGATTACTTCATGGATAGTGCTATCCAGCACGCTATGCAAAGTAATTACACTGTAATTACTTTTTACATTACAAAGAGCATACAAAAATACACTTCGAACAACTATAAAAATTGGTTCAGATAATTGTATGCACTTAACGCAATATTAATTCTTGATTATTCACAGATTCAATCGATTCCGTATTATTATCGTGAACAAAAAAGACAAGATTGATTGGAAAGTATTTTTGTAATTTTTTTAAAGCACTTATGCACTTGATGACTTCGTAGCACGATACACTTCATCGGAACGCGTCGTATTTACACCTTACAAATGTAATATAATTACAGCTACCTAGTTACCAAAATACCTAACTCGAAAGCCTCAGACAGGACATCTGGCAAGCATTTTACGTTTTATAAAGAACCTACCTAGCCTCTACCGCACGACATTTATCTCGCTTTAAGTGTGCGTAACGTGATTGACGTACAATATCAACGCTTTTTACTTTGCCTAATAAATACACGTAGACGGCAACATTCCAATACTTTGTTTATCACATGGAATCAATATAATGAAAGCCCTTGAAATTGTTTAGATGTTTTTGGCAAAGTCATCTAAATATTTGCATATAAATACAGATTTCAATTTGAATAAAATTCGTAACAGGTGATTAATTAACTCGTTTTTTTTTTTTCTATGCTCATTTTACTTATCATTATACACCACAGATTCACAGCACTTTTTAGAAAGTTTGTGTATTTTAGACATGCACACTGCACAGTATTCCCGTCCGCGATTGCATTCATTCTAGCGTCTTGTACTTCAACAGTGGCAACCTATCAGGGTCACCACGGCGGGGCACTCAGGTGTTCTCGTCTGAGGAGTCTTCAGACGAAGAGCTGGTTTGCAGAGAGGATGCCATGGTCAGCTGTCTAATGAAAGGTTCCCTGGGCAGACTCTGCTGACCTAGAGGCAACCGTCTCACGCCCATGCGTTCACTCTCTGGCAGTGACTTGCTGCATTTTTCTTCTGTGATCGCATCACGAGATAATGACCTGAAATTCAACAAATTGCACGTTTAAATCAATATCAAATGGTTTTCATAGATTGTTACGAAGAGATGAAATTCACATTTGCTGCTATTTGTAAAAATTACTGTGTGTTACGATGACCACAATGCTTGCTTCTTTCCAAGCATAAAAGCCATATTCACATTTCCCTATACAATAGGTTTGGGCAATTTGCATTCAGTTTAAATATCGAACCTGCACAAGTACATAATTATATTATTTCAAACTACATATTAGCTTTCAAACTAAGAAAAACAAATATTAAGAATATTTGAATATATAAAGTATATAACAAACAGTTAATGAACGTACCCAGTCAACTCTAACATCGATCCTCTTCGACATTGTCCTCTATGTGGTCCCTGCATAATGTTGGCTGGTCTACTGGACGCGCCCAGGGGGTCGGAATGCGCCACGTCTTCCATCAATAACACTGACGGTCCCC
Organism: Aporophyla nigra; assembly: GCA_947507805.1. Lineage (NCBI taxonomy): Eukaryota > Metazoa > Arthropoda > Insecta > Lepidoptera > Noctuidae > Aporophyla > Aporophyla nigra. The sequence goes on along the minus strand of OX382309.1, from coordinate 15,827,443 downwards.
CCAGGCTCGTGCTTCTTTTAGACAGCATACTTGGTCCTTGTCTCCCAACAGGATCCTTCGATGTTCCTTCTCCCTTGCTCCAACTATCTCTGTTCCCTTCCGAGTCGGACAACACCATACTCTCGGCAGCGCCCTGTGTAGAGCTAGAGCTCTCTCTTCGGAACAGACCTATGATAGATTTTGGATGTTTTGGCTTCTCTATGCCCCCTGGTACCGGAAAGGTATTACGAGAATGGATGTGTTTTTACAGCGGGATGGATAGGGGGGGAAGGAAAAAATCGTGTCAGAAAAGTTAATAAAAAAATCTAAAGTCTAAGGTAGATAAGTGCAAGATATGTTACTTTTCATTACAGTTTATTTTGTTCTAATTCAGTCTGTTTTTTCGTTTAGGTCCTAAATAAGCACTAAATTTTATTTGCCATGGATTAGTTAAATTTTTAGAAGCCTATGTAGACTTTTAATGGTAGGGGCTTTTAAATTGCTTCATATATTAGGTGCCACTAATGGAGCTATTTCAGCAAAAGGAATTCATTAATTAAATAAAAAGCTAACATGCACAGTGGTAGGTACACAAATGTAAGAGCTTGGTGGTAGTAGAAACTACACAATGTCCCCGAAAAAATAATTAATGAAAATGCACGCTACAATCGCTATAGGGTGTAGGTATTGTGCTATTAAATGGGAGCTATTTTCTTTAAAAAATTAAAAATATCTAAGTAGTTTGATAGAATTATTAAGTATTAAACAATTTCCATTCTCATATAACTTACTTCATAAATTTCGATTGAAAACATCTCTAAACGTATTAAAAATGTTTTAATAAATAAACGATGCAAATACAATTTTTTGACAGTGCAATTTATTTTGTAGAATAATCTTAACCATAAATAATATTCGTAACTCGCTCTGTGATCCAGAATGTCATGGTCTACACGCCTACGCGCTACGAGTTCGTAGACCAATTGTATGCGCTACGTGGCTACGTAGCTACGCGAAGGTGTTCGCTGCTCAACATTTCGAATTTTACAAAAGCTTTCTAATGATTGCCCTGCATGAATATAACTAGCCATTATTTTAAAATATATATTAGTGTTTTTTTTTTTTAAATATATTGTAATTACAATGCTCTAATAAATTTGTACGAACTTACCTAAAAATGTCGCCGAGGGTGAGTTATACGCTAGGTACTCTTTGTTCGAGGCCCAAGCAGGGAACTCGGACTGTTTTAGGGCGCCGCAGCCCGAGCCCTCCATTTCCTCGCGTTTCCATGGCAACATCGTCTCGGTCGCGGTCGGGGTGGCCACGCGAGCGTGCTCAGCTACTATCATGTAGGTGTCTGTGAGTACAAATGTATGTATAGATAGGCATTCTCAGATGCAGGAACTATGCATCATTTTTAATACTTGCCATTATCATCCGACAGTCTTCTTTCGTCTTCTTCGAGAATATCCTCATTGGGAACTAAAATATTTAAAATGTTAGTTTTACAGTTTCGTTTTAGCATTTTGAATGTCCCTCAAGTTATGCCTATAAACAAAATACAATAAAAAAACAATACGTTACCAAAAAATAAATACCGTTTCTAATTCATATATATTGAAAAATATATTTTACATAAATAAAGATTATAAAATCTACTGTTTAATTAATACATAAATACGCATTTTTATAAGTATACAGTACGTATATATACATAGTAATAGGAACCAACTTAGTACTGCCTAGGGACAAAATTTCTACGCTTTTTTACATACCGACTACATGATCTGCCTAGTAGTTTTCACAACTTTGTTGGGGTCAGCTTCTAGTCAAACTGAATGCAGCTTAATATCAATATTTTACATGGAGCGACTACCTGTGTAACCTCCACAACCCAGTTACTGGATATTAAGTAAGAGTTTCAAGAATTTTGGGCTTCTGACGACCCGTAACGACGGTCAGAGAGCTACGAAAGATAGCCGGGAGAAACGCCAATACGTGCTTATCGGGGCACGTGTAGACAGAACAGTGCGGCTGTTATACTCAGACCCTCAAGCCCCTCTCAGTCACTTCCACAAGTATTATAGAAACCTACATATAAAAATATATTTCAGTCTATAGATTTCGACCTAGCGACTATCAATAATATAGTACTAATTAGTAAATATTATAAATACATAAATAATTGTAACCACATGCAATACTTACTGTTTATAACTAGATATACATCCATATAGTTATAGAGTGCATTTTTTTATTGCATAACCAATCTAATAATATGGTGGTACTATAATGTGGTTATCTAGTTTTATTAAAACATTAATAACAAAAATATACGATTTAAATATGTAAGTATTACTAGATTGGCTATCAAGCGCTATTTAGCGATAATAGGAAATAAATAAAACAAAGGAAAGAATAATAGTATGTGTTTAAAACATGCAATAGTAACATTGAATCGGATGACCAATTGATATCTTTGCAAAGCGTCTGATGAAAAAAATATTCTTTTTATTTCTATGTAAGCAGAAATGTTTGATGTAAATTGAACGAAAAAAACAATCAAACGTGGCCGAAAAACGATACCAAAAATCAGATTAATAATGATTAAATAACTTAGTTAGTGCCCAGTGCGCCTGCCAGGGTCCCGGGTTTGTTTGAAAGAGTAACCGTGGTCCTGGCACACGCAACTGAAGAAATACGGGTGGGTTTTAGTCAGTAAAAGTCTGACGCGCCCTCCCGCTCCGCCCAGAGCGGGAGAAGTCATTTGATGATTTCCCACCCACAAAGAAGTGCCCAGTGCTACCCAATGCTTTATATTATTGACGCTAACGTGATGTGTCTAGATAAATACAGCATCTGTCTACCTTGAGCGTGTACCTTTATACATTCAAATCATGATTTGCGGTAATCGTAGCACAGTCACATTAAAGCATAATCTAAATTAAAATCTTGATCATCAGACGCAAGTATGCACGCAGTTCTAGTGACAATTATGAAAACAGTTCAGTTCTGAAGTAAACACATACCAAAGTTATACGTGGATCTGTCCCTTCTCCACGGTAAGGATTTCTCAACAGCTGTCGGGAGTATCTCTTCGGGTGTTTTAGCGTACTGCTTTACGATCCTCGCTTTCAAGGGATTGAATCCAGGCAGGTTAGCCAGTTGATTTAAAAGTGAACTACTATTTTCTTTATGCGAGGACGTCGGACTGACTTCTTTGTATCCAGCTGATATTATAATCATCGCCAGTTGTCGAGAGTATCGGTTAGTTCGCGGTGGTGCCACATGAAGATTGCCAGAAGGGAAGAAAACGACGATCAAACACAAATAATATATAAACAAGCAGAGATGAACAGATACGCAGCGATTAGAAGATTAGTAGGTATTCCTAAACGACTAATGGAATGGTATTTGTGGCTCAGGATAGAGGAGAATTTAACTTTGGATTGAAACCAACTTCATTGACAAACCTTCAACATTATTAGTTTGATAAAAAGTTGAAACTAATAGTTCCCCAAGTGTATTTTTTATGTGGCCGTTATGTTCTTGTTTGTAAAATATTCACAACACGTAACACTCGCAACCTAAAGACTATACAAGTAGGCTGATTTTCAATTAAAAAGTTTGTTTGAACAAAATGTAAATTTTATTTAAAGATACTCCTAAAATAAAAGATTTATGAATTAAAAGAATTTTATAAAGAAACTTTAGTTATTTTTTACTAAAGTTGTTAAGGAATTTCGTTTACTCAAAGGTTTGCGAATAAGTTGGTTAATATTTAAAGGTCAAAACTTGAAATAGGCAACTGAACCAGAACAACTCAATGAAAAGAATTTCGAGAAGAGATTATAATTTAAAAAATACAAATAATTACATACAGAGAAATTATTTAGAACATGCCACCACAAATACGTTTCAGCTCATTCTCACAGTACGTAGCCATGTCAGAAATTAAGGAATGCTTTGGACTCGGCAAATAATAATAGTCGTAAGTATACCAATTTAGTAAACGTCGGTTCACGTATTGTAAGTATCCCATTTTGTTTTATGAAGAAAAGGTTGTGCGGAAAATAAAAACGTTAGTCGACAACATCTAAAGGACTTGTTTGGATTTGAATTTGAAAATTTACGTAAGTCATTTCATATTCATACTGGATTGGATTCACCTCCTATTTTCGCGTTTGAGAAAACAGACAATGATAAATATAAACTGGAAAAAGGTTAATCGGTTGATTTTAAGTTTCTGTCCATATCTGCACCCTAATTGTGGAACACACTATAATTCAGAATCTGAATTGTATTGAAGATTATTTGTAATCCATTATATCATTTGTTAGAATAAATTGTCGACTCAACAACGTAAATAACGCAATGAATGTTGTTTAACTATGATAATTAAACCGATTACTATTGATAGCAAGTAACGCAATTACCCCTCTGATTAGGCGTATTTTTATCGAACTTACTGGATATTTGATATGCAATTACATTTACACACATTTTATACTTCAAGCTCGCTACTGTTACATTTCTTGCTCTATCTACACAGTGCTTCTGATCCAGTAGACAATACGTCGGGTTATTTAGCGTTAGCAATGTTACCATTCAAATCCAAACGGCGGTGTGTCACTCAGGGAGTGTCATGCAGAATACCTACGCGGGGTTTTGGCAGTGAAAGTTATACCGCCATCGTCACCTTCGCGTCGAGGTCCTATCTCGCGTTCGTCGCCGTCCTCCTGCAGAACCTCGTCTATGTAGTCTGTAATAATACGACATTACTGGCATATTTAAATTTGGAAAGTTTTTGAGTGCATGCTTGAAATAAACAGCTTGTATTAAATTGTTGCTATTTTATTTGTAACTTTTTAGATTATAAAAAACTGAGTTTGGATTAAAAAAAATATAGGAATGTTTGCTATCACATATCACAGACAGTAACCAACAAAAAAAAAACATGTGCTATGTCTAAATGTGCTAATAGTTTTATTTGTTGTATTATTTAGGTACATTTATTTCCATTAAACTAGTGTAGAACGAAGCGTTTGTGCTGGCAAAGTAAATTAATAATGATTATTGATACATATTCGTATGTATGTATTTGAAAAGAAACAAAAAAATCAAAATAATACTTGAACCCACACGTGCATGCGATCGACACTCGTGATAATAAGAAAGAATAAATAAGTACCTAATCTATAATACTTTATTTTACCGTGCGTGAACTGTTTGGCCGAACCGTTTTGCTGGAATTCTGGGAAAGTCACATGATTTTTCCCATCCTGAAAAGAAGGAAACACATATTCAGAATCTCTTAATTTTAGCTTTAACGATTTCCATGAATAACTTAATTTTTAAGGCGTAAACCAAATTACTGCCTGCATGTAGTACCTACAGTTACTTCTCATAAAAGTTTTTATGGGTAGACTCTTGAAAAGGTTACCTTTTATTTTTAAGACTTACAGTGACTCATCATCATTCCAGCCGTAAGAGGTCCACTGCTGGACTTAGGCCTCCTCCAATTTGGGGGGCTTTGCCATAATCGCCACGCTTGGCAGGCGGATTAGCGATCGCAGTATAATGCATAGAGAACGCTGCTGCCCATTCTCTTGTAAGTCCCTTAGTCGCCTTTTACGACACCCACGGGAAGAAATGGGGTGGTGTTATTCTTTACGTCCGGCACCACACGTTACCAGTAGGGTTGAAAAGTTTACCTTTCAATTTTTAAGAGTTAGGTACAGTGAATATTAAAGCTAAATCTGTAAAGGTTTTGTTAACAACACGTACCTGCTTTCCACGTTTACTTCGCTTGTGATGATGCTTCCTGTCGCCAACCCGTCGCCGTATATTCATGTGGGTCTTGTAATTGACTTGCGTGCCGAGGTCGCGATCGTTCACCGCGTGACGACTGTAGCTCAGCCGACGATGCTAGAGAAAACCATAGGATATAATAATCAAATAATGAGCGAGTCGCCAACCCTTCTGGGCAAGCCTGGTGATCAATGTATGTGCCTTCTACAGAAAAGAACCCTATTTTTAACCGACTTCAAAAAGGAGGTGGTTCTCAATTCGGATGTTTATATGTTTTTTTTTTTATGTATGTTCGGTCATAACTCCGTCATATATAGACGGATTTGCAAAATTCTTTTTTTGTTCGAAAGGGGTTTATTCCGAAATGATCCCATGTAAATTTCATATAGATCTGATGATGAGTTCGGGAGACAGACACCGGAACTCTTTAAAAAATGACAGCAAATCAACCGCGACTTCTGCTATCGCATAAATATGCATTGTTTGTTTGGAATTAGTGCGGAGTGAATACCACAACCAAAAATTTAAAAATAAAAACGTTTTTACAAAAAAAAAAACAACCGACTTCCTTAAAAACACTACAAAGTGAAAAATAACTTTAATTTCGGAAGTCGGTAGCTAAATAACCATAAATACAGATCCTAAGACACCGACTTCCGAAATTAAAGTTATTTTTCACTTTGTAGTGTTTTTAAGGAAGTCGGCTGTTTTTTTTTTTGTAAAAAAGTTTTTATTCTTATCCGACTTTCGGACGACGCGATGCTAGAGAAAACTATAGTATACACCGTGACATTTTCGTCGTCTTACAAAAATTGTCCACTCAATGTATCCGACATAATAGGTATACCTCTAGGCGTGATTAAAAATTGTTACCGTTAACTAAGATAATAGGTATTAAGAAAAATAAATAATGGATTAGAATGATGAAACATCCTGTTAATATTGTTTACGTATCATACGGTAGAGATTACGATACGTAACATACCTACCCAGTGCACGAGTCGGCTATATCATTCCATCTCCATTATCCATGAGACAAAATATCAAATTTAAACCACGTCATGCGTCATCATAATGAATAACATTTTTATTTTTTAGTTATTCAAATGTAAGTTTTTTTCTTATAGATGTGTAGTATTCATTGGTTACATGAAGTGGGCTGCCGTTGTTAGACGACTAAAATGTCACGGTGTGTAATAATCGAGTAAGTCTGAAATCACCAACCCATTTTGAGAAAGCCTGCTCCCCAATTACTTGACATACTATTAATCAGAATTGTAATTAATCGTAATTAAGTAATTAATCAGAACGCGTAACTCAGGTCCGTTGTCTCTGGGCCATCAATGCTCTTTTATTTTTTTGGGAATTACATCTCGCAGGCGAACCTATGAGATTGCTGGCTGCTTAACCGGACTTGCCCACCATTGCAGACTTAGGGGCCATCCATAAATTACGTCACACGTTAAGGGGGAGGGGGTTGACGAAGTGTGACATTGTGTGACAAGGAGGTGGGAGGGGTCCTAAATTTCGTGACGTCACATTTCAAAATCTATTTTAATCTAAGTGTTAAGTAAAACACGAACTTTGAACTATTAATGAAAATATCAAAAACAAACTCTATCTGTAGAGATATAAGGTTCAAATTTCTTGCAATGTTTGATTTGATGTTAATTTTATTAAAAAATAATTTAAATTGAAATAAAACTAATTTCGGAACTGCTGTTTTAATTCAATCATTATTTTTAAATGTAATATTATAAAATATGTGACGTCACACTAGGGAAGGGGGTCTCACAAATGTGACCAGCTGTGACAAGGACGAGGGGGGGGGGGGCAAAAATCATGAAATTCGTGTGACGTAATTTATTCTTTTGTCCAACAGCGTTGCGTTTTTCAGCTAAAATGATGATGATAAGTAGACAAGGTCTACGTCATAGTAACAGCGATCTTTCCTGACTACTCATTTTCAAAGTAACTTGATTTTAATGAACACCCATCAAGACCGATCCACTTTGGTATGCAGGTCAAGGTATGGTGTTAAACCGAAGTGAACTTGGAATATGGCTTCCGTCTTGTTAAGTAGGTTGTAATCTTCACCTACTTACCCCGATAACTTTTCGCTAGTATTTAACTTTGCTAATCAGGTTTGGTTTTTTTCTAGGCCATAACTTACTTTTACGAAAACCTATCTTACTAATATCATAAACGCGAAAGTTTGTATGTATGGATGTGTGGATGGTTGTTCCTCTTTCACGCAAAAACTACTGACCTGATTTACATGAAATTTGGCACACAGATAGTTTATAACCTGGAATAACCCATAGGGTACTTTTTATCCCGGTTCCGGTCCCGGTATGTTCCTGCGGGATAATTTCCGAACTCCACGCGGGCGAAGCCGCTGGCAAAAGCTAGTCATTAATATTCATGAAACCAAGAAAATTTAAAAAACGAATACGGTCATTCAACCCACTTACCAGTGCCTTTATTATTTTGTAGAGCAAACATAAGCGTGTTTAACAAGCGTTATTACTGTTTCACCAGGAGGCTCTGACCCAGATAACAAGAGATTCCCTATGGATAAGTATGAATAAAGTGACATTCTGCCGATAGGTCAATCTCTGACCTGCGACCTTATCAATCAATACTATTATTAAAACTGAATCTATACTAATAATCTACACTAATATTATAAAGCTGAAGAGTTTCTTTGTTTGGTTGAACGCGCTAATCTAAGGAGATACTGGAATTTAAAAAAAATCTTGGATAGCCCATTTATCGACGAAGGATTCGCTATTTAACATTACGCTTTGACCGTTTGTAGCTGAGAAAAATGACAAAATCGGAAAGAACGCTAAGTGTAAGCGTAATGATAGCGCGGTCAATAGCGGACTCCCGGCCACCGTAGGCGCGAGCTTGCGGGCGGCGAGCAATGGGTAGCTCGCCGCGCGGTAAGGACCAGCCCCCCTAGCCAAGTCACAACCGTTTCGTTTCCAATTCCATTCTCCAATCGGTAACGCCTCGGTGTCAGCAATTATAGAAAACGATAAGTTGGTAGCCATGTTGACGCGCCTCAGTCGGCCGCTCGTTCTACAATGTCTATAGAAAAACGCCACATTATAACAAAGGATGTAGCGTTGAACATTGTAGAAACGATAAAAAATCATTCTATCATTTTGAACGACGTGAACTTGGCTACGAATTTTCTATTCGTTTGTTCTAACCACGTGACTTAACGTTGAGCGACTAGCGTTAACGATTGCAGATTATCAACTTGACTAGGGGTGCAGGCTCGGGTCGACGGCGCGTAGTGTTCCACGCGCGCCTCAAAGAGATGTCAGCAGCACTGAAGGGGTCTGCTAGGACCGATGCCTGCCAGGGTCGCGAGATTGTTCGAAAGAGATACCGTAACACTGGCACATGGGCAACTGAAGGAACACGGGTGGGTTTTAGTCAGTAAAAGTCTGGCACGCCCTCCCGCTCCGCCCAGAGCGGGAGAAGTAATTAGATAATTTCCCATCCACAAAAAAAAAAACGCAGTGTAGCGATGTGGTACGACGCGAGGAGTTGGATCCGTTTCACGCGGTCAAAGCCACGGGCAGAATCTAGTACCTATAAAATACAAAGAAGATTCTGATAAGTTTGATATACATACGCGTCTAAACGGTTTGCAGAGTTCTTCGGCAAGCAGATGATGTATCTTCGCGTCCGTCAAATCTTTTTTCGACGGATTGTATTCCAATTCTTGCATATCTATGTTCCATGTTGATGAGTCTAGCTGACTAAAACTAGGACTGAAAAGAAACAAAGAGCTTCAAAAAAAAAAAGAAAATATTCGGTAAAATAAAATTTCCAGAGTGGACGTTAGTAAAAAAATTACCTTCCATTAAAGTTGGCATTTGTATAGTTTTTGAATATCGCTGACATGGATTCGGCTCCAGATATATTCCCAATAGTAGACGCATTCCTTTGCATGTACTCTATAGCATCTTTCATAGCCAACTTTGAATAAGTCTCCAAAATCTTGGGTTCCGCACCCTGAAATAATAATTTGTCCTATTTTGTTATTAGTTAATGTTTCTAATGAGTTCCGTAGGTTCTGAAATGAGTTCAAAGTTTCTGCAAAAGAATTACCTACCTGATAGTTTCTAAGTAAGAACGGTCTAATGAAACGATTGTCAAATCTTTTGAATTTATCCCTCATGTGGTGGTTTCCATGTTTTCCCAATATGTCTTCTACGCCTGCCATTAAATGATCCATGAACTGAAACAAAAATATATTAAAATGGTTTAGTATATGGAAGTTAATTTATAAAGGCATTATTAAATAGCAACATAATCAGCTTATAATGTTGCCCACTGCTGGGACACAGGCGTCCTTTCTGTGATAAGCCGTAATCTACGACGCGGGCCCAGAGACGCTTGATAGATGTCACTTGTCTTCGATTTTTTTTGTTCTAGGCCAAGCCGATTTCCTCACGATGATTTTCTTCAGCGTTTGAAGAGCAGTGGTGATGAAATAATTTACACAAAGTGTTTACCTATCTGGGTTCAAACCTACGACCTACAAGTCGTAAATAAAGAGGCTGGTCGTTAAATAAAAGCCTTACCCTTTCATGAATCCGTTCATTCATAGTCGGCTTCCTCTTCTCAGCTGTTTTAACATTAAGCATCTTCACAAGAGGCTTTATCGTGATTCCTTGTATGAACACGGTGAAATATATCACTGCTATAGTGGTGGTTACGAACATTGGCTGCAGTTCCACTACTTCAGGATCTATCAAAAGAACCAGAGCGAAAGCTACCGCGCCTCGAAGACCTGGAAATGTAAATAAAGGTGGATATCGAAATGTGAATCTTACCTAACACAGTCACGAGCTGGGATACGGGAAGACTTTTTTATTAGTTTCGGAGTTGGTCCTATAGTGAAAGTTGAAAATTTGGTAACTAATAAAAAAGGATTCTCGTATGTACTGACCCTATTTTCTCTCTTTTCTCGTGGAATTACATTCGAACTTTGATATAAAACCTATTCCGTAATAGTGTGGGTTCGAAAATATTATGTTCGAAACAACATAAAATTCCAATTAACGCAGTAGGAGAAAACCACTTATAAAAGTTGCTGGGTGCATGTATGCTCGTTTCTGTTTTATTTTTATACCATTGATTTTTATAAACTTTAGTGAAAACTTCTAAACTCTTAGTGCTGCTGAGGACGTGCATATTTTTTTTTAAAGTACCTTAATTTTTTATCGATACTTAGACTGGGAAAATTTAATATTACTTGATAGAACAATACTTACAATAAAACAAATAAATACATTATTTCTTTCACAAAAGTACTTTTAAAACTTAGATATAGATGCTTTGAACAATATCTATGTACACAAAAAGTTTTAGCATCTGGAGCCGAACTAGGAGGAACCTATATTTCAGCTTACAGCAACCCTTGAGTTACAGTTCGTTTCTGTACATTGGTACTCTTGTGTTTGTTTGATAGTTCAGCCAAAAGATATTTAGGTACATTGTTACTTTACAACTTGATTATTAGACAAACTTGCGAAAATGTATTGTAAAATTTTGAATAAAACACAATAAAGAAACTTTTTACAACAAAAAAAAACCACGAACTTTCAAAAAAACACAAAGTGCAAAATAGCTTTGATTTCTTCTTCTATTTTTCACTTTTTAACCGACGAAAAAAAAACGGAGCAGGTTCTCAATTCGACGAGTATATATTTTTTTAGTATTTTTTTTACGTATGACCACGCGTCACTTTTAACAGGGTGGACCGATTTTGATAATTCTTTTTTTTTAAGTTATGGTATCCACATTTGCATCAATTCGTATACCATTACTAGTTATGTAAACAACAGTGACAGGAAGAAATAGAACATCTTCAAGATACACAAAGTTGATTAAATACGTACTCTGTCGAAGCTAACGCAAAACTACTCTAACAAATTTTATAAAATATTATCTGACCCCTGAAGCATTCAGCAGATTCTATCGAAATCGATCCACAATATTGCCGAATATATCGCGGAACATACGTACAAAAAAACTTGAGAGGTGTCAAGGGACATCCGGATGGAACGAAATTCCTTTCCAGGATTCATTATTGTTGTTATTTTTTTATTATTAACCTGTATACACTCAACAAAAATATTCTCTCTCTCTCTCTCTCTCTTTCTCTCACTCTCTCTCTCTTTCTCTATGCCTCTCTCTCTCTCTCTACTCACAACAAAAAAAAACAATAACATACAAAACAAATACAAACAACAAAATATATACGGTCGAATTGAAAAACCTCCTCCTTTTTTTGAAGTCGGTTAAAAAGTATCGTTACAACTTTTTCTCTTAATTTCCGTCTAGCCCCCTTTCGCAACGCGCCATAAGGAACTGCGTTCCAAAAAATACAGGCGGTTAATAAGGCTATTAGAATCTCTGAATAGGCCGTTCAGTAATCTTTTCTGAGTATATTGTAGAAGAAAATTTTAATATCAAGATCCGAGCCTTTTGAAGCAAAAATTGTTTACAACCTCATTTTTAACCGACTTCAAAAAGGAGGAGGTTATCAATTTGGATGTTTATGTTTTTTTTTTTTTTTTTTTTTTATGTATGTTCGGCCATAACTCCGTCATATATAGATGGATTTGCAAAATTCTTTTTTTGTTCGAAAGAGGTTTATTCCGAAATGGTCTCATATAATTTTCATATGGATCTGATGATGAGTTCCGGAGACAGACACCGGAACTCTTTAAAAAATGATAGCAAATCAACCACGATTTCTGCTTTCGCATAAATATGCATTTTTTGTTTGGAATTAGTGCGGGGTGAATACCACAACTAAAAAGTTAAAAATAAAAACTTTTTTACAAAAAAAAACAACCGACTTCCTTAAAAACACTACAAAGTGAAAAATAACTTTAATTTCGGAAGTCGGTGGCAAAAAAACCATATATACAGATCCTAAGACACCGACTTCCGAAATTAAAGTTATTTTTCACTTTGTAGTGTTTTTAAGGAAGTCGGTTGTTTTTTTTTGTAAAAAAGTTTTTTCTGATCTCTAATCACCATAGGCAATTTTCCTGTGGGAAACAATCTTGACGGAAAATTGGGGTTTTCGCATTCCCCATGTTTGTTACGTATAGGCTACATTACAAAGAGCAAAAAAAAATTACACCTTAGTAAAAAAAAACAATAATAAAATTTTCGGTACAGCAAGCAAGCACGTCTGAAGATTTTTGCCCTTTAATTTCGCGTGGTTTTATTATTTCCAGAGTAAACCGGCTAGACGTAATAAATATACAGACAACAGACAAATACACATTATAGTCTAGAGTTCTAGAACCTCGTCTAACAGTCAGCGTCTAGGTAAATTGCATAATCTAGATAGATAGTCGATCTGCTATTGAGACCTCAATAAGATTTAGTATTATTCAAGAGTACTAATACGCGGCGTTTAAGTTTTTGTCTACGCCAATGAGAAAATAACGGAAAAAACGTATGCAAAAAGGATAACCAACTCACCTCCGTAAGACATGACGAACTTTTCTACCATATTCAGCTTATGCAAACGGAACTTGTTGGCTATTGCGCTAAATATGTACACACCTGAAACAATAAGTAAATATTACCTACTAAGAAATATTAGATATCACAGTTACACTCCGTAACCTCTAATGTACTAAGTGTCTCCGCCAAATCAAGTTTAGTGTCTACGTCGTAGGCGCCTACGACGTAGACACTCAAATGCTGTCCAATTGAGACAAAGACTATATAAATTCTCTTTGAATTGAGACTAATGCTGGACGTAATCTGCCAGGTTCGCGGATTTATTCGAAAAAGTTACCTTAGCTCTGACACTGGCAACTGAAGAAACACGGGTGGGTTCTAGTCAATAAAACTCTGACACTGAGTTACACTCCGTAACCTCTAATGTACTAAGTGTCTACGCCAAATCAAGTTTAGTGTCTACGTCGTAGGCGCCTACGACGTAGACCCTCAAATGCTGTCCAATTGAGACAAAGACTATATAAATTCTCTTTGAATTGAGACTAATGCTGGACGTAATCTGCCAGGTTCGCAGATTTATTCGAAAAAGTTACCGTAGCTCTGACACTGGCAACTGAAGAAACACGGGTGGGTTCTAGTCAATAAAACTCTGACACGCTCCCTCCCGCTCCGCCCAGAGCTGGAGAAATAATTTGATAATTTCCCACCCAAAACAAAGGGTGGACGTTATAAAAGTACTGTTTCAAAGTCTGGATAACCACAATCCTTTGGATTAAATTTCAAAAATTGAAAATTTATAAAGGTCTTCAGAAACTTCGTTGATTAAATCCAAATTACATTAAGTACACACATCCAAAACACGTACACGTGCACGTAAGGTTGTATTTATTTTTTACATTTCCCACAGGGAAAACAATTGAATAAGCCAAAATTCATTCAAAAATTCAAAGCACGTGTTAAAAAAAAATGTAGCAATAGAAAGTTAGCAGGGCGACACGTGCAGATGAAGCCTTGAAGTTTGACGGGCATTTTCCGGCCACAGTTCACACGTGCTCCACATTATGTAACGTTGCTTTGTGTCTGTTTATAGCAAGTTACTTTACCAAGTGATTTTTGATTTTTCTTGGTTGTAATTCTTTAAGCTAAATAATTGAATGAAATGAAAACGTGGCTACTGCAATCTAATTTTATAACTTTAACGTGTATTTTTATATTTATGTATGAAACCATGTTCACCAGTTACCAAAAGAGATAACTAATCAGGGTCGTCGGATATAGTTGAGGTTTAGAAAGAAACCGAGAGGTATTTTCGGATGAAATTGAATTCGATACATAAACTGCTTGTTTTTTATTAATTAAATTAAATTTTATTTGGAAATATCCATGGGTTTCTTACTAAACTTCAATTAAATCCGACGACCAAGGTTACTGAACTGTTTTTACGAGGGTACGTGACAAACAATATGATACTTAATCGTGCTTTGTATGTTGTTATGTCTTTTGTGTGCACCAAATAAACGATTTATATATCTATCTTATCTATCTATACGAACAAATGCATGTAGTTTTTAGGGTTCCGTTGCCAAATGGCAAAAAACGGAACCCTTATAGATTCGTCATGTCTATCTGTCTGTCTGTCTGTCCGAGTATGTCACAGCCACTTTTTTCCGAAACTATAAGAGCTATGCTGTTGAAACTTGGTAAGTAGATGTATTCTGTGAACCGCATTAAGATTTTCACACAAAAATAGAAAAAAAAAACAATAATATTTGGGGTTCCCCATACATAGAACTGAAACTCAAAAAAAATTGTTTCATCAAACCCATACGTGTGGGGTATCTATGGATAGGTCTTCAAAAATGATATTGAGGTTTCTAATATAATTTTTTTCTAAACTGAATAGTTTGCGCGAGAGACACTTCCAAAGTGGTAAAATGTGTGTCCTCCCCCCCCCCCCCCCGTAACTTCTAAAATAAGGGAATGATAAAACTAAAAAAAAAAATATGATGTACATTATCATGTAAACTTCCACCGAAAATTGGTTTGAACGAGATCTAGTAAGTAGTTTTTTTTTAATACGTCATAAATCGTAAACCACAATTTACCTTTCATTCAGTCAACTCAAATATAAAAAAAAAAAATTAATTTCATAAACATAACCGTGAATACCTGCAGGTTTGTACGGAAACCTCGGTGCGCGAGTCCGACTCGCACTTGGCCGGTTTTTTATTCCTAAAGAAATCTAGCATACTTGCCATGAGATATTCTGTTTGTTACAGAAAGGGATGTGGTATTTTCTGATGATGGTCCACTTACCTATGATCCGAAAGACTGAGCAGAAGACAATGGTCAGCAACACAAACCACGTGTTCCAGTCGTGGTTGTTATTTACAGTAGCGACTCCGAGGAACATGAAGATGATGGTTTCAGAGGAAGAAGACAGCATTTTCATGGTGTATTTTATGGTCGTGTGCGATTTGTGGGATATATTTCCTTCCACGTAGTTCTTCATAGTTATACCACAGAATGTTATACTGAAAACATGTGGAACGATAACATATCAAAGTTATGCAAAGTTTCAAAAGCGATATTGATAGACATTTTATTGTGTTACGAAGATAGTTTGATCGGTCTACGGTCGTGTCAGATTGCTGTCCCGTCGGACTATGAGAGTGAGATAACTGAGAGTGCATCTGTGTCTGCGCACACCTGTGCACTATAATGTCTCCCGCGCACAAGGCTAGTCTCTTTTATGAATGCGTTCTTTTCTCAAATTTACAAATATTTTTTCGGGTGACAATTTTTTTTTCAATTAAAGTAATTCAAAGGTGACTGTTTGTTATTTCCGATTTTGTAAATTTAATTTTGATTGCAGCAGGACCAACATTTTAATTCCGCTGTTTGAACAAATCATTAAAAATAAGCTATTAAAATTCTGTGGCAGAGTTAGACTAACTTGAACCAGAGTAACTCAAGTTAAACGTTCTGTGAAATTAACGGTTGTAATCACACTTAAGTCTAACTTTAAGAGAGTAACTTACGCTAGAATTCCACTCATGTGGAACATCTCGGCGTTCAGGTACGCCAAGTAAGCCATAACGAAGATAAATATAGGCTCGATGACCCTGACTTCGTGCGTAAAGCGAGTGACCAGGCCCGTAGCGAAGCCCCACACCACACCGATGAACGTGCCTCCAATTGCGACCACGAGAAAAGAGGCCAGACCAGCAAGGAAATCAGTGTATTCAAGATGTGATGGACCCATTTCTCTGTCATGATAAAAAAAAAAAAAATAGTCAATTACACAAATGTATATAACCAAAATAATGAAAATACAGTCAGAGAAATTGACACTCTTGCCGTGTGATAGCCATTTCATACAACTATCAAGTTACTGTACATATACGGACAATATATGTCGGTACTCAATTTGATCATCAGTCAATTTCCCTGACTTCATAATCAAACATACAAAAACTCACGTGTACGCTTCAAACATGTGATATAAAACAACAGTAACTGCATCATTTAACAAAGATTCGCCGAAAACTACAATGTAAAGGACTTCATCCACATGAATCTCCTCAAATACGGCTAGAACAGCTACTGGGTCCACTGCAGATATCAGTGCAGAAAACAGAAGCATATCTAGGAGGGGAGTTGTGCAGCCAAACATCCCCGTCTGTCCACAGGCCCATAGGGACGCCCCTGTGAACAATACAATCGTAATGTTAGATTAATTATTCATTAATGTTTCATTAAAATTCACCCTTACCCATTTTTCATAAGTAAGTTAGGGTGAATTTTAATGGATCAAGGAAGAAGATGAGGATTACGGAGTTCACTGTTCCTCAAAATATTATATTATTACTGTATATTTTATTTTTATATTATAAGTTCTCTCTGCAACTTAATTTGCGTGCATATTTGATTTCATGTGTTTTAATTAATTTGCGTGGAAATATTTCTAAAAATAAATAGTCAAAGTTACTCCTTATAACATCAGCTATCTGCTAGTTAAAGACCGGTAAAAATCGGTCCACCCGTTTCGGAGATTAGCCGGAACAAACAACAGACAGACAGATAACATTATGCTGAGCTGAGGCCCTTTTGGCATTATTATCATTTTTGCTTTGTTTCTATTACTTTTATGGTTTTATTTTAAAATGATATAATATAATGCACATAAACGCAATTTTCTTTCTTTATTTCTTTCTTTCAAAGCAATTTGAAAAATAGTTTTTGTGAAAAAAGTTGTCATTTTGACATTACTAACAGACACTTTAATTATATTATTGCATGCACAGGTAATTATCATTTTTATCATTTTTGCTTTGTTTCTATTACTTTTATGGTTTTATTTTAAAATGATATAATATAATGCACATAAACGCAATTTTCTTTCTTTATTTCTTTCTTTCAAAGCAATTTGAAAAATAGTTTTTGTGAAAAAAGTTGTCATTTTGACATTACTAACAGACACTTTAATTATATTATTGCATGCACAGGTAATGCTTCAAATACACTGACAGATAAAGTAAGGATAGTAGTGTAATCGGCACGTTAGGTACGTGCTTTAATGGTCGGGGTACCGAGATTTAAAAAAAAATCTAGGAAACATGCCAATGAAGTAAACTCACCAATAGTCAGGGTGTTGAACACAGTCCCAACAACGGCAAATAAAAGAATTGTTCCGAGGTGATCAAAAAACAATCTGTTCGGCATAAAGTAGCCGGCGTCCAGGATGATAGGGGGCAGCATGTAGAGGAAGAAGGTGTCTGGCGTCAGAGGCTGCACGTGCACACTGTGCGTGCTCAGCAACAGCGCCCCGATCAGGACCCCCACGAATATCAGCAGACAGGACTCGGGAAACATCTTGGACAGTTTCGGTGCCATGTGAAAACCTGAAACAAATGTTGCGTTTAAATTTACTGTTATTTTTTTTCAGTTGCTAAACAGTCTCCTAATTGCGTAACACACTATTAATCAGATATTTAGGATATTCCTAATCCATTGCTTCTTAAGTTCAGAAATTTGTCTGTACAACAACGTAAATAACGCAATGAATATAGTTGAACGGTCAAAATGAAAGCCTTCTACTGTTACTGTGTTACGCAATTACCTTTTTGGGTATTCATCGAATTTATAGAGATTTTGTTATTGTATATGTTACGGCTAAAGGTGGGTGTGAACATAAACTTAAGATTAGCCGGCTAAACTTAGGTTTATCTTCGAGGAGGTGTTAATGTTAGTTTCTTCTATCTTTAGCCGGCTAAACTTAAGTGTAACTGGAGGCCCTTGGCTAAAATGTAGAAGCAATCATGCAACATGCAAGCAAGCATGGTTTCTGTCACGGCTCCGGCGCTGCAGGGCTCCGGCAGTCCCACGCGAGCTTAACGTCGCAGATGGTCTAAACGGCGGCTGCTGCGGCGGCGGGTGTTAAAACCACCTGCTCCTCAGCTCGCGGGCTGCCTCGCCCCTCCGCGCCTACGCGATTCTAAATTACACTCTAGGGGTAGGGCAGACAAGACTACGTGGAGTCGGTTTTGCAGCGATATGTTTCTGTCACTAACTTTAGTAGCACAATATATTGACTTTCAAGAAAATATTTTAATTTAAAGACATTTTTAGCCGTTTCATTTCGGTTAATGTGCACATTAGCCGGCTAAAGATGGAATATCACGACGCAAACTAACATGATATCGAACTTTAGCTGCTTCTCGAAGATAAACCTAAGTTTAGCCGGCTAATCTTAAGTTTATGTTCACACCCACCTTTAGCCGTAACATATACAAATAGTAATTCATTGAAAATAATTATAATTTTATGACCGGGGTGAAAAGGTTTCATAAACAATCATAATGAAACTACATGTTCATTACATTCTTTTTGGGTTACTGTCATGAACTGACACATTCATGACATTGAAGTAATTGAAAAATGTTAAAAACATGTAAAATTAAAATATTTCTGTGATGGTAAACAAAGTGTAATTCATATAATTGGGTATGAAATTTTACCAAACTCAGCCACACGATCAAATTATTTAAATAGCAAAATGCCTAATCCGAAGCTAAACAAGTTGCTGCATACTAAATCTTTTTCTAGTATCTACGATATAATTGGGGCTATGTCATATCGTGATATAATTCCTAGATCGGGCTTCAATAAACCAGAAAAAGGTCATTCAGTGTATTCTGCTGCATGCGGGGAGTCACCCAAACGATCACAACATTATGAATACGTAGTGTCTGAAAAGTATAACCCTATGGTTAACGATACAAGCTCCAGAACTATTATACCTTCTACGAGTACCATATTCTATGATTTGGACGAGATTGCTAAAAGACACTCATTCCATTGTTTCACTGAGCCCAGTTTATCAAATGCAAATTTTATAAAAGTGATGAAAATGCCACCACCACCAGTTAACATGTTTGGTGGAAACTCCACTGCTATTGTCCAGGAGTGTGCTACTCAAATGCACCCAAAACTAGTGCCGCGAGATAGTATTGAAATAAATATTAAGAAAGTAAAGAAAAAATACTCGAGGCTTTCTTCTGAAATCCTCTTACGAGACGATGATTATAGAAATGATCACCACAAAACTCGCTATTACCCGGACATGTCTAGCAGACAGCAAAAATTTTGGTCGTATTCAAAATATCGCACAGAGTACACCAAACCCATTCCAGAAGAGAAGAAAGCCAAGAAGAAAGACCGCGGTAAACGCACGGAAGACCCCTGTCCATGTCAATTATTTTCTTATGCTTGTCCTTGCACGGACAAGAAATCTCTAACTGAATTAGCAAAAAGCAGCAAGTCCCTTACAATTGTTGACCAAATCACGAGTACTCCAAAATTTGTGCCAGAACAAAAAAAAGATACGAAGACTAACAAATCAAAAAAGAATAAACGTGATCTTGTTATGGAAGATAAGCCAACGAACACAAGTATAGTAAAAATGATTGAAGTGACTGTTCCTAATAAAAAAAACGACCTGCCAATACAGATTGCTAATCAAAAGGACGTACCGACTCTTGTTGATAGAAACAACGTTAATAAAAACGTAAGAAATAAGTCAAGGCCTCATAAAAAGTTACGAAAAGTTTTATGTCCTAATTGCAAGGAGAAAGTAGATGTAGAAATAGCTCTAAGTACTACAGAAGAAGAAGAAAGCTTGAAATATGAACACTCTTCAATATATCGCAGCGAAGAAATATCATCAACCACTGCTTACGCATGCAGAGCTGGTGCGTCACCAAACGGTCATAGAAGCAAGACCATGGAAAATGAAGATTTATGTCTTCACGATCCTCGATGTGAATTGTTACCCGTTTGTCAAATACTACCAACTGAGAACTTCTATAACGTAAATCAGAAATGTGTCAATAAAACTACTGTTCCTAAATCAACACCTCGCGTTATAAGAATAACCAAGGCATGTCGGCATCATCCACCCTGTACGGTGGTGCCTTCTTGTCAAAGAGCGACTGTGTTGAAAAATAACTGCGAATATATCCCTCCTTGCTTACATCGCCCTCGGTGCGTTAACATACCACTGTGTGTGCCATTTTCTAAAAATCTACATTACGAAGAAGCAACAAATAAAGTGGTCGAAGATTTGGAAACCACTGACTGTCCGCATATTCCGAGATGCAAATTTGTCCCTGTATGTCAACACGACTCATTCGCGAACTCAATGAACCATCAAATAAACATGATTTCTCGAGTGCAGAATGCGTGCGAGTTTCTAACAGATTATAATACTCCTGGTTTTTTGATGAATCCGAACCAACCAACCTGTGGTGCTGTGTATTCCCCTTACCAACTGTCTCCTAATAATACATGTTTTACGGATCAGTTTACGTGTAGATCCAATAAGTCGTGTCAATTTGATTCTTCAAACTATAAATGTACTAATGAATCCAATGAAAATGCTAGTAACGAGGCCGTTATATTTATCAGAGATGTCGGTTGTCAGTTTAGAAATAAAACTTATTCTCCTAAAGAATCTGTACTGGAATCTAAAGTTTCAAGTACCTCATGTGATTTTCTTAACGTTAAAATGGGAAACTACTATACACACCTTCACACTCTGCGATATGAGGATAAGTATACCAGTCCGCTATCTGGAGACGAACAATCTCTCTCAACAGTTTCACTAAATTCCATTTCTTTGGACCATGAGTCTGAATGTCCGTCGCACGGCCAGCGATCACCGCACGGATTGCTCGGACGCCGAGCAAGAACGGGTTTTACTCCAAAATCAGCTTATATCACAGCATTCACTACTGCAGAAGAGCCCCAGCCACTTCAGAACGAAGATAATAAATCGGAAATATTTCTAGTTAAATCTCGAAGACATTTTTTCAAGGGGAAATATAGAAAGATGTTTTCTGTGAAACGTAGAAGGAAATCTAGACTGAGTAACCATGTTCTTGATTCGTTAGTATTTGAACCGTGTAAATGAGTCATTGTAGACGGTTCTTCTAGTTTTGTATCATGTATAATAATATGTTTGTATGACTAGAAAACATTTTTGTAACATTTTTCTTTGTTAATGAATCACTTATATAAAAACGTGTCTTTTAATAAGAAAAGTTTAAATCGTGTTTACTTATGGTGTTTACAATATTATGTTTGTATGAATTAAAATAAAGATTGTTACCCTTATAAAAGTTATATTGAATAACGTGTCTTTGTAGAAAATCGTTTCGGTATAGACATGAAAATATTGCACTTCACTGTTTCCTATCATAAATCGAAACCTAGAAGCGATAGGTGAAATCCCTGTACTATACTAATCTATTCCAGATTTCTCCAGCCTCCATCACTCTACCCCGAATGATCATTATTCTGGAACTCTTTAAAAACAAGTCATCATCATCATCATCATTTCAGCCGTAAGACGTCCACTGCTGGACTTAGGCCTCCCCCAATTTGGGGGGCTTTGCCATAATCGCCACGCTTGGTAGGCTGGTTGGCGATCGCAGTATGGTGGTAAAATGCATAGAGAACGCTGCTGCCCATTCTCTAGTAAGTCCCTTAGTCGCCTTTTACGACACCCACGGGAAGAAATAGGGTGGTGTTATTCTTTACGTCCGGCACCACACGGTACAAAAAAAGTGATAGACATAATTTTAATACTAAATAGAAATAAAGATAAAATAGATCAACATTTTTCTGATTACTCATAGTAATGCATCTTTTATGGGGCACTGTGTTAAATGTTCCAATAAATACCTTGTTATTATTGCAATTAAAGGAAAGAAAATTTAAAACTCATATTAAAAGCACACTTTAATATGAGTAACAGGCATAACAGGCATATTACCGATTATATACAAGATGCTTGAGATCAAAGACTATTTATATTCTCTATGCTTGAGATGCAAGTATGCTTGGAAACATGCTGGTCCTACTCCATAGGACAATCTAGAGTCTAGATAACATCAAACTGGTTTCAGAACTGCCTTTTATGTGCCTATTTGAAATAAATGGCGTTACTTTGACTCAAAAAACCATGAATTCAGGTCACCCCATTACCGTTAGGTGAGGTTCGTCCGTCATTCTGTTGGTTGTATACCGAAATAAGAGTGAAACTTATCGCGGGAGGAAAACAATATTATACCCGGAACTTATTCAATGAATCGGACTAATGAAGTTTCGAGCTGAATTCAATGAAGGGATAGCGTTCATTTCGGATGAGCGATTTGGGTTACCGTTATTTCGGGCTGAAGTTAATCGAGTTATTGTTCTTAAAAGGCAAAGGATTTTGGACACGAGAAGCCTCGGTGCTTACTCTTGATTTTAATTCTAATCGATTGACAATGGAATTGGAACTTTTCGTATTCTTGAATTCGACGCGCCAAATTGTGTTTAAATTTGGTGTCCATTTTTTAGAACTAAGTGGAATCGAGATCGGGCATTGTTGTTGTTCCAATGTTGACACTATTGTTTTCAAGAGTACCGAATTACGTGTATGCAAAATTAACATTGGAATCGTATTAGCATTAGATAGAAATTCAAATTAGGTTGAAGAGTAAGCCCCCTGAACTGTACATTACAGAATCACCCTGTAAGATTCCCACTGCTGGGATGCAGGCCTCCTCTCGGTAGCGGGAGTGAGCCGTCATCCACCACATGGGCCCAGTGCGGATTGCTAGATGTAACATGTCTTTGAATTTTTGGGAACATGCCGGTTTCCTCACAATGTTTTCCTTCACCGAAACCAGAATAATTTAAAAATAGTAAAGTAATATCTTGGTTCGAACCACGGATATCGAGGGATATGCCTTGGAGGCGTGGCACGTGCCGCCTCAATACTATCAATTTGATAGTATTGTCGAACGGCGGCTGTACGCTTCATTCAGTCGCTTTGCAACTGCGTACAGTGCACTATTGATGCGTAAAAAGCCAAAATGCTGAGTTGTGCAGTACTTATTTGTAAAAATAGACCAAATACCATCAACCTGAAGACAAATGGCATGCCCTACAACCGGTAAATAAACAATTAAGTCACTGTTTTATATTTTAAATCAATTTTTAAATGATTTACTAACTTACGTGCGGAGCGACACGAACTAACCCGAACTAGCCCGAATCTTCCCGAACGAAACGAACGTTTTCGACTTAGAGAGGTGCAATCGTTTGCGTGCGGCTGATTTTATCGATATGCGTATGCAGTTGAATATTTTTACAGAACTCAATGGATATCCTCGTATTACTTGTATAGTAAAAAACTTTAATTACTTATTAATTTAATGTTGTTTGAACCAAATTAAAACATTATAATTCCAATACAGTTAAGTGTGTGTGTTACTTAAAGTAATATTATGCCTAAAGATTTTCACAAATTAACAGTTTTTAATTTATTGTACAATATGATAAGTAATATGATAAATAAATATTATATTTCATCCAATTATTTATATTTGGTAAAAAAATTACAATAATTTGTTTTCGATATACAAAAATATTCAATATTTTATAAATTTGCTATTTGGTGGTTTCGTAAGGTGGCCCACCTTACGAAACCACCAAATAGCTAATTAAAAACTATTAATAATATTGCGCAATATTATTGACCGAGTAAGATTAATATTGAAGATAATCATCATCAGCCTATATTGTTCCCACTGCTGGGACACAGGCCTCATCTCGGTGAGAGGAAGTGGGCCATGATCCACCACGAGGGTCCAATGCGGGTTGGCAGATGTCACATGTCTTCGAATTTTTGGTTCTAAGACATGCCGATTTCCTCACGATGTTTTCCTTCACCGTTATTGAGAGCAGTGGTGATGAAATTATTTACACAAAGAGCGCCTGCCTGAGTTCGAACCCACGATCTACAACTTGCAAGTCAAGGTTGATACCACTGGGCCACCACTGCTCTGAAAAATAATAATAAATATTGAAGATTGCGATGGTAAAATATTGTTGAAAATAAAAATATATTTTCCGCAACATTATTGTATTGATCACTAAATCGCAAGCCCATCTTAGTCAACCATGAGGCCGACCATCTAAGGTTCGAAGTTTAAATTAGAAAATTCGCGGTCCGTCGCTATTTTGTCAAATCTTTGTCTATAATACTGAGGGTTTCACATTTAATTTTATTTCTATACAAAAGTGTTAAAAATGTCGTATAACTTGCGTGAACATTGTATTATTACGCTCTCGGCTCCAATCCGGCCTCAGACGTAGTAACAAACTTAACCCACATAGATATAACATAACGTATTATATTAAAATATTCTTAGTAATAATATTTTTTTTAAAGATTAAGTAATATATTATTTATTTATACGGCATGATATGTAACAGAGAGCGTTCCCTTTAACCGATAATACAAAATTTTAAAAACATATTCCCATTTTATTTTAGTAAAAGTAAACTATATTTTAATATATATTAAAAAAAATATTTAAATAAAATTAAACGAAGTTATTATAATACAATAATGTGCTAAAATTAAATATCGATAAAAATAATCGACCATTGCTTTCGACTCCCTAATTGCATTCGTGTGCATTGGATGTTCGCAAATAGCAAGTGTTTACAAGTGAATGCCCCGCCCATTCTATGTATGTGTGCTATTAGAAATTGATTTAGTGTGGCTGCTTTCTTTTTGGTGTGCGTGTTTAAATTTTAAGTGTGTGTCGTCAGTACACTATTTGTTAATGTTGTAATTTTTTGGGTGGGAGATAAGCGGCGACACTAGGATTCCTTACTATTCCGCAATGAAGGCATATCTCTGGATATCTATGGTTCGAACCTACGACTTACAACTCGTAATTCGCGACCGTTACCACTACTCTGTGTTTAAATATGAAGCTCCGTCATAAAAACTATTCATACACCACAGGAAGTAGAATTACTTTGCTACTGTAATTTATTTCTTACATCAATTCTCCAGGTTAGTTCTCATTACATTCTAATAAATCAATGTAGATATTAAGTGGGACATAGTTTTGCTAACTAACTGCTGAACATCGAATGTAGGTCACCGCCACGTTCTGAAGCAGGAAGCCTTACTGATCTTGCCTAACTTCTCAATTTGCAAATGCCGCAAGCAAGTTCTCTTGTAGTGGTTTCAGTTATGTTGTCAACTTGTAGAGTAGTTGTCTCTAAATTAATTTTGATGTATTGCCTGGAACTGTGTTCCAAGCAAATATTGCATTACCTATTGAGATAATATTTTCTGGCTGTTTCAGGTTTCTTTAAGATTTTGAGATCTTTAGAGTGTGGTAAGAAGCATAGGTTACAAGAGTCTGAGTCTTGAAATGTTTGTTAGAAATGGGTTCACATAAATTGTCTTTTAATATATTTACTAAAGTTAAAGTAAGGTAAAGAGATTGAAGGAGTGGCATCGGCCCCGACTTACGAATAGTCGTGTATATGTCGCAGGTTTTTCATAAAATTAGGGTTTTGATAAAAAAATCTAGGTTTTTGATGAAAAACCGGAAGATGACACATTTTAAACTCAATTTCATCATAAACCTGTAACAATCCAGATTTTTTATCATATCCTGAACTAGTTTGGGTTTATGTTATAGTCGCTTATTTAGTTTCGAACATGTAACGCCTCGTGATGTGGTTAATATTTTTAACACACTTAAGTCAAAAAACACTGGTGATTACTGGGGCATCTCCATTAAACTGTTAAGTAATATAATAGACATCGTAGCCCCCTATCTAGCTGTTACTTTTAATAAATGTGTTAATTTAGGATCTTTTCCTGACCTCATAAAGAGTAGTAAAGTCATACCATTATTTAAAACAAGTAATAAAAATAACGTTGGCAATTTCAGACCCATTTCTATCTTACCTGCATTTAGTAAAATATTTGAAAAGTTAATACTCAAGCAATTGCTAAGACATTTTAATTTAAATAGCCTCCTTCATAATTAGCAATATGGCTTTACAAAAGGTCGTTCGACAACAGATGCGGGTGTTGCTCTGCTGAAACACATTCTCAATGCTTGGGAGAACTCGCAAAATGCTATTGGAGTTTTCTGTGATCTCTCCAAAGCTTTTGATTACGTTAACCATGACACGCTCTTGCGTAAACTACGTCATTACGGTGTTCGAAACGAAGCTCTCAATGTCATAAGTTCTTATTTGCAAAATAGGCACCAATGTGTAGATATTAATGGTGTGAAATCTTCCGGGCTACTAGTTCAGTTAGGTATACCTCAAGGCTCAATTCTGGGTCCATTCTTGTTCTTAGTGTATATTAACGACTTACCATTCTATTTAAAGGATATCTGTAACATTGTACTATTTGCTGATGATACCTCACTGATCTTTAAAGTAGACAGGCATAGAAAAGATTTTAATGATATGAACAGTGCACTCTCAATGGCTACGGATTAGTTTACCACTAATAACCTAGTTCTTAATGCTAAGAAAACAAAATGTATAAAGTTCGCTTTACCGAATGTTAGGCATCTGGGCCCCAACGTCGTCTTAGATAATGAGGTGCTTGACACTGTAGACTCGGCAGTTTTTCTAGGCATAACAGTAGACGCGAAGCTACAGTGGGGCCCACATATTTCAAGCCTAGCTGGGAGGCTCAGTTCGGCTGCCTGCGCCGTCAGGAAAGTTAGACAATACACGGACGTTGATACAGCTCGATTAGTCTATTTTAGTTATTTTCATAGCGTTATGTCCTACGGCATTCTGCTGTGGGGCAAAGCCGCAGACATTCAAAATATTTTTGTTCTTCAAAAACGAGCTGTTCGAGCTATATACCAACTAGGTACTAGAGTTTCTCTGAGAGAGTTGTTTAAAGATATTGGTATTCTTACGGTGGCATCACAATTCATCTTCGCCAACATCTTATATATTAAGCAACATATACATCTGTACACTAAGAACAATGATATTCATAATATTAATACTAGAAATAAGTACAAGCTACGTGCTCCCTTTCACCGGCTTCATAAGGTTCATAATTCATTTGTTGGTCTTGGTATTACCTTTTTCAACAAGCTTCCCTCTGGTTTCCTAGATTTGCAGTTTAATGAGTTTAAAGCTTACTTTAGTAAAATCCAACCTTTGTTCAAAGGCATACTATTCTATCAACGACTTCTTAAACGATAAGAATAGTTGGTCGCTGTAATTAACTCAATGTTTATGTTCTTTCAACCAGAATCAGAATTAGCTTTCCTCATCGTTGTGTATGTAAGCGGGCACGCCCTTTATACCCGGAGGCTCTTATTTAGGTTTTAAGTTCTATTTACGATTTTATTATTTCAGCTTGAGTTTAGTTTTTAATGTTTTGTTCGTATATTGGCGTGTGCTAGCTGACATTATGACGCATAATTTGATGTATGTTTTGTTTTGTTTTATAATATTAATTACTTACATAATACTGTATAGAATCAAGTTCTTCTAACTTAACAGACAGCTGTGCTGCTGGGGAGTTTGTTCCGCCACTTATTCTTCCCAGCTAAAGCACTAGGAAGTG
Source organism: Aporophyla nigra (assembly GCA_947507805.1). Classification (NCBI taxonomy): domain Eukaryota; kingdom Metazoa; phylum Arthropoda; class Insecta; order Lepidoptera; family Noctuidae; genus Aporophyla; species Aporophyla nigra. The sequence goes on along the minus strand of OX382309.1, from coordinate 15,799,161 downwards.
TCGAAGGGTGGGCGTTTTGGGGGGACTGTCTCATGTAACTTTGACGTTCAAAAAGTGCTGACTCTCAGCCTAGTTTGAATAAATGACTTTTGATTTTGATTTTATGATAAAGATCTTGTCAAAATCACGGGTTTGCTTGGTCTTATGACAGATAAATCAATTTAAATGAAATAATTGCCATTTGTAGTAAGCCCTAGCCCCTAGCACAATATTAATGAGATTTATTCACATAATTATATTTTACGTAATTAGTTGTCGCAAAAATGAACGCGGGTTGCCCGTCTGAGTTGTATTTTGTGACTGAAAAAGCGGGGAAAGGGCGAGCGCAGTCGAAACAAAAGCAGGGGAAGTCGCTAAGTCCCTGTCAATGGAAATGTATATCAGATTGATCATAAACCCAAACTAATTCAGGTTTTTGATAAAAAATCTGGATTGTTACAGGTTTATGATGAAATTGAGTTTAAAATGTGTCATCTTCCGGTTTTTCATCAAAAACCTAGATTTTTGATCAAAAACCTAATTTTATGAAAAACCTGCGACATATACACCGTGACATTTTAGTCGTCTTACAAAAATTGTCCACTCAATGTATCTGACATAATATACCCTTAGGCGTGATAAAAAATCGTTACCATTAACTAAGATAATATGAGCTAAGAAAAATAAATAATGCATTAGAATTATGAAACATCCTGTTAATAATGTTTACGTATCATACGGTACAGAACATACCTACCCAGTGCACGAGTCGGCTAGATCATTCCATCTCTATTTTCCATGAGACAAATTATCAAACTACGACATGCGTCATCATAATGAATAATATTTTTAGTTTTTAGTTATTCAAATGTTCATTTTTTTCTTATGGATGTGTAGTAGTCATTGGTTACATGAAGTGGGCTGCCGTTGTAAGAAGATTAAAATGTCACGGTGTATACAAACCCAGACAGGTACTTTAATTTGTGTATTTAAAATGGTGAAAGAAAGCATTGTGAGGAGCGCGGCATGTCCAAGAACCAAAAATTCGAAGACAAATGTGACATTCAGGCCCGGCGCCCGCTATCGGTGGGCATCGGTGCGGGTCGGTACAGCTCGGGCGCCTTACGGCGGCTTTGGGCGGCTTCGGGCGCCTCAGAGCTGCGTCGGGCGACTTCGGGCTGCCTCGGCAGCCGCAAGCATGGCTAAGAACGCCGAGGCTGTCTTCAGGTAGCAAGATGAACAATGAGAACTAAGTCCCAATCCACCATTATAAATACACACGCACAACTGTTTTCACGCAACGTTACGACTGCTCTGCGATGTTTCTGCCACCCGAACTATTCTGAGGCTACCTAAAATCAGCTACGGCGTCCTTAGCCATGCTTACGGCGGTCGAGGCAGCCCGAAGTCGCCCGACGCAGCTCTGAGGCGCCCGAAGCCGCCCGAAGCCACCGTAAGGCGCCCGAGCTGTACCGAGCCGCACCGATGCCCACCGATAGTGGGCGCCGGGCCTCACTCACCACGCGGGCCCAATGCTCGCGTGGTGGATTATAGTCCCAGCATGGCATTAACGTTAAAATAGTTATGCTTTCTTAACATTAACGTCTTCTATGGTTACTTATTCACATGGTAACCCTTAACACTATTAAAATTTTATAATCCCTGTCTAAACTGTTCTAAAGTCCTCGCATCACTTATTACCAAGAATTGAGAATGCTAATCCACAAAACAAACACCTTTCCATATTTACTTGACATGTGAACTTTATGTTTACCTGTGTTCTGCAAATAAAACTGTTTGAATTTATTCTATACAAAGTTATCGTATCCACATAACCTGGGGCGAGAGTAAATACGCTAAATTAAATTCCTAAGTAAACAGCTACGGACATAACACCATTTGGCTCAGTTAGCATCACCTTCGAGACTTCGACTAAACCTCTGATTTGCAAGTAGGTAAGCAAGTACCTATTCATGTTCAGAAATCCAGGGAACATAATAGGTTGGGGAAAAAGTTTCTTCGCATTTTTAAGAAAATTCAAAACATTTTTTAATAAAGTTTATTTACATTTAACTAAAGTATGTAGGTACCATTTTGTTCGATAACTTTTTACCATCTTGTAGGTAGGGACATGATCCCATTGCTATAGAAATTTTGGGACTTCTGGTCAAAATACCGCGACAAGTGGTTTTGGCAGTCCTCTCGTGATGTTAACCTGACACTGCCTAAAGAATTCTGAAGAGACCGAAACAGGTGGAAATCTGAAAGTGCAAGGTCAGGACTATATGGCGGATGCATTAACACCTCCCAGCCAAACTCTCTTAATTTTTGTTGGGTGGCTAAAGATGTGTGAGGTCTAGCGTTATCATGATGAAAAACCACACCCCTTCTGTTGATTAATTCCGGCCGCTTTCTCTCAACTTCTTGCTTTAATCTCATCAGTTGTTCGCAGTAGAGTTCAGAATCGATGGTCCTGCCTGGTGGTAGCAGCTTCCAATCCCACCACACACACAGCATCACCTTGTTGTGAGTTAACCCGGGTTTCGCCACAGTCTGTGAAGCCTGACCGGCCTTTGACCACGACCTTTTTCGCACGTTCTTGTCATACGTGATCCACTTTTCATCACCAGTTATCAGCTTCTTCAAAAATGGTTCGGTTTCATTACGTCGTAATAAAGAATCACAAATGAGTACACGGTTCATTAGGTTTCTTTCAGTGAGCTCGTGAGGTACCCAAATGTCGAGCTTTTTTGTGTACCCAGTTTTTTTCAAATGCGCCAAAACTGTTTTGTGGTCAATTTCCAGTTCTTCAGCTACGTCGTAACTACTGGTATGCCGATCTTGCTCCACTTTTTCAAAAATGGCATCCATTTTATCCGTAATAGGGCGACCAGAGCGACGTGCATCTTTGACATCAAAATTTCCGGATTGAAAACGCTTAAACCAAATTTGTGCTAATCTCACAGACACTACACTAGGTCCATAAACATCGCAAATTTTTTTCGCGGCTTGCGTTGCGTTTTTACCTTTTTTGTAGTAAAATTTTAAAATGTATCGAATTTCTTCATTAGATTCACTCATCTTGACGGTACGAAAAACAAATGAAAATCACACATTTTCCTAATTTGAATTTGGAATTATTTTCTTTAAAATTTAAACTTTCAATGATACCAAAACCATACAAATAGTATAGCCAAAGAGATTTTATTACAAGTTCATACATACTATAATGCGAAAAGACTTTTTCCCCAACCTAATATGCTAACCGGCTCAAAAAGTGGTACAAGGGCGAAGAAAAGTGTTTCGTGCCTTTGTTAATATGATTACCTACTTCGATATTATTTCGCTCGATTGTCTAATGTAAACTTCATTTTATAAATTGACTTTTAAGATGAAACTGCTTGATAAACCCATTGAAGATCAACGTTGAATTTACATATTGTCAAAAGTTTTAAGCAAGCTATTTTTGTTTTTTAAAACATCAAAACAACTGCTAACTTTTTAAATTATGTCAGTTTTTAAGACTGCCGGGACACATAACTTTATAATAATTGAATACTATCATCTGCCTAGCCTTTTCCCAACAATGTTGGGGTCGGCTGCTACGTTGGTAAACATTAGATAACATCAGATAGAATTTGATAAAAGTAGACAAAATTAGATAAAATTGATAAAATTAGACCCCAAAACCCAGTCTATGTATTGTGAAATAAATAGCCATTTGTATGTTTTACATAATTTTGCCAGTTATGATTAAGTGTCATGTAACAGGGTGCGTGCCTATTGCCATGGGCTGCTAATTATTTATGTAGTTATCCCCGAATTCCTTAAATGGTTTCGCCAATTCTCATAGTCACCACTGGTCATAGAAATATACAAAATCATATGTCTATGACAATAATTAATGAGAACAACAGCCCTACAAAATTCGCAATAAAGGGAATTTATTTCGGTACAATACATTGCTCCAGCCATCCTGGCCCTAAATTAAAAGGCATATTTCCGAAAAGAATGTGTACGCTGTTCAATCCCTGCCTCCCACTGAGATTCGGAGCTAATATGCGTGTTTTGCAGTGATCCGTATAATCGAACGAATCTGAAAATGGCGTGCGCAATGCTTAAATCTTCCTAAGGAAACAAGGAAAAACTACTCGTGTAAGATATCGTTAATGGGGAGATAATAATGTGTTTTCATTAGCCCGTTATTTCCCTCGCGATTTATAGGAACTATTGAATGATACATTTGAAACTTCATTATTTATCATCATCATGTCAGCCGAAAAACCGTTCGCTTTTGGATATAGGTCACCCCAAGCACCGCCGCTTCGACCGGATTTGTGATCCTCGCATTCAGCGGATATCTGCGGCTTTCACCAGGTCAATGGTCCAGGACATCGGTTTGGGAGGCCTTCCAACGCTACGTGTTCCGGTAAGAGGTCACCAGTTCAGAACCCTTCGCCTCCGTCGGCCGTCTGTACTGCGAGCAATGTATCCTGCCCACTGCCACTTAAATTTGGCAATTTTTTGGGCTACGTCGGATACTTGGTTCTCCAATAGATCTCTGCGTATCTGATTCGGCTGCATTGAGAAACTCCAAGCACAGACCTCTCCATTCCTTAAATGTCACCCTTTGGGTGACTTTCAGCCTTCTAATGAGCCCCACAGTGATCGATCACGTTTCAGTGCTATAGGTCATTACTGGCAACACGCACTGGCCAAAGACTTTCGCCTTGAAATATTGCGGTATATGTGACTCGTCCCACATACCGCAATGTCTAGTCTATAGCAGTATAGTGTCGGGTGAATCTAACTCTCGGGTCGTTTGCCAGATTCGTAACAGGGTTTCTGGTTGATGTGTATAACTCTCCGTAGAACCTCTCGATCAGTCCTCTTCTTCAGCTTCGCAAGCTGGCATTGCTCAATAGATACATCTATTGCTAAGACCTTGGAGCCCTTGTTCCGCTCTATCGCTCCCTTAATGCAATCTGTATTAAAGCGGTAAATGTCGCTTTTCAGGGACGTAGGAACCCGTCTATTGAAGATCCGACAGTATAGACAATTTTCACTTTTACGAACGTCTCTGGAGTTCTCTAGGCACTCAAAATGATTCTGAATTTCGAGTTGAAAGCTCTCCGAGTTTTGGATTTGGATCGGTCGGATCGGCCTATTCATCAGCAGCGTATAATGGTCCCACTGCTGGAACACAGGCCTCCTCTCAGTGAAAGAGAGTGGGCCATCCACCACGCGGGCCCAGTGCGGGTTGAATATCCCTATTACAATGCGAATATCACGTTCGGTTCTGACTGCGATGATGACATCAATGATATGCTTATTCGTCATCATAGGAAACTCAGTCTCGTTTTTAATTGCACCATCATGACTCTGCCTGGTCCACTATCTATGGGCACGCTTTTTGAAGAAGGAGTTCATCATGAAGAGGCTTTCCTGTTCCATAAAACTAGCCATTTGAAACTAACCATTATCATCATCATTTCAGTTGAAAATCGGATCCACTGCTGAACATAGGTCTGCCCCAATAAGGGCGGGTTTGCCATAACCGCCACGCTTGGCAGGCAAGTTCGGGATCAAAGTATGGTGGGAAAATGCTGAGAGAACGTTGCTGCCCTTTCTCTAGTAACTTATAGTTTGAAACTTATAACAAGATTATATAGCACAGAGGGGTAATTGCGTAACTTGCTATAGTAGAAATTGGTTTCATTTTGATAGTTAAACAACATTCATTGCGTTATTTACGTTGCTGAGCCGAAAATTTATTCGAACAAATGATGCAATGGTTTAGAAATATTCTTCAATCCGATTCACATTCTGATAGATAGTGCGTTTCGCAATTATGGTGCTGGTATGTGAACGAGATTATGAGTTCTATTCTGACTGTTAATGGCGGCCTCAACATACATATATTATAATGTTAACAGTATACTTCAGGTACATTGTGCATAAATCCATTAACCTTATTTTCAGCTAGGTGCTTTTTGAAAGACGGATCTTCGTTTGTTCATAAAAACATTTTAATGGATAAATCAAAGTAAAAAGTAAACTTACCAATTTTTGCTATGCTAGCGAAGAAAATCCATAATCCTATTAAGAAAGGTGTTTCGACTCGATGGAACTCAAAGGCGGCGATAACTAGCTTCTTAATCTTCTTCTCTGGCTTCTCCGTGCTCGGTAGATTAGTGGTGGTGTCTTGGTGCTGACGTAACTGGGTGCCTGGGGACTCGCCGGGCACGGGGACCACCGGGCCCATGGGGCCGAACCCCAGCCCGGGGTACGTGGAGATCCCATCAACTGTTATGGACGGACTTTGTTTTGTGGTGCTCTGGAAAGAAGAGAGAATGGTTAGTGAGATGGGAATACGGAATAGACAAAGTTGGGAATATTGTTGGTGATACTGATTTTAGATGATTACATAAAGAAGAAGAAATTTAAACTGTCTTTAGATATAAACGTATTTTTATTTTATTTCATTAGACTAAATGCGCTTAAAATTATAGATTTTTCAATAGTTTTGAGTCTGATTTTATTTATTAATAGATTTACAGCTGAAGAATATAAGTACATGACCGTTTGACATTCTGCTAATACAAAGTTATCAAACCGCCATATTTATTTTAACTAGAGTTATCTAACTATTGAAAAATCAGCCCTAAGTAGTATTGTCTATATGATAAATAACGTGTATACGATAAACTTGCTATTCTTTCAATCCCCTAACACCAATAAATAGTGCAACTTCTAAACCTACTGCACAACATTTCATTACTGACTCGTTTTGGTAATAAATGGGTTAACTTATCCATTGTTACAATCACAACGATGATTCCAAGACCTAAGACGTCGGTAACCCCCCCGGGCGTCGGTAAATTTTTATCAACACTATAGCAGAAAATCGCTTTTGAATCTTGCGTAGTGGTAATTCATTTATGCTCGTAACTGTACATAGATCTGTAGCGTAGGTAAAACAATTAAGTTATGTACGCTGTCGTCCTCAGGAATAAAATTGTATTCTTCATAACTTTGTTACGCTTAACGAAGTTTTTCTGATGACAACTCTTTACTTCAGACATTCCGCCCCATTTATTTTTAAGAAAGTAGAGGTCTGTTTCTTATTAGCAACAACATTGTAAATACGATGTTTTGCAAGCAGTTCTTGGAAAAATAAACCTACGAAGATAGAAACAAAACAAAAACTAAACCTTTTTTGTCTAATTAACCTAAATACATACAATTCTAATTTGAACTCTTTATTATTGGTTGTCATGGCAATCATGATATTTGGTATAAATAGATTGTTATAATTTTATTGATCTAGTATTTCATTTAAGTAGATTCTTTTACATTTTATGAATGTGAGAACGTTGTAGGCCTTGTCGCCTATAGACCATTTTCAATTTTATTTAGTACCTGGTACTTGTTGGCAGGCCTCCACAAGCCTTTTTAGGGCTCCGTACCTAAATGGTAGAAGGACACCTTATGGTGAGACGCAATCTGTGTGTCCATCTGGCTTGTCACAGCTAGATATCTCAAGAACTACTAATGCTAATAATAATAATAATAACCCCGCAGGGCATAATGTGGCATGCTGTTGGGCAGTAGCGACCCCACGGACTCTATCTCCCGGGAGAATTCTTGTTCCTCATCTCTGGCTTGCCTTTATTGGCCGGCTGGAGTGAACACTGAAGAGGTTCAGAGCTCTCACCTCGTTCTTGCCTTTATTGGCCGGCTTGAGTGGAGATTCGCAAGAGCAAACGTGCTCGGGGAAAGGAAGTATTCCAGTAAGTGCTCGTAGGGATCTTGACCATCTTCCGGGCTCTGGGATTGTTCTGAAAGCCGTGGAATACCTCTCCACTTCTCAAGCACCTCAGGAAGTGTTGCCCTCTTGTCGCTGCATCACTATGTGCCAACGACGGTTTCCGGGGGCGCATTATTGAGTGTGCAAAACACCCCCTGCCATTTAATCCGTGTATATTCAAAACATTGATGCGGCAGGGGCCATAGGCCTTCCATAGTTCTTGGTAACCAGTCCATTTTAGCCAGTCAAATACATAGTCCAGCATCTTAATTTCCACATCCTGTAGTAGTCCAACACCAACCGGAGGTTGTCCTTGGATGCACTTGCACAGTGCATACGGGGATAATCGTCGGTTAGTGCCTCACTTCATCTAAAATTTCTAAAGGGCCTCTGCGAGTTGGCTTTGGTAAGCCTTACAAAAGACCGGGATCCTAGGATCCCGAGATATATTAACATATACGATGATAATAATAATAAAAATGACCCCACGGACCCTATCTCCTGGGAGAATTCTTGTTCCTCATCTCTGGCTTGCCTTTATTGGCCGGCTGGAGTGAACACTGATGAGGTTCAGAGCTCCCGCCTCATTCTTGCCTTTATTGGCTGGCTTGAGTGGAGATTCGCAAGAGCAAACGTGCTCGGGGAAAGGAAGTATTCCAGTAAGTGCTCGTAGGGATCTTGACCATCTTCCGGGCTCTGGGATTGTTCTGAAAGCCGTGGAATACCTCTCCACTTCTCAAGCACCTCAGGAAGTGTTGCCCCCTTGTCGCTACGTCACTATGTGCTAGCGACGTTTCCCGGGGGCCCATTATTGAGTGTGCAAGTCACCCCCTGCCATTTTATCCGTGTATACAAAACATTGATTAGGCAGGGGCCATAGTCCCTCCATAGTTGCGGTTACCAATCCACTATAGCCATCCAAACCTATAGCCTAATTTGCTTTGTTTCCATATTCTGTAATAGTTCTGCTCCAACCGGGGATTGTCTTTGGATGCACTTGCATAGTGCATACAGGTATAATCGTCGGTTGGTGCCCCCTCATCATTTAAAATTGTCTAAGGGGCCTCTGCGAGTTGGCTTCGGCCCCTCGTACGCCTTCCAAAAGACCGGGATCCTAGGGTCCCGAGATATGTTAATAAAAATAATATTTTTAAATGTTTTTATTTTATATTCTAATATTTAAAAATATAATTTATAAATTTTTAAAATGAATAAAGGAAAATAATAATAATCAACTTGAAATTTGGAATATGACGTATGCTCAACTATTTTGCAAATAAGAAAGAAATAATATTTTTTTAAATTTCTTAACGGGGCACTCAAAATTCGAAATGGGTCTACTAGGGCATGTGGGGAATCATATGAAAAAACGCTATTTGCACCTTCTCAAACATTTCTCTTGTTTTATTAGGCGGCATATATTTCGAGTTCTGACGAAAAATGTAAAAAAAGTAATAACCCGCAGTGCGCGAGTCCGAGTCGCTCTAAACCGGTTTTTTTATTTTTATTTTCATGCTGTTGTATTTTGTGTTTTAACGAACTGTGTCCAAATAAACGGATACCTATTAACACTGTAATTTGAAACCATTTTAAAAGCCAATTTATTTTTAACGACGGAAAAAGAGGGGTGTTATAAGTTTGACGTGTCTGTCTGTCTGTGGCATCATAGCTCCCGAACGGATGAAGCGATTTCAATTATTATTTTTTTGTATTAAAGGTAACTTATTTGCGAGTGTTCTTAGACATGTTTGATGAAAATCGGTTGAGCCGTTTAAAAGTTGTGGGGAGGTGAAAGTGGTGAAGCATAACCGAATCTCTACAAATATACTCGAGTGGGGTCTCAAATGAAAGCGCACTGAAAGAGAATGTTGATGACTTAATCGAGATTGTTCTTAGCTTCACTTGATGAGAAAATTGGTGGTGGGAAAATTGGGACATGGAAATCCGATTGTCACGTGAGAGTATCAATGACTACATCTCAGTCTTTACAATTCTGCTAAAGATGATTTGTCATGTGGGTTATTAAATAGTTTTCTTTTGTCGAGCTCACAAATTGCTACACCATCCAAGGAAAAGGCCAAGCCTATGTAGCCTTAAGCAGAGTAAAAATACTCTACTTAAGGCTACATAGGCTTGGCATTTTGCGAAAGTACTTTTACCTAAGTAAACCACAGCTTTTTCAACTGTCATCCCTTGCAACTTATATGCCGTAATCGCCCAACATAAAATGATAGGAAACATTGTTCTTTCAATATTTCCATATCCTCTAAGACCTTGAAAAGTTACATTATGTGGCCTTATCAGAATCCATCCATTCTCGTCAACACAACTCCGGCCGATAGTGGCATCATCAAATTGAATTGATATTATTTTTGGAAGCTTCCCATCTTCCTGTTGGCCACGGCGATGTTCTATGTATTTACAACTTAACAAAATCTACATTATAACAAGTATACCTATAAAATGTATAAAATAAAAAATTAAATTTAAAATTTAAAAAACCCCCGACACAAAAACCTAAGATCTTTTAAAAAGTAAAAAATAATAAAAAAACTCAATCTTAAAGTACCTAAGATTAATAATTTAAAAAAAAAATACGTCGCGTTGGGGGACCGCTCTGCGAGGGCAGACGTCGTTGTCGGTCGTATCCTAAATGCAATATTTAGAAGTAATTTTATAAATGTTTTCTTCAGTTAGGTAATAGACTATTTGTGATTAAATTGTTAGGTTTGGAGCGGTCCCCCAACGCGACGTATTTAAAAAAAAAAAAAATACATACTTAGGTAGGTACTTTAAGATTGAGTTTTTTATTATTTTTTACTTTTTAAAGGATCTTAGGTTTTTGTGTCGGGGGTTTTTTAAATTTTAAATTTAATTTTTAAAAGAGTAACCATGGAGTTTCTTGCCGGCTCTTCTCTATATGAATCAAACGAATTAAAATATACTGACTTTGACTAAGCACCTTAATTTATGTAAGTAATTAGTAATTATCGGCTCTAAACAAACAATCAACCATGATAATTAGTAAGATTGATCAAACTACCGTAATTTTACTATTTACTACATACGTGTGCCAAAGTTCAACATGAGCGCTTCACAAGTGAAAATTCCGTAGGTGGTAAATCAATCAACCCGTATTTTTATTACACTCAAAGGTAGATGTCCTTTTTAGGGTTCCGTTGCCAAATGGCAAAAAACGGAACCCTTATAGATTCGTCATGTCTGTCTGTCTGTCTGTCCGAGTATGTCACAGCTACTTTTAGCCGAAACTATAAGAACTATGCTGTTGAAACTTGGTAAGTAGATGTATTCTGTGTACCGCATTAAGATTTTCACGCAAAAATTGAAAAAAAAAAACAATAATATTTGGGGTTCCCCATACACTGAAACTCAAATTTTTTTTTTCATCAAACCCATACGTATGGGGTATCTGTGAATAGGTCTTCAAAAATGATATTGAGGTTTCTAAAATCAGTTTTTTCTAAACTGAATAGTTTGCGCGAGAGACACTTCAAAAGTGGTAAAATGTGTCCCCCCCCCCCCCCCCCGTAACTTCTAAAATAAGGGAATGATAAAACTAAAAAAAATATTTGATGTACATTACCTTATAAACTACCACCGAAAATTGGTTTGAACGAGATCTAGTAAGTAATTTTTTTTTTAATACGTCATAAATCGTAAACCCCAATTTACCTTTCATTCAGTCAACTCAAATACAAAAATTAAAAAAAAAAAACATTTAATTTCATAAACATAAACCTTATGCATAAACCGTGAATACCTGCAGGTTTGTACGGAACCCTCGGTGCGCGAGTCCGACTCGCACTTGGCCAGTTTTTTTTTAATTTTATATGGAACCAATTTCGAAGTAAACTCTTTGCAATAATGATCAAAATCGAACTATTCTGTAAAAAATATACTATTAATTTGAGAACCTCTTTTTTTTTTTGGATGGGAAATCATCGAATGACTTCTCCCGCTCTGGGCGGAGCGGGAGGGCGTGTCAGACTTTTACTGACTAAAACCCACCCGTGTTCCTTCAGTTGCCCATGTGTCGAGGCCACGGTATCTCTTTCGAACAATCACGCGACCCCGGCAGGCATCGGTCCTAGCAGACCCCTTCAGTGCTGCTGACATCTCTTTGAGGCGCGCGTGGAACACTACGCGCCGTCGACCCGAGCTTGGTCCTTACCGGGCGGCGAGCTACCCATTGCTCGCCGCCTGCAAGCTCGCGCCTACGATGGCCGGGAGTCCGCAATCGATTCCCGACGCCCAGGGCGTCTCCTCCTGCGGCGGCTATGGACGTGAGGGCGCAGAGACTGCCACTCCCTCACGCGCCCCGCCTTCTCCTTTACGAGCATTACTGCTTCGCAGAAGGAGGTGACGGCTTCCCATGCCCTCTCGCTCCGTACCATGGCTCGCAACAGGGCCGGACGCGAGAGGTCGCCGCCGCCGATCGCCTCCACGAGGACACGGCGGTGCTCCGCCCAGGCAGGGCACACCTCCACCGTACGCTCCACCGTATCCTCCAGACGATAAACGACCTCCTTCATTTTTTTGCCGTTTTGAAACCGGTTATTTACGGAACACTAGATAGTTTTTTGAAGGTAATTTATGTAACTTACACTATACATTTTCTTTTATGTAAACTACTGGAAGATACGTCAAGGTGTCCTGATTAAGAACCTTGTCATTGCTGGAGGTCAGCCACATGTCAGCTGTCGAAAACAAATGATAATAAAACCAACATGAACTTATGAACGCTTCACACGTTCATTGGTCCTTTCGGCAATCCAATTTCATTCTTCGTCATACTTATCTAACAAAGATGGCGTCTTTTTGTGCGTACACGGTCCGAAAAACTCGCCTCCTTTTATATAAATGTCCTACGATCTCCAGGTAAGTAAATATTAGAATACTCAGATAACTGTTCGTTTTGTTAGACGTTCGTTCCTAAAGTGAATGAGATTTCGTGGAACTTTTACATTTTACTGAACTAGTGGGTTTATTTATAGAGATCCCTTTAATAGAAACGTGGAAAGTTTTATTTTACTGTCCTATTTTCCTTTGGGCATTTAACCTACCTTGTGTCCTTCGGAAGGTTCATACTGTGAATAAGAAATAACTGTGGAATATAATAGAACGGAATAGAATACTTTTTATTAAGTAGAACACACGAATTTCGGATACAAATGTAGAAAAAGTAAGTAGTAAGTAAGTGGATTAGGTTCTGCCCGCAGTTTCCAGAAATATCGGAAATTATACCTCGGGAACATGCCATCGTAACAAAGAGTAGCCTATGTCATTGCCCCGGATACCTGTATCACCTTGCGAGATGCCATGTATCTCTTTACTTGCAACATCCGTTCAGTGGTTAGGCGTGAAAAGGTAATATAAAAGCAGAGTTACTTTAGAATTTATAATTGTCTAACTTCTGCCCGCAACTTCGCCCCATCACCTGCATTAATTCGTTGTGGGTTAGCGTTCATTCCAATTATTTTTGCCCGGCTCCTATGGGTCAGAGCGTAATGTTAAATAACCTATAACCTGCTTCTAGAATTTGACTAAATGCAAAAAGATTTTCTAATCCGACCCGCAGTTTCAGAGATTACTTCCTACAAAACAAAAATCACAAATTTTACCTCTTTATAATAATAATAATAAACATTTTATTTTCAGGTTACAATGACCCATAGACATATACCTTACAAACTAACATACATATAAAAGTATTATACAAAACTTGTTTTAATAATAGTACCTTAAACTATGTTAGTAACACTTCACTTTGTTAGCTTGTCCGTGAGCTGTCCTGTGGCACTTGTCCGCGGAAGCGACGGAACACCACGTCCTGTGGCCTTTATAATATAAGTCTAGACTTGACCACGACTTTGTCTAAGATCCAGGATGAAAACTAGCCTATATCTTTACCTAGTTCATTTTATATCTGTGTGCCAAGTTTAATTCAAATCCGTTACAAAAAAACCCACTTTCGTTATAATATTATTATTCAGGCTTTTAGTAAACTAAGTAGCTAGTCAAGTCTAATCAATTTCCGTATTTAATGCCCTTCAAAACCAAAACATTTAGTATAGTGTTAGTGGGTTTAAACGAAGTGGCTGAGGGTTCTCGCCAGCCAGTCATCTTGACCTTGTCGCAGACGGCTTTGTCTTCAAACTGTTGGGACCTCGGCCTTCGCCGAATTACGGAGTGCCCTACTTATGGAAATGCTAACCGCGTTGGGTGGTAACATTTAGCTTTTGAATAAAGAATTTAATAACATCAAAGAATACAATGTCGTTATCGTTGAATGGCTGTTTCTTGGTTTATAAATAAACATGGAAGCAATCTTACTCTTATTTTAAATAAATTTGTTTTATTTTTTATTGCCCAAGATGTCTTTATACAAGGTGGAACAGAAAAGACGCAAGTCCTGAAAGTGGTTTATTCATAATTGACTACAGAATCGATTTCAGTCATTTTTAATAGGTATTTTTTACCTACCGGCTACCACCGCTTGAGCCAAAGGAAATTCAATCTTATTTCAAGTCGATAAGACTCAATTTTAAATGCATTAATTAATGCAAGGTTCAACACGATTTTCTTAGTAACAACTGTTGTTATTAAGAAAATCGTGTAGCTTTTAAAAAAAATGTAGGTCATTATGTCTATAGGTATTATGCCTTTAACTCAAAACTCTAATTGGGAAAATTGGTGTATGAGGTATTGCGTTAATTATGTTACACGTTGTATATGTATGCGCAGTTGTTTCCTTACACTCGGTTTCATAGTTAAATCATTGACCAATCAATTTTCCTAACAACATCCCAAAAAAAAAACTTCTTCATACAATATAGCACTCTACTCATTAAATAAAATAGAAACTAAAAAAGTCACCCAAAAAGATAAATGAAATAGGTACAATGAGTAAACAAGAATGTAAACAACCCAGTGAAACAGAACCAGCACAGTCAATGCCTCATTTACCTACAGTTTACCTAAATAATAACCCTAATACACATAATATATAATCCCAACCTGACCGGTCCTATTAGCCCGCGTCGACTCGTTCCATTATTCAGAAGCACGTTCATAATGAGACCTAAGTACTCAGGCCTAATTAGGCTTCTTAATTTGAATCGCTGGTTTTGCTTCTGAAATTGAACTGAGCTTTGGTTCCACAATAAAAAATAAAAAAAGACTTCCATTTGTAATGGTTATGTGAATTGATTTGGATAAATAATTGTATGGAAAGAGTAAGTACTTAATGCTTTGGTACTACTCACACTACTACTAGTCATTAACTTAAGGTACTATGAGGCGGTAAAGTGAAACGATTCTTAGTATTATTATAAATGTGAAGGTTTGTATACTTAGATGTTTGTTTCTCAATTAAATCTTAATTTAAATCTTTTCAGTAAAAGAACCGCCTGTACGACCAGAAATAGGGACCAATTAGTTCAACCACGTTTCAGACTGACTTAATTAGACTCATCTTTCATGGGGGCACTGTTTAAAATGTTACATTAAAATACCTTTCCACATACTCCAACAAAATAAAACGGAAATAAAATCTAGTTTAAAATGAACATTATGCAGCGAAGCATAAGTTGGGGGATTACAATGCTGTCAAAAATGCTTGGCTAAACGCTGTTCCTGCTCTACAAGGTAGAATAAACTAACTTAATTAGCATTCGAAAATATTGTTGCAGCTACTGAAAATGTAAAAGTTAGATATTATTGCAATTTATAAATGTAAGAGATTTACACTTTGTATTGTATAATTGCATAGCATGTGTGAGCACTATGTTCCTATGTACTAATATGTCTACGTCTTATATTGTTTTAAATGTGCCCTAAGAGCTGAGAGTACATCATGCTCACTCAAATGCCCCGCTGGTGGTGACGTGTGTGTTGGATCATTAAACTCGTTTGATTAAAATAAAACTAATAGATATGTAACGTTCTTACGTTAGGTATTCAAACAGTGACTCTTATACGTACACAGACACATTTACTCACACAAACAATCGTTATTATTACACGCCAACAAAGAAAGAGACAGAATAATGCACAAAGATGGCGTGCGGTGCGACCAAGACGGAGCATCACCGCTCTTCGTATTATTTCGTTAGAAACGCACGTCACGCCGAGCGACGACGGCGACGCGGCGCCCTGTTCTAGCTGGACGTATCGCACTCTAACGCATTGTATGTTTCTATCCCGCTCTACAAAATGGCGAACAAATTCGAACTGGTACAAATTTATTTAATCAAATCTTAAAAAAATAATAAGAAAAATGTACTTATGAGTGAAATGTGATGCCGAGTGATTTATTTTTTCTTTTAGAGTGGTTCATGCACCCAGTGAAGGCACACGAAGGCATTGTTTTTCTTTTTAGTGCGTTACTAGCGTATTGGAATATACACGCACGCACGTTTCAATCGAAAGCTAGTCGCATTGCGACTGAGAACAATTAGGCTCCCGGGGCCTCATTTATGCGGTCCATGCGCTATCGTCTAGTGACACATCTTCCGCTAGTTTTATTTTAATCAAAGTTAAACTCCCTTAAAATGGTTGAGCTGATTGAATTTTTTGCAAGAATATTTTTATTTAAAAGAGTGTCCATGGAGTTACTTGCTCGTTCTTCTCTAGGCACATACTACGCTCTGAATTGGGCAACTACCTTCATTTTTCTAACTCACCGACTCCTTGACAATTCAAAAGAGCCTGTAATTGGTTCATTAGAAATAAATGCTATGAGTTTGAGTCACGCAAAAGCGTCTGAACGTATTTGGACCAAACTTGGCACACAGATAGTTTACCCAGCACCGTAATTGCGTAACACACTAAAAATCAGAATCCGAATCATTTTGAAGGTTATTCCCAATCCACTCTTTCATATCTATACTAATATTAGGTATAAAGCTGAAGAGTTTGTTTGGTTGAACACGGTAATCTCAGTAAGTACTGGTCCGAATTGGAAAACTGGTATTTTTGTTTTGGGTAGCCTATTTATTGAGGAAGGCTATATAACATCACGCTACAATCAAAAGGAGCGGAGCAGCAACGAAAAATGGACGAAAACTCAATTCACTCGCAATTCGATGCGACGGAAAGGGTCAGGGGAGCAAAAATTTGACGCGGATGAAATCGCGGGCAGAAGCTAGTGTTCGAATAAAATGTCTGCTTAGGAACCTAAACAACGTCATGAATGTTGTACGCACGGTGACAAATCATTCCATACATTTCTAGTATAAGCTGACTTCTCATTGTACGGGAAGCACAATGCGAGTTCTGTTAGAACTGGAAATGTATAACTTCATATGTAGCCGTGTGTACAACTGCCAAAATGAAATCTATTCGTGGAGTTTCTTGCCGGCTCTTCGCTATAGGAATCAACAATTTGGAACCGTGCAGCTAGTTTCTGACGTTTCATAAGTGCCCTTGTAGGTTTATGTGAAATAAAAATGATTTGATATGATTCCTACTGATAGTGTATTACGCAATTACCCTTCTGGAGAACACATCTAGGATCCTTTTTATCCCGGTAATGTACTCCCGTGGGGTAATTACATTACATTACAAATAGTTACATTCTTGCAAAAACACAGATACTACTTTTGATCAAACTTAGAAGCGAACCCAAATTAAATATAACCGAAGAAATAAAAACAAGATGACTACACCATGCACCAAAATTAAAAATAATTAAAAATAGCCCTAAATATTTATAACAAACTACCAAACTACATAAAAGAAGACGAAAATACAAATTCATTTAATAACAAACTAAAATTACTTTTAATAGGGAAATGTTATTACACAGTAGATGAATTCATGACGTATAAGACTTTATAGATATAGGTACGTAATTATTAACTTCTTCTTTTGGCACAAATATTGTTTATACGAGTATATGCTATTGACACTAAATCAAATCTATCTTATTTCGTATTTTAGAATGACATACCATTACTCAATTTAATTATTAACTTGACATGACATGATTGCAATTAATTTCCATATTTAATCCTAATTTATTTCACTTTATATTAATTTAAATACCTAGATTTTTTATATTTTATTTCTATAGTTTTGTTGTGCCCTTACAGGGTCCATATTTTGTATTTAGCTTTAAGCCTTTTGTAACATATTTTGATAATATGGAATGCAATAAATAAATAATTTCCAACCTCCATGCGGGCGAATACGCTGGCCTTCTACTAGTAACTAATAATTAATTAATTGCAATAGTAAACCTACCTGATATTTAAATAAAGACCGAGTACCGAGTTTTACCTGTAAGTATTCGTTATGACTCAAAATACACGAAAGTTTTTCAATAAAAAAAGGTCTAGCTGTACAAAGAGAAGAATAAAATGCCCAAATTGGCTTGGCTTGGAGTATCTACTGCGTATATGTATAACTCGTATTCTATTGTTGTAAGCTTTAACAAAACGGATCCTCGAACGATACAATAGATACATTCGATTTTTTTAAGCATACGAATCTTCCATAGGGTAAGTATAATAAAGGAGAGTGGGCTAAGATGGAGCACGTTATTTTAAAATATGTTGGTAAGTATATAATTTATCTAATAATACTCGTAAGATTCTACGTCCGTTTATTAGTCTAACCGGTATATGTTAAAACCCAATAAACCGAAAGAAAAATCAAAAATTGCCACACATCCATATTTCTAATAAAACGAACTCTTACTTTTATACAAAATAAAATTAATATTTATTTTCTGAATTCAGTAACAAAATTAAACGATAACGTTACGTAACACATCGAAATACGACCTTGAAGACGTTCGATTAATCGGAAACTTGTTTAACGGATAATAGTTTTATTACCATTTATTTATAAATATAAATATTACAACAAAACTGCGGCGGTAAATTAATTGATAATACAAAATATTGGTCGCCCGAACAGGGACTTGAACCCTGGACCCTTGGATTAAAAGTCCAATGCTCTACCGACTGAGCTATCCGGGCCGTACAAATGTTGCCGAAATAATTGGTTATATAAAAAGTTGGCGCAGAACACGATTCGTATAAAAGTAATGAATCACGGTGAATCACTTTTGTTGCCGTCTTTAGGCAATTATTAGTATAGTTGTGAAATAGCTTCTTTGTATAACGAAATAGGTGATAATTTTCATATTCATTTGTTAATATTTTTGATAGTTTTTGCGTGTGTTCATTAGTTACTTTAGTGTAACATTGATTCCTTGGTAGATCTACAAGGTCAAATTAAATTGTCTGGGAATACTTTAACAATTTCGAAAATAGATAAAAACGTCATTACATGGGCCAAGGTCAATGCCCGTAATCAGTCAGTGAACCGCGTAAGACGCGCTCAGCTGTTATTGTATTTTTTCGTGGATTAGATATTTTTTACGATTTTTTAATAACAGTCGTTGGTTTTTTTTTAAGTTCAAAATTTATATTTTGAACATAGAATAATGTTTTTTTTAAATTCTTTTTCCATATATCTGAAATATAATAAAAAATATATAGCCCTCAGGCTAGGTGGAGCGACGATCTTCGCAGGGTGGCTGGTAGCAGCTGGATGAGAGTTGCCGAAAATCGAGCTAAATTGCGTGCAATTGGGGAGGCCTATGTCCAGCAGTGGACTGCTATAGCTATAGGCTGATGATGATATCGGAAATGTATTGCCGGCTAGTTCTATTTGACCCTGTATAACGAAAATGTACTAAATAGGTACCTAGGAATGATTCTTTCGGCAAACACTTATAGTTTATTAAGTGTGGTAATTGTTTCTACCTAACCTATTAACTTGACAGATTATACTAAAACAATGAATTGCAAAATTTTACATGAACCGAAACGAATTTAAACTTCACATAGTTTATTTACCAATCATAGACTGTTTATTTAGGATAATTAAATGGAGATCTAGAAGTCAAATGAATGTTTTGATATTCGTCTAGACTTCTAGAGATTATTATAATATGACTGGGTCGCAAATGCTCAAATTATTGTTTCTGTTAGGTATATATCATTATAATCATCATCATTTCAGCCGCAAGACGTCCACTGCTGGACATAGGCCTCCCTCAATTTGGGAAGCTTTGCCATAATCACCACGCATGGCAGGCGGGTTGGCGATCGCAGTATGCTGGTAAAATGCATAGATAACGCTGCTGCCCATTTCCTAGTAAGTCCCTTAGTCGCCTTTTACGACACCCACGGGAAGAAATGTAGTGATGCTATTGTTTACGTCCGGCACCACACGGCGTTAGGTATATATGGGTTATCTGTATTCAAATGTCTCATTTTCAGAAAAAACAAGAGCTACGCTTATAAAACTTTAGTTTAGTAATCCCTCATGGAACAGACAACCTATAAAACTTTTATGAAAACAAAATACTTTATCTAAAAACGTAAAGTAATTACAAAATATTTTGTTAAACAAACTTATGAATTGAATCAATTTTATTAGGCGATTATCACACGGCACCGCGCACCGCCGCGGAGGGCGGTGGCGGTAAAGCGGATTGACCGCGCGGTCGGTCAGTGTACGTGTGTTAGGCATCAAGAGGGCAATGCGACATGAGATTCGCTTCACCGCCTACCGCGGCGGTGCGCGGTGCCGTGTTTTAATCGCCTTATACTATAATATCAATAGCGTGACGTTCCGCGTGATGCCGTACGTAAAGAATAAACACCATCCTATTTCTTCCCATGGGTGTCGTAAAAGGCGACTAAGGGAATTACTAGAGATTGGGCAGCAGCGTTCTCTATGCATTTACCACCATATTGCGATCGCCAACCCGCCTGCCAAGCGTGCCCATTATTGAGGGAGGCATATGTCCAGCAGTGGACATCTTTAGGCTGAAATGTATGTTTGTATATCAAAAGCTGCTTAGTGTAAGTGTCAAAGTTTGTTATCGCATAGCAGATGTAATATTTTAAGTTTTTTTACTACTGTTCTCAAGTAACTGAAATTTCTTATTGAGAAATAAATGTCTTTAATCACAATATTTGTGAATCCGTTGCTTAGCAGAATACTATAATTTTATTCAATGGATCTTAGGGTTCCATGGTTATGTTATACACCGTTTATCCATACATATAACATCTAGTAAGTATCTACATTGGACAAATTGGCCTTCGGAAACTACCTATTTCTTAAATATTCGTTGGTATACTTTTATGTCCCATTTATGCAATTTATAAAATAATAAATGATAGTTTAAAAAACACGCTTCCATAGACAAGCTTTTTGAGATATTTTAAATGGTATCAAGCACCCCACGCTTTTTTTTCCAATGATTTTCTACTATTTAATTTGGTTGTCTATGGAAGCGTGTTTTTTAAACTATCATTTATTTTCTACTTTTTAATCTGGCTAGCTTCAAAAGATTTTTTTTTGAGTTTTTTTTTTTTTTTGCTATTCTGGTAACCCTGGATAATGGCACTTTATGAAATTATTGCATTGTCCGGTCCTCGATAAGTCGTTCAAAATAGTTCAAATGAAATCTGGACGTTTAAAGTGGTTCAAAATGAAGTCGACAGAAGCCGGGTACAAACATAGTTGGGTCGTTCTACTTTTCTACCGACCACGGTCTGTCCTTCGTCTTGTTATGGCATCTCGTTAGAGTATTGATATTTACGGTTTTTTAATTTGATTCAAATAAACGTCCGATTTTTTTTAATTTTGCATTTTCTCTAAACAGCTTATTTAATACGTCTTTTTCCCGTAGAATGCCGTGACAGAGTGGCAAGCCGAAATGTGGTCTCCACAGAAAAAGGCCACTTTGTCATATTATTTTTTTTCTAAAACAAATATAAAAAATTAACATTAGCCGGAAATAAAATTTTAATTAGTCCTAATGAAAACACAGATGTATTTTTTTTTAATCCCACCAGAAACCACAACTCAGTTCAAAAACCAAAAAAACAGAGAAACTTCGTTTCACTGTCGGTAGAAAAGAAGAACGACCCAGTTACATTCTTACAAACATACAGGGGAAGCTAATAAAAGCGTATCGGTGCACGGTGAGCCACAACAAACCTGGTGCCAATATTCCCTTTTGTTCTCTTAAGAATTAACGGCGAATTATTGAATTGATAAGAATATTTTATCATTATTCCAAAATAAATACCACCCGAACAGGGACTTGAACCCTGGACCCTTGTATTAAAAGTCCAATGCTCTACCGACTGAGCTATCCGAGTCCGGGCCATACAATATTCAACGAAACAGCTGAATACATTGACCGAAATCCTGAACAAAAGCCGAGACGTGTAGACTTCTACATAAAATACTGTATTCAATATTACATTGTTCTTTATCTCTACATGAATGTGTAAAAAAGAATCAAAATGAATGGGAAAACAGCCTGGGGTACGATAAAATAAGCAAGTCAAATATCCGGCTGTTCCGCCGGCCTATTTTTTTTTTCAATTTGGCTCGCATGTCTGTTCCAGGCTGTAGTTTATACAAATGGCTGTTTCAATGAAACATGTACGGCCCGGATAGCTCAGTCGGTAGAGCATTGGACTTTTAATCCAAGGGTCCAGGGTTCAAGTCCCTGTTCGGGCGATCAATGTTTTGATGTTTGGATTGTGATATAGAATCATTATGTAATATTTCTTGGAATAATAGTTATTCAAATAAACTGATTATTTCAATGTTGGTTCCATTTAAATAAACTTATTTTTTTGTACTATCATTATGTAGTTTTCTTGGAATAGTTTAAAAAATAATTTAACTGATTAATGAAATACATTTAAATAACTTATTTTTTGTATTAATTCATACCATTTTTTGAATTGACTGTATTTATTTTTAGTAAAAACTTACATAGTAAAAATATTTAAAAAAACTAAATTAGGCACTAATATGTAAATGATATTAAAATATCTAGGTACTATCTACTGCACACACTAACTTTAAACTTAAATGCAAAAGTGACTGTTTCAACCGCAGTGATTTGCATTTATAACTTCCCAAAACTTTGTTTGGCCGCAATTTTAGCCGTTAATATGTATAATATTTGCTTACTCTTTTCTCAACATTTTTTGTGGTCGGCTTCCCGTCTAACTGGATGCAGTTGAATATCAATATTTCACAGTGAGCAATTGCCTGTAATTATGAACTGCACGGTCCAGTTACTGGGTACCACGATATGATATCCCTTGGTAAAACTGGTTGTCAGACATTCTCCATACCTATAACGGCTGTCAAAAATCAACAAATACTTAACAGCCGCGAACAACGGTAAAACGTGCGTTCCGAAGCCCGGAAAGAGAGATCTTGGTTTGTAAAGATGGTCACACATCCACAGACTGATCGCGGCAAACGAAGTTTGACGAGAGGGGGTATATGCGTAACTTACTATCAGTAAGAATCGCTTTCATTTTGACAGTTCTAGAATTTTGTCGAACATATGACGCAATGGTTTAAAAGAAGATGTAGTGACAAAAATTGAATAAAGTATGCTTAGATGGTTTGGGCATGTTGAGAGGATGAATGAAGGACGGCTCACAAAAGGTATTCACAAGGCAGATGTGAGTGGAAACACCGCGAGGGGACACCCGAGGAGGACATATAGTGACCTTATTGGTGATGTTCTTCAGAAAGGTCAGGTGCGTAGTACTCGCAACCTGCGTGTGTGTATGACCATTTGTATGAACCTAAACGAGGCAAAAGGAGTGTGTAGAGATCGTAGCAGGTGGCGTTCCGTTGTTTCTGCCTACCCCCATGGGAAAAAGGCGTGAGTTTAGGTATGTATGTATGATGCAATGGAATACTCTGATTTTATAGTCATCATCATCATTTCAGCCGTAAGACGTCCACTGCTGGACTTAGGCCTCCCCCAGTTTGGAGGGCTTTGCAATAATCGCCACGCTTGGCAGGCGGGTTGGCGATCGCAGTATGGTGGTAAAATGCATAGAGAACGCTGCTGCCCATTCTCTAGTAAGTCCCTTAGTCGCCTTTTACGACACCCACGGGAAGAAATGGGGTGGTGTTATTCTTTACGTCCGGCACCACACGGTGATTTTATAGTGCGTTGCGCAATTAGGGTGCTGTTCGATCCACCAGTGTGGCTGTTATTACTAAACAACGAGCCCCTCGATAATACTCTGTACCTATTTAGATAACACGGGATTGGATAATACAGGGAGGCAGGGACGTCGACGCGAAAAACTGTAACTATAAATTTAGTACATGTTTTTTTTTATTGACGTAAAATTTCTACGTTGGAATTCAGAATTATGATCTTAATCCATGGTAACTGAGGGGTAATTCCCAATTTTGATAAAATATCACAATCTAATCTAAATCAGTGTAAAGCTGTCATAAATTCATCGAATTCATTAACATTTTTGACAAGTTATTGACAATGATTGTCGCTGAGGTGAGATTGAATTGATTTTGAACGATTTTAAACATGAGAATTGGTCTACGGGTAGCGTATCGATGTCCTTGCCAGACTGTATATACAGCGGCAAGTTAAATTGGCTGGCAATTCTTTACTCACGTGTTGAGTATCAATACCAAAAACTGATGGAACAAAAAAAACAAGAAAGAGAATCGACATTATGTGTGGGAAGGTCAATGACTGTAATGTAACTGATCAGCGGTTTGTAATTTTTCGCGATAATAATTTTTACGAAATTCCAAAACCATAGCTTATCAGTCGTTTAATTGCCTTAGTTTTCTTTTCATAGTTTCATTAAAAGTTTTTAACAGAGATGGAAGATAAAAAAAAAAATATTTGTCTCTCTATTTTTCATAGCAAATTAGTTCTAAGCGAACAATATTAAATACTAATTCAGTTATATTGTGATTGAATAACCTTTAACATTACAGTAATTGTCTTTGTCTCAGAGTGCATGAATGACCTTTCTACAGATATTCCAACACTCCCTAACGTTAAATGTCACCCAGGAATAGGTGACATCTTCGTTGTTTGATTTAGACATCGCATCCTGTGCCTCAATTAATTTCTTAACACGATTGGACATGAGGGTATAATGATATTATAAGGCTTTCATATAATGAACAGTTACCTAACTTTTGTTATAGAGCTGTTACTAAACTAATTAGCCCGGTAAATAAATGATGGAGGTACTTTTTGTTTACTTTATTTAAGTAAAGGGTCTCGCCGCTGAGCGAATATGCCACCCGGTGGATAACAAATCACCTAAAATTAAATCTACTTTCAGATTTCGCGACTGAATATCATTAAATAATTTATATAAACACTAGCATTTATCAGCGTAGAGTTTTAAATGAACGTAAATCATCCCACAGGAAAGCACTACGGGATAAAATGATCCTATGTGTTAATTTAGGTTCAAACCGTCTGTGTGACAAACACTCAAATTCGTTCGTGGTTTTTACATGATTGAGTAACATACATCCAAATATCTAAACTTTCACATATATAATATTCGTAAGATAGAATAAGACCTATTACTTCAACGGGCATTTTCGAAAATTATTGAGTCTTTATCCGTTTCGGCTTTCGGCAGATTCTATCAAAAGAGGTTGCACAGCTTCGAAAAAGATATAAAAAAAAAAGATTATTATCTATTGCTTCTTTCATTTATTCATCCTATAATTTGTCAGTAAACAATAGGTGTCGGCGCTCTCCGCTTATTTAAAAATAACTTTGCCGTAGAACCCTGTCATTTCCAACCATTTAACTTTGAAATGGGTTCCAGACTTGGGAACGTCGAAATTATGACGGTTATTTCTCCCGTCTTATTTTAATGTATTCTGACCCAACATTAAAATACCAGTGCGGGCCACCCGCAGTGGGCCCGCGTGGTGGATTATGGCCCACTCCCTCTCACTAAAAGGAGACCTGTGTCCCAGCAGTGGGAACAATATAGGCTGATGATGACCCCACATCGGTTAGCTACTTCACCGGTCCAAAGAGGTCTAGATACCTCCTAAATCTATACTAATATTATTACAGACTAACTTCTAATTTGGGGATCACCGTTCATATTGCGATGTATGATGTACTTGAATATTATTAATAAACATTATCATATAAACATTATTATAAAGAGATATATATATTTATTTGTTTGCATGCCAAAATATATTTTTTGATAGCCTAAATGTTAGGGAAATTTATACGATACTAGCTTGTGCCCGCGACTTCGTCCGCGTTAAATTTCTTGTTCCCCCGACCCTTCCCGTCGCGTCGAATCGCCGACCCGTGCGATTTTCCCCGTTTTTGCAACATGTTTCATTACTGCTCCTCTTAGTTGTAGCGTGATGTTATATAGCCTATAGCCTTCCTCGATAAATAGGCTACTCAACACAAACAGAGTTTTTCAATTCGGACCAGTAGTTCCTGAGATTAGCGCGTTCAATCAAACAAACAAACAAACTCTTCAGCTTTATAATATTAAAGTATAGATGAACATCATGCTACGACCCTAAGAAGCCAAGTAAACAGATAAAATGTCAAGAAAGAACGCTAAGAGAGAACGAACTAATATCGCACTATGTTAAAGTAACAAATCTCACGCGAACGAAGTCTCGGGCAGAAGCTTGTATACTATTTTTGAGAGGAAATGAGGCTACTTATTCAATCTACCCAAAAGCGACAAAGTCTATAGGTACATTTCGTAACCACTAAGTAGCTGTAGAATTATGTTAGCTGCCTCAGTTTTGACAGGAAATTGGTAGTGAAGCGTTACTTATATTTCATGGTTCAGGATTTCAATCGACAAAAATATAAGTGAAATGGTAACCAGTCCACTTTAACCACCCAAACCGAAATCTTTTGTTTCCAGATCCTACAATAGTCCTACATCAACCGGGGCTTGTCCTTGGGTTCACTTGCACAGTGCATGCATGGATAAATAACCATCGGTTGGTGCTGAATTTAATTAAAATTGCCCAAGGGGCCTTTACGAGTTGGCTTTGACGTCTTCCAAAGTACCGGGATCCTGTTAGTCTAGTGGTTAGTGACCCTGACTGCACAGACTGAGGTCGTGGGTTCGATTCCCACCCAGGACAAATCTTTGTGTGATGAGCACAATCATTTGTTCTGTGTCTGGGTGTAATTTATCTATAATATGTATGTATTTAGAAATATATAAGTATATTTATCAGTTGTCTGGTTACCATAGTACAGACTCTGCCTAGTTTGGGATCAGATAACGTTGTGTTGGTTGTCCAAAGATATTTATTTATTATTTATTATTAAATGTACATAGGTCAGAGAAGTAAGTCGATACTTATCATGTTAGACATTACTCTACATGGTCCTCAAATGATCTAAACTAGTTTTCATTTGGACTTTAAAAGATTGGTTTTGTCTCGGAGTAGTCGGATAGGAAACACCAACCAAATCTACATAACTATCAAAATATTATTGTCATTTAAAAGTGTTTGTATGGTCAAATTAAATTACCAAGCAATACTTTACCCACATGTCTTACGGATGTCAAAAAATAATAAAACAACAAAAAAACTACTTTTTTCATAATTCCAACTTTGTTTGTGTAAACCAACATAGCTGTCAGCGCTCTTTGTTACTGTTATTTATGTCCTTAACATAGCTCTAAATAATTTATTCGAGATAAAGAGACCAGAAGACCCGTAGTACAGATTTTACTTTGTATGGGCTCCTGTCTCCCATCTTAAAACTTTTAGAAATATAAACTGTGTACATTTTAATACTTGTTGGACAAAATAAAATAAATAAATGTATACTTAGATAGACACGGCTACATATCAAGTTATACATTTCCAGTTTTAACAGACCTCGCATTGTATAGACGTTCCGTACAGTGAGAAGTCAACTTATACTGGAAATATATAGCATGATTTGTTGCCATGCGTGTCTACTTAAAAAGTGTGTAAAGTAAATAATGTGTATTACAACGAAATAATGAAAGTGACTTACTTCAACAGGATTGCAATGTGCGCAGGACAGTAGGGCGGCTACCGCAGCCCCCAGGAGGAGTCGCCTGCACGCCCGCCGGCTCAGATTGACCCCATGCTTCAGCGACGTCATACTGTTGTCCGTATCACCTCGCCAACATTGATACCACAACTACAGTCAATACACTATGACACTTTGACCGTCACTCGAACGGTTTTACTTCAGCAACTATTCATAATCATATTGCCTACTTTGTAATCTCAGAAAACTCACAATTCGTAACGCCACGTCGATAACTATTGTATTTTACACATGACTGGAATAGCTAAAGTGTTCTTGTTTTCCACAATTGCAATGGAGAATAAATAAATCGACGGTGGAAATCACAAATGTCATAACTCATAAGGGACAGGGATTTAAACGCCCCTTACGAGTCTTGCGATATTTAAGATCTACCACGTCGAAATGTATAATTAAAAATTGGTTTAGAAACTTTCATTTAGTCATTTTACACGTTATGCCAAACCCCGCAAACTTTCAGAAGTCTAAAAGTCGTGATGTTCCAGAAGTGATGTTGGTGGTTGTTAAGTGTTGTTGTTGTTGTGTGTGTGAAGTGGTGTTGTTGTGTTCTTGTTGTGTGTTGTGTGTTTAGCAGAAACTATTGAATGCTGTAAACGAAATTACTTACTGGGTTAACGATATATGGGCTTTTAGTTCGAATGAAATTGAGTATTTTAGACTGAACAAAAATCTTATACTAACGATGCTAATACGCGTCATACGTACATCTGTTCCTGCCAGGGTCACGAGATTGTTCGAAAGAGATACCGTGACTCTGGCACATGGGCAACTGAAGGAACACGGGTGGGTTTTAGTCAGTAAAAGTCTGACACGCCCTCCCACTCCGCCCAGAGCGGGAGAAGTCATTTGATGATTTCCCATCCAAAAAAAAAAAAAAAAAAAATACGTACATCTGTTATAGCTTTTACCTGACCCACCCTGCCATTGTAGCCAATGGCAGGGTGTGGCGCTATCACAGACCCTACTAGGTACCTACATGCCAGACATTTCAAAGTAACATCTACACACCTACACCTACATCGGCTACATAATTTTCATTTATTTACATAAACAAGCATGTTTCGTCAATTATTATTTTAGTATGTAACAAATTACACATTTAGATGGTACTTACGCAAGTACTACAAACACATTAGTTTTATTTTTGGAGCCACACATATTATTACAAAGTTATTTCGTTACAAATGCAAATAGACTTGCACTTTATGGATACAAAGTTTACGAAAATAACGCTGAATATCTCAACAGTAGTAATGGATCCTTGAAATGAAGGGAATTACTACGATGTGCCATAAATACTACGGTACCAAATTTATGCTACGACAAATACTCTGCTACGTAGTCTACGCTACGGTGACTACGCCACAGACATTATACTACGAAAAATCCGCAACAGTCACTACGGCTGATTCAATACCTACACTTCGAACACTCGATTACGTAGTCTGCGGTACAAAGACTACACCACAGACATTACGCTACGAAAACTCCGCAATAGTGACAACCATTCATTCAATACGCATCGAACAGTCGGCTACGTACTTTGTGCTACGGAGACTACGCCACAAACATTAAACTACGAGCAGTCCGCAAGAGTGACAACCGCTCATTCAATACGCCACGATCACTCGGCTACGTAGTGTGCGCTACGAAAACTACGCTACGAAAAGATAGCTACAAACCATTATGACTAAAAAAATCTTTCAGTCGCCGATGAAACAACGAAATTTCATGAAGATTTATGTCCTTGCTACTAAAGAGCGCAACTTAATTTTCATTTATATGAGTAATGAGTATTTTGATGGTCTCAGAGAATCATAATGTAATATGGCAATGGGCTGTGGGCGTCGCGGCGTCGTCGTCGGGCCGGCGCCGCGACGCCCTTGTGCCAACTCCAAGGATATTGACTCCACAGGACTTACACGAATGTCGTGGAATTGGCTTTACTAACATGAACGGTACTGTGTTGGCATTGATCCCATGTCTACAAGCTGAACGATATTGGATATTGGTGTACTGAATAAACATACTGTGTAAAGCGTGGAATACACGTGCTACATATTGGTACAAGAGCATGCTACTTTTGAGTAGCATTATATACGAAAAGAGCTTGAGAATTTCCAGAAACTGAGAGCATTTTAATAATGGGCATACTATACTATCTACTGCGTATCAGTAGCATGTGTATTCCAGGCTTTATGTTACTTAAAACAAGCCAAGCTCTCAATAGTATTTCATGTCGGCAAAAACTACGAACATCCAACTTTAGCCTCTTATACTCTCTCTACTTAGACTCTTTGTTTGTGTATACATAAAAAAAACCCATCTTTGTTCTCATATCTTGCGCAAAGCTTAATGCTTCTGGACCCATGGGGTTTACGCTGTGCGTCATTTGTCTGTAAGTGAGAGACAGCAGTGGTGACCCAGTGGTAACGGCCGCGGTTTACTAGTTGTAGGTCGTAGGATAAAGCCCAGACAGACGTTTTACTGTGTGTAAATTATTTCATCACCACCACTGCTCTCAAAACGGTGAAAGAAAACATTGTGAGGAAACTGGCATGGTCTACAACCAAAAATTCGCAGTCATGTGACATTTACGAACCTGCACTGGTCCCGTGTGGATGATGACGTCCTTCTCTCTCTCACACAGTGGGAACATTATGACTAGCCTGTTAGTCTAGTGGTTAGTGACCCTGACTGCTAAGATTGAGGTCGTGGGTTCGATTCCCAGCCAGGACAAATCTTTGTGTGATGAACACAATCATTTGTTCTGTGTCTGGGTGTAATCTATCTATAATATGTATGTATTTAGAAATATATAAGTTTGTTTATCAGGTGT
The DNA here is from genome assembly GCA_947507805.1 of Aporophyla nigra. Classification (NCBI taxonomy): domain Eukaryota; kingdom Metazoa; phylum Arthropoda; class Insecta; order Lepidoptera; family Noctuidae; genus Aporophyla; species Aporophyla nigra. The sequence continues at coordinate 15,768,552 of OX382309.1, read as the reverse complement.
CTGGTTGCCATAGTACAGGCTCTGCCTAGTTTGGGATCAGATAACGGTGTGTTGGTTGTCCAAAGATATATTATTATATTATATTATTAACATTAGGTATAGACTGTTTATGAGAGAATATACAGGAATAGGTTTGTTATTACTTGCTACGGTTATCTTGAAATGCAAAATAACATGACGAGTTACACGGACAATATCATTCAACAAAACCCGTAATAGGTGAGGTAGTGATAATTAAGGTTTTTATTCATGTGTTTCTTTTTAATTACATTTGCATCGTAACGAGGTAACGAACACGATTAAAGACCTGATATCGAAGGGAATACATAAGCAATTGTGTTTCTCACGATTATTGTCAACACTTTCCCATGTATAGATATCTTCCAGGGTCGCGAGATTTGTTCGAAAGAGATACCGTGGCCCTGGCATATAGGCAACTGAAGGAATACGGGTGGGTTTTAGTAAGTAAAAGTCTGAGACGCCTTCACGCTCCACCCAGAGCGGGAGACGTCATTTGAAGATTTCCCATCCACAAAAAAAAACATGGATATAGTTGAACTTAATAAAAATGACGATGGGAAGAGACCAGACGGCATGACGTTGTTGCCTTGGAAGGTGGGTAGGCCTCTGGTGTGGGACGCAACCTGTGTCGACACCCTTGCGCCATCTCATGTTCTTAGCACGGCGGGCTGTGCAGGCGCCGCTGCTGTGGCTGCCGAGACCCTCAAGCGGCGCAAATACTGTAACCTTATAGGTAACTACAGTTTTGAGCCGTTTGGGGTTGAAACGCTCGGGCCATGGGGCCCGAGTGCGCGTCTCTTTTTTAAGGAAATCTCTCATCGACTGATTGACACTTCACGTGACCAGAAAGCTGGCTCTTTCTTTGGCCAAAGAATTAGCATTGCCATTCAACGTGGCAATGCTGCCAGTCTTCTGGGCACGTTTCCAGATGACAGCGATGCGGACGAGTACTTCGACCCCTAAGTGTCTTTTGTTTTTTTTTTTTTATTTGTTTGTATAGTTAGTTATTTATTTTATTTTTATTGTTAAAAATAGCTGAAACTGAAGTCGATGTCACGGACGTAATAAAATCGCTGCAGGATTTTATAGCGCACTAGATTTACAACTCTCGGCGTTGACCTGAGGATCGAGCATCGAATAGAGTGTAGTGCGAGTAAGTCTCAGCGTGTCAAAAACATACAGTGTTCGATTTTCAACTCTAGACGTTAACCAGAACGTTGAAGATCCAGTGCGCAAAAAAAATCTCAAGCAATTTCAGCAATGAAACTGAACGCAGGACATCTAAACGACATAAAATTACCCCTTAGGTTCAAGAACAGAGGTGTAGTTACTCAGTAGGAATGACTTTCATTTTGATAGTTCAACAACATTCATTGCCTTATTTACGTTGTTGTGCCGTCAAATGTTTCGAACATTTGAAACATTGGATTGGCAATAAGCTTCAAAATGAATCAGATTATGATTGATAGTGTGTTACGCTGGGTGAGGTTCGTGTCATCATTGTTGTGGAATATTGACACTGACAACATTTGTAACGCAGTTTCGACGTTCTAATCGCGTCCATTTTTATTTTTATTAAAAGCTTTTATTTAGCTTCCGTTGTGTCTTGGAATTTTGCAGTTAACACCTTCTTGGACTGAAGCTGTCGGGCTGTCGGGCTGTTGGGCACACATAATTGGTTCTCGTGACAGTGTACGATAAAAGCTTTTTCTTATTCATTATTGAAATTCGCCATAAGTATAAAGGGACTGCCGTATGGAGAGCTACTCTTAACTATCCCGTACAAAATCTTGCCATCTCACAGTGAATCTAAAATGCAGAATCGATCTAGTTGTTTACCCTGTAAATTGGTTTTAAACGATTTTCAAAGGTTACCAAGAAAGTTTAGCAAGTAGGTCAGATCCAATTGGGTGACCATGAATCGTGAATACCCAATCTAGAATGCACATATTTAAACATTCTACATCAGAATAGTTTTATTTTCTTTCTTGTTTCATTATGATTTACGAATTGTCATTTCGTGGATATACTTAATAGTGATGGGCCGAATACGGGTTTTACCGAATACCAACTTGCCGAATATTCGGTTACAAGTTTACTGAACCGAATTTTCAGCTGAATATTCAGCAGGACATGACGTGCCGTACCAAAAACTCAATCAGTTATTGTCAAACGCGTTTAAGCGCACGTTCTTTCCGCAATATATAACTTGCTTTTTTGTTAGCAAAAAAAATTAAACAGTTTTGGTTATGTTAAAAGGGCCACTTGTACTTATAATTGTGCCACTTAATTTTTATACTTACAGACTTTTTAAATACACTATGATTCGATGATAATGATGGAATACGATTGGTCGGTAAACCTGCCGAATACCGAACATAAGGTGAATATTCGGTCTATCCCTAATACTTACTCGGTGTTAGGTTAAGCGATGTATACTCGACTAAAGGAGAGTAGGTACTCTTGGAAATGGATTACTTTTACTTTGGGACCAATTCCGTTAAAATAAAGTCAGCTCATCAGCTGTTCCCAAAATGTTGTCAAGTAATCAAGTTATCTATACATATTTACTGCATACATATACCTACATACTATAGCACCAATTAATAACACTGTGTGTAATGTTAAAATAACAAGTTTTTACTAAATGCAAAAAAAAAATATGGTACTTCATAAAAATAAAATAATGTTTTGTTTGTATTTCTCGTTTGTTTGTACCGGTTTTTTTTTCCGAACCGATTTACCGATGTTGACGGGAGTTTCACTGGCAGATAGATGAAGTTATAAGGAGAACGTAGGCTACTTTTATTTAGGCATAAGAATTAGGGATCAGCGCAAAAAACCCATAAAATCCACATCCACACGGTTGAAGACGCGGACAAAAGCTAGTGGGAATATAAATGTGTGCAGGAGTAGGAGATTTTTGAGGTATAGTCCTCAATTAAAAGTTGATAATTTGTCACGAATCCCATAAAGTATACCCCTCGTTAAACCTAACACTATGTATAGAAGATATTACCTAATTGCGTAACGGACTATCAGTCAGAATCTAAATAATTTAAAAGATTATTTCTAATCCATTGCTACATAATGTTCGACATCATTGACTGCTCAACAACGTAAACATACCCAATGAATGTTGAACTGTTGTTACTGATAGTGTGTTACGCCGAAACACGTCCCCTGCAGGAAATAGGCCTTCCCGAATTCGGCGTGGGGGGGGCGGGGGTTGCCATAATCGCCACGCTTGGCAGGCGGCTTGGCAGTCGCAGTATGGTGGTAAATGCATAGAAAACGCTGCTGCCCATTTTCTAGTAAGTCCCTTAGTCGCCTTACAACACTCACGGAAAGAAATAGGATAGTGCTATTTATCACGTCCGGCACCACACAGAACGAAACCCTGCCCTGCACCCTAATTGCGAAACGCACAATTTATCAGAATCTGAATGGGATTGAAGATTATTTCTAAACCATTGCGTCATTTGTTCGAATAAATTGTCGGCTCAGCAACGTAATAACGCAATGAATGTTGTTTAACTATGAATGTTAAACCAATTCCTACCGATAAAAAGTTCCGCAATTATCCCTCTGGATCACATCACCCTAACTATGTTGACTTGCAATAAAATGGCCACCATCAATCCAGAAATAATTTAATAGTAACGGACTAGCCAAAGCTATTAGGTACTACACAAATAGTCTCCGCAAAGCATTACAGAACCAAGCACGTTTCGTCTGCACGTGATACCGACACATCTATACAAATAAATAAAATTGGAGTGTCTGTTTTTAATATTAAGATAACCACTTTTTACTAAGTGTATATGGATGTATACACGATACATATACCAAAACAACATTTTTTACAATTTTTGTCTGTCTGTCTGTCTGTCTGTCTGTCTGTCTGTCTGTCTGTTCGTTCCCGCTAATCTCTGAAATGGCTGGACCGATTTTGACGGGACTTTCACTGGCAGATAGCTGATGTAACAAGGAGTAACTTAGGCTATTTTTATTTTAGAAAGATTCTTTTATTTTAGAAAAAAAAATAACTATCTTCGAAAACTACGCTGACATACGTCTCAAAATTCGAAAAACCCTGGCTGAATCCTACGAAATAGATCAAAATAATGTACTACAGTATTGTACACCTTAAAAAGGCCTACAAAAATGTCCTCAATGGTATATGTCTATCTCTTAGCGATAACCCACAATAACCATATTTTATCTTTTACTTTTTACGAGAAATAAGGGCTTATTTACGAAGCGATTTTAAGCAATACAGCATTAATCCTTATCCAATTAAGTACCTTAAATACATTGTGCATTTAATAAAGATCAATATGGCCCTTTACAGCATGTTATTTAAATGAATATCTTAGAAGATGTTAGAGATTTAAAAAGTGGGCGCAGAGCGCGTTGGCAGGGGCCGAGTAGTACAGGATAAGTAGGATTGTAATTCATATTACTTTGGCTTCATCATCATTTCAGCCGTAAGACGTCCACTGCTGGACTTAGGCCTCCCCCAATTTGGGGGGCTTTGCCATAATCGCCACGCTTGGCAGGCGGGTTGGCGATCGCAGTATGGTGGTAAAATGCATAGAGAACGCTGCTGCCCATTCTCTAGTAAGTCCCTTAGTCGCCTTTTACGACACCCACGGGAAGAAATGGGGTGGTATTATTCTTTACGTCCGGCGCCACACGGTTGGCTTCATAGTAATTGCGAATATCATGTGTGTTCATTATACTCAAAATAAACCTAATAGTATTATTCCAAGTAAGAGACCGCGAAATGGCTTAGATGTTTAGATTTTTGGATGTTTGTTTCTCAATGATGCAAAGACGGCCAAACGGATTTAGATCGAATTTGGCACAAAGATATAGGTATTATATCATGGATACGTAACAGATAGGATACCTACTTTATCCCGGTAGTAGGTTCCCGGGTGATATTTTCCGACAGCTATACGGGCCAAGCCACTGGCAAAAGTACTGTTCCTATAATTATGTTCGGTGTCTGGTAAATGATTGAGTGTCTGTATAGGTAAAATAGGAGCGTTAAGAAAAACCAGGAAGACTTATATTCAACTAAACCAAGCTCTATGTCAGTCTTCTTACTCTGAATACTATTACTTTTATTTTAAAAACACCAACACACATGATGTTCTCATAAACTATGAATCCTAAGTAATATGAGTTATAATCCTACTACTAATAATATTATAAATGTGAAAATATGTATGATTGGGTGTTTGTTTATCAATCACGCAAAAATGGCTGAATGGATCTGGATCGAAAATAGGGGTCCGTGGCTTACGCCCCCAGTGGTGGACGCACCCGTGGCCGTCGCACCCGATTCGATTCATTTAATAAAAATAAAAATTTATGCTTTTTCACTTAGTACAGTAAATGAGAAAAGTGTTTCACCACAGTAATGAGTATCTTTTCTTAGGATTAAGATTTTTAAGTCTTAATAACTTTTCCCCCATCTTTTATAGGTTTGAGCATGATGAGAGAGAAATTATACACTTCTCAAGTACTTTCATTTGATACATATATGGGAGTGTTATAAGGGTAGGGATATTTTGCCCCTTATTCTTAACATATGGAAATTTTATCTTTCAAAATCAACCAACTCGTCAACTAACTAAGCCAAACTGGTTATTGGTAACAATAAAAAACTGGCCAAGTGCGAGTCGGACTCGCGCACCGAGGGTTCCGTACAAACCTGCAGATATTCACGGTTTATGCATAAGGTTTATGTTTATGAAATTAATTGTTTTTTTTTTATATTTGAGTTCACTAAATGAAAGGTAAATTGTGATTTACGATTTATGACGTATTAAAAAAAAAACTACTTACTAGATCTCGTTCAAACCAATTTTCGGTGGAAGTTTACATGGTAATGTACATCATATATTTTTTTTAGTTTTATCATTCCCTTATTTAAGAAGTTACGGGGGGGACACATTTTACCACTTTGGAAGTGTCTCTCGCGCAAACTATTCAGTTTAGAAAAAAATTATGTTAGAAACCTCAATATCATTTTTGAAGACCGATCCATAGATACCCCACACGTATGGGTTTGATGATTATTATTTTTTCAGTTTTAGTTCTATGTATGGGGAACTCCAAATATTATTGTTTTTTTTTTCTATTTTTGTATGAAAATCTTAATGCGGTTTACAGAATACATCTACTTACCAAGTTTCAACAGCATAGATCTTATAGTTTCGGAAAAAAGTGGCTGTGACATACTCGGATAGACAGACAGACAGACAGACATGACGAATCTATAAGGGTTCCGTTTTTTGCCATTTGGCAACGGAACCCTAAAAAGTCCGTCTTTTTGTCCACAAAATTGAAAACAATAAGCTCAAAAGGCTGCCAAACTTAAATGGGACTAGGCAGGACATGTTTGCCAAACTGTGGGTGCAAGTAGCACAAAACTGGTTTCCTGAGACAGTGAGGTGTGGTCGCGGCAGACCACGTAGGACATGGCGGGACGAGCTGGATAGGCTCTGTCAAAACTGGCAGGAGGACGCGCGACTTCGCGATATTTGGAAGAAGTGATATAGTGAGTGGGATAGTGCAGGCTAACAAAACAAAAAAGAAAGTATAAATAGATATTATTATGTTCGTCTCTTTCACACAACAGTCAAGTTATTGAATATTGCAATATGCAACTGATAAGAAAGTTTAGTGTGTCATCTCATAATGACGAGCGAAGGTCGAAGGAAATAATTATAATATGGTTAAAATAGACTTGGCGGAAAAACATTGTTGCACGCTGAATTTGCGAATAATATTCTTAAAAAAATATCAAAACTCTAGTGTATGGCTGTGTGTGAATAAAAGACATGACCAGTATGGTGGTGCAGTTAAATTGAATAATGAAAGTGACAACGTTCAAATGATAAAAGGACATAAACTTGAGTGTCCAGTTGATTATGTTTAATTATTATTGTTACAAAGATAAAAAGAACATTTCTCTATATAAAAAAGTTAGTTACTCTGCGGTAATTTTTAAGACTGATTATATAAAATCAGTGTCATAATTTATTACGTTGGACACTGATTATTATAATGATGTTAAATGATTCTCTTGATTAAATGTGATGAAAACTGTAATTCATATACATTTTTTTTTACTAGATTTCTTATTCAAATACCTACATAAATAAATGATGAAAAATAGCTGAGACTGACTTTTCAAAACATACATCCAATATATAGGTAAGCATTTCAATTTTATAAATATAACTATGATTTAATATTATACATATACTCACAATCAATAATTTATTGTGTTAGTAAAACATTTTTGCGCCTGACAGTACATTTGGTCAAAAATTGCTTTAAAGTATCGGGTGCGTCGGCCACGGGTGCGTCCACCACTGGGGGCGTAAGCCACGGACCCGAAAATAGCACACAGAGTCTATATTACCTATATAACCTGGAATAACACTTTCTTATCGCTGTAGTACGTCCTCTTGCATTAATTTCCGACATCCACGCGGGCGAAGCCGCGGGCAAAAGCTAGTCTATACATATACATACAAATAAATAAAATTGAAGTTTCTGTTTGTAACGTCAAAATAACAGCTTTTTACTAAATGCATAATAAAGTCTATAAGCTAACTATAAGGCCCTATCACACTAGCGGTTTACAAGCGTGTCCAGAGCGGAGCGGACGCACAGCTAATACGTTGCGGCTGCACAGAGAAGACGCCGCGGGCGCGTGGCGATTACGTAACGTTTTCGACTCCCGTTCGCGGCGAGTTTATGACGTCTTATATACTCAGTAACGGTTCTATCCGCGGCGACCTCGTTGCGCGTCCGCAACGTATTCACGGCGCGTGCGTGGCGTACTCGATGCGTATCCGCGACGTATTCGCTGCGCACTCGTTCCGCTTTGAAGACGGTCGTGAATCGCTAGTGTTATCAAACTAGCGGTTCTAGTCGGCCCTAACAAAAAAAAACAGTTCTCAAATTTTTTGTCTATCTGTTTGTTCTGGCTCTCCAAAGCAGCTGGACTGATATTGACGGGACTTTAACTGGCAGATAAATGATGTTATGATAAGGAGTAACTAGGGTACTTTTTGTCTGTGTAGCACGTTCCCGTGGGAATATTTCCAAAATCTTCTCGTACGAAGCCGCGGGCACAGCTAGTTCAGTAAATAAATCGAAACGATGCACTGAAACGGAACAAAATGGTCGTAACCGAGTTACGCTAGTAGCCAACTATACTGCATACTGCACGCTTAATTCAACGGAGTAAACAATGCTGCTTATGCTGCTTCTGTTTACTGTTAAAATATTTCAAACTGGTATACGTGATGACGACTGGTACAATTATTGATACAATACCATCATTTATTGTTATTTAGGTACGTGCGAATCAGTTATAAACATTTCGATAGAAAGGATAAACAATTTGGTATCACTCATCTAGATGGATCTCTATTAACAGATCTAGATCTTGCGCTTTTGCCAGCGGTTTCGCCCGCGTATCTATACTAATATTATAAAGCTGAAGACTTTGTTTGTTTATTTGGTTGAACGCGCTAATCTCGAGAACTACTGGTCCGAATTGAAAAAATCTTTTTGTGTTGGGTAGCCTATTTATCGAGAAAGGCTATAAGTTATATACCATTACGCTACGATTAAAAGGAGCGGAGCAGCAATGAAAAATGTTATAAAAATGGGGAAAATCGTACGGGCAGGCGATTCGATGCGGCGGGAAGGGTCGGGAAACAAGAAATTTAACGCGGACGAAGTCGCGGGCAGAAGCGAGTTATTCATATAAACCTTCCTCTTGAATCGCTCTATCTATTGATAAAAACCGCATTAGAATCCGTTTCGAAGTTTTAAAGATCAAAGCGTACAGACGCGGGAAGCGACTTTGTTTTGTACTATGTAAAGATAAAGATGTATTGATCATAGTTTCAATTTTGAGCACGCTGTCAATTATCCTATACTGATAAATTAAAAGTTACTCTTTCGTAGCCATACTATTATATTAAATGAAGGTGAATAAAATACCGTGTTGTGAAAGGTCTTTCTACGACTTTCCTACGTGATTCTCGAACGTAGAATGCGTTCGGCTATCTACTATCAATCAGGGTGTCGAAACTTTTCCAGATCCTCTGAATATAGCTGTTTATTTTCTCATAAAATCTCGTCCGTTTCGCTTTTCAAAGCTTACTGTCAGTGCTTCTACACATGCAGCTTGTAGGTCAACTTTACTCAGCAGACATACACCGACCGTACTTGTTCAACATAATAATGCACTGAGAGTGCTTCTGCGGCTGCCGTGGCGTTGTAGTACCTCAGGCATGTTTGTAAAGAATACTATTAATAGTGTTTCCGCTATTATTAGGAACAGATGTGCATCCCTGATGACGCGTATTCGCGGCAGTATCAACAGTATTCTCCGGGTATTCGGAGATCAGTAAGATACCTACTCCTATATTGCGGAGATGGATGCAACTTCACGCTGAATTTTAATTGCCCCTACCTACTATTATAAATTAAAATTGTTACTTATGGACTCCAGTTTGAAATAAGTTTTTTATTGTTATACAACGGCCTCAATCTAAGAAATAAGCCTAATGTCTGTGGCCTCAATGCATAAACTATTTGGAGAGCTTTTGTTTCCTATATGAACGGCAATGGAATAAATTAAGTAGTTCACAAATTAAGGTATACCTGCTCTCTAAATTCAGAAATGAATTGAATTGGATTTTTTTGAATTGGAATATTGAAAAATTTGTATTTAACTCCATACTATTCTAATTAATTATGTAATCAATCAGTTTAATTTATTTACTTATGTCAGTATTGTCCTTTTTCATTAAAGTTGCTATTATTTTTTAATTTGTAATAATTTAATTAATTTAATTTGTTTAATTAATATTTGCACACCATGACAATATGGTAAACATGTTGCACAACTATATGTACGTTTAACACCATGCATGCATTTTATTTAAGTAATTGTATGTAAACACGTGTTTGAGCAAATAAAGTTATCTGAATCTGAAACTTATTTGCGTAAGGCCATTAAAAACGTCAAGAAATCCAGAAAAAAAAACAAAAATAATCTTACAGATGCTTAACCCCATATAGCTATCCAGATTGTTCGCTTAATTTCTAGAACAATTTCGCTCGAAATATTCCGTCTATCCTTGACCGCATTGCCGCATCCGACTGGGTTTGACGCACAATCTACTTAAATTTATAACCCGTAGGAACTGATGGTTGCCCCATGCTTCATGGGCATCGTAGCACATGCCCTAGTTGTGTCAATATTTCACAGCAGAACACATAGCTTGGTCAGTAAACAAGGCTTCGTAAACTCCGTGTTTAAATGTGTACGTTCCTTTTCTTGGTATTTAGTAGAAGCTATTATAACTTGAAATATTGGTAGCTTTTGTACTATAAGAAAAAGTTCCGTTTCTCCTATTTGAATAATACTTTTCTGTCCTTAATAGGTCTTAAAAGACCTCTATTCTGAGAAACATTGAATAAGTTGACAAGGTAATTTCCATATCAAATATTTAGCCTTACGATTTGGAAATTAGTTGGCAAATCTTTGTATTCTTGTTCCAACACTCCAAACCATTTAAATAAAACAACTATGTTAATAAAATTAGCTTACAAATCGCTTTACATTTTCATTGAAAGAATATTATTTCTTTATTCCAAAATCAAACCGTTTACACGTCCGACAACGGATTTTCGGTTCTGTAAAATGAATTTTCAATCGTTGTAAACTTTTCCCAGTATTCGAAATTCCAATTCAAGATTTTGGAAGTTCATTTTACAAAAATGAATGACTTTTCGACCAGTGTCGCATGTCTTTACTGCATTGCCCTTGAACTCTTACTTTTGAAGGTACATAGAGACTACATATACGTGTGTATATACGATTACGCTAGCAACGAACGGCAAAAGATTTCCTTCTATCCGTTCGAACCAGTGGTATTATGTAAGTGCCTATTGTTTTTAGAATTTAAGTCACGTAACGCGGACTATTTAGCTTGGTCAATTTTAGTTACGTAGTTGCTTTTGTCCTGGACAGGTTTCAAATGAGGTATTATATAATAATTGTATTATATATGAGGTATTATTTACCTATGTTTTAGAGGGATCTGTGCTTCATTCATGTTTCGTAATGGGCATCCTACGTAATGTTTAATGGAGCATAAAAAGACTCGCGTGAGTAATAAATAAGGAACAAAGTGCAGATGGTAGCAAGAGAATCTAAACATAGTTATATAGTTAATTTTCGTGTCTGTCTGTGTGACTACGTTGTTCTTTTAAACCCCATAACGATTTTTAATGCGGCTTATATCATAATTTAGATAGTTTATTCCAGAAGGTTTGTGTGTAACATACAAATAATAACGAAATTTTTTTTCCTAATTTTACTCAGTACAAAACCGAATGATAAATTTTATTTATTTCAAGCCATACGTATATTTTATAACAAAGGAAAAAGGTTACATTACATTAATTAATTTGAAACACGTGCTGGTTTCGATAAAAAAAAAATGTTACAAGCCATATGCAAAATAAAAACGAATAAAATTAAAAAGAAACATCAAATGGCTTTTCAAAGCTTCTTTGATGGAAAATGGCCAGCGTTTGCTGTATTTCGTAAATTCTTTTTTTTTAAACTGAGGTTTTATTACAGCCAGTAAGTTAGGAAAAAAAAAGTAAACTCATTTAATTCTTAATACAAATGCTAGCAACTTCAGGAATTTAGCAGCAGCTTTCTCTTTATTTTCTCCAAGTTACTGCAGTCAGAGACGGAAACATTTTCTCAAGGCTACAACATTTTTCAGCGACACGTTTACGAACTGACATACCTATCTACCTATGTTATATTGATATAGTCTTTGTTTAAACTGTATCTAGTTAGCACAAAGGCTTGTTGTTTGAAGTGGGTATTTAAAAATGTAAACAGGTGCCGTGAGGCATGACAATACGAATGCAGTTCAAGGCCACTGCAGCGGCCGCGGCCGTGTGTGACGTGAAAGCTTCCTCGTTTATTTACGCCCCATTGCACGACGACTCAATTTAGAATAAACTGCTCGATTCGACTCGACTAACTCACAGCAGTGGTAGCGGGCAAAGTGAAACGTTTGTTTTTACTTGCAACACCTTTGGGTTCATGCGTTCATGCTCTATGTTTCGTTCTGATTTGAAAATAGAATGATGCCAATTTCGATCTTGCAACAGGCCAAACCAAATAAATAAAATCCAATATCATCCTACTAATATTATAAATGTGAAAGTTTGTATGATTGGATGTCTGTTACTCAATTACGCAAAAATAGTTGAAGGGATTTGGATGACATTTGGCACACAATTGGATTAAAACCTAGATTAACAACACATAGAATACTTTTATCACGGTATCTAGTACATTCCCGTGGAATAAACCTGTCGACCTACACGCAGTAAGCAAGCTAGTGAGGAATATGTTTTTTTTTCACTAATACTTACTTCTATAATAAGCTGTCTGTTCGACGAAAATGAAAATGCTGAAATCCCCATGAGTACATTCCTTGTAGATTTATTACCAATCCAACAAAATTTATAGCAGAAACTGTCTGTTCGTTGACTGGAAATATATGTACTAAAATTTTTACTACATTCTTGAACTATGTAGATACACCTACTTTATTGCAGCAAACATAAAAGGTGTGTAGCATTCGGCTACATTTGAATAACTAAATTAACTACAGGACTATAACTAAGTACCTACTTACCAAATCAATAATTATAGCTGTAGTGTATCTATTCCATAGATATGTATACACTGTCTCATGTATTAAAGCGGATGCAGCTGCTGTCACTAATGTCATCTGTCAGTCAGTAGTAATGGCGGGAAACAGAGACGGAAAAGCAGATCTGCACGGTCGCGCTTGATATGGTGATGAGCCAGTCATTTAGACTTTGATTCAAGGAAGAAACACCCCAATAAGTATTTCTGCCTGAAGTAGGTACAAGAACCAATTTTAATTAAAATAAGTCATACATACTCAAAAGACCGGGTTAATCTACCAAACTAGGGCGGTACACACTGTTGTAGCACCGCCATACACACGACACAACTTCTCAACTCGTCCGCGTAAATTCTCTTAGCCGTTAATTAAACGAGCCCCTACAAAACTTGGGCGGCATGTAATTACTGCCTTAAAAGTCATCCAGGAAAAGTTCTATTTATAAAAACAGAATTTTATTTTAAAAAGCCTGGTTTTTTCGGTTTTTATAAATAAAACTAGTGATCCTGCTTCGCAGGGTTTTTACGACTTGATAAGACATCCAGTTTTCGTTATTTTTCTTTAACTTTAATGTGACATTCAGTCAAAAAAGTTTCAGGAATGGATGATTTGTTTATGGTTCGATATTAAATGTATGCCCAAAATGCTCACGCAGGTAGCGGTTTACTGAAATACTTGAAGAAATCAGCTGGACTGGGAGGCAACAAATTCTTCAAATGCATTTTGTACTGCCTGTCGGGTATTGAATTGAAAGCATACTATGTGCTAACACAGGTTATAAACTATCAATCTGCCAAATTTCATCTAAATTCCGTTCAGTCATTTTTGCGTAATGGAGTAACGATCATCCACACTTTAAGATAATTTTACTTTGTAGGATAATAAACTCAGTAAGAAAGTTGTGCAAAAGTATTTATAAAAATAAATAATCGAACCACTCCGACTCAACCCGGAGGTTGTTCGGTAAAAAATTGCGTACTCAAGGAAATAAATAGCTTATGTTCGTCTGCATTAGTTTAGCTCAACAGGGCGGCGAAAGGAGCAAAAACTAACACAGACAAATAAGCCGGATGTGATGTTCAAAGCTCTTTTTCTGTAGTACCAACAAAAAGAAAAGAAAATCGCGACAAACTCTCTTTAACAATTCTTTAGTTCTAATTCTTGTAGAACATCATCTAAGAAACATAACATAGGTATATCACGCCTGTACTTCACGACAGGTATATCAGAAATGTAAGTAGGCACACCCATATTCTGCCATTAAGTTCGATAGCAGCATTTTTTTTTTCTGATTGGGATGTCATCAAATGACGTCTCCCGCTCTGGGCCGAGCATGAGGTCGTGTCAGACTTTTACTGACTAAAACCCACCCGTGTTCCTTCAGTTGCCCATGTGCCAGAGTCACGGTATCTCTTTCGAACAATCTCGCGACCCTGGCAGGCATCGGTCCTAGCAGACCCCTACATTGCTGCTGACATCTCTTTGAGGCGCGCGTGGAACACTACGCGCCGTCGATCCGAGCCTGGTCCTTACCGGGCGGCGAGCTACCCATTGCTCGCCACCCGCAAGCTCGCGCCTACGGTGGCCGGGAGTCCGCTATCGACTCCCGACGCCCGGGGCGTCTCCTCCTGCGGCGGCTAGGGACGTGAGGGCGCAGAGACTGCCACTCCCTCACGCGCCCCGCCTCGGGGACAAAGGCCTCCTCTGTTTGTTAGGGAGTGGCCGATAATCTACCACGCGGGCTCAGTGCGGGATGGTAGATGTCACTTGTTTCGAATTTTTTGGATCTAATAAATGGCGGTTTCCTAATATTTTCCTTCTCCGTTTTGAGAGCAGTGGTGATGGAATTATTTTACATTAAGTCAAGCCGGGGTTCGAATCCTTTGCCAACAACTAGTAAGCCGGGACCGTTACCACTGGGCCAACACTGCTCTTCTTGGTCTTGCTTAAGGTCCATGTAAATAGGGGGCAAGCTTATTGAGAGATTAAATTCAACTTAAACTCAGAGTTCGTGGTTTCTTTTAAAGTCATACACATTATATTATTAGAATTTTAGTCTAATAGTGCAGGGCCATATCTTGACAGGCCTTTTGAAGAAACAGCCATTACAGCTTTGAGCTGACGTGTCCCAACAGACAGCATGTAGGTATGTATTAGTCATCGTGTAGCTCAACCCTCGAGAATCGAGAATTTTCTAACATAAATTCTTAACAACATTTTACCCGACCAGAAAACTGTTCAAGAATATTGATAAAAGTTGAAGACTCCCTCAAATCTTCCTTACAACTAAAAATGCACAATCACAACCTCACGAACGACTAAATGCAAAACGCAAGTTGTCGCTTATCGTCCATTGTTGAATTTTTTATCCGAGCCGTGTCAGATACGCGGCTTATGTCGATATCCTAGACTGCAACCGACTTTGTGGGGCACGAAACGTGCCAGACATTTCAATATGCATAGAACATTACAAGAATGGGATCTTGTAGGATATTTCTACGAGATTCCGTTATTCTAAAATGCATAGGGAGCCCGTCTCTTGTGTTTTGCCTAGGACTTTGGGTTGATAACAGAAGCATGCATTGTTTAGCTGTTCATTTCCTGTTGTCGTGTCCACCAAGTCTTGTAAAACCGTTTTAGATCAGCGGAACCGTTTCAGGTCCAGAGGGCATTTTGAATTTCGAATTGCGTCATAGTCTATCAGTAGGAATCGGTTTCATTTTGACAATTGCCCAACATTCACGGCGTTGTTTACGTTGATAAGCAAACAATTTTTCGAATCTATGAAAGAATGGATTAGCAACAAGCTTCAAAATGTTTCAGTTTCTGATAAATAGTGTGTTACGCAATAAGGGTGCTATTTTCCAATAAGGAAGTGGATATGGGTGAAACGAGTTTGCGTTACTTTGACCTCCGTCCCTCTTTCTCCTTATTAGATCGCTTCTATTCGATTTAAAATATAATAGGTACTTTGATCGGTGGCTTTTAGCGATATAACCGCTCCATGGCGACATCCTATGTCATGTAGCTCTTAAAAGATCTATTGTAATTTGTTATGTGTACAATAGAGAAACGTATTCTTTGTATCCTCATTATTTCAACGCAATAAAGTCAATCATTGGTTTTTACGACACTTATTATTACATCTTTTTTACTCCACTTCGTCGAAGTAAAAAGGAAGGTTAGGATTTTGACCGGTATGTACGTATCTATGTTCAAATTTGCAAAATATAATGACATTAGGCCTTTAAAAAAGATATAAATTTGTTAGTTTACGCTAAAATAATTTAAACAAAAAGCATAAAATACTATAAACAAAGCCTAACCCAGGATTATCTCTAGCTACTTACGCGTAGGTCTAGTTTCGGCTTCTAGCCACATTCCTAACAGATAATCGAAACAAGTTATCGATTTAAATACAAACTACCTATTCAATTTTTATTTGGTAGGTCATTAGGTGCTACGAGTTCCTAGAAGAGCCAACACGAGTGAGTGAGCAACCTTGATACCAGTAATAATAACACATTGATAAAGATCACATTCATTGTTCATGACACAACTTTGTTTCTAGCCATAAACATGAATTGTTGGCTATTAAAGTGGGACCAGTAGGTCGGGATTTACGGGCACCAATTCCTGTATACGATTCCTCCAAAATCGTGATCCCGGCTCGTAATGAACGGAAACCGGAACCGCCGCCGTCGCGTCGTATAATCGACTTAGTAAAGTTGGTCCCAGAATAAGGCATTTATTTATTTATTAAAACTTTATGCACAAGTAAAAAATACTGTACAAAGGCGGACTTAATGCCTGAGGCATTTTCTACCAGTCAACCTTAGGGTGATGCAGAGACAAAACATGGTAGGTGCAACATAGGGATAGATAATTCGGAAAATAATACATATAAATACATAGATACATACATACATACATATATAAATATAACGAAAATAGAAATTGTCTGGAGAAATAACGATACGTGGAGGAGAAAACGAATCCAGCAAATCAGCGCTGTGATGAATCTGCCAACTTCTTACGAATAAGCTCACGTACTTTCACTTTAAACGATAACCGACTGGTTGCCATCCTGATATTCAAAGGAAGCGCATTCCATAGAAAGACCGCCTGGACAAAGAAAGAAGATTTAATAAAACCAGAGCGGTGAGAAGGACATCGTAGAAGACGATTGTTAGAGGAACGGAGATTTTTACTATGTGCAGAGCACAAGTATTGAAACTGGGAAGTCAGGTAAGAAGGAGAAGTGGGTTTGTCAAGTATGGAAAACAGCACTGACAGAGCCCTCAACTCTCTACGCTGACGGATGGGTAGCCATTTTAAAAGCAACCGGTGCGCGGACACATGATCATACTTACGAAGATTGAAAACGAATCGAATGCAGTTATTTAGAAGGCGGTCAAGTTTATTGAGGAGATCTGCATTCAGGTCATAGTAACACACATCGCCATAGTCAATTATGGGAAAGATTAGGGACTGTACAAGCAATGCCTTTATGTGTGATGGAAGAAGGTTTTTTAACCGATAGAGCGACCGCAACGTTCCTGTGACTTTTCTACTGACAGTCGTGACCTGCTTTCGCCAGTCAAGACAAGTGTCGACATGCAGGCCAAGATCCTTAACATCAGAGCTAAACGGGATTACGGAGTTGTCGAACATTACAGGTGGCACAGTTAACCCATTCAACTTCCTTTTACTGTGGGGGCTCCCTACAATGATCGACTGACACTTTGCAGGGTTAACCGCCACCCCAAATCGATCAGACCAACTTTTAACCACCTCTAAATCCCGGTTTAGCTCCTCAACCGCATCGGATATGTTGTCAACACTTGCCTGGCAGTAAAGCTGCAAGTCGTCTGCATAAAGATGATACGCATTCCGAAGTTCAGTGGTAATGAGATTAATAAAAATAGAAAACAAAAGAGGAGATAAAATACCGCCTTGAGGGACGCCAGCTGTAAGATCACACAAACTCGACGACGAGTCTCCAGCACGAACAGACTGCTGACGCCCCTGAAGATAAGAGGCAACCCATTCCAATACCTCCGGAGAGACCATAAGATAGGAAAGAATGGATAAAAGGACTTCGTGACTGACGGTATTAAAAGCATTGGAGAAGTCTATTAACACTAAGACTGTGACTTTAGTGTCTTCCATCCCCCGCCTAATATCGTCAGTCACTTTTAGGAGAGCTGAAGTGGTACTGTGCCCTGGCCTGAAACCGGACTGGAATGGACTGATGAGGGAATTGCAGTGAATAAAGTGCGAGAATTGTTTATGCACAACGGCCTCGAGCACTTTAGACAAAAAGGGAAGGATGGATATTGGGCGAAAATGACTAGGAATAGAGGGATTGGGTATCTTAGGCAGGGGGCGAACAAGGGCTATACGCCACAGGGAAGGGAAAACACTGGTATAAAGGGAGAAGTTTATGATATGGGAGATTGCAGGAAGGAGTTCATCCAAAGCCGCTACAATCATAAAGCGGCTGATATCATCGCAGCCTACGGCTTTGGATTTAATGGAAAGGATAATCTTTTTGATCTCTTCCGGATCGACCGGGGTGAAGATAAAGGGGTTAATATTTGGACGCGTCAGACCAGCAAGGTAATCGAGTGTTTGACATTTGGTTTGATTATCCAGAATAGGAACGGTGGAGAAATGGCGATTTAGGTCGTCTAAACCAATTGTGTGAGGAAGGTCCGAATGTCGCGATTTGCCGATACCCAAAGTTCCAAGAAACTTCCAAATATCGGCAGGAGAAGAAGAAGTGATATTATCTAGAATGTGGCGGCGTTTAGCGTTGCGTATCATCTGATTACACCGATTCCTAGCAGCCTTGAAGAAAGCCCAATTGTCCTCCGTGCGATCCTTTTTAAACTTCCGAAACGCGCGGTCCCTCCGTCGCATTGCCATCCTAACTCCCCTGTTCATCCAAGGTGCAGGCGAACGCTTCAACTTGACTTTCTTGACAGGAGCATGGGCGTCATATAGCTTGACCACAACATTGTTGAAGCAACTAACTTTGTCGTCAACTGAGGCAGCTGCCTCCAGGGGTGACCAATCAATGTTGGACGCATCTTGTCGAAGCCGCTCGCTATTCATACGCGCAAAGGCACGCCTGTACTGGAACGTTGGTTTAGGTTTAGGGGGTTTAAGGACATAGGATAGGAAAATAAGGTCGTGATGGGAAAATCCAGGAGCATCGTGTTGCCCATGTGAGGAAATTAGGGAAGGATTGGAGGTGAGGAGCAGGTCAAGCCAAGTATCATCACCAACTAAATTATGATGAGTGGGATCGAGTGGCAAAACATGCAAACTGGCTGACTCGATTATATGCAGGAGTTTAAGGGACCGAGGGGAGTTGTGGGCAAGGAGGTTGGTATTAAAATCCCCCATAACAATGTGATGTGCATACTCCGAACCCAAAGATTCAAGTACCGATTCGAATTCAGTGAAGTAATCTATAGAAGGGGGGCAATAAACGACACCAAGGACGGTTTTAGCTCCTTTGAAGCAAACCTCGAGGAAAAGAAACTCGGCTGAATTGTTGGGAGAAGAAGAACCTAAGATTTTAAATGGGAAATTATCGCGAAGGTAGATGGCTACACCACCCCCCCTCCTACCAACACGGTCATTCCGAAGAAGAACGAAACCGGGGAGCGAGTAAGTGGTTGAAAGCAGATCAGGTTTAAACCAAGTCTCTGAAATCAGGATGGCGTGAACGTTGTTGTCGGCAAATGTGTCATACAGTTCGTTGTAGTGACTGGGTAAGCTCTGAGCATTTAGGTGGCATACGTTAAATAGTCGTGCAGAATTTTGGCTGAAATTTTGGCGTAATAGAACACCTAAGGTGTCTGGAAGAGAAGTAAAACTTTCATCGCTGGAAGATGCACTAGATTCCTTGGCAGAGTAAAATGTTTCATTTACTTCTAGATGGATGGCAATGGTACTAAAAAATTCTACTTTCTATCCTACTAAAATGATTAATGTGGAAGTTTGGATGTTTATTAATCAATCATGTAAAAACGGTCTGCCAGGGTCGCGAGATTATTCGAAAGAGACATCGTGATCCTGACACATGGGCAACTGAAGGAACACGGGTGGGTTTTAGTCAGTAAAAGTCTGACACCCCTCCCACTCCACCCAAGAGCGGGAGACGTCATTTGATGATTTCCCATACAAAAAAAAAATCATGCAAAAACGGTTGAACGGATTTCGATAAAATTTGGTATACAGATAGATTATAATCTGGATACTTTTTATCTCGATAGTACGTTCCCGTGGAAGAGTGTTTGACCTCCGTGTGGACTAAGCTGCTGACAAAATCCAATTTCGAATAAAAAGATGCAGCCTAGTACTTGGAGAACCAAAAACTCGGGTGTAATGTTAAAGAAAATGTTCCAATAAGTTGTATATAATGCCAGTCGATATTGAAAGAAAGGTTTTTTTTTAAAGAAACACAAAACCTCTTGTGTGAACGTGTGTAGTGTATGTACGTCTACGCTGCTCTTATACATAACAACACTCACGTTTTTCATCAAGGGCCTAAGTTCACTAAGTTAAGTTCCAAGCTAACAAAAGCGTGTTAAAAAGTGAGGATTCTTCGACCAAACGAGTTGTATGGGAAACTGCCCGAAGCGACGGTTGATGTCGGGACGTTGTATATAAACTAGTTTGTTGCGCGGTAAATTCCTTTTGCGCGATGCAGGATTTTGCATGACGTATGAGTCAAAATCAAAAAAATCAAAATCAAAAGTCATTTATTCAAACTAGGCTGAGAGTCAGCACTTTTTGAACGTCAAAGTTACATGAGACAGTCCCCCAAAAACGCCCACCCTTCGACACTTCCTAGTGCTTTAGCTGGGAAGAAGAAATGGCGGAACAAACTCCCCAGCAGCACAGCTGTCTGTTAAGTTAGAAGAACTTGATTCTATACAGTATTATGTAAGTAATTAATAGTATAAAACAAAACAAAACATACATCAAATTATGCGTCATATGTCAGCTAGCACACGCCAATATACGCCAATATTTACAAAACATTAAAAAACTAAACTCAAGCTGAAATAATAAAATCGTAAATAGAACTTAAAACCTAAATAAGAGCCTCCGGGTATAAAGGGCGTGCCCGCTTACATACACAACGATGAGGAAAGCTAATTCTGATGGCAGCTAATTCTGGAAGGCATTCTGGATGGAAGCTAATTCTGATCTGAGTATGATGCGTAGTTTACATGTGGCAGTCTAGATGCCGCCACAGTTTCAAGTTATAAGAAATTAACATAGACGCGTCATGTTTAACAATATTACACTGCAAAGCTCCAAACAAAACTGCATGAATAAATCACGGTTCATTCACCTTCAAGTTTCAACACGCTAATCAAATTCCATCTCACAAGTCTCACTGCTTTTCTTCAAATTGTGAATCAACATGCAAATTCTTGCGATCTGACATTCAACTTCAAACAGTGCCAGCACAAGATAAAACGAGACGGATTTAAATTTACTACTGGTCGCCCAATGGTCGAAATTCGACCTTAGTTCATTTAAATTTTAAGTTTGAATTCCTCATTTCAGCCGAATGACCTCTACTGATGGACGTAAGGCTCTTCCAATATCTCCGATATTGGTTTGCCAGAATCGTCACGCTTGGAAAGCGCGTTGGCGATCGCAGAATGGTGGTAAAATGTATGGAGAACGCTGTTGCCCATTCTCTAGGTAGTCCCTTGGACACCCACGGGAAGAAATGGAATAGGATGGACCATACGGAAAATCTATTATTCGTAAGTAAGTATATGACCGACCTGTTAGTCTAGTGGTTAGTGACCCTAACTGCTAAGACTGAGGTCGTGGGTTCGATTCCCACCTAGGACAAATCTTTGTGTGATGAGCACAATCATTTGTTCTGTGTCTGGGTGTAATTTATCTATAATATAATATGTATTTAGAAATATATAAGTATATTTATCAGTAGTCTGGTTACCATAGTACAAGCTCTGCTTAGTTTGGGATCAGATAGCGGTGTGTTGGTTGTCCTAAGATATTATTATTATTATTATATCGATGTAGAAAAACACAAAAGGTTGTACATCACCCTGAATACTAAATTAAAAAAGCTTTTGGCCGTGTCTAGTGTCTGTCAAGGAAATAGTAAAAGAAATGCGCTCCACCTGCTTATTTTCTCACAAAAGTTCTAGAAGAAGCGACATAGGGGAACTTATTTATAACTTTATGTTCGCGTCTTGTGATGTACGTACCTATTCGTTAGTCATTCCGGTAAACCCACAGCAAAGTTTTCCGTTTTGATGTTATTGTTATGAAGGACTTGTGGCATAGTTATAATTATATTATAATATTCTTGGCTCTTGTGATACAGGAATTCCTAGTACAAGAGCCAGGGCTACAATGATGTCTGTAACCTGAAGTGAACAATAAATAACTTATAACAGCCGCACGGATCTATCGACCAGATTAAGGTACGCTCGCCGCGGTAGGCCCGTGGGTAGGACCATCTTTATATACCTAGACGCCACACCACTTCGGAAAGCACGTTACCTAAGAGGTTTGTCCCGACTGTCATTCGTGGAACTGCCAAAAAAGGCAGTCGTTACGGGTCGTCAGAAGCCCAAAAAATCTGATAAACCAGTCTTACACAAAGAGTGTCATAAAACCCAGTAACTGGGTTGTGGAGGTCAGTTAGGCAGTCGCACCATGTAAAATACTTCAGCTTTATCCAGTTAAGCTGGAAGTTCATCCAAACATACTTGGGAAAAGGCTAGACAGCTTGATATTCTTTTATGAAGTTTTACTCGTTTTAATAAAACTTTGGTCGTGGAAACGTAGTCATTTACAGGTACTTGAGTAAGCAAGTTCTTTGATATTTGGATCTTGGTCGGTAGCAACCTTCCTTTTTTTGTGGGTGGGAAATCATCAAATGACGTATCCCGCTCTGAGCGGAATGGGAGGACGTGTCTGATTTTTATCTACTAACTAAAACACCCCCATGTTCCTTAAGTTACCTATATGCCAGGGCCACGGTAACTCTTTCGAACAAATCTCGCGACCCTGGCAGGTAGCAATCTTGCTGACTTGCATTTTTTCGAACGAAATTCCTTAACGCAGCTTGCGGTAGGAGTAAAATTATAGAAATCGTCACGTAACGTAAAAAATCTTTTTGTAAAAAAAAACAACCGACTTCCTTAAAAACACTACAAAGTGAAAAATAACTTTAATTTCGGTAGTCGGTGTCTTAGGATCTGTATTTATGGTTTTTTTGCCACCGACTTCCGAAATTAAAGTTATTTTTCACTTTGTAGTGTTTTTAAGGAAGTCGGTTGTTTTTTTTTACAAAAAAGTTTTTATTTTTAAATTTTTAGTTGTGGTATTCACCCTGCACTAATTCCAAACAAACAATGCATATTTATGCGATAGCAGAAATCGCGGTTGATTTCCTGTCATTTTTTAAAGAGTTCCGGTGTCTGTCTCCCGAACTCATCATCAGATCTATATGAAAATTATATGGGACCATTTCGAAATAAACTCCTTTCGAACAAAAAAAGAATTTTACAAATCCGTCTATATATGACGGAGTTATGGCCGAACATACATAAAAAAAAAAAAAACATATAAACATCCGAATTGATAACCTCCTCCTTTTTGAAGTCGGTTAAAAATGGTTACGTAATGAAAAAGGATTATACCCCTCTATGCGACTTTTTTATAAATGATAGAAAGAGTGACATTCAGAGTGAGATAGATTTTATGGTTTTTGAGGGTACTGAAATCAAAATGATAATCCAAGATAGCGTCGTCATGAGTGTTATTTTCAAGGTTTTCGAGGATGCTGAAGCAGATAGAGTCTCAAAATGAAAATCCAAGATAACAGCTGCTCTGGTAACATTTTCAATTGTTTAGTTATCGTTAAGATATATAAATGAGGCTACATTCAGAGTTACGGAAAAAACGTAAGGAACTTCATCCCTAACAGGGTGCTCCCGCCCCGCCACGTTTATTTTTTATATGCTGATCAACTCCAAAAGCTAACCAAAATGTCGTTACTCATAACAACTTTGTCAAATCACAATGACTAAAGTATCCTCTGGAGATTACGTCATACTTTGTACAAAAGCTACAAATCTGGAAACCGTAACAAAAGTTAAGGCTACTTAAAAGATAATCTGTCGCGACAGAGAGATGGACGAGCGCCGCAAAGGATCCTGTATACTCAGTTCGTAATACAACACCGCGTCCCGCTTTTTATAAGGAACGCTTTTATAAAATATCTGCTAAGATATAAGAGTATGAGGTATATGACACGTCAACAATTTTTATGAAAAATGAACGGAGGCCATTTTTAGGGTTTCGTACCCAAAAGGTGCCAACGGAAGCCTAATAAATATTAGGTTGGGGAAAAAGTCTTTTCGCATTATAGTATGTATGAACTTGTAATAAAATCTCTTTGGCTATACTATTTGTATGTGGCTGGTTTTGTTTTCATTGAAAGTTTAAATTTTAAAGAAATTTTAAAGATTCCAAATTCAAATTAGGAAAATGTGTGATTTTCATTTGTTTTTCGTACCGTCAAGATGAGTGAATCTAATGAAGAAATTCGATACATTTTAAAATTTTACTACAAAAAAGGTAAAAATGCAACGCAAGCCGCAAAAAAAATTGCGATGTTTATAGACCTAGTGTAGTGTCTGTGAGAGTAGCACAAATTTGGTTTAAGCGTTTTCAATCCGGAAATTTTGATGTCAAAGATGCACGTCGCTCTGGTCGCCCTATTACGGATAAAATGGATGCCATTTTTGAAAAAGTGGAGCAAGATCGGCATACCAGTAGTTACGACGTAGCTGAAGAACTGGAAATTTACCACAAAACAGTTTTGGCGCATTTGAAAAAAACTGGGTACACAAAAAAGCTCGACAATTGGGTACCTCACGAGCTCACTGAAAGAAACCTAATGAACCGTGTACTCATTTGTGATTCTTTATTACGACGTAATGAAACCGAACCATTTTTGAAGAAGCTGATAACTGGTGATGAAAAGTGGATCACGTATGACAAAAACGTGCAAAAAAGGTCGTGGTCAAAGGCCGGTCAGGCTTCACAGACTGTGGCGAAACCCGGGTTAACTCGCAACAAGGTGATGCTGTGTGTGTGGTGGGATTGGAAGGGCAATATTCATTATGAGCTGTTACCACCAGGCAGGACCATCGATTCTGAACTCTACTGCGAACAACTGATGATATTAAAGCAAGAAGTTGAGAGAAAGCGGCCGGAATTAATCAACAGAAGGGGTGTGGTTTTTCATCATGATAACGCTAGACCTCACACATCTTTAGCCACCCAACAAAAATTAAGAGAGTTTGGCTGGGAGGTGTTAATGCATCCGCCGTATAGTCCTGACCTTGCACCTTCAGATTTCCACCTGTTTCGGTCTCTTCAGAATTCTTTAGGCAGTGTCAGGTTAACATCACGAGAGGACTGCCAAAACCACTTGTCGCGGTATTTTGACCAGAAGTCCCAAAATTTCTATAGCAATGGGATCATGTCCCTACCTACAAGATGGCAAAAAGTTATCGAACAAAATGGTACCTACATACTTTAGTTAAATGTAAATAAACTTTATTAAAAAATGTTTTGAATTTTCTTAAAAAATGCGAAGAAACTTTTTCCCCAACCTATTAGTAAGGCCCGTGACGCAGGGCTGTACTTTTCAACCGTAATAGGTAAACACTTCAAATTTTTAGAGAGTGTATATTTTTATGGCCGCTACAACAATTAATAAAATGAAATAAAGTTAAAAATTAAAAGGAATGTTCGTGTGGAAACGTCTTTTGTTTTACAAAAGTATTAGTAAATAAAATATGAACAATTAACCATTCGAGTGCGAGGCCAACTCGCACTTGTCGACTTTTTATTGTTGTTTGTTTTTTTTTTGTAACTCTTTTGTTGTAACTACAAAACATCTTACCAAAGAAGAAATAAAGGTTTCAGAGAACAGTCGATTCTTTAGACACTGTGTATTACATAATTATGATATCACACCTACCATAAACAAAATCTATAAAAAACTAGACCTAAAAATCCATCACATTTCCTAAAACTCTTTGGAGTATGTAATAAAACTAGAAGTACCCTCCGTACTAGAGAGATTCTTCCTAGTACTTCCTCTTGAACGGTATTTCGCGGCAATAAAACCTCGATCGATATGACACTTTAAGTTTCCTCATAAAACAAGTTATACGACCATAAAGATCGATGAAATATCCATAGATTTACGATGTGGAGACATCTGTATCCAGAGAAGGATTACGATGCCTGTTATTTAGTAAAGTCCACACACAAATTGTTTTTAGATAGCTGGCTCAGTAAATATTTGTGTATAGATATCTAAATATTTAACACTCCCGATTGGTAAGAAGTCCAATATTGAGTAATTTATATGATAGCTTAATCTCTACAAAAAGCAGCGCTGTCCATTTAAGCGTCTCTAGTCTGAAATCAAATATCTGAGATCAATTTAGATCGTAAAGATTCATTTTCAAAAATAACATCTTAAACTTATATAATGCTATATTTAATTTACAATGAATTTAGCTTTTAATAGTATATTTTTTACAAAGTACGTGTTACTTGTTTTAATTAATTAATTGTACTATAAGTTACGCATAATGTATGCCATAATAAGCCGCTGTACAACTTTTTAACTAATAGCGTACTCATTGTAGAAAAGCCTTCCAATAAAAAATATAAAGACACCAAACAACGGCGTTTTCCAAAATTGAAAAAGGAATGGTGAATAAACTATTCAAACTCTTAGATTGAATTGTACAAACACTACTACGGATTGCAGATGCATACGAACGATGCGAAAAAAGGGACCCATTTTCAAGTTTCTTGTCTCCATATATGACCATATATGAAGCACGCGTGCAGTAATGAACGAAAGCAACAGAAATGCGTCACTGTGAGCCTGCTCATCTGTTTAGAAACGAAACGCGAGAGTCGTGACGTCAGAGGGGGCGAAAGCAACATAATTATGTTTCATACAAATGCCGTTCAGTGACGTTGGCTTTCATTTACCATGCCTTTATATTGACGTCGGTATTACGAGCACGTTGCATAGCAGCGGGACCTCTTCAAAAAGTTGAAATGTACGCTTTAAATTTGTGCATAATCTATTTTCTACTATTTTAGCACATAAATTCCATGTTTGATTGACTGGTTAGCAAACAAACTAAGCAAAGAACATGCAGTGTTAAATCACTAAAGATAGAATCAAGGAATGTCTGTGACATGTTCATATTAGATTGTAGAAGTACACGAAAGTGGAGGCGATCGGCGGCGGAGACCTCTCGCGTCCGGCCCTGGTGCAGGCCATGGTGCGGAGCGAGAGTGCATGGGAAGCCGTCACCTCCTTCTGCGACGCAGTAACGTTCACGAAGAAGGAATTTGAGCGCGTAAGGGAGAGCCAGTCTCTGCGCCCTAACACCCCAAGCCGCCGCAGGAAGAGACGCCTCGGGCGTCGGGAGTCGATTGCGGACTCCGGGCCACCGTAGGTGCGAGCGGCGACCAGTGGGTAGCTCGCCACCCGGTAAGAACCAAGCCCGTGTCGACGGCGCATAGTGTTCCACGCGTGCCTCAAAGAGAAGTCAGCAAAACTGATGGGGTCCGCTAGGATCGATGCCTGCCAGGGTCGCGAGATTTGTTCGAAAGACTTAACGTAGCTCTATTTATGCAACTGAAAGAACACGGGTGGGTTTTAGTCAGTAAAAGTCTGACACGCCCTTCCGCTCCACCCAGAGCGAGAAACGTCAATGGAAAAATTTCCCACCCACAAAAAAAAAAACACTAAAAAGTCAGCGGACAAATACTGGATTTTATCCTTAGTAGTCTTTATAAACAGACCACGGAGCGTCCACTCGTATACATTAAAAATGAGAAAGTTTGTTTGTTTAGATGTTTGTTAGGCACGCAAAATAGCATAACAGATTTGGATGAAATCTGTCCCACGGATAATTTATAACCTGGATTAACACACATAACACTTTTTATCCCAGTAGTACGTTCCAGTGGGACCATTTCTGACCTTCACGTTGGTGAAGTTGCGTGCAAAAGCTAGTAATTTATAAACTTTACACACCTTGAAAACAACTCTATAGAAACCATACAAACATTAACGAACACTAACTGGCTACTCGAAACCGCTGGAAACTAGCAAAACCTTCAAAACGCTGCGACGTGTGCCATTACGTCATGTCGTAGCGTTTACAGATCCCGAAATACCTTTTGCATGACCTATCGATGTTTTTACTAAGGTCACGTAACGTAAAAGGGCTGCTGGTTAACTAGTACATATTATTCTTCTATATGTGTATGTATCTGTAGTACATACATGTACTACTGCGGTTTCCAATTCACTAGCTCCATGACCCGCTGCAGTAGATTAGCACAATACTGGGAATCAATACGAATGCAACGTCATTTAAAATCGAGTTAAATGCTTTTCAATTTGAGGGATTTTAATTAAAATAAGTTTTTTTTTCACGATTGACATAATGCTACGCGCCGCCTACGCGGCGTAGCGTTTATTGGATTCGTAGCTTTCTGCTACGATTTGATTTG
Organism: Aporophyla nigra; assembly: GCA_947507805.1. Lineage (NCBI taxonomy): Eukaryota > Metazoa > Arthropoda > Insecta > Lepidoptera > Noctuidae > Aporophyla > Aporophyla nigra. Next base: position 15,740,089 of record OX382309.1, on the reverse strand, counting down.
GAGCGTAGAGGTTTCAAGATTGTGCTTGATTTGGAACTTGTTTCAAATTTATTGTGCACTCAACAATATTGATAAAAGTTTACTTAGCGCTGCTAGTAGGTACCTCTTGGCCGCCCTACAATTAATGTTAAACCATTATTTTACGTTATTGCAGTACAAGAAACGTAATTCAGGATAAACTTTACCTTATCACACAAATTCGTATTAATAAAGGCGTTATTCGTGCCACGTATATTCTTAATGTTATGGTTATAGCGCCTTTAGAGGAAAATTCATCCTAATAATATCCTACATATTAAATTGAGCTAAGGGTGTCGAAAAAGGCGGCAAAGCGAGCACGTCTGACCTCTTTATTCATTAACATATTATTATCCAAAATGTTGTTATAGTCCCTCATATCGTATTGCCCTCTTTCTTCATTGACTTGGAAATGACAAGGACAGCTAGTGTTTATAAATGTCAAGTTTGCATGAATAGAGGGGGCTTAAATTTCTAACGTGAAACCTCATTGCCACTATGTCTATTAAAAAGTTCATATTGTGTCCACTATTTCAATAGACGGTGAAGTCATGGACTGTCGCTTGTCCGTCGACGACCTGCTCCACAAAACTGGCTATTCAATAATAATAAAAATAGGTACAGCTTTTATATCGAAGCCCTATTGTTTATATTCAATCGGTTTGTATGTTTCGAAAACCAAAAAAAATAGCCACTAGAAAAAATTGCTATTAAAAGCTCTAATCCAAGAAAAACTTCATTATCACTTCAGCTGAAAGATGTCCACTGCTGAACATAGGCCTCCCCCAATTTGGAAGGGTTAGCTTTAATCGCCACGCTTGATAGGCGGGTTGGCGATCGCAGTATGGTGGTAAAATGCATAGAGAACGCTGCTGCCCATTCTGTACTAAGTCCTTTAGTCGCATTTTACGACACCCACGGGAGGAAATGGGATAGAGTTATTATTTACGTCCGGCACCAAAAAAACTTGCAATAATTAAATATAACAAAATAACGTTCATTACAAATTTTCTGAAACGTGTAAATTATACCTGAATTTGTTAAAATCTAGAAATAACATCTCTTTGAAATTACAAAAGTTATAACCTAGACTTTTGGCTTTTTTATAGTTATAGGATAATTTATGCAGAATTATTATTTGGTGTGCTAACCTTTTAACCTTTGAAGTACGAAAATGAACTGAAAACATGTTAGCTTTCAGCTATTTGCCACGCAAGGCCGTGGTTTGGATAATGTTTTGTGTTCTGAAAGGTGTGTTGTGGTTACTGAAGTTGTAAATGACAGTCTACAAAGGATAAATTACTTTTGATATTACTTTTATTAATCAATATTCTAAGTTCGTATTAACTCTACTGCAGATAAGAATTATATATTTTTTAAAGTGTCCATGAGTGTAGGATCGTCCTTTCATTTATTTATTACTAACTGCGCTCCACGGTTTAACCCGTATTTGTCTCGATCACATGGATATATCGGGATAAAAAAGATTATTTCGTCTTTTATTTTATTAATTTAGGTTTATTTATCTATAAATATAAATAAAATGTTCCGGCTAATCTCCGAAACGACACAACCGATTTCCACGAAATTTTCACTGACAGACAGCACTGCTGATATTATGAGGAGTAATTTAAACTAAGTAGCTTAGGCTTTTGATTTTATTCATTTTTACACGCTTTATATTAGCTTCACTTGTATGTTTGTATATTTGTTTGTAACCGACTCCTTATAGCGCGATTTTGACCCATTTTAAACGACCAGATTTCACTTAAACTCTGTAGACTTATCGAGGACCGATGACAATACTATAATTTCATAAATTTGTGCCATTATCCTTGCCAGGGTTACCAGGACAGCAAAAAAACTGTCTTCGAAAACTACGCTGACGTACGTCACAAACTACGCTGACATACGTGTCAAAATTCAAAACACCCTAAAAAATAGAAAATAAATAATAGTTTAAAAAACACGCTTCCATAGAAAACCAAACTAAAAAGTAGAAAATAATGGAAAACAGCGTGGGGTGCCTGATATCAATAAAAAATACCTATAACGCACCCCATGCTTTTTTTCCATTATTTTCTACTTTTTAGTTTGGTTTTCTATGGGAGCGTGTTTTTTAGTTTTTTAAACTATTATTTATTGTTTTCCGACATCCACGCGAACAAAATCGCCACCACAGCTAGTTTTATATAAGGTAGTTTCACAGCTGACACTACAGTAATTACAGTAGAGGCAGTGTGCGTCTGCCTCGATCTATTTTCGAAGCAGCGATAAGTATTGAAATAATTAAAGTACGTTGTGATTTTAACGCCGATAGCGCCGAGACTTGGATAATTAGCTCAGGCGTCGCTAGCTTACTTTGTTAAGCACTTAAATATTTGTTGAACGTGTACTGTAAACTGTCTATCGATTAACACTATTTTCATTTTAGCTTCTACGTTTTACACTATCTATGTTCAATATGCACCTTGACCATATGACCTTGTGAATCCGCTGGATGAGGGAAGCACAAAACCGGTTGAAATGGCGGAGGTTTGGGGAGGCTTATGTCTAGCAGTGGACGTCTTCCAGCTGAAATGATGATGATGATTTATAATATATCTATAACTGCCCCGTTCGTCTCACGGGTTCGATTCCCCCAGGTCGGGCAAAAGTGTTATTGAGTCTTTTCCATTAGTCAGTGTCTCGAAAGCGTTAAGCCATTGGTCCTGCGCCTGATCTCTCTCTGGTTGTCGGATTGCCGTCCCATCGTAGGTACCTACTATGAGAGTGAGGGAAAAGTAATTGCACTTGTGTCTGCGCACACACTTGTGCACTATATTGTTTCCCACGTAGATGACTAATCTCCGCTGAGATTGGCTGCCGTAGCTGAAATTCCGTCAAAAGGTCAATTACTATGATAATAGATCTTTCAGTATTTATTGTTATTTTATGTAAGTAATGAAACTACTGCTTTTATCAGCTACAATCCCGTGGGACTATTGTTACGTTATTCCGAAGTAAAAGGCCACGTCCGAAAGGGTACACCGTATTCTAGGGAAAGTTCCAACAATAAAATAAAGTTTAATCTTTTCTGTTTTTACAATGGCTCTCCATATAAAAGTTCCTTTGCTCTTTTAGAAAAAAGCTAGCACTACAGAGGATAAAGTTTAAATATGTCGAGCATAATAATGTTGCGAGGTAGCGAAACAAAAACATTATTTATGTGGTCATAATTTGACTTACGCTTTGGCAGTGTTGCCAAGACCTGCCAAGGGCAAAATACGCTAGGGATGTCTATACGTATATAGAAGGTGGAACTGATTCTTTAATTCTTAAATGATTACAAACCATCACCATCTGCTGAGCCTTTTCTCAACTAAGTATATTGGGTTCTGCTTCCAACCTATCCGGTTGCAGATGAATACCATATCTTATATGAAGCGACTGCTTATCTGACCTCCACAACCCAGTTACTGGGTAATGCGATACCCCTTGGCAAGACTGATTGACAGAATTGCGGGTTTCTGACGACCCGTAACGCTATCAAAGATCTACGAGGGAGCCGGGACCAACAGTTTCACATGCTTTCCAAGCCACGGAGGGGCCTTGGTATGTAAAGATGGTCACCCATCCACGGACCAGCCGCGGCAAGCTTAGCTTAACCCGTTCGATCGACCCGAGCTATTATTGCTTAGCCACAAGACCCACTATTGATTACAAACCATGAAAAAAATATAGGCATCCGACAAGGCTAATGAAAGCAGCCTAGTAGTGTCTAAGAATACCGAGACCAATGAAGTTAGCCTTTGACCTTTATAGAATAACCTTCAGATGAGACAATTGTTTAAAAATATATACGCTTACATTTTTTAGAGGCCACATATGTAGGTAGTTTTGGTAAACACATTTATGCAAAAAGCCTTTAATAACATAAAATCGAGCTCTAATAACTAGAAAAGTGGACAGATAACGAAAAAAGTGGACAAAGGGAGCAGTATACTTTTCTTGTTATCAGCAAGTGTCATCTATAATTCATGTACCTTTGTAGGTCTCTAATTGTTTACGAGAGAGCTACAGCGAGAGAGAGAGAGAGATAGCACCTACCTACAGAACATAAATTATTTATAACTAGACAACAGACACTTTTGACATTCTACCATTAATCGCTGCTAGTGTCTACCTACCTATAGGTTGGTATATCTACAGAGCACACTGGTTTTATTATCAATGGCCTTTACAAATCGTTGTAAAGGATAATATTTCAGCAACGTTTAAGATGTATCGCTCAGATCTTTTCCGCAAATATTTTGCTTTTCTGAAGTAAACAGTACCTACTGTGATATTTTGTTTCCCCTTTCATGTTTAAATTCGAAATAAGATAAAGCGACATTGGTACGTAGGGATTGTAAAAACCTTTTTTCAAAAAAATAACAACAAACTTCCTTAAAAACACTACAAAGTGAAAAATAACTTTAATTTTGGAAGTCGGTGTCTTAGGTGTATTGTGTGTCGGAGTATTTAAGTTTTTTTTGCTACCGACTTCCGAAATTAAAGTTATTTTCACTTTGTAGTGTTTTTTTAAGGTTTTTTTTTTGCTACCGACTTCCGAAATTAAAGTTATTTTCACTTTGTAGTGTTTTTTAAGGTTTTTTTTTAAGTTTTTATTTCTAACTGTTTAGTTATGGTATGTACCCCGCACTAATCTAATCGCGTTATTCGTCCATTTGTCGAGCACATACTTAATGAAAATATAAGACTTATATGGTATTCTCATGGATGCCATTGTCAGAACTGAACCAAATTAAAATGGGACCATACGGGAAGCACCTGCATCAAATAGAAAAAGAATCATCAAAATCAATTCACCCAGTCAAAAGTTCTGAGGTAACAAACATAAAAAAATAATTAAAAAATACAGTGTAATTGAGAACCTCTTCCTTTTATTGAAGTCGGTTAAAAAGAAGGGCTTGTGGCTAAATAATAGCAGCCGCACGGATAGATCGATCCGGTTAAGCTACGCTTCTCGCGGTTCGTCCGAGGAGGGGTGACTATATTTACGTACTGAGACCCCTCCGCGCCTCGTAGAGCACAATAGGTCGTTGATCCCGGCTGTCATTTTTTGATCTGTGACAGTTGTTACGCGTAGTCAGATGGCAGAATGTCTGAGAGCCAGTTTTGCCAAGGGGTATCGTATTACCCAGTAACTGGATTGTGGAGATCAGATAAGCAGTCGCAACTGCACCCGGCTGGACTAGAACCCGATCAAAAACAGTTAGAAAGATGGAGTTATAAAGAACTAGCTTTTCCCAGCGGCTTCGCTCGCGTGGAGGTCGGAAAATATCCCGCAGGAACTTACTACCGGGATAAAAAGTACCCTATGTGTTAATCCAGGTTATAAACTATCTGTATGCCAATTTCATCCAAATCGGGTCAGTAGTTTTTGCGTGAAAGAGGAACAAACATCCATACATCCATACATCTATACATCCATACATACAAACTTTCGCGTTTATAATATTAGTAGGATTTACTGCCTTGTAGATGGAGTGGTCACAAACGCTACCTCTGACAATGAGGTACTAGGTTCGATTCCTAGGTCGGTTCAAATTGTGTTTAGATATTTCTATCTAGAATTTTTATGCTCGGCTATTTTTTTTTATGCTCGGTTGATGGCTGAATGTTCTCGCCCCTTATTATATGAGAATTAAACATAACTGGCGGAATGTGGGTGTAGGTACTATACACCCCCGTCTAACCCGTCAGCGTGATGTCACATTATATGAGTTAGAAAGAAAACTAAAGAAATTGTGTTTCCTACGTATTTCTGTGGGCGTCCAACAACAGGCACATCCTATAAGTAGGTTAGGTAGGTATATAAATGTCTGCCCAGTCCAACGCAATCATTGTGAAAATCGATTGATGGAAAATTTACACAAACGACTGATTATATCGATTTGTGAAGAACGTTGGGACGGAAATAAATTATTCCTTTCGCCTATTAGATTTTCACTTTTCTCTATCGAGATTTTACAAGGGGCAAAACTACAACTGCCGACGCTTATTAATATTATTTAATTTATTTGAAAAACATTTAGGGTAAATGTTATACCATCTGGTTCGAGCCACACAGCAAAATACTCTCTAATTTTTTTTATAAGAAAACGTCATCAATTTTAGTGTAAACCACTAGGTTTTGCCAACATTTTCGCCTACGTGGAGATCGAACACTATCCCAAGGAAACGTACTCGTACTACCGAGATAAAAGTATCATATGTGTTAATCCAGGATAATCTATCTATGTATGAGCCTTCATGTTCATCTATATCCGTTCAGTCGTTTTTGTGTTATTGAGTAACAATCATCCAAACAGTTATAATTTGAGTAGGATAGCTTAGAAAACAATATCAATTTTTGAGGTTGTTATACGCAGCAAATTCACTGTTATAAATTCTAGTTACAACCCTAACCGTCTTTATAACGGCACCCTCCAAACTTTAAAATTCAACTCTCGTATATTTCCAACTTAGAATTTAAAGTACCACAGTGCGTTGCCCTTCGCCAGACGTCTGCAACTTGCATCTCTCTGGCTCCAGAACACTGGTCACTCACATCAACAGATAAACTTTATCGACGCTGTTGTCTTTACCATTAGCAACCACTTGGTACTTAAGCACAGTAAATAAACAACGCTTGCTTGTTTGCTTACTTTTAACGTCTCCTGTGAATCACCTGTAACGCTACCAGCTTTTATTAGACAAACCAAACATTTTGAGAGCAAATAAGATCGGAATTTGGAGCTTAGTTCACAGTATTTAGACACAAATTTCATTAACGTGTTTATTAAATACGGAAAATATGAGGTAAGCTCGGAACGATGCGCGAAATTTAATTAACTTTGAACTTTCAATTTTTGACGATACGATACAGGAATTACTCTGGCAATGTACCAAGTTGATTAACTGGCTTTGTGTTATGAGATGAGGGAAAATATAACTATTATTTTCACAAAACTTTATAATATACGTAAAACGAACGTAAAGAATAGCTCCATCTCATTTTTTCTATAATGATAGCCACACTTGGCAGGCGAATTGGCGATAGCATAATGGTGGTGAAATGTATAAAGAAGTCCCTTAGCCGCCTCTTAGACCCACTGGAAAAAATGAGATGGAGCTATTCTTTACGTTCGGCACCACCCGGCATACACACGGCGAATAAAACATTGTTTTTCATGGCAAGAAAAACGTGTGTGTAAAACGTGTGCCATAAACTTAGCACAAATCTAGAATCCAAAAAGACCGATTACCCTAGTTCATCACGCTGAACAGTCGCGCTTGTGACCACTAAACTAAAGGGAAAATCAGATACAGTCAATCGAGTCTCCCCATTAGCAAATTATGTATGTGTAGGTACCCATTAAATTAATTTGTGCCCCAGTGCAGAAAATTAGTATTTAGGTACTGAATATTAATTAATCAATGAGTGCAGGATTCACTCCATATTTAATATGCAAAGTGCTTCAAAATACAAGTGCTTTTTATTTTGCGTCGACAGTTTTAAATTGTCTTTTTGTCATGCATAGAGTTTTGTTCATTACTGAGCCATGAATTATTCACCAATGAATATTAAAAGTAAGATATTCTTTTTACTATCTGTCTGAAATGGCTTATTTGTTTTTATTGCTTTGCGAAAGCCAACTAAAGAACAATACGTCTTTTATGGATCTTAAAATATTTGTAAATAGGTAGCTGTTGCTTTCGCATCCAGAAGAAGCTAATCTGTACCATTTATGGTTAAAATTGGTTCAGCAATAGAGGCATCAAGCAGTAAAAAACAAACGTACACTTTCATCCTTCGTCATCATCATCTGCCTAGCCTTTTCCCAACTATGTTGGGGTCAGCTACCACAATTTGATCCTCATAATCATAATAAGATGAAAGTTGTGTGAGTTATCTTAGTTTACATTTAAAAAAACTACAGTAACAATTCTGCGCTGTATTAGTAACATTTTAATTAAAGTTGCTGCGAGCATTTCATATTTGCAAACTACATTATAAACTGCGGTATTATACCTACGAGTATATGTAGACAGGTACACGACCTTCGAATAACGTTGTTCTAGTATTTTCTGTACATTCTCCTAGCATAGTTAAAGCGAAATCACGCCGCCCTTTATCTTGTTAAATTAAATTAACATTTCAGGAGATTAAGCTCCTTTCAACCCACGAATGCAGGTTAGATTTACGTTTCTCTCATACTATAATGAAGATTTTAATTAACGCTGAGGAAATTGTTTAAATATGGACTGCTTATAAACGCTACTTCAATGCTTAAGGAACCTAGTACTTTTGCTATGGTTTTACTGATAGCTTAACTGAATTACGAAAACGATCACGTGAGTTCTTTTAGGTCTCCTCTGACTGGAATCAGAACAACATTATATACGTTAAGAAGATAAAAATATAGATTCTAGAAGACCTATAAAACCAAAAGCTACTTTAATTCTCGTCACTTTTATACTTAGTTTTCACGACAAGTCTGTCGTGAAAACTAAGTATAAAAGCGACATAAAGTTAGTGATTGCCCCTGGTAATTAAATACGAAGAAAATTAAATGAAGCAATCAGTCTTTCAACACCGCGAACACACAATTCCTTAGGTTACGTTAACGATACCAACTCAAAACCACTAAATAAAAGACTGGCTACGAGCTACCATATAAACCCGACATTTTCGTTCTAAAAGTTTTATGGTTCCATGGTTCCGTAGCCTACATTGCTACCAGCAATCTTTGAAAAGGTTAAGTTCGAATACTACGTAATTTAAAAAAAAATCGTTCTTTTTTATTAGTCACCATAAACCTTGATTATAATTTCAAACTTCGAACATTGTTTGTGATCTTGACATTGAACGCGCCATTGGAATTACAATTTGAAAATATTTTAGTTGAACGAACGTGCATAAAACCTTACTATCTGAAGATTATCCTTTGCCCAAATAGTGTACAAACTACTTTATATAAAATTCTAGTTATGTAAGAGAAGCGGTGTGTGTTGTACGGGTTAGCAAATGAAATGGGAAAATTATTGATTATGCCTGTCTTGCTAGCAATTTGGATGCTTACGTGGTTAAGTAATATTTGTAACGCTTAGTCTATGGCCAGTTGTCTATTATTCATAAATGTATAACCTTTATGTTTCCAAGCCTTATTATTAGTCGCTAATTCAGTTACGAAACCGCGCACAAAGTTTTGATTTAAAAATTATCGCTTTACTCTGAAGTTAGTACAACTTACATAATTTTACTAAATAAGAGTTTAAATGTGCAAGGGGATAGAATATGAGGATGTATAGTTTTGATTACATTAAACGAAATATACAATGAATAAGAATGGATGGCTTTCCAGGGCAGCTCGAGCTTAATAAATACTTATAGTGAAATCGGTGTTAGTGTTCTGGGGTGGTTTATGTTAGCGTCAACGTGGCTTGCAAAGGCTCACACGGCCGACTAGCGCGCCTAACTTATTATAACTCCCTTGAAATTCGTGCAGACATGTATTATATTGACATTGACTCAACTCAGCGACCCTTGAAGCACAGCCCCAGGCGTCTGTCTAAAGACGCGCGTGACTGCCTCGAACTTAATAATAAATATATACGTAAATACAACGATTTCTGAAACTTATTTAACTTGACTTTTGTGTTTTTTTGTACCTTCAAGGGTTAATTTTTTTGCTGTAAACTTGAATTTATTGATTAAAATTATGACTTAACTGAACGCTTTAATCATAGCGCGCATCTTGTTATTATTAACTATCTACGTGGCTGGAAATAAATAAACCTATACAGTCTGGAGCTCACCTGGCCACGACACTTACGTCATAACAAGGATAGCGTTATATAATGTCAGTTTATCCTGACAAACATCGTGAGTTTTCGGCAATTATACAACATCTGAGAATCCGAGGCCTTAAGGAACTGACACGACTACGACAAGACACGTGAAAGCCAATTAGTCACCGACCATCAAAAGACAAAGGCCACAACATAATATTAACATTAAATTAAATTATAAATCACGTTTAAATCAGAGACGTGCACAACGCGCTACAGTAAGAGGCGCCAATCAAATCGGTTTACAAAGATTTAATAACTTATCGATTTGAAAAGGCAGTAGCGTAGCATTTACGTAACCCGATAAAAACACAAATACATAGGTTACAGTGGTTACATGTGACCCGTCGTACTGTGGCCCAACGAGAATAGACTCACGTTCCAATAAACGGGTGGCGATCATGTGTTTCCGAAGGTAGCCATGTTTTATGGTGTTGACAAAAGCTATCGACGTTACGAAGAGCGGTACCCACGTGAAGACTGCGGAAACAGCAGGACGTATTGGCGAGACGTAACCTTCAGTTAATAAAGAAGGTTTTTGGTGGTATTAGTTGTGGTTATCACGGTTATTGATCGCGTGGTCGCGGAGGGCGCGTGGTGCGCGCGGGCGGCAGGTCGTGCCGCGACTGGGCGGGCGCCGCCGGCCGCCCTGCCGCGCCGCCCCAGCCCCCACCTCAGCTGCGCGACAAGCTTTTATTTTGACCCGCAACCGTTGCCGAGGGGATGCTCGTGATAAGATGAAACAGCCACGTGAACATTGTCAATAAACTTCAGCGCTCTATATTGTTTTATATGGAGGCATTTCGTTTTATTTCATAAAGATTGATTCCACTAAACATGAATTAAGACAACAACAATGTTGAATGTTTTCATTCAACATTGAAAATAATTGAGTACTAATTTTAATGTGTTTATGCATACTGAGCACTGTTAGTAAATACAATAACTAGGTACGTTCTTTAGAACAATGAAGTAGGTACAACGTATGAAGCACATTTCAACGGATTTATAAGGATTATGCTAGTTAAACTACCAGGTGTAATAATGTTTTTCTTATCTAAATATAATTGCAAAGCCAAAACAAAATAATGTACAAAGAAAAAAACAACTTTAATGCTGGCCACTTGGCAAGAACGGAAGCCGATTGTTTAGTAATTTTCCGCACATAGAGTCTACATTTCGACAGCAAATATAACAATGGATACTAGGGTTAAATTAGTTAGAGGTGTGACAACGTTAGCTTAGATCGCTAGCAGGCGCGAGCGCGGGCGCACACTGCACCTCCATCGACGATCAATATTAATTTTATGTTCTAACAATCATGGCTGGTGTACTCTTTATTGTGAACGTACCAAAAAAAGAATATGAGAATTATTTAAAAAGGAACATCATTCCAAATTTAATTTTCGAAAAAGAAAAATATGAAACGGCTACAAAACTAATCCAGGAATTGAAAGAAAAACAGTTAGGATCAAGGGAGTTTGCACAGGACGAGGATAGTGTTATAATAATTTCTAAGTGCCGATCTAGTGATTGTTTACATGAGAACTTGAGAGCGGAGTCATTCAAGTGCCGAAGTGAGAGTTGCTTGGCAGAGGGACAGCCGGGCGACTCGAAAAGTTATGTGAAGGCGTCTTGGGAAGAGTTAAAACAAGTGATAAAGCCGCGGAAGAACAAACTGAAAATAACTAGGCCTGTGCGGGGAGTCGACGTCCTCGCTGCGTTTCATTGGGACACCCCGCTTGAAACTGTAAGTGCTAAACAACCATAAACGTACCATAAACATTTTTTACATATATAATATAATATTTTACCAATGACTAGCCATGTACGAACCATAATACACATTGAGTACTTAATTATAGGTATACACATTGATACTGCACTAAGGAACACAAATTGTAGACAATTAAGTAAATTCTTTTCGATGTACGATAGGATAATTATCTAGATGTGTTTGAGGCTGTCTGTACTATAATTAATGAACATACACACATCTTGCACAACACAATACATTATCTTGAACATTAAAAACTACTTAATTACTTTTCGTAGTTTACAATCGATTGTCGTCAATACTTTATCCTATAATTCTTTCGGAAAATCATTTTGAGTTTCATTAATTCAACTCTAATCCGATGGAAAAAAATACCATAACCAAAGTGAGATGCTATGTTTACACACTTGTTAGTAAAATAAACAGGTCGATATTATATGTAACTCGAAATCGGGTTAACGACGGTCAACAACCCCTGACATGACATGTGAGAAAACCCAAAACCTCACCCCTTCAACTGTTTTAGGGGCATCATGTTTAGTTAGGGTAACTAAAACTGTTACCTTAAGAGTTTTAATACCGTTCAAAGACACCCGGCCTGTCTTAGAACCGTATTAGAAACTCTTATTCATTTTCAGTCTTATTTATTTATTTGGTACACCAACAACAGTAAATAAATAATATAAGAAATTATTAGAAAACAATCCGACCAATATCAGAAATGTGAAAATTTGTAAGGATGTTTGTTACTCTTTCACGCAAAAACTACTGAATGGATTTGGATGAAATTTGGAACATAGGCAGATTATAACCTAGATTAATATTTTGGGTTCTTTTTATCCCGGTAGTTTGTTCCCGCGGGATTCTGAGTTCCACGCGGGCGCAGCCGCTTAAAAAACGACTAGCGTATTACAGGCAGCAACGCCGTATTCATAATGAAGACAACAATCTAATTTATCTATCTTAGAAAACGTAATATCGTATTACAAAAAAACAATTACTTCAGTACTGAATACAGTCGATATATCGCAATAAACTGGGATATGAAGGTCTGATAGGCCACCATATTCCAGTTTGGTAGTGACAGTTTGGCAGTTGCTCCATGTAAAATGATTGTTTGTATTTAGCTGCACCCAGTTATTCTAGACTATTCCTAACTACTCTGAGGTCAGCTTTATTGAAAGCTAGGGAAATAAAAATGATAAAGTGTCAGGGCTATCAGGTGTATACTCAAAAATTTACACTTACACCATCAAAGACATGACCGACCATGGTTCTGTAATAGGTTCGCTACAGAACCATAGTCGAACATGTTTTATCTCAATTGAAATGGACAGCTTGATTAAACATGTCAGCTGAATGCGAGATTTACAACTGTTTGAGGTAATTTCAGAATACTTACGAACCTAACATGTTTCATCATCATCATCATCATCATTTCAGCCGAAAGATGTCCACTGCTGGACATAGGCCTCCCCCAAGCACCGCCACTTCGACCTGTTCTGTACTTTTCGCATCCACCTTCACCAGGTCATCGGTCCATCTTGTGGGAGGCATTCCAACGCTCCGTCTTCCAGTACGCGGTCGCCACTCCAAAACCTTCCGACCCCATCGGCCATCTGTTCTGCGAGCAATGTGCCCTGCCCACTGCCACTTAAGTTTGGCAATTCTTCAGGCTATGTCGGTTATCTTGGTTTTCCTACGGATCTCTTCATTTCAGATTCGATCGCGTAGGGAAACTCCCTCTCCATTCCTCACATGTTTACAAATAGGTATATCTAGACATGCAAATTAAAGCTAAATTAATTTACTCATTCTATTGCTTTATTTTTCGTCTGTCTAGCGCTAAAAAACGAATATATTGCGTCTCTTGGATTGGATTTAGGAAACGGATTCTTTATCAAATCATCATCATCATTTCAGCCGTAAGACGTCTACTGCTGACCACAGGCCTCCACCAATTTGGAGGCCTTTGCCATGCCGCGCTTGACGGGTTGGTTTTTCTAATACCTAACTCAATTTTCCTTGCAACAATTGCTTAAATTAGCTTCTTGAGAACACTGTTCTTTGTTCAAACCATTGTAGGTACTTACCCAAGATATTTATCTAATGCGAAATGACGTCAGAACAGACGTATTGAGCTCAAAAGAGTTGTTTGTTAAAACGAGTATATTGGCCCCGGAAAGTTTTCCTAGACAAGAAATAAATATGCTACCTACAGTACGATAGGTACGGTTAGGAGGATTTGTGGCTAAGTAATAACAGCCGCACGGGTTGATCGTTCAGGTTAATCTACGCTTGCCGCGGTTGGTCCGTGGATGGGTGACCATCTTTACAAATCAAGGCCCTTGCGTGCCTCGGAAAGCACGTTAAGCCGTTGGTCTTGGCTGTCTTTCGTAGATCTTATTCAGTAGTAACGGGTCGTCAGAAGCCCGAAAGTCTGACAACCAGTCTTACCAAAGGGTATCATATTACCCTGTAACTGGCTTGTGGAGGTCAGATAGGCAGTCACTCCATGTTAAATACTGGTATTCTGGTATGTTTTTAACCGACGAAAAAAAAACGGAGGAAGTTCTCAATTGGACGCGTATATTTTTGTTTGTTTTTTTTTTTATGTATGACCACGCATAACTTTTTACAAAGTGGACCGATTTTGATAATGGAAAGGGTATATCCCGAAAATGGTCCCATGTAAATTTGGAAAGAAACTACCAACCCTATGGGTAGGAAAACAGAGGATGATTGATTGTTCACTCATTAATTGTAATGCATAACTGCTTACAGAATAGTCCAATTTTGCAAGCATGTAATTGGTAGAATGTAGCCACAAAAAATTATAAAATAAAAACATTTTAACAAAAAATTAAACCGCCGAAAAAAACTGAAAAGCAAAAAATAACAAAACTTTCAGACATTTTAAGTCGGCGCCAAACAATCAATGAACAAAGATCACTCAAAGCGCCGACTCAAAATGACTGAAAGGTTTATTATTTTTTGCTTTTCAGTTTTTTCGGTTAGACTGGAAGCCGCCGAATCCTACATAGTTGGGAAAGGGCTAGGCAGATGATGATCACCTACGGTACGGTACCTATACAATTTATGAAGAATATAACTCTTTCAATATGAATAGAGAAAACAACCGCAAACTTGTTTTTTTATGCCTTGCCGATCGGTAATAGAGGTCTGTTAAACATACAAAATTCTAAGGCTGTCTCCTCAAGCATTCATTGAAATTTTACGCGAACATAGTAATTTCGTAGTTTCCGTGTGATACCGGTCTTAAAGAATAGTACCACCTCATTTCTTCCCGTGGGTTTAGTAAAAGGCGAATGACTAAGGTACTAGAGAATGGGTAGCAGCATTCTCTATGCATTTTAACACAATACTGCGATCGCCAACCTGCCTGCTAAGCGTGGCGATTATGGCAAATCCCCCAAATTGGAGGAGGCCTATGTGCAGCAGTGGACGTCTTTCGGTTGAAAGTATGATGATGAATTTATTATTATAAAATTCTTTCACGAGAAAATCGCGCGGGTTTAAAATTCAACTACTTACTCCAGATTAAATACAATTGTTGCTTTTATAGAACTTATGACTGAAATAAATAGATACGCAGAACCAAATACAAGCTCCCATCGCTTCTTAGCACTAGAAAATTCAAATGGCGCATCGAACTACTGAGTCACGTTGGCGTCGCGTCGCCTAGTCGTCTGTTAAATGACGATATTAAAACACATCACCCTCCGCAGTCGGTTAATAAAACTAAAAAACGTGCAACCCCATTCATTCATAGAAAACTAGTTTAGTTTTCCAATCCTGTGTTTGTAATGGAAAGAGAAAAAGAAAAGTGACCATAATTATAAATAACAAGGAGACATTTACAAGAATACTACATTGATTGAACCTTATACAATGTTGGAATTCTTATTTTCTCACAGATTACTTAGTTTAAAAAAAATAGATAATTGGAACCGGAACACTTAAGGCGGCACATAATATAGCCAATCATACAACAAAGTAGTTGCAGCCTTATGGTAACCATAGCCAACATTCTGACAGCCGTCAATTTGTCAAGCCACCTACCGACAATGCGGAAAAATTACAAAATAAAACGCAAACAACAATTGATTTCCTAAAATGTCTCCGGTATGACAACACGGCCCTGTTGACAGCTGTCTGACCATAATGACTGTCCATTGATCACATTTCCGAGCATTTAAATCATTTCTATTGTTCTAAATAGACAATCAATGAAGTGTTTAAACAGTACTTAAATCATTGTCATAATATTTTGAAACTGTCGCAGCGACAACTTTCATTGATGCAAATGAGTAAACACTACTACAATATTACTGCTTACTTATTTATTTACAATTAGAGGATTTGATCCCGGTCGATTTTCCCAATCCCGGGATTTCGGGATTACCTACAGTTGATCTCGGGATCCCGGGATAGTCCCGGGATTGTACACTTAATGGAAAATGGTAAAAAAAGACAGTAAACCAAATCAAAATCTTTTTTTTTTTCATTTACTTTTAGTTTTGTGAAGACATAGAATATTTAAGTTTAAATTTTCAAAAAGGCGGTTCAACAAAATAATACTTTACACTGACGAAACATCTTCATCTTTTTTATGTTTGACATAAAAAGCTTTCTTTGGATAGTGATATTGTTTACTTCTTAAACCTAAACAAAAATGAAAAGAACATTTAAGTCTATGTACGACATTAACATAACCTTTTAGAGCTACAGAAAATAACACTTGTTGTTTTTCATCGAAATTTACTGAGACATATTAATGCGTTGTTACTTTTTAGGGTTCCGTTGCCAAATGGCAAGAAACGGAACCCTTATTAAGAATTTCATTGATTATCACCAATTAACAAAAAAAAAAAATTACATACTTACACGACGTGAAGCGGTAATTTTTACACACTTTTACGCATAATCCGGTACCAGTTAGCAAAAACAAATGAAATCAGCTGTGATGGTGTCAAATCAAGGCAAGTGCGTTTCGTTTCAGGCACATTTTTATTAACTTATTTAAAAAATGTATCAATCCCGAAAAAATTGATCTCGATAATTTCGGGACTAAAATATGACCGGGATCCCAAGATCCCGGGATTCGGGATCCCGGGATCGAATCCTCTATTTACAATCCATCATCACTAGCATCTGTAAGGTGTTCTTCTGGTAAAGTAAGTAGATAGTACCAAGATTGTTTTCGATTTAGGGTTCCTTACCCGAAGGGTAAAACGGGACCCTATTACTAAGACTCCGCTGTCTGTCCGTCCGTCTGTCACCAGGCAGTATCTCATGAACCGTGATAGTTAGAAAGTTGAAATTTTCACAGATGATGTATTTCTGTTGCCGCTATAACTAAAAATACTAAAAAACAGAATAAAATAAATATTTAAGGGACTCCCATACAGCAAACGTGATATTTTTGCCGATAATGGTACGGAACCCTTCGTGCGCGAGTCCGACTCACACTTGGCCGGTTTTTATTGTTCAAATGGGGCAGTGGTGGCCCCTACTTACGAGTTTTTCGTCGAACCCAAGCAGACTCATTAATTTGTGTATTTCATTTCATCGCCACTGCTCTCAAAACGCTGAACGAAAACATTGGAAGGAAACCGGCATATTCTAGAACCAAAAATACGAAGACATATGGCATCCACCAACCCACACTAGACCCGCGTGGTGGAATACGACCCATCCCCTCTCACTGAGAGTATCTAGAGTAGCCAAATCCTGTACATGTACAGACACATCAATACCTCAAATACAAGACATTTCCTTACGTTTGAATAACTTTTCACCAAGGTCCTCCATGTTTCTCCATACCGGTAGTTCTTCGAATAAACACAAGATATTTTCCTTATTTACGTTTAGGAAATAAAAAACTGTCGCTTTAGGTAATCATTTCCCATAATTTACTAGTCGGCCAATGTTATCACAATGGGTGAACACAAGGATAATTTTATTGCTAAGCGATTTGGAATTAAAAGAAAACAAACTGTTCATAGTGTTCATGTATTGAACCGTTTGTTTCGACGCAAAAGAAGTAGGTAAGTATCGAAAATGTAATAAACCGGCCAAGTGCGAGTCGGACTCGCGCACCGAGGGTTCCGTACAAACCTGCAGGTCATCATCATCATCATTCGTCATCATCGTTTATGAAATTAAATGTTTTTTTTTTAATTTTTATATTTGAGTTGACTGAATGAAAGGTAAATTGTGGTTTACGATTTATGACGTATTAAAAAAAAACTACTTACTAGATCTCGTTCAAACCAATTTTCGTTGGTAGTTTTCATGGTAATGTACATCATATATTTTTTTTAGTTTTATCATTCCCTTATTTTAGAAGTTACGGGGGGGGGGACACACATTTTACCACTTTGGAAGTGTCTCTCGCGCAAACTATTCAGTTTAGAAAAAAATGATATTAGAAACCTCAATTTCATTTTTAAAGACCTATCCATAGATACCCCACACGTAAGGGTTTGATTAAAAATTTTTTTTGTGTTTCAGTTCTATGTATGGGGAACCCCAAATATTATTGTTTTAAAAAAAAATGATATTAGAAACCTCAATATCATTTTTGAAGACCTATCCATAGATACCCCACACGTATGGGTTTGATGAAAAAAAATTTTTTGAGTTTCAATTCTATGTATGGGGAACCCCAAATATTATTGCTTTTTTTCTATTTTTGTGTGAAAATCTTAATGCGGTTCACTGAATACATCCACTTACCAAGTTTCAATAGCACAGCTCTTATAGTTTCGGAGAAAAGTGGCTGTGACATACTCGGACAGACAGACAGACAGACAGACAGACAGACAGACAGACAGACAGACATGGCGAATCTATAAGGGTTCCGTTTTTTGCCATTTGGCAACGGAACCCTAAAAATAAAAAATGAGATTCCATAGCAAAAAAATGAAATGTGGGGTCTACAATGATGTGCTGGATTACAAATTGCGCGTCGATGTGCCTGCCACCTTGTATATTTGTTTGATGATTGTTCAATGTTGTTTAGTTTACTAGCTATTGATGAAAACCGCATTAAAATCAGTTGCGTAGTTTAAAAGATCTAAGTGTACCGACGCGGGAAAACACTTTTTTACACGCTTTATATTAGCTCCACTTGTATGTTTGTTTGTAACCGACTCCTTATAGCGCGATTTTGACCCACTTTAAACGACCAGATTTCATTCAAACTTTGCACACCTGTCAAGGACCGATGACAATGCAATAATTTCATAAATTTGTGCCATTATCCTTGCCAGGGTTACCAGGACAGCAAAAAAACTGTCTTCGAAAACTACGCTGACATACGTCACAAACTAATTTGTGCCATTATCCTTGCCATGGTTACCAGGACAGCAAAAAAAACTGTCTTCGAAAACTAAGCTGACATACGTCACAAACTACGCTGACATACGTATCAAAATTCGAAACACCCTAAAAAATAGAAAATAAATAATAGTTTAAAAACCTAAAAACAAAAACTATTTTGTATTTTTTAGTTTGGTTTTCAAAGGAAGCGTGTTTTTTAGTATTTTTAAACTATTATTTATTTTATACTATACAGGAAGATTTTTTAGTCACCGTCCAAATTATGATATATTAATATTTTGCGAAAATCATTTAATACGTGTTTTTTCTTTTAGTATCACTCAATACAAAAATGATGATTCTACACACCGCCGCGCGCTGGGTAATAGTGCGGGCTATTACCTAGTGCGTATGCACCGCGCTAGGTATTAATTTCGGCGGCCCACCCCGCGCGCCGTTGAAAACAATAATAAACAAAGTTGCAAATTTTCCCTTCATACTCTCACGGGCGGCAAGTGTAGTATTATTAACGTTTAACTTAGTGACCACGCAGAGCGGATAATTCTTTCGAGAAAATGATTTAAAATGAAAATTTTATGTATCGTTTGTTTTTCAAAAATCGATTTATTGATTATACCTAATGCCTAGAAAAAATTTGAACAGTGACTAAAAAATCTTCCTGTATAGAGATTAGTAACACAGGTAGTAAAATATTCAACTTATCCTTCTATAATGTGTTTTACTACAATTACTTAATAGAAATAAATAGTGGTGCTAACATTCACTACTTACACTTACACACCATTACACACCGCTTACTTCCTACTGCAACATATTATTACAACTTCTCATGTGTGCAAAATACAACGAAACTATTTCTAAATAAGCCCCCATACAGGGAATGTGATCGAATGCATAATCATATACTTCCCTACAAACAAATTCGTAAATGTTCAGCTATTAAGTGCCAAAACTTTACGATTATACTTTACCAAAATTGTAGATTAAGTTATAAAAAATTCAATAGGCAACCAAACATAACTTCATTAATATTTTTGATGGGTTCGTGCTGGTTCATATCTAATAATAACGATTCAATGTACTTAATATTATTACTAGTAATATTTCTATTTAAGCGCAATGTTGGATAACACCTCATATCTTGAGGATATTGACAGCACGCCCCTCTCAAAATGTGTTGAGCTCCGTACCCCCGATCTTTGCAAGGAATATCTCGATGGTAGCAAACTTACAATCCTGTCTCAGAATATACGCAGTATTAATAAGAATTTCGATTCGTTACTCATATTTTTGCACCGTTTAAAATTCAACCCCGATCTTATTATATTGACTGAGTGCTGGATTGATGATTCCTTTAATACAATAAATCTAGAAGGCTACAACTGTAATTACTCAAGAAACTACATCAACAAAAATGACGGCATTGTAGTGTTCTCCAAATCAGAGCTTTGCGTTCTTATAACCGAGCCCCCTTTCATTCAAGCCAACTGTTTACAAGTAGATGTTGGTCAATCATACTCTATTATAGTAATTTATCGATCACCATCGGTTTATAACGTAAGTAATTTCCTGACTTCCCTGGAGAAGGTCCTGAGTAACTGCACCAGCCAGCACTGTGCATTAGTCGGTGATATTAACCTCGATATCAAAGAAACATCAACTGATCCTCGCGCTGAAGAGTACCTAAACCTTATAACTCATTATGGTTATGTTCCCGGCCACGCCTTTCCAACGCGTGGTTTAAATAGCTTAGATCACTGTATGATAAAATCGAGTCTTGCCTCTACAATAATTGTTTGCCATTCCGATATCACAGATCATAGCACAATCTTGTGCAGTATGGGCTCTTCCTTCCCTAAGGACAAAAAAATTAACACATGCACTAAAACTAACTACAAAAATCTATCTGATGACCTAAAGGAAATGGACTGGTCCGACTTGTATAATACAACTGACATTAATGAAGCCACTAAACTTTTTATCGAAAAATTTAATTTTGTCCTTAACCAGAATACATGTACACGTAGAGTGAGAAGTGCCGATGTGATTGTTAAAAAATGGATAACACCAGGTCTCTTAAAGTGCATCAGGCGCCGCGATGAGTTGCACAGCAAAGCCAGAAAAAATCCTAATGACCACAATTTACAGGATAATTACAGATTATACAGAAATTACTGTATTAATATATTACAGCAACAACGAGAACAATACGAACAAAAACTTATAACTGAAAATCAAAATAATATTAAGAAAACATGGGACTCAATAAAAACCATTTGTGACATTAAAAAGGTAGGCAATAAAAATGAAGATTTACTAAAAATTAAACCTGATTCTGCAGAGTCACTGAATGTAGTGAACGACTATTTTAGCTCCATTGGTGATCAGTTGGCAAATGCGGCACTGACTAGATTAGGACAAACAGAAATTGAACTGGCTAATAACATGAGCCAACCAGGAAACACCTCATCTGATTCGCTATTTCTGTCGCCAACAGATGAAATTGAAATAATTAAGTTGATTAGTACACTAAAATCTAGTAAAGCTGTTGGACAAGATAACATCAGCAACGATATGCTCAAACACACCAAACATGTTATAGCAAGCCCTATAACATACATCTGTAACTTGAGCATATCTTCGGGTATGGTACCTAATGACCTAAAGATAGCCAACGTCATACCAATATTGAAAGCAGGTGACTCATGCGAACCAGCCAACTATAGGCCCATTTCACTCCTAAGCGCAATTTCTAAAGTAATTGAAAAGGTGATAAATGTAAGGTTACTGAACTATCTTGAACAAAATAGCTTATTAGCTGGGAATCAATTCGGTTTTCGAGCTGGCAGGTCCACGGAGGATGCCGTCACGCATCTTGTTGAATCTGTGGTTAGTAAAGTGGATAAAGGACACAAATGCGTCGGCGTCTTCTTGGACCTAGCAAAAGCTTTTGACACAGTCTCCCGTCCAATCCTACTAAAAAAACTAGAGGCGCTCGGGATCAGGGGCTTGGCTTTGGCCTGGTTTAAGTCCTATCTAGGAGAACGAAAACAACGCGTTCGTATTGGTAAGCACGTCAGTGATTTTGCGAATGTTGACTACGGCGTACCGCAGGGCAGCGTTCTCGGCCCTACGTTGTTTCTGATCTACATAAACGACCTATGCTCTCTTGAACTCCATAATGCTAGTGTCTTTACTTTCGCGGATGATACCGCAATAGTCTTTCATGGAAAATCCTGGAGTGATGTAGGTTGTGTAGCTCAGGAGGGACTTGGGAGGGTTGCTATTTGGTTGCTGAACAATTTGTTGACCTTAAACGTCAGCAAAACCAAATCGGTGTGTTTTAGCATTTCTGATCGGTCTGCACCTCAAGAAGAATTGAAAATAAAGATCCATGTATGTGGCAGTGTTACTAATGAGAGTTGTCTCTGCTCGCAAATTGATCAGGTTTCCAGTATAAAATATCTAGGGATTCTCATTGATAAGCATCTAACATGGAAAGCGCAAATTGACGCACTCGTGAAACGTGTAAGAAAACTTTCGCACATATTCAAAAAACTAAAGTCCATTGCTAAAACTAAACTAATCCGTATTGTTTACTATACTTTGTGTCAGTCAATATTAAGTTATTGTGTATCAGCCTGGGGAGCAGCAAACAAAACCAATCTGCTGGCGTTGGAGCGAGCTCAGCGTGCTATACTGAAAATAGCCTACAGAAAACCCTGGCGATATTCGACTGATGCCCTGTACTCGGAATGTAGCCTCCTTCGGGTGAGGCAGCTGTTCATTGTCTCGACACTGTTACGCTTCCATAGGCATGCTAAAGAATTGGCCCACCAGTCATCTAGAACGTTAAAGTGGGATCGGCCACGAGTACATTCTTCTTTTGCACGCAGATCTTATGCATTTCTTGGGTCATATCTCTACTCTAAATTCTACTCCCACAATAGATGTGTACTTGACTTAACGTATACCAGCTGTAAAAATGCCATATTTAAATGGCTGTACCCCAAAAATTACGACCAAACGGAGAACCTTCTGCACATACAATCGTGATATCTGACATGCCAAGATAAAAAAAGTAAAAAAAAATAAAATCACATGTACGCACCAAACCATTCATTTTCACCAAATACACCACACCACACCACTCACTCCACACTTCACACACTGTCCACACTACACATCCAATCACACCCAAAAGCACCTAATCACATATTTATAGTTATGTACTTCGTATTAAATCTCACATAAGTTTCTAGTTATAGTTTAAATTTTTCATTGTTTTTTATTTAAAAAAAAAAAAAATCTCCTTCTTTCAAATTGTTATTTCCTTTTTTCATATTAATGTATTTCCCTAAATAAATAAATGTAAATGTTTGCCTCACCTGGGAAGAGACTGGACCTCACGACACAGGGAATCCTAGTGTGGGGTCCAGGGAATTTGTAAAAAAACTAGCTCCTAAGGCTTATTATAATCTGTTCTTTGTTTTACTAATATTGTACTGTGTTGTGAACTGAATAAAAAAATTATTATATATAAGCATGTATAAAAATATTTTTCCTTACGTAATGTAAGTATTGTATGGGATCTAGGCTTCTCTGCTTTAGTACCTAGTCTAGTATGTTATTAGTTCGTATTACATTAGTACATGACCATTCAGTAATCGTTACTTAATCGTAGCTATTTCCACGACATGAAAAATGTTTACTATACTTACCAAGAAAATAAAATAGCCACTTACATATACATCTAGACTTGCGTCATGAGAATAAATAGCATTCGTAGTAATAATATCTTTGAATTGTAAGGTGATGTTTATAATAACAATTTTACTATTACTTTTTATGCTGGTTATTGACGATATCACGTAACTCATTAAATTCATTCTTAAAATATACCTATAAGGTTGAAAATTGAGTGAAACATCTGGCCAGTAAAGTCCTGCAAGGTCTGTTTCAAATGTTTCGTTGAGTTTCTTCCCAGAATTTATCGTCTCTTGCTGCCCATTAAGTCAGCAAGCTACGAGGCTATATTTTAACCCCTTTCTGAGTTAAAATAATTTATGACTTGCTCTTAGATCCTGTCAGAAATTGTGGAACGACTGGACATCAAAAATGCAGCGTGGAGCTCAACGAAAGATGACAAATTTTGGCAGGTTAGTACTTAGTACTTGTAGCAACAACGTAAGTAGTAGAATATATGTCTTGGAAATTGGTGAAGATGACCTACAGAATTTATATATGGACACGAGTACAAAACCATAAGGTCTTTCATGCGAATTTGGGTCGAGTAAAGTGAATATTCACTTCAACAAATTATGCCGAATTAGGTAGTAGAGAGGCATTGTGTGTACTATAGATAAATATATTGTGTCTAAAATAGCCCATCTATTTTCACTGACAGCATTCCTACAACCAACGTCAGAATGTAAATGTGACCCAAATAGAATATATATGACGTCATGCCTTCCCTATATTCTTTAATAAGCGTCTATACATCGTGTAGGTCCTATTAGACAGATATGGATCTTAGTCATTAGTCATAACTGCACGTTACGAACGCGGCAGTCATTCAAAGTACATCAGAATTAACTTATGGTACAAACACACTTTGTTTGTACCCATACAAGTACACAATAGAACAAACCAAACTCGTTTCAATCTCCTATTGATAGGTATCCAAAGTGAGATTAAAGTATTAATATTAATACTTAATTGCTTGCGGAAAGAAAATTTTGATATACTGAGTTTGGTAAATAAGATATTCAGTTATTTGGTTTTTCTGTCTGAGTTTTCCATCTTTTGATTAGTTGCTTTTGTATTTTCCCACGACTTCGAAAATCGTATTTCGATTGATCCACTACATTTTGAGACCCGTCCGTGCCTTAGAAAGCACGTAAAGCCGTTGGTCCTAGCTATCATTCCGAAATCTTTGACAGTCGTTACGGGTAGATAGAAGTCCAAGTCTGACAACCAATCCTACTAAGGGGGATCGTATTACCCAGTAACTGGGTTGCGGAGGTCAGATAGGTAGTAGCTCCATGCTACATATATAGAATACTTATATTCAGTTACATCCGATGAGTCTGGAAGGTGTTCCCTACATAGTGAGGATAAACAGTTAGGTAGATCGGTTGTATTAGGTATTTCATTATTACGTGACAACACGTCATATAAATACGATTATGTTAACTTCCCTGAAAATTTTTAAGATTAAAGGTATAGATTAAATTCACTTTTTTTTTACTACCCTCCTTTGTCCCTGGAAAAAACTCACTCCTGGGCAAAGGCCTCCCTTCACTTCATCATTCGCGAGCCCGCGCGTCCTCCTTCCAGTTTTCACGGAATCTATAGAGCTTGTCACGCCTCACTGTCTCAGGGCACCAGTTCTGTGCTACTTGGCCCCACAGTTTATCCGGCATGCGGGAAACATGTCCGGCCCAGTCCCATTTAGGTTGGGCAGTCTTTTGATTCCCATATTTTTAAATATAACAGCGCATCCGGAAATAAACTCCGCTAATTCCGTAACACTTGAAAAATTCAAATTTCAAATCCAGTCTTTAATAAGCATTGTCCAGAGGTAATGTATATGTTGTAAAGAAACCCGCAATAAGATAAAATGGCAAAATTCCAAAAGCCAATTAAGTGATCTCGTGAAAAACTAATTAACCGTAGAAAAAATAGTTGGCTACCGTAATCTGCTCTATATAATCTTTAACCAAACTAACCTATTTCCTATTACCCAACTACGTTACAGAGGAAAGGTTGTGTCTCTTACTGGCCATAATGTACAAATGAGTCAATTTTTATCCCTCTACGCAAAAAGAGGGGCGTTATACGTTTAACCGATTTGTATATCTGTCTATGACACCGTAGCTCGTAAACAGGTGAACCGATTTTTAACTTTTTTACAGGTAATTTTCTCCCTTGAATCGGGGAATCTGAGCGAGGAGCTATTACAAGTACTGAGGACCTTCGGCATCGGAGCGAGGCACCAGTCCTCAGTGAGCCTGCTGCCTTGTGCTTTGTTCTACAAGTCCAACGACGAGCTCAGCCCACCTGACTCTGAGGCAGGAGGGTCGAGACATGAAGAGTAAGTATTTTAAATAATAATTATTTGGCACTTTTACGAACGTCTGTGAAATTAGACTAAATAAAAATGTATGTACAAGCTTCTGCCTGCGACATCATCCGCGTCATATTTCTTGCTCACCCGACCCAGCCTGTCGCGCGTCGCATCAAATCGCCTGCTCATGCGAGTACTTCGTACACGTGACTTTTTTTCTTTTTTTTTTCGGCCTGTAGTTCCTGACATTAGCACGTTCAACCAAACAAACAAACTCGTCAGCTTAATAATGTTATATTAGTACAGGTTTACGGGAGAAAATGGTACAAGTAGAAATTAGTAACATTTTGTGGACACCTTAACCTTTAGCGGGCTATCGAAAGGTAGCCTTTACAGATAGATAAACAATAATGAATGAGTTTGAAATAGTATTTATTGAACTTTTCAATATAGTCAACATAAATCACGTAACATTAGTACTTTACTTATAATTATTAATCACATTATAGTGGGCACCGCTCTCCACTTTGCCCAACACACCGGGTAAAGCGGATAGACTCATAAGGCAAAGTGACCACATGGTTAATTAATGAAGAATTACCAAAGTACATAGAAAAACATAGTTAAATAAAGAAGACATTAATCAAGAATACCATACCACTAATAAGTCATCAGTGGAGTTGAAACAAATAAATATGTCATTTCCTTCGTAAGCCGTGCATCTTTCATTTCAGATCGATCGGACACCGGCAAGTGTGTCAATTGTAAAGACAAACAAACCGACACACACAGATACAGACAGTTCACTTTGCCCGGCGGGTACTTGTTGAATTTAACTTACCCTAAAATCGAATCTAGAAACAAATTCCCAATAAGACTACCAGTATTTCTGCATGAAGACATACACTTTTTAGAGATAATCTAGCCAATACAGCAGTACTATTTAAACATGAGTAATTACGGAATTACATACCTTGAAAAGTCGTAAGCCATGTTCTCTTTTATATTTTTATAATTTTTCTCGCGTTACCTCTATTTGTTTACAATTGAGGATCACGGGGAGCACCTCGTGGCGCGACGAGAGAGCACTTGGGCGCACTATTTTGAAATAATGGGGGGTATCCGCTTTGCCTGGGCTGTTCACTATGCCCGGTCTTCCCCTACCTACTAAGGAAAATGCATTTCCCCGTAGAAAAAAAGAAAAAAAAGTGTATAATGGCATTATATCATTAACACAAGGAATTAAAATAAAAGTAGAAAAAAAAGCCCTCATCAGTTGACTACACAAAGTGTACCTTTTGTTTTTTATGGGTCGGAAATCATCAAATGACGTCTGCCGCTCTGGGTGGAGCGGAAGGGCGTGTCAGACTTTTACTGACTAAAACCTACTCACCTATGCCAGGGCCACTGTAAAAGTGTACCACCTGACGCTGGTTTTCAGCTGCAACCCAGGAGTACCAAACGCTACAATAATAAACATATAATAGGGAAGTGTGTGTCCGTAATAATACATTAAGAAAGCCAAAAATACAAAATTGTGACATACCTACCTGTGTATGAATGTGTGTTGTCTTGTGATTAAGGTCATAGGTCGTAATATCGTATATCGTATCGTGTCGTAGGTCGCAGGCGTACGTAGGAAATAGAACAACTTAGTCTTGTTCTAAATTTAGCCTCGTATTTACCAATATTCCTCCTCAGTAGTCCTCAAGAATGACTAATTTATTGTAATCAAGCAATTGATCTTGACTTTCAGCAAATGGTCGGTAATGACCGTGGTTAATTAAAAACTAAGTTTAAATTGGATAAGTATTTAATTGGTCCGTTGTTTATCACTCTAGCCGGCTAAAAATAGATCAGTCAATGCATTGCAGAATCGAATGATAAATAAGTAATTGGGTATATACCTGCTAAACGTGACGCATACGGTAATACATATAGGTAGGGTCACCAAAAGAGATCAGTGACCAAATATAATTGAAGTTTAGTAAGAAACCGATGGATATTTTTGAGTCAACTTTAATTAAATTAATAGAAAACACACAGTTCCTTTCTCAAGTTAAATTTCTTTCGAAAACACCATCGTTTTCTTACTTAACTTCCACTGTATCCGACGACCTTGGTGACCTTGGTTAGATATCTGTTTTGGTGACAGTCATCATCATCATCATTTCCCCCGAAAAATGTCCACTGCTGGACATAGACCTCACGGAAAGGGAGCGGGTTTGCTATAATCGCCACGCTATGCAGGCGGAATGGCGATCACAATGTAGTGGTAAAATGCTTAGAGAACGCTGCTGCCCATTCTCTAGTAAGTCCCTTAGTCGCCTTTCACGGTGACAATAGATAACTTAAAACCAAAAATAACTTATTAGGTCTATCTAATTTATTTATTTAACAGTAAACTGAAATCATTACGTAATGTAGTCTTAAATACGTGAGTCATTGTTTACCATGAAAGCTAGATGTTAAACCGATCATTTCGTCATTACCATAAGGCAATGGCATCATTACGATGTCAACCGAAAATCGTTCACTTCTAAACACATCTATAAACGTACCATCTAAACGTGCCGGAAACTAATTTTAATACTTTGCTCACAAAAAATGTACAGAGGCGGACTTAATGCTATAGCACTAGCACACGTCATGTTGCAGTATTGGTACGAATCTGATTTACATCCGTCACGTCACACTTCAGGTCCTGTTGAAAAACCAGCGTCAGGCACTAGTTGGCTCTGCCAGGGTCACGGATTAGTTCGTACGGATTACCGTGGCCCTGGAAGCAACTGAACAAACGTTTACTGACGTCAAACACCCTCCTAGTTCGCAAGGCACACTTAAGCGCTAGTTACCGATATTATTATAATTGTATTTTTTTTTCGTCTGATGTTTTTGTAACTTTTAGTTTGTGCTAAATAAATGTATTTTCTTTCTTTCAATACAATATGATCAATACTTCCTTCAACGTTGGCTCCTGCGTTCAATGATTGTGTAGAACACCCAAAGAGTCTTCTGTAGGCCCTCCCAATTTTGTTACGCGGAGGATTTTTACCACAATGTATTAATGACTATGCAAGCGCCAACACTTATATGAATACTCAAGCAATATACCACACGTCAATCTTAACAGTAGCTCGGTACTTATTTATTTACAAGTTTCAAAACAATTGCAATCCTCTATTTCAGCGGTGTATCAAAGACGGCATGGTCTCGCTTCTCATCCTCTGTGCGCGCACGCACGAACCTCGCACAAGTTCTACATGACGTACGCGCAGATGCAGCTCTCACCTTCGACTGGGTGTTTTTACTGCTGGTCGCTGCCTTTGTCGCTGCCATTGGACTGGTCGAAAACTCAACTGTCATATTGGTGGCAAGCATGCTTATTTCACCGCTTATGGTAAGAAAAATAAAAAGATCCATTTATTATGATAACATTATGTATGTTTAACTGGAGGGGCTTGTGGCTAAGTAATAACAGCCGCGCGGGTCGATCGATCAGGTTAATTTACGCCTGCTGCTGTTGATCCATGGATGGCTAACCATCTTTACATAACAAGACCCTTCTCTCCCTTCTCCCTTCTCTCCTTCTTCACTCATGGATCTTTGGCAATTGTTACGGGTCGTCAAAAGTCCGAAAGTCTGACAATCGGTCTTACCCCACTAACTGAGTAATGGTGTATACAGCTGCATGCAGTTTGACTAGAAGCCGACCTCAACATAGTTGGGGAAGACTAGGTAGATGATGATGTGTGTTTGATATGAAAGAGCATATAAATTGAGTGTCTCCTGAAATCATGATGATGATGATTCTTGAGCAAGGCTATTCTTAGACGCAACGCGAAAGAGCCACCCAATAAAAAAACGGAAACTTCTTCTCATATTAACAACTACTTCGAGCCGTCACTTTAGTGAATGTTTGAAACATCTCTTAGAATCTAAGTAATATATAATTATCTCATCTAGATGATAATATATTACTTACATTCTAAGTATAAAGGTTCCTAAACATGCTGTGTCTGAAGCACCATCATCATCATCGTCATGTGTGGTGATGATTATCAGAAGCGCTCAATTATTCATATCAAAACGACTTTAATGTTTCAGGGTCCAATCACAGCGGGCACCTTGGGCACAGCTGTCAGAGACCGCTCCCTACAACTCATGGGTGTCAAGAATGAGTTCCTAGGGCTGTTCCTGTCCCTCGTCATGGGCTTTCTCTTCGGCCTCACCATCTGTGCCATCGACGAGCGATACGGCGTGGTTGAGGACTGGCCTACTGCTGAGATGATATCAAGGTAAGTTATTATAACATAATTTCCCAAATGCATGTGGAATGCCTCTACATCTTTTATCTTCATATAGTGATGTATGACGCTGAAGGCTGAAAAATTGTTCGCCGAAGGTAATAGATTTGCCGAAAACCTTACTTACTATCCGCATGGTCACTACACCGAAAACCTACGGTGTTGGTGGTCATGGTAATCAAAGGCGATGTGGCATCATTGCATTTCTCACAATATCAACGAAAATTTTAAATTACAGTCAATAATTTCACCAGTCGCACGGGTCGAGCGATCAGGTTGGTCCGCAAATGGTTGACCATTTTTACACACCAGGACCCTGCCGTGCCTCGGAAAGCACGTTAAGCTATTGGCCCTGGCTGTCAGTCGTGGTTCTTCTTTGGCAGTCTTTACGGGTCAGAAGCCCGAAAATCCGATACCGTGACACCAGTCTTAATAAGGGGTTTCGTTTCATTCATCAACAGCCTATACTGTTCCCACTGCTGGGACACAGGCCTCCTCTCGGTGAGAGGGAGTAGGCCATAATCCACCACGCGGGGCCAGTGCGTGTTGGTAGATGTCACATGTCTCCGAATAGGGGTTTCGTATTACCCAGTAACTGGGTTGTGGAGGTCAGATTAGCAGTAGCTCCATGTAAAATTTTGGTATTCAGCTGCATTCGGTTAGACTGGAAGGTGACCCCAAAATAGTAGGTTACTTATGTCGAGTAAGTAGGTTTAGACCATGAGGTAAACATAAAACTAGTTAAAAACACAGTCAATAAACGAGTGTGTTTCGTGTGCGCGCACACGAAACACACTCGTTTATTACCCCTTAATAAACCCCTTAATAAGACTAGTTGTCACGTTAGTCGTCATTATCACACCTTTTTGTCACAACGTGATAAATGAGACATTCCATGTTACATCTATCATTCTGCTGTTTGACTCCATTGACAGAACAATACAAACGTTGTTTTAACATCTTCGTTTCCTTATGGTGGAGATCTGTAATAAGATATAAATGTCAGCCACAGAATACTAAACAAGTTAAATAGATCGTTAAAACACGTTACATGATCATCATTATCACAACAAAGTGCCGATTCATCACAGCTGCGAAATGATTTGTGAATATCCACTAGACCACTAGACCTGATGGAGGCTGTTCTGTCCACACTATGGTCTTAAGTTCATACAAAATCCCATTGAAAAAAGCAGTTCACATTTTGTCAAAATTTTCGAGCGACTTTTCACATTTTTCTTTCGCTTAAACCTTTATTGGAAATATTAGAAAAACATTTTTTCAAAGATCCGGCCATGTGTCGGACCGCGGACTATGAAGGGTATGAATTTATCCCAAGAAAATTAATTGAAAAGTTTTATGTATTTTTTGATACAACAGTGAAAAGATTACGATTATTACTCACCAAAAGATAGGTAGGATGTTGCGAAGGATTGAAGAGAACCAGCCACTTCCCTATAAATTGAAGATGAGCAAAGTAGATCACACTTTTTGCAAGACAAGCTCATTTAACGTGATTTATTTTTGCAATTTCAATATCAATACCAATGAAAACAATTTGTCTTCAAATATGAATGACAAGATAAAAGATACTGTTCATGAAAAAATCCAAGGAGAATGAGTAATTACTCGTTCCATTCAATCTTGACAAAATGACAAGGCGGTAATTATATTAGAAATTAAATATTTTGTAATTTTCCTGTTTCCATTAATAAAACATCACGTAATTTCTCATAAATAATAAGCCTTTATTCTTTTAAGTTTGATGTAGGTATTATCAAATTGAGTCATATAGATATTTCCATAATTTAAAAACTAACTGTCATAAAATAAGTTACTTTATTGTTAGGTCCAAACAATATTAGCAGCGGCGAAGGTAATCCGAAATGGGCTTTATATCAACATTTTGATAGTGGCTCTTCTTCCCTACGGCAGCGAAAAGGGAAATGGGTTATAGTATTTTTACAAAATAAACAAAGACACAGACGCAAACAAAATAAGCATCTATATTGTGAAAATTACAGGGAATTCCACAGCTTAACAAGGTTTTGTAAATCCATTAAAAACAGTAAATGCTGGAAAAAATATTGACTGAAAATCAAAATACAATGATACGGATTTAAGTTCTATTAAATAATCATTTCCAAAATGTTTTTCAGTTTGTTGCGCGCTCTCATAAAGTTTTTCATAACTTCGATTTTGCTCCGACGCGTTGTAGCAAAATTTATACATAATACAGGAAAATTTGGAAAGGTTTCCAAATTTTCATAAGGTGCTCTACCATGGGACCAACACCAAAATAACGAGAAAAAATCAACTGTTACAGACAAAAGTCCAGTACCTACTCAACAAAAATGTATAAAACAGCTGTTATACAGATTTTCGAGATTTCAGAGTTGGTCCCATATTGAAAGTTACCTACTGGGCCCCATCAGTATAGATATGAAACATAGGTTATGTAGGTAATAGGGAATACGGGTTGGTATCCGAAACTCCATGTCAAGGCACGCAATTTGCGTACGGTAACATATACGTAACGTCGAAACGAAAAGAACCGTAGGCGCGAGCTTGCGGGCAGCGAGCAATGGGTAGCTCGCCGCCCGGTAAGGGCCAAGCTCCGGTCGACAGCGCGTAGTGTTCCACGCGCATTCAAAGAGATGTCATCAGAACTGAAGGGGTCTGCTAGAACCGATGCCTGCCAGGGTCGCGAGATTGTTCGAAAGAGACACCGTGACCCTGGCACATGGGCAACTGAAGGAACACGGGTGGGTTTTAGTCTGTAAAAGTCTGACACGCCCTCCCGCTCCGCCCAAGAGCGGGAGACGTCATTCGAAGTCCAAAAAAAAAAATTGCGTACGGGTATACGTAACGTCGAAACGAAAAGAAAAAGATGATGTCGCGATATGACCCTATACTTCTAACTTCCAGATGCGAGTATCGCTCCTTATGGGTTGGTATTCTAGTGGCGATCCCCAGTGGTGCCGGCGTGGCGCTGGCCGTGCTCGGCGAGTACACGTCATCACTCGTCGGTGTTGCCATATCCGCCTCGCTGCTACCACCTGCTGTTAACGCTGTGAGTACTTTAGATGATAGTTGTAAATGGCAATACGCTCGCCCGCTATTACGGCGAAATGTGGGTGTATGTACTATAGATACACCCCTGCCTGACCCATCAGGTATTACAGACGTGGTTGAATGTTATGTTATACAAAAGTATATTAATTACACACTTAATAAAACTAGGAATATTAAAATATCCTACCAGTTGAAACACTTTTTTTGGTCAAAGAATCAGCATCGACATACAACGTGGCAATGCTGCCAGCCTTTTGGGCACTTTTCCCATTGACAGCGATGCGGACTAGTTGATCGATGCTCTGCGATTCTTTTCTCTCTGTTTGTAATAAAACTAGGGATATTAAAATATCCTACCAATAGAAACACCAGGGCCATGGGGTCCGAATGCCCACTTGCTTTTCGAGATTAGCCAAGTGGTTGGTCGACTCTTCACGTGAACAGAGGGCTGACCTATTTTTGGGCCCTATATCAGCATCGCCATACAACGTGGCAATGCTGCCAGCCTTTTTGGCACTTTCCCCAATGACAGCGATAGGGACGAGTTTATTGATTTCCTGTGATTCTTTTCTCTCTGTTTTTATATGCATGTAGAAATTATTCATTAATATTATTTGATGTCTATTAGCATTTATAACTCCTACCATTTAAATTACAACAAAGCCTATCGAATAATTTAGAGTATTTTATTTAACACATAAAGTCCGGTAGCGTCTGGTTGTGTATTTGGATTCGTTTTATTTTATTTTACTTTATTTCGACATAAAACAGTTACACATTACAATTTAAGTGTGACAGAGTAAGTTATAGACTAGGTAAACGTGTAACCCACACCAATGTCCGCGAAATAATATTTTGTACTTAGATATATAATTCATGCGTTGATTATACAATATTTTTTTTAAAATAACTCGTTCGTATTTAGGAATAATTATTATAAGATAGCTATTTGAGAAGTTCAACCGCCATCTTTTTGAACTTCGAGTGCATAAGTGCAAAAATATCCAAATCGATAAAGTGTGTGTTATACGTATCCACGAGACGTCGGAGAGGCGCCCGTGTACCAGCATGAGTTCTGCACCTTGCAGTGTGGAATAGCAGGGGCGCACGCGCCTCTCGACGCATCACAGTTCTAGGTACAATATAACATAAGTTATTGGTTATATCTGGACAATCGAATCTGTTATTACACAGACCATGAAGCATCATGGCCATCAGTAGGCTGCGCCTTGACTCCAAGCTTTGAAGCTTATAACGCATCAATAATTGAGTGTATGGTAATTTAGACTTAGTGCATCTGTAGTGCATAACACGTAAAAAATTTTTTTGAATCATTTCTATTCTTTTTATATAAATATCAAAAATGGGACTCCAAATGGGGACTGCAAATTCCAATTGAGAACGGACCAAAGCTTTAAATAAAAGTAAAAAAGTAGAAGGTCTTTTAAAGTCGTTTGAAGAACGCATGACGAAACCAAACATACGATACGCCCTATTAACGATGTTATCAATATGAAGATTGAAATGCAATTTCGAGTCAATTGTTACACCAAGATCACGAACATGGTCAACTCTTTGTAGAAAGATGCCATGAAGACAATAGTTAAACTTTATAATATTTTTGTTCTTTGTGAAAGTGATTGCATTACATTTAGGTAAACTAAGCTGGAGCTTGTTGTATGAACAATATCGAGAAATTCTATCAAGGTCCTCCTGCAAAAGCAGGCAATCTTGTGTGCTTATACACGTCTTATAAATTTTGATGTCATCGGCATATATTAGAAATCGGGAATTTATAAAACACTTCTTAATGTCGTTGATGAACAAAATAAAGAGTAGGGGCCCCAAAATTGAGCCTTGGGGGACACCAGACATGACAACGATTGAATTTGATTGGAAACCATTAATGACGATTTTCTGTGATCTATTGTGTATATACGCCATGAACCATCGTAACAAATTGCCACAGATTCCGTTGTAAGCAATTTTATCTAGAAGTAGTTTGTGGTCCACCTTGTCAAAAGCCTTCCGAAAATCTGTGTACACAGCGTCAACTTGAACTTGTTCATCCATGCTTTTGAATAAGTAATCAGCGAACAACAAGAGATTTGTATGCGTCGAACGTCGTTTAACAAACCCATGCTGCTCACCAATAATGAGATTGT
Source organism: Aporophyla nigra (assembly GCA_947507805.1). Lineage (NCBI taxonomy): Eukaryota > Metazoa > Arthropoda > Insecta > Lepidoptera > Noctuidae > Aporophyla > Aporophyla nigra. The sequence goes on along the minus strand of OX382309.1, from coordinate 15,704,431 downwards.
GAATGTGAGAATATATTTCACTATGTACAAGACTCTCGAAAAGCTTCGACAAGGTGGACAGTAATGAGATTGGGCGATAATTTTTAACGCTATTTTTATCGCCACTCTTGAACACCGGTGTGATATGCGCCCTTTTCCAAATATCGGGAAAGGTGCCTTCTCGTAAACATTTATTATATATAATATGAAGTGGAATTACAATAGTTTCTGCAGTCTTTTTTATGAAGGATGGTGGTAAGTTATCAGGACCATGACCTTTATTTGAGTCTAATTGCATGATAGCTTTATGAACAACCTCAACTGGCAAATAGATGTCAGAAATAGAAGTCGAATTATCGGCATATGTATTAGGTGGTTGCCACGTCGCGGGGTCAAAATTCGTAGGTTCATAAATCGAGGTGAAATGAGTGGAGAACATGTTACATATTTCAGTTGGATTATTTGAACTAAGATTTTCATGAAACATATTTGCTGGAATTTCAGACCTACCCTTCCTGTTAGAGACGTAAGTCCAGAAGTGTTTAACGCTAAGTGGAATACTGTCTTCGACCGATTTCATGTACTTATCAAAACATCTGTCACATTCGGATTTAAAGCGTTTACGATGAGTCGAAAAACTTATGTAGTCCGACGCGTTACCGTATGTTTTCCATTTTAACCAAGCTTTTTCTTTATTTTTGAAAATACGTATGAGCGAAGGGGAAAACCAAAGAGGAAATTGTGAAGTTCTGCGACGAGATAGTGGAATATGCTTTTTAACTATGCTGTAGATTTCATCATAAAATGCATTAACAGATTGTTCAGCAGAAAGGTCGCAAAATAACTGATTCCAGTCAAATGTACTCAACTCTTTGTTGACAAATTCATAGTTAGTTTTTTTAAAATTATGTCTCATAGATAATTGACGTTTCATTGGCATACATTTTTCGTATTAAGCGACGTTAATATCGAGAAAGGCGGATGGTGAACATCGATCGGTACCAATGGTGTACACATTTTAGACTCACAGTCAACGTTAGACATAAACAGGTCCAGTATTCGTCCTAAATTATTCCTAAGCGTGTTATATTGAAAAATATTAGTTAAGAAAATAAAATTGCATAGTTGACAGCTCAAATTATCAGTCGGTTGAGGGACAACATAGTTACAACCATTATGATCAAGCCAGTTATATAAAACTTCAACAAACACAAGCCATTATATTAAACTTCTTTATGGATTTTGTAGTGGGTTTCTACTACTTATCTATATCCATAAAATGGCATTGGCTGTTCATCTTATAAACTTGTTTTAAATCAACTTACCTACTGGAGTTCGCTTCCCATCCACTCGACATCTATACAAAATTTGGCACAATTTTGGCTGTGTAGGTATGTTTTCCACACCAAAATTAGAATATGATATTTAGGGATGGTCTAAATCAGGAATTTGAGTGACGTACGTTCTAATAAAATTAGATCAAATTAGATCTAATTTTATAACGTAAATATTTTTATAAAATGGAAATACCTACCAACATAATCTTTACCAACCTATCTGAAACTTTTGTTACTATAATAAGACTAGGTTGTGTGGTGGGTTAAATAAAGTTAGGTTACTTGTGAAAAGAATCTGGGAACGAAAACAAAGTTTGAGACAAACTTAATTTGATATACGGGGCATGATTGATGCTATACAAGTCCAAGAGTGGCCGGGAACTTTATTTGTAAATCATACTAAACTACTACTATGTAAAACACTAAAGTAGGAAGGCCCACCCGGCGTTTTGAGGGACTGTCTTAGTGCTGACTCTCAGCATAGTTTGAATAAATGACTTTTGATTTTACTTTTTAGGGTTCCGTTGCCAAATGGCAAAAAACGGAAGATTCGTCATATCTGTCTGTCTGTCTGTCTGTCCGAGTATGTCACAGCCACTTTTTTCTAAAACTTTAAGAGCTATGCTGTTGAAACTTGGTAAGTAGATGTATTCTGTGAACCGCATTAAGATTTTTCACACAAAAATAGAAAAAAAAACAATATGCAGCCAGTACTCGGGCACTGGCTCGGGAGGAGGCACGGCTTCCTGTCGTTTCGGACGACACAGGTGCTCTCGGGGCATAGTTGCTTCGGGCAGTATTTGGGGTTCCGCATACATAGAACTGAAACTCAATATTTTTTTTTCCATCAAACCCATACGTGTGGGGTATCTATGGATAGGTCTTCAAAAATGATATTGAGGTTTCTAATATCATTTTTTTTTTCTAAACTGAATAGTTTGCGCGAGAGACACTTCCAAAGTGGTAAAATATGTCCCCCCCCCCCGTAACTTCTAAAATAAGGGAATGATAAAACTAAAAAAAATATATGATGTATATTACCATGTAAACTTCCACCGAAAATTGGTTTGAACGAGTTCTAGTAAGCAGTTTTTTTTTAAATACGTCATAAATCGTAAACCACAATTTACCTTTCATTCAGTCAACTCAAATATAAAATTAAAAAAAAAAAAATCATAAACATAAACCTTATGCATAAACCGTGAATACCTGCAGGTTTGTACGGAACCCTCGGTGCGCGAGTCCGACTCGCACTTGGCCAGTTTTTTTTCATTTGAAATACCTAGTGTAAAAGGTAAATAAAACATCCCCTTAGTTTTTAGAAAAGTATTTCAGTTATTGATTTTACTAAAGGATTCGCAGGACTATCTGTAAAAACAATTTTACTATTAATAAAGAAAATTTCATAGACCTCATATTATAAATAGACTCATACCATAACTCTTACCATAACATAACGCCCGAACTTATTCTCTGATGGTTTAGGCAGTGGTGTAATAGAAATGTTATGTGGAAGTAGTAAGTGGTGTGTTTATACCTTAGATTCTATAACTTCTCAGTACTGCCTTTTTATATTTCTATGGCCTCGTTGGTCTAGTGGTCGCATAGCGCTTCTGCTGAGCATGATATTCTGCGTTCGATTCCTAGGTCGAGCAAAGTTTCATTGGATTTTTCTATGTGTAATTTTGATCTGTGCCCGGTTAATTGCAAAAGGCTCGCCTCCTATTACATGGGACGTAAACATAACTGGTGAAATGTCGGTTTATCTACTTTCACACACACCTCTGTCTAACCCGTCATGGAAACGAGGCCTGATTTATATATTTATCAAAATTATGAATTCCAGGGTCTACTATGGGCCATGGCACTGACCCGGTTGATGGTGACGGCAGACGAAGACCGCTGGCTGGTGGTGCAACCCTCAGAGCTAGCTGTGCTGGGAACTGCGTCATTGTGTCTCACGCTCGTCAACATTGCGTGCATATTCCTTGCAGGAGTTGCTGTGTATAAGGTAAAGTAACTGACATACTGCGTGACGATGTCAGAGGTATCGGTGATTGGCATATGCCTAATGTCCGTCTCCTTCTATTGGAAATCTTCGTAAAGAAGATATACCACGTAGAATTTTACACACACACCTTATTCGTAAGAGATTATGTATGTAGCGCTTATCGAGTAGACACTGATTATGCAAGGTTTAAATAAATGTTATCATAATATATATAATCATGAGCTGCAGTGGCCCAGTGGAAACGGCCACGACTTACGAGTTTTAAAAGGTCGTAGGGGCAAACCCAGGCAGACGCATTTCTTTGTGTAAATGATTTCATCACCACTGTTGGATGGAGTGTTGGATGAAATCGTGAGAAAGACATAACGTAACCGCTACCAACCCACACTGGGCCTGCGTGCTAGATTAGGGTCCACTCTCTCTCAGAGGTTTGTGTCCCAACCGTGGGAACATTAAAGGCTTATTATGAAATTCCATTTTTTTTATAATCTTTTTTATTTAATTTAAATATTTTACAATTCCTTATTTAACACTAAAATTAATATATTATGTACAAGTATATAAAGTTTATAAAAACAGAGAAAAAAGAATCAGAGGGCTTCAAAAAACTCGTCCGCATCGCTGTCAATGGGAAAAGTTCCCAAAAGGCTGGCAGCATTCTCAGCAGATTCTTTGGCCAAAAAATAGGCCAGCCCTCTGGTCACGTGAAGAGTCGACCAACCGCTTGGCAATGTCTCGAAAAACCAAGTGGGCACTCGGAACCCATGGTCCTAATGTTTCAACCCCAAACGGCTCAAATATGTAACTTCCGATGAAATTGGAATATTTTCGCCGTTTGAGGTTTTCCGCACCTGCAGCAGCCGCCCCAGCGCATTTCATCGTACAGGGAAGGTGGGATGGCGCAAGGGTGTCGACACATGTTGCGTCCCACACCAGAGGCCTGCCCACCTTCCAGGGCATTATGGTCATTCCTTCTGGTCTCTTCCCATCGTCGTGTGCCAAGCCGTTGGGTTCTAAAACAGCTGGCACCCCGGTGGTGACAAGAGCACGACGGATGATCTCATTAATGCTGGCGTGCAGTGCCAAACGGTCTGCGTTCTTACTGCAAGATAGGCCATGGTGTCCGAGGCAGTCGACACCTTCACCGCACTGGCAGCGATGCGGAACCCCGCAAGGAGCGCCCAGACGCAGACAGGTAGCGAGCCGGAAAGTATGGTCACACAACATAGTACCTGTGTTTGGTGACGGTAGTTCCAGAAGCCAGAGGCCCGACTCCTATTCTCCCACAAGCGGGCACGCTCAGCAGTATTGGTGGACGTATTGATTAGATTATTCCGTACCAACCTGCAGAGGGGCTCATCCCACTGTCTCTGAGAAGACGGGTTCACGGGCCGATCTGTATCCGGGCAAGTCATTTTCCAGGCATAAATGTAAATAATGTAATACTATTATGAAATAGAATTACATTTATGTCTAAGGTGATCCATCTCTTGAATAACACTTTTCACAACATCAACACTAAATTGGCTCCAGTATTATTTCCAGCCAAGTTTAAAGTACTTAAAGCAAGCAAACAATACGATAGCCTTTAGAACGTACTTTATGTTATTACAAACCCCAGACTCTGACCTTTTGTCAAACACAACAATACAAAGAGCTAAAGGAGTACGTATCTACCTACTGTAGGTACTTATGCCTTATCTGAAATTCAAGTTGATACTTTCGAGGAGCTCTTGAGTTAGGGCTAAGGGCTTGTGGCTTAGTTACAACAGCCGCACGGGTCAATTGTTCAGGTTAAGCTACGCTTGCCGCGGTTGGTCCATGGATGGGTGACCATCTTTACATACCAAGACCCTTCCTTGTCTCGGAAAGCACGTTAAGCCGTTGGTCCTGGCTGTCTTTCGTAGATCTTAGACAGTCGTTAGGGGCCATCCATAAATTACGTCACACAAATTTCATGATTTTTACGCCCCCCCCCCCCCCCGTCCTTGTCACAGCTGGTCACGTTTGTAAGACCCCCCTTCCCTAGTGTGACGTCACATAATTTGCAATTTTACAGCTAGACGTTGTTCATATTTCGTGTTTTAATAGTACTTTAAATATGTATATACAATTTTGAAATGTGACGTCACAAAATTTAGGGCCCCTCCCAACCCCTTGTCACACAATGTCACAATTCGTCGACCCCCTCCCCCCCTTAACGTGTGACGTAATTTATGGATGGCCCCTTATAGGTCGTCAGAAGCCTGAAAGTCTGACAACCAGTCTTGCCCAGGGGCATCGTATTACCCAGTAACTGGATTTTGAAGGTCAGATATGCAGTCGCTCCATGTTAAATACTGGTACTCAGCTGCATCCGGTTAGACTGGAAGCCGACCATAACATAGTTGGGAAAAGGCTAGGCAGATGATGACTTTCGAGGGCCTCTTATTCCCTATTGTCCTTCTAAAATTATTATTTTGACTGGATATCCCCAGACTCTTTAACACTTTCGTGAATAGTCTCAGTTTAAATTGTGTTCTAGAATGACACAATAAATTGCCATACAAATATAATAAAGATATATATATAATATAATAAAGACGTATAAACACGGACGAAAATCAAAGTCCTGTCGTAAATAATATTCTAAAAATAAAGGTTGACTGGTAGAAAATGCTGTACATTTGTGTGCGTGAAGTATTAAATAAATAATATTCTATTTTTGAACGTCATCATACGTTGTGCCGTATCAAAATCTCAATGATTACATACAATTACGTTCTGTTCGCGAAAGTGTAAAACCACTTGTCACTGACGTAAATATATCGCGGCTAGGTTATTTCGTTCACTGAATTTTCAACCCTCGATGTTGAAACGAGCATCGAGAAATCATCATCATTTCTGCCAATAAACATCCACAGCTGGACATAAGCCTCCTCCAATTTGGGGGGTATGCCATAATAGCCACGTTTGGCAGGCGGGTTGGCGATCGCAGTATTGTGGTAAAATGCATAGAGAACGCTGCTGCCCATTCTCTAGTAAGTCCCAGAGATCTTCGTACAGTTGCCCACCAGTCACGATACCCGTCTGCTCGTTAGGATCCTCTCCTTTCTACGGAGGATGCGTGAAATTTATACCCTGATCCTCATACCTCCAAACGTTCATACGAACGTGGACTTCCTTACTTACATTCTGAAATAAAGATTTTCTAAGTAAACGGACGTACTTATGGAATGAACTTCAACACTTTGTTTGAAACTAAACGTGTTAGACAAACTTCCTGCAAGTTTCAGTTCCTAACTAGCATGGTAAGGTTTCGGAGCGAGGATTATACAAACTTGGGTTTTGTAATAGTTAATGAGTAGCTAGTAGCTACGAACATTTGTTTAAAAAACTAATATTATACCTCTTGCATTTAATTTAGACTATAAATTAAATCATACTTACTACTATGTGAACCTAAAAAAATCTGAGAAACATGCTGGGAAATTCATAGATTATTATGATAAACTAAGGCACTGTAGCTGTCTCAAATACAGCCGTACAAACCTTTTTTTGTACAGATTACTCATAAACACTACTAATTTCTAAAAAAAAAACAAAAGTATCCATCGGCCTGTTTTCGAATTCTATGATATTATATGATATTCTATAATCTCAATCCAGACTTTTGAATTGAAGAGTGACCTGTACCTTTTTAAGGATTTTACTTCAAACTCCAAGATAGGGCGGCCTACACAATCGGCTAATTTACTACTAAATATTTCTAGTACCCGCGTTTAAATATGAGATATGGCTCCTCAATCCATACGGGCACTAGCAAGTGTATATTTATTGCTTTCCAAAGTGGGAACTTAGACAATGGTCATTGTGGACCCTGGAAGGCACTGGAAAGTAAGAGAGAGGAAATTTTTGGCAGTTGTTAAGGAATACAGCCTGTTAAAATTGTATAGCGCCGCACTTGCCACGTTTCGTCGTGATCCGTAGACCATCTTAACATACCGATCTTGAACTACTTATATGTTTCCAGGTCAAAGAAGTCAGTCCTTTAGACAGAAAAGACATCTCATGGTGGAAAGCCAACAGAACTCGCATGCAAGCCAAACAAAACAAGGATAAGTCAAATTGGGATGCCTACAAGTAAGTATACCATCAATAAGGACTTGAAATGTTAAGAAGCCTGATGATTTCCGAAATTATTAACATCTTTATTACATTTTCTATGCGTACTGTTAAATGGTTGGTGGTATTACTAATTTGCCTCGAAATCACTTGCCTCTCACGACCGTTCATTCGTTTATAAATGAACTGGAATCGTGAAAAAAAGTACCCAAGCAAAGTCAAGAAAATTTATATGGGCAGTCCCTTGAAGCAAGGTTCTGGGGTGGCGAACACGTACCGGAAGACGTAGAGTTAGAAGGCCTCCAACAATGTGGACCGATGACCTTTTGAAGGCCGCTGGAATCCGCTGGATGCGGGAGACACAGAACCGGTCGAAGTGGCGGAGCTTGGGGGAGGCCTATATCCAGCAGTGGACGTCTTTCGGCTGAAATGATGATGATGATGACCCCTGAAGCATAACCTATTCACTAAAAAATAGCAGAACATACATAAAAAACATACAGTGGAACATACAACCTCCTCTTTTTTGAAGTCGGTTAAAAAAATAGTTAAGAAATACAAATCTATTAACAATCAATTTATTTCTTCTTTGCAGCAAATGGTATGACGAGAAATCAAAAACAAAAGAAGAACGTAATGAAGAACAAGTATTTCCAACCACTGCTACAAATCCAAGTCCTGGACTTATAGATAATAGCACAGTGACCTTCCGAAGACGGCCAACGATCATCAAGCATCTGCGATCACAAAATATAGACGGTTATTGCACCAATTCACAGTAAGTAAAACTACATTCGGAGGTGTGATGCAATGGTATGGTGGTAAATAGGTTGTTGGGATCGATCCCAAGCAGGCACTATATTTTGTGTGATGTATTTCATCACTACTGCTTCCAAAACGTTGAAAGAAAACATGGTGAGGAAACTGACATATCTTAGAATCGAAAATTCGAAGCCGAATCGAAATATCGATGTTACAACATCTACCAACCCACACTGGGCCCGCATGGTAGATTACGGCCCACTCTCTCTCTCAGAGAGGAGGACTGTGTCCCAGCTGTGGGAACATAATAGGCTCAATATGCTTATGCTAAGACTACATTACAGAACCTACTTTTGGTCCCGTAGACCAGCCTTTCGAGGCAAAAGCAAAAACATTTTCACAATCACGAACTGACATGTGAAGAAGAAGCTCTCTGATTTTGAAATTCAAATTAAGGAATTACGGTATATAACAACCGGTGGACATCGAAGATATCAAATTGGCGACTTCTATATTGAACTTTCTTATTACGACATTTAGACCCCTATTCTAGGGCCTATCTTTCCTTAGCATTATTCTTAGGAAACTTTGGATTTAAAGAATCCACGGAACATGCACAGCTGGCATACGCTTATAATATTTCATCATATTACTAGGAGCTCTCCTCCCACTTTTTTGTCCTGCAAATCAAAGGCCTCCCCCTGATCCTTCCAGGCATCATTTTCTAGGGCCAACACTTGCAATACGTCTAAGTCGTCACGCCACCTCTTCCTAGGCCTGCCTCGGCGGCTCCGTCCATCCTCAGACACCCACCGTGTAGACTATTTGTGACCCGCCTATTACCATTTCATCCTAGCAGCATTTTTTCCTACGCGATACGTCTAGGATCCCCGTTTTGTAACGCAATTTGGTGTTTCGTATTCTGTCGGTTCATTTAAAGCTTAAAATGCTGCGCCTGCCAGGGTCGCGAGATTGTTCGAAAGAGATACCGTGACCCTGGCACATGGGCAACTGAAGGAACACGGGTGGGTTTTAGTCAGTAAAACTCTGACACGCCCTCCCGCTCCGCCCAAAGCGGGAGAAGTCATTAGATGATTTCCCATCCAAAAAAAAAATGCTGCGCTCCATTGCTCTTTGGCAAAACCAAAGGCGGAACTTATGCCTAGTACTAACTAATATTTTTTACCTTGTACAGATTAGCAGACATCTACAACAACATCCCAATAGACGTGGAAATTGGTGCGGACCTCGAGACACATACCAGCAAAACGGGTGACAGTGACAGCACGAAGATTTTGGAGAGTGAGGCCAGCAATAAAGTAAACTACCCTCAAAATACAGAAGATTTAAACCACAGTTATTATAATTTAGGATTTGAGAGGAGTGAAACTATAGAAGTACCTGAACCTGAGTACCCCACTATAGATCCTTCGCTAAGTTTCACAATGAATTCAAAGAGCGGAGTCCTTTTACATAACAATTCTTACGATGTATAATGCATTAATTTTGTTGAAATTATTAATTAAGTACCTACGTAGTATAAGTGATTTTTTTGTATCCATTATAATAATAGTGAAAATGAAGTGAAAATAATTTATTAGTATTATAGTAATAAAACTGTTTTAAACAGTAAAAGGTTTTGTATTACTTAATACCCTCATCCAGAAAAAAAAATACTATTAAGGATTTTTTATGTAAATTATAAACCATAAGATATACTATTTGCTACATTCGGATTGATAGAGCTACAGCTCTACCGCTAAGTAGGTAAGTACCTACCTACCCAAATAATAAACCTTCGATAACAGGGAACTGAGTCATATACTCTAGAATGGAACATGCTCAGCACTTGGCCTATTTTTAGCTGAAGACACACTAAGCAAACGAGCACGTAGATATAATTAATAATCAAGAAACATCTCCCTACATTAAACAGTACATTAACATCAGACACACACATGCCCAGACTATGCAGGCTCCTAACATCCCCACGCTGTAATCGAATGGGACAACATGATTACGCTTCAACGCGTTAATTGTTTAACAAAGGCTTTAATTAAATATCACACATATGCTAAACGGTTCGTTTATTTCCGTCAGACATCGGGACACCTTCAGTCACCCGTTCACAAGACTCAAGTGCAGTAAACATGCCTTCCGGAGTCATTTTTGTTGTCTACATACCTTCAAGTAATTATGAACATATTCTAAGATTTGGGAAGCCTAAAGATCTTATCCCAGTCGGAGATACTGCTCTGAAACCAGCTCGAATAGCTGTCGAGTTAAGGAATAAGAAGTCGAGAAGTATTCCCATACATTTAACGCAACATTACTATAATGAGGGATATAGTCAACCATTGGAAAACATTGACGAAAGTGACGATGTTTTCACCATGGAAAATGTGAGTGCATTCGATTTCACAGCGGTTGCCAATTTATTTGGGCATCATCTAGGTATTTATGATTGCAATAAATGGTATGTGTAGCTGCACAAAAACAAAATGTCATCATATTCAACATTAAAATATTTTTAGTATAATATAAGCATAATCAGCATATATTATTCCCACTGCTGGGACAAAAGCCTCCTCTCCGTAGGAGGGAGTGGATCGTAATCCACGCGGGTCGTGGGTTGCGAGTTGGTAGATGTCACGTTTCTTTGAATTTTTGGTTCTAGAACCTACCGGTCTCCTGCAATGTTTTCCTTCATTGCTTTGAGAACCGTTTACGAAATATTTCTAAAGAATTCGTGATTAGTTTACTAAAATTCGAAGCGTGTATATAGGTAAATTTTTTGGCCCCTACTAGCATCTCTGGCATACACTTGTCTCACATAGAACATGTATATTTTTTTTCGTACATGGTAGTTCAATTGAGCTACGCAATAGCCACTACAGTTTACCCACAAGACACCTTTTGTCTTCTATCATAAATAATAATCGAAGAGTTGTCATCATCATCATCATTTCTAGCCGGGAAACACTGACTCTCAAGTCACAGGAATAAACCTAACTTGTGAGCCAGTACCTATGCTTATGATGATGATTTCATTATGTTGTAATGTTAATCAATGTTGTCACTTAAAAAAAAACCGGCCAAGTGCGAGTCGGACTCGCGCACCGAGGGTTCCGTACAAACCTGTAGGTATAAAGTTTTAATTTTTTTTTAATATTTTTATTACATGATGTAACTAAAAATGTACAGTTTTCGCAATTTTTCCTTTATATGTGCTATAAGACGTTGCTTCGTACCAAATTTCAAAATTCTAGATCGACTGGAAGTACCCTATAGGTTTTGATTCCCTTGAGAGTTTCGAAAATTTGCTGAAATTTGCGGCATAAACAGCTATATCTTTTGATTGCGTTAGCTTAAAGGTTTGATTTTTTCACAGCTCCAAGGGACAGCTGACTTGAGTATTTGATATAAATTTCAGCTTGATACCTCTACGCGTTCCTGAGAAAAAGGGTCTTGACAGACGGACGGACGGACGGACGGACGAACGGACAACAAAGTGATCCTATAAGGGTTCCGCTTTTTCCTTTTGAGGTGCGGAACCCTAAAAAAGATATTATGTATTTTATTTATTCAGCCGAAAGAAGTCCACAGCTGGACATAGGCCTCGCCTATGTTATAATGTACTTTAATTAACAGAGCTACAAAGATACAACGCACTGTATATAACACCCTCATAATTTAACCCAGATGTCAGAATTTAGAAAACAGTCTTAAATAATTAACATTGTATTCAGATTCTTCATGAATTACTCTGCAAGTTACACGTGGAGCACGATGTTTGGATAAGTGACAAAGCCGGCAATTATTTCGAGATAGTGTTCCCTTTGCCAACTGGCGATCAATGCGAGACGATGCTGCACTGTCTCACGCAGCTCGGCATCGGCGTGCGATGCAAATCTATTGTCAGGTAACACGACCGTACCATAAAGCCGTATATATCCTACGAAGCAGCACAGGACAACACTAAATTCTCTGCAGGTCTGCATTGAATAGCATTGTCTTAGCTACGTAGATATTCTGTTACGTAGGACTGGAGTAATTACAGATGTATTGCATTGCACGAGCAAGACGACATATCCGTAAGCGGAAGTAGCTATATCCGTAAGCGGAGGTAGCTTACGGATATATCTTCACCATAATCTGGCACAACTCAGCTATAAAATACTTATTTGATTCGATCGGGGATTTGAGTTGGTAGCCCGTAACATAATGGAATCAACAACCAAATTGAGCTGAAAATTAATTAAATATTGTTGGTTGGTCCCCTTGTTCTCAGATTGATGCATGTTAATAATATTGATGTAGAGATATACATATAGTTGGACAATTAGGGTAATCGATTGGACTACCTAAATCGAGTTCCTTTGCAGTGTACTCCCCTGTACCGTGGTACACTCTGCTATTCCGAATGAACAAATCACTGAAGACTCAGCATTGTAAGTAACACCATCTGTTACCTTCCTCAATTATATTCTACTTTGGGTATCTATTCTAATACCGACCTACTGCTTTCTCGTAGACAAAAGTGTGAAGATGCAACGCGTTGGAGAAGTTTCGTGGAATCCATCAGATCTAAACTAACTGTCAAGCAAGTTGTCGATGGAGTGAGAAGTGGGGGAGAGCTGTCTTTTGATTACCTTACGCTAATTATAACGGCTGAGTGAGTTTTACATGACTATTACAATCATCTGAAAATGCTGGCTTCTAATATAAGAGACAGCTATCGTGTATATTTGTCACGCTTGGTTGGTTTTGACTTAGAGTTGGTAGGAAAGATTTACCAGTACCTATATCTAAACGCGCGATACCACGGCCGGTTTCACACGGTGTGTGTAGGCCGAGTGCGGCCTATCGGCCGCAATTCCGACAAGTCAAGTGATGCGGACTGCATGGCAGCGTGTGCAGTCGCTGAAGTTTTATCCAGTGGTCCATGTTTGATAAACAAAACAAAAAGAAAGGAGAAAAAATGCGTTCACGAGCGCCTTCGCGCCGCGTCACGTCGCGCCTTTGAACTTATCGACTCCCAACGAATCGAACGGGCGACGACAGGCCTAATTGGATGCGACGGTTGCACGGCCTATCAGCCTGGCCTGTGAGAAAACGATCTTTGGGATCGCAGCATGAAATTGACTGAGCGAGCGTTGTCTCGTTGAGAGCAATAAGAAGTGAACAACCTTTGTACTAGCCATTTTGCAATACCTATATAAATGTTTGCTACGGTCTATATAGGTAGCAAACATCTATGGCCAAAACATCGAAGCATACTTTTTTCAATTTTTTTAGTTGCATATGCATGTCTGTTATATCTAAGATGAATTAGATATATCATTTATATGACGGAGTTGGCACCACGAAACATTTTATTGCGCTTAACTTTATTTTCATGAATTAGAAACTAAAAAAATTGAAAAAAGTATGCTTCGATGGTTTGGTCATGTTGAGAGTATGAATGAAGGACGGCTCACAAAAGGTATTTACAAGGCAGATGTGAGTGGAAACACCGAGAGGGGACGCCCTAGGAGGACATAAAGGGACCTTATTGGTGATGTTCTTCCGAAAGGTCAGGCGCGTAGTACTCGCAACCGGCGTGTGTGTATGACCAATTGTATGAACCTAAACGAGGCAAAAGGACTGTGTAGAGATCGTAGCAGGTGGCGTTCCGTGGTTTCTGCCTACCCCCATGGGAAAAAGGCGTGATTGTATGTAGAAACTAACTTTAACTATGTTTCAGTTCCCTCGCAGCCTTAGGTCTGGTAGAAAACAATGCATCGAACATTGTAGCGGCCATGTTGGTTTCCCCACTCATGGCACCCGTTATGTCCATCACATTCGGGGTCATCATAGCTGACTGGAGCCTGGTCAGGAGTGGCTTCGAGAGTCTGGTCGTAGGAATGCTCGTTTCTTTACTGTTTGGGTTCATATTCGGACTTATACTGGGGAGTACTGACATGCCTTGGGGATTTGGGGACTGGCCTACGGAAGAAATGAAGGGACGGTAAGTTGTACGATAATGCCTGATTCCTCGAATTATGTCTTCGTCAATATAAGTAACTTTGAAAGCTAAGTAATAAAATAATCAAGTAAACTTACTAATTTATGAAACGTTTAAGTAGGTAAGTAAGCAAAACAATTTCGAAACGCTATTGGGAATTAAGCAGTAATTAGGCAACTGAATGTAAGTTTATTTTTAGAGGTAACATTCGTTCCCTGTGGATGGCTGTACTGTGGGCTCTGACGTCAGGCACAGGAGTAGCTCTGGCCTTACTTCAGGGCAGTGCTGGACCGCTCATCGGTATAGCTATTTCAGCCTCTTTGTTACCACCTGTCGTCAACTGTGTAAGTATTCTGACTTCTCATTTTATGCCTCGTTAAATGATAAATGATTTTATTTCTGTAATCATGTAGGTTTGTATGTAGGTACATACATACACGTTTAAGCGACAATCATATTTTTTTTAAAACTGTGCGAGGTCGGCGTTTCTTAACCGACTACACTGAGAAGAAATGCCGAAATAAACTGACCTCTGAGTTTGTCTCCTTTAAAGTCCAGACATAATCTTGGTCACATCATGTGAAGACCATGTGTAGATTGGTGACTGAAATGGTCTTTTGAGGAAGGAACCATATAGATTGAGTGGACCTGTCCAGTCAGTGCACGCATTTATCACTAAACGTGAAGCTCAACTCAGCTCCAGTACACGAAAGATTCTTTGTTACAACGTAGCGCTATCGTCTCGCTCCCCAGATCGAGCAAGGTGATTTGTATTCTGTTCTATTCTCCATACAGTTGGCGGCAAAAGCCTCGCCTCGGTTTGTTTGGCGTTTTATCAAAACTGAAGATATTTGGCTATTCTAGACAACTTTTGCCAATGCCTTTGGGAAAATAATGGTGTTTCAGGTTTTACCACCAGAAAAAATCATACATGTTGTTATAATTTTTCAGGGATTATATTGGGCATTGGCATGCATATGGCTGCTATACCCGGGAGTCAAGGTTCCCCATATAACTGGAGAAGCTTACACGGGCAATACATCCTATACGCCGCTGTACCATGATTATCTTCCGATTGAGTTTGCGGTTAATGGTAAATATGATTGGTTTTTGCTTGAGTAGTTCTACTAGCAGTGTCCGTATAAAGAGCAAATAAAAAACAGATATAGCCAAAAGGCTCGCCCTCTATTACATGGAACAAAAATATAACTAGCGAAATGTGGGTGTAGGTTCCCTCTGCCTAACCCTTCGGGGGAAAAGGGTTGTTATGTTATTTTAATAAACCGGGAATCTAAAAGTAGTTCCTTCAAAACACCCTATACATACAAGGCCTATGTAGGTCTCACTGTCCCATTAAAGAACAAACTGCCAGTGGCGTCTGTGGGATTATTAGTCAACGTCCGCACGGACGTAATAAAATGGTGGTTGGATTTTATTGAGCAATGAATTTTCAACTGTCGGTTTTGAACCGAACATTGAGAATTCAACAGACTGCAACTTGAGTGAGTCTCAGTGCGTCGTAAAAACCATAGTGTTCGATTTTCAACTCTCAACGAAGAACTTGAGTGAGTCTCAGTGCGTCGTAAAAACCAGTGTTCGATTTTCAACTCTCAACGAAGAACTTGAGTGAGTCTCAGTGCGTCGTAAAAACCATAGTGTTTGATTTTCAACTCTCAACGCTAAGCAGTACGTTAAAAATCCAAGCGTAAAAAATCGGCCAAGTGCGAGTCGGACTCGCGCACTGAGGGTTCCGTACAAACCTGTAGGTATTCACGGTTTATGCATAAGGTTTATGTTTATGCAATTACATGTTTTTATTTTTGTTTTGAGTTGATTGAATGAAAGGTAAATTGCGGTTTACGATTTATGACGTATTAAAAAAAAAACTACTTACTAGATCTCGTTCAAACCAATTTTCGGTGGAAGTTTACATGGTAATGTACATCATATATTTTTTTTAGTTTTATCATTCTCTTATTTTAGAAGTTACGGGGGGGGGACACACATTTTACCACTTTGGAAGTGTCTCTCACGCAAACCATTCAGTTTAGAAAAAAATGATATTAGAAACCTCAATATCATTTTTGAAGACCTATCCATAGATACCCCACACGTATGAGTTTGATGGAAAAAAAAAAATGAGTTTCAGTTCTATGTATGGGGAACCCCAAAATTTATTGTTTTTTTTTTCTATTTTTGTGTGAAAATCTTAATGCGGTTCACAGAATACATCTAGGTACTTACCAAGTTTCACCAGCATACCTTTTATAGTTTCGGAAAAAAGTGGCTGTGACATACTCGGACAGACAGACAGACAGACATGACGAATCTATAAGGGTTCCGTTTTTTGCCATTTGGCAACGGAACCCTAAAAACCCGCCACGACGTGAAACGTGGGCTTAGAATCACTTTAAAATTCGATAAGAGTAGGTATATTATGGACTAAATTAGGTTCATTGAAATGTGAAACAAAATTTATTTATATCTAGATGAACTGTCTACAATGAGGAACTCAGAAGTTGTCAATGACAGCAGAGCCACTCTACGTACTGGTGGTCCTTTTCAGTTACCTTTAACCCCTTTTTTTTCCAGGCATAGTAAGCTGCTGCCTCACTATAGTGAACGTGATCTGTATATTCATAACGGCCATCATATTCCTGAAGATCAAGGAGGTGGCGGCACCGTACACCTCAAGTCCGGACCTCAGACGATTCTGGGAGCAGGACATCAAAGTTGCGAGGGAAGCTAACCGAGCCAACTTGCATAAGGCCGAAGATGACGAACGGGCTGAGTAAGAACTCATTTCTAATAGCCGACCAAGATAGTTAGATAAATGACAGGAATGCAGCCGAACCGGTTGCTGAATTTTGCTCTAACCCGTGAAATATTTAAACAAGGTTAGTTTTCAAAGATTTTTCCAAAATTAAGGGTCCCCTTTGCTAAAAATTCGATGACAGGTGACATCTACCAACCCGCACTGGCACACCCGCGTGTTATATTACGGCCCACTCCTTCTCATCGAGAAGAGGCCTGTATCCCAGCAGTGGGAACGATACAGGGTGATTATGAAGGGTGTGGTGTAGGCGTTTAGTAACGTCTGATGGTCCGTACTACAGCCTTAAATTTCGTAAGTCTTTGAAAACTAAATCCTGTATAAATGAGAGTGAGCTGAACATGTGGTCATTTGCAAATAAGTACATATTGGTTGACTTGTAGATAGGTATCTGAATGTTATCCACGTGTGACTTCAAATGATTTGAAATATTGTAGGTATTGTATGGCAATTTGCCAATGTTTTATCACAGCAATTTAATACGATCTTATCTTCACTGTTAAGATTTTTGCAACTGTGACGATTGTACCTATGTATTTACGTATAGGCGTTGCTATCTCTTTAATGGTTGCGAGGAAGGTCTTGATCGCGTGGGTCAGATGTGAAACATATTTTATTAAGATACGGAGGTCTAATTACTTAATTAGGCGCTACGTTTGTCTTCGTAGTAAACAACAGGAATTGTATAATGTAGGACACAATTGGCGGTCGCCAATTATTACATTTTACTTAATGTTGAAATGGTGGAGTGCTACCTTCACCTCTGCCAAACACTTCGGTTACTACAGGACTGATGTTATAAGAAACAAGCTTGTTGTTGTTGCAGAGGATCTCCTGACTAACAAGCAAAGAGATCTTAAAACAGGGTGCCATCGACGCGCAAACTGAAATAATGAAATCAGCATATTATTCTGAACCGTAGCGTAAAAATTTTTAGTTGGTTATAAAAACAAAATCTGCTGTTTCATAGAAAAGTACGCGGTACCTACGCTGTTAAAATGTAAGCATGGAACAGCTATTTTTTGTTATATAAATGTTGAAAAATATCAACGCCGTGAATCCTTAATACCTAACAGGTTGCTCGTCGATGTCACTGCTGCCACCCTTTACATTACTGAATGTCTACCTTTTAGCAAGGAGGGACATTCCCTAGTAGAAGGAAATAAATGTATGTAATGTCCTAAAACCAATTTCTCTTAGATTGGTGCTGGATGATCTGAATCAAGAAGCCGATGAGGATATAAAAGAGAAGTTAGAAGCAGCTGTCGAAGAAGCATTGGATGATGAGACCTATAGGAAAGTGAAGAGAATGAGCTATCAGAGTCACTTTGCTGATGAGGTAATACTGTAATTCAATTCCTTTCCACCACTGCTACGTATCGTAGGTCGTGGATTGAAACCCAAGCAGCCATTTCACTTTGTGTAGTTTATTTAATCACCGCTACTCTCAAAACGGTAAAGGAAAATGTCGTTTAGAAACCAGCATATCTTAGAAATAAAAAAAAACAAAGACGCACGTCTTGGTTTTTTTTATGGTGTGGTAATTTATGACGAATTCCCTCGCACAGAGAGCAAGCCTATATCCCAGCAGTGTTGCCGCTGCTAGATTATGCAATGCCTTTCCTAACTTATTTTGTAAGAAAGAACTTAGAGGAAAATAATCATTGGACCTACCATTGAATTATTTTCCATTCTCGTTCTAACTTAAGACGTGCGTGAGCGTGCTTTCAAAGATGTTTGACGAGATGAAGTTATTTCATCGTCATTATCTATTTAGTCGTTTCGACACAACACCTATTGTCTGCGATCAACCTTATCTCAATGCAATATTATCAAAACGGCGCATGATATGGTGTGATGCGCAACCTTGAAAGATTGTTCCTAGTTAGATAAATCTTCTAATAGCATAACACTATCGGAGTTTTGCCTACATTCGATTTTTCAAGTATGTTAATATGCAGTAGGTAGGTGGTAATATTAGACGATACTAAAAAAACTACGTAACGCAAAATCTATAAAACCCGTAACGTATTGTCAAGGATAGTGATTTCATACCAAAATAGGCCAGAGACCTTTTAAAAATATCTACTTACATATTTAAATTGACTAAAAAAATCTATAAAACAAGTCACGAATATTCACGATCGTGAGGCAAATAATTAATAACGGGAAAACCAATTACGTCACGGCCGTTCTAATTACATTTTAATGTTTCAGGTTGTTCACACTCTCGGCCTATCGCGGACTCCAATCTCATTGCTGTCAAGTCAGCTGAATTCTGGGGTTAGCACTCCCACTGGTCCGAGACCTTCGAATGTTGATGACATAGCAGCGCTGGACAAACTGCTAACTTCATTACTTGGCCTAAAAGACAGCAAGCGTAGATCATTTGCTTCACACCGTGGGACTCCTAGATCCAGTAGAATCCCAAGAAATGCACCAGACACGTTTGGGCACGGTCGCAGAAGGCGATCGGAGTCGTGGCCAGAGAGAATATTCGAGGATTCTGTGGTTCGTAGCGTCATCAGCAATCTGCGGGCTAGTAAAAGAAGTTCGCAGATGGAGGAAGCTTTTATGACCCCTAAGTAGATAGGTGCCTACTTATTATCACGATTTCCAGCCAGTAGAAACTCATTGTCGTAGTGAGACTAAAAATGAAAGTTTATAAACTTGGATTTGCTTATCTTGGCTTGTGTAAGTTACCTCTAGGTACCTACCCCATCACCATACTATACCTTTGAGAACCCTAACTATCGATCCCGATTGTAGGATGTACAAATTCATAAGCTCATTAGTTTACAACAGGGTAGGGCAGGTAATCTAGGTATAACATGATGGCTTAATCGCAAAACATAGTGAGGCAGAGGCAGAGGTATTGTGAGCAAGCTACCTTTTGAGAAAGAGTAATTCTGCGAAAGTGACATTCCGCAAAAGCGACATTATGAGAAAGAGACATTTTACGACCAGCAGACATTATGCGAAAGAGACATTTTGCGACTAAGCCAAAATGATAACAAAAACCATATTGTTTCTTGATAATGTCGATTATTTATTTTGCATTAAATAAATACACAGTAAAATACTTACACTTTTATTTAAATAATTACCTATAAAGTTATAATAAGTACCTATTTTTGTACGTTGGTAAACGTTTTATCACAGCAAAGCTTATGTCGAGGTAATAATAAAATAAAAAATCTGAGAGGATCTACTACACAATTGTAGACAATATTGACGATAAGTGCCATTTTAAAACTATTTGACTTACTAATACAATCATGATTTATTAAGCTAGAAAAAGCCTATGTCAAGATTTGTTACTTATGATCTTACTTTTTATAACTTCAGACCCAGTTTTCATTGGTTTAGTATGTTTGACTTGTGAGGTGTAGACATCATACCCCAATGATATCGTGTTGTCGTAAAGTACTCTGTATCTCGTCGGTAGAAAATAGAAATTGATAATTTGGGCCGGTGGCCAAACCATCCACTCAGCGCGGTACAACCTAATAAACTTATCTTTTACCTCTTCCTTGAAATTTTCAAGAGGATCAGGTT
The DNA here is from genome assembly GCA_947507805.1 of Aporophyla nigra. Taxonomy (NCBI): domain Eukaryota; kingdom Metazoa; phylum Arthropoda; class Insecta; order Lepidoptera; family Noctuidae; genus Aporophyla; species Aporophyla nigra. The sequence goes on along the minus strand of OX382309.1, from coordinate 15,683,840 downwards.
CAAAAAGGGCAAGACTTCCAAAAAATGTCACTATCATAACTGGTGAAAATATAAATTGATCAAGCACCAATTTCTTTGCAACCATGTCTACGGTTTTCCCTATTATAAACTTATCTAAAACTTTGTACCAGTGATGACATAGAATGCCCACAGCGACACCAGAAAACGCCATGTGTGAGCATCTCTTTAGGTCATAGTGAGTCTGTTCTTTTATGTATATTTCGTAACTCTGTTCCATTAGATCACCTACCGACGATAAGCTTAATGATATGGAAACATTTGTATATAGTAAATATTTGTCACTAAACGCTACATTTATAAATCTTCTAAAAACTGGTATGGAAGTTGTTCTCCTTACGTTTGCGGCAAAGGTTCTCCAAGTGGAACTTAGTAATTTCATTATCTGTAAATAAACACATTGTGTTAATTTAAACCAGTGATTTGATTATATTAACGGGCGGCACATTGTGTCAGAATAATGGGCTTTGCTGTCTTAGAGAATTCTAATTACATAGCATAGGTACAGTAAAGGTTGTCCTTCAGTCCACAGCACATGCGTGGTAACAATTTGTTATTTACAGTTCTTTCATATCATACTCTAGCTTGTTCCAGCGGCATCACCCGCATATTATAATTAATATAAACCTTCCTCTTGAGTTACTTTGTCTATTCTTGAGTTACTTTGTCTATTGATGAAAACCGAATTAACATAAATTTCGTAGTTGAAAAGATCTAAGCGTACAGACGCGAGAAGTGACTTTGTTTTATACTACCTATGTAAAGGTTGCAGTAGGTAAGGGCTGTTTTCATGGTGCAATTATTTTCATTACTTATACCACTTGTGGGCAGTTGACTGTACTATAAGTTTGCTTCGCAAATGATAGAAAATAACGGCTGTTAATTAACCTATTCGAGGGAAGATTAAAAAAATAGAGCTCGCACATCCTGCAGTCTCTCAACTGTAAAGCTTTCGTACCAAAACTAGAGTACCAACCAAACAGCTATTTCCGAAAATGTTATCGACTATGCTAACAATATGGAGCTTGCTTCGCTCGCTCTTCCATCCTACTCTATCTTAATTCTTATGCTCGTCTATACCTACATATAAATCGACACAGTTCAAACTCTTTCTCTATGCATTACAAAATAAAACCGATACCATTCGAGCCGAGACGTAAAAATTATATCGACTCGCTTTGCTCGCTCTTGCATCCAACATTCTCTTAGTTGACTTGTGCCTAAGGCGACAAAGTTACTCCTTGTATGAATGGAAAAACGATAACCTAACAAATTCGAGAAGAAAAGCAAAAATGATCGAGCTCGATCGTGGTGCTGAATATGCACCCCCTGAATATAAACTTGCCGGCGCCTATTATGGTCGCCATGTATTATCTGCTCTGGTTCGCTTAAACTGGCAGCAATTATTACGGCTTACGTTTGGACGGGGCATTTACCCCGTTCCGATAGTTGGTAGTAAGCATTTACGTAGTCGTAGTTCTTTCTATGATGGTATCATACGCCCTAAATCTGCAGGTCGATGCATATGATAGATCCCTACGTTCAACATGTCAGGATCATGTAAACTAGTGGAAGTATAAATGTATCATAAATGTTGAATAGATGAACTGCCAACCTACGCAAGTATGCAGCATTGGGCGTCAAAGGTCATTCACATAGATATCCAAATCCGATATCCGTGGTCGTTCATCTATTGCCAGCCAACCAGTCATGATCTACATAGGAAGAACTAAAAAGTACTAATCTAGGAAAAACAAACTGTATGCAAGCGAAAAATTTATTGTTGAAATTAATACTTAATACAAAAACAGGAGCATATTAAAGGATGATCTTTGTTCAATCTAAATCTTATTAATTGACTCAGGACAGTAAGTATTTTCTGTATTCATTTGGCTATTCAGTCTTTGTTTTTTTATCTATTTCAGATTTCTCTGGCTTTGCATGCTTCACATGAGACGTAAAGACATCATAGCCCAGAGATATTGTGTTATCATACGCTACTCTGTATTTGGTAGGTAAAAAATAAAAGTTTATAATCTGGGCAGGTGGCCACACTACCCATTCAGCTTTATACAGTGTCCAAAACTTGGATTGCACTTCATCAGTGAAGTTAGCTATCGGGTCATTTTCAAATAGGGCTACTGTGGCAAAGAAAGATAAAATGACTACGGGAGAACAGAGAAACTGATCCAGTAATAATTTTCTCAGAACCATATCAAAAGTCCTGCCAACTATTACTCTATCTATAAAAATATACCAGTGATGGCATATTAATCCTGCTGTGCTCCCTGAAAATGCCATATGGCCAGTGCGCTTGAAATCAAACTTATCATTCCCTCCTTTATGAACTTCATACGTCTGTTCTAACAAGTCTCCACAAGTTGATACTCCCATAGATATTGTGATATTAGTGTAAAGTAGATTCTTGCGATGAAATGCATGATCAAGTGCATGTTTGTATGAATCGTAACTTTGGGAAAAGATTCTTCTCATAACCATTATTAGAATATTATCTAAAACAAATGAGTATAAACGCAATTATGTAATCATTATACCTATAATATTTTATACATACTATGAAATTACTAAATAATACTTGTATCTTCCTTTTAAGCACTATATTTTAAGCACTATTACACCTTTTTAAAACCTATTGACCTCTCCAGTTGGATTAATATGGCAAACGTTTCAGGGCCCATGCCACCTAGTTAGTAGTATTAAGACTGAGAACCTATGTTATTTATTTTAATAATATTTATGTACACACAGAAAAATACATACGGGACATAGGGTTTGTTATTTAATTTATATAATATAAATTAAATAACAAATTAATAATATTTTTTCATTGCACAACTGTATTTAACATAGATATTTATTTGTTGATTTATAAGCTAGGTGCTCCCCAGCACCTAGCTAAGGCAATTAATATAAAATCAAACTGTCAATAGTTTATTTGAGTAAGGTTTTCAGCCATTTTTTATAGTAAATATTAGTTTCAGCTGATATCATCCAAGTGACTTATGTGAAAACTATCTTTGCTTTGGCAAAATGAAGTCCTTTTGCTTGAAGTAAACTTTAAATAGTGGTTCTAACGTCTAATAGAAGTACACAGTTTGTGTACTTCTGTACTATGCACGCAGATGTTGTTTAAGAAAGACATCGAAATCATGTCCAAAGCAATGGTAGGCTCCCATTTTTATTACTACTACTACTACTTTAGAGTTTTCCCTATGGTCATGACTGACTGACTGACATGAAAATAATTCAACACAAATTTTCAATTGAATAGATTATAAGTTCTTACAATATCACTTTAATTTAGAAAATCTGCAAATATTATAGTATAAAATACTTACCATTTAAAGTAACGACGTAAACAAACAACAATATTAAATTTATATAATTTCCATAACAGACTTTAAAACCTCTTACATATTATTTTATTCGTTATAGTATTATATAACGATGCTGAAATTAAATTACTTGATTTTTCAGGTAAATTCTAACCTCAAAAATTAAAGTAATCCCCAAAAAACCCATGCCGAGAAGTGTCAGCTGTCAGCCGATGTAAGTGTCAAAGTTAAAGTGCCGTGCCCGGCCGTGCCCTACCGTGCCTGTCTGTGCCAAGTGCCAAGGCCTGTGCGCAATCCAGTTCCTTGGCGCAATCGCAGCCACAGATAACAAATTGCCATTATAAATCTCCTTTGTCTCCTGTTCTGCCACAGATTATGATGACGGATTTAACCGTTAAGGAGCTTCCGAGACTATCAACAATAATGGTTTGAAGCCTTAATTTTTGTAACATAACATAACATAACATCACGCCTTGGTTCCTCGAAGGAAAAAGTGTACCTGTAGTACACCCACATTTTGCCAGTTCCGTTTAAGTCCCATGTAATAGGGGGTGAGCCTATTGTAATCAACCAGGCACAAATAGAAACTCCGGGCTGTTACTAAGAATTTCTAGATAACTAGTAAAACCCAAGAACATTTTGCTGAACATAGGAATCGGACTCAGAGCCTCATGCTCAGCAATAGTGCTTACGACCACTAGACCAACCAGGCAGTCAAGTCAAGCAAGTGGAGGCAACTATATTTAAAAATAGTTGCCTCCACTTGCTTGACTTAAATTCTAATTATCTATTTACGTGAAGCAAAAGCTTTGTACGCACAGCCACGATTCAAGCTACACATTTCCAGTAAGTATAATTTGACTTCTCGTTGTTTATGCAACGAGAGGTCAGCTAAACCTGGAAATGGACCTATAGCTCGATATATTGTCGTGTGTTTACATACCACTTTTTACGAAAATTTCACGGACGGAGGAGTGTGAAATTTGGTATAGTTAAAGTTTATATGGCGGTGGAGTGCATAAAGCGGAACTTGGTTAGACTGGAAGCCGAACCCAACATAGTTGAAAAACAGGATACATGATAAGTAAAATGATCTCATTCCAGACTATGAGCATTTGCAAGTTTTAAATAATACCTACTAAAAATCGGATTATTTACGTTTGTAGATCGAATTTCATTTACACTAGCTTTTACCAGGGGCACCGCCCACCTATTATGCATAAAAACCTTCATCGTGAATCAGTCTGCCTATTGATGAAAACCGCAGTTTAAACGATTTGTTAGTTTGTTTTATACTATATAAAGAATATGTACTTTTAGCAGGAGAGTGCTGGCTAGCTGCATACGTAGGTCTACGCCTACGATTTTATGATATGGTTTCCTGATCATTCGTGAATTTGAGATCTTATAAAATGTTCAGCTACGACTATGCGCACCGTGCGTTCGGGACATTTGGCTCGGATAAAACCGGATAACGTCACCCCGAACACAGTGCTTAGGTACATAATTTTTTGCTAATCCGCCGCAAAGGAACATAAAAATTTTAATGAGGGCATAGTGCTAGGTACCGTGTGGTGCCGGACGTAAAGAATAGCATCACCCCATTTCTTCCCGTGGGTGTCGTAAGAGGCGACTACGGGACTTACTAGAGAATGGGCAGCAGCGTTCTCTATGCATTTTACCACCATACTGCGATCGCCAATCCGCCTGCCAAGCGTGGCGATTATGGCAAAGCCCCCCAAATTGGGGGAGGCCTATGTCCAGCAGTGGACGTATTACGGCTGAAATGATGATAGTGCTAGAGAAAGATTGATTTTAGCCAACAATATTTATTTCTCATGAGTAGTCATGACTCATGAGCCATCTTGTACAGAATTCTCCATCTACAAAAACAAATAAATACAAATAGGTCGGACAGCTTTCTACACGCCGCTAGGAGTAGTTCTATCTGTGGTTTCTTATCTATTGATCCGCGTCAATCTGCAATATTCTTCTGCAACATCTGTAGTCTATGCTATGGTCCTACAGGGTTACCAACTTGGGGGATTTCCCCCCAAATTTAGGGGATAAATAAAGGGGATGGGATTTTTTTAGGGGCGTTCTATTTTTAGGGGTATTCCTAGGGATTTTTTGCCATCTTATATTTCATCTACTCCAAAGTATGATGATGGTCAGATTCACATTGCAGCGGAATGGTGGATCTTGCACAACATTTAATCTATCTGTTAAAATGATAAAATTATTTAATGTCAACATGTATGATGATTTCAAAAGCTCAGAACCAGAAGAAAATGATATTATATTTCAAGTATTAAATGATGTATGAATAAACAATATTAAAAACAAAAATAAAGTGGTCGAAGTCTAATATATTTTCATTAACATTTTTTAGGGGAATTTTGCAGTAATTGTTGCAATTTTAGGGGTTTCTAACTTAAGCTTTAGGGGTAAATATTTTTGGATGTTGGTATCACTGTGGTCCTAATAAATTCACGACTTTCTTGAGTACAATTCGGTCTTGTTGATTTTAATTTTGTTAATTCTAAGGAATTTCGAGGCTTTAAATAACTGTAAAGACATTTACAATGGCAGGTAAACATAGTAGAATAAATCCCGTAACTGTCTCGTCGAATTCGTTGATATTTACGATTTGTAACTTAGCCGCGAATTGACGTGAGTAAGACTCAATCGCGGCTATATCTTGTTTAATGTGTAAAACGCACTGAATCTGTTTAAAACATCTTAAGTTTGTGCATGTGTTTGTGATCACGTCGAAATTTAAGTGCTTTAATGCAAGTTTCATTGATTTTCAGATAAATTAACGCTTGATAGATATGCTATGAAAGACCGGTCAACGTCCCATCTCCGTATTTACGTCGGTGGTTTACAAGACGGCGCAAATCTTGAAGAATTATACGATCACTTCATACCTTATGGGCAAATTAACGGCATTGTTATTAATAGAAACTTTGGATTTGTACAGTTTCAAGATGAGTCAAGTGCTCAGGAGGCTATTATCAAAGGCAATGGAAGTATTTTCCAAGGTAAAAGCCTCAACGTTAAGACCGCACAGACGAACCTTACAGTTGACAAAAGGTAAGTCACTTAAAGAAACTAAAAAAAAATACGGAATGCACATTTTGGAACAAAAACTTATTTTCTGCTTTAGACCTTTATAGCTAGTAGCTAATCCACTGTTAATGTAGAAGAGTTCTGGTTATGGTGGTGGTATAATGTTCCCACTGCTGGGACACAGGCCTCCTCTCAGAGAGAGGGAGTGGGCCATAATCCACCATGCATGCCTAGTGCAGTAAAGCTCATTTAAACTTAATTATTGGAATCATCAACATGATACAAAGAACTCACTAGCAGCACTGCACAGTCAACATATCTTAATTGTACATTTGAAACACTCAACAAACTCTCTTACTGACAGACAACTGCTGCTGCCAGGTTTGAGATTTGTTTGAAAGAGATACCGTGGCCCTGGCATATAGGAAACTGAAGGAACACGGGTGGGTTTTAGTCCGTAAAAGTCTGACACGCCTTTCTGCTGCACCCAGAGTGGGAGATGTCATTTAATAATTTCCCACCTGGAATAAAAAGCCCTAGAATTTAGCCTGGGATAATTTATATTACATGTTGTTTGGTTTGTTGCTCTTAAACAAACAAACCACAATTAACTATGTGTAATGAATGTTTAATATTATAATATTGGTAATTGTTTACCGCAGACATGGAGATGATTCAATGCAAGAAATGTCACCAGGAGGATCCCTTAATGATAAGCAAGGCATGGGTACTGGTGATGAAGGGAACGAGGAACTTTATGATAGTTTTGGAAACTTCATAGGGGAGCCGAGTAAGTAATTTTACACTACTTTTTTTTTAAGAAAGCACCACCTCCTTTCTTCCCAGTGTCGTAAAAGGCGACTAGTGTTTTACTTGAGAAAGGGGCAACAGCTTTCTCTATGCATTTTACCACCACACTGCTATCGCTAACCCATCTGCCAAATGTGGCGATTATGCCCGTGGGGAGACCTATGTCCAGCAGTGTGTCTTTCGGCTGAAATGATTAATGATGAAGTAACGTGCCAGTGGCCCGAATTTAAATAAATAATTTGACTTTACAGGTTATGAAGAATTTGATGAGGGGTATGCAGGCAATCCAGCTTGGGAAGGCCGAGGGGGAGGGCGCGGGCGCGGGCCTGGGCCCGTGAGGGGAGTGCGAGGGCGCGGCGTGCGGGGCCGCGGGGGCGCGCCTGGCTTCCGCGACCGCTCGCCTGTTGCTGGCGTACGGAGTACGTTTAATGACGCTCTTTTATTTATAAAAGAAAAGAAATAAAATATATTAATTTGTGCCAAATGTGATGCTAAGAAAAAATAATCCATATTGTTCCCCAATGTCACTTTTTGTGTCACAAAAAAACTAATTGGGGTAAACATATGGTCACAAAAAAACCAATTGGGGTAAACATATGTCATGTCCACCTAGGACGGCCATCAACAACCCCTAAAGAGAAAAAGCGATAACAGAGCCAAAACGTAATGAACTTTTTAATTGTACGCTAGTAGCAGTTATCACAAATGGAGAGAACGGATAGAAGCCTTCGCCCATAATTGGGACAATAATGAGCTAATAAATTAATAACAATATTAAAAAAACTACAAGGCTTTCTGAAATTGCTGCCTAAAGCAAAAGGAAAAAGCCAGGCCAGGTGTCAACAGCGTATGCATTTCCGTAGCGAAGGTTATCGACGTGCTCCACACTGCGTGCCTATTGTTGGTGCTATTTTATACAAAACTAGTTTTTGATAGTGGCTTCGCCCGCGTGAAAGTCTGAAATTATGGCACAGAAACATAAGTTATAAGCTATCTGAATTCCAAATTTCATGCAAATCCGTTCTCAAGTTTTTGCGTGAGACATCCCAACATTTACATTTTTATAATATTTGTAAGAAGTTAGATTTAGCCGTTGGATTTATGCGTTGAGAAACAACTCTGCTCAATGCAACTTACCTGGTGAACGCCATGGTTTTATAGCTTCGCGTTACTTAGTGTTTTCAAATACCACTATTTTACAAAGTGACTGGCATCAGCAATACTGGCCTGCATCACTGTGTTATTTGATATTCCTGGGACCTAAACAATGCTTTACATATCAGCAGATATCAAATTTCACAGAGTATACTAATGTTGCTGCTATGTTATCTCACTGTGGCTCACTCAGGTATTATTTCAATATCTACACATAAACTGTGAATTTTCTCTTAATTTTTATTCATTTTCCCATAATTATGTAGACCATTATAATATTTCCTGATCTCTGCTGATTAGTTACAGACTGGAAAGAACGAGGTAACTTCGATCGCTACCAACAACAGATGTCAGATTATCCCAGAGCACTGCCAGTTACAGAGAGAAATGACTGTGAAATTATTGTGGTCTCCAAAACTCTTACGTAAGTACCAAAGTCTGTCTTGAGAACATTGTAAAAATCATGAGAACATTGTAAAATACTAAAATCTAGTAAATATCTTGAATATTTGTTGGGGCCTCTGACTTGATGCATACGTAGCGCTTTTTTTTTCCATGATATTTGAAGGAGACATAAATATTCATTAAAAAACTTAAACATCATAGTTTTGTAACGACATACTTAATTACTACTCATAAAACATCATTTTGATTTTTATGGACACACATTTAATGTAACTTTGTTTTATTTCTACATCTCTAGGGAAAATACGTACGTATTTCATTTGTATTTGCATGCATCTCCAATGTTTTTATTTAAAGATCACTATTCGTAATTATTAGAATATTTACTTAATGTATACTGCCATTTATTATACTATTATAAGTTATTTAATTCACTATAACATTTACATGTTTTATAGGCATAAACTAATATATTATTAATAATTATGTACATGTATATATACATGTACATAATTATTAATGAGTTATTAGTAATGAGTTTTTTGATGCCGTCTGATTCTTTTCTCTCTCTTTTTATAAAAAGAGAGAGAAAAGAATCAGACGGCATCAAAAAACTCGTCTGCATCGCTGTCAATGGGAAAAGTGCCCAAAATGCTGGCAGCATTGCCACCTTGTATGGCAATGATTCTTTGGCCAAAAAATAGGCCAGCCCTCTGGGCACGTGAAGAGTTGACCAACTGCTTGGGTATGTCTCGAAAAACCAAGTGGGCACTCGGACTTTATAAGTAAACATATACCATATATGAATAATATAAAAATATATGAATCGATCTTTTCTCAATGTGTTTAGAATTTTGAATCATGATGTTACTTGGATTTTATTGGTTATAATGTAAAACATTTAACCATTTTAGTTTTCTGATTTTTAGAGAGTACGCCGAATATATCGAAGGTCGCCTCAAAAGACTAGGAATTGTGGTTGATCTTTTATTTCCCATGGAAGATGTGCCTATTGGGAAAGTGCTAGGAAACATTGCGTCGCGCGGTTGCCTATACGCGATACTAGTCATGCCACAGAATCAGGAAAATAGATCTCTAACTCTTACGATACTTCACGGATTACCACAAGGTGAGTGAAATAGATATACAGTAGAGCAGCCTTTCCCAAAGTGGGCGATAACGCCCCCTTGTGGGCGCTGCAGGCCTAAAGGGGGGTGGTAAGAGACTCAGAAAAAAAAATGGAAGGCTCTACACAACGCCCCCATTTTTTTAATAAGGCTGCAGTAGAGCGTTGATTATCCGAACGTCGATCAACCGAACGACCGCTTATCCGAACGACTACGCCCGTCCAACTCGTGCGTGATATCCTCCTGCCGCGCTACAATACACGCGAAATTGTTTCGAACTGTTAGTTGTATGTACTCATATGTCACTCCCTAGTAGCCGTTATTTGATAAACTAAATTTTGTCGCGTGAAAGAAACGGTTTATTTGTCACTAGCTTTTGCCCGCGGCTTCGCCCGTGTGGATGTCGGAAATTAACGCAGGAAGACGTACTACCGCAGTAAGATGTGTTAATTCAGGTTATATAATAGGTAATAGCTGTTACCCGCGACTTCGTCCGCGTGGTATTTAACAAAAAGTTTTTCATAAAAACTGTCTTTGAAAACTACGCTGACATACGTCTCAAAATTCAGCGTGTTATTAGTTTTTTTAAACTATTATTTATTTTTTCTAAAATAAAAGTAGCCTAAGTTACTCCTTGTTACATCAGCTATCTGCCAGTGAAAGTTCCGTCAAAATCGGTCCAGCCATTTCAGAGATTAGCCGGAACAAACAGACAGACAGACAAAAATTGTAAAAAATGTTGGTTTGGTATATGTACCGTGTATACATCCATATACACTTAGTAAAAAGTGGGTATCTTAATATTAAAAACAGACACTCCAATTTTATTTAATTGTATAGATGGTCACAAAAATCCACATTTTACCATACGCGTATTTAAAACAAGGCAAGAACTTGCTGGGTCACTTAAAAAATTGGGCTGCATAGGGTATTTTCCGTTTTTTTAAAAACAGTTTCTTTTTGAAGACTGGGAAGAAATATTCAACAGAAAAATAAAATTTATCTTATCAATGTCCATTTTACGCGTTAGAAGTGAAAAAAATCTAATTTGTTTTAATGGTTTTGAATTTACCGCCAAAACGCTCGGTGCGCTGACGTTTACCGTGTGACGTCACTTTTGTGTGTATTGAATTTTGACTTAGGTATGTGATCTGTGCATGATCTGTGCTCGATCTGTAAATCTCGGAGTGGATTTAGGATATATTTAGGATTTTTGGAATGGATTAATGGAAATACAATGGAAGCTGGTTTTATAAAAGCCGATAGTGCAAATCTGCCCACAGTAGATGTTTTTATAGTTGGAAATTTCTTTGCAAACAACCCCGATTTTTGTGCTACGGAGTAGGTATAAATAGTTTATGTGGCGCATTTTTAAAAGTATTTGTACACAGAGGCACCACACACCAGTAATAACATTTTCTATCCATTTGAGATACGAAATTACTTGATCGAAATACTGTTTACAACGTGTTTACACAAAGATGACGTCACGTTATCGTACGGAGCGTTTTGGCGGTAAATTTAAAACCATTGAAAATAAATTAGATTTTAATCACTTCTAATGCAGAAAATGGAGATTAATTACAAAAAATATATTTTTCTGTTAAATATTCCTTCAGTCTTCAAAATTAAATAGTTTTAAAAAAAGTGGAAAACACCCTATTTTGGATTTAATAGGGAATAACTAGCTTTTGTCCATGCCTAAGCCACTTCCCTGCCAAAGCGAACGTGAAACGGGTAATTTGTTATGGAGATGACGATCCCAATATCGATAACATTCCATATTTTTTCCTTATAAAATCAATTATTTATGTATGAAAATTATTTTTAAGTTGGCTATAAAATTATATCAACACTGACGAATTTGGTGAATGTGACTAAGCCAGTTCTTCTCATTAGCCCTTCATATGTCTAAACATAAGGTTTTCATTCACCTGTACATAAATATGTATGGGTGAATCGATACAGTTCGAAAAAACCGGTTTTCCGAACACTCCTGTGATCCTGTCCCCCAATTAGTTCGGATAATCGACGCTCTGCTGTATTTTATATGGGGTAGCAGGGACATCAACAGTAATACTAAGTTGAACATTTTCGTCGAAAAAAAAATTGCTGTTCTGTACATTTTCACCGCTTAGGTTTTGTATGAAACAGTAGATTTTAAAAAAAACCTACGTAATATTAAAATGCAGGAGCTTCAGAATCATGTACTGAATCTGATTACGCGTTGATGTCCGAACCATCCTGTATACTAAATTTCTATTTTAGTATGTTGTTTGATTAACCTAAGGGGGCATCCATTAATTACGTGAGGCATTTAGAGGAGGGACGGGGTCTAGCGGAATCTGACACAATCTCACATGCGGAGAGGGGAAAGCCCCCTTACTCTGCCCCCTTTGTCTGCCTCGTTGGTCTAGTGGTCGCTAGCGCTATCACTGAGCATGAGGTCCTGGGTTCGATTCCTAGGTCGGGCAAACTATTAATGGGTTTTTTTCTATCTGGAGTTTCTTAGGTACGCGTGCGTGTGACATAGTGCCGTGCTTCCAACCAGCTTCCTTAGTCCCGTTAGAAGTACCAACGAAACACAGTTGCTAACAATAGAACTCTGTACTTATTAACGATTTGTATGTAACAGAACACCGCAACATGCCTTTGGAGGACGCCTTACAGCTGCTTTCACGCAACTTCCAAGAGGTGCAGCGCGGCGGTCCGTCCGGCAGAGAGGCTGTGTACGCACTGCTGGGCCAGCTCGCCGACGGACGCACGCTCACCGTCATGCAGTACGATAAAGTCATTGAATACCTACAGGTCAGTTGTACATCACTACCCAGTCCGGTATGACAGCAAAGTCAGGGTTATGTTTTTATACGTATCTACGTATTTTTCTATGTTATTCCTTATACAATGAAACATCCTAACGGCTGGATGGATTTTAATACATAACATGGTCGACTCGTCTAAAAATGCACGGTTTTGCCCTCTTTTCGATTATCCTTTTGAAACGAAATGTTGATAATTTCTTGAAATATATATTTTCTGAAACTTCTGACTAAAACAAAAAAGGCGTTAGTTTATGTATGTATGCACTATTATTCACGGACTGCCTTGTTTCTCGAACTGCTGGTCAAATGTGGGCGTGTATTGAACACTTCTGCATACCCCTTCAGAATTCCTGGCGCGATGTTATCAGTGTTATAAATGTCACGAGGGCAATGACCTATTGTTTACGATATTAAATATTAGCGCTAGATTTTATGTATTTATTTTTATCCTTACAGGAACGTAGAGAGCAGCAAGTGAAGATAGAACTTGGAGAGCCCCTCAATACGGCGCCTACTAACAAAACACAAGTAGAGCTCCAACAGAGAATTCTAAGTATTCTGAATGAAAAGAAGGTAACAACTCCGGTGGAACCGGTCCCGCCACCCGTCGTTCCCACGCCGCCTGCGAAGCCAACACAGAACAAGCTGCTAAATGATCCCACTGTCAGAAAAGCATTAGATACAATCCTACAAAAATTCACATAGAATTTATTTTATTTGTATAAGTGCAATTTTATTAGGAACCCGTAATAACTTTGTGAATGGATTTATGCTCAATTCAATTTGTCAAATTTTATTAAATGCTAATGCAATAAAAAGAATAATTAATAATACTATATGATACTTCGCTAAGAAAATTTGTTTGAAAGTTAATTAGTCAAAATATTTTTATCAGATTTATCTCAATAGCTAAAATTGAGCAAATCCAGGTTTTCGTCTCAGTAGATGCAGCATCATAGAATGTATTTTTTAAAGCATTTACTGACAATAAAACTCGACCTTATGTTATATCAGTTTTATTTATTAAGTTCATACATAATTAGAGGTGGTCTAAACAAATTGTCCACAGAGCTAGCAGTTCATTGGTGACTTCAAGTGACAAACAGTGCTTTACAGTTGTTATTACATATTTACATACACACGAAACAGTTATTATATATTGATGCTAACAACTAAGATTTAGATTTCCTCAAAAAGAGTTTAATACAAAAATTTTGATTGGTTCTCATGTTTGTATTTTAAATGACCCCCAGCTATAAACTAACACCCAAAGCTGTTTCAGTCACAAAAATAAAATCTACATGCAAGGATTTCAGAATAACAATATGTAAACATGATTATTAGATGTCTAGAATATTATTATACCGCCAGCAGTTTTCCCTGAACTTCGTTACATGCCGAACGGCAAGATCTTTATGTACAAATATGAGGATAACAATTAGTAGAATTTAGATTTCAGGAATACATAATTATGGCATTTTAAGAATTTGCAACTTCAATTATTTAATGGCTCTATATTATATGATTATTATTTAAACATCATCCCACTGAGATCAAGGCTCTGAGTCTTTTTTTCTATTAACTTTCAAAAGCATCATCTTTTTAAAAATTATATTCTTTCATCTTTCTAGAAGTTATTAGCTATACAAGATATATATATGATAAACTAGGATAACATTACGAATATCCACATCTTACTCTATATTAACATATCCACATACGCCCTTACTACTACAGCGACTAAATGCCACCACACCCATCTAACTCCATAAAGCTTTGTTGGAAGAATTTGGTGTCAGTTTAGAGCTCGATGGGTGAGAGCGATATTTACATGGGATCAGTCAGGTATTGACTGCAATGCCAACCACAACGGTGCAGGCCATTCTGCAATCCTTTGAATCCTTTTAAATTCGTCATTTTAATTAAGTAGATCTTTCTGGTGGGTCTTCTTGTTTGGAAGGATCAAAACCCTCTTTTATGTGTCCTCCTGTACCTTTGGGATCTAAATCTGTCGCCCAGCTGAAGTGCATGAGTGCTAAATGAGAATTACCTAACTTATTGTGGACTTTTCCAAGCAAATAATACACTAATGATTCTCTTGGAGCAATATCTTTTAAGTGATGGAGATCTACTAAAGCATCTTCTGGTCTACCAGCACGTAATAATACAGAAGCTCTGTGGAAACGGCATAAAGGATTCTCTGTGTCTAAAGCAACAGCCCTTTCTAGGGTAGCAAGGGCTCGGTCCATCTTACCCAAAGCAGCTTGCGCTAATCCCAGCTGACATCTCAATACTCCTGAATGGGGATGTATAGTAAGAGCGCGACGAATATGCACTTCCGAAGGTTTCCAGCGCTCTTGGCGCGCATATACTGTTGCTATACCAAACCATGCAACGTAATTACGCGGGTCTATTGCTACTGCTGCTCGGAAGCTCGAAAGAGCTTTGTCTGTCTCCTCAGCTACTGCATACTCATGGCCCAACAAAGCATGGGCATAAGCTGCTTCAGGATTAAGCTGAACTGCCCGTTTGAAGAATTTCAATGCTGTTTCTCGCTCTTTATGGAGTGAAAAGCAATTCCCAGCTGCAAGCCAAGCAATAGGGTCTTTCCTGTCCAGTTCTACTAATTCTTGAGACAATGCTGATAATTGTGCTTCTCGTTGTAAATGCCACAAGCAAGTACTATAGATGTCCATCCCTTCTGTACGATTTGGATACTGTTTTCTAATTTCAGCAAATATTTTAGCAGCTGCCTCATATTGAGCTAGTTCATAATGGGCTTTTGCTATCATAGTTTGGACCCAGGGAGATGCTAGTTGCTTTGGTGATGTCTCTTGGAATAATTTAATTGCATTTTTGCAGTCTAAGAAAGCCAGTGACTTATATGCTTCTCCTAACTCTCTCATTAAATTTAGCAATGCTACACCATTGGAATTCTTTGATGGGATTGTTGGTGTACCTGTCTCTACACTTTTGTTCCTTTCATTAACATCCACTGAATTTGATTTGATATTTTTGGCTGTACGCTGTTTATTTTTTCTTGAGGGACTTTTAGGAGCTACAAATTTTCTACTTGGCGATTTATTGTTTTCTTTGACTGAGTAACTGCTGTTGTTATTGCTAAATAATCTGGATGACCGGCGTGGAGCTGGTCCAAGTGTACACCTAGGTGCTGGACTAAACACTGCATCTTTTAACTGACCCATCTGTGCTCGTAATGAATTTACTATCTTCGGTATGGCCTTTTGCTCATTGGAGTCTGTTAGAGTTGGTGTATATAATACAGGAGATTCTTCCATTGGCAGCATACCAAAAGACGGCGAAAATGGAATGGGTGCCATGCCACTGAACACACTGTGCATTCTCTTTATAGGCGCTTGTGCTTCAGGAGTGATGCTTGTGGACATTGACATAGGGGTTCTCATGGCTACATTATTTGGTGTGACATTAGTATTCATAGCAGTATTATTAGGAATGTTACTATTGACAAATGAAATGTTTTCTGAATTGCTGACTAGATTCACTAATGTAGTTACACCAAAAGTAAAGTCAGAATTGTTCATTTGGAATACATGGTGGGGGTCTACTTTCTCACCCATATTACACAGTTGAGAGAAAGATTTCCACATAAATGGGTTCAATGAAAGTGCCTTCCGTTGAGCATCAGCCGCTTTACTTCTCCTTTCCGTGAGGTTATAAATTTTACCCAGTAGTTGTAATGCATATGGGGCTTGTTCACCAAACTCAGTAGCAACAATATCTAAACTATTTCCAATTGTAAGTTCAGCATCCTTATACCTAGAAACAAAAAACAATGAATGCAGTAAAACTAAAATCTGAAATAATTATTATCTTTTAGTATCTTTGATTATTATCAATTTGTTAATCTTGCATATTAGTTTAAAACAAAATTAATTAATAGTATAATGAATTCAAAATTATCACTTACGCTTTTAAATCAAAGAAACATTTGGCTAATAGGAACCTGGCCTGTGGTAAAGATAATGACATGTTTTGCAACAAATGCTGGGCCTCATTTATTTTGCTAGCTCTATAGTAACAAGTTCCCAATAGAAATGCAGTTTCCTCTGATGCAACTGAAAAGGAAACATAAATGTAATCAACAAATGCATGCCAAGTGCTTAATTAATTTCGAAATCAGGAATTACGTAAAAATCAATAACAGCACACAAAATGCAGGTGTTAAACAATGACTAGAAGTACTAAATTTTGGTCAAAAGATGTGTTATATCCTTACCTTCGGCGTGTAGTCTCTCAGCCAGAAATGTAGCATTGTCGTATTCATAATTATTCAGACAATCCCAAACGATAACCTGTGGGAATTTAAAACGAATTGAAACGTCTCTGCAAAAATACTTTGACAGTTCCTAAGAAAAATCAGTTTGTAACTCACCTGTATAGGTTCTTGAACAATCATTTTTGTGGATTATGTGCACTTCTGTGAATGTAAATACTATAAAATATTCACATCGCAAGCAACGATTATTAAACAGACACAATATAAATTAGAGCGTATCTTTTACGACGGACATTTTCATTTTTGTTAATTGTCTATGATAAATGTATTGCCAGCACTTTAGTATAAAAAGCTTCCGTAAAATACAAAAAATTTAAATGTACACGAACAGTTTTTAAATCATGTAAGTTTCTACTAGTTTATTTACATTTTACGTGTTTTTGACAGAAACTAAACCTCACGTTTAAAAAAAACATCAGTCAACTCATTATTTATTAAAGCCCGGAACATATGTACATCTGACTGTATTTTATGAGATTATTTAATTAACCCGTGAGGACAGCCAATTAAATACAACAATTCTTGGGTCCACCTAGTTTCACAACGAAATATAAAGTAGGGAAATTCTGAGCTTTGTAAGAAAATACTTATAGAATTTTAGACAAACCGACGGCGTGGGTGTGTACAGCTATACAGTGCCCTCCAAAAGTTCGTTGAAATGATCAATAATGTAATAAATGTGAGGGAATTATAATAAAACCAAACAAAATCATGGCTTCAAGAACTAAATAAATTAAAATATAATCAATTTAGAATATTTTTATCAATAAGAGAACAATACCAACTTAAATAATTATAATTAATGTCATGTTTATGAAGATAAACAGTGAAATTACTGTGCCAAAAATAGGTTAAAATTGTTGAAAAAAATGTTTTTAGGACTGTGTCTTTGCCAATGTTTTAACTTTTAATGTTTCGCATGACCACCATTATTCTGTAGAAGTGCTTTAAGTCATCTAGGCATTGATTCTACAAGATTTTGTAATGTTTGGACCGGTATAGACGAACATGTTTCAAGAGTTTTATTTCTGAACAAATTCTTGTTGCGTCTTATAGAAACAGGGATCCAGCGGTCTAATCCATCCCACAAATGTTCAATGGGGTTAGGGTCGGGTGACATTGAAGGCCAGTCCAGTAACTTCACTTCGATATCTTCAAAATATTCTTTAGTTATCCTTGCTGTATGATTCGGATCGTTGTCTTGTTGGAACTTGAAAATCCGATCTACCCCCATTGTTTCAGCAGATTGTTATAAATTGTCACGGAGAATGTTGCAATTGGTTATTTGCAGTCGGCACATACCATGCCAAGAAAAATACCCCCAAACCATCACACTCCCACCGCCATATTTCACATTGGGTTGCAAGTATTTTTAGTTGTAAGAGTTATCATTGCTTCTGCTCTATACGGTTTGCCGACATTGATTTCCAAAGAGTTCAAACTTTAATTCATTGCTAAACACTACTCTCTTCCAAAAGTCTATTGGCTGATCCGAAAACTTGCGGGCGAACTCCAACCTTAGTTTTTATGAATCGATTAAAAGAGGTTTCTTCCTGGCAACGTGACCTCATAAATTAGCATCATGCAGGCGTTGCCTGGTAGTAGTTTCAGAAACCGAGGTTCCTGCTTCCTGTAACCGGTCTTTGATCTCTCGTACGTATCTCAATCTTAGGATTGATTTTACACTGTCGCACTTTTTGTCGCCTATCTGCAAGACTAGGAAATTCTAAACTCTTCTTTATTATTTTTCGCACACCTGCTGGACTAACTTTGAACTTTAGTGCTGTTGGAAAATTTCCAACAGCACTAAAGTTTTTCAATTTTTTGTATGCACACACAATCTTCGTTCTTTCTTCTATTGTTAATTTTCGCCTCGGAGCCATTATTTATTCAAAAACAGTCCAATCACCTCACAAAATCTTTTTATGAAATTTAAATTACCCACACTGCCCTACCAATATTAATAAATGAGCTTAAAACCGCGAGAGTATCGGAAATCGTTAAAAGTTTCCTACTTCAACTGACTTTTGATGCACTCAATTAAAGTAGTGAGCACATAAACATAGATTATGAAAGAAAACAAAATGAATTTTGAGGAATTTTCGAAAAGAGGCTGATCGGGGTTTCCGTGTAGCAAATGAGTCCACTGTCGTTTTGGTTATATAGAAAACTAGCCTTTGCCCGCGGCTTCGCCCGCGTGGATGTCGGAAATTAATGCAAGAGGACGTACTACCGCGATAAGAATGTGTTATTCCAGTTTATATAGGTAATATAGACTCTGTGTGCTATTTTCGATCCAGATCCATTCAGCCATTTTTGCGTCGTGTGGATACGCCGGAACGGATTTAGATCGAATTTGGCACAAAGATATATTATATCATGGGATATAATATATCTTTGTGCCAAATTCGATCTAAATCCGTTTGGCCGTCTTTGCATCATTGAGAAACAAACATCCAATAATCTAAACATCTAAGCCATTTCGCGGTCTCTTACTTGGAATAATACTATTAGGTTTATTTTGAGTATAATGAACAAACATGATATTCGCAATTACTATGAAGCCAAAGTAATATGAATAACAATCCTACTTATCCTGTACTACCCAGCCGCTGCCAACGCGCTCTGCACCCGCTTTTTAAATCTCTAATATCTTCTAAGATACTCATTAACCGACTTCAAAAAAAGGAGGAGGTTATATGTTCGACTGTATGTATTTTTTTTAATTTTTTTTTTATGTATGTTCACCGATTTCTCCGCCAATTGTCAACCGATTTTGAAAATTCTTTTTTTATTCGTAAGGGTATACTCCTGAGGTGGTCCCATATTAATTTTGTGAAGATTTGATGTATACTTTGGGAGATAAACGAAGGAACTCCTCAAAAACAAACAGTACACGTAATGTGATTTGGATATTGTACTAAAGATCAAAAATAATTGCTGGTTCTATCTATCCATCCGTGGTGAACTAATTATAGTCTTCGAAGATACCGCATGGAACTCCTCATCGGTGAACAGTACATATAGGAACTTACAGTGAAAGGTTAGAAGGTTAGGGGATAATTCTTTGAATATTATAGGCACGTTTAGACCGTTACTTGTATTCTTATATTCCGTTGAGCTGATGATGGAAGGTACAACTCCTTATCGATCAGGAGTTAGAAGATATCTTGTACTAGATAGACATACTCGTTGGCATCGAGAATTGATTCCTCAGCAGACACTAGAGTGGGCTCTTACCCACTCTACTGTCTGCGGATCTGTCTGTATTCGGATGTTTATATGTTTTTTTTTTTTTTTATGTATGTTCGGCCATAACTCCGTCATATATAGACGGATTTGCAAAATTCTTTTTTTGTTCGAAAGGGGTTTATTTCGAAATGGTCCCATATAATTTTCATATAGATCTGATGATGAGTTCGGGAGACAGACACCGGAACTCTTTAAAAAATGACAGGAAATCAACCGCGATTTCTGCTATCGCATAAATATGCATTGTTTGTTTGGAATTAGTGCAGGGTGAATACCACAACTAAAAATTTAAAAATAAAAACTTTTTTGCAAAAAAAAACAACCGACTTCCTTAAAAACACTACAAAGTGAAAAATAACTTTAATTTCGGAAGTCGGTGGCAAAAAAACCATAAATACAGATCCTAAGACACCGACTACCGAAATTAAAGTTATTTTTCACTTTGTAGTGTTTTTAAGGAAGTCGGTTGTTTTTTTTTGCAAAAAAGTTTTTATTTAAATTACATGCTATAAAGGGCCATATTGATCTATATTAAATGCACAATGTATTTAAGGTACTTAATTGGATAAGGATTAATGCTGTATTGCTTAAAATCGCTTCGTAAATAAGCCCTTATTTCTCGTAAAAAGTAAAAGATAAAAAATGGTTATTGTGGGTTATCCCTAAGAGATAGACATATACCATTGAGGACATTTTTGTAGGCCTTTTTAAGATGTACAATACTGTAGTACATTATTTTGATCTATTTCGTAGGATTCAGCCAGGGTTTTTCGAATTTTGAGACGTATGTCAGCGTAGTTTTCGAAGACAGTTATTTTTTTCTAAAATAAAAGAATCTTTCTAAAATAAAAGTAGCCTAAGTTACTCCTTGTTACATCAGCTATCTACCAGTGAAAGTCCCGTCAAAATCAGTCCAGCCGTTTCAGAGATTAGCGGGAACAAACAGACAGACAGACAGACAGACAAAAATTGTAAAAAATGTTGTTTTGGTATATGTATCGTGTATACATCCATATACACTTAATAAAAAGTGGTTATCTTAATATTAAAAACAGACACTCCAATTTTATTTATTTGTATAGATGTATAAATTAATAATTTAGAAAAAATTAAGTTTGAATGTGACTGCCTTTTCTAACAAAATGAGCCTCGCCTCCAGCAGGATATTGTTTTTTTTTGTGGTTTGCATTTTTATCTCCATTTATTGCTATGGCAGTTGGATAGGGCACATTGCTAGCAGAACAGATGGCCGATGGGGTCGGAAGGTTCTGGAGGGACGACTGCGTACTGGTAGACGTAGTGTTGGAAGGGCTCCCACAAGATAGACCGATGACCTGGTGAAGGCCACAGGAATCCGCTGGATGTGAGAAGCACAGAACCGGTTGAAGTGGGGGTGCTTGCGAGAGGCCTATGCCCAGCGGTGGATGTCTTTGAAATAATGATGATGATATTGCTATGTCAATGCAGTGACATTTTCAGACCGAACTCAATCATTTTATTCAGTGAGTTAATTTTTAGACCTATGTATGCAAAGAAGTTCGGGGAATAAGAGAGCGCGACCGGAATGTGTCCCGAAAATTTTAGTACCGTGCACACGTACACGGAGTTTCTAATTTAAACAATTAGAAACTCCGTTAATGAAAATATTTTCAAAAATTTCGAAATATTTTTTCTTGTTAGTTTCATTTCTACCATTTTTTATTATTGCTAATACAAAAATTGCTTGTCTATGGTTATTGGTGAGTTTGTTAAAAAAAAATCTAAACGTCAATTCGTCACGAAGACATTCACGAAATCACGAATTTGTGCAAGTGGTGAGCAAAGTAAATGATGGGAAAGCAAGCAAAGTGAAATTGTTGTTTTTGCAGTGTTTTGTTCAATATACGTTTGTGTCCATTTTACATCCAGATAATTTGCGTGAACATTGTTGTGTAGGAAACCTACGTGATTATGTGTACAATATGCGCAGAGTGTTGATTACGAATGACATCTGTTAACAAAAGGAAAACAGAAATAAAGAGACGTTGATAATCTTAATTCAGGTAAATATACCACATCTTGTTTTATATATAACTGTACAATCGATATTTGTAAGCTTGGGGTATTGCAACATTGCTACTCAGTGCGTCAGTAAACGAATCGCCCTTCACTCTGTATAAAACACCAAACAAGAAAATGTCAAGATATGTGTGACCTCCAGTTTTCGAGTTCCGTAATATTGTATGATTTGTAGCACAAAACATGAGGCGCTTTTCATTGGAGATCATAGTTTGCGCTTTTTTGTAATAACACTGTTCCACTGAGCATTTAGGTGAAATGAAATGGTGATTGAACAACATAACTACTAAGAAAGAGTTTTACATCAATTCGTAATTGTAGTAATTGATATTCATAAAAGAAAGATTATGATTTGTGAATTATGATCAGCTTTCTACTAAATATAGTAATACAAAAACTTATTAAATATCATAATAATTGTGTGAGGTAGGTAGATAAGAAGAGAAAGATGACACATGACACCGATACCTACATTTAGAAAATTGCTGCAATCATTCAAGAGGGAGGAGTGAATTTCAATTGTGCATTGCATTTCACTGAGGTACATCATATTATCTACTTTGTTTATATATTGACTGTAGAAATAATAACATATTTGTTTACACAGCCAGCAGGTTACTAGAAACAATGATGTCAGCAGAGTTCATGAAGTGATTGTCTCTGGCATTTTATATTCTTTAACCGTAGAACCTTACCCTGGGGTACACATAAAAAATTAAAATGACTATATTACTAAACCAAATCTTTTTACTCTACCGCATGTTTTTTGGGGGCAGGGGTAGTGTGTGTAGTGTGAAATGGTTTGGCAGACGCAAAACCTGTATGCGTGACTCATGAATTGTGTTTTAAGAAACAATTCTGTATATAGCTATTGATGTAGAAACAAACTGTAACTTTTTGTTTAAAATTGAGTTATAATATAACTCATTTTATTTATCAAATTATTATTTGTACTGTTTTCCGCTTCCTTATTCCACAAGGAAATACCAAGCTCCAGTTCTACATTGTTGCATTTGAGATTGCTTTGCAACAAAAGCCGCATAAAAACATATTTATTTACTTATATATTATGTCATCACACATGTTTGAAAAAAAAAAAAACCTGAAGTGCAATCATTGTAGGCGTTTAGCTAAGCTTTTAATTTTTACCTGTAAATAACTGACACATACTATTTGTCTGGATATACCAATGGACATTAGTGAGCAACAGACATTGTTAAGGGTCCCGAAAACGATCAATCGTAATTGTCTATTTATACGTGCTAGATACACATTCATGCGCAAATTGATCATCTACCAGATTCAATTAAAGCCATTGACAATATTACTTTAGTTTCAATTTGATGACAATTGATTGTTTTGGGGAGCCTTTATGTTTTTGTATTTATAAGTCGACATTACACACGGGCGTATTAAAATCTAATCATATTTTTTGCATACCAAATTTTCAACGAACTGCTTAGTGCTGATAGAGTTGCACATTGAACACATTGTTTCTTTGAGTTGTTGAGACTTACTAGTCCTGCATTCTATTGGATTCTCAATGACATTCAACTCTGATAGTTGAAAACCTAGTGCGCTAGAAAATCCTGCTGCTATTTTATTACATCTGTCATCATCAATAAAATGTCATAGTCTCACATTACTTGTTTTACAGAATTTTGTTTATGTTATGACTTCACCTCTGGCATACTTTATTACAAATATTCTTGCATTCTTTAAAGAAGTAAGAAAACTGGTAAACCGGTTTTGTATGTAGGTATTGTCAGGCAATTATTTTTAACTATTGTACTGTCACTATGAATAATTATTGAAGATGACACAAAGTCCTGAAGGAAAGATCTGTCAGAATATTTCCCATTCTACTCCCTGCGGAACTAACTTTTGGAAGGTGCAACTAAGTATGTACTTAGAATCAATTTAATTTTCTTGTAAATTTTGACAATTAAAAATGAATTTTAATGGCCTAATTTGATTTTGTGAATAGTCGTTAACAGACTTAATAGACATACAATATGTAAAACCATAATATATGATATAGAATTGTATAGTTTCCCATTTGTTCAATGATTTCAATTAGTCACAGACTAATCTTATCAACTATAATATCAAGAGCATTACTCATTAATAGATAAGTCATGAATGTTTCAAATGTTAGTGTTGCCATTTAGATAAAAGTGTTATTACGTATTATGAAAGAAGATTGGAACAAGTCATTCTTATTTCTTTCAAGTTTGAGATTAAAATATAGATAGCTTTTGGTGGTACTTAGAGGAAAAAATAACTGGTGTTGCTAGAATATCTCAAGCATTGGATAAAGGATTAACCTATCAGGTTGCTTGTTGGTAAGAGACTTTTTATCTGAATGTCAATAGTTATTTGGTTCTTGTATTATTGTATCTTGAAATGTTTTACATCCATTGTAGGAATCAGTTGAAGGGCTTGTGGCTAAGTAACAATAGCAAGGCTTGATCTTTCAGGTTAAGCTATACTTGCCGTGGTTGGTCCATGGATGGGTGACCATCTTTACATACCAAGACCCTTTCGTGCCTCGGAAAGCACGTTAAGCCGTTGGTTACGGATGTCTTTCGTAGATCTTAGACACTCGTTACGGGGCGTCAGTAGCCCGAAAGTCTGACAACCAGTCTTACCAAGGGGTATCGTATTACCCAGTAACTGTATTGTGGGGGTCAGATAGGCAGTCGCTCCATGTTAAATACTGGTACTCAGCTGCATCTGGTTAGACTGGAATCCGACCCCAACATAGTTGGGAAAAGGCTAGGCAGATGAGATGACGATTTTAGGAATCAGTCAGGAAGCCAATATTTTTGTTTATAAAAATATATGATATCCTTATCTCTTGTTGAAGATGCTTAAATAAATAAATAAATGGACATATTTTCATATCCTAATCCAGCTTTAGGTATTGCTTATATTATCAGTGGATGCCTGGATGGTGGATCTTGACCAGCCATTATGATAATGATGTAAACAACTACCATTCTTCAGATGGACCATCTCCTTCTAATGTCTCTACGTAGCAAGGGAGTATTTGTATGAGATAACATTTAAGTAATAAAAATTTTTGCTTGAATTTGCTATTAAATTAAACACATTGACAAAAAGCAGATTGATTCATGATTATGCATAGAGTTAATAAAAAAAAAAAACTAGTCTGGTTTAAATCAAGGTCAGTGAGTCACTACATTTGGATACATTTTTATATTCTTTATACAAACGGATTTAAAGCTAAATATAGAGATTTAAATGTTAAGGCTAAGAAATAAGATATTATGTACTGGCAAACAATTTATTTCTAGACAAAGATATAAATCAAGGGTATATGATATTGTATACTAGCCCACTAGGTATCATCAAAAAGCCTGCCAGTTGCATTTATAAACGTGTAAATACTTGAGATAGTAAAGAGTAATCAGTTTTACAATTGTACAGGATGTACCTTTCAGTTAGGATGTCAAGGCTGCATTTTTAATTTTCTCCAATACTTAGGTTATGTGTCATTTGCCCACTGCTCTATATTTAGCATTATTTCCTTTATTATATTGCCTAACCATCCATACTAATTATGATTGTGAAAGTAACTCTGATTGTCTGTATGTTATCGTGTCATGACTTGTCGCCTTAACAACTGAATAGTGGAATATTGAAAAGAAAAAAAAGCACGAAAACTATCTTACTCTTGCTCTGTCGCTTTCTAGTAATAAGAAGTCCCATGGAGGAGCATTACGCTTTTTCGTTGCTACCCTTTGATTGCTACCACAAGCGGCGTTAAAGAAGTTCGTATAAATAAATAAATATCCGCTATTAAGAAAACATCATTCTGTATAAAAACAGCCGAACGAACCTTCGTCATCATCATCATCATTTCAGCCGAAAGACATCCACCCGCCACTTCGACCGGTTTGTCTTTACTGCCTGATACTTCATTGGTTTGGTTATCCATGGTCTATTTCATAATTCCTATATTTTCCATATTTTATTTTCGTAATTACCCTTTGATGAGACCAAACAATTCATTACGAAATCTCCATGGCCATGCCATAGTAGTGTTCTAACGAAGCGCGAATGTATGACGCTAGGTCACTTGGTCTATAACATAAGAAAATCTAGTCATGCGCTTCGACTGAGCGCGTATATAGGCCCTAGCCGCGCGCGGGCTATAGTTGAACCTCTATTCATATTGTATGAAATAACGATATAAAGATAAAATCCTCCGTCAGTTGACCTCAGTTTAATTAACATACGGCCACAGACTCATTGTGTATATGTAAAGATTGTACATACTGTACAGTCAACTGCATGTTTTTTTTATGGGTGGGAAATCATCAATGACGTCTCCCGCTCTAGGCGAAGCGGGAGGGCGTGTCAGACTTTTACTGACTTAAAGCTCACCCGTCCGTGTTCCTTCAGTTGCCTATATGCGAGGGCCACGGTAACTCTTTCGAACAAATCTCGCGACCCTGGCGGAGTCAATTGCATGTCTATGGTAACAGTTTGACATTGACAGCGCCTTGTAGTAAAGGAGGTTTTTGTAGATCGTGTTTCGTAGCGTGTCTTGACTGTACCTCACGTAGTGGTCAAAGCCACAATGATTTGATTATTTAAACGCCTCTGGGATTCAATTTTATTGTTTTCATATCTCATTGTTATAGAGCAGGCCTTGCTACTAGGCCTACTGGAACAGAATACACGAATTAATAATGCGAGTACAATATTCTTTCGTGCACAATAGATAGCGTCATAGTTTTTCTGTAGATGACTATCGAATGGTTGGATTTAATGGAAAAGAAATGTTAATTATTGAGAGATTATAAAGCCGTCTTTAATGTAGATCATTATCTTAATTATTTTTTTTAGCAAATCACGCACTGAATGAACAGCCGAATGCATACTATACATATTTCAGCGCCATTAAAACCGTTGCACGTGTTAAAAACCCAGATTTTAATACCGCAGAAATAACTCTAAATGAGTCACTTCTGACGTAAAATCTCCATTTTAAAGAGACCATTCCATTTTAAACCTAATGAAACGTTACTCTGTCCACTCAACACTAATGATTTTTCTTCCATTTCGTGTCTTTAACTTTAGCCATTGTCCTTTTATATTAATCTCTATGGAAATGAAGACTCTTTTGTAGAAAGGGAGTATCGTAGCAATATTATAGTATTTTGTGTAAATTACCTCGACTCTTAGTTTTGACTTATTAACTTAAAGTCGGTTCAAACCCTTGTTTCCAATCAATGTTAACGCCACTTAAAAAATATCAACTTGTAACTTGCTGTGAATAAAATTGGCTTCAGAATAGCTAATCACTATTCAAAAAGTCATAAAATTGATTAAATTTGTAGCGTCAACAAATTTGTTAAGGCAAAAAGTTTTTTTTTTCAAATCACGTCTTCGTTGTTTCCATGTTTAAAAACCAAATTGCGAACACAGGTTAATAATTTAAAGTGTGACAAATCACACAACAACAATATTATAAATGTCACTATTTGTTGCAGAATGACGACGGAGACCATCAACGTGACGGCCCAGACCATCATCGACGTACCCCACGAGAAGGGCATGTTTCTACAGACTCCAGGTGCCCAGGGTATCGCCGGCATATTCGTGTTTGCCGCGCTATTCATTACTTGCCAACAGGTAAATTAATTACACCTCTTCACACGTTCAGGTGTACCTTAATTTGCAAAAAGGTCACTCTACCGTAGCAGGACACGCTTAAGTATCTAGGTAAACCTGGGGTTGCCAATAGGTAAAATAATTACACCTCTTTAACACGTTCAGGTATACCTAAATTTCCAAAAAGGTCACATTACCGGACCCTGGACATGCTTAAGTATTTTTTAGGTGAACCTGGGGTTTATTCATCTTTCCACATAATCGAGCATTATTGATTGCGGTCATGTTGTGCTTTATGTTGATAACATTTTACTGCTAAGTTACTTTCGGATCTTTGTCTCAATAACAACAATACAAAACACAAGGTGCCTTTGTTAAGGCTGTCTGTGTCGCCACAGGTGTGCTTACGTCAGTCAACCTTTTTTTAGAAGATCTTGTGCAAAAAGTTTCAATACAAATCCAATAGAATAGAGAATAAAGAATGCTTGCGAAGATAGATTGTTAAGTATTGTCATTGGAAACTCACAAGCAATTTAATTGATGCCATTGAAATAGTTGGTCTTCAACGAACGACACTTCACTTTGGAGAGCGTGACTATATATTGCTGTTATTGTGTGTACCTATTAGCAGGGAATGTATACAGTGTTATGGACCAAATGAAATTCCACGAAAGCAGGAAGTAATTAGTTCACTTAATCACCTACGTTTGTAGTGTTTACGATGTGATGGTGCGGTCCATTAGGTAATTAGATTTATAAGTAAATGTATACGAGGTTATAAGTACGCAACAGCTGTTCACATCGGATACTCGGACGTGTGTGACGTCAGAATCGGATATTGCTTTTGTCTTGATATCTGTGGACTCTGTAGATTGTTTACGCGGCGAAAATTGCGTCAGGATGACGCACCTGCGTCCTCGCCTTAAAAACAGTTACAGCACTGGTATACAGATCAGTTTTCCTTATGAATGGCAGAATGATGTACCACTACGACTCCAGTTATTTTACCTACTGTCAATCACACGTTACTATTAGTAGGTATGCTATGCAAATAGCCCTTGGAAAATTCATCCACGTAATTGAATGAACGTTTTAAGTGTTTTTGTTGAGAAGAAATATATAAAGCTTCCAAGTCAGGCGTCCAAGCGTGGGTAGGTAGGGCGATGCGGACAGTTAGTTGCGTATAAAATCAATATTTTATTAAATTGTATCGCTCCCCTGCCATCACAAGGTGTGTTACTGGCGTTTTTCTCAAGTAAGGAATAAACCAACCCTGACCCCGCTACAATTTACTTAGATACATTTTCTTAACGTTTACTGCGCTCGACTGAATTTTAGAGGTGTTATAAAAATCACCGGACAGAAAATAAACCTAATTAATTAAACGCATTTCGTGCGTAGAATTGAACCGTGTAAACCGTGTTTAAGTGCAATTATATTCGTAAAACTGTTTCCTTGTCGTAATTATAGATTAATAGGCAGAGGATGCTGTTGAAATGCTTTGAAGAATATGTTTTTTTTTTTAAGAGGGATGTTATAAGTTTGACCACTATTTGTGTCTGTCTGTGGCACCTTAGCTCTTAAACGGGTAAACTGATGTGGGTGCGGTTTTGTTATTTAAAAGTAGGCTTTCTAGTGGTGGTTCTTAGACATGTTTTATCAAAATCGCTTCAGCCGTTTCGACACGATGATCCTGAAAATATTACTTACTCTTATTAAACAAAGTGCCAAAACGTTTGTTTTGGTCGAAGGCTTTTTAACCGACTTCAAAAAGGAGGAGGTTCTCAATTCGGATGTTTATATATATATTTTTTTTATGTATCTTCGGCCATAACTCCGTCATATATAGACGGATTTGCAAAATTCTTTTTTTGTTTGAAAGGAGTTTATTCCGAAATGGTCCCATAAATTTCATATAGATCTGATGATGAGTTCCAGAGATAGACACCGGAACTCTTTAAAAAATGACAGCAAATCAACCGCGATTTCTGCTATCACATAAATATGCACCACAACTAAAAATTTAAAAATAAAAACTTTTTTACAAAAAAAAAACAACCGACTTCTTCTTAAAGTTTTTTTTTATATTTTTAATTTAACTTTTGCTCAAATCAAGCAAGTTTAGGCACAAAAAAACGAGAAAGAAATCAAAAATAAAGGAGGCGTAAAAATAGAAATTGCTATGCCACTTCTAAGGGTCTACACTCCAGTTGGCATCAGTCTGAGTCTGCTCATCTAATCTAAAAATTAATCGAGCTTACTCCAACAATACCCGAAATGACGAATCTCTTCCGACTGTGGTAACAGTTGCAACAGTTTCTGCTGCAACTGTGGTCTTAGACGTCATAGGCGATTCACCTCATATAATTTCACATAACTCCATATTCGGGTGTAGAAAGTGTGAAACTATTAGGTATCATGCATTAATTTATCGTGTTTATTGCCAACATTATGCACGTTAGCATATTATTATGTGATCATAATTTATATAATCGATAAAAGCAGAATGCGGAGATTTGTCATCTTTCCGATTGAACGTACTTAATCAGACTAGAAAGATTACGGCAGATCCAAACACTATTTGTATTTCGAACTTTATTTTTGATTTGGCTAAAGTTCTTAATACAAAAATGACATTTTAGCACCGGACTAAGTGGTCAGTTTTGTAAAAAGGACTTTATTTAGAATTTCTGTAAGGTTCTTATTTTAAAAATGTCTTTGAGCAGAACTTACTTTATGGATAGAGAAAATGCCCCAATACGACGTGGAAATGGTAAATATGTATTTACGTTTTCCTTGGAGATAACACTTATATCAACATAAACGGCTAACTAGGGCGAGGATATTTCAGAGCTACGGTTTCATAGGATTACACTCTTTAAAAGTTCTTACAAATGACTCGGTTCTATGTAATACTCGATATTACTTGTTCACACACACGGCTACACATGAAGCTATGCATTTCCATTATAAACTGATCTCACATTGTATGGGATTTCTGTATAATGAGAGGTCAACTTAAACTGGATTAGTATAGCTTGATTGAAATGTAGCCGTGCGTACCATGCTGTGCAGTTGCAAATATTACATTGCTCGCTGCTGTAACACGTAAGTAACCGTATTAAGTCATTATGCAATTTACAAACGTTACACGTACATTTCACAATTTTGACGTATCAGCAAAAAAAAAATTTCGTGCGCCGTGCCGTGATGCCTGAGTATGAGTGGTCTTGTCGTGTAAATTCAGAATATGATAAGCACAAATGACGAAAATTGTTTTTCTTTTTAATCGTTTGTTTATCTAGAAAAGATAATGATACAGACTAGACGATTATTAAGTTGTGTAGCAGCAAGTATAGTTTGGCATGTCTGATGAGAAATCCAGTATCTTAAATTGAACTGACTGTCGTAACTCTCATCAATCAAATCAAATCTAAAGGAACCTTCCATTCATTCAAGGAAGACTGACAATCAGGTCTATTTGAACGTCAAAATTACAATAAACAGTCCTCTAAAACCCCTTCATAGTGCTTTAGCTAGGATGAAGTGGCGTAACCAACTCCGCAGCAACACAGGTGTCTGTTAAGTGAGAAGAAAATGATTCTATGCAAAGTAATTCACATTACGAAACAAAAATAACCAAGAAAAACATTGAAAACTATATATACTGAAGCAGAAATCTAAACGTATACAGAACTTTATACCTAGAAAAAAGCCTTCAGACGTAAAAGTCGTCCCCGCTTACATTTGCGATTCTGGATTCTGTTCAAGAATAATATGATCAATTGTCGAGGTCGCTAACTAATCACATACCTATTGCATATAGGACGAGCATTTGATCGTCACAGATGCATTAGACTAGAAAATAAAAGTGCATGAGAATATGTTTATAAATATCATTATGATTTCTTCAGAAAACATGGACGTCTTAACACCAAACAATTTCGTATAGAGAACAGGTGACACAATGCCTTCATAACCGTGAATTCACGAGGTGCTGATTATTTATTATACATTTCACGGAATTTCACTTGTTAACGGAAACGAATTGACGGATAAGGTATTCCCGCATGCGTTTATCGTAAAATCGATAGTGGAGTGCCATATATGCCGGTTAATGAGCTTCGAGTTACAATGTCATGTATACCTACAGCTTGATTTGTAAGTATTGTCGAAATGGAAACGTTTTCCGTTTTATTTCCTCTCATCTTACCTATATTGAGATATGAACCTTCTCCTGGGATCTATGTTTCCATTTTGAATGTGTCTTCATCCATTGCCTGATTAGATCCCGGCGCAGCTCTCCCGTGAAAATCTAAATGGCGACTAAGCTTACAGAAAGACAAACAAGCATCCCCAAGATAGTGCAATGTCCAAATCGTACAGAAATTCAGACTGCTATATATGAAGGAAAATGTTAAAAAAAAGATTAAACCATATTATTTCAAATGGTAAATTTAAAAAGTGGCTTATTAATTATGTCGTCTCCTATCCTTTTTTTTTTGGATGGGAAATCATCAAATGACTTCTCCCGTTCTGGGCGTGGCGGGAGGGCGTGTCAGACTTTTACCGACTAAAACCCACCCATGTGCCAGGGTCATGGTGTCTCTTACGAACAATCTCGCGACTCTGGCAAGGTCTCCTATCCTAATCTGTGTTATTTATTTATCATTCGAGACTGATCACAGTGATCACTGACGTGAAACTAAAGGTTAATTAATAGTGTCCACTTATGAAATTTATTCAATTTATTAATCGTCAGAGAATTAAATATGTTGCGATCATCGTATTTAGTCACTACCTCACCGATGACCGGTATCATTAGGAATTTATGTAGTCATTCTTTTAGCTAAGTATCATCAACCTGTCCCGTATATGTATATCTCACTGTACACAAGTCGGTATCTGATGAAAGGGTTCCCCCTTTTTCTTTAGAGCGCCGTAGACTTTACTCAGTCAACACCTTTGTGTAGCTACAAGAAACTGATGATGTAAAACTAGCAGGTATTACTAAAACAGTTTTCCCCTCTGGTCTGTCGTTCAAGGTGTTATTAATCTAGGCATTAGGTTTGGGTTAAGGCTTGTTAAAGGTAATTCTACACGTGGGGCTTCTGTACGTATTATAACTCCATTTGCTTATTTAATAACTACAAGGATTCGGCAATTTGCCACATCTGGCATTGGTGTGGCGGAAAAGGTAAATTAAATTTTCACACGGTTTCTGTAAAGCTCTTTCAACGTGATGTTCTATACTAACTTTATACTCTGTATTGTTATTATGTTGCTATAATATCAGATACTATTCTGGGTATTAAACTTGAGGATCGGGTTAAGACTACAACAATCCATTCCATTACCAAAACTACTCGAAAAGTTGCCACTACCGTATGTCAGACGATCAATCGGCGAAACATACGACACAGTGGGTCCCGCTTAAGGCCCTCTTGTAGTTGAAGACGTTTCGGCGAACACTGGCCGGTCGTTGCGAGCGCTTGAGCTGCTAGATTTTGTGTATAATTGTTTCGTGGAGACAAAATGATAAGGAAATTATAAAATATTTTCTCAGCATGCCCTAAAAAACAATAAAACCTATCTTTTGGTATGAGTTTTACATGGTTTAATTATAGAATCTCTTCAAGGTACACGTTTTAAATGGCGATTTAGTGTCAACTTTATGATTATTTTTTATCGAGCCAATTGTTTTAATTCACGTTTCTATCTTCACACAGCGCTTAACAGTATGTTAAATTTTCCTAAATATTTTTTTTTTTACGGAAACTAGCCATTTTGCTAGATTTACAGAGGTTTAAAAAAGTTAAAAAGTACTGCAACCTCGCCTTAATGGCAAACGATATCTCGGCAGGCCTAGGTGGAGACGGCGGGTTGAGCTGGACTTCTTTAATAGAGGTTGGTCCTTGACAGCTCTGGACAGAAGTCGGAAAAGAGTAAAGAGGCTTTTAGCAATAGGACATTAATAGCTAATAAAAAAAATGAGATACTAAACAAATTAAATATTTACACAAGAAAATTATTTCCACATTCTCTTGTTGATAACCGTTCTAGAGTGTCGATGTAAAATTACGACATTAGCCAATTCTTTTGTGCCGGTATCAAAGCGGTTGTTATCGCACCTTGTTATGGGCTATATTCCGTTTTGTATTTGCCAACTGATAAAGAGTTATTATGGTTTGAGTATGAATAATGACTTTTAAGCAACAAGAGAGTAGCTGCGAACTTCGCGCCATGATATATTCGGTTTTTTGACCTTGTGTTTTCCCACCGGGACGGGAAATGTACGTACTTTACTGTTATATGTAGTTGAACAGCCTTTAATAATGTACCAAAATGTATGTTGTACTTGGTAAGCTACATTTTTATGTGGGAAAGGAGGTTTAACGTGTGCTGATGGAGCGGTAACGCGGGCACGCAGAAGACGTTCGTTCTTTATTATTGCTACGTGCCTAAGTAAATCATTTTGGCTGACAGTTTTTTCACTAAGACGGAAATCACGATTTTGTTAAGATGTACGAGATGAGACAAAGATTACACAAGGAAGATGTTTTTGCGAAATAGACTTACTTGTAGGTACAGTTTTTCTTTGCTTTATAGTAATAAGAACACACACCAATCTTTTACAATCTTTATAAATGGATCATTTGTGTTCTACAACTGCGCAAAAACAGTGTATTTTTTTTTTCATTATTAGTTTTATCGTACATTAGCCAATGAGCGGCGCGGCTTATGCTTTCTACCGTTATCTTGCTAGGTTATCAAAAATGAAGCGCAAACTATTACTTTTGCCTTTTGAAACGGCCTCCAAAGTTTGATTTTGAAATACTGAAGTAGATTGGTCTTCACAGTTTGGCCGTATACCACGATATTATCACCAAACTTGAATTTCAGCCTAAAAAAGTTAAATAATATATATATCTACTCACTAGCTTCTGCCTAGTACGCGTGAAACTTCAAGAAGTTTCACGCGTACTAGGCGTCCGTGTAGCATTGACGGAACAAGTTCCGTCAATGCTACACTAATGATATACCTAGACTAGAAAATAGACCAATGATCTATTTTCCTTCTACACAGCCCTATGAATACATAATCATGGGATACTAGACATGCTGCCTATATTCCATCCAAGTTAAAAATATAGCTACCTTTTCCATCAAACTGTAAACCACTAATAAATACAAGAAACGTTATTTTATAGTATACTGTGTAGGAGCATTATAACCGTTACGTGTTGGTCAATTAATACAACTTTATCTAATGATTATAATACAGTAAACGAAGAGAGCGTAGCGAAGTCGTTTGATTACGAATACAGCACGTACTGAGTCTATTAGTTATATTCCGTAATCAGTTATTTTTTATTGTAATAATCTTACGTTCTCGAAATATTACATTGAATTCTTAAAATTCTACTTAAATAATAAATAAGACAGTTTGTATGTTTAAATGATTGGATGTTTGTTATCCAATCACGCCAATATGGGCAAACGGATTTGGATGAAATTTGGCACACTTATTTTATAACCTGGATTAACACAGGAGACTTTTCTTCCCGGTACCTGACCCGTAGGATTATTTCCTAAAACCACGCGTGCGAAACCGCTGTCAAAAGCTAGTATGAAAATAAAGACGTCAACTTTGAATGGTGAAAACTTGATTTCAGAATGTTGTGAAAAATCTAACAATGTTGATATAACTCCAAATTACAGTGTAAAACAAATTATGCACGAAGGAGTTAGGGTTTCTAATTCCATGCATGCCAATTCTAAAAAGCAGGCGATGTTTAAACATTAAAATATTATTCATTCGGTATTCACCACAAATCGGTCAACTTTCGATTGGCGAAAATGTGTTAATTTGCACGCATTTAGTCGTGACAGCTCACCGGTGGGCAAAGCCACTGACCAGCCAATTACTATGAGCCATAACGGGAAATATGGATGGATAAATGCTTATGCAATTATAGCTTTTGCTCTTTGTAGTATACAGTGCAATGCATTAATAGAAAATCTGACAAAAAGTTATTTGTGGTAGAATAAAATGTTCATAACACATGATCTGAATGTTACACACAATACCTACACTGGCCTTCCTATGATTTTACTGCGGTGCTTCATAATAAAATATTATTAAAGAAACAATGAAAATGTAGCCGTCACAAGCTGTTTCAACATAACATTGATCACAATAAATTATTGCTACGTCATTATCACTCAACAGTTTTTATTTAACTTTCCGCGTATGTTTAAGTATATGTTTGCGTGTTTATTCCTAATCTTTGCAAGCTTACCTAGGTTTGACCCTGGTTGGCATTTCTCTCTTATATTTTTGCCTTGGTCCTTATGATATTAAGAATCGGGAAATTATGTTTTTCTCTTTCATTCTCCCGTTCAGCCCTCGCCTTATCATTTACATCGTTTTCATTATTATCATCCCACACTGAATCCATCTAACTTTTTCAAGTATCTTTTTCTCTCCATCTACTTCCGTATTGATCATGTTTGCCTACCTGAATGTAAAATACTCTTGATATATGCTCATGTTAAATTACCGTTTATCTTCGTTTCCAGATTTACCAGCACCTGCGCTGGTACACGAACCCCTCCGAGCAGCGCTGGATAGTCCGCATCCTGTTCATCGTACCAATATACGGCTGCTACAGCTGGATCTCACTGCTGTTCTT
Organism: Aporophyla nigra; assembly: GCA_947507805.1. NCBI lineage: Eukaryota > Metazoa > Arthropoda > Insecta > Lepidoptera > Noctuidae > Aporophyla > Aporophyla nigra. The sequence continues at coordinate 15,647,105 of OX382309.1, read as the reverse complement.
CAATGGAAACTCCTACTATGTATACTTCTTTACCGTCAGAGATTGCTATGAAGGTAAAATAATTGCTTACCTCACTTTTGTATATTTTAATTTGCATTTAGATTGTCCCTCTTTTGAAGTATCTATCGTTCGCAATATTATGGCTGTCCCTAAAGTTTGTCAAGACTATAATAATATACATAAACGTATTGAAGGCCTTCGAATAGATCGCTGAAAATGACGTTACTGAGAGGATGACGCATGTAGTCAGATAAATATTGGTAAACGCGATATGTTTATAGTATACAATAGGCCCTCCTTTGCAGCTCTTGAGCAAAGAGACTCGATATCTAAGACTAGGGTTTGTCGCCATACGTTTGCGGTTATCAGGAAATAGGCTCTCATTGAACTATATTATTAACTGTGTAGGATATCCTTTATTGATGTAGATATAACTGTGTCAGAAGACTATGCAAGCAGATTAGATAACCACAGCTAAATAACGGACAGCGTATCATGTGGCAGAATAAATTGATCATTTGTTCTAGAATCAGCGTCCAAGATATTTTTATGTTTACTGTTAGCCTGTGGTCTGTAAGGCGGCTTAAATTAATAATGCGTCGATTACGTAAGTTCTATAAATATAGCACTTTTCTATGTCATGAGCCGAGGAAGATGCACATTTTGAACTATGTTTGCTTTTCTTAACGTTGGGCGTCTGGAGTGCGTCCCGTCAGCTGAATCGTTTTATTTAATCGAACTAAATAACATCGGAGAGTCAATTACGTAATCGATTTATAAATCACTCGATTCTTCGTTGTAACTGAGACGCTTATAACAAGGCTCCTTCAATTGACCTGTATATGGCAATTGGCATTGCGATAAAAATATATGATCGCAAAGTCCTCGCCTTTTAACGAGCCACACAGACTGCAATCATTTTATAGAAAGTTGAACAAAACGGGAAATGAGCAAAAAAAAAACCGAGAATAAACAACAATGACTGTTATTGGTTTTGATTATACCTAAACGTTCCAGTGTTTCTCAAATCCGGTCTTTTTGAGAATTTAGACTATTCTCAATTTTCGCCATCAACAATTTACAGAAGTTGTAATATTATGCCCGTCTAGTCCAGCAGGTGTTTCTAAATTCTGAGTACGAATGAATGGTGCTATATTTGGCAATACTTGGTTTCCTGGTTGGTGGTGCTTAGTTTTTTATTCATAACAGCCGCTCGGGTCGATCGCTGTGGTTAAGCCACATTTGCCGCCGTTGGTCCGTGGATGGATGACCATCTTTACATATCGAGACTCCTCCGTCCCTCAGAACTACATTAAGCCGTTGGTTCCGGCTGTTATTCGATGATCTTTAACCGTCGTTATGGGTCGTCAAAAGCCCGAAAGTCTGACAACCAGTCTTGTACCAAGGGGTATCGTCTTACCCAGTAACTGGGTTGTGGAGGTCAGGTAGGTAGTCGCTCCATGTAAAATAGTACTATTTTGCTGCATCTGGTTAGACTTGAGGCCGGCCCGAACATTTTTCTTATGAGGCAAATGATGACTTGTTTTTCTATTTTGATAAAGGCGTCATTCACAGTGGGCAATCCCATTGAAAATATCGTTCCATTCATTTCATTCAACAATATTCAGTGTTAAATATTTGATTACTGTTCATAGCTGATTATACAAACATCTATTCATTATGCGTTCTATTCGTGATCTAAATATTAGGGTCATGGCTATCTGTGCAAAAAGTTTAAGGTTTATTATTTAACGCTTAGAAGAAGACGTTCGCTGTCGTCTCCTAATACTGCATGTAGTTTTTTTTTGTGTCATCGAAAATGCAGCTGCCTGAATAATAACTCATTTTCATAAGAATCTCTGTTACTTAATCAAAACAACTTAATAGTTGTCAAGTCTTAAATATGTATTTATGTAGGAAGAGCCATTATAGCTTTTTCGTATAAATCTACACGTGGACTTTGAACAACGGCCTAACAAGGCTACAGATAAAAATTTGCTTGTTAGTTTATAATAGTTATCTGAACAGCCTTGTTTTGTTCTGCTCTCGTGGCTATTTTCAATAACACTGTAAGCAAACCCTAAATAAATGCGTGCTGTTAGATTTTCGGGGCTCAGCTCAGCGCCAAATGTGGTAAATACAATAGCGCAGGTTTTATTCAATCACACATCCAGGTTTCGTCTAGTAAGCTCGCCGGTTAGGACTAGACCCGGGTAGACGGCGCGTTGTGCTCCATGCGCGCTTCAAAGAGATGTCAGCAATAATTATCTGACACGCTCCCGCTCAGCCTAGAGCGGAAGAAGTCATTTGATGATTTGGCTTTTAGTCAGTAAAAGTCTGACACGCCCTCCCGCTCCGGTCATTTGATGATTTCCATCCAAAAAAAAGGTGTCGTCTAAGTATTGGTGAAAACAAACATGAGAATTCTGAAAAGATGTCTCTGTGTCGGAGTTTTCTTACCGTTAAATTAGGCAAAACGGGTCGGTTGACGCAAAATAGGTCATTTGTTATTGCTAGCAAACGGACGACTACTTTAGACAGACATTATTTATGATGTACTGTCATGTAGCTAAAAATATTGCTTTTGTGTCTCAGCGTATCATGTCTGTAGGTCAATAGAGTTGTGTTCTTACTGACTTTTCGGTAGCGTATCGATTGTAATAGATATAATGGGTGGAGGGAGGATCGATCAATGTATGATGAAAATAGATTAAGTGCACTTTCAACAGACAGACTAAGTAACGCGGCCAGGTTTTTTCGCGCATTGGATCTTCAGCGTACTGCTGATCGCCGAGAGTTGAAAATCGAACAGTGTCTTTTTTCGACAAGCTGGGATGCACTCTGTTGGATTGCCAGATGTACTGGTCTTATTTAAAAAATCTAAACATATTTAACGTTAGGGTAGTTTTTCGTGTCAGTCTGTGTGACCACGTTGTCCTTCTAAATTCTGCAACGGATTTTGATGCGGCTTTTGCCATTTAAAGAATTTTTATCGGAAGGAGTTTGTGTCAAACACATTAATATTAAAACCTACCTACCTACTTCTTACCTATTATTACCTCGATGTTTTGTGAAGTCGTAAAAACAGGGCATAGTAGGGGCGGGCTGTTAGTATTACATCATTAACATAGACATACATGCATAAACTTACACCTTTTCCCACGCCTTTACGTCGTTTCTAACAAGCTCCTTCTGCTTTGTTTACATTTATACATATATATTAGGATCAGATTCTCGTATTTTTAAAAACGTTCACAATCTGATCTCAGTGTCAATCTCTTAAAAATAACTCGAATTTCCATACATTTTTGACAAGTGTTTGACATTTGATTGTCGCCGAGATGAGACTGCGACTTAATTTTGAACGTATTTAATTACGAGGATTATACATTCTGGTCGTACATGTACGCTGGCTGCGAATAATACGCACCTAACATTTCTGAGGAACACCACCAATAAGGTCACCATTTGTTCTTCTAGGGCCCAATTTTTTATTGTGATGATTAAGGAGCTTGATTTTTTTACATAAAATAAACTGTAAATCTTTCTCTTTCAGCATTCGTGATCTACAGTTTCCTATCTCTCTGCTATGAGTACCTTGGCGGCGAGGGCAACATTATGTCGGAGCTTCGCGGCCGGCCGGTGCGTGCGTCCTGCGTCAACGGGACATGCTGCCTCAGTGGCGCTACCTACACCATCGGCTTTCTGCGGTTCTGCAAGCAGGCAACGCTGCAGTTCTGTCTCATCAAGCCCGTTTGCGCTTTCATTATCATATTCTTGCAGGTATGTTGATTTTGAAGTTGGAGAACTAAACTATAAAGTGGCAGTCGATAAAGCAAAGGAGCGAGACGACACGAGACCGTCCTGCTCGGATGTTTTATGACCGCGACTACAACGTTTTTGCGTTTAATATTGTACAAGGCGTGTAGTATTTTCGGATTTGCCATCGACAAAAATGAAGAGGTTCCATATAAACTTTGTACTTTATTACCTCTTTATAGGATGAATTTTTTGAAAACCTTAGGGCTGATGATACATAAAGTATTCTTGTGTAAAATTTGAAAATTCTAGAATTTTGCATAATCAGCCTATAATGTTCCCACTGCTGGGATACAGGCCTCCACTCGATGAGAGAGTGTGGGCTGTAATCCACCACGCGGGCCCAGTGCGGCTTGGTAGACGTCATATGTGACATGAACACCGGCTAATGTCCTAGAATCAAATATTCGAAGATATGGTCTTCGAATGTTTGATTCTTGGACATTAGCCGGTTTTCTTCGCGATTCCTTTACTGTTTTTGAGAGCAATAGTGATTAAATAAATTACAGAAAGTAAATCACCTGTTTGGGTTCGAAATCACGGCCACTTGTAAGTCCGGGCCGTTACCACTGTGCCCCCACTGCTCTCTATGGCTGACAGTAAATTTAAGATTTCTAATACGTAGATGCGTTGATGGGTTATGGGTAATAAAACAAAACTACCGTGTTTTATAACCCTGGTTAGGCACGCATTCTGCCTCTGCAAAGGTTTATAACAGAAAGCAAGACGCATGACTGCACTACTGCAGCGTGTGCTCGCAACCTATTAAGATAGCTATATAATTATTTTAATAGTAAAGATGTATCTTTGAGATAATCTAGTAATAAAAATGAAACTAGAAACGGATTTATGGACCACCGTATTACCTAGTAACTGGGTTATGGGAATCAGATATATAGCTCCATGTAAAATACAATGTATTCAGTTGTATTCGGTTAAACTGGAAGCTGACCTCAACTATGTAGTTGGAAAAAGACTACGAAGATGATGATGATGAAAAATTAATACAGAAGTGCAGTTCTGTGATGAATTTGACTAAAAATAATAACTACTACAGTCAAGTAAAGGATTTCCTTATTAAAATCCAATGAAACAAGGGAACTATTTAACAGGAAAAGATATATAATGTCGTATTAATTTTAACATAAGAATGTCCCCTTTAGATAAACAAGTCAAAGGCCACAAGGAAATTGTAGTTATTGAGAGCATATATGTGTGTATGACCATATGCGTTCCGTGGTTTCTGCCTACCCCCATGGGAAAAGGCGTGATTGTATGTATGTATGAGAGCAAATACGATTGAGCTTACAATACACATATCCTCTAATTCTTATGTTGGCTATTTACAGAGTAATACATTTTAATACTCATGATAAAACACTCAAACTGAAGTATCTGATTGTGGTTTGCAACCACGGAATAAAGAAAATAAAAACTTTTTTACAAAAAAAAAAACAACCGACTTCCTTAAAAACACTACAAAGTGAAAAATAACTTTAATTTCGGAAGTCGGTGTCTTAGGATCTGTATTTATGGTTTTTTTGCCACCGACTTCCGAAATTAAAGTTATTTTTCACTTTGTAGTGTTTTTAAGGAAGTCGGTTGTTTTTTTTTTTGTAAAAAAGTTTTTATTTTAAATTTTTTAGTTGTGGTATTCACCCCGCACTAATTCCAAACAAACAATGCATATTTATGCGATAACAGAAATCGCGGTGGATTTGCTGTCATTTTTTAAAGAGTTCCGGTGTCTGTCTCCCGAACTCATCATCAGACCTGTATGAAATTTATAGGGGACCATTTCGGAATAAACCCCTTTCGAATAAAAAAAGAATTTTGCAAATCCGTCTATATATGACGGACTTATGGCCGAACATACATAAAAAAAAAAAAAACATATAAACATCCGAATTGAGAACCTCCTCCTTTTTGAAGTCGGTTAAAAATATAATAAATGGCCAGGCCAAAATGATTAAGGCTGCTTTTTTTTTTATTAAGCAGACAGTAGAGTGGGTAAGAGCCCACTCTAGTGTCTGCTGAGGAATCAATTCTCGATGTCAACGAGTATGTCTATCTAGGACAAGATATCTTCTAACTCCTGATCGATAAGGAGTTGTACCTTCCATCATCAGCTCAACGGAATATAAGAATACAAGTAACGGTCTAAACGTGCCTATAATATTCAAAGAATTATCCCCTAACCTTCTAACCTTTCACTGTAAGTTCCTATATGTACTGTTCACCGATGAGGAGTTCCATGCGGTATCTTCGAAGACTATAATTAGTTCACCACGGATGGATAGATAGAACCAGCAATTATTTTTGATCTTTAGTACAATATCCAAATCACATTACGTGTACTGTTTGTTTTTCAGGAGTTCCTTCGTTTATCTCCCAAAGTATACATCAAATCTTCACAAAATTAATATGGGACCACCTCAGGAGTATACCCTTACGAATAAAAAAAGAATTTTCAAAATCGGTTGACAATTGGCGGAGAAATCGGTGAACATACATAAAAAAAAAAAAAAAAAAAAAAATACATACAGTCGAACATATAACCTCCTCCTTTTTTTGAAGTCGGTTAACTAGAGGAAGTGCCCCTCAGATATCGCGCGCGTGTCAACATTAAGCGCAGATGCGCAGCATTTAGCTTATTAGCCGTCAGATACTTGTCGCGATTGGTTGTCGCAGAAATACGCGAAATATTACAAATTATGCCTTGTTGTGCGGTTTTGACCTGCAAAAACGAAAGCAGAAAAAAAATGTATCTTGTGGAGGTGTATCCTATCATCAGTAAGCACTAAACTTTGTTAATTTTTAATATAATTGATTTTAATTGCAATACCACATGTTATGACTTCAATGCAAACTATAAACAACCTTATTTTCATTGACACAAAGTCTTAATGCACTTAGTCGTCATCGGGAAAATCATAACCAAAATTCTAGTAACTTCGACGCTACTCGATTAGGGATGGGACACATCCGTAATGTAGGTCGGTATCGATAATTTTGTCGGATTTTAGTAAGGATTCAATAGCTCACATAGCTGGTTATATATAATAAGACAGTTGATTAAAAAAATTAAGGGTGATATTTGCGTTAGTGCTTAGTAACAGAAAAAAAAACAATCATTACATAGATTTATTATAGCTAAAGATAGAGGGGGATTATTATACCCATCAGAATCTGTGATTTAAGATATGTCAGATGTCCGAAATATTTTTAAAAGACGGTTACATATTTAATAAAGATTATATCATGGCTAAAATAATGCGCCAGTTCATTGGGTCATCGATATTCCAAAACATAAGCTATCATCAATTAGGGGAATTTCTTACGTCTAATCATATTACTGACTTAATGAAAGCTATCACAGCAAAATATATTAATATACGATTTCATCACCTATTAAAATTAAACATAAAATTATAAAAACGGCAAGTAATTAAATAAATATGTGTTATTTCAGGGTTAGTAAATATTTTTAGTACTATCTGTTATCGTTTCATTTATCGTTAGCTTCTATCAGCGGTTTCGCCCGCGTACCTGATTTTATGAAAATAACATTACCCCCCTACATCAAACATACAAATACCTCTTTAACATTGATATTTTAACGATAATCAACCTTTTCCGTTATTAAGCATTTGTATGATGTTAACAAATTATTACATTGCTCACTCGAATAAATTACGTAATTTCAATATTAAAATATCGATATATTTCCTCATCTCTTACTTTTGTTTTGCTACTCACCAACAGAGATTACAAGTGCATGTGAATATGACATCTATTTCAAAGGAGCTAGCGTTCTGAATAGAATGAATTGGTTACAGCGCCATCTAGCATTGAGTTGCTGAACTCGTTGTAAATTTGTCGATCTAAAGTTTCTAAACGAAAAACGTCTTTATTGTGTGTGTCATGTCAAATAATAACAACTTTCATGCCTTGTAATACGACCTAATTTTTGAAAGCAATACGAAGATGATTTGTAAAACTTGCGTGTGTAATTTGTAGCCAATCATATCACTGTTTTTTATGTGTGTAATGGACAATTTGCTATGCAAATGTGTGAGTTTGGCGACTCTGGTTCCCGTGCTTAACCAGTGTAAGGGCACTTCTCTGTATTCTTTGTTCTGTGTTTGCAACAATAATATTATAATGCGGTTTAAGCCCTCAGCTGCCGCAAACATAGACGCAATATAATTTAAAAAATGTAATGTCTTGCCATGATCTATTTTATTTTTAAATCAAGGTTCGGTTAGGCATTCAAAATACCGATACGGTTAAAAGCAAACTTGTTCCACTTTTGAACTTGAAACTGCTGTATGTTTATCAAATTGTGTTTTTAAATCTCAGTAAATGAGATCGAAATATAAAATATCTTATTATTCAGGAGTAGGTAGCTTAAAAAATGACGTACGGCTAGGTCACATACAATATATTATTGACTAGTGAGCCTCAAACTAAACAGCCCCCCGCTTAGGCCCATCTTATACGTTTGAAAAGTGTTGATTCACAGCCTAGTTATTATTATATTTATTTGAATTCATAACTTTTGATTTGATTTCACTCAAGCATTACTTAAAACTAGTTTAGAGCTATTTGATTGATTGACACTAGTTTTAAGAAATGCTTGAGTCTTGACTTCTTGAGTGAAATTAGATTCAAAATTTATGAATCCAAATTAGGCTGAGAATCAACACTTTTCGAACGTCAAAATTGCGTAAGACAGTCCCCAAAACTAAATGTTGTAAGTCTGTATCTTGGAGTCTACCCGGAGAGAGTACGATTAATATAAATCTGACCTAGTAAGTAATAAGAGTATTATATAAGCATTCATTAAATAGATTACTAAATAGAAATAGGCACAGTAAGCGTCTATCAATTATCGTTAAAGATAAGGAATTGTCTCGCACGTGTATCATTTATCCACTGTTTGAGTCATGTCGCAAGTATTGTCATTTTGTACATTGATCCGTACGATTTAGATAAATAGCTAAATTACGCCACATTGGCAAAATGGTGAAACACTGATTTTCTTAGACTTGGTACCTTTAGTAGTAATATCCCTGTTAGAAAAATACAAGAAGCTCACCAGCCAAATAATCATAGTTATGAACGAATACAGTAGCAGGGAAACAGTTTTTACGTCATCTCGGCCTATAGCTTTTTTGGCCAATTTCCTTTGAAATTCGTCTATTGCCGTGCACTTTACACATCCAGTAAAACGAAATATCTTCACGTAGTTGGCACTAGATAATATTACTTACGTAACAACATGAAGTATTTCTTACTTAATTTTATTTACGACGACTACGACAATTTTTACTAAAAACATGTTCATTTTAACCTCCTGAGACCCGGGACGTATTTACGAATATTTAATTGATGGAAGTTAATTTTTATGGCTTAATATAACATAGAGATAAATAAACATCAAATAAAAATAATCTACCCCAACCCCATTTAGCGTAAGGGAGGGTATACAAGGTATCACCAGTGATACCTTGGGTTCAAAGTGGTATTAAAACAAATTATTTTATAAGCAAAATTTAATTAATGAAAAATTTAAAAATAATACAAAATTTACGTATAAAAAAAAAAAACACCAAATCACTAATTAAAATAAATATTTACCTTTACGTAAAGTCGACATGTCGGTAACGGCAAAATGTTCGATTTTAAACTGACTGCAATCGATGTAATTTGACAGCTAGAGAAATGGTGAGTGAGTAGAAATATAAAGGATATCTATGCTAACCAAAGAGAATATAACCACTAGAGAGCGTATAGGCCGATTTCTGCTTAGCACACGACTCACCACTGCGGGCCGGGGGACGAGGAAGAACGTGCGGCTGCAATTGGTCAATTCAAGGTCAAGTTGCGAAGTATGCCCATCGTAGGGCTGCTTTACTTCATTAAGGGAAAATAGTCGATATCGATAAAATGGATAATTAAAATTGTGATAAATACTCAATTAAAATCAAAGAAATCATATTTAATCAAAATCAATCACTAATAAAATGAAAACTAGAAAATCCAAGAACAAAACTTTCGCCACTATCATATTCGACGAAATAGCAATCAGAAACGGTGTCGAATATCATCCCCAAGGCAGAAGGTACTATGGCCACGGTAGTTTTGGCGCCAGTTTAGAAACGGATTGTCAAGACGAAGCTAAAGAAGCCACAGTATTTCAATTGAATAAAATTTTCATTCATTTCAATTTAAATTTTCGATAAAGACTTTCAGCTATTAAAGGAAACAGCACTAATTTTTACGATAAAAATACAAAGTGAAAGTAAGGGATAGATGCATTAGAATTGTCTAATGAAAGAACGAGACTTTTCCAAAAGACATCAACGCGGGACTCACACAGTGTGCTGGTTTACCCAACCACCATTTTAAATAGACCCCTACGGTGGATCATAATCTGATTAAATCACAATAATTTTTCGTACTGTTTATTTACTGATGAAAAGTTATGCGATCATTTTTGTAACTAGAAGTCTTGGAATGTTTCCCACACCACTTCACCGCGCATGAAGGTATTTTGATGCGTTATAATTGCAGATTTAGTTATATTATTTGCAATAATTTAGCGTGCACAGAGGTCTAACAATTGGTCACAACTAAAATGGCTACTTGAACCGCAGCCTATGCATAGGCGACAAAATACTAATAGTTTTCGAGCGTCGGGGCACTGTATGCGCAGTCAAGTGGTTATATAGTCTTTGATGCTAACCATCGTACAAAAAAACTTTAACGAGTACCGATAGATGGCGTGGAAATAAATTTTTAACTAAGTGTATCACTTGTGATACCAGGGGTCTCAGGACCTGCCGGGGTCGCGTGATTGTTCGAAAGAGATACCGTGACCCTGGCACATGGGCAACTGAAGGAACACGGGTGGGTTTTAGTCAGTAAAAGTCTGACACGCCCTCCCGCTCCGCCCAGAGCGGGAGAAGTCATTTGATGATTTCCCATCCAAAAAAAAAAAAGGTGTCTCAGGAGGTTAAGTTATTGTTTCGTTTTTATTTTTTATATTTGGGGCTTGTGGCAAAGAAATAACAGCGACATGACTCGATCAATCAAGTTATCAGCTGTTGGGGCTGGTCCATACATGGGTGACCATCTTTACATACCAAGACTCCTCCGTGCCTTGGAAAGCACGTTAAGCCGTTCGTCAAACCCTGTCTTTTGTGGATCTTTTGACAATCGTTCCGGGTCGTCAGAAGCCCGAAAGTCTGACAACCAGTCTTACCCATGGTGTACCGTATTACCCAGTAACTGGGTTGTGAAGCTACATCCAGTTATACTGGAAGCCAACCCAAAAATGATTGAGAAAAGACTAGACAGATGATGTTTTGTTTTTTTTTTTTCTTATTTTTCTGTTAGTGTAATCATCGTCCTGAATGAGTCCCATACATATTTTTTGTATCTTTCTTTATAAAAGTACTTATTCGTAATGTTTCCAGGCCCGAGGTCTGTACCACGACGGTGACTGGAGCCCGGACGGCGGCTACATCTACATCACCATCGTGTACAACTTCTCCGTGACGCTGTCTCTCTACAGTCTCTTCCTGTTCCTGGGAGCCACCAGGGAGATGTTGAAGCCATTTGATCCCGTACTCAAGTTCTTTACCGTCAAGTCTGTTATTTTCCTCTCGTTTTGGCAAGGTAAGTGAGCGACTCGGGTTTAAATAGCATCCTAGTTTCCTCATCAGGGGCCATCCATAAATTACGTCACACGATAAGGGGGGAGGGGTCGACGAATTGTGACATTGTGTGACAAAGGGGTGCCCTACATTTTGTGACGTCACATTTCAAAATTGAATATACATATTTAAAGTACTATTAAAACACGAAATATGAACTACGAAAGAAAAATTAAAAATTCAATTTCTAGATGTAAAATTGCAAAATATGTGACGTCACACTAGGAAGGGGGGGGGGTCAAACAAATGTGACCATCTGTGACAAGGACGGCGGGGGGGGGGGGGGGTAAAAACTCCTGAAATTTGTGTGACGTAATTTATGGATGGCCCCTCATCAGCCAGTGCTGGACATAGGTTTCTCCTTTCAAACACCATTCAACTTGATTTACGGTGTTTCTCATCCAGCTGCTACCAATCCTGCATAAAGGACGAAATCAATCATAAAAGCTTGAAGAAAACCATATTGACTTTAGAATGACGAGTGAGGACGAATGCTAAACGAAAATATTATTTTTAGTTTTAATGTCAATCCGAAAGAAGTGGGCCTTGTGGCTAAGTAATAATAGCCCCGCGGATCAATCGATCAGTTAAGCTACGCTTGTCGCAGTTAGATCGTGGATGGGTGACCATCTTTACGTACCAAGACCCCTCCGTGCCTCGAAAAGCACGTTAAGCCGTTAGTGCCGGCTGTCATTTGTGGACACTGTCACAAATGACAGCCGCTGTCACTGTCACTTCCAGTTGTTTCAGGTCGTCAGAAGCCCGAAAGTCCGACAACCAGTCTTACCAAGCAGTATCGTATTACCCAATAACTGGGTTGTGGAGGTCAGATAGGCAGTCGCTCCATGTAAAATACTGATATTCAGCTGCTTCTGGTTAGACCGGAAGCCGACACCAATATAGTTGCAAAGGCTAGGCAGATGATCATGTCCATCCGAAAGACACGATTCTTTTATTGCTCTTCAAAACAATTTGAGGATCTAGTCTAATGCTTCAAGCGCCGCCTCAACAACTTACTCCATTACCTAACATGAAAAAAAAAAAACAAAATAATAATACTACTCCCTTTTCTAACCACAGGTGTAGCCCTAGCCATACTCGAGAAAGCCGAAGTGATCTCCCCGATCCACGACGCGAACGGCGTGCCTACAACGGCTGGTACAGTATCGGCCGGGTACCAGAACTTCCTGATCTGCCTGGAGATGTTGGCGGCAGCTATAGCGCTGCGCTACGCCTTCCCGGCCGCTGTGTATGCCCACGCGCATCGCGACCCTCACCGCTCTGTCACTATGCAGTCCATCTCTAGTAGCCTCAAGGTAAGAAAGGAGTTGTTATTTTCTTTAATTTTATTTTTGTGATTTTTTTTTGTGGGGGAATTCATCAAATGATAAGAAAGGAGTTGTTATTTTCTTTAATTTAATTTTTGTTATTTTTTTTTGTGGGGGAATTCATCAAATGACGTCTCCCGCTCAGGGCGAAGCGGGAGGGCGTGTCAGACTTTTAATGACTAAAACCCACCCGTGTTCCTTCAGTTGCCTATATGCCAGGGCTACGGTATCTCTTTCGAACAAATCTCGCGACCGTGGCAGTAATATGTACACGTACCATTGATTACAATGCGTCAAATTCATCTTTAGCCAGGATATTTTTATCTGAATTTGAAGGGCATATAAATGATCGCTACTTTTATGAAAAACTAGCTTTTTTAGCGGTTTTGCTCGCGTGTAGGTCGTCAGAAAGTAATCTGTGTGAATCCAGGTTATAAACTGTCTATGTGCCAAATTTCATCCAAATCCGTTCTATAACTTTTGCGTGAAAGAGTAACATACATTCATACGTCCTCGCACACTTTCACATTTATAATTTAGTACGACACAACATTTCTTCAGTGGACAGTGTTATGTACTTTGCATACATCATAAACACTGTCCACGGACAAGTCATCTTGGTTTCAAATTTAAATAGTTATTCCTCTTTTATGGTAATAAAAAATGTTATAGCTGTGACGGCACTGGTTTCACTATTGATGTGAACTATCTCGCAGCACACATATTATTGACTTAAGTTTTTAGTCCATTCCATATTTTTGGATAGGTTCTTCTAGGTGACAACCTTCAACTTCCATATTTCAGGATATAAATCTTGTCAACCAATTCATTCAAAATATTTTTATTTCACATAAACTTACATGGGCACTTATGAAACGTCAGAAGCTAGGTGTACGGTGCCAATTTGTCACTTCCTATGGAGAAGAGCCGGCAAAAAAGCGAAACTAGTTGCAACTTCCATATTTCAGGATATATGTCTTGCCAATCCAAGTCCGAAAGTCCGATAACCAGTCTTACCAAGGGGTATCGCATTACCCAGTAACTGGTTGTGGAGGTCAGATAGGCATTTGCTCCATGTAAAATACTGGTACTCAGCTGCATCCGCTTAGAATGGAAGCCGACCACAACATAGTTGGAAAAAGGCTGGGCAGCTCATCTCTTAACATTTTATTAACCTTTCCCCAACAACATTTCCAGGAGACGATGAACCCCAAGGACATAATGACGGACGCGTTCCACAACTTCCACCCGCAGTACCAGCAGTACACACAGTACAGCTCCGGTGAGTGACGTAGCACTGTCTTTGTTAGCATGCCCATTCGCTGCCTGGTCGCATTTTTATTTGCATTTTTAGAGGGTGTCAAAGGGACCCTTGACGAAGCCGAAATCTGCATTGAACATTAACTCAGCCTATCGTAGTCCAATCCTGGACTAAGGTCTCCCCCATGCTGCGCCACAACACCCTGTCCCTGTCGCCTTCTGCATTGAACAAATGATAAAAATGAAACGACTTTTATTTGTGGAAATTAAAGCAGCATTTATTACTAGCGCGCAATGTAAATTAAAAAAAAACACACGCTTACGTCTGTGTAGTACAGGGGATGTTCAAAAATTTTTGTAAAACATTTAAAACTTTGAATTTAACCCTTATATTAACACAAGTCAGTTTCACGGTTTCATACATTTGTCAATGTTTTTTTTTTTTTTTGTATACATAAATAAAATTCCTAGTGATAGAAGGAATAGGTGATTCTCGGTTTCGATTAGGGTCTTTTTTAAACCCATTCTACAATACCAACGCATTTTAAATGTTAGATAGGTATTACGTGTTTTAGTATAGAGTTATGGTTTATGGTATGTATTCATAGAGTTTTTTGGTAAAAATAATAATTGCCCTCAATTTCGTTTGAGGATTATTTTGTTAGTTCGTGTGGTTTATGGATAGATTGGATTTAATCTGCGCTTAAATTGTTTAATAAGATTACATAGCTGTTAAATTACATAGCCGTTGAAGAGTGTAGGTACATTTTTAGAGTTTACAACACTAACATACAATTTTTTTTTTTTTAAGTGTTAAAATAGGAAAACATTACACATTACTACAGATTTGATCATAATTTAAAATGCGTCCAGTCTAAACATAAACTTCATTTTAGTATCATATGCTGTAGGCTAGGTCGTTCTTATTTTTTGGTTTTATTTTCTTTCAGATGTCACTTCTCAACTGCCTTATGAGAAACTATAAACTCTGCCATAGCTGTGCTCTGCATGAAGTGCAGTGCTGTCTGTCCGTTTATACATACATGTAATAATAAATACATTATGCCCGAGCATGGAAACACCACTAACAATATTGTAAAAACAAACAAATAAAAAATGCGTGTGTTCATGTTCAGAGTAAATATCGGATGCACTCGAATTTATTTTCGTGCGTCTCGAAATGATGCAAATTCATTGATATCATAATTATAACAACCATTTGCATGATCATCGCTAGTCTACAGTATTTTATTTACAAATATTATCATGTCAGACAGTATTCAAAACAACGCAGTATTTTTACTTGATCATATCCAGTTGAAGTATTTTCCGTGACGTATGGGAAAATTCGACTGCATTCGACAGGAAAGTGTCAAAACGGCATGCGAAAAATATAACTGTTTATTTATTAGGGGACATTACCCCAGTACTTAATACATTTTATACTACATTCCGAGAGATTTTGTTTTCACATGCGTACAACCACACACACCCACTACAGCAACACTTCCCACCTCTCACACACTCACCAACTACACACTCACTCACCTACACGTACACAAACACACTCACACACAGACACTCACTCACCCACCCACAGACACAATCACACACACTCACCCACAGACAAACTCACATACCCCAACACACACAAACATTCACATATAAAGTGCCTTATACAAAAAAAGGTGAACTAAATAATCGGTTTCCGGTGCTCGGTCGCAAACCCACGTTAGTTAAGATGTTTATTTTTATAATATCGAGGTATTTGGCTAGTCCGAAATCGCATAACGAATTTTTACGAAAAACTTAGGTAAGTATCATATCAGAAGGCATGATAGAACAAAAAATCCTCTTTTTGGGTTCCGCGGTAGTCGGGAAAAATAAAGGAGACATAAATTATGG
The DNA here is from genome assembly GCA_947507805.1 of Aporophyla nigra. Classification (NCBI taxonomy): domain Eukaryota; kingdom Metazoa; phylum Arthropoda; class Insecta; order Lepidoptera; family Noctuidae; genus Aporophyla; species Aporophyla nigra. Next base: position 15,631,069 of record OX382309.1, on the reverse strand, counting down.
AACCGATATGATATTAAAATTGTACAGGGGTGATTTAAATACAAGAAACAATATAATTCAATCATAGGGATCAGCGGGTGGAAAAAGTGGCTTTAAATATTTTAAATCAATGGTCATATAACGGCTCATTACAAATGAAAATTAAAGTGTTATATTGTAATGATGCATCGAAGTGTCGATATTTTTTGGTAATCATACGATCAGTAAATATATTTTCTCATTTCGACACCCAGAGGAGAATTGATATCGATATCAATAAGATTAACCCATAAGGGCCTTCATTGCAAAAACTTTTTAACTATAATTCGGACTATTCATTGCCATAAAATGTTAGTAACTACTTTGTACTTTATGCCTTTAGTATGTGTTGTGTAAGATTAGTGTAAATGTTATTTTTCTGTGATTATATTACTTTTCTTTTTTTATTATTTGTTACTTTTCTTATAGTTCCAGGATATGATCCTTAGTTGATGCTAGCATTCAAAATTAGTAGAAAATCTTGAGAGAACATTTCTTTTTTTTTTGTAATAGCAATATCTGGCATTTATCGGGTTGTTTTGATTTTGTACATTCTATAATTAAATTAATATTTTTTTAAACTCTATTGAAGTGAAACCTGCACTTTTAATTGCCAAACCAAAGAACGGCATTTTGTTTCCACCTTCAGTTAGTAACTGACGAGGCTAGTTGCCGGTGCTTTGTTGTAATACGCGCTTCATGTATCAATAAATTAATTTAATAAAAAACTAACCAACAACCTGTGAAGCCATACTTTGTGTTTTCATTTCCTTAATATTGTTATTATAATATTATTTTTTGATAGGAGATTCTTTAACATTATTTTTAGAGTTGAGTAAAATTAAATATATAAAGTATAGTTCTGGTAGGTTTAAGTTATAATAATTATTTTTTACAGTTCACCACAGATTGATTTTTTTAAACACTTGTATTTTTGCCTCTCACTAATAATAAATAAAGGATATTACCTAATTATATTTGATTTTAATTGTTAAACTATTGATTATATTTGATAAGAGACATCTACACACATCTAAATTGACTAAACACACTACGAAGACAACAGGTAAGACATTTATAGTTCGCTTTTATCATTTATTTGCTGGCATGCTTAACGTATCACGTTTGAATGTTTCTAACTTTTTGTTGAGTGTGATTTGCATGTTTATTATGTAAAACTTAATTTATGTCCATCAGAGCTACAGGAAACGTTTTATATGTAATTTTTATTAAATAAAACACGCAGTCTAGATCCCTGGCATTAATAGTCAAGCGTGCATATTATTCAGTTTATGGTAACGATTTTGTGATTGACAACACTGTAGTATGCACAGATATTACACCGATTTGGGTTGAAGTGTTGCCCACATTATAAACACGCTTGGGTCACATACTATTTGGGTTTTGTTACCAGGAGATGCATATATTTAACTATACAATAATTTGACAAAAAAGTAGCTTTAAACAAGAGTTGAAATATCGAAATTTACTCATAAAATCGCACTGATAGTTTGTCACTAATTAATATATATATATAATCAAAGCACGGATACAATAACACAAGTGATGAGTACATTTATCCCCACAATAGATGATGTCGCGCAGACAGAAAATATTAAAGCATTCCGGGGATTTTCAACTAATGTGTTATGTTAAATGATATAAGTAAGTTATGCTTTGGATACAGCTGCGCTGTGGACCACTTATCCACCTAATGCAGCACATACGTGCTGTACTAGTTTGGCTACTCATCAAACTTGTATCCATTCGGTGGTGGGAAATTAAAAAAAAAAAAACAATTGGCACAATTTTTCGCGCTAATCTTGAGAGCTTTCACTTCTGTCTGCGCGGACCTTCGAAGTTCAAACAACTCATTCAAATGTGACTAATATCTGACGTAAATAGTGATGCGTGCGGGTGCAGGCGCCGGCAAGCGCGACGAGGCCACCCTCGCGCCGCGCCCTCCGCCCCAGCGCGTCGCCACCATCTGCCACGCCACCAACTACCACGAGAAGACCACCCTCCTCAGCTCCGACGACGAGTTCCAGTGAACATGACGTACGTCACACGACCAGCCCCAAACAGTTCCTTGTTGTTATCCGACTAGAGTCCAACCTCTTAATAGTTTAAGAGACTTGGACTAAATTATACATGGAAATTAAGTCAGCTGTATATTATAAATTGGTATAAAAACATTTAAAGCCTTTAAAAAAACGGCTTTATGGAGCGTTGTCTCTTTCTAAAAACTTGATGTGCCATATTAAAAGGAGTTTGAATGATTGTAACTAACACACTGATTGGGTTAATAAGTAAATTGGTACGCTGATAATTGGAAAAAACAATTTCAAATGCACATAAGTGAATCTTGTCGAATAACAACAAATTGTATTGCTTAAAAACTTAGGAATGAAAACTAATTGAAGGAAGTTCATTTTAAAAAGACAAACAATATATTTTTATGTATCACTTGGAGTCATTTAACCACTTTTAAAGCGTAATTAATATCTACTGTAAATGCCTGGCCCATAGCAATGTACCTTTGTTATCAATTTTCAAAAATTTATAAAACTCATAAAAAGGAAATAATGAAAAAAAGTTATTCATAAGTGTCATAAGGTAATACAAAATTAAATTAAGTTTTAAGTTGTTTTTGAAGTATTATTTGAATATTGTATTTTAGTGTTGTGTTACAGTTTTATTTTAATGCATTTAATTGTAGACTATGAGTGATCACAGTAGGATTAATTTAAACACTCTGCATATTAAACCATGAAATAAGAAATGCAGAGGCATATAGTGAAATGAATATACGAAATAAGTCTAAGCCTTTTGAAATATAGAGGTTTTAGTACGACACCACGGCGACAACGGCTCGACATAGGAACATAAGATTGTATAGTTATGTAAAATAAGAAGTAAAAGAAAAAACAATTGATGCATTACAAATTGTACAGGTAAAAAGGAATTATTATTCTATAAATAGATATTATTATCTCGCTGTAAGGGCCGTAGGTAATTAATGGCAACCCCTAATGAGATTAATTGTTTTATTTCACGGTATTTTAACACTAAATCATGGAGCCACCTTTTCATATATCTAAATATATAAACTGTTTAATGGAAAACCATTCTCAAGTTCTTTGAATGTGCCTTTTGCTAAATTAGCTCCGCTTTTAAAATAAAATAGCTGTTATTGCGATGCTATTAAAGGCTATTCTTTCTTGTTACGACTTGTGCAAAGGCATCATTTGCTATAATTGTTGTGCACAAATTAAAAAACATTCCTTCTTGCCAAATACCAAAGTATCACTGCCAAAGAATTCCCTATTTTTGCGATTTAATTCCTAAAATTGCAGTATAATTAGAGTAGTCGAAATTGAAATCTATCATTGAAGCATTATTGTCAATGCGTACCTCTGCTTCGCCGTCCAAAATTGCTTAGGCTCCCGAAATTTATAAAGATATTGCCCTTACATAGCCTACCAATATTTTCAGTAGCAGTATGTGCTGTAACGGTGCGTTCACACTAACTAAACCAGCGTGGCAATCCCCACTTTTATGAACAGAAAAATAAAATGGTAGAATATTGGGGAAAGCTTTTGTTCTCTCACTTGGTATGAACGCACCTTTATACTACCTTAATATAATCCTTGGATTACTTTGTAGTTGGTTATAACCTTATATTTTAAGAACCACTTAAATTTTAATTTTATATGTTAAATGTATTCTAATGTACTTGTTGTTTTGTTGTAACGATTAACTTTGTGTAATGTATAATTAACTTTTAAAATTAGATTAGTAACTACTGTATGTATTTATTTAATAAACTGTAAGTATATTATTCCTACCTTCACTTAAGGGAAAGCGCCGGGGGAGCCCAGAAAAACAAATTTTCTTACGTCTTTACAACCTGATCGAGAGCAGTGGTATAGGCTTCGACTTAACGAGTTTTAGGTCGAGAGTTCGAACCCAGGCAGGCGCTATACTTTGTGTAAATAATTTCATCACCACTGCTCTCACAACGGTGAAGGAAAACATCGTGAGGAAACCGGCATGTTCTAAAACCAAACATTCGAAGACATGTGACATTTACGGACCCACACTGGGCCCGCGTGGTAGATTACGGCCCACTCCCTCTCAATGAGAGGAGGCCTGTATCCCAGCAGTGGGAACGGCATAGGCTGATTATGCTTACAATTTGCACAAAAAATGTAAGAAAATTTGATTTTCGCGTGCGACTATAGCGCATTCTACATAAATGTAAATAACACTTGATTACCAAAATCACATTCATAATGTTATTATTTATTCTTAGGAATAATTTTATTGTATTAGGGTGATTCCTTTTATTTTCGAATTCTTTAGTCAATTACCTTCCCTTGTCTAGGTATGTAACCTGTTTTAGATCATATAAAGAATCATAAAGTACGTATAGTTACGTAATGTGATGAGTTAGTTTCAAATTAATGTATTTATTCACTATAGTATTATGACCGGCCACAGATAATTTGATAATATTCTGGACTAGTGTCCATGGCCTACTGTAGGATGCACATCGGGTACGGCTCACAAATCCTTCCCTATCCTAAGGACACGGCTCTCCTACCATTATTGTGCCCCCCGGTCTACTTCTTGATATACAATAATTCCTGTAGCACCAAGAAACTTGAGGCTTCAGGGGCTAGTGTAAATCTTGGAGTTCATTCGATTAATCGGGTTTTGTGCAAATCGGCAAACCTCGTGGGGGTCCGTGGATTACAGTTAACGTCTCCAGACTTAATAACAATACGGGTCAGTTTAGATAGAACGGAAATTATTCGTTTACTGGCTCCATTGAAAATAGGACCATATTACCATTGCCTAAAGTAGAAAATTGTATGAATATCGATGGTCTGCTTACGCATGCTCGCGTTATGTCTGTACGGACCCTTAAACTTCTACTGTGTCTTTTCGTGTCCTACAACCGATTAGGTCATTATTATTCAATAAATGTCTACGTAGCTATCAACATGCTTATTGTTGTGTACCTAGGTACATTCTGGAAATGTTTACAATAAATATAAAGATTTACTGATCTCAAGATTTTGCTTTCAAAGAAAATGCATTTGCGTCTTTGTATGATCTAACAGTATATTTTAACATAATCTATGTAGGTGACATATAGGCCAATTTTGTAATATAAGAGGCTTTCTTTTCTGGATCGAAAGATTTATTTTTGTAACAGAAAGTGTAGAGTGACAGTAACACGTTTCGCCTGAATGATTGTTGAAAAATAATAATATAACATGAAATAACGTTAGATATTTTATTAATTAAAAATGTTTTAGCTCCAAGTTTTTAAGTATATGTATAAATAAATAATGATATTGATATAACAATTTGTGTTTTTTATTTGACTATGTTGGTGTCCGCGGGGTTGTCGGGAAAGAATAAGCTAGTGCTTCTCTTCAGAAAAAGTTTGAAAATTAATATCCATGTCATGGATATTAATTTTCAAACTTTGTTGAATAATAATTAAATGTAATTTCTTTTGTTGAATAGTAAGAAAGTACTTATTAACTATTTTTCTTAACCCAAATGTAAGAATAGTGGACCTTGTTATTACTCCCAGTAAATTGAAACTTCAATTGAATGAAACTATCGAATTGTCACACATATAGACCTTGTCCTTTTATAAAGTGGTGCAACTGACTTTCAACCTTAGGATGATACACTATTTTTATCCAACGAAGCGACGCGCGCTTTACTTGTGGTCACTAAGTGTACACGTTGTGAATATGTGCGTGAAGTCGAGTAGCGTAAGCACGTAACACACTCACTTCCGATTCGCCCTTGTCTCGGACTTTACCGGGAGTTTCTGCGCTTACACACACATTCACAGCGTGTTTGCACACTTGGTGACCACAAGTAAAGCAAGCGTCGCTTCGTGAGATACAAACACTATGAAACAAATAAGAGGTCGGATAAAGAATACGGAGGATCGTAGATAATTGATAAGTATGGGTATTTTTCTCTTTTTTTAGGTGCAGTAATAAATAAAACGAGTCATTATTAAATTTTATATTAAAAATATACACAGTTACATAATAACCATTTTCTCACATTGCCGCTGCATTCTCACAGATGTGTTATTCCAATACAATCGTTATAACGGACTACGCTCTGAGTGCATAACATAAATATGATCTAAAATGTTTTAACAATGCAATAACTATTATCTATACTTTAAAAAAGAAATAGTAAGGTACTCGGTCATTATTAGAATTTTTGAGGTCGAATTCTACCCTTTTAAATGCTTTTTACATAAAAGTCGGGCAACATAGGTGCGGTGCTACCTACTTATCTTCACTCAAATCTAATCTTTTTCCTACTTATCCTACACCCTAAAAACTCGAATCACTAAAACCTACAAACAGTAGGTGCTAGATCCAGCCGAGTGGTCCTTTCTTCTTCATTTAGCTATAGGAAGTTCTAGACCCCTGCCGGATTCAACTGCCGGAATCTTAACGACTTGTATTGGGCAGTATTTTGAAGCATAACAAGTCTTATGAGCATTTGGTTTCCATACCAACACAGCCCATGTATACATATATTAGGCACCCATTTTCCAATAATCAAGACAGGCCCTGTAATAGATAGCAACATGGTCCCGCACCTTTCCAAACATCGAGAAAACTCAAAATGACCAATAATTAAATGAGTACCAAATTGGAAATTCTTTACGTATTTCTTTTAAAATTCCATTTTTTTTTATTCATAATAAGTTCATTTTAATATATTTTTTTCACATAAAATAACTTTCAAAATTCACGAAAAATAGTGCTCATTAAATTTTTCTTAAAATATTGTCATTTGTGATGGAACATTACTGATGTGTGTGAGTTTCAAAAGTTTTCAGTGAAAGGTACTTTTACATAATTAGGTAAGTACATAACTACCTTACCGAAGTTCATTCCTTACATTCAAACAATATAAAGTACATAGAAGTTAGTAGAAATACATCTTAGGAGGTAATTATTAAAATCAAGCATACCACACACAATTTCTACAGGTATAGTGGGTATAACACTAAAATAGGCAGATAGTACCTGCAGGTACTCGAAGGACATAAAACTAATTAGGTACATAATAAGCCTTTCAATAAACTTAACTAGTAGGGAACTACATAAAATGAAAGACTGATTGATTGTTTCTAGCTAAACAAGATTCTCTCAAAATTCTTAGGTAAGGAAATCAGTTTCTGTTTCAATAAAATCCTTCTCGAGTTTCATTAAATTACCTATAGGCTTATTAAAATTAGTGAGACACATTTGCTCTAGGTGAGCACTCAAGACAGACTTATACAGCATGTAGGTATTATGTTATAGTAAAATTTTAAAAATAAAGGAAAAACGAAAGGTTAAAAATGAATATTATTAAGGTACGCACGACGACAAATCAAGCTTTACATTTCCAGTTTAAACTGACTTCTCATTGTACGAAAAGCCTATACAATGCGAGGTCAGCTGAAACTAGAAATGTCTAGCTTGTGTGTACCATAAAGTGTGTTAAATTGCTGATACCATCGCCCCGCACATCTCTATTAGACTACATGGGCCCTACAATAAGTAATGTCGAAGTCAGGTGCGCACTGATGCCGCTTTTACAGCGGGGCGAGTCTCGGTACACGGTCTGGTCTGGTAAACAGTCTGATTAAATAATGAAGTAATCACATACTAGAAAAAAACAAAAAAAAACCGTACAAGTCACACATTTTATCACGTATTTTGCTCCCAAACTGTGATAAAAATGTGTGACTCAAGCCTATTACAGTAGGTCGTGCTTGCCCCGCTGCGCTGATCAATAGTGGTTTCTTGGTTTTTTAGGGTTCCGTTGCCAAATGGCAAAAAACGGAACCCTTATTCGGATTCGTCATGTCTGTCTGTCTGTCTGTCTGTCCGAGTATGTCACAGCCACTTTTTTCCGAAACTATAAGAGCTATGATAATGAAACTTGGTAAGTACATGTATTCTGTGAACCGCATTAAGATTTTCACACAAAAATAAAAAATAAAAAAATAATATTTGGGGTTCCCCATACATAAAATTAAAACTCAAAAAAAAAAAATTCATCAAGCCCATACGTGTGGGGTATCTATGGATAGGTCTTCAAAAATGATATTGAGGTTTCTAATGTCATTTTTTTCTAAACTGAATAGTTTGCGCGAGAGACACTTACAAAGTGGTAAAATGTGTCCCCCCCCCCGTAACTTCTAAAATAAGGGAATGATAAAACTAAAAAAAATATATGATGTACATTACCATGTAAACTTCCACCGAAAATTGGTTTGAACGAGATCTAATAAGAAGTTTTTTTTTAATACGTCATAAATCGTAAACCACAATTAACCTTTCATTCAGTCAACTCAAATATAAAAATAAAAAAAACCATTTAATTTCATAAACATAAACCTTATGCATAAACCGTGAATACCTGAAGGTTTGTACGGAACCCTCGGTGCGCGAGTCCGACTCGCACTTGGCCGGTTTTTGCTGTTAGGTGATTACTTCATTATTTAAACAGACTTTATTACCCGCTTTACTATTTAATGTGATAACCTCACCGCCATTACGGTCTACCTGCCTACCTACATATGGGCAGCAGCGTTCTCTATGCATTATACCACCTTACTGCGATTGCCAACCCGCCTGCCAGGCGTGGCGTTTATGACAAATCCTCCCAAATTGGGGCAGCAAAATTCGGCTTAAATGGTGATGAATCCTACCTACCTATAGGTACCTATCTCTAGCATTCGTCACAGCCGTATTCAGTGAGACGGATTTTATTGAATTGAAAGAAACATGTTCAACGAAGGGATTTTACATTCAATTAACATAATAGCTTTTAAATTGCTTTGATCAAATTACCTGTTTCAGCTAAAGTGGATTAATCACGTTGAGAACGATTAACTTAATCAAGTTACAGGCTGTTATGTGATGATAACATTCCTGCTTTGCTTGAACTTGGGGCTCTAGTGGTAGGTTTGTAGGTAACTTAATTTGGCTCACACATCCCAGGTAGGTACGGGGCAATTATTCACTAGTTATGTAAGTCTAGAGTTTGACGAAAAGTGTTACCTAATAGACTTCCTTTGCTGACCGTACTTAAGTGTTTTCATGATACTTATGAAGACCAATTATCGTAATTAAAAACGTTCAAAGCCTACTCTCAGTCTCATCTCGGCGACAATAACTTGTCAAAAATGTATGGAAACTAGTTTATTGACAGATTGAGACAGATCGCACTGTGAACGTTCTTATAATTACGAGAATCACCCCTCAGATCTCTGTTGCTTTCAATCTCATGAACAAACAAATACCTATAACACTTCCATTAGGGCCATAAAATCAGAAGGCTCGAAAATACAATGTATATTTCTTTATGAAACATTTTTCTTGCTACGACTTTGTTAGATTTGAGATCCGGAAAAGCAATTTCCCCGATCTTATCACCAGACGAACCAAATGATTGAAACAGATTTTGAAGGGAATATTGCCTTAGAATAGAAATATTTACAGACTTATAAACGAGATATAACAAAGCTACAGTGGCAGCATTTCTTAATTAATCAATATCATAAACAAATGTGTTATTTTAATCGTCTACATATGCCACCGTGCTAAAGGCATCTAAGTAAATCACAATTTTCTAAATCAGGCTAAGCCTTGTAAGAATGAGAAAGAGAGATATGCAAAAATTCACAACATAGTTTGACCCTAGACTTGTGTACTACCGTGTAGAGAAAGTACTGAGCGAGCAATGAAATGCACGTGCCGAGCTTCTAACGTAAAATGTGCTGTGCTAGGAACGGATTCAGTTTCCCTTATTGAGCAATTATTATCTAAAACGTTTATAGACGTTACTCCTAAGCTCACCATTCAAAGTTGAAGCAAAAGGAATTAGAGCAAACCGGAGGTAGTTTAGACATCATTTAGTGGGAATGTGGGTAGTCGTGAATTTAATCAAAGTGATGTCTTAATCACGTGATTTAGGGTCTATCATATTTTAAGAGGAATATACACTTAAGATTTGTGTATGGCGTGTTACACACTTGTTCGGGTTCTACTGAAAACCAGCGCTGGGGCTCTGTCTCGTATAGGGTCGCAGCATTATGCTGAGCGATGGACGTTTTGCGTGGATGTGACGCATGTTTTATAGCAAATAATTTTTTATTTTAAATGCCCCAGCATTCAAAAATTATTTGGTTGCGTCCTGTTTAAACGCAAACAAACGTATTTTCTTTTTTTCTTTCGGTCGGCAAAACCAAATATTGATAGCTTAGTATGTGTAGGTTGTAAGTACCTAATTGCATTGAGGTGGTTTTGTTGTTGAACAAATAAATACTGCTGAATCGAATTTACACATGAACGGTAGCAACGACTGTCATTCTGACAGTTCAACAACATTCATTGCGTTATTTTCGTTGTTGAGCAGACATATTTTTCGAAAATATGAGGCAATGTCCTTCAAAATTATTCAGCTTGTGATTACCGATCAAGTGTGCAGCCCGCCTTTTAAAGTATTTTGTAGTTGAACATTATATCATCATATTAAAACGAAGTGGGATATTTTACAGTGATGACTTAGGGCTAAATTATATACGTAGTATATTCTTTAGGTACTTTTAAATCATTAGAGGATTGTCAATTTGAAAATCTTTCTTGTTTATTATTTAACCCTGAACTACAGAAAAATAGAATTTAGCTTTAAATAAACACGAAAGATTTCCTTACATTAAATAAAACTTTAAGGAATAATGTACAGATAGATCTCTCAAGTTTTGTGTAATAAATAGATTTTTAAATGCATCTTTTAAATAAATATTAGCTACAGTCTAGCTACAATAGATAAAAAATACGAGCTAACTTTATAGTATTAATCGAAGGTAGAAATCTTAGAAATAGAAATCTGAACCAGCCAGAGCGTTTCTTATTCAAACTAAGAGGTACCATCTACGCATGCCCACCACGGCTATACTAAAATACCATTATAATATTCTTCATTACATAAGCACATTGTACTTTCCATCATTATTTTATAAATAATTGAACTAATAAGACATTTCGCGGTAACATTTAGAATGAAATACTTAAATTATACCATTTCCACCTTTGGGCTTACATTGCTGCATTGCTAAGATTTTGAAGATCTTGTTCTGCTTAAATTTAGTTAGCGAAGAAGTTGTAAGCTAAGTTTCGTTTAGCTGCGCTCGAAACTCATTTCTATAAGCGCAGTTGCACAAAAGATTACAGAGCGAGCGAGTTGAACAAATTGTCACATTTCCACACTGAGGAACTTCTGCTACAAACGTTTGCTTGCAATTTTTCAAGTCCAACATTTTTCAAACACTGCTTTATCAGGACAGAATCACTTCACATTTGATGTGACTGAGTGTGAAATGGTCACCTAGCATAGTTTCGTTGATGAGTGGCTTATAACATTACAAAATGTATATCACGACGACACCGCGAAGGCAATCAACAATTTAGAATTGGTACAACTTGTCGCAATCCCATAACTTTAAACGTTATCAAACATCATATCTTAAAAAGTACCTTGCATCGCCAAATATTCCCCAACTACTATAATAATTCGCCGTCCAACATTACCTACCGTCGCAAAATTGCTTACATTTACAGAAGCTTCGTTTGACGTCCTTTGAAGCCACATAAGCTTATGGACCTTCTTATCACTCGCTATTAATTTAAAGTCTAGGCCTTATATGACAGAGATACTCTCACAATAATATAACCTCCGTTTGCTGAAAGGCTATTCATTATCTGTGGTCAAATGTTATGATTGATAAATGTGGTCAACCAATCACAACAAACTAAAATGAGATTTGACTTTGGAATGAAGGTTAGTCTGTCAGATTAGTCCTAGACATTAAATGAGCGAGTAGTGAGGCTGGTCCGCGTGTGTGCACGTAACTATGAGCTAGAGGACGTGGGAGTGAGTGGTTGCCGTTTGTGCGGTCGACCCTGGCCGGATGCTGGACGTCGCCAGGACTGCTGCTACGAACACCGCTGCAGGGGACGCGATCTGAAACACGTCATCCACTACTTTGAATATAGAAATATCTTTATTTTCTTTGCTTTTTAATGCAAGGATTTTCCCCTGTACCTTGGGAGCTTTAACTGACACAAATGTCACATACTTAAATCTGGCCGTCCAAGTGAGATGTAAGGTAATTGTGGGAATCGAACCCGCGAGTCGCGACAGGCACAAGCGTAGAAGCCAAAATCTTCGACACTGTGTCGACCAAACCGTTCATAAAAAGTAATATAAATATAAAGTTTCGTAGACAATGACATGCTAAAAACATTTTAGGAGACGTACCTCCACCGATCGATAAACTCATTAGTTAAAATTGTATTATGGTTTCGTGTCAACACGACCCAAATATCGTTCTTGTAATTAGCCACTGCCCTGCTGAAACTTGATTCGCATTTGAATACCTACCTACTTACGCCTTCATGAATTTTCTACCCACACAAACCTACATAACTCAAATTTAGGTAGGCATTGCAGCAGTTTTTCAAGTTAAAAGGGCAGCTTTCAATTAACATTGTACGAGGTTATTACGTCCGCGGAGGCTTATCTCCGGCATGCGGGCGATGTTAACACAAATGTGTTCGTCTGACGTCCCACGGCTTGCGCCTGTCCCGGACGTCAGCAGTACGTAAAATTTTATGAAGTCCACACACGACCCTGCCTCGTTAAATATGAATCTAATATGGAGGGCTCCCCGGTTCCCCTACGCTCTTTATACGATATGTACGGCTCGTCCAATTATATTTTATGTTTGAAATTGAGCTCAACGTGTACAATTTTAATGGTTGGGGTTAAAAAGGAAAAGTAAACGAATAGGTATCTACATGAAAGAATGAATGAAATTTAAAGCCAAGCTCATTTCATGCCGAGGCTGCAAATAGCATATCTGCTACTGGCCCACGGATGGAGATTTTTTTAAAGATTTTGAAAAAAAAGTTGCAATCAATAGGTTTTTCAACCTATTGATTGCACTTTGCGAGAAAAATATCGCTAAAATCAAGCCACGAAAGAAAACTATCGTGCAAATGTTCAACAATTTGGACCTTGGTATAGCGTCAGACGTTTATGTCTAAACTAGGTCATAACCTCTACCAGCACAAGTATGATACCACAGCTGCGCGTCTAAACATGTATAGCAACATTCCTAATCCCATTACAGTATTATGCCAAACTGGAGCTTATCGCGTAATATTTGTCTGCACAATTCTCCGGCTGTTCATAACGGAACTGAAATTCCTTAGCGAAAACGCGTTGAAATGTGTTTCCGACTTTTCGCGGCACTAGAATGAAAGCGACACCGAGCCAGCTCCTCCCAGATAAAGCTAAATGCTACACAGAATAAGAAACAATGGCGTAAGAGGCTCTATTCATTCCCGGTACTGTAGCGTCAATTATATTTTTAGAACGCTTCATTAATTTCGTCATTTCGACGCTCGTCGGGATGATAAGGAAGTTCCTTTCAATTATAATATATATATTTTTTAATAAATTTGAGGAAAAGAAAGTGATTTGCGGTTTTTATTATAGCAGTAAAAGTACGGAAAAAATTGAGAAGTTGAGTCGGATATCGCTTTCAATTAAGGCAGCTTTTCCAACACCAATAATATTGAGGTCGGCTCTTAAATGCCCCAAAATACGAAGCGAGTGCAGCTGCCAGATATAAATAATAAACTTGTGGTATTACCAGTGAAGCTACTCCACATTAAGCCCCTACTAAATATGCAACTTACGCTTGGAACAAAACCTACGGCCATTCGTCATCTGTCTAATAATAATTCATACTCCACTGTTGATACATTAATCAGTAATATGATAATTATGTTTCATATAGGCACTATGTAACTAACAGATAAATTCAGAAATAGAACAGAATTTGTATGAAGTTAATGCTAGGAAAGTAAGCTAATCAGAATTTATCCAGAGGTAGGTAGTACCCGGTAGTGAAACATATCACTAGAGTCACAAAACGGCTCAAACATTTAAAAAGTATACACAAAACAATAACTAAAAGCTGAACAACGATGATTGTTAAATAAGCGTGACAAACAAAAGAAACAATGCATAACCTTGTGGCAAGGTGGGGTGCGACGAGAGTGATTAAAACCTCCTGACGTGGACCCCTGGTGACGTCACATCGAATCAGGGTCCCACTGCACCGAGGGTATCACCCAAGCTACGCCGGGCCTATATGACATGGAATGGGAAAATTAAAACATGCCAAAATAATAAAAATTAAATTTAATGGTAGGTACAGTCACGAGCATATGGGAGGTGCTGCCAAAGTGATGTCAGACATTTTTGTTTATATCGAGGTATTACATACTTCTAAACTGTACTAAGTGAGCAGATATTTTTAATGCCAGACTTTTTCGATATTTATGCATTCTGAGAGGTGACCAAGCTTTTTGAAGCCGATGCAGTATCTTATAATTTGGTATTAAATTGCTTATCTTGTCGGATTTTTTTTTTTTGTGTTTCTTCGATGTCACATATTTGTGCTACTTTCGCTACTTGTATAAGCCGTCCACAAATGATCACATAAACTTATTTGCTGTCATATTGACGACCGATATTAAGAGTTCAATCATGTAATCAGATATTATTGCAGGGCGGGGTTACCATAGTAATATATTCATACTCGTGACTGTACAATCCATTTGCTGGAAAGGGGTGATTGAATTGTTGTAAAACCTGAAAGGTCATTTAATCAGAAGTCGTACCTAAGTGTTCTACATATAAAACCTTTGTTTGAATGTTGAATGGACTGCATGTGACGTGCGGATTTTCCGTTAACAGATTTACTATTCAAAAGTAGAACTATACAGTCTTTATGTATGTATTCTCGCGTTACGCTACGCAAATATAGATCGGAATTTGAATCTGAAGAGACAATAATTTACAATGTGAAATGGGGAGTAATTATGTTTCACAATTTAGTTTTTCCTGAGTAAATTATTTTGTGTAAAAGCTTTATATTGTGGGTAGAATGTTGTGCACCTAGGACTTGTTATTGCGTTGCCATGCCAGTAAGTAAAAAATATGGCAATAATAAAGACACGTGAATGACTTGCATCTCAGTCATCTGACGTTTTACTTTGATTATTTCATTAAAATTTGATGAAAATTTGCCAGCGTCAATGTTTCAATTAATTGTACAAGGACGTGCAACTCTGTGTTTTGACGAGGGAAATCTTGCATTTTTATTCCTTTGGTGTACTTAGCATGCAATTATTTATTCGGGATTTTACATTCGTGAAACGTCTGAACACAAAATGAATCAAAAGTGAAAAATTTATTCATAGTGAACCGATCCAACGATGTTGGATTTCGGCACATGGATTTCCATTTTTCAAATGCCTACTGAAATGTTTGAAAGTTTAAATGAAAGGACCAGATGACCTTTCTTTTGTAATTTTATCGGTGTCGTGAGAACGTGAAAAGAAACAAAAACTAAATTGTTAATACTGAAAAAGACTTTCTTTCATGACCATCCAAGGGAAAGCTATGGTACACCTGCTCGTAGTGCTCACCTATGCGGTGCCCGATGCGGGGAGCCGGGTGGCGACGATGCGGGAGAGAGCGCCGGCGTTGCGGGCGCGGATGCGGCGCGGCGGCGGGAGTACTCCGTGCCCCCGACCGCCATGGCCGTGCCCCCGCTCACCGGGTCCGTCACGCGCGTCACGCAAAGGCCTGACGCTGAACGGGTTGGACGAGAAGGAGCTGCGGAAGCATAAGTCAGATCTAGACGTCCACATTCGACCTATATTACTCAACCATTACGACCATTTTCACGAAGGGGAGCACATAGTCACAAGGTGCCATATTGCATTAGATGGTAGACTATGATGTTAATCGGATTGCAATACGGTGATCGAAAGTGGAACAAATTTTGTTGTGTTTTAAACTTAAAACTTTAATTAATACTCGTAGTGGAAAGGTCTACGGCGTAGCACGTAGAGGTGCTACGGTTCCAGACCGGCTACGGATCGTCTAGTGTCCAGGAATATTTCGTATTAAGGTGAATGCTCCAAACCAGCCGGCGAAATTCAAAATGTCTTGCGTTTTTTGCAATTTGCAGGCCAGTGCTAGGTTGTGTGTTGATTAAAATATTATTCGCGCCTGTAAGACGTATGTAGTTACAGAATTATAATCATCAAAATCACCAATACAACCCTCAAGTTCATAAAGGTCTAAGAACAAAAGAGAAAAGTCATTCCTATAGCTTTATGAACTTCGAGCATTGTATTGATGATTTTGATGATTATAATTCTGTAACTACATATGTCTTACAGGCGCGAATACTATTTTAATCAACATACAACCTAGCACTGGCCTGCAAATTGCAAAAAACGTAAGAAATTTTGAATTTCGCGGGCCATCCCCCTTAAGGAAAGACTCTAAATTTAGTTGACATTCTTGATCGAATTTTCTGATATTGAATATAAGTAGTTTATGTTAAAAAGTCACTAACCTCCAGTATAACTATAAAGTCCTGCCGGCGAGGACCTGGGTCGATACCCAGAGACGGTGGACGTGGTGGACAGAGTAGAAGGGGACCTCTTCAGCCCTGGGCTTTCCCCGGGCCCTGCGGCAACTGACGGCTTCCTCGATCGCGGCTGGCGCTTGGACCCTGTTCTGCATACCCCTGATGTGAGAGAAGGCAACACATACTGCTATAGTGTAGTGAAAGTGCAAACAAATGACGTTGATAAACAGTGCTCAGGTGGTATAACATTGTGGGTGGCAGTCGGTGGCCAGGTTTTATTTTCAGGTGTTTTTAAAAGCATTGATTTGCTAGCGAAAATGGTGCTTTATAGTATAGTACTATAGATACATTTTCAATTATGTTTGTACATGCTCATAACTAGCTAATCATTCTGAACTAAAGCAAATACAGTCGAGAAATTCTTAACGATGAACAAGCAAAAGTTTTAAACGAGTGTTTACTTAATAACATTCTCAGAACTCGTCTTTATGAATCAAATGATAGAATTCCAACTTTTATTTACAGTGCTTGTGAGTATAAAAATCAAACAAACATTCAAGCCTATTTGGAAACATCAAAGATTGGCTTATTTCAATCTTTATACGGCCCATACAATCTACATACAAACGATATTAATATGAGATTGCTACAGCAAAATCAAATTATGTTGGAGTGTTGGGCACACTAAAAGTGGGGCGTCTGGCGATTGAATTAAAACTACGTTCGGCCTTACAACACCAAATTGAACTATGTACAAGTACGTGAGGGGAATAACGATAGTTTTCTTTAAGAGCACTCTAAGAGGTCACAGGAGTCATTTCGAACCGTTTTTTCGCTGAAGATTAACAGTTGAAGCGATATTGATAAATCAACGTTGAGTTTGTTACGACGCGTCTAAAAATTCACAAAGAGAAATTTATTTGGACGTGATGCCGCCTCTGTGAATCTCCAGGATAAAGCAGTCAATGACCTCTTATTCTATATAGTATAAGTAAGTACTAGGTCTTACCAGTAGGACATTGTCGGCCCATGGAGCATTTCCCCTCGCAGATGGTGCGCTGGTTCAGCATCGTCTGGTAGGAGTCCAGCATGACGCGGCATTCCGTCAGATCTCTGTCAGCTAATGCCAAGGACGGGTAACGTTCCTTCAATCTTCTTCTTTCCTTGAGTAAAAATGTTTTTAATGAGTAATTAGCAGAGGGTTCTGTTTTCAAGTTGGTCGAAGAGTGATTAAAATGACTTTGTTTGTTTGCTTGGTTGAAAGCGCTAATCTCAGGAAATACTGGTCCGAATTGAAAAAATATTTTTGTGTTGGATAGCCTATTTATTGAGAAAGGCTATAGGCTAAATAACATCACGCTACAATCAAAAAGAGCGGAGCCGCAAAGAAAAATGGACGAGAACTGGCAGGCAATTCGATGCGACGGGAATTGTCACGGGAGCAAAAATTTGACGCGGCCGAAGTCGCGGGCAGAAGCTAGTTTTCAATAATTTTACGTCAGTATTTCCCCGATGGGATAAGCAGAGATGTACTTGAAGTCCTAAGTAATAGGAGACGATCTTGTTGCTGCTAACAAATTCCTGTCGGAAAATCCAATGACATGTTGCCTGACCTAGGAATTAAACCTAGGACTATGGTCAGCAGTAGGTAGTGTTTGCGCCTACCAGACCAACGCGGCAGTTCAGTATAGGTGACAATTCCCCTGTTATATGGTGTGGAATGAAATTGATCGATTAAATGACCTCATGCTAGCCCTGTGACCCAATTCGCCATCGAACAGTCATGGGGTGTGTCTAAAATGGGTTATGGTTTGATGTTTTTCCCATTGTAACGAACTAGCTGTTGCTCGCTGCTTCATTCGCGTACAAATTGAACTTCCTAAGTATCGGAAAATGCTTTCTTAATGCTGTTAGAAGTTACACCCTTTAAAAACTTATACGTGTAGGCTGTGTGTTGTCTGACTGTCAGTTAGTAAACGAATCAGAAATATTACGATAGGTATGTGTTTAGAAGAATTTTGTTTCGTAGAGGAATTTAAATCGTTACTATCTATACTAATATTATAAATGCGAAAGTAACTCTGTCAGTCTGTTACGCTTCCACAACTAAACCACTTAACAGATTAAATTTAGTACGGGGTAAGTTTGAACCCCAAGAAAGGATATAGGCTAATTTTATTCCGCGACTTCCTCTGCGTCCGCGATAACCGACATTTACGCGGATGAAGTCGCGGGTAATAGCTAATCCTACTATATAATATTATAAACGCGAAAGTTTGTATGTATGCATGAATGGATGTATAGATGTATGGATGTTTGTTCCTCTGCCACGCAAAAATTACTGACCCGATTTAGATGAAATTTGGCACACAGATAGTTTATAACCGGGAATAACACATAGGGTACTTTTTATCCCGGTAGTATGTTCCCACGGGATGATTTCCGACCTCCACGCGGGCGAAACCGCTGGCAAAAGCTAGTACCTAAATAAATAATTATTTTCATAGGATCAAGTGATTTTAACAGCTTAATAGATAGAACCTCTGCAACAACACGTTAGTGACTTTAATCAAACCCAATTTTGACAAATAGGCTGAGTATCGATTCGTTTTGGTCACGCGAATGTATCATTAAGGTACGAGTACATAGTTAACTTTTCGAAGAAATTCCGTGATGGTTCGAATTCCTTTGATAACAGTACTTTAGTTTCCACTAACCGAAATTCCATTTCAAGGAAAACTAACGTACAACAGAGTCATACTTTTAATAGGTAGGTACAGACTTTATATTATAACGTACGTACGTTATAATATAAAGTCAAATATCTTTGTATAAAGTGAGGATAATATTCGTAGTTTTATAAGAGAAAAGGGAATATTCCGAATTTCCACGAGTGGTTAGGGCGAGGACTGACACGCGAACGTGTCACGCAAGGTGGCCGCAATCCCACAGTGTGTCACTAGCCGACGTATAAATTACTTGAATTTACACCAACATTGGCAAAGTATGGATGCGCTATTCCAACTCAACAACAAATTCGTGTTCTTGTAGCTAGCACACTTTCTGTCCGTATCGTCGTAGCTGTGTTTGTATTAATTATTTTAATAACATTAGATTGATACTTATTTTAGAAGTCTGTATGCATGTATGCATCTACGCATGTATGTTTGTTTGTATGTAAGTAAGTATATTCTCATATTATTTGTTTAATTTTTTTAAGTTAATGGTTTCTGATTACTTAAAATAATATGTATTTTATTCTCCCTTATACTCTTTCACACGCTGTCTACATTTCTTTATCGTCTCTCCTATCGCAGGTATGCTGGAAGAGATTTCTTTAGAAATAAACATCACCGCTATACCAATTTTTCTGCTCTTTACTTCTTTTCTGTTTATATATATATGTGTGTACAGAAATGGTTAAATAAACAAGCTATCACAAAACTTTGTACATAAACACGACAGTGAATCACTCTGTCCGCCTTTTTGTTACATTAAACCAAGTTCGAAATGCAAAAATAGCTGAGGAGAAACATTAAAAACTTTCACGTGGACACTACAGTCCATATATTTTGTTAAAGGTCGGAGCAGCGTGTCCACAAGTTGATATCGTTGATGTACACAAGGATAAAGCTTTCGATTTCAGTGAAATCTCTCGCGATAGGTATTGATTTAATTGGGCTGAGTGAAAGCTTAGAGTTTTATAGCGTGTTGGGCGGGACGTGTGCAAGTACCTACCTACACACCTATGTCAATTCATCGTAGGTATGCCATCAAGATAATGTATTCAGTCCTATTAGAATGGTAATATGAAATTGATGAGATTACTTTCGATAATGTCGTATTTAGTTCATCGAGCGCCATTTCAGACATCCTTATTATGCCTAAAATTGGATCGCATTTGAAGTCTACATTTATAACTTTATTTGGAATTGGTCGGCAATCAGTCGTCTGAAATATTTGAGCAATCTTCTTCTTCTTAAAGGCTTCTTCAGATATAGATAGTTCAATCCATGAAGACGCGCCTCAGTCTTTGACAATTGTACTGAGAGCGGTTAAAAACAAAGGAAAGGGGCGCAGAGGGGCGCGTCATCGCGGATTGAACTATGTATAGGTGCGAAATTGTTCTACGGAGTCGCGTCGCGCTGTCGTGTCGCGCCTCTTTGTGGGAGCTTTAAATAATAAATAAACATAGTTATTCAGTCTACTTATTACCTATTATCTATAACGCCAACGTTGTTAAGTGTTGCTACTTACAGTATATACTAAATCCGTACACGGTTTTTTAAATGTTTCTCCAGTAATTAAAATCTCAACAATAATTTCAAGCTCAACCTCTAAAGCTATTATTTTCTTTCTTCATTTAGGCCTTCATTTTCCTTTGCCAAGTATGTTGGGGTTGGATTTCAACTCGATAGAGGTTACCAGGTTTTTACAACGAGAGACTGCCTATCTGACCTCCACATCAAAGTAACTGGGTAACAAAATATTCATAATCAGCCTATATTGTTCCCACTGCTGGGACACAGGCCTCCTCTCGGTGAGAGGCAGTGGACCGTAATCTACCACGCGGGCCCAGTGCGGGTTGGTAGATGTCACATGTCTTCGAATGATTGGTTCTATGATATGCCGGTTTCCTCACGATGTTTTCCTTCACCGTTATGAGAGCAGGTGTGATGATATTATTAACAAAAACTAAAGTGCCAATTTATTTTTGTGGGTGGAACATCATCAACTGAGTTCTCCCGCTCTGGGCGGAGCGGGAGGGCGTGTCAAACCCATCCGTGTTTTTTCAGTTGCCTATATGCCAGGGTCATGGTAACTCTTTCGAACAAATCTCGGGACCCTGGCAGGGATTGGTCCTAGCGGACTCCTTTCAGTTTTGTTGACATCTCTTTGAGGCGCGCGTGGAACACAACGCGCCGTCGACACGGGCCTGGTCAAAGTGTCTACTTGGGTTCAAATCCATACGACCACCACTGCTCTAACCTCAATGCAGCTCAATAGCAGGTTTGTACAATTGCGTATCTGACCGCCACAACAAAGTAACTGGGTTTTGTGGTGTTATAACTACCTTATAACTATAATTACCTTACCTCAACCAGCTTATACGTCTCAAACTCCTGCAGCTGCCTTTGGAAGCCCAGGTTAGGGTTGGCGACGGCCCTGCCCGCGCGCACCACCTTCAGAGCCTCGCGCCACGTCAGTGGAGTCACCGACATTATGTACGCCACGGCCACCGTCACGCTGCGCGACATCCCTGCTAGACTGAGAGAATAAAACAATTTAGGATGATATTCAACTGACAGCAAAATCAGCCTATTATGTTCCCACTGGTGGGACAAACGGCTTCACTTTGTGAGAGAGAGTGGCCCGTAATCCACCACGCGGGCCGGATGCGGTTTGGCGGATATTACATGTTTTCGAATGTTTTGGTTCTAGGATATGTCGGTTTCTTCACGATGTTTTCCTTCACCGTTTCAAGAGAGAGGAGTAGTCAGAATCAGGATATGCTTAGAAACTACATAGTAGTTTCCAGCATCTAATATACTTAGCCTTTTACTATCATTTCGGCAACTTTATCTTTGATTAAAGCCTATAACTTTGCATCAACTTGTAAAAGTCCAGTTTCAAAATATATTCCCGGTTTTCCTTTTAGATAAGAGTTTAGATTTGAATCAAACAATAAATCATTAGACAATTCCATTCTAGAAAAAAATTCGGGTAACCGAATAATTAAGTAACTTTACCAACTTCAGCAGAAGAAATACTTCATTGATCAGACTATAAAAATGATCCTTTATACATTGTCCTAACGAAATCCGGAGAAATGAATCTTAATATAACATTTAAAACGCAAAGAAGTGTCAAAAGGATTGAATCAGAAACCGTCGCGTCGTCCCCTTACTTTCCAATAAGCTAAGCCGATCGACGGAAGATAGCGGGGTGTCGTCGTCAGCTCTCGATCCAGTTCAAAATGCAAGCGCTGCGAGTGACACTTGACCGAGAAAGAAAGCTTAACCACTTTAATTTAAATGATTCTTCATACCATTTCTTTACCGAAACTAAAGAAATGAATGTAAATAGCTACGACTGACGTTTCTGTTCCAACAGGATTCATTAAGATCTGTCGACCCCTTACATCCCAATAAGCCGTGTGTACGTTCAAGATAAGCTGGTCGGTATGACTGTATTTTGTACGAAAATTATCTAATGAAAGTGTCAACAAACCCTGTTCAGGTTGAATTTTTACACAGTCACTTACTAAAGAGAATTTGTAACACCTACATTCATACGAATTCAGAAACTTATAATATGAACCTCAATTGTCAAATAAAAAACATCTTTAAGGTTATACAAAAGTTTTCAAATTATCAAATTGAAACACTCAATTTGTAAGCGGCATTTAAAATTGGCATTCACAGGTACGATTTCTGGTAGATTTGTTTACATTATTATCAGATTCTTTTGGAACAAAGCATAGTGGGCTGTAGATCGAGTTCAAACTGCAAGCGATGCGAGTGTCACTTGACCGAGAAAGGTGGACCCTGGAGATATCGACTGAGGCGTGAAGATAAGATTCAAGATTCTTATTTCTAAGGGAGCGGAATAAGATGATTTTTAAGTAGGTTCTACATGGCAAAATCTTGTGTTAATCAGCGTCTTTGGTTCTATGAAATAAGAAAAAGATCCCAACACTACCTAACATTAGATAAGTTCCATAAGTAGGTAAGTACTGTGTAGCCGCAGAGGTCCATTAGTACCGGGATCAGTTAATAAAATACTCGTATGCGTGTAATTATAAATTGTTTCGTTTATTTCACGCCTATGTCGTTACATCTCCACGCCTGTCCTCTTCCGAAACGAAAAACCTATGCTAAAATATTTGAAGGATTGTTCTAGATCTTCTTGACATCTTCTGAATGTATTAATGTAATTATAGCCAGCCTAGATAATCATAACGTTGTCTCAGAAAAACCTCGCAATGATACTTTAATTATAACCTGCCATTTTCTAATTTTCTGAACTGAGAATAACTTTAAGTAACGTTCTATAAAAAGATTAAATTACCTCCAGAATGACTTAGTCTACGGCCTTAGAAGGAGTTCTAAGGCCGTAGACTAAGTCATTCTGGAGGTAATTTAGGCAGAATTTTCAAGCGCCAGAATAAACGTTAGGACCTGAAAATTTTGAAAAACTTGAAACTTAAAGCCGAGAAGCGTTAAGCATTAATTCCTGCTTTAGTAAGATACACGTTACTTACAGAAGTTTGTCAGCGTAATGTATGTGTCATTTTATAAATCTGTTTACATAATGTATACACAGTTTCGTCATAAACTATCTCTTGCCGCGGTAGCACTAGTCGGGAGTACTTGTAACCAAAGCCGCAGCAAATGATGCGTCATTAAAAATTTTCCTTGCTCCACTTTTGTCATAACAACGCTGTTTCTGAAGACAGTTTTGAATTTTCCAGACTAAGGATGGTGGTAAAAATAAAAACGTTGTTTTACTGTCGCTTAATTGGACGGTTTTAGTATAAAAATTAGACCGAAGGAAGCGCGCAATTTGCTGAAGCGCCGTCTAAGGAAAGTGGTATTTAGCCGCAGGTTTTGGTCCAAATAGTCAGTCCCTGCGTACCTTTCACCTGGATATAACCAGATTCCTTTTAAGGCAGGTTAATTTTCTCGACAAAGGATGACAGTGGAAATGAAACTACTTTTTACACGCTTTATATTAGCTTCACTTGTATGTTTGTATGTTTGTATATTTGTATGTTTGTATGTTTGTTTGTAACCGACTCCTTATAGCGCGATTTTGACCCACTTTAAACGACCAGATTTTATTCAAACTTTGCACACCTGTCAAGGACCGATGACAATGCAATAATTTCATAAATTTGTGCCATTATCCTTGCCAGGGTTACCAGGACAGCAAAAAAACTGGCACAAACTACGCTGACATACGTCACAAAATTCGAAATACCCTAAAAAATAGAAAATAAATAATAGTTTTAAAAAAACTAAAAAACACGCTTCCATTGAAAACCAAACTAAAAAGTACAAAATAATGGAAAAAAAGCGTGGGGTGCCTGATATCAATAAAAAAATACCTTAAAAAGCACCCCACGCTTTTTTTCCATTATTTTGTACTTTTTAGTTTGGTTTTCAATGGAAGCGTGTTTTTTAGTTTTTTTTAAACTATTATTTTTTATTACACGCTTTATATTCGCTTCACTTTTATGTTTGTATATTTGTATGTTTGTTTGTAACCGACTCCTTATAGCGCGATTTTGACCCACTTTAAACGACCAGATTTCATTCAAACTTTGCACACCTGTCAAGGACCGATGACAATGCAATAATTTCATATATTTGTGCCATTATCCTTGCCAGGGTTACCAGGACAGCAAAACAAACTGTCTTCGAAAACTACGCTGACATACGTCACAAATTACGCTGACATACGTCTCAAAATTCGAAACACCCTAAATAATAGAAAATAAATAATAGTTTTTTTAACAGTCGTTTTGTTAAACTATCAATTTATATCGGACAGAACGCCATCTGAAGCCAGGGTTAGCCACAGGTTTCGGCCTCAATACCTAGTTAGACTGATATTTCACATCACATGCTTTGTAAAAGCAAGCAGCTTAACAGAAGCGGGATTTAAAATATTCAACCTAGTAGATGGAAAAGTCATCTGTGATCTGCCTGCCTCTTTCAGATTAATATAGAAATACAACAAAGTTTTAATAGAGTTAGGGAAGTAAGCGACGAGTGATTATTGTGTAATTAACCGACGAGGCGGCGATACGATACGATTAGCAATGAATCAATAGTGACGGGACCGAGTTACGCGATCATTTCACACGGAGCCTTCCTGTCCGAACCGGAAATGAATTAAATGGTTGTGTAGGGCGATTAATCAGAACTGACTTTTAACGAAGACTTACCCGTTAGGAACGTTAATGTGGACGGATAGCTACCAACGACCGAGTATCGGACTACCTTTATTGTTCAGGGGAGAATTATATTCGTTAGAACAGCTGTAGTTCATTAGGAAAAATGTAATCGTTTATAACACTACCTGTTTGTTTAGTATTTGTTGCGAAGAACAAATGGTTTCATTCGTAACAAAAATCATTTTTTTAAGAATTAGGTAAATGTCAAAATTTACAATTGAAATCAATATATTTTTGAGTAATATGTGCGTTTATTACTTGATTTGGTATTCGGTGTTCGGCCGAATAGTACGCATAATTCGGCAGAATACCGAAAACTTAAAAAGTTGCCGAATATGCCGAAAGCCGAATAGTATCACAATATACTAACCGACATCTTGTGACATGTATGTATATGAATTTAATATAAAGTTACTTTAGACAGGGTAACGCTTTCCAAAATGTAATATAAGTGCCAACAATAGAATACAATGCTGACTTCTAATAATCATAATAAACACAACCATGTCTATGATTTATAACGATGCCGCGCCCTAACTATTATAATTATGTGAATGTTTTCATAACGACAGTCCCTGGAGGACAAACGAGGCTCTTCCAAACTTTGGACATGTTATTAGTTATTCTTACATTTCAGACATACATGTTTACTTACAGAGCTACGTGATATGACAAACATTTAGTGGTAGCGACGAACATAAGTAATAATATTGTTAAGAGTTTGTTTCGGGTGAATTGTTGGTTATTCTATAGATAAGAAGCATTGTTTCAATGTAAATGGAAGAATTTTCACCTCTCATAGCGTTATAGGTACATATCTCATTATTATCATTTCAGCTGAAAGACGTCCACTGCTGGACATAAACTTCCCCCAATTTGGGGAGGATTGCCTTAACCGCCACGCTCAGGGTCAGCGATCGCAGTTTGTTGATAAAATGCATAGAGAACGCTGCTCTCCATTGTCTAGTAAGTCCCTTAGTCGGTTCTTACGAAACCCACGGGAAGACATTGGATGGTGCTACTTTTTACGTCCGGCATCACACGACACACAAGTTTACATAGGTAGGTTAGGTACATATCTAGAATTCTAGAAATACCGTCGTTACCGGCCTTGTTTGGTCGCCCCAAAAAAACAAATGAAACTAGCTTTGTTCTAATTCGTTGTTTTCTCATCGTTTCATTTTGGTATAATGTTTTGTTTGCATAGAGGCCGAAAATTGGGTACCTAGTTGCGATGTGCGTGATCGATGGTAGAGAATTTGATTTATAAATTGAATCCATTACTGGCGACCTTAAAACCGTTCACCTTAATATTCTATATACCTTCCTCAAAAGGTCTCCAATTTATCAGCTTTTCATCCGACGTTGCTTTAAGTAAATTTTCTTACTAATGATACAACTCAAAAGAGAACAGCAATCAGCAAAAGTGCTGTTGTCACTGTTGAGCTCGGCCAGATGGACTGAAAAGTGTTTTAAGGATTTTGGTTTCGTTCCGCTAAAATAGGCTAGGAATGGCCTACATAATTGGCGGGCGAGCAATATAATAGCGGCCAGCATCCTAATTGCGTGACGCACTATTAATCAGAATTTGAATTGTATTTAAGAATATTTCTTATCCATTGCGTAATTTGTTGGAATTAATTGTCGGCTCAACAACGGAAATAATGCAATGGATGTTGTTTAACTATCAAAAAACCGACTGATAGCAAGTTATACAATTACTCCTCTGAATAGCTCATTGGCGGAGTAGTTCGCCTGCTGTGTGGAGAGTTCGATTCCCGCATCGCTATATCAACAGGAAATTTGTACATCCTCTAACGTTGATGTAGGAGGTTATTGTGAAGTAATTTGGCTGAAAAGGATATTTGCTTCCAATTTGAGTTTTTTCTTCGTATCTTAATACGAATCCACTTTACTCACAGTTGATGTTGATCTATATGTATATCTATTTGTTTTTGTTGGTAAGTTCCGTGTGGTACGGAACGAAAAGAATAGCACCATATAATTTCTTCCCGTGAGTGTCGTAAGAGGCGACTAAGATATTTCCTAGAGATTGGGCAGCAGCGTTCTCTATGCATTTTACTACTGCGATCGTCAAACCGCTTGCCAAGCGTGACGATTATGGCAAACCCCCCCCCCCCCCCCCACGAATTAGCGGTGGCCTCTGTCCAATGCTGGACATCTTTTGGCTGAAATAAGGATGATGATGATTTGTATTAAGTTAAAAAAAACTGTTTTCAAAATTAGGAAGACAGCTGAAGAGAGTTCTTTCTAGACGAAACTAACACAGTCTCGTTAAGACCGGTGCTCACCTAAAAATTAACCTTGATGGAACGAAGTAGGGTGCAATATCAAATTGGAAATATCCATTAGCAATGAAACAAAGAGAGGCAATTAATTAGGTAGTTAGTAACTACCTAATTGATTGCTCTTTGTTTGATTTTATTCAGTCATATCTATTTTGCTTCTACCTTCTTTGTTTAGTGCCTATTATTCGTCAATGGGGCTGCCGCAAAGGAAACTTACAATTGTATTTAACTAAGATCCTACTTATAAATAACTAGCTTCTGCCCGCGACTTCGTCCGCGTTAAATTTCTTGTTCCCTGGACCCTTCCCGTCGCGTCGAATCGCCTACCCGTGCGATTTTCCCCGTTTTTGCAACATTTTTCATTACTGCTCCGCTCCTCTTAGTTGTTGCGTAATGTTATATAGCCGATGTTACTTGCAGATAATGTAGCTTTCTAATGGTGAAATAATTTTTAAAATAGGTCCAGTAGTTTTTGAGTTTATCCATTACAAACAAACAAAAATACAAACTTTTCCTCTTTATAATATTAGTGTAGATAAACTTGAAAGTTTGTAAGGATGTTTGTTACTCTTTCACGCAAAAACTTTAGATCGGATTTTGATGAAATTTGGCACACAGATAGTTTATAACCTGGATTAGCACATAGGGTACATTTTATCCCGGTAGTAAGTTTCCGCGGGATAATTTTCTACCTCCACACAGGCGAAGCCGTTGGCTAAAGCAAGTTATATATAAATAGGTAAAGTCTTCTTTAAAATATTTCGCAGTGCATTACCTCGTAAAAGGGAAGGGCACTGCTGGCCCTGAACCGTCAGAAGGGTACAATTTATAACATGGAAGGGGTAGAAAATCATATAAGTTCAATTTTTACGGCGATGAAAGAAATCCAGTCGACAAACGTACATCAACAATAATATTGCATGTTATATTTTCTTTGTGAACGTTTTTCTTACCAAAAGAAAATAATAGATATCAACCAAAGAATAGGTATTATTTGGATTAGGTATCAGTCAGTTAGTAAAAGGTTTATTCCAAATTATTATGAGATTTTCTGTTACTCAATTTTTTTGCATAATTACTTAGTCAGAAGAAGACCATTCATAATTAAATAACTTCAAAGTGAGCAATAACAGAAGGCCAATTATAATCGTAATTTTTAAAAAAAGTTCATAGTTTTGTCGCAGTCTCATCTCGGACACAATCACACATTTTTCAGAATCTGGTCACCAATGTATGAAAATTCGAAGTAATTGTATTTTTGACAGATTGAAACTGAGAACATTCTTAAAATTCCGAGAATTGCCCCTCAGTTCTGTTGTCAGTATCCATTCGATGACCAATATAGCCATTAGACATTATCAAAGACAGAATTTTTACAAGTTACTGTTATATAAATCATAGATAAAGCTAAGATTTATATAACAGTAAGTACTAGCGCACCTAACAGACGTATTCCTACCCGAATAGCGCTCCCTACCGGGGTGCAATTGTGTATGTAAACCATCCAGGGATTCATTCAAATAAACACAAAAAATATCAAAATCGGTCCAGCCGTTTTGGAGGATTTCAGTAACATACACGTACAGAACTATTATTTTATTAAGATAAGGGATTTTCTGTAAGCCAACTTTTCTCACTTTTACTCAGCCAAAAAACGACCGTTTCGAATTGAATACCTTCAAGAGGAATCTACGGACGTAAACATCTGTGTGGTGCCGGTTGTAAAGAATAGCATCATCCTATTTCTTCCCGTGGGTGTCGTAAAAGGCGACTAACGGACTTACTAGAGATAGGGCAGTAGCACTCTCTATGCGATTATAGCAAAGCCCCCAAATTGGGGGACGCATATGTCTGGCAGTGGACGTCTTATGGCTGAAATGATGATTATGATGGTGAAGAGGATTCAGGTGAGCAATAACTGTTCTATTCTCAGTATCCATTCGATAGCTGACATGGCCATTAGGGATGTTTCACCACTGGAATTTCACAAGCTAACGCTATGATTACAAAGTATTACCTCCGTATGACATGTGGGCTACTACATACATAGATAAATCTACGCCTTTTCCCCATGGGGTAGGCAGAAACTACAGAACGCCACCTACTACGATCCTTACTATACTCCTTTTGCCTCGTTTAAGTTCATACATCTGGTCATACACGCACGCCGGTTACCAGTACTACGCAGCTGACCCTTCTAAAGAACATCACCAATAAGGTCACTATATGTTCTCCCAGTGTGTCCCCTTATGGCGTGACCAGTTACATCTGCCTTATGCCTGCTGCAATGTTATGGTCTACTATGGTCTACTCACCAATGTATAAGAACGTTGCCGTCTCGTAGTCGAGCGGCGTGGATGAAGTCGTTGCACAGGCTGAAGTACTGCGTCAGGTTCTGTTCCGGGGAGTCTGACGCCATTATACACAGGTAGTGTTTATCCTGTCAACAAAGAAAGATAAACGTTGAAATTAGTGGACAAAATTGGGACTGTTATGGCTAAGTAATAAAAGCCGTATTTGTCGATCGATCAGGGTTAGCCATGCTTTTCGCAGTTTGACCGTGGATGACCAAAGTCAAAGCATTTATTTAAATTAGGCCCAAAAAAGGCACTTTTGAACGTCAACTGTTACATGAAAATAGAATTGATTCTAGTTGCCCTTTCCAAAAAGTAGATTCTTACGGAGAAGAATGGGCAAGAAACTCCACCATCTTTACATACCAAGACCCTTCCGTGCCTCGGAAACCGTTGTTCCCAAATATTATTTGTGGATCTTTGAGAGTCATTACGGATTATCAGAAGCCCGTAAGTTCGACAAGTAGACTTACCAAGAGGTATTACCCAGTAACTGAGTTTTGGAGGCCAGATAAACAGACACTCCATGTAAAATATTGGTATATCCAGCTATATCCAGATTGATTGGAGGCGGATTCCAACATAGTTGCAAAAAGACTAGGCAAATGATGATAAGTGGGAAAAAACCTAACTACGGTGTAAAGAGCTTTGCTCAGGCGTGCAACATACTTTTTCGAATCGGTATGATTCGGCACAGTTCGGTCGTCAAATTATACATTCGGTTTCGCCGCCCGGCCTCTGCCGATTCATGCCGATTGGAACATGTTTGTAGCACCCGTGACCCGGCAGGTGTCCAAAAGTCAACTCGTTGAACCGCACGAATGTCTCTTATGGATTTAAATCAAATCTTGAAATAATTTTCCCTCACTAACTCCGCCGCAATTCTCTAGTGAATTGCAGAGGTCAGACCACAATAAATTACTTAAGCATTTGAAGAATACCGGGGTCACGAGCAAGATAAGGTATTTTAATAACGTTTATCTATCTTATTATAAAATAACAAGAATGCAATTCGCAAATCTGAATGAACATTTCTTAGTTTAACTTTGACAAAGGTATGTTCGAACATTTATATTCACATAATACAATACCAACTTCTGCTCGCGACTTCTGACTTCTACTGACTGGTATTTATATACTCGAATTATGTTTATTTGTTAAAAACAATATGCAATACTTTGATTTCAAATCAAATTCTAAAAGAAACATTCGGAAACAATATAAATATGACATAAATTTACCTGTTATCTATATATATAAAATTCAAAGTCCTGAGTGACTGACTGACTGACTGACTGACTGACTGATATATCAACGCACAGCCTAAACCGCTGGTCCTAGAGACATGAAATTTGGAGGGTGTGTTCTTTGTGAAGAGCAGGTATCCACTAAAAAAGGGTTTTTTGAAATTCCATCCCTAAGAGGGTGAATTGGGGGGTTGAATTTTTACGCGGGCGAAGCCGCTGGCGGAAGCTAGTTAATAATATGATGTATTATAAAAGTACCTATGTTACTGCCATTCGTGTGTACAACCAGTTACCACCTGCAATTAAGCAATTAAACGGAAATATATTTAAAAATAAATTGAAAAAAATGTTAATTGATAATGAATTTTATAATCTGCATGAGTTTTTTGATAAAAATTATATTTGTAAATTAAATTCTTAACATACTATTGCATATCCGACTTGGGTAGACTGTTGAAACCAAAAATGTAATGTTTATTAATAAGACCTTAATGTACACAGTTACGCAATAAATATGTCTTTATCTTTATCTTCGTTCGCGTTAAATTTCGTGTTCCCCCGACCCTTCCCGTCGCGTCGAATCGCCTACTTGTGCGATTTTCCCCGTTTTTGCAATATTTTTCATTACTGCTCCGCTCCTCTTGGTTGTAGCGTGATATTATATAGCCTATAGCCGTCCTCGATAAATAGGCTATCCAACACAAACATAATTTTTAAATTCGGTCCAGTAGTTCCTGAGATTAGCGCATTCAATCAATCAAACAAACAAACAAACAAACTCTTCAGCTTTATAATATTAGTATAGATTTATATGTATTTATTATTACAGCATAGGATAGCCTTCACCACAAGTGGATGACCACTATGTATATGGTTCAGCAGCTTCAATTTCATCAGGATTGTGCCAGAATATAGCAGATATTATAGCGTGAACGCGGTACGACACTAGAACTTCCGACATCATCTCTGCTAGAGTGACTGTCATCAGCTAGTGTCACTCTTATCAGATCTCTTCTGTGATTCTAATAGCATAATCAGCCTATATTTTTCCCACTGCTGGGACACAAGCCCCCTCTCTGTGAGAAGGAGCGGGCCGTTATCCACCACGCGGTGCCAGTGCAGGTTTGTAGATGTCACATGCATTTGAAATCTTGGCTTACAACTGTTTTCCTTGACCGTTTTGGGAGCAGTGGTGATCAAATAATTTACACGAAGGAAAGAGCGTATCTGGGTTCGAACATACGAAATCACGGAAGTTATGTCTGGGTCACCTCTGCTCACCTATAACTTCATGAAGAAGTACGATGGCGCTAATTGCTGTGCTGTCAAATTTATAGATGGTAACGTGAACTTAAATGTTGTACAGTTATGTACAATGTTGTACATAAGTTTGCATTACGGTCCATAAATCTGTTGAAATGATCCCTAAACAAGCTCAAAGCTGCGGAAACATTTATATAATCTGCTTTATAAACTAACCCCTTGTAAGCCAATCAAAATAGTCGACTGAAGCTTTCGGTACAAAGTTAATATACATAATTCATTATGAGGAGTTATTATTCAGTGTTCGGTCGTGTGGCTGCTGGGAGTGGATTAATCAATTTATCCTGGAAGATCTTTGATTAATTTTATAACTTAACCAGATTTCAGTTGATGGGTTCTTACAGCCCGTTGAAATGATTTTATTTACTGTGAAATTGCAGGATTGTTTCTGGAGCATCCTTCTCGTGGATATATAAACCTGCAGACCGTATTTCGACCATGGTGGCCAAACTCACAAGAGACTAGCATTCGTCGCCGGATATATTTATTATAGTGCGCAAGTATGTGCGCAGACACAGGGGGCAGTCTCTTCCCTCACTCTCGTAGTTCGATGGAACAGTATGCAATCTGACAGGACCGGAAAGAGATTAGCTGCTGGACCAACAGATTAACGTACTCTCCGAGGCACAAGGGTATCACACCGCCAAGTTCAGAACTCCAGGCTGTTTTTTTTTTTTTGGGTGGGAAATCATCAAATGACTTCTCCCGCTCTGGGTGGAGCGGGAGGGCGTGTCAGACTTTTACTGACTAAAACCCACCCGTGTTCCTTCAGTTGCAACTGAAGGAGATTGTTCGAAAGAGAAACCGTGACCCTTTCGAACAATCTCGCGACCCTGGCAGTCCAGTCCAGTCCAGCAGTCCGGCTGTTACTAAGAAATTCCTAATGGAAAATCACAATAACACTTTGCCCGCCTTGAGAAAGAAGCCCAGGACCCCGCGCTCAGCAGTCGCGGTTGCGACCCCAAGACCAATGGAGTAGTTCACCTAGGTAAATAATTATCTACGTACGACTCAACCTTATTTGGTCTACTTTATCATTGCATTGCTTTATCATTTGTCAAGGCAGGTAAATTGGTTAACTTTGGCGACAGGGCCGTTGATAATTTTGACTGCATTCCAGAAGTTCTTTCCACAATTTATTTCTAACCTTAGATATCCTCTAAATATCGTCCATACAGTGCCATGATGCCTTAAAATTATCACGCCTTTCTTTAAAACTTTGATTTAATTTGTGAACTGAGCAGGAACGCGACTAACTTTAGTCAATAAAAGTTAAAGCGGATAGTAGATACTTCTTTATACTGTCCAAAGAAATAAGAACTTTAAGTTTACCGAATTAAAGTTCCAAGCTTTTGTAGTCATTTTGTGGCTTTCGGACAAAAACTTGGATGCTACAATAGTGTCGCTTCTGAACAGTCTGTTCGTCCCAATATTTGTACGTAAATAGAGGAATTCAAAGATTTTTAAGTCCGTTTTCTTCACAAAAAAAATTTGCATTTTGCATTGGTTTTCAATTTGCGTTTGTTTTCTTATACAGGTTGGCAGGGACATCGACATAGAACATGTTACCATGGATCCAGTACATGATGCTGAATCAAAAAAAATTGTTGTTCCAGACATTTTGCCCGAGTCGGTATAGCACTTTTCTATGAAACAGCTGACTTTTTTTTGTGCGTCGATGTCCCTGCAACCCGTATTATGTAGGTCAGTCGTAGGGTTCCTAACGAGACACTGATTTGATATTCAGATTGTCTCACAACGTTCCTATTTCCTATTTGTTGTGAAATGTACTTGTTTTTTTTCTAAGCAAAAATATGTTGTTTTATACTTATTATATCTCTTAACTATGACTCTTAAATATTAAGCTGCTCCATACATTTTGACCGCATAAATATTACACTTTTCTATGAAACAGCCAATTTATTTTTTGATAACCTAGCCTAGGATCATGTGCAGAATTAATGGTTTCAGTTTGGCGCATCTAGTGTTTGCCACCCTGCATAATAAACCACCACTTCAACTTGATATTGGCAGGTAACTGAGTCTGTTACCTATTCACTATACTCAGTTATTTACAGACTCATCATAATCTGTGCTCAATCTAGCCAGCCTCAGTCCCCTGGCGAATGAAACTGCGAAACTCCACTTCGGAGTTATAATTCCCTTGGGCGAAATAAAACGGGCAAGCGATGATGTGATTGTGCCACCGCTAGGTACCCACTACCCCCCCACCTCCTATTTATGATGTATGGCGTCGTTGGACTTATATTACTGTATATGATGAGGTCATTATCAGAAATTATGGTTTTGTTTTCTACCTTATAGTAGGTGTGTCTGGCGATGTCACTGTTTCGTCTCATGGGCATCTTTAAATGTCTAAGTTATAAGACTTAGATTATGTTTCGAAGTAAAATACAAAGTTTTATGTACACACATACAATAACCATATAAATACACATCCTAATCCTACTAATATTACTAAAGTTTGTATGTATGGATGTATAGATGTATGGATGTTTGTTCCCCTTTCACGCAAAAACTACTGACCCGATTTGGATGAAATTTGACACACAGATAGTTTATAACCTGGATTAACACATAGGATACTTTTTATCCCGGTAGTACGTTCCCGCGGGATATTTTCCGACCTACACGCGGGCGAAGCCGCTGGCAAAAGCTAGTAACTAATATTATAAATACGAAAGTAGGTTTGTTTGTTTTTTACCTTTTCACAGTTAAACCACAGAACCGATCATCCTGAAATTTTACATATAGGATGTCAAGTGTACAGAAACGGACATAGAGTACCTTTCATCCAGAAAAAAAGTACTGTTACCAAGGAAAACAACAAAAACCTTCTAATGATAATAGATGGCGCCACGTGTCTTCCGAATTATGATTGAATTATATTATTCCTAGCTTTTGCCCGCGGCTTCGCTCGCGTTGGTTTAGAATTTAACAATAAATTAGGGTTTTACTCCGCTTGTATACAATAAACAGACTACAAGAAAAGAACAGAAGAAGATAGGAAAAAATAGGAAGAAAATAAGTAGGTAAAGATGTGATGACAATAACGTGTAGAATTACTATTTGTTAATTAATTTAACCGTTTATGTACACATAGGTATAACCAAATAAGACAAAGGAACTCAAAAAAAAAATACATACAAATATGATGTTTATTTCTGAAGAAATCTCTAATCTCTATATTACCTCCGGTAGGAAAGTAGATAAAAAAGAGATGGAGACAACGTGGTTAAGACGTGTGTAAGACTAGGACGGAAGAAACCAAATACTTCTGTAGAACTCACGCTATCGGTTTTTGTGGTATCTTGAATACACTCGAAGTGCCAATTGATCGTGTAGATCAAATATAAAAATATGTGGACTCATTTGTACTTAAAATGAAAGCTAAAAGGAACATGAATTTAATGCTTACTACATTGCAAGAAAACTAAAATAAATAGTAAGTGTTAGTCCGTACCAGACCTTAGTGGTTACATACTCGTACCTACATTACCTACTTAGCAATAACTCCGTATTATTTTACTACCCGCACGAAAAAATACATTAACGAGCCTATCTGAGTAAAAGAAAAACGTAAATAAAATATTCAGCCGTTTGCTTCCAAAGAGTCTTAACTCGTCGTCGCTTACTGAGACTCGGTGAAAAAAAGAAATTATACCGATTTATTGAAGCCGAAACATTCTTTACGATCGAGAGAATTTATTTAAGTTGATGTCGTTATTATCGAATGGCATGCTATATGAAGGTGTAAATTAAATAGTGGTTTTGTCAGTTCGTTATTAGGTACCTACATAATATTAAAATGTAATTTTTCCGGCGGGTCTATATGACCCAGATGTATAAACCAAAACGAGGCAAAAGGAGTATGTAAGGATCGTAGCAAATGGCGTTCCATTGTTTCTGCCTACCCCCATGGGGCGTGAGTTTATGTATGTATGTAATTTTCTTACTTTCCCACATATTGTATGTTTTTTTGCAATTCATTGATGTTGTCTTTGAATTGTAAGTAATTGTGTAGATATCTACTTTCACTGTGTTAGAGATGTAACTTATTTTTATATTTCAAAGTTTGCCCAACAAGCATCCCAAAAAAAGTGCTAACAAACCTTCTAATTTAGATATAAGTAATTCAAATTCTGTAGAAAAGTTTAAAAAATTCAAAAGGGAAGTCGAATTATCTACAGCAGTGAGGTGGAGGTACAAATTCCTCCAGGTGCAAGTGTCTCTAATTACTGAGACAGTAAGTTTTAAAGGTAAATAAGGTAAATATAGTACACGTTTATATCGGTCAACAGGACCTCATCAAATACACAACAATATTAATGGCTTGAATACCACGATAAATACCCCCGTTGGGTCTTTTGCTTCTAATAGTTTTAGTTTTAATAACACCTAGTACACATTAGGGTTTAATACACATTAATGTAGGGGCGGTATAGCACAGCCCTGCCCCTGACCACTGTCTTACTGTGTAGATACGGACTCCCCACTATTACCGTAAAAATATCGTACTGATACTACGCAGCACAAAAACTTTAATTGCGCGATGTAGGACCCGTTGTTCGAAATTCA
Organism: Aporophyla nigra; assembly: GCA_947507805.1. Lineage (NCBI taxonomy): Eukaryota > Metazoa > Arthropoda > Insecta > Lepidoptera > Noctuidae > Aporophyla > Aporophyla nigra. Next base: position 15,593,678 of record OX382309.1, on the reverse strand, counting down.
AAAATTAGAAATGGCTGAGCGTCGCAACGTGAGTTCTGGCCTGGCATGAGATTTTTTTAATTTTTTATGCATTAAATGTTTTTGAAATGTATAATTTAAATGTGTTTAAAAAAACGAATATTTTTTTGAGAAATTAAAGAAACTTAGGTATTTACCTTATTTTATTCAATGTATCACAAAACACAGACGGGGAAACTTACATAAGCGTTTCATTAAAAAAAAAAATGCTAGTTTTTACATTACTAATTAATTATGCTACAAATGTTGTTTCAATGGTAGATAAATACGCACGAACCTACTTATTATAATAAGATCATAAAGTTTTAGTATTTAGTCAAATAAAGTGATTTAAACAATAAATCGATAGAAATAAACAAAGTTTTGAAACTGTGAAAGTCGGTGTCCAAGGAATGATTTGATAGTAAATATAAATACTTAAAATTATGAATGCATGGCCAACATCTTGGAAGAACCATGTACAATATATTATCACCGTCAACAAATATATAAATCTACCCACATATGTAGTAACAAAATTCTTTTGTAGAACAAATTTTATCAGCTTTTGTGGAATCCTGAATGGACGACAACACATTACTTTTACATAATATTTTGGTTCGTAGACAACTATCCGTTCACGTTACTAAAGACATGTGGATTCAATTTTTAGGGTTCCGCAGCGATGGAGGACCCTCATAAACTTGTAACCTTCTTGTCCTCAGCAGTACCTACGTGTACGAAATGTCACATGTCCGCCCTAACTCACCAAGGTGAACAAATTTTATGACTGGTCCAAAGAAGCATTTGTGATCATTGAAAAAGAAATTCAAATATAAATGTCCTTACTACATACCTGCCTGCTATACATTATCTGTATCTACCTACATGGTATGTATCCTCTGTATCATTAGTAGGCGGACAAATCTTAGAGACGTCTAAACAAAGGCACTGGTACGTGTACTGTAATTATTATTTCAGTACTTTTGATTTACAGTTTCACAGTCATTAAAAGTTGGTAAATTATATAGAAACAGCATTAAAACATGATTAATGCTTTTTGTAAATACCATTTGGGGTCTAATAGACACCACAGCTAATATTACTACATGTTTGGAACCGTTTAAAAAGTTTGGTAGGTAAGTAATTACCTTGTTTTTGGGCATTTTGGGCTTAGAATCCAATTAACTTTTTGTGGAAGTCGAGTCGAAATCGAAATAATAGTAGGGTTAATTATTCTATACCGACCGTTATGAACAAATAAATCGAATAATTGAGAAGCTAAACAAGGAGAAAATTGCCTGAAAATAATAGAACCTTCGCCTAATATTAGTAGGTAAGGATAAATTTCTAAAAATGGGTTGTTTTGATCTCTGTAGCAGACATTACAGTCTAGGATGGCCCTGACACAGATGGCGTTTCGATCTGTTTGTAGGACAAATATGGACAAAGCTGGCACAAAAAAGTACTTTAAGAGCAGAAAATGATGGCCTTGCTAAGCAATGGGACATATTAATGCCCAATCCATCGTAACTAACTATAATAATACTGTAAATGCGAAAGTGAGCTTGTTACGTTTTCACGCTATGACGGCTAAACGGATTTAGATGAAATTTTTACATGGGTATGCCATGACCTGGTTATAGAATAGGATATTTTTTTCTTGACAGTACATTGCATGCGGGCGAAAGCTAGTAGGGTAAGGTTTATAAATAACACAAATCTTTTTGTATCATGATAAAAATCCCGTTGTTATTCGCAAAAGATACGTTACACGAGTGTACAGAAATAACTACAAGCCGTAAATCAAAGTATAAATGTGTCATAAACCTCGACTGTCTGGAATGATCGTAGAAATCACGTGGTTCTGACAATTTATAGCCAGCTCCCAGATTGAAATCAAGCATGCAACAACATGACGTCAGGGAAAATGAAAGAGATCGTTATCGTTCTGAAATAGCTATTGTTTTAGTGCTATTCCAGCTATGTAAGCATTACGTTGAGCTGCCGATTCTAGTAGCAGTTGAATCGGGTACGGATTTAATTATTATTTTTAAGTGGGTAGAACGGTAGAACCGGCTACAGAACCGGTCAAAGTGGCGGTGCTTAGGGGAGGTTAATGTCCAGCAGTGGACGTCTTTCGGTTGATATGATGAGGAACGTAGGGTGGCTAAGTAATAAAAGACACATGGGTCAATCGATGTGGTTAAGCTACGCTTGCCGCGGTCGGTGATTGGATGGGTGGCCATTGTTACATACCGAGATCCCTTCGTGGCTCAGAAAGCCGTTAGGCCGTTGGTTGTCATTCGAGGATATTTGACAGTTGTTACAGATTGTCAGAAGCCCGAAAGTCTTACAATCAGCTTTATCAAAGGATATAATGTTACCCAGTAACTGGGTTGTGGACGTCAAATAGGCAGTCACTCCAATTAAAATATTGGTTGCAACCCGACGCCAAAACTAGTTGGGCTAGGCAGATGAGATGAAGTAGATAGATACTGTTTATAAGCCGACCGCTATCCGACCCGTGCCTGAGTCTGAACAGAAAAACAAAGATCATAAAATCAAATATCATACAGTAAACTTAGGCAATATAGGTATATTTTCTAATAAATTTCACAATTATTCATAACTGTAATTGGAACTTGAGTGAAATATTAATACGGTTGCTAACGAAGAAGATAAACCAAAAGAGCTTGAACAATTAGTATTTACACCTTCCGTTTTCCAAGCCGCTGTGAAAGAAGATACTACACCAATTAGCCTTACCATTGTTAGAGAGGAAAAGGCCACACAGAAACTTTTGCAAAGGTAATGCTAAGTAATTCAATATCGGAAATTTGTTAAAAAGGGTCCAAGGATGGAATAACTTATGAGAGAATCTGTCAAAGAGTTGAATAAGTAAAGAGCTTCAACAAAACCACATCGCAAGGGACGTACGACAATAACAAAATAATTCATATTGTATGAGGAACATTACTGGATTTCTCTCTGTGTGTCAGATCATAAAAAACTTGTTTATGAAGTATGAACAATATATGAGGCTAGCTTTAGAAGGGGCTAAAATCGTCTTTTGTGTATTTTATGTATGAAAGATTGAGTTTGGACGTTCGGGAATATGTTATGATCTAAGTGTTACAAAGTATCTAATAGTTATCAATGTCAATTGCCAAAGTTGTACGAACAATAAACAACCAACCAACAATAACCTACTTATAAATGATTCGTGAGTGGCGGGACGTTAAGAATTGCACCGTGCCATTTCTTACCGTGGGTGTCGAAAGAGGCGACTAAGGGACTTACTAAAGACTGGTCAGCAGCGTTCTCTATGCATTTTACATCCAGACTACGATCGCCAACCCGCCTGTCAAGCGTGGCGATTAGTCCAAACCCCACAAATTTGGGGAGGCCTATGTCCAGCAGTGGACGTCTTTCGGCTGAAATGATGATAATGAATGACCTACTTGCTTCGATGAAAAGCTCGCATTAAAATTGCTAGCTCGTGAACAGTGAAGAATTAGAAAAACTAGCTCTTCACATTCAAGAGTCGTATTCTATTTGAATAGCAACAAAGTTCGTGTAAAAGTATCGGCTGTCATGACACATTGGTCAATGCCAGTGTGCTCAGTTAGAAGCATTAATTTGCATACTCAAACTCTATCCGCCATTGAATATTCAAAGAGTTTACTTCGTCCGCTCACCAAACAGCCGTGTGGGGAACCCTATGCTTATTTAATGTAACCACTTGAAACAACTTGTAATGAAGGCTTTAATATTTCGACAGCTGAACCCTAAAGGTCATGGGAGCATGACTCGTTAATAATTATGCACAATGAGTTGAGAAAATGGTTTACATTGATGGGTCTAAAAAATATTAAAATTGTTTTCAATTCGTGGAAGCGATTTGGCTGTTATGGTTACGATCTACACTCAACGAATAACCGAATTTAAGTTGGGGTTAGCTGTGTAAATTATATCTATTTTAAATACATATTTTGGCTTCATTTGACTATACTTCCTCAAGGAAATAGAGTCTTTCCATTGAAAAGATTTCAGCGCAGTTTAAAAGCATTACCACCAAGCGAAAGTCACACTTGGCCGGATTTCCCCTCCCGAGATTGATTACGCTAATGGAACGGCACGCACCTTTTACGAGAGAATCGTACGGAAATGTAAACGTCACCTGTAAAACATTTGTCAAATAAAAATGAGTAAACGACGCTTCAGGGCAGGGCGCCTTTTTCCCTTGAACATTGTACATGATTCGCCATTAACAGACTCGTTTATGTTTTACAATGTTAACCCCTGTTTTTAAATTTACAAAAGATCTTTAGTACCTTTTCAAACCATAAGACAGCTAGCAACAATCCACAATCCAAGACCCTTTAAAAGTTTTTGACCCCAAGAATCATTACTTTATTGTCCTAAAAATCCCATCTGCATTATCGAAGTTTTTGACCCCAAGAATCATTATTTTATTGTCCTAAAAATCCCATCTGCATTATCGAAGTTTTTGACCCCAAGAATCATTATTTTATTGTCCTAAAAATCCCATCTGCATTATCAAAGTTTTTAACCCCAAGAAACATCGTTTCATCATCCCAAAAAACCCCATCTGCATTATTAAATAGATACCTACTGAGCAGGTGTTTAAACCATCATATTTTAATACAACGACAAGAATAAACAAGCTTATCGTATTAATCAAAGTTTAACAGTTTCACGGAATTGAGTTTGTTGAACCGGCAATTCGAGGAACTCAGTTCACACGCAGTCATTTTCATTAAATCCGTGAAAATTACTGTAATTTTAAAGGGGAAGACGGGTAAAACGAGGTTTTATTTTTAATCCTCTTAATAAATGCTGAAGGAAATTATGTCGACAAAGATGTCCGTTTACCGTGGGTAAATTCAAGATTCCCAACTTTATACCTCGGTTATTATTAATGAGGCTGGAGGGAAAAAGTATTACGCTGTTATAAGGAAAACAAACAATAGTATTAAGAGGCCACATCGGGTTCTTAAGCAAACATAATATAGCTACTTAAGAGCATAGGTATTATTCACAACCAACCAATCAGAGACTATGATAAAACTATGACATATCTTTGATTGGTCCTCTAAAAACTTATTGACGACAATTTACTTTTTTTTTTAATAATGAGCCCCATAAAATTAAATTTTTGTTTTTTTTTTTTATGATGTACGATGTTTTGAGTTACTGGCATATTTTAACTTTCTGGCCTTTTCTCAAAGTTGGTTCTCTGTGCATGTTAACATTTTTATTTTTTATGGGAAATCATCAAAATAATGACACCTCCCGCTCTTGGCCGGAAACTTTTACTGACTAAAACCCACCCGTGTTCCTTCAGTTGCCCATGTGCCAGGGTCACGGTGTGTCTTTCGAACAATCTCGTGACACTGGCAGGCATCGGTCCTAACAGATCCCTTCAGTTCTGCTGACGTCTCTTTGAGGCGCGCGTGGAACACTTCGCGCCGTCGACCCGAGCCTGTTCCTTACCGAGCGGCGAGCTACCCATTGCTCGCCGCCCGCAAGCTCGCGCCTACGGTGGCCGGGAGTCTACTATCGACTCCCGACGCCCAGGGCGTCACCTGCGGCGGCTAGGGACGTGAGGTCGCAGAGACTGCCACTCCCTCACGCGCCCCGCCTCCTCCTTCGCGAGCATTACTTACTGCATGTTACCATCATACTGCGATCGCTAACCTCCCTACCAAACGTAGCGATTATGGCAGACACCCCAAATTGGAGGAGGCCTATATCCAGCAGTGGACGTCTTTCAGCTGAAATGATGATGAAAACGATACTATGAATATTTATTTAATAAACCTACACTACACCTACAGTGTCAATATACCCGCTGTATATAAAGCTATTATTATTTTAATCAAGGCCTTCAGCGACACATGCAGCAATATTTATTCTGGGCAGGACTGAGGACGTACCCCTACACTGGCCTTGGACTGGGGAACTGAATCTACATGTATTTCTTTACCTAGTATACAGGAGATAGGAGGTCGTTTTAGATACGAATCGCTTTAAAATGGTTTAGATAGTCTGCATATTGTTTTTAAGTAAAATGCAGGGCTTACGGTTTGGAATAGAAATGTCAGAGTAAAACTCGTGTTTCCACACGTTGCATTTTGTTTTTTAGGCCTTAGTTTTTTTCATACACAAATTACCTAGCTATCTGGATGGGTTAACCAGCGCATAATCATGATCACCCTGTAGCGTTCCCAATGCTGGGACACAGGCCTCGTCTCTGAGAGGCATTGGGCTATAATCCACCATGCGGAACCAGTTTGGCGTTTCTTTCTGAAGCGCGTCTTGCAATTGCTTCAATGGTCACCCATCCAAGGGCTGACCTTGAGAAGTGTAGCTGAACCTAGCGAACCTGCGACACAAGGCAAAACAAAAAAAATATTTTGTAAAGATAATATTTATAAAGCATACTTTACGAAAGGAAATAAATATGGTATAATCAAAAATAACAAATTAATTATATGTTATTTAACACATAAAAAAAACCGCTTTGATATTGGAACTTTGTGGCCTAAGTCCACTAATTTTCAGTATGGGCCCACTGTGCGTCGCCACGCTCGCCAGCCAAAATTTTGGTTTACCCCTCGCCTATAGATGTTCCACATCAAAAATAAAAAACTTTAATTCAGCTAGCTATATTTTTATCCATGTCTTGTTATTTTAAAATAACCAAGGACTGTTAGTCATGACCGGCAATCAATTAATTAAATATTCCTCTTACGTAATAAATTTTTATTACTCCTCCAATCATCGCCAATGTGTCTATAGCTATCACGTTAATAAAATGGCCTCCCCCAATTAACGAGATTTTTACTGCTGCATAAATTCTAGAACACGTTCAATTAAGTACTTTAGGACGGTATTAACTGGAATGGATAAACCTACTCCAGGGAATGACAAAATCTTACCTAGACATGTATTGTTGGGTACAGATTGGTAAAACGTACCTAAAAATATAGTGATGGGATTTTTGTGCCCACTCGATTTTCAACTCTCGGTGTTCAACCGAGCCTTGAGAATTCAACAGAATGCATATCCGTACGTCCAAATACACACGGTTCGATTTTCAACTTTCGGAGCTGAACAGTGCGTAAAAGATCCAGTGGCCGAAAATATCCCGCTGCGATGTTTTAATGTTCGTGAAAACGTGCGCTAACACAGGTTGAAAGAAATTCATCATTTCATGTTGCATTGCATTCATTTGGACGGCTTATTACTTTACACACATACGTTATCCTATTATAATTTATTTATTTCTGTATTTTTTCGTGACATCACAACACACTGGGTCCTATCAGAATACCAGCGCTGCGATACTTATCTTTAAATGTCGCAGCATCATGCTGAGATAGCCCTTTGGCCTCGCACAGGACTTTCTGTTTTTTTTTTTCTTTTAAATTTTGTTTTTTATTTGGTTTTTTTGTTTATAATTGATTTTTTATTTTATTAAGTATTGTTTTTTGTGTAGTTTCTGTGCGTGTCCCAATAAATACTTTTTCTTTCTTTCTCTTCAATAAAAAAAAAACTGGCCAAGTGCGAGTCGGACTCGCGCACCGAGGGCTCCGTACAAACCTGCAGGAATTCACGGTTTATGCATAAGGTTTATGTTTATGAAATTAAATGTTTTTTTTTTAAATTTTTATATTTGTGTTGACTGAATGAAAGGTAAATTGTGGTTTACGATTTATGACGTATTAAAAAAAACTACTTACTAGATCTCGTTCAAACCAATTTTCGGTGGAATCATCATAATGTACATCATATATTTTTTTTAGTTTTATCATTCCCTTATTTTAGAAGTTACGGGGGGGACACACACATTTTAGCACTTTGGAAGTGTCTCCCGCGCAAACTATTCAGTTTAGAAAAAAATGATGTTAGAAACCTCAATATCATTTTTGAAGACCTATCCATAGATACCCCACACGTATGGGTTTGATGATTTTTTTTTTGAGTTTCAGTTCTATGTAATTATTGTTTAAAAAAATGATATTAGAAACCTCAATATCATTTTTGAAGACCTATCCATAGATACCCCACACGTATGGGTTTGATGAAAAAAAAAATTTTGAGTTTCAGTTCTATGTATGGGGAATCCCAAATATTATTGTTTTTTTTTTTCTATTTTTGTGTAAAAATCTTAATGCGGTTTACAGAATACATCTACCTACTTACCAAGTTTCAACAGCATAGCTCTTTTAATTTCGGAAAAAAATGGCTGTTACATACTCGGACAGACAGACATGACCAATCTATAAGGGTTCCGTTTTTTGCTATTTGGCAACGGAACCCTAAAAATATAGGATGTAAGGGACAGCCCCCCGCAGACTGATGGGGTGGATTCAGTATATTATACTAAGATGACCAGTACAAGAAATTATTTCATGACCTTTATGGGAATCCAATAAACCTGATTTGTTTTATTTCCTCACACGCAATGTATCGCTACTCAATTCGGAAAGCCACCTGTTCAATCGCCGACGACGAGTTCGATGAACTCTGTAGTTAGACAGGAAGTGAACAGCTGATTTTACGCGTCGTTCGTTAGAGTATTTCAATATCCATTGCTGCTTTTTTGATTTTAGCCGTATCGTTTACATAAATGGAGTGCTGCTTTCAGAGAATGTAATTGTACATTGAAATATAACTGAAAAAGCTGAAAAAAGGTTGAAAAAAATCCTGAGAAAAATTCCGGTGGAATATGATTCAAAATAAGGTGCTGAATGCACTCTGTCAGTTTGTGGAGGGCTGTCCCTTACACCCAGTAGAATACAATACATTACTTCTATTCTTATTCTTTGCGTGTTTACGACACCGTAAAACGCGACAAATGAACTTACTAAAGAATGGGTAGCAACGTTCTCTATGCATTTACCACCTTATTGCGATCGTCAGTCCGCCTGCCAAGTGTGGCGATTGCGGCTAACACCCCAAAATGCTTGGCAAAGGTTCAGCAGTGGACGTTTTTCGGCTGAAATGATGATGTTGATGATGGACGGCTTCATTTCACCAATATGTAGGTATCGATACCAAAGTACAGCAATAGCATGATTTTGCATACCTGGATGTAGGTAAGTACTTGTTTCAGTATTCCAAGGACAATAAAATAATTAATAAAACATTTTGAACTTCAATGAAATTGAATGCAAAAGTTAAATCAATGTGGAAAGCGAAAACCTTGCGGAAGAGATTTTATGTAAATCAGTTGTTTAATATGCATGAAAGTTTATTCGATAATGGTGATTCAATTGTGCACAGAACACACCTTACTTGAACTGTCTATGAATATTATTATTATACGTACAAATAAATAAAACTGAAGTGTCTGTTTGTAATTTTAAAAAATAAACAGCTTTTTACTAAATGTATATGAAAGTATATACGGTACTAAGATCAATAAATCTATTTTTTTTAAACTGTCTCTCTATATCTCTGTCTGTCTGTTTGTTACGGTTAATATCTGAAACGGCTGGACCGATTTTGATGGGACTTTCACTCGCAGATAGTTAATATTATAAGGTGTAACAAAAGCTACTTTTTGTCCCAGTATCACGTCCATTTTCAAATCCACGCGAGCGATGCCGCGGGCACAGCTAGTTTCCTTTGTTACTGCTAGATTTAAAACCAGAAAGAGATGAAAGATAACCTGCTTCCATTTTAAGTCGGTTTAAAAATAGAAGCTGTGAGTGAGGTTGAAAGGCGATTAAAAGATTTTGAAGGGTGGGCTGAAGTGGAAAGTTTTTCTTACATAATTTTATAAAATGTAGGTATGTACCTACTAAACAAGTAGAGGCTTGTGGCTAACTATAAGTAATAAAGGCTGAATGGGTCGATCGATCAGGTTAAGCTACGCTTGCCTCGGTTGGTTCATGGATTACTTATGGCTTTGTTTGTTTATGGAGAATCACTGACTACTAAGTCACCTACACCTATTATGGATATTTTAATTTGATGGCTTATGGTGAAATAAAGAATTTATTTATTACTAGCTGTTACCCGTGACTTCGTTCGCGTGGTATTTAACAAAAAAGTTTTTCATTCGTTTTATTTTTTTTCGTGAGATCCAATTTTTTTTAAAGTAAAAGTAGCCTAATTTACTCCTTGTTACATCAGCTATCTGCCAGTGAAAGTCCCGTCAAAATCGGTCCAGCCATTTCAGAGATTAGCTGGAACAAACAGACAGAAGCACAAAAAGAAAAAAAAAAATGTTTTGGTATATGTACCGTGTATACATCCATATACACTTAGTAAAAAGCGGTTATTTTAATATTACAAACAGACACTCCAATTTTATTTATTTGTCTAGATTTATTTAATTGAATGTGCATTACAGCACCATTTGGAAGGCCTTCCACAAAGTGGACCGATGACCTTGTGAAGGCCGCAGGAATCCGCTGGATGCGGGAAGCACAAAACCGGTCGAAGTGGCGGAGCTTGGGGGAGGCCTATGTCCAGCAGTGGACGTCTTTCGGCTGAAATGATGATGATGATGCATTACAGCATAATTTATTGTACGTCTTGTGTTGTAAAAGAGAACTATTATGTATCAATCTAGACATCTACACAAATAAATAAAATCGGAGTGTCTGTTTGTAATATTAAAATAACCGCTTTTTACTAAGTTTTCATATACCAAAACAACATTTTTTAATTTTTTTTGTCTGTCTGTCTGTTTGTTCCGGCTAATCTCTGACATGGCTGGACCGATTTTGACGGGACTTTCACGGGCAGATAGCTGATGTAACAAGGAGTAACTAAGACTACTTTTATTTTAGAAAAAAAAATAATCTCACGAAAAAAAAAACGAACGAAAAACTTTTTGGTTAAAAATACCACGCGGACGAAGTCGCGGGTAATTCGTAAATACATTTATTTCTCAAAAAACAAGAACATTACAGTTCACTTAAAATATTGAGAAATGTAAATATAAAACTAAAAGTAAGTGTGATTCTCTGTGCTCACAATAAGAGAATTAGAACAAAGGTGACAATTGATATTGTAAGTGTTGTATTCTAACGTATTCTTCTAGGGCTTTTTTCAAATTTAAATATGGTGTCACTCTTGGTTATGTCGTCAGGTAGTGCATTATACAGTTTTGCTCCCTCGTACAGTATATTTTTCCTTCCATAGTTAGTTCTGGGTTGTCTTAATTCTAGTTTGTCTCGTCGTCTTGCGTTGTATGTGTAAGTTTTCTTTTTAAAGTTTAATTGTGAATGTGTACCTTGTGTTATGATTTTATGTATTAGAGTACATGATTTAAGTATGTATAATTGGCTAATTTGAGGTATTTTTGTATCATTGTACATTTTGGTTGTTGGTGTTAAATAGTCATAGTTATAATGTTTTAAGTATGTATAATTGGCTAATTTTAGGTATTTTTGTATCATTGTACATTTTGGTTGTTGGTGTTAAATAGTCATAGTTATAAAGAGTTTTTATTGCTTTATTTTGCTGCTTTATTTTGCAGAACTTGTATTTCTTGGAGGTTAGATTTAGCTGTAGTTCCCCATATCTCAACGAGATATTCAATATGGGATGTAACGAGAAAGTTGTAGATCATTTCGCGAACTTTTAAGGGATGCAACTAGACATTCGGCGTATCGATCCCATGAGAGGAGATATTTTAGACTTAATATGATCCATTACATATATACTCCGGATTAATGCATTCTTAATACATTAACCGCGGTAGTACGTCCTCTTGCGATAATTTTCGACATCCAAGCGGGCGAAGCCGCGGGCAAAAGCGAGTATAAAATAAAATAAGTGTACCTATCTATGAGAGATATTCACAAAACAATTGGACAAAGAGAAAGCCCACAAACACAACATCTACTACAGCCATCACTTTACAGATAATTGTTTATTTAACCCCAACGTAAAGTCAAGATAGTCCGCGAAACGCAGAATTAGAGCCGAGGTGATATAACAGGTAAAGTAAATTACGCAGTGGGGCCGCACAGAATAATTAACTGGGGCTGTCAGGTGCCGTGCAAGACATAGCTTTGCTTTTAGACGCTGGGTTTTAGTGTCGTGGCGAAAACTTTCAAGAGGAAAAGAAAGAAATAAAGTACCTACATTTATTTACGCTAAATGTGACGCAAAGAATATGATTATGATGTCGGGTAGGGTTACCATCGGATATGTTTGGGCATGTCCAACTTTTTTGTCCCTAACATTTAGATTAAAGGGGATTTTTTTTTTTGAAAATATAAAGAAATGAGTACCAATTGAAAAAAAAGCAATAACTTCCAAAACAACTATTCGGTATTCAAAAATACTTGCCAAGTGCGAGTCGGACTCGCGCACCGAGGGTTCCGTACAAACCTGCAGGTATTTACGGTTTATACATAAGGTTTATGTTTATGAAATTAAATGTTTTTCTTTAAATTTTTATATTTGAGTTGATTGAATGAAAGGTAAATTGCGGCTTACGATTTATGACGTATTAAAAAAAAACTACTTACTAGATCTCGTTCAAACCAATTTTCGGTGGAAGTTTACATGGTAAAGTACATCATATATTTTTTTTAGTTTTATCATTCCCTTATTTTAGAAGTTACGGTGGGGGGGGGGACTCATTTTACCACTTTGGAAGTGTCTCTCGCGTAAACTATTCAGTTTAGAAAAAAATGATATTAGAAACCTCAATATCATTTTTGAAGACCTATCCATAAATACCCCACACGTATGGGTTCGATGAAAATTTTTTTTTGAGTTTCAGTTCTATGTATGGGGAACCCCAAATATTATTGTTTTTATTTCTATTTTTGTGTGAAAATGTTAATGCGGTTCACAGAATACATCTACTTACTAAGTTTCAACAGCATAGCTCTTATAGTTTCGGAAAAAAATGGCTGTGACATACTTGGACAGACAGACAGACAGACAGACATGACGAATCTATCAGGGTTCCGTTTTATGCCATTTGGCAACGGAACCCTAAAAACAATAATAAGTAACAAATAACTTTAATTTTGGAATTCTTTGGCCAAAAAACTAAAATACAAAAGTAATCACACTGACTTCTATAATAACAGTTATTTTACGCTTTGTAGTGACTTTTGAAATAACGAATAGTTTTTTATAACAAACTTTTTGTTTTTCAATGTTTAGTTGTGCTATCTACCCTACAAATTTCGTATACCTTCACTTCCTAATTGAATAACAGTGAAAATAAATTATTTTAACATCATCAGCATACACTAAGCGGAAAAAAATACGTAATATTGAAGCTAACTCAAAAACGACAAATCAGAACTAGTCCATATTTATATGAAATTACTCGGTAAGTATACGGTTACAAAACAAAAAATATTTTTTCAAATGGGTTTATAAATGACGGTGTTCTGAGGTATAAAATATAAAAAAAAAACTCCCGAATTAAGAATCAGTAAAAAAACTAAAGAAATATTATAGCAATGTTTAGCAGAAAGGTTATATCACCTCTCTGCTAAACATTGCTGTTATCCACAACAATAACTCTGAAAAACTGTATTCGCATTCGGATATTGTACAAAAATACTGGATGGATTTCAGCTGGGTCTTCACGGACGTTTCATAACCTCCAACAATGGAATAAGTCAAGCAACGAAGCTTCTGAAAAATATTACTCTACAAACATTTTGAACATGACTTGTTCTATACAAAATATAATATTTTGTATTCGATGGCATCTCACTTAATATAGTAGGTATCCTCCGTTAAAAATTATATAAAAACTCTTTGTCACCGTGGCACATAAAGACGTCAAGGACAAAAAAACTACAACAATTTGCTTTTTATCTATTTCTTGCTACGAAAAGCAATTTCTACGGAATTTCGTAGCACTAACTACGGTAATTCGTAGCCTCGTAGCTGTAGCATTTGTCTACGAATATTTGCCTATTCGTAGGCTGTTACGGGTAATATAAAGGTGCCATAGGAAAGAAAGTACTTTTATGTTACGGTTTCGTCGAACACGCGGTGTTTCTACAAAGTAATAGGTGACCTGTAAAAAGGTCACAATCTAATAATGTCTCACTCTATTTTGTATGCCGAGGGGCGTAAAGGTGTCCTTAGTCCTTATACTTGTTGTTTAGAGTTTTTACCGGACTACAGCGAAGCAAAAAGGACACCCGTCAAGCAAAACTTCGTTATAACTTTCGGTATGTATGTGGGTATGTATGTTTGTTCTTCTTTCATATCTGTAAGTGTATCCTTCCAAGCGTACCAGCGCTGGGCACGCCACAATTGCGGCGTTAAGTCCCCTCTTTGAGGAGTGGATAGAGAGGCGTCACGGCGTCCTCACCTTCCGCTTGACGCAGGTCCTCACCGGGCGTGGGTGCTTTGGTGGGTTCTTGTTCAGGATAAAGCGGGAGGAAACGCCCGGGTGTTTCCATTGCAAGGATGGTCTGGAGGACACGGTGGAGCATACGGTGGAGATGTGCCCTGCCTGGGCGGAGCATCGCCGTGTCCTCGTGGAGGCAATCGGCGGCGGCGACCTCTCGCATCCGGCCCTGGTGCGAGCCATGGTACTGGAACCCTGGCAGGCATCGGTCCTAGCAGACCCCTTCAGTATTGCTGACATCTCTTTGAGGCGCGCTTGGAACGCGCGCCTCATAGAGCGCTACGCGCCGTCGACCCGAGTAACAAATATACAAAAAACAAAAAAAAAAAAACAAATATTAAAACTAAAATTGTAAATCGAATTAAATTAAATTCAGATTTTAAATATTTTTAGAACAAATAAAAAAAACTAATATTATAAATAATTAAGATATTCAATCTAATGAAATAGACATAATAATTGTTATAGAATTAAAAGAAATAATTTCAGAAGACATTAAGTAATGAAGTAAAAAGAATTGGTATACGACAGTTTTCAGATAAGAACATTTTCTTGTTTTGCACTTTATAAAGCTTGATTTTAAGTAGTCGGATTTTTGTTTTAGAACTTACTTTTTCTGAATTAAGACACGTACATTTTGTGATGTTGTTTTTACGTTAATGATTAATAACTGTTTTATAGGCGCGTAGTATTTCAGGATTGGTAAATAAATACTCATCAAAAAATCTTCATATATGTGGCAATAAGTGAAGCTCACACCTCAAATTATGTCATTACTAGTTGTAAGCCAGAACTACATCTACGGGCTGCAAAGTAGCCTATATCATGGTCTATCTGTGAGCCAAATTTCACCCAAAAATGTTCAGCCGTTTTAGCATGACAAATAAACAAACAAACTTACTTTCTATTTTATAACATTAGGATTAGCATAACATACATTTCATCCACAAAGTGAGGTAAAATATTACAGAAATCCAATGTAATTCCTATAAAGACGTGAGGAGGGGACGGTAGATCCTATAAGACGTAATTTTTCCTCACGTCCCCCATCCGTGGGGGTTCGTCGGGAGATTTACAAATACCGGAGTGAAAGTCTCCTTTCTATCAATGTTGTTAGTTAAGCTTGAGCAGTTTCTCTTTGAATGCTCGTCGGAAATCATAAATCATCTGGTTCTCATAGGATTGTATTAGAGTACAATCGTTTTATAGGTTTCTGAATTAGGTGTGACGATTTTAGATTATGGTGTGATGTTTTTGTTTAAAAACTGTTTTATTTAATGTGTTTATTTACTCATCATGATCATCATTTCAACCGAAAGACGTCCACTGCTGGAAATAGGCCTCCCCTGGAGGGTTTTGCCATAATCGCCACGCTTGGCAGGCGCGTTGGCGCTCGCAGTATGGTGGTAGGATGTATAGAGAATGGTGCTGCCCATTCTCTAGTAAGTCCCTTACACACGGAGAGGTTTATTTTCTACGAGTAGTTGAATGAAAGTGAACCCTAGCAGAAAATATATTATCTATCAATTTATTCAAAACTAGAGAGTAGGCAGAAGATGATGATACATTGTATAATGCCCTAGCTTCTGCCCGCGACTTTTTCCGCCTTAAATTTCTTGCTGCTTTGGCCCACCCCACCGCATCGAAACGCCTGGCCGTGCGAGATCTTCGTACTCGTTGCCTTTTTTTTTGCTTGGCTCCTAATGGTTCAAGCTTGATGTTATATAGCCTTCCTCCATAAATGGAATACACAACACTAAATTAATTTTTCAATTTGAACCAGCTGTTCCTGAGATTAGCGCGTTGAACCAAACAAACTCTTCAGCTTTATAATATTAATACAGATTTCAACAAAGAATGGATTCATTAGTATCTTTCAATACTTTTTACAGGACAGATTAAATTAATCCTTTAATTAAAATCCTTTCAAGAAAAACAGCTCTCTATCATTTGTTCGAACTTCTAATTAAGAGAAGAATCTTGGTACAGTCATAAAAACTTCTAGTTAATTACTACTTAAAGGTGCCTGGGCTTGCTAGTAACAATGTCATAGGTTGGTAATGGAAAAGTTTTATTTTTGACTAACTGCGTCACCGGCTACACTCACGATCAATTAAAACTTTCATCTAAATAGGAGAACCTTGTGGTTTATGAGTTCCAAATAAGCGTAGGTAAAAAAAGATATGAGTTTTTATACTTCTACTAGCTGTAGCTTGCGACTTTGTCTACAATCCAGGATGAAAAAAAGTAAACTATGTCCTTACCTAGGTCATGATCAGTTTGTGTACCAAACTTTATCCAAATCAGTTCAGCCATTTTAGTGTGAAAGCCTAACAAACAAACTTTCGCGTTTCTATTATTAGTTTGGACTAGGATGGTAGATACTAGCCTATCAATTATACAGAACAATATCGTGTTATGAACCAATCAGACAGTTTGAAATTGTTTCTTGTTAGTAAGTGTTCCTCTCTCTCTAAAATATCACGAGCAATGTTCCCACAGCTGGGACACAGGCCACTTCTCTGTGAGTGGGAGTTGGCCATACCTAATATCAAGACACATCAGCAATGTTTCCACTGCTGGGACACAGGCCACTTCTCTGTGAGAGGGAGTTGGCTATACCTAATATCACGACACATCAGCAATGTTTCCCACTGCTGGGACACAGGCCACTTCTCTGTGAGAGGGAGTTGGCTATACCTAATATCACGACACATCAGCAATGTTCCCACTGCTGGGACACAGGCCACTTCTCTGTGAGAGGGAGTTGGCTATACCTAATATCACGACACATCAGCAATATTCCCACTGCTGGGACACAGGCCACTTCTCTGTGAGAGGGAGTTGGCCATACCTAATCCAGCACGGGCTTAGTGCGAGTTAGTGGACGTCACAGTCTTCGAATTATTGGTTCTAAGACATTCCGGTTTCCTCACGACGTGTTCCTTCAGCGTTTTGAGAGCAGTGGTGATGAAATTAAATATACAAAGTAAGTACCTGCCTAGGTTCGAATTTATGATCTTACAGCTCGTAAGTTGAGGCCGATGCCACTGAGCCATCACTACTCTCTAATTTAAAATATAAGTAATTTTAATCAGAGCGTTTTTTAATATTCTGCTGCAGTGCCAATAAAAATATAGAAAAGTACTCAAGAGTACAAGTAACACACACGAGGGAAGGTGTGTTAGCGTTTATTTTTAACTCAGTTAATACGGAGTCGACCATACTAGTTTTATTACTTTATGTCCCGAGGTGTGCTTAATACTTAAGAGAATTGCTGTGAAAGTATAAAATAATCATATCTTCTAAGCTAGGTGATGTTATAAATAGATAAAATTGTAAGCCTACGTAACCACGAAGGTAACAAAATCGTGTCGGGATTGTTCGCGCACTGTTTTTTTAACGTTCTGGTCAGCACAGAGAGTCGAACAATAAAATGCACTGACTGATTGTCGATACACTCTGTTGGATTCTCAGTGCTCGGTTCAACACCGAGAGAAAGTACAAAAAGTTTTACATGAACATTTAGGCGTCAGAAAGCTTTGTACTAGATGGGTACCACATATAGAAGATCAAAAACGCCGTGGTAAATTCCGACCCGCGATCGAAGTGCCTTGAATGCTGTATATCACATTGTCATAGGTTATGAAAGCCTTATATATTGGTACGAACCCGAAACCAAACGACAGTCTGGGCAATGGATGTTTCCATTCGAAGATTTGCCGACAAATTAAAGGAGGGCAGAAGTCAAAGGAAAAGATGATTGGATTATTCTTTGGACGGACCGCCGGGTCATTTCGCGAGAAGATAAAACGACTGTTACTGCAGATTGATATGTCTGTCATTGTCTACCAGCTATTTTGGATAATGTTAAACATCAGCGGCAAAGAAACAGGATCCTCCTCTACCAGAACAACGCTCGACCTAACTCCGCCAGACGGACTATCGAATATTTGTCCATCAAATGTGTGGAATTTGTGGTCATCTTCCTTACAGCCCCAACCTTATGAATTTTATTTATTAAAAAAAATAAAAGTTAAATTTAGAGGAATTCGTTTTATGAATCCTCAAGATGCAGTGGCTACGTTTGAAAAGGCGTGGAAGATATCCCTAAAGAAAGGCGGGTGCTTCAATCAATAGTTCCATTGAATGCAACTATGTTTTAGGGCAGCCTTTCCCAAAGTGGGCAATAATGCCCCCTTGTGGGCGCTGCAGGCCTAAAGGGGGGTGGTAAGAGACCCAGAAAAAAAATGGGGGCGTTGTGTAGAGTCTACACAACGACCTGCAGCGCCCACAAGTGGGTGTTATCGCCCCCTTTGGGAAAGGCTGTTTTAGGGTAATCAGAAGCCCGAAAATCAGACAACCAGTTGTATCAAACAGTTGTATCCAACAACTGGGTTGTTGCGGTCAGATAGGCAGTCGCTTCCTTATAAAATACTGGTATTCAACTGCATTCAGTTAGACTGGAAGCTGATCCCACCATAGTTGGAAATAGGCTAGACAGATTCATTGATTTAATGTTTCACGATTATTAAATGGGAGCTTGAGCTTCTGGTATAATTATAATGAATAATTAAAGGCTAAATGACCAAGCAGAACAGAACCACCGCGTGGGAATGACCCAGGTGTCCGGCCCATCTGGTGGTGTCTCATTAAAGGAATAGGTAAGCTATAGGTACCTACAGTGAGTTGCAAAAGTATTGATCCTTTCGTGTGAACGGTGCTTTTTGATCAGCAATCTATTTTAAGCTTGATTTATCTTTGTAAAAGATAAATGAAAACGTGTAGGCTGTTGGAGTCTTTGGAAAAGGTAAGTAAGAAAGATCAAACAGAGGACTAAAGAAACAGGTATATAGAATTGTTCACGACAAAATACTAACCTTTTTTCAGGATCAAGGTTAGTCAAAATGTAATACTATGTTTCTCTAAGGAAACTCGTCTCATTTATCGTTGCTATATTAGAGAGCAGTGGTGGCTCAGTGGTATCAGCCACGACTTACGAGTTGTAGGTCATGGGTTCGAACCCAGGCAGGCGCTTTACTTTGGGTAAATAATTTCATCACCACTGCTCTCAAAACGGTGAAGGAAAACATCGTGAGGAAACCGGCATGGCCTAGAACCAATCATTCGAAGACATGTGACATCTACCAACCCGCACTGAGCCCGCGTGGTAGATTACGGCCCACTGCCTCTCACCGAGAGGAGGTCTGTGTCCCAGCAGTGGGAACAATATAGGCTGATGTTAATATTAGATAGTAAGAAGGAGGGCTAGTGGCTAAGTAATTACAGCAGTTAAGCTACGTTTACCGTGGTTAATTCGCGGATGGGTCTATACATAACATGACCCTTCCATGCCTCGGAAAGCTCTTTAAGCAATTGGTCTCAGCTGCCATTTTTGGATCTTTGACAGTAGTTACGGGTCGTCAGACAGAGAGGAGGCCTGTGTTCCAGCAGTGGGAACGGTATTAAGCTGACTATGATGACGGGTCGTCAGAAGCCCGTAAGTCTGACAGCCAGTCTTACCAAAGGGTACCGTATTACCCACTAATTGAGTTGTGGAACTCAGAGGGGTAATTGCGGAACTTTTTATTGGTAGGAATTGGTTTAATATTCATAGTTAAACAACATTCATTGCGTTATTTACGTAGCTGAGCCGACAATTTATTCGAACAAATGACGCAATGGTTTAGAAATAATCTTCAATGCCATTCAAATTCTGATAAATTGTGCGTTTCGCAATGAGGGTGCAGATAGACAGTCGCTCTATATAAAACACTGGTATTCTATAGCTGCATACGGTTATACTGGAATCTGACCCCTAACATAGTTAGGAAAGGCCAGGTAGATAATGATATTAGATAGTAAAAAATTATACCTCTAAATTGTACCGACACTGACAAATTATAAGCGGGCGAGTCTCAAAAATACCAGAATAAAATACACGACATTCATCACAGAGTATAAACTAAACAAGAAAAACTGCTGGAAAATTGTTTCATAAATCGGTATTATAGAATAGAATTATATTATTCGCTTATTTGATTAAACAGCAGCGGTTTGTGGTTCAAAACGAATTACCTTTGGCTTCAAACACAATTAAATTGTACAACGTGGGAATGAACAACGCAACTGTTAATAGGTATTATAAACGTGTTAGCTTTTGCCAGTGGCTTCACCCGGATGGATATTGAAAACATACACGGGAACGTACTTCCGGGATCATGAGTATTCTGTGTTAATCCAGGTTGTATACTGTCTGTCGGCAAAATTTTATCCAAATCCATTCGGCCGTTTTTGCGTGAATGAGTAACAAACATCCAAACATCTACATATACAAACTTTCATATTTATAACACTGACTACAAATTAGGAAATAAGCGTGCGTTTATGACCAAATCTATGAACGTAAATGAGGCAGACGGAGTGTGTAAGGACCGTAGCAGGCGGCGTTCCGTAGATTCTACCTACCCCTTTTGGAAGACGCCGTGAATTTATGTAAGTAGTAGGATTAAACCTCGACGTGTCGAACAGATTGTCTTATATGAATATGAGTAAACTAATCAACACCCTCCACTGTGTTCAGGAAACTTCATTCACTAGGTCATAGTATGAATAATATATTCAAATTATGAAGGTACATACATATCGGCTGAGCAGACTGTAGAATATAAATCGCTTGAATATCTCATATGGATTGCAGCACACCGCGCGTTCTCTTTTCTTTGCCAGCATTTTTATTAGCTGAGAAAATTTACGCTTTGATTGCTCGCAATAAAAGTTAAGCCCCTTCAAATGACGTCATTCGAATAATACCTACCAATAAAAACTTCCATTTTCACTGTATATGGGGTGCAATTATTGTTCGAATAAATCTATGTGACCACACATTACTGCCCATAAAATAGTAATAGCTCTACCAAAATGTTTATTCACACAATAAAGTGTTTTCTTTGTTAAAACTCAGTTGGGATTGCCAGAATTTTGATTCATTCTAAACCTCGTTTTCGAGCTCGTTTCTAAAATATTTAAAATATGCTAAAGCTTCTTAACTCAAGGCTACAACGCTTTCCACTGTTTAACTCAGTTAAAAGCTGCATATTGCAATATGTCGACGGTGTATATTGATCGGCGATTAAATAACGAGACTTCAGTCAAGTGTGGATGGGTCACGGTTCTTCACACATTGACACCCTTTCTTCGTTGAAGAACGGGTCAAACCTCTTGTCTGGGTCACCTATGCATCCACTTGTGTAACAACCCCCTGAAGTTCGGAAAGAAACTGTTTGTGCCTCTGAAAGGATGAAGCAGGAGAAAGACAAATGGCATTTACTTTACAACGTAACGAAACCGAGGGCTTTCTCAAGTTGACTATCACATTATACAGGATGTCCGGTAATGAATGGATAACCTTGAAATGTCTTATGGCAGTTCGAAAAAAAAAATGAAACAAAATATATCATAAGTAGTACCTAAGATATGATTTTTTTTAAAAGAAAGGTCTAATTTTTTTTACCTTGTTTTACTTTTATGAACACTACGATCAGAAATGAATGGATTCCATCGGTTTGTTGTTATTTTATTATTATATACACGAACTATGCTAATTGATAAACAGTGAATAGTATGACTAGCTATTGCACTTTTTTATTAAAAAATTACCTAATTAATTAATTTTAGAAAAACTTTGCAAAATTTATTTTTTAAACAAGTTTAAACATCTTGGGTATAAAAAAATGTATGAATACATATATTTTGTTTCATTTTTTTTTCTGAACGGCCATAAGTTATACTATAAGACATTTCAAGGTTATCCATTCATTACCGGACACCCTGTATAACGGTAGCTCTAGTGCCATTGAAACTGTGGCTTCTCAAACATCCCTTTCCAGCTGACTATATTAAGCTTGGAGAAAGACTTCAAGTGGGCCACCAACTGCCTTAGCACACCTGGAAATCTCTTAACCGACTAAGAAGCCAGGTGGGTCGCTGTCACCACAACTTGTTTAGGTGAGGTAACCCGATGAGTTGTAGTGCGACTGTGGAGTCACATCGCAAACTATGCCCATCCTCATGCTCTCTGTGCACTAACACCTGAATTATGGAAGACATTTGAGAAGCCAACGATAACGCTTTCGTAGTAGCCGAATACTGGTCGAAGCTAAATTAAAACCGACACTTGAAATAATGGATACGACGAACAAAGAAGTGTAACAACAGCGGGGCTATTCAGGTATTTTTAAGAACGTTCACAGTCTGATCTCAGTCTCAATCTGTCCAAAATGCCTCTCGTTTCCTTACATTTTTGTCAACTTTTTGACATTTCATTGTCGTGCCATAAGATTTTGAACGATTTTAATTATGAGAATGGACCTTCAGGTATACAGTTATAGTAGATAGATGTACCTACTCCTGCAGCTCAGTGCCTTTCCCCTTGAGGGGTTGGCAAAGGTGTGTTCCCACATTTTGACAGTTGTAGTATAGATTCCATTTTATAAACGACGAGCTAAACAGTACCGACATGAATTGAAAGTGAAAACATAAAAGCTGGTTGTCGGTCTGAGTAAATTACATGTATTTGGTTGGAATGAAAATCAAATACTCTTTTGGTGCTACCCAACAAAGCGTAGGCATGTAATTTGGGTATTAATGTCAAACTAATTTGACATTATAACCCAAATTTATTTGGGTCCGTATTTCCTTCAAACAAAAGGAGAATTTTTGAAATCGGTTTATAAATCAATATCAAAAGTCATTTATTCAAACTAGGCTGAGAGTCAGCACTTTTTGAACGACCAAGTTACCACTTCCCAGTACTTTAACTGGGAAGAAGAAGTGGCACAAAAAACTCCACAGTAGCAAATGATGGAGTTCCGAGGTAACAAACGGGAAAAAAAATGAGAAGAAATTGAGAACCGTGTATGTGGGCCTATTTACAAAATGCTTTTGTAATTAGTGACTTACAGAGTGCAGTCTTCTGGCGGCGTCGTGGATGGAGAGTATGTGAGTGATCTTGTACTTGTCCAGCTGCACCGTGTCCTTAGAGTCCCGGTAGTTGCCCACGTACAGACCGGGGAGCACCTGCAAACAAAATATGAAATTACAGCTATGCTTTTAGGACATCTTCTTCCTTATCATAGCTGACTCGACGGACAGTGTCTTGTCAAAATTTCAATATGATCTTCAGTTCATACAAAAAGCCCATAGAAATAAGGACGTTTAGTTTTTCCCGACTTTTGACATTTTCCGGGAAAGTTTTCCTATTATCTTTACACTGGCTGATCCCTGCCCACTGCGCTGGGCGTCAAACATTTTTACTTGTGATTTTCTTCACAAAAATTTTAAAGAAATATTAATTTAGAAATTGTATTATATGAGAGTGACTTAATTATTAATTTAGATGAAAACTGTATCGTTAGTTTTTACCTATGACAGCATGATTTGTATTTTTTGTTTTTAGTTTTTACGGCTCTTTTCTTTATAATTTTGCATGCCGTAAGGTAGAATGTAGCGGAAACAATTCATATTTCCCATCTTATAACTGTACCTACATTGTTGGCAAATAAATATGAATTTGAATTTAATTATTCAAGTTCTTATAGGTATCACTAAGGAATAATGTAGCTTACTACTGGAGATTTTTTTTTTATCGGCTCAGCAGTTCCAGATATTACTTCCTACAAACACACAAACTTTACCTTTTTATAATTTAGAGTAGATGAAGATATAAACCTTATTAAGACAGTTACAAATTTTTAAAACAAAAACTTCCCTATTCGATACAGCGGCGGTTCACAGAAAGTGATGCGCTCAGCAACGAACAGCAATGTAAACAGGGTGGCGCGCAACTTGTTATCATGGATTGAGCTAATGGCTCTAAACTCCTGCATTGAGATTTTTCATCGTCTATCTAAAAAAGTTTATAAAAATTAGCTCTGCCATACATTTTGACCGCGTAGTATTTTTTTATTTTATTACGGAATATTTACTCTTGATCTCGATCACGCCTGAAAGCGATTGATGAAGTCCATGATGTAACGTGAATGTGATCATTTAGGACTGAAAACTGTAATAAAATGTTATCGAATTACACACTTGAGACTGTGGTCGCGATAGGAGCGAAAATGTTTAATGATATGCCTGAATTATTTGTTAAGGTTACAGTTCAGTTTTTTTAGCCTATTCCTGCACCCTTATCGCGTAACACACAAGTAATTAGAATCTGAATCATTTTGGAGGATATTGTTCATTCATTGCTTCACATGTTCAAAAATATTGTCTGCTCAACAATGTAAATAATGTAATGAATTTTGTCGAACTGTTAAAATAGACGACATTTCTATTGTTAGTGTAATACGCAATTCCCCTATGTTTAATGTTGCACTTTTCAATCAGTATGCAACAAGGCCGCTAAGCGCCAGTATTCATATTTACAACTTGGTATTCACTCATCATAATTAGCCTATATTGTTCCCACTGCTGGGACACAGGCATCCTCTCGGTGAGAGGGAGTGGGCCATAATCTACTACGCGGGCCCAGTGCGGGTTGGTAGATGTCACATATCTTCGAATTTTTGGATCTAGGACATGTTGCATATTGGGGATAGAGCTAATTTTTTGTTCAAAACCACCTAGAGATCGCAAAAATAAACCAAATGAGACAATTTTTGTACAGAAATGTTTGTAATTAAATTCTAAAGAGACTGACGAAGCCGGATTTCTAATATTCCTTAAATCTAAAAACTTCATAACCCACTAAAACCAAGGTAAAGCGAGTTTTGCCCTTTTCAGTCACACATTTCAACTAGCACATGTATGGAAGTGCAAATATACGCTTCCGATGTATTTTATTTTTGTGCATAAAAAAATCCTTAAATTTAAACAAATTTAAGACAAGATATAATCTTGCAAAAATTTGTTTAATCAAATTGTTTAAATAACTTAATTTTGCAAAACAATCTACAAATAAACAATTTGCAACACGATTAACCCTCTAATATACTCATTGTTTATTTCGTATCAGGAAAAAATCTCATGATCATCATGATATTAAAAAAAAAATATATACAATTCAAATGCATTTTTTATAAAAAAAAAATCCAACTTAATTTCGCAAATCGGGCTTCGTGAATGTCTTTGGAATTTAATTTCAAACATTTTTGTGCAAAAATGGTTTAATTTGGTTAATATTAGGGGTCTTTAGGTGCTTTTGAACATTCTGTCCCCAATGTGTGTCGGTTTCCTCACGATGTTTTCCTTCACCGTTTTAAGAATAATAAGAATAAATTTATTAAGATCAAGTTAACAGACACGCATAAGCACAAAATAAAATTAAATCACAAAGATTGGATCGTGAGAGTAATTTGTGTGCAATGGAGTAACCCTAGACCCCACACTAGGATACCCTGTGTCGTGGGATCTAGTATCCTCGTGGTTGATGACACATATAAGTGCACGAAGTGGTTCACAGTTGGGTTCTAATTAGGCAACAGATATTAACGCAAAGGTTTCTCAAATTACATACTAATACAAAATTACTACTACTTACTAACTTACTTATTTACTTACTAACAAATTGTAAATAAAGCGTAAAAGATGTACGGATTTATAATGAGATCTACTCATGACTTTAAACGGACCTCTTCGTATCTATGCCTATATAAAACCCTAGTCCGTTCCCAGCTCGAATATGCTGTATCCATCTGGAACCCCTACTATGGCAAATACATTAACATGCTCGAAAACGTCCAACGAAAATTTCTTCGTGCAATGCACTACAGGTGTTACAAAAATTATCTTCCGTATAACCAGCTGCTCAGTAAATACGGGCTTCTGACGCTCAGCTCTAGACGTAAACAATTAGAAGTAATAACATTGTATAACCTTGTTAACGGCAATTTTGATTGTATTCATTTGAACAATGTATTGTGCTATGCAGTCCCCAGAACTGTTCATAGACGGAAGGTGCGTATATAAAATAAAATAAAAATAACTTAACAAGTTTTGTCTGCTCTCAAGTTTTGAGAGCAGTAGTGATGAAATTATTTACACAGAGTAAAGCGCCTAACTGGGTTCGAACCCACGACCTCACTCGTAAGTCGGACCGATACTACTGGGCCACCACAGCTCCTTTAATCAATCCTGTTTTATATAAATATACATTTTATTTAGCAACCGACTTACATATTAATTTTCGAACTGGAACACATAAAACAACCCTCATCATAATACTTCATACAGTGCCAACATTGGTTTTGTTAAGCAATCATATCTGTTCAGTAATCAATCATAGGATGGAACATTTCAGACAAGTAGATATCAATCTAAAATACATTAACTTATTGTTACGTAAATTGCTGTCTGTTGTATTAATACATCGAAGCCTATAAAATCACGCCTTTTTTCGTGGCAAAATACGGAATGCGAAGAGCCAAATACATAAGTGCTATTTTATCTACATCAATAATATAAAGGGATTAAGTTTATAAGTTTGTGTGTTTGTTGTCAGAAGTTATCTCTGGAACTATCTGTCGGATTTGAAAAAATATTTTTGTATTTGATAGCTTAATTCTTGAGGAAGGTTATGCTGAAGGTTAGGCTATTTAACATTACGCTACCGGCCCTTAGGAGCTGAGCTAAATTAAAATAACGCTAAATGTAAACGTAGGCGATGGCGGGACGAGCTGGATAGGTTCCGTCAAAAATGGAAGGAGGTCGCGTGGGTTCGTGAAAGTTAGAAGGAGTGAAGGAAGGCCTTTCCCAGGAGGGGGACAGAGCAGGCTAGCAAAAAAAAAAAAAATGAAGTAATAGTGCGGGTGGGCGATGGGATACGACGCGACGGGTCGGGGGCCAAAATTTCAGGCAAACAAAGTCGCGGGCAGAAGCGCTAATTACCATATAAGCTGACATGCTTGTAACGTAAATAAGGTTACTAAGAAATAAATCTATACTAATATTATAAAGCTGAAGAGTTTGTTTGTTTGTTTGATTGAACGCGGTAATCTCGGGAACTACTGGTCCGAATTGAAAAATATTTTTTATGTTAGGTAGTCTATTTATCGAGGAAGGCTATATAACATCACGCTACAACCAAGAAGAGTGGAGCAGTAATGAAAAATGTTGCAAAAACGGGGAAAATTGCACGGGTAGGCGATTCGACGCGACGGGAAGGGTCGGGGGAACAAGAAATTTAACGCGGACGAAATTGCGGGCAGAAGCTAGTAAGGGATTAATTAATTAATTTATATATGCTTTATTGTACTTACACCAGAAATTACATTTCAACTAAAAACATTTAACAATAAAAACATACAATGGGCGGCCTTATCTCTTTCTGCGATCTCTTCCAGGCAACCTTGAAATATTATTATTGTGCGCAAAAGTAGGTACCTACCTAATAAAGGGTGGCAGGGACATTAGCACGCAAACTATATGTAATGTTAATACATTACCACGGATTCAATACATGATTCTGAATTCCATGCGCTGAAAGTCTCCGATAAAAGAAAATGCAGTACTATGCTTTTAACAGCGTAGGTTCAGCAGTTTCCTATGAGTCGTTTTTTTATAACCGATTAAAAAGTTAGCAGTATTGTTTGTGCGTCGATGTGGGATATCACCGTTATACACGGCGCGCGGCGTATTTTTTTACCCCAACTAAACCTTTTTAATATTTACAACGGCTATAATGTAAGTAGCTTCAATGTACCTATAATTATAAAAACATTACTGAGCACTACGCTACACAAACCATAATCAGGCGTGACCTCAATGTCACTACATCATAAATAGCTTTGAATATTTTAAAACGAATGCCCATTAACTAATTAGGACTAATTTTTCATGACATTTTGACGAGAACGTCCACCTTTGGAAACAAAGTTATGACGACGTATTAACCTAAATAAATCCGTATTTTACTACTAAAACCTACGTACAGCCTAAAATATATATTAAAAAGAGGTTTTTTATCTATTTAAGAGGACGGCAGAAGACAATTAAGACTTTTAAGGTAATAAAAAACCCATCTTCATCATTTCAGCCGAAAGACGTCCACTGCTGAACATAGGCCTCTCCCAAGCATTTTTGAGGGGTTCGCCATAATCACCACGCTTTTTTTTCCCTTTTTTTTGGATGGGAAATCATCAAATGACTTCTCCCGCTCTGGGCGGAGCGGGAGGGCGTGTCAGACTTTTACTGACTAAAGCCCACCCGTGTTCCTTTAGTTGCCCATGTGCCAGGGTCACGGTATCTCTTTCGAACAATCTCGCGACCCTGGCAGGCATCAGTCCTAGCAGACCGACTCCCGACGCCCGGGGCGTCTCCTCCTGCGGCGGCTAGGGACGTGAGGGCGCAGAGACTGTCACTCCCTCACGCGCCCCGCCTCCTCCTTCGCGAGCATTACTGCTTCGCAAAAGGAGGTGACGGCTTCCCATGCCCTCTCGCTTCGTACCATGGCTCGCACCAGGGCCGGACGCGAGAGGTCGCCGCCGCCGATCGCCTCCACGAGGATAATCGCCACGCTTGGCTGGCGGATTGGCGATTACAATATGGTGGTAAAATGCATAAAGAACGCTGCTGCCCATTCTCTAGTAAGTCTCCCTTAGTCGCCTTTTACGACACCCACGGGAAAAAATAGGATGATGCGATTCTTTTCGTCCGGCACCACACGGAGCAAAACGGACAGCCACACGGGGTAAAATTCGGTTACTCATCATAAATGAAAAGTCTTTATCAGTAGTCCAACTGACTAAATTCATTATTCCGTGCGTGTTTCACTGAAGCATCACGAAACCATAATCAAGATATGCCGTGTCAATAGTGCCTATGTAGGCGTTGAGTCACTGACTATGCAATGCAATTATAGGATAATTGCTATCAGCACTAATCGAACACGAAGCGTGCGTCGTGATGTAAATCGACGCTATTTGCTATCGTGATTATAGGCCCGTTAGAATTAAAGTCACGGAAACATCGTCCTGTTGAAAAACTGTATTTAATTTCCAACTTTCCAGAATGTAAAGTACGTAAGTAAAAAAAGATCTTCATATAACACTAGTTTCTGCCCGCGACTTCACCCGCGTAAAATTTTTGCTCCCCTGACCTTTCCCGTCGCATCGAATTGCCTGCCAGTTTTCTTCCATTTTTCGTTATTGCTCCGCTCTTTTTGATCGTAGTGTGATGTTATATAGCCCATAGCTCTCCTCAATGAATAGGCTACCCAATACAAAATATTTTTTTCAATTCGGACCACTAGTTTCTGATATTACTGCGTTCAACCAAACCAACAAACAAACAAACTCTTAAAAGAGAAAGAAAAGATGTCGCGTCGAATCGCCTACCCATGCGATTTTCCCCGTTTTTACAACATTTTTCATTACTGCTCTGCTCCTCTTGGTTGTAGCGTGATGTTATATATAACGATAAATAACCTATCCAACACAAAAATATCTTTTCAATTCGAACCATTAGTTCCTGAGATTAGCGCGTTCAATCAAACAAACAAACAAACTCTTCAGCTTTATAATATTAGTATAGATAACATACGGGTATATTGATCAGGTGAAGCTACGCTTTCCGCGGTTGCTCCGTGGATGGGTGACCACCTTTACATACCAAGACCCGTCCGTGCCTTGGAAAGCATGTTAGGCCGTTGTTACGGGCTGTCATTTGTAGAACTTTGAGTGTCGTTCCGGATCATCAGAAGAAGATCCCCAACTTCTGACAACCAGGCTTAGCAAGAAGTATCGTATTACCCAGTAACTGGGTTGTGGAGATCAGATAGGCAGTCGCTCCATGTAAAATACTGGTATTCAGGTGCGTCTGGTTAGACTGGAAGCCGACTCCAACATGGTTGGGGAAAAAGCTAAGTAGACGAAGATAGTATGACATAACATTACGCGATGTTTCCAAGAAGTGTTGGAAATCTACAATTCTCCATATTTTAATTCCCATGTAATAATGTGATAGGGGGGCGAGCCTATTGATATTAACCAGGCACAAATCAGAATTCTGGGCTGCTGCTGAGAAATAACAGATAGAAAAAAAAAACAACAACACTTTGTCCAACCTGGGCATAGAACCCAGCACCTCATGTTCAGCAAAAGCGCTTGCGACCACTAAACCAACGAGGCAGTTCATTTATTATGTTGACGGTAAATACTTATCATTCTATATAGGCCGGTGGACGGGAAATAAATATCGTATTTTATTACAACTAAAGATCAAATGTAATTCGCAATTACTGACGTTTTAAAAGAACCCTGTTCATCATCATCATCATTTCAGCCGACAGACGTCCACTGCTGGACTTAGGCCTCCCCCAATTTGGGGGGCTTTGCCATAATCGCCACGCTTGGCAGGCGGGTTGGCGCTCGCAGTATGGTGGTAAAATGCATAGAGAACGCTGCTGCCCATTCTCTAGTAAGTCCCTTAGTCGCCTTTTACGACACCCACGGGAAGAAATGGGGTGGTGTTATTCTTTACGTCCGGCACCACACGAGAACCCTGTTACCCTGAAATTATAGTCGAATTTAGTTCAGTTTCAGTTATTTTTACAGTCAACAATAAGCTAACAATTTAATGTTGAGAATTGGCTCAGTATGCTCATTACAACGTAATAATGAATATTCATAGCCTTGTATTACAATAATTCGCAAACTGAACCGCCGACTCGACTACATCGGTGAGAAATAACTTTACTAAAATTGGGAAACTTCGTCTTTGATGTAAATCTTATTTTTGCTACAAAAGGTCGTGGCGTGGTTAGAATGTTTCAGGCTCTCAACGGTTTCAGAATACTGGAATTTGCTTCTGATTTAAAAGGTTTATGTGACGAAAATATATGTAGAATTTATAAAATGCGGAGGTAATAAATTTGAAGCGGTTGGGGCGCATATTTTGGAGAACCGCGGCGACACCACATTTTCTAATTTCAACTCTGTGTGAATTTATACATCCATTCAAAATACTTAGGTGTTTTATTAAAGTATATGGGTTACTTAAATCACTAACTAGATTATAACACATAGTAATATTATTCAATACCTATAGTCCTACTAATATTATAAATGCGAAAGTTTGTGAGGATGGATGTATGTGTATGTGTATGTTTGTTACCCTTTCACGAAAAAACTACTAGACGGATTTGGATGAAATTTGGCACACAGATAGTTTATAACCTGGAATAACACATAGGGTACTTTTTATCCCGGTACTATGTTCCCGCGGGATAATTTCCGACCTCCACACGGGCGAAGCCGCTGGCAAAAGCTAGTATGATCATAAATAAGATTATCTACCAACGAAGCCCGGTAAAAGGTTATTAAGTTTTGCATTTTTGCTTCGTATTTATAAGGTTTCATAAATCATTGCACATTCATTGAATATTTTAATTCCAATTAAAAAGCGATTGCCCCGCAGCCGGATAATCCCGGTTTTGAATTGCAGTGACAAGCACCGTTATTTCGAAAACAATCAGGCACAGCGGGAGCGTAGTCGAAGCAGTATGTTCGGTGAAAATAGTGTTTCTGCAATTCAGTTTCTTGTAAAGTATTGGAGCGGCAATTTAATTGGCTCGTAAACTAGAATTTGTGCCAAAATGACGACACGTGGCACTTGCAGTGAACGGAACAGTTACGACTGGATAATGTTCTAGCTTGTGATCATTTTGTACTGGAAACTGTAATAAAATGTTATTGAATTACACGCTTGAGACTGTGGTCGCGATAGGAGTGAAAATGTTTAATAAGATGCCTGAATTTTTTTTTTTTATATTAACGGGACTGGCATGGATTTTTTATATTTTTTAATACCATAATTCGTAAACATAATGTTTTGTTCCATGTAGTACTGAACGTAAAAAATAGCACCACCCCATTTCTCCCGGTGGGTGTCGTAAAAAGCGACTAAGAAACTTACCAGAGTATGGGCAGTAGCGTTCTCTATGCATTTAACTACTATACTGCGATTGCCGACCCGCCTGCCAAACGTGGCGTACTGGACACTACTGGACATAGGCCTCCCCCCCATTTGGGGGAGGCCTATGTCCAGCAGGGGACGACTTTCGGCTGAAATGATGACGATGATAATTTTGTTAATATTATCTTTGGATTCTACGTTGTTGTTTTATGCTAGAACTAGGTAAATTTTGAGGCCTTAAATATCTTAAGCACGTGTGACGTGACCTATCTAATGAATACTAAACTGTTTACCTACGTCATAAATGTGTAGTAGAAACTACGATACAGGCCTAACTTAATGTGAAAAGTTCAAAATAATTGACTTGTGACCAAGTCTCTTGACAGCTTTGGCCTTTACTACCGAGGTCACTATCGAGGGTAGGACCCCCCGGGTCAATAATTCCTCCTATATTTAGTGATACACTACATTTGGCAAACGATTTTGTCTAAGCAATTAGGTTGGACTTGGCGTATTTTTTGAGGCTTGCCAAACCACCTCCGGATTAGTAACGCCAAAGTTATCTGGTAGATAACACAGCCCGACGTGACTCTTGCTCTTCTTGCCCCTCTTGCGTGAAATATGATTTTGTAATTTCTAATTTTTATATACATGAATGGTATGAAAAATTGTATATCGAATGTATATAAAAATTTCAAAATTCAAATTTCTCGATGATGAAAAATGATATTCGCGCAAACTC
Organism: Aporophyla nigra; assembly: GCA_947507805.1. Lineage (NCBI taxonomy): Eukaryota > Metazoa > Arthropoda > Insecta > Lepidoptera > Noctuidae > Aporophyla > Aporophyla nigra. The sequence continues at coordinate 15,560,634 of OX382309.1, read as the reverse complement.
AACGCCATTTGAGAGATGCTTATACTTTAAAGCACTTTGTGTATTTTTTCGATTGCTTAATTTGTCGCGATGCTACATAACCGTGAAAACACGCTAAAATCGTGTTTTTTGCACTTTTAGGTTAGGATATCTAAAAAAATGGGATGTGATGGAGCAATTCCGAGGCCGAATTTGAATCCAGTGACCCAATTGGGGGAGGCCGATGTGCAGCAGCCTACGTCCAGCAGTGGACATCTTTCGGCTAAAATGATGATGATGATGCAAACAGCCTAAGTAATGCGTATTTTTTTGTTGCTAGTTAGAGGAATTTATTCCAGGGAATGCAAGCGGGCAAAACCTATCTCGTGTATAAAAGCTGTCGCATAAAAGCCAAGAAAACTGTTATTCAGCAAATATTACGGAAGTATGCGCAGATGCGTCGGTTTTATATGGCGGGTCTGGAGTCAACAAAGCGAACAGGTAGGCAATATGTCTGCGGCATCGCGATTCATAGCCCGGCTCCCGAGTGACAGCTGGGCCGGCTTTATTACACGGGAATGCAGCCGTGCAGGGGAGGAAAATATACCGGCTTACAAGATGCCGATATATTACGCTTTGAACTGTATTTATTCATGTTTGCATGAGAAGATGTTGACATTCAGATTTAAGATTAAACTAAACTAGGTATAGAGACTATAATAGATTGTCTCCGAGCGACGTAACTCTATGACAATCAAAACTGTAAGTTTTGTTGCGTGGGTTTGAATATAAAAATAATGACATATGTTGTAATTTCTGTGACGCAACTGGTGCTAAAACGCCTATATCATTTTGTAAGCTCAAATAAACGTTTCGCAGTACATTTATTGATCGTTACAATGATGCTACGAGACCACAATTCCCTACAAAGTATGTCTTTCTTACTATGTTCTATTTACTGAATCTGTACGAAACAAAACCCCACCGTAGACGCACAGTACACATAAAATAAATGATATATATGAGCTTGTAACTAAGTTACCAAGGTCAGTATAATGAGTCAAGTGATACAATGTAAATTATTTTTATTATTGCTGATAATGTGACACGAAGGAATGCTGTGATTGCCAATTGATGCAGTGTTTTATAACGTACTAGCTTTTGCCCGCGGCTTCGCCCGCGTGGATGTCGGAAATTAATGCAAGAGGACGTACTACCGCGATAAGAATGTGTTATTCCAGAGGGGTAATTGCGGAATTTTTTATCGGTAGGAATTGGTTTAAAATTCATAGGTAAACAACATTCATTGTGTATTTTACGTTGCTGACCCGACAATTTATTCGAACAAATGACGCAATGGTTTAGAAATAATCTTCAATCCCATTCAGATTCTGATAAATTGTGCGTTTCGCAATTAGGGTGCAGGTTATATAGGTAATATAGACTCTGTGTGCTATTTTCGATCCAGATCCATTCAGCCATTTTTGCGTGATTGAGAAACAAACACCCAATCATACATATTTTCACATATTATTAGTAGTAGGATTATAACTCATATTGCTTAGGATTCATAGTTTATGAGAACATCATGTGTGTTGGTGTTTTTGAAATAAAAGTAATAGTATTCAGAGTAAGAAGACTGTGACATAGGGCTTGGTTTAGTTGAACATAAGTCTTCCTGGTTTTTCTTAACGCTCCTATTTTACCTATACAGACACTCAATCATTTACCAGACACCGAACATAATTATATGAATAGTACTTTTGCCAGTGGCTTGGCCCGTATAGCTGTCGGAATATATCACCCGGGAACCTACTACCGGGATAAAGTAGGTCCTATCTGTACTGTGTTGTGTAGTAGTATCCTATCTGTTACGTATCCATGATATAATATATCTTTGTGCCAAATTCGATCTAAATCCGTTTGGCCGTCTTTGCATCATCATCATCATCATCATTTCAGCCGAAAGACGTCCACTGCTGGACATAGGCCTCCCCCAAGCACCGCCACTTCGACCTATTCTGTGCTTCTCGCATCCAACGTATTCCTGCGGCCTTCACCAGGTCATCGGTCCATCTTGTGGGAGGCCTTCCAACGCTCCGTCTTCCAGTACGCGGTCGCCACTCCAGAACCTTCCGGCCCTTCCCCGTCTTTGCATCATTGAGAAACAAACATCCAAAAATCTAAACATCTAAGCCATTTCGCGGTCTCTTACTTGGAATAATACTATTAGGTTTATTTTGAGTATAATGAACACACATGATATTCGCAATTACTATGAAGCCAAAGTAATATGAATTACAATCCTACTTATCCCGTACTACCCGGCCGCTGCCAACGCGCTCCGCGCCCGCTTTTTAAATCTCTAATATCTTCTAAGATATTCATTTAAATTACATGCTGTAAAGGGCCATATTGATCTATATTAAATGCACAATGTATTTAAGGTACTTAATTGGATAAGGATGAATGCTGTATTGCTTAAAATCGCTTCGTAAATAAGCCCTTATTTCTCGTAAAAAGTAAAAGATAAAAAATGGTTATTCTGGGTTATCCCTAAGAGATAGACATATACCATTCAGGACATTTTTGTAGGCCTTTTTAAGGTGTACAATATTGTAGTACATTATTTTGGTCTATTTCGTAGGATTCAGCCAGGGTTTTTCGAATTTAGAGACGTATGTCAGCGTAGTTTTCGAAGATAGTTATTTTTTTCTAAAATAAAAGAATCTTTCTAAAATAAAAATAGCCTAAGTTACTCCTTGTTACATCAGCTATCTGCCAGTGAAAGTCCCGTCAAAATCGGTCCAGCCATTTCAGAGATTAGCGGGAACAAACAGACAGACAGACAGACAGACAGACAGACAGACAAAAATTGTAAAAAATGTTGTTTTGGTATATGTATCGTGTATACATCCATATACACTTAGTAAAAAGTGGTTATCTTAATATTAAAAACAGACACTCCAATTTTATTTATTTGTATAGATGTATAGATTATTGCAGCTAAGTGATATTATTTTATTTGGAATATTGTTTACTTATTCGCAGACAACAGTGAAAGATATCGATCGATAGAACGTGAGGCAAAAGTTTTACAATTATACAGAAAAACTAGAAACAATTAGCTATAACCATTGACAAGTTAAAGCTCTCTTCAAAGCTGTTATTATTGTTATGTACCTAGTCTTAGTACTTAATTGTGTCGGAAAAGTTTCTTTTTTAAAACAAGAAAATTAGAGATTTTTGTGTTTGTATTTATTTATTTAGAATAGGGCTCTTATGGGGTTTAGGGACCAAGTTGGGAAGTCATCGTACTTTGACCTCTCGGAGTGTTTCGCGGAGCTCCTTTACTTTAGAGTCCCTTTGGGGCACTTGGACCCTCTATAAAGGTATCGGTTGAGAATATCTAGTTTAAAAACCTTCCAATCTCAAATATTTTTAGATTTAGGTCGAAAAACAACCTCTGAAAGTTTGCGTAGGTGTTTTTTCTGTTTTTAGATGTTGCTGGAAAAATTGATTTGATGTAGTTCGATGAATACAAAACGAGGGCCCCTTTTTGGCAGTAACTACCGACTCCCTAAATAAATGTATTTTCTTTCTTTCTTTCCCTTTTAAATTAGAGATACCAACGGGGAAAAAATATTATAAACATACGTACGTAGTTACTTCCTCTCCTTTTTTCTGCGAATCGGCAGCAATCTTAATAGTTTTAGCCCAGACCTTGGAGCACGTTTACTTTAGTTTCTCGAGCATTTATACTTATTACTTACTGTGTGCCGAGAAATTTCGCGTCTATAGATAAAAACTTATTCAATTCGCGTGACTGAACATAGCGTGTGACACTTTGGCACCGTATGTCAGGTGACACTCGCCGTTCAAACCAGACGGTCTCACTCACAAATTTGCTAGCTTAGCCAACATAAAAGCTGCAAAAATAGAGGTCTTCACGAAGTATTCATCATAAAATAATAACATTGTTTTTCTTGGAAGTTTCGATATAAAACATAGGATGAATCAATCATTTATTGGCTAAACGCCAACACCAGGGTATTACTGTTAATACGAAAAATAGTAATCGTGCCTTTATCCTCCCCTAACTTACAATAAGAACCTTTTTTACCCGACTATGGCAAAGCGAGAAGGGGTTATTATTATGTTTTATTTTTCGTATTTTCTTCTCGTATGGAAATCCTTACGAGCACCTAAAAACATTTACAAACGCAGAATATGTAAGATTCCTACCAAAAGCAAACACACGATAGCCCTTACTATACAACGCTTTATATCACATTCCGAGCCAGGGAAAAGTCGTGTCTGGTTTCCCCAAATCGTCGCAGTGCACGAAAGCGCGTGATCAGTTCACTTTCCTTGAACTACTTGGCAAGGCTTGCATAGGCTGTCTTTCATCCTCACTGGTTCACGGCCAACAAAATGGAAAGCGATATTTCCGGAGCAGCGTTATCTAGGTACTGGTAGTGACTGTACCTATATATGAGTTTGTTACGACATAATTATCCCAAAATATTCCCACTGCTGGGACAGGCCTCCTCTCTTCGAGGGTCATATGTCTTCGAATTTTTGGTTCTAGGCCATAACGGTTTCCTCACTATGGTTTCCTTCACCGGTTCGCTATCTCATTATTTAAAAGACAAAAAATTCATGGATGAAGATCATCTGAAAACCGAACTCACTGACTTCTTCAATCAAAAACCGTAAGACTTCTACAGGGAAGGTATTATGTCTTTACCAACGCGTTTGCGACAGGTGATAGAAAACGATGGTGCTTACATTATTGAGAAATATTGTATTTAGTCCTCTAAAAAATAAAATAATTTTGTACTGTAAGATGGCGGGTGTATTAGTTGCCAATCCAATATTAAAGCGCCTGCCTGGGTTCGAAATCACAATCCACGACTTGTAAGTCGGGGAAATTACTACTAGGCCACCTCTAGTTATGTTACGGATTTTATGAAAATATATTGAGTATTAAGTTCGCAATATGGCACAAATGTCAGCACCAGTGAGAGCTGTATTAAACTTGGTACAGTGAAGTATAATAAAAAAAGTAGGTAAGCGTTCTCTTCCAGGCCATATGTGTTGAAAACATTTTTCTGCCTTCAATTTTGAACTCAACTTTTTTTGCTGCGGATAAGTGGGAAGCTTTATTTTTTATGTTTGTTTTTCAATGCGTCAACATTTTGCGGGCGTCGCGAAATGCTTTGAAATTCGTCAAAATAGCGACAGCGTTGAATGCGACGAACATTTTTGAATGAGCCCGTATTTACAAAAAAATGTTTGCTGGCACACTCGACAAACGTTTTCAGTCAACATAAATATTTTTTTGTATTTACTCTGCACTGCAGCTTATTATTAAAGCACTCGTTTTCTCTTCAGTAAGTTGATATTCGAAATTTTATTGGCAAATAAAATATGAATTTACTTGATAAGGTCCAAAGTTTTTACGATGCCCTCAGTACTCTGAGTAATTTTGGCACGAAGCAGACCCTAATATCAAATTCGCTTCGCGGTCGTGTTCTTTTGCTCTTTAAAAGCCATTAAAAGTTATTAAGTCAAGAGATTGAATTATTCATAAAACTATATTGTTGCTAGAACTTAGCAAATATTTACTACCGTTTTCTTCGATCGATATCTACTAACTGTAAAGACTTCCACAAAACGTCTTTCCTATTGTCATTGTACTCATAAAAAGATACCAGAAGTGATTGTATCGTATCTTTTGTGGGCTCAAAGTATTCCGTTTACGTAAAAGGTTGTATTGTAAAGCGGAAAACGCGGTCGGAATTAAATCTAGCGTCGTTTGAGTAAACAGGTGGAGAGGTTGGGCTTGTCCTACAATGGCGGTCACCGCACTAGGAAAACAACGGTTCACCAATCCCTTATTTGTCTGAAGGGAATCGAAATTACGGTTTTTGATGGCGCCCTAGAATAATTATAGTAGGTACCCTATTTATACTCAGGCCAGTCGTGTAGTTTGAGTATGTGTCGGCATTACGTCGCAGAGATTGAAATGCCAGCAACAGTCAATTATAAAATAAGTAGAAAAGATTGACGTGTAATTATTTTGTCAAGTACATAATAGGGACCTAAATAATTTCGACCGACGTGCTTGGGCAGCAGCAGGGGTCGATTGATCTTGCAACGGTTGGTCGGTAGTGCCTAACCCACCTTGTCCGCTACAATATATCTGACGACGACTGTACATAACTACTTAGACTATTGCGAATTGTCATGACAGCAAAACATTGCATTGTGAGTAGATATTAAATATGAAAGTTATAGAGACATATGACAAGCTTCAAGTGTTGATATACACGCGAGCTTTAAGACCATGAGTGTGAGCACTTATGTAGGCCAAACACGCAATGTAGCTGTTACATCTGACAAATTATAATTAACGTGCTATATTTTTTTATGTAGTGGTATTCATCATCATCATTTCAGCCGTAAGACGTCCACTACTGGACTTAGACCTCCCCCAATTTGGGGGGCTTTGCCATAATCGCCACGCTTGGCAGGCGGGATGGCGATCGCAGTATGGTGGTAAAATGCATAGAGAACGCTGCTGCTCATTCTCTAGTTAGTCCCTTAGTCGCCTTTTACGACACCCACGGGAAGAAATGGGGTGGTGTTATTCTTTACGTCCGGCACCACACGGTATACGTCGGTGCACGTCGGTAGTGGTATTAGTAACATAATATAATTTAACAAGACGGCTGTATTCATCGGAGGGTTTGGCAGTGGCGCACCTTTAGTTCACTCACATTTGGCCAGTAATGTTTAAGTTCCATGTAATAGGGAGCGAGCCCATTGCGATCAACCGGAAACAATTCCAGACTACGGGCTGCTACTAAGAAATTCTAGATTGAAAACCCTAATAACACTTTGCACGACCCGGGAATCGAAGCACTAGACCAACGAGGCAATTAATACTGTTTTTTCAAATTAGCAGTTAAACTAATCGTCCTACAAATAATATTATAAATGTGAAAGTTTGTACGTTTAGATGTTTGTAACTCAATCACGCAAAACGGATTTGGATTAGCACACACATAGTTTATAATTTGTATTAACACATAGGATACTTTTTATACCGAAAGTACCAACCCGTGGTATAATTTCTGACCTCTACGCGGGCATAGCCGCTAAAAATATTGTAATTAAGCCGTTTTGATTTCAATTTTTAAGGTTTAGCTTCAGTGTTCGGTCATCATCATCATCATCATCATCATTATTTCAGCCGTAAGACGTCCACTGCTGCACAAAGGCCTCCTCCAATTTGGTGGGGTTTGCTATAATCGCCACGCTTGGCAGCTGGGTTGGCGATCGCAGTATGGTGCTAAAATGCATAGAAGACGCCGCTGCCCATTCTTGAGTAAGTCCCTTAGTCTCCTACGAGCCTCTTACGACAATCACGGGAAGACATGGAGCAATGCTATTATTTAAGTCCGGCTTTACGTCCGGTACAACAGTGTTCGGTGGTACAGTAGTACTAAACTGAAAGTAAGAAGATTAATCTAACCTTAAAGCCGTCAATAAACTATGATAAGTAATTAGCTACTTAATTTACAGATACTAAAGTTTGCGTTAATTGATTAATAAAGAACGGTCTAGTGCCTATTTATTACTGTGAATGCAGTATTTATGAATCCCTTGTTGAAATCAAATTAAATCTGAGGCTATGTTCATTAAAGAGAGCAAGTCTCTCACAGAGCGTAGACCTGTTTTCCAGCAGCGGGAATATCATAGGCAGCCTCGACTGGCCTGTTAATCTAGTGGTTAGTGACCCTGACTGCTAAGACTGAGGTCGTGGGTTCAATTCCCACCCAGGACAAATCTTTGTGTGATGAGCACGACCATTTGTTCCGTGTCTGGGTTTAATTTATCTAGACAAATAAATAAAATTGGAGCGTCTGTTTTTAATATTAAGATACTCACTTTTTACTAAGTGTATATTGATGTATACACGGTACATATACCAAAACATTTTTTTTACAATTTTTGTCTGTCTGTCTGTTTGTTCCGGCTAATCTCTGAAATGGCTGGACCGATTTTGACGGGACTTTCACTGGCAGATAGCTGGTGTAACAAGGAGTAACTTAGGTTTTTATTTTAGAAAAGAAAATAGGATCTCACGAATAAAACGAATGAAAAACTTTTTTGTTAAATACCACGCGGACGAAGTCGCGGGTAACAACTATTACCTATATAACCTGGATTAATGCATTATTAATACATCAACCGCGGTAGTACTTCCTCTTGCGATAATTTCCGGCATCCACGTGGGCGAAGCCTCGGGTAAAAACTAGTCTATAATATGTATGTATTTAGAAATATATATAAGTATATATGTTTATCAGTTGTCTGGTTACCATAGTACAGGCTCTGCCTAGTTTGGGATCACATAACGGTGTGTTGGTTGTCCTAAGATATTTATTTATTTATTATGCTAATGCCTATGATATTCTCGCTGCTGGGACACAACTGCTGGACAATTATGCTATGGGTATCAATCGCCCCTAGCCTTTTCCCAATGATGTTGGAGTCGGCTTCCAGTCAATCGGATGTAGGTTACTACCAGTATTTGACGAGTGGCATCTCTTGGTAAGACTAGTTGTCAGTCTTTCGGTCTTCTGACTACCCGTAACGACTATCAAAGATGTACTAATAACAGCCGGGACCAACGGATTAACGTGTTTTTCGAGACACAGAGGAGCTTCGATCTAGTGTCGATGGTCACCCATCGACGATCCGACAGCGGCAAGTATGACTTAACCTTCGATCGATCCATGCGGCTGTTGTTATTTAGCCACGAGCTCCTCTTTTGGGAAATAATTCAGAAATGGATTCTCATCATCACTTTATCCGCAATACTTCCACTGTTGGACATAGGCCTCCCCCAATTTGGGGGGTTTTGCCATAATCGTCACGCTTGGCAGGCAGGTTGGCGATCGCAGTATGGTGGTAAAACACATAGAGAACGCTGCTGCTCGTTCTTTTGTAAGTCCCTAAGTCGGCTTTACTACACCTAGGGGTAGAAATGGGAATGCTATTCTTTACGCCCCGCACCACACGGACGGAAACGGATTCTATTCCAAACTAAACATTTTGTGGTAACAAACAAATACCTAGTGTGTATTGCGTCTTTGTGTTATCTTCATAGCCGGTAGTAGGTTTCATAGATAGCGAGTCGACTAACTAACATGGCAAGCTGCCAGAGCTGCATCTGCAATAGACCTCCAACATAATACCTTGGTAAACATAATTATGTAGCTTAGTTTTCATTTAGTATCTAGGATCTACCCGCTTGCTTATTAAAAACTATTTGAAATTATACTACAACTAGCTGACCGTACAGACGTTGTGCTGTTTCCTAGAACTCGATAGCAGTGCCATCTGTCGGACTGATTTGTGAATCTAAACCATCCAGGGTGCCAACTAAACGTATACAAAAAAAAAACATTCAAATCGGTCCAGCCGTTTAGGAGGAGTTCAGTGACATACACACGTACAGTAGAATTATATATATAAAGATATAGGTACATACTGGCACGTCAGTTTTGCCTAAAGAGCTTAGCAGAAGTATCTATAGTGCCTATCTACACCAACGGCTATGCTGTGGTTGTTGTTTGAAATTATATCTACGTTGCATACTCAGCCTAAAATCTTCCCACTGCTGGGACACAGGCCTTCTCTCTGTGAGAAGGAGTGGGCCGTAATCCATCACGCGGGCCCAGTGTGGGTTGGTAGACGTCACATGTCTTTTAATTTTTGGTTTCAGGCCATGACCGTTTCCTCTCTATTTTCTCTTCACGGTTTTGGGAGCAGTGGTGACACAAAGTAAAGCTTACGTGTGGGTTTGAATCTACAACACGTATGTTGTGGTTGATCATCATCATTTTATCATTTCAGCCGACAGACGTCCACTGCTGGACTTAGGCCTCTCCCAATTTGGGGGGCTTTGCCATAATCGCCACGCTTGGCAGGCGGGTTGGCGATCGCAGTATGGTGGTAAAATGCATAGAGAACGCTGCTGCCCATTCTCTAGTAAGTCCCTTAGTCGCCTTTTACGACACCCACGGGAAGAAATGGGGTGGTGTTATTCTTTACGTCCGGCACCACACGGTACACGTACCGTACGGTGTTGTGGTTGATACTATCTACTAATATACTGCTTTGATACATATTTTCAAATATTTAAAACTAGCTTCTACCCGCGACTTCGTCCGCGTCAAAATTTTGCTTTCCTGACCCTTCCCGTCGCATTGAATTCACTGCCAGTTTTCGGTCATTTTTCGTTGCTACTCCGATCATTTTGATCGTAGCGTGATGTTATATAGCATATAGCGTTTCTCAACAAATAGGCTAGGTACCCAACACAAAAACATTTTTTCAATTCAAGCAATAATTAGTTTGATCTGAGATTACCGCGTTCAACCAAACAAACAAACTCTTCAGCTTTATAATATTATAGTATAGTATAGATAACCTCCATTGCTTCAATGCCATTCTACGAAAATAAAACTCTCCAGCATCCATATAAAAAGGGCATTCTATTTTTAAACGTCAAGTCCGAGAGCGGAGGTTTAAAAAATAAATATTGCTTAGAAAGTTAATTCTCTACGGGCAACACTGGGGGCGTCATTAAAACTCGCGTTATCTTTTGTCAGTTGAATGGATCTTCGTCAAAAATTCAGTGTTTTAGGCTAAAAGGTTTGCCCACCAGAGGGTTAATTTAGCTAGGCAGTTTTTGTGTTCTATGTTATGGATTAGTGATAATTATGACACCTTCATTACGGGCAGTCCTTATCGTGAAAGCCCACAGTTAATTTTTTGTAAGTTACCTTAAGTACCTTCCTACATGTCTCATTTTAAGCTATAATCACGAGTTTTCGTAGCAAACATACATTAGACGTCTCGATTTAGTAAGAAACTTATCGGTATTATTTACAGAAATAAACTGCTAACAATTTATTTATTTAATTTCTCATCGAATTATTTCGTCAGGAACAAAATTCATAATGAAAATTCCAAGATGCAGCTGTGAAAATTTTAAAATTACGAAAATTTCGGATTTAGATTTGAACTTTTTTATTGGCTTCAGCGCTCACGAAAACCATAAAAATGACACCGACGTTTGTTTTTTTTTTTAAATTTATACAGCCGCCATTTTTGATTTTCACTTTCATCTCTACTATCCAATTTAACAACTTATTTGTATGTACACCTACATTCTAAGCAAATAAAGACCTATTCTATTCACCACTATCGGCTCAGCACTCTCGAAAACCATGAAATGATATAAATCTCTCTCTCCCTCTATCTCTTTCTATTATTTTTAACCGACTTCAAAAAAGGAGGAGGTTATCAATTCGACTGTATTTTTTTTTATGTTTGTTACCTCATAACTTTTGATGATTGTTCACTTTGTAGTGTTTTTTTAGGAAGTCAGTTGTATTTTTTTTTTTGTAAAAAGTTTTTATTATAATGTACATATTATAAAACAAAGTCGCATTTTGTATCTGCACGCTTAGATCTTTTAAACTCAGCAACGGATTTTAATGCGGTTTTCATTCATAGACCGAGTGATTCATGGGGAAAGTTTATATGTATAATAAAAAATGGCATGGATGGGTTTTTTTTTACGTGACGGTTTCCACCAGTTTACTCCCACCGCAAACTGTGTGAAAGAGCTTTGTTCCAAAAATATTTTAGGAATTTAAGTACCCCGTGAGTACTTATTTGTTTAGACAAGTTTCGAAAAATACAGGTACATTTTGACTTTATCTACGTAAACTCATAAGTACCTATTCAGAGATGGAAACGGTTCGAAATCGTTTCTGAAATGTTCAGTCTCTTGATGTGTTTACGGATGGTTTACGGTATTGGAAATAGAAAAGCTTTAGAGCTACGGTATACCTACCTATACTGTTGAAACATCTGTCCAAGTACACAAACGATTTCTAAAGAACGTGTCAGTTCAATAGGTAGACACTTAGCCTACGTTCGCATGGAGGTGAAAATATCACGGCGATTATTATTCGTGCACTGGATTTTCTACACTCTGCTTAGCGCCGAGAGTTGAAAATCGAACAGTGTGTGTTTTCAACAAGCTGGGATGTACTCGTTTGGATTCTCAATGACCGGTTCAACACTGACAATTGAAAATTCAATGCGCTATAATACCCACCGCGAAATTTTTGGTCCGTACAAAAGTAGGCTTACTATTTGTACATACAAACTTAGGGACTACTTAGTATTTTAACTCACACATAACTTCACGCCTGTTATCTCTAAAGGGTTAGGCAGAGGTGTACGTACACCCTCATTTCGCCAGTTATGTTCCAGTAGGTATGTTAAGTTAAAAGCCAGTTGTGTTGTTATGTTGTGCACTTAGTATTTTCCTCGTCTCGAATTTCCTCAACATTGTTCTCGTCTTTCTCTCACAAAGTTTAGATTAAGCAAAAATGTTTGCTTTTAGTATTTTACGACACTGCTAAGTTTCGTAATTGGCTTAACTTTACGAAGATAACTCAGACTTGAAGTTTGAAGGCGCCATCAAAATACCGAACGTTGCTAACTTCGCTGTCTTTGTCTATTTTTGTAAATACTAGGTAGTCCCACTGCTCTATTTACCTTCTTTTGAAGTAGGTAATGAAATATAATTTTACTTTACATACGTCTTCAATTAATATGTAGAATCATAGAATGACATACTTTAAAAACTACCTATATGTTTTAGTTCCCACAAATCTGAATATTTAATTTAGGTTAGTAAATTGGTATATTTTCCATTCTAATAGTCAAAACGACTAGTTATGTTTAGAACTTGCTGCGCCGCGCGATTTCACCTGCATAAGTCTCAATCCCATGTGAATATCGGAATAAAAATTAACCTTTGTCCTAATGCAGGTCATGGTTCACCCAAGAAACACATAAAACTGTAACAAACATATAAAAATGTAATGATTTCTATTAGTTCAGAAAACACGTCATAGAAAAGAAGCTGCTAAATTCCTGGGAGCAATTCCCAGGACAGACCAAAGACAAAACCGTAATCTACTTTGTCTGGTAGAAAAAAATCTCAGTGGCGGGCCGAAATTGGAATTATGTCCGACAAATGACGTTTGGGTTTCGCCTTATGACATGGGACTGTATAGGATCTTTGGCTAAATCTTCTGAGATTGGAATTTGGAACAGAGCCGTCGGGTTGGCTCTGGAAAATTAAGTAAATATGATCTTACCGGATCAGTCGGTCCCTTAACGTTGTTTTGTTCCTTAACGTATTGTCTGTAAGGTGCATGGCACTAGGGTTTCATTTCTTAGATAAGGCATGCTAACACGCTTTTGATTAGCTTCATACGTATGTTAGTATGTGCCTATGTAACGGAAACTTTGAACATGATTTTGACCCCCTTCAAAATATCGGATTACCTCGAAATTTGGCATACTTATCAAGGACCGATGACAATACAATAATTTTATAAATATGTGCCATTATCCTTGCCGGCGTTACCAGGATAGCAAAAAACTGTCTTCGAAAATACGAAAAGTACGTCGCAAAATTCGAAACACCCAAAAAATTTTTAAATAAATAATAGTTTAAAAAACATGCTTCTATATATATACTATAAATTTTATCATCTCTGTTTTACTGATAAAAACTATGAATAAAAGTCATCTTAAATTTTGAAATACCTGCTCTAGTATTATCAGTAAGACTGGTATGTAAGAATCGTAACAGGTGATGTTCGGTAGTTTCTGCCGTACCTCAATGGAAAAACGGTACACCTCTGCCTAATCCTTTGGAAATTACAGGTGTGATGTTGTATATATATTTAATGCATATTGTTTTGACTATTATGAATTTCACACCTTTCGGCCCATTCAATTATTTTAGCGGGATCAGCCTATAATGTTCCCACTGTTGAGACACAGGCCTAATCTGCACCCTAATTGCGAAACGCACAATTTATCAGAATCTGAATGGGATTGAAGATTATTTCTAAACCATCGCGTCATTTGTTCGAATAAATTGTCGGCTCAGCAACGTAAATAACGCAATGAATGTTGTTCTATGAATATGAAACCAATTCCTACTGATCACAAGTTACGCAATTACCCCTCTGTTCGACAGAGAACTGAGATGTTATCTATCACGCGGGTGCAGTGCTGGTTGGTAGATGTCACATGTATTTGAATTTGTTGGTTCTAGGACATGCCGGTTTCCTCACAATGATTTCCTTCACAGTTTTGAGAGCAGTGGTGATGAAATTAATTACACGAAGTAACGTGCCTGCCTGGTTCGATCTTACGACCTTCCACTCCGATGAGAGCAGTGGTGGCCCACTGGTATCGGCCCAGACTTACGCGTCTTAGGTCGTGGGTTCGAACCCAGGCAGGCGCTATACTTTGTGTAAAGTAAATAATTTCATCGCCACTGCTCTCAAAACGGTGAAGGAAAACATGGTGAGGAAACCGGCATGTCCTAGATCCAAAAATTCGAAGACATGTGACATCTACCAACCCGCACTGGGCCGGCGTAGTAGATTACGGCCCACTCCCTCTCGCCGAGAGAAGGCTTGTGTCCCAGCAGTGGGAACAATATAAGCTGATGATGAGCTTCCACTCCTGCCCCAACTGCTCTCCAAATTGCTCTAAGATGTTACATTACCAAAAAAACAATAACCGTTATCTTCTATCGCCTCTTTCCACTCAAAGTATGCAGAATTAAACAAAAGAATGCATATTACACTCTCTTGCGACGTAACTTTGAACGACTGCACTATAGTGCGGCAAGTCTTGACCTCCGAGTCAAGATCCGAGTGAATCGATTACTCGTCGTAAGATAAATGGTTTAATACTGGAATCCCCAATGAAACAACTTAGTTTGTATCTCGGTTTACTTTGAAACGACTGAAGGTATTTGGTTTAGCCGCAAATAAAAGTCCTTTTGGATATCTACTTACGGAATTCGTTGAGAGATCCCGGTAGGGTAATCGCTTCGAATTCGGGTCCCGGTGAGAGGGTAGTTTACACATAAATCTTTCTGAGTGTTCAATGATTGTCATTCAGACTATTTAAATCCACTGCAACTTTTTAGGAAATGCTTATTCATAGCGCCTGGTTGAAGAATTGTCAAAAATAGTTCTAATAATATAGTGAGATGCTGTTTTTGTGTACTGTTAACACGTTGAGTGCCAATCACGCGATATCGCGTGATTCGTCGGCTCTGCATTATGGTCGATCACGCGATATCGCGTGCTTGCTACTAACAATTTTGTATGCGCTCTTAAATCTGAGGCCATGTTTGGCACTCAACGTGTTAAAAGTTAAAACGATCATAAATATTTTTACCATTATTCACAGCAAAGGTTAACAAACCACTGGAAAATCATTATTTTGTATAGGTACACGAAAGGCAAGCAGTTCTTGAATATAGTTTACATTTTCACCGCATTGTATACAATACCTACCTTGATACATGTAAAACAGTATATAAAGCGGAAGAAATTCCCCTAGCAACCAACTACATTGACCGAGTGGTTTGACGACCTATGAGCCTTCACACCGTATTCAATTCCCTTCATGAAAAGTTGTTGAACCGACCCGACGTTCTCGTAATCAAATACGACTGCACTCAAATAGGTCTTATTGGTCAATAACCAACGATTTACGATCAAAGTTATGGCTTTTTAGCCTATTGCCAATTTTATGAGTTGTCCATGGAAACGTGACTTGTCTATGGAAAGGTATGTCAAATGTTATGACTTTAGCTACCGTGGTATTGGGCCATAAATCAGGCAGTGGTATGCTAATTTTGAAACATTGATTCTTGTGCAAAAGATATTGTTAGACGTCAAAATCATGAAGTATTGCTGGCGAAGGAGGAGGCGGAGCGCGTGTGGGAGAGGCAGTCTCTGCGCTCAGCCTTAGGAGGAGACGCCCCGGACGTCGGGTGTCGATTGCGGACTCCCGGCCACCGTAGGCGCGGGCTTGCCGGCGGCGAGCAATAGGTAGCTCGCCACCCGGTAAGGACTAGGGTCAGGTCGACGGCGCGTTGTATTCCACGCGCTCCTCAAAGAGATGTCAGAAGCATAGAAGGGGTCCGCTAAGACCAACACCTGACAGGGTTCCGAATTTGTTTGAAAGAGCGGGAGAGGTCATTTGATGATATTATCACACCCACAAAAAAAAGACATCACAATCATCCCCTAATAGTCCTAATATCTAATGGTTTATACTACAGGTACTTTATCAAAATCGTCTGCCGTAATAGACGACTGTAATAATGATTGGACTTTTAAAGAATAACCATAAAAGAGAATTGGATGGCGCTGCTTATCTTTTTACACGACTGCTCAAAAAATTGAGTTTTCAGGCTTGCAATGTTCTAACACCATAATTTATATGTACTGGTAATTGCCCAGTGGTCGAAATTGGACCATAATCCCTACATAGTATAAAACAAAGTTGCTTCCCGCAAATGTACGGTTAGATCTTTTAAACTACGCAACGGATTTAAATGCGGTTTTCATCAATTGACAGAGATTCAAGAGGAAGGTTTATATGTATAATACGCGGGTGAAGACGCCGGCAAAAACGTGTTCTTTATAAAATATTAGCTTTCTGCACTCCTCCTCCATATAGGTAAACTTTAACGGTGCCAAATTTCATACTACTCCGTCCGGGTGATTTTCGTAAAAAGGGGCCATCAACAAATTACGTCACAAGTTAAGGGGGAGGGAGGGGGTCGATGAAATGTGACATTGTGTGACAAGGGGGTGGGAGGTGTCCTAATTTTCGTGACCTCACATTTCAAAATCAATTTTAATCTAAGTGTTAAGTAAAACACATTCGTATGATAGCTATTGACCCAGTGTCGAGGCATACTTGTTTAAGCGATCATGTGGCATTTGTTGTCTATATTTTGCATCATAAAGGCCACTAATCAACACAAGCAAATACATAAGAAACAACAAGTTTTGCCCATCGTGAAGTTTTTCATTCGTCCTCAAAGAATTTCTGCTAGACGTGCCAGAGAAATTCTTTGTTTGGATGATGACGATGATGCGGTATGGTTCGATGAGAAAGATGTGGACACAACGAATATTCCTGACATTAACAATCCAAGCGAGAACGAAGTGACTACTATGCCATGCATATGCCTACCTATATGGACTCAAGATGATTAAGTTTGATCTTTAATTAATATAATTAATCTAAATGTTTTTTGTTTTGTTAATTTCTTGCAGTGTTTGATTTGATGTCCATTTTATTTTAAAAAAAAACATTTAAATTTCGGAGTTGCTGTTTTAATTCAATAATATATATTTTTTTTAATTTTAGAACAATGCATATAAATAATTATTTCTAGATTTAAAATTATAAAATTCGTAACGTCACACTAGGGTCTCACAAATGTGACCAGCTGTGACAAGGACGGGGGAGGGGCTCAAAAATCATGAATTTCGTGTGACGTAATTTATGGATGGCCCCAAAGAGGTACAAAGTATTTGCTTCACATATTACATTATATAGATATTTGTTACGTTAATTTGTACAGGTTATAAAACATACTTTCTATCAGGCTCTTAAAATCTTGTAGCTACTTAATTATACTTGTAGCTACTAAAACATAACCTCAAAATTAAGTCGTAATAATTGTAAATTATTGTTCCATGGAGTTGAAAGTTTGCAGACTTAATTAAGTCTAATGGCAATAGTAAACAACAATATTATAAGCTTAGTGTTTGACTAAACAGATAATATATAGGTGTACTACAGATGTAGTTTGTTTTATCAGACTATTAAATTAACGAATTAAATAACTAAATTTTAAGATATCCAGCGCAACCTTCGTTATTTTGTTACTCAGGACTGGTATGTTCTTTCAAGATGCAATTAGAAATAATTTAAATAAAGTAGACGTTTTGTGATGTTATTTAAAGAGAACGCCAATGTTATAACAATTTCTTTTTAAATCTACTTATATATGTAGTTTTGGTCATATAAGAGTCATAAGTTGCTAAAAAACAATTTTGGCCTTCAAATTTCTACAGTAGACGACTTTCACATGACGTTGGATCAATATTAATATTCTAACACTGACAAGTTTGTTTGGTTGAACCCGTTAATCTCAGGAACTACAGGTTCGAATTGAAGAAAAAAAATTACACATTTCATTGTAAGTAAATTAGAAATGAATAAAATAATCCATACTAATATTATAAATGGGAAAGTGTGTGTGTCTGTTTGTCCGTCTTTCACGGCAAAACAGAGCGACGAATTGACGTGATTTTTTTAAGTGGAGATAGTTGAAGGGACGGAGAGTGACATAGACTACGTTTTGTCTCTTTTTAACCCCCCACTTCCCTAAAATAGGGGGGGTGGAATTAAACGCGAGCGAAGCCGCGGGCAAAAACTAGTTCTTTATAGTATGCGACGATACAGACGATTAATTTAAGAACAAGTTCCCAATTTAAGATTTCTTTCATCCCTTTAAAATAAAAACCTCTACGAGAGGTGCCGTAGCCGCCGTGGCTTGCATCCCGCTACGGCCCCTACGCGGCCGCTACGAGCTACGAGCCGCTACGATTTCGTTACGTAACTATTGCCGCTTGCACATTCCTCGCGCATTTTTTATTCCTACAAACTAAATACTTTATAACAATGAAAATAAAAATTACCTTGTTCATTCCATTTCCCATTTTCGTATGTTAGTATACAAACTATTCAAACCAACAAAATTATTGTCGTCATCTTAACAATACTCAACAACCAACACACAACGTTTTATAAACATGTTTATTTTAAAAACCAACGGTATTTTAGCGTCATGTGCTGTCAAACTGTCAACACGTTCGCGTCACTATGACTACATTGTTGACGCCGGTGCGCCACGCGCTATCGATGTTGCCATCTAAGATCAGTTACATAAAAAGTGTAACATGATGATAGGGCTGAGTTATCGAGCACTGACTGGCTTGGTAAGTTTAGCTTGAACGTTGGTGGTTTTAAAGTTTTTTTATCGCGTCTTTGTGTTATCGATCGTGTTTGTGTGAGTGAGGCTGTGCTCGCGACGAGAGCCCGAGGGACGTGCGGCGGGCTCGGCTGGCGGCGCGCCACTGCCGACGGAGCCGTCAGTACGCTGGCCCGGCGACACTGCGTCTATAAAATCCTGGAGAGACGGCCGGTTGTCGATTCATTTATGTCGATGTCTTCACGTAGACAAGTTTTCGTCTCGGATTTTTTGCTGATCTATTTTAAAGGCTTAAAAGGATTTTGTTGGATTTGTGTATTATTAATAGCCAGTTTATTCCAGATAGTGAAGGAGAATTAAGGTTAGATCAAATTCAATATATACACTTTTTTATTTTATTTTGGGTAACGGGTACTTTGATGGTACCGAGATGGTGAAAACAGCTTATGAAAATCTGTAATATAATAATAACATATGCATCACAGCTGCGTTGGCATCCCAGAAATAAAACTGAACCCTGATCTTCAAACTGGACCATAGCAGACAGCATACGTAATCTACACTAATATTATAAAGACGAAAGATTTGAGTTTTGTAAAACTGTTTCTAATGAGTAAACTTAAAAAATTACTGAACCGATTTAAAAAATTAAAAGATTTTATGAGTTATTGAAATTTGGGACATGGCAACGATTATCGGATCAGCTTGTATTTGATAAATATATCTACAGAAACAATAAAAAATATCGACATCAATAACACAGCTATATCGGTCATCAAGTGCGGTGCAAATGGGTGAGAAAACACTTCCGGACAACCGAGCACCTTGCCAATCCGTTAACAGCTTTCATGGAGCTCAGAATATTACAACAAACTAAATAAGACTATTCATTAACTGTATTTCCAAGTAAAATCTAGAATTCATTTGATCATTTGCGCTTTGCCATTTAAGAGTATTTCTGTTTTAGATTGGTCCGTATCAAAATAGAATCTTCCAACAGATTTAACACACTTTTCTACGTCCAATTTTGCTAAATCAAGAGCATTTTAGACAATGATTTTATGTAACATTTCTGAACACGTTAACTGCCATGTCGGACTGTGTCCAACACTTTTTGTTCCATTCAGGCCTTGTTGGAATATATGGCCGACAACCAAACCGTACCAAACAACAACATACCAACATACCAAATCTGAACCTGTCGTTGCTGCCTGACGGCCATGTTTTTGGAATAAATAATGTATTTATGGAATAAATAATCGATTTCAAGTGAAATAACACTAAGTACATTTTTTGACTTTTTCTGATTTTAGCCATGGCAGTTAACGTGTTAACTATCGTCTGCCCGCTACTCCGTCCACGTGATTTTCAGCCCGCGTCGCATCGCATCGTCCACCCGCGCTGTTACTTCATTTTCGCCTAACGTTCTCGCTCCTAAAGATCATAGCGTGATGTTATATAGCTTATAACCATCCACAAGAATTTTCCTATCAAATGCAAATCAAAAATTCGAATGATAAGTGCACAGATTCGCGCGTTCAAACAAACAAACAAGCTGTTCAGCTTTAATATAATTATGTATTAGGTTAGACATGACATACCAAAGAGTACCCAATTGAGTACCCAATAACTACGACTTACGAATTTCCTGAGTTTTACAGCCTTCTTTGCACTTTTGGATGAAACATCTGGTGTTTCTATTGAATAAACGACGAAAAATTTAAAGATGGGGATCCAGAATCATGTGCTTATGCTGAATCCTTGGTAACAGGTTGCGCGTAAAGATGTTTTTTTTTTTTGTGGGTGGAAAATCGTTATATGCCACATGCCATCCATGCCATCCCACTCTGGGCGGAGCGGGAGGGCGTGTCAGACTTTTACTGACTAAAACACAACCGTGTTCCTTCAGTTGCCTATATGCCAGGGCCACGGTAACTCTTTCGAACAGATCTCGCGACCCTGGCAGGGTAAAGTAGACGTTCAGATTTACTGTTTTAACATTTAGCAGTTTTAATTTGACATTAAAATTTCGGGTATTTAAAGATAAAAAAAACGTTCTAATTGTATAAAAAATTACTTTATTTTGATAATTCGTTTATTATAATACTGACACTCACGTTTACGCTATAAAATACAATATTTATCCGGGTATAGTTCTATACTAGGTATGATAGTTTTAATTTATATTGGAATGATTATTCATTTAATTAGGTACTAATTCGTTCATATTCTTTCATATGTAAACAATACAGATGCTGAGTTACTACAAAAGATTGCACGGTTGCTTGGTTATTGCTTATTACCGTTGCGTTATTGTTATAACCAAGCGGTTATTGCAGAAGGGAACGCTAAACTGAAGTCTGTCCGACGAAAGAAGTCGTAGTCACGGAAGCGGCACCACAGGCATGCGACGGCGACATAAATCTTAGAGTGTACTACGTGAGCTCGACAAATGGATGTGCGAATAACAATTGTGCGACAAAACTGTACTGCGACTAACCATAGTTCGAATGTACGCTTGTGCGAATCTTACTACGGTGAAGCTAAAGAGAGGGTATTGATGTTAACCCGTATGTATGTATGTGTGTATGTCTGTATGTGCATCTGTTCCCTCATAACTTCAAAACTACTTATCATAATTTTACAAATGAGATACTGTTGTGTCTCGATCGTCCGGTGGTTATAGACTAGTGACGTCACATTAAAATTAATATGGCGCCCTTTATAGGACATAAAGTGACGAACAAAAAGGTTATTTTTAGTCAGTTATTAATCTGGTATATTTGGAATATTTTTTGTGAACATCATATAAATGGCACTGGTGTAAGGTATGACGGTTGTTGTAAGAATGTTGCTAAGTTTAATAATGATTAGTTCCACTTATTGCCACGGCGCTTCATTCGTGGGACGGACTCTATCTTAAAGCTATAAGAAGTCAAAAACAAGAGAGAAATCTCCATTTCTTTTTCTCTAGTTTCTCTAGTTCCTGTTTTGAATACGGACAATTATTTTGTTTTACAATATATTTGTTATTTATAACTACTTTACTAGAGAAAAGTCATTTTGTTTTAAACAGTTTAATGTGCATTTAATTAATTTTACATTGTACAGCCGATCGATCTATTCTGTTAAAATCTCACCGTGAGAACTAAGGCGGAGTGACCTAAAAATGAGCTGTCATTTCATCGAATGCTCGGGATTGACACTAATGACAGCCCACTTTAAGCTCACTTCACCCAAGTTATCACGGTGAGATTCTTACAGAATAGTACTACAGTACAATTCCTTTTGTCAATCGTAAACATAATTGACTTTTCTTACATTGTCGTCAAGCTATTTGATCAACTTTTAGGGGCGTTATCTTAATTGTACCTATAGTTTTGCTTTTGTTATCATTTTAAATTACCCTAAAAGAATCCGTACCCACTTAAATTAACACTATATTTTCGTAAGGTGTTCATTCTTCCTTATTCTTGGTCCTAGGCTGGGCGACCAAAGCCAGGCCGAGCACGATCAACATGGCGCCTGCCCACCATTTCACGGACGACGCTTCTTCAAACAACGTAATACCAATAACTCCCTGAAATATAAAACACACATTAATAAAGATGACTTAATATTAAAAGTTATGTGATCTCTTTGTGAGCCAATTTCAGTTAAAACCTCAGCGGCCGTGTTATTGACTTTTAGGGCCCTACCTCACCAGTTGTTGCTCAACCATTGTCCCAGTGCCAGAAAATGTATGGTAGGTTGCGCAACCAATCGGATGCCTGGTGAGATACTACCCACCATAAAACTTGAGTATATTTTGCTGGTAGTGCGACCAAGGTTGCGCCACCGTGGTGTCCTAGTGAGATAGTGCCCTTACTGTTATGAAACTCTCAGATATAATAAATATTTAATGCATATTATCGAGATGCATAACACATAGAAAGTACTGTAGAGGTTGTATGTATGACACTCCCATATGAATGTGTAGGTTGGTTAACTTAGTACGTTCACCTAATGAGATAAGTAACCAGGGTCGTCAGATATAGTTGAAGCTTAGTAAGAAACCGTTACATGTTTTCATATAAAATTTCCTTTGAGTAATAGAACACAAACAGTTCATTTATCAAATCAAATTTCATTCGGAAAACTGCTATCGGTTTCTTACTACACTTCAACTATATGCGAAGACCCTGCTAACTTATCTCTTTTAATGACTGTACCCACGGAGCGAATCTGTACCTAACTAGACATAAGACAAGTCATAGGCAGGCGCCCCCTACTAAGTGTTAATTATGGAATAGGAAAGTGGCCCCATTCATAGAAGAGCAGATTTTCGTGGTAATATTTGCTAAAGAGTGTGAGCATCAGATAAATACGAGTACGTCGGGCTTAGGTTGCGGACTCAAAAAATCAATAGATATACATCATTATTTTAGTTTGTTTGGTTGATCGCGGTAATCTCAGGAACTACTGGTCCGAATTGAAAAAATCTTTTTGTGATGGCTAGCCTATATATTTAGAAAGGCTATAAGCTACATAACATCACGCTACGATCAAAACGAGCGGAGCAGCTACGAAAAATGGACGAAAACTGGCCGTGAATTCGATACGACGGGAAGGGTTAGGAGAGCAAAAATTTGACATGGACGAAGTCACGGGTAGAAGCTATACATTTATATACTGAAACTCCGGGGACGCTGTAGAAGGACATATGATGTCCTCCTAGGGCGTCCTCTCTGGGCAATTTCATTCACATCTGCATTGTAAATAAATACCTTTTGTTAGTCACCCTTCATTCATTCAGCAACTTTTAATAAGGCTATTAAGAATTCCTTTCGAATTGGAATCGTTCGGCTTTGTTTCAGTTGCTTTGGTACACCTCAATTAAGGCTGGATTTTTTATTTTAGCTCCATTTGAATTAAAACAATCCGAGCAATTTCTTTGGTTACATCTATTAATCTGGATTGGCCATTAGTAAGCGAAAAAAGTATCTGCAAGCCAATTTGTATTAAAAAAAATATGGCATCAGAATATTTTTGTCAACGACTAACCAACTCCTATAAACAATCCGGACAATCTCTTTAGTTACGTTAATAAAGAGCCGGGTTGTATAAATACGAAATGGCCATCCATGGTCCAAAAAAAAAAGGACATAATCGTTTTTTTTTTTTTTGTTGTAAGGTGCGCCTCAGCCAAATACATGTGCTAAATACTATACTTATTTCAATAAAAACATGTAAATTCGAAAATTTTAACAAAATAACTTTTGGAACGAAAAAACGTTTTTATGGAGAGCCATTGTCTGTGACAGCTTTATCTGATTCAGTGAACATTGGGAAAATTGGAACGACCTACCTTGGTGACATGGCAGTCGTAACTATCCAATTGGAATGTTGCAATTTGTTTTTTTTTTTTATTAATGCTGATAGATAGATAGATAGAGTCAACACCTGAATCCAATGAATTTGCCTAGCCTGTTACTAATCCAACTATGTTAGGCTCGGCTTCCAGTATAACTGGATGCAGCTGAATACCAGTACTTTACATGGAGCGGCAGCCTATCTGACCTTCACAACCCAGTAACACCTTTTTTTTGTGGGTGGGTAATCATCAAATGGACGTCTCCCGCTCTGGGCGAAGCGAAAGGGTGTGTCAGACTTTTACTGACTAAAACCCACCCGTGTTCCTTCAGTTGCCCATATGCCAGGGCCACGGTAACTCTTTCGAACAGATCTCGCGACCCTGGCAGGACCCATTTACACCTTGGTAATACTGGTTATCAGGCTTTTGGACTTCTCGAGTAGCTGACAGACAGCTATTTCACACTTATTGATAAAAAACGTTTATGGTGAAAGCTGCAGGGTATTAAAATATGATTCGCGATCGCGACCGTAAAACATATTTATTCAAAGAATTATAATTGTTAAACTTTTTATGAAATCGTCATTCTATGGAATTACATGAACTTAGAGGGTTGTATTGATGATTTTAATGATTATTATTATGGCTGTGACTCCTGTAACACAGGTATTTTACCTAGCGCAGGAATCGGGGCTTCACTTTGTTTGTACTACATACTTTTTTATGCCAATAAAAGAATTTATAATGTAAATAATTAATTATTAACACATAATAAAAAATATAATTATAATTTATTATTAATTTATAATGTTAATATTATGTAAAGCTATATTTGTTATGGTCATGAATCATATTTTGTTCAACATATAGCTTGATACTGATATGCAAAAAACGTAAGAAAATTTGAATTTTGTATTTAAGGTGGAACCTTCAAGGTAGCACTTATTCCAATCGCAATTTTCATAATTAACATCATTAACAAGGATTTTGTTTTATGTACAGATACTCGTCCGTTATTCATATCTACAATGATGTCGTCCTATAGAAAAAGTTCGTCCTAATTCCCTAGTCTATGACCATCCAGGTCTATTCTGTGATTTTCCAAGGCTTGAAATTTCAGTAACCTACTGATCTGGACTGATTTTTAACTACAGGTTACGCTACGTTCTATGGCCTACTGTGTGCACTGCTCTTTAGAAACTATTCCATGGTGTATCCCATCTTACGATACTTATATTTTTTTTAGGGTGGGAAATCATCCAATGACTTCTCTCGCTCTGGGCGAAGCGGGAGGGCGTATCAGACTTTTACTGATAAAAACCCACCCGTGTTCCCTCAGTTGCCCATGTGCCAAGGTCACGGTATCTCTTTCGAACAATCTCGCGACCCTGGCAGGCATCGGTCCTGGCAGACCCCTTCAGTATTGCTGACATCTCTTTGAGGCGCGTGTGGAACACTACGCGCCGTCGACCCGAGCCTGGTCCTTACCGGGCGGCGAGCTACCCATTGCTCGCCGCTCGCAAGCTCGCGCCTACGGTGGCCGGGAGTCACGATATATATTTTTTTTAGGGTGGGAAATCATCCAATGACTTCTCTCGCTCTGGGCGAAGCGGGAGGGCGTGTCAGGCTTTTACTGATAAAAACCCACCCGTGCTCCTTCAGTTGCCTGTGTCAGGGTCACGGTAACTCTTTCGAACAAATCCACGACCTTGGCAGTAATCTATGTCTATCTATACATATTATAAACTAGCTTTTGCCAGCGGCTTCGCCCGCGTGGAGGTCGGAAATTATCCTGCGGGAACATACTACCGGGATAAAAAGTACCCTATGTGTTATTCCAGGTTATAAACTATCTGTGTGCCAAATTTCATCCAAATCCGTCCAGTAGTTTTTTCGTGAAAGGGTACAGGATACATCCATCCTCACAAACTTTCGCATTTATAATATTAGTAGGATTAAAGTAGTTTTTCGTGTCTATCAGTGTGACTGTATTATTCTTCTAAACTGCGTATTATTTTTCGATGCGATTTCACCATAATTTAGTACTATATTCCGGGCACAGGCGCGGTCGCAGCCTAGCATTTTGGGGGGGGTCACCATGAGTACTGAAGAATATTTTAAGGAAGGTACATCCTCTTTGGTCTAGTAGTCG
This sequence comes from Aporophyla nigra, assembly GCA_947507805.1. Taxonomy (NCBI): domain Eukaryota; kingdom Metazoa; phylum Arthropoda; class Insecta; order Lepidoptera; family Noctuidae; genus Aporophyla; species Aporophyla nigra. The sequence goes on along the minus strand of OX382309.1, from coordinate 15,534,168 downwards.
CAAGCGCTACTGATCAGCATGATGTCCCGGGTTATAATCTTTTTGCAAATGTCCATCGGAGTCTCCGTGGCTCAAGTGAGAACCATTTTAAGATAGTAAGACAGGCAAATCGTTCAGGGTTTCGACAGCATGACTGTCTTTGGGGGGGTCATGACCCCTAGAACCCCCCCCCACCCTTGGACCGCTCCGGATGGTATATGTGTGTCAAGCAGTAATATTAAACTTACATGAAATAAATTAATCTCGGGTTTGTCAAGTTACTTACCGATAGCACATAACTGGACGCTGCAGATATTACGGTGGGTGCTGCAGAATTTGTGGCTGCGTCCAGGGACCGGAGGTAGTGTCTGCAGCCCCACGTATTGGCCAACACCATAGTTACTAGTAAGGCACCCCATATGAAGTAACTATCGCCCTGTTGATAGGAGAGAAGGGAACATAAGTAGGGTTTTTGATACGAATGGCATTGTAAGAAATATCAATCAACCTAGGTCCGTCGATTTACATTAAACACAGCCACAAGTTACAGCGATAGCGCTCAATTAACTTTCACTAGGAGCCATTTACCAATTCTTTAGCTATATGCGCAAAGTTTTCTTTTGTTTGGGTAGGTAGTCATCACATCAGTACACGCTTTAAGTTTAGATGTAGTTTCAGATACTTTTTTCCTTCCGATGTGGTTTCAGATTATGGAGAAAGTAAAGCCTAATGACTATACACTAGCATTCTGCATATATACAAGGTGCAGTTTTGGATCTGCAAAACATTTCAGGAGGTAATTATGTTAGTGATTCTCGACCCGAATTCAACAATAAAATGAGCAGGTTTTATTTTTCATTTTATTCTTATTTACGGAAATCGGTAAGTGTGAACTCCTTTTTTTAAAACGCGACCAGGCTGTACGAGTCCTTAAGTTGCGCTTTCACACACACAAACAAACGTAACCGACATTTCTTTCATAGATCCAAAGCCGCGCTCCCCATCCAGAGTTATTCTGAAAAACAATAAAATTGAAAAATCTCAAATAAAAAGTATTATTGATAATTGACTTAGTATCGTATTTTTATATGATTATTTACGAATCTCATAACAACCTCCTGAAATGTTTTGCAGGTTCAAAACTGCATGTTGTATATATATAATATATATATTAATATCTTAGGACAACCAACACACCGTTATCTGATCACAAACTAGGCAGAGCCTGTACTATGGTAATCAGACAACTGATAAACATAATTATATATTTCTAAATATGTACATACATATTATAGGTAAATTACACCCAGACACAGAACAAATGATTGTGTTCATCACACAAAGATTTCTCCTGGGTGGGAATCGAACCCACAACCTCAGTCTTTGCAGTCAGGGTCACTAACCACTAGACTAACAGGCCAGTCAAATATAATGTCTCCACTGTTATGGGACACAGGCGTCTCCTCTTGATGAGAGGGAGTGGGCCGTAATCTACCATGTGGTACACGTCCACATGTCTCCGAATTTTTGGTTCTAGGACATGCCGGTTACCTCACGATGTTTTCCTTCACCGTTTTTAGAGCAGTGGTGATGATAATTTAGAAAACGTAAAGCAGGTACTATTCCTGCCGGGGTCGCGTGATTGTTCAAAAGAGATACCGTGACCCTGGCACATGGGCAACTGAAGGAACACGGGTGGGTTTTAGTCAGTAAAAGTCTGACACGCCCTCCCGCTCCGCCCAGAGCGGGAGAAGTCATTTGATGATTTCCCATCCAAAAAAAAAAAAAAAAAAAAAAAAAAAAAAAAAAAAAAAAAAAAAAAAAAAAAAAGCAGGTACTATTCTTTACCCAGACGGGCGTCTGGTAGGTGCGAACCAACGACCTACTTATCGTAAGTCGCGGTAACGGCCACCACCAAAGCAGAAGTAGGAGGTACGAGGTTTCTATGACACAGGTTTTTCCTGGAATGGGGTCATTGATCAGTTATTTTGCGTCAGGCTATTTGCATGCTCAAATCATGCTTTGTATCCTGTGTTATTTTTGTCAATTAAATCATTCTAATTTCAATTTGAAATTTCGAGCCTTGAATTTTGGGTGCATTTATGGAATATTCTTTAAAAAAAAACTATTGTAGTCTTATAAGTTTTCAACCACAATTGACCGCTCATGCTTATCAGCAGGGACTAAAGCATTATTATATCTATAGGTACTACATAGTATACCACAGGTTAATGAACTGAACTCACGATAATTATTCTCTCGGTCACCAGCCCGTAAAGGTTCACTGATGAATACATGAGTCATTAGTAACAGGCCGACGCCTACGGAATATTTAGTAGCGGTTAACTATCGATCAGGCGTTTTATGATGCACTTATGTATGTAGTTTAAATAAATGTAAGTATGTAGCTTATTGCGTAGCTACCTATGTATGGTCTGTTATCTGTTCCAAAAAATTCAAAAGATGCTTATTTGTAGCGTCACTGACAAAACGAGTGCTATGATTTGATTTTATTTTTAACCGACTTCAAAAAAAGGAGGAGGTTATCAATTCGTCTGTTTTTTTTTAATGTTTGTTAGCTCATAACTTTTGACTGGGTGAACCGATTTCGATGATTTTTTTTATTTGAAAGCTGTTGCTTCTCGAATGGTCTCATTTTAATTTGGTTTTTTTCGGACAGTGGGATCCATGTGAAAACCATATAAGTCTTATATTTGCATTAAGTATTGGCGCGGCACATGAACTAATAACGCGATTAGATTAGTGCGGGGTATCTACCATAACTAAAAAGTTAAAAATAAAAACTTTTTATAAAAAAATAAAAACCACTTCCTTAAAAAAAACACTACAAAGTCAAAAATAACTTTAATTTCGGAAGTCTGTGGCAAAAAAACCTTAAATACAGATCCTAAGACACCGAATTCCGAAATTAAAGTTATTTTTGACTTTGTTGTGTTTTTTTAAGGAAGTCGGTTTTTATTTTTTGGTAAAAAGTTTTTGTAATTGAACCCGATATTCCAATTTTAATTGTTCGAAAAAGTGGTGAGATAATATAAAACCTTCTGAATACAGATGAATGTGTTATCGAATACCGTTTAGTGAGTGATTGCGTAAGATTTAACTTGAACAGGATTTGTTACACTTTTGGAACAGAGTAGGAGTAGAACTAACTGAATTAAGTATTTTGTGTTTGCCCTTATATTTCGTTGGTTATGATCAGCAGCACCATTTGATACATATCTATGACTATTTTTAAACATTACCCGCTACTCTAGCTTATGTAGTCTCAGAAGGATTGCGGAGAATTTCCTATTTCACTTAAGGTGAAGTGATTCAAAATTTCTTCGCAAAACCATAAGAATGTTTGCATTGCACGGGCTACATTGAAGAAATCGCCATAAGTAATGTGCAAAAATAAGTACAGTTGGCAAAATAACTAAACAAAACTTGAGAACTTTGTACTTTTAACTACAGACCTACACCTACTTAAGTATCGGGTGAGTACCTACCTAAGTTCGAAAGGGGGACAGCTGAACTTGAAAGTATCTAGTGCTGATAAGTGACGCTAGATGTCTATTTATGGTGAGGCTGATTTTCATGAAGAGACTATTAGACTCTATTGAGAATATAAATGAAGAACTATTCACATTTTGTCCTTTAGTGTCAGCTTGTAGGCATTTACTGGTGAACATAGGCCATGGATTGAAACTGCTTTCGTTATAAAGTATTTGACAGCATCTCTTGCATGAGAGAATATTTATCTAGCCATCTGCTTGGTAATTATTTCCTTGTGTGGTCTGGTTTGGTTGTGAGATAAGTAGGTGCTGCATAATTTGCAAGTTATAATAGGTGACCTATTTGCTATTTAAAACAGTAATGCGCCTTATCACTATCACTAGGGGACACCTAAATAAATCCTAAGTATTATTGAAATGTTGGAAATTCAACTCCCGGTGTGAAGTTGAGTTTTGAAAATCCAAAAGTGCGGTTTTTTCATCGTTCGTGAAACGGGTTTGTGTTATTATCAGTGATCGGATAATCGGGTGCTAATATACTTAAACTTCACTTTTATTCCCATGAAAGAATAATACGGATATGCCTTATAGGATCTCGAATCCTGGAATCGTTAGAAATTCCTGAGATTTCTAAAAATGTTACCTGCATACAAAATATAGTTAGAACTTGTGAAAAAAAAAATCATTGAATAATGCTTACATGATGCTTTACATTAAGTATGTAAGCATTACTCAATGATTTACTTGACGTCCTTTCAAGATGCCTGTTCCTTGTTAAACTCTCATTTTAATTTTTTAATTTTAGATTAAAAAAGCCGAATCTTTTTTACAATGAATGGTTTATGAGCACTGGTTCAGTTGTATTGATATTTTATTTGTTTTGAATAAAATAAAGATACTAAATCAAAATAACCACTGCTATAATTTCATTAAGTTTTTCATAGTCGTTTCTTCAAAATTGTTCAATCCCGGGAACCAAGGATTACTTATTTATTCAGAAAAGAATATCCATATTATTCTTTCGAGGGAAGAAGTTAAGGTAGATAAGCGCCCGATTATCCGATCTCTAGTTATTTGTACCATTATTATCGACGGCGAAGTGCCAATATCTCTTATTTTTTTTTTTTTTTGAGAAATTTACTTTTATGTCCATGACTTTAAAGATCGATCTCCGTGTGTTTTGGACGAAGTCACTTCATGTGTATATTGTGTATGTTTAACAAAAACGGGAAAAAAATTGTTTAAATTAAAACCAGTACCTCTTATCTTACGTTTTACTAAGCACGTAAAGCCTATCTAACCAAATACGTACGAAACGATTATAAAACATAGGTATTAAATTTTATCAAAACTTCACCTTTCCTTATTGGTATATTCGCTTTTATGTAGATTTGATCATAATATATTTTTTTGTAATGAAATTAAGCATTTTTTCACTTTGTATAAAAGTTGATCTATGTTAGAAGGTATAGGCACTTCGCTGTCGATATGTAGGTAGGTAGTTACGTAGGTAACACCTCATGTGCGGCTAGAAGGGGGCTGAATAATAAACCAAGATTACTCTTAGAAACATGTTTATTATAATAGGCAATCAATGCAAAACAACGGACGTATAGATCCTGATAGTATTTGTTTATCCTTATCTAGCAAAATTTATGCAAACGTAATGAATTAAAACTTAAGACTTAGGGGACAGTTGGATATTCAAGCGCGCCTGATAATTTCGCGTCTTGGCATAGGTAACTCTATAACTACACAGTATAGTTGATTTTTGGATAATCAGTATTAGTAACAGGAATATCCTTTGATATTTTTTGTTTTTATTTTAACTTACTTGAGTTATAGGACTACTCCGTATGGGCACGATAATATCCAAATCTCCCCTACAAGTCACTTGTAAAGGTAGATACACACTGCGAGGCGTGCGGCGGATCGCATGCGAAGTAAAAGCCTCGCAATGTGCTTACTTGCATTATAATAGACAACGAAAGTACGCAAAATGCAAGGCACGTGCTTCGCATGCGATGCGACGCACGCCTCGCAAACTGTGTATCCACAATACGGCTCTTCCGCACAGATGCGATTTATCATAGTACTAACTACAAAAGTAGGTAACAGTATACTATTGAAATTAAATAAACTTAGGATTGTATTGATCTCAATGATTATAATTATTTACAGCCATACTTGTTACGGTCACGAATCATATTATAATCATTATACAACCTGGCACTGACCTGCAAGTTCCAATAAACGTACCTAAGTAATTTTGAATTTCGCGGGCTACCCTGGAGCTTCCATACATAATGACTGAATACTCAATGACGTCATATTAAATAAGAAAATTACATTGTGATGATACCTGAACCAAATAGTCTGAAATTACCAATGAATATGGTAACTAAAGTACGGTATTCAATACTCGATTTTTCTCACTTTTCTACAAACGTAAAAAATCGCAGCGGGATTTTTCCGCGCACTGGATATTCAACGCACTGCTTAGCACCGAGAGTCGAAAATCCAACAGTGTTTTATTTCGTCCCGCTGGGATGTACTCTGTTGGATTTTCAATTCTCGGTTCAACACTGATCACTGGATTGAAAATCTCGTCGCGATATTTTTACGTCGCCCTACAATTAGAAAAAAATTGGTACCTGCAAGTTAAGTTTTATTGCAGGAATAAATAAGCAATATCCTTTGAGAAACTCCCACCTGCGCGAAAGACCCTTTACAATAGTATCCACCATTCCAACTAATTAATAAGATATTATCTGGTCGTCACCCAGGGCCGCGCCATGTCATTTTTTCTTAATTCTACTAGCAATCCACTCTAAACCTAAATGTAATCCTTCACCAGTGAGTCCGCAGCACGCTTGTATATGCCACGGATGTTGTTTAATCGACGTCAACTCCAACTGTTCAGATATTTCGGCGGCCGTCATCGAGCCCTTTACGTCCTGCTTGTTCGCGTACACTAGTAGACAGGCTTTAGTGAGTTCCTCATGTTTCATCATCTGATGCAGCTCATCCCGACATAAGCTCAGCCGCTGCCGGTCTGTGGAGTCCACTACCATTATCACGAATTCACTATTCGTAAAGTAGGTGTTCCAGGCTGATCTCAGACTCTGCTGTCCACCCAGGTCCCACATGACAAAGCGTAGGCTTTTCCACACAAACTCTTCCACATTAGAGCCTATGGTTGGTCTGGTATGAACTGTCTCTCCTAGCAGCAATTGGTATAGGATCGTCGTCTTGCCAGCATTGTCCAAACCCACTAACAGCAGTTTGTGTTCCTCATTACCGAACAAGCTCCAGATCTTCGATAGCAGTAAACCCATTCTTGGCAATGTTTGCACCACTCCACTAAAAAGATCAAGGAGATAAATACCGTCAGTTAAAGTCATAAAAAAAACAATTCAAATATTAAGAATTAACGCAAAAAAAAAATATTAGGTACCTAATTTTATAAAAAATAGCTTCGCGTTCTGCTTATCTCCAATGCACTATCAAGATAATATTTTTGTTGAATAGCGCCATCTAGCGTTATGTGCAACAATTAGAACTGTTTGTTCTCTCTTTCTAAAAATGAATGAATTTCCCGTAAAATGTAGTACACTTTTTGCAGAGGTACCTACACACCTACCCATAACAAAACAAAACACTGAACATAATGAATTATTGAGATTTTTATACCGTAGAACGGCATTTCCGTATGGTATGAGTACGTTATACACACCTAATCTTATCGCACTAAGAAACTTTCACCAAGGAATAAATAAATAAACTTACTACGACACTGGCGGTTCCTGATAATTTTCCCAATGTGCTACCAGCTGATGCCCATATGCCGGCTAAAAATGCTTCATAAAACATGATTTCGGTATAAAAACATTTAACAAAACAATTGACGACGTTTAGGTTATGAATAAAGAATCGATTTTATTCATAAAAACTGAAACGCTCCCATCTACGTAGAACTATAGCTTGGGTTTTTGTGTACTTTTAAAACTGAGACATGTTATTTTGTATTGCTTGCTTTGTTTGTACGAAATACAAATGATTTCTTTATATTAAAAATAAATTCCAATTGGGTTAATATAATTTGGATTAAATATTTAAAGAACCGAACCCAAGGCCCATTTTAAAAGTCTGAGCATTTATTCATAAGATGGAATGTTCCATATATTTTATCTGTAATCAGATTTTATCAAATGTCATGTTGAACGTGTTGACGGAGTTGTGGAGTTGCGGTGATAATTCAACTTTCGACATTGGTTTTATTTAGCTCTGTACCTAATTTGATAAATAGGCTTATACATTAGTCAGTATTCGTTGGTCTGTGAAGTGTTAATATCGTATATTCGAAGTAAGACCAAAAACTGTAAGTGGGGATTTATAGTGTTGAACGTTGGTGATATTTAAATAGCTATCGCGTCTTTAATTCGTAGCTTCGCAAATCACAGCTAAAACAACTCTGAAATAAAATCATGGAAAACGTAAAATCTGGTGATAACTTGTTAATTATTTGGAACAACGATAGCCGGAACAGCATCACTAGTTTGGTTGAAGAGATGAAAGCAGTCATTGGAGATGGATCAATTTGTCTGGAAAACTCTGAAATGATAACCGAATGTAAGACATTCTTTATTTTTCCATTTTCATAAAATTAAATCATGTCACAAAAAATGACATACAAAAGACCTGTCAAAATCCTAAGTCAATATTAACAAGCTGCTGTGGAACAACTTTGAATATTACAAAATTTAATGTTTAATGTTTGAATCTGATCTACTTTTTATTTCTTGTTTATTTTAGTATCACGGCCTGCATCATCATATGATGCTGTGCTATCAAACTGGCTGTCCCCATACACTGTGAGACACACTGACAGTATCTTGGCGATTATTGTGAAATGTCTCAAGCCCAGCGGTAAACTAATTCTGAAGGATACAACAGACCTGACCAGCACTCTCAAAATAAATGGATTTATTAATGTCACAAAGTCTTCTGATAATTTATATTTAGCAGAAAAACCAAAATTTGAGGTAAGTGTCAATTCAAGACCATTTTATTAAATTTTCTATATTGTCCTTTGTTTAAAAAAAAAGAGACTGATATTTTCCTGTGACCAAAACCAATGTCTATCAACGACAATGATAACACTTTAGGAATTGGAATCAGTCTATTTCGACATTTAGTTCTGCTGAACTGTCAACTCGAAATCTTTCACGATTATCAATGAAGCTAAAGCTACAGCATGTTTGATTAAAGGACAGTTTCAAATAGCTCCTTAAACACTGATGTAATAAGTATATATTGACAGCAGCCTTATTCAAGCATAATGTGTCTTAAAAATGATACATTTATCTCGGCCTTCAGCAACAGATTTAATATTAGAATAATTTGGTGTATTCGTATAAAATGAAACACAACAACAGGTGTTGCAGTGAGTCCGATGGGCTGGTTGTGGAGGTCAATAGGCGGTTGCTCAAAGTAAAATACTGGTACTCAGTTAGACTGGAAGGCGATCCCATATAGATTAAAAGGCTTGGCTGACAGATATAGTGTAACATTGGAACACTGTAACATTTGAAAATTACTGTGATTTGTTTTGATTAAAAAACAGTTTTTATATGATTTCAGGTAGGTTCTAAAGCATCCTTAAAACTGAATGGGAAGCCAACAGTATGGAAACTAGAAGACACAGTTGAAGAAGCATGGACGGGTGCTAATGATGATGACATCATTGATGATAACCAGCTTCTAGATGAAAATGATCTGAAGAAACCAGACCAGGGCTCGTTGAGAGGTATATTTTAATGTTTTTAATCATAATGTTCTTAAAACTCTCTCTCTTTCTTTGTTTATTCAATATAGTTTCGAATAACCTTATTTTTTATGGAAGGGCTTACGAAATCGCCACCAAAACATTTTTTGTAACTCTAAGAATAACAATTATTCAATATAAAATAATAAGTTTGATGATAAGGAAACACTTTATCAGTTGTTGTCCACAATGCGCGTTATCTTGATAACAAAACAACGCCGTGTGATGAGGTTTCGCGTTCCGAGCCCGCATTCACTGGCTCGGCTTAGAATGATTCGGTTGAGGTATTGTGTTGCGAGTTGCGACTATTCCCAATGACGTAGCTCGTTCACGCAAGGTCAATGGCTCTGTAAGTACGAGTTGTAGAACAGGTTTTGTGTGTATAGGTACGTTTTTACGTATAATGCACACAATGAACAGAAATGAAACAAGAATGCTTATATTTCAATAAAGGGCACAGATATGTCATTCGTTTTGAAAATAATTTATATATGAAGAAGGCAATTATTATTTTTCTTTTTTTATAATATGATTACTGCACTTATGAACAAACAATAATTGTATGTCAGTAAGTTTTTGTTGGAAGACAAGCTGTATCAGATTAACGACTGTTTGCCGAAACCTCTTCTTTATTTTTTAATAAAGACAAAGTATCAGGCACACTTCATATTTAATCATTCATATAGCATGTTAAACTAATAACAGCAATAAGGGCTTTTATTGTTAAAATATAAAACTTTTGAGACAGAACTTTCTTAAGATTGTGATGAAATTGCAGAAAGAATTTCTCCTTCTATTCATCCTGAATAATTTCATATCCGTGTCGTGGTACCTGATGACTCGGTTAACTTGAAATGTTAGACAAACTAGCAGCTTGACTTTAACCTTTTGTAAAAAAACATGTCCTATCTAAGAAATTCGGGGAGTTGTTCTGTAATCCTTCAGGACAGGTATATTGAAGACTAGCCCGCTATTTCGGGCTCGATCCGCCGTTTTCCATCTCATCGCCCGTCCGCGCTATTGCTTCTGTCACTTAGCGTTTTTTACGACTATTTTTTTTTTTTTTGCTTGGATCTTAAGGGTTAGCATGATGTTAAATCTATACTAATATTATAAAGCTGAAGAGTGAGTTTTTTTGTTTGGTTGAACGCGCTAATATCAGGAACTACTGGTCCGAATTGAAAAACTCTTTTTGTGTTGGGTAGCCTATATATTGAGGAAGGCTATATGGTATATAACATCACGCTACAATAAAAGGAGCGTAGCAGCAACGAAAAATGTTCGAAAACTGGCAGGCAAATCGATGCGATACGAAAGGTCCAGGGGAGCAAAAATTTTACGCGGGCGAAGTCGCGGGCAGAAGCTACTGGCCTATAACATTCCTCAAGCATTGGGCTATCATTAATAAGAATGTTGTGCACGCCTTTAAGTGATGTATTTACACAGAACAAAAGATCCGTCATCACCTAATGTTATTATGTTTGTAAATATGTCGTTGGTGTGCCTTGTTTAATAAATAAATAAATAAATAAATCATGCAAAAAGATCAAATCAATCAAAATAAAGGAACAAAAAAAATATAGTACCGAATATTTTACATAATGTTGAATGTTCACATAAACGATGATTAATTAGTATGATTATTATCTGTGCTAACAATGATTATAATTTTTAAATAAATATTTTCAGTTTGTGCGACGACTGGAAAACGAAAGGCGTGCGCGGACTGTTCCTGTGGCCTAGCTGAGGAACTCAGGGGAGAGGTCAAGGATACTCCGAAATCTTCCTGTGGAAGCGTAAGTATTTTATAATATAACAAGACACCAGCCCTAGCAAGGTCAAGATTTTTTAAATTAAATGTACCTTTAATATATTATATACTTACCTATACAATCCAGAATACAATCTCGAAATGTAGGTGAAAACCCCATCAAAATCTGTTATGGAGTTTAATAGAACAACGCGGTCACATAGAAGCGACAATAATTTATAATATGTATAGACATAGACAGCAAGTCGTGTAAATGAATTTGTTTTGTGTGGGTATATTTCGTGTTTGTATCTGCTTACTTTTCAATCAATTTAACGGATAAATGTCACTAGAGTTTTAGATGTTGCAATTAATATTTAAAGTAAAATAATGAGATAAACGTGCTCTTCTAATTCCTGGATCTACTGTTTTTTACTTATCTTACTAATGAGTAATTCCGGAGACAGACATGCACGACGGGCAGTTAAAAACCCGAAACGACTAAAAACTTGACCCTATTTGAGCAACAAACAATTGCAATTCATTTTCCATAGGGCAATAGATAATTCCATTGCTTGGAAAATCCTTCTTTCTACTATACACGTAACAGGCATACATTTTGTTGAATTATCTATTTGAACGATGAAAGTTAAACCGATTTCGAGTGCGTGGTGCAATCAGTATGCAAGTTTACTTTAGTAGAATGCCCTACAATGCTGCATGGTTCTAATTTAGAACACCGAATTAGCGTCGGAATTCCAAAACATTGAGTGTGTACGTGAGTCGAAGCATGCACACGTAAACTAGCATTTGAACGAACAGTTAACGCGTTTCTGAGTCACACAGGGAAGATTACAAAGTTATTAGTCACCGAGGCGCTTCTCGTAAGTTCCGCATCACAGGTGGTGTGGCGCTTAGATAGTATATCATAATAATAGTTATTATCGCTTTTTTTTAACTAGGTGGGTAATCATCTAATGACGTCTCCCGCTCTGGCTAGAGCGGAAGGGCGTGTCAGACTTTTACTGACTAAAACACACCCGTGTTCCTTCAGTTGCCCATATGCCAAGGCCACGGTATCTCTTTCGAACAAATCTCGCGACCCTAGCAGGATAGTTATTATCGTTAACACCATAAAATCTGTCAACATCCGTCTTTAGATATCTAGAATTTATCGTCAGAAGCTCTTTACTTGTAGCACTCAAAAATACTGTTTTTCTCATTTTGTTGGCATACTTCCCTAATCGCTATTTACGAGATATGTCTAAATGGCAAGTTATTCTAAGCAGAAAACGCTATGTTTACATTTTCATCAAATGTTTTCGCAAAAGGCTATAGTGGCTTACAAACCCAGTACTACCAGTGTGTTGGAGTGCATATCGTGCTGAAATACTCAAATAAATAGAGTTGCATGGTCTCTCACCTGTAAATTAAAAAACTACGATATGCATCGATATAATTTGCATAATCAACATGCAAGCGACCCACTGATGCATTTACTACTGCGTTTGGAATGCGTAAACTAAGTGAACGGTATTTTTTTAAGAGTTCATTGTGTCTTGTTAAAGGTTTGTAAGAATGAAAGAAATAAATGTATGAAAATCTTTACTTATTACAAAATAAAGTCGGTTCCCGCATCTGTACGCTTAGATCTTTTAAACTACGCAACGGATTTGAATGCGGTTTTATTCAATAGACAGTTATTCAAGAGGAAAGTTTATTTGTACAATACGTGGTACAAGCTTAGTAATGAATAATCTGAATGGACAATCCCCAATGAGTTTGCATTTGTGCTTTAATAAAGTTCGGATCTTAAACAGTCACTTATTGTGTTCAGTAATGATATCAGAATGCGTAGCATGACCACCGTAGAAAGGGGTTTTGTCGACGGAAGAGTAGACAAATTTACAGATTGTAGAAAGATTAAAGACAAAATTAAAGATTGTAGAAAGATTTGTACCGTTTTATGCTGGCGTAGCATGACAGTTCTATCTTTATTCTGCCAAGAATAGACAAAGTTCTTTCTATGGTGGTCATGCTACGCGTGCAGTTTCTAAAATTCATGACTCTTGCGTCGAACTCCGTGAGAAAATCTTATGAATTGGGATTGCTCCACCTATTACCTAAGCATTGGTGATCGTAGGATGTTGTAACTTGCGCAAAAGACACAGATACTTTTCACTATTCATTCATGTTTGTTTGTCTGTTGTGTGTTTTTGATTATCACCCTACTAGATAAGAGATTAGCTACTTCGCAACAATTTTGGAGTTGGCTTCCAGGCTGATGTGACTGTTTCATTTTACCTCCACCAGAAAGTATCTAGTAGGCATTTCAGAAATTGTAGGGTTCCTAATTTATTTTAAATCAAACTTGCTTTTGCCAGCGGCTTCGCCCGCGTGGAGGTCGAAAGTTCTCCCACGGGAACGCACTACTGGTATAAAAAGTATTATATCATAATCTAGGCTATAAACTCTCTTGTGTGCTACATTTCATCCAAATCCGTTTAGCCGTTTTTGCGGGATTGAGTAACAAACGTACAAACTTTGACATCTTCATAGATATGTCCAGCAGTGGACGTGTACACGTAGCCTATGGGCCTCACCCAATTTGGGAGGGTGTGCCATAATCACCACGCTTGGCAGGCGGGTTGGGGATCGCAGTATAGTGGTAAAATGCATAGAGAACGCTGCTGCCTATTCTCTAGTTAGTCCCTTAGTTACCTCTTACGACACCCACGACAAAGATTGGGTTTACGTCTGGCACTTCACGGAATATGTTTGTTTAATATAAGTAAGAAGAAAGAAACAAAGAAAATTGCGTTTGTTGGCATTATATCATCTATACAATCTATACAAATAAATAAAATTGGAGTGTCTGTTTTTAATATTAAGATAACCACTTTTTACTAAGTGTATATGGATGTATACACGATACATATACCAAAACAACATTTTTTACAATTTTTGTCTGTCTGTCTGTCTGTTCGTTCCCGCTAATCTCTGAAATGGCTGGACTGATTTTGACGGGACTTTCACTGGCAGATAGCTGATGTAACAAGGAGTAACTTAGGCTATTTTTATTTTAGAAAGATTCTTTTATTTTAGAAAAAAAATAACTATCTTCGAAAACTACGCTGACATACGTCTCAAAATTCGAAAAACCCTGGCTGAATCCTACGAAATAGATCAAAATAATGTACTACAGTATTGTACACCTTAAAAAGGCCTACAAAAATGTCCTCAATGGTATATGTCTATCTCTTAGGGATAACCCACAATAACCATTTTTTATCTTTTACTTTTTACGAGAAATAAGGGCTTATTTACGAAGCGATTTTAAGCAATACAGCATTATTCCTTATCCAATTAAGTACCTTAAATACATTGTGCATTTAATATAGATCAATATGGCCCTTTACAGCATGTAATTTAAATGAATATCTTAGAAGATATTAGAGATTTAAAAAGTGGGCGCAGAGCGCGTTGGCAGGGGCCGGGTAGTACAGGATAAGTAGGATTGTAATTCATATTACTTTGGCTTCATAGTAATTGCGAATATCATGTGTGTTCATTATACTCAAAATAAACCTAAGAGTATTATTCCAAGTAAGAGACCGCGAAATGGCTTAGATGTTTAGATTTTTGGATGTTTGTTTCTCAATGATGCAAAGACGGCTAAACGGATTTAGATCGAATTTGGCACAAAGATATAGGTATTATATCATGGATACGTAACAGATAGGATACCTACTTTATCCCGGTAGTAGGTTCCCGGGTGATATTTTCCGACAGCTATACGGGCCAAGCCACAGGCAAAAGTACTATTCCTATAATTATGTTCGGTGTCTGGTAAATGATTGAGTGTCTGTATAGGTAAAATAGGAGCGTTAAGAAAAACCAGGAAGACTTATATTCAACTAAACCAAGCCCTATGTCACAGTCTTCTTACTCTGAATACTATTACTTTTATTTTAAAAACACCAACACACATGATGTTCTCATAAACTATGAATCCTAAGTAATATGAGTTATAATCCTACTACTAATAATATTATAAATGTGAAAATATGTATGATTGGGTGTTTGTTTCTCAATCACGCAAAAATGGCTGAATGGATCTGGATCGAAAATAGCACACAGAGTCTATATTACCTATATAACCTAGAATAACACATTCTTATCGCGGTAGTACGTCCTCTTGCATTAACTTCCGACATCCACGCGGGCGAAGCCGCGGGCAAAAGCTAGTTTTAAAATAAAACCTTAAAACCAATACAAATAAAGCAAGAACAATGATAATATCGCACCTCCGGTGTAACAACGTCACTTATGCAACAGATGTAATATTTCAGGAGAAGCGTTTGAAAATTCCACATCATATTATAATGTATTGACTAAAAAAATTAACTGGTAATATTTAAACTACAACTTTGAACTTCACATTAAAGTTAAAGCAAACATTTAATAAAGGGTACATTAGCTACTTTTTCTCATACCCACAATCAGATCAATTTTGACAAAATTTGCATAAGTAACGTTGTTGCACCGGAGGTGCGATATGTAATGCCAAAAGGGCCTCAGCTCAGCATAATGTCAGATGACAACACAAGGTGTGCCATCTGACGCTGATTTTCAGCTGCAACCCACTGTAAGTAGGATTATGTGTAAGCTGTGTACTTCTTTAAGTGACAAATTCACCATACTAATAGATATAAGTTAGTAATAAGTAACATGTTATTAGTGAAGAAGTCGTTGGAGTAACTTATATAAATAAATAAATAAAATAAAATTATAACGCTACGTTTGTCTCGTTCCAGTGTTATCTGGGCGATGCGTTCCGCTGCGCGACGTGCCCCTACCTTGGCATGCCAGCCTTCAAGCCGGGCGAAAAAGTGAAGCTCGATCTCATGTCAGATATATGAACAATCTCAGCCGTAGCTCTCAGTCTCCAGTGTACTAGGTACTAGTATGTATTCAAAGTTGTGATTCTATGCTTTCAATAAAATTTATAAGTCGATTCTGTAATTTGATTTTGTCTTTGGGGTTGATCATGGGTCCTGACCTCTCTTTTTGGGCGGTATGATTAAGTGAAAGTAATCTGTAGAGTATTTTGTACTGTAGTTTTTACTTGATTGTAGTTGCATTAGTGTAGATTTATTCTGTAGTAAGTACCTATAAAGTATAGCACCCAGTTTCTGAAAAATCAATAAAACCGGCCGAGTGCGAGTCGGACTCGTGCACGAAGGGTTCCGTACCATCTATATAAATAAAAATGAATCCCTATTTCCCTTGGTCACGACATCACGCGTGAACGGCTGGACCGATTTCAGTTTTTTTTTTTTTTTTTTTTGTTGTGTTTGTAATTGTCAGGAGAAGGTTCTTATGAAAGAAAAAAAATTAAAAAATTGCGCGGAAAATTAGAAAATTTAAGAACACTTATTTAAGAATACTTAACAACCATATAATAGGACAATGTAAACTTTTTGAATGTAACATTATATAACTATGTAAACAATATTCATGTTAGGAGACTTTAATTCTCATCCACATCAGCCATTTTGGTCTGAGTTATGTAATCATTGTCAAGACCACCAGTGGGTATGCGCTGATGTGGAAAAATTGGGTATTGACTCGGACGTGTTTACGTATGTAAGTGACATAAATGGTAGTCAGCGATGGCTGGATCACTGTATCGTTACGAAGTCAGCATGGCACACTGTAACAAATGTTTTCGTGGATCTCGATACCTATTGGTCAGATCATCTGCCCTTAATAATTGAGTGCGACTTAAATATAATCGTGCCAAAACTGACGCAGGAAACAAAAGCACAGAACAAAGTTTTATGGCGCGACCGCAATAAGGTCGAAATAGATAGGTATCGGGATCTATGTAACAAGGAGTTGAGAAGTATACACTATCCTGAGTTGTTTGAGAAGTGTGGAGATAGTATGTGTCATATTGTAGAACATAGGCGTGCTCTAGATGATATGTGTAACACTATTGTAAAAACTTTGTCAATGGCTGCTGTGCAGGCCTGGGACGACAAGCAACCCCAACAGACAAGGAAAGTGGCAGGCTGGAACAAACACGTTCGGGGCGCTTATGGGGAGGCTCGGTCTAGGTATCAGACTTGGCTGTCTTATAATAAACCAAAGTCTGGTGAAATTTGGGAAGATATGCGACGGAGTCAGAAAATCTTTAGGGGTAGGCTTAAATGGTGCCAAAATCACCAAGATCAGATTAGGATGGACATGTTAGCGTCGCACCGAGCGTCTAAAAAATTCTCGGATTTCTGGAAGTCGACCAACAAGCTAAGGATTGGGCCGGGCCGCCCTGTGAGTGTGGGGGAATGTAGTTCGCCGAGAGACATAGCCAGCATGTTTAAGGATCGATTTATGGTATCGTCTCCACTTGGACCAGCTAAGGGAGTGATCGATGGTGAGACCAGTCGTGATTATGAACCGATCCGTTTCTCTGCCAAGCATGTAGCTGAATTAATTAGAAAAATGGCTAAAGGGAAGTCTCCAGGTCACGACAGTCTCAGCATCGAGCACCTCAGGTGTGCGGGGGTACATTTGCCTAGAGTGTTGGCGTTGTTTTTCACGCTTTGCATTAGCCACTCATACCTTCCATCCGAAATGCTGAAAACAGTTGTGGTACCGATCGTGAAAAATAAAACTGGGGATGTATCGGACAAGGCGAATTACAGACCGATATCCTTGGCCACTATTATAGCAAAGGTGTTGGACGGTCTGCTTGACAAAGAACTTGACAAATGGATAACCTTACATGACGCACAGTTTGGGTTTCGGCCTGGACTTTCCACTGAGAATGCTATTCTCTGTCTAAAGCAGACGGTCCAATACTATAAGGATAGAGGCACTCCGGTGTATGCCTGCTTCTTGGATCTCTCAAGGGCGTTTGACCTTGTGTCATATGATGTCCTTTGGGAGAAGCTCGGGAGAGCGCGTGTACCACCTGAGTTGACGGGTTTGTTTCAGTACTGGTACTCGTAACCAGTTAAACCAAGTTCGTTGAGGGGATGTTCTGTCTGAAGCGTACAGGTTGGAGTGTGGGGTGAGGCAGGGGGGGTTAACCTCACCTAAGCTTTTCAACCTGTTTCTGAATGAGTTGATCGTTGAACTCAGCAGTAGACCAGTGGGGTGTAAAATAGGTGGCGCTAGCGTCAATAATTTAAGTTACGCTGATGATATGGTGCTGCTGGGTCCAACGGACCCAGGGGGATAAGGGAGATGCTGAACATCTGTGAAAAGTATGCGGCAACTCACGGCCTGTTATATAATATAGTAAAAAGTGAATACCTGATCTTTGCTGCTCCCGGGAAACATATTACTTACGAGCCTTCAATAACTCTCGACGGGCAACCACTTAAAAGGGTTACTCAATTTAAATACTTGGGACATTATGTCACTGAGGACCTCAAAGATCAGGTAGATATTGATCGTGAGCGCAGGGCACTAGCAGCTAGATGCAACATGTTGGCTCACAGATTCGCTCGTTGTAGTAACTAGGTCAAAATAACTTTGTTTAAAGCTTATTGCCAAGCGTTCTACACGGGCAGTTTGTGGGTCAACTGTACGCGGAGGGCTCTAGATGCTCTGCGTGAGCAATATAATAATGGCTTCAGGGTGCTGTTGAGGTTGCCCAGGTTCTGCAGCGCGTCTAGCATGTTTGCTGTAGCACACACGGACGACTACTATGCTATTCTGAGGAAAAAGACCGCATCCTTATTAGGCAGAATGAGGGCTAGCAGCAACAATATCCTGAAAACCCTAGCCGAACAACACGATGCACCAATGCTGGGACACTTTGTCAGGTTGCTCGTGCGGCAGGTGTGAATATAAATACTATTATTATTCTAATTAATTAATACTAACCCTTAGTTGATAAAGTCTTTACTAACCAGTGAACCAATGTTGTCAAATTAAATAAATAAATAACAAAAAAAATTTAAAAAAATTATGACATTTGACATAGAATTGACAGAATGCGTGCTCAAATATCATCAAAGAGACAGGACAACGTCTGTCGGGTCAGCTAGTTATCTATAAAAACGGCAAAATATATCACGTTTGTTGTATGGGAGCCCCCTTAAATATTTATTTTATTCTATTTTTTTTAGTATGTGTTGTTATAGCGGCAACAGAAATACATTATCTGTGAAAATTTGCATCTGTCTAACTATCATGGTTCATGAGATACAGTCTGGTGACAGACGGGCGGACGAATAGTGGAGTCTTAGTAAAAGGGTTCCGTTTTACCATTTGCGTACGGAACCCTAAAAATTAGCTAACATAATTATCAAACTTATGTCAACTGCTATCGACCGATCTGCCTAGCCATGTCTCAACTATGGATGTAGCTAAATACCAGTATTTTACGAAGAGTGACTGCCTGTCTCACTTCCTCAATCCAGTTTCTGTTTAATACGATTACCTTTTGTGAGGTAAGATTGGTTGTCAGACTTTTAGACTTCTGACGATCCACAACGAAAGATTTAAGAATAACAGCTGGGACCAACGGATTAACGTGCTTTCCGAGTCACGGGGGATCGTGGTATGTAAAGATGGTCACCCATCCATGGATCAACCTCGGCAAGAGTAGCTTGCCCTGATCGATCGTGCGTCTGTTATTTCTAAGCCACTAGCTCTTCAACTACAGTATAACTGCTTGAAATAACAACAGCAAATCAAATCAATTGTCATGAGTTTAGTCATCGGTCAGCTTATTTTTTGTTGATAAGCCGTTCTGAAACCAGATGACTTGAAAAAAAAAGTGGCAGACTCATCTCAGCCACAAGCACAAGTCAAAAAGTTATGGAAAGTCGAGGTATTTTTGATAAAATAAAATAGATCGAACTGTCAACGAGAATTTGCACCTCATGGGCAACTGAAGGAACACGGGTGGGTTTTAGTCAGTAAAAGTCTGACACGCCCTCCCGCTCCGCCCAGAGCGGGAGAAGTCATATTTTGATATCATGGACTATTTGAATAAAATTTCTTGATAACTGATTTGTAAAAGTTTTATCTTTGTTTTTCTTTAATTGGCTTACAAAGAATGTTGAAAACTCAATAATTAAGGTAGATAAAATAAAACAAACGTATAGCAAATATTCAATTATACATATTTTCTCTTCTTTTTACAAACAGTTAACTTATTTAACATATTTCGATCTATAACATTTTTCCATTTACAATAAATCTGAATAGTAGTCATTCCGCTATACAATAAAATATACATATATATTTTTGCGATATCTGTCATATAATAACAATTTTATAGTTATTTATCTATTAATTTAAATGACACAACATTTCCTGTTCTCTACAGTACGCTATTACATTGGAAAGTGTACAATACTTGGTACAAATTTGGTCTGGAAGTTCCACGGATATATTTATGTTCCCAATTGTATAACTTTCCACGATAGTATAACTTTTAGTTATATTTAAGAGGTAGTGAAGTGTTTGGACAACAACTTCAACTAAGCAATATCAGTGGAATACTAAAATATTGAAATCTGTTAAGGATGGCACAATCATTTGTGTCAAGTAATGTTCCGTTAGGGCACTGTCTACTAACATTACGGTTATGACCACGTTGGAACGGACGTAAAGTTATCGCGACGAGATTTTATCGTGCATTAGATTTTGAACTCTCGGGGTTGAACCGAACATTGAGAATCCAAAAGAGTCTACCTAAAAATCCTGCTGCGATATTTTTACGTCTGTGCGAATGTGGACTATGTGAACCAACTGGCCTTGCCTGACATTGGCAACATCAACATAATATTATGAATCTCTTCATACATTTATTATCTATTGTCACTATATTTGTAACACCTAAATATCGTTCAATCACAATAATAGAGACGCGTCTCGCACACATAAACATTCTTAGTAAAATCTTGGAAGAAACGGAAGGTGATATCTAGATATTTATAAAAGTTTGTAAACGGAAGAAATTGGCACAATAAAAGTAACGATTATTTACAACTCGGTTAACATATATATTATAGCTGATGTCAGTCTTTTGGCATTCTCTATGACTTGATCGATGTTGATGCTTTTAACGAATGGAATAGACAAAATGTTTCTATAGACATTGAAAGTCGATCATCGACATCGATCCTCGATTGCTTCCGAGTCTGTAAACGACTTTGATTTGTATAAAACTCTCATTGGAAGGCATTGTATTGGAATAGATTTAGATTATGCTAGCCCGTTGTAAACAATCATTCCTTTTACAAATGTCAGCCTCTAGTTTACGTATAACGAATATTTCTGACGGAATCAAACGTATTGCAAACACCGTTTGCATATTGTCTAATTAATACATTTTACAACAAACATCGATGCACGTAATAAGTTGATGGTAGGTAAATATTATACACCCTAATAATGTAGCATATAATCAAGTAACAAGTGCTGACTGAATATGTACCTACACATAACGATATTTTAACATATAATTGACTCACTAAATCTACTAGGAGGCGCGGAAGAACATCGATTGTGCCAATATACTATGGATTGGCGAATATTACAACAAAGTGTTCCTTAACAAAATTTTATTTTTAATATCAATCATGATTGTGCCTGAATTACGTCCACAAAAATAATATATCTTAGCACCTTTTTTTGAAATTAAATTAATACTTTCTGAATTTGGATTTTGGGAAATAATACTTTTTGTAACAAATTTTGTACTAAATGATTGTCCAGCGTTTTATAGCGGAGCTTCTTAGTTAAACGACGGAACGAGCTCCCGCCCACAAATAAATGCTCCTAGCTCATAATTTAAGTAATATCTTCAAAGAAACTACTATCCCACAACATTCAGTAAAGCGTCCCAGTCTTTTCAAAAGTTTATTTTCATCAAATTGAGATCTTGTTTAGACTTGATAGCGACCATTCGCTCGCGAGACGTAACCGGCGTGTGTGTACGCCGCCCGTCGTCGCCGCGAGACACGTAGTCTTATAGTTTGTGAGGTAGGCTTAGTCATGATCTAATGAAAGCGCCTTGTTAGAAAATACCGATTAATAAAATGAGATCTTTCATTACAATTACAAATATTAATATAAAGACGATAAAACTAGAATTACATACATTATACAACAAATTATTAACTTTTGTACAACACCATCCGTCGTCATTGAGGTGTCCGTATTCTATGGTCGTCGGTTATCGTTTAACACAATAATGATTAATAGCACGTAGCATGCGGTACAATGAAACCAACCCTTGCAAGTCTACTGTCCGTATCCGTCGGGCCCGGCCGCCGCGCGGCGCTAGTGAGCCGGCCCTGCCGGGCCACTCGTCTATCTGCCAAGTCGATAGAACATCCATGACTCGATTACATCTGACAACGTAATTGTTCGAGATAAACTTATTATGCAAACAATATAAATATGGATTTGAATTTCAAGCCAATACGAAAATTATGAATCTTGACTTAGTATTTATATTTGATATGGCCATGCATTTGTCGTTATGTTTCATAACGATATATGTATATCAATCACAGACGCTACTTGTTATGTTTGTTTTCAGTTTTAGTTTTTCAGCGTTTTATTTTTGAGTATACAACAACTATACATTTTCTTACCAATAACGCACTTATTTGTCTAAAACATATATTTCTTTTATTCAAGCTTCATACCTACTCTGACCAATAACTACAAAATATCACAGACTGTGTGTTTATTATGTATACATCTTCTCATAGAAAAGTTATGTGTATCACACATGGACGTCAAAAGCTAAATAGATGACACATTAACCATGATCATTATACATATTTCATTTTATTTTACAATATATACCTATCAATTATCAACATTTATATTAGATCAAATTATTTGTCAGAAGAGTTTGCCGGTACAGTTCAGCGAAGCGATCGCCACGCGAGCACGGCTCGTGGGGGCGCCACACGACAATTACATCGTCATGGATATGTCTGCAGTCACAACCATCGGAGGCGAATGGAACTCTGACATGACTGCGTCCTTTACAAACATAATCATTCAGAATACTCGTTTAGAAAGAAATCAGTCGAGATTTAAGCACACGTCAGCCCATTACTACTACCTACTATCTAACATTCATTGTACCTTTTGTTTTGTTTTATAATGCATTGCCACGTGTCCAAATAGACTGGCGATAAAATCTCATTGGTTATCACAATATCTAACCTACTTTAAGATCTGGTACAAACTTACACTTTGTTATTTTTGTGCTCATTATTTAAAAAAAATGTTTAACTCCATGGTTGTGGAATATTAAATTATAATATTGTTTAAAGGTTTTCGTGTAAGTATGTCTAAAGCGTTTTACTTTGTATGCCGTATATTGTAATATATCATTCGTGTACCATAGAGGAATGAGAAGTGATGAACGTCCCTTCCCTTTGTGACACGTTAGGTTAGTCATGGAGCTTAAAGTTCAACTTCGACTTAAGTTACATACATATTTACAACATCGTACACGAACGCGTACAGAAGCACCCGACAGTTAAAAGCACCTAGAGTTCCCCAATAGAATTTCATAAGCGTACTATTATGGACTGCCGATCGCTGCAGAAACCGCGCAAATTAATATTTAACAATAGTGCATGCCGCGACATGCAACCGAACTCACTGGGGCCGTTTATTTTCTATCTACAAAGTTCCTTCCGAAGAAGTAATCCTTTTTATCACTTGTCCATCCGTTCACTAACAGTTCAGTAGGTTCGGCACACAGAACAACGAAACTGAGTCAGAAGCGAGTCGCAACGATCACAACACGATCAGGACAGTTCCTCCGGTCCTCCAAATATACGAATACGAAGGTGAGGTTCGTTTCAGCGTTTCTTGAGGGGAGGGGGGTTGTCTTCGCAGACGTCGGAGGCGGACCAGCGCCGCTTGCGCGCGTCTTCTTTTACGCTGAGGTTTTCGGGGTGCGTCTGCGGTGGCGCGGGGGGCGCGTGCGTGGGCGCAGGGGGCGCGGGGGGCGCCTGGCGGCGCGGCACCAGCGACACGCACACGTCGCCCACCTGCAGCCTCTGCACGCGCAGCCCGTACTGCGCCAGCGTGCGCTCCGGCTTGCACGACGCCCAGCCGCGCCCGTACACGAAGAATGGATGCTCCACCGTGGATTCCAGCTCCACCTGGAATTAACAACCGTTTCATTAGGTACGCTGCATTAAACTTGCTTATTTATTTTAAAATTGTTGTTGTTTAAGGGTTCTGAATCTATTAGGTATATGCTGCAAGTTTGCACTTTCTCAATCCGCGCTGGATTAAAAGGGTTATTATTCTGCTCTATATTCTCCAATAGGAACATATTAATTTCTTATTACCTGACCTTTAAAAGCCTGCGGCAGTAAACTTCAAATAGACAATGTATATAGTCCTCCAGTCCGTATTTCGGCCACGGCGGCCAACCTCAACGGAGACTAGCCATCGGCGCGGGAGATATTATAGTGCTCAAGTGTGTGCGCAGACACAGGAGCACTCTTCCATCACTCTCATAGTCCGATGGGATGGCAATCCGACACGACCGGAGAGAGATCAGGCGTAGGACCAACGACTTAACGTGCTTTCCGAGGCACGGGGGTATCACACCGCCAATTTCCAAACTCCGGGCTGTTACTAAGAAATTCCTAATAGCAAAACCAGATAACAAGGCATGAAAGTTTTCTTAAGAGAGTTGTATCGAAGATTCAAGAATAATATTTTGATGAACATATTGAATTTTGCGGGCTACTCTGGCCTTAAAAAATCAGTTTGTACCTGCGAGCGGTTCCTATCGTAGGTGAGCGTTAGCGCCAGCCGGTCGCCCCGCTCGTCCAGCCGCAGCAGCGTGCACTGCGTGAGCGCGAGGTCGCCGCTGCGGTCCGCGCTCATCACGAAGTCTTCCGTGCGCATCTCTTCGACCCGTCGGAGCGAGCCGTCCTCGAGCCGGATGAGCGCGCCGCGGCAGAAGTACGGCGCCGGCGCACCCCGCTCCGGTGACGTAGGAGGTTCCTGGAATCATTGAAGGAATTTGTGAGTTCAAGAAGTTTTCAGTTTGATCTAGTGGATATGCATGAATATTTGTTTTTTGAAGATTTAATTTTGTCAAAGTAATTTCTTTCAAGTGCATGCTTTAATTTCCTGTTTACGAGCAGTAGTGGCTCCGTGGTAACGGCCGCGACTTAGGAGTAGTAGGTCGTGAGTTCGAACCCAACCGGCGCTTCACATTGTACAAATTATTTCATCACCACTGCACTCAAAACGGTGAAGGAAAACATCGTGAGGAAACACGGCATGTCTAAGAATTAAAAATTCGGAGACATGGGACATCTACCAACCCGTTGCAGGCCAACTTGGCCTGCGTGGTGGATTATGGCCCACTCCCTCTCACCGAGAGGCGGCCTGTATCGTGTGTGTATAGGTTGCTGATGATGATAGTGAAGGATTCTAATATCAGTTTTTTTTTAAATTTGTTTTGCTGTTATGCTTTGGTAGATATAAAATATGCATGAAATGTAATAGTTACCTCTCTGGGTGGTGGTACAGGCGCGGCTACAGACACGGGCGGTGAGTGCGGCGCCGGCGCCGGCGGCACGAAGCCGGAGGTGGCGCGCGGCCGCAGCGGGTAGTTGGACGGCGGCGGCTGCGGCGGCGCGCGCTGGCGCTGGTACAGGTAGGACGCGTACGCCGGGTGCGGCAGGAACGGCGCGTACGCCCCGCCCACCGGCGGGAACGGCGCGGAAGGCGCGGGCGACGCTGGCATGGAGTCTCGCGGCCGGCGCGGGGCGTACCGCGCGTACGGGCGCGGCGGCGGCGCCAGGAACTCGGGCGTCATGCCGGCCGGCGGCGGCGGGTACAGGTTCAGCTGACCGAGCTGCCCCAGCTGGGCCAGCGCCTCGCTGGGGTGACTCGCTGAGATCATCGGACGGGCTGGAATGGACAAACCGTACTATTAGTTTTGTTTATAGTCTTTACAATTAACATTAACAAGAAAATTGGCAAAAGATGGCGTTCAATTGAGTATCATTCTCATGTCAAAATCTATTAGGTCGAGTGTGGTGTAACAGCTACAAATCATAGTATGGGGCACATATTACTGCAAACACATTAAAACACTGATTAATAACTAACTAGATCACATCACGAAGCCCCTGTCTTCACGAGCGGAGTAGTTAACGTCCAGCATCTGCGTTAGATCGAGTGTTTAGTATCGCGACAAGATAAGAATGTGGAGCGGCCGACGTCAACATTATAAATAGATTTTATTCACGTACATAAAAGTTAGTAATTCAGTGTGCACGCCACATGACGTGGAGTAGTCTGTCGTATAAACACGGCTTTTGTTCTATTTTTAGGGTCCGGTCTACCATACACATAAAACGATCTTTGTTGCTTTATCGTCGCCACTACGCGTTATCCGGAGCCGCTCCAACTGGACTGGCGTGGAGCAAACGCCACTCGTGATTAATTATTGTTGCTTCATACTACTAACTTGCAAATTACTGTTACATATTATTATAGCTGTCTGTGATATATTTAGACTATAACGTCGGCGCAGATTTGAAGAGCTCTACGTTTAGACTGCTTAATTTTTAAACAAGAGAAACTCGTTTGTTTCAGTTTCATTACAGAATTATTTAACAACTCATAGTTAAAAGTGGAAAAATGCGACAAGTAGAAATAAAATTGTGTTTTGATATTAAAAGTAATTTTCTAGACAAGAGTAAAACTAGTCAGTCAGTAAACTAAGTCTCACTATATTACTTAAAACGAGGCACCAATATCGCAGTGTAGATAAAATTATTTCTAATTTCAGCAGCCATACGTTGGCACAAGGTTATCTCAAACCGATACAAACGGTTTCTCGGCTGTTTGGGCACTTATCACTATTACATAAAACACGTGTAAACGGGTAAATATTTTTCTTCTTTGTTTAATTTTTCTACACTACGGCTATTTGTTTCGATACGTTAGATACCTACTCCATACTTTACGTTAATGTAATCATCAGTCTACGTTCATAACGTAAATCTTTTATACATATTATTCGGCTAAGTGAAGATTCTAATACGTTGTTATTACAGCTTAAAATGGTCGGTCAAATGAAACCTTGTGTGGACGGTGAAGTATCTTTAATTTTGTATGCACGAATAGAACTTAAGTTTATAAAACAACAACGTGATCTCATAGGTTTTCTTTATAGAAATATTATTCTAAAAGTACCATAACCAATAACACTTAAGTAAGACATACGTTTATGTAGAGAGGGTCGTCAACATTCCTGTGCGTGTTAGTGCTGCAGGCGATAATTTGAAGAACAAAGAATGCGCCGACGCACCTGCGCAAACAATAAGCTCTTTTCCAGTTAGCACACCTCTCACTGTAGGGGATGACTAGCTCTCAACCTATACATTATGTGGTTGACAAAAACTTGTTAGCGAAGAACCCAACAGTCTACTTCAGAAAAATTAAAATAAAGTGCTTTTTTTTCTCCACTAACTTGCTGATAGGCTATTTGGGTGCCATTCAAAACAAAACACTTTTCATAGTGAAATCATTTCTAAACGCACCACGTACCTATTTTCAGTTGCAATCTCAGTAATGTTACATAATTCTCGATAAAACCCGTGAAAAGATGTGAAACTCGATAGGTATCGAAACATTACACAAGCCTAGGCTTTCTAGACTTAGTCACGAACCTTCCGTGACCTTGTTGGCCGAGTAAAACTGTTTCAGACTGCCTGAAGGAAAGCTAGTCATGCCTCAGGGAAAATGTTGCTCATTTTGTAAAAGTACAGCAGTGATATAACCAAACGTATCTTAAGGAAACATCGCGGATATCGGTCCACAGCTACTTCATTTTTCCTTATCTGGTTTCGTGGAAAATCAAGAAATAATATGAATACATTGAGGCTTAGCTTCGTATCGCATTCCCGGTTGATTCAGTCAACAACACAAAGCATGTAATGTGTGCATAATTACAAACATAGTTAATTTCGTTACGTAATAGCCAAAAGCGTGCAGTTTTTTACACACACAGAAATAACGTTTGTGTGTAAAGTTAAATTTCGCGAACGAGGAAACAAAATCGCATACATTGTTTGCGACTGTGACTCACAAAAACAATGAGAGATGGAGTGTCATGACTAAGGCTTTAAAAATTCAAGTCAATTAGCTAGCTCTCAGCTACGGTTGAGTGTCGGCAACTCGGCACGATGCGCCGCAGCGCAACCTAACTCTCGATAGCTGACACAACAAAACAGACTACCTAACTTCTATTTTTATTCTTGTTTTTAACAGAAAGTTGCCACTGAGAACTAGATTGGCCGGTACACCAACGATAAGCAGCTACCTAATTACATAATTGATCACGATGTTGTTTGATGCTAAACATAAAATATTTAAGGTCACGTTGTCAATGATATAACTCATTAAAACACTTTATAAAAACTTGAGATTTGTTTCTCACCTTTGATTTAAATGGGCGACTGAACGATGATTAATCAAACGGTAGGTAAATAGTGTAATGTGTACATCTGCGACCTTTAAATAGTTCTAGAGTACAAAATATATAAAATAGATGTGATCGTTGGGATATAATGGAATGCAAGTATAAATAAATTCTAATTTTGTGAGTTTGTGGCGCGCTGTCTGTCGGTTGTGATCGTATCGGCGTAGGCGCAGGCAGCAAGGCCGCGAGTTCGGCGGCCGCGCAGTAAAAAACCTCGTATGAATGGCGAGCCAAATTCGCGAACGATTCTCGGCGGAAGCGCTTACATCACGCGCTCAACATGGCCGTCGTAACGCTCAACTAATTATTATTTGTTAAAATATTTGACAACCGCTTATTTGCTTTTTTGTTTGAACAGTCGCAAATAGAGCGCGATTGCGCCTTATTTAAGACTTTTGTTTGTATGACAAGCATACCACAATGGCATTGATCTATGATTGGGTTTTACCCATTCTTGAATGTAAAGAATTTGTTTTTAGAATGGATGTTTGAAACATAGAAAGGTGTCGAAATCGAGTTGTGAGGTAATAGAGCCACGTCTACAACATCAACACAAAACAGAAACAGTAGTACAACAATCTGAGATTTTTACGACGATTTATAAGACGCGGAAAGTTACGAGAGTAGAGTATCGTTTATAAAGTAGCATAATAACACTATGGTGTTATTAGGCGGCGTGGCGGGTGGCTGCCAGGGCGGGCGGCGGGCGGTCGATAGGGCGCCGCCCGTAACCCACTTCCGACGCCCCTGACCTTGCCGCCGCCATTCACGCCGCGTCTTACAGCGGCTGCCATACCCCCCTCGCACAGCCCCCCCTAGCGGCGACCCCCTCACCCCCCTAACACCCCACCTTTCCCCTTCACCCATCGTCACGCACACCGCCCTGCTGAAACTTACAAATGGTCGGATTATTTTGACTTTACGCTTGATTCGACTCGCTGGGATGTTTATCAAACATCTGTTTATGCCTAGTAAGTTTTATCAAAACTTTAGAAGAGTCTGAATCGAAAATTTCCGGAAAATAAACAGAGGTGTGTTGTTTTTAACAAAAACTGGAGGGATGCTGTGGTATTTCCTGATTTATAAATTCTAATAGAACTGACTAGGCAACACAATATCTACAGGCTGTGTAGATTAATCAATAATATAATATTTGTGTTTAATTGTAAAATAAAATTATCATAGGTGAGTATTAGATACACTTTCTTTATCCAAAAAAAAAGAACAAAGAAAATAAACTGAAAGATGACCACTGAAAACTACTGAACATGAAAATGGAAATATACAAATCCTAATTACTAGCGCGGTGGAGCATATCACTCACATTAATATTAGCAGTACGTACAGTTCTATCTGCTTCACGATTATACTGTGTCATAGCAGACATGTTTGCATTAGTTATTAAATTAATTGTACAGGAGCTGTGTCCAATCGGCGGGAATGCTATATATAATATGATATGAAACCCACCTGTTCCGGCCAGCTGTCGCAGACATTATATCTAGGGCTGACACTGGTGCCAGACGCGTGTTTTGATTACGTACCGTCTATAGCCTAAGTATCTAGGATTTATTCGTCATTAAATCCCTAGCAACAGTCGAGATTATCCCCAGATTGGAAGAAAATAAAATGTTTACTTAACCAATTTAATTATGTTAACAAGCAAAGATTAAAGTAAATATTTCTTTTCATCAAAATTTGAATTTGTAAATTTTCAACTCACTCCCATGTTTTTCTACAAAAAAGGAGTTTATCCTTTATCCACGGTGTTTATTTTAAACTAGCTATTGCCAACGGCTTCGCCCGCATGGGGATAGAAAATAACCCCACGGGAACTTACTATCGGGATATGAAATATCTTATGTGTTAATCTAGGTTATAAACTATCTGTTTGCCAAATTTCATCCAAATCCGTTGGAGCGTTTTTGCGTAATTGAGTAACAAACATCCAAAGTTTCACATTTATAATATTACTAGCTTTTGCCAGCGGCTACGCCCGCGTGGAGGTCGGAAATTATCCCG
Organism: Aporophyla nigra; assembly: GCA_947507805.1. NCBI lineage: Eukaryota > Metazoa > Arthropoda > Insecta > Lepidoptera > Noctuidae > Aporophyla > Aporophyla nigra. The sequence continues at coordinate 15,503,548 of OX382309.1, read as the reverse complement.
CGGGAACATATTACCGAGATAAGAAGTACCCTATGTCTTATTCCAGGTTATAAACTATCTGTGTGTCAAATTTCATCTAAATCGGGTAAGTAGTTTTTGCGTGAAAGAGGAACAAACATCCGTACATACAAACTTTCGCGTTTATAATATTAGTAGGAAGTAGGATGAAGTCTACACCTCTAAAGTAACCCTTGAATAGAAAAGAACCCAACCCTAACGAATCCAGCGAGCCGATATATGCAAACGTTACATGTAATAGGTAATTACATATGTAGGTACGATAAGCATTACTAGGCGCGGTGTGAACTCAAGAATAAACCGTTAATTATATCGAATCCACGCATTGTTGCGAACCAATAGTGAATTGCGTTCATCAGAACAGCAGTTGGGATTCGTATAATTACTCAGTATAATGTTTCGGTGAGATGGACGGTCCTTTATATCTAAGAGGTGTTCATGTATGAGTTCGGTTATGGCTATTACTCCTCTAATATTTCTAATACTATCCAGAGAGAAAAAGGTGTAATCTTCTTTCATCTAAAAATGAATTACTGGTCACTTATCGATGGTCATTTTCGTTCTACTCTATCTAGTACAAATAGTACTACTTAGATTACTTTGGTATGTTTTCATAAGTTTCTAGAATAGTAATATTGCCTTCAGATGGTCTAGTCTAGTTAATAGTTTTCTTACGTTGAAAAGCGATTTGGTACATAGGTGCAAAGATGTATGTGCATTTCATTTCATTCATTTCATTTCATTTCATTTATTCATTAACAATTTTAAACTGTGTCTGAATGTTTTACAATAAAGAAATCACATACATGCTAAAACCAATGCGCAACTAAGATCCATAACATTAAAAAACAATAAAAATATAAAATAATAATTAATAGTCTAAGCATGTCAGTTCAAGAACCGATTATTTAAATAAAATAAAATCTAATAAAAATGTCAACAAACTTCAATAAATAATCTAAACATGTCATAGCAATCTTCATATAAATAATGTAAAAATGTCTCAAACCACTGTAAATCAAACTAATTCGATACATGTATTAACAAACTTCAACAAAAACTATAATATAAAGTAAAACGCATCGTACCCAAAATTCATTACAATAGTGTAATATACACCATAACCATTTAATTATCTACATATCTTAAAAAATTGAAAACCAAATTAATTTAAGTAATATAAAAATTTCATAATCAAATATATTCAAATAATCCAAAATTGTCATAACCAAATCAAATTAAATATTCTATACATGTTATCACAAAATTCATTCATTTTACTCGTAAACTAAATCTAGTTATATGTATCATTTGTGGTGTATAGTCATAAATTCATTAACGGAATAAAAACATTTTTCCAACAAAAATTCCCTGAGTCTCCTTTTAAACATGGTTTTGGGCATTGATTTATGTCTTAGCATTCAATCTGCCTGTAGCAATTGCCTCAGTTACCCTAAGACAATTTGTAAGCATCAGCACTCTAATTGTGTAACATTATATCAAAAAGTTTTTTATTTTAAACTTTTTAGTTATGGTAGATATCCCGCACTAATCTAATTGCGTTATTCGTTCATTTGTCGCGCAGATACTGCATGCAAATTTAAGACTTATATGGTTTTCACATGGGTCCCATTGTCCGAATGGAAACCAAATTATTAATGGGACCACACGGGAAGCACCAACTTTCAAATAAAAAAAGAATCATCAAAATCGGTTCACCCAATCAAAAGTTATAAGGTAACAAACACTAAAAAAAAATAAAAAAAATATAGGTGTAATTGATAACCTCCTCCTTTTTTTGAAGTCGGTTAAAAAGAATCTGAATCATTTTGAAGAATTTTGCTATTCCATTGCTTCTTATGTTCGGAAAACTTGTCTGCTTAGTAACGTAAATAACACAATGAATGTGGTTGAAATGTCAACATTTACGCCATTCCTCCTGTTAGGTGTTATGCAATCACCCCACAGTTTGTTGGAACTTTTTCAAGTTTGTGACCCTGAAAGATGAGATCTATGGAGTGAGATGTATCTTTTGATGTGATTATAATTGATTTTGGTTCTGAGGCTGACTCCTGTGTTTTAAAAAGAAGAAAACAAACATCCTCCGTGTTTGATAGATGCTTCATGAGTTTTAAGGTGCAGCATTTTTGAATGATGTTGGCTATCGTGCTGTCCTGTATCGAGTTTTTTTTTACTGTCATTGTAAGTTTCTACAGAACTTGGTCGTCCATTTAATTAATCTTATCTGTCCAATTATTATTTCCTATGATAACATCAATTGTGGTGCAATTGCACGCTCTGTACATGTGCGTCCTATTGACAAACAAAAACGTGAATTGACGTTTACACTACCCTTTAACTGAAGTGATAGGTAACATCTTTATCAGTCACTGCTTTACGTAACTTATTGAGAATTATGTACAGTATTAGCATCCATTAGTTTAGTCAAACACAACATACATGATTGACGTCAATGTGGCTATTGTAAATTAAATATACCTAAATTAAGTCAGAACAGTTGCTAGTCGAGGTTTGAGTCCAATTTCAAAAGATCTTTCAATGATTTCACGGCTTAAACCGTATCTATCTTGTCCATAAAATAAAGTGGCTATTACATCGACGAAAAATGTTATTTTATTTTGTACACTGTGATTAGTTGCATCGGGGCGTTCGATTTGTGCTCGGAAATGATTTTGTACGCACACCCAGTATTTCTTTTACAATGTAGTAGTGTAGCGGGCAAATACTTAAATATTTACATTTCAACGTTTATGTTTAACTCAAGAAAAACACATTAACTCAGATCACTCACTACCACACATTTGCATGTGCAAAGTGATATAAAAAGTGAGTACTTAGAAAGAAGATTTCATTGCTGACAAACAAAGTATATTTTTGCACGCGCCATTTTTCATCTTTATGTATCTAATAAAGATGAGCATCGCCCCTATGTTGTCGAGAGATCTCAAACATGTCTGGAAAATTATGAAAATATTTATAATGTATGTGTTAAAATTATTATACAGAATTCCACGACGGCACTGAAGTGATAACTGCGTTTCCGTCGCAATGTCAAATTCCTGAATAAAAAGAAGTGACAGATCAAAATTTATTGCCACTTTTATGTAGTGTTATCTGCATTCTTTCGAAAAGTTCTTTACCCGCCTTTCGTATAAATCAGAGGGGTGTGATATAGAGTTTGAATCGGTACTGTGGCGATAAAGAGGAACAATTTATAAATGCATACGTGATGGTGAGGTTCTGTAGCGAATGGCGAGGCTGAATGAACCGCGCTTGTCACGCGACGCCTGTTACGTAAAGCCGAGTTTCCACAATATTACTTAGCTTACTTGTTTGCGGTAAAAAGGCAACTGACGTGTTAATTGCATTGCAGTATTGCTAATTATAATATTAACTTGCATTTTGATTCGTATCGAGAAACCGGCTCCGGTGTGTTATGGACAGTTATTTCGAGTTTCGTTTGCAGTACTGCACGTGTATTTGTGGTTATAACAATATTGAGGCAAAAACTGCAGGTCAATGTATTATTAATTGAAGGTAAAAGATGGGTAGGTATAACTTCGCCTGAGTTGTTAACTGCTAAACAAATTACGCTTGATGTAATCGTATATTATTCGCGCACGATTGTTCTCAAAGAACTAGAAGTCATTTCGCAATGTAAAAGGCAATCACTGCTTTATAACAACCTGTGGTGTTTGAGCTCACTAGTTTTAATAATGACAAGGTGGTGAACTAAATTATCCCGCGTAATTGCCGGTTCTGATGGCCACAGCTTGCGTCGAACCTACAAGGAGGCGGTGTATTCGCTTAAACGACCAATTTGGAGTCCAACAACAGTTTTATTGAGTGTATCACGCAATAGGAGAGCCGAGGCAAACAACCCCGCCTACACTCGCGACTCGCGACGTTACACCGACAGACTTCTATTTACATACACGTCAGGGTTGCCAGATAAATCGTGTGTAACAACGTAAATATCATTTATTATGCGGTGGAAGTAACATTCAAAAATACGATTTTAGCATTGAATTTATTTTCGTTCATGTCAGAGTTATTTAATCGGCATGGTTGCATGATGCGGGAATGATATTAGAGAAGGAACGATGACGATAATATTTGCATATGTTTTCCTCAAAGTGATAGAGACGGAAGTTGAAGAATGTTAACCTTTGACAACCCTGTGAGTGCCCATTATTGTTAAGTTGCGGCGACCGTCGCCCACGCGGCAACACACCGACAAAGTGGTGTTAATGTGTGCGCCACCTGTGTGCACGGGCGCCATCAATATGCCAAGCGAATTGTATGAAAAACTAGCGCTGATTAATTTGTATTTGTAAAGGTAGTTTCAATTATCTTGCTATATTCGCAAAACGAGTGATGTCGATCTAAGGCTTATAATGTTGGCCATTCAACGACTTGTAAGTTATGTATTTTTCGGCTTTCAGAAAGCGTTTTTCTTGCGAGACAATAATAAATATTTCCGGAGAATAGTAGGTGTTCTCTGACCGAGTCTTTTTAGAAAGAAAGTACTTATCTCGTGGCGAAATGTTTTCATGGGACATTTAAAATTCAAAGCAACTATTTCGCGTAAATATCCAATTGAATTGGTGCTGCATTAGCATTAATTAGCGAGTTCAACAACCGCTGTCGAACTATGTATTAGGTACAATTTTCTTACAATTCTGGCTCATTACGTTACAGTGACACTGTGACACTACAAAACTCGTCAATGGATTTAATGAATTACGTTAAAAACATATGAAGTAGCTACAACTGTGTAATCAAAAATACCCACTAACTTTAGGATGTAAACATACCGGCTTATGTGCTTATCATGTGATGTGTACATGGCTGATATTCAAATTATGACGTGGTCAGTGTACACTTATGGTCCATTAACCGTTTCTGAATTATTTACTCTTAAAATATTGAGTTTATTTTATTGTGTATCTCAACTTCTTGTGATAAGATAACAGATGAACGCTAAACTTTATTGTTGTGTCTTAGTTAAATTGGACATCGAACCGTAAAATGTTTATAAATTTTATATGTTATTGACAAGTTAGGTCGCCCACGCTTTTCCGAGTCGATTTTTTGGATATGTGTGCTTTGATCCTCAATTTCACTTGCACAGTGAGTAGAAATTAAAGCGTTCTATCCGCCATTTTTTGCATTTTCAGTTGTGTAGCATGAAATATAACATCACCTTTCAAAAAAACCCCGTCAATATTAATAACCGCGCATAACCTTCCATCAAAATATTTAATCTCATTTCTTTATATTACAGAAGAAAAATAATAATGAGCTTTAACTAAAACGTTAATGTCAAGGATTAAACCTACACTGGATGTAAGTTAAATCTGCGTTTCAAAATTATATCAAAGCAAATTCTTTGACCTTTACTTGTTACAAGTAAGTACAAACGTTAATCAAATATTCTATTAGGAGATAGATAATTTTGTTTACAGTGATATATTTGGCAAAATAAATAGTCGAATCAATAATAACGCAACGGGATTAAGCAGACTAACTACTAACGTCACAGTAGTTAATAGAAATAATGTGATACCTGAAATTGTTCATTAGCGGAATCTGTGTTCGAGGAATTTGTGGGAAAACCGACACATTGTTGAAAATGTGCGGATTTTAATTGGTTGTCAGCTCCGCCCACACCCGGTCGTCGCTAAATGGAGTCTATTTTGGACTGCATTAGATAGATACACGGAACAGCCTTTTGAAATCCGGGTCACTTCTAATTTTAATCCCTCTCTACCCTGTGCCATTTATATCGGATGCTTTTTAACCAGCTCAGTTTGCAACGGCAGCTCAGGCTTAGGGTATAGGAAAATATGCTTTCGTTGCAGGTGCATAGCTCTATACTTACCTACATAATTTTGAATGATTCTCACATGATTTGCATAATCTCGCATAAAAACAAGTGTTAGTTAAACCGTTATTAAATATTATTAAGCAGGGTAAGTAGCACCTACCGTGGTTCGCACCTTCTGCTAACGCTCTGATACTCAGTGCCAAAAATAGTAACTCTAATAAGATTTATATTTTAAATTAAAATTGATTAACTCTACATTACGTAAGTGGCGGGACTTACGTAATGTAGAGTTAATGAATTTTAATTTAATATATAAATCTTATTAGAGTTACTATTTTTGGCACTGAGTATCAGAGCGTTAGCAGAAGGTGCGAACCACGGTAGGTGCTACCTACCCTGCTTTGACAAAAAAATCTATTGATCCTACCTATGTTGTATTTAATTATATAACGGTGAAAATGAAGCGGCTATACTGTGTTAAGTAAGTGTTAGTTAAACCGTTATTAAATATTATTAAGCAGGGTAGGTAGCACCTACCGTGGTTCGCACCTTCTGCTAACGCTCTGACACTCAGTGCCAAAAATAGTAACTCTAATAAGATAAATATTAATAATTAAAATTGATTAACTCTACATTACGTAAGTGGCGGGACTTACGTAATGTAGAGTTAATCAATTTTAATTTAATATATAAATCTTATTAGAGTTACTATTTTTGGCACTGAGTATCAGAGCGTTAGCAGAAGGTGCGAACCACGGTAGGTGCTACCTACCCTGCTTTGACAAAAAAATCTATTGATCCTACCTATGTTGTATCTAATTATATAACGGTGAAAATGAAGCGGCTGAACTGTGAAAATCTTGTACGGTTCACAGCCTACGGACACGGCCACTCGGAATAGCAATAGCTTTTACATGTTACGACAAAAGTAAAAATACTTGTACTGCCACTTTAGCAGCGGACATTGACGTGTGAAATGAGAAACGAAATAAAAATAATTACTTCTTTAGGATTCTCACACAAAGGAAATTTCAGTAGATACTTAGGTAACAGTTGTCTACTGATTAATATCTTGATAAATACAATGAGCACTGTCAGAAAATGAATTCTAAATCAGAATCAGAGCCGGCGACGTTGCTGGAGCGCTCTGTCGACTCAAATATTTGAGTAATGAGCAATTTCACAAAAGCGTAATATTGATTTATTCTGAAAATATTTCTCCCACTTCACAGAATATAATGATAAATTAGTTAATGTGTAACTTGTTTATGAATGATAAAGTATATTTTTTTATAAATAGTGAAATGTTGTATCTAATTATATAACATTCGAAATCACGTGTTTTATGATTGAGCATTATCTTATCTGGCATTCAACGATTTTGAAGCAATGAAATAGTAAAGATTGTCCAAATGATCGTGTGTGAGACGGAGTCGGAAATTTGAATAGGTAGACAAGTTAGCGGGCAATGTGAAGGCCACGAAATGCTGTTCGATTAATATAAAGTTGATTCATTTGGGGTGTAATTTATCTATTATGTACGTATTTAGAAATAGGTATATAAGTATATTTATCAGTTGTTTGGTTACCATAGTACAGGCTCTGCCTAGTTTGGGATCAGATAACGGTGTGTTGGTTGTCCTAAGATATTTAATTTTTATTTATTTATTTCACGAGTTATTCGGCGTTAAAATGTGGTGTCATCAGTCATCGGGGTGTGAGTGACGTAATCGGCGCTCTCCCGTCTCCGGTTTGATGGAACATTCATAAGTGCTATTGTCGCTTGGCGGATACAGTAGCCGGCTGCTACACTGCTCACGTCCTCAGATTCGCAATCTTTATGCCATGTGGACAGGATTTGATGCCTAGTAACGACAGCTTCGCGAGAAATAAATATTATTTTAGATTTTAATGCACCCACCACACAAGCTAGCTAGCTAGATAATTTTCGAATAAAAATTTACTTCTCATTAACAGTGCTTCTAATAACTGGTGGCGAGTTTGTTATAATTCGTATGATTTCTATTTCATTTCTAACGTCTCTATAATTTGTTTTATTATTTAAATAATTGTTAAATAGATATTGTTATCGATTGCGATTATTTATTAGAATTTCCATTTAATACTAGATAAGTACATAGGTATTTTTTTTGTGGTGAATGATTAAAACTAAATTGATTAGAAAAATAGGTAGATTTAGTTTAATTGAATTATATCCGTATATTTAAAAAAAAATGTATATATTGCCATTTATTCAATTTTCTCTTTGCGCTTTTTCATTTTTATTCTCTAAAGCAGTTTAGATTATAAATTCATGATCGACACAGGAATTATATGGTGTTTATCGCAAAATAATATCCCTGTAGGTTAATTGGGGCCATGTTTAAAAGGAAATCAGCCGATTAAACTGTTACATTTGGGGATAAACCGTTTAACCGAATACCTAACAAACAAACGTTTTCCTCTTTTATGATATAAATGAGTATTAATAGATATAGGTAGGTAGCTACAGGACAAGTAAATGGCAACCAACTAATAATGCAAAAAAGGGGAAACTATAGTTATGTATTGATAATGAATTAAATAGGTACCTGTGCCAATGATTATTGAGGTAAAGATACAAAACTCCTAACAGAGAATATGTGATGGCAGATTAAATTAATTACTTATACCTTACAGCTAGAGGTTGCAATCGAATATTCGAATATTCGAATTATTCGAATTTGCTTTCCAAATTTATATTCGAATAGCAAATACATATACATTAGAATATTCGAATACTACCAAAAAAATTACTAGTCTAAAGTCTATGTTGGTAGAACTTAAAATTTGTAGTTGATATTCAAATGATGACGATGCAGGAGCGCCAAGACAAATACACCTAACTCAGGCTTATGACGTGTTAATGTGCATTTCACCAACTAGTGTAGAGTGCGATAGGGTATTTTCAAATTCGAAGTAGGTATATCTGTAATCATCTCATATATAAACTAAACGATGATTCCATGGGCGCTTTACGTTTCCTCAGGTCTCACTTTCAAAGAATACGTAAATAATAATAGTTATTTACGTATTCTTTGAAAGTAAAATAAATAAATAAAGTATAATAATTATTATGCGCTGTGACTGAAACGATTTAAAAAAATTTTTAATGGCTTAAAAAAGTTACCCATTTGTTAATTGTTTTAATTTTATGTGTCCAATTTTATCATGTTTTGATTTTAATTTTCTAATTGACGCTATTACATAGATTTTTTATTTTTTTTATTTGATTTTTCCAATTTTAATTTTATGTGTCCAATTTTATTGTTTTGATTTTAATTTTATAATTGTTGCTAAGACATTGTTATTTTTTTTTAAATTTTTGTATAAATAAATAAAAGGCTGATTTTTTAAGTGGTTTTTTATATTTTGAAAATATTCGAATAATATTCGAACATCACTGAAAAAATATTCGAAAATCAAAATTATCGAATTTTTGCAACCTCTACTTACAGCATAGTTTTCCGTACTAAGTGAACTCAGGACTGTCTTTTGTTTTCTGTTATAGCACTTTTGGCTTAAAATACGGTAAAGAGTTTAAATTAAGAAGCGCATCGAATTCGAATTTATCGAAGTTATCCGTATCAATCCAGTGATGCAGGATTGGTCTAATTAGCGGTTGTATTATTTTAATATAGCGTTGGGTGCTGGATACGTCTTTCCAGTGACACTGGATTCCGCTGGGAAAGATTAGGCTAATCAGGGTTCCAAAACTTGAAATCCTGTAACTTTTCTTCAATCATGAAACATAAGGACAAAGTACAGAAACACTTAGAAATTGCGATCGTTAATTTACAAGCGTTATTTCCTCTCACAATGTCGCAAATATTGTGTCCGGCTGCCAAACACTTTCGGATAATAAGCACGCTTATCCGAGAATAGCGGACATCAATCAAAGCGTCACGTCAATGGTCAATAGACAGTGTTTGTGTCAAAGTGCCAAGTGCTTTCCCCTGGCGCGCTGGCGGCCGGCAGCCAGCCAGAGGACGCGCGGCGCTGTCCGTTCATTCCTCACACATAAATAAACAATTGCAGTCCATCCCTGTATCTAAGAGTCCAATATATTAGCCGTGTATGCAAACACTGCCTTGATAATAACAATTACAATTATTGTTAATTCACCAAAGGTCACACGGCTATCTATCACGCAGATTGTTGTGTTCATTAAAAGCTTTGTTTTATGTTTGATACATGCATAATCAAATAAATGTAACACCTAAAATATGTATATGCATGATTTATACTTATGACTTGCTGTCGTGCTAGTGGAACCGAGTAGAAAGTAAGTTGATAAATGACTTGCCTTATAAACTGTTTGCGTGTCCTATTTTGCAATATATTTGCAAACATATCGATGCTGACCTCGTGTGAACAGTTATTGCTTCTCTATTTAGATTCCATTCGTGATTGTTACACGCGTAGGCTAACGCAGTCGTCCCTTGAATATAAAGAACAGATCTTAGTGGCCGCGTGACTAACCTGCTAGGAGGAATTACCATCGATTGTATGCTAAACAGCGGTGACTGCGCCCGCGCCACAGCCATTGATCGTCCGACAGTACCTAAACACCCGCGGCGATAGAATCCGACGTGATTATCAAAAGCCAAATTCAACCATAATGGCCTTGTCGCCGTAAAAGTCTTAGTATACGCACCAAACATAGTTGCCATTTGTGTTCACCAAACGGAACTTATGAGTAAGTCTATTCATCGGATACCGCATTACGTAATCGTTTATTAGTGTGCTATTATGCATTTTGTGGTTTTGATTATGCTTGCAAAATGCAGTGGTTGAATGAGGTTGACTTGGTAACAAGGACTGTTGACATAAACGGAATAACCAACCTGCTAGACACGTGTCTCAAATGGACTTTCAACTTCTTACGATCAACTCTACCTCTACGACGGAGAAATTTCGAGAAGGTTTTTATGAACTTGATATCGATTATGTTTCGCTTGAAGGCTCTTCGTGAGAACTATTCGTGGTCTTCGCTCGTCTTCATTAGTATTATTAGTGAGAGCTCTATCTTTTTAATTCGTGTGACTAAATTGTATAAACTACGATATTTCCTAGCCTGCTTTCTTTTAAACAAGTATTAGTCATTTTAGAGCGTGCGTTCTTTTAAAGCATTTGCATAGTTAGTGTCTACGAGGTCACGCGCATATCAGAAACATCAGTGTAAGCTTTCAATAATTCAACTCAAAGATGAGCCAAGGTTAAATGAAAGTTACATTTGATTGATTCCGTGTTTAAAAGAAAAACATGCTCTTACATTTATTTTTAAAACAAAAGTGTACAAAATAAATATAATAATATTTAAATGTGTTCTGGTGATGTAACAAATCACTCTGTTTTTCAACCGTTACCAATTTATCTGTAGAGAAAACAAATACTGTTATCAATGTTTATAAATTTGGCTTTATTAAAAATAGATCTTGTGGAGGCACGTGTACGGACTTATGTTGGCAACACAATACAAAAATAAAGATTTTGTTACAAATATGTAAACACAATGTGTTTTACTGATCGTATATTCTGGAAAATTCCCAACTTAGGAGGTGCTTGCCCCTTAGTAACGCTATATCAGTAATAACCTCCTGATTTGATGTTATATCGATATCTTCCCATTTACAGTATCAAGTTACTTACAGTTGATTGAAAAACAAACAGTGTATACCCACTGAATATTACCTTGTTATCAGTCGCATGTTTGTGCACTTCCCGGGTTAATTCGAGTGAATTCGGTCACAGCGCTTAATATCACTTGGATGTTTGTTTAACCGGCATTGGGTCAGATAAGATAATGCCTATACCAGCTGTTGTTGCCAACTGGCCGAGTGCTATCAACTGACCCGTGCTAAGATCGTTCTGACCCACCAGGGTTCCTTGACGACAACGAATTTGTTTTTATCGTTATATCGATGGCCTAGCTACTGTAGTATTGCGAACTTTAAACTCTACTCAGAATGAAGGCTGCTCTACTTGAGTAGTCTTCGCATTAATAAGTATTTCAAGTTCTGCGAATCTTGTCATGATAAATAGCAGTATTGTTTTATTTTAATCTATTCTCTAGGTCTTTTTGTAATAACCTGTCTGCCTATATCGCAGTCACAGTATTGCCTTGGTAAAAATGAATACTTTTTCTTTCCTTTTAATTTGCTACGCTTCGATGTTGAAGACAGAGTTTGCATCAGTAGTGTTGAAGAGTTCTTTTGTTGACGGAACAGCCGTGGTGCTCTACATTTCCACTTGACCGAGTGCGGTTTACAGATATTTTGTAATTATATACATATTTCGTCGATAAGTTGTGCCGATACCGTCGGTCACGTACACACTCGCCAACTTATTCACACACAGATAATATTGAGAATACCTATACAAAAAAGCAACCAGACCACACTCTGCACTAGAACAAGTCTGTTTCGAGCAAGATATCGGTTCATGTTCTGACTAATTGCCTATAATCGCACCTTGCTGACAAAAATAAAACAAGCTCTTTAGTTGCGATGGTACTTTTAAAACGATTAACTAGCGATAACATTGACAAGTAACACGGATGAAGAATCACCCAGTAAACAAGAAATACTACTTTTATCACTTTTTACGGGCGCTACGAATAGAATCAATCAGCCAACAAAAAGTTTTTAATTCAAATTATCAACAGACACGTCGTTGTGACCGAGGTCGACATAGAAACAAGGTACATCGTCAATTGGAAGAGTAAATAATAAATATTTGGAAGTGAGAGCAACGCATGCGGATGTAGGCTGACGTCACAATGGAGGCACAAGCCACACAACACCACCGCCGGCCACCGCTATGCGCTTGTTGACACATGCGCACGCGTTCTTCGAGGAAGAACCCTCTGTCAATGGACCGAGGAAGATGCCACTCGCTGTTTTCAAAACGTTAGCCAGAATCGCTAATACTGGGATTCGAGAGCGTCAATATGTTGTGTAAACACAACGAAAGCTAGCTCAGGAAACGAACGATTCACAGCGTACTAATTATGCGTGCTGCGAGTTCAGTTTTCACCTTTCTAAACACCTAGTTTAGCAAGGTTTATCAATAGGTGCAGTGTTGTAGACGTCCTTGTCGAGCGCTCTGTTAGATTTGACGATAATTGTTAGTGCTAGTTGGTGGTAAGGCACGGTAAAATTAATAGGCAACATTGAACTTGAACGTGTGTTGCGGTGCGTGCGGATGACGTCACTCACACGTACACGTGCGAGGCGGCGGCACCACTCGCGCCGCGGCCCCGCAAGGCCGCTGCCTATCGCACCGGGCACATCGCGCCGCACCGCCGTGCCACCGTGCGCGCCTAACTAACCGTGAACACAGCCTCACATGTATACATAACTACATATTTTATATAGCTATACACACACACCGAGTGCCTGCTACGTTCAACACGAGAAAAGCCGATTTAAACTCACACATTCTTAGAATTAATTAATCATTCTGATGGTTCTGCAATATACAGCAAATAGCTACATTCAGTTATTTGCTCGATTATAGCGAACTTATTGGCTGATTCATGGAAACAATAATATTATGATGACAGAGAATGAGAGAGATAATAGTATATTTTTCTTTTTGAAAATTGGTAATGGATTATCGTGATTTTTTATGTTTAATGGAGCAAACACACCAAAGACCTTAAGTAGTGAGAGATTCTGGGGTACATAGAACAAAAAGCAACAAGTAAGAAAAATATAAGTCGTAGCATTTTCCTACTCACGGCTAATAGGATATAGCTCCGCCTCACACATTCACAATACGAGAATACTATTTATATCTGCACAAAAATCGATAAGTGTACGTATATCGCGGAAATTTACACTAAGGTTATCAGAACCATCATTGATAACAGTGATAAATAATGCAGGTATAATATATTTATGTAAATTGATGTCATAATCGATATCAATAATAAAGGTAAGAATTCGCGTATTTTTTCTCAGACGATAAATTGTATATAATTTTTTATGGTCATAAAAGATATTAAAGCGAGAAACTGGAAATGAAAATGAAAGCAATTTTTGATACCCCTAAGCCTAAGTTTTCTGTTCAGAATTTCAGAGACACCCACACGATTAAGGTATTGCTGGCTGACACTCTAGCAGACATTGTTATTATAAGGAGCGAACCCGAATTTTACAAGAAAGAACAATGAAATGAAACTTCAAAAAGATCCGTTGTCTAATTTGGACTCTAATATATTGTACTTCAAGAGATAGATCTTCTGAAAACTTATTAATTAAAATGCGGAAAAGCTAGCACCGTTAACAATATTAGGTAGTCTCTGTGTCATGGTTCGTGGAAGCTGCAGCCGGCAACTATTTGCCTCAGTCTGTCATTCCTAGAAGTTATATATCAGAGACTGTTGCTAACTTTATTGTTTTTCACCTTACTTGACCGGAATTTGATCCCGGAGCAAATTGGTTCTAACTTGGAACTGTTGTTTTATCGATAGTGCGATACGATTACTGAAGATAAAAGCCTGAAAGAAGACCAGATATCTACCCACAAAGATCTTCATTGTAGTAGCTGTAGGAGATTAATGCAATGTTCGATAACAATGAATGATATATGCACCCAGTGGCGGATCCATGGGGGGGCTAAGGAACCAAGCCTTAATGTGAACTTCATGAGACTTTTATTTGCTAGAACCTACCCCAGCAGGGTTAAGCCCTGCAAATCGACAATCCTAGATCCGCCAGTGCATAAAAAATGTGACATTCAAATCACGGATAGGACAAATGTTTAATCACGGATACTGCGGTTTTTTACTTGAAGTCAACTTATTATGCAAAGCGCCTTTCTAAGGTCGGAGTTGAATCCATTACGGCGGTGTCGTAACGTATCGTTACAAACTCATTTACCTTGCATAATATGGATACACATGATTGCATGTGTCTTGTCTAATATACTGTTTATTAAAGTTGCTATCTTTCCATAAACGAGAACCGATGGGGTATCTCCGTTCTTGTTTAATACCACCTTATACTGTTTATGTTTAAAGCAAAACTTGTTTACCATTAGATATAAATTTTCCATCGTGTTTAATGGGATTATCATGCAAAATAATGATTTTATGGACAAAAAAGGGATGTAAGTAACTATAATTTTAAAAACATTTTGTACTGATGCTCTATCAGTATATTTTCGTAAATTTGTCATTTAACTGCAAAGAAGATCTTAGATTTCATATCTCTATATCGGAAAACAACTTTATTTAGGCGTGTTTTAAGATGGACATGCAGATAAAAGTGTAAGAATCTTTTATGATAAAACCTGTAAATAGGGAAAAAATGTCGTTTGCTTATTAGTATTAGTTAATCTACAACAATCAACAATAAGCAACTAAGACCTCATGTGTTTTATTTTGGTATACCTACATAATTTCATATCTGCGCTGAGAAGCTGATTTTTCGATATGCTAATTACTGTTCTGCTTATAAAAAGATTTTGTACGAAATCTTTATATTTATTCTTAGTTTTCCAAGTAATCTATGATAATACCAGGCAAAAGATTATTACTTAGGTGCTATATATATACAGGGTGTCCAGTAAATAGCACGACATACTGCAAGGGGTGATAGCTTGGGTCACTACCTATCAATACAACTCAATATATGTTCAGCAAAATGTTACGGATTTTTTTTCACCACTGTAGGTTAAACTTAATTGATAAGAAAATAGTTCTGTGCAAATTTAAACAAAAAATAGTATTTTTTGAAAACATTCTTGTCTTTGATAGAAAAAAGACTTATCAATGAGTAAAGTAACTATTCACGAATAATTTGATGTAAATAAAAGTACTAGAAAAGGTTTTTTTCATTAAAAAAATCATCAAGCATCTCGCTTAAAAATCTGTTTCAAGGTAGAGATTTTTCGGTATTTCGGAAAACTTTGTAAAACTGTAAATCCGTAAGATTTTGCTGAACATATATTGTGTTGTATTGATAGGTAGTGACCCAAGCTATCACCCCCTGCAGTATGTCGTGCTATTTACTGGACACCCTGTATTTATGAAATAAAACTTCAACAAAAGCACGCTTGTTTGATAAAATATAACTGAGAATTTTAATCGCAAAGGATATTGCAAAACCTGGGACCTACGATTATGAAAGCCTCTGAAATCGTGAAGGCCGAATTCAAAAGATATTTAACCTGTCAATGTGCAAAATGGTGCTATTTATTACACTTGGAATATTTGAGTGCTTCTACTCCATCAAAAACTGAACAATTAATCCGTTTACATTTTCTTTACGATTTTATTCATAATTTGTTATGGAAATGAACGGCCTGCTGGCTATTTCATTCATATTAGTTAAGTACAATACTGAATCTACCTATTCGAATTATATTCAGATAATATTTATCCTATAATAATGGTCTCCGGGACATCTTTCTATAACAGTTGAAAAGACCATGAAACAAATCAGTGCTCTTATAATTCTTCATCCGATACGTAGGTAGCTAGCATGAGTGCAGAGCTGCAATGCAGTAACATGTTAAGGGCCTTGGTCCGGTTTAGTGCCGTAAAACGGTCACTTTATGAACCTATCTTCTCATTAACGACTTCGTTTGAAGATTTGAAAAAAATATATTTTTGCTATAGATTCATGTACATAATTTTTACAAGAGCACTTTTTTCGTAGGGTTAAAACCTTTGCTGTAAAAAAATATTTACGACAACCCAATTTTTTGGCTTATATTTCATACTCCTACTAAACAGCTTTGTTATTTGGAAATATTTTTACACATAAAAATAAACGGTTATAGGCACTACGATTTTACAATAAAATATTGTAAATTAATCAAAATTTTGCAAAGAAATACCCCCATTTTAAGCCGTCAAGGGTAGAGGGGCTCTGCGCAGGCGCGGGCTGCAGTCGTGCATTAGCATTCAGACGGGAGGGCTGTGTCGCTCGCTGCTCCGCTCCAGCTATCGACCGACTACGCGCGACGTGTGTGTTAGTGTAAATACTTACGAACGTATTGTAACAGTGTGTGTTTATAGACTAGCTCCTTGCAGAGGAGTCGATTTGTTTGTGCGCGTGAACGCTTTATTAGTGGTGGCATTTCTAAATACTTTTTTGTGTATATATTTTATTGTGTGAACTGTAACATAGTTTGTATTTAAATAAAAATGCCCAGGCAAAGAAAGTGTTTAATTTATTAGCGATTATCCTACAGTTATTGACTATTTCTGTTTTGTTGTAATTTTAAATTTTTAGTGTCTCCTTACCAAAACTGTGCGTTACAAAAACAATCTTTTTTTAAAAATTATGTTAATATTTCTCATGTAAGTGAAGTTGTCTTTCTTTAATCAATCACATACCTGCATGTTTAAAGAAATATGTCCAGTATAAACATCAAATAGTTGCGTCTTTCTAAAGTATCAGCCATTGATCCACTATTCGGTACCTTTTACAGTCGTAGGCAAAAATACCGACTTTCGTCCGTCTCTGCATAATCTTTGGTCGTTGTTTTAGTTTAGCGCGCCGCCGCCACTCGTTACGTGTGTGCGGGAGTATGGAGCTTAGCTCCGCCCATATGCTCAAGGTTAACGAGGATACTATACACCTTAACACGGTGCATGCAACATTCACTCAGTTGGTGTATTTGCGTATCGTACTTCTTGCATAAGTGGCGTATTTCGCAACACCCTACTACAGTGTAGCCGCGAAAGCTGTGACGTAACCGCTGCGCAGGCGCTGCCGACCCATTGATTAGACCAAGCTGTGAATGTAACCAGTTATTTAATTCTAATCATTATTATTCTCAACTTTATCACTGAAGAATAACAGTGATATTCATAGGTTGGCAATGGACATAAAACAATGTGATAGATAATGTGGCAAGTACTGAATAACTTTGTGTATACTTGCCTGCCCGGCTAGCAACGTCACGAAATATTATATTTAAACATAAAACCGTTTTCCACGTGTAAGATTTTCTTAAACGAATACCCACGCAGTTTAAGGAAATACTGACTAAGTAACCTTTCATAACTTGTACCCGAAAATGTAGGCGTAGGTAACAGACAGAAAAAAACATGGAGTAACATCGAGAGGTCGATGTTAAAATATTCATACAAAAGAGGGTAGTCGTATTTTTAGTCAGGACTAGTGTTCCAAGGAGGTGGCCGGTCAACAACATCCATCAAAGTGCGTTTCGAATAAATCGAGTTGGGGGCGACACGTACATACGTACAGGCAATCTATACGAAACTACCGAGTACATATGGTGAAGTTATGGAGATCTCTGGTAAACCATGTGACTATGAGCAGATTATAAAATTTTCCTTAACAAATATATTTAAGACCATTCCTCGCACATAGTGATGTTTATAATCGCTTAATTCATTCCACAATCGAATGTCAATGCGGATAATGCATTGCTGGGAATATCCCACGACACCTGTGCAGTCAAAACAAACTTATAGATAGATTCAGCCCATGTTATCTATATATTAATACGTGAAGCTAAAACTTTGGACCCTTTTTTACGAAAATTTCGCGGACGGAGGAGTATGAAATTTGGCACAGTTAAATTTTATATGGAGAAGGAGTTCAGACACCTAATATTTTTTATATAAAATGATGTATTTCTGTTTAAATGAATTATGGTCAAATTTAGACCAGTGGGCGAGTACTAGTTTACATAAAATAATCAGGCTTGACCATAACTGGATGTGGATACCTACCTAGCTGTATGAAATCTTTTGCTT
This sequence comes from Aporophyla nigra, assembly GCA_947507805.1. NCBI lineage: Eukaryota > Metazoa > Arthropoda > Insecta > Lepidoptera > Noctuidae > Aporophyla > Aporophyla nigra. Next base: position 15,484,895 of record OX382309.1, on the reverse strand, counting down.
AATAAAAATCTATAAATTAATTCATTCACTGCTGATACTAGAAGCTTGATATTTTGCGAAAGTAGGAAGGATTTTTGAAAATGCACCCCGAAACAGGATATTTTTGGTCGATGGGAATCGCATCAGGCACACCGCTTGTTTTTTTAATAAACCAGCCGAACTATTCTGAAAAAAAATTCTAACCTCGAAAATGTACCTAAGTGAAGTGAGGTGTCAATTCTGTCAATCTTTAGCATCATGTAAGATGACAGCTCACTTCACCTAAGTTGTCACGGTGAGATTGGTACAGAATAGTCCAGCTAATTTCAAATGGTGTGCCGCGTGAACGTAGCTGTTGACACGGATAACGAGATGAGTTTCACAGCATTTGTCATTGTAGACATGTGTCAATACAAGTAGTGCACAGTTCCAGAGAATGTCTAGTCTAAACATAGGACGACGTATTGAATTACGGACACCTGCTTTCAGTTAAATTCAGTGCTTCCTCTTGTCAGAGTCGAGCCCACCCACCTACCACCTATAACTTATTAGAATTATGCTTTATCGTTTGGAAATACAATATTCTGTTCTGTGACATTACTGTTACATGGAAGTTCATATAAATAACAATTTATATTTACACAGTTGGTTACCATGTTGTTGTATCCTTCTCAATCGCCTCGGGAAATACCAGTTCATTAAAATAAACTAATACCTAATAATATTTATGAATAAACTTAAGTCAGACTGACGAGTACTTTATAATTATGTTACTTTATCGTGTCATAACTCGTATCACAAAATTACTTAATGTAAAAACTCGTGTAGATTAATGACAGCGATTAAAAAAACATGTCAACTAACAGTAAACAGATAAAGAGGTACTTGGACTCGCTGAGTCGCTCCTCAGCTCCACACATAAGGTCTATCACCTTTTATATGCATCGTCGATTAATGAAAGCAAAATAATAGTTCCGGCATTGTTTGTAGCAGATGTATACATTGGTCGAGACGAAGGTAACAGTACAAACATCCAACTGCACAAGGGACATGTTGACAAACAACACCCTTTAATATAATCATTGTTTACCTTGCAACAATGTATGTTTGTAATGAATATTATTTAAATGCAAATTGTTTCACGATTTTCATTGTTTCAGTTGAACCAGAAATAGCTAGTGATTAAAAGTCGTCGTTTAGCTTTTTGTTAAACAAATATCTGCGTCTGTCTCCATTCAGGAGCGGCTCGTGACAATACTATGAAATATGCAGATTTTCCTGTAAATTATACGAGTAGCTAACTTTTGTGAATATAATTATAACTTACGTTCATTTACACGATAATAACAATTCGTGTGTTGATTTCTGAATGACATTTTCCGTGTCTATTATGGTAGGTTTAGTAAATTGATGAATTGATCTTCTTTCCTGTCGGTCTATTCTGCAAAAATCTCACCGTGAAAACTTAGGTGAAGTGAGTTTGAAATGAGCTGTCAACAATGTCAATCCCTAACATCAGGTGGAATGACAGTTCACTTCAAATTCACTTTTATAGTCTTTTACGGAATAAGACTATTGGATTTCGTCGAATCGCTAAGCGGATATTATGTACGTTCATAATTACTTATCTCTAATGTCTGGTAAATTGAAATTACAATTTCATTTAATAGATACCAATGCAAGTTTTCTTACGGCCACGCCTATCTTAGTTTAACTATGTGAGGTCTTTATAAAATGTAGTTAAAAGAAGCTGCTTTATCCTGACGTGAATTATTAAAAACCCGCCGTCTTTCGTTACTTAATAAAGAAATTAATAATAACTTTGAAACTTTTGAATTACGTAAAGGTAAACATTTTACAAGAGTTCACGACACCAGCTGTTCCGTGAAAAGTTTTGGGGTTGAAAGAGAAGTAGTATTCTACGGATTCCTTTTGTTTTAAATGTTGTACCATATTTTTAACTAATTTTATCCGCCACAGTGTGACACAAATACATAAATGTTGTGTTATTTATATTCGGTTTCGAAGATGGTTTGAATGTACATAAACAGGGTAAAAAAAAATGTACATAAACAGGGTAAAAAAAAATGTACATAAACAGGGTAAAACTAAAGTAAAGTTGGTTGTAACCACCTCAATAGGTATTTTTTGAAAATACATGTCATATAAAAGTCTTTATATTATTGTTTTTTTTTAGCAGCCTATAATGTTCCCACTGATGAGACACAGGCGTGTGTCATAAACCATCACGCGGGCCCAGTGCGGGTTGGTAGATGTCACATGTCTTCGAAATTTTGGATCTAAGACATGCCGGTTTCCTCACGATGTTTTCCTTCACCGTTTAGAGCAGCCTTTCCCAAAGTGGGCGATAACGCCCCCTTATGGGCGCTGCAGGCCTAAAGGGGGGTGGTAAGAGACCCAGAAAAAAAATGGGGGCGTTGTGTAGAGTCTACATTTTTTTTATGGTTTAAGAACTTTATTATTCCTCATTAAGAATTAACAATAATTCACTTACTGAGAAACTAAATTAACATAAAATGGTTTTGAGCGTACAAAAACGACGTAAAAGTAAAATATGAAGGTAGTGATATAAAATTCAAGTAAACAACTAATCACCAACCGAGTAAACACGGATATAGAGTAAAAGTTGATGTACTACTAGATGTGGCATACATGGCAGCGTACTTTCTAATAATGTGTTTTTTATTTTATTTATTATTTTTATGTTTTATTTGGTTGCACCCTTGCTATTTTTTTTTTTTTAATATAGGATTTTTTTTTTTTACATTTGTTTTTTTTTTTTATATTCTTTTCTTTTTTACTGACACAATATATAGGATTTAAGTTTATTTTTAAAACAAGACATACTTTTCGCTTCTTTTATTTCCATCGGTATTTTATTATACATGCTGACACCTTCAAATTCTATATTTCTTTTCCCGTAATTAACAGTTCTGGGAGGACGTGTTACTAAGAAATTGGAGTTTCGTAGTTTAATTTTGTGGACTTGACATTTTTTAGTGAAATTTAGGGTTGTATGGATATCTTTGTGTAATATTTTGCGTATTAGTATACATGTATAATACATATATGTTTGGGAAATGTTCATTATTTTTGTATCTTCGTATATTTTCTGTGTTGACGTTCGAAACTTGAAATTAAATAATATTTTGATTAATCTGTTTTGTGTTGTTTGTAAAGTTTCTAGATTAGATTTGGCTGCGGCTCCCCAGATTTCTATTAGGTAGTCTATATGTGGTTTAACTAAAGAATTATAAATTATGAATCGAACTTTCCGAGGAAGGCATTTATTTATATTATGAAGAGCTCCTGTCAGTGACAAAAGTTTACATCTGATTTTCTCAATGTGAGGCTTCCAACTCAGATAGTTATCTAAAATTAAACCTAAATATTTTTCTTTAGTTTTTCTTTGGATGAATTGATCATTTATTTTGAGTTGTATATCATGGCTTATTTTTTTGTTTTTGGGGGCAATCACGACATAGTTGGTTTTTGTGGTATTGATAGTTAGAAGATTTGATTGAAACCAGTCATTTAGTGAATTTAAATCATGTTGAATACAAGGTACCATAGCTTCGATTGAATGCCCAAAGTAAAAAAGACTTGTATCATCAGCGTAAAGCGAGATGTCGCCTTTGAGGCCTATCTTAGATATGTCATTAATATAAATTAGGAATAATAATGGCCCCAGAATTGAACCTTGAGGTACACCGAAAGTGACAGGAAGTGAACTACTCTGATATTTACCTATTTTGACAATTTGCAAACGATTTTGCAGGTATGACTTGAAAATCTGGAGTGCCTGGCCTGTGACACCGATGTCAGACAGCTTTTGTAATAACAGGTCGGGACTAATAGTATCAAAAGCTTTTTTGAGGTCAATGAAAATACCTAAACCTACTTGCTTTTGATCAATTTTGTTTTTTATTTTAGTTATAAGATCAATAGTTGCCGAAAGAGTATTTGAGTGAGGTCGAAAACCGTATTGTTTTTGATATAAAAAGTTTTTTGATTTAAGAAATGTATCTAAACGGTTATACAAGATTTTCTCGAAGATTTTTGAGATAACAGGAAGGACTGATATAGGGCGATAGTTACAAGGATCAGACTTACTTCCAGACTTGTGAATAGGGATAACTTTCGCAATTTTTAAGCCATCAGGAAAAATACCTCGATCCAAACAAAGATTTATACAGGCTGTAAGTTCATTTGCAATTAACTTTTTAACACATATTAAAGACTTAGTACTAATACCATCAATGCCAGAACTAGTATTTGGATCTAAATTATCAATAATTTTAATAACTTCATCCGTGGTTGCTGGCATTAAACAATTTAGTTCTGTTGAGTCACGTGTTACAGGTTCTTGAGCTTGGTTTCCAGTTAACTTGTCACTGATAAGGTTTGCTAGTGATGACCCGATAGTTGAAAAGTAAGAGTTGAACCTTTCACATATTTCCTTTTGATCTGTAATAGTACCATTGTCAGTCTCGAGTTTATCTGGTCCCGTCCTTTGTCTGATTTTATTTGCGGATAAATCATTTATCAGTTTCCACATTTTCCGTGGTTTTGCCATGCAGTCCTTAAAACATTTATAGTAATATGTATTTTTTATCTTTTGTATGTTGTGCGCTACTCTAGCTTTTGTTTTGTCAAATTCCGTTCGTAATGCCGTGTCTGGTGTATTTGATTTGCATTTTTCCCATAATATGTTCCGCTTGTTAATATCATGTATGATTTCTTTTTTTATCCAATCTTGCCGTGGAGGGTTCAAAACTTTTGTTTTAGAAATTTTGCTCTTTGATAAACAGGACTGTAATTTGTTAGCCAATCTCTCATAAATGGGTTCATCATCGTTTGCATGGTTTATAATGTCTTCAAAGCTCTTATATAGTTTTGGGTAATCCAATGCCGTATATTCTATTTTCATAAGGGGGGGAGGGGCATACTGTTTAATTTCTAAAAATATTTGCTTATGGTCGGACATCGCAGATTCAATCATGGCCAAATGAAAGTTATTTTCCTGTAGGTTGCACGAGACATGATCTAATATAGTTTTGGTCGAGATAGTTTCACGGGTACAATATTTGTAATCAATTTTGTTTAGAATTTTGAAGTTACTTTCTTTCAGTGTGTTCCTGTAGTTACGAATGGCTCGGTCTGGGTTCAGCAAGTCTAGGTTAAAATCGCCAAATACTATCGCTCTTTTCTTCTTCTGTAATTGTTGCGAATAAATTTGAAGGAAGTTTTCCACATTGCTTTTGTCTGGTTTGTATATGGCACCAATGCTCAAAGATAACTTTTTTACATAAATCCAGAGGTAATGAGTGTCGTCTATACAATGTTCTTCTATAAGATGGTGTTTTAGGTTGTTGTGGACGAATATTGAGACCCCGCCTCCTCTTTTATTTTGTCTAAAGTTATAATAATGGGTGTAGCATGGAATTTGAAGTCTTCTTACCTCGTCATCACTTTTGATCCATGTCTCAGAAAGTACAATAATGTGCGTGGTTGCTTGTAAAGATGCGATAATACATTTTAGCTCATCGAATTTGCCTGGTTTAACTATACTACGAGCATTGGCATAGAAAAATTTTAGAGATTTTTTTGTTGGGACGATATCAGTGTAATTATTGGTAATTTGGTATGTTATTTTCTCTGAGCAGGAAGTTAGTTTTTTGAAGTTGTTGACACAGTCGACGGTACTTGTTCGGTTGTCGAGATGATTTTAGGTACTCCTTTAATGTACTTAATGATTAAGTTATTTTCCCCAACAGAAGTGCGTTTTTGCAGCTCGTCTTTCAGATTTTGCATATATTTACGCTGATATGGTGTTTGGTCGGAATAAATTTTTATGTTCTCGATGTTCAGGTTCTGTTTGTTCCGCAATATAGCTTTCGCTGTGTCCTCTGATGAAAAAAATACTTTAATGGGTCGCGAATGGTCGGGCTTATATTTACCAAGACGCATTATTTTCTCATGTTGGGGGCAGTCATTGTAAGCAAGTTTCATTATTCTGGTAATTTCAGTCTTTTCGTATTCTTGGCGTTCAGTTGTTGATTTGTTAATAGGTTCAGCGATACCAGAAACTATAACATTTTTAGCTCGCATATTTCGTTCCTTGATTTCGTGTGCAAAATCTTCATATGTCATATGCGCTTGGTCTGAAGTCGATGGAGAAATACATTTGAGTTTATTTACTTCGACTTCTAGAAGCATAACTTTTTGAGCCGTGTTTTCAGAAACGGTAGTTATTTCATTAAGTTTAGTTTTAATATTTACATTTTCTACGGTTAGGTTTTCAATTGTTTTACTAATATGGCCCACTTCATTCCTTATGGCAGTGACTTCTTGACACAGCTTATTGTAATTTTCTGCTTGGTCATTTTTAGAGGTCTTCAAAAGTGACATCATTTCGGACATTTGCTTTCGCAATTCAGACAACTCAGTTTTTATTAAGTCATCATCGTTGGGTAATTTTCGTTTATAATTACGATGAGTAATCTGTGGAGTTGTATCGATAGATATTTCAGACAGATTTGGTTGAGAGCCACCAACTCTTTCGGTGAAGCCACTTCCAGGCGGTGAGCGTATTGGATTCATTGTATATCTGTGTTTAGTAAGTACTCACGTGAATCATACGCGCACCGCAGGTGTGAAGAATACAAAAAATGATGATCTTGTCTCTGTTACCCAAGGGGGTGAAGAGAGCGGCGATGCGTCGTTGCTTCGGCACTGGGCTTGACACTCAAAAGAAATTCGTCACAACTTAGTCACAGTTAATTTTGCAAAATAAGTTATATTTCAATTACTTAAGATTTGAAATGGGTTGATGAGAATTTGATAAGTTTTAAAATAATTTACGACACGTCTGCTCTGAACGCTCGACAGTACAGCTCCCTGGGTTTTCTGGGTCCCTTCAGCGCCCACAAGGGGGCGTCATCGCCCACTTTGGGAAAGGCTGGTTTAGAGAGAAATGGTGATGAAATAATTTACACAAAATTAAGCGCCTGCCTGGTTTGAACTCACGATCTACAACTAGTAAGTCGCGGTCGTTACCAATGAGCCAATAATGCTCTCAAAAACAAAAACAAAAAACTCTTCTGTATAAAAGTCTTAGTTACCAAGTAAATGTCCCAGGGCTGCGTGGGGTCGAGTAGCATCGAAATGATAACAAAGAAGTGATGCTGACGTTACCGTCGCATCGCCGTAACGCAACACTGAAACTAACCTCTTTGATTGTTTACATATTGCAATAAGATAGCCTCTTTTATGCTCGTGAGAACGCGACTATAACATGATCGATATTGTGAGTTCACACAATTCACCATTACTTATATTTATAGCAATGAAGCAAGAAGTGAGAATATATTTGCAGAGGGATAAATAGATTGCTACCCGGCGGAAAATATCCGAATTTTAAGTCTCAAAGTACGCTTTAGGTTTTTTGTTATGGCTAAGCTTTTAAATCTACATAATATGACTTGCTTTTTTAATTCCATTTTTATAATGTAGATGATAGGTGCCAGCCGTATTATTCTGTAAACATAAGTGAAGCGAGTGTGATCTCCAGGTCTCAACATAGCTTCTGCCAAGCCTTTACCCAACTATGTTGGGGTCGGCCTCCAGTCTGTCTGGATGCAGCTGAATACCAGTATTTTAACGTGGCCTACGGCTTAGCGTGCTTTCCGAGGCACGGAGGGGTCTTAGTATGAAAAGATGGTCACCCAACCACGAATCAACCGCGGCTAGCGTAGCTTAACTAGATAGCTCGAATCGTGCGGCTTTTATTACTTAGCCACAAGCCCCTCCATCTGCAAGTCTATTCTGTATAAATGTCACCGTGAAAACTGTGAAGCGAACTGTCATTCCATTGATGACATTGACATTATTGATGGGATTGACACTACTGATAGCTTACTTCATATTAATTTTCACGGTCACTATTTTACAGAATAGAACGGCACATGGAATTGCTGCTATCTTCAAGTGAGACCTATTAAATAGACCGGCAGAAGTGGTGACATATAAAATGCTTTGAAAATTAGTGTTTAAATTGCTTCAATTTAAATATTTTATCGTGTATGCACAAAAAAAAATCAATGTGTCATTAATTTTTAATTACTTATAAGTATAAATTACAACTGGAATAATTGTTTTATAATATAATATAATAATAAAGATGACCATGTTTCAAGGCTGAGTAATAAACAAAACAAGTTCATTATGTAAATCACTGTTAATCAAAATGTAGACTTAAAGTAATTAATACTATTGCTAATAAAGCAAGCTGTTTAATCACAAGCTGGCTTCAGGGTATTATTAATAATACACATAATACAACAGTATGGTAACTATCAACGTGTTGTAGGTAAATGTTGCCTGGTTTACCATTCTCAGGGAAATAATAAAAATAATTCAGTGATATTTTTCTGCATGAGTAACACAACATCCTTCCTTATATTACTTGCTAAATTGTTGTATTATTAAATTTATATTATAAACTTGATGAACTTAAAATATTAATTGTTGTTTTTATGTAAAAATCACGTGGCTGAAAGCCGAAACGCTTTATTTACGGTACGTTTGGATTTCCTCTACCATTGTTTTTTAGGTTATTCATGTTTTGAGCAAATAATTATTCGGCTTATTCCGGAAACCCTACTTCTGGGGAATGCCTGTGGAGTTTTTTAAAACTAGAGTTATTCATAAATATAGACTATCCGGTTAATTCTCGTTGAACGAAAGCAGTTGCAAGGTTATTGTTTGGGTATAGTAAAGAAAATTCCATAGTAGTAGTGTATTTTATTTTGATGTTTAGACAAAAGGTAGTTATTTTAGGTAAAGTTTTATCGCAGTTATTATGATCAAGTTATGTATTTGTACTAATATTATAAAGCTGAAGAGTTTGTTTGTTTGATTGAACGCGCTAATCTCAGGAACTACTGGTCCGAATTGAAAAATTCTTTTTGTGTTGGGTAGCTTATTTATGGAGGATAGCTATAGGCTATATAACATCACGCTACAACCAAGAGGAGCGGAGCAGTAATGAAACATGTTGCAAAAACGGGGAAAATCGTACGGGTAGGCGATTCGACGCAACGGGAAGGACCCGATACAAAAAAAATTACGCGGACGAAGTCGCGAGCAGAAGCTAGTAGTTAATATGAGCAATTGTTCGTCAAACAAAATAAAAATTCATAATGTAGAGCGATCCGGGCTCTTCTAAGCATTTTGACATATGCACAGTAACAATCTAGGTAAATACTAGAGCCAGTAGGTATTCAGCTTTAATATATTTGAGATAAAGATATACCAACGTGGCTATAAAACTGATTGACTGATAACAAAAGATGGTGATTTACTTCCAGCGAACTGAACAGTGCTGTGAAGAAACGTGTCAGTCTGTCGATAAACTAGACAGCAATAAAGATTCTCATTTCCTTTGAATATAGTTCATCTACCTTCGTGATAGATTACGTTTCACAGCCTTCGAACGAACTAATTGGCGAAGTACTCAGATAAACTTTGGACACGATTCAGATCCAGCAACTCATTATTGAACAACAAATTTTATGTACAGTTGAAACCGTAGCGTTCATTCATGTCTGCTAACTATTTATATGAGTACATGTGGCTATGTACAAAAATAAAACATGTGTGCATATGAATACAGGTATGCGCGGTATTATCGTGGCTAATACAGCTGATACCGTCAGATATGACTACGTAGGCGGGCTCGGTAGCTGGCTGTCTGATAACGCACACATGCGCACAAGTACGGTGTACGCATATGTCCATGTGTGCGCTTGTAACACTATCTGTGACACAAGCTATGATATCTCTTTGTTTTCTTTGCAACCGCCGCTTGTTATCTGACAAATGGGTCCTCGTTTATTTAATAGGTATCATGCACCCTTAGCGGAGTAGAATTACTGTTAGTTAGTAAATGCGCGCCGTAATAACACGGTGTAGATCGGTCGTAAGTATGACAGGCTAATTTTATGTAGAGTGATGAGTGTGATGACTGATAGAGGACGAAATTAGCTGTAAATGCATAGTGAACAAGGTTCCTCGTGATTAATTATTATCTGCATTTATTTCAGCACACTAATTGCGTAACTCACTATTAATCAGAATACCTATGCAGGACATTGCTAATCCAATGCTTCTTATGTTCGAAAAAATTGTCTGCTCAACTACGTAAAAAACGCAATGAATGTTGTCGAACTGTCAAAATCTATACTTCTATCTATACATATACTATTATATTATACATATACTATTATACTATACATATACTAATATAGGTACTATATTAATATTATAAAGCTGAAGAGTTTGTTTGTTTGTTTGATTGAACGCGCTAATCTCAGGAATGTCTGGTCCGAATTGAAAAATTATTTTTGTGTTGGGTAGCCTTTTTATTGAGGAAGGCTATATAACATCACGCTACGATCAAAAGGAGCGGAGCAGCGACGAAAAATGGTTGAAAGCTGGCAGGCAATTCGATGCGACGGGCGGGACCCTCCCCGTCTGCCTGTCGGGGGAGCAAAAATTTGACGCGGACGATATCGCGGGCAGAAGCTAGTGAAATTATATTTGTACTGGTAGTGTGTTACGCAATTTACCCAGCTGGTTTGTAGATAAGAAGACGAACTCAATGCGAGTGTAGTTTGTTTATAATAAGATATTCATCAAGCAATCATATTTTTTTAAATATTTGTGTATTTTATCGTTTCGTTATAGGTATCCAGCTGATAGTTCCACATAATTTCAGTTTGAAAATGATAATTTTGTTGATTAAAGTTCGCGAATTAATTAATAACACCTGGCTGTAATAATAACGCTTATCTTCTTATTTATTAAGCTACTTACAAATTTATTTAGTAAAGGAAAATGAGAGAAGACTAATTAGGCAAATCTTAACACTTAGTAAAAGCAGATGTATTAAGAAAGAGTAAAGAAAACAAAATGATATCGCTACAAAGAAGCATGTTGCATTTTAAAATATTTTGAATACAAGATTGTCACAAGAAAGGAGTAAGAACAATAAAAGTGGTCAGTTTTTTGGTTATTACAAATACACGAAGGGAAAACCAATGGATTATTGAGGAACCCAAACTGTTTCATGTGGCGACCAAATGGCAGTCGGAGCTTTTTTGTGACTCCTCGGCTTTGTTTGACACGTATATCCAGCGGTGGATTTTTTCTAATTTAAGACATACACCGAATCATAATTACAAAGTAATCAAAATATATATATTTAGAAATGAATTGAGAACGTCATCCTTTTTGGAAGTCGGTTAAAAATACAATATTTAACACAAAAATGTAACAGCAATTAAGGTAGCCACAGGCAAGTCCGGCCGACAACCTCGTAGGTTGACCTGTGAGACGTCATTAAAATAAAAAGCAATACTAATTCATTAAAATAATTTCCAATAACTTTTTAGCAATTGACAATTGTTTTAATGAATAAGTACCTACCAGTAGTAATTCTTGCCTTTGCAAGGTGTACAATTTTGAAACATCATTCAGGTTTTAAAAACCATTTTATATAACCCGTTTTGTACCTGAATTGTTCAAGTGAATCTGCTTAACTGTCTATTTACCTGGGAAGAGGCCAAGTGAGGCACCCTTCTGAATAAACTGTGAATTGTTTACTAAAGTATCCATATTTAGAAAAAACAGATTACGTATTAGCAAAATGGGGTAAAAACTCCGCCGCCGCCGGCGCCGGTGCCGCCCACGCAAAATTACTATAAAGTAAAAGTTAAAAAAAGTATCAACGTTACTTAATTCAAAGTTAACTCATAAATTAACTTTTCAGAAATTTCTTTGAGGTATTACCACGGTTGCTGAAGAGAGACCTTAATGGCAAACCGTAATCGTTTGATGTTTTAAAATAGATTCGTTTTGATTTAGGCCTATTTGTGCTACGGAAAAGCCAGATTGGTTGCTAATGGATATATACGAAGTCGTTTAATATAACATAGGACATTAACAAGTATATAAACAGAGCCTGTTTTTGAATGCATGTTCTATAAATAAATAATATGAGTAAAGAGTAAACTCGTCTAGTTGTGACAAGGAGTTAGTTTTCCGTGTGATAGCTACGCCGTAGCAGGCGTCTACGACATCTATGTATACCTATAATTCACTTTTCAAAGCAAATAAAAGTTTAGATACAATTTTAATTTTTAGATTGTTTAGAGCAGTGGTGGCCCAGTGGTAACGGCCGCGACTTACAAGTAGTAGATCGTGAGTTCAAACCCAAGCAGGCGCATTACTTTGTGTAAATTATTTCATCACCACTGTTCTTAAAACGGTGAAGGAAAACCTCGTGAGGAAATCGGCATGTCTTAGAACCAAAAATTCGAAGACATGTGACATCTACCAACCCGCACTGGGCCCGCGTGGTGGATTATGGCCCGGTCCCTCTCACCGAGAGGAGGCCTGTGCCCCAGCAGTAGTAACATTATAGGCTGATGATATTTTTAACAAGAACTTCTTCTATTACTATAGGTTCTGCCCGCGACTTCGTTCGCGTAAAATCTTGGCCCTGATTCGTCGTGTCTTAATCCCATCGCCCACCCGCGCTATTACTTCGATTTCACTTAGCGTTTTTTTACGACTATTTTTTTGTTTTTCTCGGCTCCTAAAGCTCGTAGCGTGTTGTAAAATAGCATAATATAACTTTCCTCAAGAGTTGTGCTATCAAATGCTTAAAGCCGTTTTCAAATCGGACTGATAATTCCAGAGGTTTTTTTTTGTGTGAGAATGAGAAATCATCAAATGACCTCTCCCGCTCTAGGGTGGAGCGGAAGGGCGTGTCAGACTTTTACTGACTAAAACCCACCCGTGTTCCTTTAGTTGCCCATGTGCCAGGGTCACGGTATCTCTTTCGAACAAACCTCTCTACCCTGGCAGTTCCAGAGGTCCTACAAAGAAACTCACAAACTTTACCTGTTTATAATATTAGTCAAGATAAAAAAAATGTTTCGAAGCTTTTTTTAAACCAGATTCTATTAGGTTCATGATTTATCCAGATTATATTGTAAGTTTATGATGTTCCATTCGCCTGCCTTTGTTTCATACGCCCAAAAAATCAGTCAACTAAAATTGCCATGCTACTACTTTTTTTGAACATTTCACACATACTTTTATAGTGATGTAGAGAAGCATTTTGATTTTCCGAAACGACCTAAGTTTGGATAATGGCATAGCTATTTACCTACTAGAACTATCGATATTTCATACGCATGTTTGATTCGGGACGGCTTGTCTAGATATTACATTGACGTGTTTCGATATCTAAGAGAATGTCACGTGTCAGCAGTCCAGTGAGTTTTATCTAAGGATTTTCCGATATTATCCGCGACTTACGACCGCTTTGCGTCATCGCGGAAAAGTGTTCGTGTTGCATCGCGTTTATTATTATTTTGTTTCTGCTCCAGCGCATTTTATTGTTTTGACGTATTTATTTAGTACCTACATAGTTACATTTTTGCGCATAGCATAGTCTAGTTTGAAATATAAGTTTCTACGAACTAGGACAGCTAAAAACTGTTGAAAACCATACCATCTTTAGTTCCTAAAGTTTTATACCGTTTCAATAAGATTTTTTTGACGATAGCCGCTGTGCACCTGTCTTTTTTTCCGTGGGAAAGTAGGAGGCGAGTTTTAAGGTGTGTCGGTTTCCTACCTCGTGATCGCTGAGTGTACCTTGGTCAAACTTAACTGCCTTACACACTAGATAACGTGGTGTTTAGTAATTATTACAATTAGTTATTCCGCCACGTTTATCTGTCAACAAAGTTATATTAATAAGCGGTAGTACATAGTATTGCGTGTACAGTCTCTTACAGTCGGTCGGAGGTTATCGCACGACCTAACTGGCTACTTGTACTTTTCCTACTTGTTCTAATTTTAACTCATCAATTATTCAAAATGGTGCAATGTAGTAAGCTGATAAGGACTTATTATCATATTGTTACGATAATTATTTAACGATAATTCCCCGAAGCGCAGCATATGCAATCAATACAATGCCTTTATTTGTATTACTATTAATTACTTACGTTGATTACTGATTTGTACTATAATTCCCGCAATTACAATATGTGGGTACGTTGCGGTTATATAGTACAAGACAATTAGCACAATTGTGTTATAACTATTAGTATTTACAAACGCTGATAACTTTTTCTTAGAAAAAATATGTTCAGACGGTTCAACAAGTGGATACCTAAGTTGATCTGCCAAATGTCTAATGAAATGCGTTTATTATTACTAATAACAATAATCTCCACTTGATTGGAAATTTCGGTGCAATAAACATTTTATTGAGATCCAAAAATGAAATCAAAAACGTATCTTTGGTGATATAAACTGAGAAACGAAATGAGATTCAGCCGTATTAAAGACCGTTTGTCGAACAGTCTCTACATTAATTTACATTATTTTTTATAGTGTCCTTTAAAAATGCTAAACAAAAATCACGCATGAGACGTTGTGACGACCGGTCTAAAAGGTCATGTCGAGATAGTGGGGCATGTCAATAAATGTACATAATAATAAAGAGTCGCTCAATCGTAAGCTAATTAGCTGATACTACTGGATCACGTGAAAATCAGTAAGCTGAGCAGTTTCGTAATAATTAACAGGTAGGGTAATAAAAATGCATCGTCAGAGTACAAAGTGTCAAAATTGCACATGAAGAGATACTCCGTAGCATTGTTCTAAGATCATTGACATGGAATGAATGGAAAATGATAATGTTGCCAACATAGTGACATAATAATATAGACCGGTTAACTTATTTTCACGCCATGAGTTGCCAGATACGAAAACTCGTTTTTGGTCCATAATGCTACCGGTGTTTTATCATAAAATAATGATCATGTTGAAAGTCAAGTCGTGTCATTTGGTAGAGTGCCTAATGTTTGTTACATTCTCAAGATATACCTATGTATCTTCCTTACTGGATACGAGCGTTTTCAAGGTTGATGTACGAAAGGTAGGAGAGTGAAAAGGGGAGGGAGGCTTAGATGTTATGAACGACACAGATAGCGATAGAAGGTGTGCAACGGGCACAGTGGGCACAGTGGGCAGGCGCCAGGCCGAGCTGCCGAGCTGCCGACACGCTCGGAAACAACCTAAATAAAGCGGCCGCAGGGAGCAGCGGCTGACGCGGAACACGCACACACGCGCGTCGCACACCACCGCGCGCCGCACACACGCGCGCTCACGCACACACCGACCCCCAGACGAAAATAAAATCCACTCGTATGCGCCATGCAAATAGGAAGGCGGCCCGTGCACGCGAGTCGCCAAATCAACTAACAGATCCTTACGTTTCGTGGCACTGTCGTAAGACGGTCACGGGCGCAGCATCGCAGGCCGCGGGTCACAGCAACGTTCGCCGGTCGGAGATCTCATCCGAGGGAAGGCGCCGCTGTCCGCCACCGAACTGGTTTCGTACGCTCGGATTCCGATGGAAAAGTACACGGGCGTAACGTCCACGAACATTCGGCACTCGCGGTATGGCGCGCCGGTTTCACTGCGGTCACTCGGCAGGAAAATCAACGGGCGAAGATTAGCATGAATGATATCATGGGTCGATCTGACGATGGACACGAGCGGAGTGCGACGTCGGCGCGGGTCGCGCTGCGACTGGCGGCGGCACTACGCGAAGCGGCGTGCGTAGTGAGTGGCCGTGAGGCGCGGGGACGAGGAAACCCGGCGCGAGTACGGAGCGCCCGGCGGCGCGGGGGGCGCGGATTAATCACGTAGTAAGTATGCCCCCCCTCCCGGGCCGCGCACCCGGGCCGCACCGCCCGCGGCGCCGCCACCGATAGAACCTGCGCTCCACCGATACATAAATAAATACTAAATGCAATATGAGCGCTCGTCGTGCCAGACTGAAACCGAACACTTCTCGGGCGAAATGAATTCTTGTGTGAGCGTTGGCCGTTGCCTCCGAATGTTGTCGGCAGGCTGCCGCCGCCGGCCGTCGCGCTCCGCCACGTAAACCCATGATGCAATGCAACTGTTAAACGCCTCGCAAGTTATCAATCAGCTCGAGAGATGCTGTTATGTAGAGTTGTCGGACGAGTGTTCGCCGTTTCAACATAATATGAAAGTTTACTTCCGCGACGATGCTGTGTATGGCCATAGCACGCTCATTGAGAGGTTTCCTGTCCTGCCAGTAGTGCCAGGCACTGGCGCTCGTGTACATTGGCGACAATATTCTGTGCTGTGTGTAATTGCATGTACTCTCTGCAACAGGTATTTCCCACACATCTCCAGTGGAAAGGTTCTGGAACCGGTTCTACAATTCTATGTCGCTGACGTCACAGCATGCCTTGAGCTCATGATACCTACCTTTGGGACCTTTCTACTTTTTATTTATACACAAAGTGCTCGTCGTTTTGGAACTAACGTTAATTAGATACCTATTATATCAAACTTAAAATAGTGAAACGGGACAGTTTATGTATTCGCCCCATCACCGTTAGGAATAACAACTTGGGTAAAAGTATTTAGGAGTCAAGTTATGAAGTGCGTCATTCAAGCATCTTGCCATTGTATTTTCTATCTAATTTTTCTCTTCGTTCAAGTCCTCACACTTATGGACATCAAGGTAAGATTTACACATAACATACCTACCGTAATAGAAAATCTGGCATTGAAGACGTCCCAGGCTTAGATTTCTCACTCTTCCTACGTTGAAGAACAGTGTTTTTGAGTTAACAATAATTGCAACAATGCCACTTAAAAACTCAAAGAATACACACTTGTAGTTGAAATGGAGTTACAACAAAAAAGGGTAAAACATTTAGCTTGTAACTACAATTGTCGGTAGCAGAGCACTTAGAAGTAATCCTGGTTACTCCCATTGTGTTTGAGAAACGGTTACTAAGATAAGCCTTAAAAAGACTTATCTCACAATAATGGCCTGGCCTCTTACGACAAATGGTCAGGCAGACCTGGTATTTTTTATTAAGTTTTATTATAGTTGCCAAGCATAAACACATTGCCAAAAGCATTCGAGCTAGGAAACCAAAATATGGACCAAATAAAAATATCTAAAAGAGAGAGGCGGAGTGGTGAGCCTAAGATGTGGGCAAAATAGCATGAGGATCATAGAAAAGATTTAAACTTTATGACCAAGAAACAAATTCCTACAGATCTTATTTTCCATGAAGATGTAATTAGAACATCCAACTTTAAATTGCTTTCAACAAAAATAACAGACCAAAAGCTCATCCACATACTATGTCAGAAAAAAAACCTCCCAAATGATCTTAATCAGAAAAAGAACTTGTAATAAAAATGCAGTAAGTACAGAGTACACAACATGGCGTAGGTTGTAATGTTGTACTTGTAAGCCACCATCGCGTTGAACTCTTCTGCAAGGGCCATTGATCGATTGGCCACGCTCAGGCGCAGAGCACAATCAAACGCGTTTTTTTATCCCGGCTCTGATGGAAACCTTTTAATGCATGTTAAACTTTGTAGTGGTTGTACAAGTCAGGTTGCATTTAAGTGTATTTATAAGGATTATGTGCGCTGGTTTCTCTATATATTACTACTTGAAGCAAACACTGAGTACCCCGTCTAAGGAAAATTACGCGTACGGAGGAGTATGAGATTTTCTAACGGTGGCAAATTTACATAAAGAAGAAGTGTAGCAAGCTAAAATTTAAATAATAAAATATTTTTTTCTGGATGGGAAATTATCAAATGAGGTCTGTCGTAGAGCGACAGCGGGTGGAGCGGAAGGGCGTGTTAGACTTACTGACTACAACCCAACCGTGTTCCTTCAGTTGCCCATATGCCAGGGCCACGGTATCTCTTTCGAACACATCTCGCGACCCTGGCAGGATATAATAATGCATTAGATTTTAAATTAATTGTGATAGAATTTTGACCACAGGGTGACCACTTAGGAATGATGTAAAAAGTTCAGTTAAATACAGAATTTGAATAAGAAATAGCTTTTATCCATGTATTTGCTTGCTTTTAGGTCGAAAGTCATTTCACGGAAGCGTACTGCCGCAATAAAAAGTATCCTGTGTCCTAATGGTCATGGCAAAATTTCATCAAATTCCATTCAGCCGTTAAGCATTAAAATAACAGACAGAGTTACTTTCGCATCCTCATCTACTACTATCTCATCCTCCTTTTCATATCCTCAATTCGACTGCCTCGTTGGTTTACACTAGGCTTCAGTCGTTCCTGGGAGCAAGTCCCTGGTCGGAGAAAGTGATGTTTGCTTTTTCCATCAGAAATTTGTCAGTATTAGCCCAGAGTCTGAATTTGTGCCCAGTTCATGACAATAGGTTGGCCTCCTATTACCTACATATATGGGGCTTAAATATAACCGGCGACTGGGTGTACTGTAGGTTACTACACCTCTGCCTAACCCTTTGGTGACAACCGTGATGTTATTAAGTTTATACTTCTCACATTTCTCAATGAGATATAATTTAGACCATCCATTATTACGATTAACGAGTCTTCATGCTCTACACAGCAATTCCAGAAAGTCATTAAAATTATACATTGGAGCAATAATTTAAATTTGGTTACTAAAAAATAGCAGTGAATACGTATTTCCGGGTCGGAAAATCAGTGGACTTAAATATGGTTTTTCAGAATCCAGTTATTCAAACGAAAGCTCTAAAAAACTAACTTGAGTGTAAGAGCAACTTTTTCTATAGAAGTAGAATTTTCAGTGCTGGTTTCAGTGTAATGAAAAAGTTTTAGGGCAATACCTACTTTAAGTTACAAGTTGATGTGAATAACAACGTGCCTATATTTAATGTCCATTACAAGTATTGCACGCTATACCTATTTTACCTACTTAGCTACCTATTAAAAGAAACACTCTTTGCGGTATGTATTCTACCATTACAGTAGGTACGGAATGTCTAATTTCGTAATGTAAAAATGTGTAGGACTCATGAACAATGCTTTGCCAAATTGAACTTAAAAAGAAAAGCATCTGAATAATACGCATTCTAACTAAAAACCACTTAATATTTTCCATCGAATTCTAAGTTAGCATTAAGTTAGGAATAAGTTAGGTACCTAAATGAGACGATTTAGTATGACTCTATTTGGTTCGATAGCTCGGTCTACCTACCGTACGTACCAGCATAGAAAAAATATTAAAACAAAATATTACCTGGTAGATTTCCTATTTAAACCTGGCCATTAATATGTGAGTTTTTTCCATTAGGTTCATCCTGACTGGCAGCGAAGTAGGAAAATATGGTTTGAAAATTACCTTCAGAGTATGAAAAGAGGCCTTAGCTGTGTACTTAGGTACTTACGCAATGGTAGAGTCCAACAGGTTAGTTTGTAAATAGGTACCTACCATCCCGTGATCAGTTCGCTAAAAGTACAATATAGTACGTTACGTCGTGCGTATTCTTTGTGAGGACAATGTTGGTAGCCGGTACAACGTCGCGCCGTGCGTGACGCGAGCAGGTGCGCCCGCGCATAGCGACATATGTGATCTATCTACTACTATGTATATTACTTTACTTATCAAACCCATCGATCAAAGCGCAGTTCTCAACGTCATTTTGATCCTTTTAATGATAAATGTTTTGAACTTTTATTGCTTGTAATGCGGTTGAAATATATCGGGATAAAGATAGGTACTTATCTATGCAAAGTAGTTCAGAATGCATTCCATCTTCCTATATCTGCCAACTTACTAGAGTGGGCAGCGGCGTTCTCTTGCATTTGACTACCACACGATCGCCAATCCGCCAACCAAGTGTAGCGATTATGGCAAAACTCCCCTAAATTGGGGGAGGTCTATCTCCAACAGTGGACGTCTTTCAGCTGAAATGATGATAATGATGATGATATCTGCCAACAAATACTTTAAAAACATCCCATCATCTACAACAACTCTAATGTTAATATTATTATTTATTAGTACAACCGTTCTCCAAAGCAAAGAATTTCAGAGAAACCGATACGACAACAAGATATCAGGTGACGATCAGTTACAATTAACTCTCCTACTCGAATATTCAAAATACGGATTCCATTTCTCTTGTTTTTGATTTCTACAATAATACCTGGCGGTGGTAGCAGATACTTATAAACATTGTTATCTTTATTATTTGCGAGCAGTTTGTTGACTTGTTAAGCTCTTCAGAGGCTGGGCCCAGACGTCTGGCTACCTACCCACGTCATCGCTAATAGCTGCAGGTATATTACTCTCCAATTACGAGCTATCTCGAGCCATCCGTAAGATGTTTTTGATTAAGTTACTTTTAAAAACAACATAAAAGATGTTGTTATTTTTATGGATGCTAAGTGTCAACCATCGATTTTCAAGGAATGAAAAATCTTTGATGCTTCTTAAATATTAATTTTCTCAGAGTTGAAATTGTATATGAACATTAAAAAAATGGATTAAATATTACACCCGTGTCAGCTATGTCGTCAGTAGTTAAGCTGAGGCCATTAAAAGCACATCGTCCGTGGATGTAACTGTATTCCTTACAATGAAGTCACTATGTTTACTTTATAAACTGAACAAAAATATTACTTCTACCCAATTTTCGATTCGGGGAAACCTTCCCTAATACCTATTACAGACTCTCCACAATTCTGTGAACCAAGTCAAACAGTCTAAGTTTATGAATTTGAAATTTTGAATCCATGATCAGACAACTGAAATGGAAATAAACTTTTGGAAACGGTATCTAATCATCTTACAATCTTGACTCACACAGTACAATATGTAAACTTATGTGTTTGAATATGTTTATAAATAGTGAATGAATAGTAAGTAGTAACAGTGCTGGCTGTCCTATACAAGTAACAAGTGAATAGTTTGGTTTTTATTAATTATAACCCTTGACACTATTCATAGTAATAGCAATAGGTATATTTATCATGTAACGTAATAAATTAATTTGTTAGATTAAATTGTTAAGAACCTCAGGTCTTATTTTATTAACTATTGTAGAAATGACTCCAAAAATAAGTTTCTTTGTTTCTTTCATTTTAACTGAGTTAAGGTTTCTGTAGCTTCTTCAACAAGAATATTGTTTAAAAAAAACGTTTCGTTTACATAGTTACAAACCGATCGTACCACAATCACTTACTGTCAAACTTAGACAAAAGTGGTGCCAACTAAAGTGTATGTAAGTATATAGGCACTACGATCTAAGCGCCGACATACTGTAGTCCGACGTTTGTACCTAAAAACATTGTAAAATGTATGCTTTGAAGCTAAAATACAATGCTTAAAAGCAGGCACTCGGAGATGCAGAAGAGCTTACATTTTGTTCCGAAAAATCTCTTGAAATATAGCTAAAGGAAAGTGTTAGTAGTACATACTTACGTATGATTCAAGTTACTTCTCAATGATGTGAATAGATATATAGAACAACTAGCTTTCGCCAGTGACTTCGCCTGTGGCTTCGCCCACGTTAGTGTCGGATTTTATATTGCGTTAGATTCCAACCATATGCCTAAATAATGAATTTTGTGATGTTTCCATTGAAAATGAAGAACTTTCCACGCAACTTCATCCCCTTTTCAGCTCTTCGAGAGTAGAATTATCAACACTGAGATACGTATAAATTAATTTTTAATCGTCAGCCACAAAATTTAAAGAACCCAGTTACAAAACTAACGGCCTTCACACAAACGTCCCCTCTTTACTGGTGGAGTTTCCTTAAATCCTTCTTAGCTGAGATCTTCATCTCATAATCTAACTCTTTGCCTAATTTTATCTTCATAGGTAAAATACTTTTTGAGATTTCGTGATTAATCAGTGAGTGAATGAGTGACCTTTCGCTTCTATATATGTATAGTTTCTCTGGTTGCAAGCTCATTTGTATTTTATCCAAATTTTGGAAAACATGAGAGATTTTTGAGACAGTCCAGAAAAAGAAATTGTCAAACAAGTATACCTATGGTCATTCTGGAAGTTCTTTTGGACTTCATAGCCTATAGTTCACCTCATAACGGGAACCGGCTATGAATAAGTATGATAGAGATATGAACGTGCTTTCTCAGCATAATCTTAGACACGTAACAGCATAATACCTCACAGATTTCTATAGTTCGTTGGTCTTAAACATTAATTTACAACGTAGAGTAATATTTATTGAGGTTTATTATAGTCTGCCATTTAGACTATTCCTGTTCGTTGCCCGCCAGACGTTATGCCGAATTATATGCGCCGCGGTGTCGGCAGCATGCAAATATGAACACCGAATGCATAATATGCACCATTATACCTGACATTCTCTGCCTGATGGAAGCCGACTACTCAGTTTTATCATTCCTAAACGTACAAGAGATGCAGGTAGATAGAGGAATTACGATGTAAACACGCACTTTCTTACTCTGCTCTTAAGTCTTTGGGGAGTAAATCTATAGATTTTGGCTAGGTATACCGAGCAATGGCATATATACGGGTATGCTTGGACTCGACACTCTTGAGTTGAGAAGGAGCTTGCAGGCTGTTATTCACTTTTACCATTTACTCATTAACAAAATCGATAATCCCTCAGCACTGGTAGATATAAGCCTAAACGTCCCTATGGGAGCTATGCGGGGTGCGGGGGAGCGTGGTCCGCGTCGGCGACGACCCCTGCTGGCTGTGGCTGGTTGCCGCACCCGTGCCACAAAGAATGAAACTACCCGACGCACTCTTACGCTCCTCAACTCGATATTATTAACTCAAGATGTTGACCTATTCACTGACAAACTACACAGAATTATATCTGCGGCGAATGTCCATCTTACATACCGTCACAAAAGTTAACTCACCTTATCGACGTAACTAGGACTGGGTTGTATTTTGTAATAAGCTTTATTTAGTAATAAGTTTGTAACTGTAAGTTAGTAGCTAACACCACTATGCAAAAAATAATAATATTTTGGTAACAAATTGTAACTTTAATGTACGTGTATTCTACTAAAATGTACTTGTTTGTGGACGCCTTGGGTTTACCTGTAAGTCTACAATATGTTTAATAATAAATAAATAAATAAATAAATACCGAGAATCGTAGTTTGTTTATCCGAACCCTACTGTTATCAGAAATGCAAACACAGTATAAAAAAACATCCGCGAAAACATTGCTGGACCTAATTGAACCCTAGACATAAAACTAAGCAGCCAAATTCACAACCGTAACCTTAACAGTCGTTTTAAACTTGTACTTACCTACTCACAACTACATAGGCAGAGGAAAAATATCTGAAATTATCTGAATGTCATGCCTGTTTTATTTTATGGAAAGGAATTCAAGGTGTGTGCCAGCGCATGCCTCGTAGCCATTTGCAGAAACAACTTGTATGCAAAGAGAGTGCTGATAATTAAGTTGTAAAATTCTGAAGAGAATAATGATCGTCGTTGTCGACTATAGATGGTTATACCTTACTACCTGGCGGTATTGTGACTTCAAGATGTCCAAGTACTGCTTTAAATTCCACGCAATTTCTTCCAGCAAAAGAGCGTGTCGAAACTCAAGTAAAGCCTATGTCTTGCAAATAATATATGCTACTAAGATGCAGATTGCTTTTAAATTATTCGGCTCTTATACATTTTAACTCACGGATAAGATTAGGTACCTAGATAGAGCAAGGGCTAGTCACACATACCTACCCGCGAATCACAGAATGTTTCGACAAAAACTTAAAATAGTCTGCAATTTTTTTTCTGATTAGTTAGTTAATTACCTAAGCTTGTTTAAATTAAACTGAGATAACAGGCCTCATTCGACCGGCCTTCTTACATTATGAATTGCCGTTCGATCTATTTTATTTTCCTGAGGTAAAACCTAATAGAGGCGTGGAAGATGTGGGTGGGAATACTGCAGTGGTTAGTCAAGGACGAAGTCCAAGCTAGACGTCTTTAATAGGTTAGATACTTTATAAAGGCCTACTTGTACAGCCTAAGTCTAAGCACAGTTTTATTGAAATACGTTTTGCAAATATTTTTAAACGGAATAGTAGTTTCGTTTTAACCTGAAATATGAATATATTCGGCAGATTAATGTGGGTAGTGCAGATATTCATGTAGCCATTACATGTTATGATATAATTAATCAGGCGGTAGGCGGCGCGGTGGCAGCTCCGCGCCGGTGCGCCACTCTTCTTGTTGCTCTGGCGAGCGGCGAGGGCGTTCAGTCAGTCTGGGCGGCCGCTAGGCTATTTCCGACCAAACCTACGCATCGCCGTCTAGTTTCTATTTGTTTGCCATATAAATTGCTATCATTACATTTGCACTACAGTCTACAGTCTGGTGCGTGCCGCAATATATTTTTAACGACGCGTTGAGCGAAGCCGTTAGATAAACATTTCAGTTTCACTATTTGTTAGACTGTACAATATTAGCGTTTGATTTTTTATCAAGGCCTTACAATCGGGGCGAACGTAAACTTTATTGGCTACTTCTACGTTTACATTGCAATGTGCCAAAAAATATACTTACCTACCTATGAGAGTATCGATCGTGCTATACATAGGTAGACTACCTACTCCGGTTAGCTAGTTTAGTACCGCTAACATTAAATGCGTGTTGCTACAACTGTAAAGTGAGAACGTGAAGACGATCTATAATGTCAACTGAAATATGTAACAATAGCAATACTGCAAAACCTATACGTGTTGTAACGAAAGAAACACGAGCCGCAAGTTTTCATAGTAAACACAGCGACGCGCCAACCGTGTGAAGATTATTTTTCCCAGAACGACAAAGCAACATTGTTCTTTGACTGAAATAGGTACGAGTTCAAAGCGACGCGCGACGTGCTAGCTCATTAGGAACGAGCTTGCCATGTTTACGTGCACTTCCTTATATAAATCCAGTTTAATATCTAGCAGAGTGTGAGACCACCCATCGTATATCCTGATCGTGTTAACAAACGGCTGATTCGTGACACCGAAGGTGGCTGGGAATGTACGAGTACTGGCAATACATCTGTGTCGTGTCCACGACTAAGAATGCGCCACTCATTACCAGTTATTTTAATTACAGCCAGTGTACCTACGTTCAAACGAAAGAGCAGCCGGGCCAGCGCAGCGCGCACTCTACGCTGTGAATTGTGAACACACGCTAAGTTTAGATGTCACATTGTACTCGGGTTTTGACTTCATTAAGCTTATTTTAAGATGTGAATCTTCTCGTATCAGCATAATTATTTCATATCAAAGAAAGGATATTCTGAAGAGTACCCATTGTTTGTGTAACTGTATAATAAAAACTGTTAGGTCTGAGGAGTATAATAATACAATAGATAGCAAGTTCCCAAACCATCCCAGCGCTGAAATATTTCCGTGAATTTCTAAGACTCGTTAATCAAACGATGCTCATTTATTTGAGTGAACAGCCCGACATTAGCAGCAGTAGCCGTTTGAGGGTGAAACTACAAAAAAAAAACAGAGTTTTACTAGTAATATACACAACATGTTATACATTAGGAGCATAACATTAGCTAAAAATAGAGTAATTAACATAAAGAATGCACTTTTACATCATTCGAAAATATTCAAAAGCTAGCTTTTATGTAGAGTTATGTTAATTCGGTGGCGGATTTCTGAACGGACTGGGTGAGTCACAGTTTAAACGGTTAAATAAGACTTATTTATATGAATGTGTAGGTAAATACGGCGACTACATGATCCCCATTGTTCTGCGTGCGAATGATCCGCGCAAATGTCACGGCAGTGGCACCAGCGCGTGCGCATACTGTGATACCAATCCAACGCGACAAACAGAAGATCTACTGTATATTAAGATTTAGAACGTTAAGACTTCAAGTGACTTTCACTAAAAACGTTGTCTGTTGATGACTGAAGACTTGTTTATAGAAGGATAGGCAGGTACGCCAGCCTAGTCATAGGACACACAAAAGAGTAAGGACGAGCTCCGAGTATTAGTGCTAAGTCTAAATATTGAGCATGACTCTATCGACATTATACCCTTCCTCGTCGGAATATCCTATTTTCATCAGAAACAATTAAATAAAAATGTATAGGTTTTTTGTAGGAAGTTTACAGTTTGAAATGATATCATTTTTATCCTTCGGGCGGGTAAGTCTATTTCTGTTGTTTTATTTTCTGTTCGCTCCTAAAACGGAAAGGAACGGACCTTCAAAGATATTTATTACAGCCTCCACAGGACGTATCTTATGTCCGGCGCATCGTGGGTAGTTAGATCCACTTCCTCCCAGATCACTGTTTATATTTTTACCACATCATGTGAGATTCTTTTGTATATTTCATTCCAATACCAACTAGAGAAACTTACATCTACAACGATGTTTTAGGAATTGGCAAAATGCAGGTGTGCTATTAAAGGTATGCCTCTGCCCATCCCTTAGAATTACAGGCGTAATGTTATGTGTGTAAAACTTACTTTATTCTGTTAATTTCATCTAGCCTCTTAGATGACTAAAGTTGACGAAATTTATATGAAGAAACGAAAGGATGGGTGTCAATAACAAAGGTTCCCCTATAAATCACGAAAAATAAAATAATACCACAGAGCCCTATTACTACATTTTTTCAATACTAGACTACCGACCCTGTGCGTCATGCAGAATATATCTTACCGTTCATAAATATTTTTGTTTTAATTCATCATCATCATCATTTCAGCCGTAAGACGTCCACTGCTGGACTTAGGCCTCCCCCAATTTGGGGGGCTTTGCCATAATCGCCACGCTTGGCAAGCGGGTTGGCGATCGCAGTATGGTGGTAAAATGCTAGAGAACGCTGCTGCCCATTCTCTAGTAAGTCCCTTAGTCGCCTTTTACGACACCTACGGGAAGAAATGGGGTGGTGTTATTCTTTACGTCCGGCACCACACGGCCGTTGTTTTAATTAAAAGTTCGAAATACGATATTTTAGATTTTCTTAGTAGTTTTTACTTTTTTTTATAAATCAGCGCAATCTCCCAACACGGGTGTCAACCCATCCTTTAAATATTTTACTAGCTTCTACCCGCGATTTCGTCGCTGTCAAATTTCTCGCTTCCCAGACTTACCCCGTCACATCAACTCGCCTGCCCGTGCCAGTAGGTACTTCTCGACTCGTAAGGCTCCTAGTGCGATGTTATATAACCTGTAGCCTTTCTCAATAAATAGGCTATCCAACACTTAAAGATATTTTTAATTGGAACCGATAGTTCCTTTATTAGCCCGTTCAACCAAACAAACTCTTCAGCTTTATAATATTAGTAAGTAGAGTATAGTATAATATAGGTAGAAGTATAGATGTGTGAATTATGATTTGGTTAGAAAGGGGGGTCACTGAGATGACGACTAATAGAGAAGTGTAGTAGAAAAATAAATGTTGCGCTGACCCCCAAGAAATTGGGATAAGATTAGGAAAATGATGATGATATCTTTATATTTATATAATCCTACTGTACGTGTGTATGTCACTGAACTCCTCCTAAACGACAGGACCGATTTGAATGAATTTTTTTGTATGCGTTTGGGTGGCACCCTGGATGGTTTAGATTCACTATTGGACCCGGTAGGTGGCGCTGCTATCGAGTTTGAGGAAACAGGACAACGTCTGTACGGTCAGCTAGAAAAAGTATATATTTGTTCAAACCCGGAAATTGCGACTTTAGCGTGATTTTTAAAGTCTGCAGGAGTCCTTCTGTGGTTTCTTAGTGAGTGGTTGAACTCCGGCGACGATTAATCGTGCTATTATCGCGTCTTAGTGACACGCACTAATGTCGGTGGCTGCAGTGCCAGTCAGCCACCGACGATGCCAAACGTTTGATTGCACGAACTGATCCATGTCGCCCCGCTATAAATATGTAACCTTAAGAGTTTCAAATGAAATCTCTTTCTGTTCGACCATTATTTATTTCATAAAGATTACTTGTGGTTGGAAATAAATATGATTCAGACAGAAATAATTCCTGATAAAATGTAGCAGACGCAATCAGCTAATCTAGCAATTTTGTTAGAAAGATATCCCAGCTTTATCAACCTATTTTTATCATTACACTGAAATTCTGACTTGAGGAAAAAAGATAACCAAAACCTGCCTGTTTTTTCACTCTTACACGTTTTTTTCATTATCAAACAATGACTGATACTGGTACGATAAACGAATTTACTACCAAGGATAATCAAGATGTAGTAATTAATTGTACGTGCACAAATTCGAGTGATTAAAATTCCTTCAGCGTATGAGTTGCATTTCTGATAATCCCTTGACGTTGACAAATGAGTCGCAAGTGCGCAGTTGAAAAGGAACTAATTGAATTGTTGAACTTTACAGACAGTAGAACAGTCTATTCACAATTGATTGCTAAGATCCAATAGTAAATGGACCGCTGCACTAATAACTATTGTCCGTATATATTTTCTGCTATCCAAATGTTTATATTTTGTACAAATCTTGTTGTTTCCAAAGTGTGATGATTGATAAAAATGGTTGCGTAGGAAGCGAACCTGGCTAAATAATTGAAATGGCGAAGTTGTTCCGTAAATTGTCTTTACTGCAAGTTTGTATATTATGATGCAATTCTTTATTGTAAAGAATCTGTGTGGCTATTTTATATGCTTATCTAAAGGTCATTTTCTTTTTTTGCACGCATATATTAATAGTTCTTAGGACAGAGGTAAAAATAGAAGTGAAAGAAGAAGAGGTCTGGACAGCAATACAGTGAAAGGAAATAGAGAAGACCTAAGTTGCAAAACAGACTGACCTGGTAGCTGAAAATGGCTAATTTGCTAATTTATACACACAGAAATTATAATTATGA
This sequence comes from Aporophyla nigra, assembly GCA_947507805.1. Lineage (NCBI taxonomy): Eukaryota > Metazoa > Arthropoda > Insecta > Lepidoptera > Noctuidae > Aporophyla > Aporophyla nigra. Next base: position 15,456,103 of record OX382309.1, on the reverse strand, counting down.
TTAAATGTTATTAGTTTATATGAACTTGTTTATGTACAAAGGGTCAGAGGAAATAACGGCTATTTTTGTTTATTTATTCAACGCAACAGGTAAATAGATTCTGTACTACCCAACTTTTCACAAAAGTAAACGATCGGATCCTCTCGAATATAAACAGAAGTAAAACGTTACCAAAGAACATTAATTTGTATATTGAAGTAAACGTCCTGTGGGAGTAATCGTTTAAATAATAAGTAATAACATTAAAATCTTGAGGTTTCATTAAATATTTTCTAAGGATTATTCTGCTAAAGGTTGGTTCGGGAGATGAAATATTAATACATTATTACTAAACTAAGTAGTTAGGAACAGAATTGTATAGTAGCCTATGCTTAGAGCAAGCACAAAAGGTTGACTGAGTTTATTAACCCTTTGGCATAATCCCCCAGCTCTTAGCTTTTAGAGGTTCATCATCTGCCTAGCCTTTTCCCAATTATGTTGAAGTTGGCTTCCAGTCTAACTGAATGCAGCTGAATACCAGTATTTTACATAGAGTGACTGTACGAACCCAGTTACTGGGTATTACGATACCCCTTAGTAAGGACTGGTTGTCAGACTTTTGGGCTCCTCACGAGCCGTAAAGACTGTCGAAGATCTACGAATGACAGCCAGGACCGTGCTTCTCGAGGCACGGAGGAGTTTTGGTATGTTAAGATGGGCACCCATCCAGGGAACTACCGGCCCAAGCGTAGCTTAAAGTGATTGATCGACCCGGGCGGTTATTATTATTTAGTCAGCTTTTTGAGGTTACCCCAAGCATAATGTCTTTTCAAGTATCATATCATAACACACAACAACCGTACACAGATAAACATACAACACATTTTACATAGATCCAGTTTATAACAGAAGACTCTAACAAATATTTAGTCTTCCAGATCGTATTTCGACCACAGTGGCCAAATAATGGAGACTAGCCTTCGGTGTGGGAGATATTATAGTGCAAAAGTGTGTGCGGAGACACAGGTGCACTCTCCCTTTCCTCACTGTCATAGTCCAATGGCACGGCATGCGATCCGGCATGACCAGATAGAGATCATGCGCAAGACCCAGCTTTTACTGTGCTTTCCGAGGCGACGAGGTATCACACCGTCAACTTACAAACTCCGAGCTGTTATTAAATCAACCAATAACACTTTGGCCGACCTAGGAATCGAACTCAGAACCCCTACGCTCAGCAGTTGTGCTTGCCACTATAAAGACATCGGGACAGCCAATAAATTTCATTTTGAGGATCTTTATGAATTGCATTTTCCGTTGAAACATTTTTTCTACTACCGACCTGAAAAAGTAATAGGTGGAAAAGTGGCTTTATTTCACAGAAACCATTAGCTTTTCATAATATACTTACCGTTATGAAAACGAGAGTAAAGTTATATACACAAATGTTATTACTTCATAATATAAGTGTTTCAGAAGCGCTGAAATTTCTAGGAAGTTAACTTCCGCAACTAAGTGTAGTAAATTTTCCAGAAGTCGACTCACTGTAAGTGCTCTTCGAGTTGCCTTTAGAAATTTGAAGGACAAAGAAAACTTATACGACCTATAAATATGCTGCCTTACCATGGGGCTTCACAGGATGTCTGAAGAGGGAGCAAATGTTATGGCAGTAAATTGGCGATTTCTCTAGCAGAGCGAATAAGTACCGTGACAACTGACAGTCCTGCTCTAGCTCGCCCATCAAATAAATACAAATAGTTTATTTTCTCTTCACTTACAATGGCATCATATATTAGTTTAGATAAGCTTAAAAACTATGTGATTGTACTGTATAAGTATAGGAGAGCACGAGGGTTTCATTAGTCGATATGTAAATATGTATGTATGAGGTTTATTTTTCTTCACTTCAAGTTACAAACATCAGTGTAACCCTGGCTCTTTTACTAGGAGTTCCTGTATCACAAGACCTAGTCAAGAGCAAGTTATTAAGTAAATGTGAAGGGATAGGGCATAACATAAAAATGGTAAACTCACAGGATAAAAACAAACACAGAAGTAAGTGGAATAAATTTGGGTGATCTATTATGTGAAGGGAAATTAGTAGGATGGGCTATTTTGGATAAGTAAGTAATTCCTCATTTGCTTTATAATCAAATTATGGAGTCATTCAACTAGAGCACTCTTACAAGCGTTTGTTTTTAGAAGAAAGAGCGTGGTAATTCGATTTATTTCATGATTTAGGGGGAAACTAAGAAGTATATAATCTATGCGTGAAGTTCGTTCCTAGACCTTTAATAAATAATAATAATAAATATCTTAGGACAACCAACACACTGTTATCTGATCCCAAACTAGGCACAAGCGTTTGTTTTTAGAAGAAAGAGCGTGGTAATTCGATTTATTTCATGATTTAGGGGGAAACTAAGAAGTATATAATCTATGCGTGAAGTTCGTTCCTAGACCTTTAATAAATAATAATAATAAATATCTTAGGACAACCAACACACTGTTATCTGATCCCAAACTAGGCAGAACCTGTACTATGGCAACCAGATAACTGATAAACGTACTTATATATTTCTAAATACATACATATTATAAATAAATTACACCCAGACACAGAATAAATGATCGTGCTCAACACACAAAGATTTGTCCTGGGTGAGAATCGAACCCACGACCTCAGTCTTAGCAGTCAGGGTCACTAACCACTAGACTAACAGGCAAGTCTTTAGCAGTATAGCAGACAGATTTTCTGCGTTTTTCTGAGAAAGAGAGGGGTTCAAATATTAAGGAGGATCCCATCACACCTAATGGCACTCCGCTCTAATAATACTCCTGTTCAAACAAACAATTATCACGTACCTTACTATCGATTTCAACGTAGGAGGCGAAACCACACTTATCCCAATGACGCCTTGAGAGGCACACTCTCGACAAATCCTTTCTGAATAAGTGATTGCTTGGAAACCAAATAAGCGTCTGAAATTCGGGCTGTTACAGTGATAATGAGCTGGAAATGTGGAGTAGTTTCTGTGCTAAATATACGTCGTTGAAATAATAAAGCATGCGGTTTCAGGGGCACATTCCGCTGAGCCGTCGTCTCCCAGGCATGCGGCGCGCCCCGCAAGGGGTGGTGCCTCCTCCTCGTGCCCGCCGGGTATCATTCATACCCTGGAATTGGGTCATTAGGACGATTGGGAAAATAATATTCTTTTGTTTATCACTTTGAATGAGGATTGTTGAAAGTAAAACCGTGTTTAGTATTAATGCGCCCTCTACAAGTCTCAATATAGTGGATATCTGTATTTGTGGTCTGGAATAATATGCAATAGTAACTATATCATTGAAATGTTTGTATCGTTCACATCAGTGGTGTAAAAAATAAAAGGAGAGCGCCTCTATGTCATAGCAATAAGGGTGGTTTTCGTATTGGAAATGTTTTCATTGATGTGCGGTTTACTGAAACTAGATTTTATAGCTAGTATGGATTTTACTAACTGTGCAAACACCAGTCTATATTTGTTTATATTAGAAAATACGTTGCTGAAACCCAGCTTTGGCATGCAAATACGAACTACACTTTAGGGAGAGTACTCATTTCAGCTTAAAGTTTCTGGAAACGTTCACATTCATGAAAATTCATATAGAAACTAAAACATCATTTAAATTAAATTTACACGAAAATGTAACTCTGTTTAATATCGTATGTATTCTAAAAAGCTTTGAGCTTACAGCATAAACATGAATATTCTGATTTTAAATAATGCTAGTGATGGTATAGGAATAAAAACGGGATAGTAAATATTGTGTCCCCAAAGAGTAAACACAGCAAACAGGGTCTATTTGCATACCTTGTCGAAATATAGGTCAGGTCGCGATATCTCGGCAGGGGCTGGATGCAACGGCGCCCCGGTAACCCAGATGCAGGCGCGCAAGGGCACGCCCGCACCCCTCGTCCGGCTGCCCCGCAACCCCCGCTACCCTTGCCTCGACAACCACTCAACAAGAGCCCCCAGACCTCGTACATCAACACCCTGCCGGACGTACCCAGCTAACGCAAGCTCGCAAGTACCCAGGGAGACCAACTTTCACTGGTAGCGCGACCAACCTGACAAGAGACTGCATTTCGTAATGATAGCCCCGAGTGAAATGCTTTTAAGAGCCCGAAGGCTTTTAATCTCATTTTTAATAGAGATTTTACTTTAACGGAGATTGAATTTTTACTTTTGGATGAAAGTAAAGTGCTACGAGAAAAAGTACTTAACACTCTTGGATTTTGTATGAGTAACGATAAGAGGTGTGAATTTTTCCATCTTCGTGAATAAACAATGGCAGGACTGAGCTGTTAACGTTAAGCTTTTGTAAATTGTTTTTTCCCCAGTTATTAACCGGAAAACCAAGTGATTTAAAAAAAAATATATATTTATGTCGTTTTAGGTATAAAATTACTAATGGCAACAAGTTACTACGGGCCGTTCTTATCGCTGTTGTTACTGACTAAACTGGACGTAGGATGTAGGCATAGACATGGAAATATGAGATCATTGTATTACGAACAAGTCAAAACATGTTGGCAGCATTGTACAAATGTACAGTCTACGTTAAATCGCCTGTTACAACACGTTAATTAAAAAGCTTTATCTTTTGCACAAAATACCAAAAGCCGAATGCGAAAATGTTTCTATTTTAAACTCTTTGTTTTATTTTATACTTTAACTTCAGGACTGAAAGTTTTACATCAGAATTGAAACTGGTATACGCGTTGTTACATAGTCGTTATTAAAAAACTTTCAGGAATTTAATATTTGCTTCATATTTAATGTGAGGTATTCCTATTACAGGTTGTGAAAAACTTTTTGTGAGAGTCCAACTACCTCTACAGCTGGAATGTTGTGGAATGTTTATCACACCACTACTAATGTGTTTTACGTTGTCCAGTCAGTATGACAAGGAAGACCGATCAACGAAATACAAGCCAGATAAACCGCACTGGCATTAGTGTGATTCTAAGAATTTGTCCAAACAAGTTACGAAGCTCGAAGAACAACACACATATAAACAATCCGTGTTGACTCACACAGAGGCGGGGGGTGTGTGTGATAGTCGCTACACAATGAGCGTATGACAGTACGAAGCTACGAAGCCTGGCAACAGAGCCGGTAAAGGCTATGCACGCGGACAGGCCCGGGCGCAGTGCGTCTGTGTGAGTGTGGAGGCAGCGCGGCTGTGTGAGTGCGAGCGTGGGCGGTGTACACACAGAGCTTTCACGACGCAGCCTTGGCCGCGAGACACGTGCGTCAGTAGGGCGGTGCCCCGACCCTACGACAGCCTACTATCGATGTCTACTAGACATAACACTACGTTTTGCCTTGAAGATTTAACAACATTCTATAGTAATTTCAAATATACAAAATGTTACAAAAGAATTTCAAATATTTGTTCTTAGTCGGTATAGCTGTATTTGTGTGCTATGATGGCTTATGCAATAATCACGTTGAATGGGTAACATTTTTATGTAAATGTAGCAGTGGGCTTTATCAGTTTTCTTATGAGTTTGTGACACATATTTCTTTGATACTGTACACATTTTGATTCTAGGTTTAATCTGAAAAAGAAATCATTGAAGTGTTTTTTTTGTGGCTCTTGTAAATTAATAAAGAGAATAAATAGTGCTAACAGCTTGTTACTTAATTAAATTATGTCTAGAAAGGACGCGGCTTTAGAAGGTCATCACAAATTGTCATTCATTAACGAGACCGGTAAACAGATATTCTAGTAATTTAGTAGAATCCTAATCACAGAAGTTGTATTCCTATTGGTATTGTTCTTAATGGTCATGGGATGACAAGTCAGGTCTTCGGTATTTTGCTCAAAAATCATTTCTGATTTGTATATGCTATTTTTGTAGTAAGAGCAGAGCTTAGGTATACAGATGCTCCTAGTAAGCTGTTCACGCAAAACAATTTCTCTTAAATTCAGAAGTTTTCATCGTATATCGATAGAGCGTCGGTTCCCTTCCCTCCGAGCCTGGCGGGCCTGGCGGCGGGCGGAGGGTGTCTTCCCCTCGTTCCTCTCGCTCTATCAGCTGAGCGACACGTGCACCGCATATACTATTTCGTCTAGTGTACACCGACACTACAGGCGTACGTACAGGTCAGCCAGCCGACTCGACCGGCTCCGCTGTTTGCTTACACACAACACACATTTACATGTTATGTAAATTGTTAAGCACCATTTGGGAATCGTTCGTAATACATAAACACATACCTACCTACAAGCTCCTTTAAATTGTGAATACGTAAACAGGGTGTGATCTTAACAGCACCGTTGAAAGACACATCGATGTGCGAAACTGGAACTACTGAAAGTCGGTATAAACAGAATTGTGGAAACCCTAATTTGCTCCAGCCGACAATGTAGGTTTTGCGGTTGTTCCAAGTATGTATTTATATAACGTACGCAGATAAATAGAATGGGTTAAGTATGCTGTGGCTGAAACATTTATGGAACCTTCGTTAAGCTTTTTGAGGTCTTCATGATAAATTGTTACTATTTTTCGTAGACCTACGTTTAGGCAAGCCAAAAACTAGAAAGCAGCACAGACCTTGTTTTTTGTTTAGAGATTAGGTATAGCAGAATAAAATTATCAAAAACCTCGACTTTCGCTCTTATGTGGGAGCAGGTTTGCCTCTACCTATACGTACATTTTCCACTTCACCCTATCTATAATAGGTAATATTATAAAGCTGAAGAGTTTGTTTGTATGTTTGTTTGTTTGGTTGAACGCGCTAATCTCAGGAACGACTGGTCCGAATTGAAAAATTATTTTTGTGTTGAGTAGCCTATTTATCGAGGAAGGCTATAGGCTATATAACATCACGCTACAACTAAGAGGAGCGGAGCAGTAATGAAAAATGTTGCAAAAATGGGTTGCAAAGTCGCGGGCAGAAGCAGAACCAATAGTTTCAATATTATTTGATGAATTTTATTAAAGACGGACGAAGTCGCGGGCTGAAGCTAGCTTCTGCCCGCGACTTCGTCCGCGTTAAATTTCTTGTTCCCCCGACCTTTCCCATCGCGTCGAATCGCCTACCCGTGCGATTTTTCCCATTTTTGCAACATTTTTCATTACTGCTCCGCTCCTTTTAGTTGTAGCGTGATGTTATATAACCTATAGCCTTCCTCGATAAATAGGCTACCCAACACAAAAAGAATTTTTCAATTCGGATCAGTAGTTCCTGAGATTAGCGCGTTCAACCAAACAAACAAACATACATACAAACAAACTCTTCAGCTTTATAATATTAGTATAGATTTGGGCCTCGAACCAATCTTATGTCCAAAGATGATACAGCATGATAAAGCACCAGGAAGTAGTGAAGGGCTAGCGTTTTTGGGAGACTCCGTATCATCGTTGCGAGAAACTCATACGGGAATTGGTGAGCAGACCCCCTTTTTTTTTTTTTTTTTTGGATGGGAAATCATCAAATGACTTCTCCCGCTCTGGGCGGAGCGGGAGGGCGTGTCAGACTTTTACTGACTAAGTGCCAGGGTCACGGTATCTCTTTCGAACAATCACGTGACCCCGGCAGGAGCAGACCCCCTGAAGTGTATAATTCGTACCTATGGTTTGCCAGTAAGTGAATTCATGTGTTGTTCATATATCCTGCACAATCTTACGAGGGCCAAAAGATCACAATCGGTCGGTATCGTTGTTTAGCCGTGAAAGCTGTAACTTATTTCCACATTTACATTTAATATTAATATGGAAAGTGTGCATTACTGTATGCCCATTTTGGGATAGGCCAAAACTAGATACGGACTAAGAGAAACCGCATTGTAGGACTATTGATCACGTTTTCCATTTTTAGCTGCTCTACATAGCGGGCAGTTTGACCAAACGACGGTTGGATTAAGTGAAATAGAATAGAATATAATAGAAATATCTGAGATTCGGAGTGAAATGACTTGAAGCAGTAGAACTTTCAGAAATGATTAAAGACGATGTTAAATAGGCTGTTTGAATTCACTAGAAGAAATTTCGGACTAGACTTCAAATAATTGGAACCGAAAATGTGAATTTGATCGTAGAAGCCTGAAAGTCTGACAACCAGTCTTACCAAGGGGTATCCTATTACTAGTAGCTGGGTTGTGGAGGTCAGATAGGCGGTCGCTCCATGTAAAATACTCAGCTGCTCCCGGTTAGACTGGAAGCCAATTCCAACACAGTTGGGAAAAGGCTAAGCACATGATGAGGTTTGGTTTCAATGCATACCACTGAGGCACTGAATTAATGACACATTAAAATCTAAATTACCAAAAATAAATTATGTAATACCTACACAATAAACACATCGATATAATTCAAACTATCTATGATTCAAAAACTCATTTATTTAAAGTCGCCAAAGGGTTCAAAGTTCGTAGAGATTACAGTATTATAAAAGGTCGAGAATAAATGAATACCTCAGGCAGACAACTTTGTGTATTATCCTTGTACTGACAATATTTTAACAGCTGAAAATAGTACCTATATACTTATTTGATAAACCACTGAACCGTAAATTCAGGAGCACAACAGAAAATTCAGAACTGATTGATACCAGTAAATACCACCGCGCACAGATTTAAACGCCAAGGTATTCATTAAAGTAAGATGCTTCAATAGTTACCTTTTTCCACATCATGGCCATCTTTGGCAGTGCGCAGTTTTTCAAAGAATTTTCCCTGTTATTTAAAAATGTTCACAAACAATGCCACAAGGGATCACGTAGGTATAATCTCGTATAACAAATTCGCCCGTCACTTTGTTTTGTAACCCGTCGATCTGATATGCGCGCGCGCATGAATGCATTCGCTGTGTGACGGCTTCCCCATATGGCCAAGGCTAGGCCTTTTATGGCTCATATAAGTGGCCACTCACCCACCGCCTGAACGAGCCAGCCATATCAATGAACTGGCCATCAATAAAACATGTGGCACTAAGCCAGAAAAGGAAACGGCGAAATGAGAAAAAGAAATATTTGAAAAAGGTATTCGATGCGTACTCTCGATTGTTTGTGCGATTTGAAAGCATTCAATGTAAAGCTGAGCGCACACACCATGAATTATTCGCGTCAATTACTTTTTGCTTTTCGCGGTACTATCCACCATACTCGTCGTAATTGATTCAATATCATTACATAAGTATCGTTGTGTGGGCTTACATAATAGGCAACTGGAGGGGTAAAGACGTGCATTTTATACTAGCGGTCATAATGAATGAGTGACTCAAATCGAATCCATCAAACCAGAGTCAATGCGTGCACATTATTTTAATGAAGCTTTTCCTGCAAAACAAAAAAATATCTACTCGTGTAGCTCCACAAGTGTTTATCAACTTGGTTCAGCGCGTTACAATTTTGTCAGCTTACTAAATATGTGATAATATATATTAATACAATACTCTTAAGTATGTCGAGTACTTACTTCTACACACTGTTATAACAGACAAGTCGCGACTTGTTGTTGGACATGTTCGACCTCTGAACCTAACCTAATCTTGGATTGGTTGTAAGTTGTAACGTGAGATGTAGCGATACTGTGGCGGTGAAAATAAAAATAAATTTGTTGAGGTCTCGAATCGTGGGAATTCAGACGAACTGACCGGTCACGAAGCACATTCCTGTGGCTGCTACAGACACTCCTCAACGTAGCCAAATGTATGACGCATACACACAAGTCGGAAATTACGACAAAATGGGTGCAATGGTGCAACAATCGCTTAATAGCTCACTAATTTGACCAGTCTTTGTCGGAGCAACCTAAAAAATAACAGACTAGATGAAAGAAGTTTCATAGATTATTTAAGTTCTGAGATTTAGAAAAACTCAAACTGATGGAATAAATCTTAGTTATTCTTTTGAAATCTTGTCCTGTAAGGTTAGGTTAGGTTAGAATGGAACTATTGTGAAGTCTATACAAAAGCTCAAGAGTTTTCACTGTCCTGGCTGTCTGGCTGAACAGATTATGGGGTCTTACTTCGAACTACGGATTCTATTACCCAGTCCTAGGAACAAGCTTTATGTCGTCGAAAACGGCCCTTACGACTGCTTATATTTTCTTGCATTCCATCTATATTGTTGGGTTTCTCCTTGAAGAGAATTTCATCCCGTAAAAACCATAGCAAAGACTTACCAAGATCAAAAGGTATGTTTTTTTTAAATTAAAACAATTAAAGGACTTTTAGATCCTTTTCATAAATACTGATTTGTTATATTAAAAATAATGATGGTGCATGGTTTTTTTCTATGCCCGCGGTCCCCTAATGAAGTAGTTTGCACAGCTGCATTCCAGGCGCTCATTTTCTGGGAACACACATCTTTAATGGTAAGGTGGAATGCAAGTTTTTAATGCCAGTGCGTGTGCGTATGATTTTTCATTGAAATTTTAAAAAGAAAACGCCTCGCTCGTGAAGTTATAAAAGCAGCACTGAGCAGGCCGCCGGCGTTTGTGCCATTCCTTTTTTTTTCTCGTCTGCAATCCTTAGCTTGTTTTATTATGTGATGACAAAACAACTTCTATTTATGGTTTTAGCCGAGCAATGTTGCGAATACCGAGCAGCTTAGTACATTTGTGTAGGTATACTATAAATTCTATTTCAGTGCGTGGCTACGAGACCATAATTTTGTAGCATATCTACCTCCTTTAAGATCTATCGTGTGATTTGCTCCGGCCAGCTTTAGTAATAATTAGCACTTAAATGATTGTTAATACTTGTAGCTTACAATCATCATCATTTCAGTCGAATGACGTCCACTGCTGACACTGACATAAGCCCCCCCAAAAGGGGGGTTTGCCATAATCGACACGCTTCGAAGGCGGGTTGGCAATTGCAGTATGTTAGTATAATAAATAAAGAACGCTGCTGCCCATTCTCTAGTCACCCTTAGTCGCCTTTACGACACCCACGGAAAGAAATGGGTTGGTGATGTTCTTTACGTCCATCACCAAACGGAACATTGTGGCTTATACAATGATCAGATTATTAACTAACCTAATATAATAAATAGCATGCATTGGCGTGATTATCACCGAACAGCGCAGATTCCCATGAAGTTGTCGGGAAGCCTCACATGCGCGATCACGCGATGTGCGGCTGCGCAATCCGCGTGAGAATCTCCATATAAGGACATTACTGTTTTTTTTTAAAGTTTCCGTAAGTACGATAAATGCTGAAAGCCCTTTCAATGATTTAGGTATAACCTGTAACATTAAAAAACACGATTAAAATCACATCACTTTAAACGATTCTACCAGTTTTTCGTTGCTTCCCAATTAAAACTCGAAAAATACATTACAAGTTTTTTATTCTTAATAATAACTTTTATCAAAGATAATAAAAAAACGAAAAAATAAAAAATTAATTAAGGTGATTCTTAGAAAAGTTCCCTATATGGAAAGATAAAAGGGGTTATGGAGGGCATCGTTGGTTGTTTGAGTGTGTTAAGCCGATATATGCGAATATCGACACGAAAAGGTTGGTTGTGTTTGTTCGTTTAATGGGTCACATCACAACACACAAGTGTAGTCCTTGTTCCGCGACTGCCCACACAAATTGAGAGAATCACGTGCGCTGAACACGCAACACTGTGGCCAATTTCGTGCACTGCGTTCGTCCCAAATTGAGACTAAACGGTTGAATTTAAAATAGAGAGACAGATTAATGATCGTACTAGCTTTTGGACACTAACAGTTCTGAGGACGCTAGTTGAGAGAGGACAAAGAACTGAGAGGATGTTAGTGATGTGGCAAACTTGGGGGCTTTTTTGTGGGAGGGAAATCATCAAATGTCGTCTCCCGCTCTGGGCGAAGCGGGAGGGCGTGTCAGACTTTTACTGACTAAAACCCACCCGTGTTCCTTCAGTTGCCTATATGCCAGGGCCACGGTCACTCTTTCGAACAAATCTCGCGACCCAGCAGAAACTTGGGGTTTTGAAAAACAAAACGGTGATAGACTGAGTTCACATAAAGCCAAAAGTATCCAAAAAGGCTGTAATAACCAATCGCATTTTGCAATTTCACACTAATAAACAACAATAATATGATTGTTCGACAAAGCAGCTACTCAACAATTTGTTTTCTATTTAAGAGCGCTACTTCCGGGTAGGCGAACGGTCATTCGGCAACAAACAAATTCTTAGCGCACCTAATAGCCTAGGTAAACAAAAGTAGGTGTTCCTACACTAGTGAAGCCATCCGGATTGATAGTTCGGTATTACGTCACCAGTTTAGCAATATTTACGTAATACGACAGTTTCTATTTTTTTGCAAAAGCAATCTATAAATTTCTAAGATCGCTAGTAGCAATCTAAGATTTTATTAGTCGATGTGTTACTTAATATTTTTGTTGGCAATTAAAGAGTTGAATACCTAGTGCAATATTTGCTTTATACGACTAGTTGAATACGAGCACCAGCCATCTGATCTACTTTCTGCGGCTTCTGTGTGCCCTCTACCTGACGTGGCAAGTCCTTGCAATACACGATACAAATAAAAGAGTAAAATGGAAATAAACGAAAAAACCTACAACGTGTAGTTTCACAATTTGCAACAATAAATTTACAAAAGTAGCTCTAGAGAACAAGAAAAGAGGTCAGTGTTTATCAAACATCCTAATTTTAGTGAACTCACATTTATATCAATAGTAGCGTTAGCGTAGAACCGATGTGGGACACGCTAACAGACGGGCTTTCTTAAAATAGCATCGTTAATGAGTGTAGTGCGAAATGATGAAGCTTTAGCGCCAATAAACAAATGATTGCTGACAATTATTGCGGGCTGCGCAGGCACAGGCGCGGGGCCGCGTAGCGCGGTAGTCGCCTACTCAGCGCCAATGCCGTTCACTATCATCGATTTATATTTCCATTAAAATTACTAATGCTAATTTTGGGTGATTATAATTGGCACCAACGTAAAGGCTACGAGTATTTTTGTAAGTCAAGGCACGTAAACAAGTTTGTGGTTTCGCGCGCTCTTATAGGTACGTTCGGAACGTTGAAGCTTTTCGGAGAATTGTGGGCCGAGTTCGATATTTGGGATTTCGGATTCACGTATTTGGATTTAAAACAGGGTTATGGATTAATTCTGTGAAGTGGACTTTTCAAAGGAAAATACAATCCCTCGAAAAATTATGTAATTTAATCAACTTTGATATTTTCTCCTGAAATAAAAAGCTGGATGAATGTTACAAAGACTATTTTTTTTACTTTTTTCCGGGAAAAGTTCCATTCACTTTTAGCAGGAAATGACCAGAATAGCTTCATACAAATGTATTTCAGAAAGTAGAGCGTTGTAACAAAGTTGTAAAAACTTTTTGTTTGATAAAATTATGTAAGGTTAAATTCGGAGAACAGGCAAGTTTTATTTATTGAAACAACATACATTTATAAATGTATGTTGTAATAATTTGAAAAGTCAGACAGCCATTATTTTAGACGCTAATTTGTGTAGTAACATGTCATCTAAAATAATGTTTAACAGACCTTTCTCCCGCCCTGAAACTTGGCAAATGACAGTCCTAACTATTAATTTAAATCCAATACAATATGATTAATATTTTACAAGCACTTGTATTACTTTTCTTCTCTTTTCTGCATTTCCCTTCATTTTTACAAAGCATTTTCAACCACGTCCATCCAGGAAGGTAGTACCTTTCACATAGGTATAAACATTTCCAAATGCAAATAACTATACAATTACTGTGAGAGGCGGCACTTTCGGGACACACTATTGTCCACCAATTCGTCGCTTATTAACAAATTTCGTAGAACATAATAGCCAAATATTATCGAGTGACGTATGAGCTAGATGTAAGTATCGACATACAGGCGGCACCGCGGCACGTCACTGGCGCGAGGTTAGCGGGCGCGCTGCGTTTGCGCACGCTGCGCGACAAGGACATCGACCCCCGCAACCTTGGCTATGCCAATTAATTTCAACAATGTTCTCTTTACTCACTATTATATGCAAAAATTATCTCAGATGATTATTTTCGCTTGATGGTCGATATCCATTTTCTAAGATGAAATATCGTGATTAAAGCTTCGAGCTTCCTGTATTCGGTTATTTATTACGCGACCGCTGATCTGCTGAGATTGGGTCGGTCTCTTTGTGTAGTTATCTTGAAACGGTGAAAGATGTTCTTGGAACAACTCTATAAACATAATTGCTCACCTACTCATCTACGACTCTACATTATGAGTTAAGATTTTTTGCTGCAGTGGAGTTCGCCATTCAATAATAAAAATTCTAAGTTCAACAGTCTACTGCTTCTATGCTCTAAGAAGAGCTGGAAGAAAAGTCAGCATATCTGTGAATGATGGAACTCTCTGTAATCTGTACTTATTCTCTTATGAAGCACCATTCAAATATCATTTTGATTTAAGGTATCTTCCTAATCGGAGTAAGAGCCACGGAATCATGATTCACGAGAGCAACGAAACCAGCGTGATGTGTGTAGGGACCAACAAAGTGAACAACAATAACAAGGCCGCCGCGTAATCAATTCCCGGTAAGTTAAGCTCCAATGATTTACTCGAATAAGTTGTAAACACACCATTGTGTAGGGCAAGCGTAAATACTACAATTTTACTGTAGCCGCTATGGGCAGGCGGGCGCAGGATAATGACCCGAGTGTGCGCCCGCGCCCGCGCCTGCGCCGCGCCCGCTCCCGCCACAATACCACGCAGGTATTTGTACTATAAACAACGATGAACAATACCCACTTACACATTTATGACACACCTACTTAATATTGTGTAAGTTTTACTACCAATTCACTGAGATAATACATCATTGACGAATGCTAAATGAGTCGTGCAATCATGCTCATTCTTTATGTCCTCGCGAAATATATTTGTTTTGTTGTTTGTGGTTACTTCGTTGAGCGCAGTATAAATAAATATAGCGATGATGGGAAAACCTATCCGATGTAAATGAGGAAATACACCATGATGTCACTTTGTGGGCATAGATAGCTCAGTTTATCTAGACCACACCTATTTCTAGATTTTTGTGTGAACAAAGAAAAAGCAAAGGAATAGCTATCAATATTTTAACGCTTTATGTTACCATAAACTAGAATAAACATCAGATAATCCTTATTAAAGGCAATATGTTTACTTTATAACCCCATAAGTCAGTCTCGTACCTTGTTGTAAACAATAATACGCCTGTTAACTTTTTATTTCGTAATTATTAAATTACGTATAACGTTAAACAATAAATATGTTCTTGATACCGTACAATGTTTTCATTTAATGGGTTTCCAGGAAAATACGAGCGATGAACCAGCAAGCCCAAATTAAATAATGGTTCTTTATTAATCTGCGTAATGAAAACGTGAGCTGATGAGCTCCATGTGATGTCTCGTAGATATATTAGCTCAATAAGTAGATATGTATAATGATGCGAAAGAATGCTCCGTTTCCGGTGTTCGTGAATCGCTGTTTATTTTTACACGTCAAGATCAAACACGATTAAATGGTCCGTTTTATAATATCTCCTGCTAGTTTTATTTTTCAACATGAACAACATCCTTTTATTTTTATTAGGAAACGAGTTTTGATCTCATTACCTGCCCACAATTATTATTCAGATGTCTGAAACGTCTGTTCCGAAATATATTTGTTATTCTAAAAGCACCGGCAATATGAATGGCGAATTCCTCTGCCCACTTACTGGCCTGAATGATTTCGACATTCTTGGCGCAGCTCCGATAATCTGAGAAAAAAATAAACGAGCGCCAACGTAAATAAGCCCACTCGGAGTTGAAAGTGCGCACTCCGACGACTGCGCGGCGGTCGGCGGCGACCGACGGCGGTGACTCGGAAAATAAATCACGTCGATATGGTACGCTCGGGATAACGTATTTTTACGCAACAGGCTCTTTGTTTATAGCTAGTAACGTCGCCCAACAGACGGCTGGTTATTCAACCGCGCGCATTCCGCGCCGGCTCCACTTTTTGCTCGGCCTCGGCCGGCCGTCCTCCTCGCCGGTGAAAAACGACCAATTAGAGCTTTTACGGCAGGAATTAACATCGCGCATTGTCCGCGACAGCACGGCTGCGCCCGCGCCGACCGACACACTATAACAACTTAGCGTTTTATCTCGCAGTGAATACTTGGGCGATCTTGGCAGCGCTCACACAAAAACAAATATACACTCTGAATTATGCACATTCTGTGTTCCTCTATCTGAAAGAAGATGTTCCCATTGATGTGAGGTAATAGGTAATAGCGCTGGCGCCGCTGTGTCGGCCCGACGCTATTGTTTACTCGCCGATGAACCATACACACGCGTACACGACACCTAATAGAATGAAAAACCTTTTAGCACTTACCGCGGACATTTTGAAGTAAACAACAACAAATAAGTCCCTACCTATAAAGTGTGGATATATGTGAGCTTGGGTATCTACCTTCATTTTGAAAACCTCAAATAAGGAAAACGTAAGAATTAATCAGTTTAGCCTCATGTAAACATTTTCTGAAACAAGTGAATAATTCAAGTAACAATTTATAAAATCAGCAAAACACTTTGCCATTGGATGAATCTGAAACTTAACATTCAGTATCGAATGGAAATTAAATCGGTTAAAAGAAGTTAAGGAAAGAGATAATAATGGACGGCCAAAAAAAAAAACACTTGCATTCTAATTCTGGAGTGTTTTGATTAGTCACATCGATTCGTTTTAATCTGGAGGCCTAGTGTCGGACAATGTATCAATAAAAAGTAAAAAAGAACAGTTTATGGTTGAACGTAGCCCCCGAGCACTGACGCCAATAAAACCGATCAACACAGACTTGGTGTTGCTACTGCTTAGAAACATACCCATCTTCAAGGAAAAACTTTTAAACACAGAAAAAAAATGATTATCGGGAAAATAATTGTAGATAGAACTTTCGTAGCACTAAGGGACAAAGGCTACGAAAATCGTAGACCATGCCTACGAAAGGTCTACGATTTAGGTCGTCGGCTCTGGTTACGTATTTTTTTACAATTTAGTAACAGATATCGCGCAAATATTTGTTATTACTTTATACCTACCTAAATATTATAATAGGTAACCTACGTATCTAGTCTAAAAAGGTGTACAGTAAAAGCTCCTTATTTGCGCTTCCTTCATTCGAGTTTTCACTATTCGCGGATAAAAAAAATGTGCCCCAATTGCTGTATTCGCGGCCAAAGATTTCTTTAGCCACGAATACAGCAATTGATTTAATCGGTACACCAGATACACATACACACACATTAATAATAAATAAAAGTTTAAAACACTAAACAACACGCTTCCACAGAAAACCAAACTAAAAAGTAGAAAATAATTGAAAAAAAAAAAGCTTTGACAATGGAATAGGATGACATGGGTTCGAACAGATAGAATCATGTGACATTCAGGAGTTGCTTGAATCGCGAGGTGAAGATTTGACTGAAACCGACTTCGAGGAAATGTTAAATTTACAGCCCATTGAAGAGGCTTCAACAAGCACTAGAAACAGCATAGAACATTTAATTTGAAACATTTTAGTGAATGTGAATGGCAAATGAGCTTTGTGATTTCTTTATGAAAATTGATCCGTCTATGGAACGAAGTTTAAGAAGCAAATTGCTAATGCCACTGTTGAATATCAGTCTGACTTGAAAGAGCTTTTAAAAAATTAAATGGTTTTTTTTTAATTTGGTCACCTAGGAACGTATCCCCTATAATCTACACTAATAATAATATATATAATATTATAAAGAGGAAAAAGTTTTTTTGTTTGTTTGTAATGGATAATCTCAAAGACCGATTTTAAAAATTCTTTCACCATTAAAAACTACATTTTCTGCAAGTAACATAGGCTATATAACATTACGCTACAACCAAGAGGAGCGGAGCAGTAATGAAAAATGTTTCAAAAACGAGGAAAATCGCACGGGTAGGCGATTCGACGTGACGACGGGAAGGTTCGGGGAACACGAAATTTAACGCGGACGAAGTCGCGGGCAGAAGCTAGTCCCAAATAAATTACCATTCCATATTCACGGTTTCTGTATTAACGGCATATTTACGGAACATATACCCCGCGAATAAAGAGTTTTTACTGTATTTTACCGTGTACCGTGTGGTGCCGGACGTAAAGAATAACACCACCCCATTTCTTCCCGTGGGTGTCGTAAAAGGCGACTAAGGGACTTACTAGAGAATGGGCAGCAGCGTTCTCTATGCATTTTATCACCATACTGCGATCGCCAACCCGCCTGCCAAGCGTGGCGATTATGGCAAACCCCCCAAATTGGGGGAGGCCTAAGTCCAGCAGTGGACGTCTTACGGCTGAAATGATGATGATGATGATGACTGTATTTTACAACTCTGTTTTCCAATTAACTTCACTTCAAAGGACTTTTGGCGTTGGAAAGCACATGCCTTTTTTTGTAAACTTTTCGTAACTACACACATAACTAAACGTTTACCAACTTTTCGGACTTTCTACTTAAATTAAAAACTTTTTGTTGGCAGTTTTCAGATGTCCGCCACTGGCAACCCGAACGCGCATCACAAAAAGTTAACTCCCGGGGCGCACCATCAACATTATTTACATTTTTTTTTATTCTGCGGCAAAGTGGTGTCGAATTACTATCTCGGAATGTTTAGTAGAGGCAGACACTAGACACGACGGGCCACAGGAATGTGCCTCTTAAATTCCTCTTAGGAATTATGTGACATCTTCTTACACGAACTTTTTACAAACAACAGACGTAAAACTTAGAAACACCTACTATTATGTCTGAATTGAGTAGCACTAGTAACAGTCAGAAGACGGGATTTGCCCTGTTGATGGCAATAGGCTCGCCCTCTATTACATGGGACTTAAACAGAATTGGTGAAATTTGGATGTACCTACTTACTATAGATACATCTCTGTCTAACTCTTCGGGGATTACATCATCATCATCATCATCATCCATTCATCATTCATCATACCGTGTGGTGCCGGACGTAAAGAATAACACCACCCCATTTCTTCCCGTGGGTGTCGTAAAAGGCGACTAAGGGACTTACTAGAGAATGGGCAGCAGCGTTCTCTATGCATTTTACCACCATACTGCGATCGCAAGCGTGGCGATTATGGCAAAGCCCCCCAAATTGGGGGAGGCCTTAGTTCAGCAGTGGACGTCTTACGGCTGAAATGATGATGATCATCATCATCAGCGTATATTGTTCCCACTGCTGGGACACAGGCCTCCTCTCGGTGAGAGGGAGTGGGCCGTAATCTACCACGCTGGCCCATTGGGGGTTGGAAGATGTAACATGTCTTAAAGTTTTTTGTTCTAAGACATGCCGGTTTCCTCACGATGTTTTCCTTCACCGTTTTGAGAGCAGTAGTGATGGAATTATTTACACAAAGTAAAGCGCCTGCTTGGGTTCGAACCCACGAACTACTACTCATAAGTCGGGGCCGATACCACTGGGCCACCACTGCTCTCTAGGATAACAATCTTGATGTTATATTCTGTAATATATAATTTTGTTAACGGCTTATCGGATTTAGAATGTCAGTGAAATAACTTAGCAGCATGCCTAGCACGACTACCGTAGAAAGGGGTTTTGTCGACGGAAAAATAGACAAAATTACAGATTGTAGAAAGATTATAGACAGAATTAAAGATTTTAGAAATATTTGTACCGTTTTATGCTAGCGTAGCATGACAATTCTATCTCTATTCTACCAAGAATAGACAAAGTTCTTTCTATGGTGGTCATGCTACGCGTGCAGAGACACTTAACATTTCTTGCATGTGAAGCCACACTATACGTGTTGAATAAATTCGAAACTATGTGTAATGCGAATTAAAAGAAATAAAACCACCAATAAGGCTAACTAATGAGTCCTTTAAAGTGGCCCCCAGTTGTGAAAATTGCAAAATGATTCCTAAATTGTGTTAAATAGAATAAAATTAACATAGACCTTGTGTTTTATTACATATTTGAATATCTACCTAAGATAGCCATAATGGACTAATGTAAATAGATGTTAATTGTCACAATTAATGCTAAATCTGGACAATACTTAAGATGGCAAGCCAACTGAGTATTCATTACTGAATTCGGCAAATACATATATTTTATTCAATGAATCTAAAATGCCGTCTAGTACGAAAACTAATTTATTTAAGTACTCTCTGAAATGATAGATCTTCACTTCTCGGAATTGATAGAATTTCCTACCTTCTTCCGATTTAGATCTTTTAAAATCGTTTCGATAAACATTTCATTATTATACAACGTCGTAATTGAAATATCTGAACATAATTTACTCTACTATACTCTACTCATGAAATTATTAAATGATGTATACTTGGAGATTATTTCATGCTTCGGAAACCACGTTAAGCCGTTGGTCCCGGCTGTCAATCGTAGATCTTTGACATTCGTTACGAGTCATCGGAAGCCCGAAAGTCTGTCAACCAGTCGTATTAAATGGGATGTGTGAGGTCAGATAGGCGTCAGTCCATGTAAAATACTGGAATCCAGCTGCAGCCGGTCAGACTAGAAGCCGACCTCAACATAGTTTGGGAAAAGGCTAGGCAGATGATGATGACTCGAAGATTATTAATATAATAGACCGTGTGAATGCTGACAAGAATTGTATTTCATTGATATCGTGAATAAAAACGTATCACTTACACAAATCAATCATAGCTAAGTTACCTGAGCCGTATCTACCCAAATCTAAATTTGGGAAAGACCCTTCTGAAAAAAATACTACCTGTGTCCCTTGGCGTCACCGAAACCTGTCAGATTTACTACGAAACTACGTTAGAAGAGAAAAAAATTGTCAGTTTTGTATGTGGTGGCGCTTAGTTGTAAGTGTTATTGTTTAGTTGACAATAAGTGGAGTGGCTTGAGAGCGGCGCTATTCGGCTGTTCTATTATGATGCGTCGGTACCCAGGTACCTACCTGACGCGCCCAGTACCCGCCGGCCCGTTAAATATGCTGTCGCCAACAATACACGCAGTGTGGGTGTGCCCTACAAATAGACAAGGATAATTGCTATCCAACAGTCAAAATTGGTACTTATTGTATGAATAGCAAGCGTGGAAGACACGGTCTTCCAAACAGTTACATGTCCAGCTTGACATTTAATTATAACTCCGTGTATTTTAATAGAACTGAATGTTAAAATAACAAAAATTTGTATTATGTACATTTTCCTTTGTGAAATATTATTACATTTTTGGGATTCTGTTTAACTTTGCTTTTCAATGTTATGTCTGTTTTATCTATTTAAGGAAATATTTATCTAAAAAAGTATTTATAACAGGTTGACGTAATTTATTAGATAAACAAATATCATAGCGTGGCGTTACATACTAGTATCCAGAATGAAATAAAATTTAGTCAAATCATCTTTTATGTGAACTTCATAAAATGTGATCACAAAAAATAACTAGCGTAAGAAGCGAGTTCTCACACGGACATTCATTAGTCGCAGCTCACAAAGCACAATGGACATATTGGACCCATGTGTGTGCAGAACCCTTCACGGACGATTGTGTCCACATTGTGCCCAAATCACAGACAATTTACCGAAATACTGTCAAAAGGACAACACCGACTTTTGCACTTCATCAAAAATAAATTTATCTGGAAATAATGCAGTCCCAACCTGTTGGACCCTTTTTGTTCGTATCTACACAATGCCTTGAAAAAAATCACCTTCAGCGTTTTTGCACCCCATTGTGAGCCATACACTAAACTGAATTATTGTTTTTAACCAAGTTTTTATGAGGCGTTCTCGAGTGGCCTATGAATAGATTCTTTTCAAAATGACCATTTCATTGTTTATTCAATTCAAAATGCCACATTACCTTGTCCAACCATTTTTTTTTTCTCCATGTAGAATTCTATTGAACTGCAAAAATGAATGCTTAACAAAGATTTAATTTAGAGCATTGTTACAAATAACAAGTATACATTAATACTTAAATAAATACGTTGCGGTATTTTAGACCATAAAACGTACCATATGATAATGATCAGTATATTTCTATATATCGTTGGCTTCTTAAATCATAAACAATAAGGAACAGAAACAGCAGATATCAAAAACCCAAACAATGTTATTCTGAAAGTACTTATGTCCTATTCTCAGGCCACCTGTTGGATCAAGAATGTTGAACAAACGTGCCTCTGCTGGCCCTCTATTGGATACGCGATGAACCAAACAGCATTACCTCGACGTAACAGATCAAGAGAGAACGGTAGAAGGCAGTGTGTTTACGTAGCTACAACTTTAAATATAAGTACACCAGATGGCGCACGTATCGCTGTTGACAGTGACAACCTCGATAAACACCTTTTACAAAACAACAGCTTTTAGAAAGTGATATGGTACCTTTAAAACAAAAAAAAGATTTATTTTTTATTTTGTCTATCTGTCTGTCAGTTTGTTCCGGGTAATCTCCGAAACGGTTGGACCGATTTTGACAAGACTTTGACTGGGAGATAGTTGCCGTTATAAGGAGTAACGTAGGTTATTCTTTGTCCCGGTAGCACTGGATATTTCCCGTTAGATACATTCCGACAAACAGGCGGACAAAGGCACGAGCACAGCTAGTACTTAAATAAATACGTTGCTATATTTTACACCATAAAAAGTAAGTTATGTTACTATTTAGTACATTTCTCAATAGAGAAATATACTAAATAGAAGAAGCAGAACTGCTACTACTGAGCAATTACTAAATGCTAATGGAAACAGCAGATATCAAAGAGCCCGAACAATGCCACTCTGAAGGCATGTCCCAGTTTCAGGTCAACTGTTGGATCAAGAATGTGGCTCTGAATGCCCTCTATTGGATATGCGAAGAACCAAACAGCATTTACCTCGACGATATAGACTACGAGAGAATGGTAGAAATCGTGTCTACACAGCTAAAACTTTAAATGTTCGCCAGATGGCGATTATGTCGCTGTTCACAGTGATAATCAAGTTAAACACCTTTTTACACAACACCTTTGTAAAGCGTCAAAGTCAAGTTTATCTCGCTATCTCAAAAGCAAAAAAAAAAAAAGTTTTATAAGCTTTGACAATTGACAATTTGTCTTTGATGTCATGCGAACTCAAGCAATGCCAACTTTGTAAATAAAACAAGTGTAAAATAAATTAATATTTACTAAAAATATTTTCATATAATGTCAGAATTAAGATTTCCCAAAGGCTGTTACACTGCTCGCTCCTCCGGGTACAAATACCGGACTCTATCCACGAACACCGGGGAGCGAAAGAAACGAAACAGCAAAGAAGACAACGTCTTCGAGAGGAAATTCAGAGAACTGAGTGACGCTATCTCTACCAGAGTCAATCAAGAAGTTGATAACACTAATAATGCACGAGAATCGATTCTAGGAAAGTTCGTAAAACTAGATGCTAAAATCAATACGATGGTAGAACTACAGAAAACGGTGACAGATCTTCAGCACAGATTGAACGATGTGAGCTTATTGATTACGGGCATGAACGAAAAAGTGAACAAAATAGAAATAATGAATTCTCTTGCTGACATAAGCCATCCATCTCAAGTAACGACGTTCAAGACTGTGGAACCCATCGCGGAGGAAAGCGAAGACCGAGATTCAGTAGTTACGCACATTTAGCTTTCTAGTGGTATGACGTACCTACTATTTACATTACAATTATAATGCATTTGAAGTGCAATATCTATGCTATTGTTCTGTTATCGATGGCTGTCCAAACGTTCTAATTATTACTACATTATACGAAAATGTTTTCATATGGAACTCTTTATTTTTAAGGGAAAATATAGTGTAGTTTAAGAACTATTTCGTACAGAATAATACAAATGCTACGTCACTAAACTAAGACGAAATCAATCTCTCCAGCTTTAGCTTTATTTAACAGTAGTTTTTACCATCGGGTTTGCCCGCATGAAGGTCCACAATCACCCCACGGAATAATATTACCGGGATGAAAAGTATCCTTTGTATTAATTCAGCTTATAATCGATATCTGTGCCAAAATTCATCCAAATCCGTTCACGCCGTTTCTGCGTGATTGAGTAACAAACATTCAAACTTATACATCTATAATGTTACTAGGATTGCCATCAATCCATTTGACCTGATTTCCAAATTTAGAGCAACTTGCAAATATCTCTTTCCTGTAACTTAAGAACTTTATTTATTCATGCGTTTTCTGTCAGAAACGCACAGCCTATACGGATTGCTGTATAAGCATGAAATGTTGAATAGAATTTCTTAAACAACGACAAGGAGTACTAAAAAAAATCTTAAACAAACATCGTAACGTCAAACATCATAACGTTAAATAGGGGATAAAACTTTCTTCTGCACGCTTGTAAGTCGCCGTCCACACGTACGTAACATTATCGCAGCGAGATTTTATCGCGCACTGCATTTTCAACTCTCAGTGTCGGATCGAGCGTTGACAATCCAACAGGTACATCTCAGCGCGTCGAAAAAACACACTGTTCGATTTTGAACTCTCGGTGCTGAGCAGTGCGTCCAAGATTCAGTGAGCGAAAAAATCTCGCCGCGATATTATTACGTCCCTATGTGCGTCTATATAGTAACTAAATAACTACGCTCTTTTCTGTGCAGCTCCTTTCGGTTCTTTCTACTGAAAACCAGCATTTCAAAAACATTCACCTAAAGTCGCCGTGTGTAGATCATATTGTCGATCGCCACATGATGATCGTACAGTCTGGGAATCGAACTCAAAGTCTCGGTATTGTCACAATACCGAGACGTCGAATTCGATTCCCAGACTGTAGAACCAATGAAAACATGTTGATATTTCGAAACTTGTCTAATGTTATTGACTAATAGCAATACATGGGCTCACCCTTTCACCCCGTAGGAACTTATTACTCTAGGTAAGTATGAATAATCAATACACATATTGTAGAACAGCGCCAAAGCCCTTGGTAAGTGAGGACCGGTGTACTGTAGATGCTCAATACTGAGCTCGTAATGACCAGGGGCCGTAGCTTTAGGCTAGAAAACAGGAGTTATAAGAGAGATAGACAATAGTAGTGTATTGTTCTGTCTCTCTTATAACTCCTCTTTTTAATCTAAAATAGCCTAAATCGGTAGTATTTATTGTAAGGATAAAGTCGTTGTGGAAAGTAAAACAGGATCCCCTGTTTTACTTTCTTTCGGAAAAGGGCAACTATAGACCTTATTCTCTAGCGACCACAGTCGATAAGGTTCCTGATGGCCAGCTTCATGCACAGCTAAACGAACGTCTGGTGCTGCACGACAATCTGTTCTAGTTTGTGCCGTGACTTTCTATGGAAAGTGCTGTTCTGTGTCTCAAGCAGGCCGTCAGGTACTACACAAAAAGAAGAACACCTGTTTTTACTGGCTTCCTCGATCCTTCTAGTGTTTTTTGGAATTCTGGAAGCAACTTGAAGCTATAGCTTGCCTATTGAACTTATACATAAGTATCTTCAAGGATTGGTATGAAAACCAAGTCAACAATTTTTGGTGGGCAGATGTGCTTGCAGAGTCATAATAATTGAAGTGTAGAGTGAGACAGGGAGGGGTTGAGTTCCCCTGCCCTCTTCAATATGTTTATGAATGCGCTGATTGAGGCGCTTAGCAGTCGTCACGTCGGTGTCTACGTCAATAATTTAAATTACGCGTCAGTAGCCGTATTAAGACACTGTTGGCTACATGTTGGTGACATGGCTTACTGTATAACGTGCCGAAGAGTCACTACACTGTTATGAGGCGGGGACCAAGTACCATCTTGATGTGCCTCCCATACGTCTAACCTCTTGACTCTTGAGTGAGTGGAATAATTTTAATACCAATATCATTTAGTCACAACTGACCTGAAAGACAATGCTGACATTGAAAGGGAACGGATGCCTCTGTTTGCACGTATGAATATGATAGTCCGCAGGTTTGCACGTTGTACTGCAGACGTTAAGGTGACTCTCATTAGAGCATTGTGTACTACCTTCTACACATGCAGTCCTAGGGAGAATTATTCACAAGCGTCGTATGAAGCTTTTCGTGTTCATTTCGGGGTCACGTGATTGTTCGAAAGAGATACCGTGACCCTGGCACATGGGCAACTGAAGGAACACGGGTGGGTTTTAGTCAGTAAAAGTCTGACACGCCCTCCCGCTCCGCCCAGAGCGGGAGCAGTCATTTGATGATTTCCCATCCAAAAAAAAAAAAAAAAAAGGTGACTCTCATTAGAGCATTGTGTACTACCTTCTACACATGCAGTCCTAGGGAGAATTATTCACAAGCGTCGTATGAAACTTTTCGTGTTCATTTCAACAATGCGTGCAAACAGAAAACTAATGGCGTTAGAGTTGGCCATGGCGTTGCAGTGCGAAGGGAAGCGGCGGCGGGTCGTATAGATTGATTATACACAATAATGCGCAAGTTCGCAGCATCGATGGTGTTTCCAGTCAGCCAGCCATAACAGGTTATTGAAAATGATTGCTGACAGGGTGGACTCTCCATGTGGTTCACTGCTTTCCTTTACATGTCGTATGGTATCGTGTTGTTTACTAACACTTAGTTTTTTAAGGACTATGTTACTAACCCTCTAAGAACCTCCGGTCGAAATAAAGATTTTGAATTTAAGTAGTTGTAGTCATTCATTATTCTCCTCCTGCCCTTATTTCAATTTATTTGGTGTCGGCGCACCATGTCTTTTTCTTCCACACTTCCCTATTAGTCGTCATCTCAGTAGTCAACCCCTTTCTATCCATATCATAATTCACAAAGTCCATCCATCGGTTCTTTGGTCTCCCTCTACTCTTATAGCCATCGACATTCATACTCAATACTTTCCTCACGACATTTTCTTCATTCCTCCATATCACGTGATCATACCATGACAACCGATTCACTCACAACTTTTCACTTATCGGTACACAAGTAGTACATTAGTTAATGAAAAGGCGTTTTATATTTTAACATCATATATTTGTCTGAGGATAGTTTTCCTTGATTGACAGCTCTGAGCCGAACACATAGTTCATGATTACAATAAATTAATTTATTAAATTTGCGAAAAAATCTCCATTATAATCTCATTTTCATATTTATATTCGTTTAAAACGTCACGGACATACATTGAATAGGTAATTTAATTACATAAAAAGCTTTTTTCATTTGCTAAAGACGTTATGAATGGAGAGTGACTCTCTATAATTCAAGAAGATGATTGAAAACACCAAAAACATTAATATTTGATAAAGCCACATCCAATATGGCACAATTTAAAATTGATTACAATTGAAGCTAAATCACGTTCTGCGAACGTTTTTTTTTTTTTTCAAACAAATTCCTATACACATAAAACTTCTTGACTTAATAATGTACTTGGTATACGACTAGTGAATATTTAGGTAACTATTTTACTAAATTATGGAAGAATTATACTAAAAAAATTCATCTAAATTTAGCTATTATAAGCAAAGCTCCTGAATTAAAAGGGAGGTTATCCAAAATAATGTCGCTATGTTTCAAATAGAGAAACAAATATTTTGGCTATAAATTCTTTGGATTTAAAAAGTGTCTAGGTATCTAGTACATATAATACTATTGTCAGCAATAAAAACTGCATCGCTGATATTAAGTATAAGTAATCAGATAACCTCCTAATGCTATCTGCACACAATTGTCAATAAATGCAACAAAGTAAATAATAACTAATAGAAACGTAACTTAACAATGATAATTTGTGCACCAATTCATTTTACCAAATTTTTTAATGCAAATTGTTAAACAATTTGATATGTGGTCAATTAAAATTAACGCGGTACAGTAATCCATAATTAATGATTAAATATCACAACATACACATATTCTACTACATGAAGACGCGGTAATGTGTTAAAATTTAATTATTCTTTCTACCAATTCGCTAACACAGAATTCTTCCCGCCAAACGCAAACTATACATAAAATGTAAATGAACACAGACTTAAAATGGACATCATAAAAATTACTTAAAACCTCGAATCTTTCAGCTGCGCAAACAAAGTCTAATTATATCATTCACTTAATAGTAACTAAATCATAAGTACCAAACGCTAAAAATACTAAATAGTCAAATTCATTACGAATAGTTATAATTTAGATTCGTAAAAAAATACAAAAGATGGCTTTCTTTATTTTCTTAACCTCTCCAAATCTATCCGAATATGACCCAAATGATTATTTTTGTAACTCTTTATTTTCATCGTATCATGTACTTACAAGTTGCATTGTTTAGAAGTTTATTCAACATTGAGTTTACATTTAATAGGAAGTCAGATAGAGAGGAAAGATTGAGAAGTAGATATAAGTATTTTAGAGTTTTTGTCAGTTCAGTACTTAACACTCAGTCGAAAGTCTTATTTAAATATTAAAATTATTGTAGTCCCCACTCCTCACAATGCACTATATCCACCTTACACATAGGTAGGCTCCGTGTCTCAGTCAAACAAACAAATGAAAGCACGTAAGAGTCCCTCTCCGAAACATGCGCAGCATCCTTTCTTCTTGGCTTTTTCTTCTGGCGCGAAGCTTGGCTGCTTGGGGCGCTTGGTGCGGCGCGCACACAACTTGCTGGGCTGTGGCTCTTCCATTGGCGGCTCGGAGCGAATGCTCAGATGTACGGGCAGTGCTGCCGGCTCGGCAGGCCGCGGCCGGGCCCAACGCCGCAGCAGCGCCTCCTGCTCCGCGCCCACCGGCACCGGTGCAGACAGCTTACGAGCGCGCGCCGTCACCAGCGCACGCTCCATGGGCTCCAGTAGCTCCAGGCTTAGAGCGCGGTCCAACTCCTCGCCCGACAGGAGCAGGTACCGCGGGCAGTACGCGAGCTCGCCGAGCGCCGCCCTCTTGTTGCCGGGAGTCAGCTCGCGCTTGGTGCGCTTGCAAGCCGCTGTGGCCCACCGCCATAGGGCTTCCGCCAGCACCAGTTCACTCGACACGCGCAAAGTTTCTCGTTTTACTATAAGCGATAAGTCTTCATATGTTAGCTCTTCCAGACGTTCATCAATCAAGGCGGTATCTGCGTCACTATCGAGCACCAACAGAGTGTTGTGAGCCAGCGAGTCGCACCACCGGGAGCATTGTGCGAGCGAGCGAGCTGCCACGTCGTCTGTTAGAGCGGGCAGTGGTGGTGCGGAGGCAGCGCCGGGCAGCCTGGCGCAAAGGAATCGTAAGTCACGCAGTATCTCCAGCGCAACACCGGCATCCAACATTTCGTCTAGGCGCCGAGCGCATCGTTCTGCCAGCGGTGCGCACAGGAACTTGTAGGCGGCGTCCAGTGTGCAGCGCGCCGTGCCCACGGAGTTGAGCTGGGTGGGCTCACAATAGTGGTAGCGGAGCAGCTGCTCGAAGCCGCGGCGGTCGATGTAGTCGACGACGATGACGTCGGTCTTGCAGGCGAGCAGCGCGGCGAACACGGGGCTGGTGGCGGCCAGCACGCGGCGGTGGCCGGGGTAGCGCCACGTGTCGCCGTTGATGCCCGCTACGAACACGATGTCGGACTGCTTCTCGTCTTCGAACAGGCGCGCGTGCTCCTGCTCGTCCAGTATACCGCTGAACTCCAGGTCGCTCTCGCGCCCCGACTCGATCTCATCGTCAGAGTTGGTCCGCGCCGGATTCGTCACCACCGTCATTGTGATTTTATTTGGGCTGCACTACCTGGAATTAAAGAAATGCTTTCATTAGGACAACTATTTGATTAATCTGCTCTTCAACATAGTACATAATTATGTACCTAATAATTTGTACATATTTAGTTTATCAACAACAGTAACGTATTGTCTGCAGTAAATGACTAAACCAATCAATAGAGCGTAATATGTTGAGCGTATTGTTACTTTGATTGTGTTCAAGTGGTGCCTTGTGCAGGACGCTAACCAGCGCCAGTTAACGTGCTGTTAATACCTCTTATTATATCCTGTATGAACATATCAGCACCATATAAAGAATCGTTATTACTCAGTTTGTATTACGAATCATCTTTGTGTTAACTACACTACCAAGGGCACTAGTGGCTGATGTTCGAGCTCGAAAGATAAATATAGACCAAATTATTTAAAGGTTATTTACAAATTTTTGTATATTTCTATGTTCAATAAGCATATAGTTTTTATTTTTACTCTTAGTTTAAATATTCAATCATTTATATCTATGTTTTGTAGTAAAATGCTCCCTCCTTGTTTGTCATCGTTACGAGCTACGTTTTGCAAATCAGTTCATTATACTTTTCTTTAATCTCATTTTTCAATTAAAATCACCCCTGTTTGCATGAAAAAAAAAAATACAAGTTTGGCTTTGCCGAAAAATTATAAGCCCACGTTACCACGGGCGCAATAAATCGATATATTTTCGCGCACTAGATCTTCATCGCACTGCTTAGCGCTGAAGGTTGAAAACCTAACAGTAAAACACACTCTAATTTTCGAATTTTGGGTGGGAAATCATCAATTGACGTCTCCCGCTCTTGAGCGGAGCGGGAGGGCGTGTCAGACTTTTACTGACTAAAACCCACCCATGTTTCTTCAGTTGCCCATGTGCCAGGGCCACGGTGTCTCTTTCAAACAAATCTCGCGACCCTGGCAGTGAGATGCATTCTATCGGATTGTCAATGCTCGGTTCTACATGGAGAGTTGAAAATCCGGTGCGCGAAAAAATCAATACTTCCGTGTGTTTGTCAACTAATTAGTACTTTCCCGTTTTGAAATCTTGGAACATTGGCCGATAACCTTTTGACAAAAGATAATGAATTCGTATTCAATTATATTTTGCAAAGAACATTGGAAATGTGGAATGTTAGTTAAAATGAAATATCTTGGCTAATTAGATATTATCAAGGATTTCTATTTAGTTTCTCGGAAGATGGCAGCGTTTCTACGCTATATTTAATCTACGCCTTGAAGTGAGCTTACAATTTACTTACAATATAATTATTATTCATTCGCAGCATACTTAATTTGTAAGTGCGTACTTTCCCGATTCTAAACCCAAAACATGAGGCGATAACCTTTTGACACAAGATAATAAAAATAATTAATTAAATTATTATATTACCTACTACCTACAATTTGTACTGTAAACAACATTGAAATTTTGGAACTTTAAATAGATACCGCCTCTGATTGGATTAATAATAATAAGGGTTTCGATACCCGACAAATTGATTGACTATCTAAACTAAATATCTGTCGGGATTTCTCGGAAGCTGGCGGCTATCCATCAATTAGTGAGCGAGGCACGCGCCGACTTAATTACCTTGATTGGATTCTGTTAATTTTAGCAACAGATTAAGTTACTTGTGTACTCTATTGATGTTAGTTCGGAACAATTGGCTCTGTTCTGTAAATTCCAGCAGTAAGATCGCGCGCCACGTCCGTTTTGCGATACGCATGCGTCATCTCGCGCATTCCCGGGTGCGTAAACAAAAATACACATTGAACTGCTTCTGAAGACGATCGCGCTTCTCACTAGTGCTTTGATAAATAAACAGAGTTTAGTACTACACAGATGGTGGAAAATATAACGCCCTTGATCTTTAATAATTGTTATTGACAAGCAAACTGATGATGACTCAAAAGTCAAGCTGCAAATCATCATAGAATCTTGCTCTTTTTCGATATCAAAAACATTCGTAACGTGACACAGCCTACCTATTAGTGGGTAGGTGATTTGGTCCTTCATTTCTACATTAATGGGATAAACAATCTTATCAAGCTGTGTTGTTAATGTAATTGTTCGACGATCGAAACGTGATCTATCTCCTGCTACTAATGTAGGTACTGACGCAAACAGAATTTCTTTTCGAAAAAACATCATATTACTAACCCATTGCGTCATTTATTCGAAAAAAAAAACGTCTACTCAAAAACGTAAATAACGCAATGAATGTTATTCAACTGTCAAAATAAAACCGTGCAGTGTGTTACGCAATTACTCCTTTAAACTCCAAGTTAATCCAGAAGTCAATTAAAACTGTGAACTGTAGGAATTTGAAAGTAGAGTGGAAAAATAGTTCCAAGATTTCTGTAAACAAGAGTGTTTATCTTGTCTCGAATAGTTTGTTTTTCTACCAAAAATGTTAAACACACCATCAAAATGTTTTGTCCAATCCATTTCTGTATAGTTGCGCAACGCATCCCGTTGATCAACTTCCTAGTTCGCCAGAAACATAATATAAAGCAGCTAATGTCGAAACGTAGGGACATTTTACGATAGAGCGCGGTTATTTGTGATGCCCCCGGTAACCCACATACATTCGCATAGCCACGCTGGCTGGATTTGCCCTATATTTAGAGACAGTACCCTAATCCATTGGTGCAATGTTACGAAAGCACAATAGGTATGTGCGAGTCGATAAAGTAATAACAGGTGATTTTTCCACGTTTCTGATACGAACGACTCTCGAATGAGCGTTCATTGTGAAAGGACAGTGCCTTGTAGAAGTTCTAGGTCGACATATTTTTACAAACTGGTAGTCACGTTGATATAGCCCTTGATTACATTAGCCATGTATTCTAATATTCATTTTTATTAGGTATATTTTCAGAATAATGTAGTAACAACCTACGCATATGATTGAGTGTAGGTATCTGATAGGAGATCCATTTTCGTTCACAGTCTAACGATGAAATCCACTTTGTTTCGATTTCCAGCTACTATATCCAACATATTAGGTTGGGGAAAAAGTCTTTTCGCATTATAGTATGTATGAACTTGTAATAAAATCTCTTTGGCTATACTATTTGTATCTGGCTGGTTTTGGTATCATTGAAAGTTTAAATTTTAAAGAACATAATTCCAAATTCAAATTAGGAAAATGTGTGATTTTCATTTGTTTTTCGTACCGTCAAGATGAGTGAATCTAATGAAGAAATTCGATACATTTTAAAATTTTACTACAAAAAAGGTAAAATTGCAACGCAAGCCGCGAAAAAAATTTGCGATGTTTATGGACCTAGTGTAGTGTCTGTGAGAGTAGCACAAATTTGGTTTAAACGTTTTCAATCCGGAAATTTTGATGTCAAAGATGCACGTCGCTCTGGTCGCCCTATTACGGATAAAATGGATGCCATTTTTGAAAAAGTGGAGCAAGATCGGCATACCAGTAGTTACGACGTAGCTGAAGAACTGGAAATTGACCACAAAACAGTTTTGGCGCATTTGAAAAAAACTGGGTACACAAAAAACCTCGACATTTGGGTACCTGACGAGCTCACTGAAAGAAACCTAATTAACCGTGTACTCATTTGTGATTCTTTATTACGACGTAATGAAACCGAACCATTTTTGAAGAAGCTGATAACTGGTGATGAAAAGTGGATCACGTATGACAAGAACGTGCGAAAAAGGTCGTGGTCAAAGGCCGGTCAGGCTTCACAGACTGTGGCGAAACCCGGGTTAACTCGCAACAAGGTGATGCTGTGTGTGTGGTGGGATTTGAAGGGCATTATTTATTATGAGCTGTTACCACCAGGCAGGACCATCGATTCTGAACTCTACTGCGAACAACTGATGAGATTAAAGCAAGAAGTTGAGAGAAAGCGGCCGGAATTAATCAACAGAAGGGGTGTGGTTTTTCATCATGATAACGCTAGACCTCACACATCTTTAGCCACCCAACAAAAATTAAGAGAGTTTGGCTAGGAGGTGTTAATGCATCCGCCGTATAGTCCTGACCTTGCACCTTCAGATTTCCACCTGTTTCGGTCTCTTCAGAATTCTTTAGGCAGTGTCAGGTTAACATCACGAGAGGACTGTCAAAACCACTTGTCGCGGTATTTTGACCAGAAGTCCCAAAATTTCTATAGCAATGGGATCATGTCCCTACCTACAAGATGGCAAAAAGTTATCGAACAAAATGGTACCTACATACTTTAGTTAAATGTAAATAAACTTTA
Organism: Aporophyla nigra; assembly: GCA_947507805.1. NCBI lineage: Eukaryota > Metazoa > Arthropoda > Insecta > Lepidoptera > Noctuidae > Aporophyla > Aporophyla nigra. Next base: position 15,422,153 of record OX382309.1, on the reverse strand, counting down.
TTAAAAAATGTTTTGAATTTTCTTAAAAAATGCGAAGAAACTTTTTCCCCAACCTATTATTTTATCTTCGTATTTGAAGTAACGTTCAGGTAACTTTTATGAAAATATTCTATTGGATGTCTGTTTCCTTTGTAATGTCTGCTCGAGGCACTGTATTAAAATATGAAGCGCTGCTTGTTAGAATATTCGCTCGGAAAATCTTGTAGCAGTAATGAAGTCTTCTCGCGAAGTTGCTTACTCTCATTAGGTTGTTGTATACTTGAAATTAAATAGACTGCTGCTGCTGTAAAGGGAGGATTTTCAAAGGCAATTTCTTGTTAAGATTCTTATAGAAAAAGCCTTTGTTCTTGCTATTTTAATTGAGAAACTTAGCTTAGATAATAATTAACTTAGAGTCTTTGTATACTGGCTTTTTTTTGTGGGTGGGATATCGTCAAATGACGTCTCCCACTCTTAGGCTGGGTGGGAGGGCCTGTCAGACTTTTACTGACTAAAACCCACCCGTGTTCCTTCAGTTGCCCATATGCCAGGGTCACGGTGTTTCTTTCGAACAACTTTGTCTACTGATCAAAAGGCTCTTAAGCCTATTCTAACACTCTCCATTTACGCTTTACACAATGTTGTTTCTGCAGAATACATTTGAGAGTTATTTCATACATTTCTTTTACAAAAATAAATTCATGCATGCTACGGTCGGGTGACGCCCTCAGCACCCGCCATGCGTGGATCCTACGAGTTGCTTAACTTCACTTGGCAGCGATAACTCAGTGAATGGTGGCCTTGTATCGAAGTCAAGGCTCTGTAATTAAACCATCTCAACATTATCGTTACAATTCATCGACAGGATATTCTCGTTAAAAACTTAATAGGTAGGTACCTACTTCTAATTGGATTATTATCATACTGCCATTTTCCGTACGCCTAAAAATTGTGGCGATTTTTCCAATAGATTACCAAGTCAATGTTTTGGGATTAAGTACTTTCGAAATATCTAACTGTGAGATATGATGTTAATCCTACTGAAATTATAAATTTGAGTTTGTATGTTTCTACATTTAGGTAGGTGTTTGGCTGTTTGTTACTCAATCACTCAACAACCGCCGACCGGATTTGGATAAAATTTAGCACACATATAGTTTATTATCTGGATTAACAATTAAGATGCTTTTTATCCCGGTAGTACGTTCCCATACAAAAGCTAGTTTTAAATAAAAAGTAATTTTTTTAATGCAATCTCATATTTGGATTTGATCATATTTTTCTACCAGTTAAAACTTCAATTGCTTAAAGTAAAATCTTTGTCAACATAAATGTATGTTACAAAAATTGCGCTAAATATGTCAGTCTTCAGTAAATCGCATAAGAAGAAACAAGGCAGATTGGAGCAGGAGTGTCTCTGAAATAGAACGCGGCTCCGACATGCGGAAATGGATGTGCAGTGAATCGACTCCGGCGCACCGTAAGCGCGCATGTGCAAACATGGCGCGATCGCGCGCACTTTTAACCCTAGAGTGCTCGCGCTATGAGCATTTTGCCGCCCGCGGAGATAAAACTGTTTTTTTTTTAACACAGTACATTTTATCAAGGTCGAACGTCCTAGTAGCTGCCCCCCTGTTCCTAACCTCTGTGTTTTAGAAATTCGAAAAAATTTAGTACACGTGTGACTGCAGAACGACAGCGTTTTTAACTGTGTCCCCAATTTACAAGCAAACATTATAATCCATACCAAGAATTAATACCAATATTGCAAGAATGTGGCAACCACAGCTGGTTGTATTACGAGAAAAATAATCTTCTTTGCTTATCTAGGTACTACATTCGTGTAAAATAAACAAGGTAAAATTTTCATTACCGATATTAAGCAGACCGAAACGCAAATTCTACGTTTGACGAATATCACGATGAAAGTTTGCAAAGTACGAGTATGTCAAATTAAAATTTAATATTCGTATTTTAAAAAAAAAAGTTTTTTTTTTACTAATAATGTCTTTTCTTTTTATATTATTGCTGCATGTTCACTGTTACAATATATATTACTAGTTTCTGCCCGCAACTTCGTCCGCGTAAAATTTCGTGTTCCCCCGACCCTTCCCGTCGCGTCGAATCGCCTACCCGTGCGATTTTCCCCGTTTTTGCAACATTTTTCATTATTTCTCCGCTCCTCTTGGTTGTAGCGTGATGTTATATAGCCTGTGTTACTTGCAGATAATGTAGCTTTGTAATGGTGAAAGAATTTTTTAAATTGGTCCAGTAGTTTTTGAGTTTATCCTTACAAACAAACAAACAAAAATACAAATTTTTCCTCTTTATAATATTATACTGTAGAAAATTATTAAAAATGATATATGCAATGTAGATTATTCTTGATAAATAAATAACTGAAAAGAACTCGTGAAATTTTCATTTCAAATCATGAGCTCTCTATTTTATTGCTCAGTGTAAAGTATTCCATTTAAAACAATATCATCCGGTAGGTGTAAAAGGTAGAATAAACGAACACGGTATCAAAAATTAACGCGACGGGACTAAAAGTCTGTAACTACATTTAAAATGTTTATGTACTGGGTATTCCAGCCCGGAACATTTAATATTAAATAAACCCGTTATATGTGTGCTTGCCAAAAGGTTCTAATTCCAAAGCTTTCAGTATCAGGCAAACTTTGTTTTAATGAAGTGGGTCCGGTCTAGTTTTAGTTTAAACTGCTGACTACAAAACGGAACACCGGCGCACGTAAAAAGGTTTGACATACCTACATAATTAACGATAATGTGTTACTGAATGAATGTATATTATGAAAATCGTTTACTGATTTCTATCATTTTTAACACAGGTTTAGCACTATCTATACTTAATATTATAAAGCTGAAGAGTTTGTTTGTTTGATTGAACGCGCTAATCTCAGAAACTACTGGTCCGATTTGAAAAATTCTTTTTGTGTTGGGTAGCCTATTTATAGAGAAAGGCTATAGGCTATATAACATCACGCTACAACTAATAGGAGCGAAGCAGTAATGAAAAATGTTGCAAAAACGGGGAAAATCGTACGGGTAGGCGATTCGACGCAAGTTGACGCAACGGGAAGGCTCGGGGAACAAGAAAATTAACGCGGACGAAGTCGCGGACAGAAGCTAGTTCTTCAATATGATTCAGATTCTGATTAGTGTCTTACGCATTTAAAGTGCTGGTTGATCAAGAAATTCTACAAGGCCAACGCGGTCTTCATAAGCCAGGGCCATAAACCGTACTGGATATAAAACAGAGCCTCACGTAATAAATTGAATCTACGTGGTATGCAGCCGCTTGCAGCAGTAACAAGATTAGCTCTCAAGAGATCTATCCGCTGTAAACACGCCACACGTGTTCAGGATCCAGCTTCATGATACATTGAATATTCTATTACATGGAGTGGAGCTCCCGAGCTGAAATACACCCCAGAGATTTTAGTTCCGTTTTAAAACTGACGACGTATTGTATATTACTTTTATATTATGTTGCCCAAGTAACTTTGTTAATATAACTAGGTATGTTTAAAGGTCATTTAGCGACAGTTCATCCAATATTGACACGATAACTGCACAAAGCAAAGCAAACATATTATTTTCAGAATAACCGAATGTTGTTTGTTCTGGGTTTCATAATAACACATTTTTACGGAGTTTGACATTGAAATTATAGATGAGACCTGCCAACAACGTCGTTTGTGCTAAGTAATCTTTTGTACAGCCTCAGTGGAGTCGAAATATGAAGTATACACACAGATTACAATGAATGATGTCTGTCTAATGTCATACTCATCATTTACATTGTTTGAAATCACTGCTTATCCACATAGATTTACTCACATCTTGTTTGAAACAGAACTAAAATATGCTTAAAAAACCGGCCAAGTGCGAGTCGGAGTCGCGCACCGAGGGTTCCGTACATACCTGCAGGTATTCACGGTTTATGCATAAGGTTTATGTTTATGAAATTAAATGTTTTTTATTTTATTTTTATATTTGAGTTGACTGAATGAAAGGTAAATTGTGGTTTACGATTTAAGACGTATTAAAAAAAAAACTACTCACTAAATCTCATTCAAACCAATTTTCGGTGGAAGTTTACATGGTAATGTACATCATATATTTTTTTTAGTTTTATCATTCCCTTATTTTAGAAGTTACGGGGGGGGGGGGACACATTTTACCACTTTGGAAGTGTCTCCCGCGCAAACTATTCAGTTTAGAAAAAAATAATATTAGAAACCTCAATATCATTTTTGAAGACCTATCCATAGATACCCCACACGTATGGGTGTGATGAAATTTTTTTTTTTTTGGGTTTCAGTTCTATGTATGGGGAACCCCAAATATTATTGTTTTTTTTTCTATTTTTGTGTGAAAATCTTAATGCGGTTCACAGAATACATCTACTTACCAAGTTTCAACAGCATAGCTTTAATAGTTTCGGAAAAACATGGCTGTGACATACTCGGACAGACAGACAGACATGACGAATCTATAAGGGTTCCGTTTTTTGCCATTTGGCAACGGAACCCTAAAAATGATTACAGCAAATGTTACTTATTCATTTGTTTCACATTGAATATTCACTTATTTCATATACCTCAGCAAAACAGTTTACAAAATCTAAGCAACCGCCTACTTGTATTCACAATATAATGCAAAACCGCTTCCGTAGCTTGCTGTCCACTTTTCCTTGTATTTAAATGTTATCAACCGATTCATTTTCTACACCACAAAGCGTACTACTAACGGAACATAATATTACAAGTAATCACGTAATAGTTTACTTAACTGCGTCGCGTAACGGTTACTTAACATAGTTTTAACACTTTACTTATTTGGAACTTAAAATAAACAAGTTATTTGTCACACACCATAAAAATCTTACAGTTTCGGCGGGAGTGGAAGGTATTTCCGTTGATTTTTCCGACAATACTGAAGCCTCTGAGGTCGTGGTTGGTAATTGGAATGAACACTTTTAAATAAACAATAAACTGGGGTACAACTTTGTATTGAAACAAGTCTAAAAGTTAATTGGAAAAGTCTTGCTTTGACAAAAGAAAAATCTGAAAGTTCCTTCTCCCCTATTGGAGAAGCCTCTCGCAAGCTTGCTCTTGTGAAATTTAATTTTCTCGTTCTTCGTAACGTGATTTGTGCATAAACGAGGGGGATATAACAAGGGGGGATATAGATACATATTTTAGCTTGCAACTGCCTCGTTGGTCTATGGTCACAAGCGCTACAGCTAAGGTTCTGGGGTCGATGCTCAGGTCGAGTAAGGTGTTATTGGGAGTCTTTATTTGCGCCCAATTGATAGCAATAAGCTCGCCCTCTATTACATAAGACCTAAACATAAATATGGATCTACCATAGATATACCTCTACCACCAGGCAAGTGATGTCTGCGCTGCCAGCGACGACGCTGTAGAAGTGGCAAAGTTTACGGCCAAGCACGAAGAAGAAGACATCTGCTTTACCCTTCGGGATAATAGGCACGGCATTATGTCACCTACACTATGTGTTATGCTAGCTACTGTATGACGCAGTAGATAGGTCATGCGTGGATACAGGAGCCGAGCTGCGGCTGGGGCGGCCCCGGGTGATCGGGTCGGCCCCGGGACGCCGGGCCGCCCTACTTTCGGCCAACTGGGTCAAGTGTATATGGTCTCCACTGAAAACCTGCGTCACACCATCGGGAAAATTTGCAGGTGTATAGTAAAGACTTTAGTGATGTTCCATTGATTTCGAGGTCATCGATAAGAACTATTTTATTTTAATCACTATTCATGACTAGCCTTCGCTAGCGGTATCATCCGCGTGGAAGTCTGAAATTGACCCACGGGAACGATTTACCGGAATGAAAAGTATTCCGTTAGTTTCTTAACCCGGGTTATAAACTATCTGTGTGCCAAATTTCATCCAAATCCGTTAGGCCGTTTTTGCGTGATTAAGTACCAAACATCCAAACTTTCTCATTTCTGATACTAGCAGGACTTGCTTTTATATGAATTGTGTTTATAACAAATGGTGTGTTTATATATGACCTACTGTGATGGATATAACAGCAACATTGTTATTTAAGGCGTTATCTATGGTACTAACCGCAATATAAATGTAACTTTAACAACATTATGCAGTGACTCAAAAGGATAATAATACCCGTCATTTTATTAAATAAAAGCTTCGTCAATATAAATAAATATTTCAGTATGATTAAGTAAATAAATTATAATAACGAGGAAAATAATACTGTTGTTACGATTACTCTGTTTAAAAGGGGGGAAGGGGTATGAAAGTGGCACCGCTAACTGAAAACTTGCTGATGTGGAAATCGGTTGTCATGTTATGGGGTAATACGGAGGAATGAGGAAAATGTCGTGAGGAAAGTTTTGAAATTGAATGCCTATTATAAAGAGTAGAGGGAGACCAAAAAAACCATAGAAAAAAACGATGGTCGGACTGTGTGAATGATGATGTGGTAAGAAAGAACCCTGACTGTCGAGATGACAACTAATAAAAAAGTGTGGAAGGGAAAGACATGTAGCTCTGACCCCAAACAAATTGGGATAATGGCACGAGAATGACGGTGAAAAGGGGGAGGGTGGAGGGGAGAGGCTTGTATCAAAATTAAAGAGCTTTAACTATATGTGCAATATACAGCTAGTACGAATTAGATTTGAGACTAAAGGCATAACGGAAGAGTTAGAAAAAGCGTATGCAGCGAATTAAATTGAATTTGAAAAAGTAAGCAATTCATTTACTTGCTGTCTTTCAGCTGAAGTGACCAAAAAACCATTTCAACAAACAATATTACCTACTTTATGGTTACCACGTACGTTACGTACCGGGTGGTGCCGGACGTAAAGAATAACACCACCCCATTTCTTCCCGTGGGTGTCGTAAGTGGCGACTAAGGCCCGGCGCCCATTATCAGCATCGGTACGACTGAGGATTTTAGGTGGCAAATAGCAATATACTATAACATAATGGCAATAAAGTAGAAATTCCGTGATATGTGGTCGTAATAACAAAAATACCGCTTCGGTATGCTTGAGGCTGGTGTATCGGCAGCCTTGAGAATGCTTCGGAATGCTTCGGCATCCTTCGGCAACCTTCGGTAGGCCGCCGGCGCCGGCGCCGAGGCAACACTCAAGCTACAGGACGGTGCGGCATCCTTAAGGACGCCTCGTCATCCCTAAGAACGTTGCAGCATGCCAAAGCATAATTGCCGATAGTGTGCGCTTGCATGTAGGATGCCGAAGGATCCTTTTCCTTGCCGATGCCGATAATGGGCGCCGGGCCTAAGGGATTTACTAGGGAAGGGGCAGCAGCGTTCTCTATGCATTTTACCACCAAACTGCGATCGCCAAGCCGCCTGCCAAGCGTGACGATTATGGCAAATCCCCTCAAAAAATGGACCGGTCAAATTGATGGTGCATGGGGGAGGCCCATGTCCAGCAGTGGGCTTCTTACGGCTGAAATGATGATGATGATGAATGGTTACCAAACCCGCACTGGGATCGCGTGGTGGTTTCCGGCCCATCTCCTCTCACCGAGAGGAGGCCTAAGTCCCAGCGGTGGGATTGGGAACATTATACGTACCTACTCTTTAGTTTCGCATAGCATACTCAAGAAAAACTCGTTTACTCAGATTAGATTACATTATTACACTTAATCGGGAAGAAAAGCTAACTTTTTTCGCTGGAAGAGTCGATTCTACGTTCCTATCTAATACTGTAAGTAGGTAACTACGTAATACAACGTTGTATACTCTACTCAAGTATTTTTTAAACGTCTCATAAATAATAAATATATTACCGATGGCCATATTAAGATAACCCAGCCGCTACAGCCAAAATACAAACGACCAGTCATAAACAGAACATCGAATTCAAAAGATTATAATTTACTTACATTTTTCAGAACGATGTGTCATTTTACTTAGTCATTTCTTTGTTTATTGGCAACATTCGGGCCGAATTAGTTGATATTCTCAACATGTGGGTTATGCTCATCGTAAATCCAATTTATAGCTATTTTTTTTTATTTACTAGGTCTACTTGGGCATAAAAATGGTAATAAAATTGGAAGGTCAATATTCTGAGTGATACTGATCTGAACGGAATAAATTCACGCTTCATCTATAAACAGTACCGTACATATTATGAATCATGGTAACTGGTACGTGTGTACCGGTGTGAACTTCAGTAATTTGGTTTCAATATCAAATGCCTAATAAGTAACGTGCTAAATAAAGCGGACTTCCGAATAAACACTGACTGTTTTGAATTTGTTTTCAGCATGCTAATGACGTAATACACTATCAAATTATTTATCAATCGGAACATGAATCATTTTAAAGGATGTTACTAAACCATCGTTTCCTATGTTAGAAAAATATGCCTGATGAACAACGTAAATAACGCAATGAATGCTGTTGAACTGTCAAAATTGAAGCCATTACGACTTGTAAAAAAAAAGTGTGTCCCCGTTGACGTAAAAGTTCGAAAATCAAATTCGGGCCAATATTGTGCGAGTTCATAAACGATCTTCTTATGTACTTTGAAGTCAAAGTTTTTCAATGAATTTCAAAGTTTGCTACCTAAGTATATAGGTACTTACGTGTACACGCAACTTATAAGTCTTAAAAAGTTCCTATAAGTTCAGGAAAACCTTTGAGTTTGTTTTACAAAGGAACGACATTTAAATGAAATGTATCTGCTTCACTACATCGTACAAAACAAAGTCGCTTCCCGCTGTCTGTCCCTATTATGCTTAGATCTTTAAAACAACGAAACGAATTTTGATACGATTTTTTTAATAGATAGAGTGATTCAAGAGGAAGGTTTATATGTATAACTAGCTTCTGCCCGCGGCTTCGCCCGCGTGGATGTCGTAAATTCACTATTGCAACCCCCCATTTCGCCCTCTAAGGAATGGAATTTCAAAAAACCCTTTCTTAGTGGATACCTACTCCTCACAAAGAACACACTCTCCAAATTTCATGTCTCTAGGACCAGCGGTTTAGGCTGTGCGTTGATATCGTCGCTTATCTTTCTAACAGACGTATCTGTATTTTGGTCAAAAATGAGTTATTCATACTAGTTAAAACAATTTAGAAGACGAAACGATCGGTCTAATAAACGTATCTGTATCTTCAAGCGTTACCGTTTTATTTTGATCAGTCGCTTATTATCAGAGTTACAATTCAACATAATAGTGCGAAACCGCAAAAAGCTTGTCCTGAAAAAAATCACCTCAAAGTTAGTTCCGTCAGTTAGTAAGATAAGCGACGATATATCAGTCAGTCACTCAGGACTTTGAATTTTATATATATAGATATGTAGGCGAAGGCCGCTGGCAAATGCTAGTATCTTAAATTTTACTAGCTTATGCTAGCGGTTATATTTGGCGCGAGCTATACATATAAACCTTGCTCTTAAATCGCTCTGTCTATGGATGAAAACCGCATCAAAATGTGTCGCGGAAATTAAAAGATCTTAGCGTACAAACACGGGGAAGTGTCTTTGTTTTATATTACGTAAAGACTATCATAACAAAATTACGTCCCAGTCTAGCCATTAATTAAATTAATTAAGCAGCTAATGCCTATGTAATCTCTTACACGAGTTTTTGAAACTTAAGCTTGTTTTATTTTTCTAGCTTCATCATCATTTCAGCCGAAACACGTCCACAGCTGGACATAGGCCTCCCCCAAGCTCCGCCACTCCGACCAGTTTTATGGTTCCCGCATCCAGCGGATTCCAGCGGCCTTCACAAGGTCATCGGTCCACCTTGTTGGAGGCCTTCCAACTCTACGTCTTCCGGTACGCGGTCGCCACTCCATAACCTTTCGGTCCCATCGGCCATCTGTTCTGCGAGCAATGTGCCCTGCCCACTGCCACTTCAGTTTAGCAATTCTTCGGGCTATGTCCGTTACCTTGGTTCTCCTACGGATCTCTTCATTTCTGATTCGATCGCGTAGGGAAACTCCAAGCATAGCTCTATCCATCGCCCTTTGGGTGACTTTCAGCCTTCTAATAAGGCCCATTGTGAGCGACCACGTTTCAGTTCCATAGGTCATCACTGGCAACACACACTGGTCTTTTTGGCAAGATTTTCGTCTTGAGACACTGTGGAATGTGGGACGAGAAGATATTGCGTAGTTTATTTTCTAGCTTATTATAATTTAATTACTTAAGTACTCAAATAAGTCTGCCTCAAGATTAAAAGTCTAAATACTTGCATATTTCAATTAGACTTTTAAAGTTTAAGTTTAGAAACCACAAAATGGTAACCATGGTTCCATTTGTATTTTAGTTCGGAAATAACAACTTATTAGATCAGTTAAAATGCCAAAATTAAAACATTTACAAACTCAAAAAAAAAAACCGGCCAAGTGCGAGTCGGACTCGCGCACCGAGGGTTCCGTACAAACCTGCAGGTCATCATCATCATCATTCGTCATCATCGTTTATGAAATGAAATGTTTTTTTTTTTAATTTTTATATTTGTGTTGACTGAATGAAAGGTAAATTGTGGTTTACGATTTATGACTCGTATTAAAAAAAAAACTACTTACTAGATCTCGTTCAAACCAATTTTCGTTGGTAGTTTTCATGGTAATGTACATCATATATTTTTTTTAGTTTTATCATTCCCTTATTTTAGAAGTTACGGGGGGGGGGGACACACATTTTACCACTTTGGAAGTGTCTCTCGCGCAAACTATTCAGTATAGAAAAAAATGATATTAGAAACCTCAATTTCATTTTTGAAGACCTATCCATAGATACCCCACACGTAAGGGTTTGATGAAATTTTTTTTTTGTGTTTCAGTTCTATGTTTGGGGAACCCCAAATATTATTGTTTAAAAAAAAAATGATATTAGAAACCTCAATATCATTTTTGAAGACCTATCCATAGATACCCCATACGTAAGGGTTTGATGAAAAAAAAAATTTTGAGTTTCAGTTCTATGTATGGGGAACCCCAAATATTATTGTTTTTTTTCTATTTTTGTGTGAAAATCTTAATGCGGTTCACTGAATACATCTACTTACCAAGTTTCAATAGCACAGCTCTTATAGTTTCGGAGAAAAGTGGCTGCGACATACTCGGACAGACAGACAGACAGACAGACAGACATGGCGAATCTATAAGGGTTCCGTTTTTTGCCATTTGGCAACGGAACCCTAAAAAAAACATCCGCATCGCTGTCGACTGGTAATGTACGGCAATAAATTCTATATATTTTCTCAACGATTTTTGGCTTTTATATACTCTTTACGAAACAGAGAAGAACTTTACTTTGTTCTGCTAAGTTCGTTTATGTATAAAGTTACTCTCATAAGTCTCAGCTCAGCGAGCTTTCAAATGACAACACATAAGCTATAGGAAGCTTCCTTTTCGCAATTCTTGTGACCTGACACTCAACAAGAAGTTCAAGACTCACGATCACTTAGAAATAAACAGCTTTAAGTCCTACGCTCTTCATATAATGATTAAGTAAAAGTACTCACTCAAATTTAACAGCACAAGTCGTTCTCCCGACCACTTTTACAATAAGACATCAAACAACATACTGCGAGGGGTTTTCAGAGCGATGGGCTTATAAACCCATATATTAATCACTACATTTACTTGAAAAGAAACTTTTCTGGATAGAATTCACATAGAACTGAATTAAACATTTCCATGGCAAGTTTCCATAAATTCGTCCATGATGACGTATCTTGCTAGCTTCACCAACCGACGACGCCCTGTCTGGTACAGTCATCGGTATTTATTACATTGAATTAAGTACATGTATACTTGAATTATTCAGTTATAAACGGTAATTGTTTACATCACGGAAAATAATTAATTCGGTCTTAGTGCATGAATGGTTAATATACGAGAATTAAAATATTCCATTATATTCCATGGTAGAGTGAATGAAATCACTGACATACACAATAGAAATCTGAAAAGAAACTTTCCACGAGTGCTTTCCGTTCCTTATGAAACTTCGTAAAAAGACAGACTTTCAGACTTTTTTTTTTTTTCTTCATAAATGCATTTGCATACATATAAATGGAAACTATCCGGTTAGAATGGACGCCGACCCAAAACTATTCGGCATGTCCTAAAACCTAAAATCCTAAAACTTGTGACTTCTACCGACCCTACTGGGCCCGCGTGGTAGATAACAGCTCACTCCCTCTCAAATAGGGAAGGCCCGCATCCCAGAAATAGGATTTATAGATTATGCTAAATGGAAATTAAACTCTTTTTGGAAACTCATTTTCCATTAAAAATAATGTTCAACTATTAAGTTTAGCTACAATAATGCCCATATATTATTTAATTTTATTCATTCTGATGATAAGTACTCGTATTTCCTTATTATTTACATGGTAATCGTTTGCTTTTCCTTTCCACAATATCAAGCTAATATTTTATAAACTATTGGAGTTCAGTTACTTATTTAATACTATTCGAATGCGTCCTACTGGGATCCTGCTAAATTTAAACTACACAACTAATACCCGTTTACCCAATCACTATGCAACACCTGAATTTAATGCCTTTTTTTGGAAATGAAATCTCGTAAATCAATCTATGAGGTTGTCATACGCTCCGGACTGGCCTGTGGCTACCTTAAAAAATGAAGGCCTTCAGCCAGGGCTTACAAAATTAAAGTTAGAGTGGACTACATGATAAGGACACCCCTGTGGGGTACGGACCTTGGCTTAGGGCGTAGCTGGAAGAGGGCAGCAAGAGAATCAAAAGAGCCAAGTTTTATTTCCAATATTAGGCTCAGCACCTCACTTAGAGAGAAGATTAAACGCCTAAAAGTATCATACGCATCATGTAAAGGTGTGTTGACACAGTGGTAAGACAGTACTCTACTAACGTGTAATCAAGGCATAACAGTATTAAGATAGCCACAAGTATAAATAACATCCTGGAAAAGTTCACCTCCTTCTTAAAAGTCAAAGAGTAACTTACTTAAGCCGTAACAGTATCATTAAGAAATGGCAAAGCTTTTACTAAGATTACTAAAGAGTTAGATTTCAAAGAGAGTAAATAATATAATAGAAAAACTTTTTTACTCTGTTGGTATTTTGAGGCATCTTTTCACTATAAGATGTCGATCAAAAAAGGATTTAACCTTCATCAATCTCAGATTGTAAACGAAGCAAAGAGAATAGGCATTATATGAACCAAATCAATAACATGCACAATTGTGATATGTGATGTTTGTTGTGTGTGTGTGGTGTGTTGTGTTGTTGTTTGTTGATATTGTGTGTCCTAATACAAGCAATTCCTTGCTTAAACAGTGATCTCTAATAATATGTATCAAAATGCCTATTGTAATTGAAATAAACATTATTATTATTTAATTATGTATTTTATGTGGTGAAGGGCATTTTGAAGAAATAATTATTGTAGCTTTGAGCTGACCTGTCCCAATAGACGGCATGCATGCATCAGTCATCGATCGTAAGGATCCTAGAAAGTGGCGTTTTGTAGTTTCTGCCTATCCACATGGGAAGAAGGTCTGAATTTATGTATCTATGTACAGACGCCAGCACATAAAGATACTACAATCTGTCAAATTTCTTTAAAAGGTTTTGAACTTTACCGCTAAAGAATAAGGTTCAAGATTGCTTGGAAAAATTTGACAGTTTCGGGTAGCTTGATGTGCTGGCGTCTGTACGTGATTCTATTGCCTACCCAATTTATTTAGATAAGCAGCATACATTCGAAAAGAAGAAAACCCATTGTTTAAGTAGTACTTACTAGAGAATGGGCAGCAGCGGTCTCTATGCATTTTACTACCATACTGCGATCGCCAACCCGCCTACCAAGCGTGGCGATTATGGCAAAGCCCCCCAAATTGGAGGAGGCCTAAGTCCAGCAGTGGACGTCTTACGGCTGAAATGACGATGTACCTAAAAGTATGTACATTTCGCCAGTTATGTTTAAATACAAACATTTTTTTAAAGTAATATCTTATTTGTCATTTTTCAAAGTTCAAATACTTGATCTCTAGGCATGATTAGCCACTGTATTACGCTTTACTTTTCCCAATATCAATGTCAGTCAAAAGTGAGCTTAGTCATAATGTTGTTATGTTATAATCGGAGTACCTACCTACTGGACTACAAACCGCAACACTAATTATATTAATAGTGCGAAACATAGCAAGGTTGTGTCTTAAAAGACCATTTCAGACACCTATCCACATGGTCTTCACATGATCTGACCAAGATTGTGTCTGGACTTTAAATTAAAAGAGACTGTGACCTCTGAGTTTGTTTCGGCTTTTCTTCTCAGTGTCAGATAGGGAACGCCGACCTCATCTATCATAGTTAAAAAAAATATGATGGACTTGTAAAAGTATAAACCCACTTGCAGAAATAAAATGATTTATCGGTATATAAAGTCAGGGAAATCAGTTGTTAGGCTTTACACACGAACTCAATTTGCCGTATTCTAGCCATTTTATACAACTATCAAAGAATGACAGTTGTATTTAAACATACGAGTAATAATTGTAGTTGGTTGTCAATTTGGTTAACAATTAATTTCCCTGGTTGTACGGACCCCAAATGAAATAGGTAACCAGGGTTGTCGGATTTTAGTGTAGTTTAGTAAAATACCGATGGTTTTTTTAGAATTAAATTAAATTTAATTAGTAGAAAACAAACAGTACATCTATTAATTTTTTTTTAAACCTTCATCGGTTTCTTACTAAACTTGAACTATCCGACGACAATGGTTAAATATCTCTTTTGGTGACTGTACATGATGATGGGACTGCTTGAGGCTAAGAAATCTATTATGTTGTGGTTTCTCGTTAGTACAATACTTATATTACTTCTTCATTCACATAACCATAGCTACGTTATGGATACAGTAAATTATGATTTTGCGTCTAAGTCAAACTGATCTTTATGCTCGTAGACATAAGGTTGCTCCTGTGTTGCTGCCACTCACAAGTCTGTCAATATAATCTATTTTTAATATTATGTTACTGTTTGTAAAGGTAAAAAAGGTTTCTGCCTAGCAACGGAACCTACATGGGTAGCTATGTGAATGATAGAAAAATAATATTTGAATGATCTCCTTATCCCGATACTTATTTCATTATATATACTTTTTATAAGTATTTTTTCATTTCCTTAGCTTTCTATTGCGATACCGTCCCGTTGGTCTCGTGGTCGCACGAGCGGCTGCTGAATGTGGGGTCCTGGGTTCGTTTCCCGGGTTGGGCAAAGTGTTACTGGGCTTTTCCATTAGGAATTTCTTAGTAGCAGCCCGGGGTTTGGAAGTTGGCGGTGTCTTACCCCCGTGCCTCAGAAAGCACGTTAAGCCGTTGGTCCTACGTCTGATCTCTCTCCGGTCGTGTCGGATTGCCGTCCCATCGGACTATGAGAGTGATGGAACAGTGAGTGCTCCTGTGTCTGCGCACACACTTGAGCACTATAATAGGTTCCGCGCCGATGGCTAGTCTCCGTTGAGATTGGCCGCCGTTGCCGAAATACGGTTTGGAGGACTATATGCATATATATATTTCGATACTCAACACATGGGACTAAAGTATTGCCAGCATTACATTTAGGAGCCAAATTCCTGGCCTACTCAATTTAGATTGCGATCATCAACACTCTAAGAAGAAGAATAGGAACCCTTTATATACTGCACCCTAATTGCGTAACACTATCAGTCACAATCTGAATCATTTTGAAGAATATTGATAAGATCCATAGCTTCATATCATAACATACATAACAGCACGCCTTGTTTCCCCAAAGGGTTGGGCAGAGGTGTACCTATAGTACACCCACAATTCGCCTGGTCCCCAGTGGAGCAGTGGTGGCACAGTGGTAACGGCCGCAACTTACGAGTAGTAGGTCGAGAGTTCAAACTATGGTTGCCAACATTTCTTCGGCGAAATGTAGTATTTTCCAAACTAAGCCAAAAAGTACACTTAAGAAAAATATAGTATTTTATGGAAAACTCAAAAAATATACTAATTTATTTAAGATTTCAAACTTCTCATTGTAAATAATCACCAAAATCCCAAAACAAAAATAACAAACATTCGTTTGCTTTCAGAAATTTGGAACGCAGTAAGACAGATACGTTAGGAATTTAGGATACACATATAGTCGAACCGGAGAAAAAGTACGTGGTGATAAACTACGACGACTCTTTCTCCGGTTCGACTATACACGCTACCACTTCATCATCAATCAAAAGTTATTGTAAAGGCACGTTCATAAACTTTTTAAATGTAAGATTGGTTTGTTTTGATTTCGGTGTTGAAATATAGTATTTTTGCGTACTATATATTTCTTCAACAGTATATAGTACGCAGACCTGAAATATAGTACAATACTATATATTATAGTACGGTTGGCAACCCTAGTTCAAACACAAGCTGGCGCTTTACTTTGTGTAAATTAATTTCATCACCACTGCTCTCAAAACGGTGAAGGAAAATATCGTGAGGAAACCAGCCTGTCTAAGAACCAAAAATTCGAAGACATGTGACATCTACCAACCCGCACTGGGCCCGCGTGGTGGATCTCACCGAGAGGAGGCCTGTGGGAACATTATAGGCTGCTGATGATATTTAAATCCCATGTAATAAGTGGCGAGCCTATTGCCGTCAGACGGGAACACATTGAGACTCCGGGCTGTTACTGAGAAATTCCAGATAGATCAGAAACCCAATAACAATTTCCGGAACTGAGAATCACACCCAAGAGATGTGGGGCCTGCTAGGACCGATGCCTGCCAGGGACGCGAGAATGTTCAAACGAGATACCGTGGCCCTAGCATATGGGTAGCTGAAGGAACACGGGTGGGTTTTAGTCAGTAAAAGTCTGACACGCCTTCCCGGTCCACCCAGAGCGGGAGAAGTAATTTGATGAGCTCCCATCCAAAAAAAAAGTCCACATGGTCAGCAATAGCGCTTGCGACCACTAGATCAGCGAGGGAGCTATTGCTTCATATGTTCTAAAAAATAGTCTGCTCAACAACGTTAATAAATAACGCAATTAATGTTATTGAACCGTTAGAATAAAACCCATTCCTGCTGTTAATTACTCCTCTGGGTTCTTTCTAATACTTCCATCATGAAAAACATTTAATTTTCTTATTTTTCGTAGCATAAAAAGTAAAAGCGTCATCAACGGACTTAATGAGCGTAGTCCCTAGCGATGTCTGTGTCGCTCCACTGAATAATTAGTAAGTATGCCTGAAAGACTCATATTTATTGACACGAAAGGATTCTTCACGACTAACTGACCTTTCAATTACTTTTTGAAGTTGTTATTTAGTCTCAAGTTTATTTGCAGAACTATTTTGTTATCATAATAATTCGTAAAACATACATACATAAACACAGGCTTTTTTGCCATGAGGGTAGGCAGAATTTCCAGAATGCCACCTGCAACGACCCTTACATATTCGTAATACCTACGTATGTATTGTCTCGTATCGGCATTAACTTCATAAAGGTAGATAATTTCATTAAAAAAACCGGACAAGTGCGAGTCGGACTCGGCCACCGAGCGTTCTGTACAAATTTGTAGGTACAAATTTTCAAAAATAGTTTTTTAATTACTTAAATATCATTTTTTTTAATGATTTAATTACAAATATATAGTTTACGGATGTTTACTTGTATGTAGTATAAGACGGCATTACTTGCCAAATTTCATAGTTCTAGGTCAACGGGAAATACCCTATACATTTTGATCCCATTGAGAGTGTCGAAATATACGTTTTTTGCGGAATAAACGGCCGTATCTTTTTTTCACGTTAGCTTTGCAGTTTGGTTTCATCACAGCTTAAAGAAACTTTAGACTTGAGTATATAGTTTTAATTTCAATTCGATACCTCCACGTGTTTGCGAGATAAAGGGTCTTGATAGACAGACTGACGGACAATAAAGTGATCTTATAAGGGTTCCGTTTTTCCTTTTGAGGTACGGAACCCTAAAAATAGCTAGTCAATGAGGTGGAAGCGAGACTGACTCCCCAAAATACGTTTGATCCGGTTACATTCACCCGTCGCCTTTCTTGGAGTATTTTGAATGCAACAAATCAACACCCAACTACTCAATCCCTAGATAACCACTAACGAGGATTTTAATAATAATAATAATATATAATATATATATATAATAATATATAATACCTGCTCCATAAATCAGGTAGCACCGCGGAACCCAAAAATTATAGGCCGATCACGTGTTTACCGACGGTCTATAAAGTCCTCACATCCATTTTGAGAGCTAAAATTTACAATCATATAGACGCTAACTCCATCATGTCTGTCTCTCAAAATGGATGTAGGAACGGGTCCCGCGGTACTAAGGAGCTGCTCCTCATTGATATGGCCATTAGCCAACAGGTTCGTCGTTCCCGAAAGGATCTGTCGACATGTTGGATAGATTACAAGAAGGCCTATGACTCGGTGCCACATACATGGCTCATGAGGGTGCTGGAGTTGTATAAAGTAGATGCAACTCTGCGCGCCTTCCTGATATCATGTATGGGGCAATGGAGAACGGTCCTTCGCTATCCAGGATGTCGAAATATCCAGAGGAATAGCGAGCCGATAAGGATCGAGCGTGGCATATTCCAGGGCGATAGTTTGAGTCCACTTTGGTTCTGCCTAGCTCTGAATCCTCTGAGCACACTGCTTGAGGATTCAGGTATAAGCTATCGGTTGAGAAGAGGTGGTCAGGTTATATCTCACCTCCTGTACATGGATGACCTTAAACTCTTTGCCCACAACAATTTGCAACTGATGGAACTACTGAAGGTAACTGAAACCTTCAGTAGCGCCATCAGGATGGAATTTGGTGTGGACAAATGTGCAGTCATGCATGTAAAGCGAGGGGAGATTGTGGAGTCCGTGGGAACCCAACTCTCGGATTCCACAAACTTTCGAGCCCTCTCCACATCCGAAACCTATAAGTATTTGGGTATGTCGGAAGCTTTGGGAATCAATGTTACTGACATGAAGCAATCGTTGAAGGAGCGCTTCTTTGGCCGCCTGAAGAAAGTATTTAATAGTCTTCTCTCAGGCGGAAACAAGGTGCGCGCCTTCAACGGTTGGGTCATGCCAGTTTTGATGTACTCTTTCGGCATACTCAAATGGACTCAGACCGAACTCGACGCCCTGGATAGGAGGGTCCGTACGCTGCTGACTGCATATCGAATGCATCACCCACGGTCATCGGTTATGAGGCTGTATATCCCGCGAAAGTGTGGAGGTCGAGGCTTTTTAAACGCTAAGACTCTCCACAATCGCGAGATATGCAGTCTCAGGGAATATTTCCTGGAAGCCGACGTGGGGATGCATCGAGATGTGGTCGCTGTGGACAAGGGCCTCACCCCGCTCTCCTTGGCTAACAAGAACTGGCGCAAGCCTGTAGTACTTGACACTAATGACCGCATGGAGGTATGGCAGAGTAAGGAGCTCCACGGACGCTTTTTCCGGGCCCTACACGGACCCGACGTAGATTTTCTAGCGTCCGTAGCCTGGCTGCGTTTCGGTGATCTATTTGGAGAAACCGAAGGTTTTGTCTGTGCAATTATGGACGAAGTTATGTTGATGAACAACTACCGGAGATTCATTGTAAAAGACGGCACGGTGGACATCTGTCGGGCATGCCACCGTCCAGGGGAATCAATAAGACACATTATCTCCGGGTGTTCTCGTCTAGCTAACGAAGAGTACTTGCATAGACACAATCTTGTAGCCAGGATTATCCACCAGCAACTTGCTCTGAAATACAACCTTGTGGAATCGGAAGTGCCGTATTACAGGTATGTGCCCGACCCAGTTCTTGAAAATGGCCATATCACATTGTACTGGGATCGATCCATCATCACTGACAGGACTGTTGTTTCCAATAAGCCTGACATCGTGGTGGTGGATCGACTAGAACGGCGCACAATGATTGTTGACATAACGGTCCCGCATGACGAGAACCTCGTGAAAGCCGAGAAAGATAAACAAATCAAGTATCTAGACTTGGCTCGCGAGGTTGTCGACATATGGGATGTGGACTCAGCGATTATTGTGCCGATAGTCATCACAGCCAATGGGTTGATAGCCAAGAGCCTCGACCAACACCTTAAGAGGCTCTCGTTAAGCAGTTGGGTCAAGGGCTTGATTCAGAAAGCGGTACTTCTGGACACGGCTCGAATTGTCAGGAGGTTCCTCTCTCTGGAGCCCTGACCGCCGGTAGCTTGGACCTTGTTCCTGATACCGGTGGGCTACTATTTTTTATATTTTTAAATGTTTTGATAATTTTTGTTATTTTAATATTTAAAAATATAATTTATATGTTTGTAAAATGGAATAAAGGATAATAGTAATATTCCACAACTATCACACAACGCCATCTAGTCCCAAGCTAAGCAGAGCTTGTGTTATGGGTACTAGACAACTGATAAACATACTTATATATTTCTAAATACATACATATTATAGATAAATTACACCCAGACACAGAACAAATGATCGTGCTCATCACACAAACATTTGTCCTGGGTGGGAATCGAACCCACGACCTCCGGCATAGCAGTCAGGGTCGCTAACCACTAGACCAACAGGCCTGTCAAAGGATGTTACTACTGGTGTTATTGCCACTACTCGCTAGGTATGTAATCAAGGCAGTTCTGTGCTGAGGCAGTGCACTCGCCACGTGTTATCAAAGCAGTTCTGTGCTGAGACAGTGCACTCGTCACGTGGTGTTATCAAGGCAGTTCTGTGTTGAGACAGTACACTCGTCACGTGTTATCAAGGCAGTTCTGTGCCGAGACAGTACACTCGTCACGTGTTATCAAGGCAGTTCTGTGCTGTGGCAGTGCACTCGCCACGTGTTATCAAGGCAGTTCTGTGCTGAGACAGTGCACTCGTCACGTGTTATCAAGGCAGTTCTGTGCTGAGACAGTGCACTTGTCACGTGTTATCAAGGCAGTTCTGTGCTGAGACAGTGCACTCGTCACGTGTTATCACGGCAGTTCTGTGCTGAGACTGTGCACTCGTCGCGTGCTATCAAGACAGTACTGTGCTGAGACAGTGCACTCGTCACGTGTAATCAAGACAGAGCTGTACTGAGACTGTGCACTCGTCGCGTGCTATCAAGGCAGTACTGTGCTGAGATAGTGCACTCGTCACGTGTAATCAAGACAGTACTGTACTGGGACAGTGCACTCGTCGTGTGCCATCAAGGCAGTTCTGTGCTGAGACAGTGCACTCGTCACGTATAATCAAGGCAGTGCTGTGATGAGACAGTAGTGAGACAGTACAATCGTCAAGTGTATTCAAGGCAGTACTATGCAGAGGCAGTGCACTCGTCACGTATAATCAAGGCAGTGCTGTGATGAGACAGTAGTGAGACAGTGCAATCGTCAAGTGTATTCAAGGCAGTACTATGCAGAGGCAGTGCACTCGTCACGTATAATCAAGGCAGTACTGTGCTGAGACAGTGGTGAGACATCCTTACTAGTGGTCATCAAAGCAGCACTCTGCTGAGACAGTGCACGCTGCTTAGAAGTCTCATCAAATCATTCAAGATTGTCGTATGGAGATGACCAACCTTAGAAAGTAACCAATTATCAACTGGTTTTTTATTAAGAGTCATGATGATCATGGCGCAATTTGTTATTAATATTCCGAAATTTTAATAAATAATAGTTTAAAAAAACTAAAAAACACGCTTCCATGGAAAACCAAACTAAAAAGTACAAAATAATGGACAAAAAGCGTGGGGTGCTTTAAAGGTATTTTTTTATTGATATCAGGCCCCCCACGCTTTTTTTCCATTATTTTGCACTTTTTAGTTTGGTTTTCCATGGAAGCGTGTTTTTTAGTTTTTTTAAACTATTATTTATTTTCTATTTTTTAGGGTATTTCGAATTTTGAGACGTATGTCAGCGTAGTTTGTGACAGTTTTTTTGCTGTCCTGGTAACTCTGGCAAGGATAATGGCACAAATTTATGAAATTATTGCATTGTCATCAGTCCTTGACAGGTGTGCAAAGTTTGAATGAAATCTGGCCGTTTAAAGTGGGTCAAAATCGCACTATAAGGAGTCGGTTACAAACAAACATACAAATATACAAACATACAAACATACAAGTGAAGCTAATATAAAGCGTGTAAAAATAGACATTTTCACAACACACCTATTGTACCTTTAATGATGGAAAAATTCCTTTGAACTAAAAATACTAAGATTTTCTCCCACTCATAGCTCAAAGGCTATATTTATTGGAAAAATGTTTGTCGTGGAAACTCTTTAACAATACAAATTTTCCACATATTTCTCACATATTGAATCTCCGAGTCCTCGCACGTATAATATCGACCGTTCCCTTCATAAACGAGCGTATTCTGCATCATGTACAGGTTATTACAAATTCTTGGAATGTTTGAATGGTGTTGATACTTCAAGTATGATTCAAATGATTCGCGTTTTGGAGATCTGCCAATAATAAGAGTAATCGTACAAAAGTATGAATAACCATAAAGTTCTAATGAACTGAATATTAATAAACTGTTTTGTCATTTCGGAAATTGAAATTTTCTATGGAGTTCCCAGATGTTGTTGCCAAACTGACATGATTCAGGTTTTCAGTGAAATATTAGTGTTGTGATGTTGTATATTTCTGGTTCACTAATATTTTAAAATGGCATTGACACTCATATTTGTGATTTATTCCTGTAACTTTAAGCCATATATCATAGCCATATCACAAAGGAAAGAATGATTATGAACATTTTCTGAATGAACTTCTCTTAAGAATGAAGTGTAGCCAATAATGACTATCTACTTAGCATGGTTTCAGATACTAATTCACGTAGGTATATAGGTACCTAATATCGAACCGAATATCGCAATCGCGAATCATTGATATACGTATGTATACATATAATACACTAACAAAGTAAGCTCCAACAAGTGTGCACCAAGTGTATACCAGACATTGATAATAAGAAGCACGACACCTGATAAACTATTTCATAAAACCTACGTCTATGTGTAATTAGGTGTTCACGTATAGAACACCTTGACAATAACCGCCATACATTTCAGATATTTTCATTGCAAACATCAAACATATTGTATATCCTTGCCATTCCACGCTCACTTTTCACAACATTATCAATAACTGGATAGTTCTCAGGTATTTCAGCGTAAAACAAAAGTCAGCCTAAGCTAAACAAAACAAAATTTTATTACCTGTTGTGATGTGCGCTGATCTGTCAAACAGCAGCAAACTGTTCACATTTCAGTGGTGAATCATAAGTTCCGATGGAAATATCCTCCGCCCGACACCTTAGTTCAATACTGCACTTCACTGAATACGAAATAGAACTGGATTTGATGAAATCGTAAATGATTTAGTATATCTGTTTTGTCGACACTTGGGTGCACGTCCTGTTGTGCGTGAGGTGGATATTGTATTGTGAGGTAGGGTGCCCGGGGCGCACGGTGCGCGCGCCGCCCGCCCTGCGCGACCTCGCCCGTACGCGGTGAGCGATCAGCGTTCAGCGGAGCGAGCGATCCGAGCAGTGCAACTCGCAGTGTGCTCGCACTGTGCCATGCTAATATTAGCAGCGGATTTTTGCGCGGACAAGAGGCGCGCTCACGCCGAACCTCCGATGATAAGTGGTCGCTGGCTGTCGAGCGCTGGGCAGCCGCCGCCTGCCAGCGCGCATGCGCCGCGCACACATCACAACAAACAGTAGCCACTCAACTTACATAGTAACCAGACATTATTGACTAAATGACTATAAGCTCCACGTGAGCTTCGTGAAGACAGTTTCATGTTTTACTTACCTGCAATCTTTACACCTGAGCTCACGCTTCTACTGCAACTTACATACTCACTAATGAGTAAGAAAAAAGTCACCTGCTGGTTACTGGTAAATAAGTATGGTAGTAAATATGATAATAAATATTGTAGGCTCGATAAAACTTGATTAGGAACCCATCATCATATTACTAAAGAGCCGGAGTGATCGATCTCCCGTCTGATGTCAAACTTACGTTATTATTTGATGTGACCTACTTCTGTCGATGTGCTTTGGCAGAAAAGCTACGTAGGTCCAGTGTAGCATTCCAGCACTAATTATGTTTACAATAAATTAAATTTACCGTGATGATAAAAAATAAACAAAACAAATAAAATGGTGCCAAAGACTGAACCTTTAAATATAAAGTTGAAGAAATTATGAAACTTCAAAAGCTTTAACATAAGCTTTTAAACTTTCATAATTTCTTCAACCTTTTTGCCTTAAATTAGTAGAATTAGAAGAAGGTAGGCACAATATTATTTTCATGATGTTCATTTTACTGAAGTGCTGAAATGAATACAGGCCGTGGCTGAATGATAACAGCCGCACAGGTCGCGTGAAGCTACGCTCATCTCGGTCAGTTCGGGATGCGATCATTCATTACACATCAACACACCTCCATGCCTCAGAAAGCACGTTAAGCCGTTAGTGTTTGACAGTCGTTACGGATAGTCAGAAGCTCAATAGTCTGGCAACTAGTCGTACCAAGAGGTATCGTGTTCCCAGTAATTGGGTAATGGAGTCCAGATGGCGAGTAATGACTGATCTTTGCGTTATGCTTGTGAACGAATGCTGCTTGTGGTGACTGGTCATCTTAGTGACTATGATTTTGTTATTCATTCATAAACTCACGACTTATTCGCATGGGGGTGGGCAGAAACTACAGAACACCGCCTTCTATGATCCTTACATACTCCTCTTACCTCGATTTTTTTTATTGTTATTCATAATTACATACATATTTATTTATTTTCCTTAGATGGTCCTTGTCTATCGTTTGTGGTCTCGAGTTTTAACTCAGTCGTAACAGCTTTGTAAAAATAATCCAGCATTTTATAGAATCAAGTCTGTCTAACTAAACAGACAACTGTGCTGCTGGGGAGTTTGTTGCGCCACTTCTTCTTCCCAGCTAAAGCATTAGGAAGAGGTGAAGGTCGGGCGTGTTAGGGGGACTGTCTTATGTTATTTTGACGTTCGAAACGTGCTGATTGTCAGCCCATTTTGAATAAACGACATGGGTTTTTTGTTTTTTTTTTTATATTCGGCAGTCGTTCCATGTAAAATACTGGTACTTAGCTGCATCCGGTTAGACTAAATACTGACCGAACAATTCTCATACAAACAAGGAATTGATGTGACCCTTGACTTTGCTCATTGTGTGAAGTCTACCTAGGTAACTAATTCCTGGCGAGTGACGACTTCAGACCTTCGAATCGAGTTGCGCTTTTTATACAACCTTCATGAAATTAGTCACCAATAGTGGTTCAGTCACCTAAATCAATTCTTCATCATCGTCATCATTTCAGCCGAAAGATGTCCACTGCTGGACATAGGCCTCCCCCAAGCCCCGCCACTTCGACCGGTTCTGTGCTTCTCGCATCCAGCGGATTCCTGCGGCCTCCACCAGGTCATAAGTCCAACTTGTGGGAGGCCTTCAAACGCTACGTCTGACCGTCTACGGTTGACCGCTTTTCTAAGGTATTTTAACGAGGTACCCATGCCAGAAATTGGCAACTCCAGCACCTATCTAGAAGTGTTTTACTATGTATGAATCCATGTCTGAAACACGACGAAATGCCACTTCATTCAAAAACGTCTTTACAATTTACTTCAATAATTAGTAAGAGAAGCCAACGAAGTAGGTATAACAAAAGCGATCACCGTAACCATACTATGTAAACACGGCCTTGCATAACTTAACAACAATATTTCTAAGAAAGAACTAATAGTTATAAATGGCTTCCTTGTTTTCGTAAAAGGACCCCAATAACCATGGCTACTGTGTAGAAAAATATTAGGTACTATTACATGCTGAATGGAAATCGTTGTCAACAGAACCACCGTGATTTTGGAGCACGTAGTTAAAAGGGTATATATAGTAAGTTACTATAGGTACGACCGAGGCCAACGTATGAATAAGATATAGAAAACAGTGACTGTATGCGTGTTCTTCTACATTTAAATGCACCTTTTCGCCTCTTCGTAGCAGTTGGTGTCATAAAAGGCTAGTGGAAATTATAAGGAACCTTTTGGGCTCTGAAAGCGATGACCTTTCAGTTGCCTTGTGTGGTGACCATCATCTCCTGATAGTTTTAAGCAGTCATGAACTGCGACGCCGACGAACGAAGACAATGGTAGGTATAGATAACCTTGACAAAAATAAAACTGTTTACAAACTCCTAAATTCGCTTCTCTTCGATGCATACTCTAACTCCAGCGCCGGTAGTAGTACCTCGCCAAGCGCGTGCGCAGCGTGCGCCGTCACTGACTCACGCGCAATTTAAAATTATAACAATAACATTGTAAGACGTTCACATTGTGCTCGAGGTTCTAATCTCGACGCTTATTAGTCTCTTTTATTACTATATTTACATTAACGTTTTTCAACATGTTTCAATAATTTGATCGGTAACTAATTCCGGTTTCCATTTTGTTTGTCAAAGGTTGTTCCGGTATTGTTCGGTGTACAGAATAAAATACTGTTGGTAAACAACAATTCCTTTTACATAAATGTTACAAGTTAGTGTTAACTTGAGCCTGTTACCATGAATGACACGAAGACATGCGTCATGGTGGGATTGGCAGATTGTGCCGCCGCATAAATGGAGAAGTTAAATCGAGTTTTAAATATAAAAGCTTTACTGTAAATTTTACTTGGGAATTGGGATCATAGCACGAACTGTCTTGTATTTTTTTTTTAATTTTAAGAAGATACATTCATTTTTGTGCATTCTTACATTGGAATTGATAACCGTGCCACAAAAATTCAATTTCAAAAATATAATATTTTAACCCTTCCCTGTATATACATTTTAGAAACTTGTAAATTTGTTCGGAAACATCCAGAACTGTATTCAAAACGCGAAGACATACAGACACGCTATCTACTCAGACACCCATCAAGACTTAACTTACCAAGCTCTCGATTAAAAAGGCACTGTATAAGTCCCTACGTAATGTCTATTAAATTATATAATAAACTACCGGCAGCAATAAAAGGAGAAGACAAAATAAACATATTCCTAAAAAAAATTAGACTATTTTTGATAAAGAAAAGCTATTACTCAATAAACGAATACCTAAATGATAAACTCATAACTTAGGTACTCGACTTTAAACTATATTTAAATCATTACCATCATTTTATTTCATCTCTTTTTTTTATTTTATTTTTTATTACATTTGCAATCATATTTTGTATCTTGTATTTAATGTTGCTATTAGTTTATCATAATTATAATATCTTAATCATTATTTTATCTTTAATCATTATTTTTATATTATTTTACATAGTAAGTTTCCTAATGCTACAAAATTAACGAATGCTTCCTTTCTCCTAACTCACTTATTTTGCTGTGCCCGCCAGGGTCCATGTGATCTAATTATAAGTTTACCACCTAAGAATACATGTGGAATGCAATTAAAGTATTGAGTATTGAGTACAATATTTAATTTTGCAGCAATGTTTATGTGTTTTGTTAAGCTAAACCTAAATTATTCCTAATAAACTTTTATTTAGATAAATAAAAGTTTATTAGGAATAATTTAGGTTAAGGTGTGAAGCAAATTTTCAGGTTTCAGCCAGAATAGACATTCTGGCTGAAACCTGAAAATTTGCTTCTGCACCATAGCTGGTATAGTGCTCATGTTTGTTCATACATTTAATCCCATATGTGGCCAAACATATTTACCTGTTAAACAAATTAAGCAATGACTGTATGTAAAATAATATTTACTCATATTTTATCTAATCTGCGCTTACTGCCGCTGTAAGTAATTACTCGACACACGTTATTGTTTCAGTGTAATCCGAGCCAGTCGGCAGCTTACGCGGATCATAATGAATTAAGCAAATAGGCCAAGGATTCTTTCTGTAATCTTCTACATATTAGAAATATTAAATTAATTCATACATTCACTGACTGACAACAATCCGCTGAGTCTAGAAGGATGAATTCTTGCACAAGAGTTCATTAAACCGGTTTACAGTGTCATCAACGCATAAACTGGAACCATAAATTCAGCACATGATTCTAGACTTCCTAAATTAGAAAGTTTCGGCAATTATCAAAAAAAATAATTTAAACGCTGTTTCATAGAAAAGTTCAATGTCTATGCGGTCAAAATATAATAATAATAACTTTATTTCCGAATAAAGTTCCATAATTATAGGTACGTATTTGTTAGCACATGACTGCTTAAAAACTATGTTAGCCTACAAAATAATACAATACAAAGATGTTAATAACATAAAAAACAATGTTAGTAGACATTATCAATATTTACAGGAGCATGAAGCTGACTTAAGTGCCAGATAAGAGGACAATCCAGTCTGTTGGCAATGACACTCAGGTGAGTGTTGTCACTGGTACGCACCCTGCGCAACAAGGACGTTGCTCGCTAGCGCCTGATTGCAGCGAAACCGTCAGTTTTGGCGTCCACGAACATCCCGAGACACTACAGAAGCGTGGCAGCCCCAACAGCATCCTGAATGCAGCATCTTTAACGGCTTTTTGAGTGAAGTTAAACCAAAGGCTACACATGTAAAATATTTGACAGTATGTATGCTTTGAAAACAGATATTTTAACTGAACCCGTGCAGCGTGAGAACCTTCGGAGCAGCATATTATACCTCACCGCCAATGCTCTTCAGTCCCGGTCCACATCTAGATTGTCCTTCAAATCCTCCGTAACAATATGCCCTAGATATTTGAACTGACGGTTCAAGACAGCTCTGGGTAGCTCTCAGTGACCTTGTCAGCTGCCTTAAAGATCTTCAACTCATTAACATTTATATGAAAGAGCTTTTTTTATATATAACCTACGAACAATTCAGAATCATATACCAAGACTAAAGTAAGTCTTCCGCATGAACAAATATTATCTATACAAAATGAGAACTCAACGTTTACACACCCTATGGATATCGCGAATGGATTTAATAAATATTTTGTAGAGAAGATTGAAAATAATTCTAAAACAACTCAAAATAATAGTAAGCCAATGAATAATCACGGTATTGAAAATCCAACATCACAATCCCTATTTATGCTACCAGTCTCAGATTTGGACGTTATAAAAGTGATCAGTGGCTTAAAAAATACAAATACTGTCGGTTACGATGGTATATCGACTAAGGTTATAAAATTCTTAAAGGAAAACATAGCGTCACCACTATCCCACATAATTAATCTTAGCATTTCTGAGGGCGTATTCCCTACTAATCTCAAGAAAGTATTAATTAAACCCATTTATAAAAAAAATAAAAAAACGGATGTAAAAAATTACAGCCCAATTGCAAAAATACCCGTCTTCTCAAAGGTTATTGAAAAAATTATATGTAACTCACTATACGCATATTTCGAAAAATTTCATTTATTTTGCGATGAACAAAAAGGGTTTAGAAAAAATATTAATATAAATATGGCACTATTTGACTTGCTATCAAGTATCATGACTTCTGTAGACAAAAGACAGCCTGTGTGTTCTATCTTCACGGATATGACAAGTGCTTTTGATTTTGTAGATCATAAGATCTTGCTAAAAAAATTATATGAATACGGGATTCGAGGAAACATCCATAAACTCCTAGAGTCATATCTAAGCGATAGGACACAATGCACAGAAATTACTAGAATTTGTCCAAAAAGTAAATTAGAAACTAAGTATATCTCTGAAGCAAGATATGTTAAATATGGCGTACCTCAAGGCAGCGTATTGGGGCCCCCACTCTTTTTAATTTATATCAATGATCTCCCAAAAAATTCAAGGAATAAAATGGTACTTTTTGCAGATGACAGTACGGCTATAATAAAAAGCACCGATCCAAACAATTATCGAAATGAAGTCAATAATTCTCTAAATAATATCATAACTTGGCTCAATAATAATAATCTTAAAATTAATTTATCAAAAACAAAAATTATACAATTTCATCAGCGGCGTGAGTATCCACCATTAAATATAACTTATAATGAATGTAAAATAGAAGAAATCACGAGTGCCAAATTCTTAGGAATAACTGTAGACCACAAATTAACCTGGAAACCTCACGTAGAAGAAATTTGCAAGCGACTTAGTAAGTCTGCGTATCTACTATTTCAACTGTCTAGGAAAGTAAATGCAGAGACTCTGCTAACAGCCTATCATGGACTTGTAGTATCTGTTCTACGGTATGGTGTTGTTTTCTGGGGACAATCAACTAACAGGGAACTTATATTCAGGATGCAAAAAAGATGTGTACGATCCATGTGTAATCTAAAACCAACAGACAGCTGCGTTCCCTACTTTAAGAAATTTAAGATTTTAACACTACCAGCTATTTATATATTAGAAACTGCATTGTTTGTAAAATCAAATCCGCATCTATTTACTAAGTTGTCAGCGGTTAAGAGAAAGCCAATCCGTAGTCAATATAAGAATCAATTATGTATGACAAAGTGCAATACATCATTAATGAAAAAGAGCTTTTTTGGTGTTGCGCCCAAAATTTATAATAAAATACCTGAGGTAATAAGAAGCATGCCACTAACAAAATTTAAAAAATGTTTTTCTAAATTACTGGTGGAGAAATGTTACTATGCCCTAGATGATTACCTAAATGATAAATCACTGTAACTACTGTATGTACATTGACATACCTATTACTCGTAATTATCGATTATTTCTCATGCATGTATTTTATTTTCTAGTTATTTTTTTGTTTTATATAATGAATTTGGTATGCTTTTATTTTTATGATAACTTTCACCAAAAATTTTGTATGTCATCAATGGCAAAACATAGCGCATAATTTAATTATTAACACCTTGACCTGTAACCTATGTTTCACAAATAAATGATTCTGATTCTGATTCTGATTCTGATATACCCACTGATTCATGGTACCAGTTTGTGTTTGTGCGCTAATGTCCCTACCACAGAACAAAGAATACAGAGAAGTGCCCCTGCACTGGCTAAGCACGGGAACCAGTGTCGCCAAACTCACACATTTGCATATCAAATTGTCCATTACACACATAAAAAACAGTGATATGATAGGCTACAAATATCACACGCAACTTTTACAAATCATCTTCGTATTGCTTTCAAAAATTAAGTCGTATTACAACGCATGAAAGTTGTTATTATTTGACATGACACACACAATAAAGACGTTTTTCGTTTAAAAACTTTAGATAGACAAATTTACAAAGAGTTCAGCAACTCAATGCTAGATGGCGCTGTAACCAATTCATTCGATTCAGAACGCTAGCTCCTTTGAAATAGATGTCATATTCACATGCACTTGTAATCGCTTTTAGTAAATAGTCAATAGACCTAAAAATAACCTTCCTAAAGAACAAATAATGACCATTAATAAATGTGACCTGACCTTTTCAAAACCTACTGACATTGCAAATGCATTTAATAATTATTTTATAGATGAAATTGAGAATAATATAAAAATTGATATGGCAATCGACAATAAATTAGACAATTTGGCAAGGCAATCCATGTTTATGGAGCCTGTTCTAACAACCGACATCGTTTCGGCTATAGGATCACTTAAAAATACAAGTACTGTAGGATTTGACGGTATGTCAACAAAGGTGATAAAATTTGTGAATGAACTTATAGCGCCCATATTAGCGCATATTATGAACCTTGGCATAGTTGACGGGGTTTATCCTGAAGACTTGAAAAAAGTTATTATTAAACCACTTCATAAAAAAGATAACAAAACTGATATGAAGAACTATAGGCCCATAGCAAAAATTTCAGTATTTTCCAAAATTTTTGAAAAAATTATTTACAAGTCTCTGTATTGCTATCTTAATAAATTTAACCTATTATGCAAGGAACAAAATGGCTTTAGAAAGAACACCACGATCAACATGGCTATTTTTGATTTTTTGCGTGGCATTATGTTGGCAGTAGATCAAAAAGCTCCTATTTGTGCAATCTACACAGATATGACCAAAGCCTTCGATTACGTTAAGCACGATGTCTTATTAGATAAACTGCGTAGCTATGGTATCAGAGGCAACATTTTAAAACTACTCGAATCCTATCTCTCCAACAGAATGCAATGTACAGAAATTACAAGAATATGTGAAAAAACAAAATTTGAAAAAAGTTTTTTATCTCACTCTAGATTGGTAAAGTTTGGTGTCCCACAGGGCAGCGTCCTTGGGCCACCTCTTTTCTTAATCTATATAAATGATCTGCCAAAGGTGACTCAACATCAAATGGTGATGTTTGCAGACGATAGTACTGCCATAGTGAAATGTATTGATCGCAATATTTATCAAGATGAGATAAATAATACACTATCGGACATAATTCATTGGCTTGATAAAAATAATTTAGTTATAAACTTAAAGAAAACCAAAATAATGCACTTTCACCAAAGAACTCAAATACCAAAAGTAAATATCAAACATAGTAACTGTGACATTGAAGAAGTTGAAGTAGCAAAATTCTTAGGTTTATTCGTTGATAAACAACTTAACTGGAAGGCCCACATAGAAGACCTGAGTAAGAAAATAAATAAATCAGCATACGCACTTTTCCAAATTGCCGGAAAAATAAATATGGATGCGCTATTAGTTGCATATCACGGTTTAGTAGCCTCAATTTTGCGATATGGTATCATTTTTTGGGGCAATTCTTCTGATAAAGATATTGTTTTTAAGGCACAAAAAAGATGCTTACGATCAATGTGTGGTCTAAAAATGGATGATAGCTGTGTACCATTGTTCAAATCGCTAAAAATACTTACGTTACCCTCATTATATATTTTTGAAATCAGTGTTTTCGTCAAAACAAACATGAACTTATTCGAGAAAGTGTCAACGTTGCGAGATGTTGCGATTCGTAGCCAATATGCAAACTCCTTAAGCAATCAGCGTTGTAAGACTGCTTTAGTGAGAAAGAGCGTTTTAGGCATGGCACCACGCATTTACAATAAGCTACCAGATGCCATAAAAATTTTGAATGTTACGAAATTCAAAAAAGAATTAAAACAGTTATTAATTGAAAAATGTTATTATACGACTGATGAATTTCTAAATGATAAATTAATTTAGACTTATTTATTTATTTGACTGGAGAAACCATTTTTAATTGAATATTGTGACTAATTGTAATTTTTTTTTATTATTTTTTTATTCATTGACTGTTTATATCATTCCACATTGTGACATTTACAATTTTTGTTTTATGTATGTACCATCACTCTATTAATTTTGACATGGCTACCAAATAATTAATTTTAAATCTCGCATGAATAATATTATTTTTTTTCGCATGCAACCATATTTGTACGCCTCTTGGCATAACATAGCGACCTATGAATTTTAATGTAAGAACTGTATTTACTACCTATGTTACACAAATAAAAAATGATTATGATTATGATTATGATTATTATGAGTAAGTACTAAAAAAAAAATTAGAGATGTAGACATATCGATATTTTAATATTGACGTTACGTAATTTATTCGGGTGAGCAATGTAATTAATTTGTTAACATCATACAAATGTTTAATAACGGAAAAGGTTGATTATTGTTAAAATATCAATGTTAAAGAGGTATTTGTATGTTTGTATATAGGGGGGTAATGTTATTTTCATAAAATCAGGTACGCGGACGAAACCGCTGACAGAAGCTAACGATAAATGAAATGATAACAGATAGTACTAAAAATATTTACTGACCTTGAAATAACACATATTTATTTAATTACCGTTTTGATAATTTTATGTTTAATTTTATTTAGTGATGAAATCGTATATTAATATATTTTGCCGTGATAGCTTTCATTAAGTCAGTAATATGATTAGACGTAAGAAATTCCCCGAATTGATGATAGCTTATGTTTTGGAATATCGATGACCCAATAAACTGGCGCATTATTTTAGCCATGATATATATAATCTTTATTGAATATGTGACCGTCTTTTAAAAATATTTCAGACATCTGACATATCTTAATCACAGATTCTGATGGGTATAATAATCCCCCTCTATCCTTAGCTATAATAAATCTATGTAATGATTGTTGTATTTTCTGTTACTAAAGCACTAACGCAAATATCACAATTATTTTATTTTAATCAACTGTATTATTATATAACCAGCCATTTGAGCTATTGATTCCTTACTAAAATCAGACAAAATTATCGATACCGACCTACTTTACGGATGTGTCCCATCCCTAACCGAGTAGCGTCGAAGTTACTAGAATTTTGGTTATGATTTTCCAGATGACTACTACGTGCATTAAGACTTTGTATCAATGAATATAAGTTTGCATTGAAGTCATAACATGTGGTATTGCAATTAAAATCAATTTTATTAAAAATTAACAAAGTTTAGTGCTTACTGATGATAGGATACACCTCCACAAGATACATTTTTTTTCTGCTTTCGTTTTTGCAGGTCAAAACCGCACAACAAGACATAATTTGTAATATGTCGCGTATTTCTGCGACAACCAATCGCGACAAGTATCTGACGGCGAATAAGCTAAATGCTGCGCATCTGCGCTAAATGTTGACACGCGCGCGATATCTGAGGGGCACTTCCTCTAGTTTTCTTTATTCCGTGGTCCCTACACACCAAAAGTGAGCAATAGGGAGGATTTTTGAACATTCGTTTTCTTAAGGGGTTGATGGGGAATGAAAGATGGTATGAAAGTTCGTAATTTTTGCTGATGGGAAATGCTTTCAGCTGCGCGCTGTAAATTAATATGGGAAAAAATAGATAACACTTAGTGGTGCCTAACCTATTATGAAAAATCAAGTTGTGTAACTTAGATCTATTACTTATTGTCTGCTGTCTGCTACAAAGTACGGCTACGGAATACTACCATTGCTACCACTGTAGACACTGTCTATTCTATAATATATTACTATAGACTATAGGGCCTAGAGAGTTTGCAGCATTAAGGTTACCAAATCGCTAACCTTCAATGTTAAAAGTAGGTTTAGCATGTCTGCAGTATCGCTTGTAAATCCATGTTATAAAGTGCATATGCGCCAAATGAAATCTAAATCTGTTTCAGGCATTTTTGCGTGATTAAGGTTTAAACAATACACACATACAAACTTTCACTGTTATAATATTATTATTAGGACCTTCCTAGGATTATTCTGTAATACGGACTACTCCATTGTATTTACTGACAGAAAAAATGTGCAATCCAGAATTTATTTATTTATTGAATACTTCAAGCACATAAATGTACAGAGGCGGACTTAATGTGGACTACTCCATTGTATTTACTGACAGAAAAAATGTGCAATCCAGAATTTATTGATTTATTGAATACTTCAAGCACATAAATGTACAGAGGCGGACTTAATGCCATAGGCATTTGACATTTTTCCAACACAGCAACATTACCTACATCTTGTATTTTTGGGTAAACTTGCGTCAATGCAGCTTTACGATATCGCTCATTTTACCCAAAGAGAGTAGGAGGTGGCCTTTTGTTAGTCATAGGTTCCACACAACATACTCCTTGTTTATAATACTTATTTTTAGATATTACTTAGTTTTTGACCTACCACGACCATCAACGGGATCATAGGGGTGATTCATATCATCGTTTTTGTCGGCAACGAATAGCGATGAGTAACGTGTCTCCATAAAATCCTTTCGGCTACTTATCTATCTTCAATCTGGCAACTTACCTATACCTATAAAAACAATGCTCTAACGTACGACGTACCTACAGTCAGCCCGTCCATGGTAAAGGCCCTCACAGACAGGTCCGACGCTACAGCTCGGCGCAACTCTAGTAGAACAATTTCCATGAAGTTTTCATAGTGCCTTAACAATTCGACTTCAGCAAAACCTTTTTTCGTAGCAGTAAGGGTTTTTCAAATATACGTAGATAGGTACAGTCAGCAACCAAATTTGATTTATAAATCTTAATTATTAAGGTTAATATTTCATTAAAATCGTAACAGAAGTTAAACTAAAATCATGAATACTATACCATCAAAGCTATACTATGAAATACAAAATCACAATTAATTTATAATTTTCAAATAAACGAAGGATGGACTGTGTGAATGATGATATGGTTAGATAGGCGGTGACTACTGAGATGATGACTAATAGAGAAGTATGGAAGAACTAGCTTCTGCCCGCGATTTCGTCCGCGTCGCGTCGAATCGCCTACCCGTGCGATTTTCCCCATTTTTGCAACATTTTTCATTACTGCTCCGCTCCTCTTAGTTGTAGCGTGATGTTATATAGCCTATAGCCTTCCTCGATAAATAGGCTACCCAATACAAAAAGAATTTTTCAATTCGGACCAGTAGTTCCTGAGATTAGCGCGTTCAATCAAACAAACAAACTCTTCAGCATTATAATATTATATATAAAGTATAGATCAGCCATGTTGCGCCCCCGTCCACCCTAAATAAATTGGGATAAGGGCAGGAGAATGATGACGTAAACTACGTATAATAAAAGTAACAGTGGAAGTCGAAATCGACTTTTGTCGCTGACTGTACCTCTAAACAGTTGAAATACGAAAAGCTCCCTTACTGCTACGAATTTATTCATGTTAATTAAAACGGTACAAAAAGACGGTTCAAGAAGCACAGAACAGGTCGAAGCGGCGGTGCTTGGGGGAGGCCTATGTCCAGCAGTGGACGTCTTTCGGCTGAAATGATGATGATGATGAAAACGATACAGCATCAATTACATTAATAAACATTAAGAAATTAATCGCTGCTAAAGTCCAATGTTTACCAAGGACGTTCTAACTTTAGGTAAATATGTCTATACGGGCATCTACCTATCTATAAATACTTACAATAAAGCTGAAGAGTTAGTTTGTTTGAACGCGCTAATCTCTGAAAGTATCTGGAAGATTACTAATTTGAGGAAGCCTATACCATAAAGATTATACGGCCATAAACTTTAACATTATGCTGAAAAGAAAAAAAGTCAGAAAGAACGCTAAAAGAAAACCATGGCAAGTGATAGCGTGGCCAGGCGATGCAACGCGACGAGGTGGGTCGGGGGTACAAAAAATTGGCACGGACGAAGTCGCAGGCAGAAGCAGCACCGTCAATGAAAAAATATGGTTTACAATAAAATAAAATAAAACATCTTACAGCACCAATACCTATGAGTTTATGAGTGTTCAGTGAGGTAGGAATTAAAACAGATAAACGGTGTGTGATGGTGAGTGTAGGGTGTATGTGAATGTGTTCATACGAGGGTATATTTGTGTGTTTACCTATATGCGTGTATGTCGAAGAAAACAGGATATAGAATTATAAGAGGGATGAACTAAGGTAACCAGCGAAATTCATATTTACTTACATTTCTGCAAAGGTCAGTGTTAAATATATAAATAAATAAATAAAAGTTTATTTATTTCTCTCACAATGGTTTGTAGCATAACAGTTTTGACTATAGATAATAATTCACATTGTGAGAGCTGGTGCCTGATGTAGGTTTCAGAAAAACCTGTATTACAGGTCACCAGACCCCATTTTGTGGCATGATACTAGTAGACAGGTGGGTAAGATGTGTTTCTTACTAAACTATTATTACGTAAAAATGCAATTAAAACCAAATAAGAAAATAATAATAAAAATAAATAACTAGCACAATTAAACAATTAAAACAAAAATAAAAAAATTAACACAAGATAAATTAGAAAATAAAATAACTCAACTGAAGCAGTCAAAGGGTGCATTGTGAACATTAAGGTTGTGAATGTGTAGATGGATGTTGTTGATGTGTACGTTAATGGAGGTGACTATGTATGTGAATAGAAGTGAATGTGTAGGTGAATGGTAGTGAATGTGAGGGTAATGATTTGAATACAAGTTTTATTTAATTGAGTGGAGCAATTTCTCTGTGTCCTCATACGAAAGAGTTTTCAGGAAATCAGTTACTTTTTGCTTACTACTGGGTTTGAGTAGAGGAAAAATATTTTGACCCCTGTCCCCCTGTTTTGACATTATAAAGATAATCCCCTAGGTAACAAAAGAACTGTTAGGTTGTATGTTGATTAAAAAACCGGCCAAGTGCGAGTCGACTCGCGCACCGAGGGTTCCGTACAAACCTGCAGGTATTCACGGTTTATGCATAAGGTTTATGTTTATGAAATTAACTGTTTTTTTTTTAATTTTTATAGTTGAGTTGACTGAATGAAAGGTAAATTGTGGTTTACGATTTATGACGTATTATAAAAAAACTACTTCCTAGATCTCGTTCAAACCAATTTTCGGTGGAAGTTTACATGGTAATGTATATCATATATTTTTTTTAGTTTTATCATTTCCTTATTTTAGAAGTTACGGGGGGGGGGGGGGACACATTTTACCACTTTGGAAGTGTCTCTCGCGCAAACTATTCAGTTTAGAAAAAAATTATATTAGAAACCTCAATATCATTTTTGAAGACCTATTCATAAATACCCCACACGTATGGGTTTGATGAATTTTTTTTTTTTGAGTTTCTGTTCTATGTATGGGGAACCCAAAATATTATTGTTTTTTTCCTATTTTTGTGTGAAAATCTTAATGCGGTTCACAGAATACATTTACTTACCAAGTTTCAATAGAATAGCTCTTATAGTTTCGGAAAAAAGTGGCTGTGACATACTCGGACAGACAGACATGACGAATCTATAAGGGTTCCGTTTTTTGCCATTTGGCAACGGAACTCTAAAAATGATTCGCGTCTGTGAAAAATATCACCATCATCATTTAAGTCCAAAGACGTCCACTGCTGGACGTAAGTCTCCCCCAAGCACCGCCACACCGACTTTGGCTGAAAGTCGCCAGAAGAGATCCGTAGGTGAACCAAGGTAACCGACAAAGGCCGAAGAACTGCCAAACTTAAGTGGCAGTGAACTGGGCGCATTGCTCGCAGAACAGATGGCCAATTGAGCCGGAAGGTAATCGACTCTACACATGATGATGACTTATCAGCTTTGGTGTACCGCAGGGTAGCCTCCTTGGGCGCCCTCTCTTCTTGCTCTACATCAGTAACCTGTGCCATGCACACATATATTTAAGGAGCTAAGGCACTCTGCTGTCCCCGATG
This sequence comes from Aporophyla nigra, assembly GCA_947507805.1. NCBI lineage: Eukaryota > Metazoa > Arthropoda > Insecta > Lepidoptera > Noctuidae > Aporophyla > Aporophyla nigra. Next base: position 15,382,971 of record OX382309.1, on the reverse strand, counting down.
TAGCTTTAATAGTTAACCAGAGCCTCTGTCAGTCAATAATTTAATATTGCATCCCGGCTTGGGGCGGAACCTATAGGTAAAACGTCCATATTCAAAATTTAAAGAGCTCAAAGGGTGACATTGAAAGTCATTCACTTTAAACACAGGGACTTTTCGACCAACCAACTTTATTTTTAGCCAAATTATGGACTTTGAGACAGCTTTTTGTGCTCCGCGCCGTGCTGCGCATACACTCTACGCTACACCTAGACCATGCAAAGCTGAAAAAACGCAAAGGTACTCCTATGTGCGAGATAGTCCAATGCCGTTCCAAGTTTGCTAGCCGACAATATGCAGCAACTAGCTCTCGACTGTACAATAAAATTAACGAACTTATTTCCATTTACCTCCTGACTAAACATCATCATTCTCCTGCCCTTATCCCAATTTACTTGGGGTCGGTGCAACTTTTTCTTCCACACTTCTCTATTAGTCGCCATCTCAGTAGTCATCCCCTTTCTATCCATATCATAATTCACACAGTCCATCCATCGTTTCTTTGGTCTCCCTCTACTCTTAAAGCCATCGACATTCATACTCAATACTTTCCTCACGATATTTTCCTCATTCCTCCGTATCACGTGACCATACGATGACAGCCGATTCCCACACAACTATTCAGTTATTGGTGCCACTTTCAGACTTTCTTTTAAGTACTCATTTCTTATTCTATCCATTTGTGTAACACTACACATCTCTCTTAACATTCTCATCTCAGCTGCATGCAATTACCTTTCATTCATCCCTTTTGTGGCCCAACATTCTGACCCATACAAGACAGCAGGTCTGACCATGGTTTTATATATCTTCCCTTTAAGTTTAAGGGGGATGTGGGAGTCGCAGTTTGTTCCTGCGACCTGCCGCCATTTCATCCATCCAATGTTTATTCTGTGCTTAACCGTCCGATCTACTTCGCCATCGCTTTGCACGAGTGAACCGAGTTACCGAAAGTCGGAGCAGACCAGGAGAAGCACACCATCAAGCGCTATGGCTCCAGAGCTGGAGAGACCACCGAAATCGCAGAACATATTATCGGTTTTGGTTTTGCTGATTTTCAAGCCAACATTCTCTAGCTTCTGTTGCCACTTCATCAATCTGCTCTGGAGAGATCCAGGAGAGCGAAGACACATCTTCAGTGATAAGAACAATATCATCGCCAAACAGCATGCACGCATGGTGCCTCCTCCTGTATGTCCTACGTCAGAGCGACCATGATCAACAGGAAAAGGTAAGGACTTAGAGCCGACCCCTGGTAATCATGAAGTTAACCCCTGACTAAACATGAAGTCAAAATCAAACTTACAGACTTGTTGCAGAAATTAACATACGCCGAAACCGAATCTTATTACAATTGGACGTAGTTTAGCGAAATAGATACAATCCACACCTAACTGCGTGTGGATTGGATCCTTTTCGCTTGACTACGTTCAATTTTCTCTTAATAGAACTAATTACTGTATTTTAATTAAGGCGTTGTTTGTTTAATTTATTTTTTTGTTTACTTTAAGTACTTGCATGACTCTTAATACAAATTGTATGCCATTATAACTGGAGGAACATTGTCTCAAAGCACAGGCTTTTGGCCTAGTTTAGGAGGCATCAGTTTGCCCTTTAATGTGACTCTAATGTACAATATTTCTTTTAATCCTTGTGTACTTATATAAGTTTTTCTGTCTGTATAAATTTTATTTTTTAGTATAGAATATTATTATAATAAGGTTCTGTAGTAGCGACTACGTACTGGAAGACATAGCGTTGGGAGACCTCGCACAAGACGGACCGATGATCTGGTGAAGGCCGCAGGAATCAGCTGGATGCGAAAAGCACAGAACCGGTAACAAATACAGCTTTACAGAAATATCATTATTAGGATCATCAATACAACTCCTTAAATTAGAATTGGCCTCAAATGGCATGATTTCTTTTTAAAAGTTTCATTTAAACTTAATATTATATTGATATTTATATGATTATAAAACTATCGTACTTCCTACTAATATTATAAACTAGCTTCTGCCCGTGACTTCGTCCGCGTCAAATTTTTTCTCCCCTGACCCTTCCCGTCGCATCGAATTGCCTGCCAGTTTTCGTCCATTTTTCGTTGCTGCTCCGCTCCTTTTGATTGTAGCGTGATGTTATATAGCCTATAGAATTCCTCAATAAATAGGCTACCCAACAAAAAAATATTTTTTCATTCGGACTAGTAGCCCCTACTGGTCCGAATTGAAAAAATATTTTACGATATTTTTTTTTTTTTTTAGAGCGGGGCTGAATGTGCCGATTTTGACAAATTCCTAAATGATTCGGATAAAACAAGTACCATGTCTCAAAGAAGTGGTTCATCCTAAGCCAAATTTAGTCTGTAATACGAATTTACCTACAGAATTTGCTAATTTTTAAAAGGTGATGCTAGGCACTTCCAACCCCACTTTGGGGCAAGTTGTGCCGTAGCTGAGGTCGGTTGTGCCGTAATAATGCTAGGTGTTTTACGTGAATGAAAATAAATTTAGAATTTAAAAGACATCAATTTTAGAATATACTTTTTAGTATTAAATCAACAGTTTTTTTAAATTTAGTTGATTATAATACTAAGTATTATAATAAAATAAAAAATTACCTTAACATACGTAATTTTTTCAAACAAAAGAGTATATTTTTAATCAATAGTTTGTACTTATTTTTATGCGAATGAGATCAATTATTAAAAATACCAGTCTCTAAGGACTATATTACAAAAAACAATAAAGATTTCTCTTAAATTCCTTAAATTGTAAAGTAACACAGTTTTTTCCAGAGTTAACTTATTATCTAATTAATCAGTCTCTTGAGTCTTTCTATGAGATCAAAAAAATATATCAAAACGAGAATAACTATTCTCTAGATGACTGATCAGAATAGCAATTAGGACATACAAATGCTAGGGTTTCTTCATCTTCAGTACATTGCAAGTGGGCCCAATTCTTACATTCTCTGCATTCAATCCATTTTTCACCAGGGACAGAGTTAAAATAGGCATCACAACATATATTACAGAACCATTCTTGTTCGTCATTAGAACTGTCGTCATCTTGCAAAACTCTTCTTTTAGCGGGGTTCTTAGTAGGTTTTTTTGTTTGTTTACCTTTTCCCTTCCCTTTTCCCTTAACCTTCTTTGTAGTTTCACTTTATTTCTTCTTCTTTTTATTAGCCTGTTCTTCGGCCAAAGCATTTTTCTCTGGAGTGTCCGTAAAACCAGCCGTCTTTCTTTTACGTCCTTTATGATGTCCAACTAATCGAGGAGGTGCTTTAGGCAGTGGTCAGCTGATTGCAGAAGCTAGAAGCTGCAGCATGGGATAGGCTCCTGAGAGCACAGACGTGTCTCTTGTTGTTGATTACCTGATGGTTCACTTGTACGGTCAACGCTGCAGTCGCTTTGCCCAGGAACATGCTGTAGTATTAATGGACTAGTCTCAATCTCAATATTGCTACCCACATAAATTGACTCATCAAGATATTCAGAAGTCCTTTCTTGATTGTTTGGAGGGACAAGCAAGTTGTCTGTACCTTCTGACATCGGGCGATCAGTGACAAAAGACGGTGCATAATCTTCGTCTGTAAATATGTTTGAATCATAGGGCTTAATGCCAGCCTTTTTAAATGCGTTGCATATATTGATAGGTGTTGCTGCCAGCGGGAAAGCGTATTTTACTATACCTGGTATTTCATAAATAATAATAATATGTTAGGACAACCAACACGCCGTTATCTGATCCCAAACTAGGCAGGGCCTGTACTATGGTAACCAGACAACTGATAAATATACTTATATATTTCTAAATACATACATATTACAGATAAATTACACCCAGAACCCAAACCACCCAAATGCTCATAATCTTCCCGGGATTATTTCTTAGCCAGTTATTTTGAGCTTTAGAGCCATATGTTTTAAAAGGGCCATTGACACCAACATCTAGAGGTTGCAGACGGTGGGTGCAGTGTGGTGGGAACGATAATTATATGACAGAATTTGTCTTGGCCTTTTCAATCACATCAATATCAATGTGAGATGAATGATTGTCTAGGAGTAATAGCACTGGTTCTTCAGGACTAGGCTTAGTGTGTTTTATGAAATGATCCATAAACACTAAGAACTATGTGCTTGTCATCCAACCGGATTGATTAACAGCCCCAATACACTCAGGAGGACCGTCGCGGATAAACAGGTCTTTATATTTCAATCGTGGAAATACAAACATAGGTGGAATCGAGTTTCCCAGAGCACTTACCGCTAGCTCAATAGTGACTAAAGTTCCACGTTCTGTTGAAACAATTGTTTCTACTTGCTTTGTTCCTTTTTCAGCCAAAATTTTCTTCGGTTTCAGCACAGTTTGGACACCAATCTCGTCCAAATTCCAGATACGCGAAGGAGTAAAATTATGCTTTGTAATCAAGTCGCCAAGTTTCTCGAAAAATTGATTCACGTCATGTCGGTTGAATGAGCTCATGCGTCCTGCACTGGTAGCTTCGGGTGTTCATAGAGCAAGTGTAGAGTTCCTCTTCAGGAAGTTTGTCAACCAATCCTTGCCAGCCTCACCATTTGTATGACAAGATGGTGGGATGTGTGGCACATTAAACTTCACGGCACACTGGTACGCAAGTTGTCGTACTTCTTCCGGTAGAAGACCGAAGTAAATAGAAGCACTTTTTAAAGTATACTTCGACAGTAATGCCTCCTGTTCCTCATTAATCACTAGTCTTGGTTTGTATCCAACCGCAGAAGTAAGTCCACTTTTAATTTTTTCGACATAGCGTTGTAGTGTTGTGTGACAAATGTCTAATTCACGTACAACAGTTTTTAATTTAAGTCCATCCTTGATGACTGCATCAGCAGCCCTTTGTAAAAGATCCTTAGATGTAGTTCCCCTTTGAGTTTTTCGCTTGTATGTCCTCATTCTATCAAACACTATAAATGCAGTATTAAGCATCACCTCAAAAAGTATTTTCATTCTTTCATATGTGCTCGCGTAAACATACACAATATTGAAACAATAAAGGTAGCTTAGGGGATGGTTGAAGAAAAAAAAAATGAAGAGATCCGTAGGAAAACCAAGGTAACCGACATAGCCCGAAGAATTGCCAAACTTAAGTGGCAGTGGGCAGGGCACATTGCTCGCAGAACGGATGGCCGATGGGGTCGGAAGGTTCTGGAGTGGCGACCGCGTACTGGAAGACGGAGCGTTGGAAGGCCTCCTACAAGATGGACCGATGACCTGGTGAAGGCCGCAGGAATACGTTGGATGCGAGAAGCACAGATTAGGTCGAAGTAGCGGTGCTTGGGGGAGGCCTATGTCCAGCAGTGGACGTCTTTCGGCTGTAATGATGATGATGATGATGAGGGGTTGGTTGTGCCGTGGCACATGCAGCCCCACATGAACGGCACATTTTACCCCGCTTGAGAGGGTGTGATATTTTGTCTCATCTATAAAAATCACTCTGCTCAAAGCATTAAAATTACACTGCAAAGGAAACTTGGATAAATAACAAACATTTTACTAAATCTCTCATATTAAAAGCACGAAAAATGCTAGCTTACGACCAAAAAGTATCGAAACGAAAATATTTACTTACGTGGTGCTGGAGGACCCTCACATGCACTGCCACTCGGTCCGCCTCGCTGACGCAACTAAAATGGCAGCCGCGTGTGCCCAATTAGGCATTACGCAACACAATACGATCGTACATCCATCTCTTTCTGTTTTCGAGATATTCGCGACGGCACAATTTACCCCCGGCACTTTCAGCCCTGCTCTCCCCTAGTTCCTGAGATTACCGCGTACAACCAACCAAACAAACTCTTCAGCTTTATAATATTACTAGCTGACCCGGCAAACGTTGTTTTGCCGGGTGAAAAAGAGTGAAAATTTAGAGTTGTATGTATTTTTTAATGCCAAATCATAATATTTTTTTTTTTTTTTTAATTGACAAAAAAATAAAAATTAACTATTTAGGGGTGGATCACCCTTATCATTTAGGGGTATGAAAAATAGATGTTGGCCGATTCTCAGACCTACCCGATATGCACACAAAATTTCATAAAAATCGATCAAGCCGTTTCGGAGGAGTTTGGTAACAAACACTGCGACACGAGAATTTTATATATTAGAAAAATTAGTATTAGTATAGGAACTATCCTACTAATATAAATGTGAAAGTTTGTATGTTTGATACAAATGATGCAAAAACGGCGGAACGAACTTGATGGCACACAAATAGATTATAAAAAATGTTAATATTATTATAACCTTTTTTTTTCTTTTTACGTGGAGAAATGCTCATGCATACTGCACTACCTCGGGAAGATAGTGCAGCTGTGTGGGACTCCACTAAAACTCCACGGTGTCCTCCTGTGCCGCTTAGGGCGGGAACACGGGCACACGTAATTCTTCCGCGAACCCGCCACGGCTGTCCGTCGTCGGACCCTCCTCTGGCATTTACGGCGTGCTAGAACACATATAGCACGCCGTGACCACCCCGGTAACCAATATGCACATTGGCGCCAGACAACCCCGTGTATTGCACCCTTGGTTCCCCTGCGACGGGTCAGGACTGTGGCCCCACCGCCTACCACTTTACGGCCGCAGGGGATAGGGATAGTGGTCAACGCTATACCAACACTCCTCCTCGGCATCGGACGGTAACGACCCCGTTCAGGCCGCGGAAGGTAGAGAGAGCGGCGCACCTCAATACCGGCACTCCTCTCCGCCGCAGCCTCCAACCCTCAGCCGCGATGCCTCAAATACAACGATTGGCCGTTACGTCGTCGGCTCCCTCCTCGGGTTCCTCTTAGCTTCACCGTGGGTGTCCAAGCCACGGCTACTGAGCCCCCCCGCCTCGACAATGCGGAAACCCACCGGGGGGGGGGGGGATAATAGATTATAACCTGGATTAGCCAATAAGATACATTTTATCCCGGTAATACGTTCCCGTGGGACAATTTCCGACTTTTATCCATAATTATTTAGATCAACATGTAACCTGTTACGGAACTGCAAATTGCAAAACAAGTAAAAATTTAATTTTAGCGGGCTGTATTTTTATCATCAACAATTCAACATTCTGTTTTGTTAGGTATGCACGGCATCATACCTACCTATACATTTCCAGTACCTATAAAATGCTTACTTATTGTACAAAATGCTCAAACTGGATATGTATATATTGATGTGTCATCGAGTCGCTATTCAGCATTTTATATGAATAATAATGAAGATACTTGAAAGGAACGCTGCGTCCCGTGCTCTTCTCACGTCTGTTCGTGTGTTTTGCGCCTAAGGATTTTTGCTTCATTCCTTTAGTGTTTTCTCAACTAGCAATTATTCTATCCTGTCAAACGTCATTTGTCAAAACATTGTCATTGTCAAACTTTAAAACTAGGCAAATGTCAATGTGTTGGTGTTATTTCCAAACAAAATATTGAATTCATTATATTGTACTAAGTATTTTACTTACACAGGTAATAACAATAAAGAATATGGAAATTATTCTTAAATTATACAGTTGTTAAATAGCTAACTTAATCTTTACACTTTTAAAATACAGTAATGCACAAGACATTACAATGCTCATAAAATCGCAAGTTTTTAAAAGAATTCCTGTCTTAATTAAATCATTGAATTATTTGATTACAGTGTTTTCAAGTCGTTCCAAGATGTCATCTTTTCAAGATAGGCAAAAAAGCCTCTTTAACCAGTTAAAAGATGCTGAAGATCAGTATGGTTATTCCAAAACAAACAAAGCTTCACCCCAAGATTACGGAACTATCGACAAATACACATACAAGAAGCTGAAACACGAAATGAAACAGTTTAGAGGTAGAGAGAGTATATACAAGAGGCCTGAAGCTAACCTTCGCGAATGCCTCAGGGCAAGAACTATCCCTGACCATATTAAAAACCCTCAGAGATACAAGTATTATTCACTAGCCGATGTCACACCAGAACAGATGTCTGACTCCACTAATACTGCCACTGCATTAGCACTAATTCGTGAAATGGAGGAAAGAGACGCAGCTCAATCAATGGAAATAGAAATGGATCCAGATGAAGGTGTTTTCAAAAAACCAACTTTCCACATGTCAACGGCACTAAGAAAAGCCCCAGCACCAAAGCCAGAAGAAAAACCTGTATTTAAAAACAATAAAATCATAATGCCAGAATATGTTGTGGGAGTAACAAAGAAGAAAGATAAAAAAGTTAATCTAACAAAGAAACTAATGTCACAGAAGTCTGAAGATTCTGGCACAAAGGTGGAATTGAAACTAGATCACCTTTTTGAAGAAGATGAATAATCTATTGTACTTAACTTTACAATAGGTTTTAGTTCTGTAATTATGAATAATTTATAATAATAATAAAACAGTTTATAAATGGATTATTTTCTGCAATAATGCATTTTTGAATTTAATGTATTGGAATTTCAACTGATGTCATAAGTTCTACCTCCTGACCTCTGTTGTTTTATTATTTCACTATTTGTAATTATTGAATTTTCTGTTTCAATAGATTTTCCTTTGAAGGACATTTCGTAAATGTACGTGTGACTTTAATAAGCCTAAATGATAATAATCAGCATCACTATCTTTATTTTAGCTGAAAGAAGTCCACAGCTGGACTTAGGTCTGTTCTAGCGAGTGCCGCTACATCAAACAGTCCTTAAATATGAATATTATAATTTTACTCATTTGAGTTCACCCACTTTTGATAGAAATCTTAAATGCCATGCCACATGTCACCATGCATGTTGCTAGTGGACCTTCCAGAAGGTTTACCAGCATTATGTTAGCGCTAAAGTGAATCCTCAAGGAGGGCTCTTGTCATTAGATTTGAAAACATGTAAAAAGGAGAAAAGTATATAATTACTACTCTGCTGCCTACTATATAGCTCTGATACTGTGACAGGTGTATTCAACCTTCTGAGAAATTTCCAATCAAAATAATCATTTGCACTTAACCAACCAGAGCTCCTCCTTCCCTCCCTTGGTAAGAAAATGTTTTTAAATCTCAAGTTAATTTCTTGATATTGCTTATCTCAGTTTGTTTGTGAAGGAATTTTTAAAAACCTTTCTATTTAGCGGCATTCGTTTTGTTTTTCGTGTAATATTTAAATAGATTTATGTACTTAATCTCCTTTCCACATCTTTATCTTTCCATCTCTTATAAATATACTTCCCAAATAGAGGAACTTGTTTACTTGCTCCACACACTTATGATTTGTTTTCACTTCACTCACTGATACATTTTCTTCTCTTTCGAACTCCATGACCTTCCGTCTTATTTGCATTATATTCATACCCTTTTTTTTGGATGGGAATTCATCTTCTCCCGCTCTGGGTGGAGCGGGAGGGCGTGTCAGACTTTTACTGACTAAAACCCACCCGTGTTCCTTCAGTTGCCCATGTGCCAGGGTCACGGTATCTCTTTCGAACAATCTCGCGCCCCTGGCAGGCATCGGTCCTAGCAGACCCCTTCAGTGCTGATGACATCTCTTTGAGGCGCACGTGAAACACTACGCGCCGTCGACCCGAGCCAGGTCCTTACCGGGCGGCGAGCTACCCATTGCTCGCCGGCCGCAAGCTCGCGCCTATGGTGGCCGGGAGTCCGCTATTGACTCCCGACACCCGGGCCGGCTCCAACTGTGGCGACGTGAAGACGCAGAGACTGCCACTCCCTCACGCGCCCCGCCTCCTCCATCGCGAGCATTACTGCTTCGCAGAAGGAGGTGACGGCTTCCCATGCGCCCAATCGCCTCCACGAGGACACGGCGCGGCGGCGGTGCTCCGCCCAGGCAGGGCACACCTCCACCGTATGCTCCACCGTGTCCTCCAGACGATCCTCGCAATGGAAACACCCGGGCTTTTCCTCCCGCTTTATCCTGAACAGGAACCCCCCGAAGCACCCATGCCCGGTGAGAACCTACGTCAGGCGGAAGGTGAGGACGCCGTGGCGCCTCTCTATCCACTCCTCAAAGAGGGGACTTACCGCCGCAATTGTGGCGTGCCCAGCGCTGGGTTGCGACAATCGTACCCGCCATGTCACCATGAGATCCGGCCGGAGCTCTGTCCGTCGTGCCGCGATTTGTCGCGGCAGCGGAGTTTCACCCCGGCGTTTTGCCTCCTCACGCCACTCCCACATGTGGGCGAGGACCTTTGCCTCCAGATCCCAGAATAGAAGACCAATAAAAGTCATATAAAATTACTGTTAAATGCTTTATTTACATGTATATATCAGTTAGCACTGTGATATAATTGCAGATTCAGATTTGATTTCCAAGTTCTCTATTGGTGGGAGATCTGTCTTGCTCTCTGTTGCGAAGGCGCTAAGGTCGCGCATCATAGAGTACGCATCTTCACCATCGGCGTAGTACTTGGGCTCAATCTCAAGTATTTTGAAGCCAAGACTGTTGGTGTATAAGTTGAGGGCTGCTCTGTTGCTTTTTCTCACATGAAGGGATACATATTTAGCCTGGAATCACAGACATTGTTCTGTTAGTTATGGAATAACCCAGAAATTATGCAGTCAAAGTGTAGGCATATGATTTAAGAGTGATTATTTATCTATGCAGTCCACAGAACGTTTTTAATATAAATAATTTACCTGAAAACATTCCACCATAGCTAGTGAAGCCTGATTCATAAGTTTCTGTGCAAGTCCAAGGCGACGGTGAGACCTCTTCACAGCCAAAGAAGTAATGTGTCCATGACGGTTGTCCTCACCATCTTCTTCCATTTTAGCTAATACGTAGCCTGCAATAGAATTTAAAAGATTTTAGCAATCTTAAAAGTAATAATATTTTCCCTATCTAATGTCCAGATTTCTTATCAGATTTTTTTTGGATTTCCTGGTGAGCAATGTGACGTAGAGCCTGGCTTACAACTCTGTTGCTCCTATACATTTTATCAATCAATTGTCTTCTTACTATATTGCTTTTACACCACACCTTTCCACTTCTACCAAGAGCTACTGGGAACTAGCCTTTATAAAGGAGTCCAGACGGGTAATTACGTAATGCACAAGGACTTGGAATGGCTTTCATTTTGACAGGTCAACAACATTCAGTGTTCCACTGTTGAGCAGACAATAAAATTTTCACAAACATAAACCAATGGATTTGCGTTACTACTCACCAACAATGTGTCCCTTCTCATCTTCAGCGACGTAGCTAAGCTGTGGCCATGACAGTCCATGGTAGAAGTAGTACTTCATCTGGTAGTTCTCTGGCAAGCACAGCAAGTTGCAGTGCTGCATGTTCATGAGATCGCTAGGCTTAGCGCACCGGATGTTCATCTTGAGTTGTTCTGTAAACATTTGGGAAAATACTTCTGAAATAATGTTAAGGAAACATATTTTTTACCTGATATAAAAAAGGATAGATACTATTTTAGTAAAATGTAAATGAATAGGAAGGAAATGAATTCCTTTTAGAATCTTCTTTGTTCTTGTTGTAAACAAGACCATGCTTAGGTACAACTAATTTTACATGTTGACATAGGTAATTACTTACTTTTAAAATTATTCCCTTCGAATCTTCCTAGTTTTACTTGGCTGCCTAATCTCAGATGCTGGAGGGGTATCTGACATACCACCTAGCAGCTCACGCACGAATCGGAACTTCGACAAACAACACTTCCACACAATGTACCAGCCTGGAACAAAGGACAATAACAATGTCATACATGACAGCATTGCTAGGTAACTTTTACATCATCGTATTTTTGCGATCATTAGTTAGTAACATATCGAAATGACAAGCATATTGGGCTACTTACAAAATAACACAAAGACAATAACTAAAAATACGCTACATACGAAGGTTATAATAGCTAATATCACTTCCTTCATATCTCACTAAGCATAGGTTAATAATTATGAACACGAGGTTAATGCATCCACTTTACCAGAACAACCACTATCTCTTTACTTAAAATTATCAGTCGTAAGAAGCGTGTCAGATTTTTAACGTGAGCTGTTTAATGCTCGTGATTTTTACTGCGCCATTTTGGTTCTTGTAGCGTAATACATTAGTTATTTGTAGAAAATCCTACTTGAAAAAGAAATTTATGTTTTGAAAACGTCTGAAATTTGCTCATTAATGTAAAAACCATACAAATATACGTACTTTTATATTTTGTTTTTCTTCAAAATAAAGATTTTCATCTAACCTAACCTCTAAATTGTGACACGAGTTTATTCGTCCGAAAACAAAAACTATAAATTTGGATTCCTTCTATGCGAAAAGACTACAAGCCAGAATACTAAAAAAAATACTTGTCAATGGCAAACAAACCAGGTTTGTTGATGGTTTGGTCAATGTCAACTCAAAAGTCAAAACAAAACGAATTCGATAGGTTTGTTTTTTCTGATCTTGGGTTTATTATCTACGTTTTAGAAATTTATATTACAGCATAAAAGACTTCTTTATTACAAAGATAATAAGAATGGAAGATGATGGCCAGGAAGAACCTACAGCCTCTGCTTTCTTGTAAGTAAATCTAAAAGTGAGGGTAAACTTTCTCCAGAAATCGTGTTAGCTGCTAATTATCTAGTTTATGTTATAGAAGGCATTATAATAAAGTATAGTATAACTCAGCCGATTGGAATTCTTCAAGTAATAATTGTCACAGTCATTGATAAGATCGATATTTGTAAGATAATCCTTCTTCACCTAATTTACAGTCGGCACAGGAGTCCTACATTTAGCACAGAAGAAGTAAAGTCGTTGTTGAACATAATTGAGAAATACAAAACGACAGTGTTCAACAAATCGACTACAGCTGCTGCGTGTCATGCAAAAGAAGTGGCATGGGTGAAAATAGCTAAGATATTCAACAGACAGGGCTTCAGGCACAAGAGAAGTGCCGATTGCTTAAAAATAAAATGGGATAATATGAAGAAGAGGGCAAGGATGATGTCTAAAAACCTGATGGATCCTAGTTACAGCGAGTGTGATGAGATGACCAGTCAGATGGTGGCAATGATGTGTGAGGTGGAGAACAACACCGGTGCTGTGGAGGAACCAGTGGAGTCCGATGGAGACCTCAATGGTAATTAGTGTAAAATCAAACTATTAATAACTTGGAGTTAAAACTAAATGATGTTATTATTAGTCACCCTCTTTCTAGCCATAAAAACATTATGGCTAGAAACAGGGTGACTGCTGAAATGCCATATAATAGGGAAGATTAGAAGAAAAATGTTGCTTAAAAATATTGGGATAAGGGCAAAAGAGTAATGATGAAATTAAATTAAAATATTCAACCTTGTCTAGCCTAGCCTGTCTACTTTGTCTAGTCTGTAAGGGACCATCCATAAATTACGTCACACAAATGAGACCCCCGCCCTACCTAGTGTGACGTCATATATTTTGCAATTTAACATCTAGACATTGATTATTTTTTTTCATATTTCGTGTTTTAATAGTACTTTAAATATGTATATTCAATATTGAAATGTGATGTCACAAAATTTAGTTTCCCACCCATTTGTCACACACTGTCACAATTCATTGACCCCCTCCCCCCTTAACGTGTAACGTAATTTTTCGATAGCCCCTAAGTTGAAGCAAACATTTTTAAGGAAAGGCTAATGCAACTGAGTACCATTGTAACATGATTAAAAGAAAATAAATATTGTCATAGTTAACTTATCTATTCTTTTATCATTTCAGAAACAGAAAATCTCAAAGACTCTACAGAAGGGCACTGGGATGCCAATGAAGATAAGGAGTCTAATGACTCTTCTATGGGTTTGTAAATGATGAAATACCTATACTTATAGCAACCAACATTGAGCCTTCATAGTGGATTGTGGCTCAAGCCTTCTTACAGAGAGTAGGCCTGTGTGCACTGGGCACATTGTAGTCTGATTATTTTTATGCTATACTTATAAAAACTAGAAATAAATTAACAAGATATAATTTGGTCTAAAGTACTGAAGTATTTTATTACAATATATAGTGTAATAAAATACTTCAGTAGGTAACTTGTAAAATATATTTCTGGCTTATTTATTTTATGTAAATATTATATTTTAAGCACTGAGATTCAATTCTAAAAACAATTCTCTGTTTGCAGATGGTGGTAAAGAAAATGACAGGTAAAACGATTTAATTTTTTTCCCTTACCTCAACATTATCCGAAAATTAATAACTATCATATAATTATTTAAATTATAGTCTTACTTTGGTATGCTTGGTAAATTTTCATTTAATAATTATTTGTTTCTTTTAAGGTATATAAACCGGTCAATGAATTTTTCGCTGAATGAATGCAATTTACTGCTGCAATGTGTACGGCAAGAGAAGAACATTATATTTTCAAAAACAAACACATCTAGCTTTAATAAAATGAAAAATCGAGCTTGGGAAAGGGTAAGGCAAATTCAATTTCTTACTAAAATAAAAGAAATGTAATGGTGGAGAAATATTTAAAATTTTCCTTTTGTTTTTCAGATATCAAGTTCATACAATAAACTGAGTCCACAAAAACGTTCCACCAAAGTATTGCGGACGAAGTTTACGAATATGAGGAGACTGGTAAAAAGTAGTAATATTAAAAAATATTTTAAACAATTTAGCAAGAAACACGAAAAGTTAGAAGATTCTGGTAGTGTAAGCATTATTATAACTTATCTTATGTATTCTTTAAAGCTGCTGCTTTTTCAGCAAAGCTGTAGAATGTATATACATTCATTTATTCCGGGGCTATTTTTTATATAAGTAAATCAGCTAATTCACTTTCTACCTAGCTTCAGAGTTCATCAAAATCACCGCATATTACCTTTCCCAACCAGTAACAGACGCTCCGATTTGTGTATCGCTGGGTTCCTTTCGGTCAGATGGTCGTTCGCCACCTACATTACTTCGATAAATGTTCGAATGTTAATGTCCGTGCATATGAGGTAATAAAACAAATCAGGTTATTAAATTCCCATACAGTCCTGAAATAATTTCATTTACTGGTCATCTTTGTATAATATACGGAATTCACCCATCAGTCAGCCGAGGGCTGTCCCTATATATCTATTGTATTATATCTATATTATTATCATATAAATGATAAAGCTCAAGAGTTGGTTTGAAAGAGCTAATTACCGGAACTACCAGTTGGATTAAAAAAAATACTTTTTGCATTTAATAGCGTAATTCTTGAGGAAGGCTATTTAAAAGCACCATCAGTGAAAGGTAGGTTACTAGCTGAAAACAAAAATCGTGCGGGGTAGAGATCACTGATAAACAATAATGAAAATATGGTGCTCAAGTTATGCTAATCAGGAATATTATGCGATTTCTTAAATTGACAAACAATAACTTAATAAGTGAAAACAAAACGACTGTCAGGAACGAAGTGCGTTACACTTATTTTGACCTCACTATATCAGCTTCAGCACCCTCGAAAACCTCGAATATTTTTTTTTTTTGAAGTTCGTATTCGCCATCTTTGATTTTCGTTTTGAGCTCACTTTCGGTTTCAAAACCCCGAAAACCGTAAAATGACACCCATGACGAAAAATTTGAAAAGTTTCGCAGCCGCCATCATGGTTTTCCATTTGGACCTAGAGCTCACTATTGACTTCAGCATCCTCAAACACTATGTCACTCTCTCTGTCTCATTCTATTATATGTATTAATAAGTGGCATGGACATTGGTATAACGCTTTTTCGTTATGTAACAGTTTTTCCGTAATCTAGCGATTTCTATAATGTTCAAAACTTCGTCCCAAATATAATTTAGAAAATGTCAGACTACATTGTGTCAATAGTTTAAACCATTTAACCAGTTCTCATGAAAGTTATAGAAATATCATGAACCCTGATGAAAGACATTCCTGTTATTGAGTGCTAGATCGAAGTTGGTTGCAAATCGGCAATCTGCAACCAGCAGTTATATGAGTTGCCAGTACCGACCACCAAATCGGCGACCAGCAGAGGTAGAGGCACTCACTTTTTGAAACATGGTCAAATTGAAAGTATACTAACCCGTTTATTTATCCTTTTCCAGAAAATTAAAACGGAGCCATTATATGAGTGCCAGAGCAGTATGGACGCAGACAACGACAGTGACGACGATTACATAGAGCCCGACAATAAATCCAATAGCGATGTTAATACCACCCTGGATCCTTTGAGCACTGTTCTGAACAGTGATTTAGGTATAGGTAAGTTGATGTTTTATGTTATTCTGAGCATTCTCTTATTAGGTGTACCTTCTTACACTAACACCTTTTCTTCTGACACAAGCCTATGGTTGCCGAAAGTCACGACATTAGGAAGAGGAGGAGGATTTTTTTTACTGTTTCCATGCATTAGAAAAGCTTTATGATACGTTTTCTTTTGGGGACATACACATTATGTTCTGCAACCCAAAAATTCGATTCCTGACATTTGCAAATCTAATAAACACTTCTATTCTATTTCAGGTTCAATTCAACTAGAAAATAAGGAAGTTATAAAATTAAAAATAGAACTATTGAAGTACAAATTGGAAACTGAAAAGGTTAAAAAACTTCTAATATCATCTAATTGTAATCGTCCATTTAAGAACTCCAAGTGTCTTATATTCTTGTTTGATTACAGTTAAAAAGAAAAAGGATAGAAGATTTAATACAAGCCGATGCTGCGGAACGCGAGACTAAATCTAGAGAAAGTTCTTTGAAACTTCGGGCAGCGAGACTAGAAGCGATAGCTGCAGAGATGAAGCTTCCTCCCGCGCACCCCGCGCTCGTCTACACCGCGGAGGAGACGCGAGCGCAGCACTACATTCACCAATACCACGCTACTTGAAAATGTTAACGTTGTTATTCTTACAGTTGCTGACAACAGTTTATTTTTTTACAACAATTAATACAAATCCTTGCAACGTCTTGGAAGTTTATTGTATTGCATTTGCAATTTTTGGGTGAGAATTGGTGATGGGACGTACCTATCCATGTCCTGGCCGGCCCGGTACATGCAGTAGATTTGCTGACCTGACGCTTATGCAGTTGCTTTTTTAATGAGCGCTTAGCCTCATTAAAGAACCGCGCAACCGCGTTATTCTACAACGGTGCTGTCGATCAGATGTAGATGGAATTTGAAGTTGCTCATGCAAATAATAATCGTGTGATTCCCGCCGTGTCGACCACGCGGCGTATTTTAACGCGCCATCAACGAGCGTAAAGCAAGTTAGCGCTACCTTTAAGGCAGAGAAGTCACTGTCGACGCTCATACGACGTATAACACGCCGTGTACAGTTACAATTCTGTTGTGAAGAGAAACTAAATAATTTGAATTTTTAGTTTGTTACAACATTTTAATTGATAAGTTCCCTGTGTTTAAGTCATTATGTCGAGTGACTAGAATAGTCACCCATAAACCTAAAATATTTTTATAAAGACAATAGCTGTATTATGATTAGAATTAAGCAAACATGTAACTATAGGAGAAGGAATTGTTACAAATAAAACTTAATGTGGAGTTAACTTGTCGTTTTGTTTCACCAAATTCAGCCGTGGATACTTTTGCTTCCTGGGAGATTACAAATAAATCAATAAAGCCATGTCCATCTATTCGTTAACCAATTTAAATTGTAAGTCTAAAGTGAAAAATTGGTTTCAATCTCTCGATTATAAAAAAAGCGAAATGTCCTACGTAACTTTTTTTTTAAACATTCATTTAAAAAAAAGATTATCACATACTCCCTACATACCCACCCTCCGTTGTTGTCTAACCCTTAAATGCATCGTGTTGCCAATTGTATACATTCCAAGTTTCACCTTATTGTATTAGACCCATCAGGTATGTGTATCCGAACGCAGTTTGACGACCATAAACAGTAAATAAACAAAGTGTCAAAAAAATAAATTACGACTTTTGGCGGTAAATGTAATTTTTTTTTACATTTCAATGTGGCGGTCGACAAAGTTCGTAAAGTTACAATTGGCAACACGATGCATTTAAGGGCTAATTTATTATTTGTTTTTAATTTTTGTTTGTTTTCTTCGTTATAATAATATATAGTAATTTTTTTTTTTGTCTTCTATCCCAACCTTTTAATTTATAACTTAGTAGATGTTTGTATTATTGTGGTTTGTCCGGATAGTTTGGAGGCTACTTTGGAGGCGTGTAACACAGGTATTCCTAGTATAGGCTCCAGTCTCCTGGGCACGCCACTATGGCGGCGGTAAGTCCCCTCTTTGAGGAGTGGCTAGAGAGGCGCTACGGCGTCCTTAGCTTCCACTGTACGCAGGTCCTCACCGGGCATGGCTGCTTCGGGAGGTTCCTGTTCAGGATAAGGCGGGATGAAACGCGAAGGTCAACGGCGCGTTGTGTTTCACGCGCGCCTTAAAGAGATGTTAGCAATAATTGAAGGGGTCCGCTGGAACCGATGCCTGCCAGGGTCGCGGAACTGTTCGAAAGACTTACCGTAGCCCTGGTATAGACAACTCAAGGAACACGGATGGGTTTTAGTCAGTAAAAGTCTGACACGCGCTTCCGCTCCACACAGAGCGGGAGGCGTCATTTGATGACTTCCCACCCAAAAAAAAAGGCTGCAGGACCTGCATGGAGGCTGAGCAAACCGTTGCGTATGTACTTTTCGAATGTACAGGCGTCCACACAGTGGTGTTACCTGATCGTTACCTCCCGCCTTATTCGGAACAGGAACCTCCCGAAACAGCCGTGTCCGGTGAGGACCTGCGTAAGGCGGAAGGTTTAGGACGCCGTGACAACTCTCTAGCCACTCCTCAAAGAGGGGACTTACCGCCGCAATAGTGGCGTGCCCAGCACTGGGTTGCGGCAATTGTACCCGCCAAGTCGCCATAATATCCCGCCGGAGCTCTGACCACCGTGACGTGATTTATTGCGGCAGCGGAGTTTCACCCTGGCGTTTTGCTTCCTCGCGCCACTCCCACATACGCGCGAGGACTTTTGCCTCCAGATCCCATGGCGGCAATTCGGCAGGGATCTGCAGCCTGGCTGTCCGTTATGCCTATTGTGTAAAAGTGTTTGTTTAGCAAGTACTGTCCCCTGAAAGTCCCCATCATCAGAGGCAGACCGTCACTTTCCACGCGTAGCAGACGTCTGGTCAGCCTGCTATCCAAAGGTGGCATAGCTTCCCTGGACTGCCTGCAGCGTGTTGCCGAGGTCCACCAGCTTTCAGTTTGTGTGTGAGTACAGTCCTGCAGCCACCTGCGTAGCTGGTTGAAGGGGATGGGTTCGGGTCCACAGACTGACACGCTGGATGCCCTTCTGGCCAGTTCGTCAGCAGCATCGTTGCCTAGTGATCCGCTGTGTCCTTTTATCCATTGCAGTGTCACCTTGTTGCGGTAAGAAACTGTTACCTGTTCTAGTGCGTAATGACATTCCAGTGTTACGCTCGAGGTAATGTATTTTTTCGTTAGGAATTGGGGAACTGAAGCACTGTCGGAGAGTATACGTAACTCGTAACTCTACTGGCTTCTATGGCGTTTACCGCTTGTATAAGACCCACACATTCCGCCTGGTAGACGGTGTTGAGCATTCCCAGCGGGCTGGATATGTTTATGTTAAGTGTGACGTGAAGTCGTGTGACAAAACTCCGAAGTTGGTTTAATGAAAGTGATTGCGAACACCTGCACCTTTTCGAGGTCTTATTCGGCTGTACTCAGGTCTATTCTGGGCCACCAGACTATTGAGCCGTATGTGATAATTGGTCAAATAACTGTGGTGTATAGCCAGTAGGTGACTTTGGGGCTGATCCTTCAATTCCTGCCAAGCATACGCCAGCACTGCCACAGGGATATATTTTTGGGGGGTTTGTGGTGATGGAGTTGGTGTGTTTTACCAAATTCAGCTGTTTGCCAAAAATATGCCCAGGTATTTGATTTCAGTTGATAGGCTAAAGGTAGTGCCAAACGATCGTGGCAGTTTTAGTGCCGCGAGTTTCCTCTTTTTCGTGAAGAGGATCATCTCGGTTTAGAAGTAGTCAAAGAAACTCCGGGCTGTTACTAATAAATTCCTAATGAAAAATGAAAAAAACCAATAACACCCTGGGCCTGGTACCAACAGGTACTAACTACTGGATGGGACAGTTAGTAGGTAGAACAAAATGTTTCCTGTGGGAGAAGGTTTCAGGGTCATCTGAGTATTTCTGAAAGGGTGAGTGTGATAAATTAAAACAAAGTTATAGATACGAAAATTTTGTATATTTTACTTGATTGCGTTTTACAAGATGATTAAATTAATATTAAAATTATTAATATGCATTTGTACAATTTCATCTATACCTAACTAAACTACAACGTCTAAAATATATTACACATCGCTAATATACAACATGCTTTTTACATTGATATCGTATCCTACGTCTATCTACTAGAGTCATATGTATAAAGTACAAAACGTAGGTACGTACATACAGTAACGCTATTGCGGTAGGGGGCTGTTCATTTATTACGTAAGATAATTTCAAACTTTCAGACCCCCGTCTTCCCTTTTAATTTTACGTAAGATTTGTCTCTACCAAAATTTGAGAAAAGAAAAAGTAGCAAAACTATAAAACTTTATAATTTTTGTTTAGTTTTGTGATCTTACGTAAGACCCCGCACTAACCCGTACTGGGCCTGTGTGGTGGATTATGGCCCATTCCCTCTCGCCGAGGCCTGTGTCCCAGCTGTGGGAGCTTTGTAGGCTGCTGATGATGACGTAAGAACAATCCAGACCCCTCTCGGGTTCTAACAAAAATAAGTCTTGTTCGGACCCTCTCCAACCTCAAATCGTATTTCGTAATAAATGAATAACCCCATAGTTTTTAAGGGGGATGCGCTAAGGTAGCCCGCGGAATTCAAATTAACATACTTATTTTTCGATTAGTAAAAAATAAATTCCCGGGCTACCCTGACGTTCCCGCCGTAAGTAATGACAAGCCACGAGTAGGTATATAAAGATGAGCTTGAACATAATTTAGTATAATTGAGCTGTTGTGTCAGTCGCTGCGGCAAATGAAAACATTCCCATTAGACTTGACTTCTACACGAATGATACAACTCTCGTTGTCAACTTGAGCCATTTACAAGGAACATTCAAACAATTAATTAGTCGTTAATAGTAAAAGAATATTGTCAGTGTTAAATTCATTTATGCGACGTATTAAAATGTCCTTATTAGGGCTAACATTAAACTCGCACGAGATTGGCAAAATGCAGCCATAGTTCTACACTTATGGTCCAATTTATTTATCTCAATAGTGCTGTTCGGCATGATCATAAAATGTAGCACATTCATTAATATTTTAATTTCTCTATCGAGATTAACTGTCGAAACATTTATCCATGAGTTTAGGCGCACAACTGTGCTAGCTTAGCATGCTTGGTGAAATAGCAAGAAAGCGATGAGACATCGCAACGGCGTTTCTCTAGCGCAGGCATTATACGTATGAACACATGCGATTGTTCGTCACTTGCATTTGTCTGCATCCTCTCATTTTCACGATTTTTGTAAAGTACCAAACACCACATGAAGTCATTAAAATTAAAACGTCTGAATACATCTCGATAGAATCAATGCCACACATTTCAATTCACTAACTCCTTCTACGAATACAGTAGGTACTGATGCAAAATTGTATAAAACTGGACGGACAACTCAACTCTCTACGGCAAAATGAGCATCCAGCAACTTTAAACTCGCCCTGTTAGGTCGCGGCGTAACGCTTCACAAACAAAAAGTTCTAGTAGCAGCCTTCGATTTATCGTAAACGTATAAATACTAACATTTAAATAGAAACTCTGCGTTTTACTCTTCATCGTACCGTAGTCTACGTCGATAGGCATCGTCTGGCCTATCTCGACTTCTTTGGTAATGCTACACTCATAGGGGGTGCCACAAGGGCGTCCACTCGGCCCGAATTCGCTTCACGGCAAAGCGGACGCCGGGCCTAGCGCATCTAAACAACCGCCCGGAGGCGAGGTGAGAATAGAACCACGACCGGCGTACAGATGTCTTCTCTTCACCTCGCCGGGAACGCGAGGACTGCGAAGCGGAACAGCTTCCAGCCCGAGGTTGTCCGCCACCCGCCGGAACGGGAAAAGCGTTTGGTCGGCATCGAGCCACACGAACGGTCTTCGTGTCCGTGCGCACAGTTTATATCTGTAGCGTGGCGCGCGCCGAGGCAGGCGCGGCGAGAGGCGTGAGTGGCGTGAGGGGCGTGAGCGGCGCGCTGGGCGGCTCGTGCGGCACGGGCGTGGTGGGCTCGTGCGGCGCGTCGGGCGGCGCGGGCGGGTCGGCGGCGCGCACCAGCACGCGGCGCAGCTCAGCCGCGCGCGCCGCCAGCCCGCGCGCCGCCTCGGCCATGGCGCCCACCGCGCCGGCGCACGGGAACTGCTGCGCCGCCGCCTTCGTCTTGGCCACGGTCGCCGCCAGCGCGTCCGACAGGGCGTCCGAACATCTCAGCGCTTGGGTCTTTAGTCCAGCGTGGCGGGCACTCCTATGGGCGAAAAGAACATTTTAGAAACGTGACGAAGTCTACGACATTCACGAAATCATTTCTGAAACACAAATTACCTGTGTACTGTGTCGCCGACGTGCACGATCCGATGCGCGCTGAGCACGACGAACTTGCCATGAGCGAGGAACACGTCTGGTGGCTGGCCCATCTCAATGGTGCGCAGGAAAGCCTCCACGGCCGTGGCTAAATGCGCGCCATACGTGGCGGCTTGCGCGGCGTAGAACGCCGCTAGCTGACGGTCATCAGCTGGCAGGCGGGTCGCCGCTGCTACTGCGCTCACCTGGACAAATGACAGCTTTATTAACAACATATTCAAAATATCAAAGAGTTATTGAATAAGAGAGGCATCGAACTTTATGTACGCTTTTAATGTAACTTGTTTGTAGAAACCATCTAAACGTTGCCACAATTCCCAATAAAAGAAGGAATTACGTCAAAGAACCTTCAAGATACTATTCCAGAGTTCCTATCAGGCAAAATCTCGGATCTCCAACATTTTGATATTTGGGTTGTAACAGTTATTGAACTCTCACCTCGCCCGCATGATCGGCGTCTCTAACGAGAGCGTCGAAGGAAGCCCTGAGTTTGTCCGGGAGCGCAGCTCTAATCTCTGCGTTACGCCGTCCCACCGCCGTGCGGGACTCCAGTCTTACATAATCGTACTCCTCTGTCCACTCGTGTTCTGGCACTGGTACTGCAGGTGACCGTCTGGAATTGGTGATTTTCATTAGTTTTTGAAGGATGAATATGAAAAAATATATTTTTGAACACATAAATTTCTTCAATCGGTTTCTCAATTAAAATTGTATCTACCTAAATAACAGCGACGCATTTCCGTTAATGAAGGAGGCAGCTCTCCTAACATCCTCGGTAAGGGAGCGCGCACACGACACGAGCTGGTCCAGTGCGTCTTCAGTCCCGTCTGTGGGTTCCCGGTCCCGCTCCAGTCGTTCGGGCGCCCAGTCTCCTGCGTCCAACGCACTCGTTGCCTCATGCGTTATGCGCTCAGCATCCTTCAATGCCTTCACTAGAGGACGTAACTTTACTGCGATACCTGGAAAAAATACGTAATGTGTGAACAAGTTTATTCAACAAAAAAACCAGCTAAAGTTGGATGATTCATAAGTCTTATGACAAGAATGCGCTGTCATGCATTTTGAGGTTCGAAAATATCCCATTTATCACCTTGGTTTGGGTAGGTAGTGGCCAGTTGGTATGTAAATACATTTTAGTCACAGCTCAATTTAATTAAGCAAATCAGTTTCTTTCTTCAGAACAATATGGGTTAGGTACCTCACAATGACCTTTGATTTGAATATCGAACCTACATGGTAAATTCACAGAAACCTGGTGAAGGTCGCGAAAGTTTGATGCGGAAAGCATAGAACCGGTATCAGTGGCGTTGCTTAGGGGGATTTCCAAGGTCCAGAACACACCTTTCGGCTGCATGATGATGAGACAGAATATTCAAATAGTTCTCTTACCTTTATCTTGTGCATCATGAGCGTTGGCCAGCGTGGCGTCGGCGAAGACTGCGAGGTCGTGCAGTGCGGCCCGCAGGCGCGCTCCCGCCACGCGCACGTCCAGCACGCGAGAACGCAGCGCACCGCGTCGTCGCCAGCCCGGCGACACGTACGAGAGCAGCCGGGACACCGCCGCTGATGCCTCTTCCTGGACCACACAAAGGTAAGAAGCATTAGTTGAGCTTCTTCTAACTGACGAGAAGTGGATCAAAGGAAGGAAAGCACTTCTTCTTGTATTCGATAGGTATAGGTATATCTATCGAATTGATCATATTCAATTTATCAGCCACGGCAGATATTTGACTTTGGTATAAAAAACTATGTGATTGGCTGTTCTTTGAAAATTTTGACCAGATCTTCTTTGACTTGATATTCTTTAGCTAAACGTGCCTGGACCTACTTTGTGGAAGTGTCTATGAAGAAGTTGCATCAAACTGTCTACCAACCTGTAATCTATCGAGCGCTTCAAGCGCAGCATCACAGGGCAAAGGCAGCGCGCGTGACCTTGGCACATCATACGTGCTAGAGGCGGAAGCAGCCGAATGAACCGAACTGCCAGAGTTTGCTGAAGCGCTGGAGGTCGCCGAGGCTAAGGATCCAGTGCCACTACACGCCGAGTCTGCACTGGCCGGCCGCGGAGCGCGTGGTGATTCATACCAGTCGACCAACGGTCGTGGGCAGTCGTACATGCCGATGCGTTGCACAGGCATCGGTGCGCGAGGCACGTCGTAGTGTGAGCACTCTTCGATCTGGAGGAAGGAACAAAAGTTGATGATGGGAATCGTACGGCACTAGTAATTAAGAGTGTGAATTTCAAAGGACCTTGATAATTTAAGGTCGTTTCTGCTGTGAAAGTGCAGTAAATCTCGAGAGCTTACTTTTGTAAACGCAGGTGATTGCTGTGTAGGCATGGGCTGGTGAGCAACGGGTGCCGGAGCCCTTGTCCTCCGCCGCTGCATCGCACCACTGGCGTCGAACACGCCAGCTACTATCCTCAATCTGTTGCCGGGACATATTCCCTGGAAACAAAAAAATACAAGAATAAAGCTTATTGCAATACCTAACACTAACTTTGGGAAAATAGTTTGTGATCAAAACTCTTTCGAAGTTGTTTTTAGATTCAAACAATGACACCATTAATATGATAACATAGGTTATCCCTTCTGTGTCTACGTGATGTTTACAACCACCATGAGATGTATGTACCTTCATAAACATCACGTACACATCTAGACGTAGGAAGTTCATCTTTTCCCTGAAATTGACGCTATTTTACCGTGAATTTATGAACCTCAGAACACAATAATTATTGTTATTATTAACTTTGACCGTGACGCTGTCGTAGGCAAATGTGGACGTGAGATGCGTCACCATTAAGATAATGCACGTTCAGGAAATAATAAGAATAGTATTATTATATCGTACGTACAACTTTATGAATGGGAGTCATCGGTGCTAAATGTTTTGAATATTATCACCACAATTAGCATTACTTGCCACATCTCAGCAAAAATCATTTCCTAGACGCATTGTGTGCTGGAACTTGTCACACTTATTCTAAGTGACCCTTCATCCTATATTTGGATGGACCACCATCATTTGTAAAGCCCGTTAAAAGCGTAAAAGCGTGATATGTTCATTGTCACTTCCTCGGTTATGTCAGTACGTTTGGCCTTTCGCCTCTCGTTATGTTGTTTGTCTTCTCATTGGGTTCTGGTTAACTGAAGTCCAGATAACTAGCTATAGGCAGATGTGTTGAGAACATCCAGCCATGCACATTACGAATATCTTTACGCTAGGAGTGATGGATATCCTGTGGGGTAATTGCGTAACACACTTAAAGTAGGAATGCTATCATTTTGAAGTTCAACAACATTCATTGCGTTATTTACTTTGTTGACCAGACAAATTTATCGAACACTAGCTGTGCCCGCAGCTTCACCAGCGTGAGGTTCGGAAATTATCACACGGAGACGTACTACCCAGACAAAATATATATTACTATAGCCTATGTTACTCCTTATAATATCAGTTATCTGCCAGTGCAATTCCCGTCGAAATCGGTCCAACCATTTCTAAGATTAGCCGGAACAAACAGAAAGACAAAAAAAAAAATGTTTTTTTGTTGTAAGTACTGTATACTTACATATGCATTTATTGAAAAGCTGTTAATTTGAATGAATTTTTTTATTTATTTGTATAGATATGAAGCAATGGATTAACAATATACTACAAAATGATACAGATTCTGACTAACAGTGTGTTACGTATTTAAAGTGGTTGTCTAAGCCCAATATATTTTTCTTTCACATAATTACATCGCGAAGCTCGGATATGTCAGTTAGTTTATTTTAGGAAGACTTCACTTTGGGCATCAGCGTTGTATACTACATGGTTATGAACTAGTAATTAGTTAGTTACCTGTCTTCCTCGAAGTGAGCACAGCCACCAGCCCTCGCTGCCGCCGGTGTTCTGCTCCAGCACGGTGAGCAGGTCGCCGCGACGAAACGCCAGCTCGTCCGGCGACTCGGCTATATTGTCGTACAACGCACGCGCCATACACTGCAACAAGGAAACCTTTGTTAAAACAACAAGGACGACGAAGACCATGGCATAGCAACATACATTTGCAGCAGACGTTGTGGGGCTTCAAATATGAGAAGAACTCATGAGAAACACTAATTCTGACAAATATTGGATATGGTGATGGGGCATTCAATAAATTGGTAACATCATCATTATTGGAATGATAATACGCGTCCAGGGACACGAAAGATCAAAACCAATAAGTTCTTTCAAAAGCCTGCTGATACTGGTTATGACTCGCAAAACTCTGAAAACATAATATGTACCTACTTAGTTACGGCGGAAAACGATGGAAAGAAAATCAAGAGAGATCCACCATTATAACGTCATCTTGACTTGCCAACTGGCTTTCTAACGACTTTGGTTGAGCAATATTCCAGGGTTCAAGAGTTAATAAATTTATATCCTCAACTTTTATTCCGCGTTTTCCGAGCAAGCTTATAAATTATAACTTTCAAGTTCATTTTTATAAAGTACCCGAAGAATAAACATTTTCCCTAATCTTGTTGTCTAGTTAAGATTAAAAGGATTTACTGTACTCGCTAAACTTTTGGGTTTAACTTAGGTACTTATTTACATTTATTTGAACTTATTTTTCAACGATAGGTATAAAAATACTTATTTAAGAAAACTGTCCAAAAAAATTAAACATTTTGATAGGTAGGTTTACCTGTTTTAAAATAACAATGAAAAGAAATGGTTTGTAATTAGATGGTCCTTAATACGTCGAACAATAACAACTTTTCCATGCACACTGCATACCTACTCCACTTCAGGCAGTGTACTTATTTGAATCCTGTTGAAGCCACTTGAAACGAGCAGTTCAAAGGCTATTTTTGGCAGTACCTGGAGTATCGACCTTCATATTTTGCCAGGTTGACTAACAGAACATATTTAAAAAAAGTTCAAGACTAATGTACCTACTTCTCGCTTCGACATTGACTGAATCACCTCTAACAAATGGACTTTAGCTTTTAACAGTAACCTTCGCCGTACCTCAAATATCTACCTACTCATAACAGAGGTTTCTGAACCGTTACTGTCATATTGCAAACTAAAGTCAATCGATCATACATTAGACATTTAGCAAAAACAGAAACAGCAGCACCCAGTCCCTATAATTTTCATAGTAAGCTTCGACACCCGCCCACGTTGCGTTTGGGCGCATATGTTGCGTCTGCGCAGCTGCAGCGGAACGGGCGCGTCCTAAATCTACCGATAATGACGGATCGCATTGTGCAACGAGAGATTGTGGGCGACGCGTGTTGGGGCAGGCCATGTCCGTTTCCGATCAACGCAATCATTTATGCAACCGATAACAGGGGACTGACAATGAGTCGGCAAACTTTTTTGTCATGTCAATTAGGTGGGGTAATTTATTTACCTTCCAATTACGAGCTGACAATTGTTTGAATATTTCAGAAAACAAAAACGGGAACGTAGGATGTGGTTGCAGATTTTTTTAATACTTAATGGTTTTGTTAACTGACTTAACAGTTGTATTTTTAATAAATCGTAATTCGAGTGCCAAAGCACACATTACAAAATATCAAATTTGATTTAAGGACATTTATTGTCCCCTTTCTTCTAGTAATAAAGATATTTTATTTATTTAATAATTAAATTGGTTAATTTAAAAACAACATAATTATTTACCGTATTAGTCCAAATGGCTGTGATCTTTCTAACTTCAATATATCTTCTGCATTTACACATCGTGAATATTTTATTCAAAACACTTCACTAAACAAACAATTCAATTCAAGCACTACAAAAGCTTGAGTTTATTCTACAAACGTAATCGTAACTGAACCAATTGCACAAGTACTCGCTCCGATGAGTCCAGACGTAATGATCGAAATAATAGCCTTTGAAAACAAGTTAATTATAAATATATTTGTATTGAATTTATTAGAACCGGTCGTACATGCGTCTGAGTCAGGCGGCTACGTCATACTTGCGCACGAGTCGATGCATTGAACCTCAAAACTGTTCCAGATGACATCTTCACTTTTAGTTCAAAACTTCCTTAATGGATCCCTAATCCTCCATTATGCGTCATTTAAATAATTTCGGAACGGAAACATTTGGATTTGGCACTTGAAAACAAAAACAAGGATTCACCTATGTGTTACTATTTTTGATCTAATGTTTTACTCCATTGAATTACCAACCTTTTTATAGTATCTCCATGTAGCAAGGTGGGTATTTGTAGAATGGGTGCAAATTATGAATGCGTAAATTCGGCAAAATTTAAGAAAAGCATTTTCCATCAATTTTGAGATTTTATGGCACCTAAACAAATGCACTTACAAGAAAATGTATGCTTTGCTTTAGTTTATATTTATGAAACAATGTTTAACTTAATAAACAAACGTAGGTTACTAAGTTACAATTAAGTATCTATTGATAAAACTGGCTAGACATGTGTGATATATTAATAGTACATAATTTAACCGTCTCTGGATATCATTTATTAACAAAATAAATAGTAGGAACCTACGTACTCTATCACTGGCTACGATACAGACCTAAGTTGACTTAGTTAGATTACATTTAACAAACACACGAAGATTTTTGTTTTCACTTTCTTGTATGATAAAAATAACCTATATCTAACAGTCCTAAATTATTCAGGTAGAGTATTCCATAAAAGGAACGAAGAAAGAAAAATCCCATAAGTAAAACATCACGGGGCCCCCATTACATGGGATCTAAACTTAATGAGGATATGCCTTTATGTAGAATTAAATAAAGTAGGATAATAATCATGGATCGGGGTGCAAGAGGGTGCGCATGCTTCAAGGCTTCAAAATATAATGTAGGAGTAAAAAAATATCCGAACACGCCAAAAAGAATAATAGAGAACTCAACCTATTCGAGGCTCCTAGAATTATCGAGCTCGCTTCGCTCAGTCTTGCATTCCCAACTCTCGAGAGTAAAGCTTTTGTGAATTAGTTAACAAAATAATCTTGTCATGCTTGCTTCGGTCGCTCTTACGTCCTACTCTGTCTTAATTTTTTAGCTTCTTCATTAAAATCTACAGTTAGTCCTCTTTCTGTGTGCAGGGACAAAATACAGCCTATTCCACTCGAGACGAGATGCAAAAATTATAGAGCTCGCTTCGCTCGCTCTAGCATCTTGTCTTAATTGTTAAGCTTTTCTGCATAAGTCGACAAAATAACTCCTTTGAATGATCAAACAATAAAGTAACATATACGAAGAGAAGTGCAAAAAAGAATAAGCTCGCTTCGTGGAGCTGAAGATGTACCCTAAAAGTAAACTTGCCGAAGCCCATGAATATAATAGCATTGACTAAGTAAAGCAGCCAAGTGAATCTTCATTAGAGTTATCAATATAGTCTTCACTCTTCAGTTAATTACGTTAAACCTCACTTAGTTTAATGGAGGAACTCTCGTTTGAACACTGATCCTATATGCACCGCACTATAAACGAAAATCTACCTAAACTAGGTATGTAAGTACAGGCGCGGTCCGGGGGGGGGGGGGTCCTAGGGGTCATGACCCCCCTAAAGACAGTCATGCTGTCGAAACCCTGAACGATTTGCCTGTCTTACTATCTTAAAATTGTTCTCTTGAGCCACGGAGACTTCAATGGATATTTGCAAAAAGATTATAACCCGGGACATCATGCTGATCAGTAGCGCTTGCGACTACTAGACCAAAGAGGATCTATCTTCCTAAAAATATTCTTCAGTACTCATGGTGACCCCCCCCCCCCCCCCCAAAATGTTAGGCTGCGACCGCGCCTGTGTAAGTACTTAGGTAACTATAGGTACAGTCACCAAAAAAGATAACCACTAACCAGAAGCCGATGGAAATTTTCGAATAAAAAAACGTTCAGTTAATTTATTAAATTAAATTTCATTCAGAAGCAACCATCGGATTTTTACTTAAGTTTAACTAAATCCGACGACCCTGATTACTTTTCTCTTTTGGAGACTTTTTGGACTTCCTCTTGAGTTAAAGATTCCGCGCAACGTTTTAAGAGATTCGGTAAAAATCAGGGTTTTTTTTTAAATATCGAATTTCCCACGTCCCGGTCCGCCATATTTTAAAATGTCTACATGGAAATTACCTAAGTACATTATAGCACACTTTCATAACATGCTACGCGTTTAAAGTTCAAAGAATTGATGATCAATGACTGTACGTTGATCTAATATTTATTTCCAGCAGAAAGAATTTATTTGTAACTTGAATCGGTTCTTACTTCAGTTGTACTGATTCAATATCGGTGAAGAATTTGCATCCGTAATTTGCATCGTTGTCAGCTTCTGATCAGTCGGTTTAACAATGGTAAATGGTTTAACATATCTTGTTATTTGCATTTAGGTAGATCACATTACTACTATATACCATATAAGTACTTACCTACTACTACTACTAGCAGTAGGTACATACTAATAAATATTATTGATGAGTATTATCATTTCCTTTAGAAAACAAAGTCCAAAGTCATGTATTCTGTGCAAAAAGCAAGCGAAAACTTTCAACTTCTTAAGTGCGAAGCGAATGTTAACTGAATAGCGTTTAAATGGTTAGAAATTAATAGAAATGAGTACTTTCTCTACGCCTCTCTTTAATTAACTGACTCCATTGATCGATTAGTTGACAAAGATGCAGAGGAACCGGATGTTCGTGAATCATGACGCGTCGATTCGCAGAATTTCTTACACGTTATTGTGCGCGAGCGCCTATCGTAGGTAGGTACTTAATGCAGGTATAGGTACCGCACGTAACCCGTGAGTGCGGAGTGTGCCAGCGAGGTCGATGAGGTCATTGGCTTGACCTTTTAATACAAGGATCCTATGCCAATCAGCGAGACTTCTCGTGAATATTGTTTTCCTTATTTTTTACGGTCTAGACAAGTAACGGGGACGTAATGGAACTAAAAGCTTTTTTTTTTTTTTACTGTTTTAGACGAGTGTAGTGGTGACCCGAATTGGCGGCTTTATTCGAATGCCAATGAACTAGTTGTTCCACTATCTGCTCTCTTCTCCAAATAAACCGATATAATCTAATCTATATTAGATTAGATTTTATCGGTTGATTTTAGTTCAAAATTTTGCCGAAGATCGGTTCGCTGTTTAGTGTCTCATTATAATTTTAAATCAGCTCAGTTGCTCTTGATTAGTAAGAGGCAGCACTATCACCACCAAAAACGACTATTTTACTGATTAAAAATTTATATTTTCAAATCCACGCAAAGAGTAGGTTAGGTACTAGCAAAATTTAGGTAAATTTCTTATTTCTAAATGTGGTTTCCATATATAGGTAACTGTATACTATTTAGACCACATATTTAGTACTTAAATAAATCTATACTAATATTATAAAGCTGAAGAGTTTGTTTGTTTTTATGTTTGTTTGATTGAACGCGCTAATCTCAGGAACTACTGGTTCGAATTGAAAAATTATTTTTGTGTTGATTAGCCTATTTATCGAGGAAGGCTATAGACTATACCGGATGACATTTTTTACCGTCTCGACCTTCATGTGGTGTGTTGTGTAACTAGAATAGAAGGCAGGAAGGCCTTCAGATTCATCGTAGGTGACTAAAGGAGCGCGGGACGCGGGTGGACAGGGATGCGTGTGCGGCTCGTGCGCCTGCGAAAGATCAATAAGGCCGCCTATCAGCCAGCTTCAAAGGGTAGGACCGCGCTCCGAAATCAATGATACATGCCGCGCATTGAGTAGGGTGCGTATGATTTGAGTTTCGATAGATTTAAATATTTTTTTTTGTTTTTTTTCAAATTTCTGTTTTTGTTGTTCTAGTATGTAAATGTTACTTTAAATGTGTAGTATTTATTGCTAGATCAATTTAATTACATGTTATTCAAAAATAAAAATAATAAAAATTTCTATGCCAAAAGCTTCTACTCCGTTCACCTATTACCCCCATTTTTTTTCAAGACGCTAAAAAAAGTCACCCAGTATAATCATCACGGGATCAAAAACGAGAAAAATCGCACGGGTAGGCGATTCGACGCGACGGGAAAGGTCGGGGGAACAAGAAATTTAACGCGGACGAAGTCGCGGGCAGAAGCTAGTAACTAATACAATAACATCAATATTATTTAGTTCTAATATTACAACAATATGACAAAAATAAACTGGTTACATTTAAGACGAAATCGATCGGTAAATAACTGCTATTAATATAACATTAACAAATTAAAAAAATAGCTCCACAACGAAAACACTCCTGACCACAGAATGACAAGATCCTCGCTAAATAAATATGTTGTTATTGTTTACGAACATTCAATCGATGAATAAAATAAATTGGAATAAACCAAGTTCTGCTTAATGAAATGCAATTAGTTCTCAATCAATTTATTTGAATGAATCATGAATCTTCTATGAATGTTTTCTTTAAAAAGGTCACTTCGTCAGAGCTAAAAATTAACCAGGTATATCTTTAATAGGTATGTTGGTACGTACCTATCTGTAGGTTATCCCACATTCGTAGCGACATGTGGACTTAGTGGCCATGACAGTTCCCTTCCCGAATATCCGTCCTCGATGTGTTTTACAACTGACACGTGCCACTAATATTGCTAAATCAACCGAATGCATGGTCCTCGCGCTCTAGTAGACCTCGCCATATGATAGTGGGTCGAAAATCAATGAGGACTGCCAGCGAACTGAATGGCGGGGCGGCGACCTACGAAGGTCGCACTCCCGTAGTACGCGAAGGGTTAACACGCATGCGCGAACCTCGCTAAAAAAAATATAAATGTAACGTTCGTTTTAGTTCATTTTAAACATTCGTTGACGCGCCTTATTTTATGCAAATTTTTGTAAAATTAGGGTTGTGTTTTTTTTAATAAAAGACAAAATCCAGACCTTCTTATTACAAAAAGTTCTAGCCTAGAGCTCTGAGCCAGTTTTTGCATTTCGATTTTTATTTACTTACTTACTTTTTTACTAATTTAAATAAAACCTTGTAATAAGGGGGAAAATGACTGTCTTTCCATATGAAAATATTTTTAGCAAGCCATAAAGGCATTCGTCGTTCAGTACGAAAGGTAAAATATTGTAATCACAAAAGCATAGGAACCAGGAAGCTGGTAGCGTGTAGTACATTATAGCGGTAGCCAGGCGCCTCGAGATTCGCGTTCAGATATTCATTATTTTATTTTAATTAAGAAAATTATCGGTTGTATCTTGTACCCACCGGTAATAGTTATAGTTTATACAAGTAAGGATAGGTACCTACTTATAAATATAACTCCTGAAAACTTTGAAATTTCACTGTTGCAGTGTGAAATGTATCAGTTATTAACTTATGCCCCAATTTGTAAAAACAGATGACATTGAATTTATTACACATGACCTACAGATTCCTAAAGAGATCTTAATAAGTTTAAAAACTTTTTTTATCGACTGCTTTTCTTACTGGCCTATTCTAAAAACTATCAGTGTTAATTCGCCTATTCGTATAAATTAATGTTAGGTATTATTAAATTTTCTAATTATGTTCTCGAAATATTTTTTTCTATAATTAATTTACCGTATTGGTACACACGGCTACACATCAAGCTATACGTTTCCAGTTTAAGCTAACCTCTCACTATACGGAAATCTCAAACAATGTGAGATCAGTTTACGCTGGAAATGCATAGCTGCATGTGTATACTTACCTGCATATTATGAGGATGTTTGTCAATTAATACATTTAAAATTCTACAAATGTTATTGAGTTTCCTTATTACTGAAAAATATAAACTAAGTTGCTGTTTACATTTGAACTGTACCTTAATGTACTCGTAAGTTATGTTTGTTTCGAATTTTCGATTCGTTAGGTATGAGTTAGTTATTTAGCGCCATGAAATTTCATAACATTTTATGACCTTTTACAAACAGCTTTGAAAAAATTCATAAAATATTACCTCAAATAATGCCTACCTAAAGTAAGTAGCTACCTATCGTATTAATGGAAACGCAGTTTCAGTCTCAGGTCATCATCATCATCATCATCTCAGACGAAAGACGTCCACTGCTGGACAAAGGCCTCCCCCAAGCACCGCCACTTCGACCGATTCTCTACTTCTTACATCTGGCGGATTCCGTGCTTATAATTTTTTGGGGTGGGTTTGCCAAAATCGCCACACTTTGCAGGCGGGTTGGCAATCGCAGTAGGGTGGTAAAATGCATAGAGGACGCTGCTGCCCATTCTCTAGAAAATCCCTTAGTCGCCTTCTACGAAACCAAAATGGGATAATGCTATTCTTTACGTCCGACACCACACGATATAAGTCATGTCATGATATTCATACACTCAAGCTTTCGATTGACTCTTCATATGCCGTGAACGTGGGTCCACGAGAGACAAAATGATTTTTTATTTTGTGTCTGTAACTAGCTTCTGCCCGCGACTTCGTCCGCGTTCAACTTCTTGTTCCCCGACCCTTCCCGTCGCGTAGGCTCGCTTTCCCGTGCGATTTTCCCCGTTTTTGCAACATTTTTCATTACTGCTCCGCTCTGATGTTATATAGCCTCCCTCCTGTTATGTTCCTAGCCTTCCTCGATAAATAGGCAACCCAACACAAAAAAAAAAAACAATTCGGACCAGTAGTTCCTGAGATTAGCGCGTTCAATCAAACAAACATGCAAACAAACAAACTCTTCAGCTTTATAATATTAGTATAGATTGCGGCAATCAACGGGTTAATGTTGTACTGAGAAAAACATTGTAGGCTTTAGAAGAGCAGACCTACACTACACTGTTATGTAGCGAACTCTAACCTAAGTATTAAAAATTCTAAAATCTCAGGCAAGATTCATTCCTAAAACTTTCAACTGTAGCAAACGATAAAGTTGAACATCCAACAGGAAAAATTGCACGTCGTCTCCTACAAATATGGGAACACGTTCCGAAGGAAAAGTTTCTCCTCATGGCTGCCAAGATTTTACGAGGGTATCAAAAATTGGGACGCCTTTTTAGACGCTACCTTCTTCCCTACATTTAAGAGCAAATTTTTTGCATACCTTCAGAAAAGGTGCTCAACCACGTGAGTAGGTAGCGAAGTACGTATATATAAGTAGGTTTCTATGTTGGTAGATTTGCAAGAAATAGAGTAGATCACAATCTGTCGC
This sequence comes from Aporophyla nigra, assembly GCA_947507805.1. Taxonomy (NCBI): domain Eukaryota; kingdom Metazoa; phylum Arthropoda; class Insecta; order Lepidoptera; family Noctuidae; genus Aporophyla; species Aporophyla nigra. The sequence continues at coordinate 15,347,200 of OX382309.1, read as the reverse complement.
ACTCGCACAGATGGAAACGAGAAGCGTTTATTGTCGACGCTTAAGTGGCCGCCGCGACATCCTTTTGGAATCCGTCAAGATAATCAACACAGATAATAATAACAGTATATGCAAAGTGCCGACAACCTTTTTCAGCATTTCTCATACAAGGTTTAAACCTACATCCTAATTACGTAATACACTATCGATCAGAATCTGAATAATTATGAATAATCTATACTAATATTATAAAGCTGAAGAGTTTGTTTGGTTGAACGCGCTAATCTCAGGAACTACAGATCCAAATAGAAAAATTCTTGTTGTGTTGGGTAGCCTATTTATTGTGGAAGGCTATATAATATCACACTACGATCAAAAGGAGCGGAGCAGCAACGAAAAATGGACGAAAACTTGCAGGCAATTCAATGCGACGGGAAGAGTCACGGGAGCTAAAATTTGACACGAAGTCGCGGGCAGAAGCTAGTATTGTTAATGTATTTTTTATAACTTACAAATAAATGCTATGAACAGTATTATGTACACAAAAAGACTTAGCATTTGGAGCCAAATTAAGAGGAACCTGTATTTCGGCTTACAGCGCCAACCCTCTCGAGTTACATTATGTAGGTTTCTTAAATGCTTGCCTTTTACAATACCATTGAATATTATGTAGGTACTCTTATATAAGGCTTTGTAATAGTGGTATTTGTATTCATTGCTTCATATGTTCGAAAAGTTAGTCTTCTCAACCATGAAAATAGCGCTATGAATGTTGTTGAACTGTCAATACGACAGCCATTCGTAATGTTAGCGTCTTACGCAGTTACGTTGCTGGTTCTTAATCCATACGGAGGGTAGGTACTTACATCTTCTAGGCCTAGATACATTTTGGTAAAGCGAATGTTCCTTAGAGTGTAGTTGGGGTTTCAACGAATAGGTATAGCTAGGCCCTATTTTAATTTAACAATAATACATATAAAGAAATATTTATTTATCTAAGTAGATCTTATAAGACACTTTTACACTTCAATATAAATTGGTCGGTAATTTTTTTTTTAACTAGATGGCGCCGGAATTTCCTAGCTGACTATTTCCTCAGAAGAAAATATGCCAAAACAAACTCAGAGGTCATGGTTTTTTTTAAGTCCAAAAATTTTATTATTATAATTTTATGTGACTCTACAATACAGGACCAAGTCTCTTTTTTTTTTATGGGAATCATCAAAAGACGCTCTTGGGCGGAGCGGGAGGGCTTTTACTGACTAAAACCCACCCGTGTTCCTTCAGTTGCCCGTGTACCAGAGTCACGGTATCTCTTTCGAACAATCTCGCGACCCTGGTAGAGAACCATGTCTGGAAGGGCCTTTTGAACATGTACGTATCAGTCTTCGTGTAGCTCAACCCTGTTTTAGGGAGCTCAATATTAGTTTATTGATCGCCTACAGAGTTTCCCTTTCAATGCAGTGATGTTTATCATAATATAACGCTCAACACTGCCTCGCTACTGACGTTCAGTCAATGACCTATCCCAAGAGATAAAACATCCCACGCATCACTAACTATCCGAAACTATGATCGTATAACTATCATGGCTCTTTAAAACCACATCTAATACGGTGCATGGCAATCATTATGCCTAGTGGCTGAGTAATACTGGCTGGGTTAATTGAATTCGATGTAATACTAATTTGAGTAGCAATTAAGAAACATGAACGGTATGCGTGTGAACAGTGTTGTAGGTGTGTGTGATGTTACGGGACACAAACAGGCCAGTGTTGATATTCCCAGGAGTGCATCATTTGACATAATTTATGACGCGACACACTGGTCAATATTGTTCGGATACATCGCACTAGAGTGGCACCGGTGTTGCCATAGATAACGCGTTCTACAATAAACAAACATGATCTTGTAGTTCAGTTGAAACAAGTGTTACTGTTTTGTTTTTCGGGTTCTCATCGGGTATCCCAATGTTAAATGATTATCTTGCCTTCTACACCGATAATTTCACTTATATACCTACGGTATACTCGTGAAAGGACAGAGTAGAAGAAGACACTTGTTGATTATGTAGTAATGATAACATTTATTCTACGAATATCAACTTGATATTGTGAGCGGTCATTATTAGACACTTGTAAGACAATGAGTTTACTAACAAACAGCTTGAACTCGTACGGTCTTATTACAAAAAAATGCTTTAGTACTGGTTTAAACCAAGACTTATAAGTCTAGGATTGTTACGGTACTAAAGTCAGTTCCAGTATCAACTTGCGTCTTTATTACAAAACGAAGACTATCTGAGGATCAGTTAGTACCAAAGAAGGTCCATGGTTCAAATTATTTCTACAGATGATAAACAAAAATGGCATTCTTTCATTCGTTCATTCGGTCTTTATTTGAAACAACGTTCTGTTTATCTAAATATTGTAATTGGAATAACACTTAAAATGATTACATCATTGTTTATCAATCCAGGAATACGTCATAAATTGTTGTATGTGTAGGTTACAATATATTGAACAGGCCCCAGTTGTACTTTTGACGCGCTTTTTATAATTAAGTGGTCAGGTTTTTAACACCTCTGACGTGAATTGGAATGCATTAAATTCGGCGGCAGCGTTCGTAATTTGAAATGAATGATTACTTGGCGCCCTTTTTAATAAATTAATGCACTTCTTATTTGTATTCAGCGTTCAGTTACTCTTAGGCACTGTTTTGGTTTGTTCGCGAGTCTTGTTAAATCCTGAGCTACATTAAAAAATGGAACACCACAAGAAAAAAGGGGTGAAAACTGGAGTTTTGAAGAAAAAGTTAGTAAAACATGGTTTTTTTAATTACTATTAGTTAAGCAATGCTTTGTATCAATTTTGTTTCGACTACCTACCACGGATGTTCTTATTATTATAGGAAATATTACGTCGCCTTATTTCTCAATCAGCACATATTATAGAAGACAAGTCCACGACAACATCGGTAAACATGCAGAAAACCAAAGAATGGAAGAATATACAGACTAAGTAAGTACCTACATATTGCTTTTCTTATGGGTACAAGTACATACGTTATCGTGTACGTAATATTAATGATCATATTTATTACTTCTACTTTTAGATTTAACGAGATAACGGGGAAATATCGATAAGATGGAGAATAGCCAGCTTGGCTTGGAAAAGAATGAAGTTGACCGCTAAATCCAACTTATCTACCCATAGGAGGGAACAATCTAAGACAGGCGGTGGCGAAAAACCACCATCGCCTTCTCCTGAGGACTTAGAAATAGCGGCGATTGCTCCTCACGACTTTGTCATTGAAATCAATGACTACGATAGTGATGCATTGGTAAATAAAACTGCTTATTTCTGTCATTTAAACATTTAATTAAAATTGATTGAGTTAACACATCTTACATTACTTATGTTATTACTTATAGGTAAAATACAGCAGTCCATGTGAAAATATAGTACTTAAAGATTTTTTTTTATTTTAGAATCCAGTTCCTGCGCCTACAGCTGCAGAAAAATGTTTACAGACCCTAAGCCTGGGCCTAGTTTTGAAGAATTTGAAGCAATACATGAGGAACATCCTGAACAACAGTTAGTGGAAGTGCAAGGTAAATAATAGTTAATGTTAGACATCCTAATATTATCATCACGCATTAAGAGGGCTGCATACATTTGGCTGGAATTTAAACTATTATTACGCCAGTAGTACGTTCCTGTAGAATATTATTTGGAGGTTCTTTAGGCGGGCGGATTCACGGGCACAAGCTATTATGTATAGTATAATAATAATAATTCAATATGTACACAAGTGCATTTTAATCTTTCCCATATTTACTTTTCTAAGACCCGTACCTGATTGTTACATATTTTATAATTTTCAGCGATATCCAACAATCCAACCTCAGATACAAAAAGCACTAGAATGATGAAAATAACGAATAATGAGACTGTTTACATAAGAAGCACAAAAAAAAATAATTGCAAAATAGGTATGTATGTAGAAATAATTACCAAATATAAAACAATTCTCTTAGTAACGAAAATATTTGCTTAAGATGCAGATACAAAACCTTCAACATTCTATGGAATAATAATAAATAACAAATTTACAATTACTGACAACTGTTGGCAGAGAAACCATTGCCTTGGCAGGTCAACTGGAATATTTATCTGGTTCAGTTCCCCCTGGGCACAAAAAAATTTCAATTTCTTTTCATTTTAATGTAGTAAAAATGAAAAGACATTGTAAATGTAGTGACTTTTCACTTTTTTCTACATGTTACAAATAAATTATTCTATTTGATTTTACAGAAGTAAAGAAATGCGGCATACAATCACACAAAGGAATACTGATTTCAAAAGATAACACCTAGAAATGATGGAGGAGCGACACAAACTTAACATTAAAAATACTCAATAAAAAAAAATTGAATTAGAAATAGCTCTATTAGAAAGTAGAAAACACACCAATACTGATAAATAAAATGTAAGTAGATTATTTTATTCCACATTCTCACACTTACTATTCTAAGATTACAGTCAAAATTCTTATACACATTACGAGACACAGAACATTACATTACATTTTTTGCTTTATGTCAGCTAGCCATGCCAATATACCAACACATTTGTAAAAACATTTGTAAACAAAGCATAACACCAAAATAAAAGAACCACCTCCAAGCATAAATGGAGTGACTGCCCCAACATGTAACCAAATTGTCAATTTTTAGACTATAGTTATAATTGTGACATGTTTGTAAATAAATATTATAATATATCATATTTCTTAATTGTAAGATATTTGTTTCAGGTACTTATTTGCTGCAAATATTCAGTAATAGATTATTCATTTAATTAAAGTTCATACTTATTAAAATAGTTTTAACATAACTTATTGAAAATGAGTTTCTATAAACTGCCTTCTCCTAATATTTCCTCTTATTGAAGGTGGAATAATCCTTTGTACAATAGGTTCCCTAGACGACGATTGATCTATGATGTTATCTTCCTCGCCTGGAAACAGATCATCCCTCATATCGATGGCAATATTGTGGAGGACAGCACAAGCAACAATCGTTTTTTTTGCCGTTTCAATGTCCCCAAACATACCTCGTAAAAGGCAACGAAACCGTTGCTTTAGCAAACCAAAACACCTTTCCACTGTGTTCCTGGTACGTATGTGGCTGCTATTATACCTCTCTTCTTGTGGTGTTGTGGGGCGTAGTATTGGTGTAAATAAATATGGTGTGCACGGATATCCACTGTCACCCAATAATATTCCAGAGAATGCGCCAGCCTCAAACCTTTGTTTTAATCTACATTCTCGGAATATTCTGGAGTCATGTACACTGCCACGCCATCTGGTAACAATGTCCATGATCTTCAAGTCAGCATCACAAACCACCTGCAAAGTGACAAGTTGTTAGAATTTTGCATACCTTTCCGTATTTTAATATGGCATTGGTAATTAAGAAAATCAAATAAATTATTCTCTATTGTGGCACAGATTAAGGGATCAAACTAAAAGTTTAAATATTTGTTATAAATTACCTGTACATTGATTGAAGAATATCCTTTTCTGTTAATATATAACTGACCCCCATCAGCGTTCACTTTCTTAATTCTTATATGAGTGCAATCTATTGCCCCAATCACTGTAGGAAAATTAGCAATACTGCGAAATTTTCTTATGGCCTCCTCCTGTTCATTTAGAGTAGTCGGCATTTTGATGAATCTTCGAGACATCCGTGATAAAATGTCGGCTACCTTTTTACAAGTTTTGCTGACAACTGGTTGAGACACACCATGTAAATCAGCTGTATCGTCTTGAATCTACAAATAAAATAATATTATTAGGTATCTAGCATATGATCAGGATTTTGTCTAATGTTATAGTAGTATCGACCAGAGGTACTTACTTCATGTCGAGCCCAGTTGCGTAATGCGCAAACCACTTGTATTTCAGGGCTTAATGGGCATCCTCGAGGGTCGTGGGATAAATCATCACGTAAAACATCCACTATTTTTTCACCAAAACGTTTTGTGAATCTATACTTGTATCTAAAATCTTCGTCACTCAATTCGAAAGGATTAACACGATGACGATGTCTGTAAGATCGTCGAGACGTCTCCAGCATTTCTAAATCTTCCAAATCCATCAAGTCAATCGTATTAATATCCATTTCTATCGATTTGTAAATAAAAAGATACAAAAATAAATCAACGCTAACCTCAAAATACTTAGTACTTATGTCAAATCCAAAGATAAACTAGGGGTCTCGGCGGACTAACTTTAGTACCACAGATAGTTCAAGAACTAGTGATAAACTTCATTTTATAATAACGTTTTATTTTGTCATGGTTTAAACCTAGTAACAATCCCAGTACCAAATTTAGATCGCGTTTTGTAATAAGGCGGGTAGAGTATTATGGTTTCACGTCTAACACCCTAACTCTTAACTACTGTCATACCTATATAAATAAATACTATATAGATGTAAAATTACGCACATACAAATATATAAAATTGAAATCTCTGTTTGTAATATCAAAATAACAGCTTTTTACAAAATATTTTTGAAAGTATATAGGAACAGCATGTGTAAAATTTTTGTCAGCCAGTCTGTTTGTTCGGGCTAGGTTTAATTTTGTCGAGAAATTCACTGGATTTATAAGGATCATTATAAGGATTAGCATAGACTTTTTAACTTTTTATTTAATAAATAAATAAATTCCGGTGGTACGTTCCCGTAGGGATAATATCCGACTTTTACAAGAGCGAAAACGCGGGCAGAAGCTAATTCATTTAGAAGTTTATTGAACATAAATTAATTATAATAAAATCCAACAATAAATAGCTTGACACGTGTTGAGTAACCTCCACGTCATAGACGATTAAAAAAGATTACCTATTCAATTCTCAATACCTGGGCCACATATTCATTACGATCATTATAATTTTTATGACGTAGACATGATTAGTCAAATTGGTATAATTTATTTTATTCGATTTTTATAAGCTCTGACAACAAATTGAGTCCATAAACTTAACGTAGTTAAGATAAAAAAGTAATGTTAAAAATGTAAATTAGAAAATTTTATTCATCTGGTGAATTGAATAACATCACCGCACCAACAACGCGAACAGCGCAACCAAGACCAAGGGGGCGAATTGAAAAGATCTCCCTCCGAAGTACCGACGAGAGGGCGAGGGGCGACGGAGGGACGAGTGATGCAATTTTGCACTGCATTTTATAGATATGCAGACACCAAAGAATAGAAACGATTTTTTTCCTCTCTTTAACCACGGTAACAATTCTTTAGGGGTTCGTCGACTTTTTTTGTAAGAAGCGGCACGTTCACAATGGCGATTTGATCGCAAAATTTATCACGAAGAAAGCTTCTGCTGTTTTATTCACTGGAAAATGATTTTAAACTTTTAATCGCGTCCTCATTTCTGTCCCAATTATGCATCTGTCGGGAAGAAGCGTCTGCTGGCAGCAGTGAACGTCTGACACTTGTAGCTTGTAGCTTGTGTCACGACGTAGATTTGGCAGCCGTCCAAACGACACGTTGTAGCAAGTCGCGCGGACAATACGCGCACGGGCCCGCGGCCCAACTATATGCGACAACGTGCTCCGAATATTAACGCGTGTTTTGGTGAAAATATTACAAACATATCGATAAGGCTCCAAAATGGCTCCCGTAATTTACAAACTTTGCAACAGAAGGAGATGGTGTCGTATTTTATAAATGGAAAAGGTTCAATCAGTTTATGATTGTACATTTTCCTTTGACACAAAAAGTGTTTTCTTTTTACAGATTAATTACAGCCAGGCTGGATTTATATACCAGCACAGTTTAACGGTTACTTAAATTAACTTTCAAGATGATTCATTAAGAGCGTTCTGAAACGGACATTGTAAAACATGGATTTCAAATAAAAGGTAATTCAGACGGAAATTTTCTTTCACATCTTATTCGTTACTCCTCCTCTCCTTCGTATTCCAATATCAAATTTCATGTTCATCCTATCACCATCAAGTAAATTCCCATTTCCTAAAGGCATAATGTTTGACATTCATAGAGATTTCCAGCTGTTACAGCTCGCAGGTAATTATCAAGTAAGTGGAAAACGGATACCTCAGTGTAAAACAAGCTTTAATAGGTGTTGATTATATGATAGCGTTAGTTTCGAATTAGCAGCGGGGCCTTCATTAATTAGTTCTGAAACGATGTCTTCGAGTTACGTTTCGTAAAGTAACGTTTAGTCATTTTGTCCCAGCACGTTTGTGAATCGTGATTGTCGGTCGGGACTTTGTGTCCTAATAAATTAATGTAACGAGTCAACGTCGCAACTCGAATCGAACAGTGGCAGTCGTGGCAAGCCGAGCCCTCGAGCCGACTTCAAACAATTTCGTCTGATGCACAGTTTTGCCCTCGTCTCGAGAGCAATGCCTCTGATTAAACTCAGCCCGCACAGTCGCGTACGGTTTTTGCTTTATTTGCTAACTGTTTCATTAAAATCCTCGAAGTTACTTCAAACATCTGCTGGAATATTTTCGCGACAATCATCTGGTACGTGTTTCAGTAGAGGATTGTTTTATTTCTCAAAACTGCGCTTGGAAATTTTGCACTGAACGAAGCTGTTTATTTCCGTCCTTTAAGCTTCGCTACCAATAGGGAGGTAGATCTTAACAGACGTAATTAGGTAAGTAGCTGTAGCACTAAGTTTTACGAGATGAAGATGTAAACGCTCGTTACCCTCTTCAACTTTACAATAATCATAACTTTAACTTATAAGTGCTGCGCCTTAATAACGCTTAATCTAGATTAATGTGACGTATGGCATAAATTTGACGTTAGCGCGGCAGCCACCATTTTAGAATTATGCATTAGATGGTTGGCACTTAATAAAGACCAGCGTTACTCAAACATAAACATACACTAACTATTTATTGGATGTTTTATAGGCCATCTTTGCCATTTCAGTCAGCCAACCGGTGAGTAAAGTAAATGATTTTAACATTAAACGTATCTTCTAACTAAATAAACTTTCTAACCCAGGTTATATTACTAGAAATGCGTTTTGCGATCAAGTTTAGAAAGTTAGCAATAATTTATGACTTCATAATAAAATAGCTCGTTAAAAAGTTCAATATATTTCTTCTGAGTCGTAAAAATGACTTGTATGTCATTTATTTTACACAGATGCGGTAATTAAGAAACTTAAAATGAAAGTAGTGTAAAGTAAAACAATAGCCCAATCAGTATCTTTAAATGCTTGTATCATCTTGCTTAGCGGTAAATGCGGTACGGTAAACCTCACAGAGGTATAGAAGTATTCCTTTTACTAGTGACCACGGATATCGACTAGTGACTCATTCTACGTTGAAACAGCAGTCCCCGACAAATAATTACAAGCGCGCCCATGCGACCACCGCAAAATAAATTACTGGAAACCAATGAACAGGTTCGCAAACTGGTACTAATCAGTGAGAGAAGTGACTGCAACTAATCTTGAAACAAAGCGGTACTCTGGTGTGCGGTCGCACTTAGATTACATTACATTGAAAAGTTTGGCAGCCGCTGTCCGCAGACGGCTCACGACACGACTCTCTAGAGAGAAAACTAGACGTCTCTACATTATACATTACAGAGGTCCTGCACTGAAATAGTGTTATTAACTTGTAATATTTTCATCAATATTTAAAGGGATCTACGTAATGCATTCCACGACCGTTTGCCTTTACTAAGAATTGCTGCATCTCAGTGATTGTATTTTTCACTCTCTGCGAGTGTTTGTTACTCTGGTTTGTTTTGGGGTATGTAGGTATATTTACACAGTTGGTCCTCCGTTTGATTTCCTCTTTCTGGAAAAAAAATCGCACTAGGGTTTTTGTGTTAATTGAAAATTTTATCATAAACCGATCGAACCTTTTTCATTTGTACAGAAACCACACCTCTAAGCTACTCAAAGTTTATAAATTGCGGGCGCCATTTTGGAGTCTTATCGATATGATTGGAATCTTTGTTATTATTCAGGCACTGTTTTGAATCATTTACTGAAATAATTGAAACGGAGAAGACATTCTCAATTGTCTGGATTCGGTATACTTAATTATAAATAAACAAAACAAATCGTGACTTTAAATATTCTTTGAGAAGAACTTTATTTCTCGCTGTGGTTAAAAGTAATGAATTAAATATTTTATTCAAATAAGGTATTATTCTTTTACGATAGAAGTATTATAATGTCAAAAGATTGAACACTTGGACAGCTGTTCCAAACTTGTAGAAGCGGTGTCGCACTCAACTCCCCCGCGACCCGTCTCCCGGTGGGATGAAAGTCTTTGGCACCCTTCGCGTTTTTTCTACCCGGACGGCCGATGTAGAGTACTCTCATTACTGTACCATTTCGCTCCCCTAAGGCTACAAACAATATAATACTTAGTATATATCTATAGGATAGGTTCATTCGACACAAGATTGTTTTGTGACATATATCTATGCCACTAGTGCTCTTTCTCTTTTACCTTGCGTTATATTGATTAGGATAGAAACCTTTTTTACAAAAAAAGAACAACCGTCTTCCAAAAAAAGAAACACTATTAGGTGAAAAATAACTTCAATTTCGGAGTCGGTGTCTTTGGTTTTGTATTTTCATTTTGGCCACCAACCAACGTAATTTTTTTTTGTTTGTTTATTTTACCCCACACATATTCGTATGGTACTATTGGCTATGTGACAGGGAGTTATTATAACATAATCCATCATTATAAGTACGCAAAACACATACTTACATTTTACTGACTAACTCAAAAACTCACTAAGCAAAGTTAATACAATTTACTTGGGACTTCCCCAGACGCCATTATACCCGATTCATTTCGAATTTGTGAAATCGATCTACAATTGCCGAAGATATCACTTACATATTTTACAAACAGTATTATTTTTTTAACAGTCGAATAGAGAACCTCCTCCTTTCTGGAGTCGGTTTGAGTTTAGAGTAACTTTCTTATCATATCAAGATCTTCATATCTTGTCATAAATCATGACAATACACTAATCCATCGCACCGAAAGTAGTAGCATGTAGTTAAATCACTTTCTTTTGTTTTAACTCAAGTAATTGAGCTCCGCTGTGATCCGTAAGTCCGTAACGTAAAGGTGAAGTCCAATTACATTTTGTTGCTCACGACTCACGGGGTCTAACGAAGCCTCCTCCAAAGTTACCAGAAAAAGTTTTAAGTAAGTAGGTTAGCTATTTACTGAGTTACTTAAACTTTTGATGATGTTGCCTGGAGACGTTAGGAGATTTTATGTGGACAAGAAGATATATACAAGTGAACTTTGTTACTCTTTCAGATTTAATGTTTTCTATTTGATACCTGTATTTCGTTACCATTACATTACCACCATAGGTCTACCATAGACTTTCGGAAAATGAATACGCAGCTTAGCCGCTACGTCAACGCGATGTAGCTACGTGGCTGCTACGCCGTTTCGCCGTAGCCGCGTAGTCGCTACGAAAACGCGACGTAGCTGCGTAGCCTCAACGAAAACGCGACACAGTTGCGTAGCCGCTACGCCAACGCGACCGAGATGCGTCTCTTTGTGACATCAATGCATACCTAAGCTGAAGAGCTAACTCAGTGCGAAGACACTCTTACTCAATGTAACTTTACTCATTACTTACATTAATTTACGCTAATCTTATCCCAGAGTTTACTGCAACAGTCATAAAGTCATGTAACTTTGAATGAATGCCCGTACTGTAGGCGTCCAACCGTGTGGACATAGTCGCTTAATTAAAGCCCATGCGCCTGTATCATAATGGTAAACATCCTCGATCGTAACTTGAGTTGATAACGTAGATAATCTTGTGTGTGGGAACACAGCTACTTAGTGAGATCAATCGGACCGATAACCCATCGGCAATCGGCACCCATCGGCTATGTTCGGGTGTTCAAACAGGCAAAACGAGCGCTCAAGCCGGTGACGTTTTGATGTATAGCCTGTCGCGTCGTCGCTTCTGTACGTCCATCAACAGCATTAGTGATGTACCTGCTTATACATAAACTAGTGTTGTACTGTTGTTTGTTCTCGCCGACTAGGCGACTGTGGCCACACTATTTTATACGTCTAACTCCACTGTCTACAGCCAATGAACTATGATTTTGAGTAATGAGCCAAAAGAGAAACAAAATTAAACGATCGCATGATTCATCTATAATAATTGAGGCAATCAGTTTGTTTTACAAGCGAATGATAGTTGCGTGCTCAACCGAAATGTTTCCGAAACTAAAAGATATTAGCCGCGATTAATGTTGTCCAAAGGACCGTTTAAACAACACGTAATATACCAAGTTTAAGGAGCAATTTCACCAATGAAACTGGACGCGACCAGCATGTTTATCTTAACCACTTTTAAGAGCTGTCAGCGTCAATTTGGTATGGTTATAATTATTCCCCGCGGAATCTTACCACATCCAAACCACGTCAAACCAATGTAACCGTAAGGAATCGAAATGCCATATTCTGTATTTTCCAAGACCATTTGTCTATGGCACAATAAGAAATCACGCGTGCATTTTCAAGTTTTATTCGACAGTATTTAGTCATAGTGAATTAGGGCCCTGTTAGTGTTAATATTCCACAGCGATAATGACAACTCTTGAACGCGACTTATATGGGCCGATGGCGTTTAGTTACATCGATAAAATTCGCCGTCAGTGTTTCAATACGTTTAGTTTTCTACTGAGGAGGATATTGCGAGTGATATTGCACTCATCAGTACGTCCTCGGTTTCCTATTGAGGTCGGAATTGGATAGACTTCCTCCGATGTCGCGATTTAATATAACTTGTGCTCTTGTTAGACCAATTTATATGACGTTATTGAACCGAAATAGAATTGCCGAGCCATTTGTTCGCGATCGAACTGTTTGCTGGAACTTGTGTAGATATTTTATTTTATACTAGCTTCTGCCCGCGACTTCGTCCGCGTCTAATTTCTTGTTGCCCAAACCCTTCCCGTCGCGTCGAATAGCCTACTCGTGCGATTTTCCCAGTTTTTGCAACATTTTTCATTACTGCTCCTCTCTTCTTAGTTGTAGCGTGATGTTATATAGCTTATAGCCTTCCTCGATAAACAGGCTACTCAACACAAAAATATTTTTTCAATTCGGAGCAGTAGTTCCTGAGATTAGCGCGATCAATCAAACAAACTCTTCAGCTTTATAATATTAGTATAGATTTTGTGATTTAAATTAATTAAGGTAGTGTAATAAATAAGTTCAGGAGTAATAAGAAAAAATATAGTTTCTTGGTACGATAAAAATTAGGCCTTTTCAGTCTAGCTCATTGTTAGTTGTTTTTGTCAACTGCCGAGAACTGTGCTGAACAGTGGCCTTCAAAAACTGCGGGGGTAGGTAATTGGGTAACAATCTAGCAGTAGGGATTCATTTTGACAGTTCAACAACATTCATTGCTTCTTTTATGTTGTTGAATAGATTTTTGTTCGAACATATAAAGCAATGTTTTTGTAATATCCTGCAAAATTATTGGGTTTCTGATTGATAGTATGATGCCCGTTCATTTACTTGTAAATTACTTCAACGGGAAAGTACCTCAAGATATTGCATGGAGTCATTTTCCCAGTGTCCTAATGTACCTATATAAACATTAAATACTTAGATACTTACAGCAAATCATCACAAATTGCACATAACATAACGCAGAGTCTTCCTCAGACACAGATAATATTCAATCACCCCTAAACTGTCGTTAAACCCGTATCCATAGACGTAAATGTAAAATGTTCGTGCGGTTCGTGTCTAGGGTTGGCAGACGTTACTTTGCTAATAATTTATGGAGTTTTAACTCGAACTAGGCAAAGCATGGCTGGTCTAACAAGTCATCGAGGTTTTGAATATAAAATTCGTAGTTTCAGGAAATCAATTGTGCACCTGTCAATGTCAAAATATTGTCATGATGGCTGCATTGATAGCGTCAGCAACAGTATTTTAAACGGAAATATAAGTGCAGACGACACTGCAGTGCGGTCTGCACTGCAGTGTCGTCTGCACTTATATTTCCGTGCAGACGACACTGCAGTGCAGACCGTACTGGTAGGCGATAGCAGTGAGGTAGGAAGGGAATTAAGGACGGGGGCTTTGACAACTCATAATTCATAATCATTTATTCACACTCCAAATGTACAATTAGAATAGTGGCGTTACACGTTCTTATATAAGTAACATTCTGCGTCTGCACAATCTTTGTGTATAGGTGGGATTGAGTATCGAACATAGGTAGGTAGCTAGGTAGACAAGTACCAAATGACTACATATTTATGAGATTATGATAACCGCACAGGATGCCATTCGTTATGCGTATTACGGTTTGACATGCAGTTCGAACTTTTGAAGCAATAAAATGCGGTAGGTGGCATACTTAGCTGATACCTACAGAAATATCTAGGTACCTACAGGCATAACCCAATTCATTTAGTTGGAGCTGGACATTCAAAAGCTAGATTTAGACCTAACGATCGACTGGACATCCCGCCCTAGTCTACCAAATTCCTTTAGTCGTCGTTCGTCTATCCTTACTGAAATACGCGGGTTCCGTGTGGTACCATCCCATTTCATCCCGTGGGTGTCGTAAAAGGCGACTAAGGGACTTACTAGAAAATAGGCAGCAGCGTTCTCTATGCATTTTACCATCATACTGCGATCGCCAACCCGCCTGCCAAGCGTGGCGATTATAGTTAAACCCCCAAATTGGGGAGGCCTAGGTCCAGCAGTGGACGTCTTACGGCTGAAATAATGATGATACTAAAATAGCAAGAATATCAAGAAAAAAAAACTGTTTCTATAGGACAGCTTCTAATTTTGCTCAAGAGACAGCCCTGCGCATCAGACAGATAGGAGCAGAAGGGCCGGGGGGCTGACATCGCCATCACACTCGTCTGACGTGACAGCGGCAGGCACTCCAATCTGCGATACGCACTCGAGTGGTGAGTGTGCCGACGCACTCATACTCACACACTTGCATAACGTTCACGTCACTAAATACGTGCAAAATATTCACCATCGCTTCTATATTTTTTGCGTGTCAGCAAAAATTGAGCACTTTCGCAATCTTACGTGGCTGTCTATATCCGTTATACTTCGGTATATTTTCTTTTTTGGTTTATATTGTGAAGAAGACAAAGCTTGAAGCCTCTTTATGTTTACTGAAAATATGCTGCAGGTAAGAAAGGTACAGTAATTCAATGCTCTATTGAAAGTAAAGACAAACACCGTTGTTTTCGTAAACAATACTTTATTAATATAAAGATGACGAAAGATGTTATAAAAGGTGATGTGTTTGTGGTAGGTATGTAAATAAGTAGGCATAACACATTTGTGCTGAGCTAAATGAATGGATGAGTGAGTAATGCCTCACCATTACAGCAGTGACAGTAGTGACACCTACTCAGACGCTAAAATACTTTGCGTCCTATTACAAAATGCGATCTAACGTTAGTTTGCAATTCCAACTTTATTTCGATTTGAGTAAGGTTCCGGTGCTAACTTGTCATTTTTGTATTAAGAATCCAAAAATGACAAGTTAGCACCGTACTAATTGTCAGTTTTGGAAAAACAACTGAATTTCGAATTGTTTTAGGTTCTTATTTCAAATCGATAGTTTAACCTATACGTATAGAAACACCTTGTTTTGAAATAAGACCGTTTAGGTTTACATAATACCTACCTAGGTTTCTAACTTTCCAGTTTCAATGTCAAATTGATTAACAAAAACTATTGGTAATCTTGGTAAAACCTACCTTTTACCTAAGATTTTAAAATCCAACATTCGTGATATTTTGCTAAAGATTTATCTGAAATCCTAAAGCCGTATCAGAGATATAATAGAGATAAAGTAATATTTGATAAACTATCTAACCTTGACGAACATTGGTATTCCCATACTCTGATTGATCCACTAGAAAAAAACAATCAATTGTCGAATCGGCCAACCGTATCAACCACTCAAGCAAAGCCGAAAAAATCGGCTAATCGACTCTTTTGGGTGTAAATAAAGATTAAAAATCACTTCGCTTGCTCCTTGACGATCCCCTTAAAAGGTTTCGAGATGAAAAGGGGAGCTGTTCTGTACACGGGATGAAATCTTGTACAACCGTTATGGACGCGGTCGATATCGTTATAGAGCTTTTCGGGGTAGGCAAGTACAACAGCGATGTAATTTAAATAGGAAATTGACGCGTTTAACTTTGTTGACTTGTGGTAATCCGTTTAGATAACTTGTATTACCTAACTTTGAACTAACTACTTACGCTGTTTTGCTGGGTAATGTTGACCTTCGTAACGGAGGAATACCGATGGCAAAATGTTGATGGAAAATAATTTAACTTGGTTGTACAAGTTAACGTTGTTGCTTGTAGATAAAAAAATGAGACTATCATTTAAAACTGACCTTCTCTTGGTATGGACGAATCTTAGAAAAAAAAAATACCTAGTTCAAAAACTAAAACACGACTACAAAAAAATCACGCTCTAACAAGTATAAAACAATGAAATATTCTCATTCGATATTGTTATGTACAAACTCTTCAATATTTATCGACAATTAATATAACAACTTACACGTAATATATTTTAATGTATTTAATAAATATTCATAGTGCTGTTCAGAGAATAGCCGTGGTCGAAGACGAATCAAACGGACCAAAACTCGATGGAGTGTTATTTTATTACAGAGTTTCCATGGCCACCTTCGGGCTCCATCACCAGATCAACTCCATGTCAAAATAATATTGCGTTGTCATCCGATTTACAAAATTTCAGCTCATTCAGAAACCTGGAAGTGGGTCAAATTTTACTTGCAAGAAATGAAATAAAGCTTGTAAAAACTCTGTGAATTAATTTTATGCAAGCATCCACAATCCTGCACAGCAGGTTTTAACGAAGGACTTAAAGCTTGCTACGCCGAAGCATGGATGATCATACCTAATCATGAATCAGTGCTGCAAGAGGTTGAGGTTGAGGTACCACAAACTGCGTTCAACATGGCGGCTCTTGAAACAGCGATAATTAGCGCATTTAATTAGGTTCTATTATCCTTCAGCCGTCAATTCCATATCTCTTGTTATCGGAGTACAGCTGCAAGCGGCACCAAATCATGCGCGAATGAACTGCTGATTGACGCCCAAACTATTAATAGGCATACACAAACTATCACAGACTCGCTTTCGGTGCTTTTTGGCTTTATAACGATCTCGATTGGCTAAACACTGGTTAAAGACCTCACAGACTGTATAAGTCGTGTTCCTCATAACTGAATGTCGATAAAGCTCGATAGTCCACGCCATGTAGGAAGTGTGGCATTGTCATGCGAATGTTATGCAACCACTCAACCACGTGCACTATTAATATTAATATTTTACTCACCATTGTTTCGTTCTGACGTCGATACAACAAATAGTTAAGCACGCTTTACATCTGACCGTTGACCGCGGCCGCAAACATGCGAGTAGTTCAAAACTAGTTCAGAAATCTGACAGATTTCCGTCCGGAAACTCTCGTGTTTTGGAAACGAAAATGATAACAGTTTGATTATTATCAACTCTTCAGTACTTTGGATTCAAAAACACACAAGTATAGAATTTCATACGCAATCATGAGTCAGCAAACTGTCTAAAACCAATCATTCCAATGGATTACTTAATGCGGTATCAGGCTTTATCCATAAAAACATTGTCCTAATGGAGGGAAATAGCGTAATAAACGCGAATGTAATCACAATTTCCCTCGTCACGGACAAACAGAGGGTCGCATATGTTCACTCGTTCCGTTCATTCATCGTCAGCGTAATCGGGGCGAGCTTACCCGGGGCACGCGTCCCTCCGATTGATGGCGGATTTACCCGATTCTCTGTATAAAATACTAGTGTCATGTTAAGGGTGAGTTCCGTAATGTAATGATTGTAGAGTCAGAATCACAGCTTCGTATATCATACATAGAGGGGTTTGTAGAAGAGTAGTTTCTCATATTGATGGATATCATCATCATCATCATCAACCTATAGCAGTACACTGCTGTACATAGGCCTCTCCAATTGATGTATATATGAATATCTAATTAAATTTTGAAACCATATACAAGTAAGAAACAAATATGATCATGTTCTTTTCGGTAATTCATAACTATCATCTGTGTTTTCCACATTTAGCTCGTCTGCCTTCAAAGCAAGAGTGAACAGACATCTTCTGGTCATGCTCGTTTCATCGTAGACCTCAACCATCGCTTTCCATCAGGCGTGATCGAAGACCGGAGAGGCTGCTCTTGTCTTCACAAATAAAACAATATAATTGAACACCTATCCTAAAATGAAAGCAATTCGGAAAATATTTCAGCAGTCTACTCCAGCCTACTGCAAAACTACTCCAGCTATCAGTAATTGAAAAACTCTCAATAGAATAATTTTATACCGTAATGACTCTTGCCTATCAAGTCTCGAGTTCCATGTACATTTATGTAGACATTAGTCTCGACGTAAGTAATTAGAACTTGTTCAACAACTACCGCCATAATTAGTATTAACGTTATAATTAGTTAATGAACATGTCACTCTGAGACGTATGACAGGTAAGAGTACAGTAAAGGCTTAATAATAATGAACGAGTCAATTACCCAGATAAAAAAGGAGGTTAACGAGAAACCAAGGAACTAAAAATGAGCGTCACACTTCCGAAAATGTCTTTACAACATAATTCCAAACTACGAGGAAAATTAAATATTCTTTCAAAAGGATAAAACGAAACAATATTCATGAACAAGAAAACTTGTTTATTTAGTAATTTCACAGGAAAACCGCATGCAGCATGTAATGGTATACTTAGGTACTTACTACACTACAAATACCTATTTCTCCATTGCATAAAACTATGAATGGCACATAATGTTTTTCTATTATCCTTAGCGAGCTAACCTTGATAAGAACGTATAATAACAATGTTTATATGTTTAAGGAACACGCATCATAAACATGTTGCTTTTTTGCGGAAAATATTCAGGGTCAGTATCAGGAATTCTGGGTTAAACTTCTACAGGGTCATAAAATATTGTATAAACCCTGTTGCACGTAGACACTGTTATTATTCCCCTGTTTGAAGCTAAGTATAATAATATATGTAGAATTTATTTAAGAGCGTTTACGCTTAGCGCGGATCGCTGAAATATATTTTTCTAGGTACTTAATGAATTAAAATTGCTTCTCTATTTTATACAATAAAAATAACGGTATCTTTCCTTTTTCCACGATTTTTTTTTTCCAGACTTCCACGACTTATTGTTAATCCATAATTTAATTCCGAAATTAAGTCTTCCCATAAAATCTCAAAAATATGAGTTCAAATAAGCTGTTATTTTGATAATTAAAAATATTTTTCAATTTTGACACTATACAAATACAATATAAAGATATGCTTAATGCGGTACTAAAATTAGTTTTTAATAAATTCATGCCATTTAGTAGTAATTTCACCTTAACAACCCCCAATTTTAAGTTTACTAGCAGTTTTTAACGATAATACTTTTAAGAGAAGGATCACCTGCTACTTTCTCAAGAAACACTAATGAATCTAACGTCAATGGAAATTATAATTGAGTTCCAGTCTTAGATAAACTTAAGGTGGATGCGCTAAATTATCAATACAATCCAACTAGGGTTCATGATTTCTCGAGCTTTTTAATTTCTCGGGTCTCGAGAATTCTCGAGGCTAATTTCTCGAGGCTTCTCGGGTTGTCGAGAAATTTACATTTACGTATGTTTTTTCATATTATTTGGTTCCAATAACGTCTACAAATTCAGTGGTTTTCCTATCAAATAAAAGTATCAAATTAATTAGAAAACTTTTAATGATTCCTTATTTTTTTTAAAATATATTTCCAAACTTTTGATGCTTGCATCTTTACTGTTATAGTGACGTTTCGGTAAAATCTATAACAAATGCAATTCAAAATAATAAGCCCTTGGATTAATATGTGATACACACACAACACAACTGGCAATATTCATCTCACAAATTTAAAATGACACATTAATTAATTTAAAATTACTTACATAAGAAAAACATATTAGAATAATTAAAAACTAAGCTTGTGTGTTGTTGTTTTACAAAAATAGGAAATATAATTAGACTAAGTAGTATAATTAATGTATCGTTAGTTATTTTTAGGGTTCCGCACCTCAAAAGGAAAAAGCGGAACCCTTATAGGATCACTTTGTTGTCCGTCCGTCCGTCCGTCCGTCCGTCCGTCTGTCAAGGCCCTTTTTGTCAGGAACGCGTGGAGGTATCAAGCTGAAATTTATACCAAATACTAGTCCCTTGAAGCTGTGAAAAAATCAAACTTCTAAGCTAACGCAATCAAAAGATATAGCCGTTTATACCGCAAATTTCCACAAATTTTCGAAAGTCGCAAGGGAATCAAAGCCTAAAGGGTATTTCCAGTCGATCTAGAATTTTGAAATTTGGTACGAAACAACGTCTTACAGCACAGATAAAGGAAAAATTGCGAAAACCGTAAATTTTTAGTTACATCATATAATAAACAGAACAAAACACAGACAGAAATAAAACCAAGCCAAGGAACAGAACAGAACTACGACTCGATTGTCGTGATGGGTGAACTTTTACTTATACATATACCTACAGGTTTGTACGGAACCCTCGGTGCGCGAGTCCGACTCGCACTTGGCCGGTTTTTTTGTATTAAAGTTTGGCCCGCGCCGCCACGCAACACAACAAACGGCGATTTAATTTCTATATAGGCACATGATTTCTCGAGTTCTCGACTTTTCTGGAGCTTGATTTCCCGGGAACAAAGCCCAACGATTTCCCGGGAATTCTCGAACCGAGAATTCCCGGGAATGAACCCTAAATCCAACCCTCTAATTTCATTTAATCCTAATGAACGAATTTTTCACGATAGTCTCTCAATGAGATTTAATGAACTTAGAGAGTTATATTGTTGACTAGCTTCTGCCCGCGACTTCGTCCGCATCAAATTTTTGCTCCCGTGCGTGACCCTTCACGTCACATCGAATTGCCTGCCAGTTTGTGTCCATTTTTCATTGCTGCTCCGCTCTTTTTGATTGCAGCGTGATGTTATATAGCCTATCCTCCTCCGCCTATCGTCTAAATATTCCTCAGTAAATACCAAAACAAAAATAATAATAATACCCAAGACAAAAATATTATTTCAATTCGGACCAGTAGTTCCTGAGATTAGCGCGTTCAACCAAACAAACAAACAAATTCTTCAGCTTTATAATATTAGTATAGATTTTAATGATAATAATTCTTTAAAGTCATATTTGAGACAGGCGGGAATCATATAATATTCAACATACAACCTGAAACTGATCTACAATATGCAAAAAAACAGAAGAAAATTTTAGTTTCATAGTCTATTCTGGCGCTTCCACCTTAAACGGCTTCCAGATATACTAATGATAAGAGTGCTCCTGTAATTGCAGAAACACAAGACAAAGTATTGATAAAACGAATAGATATTATACAATAGCAAATTGTGTAAGGATAAATAACAGAGTGCAATTACGTGGCACAGCACATTAATCTGCATGTAACACAAAACAGACTGGAATGCGAATATTTAACGCCCCGGTAATAAGATACTGCAAACACTTGGCGCTTATCTATCATCGATTGGTCGCTCAATGCCAGGCCTTTAAACAACAATGTGACTAGCCTAGATCGTCTCATCTACTACCATGGAATAAATAAGTGTGGGTATTCTATGACTATTAGGTACGATACAATACAAATGCCTCGAGCAAATAATTCTGTAATAATTCAGTCATCTCTGTGGAGC
The DNA here is from genome assembly GCA_947507805.1 of Aporophyla nigra. NCBI lineage: Eukaryota > Metazoa > Arthropoda > Insecta > Lepidoptera > Noctuidae > Aporophyla > Aporophyla nigra. Next base: position 15,325,308 of record OX382309.1, on the reverse strand, counting down.
CGTCCTGTCTTACCACAATAACCACAAATGTTTTAACTAACAATATTTTATTTTGCATAATAGATTTGCGACACATTTTAGAAAACGTTTATTTTTCTGTAGTCAACATCTTCAACTAAAATAAAGCTCATTTTATGAACGATATATGAATGAAAGAAGAAACAAGCCAAGTTTTCGGCCATGAAACAACTGTCAATGCGACCCCAAGCTATCCTTATCCGTATGACGAATAAGGTAGAGTAGGTGCGGCAGTTGTGAGTCAACGTCCTCACGCCAATATACACAAATGTTTTTGAGTTATTTTACCGAAAGCAGTAAATCACCATGTGTGCCTTGAAAATCCGCCACTTCAAAATAGAATATGCAGAAATTCCCCCAAGAATAGCTGGGACCAGCTAGTTCAATAGCATGATCAAAATAGACCCAACGGCAGTCTGACGCAGGAGCTAACACCGTCATTGAAGCATACGAATCCTGTTACTTAAAATAGGACGAATTGCGAAAGCGAGTGGACGGACAGGCGACGACGCGCTAAGTTAATGCTGCTAATGTGAGATAATAAGAATGAGGAATCAAGCAGACCTCATGTATATAAACAAAGGATCGTTATTCGAGTGTCAGGACATTGCAGGCGCCGTCAGAGATAGACGAGCACCCGGCGACCTTGCGCGTGCGTCGGCGGCGCGTCGTCGGCGCTGTGCGTAAGAGAAATAGTCCAACGACATGCGATACAAGGAATACTAAGATACGCGGCGCCCGCGCCGGCGCCGTGCCCGCCGTCAGCCACCATACTAACATGTTAAACATGCCATTGTATGCCAAAAGAATACAAACAGCCGCTTTTAAAAAGTAAGCAAATATCCAATTAAAGTGTTCATGCATTACATATGCAGGACCTACTACACAAGGCAGAGATAGTGAGCTTTCGTCCGCTTAAGAACTTTTAAGATGGTGTATCTTTATATTTTTAAAGACTGCTCATCATAGTTGAATGATAAGATGGTGATGCAAGACTCAAGCCATAAGCTAAGATTACAATTCTGATACAAATCCGCTCCGTAAACAATAAAGTCCAATCGATTTTGTAATAAAAGCTAACGAGGGGTAAGAAACCAAATACCTCTTGCAATAAGGTGCAAACTGATGTGACCTCGTTGAGGTTACGATCTCAGATAAAGGCGAGACACCTGCAAGCGCTTTAATCCTCAGACGCAGGATTATTTTTAACCCCAAGCTCCTTCAGAAGGGTCCTTAGTAAATACTGCTGACAAGATACACTGACTAGATTATGAACGCAATCTAGGTATGGATCTAACGTAGCCAGCCGCCTGCGGACACAGTTTTATTTTAGAAAGTACTCGCAAATTTATTGTCTCCTATACCGTAATGTGCTTTGTGAAGAATGTACGGTCGACGAAGATCACAATAGATAATCAAGTTGCACATAAAAACTAACAGGTGTAGAGGCAAGAACAATTACCAATTTTTTTTGCAAGCCGACTACAAAAGTGCTAAACTGGCTTTAATTAAATGTAAAAATATTACCAAATAATCTGATTCGCGTGGCGAATCTGTGATTAGATTAATCCATACGTAACTTTTGGTATAAAAACCAAAAAAAAACTCTAATCAGCTATTAGAATTTTTGTGACATATGCAGAAAACGCGATGCAAAAGATACCTGAAAATAAATTTTTTGACCGGATATAATCAAATTCACCCTGAAAACTTGAAACTCCGCTTTCCATAAAGATGGACGCGAAAACAATAGAGCACAACGAGGTCCTTCCAATAATAATGAATTCGAACAAGCCAAAGTCATAATATTATGTTTTAAACTCGAAAATGATGACAAACACTCTAAATATTTTAAAGGTTTTGTTTGAACACTTGGTTATGACACAAAACATTGTAAAGGGTACGACAACAAAGGAATATAAACCTTATTGTGCGAAGTTTCTCAACTGCGTATCATTACAAAAATAATTAACACCAAACAAAAATTACAGCTCTGACCGGCAGCTAAAACTGGAGCGGTAATTAAAAACATGAAATTATTTTCATTCAGTGGAAGGTTTTCTTGCAAAATGCGTTCGAGCAATGGCTGAGTCAACACGATCTTACAGCCAGCGGAGAAATGCTTGGAGATTTATACAAAGCGCGTGAGAGTGCGACTTGCAGACTCTCGCTTGTCTGCCGCGTGAAAACTTCATGTTGAGAAGTACTAAAACTTGTTCGTGTCTTGTGCTGAGCACTTTAAGTAGGAGTGTTACGAACTAACATTCTCGCAGAAGTGCTCAGAGCTCTCCAATAGTAACTCTTCTTTAAGAAGGTTAGTAAATACAATAGTAAAGCTATAGTAAACCTTACCCACATACCGAAAATAGGTATCTGGGCTAATAATAACAAGGGCATAGAATCGAGGGTGGTTAAAAAATGGGGAGTCCACTCAGGCATGTGCACCGCGAAATTAGCTCGTAGGAAAACAATGAGTTTGGGTACTCAGCCTCAGGCTTATGCACTATGCAAATCAGTATTCCGGAAATTAAAACGGGGGTTTTGTTCGTTGAAGTTTGTCTGAACGCTAACAGGGAATATAGTCGCGACGGATTACGTAACCACGTCGGTATCCACACTAATTAGCTCGGAAGTCTCCGTCAACCGACCACTGGACGATTAGTGGGCCATGCTGACCACGTCACCGTGGAAGTTCAACTCGCACACTAATCACTGCATGAACACTAAATCATATCACAGAGTTGAACGGAAAGAGGGTGTGGTGCCATTAAGTGTTTCTAACTCCTAGCCATAACTCATTGCTTTCTCCTCTGAGAGTATGCATTACAATATTAACCCTTTCCAAAGCTGAACAAGGGGACAACAGTGTCGATAATTAAGTTAAATTTATAACATGGTGAGAAGGGACTGTGGGTGACGCAGGGCGGCAGGGAGTCGCTAGGGCGGGCGGTAACGAGATGAGCGGTCACGCGCCACTGGCCGCCGCAGATAGCGCCCTCCGCCCTTCATGATAGAGCACAGCACTTCATAATGTCAACTAAAATGTGACTCGGTTACGAAAACACTCTTTACGCACTTCTCACGAACGTTTTATATGTGCCTGATCACAGCAATATATCTTTCTGTCTTTTATCAAAATATATTCCTACTGGTACCTACTGAGAAGGTTTGAAATATGAACGATGTGACAAAATGTTCTGTAGGATAGTAAGTATTAGTACGTAGCTTTACGTTTTTACTAACATCACGAAAATTTAAAGTTGGAAAAACTTAAGAATCCCAACCACAAACATATATGTTCGTGTTCTCATGAGAATCGACGAACTTTCAATGAAGACAAAAGTGAACAGAAGATATCATAATAAAGTCAAATACTTTTTCGAAACAAGTAGGTATTATTTAAACATGTATAATAAAATAAGATGCAGAACATTTTATAACACAGACTCCAATATCATTCGGAATCAGAGTATCTTGTTCGCTTGAACAAGTAAAGAAAACTTGAGATTTTGCGACAAATCCATATCGGAAATTCGGAGGAGCTAAAAGCGCAACGAAAGCCTTCGCTACCCAAGATAGAACTTTGTTTGATCTGTTTTAAGTACGAAATGATGTAGTAAACAGAAAAAGAGTTTCGTCAGAAATAAGGGTTCATACCAGCACTTTTTAAATGTGTGACTTCAGCAAATACATAAAAGGTCTGTTCGTTGCAATCAGTGGTATTGACACGGGACTGGGAACAGCCTCTAACAATTTTATTTTCTTTCCGATACGACTATTACACAATGGATGCCCCACAATAAAGGATGGTCGCTGATTTGCAAAGACGCACATTCTCGTTTGTGCGATAAATGATTCCACCATAATGATGCACTATTCAATGATCTTGACAATGATTAAGCGTTGTATAAAACAAAGTGAAAAGACGATGAGATATGAAGAAAATATACTTGATCGATTACGAATTGATTAGATTGTTAGGTTCTCATAAACATTTTAGTCACGCACAAAGTTTCAAAGAAATGTTTGTTTCAATAATTTTCTTAGGCATTGGCTCAAGGTAATAAAGACCACTTTAACGATTCAATTAATTCACAGTCAAATCTTTCCAGTGTCTACCAGTTTCTCTCTTATTGTTGAAACAAAACTAGCTGGCATATTATGAACATGATACTGGTGCACCTACTAACGTTACTAAGGCAAACAAAGATCTCTGTATATCTTTCAGCAGTCTGCCGCATCGATTGAGAAACTCCAGTTCTATACAAATCTACCTGGGTTATCTCCTAATGTTTGTTTATTCTAAACACGGAATAGGAATGGTTCTTGACCAAAATGTAATTCCCAACGTCACTCGATGTGCGGCTTACATCGAGTGACGTTGAACAGAGTTTCACTAAGTTAAATAAATGCTGGTTGATCGTGCGATAGCTCCGCAGTAAAAGGCCAATAAAATAAGTAAACTGTACACTGAGCTAGTATAAATAAGGCTATTCACTTGAAGAGAAGGTTTGCTAAGAATTTCAGTTTCATGGAATAACTTTATCTTTGAAACTGAATGCACTTGCAAACAAAATAAATCAGACGTGCAATTCAAGTTATGAAAGAAACGTTCCAAATATTTACCAATAGTACTTTTATTGTTAAACTTGAGTTTGTATTTAATTTACTGCTCCGATGAATACATTTTATTTTGTCGGCAAAACATAATTGTTTGATCACAAGAGTTGAGAATAACATATGAACGTAAATATTTCCCATGTGGGGCGTGGTATCCGCAATAAACACGTGTACGATGCACAAAGACGTCACGGAGCCAACTTTGTGCTTTTATTGGCTTCGGTTTAGATTCTAACATATGGAGTTGTCGTGGCATAAACAGGCACCGCGCCACGGGAAATATCCTTCCGCTCGCGCAAATACAATGTTTGTTGTTGAATAATAAATAAAGCATGGGGACGAGAACAAACGTATCGATTTAGAAAATAACGAGTCCGCGAAGAGAGAGAGGTATAAAATGCAAATGGAATAGCTTCAAAAGTATAATGTTAAAGCCATCAACGTTTTACATTCTCAGGATTCCGTTATTATTCGGATATTGACTCCTGTTAGTTTCGAAAACTTTTACACCGTGTGAAGTAACAGCAAACATTTAGCTTAAAATTAATTATTTGCATACAGCATTCCAAATATCTTGCGGTTTCGGAAGACGGTGCTAAAACTCCCACACTGATTTTTCATAAATGAATCACTGCGAAATGAGCATAGCTAAAGATGGATAAGAAGGACACAGTTCATTATGTTTTTAGATCCGTCTGAATCATAAAATATTACCTATTATATTCTTGATAAAAAGGTTAGGTAGAAGCTAAGATTGGACTCTCACATAAGGAACATATCAAAATCAAAAGTCATTTATTCAAATTAGGCTGAGGATCAGCACTTTTCGAACGTCAAAATGACAAAAGACAGTCCCCCCAAAACGCCCACCCGCCACCACTTCCTAGTGCTTTAGCTGGGAATGTATTGTATATAATATCGACAATGTATCCTTACAAATGACCAAGAAAGCAAGCTGCAAAAGGAAACACAATCAGCTTTGTGCGTAGTTTGACCTACTAATTTGTGCTAACAGTTTTCATAGCAGGTTTCGCGAAGTTTGTTATCAATCTGAACATGATTACCGGTGATTATGAGTTTGAGTCAGAGGCCAGCCGTGGCCGGAACGAATTCGCACATGGCGCGTGACTGATCGAGCCTTGATTTATACATACAAGAGACTCGTGCTTGCCTTATACTGCCATACATACCTACATATTTTTCCTATGTATACCTTTCTTCCCTGAATCCCTTTTCTCTTTGTCTGACAAGTTTGGTTTTGTTCGCTGATTTGCATCATCTTTGGATGCAAATTCATTCAAATTGGTCCGTCATGCAATCATCTTCAGGACTCTTATAGGTACACACTAAATTAATAACAGTTTAACCACAAAAGCTGTGATATTCAGTTAATGCTGTATCCCAAAGTAAAAAATAGTAGGACTATAATCACAGGTTGTATGAACAAAATTACTGTAACTCTCTAACTCATCTCATCTTGCATCAAAATCTAAACCAATTTACACCTTGTTATCTACGGTAGTCTTCCTATCTCCACTAATTGCTGGCATCGTTAACATAATTATGCTATCAAAATGAAAATGAGAGTTTTCATTTAAAGGCTCGGTGACCTTTCATAAGCGAGGTTCAATGTGGCGACACTTTGGTCAGGCCTTGCCGCAGGGCGCGACCAGGTAGGGCTGGCAACTTTTCAAAAACATTGATATACACAAAACAAAATCAGTGCTTCATTTATTTTTTTGAGGCTATTTAGAACAAAACATTCTCTAGAGGTCCCGTGTGGTGACGGACATAAAGAAAAGCATCGTATCATTTCTTCCCGTGGATGTCGTAAGAGGCGACAAAGGGACTTGCTGGAAAATGGGTAGCAGCGTTCTTTATGCATTTTACCACCATTTTACGATTGCCAACCCGTCTACCAAGTGTAGATATTATGGCAAACCCCACCAAATTAGGGGAAGCCTATGTCCAACAGTGGGCGTCTTTCTGCTGAAATGATGATGATGATGATTCTCTCTAGAGACTTTAAAGTGGTTGCGCTAATATAGCCCGGTAACTTTTTCATTGACGTCAGCAATGGGATCATATGAACTTGAGGGTTGTATTTATGATTTTAATGATTATAATTCTTTAAATGCATACATTACTGTCGTGAATCATAATTAAATCAACATACAGCCTGCTACTGAACCGCATATTGCACAAAACGTAAGAAAATGTACGGAGGGTGCCCTGGCGCTTCGTCCTTAAATCAACAGGAAGACTGGTGTCATAGTTAGTAAGGAAAATATAGAGAGTTGAATGTGAATGTAGGTATTAAAGTGCTTATCGCTACACTAAGACCAGCTCAGAGAAATGGGTTACTTCGGTGCCACGCGCGATAAGCTATGCAAGATATGAAATGCAAGTGCGCACACGATATTAAACTTAAAACGGTATTGTATTGTTGCTGGCGACTTCTACAAGTTCCCCTAGTTTATGAAATCTCTCGTGATACAAATCACAAATATTCTACATAGAAACTCCTGGTACTCGGCGCCAAATGGAGGGGTCGGCAACCCTAGGCAGGGTGGTTAAGTTCGCGTACGTTCGACCAGCTGAGTCACGCCCGGTCACCTCGTAATCTGACGTAATGTTAATATATTGATCTCTCTCCCGACCACCTCCACTACACGAGAATACCCATTCATGTGGATTATACTGGAAGAGCTTTGTTTACTCAGCTATGTTAGTGGAAGGCACCAAAAAGAAGATAAAAAAGAACTAGATGAATCCGGATATAAATAGCTGTGAGCCATATGACACACATGCAGCTAACACTAACCAGGCAGTTACATAACGAACATTATTAAATAAAGTTTATAACGCTTTAAATATATAATTAGGAACATAACTATGAGGAAAGAGAAAGGCGTTTTAAAGTGAATTAAGATGGCAATAAGAAATCTATACAAACGGTTACTATTACTAAGATATTATCGTTCGACCGAGCATATGGCACCAAAAAAAATCGCGACGAAAATCCTCCTTTTACTGTGACCACCAGCTAAGGAATTCGAAAAACAAAATGCATCAGATGTCAACAAAAACCGCATGCCGCTACATTTGTTTTATCTTTGGGTTCGAAGGTCATTATAAAAAGCGGCAGAAAAACTTTGAATCGGGCAACTGCTAATGCGCCAGAGTTTAATGAATGGGAATCGGCCACACTCGAAAGCAGAGCAATCGTAGTGCTAATGAAACTAAGAAGCATGAAAAGAGACACACATGTGGTGCCCAAATACTTTTTTCTCGCAATTTCTTCATTAAAGCTTCGCTGCAAAAACCAAAAGCGGCCGTGTCGTTCAAACGAATCCATTAAAACGCTCGTACCCGCGTCCCTTGAGTGGCTCTTCAGTTCTGGGAATGCAACTACCTGCTTTTTATAGCGGAGATAAGGGCTTCACAAATATGCGCAACCCGACCTTATTTGATTACCGATCAGTGGACCGTTAGCAGCAATAGGATTGAACGACCTTTCGAAATCGATAGGATTATACTGTATGGAAGTGACCCAGAATCCCGACGGAATGATGTACAGATATATAAATGCATATTCATAGCCATGTGGTGCTATGCAGGCGGCCTGTAGATGTTATTTATATAGGCCAAATCATAAACATGGAGTGCATGATTGCATTCATCCGATACTTTAGATATGATACAACTTGTAGCCGTAGCTCTTTGTAATTTCGTTCTTCAGCTCAAGCATCTATTACTGCACTGGATGTCAAAATAATCATGCAAGTATGTGGTTATGTAAAAACCGTTAAGCTGTCAGTGCACGAAACTGTAATGTGACAAAAGATATTGTGGATAGCGTTACAAATTTGTGACATGAACGTGGTAACAGAGATGTGGCTGAGAGCATAAAGGACAAAGGTACAGTCGCCAGAGAAATTGTCGCGACTGATTTGATTGTCCGCGCCGACGCGCACTTTGTCGGCGCCGAGCCTCGTAATGTACACGATACAAGTCAACGCGAGCTGCGAGCTTCACAAAACAACGAACGTACAACGTCTTTATAACCTTCACCACCGTAACTGATATAACTGAGAACAATTCAGCTCTTAAATATGGAATAAGTTTGTCTTAGAATAATAGTTTAGGAGCATTGAGAAAATTAAGGTATTCAACAAATATTCGTGTTTTTTTTAGTAAATTGAACAATGTCATCAATATCAGCTTCAACCTTGAGTACTTACAGATTATCGCCCAATATACAATCCGTTTTATCTAGACACGTACCTGCAACAAAGAACACAACAACTTTCAATATCACACTAGCATTAAATAAAGTAACATTTATATTGTGCGCAACACAAAAGGGTGCGCTGACTGCCGGCACAATAAAAGGGCCTCAATAAACAGTCTTTACTGGTGTGACAGTAAGCCTTAAGTTATAACACATAAGCGTCACGGGGTGGCGACTGGCGACTAGATCAGATGACAGATGAGAGGTATCTCAATGTTTTATTGCATCGGAGTTTTTGTAGAGAAACGTGACTTCCGAGGAGCGTTGACCCCGCTACTGACTCCTGTAGGATGTCGAGATAACTCGCCACCGTGAGATAGCTCCCGATGCATATCTTACTCCCCTAACCGCCTTTTAGGGGCTTTCTGTTAATCAGTTACCCTATATGGCATCTAATGACGGATATGAAGCAGTTCCAAAAAAGGAAATTAATTTCTGTGGAGATAAGTTGTTTTATAGTACAAAGCTCCGAACAGGGCCCTATTTCTCAGATGTGGACGAACGTATTAAAATAATAAATCACTGCCAAACGTAAACATATGCTTCAGTAACATGCAGTTGTTACGCCTGTAAATAATCATCGTGTCGTTAAATTTACATACAGCAATAAGTCTGGGAGGATACGAGTAAATCCGAGTCGTCTCGTAAAACGAGACCACAACCGCTTTCCGCAAAACTCATAAGGCATAATGACAGTGCAGTTCTCGTAAATAAAATTGAAACATATCCCGGTATGTTTTCGGCGACATGTGTCGACCGAAATGGTGTCCGCGCTGTGAAGTTGTGACCAGACCAGACCTTGTTATTCGTGTAAACAAGAATATTGAAGTTTCTGGCACGTCTGGGTAGTAGAAGTCGTTCTAAGAACAACCTAAGTATTCGTATAAAAAAGTTTATCTTGAATCGAGACGGTCCCTCGGCTTTCTAGTGACCTTATACAAACTGTATCGACCCAAGACTTGAGTTAATCTTTCAGATACATTTCTCCCACTTTCATTGCCATACGATTAAGCATCTCTCAGGCGTCTTATAATAGTAAGAAAGTTAAAGAACGCTTACATTTGATCTCTGTGAAGGCAATCGAAACTGAACACATAAACAAGAGCTAAAACTACCGGCTCGCTGACGGACCTCATATACGAACTGGTGATTGACTTATTATCCGGTCTAATAATAAACCCACTTTACAGTGTATACCGCTATCCAAAGCAAATGTCTTTCTTTTCATCACTGATAACATGAATAGGAAGACATTATACACTTCTTACAATGAACTTTTATTTACAAAGTCGTTCTGAAGTTACTGTTAGCAAAGAAGTACGAATAGTGTCAGTTGGTAGCAATACTTCCTGGAAAAACAAGGAAATTAATGGCGATGTTAAATATTAGGCAGACACTGTAATTACTCAAGTGCAAAGAGAATCCATTATGAGTGTTTGTTGTTTTGAAAAGCCTTGCCACAAAATGTCTGAAGTAGCTAAGGGCAGAGATAAAACAAGTGTGCAACAAACAACTCTGCCTGAAGCGAGTCCCACTGATGGTATTTTCACACGCCACAGATACAACATAGCGCCAGTAGCCGACTTGGGCGGGCTGCCGACGGTGGCTATTTTAAATATAATTGCAGCCTCCATGCACTGCCCGCAACGTTTGTTGTCCGACCACTATGAATACAGTTCTGCAATAAACTTTGTTTTTTATTGTAACCGCACGGAGATAAACGAACAGGAGCTTACTTCGTCGTTGCTATAAAAATGTGGCAAATATAGCAACTAAACGCCTGCGTGAACTGTCTTCAGTTCTCTGGAGCACCGTATGTGCGGCTTGACTTATTGCTTGATTTGAAGGAGTGTTATTTCCTACTCATCCAATTTTATTTTCACCACGGTTTCTAAGATAGTTGAATCATCTCCTTGGGAATATGACTCTGTCTTAGATTTATAGTTTCAATCTTGGTGATCATCAGTATTATGTCCGCTTGTATCTAACATACCCTAGTTAACCTAGCTTCTTCCATTTTGTAATGTGAACTAATTATCCACAAGTGACTACTTGATTTACCTAACGATGTGCAAATAGAAACATGTGTAACGCATGTATGAAATTAATGAGTTAGCACATTAGTACTCCCACGGACGGATTACACAGTGGTTTACCTCACGGTCGGTATCGATTGAAAATGCAATTTATTCTCACCGAACACCAAAAGCAGAGTGCAAATAAACTGATTTGCGTGCAAATATTGAAGTCTGAATGGTTTGCGGTCAACTTTATTGAACTTTTTATGGAATTTCGACGTGAGTTTTTTATCGAATCGTGCGTTTGCAATGCAGAATGCAATATTTATGAAAATGCAATCTACATTGCTTGCTTACTTTACTTACTTTGCTTTACAAAAATATTCTATACCAAATAGAACTATAGTGATAAATTTTCCACATACAATGGCACTTCCAACCAAAATGTTTACATTCCCGAACGATTATAATCTTAGTTAATTTGTTCTGATCGAGTGTGGGCATGTGAATGGAGCAGCACAGCTATCGATACGCGCTGGCATTCATATAATTACCGACGATATGTATAACATTACAGATACACAGGACATGTGTCCCACTATTAAGACGATAAGTTAACCCAACGGCGCCATATGCAGTAATTTATTCCCAGCTATTATTGTATAACAAAACTATGCGTCTACGCTACGATACGAAAATAAAATCGCTACAAGAATCGTCTCTGAAACGCCTGCAATTTAAAGATGACGAGACTGGTTCTCACAAAAAGAAATATAGCTGGAAGAACTTTGTTTTATTGCGGAGATATATCTCACAAGGGATACAATGTAGGCACGAGAATTTAGGCAAAGTGCTTGCCCTTTTCAACAAGACAAATTCGCCGTCGATATTACGCTTACGTAACAAACAAATATACATAATGTTATACGTGTACCAATCACTTCAACGAGTAAAAAGAAAAGATTTTCGCGACGAAAAACCTCTCGGGGAAAACTGCTTTCCTCTACATTAAGTTCCATCCCTGATTAAGCAAAACAAAAACACGGGAAAGTCTCCGGAGTCAAGAGCTCAAGCGACGCAATTTGCTACATTTCCATTACAAGCAGTCCATTTTGTTCAGCAATTACTCGCGAGTTTTATTACGTACTCCATTGCTAATTAACCTGGATAACAGTTTACGCTGTTGGCTCTCGCAAGTGAATTAAAAACATGAGTTTTACTGTTTCTGTTTCAGTACATTTTATTGTTCCATTAAAGCATATCGGTTATACGCTGTCTACGCTGACTCTGCATGACATTAAAAATTTGTCGGCAGTCTGACATCTCCGGCTAGTGTTGAATAATTCATTAATTGTAGCGTCGATTGAATTAAAGGTTGTATCTCAGTCTCGACATGGTATCGGTGCTCTATTTGCATATCAGAAATGTTCCGATGTGCACCAGATGTCGCTACATAGCTGTTGATAAGTTATCGACTAACAAACGTGTTAGAGGTCCGAATAGGAGTCTATTAATAGTCCATTCAGTTAAAGATTTATCCATATAAAGTTTGTTTTATCTTTCATTCAGACTATTTAAGGTTATGAATGCAGATGATGTGGTCCCAGAAAGGTCTAAAAGAGATTTTTATAATTATATACTGTCGTTTTAAAGCTTTTCTAAGCCCAAAAACGACGGTAGCAGAACAGAAGCTGCGTGTATCCCAGATGGAGTCACGACATTCACGACAGATGCATTCAATCTATCTGATTATATTTACACACGAATTCTTCATTATACAACCTGCTACCTTTTATATGAACTGAACTCTTAGCATTAGGTACTCATTTTACAAGTGATAGCTACAACGCGATAAACATGAATCTATACTGCGTAGAAAACGGAGTGTCCTTTATGCAAATGTGTACCTTTATTACCTAACCGGCCTTCCAGACAATCTATGCTAATCCATTTTGTTGGAATTGGACAATTTAATCAGAGTCGGACAAATCACAACTGTATAATCTAATCACATCTTCCTACTCAATAAAATAGCCATAAAAAACGAAGATTAAAGCGAAGGAAAAGACGACAAGACGAATGGTATCGATATTGGCGCCCAACACGGAATTCTAAGAAGGAATCCCATTCGATTCAGTTCGCTACAAGTACAACGCGACGCCTCCACCCATTATACATTCAATGTGCATCGACTCTTTATCATTTTAGGGCGAGCACGAATGTTAATCGAGTCGGTAAAGTGTATTTTTATACACATCATTTCTTAAAATCGTGCGTTGATATCAATTTGTTAGGACGTGACTTGAATTTGATGATGTAAGCGTGGGCGCTCGTGCCACTGTAATCCGAAAAAATAGAGCCACACATGAAGGGAGAATGACTGCTGTTGGCACTTTTAGCGAATGATTTATGATGCTGAGAAAAGCTTCCTATTCCACTCGCAAATTTGTCATTATATTGTGAAATGTTCTTGCTACTTACAAGCCTTATTTATGTACTAAAGCAATGATATTGAAAAAGAGCGAATTATTCATGATTGTTTTTGCTTCTACCAGCAAATCGCAGACATTTAAATCAAATAATCCTACTAAATAACTACACACAGAGATATTTTTTATTTGGAGTTATATCTCGCTTCTCAACCTATGAGGTTGTCGGCCGCTTAACCTTACTTGCCTGTGGGTACCTTAATAAAGTGAGGCTTCCAGCCAAGGCTTAAAAAGTTAAGACTAGAGCGACTACTCACTAAGGGCACCCTGTGGGATACAGACTTCGGCTAAGGTCATCGCTGGTAGAGGGCAACAAAAGACGGGCTGGATCGGACTGAACGCAGAGTTCAATGAAACAAAGCATAAATAAACCCACCCAATAATTAGGGCAACCGATAAATGTTAGCATCCAGTTGAAAAGAAAATTAATTTACATCAAATTCAATAAAAAATCCTACAGCCTACTGTAAAAAAAGATCATAAAAAAATTAAACGTGCTACCTCCACAAAGAAATATCCTTGTCAGCCGATAAAACCTTTGTGCTCATTTTAACAGGGATGAAAATAATAAACCTCCTTTATCAGAAAGGAAATTCAATTATCTGTAACATAGTTACTGGTTGAAACGGCGGAGTAACGTCCGGTCGAAACGAGGAAGTTTGAACACCCACGGCTGGGTAGGGTAGTTAGCAGTTGTTTGCATACAACCCAAAGCCCCTTTTTGTCCCGTCCCGAATAATGGTATTGTTAATAGCTAGGTATATATAATATACATCAGTAGATATATGGACCCACAAGTATTTATGTACGCAAGTGATTTACCGCAGGTCCGCAGCCCGTTGACATAGAAAGTTTCCATGTTGCGGTTTGTACGCACCGTTGTCGATTTAAAATTAAATTGTTTCATCTATTTCATCAGCTTCTTATTTTGCTTTGTCCTGTTTTGTGTTTTATATTCAGAAAGAACAATTTGTCTAAACTGATTTTCTTTACTTTCTTTTGTTAAACTGTCAGCAATGAAATCTTGTAACTATACCTTCTTTTTTTACATTTCATCAGCATTGATGTGTATTATTTTCCTGTAAATCACAACTTTTTTTTGAGAATTGTATATATCTTTAACATTATGGCGTGTAACCACCCCCGGGTCCATTGTGTCCCTCTTCTATTATATCTCTTGAAGAGTGGAGACCTGTCTCCCAGCCGTAGGCATATCACTATAGGTATGATTATATTAGATATTGCTTTTTCTATTAAGTTTTTTTGTTTGTCAGGTCTTTAACAAAATGCCTATTTTCTCCTCCGTTTCTAATACCATCCTTGTCCCATTCTATTACATCAGCGTTCTCATAGACTGTCAAATTGGCATCTTTATCAGTTGCCAATATCTAGCCAGCTCGTTTTACAATTCACGTCAGTGAAACGTACCGAACGTGATAGGTTTTCGCAGTTCGACAAATTCATTCTATGAATGTAATATTAGCACTTCGGCACGTGCCTTGTGCCTACGATGAGGTCTTTTTATCTTTTGTAAAATGATCTGGAAATGTTAGGGCAGAAGAGAAATGTCTAATCACATTTCTTTTAGTCAATTGTAATTTATATACGCTTCTTCTTCTAAATTCTGGTATTATTGTAGTAGATAAGCTTTTCTCGTACAGGGTCAGTATCTAGGTTTTCTGCACAAAATTATTTGTGGGATTTATATCGATATTAAGTTCAATATTAGAAACGCTATTAGACAAATACATAAAGCTTGCCCTTACAGTCTTTTTATTGTCTGTCTGTCGTCAGCTAATCACGTTTGCATGACCGTATGGTGCGCTACTAAAAGTAATTGTAACAGGATCTGTGCGCAGGCGACGACGCCACCGCGGGCGGCGTGTCTATCCAGCTCTCCTCTAACCACCGATACATAAACACTTGGCCACCAGACCAACCACTTTCGCGAAACGTGGACCGGCTTTTAGCAAAAATTTGATCAGTGAAAGTCAAGAGTGATACGTAGAGTGCGCCCGCACCGCTCTCAGGGGTTCGTTTGATTAATTTAATCGATAGTCTCGCTAGAATAAATGCAACATACATCATCGAAATTTAAATAAAGAAATTTTGCATAAGATGTTTTATGTGAGTCGTGCGTCCAAACTAGCACTTTACTATTAATGGAAGCTCGTAGACTGAGATGGCTTCGATCGGCAATATCTCCGGCTTGCTGCGTGACGGGTCGCCTTTCTTTTTAATGCTGTCAGTACGGCACATTTAATTAACAAAAGTTAAATTTATGTGTTGTCCTCCCCGGTCGCTTCAAAAGACCAGACAATATTTCACCGCGGCGATAACTGCGGACGTAACAACAGTCATTTATATTAACTTATCTGAAAAATTCCGAACGGACAGGATCTTCGTTGAACCTTATGTTATCAGATGGCAACGATATTCAAAAGATCCCATTATGTTTTAAACTTTCTCTTTTATAGATTTTTATTGCAGTCGATTCAAGACATAGTGCTTTTGTAGCAATAGATCAATTTACAATTTTCCATTAGCATTAAAATCAAGTTGTTATCGTTCCATTAAAATCCCCTTATCGTTCTATGGACATTACTAAATCGTAAACACGATATTCAGTTCCTAATCATAAAGATTGTCTATCTTGTTTTTATATGATTATGTAAAACGACCTCAAACAGTTTCCATATACGTATAGAGCCTCAAATATACTTTTAGAATCGAACGCATTTTGTAGACAATGTTATGTAAATGATAAGAGAGATAGGTAGCAATGTAGCAATAGTTTATCATAAATGTTAGATTGAATTGAATAGGTAGCCACGCAAGTGCATATCTAGAGAGCCAATATACTTAGCGGGCAGTAGCTCCGCAGCTCGGTTGATCGGGTCGCTATCGTCAGATATGGAGTCAATTTGCAGTAATGCGGCGGGCAGGTTCACGTTACTTTTTATAACACATTCGGGGTCGTTGACTGCAGACTAAACAACACATAGTACCTGCAAGGTGTCAATGCACTGGGAAAACATCCGACCTTCGTTACAATTAGACATTGTTAGGTTGCGAGAGCTACCTACATCTTCCGCGGATCGATCGCTTTGTTCAAAAAATTGAACCTCATTTGTTTTTGGTTACGTTTGATTGCGAAAGTGTGCGTGCGTGCCTTGTATGTCCCATACTCTAGATATCCTATACTAGTGTCTAGATTCAAGCTGTGGGTGCAATATCTGCACGTGCGTCGGTTTCAGCTATCGATACTGTATTGCCTGAACAATAAACTAAATCTGATCTACGTCATCCCTGTTTATTGCACTCTTTTAGAATTTTCAATTATCAGCAGAATTGATAGTGCCTATCACAGTAACGCACTTTTTTGTTGTTGCCAACGACTAAATTGTTTTCGTGTTTCAATTACTTCATGTGGAGCAGGTTTGTACACCTACTTAAAGGTTATTTTATAATCTGTGTGTAACATGTAAAAAACGGTCGTAGCCAGCTTAATTGTTGCCAAATATGCAATCGAGATAGAAGAACAACCACAATATATTACTTGTCTTTCCATCTTAATGTATTCTTAGAAATGCTTTCAAAGGCTACATGTGGCTTTAGAAAGATCGAATGATAAACGACATCGCAAAATGGACCGGTCCAAGAAGTCATCAGAATACAGCGAGTGTCATCCTGCTGTCGCCGCACGGCCGGCCGCTGCGATTTATCATCCTCTTGTATAGGCACTCTAATTGCGACAACTTGTCGCCATGTCCAATCGTAAAGACGATATCTCCCCTTATTCCGCGCCGCGGTTCGCGACAGCCCTTATTTCAATTAAACTTTGTCCAACTCCAACATTCACAAACGCAGTGCCGTTTTGTAAAACTGCTGTTTATTCCCCATTTAAAGTTCAATGAACCGCAATTAGCAGTTAAGAAATTATACTATGAGCACCTTAAGAGGGGTCGTTGGATGAATTTAAATTAGGAACTTTGTAAAATTTAAATCCCAGCATAACATTATTGATGATGATGAAAGATTTATTAAGGCTTTCACTGTTTAGATAAACAACTTGAGGAGAACAATAGACGTATTGGTTGAAGCACTTGGGGCGAATTGATATGTGTAATGTTCGACCGAATTACCTACATACATGGCTCGGTCTGGTCGACTGCGAAATGGTCTACACTGTAGGCGCACTGTCTATTTGCATTTTGCACGTACTTACTAATGTTATTTGTCACAGTTACCTACTAAGCAATAAATGTCGTCTCAGATAGATTGATGATTAGGATTATTGATTTATTACTTCACGATCTAGGTCGATAGGACCGGGCGTAGTGCTGCAAAATCGCGCGAGCTCGACTGATCTATTGACCCGTCATATAAAACCGCTTGAACGTTTATTAGCAAAGTCAAGATCGTCTTTTACGAGTCTGTTGGCTGAGCTGATTGTATCTGGGTTACTGATACGAGTTACGATAACATTCGAAGGTGATCGGCGATCTTCCGACTCTACAATTTTTAGCATGACCCGTTGGTATGACTTGTATATAAAAGCAACCAGTTGTACGGTTAAAACTAGATATTTATACGTATTTACTTGTAATTTTACCAAGTTGCAAAATTGTAACGAGCCCAATTAATCTTAGTTTTAACGGTTTGTTTGGTCAGAAATAATGATTGTGGGGGCACTGTGGGCAGCCCTGTGCCCACGGGTCAATATATAACCAATCCTTCACGGTCAGTGGAGGCCCTTTGTTTCGTTTTCATTTAAAACAGGAATTGCATATCACAAACCGAACTCCATTAAACTAACCGCTACACAATTTTCGGGGAGACTTGCGAATACCTGCGTTGTAATCAAACTGGGCTCAGCGTTTAGTTCGGCGTGATTCTTGAATAGTTTTACATATAAAGTGAACACGAAATAAGTCTTGACAAGTTGTTAAACACTGTCGATACGAGCTACCTGTTATAGAAGTTAAAGTGTTACCGAACTTCCCGGAGACATATACACTTATATCTATTACACTATCAGCATAATATCTAAGACTGAAGAAGATCTACAAACTTGGCACGAGTCCTTCGAGCTCTGCTTAAGCACTTGACATAGGAACGAGTGAGATTATATTAAAAAAAAAAAAAAACAACCATAACAACTTTTATATCTTTATGGCAATGTGTCGCCGAGTCCACGGCATAACATGCCACATGTGCTCCTACGGAATGGACCACAATCCGTGTGCAATTGCCACTTGCCTGTATTAGCTTTCAATGATATTACGGCTTAAGTGCAAGAAGCTATTAAGTCGACATTAGGTTGCCTGAGGCCGGTGGCGGCGCGGCGAGACGACCCGCTTGCCGGGGGCCACCGTTTGATTAGCTTGTTACACCGAGTATTTGCTCTGGTTTTCGCGGCGTGTCTTATCTATACACGACCGTCGTCCCATATCATCTTACAAGAGCAATACATACGTGATATGAATCTCTGCTGATGGTAGATATCTTTTGTTTACATAACCCCCTTACAAGAATCTGGTTCTTTCTGCAAAAGTAATAATAAACTCATTTATGTCTCTCTCGTGCCCTACAATTAACATTGAGATAGTATCTCGCCAATAATTGCTGTGCAAATTATTGAGTCGTGAAATGTACCGCGGACGAAGTTAAAAGGTTAACAGGGTTATTGTGATGGTTTGTATCGATTGTGGTGGCTCGTGACGGAGATGTCCTCAAGTCCTCGCTAGGCGAGGCGCGAGGTTGCGCGGGAGAGGGCTGTGCTGCGCCCGCGCCGGCCTCGATGTGCCGCCGCCTTATATGGCGCTGGCGGCCGACGGGCTCGGCAACTTGCGACAGGCCAGGTATTTTAGGCTCAGGCCCTAAATTGTTTACGTGCAACTCGCATGCGTTTAATTTCATTTAAAATGTCATGGCGCTACTTAACAAGTGTTACATTTGCGTTTAATATTGCAACTTGCCGGCGACATCTTAATTAATCACTTCTGATTATAGTTAAACGTTTTCAAACGACATTTCAATCATGACAACCTATATGTTACGTACAGAAATAAGATTCCTAAGTAGACTAAGATAAATACTAAGGTCAAATTCCTAAAGGCAATCGTCAACTACGGAACAAAAACAGTTTTAATGACATGGCCAAAAATGTCACCGATCTCCAAACTAGGTCGAACAATCGAAGCGTCGGGAGATACAGGAGCGATGGGTTATTATGTAGCCTAATAAGGGGGTCGGAGCATTCCCGGACTGGTCCAAAGTACGCCGCCGAGGACGGCGCGGGCGCACAAGAACCAGCCGAATACTGGTCGCGGTTATTTAAGGAACAGGCAGTTCTGCGAAACCACGCACGCGATGCGCGTAGTTATCGTAATTTGGACGCTTTTGATTTTTTTGCCGTTTTCTCAAAACTGGCTTTGACTCCGTGAATCCGGAGGAAAACACTGCTCACTGTCTTGTTATGCACGAATTCCGAAGTACATAACTGAATAAAAATACATGAATATTAAAAAAACTCAATTAGTTGGAGATTGAAATAAAGTCACACGAACGTTGCTTCACACGTCGACACGTCGTTAGTGAAATCGCTGTCACAAATCGTTTATATGTTCCAGAGTTATGCAACTTCGTTGAACAAAAATACTGCTGTGTTTTA
Source organism: Aporophyla nigra (assembly GCA_947507805.1). Taxonomy (NCBI): domain Eukaryota; kingdom Metazoa; phylum Arthropoda; class Insecta; order Lepidoptera; family Noctuidae; genus Aporophyla; species Aporophyla nigra. The sequence goes on along the minus strand of OX382309.1, from coordinate 15,305,193 downwards.
ACTGTGACACGTTCTGTTTACGTTACCTACATTCAGAGGTAGATTACTTTCTTGGAACTAACATAAATATGTTCAGTAGGTAAGAAATGCCACATAAAGTATTAAATGCTCGATAACCAAAACAGAACCGCGCACTTATCGCTTTATCGATACATTATCAGTATCGATAAAGGAACCGTACAAAGTGCGGATATCTACGAATCGGACGAGATAACCGTGCAATGTAAAGGTAAAACGTATGTGGACCGAGAGTGAGCACTCCGTACACCGCGCAATGCAAGAAATGCAACATGAATAAGGACGCGTTCAAAACAATCTTACTCACTTGTATTAATAGCGATGCTCTAAATGATAAACAGTCACACACACAGTCTAGATATTCATTTGATAATCACTTATGCAGAAATACTTACGTATAGTAGGTATCCTGGCAAATTCGTTATCAAATGTGGAAACTCCGGCGCGGCGGCAGACAAAGTTACTTCCAATGAATATTCCACAGCTAATATCCCAGTCAGTCTCGTATAGTAACTAGGTACGTACGACACGAGACATATTACTGCAACAATTACCAATATTACCATATCCAGTAATAACAGTACGAACGGTTACTAAACGAACATGCACATAACACGCGCCGGACATATGAGCCAATAATATCATGCTTAATGCTCGGAGCCGATGCTCGTTCCATTATCGTTATGGACCCAGCCAAGATGCAGACAATGTACTTACGATAAGCATACTGCCTCAGGATAACCTAGTTAGCAGAAACGCTTCTTATGTTGGTATGCACCGTCTAAAGCGTCCTTAACGTTGTCTAGACGTACGTAATAAAAGTAGACTTAAAATAAAATTCTCTACTTTTAAATATTCTCTTGAATAATAAAATAACTTGCATCATATTTTACTTGAGAAACTTTACATATTTTGGTATTAAACTGTTGAACGTATTCGATGAAGTTGCAAAGGATTCCATAAAAAGCTTGTATTTTACAGCTTTACGAGTAAGTACCGAGAACCTTTAAGTGCAATTACTTCCTTACTGATTTAAAAGAGTAGGCGTTAACGTTGAAACACAATAAGCTAGTGCAGTTCATTTACAGCACTTTATAACTACCATAAACCAGCTTATCTGAAATACGATTAACATCCGCATAGATTTGTATTCAAGGAAGTTCAAATTAATACTTAGTTTTTGGCACTCTTAATTTAAATTCACTCATTCATCTGCACTAGTGGTCGAAATTGGACGCTGTCTTTTTTACAATACTATTAATTTCTGATATACCTATCTATACAAATAAATAAAATTGAAGTGTCTGTTTGTAATTTCAAATGAACAGTTTTTCACTAAATGCATATAAAAGTATAAACGGTACATACATCTATACAAATAAATAAAATCAAAAATACATTTTTTCAAATTTTTGTCTGTCTGTTTGTTCCGACTAATCTCTGAAACAGCTGGACCAATTTTGACGGGACTATGACTGGCAGATAGCTGACGTTATAAGGAGTAACATAATGCTTCTTTTTGTCTGAGGAGCACGTCTCTGTGTGATAATTTGCGAACACCACGCGCGTGAAGCCGAGGGCACAGCTAGTATACATAATAAAGATAGATAACTAAGGTTTATGGGATGTACACAATATTATAACCCGAAGTGTGCAAATGTTCACATGTGCAGTTAAAATTAAATGATGTCATAGATTATAATTAATTTGTACGACAATATTTGAATGTCAAAATAATTGTTATTTATGTTTATCAAAATTAAATTTTTCCATTACATCATGTTTCATATAATTACTTAATGTATGTAACATTCGATTGCTCAATCTGAAAGTGTGGGAATCAACCATATTCTGATGATTTGCATTATAATTGTGAATAATTATAAGATTGTACTTATCATCAAAATATAATCAGTGCCACTACCATTCATCAGTTATTCTTGATATTTAGCCTTATTTAAAGGTAAATCAAGGCGACACAATACCCATTTAGGCATTGATAAATATAGAATGCAGCTAACAATGCCAATAAAGAAAATAAAAGACATCAGGAACGTCACTATTGAAAAAAATCGCATCATCAGCGAAAAGTTTAGATTTCAGCAAATAAACAAAAACATGTGATTGTATTCTAATAACAAACGCTTTTCATGTAAAAAATATCTTTCCCTTATAAGTTCATGGAAGAGCATTCTTCTACGGTCCAAAGTCACGCATTTCGAGGCTTGCTTTTTGTTCGAGAGGACATTTACGCGACCCTAGCTGCCTTATACAGTATACAGAAAAACAAGCAGACTTCCACACGGCACACAATAAACTGTAAATTATTCTACATAAAGATTTTATTAGCATCGTAAAAGGTTCCACAAAAGCATAACTTTCAATAAATGCAACTAGTTCTTTTGTTGCTTATAAAAGATCGTAATAAACCTGAAAAGAATATCGTTATAAAATTCATTTCTTTTCTACATTCCTTTAAATTCAGAGATAGTAAGGTAATTAAAATTATGCTACCTACTTGTTCTAACAATTTTACTTATTCAATATTTATAAGGACTTTGTATTAATGAGGTTGTCTATCTGTCTTAGCTTGAGCATAAAGGTAACTCGGTCTACAGATTAGACGCCGCAGTCGCTTCTTAGAACTTGTGAGTCATGTTAGAACCATGCAAGTTTCTGTTAGATGTACCTACACGGACATCGAACCGACTATCTTGAGGTGTGACCCTATTTACTTAACGCCAAATGACGAAATTCATTCAGGCAGATAATTGTTGTTTCAAGAAAAATTTAGTGTTATTCATCGTTCGCTGTAATAACTGTCTCATATTAGTTAGACCAAGCAGTTTAACTAAAGTTGCTTGTTTAAGGAAAGTAGGACTACCTCCTCGTGTATCCACTTCCCGTTTTTCTAATTATACATCGTATTTAGTTCGAGAAAACTAGCTTAATGGCCGCGAAGACGTGTTTCACTACAAAATGCACGCTATAATTCTACCTAAGTTAATGTTATGGCGTCCCCAAGCAACGCAAACTAAAGAAATGTGAAAATAGTGGCCCAAAATAGCCGTCTCCAACCTTGCACCCGCCTGGTGGATCAATAGAGCCTTGAACTTAGAGCCGCGCTGAACTTAACGCAGCCAAATGGAGCTCTACATTATTTTGGTAAGTACTACACACGTAGCTGACATACAATATAAGCAACAGATTTTTTGTGATCCAATTTTATTTGTAGGTATTTTTACTTATCAGTAGTTTAACAAAGATTTATTTAGTCGCATTTCGCATGTGTTTTGTTTTGTAGAAATTAACATAAAATGAGTAAAATCCTACTAATATTATTAATTTGAGAGTTTGTATGTTGACATGTGTTTGTTACTCAATCACGCTAAAACGGCTGAACGAATTTGAATGAAATTTGGCAGGCAGATAGTTTATAACATGGATGAACACATAGGATACTCTTTTATCCCGGTAGTAAGTTCCCGTGGAATCATTTCCTACCACCACGACACATCGCGAAACCGATGGTAAAAGCTATTGATTCGTTTTATAATTTTCCCCTAGACGACATTCTCACTCTATTTATATGACTTTTAGAAAGACCTCAATCGAAATAATGCTTTGGGCTGCTTTCGCGAGGACTCCAATCGCAAATGCCAATTTTAATCGAAAATAGAATCAAGACGCTACATATTAAATCTAATACTTATCATAGATCTTCTTAGAAGCATTTGTGGGAGCTTTATCTTAGATCTTAATTATTAGTGTTAATCTTGGTCGTTTCGGCTCCCTACATGTGCTCAAACAAATTAATTGGAATAGTCACGCTCACCGCTTGTCAATATCAATACAAATTGTTCGCCCACATCCTGTGTAAGGCTCCTTTCCTTCTAAGTGTTTTTAGATGTAGACAAAGAGACTCATTTATAATAATAATATCGTCTTCTTTTTCCTTTTAATCTGGACTGGATTAATAAAGCTTTGAGATGTTACTAAGGTTTGCGTCGCTCTGATGCGGACAAGGGCTTTTAGTCTGAAGGCTGAATTATTCCGTTTGGTTTGGCTGGCCCCGGAGTTACTACGGTAACACATACCTATCTACAGACCAGCGAGGTAGGTTCCTATCTAGAATCCTTTAAATATTTAAATCACACATTTTTTTTTTTTAAGAATGGTAACGTTGTTGGCCAGAATTTTTAAAGATTTGTAACATTTACGTCATCAACTTGCAATCAATTTCCTCACGAATTGACCTATGCTGGAAATTTGGAGAGAAATACAGCTTCATTAGCATCGAAAGTGTTCAGTTTTTTTTTTCTTTTTCCGCCACTTTAAGGATTTTGATGTTCGGTTGGGCGGTCAATTACCAATCCATTTTATTTGTACTACAACCGCCCGCATTGATCCTTGGGCCCAATTCTGCTGCCGTCAAGTTTATGATCACACATAGACAGTTCTCGTGTAGTGTTCTATGATATAGCTCCTAGGTACATACTCAACCGTTAGACCTACTCACACATAAGCACGTGTCCAATGTGGTCCAATCATGTTTTAAGAATTGCACGTATAAATACGTATTTTTAGATTCTGCGAATAAGTTCTACAGGTCTACAACCTGTCTGAGAGTTAGATAAGGACGTGTGACTTGGATGAGTTGGATGCGTTGTAAATCGACTTTATGTCAACTTCAGACTTATTTATCGATTCGTACGTATTTTGCTCGAATCGGATGAATCGATACCTACTTTTAAATGATGTATTATTTTCTATAGGCGATTCGCGCGAAGTAAATTTATTTGTAGACGAATCGACAACTTTTGCAGTAACCTTTTAAAATTCAAAACATGCTAATTGCCAATATTTAGGTACTTCTGGAGGTGTTGATTTGCCTACAAATAAATTAACATTGTACGATCCGCCGATAGAAAATAATACACTATTTAAAAGTGTCGATTCTAGCGAGTAAATGTTGTGCCAATCACTAATACCTAATCATAACTTTAAATGGTGATTTACTGAAAATCGAGATGACTGCTCTAAGAAGAGATGACTATGTACACTTTTTTTTTAAATTAATCATCATCTGCCTAGCCTTTATCTTATGTTTTTTTTTTTTGGGTCAGCTTCCAGTCTTACCGGATGCAGCTGAAACCAGCAGTATTTTACATGGAGCGACTGCCTATCTGACTTTTTTTAAATGAATGAAATGCACCGACCCCAGCGTGGTTTAACCAGACTCGATTAATCGAATGAACCCCAAGATTAGCACTAGCCCCTAAAGCCTCATGTTTCATGGTGCTACAGAGACCATTGCATATCAAGGAGTAGACCGGGGGGCGCCATAACGGTAGAGAAGACGTGCCTTCATAAAAACTTAATTTTAAAATTGCGTTTTGGGAAGCACGGTAGTGCAGAGGTCCAAGTTCGATGCTCGCGTTTATTTTCTTTTTAATTTCTTATGAATCTTAAGAACTATAGTCGTCTGTTCTACGACAGAAGGTTATTAATTAGATTATATAATCGATAGAGCATCTATATTTTATTGTAGATAAATGCACTGACGTTAGAATTTACGTAATAAACCTGTCATTGTATCCTTGCATAATATGTAGTTATTTTTAGACTTGACGGAGACGGGACTAAATCAATGTCTGTGCGTAAGCATCAGTGATTTGTGTGAAACACTCCTGATAAGAAGTTGAACGGTTTGCGCAGATACAGTCCTATCGGGTGTCACAATCAGTCACGCTGTTTACGTTTCAGTGCTACGCAACGAAAAACTTTGACTAGGTACCTGTCTACTTATCTTTCGATATCAGGTGCCTACAATGCCAACGTGCAATTATTCACATATTTTATAAAAATAAATTAAATATCAAGTAACGCTATTACGCCTTTTTGGCATAAATAATGCTTGTTCAAGTAAGAGACCCTGAAAATTTGCAACCTACCTACTAATTGTTGATATGAACACGACAATAATCATTTTATGTACTCATGTGAAAGTGTTTTCAATACTTATAAATAAGTCGGTATTATATTTGCTAAGACATACCAGTTTTATCAAAGATGTCAAGTGGATAGTTATGTATTTATTTTTCAACCTGTTCAGTCTTCTACTTATCAAATATAATATAATTTTATAAACAATCGCTATCGAGTTCAGTTTTAATTTTTGATTAGCCAAGATTATAATTGGATATAGGTATCTAATCATTAGGTAATGCTCTCTATTCTTAATTAGACACGAAAAAGCTCCTTAGTATTTTTCCTTTTTTTTTTTAGTAATACTATTTGACAACGATAAAATTATTTTCTTTTCATTTGGGCATGTGCAATATGCCTCACTCAACCATTGCTATGCTGTAACCAACAGAATATAACTTAACTACTTAATTTATTAATCAATTATTGATAACGCATCCATAGGTACACAGCACCGCTCCGGCACACACGCGGCATGCCGCACGGCGGTGACGTCGGAGGAGTCGAGCTGGACTCACCTGCGTGGGCAGCACCGTCTCCCGGCCCAGGGGTATCGACATTTTGCTAGCGGCGCCGCCGGCCGCGCCCCGGCGCCCGCCCGCGCCGCACCATCCACCGACCCTCCACCACGGGCCTCGCGCCCGCTCCCCGGCTCCCACCGACGCTCACCACAAACAAGAAAAACACTTTCCCGATAACGCGACTTTTCACGACTTTACAGGATCCCAGCACCTCAGCTGTCTTGACGTATCTCGGAGACAATCCCACACATCACGAGCAAATCCTCATTCATACAAAGTATCACTTATAAATATAACTAATTCGATGTATATGTATAATCAGAATACGGCAGTGTTTAAAAGCGCGATAAAATTTACGCACCGGACTAGCAACCACCCCGTGCGGCGCGAGCGTGCGACTGACGCGCCGCCACAGGCCGCGGCCGCCGCGCGCATCGCTCACCCCGCGCCTTCGTACGAAACCCTCGCGCCTTTCGGCACACTCGCAAACCATTCGTATAGGGTCGCGACACAGCCTCCTTCATCTCAGGCTGTACGCTCAGAATCCTTACGGCTGATCACATGGACACGTGCCGCGGACACGGGCGTAGTGCGGTTATCGAGCGCGCGTACACATGCGCAGTGGGCAGCACTATCACCGTGTCGTGGCTCATTCATTTGTACGTCTCGCCTCGAATAGCGCACACCTGAGCAAATATTATGGAACCGGACGACAATAGATCCGTTGTTTCGAAATGTACAATTATCGGAGCAAGGCAGGCAGTCTGGAGCTTAATTTGTTTGCCTCATTAAACGTTAGATTGGCGTAAAATTGTTGCAAACATGAATATAACTTTTGTATACTTTGAGTAAGTTTACCTTCTTAGTTTACAATCATTCTTAATTAATAACTCAATCTAAGCAATAGGTAAAAACCTTAATACCAAATAAATCAAAACGCATAAAAATCTGTTACAAGTTACAGCTGTTTAGAACTTGGCGAAAATGGGGCGCACTTCCGTGCCCCCAGAGCGTTTCAGGAAAAATGCATTAAAAAAAATCGAAACAACGATGCGCTCACTTTTCTAAGCGATGTTTCCGTCATAATTGCATATTTCGGAAGGGTGCACACTGCAAGGAGTGGACCTGCGTGGGCGCAGCTCGAGGCTGTATACCTACTCAATCGGTTCGCCCACTTTTCCTTTCTACTACGTTCACTGTTCCAGATTACGTCATTATCTATACTAGGTAGGTATCGGTGTTTAGTTGACTCCTCGTTACCTTCGCCGCCGTGGGACGAAACAGGCGAATGTACCTACATGCCTACCTAGGTACAAAGATGTAGATGTACCTACATGCCTACCTAGGTACAAAGAAGAGACTAGTAGATAGGTACCTAGGTAAGTACTTTGTTGAAAGCTTGAACTTTCTATCAAGTAGGTACGTATTTCTTATGCTATTCTCTACTTCTGCTTACCTAAATGTGAGGATGAAGCCCAAGAAGAACCTAATTGAATTCGTAGCGTTAAATCTGAAAACCTCGCGTTATGTTATATGAAAGCTTTTACTAATAGAAAATCGCACAAAAGCTCATTGTTTCAGCAACAAAATGTCAATGTTGACAACTTATATATTTTCTAAACATTACAACATTGGTACAAAGACATTAAATTATAATACCTATATTTATTGGTATCTTGCTGGTTCAAATCTGGAAGGGGATCTTGAAATATGTATATGGGCCAATTTGATTGAGTCTGACACATTTAATTAACTCAATGAACACAACGCTCAGCCGCGAAATCGAACTCTGAACCTAACGCTGCCGCGCTGTCCGGTCGGTGCTATTACATTAATGTCTCTCTTTTATCAATACATATGTTATTCTATGGTATTTAATTAATGAATCAGGGATTTAAAACCAGTACGATTTGGGTTACGGTTCAACATTATGGTTTTTAAAAGGTTTTTGTTTTTACGGCTCTAGTTCAAGTTCGGGTTCGGTTCCTAATAAATGTTTCAATATACCGGTCGTACCCGTATCATCGGATTTAAAGGTTTTCTAAGGAAGAAGGGATATGTTTAACGTGTGCCTCATCATAATCAACCTATATTGTTCCCACTGCTGGGATACAGGCCTCCTCTTGATGAGAGGGAGTGGGCCGTAATCTACCACGCGGGCCCAGTGCGGGTTGGTAGACGCCACATGTCTTCGAATTATTGGTTCTAAGACATGCGAAACCGGCACCGGCCTCACGACGTTTTCCTTTACCGTTTTGAGAGAAGTGGTGATGAAATTATTTACACAAAGTAAAGCGCCTGACTGGGTTCGAACTCACGACCTACTACTCGTTAGTCGGGGTCGATACCACTGGGCCACCACAGCTCTCGTGTGCCACGTGTGCCTGGTGTATTTTAACTTTCTGATCGCCTCCGAAATATTGACGAGTGCAAGTATATAATGTACAGTCCGCAAATTAAAATAGTTATAAATAGTAAAAAAATAAGTTTAAGTAATTTACTAATAATTATAATTAGTAGTTTGGATAATCTACATGTAGCACCGTATAAACTCGTTCCAACTTGCTTTGAAGAAGAACCGGTAAAATAAAGGTTTCAATTTAGGTTCCTGTTCCGGTTTTAGTAACGGAACCATTAAATACCGATTCTTTACTTGTATTTTAGGAACCATGAAATCTTTGGAATGAACACTCTGTTATATGTTATTTCAGTGTAAGAAAGGATACTAGGCCGTCAGTAGTGGGTGGAATAAAGTTAGGATGGAATATTGATTCGTCTTTACGGCTGGCGACCTAATTTCGTAACTAAGTACCGAGGTTGCTTCATCAGTACTGAATTAACTGAAGGACTTTTATGAGTAGGTTCTTAGGAGTCAGTCTTGCGATCCCAAGGAGCTTCTCTTCATTTAAAAATTGGTGTTCCAAAGTTAAAATAAATAGGTATACTTTACCTACACACATTACACGACATAGGTAGGTATCTGAAAGTAAAAGCTCTACCTTGGCCTATGTTAGACCTATAATTTCGTCACAACGTTTAATCATAAGTTCACAAAGTATGAAAATACTAGCTTTTGCCAGCGGCTTCGCCCGCGTGGAGGTCGGAAAATATCCCGCAGGAACGTACTACCGGGATAAAAAGTACCCTATGTGTTAATCCAGGTTATAAACTAACTGTGTTCCAAATTTCATCCAAATCCGTTCAGTAGTTTTTGCGTGAAAGAGGAACAAACATCCATACATCTATACATCCATACATACAAACTTTCGCGTTTATAATATTAGTAGGATAGTAGGATTAAAATCCCACAGACGAACTTACCAGAATAAAAACAAAAACCGTCATAACTACTCTTGCTTACTTACATTCTGTGACAAATGTTGATGCTTCGAGATTGTTTTGAATTTCTCAGATCCTCACCACCTCTTTTTCTAGGAGTGACCACATAATTGAACTCACCTGAACACCCTGCATCCCCCCATCGTACATCGTCCATCTTCCATATGTAGTCATTGTAGGCACTTCACATGAATTCCTTCTAAATCCAAATTGCACAAATAACACAGTCTGAACTGCACTTTATTTTTAAAAAGCCGTTGGTCATGAACACGCCACGGACGCAAACTCCGTACTGAATAGTGCTATGCTATGTGACACTGCGGCCTCGACAAATAGACTGTTTAGTGCTTGATTAGCACAACGTGTGCAAATCGTTCGGACTCGCCCGAGCTCCTACAAATTGAAATTGATTGTTCGTTCTCGAGGCGCACTCATTGACGTGATTGAGTAGAATGGATGAAATGGTCCTTGTGAGGCAGTTTGTTACTATTAAGGAACCACAGCCGATACATTCTACACAATTACTGTGAGAGGTGCCGTCAAACACATATTTTCACGTAGTTTGGTACCTGTGTTTTGCTTTGTAAGCCATTGTTTTGTTATTAATTGGAGCAATAGGAATGTGTTACATAAATAAAGCGTGATAACATTTATACTCGATGGATGGATGATAATTTAAAAAAACTTTGTTGGGCAGAAATTTTCTTATCTCCAAGAAAACTATTGTAATGAGAAATAGTATCGTTATACTACATGTATGGTACCACTTTTAGGTTTATCTTCGGAATAAAAGTTGTAAAACTAATAATGCAATAAGGACCCCTACATAGTAGCATTATTGTATTTATCGCTTCTGGTATAAATCCAATCGAACATGTCAAGCCGAACTACACCACTCTAAAACCTGCTCAATGAATGTACATCAGAGTGAAGACATCGTAATTTTGTCATAAAAGTGAGAAGACGGTTGCTAAAAGTTCCTGGCTAACAATGGCCAATAAATCAATCACTTAACATACTTACGGGGGTCACACTGAAAGTTTTTAGAATAGAGATTTATGATTAAAATGAATTTATAAGGGAAAAAGTTGATTGCCGCATTTTTTGGAAGGACGGGTTAATTCGCAAAAATTGTCCTAGAAAAAAAAAAGGACTGTTACTGCAGGTATTGTCTATGGATTGGTCAGTCGTTGTTTAGCAGTTGTCTTGGAAAATGTTAAACAGCAGCGCCCAAGAAGCAGGATCCTCCTCCGCCAAGACCACGCTCCAGCTCACTCCGCTAGACAGACTATCGAATATTTGAGTATAGGTGTGGAGTAAATGAGTCATCCTGCTTAGTCCCGACATGGCACCTTGTGTCTTAGAGGAATTCGCTTTATGGACCCGGAAGATGCTGTGGCTGCGTTTAAAAAAGGCGTAAAAGAGATCCCTAAAGAAGAGCGGGCCCACTGCTTCAGTCAATGGTTCCATCGCATGCGAAGATGCTCAGAAAGGAACGGAGACTACTCCAAAAAGTAATAAAAATATTAATAGGCTTCTGTATGATTATGTTTTTTTATTTTCTCACTCGACCACGTACGGTATTAACATTTATATAAAATTTATTGTCGTCTAAACGACAAGGTAAGGGGAGTAAGAATTTAAATTATTAATGTTTAAAAGTTATGTATTTAATAGAGAAGCAAACGTAACAGCTAATACATTTGTGTTATGGTTTCATCGATTGCTGCGACGAGTCAGCCTCATATCCCTTTCCAGCTCGTACTGCCGCACATCTGCACGTTCCAAGAAGTCGCGTTTGTCCAAATAACTGAAACAAAAGTAGATACAATTGTAACAAACGTATCGGCGAACGAATCGTTTAATCAATCTTGTTTATAGTTGACGTCATCGAAATTCCAGCTAGATATAGTTTCGTAACCAACCTCTAGATACAAAGAGAAGGTATCTAGAGGTTGGTTACGAGACTACGAATCTTAGGTGTATGTTGAGTATTGACTAATAACTAAGATTTGGCAGCCTCGTTCGTCTGGTGGTCGTAAGGGCGCCCACTGAGCATAAGGTCCTGGGTTCAATTCTCAGGTTGCAAAGTGTTATTGGGTTTTTCAAACTCTAATTTCTCAGGAGCAGCCCGGAGTCTAGGTTTGTACCCGGTTAATAGCAATAGGCTCGCCCCCTATTACATGGGACTTGAACATAACAGGCGAAATATGAGTGTAGTAAAGTGCAACTAAACTGAGTGATTTTATGTTAGCAAAGATTTAACTGCCTTAAAGCTCCTTCAGACAAGCGTCAAATTAAATTAATAACTCCAAACAAGATATCTAAATATATTATTTGTTAGTTTTGAATTGGGGTACGACCGCAGGTATTTTGAGTATAGAAAATCAGTATTTTGTATTTTACCCATCACGTCAGTGGAGTTTCGTTAGCGCTTCTTTTTTTTGTGGTTGGGAATTCATCAATTGACGGCTCCCGCTCTAGGGCGGAGCGGGAGGGCGTCTCTGACTTTTACTGACTAAAACCCACCCGTGTTCCTTTAGTTGCCTATATGCCAGGGCCACAGTAACTCTTTCGAACAAATCTCGCGACCCTGGCAGGCATGGGTCCTAGCAGACCCTTTCCATACTGCTGATATCTCTTTGAGGCGCGCGTGGAACACAATGCGCCGTCGAGCCGAGCCTGGTCTTTACCGGGCGGCGAGCTACCCATTGCTCGCCGCCCGCAAGCTCGCCGGGACTCTGCAATGGACTCCCGACACGCGGGGCGTCTTCTCCTGCGGCGGCTAGGGGCGTGAGAGCTCAGAGACTGCCTTTCCCACACGTGGTCCGCCTCCTCCTTCGCGAGCATTACTGCTTCGCAGAAGGAGGTGACGGCTTCTCGCACCAGGGCCGGACGCGAGAGCTCGCCGCCGCCGATCGCCTCCACGAGGACAGGGCGGTGCTCCGACCAGGCAGAGTATACCACCGTATTAGTTTAGTTAGCTAATTTAACTTTATCTTTGATATTCGCTCACTAGATCTGCAACGCACTGCTAGCGCCGAGAATTCAAAATCGAACACTGTGGTTTTAAACGTGCTGTGATGCAGTATTTATTAGATTCTCAATGCTATTTTCAACAATGAGAATTGAAAATCCCGGGCGCGCAAAAATTCCGCAGCGGTATTATTACGTCCCTGTCACGTTTGACGTATGGACAAATAAAATCAATCAAACATACCCGTTTCTTCCTTTATTATGGCTTTCTATTTCCTCTTCGAGGCCTTCGTCCTGCTTGAAGGTAGACCAGTCGAGCTTCGATTTCTCCAGGGTGGACAACTTGTTCTTCTTGTTGAGCTGACCGAGGACACCGGATAACCCGCCTGCACCCAAACCGGGTCGGCTACGGGATGGTCCTTCCAGTTTGCTTACTGAAAGAAGTTTATGTTTTTAAAAGTTTTAGATAATTAAATAGATTTTTCTCAAATCTATATATTATTATGAGGAGAAAAACTTAGTACCCGTTTTTAATTAAAGTTACGCGGCCAGAGAAGTACGAAATTTTGCACAGTTAAAGTTTATATGGAGAAGGAGCACAAAAGTCTTATCTTTATTACATAGTATAAAGCAAAGTTGCTTCCCGCGTCTGTACGCTTAGATCTTTTAAACTACGCAACAGATTTTGGTGCGGTTTTCATCAATAGCAGGGTGATCCAAGAAGAAGGTTTATATCGACGCTTGAAAGTTAAGTTATAATATTAATTTATTATATTTTATTATGTATACCTTGTTAATGTAGGCAAAATAAATAATTTATTTAATCAATCCTAATGTGTAAAATACAGAATGAATATTGTTGTTTTTGATGTTTAGTTTATGTACAGGCTGTAGTGTCACTTAACTTAGGACCTTTCTTGGTACATTTTATGTTTCTTTTTTTTTTGTTTTTGTTATTTGTACAATTGAGTAGATTTAAATATGTTTTTACTTTTGCATGCCGTAAGGTAGAGTTTGTTGGAACTGTTTTTTTACAATGTTTACATCTTATTTTGTACCCACATTCATGGCAAATAAATTATTTCTTTCTTTCTTTCAAAGGCGAGATTGACTAAGCGACATAGTAGCATTATGTCGCTTAGTCAATTTCGCCTTTCAAGCGTCGATATGTATAATACTCGGGCGAAACCGCGGGTGAAACCTAGTAGTTTTATATGAAGAGATAAATAAAAATAAATTTAAAAATAAGGCCCTATGTCGACCACTGGGCGACCACTAGTTAATTCGATTATGGGAGGATTAAGCTTATCTTCTCTCCGTAACATGATAATTCCAATAATCCAGTCCGAAAACATCTTTCAGTATAGATAATTTTACTATTTCTGGAATATATGAAAATTAGAAACGGATAGTAATCCGGTATAGTTTTTATGAAGTTAGCCCACGTGCTCACGGACGTAACAAAATCACGGCGCGGCGGTATTTTTGTGCGCCGAGAGTCGAAAAGCGAACACTGTTTTTTCGACGCGCTGAAACTCACGTTGCACTCTGTTGGATTCTTGCTTCAATGAACACAGGAACACAGGGTTGAAAATCTAATGAGCGAAGGAATTCCAGCCGCGATTTTATTTCATCCGTGTGTCCGTCATTGGTACCGATTCCCTTGTTCACAAACTGAACTAAATTTAAGTTCAGTGTATCTTTTTCTTTCTATTTCATTAAGAAAAGGACAGAAGATAAATTTTAGTTTAGTCCTGTCAAATTAATCAGCGCCTGTCACTACTCCATACAAGTTTAGACGTGATTAAAAACTTGCCTACTAAAATTACGTCAATTTACGTCAAGCGCTGATTAATTTGACAGGACTAAACTAAAATTTATCTTGTGTCCTTTTCTTAATGAAATAGAAAGAAAAAGATGCACTGAACTTAAATTTAGTTTAGTTTGTGAATAAGGGAATCGGTACCACTGTCAACTTACTGTACACAGTACTGTTTCAGGGCAAAACTGTATCAAACCCTTTCCAAACTTAATTTGACCCTTTCTGAATCCTCGCCGAAAAGGATAAAGATTTATCAACAGTTCGAATGAATACACAAGGTGGAAACAAAATCCAATCTTCGCTCCAATCTGTTTCAAATACATTTTGTGCAAGTTAGCGCTAAACTTGTTCAACTAAAATGTACTTTGAAATACAAAAGTCTAAGGAAAGCTTAGTGATTTTAAGTTTTAATGGAAATCGGTTGCCTGCAAGTTGGCATTGTGCATAATTTTCAAGTTTTTCTTGGCACAGCCTTGCGTCGCTGCCAGTTGCAACCAAGTTTGATAAAGAATAAGATGCAGGAGATACGAGTTGAATAATTATATGAACGTGAGTGTCAGGTAGAGTGAATGCGCATTCAAATTAAGGTTCTTACGTACATACCTATAAGCTTTTGCGGTTATTTAACACTAGTAAATATCAGGCTTAATATAAATAACTTTTCAACATAAATATCAATTTGCCTAACTTTTTCCAACTATATTGGGGTGGGCTTCCAGTCTTAAATCGATAAACACGGACGGAACACGGACGTAATAAAATCGCAGCGGGAGTTTTTCGCACACTGGATCTTTAACGAACTGCTTAAGGACGCTATAACATTTTTCTACAAATATCGGTGGTTTTCCGGTACCAATTACATCAAGAGGAATCACAACTGCGAGGTCAATTATGGTCTTTAGTTAAAGATAATTTAATCATCTCCATTATGGTACCATAAAAATTGTATAGTCCCATACAATATTTTCACAAAAATACGTTTTCCCCACCGCAATAATCGAAGAAAATGAAAAATAATGGGGTCTGGAAAGGTACCTGTATAGTGAGATCAACTGCATATTTTAAATTCAAAATGACAACAAATTGTGGCTAGTATAATCTTCTACGTTTTGCCTAAATATTTTGTAATTAAATACATAACTTTTTTATTTATGAGAATATTAAAGAACGTTCTCAACTTTCTTCATACATTTTCAACTCGCGGCTTCTCATTCCGCGCTCAGACGCGCCCTAGGAAGCACGGGCGTATCGCTTTTTTGTACAAAATAAATACGATCAAAATAATAATAAAGTGAGTGCCGTGCTGTATACTGTGGTTGAAAAATGTTGATACTTTTCGGACCAAACTTATTATCAGAACTTGATTTAGAAATAAATAACTCAAATTCTATTGGGATTATTGAGGTAGGGTAATTATGACTGCGTATTTATTTTCAAGAATTCAAAATGGCGGATAATTCGCTGCCCTAGTTCAACAGTAAGATATGTCGAACAAAGTATGTTTTGAGTTATTCATACTTTTATGATTTTAGTGTCATTAATTCACTCGTTGTTAATTGAAATGTGGTTGATTTTTTTAAACTATAGCTTAGTTTAATGTGTTACGGAAATCTTCCTGACTTTATAAATATCTTAAGATGTCAGAATCTTGAACTGGTCGGTAAAAATATGCTTAAATGTCTGTGACACATTGAAATTTAGGCAATTTGGTTGCGTTTTACAAATATTCGATTTTTGAACCGGACAGAAGAGCAAATTTTTCACATGAAACAAAACTTAACTCAATTTTGTTTTTTTTTTAAGATATCTTACTGTTGAACTAGGGCAGCGAATTATTCAATAAAAAGTTATATTTTCAACGTGGTAATTAAATTATGCAAGTGTCGTCCATTTTTGGAACGAAATTCTTTAATTTAGCTTGCGGTAGGGGTAAACAAGGGTGCTGAATCTGATTCAAAATCAAAAATGGTGGTTACGAAAATTTAGAAAATTTCCATCATGGGTGTCGTTTCCAAGATTTTCGAAGGTGCTGAAGCCGAAAACTGCATACAAATTACATTTGGAGCCAAAAAAAGGCGACCCCACAAGTTTTTCATTCAAAACGACGAATATTTTAATTTTTTAAATAAAAAGTGGGCATAGCTATCAAATTTGGATAATTTTAGGATAGTTATTACGAATGATTCATCCAAATTTGATCCAAATACGGCGGGTATTGTTTTTTTATAAAAAAGATCTTTATCCAAATTGGGGGTAGGGATTATAAAATCTTCGATTTTTAATTTAAAATGGCGGATGTACTGTTATGATGAAATGTCGACATGGGTATCAATTTTGGGGGTTTTGCTAGTATGTAGTCACAATATTTAACGTAACTTTAATTATTTCCGTAAATTGAAAATCATGTAGTTAATCACAAAAATGTTAAAGTCATTTAGAATTATAAATAGGTAATAGAAGAGTACAAAAACAGCCTTCATACAAAAATGTATACATTTTCCTACTGTGTATTAAAAATTCTGAATACGCGCTGCAATCTCAAAGGTGAGGGTCGCGCGTCACACAATTTTTGCTTAGTTTTCTTTAAGGAATATCCTGTATATTTTCAACGATTACAACGATATTCTACGATCACCATCAGTTATATTTGTTTATTATCCAAAAATATTGTTAAAGTATTTTATTGTTACACCTCGTTTTTTTTTAATTGTCAAATTATACGTTAGGTACCCCAAAAATATTGATGATCATGGTAGTAAAAGTTATTTACTGTCACTAAATGCAGATAGTAAAGTTACTTTACTACAAATTTTACTCAACAGTGCTAGTAAAATAAAATAAATAATACCTTCGAGTATCAAGAGTAGTTAACTAATGTTTAAAATCGAGCAGACAATGGTTTCAATGTGTGCGTGCGCGTAATGTTGTGTGGCGACTCAGATACCTAAACTTGAGCGATTCAAAAATGTTATAGCGTCCTTAACGCTGACATTTGAAAATCGAACAGGAACACACTGTTCGATTTTCAACGCGCTGAAATACACTGTGTCGGTTCAACTTCGAGATTCGAAAATCGAGTGCGGGAAATAGCCAAGCCGAGATTTTATTATATCTGTCTGAACGTCGACTAACCCGTTGCAGCTGAATACCAATATTTTACATGAAACTAGGGCCTTATTAGAAGGCTTAAAGACACCCAAAGGGCGATGGAGAGGGCTATGCTTGGAGTTTCTCTACGCGATCGAATCAGAAATGAAGAGATCCGTTGGAGAACCAAGGTAAGACATAGCCCGAAGAATTGCTAAACTGAAGTGGCAGTGGACAGGGCACATGCTCGCAGAACAGATGGCCGATGGGGCCGAAAGGTTCTGGAGTGGCGACCGCGTACCGGATGACGTAGAGTTGGAAGGCCTTCCACAAAGTGGACCGATGACCTTGTGAAGGCCGCAGGAATCCGCTGGATGCGGGAAGCACAAAACCGGTCGAAGTGGCGGAGCTTGAGGGAGGCCTATGTCCAGCAGTGGACGTCTTTCGACTGAAATGATGATGACATGAAACTAGTGCCTATCTGACCTTCACAACCCAGTTACTGGGTAATATAGATACCCTTTAGTAACGTGACGACTGTCAAAGATCCACAAATAACAGACGGGACGAGTGCTTTCCGAGGCACGGAGGGGTCTTAGTGTGTAAAATCTCTTTTCCACAGACCAAGGGACTCAAGCGTAGCGTAACCAGCACCCCTAGCAAAGTTGATAATCTGCAATCATTAACGCTAGTCGAAAACTTATCAAATTTATGGGAATGAAATCATCTCAACGTTAAGTCACGTAGTTAGAACAAACGGATAGAAAATTCGTAGCCAAGTACACATCGTTCAAAATAATAGAATGAATTGTTATCGTTTCTACAATGTTCAACACTACATCCTTTGTTATTATATCGTTTTTCTAAAGACATTGTAGAACGAGCGGCAGACTCGGGCGCGTCAACATGGCTACCAACTTATCGTTATCTACAATTGCTGACACCGAGGCGTTACCGATTGGAGAACGGAATTCGACACGAAACGTTTGTAACTGGGCCAGGGGGGCTGATCGAACGACCCGCGCAGCTGTTATTACTTAGCCACACAAGGTCTTCAACAAAAATAATAAAAAAATATTATAATTATTTACCTGTTGCAGGACTATCGGCGGTCTTAATCTTTTCTTTGATCGTATTATTCTCGACAACAATGGTTTCTCCAGCAAACTCGAATATTCTTTTCTCTCTGGCTTGATCATCACTTTTAGGTACTTCTTTTTTCGCAGTTTCTGTCTTATTTACTATAGGTTTGGTGGCGTCAATGCTAGAACTGGTTACTGTTGAGGTAGGTTTAGGTTTGCTATCGGTACCTTCTAAAAACATTGCCCACAAATTATCTTCCTTTTTCTTCAGTTCTTCAGGATTTTCCATTTCCCCGATTTCTTCTGCTTTCACTGGAGATTCATCTTCCTCTGATCCACCGTTCCTTGTTTTCCGTTTCTTTGTACTTTTTGTTTCTTTGATTATTTTCCGTTTCTTGGCTTTCTGGTCCAGTTCATTTTCGAACTGTAAGTCTGTTTCTTCGTTTGCGGATTCCTCTTCTGATACCTTTTCAGGCTCACCGGGTACATAATCTTCGTCACTCTCGCTACCGGATGATGACATCTGAAACAAGACATGAAGACATACTTATTATATGACTATTCATTTCATAGGATGACAAGATTAGGTACACAAAACAATGATTTAATATCCCAACTATTTACTATTTTTACGCTATGCAGAAGAATATCAATTGAAAGAAGGCTCGGGATGTAGAGCCTTTTTTTCCGAGATCCGATGTAATGGGTAGAGACTCTCGTTCGTCTCGAATGAGATTTCAAGATTGAGGGCCCGTGTTTTAGCACACGATATTACTTGAGAAGCCATCATCGTCTTTCTGCCCTTGTCCCACGTTACTAGCGGATGGCGCAACGCGTTTTCTCGTTCCCTTCGCCCCTGTCAGCCGCCTGCTATCATTCCCTCCCCTCCATTCTCCCTTCTCTTTTATATCAACCGATAGAGAGACCCACAGTTCACAGTAGTACAGCACTAGCCAAGTTGATAATCTGCAATCGTTAACGCTAATCGAAAACTAATCAAATGTATGGGAATGAAATCATCTGAACGTTTAGTCACGTGGTTAGAACAAACGAATAGAAAATTCGTAGCCAAGTTCACATCGTTCAGAATGATACAATGAATTGTTATCGTTTCTACAATGTTCAACGCTACATCCTTTGTTATAATGTAGTTTTTCTAAAGACATTGTAGAACGAGCGGCCGACTTAGGCGCGTCAACATGGCTTCCAACTTATCGTTTTCTACAATTGCTGACACCGAGGCGTTACCGATTGGAGAACGGAATTCGACACGAAACAGTAGTAACTTGCCAAGGGGGACAGTTGTTACATTTCACGAACGCGGCCCTTTTAGTTTTTACGATTTGACGAAACGTCGAGATTCCCTTATTTTGTGAGTATAATATTAATTCATAAATCTTCTGGAATAAATTCGTTGCGTAGTTTAGCAGATCAACGCCGTCATACAGACCACCAACAGCGACTTAGTTTTATACTAGTTACTAGCTTCTGCCCGCGGCTTCGTCCGCGTTGATGTCGAAAAATTCACCATTTCAACCTCTTAAGAATGGAATTTCAAAAAACCCTTTCTTAGTGGATACCTAGTCCTAAAAAGGACACACCCTCCAAATTTCATGTCTCTAGGACTAGCGGTTTAGGCTGTGCTTTGATATATCAGTCAGTCACTCAGGACTTTGAATTTTATTTATATTATTATTTTATATCTTCAGGATAACAAACAATTGCGCAATAATGCTTAATATTAAGGTACAGATATTGACAAAACACCTAAGTAATAACGCAACCAGCATCGTTATCCACATATTAGTTAAACTTAAAAAAAAACAGTTTGAACACGGTCCAAGCAAACTTAGCAAACAAATTGTGTATTATATATCGCACACCTAGATCTAAAGTAAGACAACTCAAAAATTGAGATTTTTTAGTTATCATTGTATTCATATGCTCGATAACCCTACGCAGCTATCCAACTTTACAGGTTCGATAAAAGCTTGAAAGATTCGTCGCTAGATGGCATTAGTCTTCTTTTGTTGAATCAACGCATGTCACCCCCCTCCCGTCTAAACAAATGTATTGTCAGTTGACCTTCGCTAGTCCTAAGGAGTGCACGTGTTAAAACGAACGAAAACCCGGACATTTTGAATTGTTATAGTTTTGATGAAAAAATACGACAGAGTTAATTAGAGTTGTTACAGTGTTGGTGAATTGTTCTGTCACAATACATCGAGATATTTTGACTTGTTCCAGTTTTGTTTGATAAGGTACGATATTTTTTTATTATTATTTCGACTTCAATTTGTTTTGATGGATCAACTTGTAAATTTATAGTTGACCTACTTTTGTTGAAACAAATTTATTTCATTGTTTTTACATACAAAATGCGGCGTTTTACTTGTTTTTGCTACAAAAATCATGCTATGGTATTATAGTGTTTTATTTAAAAATATACTATTTTTATTAAAGCTGTCTACTGATTTGTTATGAAGGGCTTTTTGAGTTAACCTACTATTGTTGGCAACGTAAGTCTTTATGTTTGATTCCTTTTTATAATATCTAAGTGCAACATTTTCATTTCTTACAATAACCATATTTCTTTTCAGAGAAAAATGCAGCGAGGCCGTTTTCTTGTGAATATTATAAAAGAACATTATAAAGATAAACCATTACAAGTTGATGAACAAGAGATAGACACGTCAATGAATGTTGAACAAGAGAATAATAAAGAAAATAAACCAATGAACTCTTCCGAGCTGACCAAACCATGCCACAGTCGGCAAATTGAAAATAATCTTTATGTTTCGTCAAGTGAAGAAAGTGTAATAGATGATACTGATACTGATCCGAACTATGTCCGGCCAAAAAAGAAGAAACTGCACCCCAAAGTAATTTCTAGTTCATCTTCTTCTTCTTCTTCAAGTGGGAATAGCTCGTCTAACTCTTCAAAATCCAGCGATAGTTCTAGCAGTAGTTCTGATTCGGAAACTGAAACCAGAGCTGTTACTGATGCTATTACCCAGACTCAAAGTCAAGACATTATTAATGAAGATCGCAATGATCAACCTAATGAAGAAGTAAAAAAAGGAAAGAAGAGACTAAGAAAGGAATATGCATGGAAGGCTAATGTTAGTAAAGTCCTGAGGAATTCTGGTAAAGCCTATCAGTCTTTGTCAAAAACCAAGAAAACCGTTCGAGAAAGGAAGGTTCGTAAGTCTTGTGGTGAAAAATGCAGACTACGTTGCAATACGAAGATAAACGAAGAAACGAGACAAAATATTTTTGACGCTTATTGGGGCCTAGCAGATCTTCAGAGACAGAGGGAGTATATAGTCAGACATAGTCAAGAAATTAAACCGAAGTACAGATATTCTAGCACACAAGAGTACAGAGCTCTTAATAGAGCATTTTATTTCGAAGTTTCTGGGAATCAAATCAGAGTATGTAAGACTTTTTTTAAAGCTACGCTTGATTTATGTAATACAACCATTACTACTGCACTCTCCAAGAAAACTGCTTCTGGTATTGTAATGAATGATTTAAGAGGGAAACATGGTAACCAACCCAAAGTTGATGCTGAAATTAGAGACAGTGTTGTAAAGTTTATCAATAGTATCCCGAGAGTTGAGTCTCATTATTTAAGAGCGCAGACATCACGTGAATTTATTTGCAGTGACAAATCTCTTGCGGACTTATATCGCGATTATAAAGGAGCTCGTGAAGACGAACAGTTACCTTTTGCTACGAAGTCAACTTTTAACAGAATATTCAATACTGAGTTTAATATTTCTTTTTTTGTCCCAAAAAAAGATCTTTGCGATCTTTGCGAGAGCTTTAAAAATTGCAATGATGAAGAAAGATTGAAAATACGAGAGAGCTATAAACAACATCTTTTAGAAAAAGCATTAGCAAGGGATGAAAAAGAAAACGACAAGAACAGAAATGATGGAGTATTTGTAGCTGTGTATGATTTACAAGCTGTTATGCAGGTTCCAAGGGGTCAAGTTTCATTATTTTTCTATAAATCCAGAATAAACTGTTTTAATTTTACAATAAGTGATCTTAGGGCAAAAGATGCAATATGCTATTTCTGGGATGAGTCCGAAGGAAAAAGGGGCCCTGTAGAAATAGGCTCATGTGTACTGAAGTATATTGACACTTTATTAGAGAAATGTCCTGACAAAGATATCGATATTGTTTTATATTCCGATAATTGCTGTGGACAGCAGAAAAATAAATATTTACTCTCTGTTTATGCTTATGCTGTTGTCACTAAACGAGTTACATCAATAACGCATAAATTCCTCATACGAGGACATTCGCAAAATGAGGGGGACAATGTCCACAGTGTCATAGAAAAACAAATTAAAAGGTACATTAAATCTGGTCCCATATACACCCCGCAACAATATTGCACTTTAATACGCACAGCGAAAAAGACAGGTAAACCTTATCACGTGGAAGAAATGACATTTAATAAGTTTTATGACACTAAAATCTTGCAAGAAAAGTGGGGTACAAATTTCAATCTAAATGAAGATCGTGATCAAGTTAAATGGCACGATATTAAAGTCTTAAGAGTGGAAAAGGAGAACCCTGGAGCGTTCTTGTATAAAACATCGTATTCAGATCAAAATTATAAAAAGGTGTTTGTGCGGAAACGCCGAGGCAAAGATGATCAGATAGCATTTACGGGGCTTACACAAGCCTACACACAAAAAATAACTCTCTCTGAGGCAAAAATAAAAGACATTAAGGATCTAATTAATAAACACGCGATACCACAGAATTATGTAGATTCATATTTTAAAAATCTACTTGGTGATAATATTTAATATTTTTCTAAAATTTTGTACGTAATTTGAAAAACTAATGTGTCTTTTAAAGCCCATATCTTAAAGAATTCGTTATAATTTTATTTTTGTTTTTTTTTTTTAAACTTTTTACATATTTTCTTGTTACTTAGTTTAATAATAAGAGACTGATTTTTTATGAATGGGAAAAATGATATTCCCCTAATTTTAATTGTTGATTTAAAATGTGCCATAATAAATTAAAACTTTAAGTGTTTGTACTGATTACTATTAAGTATTTTCGAATGTTTATATTTTTAGTAATGATCAGATTATGTGATATTGATGGAAATCTTAAAATTTAAGCACTTTAAAAAAGTATTTTGTTTAGAAAAGTTTCCTGTGCAGTGTATTTTGAGACTGAGTTTTTGTGATTTTATTTGCCTAACATTACAAGAAAGCTTACAAGTATTTTATTTGTTCCTAATAGATTTTTGTTTTAGAAAAGCATTAAGTATTACAAAATAAATAACTTCTATAATTTTTTGTGTTTTTTTAGACCGAAAAGTAAAATAAGAACACACTTTATAACTAAAATAATGAAATAAAAGTTTTCTTAACGAGTTTAAAAAAGTTTTTATTCATTATTTTATTTAAAAGTTTAGTTTTGTTTGAAGAACTTTGTATTTATTTTTTGTTTTAATGTAAGGTTAACTCAAAATGGTTCAGTAAAACCGGATTAAGTCGAAATGTGATTCAATATTCATACAAAGTCATTACTCTAGAGTGTAACAACTCAAAAATTATCAATTATCAGTAAAAATAATTAATTGTTAGCCCCAGTTTATATACGATGACACTTTAAAACCTATCTAAGATCTAAAATAAAATTGACATTCATAGCTTCCCTAACAAAAAAAGGCGTAATACGTTTTTTTCATCTCCTGAAAAATGTACTTTTTTGACTTGTCTTAGTTTAGATCTAGGTGTGCGATATTAACTATTGTGTCTTGTGAAATACCTTGTGACAACTAGATGTGAGAAGATAAGAATGAAGCTATGTGATATTTAAAAAGGATTTTTATGAATACATTTTTCGGGTGCCGTTGCCAAATGGCAAAAAACGGAACCCTTATTTTCACACAAAAATAGAAAAAAAAAACAATACATTTTGGGGTTCCCCCCCATACATAGAATTGAAACTCAAATTTTTTTTTTCATCAAACCCATACTTGTGGGGTATCTATGGATAGGTCTTCAAAAATGATATTGATATTGGTTTCTAATATCATTTTTTTATAAACTGAATAGTTTGCGCGAGAGACACTTCCAAAGTGGTAAAATGTGTGTGTGCCCCCCCCCCCCCTCGTAACTTCTAAAATAAGGGAATGATAAAACCAAGAAAAAAATATATGATGTACATTACCATGTAAACTTCCACCGAAAATTGGTTTGAACGTGATCTAGTAAGTAGTTTTTTTTTTAATACGTCATAAATCGTAAACCACAATTTACCTTTCATTCAGTCAACTCAAAAATAAAATAAAAAACATTTAATTTCATAAACATAAACCTTATGCATAAACCGTGAATACCTGCAGGTTTGTACGGAACCCTCGGTGCGCGAGTCCGACTCGCACTAGGCCGGTTTTTTAAACTGTGCGAATGACAATGCAAATAAGTCGATATCAGCAAAATTATCGTTGTAACTTTTCATTATATTATACATACAGGGTGTCCAGTAAATAGCACGACATACTGCAGGGGGTGATAGCTTGGGTCACTACCTATCAATACAACACAATATATGTTCAGCAAAATCTTACGAAAGACAAGACACTAGACAAGAAACTATTTCTAAAATATGTAGGATAGTGTTACAAATTTAGTACAGACATGTACACAAGTTTTAAAAAAAACTACATGTTTATTAAAGAATTTTTATTAACAGGTAAAATAATCATTTCAACTGAACTTTTAAAGTATTAATAAACTTATACTTAAAAACAATCACAGATTAAAATTACAGATAGTAATTTTGCTATTTAGAAATTTTCTATTACTTTTTATTTAAATTATAGATTTCAGTATACACAGTACACAGTTACAGTTTTTATTTTAATATACACATATTGGAATGTGTAATGATCACAGACAATAAATTATATACAATGACTTTTTTCAGTTAACTCTAAACTTACGTATGTCTACTAATACCTATTTATATCAATTAAAATCACAGATCAAAGGTAATATTAAATGACAAACGCATTGCTTCCGACTGCAGATTGGAGACGATTTTTTTATTATTATTATTATCACATCTATAAAAAATGTGACTAACATTAAAATTCACAATGAATTACTCCTTCACCCCACCCCTCCCGCGTCCCACCGAACGACATGTCATATCGGTGATTTTTACAATACAATACAATCCTTTATTTCAGGGAACTTAGGCCCATAAAAGATAAGTACCAAGTGATAAGTATGTGCAACTGGAAGATAATAATAATGTTTTCATAGTACAGATATTATTATATTATTATGTATTTAACAGTGTACGCGTCTGTACCCAAATTGTAAGGTGTATTATACTAAACATTTCAAAAGATAGCATAATGTTCTGCGATTTCGCTTTTTCGTAACCACCTAAACTTGGTCGGGTTACCTCGGTCATTCACTTACTAATGACTTTAATCGTATTATCTCATTAATTATCCAATGTACTACGCTGAAATTTTACTGATATACAACTGAACTAAACAACTAATAATTGACATAACATTCAGTTCATATATCCAATCCAGTGACCCAATAACACCGCGCGCATCAAGACCGTGCTCGTGAAGAACTGAATATCATCATAACTTGTTAAATACTTACAGGATACTAATGAAACTTCACATACATTTGAAGGCATTTACAAGCTTTAAAATAACGTTTAAAGTAAGTCTTTAGACCTCTTATTGAGAGTGCTGGAACCAATTGAAGTGTTTTTCTATTTAATGAAATAACCTTTAAACTATGCATTATTTTGGTTTTTTTATTGCAGAACAAATTTAAACTAATTCCTAAGAAGTCATGTACAAAATATGATAAGAATCCGCTTAACCTTTTCAAAGATTTAGCAAAACCAAAAACGTTACCCCAGCAAAATCTCGAATAACTTCGCAACCGATGAAAGAACAAATACAAAATAAGGCACAACATTTACTTCATCTAGACAACTAATTTTATAGCTAGTATTTATTTAAATATTCCCATTAGAAAGAAAAAGGTCTGGCTGGGGTAACGTTACCCCAGCAGGAAATGTTTTTGTGAAATAATTAAAAAACTATAAGCGCAACAAATTTAAAAATGTGCGCAACAATTACAGAAGCCGCAAAACTAAGTATCTATTAGATTCAAATGATCATTTTCGACAACATCTGGCCTGGGTAACGCACACGGGTTTTTCCATCGGAAATTTACCTATTGCAGCGGTTTCGAGATTTTGACCCGGTCGATGGCAATAGGCTCGATCAACACGGTCACACAAGTAGACATTGAAATCTCAAACACAATATGAGAAAGTCATATGATGCGCGCACTCGTAAATTACCTTATTAGAACTTCAAGATCTGTCCCAAATGATTAAAGTAAGATATGCCTCATCTGCCAGGGTCGCGAGATTGTTCGAAAGAGATACCGTGACCCTGACACATTGGTAACTGAAGGAACACGGTGGGTTTTAGTCAGTAAAAGTCTGACATGCCCTCCCGCTCCGCCCAGAGCGGGAGAAGTAATTTGATGATTTCCCATCCAAAAAAAAAAAAAAAAAGATATGCCTCATTGGTCTAGTGATCAGCAGTCGTGTGCTGAGCGTGAAGTCCTGCAGTTTCGACGCCCTTGTCGGGTAGTGTTATTGGGTTTCTCTATTAGGATTATTCCCGGGTAGCCGCCCAGAGATTCGTAGTAGGTTGATGGTGCCTATTATTTAGTACCTAAACACCAACTGGCGAAAGCTGGGAACTCTATACATCTCTCTCTACCCAAGCCATTTTTTGGGGAATACAGGCGTAATATGATGTGTGAATGTGAATATGATGTGTGTAGTAAATTTAACTTAAAAAACGCCTACAATGTTTGTAACTTAAACTTAGTTTATAGATAAACAGCCTCAAAAACGACTTAACCGATTTTTAAATTTCTTTCACATTATAAAAGTTACATTATTCCGAAGTAACATGAGCTTTAAATTTCACACGAAGTCGCGGGCGAGGTGTTATATATGTACATATATGTAAATGTTTACCATGTGGTCTCCTGGCTGAGAAATAAATAACTCAGTCTTCACACCCACACATGATTTAATATTGTGCAATTATGGAATAGGATCAATACGTATTGTTCTTTTTTATTCCAAGTGTAATAAATAGCCTAAAAGATAAGAACCACAAATAGTGCTTTCCAATATGCCCAATGAGCCTTGTGATAAGTTTGTAACTGATCTGATTAGTGGTTAATCTTCACAGGATTACTGATAAGTGAAAATACTATAGGAGTAGTGAAAATATTATTATAAGTTAGCTCAATGTCATGTTCATACAGTTTAAGATATAAATAAAATTAAAACAGTTGATATTACAAGAAATTTATTGAGTTCAGACCAGTGGTTTCTTGGACCTATTTCTATTTTTGACATTAGAAACTTCATAGAAGTTGCTTCCAGTTTTAGTGCGTTTTTGTGCTCTGTCCAATGCCCTTCTGGCCTTTGCTGTCATTTTCTTGACTCCATTGTCAACACCAGCCTTACGCTTCTTTCCAATTTGTTTAATTTCTTCAACTGTGAACTCACCGCTTGCTGCCTCAAGCTTCTTCCGTTTTAGTTCTTTAACAGTTTCTGCATCATTTGTCAAGTAATCTTCTACATCACTACATTTATCTTCATCTTCACTATAAAAGTCACTAATGTCTGATGAATCAGGATCTTCATTTTCTTCATTAACACTTTTAGATTCATCATTAACACTTTTTGATTCATCATTCTCTGCATTCTCATCATCAATTCCTTTCAGTTCTTCAGGAATATCAAATTTCTCAAGTGGTTTATAATCATCATCATTGTCAAACTTCAAGCCAACTCTAATTTTAGCAAAGTCTTGGGCTACTATGAGTTTATTAATATAAACTGGTTTGTCTGGGTTATCTTCTTTTTCATTTTCTGTATCTTGCTTGGCTTCTTCAACAGCGTCTTCTTTCTTTTCATCTGCATTACTCTTAGATTCCACTGTTTCTTCTTCTTTCTGTTGCTTAGAAAGAGGGACTTCAAATCCTTCTGGTGCCACATAAAATGGTAGTTTACCTCTTTGCCAGTCATTAAGAACCATCTTGGCAACCTGGCTAATATCAGGCTCACCTTTTTTCAATAACTTCCCTGTGCGGGCTGCCATTTTTTCCAAGAATTCTGTAGCTGTATCCCAGGCATCTACTTTATATGTTTTAACTAAGTATTCTTTACGGACTCTTTTGATTACTTCCTCTATGTAGTCTTCTGGATTTTGAACTAATTCAACCCTTACAACTCCTTTTAAAACTTTCTCAGTGTCAGTTTCAGCCGATGGATACACAATTCCTGGACAATCAATCAAAAATATTCTTTTCATCAAGGTGATGTACTGCCAAACTTTAGTTTCACCAGCAATTGGGGCAACCTTGCATACTTTCTTGGATCGTAAAGTATTGATGACAGATGATTTGCCTACATTTGGATATCCAATCAATCCAACGCTTATTTGTTTTTTATCAATGTGTAATTTTGCAAACTGGCGCAACAGATTGATAAGGGAGCCTTTTCCAAAGGGATGTGTCATTGACGCATGGAAAGCTATTGTGGGGTATTCAGCACTCAGTATAGCCACCCAACGTTGTGTCACCCAGTTGGGTACTAAATCAACTTTGTTTAGGATAAATATTAGATGTTTGTGCCGCTTTTCATCTCTGAGAAACTTCTCGACATAAGGACATCTGGTGCCCATCGGATCTCTGGCATCTAGCACTTGTAAAAGCACATCAGAGGAGTCTATTACTTTATATAACTCATTCCAAATCCTCCTGCTCATGCCAGCTCCAAACACCCAGTCTCTCTGTCCCTCCTTCACGCCAGTGTCTTCACGAACTCTGTCTATATCTTTACTCTCATCATAATTATCAGTATTTTCTTCAATAGCCTTCGATAAAGTGTTAAGATCGCTAAACTTCAAATTAACACGCTTTCTCTGTTTCTTTGGACCAAACGTTTTGT
This sequence comes from Aporophyla nigra, assembly GCA_947507805.1. Classification (NCBI taxonomy): domain Eukaryota; kingdom Metazoa; phylum Arthropoda; class Insecta; order Lepidoptera; family Noctuidae; genus Aporophyla; species Aporophyla nigra. Next base: position 15,275,287 of record OX382309.1, on the reverse strand, counting down.
CAAATCCCTCAGTGTCCAACAAATGTACTCTTGCGTTTTTAGCAGTTTCATTGAGCAATGTTATTGGTAAATTGGTGGGTTTCATAATTACTTGATAAGGATTTCTGACAGCAGCCCCAAATTCATCTTGAAATTTCTGTAGAGCATTCTGTGAGATCACTCGTGAGTTTCCGAACCACTTTTGGCTAGGCTCAACGCGAGCTTGAGTTCCTGATGGTAACCAACCTTGGAATGGTGCAGGTGTTAAAATTTTACCCGTTTTATCCCTCTTGGCCTTAAAGTTCCTGTACATCTGCAGCCTTTTGATGGTTGCTTTAGTTCTGGGCTTCGCAACTCCTTTTAATCCTTCAGTCGGTCTATCTGGGTTCATGGAGTGCGCAGCTTTATTGATCCCTTGTTTCCGGGGGGCACCCGTTGCTGATCGTACTTTTCCCATTGCTACGTACAGTTAAACACTGGCAAAAACTTAAATAACACTACAAAATTTACGAATCATGCGGTTTACGCAGGAAAATAAAGGTTATCAACGTTCGCGGAATGCTTTTAGATTGTGTCAAACCGCCACGAACGAACTTCACTGCAGTGGAAAAGTAAAGATACTTCAAAATTACTTACGATTATAAGGAATTTGTGATAATTGCCCTCCTACTGTGTATTTTGTGATTGAAATTGATGTGAAAATACTTCTTGTAAGAAGTATTTCAAATATAGCGTTATAACACCACCTTAAAATAATTATTGATAAAACTTCGAATTCTCTGGTAATTCCCAGTATCCGCAGACTTTTGCTGTGTTTACTTATTGCTCACTTCATTATAAACTTATTTGTTCTATTGATTGAATTCGAATTATTACAGTTGGCAACACGACTCCATATCAAAGACTACTAAATGTTTTTTTAATTATTTTAATTGACATCTCAGCTATTCAGACACCATAACACACAAGAGATCCATATGAAAACCAAGGTAGGTAACCGACATAGCCCGAAGAATTGCCAACCTTAAGTGGCAGTGTGCAGGGCACATTGCTCGCAGAACAGATGCCGATGGGGCTGGAAGGTTCTGAAATGGCGACTGCGTACTGAAAGACGTAGCCTTGGAATGCCTCTCACAAGATGGACAGATGACCTTGAGAAAGCCGCATGAATCCGCTGGAGGTGAGAAGCACAGAATCAGTAGCAGTAGCAGTGCTAGGGGGTGGCCTATGTCCAGTAGCGGAAGTCTTTCTTCTGAAATGTTGATGGTAACAGCTAGTTGTCATTTTTTTATGCCCTTTCGTTAAAGCTTTTATTGTTATAGTCGTGAATCATATTTTAATCAACATACAACCTAATATCATATGATACTGATCCGCAAATTACAAAAGAATGAAAGAAAATTTGAATTTCACATAGTATTGTTGTGTTCGTTTTATCGATATCGATCCAAAAACGAACATGAAAGTATCATCTCTTCCAAGAAGAACCACCGACACCCAGACTTTTGACTGACTTTGACATCAAATGTCATTATGTCAGACTGTCAAACAAAACAAAATGTCAGCTCCGAATCAGTCGATCAGCCGTATTTTTTATCAAATAAACATAAGTAAATTGTTCTAGAGTTGATAAGATCTAATAATGACAATGATTGGTAAAACTATACGTGCATTATTGATTAAATAAGTAAGAAAGGTGTGTAACGTGTAGTTTAACAAACTATTACAAAGAGTTAGTTTGTGTCGTAAGAAGATTTCGATAATTAAAACTGCCCCGATGCCTGTAAGCTTTAAAACCCGAAAGACAACATGTATGACATGTTGTCCGAGTTTCGAGTATCAGAATTTGATTCATTCGTGGATATATTGAAATTGACTCCTGGTGATCCTTTAGATACATTTGGCGAGATGTGGTATCCCGTGTTCTTGTGGTCTTTGTTCTCTTCAGTGTTAGTGCATACGTGTGCGGCGCTAGTCGCCTTTGGAACCTTAAGGAAGCATAAGTACGGGAAGTTCTTCCCCGTGTTGTTGATTGTGATGGGTGTCGTGACCCCAGTGACTTCAGGTGTTGCTACCAGTGCCGCAATCGCGTTCATATACCGGGCCGCTACCCTAACTATGCCCCCTATTCATGCAATGATTTGGGGTATAGGACAAACTGTGCTCGGAGCTGGGATGGGTTTCACAAGGATTTTGGCTACTTTGTAATAAACACTAGTTCTATTTAGCTAATTACATCACAGTATATTTATAAATCAAATAAATTCTGAGTCAATTAACATATAGTTATAGTGATGGGAATATAGTGAAAGGAAAGGTGCTGAATGTTCATGCATTATTTTCCTGTAATATATTGTAGCAACTAGTTGTTGTATGGTTCTCCCAATAGTGAATACTCATTAGCTATCTGCTGTAAATACATAATCCTTATTATATGTAGCGGCATATATTACACAATGTGCTTAATTTTTGTATATGAACTAACTTTCATGTCTCGCATATTTGTATTTAATAAAATAACAGTAATATAAAATAGAAAATTCACTATGAATGTAACTATGCAATAAAATGATGAATTGTTTTAACATGTAAATATGTGCCTACCTATAAATATAATGACTGATGTTTCACAAAAAAAAACATATTTCTAGAATTAGTTTTTCTACTTAAAATATGCAACCTTACTCACATTGGGCCCGAATGGTAGATTATAGCCCACTCTCTCTCACTGAGAGGAGGCCTGTGTCCCAACAGTGGGAATGTTATAGGCTGATTATGTATAGTTGCAATTATATGTTCAATAAATCCTATGTAATTATAATAATGTCTTCAATACAAATGAGTATTGTGATAAGTCGTAAACCTGACCTGTACATTTTAATTTTTATTCATAAATGTTTATTGCATTCCATTTAAAAATTGTGTCTAAAAAATAATTTTTAGCAATTAAATTGTCACAAAATTCTTTTAATAGAATTTTTATTTGTGTCACTATTATATTTGCTCATTAAGTACTTGTAAATGAGATTTATTAGGCCCACCGAGAATACACTTCCAGTAATACAAAATGTGTTAGTATTAGCAACATGTCTACATATTCATATCTCCTACAACTACAATGCACAAAACAATGTTTACCACTTCTCAGACACATCATATTTCATAAAAGAGCTAGTATGGAAATAACTGATTGAATAAAAACAATAAATTCTGAAAGCACCATTCATTATATCCATATTATCTGGTTTTGTACTTATGTGCCTGTACATAATAGATCCACTGTGTTCACAGTGATTCCATAATAATTTACTCTGTTGAAACAGAACTATGTAAATAACTTAAAACAGTTGAGTTTTTGATATAGCAAGGTCTGCTTGCATCCTTATTTATTGGACAATCAATGTACCATATATTATAATATTTATTAAGGAAACGAGTTTATTTATTGAATTCATTAATTTTTAATCAATTGAATAAAAATGCAAAATTTTATTTTTCTTTATAAATTAATAGAAAATGTATAATATTGTAAAGTTAATCAGATTATGGTGATATGTACTTGTATGTTAATTTATTCTGTGGTTTTCGTGTTATTATCAAGTGGCTATATGAAGATGTGATAAGATGTATAATATAGGTGTGACAATAAAAGCATAATGCAAAGGTATATTATTTGCTTTTAGTGACACATTGGTATACCATATACTTATAAGGCAAGGTATACATAGCACTTAGGATTCTGCTCTTACTATTAAAGCCACAGTGTTAGCATGTAAAGTGGTTCATTTGTAACTCTATTGTTTCACATGTTTGTACTTATATTGTACAATAAAAATATCACTTCAAGTAGAAGCAAAATATTTAAAAACGCAAAGCTAGTGTGATCATGTTGTAAATAGATGTATTGTAGAGGAACATTGGAAAGGGAAAAATCATTTTCCATACTTCAATATAAAAATTGTCCACAGGAAATAAATGGTTTGGATGATAACTAAAGTGATTTTATTACAAAACCTTTTATTTAAAACCGTCATGAATCTAGCTTTTGCCAGAGCCCACGTGGAAGTCAAAAATTATCCGCAGGAACATACTACCAGGATTAAAAGTACCCTGTGTTCATCCAGGTTATATGTTTGACTAATTTGTTTAGTTGTTTTTGCATGAAAGAGTAACAAACGTGAATCTATCCATCCTCACAATCTTTCACATTTATAATAATAGTGAGTATACGTTTGCCATTGCTTTACTCTCTTATAAACTACTCAGTTTCAGCTATTATATATTATCCACACACCAATAAACAGTTTAGAAAATACTGGCTACCACTTTACAGGTAAAAATAAAACATGTAATAACTCAAATTCATATATTAGTTCTTTTTATTTATAATTCAACTATATTTATTAAATTATAGAATTCGGCTAGAAACAAATTCATATTCGTCAAAGCAAATATTCTAGAATATCATGATACTTAATAAGTATTCATCATGTATTTATATTTACATATAAATTTGTATAACAACAACGCCTGCATTCCTGGAAGGGTAATGTAGAAGTGTTTGGCACTACGCCAGTTATATTTCAGGTCCACGTATAAGCCTACTGACTTGACTTTAAAAGTACAGAAATATTAAAATTAATTTAGTATACCTTTTACCCTGTATTTTTGAATGTTCATAAATAACTATAGAACATTGTTATAGAGTGCTGCTACTGTGTGAATATTTTAAGAAATTTCGATTGATCCGGTGATAACGTGTAGTTTCCTCATCATCCTCATGGCTACCTTCGTGAATCTCCTCCAGAGTAATAGGTAGTTCATATTCATGGTCTGTCACCAATGTAGTCTGAAATGTAATATATATTTTAAAAAAATATTCAATTTTTCTTTCGCCAAAGTATAAGAGATTACAAAAATAGAATTGGTTAATTGCAGAAATCAAACAAAGTCGCATTTCGCGTCGCGATTTTAATACGGTTTTTGTCTAATAATATAAATTAGGTATTACTTACTAATTTATAATAAAAGATATATTACCTCATGATGTTCTCCATCTCTCCTACTTAATCTGCTAACACTCTCTTGCAAAGATTTAGTTTCTGAGGTAGCATCTTGTAAAACTAACTTTAGCTCTACAATCTCTTTTCTTGCGTTTGATAGTAACTTTTCTGTAGTTGCTAAGTTTTTCTTCAATTCCTCATTGTCTACTTCTAATTTAGTTTTTCTATTAGAAAGACTTTTAATTCTAGTCTCATAGAGCTTCAATTCTGAATCAGCTTCATTGATTCCTCTGACAGTGTTTGAGCTTTCTGACTGCAAATTATTGCACATTTTTTTCAAATATGAAATGTTCTGCTCAAGAATAGTTTTTTCTTCAAAAATTAGTTTTACTTCGTTTTCTAATGCATTTATTTTGCATTGCATTGCAGCTATACGAGCAGCTTGAGTGTCAATGATATTATCCTTATCTAATAATTTTTCTTCAAGGCTTTGAATCTTGCTTGTATAAGTTTGCAACTGCATTGATTTAGATGCTGATTCACTCTCCAAAGAGTGATTAGTATTTTCTAAAATGTTAGCTTCAACAGAGAGACTGGCAAAATGTTCTAACATATCAGACCTCTCAGCTTCTTTTTGTGATAATAACTCTTCAATACGCCTGACTTCAGCAACATAGTGCTGCAATTGTTGTCTTAAGCTTTCTACTTCTTTTCGGGATTTTTCATATTCTATCTTCGTCAGTTTTAATGCACCATTAGCATCAGCTAAACTATTCTGCAGGTGTTTATTTTCCATAATAGCAGTATCATTTTGTTTAGTAAGTCTCAAAATTTCACCATTGAGGAAATTTATTTGTGTTTCATGATCTGCTAACTTATGTTCAGACACTTTATTTGAATTTAATTTTCTTTTCAAATCTGAGATTTCATTTTCTAATTTGCTTATTTCATATGTTTGAGACTTCATCTTTTGTTCAAGCATACACATACTTTCAGTTTTATGATCCAGCTCCATAACAAGTTTATCCCTTTCCTGGTCAACCTTTCGTATGTTATCCATGAGATTAGATTTGTCATTTCTTAAAGACATAATTTCAGATTGTAGATCATTGCACTTTCTTTCTAATGACTCTATAGTGTCATTAGCTAAACTAAGTTTTTTTTGGGCACTCAATAGTTCATTGTGTAACTCATTACCACTTCTTTCAGTTTCTATTTGTATATTTTTAATTTGACTTGAAAGTGTTTTCTCTTTAATAACATCTGACTGCATTTTCTTTAGTTGCTCTCTCAAAAAATTACATTCATCCTTAAGATGTTCAGTAGAAGCTTTTCCATTTCTGCTGGTCATTTTATATGAACAATTTTCCTCTTCAAGGTGTTCAATTTCTTTTTGTTTAAATACCAAATCCATTTTTAATTTCTCAGATAACTCCAACGCCTCTTTGTATCTTAAATTATATTCCTGTTTATCTTTCTTTAATAATTCATTTTCATTCATTAGTTTGTTTATTTGGTCTTTGAGTTTCTGCACATCATTCCTGTAGAAATCACCTCTATCGCTGTGTCTCATTGTATTTAAATTCTTGTACTGGCTCAGTTGCTTACTTAAGTTTATGTTTTCTTTTGATAATTCAGCATTTTCCACATTTAACTGACTTATAACATCTTTAAAATTTTGCATGCTGTTTTCTTCCACATAACTTGTTTTTCTTCTCAATTCATCATTTTCTTTCTTTAACATTAAAATCTTTTGCTCACATTCACATAACTTTGCATGCAAATCTCTTATAAATGCATTCTCTTTAGAGTTATTCAATTTAGGACTATCCTTGTCTTTGCATTTCAACAAGTGCTTGTTGAAAGCCTGCATTATTTCAGTCATCTTATCTTGAATATTAGTCACATGAATCTCGTATTTATTTCTTTCTTCTCTCAAGAGGTTTTGTAATTCATTTTTAGTAGGACAATACATTTTATCTTTACTATATCCAAACTTATCACTAACTTCTGATGGTTGGCTCATTTGAGGCAATGTTGTGATCTTATCTTGTAAACTCTTATTAAGATTTACCAGATCTTTGATCTCATTGTGCAATGCTTCATTTTCTTTTAAAGCTATTCTCAGTTCTTCTTGCAATTTAATAATTCTCGTTGTGTTTTCTTTGTTTGACTGGTGTTCTAAAAGTTGTTTTTCTAATTCAGAATTTCTTGATTCCAAATACTCTACTCTGTTTTGCATAACTTTAACTTCATTCATCATTGCAGATAGTCTTTTGTTACAGTCTTCTTCAACCTTTAATGCCAATGTGTCAACTTTCTGTACCTCTTCTTGTAAACCTTTATTTTTATCTGCAAGACTTAGTGCCCGTAGCATTGCTTCATGTTGTTTCGCTAAACCATTTTCAAATTCTTTTTTCAATATTTCATTTGCAGATTCTAGTTCACGCAAGTCTCTCATTAATTTTTGAAATCTCTCATTAGAGCTCATATTACAACAGTCTCTACTAATAGCAGTTAAAGGTCTACCGCCTTCTAGTAACATATTCAGGCGTATTATTTCATCATCTCTGTGTTCAACTTGGTTCTTTAGCACCATTATTTCATCACAATAAGCTTCATTCTTTTCTTCAAGTGAGCGAATTTTATTTGTCAGTTCTGTAAGATCTTTATCACTGGAGGAACTCTTTCTTTCACTACATATGCATATTCTAGATAAACTAGAGCCCTCTCCATCTCGTCTCTTACTTTTATTACGTGTACTTAATGTTTCTGCACACAAACCTCTCAGACTTAAGTCTCGTAACTCATGTTGTAATTTACTAATTGTTGAATCTTTTTTTATGAGCTCTTCTGATAAACTCCTGACTTTTCTCTTGTACTCTTTTGAAAGTTTGAGATTTTCTTCCGTCAATCTCATTATCTCTTTGTGGAGTCGATTATTTTCCTGAATTAATTTAGCGTTGTCACATTTATAGGGCTCGGCTTCCATCATCAAGGAATCGCGCTGCATTAGAGCTTCTTTAGACAAATCCATGTAGTGTTGTAAACTACGTGTAGTTTGTAAGAGGTCTGCCAGTATACATTCTACCAAAGGAACGGCGTCTATTGGTAATGACATGTTATAACCGAGATCCTCCAGTTTGCCTTTCAAAGTAAAATATGCTTCACCCATTTTGTACGTTTGTTCTTACGATTTCGCTCACGCTACAACTCGTATATTTATATTTACAGCTGAAAGTTTTACAAGTGTCATTGGGCACATATACATATTATTATTCTGTTTATTACAAATATTTACAAAATTCAATTCCAAACGATATTTTGAGTTTTGTTTGGATTTGATTGAGTGACGTTTTGTGTAGGGCTGCCAATACCAGGGTTGGATTTAGGGACGTTCAAAAAGATAGCACAAAAAGTTTAAAAGGATAGTATTTATAAAAAAATATAGTACACTTTCATTATTTTTAATTTAACATACAATAGTTATTAAAATCAACACCAATTAAGGCAAAATTTACTCCTCTTCTAGTTTATCAGTTCTTGAATATTATTGTTAGTTCTATTTTCATCTTTGGAATTTAATCTCATCAATATATCCTCAGTAGGAATACAATCAGTACAATTCCCACTTTTGCTACCGCTTTTGATAGCGTCACAAGATAATAAAATGGCATGAATGGCATCTATGGATTGGTTGCCAGTTTGTTTCATATCTAGTCTTGGTAAGGTTCACTCTCTATGGGTTCACTGTTTATAATCTCCGGCCATCGACACAGAAAAGATCGCAAGATCAGAATTCGTTCGGATACACAAACGGACGAAATATTCATTATTAAGACGTAAAACTAAGCATTCGGGAGCAAACTTTAAATTATAGTATTTTAGCGTACTATCCCTAGATGTGGATAGTATATAGTACAAAGGGCAATATTATAGTATAAATACTATAATTATAGTACAAAATCCAACACTGGCCAATACAGTGAAGCCAACTATCGGTATTGTATCTTGTATAGTACCAGTCTTATTAAATTCATCAAAAATCTTTGAATTACTTAAAATATACAACGAATAGACAAGCAACTTAATTTGTATCACTTTTTTATTATTTACTTGGCATAAAATGGTATTTTTTTTGTTTGAGCTATTCAATCCATTTTTACCCACGGCACTCGCACAGGTCCCACATTTCAGACATCACTATAAGCTGCAATAGTCTGTGCATCTGTGTTGGCTGTGGTTAGCTGTCATTCATTATTAATCACAATCTGTGTTGTTATTTGTCAAGTTCAGTTTTTGTGAAATATAATTTCAGAAAAAACGTTGAATGAATCTTGAACAAAGTTGACGTGTAATTAAAACCACAATTAATAAATACATGTGGCATGTAAACAGTCGTCTGTTGCAATATGAATCCGTATAAGGACATAGAAGAAAGTTCCTTTGCAGCATCACCTCACTTAGCTTACGAGGACATAGCTACGAAACTGCTGAAAGATAATTACTTCCTAACAGCCTTGGAGCTTCATACAGAGCTCGTAGAGAGCGGCAAGGAACTGCCGCAACTAAGAGAATTCTTCTCCAATCCAGGCAACTTTGAGCAACATGTTTCTAGGGCATCCGAATTTACTTCGATGCGTATGTTATTTTGAAATGCGTATATCTTACAAATAATTTTACTTTAGACTAATGAGGTACTTTTTAGGGAGTTCAAAGTCGTTTTCTTACAGTTTAAGACATTACTTGGCTGATCTGACTATTTTTATAACCATTAAAGACCTTATTATCTAAGAACTTTAATTAAAATTGAACATCTTTTTTTAAGAAGAGTTTTAAGTATTTTATTGTATATAAAAGTGGTATCAGTATATGAAGATGAATTATTGTTCCAATCTTAGATCGGACCCCAAGCCAGGCCACACTAGACTCTCTGGACACTGCCCGGTACTCTGAAGATGGCGGTGGTGACCGAGGAGGAAGTGGCGGGGATGTTGCGGTGCTAGAGTTTGAGCTAAGAAAGGCCAGAGAAACTATCAACTCACTGAGAGCAAATCTCACTCAATTTGCAGGTAATTATTATGTTTCATGGAGGTGACTGTTGTTACATATAAGGACTAAATTCACTTAATTTCGTTGATAAGGTAACGTGACAATTTTTAGGTAAGATATTTGCATATTGAGCTGTTTTCTAATTCAAATACAACAGCACAAGCATTTAATTTAGTAGCAAATTTTTTATTATTAGTTTTCTTTATTGAAGGTAACAATAACCAATGTTGAACAATAATAATAACCAATGTTTTGGTTATGTTTAAATTAAAAAATGAGAACAGCTGCAATAATAGGAAGACAAAAATAAGGAAAGAAATATAAGGAAGTACTTTGTGTCTCCCAAACAGAGTAAGAAATAGCTTTAATGGTGTCAACATCTGAATAAACACACAAAAAATTCAAATGAGGTGTTCTATAGTGAGGGATTTATTTATTAAATATGAAAATGTCTAAGATATAGCTATTAAAACTACAGTAAACAACATGCAGTGTCAATCGGCCAATACTCACATCTATTCTATTCAGTGGTGTGCATTGCAGGTAGGGTGTATACCTCTTGTTCTTGTCTAGGCCGACAAACACGGGTTTGTTTTAGGTTAATAATTTAATAATAATAATTTAGTTAGTTTCTTAATAATTTTAGAACACACATTAAAATGTAATTCACAACTTATGGTTATTTTTGAGGTAGGCACTCCTTAAACACCTATATGCAATGCACGCCACTGATTCTATTAAACATTTATTTCAGATGGAGAATCTACGTTAGATAAAAGCGTTAGAGATTTCTCCAACCAGCGTTCCCTAAAGCCTCATGAAAAGAGAGCCCTGAACTTCCTTATTAACGAGTACCTTCTCCTTCAGGATTATAAACTCACTTCTATCACATTTTCTGATGAAAATCCGGAACAGGTTTGTATGTAAACATTATGTAAGTAGAAGAAAACACATGATCATCTAGACATGTGGCATTTGTAATTAGTACTTGTGGTTTTTTATTAACATAACATTAAGTCACTTAACTATATTCATTCTTACACTTAACTTGGAGAGATCAGTGCTTCTATACATCATTTATAAATAAAGGTCGCATTTTGTGTTTGACTGCGTTATTCTTCAAAACTATGTAACGGATTTTGATTAATAAATCATATTTATATTAAAAAAAAAAAAAATCTCGATGTTTCGTTAAATCAAATCAAAATATTTTTATTTCACATAAACTAACATGGGCACTTATGAAACATCAGAAGCTAGGTGCACCGCTAGGTTAACCGTGCGAAGCAGAGGTTGGTTGTTAGTTTTTAGGGTTCCGTTGCCAAATGGCAAAAAACGGAACCCTTATAGATTCGCCATGTCTGTCTGTCTGTCTGTCTGTCTGTCTGTCTGTCCGAGTATGTCACAGCCACTTTTCTCCGAAACTATAAGAGCTGTGCTATTGAAACTTGGTAAGTGGATGTATTCAGTGAACCGCATTAAGATTTTCACACAAAAATAGAAAAAAAGCAATAATATTTGGGGTTCCCCATACATAGAATTGAAACTCAAAAATTTTTTTTTCATCAAACCCATACGTGTGGGGTATCTATGGATAGGTCTTCAAAAATGATATTGAGGTTTCTAATATCATTTTTTTTTAAAACAATAATATTTGGGGTTCCCCATACATAGAACTGAAACACAAAAAAAATTTTTAATCAAACCCTTACGTGTGGGGTATCTATGGATAGGTCTTTAAAAATGAAATTGAGGTTTCTAATATCATTTTTTTCTAAACTGAATAGTTTGCGCGAGAGACACTTCCAAAGTGGTAAAATGTGTGTCCCCCCCCCCCCCGTAACTTCTAAAATAAGGGAATGATAAAACTAAAAAAAATATATGATGTACATTACCATGAAAACTACCAACGAAAATTGGTTTGAACGAGATCTAGTAAGTAGTTTTTTTTTAATACGTCATAAATCGTAAACCACAATTTACCTTTCATTCAGTCAACTCAAATATAAAAATTTAAAAAAAAAACATTTAATTTCATAAACGATGATGACGAATGATGATGATGATGACCTGCAGGTTTGTACGGAACCCTCGGTGCGCGAGTCCGACTCGCACTTGGCCGGTTTTTAATAAATGCATGTAAACACTACCGGTAATAAAAAATATGAAAAAGAAGTTTCTTAAAAAAAAAACGAATATTTCCTAACAGATATAATTTTTTTTTTCTTTATATTGATAAAGTTTTTAAGCTGGGAGACAGGAGCCCATACCAAGTAAAACCTGTGCCATGGGTCGACAATAACAAACAGGACTGATTTATTGTCCTTAAAATTCAATTTCCATTACTAGCATTGAGAGTTGCTTGACTGCAGCCTTTATTTAAATATAAACAAGTCATCATGTTAGAGCAATTTGTTTTTGCTATTGTAACTTGTCAGACTATTCAAGGACAAAGTCAGAAAAACCTAAATATTTTATGTAGCAATCAATACAAAACAAATCAATCACTTGAAAGATGCTAGGAATAAGAACAGCTGAAGAACGTTTCCTTATCCAAGACATGTACGCACGGCGACAAATCAAGCTGTACATTTCCAGTATAAGCTGACCTCTCATTGTACGAAAAATGTATGCAATATAAGCTCAGCTAAAACTGGAAATGTATAGCTTGATATGTCGCCGTGTGTACAGCACAACACATAACTGAATAAAGTACACTCTTAATACTGGAACTTTTTAAATTCTGCTTCTGAAGTATGTCTTGTAGTTCTGCAATATATTTTAATCGAGAATTAGGAAGCAGCTATAAAAAAACATGATAACATCTATTTCAGGAGTTTGAAGATTGGGATGATGTTGGTCTCAATATGCCTCGACCAGCTGGACTGGTGTCATTATTCCGTGGGAACACTTCAACCATCAGTCCATCCAAAGTAGATGTGTCCACAGAAATGGACTGGTCATACGTAGAAGTGGATTGTCAGACGGATCTGGATGAAGGGAATGTATGTGTTAGCTGTCAAACTTCACTGGAGCATGAGACTGATTGGAGCCATGAGGTGAAGCACTTTTCTTATTAGTATCGATTTTGTCAATTTTTTCATGGGCAAAAAATTTACAGTTTGTAAAAGAATCAGTTATTTAGTAAAAAATACTCAGTTTGTACATATCATGAGTCATGAGTTTGAGTCGTTGAATACTTATATATTTTCCTGAATTATCATCCCCCTGCCCTCATCCGAGTTTTTAATATTATGTTTGGATGTATTCACAAGTGCGCACAAATACATGCTTTATTGAACTCTCAAGTTAATGTTAATGAAGAATTTTAATGATTTTACTTCTACTTCACAGCTCCTAATCCAAGCCGAAGAGATAGAATTACTGAAGCAAAAAATAATAGCACTCGAGACTGAAAAGCTGAACTTCCAAAAATTATATGATGCTGCCATTGTCAGTTTAAATTCACTTACAAGTCCTGCCTCTGAAGGCAAAGGGCTAGACCTCCATATACCTGAAGATAAGCTGTTATCGGTGCAAACGGTAGAACAAAGTATAGACACAAAACCTATTACTTGTACAGCTTCGGAGAATCATTACGGAAGTGGTCATTCGACTCATAGTGCCACTCCAGAGCAGTTTGAGATGATTGATAGTGAAAAAAATAGTGCAATGTAAGTAATATTATAGCTATGTATAAATTACTATTATAGTAACAATTGACATGCAATGTCATCATCTGCCTAGCCTATTCCCAAATATGTTGGGGTCAGTATTTTACATGGAGCGACTGCCTATCTGACCTCTACAACCCAGGTACGGGGTAATACGATACCCCTTGGTAAGACTGGTTGTCAGACTTTCGGGCTTCTGACGACCCGTAACGAGATCTACGAAAGACAGCCGGGACCAACGGCTTAACGTGCTTTCTGAGGCATATAAGGTTCTTGATATGTAAAGATAGGAGAAGGGTGACCACCCTTGCACGGACCAACCGCGGCAAGCGTAGCTTAACCTGAACGATCGACCCGTACGGCTGTTATTACTTAGCCACGAATGTATGATGTGTAATATTTTTGGCAATGCTCTACTGACACCTTCATCCATTGATTACTGCTCACGCATTCGAATATCTTAGGGTGCAACTAGATTACGGTTGATCGACGACATCGTGACGTAATAAATGTTAGTCATGAATGTAAATTATTGTTGTGCAAACTTTTTTAGCTATTGAGAACGTAGTTAAGCTTGTTAAAATTTATTTGATTATCTCAACCATTTTAATGGCGAATAGCACGCAGATCCATATCAAATTACAACATGCATTGTATGCTAATGTATGTACAGTAATTATTTAGCTGTTGTGTTTTACTGTGTGCTATAAAACGAACTCACTATAGACGTTTCATGTCTCACGTCTCACAACTGCGTTTCAAGAAAAGGAAATGAGTTTAAAAAAAAAAGTTGCTACCACCAAAAATTGAATTGTGTTGACCAATTTTTTTTTTTGTTAGCCTACTCTGTCCCACTGCTGAGCAAAGGCCTCCCCCAAATCCTTCCAGTCCTCCTTTTCGTGGGCCATCTTGATCCAATCCTTGCAGTACGCGTCTTAAGTCTCGCCACCTCTTTTTTAAATTATTTATTTTTATTAACTGGCTTCAAAAAAAAAAAAAAAATGAGGAGGTTCTCAATTCGGCTGTATTTTTTTTATGTTTGTTTCCTCAGAACTTTCGACTGGGTAAACCGATTTTGATGATTACTTTTTTTTTATTGAAAGCTGGTGCTTCCCGTATGGTCCCATTTCAACTTACATTTACAGTCTTACATTTCACCTGGCCAGTAGTAGTATAGGAATTAGTGCGGGGTACATACCATAACTAAAAAGTTAAAACTAAAAACTGTTTTACAAAAAAAAAAAACAACCGACTTTCTTAAAAACACTTCAAAGTGAAAAATATCTTTAGCAAATGGGCAAAAAACTTAAATACAGTTCCTAAGACACCGACTTCCGAAATTAAAGTTCTTTTTCAATTTGTAGTATTTTTAAGGAAGTCGGTTGTTTTTTTTTGTTTTTTTTTTCGTTTTATTATCTAGGCAAGTATTGTTCTTGCCCATTTTATAAAATTTTACAATGTATTTCAATGTAATTTGCCCTATAACTCCACAGAACAAGAAAAGGTTCAAACCTAAGTTCGTTCGAGGCGACTGGCGAGGGTGTCACCGACGACAACAGCACTCGACAATGCGACTCGCCGCTACGTCGCGGCAGTGTGACGACGCTGGACGAGACGCTCAGCATCAACGACGGAGGCGAGTGGACGCGCGTGCAATACGAGTTTAACAGCATTGAGACGAACAGCAAAGAGATGTGGATCGATAGGTAAAATAAAATAAAGTTAAACCAGAAAAGATCATCATTTCAGCCAAAAGACATACATTCAGCCAAAAGACATACATTCAGCCAAAAGACATCCACTGCTGGACAGGCCTCACCCAATTTGGGGGGGTTTGCCATAATCCCCACGCTTGACTGGCGGGTTGGCGATCGCAGTATTATGGTAAAATGTAAAGAGAACGCTGCTGCCCATTCTCTAGTAAGTCCGTAAGTCGCCTCTTAGGCCTCTGTCTCGAATATTGCGGGCAGCGAGGCGGCGGCGACGGCGGTGCGGGAGCGGTGCGGGCAACGCAGACCCGTTCTCGAAAGCAGCGAAAGGCGTTGTAAAAGCGTAACAATAGATCTAATGTAACGCTTTTGCCAATGGCAATGGAGTTTTTTTTTTTTGTGATAATTATGTTGAATCTATAGCCATCATGTTTTTATTTATCACCATTTATTTGTTTACAGCGGCATACCTAATGGGCTCAAAGTGTCAATTTTGAACTGGTGTTGTGAAACATTGAATCTGAATGAGCCGCTAGCGAACGACCTCCTTGCCGAGCTAGTGAGCAGCGACAAGCCTATCACCCTGCCCGGTCTACTCACACTTGTCGCAGACACTTTGCCTCGGGTTAGTAAACATTAGTAACTTTTATTTTCTTATTAGTTGCACTTTTAATCACGTCTGATCTTCGGCCTTTGTAATATCAGCACGAATCTATTGTAGAATGAATTATTTTGATGACTTTGTACTTAGTAATTTATTTTGAGTAGGAAGTCTTTTCTTCAGAAGTCTATATTAGAGTTTTAAATATAATTGACGAATACAGAGGTGTAAGATATTTAAAAAATATTCACATACATACTTATGAGTTAACAGTACAATGTTTTTAGGCGCCAAACAGTTCAATTGGCCGCAGTTATTCATCTTATATTTCAGGGAAACTCGAAAAAGTATTACCCTATTTACAAGCCCTTGAACAATTTCTTATGCCTGCAAAGCTGGACACATATTTAAATAATTGAGTCTCTTTTTAATTATCTAGTCTTTTCTCACAATTGGACTGCTTGCCAGTCGGTTCGTGAGTGGGTGACCATCCATTACATAATGGGAGCCCTCCGTGCCTCGGATAGCACGTTAAGCCGTTGGTCCCGGCTGTCATTCGTAGATCGTTGACAGTTGTATCGCGTAGTCAGAAGTCCAAAACTCTGGCTCTGACCCAGTCTTACCGAGGGGTATCGTGTTTTGCCCAGTATAATCCAGTTGGGTTGTGAAGGTCAGATAAAGCAGTCGTTTCATGTTAAATACTGGTATTCCGTTACATTTGATTAAACTGAAAGCCGACTCCAACATAGCTCATAAAAGGCTAGACAGATTGATTGGTCGCTGTAACTAAAACAGGGTATTCCGACCAATAGTGTACCATTTGTTTGGCTTTTGATTAGGTTAGAACTGTGACCAACCAATAAATCCATGTTGGTCGCTGTTACTTGGCTGTTTAATTTTTTAAGAACCCAAAATAAGGTTGAGGTTAACAAAAAAAGGCGCAAAATGGGAGTTATTAGGGTTTCGATTAAATACATGTCACTGAAAAATGCGGGTTGGAAGAAGCGAAGACTTATTTGATAGAAAATGGTCATCGCCGCATTACTTTAGAAACTAAAACTCACATATTTCTGGGAGATAATAACGGTTTTTGGCGGCAGAAACTATCAAAATTATAATAAAATACAATCCGTTGAGTAGTTTAAAAGATCTAAGCGTACAAACGCGGGAACCCACTTTGTTTTATACTGTATAAAGAAGATTACCGAGAAATGGAAACCCTCGCCATCTCGTGGGTGTTTCTGCAGGTTGCGGACCGCACCCTAGATGTCAAACAATACGATGAATTAACTTATACCGCAATCTATTAGGAATTCCAGAGTTCCTAGAGTTTCCACGTAAGCATTCAAAGCATGCAGACGTGCACGTCAGTGCATTTTAATAATTAAATAAATTAACGTTCGCATAAATAGTGACCTAGTTTTGGTGTTAGAGTGTTATACAGAAAACATTTTAAGTGACAAGTTAATACAATGAACTGATTGGATTATTTTTGAATCTTTCCTGGTTTATGGAAGGCAGCCCCTTTAATCGGAGCGCGATGATACGTCGCAGCCCTCCACCGACACCAACTCCGATCCCAGTACCAGCCCCAGCACCGACACCGCCGCGACAAACAAGAAAAGACCAAGATGAGGGTATTGAAGTAGTATCCACTCCGGAGATCCAGTCCTGGATGGGTTCTATTGAGCAGTGCCTCAATGAGGTATGTGCTATTACTTCTGAAGGAAAACTAAACTCTGAGCAGAAGTTAAAAATTAGTAGTCTCTGCCGCAAAATTGGCCATGGAGCTGCGCAAATGGCTGTTCAATACCAGTCGCTTAATGCGTGGGCATTATACAGGCGGCGTATGCCATAGAAGCCAGAAGAGTTACGGACACTCATATACGTATACTCTCCGACAGCGCTTCAGTCCTCCAATCCCTAGCCAAACGATACATAACCTCAAGCCTTACACTAGAATGTCACAACGCATTAGAACGGGTAACAGTTTCTAATCGCAACAAAGTGACACTGCAATGGATAAAAGGACACAGTGGATCACTAGGCAATGACGCTGCTGACGAACTGGCCAGAAAGGCATCCAGCGCGTCAGTCTGCGGCCCCGAGCCCATCGTGCCCATCCCCTTCAACCAGCTACGCAGGTGGCTGCAGGAATTTACCCACACACAAGCGGAGAGCTGGTGGACCTCGCCACCAGGCTGCAGGCAGTCCAGGGAAGCGATGCCATCCCCGGATGGCAGGCTAACCAGACGTCTGCTACGCCTGGACAGGGATGGTCTGCGTCTGATGACGGGCACCATCACAGGACACTGCCCGCTAAACAAGCACTTTCACACAATAGGCATAACGGACAGCCCCCTTTGCAGGGCCTGCATGGAGGCTGAGGAAACCGTTGCGCATGTACTCTTCGAATGTACAGGCTTCACCCAGATTAGGACAGATACCCTCGGGACACCCAAATCATACACGGACGTTCTTAGCAGACCAGGAGACACAATCAACTTCTGGAGGGAGGTGGGCTGGTTGGAGTAAATACCGACGGCCGCCATGGCCCACGCACAATGGTCCACTCAAAGGACTAAGTGCGGAAACCAAACCCCCATAACATAGAACATAGAACCAGTCGCTTAAGCAAAAAGCCATACAGACCCATGCCTCTCTAAAAACAATGGCCGAAGCTCGAGACCTGTCTGACTGCCTTACCGAGATGAACCGAACAATTCAGGAGTCCTGTTCGAAACAGGGTGCGGCTACTGCATCTTTTGCCGATATGGTGAAGAAGGGGTCCAACAACTTTGTGCGCCCCAATAATCTTAGCTCCGTGGCGATTTATCCCTGTGATAACTCGATAACCAGTGATGAAACCAAAAACATGGTCCAGAAAATTATAAGTCCCGGAGAAATGAAATTAAAAGTTCGAGGCGTGCGCAAAATAGGAAAAGGAGGCCTGATAATCAGCACTGAGACCAAAGATGACCTCGATAAGCTAAGGCAAAAAGTACAACTCGCTTCGTCAGGCCTTACCGTAGATGATCCTCAAAAACGCAAACCACGCATTATAGTCATAGGAGTGCCCACTTCAATGGCTGAAAATGAAGTTTTCAAATGTATTTTCGAACAGAACTTGTCTGAAAAACTGCCGACTATGTCCCAAGATATATTTTTGTCCTCTGTAAAACTGAGTCACAAGTCCGGTAGGAAAGATGCAGATAATTGCAACTTTATTATAGAAGTTCCAGCCGTAATTCGTAAGGCCCTCATCACACAGGATAGACTATTTATAAATTGGACGTCCTGCCCGGTACGAGACTTCACTCTGGTAACTAGATGTTACAACTGCCAGCAGTACGGTCACGCAGCCAAGACTTGCAAATTAACTGTCCCCACCTGTGGGCATTGCGCTGAAGAAGGACACTCAACACAAGACTGCGCAAAGAAAGACAACCCGCCTAAATGTGCTACATGCTCTCGTTTTAAAAAACAAGCCAACCACAAAACGGGAGACACAGATTGTCCGGCTAAAAAAGCTGCCGAATACAGGTATATTAATTCGATAGATTATGAAGGCGCCTAAGAGCGCCGCATACTTGATTATATTTTAGACTTAATTTTTATTATTATTTATAGTTAAATATGGGTGATAAATTAATTACAGATATTGATAATACATTTTTAACAGTATCAAAGACATGTGACGTTGAGGACTGCATAAAATATCTTTCCGACTATCAAAATTCACTAACTGTACTAACTCAAAATATTCGTAGTATTTTTAAAAACATAGATAACTTTAACATTTTTCTTCATAGACTTAAATTTGACTGTGATATAATGGTACTTACCGAGTGTTGGCTAGCCAACCGCTACGATAATATTCCAGTAATACCTGGGTATAACGTATTACATTCCACTGTAAACCATAATCAAAATGACGGTATCGTAGTATTTGCTAAAGAATCATTAAAGGTCACAGTCGAGGAACATAGTCTACAAGAGTGCATGAGCAATTGTTTAGTCATCAAAATTGGTACAATTACAGCGGTAATCGCTATGTATAGTTCCCCTTCCGCTAGAAACTTAGATTCTTTTAACAAATCCTTAAACCAGATTCTCCAAGCACTCAGTTCATTTAAGAATGTTATACTAACAGGTGACTTAAACATAAATATTGGTTCTGAGACCTGCGATGCAGGGATCCAGGATTACCTTAACATCTGTTTATACCATGGTTTTCTTCCCGCTCACACATTGCCTACACATCAGAGCGGTTCCTGCTTAGATCATATGATGATCAAAACTAGCCTATCATATATTACGCTTGTTACTAACTCAACAATTACTGACCATCACGCAGTTCTACTAACACTAAATTTATCGCTGCCTAAGCTAAATCGTCCTCCGACAATTAGCAAATTAAATACAAACAAACTCGAACGTGATTTATGCAACATAGACTTTAGCGTAGTTTACAATACTGCTGACGCTAATTTGGCTTTATTGTACTTAATAAAACAGGTCCAACAAGCAATATTACATAACACGACAGTTTCTACAGTAAATAAGAAACTTTATAATATTAAACCGTGGATTACTTCTGGATTAATTCGCTGTATAAGACACCGGGATAAACTTCATCAGAAAACTAAAAGATACCCTGATAATGTTATAATTCAAACTATTTATAAAAGATACAGGAATTTCTGTAACAATCTCTTAAAGAAGGTAAAAA
Source organism: Aporophyla nigra (assembly GCA_947507805.1). Lineage (NCBI taxonomy): Eukaryota > Metazoa > Arthropoda > Insecta > Lepidoptera > Noctuidae > Aporophyla > Aporophyla nigra. The sequence goes on along the minus strand of OX382309.1, from coordinate 15,254,537 downwards.
CTGATTACGATAAAAAACAAATAAATAGAGCAGGTAAAAATAGCAAACAACTTTGGAAAAGTATTAAAAATATCACCAATATGTCAAAACAGCGTGAATCAAGTTCGAGTTTACTACTTGCAAATTCGTCACCACTCATAACAGCTAACAATGTAAATAACTTTTTTATAAATGTTGGGAAAACTCTTGCTGAGCAGATTTCACAATATTGCGTCCAATCATCTGTCCAAAAATCAAGCCATAGCCGTATCTCAAAATCTTTTGCTCTGTTAGACACTGATGAAGATGAAATATCCCGAATAATTTCCGGGCTAAATGATGATTGTGCAGCTGGCTGGGATAATATAAGCAATAAGATCCTTAAACTTTTTAACCATATTTTGATACCTCCCTTAACGCATATTTTTCGAATCTGTCTTTCCGAAGGAATTTTCCCGAGTTGCCTAAAAAAGGCAGTTGTAATCCCTATCTTTAAATCCGGTAGTAAAGACGTAGTGAATAATTATAGGCCAATATCCTTACTACCGTCGATTTCAAAAATACTAGAGAAAATTATAAACATTAGACTAGTTAATTACCTAGAAAAAAACAACATTTATTCCCCTGCGCAATTTGGTTTTAGAGCGAAATTATCGACTGCCGATGCGGTGCATAGCCTGACTGATTATATTTCACTAGAACTTGGCAAAGGACACCAGACCCTGGGAGTCTTCTTCGATGTAGCCAAGGCATTCGACACGGTATCTGTTTCTCTTCTTCTGAACAAATTAGAAACCATAGGAATAAGAGGAACGCCGCTGAAACTTTTTACTGACTATTTAGACGGCCGGTACCAATGTGTTAAAATAGATAATATTATGAGTAATGAACAGAAAAATACTAGTTTCGGTGTACCCCAGGGGAGTATTCTGGGCCCCACACTATTCCTAATTTATATGAATGAATTGTGTAATCTAAATATTAAACACGGTAAAATAATATCATATGCCGACGACACGGCGTTAATATTTACCGCAAAAAGCAGAAGCGAACTGTTCGAAGTCGCTCAATTAGGATTAAATTCTGTGACTAACTGGCTTCAAAGCAATTTATTAACATTAAATGCCGACAAGACAAAATATATTCACTTCTCCATGCGCAAACCTCAACCTAACATTATTAACCCTCATCTATATGCCCATAAATGCGGAAACTGTGCAGTTAGTACGTGTAATTGTCCTTCTATCATCAAAACGAGCAACGTTAAATACCTGGGGGTTATAATGGACGAAACACTCTCTTTTAAAATACATATTGAAAGCCTTAGTAAAAGAGTGCGTAAACTTATATATGTATTTAAGAAATTACGAACATTAGCAGACAAAAAATTAATCACACAAGTTTATTTGGCCCTATGTCAATCTATTATTCAATACTGTATCACTTCTTGGGGCGGTGCACCAAAAACGAATTTGCTTCCTCTTGAAAGAGCTCAAAGAGCAATTTTGAAGGTAGCAAACTTCCATCCCTTCTTTTTTCCCACAGATCTACTTTATAAAACTTGCAACGTGCTGGCTGTTCGGCAGCTTTTCATTATGCAGTTAGTATTAAAACAGCACACCATGCTTACCTACACTGCTGACAATACTAACAAGAGACGGAATGATATAGTATGTATAACAAATGAGACCTCAAAACATGTCTTTGTAGAAAGATTCTATACATTTTTAGGCCCATTTCTGTACAATAGATTAAATAGAAAACTAAGTATCTATAAATTAAACTACTATAGCTGTAAAAAAAATATACTTCAATATTTACTAACCATAGATTATGCACAGACAGAAGATTTACTAGTTGTCTGCAAATAAAACCGCTAATTCGCTATTTTACTTTTGTTACCTAAGTTTTAATTTTAGTTATTACTACACCTTGTTAATTTATTACATTATAAGAATTTTTGCATTTGTAGCCTGAAACACAGGTTCTACCTAGTTCAGGCAAATTAGCAAATCTGCTCTTTTTTAATTGTTTAACGTATTTATTGTAAATGTGACCCTTTTTATTAATAAACAATTTATTATTATTATTATTATAATTCATGGAATTAACCATTGAATACACACATTGTACTATAGAAATATAGCCGTGATGTTTTGTGATAATTATGTATGATAACTTGACGAAATTGTAAAAGATAATCAAACAAATATTGATAGATATAAGTATTGTATAGATCCTACCACACACGCTGGTAGCGCGTCGCAGCGAGGCGGCGGCGTTAGTAGCGGCCGTGGTGGCGCTACTGCCGGGCGGGGACGCGCGCCGCGCACGCGCACTGCACGCGCTGCTCACGCTCGTCAAGCGGCCTGACCGGGCTGACACACGCGCTATCTGTGAAGGTACCAACACACATAGATCCTACCACACACGCTACTGCCGGGCGGGGACGCGCGCCGCGCACGCGCACTGCACGCGCTGCTCACGCTCGTCAAGCGGCCTGACCGGGCTGACACACGCGCTATCTGTGAAGGTACCAACACACATAGATCCTACCACACACGCTACTGCCGGGCGGGGACGCGCGCCGCGCACGCGCACTGCACGCGCTGCTCACGCTCGTCAAGCGGCCTGACCGGGCTGACACACGCGCTATCTGTGAAGGTACCAACACACATAGATCCTACCACACACGCTACTGCCGGGCGGGGACGCGCGCCGCGCACGCGCACTGCACGCGCTGCTCACGCTCGTCAAGCGGCCTGACCGGGCTGACACACGCGCTATCTGTGAAGGTACCAACACACATAGATCCTACCACACACGCTACTGCCGGGCGGGGACGCGCGCCGCGCACGCGCACTGCACGCGCTGCTCACGCTCGTCAAGCGGCCTGACCGGGCTGACACACGCGCTATCTGTGAAGGTACCAACACACATAGATCCTACCACACACGCTACTGCCGGGCGGGGACGCGCGCCGCGCACGCGCACTGAACGCGCTGCTCACGCTCGTCAAGCGGCCTGACCGGGCTGACACACGCGCTATCTGTGAAGGTACCAACACACATAGATCCTACCACACACGCTACTGCCGGGCGGGGACGCGCGCCGCGCACGCGCACTGCACGCGCTGCTCACGCTCGTCAAGCGGCCTGACCGGGCTGATACACGCGCTATCTGTGAAGGTACCAACACACATAGATCCTACCACACACGCTACTGCCGGGCGGGGACGCACGCCGCGCACGCGCACTGCACGCGCTGCTCACGCTCGTCAAGCGGCCTGACCGGGCTGACACACGCGCTATCTGTGAAGGTACCAACACAAATGGGTTTATATTTACGATAATCTTCGAAAGTGTTGTTGTTGTGTAGTTGTTCCCCAAAGTCTTTCACTAATGGAAAACTACAGAATTGCCAAGTGTCGTAGGGTATATTTTATGTTAAAATAAGACATTTTAAATGGAATTTGCCAGCAGAAGCTTGTAGTTAGTATTTATCTGAAATTGGCAATCCATCTTGAACTAGCACACTGATCGATTACCATTAGAGATGGGCAGTGGATAAATACTCAGAGGATAAATACTCGAGTTTTTATCCGAAACAGATAAATACTCGTTTTTACTCATTTTTATCGGATAAATACTCAAAATGATGGATAAATATCTTTTTTGCGCATCGGATGATTATTTTAAAATGTTAATGGCTTTTATTGTTATTTAGGCTTTCCAAAATACTACGTTATTACATTTTTAGTTGTAGATAATGTCAATTGCCAGGGCTGTAATTGTGTCAGGAGGCCAAACATCTCTAATAGAGCATGCTCTTTAGACACAATTTTAGAATCTTTCTGTGTAGAGAGTGTAGAGAATTGCTACATAATTGAACATCTCTGTGAAGAGCTTCTAAAAGTCAAGAAAAATGCGGCGAAGACAAGTTTATTGGTGTCCGAAATGCGGTAGTTTCAAAAATTCATAAACTATACAGATATGATAAAATATATAAAAACAATTGGTTGTCTGTAAAGTCGGTTTACGGACGATAATTTTACGTGGTAGCATCTAAGTCTCTTCTAATCCGACGCATCGGCCGATGGAGTGGAAGAGAGATAGATGCGGCACAAGTCTAACGCTTAGGCCGATCGTGCCTGTCTATTGCTTGTTTCGCGCTCTCGCTTGCACTCTCGGTGCAGGCAGAACGTGACAATGAGTCATGCTTTTTCGTGCGTGCAGCCAGCATTCATCGATGTTCATCGATTCCACACGTGCCTCAAAGAGATGTCAGCACATATTGTAGGGGTCCGCGAGCACCGATGCCTGCCAGAGTTGCGGATCTGTTTGAAAGAGGTACTATGGCCCTGGCACAGGCAACTGAAGAAACACGGGTGGGTTTTAGTCAGTAAAAGTCTGACACGCTTTCATATTGGCGATAGCAATGGTGGTCCGGTGGTATCAGCCGTGACTTACGACTTGTAGGTCGTGGGTTCGCACTGCTCTCAAAATTTTATATTGATCGCTGAATTCACATCCCAACCTCACAAGCCAAGTCAGGATACTTGATTTCTTTATCTTTCACGAGGTAGTTTTTTTTTTATTATTACAATGATTTAAGCGTTACTTAAATAGTTTCTGCCTACCCCCATGGGTGAAAGGTGAGTTCATGTATGCATGGGAAAAAAAATGTCCAAATGTATAATTTTATCGAACTTTGACAATTATTGACGAATTGAATTCATGATTGAGTGAAATTATTGTCAATATCGGCATTTTGTAATTGTTAAAATAATTAATAAGGTACGATATCAATCTACATTGGTGCCGATTCTGTTGTACATCGAACTAAACTAACTAAACTATCTCTAAAATTCCTTACTTTTGGCTATGAGAATTTTAACGCTATGCTGCAAGAAAAAATCTCTAAATTTAAAAATTATTTTGACTCGACCAAAAACGAATTTGACAATCAACGTGGTTTTTTATTTATTTGGTTTCGCAACGTGGTACTTGTGTGCGCTACGCAATTAATTTTTTAGAGACGAAGGCGCGCGCAAGGGGGCAGCCTGGACGTGTTTTATATGGAATTTTTCACTTTTTGTTGGAAAAATAAAAAAATATACTACCCAAGTGTTGAGATTTAAATGTTCCGGGGCTTCATAAAGGGGGTCGAAAATTTCATTATTTTTGCGATAGGACACGCCATTTTCGAGATATAAACAAAAGAAAAAAGAAAAAATACAGCACTGTTTTTGCACGTGAAGGCGAGGCGTTGGTGTGAATTTCTGTTCATGACCACTAGTTTTATTCCACACATTTTTAATCGCGATTAAAAATAGTCAGATTTAGTCAAAATAAATTATTATAGTCAAAATTTTTGGTGAAAACCGGCAAAATCAGAATAGCAAAATTGTCATTTTCACTAAACTAATAACTCAGTGCAATCTTAGTGCTGTCAAACTAAAATATAGTTAAGTTGTGTCACTTTAGTCTATTTCAGAATAGGAAATCATTGTTTGACAGGAATAAACCAAATTTTAGTGATTTTTAGTTGTTTGTTTTTCATTAATTTTAATCCTTTTGTTAGTAAAATTACAAAATTTACATTACGAAAACTTAAAATAGTATTTATCCGCTGTTTTGGATAAATACTCAGTAAAAACGGATATTTATCGAGTATTTATCCGGATAAAATCCCAACACTAATTACCATGCTTTCTCAAGACAGATTGGCAAATGCTATTGCCTTCTCTGTATGATAAGAGGTCTTTACCCTGCAGTGGTACAGTAATCGGGTTGTATTATTATTGACCAAAAGCTTACCAGGGTTTTTCATTTGCCTCCAACTAGGCCAGCTGTATTTTTGGTATCAAAAAAATATAGGTGATGTTATGAAAATTTGGGTGTTGTGTCGGTCTTTCAACCGATTACGGTAATCACATACGTAATTTATGGTGTTTTACTATGACACTTCCAAGTAATTGCTTCAGTTTAGATCGCACTCGCCTCTCCAGAAACCGTAATCCTCTGGAATCGAGAAACGGTCACAGGTCACAGGACCGGTTGGGACGCTTGGGTTTACGCCGATATTAGTGGACGTCTTTCGCCGGATATGATGACTATGATGTCATTGAATTGATCTATTTTGACCATCACAAACTTAATACTTTCTGAAACATTTAATATTTCCTTTCAGCAACCTGCCTCGTAGTAAAATGGGGCGGAAGCGGCGAAGTCCTGTCCTCAATAGCCGAGCTCTTAGCATCGAGATCCCTAGAACGAAGGGTCCTAGCCAGCCAAGTATGCATGGCCATAGCTCCTTATGTACCCATCGAGCTATGCACATCTCTACTCCTAAGCCTCGTGGTCCTTATGTGCGAGTCCAAAGAACTCGAGATCCGGACGTTAGGACTCAAGTCTGCCTGCCTCATATGTCCCGTCGCGGATCATAAGTACAGCCAGCTAGAAAGTCTGATGTTCAATTTCTTCAAGGATCCGGTTGAAGAGTGTGTGAAGGATACTGTAAATATATTTGTGCCTGTTCTCGCGAGGAGTGCTTTGATTGCAGGTAAATTAATGTTTCAGTTATTTATTTTTTAAATTTTGCTGAAGGAAATGAAAGCATAACATAGTTTCGAATTTAACTTTAGCTTTCGAAGACTATACAAATGTAATATAACATCAAATATTTTCACACAAAAATCTTTTCCCTGAACACTTTTGACCCTTGAGTATAACCCCATTTTTAAGGTTCTGTACTCAAAAAGTGTCAACTGAACCCTATTACTAAGCCCCCGCTCTCCGTCTGTCTCTGTCTGTCAGCGGGCTGTATCTCATGAACCGTAATAGGTAGGCAGTTTAAATTATCATTGTCTATTGTCGCTATAACAACAAATAAAATATAAAACTGGGGTCTATACAAGATAAGTAGCCTACTCGGTGTTTTTTGCCTTCTAATTAAAACCTTTCATGTATGACTAGCACTTGGTCGGTTTTTAGTGTCTTCAAATCTCCAAATATCTTATTTGATTTCCAGGAAAATTCTCAACGGACTTATGCAGTCGAATAATGACGAATTTAACGAAAGCGAGCAGTGATAACGAATGGAAGACTGTGCTCTTATATTTAGATGTGATGAGAGTGTTAGTGTTAGCCAAACTGGCCTACGTAGTTAATGTACAAATAGTCAGGGATGTTACCCTCAGCAACTGTGATATGCAATCGGTTAATTTACAAGAAGTTCCCCTAGAAGAAATGGAGTATTTTATGGAACTACAGTGCTACGTCACTGATAGTGTTGATGCGAAGATATTGTTAGTAGCTGCAAGTAATATTATTAAGGAGAAGCCCGAAGTCAGATGGTCGGAGTTAAGTTGGTTTATTAGCACGTGAGTATTCATCCCTTCATTGTGTGTTTTGGCATCTTTTGGACTTTCAAAAACGGGAAACGATATTAAGTGCAAATATTGAAATAGATTCAAGTCTACAGTATAAAAATGCAGTCAAAACTCTTTGGACATCAACTAACTAAAATTTCAAATCATAATAATACGCCATTTATTAATAAAATTCCCTGAAAAGACAGTTAAAAAATGTCAACTCCATAGGATAAAAGTTTTAATTCAGCTTGTAAGATTTGGCCAATTCATACTTATAGTCTTTTCGCCATAAGATGAGTTCCCTGACAGTTCTTGTCTGACAATTGTAGTGACGTGACCTAACGAAATATAATCGATTTTTTTATAATATCGATTCAGTTGGCAAAGAAAATGGAATCGGATTATCGATTTTAGATTTTCAAAATATTTTTTAATAAACTGGTTATCCTACTTCCTACTAATATTATAAATGTGAAAGTTAGTATGTGTGTGTGTGTGGATGTTTCTTACTCTTTCACGCATAAAGTACTGTACGGATTTTGATGAAACGTTACAGTAATATAGCTTATACGTCAGAATAAGACATAGGCTACATAACATCACGGGAGCAGAGCAAAAACCTGACATAACGCACTCGTACTGACGCGACGCGATTGCGATTACAAAATGGCCGCTCCGATTCATCTATTTTTTGTCGATTAGTGTATTGAGTAGTGGCAATCTCTATTGGCCGATGTTCCGTTCAACGCATTAGACATTTTTAAGATTTATACTTTTTTATTTTATTTACTTAATTTATTAACAGTTAATTATAACTACAATAATTTACTTAATAATTTACGAAAGGCAATATTTTTTTTATCATTTCTTTTTTAATTTTTTTGCCAGTTTATTTTTTATTCGTCTAAAGTAGTATGCATGCCACGGAAAAAATGAACTGTCAGGGAACTCATCGTATGGCGAAAAGACTATAGTAACAAGGCAAGTTAAATAAAGAAAAGAACTGCACTTTTTGTTACAGATTAAAACAAATTTTAGACGTGGCAACAAACACTAAAGTTATAAGCCACCCACTCATATACAAGGTACTTATATCTCTGGTCAATAGTTATGTGGACAACTTCGGCGTACCATTCACTACACACATATTGAAGCCTGTATTTAATGACATCATATCCGAGTTAGAACAAAAGATGGAAAAACTAGACCCTGTGAATGTGGAAACCACTATTCTTGTTGGTATATATTTGGTGACCATATTACCTGCGCTTGAAGATAGGATACAACATGGAGAGTTTTTGCAAAAGTAAGTAAACAGTCAACTATTTCTATGGGCGAATTTCACCAAAACTGAGTGCGAAAAAAATCGAAATCGCGTTCAGATGGGTGAAATTCGCCCTATGATTTGCAGTGGCTACAAAGCACGAGCGCGCTTTTTATGTATTTTATACAATTGAAATATGGTTATATTCTAAAATTTGAAGCTCGCTCGTAAAATAGATAACTAAGCTTAGATCTAAAAACGTTCCGTTCGTGATGAATATTTTTCAGTACATTTTCCAATGGGATAACTGGATAAGAATAGTTGGACGCGTTTCTTTTCTTGTTCCACAAAACGGTAATTATAAGAAGTGATTGAGGTTAAAAAAAACATTGCTTTCTTGGTAATCCTCGCTTTTAGTAAAAAATGCCAATCACTGTTCTTTGCCATTTAATGCAACATGTTTCGTCCTCTGCTAGAATCTTAACCCATTGAAGGACACTGAACGAGACACAATAGAAGTTTTATTAGCTTTTTTTATTTTTGATAGCTGCGCCACAGTTTTTAACTTTTGTAGCTATCTTCGTTTCTTTTTGTAAATTTGTGTCCTCAAACTTGTTCCAAATAAACACATTTTTTTATTTTATTTTATTTTATTGTTATATCGTCTTGGAACGTTTAGTGTCCCTCAAAGTGTTAACAATGTTTTTCTTTTAGGTGGATCATGTACGGCAGCATACGCGGTCTTCCAGTCAAGATATTCTCCATACCATTGAAATGGGTGGCAGATCACAGAGAAGAAGCGCTAGACTTTTATTTACAGCATCTCAGGGAATGTAAGTAGTGTAAAGCAACTATTAAAGTTATTTAATTTGGCACTAGCCTCTCGCCCCTGCTTCGTACAATTTCTATGACTTCTAAATTTCTTTATTAAATAACGTGTTGTAGTAACGTAATGGGATAATAATAGACTTGTACTAGCTTTTTCCCGCTGCGTGGATGTCGGAAATTTTGTTGCGTTAGTTTCCCACCATATGGCTAAATAGTAAATTGAATGATAAAATGAAGGACTTTCCACACATCTTCATCCCCCTTTTCAGCTCTTTGGGAGTAGAATGATCAAAAACGCTGAGATACGTATAGATTTATTTTTAATCGTTAGTCTATACTCAAAATTTGACGGATCTAGTGTTAGCGCGGGGAGCAAGTAAAAAAGTGGACTGTATTTTAGGGGCAATGCTTTAATGCCGTTTGTACAATAAATCTGAACTTTCCCGGAAAAACAATACATTAGGTTAGAGAGGAGAATCGTCGCGGTGTATTCCGTGGATGCGAGTGGCCGTTGGGCCAACCCGCGCGTGCAAACCGCTCGCAAAGTATGGTGTTGGGTTCGATTCCCAACACCTAGCTTCAAAACTGATGAACTTTCGTACAAATTGTCAATTGTCCTACAACACGACAGCATGATTCGATAATATAAGAGAACTGTATGTTATATAAACGAGTCACGTTACGATAGCAGCAACATCGTGATATGTTTTATTAGAAAATATGATGACCTAATCAAGTTAAAAATGACTGGTATAAGTGAAAATGATCTAAACCAACAGACTAAATAGATATTATTTTTATCATATTCATACAACGTAGCATGACTTAGTAATCTCTGGGTGATTTTGATTTACATTACGCGCAACTATTTCTCAAGCGAATTTACACACACAACTGATATTAATAGGTTGGGGAAAAAGTTTCTTCGCATTTTTTAAGAAAATTCAAAACATTTTTTAATAAAGTTTATTTACATTTAACTAAAGTATGTCGGTACCATTTTGTTCGATAACTTTTTGCCATCTTGTAGGTAGGGACATGATCCCATTGCTATAGAAATTTTGGGACTTCTGTTCAAAATACCGCGACATGTGGTTTTGGCAGTCCTCTCGTGATGTTAACCTGACACTGCCTAAAGAATTCTGAAGAGACCGAAACAGGTGGAAATCTGAAGGTGCAAGGTCAGGACTATACAGCGGATGCATTAACACCTCCCAGCCAAACTCTCTTAATTTTTGTTGGGTGGCTAAAGATGTGTGAGGTCTAGCGTTATCATGATGAAAAACCACACCCCTTCTGTTGATTAATTCCGGCCGCTTTCTCTCAACTTCTTGCTTTAATCTCATCAGTTGTTCGCGTTAGAGTTCAGAATCGATGATCCTGCCTGGTGGTAACAGCTCATAATGAATAATGCCCTTCCAATCCCACCACACACCCAGCATCACCTTGTTGCGAGTTAACCCGGGTTTCGCCACAGTCTGTGAAGCCTGACCGGCCTTTGACCACGACCTTTTTCGCACGTTCTTGTCATACGTGATCCACTTTTCATCACCAGTTATCAGCTTCTTCAAAAATGGTTCGGTTTCATTACGTTGTAATAAAGAATCACAAATGAGTACACGGTTCATTAGGTTTCTTTCAGTGAGCTCGTGAGGTACTCAAATGTCGAGCTTTTTTGTGTACCCAGTTTTTTTCAAATGCGCCAAAACTGTTTTGTGGTCAATTTCCAGTTCTTCAGCTACGTCGTAACTACTGGTATGCCGATCTTGCTCCAGTTTTTCAAAAATGGCATCCATTTTATCCGTAATAGGGCGACCAGAGCAACGTGCATCTTTGACATCAAAATTTCCGGATTGAAAACGCTTAAACCAAATTTGTGCTACTCTCACAGACACTACACTAGGTCCATAAACATCGCAAATTTTTTTCGCAGCTTGCGTTGCATTTTTACCTTTTTTGTAGTAAAATTTTAAAATGTATCGAATGTCTTCATTAGATTCACTCATCTTGACGGTACGAAAAACAAATGAAAATCACACATTTTCCTAATTTGAATTTGGAATTATGTTCTTTAAAATTTAAACTTTCATTGATACCAAAACCAGCCAGATACAAATAGTATAGCCAAAGAGATTTTATTACAAGTTCATACATACTATAATGCGAAAAGACTTTTTCCCCAACCTAATATAAAGAGCGAAATAGCATGACGAGGGTCCCAAAACCGCATATCATCGATTTTGATCTTTATGCTGTGTGCTAAACATCGTAATAACGCTTTTCTAAATCGTCATGCTAGACACCAACAACACGCCCATACTAAATGGTTTTTTTATTTAATTTTTAACCTAAAATAAATGATTATTATTATCCTAAATGATGTCAACAGTCGCGGCCAGCAGTTGTGAAAGTTCAAGCGGCAGTACTATTCGCATTTACATTGCGAACCTGATCACTGAGCTACTGAATACGACAGAATTGAGTGAGAAATGCCTCGAGCGACAGATGCTGCCCGCCGTCATGGCGTTCCTGCATGATGAAGATGTGTAAGTTATGACATTATATTCTTAAAACAAAAGGATATTCTTTGATTCTAACCATAAGTCGCGAAAATAAAAAATAAAGTTGTCAAAATTGAGAAATGCCGTCAATGAATGTGGTTCTACCTGAAGACAGTTCACATTTTAGAATGCATAAAAAAAGCTTTAACGCACGTTTAGCCCACCCTGGGCATTTAAGCTTCGCCACACCTTGCTACTTGTTATTTTGAACACGGTGCTGTTACCAGTAACGAGTGACAATAGGGACACAAACAGGTAGGTCTATGGTCACCCTACACCACAAAAATTAAACTTATTTATATTTTCAAAGATCTGTCCGCGAGGAAGCGATCTCCGCATGGGGCAGTGTGACGCGAACATGTCTACTCCGTGGGTTTGACTGTGAAGCCCAGTGCTGGGCGCCTGTGGAAGACATGCTGGGAGGAAACCAAGCACTCACTGTCAGGGAGGCCGCGCGCACCGCTGAGGCTTTGGCGTTGCTTGTTTTACCGACTGTTGATAACCGTGCGGTTTCTGAGAAAGGTAGGCACCTATGTTACAATTATTTTGATATTTATTTCATTATTTATAATTACTTTTTAAGCACAATAAGGTGGCCTTGACGCTTTAAGAAAATGTCATATAAGACTTACTTTGCCTGGTCTAAGACATTTAAGTTTAAGAGATATACATTAAACACAGTGCAAACTGTACCGTTCTGCTTTCATTGTTCGTTTAAAGTGGGTTTTGCGATCATTAGCGCATAGTTTTGTCAATCGTAAGCGGAGCACTGCACGGGCTGCAGGATGGCACTGCCTCATATTCGTGCATACAAAATTAGACCCTTAAGCACCGCAGCACCTTAGGGTCTTAGGACATTTCCGCTGCGAAAATAATGATGAGGAACCGCTAAACGAATGCTGCTAAGAAGCATTACTACATTGTGTCGTGAGTCGAGTAGCGGAACATCATGAGAGCCAGTCGCATTGTAGTTATCCGAGTAAAATGTCGTCGCTTTTGTTTTAGTAAATGCTGTACAGAATGGTCTACTTTCTGTGATATCTAGTCTTTGTGACATTGTTTTATTCGTAAAATCAACATTCATTTAACGAAGAAAAAAGTTTCGCTTTCTAAACATGTCGACAGTCACAGATCAAACTTGGACCCGCACCAAAGTAACTGGCTAAGCGCGGAAGTGAAGGTTTCTGAACAGATCCCTCGAATCTCGCGGGAAAGAGATGGAATCATAATTATCAAATGTGTGCGTTAGAACGGGCAGTTTGACTTCTGATTTGCTGGTCTAAGACAACGCACTAGTCATGGCGGAACTACTGCGGTTTCGTGGCGTAGAGTGTTGCAAAGGACTCGAGTCGTAATTTTAAAGAGTCAACTGAATTATGCAAGAGTCAGCGTGCTCAAGAGGCTCGTAGCCTAAAGTCAAGCGGAGCCCGAATCATTTAACTGCCACTCGAGTCTTAAAATTCGAGTTTTTTCGAATGATGAGCTACAAGTGTCATCTTCATGCTCCGAGTTTTTCTTTAAGACTCGAGACCTTTTTAAGACTCGAGTGCTCGAGTCCTTTGCAACACTACCCGTAGATGTGATGCCCGCCTAAAGTTATGTGTTGATTTCTTTTAAGCGTGATGTTATTTGCGTGTAGCGGTGTCTCTGCTGTGCGCGGTGTGTCGCGGCACACTGTCGCGCGAGGTGCTGGGCGCGCTGACGCCCGGCCTGCAGCTGGCCGTGCATCACTGCCGGCACCACGCCGCGCTGTTGCCCGCACTCAGGTACACTACACACTTACACTGTCGCGTGAGGTGCTGGGCGCGCTGACGCCCGGCCTGCAGCTGGCCGTGCATCACTGCCGGCACCACGCCGCGCTGTTGCCCGCACTCAGGTACACTACACACATACACTGTCGCGCGAGGTGCTGGGTGCGCTGACGCCCGGCCTGCAGCTGGCCGTGCATCACTGCCGGCACCACGCCGCGCTGTTGCCCGCACTCAGGTACACTACACACTTACACTGTCGCGCGAGGTGCTGGGTGCGCTGACGCCCGGCCTGCAGCTGGCCGTGCATCACTGCCGGCACCACGCCGCGCTGTTGCCCGCACTCAGGTACACTACACACATACACTGTCGCGCGAGGTGCTGGGCGCGCTGACGCCGACTTTTTCCGAAACTCGATATGCGGCTTTTAAACAGCCGCGTACTATTACTAAACAATCTTCATCAACCTGTAAAATCTAACGTTAATAATGACACGAAACATTTAGCTGTAAGAATGTAATGCAGAATGTGCATTGGCAAGTGCACATTCCCATTCTGCGCCGAGTTCTTTCTCACATACTTTACATAAAAAGGCTCAAATTTAATCTTGCTTTACCGACATAAAACTAATTCCATTATTCTCCTAACAGAAAATTAGAAGAATGCGTGCAAGCTCCAGCCTTGTCCCAATACAAGGCCGCAATAGAAGCCCTGATAAACAACGTAATCGGTATCGGCAGCAGTGGAGACATGGTAAGGGAGCCTCCGCCGCGCCCCAACACCAACCTGCAGGCCGCGCAGGAGGTCGGCCGGAGGGTCACGCAGATGTTCCAACAGTCCAAGTCCAATATGAACTTACAGAAAATATTCAAGAAAAAAACTTAACGGGGAACAAGTCAAGTAAGCAATGATAAGGAAATATCTGTCGGGGAACTTATACAACGTGTAACATACGCAAGACCTCATAGACCCCGATTAGAGTTTTGAGTTAAAAGTATAATACAATGGCCAAAAGTATTTTTTTTTACTTACTGATATTATTAAGAAAAGCGTGTTGACCCTACCTTTACTTTATGCATTTAAAATTGAGTCTTATGTATTTGAAATAAGAATGAATTTTCTATGGCTCCATCGGTGGTAAACATGGCATGTTGAAAAAATGCCCATATTATAAGTTACTGAAATCGATTCAGTAGTCAATTAAGAAGAAACTACTTCCAGGTCTTGCATTAATTCAGTTACACTTTGTATAAAGATGGGGTTGCCTAAACGCTACCATACAACCATACATGGAGAGATCAATCTAAGTAAACAGATGTCCGAGCCAAACAGTTTCGTTCTCTTGGGTCGTCGTAACTCGCGTAGATCTTCAGGCCGTTACGACCACTCACGGTACGAAATTTGGTAAGACTCATCAGAAAGTAGAACTTGCCATGTATGGTAGCCCTAACAACAGTGTAGAGTAATAGCGCACTGAAGTGAAACGTGGACCATGACGTAGGCCAGATGTTCCCGTATAAAAGTGCAAATCATATTCCAATAATTTTGTAGAATAGTGCTTAACTGTTAGTCACAGTGATCAACGGTTTTCGTATCAATTCGCGTCCATTAACAAAATGATATTATTTTATGAACTTTTTGTAAACTCGTCATGTTAAAAACATTGAGCGATAAGTGTTTGGATACAGTCGTGTGATAAAGAAATATGCAGATGCATAGAGTTCTTTATTGCATAATCGATCAATCCAATAGAATCGATAAAAAATGTATAAAAACATTCAAATCGTTTGTGTTGTGTTACATATTAACCAGGAAATTGTTATTAATATTACAGTTATTTTACTATGTTTCCTGTTTTCGTAAACAATAATACCAATACATTTAATTATGCCATAAACATGTTTTAGTATTAATACAAGTAATGGAATGCTTTAACCCGATGCATGACATAGAATACCGAACCTCCCAACTCCACATTTGAGAAGTTTTTTGGTGTTACTATACTGGGTGTAAGAGACAGCCCTCCACAAACTAATGGGGTGAATTCAGTATATCATACTAAGATGACCAGTACCAGAAATTATTTCTGGACCATTATGGGAATCCAATAAACCTGATTTGTTTTATTTCCTCACGCAATGCAACTCGGATAAATTCGGAAAGCCGCCTTTGTGCAATCGCCGACGACGAGTTCGATGAACTCTGTAGTTAGATAGGAAGTGAACAGCTGATTTTACGCGTCGTTCGTTAGAGTATTTCAATATCCATTGCTGCTTTTTTTATTTTAGCCGTATTGTTTACATAAATGGAGTGCTGCTTTCAGAGAATATAATTTTACATTGAAATAAAAAAAAATCCCGAGAAGAATTCCGGTGGAATATGATTCAAAATAAGGAGCTGAATGCACTCTGTCAGTTTGTGGAGGGCTGTCCCTTACACCCTGTATTATTGCTAAATGCTAAGTCAGTTGATAACGTTCGAAATTTAACATTCCTAATGATATTACTCCTTTACTCTAATATCATTTTTATTTATTAAAGAGTGTCATTTGAATGTGCATTATAAGTTTATAACTAATGCAACGCAGGTCAGAGTGCGGCTCCGGTGTCATGTACAGGAAGCCTTACTATGATTTTACGTTAGTCTTGGGCATAGTAGTTCGCGACTGAGATCGCTCAGGTTAGTTCGCCGCTCCTTAATGAACTAGTTCGCTCTTCTAGTTCGTCAGCTCCCAGCTCGAATCAAAGAGAGGCAGATCGTTCGATTGTTCGCTCTTTTTGATTTTGCTCTTACTGCATGCGACAAGATTATGGAATGTTCTACTTTTACATACAATTTTTGGACTCTAAAAACAGCAAAAACCTTTGAATGATATTTCTTAAAATGATCATGGTTGTAAATAATACCAAAGTTTATTGTTGCAATAAATAACTAGTTTAGGGATTACAAAAACCTTTTTGTATTTTGTTCCGTGTTCGGTTGACGCCATCCTCGCTCATTCGGTCATGAACTGACGAACTATCGAACTGCGGATCGGGGAATGAGGGAACTAGTTCGCGTAGTTCATCTATGTGAGCGCTCTTTCGACCTAGTTCGTTCGCGAACTTGAGCCCTCTTTCGACCTAGTTCGTTCGCGAACTACACAAGACTATTTTACATGTCCTTCAGAATAATGCCGAGTCATTAACGTCTCCAACACTATTCACCATAATTGATGCAAATATTCCTAGCCTTGTTTTCAGCGCTAAATACATGCACGTTTAATTAGCACTCTTTCAAAAAAGTACTTAATTAGTATTAATTTAGTAATTGTTTTAGCTTAGGATAGTACAAATTAGTGCAATATACAACTCGTTATGACATTTTTGTTTATTATCTTCATTATGAAATGTAACTTACGATGTACTTAATCTTTACATTGATCTGTGCCTACCCGGAGTCAGTGAGAGTTACAGTCCGTTCTCAGTTATTTTACTTCTGACAACAGCAACGCAATAGGAACCTTATTGCAACGAAAATAACGATCGCTGTTCTTTTAACAGACTTGTCAGTGGCAGCAACCAAAAAGCAACTTTATGTGAACGAGAATAAAGATAACTGTGATTTAGACAGTGATGCAAAATCAGATGTAAAACTATTGTGAATGGGCTGTACGTTTACAATGATATCTCTGATTCATTGCATATGGTAATAGCATAGCGCTGTTTTCCACTATTTATTTAAATTGTTTATATATGTACATTTGACTATCGGGCCCATTGTTTCAGAGATATCATTTACCCTAGCTAGTATGGTGCTTCCTCACTTATATTAAATGTATGCTCTTCATAATATGTAGGATTTTATCTAACCATGAACACATGTGATAATTTATTTTACTGTATGTATAATATGATATGCCTTCTTTAAATAACAAATACTCGATTTATATTTTTAAAGCTATGAATGTCGTGTACATAAAATCAAAAATAATACTTTAAACTATTTATTGTATAGTGTTTATCCTCGCGTATTATACACATAGGTACTCGTTGATTAGTTGAATCTCAAGTATAAATGTTATTTACTAGGTCATAGCGTAGTAAGTACGTTCATGTTGTATGTTATGTAAAAACACGCAGTTGGGTGAGACGGGAAACAAAGTGCTTTGTATGGACACATCAGTGATTGGCACACAAACATTATTGGAGGTTGTGTTAACATTTGTGAAATATATAAATTTTATTTTATAAAATCGTATTTTATTTTTTTCTTCCTTGTTTGTCTTACCCGAAAAGTTACTAAATGTCACCATTGTTCGTTTATTTTTGGTAGCGGAACCTTGTCTGGCAGTGGAATTAATAATTAAGTAAATAAATAGATTTTTTCAGAAATAAAATCCAGTGGTCTAGTGGTCGCAACTACTAGTTTAGCAGTAGCGGCATGAGGTCCTGGGTTCGATTCCTGTGTCGGGCAAAGTGTAATTGTTTTTTTTTTATCTGGAAATTCCCAGTAGCAGCCCGGAGTCTGGATTTGTGCCTGGTTGATATTATATTTTATTTTTATTTTTTTTTATTTTATTTATTAGGGAAAACAAACAGTGACACATTACATATTGTATGAAGAAAAACAAAATCATGTGGCCAAATGTGTAACCAACAACATTTTCCACGGAATACACATAAAAATAAGCTTTACAAACTATGCTATTTAAGCTAAAACCTACAAACTACAATAATTTATGCTAGCGAATACATGTTTTGTGCTAAATAGCAAAATTTATCAAACAAAGAAAAAAATATTAAAATCTCGATTAGGCGAAGGTATACAAATCTTAATTAGAATTACTATTGACTAAGTGTTTTTAGTACAATATTTTTGAATCTACCAGCAGAAAGAGCAAACATATCGATATGATGGAATTTATTGTTATAATTATTAGTTAACCGACGCAGAGGTGCCCGCATACCGGCGTTACTGCGACAAGATGTAACTGCAAAAAGCGGCTGTGCGCGCACCCCGCGGCGTACTGTCGTTCTAGGAACGATATAACTGATTTTGTTCCGGATATCTATACAGTCATATACATTACTACACAAATCAAACAAAAATACCGTGTCTAGGAGAGTGCGTCTTGATTTTAGTCCAAGTAATTTATAGTTCTTTAGCAAATCATCATAAGGTAAAACTGTGTGGAAGCAACGATAGCGCATGGCTTTTAAAAATTTTCTTTGAACCATTTCAATACGTTCCGAATACTTATTGTAAAAGGGATTCCACACTGGCACTGCGTACTCGAGCTGTGATCTAATCAGAGACTTATACAGGTACAAATAGGTAGAGGGGCGCACAAAGTCCTTCGCAGATCTCATCACGAAACCGTACATCCGATAGGCACTATTTACAATTTTGTCAATGTGGGCATCAAGGTGAAGTTTATCATCGAGGAGAATACCAAGATCACGAATAAGGGATACCCTAGACAATTTAGTGTTGTCCAAAGAATAAGGGTACTTGAGAACATTCCTATTCTTCGTGAAACTGATACAACAGGATTTAGATAGACTCAGTTGCAATTTATTGTACCTGCAATATTCACTGAATCGATCCAGATCTTCCTGTAATAATCTGCTGTCGTGCAAATTTTTTATGGGTCTATAAATTTTGAGATCGTCAGCATAGAGCAAAATTTTTGAATTTTGAAAACAAGTGTCAATATCGTTTATAAATAATAGAAATAAAAGCGGTCCGAGAATCGAACCCTGAGGCACACCGGAAGTTACATTAATAGTTGTAGTAGATCTGAAACCGTTAGCTACGAGCCTTTGAGTTCTGTTTGTGACATATGAAGAGAACCATCGGAGTAAATCACCACGTATACCATTAAATGCAATTTTATTTAATAACAGTTCATGATCAACTCTGTCGAATGCCTTTCGGAAGTCAGTGTAAATAGCATCCACTTGTACACGAGAATCCATATTATTAAACAAATAATCCATAAATGCCACCAAATTTGTCGTAGTGGATCTTTTTTTACAAATCCGTGTTGTTGTAGAATTATACTGTGATGAACAGGATATACTTTGTCGTGGACTAACCTCTCAAAAAGCTTCGGCAAGGCTGACATTATAGATATAGGACGATAGTTCTCTACATCCTGCTTAGGGCCCGATTTATATATGGGTGTTATGTTCGCACTCTTCCATACCGCGGGGAAAATTCCTTGTGCTAGTGATTCATTAAACAAGATATGTATTGGGGAGCAAATATTTTTAGCGGTAGCTTTGAGAAACGTAATTGGAAGACCGTCGGGGCCTGGACCTTTATATATAACATAACTGGCGAAATGTGGGTGTACTATAGGCACACCTCTGCCCAACC
Source organism: Aporophyla nigra (assembly GCA_947507805.1). Lineage (NCBI taxonomy): Eukaryota > Metazoa > Arthropoda > Insecta > Lepidoptera > Noctuidae > Aporophyla > Aporophyla nigra. The sequence continues at coordinate 15,234,419 of OX382309.1, read as the reverse complement.
ATTCAGAGAAACACCGGTTTTTCTCAAGTTTTACAACATAACACAAATAGGGAAACTAGGTGTTATGTTGCAATAACGCCTTGTTTCCCTAGTTGTGTTATGTTGTAAAAGTTAAGAAAAACCGTGTAAAATGTACAAATAATCACGGTTAAAAAAAAGGTTTGCCTGTGCTAGGATAAATCTGTATCACAAGTGGGATAACAACTTATAATTATTATCCACAGAGTTACTACATTTTTTCACCATAATATTTGACATAGCAGTAGCACTGCGCGAATATATTTTTTAGAAATGGCATCAATTTCTTTGATATTCAAAAGTCGTTACTTTGCCATAAAATACATTTTGGCTGCCTAAGAGAGTTAAAGGAGCTGGTTCATAGACTATTGATAGCTGTCTAAACCACTGTACAGCTTATATACAAGTTTTGGAATGCTCTGTACAACTGTTAACAAGCTAGGGTCAAGTGGGGGACAGTGTAACAAAAAAAGCATTTTGAATTTTAGAAAAAAAAACCTTCATTATATCGTCTTCTTATAATTTACCATAAAATCAGCAGTCTTTAACCTTCATATTAGGCTTGATATAATATCGAATTTATACTTAGAAACTAATTATTTTTTTAGTTTTCTGAGATCATAAATTTGTTATAGTGTACCCCAGGGGTGGGGTACAGTTTAACAGCCATAGGGGTACAGTATAACAAGATGAAATACACTATAACAGTAGTCTAAACATACATCATACGAAATAAAATATGTGTGTAAAGGTCCAAACACTGATACATCAAGCGGCTGTAGGTAATCTGTGGCTGGAATGAGGCGGAATGGTAAGCAAAGTCATGCCGTTTTCTTTAGCTAATTTCAAAGCCTCCGGAACTAAGTGGCTGTCATGATTATCAAGTATAAATAGCGATGGATTATCTTTTGAGCTTCTTCTTTAGCTTATCGTCTTTACAAAATGCTTTATAACCTCAGTAAAAAACTTGAAAGGTCATCCAGCCCGTAGTTTGCGCTAAACCCAATGTGCTGGTAGGTGCTCCCTTCAAAGTGTATGATTTGAAATTAACCGCGTAATTTGGTGTCAATCGCAGATGTGCAGCTTCCTCGGCTGAACAGACCTTTTTACACGCTTTATATTAGCTTCACTTGTATGTTTGTATATTTGTATGTTTGTTTGTAACCGACTCCTTATAGCGCGATTTTGACCCACTTTAAAGGACCAGATTTCATTCAAACTGCACACCTGTCAAGGACCGATGACAATGCAATAATTTCATAAATTTGTGCCATTATCCTTGCCAGGGTTACCAGGACAGCAAAAAAACTGTCTTCGAAAACTACACTGACATACGTCACAAACTACGCTGACATACGACACAAACTACGCTGACATACGTCACAAACTACGCTGACATACGTCACAAACTACGCTGACATACGTCTCAAAATTCGAAACACCCTAAAAAATAGAAAATAAATAATAGTTAAAAAAAAACTAAAAAAACACGCTTCCATTGAAAACCAAACTAAAAAGTACAAAATAATGGAAAAAAAGCGTGGGGTGCCTGATATCAATAAAAATTACCTTAAAAAGCTGTTTTTTTAGTTTTTTTTAACTATTATTTTTCTTAACGTAACGATATAAAGTACTGTAATTCACGTTCATTCTGTCGGCTGCTTTTCTCAAAGGTACTAACTCAAAGGTATATCATTAGCATTGTGTAGGGCGATTCGCGTCTTCCTTTTCAGATTTCGAACCGTTTTCGTTGTAGCAAGTGTTGCAAAGGACTCGAGTCTTAAAAACTACTCGAGGCTTAAAATGAACTCGAGTCTTGTAGCTCATCATTTGAATAAACTCGAACAATTGGTCAGATTTTTTTGTACGCAAAGTTACATCATAACCACTCATTTGAATTTATTGCCTTCTTTCGAGTCTTTTCGAATGATGGTACAAGGTACAAGTTTCATCTTCATGCTCCGAGTTTTTTTTTTTAAGACTCTGGTTAATTTTAAGACTCGAGTCCTGTGTAAGACTCGAGCCCTTTTTTAGGGTCGAGTCCTTTTTAAGACTTGAGTCCTTTTTGAGACTCGAGTGCTTATCTGTAGACTCCGAGCCTTTTGAGCACACCGAGTCTTGCATAATTGAGTCGAGTCTTTAAAATTAAGACTCGAAGACTCGAGTCCTTTGCAACTCTAGATGTAACACACCTAAAAAACAAAGTAATATTCAAAGGGACACACTATAACATGTTACACTGTACCCCGTTACACTGTACCCCACACCATATTGTTTCAAACAAAAATTCGTTAAAATTTCTAGATTAAAAATTGCAATAAACTTTGTTTACTATTTAAACACCAACTAATCGAAGATTAAGAGGAACATATATTTACTCACCAGAACTTATTACTTTTCCAATAAGAACAAAACTTCACTCTCTAAATGTTGTACAATTTTTTTACGAAAAACGTAAATTCGAGCATTCTTCCGTACATCCAGCGATTTGTCGTCCGATGACAGCTATTTAAGATACCAGCGCATGAGACTGACAAAACACGTAAAGAGACACCATTGATAAATTAGAAAAGGACGGAGTTCATCTTGATGTTATACTGTGCCCCCTGTTACACTGTCCCCCACTTGACCCTACTCTAATGCTTGGAGCTGGTTAATTTGCCTTTGATTTTGAATTGTTAGAGCTGTTTAGCCGCCTGCAAAGGCCTGCACAGAAAGCAAAACAGCTGAGTTTTTAAATAATTCTGTAGTACTGTAACTGAACAACCATGTGTGCCTTGGGAGGAGAACAGATTTCTTACCTAAAAATATTTAATACAAGTTTTAAAAGTAGTGACATAGTTAACTTATTATGTTATGAAGTTAGTGAAGCTGGATCAAAACCAAATAAGGTCAATGTAGATAATTTCTATGTTATTTACGGAAAATAGTTTAATTACACTATTAGATTGTGTTAGCAGTATTCTTAACTAGATTTAACTAAATATAGCATAGATCACTCAAGGCTACTTTCGATGTTTTATGATCTGATGAATTTGTTGCGCATTCACAGCGACCTTCATAGTATAGCAGACAAATTGCAGGAGTGTCGCTTACGTTTGTTTGTCCCGTACAAACGTAAGTGACACTCCGCTGCGTTTTACGAAAACCAGCAAGCTACGTGGGGAACAAATGTCTAACCATGTTGCTTCCACCGGGCCCCGGCAGAAAGGGAAGAGTAGAAAAAGGGACCTCGGGCTCCGGAAAGATGCAACTGGAAAAACTCGAAGTCCTGATGATGTACCTATTGTAGTGCCTGCATTTGTCGAAATCCGTAGATTCGGTCGAAGATAGGGGCAATTTCTACTCCGTAGCACCAATGGACATAATTATGTTTTGGGACAGTTATTACACGACTCCTGATATGTTTTGACCCGTCCGTAAATGGAAATTAATCGGGTTTTGGCTCACAGTGGTGCTTCGGTGCTTCGATGGTAACGGCCCCGACTTACAAGTTGGTCACGGGTTCGCACCCAGGCAGGAACTTTACTTTATGTAGGTACCTACTTATTTCATTTCATCACCACTATTCTCAAAATGGTGGAGGAAAATATCGCGAGGAAACCAAAAACCAAAAATTAGAATACATGACATCCACCAAACCGCATTGGGTCCGTGTGGTGGGTTATAACCAGCTCCCTCGAAGAGAGGGCGCCTGTGTCCCAGCAGTGGCAACATTATAGGCTGATTATGAGGGTTATACCGAAGCTATGAAATAATTTTCGACGGGTCTGTATCTTCGTTGAAGCACTTAGAGAGTAGGCCCCTGGCCTTAGGTATGACGCACTAGTCGCTCTCCTGGAGTAGACAAATTTGTATTCTGCTATTTTCCTAGCAGTAGCAGGGCATTCAGGGTCTCCAATTTTCTGCTCACTGGACTTTTCAAAGCGTGAGCATGTTGCACCTACGTCAGATTTCTTCGCAAATTCGGACATGGAATGACCTAGTTTCAGTACAGTGACCACACATAGAATAGTTGAGCACTCGGCAAGTTTTTTGTTGGTCATAAATATTGTTGGCATTTATAACACCTATAAAGTTACAGTGCATGGTCCCCTACAGGACATGACGTTCATTTTATAGCTAGAGTTTCGTTCCCAGATAGCAAAAAGTACTTAGGACAAATGGATTATTATGTTTTCAGTTAGCACCGCTAATCAGTAATAGTAATTGGTATTATGTTAATCAAAGGTGACAGGACAAAATTGACCATGGACCAATACAGGCGGAAAATAATATGACGTCGTCATCACAACTCGAGTTTTCAGATAGAATATAGGCTGACTAGAGCGGAAAGGTAATATATTTATAAAATGAATTGTTTTTTCTTTAGTTTAATATCGTTTTTGGATCATACAAATGTTTTGTCAAGTCAATTGACTCATCATCATTATTTCAGCCATAAGACATCCACTGCTGGGCCTCCCCCAATTTGGGGGCTTTGCCATAACCGCCACGCTTTGCAGGCGGGTAGGCGATCGCAGTATGGTGGTGGTGTAGAGAACGCTGCTACCCATTCTCTAGCAACATGACTCATATCAATAGTATTTATGGATGTGTGTGCATAATGCCAGCACACAGAGACCCGGATCAATCTTTTGTATGAGCCCGCGAACCATAGCGTAAAAGGAAACACTTTGTTTATTGTGTTTGCTCTTAACAAACCATGAGTTTATGTACATAAAAGTTCTAATCGATTGATTGTTGAGAAAATGTGTTTTCCAATTTCCCGAAAAATGATAGCAGCGATAAGTGATAAATGTTACTGGTCGATATAACTTGATAGCGGTCATTGGAAATGTGTGAAAAAAAGTAATGTCATTCAAGTTGCACAGTCATTGAAAAAAATACAATATTGACCTCTGATGCCCCTTCCACTATCAAACAGATAAGGTATAAGTAGTTCTAATTGATATCAATTTAAAAAAAACATACATAACGAAAAAAAATGTACTTTATTGTAAAGTTGAATGTACTACTGTAATTTGCCGTAGAGTAATATCAAGTTGTATAATGTTTTCGAGTAATATCAGTGATTTTAATCAGTCGTGGTCTGTTCCTTCTTCTTCCTTGGGCGCATGCAGCACACGGGGGCATCCAGCATGTTGTAGTTAGCGTCCCCCTTGTTGTGTGACTCGATGAACTTAGCGTGAGTGTCAGGGGTCAAGTAGTACGACTTGATGGCAGGGATTAACTTCATAGCTTCAATGTAGCTCACCTGTAACAAGGTATTCAGATTTAATGCAACTTAGAATGGAATGAAAAGTTTTGGTCATCAATGCACTCTTTCAAATCTATACAAATAAACAATATTGAAGTGTCTGTTTGAATATTCGAATAACAGTTTTTTACTGGATACATATAAAACTAACAAATGTAAAAAATAATTTGTTCTGGCTAATCTCGGAAATTGCTGGACCGATTTTGATGCGACTTTCATTGGTAGAAAGGTGATGTTATAAGGAGTAACATAGGCTACTTTGTCCCTGTAGCATAGTCCCGTGAGATAATTTTTACGTGGGTGAAGCCGCGGGCAGCACAACTAATGCACATTGTATATTATACATATTTAAATTAAAGATTTTAGAGAAAGCTGGCACCATCGAGCTATAGAAAGAGACTGACACGCAGGTATGAGTGAGAAGCAATGCTCTGTCTATTGCTAAAGCCATGAATATGGCACATCATGCCATATTCATGGCTGGAGACTGTTTTGTTTCTTAATTAAAAAAGCCATGCTCACTCACCAATAATTCATATTTTGTCTTGGACATCTCAAATTCAGTTTTGCCAATTAGTGGTAAGGCTTCAAAGCGCTCCAAGAATGGGAATAGAGTATAGTCCACTAATCCAGGGTAGTCTCCGTGTAAGAACTTGGTGCCACGCTCCTTCAGTCTTGCCTGCAGACCTTCCAGGCCCTTGTGGTAGTTCTCTAGCATTGTGGGCTGCAGAGCTTGTGAATTATAAGCAGCGGTATAAAATGCAGACTGAGCCTGTAAAAAAAAATAACTGGACATTAGACTGATTTTCTTATAATAATAGAATGTTTGCGGTTTCATGAGAAGAGTAGTGCTGTTCCTATTACCAGCGATATAATAATTACTAGTTTAATTTTGTACTAATGACTTACGTACTGTACTACATTTTATATAGTAATAAAGAAAATAATTATGTTAATGGTCTAGTATTGGATTTTGTGGAAGAGTGAACAGTTTTAAATTTTGAGAATGCTTACCGCAGCAAATAGTTCAACTATAATCTTGTCTTCAGCCCTGCGCAGTGGGTCAGTTGACTGCAGAGGCACATCTGTGTACTTCTCGTCCAGGTAAACATTTATGATGTTGCTGTCAAATAAGCCTTTGCCCTCTTCATACTCCAGAGCTGGTACAGTGCCTAGAATAAACGAAAATTATAATAGTAGCATGATTTTTAGACAAATCTATATTTAATATTATAAATGCGAATGTAACTTTGTCTGTTATGCTTTCACGACAAAACCACTGAACCAATTTTGATGAAATTTGGTACAGGGTAAGTTTAGACCCCAAAAAAGGATATAGGCTACTTTTTATTTCACAACTTCATCTGCGTCCACGATAGCCGACATTTACGCGGACGAAGTCGCGGGCAAAATCTAGTAAAATAATATTATAATCCAAGATGTGCTACACACAACTATTTTATGAAAGTCAATCAATGGGATTAAATGAACTTAGAAAAGAGTCATAGGGGTATCATTAAAATCATCAATCCTCCATGTTTTGAGGTTTGATCATTTTAATGATTATAAAACTGTTAAGCCATATTTGTTACAGCTGCAAATCACATTTGGTTTAACATATAGCCTGACATTGGCCTGCAAATGGCAAAAAAACATAAGGAAATTAGATTTTGTCAGGCTACCCTCGCATTTTTCATAATGGTGCCGATTCCCTTATTCACAAACTAAACTAAATTTAAGTTCAGTGCATCTTTTTCTTTCTATTTCATTAAGAAAAGGACAGAAGATAAATTTTAGTTTAGTCCTGTCAAATTAATCAGCGCTTGACGTAAATTGACGTAATTTTAGTAGGCAAGTTTTTAATCACGTCTAAACTTGTATGGAGCGCTGATTAATTTGACAGGACTAAACTAAAATTTATCTTCTGTCCTTTTCTTAATGAAATAGAAAGAAAAAGATGCACTGAACTTAAATTTAGTTTAGTTTGTGAATAAGGGAATCGGCACCAATGTAACACAATAATAGAAGCAAATTTTTTGTCCAACTGACTTCACATGGTTCTCACATCAAATCAAGATTTTTCTTTCCCACATAATTGAATGCTTGTATCTCAGACACTGTTTGTGTTTGCTTCATTCACACAAAAAAATATTTACAAACTCTTGCCATTATTCAGAGTACCTATCTTCTAAAGACTAGGTACCTATTACTTAACCACCATTTTTATAAAATGTCAAACAGGTCCATAAATTTTTGTATTACTTATTCGCTGACAAATAATAAATAAGTGCCACGTATGTTTAAATAAGTTAGTAGCCGAGATTTGGCAGGTTGACTACTCACTAGCAAATTAACACACAATACTTTTTATTCTTATACCTTACTCAAATTCGGATTATTTTAGTAAAAATATTCAATGCCAGCTTACCTTTGGGGCTGTAGTTGAAAACCCACTCGGGTTTGTGATCCAAATTAACGAATACTGTATCGTATTCCAGATTCTTTGCATTCATAACAAGAACAGTCCTCTCGGCGTAAGGGCAGAATCTCATCGCGAACAAGCGAAGTTTGCCGCTGTACGCTGGCAGAGCATCACCTGATAAAAAAACAAATGAGGTTAATCTTTTTAGAGTACAATAATCTTAAAATAAGTCCGTGAAAAAGCAGCAACGTACCGGTTTGTAAATGCTTTTCAGACATTTTGTTGGAGATTTCTTTTTTGTTCAATTTATTGTATAGTATTAGCGCGCCGGTAGTCAGCAATAGCTCCACAGCTCGCAGTGGTTTAATTTTTGAAATGATCGGCCGGCCTTCAAACTTATAAACGTCGAAACCTCCTCCTTTCTACTTGATTTGACAGCAGCTTTTTAGTGTTGCCAACCTTCTAAACCAAATTTCCTGACTGGATTGAAAATTTTCTTAAAAACTGTTTCCTAGTAAAATAAAACGAAAATAAAGTAACTAGTTAATTCTTGCTTCCTTTAAGAGTCAGGAATTGGTTCTAACTAAAAAATAATATTAATAAATGCAAAAATCTCATTATTGATATAGCTCTCATTCTCTAATAGGTCAGGTTTTAAAAAGCTTGAAGTTTCATCTAAATACATGAAAAGCCCCATAAACTCCACAAATAAATAAATTTCGCATTTTGATGGTAACAATCCAAAACCAGGCAACATTTAACTGAATTGACATGACCATCATGACTTGGCACATTGTTTTTTTGCTCATCACTCATTCTCTGAATCGCGAAATCCAGAAATCCAATGTTATCCGATGCCTGTGACACACCATGTGTACGCGCGCCATCAGTAGCCCTGCCACGCATGTTTAGTGTTTGGGCGCCATGGCAATATTATATTTATAATTAATATTATGCGTGGTTATATTTTAATTTAACTGATGGTGGTGGTGGGTAATACTGGAAAGTATTTTATATGACTAGCTTTTGCTAGTCACTTCGCCCGCGTGTATGTCGGTAATCAACCCATGGGAACGCACTACCGGGAGAAAAAGTATCCTATGTGTTAATCCACGTTATAATATAATCTACCAGTGTGCGGGTGTGCAAAATATCATCAAAACCCGTTCAGTAGTTTTGACGTGAAATAGTAAAAAACATTCATCCATCCATCCAGGCGCGGTCGCAGCCCAAGATTTGGGGGGGGGGGGGTCACCATGAGTGCCGAGTAATACTTTTAGGAAGGTACACCATGGTCTAGTGGTCGCAAGTGCTACTGCTGAGCTTGAGTTTACCGGTTCGATTCCCAGGTCGGTTAGTGTTTTTGGGTTTTCCATCAGTAATTTCTCAGAAGCAACCCGGAGTCTGAATCTGTACCCGGTGGCTGGTAGTAGGCTCGACCAATATGACATGGGACTTATATAGAACTGATGAAATTTCGAATTAGCATTTAAAGGTACTCCTCCGCCTAACCCTTCGGGAATCAAAGACGTTATTTTATGTACATCTTCAGCTCATAATTACTGATAGTATTCAGGGACACCATTTTTGTATGAGAGAGGAGGTATTAAAAATGCTAAAATTGGTCACAGCACTTTTTGATGAATAAATAATTGGCATTAGAACAGCACAAGACTACTTAGGGCGAGAAGAGCGAACGAAGCGAGCTCGAAAATTTTAATAACTCCAGTGGGCGGATTAAAGGTCCAGAGCGCCCTAGGCAATCACTTTATCGGCGCCCTTGTACCGGCCATAAAAGGTCATCATAATACTATAAATTTTAACTAGTTCTTTTTGCAATTACGATGACGTTGTATCATCAAACCCTAGACTTTAGTAGACCAGGATCCTTGTACTTACGCTAATGCGCGAATGAAATATGACGTTATAACTGTGAAGAAATCAAGAGGGACGACAGAACGATCATCGAAATTCATGATTCCTCTCTGCTCTGGGAAATTGGCCTTAATGTATATGTGTGTTGACAGATGATGGTGTGTTATGAATATATCACTAGAGAACGTCCCGCGATTTCACCCGCGTAGATCCCGTTACCGTGGGAATAGCGTAGCTTTCTACAGGTGAAAGAATTTTTGAAACCGGTCTAGTAGTTTTTGAGTTTATTCGTTATAAACAAACAATCGAATAGTGGTAGAGCACAGCTGCACTACAGCTCATAACTGGCCGGCTCGATCGGGGAAGTACCACATCCTTGCAGAAGACTGGCGTGAAACAATGGGGTGAATAACCTTGTTGTGTTTAGTCCAGTGAGTAAGCGTTCCGGTGGCCTAACTCTGCAACACACGCAAGTCAATTAATAGCGTCAATTTACTGTGTGACTTGTGTAAGTGTACGCTGTACCATAAGGACTTCAGCACGTCTGCTGTTCCTTATTATCGGCCAGTATGGCAATGGCGACTGACTTGCGACGAAGGTCTCTTGTCAGTCGCTGATGCAACGTGGGCTCCTCTCGTGCTGACCATCAGGCAGAGTGGGGTCAATATACTTGGCAAAAAAAAACAATCAAAATCTTTCCTCTTTATAATATTAGTGTAGATGTAGATATAGATTATATGATGCACCACTAGGTTTTTTTTTTTCAGCTCACTCATTCTTTGAGAAATACTCTAAAAGGTAATGTATACACACAAATACCACAGCGAGAATGTAAACAATAGAAGCGCGCGTAACTGACTGACGACAACAAAGCTCATTTGCCGCCCCCGCGCTAGCCGCGCCTCTACCCCGCCCGACGCTCGAGAACGACGCGACGACGCGGACGCAACAAACGCGCAATTTTGCATAATGCGAGAATATCGATGCTTGTGCAATATAATCTATTATAGATTTAGATTATAGATCAGCATTTAGTTCTTCATCGTCGATATGTTATTTTCTTTATTTATTTAAAAATTCTGAGCTCGCGCGCCCCTTGTAACTACACGCCCCTAGGCACGTGCCTAGTTTGCCTTACGGATAATCCGCCTCTGAATAACCCTCTTCATTCTGGTTACTTTTTGTTACATATATTATTTTCAAAGAGAAATAGGAGTTACATTGTCGACTTTTTGCTAGGATGTTCCTGCCAACCATGAGAATGATTAATGCTAGAGCGAGCTGATCGAGCGCGAAAATTTTAACAACCGGCCTCGTTCAGGTTAAGTTTTTTTTTTAATGTTTTCTAACAGAAATAGGAGTTTCACTGTCAACTTATACAGGATATCCTTGCCAACCATGAGAATGATAAATGCTAGAGCGAGCGGAGCGAGCTCGAAAAATTTTAGCAACCCGCCTCTTTTAGGTTACATTTTTTTATGTTTTCAAACTGAAATAGGAGTTACATTGTCAATTTATGCCAGAATAGCCCTAGCAACTATGAGATTATTGAATGCAAAGGCGAGCGAAGTGAGCTCGAAAATTTTAATTACTCTCCTCGTCGTTCAGTTTTGTTTGATATGTATGTATATTCAAAAAGAACTAGGAGTTACATCGTCGACTTATGCCAGGAAAGTTCAGGAACCTTGGAGAATTATAGATGTAAGAGCGAGCGTAGCGAGCTCGAACATTTTTGCCCACGCTCGGATAGGTTAGATTTTCTTTTGATCATTCCAAAAGAACCGGGAATTATTTTCTTGGTCGGTCTATGAAGAAAAGGTCATTTTCAAGAGAATGCAGAATGCAAAACCACAAGCTTACTTTAAACTGGAGTGTATCTCATTCAGGCTCGCGACTCTTTGGGGGGTCATGACACCTAGGTCCCCCCTCTCGGACCGCGCCTGCATCCATCTATATTCAAACTGTTACATTTATAATATTATAGTAGTAATAGGATGGGATTAATAGAAATTAGAGTGCTGTGGTGGTGGGTGCCCTCTTAGTTTATGGTAAAGCTTACGTAAATTCCTTAGATTCTGCACTTTATTCAGTTAAAATTAACGAAACCTCGGTTTTTCTTTTTTCATTACCTCATTTGGTATATGGATGTGTGATTGCAGAGTTTCTAGAAAGGAACCATGCTAACGATCCCATCGATGTGCTTCTAATTATGTTGACAGTACCGTTAAGTATTTAGGTATAAATAAAAAAATAAACTTTTTTTCACCCACGTTAAAGAGGGTAGTTCCTTATTCGATATTTTTTGGTCTGGAACTGCCTGTTACTGGACTACCTCTAGTTGTACTTAACTTAAACCTGTTACCTGTTAAATACCATTCAGTGGTTTGCATTCGAGGGGCTCTGGCGTTTTGCATACCGTGCAGATTGGTTGACCTGTGGGCAGTGTAAGCGTCATATCATGAACCTGACTAGAGGGTCAATTACAATCTGAAGTAGGTATATGTAATTTCGAAAGATATTGTTAATCCATTGCTTCACATGTTCGAAAAATTTGTCTGCTCAGTAACGTAATAACGCAATGAATGTTGTAGGACTGTCAAAATGAGAGCCATTCGTACTGTGTTATGCAAATACCCCGTAGGTTAAAAGAAAGCTGTTATTAAAGTAAGGTAGTACCAATTGAAAAACACTATGTTTCTGGGTTGTGGTAATTTAAAGATTTCATGGAAGTCGTTCTGTATTTTTTTTTTGTGGTTGGGAAATCATCAAATGACGTCTCCCGCTCTAGGGTGGAGCGGAAGGGCGTGTCAGACTTACTGACTAAAACCCACCCGTGTTCCTTCAGTTGCCCATGTGCCAGGGCCACGGTATCTCTGTCGAACAAATCTTACGATCCTGGCAGTGGCTGGTTCTGTATAACGTAGGTACCGAAATGGTATATGGATGTACCTACCTAGTTAATTGGAACTTGAAAGTTACCCCAGTTTCCTTGAGAAAAGGTTTAAGTAACCCTGTACTTTTCATTACGTTTGTTTACCTATTTAGCTATGTAACGAAAGCCTTAAATGGGAATATTATTACGATGCGATGCAAAGAGGCGCTTCGCATCGCCTCTATCCTATCCTCCATCTTAGCGTGAAGTTGAATAACCTAAAACTTTCCTAAAGAACTGGGCTAATAAATATAATAAGTTTTTTTTTTAAATTCTGATTGTTGGTTGTTTTTGAGATATCCTACATACAAACTTACAAACAAACGAACTTCCCGGTCCCGGGGAATCACTGGATGCGAGAAACACAGGACCAGTCAAAAATGTGGCAATGCTTGGGTCAGACCTATGTCCTGTGGTGGATTTTTTTCGGCTAATATGATGTTTATACCAGACCTACATAGCTACAAATAAAATGCTATAGTTTTAAAACCTATCTTAGTACAAGATGCGGGAGTACTGCTGCAAAAACATTTGTATGGTACAAGATGTGGGAGTACCTAATGCTGCAAAAACATATTATTCATACTAATCTGACAAAAGGTGTTGGATTCTGATACCCCGTTACAGGCTGGTTACGTCACTTGTGTTAGGTACCTACCTACTTAAAGCTTGGAAACAATCAGGTATATTTTTCCCTTAAACTTTCAGTTTCACAAATTGCCAAGGTCGGTACTCATAAACAATTAACTTAGATGAGGCAGCCAAGTGATGGGACATTTTGCTTCCATTAGTCTAATTGAATTATTTATAAGTGGGTAGGTACTATTTCGGGGTGTTTAAATGAATTCTGGAAATTTCCCAGTCATGCTCCTGTCTACTTCTAATTATCATGAACTACTGTGGCTAACGCCTATTTTACAAGCCATAAGGCTTCATATAACCTATAATAAATTTCTTCCTCTCACCGAGCGGAAGCCTGTGTCCCAGCAGTGGAAACAATATAGGCTGATTATGATAAAGGCTTCATAGAACACCCTCAGAGCAGTCGTGCTGGTGGCCCAGTGGTAGCAGCCCCGACTTACGTCTTGCAGGTCGTGGATTTGAACACGGACAGGCACTGAAATTTCTGTATTATCGACAAGTAATATCTTCCATCTTCCAGAGCTCGCAAGTCTCTTTACTTCCGTCATCCTAGAGGGTACAACACCTGAAGCGTGGAGAGAGGATGTGGTGGTTCTGTTCTTAAAAAAAGGTGACAAAACCTTGCTGAAGAATTATAGATCCATCTCTCTCCTGAGCCACGTGTACAAGCTGTTTTCGAGGGTCGTCACGAACCGTCTCGCTAGGAGACTTGACGAATTCAAGCCACCAGAACAAGCCGGTTTTTGCTTCAGCACTGTAGACTACATCCATACTGTTTAGCAAATTGTACAGAAGACCGAAGAGTACTATCAGCCGCTGTGTATGGCATTTGTAGGACGCTGGAACAGTTGGACCAGATGTTGCATAGCCTAAACGGAGCCTCTCGGCGGGTTGGCCTCGGCATGAACTTGGACAAGACAAAAGTCATGTACAATTCGCATGTCTTGCCGAGTCCGATCCACATCGAAGGGTCGCTTCTCGAGGTTGTGAAGGAGTATATCTACCTTGGGTAAGTCATCCAGCTTGGTAGACACAACTTCGAGAAAGAAGCCGACAGGAGGATCCAGTTGGGTTGGGCAGCGTTTGGAAAACTTCGTCAAGTCTTCTCGTCGCCAATACCAAGACCAAGGTCTTCAACCAGTGCGTTCTGCCCGTTATGACATACGCTGCCGAAACGTGGACACTGACGGTTGGACTGGTCCACAAATTTAAGGTCGCTCAGCGCGCTATGGAGCGGAATATGCTCGGAGTTTCTTTGATGAATAAGATCAGAAACGGAAAAATAAAAATGAAGAAGTCTAGCTTTTGCCGTAGTTTTCGTTTAGGGAGATTTTAAGACAGTCATTTATGCCTCGTGACTGATACGGAGTAGCTCACTGCAGTTAGGTAGGTAGTAAAATTACCTCGTAATAGTAAGTTTAGTATTCTGACCAGTCAGTGACTTTCATATTTTCCATAATATTCCAGTCATCATACTCATCATTCCTCCTTGAATTGTAACACTCATTGAACCAGTAGGTAACTGCGATACAAATCTTTGATTTACTCTAGTGTAGTCAGAACACGGAGCACAAAACCAGAGTCAGAATGATCAATGCATACCAATAAAGGTGATATAATATGTAGATAAGGATGTATTTGAAGCTTTCTACAACAGTGGTATAATGACTTTCATATTCTAAATCCTTCTTATCATGATATATCTTTATTTTACATACGATTTCTGTTTATTCACGTCTAACAAGACCAGTGTTTTGGTGTGGTCGAAAGATTAAACATAAATAAAAACACAGCAAAGTTGAAATGTGATGTGACTATACAAAGAGCCAATACGATTTTGCGAGTCATCGTCGTACTACTTAGTAGTTTTAGATCTTGTCGAATCATTACCAACAGTCAAATTTGGGACAGTGTTATATAGTCGCTATGTTATCGTCAACAATCAGTTTCGCTGTGCATTTATACTCCTCGCTTCAAGGAGTGCAGACATTCCGAATCCGACGAGCGCTTGGATACGTTTTACCTTATAGCAACATGGCAGCAGTCAAGGTCAAGAGGAACTTCAACACAAAGCACCTGACAAAAGGTTAGTTGTGATATTATTTATACATTTATTCTATAAAAGTCTCTGGTAGATAAGTGAACATAGTAAAGTATGTACCTATAGATAATAAACTCAAACAACAACGTTTTGATAAAAACAAGTCGCGCAATAATCTTTTGGTAGTGTTAACAGCGGCTTTATGTGGCTTATAAAATGTGCCAGAGATATTAATGTAGCGTAGATAAATAATGCTGTAAGTGAGGTGGAGATACTTAAATATTTATGGTATGCTCTATTTAAAATCAAGGAGTTAAAAAGAAGTACAGGTTTACATAGGTTATTATTTATTTTTGTAGGATTTAATCGCAAACCTGTTTTTTGTGGCGGGTATCATTTGCTAATGGCGCGTAATTTAAAAAGTTCCTATATTACTTTAGGAACTTTAAATATGATAAAACTGGAAAAAAATAAATAGAAAAGCTTTTAAAGGGGTTATACGATACGTTCTATGGTCAAGTTTATTTATTTACGTTTATTTGTGTTTGTTAGTAGGCACGTAATCCATGGGAAAATAGACTTTGAGTCGGCAATAATTAATGCGGCAAACTGGTTGGTGTGCTTTTAAAGAACATAACATTCCATTTCCACATCGAAGTATATAAGTAACTATGTCTTCGTATTAATACATCCGATTCGATCTTTTAAAAGTTCCTTTTTTGGAAGATTTTTTTATTCATAAACATTTTTTGAAACTTTGTTAATTCTATTTTCCTATGTAGGTAAGGTAACGCAAATACTAGCTGCGTTTTTGCTATAGTAGAAGTCGAATTTACTTTGCTGCATGCCAATATTGACATCCTAGTTTATATTTACATTGCCACTTAGGTATACATTCCATCCATACTATCCATACACGTAATGTATATTTCTTACCCCTATACGAGAACCAAGCAAAATCTTTAATTCGGAGGAGTGTGAAATTCGCAATTTGTAAAAAGGGGTTTTTTACAAATTGCGAATTTCACACTCCTCCGAATGAAATTTGGCTTAATTAATGTTTATATGAAAAAGGAGTGCAGAAAGCTAATATTTTGATATAGTAATGCATTACCAATACATTGACCACTAGTTATTATAGATGCATCTGTCTGTTACCTTTTCATACCTTAACGCCTTAAGGAATTTAGATGAAATTAGGGTATAGAAAACTTCATACATCTACACACATAAACTGGCGCCTTCTTCCCATGGGGGTAGGCAGAAAGTACAGAATACCACATGTAACGATCCTTACCCCACCCACGCCGGTTGCGAGTACATCGCACTTGACCATTCCGATCCACATTACCTGTAATGTAACCAATCTGTTCTGCTACCAGGGCGTACCTTCCCGGCGATTCCACTCACATCTGCCTTGTAATTATTAGTCGCCATTCATTCATCCTCTCATACATGACCGAACTATCAAAGCATACTCTTTTAATTTTTTGTCACTAGGTAGGTACATATTCCTTTAATCCGCAACTTTCCTTATCACATCATTTCTCAGCCTACCTACAATTCATAGTCACACCACATATTATATGCTTCGCAACTTGGAACTTACTCGGGATACTTTTTATCCCACTAATATATTACCGTGGGATGATGACGGGGTCGCGTGGTCAAAAGCCTAAAAACCTAATAGTTTATTTTTCGAACACAGGTGATGCTCTCCCGCCGTTCAGCGGTAAGCTGCGCGTATTCAACATGCGTTACTGCCCTTACGCGCAGCGCACCATCCTCGCTCTGAACGCGAAGAACGTCGACTATGAGATCGTCAACATCGACCTCCAAGACAAGCCTGAATGGCTCACTACCGTTAGTGCTTTTGGTAAGAGGAATTCTACTGTCATTTGTTTTCAAAGCTGTGATGACCGTACTCGTAATATACACGGTGCGATTTAATTGCCTGTAGCATACCATAAGTTGAACGAACAATTACGTTATTGCTTGCTTTTATTTGAATGTATACCGCAGGCAAGCTAAATGCATTATGTTAATGGAGCTTAATGGTTTGAGCTAAATTGTGTGTTACGCAAATAGGGTGCTCCCTAATTGCGTAACACACAATTTAGCACACACTGAATCATTTTGAAGTATATTGATAATCCATTGCTTCATATGTTCGAAAAATTATCTGCTTAACAACGTAAATAACGCAATGAATCTCGTCGAACTGTCAAATGAAAGGCATCCTACTGTTTGTGTTTCGCAATTACCCCATTGAGGCTGTCAGCTACGCAGTGATCTGCCAGCGGTGTGAGCACGGCCTACTGTGATAGGCTGAGTCACACATTTTTATCACAGACTAGCTTTTGCCCGCGGCTTCGCCTGCGTGGATGTCGGAAATTAATGCAAGAGGACGTACTACCGCGACAAGAATGTGTTATTCCAGGTTATATGTATTATTCAGAGTAAGAAGACTGCGACATAGGGCTTGGTTTAGTTGAATATAATTCTTCCTGGTTTTTCTTAACGCTCCTATTTTACCTATACAGATACTCAATCATTTACCAAACACCGAACATAATTATAGGAATAGTAGGTACTTTTGCCAGTGGCTTGGCCCGTATAGCTGTCGGAAAATATCACCCGGGAACCTACTACCGGGATAAAGTAGGTATCCTACCTGTTACGTATCCAGGATATAATATAACTTTGTACCAAATTCGATCTAAATCCGTTTGGCCGTCTTTGCATCATTGAGAAACAAACATCCAAAAATCTAAACAACTAAGCCATTTCGCGTTCTCTTACTTGGAATAATACTATTAGGTTTATTTTGAGTATAATATAACGAACACACATGATATTCGCAATTACTATGACGCCAAAGTAATATGAATTACAATTCTACTTATCCTGTACTACCCGGCCGCTGCCAACGGATGGACGGGACGGACGTACGACCCGCCAGCTGCTCTGCGCCCGCTTTTTAAATCTCTAATATCTTCTAAGATATTCATTTAAATTACATGCTGTAAAGGGCCATATTGATCTATATTAAATGCACAATGTATTTAAGGTGCTTAATTGGATAAGGATTAATGCTGTATTGCTTAAAATCGCTTCGTAAATAAGCACTTTTTCTCGTAAAAAGTAAAGGATAAAAAATGGTTATTGTGAGTTATCTCTAAGAGGTAGACATATACCATTGCGGACATTTTTGTAGGCCTTTTTAAGGTTTACAATACTGTAGTACATTATTTTGATCTATTTTGTAGGATTCAGCCAGGGCTTTTCGAATTTTGAAACGTATGTCAGCGTAGTTTTCGAAGACAGTTATTTTTTTCTAAAATAAAAGAATCTTTCTAAAATAAAAGTAGCCTAAGTTACTCCTTGTTACATCAGCTATCTGCCAGTGAAAGTCCTGTCAAAATCGGTCCAGCCGTTTCAGAGATTAGCTGGAACAAACAGACAGACAGACAAAAATTGTAAAAAATGTTGTTTTGGTATATGTACCGTGTTTACATCCATATACACTTAGTAAAAAGTGGTTATCTTAATATTAAAAACAGACACTCCAATTTTATTTATTTGTATAGATGTATAGATAGGGAACAAAATCCGAGATAAAATACGTGACTTAAGCCCGTCATAGAGACCGTGCTCGCCCCGCAGATGTTGTTAAACAATCTTGGGAAATTAAGAATCGAAAATAGCTTTTAAGAAGCCTTTTAGTATTATACTTTTTACTAACCACATAATTTTGTTCCGAAGGCAAAGTACCAGCATTGGAACTTTCAAAAGGAGTATCCATCTTCGAGAGCGGGGTGACCGTGGAGTACTTGGACGAAGTATACCCACAGAGGCCTCTCCTCCCAAAAGACCCTCTGCTAAAGGCCAAAGACAAGATTCTTGTTGAAGCTTGGAACGGCGTAAGTATTTTTCTGTTGTTTTTTGCCGTATTAAGTCGTGCATAGACCTAGACGGGTGCAGACCACACTAATGTTTAATACCAAATATAATAATTAGTGTGGTCTGCACCCGGCCTTACATTGCATTATCATGGTAAACAAAGCAGAGTTGGGTGACATAACTACCTGATAGATAATATGACTTGCAAATTGTATTTTGGCACGATTACGTTTTGTTTATTTAAGTTATAATATGATTAATCATTCAGGTAGACAACATATGCACCTACTTAAGTAGATATCTCTCCTCGACTCCAGATATAACTCAACCTTTTTTGTTGCATTGTAAAACTACTTAATTCCGTTCATTGCAAAACTGGTTTTGAAGATCACAACATTTAAGTAGGTATTATGGAAACAAAGGAAAATTATTATTCGAGACTCAATTAAAACATTAACAACTAAAAAATAAAAATAACTGGCCTAGTTTCGTTTATAAATGAAGTGAGATTACCTTACCCCGATGTCAACAAAAATATCATGCTATCAAACTTTGTGCACTATTTCTAGTGCTTCATCATGCACTGACATTTTAAACAAGGATGCATTAAAAATAATTGCTTTTATGAGTGGCTACACTTAAACGTACCTACATAGATAGTAGAGCAGTGTGTAGGTGGAGCAGTCAGCCTCGCTAAAACTTTACCAAGTGGCATAAACAGGGTGGCAGGGAAAAACTCACGAATTTTTACCAAGGCATACTGATGACAATGCAGAGGGCTTCACATGATTTTGAACCCCCTACGTTGAAAATGTTTGTCGGTTATTTGAAACATAATTCTCTCAACCATACATTTTGACGAAAAACTTCCTACCTACGCTAGAGGGTCCAGAATTATGTGCTGAATTTATAGTTTTTTTTTGGCGCATCTCTGCCATTCACCAACTACTAAGAAGATGAATCATGACAACGATATTTCATTTCAGGTCCACTCTTTGTACTTCAAATTGGTGAGAGGACCAGACACCATCACGGAAGATAACATCGCTGCCTACTTCAAGGCAATTGACATGCTCCAGTCAGAGTTGACGCAGCGTGGGACCAAGTTCTTGGATGGAGACCAGCCTGGCTATGGTGACTACATGATCTGGCCCTGGTTTGAGAGGCTGCTCGTCATCAACAGTGACGTTGGAAGGCTGGATGAGAAGAAATACAAATTGGTGGTAGGTAACCTAAATATTAGTTGATAGGACACTAATTACTCGAGTACGTTGTCCTCCGCAAGTTTTAATAGTTCATACACAAATACAACATTTTCAGATGTTCCTAAAATTTGAAATTTTTTAGTTATGTTTTCCAATTTTCTCTACATAAAAGTCTAATTAAAAATGTTTATTAGTACGCACGGCGACAAATGAAGTTATACATTTCCAGTATATGCTGACTTTTTTATTGTACGGGAAGCCTATGATTAATATAACGCGTGGTCTGGAAATGTATAGCTATATTATGAAAATTTTACAAATAATAGCCAAATCGGTCGAGCCGAGCCGTTCTCAAATGAAGTGCTAATCAACGAAAAGCGTTTCATTTTATAGAGAGGATAGATTCATTTGTATTAAATTGTATGCTTAAAACAAACGAGCTAATGCTCTTTCTAGTCCTGCTCGATAACATTCGCTTAGTGTAACTAAACACACAGCAATTGTTCGTTGTTTTACCATTGTTTGCGCCAAAAAGATTAAAAAATAAATAATTGAATGTCTTTGATTTGTGTACATACTTTATGGAATGTTCTGATGTTTTCTTGTATTTTTATGGGTAAGACAGAAGGAAAGACCTAAATAAACTTATCAGAACCACAAATTGGAAAACGGTACATCGTTTAACACGTGTCAATCCGAAATATACCATACATATCAATCAGTTGATTGCTTAATAAATTCTGGAATCAACTGCTTAGCCCAAAATAATGTTGGCCAAACCCAATACGAGGCGTAGTAGTTAGTTTTTTTTAATGATAAAGATCGATTTATACACAGTGTGCTGTTTAGATACATAGAACATGGTGTGATGATAAGTCCAAACTAGCGTGACTCGACAATATTTTAATGACACGCTCACTTCACGTGTGGTGTTTTTATAACTATCGTTAGTTAAATCTCGGCTAAAATCATGATAAATAATGTTATCTGTTTAAAAAATATCGTTCATGCTTAGTATCTACTTTAATCATGATATATGGCCGTTACAAAGGTCCGGAGGGGTAATTGCATAACACATTATCAGTAGGAATGACTTTCATTTTGACAGTTCAATAACATTCATTGCGTTATTTATGACGTTGAGCGAATATATTTTTCGAACGTATGAAACAATGGATAGACTTCAAAATGATCAGATTCTGTTGTATAATGTGTCACCCAATAAGGTACTAAATTGTTCGTAATTCTAAAATACTAAGTACTTATTTTCACAAATTGACTCGGTCTGACAGCAGTTGAATCAATATCCTGGAATTGTTATAAAAAGAAGAAAGTGTTCATAATACTTATTTAAAGATTCCGCAACCCTAAAAAGAACTTTATCCAGAACGCTGCTGGCGTTGCCAACTTAGCGGATTTCCCGTCATATCTAGCGGATTTGGATACGTTGAAAACGGGAAAAAATCTTTCTAACGGCTGACGGCATATTTAACGGAACGAAAACTATCTTCAGCCAAATGTTTTTATATGAATAATTTTGTATGATGGCAATAAGATAGGTCAAGAGTTTGAGGAGGGAAGAGTTTTCAGTGTTATGAATTGTGGTAAATCAAAACTGAGAAACAAAATGAAAGAAAACATGGTCAATGCCGTTTTGAATATACGCTCAGAGCTTAAACGTAATGGTAAAAACTGTTACTCCTATATTTTGCCTGATGCTTTAATTAGCATGGTTGGAACACTGCAAAGCTATGATCAGCCCTCGACTTCTGCAGTTTCTAGAATGGCAACAGAGCATGATAGTACTGAAAATGATGACGATATTATAGATTTTAAATTTTGACGATGATTCAAGGCTAATTAATAGGTTTACATTTTAATAGAGAAGAAGTAGAGTAGGATTACCTAGTTGATTATTAGTTATTATTGTATTATTTCAAGTACGCTTGGTACATATAATTTGAATTGTAATTTAAACTGAAAATATAATAACTTTAGAAATTTAACGGCTATTATTGACGGATAAAAAAATATTTTTTACGAATTTTTGACGGAAATACACAACGAACTTGGCGGATTTTTAAAAATCCTGTTGGCAACACTGTCCAGTAATTGCAGGCTACTGCGAGAAGTCATCGAAAAAATGCACGTCTGGTTCTCTTCCTAAGCTTTCTTTTCTGTTACAGTTGGCGTACATCGACAATTTGGGCAAAGACCCCGTCATAGATGAGTACAGACTACCCACAGAGGCATTGTTGGCATTCCAAACCGCATATCGCCAGAAGGTCAAACCCAACTACGACTTACTTCTCGAGGAATAATCACATCCTGGGCACACTGTTTGTGACGACATGCATTTTATATTTTTTCCTTTATTAACTTAATATTACTTGTTTGTCATATTTGTAAGTATATTTTTAAGCACCAAAATGAAATTAAATGCAGCTTCACTTTTATGTTAAGCATGTTTTTAGTTATATCTACGTTCATGAAATGAATAAACTGTTTTTTCGTTATGTTTTTGGTTTTACTATGATATGTAGTTGATGGTGTTTGGTGTACTGCCTCGTTGGTCTAGTGGCAGCGCAGCAAGCGCCACTGCTGAGCATGAGAGGTTCGATTCCCAGGTTAAGAAAAGTGTTATTGGGCTTTTCTATCTGAAATTTCTTAGTACCAGCCGGAGCCCGGCTGATGGCAAAGGCTCGCCCCCTATTACTACATGGGACTCAAACATCACTGGCGAAATATACATACGCCAACTCACAAAGCTACTACAATCTGTCAAATATCTTTAATAGGTTTTCAACTTTATCACTGAAGTATTAGGTCCAAGATTGATTCGGAAAATTTGACAGTGCGAGAATTTGTTTCGGGTAGCTTGATGTGCTGGCGTCTGTACTCTAGATATACTACCAACCTTTATTTTATTTTATTTATTTATTGGTCTATCTACAATTGTTACACTTTCGACGCACACACAATCGATAGTCACAGCATGCATGAACTTACTTAAAAATTAATTACAGTGGTTTTACAGTTATAAACATACTGAATATTAAAGACATTCTTATTATTAAGACAGTTAAAAGCTTAATAGTTCAGTGTAGTGTTGAATATTTTTGGTGGACTTGGTGTTTGAATTTATGAATTGATGTACAACAAATATCAACCTTCGGGAACCAAAATCAGCCTTTTCAACCTTTCGGGGAAACAAGGTGTGTTGTTGTATTGTGTGGTTGTATTTGTATGCATGTAATTAAAAAATACCCTTACAGACTCAAGTTAGTCACGCACGATAATTAAATGAACCACCGCGTCGCCGCGTCGCCACACTATGTCGAGGTGAGAGGAGAGCCTGGCCTAACATACTTTTTTAAATCGGCGTAGGTACTTATATTATTATACCGTAGCCAAGAAGTAACTCTACTATACCTATTATAAATAAATTATTTATGTTATTTATTACTGGTCTATAGCAAAAAAATATCTAAATACGATGTTCACAAAAACAATTTAATTTGTATTTTTTCAGGTTTTTTTTAACGAATAAAAAATTAAATAAACACATCACATAAACACATTCACTCAATTAAACACATCACATATCATATAATAACACAAGTGATATGTATTAATTGCAGTTTATGTTTAGATAATGTATGGAGTATTTCTCACAATATTTTTTCCCACAATAAATGATTAAAAAACATATCGGAAACCGCATAACCACATAATGATAATTTGTTTTTCCACCACATTTTGCACACGTTTCAAACCAATAAATGCTACATAATATAAAACAAAGGCTCATTTCGTGTTTGTACGCTGTTTTAAACTGCGCAACGGATTTGAATGCCGTTTTCATCAATAGACAGAGCGATTCAAGAGGAAGATTTTATGTTTGTATAATACAATAGCGAAGCCACTGGCAAAAGCTAGTTTTATATAAAATAGGGCATTTGCATACTCAAAAATTACATACTGTTTTTCGTTCCTCATTGCCATTACTAAAAGTGTACCTAAACTTCTCGCAATGAATGAATTCAACTGTACCAGACGCGAAATATTTCATGTTTTTATTGAAATTGACTTATACGTTGTTGCTTTAACACGTTATATTCGGGATAATTTCATCGAGTTTACCAAGGCAAATATCGCTAGGATTGTCGCAAATGTACGAAAAATTCTTATTTCTGACTTTCGTCAACGCTACACTAAATCTGACAGAAATAAGGGGTTTTATTATCAGAATAGCGTGTGGTTGACCGTCATATTCACTGTAAATCTGAAAGATCCTACTTGTGAATTTGAACCGTCGATATCGACGGGGAAGCGAGGACGCCCTTCTAAAATCTACGAACACAGTTCCGATAGAACACAAAGACGAAAAAACAAACGAGTTACTTGAAACATGTGGGGTTGATTTTATACTGAATTCATATCATCAGGGATTGAAATCTCTAGGTGAAACAGAAGAAGCATTCATTGTCGTAATTTTACGCGTATTGTATTAAAGAAAAGCGAATTACGCTATAATCTTTTAAAATGAACCGACACATTTAAGAGCATACTCTAAACATTAATGTCTCAGTATTTTCATAGAGTTGGACCTTAATATGGCACAGTGTGAAAATGTGAGGAATTGTCGCGGACAATTGCTTATTACTTCCATCATATAAATCAATTCAGGAAACTGGAAAGTGCTACCCACCAAGATCAAGCATAGAAATTAATAATATGAAAGCGATAGTAAAACTGCTAGATCTGTTGGATCACACTATTGAAAGCATTTTACAAATCGATGGTGTATACAAAGTTGGTGAGACACATTTAATGCTGTATCCTAAATGGGGCTGTGATGGCTCAAGCGGACAAAATGAACACAAGCAAGTATTAGCTGAAGAGAGTTAGTTAATTTCTGACACCTTATTTATATTTATATTAGTGCCTCTGAAACTTTAAATGTTAATTAAAAAAAATCTAGATCCGGGGCTGGCAGATAGATGATGGGGCTACGAAAACTTATGGCATGGCTACGACTTTACTGTCATCGTAGAGGTATATCAAAATTCTGTAATGAATAGATATGCAAAAGCAAAACATACATAGATATTCAAACATTCAATGAAACGCGAACTTTTGGTTTTAACCTAACCTATCCTTTTGCTGTGCCCTACAGGGTCCATAATGATCTAAATTATATAATTACCACCTAAGTTCACATTATGGTAAAGCAATAAAGATATTGAGTATTGAGTAACTGACTTCCAAAAGCAGGATTTGACTGTATTTAAAAAAAAAAATATAGTTATGGTACACGATATCTTCGGGGATTGATTATTGATTTTGAGAACGATTTTTATGATTATACTTCTAATGGATAGATATGCCTCAGGGTTTCTAAAAATTTTATTAACTTGGCTTGAGTAGGGTTTGAGTTGGCTTCAATAATACGAATTTGTTCTACTAAGTTTATATGATGATGTTATTTACATAACAAGTAGTGGTACACAAATTTGTGTTGGGTAGGTTAGGTTCATACCACAACTAATCCAATATTTATTACTGTAGGTACCTATATATGGATAAGTTCACTAATAGACAGACACACCTAATTGTTTTTTGGATGGCCATTGTTAATTACTTTTACTAAACATATTAGATTGCCTAGCCCATATATAAACCCACGTACATATGAACCTGTCAGCGTAGCCATAAAATAGATTAAACATTGTTCCTAAACGTTATCAATTACCCAAGTGGGGTATACAAAGAGAGGCACGGCCAACTACACAAATGTAACAAATCGTTATTTCAGGGAGGTGCCTCCGTTTTTTTTAAGTCTATACTGTATCGATCTGTGACTGAAAAGTTTTGTGGAAATCGGTTGTCAAGGATGGCATGTGATGCGGGGGAATGAGGGAAATGTCGTGAAGAAAGTTTTGAGTATGAATGTCTGTTACCTGATTTCTGAAGTGATCAATTAAGATGATTAAACTTTAAAACGGTTAATTAAAGGTTGGTCGCAAGAAGAACTAATTACTAAAACACTGAATAGTCGAAGTTTACATTCAATACGTGCTCAGTCAGTAGAACAAAATAGGTACTCTTTATTATACCATAAGAACACCATAAGAATTATAGATATAAACGTAAACGTTACAAAGGGTGATACAATAGGCGGTCTTATCGCAAAAAAAACCCTAAAAGCGATATATTTAAGGCTTTTTTTGAGAGTGACTTTTCGCAGGTCTACCTATGAGGAGGTCACTTAGCCGGATTTGGGGCCTTCCTTCCTTAAAAATTTAAAACTAAAGCGACTACATGCTAAAGGCACCCACTGTGGGGTACAGACCTCGGCTTAGCGCTTCGCTGGAAGAGGACAGCAAGGAACAGGAGGCTGGATCGGAAGGATTATTATTTAGGGACGATTTCATGTTATAGGCTCAACGGCGTGGGCTGGCTCAAGCAAGGGTAGGGGCGGACATGGACTGCAACGTCGCAGCGAGCGTCGGCGGCGAGGACCAAAGTTCGGCGGGGAATCATACTAATGCTTAACTTTTAAAGACATCCTTTGGATGGATCTAAATGGACACAATAGGCATCACCAGCACATCAAGTCAAATGAAATCAAAATATTTTTATTTCACATAAACCAACATGGACACTTATGAAACGTCAGAAGCTAGGTGCACGGTTCCAAATAGTTGATTCCTATGGAGATGAGCCGGCAAGAAACTCCACGGTACCCGAAACTATCAAATTTTCCCAATCAATCTTGAACCTAATGCTTTAAAGCTAAAGTTGAAAATCTATTAAAGAAATTTGACAGATTGTAGTAGCTTTATGTGTTGGCGTCTTCACTGCAGTTAGTCGATGTCGTGTGCGTTAACCAGGCCAGATGTTATCGAAAATGGTCATTTGAATCTAATAGATAATTAGTTTTGCGGCTTCTGTAATTGTTGCGCACATTTTTAAATTTGTTGCGCTTATAGTTTTTTAATTATTTCACAAAAACATTTCCTGCTGGGGTAACGTTATCCCAGCCAGACCTTTTTCTTTCTAATGGGAATATTTAAATAAATACTAGCTATAAAATTAGTTGTCTAGATGAAGTAAATGTTGTGCCTTATTTTGTATTTGTTCTTTCATCGGTTGCGAAGTTATTCGAGATTTTGCTGGGGTAACGTTTTTGGTTTTGCTAGATCTTTGAAACGGTTAAGCGGATTCTTATCATATTTTGTACATGACTTCATAAGAATTAGTTTAAATTTGTTCTGCAATAAAAAAACCAAAATAATGCATAGTTTAAAGGTTATTTTATTACATAGAAAAACACTTCAATTGGTTCCAGCACTCTCAATTAGAGCTGTAAAGACTTACTTTAAACGTTATTTTAAAGCTTGTAAATGCCTTCAAATGTATGTGAAGTTTCATTAGTATCCTGTAAGTATTTAACAAGTTATGATGATATTCGATTTCGCTTTTTCGTAACCACCTAAACTTGGTCGGGTTACCTCGGTCATTCACTTCCTAATGACTTTAATCGTATTATCTCATTAATTATCCAATGTACTACGCTGAAATTTTACTGATAGACAACTGAACTAAACAACTAATAATTGACATAACATTCAGTTCATATATCCAATCTAGTGGCCAAATAACACCGCGCGCATCAAGACCGTGCTCGTGAAGAACTGAATATCATCATAACTTGTTAAACACTTACAGGATACTAATGAAACTTCACATACATTTGAAGGCATTTATAAGCTTTAAAATAACGTTTAAAGTAAGTCTTTAGACCTCTTATTGAGAGTGCTGGAACCAATTGAAGTGTTTTTCTATTTAATTAAATAACCTTTAAACTATGCAATATTTTGGTTTTTTTTATTGCAGAACAAATTTAAACTAATTCTTATGAAGTCATGTACAAAATATGATAAGAATCCGCTTAACCGTTTCAAAGATCTAGCAAAACCAAAAACGTTACCCCAGCAAAATCTCGAATAACTTCGCAACCGATGACAGAACAAATACAAAATAAGGCACAACATTTACTTCATCTAGACAACTAATTTTATAGCTAGTATTTATTTAAATATTCCCATTAGAAAGAAAAAGGTCTGGCTGGGATAACGTTACCCCAGCAGGAAATGTTTTTGTGAAATAATTAAAAAACTATAAGCGCAACAAATTTAAAAATGTGCGCAACAATTACAGAAGCCGCAAAACTAATTATCTATTAGATTCAAATGACCATTTTCGACAACATCTGGCCTGGGTAACGCACACGTCGATGTCTACACAGACGTAATAAAATCGCGGTGGGAGAGTACACCCAGTGCGTCGATAATACACACTATTCGATTATGTCAACTCTCAGCGCTAAGCAGTACGTTGAAGATCATGCCGCGATTTGGAACCAGGGTTAACGCAAGAGTTTCCGTGGCCCTGACATATGGGCAACTGAAGGAACACGGGTAGGTTTCAGTCAGTGAAAGTCTGATACGCCCTCCCGATCCACCCAGAGCGGGAGACGTCATTTGATGATGACCCACAAAAAAAAGCGTTAATGCAAAATGCAATCAGCTAAATAAAAATAAAGAAGTTCTTCAACAAACATATATTTAATTTAACTTTCGTTGTTGCATTAACTATGTTAAACAACCGTTTAAAACTTCTTATAAATAGTTTTTAATAATATTTGGCACAAATAAGTACAATTTTCAAAATGTAAAATTCTGTTGGCATATCTATAAAAAACCCTATGACCTACCATGTATGTAAGTACCTAGCTGATCTAAAAGGCTTGGTGCTAATAATAAGTTTGGGACTTATGATAAAATATTTATAAATAATATAATATAAGCAATTTGATGATTGTAGGTAATAAATAATAATAATAATTTATTTAATTCGAACCCAGTGATTCACATTACTGTTAGTAACTTATAAAAATATGTTAGTAAAACATTTCTCATTTAAAATAAATAAATAAAATAATAATACTTAAAAAATATAATGTACAATATAGGTTATACCAAAAGTTTAAGTAGTTACGAAATCAATTCAAAATATTTGAATCTAATATTGGATATTTCCTCTGGGCATAATATAGCAATGTTAAATAAGTATAAGACTTAAGTATATTAAAATATACCTAAGCTAATTTAACTACAGATTCATGGCACTAATTAGTTATTAAGTATTCTTCTCGTTTCCATTCAAATTACAAACATTTATCAATTATTATTACATTTCATCCATTCACTAACACGTTCACTTAAATTATTTGTAAAATTACTAACTATTCGTAGTTCCTCATCTCAGTTTCTTCCTTAAAAATATGTACATCTGAGATAAATTGAACTTTCCGCCAACGAAG
Organism: Aporophyla nigra; assembly: GCA_947507805.1. Taxonomy (NCBI): domain Eukaryota; kingdom Metazoa; phylum Arthropoda; class Insecta; order Lepidoptera; family Noctuidae; genus Aporophyla; species Aporophyla nigra. Next base: position 15,204,730 of record OX382309.1, on the reverse strand, counting down.
CAAAAGTTAGTGAAAAAACCGCTAATTTTATTTTTGCTGGCTTTCAATCGAGGCGGACCTTGTTCTTTGTAACGCTCTGCCATATACAGGCACGTCCATTTACTTTGCATTCATTTACTTAGTTATTAGTCTCTAGGCTTCTGTCGTTGTGTTCTTTTTGTTATGCTCGGCATAGGCATTGCTCGCCAGGTCTCGAAGACTCTGCTCGGAGGCTGGTCCCAGTTGTTTCACCATCTTCGTGAAGGGACCCTCTTCATCTTGAAGTAGCTCGTGTGGGTGACCACACTCTATTATCTGGCCTGCTTCCATTACCTGGAATATTAGAAAATAATTTATTTAAAGCTACGTAGGCATAAATGTGACGCCTGTGAAGCTGTGAAAACTAAAAAATCCGTGACGTTCGATATGGCATACAAATCATTCAAAGGCATACGACGTTTGGTATAAAAGCGTACCTAAATCACAAAGTAAAAGAAAACTCAGAACCCGAACCTAGAAGTCAACTCTGCGTCTGCCCAAAGACTTCAATTATTCCTACACACTCACTCTACAATATGATAAACTCTGTTCTAGAGATCCATAACTCATCTTCACACAAATGAAGCAGCATAAACGGAAATTATACCAAGTTTAGTCTTTTAACTTTATTATAAGAATTGGTTTTAGTTTTCCCGTAATCTGTTACTTCATATCGACGGTTGCAAGGCTATTTGATCTAAGCGACATTTTTTGAAAGTTGCAGGAGAGTGATTCAAAGTTTTAATTTTCGAAAAAAAAAATCCTTTTAAAAGAACTAGGGAGTGGATTTTGGTAAATATAATTCAGTTTTTCCAAAATCCACTAACTAGTTCTTTTATAATGATTTTGTTTTTCGAAAAATAAAACTTTGAATCACTCTCCTGCAACTTTCAAAAATGTCGCTTAGATCAAATAGCCTTACAACTGTCGATATATTTAGTTTTGTATTCCCGATGAGGCTAAGTAATTTCAACTTTTATTTCATTTTACTTAAAAATTGCCAAAAGGCTGCCAAGATACAGGCTATGCCTAGTTTGGGGCCATCGACAACTCCCAATGTAATTTTATATGTTGAAATAAACGATTTTTACTTTTTTGCATATGTACGCCTGGCGCTTCATGTCTAGCAACTAGCGAGACAGAGATCAAAATACGTACCACAACTCTGTCGGAGTCTGCGACGGTGTGCAGTCTATGTGCGACAGTGATCACTGTGCAGTCTGCGAAGTGTCGGCGAATAGACTTCTGTATCATAGCATCCGTGCTGAAACATAATTAATTAGTCTTTTAGTAATACTGCAGGAAATTTCACTATTTTTAAAAAGGTTCCCGAAATAATCAATGCAAAGCTATTAATAATTAGAGCAATGAACCTCTATGTGCCTGGGTGAAAGTCATAGAAAATTCTGCCTAACATGCCAGATTTTAGGACCATGGAACTAATTGTGTCTCGCATCTTGTTCACAGTTTGACCAAAAATTACATTGTTGACAACCGAATTCCATTTTAATTCCATTTAAATCATGCCAACTAACAAAATGTGAACTTACGTAGGATCAACGTTGGCAGTAGCCTCGTCGAGCACGAGCAGCTTGTTCCGCGCGAGGGCGGCGCGCGCCAGGCACAGCAGCTGGCGCTGGCCCGCGCTGAAGTTGGAGCCGCCCGACGCCACCGCCGACGACAGCGCGGTGATACTGTCCTTCAGCTCCACCTGCACGCCACGAACATTTGAAATTATACAATGGATCAGACTGAACAGCTTCAACATACACTGCACTAAGTCTTTTAGACTTCTAGTATTGAGAACTTATAAGTTACCTGTTCCAGAGCTTCCCAAATCTGAATATCGGAGTATTTGTCGAAGGGATCCATATTGTAGCGCAAGCTGGCAGAGAACAGCACTGGTTCTTGTGGAATGATGGCTATCTTCGAACGTAATTCCTGCAAAATAAATTCAAAATTTTAAAAATACTAATTTTAAACAATAACTTGTTGTACTTGTGTTGTAGGTTGTGGGTAAATTATTTAATCACAACGGCCCAAAACGGTAAAGGAAAACATCGTGAGGAAACCGGCATGTCCTAGAAACAAAAGTTCGAAGACATATGGCATCTACCAACCCAAACTGAGCCCGCGTGGTAGATTATAGAATCACTCCCTCATGAAAAGAGGCGGCCTGTGTCCCAGCTCTGGGAAAATTTTCGGCTGATAATGCTATATTATATTGTTGTACTTGAGTGAACCAAAGTTATTACTTTATCATTACACAAACACCATACGTACTTTAAGAGCAATTTTTCCAGTCTCGACGTCATCGATGAAGACGTTGCCTTCGATCGGCGCCAGACGGAATAAAGCAGAGATCAGAGATGATTTACCAGCTCCAGTACGTCCAACTACTCCAACCTGAGGTGAAAGAGATTTAATTACACAACTGCTTTTTTTAAACTAGAAAAAATCTTTTATTGAACAACTTCTCGGTTCTGGGTTCATTTTAATTTTAGCTTACGCACAGTTATAATCATTATTTTTGTAAAAAATAATATTTTATAAATAAGTTTACACTCACTTTCCATCCACTTTCAATTTCAATGTTCAGTCTCTTGAGTACGGGATCGGCATCCTTGTCGTATCTAAGAGTGAGGTCTTTGAATACAACTCGGGCTTTCTGCGGCCAGTCCGCGGGCGGGCTCGGTCCTGCCGTCTCCTCCTGTGGCAGCGACGTGAACTGAATCACTCGCTCTACGCACGTCATCTGTGAGATGACTTCTGTTGCCTGCTTCACTCCGTACTGGACCATGTTTACCAGAATCAGACCCTGACTGATAGCCAGGCCGACGTTCCCAGACTGGGTGTTACCTGTGTTGAGAATATTTTGGTTTATTCGGAGTGCTGATAAATATTTGGAATTGTGTAATGTCTTCCAACAATCAGGCATTCTATTATTTTGAGACATGTTTGAAATTCTTATTTGTATTGAACGTTATGCATCTTTACAACTTACCATCATCCAATAACAGGAAAGTATAAGCGACCACAATGACGTACATACTGCAGATTAGACTCAACCAGATGGAAAAGGCAGTGTTGGTGACCAAAGTTAAATACCTGTAGACGAAATATTTTCATGAATATTCTACGAGACTGAGAACAACAACAACAACATCTTCATCTCAATAATAATCGTCCATCCGAATTTATTTTTTTGGTTGTGAATCAAGATTAGGAAATGGTTTCCCCACTCACCATGCAGCTGTGTGCACGTCTTGCTTGTCATCAAACTGTATCTTCAGCAGCTCTTCCGCCTGACAGGCGCGCACCGTGCTCAGACCTGACATGGTCGCCGTCACGTGCGAGAACACTGGACTGCGGGACACGCCCTCCACTCTGTCCACAAAGTTATAACCAATTACATCACTTATTGCGAAAACTATTATTGTCACACATGTATATTTTGGCATTTTTTAAACAAACGAACCTTTTGATAGCTTGCGCTGTGCTGAGGTAGACGACGGTCAAGCCGTACATGAAAATGGCGCAGACACCGGTCGTCAACAGCATGTAGGGGCTCACGATGGCAACCATCACCAAAATACCCATCATCACCATGAACACCTGTACAACAAGGGCTTGGATAAGTATCGCATTCAAGATGAACGCGTCCACAAAAACTCATTAAAATTCTGACGAACGAACTGATAAAGACTCTTGAAAAATACCTGAATAGTGTCCAAGTACATTCTCGGCAGAATTTCGTCAACGACGCCCATGTCCTTAGAGAATCTATTAAGGATGCGGCCAGAGGGGTTGGTGTCGAAGAACCGCATCGTGGCGCTCAGGATGTTGCTGAACATCTGGTTGTGAAGCTTGATCGAGCTGCGCATGCACACCCATAGGAACAACATGGCTCTGAAATAGACGAAATATGAATAAAGAGCTGATTGATTTTAGCCCAATTTAGTAAAAAGAAAAGTAGCTTCTAAAGAAGACAATTATGATGATTGAGAACCTGCTTGCTGATTGGAAAGAGATACTTATATCTTCGTCTCATTCTTATATCTAAGAACTTACTTATAGGGTGAGAAGCAATTTATGAAAAGCCTAACCCTCTTTATTATTTAGATATGTACTTCCTACTGACCAGACTAAAAAGAGGTAAGGAATATTTACAAACCTGCCGGAAGTAACGATAATGCATCCAAGAATCGTAGCTGCCCAAACGTAGATGTAGAAAACGTCATCAATTTTAGCTGGTGCGATAGTTACAACATCTGGCATAGTACCGTTATTCAACAAGACGTCTGACGTATCATTAAACGTAATCACAGAAGTGATGCCAGCTAAAGTTGAAGTCAGAGGGCCTTCAGTCGTAGAGTACTCCGTGATATTCAGGGGTGCGGCAGTTGAATGAAGGAACATAGGTACATTCCCTACATATTGAGTTTCTACGTCGTTCATCCTAAAATGATAAAAAAATATATATTTAAATGCTAGAAAAGCAGAGAAGGTCGTACGGTCCTCTTACGAAAACATATGAAAGTTCGTAAACAGCAACTAAACAATAATATTTGAAATGTAAATTACCAGTGTGTAAGCCATAGATCACTGATGGAGGTAATAATCTGAGCCACTAATATGGCAATGACCGTAGAGCTGAGCAGGAACCAACCGCCTCCGATGCTGAAGTATTTGCCGTACACTTTGCCTGGGACACGACCTGAAACAAATGGAACGGACGGAACATTAGACATAAAGATCGCACCAATAGTGCAGGACGAACACGTCGTTTAAAGTAAACCAAACGTAGTGAGTAACGAGAGCACCATGCCGAGTCACGTTTTTTTAAGTGGAAATCGGGCATCCAGATTTAGAAAGTCTTTTAGATATTTTATCAAAAATGTAGCTGATATTTTTTTTATTATACAAAATAATCATACTACTGTATAGCAGACGGTGTCTGAGGACCCAGTAAAATCCTGGTTTTTGTTGATTTTATCATATGTGGCGGAGTATGATGATCAATCATTCTTAAAATGCCATACCTGTTCCTGTGATTTCCTCCACTTCTACTTGTTCATCTATCAAATCTTCAATACCATCCACATATGAAACGCTGCTTGCTTGTGACTGAAAATAAAACATCATATTTTGAATCTTATCCCCAATGTGGTTAGAATTTTTGTAACTTCCGCAGTAAAATGTCGCGCGTCGTGTGCGTTTTAGCATTGCACGCACGGCCACAGGTCCATGCATTTCCAGTATAACCTGACTTCCCACTGCCACATCAGCTAAAACTGGAAATGTATAGCTTGATGTGTAGCCGTGTGTACCAGGGATGTTGCGGATGCCGATTTGTTCACATCCGCGCATGCGGATATTTGCAGGCTCACATCCGCGGATGCGGATGCGGATGCGGATCTTAAGATTTATTATAAGAAACTGTGTGAGTGGAGAAATAAAATAATAAGGGAGTAATTATTAATATTTTTGTCAAATATTTAGTACCTAATTAAATTTGAAAATGAGAGCATTATATTGAATAAATATCAAAATTACCGCCTTTTCGGGATCTAGTCTGTTACGCAGAGTTTCATAAATTAAACCCGCACTACTAAACAATTGTTCGCTAGGAACACTGGCTGGTAGTGTCGATAAAAATCTACGTGCTTAAACTGATAATAGTTTAAATTCTTCTCGATGCTCCACCATTTAAGAGCACAATGCTGTGTATATTCATAATTTTACAATACACTCGAAACCTTAAATGTTTATACCATAAGCGCAACTAATCAACACCATACGACTGATTTACTTACCAAAAACAAATGATACACATTACACAATAACAATCTCGTCGGATCTTGTCACCGAGCGAAATCTTCGCTCCTATTGGCCAATGATCACGTGTGTACGGAAGCGCCAGTCGCCGGCTACGTCTATTTTGTTTCTTGTCGCGACCTGTGTAACATCTGCATCCGCATGAACATCCGCAATGATTATTATGGATGTGAATGCGGATGCAGATGTCCAAATCAATGCGGAAGCTCCGCATTTGCGGATGCGGATGCGGATATTCGCAACATCTCTGGTGTGTACTATCAATTATCATATCATTGGCGTTAACCATTTTTGTTATCTGCATGATGCATATGTTCTTTATATATCTATATAAATATTGATCAATGAAGTTTTTAGGCTTACCCTGACGGAGATGCTTCTCTGCATCTTGACATGCTGGCCTGCTGCCACTAAGTCTTCATCTTCATCTTGTAAGAGTTCGGCGAACAGTGGCGTTCTAGACACTTCGTCGAATGAGCCTTGAATTTCCATTTTACCCTGTAAGAGGAAGTTCTAATTGACAGTAGGGATTTCATTATGGTCATCTTTCTATATATCACGATCACGATTCATTATCCCAAGATATGCAGGGTGGGCCCCGTATTATTTTATTAATGTATCTTTATGAAATTAAATGTTCATATTATAAGTAAGTAAATCTTCTAGACACTTTTAGCGGTCAATATTTTAAAATTAGATGGCCGACATTTCCTAGATGACTCTTGGTGGATGATCCATGAAGAGAAATAACAAAACGACATTAAAACATTAATTTATAAGGATTTTATGTAAGTCTTACAATCCAGGGCAATGTCTGTAAGTGTCTTTTGAAGAAAGAGCTACCTTTGAGCGAACCTGTCCCAACAGACGGCATGTATGCATCAGTCATCGTATAGCACAACCCTATTTTAGGGAGCTCTTCAATCTGTCACAGAACGCTACTATATCTGTATTTATCTGCTGTTATTCTGCGTTCAGCCTATATCTTTCACAAAGTCCAACCATCGATTCTATTGGTATTCATAAAAAAAAGGGGCAGTCAATGACGAAAAAGTTATGGACAATATAATTTTTTAGTCAATAAATAAGTCTCTAAATCTGTCACGCTGCATTTCAGTTTACTTTAAAATCTAGAATTGTTATCTTTTCAAATCTGTAATGAATATGACCTTCACAATGTTGAAATATTTGTCGAACGTAAACAGAGATAGCGTATATTATGTATGTTCTTACATGTCGTAATATGACGACTTTGTCTGCGCTCTTGAGATGATGCAGCTGGTGCGTCACTAGGATCCGAGTAGACTTCTCCAACAGACCCATCACGCACTCGGAGACCATGTGCTTGCCCACGTGAGTGTCCACAGCCGATAGTGGATCGTCCAGGAGATAGATATCAGCCTGCGCAAAAGAATAAGTAAAATCTTATAGGGGTCAATGCTTGAACACGTCGAAAAAGTTAATCTTAAATTAAACTAGCTAACTGTTCGTAAACACGAGCGAGCGTCAACGGCAGAGGCAACTGTCGTAGCTAGAACATTTTAAGATTACGTTTTTCCACCATTTAAATTTTCATATTACTTCGTTATTTCCAAGATTGTTATTTTTATAGCTGATTTGAAAACAAAGTGGGTTAAGAAATATATGAGTGTATTGATATTTTTCTTAACCCACTTTATTTCCTGGTTTTGAAGTTTGGCATTACTTAATGGCAATGCCCAATTTCAGGAAACAACGAACTACGGTAATAAACTCGTAAATGTCTATTTGCATTCTGTTATCAATTAAACACTCATGATTGTCTCATTCAACGGCACGTGTTTGTTTACACTGTATTAACGACAAAAACGTGAATATCAAACACTATACGCATTTGTATTCAAGTTCGCGATTCTGTGTTCAAATTCTCCATCCAAACTTTTGCATCGTCACACTCATCTATATAGATGAGTGTGACGATGCAAAAGTTTGTTTTTGTTTTTTACGTATATACGTACATATCAACGTTTGATATTGACTAAGCGACATAGAGCTACTGTGTCGCTTCGTCGATATCGCCTTTCAAGCGTAGATATGTAGTTGCCAAATGTCAACGTCTTTCCGATCAGCCTGGATAGGCGTAACAACTTTCTTAAACCCTACTTAGTCTAATCGTAACTATTCATGACACCTTTATTTTTACGCAGAAAATAAAAATAAAACTGCTGGAAGTATGTATGTCAGATTATGATGACTTACTTGTCTGTAACAGGCGCGAGCTAAGCCAATCCTGGCTCGTTGTCCACCGCTGAGACTGATGCCTCTCTCACCCACCAGAGTCGAGTCACCATGAGGAAGCAGCTCGAAGTCCCTCACAAGGGCACAGGCTCGTATCACCTGGGGAAGTACTTATGCTTAACTAGTATAAGTTTTAAGTGGCAGGGTGAATCAGGGCCGGTAATAAATATTTTTTCTTCTTCTGGTTGTTATATTCTAGGTTAGGACCTCAAAATCGTTTTCTGGGTGATGTTTTTCTCTATATGTTTAAAGCCTTTTATAAATTTTGTGCTGCCACTTACCTTCTTGTATCTGATGCGGTCGTAGGGCAGGCCAAACAGGATATTCTCTCGAACAGTGGCGACAAACAGCCAGGGCTCCTGACTAGCGTACGACACTCGCGCTCCGCCCAGAGATAATGTTCCATCTTTAGGAGTCAGCTCACCCAGGATTAGTTGGAGGAGAGATGACTGGATAAAATGGAACAAGAAAAAGTCGTTCATAATACATAAATACAGACGACCTAAGTTTGACATTTATTATATTCTTAAGGTAAACAATTTTTACGATATGGTTATTAAGAAATTTTCATTTAAAACCTTTACAAATATTTACGTTACATATGAATCCTGATATCTGGCTTTTTAGTGAATGAGGGGAATATACATTACCTAATCTTTACGAAAGATAAAAAATAAGAAGTAAGAAGAGTATTTCGGACCTAAGCCAGTCATCATTATAAAGTAACTACTTATTTAAAAAAGATTTAGGTTGTTATCCGCATGACTGCAAACATTTTCTTGTATGTATATTCTTTAATAACGTTATTTGTTTAAACGAATTCCTCTGGAATTTCGCTAATTGCTAAAGAGGGATTTCTGTCATAATTAGTAAAAATACAAGTACAGAATCTCACCTTGCCAGAGCCAACTGGTCCTGCAATGCCAATAAATTCACCAGGTGCAGCCTTTAACGTAATGTTCTTTAGGGTTTCCGCAGCGGAGTCGGATTGCCAGCTCGCTGTCACATTAGTTATAGTCAGACCAGTCAGTCTCGGCTTCTCCTGAACTTTCTTCTCTTTTTCCGCTCCATTACCCAACAGGGTTTTGGAATCGAGTACGATGTTTGATGTCAACTTCTCTGGCTCGTTTTCATCTAACAATAAGAATTCCTGATGAAAGAGAAAAGGTAAACATTACAAGTCTGCAAATGGTTTTGAGTTCAAAATGGCTGTACCAATTGAGGTAAGCGAATAATTTTAATTCTGAAGATTTATTCATTAAATGAATCTCTTTCAGACAAAGCCATGTCTTACCTCCAGTCGCCTAATGGTGACCTTTGTTTCAGCCAAGTACGCAAGTCCCATAGGCATCATGATGTTGCACACCATTTGCATCAGGTTGAAGTACTGGACCAATGAGAAGGTAGTCTGCGCTCGGATGTCGCCGCCAATCAGGACGAACGTGGCGATAGCAGAGAACAGAATGAATCGCTCAGTGAACACTCCTAGGGCTGTAGAGAACCCTTTGACGAAAGACGTCCTCAGAATGTAGCCGACTTCCAGTCTAGAAATAATGCACACATTTAGTTTTAGAATCAGTTTTCGAAACGCAACTTTGAAGTTCTTCTGGGTAAGTGTGTACTTACTTTCGCAAACGGTGGACTAGTTTTTCGAAGGGCTTCTCCCAAGCGTACATTTTGATCACTTGTACTCCATCTACCAGTTCACTCATCACCTTGACTCTTTGATCTGTTCGATTTGCTATTTTACCGCGGAGCTTTCCTTGAAGGTTGCTCAAATATACTAGAAACAAAAGAACAATTGTTGTTAAATTAGGGTCAAATTAGAGTCACTTAAATTCAGTTGCTGATTAGCCATCTTTAAATATGGCTGGACTCTCTACATTACAATCTTCTATTATACTGATAACTTCTCTTTGTCCACGGCTTCACTCACTTGGATCTTGGAATGTACTCCCAAGGTTATAACTGCGCTATGTGTTAATTCAGGCTATAAACTTTCTGCCATGTTTGAACTATTTCAGACAATTCCGTTCAGCCTTTTGGTGTCAATCCGGAACATCATCATCATCATTTCAGCCGAAAGACGTCCACTGCTGGACATAGGCCTCCCCCAAGCACCGGAACATACATCCAGACAAACGGACAAAATTCTTCGCTACTATTTTATTATACAGGAAAAAAAATGAATCAGCGGGCAATCATGAATTCAGCATATGATTCTAATCCTCCTAGCGTAGAATTTTTGTTGGTTTAAGTCACTTTTCTATGAACCTACAGATTTGTTTTAAATAACCTACGTAAAGAGTCTAGATTCATAATTATGCTGATTTCATGGTTACAGTTTACGCACTGGTTAATTCATTTTCCTGGATGATTGGGTAAGATAAACGAATGGATCATTATTAATACCTTGTACAATAACCGTTTGCACAACAACGACGAGTAGAGCTGCGAGGGTGGCGATGCCAACATGCTGCCACACCAGGTAACACACGACAGGCACCACAATAGGCGTTATCCACAAATAATTGAGGAATATGGTCACTAGATCGAACCGATTCACGTCATTTGACATCAAGTTGATCACTTGTCCGGGTTCTGTCTTGCCCAAACCAGCGCGGTTGAGTTTCAGTATCTGAAAATTAAATATTACGTTATTTTAACTGTTCCTGCACATGGTGCCCAGAATCAGAAGGTTTCGTAATCGAGAGCTGTTGCTTTGGATCATTGCTCTTCTTCTTCTTCTTAGCGTGTCGATAGCAATCTAAATAGAGTTAGCCCAGAATTTGGCTACGAGCTTAGCATTTTCAGTAGCGTCCATCAACTCCTGTGGCGTGCAAACAGCAGGACATGCTGGAAAAGATATCAAGTGCCTCATCGTTTGTGGGACAGCACCACATTTACACTCCAGGGCTGAGTCGTCTATGAATCTCCACCTGTACAGGTTTTCTTTACTCCGGCCTACCTGAGTCCGAATAATGTAGCGAAACTGCGAACCCGAGTCTCTCCATTGCCCTTTTAATGTTTTGCACTTTGACCCTTGTCAGACCTATTGCGAGCAACCATGTTTCATTGCCGTAAATAACCGCTGGTTAAAGACGACCATTATGAGATGTTGCAGTATTAATGGTGGTAAGCTCGAGACTTCGGGCAGCCCTTATCATGGTCTTTCGGGGTAATTTGTCAAAATGTTAAAGAAAGAAAAACAGGTTCTATTGAAACAGAAACATGTGTATACCAAGACATTATTTACTTTAATAAAGAAAAATAAAAACAAACTATCTAGATCTAAAATCCCGAGTACAAAAAAGAAATAATCGATAGGCTGCACGTCATGACTGTGACAGCAAGGCATTCATTCAGCATGATACTGTGCTATGGGGGACCCACAGCGGCCACAGCACAGCGCTTTTCAGTGTTCATCCGAAAAGGGCATACGGGAACCAAGTCAAGTTTAGTGATCGGTAACTAAATAGAGACTCAATTAACCGGACTAATTGTTTTCGTTAGGTATTCGGATAATCGAAAATCTGTATAGTTGATAATATGAAGAAAAGCTGTTTTTGTACATATTATTGCATCTATACTAATATTATAAAGCTGAAGAGTTTGTTTGTTTGGTTGAACGCGCTAATCTCAGGAACTACTGATCCGAACTGAAAAAATATTTTTGTTTTGGGTAGCCTATTTATTGAGAAAGGCTATAGGCTATATAATATTACGCTACAATTAAGAAGGAGCGGAGCAGCAACGAAAAATGGACGAAAATTGGCAGGCAATTCGATGCGAAGGTCACGGGAGCAAAAATTTGACGTGGACGAAGTCGCGGGCAGAAGTTTACCATAAATACTATGTAATATTTTAAAGCTGAAGTGTTTGTTTGTTTATTTGGTTGAACGCGCTAATCTCAGAAAGTTCTGGTTCGAATTAAAAAAATCATTTTGCGTTGGGTAGCCTATTGAGGAAGGCTATAGGCGATATACCACGTTAAGATCAAAAGGAGCGGAGCAGCAACGAAAAATGGACGAAAACTGGTAGGCAATTCGATGCGACGGGAAGGGTCAGGGGAGCAAAAATTTGCCGCGGACGAAGTCACGGGCAGAAGTAATACATAATGCTTTTATTAAAAACAACAAAAATCAATTTTTAATAAGAAATTATTACGAAGATCCAACATGTCTGTGCATGCAAGGATTCGACTTGAAGGTTTATAACTTATTTGATTGGGGTTGGTAGTCCGGATAATCACGGATCCGTAAAACTGAGGGCCAGATAAACGAGTCTCTACTCGATCTATCTTTTGGAAATACCGTGAATAAATAACTTTTCAATTGCAAAAATATGGCGTATTAATAATAAGCTCCCTCACCTTTCTGTACATTAAAGAACAGCAAGCTATCCTGATTCTCATGCCAACCCGACCCTGAGACAGGTTCGTATGGTTCAGCATCAGAGCTGACAGGGCACTGAGCAAGTTCATCAAACAGTTGTAAATGTGTGCGTTTCGGTAACTTTCTGGAGTCTTCTCTTTTGAAAAGTATTCTATGAATAAGGCTAAAGTAAAAGGAATAAGGGGCCTGAAACAAAAATAAAATAGAATGGTTAAACAGGGCTAAAGGTGAAGGATCCAGAGTATCGAGCTAAATTCAAATTTTCTTACGTTTTTGCAATTTGCATGTGTGCCAGTCTATAATATAGCACATGTTGAACAAAATGTGATTAACGACTGTAAACAAATATGGCTTTACATAATTATAATAATTTTATGAGAATTAAATGATCTTAGAGGGTCGTATTGATAATTTCAATGATTTGAATGCATTCATCAAGTAAATATGTAATGTCAATAAAAATATTTAATAAACTGGAAAAATATTTAATAAACTATCGGGAATAATAAAAATAATATGTTTAGTAATAAATTAAAAACATTTTTAGTATACAAAAGCTACTATTATAAATGAAAAAAATGAATACATGAATGATACTGGAATGGTATTCCAATAAATTTTCAATATTTAATTAAGATTCCTTCTACATTTTCCTATGACATTCACGCACATAAAATAAACAATGGTATTGTATCTTAATTAATTATAATAATTAATGCATGGGTATAAACTGATCCCAATAATAATTATTGAATAATTATGTGATTTGTAAATATTAATAAATAAGAATTGTTATGTTCTGAATGCTATTATTTAATAATAATGTTTAATTTATTTGTAATTTGCACTTGTTACTTATGTTGCTGTGCCCTTACAGGGTCCATAACAGTACCTTAGCTTTAAGCCTATTGTAAAACACACCGGATTATGGTCTGCAAATAAATAAATATGAATTATGATATATTTTAATAATTATAATTCTACAAAATCATATCTGTTTCGGTCACGAATCATATTTTGTTCAACATGCCTGGCAATAACCTGCAAATTGCATAAAACAGGAAAATGGAATTTCGCGGGATACCCTGGAGTTTTTCTCGTAAAAGAACTTATGTTAGGGCGTTATTTAATTAAAATCTGTGCTTACCAAACAACGATCATAAGTAGTCCAACCACAAGACCACATAACAGGTATTCTAGCCAAAATGATCTGACTATCGCCTTTGTGAAAGAAGGCTTGATACCGTGTTTCTTTGCATTTTCCTGTTCTGTCTCCCAGGCCTGCTCAAGGCGGTCTCCGAGGCGGCCGGACGCGTCTCCACTACGAGCCTGCCATAAGTCGCTCATGGTCAGTCCTTGCTTGTATCCTTTGCGGAATAGGCTGAAACTCCATCTGGAAAAACATACTTCTTTATTGGTACCAGAAGAGGGTTATAAAAAGTGTATCATGAAGGCTACTTAGGTTCTATGAAGTGTCCGGTTATATTTTCGAGAATAGTAGTAGGGTGTAGGTGTAAGCAATCGTTTCCTTATCAAGGTGATTTTGTGATAAAATCAAATAATATAATATTTTAATTATCAAAGATAAAATAAAAGATGATTACGACTGACTGATTGATTGATGATTTTTGATTTACGTACGTATAGTAAAGTAATACTAACAACAATTTTATCAGAAAATACCAGTTTTTATAAATCACTGCTTCTTTTAGTATCTCATCGGCTTTTGATTATAGTCATGTGAATGAGATATATCACATTCACATGAGTTTAATCATACATCTTCTTGGGTAGTCTCACGAACTAGACGTCATGATAGTAATATTTAATACAAGTCATGATGATAATTGTTTTGTCTTGAATGGAGTTGTAAGATATTTGGAACATGATTTTAAAATTGTGCAACCTTTCGCCACCTTATTCTTTATTTATCATAAGAATACAGAATACGGAAATATATAAGTAGAGAATACAGAATGATAAGTACATGAATAAATCATTGATGATCTTGGATAAGTATGGTTGACAGTCAACAACAGAGATAATTATGCAAGAAACTAAGTGAGCATGCAGACAGGACAAAATCGTTGTAAACTAAAACTATATAGTCTATTCGCATCAAGAAAATAGTGACTCATCGTTGTCACTCAGCTTAGCCGCGCCGCTTGACCAATAAGATCATAGTAAATTAGAAAGCCGTGTTCACATTGATCAGTTAAAGTAAGCCCTAAAGACAGTACGTTCTATTTTACTATGATCTAATTGGTCGAGGGGCGTGGCTAAGCTGAGTGTCAACCATGAGTCACTATGTTCGTGCAAATAGACTAAAGTCTCTGTTTGGGTTCCGTTACAAGTTTTTTCAGGGGGATGCGGTAAGATGGCCCGCGAAATTCAATTTGCAGGTTTTAATCAACATGTTGAGCTTGAAAGCTCAACAATGTTCAAGTCACGATTACAGCCGATCTAATCTGACTGTCTATTAGCTGAAGCTTAAGTTTTGATTGTGGGAAACTAGCAGCCGTAAGTAAACAGTTCTTAGTCCTTGTAACTATATTTATTATACCTCTGATTGTGCATCAATGTCAAAATCACAGTAATCTTTATTCTCGCTCCAATAAGGTTGCTGTTGAGTCGCGATTAGCTTGTCTATAATAAAAGTCCGGCTATGTAGAGCGTCTTTTATGTCACGTGGCATCCAAGTGTGTGTGTGTGTGTGTGTGAACAGCTCGATATATCATGATGACTGCGCCCGGATACCGACTGTACATTTTGTTTCCACAAATTCAGTAGTAAGAAGTACTTACGTTAAAAACAGTTTGGAGAGTGGGTTGGCTTTGTCATGAGGATTCGTCTCCGTTAATATCACCCGGGACTCCATGGCGTGATGTAGATTTTTCTTCTTTTCTTAGAACTTTTGACATTCACAGCGAGACTGCATTAATGATACCGTAAAACCTATAAATAAAAAAGTGTTAAATAAAATGATAGTATCACAACGCAGGATGTAAAAGTGTTAGGAAAATTACTTTTCTTAATACGATAACATCATCATGTGAATCGCCTTTTCCCGACTCTTGGTCTGCTTCCAGTCTAGCGGGATGCAAATGAATATCAGTCTATTATGTGAAGCAACTGCCTAGCTGACCTCATCAACCCAGTTAACACTATACCATTAGTGAGACCGGTTTTCAGACTCTCGGGCTTCTGACGAACTGTCTATCAAAGCTCTACAAATGACAGTCGAGCGTGCCTGCCGAGACATGAAGGGTTCTTGGTATGTAAAGATGGTCACCCATCCACGGATCGACCGCGGCCAGTGTAACTTAACCTGATCGATTAACCCGTGTAGCTTTTATTTCTTAGCCATGAGGACCCTTCATACCATTCCATTACCATTTGTGTAACCTTTATGAAGTATTTATCTATATTTACTATCAACAATCAAATATAGTATCAAAACATTATTTGAATGTTGATAGCGATAAAATCCTATCGAAAACTTGTTATCCGTCCGCAAAACTCATCTGACAAACCGATAAACAGAGGAAAATAAAAATCTTCAGACTGATAATTATAATGAATCGATCTACGTACAGATAGCAATATAAAGTTTGGATGAGATCGCGGAAGTACAATGACATTAAATTATCGGTAAATCAAATAAGGTGTTCGACCAATGTTTTTAGCCTAACTAGTTAAGTAGCCTAGGTTAGAACATACGAAGTCTGAACTGAATTCGAATCAGCGACATACATATAACTTGTAAGCTGCGGCTATTACCACCGAGTGTGATGGCTCGGTGGTACAGCTCCCTTGGTTTTATAAATGTAATTCCTTATCGAGAAGATATAAAGCTGTATTACTTGTAGGGCACTAAGTTTTTTCCTGTGAAACCGCCTATTTGAGTTTTGTAATACAAATTCCACTTTATACAATTATTAGCGACCTTTGCCGGCTTCACACGGGTGTATGATGTACCCTCAAACCTTACAAGATTGCCCTTCTAATCTTGGCAAAGCCCAGCACGGTACTTTTCACAAATATAAAACAAACTGGCAACATTTTATAGTTGCGTTTATTATTTAATCCATGGAAGAAATTTGAATATATATTTCTGGTAAGACCACGTAACTGATTTTTCCTAATGTAACTTCAGTCGGCTGTCAAAATGTGTCGAAGTTGGTGGTGTATTTTGCGGGCCAAAAGTCGGTGGAAAATAAGTGACTTAGCCCACTCAAATTCGGCAGGTAATGATAGATTGTACTCTTTTCTAAAATAATGTTCTTAAGGTAGAAAATACTGAAAATACTACGAAGGTTTCTGTAAAACGGGCAAACTTGTAAAAAGTACTATACTTTGCCCGCTGTCCAAATTGAGATTTTTGGAACATCAACATTCATTGTCGTGATATTAACATATATTGTATGCAAAGAACATTAAATTTATCATTGATGTAGCAGAATCACAAATTGAAAGTAATATTATTTACAAAAATATTTCAACTGGAATAAAAAATCGCAAGAAACCTGGGCAAAGTTGCAAGGTTTGACGACTTGTGATGGTCGTATACGACACGGTCGTGTCGCGGGAAGATACCCCGCGACGTGGACGGCAACGGGGCATGCCGGCTGACCGCCCGTTTCTTTGCGAGCTCAATAATTTAAATGTGTGACATTTTCTAAGATACTGAAGTAACTTAAATTTTGTTCAACAGTAAATGGACAATGTTTCTAGTGCATTGAATTCGAAAAGCCACAGATTTTGCTGTAGACCATTTTAAAACATACAATTCCATGGTACATACATTATTTTGATCTATCTCGTAAGGTTTAACCAGCGTTAGCAAAATAAGTCACCAAAAATATGTTTTATTACGATACCGTTACTAATTTTGTAATTCTCAGCCTTTCTCTACTGTAATTTGCATGCAATATACATAAAAACATTTCGGAAGATGTCCTAATTGATGGTGCAAACCATATCGAAAACTGCTACGTGTTTTATAAGAAATAAGCGGAAAAACAGAGAGACGAATACAGCGACTATACTATACTATTTAGAGATAGCGTACTTATGTAGAGTGCCATCACAGCTGTTCATCGTTTATCAACAAAGGGGAGCACACAAATGCATTGTAAATAACCAGTAGGCATTTAATTTTCAAATGAATTCAAAATATTGGAGTCCTACAGGAATCAAATCAATTGAAAGATATCTGTATCGAAGAAGGTCAAGGAAGGAAGGGTTGACTGTAAAACTGAGTCACGGAAATATATTAGATCAGAGGGGTAATTGCGGAACGTTTTATCGGTAGGAATTGGTTTAATATTCATAGTTAAACAACATTCTTTGCGTTATTTACGTTGCTGAGCCGACAATTTATTCGAACAAATAATGCAATGGTTTAGAAATAATCTTCAATCCCATTCAGATTCTGATAAATTGTGCGTTTCGCAATTAGGGTGCAGGATACTGTGTTTTAAGTCTGATAGCCAGTCTTTCTAAGGGCTATCGTAAAACGTAACTGGGTTGTGGAGATTAGATAGGACCCAAGCCGCCCCTCTGTGAGCGTGGGCGAACTATACCCCACCACACGGGCCCAGGGCGAGTTGGTGCATGTCACAATCAATTTTTTGTTCTAAGATGTTTTTACTCACGATGTTTCTCACTTCACCGTTTCGAGCCCTTCTGGCAAGGCTAGGCGTAATTATACATATTATCAACCCATACTTACTGGATAGACGACGCACTTAATTAATGCACTTCGAGTTTCTGAGTTAATTATTATTTATCTGCAAGGAATTTATTTTTCAAAATGTTCTATACTTAACACAGGCACTTAAAAATAAAAATATATTTTTTTAGGTAGTTTATACCATCGCTTATTTTCCCAAAAATAATATTACAATATAGGATATCAGATAATTTTTTGGTTATCTTATTTTAAACTTGGTCCGTCAATGATAAGATATTGCAACACCGAATCTATGTAAATTCGCGTCCACGCACTAATGAGCAGAGCGCCGATAGCGCACTGACATTTAGTAAGTTCAACACTCGGGTATACTTCTCTTAGTCAACTAAGTACATATATACTTATATAAGTACTAGTGTGAACAACAACTCGCCTTATCACACTTGTGGATTCCACTCGCTGTGATTTCGTTGTGTCATCGTTACCGCCAGATTTTTAGGGTTACGTAATTGTAGCGGAAATCTGAACTCGACACTGACGCAATTCTTCTAACAATTGATAAGAAATCACACCTCTTTTCGAATGAATTGCGAATAAAATACCAAAAATATATTAATTTCTCTTGTAAATGAAACAACCGCGATCTATTTATTTTTTCTGTGTGGAAATCATCAAAAGACGTCTCCCACTCTGGGTGAAGCGGAAGGGCGTGTCAGATTTGTACTGACTAAAACCCACCCGTGTTCCTTCAGTTGCACATATGCCAGGGCGAAGGTATCTCTTTCGAACAAATCTCGCGATCCTGGCAGAACCGCGATCCATGAGAAAGGGAACTCCTAGATCGGGTGAGGTGTAAGTTATTGCCTAGATCCATTGATATGGTGCACGACAAGTTTATTGTCTGTGACATACCATAAAATGAAGCAACAATTGATTGGTACCGTTTAAATACTTGCTCAATACGAGCAAGATTAGTATTGCTTTTAGGAATTTCTCAGTAGCTCGGAGTCATTTCACTCTAGTGGCAAAGGTTCGTTTCTGACGAAATGTGGGTGTGCCTATATTTCGGAGAATAGAAGCGTGATATCGAACATAATAATAATATATGGTAGTAGTAGTAGTAGTACGGAACCTCTGTGTTTAAACCTTGGTGTGGGAGTGCGCATTTTTACTTTAGAATCTGTTGCTAATACCATTTATTTGCCTTTCTTACAAAGGTAATCGTAGTTTAAATACAGAATTTAGTTATTGTAATAAAAGTACTTAATTTAATATAATAAATTATATTTCGTTGTTTTATTACCAAGTAGGTAGATAAGTAAGTACTCATGATTATTATACATAATTTTGAAGGAAGAGAAAAGATGCTCGCAAAACTGAAATACTCTTAAGTACGGACATAAGTAGGCGTCTATTACAACAATCATAATAAAAAACAAAAGTAATTTATTCAAACTACGCTGAGAGTCAGCACTTTTTGAACGTCAATGTTACATAATAAAAGAGTCTCCCAAAACGTCCGCTCTTCACCACTTCCTAGTGCTTTAGCTGGGTAGAAGAAGTGGCGCAACAAACTCCCCAGCAGCACTCAGTCTGTTAAGTTAGAAGAACTTGATTCTATACAATAATATGTAATTAATTAGTATGACGAAAACAAAACATAAATTAAATTATTTGCCATATGTAAGCTAGCACATGCCATATACCAACAAAACATTGAAAACTAAACTCAAGCTGAAATAAATAATAAAATCGTAAATAGAAATTAAAACCTTAATAAGAGCCTCAGCTAGCACACACCCATATACCAATAACTCATATACTAATACTGAAAACTAAACTCAAGCTGAAATAAATTAAAAAAAAACGTAAACAGAACTTTAAACCTAAATAAAAGGCATAAAGGGCGTGCCCACTTACATAAATATACAATGATGCATTAAGTTACATATACAATTATGCATGCTTATATCTAAGTTGAAGGATTGTAAATGCCTACGTGAGTTTGTCCTAGGTCGTATTATTATTCTGATAGCAACTCCGCCTAATAATTGCCCGAAACAAATATTACACCTCAAATTAATATTTATTTCTATAATGTAAATAAACGGTTCTTCAAATATTCGTATCCGTGATAAACTTTTAATAAACTTCAGTGTAACCTTTGTAAATATCATTCATAAATGCCTCCTTGCAATTTTTGCATTGACTGAAGTTCTGTGAAACGTAAGGAAATTTGAATGTTGTGGGCTACCTTAGCCCTTAGCCACTTTCTTTTTTTTCCTTTTTTCTTTCTTTCTTTAAAGAGGCTTTAAAGGAAGAAAAATGAAAATAATGAAAATAATGTTTTTGACTCGCACGGAAACTGAACTAAACACAATATACTTAATAAAATTTAAAACAAAGCAACAATTATTAAAATTAAAATCAAAACAGGTAGTCCGGTACCAAGCTGAAAGATACCTCTCAGCATGATGCTGCGACATTTAAAAATGAGTGTCGCAGTGCTGGTATTCTGATAGGGCTAATGCTGTGATGTCACAGACAGATACAGAAAAAAAAATGGAATATACTTTTACTACTAATAAATATACTTTATTAAAAATAATTTAAATCCACGATACTATAGATAGTTCAATCCACGATGACGCGCCCCTTTCCTTTGTTTTTAACCGCTCTCAGTACAATTGTCAAAGAGTGGGGCGCGTCTTCAATCTTCATTGATTGAACTATCTATAAGTGGCGTCAACTATCGTTCCAGGGTCACGCGTTGACGCTTTTCTTGACAGGACATGTTTCGACTTGCATTGCGCGGGTTTTTCTTTTATTTTGTTTATTTATTAATTACTAGCTTTTGCCAGCGACTTCACCCGCGTGGAGGGCGGAAAATATCCCGTAGGAACTTACTACCGGGATAAAAAGTACCCTATGTGTTAATCCAGGTTATAAACTAACTGTGTGCCAAATTTCATCCATATCGGGTCAGTAGTTTTTGCGTGAAAGAGGAACAAACATCCATACATCTATACATCCATACATACAAACTTTCGCATTTATAATATTAGTAGGATTTATATATTATTTCTTAATATATAAGGTGTATCTATTCATACACGAAATATTTGAAGAGGTACGCCTGTAGGTGGTAAAGAAGCTATAGAAACGAAAAAAAAATTGTCGAAATGTATTTTTTTCAAAATTTAATATTTATAAATTATTTGGCGCACATAAGAAATACTGGCTCCTTCTTATTTTTAACATCCATTACTCTAGTTTCTATAGTGGCTGCGCTCGCGCTGTCCGGTCGCCGCCCTCGCAGCGTCAGGCGGGCCATTTATAGAATTTGGAGTAAAGGTTTTATGCAAAACGTCTCAAGCAGTTTTAAAATTATAATAATTACGAAAATTCAAAAACGCTTAGATAAAAAAAATCTTTTAGCTTCTATAGCTTCTTAACCACCTGCAGGTGTGCCTCTTAAAATATTTCGTGTATGAATAGCACTACTTACCTTATATAATCTGATTGGAATTCAATAGCTTTCATTGCTACCTCATCACCTTTATATAGAATTTTATCTATGTATGGAAAATTAATAAGTTAGTTATAAGATCCGCCCAAAAAGTAACGGACAAGGATACGGATGTTACTTCTCACTCGGATATCCACGGATACGGATACGGATATCCGGCACAACGCTACTTTTTATAAACACGTTTCTTTCTCTAAAAAAAAGACAATCCCAAGTAAAGATATCAGTGCAGTAGGTACCTACTTGCACATAATAATTTTCCATATTGATTGACCAGTGTTACATAAAAGGTCGCTTTACGTTTAAACTTTACAAATACTAAAGGCAGGTTCGTAGTAGTCGGATGGAATGTAAGGCGTACCTTCCATTCCGCCGTCTCCTAGATTAGGTAGTACCAGCCTTACTCGCTTGCCTCGAATTCAAAGATCTAATCAAATCATTTCTTTATCTATCTGTTCTCGTTAGATAGTTTTGACGTTTCTTCGATTTTACACATTCAATTATGCCGCTACAACTTTCCTTCAGCAGATAATGAATCATGAAATTAGACATTCCGAAGGGTTCTGTAGTTGTAATAGGGATGAATATATTTAAAAAAAAAAACCGGCCAAGTGCGAGTCGGACTCGCGCACCGAGGGTTCCGTACAAACCTGCAGGTCATCATCATCATCATTCATCATCATCGTTTATGAAATTAAATGTTTTTTTTTAATTTTTATATTTGAGTTGACTGAATGAAGGTAAATTGTGGTTTACGATTTATGACGTATTAAAAAAAAACTACTTACTAGATCTCGTTCAAACCAATTTTCGTTGGTAGTTTTCATGGTAATGTACATCATATATTTTTTTTAGTTTTATCATTCCCTTATTTTAGAAGTTACGGGGGGGGGGGACACACATTTTACCACTTTGGAAGTGTCTCTCGCGCAAACTATTCAGTTTAGAAAAAAATGATATTAGAAACCTCAATTTCATTTTTAAAGACCTATCCATAAATACCCCACACGTAAGGGTTTGATTAATTTTTTTTTTTGTGTTTCAGTTCTATGTATGGGGAACCCCAAATATTATTGTTTTAAAAAAAAATGATATTAGAAACCTCAATATCATTTTTGAAGACCTATCCATTGATACCCCACACGTATGGGTTTGATGAAAAAAATATTTTTGAGTTTCAATTCTATGTATGGGGAACCCCAAATATTATTGCTTTTTTTCTATTTTTGTGTGAAAATCTTAATGCGGTTCACTGAATACATCCACTTACCAAGTTTCAATAGCACAGCTCTTATAGTTTCGGAGAAAAGTAGCTGTGACATACTCGGACAGACAGACAGACAGACAGACAGACAGACATGGCGAATCTATAAGGGTTCCGTTTTTTGCCATTTGGCAACGGAACCCTAAAAAGGAAAATTGTAGGTAAGGAACAGTCTGCCAATACCTACATCGATATACGTCACGGTCAATTCTCCAACCGCAAATGAAAGTTTGTAATCACAAAAATCTATATTTATAAATAAAGCTGATGAGTTTGGTTGAAATCGCTAATCTTAGGAACTACTGGTTCGGATTGAAAAAAATATGTCAATTTTGGATAGCCCATTTATCGAGAAAGGCTATAGCTAACATTACCCTAAAACCCTTAAGAGTAGGAGCTGAGCAAAAAGAAAACAAAGTCACGAAAACGAAGTACTCGCATGGGCAAGCAAGAAAGTCGCGGACACAGACGCAGGTAGAACCTAGTATTAAATTTCGTTCGTGTGAGGATTTTGCTTTTGATAGTTTGACCAAGCACAGAAAGTAGCTATAATTGAAATAACTGAAATCTTGAGAAATGGTCAGTGTATCGTTGTTATAAACCTTGATCGTGGGACTAACACCGAAAAAGCAGCTCCATGTTTGTGTAACTCGACAGAAAATGCGGAGTAGAGAACTGCACTTATCGTTAAATTACATGATGACGATTACCTACAATAATCGATTTTCACCTTACTTATCAATCAGATAGAATTATATTTATTGAAATATCTGTAGGTAATCATAATATTCATTCTACAATATTTACTTACTTAACTTTATTATTGCACAATTGCAAATTCGAAATTTCTCGAATTCAGTTATAGCGCGAATGGTTATGATATACAGCTAGGCATCAAACAGATCCAGAATGTCTAGTATTAAATGTTCTTTATGTATGTATAGTAAACATAAAAAATTACATAATTTCATTTACTATTGCGCAATGTTATGCATTCAGATAAAGATTTCAGTATTACCCACTTGCCTTGAGTTCCTCATCGAGGAAGTTGTTTATGTCAGTTTACTCTTGTCTTTATCGGTTGACAGAACTGTTATTAAAATGTGTACGATTAGGGTCTGTTTTGTTATACATTTTTTTAACAGTTAAAGGTCTCTGACCGTTAATTTCTAACAGGCCGACGGATAACGTTTCTAGAGGTACGTTACTACGACAGAACCCTAAAATGTTATCTAATATCGATTAAAATTAGTCAAATCAACATTATAGATCGATATCTATAACCTTGATTTTATAAATATGTGATTGATGACAAGTCTGATTATTTAGTTGTCCTATTTTTATACACAGCTTTTTATTTAGGTATTTGCGATTTTTTAGAAGCCTCTCGCCGAGGATTTTTCCAAATAACCAATATCTTCAGCGATTATTCTTAGTTTAGGAGAAAAGTTAGCTCAAAGGGAAACATTGTGTTCGAAAAAATTCGAAACAGGTTTCCTGCAGTTCCCAAAAATTAAATAAAGTGAGTATGACAGTTGATCCGTGTAGACCCGGACGTAAAGAATAACATTACCACATTTCTTCCCGTGGGTGTCGTTAAAGACGACTACCTTACTTACTAGAGAATGGGCAGCAGTGTTCTCTTTGCATTTTACCACCATACTGCGAACGCCAACCCGCCTACCAAGCGTGGCGAATGTGACGGTTACAGTAAAACCGTCTTTTAGGGGCGGCCTGTGTCCAGCAATGGACGTCATTCGGCTGAAATGATGAGTGTGGCAAAGAGTTCCCAGTCACTGTCAAAACTCTTAGGGACCGTTGCGTGCCAAAACCAGTCAAATAATTGTACTCAAAATATTTTAAAATTGAGGTAATATCGATTTTAGTGGGTTTGATCATTTTTAAATAGGTTTAGTCTCCAATTGGAGATAAGAGTAAGAAGATAAATATTGAAAGAGGCACGCCACAGTCCATAACATGAAACGCGTTCGAAAAAAAGAGAAAGGACATTGTGAATAGCTACAAAAGAATAATTCAAAAAGATAGAAATAATAAAAATATTCGTAATAAAAACTAAAAAACACGCACAGAAAACCAAACTAAAAATATTATTTTCTACATCTTTCTTTTTTTCGTTTCATAAATGTTTTAACACGTTTTTATTAGCTTCACATGTTGTTTGTTTGTAACCGACTCCTTGGGACGTGATTTTGACCCTCTTCAAACAGTCAGATTTCATTTGCCTTTTTGTAGACTTATCGAGGACCGATAACAACACAATAATTTCATTTTGTGCCATTATCCTTGCCAGGGCTACTAGGATGGCAACAAAAACTAAAAAAACACTCTTTCGTAGCTAGCCGATCTAAAAAATAGAAAATAAATAATATTTAGTTAAAAACTGAAAAACACGCGTCCATAGAAATCCAAACTAGAAAGCAGAAAATAATTGAAAAAAAAAAAACATCGGGTGCTTGATACCAATTAAAATGCCTTAAAAAAACACCCCTGTGTCTGCGTACATGTATACTTGAATTTTAGAATATCTCCTGCGCCAATGGCTAGTCTCCGCCGAAATACGGTCTGTTAATTAGTGTAATAATAGTTAATTATAATAACGTGTGCTTCGATTGATGCCTCT
This sequence comes from Aporophyla nigra, assembly GCA_947507805.1. NCBI lineage: Eukaryota > Metazoa > Arthropoda > Insecta > Lepidoptera > Noctuidae > Aporophyla > Aporophyla nigra. The sequence continues at coordinate 15,179,074 of OX382309.1, read as the reverse complement.
ATGACCTTACGGTAGTTCGGGTAAAGTCCCAATTGGTCACGTGTAGTTAAATCCAACCCTTTTTTACACGCTTTATATTAGCTTCACTTGTATGTTTGTATATTTGTATGTTTGTATGTTTGTATATTTGTATGTTTGTATGTTTGTTTGTAACCGACTCCTTATAGTGCGATTTTGACCCACTTTAAACGACCAGATTTCATTCAAACTTTGCACACCTGTCAAGGACTGATGACAATGCAATTATTTCATAAATTTGTGCCATTATCCTTGCCAGGGTTACCAGGACAGCAAAAACTGTCACAAACTACGCTGACATACGTCTCAAAATTCGAAATACCCTAAAAAATAGAAAATAAATAATAGTTTAAAAAAACTAAAAAACACGCTTCCATGGAAAACCAAACTAAAAAGTACAAAATAATGGAAAAAAAGCGTGGGGTGCCTGATATCAATAAAAAAATACCTTAAAAGCACCCCACGCTTTTTTTCCATTATTTTGTACTTTTTAGTTTGGTTTTCCATGGAAGCGTGTTTTTTAGTTTTTTTAAACTATTATTTTTTATGGTAAATCATCAAATGACGTCACCCGCTCTTGGGCGGAGCGGGACGGCGTGTAAGACTGTTAAGTACTGACTAAACCCCACCCGTGTTCCTTCAGTTGCCCATGTGCCAGGGTCACGGTGTCTCTTTCGTACAATCTCGCGACCCTGGCAGTAAATCCACCCCTTGTGAACTTATTTTTATGGTGCGCAATAAAATTTATGGAAGTTTATTATTAACATCACACCATAATTGCCTGAACGATAAGGCAGAGGTGTACGTTACTGTACTATAGTACAACTATATTTCGCCAATTATGTTATGTCCCATTTAATAGTGGGCGAGCCTACTGCCAATATTGGCATTAACCTTCAAAACGGAGAAGGAAAATATCGAGAGGAAACTCCCACTCCATCTGACAGAGAGGAGGCCTGTGTCCCAGCAGTGGGAACATTATAGGTTGATTTTGGTTTTCCATTAACCTGGTACAAAGCCAAGGTCCGAGCTGTTACTGAGGAACCGCTCGCCTATCGCGGCCATTTTGCACCAATTAGCGTAAATTTGCAATACTTCTCGGTGACCTTGCACGATACGGCACGTGTGATTAAAATTATTATGTATAGTGTAATAAAAGTTGCTACAAAATACACTATTTTACATTAATCAATTTAGGAACAGACCTCCCCCATATAGTAACGAAATCACGCGACAAAACGACTCACGGACGAACGAAAGGACCACAGACGCGCCACTTTAAAAAAAAAAATTGCACTCCGGGAGTGCCGGCAGAAGTGAAAACTTGATTATTAACGTTGAGCATGTTTGATATTTTGGAATGGTTAGGGAATAATTTGTTGTTCAATTTCCATATTTTAAGCACTTTATATTCACGAATTTTACGAATACACAACAATGTGATCACTACACAGACGGTCGAGCCATCAGCTGTCACCATCCATGGATGCGCGTGGCACGCTGTAACATAGACGAACATTCGCGCAAGCGCCCTGCGCCGCCTAAACGAAACAGTAGGCCCAGGCATACATTTTCGCCGCGCCGTAGAGAGGGGATAGCTGTCTACTCTCCATCCGTCCTACGCTTTTTCGATCAGGTCACGTGTCCTGACGCGAGTTTAAGATTTTATACCCATTACAGAAAAAGTGCTCAACGCCGCTAAAGAAGTTTTCACTTCAAAAATTGAATGATTAGTTTGAGCGCCATCTATAATCGAGTTGCTGTCTTAGAAAAAGTTATTTGTTACAATTATTTAATTCATAAGTAATATTTATTTTATGGCTTATGCTATATTACGATTTTATTTTTTTAGAATTAGACACACTTTTAATGACATATATTTTACTGTAAACTCTTCGTGTTTAGTAGTTTATATTAGCGTCATCTATGATTCCATAACCATACTAACCAAGGCTAGCCAAGTGATTCGTATTCGTTTTAATAGATGGCGCTTTTCCAAATTAAAACCATCCGTCCTACGCTTTTTCGATCAGGTCACGTGTCCTGACGCGAGTTTAAGATTTTATAAGTACCCATTACAGAAAAAGTGCTCAACGCCGCTAAAGAAGTTTTCACTTCAAAAAGTAGGTAATGAACTACTCGAATGACTCTTAAATATTTAGCACCAAGATTTATTTACTAGGATTCATACAACTGATAACAGGATATGTTTCAGGCTAAATAATAATATCCGCATGACCGAATATCGGTCACGGCAGCCTATCCACGTTATTACCGTATTACCTGGTTAACTTTATAGTGGACTAACTGTACTCGAGGTTTGGCGCGCCTGGATGTCGGAAATTATCACACGGGAACCTGCTGCGAAAAGACTCCTTATATAATCAGCTGTCTGCCACTCAAAATTCCGTCAAAATCGGTTCAGCTGTTTCGGACATTAGCTCGAACAAGCAGAGACAAAAAAATTAGTTAAAGATTTGTTATGTACCGTTTATACAAGATTTTCATAAGAATTATGCAAAAAGCTGTTATTTTGACATAACGATATAATCTAAATATTAATACGTGAAGTAAAAACTTTGTACCCCTTTTTACGAATACTACGCGGACGGTTGCAAAAGCACAGTTAAAGTTTATATGGAGAGGTACAGAAAGCTAATGTTATACATATTTATAATGCATTTGAAATACATTAAATTTATTTTTAGAAAATCCCGGTCAAATCAATCAATCAATCAATTTATTTATTTTCTCACCACACACAGTCAGTTTAAGTCAGTTACAGCTATTAATACACATTACAATATTGTGGGAGACTCGTGCTTAAGCTAGGCCAAAACCTGTGTTTCAGGACACTAGGTCTCCACCCCGAGTAACAATGTCTGGGCGTACTATAGCGTTACACCATATAATTATCATGCGGCGAGTACAACGTTATGGAGATTAGTACGGTTGTGTACGAGAATGAGTGTGTGATTATGTATTTGCGCGTGTGTGTGTGTGTGTGTGCGTGTGTGTGTGTGTGTGTGTGCGTGTGAGTGAGTGTGTGTGTGAGTGAGTGTGTGTGCTTTTAAGAGTTTTTTTCAAGGACACACTCGGTAGTTTCGTATGACAGCTTCAATAGCCAACTAGTAAGCTTGCTTATCAATTTATTCCTAGTTAAAGTGTATATATCTAAAAGACGATGGATTTTATTATAAATTCGAGCACTGAGTACGTTGAAGGGTCGGTCTGCGAAAGAAGTACGACACCGAGTAGTGCTATAAACTGGGTAACCTTTACGTTTTTTCAAAAGTTTATCATCAAGAGGAAGCAAAGAATGACGGCGTAATACCGCACGTAGAATGAAGAGTTGACGAACGTTGAGAACTTCTGATTCAGAATAGAGCAGGGCGGTGGGGTAATCTCTGCGCTTGAACTGCATAACTTTAAGAATCGCCCTTATAATCTTTAAATCGAAATATTGATCTCTGGGCGACCACGAGTTTCAATAGATATGTGTGTTAGTGCACACGCGTGTGCTCAAAACACGGACGCTCTCTTTACTCAACTCACACTCTCACAGTCAGATTGGGTGAGTATCGGACACGTCGTGTCACGACCGACGAGAGAGAGATCCACCGCAGATTCAACGATTAATTCTTCACGTTCATTGCCAAGCATTGAACTTAATTGGTGTGTTTGTTACTCTGCCAACTTCCTAGGTATGTACTTCTTCCCTACTAAGAAGGAGAAATCATATTTTTAGGCATTGCCTGCCATTGTACAGAATGGCTATTGGCCATTCTGTACAAAAAGATTTCACCAAAGGCAAGAAAATGTTGTGTCGGGTAGGTGAAAAAGTAAATCAGTTTTGTTCAACAAATTATGTGTATTTATTTTAATAGGTGTTTTAATTTAAATTAATTAATAATATTTACAACAAAATAAAAACATGTTAAGCATAAAATATTTCTTATACGGCATACATAGAGTTCGGGAAACATAAGTAATTTGGGAAGGGACGAAGTTTACCTTCAAATAATTAAAATAAATGCGATTCTGTTATAAATATTTCTTAAAACTAGTTAATAATTTATTAAACACTTAAATACAACTATCTAATTCGATATTACTTACCACTATGTATTAATATAATTTTAATGTTAGATACTATGTACAATATAAAACTAACTTTGGCATCCACAGGCCTCTCCTCTCTCCTCTGTCCTTTTACCGAAACCTTTCACAAATTCATTTACTGCCTCATAGTTTAAAGCTACACAAGTTTACACAACCTACTTCAAGTAAGTTTGTGTTCATTTAAAATTAAAAATGTTGATTCCTAACTGTAAGTCGATGTACAAACGGATGTAAGTACAGACGCCAGCACTTGAAGCTCCTAAAATCTGTCAAATTTCTTTAATAGATTTTCAACTTTATCGCCAAAGTATTCGGTTCAAGATTGATTAGAAAAATTTGACTGTTTCGGATACCTTGATGTGCTAGCGTCAGTACATTCATCGTCAAAAGTATCAGGACGAACTGTTCAAAATTATATCAACACCTAAAAAACTTAAACTTTATCTCATTTGGATAAAGTTCTTGTCAGAATGACAGTTGTGTACTGTCTTCATTCTAAAACATCCCCGCACGCGTAGCATGACCACCGTAGCAATGGGTTTTGTCTATTCTTGGTAGAATAGAGATAGAATTGTCATGCTACGCCCGCATAAAACGGTACAAATCTTTCTACAGTCTTTAATTATTCTGTCTTTAATCTTTCTACAATCTGTTTATTTGTCTATTCTTCCGTCGACACACCCCTTTTCTACGGTGGTCATGGTACGCGTGCTGGTGTCATTGAGTTAATATTTAATTTGTTATAATGGTTGAGATCATTTTGAACAGTCTGTTCGTTCCGATATAATTGACGCTGACTGTAATAAAATCGCGGTGGGATTTTATTGCGCACTGGATTTTCAACTCTCTGTGTTGAACCGAGAATTGAGAATCCAACAGAGCGCAGCACAAGTCAGTCTCAGTGCGTCGAAAAAATGGGATTCGAATTTCAACTCTCAGCGCTACACAGTACGTTGAAGATACAGTGCCTGAAAAATTATTTCTTGAATTATTGATTTTATTACGTCCGAGGGAACGTGTTCTAAAAGTAATTGAAGACACAATGCCGACTAATAATACTCGATACAATATTTTGATACCTAAGTATTTACGATAGTAATATAAACAAGCAAACAACATTCAATTCTTATTAAAACAACTCAACACACCTATTTTGTTCTAAATCCAAAATGGTTCCAAATCCAATATGGAGTATTCAATTGCTCATCAGATGGCACGACAACGAAATTCTTAAGATCATTCATACTCATTCTAATTATAAATATCCTACATCAAATATTTACATGCTCTTATGGTGGATGCTTCGGTACCCTGTAAATTTAAAATTTTCTTACGTTTTTTGCATTTGTTTCTGATCTGCAAATTGGAAACAAAACGAAAGACAATTTGGATTTCGCGGACGACCCTGGGGCATCTCCTGTTAAATTAATTTTATAAAATGACTATTACTTAAGTAGTAAAGCAACTCTTTTCTCTGTTTCTGCTCAAACCCGTAGGACCAGTGGGGTAATTGTCTAGAACACTAACAGTGGGAATTTCATAACTTTTAGTTTAACAGTTCATCAAGATTAATTACTCGAAAAAATTGCATCTATTCATTAAGTCTAAGTCAGTCTAAGGTTTCATCGCGTTCTTTATATTATGCTCAGAGTAAGCTCTGCTCGCCAGATCTCGGAGACTCTGTTCGGAGGCTGGTCCCATTTGTTTCACCATCTTCGTGAAGGGACCCTCTTCATCTTGAAGTAGCTCGTGTGGGTGACCGCACTCTATTATCTGGCCTGCTTCCATTACCTGAAATATACAAATAAGAATTAAAGCCACTTGCATAAAACCTTGCTTGCTTGCATTAAAGTCACTTATATATTCGTGCAAGGTGTAGCTTGTAAAATGCATGTCAACCTATTTACGATAACTTGACATTTCGCAAATTAGCTTACCATCATAGCATTATAACATAACATAGCATTGTATATAATATTTTTATTTTAGTGTTATTTTGTGGATTGTATTTAAGTTAAAATAGGTATAAAATATTGTAAGATATTGTAAATAAAAAAATACGAAAAAGAATATATTCGTGCTTACCATCGGACTTTGGGAAAATGTACGAAAAACCTAGCCAAGACATCGGTCAACAAGTCTTTCTTCTATATTTGTGGATATCCAATAATCCCTATACTTATTTTGATTTAAAAAACAACTTTTTTTTTTCAAATTTTTCAAAGATATTTGTGGTCAGGTTTCTTGTAGTTTCCTAAAGTGCATCGGATAGTCAGGAGCATTCCTTGACTGATCTGTGCGGACAGCTTCCAGTGCCCACCTGAATATACTGGAGTACAAGGCCATAGGTTACGTATAAAAGGGTAACAACTGTACCTACACAAGGCCCATTAAAAATTTGGTAAGAGGCCATCGCTTGCATGAACTAAGTACTGTATAATATGCTTAACTTACCACAACTCTGTCGGAGTCTGCGACGGTGTACAGTCTGTGCGCGACGGTGATCACTGTGCAGTCTGCGAAGTGTCGGCGAATAGACTTCTGGATCAAAGCGTCCGTCCTGTAATAGAATTTACTCCGTGTTAGTTAACAATCCCCAACGTGAGGTCAGCCCGCCAACAGTCATAATTAGAACAAATTTTTTGATAACTAAACGCTGTCAGCACAGATGGAACACAAAAGTAGTATGTGCAAGTTCGTTTGACAAAACGCTTTGTCCTGAGAAACCGATCAAGTTCATATACGTCTAGTAGTAGAGCATAATATAGCAGACTTACGTAGGGTCAACGTTGGCAGTAGCCTCGTCGAGCACGAGCAGCTTGTTCCGTGCGAGTGCGGCGCGCGCCAGGCACAGCAGCTGGCGCTGGCCCGCGCTGAAGTTGGAGCCGCCCGACGCCACCGCCGACGACAGCGCGGTGACACTGTCCTTCAGCTCCACCTGCACGCAACGAACATTTGAATATACAATGGAACAGGCGGAACAGCTTCAACATACACTAAGTCTTTTTGAGAGCAGTGGTGGCCCAGTGGTATCGGCCGTGACTTACGTGTTGAAGGTCGTGGGTTCAAACCCAGGCAGGCGATTTACTTTGTGAAAATTATTTCATAACAACTGCTCTCAAAACGGTGAAGAAAAACAACGTGAGATAACCGGCATGTCTTAGAACCAAAAATTCGAAGATATGTGACATCTACCAACCCGTACTGGGCCCGCGTGGTAGATTAATCTCCTTCTCACTGAGAGGATGCGTGTGTCTCAGCAGTGGGAACAGTATAGGCGATCATGATGATGAAGTCTTTTTCGAGTTCTGATATAAGTTACCTGCTCCAGAGCTTCCCAAATTTGAATATCGGTGTATTTGTCGAAGGGATCCATATTGTAGCGCAAGCTGGCAGAGAACAGCACTGGTTCTTGTGGTATGATGGCTATCTTCGAACGTAATTCCTGCAAAACAAATTCTAAATATAAAAAAAGAAGAGAGAAAGTTTTACAGTTGAATTTGTTGTACTTTCTTAAATGAGACAAAAAGAGAGGACGTATTCCATCAATGTGAACATAATTGTCTGAAAATGCTATGTTATGTTGTTATACTAGCACGATACAAAAGGTTTTAACTTATTACTTTATCATTTCACAAACACCATACGTACTTTAAGAGCAATTTTTCCAGTCTCGACGTTGTCGATGAAGACGTTGCCTTCGATTGGCGCCAGACGGAAGAGAGCAGAGATCAGAGATGATTTACCAGCTCCAGTACGTCCAACTACTCCAACCTGAGGTGAAAGAGATAATGTTAGTGTTTTTGTTTTAGTGAAAATGGTATAATTTATCTATTAAAAAGCACTTGCAGGTATTCTACTTGGAAGGATTTACCGGTCGTGGGTACAGCGTAATCGATTTCATGGTGGCAATATTCAAATAAAAATGAACGAAAAGAAAAGGGTAATTATACCCAAGTTTATACTCACTTTCCACCCACTTTCGATTTCGATGTTCAGTCTCTTAAGCACGGGATCGGCATCCTTGTCATATCTGAGACTGAGGTCTTTGAATACAACTCGGGCTTTCTGCGGCCAGTCCGCGGGCGGGCTCGGTCCTGCCGTCTCCTCCTGTGGCAGCGACGTGAACTGAATCACTCGCTCCACGCACGTCATCTGTGAGATGACTTCTGTTGCCTGCTTCACTCCGTACTGCACCATGTTTACCAAAATTAGACCCTGACTGATAGCCAGACCGACGTTACCAGACTTGGTGCTACCTGTATTGAGAATATTTTGTATTAATTTAAATGCTGTTAAAGCTTTGGAATTGTATTACGTCATCAAACAATTTGAGGCATTCTAACGTTTTGAAACATGCTTGAACTTCTTATCTACATTGAACTCAATAATTTTTTTCTTACCATCATCCATGAGTAGGAAAGTGTAGGCGACCACGATGACGTACATACTGCAGATAAGACTCAACCAGATGGCAAAGGCAGTGTTGGTGACCAAAGTTAAATACCTGTAGACGAAAAATGTTCATGAATATTCTACGAGACTGAGTAAAATCTTCATCACAATAATAATTGTTCAACCGAAATTAATTATTTGTTTTACTGATCAAGATTAGGAAATGGTTTCCCCACTCACCATGCAGCTGTGTGCACGTCTTGCTTGTCATCAAACTGTATCTTCAGCAGCTCTTCCGCCTGACAGGCGCGCACCGTGCTCAGACCTGACATGGTCGCCGTCACGTGCGAGAACACTGGACTGCGGGACACGCCCTCCAATCTGTCAACAAAATCATTAAAAATTGCATTACTTATTGCAAAAACCTTTCATACTGGCTTATGACTCATTAATATACTTGCAACATCGTATACTTACTATTACAATGTTTGTAAATGTGTGAGCACCATGTATCTGTCATATAATTAATTTATAAGCTATTGCTCCATTTTAATTCTTTTTATATACTGTGGTATAGTTATTATATTCTAGGTGCATCGTAGTAACGATGGAGTTTCTTGCCCAATCTTCTCCATACGATACTACCTTTTAGAAGGAGCGACTAAAATCAATTCTATTTTAATGTAAACGTTGACGTTCAAAAGTGACTTTCATGTGCCTACTTGTATAAATGCTTTGACTTGCTTTACAGATATTGCAATTTTAAAAGTATTTGAATAAACAAACCTTTTGATAGCCTGCGCTGTGCTGAGGTAGACGACGGTCATACCGTACATGACAATGGCGCAGAAGGCTGTCGTCACCAGCATGAGAGGGTTGACGATGGCCACCATCACCAGAATACCCATCATCACCATGAAAACCTGTACAAAAAGAGTTTTATAACTTTTAAACAAGAATCTTGTTTTTGTAAATACGGGAGAGATGAAAGCTGTGTGTTTTTCATCGGAATAATTATGCAAGCATTCAACCAGTGTAATATTAGTTACTACAGTCAACATCGCACCGATAATAGAATTTTAAACCCAAATTATAGTTTTAACCGGTCATTTTTGTAACTTCTTTAATTCAGTCAACCGTTGGAACTATGCTAATTGCTGCGAATGGCTTGGAAAAATGGTGTTTGAAATATACCTGAATAGTGTCCAAGTACATTCTCGGCAGTATTTCGTCAACGACGCCCATGTCCTTTGAGAATCTATTAAGGATGCGGCCAGAGGGGTTGGTGTCGAAGAACCGCATCGTGGCGCTCAGGATGTTGCTGAACATCTGGTTGTGAAGCTTGATCGAGCTGCGCATGCACACCCACAGGAATAACATGGCTCTGAAATAGACCAAAATATTTATAAAACTGGTCTGAGCTGAATTTGGTTAGAATAGAATTAGTGACAGCAGCGAGGTAAAAATAAAATGTACAAACCTTCCGGAAGTGACAATAATGCATCCAAAAATCGCAGCTGCCCATATGTAGATATAGAAAAGATCATTAAGTTTAGCGGGTACCACTGTTACAACATCAGGCACAGTACTATTATTTGACAAGACGTCAGCTGTTTCATTAAACATAACTGCTGAAGTGATGGCACCTATGGTGGTGGTAAGAGGGTCTTCGGTTACAGTATACTCCGTGAAATTCAACGGTATATCAGTTGTGTTGCCTATAGTAACGTTTGAATGGCGGAAAATCGGTTCATTTCCTACGTATTGTGCTTCTACGTCGTTCATCCTGAAATTATAAATTAAAATGTAATGCAAAGTCAAGAAATTGGAACAATGCTTATTACAAGAATATAAAATTCTATACAAATCACTCTGAAAGGTAAATTACCAGCGTGTCAGCCAAAGGTCACTGATGGACGTGATGACCTGAGCAAGAAGTATAGCAAATACTGTGGAGCTGAGTAAGAACCAGCCGCTTCCTACACCGAAGTATTTGGTGTACACTGCACCTGGGACACGACCTGAAACCAATTAACGGAACATTATAACTAATGTAAAACCAAACACGCTGCAGAGTGTTCCTCGCCCGTGGCCCTGGCTTATAGGCAACTGAAGGAACATGGGTGGGTTTTAGTCAGTTAAAGTCTGAAAAGGGTGTTCCCAGCATCATGTTAAATTGTAAGAAGTGATAAATTGGAGAAGACCTAGAAGTTTATGAGTTGAGATCACCATTTCGTTTTTCAATAGATAGGCATTATTTAAGGTGAAGTTTTTAGGTAAATTTGAGGTAGATTATCATAAAAAGGTCACGTACCTGTTCCTGTGATCTCCTCAACCTCTACTTGGTCTACCAAAGCCTCAATACCATCCCCTTTTCCTACGCTGCTTGCACGTGACTGAAAATGAAAGACAATGTTTTTTACATCATATCATTTATTGCTTCGCATGTCGTGTGCATTGTCCGTCTTTACTTTGTTGGTATTCTTATTATTATTTACTGTTATCTGAACAAATATATGTTTTACGAAAATTGTATACTCAGATCTTGATCAAAAGGTTTGTGACGTTCAAGCACAATGATCAAGTTAATAAGGTTAAGTTAAGACTCACCATGACAGAGATGCTGCGTTGGAACTTCATATGTTCCCCAGCAGGTGCTTCTTCTTCTTCTTCGTCTTGTAAAAGTTCGGAAAACAGCGGGGTCCGGGATACTTCGTCGAAAGATCCTTGAATTTCTACTGCACCCTGAAAAATGAAATTATTATTTAGGTTTATGTTATGAGCTAACATTGGACAAGAGGTCTGTGTATACAGAGTGGCGGAAACAGCGACACACAAACTGAAACCATGAATTCAGCAAATGATTCTAGACCTAGCTGTAACATTTTTTCGTCTGCTATCAAAAAAGAAATTGCTTTTTCATAGAAAAGTACAATACCTACGCGGTCAAAATGCATAGAAATTCTAAATATGTTTTTAATAACATACGATAAATTTTAGCTCATGGGGGTTCAGAACCATTGACTTAATCCATGGTTTGTGCGTTGGTCACCGCCGGCGCCGCCTTGAATAATATGAGACCATGTATCAAACAGTGGGCATACAACAATGTGTACAGAAATAGTCATTGGATTATCCCTGGAATATATGGATGAACTTCTTTTTACATAACATACTCACTCTGGAACACTTCTGTGTACAGTGACAAAATAGTAGGTCAATATAATACTTACATGTCGTAAAATGACGACTTTGTCTGCGCTCTTGAGGTGATGCAGCTGGTGCGTCACCACGATCCGAGTACTCTTCTCCAGAAGACCCATCACGCACTCGGAGACCATGTGTTTGCCCACGTGAGTGTCCACAGCTGATAGTGGATCGTCCAAAAGATAGATGTCAGCCTGCGGAAAAAGATTTATTGAAGATGTTAATGGAAATCCTTTGATGATACCGAATGGAAAATTTAGGTTTGACTAAACAATTTACCCCGATGCAGTTGAAGATAGTGTTCTCTTTTTAAACTTGCGTTCGATAAACCGTGTTACATATGACCGATCACCGGTTCTCGAATTCCTAATACCAGATCTATGATCGTTTTGCCATAGGTAACTCAAAAAAGTGCTTACGGTCATTTGAAAAAAAAAGAAAAGAATAGAAAGTTTTGATGTGCATCTGGATGATTGTTTCTACTTTCAGCTAAGTCGAATATTGTAAATTGTTAGAACAACTGAAGTAGACCATGTGTCCTACCTGTCTGTAACAGGCGCGAGCTAGTCCAATCCTGGCTCGTTGTCCACCGCTGAGACTGATGCCTCTCTCGCCCACCAGAGTCGAGTCACCATAAGGCAGCAGCTCGAAGTCCCTCACCAGGGCACACGCTCTTACCACCTATTGCGGAAGAACAAAATTATTTAAAATTACATCCATCTGTTTATTTACATTTTCGTTTATTGGGTGAGGCCTTCCATTTTTTATCTCATTTTTGTCGCTTATGGCCTTCTTCTTTCTTTTTTCCAAATGTGAGCTTTATTTCCGAAATCTATAATATGTATGTATTTAGAAATATATAAGTATGTTTATCAGTTGTCTAGTACCCATAACACAAGCTCTGCTTAGCTTGGGACTAGATGGCGTTGTGTGATAGTTGTGGATTATTATTATTATTAAATTAACAGCTCGTCCCAGATGGTCAATTTCTTAGAAAAGGTTAGCCTTTTCTTGTTTTTCAATTTTCTGAAGCTACAGGTACTTTTTATTCATTATTAGTCTTTAATGTTCTACAGCTGGGCCAAGACCTCCCTGCTCTCTTTTCACCTTTCTCTGTCCAGAGGTGCCAAGTACCCGTGTCAAAATATCTACGTACCTTCTTATATCTGATGCGGTCATAGGGCAAACCAAACAGGATATTCTCTCGGACAGAGGCGACGAACAGCCAGGGCTCCTGACTAGCGTACGACACTCGCGCTCCGCCCAGAGATAATGTTCCATCTTTCGGAGTCAGCTCACCCAAGATCAGTTGTAGGAGAGACGACTGTTAATACAAATAAAGTTTTAGATCTTTATCTTTTTTAACTTAGTTTAGTTAGTTTTTCGCTGACACCTGTGGCGCGCCAGAAAAGTTTATTATTAAATACAATGTAGTATGTTTGGTATGTCCAAATAAAACATAAATCTATTAGAGCTTTTACATGTCTCACCTTGCCAGAGCCGACTGGTCCTGCAATGCCAACAAACTCGCCAGGTGCAGCTTTCAAGGTGATGTTCCTTAGGGTGTCGACGACAGAGTCGACCTGCCAGGTCGCCGTCACATTGGATATAGTCAGACCCGTCAGTCTCGCCTTCTCCGGAACTTTCTTCTCTTTCTCTGCTCCATTGGCCAACAAGGATTTTGAGTCAAGTGCGATATTCGCTGTTAATTTCTCTGGTTCATTTTCGTCTAACATTAAGAATTCCTGAAGAGAAAAGTAAACATTAACATTAGCAGTCTTCAAATGGTTAAAGTATGTACAAGTTTTGAAATGGTTTCAACTGTTATAATTTGGATTTTCATTAAATAAATAATATCAAAAAAATCCATATTACCTCCAGTCGCCTGACGGTGACTTTTGTTTCAGCCAAGGTAGCAAGTCCCATAGGCAAAAAGATGTTGCAAACCAGTTGCATCAGGTTGAAGTACTGGACCAATGAGAAGGTAGTCTGCGCTCGGATGTCGCCGCCGATCAGGACGAACGTGGCGATAGCAGAGAACAGAATGAATCGCTCCGTGAACACGCCCAGGGCTGTAGAGAACCCTTTGACGAAAGACGTTCTCAGAATGTAGCCGACTTCCAGTCTGGAAATAGCAAACACATTGGTTATCTTATTGACGCAAGCGGGTTTTGTGTTTGGGTTTTGATAAACGGAGGCTCAAATACTAGTGCTAAATATGTGACAGAAATAAATTAAAAGAGGAATTGAGATTTTAACACTTGAGGTTCTGCGGTGGAGGATGTGAGTCATGCGTGCATTATTAATATTATCATGTAAGGGTTCTTACTTTCGTAATCGGTGAACTAGTTTTTCGAAGGGCTTCTCCCAAGCGTACATTTTGATCACTTGTACTCCATCAACCAGTTCACTCATCACCTTCACTCTTTGATCTGTTCGATTTGCTATTTTACCGCGATACTTTCCTTGAAGGTTGCTCAAATATACTAGAAAAAAAATTATCACATTAGGTTCACAACCTATTTGCTGATCTTTATAATAATCCGGGCACGCTTTTAATATGTAATTGATGAAAACGATCAAACCATAGTTTACCTTGTACAAGAATTGTTTGCACGGCAACAACGAGTAAAGCTGCGAGGGTGGCGATGCCGACATGCTGCCACACCAGGTAGCACACCACAGGCACCGCAATAGGCGTTATCCATAAATAGTGCAGGAATAAAGTCACTAAGTCAAACCGATTCACGTCATTTGACATTAAGTTGATCACTTGTCCGGGTTCTGTCTGGCTCAAACCGGCGCGGTTGAGTCTTAGTATCTATAAAAATTCAAGGAATACGTTACTATTCATTGCCCCCAGGCGAGATTAGTTATCCAGACTCAAAATGTTGAGGTATGCTTACCTTTCTATACATCAAAGAACAGCAAGCTATCCTGATTCTCATACCGATCCGACCCTGAGACAGGTTCGTATGGTTCAGCATCAGAGCTGACAAAGTACTACACACATTCATCAAGAAATTGAAGATGTGTGCGTTGCGGTAGCTTTCTGGAGTCTTCTCTTTTGAAAAGTATTCTATGAATAACGCTAAAGTAAAGGGGATAAGAGGCCTGAAAAATTAAATGGATTGATTAAACACGGCTTAAGAGAACTTATGTCAGGGCGTTTTCTAATTCGGATCTATGCTTACCAAATAACGATCATAAGCAGGCCTACCACAAGACCGACCAACATGTACTCAACCCAAAAGGATCTGATTATCGCCTTCGTGAAGGAAGGCTTGCTACCGTTTTTCTTTGCATTGTCTAGCTCCTCCTGCCACGCCTGTTCCAGGCGGTCACCGAGGCGGCCAGACGAGTCCTCGTTGCGGGCTTGCCACAAGTCGTTCAACGTCAGGCCTTGCTTGAACCCTTTTCGAAATAGTCTGAAGCTCCATCTGTAAATATAAATAAATTATATACCTACTTATTCAAGTCGAGCCAGTGCTACAAAAACTAGTACTTGTGAAATACTCCTAAACTAAAAATCACCCATTATATTTTAGGGGACGAGAGACTTCTGGCTACTGGTACCTATCTTGAATTTACTTCTAGTTTAATGTCATCGTCAGATAATTCTACATTTAGGTACTCTGATCCAATAATGACTTGTCAACAAAAATAAAATGGAGTGGCGCACTTTAAACAAAACTAATTATGTCATTTGTTTTTTCAAGTTGTTATATTTCTAGCTTCCACATGGTGATCTAAATTCATGAAACTACGTTATCTACACGTTGGGTATCAGTAAACCATTTATCATAAATACCATTTAAAAAAAAATCACTGTTTAATGTTTTCCTTTCTTATCTCATCGGTAATAATGACGGAGTATAAAAAAAGAATCTGCGAGACATGCTGTGTCATGAGCAATTATTGTGTACATGATTACAAGTTTAATTGAGTCTCTTATGTGTTTTATTATTATGTGTTATTTCATATGTAATCTATTAAATAATAATAATCTTGGTAGGTACCTTGATATCATGAAGAATCTAATAATCTAAGTTATATTAATCGATCTTTGAAAAAACCACTGCGGAGACATGACAGTTAGGATTTTTTGCATAGTGATGATCATATAGTTTAAAAATCTATCTTTAAGTTCATAAAATAGCATCGTACACGAGCTTGTTACCTCTGTGGGCACGAAGTACGTATGTTTATGTTCAAGTTTATCATGGACTTTAGAAGATTACGGTATCTTTATCAAACGAATACTTCGTTCTGAAAATATCTTTGGTATTCTCTGATAAGTGTGATTGACAAGCCGCCTACACGTGTTCGCAAATGAGATAAGTTGGTTTGCAGACAGATACCTACTTCGAAGTATTGCGCATGCTTAGTTGCTGAGTAGTCAAAATTAATTCCCAAAAACAAAATATATGAGCCTATGTATCCGTTCACACCACCTGCTCGATTATGTCAAATTATATGACATGCAAACCTAACCTAAAATAACTCATTATAGACCTTGGATATAGCCAGGCAATAATCTTGTCTTGAATTTTATAATAACCCGCTGCACGCTGGTCAGTAATTTGATTTGTATATGGTTTATCACCATGTTCAAATCAAATTACTGACCAGCGGGTCTTGACTGAGTTTGAATACCTCGCTTAGCTCAAAAGTTGAGTCTGAACTCCTGCGCACTACTTTAAGTGGGGATTTGAATAATCTACTGTTGATTGTGACATAAGAATGATCATCATCATTTCAGGCGAAAGACGCGCATACGCCTTCCTCCAATTTGGGGGATCTGCCATAATCGCCACGCTTGGCAGACAGGTTGGCGATCGCAGTATTGTGGCAAAATCCATATTGAACGCCGCTGCTTTTACGACGCCCAAGGGAAGAAATAGGATGGTGCAATTTTTACGTCGGGTACCACACGAAATTGTGACATTGAATTTTCTACATTGTTATTATTTCTTTCGCGTATCTATAACAAATTTTATCTATCCTTAGTGTCAATGTTTGTGAGACTGATTGAAGATGAGCTGTTAGAAGTTTTGATAAAGTGAAATCAGTAGCAGATAGTTGTAAGAAATCTAACGTTCTCGTAGGCATATTTATCTGGAGTTATCTTATACACAACAGCTAACAGAGTGACTTCTTAAAAAAAAGTGATATCACATGTAATAGGCAGCACTTTGTCTTCATCTAATGATGATCGTTCTGTGTCACAAAACCTTTATGTAGACTGTCTAGTTAGAAGACGACTAGGAAATAAAAACTGGGAGTTTATAACATTGTTCCCTGTCCAGAAGACGGCAAATTTTATACTTACGTTAAAAAAATATTGGAGATCACGTTCGAATTTTCATGAGGATTCTTCTCCGTTAATATTACTCTGGACTCCATAGTGTTCCGATGATTACTCTTAGTATAATATCCTTTCAACTATAAATTGGTTTCCACGGCAGCTCTGTGTCGAAATTGAAGATCAGCGAAGACTGCCGGTTGTCCTAGATAAATAAATAAAATACATATATTAGCAGCACAATTTGCGTAAAAAAATAAGATATGCAATCAATTTGGGGGAATTAGTTTTCTACGTAATGTATTATAAACAGGTTTACCTGTACTATCTAAACAAATAGCTGTTCTACGAAAGAAATAACGAAAGTGAAGCCCGCTTTCGTTATTTCTTTCCTAGAACAGCTGGTCGCAAATTTCAAACGATAACAGATGAAACGGACAGTTTTATATAACAAGCCATTCGGTTTATGAAATAAAATAAAATTCATTTTAGACTAATCAAAATTCTTTATAAGATACTTAATATTTATTAAATAGATGCTTTTTAAATTAAATGATTATAAATGTTGATTCAAAAGGCACTGTTGCTACGGCGTAGCTTGCTACGCTGCTAGGCTACGCAGCCAGCTCAGTCAAAATAACGAAATGGGAAACAAATCTGGATTCGGGATACTATTCTAACAAGCACCTTATTTTTTTCACAGTCGAATTGTTTTTGCATTGCGGTACTCAGAGGGTTATGGCAAAGGGTATGAAGGAAGAAAAAAGTATAACTAGTAGGTACGGTATCTTGAAAGAACATATTTTTTTTTAAATGTGTCATACAACCTGTTTACACAGAAGAAATGATAGGCTCGCCTCTTTTAGAAATTGGTTAATTGGTTATTTAATCTAGTAAACTTGCAGCTGGCGGCCCAAGCAGACCGAGTTGGCGTTGGCTTACGAACTATCAAAGTAAATTAAGGGCGATATCAGTAATTATATCCTAAAACCTTGAATAGAAAAGTTTTAAGATGTAAATAAGTCGTTAGTTTGATATTTTCGTAGTTTAATATTTCGCATCTCTTAATATTTTATTAAATGTTTATAGCCCGTTGGATAACCCATACGATGCGGGCGTTTTCCATTTAGTTATATTGAAGTAATCAACTTTGTTTATGGTGTACTCCAACGAAGTTTTAATTTCGCTACTTAATCTAAGCATGCCTTAAGTAACCAGTTAATCGGGGCGGTGGCTTCGAAACAAGTAGCTACATGTTATACGTCTCATAAGCAACATCATCATTTCAGCCGTGAGACGTCCACTGCTGAACATAGGCCTCCCCCAAACGAGGGGCTTTGCCATAACCGCCACGCTTGGCAGGGGGGTTGGCGATCGCAGTATGGTGGTAAAATTTATAGAGAACGCTGCTGCCCATTCTCTAGTAAGTCCCTTAGTGGCCTTTTACGACACCCACGGGAAGAAATGGGATGGTGCTATTCTTTTCGTCAGGCACCACACGACACCGTGTTATATGTACCTACGTCTTTTTTTTTTTGGATGGGAAATCATCAAATGACTCCTCCCGCTCTAGGCGAGACTTTTACTGACTAAAACCCACCCGTGTTCCTTCAGTTGCCGATGTGCCAGGGTCACGGTATCTCTTTCGAACAATCACGCGACCCTGGCAGGTATATGTACGTCTAGCTTATATTAATTAGTAATTTTGGTTGATAACTTTAACACCCGCTAGAGCGTAGCTTATATGTTCACGAAGACGGCCTAGTTATGATTCTGCTCATCTTTATAATGTGTTTTTTTATGTTCTTAGTAAATAAGCAATATACATACCTAATAATTCGGTACGCACTGACAATATTGAGGTATAGTAAGTTATCAGTTCGTTTTCTATATTTAAGACGTGTTTTATGCGCGTTTTATTACACGCTTTATATTAGCTTCACTTGTATGTTTGTATATTTGTATGTTTGTATATTTGTATGTTTGTTTGTAACCGACTCCTTATAGCGCGATTTTGACCCACTTTAAACGACCAGATTTCATTCAAACTTTGCACACCTGTCAAGGACCGATGACAATGCAATAATTTCATAAATTTGTGCCATTATCCTTGCCAGGGTTACCAGGACAGCAAAAAAACTGTCAGAAACTACGCTGACGTACGTCTCAAAATTCGAAATACCCTAAAAAATAGAAAATAAATAATAGTTAAAAAAAACTAAAAAATACGCTTCCATTGAAAACCAAACTAAAAAGTACAAAATAATGGAAAAAAAGCGTGGGGTGCCTGATATCATTTAAAAAATACCTTAAAAAGCACCCCACGCTTTTTTTCCATTATTTTGTACTTTTTAGTTTGGTTTTCAATGGAAGCGTGTTTTTTAGTTTTTTTTAACTATTATTTATATACCTATATATTACTGAGGTGTTTTCCAAGATTTGGTTCTTTTAATTGGATGAAGAAATTTCGGTTTCGATTTTCTCTAGTATTGTGAGCAGTTTGGCTTACAATCTCATGTCACAAATAGCTGGGCGTACCCGAAACGTTGGTCTGTTAATCATACAATATTTATTTTCTGTGTGGGAATCGTACCCGAAGCGCAGCAACCAATCACTCAGTCAAGGCGCTAATTGTCTTGACATTTGGCTGCGAAATATGCATGTATTTTTGAATCGTAATGCCTAGCCTACCCGCTTCATGCAAATATTTTTAATCTTTTACCCTCTTGAAGCAATTACTGGTAATGTAAAACATGGTTGATAAGACAGTTGTTTTTATTATACATTTATCAATATGAAAAACAAGCCACATTGCAACAATAGCCTATACCTAGGTACTTATTAGTAATGTCGAAAGACTAAACAAAGGAGACATTTTTATTCATAACTAGCTGTTTGTGTCCGGGTAAGAAGATAGGCTTAAATTAACATCGTAACACCTGGGTCATGATCTATCTATGTGCCAAATTTCATGCAAATCCATTCAGCCGTTTTAGCGTGAAAGTGTAACAAACCTATGAAAACAAATACTTAGACACAGAGTACTTTTTATCCAGTTTCCTACGACATCGATACTTACGCCCGTGAAATCGCGGGGCGCAGGTACTCTAATATATTAAGATATATTTTCACCTTTGCTATTGAATGAAACAAAAGAAAAAAATTACTACTGGGTTACTGTAATAGCTCTTTTGTGGAAAATACTTACATTCGATTTATAAGCACGTCGTTACACTTTTGGTTACACTCAAAATTTTACTACCACGACAACGATCGAATATTGTAAATGCCTTTTTATTGTAGCACCGAGTTAAACAAAATATACTCGCACTATCCAAAATCGAAATGATTGAGTGTAATATTAAAACTGAAAACTTTTCACAAAAATATTAAACCACAAGGTTTCAAAACCAAATTGGTACAGGCGTCTTACATTAAATTGTGCTACTTCATTAATATAATGCACTAATATTAAATATAAATTTTAAAAATCGCGTCTACGTCCTAATCGGTGGGGCGTTGACACCGCACTGACACTCTGTTGACGATAAGTTCTCTATGTTATTCAGTACAACATATTTATACTCATGCGCCGTTGTTATCACGCTCCGCTCGTGGATTTCCTACATTACAATCGTTGTGATTTCGTACTGTCATCATTACAGTGACGTGCCTGAAAAGTCACGTCACTGTTTGAGGCTCGTTAGATCCGCCAGATTACAAAATGGGTACGGAGCTAACTCTAGTTGTTTTACGGTACTCTATTTTTATTTTTTGTGAACGATGTCAAAAATACCACTTGAACAACTTAAAAAGTTTCATCATCAATCGATTAGAACCAATTATTTTTCAAATGTGGGTAGTTTTTGAGACGACAAAATGGGTAAAGTCGACCGTCCACTACTACTTAGATGTGCACGGAGACTCAGTCAAGATACACACGGGCAATTTTTTAACGCGACGATTTGTCATTGAGCTCTGGGTTATCAGCTTTTGGTGTTAAGCCAAGCAATGATAATCCAGTAGAGTGCAACACGACTAACAAAACACGTAAAAAAATACAGTGTTGGGTTCTTAAGTCTCGGAATGCAGTATCTTGAAAATCCAGATCGGGAAAAAAGCCTTCGCACATAAAAATACCTCATGGATACGAGGACTAACGCGGTTCATTTGTTTGAATTACCAGCTGTGTATTTGTGCATAGCTTGGCCATAGGGCGGAGGAGAATATTACCACGATCATTAAAAAAAACCGTAGTTAATTACACGTAGGTGAGCCGTAGGTTGCTGTAGAGCAGTGCCTCAATGCAAATATGCGGAACCCTCTTGTATCGGTCTTGTCTAAAGCATGACGAAAACCATTTATTTGCGTACCGTAGATAGTTAATAGTTGTTTAAATAAAATTTATAATTTCAGGTAGTTAGCGAGCAGATAAATGAATGTATTACACAATTTAACGCAATCATAAGGCAATAGATAAAAAATAAAAACCTAAAAATGTTAGATATAAATTGTACCTGCAATTGGAGTCATCGGTCACTCATACTAAAAGCACACTCCACCTCTGTAATAGTTTAGCCCGTTAGAGAAGAGGAGAATGGAGAAGAGCAAATATGACCCTGCAGGGTTCTTCCTCCACGCTTTAGTGGATAGATAATGCCACGTTCCCACATCCCGTTCATCAACAGACCGCACCAGGATTTGTTACGCCTATCGTGGCCTGTCGTGGCCGCGACTGAGCATTCCCATATAAACAAAACAAAAAGAAACGCGCCCAAATAGGCCGCACTGCGCTAAACCGCGCCTTCCAAATAATCGACTATCGATGGATCGAACGGGCGGTGACTGGTTGCTGCGCCGCATGGCCCATCGAATGCGAAGGTCCCCATAGCCTGTCGGCCTGACTTGGCGCGGCGCGGCCTGTGAGAAAGGGGGCCGTGGGAAGGCGTCATTATGCAGACTTGTAAAGTACTTTCAAGTAAAAAAGGTACGTCATGTAGTAGCGTTATTAAATATTCATTTAGCACCTCCATTAAACGATGACAGAGTATATTTTTTACATAAGAGCAAAACACACACACGTGTCTTTCATGACGTGTGAAAACGGTTCTATAAATAACTGGATCCATAATTGTTATTCCTATCAAACAACGCTGGAGCTATCTTTTTAATATCGTTCTTGCTTCCGCAAACTCATTAACGAGCAAGCTTTACGTACGGAACCTACTTACATAGTGGTTTTTCCCTTCGATAGACTGACTGATTGATAGACTAGGTTCTCTTGGAAAGAGTACTGTGATTGCGAAAGGATGCATATAATAAAGGTGTCTGGTGGGAGAAGTATGCGCATTAGCGTTTACTTATCAATGCCGTCATGCTTTGTTCTGCTCAAGAACAAAATAACGCAATGCATGTTGCTGAACTATCAAAACAAACGCAATTCCTACTGTTAGTGTGTATCGTATTTACTCCGCTGATGTGTCGACTCCATTCTTCTTCTCATCTGTCTTCCCAAAAATTCTATGGATGTTTTATAGACGAGTCAGGTAGTCTATAAAAGCATAAGTATGCGTCGTCTGGTGCTCACTAGGCAGCACGACTCAGCATGTCATGGTAAAGTAATAACATTTTATATGGCTGGCATACCGCAGTCCTCATAAGAGGATAAAAAAATTTGAATGAAAAAATAAATTCAACATAATTTCCGGTCCTTGAATGGGTGACCATATTTACATACTAAGACTCTTCGGTGCCTCGGAAAACACGTTAAGCCGTTGGTCCCGGCTGTAATTCGTGGTTAGAAACCCGAAAGTCTACCAACCGCTCTTACCAAGGGATACCATTACACTGGGTTGTGGAGGTCAGATAGGCAGTCGCCTCATGTTTATAAAATACCAAATAAATAGTCAAATTTTTGCTCTCCTGACTCTTCCCGTCGCATCGAATTGCCTGCTAGCTTCGTCCATTTTTCGTTGCTGCTCCGCTCCTTTTGATTGTAGCGTGATTTTATATAGCCTATAGCTTTCCTCAATAAATAGGCTACCCAACACAAAAAGATTTGTTCAATTCGGATCAGTAGTTCCTGAGATTACCGCGTTCAACCAAACAAACAAACTCTTCAGCTTTATAATATTAAGTATAGATTAGTATTCAGTTGCATCCGGTAAGACTGGAAGCCGACCCAAACATAGTTGGGACCAGGCTAGGCAGATGATGGTCAAAGCAACTTGATGATCAACAGTCTTCAGGTAAGCTATGCCTACCTATATGCTTTCCAGCTTATTTATGTTGTAAATTGTGTCTGTATCTCGTATCGTGTAGGTTTATTTTATCAGATACAATATTATCTACCGCATATATCGCAATTGAATACTTAAAATCAGCAAATATATTATTGCGCAACCTTATGCCATTCGACCTTCGGAGGAATTTTCTGTTTGCTGTGGGCTCTGTATCGCGTACCTATGTACCAATTTTTTTTTGCATGTGAAATCATCAAATGACATCTCCCGCTCTTGGGCGGAGCGGGAGGGCTTGTCAGACTTTTACTGACTAAAACCCACCCGTGTTCCTTCAGTTGCCCATGTGCCAGGGTCACGGTGTCTCTTTCGAACAATCTCGCGACCCTGGCAGACCTATGTACCTATGAGGCGTCTCTCAACTGAATGAATTCTATTTCGATTTATTCCTGCATTTCCAGCGATAATTTTTCTACGATTAAATGAGAATGTTTAGTATTTATGTACCTATTAATCTTGTGCATTTTACTATTTCTCAAGCGGTAACAATAAAATTGTTGCGTTTAAAATGAATGGCGTTATTTCCGGTACAAGTAATCAACATTGTCATACAAACGGTTAGATGGACGTACCACTAAATTGCTCCAGTAATTTGCACATAATAAAACCTAAGCTATGCTATACTACGTAAGTACACTGGTACGGAATCCTAAAATTCTACTACTTATCAGAGAACGACCTTGATTTTATACAAAACCAATAGATACATCTATATTATTCATTATCTGTCCAATTACTGCATACAAATCGCACCGTCATTTTATTTACTACTACTTTTGCTCGCGGGATTCCCCGCGTAGAGGTCGAAAATTGTCCCACAGGAACGTTCTATTACCGATAAAATAACTATACTATGTGTTAATCTAGGTTATGAACTATCTCCCGGTGTCACCACTGCGTCGACTGCCGGGAGGACGCGGCGCGGCATACGCTGGCAGAATGTGCCGCTTGGGAGGAGCCGCGTCGTGTCCTCGTCTCAGAAGTAGGCAGTGACCTATCGCTGCCGGCCGTGGTCGAGTCCATGGTTGGCAGCGAGGAGTCCTGGGACGCGGTGGTATCCTTCTGCGAATCAGTCATGTCGCAGAAGGAGGCTGCGGAAAGGGAGCGGGAGATATCTTCCGCTCACCCAGCCCGCAGCAGGCGCACCGGGCGTCGGCGGAGGGCGGACAACGCTCTCTTCCAGCCCCCCTAAATGGGTCCAGGGGCGACGGATCTGGGGACATCCGTCGCCCCCTATTGCTACGGACCCGAGATGGTGGCGCGTAGTGTTCCACGCGCGCCTCTCTGTGATGTATGGGGGGGAGTTTAACACCTCACTCCCCCCCAACGTGAGGAGGCCCGCAAAGGCGGGCCACCAGTCGGGGATCGCGGAAGACATATTGGTTCCCGTGGTCCCCGACGTAGGTGTGGGACGGAACACCGGGGTGGTTTTAGTCAGTAAGAGTCTGACAGACCCCTCCGCCCCCCCCCCCAGGGCGGAGGACATCCATGAGGATTTCCACCTCGTGATCAAGAAAAAAAAGAAAGGTTATGAACTATCTGTGGATAAGTAAAAACTTATCCTGTATTAAAAAAAAATCCAGTGCACAAACTGTAACCATGAATTCAGCATATCATTCTAGAGGCCCCCGTGTAGAAAATTTTCGTCGGTTATAAAAAATTCACCAATTAGTCTGCAACTATCGTGGCGAAACTCCGCTGCCGCGACAAATCGCGCCACGGCGGACAGAGGTACCTACGATTGTCGCAACCCACTGCTGGGCACGCCACAATTGCGGCGGTAAGTCCTCTCTTTGGGGAGTGGATAGAGAGGCGCCACGGCGTCCTCACCTTCCGCCTTACGCAGATCCGCACCGGGCATTTGGGAGGTTCCTGTTCAGGATAAGGCCGGAGGCGATCGGTTGCGGCGACTTCTCGCGTCCGGCCCTGGTGCAGGCCATGGAACGGAGCGGGAGGGCATAGGAAGCCGTCACCTCCTTCTGCGAAGCAGTAATGCTCGCGAAGGAGGAAGCCGGGCGCCTGAGGAAAAGGCAAACTATGCGCCCTCACGCCCCTAGCCGCCGCAGGAGGAGAGGCCCCGGGCGTCGGAAGTCGATTGCGGACCACCGGCCACCGTTGTCTACTCCCGACGGCTGGGGATTTTCAGAAAGCTGGCAACAAGCCGGGCAGAAAGGGGCATTATAGTTGGTCATAGATTTTCTAAAATAAAAATAATCAAATGACGTCTCCCGCTCTGGGTGGAGCGGAAGGGCGTGTCAGACTTTTACCCACAACTTCTTGGTCAACCCGACCATGAATAGGGTGCACCGATTATTATTAGTGCTCAGATAATTTTCAATTTTATAAATTTAAAATAATGGAAATAATAGTTCGAAACCAATTGTATTTACCTACTTCATGAATAAAATTTAATTTTCATGTATAAAATTTAGTATACATATTTTGTAGAAAAGTCATTGTTTACAAACTATGATAAAGATGAGATAAATAAAATGTCAATTCAAAAAGAATATGTTGGTGTGCGTTTCTTTTTTTGTTTGTGGGCGGGAAATCATCAAATGACACCTCCCGCTCTAGGGTGGAGCGGAAGGGCGTGTCTGACGTGTTTTTTTTTTCGATGATCAGTCCTTACTGACGGCATCCGTTCACGGACATGACGTATGCATCAGCACTATTCAGCTCAACCATGTCGAAGGGAACACACGCCACTACCAGCAAGAAATTGGAGTGAGCATGACACTCTCAGCCGCAAGGGCACATTCAAGTCAATGAAACGTTCCCAGTAAATGGTATATATAATACTCACTAATGTGCTATGCAATTATACAATACTATGAGATTGAATTAATACAATGAAAAGATATCTAGGTTTTACAATCTTCAGAAGCTCTAACAAAATTTCCGAATGCTAATCGAATTCGTTTAAACTCCCTTGTGGAGCAGGACCAGTGCTGAACAGAACTTTTATTTTGCTTCGCAGGACAGTGTGCGTTTTTTAGAGGATTTAAATTTCGTTTCATTCAGTTGAAGTATGTGTTTGGTACTTTGATAGTCCAGTTAGGGGCCATCCATAAATTACGTCACACATATTTCATGATTTTTTGACGCCCCCCCCCGTCCTTGTCACAGCTGGTCACATTTGAGAGACCCCCCTCGCTAGTGTGACGTCACATATTTTGCAATTTTACATCTAGACATAGAATTTTTTTTTTAATTTTTTGTCATTGTTCATATTTCGTGTTTTAATAGTACTTTAAATATGTATATTCAATTTTGAAGTGTGACGTCACAAAATTTAGTGCCCCTCCCACCCCCTTGTCACACAATGTCACAATTCGTCGACCCCCCCCCCCCTTAACGTGTGACGTAATTTATGGACGGCCCCTTATACGGGTACTCAGAACCCCAAAAGTAAGTAACCAATCTTACCAAGGGGTATCCAGTAACTGGGTTGTGGCTAGATAGGCAGTTGTTCCATGTAAAATACTGAAATTCAGCTGCATCCGGTTAAACTGGAACCCGACCCCTACATCCCTAGTCAGGAAAAGGGTTCAACATGCAACGTAAAACAGCGCTGTAATTGTCAAAAACCGTAAAAAAAAAAAAAAATCGCGAACTACCTTGGTTCATTCCTTTTAAATAAAACAGTAATTTCAAGTCTAGCCGATGTCTGTGCAATCTTCGTGCGAGGACGTATCTAATCGATGTCGTAATTTGGCCTGAGATCATCAGTGATAAATCCCCAGTGTTCGAAATGGATGTTCATAAAGCAATAACTACTAGGATTTTAGTCCATGCAGGTTGATACTTGATTTTACCTTACTAACTCTATTCATATATCAATTTTACATCTTTCCCAGTTTTGAGGCAATAAACTCGCCCTGTATTATATTGTACTTGACATGACTGGCAAAATGTGGGCGTACTATAGTCGAAGAGACATCTGGTTGGTTTTTAATCGAAGGGGTTCTCATTTCAAGTGAAATTGCTACGGGCTACGGCGTAGCATCTACGCCGTAGCCAGTATGGCTGTGGCTACGTATACCAATTCACTACGTATGCCATTTTATACGTGCGCACATTTTTTTTTTTTTTTTTTTTTTGGATGGGAAATCATCAAATGACTTCTCCCGCTCTGGGCGGAGCGGGAGGGCATGTCAGACTTTTACTGACTAAAACCCACCCGTGTTCCTTCAGTTGCCCATGTGCCAGGGTCACGATATCTCTTTCGAACAATCACGCGACCCTGGCAGGCATCGGTCCTAGCAGACCCCTTCAGTGTTGCTGACATCTCTTTGAGGCGCGCGTGGAACACTACGCGCCGTCGACCCGAGCCTGGTCCTTACCGGGCGGCGAGCTACCCATTGATCGCCACCCGCAAGCTCGCGCCTACGGTGGCCGGGAGTCCGCAATCGACTCCCGGCGCCCGGGGCGTCTCCTCCTGCGGCGGCTAGGGACGTGAGGGCGCAGAGACTGCCATTCCCTCACGCGCCCCGCCTCCTCCTTCGCGAGCATTACTGCCTCGCAGAAGGAGGTGACGGCTTCCCATGCCCTCTCGCTCCGTACCATAGCTCGCACCAGGGCCGGACGCGAGAGGTCGCCGCCGCCGATCGCCTCCACGAGGACACGGCGGTGCTCCGCCCAGGCAGGGCACACTTCCACCGTATGCTCCACCGTGTCCTCTAGACGATCCTCACAATGGAAACACCCGGGCGTTTCCTCCCGCTTTATCCTGAACAGGAACCCACCGAAGCACCCATGCCCGGTGAGAACCTGCGTCAGGCGGAAGGTGAGGACGCCGTGGCGCCTCTCTATCCACTCCTCAAAGAGGGGACTTACCGCCGCAATTGTGGCGTGCCCTTACGTGCGCACATGACGTTTCATATTACAAGAACGATAACAATAATTTAGATAATCGCTTTAATAAGTGCTAAAGAAGTATGCAGACACCCATTTTTATCATGATAACAATTTTGCTGACTTGTTGTTGAAACAGGCTTCATACTATCAATTTTTTTAAATGATTGAAATGATGAATGATTTAAATGATTTTATCTCATCATAACAACACACCTTGTTTCCCGAAGGGTTGGGCAGAGATGTACCTATAGTACAGCCACAATTCGCCAGTTATGTTTATTGCCAAAAGTAAATTTATACAAACACTTTTACACGTCAATCATATTTTTAAAATAAATATAAACACTATATCTTTATATCTTCCCCTGTGTGTCGTAAAAGGCGACTAAGGGACTAACTAGAATGGGTAGCAGCGTTCTCTATGCATTTTACCACCATACTGCGATCGCCAAGCGTGGCGATTATGGCAAAGCCCCTCAAATTTCGGCAGGAAAATGTCCAGCAGTGGACATCTTACGGCTGAAATGATGACTAAAACCCGACAGCTGAAAGAAACGCCCTAAAAGCATGAAACAAGAAGATATTCTTGTCTAAAAGCCGTTTCGTATCCCACTTTGCAGTAAAGCTTACTACTGTTAGAAAGACAGTAATTCTACCAATAGGAAGCTTAATCTTTACGCAGCATACGACCACGGCATTCAGATGAGAATATTTTCTTATTTCATACTTTTTAGAGCGTGATTTTTCAGCTGTAGGGTTTTAGTTTTTCAACTTACATTTTTTTGGGGTTAGCTCACAATACTTTTAAATATAATTGAAATGTGCCAATAAGCTCTTTCATTTGATACCCAACTCATTTTTTTATTGTTTGTCACTTTATGTCCTCTAGAGGGCGCCATATTCATTATATTAATAACCAGCGGACGATCAAGACGCGTCCAACAATACCTCATTTGTCAAATTTCATAAGTAGGAACATACACAAATACTTATTGGTAAAAATTATCCCTTCATTTCTAACTTTCATAAACGACCTCTGTGAACTCAAGATGCCCAGCGGAAGAATCGTAACTTTCGCTGATGACACAGCGCTTTTGTTTGAAGCCGACACCTGGCCCGAAGTTTACAGTTGCGCGCAGATGGGGTTCAGCTTAGTGTTATCATGGCTAGCTAATAATAGGCTCGCTCTCAATGTTGATAAGACAAAAGTACATTACTTTCTATATTAAAAATCCTCCTAGTTCTCTTGATAATTTCAAAATTACGGCTCATTCATCCCCATGCACTCAGTCTCATAGTGCCCAATGTTTGTCTTTTACCTTCTTAAAACAGAGTCAATAAAATATTTGGGCGTCATGCTAGATAGCAAACTAAATTTTCAAGCGCACATAGTTGCTCTGTCCACAAGAATTCGGAAGCTAATATTTGTGTTCAAAAATCTTCGTCATGTGGCGGACTCTGGTGTATTAAGATCAGTGTATTTTGCGTTATGCCAATCGCTAATCTCGTACTGCATAACTATTTGGGGAGGTGCGACGAAAACATCAATGCTTAGGATCGAGCGTGCACAAAGGGCTGTCCTAAAGGTTAGTAATTTCCTGCCTTTCTTATTTCCTACCAGGGAACTGTATGAGCGAACTGGAGTGTTAACTGTACGTCAACTTTTTATTTTAAATACGATCTTGCGCAAGCATTCTCTTCTTACCTATAATCCTGCTCTAATTGAAGGTAAACGACGTAAAGACGCAGTTTGTCCAACAGCTCGATTCCAAACTGTTTTCTCCCGTCGACACTTTGATTTTCTTGGAAGTTACTTATATAACAAAATTAACGGAATTTTGTCAATTTATGCCCTACCCAAGCAACGTTGCAAAACAACACTGTCAACCTGGCTACAAAAATTAGACTATGATAGCACGGAACAGCTACTCATTATTCCCTCGTGATATTTGATGTCTTTGACTGTAACAACACCACACCATCATTCTATCTCTCCACACACAACCTACACACTCACACCATCATTCTATCTCTCCTTACACTTAACTCACACACTACTCACGCCTAACACTATACCTTTTTTATTATTCAGTTTTTTTTTTCTCGGTTAATAAATTTAAACATGTATGTTTTTTTTTATTCCTTCATCAGTAAATATGTTGCTAGAGTTTTAAAATTGACCACTGTACTGTTAATTAGATTAAGTTCGGGGTGAGAGCCTGGTGATCCGTCACACAGGGTATCCTAGTATGGACGCCAGTCTCTCACAAAGGATCATGTTTGTGAACTTTTGTGAAAACCATATCATTCCTGTCTCTATGCTATGTACATATATGAACCTTTGTGAAGAGAGAAAAATAAAGATATATTATATTAGATATATTATATTAATTTATCATCAAAATATTCATGTCTTTCAATTTGTCTCTGAAGTAGTGTCTGGGACTTTATTAAAAAATTGAACGAATTACCCTATTTCGTAAAAAAAATAATTAAAACGCTGAAGAGTTTGTTTGTTTGGTTGAACGCAGTAATTAAGGAACTACTAGTCCGAATTGAAAAAAATTGCACTCCGGGAGTGCCGGCAGAAGTGAAAACTTGATTATTAACGTTGAGCATGTTTGATATTTTGGAATGGTTAGGGAATAATTTGTTGTTCAATTTCCATATTTTAAGCACTTTATATTCACGAATTTTACGAATACACAACAATGTGATCACTACACAGACGGTCGAGCCATCAGCTGTCACCATCCATGGATGCGCGTGGCACGCTGTAACATAGACGAACATTCGCGCAAGCGCCCTGCGCCGCCTAAACGAAACAGTAGGCCCAGGCATACATTTTCGCCGCGCCGTAGAGAGGGGATAGCTGTCTACTCTCCATCCGTCCTACGCTTTTTCGATCAGGTCACGTGTCCTGACGCGAGTTTAAGATTTTATACCCATTACAGAAAAAGTGCTCAACGCCGCTAAAGAAGTTTTCACTTCAAAAATATTTTTGTGCTGGGTAGACTATTTATTCAAGAAGGCTGTATGCAACATCACGCTACAATCCAAAGGAGCGGAGCAGCAAAGAAAAATGGACGATAACTGGCATGCAATTCGATGCGACAGGAAGGTTCAGGGGAGCAAAAATTTGACGCGGACGAAGTCGCGGGCAAAAGCTAGTAACAAATAAGAGGCATATGAGATAAGCTTTTTTGACATTTTATCTATATGGAAGGCTCATTGAAGTTTCACCAAAAAAAACCGTACACTTTGTGGGTGTCTTCGGGATTCAACTCTTGACCCTTTTTAGAGTTCCGTTGCCTAATGACAAAAAACGGAACCCTTATAGATTCGTCATGTCTGTCTGTCTGTCTATCCGAGTATGTCACAGCCACTTTTTTCCGAAACTATAAGAGCTATGCTGTTGAAACTTGGTAAGGAGATGTATTCTGTGAACCGCATTACGATTTTCACACAAAAATAGAAAAAAAAAACAATAATATTTGGGGTTCCCCATACATAGAACTGAAACTCAAAAAAATGTTTCATCAAACCCATACGTGTGGGGTATTTATGGATAGGTCTTCAAACATGATATTGAGGTTTCTAATATCATTTTTAGGGTTCCGCACCTCAAAAGGAAAAAGCGGAACCCTTATAGGATCACTTTGTTGTTGTCCGTCCGTCCGTCCGTCTGTCAAGACCCTTTTTCTCAGGAACGCGTGGGAGGTATTTTTTTTTTTTTTTGGATGGGAAATCATCAAATGACTTCTCCCGCTCTGGGCGGAGTGGGAGGGCGTGTCAGACGTTTACTGACTAAAACCCACCCGTGTTCCTTCAGTTGCCCATGTGCCAGAGTCACGGTATCTCTTTCGAACAATCTCGTGACCCTGGCAGGCATCGGTCCTAGCAGACCCCTACATTGCTGCTGACATCTCTTTGAGGCGCGCGTGGAACACTACGCGCCGTCGACCCGAGCCTGATCCTTACCGGGCGGCGAGCTACCCATTGCTCGCCACCCGCAAGCTCGCGCCTACGGTGGCCGGGAGTCCGCTATCGACTCCCGACGCCCGGGGCGTCTCCTCCTGCGGTGGCTAGGGACGTGAGGGTGCAGAGACTGCCACTCCCTCACGCGCCCCGCCTCCTCCTTCGCGAGCATTACTGCTTCGCAGAAGGAGGTGACGGCTTCCCATGCCCTCTCGCTCCGTACCATGGCTCGCACCAGGGCCGGACGCGAGAGGTCGCTGCCACCGATCGCCTCCACGAGGACACGGCGGTGCTCCACCCATGCAGGGCACACCTCCACTGTATGCTCCACCGTGTCCTCCAAACGATCCTCACAATGGAAACACCCGGGCGTTTCCTCCCGCTTTATCCTGAACAGGAACCCACCGAAGCACCCATGCCCGGTGAGAACCTGCGTCAGGCGGAAGGTCAAATCTACTGTCCCTTCAAGCTGTGAAAAAATCAAACTTCTAAGCTAACGCAAACAAAAGATATAGCCGTTTATGCCGCAAATTTCCGCAAATTTTCGAAACTCGCAAGGGAATCAAAACCTAAAGGGTACTTTCAGTCGATCTAGAATTTTGAAATTTTGTACGAAGCAACGTCTTATAGCACAGATAAAGGAAAAATTGCGAAAACAGTAAATTTTTAGTTACATCATTTAATAAAAATATTTAAAAAAAAAAAAACTTTATACCTACAGGTTTGTACGGAACCCTCGGTGCGCGAGTCCGACTCGCACTTGGCCGGTTTTTTTTCTAAACTAAATAGTTTGCGCGAGAGACACTTCCAAAGTGGTAAAATGTGTGTCTCCCTCCCCCCCCCCCGTAACTTCTAAAATAAGGGAATGGTAAAACTAAAAAAAAAATATGATGTACATTATTATGTAAAGTTCCACCGAAAATTGGTTTGAACGAGATCTAGTAAGTAGTTTTTTTTAATACGTCATAAATCGTAAACCACAATTTACCTTTCATTCAGTCAACTCAAATATAAAAATTAAAAAAAAAAATAATTTCATAAACATAAACCTTATGCATAAACCGTCAATACCTGCAGGTCCGTGTAAGGAACCCTCGGTGCGCGAGTCCGACTCGCACTTGGCCGGTTTTTATTATTTAACTCTCACAAATACTCGAAGATATTTCCGTCCTTAGTAAGACTAAAGACAGAGGTCTATCGTCGAATTCGACTCCGCTTGGCAACGTTCGGGAAACTAGGTACGCAATATATCTTCGTCATGTGAGACGCAGTGTCTCAAGAGGAAATTAATTGACCATTGCGTGTTGCCTGTCAGTGATGACGTGAACTAAAACGTGGTCGCAATGGGCCTCTTTAGAAGACTAAAAGCCTTGACTGGAAGACAAATGATGATGATGATAACTTTTTATTTTATTACAGAACTAGCTGTGCCCGCGGCTTCACCCGCGTGGTGTTCAGAAATTATACCACAGGGACATGCTACTCAGACAAAAAGTAGCCTATGTTGCTCCTTATTACATCAGCTATCTGCCGGTGAAAGTCCCGTCAAAATCGGTCCAGCCGTTTCAGAGATTAGCCGGAACAGACAGACAAAATTTAAAAACAATATTTTTTTCATGTAAGTACCATATCGCACCCCTAGATCTAAAGGAAACTAACTCAAAATTCCTAATTTTTGAGTCATGCACACCTTCGAGTCTGTCATTTCAATATCTATCGACCAATAAACCAGATTTAGCAACTATTTCCAATATTCGACTCCGAATATTGGAAATAGTTTTGAATTTGGTGAAAAACTGTTAATTCGAAATTACAAACAGACACTTCAATTTTATTTATTTGTATGTATAGATATGATCTTGATAAACATTATCAGGATTTCTAGTAAGATTTGGCATAGATAGATAAGCTAAAAATACTATTAAATTGGGACAAGTTCTCATGCCAGCACACATTGCTGAATCAGAAAAAGGCAATATATTGTTTTCAATTTATTTTAGAATGTTGTATGTTCTCATAAATCAGGATTATGTACTGAACTTGGAATCCAAATAGATATAAATTATTTGTTCGGCGCAGTCGGCAACCACACATATTCTTACTTGGCTCCCATTACTTTTTGTAAAGAAATTATGATCATTCTTGTTTAAAAGTGGTCTGTAAAATGTATATAAATGATCTGGTTTACAAAACGAGAACAGCGACCTTTCGTCATGAAACCTATAATTCTACAGCAGAAAACGCGTTAGTTGCTATTGTCATTTCGAAAGGCGCTAGGTGTCAATAAAAATTTAATCGAAATTAATTTAAGCCGACTCGTAAAAAAATACTGCATTCTGATTTTTCCTTTGTTTGCTCGCAATTACCTAGCTGGAGGCCAAAATTCAACTTTCTAGGTCATCTGGAACTGAGTTAGGGCAGTCAGTGATAAAAATACGTATTTTTAGACGTTAAGTATCTCAATAACTGTTCAAGCTGTATTTATAAAATTTCGGGTTCTAGTTATTATAATGGGTTTTAATAAGCAAAACAAATTTCATGTGTATGTTACATAGATTTTGGGTGTCAAAAGTGGCTCCAAAGGTTCGTGTAAAATAAGTCACGGTTGCTGCATCGGTTCCTTTTTATGGTTCCGCACCTCAAAAGGAAAAAGCGGAACCCTTATAGGATCACTTTGTTGTCCGTCCGTCCGTTTCTCAAGACCCTTTTTCTCAGGACCGCGTAGAGGTATCAAGCTGAAATTTATATCAAGTCTGTCCCTTGGAGCTGTGAAAAAATCAAACTTCTAAGCTAACGCAATCAAAAGATATAGCCGTTTATGCCGCAAATTTCCGAAAATTTTCGAAACTCGCAAGGGAATCAAAACCTAAAGGGTACTTCCAGTCGATCTAGAATTTTGAAATTTGGTACGAAGCAACGTCTTATAGCACAGATATAGGAAAAATTGCGAAAACCGTAAATTTTTAGTTACATCATATAATAAAAATATTTTTATTCATTCATTAAAACTTTATGCACAAGTAAAACTACTGTACAAAGGCGGACTTAATGCCTGAGGCATTTTCTACCAGTCAACCTTAGGGTGATGCAGAGAAAAACATGGTAGGTGCAACATACGGGATAGATAACTCGAAAAAGGAAGAATACTAAATACATAGATACAAATACATACATATATATACACTCCGCGTCACTTGAATAGGACCAGATTATTTTTCTAAAGTATTTAAGATATGAACCAATTTAATTATATAAGAATAGTAGGTATTACATCTTTAAGCATGAGGCATTCAAATATAAACAGTTGACATCATAACATCCAGCACAGCCGCTCAATTACTGTTGGTGTAGGCAAAGGGATGCGTCACTTGAATACGACCATTAAATATCATGCAAAAAAATGTTATTAAATTATATAATTAAACATATACATTAATTAATAATCGATGCTTTTTCCATTTTATTGAGTCAAATACAAAATCCGAGATGGCATTGAATTATAAAGACGTCTTATGTATTCAATAGGCAGTTTGCTCCAACACTTCTGTATACCCTCCTCGAGTTCTTGCTTGCTGTTATATTGTGTACTATTCTTATAAACTTCGCGTGACATCCATCCCCACACATTTTCAATAATGTTTAAGTCAGGCGAGAGTGATGGCCAATCAAAAACATTAATTTTATTTTTTTGAAACCACCCGAGAACGATAGGTGCACTATGAATGCTCGCATTATCATGATGAAAAATAAAACTCTTACTGTCTAAAATATTGGTAAACTTGTGATTTTCATTTTCTAGAACCGTGATGTAATCGTTAAAGTTTTGTTTACCTTTTATTACCACTAAATCAACAGGTCCATTGTATGATATCGCACCCGAGACCATGACTGCACAAACATTATTTCGCCGTCGTGATAAAATCAATTTATTTTTTCTTAAATTATGGAAATAGTAAGAATAACCATCGGGGCAATCAAATTAATTTTTTTTCGTCACTGAATACAATTTGATGTCATTCTGTCGTCTAATGCATTTTATTCCGAGCAAACTGAAGACGATCTCTACAGTGATGTTCTTTCAAACATGACTTTCGCATAATTTTTAAACGTTTTAAATGCAAACAATTCTTTAAAATCCTTTGAACTGTTCGTATAAATGCTTCAGTACCAACATTGTGGGCTATTTGTCTTGCTGATAAGGTAGAATTCGACGCTTCGCGTAATATTGCACGACGTTCTCTATTAGTTGTAGTTAGTTTTGTACATCTTTTAAATTGCTTACCGTTATTTTCAGGATCTTTTAGAAAATTACTTACTACCTGGTGCGAACGTCCTATTCTATCAGCGATTTTTCTTAAAGAATAGCCTTCTTCATTAAGAACTTTTATTTTCCCTATTTCTTCTGGACTTAACTCTTTTGACGACCCATGTTTTGAGAATCTAGCCAGTGCGTAACGTAGTCCTCATTGAATAGATGCAACACCTGTTCACCGTTTCGCAGTTGAAAAACAAATGAGGTCGTGCGGGGGGATATAATTCGTTGGTCGTATTCAAGTGACGCATCCCTTTGCCTACACCAACAGTACTTGAGCGACTGTGCTGGATGTTGTGATGTCAACTGTTTATATTTAAATGCCTCATGCTTAAAGATATATATACCTACTATACTTATATAATTAAATTGTTTCATATCTTTAATAGTTTAGAAAAATAATGTGGTCCTATTCAAGTGACGTGGATTGTATATATAACGAAAAAAAAAAAACTTTGTCTGGAGATATAACGATAGGTAGAGAAGAAACCGAATCCAGCAAATCAGCGCTGGGATGATTCTGCCAACTTCTTGCGAATATGCTCACGTACTTTCACTTTAAATGATAACCGACTGGTTGCCATCCTGATGTTCAGAGGGAGCGCATTCCAAAGAAAGACCGCTTGGACAAAGAAAGAAGAGTAAATGAAACCAGAGCGGTGAGAAGGACATAGTAGAAGACGATTGTTGGTGGACCGAAGATTTTTATTATGCGCAGAGCATAAGTACTGAACCTGGGAAGTCAGGTAAGAAGGAGAAGTAGGTTTGTCAAGTATAGAAAACAACATTGATAGAGCCCTCAACTCTCTGCGCTGACGAATGGGTAACCACTAACCAATTTAAATGCAACCGGTGGGCGGACACGTGATCATACTTACGAAGATTGAAAACGAATCGAATGCAGTTATTCAGAAGGCGGTCAAGTTTATTGAGGAGATCTGCATCCAGGTCATAGTAACACACATCGCCATAATCAATTATGGGAAAGATTAGGGACTGTACAAGCATTGCCTTTATGTGTGATGGAAGAACGTTTTTCAACTTATAGAGCGACCGCAACGTTCCGGTGACTTTTTTACTTACAGTTGCAACCTGCTTTCGCCAGTTAAGACAAATGTCGACATGTAAACCAAGATCCTTGACATCGGGGCTAAACGGGATGATGGAGTTGTCGAATATTACGGGAGGCACCATTAAGCCATTCAACTTTCTCATACTGTGATGGCTCCCTACAATGATAGCCTGACACTTGGTAGGGTTAACCGCCACTCCAAACCGATCAGACCAGTTCTTAACCATGCCTAAATCCCGGTTTAGCTCCTCAATCGCATCGGAAATGTTGTCAACACTTGCCTGACAGTAAAGCTGCAAATCGTCGGCATAAAGATGATACGCAGTCCGAAGCTGGGTGGTGATGAGGTTAATAAAAATAGAGAATAAAATAGGAGATAAAATACCGCCTTGAGGGTCGCCAGCTGCAAGATCTCGCCAACTCGACGTAGAGTCTCCAGCACGAACAGACTGCTGGCGCCCCTGAAGCGAAAGTGACTAGGAAGAGTGGGATTGGGTATCTTAGGTAGGGGACGAACAAGGGCTTGACGCCACAAGGAAGGGAAAACACCGGTGTAAAGGGAAAAGTTAATTATGTGGGAGATTGCAGGAAGGAGTTGATCAAGAGCCGATACAATCATATGGCGGCTGATATCGTCACAACCCACGGCTTTGAATTTAATTGAAAGGATAGTCTTTTTGATCTGGTCCTGTTAGTCTAGTGGTTAGTGACCCTGACTGCTAAGACTGAAGTCGTGGGTTCGATTCCCACCCAGAACAAATCTTCGTGTGATGAGCACAATCATTTGTTCTGTGTCTGGGTGTAATTTATCTATAATATGTATGTATTTAGAAATATATAAGTATATTTATCAGTTGTCTGGTTACCATAGTACAGGCTCTGCCTAGTTTGGGATCAGATAACGTTGTGTTGGTTGTCCTAAGATATTTATTTATTTATTTATCTCTCCTGGGTCGACTGGGGTGAAGATAAAGGGGAATAATTTTAAACTTTCTACCCCTTTCCTCATGAACGCGTAGAGGTATTAAACACTATAGGTTTGTACGGAACCCTCGGTGCGCGAGTCCGACTCGCACTTGGCCGGTTTTTTCTTTGAATGTGTTACTTGACACGCTACCGCATATCTAGATTTGGCTTTGAAAGCGGTTTTATTTCGTAACAGTTAGGTCCTATTGTAATGCACTAGTCGATACGATACTAAACGTTCCATAAATTAGCAAAAGATTACACAGGTTACATTGACACTAAAAAAAAAAAAAAAATCCTTTAAAAATCTGATGTAGG
The DNA here is from genome assembly GCA_947507805.1 of Aporophyla nigra. Classification (NCBI taxonomy): domain Eukaryota; kingdom Metazoa; phylum Arthropoda; class Insecta; order Lepidoptera; family Noctuidae; genus Aporophyla; species Aporophyla nigra. The sequence goes on along the minus strand of OX382309.1, from coordinate 15,140,222 downwards.
TACTCTAAACATAAGATTTTTTTCAAATACAAACACTAATTTCTGAAAGAGCTAGACTAAGATCTAGATATACCTACATAAACTCACAAGGCAGCATGTGGCGAGCCGTTGGCAGTAACGACTCTACTGACTATATCTTCCGCGAGAAGCCTTGTTTTTCTTTAATTGACCAGCCAGAGTGAAAACTGACGAGGACACGTGACTGACGCTGGCATGGCCACCAACAAGGATTTGAGTTTTGATAACATATAAAATAAGTCACCAAATAGCAGAATGAGTCGGTACTTGGTTCAAAAGTTATAAGGGTTTATAGGTGGCCGATCTGGAGTGAGCCTACCCCAGCTTGGCCCATTTGAATCTCGAGTACGGCACCTAGGGAATATCTGTTTGCTCCAAAATGTTGTCGCTAATTAGTCTCAATTTTTCGCGATGTCACAAGTCAGGTCTTAGTTTTGAAGATATAAGGAGTCAAATTTTTAATTAAGGTATAGTCCAAGAGCTAGATCGAAGAGTTTATGAAAAATTGCCAAGAAAATTTTGTTCTATTAATGAATTTGGCAATTTTCGTGAAGTCTTCGACCTAGCTCTTGGTCTATACCTGGTGGTACGCATGCTAAATATAAATGAAAGGTGCTAAAATTTTCGACTATCCTCTTGCAACCTACATTCTCTTTAATCTGACTTACCTGCGTAAGTCGGCAAAATAACTCCTAATTATGTGTGAAGAGTCAAAACAAAACCTTATTTTACGTAAATTTATAGAATACCTTCCGGAATATATTTAGAGAATTTATGATAATGAATGATGTTGAACACCACATCAAAACCCATTGCGAAGTTTAACCTTTAATATTCAGGTGGATCCACGCGAGACGCAGTGGCTTTTTAATTTTTACTGTATGTAATGTAAAATAATTTTTGTGTATAATATTTTTTATGTGTATAATAATTTTTACTGTATTTACGGCATTCAACCGGCTCATAGAATAACGTGGTCAACATAGACACGAAAAGCGGCTTTAATTTATAATGCTGGATTTTAAATAGATTAACGAGAATTTAAGTTCTTTTCTACTAATTGTATACTGGTGATATGGATATGCAGTACAAAAATACAATGATGAAAAAAATATTTAATTAAAGAAAGAATACCACACGTAAAGAAAAAGAAAATAAAATTTATACTAATACTAAACCAATACACGCTCAAAGGTTTCACATAGTTATCCAGTTCATGTCCTTAGAGAAATATATTAAATTATGCTAAGAAATGGTGGTTTAATCATTATTACAATATAAATAAAATATAAAATGTCAGCTTAAATCTACAAGATTCAACCATGTCAATATATATTTTTGGTATAATGGTTTGATATCAAGTCAATTTACTATTCTTCTGAACGTTAACCAATTAGACCCCACTCTAAATCCACGTCTAAGATTTCACCCTAAGCCTGTAAATTCCTTTCATCCATAGGGTGGGTTCTCGGATATGCGTTTCCGCGTATCCACTTTAGGGTGTATTTTTTTGGGGTGGATAAAGCGAATAACTGTCCAATTAGTACTAGATTATTACAGTATGTATGCACTATGTACAAACCATTTGATTCGTATATTATTGTACACGCATTAAGACATATAAAACAACGGAACTTGTTGGTAATAAACTGATTAAGAGTTAGCTTTTCATAATTTTAACAACATTGTTTTATACTTACTCAGTCTTAATTAGTAATGTCACATTGTTTTACACTACAATTATTCATTTTTGTATTTATTAGCTAAAGCCTCTAACTTAGACATATTTTTTTGCAAGTCAGCATTTTTATCTAGTTTCAGGTAAGTATTATTTCTTATTTCATGTAATTTAACCCAATCTGGTAGCTCCTCTGTGAGAACTTTAATATCTCTATGCAGGTCATTTGCTGAAACATTTGCTTTGAAGCTACTATCCAACTTTGAGAGGATTATGTTTAGTGCCAGAACGTTTTTCCTCTCAGTCACAAAGATATTGCGAAGTGTGCGAGCAAGATCTGGTAGGCGACAATACACCAAATACTTTTGGTCATGTTCAGACGACCTAGTCATGGCCTCAAGTGCTTTAGCAGCCTGTTTAGCTTTTACCTTCTCTAGGAGAGCAGTAGGCAGATTACGAAGTGCTGGATTCAATATTGTAACTGCACTAGTGCTTGGCTGACTTGTCTGTGTACTGTTACTCTTCATTCCGTTTACAGAAGTATTTGGTTTACTATCTGTAATACCAGTTGCTGCCTTTTCTTGCTCGGTGAGTCCACGGGCCTGAGCTTGAGCTAGCTTCTCTAAAGCTCTCTCCATTTTTGTATTACATTTAAATAATTCGCGCGCCTTGGCTAACACGTCTTGAGCACTTGAGAATTTCTCGACATTTGGCATTTCAGGCAACTTGCCACTCTCAACTTCTGGTACCTTTTCAATATCGAATTCAGGATGCCAACGAGTCAATTTATCATCAGGGATCACCATTGGAGGATCAAGGGTTTGTAAATATTGAGCATGGTGTTTCTTTACTAACTGAAGCAAAATATCGTAAAAGTATCTGCGCCTCTCGAGTAGCACACTTGGATTCATAACCTTAATATCATTAGGAAAGTTAGGTGATATTATTAGTTCATATTGTTCCTTATGAGATGAAGCACAGAAATTCTTCACCTTTTGAATTTCGAAATTGTAAAAATCAGGCACTAAATGCTTTATTTGGGCTAAATGTTTTTGGGTGAATGAACGTTTCAGCATCTCTTGGACCGAGGGCTTCAGTTTAGCAAAGGTTATCTTTTCATTTCTGTTATAGAGTAAAGCAACAACAGTCTCCATGCCACGGAACAGTTCAGCAAGGAACCTGTATTGATGAGGCAGCGGCAAGCTGCTGGAAGATGTGGCAAGTGCTGCATGTCGGATGTATGCTGGAACCTGAAAAAGAGATAACAGACGTTTATAAAACAACCGAAGTGCATGTGGGACCCTAGTTAACTTATTAATGTCCCCAATGTTGGGACATAGTACGCCATAATAGTCGGCTGGTAGATGTAACATGTCTTCGTATTTTCGGTTCTAGGACATGCCGGTTTCGACCTCACGTTATTTTCCTTCACCATTTTGAGAGTAGTGATATATAATAATTTCACTATCATCATCATCATTTCAGCCGAAAGACAGCCACTGCTACTTTCTCGCATCCAGCGGAATCCTGCGGCCGTCAGGTCTTCAGCCCACCTTGTGGGAGGCCTTCGAACGCTACGTCTTTCAGTACGCAGTCGCCACTCCAGAACCTTAAGCCCTATCTGTTCTGTGAGTAATGTGCCTTACTGACTGTCACTTAAGTTTAGCAATTCTTCAGGCTATGTCAGTAGCCATGGATCTTCTACAAATTTATATCTGATTCGACCGCGCAGGGTTAACTCCAAGCATAGACCTGTCCACTGCCCTTTGGGTAACTTTCAGCCTTCTTTTGAGGCCCATTGTGAGCGACCGCGTTTCAGTGCCATAGGGCATCACTGGCAACACGCACCGGTCAAAGATATTCGCCTAGAAACACTGCGGAATGTGGAACGAGAAGATATTGCGTCGCGTCCCGAACACTGTCCATCCAAGTCAGATTCTTTCTCCTTTCTCGAAGTTGTACCTACCTAGCGGGACAGTTTGCCCTAGGTAAACATAATCTTCCACTACTTCTAGAGTATGAATATGGTCTACGGTGCTAAAGCCTTTACAGAATCTGGATTGTTCGGAAGGCTGGAAGTCGTCAAAACTTCGCGCGAGACGACTCGAGATTACGCTTGAAAACAGCTTTTAGACATGGCATCAGAAATGAGATAGGCCTACAATTATTAAGCAGGGTATTGTCGCCCTTCTTAAACAAGAGTAAGACCACACCTCTGGTCCATGCTTGTGGCATTTTTCTGTAAAGTTCGACAGAATCTAACAGCTTCTGCAGGACCTTAAAAGTCTTCGGTGTAGCTTAGGTTTTAGCAGATACAATTCTGCTATCATTGGTCATCAGTTTTGCAAGCTGACTTTACCCAATAGATAGGTCGCTTGCAAAGATCTTTGAACCCTTGTTCTGCTCTATCGCAATGAAATAATTTCCACAAAGTATATTGCCTGTCTGGGATTCGAACCTACAACCAACAACTCGGTAAGTCACAACCGTTACCACTGGGCAACCACTGCATTGCTCTAGAACCCTAGTTAAATAGACAAAATGATGTGTTCTTTGACAAAACATTTATATCAAAGACTAGCTGTGCCCGCGGCTTCACCCGCGTGAGGTTCGGTAATTATCACACGGAGACGTACTACCCAGACAAAATATACATTACTATAGCCTATGTTACTCCTTATAATATCAGCTATCTGCCAGTGCATTTCCCGTCGAAATTGATCCAGCCATTTCGAAGATTAGCCGGAACAAACAGACAGACAAAAAAAAAATTGGTTTTTTGATGTAAGAACCGTATATACTTTCATATGCATTTATTGAAAAGCTATTCATTTGAAATTACAAACAGACACTACGATTTTATTTGTTTGTATTGTATAGATCACCACTAGCTCACTATAGCTTAGCATCAAGTTAAGAAAGAGAATAACTGCAATGCCATAGAGGTTGTTAACTACTATTAGCTTTAAAAATTATTAAACTAACCTTGCTTGGACTCTTAATGGGGCTGATAACCACTTTTCTAGGTGATAGAAGAGGCCTCTGTTGAGGTGCAGGCATGGACATGCATTTCTTAGGTGATAGAAATTCATTTTGAAGGAGTGCTTTCTTGCTTGGACTGTAAAAAAAAAATATATATATTCCAGTGCCACAGGGATTCCAAACCTAAAGTGCAGCTTAATTGCTTGCAGTGCCAATATGGGTCAGTGAGTCGTCTTGGCACTATCAACCATAACCTAAATCATATCACTAACCTATTGCTTCATATGTTTGAAGTATTGGTCTGCTTGACAAAATAAATAATGCTCATTGCATTGTTTATTTTGTCAAGCAGACCAATACATATAGTTGAACTGTTAAAATTATAGCTATTCTTACTGGTGTGTTCCGTGACTATCCCGCTGATCCTATACTGATGTGGAAAACTGCTGGGAAGGGGGGTGATAGGGGTGGTCACAAGGGTCACCAGAAATATAAAGAAATAAATCCCCTCTGGGTATTTAAAAAAATAAATGGCATTTTATTAAAAACTAAAAATTTTACACCTTGTGGGGCTATTTTGCTAACTGTACCTACAAAATATTGCTGTATTAAAAAAAAATGCTGATATGTAATCCTCAATAACCCTTTATCAAATTGAAATTTAAAAAAAACAATACATATCTAACCAAGATTTTAAAGAAAATTAAGTTTTTGTCCAGTCAAGGACTTGGTAATTACGATTTCACTCAACTTCCTCCGAGTGTACTGAAAAAAAAAGATTTATTTTTTTATTTTTCTGGTGACCCTTTGACCACCCCTATCACCCCCCTTCCCAGCTATGTAACCTTTTGGGGCACCCTGTATACTCTAACTGGGTGCACAAGGTACAGCCGTACAGTAACATGGAAGACTCACAATAGTTTGGTAAATCTAGCTACCAAGCTTAAAAGGTACGTCCACGAGTTATCCCAACAATAGAATCTTAAAACAATCTTACAACCTGACATTCTTGATTTAGTAGTAGCTATCAGCATTAGATAGGACAATATAATTCATTTGGTATTGCAATATCCATGGTGAGATATGGGCCCTGATGTTATATACTACTTTACCAAATTTATCTACCATTCACACAGTTTGGCCAACACAACTGTGGTATTGGTTTATATACTACCTCTGCTTTGTTTAGGTTTCAAACCGTTGTGAGTTATTGAATACACAGAGTTAACAATCTGTTTATTCATACAGTACACTAAAATTGATTTCTTACAAGTAAAGCTTAAAATGATTAAACTTCCACATACCTGACTGGTACTTCCACATCAATAGACTTGAACTCTCGGAGATTACGCTTCTCGCTGGTTTGTTTGAGTTCGTGTATGCCTTTGCTCAGTCGATCAGCGGTTGCCCTTAATTCAGCTAACCTCGAACTCCCGGCCAATTTCTTCCTTATGTCACCAAGACTTAGCTCTTTCCGAGAAGTGTTAATAACTTCCGCTTTGGAGGCTTCTGTGATTTTAGGTTTGTTAGAGGCATTCACTTTCTTGCCAAACGCTGCTGAGACTTTTGGCTGTATTTGAGTCGTATCTTTAGATGACACGACATGCTGGCTATCAACATGTTTTAATTCTTCCTTTACATTTTCACTTGATTTAACCGATTGCTTGAATTCTCTTGTAACGATTTCATACCTCTTCTTTAGGGGAGCCGTACAAGTGGATAGAATCTTCTTTTCTAGAGTCCGGTCGATGTGAGAAACTTTATTTTTAGAAGTAATAAGATCCTCATTAGCAGGTCTTTTTCTACTATTGAAAAACGAAGTGATAGATGTTTGTGACATGATAGCTTTACTTACATACAATTAAATTTGAGAAAGAATATTTAGAAAGATTGAATGAGTTTTCAACAGCTATTTTTTCCCTCCAAAACGACTGTTTTCTGGCACTTGTGGCGATCGCCGAACAAAATTGCGCGCGTCTGTCAAAACCAAGACGCTTGTCAGAGTTGTCAGTTTTCAAACCGTCATGTTTCGTTAGCCACAAAACAAAAAGTAAGGTCATCATGACATAGACTGCATCAACTGCATGTGTCTATGTCTATGTAACTATGTAGACGTACAAATGTATATAAAGTCAACGGTATATACATTTATATGAGACGAATTAAGGGGGATGCTCCGACCAGTCCGAGAATTTCAAAATTTCTTACGTTTTTTGCAATTTGCAGGCCAGTGCTAGGTTGTATGTTGATTAAAATATTATTCGCGCCTATAAGACGTATGTCGTTACAGAATTATAATCATCAAAATCATCAAGCTAAATCTAAACTGATAAGTAACAAAATTAGTATTTCAAACAATAAAATAAAAGCTGTCTGGGAGGTAATTAATAAAGAAACTGGAAACACAAAACAGCGACATCAGAATGAGTTGACTCTAAAAATTGATAATAAAACTATTTCAGATAAGTTAAAAGTTGCTGAGACCCTTGAAAATTTCTTTACCAACATTCCAATAGAAGTTACGAAATCTCTCGCCTCATCATCTATATTAGCTGAATCTCTTCTTAAAGAAAACTTCAACAAGGACATTCCTAGTTTTAAATTCAAACCCATTTCTATTGCCACAATTAAAACAACATTTAAAAGTCTTAACATAAAAAAACACAGAAGACTTATGGGGTATTTCGGTTAAAGTTCTTGAAAATATCATCGACACCATTGCTCTTGTCTTGACAGGTATATTTAATCAATGTTTAGACCGCGGTACATTTCCTGATTTAATAAAATATAGTAAAGTAGTACCAATTTTCAAATCGCGTAGTAAAACTGATCCCTCTAATTATAGATCTATATCTGTGTTACCAGCATTGAGTAAAATTTATGAAAAAATCATGCTGGACCAGATGTTGGCTCATTTCAACTCAAATGGGATTTTACATAGTCGACAGTTTGGTTTCACGAAAGGTAAGTCGACGAGTGACGCGGGAGTAAAACTTATCAGTCACATATTAGAATCCTGGGAGCAGTCCCAGGATGCAATTGGCATTTTCTGTGACCTCTCAATAGCGTTCGACTGCGTTGACCACAATACACTGATCTGTAAATTACACCACTACGGAATTCGTGGACAAGCTGCCGATCTGGTTCTTTCCTATTTATCGAACAGACAGCAAAAAGTAAACGTTGGCGGGGCTACGTCCTTGGGGTCTCTTGTTAAGATGGGCGTGCCGCAGGGTTCAATTCTTGGCCCTTTCTTATTTTTAGTTTACACTAGCTTCTGCCCGCGACTTCGTCCGCGTTACATTTCTTGTTCCCCCGACCCTTCCCGTCGCGTCGAATCGCCTACCCGTGCGATTTTCCCCGTTTTTGCAACATTTTTCATTATGATTCTTTTTTGTTATACCACGTTTTATAGTGACTGACGTTACATGTCAAGTCACACGGGAATGATGTCGAACGGGATAAAAAGTATCCTATGTCCTTCTCCTGGCTCTAAACTACCTCCCTGCCAATTTTCAGCTAAATCGGTTCAGCCGTTCTTGAGTTATAAGTGAAGTAACTAACACGACTTTCTTTTATATAATATATAGATTAATGACCTTCCTTACATGATAGCTAAGTTCTCGCATATAATTTTGTTCCCTGATGACACTTCACTTATTTTTAAAATAGATAGAAAAGACAGGGATTTCTTACATGTTAACGATAGTCTAGCTATTCTTTCGAAGTGGTTTGCAGCTAATAATCTCTTACTTAATGCGAACAAAATGAAATGTATTAGGTTCTCATTGCCAAATGTTCCCCAAGTAGATTTAAAAAAACTTGATGGCAAGAAACTAGATGCTATTTCGGAAACTGTATTTTTAGGAATTACTCTAGATTCGAAACTGCAGTGGGGTCCCCACATTAGAGCTATTTCAGGTAGATTAAGTTCAGCTGCATATGCAGTAAGAAAAATTAGGCAGTTGACCGATATAGGTACAGCTCGATTAGTATGCTTCGCTTATTTCCACAGTATTATGTCTTATGGCGTTCTACTGTGGGGTTCTGCAGCTGACGTAGATTCAGTTTTCATTTTGCAAAAGAGGGCAATCCGCGCAATCTATAAAATGACGGATATACTGACTCTTCCCTCTCTTTATATCTTTGAATGTATTTTGTATGTTCGCAAAAATTTAGGCCTTTTCAAAATAAGAAGCGATTTCCATAACATAAATACGCGTAGTAAAAATGAAATTGTGATACCAAAATTTTGATTAACTAAAACTAGTAAATCATTTCTTATAAACGCTATCCGCTTCTATAACAGGTTGCCAAAGTCTGTTACTGAACTTAGCTATGGAAAGTTCAAATCACACATCAAACGTGTCCTTATCAAAAAAGCATATTATAAGATAAAAGACTACGTTGAAGACAAGGAAGTTTGGCAATAATTCCTTCTGCACATGTGGCTTCCCTGGTAGCTCATTACAGGATGACCTGTGTCTATTAACTGCTCCCGAGTGACGATGTACATTTTGTATTCAAGTTTTTCAGTTTTTACATTCTTTCACATTTACTCATTTTTGAAATTGTATACCTACAATTGTACATTGTACTCTTTAATATTAGTTGTCATGGCAATAATGACATTTGGTTTAAATAGTGTATTATGTCTTATTTATGAAATAATATTATTTATGTAGATTATTTTATACTTTGTGAATGTGAGAACGTTGTAGGCCTTGTAGACTGTAGACAATTTTCTATCTTATTCAGTACCTGGTACTTATTGACAGGCCTACACTGTCCTCCCATACTATTAACACTGTAATTTGAAACAATTGTAAAAACGAATTATTTTTAAAAGAGTAACCGTGGAGTTTCTTGCCGGCTCTTCTCCATAGGAACCAACTATTTGGAACCGTGCACCTAGCTTCTGACGTTTCATAAGTGCCCATGTAGGTTTATATGAAATAAAAATATTTTGATTTGATTTGATTGATCAATACAACGCTCTAAGTTCATAAAGCTGTAGGAATGACTTTTTCTCTTTTTTTTTGTTCTTAGGCTTTTATAAACTTGGAGGGTTGTATTGGCGATTTTGATGATTATAATTCTGTAACGACATACGTCTTACAGGCGCGAATAATATTTTAATCAACATAAAACCTAGCACTGGCCTGCAAATTGCAAAAAACGTAAGAAATTTTGAATTTCGCGGGCTGGTTTGGAGCATTCACCTTAAGGTGAAAGATCCAAGGTAGCCCGCGAAATGCAAATTACGTTACATTGGTAGCAATTTGCAGGTCAATACCAGCTTTTTGTTGAACAAAATATGTCTCGTGGCAGAAACACATATGGCTTTACTTAATTAAAATCACCAATACCACTCTCTAATTTTATTTACACTACATTCAGCTTAACACTGACCTGCAAATTGCAAAATAAACGTATGAAAATTTTAATTTATTTATTTGGCTATTTTGGAACTTTTACCTTGATGCGATGCTATTCGACTCGACTCTGATTTTGTTTGCTAGACCAAAATTACAGCTGTTACTTTGGACTTTTCACAACAAAGCTCTATCGCAGATTCACAGCTGTCATTTTAATCGAGCAAATTAGTGAACACTAGCCTTTATTTTATAATGGACTAGCTTTTGTCAGCGGATTCACCCGCGTGTAGAAAAAAAATTATCCCATGGAAACGTACTATCGGGATCAAACATGAAAATCCAGTTATAAACTATCTGTGTACCAAATTTAATACAAATTCGTAGGATTGTTATAACTAATTAAGTAATTAGTCACTTAATTGATATAAATTTGCATCAAAAGTCTGTTTATTATTGGGATACGCGCCTTTTTTCGCGGGATTGACACCTCGCAAATCAACCTAGGTTGTCGGCTGATTAACCGGATTTGTTAGGGCTTAAAAACTTAAAACTAAAGTGACTACACACTTAGTGCACTCCTGTAGGGTACTAACCTTGGCTTAACGCGTCGCTGAAAAAGAGCAGCCAATAGCTATGCCCGCGATAATCATTCCGATCCAGCTTGGCCCTTGCCACGCTGGATCGGAATGATTATCGCGGGCATAGCTATTATTAAAAGACATAAAAGAGGAAATATAATAGGAGATATTGCTCTTTTGTCTTTTAATAATAACTATTATTAAAAGTCATAGAAGAGGTCCTCTGCTCATATTCCTCTTCAAGAGGAATATCTCGCCATACATATTATTGTTATATTTCAAAGGAATTCGGCAGCGTTTTGCAAGCTCCCATGTGGCTTTACTTTTTCTGACATTTTCAAAAATTGTCGTCGTATTGAACCGATTTATACAAACTCTTGACAAATTATAAACAACGTATTTTTTCAGTTAATCACAAACAGACAGACAGACGCGGCGGGGACATTGATTTTAAAATATATAGTGATTAGACAACTTAGGAGCCGATGTCGTGTTAAAGTCATCATGGGTTGAACGTGGAAAAGGGATAGTGCTATTTACCCTGTATAGCTCTATGTCTCTTACACTGGAACAGTGATGGATGACTATAGCATGCCATAGTACGGCGACCGTACCTACTATGCCGTGCCAAAGTTATCACATCAAAGTTTGGTGAAAGTCCAATGAAGACCTTCAGAATAATAATCAATAACTCGCTACTAATCGCTACGATTTTTATTTCATAGCTGTTTATATTACTTTTTGTTCTGTTTTCAAAATAAACTGTATAAAATTAGTGGTTTTCGTTTTAAAAGAACAAAAATCGGCCAAGTGCGAGTCGGACTCGCGCACCGAGGGTTCCGTACAAACCTGTAGGTATTTACGGTTTATGCATAAGGTTTATGTTTATGAAATTATTTTTTTTGTTTTTTAAATTTTTATATTTGAGTTGACTGAATGAAAGGTAAATTGTGGTTTACGATTTATAACGTATTAAAAAAAAAAAAATTAATAGATCTCGTTCAAACCAATTTTCGGTGGAAGTTTACATGGTAATGTACATCATATTTTTTTTTTAGTTTTATCATTCCCTTATTTTAGAAGTTACGGGGGGGGGGGACACATTTTACCACTTTGGAAGTGTCTCTCGCGCAATCTATTCAGTTTAGAAAAAAATGATATTAGAAACCTCAACATCATTTTTAAAGACCTATTCATAGATACTCCACACGAATGGGTTTGATGAAAATTTTTTTTTTGAGTTTCAGTTCTATGTATGGGGAACCCCAAATATTATTGTTTTTTTTTTCTATTTTTGTGTGAAAATCTTAATGCGGTTCACAGAATGCATCTACTTACCAAGCTTCAATAGCATAGCTCTTATAGTTTCGGAAAAAAGTGGCTGTGACATACTCGGACAGACAGACATGACGAATCTATAAGGGTTCCGTTTTTTGCCATTTGGCAACGGAACCCTAAAAAGGCATGCACGACTCTGTATTAAACTTGACTAATTTTTGTTACAAACATTATAAAATATTTGACTTCATTTGGCTTGTATGTTAAATACTACTGCCCGTAGTTGATAAATATATGATTAAAAATTATTCAGGGGAAAATATACCTATTATTAACACCCATCCTTTGCCAAGTTGCTTATAGTTGTTAGTTTGTTGGCGAACTTGGAACCTTTTTTACATTTACGATTTTAGTGGGGATTTTTTAGGCATGTACAAGTATCTCCGAGACCATAGACTAGGATTATGTATGTCAGTATTTCTTAATTAATCTTAAGGTGAATGCTCCAACCAGCCCGGGAAATTCAAATTTTCTTAGGTTTTTTGCAATTTGCAGGCCAGTGCTAGGTTGTATGTTAATTAAAATATTATTCGCGGCTGTAAGACGTATGTAGTTACAGAATAATAATCATCAAAATCACCAATACAACCCTCCAAGTTCATAAAGGCGTAGGAACAAAAAAAAACAGAAAAAGTAATTCCTACAGCTTTATGAACTTAGAGCGTTGTATTGATGGTTTTGATGATTATAAATCTGTAACTACATATGTCTTACAGGCGCGAATAATATTTTATTCAACATACAACCTAGCACTGGCCTGCAAATTGCAAAAAACCTAAGAAAATTTGAATTTCGCGGGCTGGTTGGAGCATTCACCTTAAGGTTAATTAAGAAATACTGACATACATAATCCTAATTATTCTGTGGCTTATCAATCAGTCAGATATTCTGTTAACCCGCTTGTGGTATATATATTCTGTGCTGTATACAACCGTAAAGACATTGTTGAACGTTGTTGATGAACACGTTAAAAATACAAAATGTATTATGATTTTTTGACGATTCCTGTTGGTTTGCGGGCTTCATTCCAATATTTTGATACTTAGTGAATGATGAAATAAAGAAGAAAATAATGCCACCTAAGGAAACTGCAACGCCTGGAACCAAACACGATAAAAGAAAAAGTATAATTATACCCAGCAGACACAATTACACTCCTCAGGACCCTAAGGACCATACAGGTGTTGAAGAAACAGAAATCACTGCACAAATATCATTACCACCGGAAGGAGGATGGGGATGGGTAGTAGTTACAGCAAGCTTTATTACCATTTTCGTGTTAGACGGCATTTTCTTCACGTTTGGCAGTATATTTCATGATATGGCAGATGATCTTGCAGTTGGAGAATCTCTGGTGGCTCTTGCCAATTCTGTAGCCGTAGCAGTGTACTTTATGGCAGGCCCTTTAGCGTCTGCGCTTATTAATAGATTTGGCTTTCGAGCTATTTCTATGAGCGGTTCAATTATATCTTCTATGGCTTTCCTGTGCACATATTTCTCCACTAGTTATCTAGCAGTCCTAATATTATATGGATTGATTGGTGGATTTGGAGCCTGCCTCTCGAGTATGGCCTCTGGATTAGTAGTTGGTTTTTACTTTGAAAAACTTCGATCTTTGGCAATGGCGATATCAAGTGTTGGTTCCAGTGTTGGTATCATGATTATGTTTTCCCTAAATACACAAATCATAAAAGTAGTTGGATGGCGTGTACTTATGTTGCTGCATGCTGGACTTTTAGGCACAGTTTATTTTTATGCTATGACGTATCGACCGTTGCTCTCTTTAACTGTTACGGCGACAACTGCTACAGATACAGACACAGATCCTACTCGTACAGTAACTTATTTACCAAGTTTGGCGGCTATCAAGGCATCACCATCCTCTACGAAAAGAGACACGAGGAAAGACAGTCCCATAACAAGTGCTGCAGAACGACTGTTTAGTGCAGTATCTAATGCCCACTTTCCAACTGCAGCTGCAGTGATTGGAGAAAGTGCAGTGCCGACACCTTCTCCGAATAAAGCGGGTCCATCCACAGCAGTTGCATCGAGACTAACATTAACAGCTCAAGGTCCTCAAGATGGAGTCAGTCGTAAACAGCTAAAACAAGTTCAATCTATGATAACCAAATCCAGGTCAAGTTTGCAAAATGAAAAAATTGAGAAACAAAATGAAATAAATTTAATCATCGAAGAAGAAGCTCCGCAAAAAAAGTGGTGGCAAAAGCTGTTTCATTGGGAGCAGGAGGTCTCACAAGCTCGACCAATGTATCGAGATGATGCTTTCTATGCAGGTAGACTAGATCAGTTACCAGCTTATCAAAAAAGTATGATGGAAACCGCGCCGGAAGAGAGAACTGGACTTGAATATCAATTGGCAGTTTCACGTGCCGTAACTGCAGCGGAGTTGAAGGAAAAACGGGGTGTTTTCACAACTGCTGTTAGAAGGATTCTTGCTACAATGATGGACCCAAACCTCCTTAAAAGACTTTCATTTTTATTGTTATGTACCAGTGGTTTCTTCACGTATTTAGGATATTTAGTGCCTTTTGTATTTCTACCAGATAGAAATATGAGCGTTGGCATTGCTCCCGAACATTGTGCTTTGTTTGTAAGTGTCATCGGTTTCGCAAATGCATTAGGCCGCCTCGTTGTAGGGACATTGGCCATGAAATACAATCCAGTGACTTTGTATTTAATTGTGTGTTTAATATCTGGAGTATCGATACTCGCATTTAATTTTTCATATAACCTTATGTATCAGTATGTGATATGCGTAATATTTGGATTTCATGTTGCTAGTTTAAGTTGCATACGAAGTGTAGTAATAGTGCATTTGTATGGATTAGAAATGTTAACTAACGGAACTGGAATAATGATAATGTTTCAAGGTTTTGGAAGTCTAATAAGTACACCAATATCCAGTGTACTAAAAAATATGTTTGGATACGCAGTTTCCTTTTATGTAGCGGGGATTTTTGTTCTCATAAGTGGTTTAGTTTTAATACCAGTACGTAAATTAAATGAACAGGAGAAAAGTAAAATAAATGTACCGCCTGAACAGTCTACGACGGCTAAGGCTACGCCTACGGCAACGCCGAAAAAGATATAAATCAAATCAAATCTTTGGAAAAAAAAAATGTTTTATTTTTTTACTTAAAGCCCCAGTTTTATAGACGCCCAGCACATCCCATTGGTACAGTCAGCCGCACATCAATGGTAAAAATTTGACGTAGACACCTTTTTTGACGCCTTTATGTCGTAGAATTAAGGGTGATTTTTGTAATGCGATTGTTACCACCGATGTGCGGTTCAGTGTACTCACTGTAACGAAAACTTCCGAATGAAGCATGTCATTGTACATACGGTAAACATGAGTAAGTATCTACCCACCAGATTTCTGGATTGTTTTGTCTACATCCATTGTCCATTTTATGGATCCATACATAACGTCACGCCTTGTTTCCCCGAAGGGTTCGGCAGAGGTGTACCAATAGTACACCCACATTTCACCTGTTATGTTTAAGTCCCATGTAATAGGGGGCGAGTCTATTGCCATCAACCGGGCACAAATCCAGACTCCGGGCTGCTACAAAGAAATTCCAGATGGAAAAACCCAATAACACTTTGCCTGACCAGGGAATCGAACCCAGCACCTCATGCTCAGCAGTAGCTTGCAACCACTAGACCAACGACAGAGTCAAAATACGATCCATCATACGATAAACATTTCAAGCCCGCGGGGAATGTTCAACACCGTCTACCAGGCCTAGCGTGTGGGCATTACACAAGTGGTCTACGCGATAGAAGCAAGGAGAGACACGGTCACTCATATACCTACGTATTCTCTCCAACAGCACCTCAGTTCTCCAATTCTTAGGGTAAATCTATATTATCTCGAGACTAACACAATGCGCTAGGATGATTAACGGTATCTAACCGCAAAACAGTGACACTGCAAAGAAGGACACAGCAGATAGCTAGGTAATGACCCAGCTTAAGAACTGGCTATAAAAACATCCAGCACCTCAGTCTGTGTGTGTGTGTACCCGAAGCAGTCAAGCAGCAATGCAGGTGGCTACAGAGGTTCTCCCACGTACAAACGGACAACTGGTGGACTTCGACACTGAGTTCCAGGCTGCCCAGAGATGCTATGCTATTCTTAAATGGCAGGCTAACCAGACACTGCTTTCTAAAAAAACACTTCCACACAATATGCATAACGCACAGTCCTCTATGCAGGAGTCTGAGAAAACCTTTGCGCAAGTGCTCTTTGAATGCTCAGGCGTCACCAGATTAGACAGGACTAGAAAGCTTCGCGGTACCCCTGACCTTACATAGATGTTCTTAACAGACCAGGGAGATCTAATCAACTTCGCAAGGGAGGTGGGCTGGTTGGAATAACCACGGATGGCTGGCCAACGCACAACGATCTATCTTAAGGACTCGCGGAAATCAAATCCTTTAAAGAAGAAGATGGATCCATGTAAAGCTTGAAAACATAGTACAAACACTTGTCTCAAAAACCTAATACACAGGTAAATCTAATGTCGTAATTATCCTAACACCACAGGGTGTGAATGGTCTGATCAAAGAAAGTAGTTTTTATGCAAGGATATTTTGGGATAATATTTCTGTGACTATTGCCTTTGCACCAAAACATTCAATTTCAGTTTAATTTATTCACGAACAATTTTCATTGTGTTTGAAACTACATATTAAAAAAAAAACAAAGTAGGTACTTATAATACACGTAATACAGTGGTCATTATAAACATTAAAATAAAAAAATCTCTTATAGTAATATTATTAAATGTCAACTCACTAAAATTAGGATCAGAAAAAGCAATTATAAAGTAAATATTCATTCAACATTATTTAGATGTTTTGAACCATAACACAAGAAACAAATTTCATAACTTATTTTGTTGAATGTGCGTTCGCGACAACATGCTGCAACATTTGGATCAGCAAGGTGAGTGACAGACAGTCTGAGACAGAGTATACAGGGTGTTTGGTAGATGGGTGCAAAGCCTAAAGGGGGTGATATCTTAGACCATTTAGAACGTAATAAGCTAAACTTGTCTCAGACGAAGTCTGTTCCTTGTATTTTTTTTAAACCCTAAGGTTTTTAACAATAATACCCATTTTTTTGAGATATCTGCGTAAGTAGTACCTCAAAAGAAAGGGCAATAACCAAGCATGTTTTTAAAAAGGTTTGAACGACTGAGGCTATTTTTTTATTATGACGTAAACAAAACATTTTCTTGATTTTTAAAAGTTCCTTAAACTTAAATATGGCGTAGAATGTTTCTCTGATGACACAGATGCTTGGGATTTATTTTGTTTGAGTAATCATACATTACATAAATAAAAAATAATAACATAACAGCTTTTACTGGACATTATTAACAATTAATTTGAAAAAAAATGGGTATTATTGTTAAAAACCTTAGAGTTTAAAAAAATACAAGGAACAGACTTCGTCTGAGACAAGTTTAGCTTAATACGTTCTAAATGGTCTAAGATATCACCCCCTTCAGGCTTTGCACCCATCTACCAAACACCCTGTATATGTTCTGTGCAAGGTTCTGTCTGAGTAGGGTTGCCTCCTTTTTTTCTTGCAATTAAAGTACATTGGTTATTATAGGTAAGAAAACAAAGTACAAAGTATAAAAATAAAGTATGATTTATTTCTCTTTATTATTATATTTAAAAACATTTTTTTTAATTGCTTTTTGCTGTTTATCTATATAAAATTCAGAGTCTTGAGTGACTGACTGATATACAACACACAGCCTAAACCACTGGTCTTAGAGACATAAAATTCGGAGGGTGTGTTCTTTGTGAAGAGTATGTATCCACTAAGAAAGGGTTTTATGAAAATCCATCCCTAAGAGGGTGAACTGGGGGATTGAAATGGTTAATTTGTCGACATCCACGCGAGCGAAGCCACGGGCAGAAGCTAGTATTACATTACGTTTAACGAAAAAGTACTTACGACTAAACTATTCAAAATCCCAAAAAAAAATGAAATCTAGCAAAATAAAGTACTTTTGTGTACTTTATTCATATTGTTCTCATAAAGTATAGAGTACAATTATGTGAAATAACGTACAATACTTTATTATAAAGTACGGGTGGCAACCCTATGTGTGAGTGGCAATCCAAGAGTACTCTAACGCTACGTCCTACGTAGGCGGATCAAAGCGAACGCGATTATGAAGCGGTGACACGCGAACTCAACGCGATGCGGTGCGACGCGGCGGCTATGTCCTACGTGCATGCGAATCGTCTCGCACAGCCGCCACTGACGCCGCCGTTCAGTGGGCACTGTGGATTTGTCATGGACGGACGGAAACAAATTTATTGGAAAATTCATATCTTAAATATCAAATACTCAAGAAGTATGAACGGCGAAGAAGTGGGACTAATGTTGTATACTTAGAAAGTCCCAGTTAATTTGGCCCAATCCTCCCATTCGCGGTATAATAATAACCGGTTGTGATATTTTATATTCCTTTTATCCTATAATATAGGACGTTCGTGGATAGCATTAATTAAAATTTCTATAAACCCGAAATTATAACCAAAAAAAATAAATACGACGGCACCGCATCCAGTTCGCGCGAAAATATCAAGCCAACTGATCGCGTTCGCTTCGTTTCGCGCCGCTCCGCACCGCAAGCATGTGCGTTTGGGCACGTAGGACACTTCAATAGGTTTCGACTGTTTGTTGTTTTCGCGCCGCGCCGCGCCGCTTCGCGTTCGCGTCTAGATCGCTCACGCAGGACGTCGCGTAAGCGCTAAGATATTGGGTGACAATTACGAACGCATTTGTCGATACTTGGGCTAGCCTTTGTCATAGATCTCGCGGGTGGAAAGATTGATATTGACAGACAAAAAAAGTTTTGAACACGGACGGACAGAGTCAATTTCACAACTGTTTACCATCAAGGCCCCAAAACGCCAAAAGCTGCTAGTGAACGTTAAAACGTTCACTAGCAAGGTAAACAAATCTAAAACTTGAATCGAACGTTCTAACGTCAAGATGTTTTTAAGGATGTTTTAGAAAAACTTGTGATATGAAATTGCGCTGTGACGCTGTCATGTGAAAAGACCAACGCCAATTTACTGTTATGCTAGGTACACACGCAGCGCGTTTAGTCGTCTGCGACAGGTGAACTTGAAGGCTATGCAATGCTGACGAGCGATAGGGCGACTAAAACGCTGCAATTACACGCTGTTTTTCTACAATTTGCTAGTTGCCAAAGTCAGTGTCACAACATACAACATTGTCATACAAACCTGTAGACTTATCATGTCCTTATGACTGAAATTAAGATGTCTTTCACGAAATTTGCAGGCTTACGCTACCGTGTTAAGTAATTTTCGAGATAACTGGTCATTTGGACATCTTCCTTTAATAGACAAAATATGAAATCATCGAAAGGTTCGTTAAAATGTTGTCAGGTTTTCAACGGATTAGCAATGAACGCCATTGAATTTGAGAGTTTTGATTTTAGAGGAAAGTAATAAATACTGACGAAGTCAATTCGAGAAGTTTCCAAAAATTGATAAAAACATTGGGTTTTCCCGAATCCCATGAATTTTCGTCTAGGCTTTATGGGGTGCTAAATTGTTGCAAATAGGTTACACTATAGCGCCTGGAAGGAAAACGTCAAATTGCAAGTCAACCACGGGTCGAAAATATATTTTTATCTATTTGTTCCGGCTAATCCCCAAAACGGCCGAACCGATTTTGGTGAAGTTTGGTTTGGGGATAGGTACTTTGAACTCTAAAAAAAATATAGGTTTACTTTTTATAGACATACCATGCAGGCAAATCTGCAGGTGGAAGCAAGTTATAAGAGAAGAATTGGTTGCGAGCGTGATACACTAGGTTGGTAACTGTACGTCATCGTGCCCACCATTGTACTTAGGCTACTGCTGTCGGAACGACTCATATTTTTTTAAGCCATGTTTTGCGTTTGCATTAGGGCGAGCGACAGGTTCATCAACAACTAAAACATGGTTGTCTTTGGATTCAGTTAGATTTTTTTACTAGCAACATTTTTGAGTTCATGTTCGAGCGCATTTTGTTCTGCGACCGGCCGCCATACTCAAACAAAAAGATTTGAGATGAAAAGATAAATTTATATATATATTGGCGTTGTTGAAAGTGTTTAATTTACTAAATGAGTTCTAAATCAGATGTAAATAGAAGAGTGCTCGCCATTCAGGCGAAAAAGAAACGGCATAAACTCGGTAAAAAGAAAAATCGCGAGGAGGACCACGGGGCTGGTGTACAAGGAAACGGTCTGCGCAACCAGAATCAGAATCGTTTAGAACCTACACATAGCTCTTCCAATGAAACGATCGAAGAGGATGAAGACGAACAATATGCGAGCGACGACGAGGAACAGGAGGACAGCGCCGACTATTGTAAGGGTGGTTACCATCCTGTCAAAATTGGAGACTTGTTCCTGAATCGGTACCACGTCACTAGAAAACTGGGATGGGGTCATTTTTCTACCGTGTGGTTGTGTTGGGATCTTGTTGATAAGCGTTTCGTTGCATTAAAAGTCGTTAAATCGGCGCCTCATTTCACGGAGACAGCCTTAGATGAAATTAAAATACTGAAAGCAGTTCGTGACAGCGATCCAGCGGATCCCAAGAGAAACAAGACCGTTCAGTTGCTTAATGACTTTAAAATAACTGGTGTGAATGGAACCCATGTGTGCATGGTGTTTGAAGTTCTGGGTCACCACCTTCTGAAGTTGATACTCAAGTCCAACTATAGAGGTATACCGCGGGAAAATGTGAAAACAATCATACGCCAAGTACTTGAAGGCTTGGATTACCTCCATACTAAATGTAAGATAATTCATACAGATATTAAGCCTGAGAATGTATTGGTTTGTGTTGATGAATCTTACATTCGCAAGCTGGCAGCTGAGGCTACTGAATTACATTCCTTAGGCTTGAGACTGCCTCATTCCTTGATTAGTACTGCACCAAAGGAATTTCAAGAACAGGTAGTCACTGCTAAAATGAGTAGAAATAAAAAGAAAAAATTAAAGAAGAAAGCAAAGCGTCAGTCTATGTTACTTAAAAAGCAAATGGAACAAATAGAAGAAATGGAAGAACAGAAAAAAGTCGTCAATAACAGTGAGTCAACTCCCATGTCGCAAGACAATGATGACTCACCTCCAACACCTGAAGAGGCCAGTGTGATTGAGACTACCCGCTCTGACAATGAAACTAATATCAATGGTTGTAGCGATGACAGAGATGATGGAGCTGATGAGGAAGCTTTTGATACTGACGCTGATGCAGTTCAGGTAAGATCTAAGCAATATGGCTGTGGAGATGATGCAGGAACCCCAATGTCTGAAGGGGAAATGACTGATACTCCACCTTCTTTTAATTCTCAGTCTACTAAGGGCAAATCTCTTGATAAAAAATTTGATCCAGCTTTTGATATCTGTGACTTAGAAGTAAAGATTGCAGATTTAGGTAATGCATGTTGGGTCCACCGGCATTTTACTGAAGATATACAAACTAGGCAGTACCGATCCCTAGAAGTGTTGCTGAGTGCCGGCTATGGGACCTCAGCTGACATATGGAGCACTGCATGTATGGCTTTTGAGTTGGCCACAGGAGACTATTTATTTGAGCCTCATTCTGGAGATGGCTATAGCCGTGATGAAGATCATCTTGCTCACATTATAGAACTTCTAGGTGATATTCCAAAACGAATCGCAGCCTCAGGAAAATATTCAAAAGTTTTCTTCAATAAAAAGGGTGAGTTGAGGAACATAACTGGCTTAAAACCATGGGGATTAGTATCCGTGCTAACTGAAAAGTATGAGTGGAGTCAGAAAGATGCAGAAGATTTTGCTGATTTCTTAAAGCCTATGCTCGACTTTGATCCAAATCGGCGTGCCACTGCCTATGAGTGCCTTCAGCACCCATGGTTGAAATTGCAAGAACCTGAACAAAACGAGTCTGACAAATAATATTATATTGCTCTCTGAAATGAATGATCATACATTCATGAAATCAGTAGTGTCGACATACAAAGTATTTCAGTCTTATACAATTTTAATAAAAGGTTTATTTATGGATTTCTTTGTGAATAATTTACTTTGTATCTAGATTGTTTTGTTAGCAATCCTGAATTGTTTGAAAATAGAAATTGTGTATGACTACTTATTGGAGAAATGTTGCTGAACTTCTGAAACACAACATGCAAAAGAACAGTGGCAAAGTATATAATACATCAGCTGCTCAGCGTAAAGTTATTATTTGGAAATAATGTATAGTAATTGGCATTTTATTAACCATCTCAAAATACCCAAACTGTACAGATAACTTTAGGAAAAATTGTGATGTATGACATGTAGACAATATAGGTTTTGTCACATTAATCTTTTAGAAATTTAGTTGACATAATGACATAGCTCTGCACTTAATACAACATCCTAGAAGGTGAGGAACCTAATATAAAGGAGTCATGCATGCATGTAGTAGCCATTCAGGAAGTAGAATGTTCACATAGTTTAAGTTTGTGTTTTATCACTATCACAATAAAAATCTCATTATGTAAACTTAGGAGTAAGACAGTATTTGTAATGCCACACCTCCGAGACTGCCTTTTTATATTTCGATGAGTCATCAAAATTGAACAATGGCTGGAATTAAGCTATTCGGAGACGGTATAAGACAGTGTCCTCTAAACCAGCTGATAGTAATAATATTATTTATCATAGATCCCAATTTACATGACCATAATTTGTATTAATTATATCTGCAAAAATTTACATGAATAAAAATGTCAAAACGAGCTTGTTACTATGTTATTTTTTGTTTTTATTTTACGTTAAATTTGTGCTCTATTTCTTACTCAGCCTTTGGTTGTATGAAGGGAACTAGGTCATACTAATATAAGCTAGTTTCCTGATTTGAAAAATCATTGTTTTGTGTATCAAAATAATGATTTTTCATAATCATCTTTAGGTTGTTTCTTAATGGAAAATTGACATAATAACGTAATTCGTCTGTATTTATAAGTAGGTACGGCGATGTAGTAAAGGTGGGGCCGGAAATATTATTGTAAGGATTGCTGGTTGCTCCCGCAAAATTCATTGTGTCTAGGGCTCAGTATTGTGACGCGAGTGTGATACCCGTTACGGTAACGCGCACGCATTGCTACGCTGTTGGTATTATAACAGGTATGTAGGTATGAACATTGTGTTGAATAAACAATGTTATCCATTCCTTTATTTGCCACAAGCTAGAACTAGATACGTCTTGATCTATGTGTGCAGGTGCAGACTGCAGTGTGAAAACAATACACATAATCATCCAGACCATGACTGGACAATGCTTCCATATCTATTCTATACATAAGTAAATAAATTCGTTTTATGTGTCTCTGAGTGACCGTCTAGGTCTTCTAAACTACAGAATAAATTTTGATTCGGATTTCATGATTCTTATAAACGTTGACCATTTATTCGTGAAGGTTTATGTCTATCATTCATGAATATTTAAATTGATTAAAGCACAGAAATGTCGATGTTTTGATGTCGCCATTGCAACTGTGTGACGTCATATAAAATTGTAAGTTACCGTACCTACCACGTACCTACTATCTATCAAATAAGATGATAAATTCTAGGTGAGTACATGAAGAGTTACAAGTCGACATCACACGGACGTAATAATGTCGCGGCGGGATTTATTCGCGCACTGGATTTTCAACTCTCGATGTTGAACCGAGCATTGAGAATTCAACAGAGTGCAGCGCGGCGAGACACGTACATACACAGTGTTCGATTTCCAAGTTTTGATTTATACTGGGCGAAAAAATCTTGCCACGATTTTCTCACTTTACAGAAATGCCATGCGTAACACTCGGCTTAAAATCTTGTTATGTAATTATGGATAAATTGTATTGTTATGATGTTCTATTGCAAAGATCGGTTAGCGGTGTTGGCTTCCCTCTTTCTTATTAGCGTCTTAATGGCAGTCCAGTGGACTCTGCTCAGAACTTGGCTACGTGTTTGGCGCCGTCACTAGCGTTCATCAGTTCCTGTAACGTGCAGCTGACAAAAAACAGGACTATCAAGTCCTCTCAGGACTCAGGACTCAGCACCTCATTTACACTACAAAGTTGAAATCGTCAATAAATCCCTCCCTGAATACCTATTCACAAACATTCGATAGGCTTTCGTATGGAAAATGACAAATTTCCATAACGTGATTGGCCTTGCCCCCGACGGTAAACAGAAAGAAAAGAAAGAAAGAAAACAGCTGTCGGAAGACCAGTGGTGCTTGATTTTAATGGACAAAATTTGGATTTGTGCACAGCAGGACTCCTACGATAACATTGATTGGTGTTCGATTCAGTGCAGAAGCGTATCGAATGGTTGTGAGTAGGTAGCTAAGGACTCGAGTCTTAAAGAAAAACTTGGAACATGAAGATGAGACTTTCGTTTATTCCCGGTGTCCCCGTACGCCGTGTCCCCGTCCTACGGGGACAGCGGTACTTCAATTAAATATTTAAAAAAACTTCCCGTTATCCCCGTTAATATAGTTGAATAAAATAAGTAAAAATTATTGCCCACTGTCCCCGTTTTTTCTTTTTTAACCGTCACATACAAAGTGTTTGGAATATTGGTATATTAGTCTTGGTACCCGTAGGTAGATTAATATAAAGGATTTAGACCTTGTTTTCAAGTTATTTTTTTTTTACCTCAAGTTTAAATTCATTCAATAAATACATTTTGTTTTATTCCCCTTTTCTTTTTCCCATGCTAAAACCTAAGCTTACAACAGAATGCAGATTTAAGAGGACAACGACTCGTGAAAAGCTTACTTCCCATTGTCCCCGTTAGCCGAATGTACGTTATGGGGACAGCGGGAAATAAATTTATTCACGTCCCGCTGTCCCCGTGACGGGGATATGGCATACGGGGACATCGGGAATAAAGGGAGACTTTTAGCTCGGCATTCGAAAAGTTCATTTCATCATCATGCTCGAGTTTTTATTTAAGACACGAGTTCATTTTAATACTCGAGTCCTTTTTAAGACTCGAGTACTTTTAAGAATGACTCGGGCGCGCGTTGATTCTAGACTCCGAGCCTTTTGAGCACATGAGTCTTGCATAATTGAGTCGAGTCTCTAAAATTAAGAGTCAAAGACTCGAGTCCTTTGCAACACTGTTGTCCTTGCTTCGGCCAAACCTAGGTCCGTAGTCTGGAAGCTCTAGATTATCCAATGAGATTAAAATTCTTTTGCGTTTTTAGCAATTTGCTAGTCAGTGCCAGGTTGTAGGTATGTTGATTAAAATACGATTCGCGACCGTAACACGTTTGTATTTATATAATTATGATCATCGAAATTATCTATCCAACCCACTTAAATTCATTTAATTCCATTGAAAGATTATTTCGTAAGTCATCAACAGGCTCAATCATTTCATTTATTTATTTATTTGATATGGACCAATGATATTAATATACAATTGATATGGACTATATTTTTGACTAAATATGTTTAAACCGACTTCAAAAAAAGGAGAATTAAATCTCAAATCGTTAATTTTTTTTATGAATATGGTTGAAATGGTAATTCATCGATGTCTTTATAGGACCATGTCAACCAATTTCGATCATTCTTTTCCTAACGGAAAGGGCTCGCAGAATTTTTATACGTTTCATGTTTGATTAAAATAAAACGTTTCATAATGTTAAATAATATTGGCCAATCTTCTAACATGTTTGGTCTAGAAAAGTCTTATTAACGTAAATCGATCGTTACCTTTGTCTTTTATTTATAACTTAGTACGGCATTCAATATATTTTTAAAGTACGGAGAATAGTCATCATTTCAGCCGTTAGAAGTCCACAGCTGGACATAAGCCTCTCCCAATTTGGTGGAGTTTCCATAATCGCCACGCTTGGCTGGCCATGGCGATCGCAATGGTGGTAAAATGCATAGAGAATGCTGCTGCCCATTCTCCAGTAAGTCCCTTAGTCGCCTCTTACTACTCCCACGGGAAGAAAAGGGTTGGTGCAATTCTTTACGTCCGGCAGGCAACACACGAGAATAAAGTGATGCAAATTTTATTTTTGGGTCATGTGGAACATTTTAATCTTTGACATTTTTAATTAAGATGTTTATCATTTAATATTATGTAGGCTATGGATAAATCAAAATAAATGCGAGCAAAAATCCAAAATTCAGAAATCGGATGACGCTGAAGTTTCAAAAGTAAAATGACAATTTTTTGTTTATTTTTAAAATAGGGAGGCCACGTTTTCGTTCTGTTTTAACCGGTACCGGTTTTTCAAAGCAGACTAATTTGTTAATGAACAAATTGGCTTAATTGGCTCTTTGATTAACAGTATAATCAATTTCTGCTAATGGGCTATCTTTTTACAGGGCTTCCCAAAAAAAAGGAGTGTTATGTGTAAGAAGTAGGTATGTTCAGTAACCTGCGATCTAATTTCAATTTAGAAATAAAAACAAACTATGAGTTTGGAAAAGTAAGAAATCTCTAGAAACGTAAAAAATCCGAATGCGTTCAGAAATAACATCCATTCTGATGAGAAAAAATTGTAGTTGGATGCAGATTGTTAGTTGGTGCACATGTAAGCTAACAGAAAAACGATATAAGAAAGAAAACGATACTAATCGGATTGATGATTATGATTTATTTATTTATCTAATTATGTAACATGATGTGACCAAGATTATTACAGTATAGTGTGCTTAGTACACTAGAACGTAAAAATAACGCCAACAAAAATCACCGTATCATGAAAGTGATATACGTCTGGCGCCTGTGCTTAGCTATATAATAAAAACATGTAATCAAAAACTAATATAGTATAATAATTAATTTAGATACTGAGTACGGTGGGGTTACATGTAGCTTGGTAAATAAAATAAACAACTTAAATTCTCAGCGTTGTACAGACGCCGTATGTTTGTTTTTTGTTAATGGCAACTTTCTTAGAGTATCACTCAGTTTTTTTGTAAGTCTTTGAACAAAGGCTTTTTGCTAATGTAAGTCGACATTAACACGGACGTTATAAAATCTTTGCGGGATGTTTTCGGCCCTGGATTTTTTAACTCTCTGTGTTAAATCATGCATTGAGAATCCAACAGAGTGCAGTGCGAATGTTTCTCAGCGCGTCGAAAATGACAATCGATTTTCAACTCCAGGCGCTAAGTTGTGCGTTGAAGGTCCAGTTCACGAAAAAATCCCGCCGCGATTTTTTTGATAGAATGGCCTGTTCGTCTAGTGGTTAGTGACCCTGACTGCTAAGACTGAGGTCGTGGGTTCGATTCCCACCCAAGACAAATCTTTGTGTTATGAGCACAATCATTTGTTCTGTGTCTGGGTGTAATTTATCTATACTGTATGTATGTATTTAGAAATATATAAGTATGTTTATCAGTTGTCTGGTTGCCATAGTACAGGCTCTGCCTAGTTTGGGATCAGATAACGTTGTGTTGGTTGTCCTAAGATATTATTATATTATATTATTGCGTCCGTGGGAACGTGGGTCCTAAATGGTCCTTTCGCATAGTGTTTTTCACCATTCATCTTGATTGGCACTAAGCAGCAACTTATTGCAAAAAGCTTAAGAAAATTGAATTTCTTGGGCTATGCGCTAAGGTATAAAACATGTATTTTACATGTTGTGGCTACTAATTTTTTTTTCATGTACACCTATAACAAGTTGTAAAGACTAGGTATACACACACACACAAAACACAAAAAAAATATAAAATAGTTAGCAATACTAGTTTAATGCTTCACCAATCGAAACTAGATGGCGCTGATTTTGAATGCTGTACGACTTACTAGTTTTAGATCACAGGTTCGAACCCAGACAGATGCTTTTATCATCATCATAATTTCAGCCGAAAGTCGACCACTGCCCAAGTTCCTTCGTTCTTCAAAACGGTGTTATACAAAGCTTTCAAAACGGTGATGGAAAACATCACGAGGAAGCCGGCATGCCCCAGAACAAAAAAATTGAAGATATGTGACATCCACCGACCCGCACTGGGCCCCCGTGGTGGATAAGAACAACTCATTCCCTCTCAAAGAGATACGGCCTGTGTCCCAGCTGTGGGAGCTGTACAGGTTGATTATGGACAAATGAGAGTTCCGGAAAACGCGTTATAATGAGCAGATTCCATTAGGAATTGCATTTTTTGAACAGTGATTTTCCAAGTAATTTTATGAGGAAACCGTAAAACATTTGGATGTCTTTGAATTAGAAGACGACTTAGAATTAGAAGCCAATTGCTTGACTTGACTGATCATTTTTAACTGTATCCTATAGGATAAAAAGTAGGTTATAGGTAATATCCTATTTAATAGGTTAAAAATGATAAAAAATATGTAAGGACACGTTAAATGTCACAAAAGAGACAATTTTATCATATAGGATACCTATGAAAAGAGGTTTTATGAGATTCTAGGCAGATAGGCACAATTAGAGATGTGTCATTGACGGTTTTTAAATTAATTTAATTTAACATTAATCGTCAATTGTTAACAGGTTGAAAAAGCCGTTAATTCGTTAACGGGTTTTTGAAAGTTCTCCTTTTAGATTTTTCATTACATTAATGTATTAAGTTAAATTAATGTATTAAATAGGTCGAAGGAACTGTCGAAAAAAAACAGTCGTAATCCACAGACCTTAAGTGCTATTTTTGCGAGACTGAATGTTTACAATTATTTCATTTAGCTATTGTAGTAAAAGTGCGAGCGGGAAAGGTATAGGAGCGAAAGGATCGGAAACGAAACTCAGCGCATAAATAACTGCAAGCCTATGATATTATTTCATTGCGAGTTGCGAAAACGTTGACAAAATTTATTATATGAATTTTATAACAGGTTTTGTCATTGAAGAAAAACAGAATATTATTTCATTGCGAGTTGCGAAAACGTTGACAAAATTTATTAGGTTGATTTTTTTAACAGGTTTTGTCATTGAAGAAAAACAGTTAATTCGTTGACGTACTAAAAGCCGTTAATAAAAACAGTTTATTGATTTAACGCCCACCTCTAGGCACAATGGTCGACAACGAATTGGCGACGCTGTTGCGTATGTGGTAACTAATTCAAACTTAACCATTTACTTACTATCTACTGGTTTAGATTATCTGAAATGCAAACTAGCCAATTATGATAACGTTCGTGTTGTTCCTGCTGCCGAAAGTTTGCCAGAGGTCAGAAAATTGGCAGCGTTTGGCGGCTTTATGGCCATTACGGCGCATGCGCAGCAATGGCGGGCGACCTTCCCGCGTCCTTACCGCCAGTCGACGGCTCACGCCGCGCGGTCACACATGTAAACACCGGGTATCAATAATAAACCGATCCACTTTCGCTTTCGTCCGAGTCATCGCGATCCTCCCGTCACAACTAAAGTAGGTACCTACCTAGACTGAACGTGATGTGATATGGTGACGTGAACTGGGTTTACTGAATAGTGACATTATATTATAACAGCGCCGGCGTGAAAATCAGGTTGGTAGAATGTTGATAAATAAGGCACGCAATGAGATTAATTTTTAGAGCAATCAGTGATATTCTAGATACGGGATACTACGGTCCTTATCCTTAATTTTTACGCCTAGTTTAGTCCGATACCGTCGACGGAAATGATAGGAAAGCAATTGAGGTCATGACCTTGAACCCTTGGTATAGGTCATGTAAACAAAAGTTCTGCTGACACTAACTTCTTACCTACTAAATTAATTTCATTTACTTGTACAGGGTAAGTTTTTATCCAGTGCGCAAATTGTAACCATGAATTCAGCATATCATTCTAGACCTCCTTGCTCAGAAATTTTTCGTCGGTTTTACCAAAAAAAAAATCTGCTATTTCATAGAAAAATGCAATACCTACAGGGTCAAAATGTATGGAACAGCTGATTTTTTTTTTGTATAACCGACGAAAATTTTCTACACTGGGGGCTCTAGAATGATATGCTGAATTCATGGTTACAGTTTGCGCACTGCACAGCTGTTCCATACATTTTGACCCTGTAGGTATTGCATTTTTCTATGAAACAGCAGATTTTTTTGGTAAAACCGACGAAAAATTTCTGAGCAAGGGGGTCTAGAATGATATGCTGAATTCATGGTTACAGTTTGCGCACTGGATAAAAACTTATCCTGTATATGGCCCATTTTTGCTATTAACGAGCCGTTATCAAAACAAAAGTTTATATTTTCTTACTTAGTTATTGGCTTTAAATCCAAACATTTTTTTTTCACGTGCATTAATGAAATAGTAAGATGCAATAATATATTTTTAATTGATCAATGATTACTCAGGCAATCAAAGCTCATATGAATGGAAGTTGCCTAAAGTGTTGCGATAATGCGTCGTTGATGTCGGCACATTCTATAGAAATCTTATCAAATTGCAAAAATATTACAAAATATGACGTAAAGGTCAATTCTAATCTTAGGTTTCTGGATCGCAGTACATACAGTCCCTATCTAATAAAAAAAAAAATTAAAAAAAAATACAGTCGAATTGATAACCTCCTCCTTTTTTTGGAGTCGGTTAAAAAAGGTGTTAATACCTAATAAGTTTATGTAAAATGGTGAAGTAGGTTGGGACCTAGGTGGGCCCTAGGTAGGGTAGACTGGGGTCTTGGGAGCTCAGAGTAGGACTGAGTGACCTTAGAGAAGACAGCGCACAATGGCCACGTGTGGTCACGCACAGTTGCAGGGTTACGTTTCAGGGGGACCCCTTTAAGGTCTCCTCAGAGATGTACCCTAACAGTAGTTGAACAGAGGGGTTTCGGATCGGTATTTCGAGAGGTAACAGTGCCCCGTGTAGTTAGTCACCACCGGGGTGGTTTTAGTGAGGTAAATTCACACAGTCCCCCGTCTTATCCCCAAAGCTCGGGCGCATTTTGAAGGTTTCCGCCGAAAACAAAAAAAGTTAGTGTAGACTGGGTAAGGTTGTACATGTATCAATTATCAATTGATCACCCATAGCGCTGGAGGTGGATATACAGCAGTGGACCAAACGGGTCGCAACATCTCATCAGGTTTTTGCAATATAACTTGAGTGTTTATCCCGTTGTATCCTCGTCATCTACGTACCGCTTTTGGTACAGTTTTTGAAATATTTCAGTTGTTATATACAACTTTCAGTTTCCCCAGTCTATCCTAGGTGAATGAGCAGCGCGTTATCGCAAGTTTTAAAGGTACTTTAAGAGGTATTTAGGAACTTATGTAAAGTTTACCAGATGATTTATTTCTAGACTGTATTGTGGACTAGAGGGCTGGCCTATTTTTTGACCGAAAGATCAGCATTGCCATACAACGTGGCAATGCTGCCATGACAACGTTGCCTTTTGGGCACTTATCCTGTTGAGAGCGATGTGGTTGAATTTTTTGATCGCCTGTGATTCCCTGCCCTCTTTTTTATATAGGTACTCAAAAATCAAAAGTCATTTATTCAAACTAGGCTGAGAGTCAGCACTTTTTGAACGTCAAAGTTACATAAGACAGTCCCCTCAAAACGCCCGCCCTTCGACATTTCCTTGTTCTTTAGCTGGGAAGAAGTGGCGCAACAAACTCCCCAGCAGCACAGCTGTCTGTTAAGTACTTGTACTAATTAATATAATTCTCACCCTGACAGTTTATATATTATGTAAATAATAAAGTGGGAATCCTTGTATTGTGACGGAACGCCAAATAAAATAAAATTGATTGGAAAGCAACCATTTTCAATGGCATTATACCGCAATTGAAAATGATCGTTTCTGTCATATAGACAAATGTCCCTGACAATAAGAAGAGAGTGATAAAATTATCCTTCTCGATTCATTGAAGACGAAACAACGGAGATCAAGTAGGGTCTGATCATAAATAACATTTAAAAGGGACAGGGTTAGGTTTTAACCGACAATGTGGCCATGCAGCCAGCGTGGGCAATGGACTCCACGCTGGCCGCCCGCCAATTGAATGGCAATAAATTGATATATTATTGTAGTGCGGCATATCTCTGAAACGGAATAACAGGCCTAAAGGCGTAGGCACCTATTATGATTTTATACTGTATCTTCATCATT
Source organism: Aporophyla nigra (assembly GCA_947507805.1). NCBI lineage: Eukaryota > Metazoa > Arthropoda > Insecta > Lepidoptera > Noctuidae > Aporophyla > Aporophyla nigra. The sequence continues at coordinate 15,108,116 of OX382309.1, read as the reverse complement.
TTGGCGGCACTCACAAAAGTACTACTACATACTTAGTACCTACGGGTTAGGATAGATTAATATTTTTTGTAAAAATGATATGTGAGCCATTTTCCTTTTTAATATGCAGGAAAAGTTGATGAAGTCAACATCGACAGCAATACCGTCATCATCATCTGCCTAGCCTATTCCCAACTAGGTTAGGGTCGGCTTCAAGTCTAATCGGATGCAGCGGATGAAGCTGTTTTACAAGGAACGACTGCCTATCTGACCTCCACAACCCAGTTACTGGGAAATACGATAACCCTTGGCACGACTGGTTGTCAGACTTTCGGGTTTCTGACGACCTGTAACGACTGTAAAAGATCCACAAAATATGACAGCAGGGACCAACGGCTTAACGTGCGAGGCACAGATGGCTCTTGGTCGAAGCAATACAGCCCCCCTAGCCAAGTTACAACCGTTTCGTGTCGAATTCCGTTCTCCAGTCGGTAACACCTCGGTGTCAGCAATTGTAGAAAGAAAACGATAAGTTGGTAGCCATGTTGACGCGCCTGAGTCGGCCGCTCGTTCTACAATGTCTTTAGGAAAACAACATTATTAGTCTAGTCCACAAGCTGAAAATGGTACAAAATAGAGATACTGCTCTTAAAATTATGTGCGATAGCTCATTGGATCCGGAATGACGCCTAGAAAAATGTGCCAAAAGCGTGTATTAGCACATAAAAAATTGCAAAAGTTATAAACAATTATAGATGTAAAAAAAATGTAAATATTTAAGAAATTTCAAAAAAAGATTCTGAAAGAGGAGGAAATTTCCAATAAAAAACTCTTAACTCCCGGAACTCTATCTCCATTATTTATAATTTTAATTTAACGCTGAAAATAGGTCTGCGCGCGACATTTTTAGTTTGAGCGTGCGGCGTCAAAAGCGAGTACGGCACATTAATAAATGGAGCCGGACGTAAAGAATAACACCACCCCATTTCTTCCTGTGGGTGTCGTAAAAGGCGACTAAGGGACTTACTAGAGAATGGGCAGCAGCGTTCTCTATGCATTTTACCACCATACTGCGCCAACCCGCCTGCCAAGCGTGGCGATTATGGCAAAGCCCCCCAAAATATACGCTTTTGGCACATTTTTCTAGACGTCATTCCGGATCCAATGAGCTATCGCACATAATTTTAAGAGCAGTATCTCTATTTTGTACCATTTTCAACTTGTCGAATAAACTATATAACAAAGGATGTATCGTTGAACATTGTAGAAACGATAACATTTCATTCTATAATTTTGAACGATGTGAATTTGGCTATGAATTTTCTATTCGTTTGTTCTAACCACGTGACTTAACGTTGAGATAATTTCATTCCCATACATTTGATTAGTTTTCGACTAGCGATAACGATTGCAGATTATCATCTTGGCTAGGGGTGCTATACTTAGTTTTATTCCTTGAGTGATGTCAACGAAATTGCGGAGTCAATTGGTCCTTATTTTTTAATATCCTCTCAATAACCGCGGGTTATATTCGTCACTTCTTGTACTATTAATAAGGGGTCCAATCTTGCCATAGCCGAGACCTTACGGTATTTTCTGCTGCATCAAAGATTACTATTAAGAAACCTTTTATTCAGAAAGCCAATTTAGATTTAAAGACTTTCGTTTATGCTTATTACATCAGTACTTTATGATGTGCCATAAAAACACTATGAGATTTATACTTTAGTTGCAGAGAAACAAAATTTAATTTGTTAAAGCACCAATGGGCGAGTATATGAGAGTGTTGACCTGTCTGCTAGTCTGGCCAAGGTTTAGTGAAACTATCTACATGTTCCACCCTTTTATCGTCTGGCGACGATCTCTCTTCGAATTCGTCTTGTTACAATTTAGTTTTTATGACTCTAATATAAATCAGTCATTGCACTTGTTTGTACTTAAATGTTTCGGCAATAACACGGTCTTTGTAATCAACTTTTATTATAGAATCAACTTAAATGACAAACGCGGTCACAAAAATTACGCTGAAAAAATTACGCTGATAAACGTCCAATTGATGCCCTTTTCGTCGTTTTACAAAATTATGACCAGCCCAATATATTCACATAAATTTTATACAATTTTCAACTTCGATGATTCCAAATTATATGAATTTTAACTTGAATTCCGTCACGTCTACAGTGTTTGCATTGGCCTCGCAAAGTTCTTCTTACACAAAGTGCTTGTAATCATATTACAGATGTTATTACACAAAGCGCCTGACAAGAAGTGAAGAATCGTTAAAGGCGTTCCTCCACAATCGCACTGTGGCTCATTGGAGTACCATCCTCAATAGTTAAAATAATTACTCACGCAGTTGGCCCAACATTTTCCCAGGGCAAGGCAAATTTGTCGTTACCCAATCAGCATACAAATCAGTTAGCCCGTCAGCCCATGTCTCCCATCCAATTTCTATTACCATTGCAGTTCAATTCATTACTTGACGGCGGCGGCGTGCGGAGTAATTTTTATTTACGACGGTTATCGACAGATTCAATTATAGTTTAGTCTGCTCAAGTGCATGGCCATTTGGTTTATATGCTATTCAGAATGCCCGGAGCTGCTTTCCAATACAAATCTTATCTATGTTTTCTTCGATTCAGTATGTTGCATCGTACAGGCTGACTCATAAACTGTTTATTTATGGAAGCTAGGGCCTATCCACTAGCTAGTATCGTCGTGTAATCTTTGCGTATGTTCTTTAGTTTGCTGGTAGGCTACCCGCCATTGTACATCAGTCCTTTAATTTTTGAGTGCAATCTGAATCTATAGGTGCGCTACCAGATATTGCTACAAATGAGCATGTATTTAACACTAATTAGCTAAATAGGGGTAGCTATCTCATTAGTGTTGAATGCATTCTCAGTAGATCACTACTTTTTTATCATACCTATAAATCTACTTATTGTTATTTATTGACTAAAACAATGTGAATATTTCAAAGTTATTTGTTAAGTCTCTCTTTACTAATTGATATAGCTGCAATATTTTTCTTGGTCTAACTAAAAATGCTTCATGCAAATTGTCATAGAAGTCGTGACAACTTTCTTTAACAGACGCCTGAAATAATCGGTTACCTCTTGTTTAATTAAAGAATCTCAGCAGTAGGAACCTAATTAATACAAGCGTCTGGACCGATTACCCCTCTGAATTCCTTTTACGTTTCAGTGAGTTTAATCAGTATACATATTTAGGTACCTTCTTGTATGTTTTTCCCCATCTTACTGCTTTAAAACTAAGAACCTACTATCTACCTATATAGATCCCTTTAATTATTTTGTACTTACTTACTTTCTTTTAACTATATTTAATTCCTTATCTATATTTGAAAGGATATGTAAACTCCTAACAAGTTGCATTATTTTTGCGACAGGTGCACGGGGCTCCGATGCAGGCCACGTTTCACTAGAGGTGGGTTCAATTTCATATATAGTTTTACTCATGTAATCATCATAGTGTGATAAACATGAGTAATAATATCTGACTAAGCAAAATCATATTAACTAGGTACTTGGTTTCTTAGATTTGAATTCTTGCGACACTAAAATTCTTCTGCTGTATTCACAAAGTTTTGACAGTGTTTTGTTTCGCACTTCATTTACTTGCTCCGAGTGGTGGATAGATGGCGTTACTGGTATTCATTTAAGCTTGGTATGTTTGGAACTTTTGCAACGATTGTTTAATGTTCAAAGTTTCAATTGGTTAATTAATTTCATTATTAATGAGTGACTAACCATAAATGCCTCAAAAGAGTACTCCTATGGTAGAAAAATAATAATTGACTCATGTGATAATTATTACCTACTTAGGCTTATGAATTTGCGTTCGTGATAAAGATGCTGTCTGTACCTACCTACTAAGTGAATGCAGGTTTACGCACAGCGCGCAGCGTTAACAATAATTATGATATAAACTTATGTTTATAATGTAATTGGTATGAAAATAGACGACCTTAAACAACTATTCTGGTGACAGTAAGAGTTCAAAAGAAACATAATATAAATTGTGGACTTTTTAAAAATACTCAACAGTCCAGACAAAATCATTTATCTACGTATTTCGATTGGACTGTTTCCAAAAGAGATAAGGTTTTTGCATTTGTGTGCGTTATTTATTTGTTTTAAATCCGGTCCAGACGCATGTGAGTACCTACGTGTGGAGTATTTTGATGATACTGCGTTCGCGCAGATTACATTGCACATCGCAGTTTATAAGGCGTTTTCGCGAAAGTTCGACCCATTCAATTCAAATAGTAGGTTTTTTTTTTAATTCAAAGCCTTTTAAGTTATCATGAACTGACGTAACTACCTATTCTTATCATCGGTCGTCGTTTTGATTGTCTGCTACTTACGAGTTGTTGGGGTTCAAGGATCCTACAATGGAACAAAGCACTTGGAAGGAATGCTGCTGACATCCCAGCAGTCATCAGTCTGTCTGTCGTATTAATCTGACTCCTGACACGTGTACATACTTGTTAGTACTAAATTAAAATTAACTCGTGCCCTGTGTGGTAAATATGGACTAATTTGGAGGCACCGTGTAACCGACAAATTATGTACAAAGCCAGCATTGTTGAGTTGTTGAGTCTAAAACCGACAACAAAAGAGTTTTCAATAGTCAGCGAATAACTATAGCAAAACGATCACAAATAGGATCACAATATTTTATTGAATGAATTTGAATGGGAGATGGTGTAGGTAGCTAATATTTACTTATAGTTAACTATATTTTCGTTTTAATTTTAGCGCTACGTAAGTACAACTACTTTGCAATGGCGTGGACCAATAATGTGGTCACTCAGGTTTTTCGAGCCCTAAAGTGCATCATGGTGTCACGATCAAAAATCCCTACGGGGAACGATCAATGATCGCGTTTTTTCCTCGAGTCTGATGCCCATGATCTCTTCAATTGCCACTGCACCTGCAGTTCACGTCCGTGAGCTTCCAGCAATCCCAGAGGTCTACCTACTCCCTTAGCACGATATTAGTGGTTTTGGCCGAAGTTACGGGCGTTTCCTTCTACATAAGTATTACCTACGGACGTAACATTGGGGCCCAAACAAAGAATTAATGAACATGATTTCACAGTTGTCCTTATTCCCGAATTGTTTTAACCCTTCCGAAAAAGCTAATTAATCGGGAGTGGGGTTCATTCCGAAATATCGAACTATTTTCGGATGACCTGTCTCCCGACCGATCTTCTTTGACGGACCTAGAGAATAGGCCTTGGTTTTCTTTCTTCCCGAAAGTCATAAGCTCTCTCGAATAACCTACAAATTACTTTTTAAATAAAACTGGAACACGATCACGTCTAATGTTTACAGCCAGGAAATTAGGAAGTGCGTACCTTGGCACGAGGCGTAAGCAGGCCTGCCAACTATGTCGATCAGCTGAGCTGTCTCAAGATGCATCTCTACTAGGGAGTGGACAAAAGACCAGTGATGATCATTATGTAAAAAGCAGATGATAATAAAACTTCCACTGCTATTCTAGAATATTTATTACAACGCAGCTGGTTGCTGTGACTTCTATTGCGTGGGGTGACGAGATCTTACTGTTTATCCGGTGTTTGAATAGCATTTCAAACAGTACCTTCATCATTTCAACCGTCAGACGTCACACGTTACACTGTAGGACATAGACCCCTTCCGGTTGGGGGGGTGTAGACTTATTCAATATTTACTTTGATTAAAGGTCATATTCGGCTCCACGAATTGCTATTAGTCGTTTGCGTGTTACAGTGAAAATCGTGCTAAACTATTAAGCTGAGTATTCAGTATTGAGATACCAATGAGATTATGACACATTGTATTACTACCATATCGTAAACTAGTCGATAACAATAGGGGATTATGACCAGATTACTATGTATTTTATCACTTATGATGACACCATAATGAAACTACATAATTAGCATTTCTCTCACAATTGTAGGAGAAATTACAATTTCCAAAGAACTATGAGTAAGTATATTGTGAGTGTGACACATAGGGTCATATCGCACGAAGCTATAACGAAATGGTTATGTAAATAAACGCATAAGTGTCTAACATGTTATTTACTCGGGATAGTTAGTTCAACAATAATATCAATCAATATCTTGCGTGGAATAATACCAGATACTAAAGTAATCGTACAAACACTACGATTAATAAGACAGTATGATTTTAACTGATGTTTTCCCTATCTTTTGTCGGCACGAGCTATTTATTATAAAAGACAACAGGTTTTACTGTAAAGCGTAATGTAAGGGTCAAGGATTTTTTTGAAAGATTTACCGTGGCCCTGGCGCAGGCAACTGAAGGAACACGAGTGGGTTTTAGTCAGTAAAATTCTGCCCCGCCTCCCGCTCCACCCAGAGCGGGAGACGTCATTTGATGATTCCCACCCAGAAAAAAGAGGGTGTAAATACATAGTTTGTCCTGTCTGTTTGAAGGAGCGCAACTCAAAAAATGCTCAACAATTTGTATTAAACTTTTCGCCAATAGATAGAGTAACTCTCGGAGAATGTATAGATGTGTGCTTTTAATTGATGCACATCTGTCGTAAATTAGCTCAGCTTATCAAGGAAGTCGTAAAACTAACATCCGCGCGAAGCCGGGCAGGTCAGCGTGGACATTAATAAAACTATGTATACAAGGTTGCAGGGACATCGAGGTGCGACCTGTTACCATGGATTCATATCCTACCACCGTTGAAATTATTCGTCGGTTATTAAAAAAAAAATCAGCTGCTCCATACATTTTGACCTAAAAAAATCAGCTGTTACATTATCATCATCAGCCTATAGCAGTCCACTGCTTGACATAGGCCTGTCCAATTACACGCCATTCAGCTCGATTCTCGGCAACTCTCACCCAGCTGCTACCAGCCACCCTGCTGCTCCAGCTGTTTCATAGAAAAGTGCACGCTCTTTGCTATGAAACAACAGATTTTTTTATTGATATCCGTCATGTGCTGACTTTATAGCTGCAGTTTGCGAGTTTAAGTCCCGGCCACCCTGTACCTATGTAATAGAGGCACACATGGGAAGATAAAGGCATCTGTGAGCCATTTTTCAGGCTTTGTAAACACACCAAAATTATGTTGTAGATGTAATGATGGAAGGGCTGAAAATTTACCATGGGGAGGACGAGGCGGACGTATGCTTGATTGTCCCAGCTGTTGTCTTCCAACGCCATCTTCATAAAATAAATCATTCTCATCTGCACGTGTGTATGTCATGGCTCGACCGTTTTCAGTGTTCTTTTTTGTGTTTGTGTGGGTCCGTGGATGATTTAGATTGGCAATTTAATCCGTTAGGTGGCGCTGTTCGATACATACATTACTACAAGGATCATTTGGATCTCGATTATATTGATAAGGGGCGCTGTAAGTAAACATTACAAAACAAGATGGAGGCGCTTGTTCCTGGAACTGGTATTTGCTGGATACTTTACAGTGATGTGTAATCATAAAGCCTTCCACAGGCAGGTGCTACGCGACGGTGCGACTGTGCGACGCAATTCTAGAAGAACAGTTTCCACGAAGTTTTCATATAAATTGTGCAAATAGAGTCGCGTTTCGAATGTCTGCGGGAACCTTAATGCAACGCACTGTGCGGCTTGCAACACTTGAGATAATTTTATTTACACTAAACGCACGCTGTGTTTGGACTAAACGCACATTGCATTGAATCTTTACATAGTATAAAACAAAGTCGCACTTCGTGTTTGTACGTTTAGATTCTCTTAACTACGCAACGGATTTTAATGCGTTTTCCGTCAATTGATAGAGTGATTCAAGCGGAAGGTTTATATGTATAATATGCGGGAGAAACCGCAATAGCTAATTACCTATAAAGTTGAGAAAATATGTGACAAATACATAAACATGCTTTAATTATAATCTGATATATTCATTAATTCGTTTCGAATCTCGATGGTGAAAGACCATCAATCAAATAAGTAGTTAAGAAGATATTTAAGCGTTCACAGACACAGACACAAAAGACTATGTATTATATTTTAGAACTGGCAGCCCGGGCGCACCTTAGGCTGCCAGTTCGAGCGTTCCAGTTTTATCAGGATTTAAAAGCGTGGTGGAATTTGTTTTGTACAAAGGAACGAAACAAATTCCACCACCGTTTTTAGTCCGCCGTATCCGCCGTAGCCCATGCCTATTAGTCAACACCAAAAAGAAAAAAAAATGCAAATAGTGTGGGACGTTACTGTGGTTGATCCTTTCAATCTTCTATGATGCGTTCCCTGCCAAAACCAACATTGATTAAACTGCAATCGAAAGGAAGTATTTGTAGCTTGTTGTGTACCTAGTTTTATTCCGGTGTTTATCAGTAAGGGGGTGGTTGTTTAAATGCAGTTGCTATACCGTCCACAACGACAACAAAATTAATCACGTGAAGTGACTCATACTTTTATTTTGATCGCTTTAGTAAGCACATCACATTTAAATGAATAGTTATTTATAGACACATCACACCTATCCACGCTATATCCACGCACGAACTAGGCATAAGTTGTCAAACAAAACCCATCTCTCAGAAAGTTGCTATTTCCTAAGACATGCGAGACGAACAGGTACTGCTTTAAGTACTTGGCTTTTATTTATTTTTAGCCTATGTTGTCCCACAGCAGGGCAAGTGCAAAGGCCTCTCTTTCTCCTATCCACTCCTCTCTGTCTTGAGCTACTGTGGGCGAATTCTGTTTGTAGGTGTCAAGCTCGTGCCGCCATCTTCTCCTGGGTCTGCCTCGATGTCTTCTGTCTGCCGTTTTCTTGGACAGTAGTTTGGGTACTACTTGAATCTCCATACTGTATGCTCCTCTAATTTTACTGGTCAAAATAGCATTGCCTTTCAAATGTGAGTAACATTTCATTGCCTTTCAAATGCATCTATTATTGAAAATTCAAATGATATGATGTAATATTCAAATTAGTTAGCTACTGTGAGTGGTAAATTATCAAGCAACTTGTCGCCTTCGTCAATAAATATACGTATAACTTTCTGTCAATTTACATTCAACTGCTGTATTTATTGACAGACTCAATTCAGTATGCAATTTGGATACTAGCAGACGTATAAATTCTAATAATTTGATTGCTTATATTAGCTAATAATTCCTGTCAATTTTTATGAAGCTTGATGCAGGCTTGCTTGCTATTTCGGGGGCTTGAAAAAGGCGGCCATTCATAAATACCTCTGTCTGCAATGCCATTCAGACAACATTTCTGGATACAGACATACATATTGCGGCTTTTCCAATATTCAAACTTTTCCAACTTATAACCTTAGTAAATGTGTATGTCATATTGAATATCAATAGATATGATTGAGTTGCTATATCTTATTTTCCTTGTTTTCGATCATAATGTTGCTAGCGTTTCCAAAGACAGAACAAGGCCTTGCCCTAAAGACAAATAGGTCAAGGCATCTTTCACCTAGATTCGTCCCTCATTGTAGATTCTCAACCCTCATAGTGTCCAACGCTGAATTTATATTGCTTGCTTAGGTTAGTCTATAATTTGTATGGAGAATGAGTCACCATTAAAGTCTTGATAAGACAAAGATCAGTGACGCTTCAGTAAGTAGGGGATTGTGGAAAGCAGTTATGGCAACAATATGTGCAATTGTCTGCCAGCGTCGTAGTTCCCTTCCACCTATAACCCTGCATCACCCTTCAAAATAAAAGTAAACAAGCTTGTTTGAGGCACGCTGGCTCCATCGTGTCTACGATCCATATATCTATCGTTTCCCATCAGGCTTGATCGAGGTCAAGTGCAGTCCCATTAGGCAATGAAAAAAATGCATAGGGCAAAAGAAGGTAGATAAATGATTTCGTCATCGAAGTCTTCTGCCGTAGGTGGGCCGCTATTACTCCTGATCTTTGCAAGAGTCATTCCCGTTCTACCTACTGCAGTTAATGTATGTTCTAAAAGTATTTGAAAGTGTAAACAACCTCTTTTAAAGCCAAATTCTTACGCGACCCTTCCGTGCCTCGGAAACCACGTTAAGCCGTTGTTTCCGGCTGTTCTTCGTGATTCTATGTCAGTTGTAACGGGTCGTTTGAATCTGACAACCAGTTCTACCAGGGGGTATCGGGGTCTACTGGGTATCTTATTCACTGGGTTGTGGAGGTCTGAGGGGTAATTGCGGAACTTTTTATCGGTAGGAATTGGTTTAATATTCATAGTTAAACAACATTCATTGCGTTATTTACGTTGCTGAGCCGACAATTTATTCGAACAAATGACGCAATGGTTTAGAAATAATCTTCAATCCCATTCAGATTGTGATAAATTGTGCGTTTCGCAATTAGGGTGCTGATTGGCAGTCGCTCCATGTAAATTACTGGTATTCATCTGCATCCAGCTAGACTGGAAATCGACCTCAACATTTTTTTTATTGCTAAGCAGATGATGTTGATAATGACGAATATAGGTAAGTAAACAGGTCAATAGGTTTTAGGTAGATTTCAACTTTTTATTCCAACCCTTTTTTACTAACAATTATTCTTTCAATTATTTTTACATCATTCAACTATAATTGAAAAATTATCGACGAAAATGAGGTCATAATAATAGTTAAAAAAAACTAAAAAACACGCTTCCATTGAAAACCAAACTAAAAAGTACAAAATAATGGAAAAAAAACCGTGGGTTGCTTTTTAAGGTATTTTTTTATTGATATCAGGCACCCCACGCTTTTTTTCCATTATTTTGTACTTTTTAGTTTGGTTTTCAATGGAAGCGTGTTTTTTAGTTTTTTTGAACTATTATTTATTTTCTATTTTTTAGGGTGTTTCGAATTTTGAGACGTATGTCTATTGTAGTTTGTGACGTATGTCAGCGTAGTTTTTGAAGACAGTTATTTTGCAGTCCTGGTAACCCTGGCAAGGATAATGGCACAAATTAGTTTGTGACGTATGTTAGCGTAGTTTTCGAAGACAGTTTTTTTGCTGTCCTGGTAACCCTGGCAAGGATAATGGCACAAATTTATGAAATTTTTGCATTATCATCGGTCCTTGACAGGTGTGCAAAGTTTGAATGAAATCTGGTGGTATAAAGTGGGTCAAAATCGCGCTATAAGGAGTCGATTACAAACAAACATACATACAAACATACAAGTGAAGCTAATATAAAGCGTGTAAAATTGCTCATATTCTAATCAATGAGAACTACACAATATTGATCATTACAACAGATCAGACAATACGAGGCGGTGTCGCATGTCGTGGGGGTGCGTGAGCGGGAGGCGTGCGGTCAACCGCAGTTCTCAGGTTCGAATCTCGGCCGATGCAACTTCATTACAATCACTCATATTTTATTGCGGCTTGGCATTACTGAATTGTTCTGAGTTATTACTGTTGTCGAATACACTATATGATTAATAAAGCATTCTACTAAAAAATAGGGCAAGAAATCCATAGAATAGTGAAGTGTGGCTAAGTAATAACAGCCATACAGGTCGATCAATGGGGTTAAGCTACGCTTTCCGTGTGATGCTGGACGTAAAGAATAGCACCATTCCATTTCTTCTCGTGGGTGTCGTAAGAGGCGACTAAGAATGGGCAGCAGCGTTCTCTTTGCATTTTATCACCACACTGCGATCGCCAACCCGCCTGCCAAGCGTGGCAATAGTGGCAACCCCCCCAAATTGGGGGAACCCTGTGTCCAGCAATGGATGTCTTCGGAAATGATGATGAAGCTACGCTTGCCTGCTTGTCCGTGGATGGGTGAACATGTTTACATACTGACACCACATCGTGCCTCGGAAATCGTTCCACGTAAAGCCGATGGGCCCGGCTATCATTCGTAGATCTTTGAAAGTCGTTACAGGTCGTCAGAAGCCCGAAAGTCTGACAACCAGTCTTTCCGAAGGGGTATCGTATTACCTAGTAACTGGGTTGTGGAGGTAAAATACTGGTATTCAGCTGCATCCAGTTCAACTGGCAGCCAACCCGAACATAGTTGGGAAAAGGCGAAATTGGCTAGATATATTGTATACTAGCTTTTGCCAGCGGCTTCGTCCGCGTGGTGGGCGGAAAATACTCCGCGGGAACGTACTACCGAGATAAAAAGTAATCTATGTGTTAATCCAGGTTATAAACTAAGTGTGTTCCAAATTTCATCCAAATCCGTTCAGTAGTTTATGCGTGAAAGAGTAACAAACATCCATACATCCATACTCACAAACTTTCGCATTTATAATATTAAAGTAGGATAGTAGGATTGATGTAGGTACATAGTTGATGTAAAATTGTCATCCGTCATCCATCTGCTATTATTCTAATATATTTTAGGATAGACAGACGTATTTCAGTATTCTCTTTATGCCGTAATTTCAGTGTTCACGTTCTTCGTAGACGTATTGCAGTATATTCTTTGTTCCTCACATTTTCTAGTCACAATTCTTTCACATCACATGGCAGCTCGATATTCCTCAGCTTTTCTGTCACCGTTGCCATTTTCAAACTGCTGTAATAGTAACTTATTTGATACAAAAGTCAAGCGACAACAACAAAACTTTATACATGAAGGGATGTATAAAGTTTTCATTTTCTATAGGCGACTCGCACGAAGTTCAATTGTGGGCAAATCGGCAACTTCGTTACGTGCCAATTGCCTATTACGTATTTCTGGAGTTGCCGATTCACCCACAAATAAATTCACTTCATGCGAGTCGCCTTTAGAAAAAGAAATTTTTTGCCTATAGAAATTAAAAGTGTCGATTCAGGCGTGTAAATTCGTGCGAATCGACTAATACGCCTTCATGAACGTTTAGGAATGAGTAGTCATTCCTTTTGCACAAGAGTAAACAATCTGAACAAAGTAAAACCTTTCTCTAAGTTTCAAGTACCTACCGTCAACAATGTCTAAGTTTATCCACGAGCTAGGACTTCAAGTTAAAGCCGAGTTTCACTTCACACCACCCTGATAAGTTGTCCAGCGGTCGTTTGTGTGCCAATATTTGCGTAGACGCAAGACGTTATTTGTCCACTGTGCAGATAGCGACCGACTTGCTGATTGTTCTTGGGATTAGCACAGCATTCAAGTGTTTTTCAGAAATGTTTATACTAACAGACCTGTCTAGAATGGAAACGTCAAAATGGACCATGTATCAATGAAAGGCGTTGCTGTTCTTTTCGAAATTATAAATGGACATACATTAACGTTAATTACAGCCTTAAGACATCCACTGCTGGACATAGGCCTTCGCCAATTTGGGGGGCTTTGCCATTATTGCCACGCTTAGCAGGCGGGTAGGTGATCGCAGTATGGTAGTGAAATGCATAGAGGACGCTGCTGCCCATTCTCTAGAAAGTCCCGTAGTCGCCTCTTACGACACCCACGGGAAGGAACATTAAAGTTGTAATCTGGGAATTCCCTAACTTCTTGTAAACTAAAATAAGATTAATGCTATCCCTTACTGCCAGACCGCGAAAGAAAAAGACGTGATGCTTTAGAATTTTCAAACTAAATTATGTCTCGATTGCTGTCAATTTGCCGTGATTTTAAGCATGATGAATTTGGTTTAAGAAAATCTTCTTTCAACTAAATTTTACAGCTCTTATTTTATTTCCGTCTCTTTCTTGTTTCATTAGAAAGAAAAATTTAGCAATAGCCTAAATAATGTTTAGTTGGTGCACAACAGAATCATTACAATTGTCGAGCTTTTCGCAAACTTTAGAGAATTTATTGAGGAAGGTTGAAGTGTACTAACATTTTCACCCATGCGAAGTCGGGCCGTCTCGTTAGTGTTCAATAAATAAGAGAAGTTACCAAATATTAGAGAGCATATCCAAAATATTTACCTTCGCTTCATCATTATATAGAATGACACATATTTGATATTGGTTTTATCAAACTGACGCAATCTAAGGTGATCGTAGAGGTTGTAGATATCTATTTTAAATATTGTTTACTATTACGTATTCCACTTAAGATATCAAATAGGTATACTGATCATGTGGTCAACAGTCTGATCATTTGTGGAGAGTTGTTTTTGGTTTCTTTATTTCAGAAAAGTAATATGCAACGTGCCTAAATGCTTCCATATACCCAAATAGATCCTTTATCTGAACGCTGAAATTTCAATTGAACATTTTATTACGTTCATTTACACGTGGTCACACTCACGTAGGCACGATTATTCAGTCTTGATCAGACTTTGATGCGCCATGACTTCATCAAAATAGTCTTAATACTATAGCTATGCATGTTGAGTGAATGCACTTTAAGAATCATCACGCTATTATACATAAACAGACACACCTACATCCCGTGCCTCTCAAACACGATCTGATTCATAAAGGGATGTATTTTTAACGTGCTCAAGTATTCTGACGTCAGAAAATCGTTCCAGGCTGCAACCCATACGTTTCGTTAACCATCAATAAATTGGTGTCAGTCAATTTTAGATGCATGTAAAAAGCTTGTGCCAAATTTTCGCGCATGCGCGGTGCCGCCCGCCTGTACGTACCCACCCACTCCGGCGCAGCCGCCCTGCATCGTGAACTATTTATAGATAAATGTGACATTGTTTTATTTGTCACAGACAGGCGTAATCATACTAGTACTTTTCCATGCGAAAATCGTTAACCCCAGCGCGATAACTGGAGAGAGCGTATGCTCATGTGGCGCAGCGCGCCATATTCAATTAAAACTGTATCCTGGTTTGTATGGAAATAATATAAACTTTCTAGAATCGTTGATTTATGTACTCGAACTTACAATAAAGACGTCGAACCAAGGTTCAATTGTACAATACACCTCAAATAAGAAGTCACTATGTAAATGTTGGGAATCAGTATAAATGGTGTATTTATTGTTGCGCGGGGTGCGGGAGGCTCCTCCCCTAAATCCTCGGGTCCTGCGCGCGCGCCCGTCAGACCGCATCCTGCCGCGCGCGCACTCCCGCGCAACACACCGCACCAGCTATCGGTCGTGCACTCTCACATACTTACTTGCTGATAAGTGGTGTCTTTATTTTATATCGAGTTATATTGTGATGACAATTGTGCATGTGTGAGTGTTTTGCCATGAAATGGATCTGCGGGTGAGTGTTTTATTAAAATGTTTGTTTTTTTTTTTTCGGATTGACTGGTACGTGCCAAGATAACTGTGAGTTATTGCGCAACAGTTTTTCGTTAATTACTTAATTGTAATTAAAATGTTCTGATTATATTTTTTATTATTCCTATTAAGTACGAACTTATTTGGAATGGAGGTCAGATAGGCAGTCGCTCCATGTAAAATACTGGAATTCAGCTGCATCCGGTTAGACTGGAAGCCGACCCCAACATAGTTGAGAAAAGGCTAGGCATATAATGATGAAGTACGGAGTCGGACTAATTTATATTTGTGTTACCGCACCAAAATTTCGATGATAACAGCGGGAAAAAATATACGAAATTACGAAAGCTTAATTCAATAATTGGGAATACCGTTACGACTACTTACTGGGAAGGTTCCCTTTTCTATGTATAAAAACACATGCTGTATCTACCAAAGGTCGTAAATGTATTAAATATTGATAATATACCCACATTACTAATAGGTACATATGGGTCATAGGCCACTGCTATACATAATGTACAAACACTAGTGTCACTAATTAATTTTACGTTATTTCCATTTTGTCTTGCGTTGTTGAAATTAATTCAATTATATTACAGAACCCATTTCTTATTAAATTAATTTTTAATTACTGTGAAGAGGGCAATATTATAAAGAATTGATAAGTGTGAGATAAAATTGTTTACTAACATACAGTTAGGCGCCTTTCTATGGTCATAATATCATTAGAGTGCGAGTACACTAACGAGTTACAATGATAACATATTTGTTTTAGATATTGAAGAGAAACAGGATTTATCTAAGTTATTCAACTAATCATAGACAGTGGACCATGACAGGTAAAGATGAATTAAATAGTATGTAGCGCTAGCGTCAGGCAGATGTAGTTGAAAACCAGCGTCAGGCACTAGTTGTCTCCTGCCCGGATCGCGAGATCTGTTCGAAAGAGTTACCGTGGCCCTGGCATATGGTCAACTGAAGAGACACGGGTGGGTTTTAGTCAGTAAAAGTCTGACACTCCCTCCCGCTCCTCCCAGAGCGGAAGACGTCATTTGGTGATTTCCCAACCGCAAAAAAAGGCACTAGTTGTCTGGCATTTTTGCTGAACTGGGCCTTTTTGGCGCAGTCGTGAGGCACACTATAATGCTAGTTTTTGACATCACACCTTACACCTTTTTATTTGATTCTTTACTGCTGTGTAACTAACTATTATGTGTCTTTTAAACTGTGCTAAATAAATATATTTTCTTTCTTTCTTTATGTTCTTAGTCTTAGTTTAATTCTAATACCAATATCATCATCATTCTCCTGCCCTTATCCCAAATTATTTAGGGTCGGCGCAACATGTCCTTTTTCTTTCACACTTCTCTATTAGTCATCTTATCGATATGTATAGAAAAAGGGGTCGCCCCCAGCAGGCAGTTAGTAACAGCAGAGTTAGTGTGGCAGTTTAGTTAAAGTTCAGTTTTCTCAAGACATTTTCCTTCACAGACCAGAAGACGGAGAAAGTGATCTTCTATCAGCGATACCGGCACGCTTTTTTTTTTTGGATCGGAAATCTTCAAATGACGTCTCCCGCTCTTGGGCGGAGCGGGAGGGCGTGTCAGACTTTTACTGACTAAAACCCACCCGTGTTCCTTCGGTTGCCCATGAGCCAGGGTTACGGGGTCTCTTTCGAACAATCTCGCGAATACCGGCACCCTTACCCTGCGTAGTACACTATTGATTAGAATCTATATAATTTTGAAGGGAAGCAAATTCATTGCTTTATATGTTCGAAAAAATTGTCTGCTCAACAACGTAAATAAGAAAGAAAGAAAAATATTTTATTTGATAACGCAATGAATGTTGCTGAACAGTAAAAATTACAACCATTTCTACTGTAAGTGTGTTATACAATGACCCCGCAGCTCTGTATTGACTACTAGCTTCTGCCCGCGACTTCGTCCGCGTTAAATTTCGTGTTCCCCCGACCCTTCCCGTCGCGTCGAATCGCCTACCCGTGCGATTTTCCCCGTTTTTGCAATATTTTTCATTACTGCTCTGCTCTTATTGGTTGTAGCGTGATGTTATATAGCTTATGTTACTTGCAGATAATGTAGCTTTCAAATGGTGAAAGAATTTTTGAAATCGGTCCAGTAGTTTTTGAGTTTATCCATTACAAACAAACAAACAAACAAAAATACAAATTTTCCTCTTTATAATATTAATGTCGACTACCGAAAACCTTATGTCAATCTTGTTGACAGTCCTTGTAGAAATACGAAACGCTAGGAAAGCTATAATCACTTGTTCAGATCATTACAAATTTTACAAATTTTACATACGAAATTGCAAAAGCGAAATTACAAAAATTGTGCAGGTTTAAGCACCAGGGAAACAGCTAATAGGTGCACGATTATATTGTTGTCAAAACAAAGTTGATTAGCATAGGTAAGTACTTGTTTATGCTGAGATAGGTGCCATCGAGTTCATGAAAACACTGTATTACAAATGCAATTAATTATAAAAGCTATATAGGATATTAATTACCTATGAGTTTAAGTATAATTTTCACTTCACAAACAGTAGTAGTGCTTAAAATAAAACTAGCTTACGTACGTATAAGTTTATATTAGTGAGATACTGGGGCTTGAAATGGGTATTGTAAGCAACGCCTGTAGTAAAGAACCAAGGCCAAACGACGCTTCATGTATACAAACTTACATACATACATAAACTCAATTCTGTTTCCCATAGGGGTAGGCAGAAACTACGGAACGTCCGCGTCACCTGCTACGATCCTTAAATACTCCATTTACCTCGTTTAGGTTCATACTCTGGTCATATACGCACGCCGGTTACCAGTACTACGCACTTGACCTTTCTGAAGAACATCACCATATGAGGTCACTATTATGTCTTCCTAGGGCGTCCCTTCCCAGCGTTTCCACTCACATCTGCGCATTTAAATAACGCGGCGAAATTTTATCGCGCACTGGATCTTCAACGTACTGCGAGTTGAAGATCGAACAGCATGCGTAGCATGACCACCGTAGAGAGGGGTTTTGTCGACGGAAGAATAGACAAAGCGACAGTTCATATAATGTGAAAATTAACAACAATAAACTACATTTATCCAAAGTTTTGTTTTACATCAAAATCAAAATCAAAAGTCATTTATTCAAACTAGGCTGAGAGTCAGCACTTTTTGAACGTCAAAGTCACATAAGACAGTCCCCCCAAAACGCCCGCCCTTCGACACTTCCTAGTGCTTTGGCTGGGAAGAAGAAGTGGCGGAACAAACTCCCCAGCAGCACTGCTGTCTGTTAAGTTAGAAGAACTTGATTCTATACAATATTGTATAAGTTATTAATATAATAAAACAAAACATACATTATTCGCCATATGTCAGCTAGCACACGCCATTATACCAACAAATCATTGAAAACTAAACTCAAGCTGAAATGAATAATGAAACAAAATCGTAAACAGAACTTAAAACCTTACTAAAGCCTCCAGGCATAAAGGGCGTGCCCGCTTACATATACAACGATGCAAATGATACATATACACAACAAATGAAATTAAAAGAAAATAAAAATAAATTAACAAAAGCAGTTAAATAAAAAAACAATTATATGAACTACCCATATAAACTGTCAGTGTGTGAGTTACAGTAATTACAGAATGTAAAACAGTGTCATAGAAGAAAAAATAAATATTATCTACACAATTAAGTGAGCAACTAGTTTGATAAACTCTAAGACTGTCCTATGGAGCGAGACCAGCATGTTTCCAAGCGTTCTTATCTTGGATGTAGTCCTCTAATTTGTAATAAGCTCGTTTACAAAGTGTACTTTTAATATGACTTTTAAACCTCCTTTCATTTAATTGCAATATATCAGAAGGTATTTTGTTGTAACATTTAACACAGTACCCCATAAAAGATGTATGTACTTTTGCTAATCTGAAAAATGGTTGATCTATCTTGTCTTTATTTCTAGTATTAAAATTATGTCTATCGCTTATTTTATTAAAAAGATGTAGATTTTTTCTTACATACATAATATTTTCGTAAATGAATTGGCAAGGTACCGTCATAATATTAATCCTTTTAAATAGTTCCCTGAGGGATTCGCCGCGACATAGATTATAAATGGCTCTGACAGCTCGCTTTTGCAAAATAAAAATGGATTCAATGTCAGCAGCCCTACCCCACAGTAAAATGCCATACGACATAATGCTGTGGAAGTAGCTAAAATAGACCAAACGCGCGGTTTCTACATCTGTTAACTGTCTTATCTTTCTAACAGCATAAGCGGCCGAGCTCAACCGCCCCGCAAGAGATGTTATATGAGGTCCCCATTGTAATTTCTCGTCTAGCGTGATTCCTAGGAAAACCGTTTGATCAATAAATTCCAGTTTTTCCCCATTCAATAAGATGTCACATTCGCTACATATAAATCAACTCGATTAGTCATGGTTATTATAAAATCAAATTGTCTTCACTACCTTATACAACAAACAATTGTCAGCGTGATTTTGACAGGTTGTATAGAAAACTTTCTTCTGAAATAGTCTACCTATATAGGGACGTAGACAAAGATCGTGAGAAACGAACGACAAGATGACAGATTGTAGAAAGATTTCTAAGGTGCGATGTCTAAATTAGAGAAACGAACTGTCACTTTGTCTATATAAAGTGACAGTTTTTTTCTCTAATTTTCTTCGAAGAAATGAAAGCGCCATGCTAAGCCTGCATAAAACGGTACAAATCTTTCTACAATCTGTAATTTTGTCTGTTCTTCCGTCGACAAAAACCGATTCTATGCTGGCGTAGCATGATAGTTCTATTTCCATTCTACCAAGAATAGACAAAGTTCTTTCTATGGTGGTCATGCCACGCGTACAGTATGTTTCGTGTGTTGACGCGCAGGGATGCACTCTTTTGATTTCATAAAGCTCGGTTCAACACTGAAAGTTGGAAATCGAGACGGGATTCCCGCCTCGATATTATTACGTGCTACGTTTAATAATGGAACTTTCAAGAACGAATTTGATTACGTGATGTATGCATGTGTGAGTGAAAGTGAGTTGATTCGTGTAGGTGTCGCGTTTGTAGTGATAAGTGAGATAATGTGTCTGGTAAGAAGTGTCAAGTTAAGAATCAATCATTAATTTATTTATACTTATGTGAATTGGGCGGTTATAAGTATATACAATGTTCATTTGTGTATGTATATTTTTCCGTAAAGAGGTGTAAAGTCCGATAGAAAACGAATTTTTATTTCAGGCCGAAATGGAAAAAGAACTTCGGCCTTATTTTAACTTTCGGGCATAAATCGAAAATCAGTGATAATCTTTTAATCAATCAATTTAACCGATAAAACTATTCTGATATACTTAATAATATAATCAAACAAAACAAAAAAAAAAAAAAAATGCGAAAAAGCATTTTTTCAGTTATTATGCTCATACCTGTTGTGGGTACTGTGACTACCGAAAAGAAAAATAATATGTTTTTGGCAGAACACGAAAATTGCCAATTTTTATTGCATTTGGATATTTCGGCAGAAAATTCGAAAACGAAATTCGGTCGGAATCTCAAGAGGTGTCATATTTTTAATATAATCCGGAACCCCGATGCGGAAAGACAGGTTTTGATAGGTAAAGTATTTTTCCCATTAAAACAGGCAATTATCAACATGTATTTTTTTACTGCCTCTTAACCATTACGAATTAAGATATGTTTTGTGAAGAGAAGATAAGTGGCACCTGTGTAGTGCCGTCATTGGTATAGCTCTTGTATAAGAATCTAAAGAAAGCCAGAATACAGACGTCACTCAGTCACTTTTTGATACTAAACCTTTTAATGCACTTGACTATAAGTGATTCTGAGTCAATGCACCAAGTGAAACTTCAAGACACAGTATAATCAATAAGCAGTAGGTAATACGTTTTCATATAAATGGGCTGAAATAACGCACTTTGAATACACCAATATTCAACTTAAAAAGTACCTACAGTTAGTGACCCAAGAGACACAGTCAGTGGACAACCCTAGTGCGTGTTTATCAACCGAGTGGAGGTAGATAGGTAATTATTTCAAGGACACTGCCGAGACGTAATACTGGTTACTTTATAATACTGTGTGCACGATGAGCAAAATAACATGTAAGTATAGTAAAGATGAGCTCGTATTATCTGGTTCTGCCACTCATTAGCGAATGGTAGACACGACCAGAACCCTAATTGCGAAACGCACAATTTATCAGAATCTGGATGGGATTGAAGATTATTTCTAAACCATTGCGTCATTTGTTCGAATAAATTGTCGGCTCAGCAACGTAAATAACGCAATGAATGTTGTTTAACTATGAATATTAAACCAATTCCTACCGATAAAAAGATCCGTAATTACCCCTCTGACCAGGCGACCCGACCGCGGAGCACAAATCCCGATGAGATTTACCTTGTTATTCCACCCGTGATAACGTCTTGTTATTTAAGAGAAAGCACACACTGTCCCCAGTCATTCTAGATATACTGGACTGGCTACATCAGCCTACTTATATCTACCGGGAAATGTTAAATACAGTGAAATGGAACTTGTATCAGGATGCATTTTAATCCGCCGCATTCCTTTGGATTCTGCAGAAATGGTTG
The DNA here is from genome assembly GCA_947507805.1 of Aporophyla nigra. Taxonomy (NCBI): domain Eukaryota; kingdom Metazoa; phylum Arthropoda; class Insecta; order Lepidoptera; family Noctuidae; genus Aporophyla; species Aporophyla nigra. Next base: position 15,086,379 of record OX382309.1, on the reverse strand, counting down.
CGTATTCTGACCGTAGACCGCACGCATATTGTTTTTAAATAAATATGTGAAGTGTGGAGAATAGCTTAAGTATATTATAAAATAAGGTAGCTAGACTTCGTGCTGGTTTAGTCATTGATAAGAGAGCTATCTGAATATCAACGTTTGTTATCAATTCATTATTTTTTTCGCGAAATCCTTAATCATTTAACAGTTGTATCCTTCAGAGGATTAAAAACATTACAATCACATTTTTAACTGTATCAAGGCTTTACAAAAATATATATTTTATTGATGTTTTATGCAAATACTGTTCGTATGCACTTGTCGCATTCACTTGTTACTTCGCCAAATTCTATGGAATGGGTGCCTCTGTATAAGGGCACGTAAAGCCGGCTGGGTGGCTATCTCCGGAATTGGGAGCACTCGTTATTGCCATAAGCGTCCAAATTATCTGCAGTGACATTTACTTCGTGCCTCCAAGTGCTCGGTACTCGATTGTGAATGTAGATAGCACTTAATTACGATCTTGCATGATAGTGATGACTACCATATTTGTACGATTTAACTCTTTTAAGGAAATAAATACAGTTACTGTATCGGGGAAAGATCTTAGGATTAGATCTCATTGCCGGAACAAAACCGTAGGATATACGGTTAGTAGAGAAAATAGGCAGTGAATTAAGTTTGCGGGTTCGATTCCCGGGCCGAGCAGGGTTATTGGGTTTTCTATCTGGATTTTCTTAGTCGATGTGTACCCGGTGGATGACAATGGTTGCGCCCCCTATTATATGTGCATAAATATAACTGACGAGTGTACTATATGTACACCTCTGCCAAAATGGTTTTTCGAATCTGTTTGCTAGTTCCAGATATTAGCGCGTTCAAACAAACAGTCTTCAGCTTAATTATATTCTTAGTATTAGTATGGATACCTATTCGTTCTCGTAAGTTCTTCATACAGTCATGTCGCGAGTTTAGTCATAAGATAGCAACAAGTAACCACACAGGACAGATCTAAGGCCAACTTGTGGTTAAATCCTTCAATAAGTACCTCCCTCCTTATTAAAGCCACTGTCGTTGTTCTTAAAAAAAATTATGTGAATGTGCCATAAAGACAACACGCGAGATTTTTGGATGGTTTTTTAATTATGTAAGTAAAATATTGTAACATTACTACATCACCTATTGTGATTATTAAAGTACTAGCAACTATGAATGTATCAAATCTGGAGGCAGGAGAGAAGAGGAGAAATGATTTGAGGTTTGCTTAAAAATATAACAGCTGTTTTTTAAAGAAACCGCGTTTTTTTTTTTTTTTGACAAATGATTATATTGATTGACCATGTCACTTCTGACGCGTCTGACTGTTTTTTCAAACGCGGTTTTTGGCGCTAACCTCAGTATCCACAGAAATTTTCATGAAAATGTGTTACGTAGATTATCACGTAAGTGGTTTGGATGAAAGGATTATGTGCGAACTTTTTCGAGGGTGTGGCTCAGTTCCGGATGATTCGTAACTCAAAACTGGCTAGTGTCAGTATTTATATGGTGTAAATAGTAAACAGTGTTTATCTATCTAGTTTCTTTTTCCTGTCAGCTTCGGTCATTTGTCTACTGAGAGGAAAGATATAGGTACCAACACAATCTAAAGTTTATGGACTCAAGTATACTGACTCATGAGTAAATAAGGTTAAAGTAGACAATTTTACCTTCGTTTCTCGAACTTTTTCAGTATGAGTATTGGGATTCCTGGTTAAGGCTTCTTCAGACAGGTGCCACGCGACTCATGTAGGACAATTTTAACATTCAGTTTTCATAGAAATTGTTCTACGAAAATCTACGAGTCTTGTACCGATTTTAGATAATTTTCTTTTGTCCAATAGACCGAATAACTGACCGAAAATTATTATTCAAAACTAAAGACATACCGTTTTAATCTGTTGTTAATCTCATGACAGTGTTTAAGCTTTGGTGGTTGTTATCTTTTTCCACCAATCACGACAACTACATGAGATGTGACAGCAGATTAAACGGCTGTCAGAAACCGGAGGTGCAGGCTAGGTAGCAAGAGTTTAACATAAGTAAGTATTGTATAAAATCACACCTATATGACCGGAGGGATGTCCTACATGTGACTATTCTAAAATCCTAGGCTGATAATATTTTTGCTTTTCTTTTTTTTTTTTCTTTATTTATTTATAGGGGTTTTTACGCATAGCGTATGTCAGTCCCATCGTATCCTAAACAATGCTACTTTCATAAGACGTGGCCCATGAATTTGAACAAACTGTTCGCATCGTCGCCATTTGGTTGGGATAGAATTATATGAAACATGCCTACATCAGCTCTGTTCAAACTCAATGATCTCACTAAATTATTTCTACTGGACTCATATTGGACACATTCCATCAATAAATGTTGTAGGATTGCTTTTCTTAATTATGATATTATATGGTTTTCCTAGGCAAAGATGTTTAGTACACTCACGTAACGCCAGTTATATTTAGATAGGTCCCACGTAAAAGCTGCCAAACCTAATTATTGCCATAAATTGGGCCCAACTCCAGGGAGCTTTTTAGCTCCTGCCAGGATCGCGCAATGGTTCGAAAGAGTTACCTTGGCCGTGGCACAGGCAACTGAAGGAACACGGGTGGGTCAGCAAAAGTCGGACACGCCCTCCCGCTCCGTCCACAGCGGAAGACGTCATTTGAGGATAACCAAAAAAAATTGAGCTCCTTAGAAATTATAAAATTTAAGTGTGTGATGCTCATAATATAGTTGTATAATTTATTAGCGTGGAGAAGGTAAGTGTGTCGAGTGATGTCGTTGTTTGTCACGGTGCTGCACCGTCACGCTGCGCTGTGCCGCGTCACAATGTGCACCATGCCCACTCCAGCCTGCCACTTGGTGGTGGCGCCACTTGCAATGACTTATCAAATACAGTACATTTTAAATTTAGTTCACAATTCCGCCGCATGTCTAGTTGTGTTGGGCGTCCTGGCAGATGCTCCGGGACAGTGCTGCTTGCATTACCTAAATGTAGGTACTCTATTTTATAATCGAGGTTTTAATGATATTGTTTACAAAGAAGAAAACAATAATGAACGGGGATACGTTGTTGAACAAAAATTCCTTGTAAAGTATCAACTCGTCATCATCATCACGTGACTAAATTATTGGCGTAGCAATGTTATTTGTGCCTACGGCGTAGCACTGTCTGTCTTTTTTACCGACGAAAAAAAACGGAGGAGGTTATCAATTCGACGCGTATGTTTTTTTTTATTTTTATGTATGACCACGCATAACTTTTTACATAGTAGTCCGATTGTGATAATTCTTTTTTAATGGAAAGGGTATACTCCGAGGGTGGTCCCATATAAATTTGAAAAACAATATCGAACCCTAAGGGTCGGAAAACAGCTGATGATTGATTGTTCACTCATTGATTGTAATGTATAACCACGCATAACTTTGTACAGAGTAGTCCGATTTTGATAATTCTTTTTTCATTGGATAGGGTATATCTTGCCAAGTATTATTGGTACATTATAGCCACAAAAAAATTACAAAATAAAAACATTTTAACAAAAAATTCAACCGCCGAAGAAACAGAAAAGCAAAAAATAATAAACCTTAATAAATAGTTTTAGTTAATTTAGGTTATAATTTTTTTTTTCTTTATTAATTTAAATCTGTAATCCAAATAAAAACAACAACAAAAATCTACTAAGTAAAAAAATAAACCTTAAAATTTTGAGTCGGCGCTGAAAAATCAATGAACAAAGATCACTTAAAGCGCCGACTCATAATTTTAAGGTTTATTATTTTTTTGCTTTTCTGTTTTTTCAGCGGTTTAATTTTTTGTTAAAAAGTTTAAAAAAAAAATATTTTACCTTTTGTATTACCTATAAACAGATATTTTTTTTGGAATATTATGCGTAGTCCTTGCCCACAAACACAAGCCCAATACTTATTCTCAACATATTTTGTTGGTAACTAAAACAGATACCAGAACCAACTAAAAATACCCCATCCAAATATCATCCTATGTTTATGTTTCATAAGAAAATTATAAGAACATTTTGTTATTTATTAGTCCAGCCGTTCACCGGGAACATTTAGGATCTAATTCTATTTTCCGCCGAATGTCGTCGAAGGTCACGCGCGAAATGCGCACACGCCGCCCGCCCACTCACAAACAAGTAGAGGTCAATGGCCGAGCGCTGATTTAAACCCTTTATATTGAACAAATTAATGTCGTCATCAATGTACCGCTTCAGGATTTATTACTGAATGGATTGCAATGTTATTCGTTCATTTAAGCTGCTTGTATCGTTGTGTCGTTCTCCTTTGCAAGACAATTTTCCAATTGAAAGTAATTGTTTAGGAACGCCGTTTGTGATACTAATGTATAAATATACGTTTTGTTGGGTTAGGTTATCTTTACCTCTGCCAGGATCGAGAGATTTGTTCGAAAGGGTTACCGTGGCCCTAGCATATAGGCAACTGAAGAAACACGGGTGGGTGTTATTCAGTAAAAGTTTGACACGCCCTCCGTCGCCCCGCAGAGCGGGAAACATCATTTAAAGATTTGCCACCCAAAAACAAAGAAAATGGTTATGTACAGGTTGTTTAATATTTTTTTTACAAAAATTGCTCTTGAACTTGATGGTGTGTTAAAAATTGGGGTTAAAATTAGAGAAGAACCAATTTTTTCTTCAAAAGCGCTGAATTTCCATAAAAAAACATAATTTATCATGATAATCAGCAGCAAAGCAGCAGTAATAATCAGCAGTAATTATCAGAAATCAAAATAAAAAAATAATGGTTTTTGTTGAAACTACAAACAAATATGTAATAAAAGGTAGAAATTTCGTAAATAAAAGACAAAAATGAAATATTTTCGGAACCCTTGGGTAAAAATGGTTAAAATTTTTAATTGTTATAGTTAATTGTCTGGTTCATCGAATCCTGAACGGTGGACCACTACTTACGCCACACCCTGTATACCACATATTAATTCATTTCTAGGGGTTTTAAGTGTTTTCCGCGGTCCGGTCTTGATTTTTCTTTACAACTAACCTCAATGTTTCAAAGACATCGTCTTGGACCAATGTGATATTACGCTAATACTTATTTAGTTACGAATTATAGTCTTTTTAGGCTCCAAAAGCCAAAATATGACCAAATTAATTAAGCGAGGGGCTAAACTCATATGGCAAGACTGCTAACGTGCATTTATTTACTGTTTGTAAACATGATGTATATGCTATAAGATTACTACAATAAAAATATTGTGATTTAAATATTATATAAACCTGATATAATTCGTAAACAAGTAAAACGATTATGATATTGTTATTACAACAGGAAAGTCACTTCAAAGGTATGCATATTCAACAATCTCTTATTTTTTCGTCTTTTTCTTCGCATTATTAGCAGTAACCAAATTAAAGAATCCCAAGTTGACGGTACACGTGAAATTGGAAGTAAATTAATAGGTAATCCTCATTTAGGATGGTTTTTAAACCCTAAATGACTAAACTATCCTAAAATTTACGACGGCAAAATCATGATTCCTGGAAAAAACAAAGTTCGCATCGTTCTCGCGTCCCGTTTAAACTGTGTAGAGCAAAAAAACAAAAAACTATTTTCATTATTATGTGATCTCTTAAACCCAAAGAATAAGTAATTGTAATTTCTAAAATAATTTAAATTTATAATTTACGAATTATAAATTTTAATTATTTTAGAAATTATAATTCGTAAAATTCGATTTATTGTTTTATTTTCCTGTCGTATTTTTTACGAATGTTTAGTAACAACGTCACTTATAGGATAGTTTAGTAATCTAGGGTTCATTTAAATCTATCCCACCACTAATTGACAATAACTGGAAACGAGTACGAGTACCTACCTACCCGAAATTTTCTTGTGCGAGAAAATCGTGCATCGCGGTGAGAACTACTGCACCATAGTTAGTAGGACGGCCCATGATGGCGATACAGGCAATTAACGATATTAAGCATTAATTACGTGCAGCAAACTGTTGCATTGGCGTAGTGGGTTTGTTTTTCAGCTAAATATACACGAGCATCGTGTGCATGTTCCGACACAAGACTGTCACACTGAGACACATGAACCGTGCATCCACATCAAAACAAAACACGATCGCGAGCCGTAAAACACACCACATCAAACATAACTCAAAACGCATTGTTTCCTCTAACGGCGCACATTCCTGTAGTTTTCGGGATCGTGAGACGGTTCACGGGGCACTCCGGGGCATAAATCGTAGACGACATCGTTTACCGGTGCCGGCATATACATTACCGGGTCGTGCTCTATAAGTCACCCTGCAAGATCTAGCCTACGTGCCTGAACCGGACACGGCACGCCAAGGCACAGCCCTATCTAGTCGCCTTTAGTCCATATTTGACGCGGAACCGATTTATGTAAAGAGAATTTCGTTGCAACAGGCTGGTAGATCAAGTTCCTGGTGGTACTGCCTTGTTCGAATATTTTGGTACGAGTTATTAACATAGATTAAAGTTCTCGTGGTTTTGCTAACGGAGTTTGTTGGGACTATACAAGTATCATGTTTTTATTTAAATTAAATTAAATAATAACTATATGGAACGAAGGCCAATTTGAAAAAAAAAGACTTGAGGTTGTATTGGCTCGACTTGTTTAGTCATGATGAAATACTAAAGATGACGGTAAAACAGCTATAGATATAATGATATACGTGATATGTTATTTGAACATGCTCAATGTAATCTACCTCCATTATATCAAGCTAGGTGTATCCTGTCACGAGTATTTAGATATTAGCACTCTCTTCAAAAATCTGAAAGAAGAAAGCGAAAACGAAATCAAAAGAAAAAAAAAAACATAGTTTCTTAGCACCCTTATTGCGTTACACGCAATCAGTAGTAGTCTAAATTATATTACTAACCCATTGCTTCATATGTTCTAAAAATTGGTCTCCTCGACAACGTAAATAACGCAATGAATGTTGTTGAACTGTCAAAATGAGAGACGTTACGCAATTACCCCGCTGTTGGCTGAAACCTAATAATTTCGTTTTATGTTAGCTAACGAGAGCACGTGGAAAACAATTAGGCAGGGATAGTTAAAATCATGTTTCTAGCCAAGATTTTCAGGAATTTCAGACAAAAACCTCTTAGCATAATACTTAAGGAATATTCTTGATTTATTTAAATGGACATAAAAACAGTTCTCAAGTGAGATGAATGTGTTGAACCAATGACGTTCAATTACATTGCAAGCCACGCCAAAAGCGTAGGCTGGGCGCGACGGTATGCACCCAAAATAAATACTGGATATTCTTCTTTGTTATTCAGACGTTAAAAATGCTACAGATATAATCTTGTCTGTCGACAAATCATTTGCTTTAGATGTGTCATCTTAAACATTTTAGACACATTTATGTATCGTAGACATTGGTTCTGCATTTCACTTCACTGAGTAATTTTTCGATTTATTCCATTCTAATACCAAAAACTAATACCACTGGTATTTGTTTCAACTCATATTTTTTTTCTATTCCGAACGGATACCACTTTTTAAATAATTTAATTTAATGTACGAACGAATACCAACAACTTGAATTTGGTACAGTCAGCGCAGTCAAACCTAATCAAAGTAAATTTGTTTTTCAATATTTTTATGTAATCGTAATATAATGCTTAAAACTTTCCAAATTCACTTCACTCCAATATTTTTACAAAGGTTAGCATAGGTAAGAGTAGTTTTAGTGAATCATCTTGCTATTTTTTTTACCTGCGAGAAAGGGTGAGTTTGCTCTATTGTTCCAAAATTCGAAACAACCAATCAGAGTCAAGTGTGACTGGAATGTTGTGCTTTGACTCGGAGAGAAATTTTATCTATATAAATTCCTCAGTACATTTCCGTGCGGTGGCGGTGGCGTATTGGTATTGATATTTTATCATTGAACAAGACGTTTGCTAACAAAATTTGATTTTTTTGGAGTTATCTGTTTTTTTTTTCAATTAAAGGTCTTATATTTACATACAAAGCATTTTTACTGACTGTACCTTATATCTTTGAACTTGTTTTGGTATTAGTTTAAACAATGGTATCGGTTCGGAATAGAAAAAAAATATGAGTTGAAACAAATACCAGTGGTATTAGTTTTTGGTATTAGAATGGAATAAATCAATTTTTCGGATGCGCTGGCCCAAACGTCTGTGTTGAAAATTGAATCACACTGTTAAAATGTAAGAAATAATTCAAAAAATGTTAATAATACTTTAAATGCCTTCAAATACTTCAGAAATAATACAAAAGACACACACATACAGTGTGACGACTTTTATTGAATACACGTACTCTTCATTATGTATTTTAAACACAATTAAAATATTTAATAACAATTAACATCCTAGCCGTGAGAACATTTTTTTTTCGTTTAGTTTAAACATTATACTTACATTTGTGATTCTTTGGTAACAATTCCATAAAATTACTTTTAAATTGTTGGTTGGTGGTGTTATAAAGGGTAGTTTTTCTATTTTAGTCCCTTGTTTATTTCATTATATAAACAGACTGATAACAAGTTGTACTTATGTACTATTTGATGTGATACGTAATCGCTACTCTGTCCAACTACACAAAGAAATTTCACAATATAATGCAATTGCCAAATGCAACATGTTTTTTTTATATAGTATATAAGCCTGTGGAATATAGACAAATGTAAAAAAAATCTGCGGTTTTTCGTGATCAATATAGCCTTACGGCAACAGCATAAGAATAGGGGCGTAGCACTTGATTCAGGAACAAAAATATTAATAAAATAAGTGCTACGTTAAATATTCCATATGCAGCGAATTGTAACGCGAGAAATCTAGGTTATTTATTATAAAACTGTACAGAAGTTCACGATGTCAATCGTATCAATATTATTTATGACTCTTACCGATACCTAGTATAAATGAATGTATAATAAAATGAGTAAAAGAGTGGCACCCAGTAAAGTATGGATCTACCACCTCGCACTGGGCCCGTGTGGTAGATTACGGCCCACTCCCTCTCACCGAGAGGAGGCCTGTGTCCCAGCAGTGGGAACATTAAAGACTAATTATGATGAAGCTGATGGCATCCAGTCTTACTAAGACTTATTTTATTTGAAGCTATATGTTCAGCTATAGATATTCCGCTTTACATCCATCTATTTATTTTCATTAGAATTTCATGGTGTTGCGTCATATCGCATAATAGTTTTAGTTTCCTGTAAAATATATTAATGATCTTATTTTTCCATGGAAGAATCCAGTCTCCACGTCCAAAGTTACGTCAAGACTCGCTTTGGTTTTCCTTATGAAAAATCTTTCAGAATTCATTATTAGATTTTACATTTCTGAACAATGAATGAGTACGCTTTTTACGGATAACTGCAATAAGACACCCATTGATTTCCTTCGTCTTCCTCATAGCGTTACTATGAGGATTTCCACATTAAAAATGAATCATTTTATTTCAATAGTCCCATTGAGAAACACACAAGTATAGATAATTCAATGTAGGTATAACAGATCCTAGAACTGCTATAATAGTTGTCCTAGTCAGACATTCCTGAGCCTAGTCGCAGTCTGGCTGTATGAAAGAGTGTTGGGGTGCATTGCGTGCGCTTGCGACCGGTTCCCGCACGCATTCCGCACAACCGCCCGCATGCTTAGGACTTACATACACTGTAGCGTAACAATTAAGTTTTTATCAAGATTATCATAGTTAATCTTGGTAACTTAGATTAAGTAAAGCTTCATTAACTTTATAAAGGTCAAGAGAGCCATAAATGTAGAGAAATATTTAGAGAAACACTTGGATTACGTAGTCCCATCGCTGGGACACAGGTTTCCTCTCTGTGAGAGGGAGCGGGCCGTAATCCACCACGCGGGCCCAATGCGGGATGGTAGATGATACATGTCTTCGAATTTTTGGTTCTAGGACATGCGGGTTTTCTCAAGTTGTTTTCATTCACCGTTTTAAGATTAGTGGTGATGAAATAATTTACTCTAAGTAAAGCACCTGTCTGGGTTCGAAGTCGTTACCACAGGGCCACTAATTACTACCCGAAAATGTATAATCAACAGAGCGATTGTGATAAAATGAGTTGATTAAAAATGAAAGAGGCAAGGATTAAAAACAATACGAGATTTTGAAAAACTGACATATTTTCCGAATTACGACCACTGCCTGACAGTGGCCTCCCCAAGCATCACCACCAAGTCCGGTCTTGTGCAGCCCTCAACCAGATGATTCTAGCAACTTCCATTAGGTCTTCAGTGTGAACTAAACTCGATATGTTACACTAGCAGTAATCTGACACCCTAACTCCAAGTACCTCCTAACAATTCAGAAACAAATCCAGTAGACAGTTAAGGAATTCACACTTTAGTAGCATTGTCTTGTAATTTGCTATCTTGATTGGCTGTGTTCTGTGTCCCTTATTCAGTCTAGTATTTGCATACTGGCTAGATAAGGGTAAGTACTCTTACCTAATATGAACCTTTAGTTTCCTTATTGGTATAGATTTAACACTAGTTCTTTATTGTGGACAAGTTTCTTTGAGTAGTTCTAATATTGTGTTCTGTTTCATAATTCCTTGTTAATAAGTGTGTTTTTATCGGGGTTTCAAGTTTTTTTTTTCTAGCTTAGTAAATCCTTTTTGTATTAGTTGGCAAGGTGCCTGTGACTGGAAGCCGATGTTTCCCGAAATTGCAGTAACATACAAGTACAAAACTATCGTGCAAGTACTTTTAATTTTCCGGATAGGTACAATCAAAATAAGTGAAGAATATTATATACATATTTACAGTATACCTCTATGTATATTATCTACAATTTCATTTTAAACCACGATTTTATCACGTAGCTAGATCGCTAGTCAATAATTTCAGTAAATAGACTTAACGAGTAACAATACTTTCCATTAATACCTTCAGCTCGTCATTTGTTTATTTTGTTACATACCTGCGCAAATAATTAATAATAATTAGAGAGGAAGTTAATAATTAATTGTACACGTTTATGTATTTATTATCTAGAGTTCATTACTAATGTACCAGGAGTTCAAGCTGAGTCTTTGACACAGCCGGACGTGTTTGCGCGCGCGCAACAGATGTGGTATTTTACCCGCCTGTCTTCGAAACCGAACCGTGCTATTGTGTGTGTGCTTCTGTGTCGTAATTTGAAATCGGGTGCCTATACAACGTGTAACATAATTAACGTAAGGGCCTCATACACCCTAATTAGAGTTTTGAGTGAATTAGAGTATTGAGGAAAAAAAAAATCGTGTGCGTACACTAGCATTGTTTTATGCATTTGAATTTGAGCCCTACTGCCTTGAGATAGGACTGAATTCTTTCTGGCTCAATCGGCAGACTTGCGTCCATTCAGTTACGTTACACCTTGTCTACAACAAGCAAGCAAAAGTGTCATTGGTGCGCTACAGACTGGAGCAGACCCTGCCTGCTAGAAGAAGAGTGACCCCTGATGAACCCGGTGAGCCCGTTCCTAATATTTCAGGGATTTTTGTTCACTAAACTGCTACTTGTTTTGGCGCGCGCGGGAACCCAACATCACACGAGCAAGCGCTGTGTGAATGATTGCGTTCACACTAACTACAAAAGGGCTGAGCAGGCCTATTCTCGCTATCATTCTGGAACATAATATGATACCTATTATGACGCCACAACTAAAGATGTATTATTATATTGTAACACAGTAACGAATTTTTAAATTGCTAAAAGCTTGCCAAGTGGCCCACAACCACTCCGATTTGAATCGGTTACACGTGAGGCGAAAAGTTAAAAAAATAATAAAAAAAGGGTACCCGATCCCTTAAGACCCTTAAATTTTAAGTTGAATGCACATCTTGTTATACAGATAAACAAAAGAAACCAAAAAAAAAAAGGTCAAACCCATAAATTTACTCCCTACAAGTGTAGTCAGCTTGAGCGCCCGACTTGCACGTGTCTTTGACTTGGCCCACAAACAAAAGCATTTACAGTGGTTACATTGTACCCATTTTAAAAGGCGGGAATTCAAGATCTCGCCGCATACGTCTTGGAACATCGCCATGATGATAGAATTCATCTAGCACTTCTAAATAATATACAGGAATTTCTCCCCAACAGCATTCTTTCCCAGGAACAAAGGATTACAAAATACATCACTGCGTAATTTAACGAAACATTCTGGGGTGGCCAAGATATAATTATCGCCGCGTCCGAATTCTACCTCGTGAACGTGCATGTGCACATAAACAATAGAAACACACAGGTATATTCACCAACCAGCGAACCAGCTCCCGCTAACATACACATCCTCTTCATGAACCAGCACTATGCTAGCTGGATCCTGACCAACGACAACCAATACAATAACAACCGGATAATCCTAACGCAACTAACGCAAGGTCTAACCAGCGTCAAAGCACAACTACTTACTCAACCGTTTAGTAACAGGAACAACACACGAGAAGAGTAAGAAAAACCCACGAAACCCCAGCTTCAAACGGGGTTGCTCGTAAAAAGTCAAGTAGGTAGGTAACTCATTAACACCATGCGAACAAAAAGAATCAACACCACTTACACCCTTATCAGATGTAATCGCGGACGACACGGGATACAGAACACTGAGAAACCCCACCTCGACCGCAATTAAGTACACTTGCACAGACCTGTGCATAGCAACTTGGAACGTTCGCGGCGCCTCGAAACCAGGAAAAAAAAACAAATTGACGCCGAACTGTCACGCAGGGGCATTAACATAGCTAACCTATAGGAAACAGGGATGAACGCAGGAACATCCAGCTCCGCACACTACGACTGGTACCTCTCAGGAAGTGCGGGTAACGCACATCGGAGTCTTGCAATTTTATTAAGAAAAAATGCCCAAATTGAATTAATCAACAGCAAAAAGGACACCGACGTGAGGTCAGCTACCCTTGAGGTCGGCATGGGAAATGACAAACCAACTCCTCTGTACATAACCAACTCACACATCAACAGCTGTTCCGGGAAAGCAACCAGATCATTCACAGACTTATTAAACTTGATAAACCAAGGAAATGTACTCTCATAATAATCGGCGACTTCAACGCCCATATAGGTCGACAAGATCCATTAACCTTCCAACGCAAAGGGTTGATACAACAAAACCTTCACCATGAATTTTCCAACTACAACGGCGAACTATTAATGGATATAGCCAACAGGGAAAAAAATTCAAACAGAAACAACAAAAGCTAGAACATAATGTAGAATAACATGCTCGAAGGGTACTCAAAAATCGCAATTAGACTACATCATCACGCCACAGGCAGCAGAAAAACTTTTTCACTTTATTAAAGGTGAATGGGTCACCGGTCGCATATCTGACCATAAAATAATCTGGGGACTACTAAAATCAAACTTAATTGTAAATAAAAACAAAAAATAAAACACTAAAGTAAGACAAAGGTACCAAGGAAACAACAAAGGAGGCCAATTATTTAAACTACAAACAATGCAACTTCGCCGCCCTCAACAGAGGAGCCATCAAAACAAAATATCAAGATTGCATCACAAAAAAACTACTCAAGGGATCATCAAATAGCCCTCACTAACATACAAAAGGCCAAATTCCTACAAAGCAGGCAACCGAATAACCCCAATAGGCATAATCGCGTCAAAGAATGTCAAACTACACTTCAAAAGGTTACATATCTGGAGGAACAAAAAACATGCAGAGCCTGCTTCTCTGGACTAGGTAAAATGCACCCCACAAAGCGCGTGCAAATGCTCTATTCATTCTACAGGAAAAACAAACAACAAACAAAACGCCGAAAAAGAAACGCGTCCATACCGATGTCCAAATGGGAGAAAACACTAAAAAACTCCGAGGGTCTTCACATACCAACGGTAAATATTACAAAACCGATAATAGCAGCACAAGGCGAAGAACCGACGGTGGCCGAAATAATAGGAATCATCAATAAAATGCGAAACGGGACGGCCCCCGGAACGGATCAAGTAGTAAGCGAGCTTTACAAAGCGATGCCCAAAACATTACAGGAAGCCGTAACTAAACACATAAGTAAAGCCTAGTCAGAGAACACAGTACGGGACACGTGGCTAGAGACCGTACAGTTACAAATTCCAAAAAAAAATAATCCTAAAGATGTGAACGAGTATCGTCGCATAACGATTTGCAATACGGGCTATAGAATTTACGCTACATACTTACCTAAAAAACTTGACGACAAAATAACGGAACAAGGCAGTTACAAAGCGGCTTTCTTAAACAATAGATCAACAGATGACCACATTTTACGCTCAAAAGGGTTCTAGACGAGGAATGGCGTGCAGGTAAACGAACGCACGTTCTCGCCCTCGACATAGAAAAAGCATTTGACAACGTTGACCTCAAGGCATTAAGAAACATATTATTACAACAAATCGATGACCAACAGGATAATCACGGCATGCTTGAAGGAAAGAACATGCATCAAATGGTGCGGCCAGCAAAGCAGCTGGATTATCAAAGGAAAGGGAGTTAAAAAAGGTTGCACCCTGTCCCCTCGCCTTTTTACATTGGTCACCGACGAAGTTCTGAGAACTCTCGAAGAGGAAACTCATTTAATCAAACTAGATCAGGACTGCAAAATCTCCCTCCCCCTAGTATTATAATTTGCAAATGACCTTATTCTCATTACAGATGAGCTAGAGGGACTAGAACGCATCTCAAACCACATAAACCCTTACTTAATAGTGTAGGCCTTTAAATAAACGAAACAAAAACAAAAAATGTAACTAGGGACCCCATAAAAACACAGAAAACGACCCACGTGACCCTCAACTGAATAAATATACCAACAGGGGATGAAATCAAAAACTCAATTAGAAAACGACGCCAACATGCCACGAGAAACGCTAAATCTTTACTACCATTCATATTGAACTCAAAAATGTATTGCAAATTAGCCACACTTATGTATCGAATGACTATCGTACCTTGTATGATATATGGCTTAAAAGTATCAGCACTCACAGAGGCGAACCTTTCAAGATTGAGAAGATATGAAAGAGTTATCATGAGAGACTTGATCCACCACGCTAGGAAAAACCGAGACAGAAGAAAATGCATCAAATCTTAGACGGTAAAACCATAACAAAACAGATCAAGAACCACAGGATGTGCTACATGGCATACATTTTCAGACGCTCTGAACCACACTTGTTACATGCAGCAAAGCAGTACAGGGCCAAATCTAAGAAGGTCGGACGACCTAGTTACACATGGAATGACAACCTAAAGCAGGGCATGAAATACTTCGACAAGGAAATCCAGTTTTGGAGGGACACGGCTGGAGATAGAAATAAGATCAAGAAAGCGGCTACTGATATCTACAAAAAACCAGAAACTGATAGCAGCGAGAACTCAGAAGACGACCAAGAAAACAACAACACGGAACATAGCGAAGCCTTGACATAGAAAAGAGCCAAGCAAACGGTTAACCCCACCAAAAGATGCTTCGATGAACCTCGATCTGGATCAACATGCCGGCGACGACGTGAAAAGATGCCCTCCTATAGACAAATATCACCCTTCTCTCCACTAGTCCAATGCTTACTTAAGGCTGCATAGTCGGTAGGCTCGTAATCCTTTCCTATCCTATGGGCACGTCTTCCCTACCATTACAGTGCCCCCCGGTCTACTTCTTGATATGCAATGGTCTATGTAGCACCATGAAACATGAGGCTTCAAAGGCTAGTGCAAATCTTGGGGTTCATTCGATTAATCGAGTCTGGTCAAACCACGCTGGGATCGGTGCAATTCATTTCATTTCATTTCATTTTAGAGTTCATTACTAATGTACCACGTGCATCCATCTATTTGTATGTAGGTAGATCGTTATTAATAACTATCTTAGTATATTCCCTGAAGATCCGGTCTGAAATTATTGATTGAGCTTGAGCTTTTGTGAAGTGTAGGTTATTTTCTATGAAATGGAGAAGAATGCATAGAAAAAAAACAATGTGTGTCAGATCCGACGCACGACTGGAGTTTTTTCCTTACGAATGATTATAAAATATAATAGAATAGTAAACATAAAGTATAACGTAACGTAACGTTACGGAGAAAGTTTGATTTTACTACCCATACATGTTCATAGTCTCTGCTAATATATGAAAATCGAGTCTTAAGGAGTAAACTTCAAAAACCTACTTTAAAAACGTAACTTTAATTTAAGTAACTGAATAGAAACAGACGAGGCTTATAAAATAAAATAAAAAATCATGTGATTTTCTCCGCTTTTTCATGGTCGCGTATCTTGCACTTGTAACTTGTCTTGTACGTGTAGCTTGCAGATAATAAAAACACGATTCTAGCTCTTGTATCAGAATCTGCCAGCCTTAGAACCACGGGAGATAGGTTGGGCTAGCGGCAACAGGCTTCATTTCACGTTTATCACAGTTCGCCGATACAGTGTCGGCTCAGCCGCGGTTACCGCAAGCGTAGGCCGCTCTTTGTCGGCGTCATGACAACTAAATTCATTGAGCTCACTATGGAAAACTTGTATCGGTTTTCAGCACAGATTGCAAGCCCAGGGCGAACGGCCACACGGAATTTATATCGTTGTTGCATTTACGATGAATTCCAATGTCGGCTGTCTTGATAGTGACAACTTAGTGCCCTATTTAAACTATAAATGTTTGTTGTTAATACATATCCATTTAAACTGTGAACGATTGAGTAGGCTGTGTTAAATATAAACGCCCATTGCGCAGTTCCTTACAAATAAACTGTTTCTATTTATATCCTAAATATAATGTAGGTGCCTTTCTGGAATTCTGCAACAATATCATAATGTATTTCTGAACTAGGTTGTAATACCAATTTAAATATTTTTATGGTTCAGTTACATTACATAATCATGACGCCAATGAATAAGTTCCTAGTTAGTGGATCTGTGCTTCGCTACGAAGAAAAACTATTTAGCACGCTTTTGTGAAAAACAAAATGAATGATGCCTCCACATTCCAATCTTATTGCTTCTTGGGAATGCATTTATTTGATATTTTCTCACGAACATATAAAGTACCTACACACGTATATACGTACATGGAATAAGCTCCATAGAATAGTCCATATCTCTCCGGTTTCGTAGTGAGTTGATTAAGACTGGTCTCCCTGCGGTCCTCGGTTCGAAGAAATTTGAAAATATAAATACCTACCTAAAGATCGACTGAATATGGCTTACATTTCATCGTATCTACAATGAAAAGGAAACTACGTTAATCACCATGGTTCTGAGACGTGGGAACTCATGCAGGAGGCTGTGTACAGGCTGAGAGTTGCACACGCACAGAGAGTCATGGAGTGTCACATGCTATTTTTTTTTGGATGGGAAATCATCAAATGACTTCTCCCGCCCTGGGCAGAGCGGGAGGGCGTGTCAGACTTTTACTGACTAAAATCCACCCGTGTTCCTTCAGTTGCCCATGTGCCAGGGTCACGGTATCTCTTTCGAACAATCTCGCGACCCTGGCAGGAGTGTCCCATGCTTGGCATTATATTAAAAGACTGAGTTCCAAACATCGAGATACGAAGGTGTATGAAGGTCTTCAATATCGGAAAGCGAATTATGAAGCTAGAGTGGTGTTGGACAGGACACCTGGCAAGGTGCAGTAATGACAGATGGAGTAAGGTTTTGACAGAGTGGCGTCCAAGGACTGGAAGACGAGATGTCGGTCGCGAAACCTGGATGAGGCTGGCTAAGGAGCGTGGGGATTGGCACAAGGAAAGAGAGGCCTATCGGTGGATGAACTCGGGCTGTGGATGATAATGTATAACGTTCATCAAGCTACATGTTTTTAATATTTAAGGACTGAAGATTAGTAGGGATGAAAGTTACTTATTCATAGTCAACTTCAAGTAGGCACAGAAAAGGCGCTTTTGATTGGCTAATTTCAAAAGTTATTGATTACAATAAAGGCCGTAACATTTTAATAATCCAGTGGTTACCCAATTATAGGATGTACCGAGATAATCGGGATAAGAAATCATAAAAGATACGAACCCTTTAATCACATCATAAAATCGATAGTTAAGCTCTCTCTCGGCTAGTCGTTTATCTCTCTTTCTAGATTTTTTGTCGAGATGCAGGTATAGCATTTGAATAGAGTGGATACGTTCCCATACAACTTTGACAACAATAAACTTAACAGAGACGTGACAAATCGTAAAAATGTAGATTACAGTTCAAAAGTAAATTGAAACTTGGCATGTTTACCGTAGAAATGTTACTCGAAAACATTTAAAGTTACCATTTTATTGACCAGATACCGGCTTAATTGTGGATGCTCCGAATGTAGTGAATTACAGTTTTAATTTTATTCATAAGCACCGTGTAGACCTTTATTGCTTATATCTTGCATCATGTTGATTATTTATTATTGCTAGAAAATATTTAGATGAGATTATCTTCGTATCTATTCAGTATTTTGAGACTTCCATAACTAGTTTTAAATCGTTCAAAACTATTAATATAGATTTAATTGGCATAATTGATAGTGTGATATTTTAGGGTCCATGACATGAGAAACAAAATAGAACTGACAAAAATATTGTATTCGTTTCCTATTATTTATAAGTTAATGGGAACAAGCCTTGTCGTGGGCTTAAAATTCTATGAATATTTTTAGTGATGGGCATCCGTCGCGTTCTCAGTGTTGTGTAGTTTTATGCGCCGGCGCAGCAGGGGTGTCATCCATCACTATTCACTACTGCACAGCGGACGAATGTCGCTCGGCTAAACAAACAACAACAAAAAATTAAGTATAGATAGATGGGTCCCCTTATAAGTAGGAACTCACCGTGTTTCAAAGGTTTTTTTGTGTTTAAATAATAGGTTCACATCCGTGCGAACGTTGGAAAGGGTGTAAAAAGTTTGCAAAAGCTTCGATGTTTGTAATTGTATTAAGTTACTAATAGTAATAATGAATTGTCGACATAAACGATAAATGTTGTTAAAGGTTTAGATCGTGGTATAATTTCATAAAAATGTGTTTCTCGTTTTTGGTAAAAATCTAAATGGAGAATTTGCTCATTAGTAGAAGTGATAGGCATTACTTTTTTAAATACATTAACATAATATCATAATAAACAGGACAAGTATTAGATCGGGTCAACAGCTAGAAACCGGTCATTGATAATAATTTGCCAAAAAAATAAAACACATCTTAAATCACCCAAATACAAAATGTTACAATTTCTTATCTTATCAATTACGTTTGTATTAAATAAGAGATATTTCATTTTACGTCTGCAAGCTATCAGCAAAGGCCAAGCTCAGTGCATTGCTCCCGAAGCTAAAAATACCAGGTTGAAAGCCTAAATATGGCTGGTTACGGCTACTTTAGGAAGGGCCACACTTTCCACAGTAAACAGTCGTACTGGCAGGTTTGGAAGCCTGCCGCAGCGGAAATTTTAAATTTCGAACGTATTTCACTCAATCTTACTGGCCCAAAATAATACAGAAAGCAGACGAATGCGAGAAGGGAAATGTTTGAAAAAAGAAAAACAGTAAAAAGATGGCGTAGAGTTTATTAATAAACTTGACTATTAAACTTATGTATTTATTTTCTTACCTTAAACTTGGTACTAATCACTTTGAGACATACATAGTTAATCGCGTTTGTCCATGTCATACGTTTTCATTACCTTACATATTAGTCAAGGCAGACAACATATTTGATTTAGTTTTATAAATAATTTATAATAGTGTTATTTTTAACGACTTCCGCTGCTTATAGCTATAAACATCAAAGTCAATGTTCCGGAGAGACATTCCCTTTAGTGATAAGCACTCAAAAATCCCTTCATACACGCATCGATTGGATCAAGTGAACCTAAACTCTTAGGACCATCGATTAAAATTTTTAAAGGTCACTAACTGGATTTTTATTAATATTGGAGTATATTAGGCTAAACACACACCATTTGATTCTCGATAAAGATAAACACAACACTCAGGCTTTTCTCGAATAATATGCACAAGTGCCAACTTTCAACAAGAACAGGATATTTAATTAAAACAGAGCCAATTAGAAAGTAACGATAACAAATTAACTAAGTACTCTAAAACGATAAACAATTTCAAACTCGTGTGGATGAAACTGCTGAATTCGCAACTGTCCCTAATGTCCACACCGTAAATAGGTGACCGTATCGTATTAATTCGTAATTAATTCTAATCAAAGTTCATATTAATTAATATATTATCTACCATACGGTAGTAAGATGGACACTGTTTACTATTTTATTTGCTATTTTAACGACTTTCTCATCCGTTTGTAAACAACTTGTTAGTCAGTGGAAATGGTTCTTCAACATAGATAGGGTATCATCTCAACATGCGTATCGTAAAAATAATAAAGCAAGTAAATATAATTATTATTGTTTTTAATTAAATAAAAATAAACTAGTTTTTTCTCTTAGATAGTTATTCATTATCAAGTTCTCTTTTGAAGTTTTTTGTGGACAGTACAGAAAACTGTTGGAATGAAAAGGGTGGGAGCATCGATGAAAATGATTTCTATTTTCGTTTTCTTCTTGACATCATTTAGTTCAACCGTGTGTGGACCTGTAATTACCGATAAACTTGACAAGTTATTGCATTCGTTTTGATTACATAACACGTCTTGATGTTTGTGCTTACACGTCGGTGCCGGGCATTCTTTCCACCGCCGAAGTGCCGACTGCCGAGGGCGCCAACACCGAATCACACGCTCGATACGTGATGCGCACGCGCTGCCAGCGTGACAGTATAAATATATTTACAAGTCGCTCAAAATCCCTGTAACTGATAGTTTATCATTAAGGTCCGGTGGATTATTAACATTAATGTACATAAACAAAGCTAACGATGCGGAACATTGATGCATAGGTTAAATATCTCAAATAGGTTTTGTCTAGTGGTGCGCGGGCGGCGCGCATCGGCCCGGCCGCGCACCTCGCGCCACTCATTCGCACCAAGCGCAAGCGCCGGGTGGCTGCGCACGACACGTACTCTCAACATTTTAATAATCTACCCTCGAACTCTAACAAACGGAAATATATCACAAAAAAAACATTAAAATAAAAAATAAATCTAAAAATAAAACGGATAATATAACGTGAATAACACGCCGGCATCGAGTGACAGTTATCTTTAGTGTCTTCGTTAATTATGAATGTATCTGTAAATAAATAAATTATAACTAAGTGGAACAGGACGAGACTTTAAGGTGTTATTAATGAGCCCGTGTTTACCGAAGAAGAGAAGCTCCATGAGTTCTCCCAAGCTGGAGATGTCCCTGGAACACCAGATCCCTGTGTTGATGAAAAAGGTAACCAAATTAACATTTATCAGGTTTGTCGACTGTGTTGTCAATTAGCCTTTGACCTCTCGCGCTCTGGGTCACTTAATTATAACGATGTCTTAATATTGTTTCAATAATTAGTCTGGTGTTGCAATTATTAGTAAAAATAACGATAAGTGACGGAGATTTAATTAAAAATAAATAAAGTGACACATTTGAGATCTTAGTGAATGTTTTGATATGAAGTGAGGATATAGATAAGGGTCCAATCTTTGCCGTTAATAGAATAATGTTTACTATTGATGTGAATATATTTTTTTTCGGTCTTTTTATTTAAAATGTATTTTGTGATAAACAAATTCACTTAGCAACACCCAGCATTAAAATAAAAATCGTTTTTATCGCATTACCGGCTGCGCTAACGCAACAATGCACAAGGAGCAGCGGCGCAAGCTCATCCATGTTGAATTACTAATATATCCCAATAGTGGACTCTATTTACCGCAATTTAGTATGCAAACCACCTCGGTAGTTTCCAGTATATCCAGTTTCAGGATCTTGCTGTAAATTATTAGGTGTTCCTCAGGCTGACTTATGTGCGGTTATTATGTAGACGACGGTAACAACGGGGCGGACGGTACCGGTCGAGTTATGGCTGCTGCGCATGTAATCATATTGATGAACAACTCCTGGGGTTGCAGCGCTCATAGTCGAACAGGATGCAAGCCAAATTGATACTTAAGTACTGAGAATTTATCACTATACCTGTTAGGTTCTAAGGATCATAATCGGATCGCAAGATTTTTGCAGCAAGCATGGCAGTAACTTAATTATCTGTTGCTGAAAGCTAAAGTAGAGAACGACCTCATTTCTTATCATTGTTTTATTGAATGTTGTCACGTTACAGACTGAGTAACGGTTAGATAACTACTTCTCATTCTTATTCGCGAAATAACCACTCCAATAAATCTTTAATATGTATGAGTTGCATCGATTTCCATTTATAATGTCAATTCTAAAAATGAACCTTTTTTTTCTGTAAAAGTATTATGCAAGATAAAACGAATGGGTCTATAAGACTGGATCACAAATACGAGCCAGTCGAAGGAACGATTCCCGTATTTCAAGAACGTTCGTATTCCAATTTCAGTCTCGATCTGTCACAAACCTCTAAATCTTCATTTTTGACATTGATGGTCGCTGTGATGAGATTAATGAACAGTGATGGCCCAGTGTACCGTGTGGTGCCGGACGTAAAGAATAACACCACCCCATTTCTTCCCGTGGGTGTCGTAAAAGGCGACTAAGGGACTTACTAGAGAATGGGCAGCAGCGTTCTCTATGCATTTTACCACCATACTGCGATCGCCAACCCGCCTGCCAAGCGTGGCGATTATGGCAAAGCCCCCCAAATTGGGGGAGGCCAAAGTCCAGCAGTGGACGTCTTACGGCTAAAATGATGATGATGATGATGGCCCAGTGGTAACGGCCACAACTTCCGAGTTGTAGGTACTTACCGTAGGTTCGAACTCAAACAGGTGTTTTACTTTGTGTTTAATATTTTCTTCACCACGGCTCTCAAAATGGTGAAGGAAAAGATGTTAAGGAAAGCGGCAGGTCCTAGAACTTTGAGTCTTTAAGAGGGAGTACTCTCTCAAATAGAGGAGGCCTGTCTCGTATCAGTAGGACATTATAAGCTATGATGATGTCTGATGACAATGCAACTTGAATTTAAGCTTATAAAAGTACGAGAATTCTGATCACTGATCGAAAAAGTTTCATCTTATCGTGTCCTTTTTGTAGTCATATTGTGCCAGCCATGCCTAATGAAATATCTCCCTGTCTTGCATATACTGTATTCAGACGAATTAATCTCAGGACACGAATGATACCCTTTCGAACTCTTGGAAATCCCCGAAGACAATTACGGGTATCTAAATAAATTAGACTATCTTTGATAAAAATACAGCATAGATGCATAGATGCTCGTAAATTATAATTTAATTGTCATTGTAACATTTAAATACGACATCAACAGTCGCTTGGATTTAAATAAATGAAATACAAGCTGTCTTGCATTTAACAATGCATTTAATTTAGAGTTACAATTAATGAACAAACATGACACAGTGGAGTTTTACTTTCATTAAAATTGTAATGAATGATGTCATTTTCCGTCCCTATATCACTCTCTCATGAGGCGACATATTTGTGCCTGTTTATCAAGAAAGACAGACCAAGTGACAGGTCAGATGTTACGATCACTGCAGTCATAGTATCGCGATCATCGTAAAAGCACGCCGGCTTACACATGACTGGCGAATATTTACGACAATTTAACCGTGTACACGTTAAGGTCATACTTATTTATCTTTTGAGGGTTAAATATAGCCTGCGCTGTTTTTATTGTTAAGGATGATAAAAACTGTATGCGAAGTTCGATTTTTTTGACGTTGAATTCGCTTATTATGGTTTGTTTTGACTGGCAACAGCTGGTAGTCTACAGAATTTAAGATTTTGTGTTCACAGACTTGTCTCACAGATTCAAGCGAATTCGTGGGCAGATGCTATCTTCTATCTATACTATCTATCTCTATACTAATAATAAATTTGAGAGAGAAGAGTTTGTTTGTTTAAACGCGCTAATCTCTGGAACTACTAGTTCGATTTACCATTTGATAGCTCAATTCTCGAGGAAGGTTAAAGGCTCATTAGCATCACGCTACGACCGAGCAGACCGAGCTGAATGGAAAAAAGTCGGAAAAAAAGCCAAGTGTAAACGGGTCGGGGGCCAAAATTTCACGCGAATGAAGACCCGGCCAGAAGTTGGGATATAATAAAAATGAAATGCTGTTCGTTGGTAAGCTTATCATAGCAGAAAGGCTGGACTGGATTAGCAAAGGTTTGGTTTAAAATATTCGTAATAGTCCGAATCGGATTCAGAATTAAAGAAAATTTAAAAAAATGTTCGGAAAATGTCAATGGGCAACGTCAACTAGTTAGAAATACAGCTTAATTTCTGTATTTCCTGCTAATTGGAATATAGAACTTGGGAACTTAGAACTCAGACAGTGTTGTTGTGTATGTTCTTATCAATCACATATCACGGAGCAAGGCGACAGGTCATATACTCATATGTGATGATTAGGTATGATTACATATAATATCTGCTGCTATTGTCAAACACGTTGCACGCATGTTTTCTTCGAACTTTACGTGAACAAACAATTTCAGTGGAATGCTGAGGGCGTGCTCATATCGTTCAGCTATAGATTATAAGATAATGGTTTACATTTTTTGAGGGACTTTCCTTTTGGTCACTATATCAGATATTGCAACATTAAATCAGTCTATACTGATAAATTGCAAATCGGTATTGTCACAACAGACATCGATTATTTGTAATCAATAATAAAGGTTTATTCATAGACATGAGTATGGTAGGGATATTCAGGGGTGGGTACAGTCTCGAGCGTAAAGGCAGTAGATAAACTCCCATGAAATTTTTATATACATTTTTTCATTAATTTCGCATCACGACGAGTTAGTCGCGATGACTTTTTATTTTATTTATTGTTTTCCTGAATAAATAAAATAAAATAGAAAATGACTTACATTTAGATATGCAAGATTCAAAAGCAATTTTCTGCTAAAGTATTGATATAAATGTTTTAGTGATATGAACATGTTACCCTCGTATGGGTTATTATATGAAATTGGTCTTTCGTCAAACGTGCAATTGTCATTTCACGAGAAAATGGTTTTTGAATTTTACGTATACCTAAGTGTGAGGAATTTGTGACTGTAATTATTTTTTTTTATATTTTTTTACTAGCCATTAATGTCCCACTGCTGGGTAAATACCGCCCCAGTCAATTTCCACCTCGCCCTGTCCAGAGCTGCCAAGGACAAATCTTTATTAAAGGAGCCCAACTCATCCAGTACATTAGTTAGGTGAATACACAATATACAGCTATTAATTTTGAACTCGTAACTCATTGCAACTTGCAAAGTATATCCACAGCTTTAGCCTTCATACAGAACAATATAAGCACAGTATTCAGTGTTCTTGAGTCTTGAGTTATAAATGCAAATTAATCGAAGAAAGGTCGAATATTTGCAATTATCGCTAAGGTTAAGTACATATTCGTTTCGTGCCAACGCTGCCTATGTCATCTCTTTATATTATCTACAAATTGTACAAGTCTTTGGGACTTCGGACTTTGTGGATCTGTGACAGTTGTTACAGGTCGTCAGAAGCCCGAAAGTCTGACAACCAGTATTTCCAAGGGATATCGTACCCAGTAACTGAGCTGTGGAGGTCAGATAGGCAGTCGCTTCATGTAAAATACTGGCTGCATCCGGTTAGACTGGAAGCTGACCCCAACATAGGTGGGAAAAGGCTAGGCGGATGATGATGATGATGATTTGGGAATTGAGAGTTTAGGAAGGAAAGCCGATGCTAAAAATGCTTATTGTATTTTGTAATTAATATAATAATAATATAATACATCTTAGGACAACCAACACAACGTTATCTGATCCCAAACTAGGCAGAGCCTGTACTATGGTAACCAGACAACTGATAAACATACTTATATATTTCTAAATACATACATATTATAGATAAATTACACCCAGACACAGAACAAATGATTGTGCTCATCACACAAAGATTTGTCCTGGGTGGGAATCGAACCCACGACCTCAGTCTTAGCAGTCAGGGTCACTAACCACTAGACTAACAGGCCCGTCAAATTTTAATTATTGTTCCGTGTAAGGCCGTAACGAAGAGCACCATTCCATTTCTTCCCGTAAGTGTCGCAAAAGGCGACTAAGGGACTTACCAGAGAATGGGCAGCAGCGTTCTCTATGTATTTTGTCACCATATTGCGATCAACAACCCGGCTGCCAAGCGTGGCGATTATGGCAAAACCCCCTGTTGTAGATGGCCTATGTCCAGCATTGGACGTCTTTCGGCAAAATAATGATGATGATGATTTAATCATTTTAATTTCAGTTATGATTTGATACAGTTTATGACTACATTTGTACATAAATATTACTAGTTTTTCCTTTAATTAGTAAACAAAAGATTTTTCATTTTAATTATTGCAAAAGAAAATCTGAATATCTACTATTTTTAAATTTTTTGGGGTCTTCAACTTCGTGGAAAAATCCTATATATATAATATCTAAATATACGTTTTTATTGCCAAATGCCCCTGAATTAGTTCAATGTTAACTTTATTGTTTGAACGTTTAACGTTTGCATTTAAATGTCCCATAAATAAGTTCGAAGTAGCGGAGTCTTAGCGGTCATTCACCCCGCTCGAAATAGTGATGGAATCTAAATGTCTGCCGTGTCTCTCGAACATTTTTGTATCAAAAATAGGAAAATTCAATTCTAGATTCTTGGCGCCGCCGCCCGCGCCGCCAATAGATTTAAAATTCTACTAAGAGAGGCCCGGTAGAACACAAATAGTGTTCACCTTAGACTGATAATGAATTGTAACAGTAAAGGTCTTTGTCAAAATTGTCTCTCATTGAATTCATTTTCAGTATGTCAAATTGTTATACACAAATATATTCATACAGTGATAGTGTTTCATTAGAATATCTAGAATGAGCCAATTAGTACTAGAGACCGACCGAAAATAAATCTTAAAAAACAAGAATGCTGCCGAAAAAAGATATTTCAGCCGAAAATTGCCGAAAACAGAAAATGAATACGAAAGGTCGGACTCTACTTAGAGCGGTATACCGTAGATTTTTTGTTCCATAACAAAATTGACACACAGGAAATAATCTGTTAAACACTGATTGGCTAACGTGTCGTTGCTTACAAAACGAAGCCTTTCTGTGAGACATGGCGCTAAGGAAAGAATACAGTTTTAAATAATAAAAGGTAATTTATTCTGGCAGAAGTATTATAATTCACTATTGTAATATCTTATGAGTGTTATGACTGATTTTTTACATTAATTTAGTTATAGCAATGTAACCGTATAATTACTAATGTCTTTTAGTTCCAAATCTACTTTCTATTGAAGAAAATCTGATTTTCAGCAAAAACAATCGAAATCTAGAAATAGCAAAAAAAAACATTTTTTTTAAATACATTTTCAGTGAAAAGTAGAATCATTTCAATACATTTTCTTTCCGACAAGTAATCAAAGTTTCTAAGTAATTGATTCATTTCGTCAATTATTTTACCCTCCATTATGATTTATGAAGTAGGCGTTGTTGTAACTACCAATTTTATATACCTACATAACATGACATTGTTTACATTTTTTCTGTCATTGATTTGTTATCAATTATTTATCACTACGAAGATAGGCCATATGTAAGGAGAGATAATTTACAACCTTTAAAGTAAAACAATGACAACTCGGTGTTTGTAAACAAATATGAACGGTAATTATCTAATTACGCTGGAACACTTTCTTTAATAAGAGCATATTATTTAATTTTGTAAACAACATAAATGTTAACCCTGACTTAATGTTCAATATTCAGGAGAGCTCTCGACAGACTTTTACTGGTTTAAATAGTTCACCGAAAAAGGATAAATTCAGTTTCCGAATTCGAAAAGTTTCCGGGAATCTACTCCAATTTTTCTTTCTATATAAACCTACTTTTATACCACTTTAAAACAAAAAATAGCCAAAGTGTTCTGCCCGTTTCAAGTGATGCGTTTACGCAACAAACAGTATTATTTATACAGATTGCATTTGAACAAACAATTGAAGACAGACTCAAAATGAAAACGCAAATTTATGACACTTCCATTTAAGTGGCCATATAACACGAATACGAAATTAACCCGGACATAATATAACAATAGGACGGAATTATATTTGCACTTGCATAGGTGGTTGATTACTAGATAGGTACTTTCTCTTATTGCACACTCTGCGGAAGGCAGACGGCTGTCAAGGGCACAAGATTACAGGACCGGTTTATGCTATAGGGTGTATCCACGTAGAAAGCTGGTAAATGACGTTTGTCGGCGCTGACAAGCGATGGTTGTCAACACTGATCCGTACAGGCAGGTCACTGGCCGTGGCATGGGTTTACCATGGTCTTTTTTAATTGAAATAGCATCTCACCGTTTAACCTGGGAGGTTGTGGCTTCTCAACCAGACTTGCCTGTGGCTGCCTCGATAAATTAAGGCCTACAGCCATGGCTTGAAAACTAAGTTAACACTACGTCTAGGGCATCATATAGGTTAAGACTAGCTGGAAGAGCGGTAAGGGATGGGCTAGATCAGAATAATTTGCTGGGCTAGCCCGAGCAAGGGTCGGGCGGACATGGATTGAGACGTCGCAACAGTCTTCAATTACCATGTTCTACGTGAACACACCCTTATATCTTAGATCAGCGAGGATATAACAAGCCATGACGATAACTTGACGCAAATCCGCTCGGATATCAACCATAAAATCAGAAATTAACGTTAAATTCACACCATTTTATAACGTCAAACAATTTTTACGAGCGATGATCAAACTGTAAGTAAAGAAGTCTTGTAAACATTTATTTGGCAAGGAGAATACATATTTAGGAAGAAAACTCGTAAGAAGTGATCCGATTGGAGGAAATGTTTGAAAACCTGAACATACTTGATCTCCAAGACCAAATTGCAGATAAACAAGCTTATGTCAGAGCTAAATAAGAAGAGCATTGAAGTGTAGCAGGACATTGAAACGTACTACTTATGGATTTATTAGTTAGCTGACGTTTAATTATGTGTCTGTGTTTCTCAGATCTTATTCACCTTGGATGCGTTAGTAATACAATATTCCGGAACTAAAAAAAACAACATACGCTATCCGATGTAGGTTAATAGATCCATTGACGAATGATTCATAGAACCATTATTACAAAAAGAATTGTCAAATTATCACATGGAAAAAATCGTTTAGAAAGATGAGAAGCTAATTTAGTGGTTGTTAGCAATTGAATGTCAGATTTTCAATTGATGTTTACAAACACAATAGAAAGGCGACGCGATGGTTCGTGCCCAATGTATTCATAATTGATCGTGCGATGGCCACTTCACTCACTTAAATATTTAAACAAGAGCGTCGCAACGGTAGGAATTGACAAGTAAAAGACTTCTTGACCGTCAATGTTATTGCTCCCTGAGATCTAAACAAACGCGTGAATGCAATCACAGAAATCAATTTAAATAAATAATAGTTTAAAAAAACTAAAAAACACGCTTCCATGGAAAACCAAACTAAAAAGTACAAAATAATGGAAAAAAAGCGTGGGGTGCTTTTAAGGTATTTTTTTATTGATATCAGGCACCCCACGCTTTTTTTCCATTATTTTGTACTTTTTAGTTTGGTTTTCCATGGAAGCGTGTTTTTTAGTTTTTTTAAACTATTATTTATTTTCTATTTTTTAGGGTATTTCGAATTTTGAGACGTATGTCTGCGTAGTTTGTGACAGTTTTTTTGCTGTCCTGGTAACCCTGGCAAGGATAATGGCACAAATTTATGAAATTATTGCATTGTCATCAGTCCTTGACAGGTGTGCAAAGTTTGAATGAAATCTGGTCGTTTAAAGTGGGTCAAAATCGCACTATAAGGAGTCGGTTACAAACAAACATACAAATATACAAACATACAAACATACAAATATACAAACATACAAGTGAAGCTAATATAAAGCGTGTAAAAAGAGTTGAAAATATTTTAGCAACTCGGTTTCATATCATCATATATATATATAATATATATATATGGTTATAGAATGTAGGTTTATATCCCATATGAAATTCTTTATGGGAAACCTATAATGAAATGTCGTGTTTGTGAAAGCGCTTTGAATTTTCTTCAGAACCGGTCGTGGCCTGACAATCGAGCGCAGTTGCTCCATTGCATTGCACTGTACACTGTTGAACGTTGTAAATTAACTATGAACATGTACGTATATGGATATCTGAGATGTAAACAGCTAACCCAAGCATGGCGTCGATGTCAGAACAAGTTATAGCGGCTACTCCTCCTGCGTGTTATAATTAAGAATTATAATTAGAATCTCTCTTTCATTGACTATGACATGGAATGGTATCTCCTCCTTCATTTATCGTAGCTAATTTGCTGCTGCGGACACTTTCGTAATTACTGCAATCTTGTCTTCAAGGTATACTTAGTCCGAACGATTCATATCTTCTACAGCCGAGTCGTCTAGCTTAGAATCAGCGTCTAGTACAGTATTAGTTTCCTTGTTTACAGCCCTTTAATCTGTCAAGCGATTTTCCTCGGCTCCCTACCCTACGATTACCGCCGCGTTGATAGAATCATTGCGGTGTTCAGTAACGATCACTGTAATAGCTTGTCGCGCTTATAAACTTTAATTTCCATCTCGCTCCCGGTGGTTTGAATAATAATAAAGCCGTAGTTATTCAGTACCGTTATATCGTGGGCTGGCGCTGTTGGCCTGGGGATGAACTGGCAACAGAGTCACGCAATTTTGCAGTTCATTTTATGAGTTTATGTTTGGCTTGTAAGTTTTATGTCCAGAATTATTTGTTTCTAATTATAAGTTTTGAAGTTAGATTTAAGATTATTTCTAGTGAAACTTAGGTTTATCTTGAAGTGTTTTTGCCTGGGCTGGAGTTTAATTGTTTTTAACTAAGCCCCTTGTTGAAGTGTTTTAACTGCCTGGCTGCTTCCGGCTACCTGTTTTCTTCCGAAGTGGTTTTTTAAATTCTTGAATGAGATTTCATGAATCCTTATCACACCTTTCACATAATTTTTACAGAGTATACAGAAATATTAACATTATATAATTACAAAAGTAGTTTAGTTGTCTGTTCACCTGCCAGTCCAAGGACGGGACAAGGCCGTTTAGTAATGTCAGAGAAGCGACAACCGTAGGTGCAAACAGACACAGATCTAGTAGGTGGAGCACTCTCTTGCCAAAATTTAGAAATAGGAAGTTAGAATCGAGGGGCCGCGCCCTATTTGTTTACAAATAGTCGGCATAATCTGCAATGGTCTGATGATGAGTGAGGGGGCATAGCAAGGCAATATACGTATATCTAGTGCCAGGCGCGTGATCATTATACCTATTTATATGTATCTGTGACGTCTGGATGTGTCTGCGCACTATTTTAATACACAAAGTGAAAGTCACGACTCGAATATCGTGGATGAGGATGTTCCCGAATCTATTTAACATTTTTTACGTTCATTCACAACATCGGCTATTTCAAGACCCGGTTGCTATCCGAAGAACTAATTAATAGTATTTAAATTTTTTACTTAGGTATTTCACGCTGGATTTTTTTCCTCATCGCGTCATTTCTGTCGCGCTGATTTTGCGGGTTTGTTACGGAAAATCTATACAAAATATACAAAACCGTACCCTAAACTTTCCCTTTTTGGCACCTATTTTAATATGTGGTTCGAACATTTTCCCCGTCAGCTTGAGTGTCAAATTAGTTCTGGTTAGATTTACGAACATCTATATGATTTCTCTAATATTCTCGCAAAACTCGCAACTTATGACTTGACTTTTGGAATCCAATCAAATCTCAATTTGCTATTGATCAATAAAAAGCCCAATGCATATATTTATATTGGCTTAATGCCAATGTCTATAGTATGTAATGAAAGTAATATATCCGTTCGAACGCTGATGATATGCGTAATCGTAATGAGATAAAATATTTCTAGATAGAGTCCCTCATTCGCTCTATTCGGTCCACTTTCGTCGATCGCAAGATTGTCGAGTCGCTAATCGAGTATTGTTTGACTAGTGATAAGGTCGAGCGACGAGTCTCCGTCAGTTTCACCGTGTTCATTGTTTCATGGAACGCGCTCGCACTCTGCGTGGTTGTGTGCCCGACGTGATGGCAACGCACACGAGCGAAGTGACCGCTATTCGTCCTCTGATGTCTCTCTCACTTTTGGTCAACCTGTTTCATGGTATTAACTGTCATATCAACACTAATGGCCTTCTTTGTACGAGTTCCAAATATCAAAATAGTGTGTTTATGTTTGTTTTAAGGTATTTTCTCCACTTATAGTAGTTAGTCGTCATGTTTGATGTTTAATCATGCGTACACAATCTTATCTTTATACAAGTGGGCATTCACTCAGTCTGGCTCACCTGGTTACATATATTGTAGTGAAATAAAGTGTCAGAAAAATGGAGATAAGTTCGTTAATAACGGGAAAATATCATTAATAGTTTATTATATATCCTCTTTTGAATGTCAAGGTCCATATTTCATAAAAACAAAGGTTATATTATAGTTCAGTGCCTGAAAAAATAGTTTCTTTATCAGTTGTGGTGAGTCACTTGTTTTACATATTTATTAGAAACATGTCACCTGAGTGGATTATCGTGGTTAACCTTTGTAGAATAATATGTATTTTAGAGGTCATCGCCTGTTCTAAAGTACATAGATTTAATGAATATTAAACACAGCACATTCACACATTTAGTCTTTATTTGCGTATGTATTGTCTTTTCGTTTAAAGGCATCTAAGAGCTATTAGTATTTTAAAGTATGACGATATCAATCAAAAGCCATAGCAGGGTCCAAAATATCAGCTTGTAATTGAATCATCAGTCTTGTCTATTGAGTTTATGTAGAATTAAAATTCTATATCTCTGCGATATAACATAAATAATGCGAAGATAATGGCTCTTTATCCTCTGATAATTGTAGGTACTTTCACATAGATTACTTGTTTGTATTTCTTTTATTTTTTTATCTATTGAGTACTACAAGAAATTGATCATACGATATTACTTATACGTCGATTAATATACGTAATATATATATAAAGTAGCTACCGATGTAATAATCGCTGTGATAAACCGTGGAAAAGTTTCAAAAGAGGATACTGGTAGTGCTAAGCGTTTCACAAATAATAAATATAAAATGTATATTATTAAATATATTCATAACAATAATAAAGTCAATGACATAACTTAGCAACAAGTTCATTATATTGTAATCAAATTCATTCAATACGTATCTAAACTCACGCGCAGTGATTGCATTGTAATGCCAATATAATTTATAATCTCCATCCTAAAGGTTCGTGCAGACCAGTGCGAAATCGCAAGCGCGACACGGGTCGCGCTGCCTGTCGCGTCCGCGATATCGCGCTGGTTTGCACGAACCTTTATATGAGTTTTACAAAGTCGCCAATATTTTAAGTGTCACTGTAACTAGAGTACTAGTTACAGTATTTAAAAAAAATCTTTTAAAAATTATGATCTAAACGTCCCACTGTATGTAGAATTATGACTCAAAAAGTAGGTAGAAGGACGTGTTGTATAAAGTAGGAACCGTATTTTTCTTTACTTCCCAATTCCACGTGCAAAAAATACCTATATTGAGTATTGAGAAACTCGTTGTAACAAAGATTTCTGAAAAAGGTTTGAGAATTTTTACACAATTGTTCTCAACACTTGCACTGATGACAACGAAGTGACTGCGGACGAATTCACACATTTTTAAGTAAATACGATAGTTTCAGATCCAATCATAAGGTACTGATTGCTGTGTAGCAGCTAAAATAAGAAAAGACTCATTACAAGCATCTATGATTTTGATAAATGAGGTAGCTGTCGAGATAGCATCGCTCACTAGTCGCTACGTGGGGTAGATATATTTAAAGTTCTCTTGAGGAATGTCAGCAAAAATGCGTGGTACTTCATCATAATGGTCACATTAAGATAAGATAGTATGATTTTCCAGAAATAACTTGCTCTTTTAGAAGACAGTGAAATCAACGGATTCTCTAAAATATTGAATGGCTTGCTAAATCTTCACCGACACATGTATGAAGACACTGCGTCGCCGTCGTAACATCGAAATACGAAATGCCGCTTGGAATATTAAAATTGCAATGAAACTCGTATCCGTTTTTACCTCGATTGTGAAATGTAAATGTGAAGTACCTTGACGACAAGAGACGACAATGCAGCTCATTATAAATGTAAATATATTGAAGTAGAAGAACATAAACTTTATTAGATCACTCGTTTAACAATAGCTGCTACGTCCTCTCATTAGTTCTGAATGGAGTCAGTACTTATGTCACGCGCTATCGAATGGGCGGTTACGAAATCAATCGTAATTGTAACGTTAAAGTGCAGGCTAAACAGAGTCAACCGCACAATAGTCTCTCATTGGCAATACTTACTAATATCGGACGATGTCGCGTGCAGCAATTGTGCCTTATCTACCGGTTCAATGACCGCCCTTATCGAACTTCATTGAGCGCCTTATGACGTAGCCACTTCTAATTCTTGTAGGCATGTTGTGAGGAATGCTTGATTAATTTGATTATCTTGATTATTTATTTATTTCTTAAGCAGAACTGAATCAACGTTGGTATGGAAACCAAAAATATGTTTGCAATTTTTTCCGTCTTGGATAAGATCATAAAGATAAACAACGTCTTTTATTGTTTCATTTACTACAAGTTTAAGTAGTTCGTTGATATTTTTACCTTTGCTCTTATGTTTTGTTGAAGATTTGATAATATTAGTCACGACTTTCTTGATAAATAAGTTTTGTTTTATAAAATACTCGTTCTTAACTTGATTCTAACCATGGTTAGTTGACAACCGGCTTCGTTAGTGAATACTATTACCGCACCCGTTGAAGAAATTTAATGCAGTATTTGGAAAAATACCCTTTAGTTATACGAGTTTTATAGCCCACCATCGGATCTTGCTCGGACTGGACATGAGCTAACTATTCGATTTTATTTGAAAATAAGAGAAAATACAAGCTCTTATAAAATACGATGGTAAAACACTTGACGATAAAAAGATATGCTGACCCAGAGTATGACTTTGTCCCAACTCCCAGATTATTAAATGCCTACTATCAGATTTTGGAAAAGCTAATGGTAAACTATTACTAATAACAATGTAGGTAGTAGGAAAAAAAAGCTTCACGCATAACTTTAGATTCGCAAAATAAGTCAAAAAAGGAAAGCGAAAACTTTATGTTTGAATGGCTATTGATTTTAGTAACGACATTCTTGTAAACGTGTAGTTGAAAATATTGGCATTGCGCATTCAGTTTTTGCAGAGCGTTGGGAATATTATCGTTTAAAATGCATTCAAAATGCTAACTATACAAGCCGTAAAGTGGAAGATTCTACACCAACAAGAGCATAACTTTATAAAATTGTAGAAGAAGCACAACTATAAAC
This sequence comes from Aporophyla nigra, assembly GCA_947507805.1. NCBI lineage: Eukaryota > Metazoa > Arthropoda > Insecta > Lepidoptera > Noctuidae > Aporophyla > Aporophyla nigra. Next base: position 15,050,788 of record OX382309.1, on the reverse strand, counting down.
AAAAGACTACACAAAATCGTACTAAATATGAAAAAACAATGAAGGAAATTAAGGTAAAAGTCGTCCCATTTACAATTAGCATATATTAAATTCAAGTAATTTAGTTAACTGTTCGTTCCAAAGTGTCGGTTTCTACGGGCAACAAACGTCGTGGATACTTCTAGGCAAAAGATTCCACGAGTACTTTAGCGAGCAATTTAGATTTCTACGCCGAACCCTAAGCGGTGGGTGTGCGCAGTCGCGCAGTTCATAACTACAGCTCAATGAATAAATGCAAGAACCATTATAGTATAAAGGATCTGCCGAGGATACTCGGCCCGATTGTTTGCTGCGTACATCTCAGCAGATATATGTCATGCAATGAAGCTCAATCATTCCATTACGCGTGAAATCTTTGCGGAGATATCTCTGTGATATTCAGAGAAGCTTTGATGCAAAAATTTGAAATAATTTAATTTAAACTTAAGAGCCTTGCTTATAGTGACGTGTTGTGTTGAACCGTTTTTTCTAAGATTAATTTGAAGTAGGTAATGTAAAAAATTGCGTTGATCAATAGGATGTTAACCATTTTGCACTTGATCCAAAGTCTGAGTATTTTCGTTCGCAATATGTGTAGAAGTAATTTGAGAAATGATGCTATATTTGCCACCTTACTAGGTATTTCTAAATGCATTTGAAAGGAACTGGAAATTCAAGCTTTGTTGTTATGGAGCCGTCACTAGATATCCTATGAGTTCAAACTCGTACATTTTCCTCAATTTTAGATAAAACAATACATAAACGTATCTTATGAAGTAGGTATAATGTACATACCAATTGCTATTAGATAAAAGAACATTGGTGTTACGTAGGTCTAAGAAAAGGTGTCATAAACTGGTATCATGAATTCATGATTATCTGAAGAATGACGATACAGTCGGTGATTCACCAATTGATATAGTAAAAGGTTACTAGAAATGTTGAAAAGATTTGTAGCAATTGTATATCTATAGCTAATAACTTGATCCGTCAATTAAGTAAATTTTCCGTTGGCGTCTGGTTTGGTTCCAAGGTTTATTTTAAGTCAAGTTTGAAACGTTTTTATGTTTATCTGGCTGCGGTTCTCAACGATGCGCTCGCTCCAGCGTTTTCCATGGTAGGTTCTATATCCAACAGTGGATATAAGTAGCTCTGATTCCCTATGTTTTATCTTTGCGTCTGATTGCCTCGTTGGTTTAGTGGTCATAAGCACTACTACTTATCATGAGGTACTGGGTTCGACTCCCAGGTCGGGCAAAGTGATATTGAGTTGTTCTAACTCAGTAGCAGCCCAGAGGTAGGATTCGTGCCCGGTTGATGGCATTAGGCTCGGCCCCTATAACATGGGACTTATACATAATTGTCGCAATGTGGGTATAGGTACTCTGCCCAACCTTTTGGAGAAACAAGGTGTGTTGTTCATGATATTTTGGTAGCTTAAGATTTTCTCGTCTCCTCTTTCTACTTCGCCTTGATTTTACATCCTCTTCTGAGTCACAATCTCTCTCTCGCGTTAAAAACATTTTCAAGTTATTATGCCAATAATAAAGATGTTATAACAAAAGGTTATCGTATTAATGAATGAGTATTTTCTCTGTTTACATTCAGTCACCTTGGTCGCCAGTCACCTGTGAAAGACGTAGCTAATGTTTACAAACGCCACCAACTACACGACTTTATTCTTATACACACTTGAAGATAACTGTTGTTTCTTCCATAACTCCTTTGTTGTCAACTTTCATTTGTAGCCTGTTATTTCTGTTATCTTACTCTGTATGTACTTTAGTAAAACCCACTTAAGATAATGTGGAGCTATTGAGGCTTTTATAAAGCTTGATCCTATTGTAGAATGTATTTACTGTCTTACCGAAGTTATTTATAGTAATTCATTATTTATTAGTGTCTGTAAATACTTGGACATTATCTTAAACTTTGACGCAACTTGAATTGTTCATTTACATTGCCCTTGACAATTTTTTTTATCCAATGTTTCCCAGAGGCAGTACCTCCCTTAATAAAAAAATCACTTTCTCTGCATAGGGGCGTCCTGGACCACCATCACAGTCTTCGTATTGTTTCTCGCAAATCGTATAGTAATAATACATTACGAGAATTGAGTCGGCCATTATTTACGAACAATAACGAGTGGCGTGGTTGCGAGCCTCGGAGCGGTGACCGACTCGCCCTGATTGGATAATGGCGAGCTGGCCACCGATGCCGCGATGCATTACTGAACTATATTTAACTGAAAATGTACCTCCTACGATTTGAAAATGTGTCTGTTCTCTTTGGTGAACGATATAGTGACGCAGCTTCACGTGATTCCATACACGAGTATCCGCGGAACCAGATCCTACGCATTAAGGAGTCTTCGGAAATAGAATCGTGCATGACTGTAATGAGTTCGCTATCAGGAATTTGACTACTTTTAAATATATATGATTTGTAATTCTGGGAAAGTTGTAAACTGTTTATGATCTAAATTGGAATGACTAGAAATGAGAAGTATCATTGGTGGTGTGCCAGCACTGTTAGTCAACCGAGGGATTCAGTTCGCTGACATACTCAAAACTCATCAAAAAGTGTATAGAGCCACTCCCTAAAATGTTTTTCATTACGATGTTATCAGACTTCAGTCATACGTGTTGTTGTTGCTGTTTATTCACCTAGCGATGAATGAACAAACATCAATATCCCCTTGGGTGGGTTCCTATTATTGGCTTGCTTGAATCATATTCATAAGTTTAGTGTAACTTATGTAACGAATCTTATCGATATATAGACTGCCGTATCGATACGAATGTGGTATGTTTTGGAACAGCTTGTTTTCATTGCCAGAACGGATATTAGTTATAGCTCCTAGTTATTAAACCTCAACATCCATGGTTGTCGAACCAAATCTAAAATTCGTCTTCCGAAAGCTATGTAGTTCTCGCTCGTCATCTGACCGGAATTGCGCCACCGCCACCGTCGCCAGATGCTCATGTAGGCCGCCCCCGCTTCCGTGACGTATTAATGTTGGCATCGGGATCTAATTACGAAACATCGTCAACTACATGCATTAAGCTTCCTAAATTCTCGACACGTACCTATGTGCTTAGGTTCAGTAATAACAGGATAAATAGAGTGTTCACAAATGAGTGTTCCACTCTTGTCACTGCCACGCGCATTCAATTCAATTACGCAAGTGCTCAGTTTAATTTAGATCAATTTTGAAGACAACAAACAGAACGTTTGAGGTAATGAACGAGCTCGTCCGCTTCGACAAATCAGAATGAAAGCACCGACGTATTTTTGTAGTTGGAATCTGACCTCTTGACATTCTGGAACATTAATGAAATGATTGTCATTGTTTTAAATTCTCTTTGCGATTATTTTGCCAAGTTATCGTGTTACTGCAGACTAACTGTCATCGATGTCCTTATTGTTAGATTTATAATCAAAGTATTATTGTTTTTTACTATGAGATGTTCATGACTATTACAACTGATTAGTTGGTAGTTTGATTTTTATCAGCGTGTGTCACGAGAGCTGGCTTGCTGACATTGAGGTCAAGGCTAGGCGTCCCACTTTAGCGTTGCCTCTAAATTGGGTCGGGTACTGACCTTCACAATGTTTGTGATTGCAACGCACCTGTAGGAAAGAGACACTTTCCATGAATCTCCCTGACTATGAGACTTTTCGATTAATCTTAATGCCAATACAAATATTTATCTGACTGATTTATTTTGATTATGGATTAATTACTGCCTCTAAATATCACAGAAGTTTAAGCTCTGCGTTATTACTGTGATTTACTTTTCATATTTCAAGGAATATTGTAGGTACAGTATTTTAACATCAACTATATGGTGTGGATACTGTGCATGTACACTATCTGGTACATGTGTCCGTGGGTCCCGCTGATCACAGAGAAGCAATGTAATTTCATTATCTTATCGAGGTCGTTCACATTTGACATTCAACTTTCATGTTGTGATAAAGAGGAATAAATAGTTGATGACAACAGACGTTTTGCAAGATTAACAAAACATCATGGTGGCTTTTGTCAGGAGATCAGGTCCAGACTTCCATTCTTACGGTCCTAAAATATGTTGAAAGTTTGCAATTCTTACATTTTGGATGCAGTTGTTTATTACGCTTACTTACGATGTATGTTGGTGCCAAAATGCATAAAATATCCATCTAGGTCACCTTTGATTTATAAATAACCGCTACACCAGAAGACAATATATACAAATGGTTCAATGTTTAATAGTTGATGTTGTGTGTTTCAGACGCAGATGAGCGGAGATCGAGCAGGGTCGCAGTGCGGACTGACCTCGCTACTGCCGATGTCGTGCGGCAGGCGCGCCGCGGCTTTCGCGCGCGACCTGCACTCGCGCCTCAGCAACCTCGGGGGCGCGCACGACGATCACTGCGAGAGCAGCTGGCTCACGCACGAAGCACCCCCTGCGGCGCACAGGCCCACCACCTCCACCGCCAACACACGTGAACTCGACACCTTCTACGACTTTGAGCTCGAGTGTGAGAGCCCCTCCAGTCCCGTCGACGAGTACGAGCCCGCCTTCCCGGAGAGATCTCCCACCGAAGATCAAGAACAACCCTTTTATGACGTTGATTCTGAACCTGAACTAGCGAAAGAACAAACCAAGTTTTTGTTACAACAACCGGACAAAACACAAAATGGTTTTATATTTTCCACCGCTTTTTATACGGAGTGCACTCCACCAGTGAAACTTCAACCAATTCCGCGTGAAAATGGTCACGCAAACAAACGTTTATATTCTGCGATCACATTTGAGGGTTGCGCTCCACAAAATAGCCTCGATGAAATCGATTGTGCAGCAAAACCGATCACCGCCCTTGATACAGACTCTTTTAATTTACCTAACTTTTCAAGTGCCACAATAGACAGTGACTCGGAATTTGAATCTGCAAAGAGCGAACCTTCAGATGGTGTTGAAGTTGAAGAAGACTATCAAAATGAAAAAAGTACTGAAACTTATACAACAGAGTGCCTGGAAAACTTATCACTAGCGGAAGTTGAAATTCCAGTTGATGAGGAAACGCCGACGGAAGCCCCTGAAGATATTTTCGAGCCAGAACCAGTTGTATGCAACGAAATTAGTGTGGAACCTTTAGAAATCATAACCAGTGAAGTTCCTGTTGAAAATGAAATATCGCCTGCATGTGAAACAGCGCTGCCCCTTTCGAGTGCAGAAGTTAAGGATGAAACTGAGCCTAAGGATGAAGCAGAAGTAGAAGTAGAAGACGATCGGCCTCAACGTGTTCGACGCTGCTCTTCACTCAAAACCGGAAAAACGCCACCCGGCACGCCTGGTTGCAAGAAAATTGTACGTTTCGCGGACGTTTTAGGACTCGATCTTGCGGATGTGAAAACTTTTATGGATGAAATTCCAGTTGTACCCAAATCCGCCTATGATGACCTGACTGGATGCGATGTTCAGAGCACTCCCACACCGGCGCGATCAACGCCGCGGCTCGGGGCTTTAACACTCGTTCCACTGTTCCAACTTCCAGTAAACATCACGGACAAACTCGAGACGCAGAACGTGTGCCTAGAAAGCGCACGTGTTTGCGACGGCGTGCACGTTACCGTGTGCGGGTCGGTACGCGTCCGAAACCTGGATTTCCACAAGACTGTACACATACGCTATACAATGAACGGATGGAAAACGTACACGGACCTACAAGCAACCTATGTGCAGGGTTCGTGCGACGGCTTCTCCGACCGCTTCCAGTTTGTACTGTATTGTCCGGCGATATCATCGGGGCAACGCCTGGAATTAGCCGTGAGGTTCTTGTGCAAGGGCCAACAGTTCTGGGACAGCAACAGCGGCTCCAACTACTGTTTCGATTGCCTAGCGCTGGGCTCGACGACCGCGGCGGGCGCCCCAACTGCGGTGGGTGCGTCAGGCCCACTGCACCCTTCGGTCGACTGGCACCCGTCGTTCTACTAATGCGGCCGCGAAGAGCCGAGATGTGACAGTGTCGGAGCGACGAGTGCTCGTCGGGCGGCTCGGCGGCGCGGTCGGCTGGCCGGCCGGCCCGGGCTGGTGAACACATTCCTGTGCCAGCCGCCCGCGAGCGCGTCCGGCCACCCGCGAGACAGCGCGGGCGTCCTGAGCTCCTGAGTTGATGAGGCTTCACGTTGTAAAGCGTACTTGTGATATAAATTAGACTAGGCGTAGATATTGTAAACGACGAGTGAGCGACTCGTTCTCAGAGTGCCATCTTGCAGTAACGACGTTTTGAGTTATGTGTATATTTCATAGATTTTTTCGTTTCGTACTATGATAATATCGTAGAGTAGCGTCCCGTAGGACAATAAAATGTGATGTGTGTGTGTGCAGGCGCGGGCGGTGAGCGCAGCCGCGCCTCTTCTCCTTGTACATAATGAGAGAGATGAATTCTGAATGATATTAATTAATATTTTAATACAATTTTTATGACATTATTTAGACCTTTGTAATAGTTATAATATTTCGAATTAAGAGTATCACCTTGATATGGAGGTATTCACATTACATCTTTATGAACTGTAGATAAGACGAATATTTCTAGTTATAGTGTCTGTGGTGACATAATATCTTCCCTTGTTAGACCGTTGTAAAGTTATTGAATTGTTAAAGTAAATACGAAACGTGTTATTTGAACTGTTTCAAAACTATGAATCCTATGTAAATAATAATGTAATTGAAATATTTTATACCGATGTTATAATCTGGATATATCTATATTTTATATTTTTATAATCACGGTATCATGACATATTTCCTACGTGAGAACTGATGATAATAGCCAATTGTTGATTCAGTTTTGAGATTTTAATAAATGAGACTATTAGAAATTACGAAATTAAATTATTGTTACTTTTAAGCGATATTATAATTTATTTATTAGGCCCAAGTTTTGTCTATTTTGTATATGTACCTGAATTCTTAAAATGTGGCCATATTAATTTTACACAATTTGAATGCTATCCTTATGAACTATTATTTTTTCTCTTATAATTGACCCCTGTTTTATAATAAATACCTACCTAATAAATTAATGTGCATAATTATGAATTGTTTACATTAAATTAATCCCTATAATACCTAAATTCTCAACTGTTAAAACGGTTGCTGTCTGCAAGATACACACCACGCTAAGTAAAGAGGCCGGGAAACGGATTTTAATACTTATCTAAGAAGTGTGCCATCATTCCAATAATCGTCTGGGCCCCAGGACGGAGATGGATCCGAAGGACGTACTTGACTACAACCGATAGGTACAAGGCCTAAAATATCAGATGATCGTGCGAGGAAAAGGTAAATCTTTGCCTAGCAGTGGGAACTACTTCTATTCATACAATAAAAGTTCCCCAAAATATCTTTTCATCATATTTTAACCGATAATGGCAAAATAAAATAAAATAAAATAATCCACGTGTTACAAGTTGAGCACTTAGTAGTTCGGAAGAATAAAAGAAATAATTTTTCATGTGCTGCTAGTTCATGTGCTCCTGGATTACAGAGAGACAATGTAAAGAATAAACGTAATTAGGTTTAGACATGTATTTTAAGCATTTGGTAAGTTGCCAAAGAAATAAAAGTATGGCTTGTATCAGGTGCTTTAGCAGGTTCTAATTGCGGTATGACCCACCCAAATCGTTAGTCACGTGGGGCTCACGAAATATTGTAACACAAAAATACCTTCGCTACCGGCGGCAAACCACATGACATAATTTCAAATTCAAAACTCCGTAGCAGCAAACTGATCAAAACTCAAATCAATAAAGCGTTGTACGAATAAATGATATCCCTCATCCATCAGGCACCATTTCCTTTCTGTGTTCAACAGTTTAATTCGTCCAACAATCGACTAAAAAATGGTACCTATCTGTACTTAATATTGTCAATCCAAAAAGTAACTCTTCTCTGACGGTTTTTTTTTGTTGGGAATGACATCTCACCTATGAGGTTGTCGGCTTCTTACCCAGACTTCACTGTGGCTGCCTTAATAAATTAATGCCTCCAGCCAGGGCTTAAAACTAAAAACTAGAGCGATGACTCGCTATGGACCATTATATGATCTCGGCCTTACTAACCCAGTTTTCACACAATCGGTGACTCGAATTGGACACGGAAAGCGAAATACTTTAAATTCTTAAGTAATAATGGCGCCCAACATGGGACAACGGTTGGAATTTGAATATTTGAGGAAGATTGTTGTTTACAATCCAAAATTAACTTGTAATTAGTTAATTTTGTGACTAAACTATAAACAAAACCAGTTTTATACTATGCAAGTACTTTAATTACAGAATCTTAACAATAAGCGAAATATTATATCACAATTACACTTTATTTTGATCTCATAATAAATTATTTTATGCAGCCTAAGGTACAGTTCATCAGGTAGAATAGACTTACAGTAAGAACCTTGTCACCTTTCTGCCTTGCAGACCATGTTAACTGGGAAACATTAAAAAATAAAGGTGCGACTTTTTAGTAAGTAGCAACATTCTAAAACTAAGTAATTACTAAGCTAAAATATACAATTTCATAAAAATAGAAGATGTACTTATATTGGTTGCTGCTTAAAATAAAAATATGGACATCACTTAATTAGTTACAAATTAAATAAATAGTCACAACTTCGTGCCAATAGCCAAGATGGCGGCGATCACGACTTAACAATAAAACTAAACGTCAAAACAATCCGGGAGGCTAATAATTTATTCAATCCTAATTCGTAAATAGTTTTAGCAATTTACTGAAAAAATGTACAATGTTTCTATTTTTTTTTTATATCTATACAAATTTCTAAAATTCATATTCACATAAATAAAAAATAAACAAGACTACTAGGTCAAAATAAAGCAAAATCTTGACTACACTGGCGTAGTGGCTATTGGCCCTACACGCACAGGTAAACTTTCCGTTTCAGGTCCAGACGACTTAGGCACAGTTTAACTTCAGACAACATACGCGTGTGTGGCCTTAACTAAGAGATGTTAGAGCAAAACGTAAAGCGGAACGAAACGAAAACTCAAAATATCGCAGAGCTCAATATTCACGATAAAATGTCACTGCTCTGAATACGCCACGCTGCCTACATAAGGCGGTTATACAACTTCTAACCTAACACAGTCTAGAAGCGATGGGACACCCATCAGTTGTTTATGGTTACACTCTGGTACTCTTGCGCGCTCTTCGTCTCCTAGAGCTGCGCGGCGTGGGCAGCGTGATGGTAGGGTCGCGCAGGGCTCTCAGCTGCATGTGTAGCCTCTGCTTACAAAACTCGTAGAATTCGATCTCCCTGGTAAAATTCGCTCTGACAATATTCTTCACTTCTTCTGAAACTGGTGGCTTGTAGGTGTTGCGGTTGATCCGGGCGAATGTGTTTACCTCCTCTGTAATGGAGAGAAGGGGAGTTTACTATCTGGAATTGTACGAAAGCTTTAACAGGAACAGGCACAATATTCGTAATACTCATAAAACCGATCCGGCCTGTATGTGAAAAGAGGTGTTTTTTTTTTTGTGGGACATCTCGTTGTTAATCCTGAAAAGATTCTTACAACTTAAACTGATTTTCGCCCGGCGATTTCTAAAAAGTTAAACTTTTTAGACCTCCAGCCGGGCCATAGTAAAAATTAAGACTAAAGCGAAAGTCCTAAGGGTAAACCCCGAGGGGGGTTCGCACCTCGGCTTAGGCAATCACTGGGGGAGGGCAGCAAGGGACATGCTGGATCTGGGTTCAATTATTTAGGGGCTAATTTAAAGCTACAGGCGCAGCATCGCGGGCTGGCTCATGCAAGGGTCGGGAGGGACTGTTAAGTCGGAGTCGCGACGACGGACCTCGGCGGCGAGGTCGGTACGGTTTGTGTTTGTGTGTTGTTCTCACTGTACTGGTCTCTTTTCGACTCTCCTGGAGGAGAGTAGTGGGATCATCGGGTTCCCTGAGAATGTGCCGCGGACGGCGGACTTTACTGATACGGGAGGGGGTATAGCTAGCTGCCGCGACAACCCTCTGGTTGCGGTGGGTCACTGCTTTTGAAAAGAGGTGTATGCATTGCCAAGAGTGCATGTAAGTAGATAACAAATTACGTACGTAATTAATTAATTTTATATGGTCATTATATAACTGTGACTAGCTTCGTTATACCCAGTATCGTAAGGACAATACCAAGGCCTACTGTTCAATAGTTTAATCTACGGATAAAAGATGCGATTGAGGGTATTTGAGGGTCGGAGGGATAGTAGTACCTATCTTACATGGCAATCATTATTGTCTTGATCTAATTGGAAGCCGTACATATACTTAACGCCGTCAAATAAAAATACATAGTCGAGATAGATCTAAAAAGAGGTAAGTAAGCGACGGTTTTTTTTTCAGAGCCTACACAATATATATTACTTTCAAGTGTACTAAGGCGAAAAGACAAGCAGTAATAAAACAGGCGCTAGAAGCGCCTTATTTCAGAAAAAAAATGTATATAAACTGCTTGCTGCCCTTACTTACAGTGAGCATCGTTAGAAGGGACAAATATATACAAAATGGGCTGGTAAGAAAGTTTGTGTTTTTATCACGTTGCAAAAAGGCAACTTTGTAGAAAAAATTACATGTATGATGGTAGCTCTATCTATAACTTTAATAAACTAGTCGACTACGTAGTACTACGTCTATCGGATAGATGGCGCTAATCACAATGTTACTAACCCCAGTACAGTCTGAGAGCTCCTCGGAAGAACCGCGGCACGTATCGCTCGAGCGCTGTTAGCGTCGAGTTCATGTCTTCTAGCACTCCTACTACTGCGTACTGTTCCTCAACCACTCGCTTGGCGCGCTGCAGAGCTTCCACGCTGTTGAATGGCCTGGAATCACACGATATATCATTCGTCATGAGGTAAAGGTATCTAATTGAATCAAAAATGGTAAAAAGCCGCGCCTCACAGAAAGGTTGACAGTTAACTACAAGTAATAAAAGAGATGCCAATGGGTACGAAAATGACTGGATTATCGGGCTTATTTTACTAGTTTATCATATCCAGTAGATGCCCCTACAGAAATGAAGCAGCTATTATATATAATATTCTGCTAAGCCTATATAAGCTTCATGTCCGTTTCCTATAGAACTCGGCTTTGACTATAAAATATCCATAAAGTAATAAAAAATGAAATTTTGTAGAATGTTTATGTTTACGTTGCCCCTTTACAAATAGTCATAGCAACGTTTAGACAGAAGGACTGAATGCGCAGGCGCATTACAATGGCTACGAGTATCGAGTATAAAGTCTGCGTATTAGTGGGGAACAAACTTGCTTGTGTTTACAAAGTACAAGTTGATTTTGTCATTTGCCCTTTACATAATTCTTTCATTACACTACACCATTCTAGGCAGAATACTCACGTGCATTGTTGTTCATGTCCGCAGAAGAACAGCGTCTGTCGTCTATGGTCGCCGATGCCCTCGTGAGTCTGACCCTCCAAGTAGCGACACTCCCGGTCTCCACTCAGCACGCAAGTCTCGAAGTCCTGAAATGACAAATAATTGACATTAGATCCAAAGCTGTTGTAGGTAAGTAGGTATAGATGATAATCAAAGTAATAATAGTTCTATTCCTTGAATGGATATACAGCAGAGGATCTCGTATTCAGCCTATACTGTTCCCTCTGCTGGGACACAGGCCTCCTCTGCGAGAGGGAGCGGGCCGTAATATACCACGCAGGCCCAGTGCGGGTAGGTACATGTCACATAATACAATATATCTTCGAAGTTTTGGTTCTAAGATATGCCCGGTTTCCTCACGATGTTTTCCTTCACCGTTTTTGAGAGCAGTCGTGATGAAATAATTTACACAAAGTAAAGCGCCTGCCTGGGTTCGAACTGGGCTACCAATGCTCTCACCGTACGGTGAGTGGACACAATTGCAATTTTGAACCGAAATAAGCATTTGCCAAACAAAGTTTCGTCTTGGATTTGTTCTCTGTGCACCTAGTTGCTGTCTATTCCGTCAATTTGCTAATGATGCTTAGTCACAAACTTCACATTGAAAATGATCCTGACGCTTTGACGTCTTTGAAATAAGGAATTGTTTTATTTGTAAGAACAAGATGTAGCTATGATAGATACATTATGAAGATGTTAATATTCAAATATGTTAGGTTGTCCATCATCTTTGCATAACATAACATTATAGTAATCATCCCATATATTTTGTTTAACAATATTTTTAATTACTCATCGACTGCTTATTAACAAGTCTTAAATACTAAGCACGTTAGAGTTAGTTTTTTTTTTTGACAAACTAAATTAATTATATCATCTATTTTTTGTTGACTCAAAACTAATTTATTTTTTCTGACTAAGTCGAGGGGCTGGCTTGAATAGACAGACGTAAGCTGAGACCTATTCAGTCAGTAAATAAGGAGTTAATGTATCTTGTTATATGCCTATGACCGTATGTTTGTGCTGAAAAGTGATTGGATGTGTGGCTGTAATCATAGTTTATCGGAATTAGATCTATCGGTTTAATTAGAAATTCCAATGTGTGTTGAAATGCGTTTCGCAGAAGTAGTTGAACCCTATTTGGTTTTTGACGACCTTGAACTGTCATTTACCCACGTTAAAAAGAAGACTATTGTATGTATAAAATCTAAAGTAAATGCAGTATATCTAAAGATTTTCGACGCGTGAAAAAATACAATAAAAATACAATTTACGGCAAAAGTAGGTTTACTGCCAACTTTTCCACAGAAAATCGCAGGGATCAAAAAATAAATCGACATTGAAATGGTGCGTCAAACAAATATGCTACGCACTATTTAGCTTTATTCGACAAAGAAAATCTCGTTGACCGTAATATTCACAGAAACCATTGACCATTCGAAACACCGTCGCCGCAGCTTCGTGAATCGGGAGCATGTCGACAAGTTTATGTTGGAGTTGAGAATAGAGCTCGCTTATGCATTTCCGAAGCCTATTGATGGATGACCGAGTCCTTCGATACACATTTCGTGTTCAGATCAAGCGATGAACGATGAAATAGATATGTACGTGGGCTGCCTTACAGGGACTATAACTCATAACTTTAACTAGGTTTGCTGTCTCCATAGACTAAAAGTTATGATATAGAACAAATCCGCAAGGGGTTTCGCTTCATATCGTGACGTCTGAAATGGGCGGTTTCATTTTTCTGTGGTTACTGTTACAGGGTAGGTATTTGTTATATTTTTATTGGCCGTTCGCCTGTAGGAAAATATAGAAAATAGGAATATATATTATAGGTTTATGATTGTGAAATGTATTTCACAATCATAAATTTTCCCAAAACTCCGTGGTACGCTACTTTTATACCTCTGAAAAGTTTGAGAGGCAAGGCATATTATGTTGTGTAATTCTATCACACATAATTATGTGCCACATCCTACCTAAAAGCCCCGAACACAGGTGCTGTTGTGATGCCACAACAGCGCGACGTGACTCTAGTGGAATCATTTATATAAAAACTGCATGGATAATGTTCTACCAAAATCACGTCCACCAACGCATCTTCCCTGTTCTCTTAGGGTCACCTTTACAGTAATATAGTTTTGTTTGGTTTGAACTTACCTGCTGCCAATCCACTTGTAGGAGTTGTGATTCCTATACAAAAAATGTAAAGGTATTTAGGCAGATAATACCATCGTTGCGATGGTTGTAATACCTGACCCATATTTCGTAATGAAAGTTAACGGGCTGAAATTATGATAAATTACCTACTTGTTTCAATAAAAAATCTTTGCCCAGCGGTGTGGCCCGAGATGTTGCTATCATTAATTTTATAATACATAGGCGCTAATTGTTTTGTCAGTTTGTAGCTTGGAGCCAATTCACACAAAGATAGAAATAGATCTAGGCTTTAGGCAAGTACCGTTTCAGATTTAAATGAGCTTTCACAGTGAAAAAATATTTGCAATTAGTTTTTGTTTGAGGCCTCCTTCTTTCGAGTTTCTTTGATTGATTAATCACTTAATTTAATACTATAAATGATAAATTATTTTATTTCTGTAAGTAAGGTTCTACAAACGTACACGTCAATCAAGTTTAAAAACTAGATGAGGTCGGCATTTCCTACCTAACTACTATGAGAAGAAAGGCCGAAAAAAACTCAAAGGTCCAATCTCTTTGAATTTCAGACTAAATCTTGGTCAGATCATGGGGAGACCATGTAGATTGATGTTTGAAATGGCCTTTTAAGGAAAGGACCACATAGATTTTAGTGAACCTGTCCAGTTAATGCATCCATTTGAAAGTAATCATGTAAATATGAAAGCATGCATTTAAAAAGCGTATAAATACATTGACAACTGAACGGGCCACTTCACCTTCTCATTTGAGAACTTTGGTTCCTAGCAGCACTTCTAGTTTAGGTACACAGCCTAGATGTACAATCGAAGCGAATCATTGCTAAGGATTTATACGCCCGGCTACAACCTTTATCATTTCATCGGTTCTATGTCAATCTGTTTAGTGTTTGTTTTATGCTATTCATAAATGAGGGGAATGACCGGCCAAACAATTTCAGTTGGTGACCTACGTGTTTGACAACTATGTTTTTTACCATTTTCAACATAGCAACTTTCTTCAATGCTGTACAGAATACTAAGTGGTGTGTGTATTTGGTTTAATGGAGACCCTCCATCGTGTCTGTTATCTTGTTTTTCGCTAAACAGCAAAGTTGCATTAACCTATTGCTGTTAGAACTTTTTATTGCACTTTCGCTTATATTTTTGTACCATAATAGCCACTTAAATCGCCAAGTGGTAAGTGTCTAGGATTATTCTTACATGCATATTCATTTTACGAGAATAATAAATACCCATAATGGTGCTATTGCTGACTATTCCCATAAAATACAATACTTACTTGACGTCTGATCAAGATTACGCAATCTCGGTAAAGGTGCGAGTATGCAATTTAAATGATCAGTTTAGATTTTAGATTAAGTACTAAAGTGGGACTTTAATAACAATAACGATTTATGTAACAACTTTCATTGCTTTGCCTTTCGTTTTCTTTCCTTAAAGAGATTAAAGAAAAAAAACTAAACGGAATTGGGTTTAAATGGTACAGGCGTATTGTAATCATAAGGTATAATAAGACCCTGGTGCGAGTCATGGTGCGGAGTGAGAGGGCACGGGAAGCTGGCACCTCCTTCTGCGAAGCAGTAATGCTCACGAAGGAGGAGGCGGGGCGTGTGAAGGAGTGTCAGTCTCTGCGCCCTCACGTCCCTAGTCGCCGCAGGAGGAGAAGCTCCGGGCGTCGGGAGTCGATAGCGGACTCCCGGCCGCCGTAGGCGCGGGCTTGCGGGCGGCGAGCAATGAGTAGCTCGCCACCAGGTAAGAACCAGGCTTGGGTCGACGGCACGTTGTGTTCCACGCGCGCCACAAAGAGATGTCAGCAGTACTGAATGGGTCTGCTGGGACCGATGCCTGCCAGGGTCGCGAGATCCGTGGCCCTGGCATATGGGCAACTGAAGGAACACGGGTGGGTTTTAGTCAGTAAAAGTCTGACACGCCCTTCCGCTCCACCCTAGAGCGGGAGACGTCATTTGATGATTTCCCACCCAAAAAAAAGGTATAATACGAGTATAACTTTTATATGCTAACTCATATGAAGTTTTTAATTGGTAACACGAAGTAGTAAGTTAGTGTTACTGCAAGATTGATAGCGACCAATTTTGTTATCAATTAAAATATAAAAATAACCAAATCATGAAATTGATAAAAATGTATGCTACTGTAGCACAGATACTCAAATTCATTCATACCAATATTAAAAACATCATAAACCTATTAAATATTTGAGAGTAGCAGTTATAAAGCGCAACACTAATCTAGTAGAGCAGTGTACCATCACTATTAACTCGTTAACTGCACCAAAGTGATGTATCATTCCATTCATTCGCATCCATACATTAACCCAATTAATTCACGAGTCGTTAGACGCATTGCTTCGATTTACCTTTCGTTGTAATTCGATCGTGAGCATTGATTCGTGTCGTGTTAGCTGCACGCTGATCGTGACCGACTGATCTGAACAATCTGAACTCTTGACCATGGGATTCTACTGATTCTACTGAATGAACGTTTTGACAGCCCTAACGGGGCACGTCACACTTAGTAGGCCCGTCGCGAGTCGGTTTCAAGCGCAAAGGATCCCGTACAATCGGATTATCGTTGAAATTAATAAATTAAAATGAATAAGTATTGGGACCATAAGTGGCGACAGTCTACTATTTTGTTATAATTTTTGTCATTCTAAAGGCCTCAACGTAACAAACCCTGAGTCAAATCGTCAAATCGTCTCTACTTCTTCATCTATATATTTTTAGTAAAAGAGATGAAAGACACAATTTTATCACTGGACATTTACGCTGTTAGATTTTTATTTATAAAGCAATGGATTACCAATAACCTTCAGAAAAAAAAAAAAAAAGATTTTTTGATTTATTTACAGTGTGTTACGCAATTACGTTGCAGGTTTCAGTCTGGCTATTGTAGACTCGTCTTTCATAGGGTACTCTTTAAAATGTTTCAATAAAATACCTTCAAACTTACTACAACTGAATGAAACGAAATTGAAATCTATACCGTAATATTATAAAGCTGAAGAGTTTGTTTTTTTGTTTCTTTGTTTGTTTGGTTGAACGCGCTAATCTCAGGAACTACTGGTCCAAATTGAAAAAATATATTGGGTAGACTATATATTGAGGAAGGCCATAGGCTACATAACATAATGCTACGATCAAAAGGAGCGGAGCAGCAACGAAAAATGGTTGAAAACTGGCAGGCAATTCGATGCGACGGGAAGGGTCAGGGGAGCAAAAATTTGACACGGACGAAGTCGCGGGCAGAAGCTAGTCTTGTATAAAACGCACACTATGTAGCTAAGTATTTTATAAGTTGCGGCATTAGGTACATCGCAGATAAAAATTCTTGGCTCAACGCTGGTCCTGCTACACAAGGAGAAATAAACTAATTGATTAGCATTAGAAAATACTGTTCGAGCTGCTGAAGATTTTAAAAACTATCTTCGTAATCGATTAATTTAATCTCTTGGTATTGTATCATTGCTTAGCACATGTATGAGTACTGTGTACATATCATAAAGCTAGGTAATATTTTCTGGGTACGTCTTTCATTGATTGTAATCTCAGATCTACCTCTTATGGTTAAAAAGAAGCAAACTTTTTGACATTATACGGTAAGGAACCCTAAAAATGGGAAATTAGACACAGTAAAATGGTGTAAAATCGGGAAAACGGTTCCGAATTAAAATCCGGATAGTGTTTGATGGCCATGAAGTAGGTTTACGGAGCAAGGAAATGGCGAAAGCTTGAGATTCTACTGGTCAGTGGTCGGCATACCTATCATAGTTTATGGTTATTACCCGTTGATACGATCATGGCGCTAACGGTCGCATTAACAATTGATTTATTCTACAGCGAGATGCGAGAAGATATAATTGTTCAACCATTGTATTCGAGAGAGATTGTGATAGGAACAACGGGTTGTTTGCGTACGCGCATGTTTGGTTTTAATGATCTATGTAATTCAGTGTTTGTTTTTATTGTAGGTACTTACTTTTGCACCTACTGAGCTAGTTACATTGAATTTCGCAATAACGATGGTTGGAGATGGAACGCTGAAATACATCACCTACCTTTACACTACTTTTAGTACTCACCGAAACTGGTAAATTTAATAGTAAAGCCCGGGTGCTGTAGCACCCAAGTAAAATTAATAATCATTAGAATCAAATTGAAGTTGAAGCTCTTCTCACTTAGAAATCACCATTTGCTTAGCCTTTTCACAACAACATATTATATTGGGTCAGTTTCCAGTCTAACCGGAAGCAGCTGAATACCTGTATTTCACACTAGCTTCTGCCCGCGACTTCGTCCGCGTTAAATTTCTTGTTTCCCTGACCCTTCCCGTCGTGTCGAATCGCCTACCCGTGCGATTTTTCCCGTTTTTGCAACATTTTTCATTACTGCTCCGCTCCTCTTAGTTGCAGCGTGATGTTATATCACCTATAGTCTTCCTCGATAAATAGGCTACCCAACACAAAAAGAATTTTTCAATTTGGACCAGTAGTTCCTGAGATTAGCGCGTTCAATCAAACAAACAAACTCTTCAGCTTTATAATATTAGTATAGATAGATCGACTATCTGACCTCCACAATACAGTTGTTGGATAATATGATACCCCTTGCCTACTTGAGACTGGTTATCAGACTTTCGGGCTTCTGACGACCCATAACGACTATAGTTCTACGAATGAGAGCTGGCATCAACAGCTTAACGTGCTTTCCAAGACACTTCGGCTGTAAAATATCAAAACCCAGTATCTGCATAAAACTAAATTTTACAGGAGAGCCGAAAAACGATTTCTGATTTCTCAAGATCGGTTCGGTCGGGTCGGTTTCAGACTTTGTGTGACTTCGTATTTAACTAATTTCTGGGAGTTTTTGCTAGCCTAGTATGTGGAGGGTGGTCTAAGGTCGAAAAATGCAAACACCCGTTTAAAAAAATGTCAGATACTAGATTTTGAAATTGAACAGGCGACTTCATACCCATAAAATCACAATCGTTAAAGAAACACCTTCAACAAACACAACATTCAGGTTTACTATACTAACAATGTACAAGATACACGATTATATCATCAATTCTAGATAGCGCCATAAACATTCCCTAGTAATGGTAACCCTGCCAGGGATCAACTCCTGCGCAGATAACGGAGCGGCACGTGGTCAATTTTACCCGAACCATTATTATACCACCAAATTGGCGGCCAATCAACCCGATCGCTGCCACGCGGTGGTGAAATCCTTTTATAACCGACTTCAAAAAAAGGAGGAGGTTATCAATTCGACTGTATTTTTTTAAATGTTTGTTACCTCATAACTTTTGACTGGGTGAATCGATTTTGATAATTATTTGCTTCCCGAATAGTCCCATTTTAATTTGGTTCCATTCGGACAATGTGAAAACCATATCAGTCTTAAAAAACAATAAAGCGATTAGATAGAACCATAACTAAAAATTTTAAAAAAAACTTTTTACAGAAAAATAACAACCGACTTCCTCCGGTTGTTATTTATTTCTTATTTTTTGTAAAAAGTTTTTCTAACACTTACTATTAAAGTTAGTTACTGGAAAAAGGCTGTAGACCATTTTGCGACTAAGTTTGTAATGTAATTCAAATGAAATACAAGATCAGTAGTATTCATTTAAATTGTAAATATACTTTTTCGTTTAAAACTGGACAATAATAAGATCTATGATAAACAAAAAAGCCACGCGATTATGATACAGTCTAGATTTCCGGATTATGTTATAAATGTATAATTCAACCTAATAGGTCCCTAGTTACGATAATCTTGTTACATTATACATTGCAGGGGCTACATAAAGTGTTCTATGCCGAATTTTTGCCGAACAGCTATCGCACGAACAATATGCGCTGCAAGAACGGTAATCTATACTGTATATAATAATATTATAAAACTAAAGAATTTGTTTATTTGTTTGGTTGAACGCGATAATCTCAGGAAGTACTGGTTTGAATTGAAAAAATATTTCTTTGTTGGGTTGCCCATTTATCGAGGAAGGCTATATATAGTCTATTCTATATAACATTACGCTGCGACCAATAGGAGCGGAACAGCAATGAAAAATGTTGTAAGAACGGGGAAAATTGGTCAAGAAAGCACGAAATTCACGCAGACGAAGTCGCGGGCTGAAGCTGGTGCTACATGAAGCGACTCAAGCGCTTCATTTCAAACCAGATCATTTTCACCGTTAGCAAATAAAAACGCATCTCGTGAATGGAGATCATGTCACGATTACTATAAGAAACAATAAAAAAATCTACACATCTGCTGACATGTTCTCACGGCGAAGACGTAAGAAAAGTATGAAAAATATCTTATTACTATTGAAGTAGGTATTATTAGCTATTATTTATCCTGTCATGATCATGGACCGATTGACACGCGGTATACGTGCTTATACCATCAGATAACAGAACGATCGTGATGGATATTAGTCCATTCGCACGAATTTAGTCGCCCGAATCGGGCGAATCATCACTTTAAATTAATATAGATAATATTTGCTACAGGCGACGCGGACGTAGGTAATTTATTAGTGGGCGAATTTAAAATTCCAGAAATACCTAATAGGCAATTGGCAGGTTTTGTATTTTATGTAAAAAAGTTAGTGTACTCTTCCTTATTCTGTGTGGCCGTAAAGATAAGCACCAACCCATTTCTTCCCGTAGATGTCGCAAAAAGCGAATAAGGGACTTACTAGAGAATGGGCAGCAGCGTTCTCTATGCATTTTACAACCATACTGCGATCGCCAACCCGCCTGCCATGCGATAATAGTAACCTCCTCCCAAAATGTTTGGGGGAAGCCTATGTCCAGTAGTGGACGTCTTTCGGTTGAAACCATTAAGATGATGACTTTTCCTTAACTTTTCGTTGTTTCCATAAATAAAGTTTGATTTAAAACGTGCCAGTTGCTTAATACGTTTTTCTAAAATTGTCGATTCGCTCACTTCATGCAAGTCACCTATAGAAAATACTATATTATTTAAAACTGTCAATTCGCCCGAATTGTGCGAATCGACTAATAAGCCAGTGTGATGATTAATAGACGGAGTGAATAATTACGTGTCGAATTTTTTAGGAGTGTGGGTGTGAGTGTTTTACAATGGGTACAAAGGTACCGATAACCATGCTTAGTCCTCAATATACACTGACGTCCATTGCTGTTTTTCGATGAAAGACGTTTATCAAAACACCGGTGTACAAGATGCTGGTAATACATCATCTTTAACAATTGTATGCAAGACGTTACTCTTAACCATAGATATAAGAAAGACGTTAGTATATTTATCTTGTTTTTTTTTTTTTAATTATTCCTGTGGTCTTATCTCAAATAAAATATTGTACTTGAGAGGATTCCATACAATCGAAATCCTTATTAATGAACACATCTACTATCTACTAAATATGGAACCAGTAAATGGAATTTCGAACAATTCTGCAATTTCCAAAGCTTACAAACCTTTTTCAGCCAAGCGGGGTCAGGCAGTGGCAGGTCAGGGAAGGCCCTCTTCCTCTCCACGTAGTACCAGGGTGCCCTCACGTAGTAGTACCACGAGATGACCCGCTCCACAGGGTCACGCACCACATTTACGTATATCGGAGACGGGAAACCCAACCTGGAAGTTTTAAAAGGTAAGTAGAGACTTAGAAACTATTGTTCGGCGATTTCTAGAAATGACTTGTCCTCACAATCAATGTACAGACGCCAGCACAAAAAGCTACTACAATCTGTCAAATTTCTTTAATAGGTTTTCAACTTTATCGCTAAAGCGATAAAAATTAGTTTTAAAATTGATTGGGGAAATTTGACAGTTTCGGGGAGCTTGATGTGCTGGCGTCTGTACAACGACCCATATTTTATTTTCCTACACAAAACTTATTCTTTATTTGTAGTCAACAATTTTCAGATGATTACATTACAGTACCCAATTTCAAAGTAGCAAGGTCGGAGTCTGCATGTGCGCCCGGTCGATAGCAATGGGCTCGCCCCCTATTACATGGGACTTAAACATAACAGGCGAAATGTGAGTGTACTATACCCAACCCAACCCTCACCCAACCCTTCCAACCCAACCCTCCAGGCCAACCCTTCAGGAAACAAGGCGTGAAGTTATATTATTGTTAGATAACAGTACAATAACAATCGCGCAAGACATAATATCGATGTCATCTATTGATATCAACAGACGTTTTTTGCAATAAAAAACCCTGAAGATGAAATGCAATACAAATCAAAACTGAAATGAAAAACCGTCGCACTGAGATGGATCATTCCGCTCTCATTGCATCGGCCGACAGCGACGGATAAACAATGGCGTCTAAGCACATCCAAGATAGTTTTTGCACGCGCCGCTGTTCTGTAATTAACACTAACAAGAGACTCAACTATCAGGTAATAGTGGATCGCAATTAACGTCTACTAGATACATTAATCATGGTTTATGTTTACGTCTATACAACCAATAAAGTTTGGTGCAATGTGATTGATGTACAAAGCCGGCGGCTTCTATCTTAAAGCAATTGGAACAGTGAGTCAATGCGTTAATATGAGTATCAATGTCTTGACTGATCCGATAGCTGTAGCTCTGTTCAAGTTTTTGTTTCACATCGATGAAGATTTAGCGCCAGATACCGCTAGTTTATGCTTGATTTGTGGCTTTGAATGCTTTTCAAACTAATGATTGGTATCGGATATAATGGTTGCATTCTGATTGTTAGTCCTAGATCATGTCCGGTATATTTTTATTGCAGTAATTTACTAGACGCTGGCATAGTTCTGTTACCGAAGTTTACCCATTACGGCTTCGGGTTATCAAGTTGCAAACATGAATGTTCAGCGAGGAGGTTTGATGTTTATTTTGGATTCGTTCCTCTCATTTCACGGCGAGGTCGCCGGCGGCAGTTTACGTCTTTCGTGAACTCTGCTATTAGTATCGATAACAATAGCTCCACTGTTCTAACTTGAATAGAACTCCACAAGTATTCGATCCCGAAAATTAACAAACTCTAAAAGCAAAATAACTTTTGTCTGTTCCTTTGTAAAGTTGCTCGGTATTGCTTTTATTTCGAGGGTTTCCGGATGGATGTTAATGTCCATGTCATATTCATAAACAACTTTTAGCAACTGTAATGAAATTCCTTTTACTGTAACGTGTCCCTGTCCATCACGCGTGGCTATTTGGATACGGATTTTAAATGAAACTTATTATTGTTTAAATTTCAGTTCTTGTAACGTAACAGACAGACGTGTTGCTGGGAAGTATATTGCGCCATTTCTTTTTTCCAGCTGAAACACCTGCAATTGGTGAAGAGGACGTTTTGGGGGACTGTCTTATGTAATTTGACGTTAAACACGCGCTCTTTTTTATTTTGAAACTTTTAAGTATAAATAAACAACAATTTACCTGGTGAAATTGGTGTAGCATACGTGTTTGATGTACGAAGCGGGAGGCTCATACGCAGAGACCAGACCAGCAAATGCAGCCTGATCTGCCGGCGCCAGGCGTATCGTCTCTACCCTCTGCACGGGATCCCGGTGGAAACCTTCAGAAACATTACTTTTAACAAACATAATAAACTTTGGTTCATAATTCTAATCGTTAGGATTATTACTAAAGCGTCCCCTGTATGCTTACTTTAACGAGTTGAAAAATTATAATTACACTATGGTTACAAGTTCCGTGGCTATCAAATCCAGAATAGCCGCGTTTTAGTACCTCGTCCATTCGATAAAACTACTAGTGCTTATAATTAGGAACCTGCATAATTCTAGCCAATCATTATAACTAAGGTGATTAAAACGCTTACGATGGGCTGTAGCAAACTTTGCTACAGTAGCTGCTAGGTACGATGATTATAGAATTTTATCGCTAAGGTCTTTAGTGGGCTTATGAACAATAATTAAAAATGATAAAAAAAATGATGATTTTAAATGATTTAATGAAGGACGTTAAACTACTCTTAGGTACTTCATTTAACAATGTTCGAGGAAGACTCCATATAAATACAAGTTGGCATGGACATCGAAGCGAAAACTGTAACCATGAATTCAGCGCATAATTCTTGAATATCTAACGTGGATTTTTTTATTTATTTAACCATTTATGCACGCATTTAAACAGATAAAAAGAAACGAGCAGAAAAATACGTACAAAGGTATTACTTATTTAATAGAAAACTCTTCCAGCATTCGTAATGTCATCATCAACATTTCAGCTGTAAGACGTCCACTGCTAAACATAATCGCCACGCTTGGTAGGCGGGTTGGGGATCGTAGTAAGTTGGTAAAATGCATAGAGAACGCTGCTGCCCATTCCCTAGTAAGTACCTTAGTCGACTCTTACGACACCCACGGGAAAAAATGGGGTGATGCTATTCTTTACGTCCACACGGACACGTGTGGTGCCACACGGACTGTTAGTTAGGGCAGTAGATCTTATGATTAATGGTAATTTATAATAATAATATCTTGGGACAACCAACACACCATTATCTGATCCCAAACTAGGCAGAGCTTGTACTATGGCAACCGGACAACTGATAAACATACTTATATTATATTTCTAAATACATACATAACATAGATAAATTACACCCAGACACAGAACAAATGATTGTGCTCATCACACAAAGATTTGTCCTGGGTGGGAATCGAACCCACGACCACAGTCTTAGCAGTCAGGGTTACTAACCACTAGACTAACAGGCCAGTCAAAATCAAGTCAAAATAAAGTAAAATCAAGTCAAATTCAATTCAAATTTAAATCAAGTCAAATTTATATTACAAAATTATATTCATTTGTTTTTATGTTTATTTTTAAATTCTCAGCTTCTTTCATGGATCAATAAGCCCGTACTAATGGCGACCGGTAATTGCCAAAAAAAAGAGAAATCGTCACACGGTAACCAGCCTCAAAATATATAGGTATATATTTAAGGCTTAATTACTTGAAATATTAAGGCAGAATTTCAGCTTAAGAAGTTGTTCTCATTAATAACGATCAAGATAAATTAAGTAAATTAAATATTTTCGGAAGTCATACACGGTGTACCGTTTTGATAACATTTTGTGCAATTAACTATGTGTTTTATATCTTAAAAACTGGTCATAAAAACAAGAAACATTTTTGGCTGATTATCTTTTTTTTTGCACATTTGCCGTTCTAACTTAATTTTAAGCAAAGTTTATAGTACTCATTCATTATTTCATAATTACTCCTGACTGGAAACTAGAATATATTTGTATAATTATGTTGCGTTTTGCCTATTTCAAGAAATAGTAAAGTGTAGGCTTATAACTAGCGAAATGTGTGTGTATTATAGGTACACTTCTGCCCAACCCTTTGAGGAAACAAGACGTGATAAAGATAAGTCGACTAACGTATACTTTATAATTATTATAATACTTTATATAACTTCAGGGCAGGCCTTTACTCAGCAGTGGGACAGTGTAGGCTTGTTAAAAAATATATACTTATACTAGCTTCTGTCCCCCACTTCGTACGCGTCAAATTTTTGCTCAAATCGTTTGGAGCTAACAGATAATTGTGGCTGTCCAATAATAAACAAATAATTTGCAATAAAATAATATTACGACTATAAATTGAGATCCAATGGATCAAACTGCACACGGTGTGCAAATTTTATTGAAATTGGTTAAGTAGTTTCGGAATCCATCCCGGACAAACAACGTGACGCGTAATTTATATACAATATACCTATTAAAATAACTTTATAATACTTAATACCTTATAGGCAAACAAATACATTACCCTTGTTACATCAAGAATGGAAACTAATAACAAAATAAAAACATTTAAAAAAATATATTTTTCACCAATCCCGGTTTGCTAAACGACACTTACATGTACAGTAAAGCAACTAGTTAACTATTATGTTATGGTTTTTGGAAATTCTTAAAAAATATCTATGTTCTACAAAAAATTACAAAAGCAGCTGTTCAATTACGGGCATTACCTTAGCCCATGGAATATGTTTTTTGTTTTGTTCCATTAATTTTCGATATCGTTACCCAACGTATGGGTAAAGTCATGCCAGCAAATGTAATTTGACCCTGTATAAAACATTTAGTTTTACACTCACCAAAATGATTCTTATAGGCCAGCCTATGTAGCAATTCCATGAACGTCTGGCTGCCGACCTTGGGCACCCTGTTGAAGAACAGGATCTCCACGCCAGCCCGGGCGGTGTTATTCAGCTCCCAGGGCTCTGGCACAAGCAGCTCATCCAAGTATTCCTGTTCTGTCTCCTGCTGAGAGTCATCTGGCTCTGCTTCTAGTGTTCGCTGGGGCTTGCTACGCTCCTGAGAAAAAGGTGAGTAAAAGTTAAGTGTGAAAAGAGAACCTAGTTTAGTTTCTATGATAGAGTCTACTATGTAGTGTTTCTGACTTTACCCTTTTGTTTTAAAGAAATAAAAATAATCTATTTGTGAGTTTATATGTAGGTGTACCAGAGACTTCTAGTACGATTCCATCCACTCGATTCGATCGACGAGCCAAAAGTTCACGCGGTTGAAGTCGCAGACGAAATGCTAGTGCCTAAATAAAAACCGAATATAGTTGCCATGTATAATTTTGTCGGCTTTTCTAAATCCACGAAACAAAAATACCAATTAATAAAAGCGTGCAATAAATAGATTTTCCTAACAGCATTTTAGGGTTGAAACTAGGGCATGCAAACCGGATACCCGGATAACCGAAAAAACCGGATAACCGACTGATTTGAAACCCGGTTTTTTTAAGATAACAAAACCGGAGTTTTCGGTTTTTTCGGTTAACATTATAAGTAAGCATTTTTCGACTACTAAACTGACGGCAACTACAACTCAGGAAAACTTAGACTATACAGTACCTAGTAAATTTTTCATGGAACATCAAGGACCAACTCCGACAAGAAATAAAGAAGGCTCTCAAACAACATACCTCTGGTGCAAACCTATCTACAGAACTTGATTTAGAAACTAAAATCAGGGTGGAAATGGCACTTTACGACGGTGGAGGAAAAATGGGAGAGCACTTAATAAAAGTATATAAAGCTTTGGAATCTATACCTCCAACAAGTGTGGAATCAGAGAGAGCCTTTTTATCAGCAGGTCTCATCTTTACTAATATTATAAAGCTGAAGAGTTTGTTTGTTAGGTTGAACGCGGTAATCTCAGGAACTACTAGTCCGAATTGAAAAATTATTTTTGTGTTGAGTAGCCCATTTATTGAGAAAGGTTATAGGTTATATAACATCACGCTACGATTAAAAGGAGCGGAGCAGTAATGAAAAATGAACGAAAACTAGCAGGCAATTCGATGCGACGGGAAAGGTCAGGGTAGAAAAAATTGACGCGGACGAAGTCGCGGGCAGAAGCTAGTCTGTTTTATCTACAACAATGACAGATTTATTTTGTTTTGGTTTATTATGGAATAAGACTTCCATTTTATGCGATATTTCAATAATTATTTTGATTTCATTTTATGTACTGTTGATTTTGCCTGTTTGTATTTTATGACAGTTCAATTGTTATTTAATATTCTGTAATTTTAAGCCTTGTCTACCTACCAAATGTTCCAAATTGTGTATGTTAGGTTTTAAAGAATATGTTATTTTCCTAAATAATAAGCTTTATGATTATTATTCTATGTTTTGTATAAAGTAAAGAAACTTTTTGTATAGCTTCTTAGTACTTGTACCTTATTTCAGTCCGTAAAAAAATCATATTTTGATTAGACTTCAGCATTTTCATTTCTGTACAGACATATTTCTCATTTATTAAAAATCAAATAAAAAAACCCGAAAAAACCGATTTAACCGGTTTCACCAGTTTTGTAAACATAAACCCCGAAAAAACCGGTTTTTATAAACAGCCCGGTTTTTGCATGCCCTAGTTGAAACGTCGTAAAATAAACACAGGAGCTACAGAGCTACAGTAGAACATGGAATACAAATGTGGAATTTTAACCCTATACGTGCTGTAATAGCATGTTTCTTCATTTTCTTCTGTATGAATTTAGAAAAACCAACTGATAAAGACATCGCTGGACGAGTTGTGTATGCATATTAGCAAACTAGTAGCCTTCACCGATTAGATAGTTCTAACGAGAAAGGTTCACTAAACTGATAGGTAAATGAAGATACACTTTGCCAAGTAACAACTGCTTTCAGACACTGTGAAACTGTTTGATACATTGTGATTTAATCATAGGTTGGATTAATAAAATATGCACCGAACTCCGAAAACATTTCACATGGGATGGTTAGATACTAATTAGTTATTTAAGGAAGATGCACAAAGGTAGCCCGCGAAGTTAATTTTGGTCAGTGTCAAGTTGTATGTTATGTGCAATAAAATATGATTCGCAACCGTAACAGATAACACTTTACAAAAATATTACTATTAGATCAATAAACAAATAAAGCAGTCAGCGGCGCGGCGCTACACCTTTTTACAACTTCCTCCGTTTACAAGGAAAAAATAAACCAGTTCAGTAAAGAAACATAACTTGCAACGTTAGGTGTAAAAGCATAAAAGTCTATCGCATAAATTGCAGACGTATATTTATTTTAATATTATCATATGGTAAAGATAAACGCTGTTAACTTGCTCTATTTAGAAATCTGCATAAACCTGATGTTTCTGTGATAGCTTGTAAGCCTCAGGGCTCAATTAATTTACGCATAAAAATGCTTGCTATTGCGTTTTCATAGTATTATGAAGGTAGCTATGTCCTTTTTCGGGTTCCGTTGCCAAATGGCAAAAAACGGAACCCTTATAGATTCGTCATGTCTGTCTATCTGTCTGTCTGTCCGAGTATGTCACACCCACTTTTTTCCGAAACTATAAGAGATATGCTGTTGAAACTTGGTAAGTAGATGTATTCTGTGAACTGCATTAAGATTTTCACACAAAAATAGAAAAAAAAAACCGGCCAAGTGCGAGTCGGACTCGCGCACCGAGGGTTCCGTAAAAAAAATGTGTTTTTATTATATGATGTTACGAAAAATTAACGGTTTTCGCAATTTTTCCTTTATCTGTGCTATAAGATGTTGCTTCGTACTAAATTTCAGAATTCTAGATCGACTGGAAGTACCCTTTAGGTTTTGATTCCCTTGCGAGTTTCGAAAATTTGCGGAAATTTGCGGCATAAACGGCTATATCTTTTGATTGCGTTAGCTTAGAAGTTTTTATTTTTTCACAGCTACAAGGGACAGTAGACTTGAGTATTTGATATAAATTTCAGCTTGATACCTCCACGCGTTCCTGAGAAAAAGGGTCTTGACAGACGGACGGACAGACGGACAACAAAGTGATCCTATAAGGGTTCCGCTTTTTCCTTTTGAGGTGCGGAACCCTAAAAACAATAATATTTGGGGTTACAATAATAATATTTGCCCATACATAGAACTGAAACTCAAAAAAAAATTTTTCATTAAACCCATACGTGTGGGGTTTCTATGGATAGGTCTTCAAAAATGACATTGAGGTTTCTAGTATAATTTTTTTCTAAACCAAATAGTTTGCGCGAGAGACACTTCCAAAGTGGTAAAATGTGTCCCCCCCCCGTAACTTCTAAAATAAGGGAATGATAAAACTAAAAAAAATACATGATGTACATTACCATGTAAACTTCCACCGAAAATTGGTTTGGACGAGATCTAGTAAGTAGTTTTTTTTTAATACGTCGTAAATCGTAAACCACAATTTACCTTTCATTCAGTCAACTAAAATATAAAAAAAAAACATTCAATTTCATAAACATAAACCTTATGCATAAACCGTGATTACCTGCAGGTTTGTACGGAACCCTCGGTGCGCGACTCCGACTCGCACTTGGCCGGTTTTTTTATTTCTGTTTTGTTGTGGGAATAAAGTACAGCAGTGAAGTTATTATATTCATTAATATTTAGGTGTTCCAGGTAAGAACTTAATTCGTTGTTCCAACATCATTTCATAATTCTGATGCTTTTATTACTTACTCTTCATAAAATTACAGTTTTATTTAAAATGGTACATATCTCATTAAATTCAATAATTTCTACAAAAAAAATGAAAACGTCAGTATTAAAAAAACAAAAGAAAAGAGCGGGAACGAAATGAAAAAGTTAAACCAGGCTCAGGAAAACATTGTCAGCCTATAAACAAAAGAGTTCGTATTTTTAACTTCAACATAGTCGGCAGTTTTTTCTGAAGATCAATAATTCGATGAGCTGGCCTCGACAGAAAGTCTCTATTTGAGGCCAAGCGTTTCTGAAGTTAAGAGGCCAATTTTCGACAGACGAATCTACCCAGTGCTGATGAAATATTGTAACATTTATAACCAGTCAAGTAGGTACTTCGGATACTAACGGATTTCTATTTTTTTACAGATGATATTCAGTCGAAACTGATCCTATTGTGACCGTAGCACACAAGTATTTCTATTAGAGAGACACAGTGGACACTGTGCCCAGGCGTGCTCACCATGACTGTGACTCCAACTCCATTACCTATCAATGGCGGAGGCACTCGCTCCACAATACAACTGTAATAGACTATTACTTTAGAAATTCGTACGCAATGTAAGTTAGTATAATTGTGTTATGTAGGGTTGGCTCGTATATATAATGCAAGTCTTCAAAATCAAAAGTCATTTATTCAAACTAGGCTGAGAGTCAGCACGTTTTGAACGTCAAAGTTACATAAGACAGTCCCCAAAACGCCCGCCCTACAACACTTCCTAGTACATTAGCTGGGAAGAAGTGACGCAACAAACTCCCCAGCAGCACAGAGCCTGTCTGTTAAGTTAGAAGAACTTGATTCTATACAATAATATGTGAGTAATTCATATTATGAAAACAAAACATACATTAAACTATTTGCCATGTCAGTTAGCACAAGCTAATATACCAACAAGACATTGAAAACTAAACTCAAGCTGAAATAAATAATAAAAAACAAAATTGTAAACAGAACTTAAAACGTAAATAAAAGGAAATGATGTTACATGCACGCTTGTTTTTCCCTGAAAGGTTAGAAAGAGGTCCTACCTATCTTATACACAGCTACATTTCACCAATTGTGTTAAAGTCCCCTAATGGAGTCCCGT